>CM033437.1:69780599-74780599 GCA_019425775.1 Rafetus swinhoei | reverse complement strand
ACCTCTTTGACCCTGTGTACTATGGATGCTGAAACTGACATACAGTAAAGACCACGACAATTCCAAAAGCATTTAATTAACTGTGTTTTTCCTTATTGTCATTTGACAGTTCTCAGAGTTCTCCTCTCTTAGACAACAATGGGAAATCTGCATTGCTGCACCATAATAAATAGCATAATAAATAGTAACAATTAAAGAACATAAGAACATAAGAACGGCCGTACTGGGTCAGACCAAAGGTCCATCTAGCCCAGTAGCCTGTCTGCCGACAGCGGCGGCCAGTACCAGGTGCCCCAGAGAGGGTGTACCGAAGACAATGATCAAGCGATTTGTCTCCTGCCATCCTTCTCCAGCCTCTGACAAACAGAGGCCAGGGACACCATTTCTATCCCCTGGCTAATAGCCTTTTATGGACCTAACCTCCATGAAATTATCTAGCTTCTCTTTAAACTCTGTTATAGTCCTAGCCTTCACAGCCTCCTCTGGCAAGGAGTTCCACAGGTTGACTACACGCTGTGTGAAGAACTTTCTTTTATTAGTTTTAAACCTGCTACCCATTAATTTCATTTGGTGTCCTCTAGTTCTTCTATTATGGGAACTAATAAATAACTTTTCTTTATCTGCCCTCTCCACACCACTCATGATTTTATATACCTCTATCATATCCCCCCTCAGTCTCCTCTTTTCTAAACTGAAAAGTCCCAGTCGCTTTAACCTCTCTTCATATGGGACCCATTCCAAACCCCTAATCATTTTAGTTGCCCTTTTCTGAACCCTTTCCAAGGCCAAAATATCTTTTTTGAGGTGAGGAGACCACATCTGTACACAGTATTCAAGATGTGGGCGTACCATAGTTTTATACAGGGGCAGTAAGATATTCTGTGTCTTATTTTCTATCCCTTTCTTAATAATTCCTAGCATCCTATTTGCCTTTTTGACCGCCGCCAGCACACTGTGTGGAAGTTTTCAGAGAACTATCCACGATAACTCCAAGATCTCTTTCCTGATTTGTCATAGCCAAATTTCCTGCTAGTGACAATGTTATAAATGAATATTGGTTGCCTCTTTATTAGCAACTTTGAGAAGATTAGAAACAAAAGTTGATCCCCAAATTTACAATCCAGAACTTATATTCATATCATGATATGAAAGAAAGAAGACTGCACTGTATCTGGCACCCTGACCACTCCAGAAATCTGTGTTAAATATAATCCTTCAACATTCAATATCCTGAGATAACTTACGTATTTGTGAACAGTTTTCAATTCTGCTCTGATATTGTTTACATTGAAAATGGTATTGCTGAAAAACAGGAAGATTTTTTTTGCTCCTTTCACACTGCAGAGAGGATGAGAGAAAGAACAAGCCTCACATATTGGTCATGACAAAATAGGTGAGGTAATATCTTTCATCAACTTCTGTTGAAAATGACAAGTTTTTAAGTTGTTTAGAGCAATTCTTCATGTCTGGGAAAGGTACTCACAGTGCCACAGTTAAATACAAGGTGGTCCAGATCATGCAGCATACACAGTTAACTTATATGTACCTGTTATAAGGTAATAGATGCTGGTCTTGTTATTTAATTCATCAATGCAGGTTTCTCAAATACTATGGTGATGAGGGTAGTACAGGAACCTGAATAAAGTACAACTGAATGTTCCTGAACATAAAAACTTGAACCACAAAAGTTATTGTTTTTACAAAAAGGCAAATTTCAGAATAATAACTCCCAAAATAACTATTTCAAAATAACATGTCCACACCACAAATCCCCATCACAATAGCACAGAGCTATATCGAAATAGCGTGTCCACACTGACTGCAGCCTGAACTGCATTCAAGCTCCCTGGAAGCTGTTGACAGTAACTTAGAATATTAAGATCAAGGACATTACTATCAAAAGGACACTAAAATCAAAATGGAGTCCTGAGTTTTACACAGAAATCAAAATGGAACCCAAAGGACTAAAAGACTTGTAGGGTAAAAGTGGTTTTAGGGTAAAGGTTGAGAACTCACCTGATGGGCCTTCCCCAGCCTCTCCAAGATCTGGGAGACATCCTGGGATGGGGGACCAGCTCCAGGCTGAGGATGACCTCTTGCCTGGTGGGCATGGTGTTGTTGACGGCCTTCTCCTACTCTTCCTCTTCCTCCTTCTTGTCCTGATCCTCACTCCGGCCCTCCTAGAAGCTGATGCCTCCTCCACAGGGGTCTTCACCTGTTTATAAACCATACATCCATAGATTCAAATGCTAAAAAGAACCATTGTGATTATCTTGTCTGAACCATTGTATAAAATGGGACATAGAACTTCCTCAGAATAATTCCTAGACATAGCTTTCAGAAAAATGAAATAATAATATAAAAATAGTTCCAGAAGACCTGAAACCAGCTTGGTGATGGAGTAGACACTGAAGCCCAGGCAACAGCTAGTAGGAAAATGAAGGGACTTGAGGCAGTTCATGAAGACACCATTATGTAAAGACCTGGAGCAAAGAACATTTTTAACCTCTGAATAGCTTTAGCTTCTTTCCACTGTCTGGGTGTAGGGGAATAGGCGTGGTAGTATGCTAGGGCAGTCACATTTGCTCTGGAGATTACAGTAAGTTCTTAGACTAAATTCAGGGGTACAATATGTGAAGTTAATTATTTCAGAAATCAGGGAACTATGAGAAGACAATATGAGAACATGTACACAGCAAGGCTAAACTTGAAAGGGTATGTCTACACTACAGCACTAATTGGAACTAACTTAATTTGAATTAGTTAATTCGAACTAAGCTAATTCGAACTAGTGCATCTAGACCTAAAAACTAATTCGAATTAGCGTTTTGCTAATTCGAACTAGCATATCCACATTGAGTGGACCCGGAACCGAAGTTAAGGCTGGCCGGAACCAGTGCCGGCAGGGCATCAGGTTAGGACTTAGAGTGTGGAGCTGCTGCCTCAGGCTAGCCGAGGGCTGTGCTTAAAGGGACCCAACCCCCACCCCGGACAGACAGTTCTCAGGGTTCCCCGCTTGCTTGTCTACCTCCCTGAGGGACAACAAAGCAGTACTGTCTTGGAGTGCCCTGAGTGCCCTCACTCGGCACATCACAGCACTCGGCCATCAGCCCGGCTGCACTTGCCACAGGCTGCCATCCAGGGGGGTCAATCGGGGGGCTGTCAGGATCCAGGAGACCCTGCAGGAGAGCTTCCACCCCGAGGAGCCCGTAGAGCCACCCCAGTCCTCCCCATTGGGGGCTCGTATCCCATTCCTCCCTCACCTCCTTCCACTTACCCCTCCCTAGTCCCCCTTCCTGATGTAAAAAATAAAGGACACGTGTGTTCAAAAATAGAAACTCTCTTTATTTAACAAAACTGGGGGGGGAGGGGATTAACCTCTGGGGAGACTGGGAAAAGGAGGTGGAGAGGGGAAGAGAGAGGGTGGGAGAGGGGAGGGGGAAACCTGGGAGGAGGGAGCTGGAAGGGGGAAGCCAGGGGAAGAAGGAGGAGGGGAAGTATAAAACTATGGTACGCCATATCTTCAGTACTGTGTACAGATGTGGTCTCCTCACCTCAAAAGAGATGTTTTGGCCTTGGAAAGGGTTCAGAAAAGGGCAACTACAATGATTAGGGGTTTGGAACAGGTCCCATATGAAGAGAGGCTAAAGAGACTGGGACTTTTCAGCTTAGAAAAGAGGAGACTGAGGTGGGATATGATAGAGGTCTATAAAATCATGAGTGGTGTGGAGAGGGTGCATAAAGAAAAGTTCTTCATTAGTTCCCATAATATAAGGACTAGAGGACACCAAATGAAATGAATGGGTAGCAGGCTTCAAACTAATCAAAGAAAGTTCTTCTTCACAAAGCAAATAGTCAACCTGTGGAACTCCTTGCCACAGGAGGCTGTGAAGGCTAGGACTATAACAGAGTTTAAAGAGAAGTTAGATAAAGTCATGGAGGTTGGGTCCATGGAGTGCTATTATCCAGGGGGTAGGAATGGTGTCCCTGGCCTCTGTTTGTGGAAGGCTGGAGATGGATGGCACGAGACAGACAGGCTACTGGGCTAGATGGACCTTTGGTCTGACCCAGTACGGCCGTTCTTATGTTCTTATGTTCTAAGCTCAGGGCTCAGGGTTGGGGGTCTCACTGGACCACCTTGATTTTCATGCAAACCTGCTTCTGGGTTTGCATGTGGCCTTTGGTGGCCAGGCTGGCAGCTATCCTGCCCTAGACGGCCACTTTCCTTTGCCTAGTGCGGAGGTCGTGGACGTTGGAGGCCTCCCCCCAAACCTGGATGAGGTCCACGATCTCCGCACTAGACCAGGCGGGCGCCCGCCTCTTGCGGCCTCGGGCAGGCTCCTGGGAGCCGCCAGCCTGGTCCTGGGAAGAGGGGCTGGGTGGCAGCGGGTGGCTGGTTTATCCCGTGCCAGGTGCAGGGTCTGCTGGCCGGGTGCTAGCAGGCTTGCACCTGGCACGGGCACCGTAGCCAGACCGTGGCCCTTTAAGGGCTCCGGGGCTGGGAGGGGGGCAGAAGAGTTTCCCTGGCTTGGCCCAGAGTGGCCACCAGGGCAAGCTGGGAAAGGCTAGCTCCCACTAGTTCGAATTAAGTGGCTACACAGCCCTTAATTCGAACTACTTAATTCGAACTAGGCATTAGTCCTCATAGAATGAGGTTTACCTAGTTCGAATTAAGCGCTCCGCTAGTTTGAATTAAGTTCGAACTAGCGGTTTGTATGTGTAGCACCTATGAAAGTTAATTCGAACTAACGGCTGTTAGTTCGAATTAACTTTGTAGTGTAGACATACCCAAATAAACTACGCAATTTGAGCTATTCTAAATTGTGTAGCTTAAGTTGAAATAGCTTATTTTGACGTTTGGCACTGTCTATTCAGCAGTCTTTTTGAAATACAACACCGTTCCCCTGACTTCCCTTACTCCTCATATAATGAAGGTTACAGGAGTTGGAGTAAGAAGCCTGTTATTTCAAATTTATTTAGAAAAAATGGGCTTGCTGTGTAGACATAGCCTATGTGACTAAGCAAATATCCTTTTTCTCTCCTCTAACTTTCCCATTCAGAAATCTCTGATTCTTGTAACCAAGTTATTCCTTTACCTCCCTCCCCAAAAGAAACCCATCATGAAAACAGATGGTATATTAGGTATATTACATTCACAGGAATCTTCATCTTACTATATATTTTGAAATGTGTGCCTATCCATCCATCCATCCATCCATCCATCTGTGAGTCCCTTTGTTGAAGAACTCCTTCTAAATGGTAAGGGCAAATTTGGTATGCAGCTTCCTCTTATCATAACGTAAAGTAAGGTAAGGGTTTTGTTGTGCCAAAACTGTGGGATATGCTTGGTATTTGATTATTTCTCAAAAAATGGAAATGGAGGAGTCTAATAGGAGGGACTTATCCTTCAGAATGACCACAGGGGGCAGCAAGGGGCCAGAGATGGAGAACAGGATAGCTATAACTCCATTGGGGCAGCAGGGGGCAGTGATGGAGACAGCTATCTTCTATATATTTCAGAAAGTTTGTTTTCTTGTATGTCTGTTTATCTGTTGTATGTGTTTCTGTCCTTTAGCCAGGAGACATATACCATTCCCCCAGCTGTGCCTGCTGCAGCTGCAGTGGCCCTAGACAGGGCCTTTTTTCTTGACCTCAACCTTCTGCGATAAGAGAGGTCTGGGGTTGTCCTTTCTTTCCAGGCCAGCCTGCATACTGACCCCCTCATCCCTAGAACCACCCAGAGCAATTATTTAAGTGAAAAAATAACTTATTTGAGTTAAGGACCCGAGCAATGCCAGGTAACTCTTCGAGTAAAATTTTATAAAGAAACAATGTGATTATTATTCATTGATAAATAAGTTAACATTATTAAAGTAGAGTAAAGGATCTTGTTTTTATTATATTTCATTGTACCTGGTTGAACTATGTGCAGATAACTTCTTTCAGAAAATAAAAGAACATTTGGATTTGATTATCTTTCAGCTGCTCTAATGTTTTCTTTTCAAATTTGTCCTACAATTCTGTCCATTCTCCCCCACTAATATGATGTTCAGAATTGGAATGGAGAATAAAATGTCACCTTCAGGGGAAGATGAAGAATGAAGAGCACTTGATCAATGTGTTACCTTAAAGCTCAAATGGCAATTCATTATCTCATTTATGAGTATCAAGGCTTCTGGGAATCTCAGTATAGTTCTCCTGAAACAACTCATAAATCCAAAGTGAAAATTCAGAAGCTTGTTTTTCTTGGAAACATTATTCCTCTAGACATTTTGTGTTACTCAAATAGTTTACACAACACTAGAACTCCTTAAGCTTTTGTACAGAACTAACTGAAACTGACCAGTAGAGAATACGGTTTCTATCCATGGCAGTTATGTAATGTAATGGAATTGTTGATTATTCTATGTGTATAATTATGTTTCATTTTGATAGCTATATGCAACCTGCATAAAAGATAAAAATCCTATTAGTAGCTATGGGTGATGAAGTTTCTCTGCTGACTTAAGTGGTAAATGTTTGTGGGTTTAGGCATCAGAGCCTGGTCACTGAAGAAGGAGAGTTTGCTTACAGATGTAAATAGAATCAGGATTTCACCCCTAAGCTCCATACCCAGTGACACATGTTTGTGGTTTCTCTAGCAAGTAGGTTGTTGGACTAGCAAATTAAAACTAGCATCCGTTTCATGGCAGGAGCCATGATATTGACAAGAACGTTGTACAAGTAGAGACCAGCTGCTCTGGCTTCCCTGGAAAGCTAGGGGGATAGACCCTAGCTGGAACTTGGGAGGAGAATGGACCCCGCTCCCAGCTGGGGGAAGAAGCCCCTCTTCAGACTTCTCTCCCTCGTCCATGGCCCAGCTGAGGAGCCTAGAAGCTTTGGCCCCACTCCCCATTGAAGAGACTTTTTGTCTTCAGATCTGCTCCCCGTTAAAGGTGGGCAGCCTTTGTCAACTTAACAGCTCACCAAGCCATGAAACTGGCAAGGCTGCCTTACACCTGGCAGGGAACAAACGAGGGGAAGACCCAGACCTCAGGGGTATGTCTACACTTGCAGCCTATTTTGGAATAGGGCTGCAAATGTAGGCATTTGGAATTGCAAATCAAGCCCTGGATTTAAATATCCCGTGCTTGATTTGCATCTTCCCGGCTGGGTGCCATTTTTGAAATTTACAAGCCCTGAATAACTGCCCGCATCTACACGCGGCAGTGAAAACGGGCGTTCAAAATAAAGCCCTATTTCGAACTACTTGTTATTCCTCCTGCAATGAGGTTTAATGCCCCCTCTAATCTTTTCCATCCATGTTCAGAATAATTTTTATGTGCACCGAGGCATGTGCTAATGTGTACCACTAAGGGTATGTCTACACTAGTGATGTGAGGTGAGAATATTCTCCAAAAGTTTATTTCCCAAGAATTTTTGAGACTTTTCTAATTTTTCATTTCCTCTTGAAATAATATATTGTATTCAACTTTTAGAACACTGAATGTTACAGAGCTTTCTTGATCATTCAAGATAGTTTGAGAACATTATAGAATGTTCCAGAATGTTATGGAACTTTCTAGAACATTCATGAGTCAGGAATTCTGACTGTTATGGAACTTTCTGGAAGCATCACAAAAAGTATATAAAGAGGCAATAACACAGTTATTCTCTTTTGTGAAAGGTGTAATTGTGTTTTCATCAATATGAAAAGAAGAACTAAGCCTAAAAGTGGTGTGTGGGATTATTTCCTTCATAAAACAATTAAAGACAAAGTGTTATATGAATGTAAGTACTGCAAGGCTGAATACATCAGAAATGCAACAAGGATGAGAAAGCATCTTTCCAATTGTTTGAAGACTCCTGCTTACATCAAGGAAAAGGCAACAAAATTCTCAGAGTCCAGAAGCAGATCACCTCAACCATCAACTGCATCAACATCTATACAACACTGTGATAGTGCCAGTGAATTTACATCACCACCTTCCACATCTAGTTCAGCCAAGGTGTCTCACTCTATAAGTCGCTACTTTGATTCTATAAATGAAACTGAAAACAAAGTTTTGGATGAATTTTTTGCACAAGCTATATTCTCATTGGGATTGCCTCTTTCAGTGGTTGAAAACAAAGATTGGGTTACTTTCATGCAAAAATTAAGACCATCTTACAAGATACCATCCAGGTACACACTTTCTAACAAACTTTTGGAAGCTGAATATCAACATGTTGATGCTCTTATAAAAACAAAAATTGCTGAAGCCTCTTCTTTTGCACTGCAGTGTGATGCTTGGAGCAACCAAAGAAATGAATATGTTATAAATTTTATTACATCAACACCCCAACCAGTGTTTTACAACACAGTGGCAACTGATGTTGAACGCCATACTGCTGAGCATATGGCATTCTGTATGGAAGAAATAATGACAGAAATAGGCACTGAAAAATTTGGTGCCATTGTCACTGCTAATGCTGCAGCAATGGTGAAATCCTTATCAATGCTTAAGGAAAAATACAATCACATTGCTATGTACTCTTGTGCTGCTCATACACTAAATTTGTTAATTGGTGACATCAGTAACTTAAAATCTGTTCAAGAAAATGAAGCTACCTGTAAAACTATTGTGAAGGAAATTAACAATTCGCAAGTTTTACGAGCTCATTTTACTGCATTTCAAAAAGAGAAAAATCAAACTTGTGCACTTAAATTGTCAGTTAAAACTAGGTGGGTTCCATTTTATATTGTTTGAAAAGCTTATTGAAATAAAAAAATGTCTTAAAATGCCTTGCTGTCCATGAAGATTTACAGACTAAACTGAGCAAACGTACCAGGAGTTCAATCCTGGATGAAGATGTATTTTGGGTACGGTCCAAAAGCTGCATACACTGTTAAATCCTGTTGTTAAATGGATTACGCTGCTTGAATCTGACCAGCCAAAAATGAGCAAAATTCCTGAATGTTTCAGGGAATTAAGCGATCATTTTGATAGGCTACTTCCCAAAAGTCCACTTACCAAACAAGAAAAATGGGATGTGATTAAAAGTTTTGAAAAAGGAAAAGATATGACTCTAAAAACATTCACTATGCTGCAAATATTCCAGATCCAAAATTCAGTGGTGAGTGCCTTACTAGAAATGAACAAATACAAGGAACTGAATTCATCGATAAATTAGTCACAAGAATGTATGGCACTGATCACTCAGCAAAAGTCATTGCAGAGTTTGCAGAGTATCATGCTAAATAAGGTTTTTTTGGAAAATCATATGTAACAAAATCAGCTGGCTCAGTAGGTGCAGTAACATGGTGGAAAGGTATTTGCTATGGATCAAAATTAGGGAAAGCAGTGATCAATATATTGAATATGCCACCAACAACGGCAGCGACTGAAAGAAGCTTCAGTACTTACAGTATCATTCATAATGCAAAAAGAAACAAGTTAACACAAGAAAGGGCAGGCAAGCTGACATTCATAGCCCATAACATAAAGCTTCTTAAAAACCCAAATGATGCTCTGCTGAAATCCCCAAGAGAAAAAAAGGAAACAGAACCAGAGAAATGAGGAAGAAGAAATTGATGACGCTGAAGAGAAAGAAGAAAAAGTTGAAGAAGAGGATATGTATGAGGAAGAAGAAGAGAGAGAAATATATGGGTCAGATTTGGAAAGTGCAGATTCTGATTAGACTTGTATTCAATCCAGAGAATTAAAAATATTTGTATCCTGCAACAGAAGATGTATAATAAAAGTTCTAGTAATTTAAACCTCTGTCTTTTTTTCTTTACTTTCCCGAATTTTCATTTTAACAATTGGAAACTTTCATGATTCTTGAAGTTTTATTAAAGAAAGACATTATTATAAATAGTAAAATTCTTTAAAATCTGTTTAACAAGTATTTAAGAGAAAATTCTCAAAAATTCTCACATTGGGGAATATTCTCAAAAACATTCTCGAGAATATTTTCCGAAAGTTTATTCACGAGAATTTTACAACACTAGTCTACACTACAGAGTTTTGTTGGAAAAACAGACATTTTTCCAACAAAACCTGAGTTATGTCCACACTGCAACCGTGTTCTTTTGAAAGTAAATTGAAAGAACTGAGGGGTTTTTCTGGCATTGGTACTCCTCTTTCTATGAGGAGGGTTTTCTTTTGAAAGAAGAGGCTTCCAGGAAATAACACAGGTGCCCTGGTGGACACTCCGTCCATACTAATCACAACTCTATAGTTCCTTTCTCCTGCCAGCTCTTAAAGCTGCAGACACCCTGAACAAGCCTTGTGGCAGGAAGCCAGTCTGACAGCAGCACTTTGACCACACGGCTCTCCCTGCCACAGGCCTTGCCACCCATGGTGGAACCAGAAGCCCCCCGCAATCCCTTTGGCACTCACAGGGAGCAGCCCCAGGGGTCCCAGGAACCACCCAGGGGGACCAAGAGGCGTGCCCCATCCTGGTCCAGCCCGGAGATCCAGTCTCTCCTCGAACTGTGGATCAGTATGTAGGTCCCATCTATGGCTCCAGCACAGTTCAGGAACCTCAAGGCAGCAAATCCGGCCACGATCAGGTCAGGTCTTCCAGGTGGATGATCTTCCACAGCAGAATTGAGTTGATGGCCCTCACCACCTGCAGAAGGAGACAAACAAAGACACAAAACAAAGAATGAGAGAGGGAGTGCCTGAGCCCTTGTGAGGTGCCCACCACCCCTCCTCCTTTCCCCTCCACCAAACACCCCAGGAGCCACCCCCTATGAGGCTACCCCCACAGCAACAGGCCTGTGTGAGGGTGGGATGGTACAACCTCACAGGGACAGGGCTTCCCCACTTCCACTCCACCTCCCCTCAGCTCCCTACCTCCCTTTCCCAAGGGACCCCCTTTTCCAGGACTCCCCGCCCCTCCAGGGACTGCAGCCCGAGAGTGCCTTACCTCCATGAGGAAGGCCCCGATGGTGGACTTCCCGATGTCAAACTGGTTACCCACCGACTGGAAGCTGTCTGGGGTGGCAAGCTTCCAGATGGTGATTGCGACCCGCTTCTCCAGGGGGATGGTGGGCCATAGGTGGGTGTCGCATCTCTGGAGTGTGGGGGCAAGCCAGACACAACTCCAAAAAGGTGGCCTTCCGCATGCAGAAGTTTTGGAGCCACTGCTGGTCATCCCACTTATCCATGACCAGCCAGTCCCACCAGTCTGAACTGGTGTCGAGCCTCCAAAAACACCTCTCCAGTGTGGGGTGTGGTTGCCAGAGTGTAGCTCCTGCACCCAGGGAGAGGGTCCCTAGAATGAGCTCGGCGTCGATCTCGTGCAGGACCATGAAGGCAGCTGGAACAAAGTGCCGCAAAAACTGCAGCATGGTCGTGTAGGGCCAACACATAGCCGGGGCAGCTCCGGCTCCATGGCACCAAGAGAAAAGCTGTGGCATCCCCAAAAGCGGGACCACAGCAGGCACTGTGAGAGCTTTGCTGTCCCTCGAAGAGGTAGGCAAGCATGTAGCAGAAGCAGAGACACGGCTGTCCAGGAGGGTCCCTTTAAGCACATGTCTCTGCAAGGCTCCGGCCACCAGCACTCGGAAGCAACTGGTGACCTAAAGCCCTGGCTGAAATGGTTCTGAGTGGTCTTTTATGCGAGAGAGCATCCAATGAGTCTGAACGCTCTCTTTTGAAAAAGCAGATCACTTTTTCAATGCGCTTTTGTTGTGGACACTCTCTTTCAGAAAAAGTTTTTTCAGAAGAGATTATGAAAAAAGCTTCTTCCAAAAGAAGCCTGCAGTCTAGACGTAGCCCAATAGAAATGCAAAACCTAGCTGTGTGTTCTCTGCTAATCAGTTGGGTAGCATTTGAATTTCTCCTGGGTGATTGTACAAGTTCACAACTTACAGGGAACACTGTTTCTGAATGTTGAACCATATAGTGGCATTGAGACCACTTACAGAGAGATTAATGAGTTGGCTCTACCACCGTAGTGAGCTGACTTTTAGTTCATGTGATAATGGCTCATGAGCTAAAGCTGAAGAAGTCCCACGTTCAGTTCCACCCGTAGATATCTGGGATCTGTCAGCTTTATACTAAATTTATCTGACTACAATCTTTTTATAATTGCAACTCATGCTGCCTGAGAGTGCAAGTAATAGCCAAATTAAAAAAAATATGATTTCTATAACATGGCACTATCTCAATTTCTACACAAAGACACCAAGTTGGAATTTACAATACTATAATTTCACCATTCAATGCCCAATCAAATTCAAGATTTGTAGATAGAATTTCACAAACCTAAGACTGGCTCCATAAGTTTGACCCACTGTGATATTTACAATAAGACAAGATTGACAGGCTTAATATCTTTGAGCAATCATCAAATATATTTGTGTTTGTGTGTTCACATAAACATGCTGTAGTAATATAAACTATAAAATGGCACAAAAGTGTTAGTAGCATAAATTTAAGATGATTTAAATGACACATAGGCTATGTCTACACTACATCCCTCTGTCAGTAGAGGGATGCAGATTAGGTAGGTTGACATTGCAAATGAAGCGGGGATTTAAATATCCCATGCTTAATTTGCATAAAAATGGCCACCGTTTTTGCCGACTCAGCATTTTGTCGGCAAAAAGAGGCAGTCTAGAGGGGGATCTGTCAAGAAAGAAAGCCTTTTTCGACAGATCCTGTAAACCTCCTTGCAGGTTTACCCATAGTGCCGACCTACCCATAGTGTCCCAATCTAAGTATTACACCAAAAAAAGAGTGTAAACTTACAAGACAGAGAATGCACTAACTCATTCTGTAACATTTTTCATCTGAATGAAACCTAAAATGGCACCTGCTTTACCCTCTTTGAGGTAGTGTAAAGCTGTAGGCAGAGAGATTTATATCCATCTAAAGATGCATGAAAAAAAAAAGAGAATAACCTCTCCTTTTTAATTGCTTATGTACATTTATTATAAAATGAAATCTATAAATAGAATAATAAAGTAACTATGGCTTAGTCAAAAAGTGCAGAAAGTAGATATTCTTGTAGTGTAGTGTATGTGGGAGAGAGAGAGAGAGAGACAGAGACAGAGAAGTTTGGGAGCAGACTTAAGAGAGACAAAGAGACAGATAAAGACAGGAGAGAGGTCATCGGAGAAGGTGATAGATATATAATAGTTACCCTAGATGTGTTATGTTACATTTTTCCAAATTGTTATTTTATAACATCTCTTAATAATTTTGGATGTTTTCCTCTTACTTCATTGCACCTTGCAAAACCTTCCTCAGTAGTATCATGTATCAATTTAATTTCTGTGCTATTTATGAGCTCTTCTAGATCAGTAATAAAGATGTTCAATTAGATCAGGTCTAACACTAAGCCCAAAATTCTCCATTGAACACCTCCTTGCAACTTGATGAACTTCTACTTATCACTTTGATTGTTGTCCACCATCCATCTTTTAGTCCATCTGACAATGCTCATGTCCAAGTCAATTCGTCAAGTCATATTTTGAGAGACATTCTAATAAATCTTCATTGGCATCTGCTGCATTCTTTCAACCTATGGAGGGTAAATAAAAACTGCACACCAGAAAGGTTCAAAGAAATACAAACAAGCACACAGTGTGAGTGGGAGATCTGCTCACCTAAAGAACAGAAATATTATGCTGGTATCAGAAGAAAATGCCCTCTTTGTAAGATAAATTAGTGTTCTGATGTTAACATTAGTCTTTACAATCCTTAGCTGTATAAATTTCCCTGCACTTATTATAGAAAACATTTCCCAATAGAGCTACATGACAGAGTTAACCAATTTTTCTGTTACATGAGTGTGCTAGTATAGTTCCCCTGAACAAAGTATACATTTCTCCCAATGGGATAGTAGAATAGGGTGTGAGAAAAAAAAGAAATGATGTTGGTGAGCAATGTGATCAAGAACTTTATGGAACCCAGTGATATAATCCACCATCTGAAAGGTCTCATTAGAGTATAACAACTGTATGTGTTTTATTCTCAGTGCTGGTATATACTAAATAAATATGCTACATATAAATGTAAAATAATTTTGAGAAATAAAGCTATATTTCCTGGCTCTAAAATAACCAGACGTTAGCATTTTAATTATCATTAATATGAAAATGCAATGAGGAGTTAGATGGATGAGGTGGTGAATAAGTTCTTACCAATGGGGGTTTCAAGATTTTTCAGATCTTACAGACAGGTTCTACAGTCATTTTCTTAGATGGCACTTGAAAACACAGCTTTCAATTCACTGCATCAGAGAAGAGTCCAAAATCCAACCTGTTATACAAAAATGCTTGAAATATCATCTTCCTGAGTTTTAATACAATGCATTTTCTTGATTTAAAAAACCCAAAGCAGATATGTACTGAAAGGAGTATAGAGGAAAAGCAGGCTTTTTTCCATTATAAACATTTTAGTGAAGAAATATTCAGAAGATATGTGAGATACAGATGAAAATGAAAATGGCAGACTCTCAAAACACATTTAGAGGTTTGGTACTTACTGTACAAACCAGCTGTTTTGAATTTATGTCAATCATTCAGTTATATGGTTATATATAAAAAATAAACAGCTGACTGAGTAAAAACACCATGGGTGTGTGTACACAGCAGTGCTAGCTCGATATAAGCTGGGCAATTTGAGCTACGCAAATTGCGTAGCTTATTTCAAGCTTATTTCGAGATAGTCTATTTAGAAATTTGGCACTATCTACACAGAGCCAAATTTCAGAATAGACCACTATTCCAACAAATCCCTTAATCCTCATGGAATGAGATTTACTGGCATGTTGGAATAGCAAGCCCAGTATTTCAATTTCATTTTGAAATAATAGGCATGCTGTTGAGATGTGGAAAATGCTATTTTGGGATGTATCCTGAAATAGCGCAGCTGTCTAGACATAGCCTGTGTGACAATTGGACACCTTATTTCAGAGTGATGGTCTACCAGCCCCAGCAGATTTGCAAAACATGCTATGCATTATTCAGAAAATAAAGACAAACTTCTTCATGCATTGCTTTAAACTTAACAGGTAGTTCACTATTTGGAAAACTGACACATTTTACTAGTGTGAAATACACAGATTCCTAGGTAACTGGATGAATGGGATCAAACTTGGTTTCCTGGGTTGTTCTTATATCCCTTTTTATAGATGGGCTCTATATTTTCCCTTTTGCAGTCTTCTGTAATCTCCCGAATTTCCATGAGTTTTCAATGATGATCGCTAAAGTTCTACCAGCTACTAGAGTATTCTGGGATGCATTTAATCAGGAACTGGTGACTTAAAGACATCTAACTTTTCTGAGTCATTTTTAAATCTGCTCTTTTTTTTTTATTTTAGCTTCTAAACCTACCCCATTTTCACTAACATCTGCTATGTTAGGCTCTCCATCACCATAAACCTTCTTGGAGAAAACCAAAACAAAGGAATTATTAAGCACCTCTGCCATTTCCAACCTTCCTGTTATTGTTTCTCCCTCTTCACTGAGCAATAGGCCTACCTTATATTTGGTCTTCCTCTTGCTTCTAATATATTTGTAGAATGTCTTCTTGTTACCCTTTATGTCTCTAGCTTGTTTTGTGCCTTTGCCTTTCTAATCTTGCCTCTACATACTTGCATTATTTGCTTATATTTATCCTTTGCAATTTGACCCAGTTTCCACTTCTTATACAACTCCTTTTTGATTTTTAGATCATGTAAGATCTTCTGGTTAAGCCAAGGTGGTCTCTTGCCACACTGTCTATCTTTCCTATGAAGCAGAATAATTTGCTTTTGGGCCCTTAATAATGTCATTTTGAAAAACTGCCAACTGTCTTCAGTTGTTTTTCCTATTAGTCTTCCTTCCCCTGGGACCTTACCTACCAGTTCTGGAGGAAAGTCCTGCAACAGTTTCAATCTACTTCAAACTATGAGCTGAACTCAAGTGAGATTTATATATCCCTTCTTTATGACAGATAGAAAATTCCACAGATTTCACTGTATTAGTACAACACTTTGTCCCCTTTTCTTATCTAGTTTCATAATTTTTCAGAGCATACAAATATCTGTACCATCACCCCCAGTACAGTGTACCTAGCACATAATAACAATGTAGATATAAGTGGATCATAGAGACATCTACGGTAACTGTAGCTAGCATACCATGCATATTTGGCAAGTTTCAATAAAACATATATCTAGTTTCTGACAGATGCTACCTATATGAAAGACAGGTTATTTATACAAAGTTTACCTACAAACACATTTCCACTATAAAGCTTCCCATGTGAAATTAATGCCTCATTTCACAAGGAATAACACCTATTTTGAAATGTGGATGAATGTGGATGGCACTGATGTGCTTATTTCAAAATAATTGGCCTCCAGTGCTTCTCACAGCTGTCTTGGTAGCCACTTAGTTCACATGCCTCAAAACTCTATAGTTTCCCTTCCCTTGCAGCCTTCAAAGGTGGAGGCAGAAAGGAAAGTGTTTGTGGCAGAACCCAGGCCCTGCTAGCACCGTGCCACACACCAGCACTCTGCCCAGCCTTCCCTGCCACCATGGAAGACCAACACTCCCACTGAGCCCCACATGGCTGCACGCATGCTTTCAGCCAGCTCTGAAGCCCCTGGCCAGGGGCGGAAGAGAAAGGCACCTTCATGGACTGATGCAGAGATCCTGGATCTGATTGAGGTCTGGAGGGTTCAATCAAACCTCCAGGATCTCCACACCAGACATAAAAATGCCAATGTCTATGACTGGATGGCTGCCAGCCTGGTCCAGAGGGGGCAAAGCTGCACTCTGGACCAGGTTAGGATGAAGATCAAGGAGCTCCAGCAGGCCTATAGCAAGGCCAGGGAAAGACGTTCCAAGTTGGGAGCAGCACCCCAGACCCACCTCTCTTATGCCTAGTTGGATAGCATCCTGGGAGGGGGGCAGGTTGCCTCCCCTTCCTGCATCATTATTACAGCGTGCACACACCTGTCATCGCCCTCCAGGAGGGTGGGACTGTGAAGGAGGATGAAGAGGAGAAAGAGTATGAAGAACAGGCCAACACTGACACCACACCCACCAACCAGAGGTGGTCATCACTCTGAAGCTGGTACCCCCATCCCAGGATCTCTCCCAGACCTCCAACGATGCCGGGGAAGGGCCATCAGCTGAGTTCCATCACTTTTCCTATCTACACGTGGGGACAGGCAGTGTGCTGTGAGGGGCTGCATGCTCCTCACTCCGCCTTCTTGACCTGGGGATCACACAGCAGTCTGTGCACGTGGGTGCACATGGATTGCCTGTCCAGAGCACTGAGCCCCATGAACCTGCCACACAGAGGAATACCGATCCCCTGTGTGGCAGCCTGCTGGGGGGAAGAAGAAGAGGAACCCCAGTACCACTCTCCCCAGCAAGCAGCATCTGCTGCTCAAATGCATCTCCCCCAACACCCACCCTCCATCTCCTCCAGTGGGCAGGGATACAATTTCTCTCTCTGTGGGATACTGCTACTGCTAGATCCGGTGTGTGCAGGGCACAGAGAAAAGCTGAGATGCCCCGTTGTCCCCCTCTGGTCCGCAGGCTCCCAGCCTGATTGGCACCTTTTCATGCCTGCTTGTCCCCAGGATGTGGAAGTAGTGAGACTCCCCTGGGATGTCAGTACCCCTGCAGGAAAGTGCCCACTGCCTAGGCCACAGATGGCCTTCCTCCAAGCATTTACTGTCATCTGAACTGATACTTTTTAGTATTGGCTCAGAGATTAGGGCTAGGCTTCATGCACAGTGTCTCCTGAAATGATTGGCCTTCTCAATTTTCTTCACAGCTGGTTCAGCTGAAAGTGGGGCATGTGCAACACCTCCCATGCCATCCTCCTGATCCCGTGAGATCCCCCAGTGGCGTTGACCCCAGGACAACCTGGCAAGGGAACACATGGAGTGCCTCTGTTCCCTCAACTGAAACTTTGAGGAGGACTACAAGGAGTGCTGTGCTGACCGGGAGCTCCACCACACCATCTGGGAGCAGCTGTCCAGACAGATTGAGAGCATGTGTATGTATCACTCCAATTCAGTCAAGTGCATGGTTGCTGTTATGGAGCAGTCCAACAGCCGTCCCCCCATATCCACTCCTTCCCACATCCCCTCCCATACCTGCCCATACCCCTCCCCCCCACTTCTCCTCCTAGCCCCCTTTCCCCAGGGCTCACTGCAGAAAGAGCTTGGTACCCGTACACTCCCCATATAAAACAGGGACATACAGACCCAGGTTCAGTACAGGGTCAGGATGACAGCATGATTGATAGTGATGTTTTGATTGAACCACCATAAACAAGGTAATGGGAGGTATCTAGGTATGTCAGGGGGTGTCATCCAGATTTGTTTAAGGATGGCACTTTGATACGTAAGATAACTTGTTTGTGTCTGTGCATAAAAGTATCTCAGAGGGGCTGTCTTGTCCAGCCTAGGGGATAGCGGAAACTCCTGGCCACTAACTGAGTTGAGTCCATTGCCAGGGCTTGTGTATGTACTAGTGTAAAGGCTAGTGTTTAGCACACACACTCTCCTCAAAATCTCCGATTGGCCAGCTTATAAGGGGAATGCAGGTTTTTGTGAATCACAGGTTAAGGTAACTCTCTCTTCTTGTTTTCTGTCTTGTCATGTGTTACTGCTATTTTCTAGGCACTAAAAGGTAGGCGTTGAGCATGAGAACACACAAATACCATTGTGACTCTAAGCCAAAGTGACTATATTTCCAGAATAAGGAAACACACCAGTTTACATTGATAACATACTCTTTTTAGGATTGTAGAATACTCAGAATTTTCGCACTCCTTTTTTCTGTTTGATCTATCTGGCTCAGAAAAGTTCTGCCCAGGGAGCCACAATAGGAGCTTCAGTTTTGCACAAGCTAAACAGGGTCCTTGAATCATCTGACTCAAACTGCAATATTGTTGCCTGAGATTTATGACAAGCTTTGGCTTGGCTTGAAGCCAAACCTGTGATGTGAGCACAAAAGGGTATAACATGCTTCATTTTAGTGCAGAAGTGGTCTTCAATGAAATTTTGTTGTTATAAACAACCTGACCATTTTGACAGTTTAAATGAATAAAACCCAGTACATTTCAAGCTCCCAAAAAGTGTTCACAGGTCAGCAGGAAGGCATTGGAAATAATGGAACTCTCCATGTAAAATCAGGATATGTAGACCCTTTGTGAAGGCCAAGACTTTAATACGGTTCACAAAAGAATTAGATAATTCATGGAGGATAGGTCCATCAATGTCTATTAGTCAAGATGGGCAGGGATCTTGTCCCTGGCCTCTGTTTGTCAAAGGCTGGGAATGAGTGAAAGGAGATTGATCACTTGATGATAACCTGTTCTGTTCATTCCCTCTGGAGCACCTGGCATTGGCCACTGTTAGAAGACACTGGGCTACATGGACCTTTGGTCTGACATAGTATGCCCATTCTTATGTTCTTATGTTCTTTCCCCAGAAATAATTCCACTGTCTCAGCATCATTGGGGTACCTTACACGATAGCTGTATCATGCCTTTTTGTCTTGTTGGAATTCTCAACTTCCTGGTTAGGGAATACACAAGTCCTCTTTTGGCAGGTATAATGGTGGTTTCTCAGGGTATGTCTACTCCGCAGGCTAAAGTCGAGTTAAGATAAGCAACTTTAGCTACGTTAATTGCATGGCTGAAGTTGAAATAGCTTAACTCAGCTTTTGGCGCTGTCTACACTTCAGGAAGTCAAAGGAAGAACACTCTTCCTTCAACTTCCCTTACTCCTTGTGAAAGCAGGGTTACCAGCATCGGCCGGAGTGCCCCCACACTTTGAATTAGCTGTCTTAACTAGTGTAGTGTAGATGTATCCTGTCATAGAATAAGGCACTACTCCATATGAGTAAGTGTATACATCTGGCATGGCTGAGAGAGTAGTGGGAGTGGAGAGATGACCTATGTTCCCTGTTATTTTTCTTTTATCATTGACATTAGTGCATAAAGAAGAATTGTGATGACACTTTTTCTTAGTAATATAACATTTGGGAGAAGTTGTACCTCTTAAAGTTATTTTTCCATTGATTTCAATAAATACAGATATTTTAATTGGACCTCTTACTGAAAGTGAACCCTTCTAATTTTAGCCCCACAGCCCAAACCCAAGGCAATTGATCTAGTGTCTGAAACTCAGTGCCGTAGGTTTTTGCTTTGCAGTGTAGACATACCTTATAGGATTTAGGTTACCATACTCTGGAATCAGATAAATCTAAATAGCAAGAAGGTACTCTTATTATGGAATAAGAATGTTTACATGAGGTGGTAGTGTGGTATAGCTATTGTGATTTTAGACTTTCACTCTGTCAAATGCATACTAAATTCTCTTTCAAATCCCTGTGAAGAAAAGTGCTAAGAAAGTATCATAATTGTTCCAGAAAGAGACCTATAGTGCATTCCTACCCTGATATACAGCAGATTCCTATAATATTGTTTTAAAGAGCTAAATGTTTGGAGGTATGAATTGCTAATAAAATATGTTTTGAATTATTTCTTAGTTCTCATATTTCTCTTCTTATAAACTTAGATGGGTAGATATTAGCAATATATTTTACTACCTTAATCATCAGAGGCAGATTAGAGGGCAGGAAGGTAATTTCTAATAGATAGTTGTCCCTGTGCTTGGCGGTCTCTTCATTAATCCTTGAAACATTTAGTGTATCTTTATTTTTCCCTCCTAGCCTGACCCCGGTTTGAATTTTCAAATTTGGTGTTTCAGCTCAGAAATGTACAATAACCTTTCTGGTTTGCCCCCCACGCTCATGATTCCTGGTCAGCTTACAAATTAATCTCTCTCTCTCTCTCTTTTTTTAAGTTTTGAAAAATGCACAACTTGGCACACTATCTATCACCTTGGCACATGCTTTTAATAATGTCCGTAATGATCTATAGGGATTATTTATTTAAATTTCATTTTCATTAGAGAAATATGTTTAGTATGCAAATGCAAAAGAAAAAAAACAATATTCTCTACTACAACTGGCCTCTCAAACTCCATATAAATCACATCAGTTGAAAAGTAAGATAATTGAAAAGTCTCAAATTAATACTGGTAAGTAGCTCTGGGTCTGGAATTCCTAAAAAGAAAAAAAAAAACCATTGGCAATGCGATTAGTGTGCTTGCAGTTGCTGAAGTAAATTCTGCTTTCAGTTACAGCTATGCAATTTCCAGCAGAATTTGATCCACCTTTTTTAAAGCAGAAAGCAAAGAAATGACATTAAAGTACAGATAAAAATGATATTGTGAAATTCTTTATTAGCTCAAAGTTAAAAAATATTCCCTAGGTTTTAATTACCAGCTTTTCACAGTAGAAGAAACAGACCCAACAATATAATACTTTCATCCTCCATTTGCTTTCCAGAACAGTACATGAAGATCATTGCGGTAGCAATCCTGCAATGAGTTCTAGGCAGACAGACTCCTCTACTTGTTTTGCTATTTAGACTTCTCCTGAATCCAACTGTAGGAACAAAACATATACTTAGCATAGCAATAAAAATCAAGGGCAAGATTTTGTAATGGGTGTAAGCCAGGTGCGTGAGAAGTGTTAGTTGACAGGGATTACCGGAGTAAAAATATTTCAATAACTTCTTTGAAATTCATTCCTTTTAGATGCATTATAAAAATCTAAATTAAATTAGATACCCATTAAATTCTCTTTTATTTTCTACAAATTATGTTTTTGTACCATTTTACCATGTTTCTGAGTAACTCTAAGTAATAGATTATTATTGTAAAGAGATTACATTTTGATCTGTTTATCCAAATTAAAGACTAAAACTATAATCCATCAGCCAAACAGAGATAATGAATATGTAATATCAGAGCCCAACCAGGTTCTATACTTCATTCTTGCACATAAGAACTGATTTAAAATTCAGAAGCACAGTACATGAATCTGTGGAACTACTTGTTCAAAATTAGTTCAGGATTGTCTAGAACTAATGTATTTGGGTCTTTTTTTAAAGAAACATACAATGCATTTTATTATAGATTGAATGTAACATAAAAAACCTGCTCTTTTCTACATGGTCAGGAGTAGCACAGTTTTGTATTGGTTCCAGTGAAGAACTTAAACCAGAAGGCAGAGGAGCTGGAAGAATTTCTGGGCCCCTGGCTAAAGTAAGCATGAGGGAGGGGTGACTCCAAGTTCCCAGAGGGGATGGGGACTTTGGAGGAAGATGTGGGGATGGGGACTAGCCTCCCAGTGCCATCTCTTCAGTACCACCCAGAGTGTGCCATCAAGGACTCCAGCCACTGCTGAATCTCCACATCCTGGGACAGTTGTCTCCTTTACTGCTCCTATCCCCACTGGCAGGCCTGCCAGGAGATTACAGATTCATGGGTCACTATGGCCAGATGTGGATATTAGGACAGCATGCAGACTTACTGTCTACTAGCAAATGAGAAATGGTACAGTTATTTAGGCATTCGGTAGAACTGAGTGTTCCATTGATTCACATGATTAGAGGCAAATACAGAATGTAAAAGGGCATCAAGACCTTGGATTTAATAGTCTGAGGGCAGATGCCTTCCATAGTAGGGGAAACTACAGAATCCAGTTTGAGTTTCTAATTTTCAAATCCCTTCATTATCCTAATTGCTAGAGAAATTGCCTATCCCTCCACCACTACGTTCTTTCTTGATAACTCAATTCCACTTGACAAATTAAGTATTTGGTAGAGAGTACCAAATGGGACTTTTTGTCTCTTTGAGAGCATCATGATAGGTGTGTAGAAAATCCTTGTGTTTGAATCTGCTGGGATCAGATGGAAGTTTTTACAATTGGCCTTTGAATTTTCTTCTTTGCCACAAATAACCATGTCAAGCTGTGTGGTCAATGACATAAGAGAGACTATTTTTGCTGTAAGATAGTCACCTCGTGACCCAACTAGGTGGGGTTTTTTTTGGTTTTGTTTTGTTTTTAAATTATCAATCTCTTATTTGGGATGTATTGTATAAGTAACATTTTGAATTAGGCAGGGTCCCAGAGTTTTCAGGAATGAAGCATGATAAGAGATTATTTTTGCTTTGTAATGGCAACATAAGAACATAAAAATGGCTGTACTGGGTCATAATGAAGGTCCATCTAGCCCAGTACCCTGTCTTCTGACACTGGCTAATGTCAGGTGCCCCAGAGAGAATGAACAGAACAGATAATGATCCTTCTCCTGTCACTCTTTCTGATAAACAGAGGCTATGGACACCTTTCCTACCCATCCTGGTTAATAGCCATTGAAGCACCTATAGTCCATGAATCTGTGTAGTTCATTTTTTAAACCATGTTAAAGTGCTAGTCTTCATAATGTTCCCTGGCAAGGAGTTCCACAGGTTGACTGTGTTGTGTTAAGAAATATTTTCTTTTATTTGTTTTAAGTTTTCTGTATGTTTTAATTTTCTTTGGTGACCCCTAATGCTTGTGTTATAGGAACAAGTAAATAACTTTTCCTTATTTACTTTCTCCACACCAGTCACGTTTTTATAGACCTCTGTCAATCCCTCCTTAGTCTCCTCTTTTCTAAGCTGAAAAGTCCCACTTTTGTTAATATCTCCTCCTATGGCAGCTGCTCCAAAACCCTAATAATTTTTGTTGCCCTTTTCTGAACTTTTTCCAATGCCAAGGTATCTTTTTTGAGATAGGCAACCATATCTGTATGCATTATTCAAGATGTGTGCATACCATGGATAGAGGCAATAAGATATTCTGTATCTTATTCTCTTTTCCCTTTTTAATGTTTCATAACATTCTGTTTGCATTTTTGACTGCTGCTGCACATTGAGTGGATGTTTTCAGAGAACTATCCACAATGACATCAAGATCTCGCTCTTGAATGGTAAGAGTTAATTTAGTCCCCATCATTTTGTATGTCTACTTTGGATTATATTTCCCGATATGCATTACTTTGCATTTATCAAAATTAAAATTCACATGCCATTTTGTTGCCCTGTCACCTAGTTTTGTGAGATCTTTTTGAAGTTCTTCACAGTCTGCTTTGGATTAAATATCTTGACCAGTTTAGAATCATCTGTAAATTTTGCCAGCTCACTGTTTATCCTATTCTCCAGTTCATTTATGAATATGTTGAATAGGACTGGTCCCACTACAGACCCTTGCGGAACACCACTAGTTACCTCACCATTCTTAAAATGGACCGTTTTTTCCTACCATTTAACCAGCTATCAAGACATGAGAGAGCCTTCCCTCTTATCCCATGACAGCTTATTTTGCTTAAGAGCCTTTGGTGAAGGACCTTGTCAAATCACCAATGTTCTCAGTACTGATGTTAGAATTACTAGTCTGTAATTGCCAGGGTCACCTCAAGAGAGCTTTTTTTTTTTTTTGAAAATTGGCGACACATTAGCCATCTTCCAGTCATTAGATACAGAAGATGATTTAAAGAATAGGTTACAAACCACAGTTAGTAGTTCCACAATTTCACATTTGAGTTCTTTTTGAGCTCTTGGGTCAATGTCATCGTATCCTAGTGAATTATTAATGTTAAATTTATCAATTCCTCAGATTTGTCACCTAAAAAGAATGGCTCAGATTTGTGAGTCTCCCACATGTCCTCAGCCATGAGGACTAATGCAAAGAATTCATTTAGTTTCTCTGCAATGACGTTGTCATCTTGAAGTGCTCTTTTAGCATCTCAATCATCCAGTGGCCTCACTCGTTGTTTAGCAGGCTTCCTACTTCTGATGTACTTAAAAAAAATTGCTATTACCTTTTGAATTTTTGGCTAGCTATAATTCAAATTTCTTTCTGGCCTTCCAAATTATAGTTTTATATTTCATTTGACAGAATTTAACTTCCACTTTGTTAAACAATGCCTTTTTGTGTCTCATTGCTTCTTTTACTCAGTTGTTAAGCCGCAATGGCACTTTTTGGTTCTCTTACTGTGTTTTTTTTATTTTGGTGTATACATTTAAGTTGAGCCTCTATTATGCTGTCTTTTCAGCTAGTTTGCAGGGATTTTATCTTCTGCACTGTACCTTTTAATTTCTGTTTAAATAACTCACTTCTGTGTATTTCCCCTTTCTGAAATTAAATGCCACAGTGTTTGGCTGCTGTGGTGTTTACCCACCACATGGATGTTAACTTTAATTATATTATGGTCTCTATTTCCAGGCAGTCCTGCTATATTCACCTCTTGGCCCAGATCCTGCTCTCCACTTAAGACTAAATCAAGAATTGCCTCTCCTCTTGTGGGTTCCAGAACCAGCTCCTCCAAGAAGCAGTCATTTAAGATGTCAAGAAACTTTATCACTGCATCCCATCCTGAGGTGATGTGTACCCAGTCAATATGGGGATACTTGAAATCCCCCATTATTACTGAGATTTTTATTTTTATAGCTTCTCTAATCTCCCTTAGCATTTCACAGCCACACTCACTATTTTGACTGGATGCTCAGTAATATATCTCTACTGCTATATTCATATTATTAGAGCATGAAATTACTATCCATAAAGATTCTATGGAACAGTTTGATTCATTTAAGATTTTTATTTCATTTGTTTCTATGTTTTCCTTCACATAAATTGCAGTCCCCCACCAGCACAACCTGTTCCGTTCTTCCACTATATTTTGTACCCTGGTATTACCCATTGATTATCCTCATTCCACCAAGTTTCTGTGATGTCTATTATATTAATATCCTTTAGTGTTTGTATATAAGGAAAGATTAATTACTTCCTAGAAGAAAAAAATTATCTCACTCAGATGATTGGTTGTTGCATTTCTTATAATGGCTAGCTTAAGAGTGCAGACCATATCATGGCTGGCTGTGTCTTTGTCTCTGGAGATTACTGGTGAGAACGCAAAAGTGAAAAATTAGGTTAAGTGGTTTGGGACTATTTTATGATGGGCACTGTCTGTAATAAATCTTCTGGAAAGTCTTTTATATCAAAATATAGCCAGTGTATATCATCTTGCTCTGGGAATGGGTAAAATTGATGAGTCTCCTCTTCAAATGGAGCATGTTGTTCTTTTAATGACAGAAACTTTTGTCTGTTCATAGTTAGGTAAAGAAAATGCAATGATCAACTTACTTGCGGTGGTGTTAGTACCCTTCTGTATCAGATTTGTTGTGGCAAAAAGAAGACCCTGATCTGCTTTCTGTTGTAAGGGAGAGATTCCCTTTTGTATTGGTGATGGGCAGAAAAAAGACAGGAAATTATATATGGAGTCAGAACACTTGTGATGCATTACCTTTCATTCTGGTTCTCTGGTGTGAGAAATATGTCCTTTCCTCATACTTTTGCTTTGAGATGGAAAGACATTTCCAAAATATTTCTCACAATCCTACCAGCCTGCTCTAGTTCTTGGGTCATCTTTTATAGGAGCTATCAACCAACAGATCTCCAGCAACTCTTCTGGAAAGCTACCAGTTTATTTTTCCTTGAATGGATCCTTCTGTGATGTCACCAGAAAAAAATGTCTTCAGACAGGAAGTGGGAACATTGATTGTGGAAAGAAAATATAGCAATGAATACAACATACTTTAAATAACATTTTTCAAATAAAAGTCCAAAGATGTTTTTAACTTAACCGAAGTCTTCATATTAAAAAAAAAGTTGTAAGAAAGGGTTTTACATGAATATTTTCAGTGTGATAACTGGAATTTTAGCCATGCAATCTCATTAAAGTTCATGGGACTCATATAGCACAGCTAAATCTCAGTGAACCCTGCAGAAAGCATGCCCTGAAGCATCAAATTTAAGGCAATAAAAACTGGCTTAGGAAACAGGAAAAAAGACAATTTCATATAGGACAGAGATACCACATATGAATAAATTCCTAAAAGCTGTCTTTTTCTGTTAAAAAAATAATCTGCGCATCTCCAAATTTAGGGTTATATAATCTGCTTCTAGGGAGACTATGTAAAAAATCAAAGCTTTCTTGCAAAAAATGTTGTATTACATTGGTAGAAAAATCACCATATGTTCCCTTAGGGCAGTGTTTCTCAACCAGTGGTACATGTACCTCTGGGGATATGCAGAGATCTTCCATGGAATACATCAACTCATCTACATAGTCACCTGGTTTTACAGAAGGTTACACGGCTGGCCCACAACATTTTGGCCCCTGAGGTGGGGAGCTCAAATGACGCCTCCATGCCACCTTTTCTCCTGCCTGCCTGTTATGTCTCTTGTACCCTCCTTCCTCCAGCACAGCACTCCACCATCTCTATGCATCTAGAGCAGAGAGAATACATATGCATCAGCAGCAGACACAATTTTCTACACTCAGGGTCCTAGTGGTGCCCCTCTCCCCCACAGTCTGGCACCTGAGGCGGCCGCCTCAGTTCACCTCATGGTAAGGCCAGCCCTGAAAGATTACATAAAAATACTAGCAAAGTCAGTCCAACTAAAATTTCATACAATGACTTTTTATACTTCTCTATATACTACACACCAACATGTAAGTATAATGCTTATATTCCAGTTGATTTATAATTATATGGTAAAAATGGGCAAGTAAGCAGTTTTTCAGTAAGTGTATGCTGTGATCATTTTTTCCCCCCTACATCTGATTTTGTAAGCAAGTAGTTTTTAAGTGAAGTGAAACCTGAAGGTATGCAAGATTCATCATATTCCTGAAATGTATACAGTAGTCCTGAAAGGTTGAGCGCCATTTCTTCAGGTTATGGCCTGCCAAAATGCTGAGGCCCTGAAAATGCACAGAGAAATCCTCATAATGTAAACAGTTATTCATTTTTATACTAAAGAAAATAATCTGAAGCAAGGCCAAAAGTTGTGGCAAACACTTCAAGAAAGCATCGGACAGCCCATGAATCAGAATTAACTTCAGAAACTCAGATTAGTATAAATCAGAGGCTATGTCTACACTTCAGGGAAAAGTCAGAAAAAGATACGCAAACTGCAAATCGCAATTTCTGTATCTTTTTCCGCTTTTTTTCTGAAAGAGGCTTTTCCTAAATTTGCCCATCTACACGGGGCCAAATTTTGGAAAAATCTCCTTTTTCAGAACATCCCTTATTCCTCTCACTGAGAGGAATACAGGGATGCCGAAAGAACACGTCCGCTTTTTCAGAAACGCTTTCCTTGGAAAAGTTCTGCAGTCTGGACATAGCCTGAGTGATGGTAAGGTACATTCTTACCAAACCAAGCGCTGCCCTGAAATGCTTTGCATTAATACTAAGACTGATCTCCCCTTTAGGAGGACCAATGTTAAGAACATAAGAACATAAGAACATAAGAACGGCCGTAGCGGGTCAGACCAAAGGTCCATCTAGCCCAGTATCCTGTCTGCCGACAGTGGCCAGCACCAGGTGCCCCAGAGGGTGGACCGAAGACAATGATCAAGCGATTTGTCTCCTGCCATCCTCTCCAGCCTCTGTCAAACAGAGGCCAAGGACACCATTTTATCCCCTGGCTAATAGCCTTTTATGGACCTAACCTCCATGAAATTATCTAGCTTCTCTTTAAACTCTGTTATAGTCCTAGCCTTCACAGCCTCCTCTGGCAAGGAGTTCCACATGCTGACTACACGCTGTGTGAAGAAGAACTTTCTTTTATTAGTTTTAAACCTGCTACCCATTAATTTCATTTGGTGTCCTCTAGTTCTTCTATTTAGGAACTAATAAATAACTTTTCTTTATCGGCCCTCTCCACACCACTCATGATTTTATACACCTCTATCATATCCCCCCTCAGTCTCCTCTTTTCTAAACTGAAAAGTCCCAGTCGCTTTAACCTCTCCTCATATGGGACCCGTTCCAAACCCTTAATCATTTTAGTTGCCCTTTTCTGAACCCTTTCCAAGGCCAAAATATCTTTTTTGAGGTGAGGAGACCACATCTGTACACAGTATTCAAGATGTGGGCGTACCATAGTTTTATACAGGGGCAGTAAGATATTCCGGGTCTTATTTTCTATCCCTTTCTTAATAATACCTAGCATCCTATTTGCCTTTTTGACCGCCGCTGCACACTGTGTGGAAGTTTTCAGAGAACTGTCCACGATAACTCCAAGATCTCTTTCCTGATTTGTCATAGCCAAATTAGCCCCCATCATACTGTACGTATAGTTGGGGTTATTTTTCCCAATGTGCATTACTTTACACTTATCCACATTAAATTTCATTTGCCATTTTGTTGCCCAATCACTCAGTTTGGTGAGATCTTCTTGGAGTCCCTTACAGTCTGCTTCTGTCTTGACTATCCTAAACAGTTTGGTATCATCCATAACTTTACCACCTCACTGCTTACCCCTTTCTCCAGATCATTTATGAATAAGTTGAACAGGATTGGTCCTAGGACTGACCCTTGGGGACACCACTAGTTACCCCTCTCCTCTGAAAATTTACCATTTATTCCTACCCTTTGTTTCCTGTCTTTTAACCAGTTCTCAATCCAAGAAAGGACCTTCCCTCTTATCCCATGGCCATGTAATTTACACAAGAGCCTTTGGTGAGGACCTTGTCAAAGGCTTTCTGGAAATCTAAGTATACTATATCTACTGGATCCCCCTTGTCCGCATGTTTGTTAACCCCTTCAAAGAACTCTAATAGATTAGTAAGACAGGATTTCCCTTTACAGAACCCATGTTGACTTTTGTCCAACAAATTATGTTCTTCTACATGCTTCACAATTTTATTCTTTACTATTGTTTCACTAATTTGCCCGGTACTGAAGTTAGACTTACGGTCTGTAATTGCCGGATCGCCTCTAGAGCCCTTTTTAAATATTGGTGTCACGTTGGCTACCTTCCAGTCATTAGGTACGGAAGCCGATTTAAGGGATAGGTTACAAACCACAGATAATAGTTCAGCAATTTCCCATTTGAGTTCTTTTAGAACCCTTGGATGAATGCCATCCGGTCCCGGAGATTTGTTAACATTAAGTTTTTCTATTTGTTCCAAAACCTCCTCTAATGACACTTCAATCCGGGACAGTTCCTCAGATTCATTACCCACAAAGGACGGTGCAGATTTGGGAATCTCCCCAACGTCCTCAGCCGTGAAGACTGAAGCAAAGAAATCATTTAGTTTTCTCCAATGGCTTTATCGTCCTTGATTGCGCCTTTTATAGTTCGATCGTCTAGGGACCCACAGGTTTTTAGCAGGCTTCCTGCTTCTAATGTAAAAACATTTTGTTATTTCTTTTTGAGTTTTTGGCTAGCTGTTCCTCAAAATCTTTTTGCTTTTCTTATTACATTTTTACACTTGATTTGACAGTGTTTATGTTCCTTTCTATTTATCTCACTAGGATTGGACTTCCACTTCTTAAAAGATGCCTTTTTGTCCCTCACTGCTTCTTTTACATGGTGGTTAAGCCACGTGACTCTTTTTAGGTCTCTTGCTATGTTTTTAATTTGGGGTATACATTTAAGTTGGGCCTCTATTATGGTGTCTTTAAAAAGTTTCCATGCAGCTTGCAGGGATTTGGCTCTAGTCACTGTGCCTTTTAATTTCTGTTTAACTAACCTCCTCATTTTTGTGTAATTCCCCTTTTTGAAATTAAATGCCAGGGTGCTGGTCTGCTGAGGTGTTCTTCCCACCACAGGAATGTTGAATGTTATTATATTATGGTCACTATTCCCAAGCGGTCCTGTAACGGTTATTTCCTGGACCTGCGCTCCACTCAGGACTAAATCGAGTGCCTCTCCTTGTGGGTTCCTGCACTAGCTGCTCCAAGAAGCAGTCATTTAAGCCATTGAGAAATTTTATCTCCGCTTCTCTTCCTGAGGTGACATGTATCCAGTCAATATGGGGTAATTAAAATCCCCATTATTATAGAGTTCTTTGTTTTGGTAGCCTCTCTAATCTCCCTCAGCATTTCAATGTCAGTATCCCTGTCCTGGTCAGGTGGTCGGTAATATATCCCTACTGCTAATTTCTTATTTTTGGAGCATGGAATTACTATCCATAGCGATTCTATTGAACATGTTGATTCATTTAATATTTTTATTTCATTTGATTCTACATTATCTTTCACATACAGTGCCACTCCGCCACCCACCCGGCCTGCTCTATCCTTTCGATATATTTTATATCCCGGTATGATGGTGTCCCACAGATTTTCCTCATTCCACCAGGTTTCAGTGATGCCTATTATGTCAACCTCCTCATTTAATACTAGGTACTCTAGTTCACCCATCTTATTAGTCAGACTCCTAGCATTTGTGTAGAAGCACTTTAAAAATTTGCCACTGCTTATTTGTCTGCCCTTCCCTGATGCATTGGATTCCTTTGTACACGGTTGTTTGTCTGCTCTGGCCCATGGTTTGCCCTCTCCCCTCCTCTCTTTCTGACTACAGCTTAGAGAATCTCTATCAATGGATTCTCCTCTAAGAGTAGTCTCCCTCCGATTTACGTGCATCTCCACACCAATCGGCTTTCCCCCATCTCTCAGTTTAAAAACTGCTCTCTGGCCTTTTTAATGTTTAGTGCCAGCAGTCTGGTTCCACCCTGGTTTAGGTGGAGCCCATCCTTCCTGTATAGGCTCCCCTCTCCCAAAAGTGTCCCCAGTTCCTAATAAATCCAAACCCCTCTTCCCTACACCATCGTCTCATCCACGCATTGAGATTCTGAATCTCTGCCTGCCTACCTGGCCCTGCGCGTGGAACTGGAAGCATTTCGAGAACGCCACCATAGAGGTCCTGGATTTCAGTCTCTTTCCTAGCAGCCTAAATTTGGCCTCCAGGACATCTCTCCTACCCTTCCCTACGTCATTGGTACCTACATGTACCACGACCACCGGCTCCTCCCAGCACTACACATAAGTCTATCTAGATGCCTCGAGAGATCCATGCCTTCGCACCAGGCAGGCAAGTGACCATACGGTTCTCCCGGTCATCACAAACCCAACTATCTATGTTTCTAACGATCGAATCACCCACTACTAACACCTGCCTCTTCCGAACTGGCATTCCCTCCCCTCAGAGGTATCCTCAGTGCGAGAGGATACGCAACATCCTCTGGGAGGAGGGTCCCAACTACGGATGGTTTCCCTCTGCTCCCATTGAATGCTCTGTTCCCTTGAGACTTTCATCCTCCTTAAGAGCACTGGGGCTCTCAGACTGGAGGTGGGACAGTACTACAGTGTCCCAGAAAGTCTCATCCACAAATCTCTCTACCTCCCTTAGCTCCTCCAGTTCAGCCACCCTGGCCTCCAAAGCCCGAACTCGGTCTCTGAGGGTCAGGAGCTCCTTGCAACGGTGCACACATACGCCACCCGCCCACAGGGCAGGTAATCATACATGTTACACTCGGCAATAAACAGGATAGCCCCCACTCTGCTGCTGGGCTTCTGTCTCCATTTTCTAATGAACAAGTTTAAGTATAAACTGGGATTCTTTTTAAACCTCTGGAATATAGATTATGATAAGAGTTATGTTTTAAAGAAGGCCAGAAGTCACTAGTGCCCTCTAACCTCCCCTCTAAACTCCCTCTCCAAACTCCCTGTTAGCAATTCCTGTTCTAAGCTCCTGGTCGCTGAGTCACAGGCTTATATAGCTCTGGTAGCCCCTCCCCCTGACTGAGGCTTAGCCAATTAACAGAGGCTTCTAGATTTCAAACCTTTTAGAAGCTCCTTCAAGCAATCAAACAATCAAACCAACCAACCAACCAGATAAACACAAGCTCAGCACACAGCAAATAACTCCCCACACACAAACACACACTCCAGACAGCCACTTACCACAAGGGTCCGTTTTACTCCTCTTTCACCTGGAGAACTCCCTCTCCAAACTCCTGTTAGCAATTCCTGTTCGCAAGCTCCCTGGTCGCTGAGTCACAGGCTTATATAGCTCTGGTAGCCCCTCCCCCTGACTGAGGCTTAGCCAATTAACAGAGGCTTCTAGATTTCAAACCTTTTAGAAGCTCCTTCAAGCAATCAAACAATCAAACCAACCAACCAACCAGATAAACACAAGCTCAGCACACAGCAAATAACTCCCCACACACAAACACACACTCCAGACAGCCACTTACCACAAGGGTCCCGTTTTACTCCTCTTTCACCTGGAGAACTCCCTCTCCAAACTCCTGTTAGCAATTCCTGTTCATAAGCTCCTGGTCGCTGAGTCACAGGCTTATATAGCTCTGGTAGCCCCTCCCCCTGACTGAGGCTTAGCCAATTAACAGAGGCTTCTAGATTTCAAACCTTTTAGAAGCTCCTTCAAGCAATCAAACAATCAAACCAACCAACCAACCAGATAAACACAAGCTCAGCACACAGCAAATAACTCCCCACACACAAACACACACTCCAGACAGCCACTTACCACAAGGGTCCTGTTTTACTCCTCTTTCACCTGGAGAACTCCTCTCCAAACTCCTGTTAGCAATTCCTGTTCAAGCTCCTGGTCGCTGAGTCACAGGCTTATATAGCTCTGGTAGCCCCTCCCCCTGACTGAGGCTTAGCCAATTAACAGAGGCTTCTAGATTTCAAACCTTTTAGAAGCTCCTTCAAGCAATCAAACAATCAAACCAACCAACCAACCAGATAAACACAAGCTCAGCACACAGCAAATAACTCCCCACACACAAACACACACTCCAGACAGCCACTTACCACAAGGGTCCCGTTTTACTCCTCTTTCACCTGGAGAACTCCTCTCCAAACTCCCTGTTAGCAATTCCTGGTCGCAAGCTCCCTGGTCGCTGAGTCACAGGCTTATATAGCTCTGGTAGCCCCTCCCCCTGACTGAGGCTTAGCCAATTAACAGAGGCTTCTAGATTTCAAACCTTTTAGAAGCTCCTTCAAGCAATCAAACAATCAAACCAACCAACCAACCAGATAAACACAAGCTCAGCACACAGCAAATAACTCCCCCACACACAAACACACACTCCAGACAGCCACTTACCACAAGGGTCCCGTTTTTACTCCTCTTTCACCTGGAGAACTCCCTCTCCAAACTCCCTGTTAGCAATTCCTGTTCGCAAGCTCCCTGGTCGCTGAGTCATTAGGACCAAACCCTCATGTAAAAAAGTTATAGTTTACATGTTTGATGTTCCTGTTATTTGAAAGGAGATGGATGTTTTTGACAAAAATAATGTTTAGCTTTTCATCATAATACATAAGGAATTAGTATCACTCAGATTTATATGAATCAAGATATTTCAAAAGATAATTCTAATTCATGGGCTGTCTGACGTTTTCTTGAAGTTTCTTCACAACTTTTGGGCAGGCTTCTGTTTTTTTCTTTGATATGAAAATGAATGACTGTTTACCTACAGAGGTTCTCCATATGAGGCATAACTCACATTGACATTTGTAGGAATTAAACATAACACATCACACTGGGTGCATAATTGTTGTACCTTTTTATACTTTATTTTGTTTTGAATCTTTATTCAGTTTATTTTTCCCTCTATTGCTTCCTGCTCATTCCAATATGGCCTAATTTCTCCAGTAGAGTCCTTTTTCATATGAAGTGTTTCCTCTATACTTCTGGCACCCTGCTGACTCCATCATGCTTCTCTCTCAAGGACTCACCCACTTACTCAAAGACAGATCCCAACTCTTTTTTACCTTTTGACCTCTCTTTAACTCTTAACTAAACTTTCAGTCTGTAAAGCTGTTTTTATCCCATCTCCCACAACCTGCCCCCCACCAGCTTATCACAACATCCCACCCTACTTCCTATAGATCTGGCCCTCAGAAACAACTATTCACCATCCCCACCAAACCTGGGACTTAACCTTGGACAAAGCTGCACCAACACAAGCCCGGGTGAGTCATCTAAACAATTCAATTAAAAAGGGCAGGGGAAAGAAAAAGAAATAAATGCACTGTAATAGGAAGTTATAATTGCACTAAAATATTAATATTAAAAGGTGAATGACACTGCACTAACCGATGTGAAAAATTGAAATTATTTATTCACAATACATCTTATTTTAGAATAGCAGATTAGTTGTGGTTTGAAATGAATCTATTATTTATATTTCTACCCCAAAATTATCTCTTTTTTAATAATGGAAGATTATAAATTCTTCAGTCACAGTACACATCTGTGAAATTTACTTCAGAGATTACCATGTAAACATTGCACCTTAAAACAATATAGGATGTTTTAGGGAATCATTTTATGCTATGATGGATTTGTAGAATGTACTTAACTAATTTAGAGCAGTGGATGGTGCAGCAAGTTAATGCAATGATGGAAATGTGAGTTCAAATTAGACTTAGATTGCAACAAATCAGATGAGTTTGGAGGTGTCAGGAAGTTTTAGTGGATTTTCCCCACTATGATGAAAGAATTGTTATTATTTTTAACAAGAGCACTCCTGCAACAAAGAACTTACTGGGTAAAATGTTGAAAACAATTAAGTAAATTAGGAGCATAGTTTACATCCATCTCCAGTTGTATAAGATATTTTTTGAAAATTCTACCCTCAGTCTAAATGTTTAAAAAAATAGATGTAGTCCCCTTACTAAAGGTGCCTCTGCTTATTTTCTGGAAAGACCCTGTGTGCTGCAATCCAGCCTCACAGACTACAATTCCCATGAGCCCTTGGGAAAAACAGGAAGGAAGTGACTCTTGTGTGGGAGATCTGAGTCTCTCCATGTGCATGAGAAGCGAGGCCTAGCAGTCTGGGACTCTGCCCTTGGATTTTGGAACAGAAGGGGAGCCAGGCTGCTGTGGAGGAGTTTGATCCAGTCCAGGGGCTGTTAGAGTGCAGCCACACACTGGGACTAGATGCCTTTGGAACTCGGATCTAGCAGGCTGCTTCTGATAGGCACAGCATGAGACTGTAAGTAATTGGGCATTTTTGGGAAAGTTCTGCCTGGGACAGAGCTGCTGCCTAGCATGCACCCTCATACACAATGCCTACAGAGAATCTCCATTATAGCTGCAGTTCTTCAAGCGCGCCCACGCAAGCAAGAGTCTGGGACTCTGAGTCCAGGGGTGTGCACACTCTGGGTGGGATCAATATTGGCAGTGCAAATGCTAGATATTTAAGTTCCAATTATTGTTGTGCACTTTGTTAATGTTATTCATTGTTAATCTGTTAAACCCTGTTTATTTAAGTTAAGTAAAGATTGTTTATTTTAATGTAATCTATTAGATGTATATGATTTGTAATTGTTGTTCTAGAGTTAGATCCAGCTTATTGTTGGAATAAGTTTATTCCTGGAGGTTCTCAAGGCATACTAGTGCCTTGTGTTACAGGGCCAGCCAGGTGGAGGCACCGCCATTGTATGTTCATTACAAGCAAGGGACTTCAGCAAGGGGGTGGAAAGTTGGCTTTCCCCAACTAAACACCATCACCACTGGGGTGCTCAGGATCTCCTTTTGGGTTAAACCATCAGGCACCCAGGTACACCTGTGAGTGTGACCTGCTCCTGAGTAACCCGGGGAGGAAAAATGGGGTTACATAGACAATTGAAGGAGTGGGGAAAAAATATGGAAGAAAATTGAATTATGAGAAATCTTTGGGCACATCCCTATTTACTGGAAGATCGATGCTCCAGAAGTCAATCTTCTGGTGTTTGAATTACCGGGTCTAGTATAGACTCCTAAATCCAGGTCTGGGCAAAATATGGACCAGGGGCCAGATCCGGCCTACCAAGCCACCAGATCTTGCTCACAGACAACCCTGCTGGGACCCTCAGGCACTCAGCTGCCATAGTTTAAAGTGAAGTCCATGCGGCTCTCTGCTCCACAGGGAGAGGGAAGCTTCGTGTGACCTCCCCGTCCCAGCCTAATCCTCAGCTTCTATTGTCCGGAAACAACCGGCCAATAGGCAGTGACCTTAGCCAATCTTTCAGCTCCTATTGGCTGGAAACAACCAAGCAATAGGAGCTGAGAGATTGGCCTAGGGGATGGGAGCAGTGCAAGCTCCTTTTGTCTCTACTTTTTACAAAAAAAACCCTTTAGTGTCCTGCTGGTGCTGTTGTCATAAAGTGCATCTACACAGCACCCTAAGCTTGAAATAATTTTGAATCTATTTCAAAATAGCTTATTTTGAAATTTGGTAGATCTACACAATGCCAAATACTGATATAACATACTGTTTCGAGCCATCCCTTAACGCTTATGCAACGAGGTTTACTGGGATGGCGAAATAGTGTGCTTGTTATTTTGAAAAATATTTCAAAATAATGGGTGCCTTGTATAGACATGGAATAGCTATTTCAGGATACCTCCAGTATCCCGAAATAGCCATGCGGTATAGACATACCCATACTGTTGGATACTATTTTCATGTTTTGGTTTGTTTTGTTTCCATTAGTGGGCATGTTTTGCAAATGTATTTTGGCTGTTGCCTTAAGATTTCCCATCATGTTCCAAATTAACCCATTTGATATCATGAGTAATGTTCACAAGATGGATTGCAAAACCATATGATTGTAAGTATAGTTTAACCTTTGCTCTTCAGTTCTTATTCCCATGAGAGGCAAAATGTTCCCTATAAAATTGAGCAGCTATATGTGAAAAAACATTCCTGCTTTCTCATGGAGCCAGCAAATTGCCATATCACACAGGCTCTTATAGTGACACTGGAAGGAGAGGGCTCCTGGACCACCTTGTAGATAGTTCCACCACATCATTGTTTTGGCATGTCCAAGTTTCTGCATGCTGTAAAGCTGAGGGAATCTCTGAGGATCCACAGAAAGCTATCAGACTGCTCAGTTACTCCTTCCCCCAGTCTTGGTAACCTGTTTTCAAAATGGAGACATAATTAAAAAAAAAAGGCTCTTCTTATTTGTGGATCTTCCAGGACTCCTATCAGTAGGAGTTTGACCTAAATAAATCCTCGGTGAACACTCAGTAATGTAAGGATGTGATACACTATGGTGTTATTATTTTTTCTCCACAAAAAACCGTATTCTTGGAACAATTTTTATCATGTACAAACTGCTTTAAAATAAATTAGTAAAGAATTTGGAAAAGCAATTGAATAACTTAGGGGCCATTACTGTACCAGATTGGTATCTGTGCATTAATAAGGTAACAATTCCAGTGGGAACTCAAAATTGTGCAATATGGTGAGAGTTGGGAGAGTAGTGAAAAATGTGACAATAGCAGTTGTCATTGTCATCAATCAGAGAGAAATACAGTCTGGGTCTAAAATTAATGGGATATAGAATTGTAAGTACCTAATGGCATATATGTGGTAGAATTGAAAGATGTCATTTTCAGCTTCAGAAGACCTACCTGCACTAACTCTGATAGAGCTCGAGTGCTAAAAATAGAAATGGAACCATGGCAGCATGGGCTGTGGGAAGGGCTAGGTGCTCAGTTACATACATATAGAGTATGTCTACACTGCAGGGTTTCACAAAAACTTGTGGAGCATTCACACTAAAAGCCCATTCTTGCGCAAGAAAAACTACAATAAATCGTAAGAACACAGGGCTTTTTGCGCAAGAGGTATTACTCTCCCCATGAGGAATAAGCCTTTTTGTGCAAGAGCTCTTGCGCAAAAAGGCATGTGTGGATGGACAACAGGGGTTTCTTGTGCAAGAAACCTCTATGGCTAAAATGGCCATCAGAGCTTTCTTGCGCAAGAGACCTCCCACACTGCCATGGATGCTCTTGCGCAAAAGCACATCTCTTGTGCAGAAGCACATGGCAGTGTGGACGCACTCTTGTGCAAGAACTCTTGAGCAAAAAGTTCTTGCACAAGAAGCCTGCAGTGTAGACGTAGCCATAGAGTATTGTAGTAAGGACAGCTAGACCGACCTGCTGCTCCTGTTACCTCAGCTATACTTTTATTTTTAGCATGCTAGCTCATGTGGAGGTGTCTATTAGAGCTTGAAATTATACCCTCATATCCTTTGTAGATATACCCTGAGATACTTTTGAAGATGAAATTTCAGCTGTACAGAAACTTTTGAATGAGTTACCCTTCATTAATGTCTAGCAATTCCCATATCTAATCCTTTCAATGGCTTATTCCAAGCTTCTTTCCGCAGGAACTTGAAATTAATTAATATTCAACCCAAGAAACTATATTTGTCATTATTAAAATAGAATTGCAATAATCAGTGATAAAGCTCAGGTTAATACACTGCTTCGCTTTACTTTACCTGGTACCATTTTGGCATTTTTAAACTGACATATAGTTTAATATTTTTCTGAGACAATACAAATGTACATATCTATCTATCGATCTATCGATCGATCGATCGATCTATCTCTTTCCATGTGAGACTATCAAATAGCTTTATTAGAAACAGTAATGCTTTCACTATTCTGTAACATTCTCTTTTAATTTTGTACATTGTCTTCTCAATTGTCTTTCTCATTCATGCTATTAATGAATGTTATTTTGTTTTCCTTTATCAGATTCATAAACTTTATCGGAATAACTTACAGCATATTTCTCTATTTTTATATAGAGTTAACTTCATGTGCACCAAAACATGCACAAGTTAAAAAAATTCTATAAGCAATTTTTCTATATTGAAATATATCTTCTATATTCCCCATTTTAAATAAATAATCTCAACTGGATAATAAACAAAAAAGTGATAAAGCAGTAAATGTATCCCATGAAAGTCATGTCAGCAAGCTCCTTCTGTTATGAGCAAGAAAAGGCAAAGGTAATCAGACTGCTGATGACAGTCTAGCCAGGGGTGATAATCCCCATTTCATCAGATACATTTAAACAACTGTGTTTCACATCCCTCCAAAGCAGCTTTGCCCATGTCACAGCACAAATTAGTGAAGTCTAAATTTCAGCTCAAGGCTCCATGTGTCATTTAATAGCATACATTTGCTAACTGTAGCCAAAAAGCAGGCTTCCATCAGGGACCTTGAAACTCCTCATTTACATAAGAATGGGAAGTTAATTGTGTTACAGATATTCTGGCTTCCCCAAGGAGTTCATTAAGCATGCTGAACATGCTGAGAATATAACTTAACTGTCATTTCTGAGAAATCAGGAAAATTCTACTTTAGATACACCACCACTGGAAGTAAAGGACATAATTTAGTATACCCTTGATTCTCAAACATAAATAGGAAAAGATTGAAATACCCAGTCTACCCAGGATGTTGCTGATATTTTCAAATATTAGCAGTTATTTTGTATAACACTTTCTACCTTTTATCACCGTCCACTCAAAATGTGGGTCACACATCAGAAAAGTTATGAAAAGAATCTGCTTATGTTTGTATTAGATATTTCCCCAGCAGCATTCGGTACCATTGTTATAACAAAAAACAAAAACAAATCAGAGAAAAAAGAAACCATGTTTATTCTTATCAGAGCTGGCAAAAAAGAAAGGGAGATGGCATGGAATGCATCTCACAAGTTGTTGATGACATCTTTCTAGTGACCTGTCCCTTCCCTGATTAAAGCATGGAGCCATTTGAAATCTGTTCTCAATATTTGGCTTGTCCTGGGGAAATAATTGATTATTTCATTTAAGAAATTGATATTAAAAGTGTGGTAGATGCACCTCATTCTTTACTCCATAGCAAAAAGCCATGTTATCACAATTGTGTAGTGAAGCATTTTTTGATTGCCCTGGCAACTTCTTTTTTGTTCAGCCAATCTAGATAGGCAGATAGCAGTCCCACTGACAGGAGGAGAGGTAAATGGGGCAACCACCCCAGGACCTGATGATACAAAATGGCCCAGAGTTCCCAGTCACCACTGCTGAGTGTTGCTTGGGGAAATCATGGTGCTGATAGCTGCCTTTCCTGAAGTGCATAGCACCGCCTCGATCCCTGGAAATCAAGTAAAGCGGTTAAGCCAGAGAGATAGATAAAGATAGAATGTCACGTATTTTACAATGTCTTTATTTCTATCAATCTGGGATGGAAGTATTAATTTTGTAATTCCTAGCTAGGTAGTGTAGGGGTTAATTGCAGAATAACTTTGTACGTGACAAGTATAGGGGTGGTGGGGCACGCATTCCCCACCCCCCCCCATATCTGATGAGCCAGAAACAAACCTTCAGGAACACATACCATTCAAGATAGGCGGTGGTGCCATTGTAACACAAACAAGTGGGGACAGGTTTCTGAGGCTGGGGAGTGGGGAGAGGGAACAGAGGGCTGGGGAGAGGGGGGAGTGAACAGAGGGGAGTGGGGGTAGAGAGTCCCCTGCTATCGCCTCCTCCCAGGATTCTCCCCCCCGCCCCCGAGGGAATTCGGCGCGTGCCTCCCGCAGTGCAGCCAAAGCCAAAGCCCCGCGGGCGCCTGCCCCGGGGCCAAACCCCCTCTCCTGCGCGGCGCGGCCAAACCCCCTCTCCTGCGCTGCACGGCCAACTCCCTCCCCCCCGCGGCGGGGCCAAACCTCCCCCCTCCCCGTTTAAGAACGCTTAAACAATTCTGTTTACCCTAATGTACTGATCACATAAACAAGGCCAAAGAACAAGTAGAACCAGATTAGAACCAGATCCATAGTTAACAACTAAGCCCTACATCAGCACGTAATGAGTAACCCCCTGGAAATTTCCAAACAGCAAAACAAAGCAGAGGAACTGTATTTAAGGCTGCACCAGAGCACAGCAATTTGGACCTCATTGATGGGCTTTGGGTACCGGCGCCTCGGAAGCTGAGACAGTCTCCCACTTCGTCTGCAGCCAAAACGGGCTCCCCGGCTAGCCAAAGGGACATAAGAAATGTCACTTTTCCTATCATGTTGTTCTTTTAGTTAAGGGTTGCAGCTGTTAGCTGTCAGGAAATACACTGCTTGTGTTTGACAGATACCTGTGTAGCGTTTTTTGTACTTTGAGAACCCAGTGTCGGACCTGAGTCTTACTCTTGCCGGCAACAGGCTTGTCAGAAATTTTTAAGGGTATCAAAAGAAGGTACATTTAATTGCCCCACATTTTTGGTTGGGGATCTTGAGTTGGTTTCATTATTTGTCTTGAGGAACTAGAGATATAGTGAACCTCACCTTTTTTGCATCTGTTAAACACATGGCAGAAAAGTTGCACTGATATTAATTTCTGTGGAATAAAATAAGAGACGTGAGAGAAATTCTTCTCTCATCAGTCCTGGGACACACTCATAGATTCATAGACCTCAAGGGATCATGGTGATCACCCAGTCTGACCTACATAACACAGGCCATGTAACTTACCCTAAAGAATTCCTGCAGCATAGCTTTTAGAAATAGCATCCAATCTTTGAGTTAAATGTCAGTGATGAGGAATCCAACATGACCCTTGGTAAATTGTTCCAGTAGTTAAATTACCTTCTCTGACAAAAAATATATGCCTTACTTCCAGTCCGAATTTATCTAGCTTTACTATGCAGACATTGGAGTGTGGCAAACCTTCCTTTGCTAGATTGAAGAGCCCATTATTAAATAACCCTAAGCAGGTACTTATAGACTGTAATCAAAACACCATTTAACCTTCTCTTTTTTTAAGATAAATAGACTGAGCTTTTTAGGTCTATTATGATAAAGCATGTTTTCTAATCCTCTAATCATCCTAGTGGCTTTTCTCTGAACAATCTCCAATTAGTCAACTTCCTTCTTGAAATGTGGACACATAATGCAACTGGACACAGTTTTACCAGCAGACACATCAGTGTCATATACAAAGGGGCTGTGTCTACACTGGCATGATTTTCCGGAAATGCTTAAAACGGAACAGTTTTCCGTTATAAGTATTTCCGGAAAAAGAGCGTCTACATTAGCAGGATGCTTTTCCGGAAAAGCCCTTTTTCCGGAAAAGTGTCTGTGGCCAATGTAGACGCATTTTTCCGGGAAAAAGCCCCGATCGTCATTTTTGCGATCGGGCTTTTTATGAAAAGACTGCTGGGCTTGTCTACACTGGCCCTTTTCCGGAACAGTTTTCCGGAAAAAGGACTTTTATTCGAGCGGGAGCAGCATAGTTTTTCCGGAAAAGCAGCTGATTTCTTACAGTAGATCGTCAGTGCTTTTCTGAAATTCAAGGGGCCAGTGTAGACAGCTCACAGCTTATTCCGGAAAAGCGGCTGCTTTTCCGGAATAAGTGGCCCAGTGTAGACACAGCCAGGTAGAATAACTCTCAGCTCCTACTTGAGTTTTCTGTGTTAATGCATCCCAGGATTGCATTAGGTCTTTTGGCTAACCATCACATTAGGAGCTCATATTCAGCAGAAAGTGCACAACAAACCGAAATCTTGTTTGTTGCTTTGCAGGATAGAGTCCCCCATCCAATAAGTATGGGCTACATTCTTAGCTCCATACTGAACACATTGAGATGTGGTCATATTAAACGTATATTTTTGGTTGTATCCAGCTTACCAAGTTTACACTTCATTATTTACAGCTCCCTCAATTTTTCTGTCATTTGAAAACTTTATCAGTCATGATCTTATGTTTTCTTCCAAGTCATTGATAATACATATAAATACTATAGAGTCGCGATACAATTCCTGCAGGACCCCACTGCAAATACACTGGCTTGATGGCAATTTCCTATGTAAAATTACATATTAAGATCTAGGAGTTAGCCAGTTTTTAATCCAATCAATGTTTGCCATGTTAATTGTATATCATTGTAGGTTTTTTAATCAATATGTCATGTGGTATCATATCAAACCCTTATATAGTCTAAGTTTATTACATCAACACTATTATCTTTCTCAACTGAACTTGTAAACTCATCACAAAATATATAGTTAGTTTGACAGGATCTATTTTCTACAAACCCATGTGATTTACATTGATTACATTACCCTCCTTCAGTCCTTTATTAACCAAATCCCTTATCTGCTACTCCATTGTCTTCCTCAGGATTTATGCCAGGTTGAGAAGCCTATAACTACATAAGCCAACCCATTTACCCTGTTCTACTTTGTTTTTATTAGGGTGTTCAGCACATTATTACCATAGCCATTTGTGAGTATTTGATACACCCTACTATAGTTGCAAGTCACCCTTGAAGAAATACAGAGAGTAATATATTCAGTAGAGATGGTAATGTGGCAGTGAAATATTATCCGTATATCAGCTTCTGTACACAGAACTTTTAAATAGCATCATACTATTCTGATATTAAGTCCGGCTGAGTGAAAAATTCACAGTGAATAATTTATTTGACACATTTAGTCTTTTCTTCTGCTCTTGCAATCTCCTTGTAGAGATTGCAAATCCTGCAAATGTATTCCTCATATTAATTTATATAAAGTTATTTAGTGGTTTTACAATCTTTGTCGGATAAGATACTCTCCAGAATTACTCACATTTCCCATTTGCTCTCTGTGCTATGTAGAGGGGAAAATACTAATCTCCTAGTGGCCTGTGTCAGGAAAGTTTGCCAACTCCTCACCACCAGATGAAGGAGATGGAGCAAAGGATTCACCCACTCCTCACCCTGGTGCAGCACCTATCTACTCCTAAATGTCTGCATGCAAGATCCAGAGCACAATGCCAGTTCTGAGCCTAATGAATCTTTTGAGATGGTGAGGACCTGTGAAGACTAAGGGGCCAACTACTTCTCAATCAAGGGGATTCTAAAGGTTTAGCTAATCTACAAGCTAACTGACCTACAGCTAACCAGGTCACACACATGGGAGTGAAGAAAAGAGCGGTGACTGCCTCAATAGAGAAATCAGAAAGTAAATGGTTCAGGCATGAAGACTGAACTACTCAGTTGCCTCCACAGTAGTAGTCCCTTGGGTCAGGGCAGGGTTGAGTCACATTGACAGCATAGCTGGGGAAATCTGATCTCTAACTCTGTATTTGATCCTCAATAGAGAATGTCATGTCTAAGGATTTCACCCCAATTACTTTTATGAGGAAATCCAATCACAAATGTTTGGTGATTTGCATTATGATTTCAACTGAATTGTAAAGGTTATCTTGTCTCTATGTATCCCTCTAACTAAAATCATCCCTAAAGTGTACATTTTTTAAATGACACCTATATTTATATTTGCAATTTGGCTTACACAAACAGTATTTGTGTGAGCAAATTGGTTACTATCCACAGCCAACTAGCTGATTGGCCCACATAAATGATATATGAAATTGAAATTACACTTTTGTGTATGAACAAAATTGTGGGCACAACCTTCAAAAGTTTGCTCAGGATGTATATTTCATGAAAACTTAAATATCTGTGCTATGCAGTAGTTTAAAGTTCTTTCATCTGTGAATGCTTGACTTTATACCTGCTTTATTTAATATGAATGGAGTTTGGCAGTCTTAGCCCAGATCCCATTCAAAATGTTTCAATATCACAAATGTGATATTGTCTGGTATAATTCAGCGCAAGTGTCCAGTCTGGCATAATTCAGCACAAGTGCCAATCTCTCTTCTAAAGGAGCATAATGTGATTTGCAAAGGAATTCCAGCCTGATGTGCTATGAACACGCTGTTTCTTATTTCAGTCAGATATCAGAATGAAATTGCATATGACTGTGCTGACATGCACACAATTAACAGGAAGAAGAATACTGCCATTTCTGGAGAGATAATATGCGATAGACAAGACAGACAAGTATTATGCAAATATTTAAAGTAAAATTTTGTGAGTGTCTTTCATTTTGTCTTCATATATCTTGCGTATATGGGTTGTATTTGTACTTACATTACAGTACAGTTTTTGTGCATTATTATATCACACTTATTTTGTTTGTGTTTCATAACACTTATGAACAACTCTAAAAATTTGAGACTATTTTATCACACAATTTGGTGCATAATATTTTTGCTCCAGAGAACACAATATGACCTTCAATTTTAAAAAGATCACTAGCTTAAATACAAGATTTTGGTATATTTTGAGGGAATTTTGGACAAGATTTTTAACTCTGAATTTTATTTTATCAGCAGATTGATTCCTTTATATCCATTACTCTAAAACAGTAAGATGGGTTCTGCGAACCAAGTGGCTGAAATGACTGACCCCTAGAATTTTGCATAAAGAAAGTCTTATGTGGTGTAACTAATTGTTCTGACCCTACTCTTTTGGATTGTTTCATTTGTGAATACAAGAGAGTATTTCAAGATAATACACTCAGTTCAATTATTGGCTCTTTGTCTTTTGTTGTTGTTCCATGTTTCTATGCTTTATTGTAAGTTTTGCTAACAATCACTTTACAAATGTACAGTTTTAGCTCGGGGCAAGGGGGTTGGAGAGGGATCAGCCCCAGCTGTGGGTGGATTGGGGCTGGGGGAGGAGACCACCAAGGTGGGTAGTGCAGAGTTGGGGTGGGTGTCTTCAGCCCCCAACTGCAGGCAGGAAAAGACTGGGTGGGTAGGTCCTGCCATGGGCAGGGTGGAGTTTGAAGTGAGGTTCAGCCATAATCACAGCTGGAGGCTACATGGGGCTCAGACTGAGATGTGGGCATTGAGCGCATGGATCAGCCAAAACTCAGGAGGCTTAGCAAGGGCAGCTTAGGTGAGCTCTGAAGGGGGCCTGGCTCAGAAGAGCCCCCTTGGCTATTTTACTTTAAGAAATATGGTCACCGGGGAGTGGGGAGGAATGGGGTATCAAGATCTCTACCTCTCCACTGGAGCCAGGTTGAGAATCTCTAGCCTCTTCTCTTTCTGCCTGTCCTCTGGACAGTGGCTTCTGTTACTGCACCTGCTCAGACTGGTTCTCCACAGCAGATGATGCTACCCTCCTGCCAAGAGGGTCTGTGATTAACGTGCATTAAATAAATTAGTGTGTTAATTGTACTGTGTGTTAAAAGTTAATTGACAGCCCTAATTTATATATGTAAATGGCTCTGCATGTGTAAATTCTGTCATCTGTGCACATAAATGATACCAATGCACACTGAAATGTGCATGCAGCCTAAGAAGAATAGCTTGTCTCGGCCAGTTTCCTGATATCAGAAAGGTGCTAGTTACTTGCTGGGCTCTGTGATGTGGATATATCTCTTTCTAGAATAACAACAGTACAGAAACAAATAAATTATTTTCATATAACTCACTTTAGATCTTCTTGTAATTGATTTGTAAGATCTATTGAGATATAAGACCAAGTGCTTTTCACACCTTGCTTTTCCTTGCAGGTGCCCATCAGTTTAAACCATCGGAAGGCATTATTAATATATACTTGTTATAACATTTAATTCCATTTATTTACTGTCAGCAGTATGTTCTGCAGCCCAGTTCTGATACCAGGCCTCTGGACACTACTATAATACAACTAAGTAATATTAATAATGTTGCCCCTTTTTTGACGTAAGTGGCTAATCAAAGTTCGAGTTCCCCCGGGATATGTTCCAGTTTGTGTACAGAAATTGATGATGGAGTTTGGTAATTTATTTGATCCCAATCTTCTTAACTTACAAGAAATGTACAAAGTACTGATTCTCTGAATTCAAAAGAAACCAGAGACAACAGATACCTTTTTTCCCCTTACAGCTGAAAGCCTTTTTAACCAACACCAAATGCATAAAACGGTGGCAGCAGAGGCACAGGCAGATTCCTTTGTTCAGGACCTGTCAGGTCCTGAGGATGCCAGATCAGGCAGGTACAATCTGTAGTGATAAGATAAAACAACCTTTAACAGCATTCCAACTATACCCTCAAATTTAACAGGTTATTAACAAATTTTGTTCTTAATAAGAAGAACTAAAACAACATGTATGATAATGATCCTATGTCATTAATGTGTATGTCTTCAGTACATACAAGCATGCCATATGTATCCAACCTATGAAGTAAATATACCCTAATATTTTAGTAGGTAAGGAGGATAAGTTTGGACACAGAAGGAGTGTCTAACCATCTAAACCTTAACAAAAGGAGTACCAGGGCCTTGATTAAGTAGTTACTTAGTAGGAGAATAAACTTGCTTTCTAAACTACTTTCTGTGTATCTAAATATTATCTTTTTAGTAATCTGTTAGTTTTAATTTTAAGCCAGCCAGTTATGTGGACTAAATTAGCTTTAATGGCTCCTTGCTTTAGTTTCCACTAAGTTCTCATTCAAGAACTGAGGAACCAGAACCCTCTTGGGGTACCAGAGGCAAGGCTGTTCCTTTTTCTCTTACCACTAAGTTATCGAGGAAAAATAAGATTATATTTATCAAAGCTTTTATAGGATACAATAACATTTATATTGTAACCCTATTTATTTTATTATTTGACTACTATTTGATTACTATTCCATATGTCTTAATAAAGTTGGAAGCTATTTATGTCTCAATTTATCCTCAGATACCTAAGGAAAAAGATGAAGCAATTTCACAACCATTAGTGTTTCTCTTTGAGAAAGCCTAGGAGAGGTCCCTGAGGACTAAAGGGTACCATAGTACCTTTCTTTAAAAAAGGAGAACAAAGAGGACACATGGAATTACAAAACAATCGACCTAACTTGGGTATAAGGAAAGACACTGGAACAAATTAATAACAATTTGCAAGCACCTGGAGGACAATAGTATTAAAAGGGTTAGCCAGCATGGATGGGTCAAGAAATAATCATGCCAAACCAAACTAATTTCCTTCTTTGAGAGGGTAACTGGCTTATTGGATGGGGGGAAGGACTAGACAAGATATATCATGATTTTAGTAAGGCTTTTAACATAGCTCCACAGGACATTCTTTTAAACCAAGTAGGGAAATGTGTTCTAGATTAAATTTCTAAAAGGTAGGTGCACATTGGTTGAAAGACTATACTCAGAGTTGTTATCAGTTTTTGTAAGGGAGCCTGGACGGAGCTTCCGTGATCAGAACAACAATGTCTGCAGTGCTAGGCCTCGACACAGCCTTGTCCAAAGTATGGATCTCTAACACACCACCCTGGGTCTGATTCAAGCTTGGGCACGCACGTATGCACGCACACAGGCCACACCAGAAAGGGTGGGGGAAAGTCAGGAGTGCTTGCCCAATTATGCATAATTTGTACAGGACAGCGAGACCAGGCCAAAAAGACCAGAAACAACCTGGTACTAGTACATTCCATTTTTTGATAAGAGAAAAATTCAAGAGACAGCCAGAAAAACTATTAATTAAGCACTTTTGCAATATTTTGGCATAGCATAATATATCCTAGATATTGGCATAATAGGTATCTTACGTAAACTGTAGTTGATTGGTAGATATGACTAGAATAACCAAGTCTCGCTTTGCTAAAGAACAATCAGTGGGAGGGAATAAGCAGGATTGACCCACTGGGGGTCCTGCTTTTGATGTAACAGGAAGGAATGGACCCCTTCACACTGGCGAGCCCAGTGCCTGGCATTCCGATGCTGTTGTAGGCAAGAGTAGGTCTCAGGTCCGACACTGGGTTCTCAAAGAACAAAAGATGCTACACAGGTATCTGTCAAACACAAGTAGTTTATTTCCTGACAGCTAACAGCTGCAACCCTTAACTAGAAGGGCAACATAACAAAGAAGCAGCATATCTTACGTCCCTTTCCTGCTAGCTGGGGATCCCAAGTCGGCTGTGGACAAAGTGGGAGGTTGTCTCAGCTTCCGAGGCGCCGGTACCGAAAGCCCATCGGTGAGGTCCAAATTGCTGTGCTTTGATGCAGCCTTAAATATAGTTCTCTTGTCTTGTTTTGCAGTTTGGAAATTTCCAGGGGTTACTCATTACGTGCTGATGTAGGGCTCAGCTGTTAGTTATCTATCTGGTTCTGATCTAGTTCTACTTGTTCTTTGGCCTTGTTTACATGATCAGTATGTTAGGGTAAACAGAATTGTTTATGCGTTCTTGCCCTTTACCCTTATCTTATACTTGTTCTTGCTATACTGGCAACAATGCTTATCTTAAATGGCGTATGTTCTGAAAGACTTGCTTCTGGCTCATCAGATATAGGGAAAAGGGAAAGGGGGGAAAGAATGCAGGCCTCACCACCCCTAATCTAGCATGTACAAAGTTCTTCCGCAATTAACCCGTACAGATGCGTGGGAAACAAAGGAACCATGACCTCCTGCCTGGTAGTATAGGTGGCATACGGGTGAAGTGTAAGTGAACTAGGCTTAATTATTGTATTATAATAGTCTTCTATTACTTGCTTTTGCATTGCTTTGCGCTGTATTAATTGCTTTAGATTTTAAACCTTAAATATTTTAAATTGCATAGCGATTGCTTGTAAGACTTGTAAAACTCAAATAACTGTGTTAGCTGTTTAAAGCTTTCAATAAAGAAGAAAATGGTTAAGTCTCTCTGGAGTGTTCTGGTTTCCCTTGGATCTAAAAACTGAACCACACAACAGTTTTCCATTGTCAAATTGGTAATACATATGGGTCTGATATTATTCAAAATTTTCATTAATGACTCTGGCAATAGATTGAACCCTATACTTTAAAAAATTGCAGATAACACCATGCTGGGATGGGTAGAAATGCGTTGGAGGACAAGATTAGAACTGACAAATGGAAAAGTGGTCTCAAATGAACAAAATGAAATTATACCTAGAAGGGGAAAAAAACAAATTCATGATTACAAAATGGAGAATAACTGGCAAGGTGGTATTAGTGCTGAAAAGAATATGGAGATTAAAGTGGATCACAAATGTAATATGATGTATTTAATATAATGTGATGTAGTTGCAAAAATGGCTAATCTCATTTTTGAGTTTATTAAAACAAATGCCATATGTAAAACATGGCAGGTAATTGTCCCACTTTTCTCAGCACTTATGAGGTCTAATTGTATCCACATGGGAGAAAATGTGGAAAAAACAGAGAACATCACAAGAAGACAAAAATTAGAGAAACTTAGAAAACCTGATTTATTAGAAAACAGGTTAGAGAAATTGGGGGTGTTTATTCTTGAGAAAGAAAGATGGAGTGGGGATCTGGTAAGTGTCTTCAAATATATAAAGGGTTGCTGCAATGAGAAATGCAATCTCTTCTTTTCTGTTTCCATGGAAGGTAACACAAGAATTAATGGGCTTAATCAGAAGCAAGGGAGATTTAGTTTAGATATTAGAAAAATCTTTTCACTGTGGTTTTTATATTTATAGTTTTATATTGCTCAGTTTTTTCTATCACAACATCAACATAAATTGATCTGAGGAAGTGGGTCTGGCCCACAAAAGCTCATCACCTAATAAACCATCTTGTTAGTCTTTAAAGTGCTACATAGTTCTGTCTTTTGTTTCATGCACAGATATTGTCACTGTTTTTAGTTAGCCCACCAAGGAACATGAATATCTTGAAAAACACTTCTTAATATTAGGTACAGTTTGTTAAGTTTTACATTTTAGTGAGTGAAATATGCTAACCTTTAGCAATTGTTTTATCAGTGAAAATTAGAACTAATATTCTGAGGATAAATAGGAAAATTATTAGAAACAACCTAATACTCAGTGAATTAGTGTGAATGAAATATGATCCCCTCAAACTACCCTTCTATTAATTGAAAATCAAATCTAATGCATTAGAGATGTGTGCAAAAGTATTGATGAGAAAATAAAGTCAATTGAACAAGTGGAAATGAAATATGATCTCCCCAATCAGCAGTTTTATTTATAATTGAAAGCTAGTTAATATAAAGTACTGTGGAGTATCCTCCTAAACAATACTGATTACTTGTTAAGATTTAGTGAATATAAATGCGTTACAAACCGCAGTCTGAACAACAACTCTCTCGGTCACATGCACGAAGCCCCAATAAAGAGCTCATCAAAAATTTCAGTCTCTCCTCAATGGAGAAACATTTAGCAAGATGCCAAATGTGTAAAAATTGTGATAATGGTAGAAAATCACATAAATGTCACATCATGTTTGAAGAAATTGTTTTAAATAAATGAGTCAATAATGAAGATACTTTTTATAGAAATGCCATATGGAAATAGAGACCTTAATATGTAAATTATAGTATCAGTCTATTATCACCATTTTTAGATCAAATAACAAAAAAAAGTTTGTTAGAGCAGTGTAATTACTTCAGCGCTGCTGGAAATTCATCATGTACATCCTATTCTGTAGTAATGACATATGTGTTAGTGGTAATGCTCCATGAATGCTATGGAATATCAGTGAAGAGAAGAATATCAGAAATGAGGGCTGGCACAGAATACATCACTTTACAAACTAGAGATGATATTACAGTTTCTTAATAGAAACATCTGAGAAATTTGAAAGACTAAATCAACCTTGGGTGAGATGGTTGAGTGATAAAATGTACTATGTTGTATTTCTAAGCTTGTAGCTGTTGCTGTGTTTGATACCCAATAAAGGAAGTATTCATGCTGTTTATTCATAATCATGCTACATAAACAACAAATATCTACTCCCTCTACTTTGAATTCTTTGCTTGCTATTCACATAGTATAATTTTATCTACTGTACACAAAAAACTTTGTTGCCAACTCCAACATTACACACATAGTAGCCCTTTGAGATCTTTTCTGTTCTTTGAAAGAAATATATCTGTGCATTTGTCTTTATTAATTGTTTATTATTATAATAAATTTATTTTAACAATGACACGTAAAGAAGGTTATAGTCAATGAAAATTAAAAAAAACAACAAGTGATAAAGGGATATAAAGGAAATAAACAAACAAATCATAACCACTCAAGTTGAAAGGTTATTAGATTCCAATAAAGATATGTTATCTAGATCCAAAATTATATGATTATTATTTTTTCAGCAATGCCAGTGAGCTTCACTCATAAGAAGAGTGATGTAGAAAACAATTGCCCATCGGTATATCTATCTATATATTCATACCCATTTTAAGAATTATGTTTGCATAAGGTTGAACTAACCTGCTTTCCGACTCACATCATCACTAATTGGCTGATTTTCTTATTCATATCAAAAGCAGAGATGGGTGATGAGAAGGAAATTTGAAGGAGAAGTAAGTGGTCAGATAGATCAGTTTAGAGAGTTCAAAGTGTGGAGGCATAGAATGGAAGAAGGCACTAACGTATTTGTGACAGGAGATGGCAAAAATGTAGACAAAACTGAAATTTGTATCTCAGCAGAAGACAAAAAAAGAGGACAGTTCAAGGGCACAGATCAGTGTCAGGCATTGAACAGGAATGTGATTACCCCTCATATATAATTGCTTGATTGAAACATCTGACTACAGAAAGAAAGTGCTCACTTAATTGGTACCATGGGCTTCAATGAAACTAGAATTTCAGCCATAATGTTTAGAATCAAACTGGAGATCTTACTACAAAAAAAAGGTGTATGTACAATCTAAAATGAAGCATATATCTATAACTGTAATTATAACTTTATATATACATGCAGTATTTATGTAAAATGATCTTAAAACTAGATTTTAACAAAATTGAAGATAAGACGAGAAATTTAAAAAGTTGAGAGTTACAATAGTTTGACAACTAGTAGTTGACACTAAAAAGTCCCGCCCTCAAAGAGCTCACAAGCCTCATTGGTTTGATGGTTTTGAAACTATTGTTCATTGCTGCAGAGGAACAAGAGTACTGATTAGATTACTCAGGATTTATGTATCATCTTAAATTCCAATAAAACTGAGAGCTAGTTCAAAGATCATGCTGCTCCTGTTGAAGTCAATGGATCAATTTATCTACTGGTGTAAGTAGATTTACACCTGGGTTGAATTTTGCTTATTATCTTCAGTGGAATTAAACTTATGTGTACACTTAAAAGAGAAAGTGTATGATAGCAAGGTCTAATAATGAAGACTTTGTTGAGCTTATAGAATTTTTATTGGTGCTCAAATAAAATAGTGATGTGTGTCATATAAATCTCAGAATAAGTCCAATTTAAATCAGTTTGTCTAAGAAAGAATATCAAATTAAAATGAAGGCACATAAGTGTAAAATCCTTTATTGCAGTTTAGTACAGGATAATGTTATTCTGTATCAAAGGTTGGAGAATATGAACTGTATATATAGAAATTCCAGAAATCACAGGGACTTGAAGGATCAGAAGGAACTGAACAAATTATAACTCTAACTAATTTACTTGAAGGCATTTGTATGAAGAGAAAGATTTGGCTTGCTTAGTTCTCACATGTTTTTCAACCAAAAGGAAGCAATAGTGAAAGTCTGTGCAAAAAGGAGGAAATGTCCATACTGCTTGTTTTTGCGCAAAAACCCCTAGTGCAAAAATGAAACTAAAGAGAGTATGCAGATGAAGTGTGAGAAAATGCTAATCTGTGCTTCATTTGCATAGGCTCTTGTGGCAAAACTCATAGTGTAGCCGTAGCCTCAGAGTGAATATTAAATCAGTTGAGAAAACAGCAAAAAATATATTTCAGAATAATTCTGCTTTAATGTGTCCTAATAAAGTAAAAGCTATTCAAATCAATTGATCTATATTTTGCCCATGAAAAGTTGGCTGCAAAAATGAGAGTTGTTACACAACTTTGAAACTTTATTCCTATAAAGTTATTTGCAATTTCAGGTTAGATAGATAGATACTCAATATTATATATAATAATAAATTATAAATATGTATTCCTGATTTTATTCATCCAAGTAATATTTTGTCCCCTATAAAATGCTTCATCAGTATCTGCTCCTCAAATACTGTAAACTTATTAAGATTTTGCAAGTGAGAAAAGAAAATCCTGTATCTTTGATATTGAGTAAAGAATCTTATAACATCTATGGATTTCCCATGCAACTGGAATCTTTGATGAAATTGACTATCTTCTGACAACAGTTCCTGTAATTTAGAGCTAGATTCACAAGGAGGAATTAATCGCCAACATTTAGGTTTAGGTGGCCTCTCAGAGCAACCCTACCAGATTTGGTTCTGAACAAATCACAGCTGGAGGAGATGGTGATTTGGGTACTGTTTCCCACCTACTTGAAACTTTTAGTCAAGTGGTGGGGAATCTTGGTTCAAATCCCTACTCTGTCTGGCACAGAGCAGAAATTTGAACCAAGATTTTCCAAATCCCAGGTGTCCTAACTACTGGACTGAGCTGAGCATTTCAGCCCTTAGCCCCCTTATGAATATAGCCCTAAGTGTTTCTTTTTTGGGGGTAGCTGAGTTAGTCTGTACAGGAAAAAACAACAAATGGTAAATTGCTACCAGACCATTTGTTGTTTCTTTTTTATTATTTTATGTTTGTTATGATCACTTCTTTGGCAGTAGTTTGCACTTTTAAAAGACTTTACATAAAAACATATTTTAAAACATAAGAGAAATCTGACTAATAAGAAAAAAACACTAATTAGTTAAAAAAAACCCATCCCCACCTCACACTAAATGGATTCCCCAGATTCCACATTTGTGTCCTAAACAGTTTGGATAAAAACACTATGGTACCACTATAAATACAAGGATAAAATGAGAGAAAGAGATGGATACACCTCATCAACAATGCAATTTAGATTGCATAGGTCAAAACATTCTTTTCTATGATATAGATTTAGAAAGAAGTCTCCTGGTGCACTGGGTGATGAATTAGAAGAATATCTGGAACCTACATGGGGACTAAGAGTCGTGTAGTGCTCGTCCATACAAAATTAATATCAGTGTTATATTATTATGCCACTTTCATTTTTCAGACATCTGTTGGGGTTTAGTAAGGATAAGCAAATCATCAATAAGAATGTTTTCATACTAGACAACTGCTGCTTTGGTCAGGCATTTATTTAAGCCAGTGAGTTAATTTCCTGTGTTACCCTTAGCATGCTCAAAAAAAAAAAAAAAAAAAGAAGAAAAAGACTTTTATGGGTAACATGATTTTCTGATAGAATATGTCTTTGTGAATTCATGTATCTCATCGTATTAGAACTAGCCCAATGTCCTGATAAATTCCTGATGAATAGTTAAGGGCAAACATATAAATGGTAATTGGGATAAAACACAACAACGTTTTTCAAAAGGTACATTGTCCCAGATCAGATCTCTTTCTTTGGGGCTATGTCTAGACTGCATCCCTCTGTCGACAAAGGAATGCAAATCAAGCACATTGAAATTGCTAATAAAGCAGAGATTTAAATATCCGGCACTTCACTGGCATAAACATGACCGCCTCTTTTTTTTAAATGGAGTTTTTTTAAAAAAAAATGGCAGTCTAGACACAGATCTGTCAAAAATAAACCCTTTTTTGACAGATCCTGTAAACCTCATTTTTTGAGGAATACAGGATCTGTCGAAAAAGGGTTTACTTTCGACAGATCTGCATCTAAACTGCCGTTTTTTTCCAAAAAACTCCATTTCGAAAAAAGAGGTGGCAATGTTTATGCTAATGAAGTGTGGGATATTTAAATCCCTGCTTCATTAGCAATTTCAATGTGCTTGATTTGCATCCCTCTGTCAACAGAGAGGTGTAGTCTCGACACACCCTGAGAGGATAACTAATTTTATAAACAAAGGAAACACAGGAGATCTAATCTATCAGGATTTCAGTAAAACATTTGATACATTCCACATAGGAAATTATTAGTTAAATTGGAGAATATGGGGATTAATATAAGAATTGAAAAATAAGAAACTGGTTAAAGGGGAGACTACTAAGGGTTATAATGTAAGGAAAATTGTCATGATGTAGAGAGATTACTAATGGACTTCCTCAGGGATCAGTTTTGGGATTTTCATGATCATTAATAATCATGGTACAAAATGAGGGAGTGTGCTAATAACATTTGTAGATGACACAAAGTTGGAAGCCATTGCAAATATGGAGAAGGACAGTAATACAGGTTGGACCTCTTTGGTCTTCCATCATCCAAAATTGACTGGTCCTGAATGAGAGAATTTGCCAGACCAGAAGCAGTCTCCTGCCACTGGCCCCCAAGCCAATCATCTGCTGCTGGCAGGTGACCCCAGCAGGCAACCGTGCCCTACCAACCTCCCCTCCAACCTGGCAGGGCTGCCTGCCTCGCAACTGCTAGCTCCCTGGGCAGCACAGACTCTGGCTCCTGCTTTGGTGGTCTGTTCCTGTGTAGCCGGGAGCAGCCACGGGGCTGGGGCTCCAATCCCAGCCCCGCAGAGCCCCAGCCCTGGCCCCATACAGCTAGGGAAAGCTGTGGGGCTCTGTCCCATTCCCATAGCCAGGGGGAGCCACAGGGATCCATCCCTGTCCCTGCACATCCCCAGCCTAGCCCTGAACAGCCAGGGAAAGCCGTGGGGCTCTGGTCCCAGCCCCATGCTTCTGGGGGCTGCTGAGGGCTTGCGCCCAGGTCTCACACTGCCCTCAGCTGGGCTGCTGACTCTGATGTCCCACCCATCTGGCCCTCCTGCCATTAGGCTCCTGGGCTCTCTACTCCAGGAGCATCTGTGGTCCTGCCGGACCACGGATGTTGCCGGACCACAGAGTCTTGGATTTTGGTGTTACAAGCTGTACTATATAATAAGATCTGGACAGCCTAGAACACTGGATGGATAGAAATGGGTTGAAATATAATAGTACAAAGTGCAAGGTCATGAACTTAAGGACTGACAACTAGAAATTTTATTAAAAGCTATGGATGTTGGTAGCCACAGAGAAGGAGAAAGATGTAGAATTAGTGGTTGATCACAGAATGACCATGATCCACCAATGTGATGTGTCCATTAAAAAAGCTAATGAAATCCTAGATTGCACCAGGAGAAGTATTTTCACTAGAGATAAGGACATGTTAGTGCCATTATATCAGGTATTGGTGAGACTTCTTTTGGAACATTGTGTGCAATTCTTGTCTCCTATGTTCATGGGAATTGGAACAGTGCAGAGAATGACTAGTAAGATGATCATAGGATTAAAAAGCCTACCTTATATTAGGAGACTCAAAAAGCTTAGTGTTTAGTATGACCAAATGAAGTCTGATGGGAGGTATGATTACTTTCCATAAATATATCAGAGCAATGAATACCAGGGAGAGAGAGAGAGAGGAATTAAGTGTCAATGTTAACAAAAGAACAAATGGCTATTAATTTATCTCAATAACTTTAGGCTTTAAATTAGATGACGTTTTCTAACCATCAGAGGAGTGACATTCCAGAAGAGCCTTTCAAAGAGAGAAATAGGGGCAAAAAGTCTAAGTGGCTTCAAGAGTGACCTTTTTACATTTATGAAGGGGATTGTATGGACTATCTACAATGGCATGTGACCCATCTGTGAATAAATAACCACAATGGCTGGGGTATTAAATGGGAAGGTGTCTGGATAATGCGCATTTCCGACATGCTGAGGATTTAACTGATCACCACATTTGGGGCAGGAAAGAAAGAAACATTTAGGGTGGGTTGCCTTTCTCTGCAGCATGGGGCACAGATAATTTTCTGGTTTAAACTAGAGTAAATGGTGGATTCTCTGTAACTTGAAGTCTTTATATTGTGATTTGAGGACTTCTGTAACTCAGCTCGAGATTAGGGATCTATTACAGAAATGGGTGGGTGAGGTTCTGTGTCATTCAATGAACAGGAGGTCAGAATATAATAAGATGATGGTCTGTTCTGGCCTTAAGGCTATGGGTTTACAATCATTGTTGTCAGAGACTGTGGAAGAACAACCTATGATCTACCATCCCTACCTTGTGGATGCCAGAAATATATAAAACATTCTTTAATATGTCAAATCATGTTTTCTACATTACTAACAGTATCCTGAGGGTTTAACCATGGTTTAAGGAGGAAAAAGAGACATGACTGAATAGACAAACAATATTTTTGAATTTTGGAGTGTAATTATAGCCATGTCACTCCCAGGATATTAGAGAGACAAGGAGGGTGAGGATCAGCTACTCCCTGAAGAGGAGCTCTGGGTAAGCTTGAATGCTTGTCTCTCTCACCACCAGAAGCAGATCAAGTAAAAAGATATTACCTTACCCACCTGATATTTCTAGGGTCTAGCGCCATTTTCTGCATTGCATACTTATGATTTCATTTGGAATACTCCTTTGAATAAGTATTGTAGAAGCAGGTCATAAGTAGAGCTGGTCAAGAATTTTTGGATAAAACATTTTATTTTGTTATGGGGTTTCTTGTCAGAAAATGCCTATTCATCAAAGGTGAGACTTTCAGGGAAAAGGACCGTTTTGATACATTTCCCATTTCAAAATGAAAAAATCCACTTTTGGTTTAAGGCAACTTGTCATTTTGAAATGTAAATGAATTTATAGTAAAAATAGAAAAATGTCATAAAAATTAAAATGTCACATTAAATACATTTTAAAAATTATTAATAAAAAATGTTTAAACTGATCTACTCCAAAATTTGATTTTGGTTTTTAGTTTCTGAAAAATATTTAAAGAGTTTGTCTTTTTGCCCTGTTTTAAGTCAGGATTTTTTTTTTCAAAATCTGAACTATTCTTTCAGGTGGGAAAACTATTTCTCACATATGTCTAGTCCTAGGTGTTAGTAACAACATCAAGTGGAATTGGCTAATTGAACTCAATACAGCAAATAAAAAGTATTTTGGGGAAACTAATATTTTATTTAAAAATAGCAAAAGAAAATGTAAATACACTTTATCTTAAGGTAGTACCCCCAAAATCATGGCTGAAAAAAACCCCTTAATAATGCATAGAACCTTATAGCTTGCCCAGTAGTTAACATGAAATATCATTGATGAACACATTGTGCATGGTTTAAATGATGCCATCTTTTATAGCATGCTGTATAACTGTTTGAGGGTGTAATCTGGTAAGTATTTATGAATAATGCATTTTACCATGTTTTATGATCAAATATTAAAGAATGTTGCTGCATCACCTAATTCATAAATATGAATATGAAAGTGTTTGTAAATGCTGCCTTCATTTTGCATTTTGAACTGAAAATGCTCTATTCTAAATTGCCAACCTGTGCATATTTTCTTTATTATCCATCACAAAGTTCAGATGTGTTACTGTTAACCCACAGGACACCAGCTAGTACACATGGATAATAGCTGCCTTCCTTGGTTTGAATCCTAACTCTGTCATATTCTATAGAATGGAGCTGGAAGGAGCTCTATGTCCTGGCTTAACTCCACGAACCCTAAGGGGAAATGAATACTCATCAGGGACATCTGCACAGCAGTCGTGGTTTTCAAATCCCATTCTCTGTCCAAGGGCCTATGCTTGTGACTAAACTTCCACAGCAGACCTTTGAAAGATAACACTGGAGTGACAGCCAAGCCCTCCCCAAACAATGCCACTTCAAGTTCACAGTGGGAAAAGCTGAATTTAGCTGCTGTCAGTGAACCCTGGAGGAATTTTAAGGTCCTGTGCATCTTGAACACCTGTACCAGTGACAGCTCCACTAAATGTCCGTAGGGTCAACATGAACTCTCCAAAGCCCCTGATTACTTCTGCAGAAATTCTAGGACCCCCTCAACACTACTGACCACTACCACTTGACTAGTTGTGCAGCCAAAAGGCCTAGAATTTTTTTTAGAGCCTTAAGGATATTTCTTCAAAATATCCCAGCATTCTTTTCTTTGCCTGTCTGAGAAGTATAATGCATTAGGAAGCTTAACTAGCAGAGGAAATGGACAAATATCCATTAGAGCTGAAGTCTTGGGGCACAGAAAAGAGGCTGCAAGATTTGCTATTCTCTCTAGTTTTAGAGGTAGATAAAGAGAGAGGAGACACAGAAAGTGTGAGAAACAGACAGGAGTTTGGAGTAAGAGAAAAGAGAAATGGAATCCAGTGCAAGTTCACAGGGAGAGAAAAAAATAGTTAGACCATTTACAGAGACAGTGGTCAAAGAGAAACAGCTTTGTGATATTTGGTTGCTTTTGGATGTGTACCAGAACAAAACCAAACCTCTGAATCTTTTGAAGCTCATCCTTCACTAGTTTACACAGCAGAATCTTGCAACTCTTCAAACCAGTGACAAATGACCGATATAAAAAATACTTGCATTGCATATGCATAATGTAATTTGAGTACTAATGCTTGTGGCTACTGGGAATTCTTGATGTAATTATGTTAATTTTCAATATGTTTCTCAATGGTCTTTCAATACCAGAGACTGCTGAAATGAAAGTTAATATATTACATTTAAAATGAAGTGTAAAATTAGATGTACATTGAAGAGTGTTTTATATAAGCGGCACTATATTAGAAAACATGATTACAAATTCCTAGATGTGTTTACTTCTTGTTGTTTATTGGTATGCATTAATTTTAAGTTCCAAGTCCGTACTCAGATTTACCTCGGAGCAAACGTACCATAACATTTCTAGGACAAGCACGTCATTAATTTATGTAACACTATATTTGTATGTGACTATAATCAGAGATGGCCAAGACATGATATACCATATTCATATTCATTCTGTGATTTGCAGTCAATTTCAATACATGGATATAAATAAAACAAGCATCAGCTGCTCCCACTCTGCGCTTCACAATAAATAAATAAATAAATAAATAAATGTACTATATATTTGAGAGAGCTTGCCTGCGAGTGAGTCTGCTTGTCTGTCCATCTGTTTGTTCAAGAACTGCTCCTAAGCAGTAAGAGCTAGGACCACCATATTTGGAATGTGACTTCCTCTTATCATAACTTCAAACAAAGTAAGGGTTTGATTGTGCAAGGGAGGGGGACTGGAGTTCCCACCACCATGGCATACAAAAGAGAAAGAATCACTAGGAAGGTGAAAGAGACTAGCTAGGGGCATGCACCCTCTCTGGGATTGCCTGAGCCTCCCACCTCCTCAGGCACCTTTTAGCGAGGGTGGAAAAGGACTGAAGCTCCACCTCAATTTGTACGGGAATATTGCTGGATATGTCCCTTCATTAGAAAGTGAGGGGGAAGTGCACAGTTTGCTTCATTCCTCACTCTGACTGGGGAGCACAGGAAGCAGAAGAACCTGGACCTGCCCTAGCTGGGGGACAAGCATCCCTCCCTCTGCTGTGCCTGCTAGAGCTGCAACTGCCCTTAAGAGGCGCTTCTCACCTGGCCCTAAACTGCAGCAGTGAGAGGTAGTTTTCTTTGCCTGGGATAGCCTGCATACTGAACCCCGCATCCTCAGCCCCACCCCAGAGCAATGATTCAAATGAAGGAAAAAATGGAGTTAAGGACCCAAGCAATGCCGGGTACATCTTCTAGCAAATAAATAAATAATATACAATGTGAAGCCCAAGTATTGTAAGCCAGAAACAACCAATCATCATTCCCTTCCTTAAAAATAAGCCTTCTGACCTCCTGAACCTTCTGACCTCCACAGTTTCCTTCTTTCTGGGACATGCATTGTATTAAATACTATTGACAAAATGCTTGCTTGAATTAAACCTGTGAAATGCTAGATTTCAATGTATATAGATTCTTATGCCATCCTCAGTTGCCTTCAGCACCGCTGAGTCCTACTTTTGTGTATCCAGTCAATCATCATCCAGTTATCTTCAGCAAAAGTAGCTGCTTAAGAAAGAATGTACAATAATGTATGGTTTATTGTGACTATACCCATTGGCTGATGGAAAGTGTAGAAATCTCTCTCTCAGACAGCTAGCAGAGTAAACTAAATACTAGAAGACAGGAGGCTGACAGAGGCTTGGATGAACAGTTAAAGGGGATATACAGTAATGGAAACTATGTGGCAACATTCCAGCTTTCCTCATTCTGCAGTTCTCACATAATAAAGGCATTTTGGAAAAGCAAAATAGAAATTAGATGGGGGATTTTTGCTGAATAGCTTCAGTTGTTCCATGGGGGGAAAATATTAATTGTGATTCAGGCAATTATTTGCAAGATTAAACTGTCTCTCTTTTACTATTTTTCATGTTCAATTTAGTATGGGGATCCAGTTCATATTAGGACACAAATGAATCAAACATCTATATCAGGGGTTCCCAAACTTTTTGACACGGGGACCAGTAAATCCATTCACGAGCTTTTGGAAGACCGGTAACATACATTTGCATATTTGCATATTCATTAAGCAAATGATGAATATTCAAATAAGTTGTTTCTGGTCCTCCCAAAGCCCCCAGTGCCAGTGTTAGCAAAGCTTTTGATACAGTCACCCACAATATTCTTGCCAGCAAGATAAGGGAATATGGATTAGATAAATGGACTGTAAGATGGATAGAAAGCTGGCTAGATCAGGGTTTCCCAAACTTTTTACTTTAGTGGGAACCTGTTTTTTTCAGTACTGTTTTTTGCAGCCCAAAAATATAAATGCATATAAAAAATAATTAAAAATGAATAAATTCTCAGTGTTTCACCCAGTTGCATAGGGCTTGGGGGACCCGGCGCTGCATGGGCACTCCAGGAGGAGCAGATTGGGGGTAGGGTATCGGGCTAGGAGGGAGGGTGCAAGGAGGGGTAGGGTTGCCAGGTGTCCAGTTTTGTACCAGACAGTCCAGTATTTGAGGGTTTTGTCCGGGAAACAAATTGAGAAAATACCGGACATATAAAATGTCCGGTATTTTCTAATTAGGTAAGTTTTATTATTATTAGGTGTATCAGTCCTTAGCTGCGAACTGCCTAGCTGGTAGATGTGCTCATGCTGCCTGAGTGTGTCTGCCAGCCAGGCAGTTCACAACTACTTGAGGGAGGGTATGTGGCAGTGGCGGGGGGTGCAAAATGGAATCCCCGGGGCTGGGCTCACTCATGTGCCCGGGTCTGCATGTGCCCGGGTTCATCCCGCTTCCCCCCCTTCTCATCCCGATCTCCCCTGTCCATCCCTGCTGCCCCCATTCAGTCCTGCTTCCGGCGGCCGGTTCCCTCCCACCCCACCGATATCCCCGGTCAGCCCCGCTCCCCGACGACCCCGACCAGCCCGCTGCCCCGTCCAGTCCTGCTTCCGGCAGATGGTTCTCCCATCCTCCTCCTCCTGATCTCTCCCGTCCAGCCCCCTTCCCCATCCCCTGGCCAGCCTGCTGCCCCGTCCAGCCCTGCTTCCAGAGGGTGGTTCTCCCATCCTCCTCCTCCCAATCTCCCCCATCCAGCCCCTCCCTCCCGCCCTGTCCCTGGCCAGCCCGCTGCCCCGTCCAGCCCTGCTTCCAGAGGGTGGTTCTCCAGTCCTCCTCCTCCTGATCTCTCCCGGCCAGCCCCCGCCTCCGGCCAGCCCTGGTTCCGCCGCCTGCCCTCCCGATCTCGCGGGACAGCCCCACTGCCCCCAACCCTGCTTCTGCCAGCCGCCCACCCCCACCCCATCTCCACAGGACAACCCGCTACCCCCAACCCTGCTTCTGCCTCCATCTCCATGGGACAGCCCGCTGCCCCAAACCCTTCTTCCGCTGCCCCCCCCCCCATCTCCACGGGACAGCCCCGCTACTCCCAACCCTGCTTCTGACAGCCGCCTGCCCGCCTGCCCCAATCTCCGTGGGACAGCCCGGCTGCCCCAACCCTGCTTCCCAGCGGCTGGTTCCCCCCGCTCCACACACACACCTCCTCCCAGCCCTCACCACTCTGCTCCCCTCCTGGCAGCCATGCTGAGGCCCGGTATTTTTTTCTCGCGGCCCAGTACCCTGCCACGGCCCATAGTTTGGGAAACCCTGATCTATATATTATCTGAAAACTTTGTCCAATTTACCCAAAACAAACAAACAAACAAACAGACAGACAAGCAAACAAATGAACAACAGATGGATTTGTAGTCAGATCTGATCATGAAGTACAAACCTACTACCTGTATCAGAAATGCTAAATTATGCTATTAGGGTTTCTCCAAAATTTGTGAATCTAACACGTCCACATAATTTTCTTCACTCTAAACTTAACTTTCCCGAGAGTTCAAATAAGAACAGTGCCACAAATAAGATAAAAAGCATGCTAGTGTCTACAGATTCATCAAGAATCATCTAGAAAAGAATACCCCAGGATTTCCAAACATCTAGGGTTTTGGAACAGCATCAGACCTGACTCTTTGAAAGTAAGATGTGTTTTATCTCTTTTATCTATTTCCCCATATTGTATCAATGGCTAATTCATCTTAGAATAAATTGGGCTTTAAAAGATAAATCTTTTCATCATATTTTCTGGCTACAAATCTGTTATAAATCTGTCTTGGGTCAGTAGTAGAAGAAATGCTCTCTCTAGCTCAGTGTTTGCGTAGAGGAGGGAAGAACTGTCAGCATCAATTTCTACATTACGAATGTGACATCTCTTGGTGAATTAAAAAATTTCAAGTTCCGTAACTGAAAAGACTAAGATCAGATTCATTTCCAGAGTGCTCCTTTTAGATCAATAAATTGGCAAAGAACTCATCATTCAATTGATCATATTCTACTTCAGATTTGCAAATTCCAAGTTGTGAATCATTATCCACAATGTGATAAAAATGACACTTATGGCTGCTGGCCATGTAGAATGCTATATTTTTCAAAAAGAGTCAATGAGAGAGAACTTAACGTCAATCTTATATAACCTCTCACAATAAAGGATGTTAGCCTTTTCTGTAATTATTATTATTTTCCCACCTGTGGATTAATCTTTTTTATTATTTTTTATCTTACAAAAGAGAAAATAAAAAAGGTGGTATGGAAGAAACCCGAGCATGTTAAGTTTCCAGAAACTTTTTCTGAATAAATAAATGTATTTAAATGTAGGCTTATATAAGGTTATCTCTGGAAAATGAGCACAATTTTTATTAAACTCCCATCATACACCCAGCATATCACAAGACACAAATACAATCCTGTGCCCTGAAGATTTTATGTCCTACTAAGCACCGCAGAAATGGGAAAGTTCGTTTTTATCTAGTTTATGATATTTTAACATAATGACAAGTTTAGATAACTATGTACTATGAATCTCTCTCTCCCGTCATGCATACATATGTATGTGTGTGTATATGTATATATATTCTTAGAAGTAATTAACAGTGTGCCAGCAAAATAATAAAATGACACACTATATATACATATATTTACAGAGTGAGTGAGAGAGAGAGAAATCATTAGAGAAAAAGCAAGTAAGGAATATTTTAATCATATATTGTAACTAAGGGTATGTCTACACTGCATTCCTCTTTCGAGAGAGGAATGCAAATGCAAATGCAACCAAGTGAAATTGCAAATGAAGCGGGATTTGAATTTCCCGCACTTCATTTGCATAATTGCGTCCGGCCGCTATTTTGACATACCCTATTTCGAGATATAAAATACGCGGTGTAGACGCGGTTATTTCGAGAACAAACCCTTCTTTTGAAATAACTGTTAAACCTTATTTTGCCAAGAACGAAGAAAGAGTAAAATGCCTGCTATATGACTGGGTGCAGTCTAGTGTCAATATGAGACCTATTAAAATTAAAGAATACTTGGAAACACTTCACTAAAGAACAAATAGGAAAACCAACGTCATTTTCCATCACCGTAATGAAGAACTTTAAGGTCAAGTGGAATTCAAGAGAGCTATGTCTGTCTCTTACCATTATGAAAAGGCATCATTTGAGGTGAACAACTACATCCCCCAGTCCAAGAAGCCTCAGATAATTAGAAAGGCTTTAATTTTGTCTGCTGCATTTGCTATAATGACAATAATGTGCAGGGAAATGGTGGCAGGAAACTCAGTGCTATACTACTCTCAAACAAAACAGTAAAGTGAAGGAAAGCAGCAGATCAGGAAAATACACTGGTGGAGACATGAATGCTTCTGACCTTCAAGTTGATGTGAATACCAAGGGTCATGATACACATTTTTTTTGGATTTTTTGAAATACACAAGTGAGAGTGCAGTTCTCAATAAATCCATTTGTTCTTGTCCCTCTTTCTGGACACTAGATGGTATAAGGAAAGTTTGATAGGATACATAGCTACATCACAGACAAAAATATCCCCTGTAATTGCATGGTGGGATTTTTCACAAACAGAGCTCCATCTGTAACAAAGGAGATCTTTGTACTCAGGTCAAGAAAGTAGCAGTGCTTGCTGAGTGAACTCATGGCATGATTCACAGAGAGCATCTGACATCTAAATCTCTGAGTCCAAAGCTGGATGAAGTTTTGCAGCAGTTCTCATTTGTGGTGAACTACACAAAAACTCAGCCCCTTTACAAACATTTACTTGTAAAACTGGGTAAAGACAAGGGATTCAATCTTAAGGTGCTCATATTCAACACTGAGGCCTGTTTTCAAGTGGAAGATACTGGGATGTTTTTTGTTTGTTTGTTTTTTACTTGAGAGACAAGACATGTGCCTATGCAATGGAATGGACAAAGAGTGAATTCATTTTTTTTAACGTGACCAAAGATAAATATGTCTTCTTGCCTATGTCACAGATATAGTTGGGAAATGGAATAACTTGAGTACAGCTCTACAAGGAAAGAATACCCATGTCCTTCAGCTGAGTGATCAAATCACAGGATTCATGAAGAAAATTGTTTTCTGGGAGAATAGTCTATTGAAGACAAACTATCTTCACACATCTATCTTCACACAAACTATCTTTCCACATCTTTACTAGTTCCTGGCTGACAGTGAAATTATTCAACCTCCCACATAGGTGATAGCTGAATATCTCTGACAGATGGAGGAAGGTTTTCACCAACTTGGATATGACAAAGTATGGTTAGATACAAAAACACTTTTAGTGTAAGTCTGATGCCATTGATTTGCCAGCAGCTGAAATCAAACAGCTCATTTAAATTTCCTGTGATCAATTCTTGCAAGGAACATATGCCCAACTTTCTCTCTGGTTCACTGTGAACAACGAATCCCTTGTACTCTGAACACATGCCTTAAATCTGATGGTGCCATTAGTGGGTACATACTTGTGTGAAGCTAGATTCTATGCATTTGTGTTCATCATATCTCAGTTTTGATCTACCACTGAAGTCACACTAAAGCTTAGATATGCAGTTTCTACCATGCTATCAGACTTTGAGAAGCTATGCCACAATATGCAAGTCCATTCGTCACATCAGAGAATATTAAATAATATACTCAATGTATAAACTACTTGGACTCTGTGGTTACTATGTTGCTTTGTTGCAGTTTGAGGTTACAGGGAAAAGTAAGAATTAAAATGAAGTCCTGCCAGCAAAAAGATTGGGAACTTTTCTCTTACCACTATATTTTAATCTGTACAGCACTTTTTGACATATTATATAAAGCAAAAGCAGAAGTAAAGGACATGTTATGCTAAACACATATAGCTAGAAAGGCTATTTTAACCTCTATACTCTGACTACAAATATCTCATATACCCCTTGTGTTTTATTTATTTATTTTTATTTAAATATTTTTACTCCGCCTCGCTATATAAAATATTCGAGGTGGCTTACAAAAATTTTAAACACAATACAAATATATATAAAAAATTAAAATTTGAGACCCCCAAAGGAACATAAAACCTGCTAAAAACATATTGAGAAAAGGAACATACACATACAGACTCAAACATTAATAAAAGCACGAATAAAAAGGGTGGCTTTAGCCTGACGCTGAAACAATGCTAGCGTTGGCGCCATGCGAATATCCCGAGGAAGAGAATTCCACAGCCTAGGAGCAAAAGCTGAGAAGGTCCTGTTTCGCGAAGATGTTAATCTTATCTCCACAAGTGGGGGAACACAAAGCAAAGCCTCCCCAGCTGACCTCAATCCCCGGGCAGGTTCATATGGGAGAAGACGGTCCTTCAGATACCCCGGACCCAACCCATTTAAGGCTTTATAGGTCATAACTAAAATCTTAAATTGTGCCCGGAAACATACCGGAAACATAAAGTGCATTACAGTAATCCAGTCTAGATGTAACAAGAGCATGGATCACTTATTTTCCATTTATTCATCTTCATAATAGTCATTGATAGTACAGATGAAAGATATGAATGAATTCAAAAGACCCATTTTTTTCCCTAGCTGTCTAAGAATAACTCCTATCTACCTTAATTGGAGGAATATGTCTAAACAAGTGTGATATCAAGAAGCCTGTGGAATTGGTTCGGAGGTTTAAGGCAGTTTGACTGACAAAGTTTGACACAAACAGATCTCTGATCTGTCAAAAGTACCCGATATTTAATACACATTTTCCATTCAGCTGTTTCCCATTCTTTCCCTTTCACTACTCTCTTTTTTCATAGTCTCTTACTTATCCTTTCTCCTGTATTGTTCAACCAATATTTTTCCTTTATTTGTTTTTCTCCTTTTTCTTCTTTTTTTTTTCCACAATGTCTCTTAAATTAAAATGTGATTCCAATTATCCTCAAGTCTGAGTTAAGCTTTCAAACCCACAGCATTTCAGTTTGAAACTAGGCAAACTAATTCACCATCTCTAACTGGTTCATATTAGATCAAACTCAAGCCTTCAATCGACAAAGTACAAGCCAGAAAGCTCCAGAAACATCATGTAATGTTAATATTATATTTATTTTTCAATAAAAAGAATAAAAAATAAGAAACAGGTGTATTTTATTTAGTTATCCTTAAGTTTCATGGTAGCAGGAAGATTCTCTTTAAATTTATATTCTCTCCTATGTTACTCCCTTAAAACATTTTCACAGATTTCCATTTGCGCTTTCATCAACATTTCCCCTATAACATAAAACTTTTCATTTGCTAGAATGAAGATTCTTCTGAGTAAATTTTCAAGAAAGAGTGTTAGTTCCTGATGGCAAACAAGGATTTCCACTCCCCTTTTGTTTAAAATGTAACAAAAATATTCATTACTTTTCTCAGCTCGGTCATGAATTCAGCTTGTCTTTGTATTATCATTACACATGATGAAATCTGATATGTCAATTAAAGCATGCACCTTTTATTGCCTGCTTAGTAGATTATGCAATATTCCAGAACCTGCATATCATAGAATTATAGGCTCCAGTTCTCCTTTGCCTTATTCCACAAATAGTTATTTAAACCTGTGCACAATAAATGTCAAAAACTATTACATCAGAATAATTTGCATTTCCTTTTCACTGGTGCAATAACACAATAATGTATTGGGCCCATGAAATTAAAGACAGATCTTTAAATCCCAAAGAAACAGTTCTCATAAAATGCTCAGTGGTCACTGTACTACATCCAGTTTATGTCTACATTTTGAAATATCTTATTTTGAAATTTGGCACTGTCTACATAGCGCTACATTTTGAAATAAATCGCTATTCCAGTGTCTGTCTTAATCCTCCTGTAATGAGGTTTACAGGAAGCTGGAATAAGAAGCCCATTATTTGTATTTGTCAAATGTATATCAAAATAATGGACTTATTGCGTAGACAGCACAAAACACTATTTTGGGATAGCAGACGTTATCCTGAAATAGGGCCACTGTGTAGACGTACCCCCAGACTGCATCTTCAACATTGTGGCTATTACATGGTCTTTGTTCTGCTATAAAGAAGGCACTTGAATTAAATTAGGTTTGGGCTAATAGTGTCTAGATGGCCCATTTTTAAGTTAGAGTCCCTTTAAACATTTTCTTTGGTATGGGCATATAAATGGAATAGGACACAAGAAACTATATACTTTTAATAATGCATGTCTGCTTTAGTTCTTGCCCATATAATCTTCATCCATAATGTTAAGAATAATCTTTTTCTAAAAAGTAGAGGAAAAAACTCCTATTGACTTTATTGGGCTTTTTCAGGCCTTAAATCCACAATAGCAAACTCATTTCTGTTAAAGATCTCCCTCTCTCTAAGACAAGAAACTGGCAATAATTTACTATGCTTATATTCTTTATCCCAAACTTATGCAAGTCACTTGCTATTATCCATTGCTTGCTAAACATGCTTGGGGCTTGTTTTACATTTTTCTTAGCTGACATATTGTTGCAGATCATTGCTTTTTCCAATAGACAATTCTTAAACAACATGTACTAGTTTTGCAAAAAAGCAGATCCAGGATCAGATTTATTCCCCATCAATCATTTAAAGGGCTTTTTAAGCCCTCTAGAAATGTTGCTCCTTTGCCAGGGTAGAAGAATTGTGTGGCACATAAAAGAAGGGAAAATTCCATAGTACATTAAAATTCAATAGAAATATTAACCTTTTTGCCAGTGCGTATCAGCTAAAATCCAGTTATGCCAATTAGCCTGTTAAATTCTGAGCTTCAAATAAAAGAAGATGTATGTAACTGGAATTATGTGAGGTTTTGCATAGTTTCAGAAAAAACACTTTATATATTAATATCACAGACAAAGGGACATATCAATTACATGCTGCTCACAGACAGGCTTATAAAATGAGAATTTATTTATTAAAGAGATGGAAGGCTTGATTCTGCTTTCACTTACATTGGTGTATGTCATGACTAGGGATACTAGAAATCTGTTTGGCATGGAAATACTTGGAATTTGAGGCTTTACAGAGAATCTACAGTTTTTTACATTTTGTAAAAATAAAAACATATATTAACAATTAAGTTTTACTGAAAGAACCAGTGTCACTTATTCTGGTGATGCCCAATTATATTACTCAGGAGGGACACATAAACCTAAGCACAACCTTGTGTGGGTCAAATATAACTACATATTTTAATAACATTTCAGCTGACAGTATGAGCTCCGCCCTTCGGGTCTGATAACAGAAGCACTTCTGCCTAGAGCTGACAGCTTTATCCCTGCTGCAGGTTGATAGTGGGACCATTACTTTTTTTCCATTGTAAACAAAGAATTTTCTGAAAATATAGAATGTAGACACAGAATAATGTGGTTTAGATAAGAAATACAAATTGCAATTCTACAAATTTTATTGTGTTATAATGATTGATGGCACTAATCTTTGGACTGGTTAAAAACGTGTCCAGTTGATACCTATATGTATTTTGTGGTAGGGAAATTAAAGTTCACCATTTCATTTTAAGCATGGTAAAATAGATTTTTCCCTTTTAAATAGTTTATTTTTTAAATCATGGAAAACGCTGATGCTTTGCCATAAGCAGCTCCAATGAAGCTGATGGACTTACACTTATTTGATAAGAGGTAATATTCAGATTCAGGGAAATTATGTCTAGGTCTCCCATTCTTTCCTACTCTTGGCACATACCAAAGAACACGTATGGCATGTATGGTTTACTTTGTTTATGAGTTTGATAAAAATATTCTTGACTGTCCACTTTCTTTTAATACAGTTCACATATTTGAAAGTAGCCATAAATAGAGCAGGTATTCCCAGAGGTTAGAGCTGTTTTCCCATACTCTATGGGCTAGAGTGTGATAAACAATATGAGGCATAACAATGTGAGTTATGAGTGAAAAGCATCACTGCATGATTAAGAGTATCAGGCAGATTATGCCACAGATAGGCATATTCACCAAAGATGTGACTCCGTGCAGCTGGAGATAGGTACACTTTCAGAAAGAACTTAGTCTCTCTTTGTTCAGTGCATGATGGGAGTATGGTCTAATCTCCTACTTTTTCTTTTCAGTATCCAGGGAGACAAGGGCTGACCAGACCTTGAGTCCCTCAGAGCGTAGCACTTGTATCCATAAAGGCTATGTCTAGACTATGTTCTATTTTCGAAAGAGGATATGCATATCGAAAGTGAGATCGGAAGAAGATATGCAAATTCCCACAGAATTTGCATATCCTCTTTTGAAATCCCCCTCCCTCCCATAGTTTAGATGTACCCAAATAGCCCCTGAATTCTCTTACAGGGTTTGTTCACAGTGTAGGCCTACATACATGGATAGACACTTTAGCTAAACCAACTCGGTCATTGAGGCCATAATGATCTAATGCCTCATCACTTCCTTCCAATTTATTCTTTGTGGCTGCCCTTTTCCCCAAACAGATAAGGTAGTAGCAGCAAGTAACTTGTCATTTCCCAGGTCATGGGGTGATTTTCTTTCCTCCTAACTTCAGAAGCTCATATCCTCCCAATCAGCTCCACCAGATCTCAAAAATGGAACCATCCTAATTCGTTCAAAAGAAATAGATATCCTCTTTGGAAAATGAATTTAATCACAGATTTTCTGTATTACTTACAATTCCCCCATGTTCCTTATACATAATAAATGTCAAATCCTGTCCCCACTTACAAGTGTGCAGCTGTTAACACAGGTGTAATAGCATGAGTGAGCACATTGAAGGAAACAAATTTCAGTGAAGAACCAAAATCAATTAATCACTGGGACAACACAAACTAAAATAAAAAAATAATAATTAAGGATAACTTTTTCTAATGTATTTTGTTGAGGAGATTAAGTCAAGTTTTCAAAATTGAATTATGCATTTAGAAGACTCAACCCAAATGACTCTCAGTAAGACTTGAGAGTCTGAACTCACTTCTGAACTCACTTTTGCGAATGGTACTGTGTCTCCTAAATCATATAGGCACTTTTTGAAAATGTTACCCTATAAGACTCAGCTGCACTCAAGAAATAAACTTGAAATATTGTATAAAATCCCACAGGTTTGCTTCAGGGATCAAAACTGAAATAATACCAAAGATGACAAACAGCAGAGAGATCCAAGAACTGACTGTGGTTGGCAGAACACCATGAAACACCCTCATGCATTTTTCAGACTTTCTCTCCCAACCTCTTGAATATATTTTAGACCAAAATTGTTCAGTTTCTTTTTCTCATTTTCTACATTTTATTGACAGATGGTACAACTATACATATATAAATATTCATGATCTAATTGACATTCTAGACTCCCTACTGGGAAAGTTCACCTTTGAATAGATCAGTCATTGCACTTTGTTTACATGATCAAAATATGCAACTTTTGTCTTTGGAAATGAAATATTAAATGAGAGCGCCTGCCTTATATTATGAAAACCTCAGGTCCCTGTAGGTATCTTCTGGAGCTTATTTTTGAAATATGAAAGTTATTGGAGAAGTTTTTGATCGTACAAATACTTTTTCAGGACATTTACTATGAAGTGTTGACACATACTTCAAAATATACAATCAAAGACAGAACCTAACTTTGAATTTTTGTTGAGAATTTTGCAAAACTTTATAAAGGTTTTGGACAGAAAATATATTTTTAGCAAACAAGAATGCTTAGCATACAATGAAGTGAACATGTGCAACACTTTGTATTAAGACTAGAAGATAACATGTTTATTTCCTCTGTGTCTATTCATTTTCTGCTTTCCTTCCCATTAGTTCATGGTCCTGTGACTACAATATCAGAAATTTATTCTATGTGGATTATGGCATTCTTATTAGTACTGAAAGGGGGAGTTTATTCGTAATGGCAGGAAGACAAATATTGGAAAAAGAGACTCAGTAGTTCCTTCCATCTTTAGCTCCTTTGAGAGGCTCAATAGGGAGGTCAAATGTAGGGATGTTCAAATGTCGTCTTTCATTGGGTCTCAAATAACACATTTCTAGTCTTGGCAGATTTTTTTAATCTCTATATAATATTGATGGCTAAAATTAATGTTTATTTTAAGTATTTTCACAGTTACAGGAAATAATGGAGGCGGATCAGATACTCATTATTTAATGATAGTAGGTGTTTAAATCAAAACTAAACCATTAAAACACAAATTGCCAACATCATATGTTAAAATGCTCAAATAAATGCCCATTGAATGAAACTCTAATACAGTCTCAAGCAGCATTTTCCTTGTTTTGCTTAATTGTAAATATTAATTATTATCTATGAAAAATATTTAAATTAGTTTCTGTGTGTATGGTAAAATTGACATCTACCAACATTAACCATTAAACATCTCATCTTCCAAGTTCAGATATAATCTTATCAAATAGAGAGTTGCTTTAAATAATTTATTATAAGCATTTTCTATTTTTGGTCATAATTTTGTATCTGACTTCAAAATACCATTTATATTTAATGATATTGCATTGTAAAAAGACATAGGTGCTGATTTCTGATGCAGCTGAGAGATAGCTTAACCTTCCCCCCCACTGACGCACCCGGCCTCTCCACCACTGCACCCTTTCCCTAGATGGAAAGCCATGATTAAAGATTATATTATAATTAGATCTGTATGAATTCATTTTTTGGTTTAGTGGCCAAATGAAAAAAAAAATCAGAAAAAAAATCAGAGAAATAAACATTTCAAATTTATTTGAGAAAATATCTGTCTTGTTTTCTTGCTGAAATGAAAAATCAAATCCAAGTATTACGATGTTATGCTCAAACCAAAACAAAATATTTGGGGGGTTTGGGGAATTGTGTATGAATTTTCATCTTTTGGGGGGAGTTTGGGTTTTTTTGTTTAGTTTGATGTTTTGTTTTGCTTCAGTTAAATCTAGCTACATTAAAAAAACATTATTTCTAAAAGTAAAGTCAAAACATTTCATTTTAAAAATGTAGAAACTTTTTCAGAATTCCTCCCTGACGCACCTTTTTTGTCATTTTCCACTCAAAGAGTGGAAAAGAGTTGGTCAACCCCAAGCTATGTTTTTGAGGAGTACTCTCCTTGCCAGACCTCTCCAAAAGAATCAGCCAGCTTTAATTCCAGTTACTGTTTGCTGCTTCAATAAAAATATCTACTATTGAAAAAATGTTATTTTTATTTCAGGTGCTTGTGGATGATGACGATGACGACGAAGAAGAAGAAGATATCTTTAACCATCGTAAGAAGCACTGTAGCCCAAGGAATATAGCATTAAACTGGGAATCAGGAGACCTGGATTCATTTCTGTCTTTGTCACAGATCTGCTGAAAGACTTTGAGCAAATCATATAAATGCTACATCAGTTTTGTCCCCTGTCCTTTTTCCATCTTGTCTATTGAAAATTTCAGGGTCTTCACAGTCAGCACTCTTACTGAGTCTTCATAACACCTAGAGTGATGGACCATGATCCCAGTTAGTGCCTCAGGTGCCCCCATAGTGCAAATAATCTGTCTGTATACTCATCCAACAATAGTTTCATATTTTATAATTATACACTATATTTGCAACTAACATATATAGTTTATAAGAGGAGGTTGATTTTTCCTGGTTTGAGTTTTTCTTATAAAATCTATTGTCAGCTTATAGACCATGTGCACATTTTTATCTTTTAATCTTTACCTCTTTTAAACTCCTACTAGAAGTACTCTACAATACAATTGTAACCATTTCAGGAGACAAAATTGCAACGTAGCTTTTTTCTGACTTATTTGAAATAGAGCTCCAATTTTTAATGGAGTGGACACTTAATCTTTTAACTGTGGCTGACAAATAGTGTAGTAAGAGGATAGCTAATAAAGTAACATGCTGCCCTCTGTGCCTGGAATGCTATTGAAAAACAAAGCAACAATACTTGCTTCATTTAAATCCTTCCTGATCTATAAAGCCTACAGGAAGTTATCTACTCAAACTAATTTGCCAGAGATATATGCATTAAATGCTCATAAACTAAACGAATCGCCTGCATCACTGTAGCTAAGTAAATCTATCTAGAGCAGGGGTGGCCAACCTGTTACAGATGAAGAGCCAAAATAGTGGTAGATACAGTGCAAAGAGCTGAGGGAAAAAAAGTTGTTGAGAAAAAGAAAAGTCACCTCGCCACCATTTGGTCAAGCAAAAAAAAAAAAAGGGGGGGGGGGCACAGCCACAGCCCTTTTAAGAACAGAGCAGGATTTTTGAAGGTGGACATTTTGAAGTCTGCACCGGTGTCCCATGCAGACAGAAACACATTTCCTCTTTCAGCCACGGTGTGGGAGCCGCAATTTTTTCTTTGAAGGGCCACGTGCGACTCACGAGCCGCGGGTTGGCCATCCCGATCTAGACCATCCCAGTCTATCCTTTGTTTGTTTTCACTTTTTATATTTTCAGCATAATGTCTAAAATCTAGACAATAAAATATTGGAGCTGTGACATTTCATACGATCTAATCTGTAAGATTCCAGATATAGTCTTCTTCTTCTTCTGCTTCTTTCTATGTACGTTCTTTGTTGTCTAGGGTGATGAAGTTCATAGCATTTACCATATAATAAATGTAGAACAAAATAAAATAAATTACCAAAAATAATAATTCAGAAAATATTTCTTCCCCACCCTTCCCATGTAGTCTGTTACTTAGGGTACATCTACACAGCAGGGCTAGAGTCGAGTAAAGCTATGCAACTTCAGCTACATCAATTGCATTGCTTATGTTGAAATAGCTTAATTAAGCTTTTCACGCTGTCTACACAGCAGGAAGTTGAAGAAAGAACACTTTTCCTTTGACTTCCCTTACTCCTCATGAAATAAGGAGTACCATGAGTTGGAGTAAGAAGTCCTCCAGCTCGACATTATTTAAAAATAAAGGCTTGTAGTGTAGATGTATGCTATGTTATTTCAGAATAATGTTAGTTATTCCAAAATAATGCTGCTGTGTACACATACCCTCGATATCACTATTTACTGAGGGTTTTTGTTGTTGTTGCTGTTGCTGTTTTTTAAGTCCCTCTAGTCTGACACTCATTCAAGTTAGATCCAATGGGAAAAGAACAGATATGACAAGATACCCTATCGTCAGACCCGCCAACCGGATGAAGCAAAGGTGGCAACTTTCCTGGGGCCTGGCAATTCAAAAAGGCTCAGGGCTGCCAGCCACTGCCACCACTACTGCAGCAGTGGTGGCAGCTGGAGCCCTGAGCCCTATAATTCACTGCCGTAGTTCTTTGCCATGCTCTTTTGGCTGGCTGATGGGGAGGAGGTACACTTGCGGCAGCACTGAAAGCCTGACACAGGGAAGCTAGCCCCCTTCCCTGCCCCTTCTGCCTGAAGCTTACCTCTTCTGGGAGTTGAGAGCCAGCCCACCCACCTTGCCCAATGGGCCCAGCAAGACTGTCACCCGCTGCCCCACCAGTTGTGGTTACAGCTTGTGAGAAAAATTTCACTAAAACAGCATCCAATTAAAAAATGCCAATTTGACTGTTTTTATTCAGATTTATGATGACAACATTTAATTTGAAATAAATGAATGGCATTTTTAAAATGTTGACATTTTTGCATAAGAAATTTAATTTTTTGTTTTGAATTTTTTCCATTTTGAAATATATTTTATTTTATATGAAATAAATAAAATAATGTAAAGGGTTAAAATCAAAACAAAATATTTTGATTGGCCTCAATCTTTTTTTTTAGTATTTTGATTTATGATAATTTTTGTAATGTTGGCTTTTCAATCTGATTTGGAATTTGTCACTAGAGAAAATCCATTTTCTGACCAAGTCTATCTGTCATAACTCTGGAACCAAAGAATAATATGGGCTGGAAAAAAATGCACACTCTAGATTCTGATGTATTATTTTATATGATAAGTCCCCCTTTTCCAGGGAGAAATTTGGTAAGATTAAAAAAAAAAGCTTCTGTCATCGCATATTCATCGCTTCATTTTAATCCCTTCATTTCATGATACCTATTGGGATTCCTTGCAAGGCCTTTCTACTTGGCTGCCCAAAAGTTCAGTTCAATTCCAGGTTTTCTCACTTATGTATCTTTATCTGACATGTATAGAGTTGATCAGATTGAAATGCAGGGGGGTTAGATGAGAGGGACATCACAGCTCCAAAGATACACAGAAAATTTCTCCCTTTATGTATATTTCATTAATTTCATTGCATTTACTATACACAGCATCACACAACCTTGACTTGGTTTAGTTACTTTGCAGGAAGCAATCTTTGTGCACCATGTGCAGTCCATGAGTTGACCATGGTCCAGCTTCATCTTTACCACATTTTTATATGCCTAACTTCCCTTATTATCTAGTTCCTAGAAAATAGTTCCCTGCCTGTTTCCCCTCTTATACTTGTCCTGTGCTCGCTCTTATTTCTCTTCTTGGCCCATGGATTTACTAATCTTAGTTAGCACAAACGTTCTGTTTTTAACCTGATGATTCATTTCCTTTCCTAATTCTCTCTTCCAAAAAATGAGGCATCCCTCCATCTTTAATGACTCATGTCAGACCAGGTGTCAGCTATTGTTTATTATGCTGTATCACTTTATGACAACAGATGGAAATGATTTTTACTTGAAACCTAAGTTCACTTTGAATAAAATTCCCAGTATTTACACGGTATAAATACCAAAGTCAACTGTGGCTTTCTACAAACAGCTTGCTGAGAATAAAGAAGAATTTAAATGGAAAAGACTGTCTCATTTTATTTTTTACCCTTATATACTCTCATGGAGAATACTATACAAAAATATTAAATATTCAATGCTCATTATTCATAATACATTGAAAATGAAACTCCATAAATCTTCAGCACACAACTGCTATAAGTATTTAAAAATACAAACCTGAAATGAAATGTGTGTCAACTTAATGACTGGTCTGAAGCAGAATGATCTTGAAAATACTCTTCTGTGACTTTCACCTTGACAGTTTACCATGATTGATACTGAATATGTTGGTCTTTTTTCCATGAATTGTGAACATAGATTTATAATACATACTTGTGCTTTTCTCCAGGAAATGGAACATTGCTGGCCCCCAGAAAACTTGAAAATCAATCATAAAACAAATCTCCATTAGCAGAGTTTACCTCAGAATTTGCATTCAACCATTGAACCTGTCTGTCAAATCTGATTCCCAGATGTCCTTATTTAGTCATTATTTCACTGAGGAAGGTTTTAGAGGTTTGATTGAGCAGCCCATCCCTATTCATTTGAACACTTTGACTTCAAAGGGCTTTAAGCATGTGAAAATGCTTCATTATTTGTAGTTAATAAACTTGTTTTACTATGTTATTTAAACCAGTGTGTGTTTGGACTGAAGTTTTGAGAAACTTAATTTCAGATAAGGTTTGTGCATGACATTTTTTTAAATGAAACGATAGACTGTCTACAAGTTTGTTAACCAGGAAGGTATTCAGCAGTACAAGACACACATTTCTGAGGGCAAGTATGGGATTGGTGCCTCTATTTTTTTCTGCAATAGAATTTGGCAGCAGCTGGCTAAGAATACTGGAAGTAATTTAAACAGTAGAAGGTGTTCAAGCGGGTCAGAAGTGGTTACAGTGTAAAAGGTACCATAGGCTAGAAAATTAAGGGGACACCGATGTCAGTCAGATTGCACCCTAGACTGACAATGTGAAAGAAAGCACCGAATCAAACATAATAAAAAGCTTAAATGCATCGAATTGTACCATGGAAGTTCCATGTATGAATAATAAGAATATATCAAAACAAATATGCTGGTGACGATTTGACCAGGATGCCAATGATGAAATACTCTGGGAGATAAGAGAGTGTTCTATAACAATGGAATTCTAAATGGGGGTTCTTAACTATCCCCACATAGACTGAGTACATGTCATCTAAGTATCGGATGTAGAGCAAGAGTTTCTAGACACATTAATGATAGGTTTTTGGAGAAGCTTGACCTGGAACCCACAAGGGAAGAGGTAATTTTTAATTTACTTCTAGGTGGAGCACAAGATTTGGTCCTAGAAGTCATTATAGCCAAAAACCACTGCAATACCAACTATAATATAATTAAATTTAACATCCTTGTGGGAGAGGAGGCACCAAAGCAACCCATCAGAGTTTCCTCTATCTTACAAAGGGGAACTACAAAAAACTGGCTAAATGGAAATTATGAGGTACAGTCCTAAAAGTCACACACCGCATGGACATTTTTTAAAATACTACAACAGAGACTCAAATGTAATGTAAACATCAAAATAATAATGAAATAAATGACCAAACAAGGCCACCAAAGTTAAATCATAAATCTCAAAAACTGCAAAAAAAATAAATATATGTACATCAGGAAAAGGCACCAGTACAATTAGTGGCACCAGTGGATGATGAAGGTACTAAAGGAACTGTCAAGGACATTAAGGCCGTTGACGAGAACTTAAATGCGTTCTTTGCGTTGGTCTTCACTGCAGCGTTTGTGAGGGAGATTTCCCCATCTGTGTCATTATTTTAAAGTGATAAATTTCAAGTGTAAATGGAGGGGAATCAAACTGACAAATTTCAGTAATATATCATCAGGATGAGATGTTACTCACCTAAGTATTCTGAAGGAACTGCAATATGAATGTGCAGAACTACTAACTGTGGTATGTAGCCTGTCACTTAAATCAGTTCCGTAGTAGATGACAGCCAGATTGCTAAGGGAAAAGCCATTTTTGAAAAGGCTCCAGAAGTGATCCTGGCAATTACAGCTCAGTAAGCTTAACTTCAATCCCAGTCATATTGGTTGAGGCTATACTAAAGAAGAGAATGATCAGACGTATATGTGAACATGATGGGCTCATCTAGACTACATGGAAGATTCAAAAGAGGATATGCAAATTCCACGGGAATTTGCATATCTTCTTCGAATCTCACTTTTGAAAGTGGAGCTTTCAAAAGAGAAAGTAATCAAGACGCATTTTTTTCAGCAACCCCCCCTTTTTCAAAAAGCTGCTTTTCCTCAAAAATGAGGTTTATATGGCTTTTCGAAAAAGGAGGGGGTTTGCATATCCTCTTTAGACTCTTCAGTGTAGTCTAGATGAGCCCCAAGTGTAGTGCCTTGTGTGGATAAAAAAATTGGAATCTACATTCACATCTACATCTGCAAAAGTGTTCTGTGGCTATCTTCATCCACATCCACAGATGTGGATACCTGTAGATATAAAGCAGATAATCACAAATGTCCAGGATTCTACATACAAAACTTATATCTGCATCCACAGCTGTATCTGTGGATACCCAAAGATACAAAGCAGATATCTGCAGATTTGAAGGGCTCTAATGATGTGTTGGGGAAGAGGAAATGTGGTTTTATAAAGGGAAATAATGCCTCACCAATGTATTATACTTCTTTGAGAGGGTCGACACATATGTGGACAGGGGGGTTCCCATGGATATAGTGTACTTGGATTTTCAGAAAGCCTTTCACAAGGTTCCTCACCAATGACTATTGAACAAAGAAAACAGTAATGAGGCTAGAGGGAAGGTCCTTTTCTGGATCAGTAACTGGCAGCAAACAAAGGGTAGAATAAAGAGTTGAAAATAGTGATGCCACTGAGGGATCTCTACTAGAACTTGAGCTACAGAACATATTAATAAATGATCTGGAAAAAAGAGGTAAATAGTGAGATGGCAAAATGTACAGATGATATAAAATTGCTTAGGACATTTAAATTCAATACAGACTGTGAAGAGTTAAAAAGGGATCTTACAATACCAGGTAACAAAATCACAGATGAAATTCAATGTAAAAAAATGCAAAGTAATTCACATGGGAAAACATAGTCCCAACTATTCTGACAAAACGATGCGGGTCTAAATTAGCTGTTAACATTCAAAAAAGAGACCTTGAAGTCATTGTGGATAGTTCTCTGAAACATCTATTTCCTGTGCTGCAGCAGTCAAAAAAGCTAGCAGAATGTTAAGAACCATTGGGAAATGGATAGACAATACAACACAGAATATAGGAAATTCCTCTATATAACTCAGTGGTACTCAAACTCTTTGAATACCATATTAAGTTCTTGTCAACTCATAAGAAAAACAATATTAGGATTGGAAAATGTACAGAGAAGAGCAAAAAAAATGATTAAGGGCTGTGATGATAGAAGTCTATAAAACCATGAATGGTGAGAAAGCGATTAAGAAAGTGTTATTTACTCCTTTCCATAATACAAGAACTAGAGGTTACCTAATCAAATTAATAGGTCAAATTAATAGGTTTAAAACAAAACAAAAAGTCCTTCTTTACACAGTGAACAACAAACTTGTGAAAGTTGGAACCAGGAAATGCTGTGAAGGCCAAAACTATAATTGGGTTAAAAAATTCTTGGAGGATAGGCCTATCAATGAGTAACCAAGATGATCAGGGCTGAAATCCCATGCTCTAAGTCTCCCTAGCTAGAAAGAGATAGGGTATGTCTACACTACAGCATTATTTCAAAATATCTTATTTTGAAATAGTTATTTCTAAATAGCTTATTTCAAAATAACACGTCTAGACACAAAATGCATTTCGAAATAGTGTTTTGGTATTTCAAAATAGCATGTCCACACTGATAGGATGCTGAATCGCATTTAAGGCTGGCCGGAACTGGTTCTGGCAGGGCATCAGGTCAGGAGTTACCTTGTGTGGCCGCTGCGTGAGGCTATCTGAGATCTGTGCTTAAAGGGACCCCCCAGACAGCAGGTTCTAAGGTTTCCCTGCTTGCTTGCCTACCTCACTGAGGCACAGCAAAGCATTTTTTTCTCTGCATTCTCTGGTTGCCCTCACTCAGGACACCACAGGACTCTGCAGCATGGAGCCAGAGCTGCCCCTGGGCGCTCTGGTGCTTCTCCTGGACATATTGCTGCGAGCCTGGCAGCATGTTCTGCAGACAGTAACAGTTTCCCTAGTGTGCCCCTAGTGTGCCTCATTCCTCCCTCACATCCTTCCACTTACCCCTCCCTAACCCCCCTTCCTGCTGTACAATAAAAGACACATGTGTTCATTACAACAAAGCCTCTTTATTGAACAAAACTGGGGTGGGGGGAAAATGAAACTGAGGTGAGACTGGGAAAAGAAAGTGGGAGAGGGGAAGAGGGAGGGTGGGAGAGGGGAGGGGGAAACCTGGGAGGAGGGAGCTGGCAGTAGGGGAGGCAAGGGGAGGAAGGGGGAGGAGAAGCTCAGGGCTCAGGATTGGGGGTCTCACTGGCCCAACTGTCTCCCTGCACCACAGGTGCGGGGGCCTCAGTATCCCTGGGGTTGTGGGGAGGGTGGGGAGGAAGAGCGGGAGGGGGAGAAGGAGTGGGAGGAGGACCGTTAGCTGGGGAGGCAGCAGGGGCTGGAGCAGCAGGAGGCAGCAAGCTCTGCCCCAGGGTCGATGACCACCTGGGGGGCACGGACCGTCCTGCCCCCCAGGATGTGGTCCATGGCATCAAAATAGGGGCAGGGGTTTGGGTCTGCCCCTGTTCGGGAGCTGTGGCCCTGTCATACGCCTGCCATAGCTCCTTTATTTTCATGTGAACCTGCTCCTGGGTTCGCATGTGGCCTTTGGTGGCCAGGCGGTTGCGTTCCTCCATTTAGTGCAGAGATCATGGACGTTGGAGGCATCCCCCCAAACCTGAATTAGGTCCCTGATCTTCACACTGGACCAGGCAGGCGCCTGCCTTTTCCAGTCCCTGGCAGGCTCCTGGGAGCTGGCAGACTGATCCTGGGGAGCCGTGGAGGGCTGGCTGGCACTGGCTGCCTGGCTCATGCTGGGGCCACTGGGTCAGGTGCAGCAACTGCTGGCTCTGGGCTGGCAGGCTTGGAGCTGGCACAGGCACTGTGGCCAGAGTCTACCCCTTTAAGAGCTCTGGGGAGGGGGGAAGGAGAGGAGTTTTCTTGGTTGTGCCCAGAGTGGCCACCAAGGCACCCTGGGAAGGGCTGGAGGCCCACTATTTCGAAATAAGCATCTACACAGCTCTTATTTCAAAATAGCAATTTCGAAATTGGCGCTATTCCTCATGGAATGAGGTTTTCCAATTTTGAAATAAGCCCTCCGCTATTTTGATTTAATTTTGAAATAGCGGTTTGGCTGTGTAGATGCTGGTAAAGTTATTTCGAAATAACAGCTGTTATTTCAAAATAACTTTGCTGTGTAGACATACCCATAGTGAACAACAAGAAAGTATATCACTCAGCCCTGATCTACACTGGGACTTTATTTCAAAATAACCCTCCCACAGTCGAATTTATAAGCAGAGCATCCACATTACCAAGCAAGTTATTTCAAAATAATGGGCTGCCGAATTCAGAATCTGTACTCTTGCTTTTCATCAGGAGTAATGTTAATTCTGAAATAGTTATTTTGAAATAACAGTAGTATGGACACTCTGGTGCCTGTGTTTCAAAATAATTGACTTCCAGAGGCCTCTTACAGCTGCAGCTCTGATTGCTCTGACCACACCAGGCATCTCCACTGCTCTCCTCCTCCTGTGGAGCTGTAAAAGTCCCAGGAGAAGGTCCCACATGGCCAGCTTCACAAGCCCTGTGCAAGGAAGCACCACAGAGAGATATGCATGACCCCCAACATCCCTTTGGACACCTTGATGGCTGCCAGCACTTCTTTTGCTATTGTGGCTTCCACTACCTAAGTACACAGAAGAGCTCTGGCCTGGAGCAGAGATCCTGGACTTCATCAAGGTGTGGGTGGAGGAGTCCGACCTCCAGGATATCTACACCAAGAAAAGGAATGCAGACATATGGCAGGATTGCCACCAACCTGGCCGAGAAAGGGCACACCAGGACACTCGACCAGTGCTGCATGAAAATAAAGGCCTACCACAAGACCAGGGAGCAGAGTGGATACTCTGGGTCATCACTGCACACCTGCCATTACTATGACAGACTTGATGCCATCTTGGGAGGGGGGGCTGGAAACCTCCCCCCAACGTCATAATAAATTCTGGCCAGGACATGCATGGCATCAGCCTGCAGGAGGGCTGGGTGGCAGAGGAGAACAAGGAGGAGAAGGAGAAGGAACAGGAGACCAGCCAGGCGACCATGCCCACAAGCCAGAGGCATTTGACATGGTTATCAATAAAGTAGGGAAATACAACCGAGATGGGACTACTATAAGGTGGGTGCATAACTGGCTGAATAGCCATTCTCAGAGAATAGTTCTTAATGGTTCATAATCATGCTGGAAGGGCATAATACATTGTGTTCTGCAGGGATCTGTTTTGAGACTGGTTTAGTTCAATATATTCATCAATGATTTAGATGATGGTATAGAGAGTATGATTATTAAGTTTGCAGATGATAGCAAGTTGGGAGGGGTTGTAAGTGCTGTGGAAGATAGGGTCAAAATTCGAGATCATCTGGAAAATAAGAGAAATGGTCTGAGGTAAATAGGGTGAAGTTTAATAAGGATAAATGCAAAGTATTCTACTTAGGAAGGAACAATCAGTTTCAAACATACAGAATGGGAAGTGATTGTCTAGGAAGGAGTACCTCTGAAAGGGATTTAGGTGTCATAGTGGACAACAAGCAAAATATGAGTCAACAGTGTGACACTGTTGCAAAAATAGCAAACATGATTCTAGGATGCATTAATAGGAGTGTTGTCAGCAAGATATAAGAAATCATTCTTCTGCTCTACTCTGTGCTGATTAGGCCTCAAATGGGGTATTGTGTCCAGTTCTGGGCACCACATTTCAAGAAAGATGTGGAGAAATTGGAGAAAGTCCACAGAAGAGCAACAAAAATGATTACAGTTCTAGAAAACATGACCTATGAGGGAAGACTGATAGAACTGGGCTTGTTTAGTTTGGAAAAGAGAAGACTGAGAGGGGACATGATAGTGGTTTTCAAGTATCTAAAAGGGAACAAGGAGGAGAGAGAAAATAAATTCTCCTTGGCCTCTGAGGCTAGGACAATAAGCAATGGGCTTAAACTGCAGCAAGGAAGGTTTAGGTTCAACATTAGGATAAACTACCTAACTGTCAGGGTGATTAAACACTGGAATAAATTGCCTAGGGAGGTTGTGGAATCTTCATTTCTGGATATTTAAGAGCAGGTTGGACAGACATCTATCAGGGATGATCTAGAGGGTGCTAGGTCCTGCTGTGACGGCAGGGGACTGGAATTGATAATCACTCAAGGTCCCTTCCAGTTCTAGTATTCTATGATTCTATGAACTCCATATCTAGTCAACTTACACAATATAACTTGGAAAGAGTTTATGGTCTTCCTCAAGAACTCAATATTAGCAGTTTTCAATAATATTTTACTATTTTTAAAAATAAATGTTTACTTCCACTTTACTAAGAGAAAGTTTCACACAGGTAATGGGAAAACTGAATGTAGGGAAAAAATGACTATGCATAAAGTGCTGTCAAATGAATAAACTACCACAAACTCATAGAAAAAAATCACAGGGAAATATGTTTATTTCTTCCATTGTCTTTACATTATATTACTCAGAGGTATTGCCCATAAAAAAATTAAGCAACATGTCTTCAGACAGAGTTGTGTTTCCTAAATTGATGTTTTAATGCAAGATTAATTTCCTTTTCTCTTTCCATGACTTTTCCCTGCTTTAATGGTATTATTTCTAAGAAAATATAGCTAGGATTTACCACGCTAGATCTGACAATTTATTCATCAAAGTGATAATAACACATAGAGAGAGTCTAAGGCTTGAAGGGCCTATCAAGTCATCTAGTTTGACTTCCTGTATATCAAATGCAATAGAATATCACCGAGGTACTCCAATATTGAACCTAAGGCCTAAAGGTATTGCAATGATGTTTGCTGTACAAGAACCTAAATAGATTAGCCAGAAAAAATAAGAGAGTCCAATTGTGGGCAGTACCTGATGATTCAGAGCAAGACGATTCACTCTGCCCCCACCTCCCATATTCTAACCAAGGAAAATATTGCAATCCAAAATAAATCAGGATGAGATACTCAACCTGTCCTCCAAAATCCATTGTAAATAAATTAATCAAAGGCTGATAATTTTGATTCAAAATCTTATGAATCCAACTTTTAAGCTTTGGGAAAATGTGTATTTACATCTGAATGTTGTTGCTGATTCTTATGTCTATAACTGGCAGAAGCAAGACCCATGTTTTAATAACCCAAAACTTTGGGGAGGATAAATTCTGATTCAACATTTTTGATTCAAGTATTTCTAATATTTTGAGACTTTAAAATTCAAATTTATTTTAACATTCCAAGTCCACAAGATAATTAAACATAAACTTACTTTTGAGCATGTGAGTACTTCCATGAAAGCCAATAGATGTGCTTAAATGTAGGAAGACATGTGCATAAGTACTTTACTGAATCTGTGCAGGTATTTTCTTTTGCTTTGATTTGATTTTGTGCCCTGTTCCCCTTCTTGATTTTCTGAAGGAGCAAGTACTAAAAATCTGTGAGATAATTTCTCAAAAAATACAGATAAGTTATACAACAACATTTGTTGCTTTTATGTCTTAAGTTCCTTGAGTACTGCCAAGTATAAAAGTCTCTTTTAAAGTCAAGTAGAGATAAACTGCACATATTAAGGTGGAGGGAACATAAAATCATAGACCTGGAAGGAATCTCGAGAGGTCGTTAAAGTAAGGAGAGTCTACAACCTCTCTAGGCAATTTATTCCAATGCTTAACCAACTTGACAGTAGGGAAGTTTTTCCTAATGTCTAACCTAAACCTCCCTGTTGCAGTTTAAGCCCAGTGCTTCTTGTCCTATCATCAGAGGTTAAGGAGAATAATTTTTCTCAACCCTCCTTGCAACAAACTTTTAGGTACTAGAAAGCTGTTGCCATGTCCCCTCTCAGCATTTTCTTTTTCAGACTAACAAACCCAATCTTGTCTATATTCTCTGATAAGTCATGACCTTTACTAATTTTTGTTGCTTTTCTCTAGACTTTTTCCAATTTGTTCACATCTTTGCTGAAATGTGGCACTGAGAACTAGACACAATACTCCACTTGAACCTAATCAGTACAGAGTAGAGCGGAAGAATGACTTCTCGTGTCTTGCTTGCAGTACTCCTGTTAATACATTAATGCATCCCAGAGTGAGGTTTGCTTTTTTTGCAATACCATCAGACTATTGATTCATTTTGTAGCTTATGACCCCTAGATCCCTTTCTACAGTATCTCAGACCATTGCTCCAGAAGAAGAAAAGGAGCTTTCCCCTCCTACATAGCTAGTATAAAACTTTAGCAAAATAGCAATTCCTGTCCTCAGAGGAAGAAAGTGCTTTCACTGAGGGGGCAAAGAGTGGTGGAGAGCAAGCCACAGCATATCAACCACAGGGCTGACCACACACATAGAAGCAAGTTGAAATGTGGGAGGAGATAGGCTGTACTCTTTAAAGAGGAATAACAATTTAAACGCTTTGGGTACATCTACACTAGCCCCCTTGATCGATCTAGGGACGCTAATGAGGGCGACCGAAATTGCAAATGAAGCGCGGGATTTAAATATCCCATGCTTCGTTAGCATGTTCCCGTCCGGTCGCCATTTTAGAAATTGCCTAGCCGGTAACTGCCCGTGTCTGCGTGGCAGTGAAGCGGATTCAATTTAAACCCTAATTTGAATTAGCTGGTAAACCTCATTGCAGGAGGATTACCAGCTAATTCGAGTTAGGGCTTTAAATTGAATCGCTTCACTGCCACGCAGACGCCGGCAGTTACCGAGCTAGTCAATTTCTAAAATGGCGACCAGCCGGGAACATGCAAATCAAGCACATGATATTTAAATCCTGGGCTTGATTTGCAATTCCAGTTGCCCTCATTAGCCTCCCCAGATTGATCTAGGGGGCTAGTGTAGACGCACCCTTCCATAGGATCCAGGTTACTCTGTGAACGTGTAGAATCTCTAAGGTCCCCGGCTACGTCTAGACTGGCATGATTTTCCGCAAATGCTTTTAACGGAAAAGTTTTTCCGTTAAAAGCATTTGTGGAAAAGAGCATCTAGATTGGCACTGATGCTTTTGCGCAAAAGTGCTTTTGCGCAAAAGCATCCGGGGCACATCTAGACACGGTTTTGTGCAAAAAAGCCCTGATCGCCATTTTCACCATCGGGGCTCTTTTGCGCAAAACAATTCTGAGTTGTCTACACTGGCCCTCTTGCGCAAAAGCATTTGCGTAAGAGGGCTTTTTCCCGAGCGGGAGAGTCATTGTATTTGCGCAAGAACACTGACGATCAAACATTAGATCGTCAGTGTTCTTGCGCAAATTCAAGCGGTCAGTGTAGACAGCTGGCAAGTTTATCCGCAAAAGCGGATGCTTTTGCTGAAAAACTTGCCAGTCTAGACGCAGCCCCCCAGTGTGCAGCTGCCTAAATGGCACAACAAGCCCTGAAAATTATGGAATTAACAAAAGGCTGTGATGAAAGCTTATTTGGGGGACCCACATATTCCCATGGATCTGAATTCTTTTAAGTAAAGAATAAAACAATGTTTTCTGGATTGTGGGCCCAAAGCTGATATTGGCTGCATCTTATTCAAAGATCTTCTTGTTATTAGGAAAGATGGAAATCCATTGGTTAAGACTGTCCACCCAAAAAAACAACAAAAAAAGAAATAATAGAAAGTGAGTAGTGGGAATAAACAATGACATGTTAAATATAGAAAGTACATTGCCAATAGCCACATGAAGCAACTATCAATTGAACAGTGTAATGTTGTCTTTTACAGCCCATAAGAAAAGCTATAAAATGTGATCTTGAATTCATGCAACAAAACACTGAAATACATCAAACAATTATACAGTTTTGCTGTTTTCTGTGGTCAGCTGAATATACAGAAGTTACAACATTAACATGAAATGTGGTTTAGCTGAAAAGACTGGACTGAGCAAACAGGTGATTTTCAATCAAGGAAATTAGTTTTTCAGTTTCAAAAACTACTAGCACAGTCCAAAATACATGAAACTAAACAGGCAATCAATAAGCCCCAATGATCAGATACTTCCCATATCACTACAATAAAGGAACTTTGTTCAGGGGGAAAAAACTCAACATGATGTTTTTGATTGAGAAAATATGCATTCCTGTGGTCAAGAAATAATAACTTTGTTATTTTCAAAAATAGAAGTTTACAGGTAATTATCTAACTCTATATTTAGTCAATTACTTATATTGCCAGATACATCAGAAAATCAGGCAAGTGCCTAAATGTGGATTTAGGAGCATGAACACCAAATTTTATTTTATGAAAGTTTTGGCCTTGGTCACTATGATTTTGTAAACCTTAATAACCAAATATGTAGGGTTGCTAACTTGAATTAATTCATTTCAAACACCAGTGAATATAGTATTCACAGGTGGTCTCCCATGTTCAGACTGTGCTAGGAGGAGAGGTGGGAAAACATTACTGGAAGCTCACTGAGATGTGCAGAAGCCAGATGTCTGAGAAGCAGTCTTCGAAATCATGAGAGAACTTTCATGTTGTACAGAAGAAATATGATGCTTACAGTTGCATATCATGTTACCATTGATTTATAATAACAACACCTTACACATGAAAAAGAAAGGTCTTAGGAAATCTTTTTTTAAAGATTCAGATAAGAATCCATCTCATAAACAGTGAGTATCAAAGAACAGTAACTTAAAGTGGGATAAGTATGTTACACTATATTGCTATATTTAGGTCATGACATTTGCTTTAAGGCTATAACATAAATTTCTGCTTGTTCATCCTCCCAGAAGTCATGTTTAATCACATTCCAAAGCATATTAAGAAAGACCCAGTGTGGGTGCCATGGTTTTATGCTGTAGAACTATTCAGATAGTAGTTTTCACCAGAACTCATCCACACGTGAAGGAGCAGTTTCATATGATAGGAGCCAAACCAAGGCTGCCCTCTCCCTGGGCCTCATCAATCCTAAAGGGCCTGATGATCCAAATAAATGCCAGGGTGCCACTGGTCACTATAGAAAATCAGAACCACTACAAACTTCTTCCTCTGCTGAAATATACACATGCTAGGACCACACAAAGACCTTGATCTGGCAGGGAAGAAAGACTCATCACACATACTAAGCCCCCTGCCTTTCTGATTTGTGCCACTCAACTACTGCCACTTACAACATGCAGCTCCTTCAGAACAACATGAAAGAAGAGAGAACACTTGAAATATTCCCATCTATCACAGACAGTGGGCAAAAGTGGGAGGCTTACTTCCAGATATAGCAATAGTTACATCCCTGGTATAGGAACAATGCACCCTTGCCACCTGGTCTCAAGAGGGAACATTATCACTCCCTGAGGGCCACACAGGAGGAGGTAAACATGAACCTTGGAAAACACCGATCTATGTCAGGGACCTAGTTGCCCCACATTCTGGAGCTCCAAATAAAGTACGACTTTGTTTTGAAAACTCCCAGGTTGTATTAATCTTCCTTCCTCCCTTCTCCCTGCCAGAGTTGTAACATCTGGGAGGAGTGCCAGCTGCCTCTTGCCAGGCAACTCAACAGCATGATGTGGGTTGTGCTGGCATGCCACCAGCCCATTACATCAGAGGTATGCACTCCAAGAAAAAGAGAAGTCCCAGAGACACCTGTAGGTGCCTGCACCAGAGAGGGAATCATAGAATCATAGAACCATAGAGCTGGAAGAGGCCTCAGAAGGTCATCAAGGCCAGCCCCCTGCTCTAGGCAGGACCAATCCCAACTAAATCAACCCGGCCAGGGCTTGGTCAAGCCGAGACTTGAACACCTCTAGGGATGGAGACTCCACTATTTCCCTAGGTAACCCATTCCAGTGCTTCACTTCCTTCCTATCTATGACAGGGATAGACAGTCCAACCCAGAGGCAGGAATTAGGAACCTGCTGAGACTCAAACATGAGCAGAAGTCGGCCCTGGATATATTGGCGTGTCTGAAGGACAGATTACCTCTGCACATACGCCTTGGGGTGACAACGGTGTCAGCACTCTTTGGGAGCCACCATCTGTGATTCTTCTATCTTCTCTATACCAAGTGATAGTTATTGCCATCCTCTACCTCTGTCCCATCTTCATGTGTCTGTTGCTCTTTAGGTAATGATACTCATTCACAATTGTTATGCAAGATGCAACAGGATAGAAATATTTCAGACACAGTGTTGAGGTTTGAATGAAGTGTACCACTGGAGAAATGGAGATCCCTTCACTTCAGTTTTGGGAAGGTGAAGGCTCTCCCAGTCCCTGAGTAGCTACGCTTATAGGGAGTACCCTCTATCAGCTGTGTGGGACACATGCATATGACAGGCAACACATTTATACCCACAGTAGGAATGTCATGAGTAAGCAGTAAACAGCAGTTCCTGGAGGTCTGAAAGATTTGGGGAAGCAAGAGGGGTGTGTTGGATCCAGCCACAAGTGCAGGAGAGGAAGCATTACCAAGTAGCCACATAAGGGGGAATTTTCCCACAGTAAGTGTTTACTGAGCACACATTGTGACCACACAAATACATCACAGATACTTGTCCCAGGTACTTGTCCACAATGTCTATGAGGATCATCTCTGTGTTACAGATGGTCAGTGCGTCCATGACATAGATTCTTGGCCTGCTCACATAGACATGCACTTTATGCTGGGGTTTTCTGAAATTCACATAAGTCCTGTAGTCAGTGCCTAGCACATATGCAAAGTACATAAGCTGTCTTGTGGATGTCAGTCATGTTTCACCTCTTTGGTGGAGGGAATGGATGCATTTTCCCACATGACTAAGTTATGGTGCCTATAGAATTCCAGAAGTCATGGTCAAGCCTGGGCAATGATACTATGAAAATATTCCAAAGACAATATGGACCGGGTTATGCTGAGTTGTGTGGGAACAGAGTGTGTGTGACTTCTGTGTGGCAGTGGCAAGCTCATCATGAAGCATGTAAGATCACATAAAAACAGCCATACTGGTTCAGACCAAAGGTCCATCTAGCCCAGTATTCTGTCTGACGACAGTGGCCAATGCCAGATGCCCCAGAGAGAGGGAACACAACAGGTAATCCTTATATGATCCCTCTCCTGTCACCCATTTCCAGACAAACAGAGGCTAGGAACACCATTCCTACCCATCCTGGCTAATAGCCACTGATGAACTTAACCTCCATGAATCTATTTAGCTCTTTTTTGAACCTTGTTAAAGTCCTAGTCTTCACCACATCCTCTGGCAAGGAGTTCCACAGGTTGACTATGCACTGAGTGAAGTGCACTGCTGCGGTATGAAAAGCAGGATCTAGGAACCTAAAATGGATAGTTAGGATCTTAATGCCTTTTGTGCATACAAGCATAGGTGCTTACAAAAAGGTATTCACAAAAGCCAGCACGCTAAGCAGGTAGATGCCTCAGCTATCCAGTGGGACATTCAGAGGAAACTGGTGTGGCCTAAGACCCACCCCCTCAAAAGGGAATTAAGCATCTACATTGAGGTTAGAGGAAGATGTCAATCTCCACTTGGGATTCACAGCTGTGAACCCTCCTCTAGAGATGTCTAAGTCATGGCAGATCTTGGTTGAGAGAAAAAAAGGCAGAGCCCTTCAAACCCAATTTCCTAGTGGTTAGAACCCTCACCCATTAACTAGGGAATGGACATACAAAATTCTTAGGTCAAAAAGACCAAGAATTATTTTATTCCTGTGGTGAAGGCACTGTGAGTTGGAAGACCCGTGTTGAAATCCCTGTACTAGACAGGCAGAAGAGGGGCCTGAGACTCCTAGGTGATTTCCCTAACCATTGAGCTATTATTAAAAAAAAGGGGGGTGGTGCCTTATGATCCAGCTGTTTGCTATGTGAGATTTGTCCTAGGACTGGAAGCAATTAGAAATAATATTAACTTAGAAGACTATACCATACATTTCTTCCGCCATCTATCACTGTACATGTATCAAATAAAACTAAATTGTTGTACAGTTGACATGTGTACATAGAAAAATGAAAGGGAAAATGAGAACTCAAAGTACAGTCTATACTGTACTTTAAAACTTTGTATTATTAAATTGTTTGCCATTTTTTTTGTTGACAGAAAGAAAGCCGATTTTCACACAGTTATGTGTATTTTCATGAATTAACTACTCTGTAACGGATGAAGCACAAATTTGTGTTCAATCCATTGTTACTACCTATCAGACATGAGTATTTCAGTGATTTACAGCAAACTAACCATCTCTCTATCTGTCGACCTAGTTGATTAAAAGAAACAAAAGCAAATGTAAGAATAGAAGAAACCCTAAAACAAAGAGTGATATATTTTCAGTTCCTCAGGCCACATTCTATCCTGCCACTGAAATTGCTTTTGATAGATTGGTTATTAAAGCTGAGTGAATTTTTTAGTTAAATAGTTTATTCCTCCAAAATGTAATTTGGGTTGACTGAAACTATTCATGAATTTGAATTTGGTGTATAGTTTCAGTGCAAAATAAATGGAGTTCTTAAAAATATTTTAAAAGCTGAAATTTTATTTCAACATATTTAAAATGAAATATTTAAACTTTTCATGTTGAAGTGTTTAATTTCAAATTTATTTGAAAAATACTCCCAACACTTATTTTGGAAGTAATGAAAGATTACAATTGACATGAAACTTCCTTTCCCTTTTTTTTTTTTTTGGTTGTTTGTTCACATTTCATCGGAAAAGAAAGTATGCACATTATTCAATATGGACATGATTTTGCATGTGCCATTCACCCAGCTCTAATCAGGACACCACCATAGTAAACATGTCCCCACAATAAAGGCTAGGAATCCTCAGAAACATATGATCTTGGTAATTCAAACAATCACACATTCAGTATTTGGGATTAGAGCTGGGCTGAGGAAAGTGAATTTGGTAGGTGGCTTTAGTTTTGTTTAGCTCCTCTGTTAGATTTTTGTTCTTTGAATATCAGTATCTTTATATCTTTTCCTTTGTTTTCTTACATTGATTGATCATACTTATTTGTTGTGTCTCTCCTCCAATCAGACTGGACATCTTTGAGGTAGGGACTGCATCTTTCTGTGTGATTATACACCATCTTGGATACTGGGGTATCCATGTAGGGCTATGTCTACACTGCAGCACTTTTGAGCTCACCTATTATTTCAAAATATAACAGGCTTGCAATTCCGATGTCCTTGTAAACCTCATTCGAGGAGGAGTAAGAGACATTTTGGAATAGTGATTTTTTTTAAAACAAGTGCTGTGTAGACAGCGCCAAATTTTGAAATAAACTATTTTGAAATTAACTTGAAATAAGGTATGCAATTTGCATAGCTCAAATTGTGTAGCTTATTTCAAGCTCCGGGTTCAGTGTAGATGCACCCTAGGATACCTAACATTAGTCTTAACATTAGGCATTAACACAATACAAATAATACTAAGAATAAGCACTAAGTAAGACGTTGTGATTTTTAGTGTACACAAGGAACAAGTCTCCTGAGTGAAAATATTATGCTTATCCATCATAATGTAAAGCAGAACTGCTCTATAACTATTCAGTGAAATTACCAGCAGCATATTTATTTATTTGAGATTTTTTTTTAAATTGGGAGAATGTTTCATTTTCAAGTTTGTGAGTTCACTATCAAAAGGTTTAACCTGCAGCCCTTATTCAATAAAAGATCACATCGAAATCACTACATATTCAGAATTAGATTTTCTACAAGGAAAGATAAAAGTATAGTCCTTTTTCTTACTGTTAATAATTCATGCAAAGAGGAAAAAAGAGGGGAATATCATGTATTCTGCTTGATAAAATTTCTGAATGCAGTGTATGTCTATTCCAGATGTAAACAGTTGGCAGTATTTTGATTGAGACTTAAAATCATTACTTGGAACTGAGGGCATAGTATTACCTGATGTTTTGGAACAAGATACTACATTAGTTGAACTTGACTGTATCAGCAGATTCAATGAAATGTCCTTGATAGACAGCTCTTATAATGTGTTTGGGACTGCTAGAATTAGAACTAGTAAGCAATGTTTAAATCTGGGTAAACTAAATAATGCGTTCAGTAAATTTGCACATTTCTTATTTGTTAAGAGTCTAAAGACTGACTGGGATTTTTTTTTCTATAAATGTGATACCTATTGAATATTTTGGAAAAATATCATGCTGCAAATGAATTTCAAACTTTTCTTTGCTCATCAATGATTTATTGTTTTCTCTCAGGCATTTAATATCTAGGGTTCAAATGCTCCAGTTGAGTTATTGGTCATGTAAGTTATATGGCATCATTTGCACACCCGGGTTGAATTACCTTATCTTTTTATATTTGTAATTTTTCTCATTATTTGCGATTCCTTATGTCAATGTTGGCTACTGTGAATATGCATCATAGCATTGACTAGCCAGACTACTGGTCTAAAATTTATAAGAGAGGCCACATTCTCCTCCACTTATGCTCTCCCTCCTGTTCCATCCATGAAGTCCAGCATGAGCTGCCACCTGTCTTGAAGGAAAAATCTTATGCTCCTAACTCCATGGGAAAGTTTCTGTCTTTGAATCACAGAGACAGTAATTTCCCAGTAATCCATATTTAGTTGCAAAAATCCCCAAGAGGAGACTCTTCTGCTTGGTCTCTGCTACTGGCTATAGATTCCCTGCTCAGTGTGCTGCTTATTATAAACCCCATTCTCAGGCACCTGGCTCTTCCTATGCACTATCTAGGGATCCTAGGCACCTAAACCAGGGTTTGTGGAGACCACTGTGATATGTCAATAAAAGCCCATGGCAGAGAGTGTGTAAACCTGGCTCAACTGACTTGTGTTTCTGAAATGGTGCTGAAAAGAGCAGCACAGATATTCAGGCTGGGGGTTCAGAGACTTGGCTCTGAGACTCACTGCCACAAGTGCTTAAAAATTGGGAGTTGTAATGCCCAGGTCCTTTTGTGGTTTTAGGCCTTACTAATTATCCAGTCAGGAAAATAGGATACCATAAATATGTCTTCTTTGATGAATCCAGCACAGCTACACAGCTCAGGTTTCAAATATTTGTGACGAGGCCATATTTCACTGCCTATAAAATATGTTTGATCATTAATATGTTTGAGAAGAAATTCTATAGTTTGTAGTTATTTCCTGAAGAGAAGGAGACCATTTTTTTCTAAACAAATTAATTATTGCAAATTATTTGTCACTAGAGAACAGGAGCAGCTAACACAGGAGTTCTGAGAGGGAGTTCTCCAGATGAAGGAGGAGCAATTACGTGACTCTTGATGTACGTTGCTGTCTGTAGTGTGTACTGTGTGTGCTTCCTGCTCACATGATAGCGTGTGCTCAGCTTGTTTGTTTGTAGGACCGTGTACTGAGCTTGTTTGTTTGGAAGACAGTGGGCTGAGGCTAGCAACCTCCTAGGCAAGGCTGAGAGCTTCTAAATGAGGCTTTGACACCTAATTTCTTTAAACAACAATCATTCTTAACCAGGGGTTGGGCTATTCAGGAAGGCCAGGGTTTAAAAAAAGCCCACTTCTAAGCAACCAGAGGAGCTAGCAAACAGGAACAGCTAACAGGGCAGATTTGCAAGTTAGTTTCAAGGGTGAATTTGAGGGGGGCTAGATACACTTAATATTCCTGCAACTTTTTTAAACAAGACTAAAATCAAAATCTCCTGATTTTATAAAAAATATTAAGAAGGAATTACCTCTAGGAGTAAAAAGAATATGCAGGCAGAAACCCCGCAACAGAGTGGGGTCTATCCAGTTTATTGCACTAAATATAGTATGAATGATTACCCATGGACAGGTGGCATATATGTGCATTCAATGCAAGGAGTTCCTGGCCCTCAGAGACCATATACTTTGGAGACCAGAGTGACTGAAAGGAAGGAGCTAATGGAGGCAGAGAGGTACAAAGATGAGATTTTCCGGGACACGGAAGAAGGTGTCGCATACCCAGTCAGATGGCCTCTGTGCTGTTGAAGAATGCGAAATGCTCTGAGAAAAACAATGATACCTTAGTTGGGACCCTCCTTCAGATGATGTTGTGAAATCCTCTTTCACTGAGAATACCTCTCTGGAGGAGGGAACTCTAGTCATTAGGTCTTAGTAATGGAGGATTTGATCATTAGAATCATAGACAGCTGTGTTTTTTATGACTGGGAGAACCACATGGTTACTTGCCTGCCTGGTGCGAACATTGAAGATTTCTCAAGACGTCTACATAGACTTGCGTGTAATTCTGGGGAAAGGTGGGTGACATATGTAGGTACCAAAGACACAGGGAAGAACAGGTGAGTGATCTTGGAGGCCAAATTTACGTAAGAGATTGAAATTCATTACCTCCATGATAGCCTTCTCTGGAATGCTTCCAGTTCCATCTGTAGACCCAGGCAGACAGGCAGAACTTCATGTCTCAATGTATGGATGAGACAATAGTGTAGGGAGGATGGGTTTAGATATATTAGGAACTGGATAAACCTTTGGGAAAGGTGGAGCCTATACAAGGATGGGCTCCACCTAAACCAAAAATTAACCAGACAGCTGGCACTTAGAATTAAAAAGCTCATAGAACAGTTTTTAATTAAAGGCTGTGAGAATGCAAACGCGTCCAGTATCTTGAGTGTGGTATAACTTTAATGTGTCGGCTACAAGAGCAAATATTATTTAGCCTATATTTTGGTTGTCCAGTGTCTTGAGCATACAGACTTTTTTATTTTCTTAACTCATCTCCAAGCAACTGTTGTAAACACAGTGGCTAAAATGAAATGATTTTTACCTGGCATGCACTATTCAGAAATTAATAGTTTCAGTGTTCCAATCGAGAAACAGGATTGTGTATGCTATTTCTAATTAGATGAACAGTCTTCCTTTAGGGACAGTAAAGCAATTCTGAAACAGCCTACTCTCTTATCAGAAATTGATTATCTAGAGATACATCTTTCCCCCCACCCTGAGATTCCTTGGGCATAGCAATTACATGGGAGCTGATTGTGTGATTTGGCAATGGAGGAAAAATCAAATGAATCAGTTATATTATATTTTAGACGTCACACAGCAAATGAAAATCAATTTAATTGGCAAAAGAATGGCCTATAATAGTTCTTTTGTATTCTATATATTGGTGAATTATTAAACTTCCCTTTTTTCTTACTAAAATTATTTTGAGACTACAGGTGACAATTAAAATATCAGTCTATGTGACTTCTCGGAGAACTTTAAAGTTAACAACCACAATCTTATCAAAATGATGGGACTTTGGAATTCATACAAAGCAGGGTAATGGGGCAAATAGTGCAAGAAATTATTCTCTTGTATTTAATTAGTTGTGAACCGCATTTCAATTAAGCCACACTCAAGGTTCTTTATAGTTGCTTTTATCTCAGCTTTCATACTTTTCTTGTTTTTCAAAATATTGTTTGGGGATTTCTTGTGCTTCTGTTAATATTTATTCTTGTGAGATCAGTATATTTAAAAACATTTACAGATTGCCATGCAAAAATATAGACTGACACTCTATGTCCTTATCCAGCCTTGGATCATGGAAGGTTTGGGATGGAGAGTCTTAGGAGGAGTCTGTGATAAGGATTAGTTGGTAGTCAGAACAAAATAATAGATAAATCTGATCACTATAGGCCTGACCAAAAGGACACTGAAGTCAATGGAAAGATTAATGTAGATGTTGGTGAGGTTTGGATAAGATAATAAACCCGGAAAGATTTCTTACCTGATGCCCTGATGCCCATGTTTCAGCTGCAGAGGATAGTTAGATATCTGTGGTGGAGCCATATTAAGTATATGCAAATGGAAGGATGAAGTAAAACAGAGCATTTCAGATTCCAGATCCAGTACCTTTCTCAAATATCAATAATTCTCACAGTGCTTAGTCAAAATCAGGCTCAAAGGAATATAATCTGTCACACTTTTGTAGTTTATATTAATGGTTCATTTAAGTAATATTGTCATGAGTATATTCCTCATCATATAGAGCTGCAAAATTATTTAATTATGCTTCTACATGTAATCTAGGTACTTTATAAAAAAGTGCCATATAAAACTGAAGCATATATTTACACATCTTCATTATTAAAATGATAGAAAGATGAATAATGTAAGACCATATGTACATAAAATATTCCCAGGTCAAATATGAATATGGCAACAAAAATACAATTTCCAAATCCAATATTGCATATAATATCCTACTGCCTATTTTGAAACCTGAATGTGCTGTGACATGATCTTTTGTAAAATTGTCTTTAGAACCATGTGAAAAAGAATGTTAAGGACAGGGCCATGGGCAGTCTTACCTAGTGTTTGGAACATGAGCCATGCTTAATGGTCAGTACAGGAATCCAATGTTGGGAAACAGAAGTAAAGCTGAGTACCAGAGTCAGAGGCCTGATGCCAGAGCCAGGGATCAAGGCAGAAACAGTGGCAGGAATGAGGCTGAAACACAGCAGGAGCAGAAACTGCCGTATGGAGTACCTGCACTGGACATCCTCCCAACCTTACAAAATAAGTTGCAACACATGGCCTACCTCCTTTTTTCTTATCAGAAAAGGTCCTCCCTAACATTTGCTGTGGGGAAGGTGTAAAAACCTCACTCTACTGAAGCCATTCTGGTAAAGCGGAAAAAAATTCTTTGCAGCTTCTCTTAAAAAGCAGTAAGTAGCATGATGCCCACTGCCGGTCCTAACCAAATCTGATGTTTGCATCCACTACGGGCAGGAGAGTGGGTGCTGGCTTTGCTTGCTGCGTGGAACAAAAATCCCAAGGTTTATACCTTTATACTTTTTCAAACCTAACATTCATGAGGGGGTAAGTCAGTGTTGTAAAGCTGCCCAATGTCTACCTCTTTGAAGCAGTTTCTGACCTCATCCCCCTCTCCTTTGGCCATAAAGCAGAACCTCCCTTCCCCAGAAAACCCAAACAACTCCTCCCCCACTTAATTGTGGTGCAGTCATTGCTCACAAGATTAGATGTCATAAATCTCATGATAAATGACAGAGTTCAATATATTGCTTAGAGATGGGGGTTATGAATTCTTTAGTACTCATTTGATGCGTAGCCTATGCCATCTACCTAACTTGTGTCTCCCTCTATTTATCCATCTGTAATATAGGTGCAATTAGACTAACCTACATGTTACAGGTGTCTTACAAAGAATTAAATAACATTTTAAAGAATTCTTTGATATCCTGGAATAGATAGTGCAACACAATTGAAGTAAGTTGCAATCATAAAAAGTTCTGAAAATCAGGTTGTAATCTACATGGATAATATTCTCTAATGAAGAAAGAGATAGTTTGTTCCCAGGAGAAGATTTCTGTTGGCTCATTTACTAGAGCAGCTGCCTACATATCACAAAGATAATAGGTTCAACTCTCACAGTGATAACCTGAAAGATACACATATGGAACAATTATTCCATCCACCTTTGGGGACTTTTAATTAGGAACCATCATTCTGGTATATAGCTACCAGTTGGGAGGTAAAACAACTGAAATAATCTAAAGGCACTGCTGAAACATGAAAATAGATGATAAAACATTCTTAACAAAACTAGTAATAGAAAAGTATGTATCAGCTGTGATAGCCATTGCTCTGCTGATGTAGCAATGCTGGAAATGGCCTATGAAAGATCATTCTTTTCCACCATGCAATGTTATTTGGAACAACTGTGTTTTGATCCACTTAAAATTAACAAATTGAAAAAATAACAAATGATAATTTCATTGACAATTCTTTTAAAGAAAGTTCTCAAAGTTTGAAAGTCCAAAGTTTATTTGTCATTTTAGATGGGCTGATATTTAAATTCTCTACTGTATGTTTAGATCTATTTCAGTCCATTAGCATTTAAATGTATTTGGTAGAGTGTTTGTGCTGGGAAGAGTCTTATTCAGATCACACCGAAGTTACTTCAGAGTTATACTGGCGTAAGCGAAAGAAGAATCTTGTCCAACATCCTTCTAATTCACTGTGGCATTTTGAAAATAAGTAAGCCTGACTGAAATGGCGTGGTTCTGACAGGATTAATAACAGTATCTGATCTGCTAGATTGATTTTATTTTAATCTCAGAGCAATAGTTTAACTGATACACATAACTTTGTGGCAACTTTTTTTTCTTTGTTTCTTTTTTCTAGTTCTTTAAATAGTGTGTTTTCTCCAGTGGTTTCATATGTAGTCCAAGGGGAAAAGCATTAGCAGTTTAAAGCAAAGTGAATTTGAGCAACCAGAAAAATATATTGGGTGATATGTCTGCCATTATAGAGAGTCACTGAAGGATGAGTGCAATGTATCAATATGATAAATTGTGATTGGCCCTTTAAGAGACAAGTAAGAGAAGTAAATCCAGATTGGTTAGGGAATCTTCACAGTACCAGATAATATTAGATTGTAGACTTCCACTGTATATTCTTCTATGAAGCTGATCTCAAAGCTCAGATGCGGGCAAAGATATGTTTTCTTTCAGAATAGGTTTTTTAACTATTTACATAAATGTAAGTTGTGGCTTTGAAATGAAAAAGTCATAACCCACTGGTGACAATAACAGTACTGAATATATAGAACATGGTCATCAATTCATAATCTGCATGGAGCAGGGGCAGTCCGTAGTAGTACTGGTTTAACCAGGAAACCTTCAGAAAGGAGTCGTGGAAAAAAAAGGTGGAAATTAGGCCAAATTACAAAGGATGGATATAAACAAATAACACAAGTGTGTAGGGACAATATTAGAAAGGCCAAGGACAAAATGAGATCAAACTACTAGTGACATAAAGGGTAACAAGACAATATACTACAAATCCTTTGGAAGTAAAAGGAAGACCAAGAACAGGGTAGGCCCATTAGTTAATGAGGAGGAGAAACAGTAACAGAAAATGTGGAAATGGAAGAGGTTCATAATGATTTATTTGTTTCCAATTTCACAAAGAAGATGGGTGGTGATTGGATTTCCAACATGGTGAATGCCAGTGAAAATCATGTAGCATCAGAAGCTAAAATAAGGAAAGAACAAATTAAAAATCACTTACACAAAATAAGATGTCTTAAAGTCACCAGGGCCTGATGAAATGCACCCTAGAGTAATCAAGAAGCTGACTAAGAAAATATCTGAACCATTAGCTATTATTTTTGAAAAGTCATGGCAAACAGGAGAGATTCCAAAAGACTGGAAAAGGGCACATATAGTGCCAATGTACAAGAAGGGAAATAAAGACAACCTGGGGAATTACAGATCAGTCAGTTTATCTTCTGTACCTGGAAAGATAATGGAGAAAATAATTAAGGTATCCATTGGTAAACATCTAGAAAATAATAAGGTGACAAATAACAGTCAGCATGGATTTAAAAAGAGCAAGTCATTTCAAACCAATCTGACAGATTTCTTTGACAGAGTGACAAGCCTTGTGAGTAGGGAGGAAGTGGGTAATCGTGTTATATCTTGACGTTAGTAAAGCTTGTAATAGTATCTCACATGACCTTCTCATAAACATACTAGAGGAAAGCAGTCTAGATTGAGTTCCTCTAAGGTGGGCAAGACTGGTTGGACAACCATTTCTAGAGAGAAGTTCTCAGCGGTTCACAGTCATGCTGGAAGTGCATAAAGAGTGAGGCCTCAAAGGGATCAGTTTGGGCTCTGGTTCTGTTCAATATCTTCATCAATTATTTAGATCAGTAATCATTGAGATCAGAAATCTCTGCCATTAGTTGGACTTGTCATAACTGAAACTCGCATATGTTTTATTTTTACTTCTTGCTCATGGAGATAGAATTTCTGAAGTACTCAGAAATATATTATGATCCTCAGATAAAGTGTAAATCTACAGAGCTCCTTAATTCCTTTTAAAAATGACCAACTGTGGTATTTAATATCCATGCAATGTAAAACTACAGTATGTGGTAGGATCATTACTTCAGAATGTTTTTATAGAGAAAGGGTCAAAGAGACAGACTAAAACCTATTCAAAAGTGTATTGTTTTTCCCTCAGTAATTTATATTCATCAGCGCCATGTATTTACACAGTAAAGAAACCAATGAAGCACTGGTGACTGAACACCTGTTGGTATGTTCCTTATTATTTTTCTCCTTATACCTTAATGAGGTGTAATTACTGTTTCTCGTATTTTGTCTGGGACAGACTTTATTATAACAAAGAGTAGTGACAAGTAGCGGTGTCTCACTTCATGAACAGCAAACTTACTGCAAATATGTAAATGAGGAGCAACAAAGAAGAGCCCGGAGATATTAACATCTGTGTGAATGAAGCAGCCATTTCACAACTCAGTGGACCTTAAACAAAGCAGACATTGAAATCTGTTCAGTACATGGGGAGGATTTTTAAATATGTTCAATTACTGCTTGTCGCCCAGCTGTCACTAGAGCACAGCGTCAGTAACACTGGGGATTCTGCTTTGACATCACCAGCAGATAAAAATGGTGTTCTTGATAAATAGTTTTCTGGCACAATGAAGTTCCCATTTTTCGCTCATGTATATGAATTAGAGCTTTACTATTACCATTATATCTCTGGCAATTTAGAGAGTGGAAACCGAGAAGCATCTGTTTGAAAGAAAATAGGTATTTTGTCACCAGACCAAATAAGTGCCTGACTCACTAATAAAGCTTTTTGGAAAAAAATGACACAACTTTTTCCTTTCAGAAAAGGATGATTTTGTTTAATCAAAACAGTATTGTTTTGATAAATATTCCTTCTAGAATGTTTTTCAGGTCCAGGAAGCTCTCACCATCAGGGAGTTTGGCTTTTCTGGGATGGGTTGTGCTCTCTCGCTCTCTCGTTTTTGTTAAACTATTCTTAACATATGAATAGAAGACATAGAGTTGGGTGATTTTTGTTGTTTGTTTTTCTTTCAATAGAAAAATAATTTTTAGACCCTGAAATTAATTGCCAGTATCAAGTCAAATGAAATGTTTCAGTTGATAAAAACAGTTGTTTAAAGAATTGGCTACAAGAATTGAAAAAAAAAATATTTTGAATTAAATGAAACTGATTAGGGGGAGGATAGACGAGATTTTTTGATTCCTAAACATATGATTCCTAATTATTTGATCCCTAACCAGTACATGCTGTTTGTGATTACAGATGGAATGTTTTTCTGTACCCAGACTGGCTGACTGAAACTTTTAAAACAGAAGAATTATGAATGATATGTAGAAAATAAAGACAAGTGAATAATGAGCTCTTTGGTCTTTGTTCACAAATGAATATAGACAGCAAATGTAAAATACAGATTGGATTTCCTGGCCATCTTTGGAACACCAGGCTGTACAACAAATTCACTTTTCTCTGTGTAACTGTAAAGTGGCCAGAGATAGTCACTGAAAAACTTCTCTAGGGTAAAGGGAATCTCTCATTTGGTGTAATGCTGTTAAAGATGGCCTTACTGACTCCTTTGCTAGAATCGCCTCATCTCCCTGTGAAAGGATTGCATGAGGTGCAGAAAGGGGCATAATGTGGAAAAATGAGGCTCCTCAAAATCCACCTTTCCTTCAGGAATCTTATGTTCAGAGTAGGACAAACCTCTCCCCTTACATCTCTGCATTATTAACTTGCACACTGGTCTGCTGATTGAGAATCCAGGAGTTATACTGGCTTCCTGACAGTCTCCCAGATGAATTGATAGTTTGGATGCAACTGAAAATTCAGGCCACGAGTTCCTGTTATGTACCTGATCTAAAATTAAGAAAGACAGGAACTGGCCCATAGAATAGCCTCTTTTTTTCCCTTCTATTTTTATACAACAGGCTAAGTGAAATAGAATAACCCATGAAAATAGATAATTTGATTTCACTAGTCTACATAAGATATTTTGATGTGGTACAGCTATATTTCCTGATCACCTCATTATCAACCAAACTACCAGTGCTACATTCTACAAATGTAATTGAAAGCACAGCTTTGTCTACTCTTTTTCCTTAGCATTGTGTTACTTGGTAGAAGTGTTGCAAAAGCAAATGGGATGACAATAGAACTATATGAAAAAAATAGTGCTGTGGACTATTAAGTTAACTTACATTTTGAATGACATATACAGTGTATTATGTTTTAAAAGCTTCTATAACATTTTGAAAATATGTTTCTATGAGATATAGATTGCAACACTGCTGGATAAATTATCTCTCTTCAAAAAATCACTTTAGGTAACTTTGAAATCCACATTTATTATTAATGAAAGGAAATATAATACAAAACAAAGTGAAACTGACCCTCTGCTAGATACTACAATGAATTAGGGCAAATTATTCATTAAGTATAATATTAATTGTGAGTGCAGCCTTTTCCTACTAACATAGTATGTGCAAACCAATTCTGTTTTCCAGAATTGTGATAGTTATACACAGGGCTCGACAAAGTATTGAATCTACTTACCCATGGCAAGTAGATTTCAGCCAGGCACCCCGTTCATTTGCAGTGCGCGCATGCGCAATGCGGGTCTTGCACATGTGCAGTGCAGGGCTGGCGAGCGGCTTTTGCCGCCATTCGTCAAGCCCTGCTTATATGTAAGACAAATAGTCTGGACTAAGGATGTTAAATAGCGAATAATTTACTAGTCGAGTTGTCGATGGAATTTCCATCGACTACTCGACTAGTCGATAGACACTTTGATATATCAAAGGTGGAATGCGGAACTCCACATGCAGCCTGGGGCCAGCAGTAAGTCCCACTGACTCTGGGCAGCATGCAGCATGCCAGCTTTGAAATGTACAAGAGTCCCCTGTGGAGGCTCTTGTGCATTTCAAAGCACAAGCGTCCTCATAGAGCCTGAGGGCAGCGGGGCACCCAGAGTCCCCCACTGACCCTAGGCTCCATGCTGTGCTGCTGCTTCCACATGGCATTGCCACACAACTCGTGCTCAGCTGGGGACTCCCCAGCTGACCCTGGGTTCTGCACACATTTCCCCGGAACCAGGGTCCACTGGGGACTCCTCAGATGATCAGGGGTTCCGTGGAAATGGAGCTTGGGATCAGCTGGGAATCCTTAGCTTACCCTGAGCTCCACGAGGTGCTGACACTTTGAAATGCAGTGGTGGCATTTCAAAGGAGCAGCGCCGCACATCTGAGCCGGGGATCAGCTGTGCAGTGCTGCCCCTTTGAATGCTGCCTGAGTGTGTGTCAAAGTGGCAGTGCCTCACAGAGCCCAGGTACGGGCCCCATGTGGCACTGCTGCTTTGAAGTATCCCCCCTCTCCCGCCCTTTGCTGCCTCTATATGATACAGACAGCAAGGGTGGGGGGGGGAGGAATCAACTAGCTGACTGGACTAGTTGACTAGTCCTTAACATCCTTAGTCTGGACAGCCTGTGGGTTGCTTGCAAATTGTTCTTTTTGAATATTCATAATTTCCTATTTGTCACTTGTGGCGAAGATATGGGTCATCTATATCACATGTTTTTTTTCTGATCCCTGATTGGATAACTGGATACATCCTCCCCCTCACCTCCTTTTATTAAACAAGAAAATTGTGAGTAATTAAATCTGAGCAGAAAGTGAGAGTGTCACATTTCTGGCCTGAATTTTTGGGTGAAAATTTATGAGACTGCCTAGCACAGAGGGCATTCAATCTTGTGATGACTCTAGGAGCTATAGTAATATCAATAATATTTAATATTAATAATATGAATATTAAAATTAATACTAATGAATTATAATCTGTGTGAATCCTTCCTCCTTCTAATACATTTCTTTAATCATTTTCTTGGTCTATTATCAGTATTATTTTTTCTTCTTTCAGTGTGAAGTATATTTATTTCAGGCCCTTTGTGGATTGATACATTACATGAAAGTTCAGTGAGAAATGGAAGTTAATAAGCTGAGTAAAATTTTGGGGAACATGTGTAGGCAATGCTGGATTTCAAGTGCTTGAAACTAATCATTGTTTCAGAGCTGCAACTGTTGCATGTGTTCTGTATGATAGAACTCATGAACAGCTGATTTGGGAGATATTTAAGAAGTACAATATATAAATGCTAGTTAGCTAAGAAAGGAAAGGACATCAGAGGTAAAATATCATAGGCTACCCATGTTGTGATGTGGTATGGGTCATTTAAATCACATGTTCTGTTTCTGATCCTTGATTGCATGACTGGACACTTCCTTTCCCTTCCCCTATTATTATGCAGGAGAATTGTGAAGTTTCGGATATAATTATTTTGATGAATCAATGGAATGAATACAATTGGTGGAAATTAAGATACTGGTAGAGGAAAATCATTGTCTCTTTTAGGGTTTTGAGCATCCTCTCATCTTGGGCAAATGCATACAACTCAATACTGTGGCATTCATTATTGGGTTGCAATTCTTTCTGAGTGAGAATGGTTAATAGAATTTTGAGCTGAATTCTGCACAGAAGTATGTATTGCTGTTGCAGGCCTTAAGGCTTTGAATTACTTAAACAAGGGCCTATCTTTAACGTTTTGACTTCAGTGGGACTACTGAGATTATTAAAATTAGACACCTACTTAAGCACTTTCTTGATTCAGAACCATAGCAATGCAGAATTCTAACACTTACCTAGCGTCTCAGAACATATAGTCAATTGGAGAATTAAAACTGATTAAATCATACATTTTTTGGATGAGCCAGACAAGTTAAGATGCAGATTTCTTTCATAATCTAGAAAAGATGGAGAGTAGAAGATGATTAAAATGGTAATTAAGTTTATCTTTGTATTTAGGAAACAAATGGTACACCGGAATTTTGCAAGCTCTGCTCATAAATAGTACAGGGAAAGAAATTGGCCTCTGAGAAACATAATTCCCTCTTGTTGTGGGACAGGGATGGGCAATAAAATGGCTCTAGTTCTCCAGGGTTAGTCCCTGGTAGGCCACTGACACTCTATTTAACTGTGCATCTACAGGTATGGGCGATTTCAGCTCCTGTTGGCCGTGGATTGCCATTACTAACCGAAGGGAGCTGCAGAAAGTCGCATAGGCATGCTCCTCATACTTCCCAAGCCAGTTGTGCAAGAGGTAACTCAGAGAAGTTTACAAAGATGGCTCTTTCTTCTATCCCTTACTGTGATGGACAGGCATTGAATTAAAAATGTAGCCCTAATTAGTGAAATGAGACTGTAGAAATTCCATGATTCTAGAAAAGAAATCTGAACTTGACCTGTGTTCCATTATAGGAATGCTACATATACATAACACCTGAGGAAAAAAAAAACTGGTTATCCAAATCTTACCTCAACTACTTGGTTACTACTGTATTTCATCTTCAAATATAAGACAGGTTTCTTACAAATGTGAGCTATTGTGACATTTCTGATACTTCTATTTCTGCACAAGTCATGTATTCTCAAAAAACAACCAACCTTTGTACAGGAATTTTAAAACTTCCACTTCTAGGCTTTTTCTCAACCTGTAAGTGGAGAAAAAAATAACATTTTTAATCTAAAAAAAACCATGTTCAGGTTTTGCGTTGAGTGTGAACCAGTAAATGATTCCTGAAGACATTTTCATGGAGGGAGACAAGATTCAGCCTATTCTGCAAGCTGTGCTTCACTTCATACCAGACCCACAGACGGGGGGAAAAGGAGCCAGAGCAGACAATAGCCTCAGGGTCTGTCAATTTAAAAAGGCCCAGGGCTCCTGACTAATGCTGCTACTGCAGGACAGACAGCAGCTGGAGCCCCAGGTCCTTTAAATCACTGCTGGAACACCACAAGATATGCTCTGGGTGTCTCTGAGCTCTGGAGGAGGCCAGCGTGTCATACTTCAGATGGCAAAGAGGGCTGGCTGCCCTCAGCCCCACTCCTTTTATCTGAGGCCCCATCCATTCCAGGAGCGAGGAGCCAGTCTATAAAGGGGAGTCTCTGGTGGTCTCCAGAACGATAATGGCACTATGGGGTGGTAATTCCAGTTCTACTACAGTAAAAAGAATATAATTGTGTACAATTTTTTCCTCACCTTGTGTAATCAGAGGGGATATTTTTGAGAATTGTCTGTTTTTAATTCTCTTTCCAACCTTACAATTGGCCAAAGGCAATTTCAGAATAACAACTGATCTGTAGAGATAGCGCTGCACTTTTGAGTCAAATGCATCTGCTTGTAGTGTAGTAAAACAAACAAATAAACAAACAAAGCCTCTTTGAGGATTCCTTTGAAACCCTGTCCTATGCAATAGCCAGAATTAATTACAGGAGGACTCAAGTAATTGGTGTAAGATGAAGAAACTAAAAAAATTCCGAAGACATGTGAATCAGTGATACGAATACTTCTCATTTACAGAAACATCAGCAGCATCATAGATTTAGGCTCTTTTCATGCATTTGGCTGTTTTCTTACAAATGTAAAAGTGGGTTGTTCTACCTGGTGTGATGTTGTAAAGATAAACTTCACTGCTGGTTGAGTCTCTGTGACTATTCATTCACAAAGAAAACAGCTCTATGGGAGGCAAGAACTTCTTCCATTCACACTTAGAGCTGCTCAGGTATTTTAAAAACAAACAAGTAAATACAGTCTATGACCATGCAGTCACCTCAATTTGCAAATGAATTTACTAGCACAAACGTTTGCCAGATTCTTGGAAAGGTTGGTCAGAATAACAGAGATAAGTGATTTTTTTGGAGGGAGAACATCAATTCAGATACCGGAATGGTGAGCTTGATAGCAAGTTGACCATATGTCCCTGAGTCTCAGCTTCCCAGTAGGTATGTTAAATGGTTAAGCATACCAGTAAGCATGAGGCTTACCAGTACTGTTAATAGTTAACTGTTTAAGGAATTCCAGCAGCAGCCAGCTGTGTCAGGCTGGTGCAGTCCTGGCCGCAGAAAGGTCGGTGGACCAGGCAGTGGGAACCCACAGCTGCAGCGGGACATCATGGCTGCAGCTACGGAAGAGCTGGCCTGTGGGGGGCCAGCCCTGAGTTAAAAGGGTTAACCAGTTAATTGTGCATGATCATTTGCCCAGAGAAAATTGCTAGTGGTGGAATCTTGTTCCAAACATTTCATCTGCCTGTCTTTCAGTAACATGTTCTGCCTGCACGTTATACTACTTTATCTTCCTCCTTTTATCTGGGATAACACACCTTCAGTATAAGAGGCAGGAACATAAGATTTTCCTAAACAAGGGGTATCTTCAGTGGGTGCAAATTCCCTTTGTTCATCAAAGAGCTATAGCACACACACATAAAACTGTTTTATATAGAAATGAATGGAATAAAGTAATTAATATTCTGGTATAGCAAAGTGGCAGACAGGCTAATACATGAAATGGCAACACAATCTTTGGTCCTAGAGATCAAACATTTTTAAAACATTTATTCTTCAATCCAAGCAAGGAGGGTTTGGGGAGAAGCCTGGAATAAAGGAGGGTAGAGAATGGAGAAGGTGGACAATATACTGTGTATTGCCACTTTAAAATGTCATTACACTGGACTGGCATCCTAGTGTTTCTCACTGCGAGAAGGCTCTGTGGTTTGCATCTGAGGAGTTTCAGAGTAGTGCCACTTCTAATCAATACTGTATATAATGCATTCAGTCCTTTCAGAGTTCCTGGTGCCATGTCCTAGGCTGCTGTAGATTGGAATAACACCACTGACTTCAGTGGAGCTACAGATTTCGACCAGCTGAGGAAGGGATGCCTGATCTCTAACCACTGCAGTTTACTTAACTCAGGGTATTGGAGTACATGAAAGAACACAGGGAGAAAGCAAGAATGTATGAAATTTTATCAAACAGATTCCTATAGTATTTTGCATCTTTACAATAGCACCCAGTATGTAAATATATTTATTTCTATTAATAACTGTATTCATGAAAAAAAAAAATTACTTCAACTATATAAAGCTCATGAAAATGAAGTGCAAAGATTTAGAAACTTGATTCATGGCTCTTAGCTCTAATTTGGGGGATGAGAATACAGTATGTCCTTTATTTGGATGCTACTTGCAGCTTCTCTGCAATACTTATATGTTTGATTAGGATTATTGGTCCCATAGAAATTCACAAGCCATGGCTCCAGAATGGAATGCTTTAAATTACCAATGTTATAATGATTTAACTCAGCAAGTCTAAAACCCTCATTTAAATTATCAGTGTTAATCATGGTTAGGGTTTTGTTGGTTTTTTTCTGTACTTTATATTTATTGTCCAAAACCAGTTCGTTCATATTGTTTGTTGTAACCATTACAATACGTTGATCTGATTTTCTTTAGAACTAAATACAGCTTTTACCACAGATTTACTACCTCTGAGAAGTGGGGTGATATTCCATAACTATAAACTATTTATTTAAACAATTACATAAGTTAACATATACTTATTAAGAGTCTTAATTTATATTTGTTCATTATGTTCTCAATTAATTTCTTTCCTAATAGTTACCTTTTCACTCATGATTTGTGTCAAGCTGCTTTTGGATGGAAATTCAATTAAAACATGCATTTATAGCATTTTAATTATATTTTAGTTGAATAAAATAACCTTTAATGTGTTGCTTACATAGAGAAAAAGATCAAATGAACTATTTCTGCTAATCATTTTTGCAAGTACTTATTTCAAATACTGGCATTTGGGGATAGGAAAGAGCAAAGAACAGCACTGAATCCTTTGTAAAGAATGAAAATTATATTGATAGTTGCTTAATATAGTACATGACATGCTGTATCATAATTATAAAGCTTGATCAAACAACCAGTACCTAATGGCTGCAAAATTACATCAGACAAATTCAAATGAGAAATGAGGTGTTTTTTTTAAACAAGAGGATGATGAAACCACTGAAACAAATCTATCAAGGGAAGTGGAGGGTTGTCCATCACTTGATGTCTTCATATCAAAACTGATTAACTTTCAGGTAGATATGCTCTAGCCAAACACAAGTCTTGATTTATTCAAACAGAAGTTACAGGATTCAGTGCAGAGACAACTGGGTGAATTTTAATCATCTATGATATAGAAGGGAGTTCATTTAATCGCTGCTTCTAGACTAATAGACTTCATTGCTGTGAAGGCTAGGACTATAACAGAGTTTAAAGAGAAGCTAGATAATTTCATGGAGGTTAGGTCCATAAAAGGCTATTAGCCAGGGGATAGAAATGGTGTCCCTGGCCTCTGTTTGTCAGAGGCTGGAGAGGGATAGCAGGAGACAAATCGCTTGATCATTGTCTTTGGTCCACCCTCTCTGGGGCACCTGGTGCTGGCCACTGTTGGCAGACAGGCTACTGGGCTAGATGGACCTTTAGTCTGACCCAGTATGGCCATTCTTATGTTCTTATGTTCTTCATAGGTGCTTCTGGCCTTAAACTCTATAGCTCTAGGAAAAGTTTCTCTCTCTAAATCTGATTGTTTCCTCTATGAGTCACTAAACAAACAACAAAAAACTTGTTAATGCCTTAAAGTTTATGAGGAAGGTTGTTTCTATTTTAATAGATTATAGAAAGTTTAGGCCTTTACAAAGGTTTTCAGATACTATTTTAAATAGGTTTGTTTTGAAAAAAGAAATTAACATTCAAATTTAAAAATTCTGATTTAAATAAACAAATCTGATATTTTATTGTATAAATCTTTAAATCACTGATACTTAACTTGCAGGGCCTACCCTCTGACCTACCCCACTACCTTTCTACCATTTTCCCATTGCTGTCATCTATACTGGGCTAGTATGGGTCAGCCTGAAGACCTCATTTATGGAGGGCAAGAGATGGGGACTTCCCACACCATAGACACTAATGATTCCCCACACAGCCCCAGTGTGGATTCTAGAAGTATATAAATTCTTGAGCTGGTCTATATATAAAAAATATATATAAATATAAAAATAACAGGAAAGCACATGATGTAAGTACATAGAAATTTCAGAATAGGATTTATGTGGTACTTAAGTGGTACATAGCTATATATTACCCCTGCTCACAAAAATGAACTGACTGTCATCTGCAAATAATAATATTTTACTAGTGAAAACACAGAAAATAGTTGATATCAGACACTGATATTCTCACCTTAATGGATCATGTTAATTGAATTGTTTATGTCATTTACTGTACTTTAGAACCACTATACTATGTTCTATTCAGGTCTAGAAAATGGTATGCTTTCTGAACATGATACAGTGCATGCAGAGTTATCAAATAATAAATAACTATTTCAATGTCAAAATAATGAAGCCATTTTATGACTATTTAAAAAATGTTTAAGAGGATTTGCTGTACAGAAAGGCACAAGCAGGCTTTGAATGAAGTTTTGGGCTATTTCCGTCTTTCCCAGTACAAAGACTTTATGGACAATAAATAAATAATCCCAAAACAAACAATTGATTATTCATTCCTGATCTCAGGCAGATGTAAATTCTGCAAACTTTTGTTTTCTTTTCAAATATATGAAACTCTTTTATTATCAGGAAGAAGAAGAAGAGCCGACAGATAAGTGGAGGAAAGCAAAGAAGCTGAACAGGAAACATGATAAATTGAGTAATATGGTAACAAGAAAAACAATTTCTTTGGGAATATATGCCAACAGTTAAGGTGACATTTACACCTTACCATTCCAATTGTAGTTTAATTAAAGGTACAGTGGTTTCTGTCGCCAGCCATTGGAGTGTGGCTGACTGGACACAAATGCCTGTTCCTCCCCTTTCTCTTGTATTTTTATCTGTCTCGGCTCTCTCTCAGCCAGATGCTTACTTAGAAGCCATTAAGCAAATGTAGTTTAAGTAGCTTCCTCTTATGTCAAAATCGGTAAGAACAGGTGCTTGCTTAGGAGCTATATTGTTTACATAGAATTCTTATGAATATGTATATAATTTATGACTAAATGTGGAAGTGTGAATAAGAAACACCCAATGATAAGGCAGTGCCGCTTTCCCTGATCTTTTAAGGCAAGGAAGGAACCTGAAAGTGTATCAATTAAAGTGAGAAGTGGCCTCGTGGAAGTCTCTCTCTCAGACAAGGTGGAACAACACAGAAGAAAGCTAGGACCAGCCCAGAGAAAGTAAAGCCTCCTGTAGATCCATAGGGATCTCCCTAGGAACTTCATGGCTGAGTCTCTGGGAAGCTGACGCCTGGCCAGCACTCCAGCCACCTGTTAAATCACAAGTAATCTACACACCACTTGCAGCCTGCCTCCAAACTGTGCGTGAGTATCACCTTACCTGTAAGAATCTGTACCAATAAACAACCCCAAAAGCAATACTGCTCCAGCTCATCCTTTGTCTGGGTTTGTTCCTCAGCAGATCTGAGGAGGTGCAACAGTTTTAACAAAAGATTTTTACATTTTCTTACATAGCCTGTCAGCTTCACTATCCATGCCAATACTGGCAAACTCTGCATCACCTTGCACACTCAGTATCAACCTCTAATGGGTCAGACACTACAAAATTCACTAGGGTCCCCTCTCCAACCTATGTTTAAGACCATAATTAAAAATGTTTAACATTAACCTCATCTGAATAGAATATGCATTGGGATTCCCCTTCTTTTGCAGAATTATCCTCTCAGTCATGCCACATGAGTAATAATTTGGGGGGAATCTTTTCTTGAGTCATGGATTTACTCTAAGGAGTCTAGTATTGGAGTAGAGAGGACTTCCTTCGCACAACTCTTCTCTTATTCCCAGTGATAAATTGGGAATCTTTTTTTCCTCCAGTGTTTTGCTAGTCTCTTTGTGGATTTTGCTTTCTGATTAAGACTTGTCTGTATGCACAACATCAGGTGATTCTGTTGTAGCTTACTTATCCCAAATTTCTCTTCCTCACTGTAGTTCATATTTCTTCACTACAAACCTACATCAAAAAATTGTCCTTGAGCAATTTAATCAACAAACTGGTGTTTGCCCCTTTAGTCCTAATCCACTTTTTCAAACAATCCACCGTTTTATGTACAAATTCCCCATGATTTATCTTAGCTACCTTCAAAGATTCCTGAATTTCAGATGATATGTTTCTGGTGTAATCTGAAACAGTTTTAAAAGAGACATTTTTACAACATCTTATTTCATTGCTTCACTTACATTCATATCATAAAACACCCGTAGCACTTTATCTCTCAGTTTGAAGGGCTGGACAATCATTCTTTGGGTCTCAGAAATGTTCTCAACACTGCAGTCTTTTAAATGTGGCTAAATATTCCTCTATACAATCAGTTTCTTTACAACAGTACACAATTTGTCCCAACTGGCTGGCTTTGGGAGAGGATTGATTACTGCTTGAGGGTTTTGAATCTGTGCTCCAACAACCTGTGTTCATGCTTCATTCCTCACATTTAATGTTTTCCAGCTCAATATCTCCTAGGTGGGTCGGTTGAGTTCTCTCAGTCTCTCTTGTGTTTTGGCTCTTGGCTCAGCCTCTCACCTCAGGTATTCCTGTTCCTTGTCCCCTTTCTCTGCCTCCAGCTTCCCCCACTCTATCTCAGACAGTTTAATTTGCATAGTTGTCTGGCCAGAGGCTGTGTCTTTGCCCTTTAACCATCGAGATAGATCAAATTCTTCTTTTTGCTTTTTAGTATGCATACATAACTGTATACTTTTTTTTTCTATTTCTGTCATCCATAATAAACACACACAAAATAAACTAATCTTTTTTGTCTGGTCCCAAATTTCTCATTTATTAGTCTTTTAAAATCTACTTTATCAGGGTTTGAGTGTGACATGTATCTAACCAACAACCTGTGTATAAATCTGTCAAGATTAGACCATAGTGACATTTTCTTGAGGTGTCCAGGGCTGTGAGTCATCACGTTACCCACCCTCCTCCTCAGTGAGAGGGAATATTTCTTGTGGTAATTCGGTGTCAGCTCCCTGACCCTGCCAGCCATCTGACCACTCAGGCACTTTCCTATCAGCTCAACCAGACTCTACTTTTCCATGAATAATATCTCTTGCTATGCCCTTCTCCCCAGACTCCTAAAAAGAATCTCCCCAGCTCCTTCACTGGACACTCACAGTAATTACCAGGTTTGATATTCCTAAGGGAATAGTCCACCCCACATAGCAGCATGGGTTTTTTTTCAGCTGAAAATTAGCTCCAATATGGCAACAGAGCACTGCAATCAATTTATAGTAAAAACAACTATCTGTTTATTTAAAAAGGTAAAGATTTAAGACATAGTGAGCAAAGATAATCACCACCGGTTTCCAATAAAAGAGAATTATAATATGCTTCTGCTACAAGTGCAAATTTAAAAGGGTTCTTATGTTCTTATCAAAATGAAATGTTGATAATTTCCCATAAAATTCAATAAATTTAGTGCATTCCTTGAAACTTTTGGATTAGCAAGAATCAACATTTTCCAACAGAAAATACTTCTGTATAGACAATACAAAGTGTACAGTTGGCCCATGATCATCAAAGGACCAAGATGAGCTTCATGTCACTCTTTTTTACTCAACCCCAAGCTGTTCTGTACATTCCTCAGCTATTTCTGTCATTCTAGCCATTGAGTCTTGCTTCCGTTCTCAACCCCTAATTGATGGTTTATGTTTTATTTCACTATATAAAATAAACTACAGCTCAGCTGACAAAACAAAGGGGGGACAACTCTGTGTATATTTAACTGAAGATGACAAATTGACTGACTTACAAATGTGTTATTTCAACTTGATTGTTATTAAAAATAGAAATTCCTAGGATAAATAATGTATAGTATAAAGATGTACAGAGACAGTCAGTCAAAATGAGGTTTAGTAGGACAAACATTTATTTCTTTTTTGCAGTACTTAAACAGACAATTATATGTTCATATGATAATATCTCCAGTAAATAGTTATTGTTAAAAGATGGTAGTAGCCTTTGTAATTAAACTACGCATTAGTGCAAAGGGAATGACTGGAAGTCTGCAACTATTTTTTCTGTTCTAATTCTGTAAAATATCCACAGGAATATTTTTTCTATTGTATTTGCAACTATTATAATTCTATGCAATCTGCATGCAACTATCATGCACAAAACAACTGAGAAGCACAATAACATGTATATTATATCAGAGGGGTAGCCGTGTTAGTCTGAATCTGCAAAAGTGACGAGGAGTCCTGTGGTACCTTATAGACTAACAGATTTATTGGAGCATAAGCTTTTGTGGGCAAAGACCCACTTCATCAGACTTTGCCCACAAAAGTTTTTGCTCCAATAAATCTGTTAGTCTATAAGGTGCCACAGGACTACTCGTCGCTTTTGCAACATGTAGATTAACATTCAATATCATAATTAGATCTAATTTTTCCTTCTACACAAGGTTCATGTTTAGCAATAGTTAATTAGCATCACATGTGTTTTATGGATTTCTCCATAAGTGTCCTTTTTTAAGAACTGTTCATTCAATCTACAATCCTTTTGAGCAATTATAATTCTGCATTTGAGAAAAATCTCAAAAAATCTTTTTAGAGCCACCTAACAGAATTCTTTAATGTTCACAAATGTTTTCAAAGTGTTAGCATCCTCTATGGCTCATTATTTAACAATATAGATGTACTTGTAGTAGTAATGTTTTCATCTGGGTGGAACAGTTCAAGATTTAATTCCATTTGAATGCAGATGGTGCACCTGAAAATGCTGCTTAAATTGTGCACATAATTAAGTTCAGTGTGTGTAGTCTATGCCACATTACAAAAAAGCAAACAGGATATTTACAAGGGCACTGCGGCATAAACATATGTTTTTAATTCTCTGGAAATGAATTATTGGAATATTCTTTCAAAAGCAAGGTCTGTATCATGCCATCAGTTCTTGAGCAAAACTACCCATTGTGAATTCTTATTAAAAATTAATAACATTGTATGGTCCCCTACCGATTACTTGTTAATATACCAAGTTTTAGAAGCTTCTGCAACTATGTATCATAAATAGAAATGGAGGAAAAAACTAATAGCTTGAACCACAACATCTAGGAGAAAGTTAAGTCTTAAGTTACTTTGGAATTACTCATCGAAAATATGTAACTCTTGAAAAATTGGGTACATAGAGGGCCAGATTCTCAGATGGTGTAAAGTTAATAGATCTATGTGGATTTATATTAGCTGAGGATCTGGCTCTACCTCTATGGAATTATGAAACACTATTTGAACACTGGGAGTGCGCAGGTTGCTGAGGGGCCTGGAGCTGCTTGGCCATCTCAGGGTCCCCAACCCATGCCTTCACCTGGCGTCACTGTCTGCAGGAACAGCTGGTGCCTTGCACCCATGTGGGGATAGGACAGCACTCCCTGCGGTCGGCCATGTGTGGGGCCTCCCAAGCTGTGATCAGCATGACCTGTTACAGTACCGCACCATCCCCTTTGCTTCCGCCTCCCCAGCCCTGTGTGTGTTGGACCCTCACAGAACTCACCTGATGTTCCCTCCTCGGTATCCGAAGATGTCTGGGAAGCCTCCTGCATCTGGGGTACCGACTCCTGGGTGAGGGTCACTGTGCTCCTGGTGTCCTCCTCCTCCTCATCTTGGAGCTGCTGGTCCTCAGGGATGTCATCCTGGAGCTGCAGCCGCTGCTGCACAGGTCTCTCCATCCCTGACTCCACAATCTTCTCCAGAGACAGGGATTCCCCTGCTCCCAGGATTCGGTCCAGGTCCTCGTAGTAGGCACAACAGTGTGCTGCTTCCCCAGGCCGGGAGTTGTGCTCACGGGCCCTGACATACCCCTGCCGCAATTCCTTCACCTTGGCTCACACTTGGTCTGGTGTGTGGAGGTGGTGGCCTTTTTTGTCTAGGCCATCTGCCATTCAGGCATAAATGTCCTCATTTCTCCTCCTGGACTGCAGGGCCTGCAGAAACTCCTCCTCGGACCAGAGCTCCAAGAGGGTTTTCATCTCGGGGCAAGATCATGATGGTGCCCACCTTTTTGTGCCCCTGGCTTGGTCCTGGGATGTGTCCCTGGAAGGGCCAGGAGGGTTTCGGGGGGTTTGTGCCTGGGACATGGCTGTAAGTGGGCCTACCAGGAACAGCCGAGCAGTCAGGGTCCTGCTTGGAGCTGGCTTACTGCCACAATGCTTCTCCTGGGTGCCTGTGCCTTAAAAAGATGGCTACAGCCAGGAACAATAGAGGTGAAAGGTCTGGCAAGGAGTGTCCACCAGGGCTTTTTCCTGGAGGCCTTTATTTTTGAAAAAAAAGGTTCCCTGCGTCTATACATGCCTTTTTTCGACAGATCTCTGTCAAAAACGGCATTATTTCTTGTAAAATGAGGTTTACCGCTGTTGACAAAACCGCTGCATTCTTTCAATTTAGTGTTGACAGAATGCAGCGGCAGTCTAGATGCAGATAAAGATTTTTCGAAAAAAGGCCACTTTTTTCGAAAAATCCCTGTAGTCTAGACACGCCCTTATTTACCTCATTCTTCTGTTGTGTCTTGTCTGTCATACAGTAAAAATGTTGGGGTTTTGTATCATGTGACGGTTGCTAGGAACACCATTTTGTCCTTCTTATTGCCATCCCTGTGGCCAGGAGGGCACAGCGGCAGTATGGCATAGCGTGCCTCTACCTGGCTAATGCTTTTGTATCAATGCCCCGCCAGCACATTTTTGACACCTTATGAGAGTTTGGGATGCCTGGAAACTTTCTCTAACTGGTCCAGGAACTTTGTAAAGACTGCACTACCATGATCTACTCTATGAAAGGAGAAACCTGAAATTCTTACCCACAGCAACATAAAGCAAGGATTTCCCCTTAAACCCATTGTTTGCTACCTAGCCACGGAGCCATTCATTTGAGCAATCTCCAGCAGTGGAGGCAGTTTTGACATTCCTGGCAACAGAGTGATTATCCTAGCCTATGGAGAAGATCTGGTCCTGATCACAGAAAACCTTGAGAGTCTCCTAGGAACACAAGAAAGTGTGCATCACCTGAATATTCAGGGAGGTAGAAGGGACTCTGCACCATGCAAGATTGAGCCCTGAAGAAGAGAAGTAAGAATCTAACTTTAAAGCTGAAGATCTTTCACTCCTACATTTGTTTTAATCGTGTGGAAGACAATAGAAGTAGGCAGGAATATCTAGGTTCAATGAGCAAGGGATTTTTATGACATTTGCACTGCAGTCATAAGATCAAGAAAAATACATTTCCCAGTCATTCGTTCAAGAAAATTGCAGAATGGAGAAAAGTAATAATCCTAAATTTTGTTGCATCCATAGATTTTTTTTCCTGTTGCTACATGTCAAGATAACAGAAAGTTCGTATGAGAATACAAGTTACTGTTTGCAAACATGCACACTTCTCATTTGCTCAGTGAATTCTCTTTGAATTTTATGTCAAGAAAGAACAAAAGAAGATAAATAAGTTGTGCTTACTTTTCCTTAAGGAAGGGATATCGTAGAAAGGGTAAGCAACCTTGCTATCCCCAAGGAAAGGCAAACAACACAAAAAGGGAAAGCTGGCAATTTTTGTCTTGGATGGCATGACCTCACAAATTTGCTTATGTATCAAAACATCTCCAGACAGCAGGCTTTAGTATTGTAACCCAGACTTTGGAAATGTCTTCATGGGCTCTTTTTCCAAGTAGTGTTATCAGTCTATATCTGAAATTTCTTCCATATTTGAACAGCATGGATCACATGGTACATACTAAATACAACCATGAAAAATGTAACATGCTGCACCACTATTATCTCTTCCACTATTAATAATTATTTATTGAGTGCCCATAGAGCTAAAACAAAACAAAACAACATCAACAACAAGAGAAAAACATGGTTGATACTCTGAGGAGTTTACAATGTAGCCTGTAAGTCTATATACCGTCCTAAACCTTCCTGAAGTCTATATACTCTCCTAAACCTTTCACTGTGTTATTCTATTCTAGCAATAATGCAAGCACCTACAGGGATCTCATCTTTCCTGTAAGAAGTTAGCTTTAGCAGTAGGGTAGATTGATTATAAGTAAGAGTTAATAGATATAGTACTTTTGAAAAGAATTATAGCTAGGTATTAGTGTGTGGAAATTTCCAGCTCTTCTGACTGGGTCAGGTCAAACCACGAAAGCCAGTATGCTGACATAGAATGTGTCATTATCTTATGTGGTATCTGAAGGTCCTTAAATACTAGGACCTGCCAGGTCAAAGATCCTGCTTTACCAAGAAAACAGAGATGGAGGGCAACATGTGGTATTTCTTGGTATTTTAGCCACAAGTGCCCATTTTAGGAATGTTCACGAGGGCACGAAATGATATTTCATGTATATTCAAAGAGGTGTCTTAGTTTAACTCTCCCATCAAATGTGTGTACCCTCAAATATCTTAGGGTGTGGAAATCTGTTTTGACTTTGTGGGTTTGGCTATAGGTGATGCAAGAAAACCCCATGGCAGGTCATATTAAGAACTTTCTTCAGGACCTTCTTCCTCAAACTTTCTACTTAGTTTCTACTTAGTTTCTCTTTACAGTATTTACCTAGAAATTTTCTGGTCAGATTGGCGAGCCTAAAACCCAAAGCACATTTTCTAACTCTCCAAATATCAACAATGTGGTGCAAACATAGATAATGTTGGTTATTATCATATAAGCAATATGCATTTGCCCAAACATCATACATTATGAATGGCAGGAAGCATAGATTTAAATTCTGAGTCTTATCAGAGTGGAAAAGCATAATTAGAAGACTATAATTAGCACAGAATTAACAGACAGATAGTTGAGCCCAGCTTTACATTGCTCAGGGTGCCTCCTGTGAGGTTCTCAGCACCATCAACGCTCACAGCTCTTACTGATTTTAATAGCTTTGTTTTTGACTTCTGAGTCAGGGGCTGGGCTGAGATTTCTCTTGATTTCTCATCCATATGGCATGATGCATTGTTACATCATCTTGGAAGAAATTCCAGCTAGGTATTGTAACACAGAAATTGTTCTCTGAGGCTTGGTCTATGACAGTAAACTATGTTAACATAAGCTGCATTAAACCGATCTAATAACGTATGTGTCTGCACTTTCCACCAACCTAAGTGGTTTGTAAAGTGGACTTCTCTACTCTACCTCCGTGACATGCCTAGTGCTTGATTCAACCTCCATAGTTCCACGTGGGGATAGTGTAGACATTCCATTATGTAATTCAAATTAATTGGCCTCCAGAAGATGTCCCACAGTGCTCTGCTGTGACCACTTTCAACTCTGCTTCATGTAAGCCAGGTACCAGCTGGTTCCCTATTAAAGCCCTGTGAACTTTTGAATTTTCATTTACTGTTTGATCAGTCTGGAGAGCTCACAAGCACAGCTGATCATGGAGACTGATGGCCGCAAAACATGCTCCAACTTTGAATACATAGGAGGAGATGAATATTATGGTTGTGTGCGAAGAAGAGTCTGTGCAGGTAGAGCTCCCATCCAGCAGAAGAAATACTGATGTCTATGCCAAGGTTTCATATGGGATGGGGAAGAAGGGCTACCCCTGGAATATACAGCAGTGCTGCATGAAAATAAAGGTGCTTTGGCAAAAGTACAAGAAGACAAGGGAGGTCGACAGTTGTTCTGGTGCTGAGCAACAGACATGCCTCTTTTATCAGGAGCTACATGCAGTTCTTGTCAGCAACCTCACCTCTATCCCAAAACACCCTGGAAATCTCCTTGGAGCTCTAGGCAAACTTGAGCCACAATGAGGAGTAGAATGTGGGTGAGAATGTGAGGCAGGCAAACAGAGGGTCCATTCTTCCTGACAGACAAAAATTGTTTTTAAACCTGGAGCCCATCACTTTGCAGGACCAGTTGGAGATGGAGCATGATGTCAGGAAAGACACCTCTGTTGAGCATCCATTTCCAATCAAACAGAAGGGGTTACATGCTATTACGCTATTTTTTTATGTTTAATATGGACAAAAAATAGGTATAGTGGGTATTGGTGACCACTTCAGCTATGCAGAAGGTGCTCTCTGAAAAAGACTATTTATGTGCATGGGGAAGACTTGGGAATCCTCCATGGAACCTCTAGGAAACTCTCATTTTGCAGAAGACTTCTGGGAAGGACTGCCTTATTTCTTCCACTGCAGTAGGACACTTTCCCACATCACTCCAATATTAACTCTCTTGGCATCACACATACAGCATTGCAGCATAAGGACAATGTCTATACCAAGATGCTTGCAGCATCTGCTCCCTTACCACCTCTGTTGCTTTTCTCATGTTCCAATCTACAATCCCAAAGATCACTTCATGAAAACAGCAGCAAAAGCCCTCTCACAGTAAAGTATATTGAGGGGTGTGTTTGTTAATACAAACATAACCTTGCACCAGAAACAGTACATGCTCCATCAATGCTACCCTTATGCTTTGCATTGCTTGCAGCTGAAACTGTGTCCATTGGCACATTTTCCACACTGGGACAGAGATTTTCCCAGATTAGAAGATGGAAAAAGAAGGATATGTTCAATCAGTGAATACATGCTTCCAAGAGCAACAAACAAAAACAGAAATTGTGGAGGATTACACTGTGCGAGAACCTGAACATGGACAGGGACGACAGGATAGCATGCAGGGAACAACAGCATTCCACACAGGAAGAGATGCTGTGGAGTATGAAGGAACAATCAGACATTTTGCAGCATGTGGCTGAGGTTCAAGAAAGGCAGCTGGATGGTAGAGTCCTCTATAATCTATGCTAAATCTGCTGCCATTACTGGCCTCTTCTACATCCTCTTCCCCCAAACATCCGGTGAGGCAAGAGGGTGGGAGTTCAGTATTCCTCATACTCTACACCACGGAGGATACAAGGATGAGAAGGTGCCCATTTTCCCGCCTTGGATTGTAATTGCAGTGCCTCTGAAAGCAAGCTTCCCTTGCTTCTGCCCCCACAGTGTTATCAGTCCCTTTCCCCCAGATTATCTTACCTTTTCTTTGCTGTCTCTGTGTGTTTGTGTGCATGATAAAACTTAACAGATTGAAGAACAAAGACTCTTTATTCATTCAACAAATGGTGGTTGGTGGGGGTGAATGCAGTGCTTCTTATTGTCAGGGTGTCTGTCTGTTCAAAATTGGCTGCCAGTCAACCTGACTCAGCCCTCCACCCTGGTGGAACTTTTTATCTTTCTGTTTCACAGATATTATGGAACACACAACAGATAGCAAATGACCATGGAAAAATTGCCTCCACTGAAGTATAACCTAGTAAGGAAATAATAGCAGTGACCTTTCTACCACCATTCTGCACTTGCTCAGCCTATGGCTGAATCAGTCCTTACTGCTGTCGAGGCTGCTTGTGTATAGCTTCATGAGCCATTGGAGCACGGGATAGTCTGGGATTCCCAAGATCATGATAAGCATTTCAACATCACCAATAGTTATTTTTCAGTCTGGAATGAAAGCCCCTGCTTGCAACTTTCTGAATAGTTCTGTGTTCCAAAAGAGACATACATCATGCATCAAGAGACACTTTTCGCCAACCACTCCCCACTGATATCTGTGAAATGCACCTGTTCTCCACCAGCACTTACAACACCATCGAGAAGTATGCCTTACATTTTACGTCCTCTTTGGCAAGGTAGTTTTGTGCCAATATAAGCATATGTGTTTCATCTATGTCCTCACTGAAAATAGGGAACCCCTCTGTGGCAAAACCATTAACTATGTCCTGCATGTTGCCCAGAGCTGCTACCCTTCTTAGCATAAGTTGATTAATGGCTCTACAAATTTGGATCACAAAAGATCTGATCATAGATTGATGCCCTACTAATAGAGGTCTGGCATTGCAAGCTTCCACAGAGTTATCTCTCCTTGCTTCTCCATCGTCAGAGCAGCCCTCATGTTAGTATTGCTGTGCTTCACGGCTGGGGAATGTCTTCCTTATGGATTCAAAAGGTCTGCCATCATTGCTTGTCCTTAAAGGCCCAGAAACAATGCCTGCCCATGTCAAGATGATGCATGACTATCACCAGCAACTGCAACTTGCTCCACTCTATGGCTGCTTGTGTGTGGGCTCTTGTATGTGTAAATAGACAGGATAAGGCATGAAGTCTTTGTAAAGCTCACAACAATAGTGTACAGCTAAGCGGGTTCCATTCTTATCTGTGTGAGTAACCCAGACTTATGAAAAAAATGTGAAAAAGGTTTGACTTTTTTGCTGTTTATTTTTGGGAGGGAGGAAGAAAAGTAAGTGCATCATGGGAGGCTAACACTGTGTTCCCATAACCATCAGTGCCAATGTTTTGATCCCATAAGGTGCTGCAAATCCAACCCAAACTTCCACTTGGCTATGTGCACTGTGGGATAGCTAGTGAGGATGCACCCTGCTGACACAATGAGAGTAGTTAGAACACACACAATCAACTTGCTTAAATTGGAGGATCACTGTCTATTTACATAAATATAAAAAACAGCAAAATGTTTGGTAGTACTTTAAAGACTAACAAAACATCTAGATGGTATCATGAGCTTTCATGGGCACAGCCCACTTCTTCAGTTGACTTAACTTTGAAGTGTAGACATGGCCTTAGAAATTATTCCCTAGCAATCCTGTTTTGCACAATGCAAGAGATAGGAATGTACATGTTGCACCAAGCTATTAACTGACAAAGTATATTTATAACCTCATCCCACTCTCCCCACCCCCGACTCATGCAAATCTGCTGGCAGATGTGTTGTGAGGATGTCAGAATCATAGGTAAACGTATTCCTTGCCCACACTTTCTAGCCCACTGTGTTCTGCCTGCACATTTCACACACCACTTGAGTTGTTCTCAGGAAGATAGTGGACTCATGATCCAGGTGCAAGGTAGCCATATTCTGGGTTTCAGTGAAGGATCCTACACTCTGCACAAACATACAGTGCTCAGTCATAGTTGAGCCCTAGATTATATCTGAAGAAATCATATTTCTCATCTAAAATCAGTTTGTTTCAAATAGATGGGACAGGGTAACATGTAACATTGTACGGATTACCTTTAAAAATAATATTCAAAAAGAAAATTTTAGAGTAACTGCCAGTGACTGTACTGGTGATGTATAAATACCTTTAGTTTTTTTCTTAGATGGTGAAAAAAATAGCTTTGGTCTATTCTCGTGTTCACCACATAAACTTCATTAGATTACATTTTATAACTGCAAAATCCCTTACAACTAATTCTGCTGTGCCTGTGCTCTTGTGCTGAAGTTATAAAATCACTACTGACATTTAAATATTTAGTGTCAAGCTTAATCTAAGCTAACAAATAAATTATGTTACTGTGAGTCTGTCTACTGTGGATTTGTATGTGAATGTGGCACTTAATCTTAGTTTGCATTTTTGCCTACTCAATAGCCATGTTAGCCATGCTGAGTCTGAATCTTCAATCTCTTCCATAACAACTGGCCTTGTTAATTTTACATATGTCAAGCAAGAATAATAGTCAATGAATTTTGGATATTGTTATTATTACTTATATTATGGGCTACTTTTGTATGCTGAATAGAGACTCTGCCTAAATCTCATGTGATTTCAGCTCTTGGGCAGAAACACAGTCCTGCCACAAGTGATTTCAGTGCTGATGGAGAAATTTAAAAATAACAAAGGAAGCTCCTAATAAAGCCTCTCTAGCTCTATTGTATGAATAGTGTGGAGACACAGGTTGAGCCATCCTTAGGGTATGTCTACGCTGTGGAGCTTTTCAGGGATACCCGGAGGTATCCCAGAAAAGCTCTGCCGCGACCAAGGAATGCATCTGCTTTTCCAAAAAAAAATTGGGAAAAGCAGACATGGTTTTTTTGGCATACCTGTAAACCTCATTTTTCGAGGAAAAGGGATGTTCTGAAAGAGGTTTTTTCCCAACATTTGGTCCATGTACACTTGTAGACAGGCCAAATGGTGGAAAATCCTTTTTCAGAAGAAAAGCAGAAAAAGATATGCAAATTGCAGTTCGCAGTTTGCGTATCTTTTTCTGATTTTTCCCGGCAGTGTCTATGCAGTGTAGACACAGCCTTACACAAGATGCTTGAGGGCATGCAGCTTGCTGGAATGGAGTGCTGTCCCTTCCCCTTTACTTTCACAGGACTCTGATACTCAAATCCTTATTTTACCAAGCTTCTTTAATCTGAAAGCGACTGCAGCCTTTAGGACAGGTCAAGTACAGTCTTTTCTGTGTTCCCACAATAATAACAAACATCAGAAATCACATTTCACTATCCCTTCATATAGTACTAACATAATTTGAGACCCAACACCAGCCAAGTTGATTAAAATAAGCAAACTACCACTCCATCCGCTGAATTTCTAGAAAATCTAAATAAACCAGAAGCAAACTATGTATACATAAACACACACAAGGTATTTTTCCCTTACAGCTAGCATTCATTCAGACCCTCCCTATAGAAATATGAATATGAAACATGGTCATGTCTTATCTGCATAACTCTGTAAAGGACATCCTGAACTGTCGCCCTTGTGCTTGAGAGAGTGAAGGTGCTAGCACTGAGATGTTCTCTGTCACAGTGTGGCTGGCCATTCTAAAGAGAGCCAGGTCTCAGCTCACCTGTGATGATGCAACTGATTTAGACCACCAGATGAAGAGAATGAATTAAGCATGTGGCTGATGGTCATGTAATTAACCCAGTCTCCATGGAGAATTGAAAAATAGTTGTTTGTGGACTGTGAAAAAAGGAACTCTGAGGTGAAGTTGCAGGAAAAAAGAGTCTCTTGAAGTGATCCCTGAGCTCAGGAGATGTAGCTGGGTAGACAGCCCTGACTGAAAGCTGCAAGTTTTGTTTTCTTTTCAGGGACAAGTCAAGGAAGCCAGGTCTTGTGTCTTTTCCAGTGTTTCAGAGAGCAGTAAGAGATGGTACCTCAAGAAGGACAGGCTACATTTATATCAAGGCTAGGATGGAAGACATTTTGTGTTTAATTTTGAACTATATGTTAATGAGCTAGACGCTAGGGAAGGCTGTTGTTATTCGATTTGTTAAATATGTTTGTGCTGGAAAAGGGGACAATGAAGCAGGAAGCTGCAGAGCTTCTGGTAACCACAAGAGGGCATATGGGAAGTGGCTGATTTTGTTTTACTCCCCCATAGGAGTAAGTCAGACAAAAGCAGGTGAAGAGGGCCAAAGACGTGCAAGGACCAAGAGGAACTATGTCTTCATCCCCAATGTGTCTCCCACAAAGCTGGCTAATTGTGTAGGGAAGTGTGCTTTGTGCCTTAAAGATAGGCTACCTATTACTCTCCCATAGCATACCTAGAATGCTGCAGGAGGCAATCTGCCTTTATGAGATGGAATACTTCTCTGTTCTCCTCTTGGAGTCATATAGTGTCACACTATCCCCTATTACAATCTGTGGCTACCTACCACAGTCTGTTCTGGAAACACCTTTGTCATGATCAAGAGGGTTAGCCAGCAGCCTGGTGACTAAGGGGTTAACTATGTCCCTTACCTATTCAGGTGGAGTGGCCAATAGGAATGTAGGTAGGAATTTCAAACTGGGATAAAGGAATTTTTGGTTTGTCCCTCCTTTGTTCAGGGCAGTTCACTCCAGCTATTGGGGGTGGGGGGGCAGACACTATGTCTCCCTCCAAGAAAAGACTCTTTCTTCAATTTCTGTAAGTAGGGTAAAGTTTAGATAAATTCATTAGGTTTTATTGTTTTATGTTTTGGGTATGGGATCTGATGTCTGTGCACTTTTTAAAAGATGTTTGGCTTTTCTTTGTAACTAAGTTCTAGGCCCATGGAGTTTCTCCATGAGTATATTATTTGTTACTTTTCCATCTAGTTATTATGCTTGCAACAGGAATAATGTGGTGATAATAAAAGTTTTCTCTTTTCCTTTTATTAATCTGGTATTGGTTAATGGTGGTGTCCTGTTTTTTACTTTAGGGGGAGATTTTCCCAAATGGTCTTTCCCCTGGTTTCTTTATTAATTTGGGTAGTGGCAGTGGAAGTTTTATTCCAAAATCTAGAGTTTTAAGATTTTTGGGGGAAGTTTTATACCAAAGCCTGGTAGATAAGGTTTTGGGGTACACTTGCTGGCCCCCACTTCTGCATTTATCGTGCCAGCGTGGGGAAGGAGCCATGACAACCTTAAACCAACACTCCTTTAAGCTACATGCTTTCCAAACATGTAAGGAGACACAAACCTTGCCCTGAAAATCTTACACTAATATAATCCTTGGAGAAATGAGATAAAACTATTAGATTTTAAGCCTGAAATTATTATTTGGAAACCAAACTGTTCCCTTTTTTGACAAAAAAGTTACATCAAGCTCATCAGCTTCTGGACTCTTAATTAAGTCTATGGAGAAATTGCCAGAAGTGAAAAGCACTTAAATGTGCTACTTTTGCTCTAGGATGACAAAGTTATTATTTTGTCTATTTGGGTAATTCTCAGATGAAGCATGTGAATCAAATATATAAATATTGTGTTCAGGTTCAACTTTCATCAGCATGAGGTGAGTGGCAAGAAGTTAGCAAATGTTTCTCAGCATAATTGCAATGACTTATTTGTCACAGCTGAAATCTCTGGAAAACAACCTCACTGTCATTCTAGATAGCACCAAGTTTTATAGCAGAAACAAAGACCATTTTAAAACATATATACATCGATACACTTGGGATGACTAATTCAGTAAAATTATTTCCCAAAACTTAATTATTTGTAGTTTTTCACTAAAATGGTTCTAGATACAAAATCAGGCCAGACATATACTAGATCTAGACAGCTGGCTTAAGGTACGCAACTCCAGCTACGTAAATAACATAGCTAGAGTTGACATACCTTAATCTGAGCTTAGCACCATCTCCACAGCCAGAGGTTGATAGGTGCAAATGCTCCTTTCAGTTCCCTTACTCCTCATGAGGCGTAGGAGTACTGGTGCTGACCAAAGGCACCTTCAGCATTCAATTTAGCAGGTCCTTACTAGACCCGATAAATCAAACTCCACAAGATCAATCTCCGTCACAGCAAGTGGCTTCTTTACTCACCTCTATTTCTAAATTAGCTTGCAAAATCAGAATCTTACAATTCTCCCAAGATACTATATGAGACAAGAACACGTGGTTGGGAAGCATCTCCCCTTTTTCTTAAATCACCACTTCTCATACATTTCAAATTTCTTAAAAAGAATCTACTGACTCAGAGTAGCTTGAAAGATTAAGAACATGAGTTTGTAGCCACATTTTCAATGTATGAAATTTAGGACTCAAACCTTAGGATGTGTTAAGTACCTAAGCTATAATCATGACAAATAATAACAAGGTAGGGATGTGATTTCCAGCTTGTATACATATTGATCTAGCTCTTATTGATCTAGCGTGAATATATGTATGCAAGCTAGGAATCACACTCCTAATTCATGGAGTAGATGTAGCCTTAGCTCTGGTTTGCCCTAGGACCTTATTTCAAAATACCTCCCTCACCCCCAACATTGAATTTATAAATGGTGCATTAACACTATTAAGCCCATTATTTTGAAATAATAGGTCTCAGAATTTGAACTCTGTACTCCTACTTTTCATCAGGAGTAACGCTAATTCCAAAATAGTAATTTCAAAATAACAGTAGTGTGGACCCTCCAGTGCTGCTAATTCAAACTTATTGGCCTCAGGGGTGCTTCTTGGGGCTCTAAGTCTGAAGTAGTACATCCAGATTAATGGAGCCTTCCTCGGACTAATTTCAATGCTTCCCTGCAGTGGGGACATGCTAGTTTGAATTTGTTAAATCAGGAGTTCTTAAATCGAATTTAGTAATTTTGAAATAGTTTCCTAGTGTAGACATGGCCTTAGTGATTTATGACATCTTAGCTCAGCAGTGTTGCAAAAGAAACAAGGAGCACTTGCTAGAAGGGTCCTTATGTGCAAACAAAGCATGATAATATAGCTCAGTACATCAATTATGACAGTTTTTAAGATGCTTAATACAGAGAAATAGTAATAACCTCAAAAAGATGGAATGCCTTAAGCCTAACTCCCAAACATTTCTAAGAACATGTAAAACCACATAGGACTATTTTTTTTTTCATTTATTTTGCACTGAATAATACCTGGATAAACATCTTTTCAAATATGTTTATTAACAACAAAAAGCCTAAGCAAATTTAATAGTAGCAGAAAGTCTAATAATAATAATAGTAATAATAATACCAAATGTACTTAATTTTACTGTAAAATTAGCTTAAATATACATCTTTATCAGGACAATCAGGGTATGTCTAGACTACATGGCTCCGTCGACGGAGCCATGTAAATTAGTTTACCCAACATAGTCAATGAAGAGGGGGGATTTAAATAATCCCCGCTTCATTAAAATAAAAATGGCCACCATGCTGTGCCAACAATCAGCTGATCCGGCACAGCGCGGCAGTCTAGACGCGGATCGGTCGACAAGGGAAGCCTTTGTCAACTGCTCCCTTATGCCTCGTGAAACGAGGTTTACAGGAGCGGTCGACAAAGGCTTTCCTTGTCGACCGCGCTGCGTCTAGACTGCCGTGCTGTGCCGGATCAGCTGATTGTCGGCACAGCGCAGAGGCCATTTTTATTTTAATGAAGCGGGGGATTATTTAAATCCCCGCTTCATTGACTATGTCAGGTAAACTAGTTTACATGGCTCCGTCGACAGAGCCATGTAGTCTAGACATACCCTCAGTGAATATTCAAGGAATCAGTAACTGAATCAAGATTCACTTCCACTACAATCTGAAATCACAAGCCTTCTACTCAAAACACACTAAAAAAATCTGCCACTCTCTGTAAACATTTTCTGTTGTAGTTATCTATTCCTCCACACAATGTACACATCAATTAACTATCAACATGCTCCTATAAGCAATCTGAATTCTGATATCACTTATAGAAAACAGGTTATCTCTATATATATGCATGCAATGGTGAAGCCTGAAATATGTTAATTTTAAAGAAAAAAAACATGAAACTGGAGTGAAGGTTCTGTGAGTGCAAGGAACTGTGTGCGCCTGTTTTGGAACTGAAAGGGATTTTCAGAGCCACATAGAAATGTAGAGCAGGGAGAGACCTTGAAAAGTCATTTAGTGCTTAGGTAATACCAAATTTAATTGTTTATAAGTAACATCTCTTTGAAAAGTTTTTTACTGAAAAGCTGTGGAGGCTTTTGATTTGTTTTTATATGTTCTTTATTTGCCAAAACTTGTTAATGACAAATTGTTAATATTTGGAATTTATTAAAATTTTAAAGAAAAAATTCTACTCACTAACAGTACCAAAATAGATATTGAATTTTTTCATTTATTAAAACAGATTTTCACATTAAACAAAAATCTTTTATAATAATTTTGATAATATATTCTATAAATGTTAATGCTTTATTAATTTCAAAAAATAAAAAATGAGTAATTGGTCTTGAAGAACTTTGAAATAAAATGAAATTCAACATTTTGTAATTATTTCACCTAAAGAGGTTTTTGTCTTTCAACTAACTCTAATAGGAGTTTAAAAATATGAGATTGTTATAAAATATCAGAAATATGTGACCATGAAATACTTATAGTTTTAACAATAAATAACTTCTGTCTTTAACAATCCTTTAGAAAGTTGGAATGTTATTAATTTGGAAAACTCCATTTAAGATATCATGTTAACTTATACAATGTAAAGAGGAATATGCAATGCATTATGTAATTGTTTGTGTGTTTTGATAATAAACAGTAATAAAAATTAAGTTCTTTATAGTGATTTTTCTTCACAGGTTTCAGAGTGGTTTGCAAAAAAAGGAAAGTATATCAACAAAGTGTTTGTCCAAGCACTCCAAAACTAATCAATGTGCATAGACAGCATCTCCAAATGGTGGGAAGAATAACAATCTGCACTGACAGAAAACAAATTATAATAATTTAACATGTAATAGATTGCTATATTATCAGGTACTCATGACATGAATTTAAGATATGGAACACCCAACCCAGTTTGTACTATCATCCAAGAATGAGCTAATATTAAATAAAACAAAACAAACAAAATAACAGAGTACCCTTATCAGTCACACCACACATAAAACACACAGCCTCAGAGATTTACAAGTCTCTAAATAAAACAATGAAATCCAAATATAAAGCTTACACTATTATAAGAGAAGGTTACTGGAATAAACATCAGTTAGATAGACTGGGATGAAATATTTATAAAATTCAGGGATGTTTCATGGCACAGCAGATTATTTAATATAACTTAGTGCATAGAGTGTAAAACATCTTAGTAGTCCAAAACTGGGTACTAATAAGATTAGAATCTTTTTAGGGCAATGATTGTCTCTTTTTCTGTTAGTACATCATCCTGCAAAATGGGGTCCCATTCTTAGTTGGCTTCCAGGTGCTATCATAATAAACACTACTACTAATACAGTATTAGCATAAATAACTGGAGATTCAAGGCTACTATTACATACATGGTTTGTGATAGTCCCCAAAAGACTCCTTTTTAGAAAGTCATTAGACAATAAGCCTTGATTCTTGAATTTTTAAATATGTTTTTACATGGAAAAGTGGTTTTAGAGGGTTGTAGTGATGGTTAAATGAATGTGTATGTATGATTTGGGAATCCAAATCTATTCCTCACACGAAAGATTGTCTCAAAGTTGCATGCCTGGTGCAAAATGACAAAAAAAGTTCTTCTCTTTCCTAAAAAAAAATAATAATAATAAAGGAAGATTTTATTCTCATGTAGGACTGGTTTGTACCTGGCCCTTCCTTCTGAACATAGCATAAGGAACCTACCCACACTCCAGTACAAAGCCTGCATTGCACTCTTTACATTTGAGATGTGGGAGGTCTGCTTTAATTCCTTCATCCTGTCCAGGGAGCAGCACTGGCATTCAAGGCAAAACCTCCTGATACTCATTAAAAAAAAATAGATACATTTCCCCTGCCTAGCTGGCATTTCAGGAAGGTACTATAGCTCAGGAGGCCCAGTATCCTGGTGCTCTCCCCCTGGGACACCATGTCATTTAGCCACATCTGTGCTCTGGAGATCATCCCGTGATCTCTGTTTTGTGTAGCTAACTAGTTATTGAGTTCTATATAAATGCAAAGTATTATTGCTATAGCCTTTTATATTTGGTGTGAAAATACCTGAATGTTATTTTTAAGGCCACAATAAAGTATCTGACATAGACATTTTCCATTCATCATTCAATTACGCTTCTAGCAGTTTAGACCCAACAGACTGCAGTTTGCCATAGATTTAACAATTTTCTCTTCATTACCTAACACTGATGATGCAATTGATCTGAAGAACTGTGCTTCTCATTGCCAGATTCAGCTGGTAATGTACTAACTCTTCATGTCATATTAACTGCATGTGTACTAATGACAGCTTTGCACCGGTAATTGCAGAGGCCAAAGTTGCTTTATGCCGTTTTTCCTTTCATTTGTATTTGTTGTATTTAACATACAGAAGAATGATATTTCCACACCCTGAGAGCACCTGCATTCTTCTTGGAATGGTATCAGACAAAGGAGAAGATTGTGATGGGTGAACAACGATACGAGACCATATGAAGCCACAGACACGCTGCAAACTGGTTGCTTCATCTGCACCTGGCTGCTTGTTACTCATTCACATTCCTTTCAACCCCCCACTGGCCTTTCCTAAAGAAATTATATTTGGGAACAGCTCATAGCTACATGGCTGCAAACTCTGTCAGCAGATCTTCCACCCAAAATTCAGTTCTCAGCTATCCACTGAGCCATTTGGAACCAAAGGATTTCCCTCATCTCAGTAGCATCCAATCTTCCTTTTGGTTGGACAGCAGGAGAGGTGGAGACAACACAACACTCTCTCTCTCTCTCTCTTTCTTTCTCTCTCTCTCTCTCGATCTTGACAAGGAATGGAAGGGGAAAGGGAGGGCAAAGGAAACAAACGTACAAGTGTTAACAGGAAAATACAAAAATGGAGAGGTGAGAGAGAAAACAAGCAGCAAAGTAGATGGCAGCACTGACTCAGAAGCTCTAGTTGGGTGGTCTCTGGATCAGCACCTCTAATGAATGTGCAGGTCAGGAATGAAGGGGAAAACCTTTGCAATACCAGTGGCTCAGCATTTCCACCTTACTGACCTAATGTCAAGACCTTTCTGAGATTGCCATCTCGGTTCCTTTAGCTTTCTGGGCAGATGATAAATCAGGGGACCTTCTGAAGTTATTGATTCAATTTTTGTAGTTTTCTGATCTGTTGTTAGGATTCAGGATTCGGTGAAGTCACGCTTAGATGATATCGAGGCAAAAGCCCCTGTTAGATTACTGGCTCAGATTATCTCTATTGTTGGAATGAGGCTTGGGCACAAATTTCTGTATGAATTCTTGGTGAAACTTCTAATTTGCTGAGCAGAATTCAGAGGATAGGACTCACTGGCTCAATTCCTCTAGATTGTTGGATTGGTGTCCAATAATAAGTAGAACTGGGTATGAAATGATTTTCCTATCTCATTAATATTCTTGGCATTTTAGAATTTTTTCCTGGAATGTAATCACATGGTTGAACTCAGGTCTTCCTCACCCCAGTCGACAGCCTTAACCATCAGGTTCTGGCCAAGTGGCTCTCTGATTTTGACCAAAAATTCTAATCTGAGAACTTTCCTGACAAAAAATCATTCAAATCATTATGGTCACACAAAAAGTTTCACTTTCCACAAACTGGCATTTCCTACTTAAAAATAAAACCAGTAAAACATTTTATCAACAAATTCCAGGTGAACTACTGTAGCAACAAGTGTTTGAAAGGTTAATCCCCAAGCATCTATGTCAGGGGCAGGTAAAATATGTCTCAGGCCCTATTCAGCCCACTCAGCCACTGGATCTGGCCTACAGCCCAGTGGGAGCCTCAGCCAGGCTACCTGCCTGCCCCACTCCCATATGCTGCTCGGAGCAACTCTCTGAACGCTGTGAGTTTGGAGGAGGGACGAGAGGCTTCACAAGCTGCCCCCAACCCCAGCATAATGTCGCAGCTCCCATTGGCCAGAAACTGGCCAATGGGAGCTGCTTGTTTGCAGGACTGGCAACATGCAAAGCAATCCTTCCATTATGGGCTCGCAGTATCAGAACAGCACCAGGCCCCCACAGCTGCTTTGAGCGGCATGTGAGGGCAATGAAGTCAGGCAGCTTGGCTGAGGAACCTACTGGACAGGGCTGCAGCACTCCAATCACCTGTATTCCCTCCTATACTCCTCTTCCAGGTCACAACTTTCTCCAGATCTTGCACCCCAATCCCCTATACCCCAATCACAACCCAGATCCCTGAATCCCCTCCTGAACCCAAGTCACAACCCTCTCCCTGACCCTGCACTCTCTCCTGTACTCCTCTTCCAGGTCAGAATCCTGTCCTGCAACCATATCCCCTCCCAGACACTGCACCCTTTTCTGCACCTCAGTCCACCACCCCAGTGACAATCCCCTCCTTCACTCAAACTCCCTCTGAGATCCCACACCCCTCTTGCACCTCAGTCCCTTACCTTAAGCTCCCTTCTGCACTCAACCACCATCACAGACCCCACACTTCCTCCATTAATATCATGGAAGAGTGTACCCTTTGACCACTTACCAAAATCTTGGAATGCCATCCATCAAAAATTTTGTCCATCTGTGTGTAAATTTTGCTGATCTATGTGTTTCTGGGTTTCTTTAACTTTGCCAGTTCAATTTCTTAAGCTTGAGATCTGATATTTCAAGACATAAGCCTCTTGAAAATATTGTCTCAGCTAATGAGAAGGCACAGACACTGGTTCACTTACTGGTTCAGTACCTTTAGTTTTCTTAGACAATGTCAAGACACAAGTGTCCATGAGTTCATTAGTACTGAGTCCTACCTTGTTGGTTTCTGCGAGTTCTCTGATTCCATATCTGTAGCGTCCAGAGCAGATGTCAAGTCATAGGCCTCTGATATCATGGTTAAGCATCTCTAACTTGTTAGACTAATTTCAATTGACAGCTTTCCGCAAGATTACAGGCTCAACATCTCTGCTTTTATGAAATTGCAGTTTTCTGTGAAGCTATTGGATGAATACTTTTTAACTGACTAGGTTAATGTGAAGCTTCTGTCATGTTTTTGGCTGTTACCACTAGCATGCTGGTTTTCTGCCTGCTGATATGAAGCTTAGGGACTTATCTTTGTATGTCACTGATTTAGCATCTCTAGCTGGCTGGTTGCTGATCAACAGAGGACTCTGATTCTATTCTTGTAGGGTGACTTGGGAAGGTGATTACTTCAATACAAAAAAGTTGGAATCACTATGCTAATCTGCATTAATGACCAGGAAATCCTCTACCAGTTCTTCACAAACACATTTACCAGACCCTTAACCAAGTATGCATGACCACATTAGGGTCCTTCAGAATTACAGAAATTATGGTCTGGGGAGCACATGGATTGCTACCTCTCTGCTTCCCAAAGGGGATTGGAAGGTGTAGAAAGTCAACCCAGCCAGGGATTCACTGATCCCTATTCATTCTATGGAGCTGGTAGACCCCCGGTAGATAGTAAGCTGTACCAAATAAAGGAATAAACTTAAAAAACAGTGAAAAGTCTAGCAGCACTTTAAAGACTAACAAAACATCTAGAATGGTATCATGAGCTTCGTGGGTACAACCCACTCATGAAAATTTACAATACCATCTATATATATATATATATATATGTATTAGTGTTTAAGATCCTGCTAGACTATTAGATTTTTTTGAAGTTTTTCCTGTTAAAGACTAACTCGGCTTCCCCTCTGAAGCAAATAAAGGGATGTAAGAATAAGAGAGCACCACTGCATACCTCCCAGTGCCCTGTCTGATCATTGTAGAAGCATATTGCATTCAGAGCCTAAAGACACAATAATGTTCTAAGTTTAGTCAGTTAGGAAATGCATTTTACGTGTTTACTTTGACAACTATATTGCCAAATATTGTTTCAGACATAAGGTACATATAGACCAGAAATGTTTTTTTCTCTGATTATGACCAGCCCCAGATGCTAGAGAGAAAGGTGTAAGAATGCCTTTGTAATAGATTAGAGAAAATCTGCTCCCTCATAAGTTATCTCCCTGATAGCTAATAGTTAGAGGTTAACTTAAATAAAGGATCATAATAGTCTGACACCTCAGTCTTTGATCTTTCTTCATCTTTGTTACCAGGAAAGATTACAACCAGATGAGGTATCTCCCAAACATCCTAAGTGGTGAAGAAGGACACATAGAAATCATTTAGCTTCCCACCAATATTGTTACCTTCCTTAATTGATCTCTGAGAAGTACCATCAACTGTTCTAAGGCTTCTTACTTCTGATACACTTAAGAATCTCTTGTTTATTTTAAATTATTAACTATTTTCTCTTCTGTGTTTTTGTATTACTAGGATCAGATTTCTAAATGTTGAAGGATTTCTCAAGCCTAGTCATACTAATTTAATACTTACCTTACTGGCTCCCTTATATTTTCCTTGTCTTTCTGGTTTTCTGTATATTATTTTGTGATGTACCACATGAAGAAGTACTATCTTCTGCAGTACAATTGTCTACTATTAAATCTGCAAGGGTAGGGAGCAAGAGAAGACTCTTGGGGAGATTATAAATTGTGCAGACTATCAACACTATTGTATTATTTAGGTGAGCAAGTTCTGCTTCTCCATGAAGTTCATTAGGAACTTCAATATGGTCAATCTATTTTACATGGAAGGTACACAGATAATATGGTAAGGGGTAACATTATAAGATCATAAAATAGTTTAATTACCAAGTCTGTAGTGAATTGAGGTTCTCCTATGTTATCAAACTTCTTAGAGGTACAGTTTTTAAAATAGACTTAACATATTAAAACAAACAAAAACACATTCACAGAAATCATAGATATCTGTATAGTTTTACTTTATCTACAGTTTTTTAACAACCATCATCCTAGAAAAGCAAATTATTTTAATGCCTACACCATTAAATTATAAGACTATGGGAGTTTGATTGGTTTCAATTCTTGATTAACTAAGCAGCAGGGAGTTAACAGCTGTAACTCTGTGAAAAGTATGAGTAGTCCTATTATAAAATTAACATTTGCTGACTCTGATAATGTGGAGTATTGTAGGTCAATTGCATCATCCATCTTTAGCAGTGTGTAATAATTGCTAACTCTATCCAAAATCATATTCTAAGCAATCTAAGCAATCTTCATTAGGTGATGTGCAGAAAAAAGGCTGTGTCTTTAGAAAATTATGGCATAGGTCAAAAAAGTAAGTTGTATTTCAAACAAACAATGTAAAATATAAGAACAATAATGGTTTAAACTTACACTGCTTTGTACGTCTGAGGATCTCAAAGCACTTTAAAAGCATTAATTAATAAAACTCCTTTACACTCCTGTCAGGTAGATAGAGTAAATGCCTTTCAAAAATCAATATACTACATTAATATTACATTCAAGCACTGCACAATTCCCACAGTAGTTTCTTATTATAATAAAGGTGAAAAACAAATCTCTTGTATCTTAATGCACAATGGAAAACAATGAAAAGTGGTATAATCAATATTAAAAATAAGGGACAAAGGGAAGGAGCCCTATATGAGACTATATATCAACATTAATCTAAATCTAGGAGCTACTTTAAATAGAGGACAGGCTTGTTAGACCATTGTTTGAAAACTAGCATGCTTCTTTCACCACTGTGGTAAAAAGAAACCATACACTGCTAGCGAGGAAAAATTGAAAATAAAACTTCAGCAACATATGGTAAGCTGATGGAGATGACATGTACATAATAGTACTTTCTTACACTTACACAGATTGAATATTGAAGGTGGCTTATAAATTCTAGAAATATTGTTAACTCATGATAGTTTATTGAATATTTACATGGAGTTGAAGGTTAAAAGAAACAAAAAAAAGGAGGCTTCATTGTTGATGGGCATTTAGGCACTGAAATATAAATTCTATGTGTTTAGCAATATTTTTCAAAGCAGTTCCAGGCTGTTGGTTTCTTGTATGTTTTGGCAGCGCATTCTTCCAGACAGAGCACTTCATTGCTGTGTTTCACTTTGAAAGCCTTGGCATGCAGCTGACCCTTTGGTACTTCTATCACTCTGCTGGCTTTGAGCTGCCAGATAAGCAGCAAAAGGGACTGAAGATTTGATTGCATGACAAAAGACTATATAATGTGAATGCTGTCAAGCAGCAGAAAATGGAGGCAATAAAAAAAGACTGAGATTAAAAGCTTCGCCACATATTTCTGGCCCATTGGGAAAAGAAATGCTAACAGGACATAAAGCAAGTATATCATCTAGGGCAAGATATATAGACTCCATGAAAAGATTATCTTGACAAGTTCCTCATCAGTGTCATTTTGAGATGAGAACCTAGAGAATCTATGAGTCATTGAATCCAAGCTTTCTCCAGTTTTAATCCACTGGTCTATAGAAGATGATCAACATCAATAATTCAGTTCTGTCATACTTTTGCCTTTTAAAAGTTGTTATGAAATCCTGTTAGTATAGATACTGCTCATGTTTTGAATAATATGGCACTAATGTCAATTTTATAGGTGTAGCATTCTGGAATTTTCATTTATAAAACTAGATAACCATTCCAAAAATCTAACAAAGAAGGACAATGAGGTTACACATCCCACTAACAAAGGAAACTGTCTCATATCACTCTGCAAACTGTATTGGAAAACATTCATGTTAGATGAAAACAAGATATTGCAATGTAACATTATTTGTTTTAATGTTGTATGAGGGCCTATAATCTTGAGATAAAGCATTATATGAGAGCTCATTTGCTGGATGCAGTGGACTTGTCAAGGAAAAGTTGAGTATATTTTAAGTTTGGAGATGTAAGAATTTTCTCACCTCCAAAAAAGGAAGTTATCCCAAAATAGCTGATTGCCCGGCAATGCTGGAAAGAGGACAGGAGACGCTGGATGAAATCTAATTAGTCTACAACTTTACTCTTAAATGTCTGGGAGTACCTGAAAGATAAAATTGTAAAGTGCAAGTAATTCCATACTCATTTACATACCTTGAGAGCTAGCAGCTTTCCTTCTTACATAACCTAGTCGTCAGGCAACCCACTGTGAGACTTTGCCTCCTCCCACCATTGAATGAGAGTAAGGGGATGCGTATGAAGGAAGGATTGAGTTTGACTCCCTACTGTATCAGCCATAAGAACCACAAACTACAACTACCTATTTTCACTATCTTAAAGAAAGTTTTTCTTTTAGAACCTTTCTGTTCCCTGTGTCCATGCCCTACAGCAGGTGCGGGGAACATTTTTTGGGTCAGGGGCCACTGACCCACAATAAAATCAGTAGGGGGCCACATATAAGCGAAAAGCAAAAAAACAAAAGCAAACCCTCAGGGTATGTCTACACTAGCTCGTTAGTTCGAGCTAGGTAGGCAAATGAGAGAACGGGGTTGCAAATGAAGCCGGGATTTAAATATCCCGGGCTTCATTTGCATCTTCCGAGCACCGCCATTTTAAATCCCCTTAGTCCGAACTCCGTGCCCGCGGCTGCACGGCGCGGGTAGGTAGTTCAAATTAGGATCTCTGGTCGAACTACGGTACACCTCGTTCCACGAGCAGTAACGGTAGTTCGAATTAGAGATTCTAATTCGAACTACCTATTCCACGCCGCGTGTAGCCGCGGGCACGGAGTTCGGACTAAGGGGGATTTAAAAATGGTGGCGCCCGGGAAGATGCAAATGAAGCCCGGGATATTTAAATCCCGGGCTTCATTTGCAACCCCGGTTGCCCTCATTTGCCTACCTAGCTCGAACTAACAAGCTAGTGTAGACATACCCTCACAGACATAGCCCTGACTGAAAAGGGGAAAGACACTCCTCACATTCCCCTTGCATACCAGAGCCTTGGCGGGCCCAGGCTAGTAGATTTTGTGTGCTCCAGGGATGGCAGGGGGCTGGAGCACCAGTGCAGGCTCCCCAATGCTGGGGGGGAGGGCAGAGCCTCAGGGGCCAGATCCAAGAAGCCAAGGGCCTCATCCAGTCCCTGGGCCTTAGGTTCCCCATCCCTGCCCCACAAAGTATATAAGCTGAGCATCAGCCACAAGGTGCCACCAGTAATTAGCTAGGCTGTCTCACCTCACTATACCTAGTCAGGTTCCCAGAAATCTCCTGATGCCTTCTTTAATATTGGCCAAAAATATATCAGTTCTGAAGTTTGATGTCCTGTATGGTATGTCTGGATGAAAAATTAGCAAACCTGGTCCAGATAAAAAGGCATGGGCATAAATAGTCCCCTCTTTTCTGGTCACCTGGGAGAAAATGGGTCAACATCCTTACACTAACATAGTATGGATCCATATTACAGATGATATTTTACTCTCCAGTTTCCCTTAAGGGAGCAAAACACCTTCACCGAAAAGCCTGAAAAAGGTCCTATGCAGTGAGGTCATAGTTCTCCTTTAACTAATAAAGTAGAAATAACACATTATTAATAGGGCAAATGAATCAATAGTAGCTATTAATGAAACTTACTTTCTCTGACAACACTGATTAAATTTTATTTTAATTCACTGTTACTTTAAAAAGAAATAATTGAATTATAATTCAAAGCTAGGATACTGAAATGAAATAAAATAGAATTAAGTAGAAGAAATAAAAATACCACATTGTTCTGTTTTGTGTGGATAGTCTGTATGCATGTTACATGTGTACTATAAATGTGCCTCACAATAGTTTCATGAGGAGCTTGATATAAAAATATTATAAAGTGAACCTAATAAATTATATTCTTTATGAGTGACTTATACTGTTGACAAGTAGCGTATGGTATACATTTATAACAATTCTATTCACAGCCAAAAAATCTTGAATACTATCAAGTCACAAATATGATAGTTTAAAAGCCCCATTCATCCTTCTGTTACAAATGTTTCAAAATGGTGAACCTCAATTAATTTCTAGGAAAAAAATCTGGTGAAATGAAGTGAAGTCATCTTAACAAATATATACTCATTTTTTAAAGACCCATCCTGAACGTTTCAAATTTTCAAATTTTTCATGTTGTGAACTCCCCCTCTATTACTTATTTAGCTTCATCCTCAAAGTTATATCAATGGAACATCCAGGAAATGAGCAGCGGAAACAGCTGAAGCCTTCTGAATAGGAGAAAATAATAAGCATTTCTTTACTTTTGTTGTATGTAAGGCCCCAATTCTATTATCACATACTGATTATAGCTGTGCTAAAGTTTTCTTTTTCTTTTTTAAACATTTTAGCTTTAAAATTTAAAATATAAAAGTTTACAAGATTGAGACATGAGTGAATAGTGTAATAATGATCATGTTGGAATGCATTTACAATAAATGATTTTTCCTGCTCAAAAATTAGATTTAAATTTTCATCCACATGGGCATTCAAAATAATCTTCTCACCTGGCACATTGTAGGAACCTTACATTTATCCTTTAATACTCTCTGGGCTGGGAAATAAAATAACAGTTGTTATTATTTTACAATATTTAGGTAAACTGCAAAAATAATTCTGGATTAATTCTTCCATTCACTAGTACAGATTCTCACCCCCACAATCACCTTTTTGAGCAATAAATATTTATCAGGCTAAATTCTGATCTCAGTAACTCCTGTGTAACCTGCAAGAAAACAGAATGGATGAAAAGTAAGAAAAACTTTTTTGGTGATTTTTAAAATTAAAATTGTGTCCACATTACATGGCTTAAAATTAAACTATATTCTACTTAAAAAAAATTGTACCTGAATTCCACATAATCAATGCTTTGAAAGAAAACACAATAAAAGAATACAAAGTACACAGAAATATTGGGGAGAATTGTATACTCTGCCTTTGCTCTCGACTACGCCCTGCCCCCTCCTGCGTCCATGTACATCTGTGGTTCATCCTCTAATTAGGCCTGTGAGTGTACCCTCACAGGGCAGCCTGTCTTATGCACTATTCACACTTGAGAAATTCTCCTCCATTAGGTTAAGAGGTTTTATGACCCTTCATACACCACTGAAACCATAGAGAACAGTAGTAGTATGGAGAATTCCATCACTGATTTTTCATCTAGTTGACTTTCCATTAATATTGAAATCAGGATCAGTAGCACTCTCAGTTAAACACATCTTGAAATCCTTCTTATTGACTCTGCACCCATAGGCAGATATGATTTTACAGGAACTAGAAATAAAAAAACCCATTAATGACATATTCCTGCAATTCTTATATACACAGAACTCCCTTTGAGCTCATGCATGAGGAGTCTAGGATTAGCCACTAGATAGTTGCCATGGCCTCTTCACAAGGTGAAGATGAGTTTAAAATACACATGAGGGTCATTGGCTTTTATCCTCTTTGTATGTTATGTGTGTGGAGGGGAGGGAGGGAGAAACAGATGATCTGCAAGGGGTACAATCAGTCATATTTACTATGCCCAGGGTGTCCAGGGGAATGTTTTCTGAATGAGTCCCCAGTGTTAGAAATTACCTCAAAGAGGACATGGATGAGGACAAGGAATGCCCAACACTCCCCACCATTCCCCATTGGCCTATGTGGATGCCCAGTCACAGATGAGTGGGGGGATTTGATAGCAGCCTTTAACTACCTGAAGGAAGGTTCCAAAGAGGATGGAGAGAGACTGTTCTCAGTAGTGACAGATGGCAGAACAAGGAGCAATGTTCTCAAGTTACAGTGGGGGAGATCTAGGTTGGATATTAGAAAAAAACTATTTAATTAGGAGGGTGGTGAAGCACTGGAATGGGTTACCTAGGGAAGTGGTGGAATCTGCATCCCTAGAGGTTTTTAAGTCCCAGCTTGACAAAGCCCTGGCTAGGTTTAATTAGTTTGGGTGGATCCTGCTTTGGGAAGGGGGTTGGACTCGATGACCTCCTGAGGTATCTTCCAAACCTATGATTCTATGATTCTATGATGAAGATATCACATGAAGCAGACAAAGAGATGATGCAGCATGCAAACACACCTTGAGTTTTAGCGAGAACAGCAACGGCCTGCCAAGTACAATCCCTCTTTTGTAGTCCCTGGGGATGGTGCAACTCCACAAAGCCCCCAAATTGGGCTAGTACTTGTCACATTTTGTCTTAGTGCTAGTGTCTACATACTGACTGATGCCGCTTCTCTCATGTATACATTAATTCTTAAGTCTTTCCACTTAGACAGAAAATAGAACAATATTAATGTCAACTATTAAGTAAACATTTACAAATTCTAATTAGAAAGTAAATATCACTCTCTTTAAAAAATGTGCATAGCAGTTTAGAAAATAGTATGCGTAGTATTTCAATTTCCATTAGGAGTGCTTATTTTAATTTCCCAAAATGCCTATTATGAAAGGTGGTAAAGTCTACAGCCTACATGCCCCATGCAGAGCTTCTAATAGAAAGAGCAGATAACAAAAGGATTACAAAGATTTGAAGGTTACCCAGACCAATTCCAATGTTGGAAATTACAGTGGCAGATGCTTTACCCATAATCTCTGGCAGCATTGACACATAGTTTGTAACTCAATATGCTTCCTTATATGTCTTCTTTTCCAGGCATTATGATACATGATAAACTCCCAAACCAAATGAAATAATTATTTTCTAAACTTAAAAACATATATTTAATTTAAGTGTTATAGGAATGACAACATATCCTTACCTGTGCTTTGGCTTTCTTTCCTGTCTCATTAGATGCCTGTTCTACTAATTACAAATAATTAGAGTAATTCCTATTGGAATACCCTCAATTTTGTGGTATACTGCTTACCTTGATTATGTCAATCTGTTATGGGACACTCCATTTAGAAAGAATGGAACTTTAACCTGATCCATTTCTATTGCACATGAGCAACTCCAATTAGAAATTTAGTCTAGCACCAGGGAGGCACAGATGATCAAAATCAGAGATTACATCCAATGATATAATTTAAATGAATATTGATGCTACATATATTCAGTAGACACATATGCAACTGCAAGTTACTTAAAAATAAACTAGACCTTTAAAATACATGGTTATTAAAAAAAACTATTAAACATATAAAAATGCAGTTTTGCTATTCCAGCAGATATACCTGGTGCTCCTTTGTGTCTTTAACTGAAGTAATTGTTTTTTGAAAATACTTTATTTCAATGATTGTATTTTTGTACAATGAAGGAAAATGAAGGCTGGAATGAGGGTTTGGGAGAGAGTAGAGGCAGGAGGTGGGTAACTTAGGGAAGAGGGTTGGGAGGTGGTGGGGCTCAAGGAAGGGGATTTAGGCCTCAGGACAAGAGGAAGCAGATGGGGGTGCTCAGTGGGAAGGAGTTGGGGTGCAGAAGTCAAGGCAGGTGGGAGGTGCAGGACCCAGGGCAGTGGGCTCAGGACAGGGGGCTGGGATGTGGGGCGGATTTACTGGGGCCACTCGTGATGGAAAGAGTGGCACTGCTCCAACAGTGGCTTCTCCCAGGTGGCCATGGCAATGCTCCCCAGCCAGTGTCACCACCGAAGGGGCTAGGGCTGCGCTTGGGGGTGGGAGGATCCTGGTCTGTGTGCTTGTCAGGTGGGGGTTGGCATCCAGCAGCCCCCCTCCCAGTCTGCAGCATGTCTGGAAGGGGGTAGCACCTGGCCTGCTGCTGTCCCTCTGACCTGAAGCTGCTCTGGGGGGCTTGTTTGGGGCAGTAGCCACCCCATCCTATTGTCTGTTGCAGGAGGCAGTGCTTTGCAGGCTGACCCTGGATTCCAGCTGCCCCCCACCTTGCAGCTGGTTAGGGTGTAGGCACTTCACAGGCTGCCTCCCAGGCTCCAGGGCCCGCTCTGGCCTGAAGATTGTTGAAGTGGAGGTGAGTCTCTGAGGGCTGACCCTTGCCTCCAGTGGCTCCCATGCAGCCTGCAAGCTGTTTGTATGTGGGGAGTCAGGCTTTGGGGGCGGCTCCCTCTCCAGTGACCCTCCCTCAGTCTGCAGATTGTCAAAGGGTGAACAGGCTCCAAGGACTGTCCTTGGCTTCCAGCACCCTACCCTCTGCATTCTGCTATCTGTTGGAGGGGGCCAGGCTCTGGGGGTGGCCCTGCCCTCTATTTGCCCCTCCACAGCCTTCAGGCAGTCTGGGGCAGGGTCCAGGAGCTTCCCCCATTTTAATTGCTCCTTCAGTGTCCTTTCACAGCCTGCAGGCTGTTGGGAGCACCAGGCTCTGGGGGCAGCCTCCTCCTCCAGCGGGTCCCCCCATGTCTTTCAGGCTGTCTGCATTGGAGCCAAAGCTTTGGGGACTGCCTTATCCTCCAGTATCCCCTGCCCCATGGCCTACAAGCTGTCTGGACAGGGAGCAGGCTCTGGGGATTGCCTCCTCCTTCAACAGTTGCCCCGCCCCCCATCCTTCAGGCTGTCAGGTGTTGGGGTGGGGGAAGCAAGGCTCACTGCCAACTTCTCCAGCGACCTTCCTTATGGCCTGCAGTCTCTCCAGGGAAGGAGCATCAGGCTGTGGGTTCAGGGTAGGTGCTCTCCTTACCCCATCTGGAGACAGGAAAGATGGCAGAGCCCCAGCCCTGCTGGTTACTCTTTTTTTGTGCTGCAGGGGCCCTCCATGGTCACTCTCAGTACTGCCTTCCTAAGCTCCTCCCTTTCATGTCCCTCCACTCTCTGTCCCCTCCTTTTCCATGTTATGGAAAATAGTCCCATTCCTGGCACATCCCATTGTCTGGGCACAACCTAACCCTGACCTTGGTTTAAGTCAGGGTAAGATAGATATATATATGGAGAGAGATTTAATTGTTATAAACATATTAAGATAGTGTTCATGTTAGTAATAATTGTCTAAGTGTATTTGTTATTTCACAGATTGTGATATTATACTTAAACGACCTGTCATTATATATAAATATTTTTGCATCACCATGGGGATAACATATGTTTTGTTTTTACTTCTTTATTGATTGCAATAAAATTTAATGTTGACATTTATAGCACAAGCGGTGGCAAATATTCATAAAAACATCAAACCTACAAGTCTAACAAAGGGAGCTATAACATCAAAATTTAGTAGGGTTTCATGAATTTAGTTTGCAACTACATATGCAGCAGATACAAATCATGTATTGGAAAAAAATCATGTGTAAAAATTGTTGTACTTTGTAGAAAAAATAATAGATTCTTCCGGATTTGACAGAGTGCAGCTATTTAGAACAGAACAGACTTCCAAAGCACATCCTAAAACTGAAATAAAAGACCAAAATAACATTCCAGGAATAGCTGTGAACAACAAGGTTTTTTTTTTAACTTTTGACAATTGTGTTCCTCTAGTATGTAACAATGTGCAAGGAAAAGAAAATAAACACAAGCGGTCCTGTGGCACCTTAGGTTATGTCTACACTATGCGCTTATTTCAAAATAACCTATTTTGAAATAATAACTTCCAAAATAACTATTTCCAAATAGCATGTCCACACTACAAATCCTCATCAAAATAGTACAGTCCACACTAATTGGAGCCTGAATTGTATTTCAAGCCCCCTGGAAGCACTCTGGGCAGGGAATCAGGACAGCAGGAACTTCCTGTAGCTGCTTCCTGAGGCTATCTGAGTCTCATGCTAAAAGGGGCTCCCCTCTACAGCCACATCTCAGACTCTTCTCCATTGCCTACCTCCTTGAGGAACAGCAAACTCACACCACGTGCTCTGGTTGCCCTTGCAGACACCACAGCACTTCCACAGTGGAGCTCTTTGACCTCCTGCAGCGCCTCATAGTGCAGTTAATGCAGACTGTCCACATAGTGCTGCAGGAGGATGACAACTAGTCTGGAATGGGGAATCTCCTCACACAGGCCCAGGTGCTCCTCATGTACCACAGTCCCTTCCATCCTCCCACACACACACTGTGAACTGCTGTTTGTGCGCTGGGAGACCAGTTCCGACTGATGCATCATCCTGGAGCATCGGGAAGACACGTAGTCGTTCCAGAACTTCCTGGAACTCTGCTAGTGGCTTGCTGCTGACCTCCATCAACAGGACACTCACATGCAATCATCTCCCTTCAGTAGCACATTGCCATTGCACTTTGGAAGCTTGCCACGCCAGACAGCTACCACTCTGTAGGGAATCAGTTCGGCGTGGAGAGATCAACCGTTGGAATGCTCATTCAAGTTTGACTCTCTTACTATTGTCCTAGGAGGGTAGAAACTACTGGAATGGGTTCTCTAAGGAGGGGGAGGGTGGAATCTCTGACCCTAGAGGTTTTTGACTCCCGGCTTCAGAAAGCTCTGGTAGGGTAGCTGGAGTTGCTCTTGGTATGAGAAAGGGGTTGGACTCAGGGAATGCCCAAGGGCTCTGGCAACCCTGTGATTATGTGTTTCTATGATTCTATAGCTGGCAAAGGCCATCAATGCCATCCTGCTGTGCAGGGTTATCACCCTGGGTGACATGGAGCCCATCATCACTGGCTTTGCCACCATGGGTTTCCCCAACTGTGAGTGTGTGTGAGGGGAGACATTGACAGCACTCACATCCCCATCCTGGCCCCTGACCAGTTGGCCTCAGACTTTGTCAATAGGAAGGGGTACTTTTCAATGGTGCTGCAGGTGCTCATGGACCACTGGGCCAGTTCACAGACATTTATATTGGGTGGTTGTGTAGCCCTGGAATTTTGTAACTAATAAGTTAGTTAGTTAGTTATAATGAATGTATGTTATAGCAAAAGGTTTGGATTAAACTTAAATACAAGATGGAGGTCTCAGACAGGCCAGGCAGCATTGTTAACTTAGTTTCAGCTCTATTTGACATTAGCATGTTCTGATGTTAACATGAAGGAATGGAATATTGTAATGCACAGTGATGTCAGCATTAGATAAAGCCTTGTAGTAGATAGCAAGAAGTTTAATGTTGAAATACTTTGTAATTTTGTTAAAGTGACTAGAAGTACCTCTTTGTTCTGTGTTGCAATTCTGTAAAGGTATTGTTTGTGTGAATGAGAGAGAGAATGTTTTAGGAGAGATAAGTGTGAAGGCCACTACATGCTCAAATGGTCAGAGGAGGGGCCAGAGACTCAGAAGCACCAAATAATTATCAGCTAAGTGAAAGCACACTGAAGACACAGACTACCAGGGAAGATTGATGAACCCTGAAGTTAACTCTTGATAGGGAACCGATAACAACTTTCGCCAGAAAGACAATACCCCTGAGAGGTCATCAGCATATGGATATCAAATGACTGTGAGAACAACTTTTTCCCGTAAGCATACATCATAAGAAGACTGATTATGATGCTGAGCAACTGATTAAGGGCTGACAGGACAAAATGCATAGACTTGCATGGAAGGGAAATTCTATAAAGGATGGGGTGTCTTGTAAGGTTCTTTGGGTTCTCATCCGGCTAAGACTATGGAACATCAATCCGGACTGACAAGAACCCAGCTCCTTCCTTGCTTCCTTGCTCCTTGCTTCCTGGCCAATAGGTTAGTCCAAGCAACAGACTGGTAACTATTCCATCATCAGGGCTTGTGTGTGTGTGTAAATGCATATGCTACTTTGTTATATTATCAATAAATGTGGTGTGTTGTCTTATCCCCCTGAAAAAGATCCTGTGTGCTTCTTTTAAGCATAACAATTGGGAAAGGCGCACAATGTCCATGTGTTCAGAACTCCAGCCCCTTCCAAAGGATGCACGCTGGCATATTTTCCCCCAACCACACCATCAGGGTTGGGAAGATGGACATGCCCATGTGCATCATGGGTGACTCAGACTACCCCTTGCTCCCCTGGCCAGTGAAGCCCTACACAGGACACCTGGACCCCATGAAGGAAACCTTCAACAACAGGCTCAACAGGTGCTGCATTGTTGTGGAGGGTGCATTTGGCTGCCTCAAGGGGAGGTTCCAGTGTATAATCGGCCGCCTGGACCTCAGAAACTGGAATATCCCCAGATCGTGGTGGCCTGCTGTGTGCTCCAAAACCTCTGTGAAAACAAGGGGGAAACTTTCCTGTCAGGCTGAAGGGCAGAGGCTAATTGGCTGACCAGGGCTTACGAGCAGCCAGATAACAGTGCCATCAGAAGAGCACATCGGGGGGCTGTGCTCATCCAGAAGACCTTGAGGGAGAGCATCAGACAGGGCCAGCCATGAGACTCTCCCCTAGGTCCTTCCCATAAGGGGCCTCTGCATTACCCTTGTGTGCCTTTACTCCTCCATCCCTCCCTTCCCTTGCCCTCCCTTTGCCATCTTCATCCCTCTCTCCTGCAGATAAAATAAACCAGACTTTTTGTTTGAAACAATAAACTCAGTAATTTTTATTTGGGGAACATATAACTAGGGAAAGAACCTAGAAGGGGTGAAGAGAGGGGAAGGGGATGGGCGAAGAATGGAGAGGAGGGGCTCAAGGAGGGGTCTGGGACGGCGTCTGCCTCGGGTGTGTTGGGATGCCTTGGCTTTCCAACAGGTGCCACCGCCTCATGCATGATTTTGTAATAGGTGTTAGTCCTCGTAGAATGAGGGGTTATTATTTCAGTATAGCAAGCCCTTTATTTTGAAATAATTTCGAAATAATGCGCTTGCTTTGTGGATACTCGCCTTGTTATTTCGAAATAACTCTGTAGTGTAGACATGTCCTTAGAGACTAATCTAAACATACAGAATCATGGGCTTTTGTGGGTAAAACCCACTTCATCAGATGAATTGGACTGGAAGTAACAGAAATCAAGTGATAAATATATCAGCAGAAGAAGTACTTGTCAATTGTAAGACCTGTGTTAATGAAGCTAATTAAGTGGGTTGGATGTGTCCCATCATACTTTTGGAGATTTCAGTGTATTTGTGTGCATAATTTCATCTTCTCTAATATATCTCTAATGCCACTTGTTTCCAGTGTTATAATTGCCTCCAGTTCAAGGTTTTCTTCCATACTGAGGATTCAGATGGCTTAATTTGCTCTGCCACAAAGTGCGAATTTCTCTAAAAACTCTGGGGAGTTCAGTTCTCAATACAACTGAGCTAATGTTTGTTCATTTGAGGAATATAACTTTGTAATATTGATTCTAAAAGACTATAATGCATAAGTTATCTTCAAACTTTCATTGGAAAAATTAAGTAAAGAAATTTGGAATGATAGTTTTACCCATTTATTGCTATATTATGGGAACCTGAGACTAACAGATAATAGAAGCAGATTGTTTGGAGAATTTTCAGTTGTCAGATATGATTGGTTTAATATTTTCTGACATTCCCTTATTTATATATTAACAAAGGCTGCAGTTGCATGAAGTTGGCATGAGCCAATCTATATTTATGGAATTTAATGCATGTAAATGTAAATAAATGTTGATTGGGTTGAGACATTTGAAGTAGAATATACTTCTTAATAGTCACAATGAAACACTGATAAGGGATAGCAATAGACAGAAACAAATGCACTAGGTTTTACAGGCACTAAAAGAGAAACAGAAATTCCTATGTCACAGATTTTTAATTTTCCAGTTTAGGAATAGAGCTGTTCCAGTTTCCCTGTCTATTCACATTTTCCTTTCATAGTGATTTGGTGTTGTTTAACCCTTCTGCAAAACCTCCAGAACATAGACCTTGGTCTTCCACAGTCCGTCTCCCAGGATCCAAACTGTCTCCCATGTTGAGAAAGTAGAAATTTTCTGGAGCCCTATACCTGGGATTCTCAATAAAAATGGATGTTCATAACAGATCTTCAGCCTACACAACTTTTCTCTCCTCACAGGCCACATAGTCCTTCTGCTATTACAGGAGGTCTAAATCTTCATCTTGTAATCTTTATTTTTCCCCCAGTGATACAGGACAGATAGTAGCAACTATTTAGGTTCCTTTCCCCACCTCATTTAAGGTACATCTACAAAGCTCCCTAACCTCAAAATAAGATATGCAATTATGCTACACAAATTGTATATCTGATTTTTAAACTATTTCAGAATAGCTTATTTTGAAATTTGGCACGTCTATACAGCACCAAATTTTAAAATAACAAGACATCCCTTATCCCTCATGCAACGAGGTTTACCAGGATGGTGAAATAGTGTGCCAGTTATTATTTCGAAAAATATTTTGAAATAATGGGTGGCTTGTGTAGATGCCGGGTAGCTGTGCAGTGTAGACGTACCCTTAGTGGAGAATTTTATCCATATCTTCTTCCTCCCTGATGTCTTTTCTTAATGAGGAGCAGGAACTTGTCCTCCTGCACTGTTGTAATTCCCCTTCACAATAAGCCTTTTACCCTTTCAGAACCGCAACTCCCAGAATTAGATGGTTTCCTGGTGAATCAGAATCTAGGTCTCAATACCCTGCAACTATCAGAATATAGCACAGGAAGAAAAAGCAACATGACATGAAGGTTATGACAACCTACTTGGAATATTGTTCATAAATGTTGGAAGATCTTTTTTGGAAATATTACAAAAACTGAAGAAATTAAAAATTATAAAACAGGATATTGAATGTTAATAAGTTTCATAGGTATTTGGGGCTTTTAGAAAAATTAGTTTGGTATTCATTAAAAACATGGAGATGAAGAGGATATTTGAGGTTCATACGATTTGGAAGTGCATCAAGAAGGTGGAGGCTAAATAATGTTTTTGAAGGTGATAAGCTCAAAATCAAAAGATCATGAGCTGATGCTATAAAGGATATGTCCCTAAAGACTTCTGGAAAATTTCTGTTTAGCTTGAGAGTAATTAATGTGCAGAAGAGAGTGCAAAAGGGAACAACAGATTAAATGAAAGATACACATAGCCATGTTAAACATGCATTACGATAGGTAGGCAGGTTGATTGTGGTTCCCATTCCATCCCCAAATATTGAAATATTACTACAAAATTGAATTTATTCTTTAAAGAAACATGTTGCTCTAATCTTTTATGTTGTCATGCCTATATTTTACCTAAGATCATAAGCCTTTAAAACCGATATTTAAATGCATCTTACTTTGTTTACTCTAAGAATAGTGAGACTATATAAAAGCATACAATCAAAAACTTCCATCTTTTTCAGAATACAAGAAAAAATGCAGTAATATGAAAATAAAGTTTCAGATAAAGTCTGCACTGAGTGCCTGCAAAACTGGCACCATAGAATAATGAAGTTTACCATAAGCTTGGAAACAAGTATCAGTTTTTGATACTAGCTGTTTTTAAGAATTTAAAACACTGCTCTGACCTTCATAGATATTATAGTTAGCATGTTCAGCCAGTGTCCATCTAGCTCTGATCAGCTACTTAAACAATGTTTAATAAAGGACATAAGTTTGCGATGACAGCTACTCCCAGGTTTTCCCTATCTGAACTAATGTTATCTTAGCACTAAAACAATTTTTTGAAGAGTTTTGCTTCTAGTCCCTTGCAAAATAAATTACAAACAGGAGATGGTGCACTAGTTAGATCTATGAATGAAGTTCATCCCAGAGAAACTCCATCACTTCTAATAGAGTTATAGTGAGGACAACTTTGCCTTTTATCTTATCCATAGAAGTCTATACCATTTAAATAAAATGATAGTTAAACCTTGTCAACAATGAGATCTAATAATTTACCCCATGATCTGTGTATTAATTTAGACATAATGGAAGCTAAGACTTTTTCAGTGTTCCTGAAGAAAGAAAAAAATACTGTTAACGATTCAGGTCCTCAACAGCACCTAAGTTCTGCTCAGGACATCTGAGATGAATGGGAATTAAAGCTGACTCTAAACCACTTTTATGCTCTTTTATCCCTGGGGGAGATAGGATTTTAACAGTGCAGAAAATGTAGAAAACTCTTTGGGTCATGCTACACTATACTATTTATTAAAGTCTACCATGTTCTGTTAGATCACCAGAGATTGCTAGAAAACACCATGTTCTGTTCAGATTCTCCCCTACTACTAAAACATCCCTTCCCAATACCAATTTGCTCCCTATGCTAAGGAAGAGAAGAGGCTAGCATTGAAAGTGTTGAGTATGCTCATCATATCAATCTTTATGCCAGAGAATTCCACCATTCAGGAGTTATGTCAGTTTTAAGACTGCTTTGCACCATTTGTGCTACACCAAAAAGTATGGAGGCCTGCTGTCTACATTTGTAGGAAATTCTTTGATAATATTGGCTAGCATGCAAGTGAGAGAAGAGGTCATGCTGCAGCATAAGTAACTAGAGAATTCCAGCTTACTGAAATTCCCATATATGTAAAGGTCCATGTTCTGGACTGTGATGGGGTGCGATCAGATGACCCCTCGGGGGTGCCTTCTGGGGTGCTGACTCGGCAACTGCCACTCACCTCCCTGCTATCTGGGGCTCCTCACCACCTGATCCTGCTGGGACCATCACTGAAAATTCGGGGGGAGGGAGGGGTTGTAATGCATTACAAATCATTAACAAAATACATACTGGAAAGGTAACATTTAAGTAACATATTCTGATCTGATATGCTATGAAATTGACTTCTGATAAGAATTCTTATGACAAATACTCTGGTGCAGTAAACAATCAAGTATAATATGCAGATGGGTTATTTTTAACTAATTAGTGCTACTTAGTTTTACTTTTCATTTTTGGATTTGATTACATTTCTGGGCTAACTAAGATAATCTAGTCTATTAAAATGGTTTGAACTTGACTATTCTCAGAACATTTTAATTCTTGCATGCAGAATGAGAGGAGAGTCGAAGTGTTCCCCAATTCCATTAGACCTTTGATCGTTATCATTGCTACTCGCCATCTGTTTTGTCATATTTTTTGTCCACTCTTTTGGGCATTGGGTGAGATATTGAACAGATGGGCAGAGAACTGTGCCACTAATTTCTGATTGGTTAGCAGATTCAGTAGCAATTTAAAGTCCCGAAGAAAGTCATTCCATGATTGCCATTGTTTCAGTTATTGAACACATACTATTTCCTCATGCCCTTTTCAGATCATTAGTTTACAGAATGTTATGACATATGATATTTCAGTGGGGATTGTTGCAAATCGTTGCCTCTGAAAATGAGGCATTTTATTTAGTTGCATAAATACCGATTTATGTGGTTAAATTTAGACACTATGCTTAAAATTGTTCATCTTTACCTCCAAAATTTTCTGCAGTAATTTTTACACTGGAAAGCTTTTTTTCCATCTCCTGGTGTTAAAAAAAACCACCCACATTGTGCAAGTCTTGTATGTTGAGGAGCTTTATCTCAAACAAAGTACATTTTAAAATGCAAACAACATGACCTCTCCAGGATGCCTCATACTCCCACATTCTACTTTGTTTGTTTGGTCTGTGGTGAGCACTAAAGTTATTGGGCAATGTGAGAAGTATCTAGGGACAGCTTTAGCAGGGGTTCATAGGTTCAATTACACCAACAGAAATAATGAAATCAAGGATGCACAATCAGGGCAAAATTCATTTCTCCTCTGGCTGTGGAGGGGAGGACCCAGTGTGGGGTGACAAGAAAAGTTGGACCAGCTCCTGTCCCAAGGGTCTGGCCCCAGGGCATAGGTAGATGGAGTCACAGTGCCACTCAGTCAAATCTGGCCTCTCCAGGCAGCAAGTTCAAATATGAGTATTGCTGCAATGCTGTGCAGCAGTTCACAATGCCAAGACTGGGCATCTGGGCTGAGCCTTATAGCACAGGAGGTTGAGCATTGAGTGACTTTCATCCCCAGCTCACAACATTGCTCTCTCTGGGGCTTCACCACCACACTGGGCCAGCATAATGGTTGTGGTGGCAGTTAAGTACAGTTAATGAAGCAGTTAAGTACAGTTCATCCATTGAATTGGAAGCCTATATCTTCTCCTGTCTTGCTTCTTCCTCTGGAAATAGATGACAGGGGCAGGATTGTGTGAGGATTACCAGTTGGGGTCCCTCCCTCTGGGGCATCTAGCACTGGCCACTGTTAGCAGACAGGATACTGGGCTAGATGGACCGTTGGTCTGGCTCAGTATGGCCGTTCTTATGTTCTCTGAAAACCAGATCTGAGGTGTCTTTGTATAATGAGATGTACTTTGCAGGACACTGTGGCTGCGTCTAGACTGGCATGATTTTGCGGAAATACTTTTAACGGAAAAGTTTTTCCGTTAAAAGTATTTCTGCAAAAGAGCGTCTAGATTGGCACCGTTGCTTTTGCGCAAAAAGTGCTTTTGCGAAAAAGCATCCGTGGCCAGTATAGACGCAATTTTGTGCAAGAAAGCTCCGGCGGCCATTTTCGCCATTGGCGCTTTCTTACGCAAAAAATTCCTTCCCTGTCTACACTGGCCCTCTTGCGCAAGAACACTTGCTCAAGAGGGCTTTTTCCCGAGAGGGAGCGTCAAAGTATTTGCGCAAGAAGCACTGATTTTGTACATTACAAAGCCAGTGCTCTTGCGCAAATTCAAGCGGCTAGTGTAGACAGCTGGCAAGTTTTTGCGCAAAAGCGACTGCTTTTGCGCAAAATCTTGCCAATCTAGACGCACCCCTGTGAGTAGTGTTAAAATGCAATGGAAATTTATATTCATGACAGACTGAGACAATAATTGTACCAATCCCTCACTAGGTGGCCAGGTGCGGCTCATTCATTGTGGGCTCAGGAAGCCACACACCCTTTTCCCTGCTGCACATGCTCCAAGTGGAGAACTCATAAATAAGGGGGCAGCTTAGGTCAATCAGGGAGAGAGGGGACAGAATAGGTAGGGAGCACTGGCCTCTGATAAAGACTATGGCTACCAGATGACTCACCACAGAGAGGAGGCTACCTGAACCCCATCTTAGCCCAGAAGGAAGTAAGTCTTACAGACAGAGTGTTTAGTCACTTTGCACTACTCAGGGGCTACAGACTGCTTATTGCTCCAGCCTGTTCAGGGGCCTAATTTCCCCAGATTTTTTGCTGCTCAGCCAGGAGGCTGCAGGGCTACAGACTCCTACTCTACCCCACCCTGGGACTGAAAACTGCTTACTGCTTCATCCTGCACAGGGGGCTAATTCCCCAAACTGTGAGGCTGTTTTGCAGCCCAGCCCAGAGCCTACAGGGCTATAGAGTAATTTTCTTGGCCAGCCTTAGGGCTACTGTTTATTGTTTTGCTTTGCCCAGGAGGCTAATTCCCCAGATTTCCTGATTGCTTTGATGCTCAGCTAGGGGACTGCAAACCCATAGGCTACTTATTTTGCTCCACCCATGGACTGCTGGACTATTTCCTACCCAAGCACAGAGGCCATGGGGAATCCTGTCACAGTACTGTTACAGACTACTGTAATATTTTACAAAAGATTGAATGCAATTTTGAATTAATGTTGATACCCATTTTTAGATATTTATATTTTGAAGAATAATACTTAAGAGTAAATTCATAGTACAATAACCCAGATTCAGGTTTATTATGCTTGCTCACATTATGTCAATCTGTGGATGCAGCAGCTTCACTGTAAATAGATTGTTTAATAAAGAACTAAGTAAGTTTTAGAAACTTGGGGACTTTTCATATTATTACCTAGCATACAGTACATGACATGTGATGCCAGTAGCCAGTCTAGTTAATCTCATAGCAAGGACGAGAGTGTGAATAACAGGGGAAAAAAAGCAGCATCTAGAAACAGAGCAAATGTGGCACATAAAAGTACTCAGACCTCGGGAAATGCTGGCTTTCCAGATAAAAAATCTTGCACAAGTATAGAACTAGTAGAAACAAGAGCTGACACTATATACAGAATTGACCATTGTGAATAAAGATAAGAAAATGAAGATGCAACTTTTTTCCCTATTTCACTGAAAAAAAAAAAGATGAGAAGTGAGTCAGATGATAGCACCAGGACCAATTTCCAAAATACCATAACAGCTGATAACTATGTCTGATGAATTGAGTGACTCCAGGCAGGATAGAACTATAGAGAGTGAATAGTTTCTTACCTGCAGCCAAGAAGCAGTAGAGGGAATATTTCCCTGTGTTACAAAGTGGAGAATTCTGACATCCAAGTGCAACGTTGGAGACTTTCAATATATAGGATCATTTGTGGGACATATGATTCCAAATTACTGAGAAGATTGTTGGAAAAATATATCTGACCCTTGAGGAATTCCTCTAAAATTACAAGACAAAGTGGGTGAGGTAATATCTCTTATTAGATCAATTCCGTTGGGTCAAGAGGCAAGCTTTTGAGTTTTCACAGAATTCTTCTTCAGGTCCAAATAGCAAGAGCTGCTGTACCATATAGGAAAACATTTAAACCAATAACAATCTTTAGCACAGTAAAAGCACACAGCAATCTAAAGCAGTGTTGGGCAACTTGTGGCGCATGGATCACATACAGCTTGTTGGTGTAAGCCACTAGCGGGCCACCAGAAATGTTGTCTACTTTGCATCCTCAGATATAGTCACCAGCAGCAGCTCGCATTGGCTGTGGTTCACTGTTCCCTGCCAACGGGAGCTGTGAGTGGTCACACCTATAGACGCAAGGTAAACAAACTGTCCGGCGAACTGCCAACAGCCTACCCCAGTGAACTCTTTGTGACCCGTGGACTGCAGATTTTCCATCACTGATCTAAAGGAACTCAGGAATTGTAGCAGAGACAGATCAAATGAGAATATAGACATCATTGCCTAGTATATTTATTGTGGCGATGATAATTTTTTAACAGTGGCTACTAACATGCTTCACTGAGTGGCAGAAATATTATTCAGGAAAGTAGATTATCTTCTACAATTTTTGGAATGATGTGATTCTTAACTTAAATTGGGCAGCTAGTGACGGTGAGTAGAAAATACCTTATCTTAACATTGCGTCATATGATGATATTGCCAATAGAATCAAATCCAGTCCCCCTGTCAATTCTGAATTAATTCAAAATTGCAGAGCCTAGCACCTGGGATTGTGCTCAAGCATAAATCCTTCTTTCATATGGGCAAACAAGTCAAATAAACAATTGAATGATAAGAAGCACTACCTTCTCTCTGGACCCTTACACAGACAAGTTGTCCAAAAGTAAGATTTAAAAGAGATTTAATACAAATCAATCATTTCCATCAAACTATGCAGGATTTTATTAAACAAAATCAAATTGGCTTTCTCCCAACATCCAGTTTTTGCATGAATCCATACGATTTTTTATCTCTCTTCACTGCATTCTATTTTTAGTTTAATGTGTCAGTATTTAATCTATTTAAAAAGTCTCAGATCCCTGAGCATTTGGAAATAAAACTGTTTTGATTTGATCATCACATTTTGATCAGTTATAGAACCTGTCATTCTTTGAGAATGGCTTTCCTGCCTTTCCAAGAATAATTATGTTAATTCCTCTTGGGCTTTTAATCAGGTCTTCCTGACATTTCAAAAGTTTATGAAATATTCTTTCTGATCAAATTTCACTATGTAAGAGCAATTTCTTTAAGATACTTCATCAATACAGCTTGTTTTCTTCTGTTGTGTGCCGCCTTCTCTTGACAAGAACTCTTTCAACAATGGAGTTTAAAATGTTTTGTGTTATAATAGTTGTGTTATAGCATTCCCTTTTATATGTTGAAATGTTTCCAATGTATTTCTTCCTGGTGAATTTACCAGGCTAGGTGTCCACAAAGATGCTTTTAGACAAGGAAATATTCTTGTTCTTCTCTGCTTATATATTAGTACTATACATATTAGTACTAATGAACTGATAGCCCCTTCTGCATAGATTGTACCTAAAAGCCAGCAAAACACAGTTCACAAAGTAATTCACAAAATAAACTCTCATTTTCTGATCACAGAATATCTCAACATGTATACAAAATCTTCAGATTATTCAGGGTATGTCTATACTGCCACCCTAGTTCGAACTAGGGTGGCTAATGTAGGCATTCGAACTTGGAAATGAAGCCTGGGATTTAAATATCCCGGGCTTTATTTGCATGTTCCCGGGCGCTGCCATTTTTAAATGCCCCGTAGTTCGAACTCCCTGCCCGCAGCTACACGTGGCACGGACTAGGTAGTTCGAATTAAAGCTCCCTAATTCGAACTACCGATACTCTTCCTGCAATAGTTAAAAATAACTATTGTGATTGTCTCTGTGTGTCTTCATTATTTGCAAGACAAGCTGTGTTGGTTAGGATGGCCACATAAGTCACATGATATTTGGTTTCAGTAACATTCAATGTTATAAAAGTGACGAGGTGTCCTGTGGCACCTTATAGACTAACAGATTTAGTGGAGCATAAGCTTTCATGGGCAAAGACCCACTTCGTCAGATGTATGTTTTCCAGTACTATTCAATTTTATGAATGTTTGACAGAAATGAATACAAAAAGCATGCCAGCATGACTGAAGCAAATAGACTGAAACTGTGAGACAATACTTACTCCTGCCACTATAACATTCTTTTATGTCTTACCTTCTTGAAAAATCATGGAATTCTCAGTGATGGACTGAAGTTAATCATAATATTAGTATCTTGTATATTCCTTTTTTTTGAGAAATACTTTTCAATTTTGTTACTTATCTTCAAAGAAGATAATTTGAATAACAGACAGCAAGGAGCATGGAGAATCACTTTTGTCAAACAAATCTTGAGAAAATATTTGTGATCGTCTGCCTGGATTGAGATAATTAATCAAAGGATATCTTTGCTATGAACTGTTGCAGATGATGTCTTATGATTTTTCCTTAGATAAAATTTTTAAAAGATTGTTTTTCTTCCCTTCCCTTTTCTGTGACTAAATAATTCTAAATCTGCCTACAAACATTCCTAAAGCTCCTAGGTGCTATAGAGGATTACTGAAAAACAGAGAGCTAAGGCCAGAGGAGTGCACAGATTTCACAAGTTCCAAGGTCAGAGCTCCTTCATGAGCTAAAAAACTTTCCTGAAATAATTTGTGTTGGAATTAGAGGGTGCCCTTTGGAAAAACAATCTAGTCCTGGATTAAAAATTGCCAATATGGAGGCTCCATCATAATCCTTGGTAAATTCTTCCAGTGGTTAAGTTAATTGACCTCATTGTTAAACATTAAAACCCGTTTTCCAGTCTGAATTTGCCTAGCTTCAACTTCCAATGACTGGAATTTATTATACCTTTGTTAGATTGCAGTGTCCATTATCAACTATTTGTTCCATGTGCAGGTACTTATAGACTGACCAAGTCACTGCTTTACTTTTTATTTAAGCTAAAAAGATTGAGTTTCATGAGTCTATAAATCATGTTTTCCAGTCCTTTACTGATTCCCGTGGCACTTCTCTAAACCCTCTCCAATTTATCAACACCCTACTTCAGCAGCAGATGGGAGAAGTGAATACAGGATTTTGATAGCAAAAACCAGTGCCAAATACAGAGGTAATATAATATCTCTCCTCTTCCTCATGGTTCCCTGATTATTGTATCAAAGGATCAACCTTTTGGCTACAAAAGCATCATTGGGATCTCATGCTCAGCTGATGATCCATCATGTCCTCCAATCCATTTCAGAAGCACTACTTCCCAGGATAAAATCTCTCATCCTGTAAATATGACCTATGTTCTTTCCTCCTAGATATTACATTTACTTTTGGCTATATTAAAATACTATTGTTTGCTTTCACAGAGCCTACCAAGAATCCAGATTTATCTGTATCAGTCCTCTGTTTTCTTCATTATTTGTGGTTACCCTATTTTTTGTGTCATCTCATCTGCAAAGTTTATCCATGATGTTTTTATGTTTTTGTAATTGATACTAATGTGTGGCAGGGCGTTGCCCTGTACTGGTCCTTTAAGGGGCTGAGACCTGGAGTCAGGGGGAAGCCCAGCTGAGGCAAATAAGGAGGGCCCAACTGGAGACTATAAGAGCAGCTCCTGGGAGAAGGAGAGAGACCTGCCTGCAATGAGAGAGGCTTTTGCCTAGCAAACCCAGGCTACCTGGCCTGAGGCCCAGTGCTGCAAGGAGGCAGTCATGGAGGGTGGGGCTCACATGGAGGCAGCTCTAAAAGGCCGGGCTGCAAGGAGGCAACCGCGGTTCTACAAGGAGGCAGTTGCGGTAGGCTGGGGGAGTTCGAGCCAGGGAAGCCCCAGGCCATAAGACCACAAGGCAAGGTTGCAGGAGGCAACCAGGCAGGCAGAGGCGTGCCTTTGGCCAGGGAGGAATGGCCGGGAGAGACTGCAGTCTGCCCTGAGACAGGGCTAGAGAGGGACTGGCAGTGGGCCACTGAGGCCTGGAGGGTGCTGAGGAACTGTGTGTTCCTGGAGGGAGCTGGGTATTCCCGGGAAGAAGAACTGGGAGTCCTAGGGAGTAGGGAGGACCCTGGACTGAAGGAAGAATAATGACACACACACACACACACACCCCCGGAAGGGGGCGTGGACCAAGACCGGAGTGGTCACTGTCAGAGGACAGTGCCCTGAAGAGTAACAACTCACCCAAAGGGGGCACGTCGATGTCGGAGCCGCCAGTTACTTCCCCAAAGCCACTCTGAAGGAAGAGCCATGCGGAAAGTGAGTCCAACCCATTACAAATGTTAAATTGCATAGGTCCAAAAACTGATCCCTGCAGGATCCTACTGGAAGCATAGCTGCTCGATAATGCCACCTTATTTACTATTACATTTTGGTACGAGTAAAACAGATTTTAATCCATTTAATTTTCCCTCCTATTCCTTGGTTTGCTTGTTTGTTTATCTCTATATTTAAAATGCTACTTTTCTTCTGCTCCTGTCCCTTGGAAAATGCCACCTGAAGATGTTGAGAGGTGGAATTTCCCTGATATGGGTCACATGCTGAGAAAGCTGAGTCATTGAGCTATAAGTTTTGACTAGATTTGGTAGCTATACTGTGCAACATTATCACATCTTCCATGAAAGAGCTTGAAAAGTGAGCTAGGCCTTATAACAACAACATGAATCTGTGCCCACTACGTCCTCTTTTCATAATTCCTAATGGTAGCCATGGAAATTTGCAGAGCACTGATATAATCTTTACATGATGGCCTTTTTTTTAATGGCCACTTTGTGATGGTTGTTCATGAATGTCTTGCCTTATCTGAAATAGAATCAGTTTCAGTATTGCATCCTGGAAGTGACAAATTCTCTTGGTTGCTGAAGATGGAAGAAAGTTATCTTAGGTGGAATCAATGAAGACATGTCGCCTTTGCAATGCTTAACATCATGGTGCCTAGCCTGTAGGCAATTGGTTTGCTAAACAGAAACCTTAGGCCAGGGCTACTCAACACGCAGCCTGTGGGCCACATGCAGCCTGCAGCCTGTTGGTACAGTTTGATTTTACATGGGGCTCAACACATGGCCTGTGGGTGGGGTCTGTTGAACATGGCCTCCATGGGAACACACTCCACAATGGCGAGGCATCTCCCAGGCATGGTACACATTGAAAGACACAAGCAGATTAGCTGGCTGGAACAGAGGGGTACAGAGTGTTGGTGTTTTTAGCCCCCAGGGAGGAGGTGCTGGGAGCAACGGGGCATTGTGTGAAAGAAGCTATTTGCATATATATTTATTTGCATGTGCATGCAACCGCACTTAAACTGCGGCCCTCGGAATGTGCTGTGAGTATCATTGTGGCCCCTGGAGCTTCCAAAGTTGAGTAGCCCTGCCTTAGGCCATATAGTATTGTGTGTCAGCTTCATATTACTGTCATCATAAGACAGGCCATTTCACACTTTCTCAAGTAAAATAAGAGTAATAAAAAGCCATCTTCATATGTGAGAACTTTTGTGGAAGAGGAATCCATCATGAATATTTGGAATCTGTTAGTAAGGAATGATCATTTTCTACTTAGCATGATCCCTTTAATCCCTGCCAGAATACACAGCCTTCTGACTTGTGAGCTTGTTACACATGATTGATGTATTAACATTTTAGCCAAAAAGAAACAACTTTTTTCTTATGACTGAAAATTGAAAAACAATTTGTTCATGTAATTTTAATATCTTTGATTTCAGGTGGAGGTGGTCAAATAGCAGGAAAAATGTATTTGTTGAATATATTTTGTTGGAAACCCTTTTTTCTGCTATTCAAGAAGCTTTTATCTATTAAACATATACATTAACACAAATACATCTCTTTCCTATGGATGTTGGAGTGTTGGATATCTACCCATTATTGCTATCTCTGAATCTTAGTGTATCAATCACTTGGTAATCACATTATTCTCAGAACAGTTTCTTGTTCAATGGCATGCCAAATGCTGAGGTGAATTTTCTTTTGTCACCATATAATAAAGGTATGAAGTTCACAAAAGTGCTAGTTTGAAGGTAATCATTTTTCCTGCCCCAGTCATATTATATGTATTACATTTATATTAGGTTGAAAGTGTATCACATAGCACGGATCAGTATCCAGAGATTACAGTAGCTAATCTTACAGGAGGAAGGGCTAGAAGGTGAAAAGCTAGAGGTTATTTACTTGGAAAACCATAACTGAAACCATAACATCTGTTTTTAAATGAGGAGAAAAAAACCCAGGACATTTTAACCTCTCTTAGATTCAACCTCTAAGATTTATCAGCTTTTGGGAACAGGGACCATCTTTTTGTTTTGCATTTGTGCATAATGGGGTCATGCTCCATGGCTAGAATTTCTAGGTATGTATTATGGTCATTTAAATTAAAATAAACAAAGAAACAAATAAATAAATATCAGTGGATTTTCGCTCTGATATTTTCTCCTTTCTCTTCTGTTTATCTCTTTTCCCCCTTGTGAATACTAGACACATTTCCTGAGAAAAAACCTATCATCTGACTTATGATTAAAAAATTCATAGAAAAAAATATTTCAACATCTTTTTTAAAATGTTGGTACCAACAACATTTCTGAGAGGAGCTTTTAAGAGTCAGAGATCAGAATTAAGAACTCTAACTTAGGATTTTAATGGAAGCTTAGGGAAAATGAAAATGGAATTTAATTTCACAGATAAGAAGGATTACAATAAAAATATTCTAAGTATTAGGCTTAGTAATACATTTGTCTGGTAGGATATATTTGTACCCACAATAAGAGATACTGTCTGGGATATTTCCCTTTCTTATAAGTTAATTTGTTTTAAAACTAAAGCAGAGTAGAATAAATGGCTTTCAGATGATTTTCGAAGATGTTGATTTCACACCAGTGTTTCTTCTTTCTCACTGGAAAAACTTAAAAACCCAAAGAAGTCGGTTGTGCCCACGAAAGCTCATAATACCGTCTACATATTTTGTTAGTCTTTCAGGTGCTGCTAGACTATTCATTGTTTTTTAAAGTTTTTCCAGTTACAGACTAACTCAGCTACCCCTCTGAAGTTTTCTTTCTAACTGATACTCTATAGTATTTAAGAGGAAAATACATGTTTTTAAATATACGGAACAATATTCCTCTGTTGGTCTCAATCAGATTAGTGAAAAGATTTTCAAGATTATACTTGCAATTATTCTCCATAGCTGATATATTTTTTCACTTTCCATATTTCAAATATGTGGGGAAGAATATAGAAGAAATTATACAGACTTTATTTTTAATATTAACCTTTGAACAAGATATTAAAAATACTCCCTTTACCAATCTACTTGTTAGAATGTTACAAAACAATTATAAAATCTAATAATAAAGGTGGAGTGATAGCTGATGGAAAGAAATAATGAAAAAAATCACAGAGTCAGTGGTTCCATGCATGGCTCTACCTAACCCTACTTAGATCACTCTCTCTCTCTCTCTCTCTCAAACCATCTGAGTTGTTACTTTTTACTCCATTATATACAGAATTCACAGGCAGAAATGTGATATTAAAAATGATGGTGCTCTTTAAAGCCTTGCATTAATGAGTAGTGCCTGTTGTATTTCACCAGCCCTTGGGTGAACTGCATCCCTTCTTTATAAGTGTTAACAATTATTATTATTTAATTATTCATGTGTGATAAACAATGGACTCAAGGTGCTGAACTACTGGAGCAGAACTCTGAGGGAGAGTTGCCTCTCTTTTCTATCGTGGTAATGGATTGGGGAGATTAAACTAAGCACTGGCCAGCAAGGGTGTAGATTTGCTAAAGACTCAAAGAAATAAGGCTAAGTATACACTGGCACTTTACAGTGCTGTCACTTTCTGGCTCAAAGGAATGAAAAAACACCTCTTCGAGCACAGCAAGTTACAGCGCTCTAATATGCCAGCGTGAATTAGACTACAGTGCTGAAAGATGTGCTCCCAGAGCTGTTAGTTACTCCCCTTAGAGGTTATTTACATAGAGCACTGGGATCTCTCTCCCAGCACTGGTGGCATGGCCACTCTTTCATTTTAAAGCACTGCCAAAGCTTCACTTTAAACATTTAAGTGTAGACAAAGCCTTCGTCTCACTAAATCCAAGAGGAATGACCATTTCTGTGTCAGTTGTGGTTTATTGCCTTTCAAGTTCTTATATCTATTGTAACCAAATGTATATCCTTCATCTTCTCATTCACCACAACATGGCATTCTCAACACATATGTACAGAGTCCAGAAAATGGGAGCATAATTTAAGAACCTGACATCTTTTATATTTTTTCATAAAATTTGGTTGAATACTTCTTAACTTCTGAATATTACAAATTAATTAGCCCAAAGGGCTGACAAGGTTCATATTTAATGTGCTACAAATTTCACAGCAATCCCACAGCTGAGATTTTCTCAACCTAGACAGAGTGAATTACTGATACTATTTTAACAAGGGGCTCCCTCAAGAAATTTTTTTCTCGTATTCTTTAATTTTCCTGCACAGGATTATTGGAGATTGGTGACTCTATGCTAGTGTTTAAACAGTGAAAGAAAGAAAGAAAGAAAGAAAGAAAGAAAGAAAGAAAGAAAGAAAGAAAGAAAGAAAGAAAGAAAGAAAGAAAGAAAGAAAATAAATCACTTGGCAAAAGCACTCCTAGTAAGTGTATTGGTTGGGAAGGTTTATAGTTTGCTCCTAAAATTATATTGAGCTTATAATGTTATGGCCTAGGTTTCAATTAATCATTTACAGTTCTGTGTGAAGACCTCATAGTAAGTGTCTTTGGCTGAGATAGATTTATTTATTTTAATCTGAGGCAATCTGCCATGTATTGATGCAGTTTTTGCTTATTTATATTTCTACAGCACCTACAGACTCCACCAGAGATTAGGGTCCCACTGTCCAAAGCACTGTAAGAAAGAGCAGTAATAGTCTTTTCTCAGAAGAGCTCACAATTCAAATAGACAACACAGATAAAGGATTGGAGAAAGAAAATATGATCATCACAGTTTCAGATGAGAAATTGAGGCACAGAGAAATTAAGTAGCATGCCAAGATCACAAAGGAAGTCTGTGGCAGAGCCAGGACATGAATTTAGATCTCTTAAGATTGGGCTAGTGCCTTGACCACAAGATCACCATTCTCTCTGCATATATAGATATTAGTGGTTTTCTTATCAATCACATGGCCATCATATTATTGTCAGAACAGTTTCTTGTTCAATGGCATGCCAAATGCTGAGTTCAGTTTTCTTCTGTCATCATAGAAATATTATTCATTTTTATTAGGCAAAAAGCTAGGAACATTTCACATCAAAACTGTAAATTTTATGTTATTGTGATGCAATCTAGACTTGCAGTAACTAGTGTTGGAGTGAGAGGCAAGTTAATTCTGCATGGCCCATTCATTCCTGCAGCTCTCTATATAGTACTAGCGTCAAATGTAGAGGAAGTGCTTTAATATGCAGATTACACTATGGTCTGCATAGATATAATCAACTCACTCTACACAGGACACTGAATAATCATCACAAGGCAATATATTTCAACCAGTGCTTAGAAATATGACTTATAAGTGAAAGACTCCATTACCTGAACCACCAAATTAATCTGTTTTTTATTTCCTTGGCATATTTTACTCCAGACCTTAATTCACAGATCTATTTTTTTAAATGAAATTTTAAAAAGAACTCCTTAGGATTTGTATTGTTTAATTCTCTTTGTAGAGTTTCAAAAATTCATGGAATGATATTTCCTTCTAACACATGTTGTTTACCTAAGTTAAGTGCATCATATAAATCACTCACAAGGGCCAGCAATTGAGACTGTGATGAAAGATTCAGCACAGTCAGAATTATTACACTAATATTAAATAGGCTTACAATTAAACCAAATTAATTTTTAAATACAGTTTCATTTATTTCCTCAATTAAATTACCATTTCACACAAATATATTAGTATTCCTCTGTTGGGGAATTGCTGGCATCAAAAGATTATAGAGTCATTATAGTTAGGACCATTAACAAAGCTCACTAATACACAGAAAACCTTGTTAAGATCCTTGAACAAAGTAATATGTTATCATTGTATATAAAAACCCTAAAACCATTCCAAGCTCCCTGCCATAAGTGATCAAGTTTTGCTTATTATAGCCTATGAGCAACCTCTGGTTTTTTTGTTTTGTTTTGCTTTGTTTTGTAACTTCACTTGATGAATAGTTTAACTTAAAACAAGATTTCCTTTGTATTTTTATATGTGTGTATGTGTGTGATTAACACCACATAGAATGGACCAGAACTTCAGCTATTGTAAGTCTGCGCAGCTCCATTTCAGTCAATGGGAACTGATTCCTTTAGGAATAGGAAAAAAGCAATTGCTAATGTAGACATCAGTTAAGGTAACTGCCACACAGGAGATTTAGATAACACTTCAGGGCATTGCACTTGAATGATGCATACAATGATGCTCTGAGAATCTCAGCCCTCATTACAAGTGAGTCTGTGCACTTAAATTACTTTGAGGCCGCTTATAATTAATGTAAAATATGAGTTGACCTATATATCAGGACTTTGAATTAAATGGAAACTGCTCAGATGCATTTGTGTATGTGGTCATTTTAATACTCCCTTTAAAAATGGTTTAAATTTAAACTACAATAAGGAAACATTAAGGCTGAGAAACACACTAAGGAAAGGAAATTCTGATTTCTGTTCAAAATATTGGCCTGAACTAATTACACTGTGTAGAAATATTGAGTGACAAAAGAGTATATGATCTAAAATACCACACATGCTGCAGTAGTATGCACAGTAGTATGCACAATGTGGTTAGTTAAAGTGTAGTACTTCAACCTTAACTTCAATTTCCCTGCTTTTATGGATTTAAGTCTGACCATTAATGCACTTTTGTGATTTAATTTCCTTCACAATCATCCTTAAATGCTTACCATGTTGTATAATGTTCAATAAAGCAAAGCAATGAAGCATAAAATAGCAGGGCCTTTTACAAAGGTTAAAATGAAACCCTTATTAGGACAAGAGTGAGTAACACCTCAGTGCTAATTACCATGGTATAGCCAAAGTCCATGAACAGTGAAAAAGCTCATTAAGCTCTATTAAAATGTACACTTAAAATTCATCTGGTCAGATAGATGAATAAAAATTAGTAGTTATTTTATTTTTTAATACCAACATTTGCTTCTGAGCAGGGTGAATTATCCGAGTTTGGATCACTGAAATAATATTTATTGAATTGCTATGCTGCTGTTCTCTCCTCTGTTTTGTGGAAACCCTCATAATCCCTCTAAACCAAAATCAAAGTATATAGGTAATTAATGCTGCATTTTACTTTGAAAGTGAACCTTCAGGGATTGGCTTGTTGCCTGTGTTCAGACACTGAAGTGTTCAGACAATCCTATTTTTACCTATGTCAAAGTGTTAAAAATCAGCATGTCCCTTTTGCAGCAACACTACTGAGTGAAAACCCAATTCTACAAAGATTGAGACACATGCTTAACTTTATTCACTGTGAGTAATCCCACTGAAATCAGTAAGACTACACATGGTGTATAAAATTAAACACATGCCAAAATCTTTGCAGGATTATGACCCAAAGAACCACGCTACCATTAGCTAAGGCTATGTCTCCACTGCACACTTATTTTGAAATAAGATATTTCAGAATAAAATCTCTGAAATGCCTTATTTTTAAATAGCATGTCCATACTACAAATGCCCATCAAAATAATGCCGAGCTATTTCAAAATGGAGTGTGCACACTGACTGGAGTCTGACATACATTTGTAGCCCAAGGTCCAGTGTGTTTCAGCAGCAGCCCTGGGAAACTACAAGTTGTAGACTACAAACTGCGGCATGTTGGGAGAACTTCCTGGTTCCTGCCCAGGATGCACCCTCTGCCCCCAGCAGGGTCTCAGTAAGGACTGTGCTAGAAGCAGCACACAGGCTGCATGCTGAGAGAAGGGGCTGCTGAACTGTTTTCCTCTTCTATGTTTTTTACAGAATAAAGTCTGTTCCTGGTGGTTTGTTGGAGTGTGTCTGGTCTGAGGTGCACTCACACATACACAGCGCAGAGCACACCAAGCAGCCTCAAGCCTAGCCTCCCACAGTGGTGTAAGAAGTCACAAGGCTTCCCCTATGCTGAATAACCTCACACTGGGCTAGCCAATAGGATGGGTTACACATTTAAAGCCCTCACCCCCACCCCTGAAGCACTCCAGGCATGGCATCAGGACAGCACTCACTTCCTGGAGCGGTTGTCTGAGAATCCTGCTTAAAGGGATCCCCCTGTACAGCTGTGTCTCAGGTTCTTCTCCTTTGCCTACTTCCTCGAGGGACAGCAAAACCTTCTCTGTCTGCTCTATCTATCCTCTGAAGGTAGGGAGGTGGGGTAGGTTGGGTTGTGGAGTGGCCCAGGGGATTATGGCATTCACCTGGGGAGGGCAGAGTGGTGGATGCAAGTCCCGCCCACCTTATGAACACCACAGCACTCCAGCCATGGTGTTGGACCTGCCTCCAAGCAGTCGATGGCTCTTATATCACATGCTACAGCTCCTGCTGCAATTTTTGTGGGATGCTCTTGTTGCCTGGCATGAGGAGGCTGCCCAGCTCACTGCAGGACACCTCCTTTCCTCTCTCCAGGCCCAGCTCATGCAGCACAACCTCACCTGTCCTCCCCTGCACACCGGGCATCACCGCTTCTGGTGATGGGACACCAATTCTGATTAGTGGGACCGCATTGTCATGGAGCAGTGGGATCATGAGCAGTGGCTCCAGAACTTCTGAATGAGGAAGGACACCTTCATGGAGCTCTGCAAGTGGCTTGCAACTGCCCTCCAGCAAGAGGACACCCCCATGCAACCCAGCACCCCTTCCAGAAGGGGGTCACCATCACTCTGTGGAAGCTCGCCTCACCACACAGCTACCGCTCCATTGAGAACCGGTTCAGCATCCTCTACCTTGCCATGCTGGCTCAGGAGCACATGCTGCCCCAAAGTGCAGGCATGCCCTTGTGCCATGTACAGCACTCCTGTGTGTGTGTCCATGACCCAATCCTCCCTAGTGGCTTGTGGTGGGAAAGCATTTGCTGCTGGGTTGGGAGTAAGGCAGGCCTGTTCAGAACCCCTGTGTGCAGGAGCACAGGATTCCTAAGTGGCTGCCTCATTGTAGCTGTCTGCACCGGACTGGCACTCCATGTGCACTCACATGCACAGGCTGCTGTGGGATTCCCAGGCCAAGAAGTCCAGGCAAGGTGTGTGCAGCCCCTCACCACACACTGCCTTCCCCTGCATGTATCTAGGGAAAGTAATTCAACTCATCTGATGGTCCTTCCCCGGCCTCATCTGACCCTGGGTGACATCCTGGGAGGTGGGTACCGGCTCCAGGGACAGGATGACTTCCTGGCTGGAGAGCATGGTGTCTGTGATGGCCACCTCCTCCTCCTCATTGTCCTTCTCATCCTCCTCTGCAGCCAACAACAGGCATGTCCCAGCTGAAGTTGATGATGGGAGGGGAGCCGACCTGCCCCCCTCTCAGGATGCCATCCAGCTGGGTGAAGAAGCGGCAGGTCTGGGATGTCCCTGGGCAGGGGCTTGGGAGGTGGCTGACTGCTTCCTTGCAGCCATGGGGGGCTCGGAGGGAGCATGGGGATCTGCCATGGCAGCAACGATAGCAATCAGGACTCTGCTGTGTGGCACGGTTCAAGCTGGGCCTGCTTTGTGCCACAAGCCCTTTCCCTTGTGGCTGCGGCTTTAAGGGCTGCAGGGGAATGAGGACTATAGAGTTCTTATGAGTGTGGACAGAGAGGCCAGCAGGGCACCCATGGGAAGCCCTGGAGGCCACTTATTTCAAAATAACCACAGCTGTGCTGTCTACACACATCCTACTTTGAAATAACTATTTTGAAATAGGCATTACTGCTCATAAAATGAGGGTTACAGAATGTGGAATAAGAATCCCGTTATTTTGAAGTTATTTCAAAATAACAGACTTGCTCGCTTTGTTGTTTTGAAATAACACTACTGTGTAGACATACCTTAACTCCAATATGCCTGCCTTGTACCCATCTTTCCAACACAAGAAAGGCTTAATAGATGAGAGGGTGGGGAAGAAGGTGTGTTGGTAGCATTACTTTTCCTGGAGCTACCTCTTGTTGTATGCTGAATACTTGTGGTACCATGTCCATTCTGAGGTACTGGGAACGAGGTTTTGATAGGTGTGATGCATTTTCTTTCCTTTCTGTTGGCTCAAGGATGGTACTTCCTGTGTTTTTTACTCAATTTTACTTCCTTCTGCTCCTCACAATGAGTGATAAATCATGCACTTTTAAGAAATAAATGTAATAACTAAATATATATCAGAGTCACACCACTGGTATCATTTAACTTCATGAAATAGGCATTGCTTAATATTGGGGGAATTCTGCATATCTGTGCATGCACAGAATTCATGGCCCGCACAGATTTCTTTGCTCACCTGCAGAAAATGACTTCTGATGGGGAAGTAAAGGGAAGTAGCAAGAGGGCTATATCTACACTACAAGGTATCCCGGAAAAACACTGCCACGTCCAAGGAATGCATCTGCTCTTCCAAAAAAAATTTCAAAAGAGCAGATGCACTTTTTTGGCATCCCTGTAAACCTCTTTTTATGAGGAAGAAGGGATGTTCTGAAAAAGAGGGTTTTTCTAACATTTGGCCCAATGTCGGAAAAGCCTCTTCCAAAAAAAGAAGCAGAAAAAACTACGAAAATTGTGGTTCGCAATTTGTGTAGTTTTTTCCAGAAGAACAGTGTAGTGTAGACGTAGCCGACCAGTCACAAATCACTCCCCATCAGTGCAGGCAGGTCAGTTTGACTGCCCAAGGTGGCCAGTAGAGACATAAAATCACTGTCATGGTGTATGGGGTTCTGGGCAGTCATGGGTATGAGAGAGACACTCTGTGCTTGTGGCATGCTTGTCATGGAGGAGCAAGATTTGGGGTGTTTCTAAGAAGGTAGATGTGAAGCAGGATCTGTCCCCTCAATCAGAGCAGAATGTAGCAGCGGTTCCCATTGTTCTTAGTGTATTCCCCAGGAGTATAAAATAGGTGTAAAAATCTCAAGGCTTCTTTAAATTGTCAGAGTGGTGTAAAGAAGTCTTATTGTAAAGGACAGTATTGCTTTATAAATGCTTATGGTACTTGAGGGAACGTCTACCCAGATGTACATAGCCCACATCTACACTGCAAACAGGTATTTCGACATAATGTTGAAATAAGGTGAAGCTGGAGGACTTCTTACTCTGACTCCTGTAACACTCATGTTACAAAGAGTAAGGGAAGTCAGAGGAAGAGTGCTCTTTCTCAGACTTCCTGCTGTGTAAACACCATCAAAAGTCGAAATAAGCTATTTTGACTTAAGCTACGCAATTGACATAGCTCAAGTTGTGTAGCTTATTTCAGCTTTAGATGCTGTGTAGATGTGCCCTGAGTGATTAGCTTTGATGTACCACTGACCTGGAGCCCCTCAAAGTAAACCCAAGTCCCAATCTCCAACCCCCTCCCAAATCCCTCCCCCTTCCCCATCTTAGAGCCCACATTCCTAGCCCAGAGCTCTCACCATCCCTGCACTCCAGCTACCTGGCCCTGTCTGAAGCCCCACCCACACTCTGGATCTCTGGTCCCAGCCTAGAGCCCTCAATCCCCCCAACATACATCAAGCCTCTGCTCCAGCCCAGAATCCTCTCCCATGCTCAGAACCCTTCACCTCCTAATCTTCAACCTGCGGTCCCCTGAAACATTCTAAATCCCCTCAACCCCAGTCCCACCCCAGAGACCACACTCCTAGAGAGAGCCCTCACCCCCACCCTCACCCCAATTTCCTGTCCCGTATCAGTGAAACTGAGTATGTGCGGGGGAGAATGAGCCACCAAGGTATTGAGAACATAGTAAGTGTGTGTGTGGGGGGGGGGGGGAGGTGAGGCCTTAGAGAAGAGGGGGGGAATAGGGTGTTCAGGTTTGTGCTTTTAGAAAGTTGTAACACTATTTTCACTCAACTGTACTTCTTCTCGTAGTATTAAACGACATGGGAGAAGAATGAGCAGGCTCTTCTCAATATCCTCCCTTAGATGCTTTAAAGCCAACTACAGTAGCAACTCCAAAGCACAGTGGAAAAATACTTGAGCTTAGGTTGAAAGTAAAAACCCAGTCTTTGTACTGCCACTTCACATTTTTAGTACAAAGAACCAAGTCAGAACAGGAAAATGGAGTGCTTCATCCTGCAGATTGCTGAGTAACTCCTGGAGGTGCTGAGTACTCACACCTCTTACTAAAGACAACAGAATTGAAGACTTTTGGAATAAAGAGATGCTGTTTAAAAATGAGTCTTTTAGGTACCATAGCTGAAAGGACTGAGTTAATAAAATATGATTGTTTTGATTTAAATAATCAAATCAATCTTTATTTGATGCTGGCTCATTTCAGAGTCTCATGTATACAGTGATTTTTTTTCAGTCAGGGAATATGATGCCATAGAACTGTGCTACAAAATTTACACTTGCAAGACTATTCTTTTTTAAAAGTCTAGCTAGCACAAGAAAAAAAAATAGAAGACGTCTCCTTTTGCTTTTGCCAATAAAATGGCCAATAATGCCAATCTGTTTTCATATTCTTATATTTGGTACCTTAGATAACTATGTGTGAAATATGCTAATATACAGGCTATGTAATTCAGTCAACACCTATTCAACTACTTCACAATAAAAAATTCTTACAATTTGATGTTATTTATTCTTCATGCAGAAACTACATTTTTTGTTGTTGTTGATGAGGCTATATTTGTTTAGAAGTGAGCAATAGCACCCCCGTAGATTCATGGAGGAGACTTTTATCAGAAACAGCCTTTAGGCCACAGTTTGCAATCAGTGAATATTTATATTAGCAGCAATTGCACCCGACAGTAATTATCTTATCAGAGAGGAAAAGGTTAGAAAGAAGCTTCTCCATTGGACACCTACCGTGTGGATAATTAAGTATCTCCATGGTTTCTTTCATTACTACTTTCAATAATAGTTAAATACCAGGGAATGGAGCCATAATCAGACATGATTTGATGAGATATGAAAAGAGACAGGAACAAACAAAATTATTCTTGAAAAAAACCCAAAAGAATACAAATGTTTCTATAATATATGGCTGTCATCTATTACTTTCAGAATATATTTAAACTATATTACCCGATGCGAACATGAGAGTTTAATAATAACTTACAACTTTCAGTACAAAGAATGAAGATAAAATTAACCAAAGGACAAATTGCCTTCTCTAAAAGCATGTAGTGAAATGGAGTTTAAAAGAATACTTAAAAAATCAATTTAGTGATATTTTCAAAATAACAAATATCTGATTATGTTTTTAATATCTATCTCACATGTGGAAATAAAGTGGGGAAAACATCATTTGAATTTTCTCACAGATCTTTTTTCTAGATAAAGATACTTTTGCATAGTGATTCCGGGAAAAATTGATTGGAAATCAAAGGTAGTTACTTACAAAGTTTAAACGTTGCCACTTGCCATTGTATGCTGTAAACTTTATGGAACAGAGTCACCAAAAATTTCAAACCTTGGCTTCAAAGATAGGATCTGAAATCCATGTGTGGGATTCTAAATAGAAATGGCCTGATTTTCAGAGATGTCCAAGCACTATTAGAAGTCAGTCCAAACGTTTATTTAAATGGTGTTTATTTTATTCAGGCTGGCTGTGCAACCTTAATTCTGCCCCTTTATGCATGTACATTATGATACAACCTATTTTTTTCTGAAGGACTCCTGTACCATTTATTGCATAGGATTGACAATGCTAAAATGATGAGACAGCTGTTTCATAGTTTTTCTTCGTTCAATGAGCAGACTCAGTCTTATTTATTGCACATAATACAACACTTGAAATGTATAAATAATTACTGATTTCCTCACAGTGTTTTCTAAGGCTCTCATCACTGTACTACCAGAATGCCTCATAAATATTACTTTTTTCTGCACTGCACAATAAGACATTCTTCCCATTTAACAGAAGGGGAAGTGATACAGAGAGACTTCTGAGACTGCACAATGAATCAGTAGTTCCCATATTAGAACTCACAATATGGATTCCCACCCCATATACCCACAATATGGATTCCCACCCCAGACCAAAGTGCTTTTACTGTCAGATATAATGCTCAGCATCTATGGTGTCCACTGATTTCTAGGTCACCACTTACACAAATTGAGCACCAGGTTTCAAGTTGGGCATAAAAAAAAGCAATACACACAATTGGATACCACCTGCCATCATTTTGAATAAATGAATTGCTTGGCAAGACTAGCAAATGCAAGGTTAGAACTGAGTTCTCCTATGTGATATTCATCAGAGTTACAACAAAACCATCTTTTTACTTCCTGTCAACATGTGACTTGTTCTTCATACACCTGCCAACTTCTACAGCAAATGAGACAGGGATCCCACAAGCCTGGGACTTTCTCTTTACTGAATGTCTAAGGCCTGGTGCCCTCAATGGAAGTGTTAGAGAATCGTTTATAATGCAAAAGTAGAAGAGAATCTAATTATTAAGGCTACTACCAGCTCCCTCTAATAAAGTGTCCTAGTACAGATTATGCTTCTGTTTTAAGATAAAACTAAAAGGGTAGAAGTCCAAATTTCATATTTCAATTAAATTAAACAAACCTACTTCCTGGGGAAAAATATCATCAGTCTCTTGCTGTGCAACAGAAACCAAGGACAACATCAGAAACTGTGTTGTATCAAACAGCCATTATACAACAGTTACACGTCAAATGCTTTTTGATTACTCACTTCAGGTTCTAAAAGTGGTCCATTAACCTTCAGGAGTCCTACAACTACAATTAAGTAACAAAATGTCAGTATTAAAATCATTCTTCCATGGTGGTTTGGCAATTTCACAGACAATGTACCAATTAAAATGAAAGGTTTTGTTTTTGATTGTAATATATATATATATATATATATATTACAAAGATTTATGTAAAATGTGTCAGTAGACAGGTATGCTCTTTGTCATATGATCTTGTAACTAAACAGATGCAAATATGATATAAATAGATCCAAACATGGTACTCAAAGAAAAGAAAAAAAAATGTTGATAACCATTTACACCTATTTGTCATTCACACTTACTAATAGATGTGAGAAAACAAGTAGTCCTGTAGCTCTCTCTCTCTCTCTCTCTCTCTCTCTCTTTATCTATATCTATATATATAGAGAGAGAGAGAGAAAGAGAGAGAGAATCACGGCTACCTCTGAGACTAATAGGTGGTACGTTTACCAATAGCTTAGAGAATCAGCTGCCTTTTCCAGACAAAGACTGAGCTTGTATAAGACAAAACATAACACTCTGCTCTTGATCTGGTAGAGTGATACTCAATCCAGATATTTTTTTTAACTGAGCACATTGCTGAAGATGAGATTCAAAATAGAATTAAAAAAATAATAATTTTTTTGAAATAAAGGTGAGTTTTGACTTAGCAGATTCAAAATCCAGCTTGTAAATAATAAGAAACCAAATAATTAAGCATTATTACTTTCAAGAATGCCTAGAGTCCTTAAATGCTCATATCTGTATTGTCAAGATAGTCATTTTAAAACAAATCTGTAACAGACAAAGATTATTAAATGGAGTTAATGTTTATACTGGTTGGACCTCGCTGATACGGCACCTTTGGGAGCTGACTGGTCCCAAATGAGGGGATTTGCTGCACCAGAGAAGGTCCCTCCCCTCGTGGCTGTTCTGCCACCAGGCTATGGCTCCAACTTGCACCTGCTGCTTCCTCAGCTCTCCAGGGCTCTCAACGGACCTGCTGCTGCTGGGGCCAGAGTTCCACGGCCTGAGCTGTGTAGCCAGGGCAGAGCTCCGCAGCCACCTTCGTGGCCGGGGCTGGAGCTCCGTGGCCCAGGAAAGAGCTCCCTAGCTGCCACTGGGGCAGGAGTTCCCCACCTGCTGGAGCTAGAACGTGGCCAGAGCTCCATAGCCAGGGATGGGACCAGAGATCCCTGGCTACTGTTGGAGGTCCACGTCCACTTCCAGACTCAAGCTCCCAGCTGCTGGGGCTAGGGAGCTCTGCTGGGGCCAGAACTCCCCACCATGCTGCCCATCCTCTGCCTTCCTCCCCCTATTCTGGGCTCCCGGCTGAGTCACCGGTGTCCCTTAAGGCCCTCCTGCCCCACTGCCAGACCTTCCTCTTCCTGGGCATTGTGGTCCAGGAACATCAGGGTCCATGCCGGACCACAGATATTGTTGGACCAGGGAGTTCCGATTAAGGGAAATACAACCTATGGTAAAGTTAGCTATTGTTAGCAATATGAGAGTGAATATGGCGGCAGAGTGATGTACTGCTTGTGATAAAATATGTGGTAAATGTCTGTGAGCATGCCTAGTATGCATTAGAACTTTCCAGAAACCACAGCATAAAAAAATCATAGGCTCATGTAGCTACAGAACTGTGCCCCTGAGTAGAAAGATGACTGAAAGCATTACTATATGTCACTAAAACACATGATGCCAGAAATAGAACTATGCAAATCCTGGATCATCCTTTTTTCTTGTGTATTGAACCTATGTTACATTTACAAGTTCCACTTTATTTGTAAGTCATTTCCTGTGAGTTCTTCCAGGCTGGAGTTTCTTATAATAGGGAAGCATGTGATTGGAGTCAGGCTGTAGAGAGCCATCTTAGGTAAATAAGGTGGGTTTAATTGTTCCTTGATGTTTTCTGGAGTAACATGCTTTCTCTCTGATTTGGAGTTCTTGTGTTATCAGTCTGAATGATAAGAAATGAAATAGCATTAGACTTCAACCTTCCATCAAGGTTATTTCATATTTTTTATCTCACTTTTATATGCCATGAATGGAACACTTTTCATGATAGGTTCATAAGGTGATGCCTGCGGGTTCTGGGTGTAGGGAAGGAAATCAAACCTTACAGGCACATTTGAAAGTTCAAGCTAAGATAATTTCACCCTACTCCCAGTAAAGGCAGTTAATGGAGTTCTGTAGGGATTACTGGTTATATCTGTGTGAGCAGCCTCATCTAGCATTAGTGAACTTTTTTGCAAACATAGACTGAGATTCATAAAATGCCTCAAGCCTTTAACCCAAGGATGAACTCACGTCTCAGTCCAACTAATTTGCATAACTCCAGTCAGAACAGTGCATTGAAACTGCAAGCTCAACTCACAAGATATGTCAGTTTAAACAACATGATGCATTTTTATGGCTCAGGGAAGCCTGCACACAGCAACAGATGATTATGCTATTTCACGTGCAAGGCTCAGCAGCACCGGAGGAGTACAATATTTTGCATGGAAAGAAGGATATTAAAAAGGATTTGGTATGGATTACAGACTAATTTAAGGAGTACTATGACAGTAGTGAAAATGGTAATTGACAGACATTTAGGTTTCTTTCTTTCTAATTAAGGATAATTCAAAACTAGCTGATCCATAAGTGTCTAATCTAAAGCTAAAATAGGTGAATTTTACAAAATAGTTTATAGAAGAGAAAAATGCACACTGTTTTGGAAGCTGTTTTCACTTTATTCCAAATAGGTACTTTGATGCTGCAAGGTGGTAAATAGGCTAGGAGTGTCCAGTTCTTTTGAAGTCAATGAAAACTGAGAGTAGGTCCATCATTATTCTTGGAATTGTTGAATACATGCAAATGTGTTTTTAGACTCGCATGCTTATTTTTAATTAAACAGTATTTAAATACCATTTGATCTCACATTGTCCAATAGATGCTACTGCTTGGTCCAAAATGATTGTTTACATTATACAAAGTCATTACATATTATGTATTCATATTACCATAGTACCTACAGCAGGGTTGAGGAACCTGTGGCCTGCATTTGCACACGGTTCATCGGGGTTAGCTGCTGGCAGGTCACCAAATGATTTGTTTACCTTAGCGTCCACAGGCACAGAGCCCTGCAGCTCCCAGTTTTCCATTTCTGCCCAATGGGAGCTGCAGTATGCAGTGGCCTGGCTTGTGCTGTTTTCTGCAGCTCACATTGGCAGGGATTAGGCAATCATGGCCACTGGGAGTTGCAGGGCTCCATGCTGGCCCTCGCTTAGCTAAACAAACCATATATCAGTCCACCAATGACTAACCATGACAAACTGCATGTGACCAATACACCGGAGAATCCCCAGCCCTCACCTTCAGGTTCCAGCTGAGATTGTGTGTAGTGCCATATAAATACATTCTGAGAGAGATCCTCTTAACCACAAGAGTTGCCTGGTTAAAGTTATAAAAGTATCTCATATAATTATTGAGAAATGTATTTGAGACTAATAGTATAATGTATAAGTAAAATTAGTGAAATTTTTAAATTATAGATGCATCAAAGTGCCACCTTATGTGACAGAGAAATTAGGATATCTCTGTTTCCTAATAATCATTTATATACATTAAATGAATATGTCCATGAGAAGAAACAAAAAAGATTCAGATTGTTGGGCCATATACAATGCTAGTCTTTAATATTATTAATATTTTAAAATTTGTTAAGTATGTTCATGTTACTCAGCTATGGATATATCATGTTCATTGTAATGTAATATCTGACAAAAGAATCAAATGCAACTCAAAAACCCCTTTCTCTGAAAACTTTATTTATAGAATTGTGTTTTCATAATTTCCCTTAGCTATTTCTCTGAATTTTAAGATAAGTACTCTTCTTTTTGCATAAATATAGAAGAACAGATAAGTGCAGATCTTTCTAATGTCCTTCTTTGCATTTTTTTAAAATGTCATGTGATTTGAGGTGTTTTAATTTTGAATGCCCAGCATAGTAGCTAGGGACTGAATTTCACAGCTCTAGGGCCCTTAAAATTCCCATTGCACTTAATGAGAGGTGTAGGTGCTAAGTACCATGGGAAATCAAGCCCAAAGTGCCTCAAGTTGAACACCTAACTTGTGAGACACAAAATCTCAATGATGCTGTAGAAATGCCCTGAGTAAATGCACAAGCCTCACCTTTCTATTACTATATTCATAGACAAAGCAAGAGAAAGCACAGGTTGGACCTCCCTGGTCTGGCACTCTTGGGACCTCACCAGTCCTGGATGAGGGATTTTTCCAGACCAGGAGAGGTCATTTCTGGACCCCTTGCTACTGGCTCCCTCCCTCCCAGCCCTCTGGCCTCCCAGCTGGTGGCTCAGCTCCTGCCGGCCTTGCTGACCTCACTGAGCAGCCATCTCTGCCCTGGCTCCGGTACCCACTAGGCAGCCATGTATGCTGCACTGGGGATCATGACCTGCTGGGCAACCATGCTCATTGCGCTGGGGATCCTGGACCTGCCCTGCAGCCACGCTTGCCACGCTGGGGATTCAGGATCCGTTGAGCAGCCATGTGTGCTGCACTGGGGTTCTGGGACCCGCAGGGCAGTTGCACGCTGCACTGGGGCTCTGGTACCCACCAAATAGCCACGCACGTGTCTCTGAACCCCACTGGACAGACCTGCTGCAATATATGCAAATTTATCTCAATTTCCACCTTATAAAGTTTATACATAGATTAAATGGTCCATAGGGAATTTCAAAAAGGAGGTGGTGGTGGGGAATTTAGAGTGGAATTATCAAGGCTTTCTGGACACTCTTTGTCCACAATTCTGTTATCCCCCTCCAAGAATTCTAGTACATTAATGAGGCATGATTTTCCTCTACAGAAACCATGTTGACTTTTCCACAACAAATTATGTTCATCTCTGTGTTTGACAATTCTGTTCTTTAGCATAGTTTCAACCAATTTTCCTGGTACTCATGTTAGAATTACCAGTCTGGAATTGCCAGGATCACCTCTGGAGCCCTTTTTAAAAATTGGCATCACATTAGCTATCTGCCTGGCATTTGGTACAGAAGATGATTTAAGGAATAGTTTACAAACCACAGATAGTAGTTTTGCAATTTCACATTTGAGTTCTTTCAGAACTTTGGCCCTGGTGACTTATTACTGTTTAGTTGATCAATTTTTACTCCAAAACCTCTTCTAATGGGACCTCAATCTAGGACAATTCCTCGTATTTGTCACCTAAAAAGAGTGACAAATCTTCCTCACGTCATCAGCCATGAAGACCAAAGCAAAGAATTAATTTAAATTCACTGCAATGACCTTATTGTCCTTGAGTGCCCCTTTAGCATCTTGATTGTCCAGTGGCCCACTTATTGTTTAGCAGGCTTCCTGCTTCTTCTGACCTTAATTTTTTTTTAATTAAAAATAAAATTATTATTTAGGAATCCATTTACATTATCAGTAGATTCATCATCTTATGAATTGTGGTGCCAGCTGCATTTGCAACAAGATCTCTCAACAATAGAAGAAAAAAAAGACACATCAAGGAAGAGAGTAAAAGCTAGCAATTGTGATTATTTATTGGTTCTAAATGCCATAAATATATTCATCCCGATACATATCTGTATGGCCAAATTGAGTCCTGAGTCATTTGTACACATGAATCTATGAGTCGATTGTTAGATGCATTCATATGTTGGTATAGAATTTGATCTTTTGATTTTTGCTTTTTCTGAATTTAATGAACTATGGATGCCAGGGGTGATAGAAACAATACAAATTGTTCCAGTGACTTGATTTAATGCATGATGCTGAAATTGTAACAAATATAATATTCATGGGAAATCAGAGATGTTACTACACACCATGTACAGTATAGCTGTATCCATGTCAAAGCACCAGCTTGAAGCAATACCAATAAATATTAAGTCTAGGTAGGGAGAATATTTTTCCTGCTATCAGAAAACAGAAAAAAAAAGATTTTTTTTCTGAACAGAGTGACAGTTCTAAGTTACTTTGAACAATTATGCAAAAGTGACCTAAAGAGAAAGCAGAAGTAGACCCCAAACTGAGATCATTTGCCATTTCTGGAAGACATTAATGATGAGAATGACCTTTTGTTAATGGAAAAAGAACAAAATTTGATTATTTCAGCAGTGGAAATAGGAACCTTGCTAAAATGTGCACAGAAATCCTTTAGAAGCTTAGCTATTGAGAAAAGTGAAAAGGAAGAAAGTCATGTTTTACTCAGATCTCACATATGATAGTTCCCACATATGGGTACTGTAGTAAGTTGAGGGTCAGTAACATGGAGTCAGCAGGCCTAAATAGAGGCCTGTAACATGAGAACAGCAACAGGCCTTGCAATCTAGTGAGCAAGACTTTGGTTCAGTAACAGGAGCCAAGAAAGAGGCCCTATTGATAACTGTGTAATTGTGTAAGTTAGGTAGAGCATAGAAGGACACAGGGAGGCACTGGGTACAGACTGTAAGCCAAAGGGGAGTAACGGAACATCTTAAGAAATGTCTTGATACAAAGACTCCCTAAAAACTAATGTACATACCGACCTAGGTTCAGGACCAGGTCGGAATTGACAGCATGAAGGATAGTAAATAAGCCCCCCTTCCGTAAGGTGAAGGGTGGTATCTAAGCAACAGAGGGTGGTAACCTGGTACGTAAAGAAGTGATGTAAGTTGTTTGTACCTGTCTATAAAAGGACACCGCAGAGGGTGCTCTCTGGCCGACCTTGGGGGGGGCGCACTAGGCGCCTGAACGGCAGGTGTCATTGCCTGAACTTACAGAACTCACAGTAGCTTAACTTTGACTAACTGCTGTTAATATCTGTTATATGGCAATAGGCCTGCCTGGTGTTGGTACCTTGTCAGCGCGGGCCATAGTGTCAGTGGTGTAACATTGTACTGATCTCTGTTACCAACTGGTAGAGCCGCATTTGACAATAAACCTGCTCAATTGATTTCAAACCTTGCCTGCATCTGTCGTTTCGGGGCCTCTCAGAGATCTCCTGTGTTGACCCAAGTGCACGGGGTCTAACACTCTAGATAAAGGAGTACCGATTGTTACGCATGGCGAAAGTTTATTATCACCGGCGGAGTAGAGGTCCTGTCAGGAGCGCGCCAGGGCGACCCTGACCAGGCGATGCTGACACTGACAGTCCAGACCACCGAAGGTACCGAGTGCGAAAACACCGAGGTATGACACCGAGGTATCATGTCGGGGTCACCAATGTCGTACCTCGGTGTTTTCGTACCTCGGTACCTTCGGTGGTCTGGACTGTCAGTGTCAGCGTCGTCTGGTCAGGGTCGTCCTGGCGCGCTCTGACAGGACCTCTACTCCGTCGGTGATAATAAACTTTGACTGCGTAACAATAGGTACTCCTTTATCTAGAGTGTTAGACCCGTGCACTTGGGTCAACACAGAGATCTCTGAGGCCCCGAAACGAATGCAGGCAAGGTTTGAAATCAATCGAGCAGGTTTATTGCCAAATGCTCTACCAGTTGGTAACAGAGATCAGTACAATGTTACACCACTGACACTATGGCCCGGCGTTAAGGTACCAACACCAGGCAGGCCTATTGCCATATAACAGATATTAACAGCAGTTAGTCAAAGTTAAGCTACTGTGCGTTCTGTAAGTTCAGGCAATGACACCTGCCGTTCAGCGCCTAGTGCGCCTCGGCCGGTGCACCTTTTGCGGTGTCCTTTATAGACAGGTACAAACAACTTACATCATTTCTTTGCGTGCCAGGTTACCACCTCTGTTGCAGATACCACCCTCACCTTACAGAAGGGGGCTTACTACTATCCTTCATGCTGTCAATCGACCTGGTCCTGAACCTAGGTCGTATGTGCATTAGTTTTTAGGAGTCTTTGTACCAAGACATTTCTTAAGATGTTCGTTACTCCCTTTCGACTTACAGTCTGTTCTCCATGCCTCCTGTGTCCTAACTTACACAATTACACAGTTATGAGTATCTGAGTTACTGAACCAAAGTCTTGCTCACTAGATTGCAGGCCTGTTGGTGTTTTCATGTTACAGGCCTTTATTTAGGCCTGCTGACTCCATGTTACTGACCCTCAACTTACTACAGGTACATTTACACAGCATGTTACTTCAGAATAAGCTATTTCAAAATAAAAACTCTGAAATAGCTAATTTCGAAATAGCATATCTACAGTGCAGATGCCCATCGAAATAGGATTGAGCTATTTAGAAATACAGTGTCCACACTAATTGGAGCCTCAATCACATTTACGATCCCCCTTCAAGCAGTTCAGGCAGGGCATCAGGACAGTAGTCACTTCCTAGAGCTGCTTCCTGAGGCTGTCTGAGGCTCGTGCTTAAAGGGTCCCCTCTGTACACTCGTGTCTCAGGCTCCTCTCCTTTGCCTACCTCCTTGAGAGACAGCAAACCCATTCCACTGGCTGCTCTGGTTGCCCTTGCAGACACCACAGCATTTCTGCCATGTAGCCAAACCTGCTGCAAAGCACTAGCCAGCTCCAGCACCTCATGGTTTGCCTCCTGGTGTAGTTTTTGCAGGCTGCCCTCATGGCACTGCAGAACCAGGTACCACAGCACCCTGGTGAGCACCTCTTCACCTCATTCCACATGCTGCTCATGCAGCACAGCCCCACACACCCTCCCCTGCACATCGTGCACTGCCACTTCTGGCGAAAGGACACCAGTTCTGACTGGTGGATCTGGATTGTCATGGAATGGTAGGATGACCAGCAGTGGCTCCAGAATTTCTACATGTGGAAGGACAGATTCCTGGAGCTCTGTGAGTGGCTCTCCCCTGCCCTCAGGTGACAGGACACCTCATGAAACCTGCCAACCCCTCCAGAAGAGGGTCGCCATCGTTATTTGGAAACTTGCCACACTGGACAGCTACCGTTCCGTCAGGACCAGTTCGACATGGAGAGATCAACTGTTGGGCCATGCTCATGCAGGTATGACTCTCTTACTATGTTATTGGGAGGGTGGGGAACTGCTGGAATGGGGTTCCCAAAGGAAGGGGGGATAGTAATAGCAGCTTACTCCCCGGGAGGTGTTGCTGTCCCCACAAAGCCCTTCCTGGGGGATGGTGCAAGTTGGGGGTTGCTCCTGGTATGTGGAGGAATGGGGGTTGGGCTCAGGGACCTCCCAAGGGCTCTGGCAACCCTGTGATTCTCTGTTTGTCTCATTCTCTAGGTGGTGAGGGCCATCAACACCATCTTGCTGTGCAGACTCATCCTCCGGGGCGACGTGGATCCCATCGTCACTGGTTTTGCCTCCAGGGGTTTCCCCAACTGTGGGGGGTGCGGGCATTGTGGGCACCCATATCCCCATCCAGGCCCCTGACCCTCAGGCATCCAACTACATCAACCAGAAGGGGTATTTTTCTATGGTCCTGCAGGCCATCATGGACCACCGTGGGCACTTAATAGACGTTAATTTTGGGTGGGTAGGGAAGGCGCACAATGCCCACATCTTTAGGAATTACAGCCTCTACCAGAAGATGAATGCTGGCACTTTTTTCCCTGACCGCACCATCTTGGTCAGGGACATGGACATTCCCACGTGCATCATGGGTGACCCAGCTTACCCTATGCTTCCCTGGCTTATGAAGCCCTACACTGGACACCTGGACCCCACCAAGGAATGTTTTAATGCCAGACTCTGTAGAGCCCGCATTGTGGTGGAGGGTGCCTCCAGGTGTTTCAAAGGGTGGTTCTGCTGTCCCCTCACCTGCCTGGACCTCGGTGAATGGAATGTCCCCCAAGTGTTGGCAGTGTGCTGTGTCCTCCACAATATTTGTGGGAATAAAGAGATGGCCCTGCCAGTGTTGCGGGCAGAGGCCGAACGGCTCACCAGAGCTTTTGAGAAGCAGTGCACAGCTGCCATCTGGCAGGCCCATTGGGGCTGTGCACCTCTGGGAGGCCCTGAAGAAGAGTTTCAGACAAGGACACCTGTGAGACTCTCCCCTGGCCTAGGCCTCTGCAGTGCCACAGTGTGCCTTTCCTCCTTCTCCCTTCCCTTCCCCTGCCCTCCCTTTCCTCCTTCCTTTCCCTTTGCCACCCCTCTCCTGCAGATACAATAAAGCATACATTTGGGTTTGGAACAATGAACTATTTTTTTTATTTGGGTTAACAAAAACTGGGGAGGGGCTAGGGAACCTGGGAGGGGAGAGGAGAGAAGGGGAAGGGGAAGGGGAAGGAGAAGCTCAGGGCTGGGGCTGGGAGTGGCACCTGCCTCAGGAGGTTGCACCACCTCTTGTGCAGGACCTTGGCAGTCATGGGTGGGGGACTGAGGGAGAAGCTAGAGAAGCAGGAGCAGAAGCAGGAATGGGATCAGAAGCAGGAGGTGTAACAGGAGCAGGAGCTGGAGTAAGAGACAGAAGGGGAGCAGAAGCAGGGGGCAATGTGCTTAATGGCAGTGACCACACATTTGATGGAGGCTGTGTGTGCCGCACTCATGCTGTAGGTGTCTTGTGCCAGCTCCCACCAGGTAGTGTGGTGCAGTTCCAGGTCCAATTCTCACCACTGGTCCTGCTGCTCCAGAGACCACTGAAGGCCATTCTCTCTTCAGATCCTCATGGGCTCATCTGTAGTAGCGGCTCCCATGGGGTTGGGAGACTGGTGCGGGAGGTGTTGCGGGTGCCTTGCTCATGGCTGGTCCACCTGTGAAAACACAGAGAAGGGCAGGGCACATGAAGACTAGCTCTCATCTCTGAGGTGACACTGAAAGGCCTGAGGTCAGATGAAGGCGATGTGCTTGGAGCAAGGCCATCTGTGGCCCACACAGCAGGCCTCATTACCCCCACATCCTGGAGATGAGCAGGCATGGGAAGGTGCTGGCCAAACCAGGATCCTGCAGGTGGGAGGAGGGTGATGAGGTGGCTTGACTTCCCTACATGCTGCACACACGCTGGATCTGGCATTGGTTGTGTCCCATAGGGAGATGACTTCTATCCCTGCCTGCTGGAGGAGAGGGGGGAGGGTGTTGGGGAATGTGTGTGTGAGCAGCAGATGCCACTTGCTGGGGAGAGTGCTACTGGTGTCCCCTCCACTTTCTTCCCCTCCCAGCAGGCTCCCATTGCAGGGAGCCTAGAGTCCACAACAAGCGGCGGGGAGGGGGAAGGGACTGACATCCCTTCCAAGACGCGGTAGAGCTGGTCAGATAGGGGCAGGTCTGGGGTGCATCCCCTGAGTGGGAGCTGTGCTCCCTGGCCTTGGTAAAGGCCTACCTGAGTCCATTTACTTTCATGTGCACCTGCTCCTGGATGTGCATATGGCCTCTCTGGCCAGGCTGTTGGCCATCCAACCGTACATGTCAGCATTCCTGCTCCTGGTGAGGAGATCATGGGGGTTTTCCTCATCTCCCTAAATCTCAATGAGATCCAGGATCTCCGCACCAGTCCAGGATGGGGCCCGCCTCCTCCGCCCCCCGGGCAGGAGCTTGGCTGTTGCCTTCAACTGTGCTGGCAGCCTTGTGGGAATCAGGTTGTATGCTGGGGTCTTCCATGGCAGCAGGGAAATCAGAGCTGGGAACAGCTTTGTGGCATGGTAATAGCAGGGCTTGTGCCACAAACTGTTTCTGCTGAGGCTGCAGCTTTAAGGGCAGCAGGGGAAGAGGAACTATAGAGATTTTATGAGTTTGGACAGAGTGGCCAGCAGGACATCTATGAGAAGCCCCAGAGGCCACTTATTTCAAAATAACCTCAGCTGTCCCATCTACTTATGCCCTATTTCAAAATAACTATTTTGAAATAGATGTAATTCCTCATAAAATGAGGGTTGCAGAATTTGGAATAAAATACTGGTTATTTTGAAATTATTTCAAAATAAAGGGTTTGCTGTGTAAACGCTCACCTAGTTATTTCGAAATAACAGGAGTTATTTTGAAATAACTCTGTAATGTAGACGTGCCCTATGATACATGTAGATTTTTCAAAATCATAGAGGGTCAGAGCCATGAGAAAGTTTTTGAATGTGACAAAGACAATTTACTGTTAATACTTTAGATTCTGTGGGTAATTACTGTGAATTGATGCAGAGTAAAAAAAAAGGATAACGGCAGGACATCAGAGATTAGCTCTATAAAGCATTTAGTCACAGCGTGCAAGGGATAGCATAAGACAAATTCTTATCACTAACAAGTATGCCCTTCATGGTCAAGCAAGGAATTTCAGGCACTGGTGTCCAAACACTACATCTCGCATATAGCTTCAGAACAATGGGGTGGCAGAGAGAAAGAGAAAGAGAGAGAGAGAGAAAGAGAGAGAGCTATTCTGACTGTGAAAGACCATTAAGGAAAGCCCAGAGATTTTATGGGTATTTTGGAAATGTCAGCACTTTATATCCACCTATTATTTTTAATTAGGGGCTCAGGTTTGGGCAGTGGGCAAGAGTGCAGTGAAGCCATTCTATGAAAAGAAACTGTATTTTTGAAAAATATTTATGGTTCAGAACACAGCATGGAGAGTGCGATGTAAAGCCATTACTGTCAGAACAATAATTCTTGCAAAATTACTTATTCTTTGCAACAATGTTTTAAAAATAATTAACCTTTAGACTGGTGAAGATGAGCACATCAATCTTTAGTGTTCAGCACACCAGGCATCAAGGAGGAATAGACTTATTTTACCAGCCCTTACTACTTGCTTACTTACAATAGCATGCTTGTTTTTTTCCTCTTAGACTAAGATGCTTTCTAGATTCTCATTCACCACAAAGGAGATTATACCCCTCACTTGCTTTACACTTGTTTTACACTCACCTCACTTTGCCGCTGATAGGTATTTTCAGTATAATCTAGTTTTTTCCCCATTCCCATCTTAAGTGAATTTAGCTCTTCCCAGAAGGTTTTTCCCACTGAATGGAAGATCAGATGGTATCCAATATCTCTGAATAGCTGTCCACCCAACAGTCTGAAAACACTGCCAACCACCCTGCACAGCATGGATAGCTTCCTGGACAAATGGCTTCCACAAATCTTTTGAAATTAACTAGACAAGGTATCAAACCACTAGTTTCTGCATTGTTAGAAGCTGTGTAATATTAAGATAATTCTGTAAATTATATAAATTCATTTTAACAAGTTTTAAGTGGGCAAAACTTTTACATTTGTTTCTTTCTAAGACTACGTCTAGACTGCATCCCCTCTGCCGAAAGAGGGATGCAAATCAAGCACTTCAAAAGTGCAAATGAGCCCGGGATTAAAATATCCCTGGCTTCGTTCGCACACTCACGTTCCGACGCTGTGCCAATCAGGCTCAGTGTCGAAAGTGAAAGTAAAGTGTAGCCGAGGCTCTGCCGACAGTGGGGAGCTTTTTCAGCAGCTCCTGTACTCCTCAAAAAATGTAGGAGCTGCCGAAAAAGCTCCCGGCTGTCGGCAGAGCTGCGGCTAGACTTTATTTTCACTTTCGACACTGAGCCTGATCCGCACAGATTCAGAACATGAGTGTGCAAATGAAGCCCGGGATATTTAAATCCCGGGCTCATTTGCACTTCCGAAGTGCTTGATTTGCATCCCTCTCTCAGCAGAGGGATGCAGTCTAGACACAGCCTAAGTGTTATGGTTTCTATCGTTAACACACTTATGCAAGGAATAAAAAATCCTCAATTCAGAAATGACATCTATTGTTAAACACAGAGCAATCCTGTCCATAGGAGGGCTCAGGGCAGCCACCCTGGGCCACATACTTTGGGCAGCCACCCTGGGCCACATACCCTGCCCTAGGTTTTATGGTATGTAGTGCTTTACTTTATTTTCAGAGAAAATTACATAATACATTTTATTAATGTCAATATTTATGTGTTTCTCTTAAATTATTTGATATAATAATTGCTTTTAACTTCTGTTTTAACTACCTTTTAAGTATCACATATTTTTAAGTTTAATTGAAGTATTAAATATGATAAACTGTTGGAGTAATAAATATCAACCAAAATAAAGTAAAAAGATTTTAAATTTGCACATGGAAATTGAGGGGCTGGACATATTTAGCTGGATAACTAGGGCCAGAAAGAGAAAAGTACAAAATATATATAAAGGGTGGGAAAGTGTGGAATGAAAAATAAAATAAATCAAAGATACAACTTCAAGAAATATGAACTATTATATAAATGTATACATAATATTGAAGCATATTAGTATGGAGTTTCTCTCCTTGTTTTGAAAGTGTTCAGACCATGTGTTTTGATGCAGGCCCATCTCTAGTCATAATGTATATATTTGTCTTAAAGGTCATATATGGAAAATTGCTAAAAGGTTACAAAAGATTAAATGACTTGATTTGTTTGGATAAACCTTACATAAGCATCTAGTGTAAAACCCTTGGCCTGTTGATATTAATAAGAATTTTGCCATTGATTGAGATGGAACAATAACTTCGTCCTTGAACTTTTTTGGTATTCATTCATAAGTGAACTAAATAACCCAGCCTTTCAACACATGTCAATTGCTACTGCTAACTCCATTCTACCTCCCCACGTCTCATTATTACGGTTGCTTTGTTAAATAAGAAATATCCTACTATCCCAGGGCTTACAAACACTGATATCCTTAATTAAAACTCTGCTTTTATAGTGAGGTGGGACACAGAGACATGCACAAGAGATGGCTTCTTTAGTAAAATGAAAGAAAAACAGGAAAGGCATTTAGTGGCCATTTCTAGTGCCATTTTAATTAACTGGTAAAATATCTTAAGGAAACATGACTGAAAATAAAAACAAACAAACACAGGCTAAATATATTTGCATACAATTGCTGTGATTGATTTCAACTGCATTAAAGTTGTAAATAGTTTATTTTAGTTCTTTTGTTTAACATCAGCCTCATTATAAACTCAGCGTTTGAAAATTCTACTATTCCATATTTTATCACCACATAGTCATGGATTTTTATATATATAATCTTACAACCATATAGCAGAGAAAATGAGATTACTTAAATATATTTCTCCACCTCAGAAAAATTCACATGAATATTACATATATATAGACAACCACTTAGTAAAAATAATGAGATTACAACTACTTCTATTCCCACTAAAGATAATAAGATGAAACTACTATATACTACATTATTATATTTCTGAAGTTATTGTAAAGGACAAAGGAGACTATGGTTGTTTAATAATGAGAGTGCAGTAGAATCACTGTTAAATCTTTCAGTATTAGTCTCTACAATGTACCATCAAACTGCATGAAGAGAAACTGAGATATTCCCCCATTATAATTTCTGACTACCCTAATGAAAATACACAGAGAAAAGAGCTTTAGTGGCTGAGTTCATTTTTGTAGTAAATATAGTATTCTTACTATAAGTAGCTGAAAGAGGAAAAAACCAGGAATAAATCAAGAGGAAAAAATCTGTTAACCCAAAACAATGAGGAATCCTATGGGCACCTTAGGGTATGTCTACACTAGCCCCCTAGTTCAAACTAGGGAGGCTAATGTAAGCATTCGAAGTTGCAAATCAAGCCTGGGATTTAAATATCCCGCGCTTGATTTGCATCTTCCAGGCCGGTCGCCATTTTTGAAATTTACAAGTCCGGACTAACTGCCCACGTCTACACGCGGCAGGGATCCGGTATTCCTTGCAGGAGGAATAACAGGTAGTTTGATTTAGGGCTTTAATTCGAAATACCGGGTCCCTGCCGCGTGTAGACGCAGGCAGTTAGTCCGGACTTGTAAATTTCAAAAATGGCGATCGCCAGAAGATGCAAATCCGCCGGGATATTTAAATCCCGGGCTTGATTTGCAACTTCGAATGCCTACATTAGCCTCCCTAGTGCAAACTAGGGGGCTAGTGTACACGTACCCTAACAGATTTATTAGGGCATACTCTTTCATGGTAAAACCCACTTCATCAGATGAATTGCAGTGGAATTTACACAGGCAGGGCAGAAAGGAAAGAGGATACTTGTGTAAATGAGTCCAATCAAGTCAGGGCAGAAGTGGCTCATTCACAGCAGTTGATGTGGAAATGTGGGTAACAAGAGAGGGGAAATAGCCTTTGTAGTATGTTAATCAGTTAAGATCCATATTCAATCCTAAATTGATAGTATTGAATTTTCAAATGAATTCCAGATCATCTGTCTCCCTTTATAATAGGGATTTGACATTCTTCTGTTAACCAAGGCAAGGTATTCTTGTCTCAAGTTTGGTGTGGGGAATACTATGAATGTATTGAACCTCTAGAAGTGAATTTAATCACTTCTATAATATATTTGAGAGAGTTTATCTCTGTTTGTTCAAGAACTCTTCCAAAACCATAAGTAACAGTAACTATGACCACCAAATTTGGTATGCAGCTTCCATTTATCACAACGTAAAGCATGTATGGGTTTGGCTGTGGCAAGAAAATGGGATGTGCTTGGAATGCGATTACTTCTTATAAAACCATAGAGAAAAGAGATAGAATCACTAGGCAGCATAAAGGGGCGTGCTGAGAGTGCCTCTCCTGTCCAGGATTACCCCAGCCTTGAGCCTGCCATCCCCCAGGTATCGTTTGGCGGGGGGGGGGAGGGGGAGAGTGAGGGCTGAAGCTGCTCCCTTCCCCATTGCTGACTTTTCCCCTGCATCAGGGAGTGAGGGGAAAGTGCACAGGTTGTTGCATTCCTCCCTGTGGCTGGGAGTCACAGGGGGCAGACTAACCTGGAACTGACCCAGCCAGAGGACATGCACTCCTCCCACAGCTGTGCCTGCTGGAGCTACAGCAGCCATGGAGAGGTGCTTCTCATGTGGCTACAAACTGCTGCAGTGAGAGAGGGTTTAGGTAGTCCTCTCTCACTAGGACAGCCACAGAATTCTGTATCCCCACCCTCACTGATTTAAATGAAGCATGTACATTTTCATTTTATTATAAAAAAACTTAATTGAATTAAAGACCTGAGCAATGCTGGGCAAATCTTCTAGTAATGTGATCATTGAGTTTTGAAGCATTATTGGATTACCAACTACCTGTTTCATTGGATCTGCTCCATCTCAGAAGAAATTCTCTTCCCACAGAATATTATGTAGCAGGTGAATCACATCACATCAACCTCCACTTTCCTTTTCTCCCACCAATCAACTAACCTCAGCAGTAAAGCTGGATAAAATGTTCCAGTCATATATTTTTTCCAGAAAATGCTCCCTGTTTGGAGTGATTGTAGTTTTTTCCCAAATTTGGGTCATTTTTATGTCCAAATACAAAATGAGGGTATTTTAAGTCAAAATGTTTTTTGGCACTTTTAAATTGTTTCAGAATTTTATTTTGAAACAAACTGTTCTTTGTCACTGACATTCCATTCTAAAAATGTAAATTTGAATTAACATTTCATTTTGAAATTGATGCCAAAACCATTTCATTTGACCTAGATGCTGTTGTTGGTGGTGGTGTTAGTTTTTTCAAGAACTCCTCTTGAAAGGAGGGAAGAGGGAAGGGGAGTGTTGTTAAGGCAAGAAAATATCAGTTTAATCCATTTTTTTTCAGTTTGGTCACTGAACCAAAAAAAAATCAGAAATTCACTCAGCTTTATATAAGAGAGTTTACAGTTTCTCTTGTCAGTCAATTTGTTAAGCAACGAGATGGCAAAGAGAATAAAGGTGTGATCAAATGGAGGAATCATTACAAAAATCAAAGATGCTGCTTCTAGCTGGCTGCCAAATTACAAATATTGAAAAAGATAGCTTGTCTTCATGTTTTACATTCTTTGTCCTTTCTCCTTATCCCATCAGTTTGTTTTCATGTCTTAAATGCCACACATATATGCACCCAACAGAATGAGGAAGAAGATATATTATGATGAGCCATGAAAACTGAAAAACTTGGGATGAATAAGTCAGAGTATAATATACAACCACTATTCACCACTGAACTTATGGAGTTTAATATTTTATGTATCCATTCAGAAAACAAAATGCAGAGAGAGTAATGAATACAGAATTTTTTTGATATAAACTAAAATAGTCATGCTTCCTCAACATATGAACTGTATCTCTAATAAGTTTTAAATGTCTCTCCCTTTTTTTGCTTGCAAGCAAATTAACATTGCATATAAAGCTTTTTCATTGTTAAGAAGGACATTGATTATATTTTTATTCAAATATATATTTAACATAGAGCTTAACATGGAAATCAAACTTTAATCTTAGCTCTCTGAGCTTTTATGAAAATATTATTTTAAAATCACTTGATTCTAAATGCTATAATTAGGGTTGCAAAATATTATAAATTGTAACTCTGGATTCATATTGTCCAAACTTTCCAAAAATTCATGTCTGTGGATAAAACTTTCCATTCTTTGTCTCTGTCCAAAATAATTGTTTTATGGAAAATCTAGATAAAATCAGCTCAGCTCTTGAAGTTAGCTGAAGGTATTCACATGTGCACATTTTCCCCATGTTAATTGTGATAGGACTACCCAAAGCCATCATGAAACAGATGCAAAGTAGTGAAAGCAAGAACTTTAGCACAAGCCCTTTTATTTCTGGCCTCAATTCTGTTCTTTGGGAAGGTTATCTGTGACTATAATCATGGAACTTCATTTCCCATTCCGTACTGCTAGACAGAGTTTATCTGGAAGAGACAGCATTTGGCTAGATCGCTCACTACTAGAGGAAAGAGGAAATTATATCTCATTGTGCTCTTTGAATTTTGTTGTGGTCCAATAAAGATGGGGTTAGCAACAAATGCAGCCTAATTGGCCAAAAAATATGGTGTCAGGTTTCTTACGAATTGTGGCTGTTTCTTGAAGATTACTTCCTCCTCTTCAATGACCTTCTTGTGTCTCTCAGGTATTTTCAGAGAGAGTAGGAAATTCTCCTCACAAGATTTTTTATCCATTACAAAGAATAACAGAATAGTCCATACATTAATAACCTATAATAATAGTACTTTCTTCCATCAGTATGTTCAAATCAACAGGACCTTTCACGTGAGAGTAAGTTACCATTATGAAATCATAATAAGAAATAATTAATGGCATTAAGGAATAGTTTATGAGGGACAAATTTATATCAGCAAAACCATGGAGGGAGAAAGTAGTAGAGAAACAAAAACAGAATTGAAATAACGAAACAAAAACAATAAAAATAGTTTGGGAAGTACAAATCCCAGGAATAATACTATGCATTCTTGAGCTCTATCTACTGACTATCTGCATATGTTTTCTCATAGCATTCTCATTTTGAAATAATTTCAATTAACTATCTACTTTTTAAAATAATTGGTGAGGTTCACAGCTCTGAAGTGTGTTTTCACACTGAGTGCCTTCCTCCTGCTGTTTTCACTCAGAAGATTTCTATGTCAAAACATTTTCTCACAGTATCTTGAGCAAACCACATGGGTTGACAGTTTGTAAGGGGATTTGACTGTCTACTTCTAAGAAATGCATACTTCTAGCGTTCCCATTGGAAATGTTCACCATTCAATTTTCAAGTGGTTGTAAACCTTAAATGAAACAATTTTTTTTCAACCTCACCAAGAATTTTTTTCCTCATTTAGGGACAGTCAATGAATCTGTTATTCTGACCGTTGAGAACTTATTCAATGAGGATACTAATTGGGTAAATGGCTATTCACCTGTATAAATAGGAAGTAAAATTTTTTGAACTTCAGCCCTATCTCTGTGGTTATTCTTGATCAGTTACTAAACAACTTAGAAAATAAAGCCCTTCTTACAGCAAGGTTTTCTAAAGGCCTGATAGATATAATCCCAAAGAGGGCACAGACTGTGGAAAGGGAACATCAGGCTGAAGTGCCGACAGACCCAAAGGTTCAGAGGCCTGTTCAGCCGATAGGGATATAAATCATGCATCTCTGGCATAGACTTGGAGTGAGGGAAGAGATCTAGCCAGCTTCCTATTAACTTTATAGTCCATTCATCCCATACATACTTATGTAACTTGCTAGCAAGAATACCATGGAAGACCACATCAAAAGCTTTACTAAATTCAAGGAATATCATGTTCACCATTTTCCTCAGAGCCACAGAACCAGTTATTTCATCATGGAAGCAATTAGGTTAATTAGGTTTGACTTGCCCTTGGTGAATCTAGGTTTACAGTTCCTGATCACTTTCCTCTCCTCCAAGTGTTTCAAAATAGATTCCTTGAGCACCTGCTTCATAATTTTTCCAGGGACTGAAGTGAGGCTGGATCTATAGTTACCTGAATTCTCCTTCCCTTTTTAAAAGACAGTCACCATTATGAGTTTTCAAACATAATGGCCAATGACTCTGAAATGACATCAGCCAACACTCTCAGCACCTTTGGATGCCTTGTAGTATTCAGCCATGGACTTATGCATGCCCAGCTTTTCTAAGTTTTCAAGCTTTTCCTTAAACTCTTCTTTCACCACTGAGGGATCCTCACCTCCTCTCCATACTGTGATGCTCAATGCAGCAGTCTGGGAGATGATCTTCTCTGTGAAGAGTGAGGGGGGAAAAATGCTCAGGACTCCAGCTTTTTCCGCATTGTCTGTCACTAGGTTGCCTCCCGCATTCAGTAAGGGTCCCACACTTTCCCTGGCCTCCATGGTGCTAACATACCTGTAGAAATTTATCTTTTTATCCTTGATATCTCTTGCTAGCTGCAACTCCAAGACTATATCTACACTAGCGGGTTCTTGTGCAAGAACTCATGTGCAAGAACACATCCACACTGCCATGTGCTTTTGCGCAAGAGCATCCATGGCAATGTGGACACTCTCTTGCGCAAGAAAGCTCTGATGGCCATTTTAGACATAGGGCTTTCTTGCGCAAGAAACCCCTGCTGTGTGTCCACACTGCCCTCTTGCACAAGAGCTCTTGCGCAAGAGGGCTTACACTTGTTAGAAAAGAGCGTAGCTCTTGCGCAAGAAGCCCTGTCTTCCAACGCCATACTGTAAATCTTCTTGTGCAAGAGCGGGTGGGCAGTGTGGATGCTCTGCTGGTTCTTGCTCAAGAATGGTTGTTCTTGTGCAAGAACCCACCAGTGTAGACATAGCCCAATTGTTCTTTGTTCTGATTACACATCTCTATGCCCAAGCAATATTTTTTATACTTTTCCCTATCCATCTATCCAAGTTTCCACTTCTTGTAACCTTCCTTTTGGGTTTTAAGCTCACTGAATTTTTTTTCTCTTAAGTCTAGCTGGTCATCTACCATATTTTTTTTTTCTGCATACTGAAATGATTTATCCCTGCACCCTCAATAAGGCTTCATTAAAATACAGCCTGCTTTCCTGGACTCCTTTCCCCTTATATTAGCAGCCCAGGGGATCCTTACCATCAGTTCCCTGAGGGAGTCAAAGTCTACTTTTCTGAAGCCAAGGATCATTATTCTGCTACTCTCCATTCTTCCTTTTCTCAGGACCCTGAACTCAACCATCTCATGCTCACTGCTATCCAGGTGGACGCCCATTTCTACTTTGCCTACCAATTCTTCCCTGTTTGTGAGCAGCAGGACGTGTTGGACATGACTCTTAGTTGGTTCCTTCAGCTATAGTACCAGAAAGTTGTTCCTAACACTATCCAAAAATTTCCTGGATTGTCTATGCACTGCTATGTTGCTTTCCCACTAGATGCTAGGATGACTGAAGTCCCCCATAAGAACCACAGTTTTCATTTTCTCTGATGCAATTCAGGGTTAACACTTGGGCCTCTAGTCCTTTAACCTTCCCTGCAACTAACTACAGTCCAACAAATGGTCATAGCAGTCAGACACTCTGATATTCACCCCACTATCTCACAATATAGCCCTCCTAATTAGCGATCACGGTAGCTGCTGTTGGACAGATCCCAGGCAAATTCCCTCTGTTCACCTGTCCTCTGTTAGGTGCTCACCTTGTAACACAATGGAATATTTAAATAAATACAGCTAAAACTATATCTAACAAACAATAAAGGTACTGCTAACTATATGCAACTGGGGGGGGAGGGAGAAGACACTAAAGTAGTTATCAGTTGTGAGGTTTAGTCCACACAAAGCTCTGACTGCAGCCACAGGTAGTAAGTAGGACCTGCCATCCCAGGAGAGTATCATCCCAGGGGCAGGCTATTGCCACGGGGCATAAATGCTGCCACTCTACAACTACTGCTAAGCAAAGTTCTCTGGCTCCAGTGTGGTGGGCATGTTCTGCATATGGGTAGGATCAGAACCCTATTTTCAAACAAAGAGAAGCTGAATATGCAGGATGGAATTGTATTTTGAGGACAGAGATCAGTTGTCCTTGCCACATTACATAAGGATGTCATGCAAAAAACACACATGCCACACCTGATTGTGGACAGCTAATATTGATGGGTTTGACAGTACATTTGTTGATTAGACATGAACCCCAAATTCCACTGCAAGATAGAAAAAAAGATAAGAATACTTCTTTACCTCCAAGGAAAAGCAGTATTTGATTTCAGTGGATTACTATTTACATTTCTGGGAGGCCAATGCCCTGACTGATAAAAGAATTGTAGATTCATAGAATACTAGAACTGGAAGGGACCTCGAGAGGGCCTCACATCCAGTCCTCTGCACTCACAGCAGGACCAAGCGCCATCTGGATCATTCCTGGAAATGTTTGTCTAATCTGCTCTTAAATATCTCTAATGATGGAGATTCCACAACCTCCAGTGGCAATTTATTCTAATGCTTAAGTACTCTGACAGTAAAGAAGCTTCTTTCTAAGGTCCAACCTAAACCTCCTCTACTGCAATTTAAGCCCATTTCTTCTTGTCCTATCCTAAGAGCTAAAGCAAAATATTTTTTTCTCTGTCCTTCTTATAGCAGCCTTTTAATTATTTGTAAGCTGCTATCATGTCCCCGTTCAGTCTTCTCTTTTCCAAACTAAACAAATGTAATTCTTTCAGTCTTCCCTGATAGGTCATGTTTTCTAGAAGTTTAATAATTTTTGTTGCCCTTCTTTGGGCTTTTCCAATTTCTCTGCATTTTCCTGAAATATGGTGTCCAGAACTGAACACAATACTCCACTCAAGGCCTCATCAATGCAGAATAAAGTGGAAGAATTGCTTTTCATGTCTCGCTCACAACATTCCTGTTAATGCATCCCAGAACAATGTTTGCTTTTTTTGCAACAGTGTTACACTGTGGACTCATATTTAGAGTGTGCTCCACTATGACCTTTGGATTAAATCAGTGATTGCCAAATTGAAGGTTTTCGTTGTGAGACAGGCATTCTGGCTACTGTGTTTACTAAGAAAAGCCCCCAATTTGCCTTACAAGAATTCAAAGCATTGTGTTGAAAATGGGAGTTTGACTGCAATACCTCCTACCAACCATGCCCATAGAGTAATGGAACAGTGGAATCAGTGGTGAAAACAGACAAGACTGTTGCTGTTTATTTTGATTCAGACCTTGATGCGTATTAGTATTTTTGACACACAGGAGAACCCTCTCACAGGTGTACCAAAGCAATTCAGTGCAGGCATTGAAGGGGTGAAAAACCAAACCCTTGTAACCCAGAGAAGACACGTTATAGGTACTGGACAACAACAGGACAGCCAGTTACTGTTATGGACAGGCTCGATGTTAGCAGCCTGCCTGAAAAAGCCATGTCACTTTAATATAGATAATTGTATTCCTGCTTATGAATATGTATGTGTGCATGAGGAAGCGTGAATGAGAAACATCCAGTCATGAGGCAATCCAGCATTTGTAACCTTTTACGGGAAGAAAAGATCCTGCAAAGTGCTTAAATTAACGTGACAGGCAGCCAAGTCTCGTTCTCTCTCTCTCTCTCTCTCTCAGACAAGATGTAACAGCACACCAACCCCAGGACTGGACTGGAAGCAATAGATCCTCCATGGATCCAAAGGGACCCTAGCGATTGTTGTGGCCTTGTGTTCGATCTCTGGGAAGCTGATGGCTGGCCAGCTCCAGTCACCTGTGAAATTGGAAGTAATCTACATCGCACCGATAGCTGCCTCCAAACCGACAGTATGAATGTGATGTGTGTGTGTGAGTACTACTGTATCCTTAAGAATCTGAACTAATAAACAAGCTTCAGTATGGGCTTGGTGTGCTGTTACATCTTGTCTGAGAGAGAGAGAGAGAGAGAGAGAGAGAGAGAGAGAGAGAGAGACTTGGCTGCCTGTCACGTTAGTTCACCCTTTATCTGGGCTTTATTCCTTGGCTGATTCCAAGGACAGGTAACATTCCTGTGAGGTTCCAGCTATCAGAGAGACACTAGAAGAAATGGACTAAAAGAATTTTGTGAGGTGCAGTGACACCCAGGTCATACAAGGTGACTAGGAAAGATAGACCTGTGATCTAAGGGAACAGGAGGCACTATTGAGCCAGCAGACACAACACCGAAAGCAAGTGCGTAGAGATTATCACAGAACTGGAAATCTGAGAACGATCCAAAGATAAATACCACAGGAAAGGAGGAAATTCCATATAAAGACAGTTTGCTAGACTCAGAGATGAGTACCAGGGAGATAGAAATTGGTCTCCTCAACAGGCAACCATGCTGGGAGTGACTTAACTATTTCAGAGACTAGTTAACCACCTGAATCTGTTGTATATACAAGACTTCAACTCACCTATGAGTTAGCAACTTCTGAACATCATCTGTCTGTCAATTATTTGTTGCAATGTTCATTCTAATGCTTCTGAAATAGGGAGGGTGCATCATGACCAGTGGAATTGGAGGTAGAGGGCCAAAGTTCCCTGGAAGGCCTGTTATTGTTGGATGTGATGGAGTATATAAATTCCACAGTGGGGATCAAGTTGTTAAGGAACATCTGTGTCTCAGGTGGCCCCACTCAGCCACACCTGCGAAGGCTGCACAAGCTGCAGCATGGCTATTAGATAGAGGAGCAGAGCAGCTCAGTGGCAGACAGAGGATGGAAGCAAAGGGTTGCTCTGAGGTGTGACAGCACAGACATGTACAAATCTACCAAGCAGAGGCATGTGACTGAAAGTGTGGATCAGCTACATGGCTGAAATGATTTATACTGGGAAGCTAAAGAAGATAGGTAGGAATTGGGGGGGGGGACATGTCTTAATAAGCCTAGATGATGAGTATAGGTGCTCACCATTGAGCCCTAACATGAAGCCTGGTAGAGAGGATGTGCCTTGCCTTCCTCCCCACCCCACAGTCTGAAGGGTTATAACTCCAGGAGTCTTCACTTAGGAGAGAAACCAGATGGAAAAGGACTTGCTGCAGGGACACTGCAGGACCAAACTGTGTTTTCACTGGAGAGATGCCCTGCCAACTGTAGAAGGAACTCAGCCACATGAACTGAGTCTGGGTTTAATGGAGTTCTACTCACTCAGCTTAAACTGTACTCTGCTTCACTCATTGTGAATGAAACAAGATAGAACCTTCATTTTCTTAGGCCTGACACTTTAACTGATAGCAAAGATTATTCATGTGAATAAGGTCTGCAACACTGCACGTATTTATATTTCCAAGGATTGCCTGAGGAATGCAATTATTAAAAAGCTTATTTTAGGTGTTTCGTTATCAAAAAGCTTAGTCGTTAACTGCAATTCCTTTCTGTGTTACAGGAGGTCAGGCTGCCATATGCAAAACTATGGAGACAGCTTAACACTTCCACTTACCAATTATTTCTATTCCTGGCTTGTTCAAAGACTTTTTAGTTAGTCACAATGAGTTGGAGAGAGTGGAGTTTGCATTAATCAAACTGACAACTATTTCAAATTTCAAATTTGCTTTATGAAAAATTCATTACAGTGAATCTTAGTAATATAAAATTATTTCATGTTTTCTACCCTGAAATCCATAGCTGTTATAAAAAATTATGCCATACTTTGATTCAGTTTTCATAATTGTGGTCAAAATGGATCTCATGACCAGGCTCATTTTTAGATTTGCCAGTAATTAATGGCTTTCACAACAATGGAACCCAGTATTCAGAGGAAAGTAATACCAAAGGAAAGTAATACTAATTGTTCCCATTTACCAGGTAACTCTATGTGTCTTGTCTTAAAATCTTATAGATTATAAACATCCAGGGAAAGAAAAGTATTAAATTAAACATAGGGATGCAAGTCCTGGCTCCCCTTAAGCAGTGTTTCTGAAAGTGTACTACAGAAACACATTAACTGGCCGCCCCGGTTTGTTTGTGTACTGGCAGCGTGGCCACGGAGCCTTGCAGATCCCATTGGCTCCGTTTCATCCTTTGCAACCCAGAGGAGCCGTGGGAAGTGGTGGCCTGGCCCATGCCGCTTCCCACGGCTCCCCTTGGCTGCAAAGGACAAAACAGAGCCAATGGGAGCCGCGAGGCTCCGTGGCCGAGGTGCCAGTACATAAACAAAAGGGGGTGGCCAGTTAAAGTGTTTCTGAAAGTGTTTCCCTGGTACACTTTCAGAAACACTGCCCTTAAGTCAGAGGTAACAATCACAATGATTTTAATCAGGCTCCGAGGGATCTGATTCTTTTTTTCCTTACAGTGGTATAAATAAGCAGTGACTCCATTGGAGTATACTGAATTTCACCAGTGTAAATCAGCTTTAAGTGATAATTAGGCCAATGATTTCTGGAACTGATCCATTTCGAAATCTATGAGGGGATGAGAAAGTAATTGGTCGTAGATGGAAATTATCTGGATGTAACTAGTAATGTCACAAACATATTTGAAACACATGCAGCCCACTCTACTAATCTCATTTAGCATGGACACTCTAATTGACAAGATTTTTTTCCCCTTTCCCTCCCCATCTCCCCTCTTTTTTCTGCTATTTATTTGTACCTCTGGACACCTTGCTCTGTCATCTGAAGAAGTGGGTTTTGCCCATGAAAGCTCATGATACCTTCTGCATTTTTGTTAGTCTTGAAGGTGCTGCAGAACCATTCATTGTTTTTTTTTAAGATATTTCAAATAATATAGCCAAACTAAACTTAAACACGTAGGCTACGTCTAGACTTCAAGCCTCTTTCGAAAAAGAGTGTCTAGACTACAACCAGTACTTTCGAAAAAGAAAGCCACTTTTTTGAAAGAGAGCACCGAGGCAGTCTGGATACTCTCTTTTGAAAAAGCAGTTTGCAGTACATAGCGCCTTTTTTCGAAAGAGCACTTTAGAAAAAAGGCATTCTTCCTTGTAAAATGAGGTTTTCTGCGATCGAAAAAACTGCCACGTTCTTTTGATTTACTTTCAAAAGAATATGGCAGCAGTCTAGCTGCAGAGGAAGTTTTTTCAAAAAAAGGCCACTTTTTTCGAAAAAACCCTATAATCTAGACACACCTTTACTTACCATTAGCAGTTAAAAAAAAAAGTCCTCGCTGGTTACCTTCAGATAATTTTTCCCTGTATATTCACATGTTCTGCACAGTTTCCTTTATAGCATGTCATGGGTGCAGGGACCACAAGCTTTACACTAAGCTCATGGCCATTCACTTCACTGTCACTCATTTCATTTTCACCTTCTGGTGACAGAAAGACAGATGTAACATTCTTTGAAAATGTCATATAATTGATTTTTCCAAAACATATTCAGTACAAATTTGGTGCATTGGCCTAAGTTTATTAAGTAGGTGGCCCAAGAACTATACTATAGGTTTAGGTGTTTTTTATAACTTAGTCTGGATCACCTTAATCATATTACATGTGGTATAGATTGATGTATAAGAAGAAATATGTTTTTCAGACGGATGATGATTAACATGAAACTTATAACGCTGTCTACTCTAGCTCATCACAAGCTACTTATATCAAATCAATATGCTTATAACCACGTTTAAAGATAGGCAGCTGTCTTGGTTAAGATTGATCATAATTAATGTTTCTGGGAACAATATAAGAATTACTCAGGAAAACCATTCATTATACTAAATAGGTCAACCAACACCAGAGAATCTACAATTACCTAATGTGAATCAAACATATAGGATGAGAAAGGATAGCATAATAATATTTTAGAAAACAATGCTATAACAACAGAGATTTAACCCTTAACTTGACAGTCTTTATTCTTGCTTAGAATTGTCACTTTGATTTAGAATGATAAAAAGACTCTACAGCAATCAACTATTATAGCACATTGTGTACTGGTCAGTAAGAAAAGCTTTCATTAGTTTGTGCTGGATTCCAGGACAGGGTCCAAGATGCAATTACCTGTCCCTTTGTTTAATTCAAAATAAGTACAAATTTGTGTACGTCATTTTCCATCCATCAGTTTTATGGAGCCTTTTATACAAATGATTTTAAATAGACCCTGGAAGAAAATGGATCGAAGAGAATACCTTAATTTTAACATCACAAAAACACTGCTGATTGATGAGCATGATTTTTAGAAAGATATAAAATGTTTTAAAATTTTAAACACATCTTGTCAGCTAAAATCTACCACAAAATGATATTCTGTATCCAATACTCACTGGAACCCATTTATGGTGAGCCACTGAAAAAGAATGGATCAACTTCTTTATGAACTTCAGTCTCGGTATCTTTATTGGGAACAAGAGCATTCTGAATAGAAAGTCATGGAGTAAAACTGGTCAGGACTCGTATGCCAAAACAATGGTTTCTTAGGTAATTATTTTGAATGTGTAACACTTTGTGTCTATGTTAGGTGGGATTTTATTTTATTTTTTGGTTAAAATCAGACAAACAGACTTCTCAGAATTTATTTATAGCCTCAGTACTTTCATTATCAAAATTGCCCTTCTAAAACTCTGTCTGCTAGCAGCATCACTTATTATATTCTCTGGTCTGACCAGTCAGTCCTCTGTGACAATTCTGGCACTGGTCTGGAAAAAATCGGGTCTACACATGATCTGGTGAAACCTCCAAAACACTTTAACTTACATCCAGCATTCTGGAATTGCCAAAGCACAGAAATATTTCCCCCCTATCCATGCCCTTTTTTGCAGAGGAGTAACTATGGAGACTAAGAATGGGCCAAGAATCTATCCAGATACCTGGCTAATCAGATTTTTAGGCTGTTTTGTGCCATCTAAGCAGATACCAGGATCTGAACATTACCTGTGTGTAGAAGAATAAATTTTCATATAAGGACAATGGAGAAAAAGATGTGTTTTATCTACATGAGGAAATATATTGGCATATCTATACTGATATAATTGTCCTACTCTGAAGAGTGAAGGATAAAAATTTGAAAAGAGCCAAGCTTCCATTGTCAGATGTGCCTAACGGCTTGTCTCCACAGGGAAAATAAGTGGAATAAATATATTGCTGTAGTCATATTGGCATAATTCTTGTTTTGGTTTAACTTACATTGCCTTCAAAGTGATTTAAGCCAAACCATTAAAAGAGGATAGTTATGCTAGTATATGATGGACTTTGCTGGTCTGGTACCCTTGGGACTTGACTGGTCCTGAATGAGGGGATTTGCTGCACCAGGGAAGGTCCCTCCCCTTATGGCTGTGCTACCACCAGGATAGGACTCCAGCCTGCCCCCGCTTCTGACTCAGCCTCCCAGGGCTCTCGATGGTCCTGCTACTGAGAGGCTGGAGTACCACAGCCAGAGCTGTGCAGTCAGGGCAAAGCTCCACAGCCACCTGGCTCTGCGGCTGGGGCTGGAGCTCCCTGATTGCCACTGGGGCTGGAGTTCCCTGGTCGCTGGAACCAGAACGCAGCTGGAGCAGCATGGCCAGGGCCGGGGCCAGAGCTCCCTGGCTGCCACTGGGGTCAGAGTTTGCTGGCCGGGGCTGGAGGTCCACGGCTGCTGCCAGGCTAGAATTCCCCAGCTGCTGGGGCTAGGGAGCTCCACTGGAGCCAGAACTCCTCCCCGCCACTCTGGGCTCCTGGCTGAGCCGCCGGTGCCCCTTACAGTGCTCTTGCCCTGCCTCTTCCTACGCTCTGTGCTCCAGGAAAATCCGGGGTCCATACCAGACCACAGATATTGCCAGACCAGGGAGTCCCAGTTAAGGGAGGTACAACCTGATAAATTACTCCATGTAGCTTATTCCTGATACTTAAGAACAAAGGGTAAATTTTTGGAAGTACCTAAGTGACTTAAAAACCTGAATTCTATTTGTACTCAATGGAAGTGAATGGCTTAAAAGGGCTTTTGATTTTTTTTTATGACATCATAGAACAGAAGTTGAAAAAAAGATCCAAACCACCTAAATCATGATGGTAATTCACATTATCAGTACTAATAGTAGTACTAATAATGATACATGGAACAATTTTTCAAGTTATTTCAAATTATGCACTCACAAAAATATAGGGAGTTTAACTGATGCTAGCAACCTATGCTAGCATGCATCTACACACAGCAGGGCTTAACTCAAAATAAGCTACACAACTTGAGCTATGTCAATTGCATAGCTTATTTTGAAATAGCTTATTTCAAAAATTGGTAGATCCACAGCACTTATTTCAAACCAGAGCACTCTTCCTCTGACTTCCCTTATTTATCACACAACAAGGGTTACAAGAGTCAGAATAAGAAGTTCTCCAACTTGACAGTATTTCAACACTATTTTGAAATAACTTCCTGCTGTTTAGACGCAGACTAAGTTATTTCAAAATAACACTAGATATTTTGAAATAATGTTGCTGTGTAGACATAGCCTAATTAGGCAGCTGTTGGCACAACTGCCAGAACAGTAGCTCTTTGACTCTAATGGTAGATAATAAATATGGGTCTATAGAAGGGGTTAAGGTAAAACCAGCAAAAACAACTAACACCAACAAGGTATACAGTTTGTCAATGTACAATTTTCCCTTACGGACAATTTCTTGTGAATGATGTAAAATGCTGTCCTACACTCATTAAATCAACAATGACAGTTACTTTTGTCCAAGATGAATCAATCCTACACAGGGAAGGAATTGCATTTCTAGATAAATTAATCTCTAACTACCTGGATCAGTCATGACTACTCAGACTTTCCTCAGAAGATCAGCCATAGAGTTCAAGATCGATAATAGGGCTTGCTGAAAATTTAACTAGAAATATGTTTCCTTAAAGCACTGAAAACAATGAAAAAAAGTTTTGTCTGTCATGGCTGAAGATAAATGCCTTGGGTCAGATCCTCAACTGGTATAAATTGTCTTAGCTCTGTTTCCAACGGAGCTATGCCAAATTGCAGCAGCCTACAATTTTTGCCTACATGTTCACCAAAACAGATCCTTTTTTCTTTTCTTTTTTTGGTAAAGGTGTTTTGTAATGCTGTCTTCAACCGTCTAATCATCAGATGTTCTGACTTGATCTTATTGAACTGACAAAAGTGTTTCTTAAAGTGTAGCTGCCTTTGGTAAGTTTTCAGTTACGATTAATTTACCTTTTTAAAGAAATTAGCAAACTAAAATTAAAAACTATTGTCCAGTTGTCCAGATGTTTATTCATTTAATCATCAAAGTTTAGTTAATTAGCTCTAACATATCTGGCAAATGTTATCCATTATCTATTATCTGGGAAACAGGCTCCAAGGCCATGATCCTTGATGTACTTTCAACTTAAACACATTTTAGGAGATACTTTATAAATAATGAAAGATAAAATCACACTTGCCTGCTGGACATCATGAACAGACATCTCATCAGATTGGAACATATCCAATCACATGTTCATTTCTTGTACTGATAGGCCATATCTTTAGCTAATATGTCTTCATCCAAGTCAATGGAGCTGTGCTTTTTTCACCAGCTGATGATCTGTCCTCTCTCTTTTGCACATATGAAATAGTTATGCTGATATGCAGCAAGGAATTAGCTAGTTTTATGTCATTCTCAAATAAAATCAATTAATTTAGATGAACTTCCACTAAAAGTAAATGTAAGTGTAGAAACATGCAAATATTTCAGGAGTTAGTTATGATACTTATCTGTATAGCTGGAACTTTAAATATATACATTCTCACATGATATTTTTAATGTTTTCCTTTTACACTGATTAAGTGGTAGCAGAAGTTTTATGAAATTGTATTATGTTATGATGAAAGACTGGTCTCAACTTTCAGCATGTCTGTGACTGGAATAAAGTAGAAATAAGAAAAAAAAGTCCCAGATAAGTAATCTGTTAACCTGTCTATTTTTAAAATATAGATATATAATTAATTGCACTATATAAGGAAAATAGAAACATCTGTATATCATAAAAATAAAGATAAAGGTATTCCTATCCCTTTCCTTATAATAAATGTATCTTGCTATTGGAAAAGAATGCTTAGCTATCTGTTTTGATTCCAAGTATTCAGCTAAATTAAACTTGTGCCAATATATAAAATAAAGAATGGGAAGGAGAAGATTGATTGGGATCCTCTGTTGTCCTTATTTCATCACAGAAGGAAACAGTTTATAAAAATGAAAGGTGGGAAGCTCAAAACCAATAAAAGGAATAAAAACATACAGTTTGTAATAGTGATAAAGCTGTAGACATTTATATGGATAAATAATATCCATAGTAATCAAATAAAGGCTAAAATTTTTACCTCAGATATTTTTAAGTAAAAGTCATGGACAGACCATGGGTGATAGAGAAAAAATTTACTTATGTCTGTGACCTGTCCATGACTTTTGTTACAATGTCTGTGAAAAATGAGGAGTTGCAGAGTCCCCTCCACTACCGTGGCACCGGAGAAGCTGTGGCAGACCCAAGGAACATGCCTGCTTTTCTGAAAAAAATGTCAGAAAAGCAGATGCATTTTGTTGGCAACCCTGTAAACCTCGTATTCAAAGGAAGATGCGGGGGGGGGCGGGGGTTCAAAATTTGGCCCCGTGTAGATGGGCCAAATTTCGGAAAAGCCTCTTTCGGAAATAAATCAGAAAGATTATTTTTCCTATTTATCTTTATAGTGTAGATATATCCCAAGTCTCTAAGGTGCTCAAGTCTATTTGTTGTTTTTCAGGGTTTTTTTTTCAGTCACAGACTAACATGGCTACACCTCTGAAATTTCAGGTCTAATGATGTTCCTATGCCAGCTGCTTCTAGTATTTCATACTAGATTGTTCTGTAGATATGGTTAGAATTGTGTGTGGAAAATATTGGAAAAATCCACAGAAAATTAAAAGTGTTTAGTATGTTTAGAGTGTCTACAATGACACTAATATTACTACCACCTAATAAGACATATCGTTTTGTGTTTTCCCATCACTACAACTGGTAACAGCTTTTGAGAACCCTGTGTCCAATTTATGCAGTGGTGAGTTTTATCAGATCTGTAACACAATTCCTCTCTGTATAGCTGGCCAACATAGTTCTTTAGGTGCTATCTAAGGTTACTTTGGTAATTTTATGTGCCTGTGTAGGCATAGATATGCATTTCTGAATTGTTCATTTTTTGTTGTTGTTGAAAAAAAACCACCTGCTCTTCTTATAATCTTTGACATCCTCCTCGATTCATGTTAAAACAACTTCTCAGAAGTCAGAGTTATTATGGAGAACAACATTGAACTCTAAGCAAGTCAAGCAGAAGCAATCAGTCAGCTAACTGTTTTGAAAGACATTTTTCTAAGGTCTTGGCACTGGAAGTCAATTCTCCTCTAAATTTAAACAGAAAAAAATTACATGATCATTATGGGACATATTCATAAAAGAATGTTCATAGGTCATATTTCAGCACATTTTTAAAAATGTGTGAATCACAGTTTGAATTACAAATGCAATTTCTTGTGAAAAAATGCTGATTTGTGTGAAAAACTGATGATTGGGTAAAGTTTAAAGATATAGATTTCATTTCCAGCAATCAAATACAGACATAAATAAAAGCCCATTTTTGACCATGAAGTCCTGAAACTCAAAGCCAAGAATTAGGGAAATATATTGGGTCTTTGGTTAGTGAATTTGAAACAAAGATAATTTTACAACCATTTTCTTGACATTCATCATTTCATATGCCCATTTGATAATGTTTTCATTTGTTATATATCAAAGCTTTCTTTAACATGCTTACTTTGTAAAATATAAACAGATTGCTGTATAGTTGCAAGAATTGTCCCTTCCATTCTTCAAGTTGATGTTCATTCAAAATAATTCTGTATTTTCACTGGGTGAATTATGTATAAGGTCTCTGGCAATATCAGTTTGATATCGATCAGAAGAGTTAGAATCATAGACTAGAGGAGACCATGACAAGTCATCTAATCCATTCCCCTGCAATGATCCATGGTTAAGCATTACCTAGACTATCCCTGCAAGGTGTTTGTGTAACCTGTTCTTAAAAACCTCCAATGATGGAGATTTCACAAACTCCTTAGTTGCTTAGCTGTCCTTACTGTTACAATTTTTTTCTTGATGTCTAACCTAAATGTCTCTTGCTGTGACCAAGCCCATTACTTCTTGTCCTATACTCCATGGATAAGGAGAAAAATGTGTCATTTTGCTTTATAACAACATCTTACATACTTAAAGACTGCTATCTCATCCATTCTCGGTCTTTTCTTCTCGATGAAAAAACCCGTTCATTTTAAGTGTTTCCTCATATGTTGTGCTATCTAGACCTTTAATCATTTTGTTGCTCTCCCTCTGTATCTTCTCCAGTTTGTCCACACCATTCCTGAAGTGTAATATCCAGATTTGGACAATCTATTCAAATTGTGGCCTTAATACAGGGGTGGGCAATAATTTTTTGCCTGGGATCCATTTCAAAAATTTTTGAAGTGGCCCCAGGCCACCCCAGAAGAGGTGGGGCCTAAACAGGAAGGGGTGGGGCCTAAATGGGAAGGGCGGGGCTCCCTTGCTCCCCTGCCCCCTGCCCCTGATTGTTCTGGGGGTGGAGGAGCCCCTTTGCCCCTCCTTCGCACTAGGCACCCATGCCCTGGAAGAGGCTTGGCACGCTCCCCCAACCCCAGGTCAATCAGGGCCTGGGGGCAGGGGAGCACGGGAAGCTTCCTCCTGCCCTGCGAGATGCTGCAGGCTCCTCACAGGGCTGGGGCAGGGCAAAGGAAGTTTCATGCAGCTCCCCCGCCTGCAGGCCCTGATTGGCCTGGGGGTGGGGGAGCGCATGAAGCCACCTCCTCTCTCATCTTCACCCTGCGAGCAGCGCATGCGAGCTGCTGGCAGGGCAGGAGGAGGCTTCGCATGCTCCCCCGGCCCCAGGCCAATTAAGGCCTGGGAGTGGGAGAGCGCACAAAGCCTTCACTGCTCTGCACCCACCCTGCAAGCTGCGTGTGGTGCTTTAAAGTGCCGTACGCTGCTCGCAGGGCCGGGACAGAGTGGCGAAGGCTTTGCGCGCTCTCCCGGCCCCAGGCCTTAATTGGCCTGGAGGCGGGGGAGCAATAGGACCACCATGGGCTGGATCCACCTGCTTGGCAGGCTGGATCCGGCCCACGTAATCCCTTTTGCCCACCCCTGCCTTAATAGTTCTGAATAGAGTGGAAGAATTACTTAGTGGCTGTGTCTACATTGGCACCCTTTTCCGGAAAAGGGATGCTAATGAGACAAGTCGGAATTGCAAAAGCAGCGGGGATTTAAATTTTCCCCGCGGCATTTGCATGAACATGGCTGCCGCTTTTTTCCAGCTCGGGGCTTTGATGGAAAAAAGCGCCAGTCTAGACGTTAAGAGGAATAAGGGATCTTCCAGAAAAGGCTTTATTTTCCGCAAGAGCATCTAGACTGGCGCTTTTTCCGTCAAAGCCCGAGCTGGAAAAAGCGGCAGCCATGTTCATGCAAATGCCGCGGGGAAAATTTAAATCCCCGCTGCATTTGCAATTCCGACTTGTCTCATTAGCATCCCTTTTCCGGAAAAGGGTGCCAATGTAGACACAGCCAGTGTGTTTTGCTTGAAACACTCCGGCTAATACAACACAGAATGAGGCTCATGTCTTTTTGAAAAAAACATTCCAATCTTGACTCATATTTAGTTTGTGATCAACTATAACCCTCAGATCTTTTACTGCGGTACTCCTCCCCATCTTTTTTAGTGTTTTTAATTACATCTTTTTTTGTGTTTGTGTAATTGATTATTCCATCTTAAAGGAGTACTTTGCATTTGTCCTTATGAATTTCATCCTGTTCATTTCAGACCAAGTCCTCTTGGTATCACCTACAAACTTTGCAATTTTACTCTTTATGCCATCGTCCAAATATGTTACGTTATTGAATAGAACTGGACCCACGACAGATATGCCCTTTCAAATTGACAGTGAACTATTGAGAACTTTTCTATAAGTTTGGTTTTCCCAACTATTTGTGTAACCCTCCTGATAGTTCATGTAGCTTATATTTCCTTTTTTTTCCCCCTCATGAAGAGGTTAAGTGAGACAGTATCAAAAACCTTGCAAATGTTAAATTATTACATCTTCTGGTTCCATCCACCCATCCAAAACTCTCATTACCCTGTCAAAGAAGAATATTAGGTTGGTTTAAGAAATCCATACTACAGTAAAACTCCATTGGTCCGGCATCCAATGCTCCGGCACTCCTGATGGTCCGGCACCATCGGGAACCTGGAAGTGCTCCGGGCAGCTGAACAATTGGAGCTGCTCTGCGCCGGGCTTCCCCGATTCAGCCGCTGCTGAAACTGATCAGCAGCTGAATTGGGGAAGCCGGGGGCAGAGCAGCTGGGGTGCTGCCGGGTTGGTCCCGTAGCACTGCCCCTCGGGGCTGCGGGACCAACCCCGCAGCACCCCAGCTGCTCTTGGGGACACCTGGGGCAGAGCAGCTGGGGTGCTGCTGGGTTGGTCCCGTAGCGCCGCCCCTCGGCGCTGCGGGACCAACCCGGCGGCACCCCAGCTGCTCTGCCTCAGGCGTCCCCGATTCAGCCGCTGCTGAAACTGACCAGCAGCAGCTGAATCGGGGATGCCTGGGGCAGAGCTGGACTATCGGAAGGGGGGGCTATGAGGGGTCTGGGGTCACATCCCCCCTCACCCCACCCCAGACCGCTCATAGCCCCCCTTCCAATAGTCCGGCATATCTGATAATCTGGCACCCCCTGGGTCCTAAAGGTGCCGTATTATCAGAAGTTTACTGTATTACTTCTGTCTAAAGAAGTAGGTTTTGCCCATGAAAGCTCATGATACTATATCTATTTTTTGTTAGCCTCTGAGGTATCACCGTACTACTTATTGTTTTACAAATTGATTGTTTGATTATTTGTTCCATTATCTTTCCAGATAACAAAGATGAGTGACTAGTCTATAATTCCTTTAGTTATCTTTAGACCCCCTTTCTATGCATAGATATTTTATTGTTCTTTACAGTCTTTTGGGATCTCTTTTGTCTTCCACAAGTTCTCAAAGATAGTCATTAATGGCTCAGAGATTGCTTCAGACAGTTCTTTCAGTATTCTAGGATGCACAGATGAGAACTCTCTGGTCTGGAGCCCTTGAGTCCTAAGTGGTCCCAAATGACAGAGTTTGATGGATCAGGGGAGCTCAAGGCTCCCCTCCTGGTGGTTGACCCTATTCCCTGCCATAGGCACGCTGCTGTCAGCCCTGCTGGAGCTGTGCTACTCACTGTGCTGACCCCAGCCCAGGCTATGCTCTCACCACCAGCCCAGGTAGCAATCTTGGGCTCCAGTCCAGGCTGCACTCCTGGGCACCAGCCCTGTTGTCTCTGGCCTGGCCAGGGCTGTGCTACCAGCCCCCACTGGCCCTGCTGCCTCTGGCCTGGGTCGGGCTACAATCCCTGCTATCCTGGCCCTGGCTGGGGCTATGTTGACAGATCCCGTTGGCCCTATTGCCTCTAGCCAGACAGGACTGTGCTCCCACCATGACAGCCCTGTGCTCCCCACTACCCACCCAGCCCTGAACTTGGTCATCCAGGGATCTCTGGTCCAGCAATATCCCTGGTCCTTCCAGACTATGGATGTTGCCTGACCAGACAGTCATGGATTTTAGAGGTTCAATCTGTATTTCATCAGGCCCTGCCAACTTTCCCAAGTAATTCTTAATTCATTCTTTATTTATTTTAATGCCAGCTCTTACTCCATTTTAAATTAATGTTCACTATGTTAGTTGTCCAATCACTGCTAAACGTTTTGATGAAAACTGAAACCAAAAAGGTATTTAGTGGGGCTGTTGATTATTCACAGTTAATTCACACAATCAACTCAAAAAACTAATCAGTGTTAGAAAATTGCAATTAATCATACAGTTAAACAATAGCATACAAACTGGAAATTATTAAATATTTTGGATGTTTTCTATCTTTTCAAATATATTGATTTTAGTTAAAACACAGAATACAATATGGAGTGCCAAATTTATAATATTTTATTGCAAATATTTGCACTGTAAAAAAATTTGCCTCATACAAGTACTATCGTGAAATGTTGTTATTGTGAAACTGTAACTTACAAAGGTAGATTTTTGTTACATTATCACACTCATAAACAAGAGAATGTAAACTTAAGAGCCTATAAATCCACTCATTCATACTACTTGTTCAGCCAATAGCAAGACAAACTAGTTTATTTACATTTACAGATGATAATACAGCCTTCTTATTTACAGTATCACTTGAAAGTGAGAATAGGCCTTTGTATGGCACTTTTGTAACTGGCAATGCAAGGTATTGGCATACTAGATATGCTAAATATTCATAGGTCCCTTCATCCTTTTGCCACCATTCCCAAGGACATGTTTCCATGCTGATGATGCTCATTAAAAATATGCATTAATTAATTTTGTGATTGAAATCTTCAAGGGAAAAGTGTATGTCTCCTTTCTGTTTTATGCACATTCCTCCATATATTTAATGTGATAGCAGTCTCGGATGACAACCCAGCATGTTTGTTTTAAGAACACTTTCACAGCATATTTAACAAACTGCAAAGTAGGTACAAATTTCTAAAATTAGAATTTCTAAAAATAGCTAAAGCACTTAACCCAAGCTTTAAGAATCTGGAGTGCCATCCAAAATTCGTGAGGGATGAGGTGTAGAGAATGCTTTCAGAAGTCTTAAAAGAGCACCACTCCAATTCAGAAACTGTACAAATATAATCACCATCAATCAATCAATCAATCAATCAATCAAACTTCGGCATCTCACTCAAAGAAAATGAACATGTGTTGGTCTTTGCTTTGAATTGTTATCAAGCAGAACTTGTCATCAGCACGAATGCATATCCTCTGGAATAGTTGAAGCATGAGTGGGCACATGAATCTTTAACACATTTGGCTCATAAATACCTTGCCACATCAGCTACAACCATGCCATGTGAACACCTGTTATCATATTCAGGTAACATTGTAAGCAAGAAGCAGGCAGCATTATCTTCTGCAAATGGTAACCAAACTTCTTTGTTTGAGTGATTGACTGAACAAGAAGGACTGAGAGAACTTGTAGTCTCTAAAGTTTTACATTGTTTTATTTTTGAATGCAGTTATTTTGTACATAATTTTATTTTTGTAAGTTCAACTTTCACAATAAAGAGATTGCACTGCAGTGCTAGTATTAGGTGAATTGAATAAGGCTATTTATTTTGTGGTTTTTTTTACAGTGACAGTATATGTAATTAAATATAAATAAACAGTGAACACTGTACACCCTTTATTCTGCGTAGTAACAATATTCGAAAATGTGAAAAATGCCACAAATATTTAATAAATGGTATTCTGTTACTTTTAATTGTGTGATTAATAGTGATTAATTTTGAATTGTGATTAATTGTTTTAATTGTTTGACAGATCTAGTATTTAGCAGTTTGGCCATTTCTGTATTTTTTGTTATTGTCTTACCCTTTTCAAAACAAAGAAGAAGGGAAAAGAAAAAATGTTATGTCTGATAGACAAATGAAGAAAAAAATTGTGTTTCCTTGTATATGTTTTTTATTACACTACAGGAAAAAGCTTTTGTAAGAAAAGAAAATGCTTTAATGTTGCACACTGACAACACTATCTCTAAAAAAAAAAATGAGTTGAGATGTATGCTCACCACAAGCATTTCTGTCTTAAAAGTAAAGTATGGAATGCTTGATCAGTTTTCTATACTGTTACGAGATACTGCTAGACATTGCAATGGGGAGTCTGCTGATTATTCTACCAGTGATGTTTCAGAATATTTGTAGTTATATGGGCATGTGGTGTGTAAATCTGTGAATCAGCCTTAAAAGAGACATATGCCTTGCTTAAATGTATTTTGGAGGATTAAAGAGCTCTGGAACACCATGATATCAGTTTCCGGCAGGGGAACTCCTTACCAGTGTGCTGCAAGCAAGATGGCTGAGCTCAGCCCTACTGGCCCCTTTCTTGGTGCTACAGCTGCCCACAGTGGCCACTCTCAGTATCATATCCCTCCCATCTCTGCCCCCTCCCTTTTCATGTTATAGGAAATAGTCCAATTCCTGGTGCTTCCCATTTTCTAGGCACATCCAAACCCTGACTTTGGTTTAAGTTTGAGTAAGAGGAAGATGCATACCAAATTTGGTGCCCCAAGCTCTTAAGGTTTAGGAGGAGTCACATATGGAAAGACAGAAGTTCTCACAAAGAGATAGACACACTTAGGGTGTGTCTAAACTACAACCCTCTGTCGGCAGAGAGATGTAAATTAGACACATCGAAAATGCAAATGAAGCCGGGATTAAAATATTTCATGCTTCATTTGCATAATGGCAGACGCCGCTTTTTTTCGAAACGGGGCTTTTAAGAAAAAATGGCAGTTTAGACCAGGCATTTTTGACAGAAATGCCCCATTTCGGAAGATCCTGTACTCCTCAAAAAATGAGGAGTACAGGATCTTTCTAAACAGGGCTTTTCTGTTGAAAATGCCCCGTCTAAACTGCCGGGTTTTTTCGAAAAGCCCCGTTTCGAGAAAAAGCAGTGGCCGCCATTATGCAAATGATGAGTGGGAAATTTAAATCCTGGCTTCATTTGCAATATCGACGTGCCTAATTAATATCCCTTTACCGAAAAAGGGATGTAGTCTAGACGTAGCATCTGATAGATAGATAGATTAGATAGATAGATAGATAGATATGGCGTATGATATAAAATAGATTTTTTTCTTCCATAATGGAATATTTTATATTGACTTGCTTTGCTGTAACATACACCAGTGTACATGGATAAATAACACAAACAGACAATAATGTCCATGTTACCTGGCTCCAAAGGATGAACAGATTCTCGCTGCACTGAATCTGCACACCCACATCTATTGGACAGCTGGTGCTAGCCATAGGGACATCAAAAGTTGAGAATGCTGGCTATTGATAGGACTTGATTAGTTTGACTAAAGGCACTTGAATCCTATGGAGTATTCTTCAAGCTTTCTTCTGATAATGACACCCCAATTAAGTTTGACAATGCAAACACAACTTGCCCTCATTAGGCTTGAATTTCTCCACAATCCACACTTATGGTTATATCAAAGAGCCATTTTCACCCCTAAGAGTGTTGTGCTTTATACAGTCTTTTGTTTCATGTAACCCAAAATACTTTGCTAACGAAAAAGAATAATTTGATATTAAGATCAGCAATTCTGCCCTCCTCTCCTTCAGTCCAATAAGAGATGAGGACAACCATGAATGATTAGGTTTTAAGCCTGGCATTTTCAAAGAAGCCTAAATGACTATATCCCTTGGAAATTCAATGGGATTTTCTTATGTAACTCCCTTGTGCTTGAAAAACCAATCTGCATTCTTGTACCTAAAATTTTAAGATGCTGATTCCCCCCTTATTCTTATAACAACAATTTTGATAATGATACTTCTGAACTTACACACAAATCTCAACTTACACATGCTTTGAGATAGATATATATATATGATTCTTCCCATTGACTTACGTTTATAACTAGATATACATCCAAGTTACAAAGTTTGAAATTACACATCATCCACATTCAATTACATTCAAATTCTTGGTTTTGTTTTTATCTTATAACAAGCTCGATTTAGAGCTTGAAACCAAGTCTCATAACTTCCCCAAATCTGAGTGTCTTCAGATCTAAAGTAATGGTGAAGATCCATATCCATTTGTAACAAGCCAACTTTCAACCAATCTGAATGTACAAAAAATCCTCTTATATCTTTTATAGTGTCATGTATGTAATTCCTGATTTTTTTATCCTACAGGTTGAACCTCCCTGATCCAGCATCCTTGGAACATGAGCTGTCCCGGATCAGGGAGTTTACCGGACCAGGGAAGGTCATTGCTCCCCTGCTGGCTGCCCCACTCCTGGGTTCATCTCCTGGGGCTCCCTGCCTAAAGCTGGCCCACTACAGCTCCCAGGGTCTCCTGGGGTTCCTGGAAGGACTGCTTTGTTACTGCCAGCCCCACTGCCACTGTGTGTTGTCCAGGGTTCTCAGCTTGAGCCATGCAGCAGCCACCAGACCTGCTGCTTCCGGGAGTTCCCCAGCTGGGGCCACCCAGCAATCCCATCCCATTGCTAGGACCACCCTGCTGCCACTGGGGATTCCGGCTGACCACTTCTGCCAGCCCCACTTCAGTGGGAGCTCCATGGTGGAGGCTGCCTGATAATCCCAGATCTGCTACCACTCTGGGTTTTTTGGGGTTCCTGGCTGGTGCTGCACAGCTGCAGGCAACCCAGCTGCAGCCAGGGATACCTAGCTGCAGCCGGGAAGCTCCTGGACACTGCCTGCCCCGCTGATGCCAGGACTCCCCGGTCATTGCCTGGTCCCGTTGATACTATGTGTTCTGGGCCAAGGCAGAATCTCCCCAGATGCCACCTGGCCCAGCCAGGGCTCCCCAGCCCCTACATTGCTCTGGGACTCTTTGTCTAACAGCATTCCTGGCCCTGCCAAACCACGGATGTTGCGGGACCAGAGAGTCCGAGATTTGGGAATTTCAACCTGTATTTTGCAGTTTGCCTTGTTTCATTATGAACAGCTGGATTTCTGTTGTATGTCAAACATCTTGAAGTACTTTAAGGGCATATCTAAACTTACAAGATGATTGATGCGCCAGAGGTTGATCTTCTAGTGTTTGATTTAGCTGGTCCAGTATAGAATCCTAAATCGAACATTGATGGCAGGCTCTACCAGCATCCAGAACTCTCCCTTCTACAAGGAGTAAGGGAAGCCAATGGGAGCGAGTGCCTCCCACTGTGTGGATGCCACGGCGGCTCAGTTTTAGGTAGCTGGAGTTGTATACCCTAAGCCAACCTGCCTGGTCTAGTACAGACCAGGCCTAAATGTGCATTGGAAAATGGAACACTTCCAAATTCCAGGATGGACTTTGCATATCAAAATAAAGAAGATCAAATGAAATCAAGGTGACGCACTGGGTCAGACTGGAGTGTTAAAGGGGCTCTGAAGTAATTCAATCAGGAAAAAAGCTGATTTTTTAAAATTTTTAGATAGATATTGTTCTTCCATATTTACTTTCAAGCTTTCTCTTGCCTTTCCTATCTTCCTTTGCATTGCTAAAAAAAAGAGTCTTCATTAAGAAAATTGTTGATATACATTGGCTTTCTGATATTAGTGCATTCCTATGTCCTAGGGTGCAACACAGCAGGGTTGACATTCACTGTTTTGTAGACAGACAGACAGATAGTAGGTAGGTAGGTAGCTAGCTAGCCAGAGAGATAGAGAGATCTTGACACTGCTATTGCAAAATCAAGAAATGAAACCCCAAAGCAAATGATAAACAGGCCACAATTTTTCTTTATACAATTACACAAAGCATTATTTAATGATAAAACAAATTCTTCCCATAGTTAACTAGTTCTCTTCAATCCTCAACAATTTCTCCATTACCGTAACTAGCCTTGTCCAGTAAGAACTCCTTACCTTCCTCCCACAACTATTGAAATTCAGGTCCAGAAGTAAATCGAAGGCCTACTATTTCCATTTTACTACACACTGTGGTCTGACATATTTAGCGTTCTGGTAAGAACAGAGATAAATTACAGCCCTGCTAATCCACACCATGTGCTCTGCTCTGGCTGTCATCTCAGCTGGGATTTAAGTTTGTGTATAACAGTATTTCTACCATACTGGACTTTCAGTCCCATGTTAAAGAAAAACATAGTCACTCTTTTTACTTGCTTTGGAAAAGATTGTGGTACAGCGTGAATAGTATCTTACAAGATGAATGACCCCTGAGTGAAGCCAATAGTACCTCTTGCAAAGTAAAATGTTACTTGTTATGAGTAGGGGCTCTTTAAGTTTGAAATTATGGCTTTTAATATAAATTGGCAACTACAGTTGGGTAATTAAGGGTATGTCAAGACTACATAGCTCCGTCGACGAGGCATAACGGAGCAGTCGACAAAGGCTTCCATTGTTGACTGCGGAGCATCCAGACTGTCCCACTGTGCCGCCAAACAGCTGATCGGCACAGCGCGGTGGCCATTTTGATGTAAATGAAGCGGCGATTATTTAAATTGCCGCTTCATTTTCCTATGTCTAGTAAACTCATCTACATGGCTCCATTAATGGAGCCATGTAGTCTAGACATACCCTAAGTGTTTGGAGTTTTTTGGTTCAGTGCCAGTCCTGAAAAGAAGGAAATAAAATTTTGGTTTCAAGTTAAACCCTTTTTTTTTTCAGAATTTCCAGTGAATTAAAAAAGTTCACTTGATTCCAGAAGTGGCATTAGAAACCTTTGTTTTTCATGTCCTAGATGGCTGCCTTAACAAGTTTTTTGAAAGTTATAGTAGGGAAAAACAACACTTCTAGAAGCTCATCCTCCTTCTGCTGTTTTGTGTCTAGACAAAACAAGCCAAATCAAATTTTTGATTTTTTTGTTGTCTGAATGATTTGTCTAATATTTTGCCCAGCTCTATTGTCAACTGTACTTTTTAATTGGCTGAATCCAGTTTATGAATACATAATATGACTAGGATATATTGCCTCTGCTACTTGGGAATCATAAAAAAACAACAACAAGGAAGGAAATATTAGCAGCTTTGAAACATTCAGCTAACTCCTGAACTTCTAGTACTGTTAAAATAACTGTGGCTTCTCACAGGGAAAAATCACTAATATTTGGAAAGCAGAAGAAGAGATGGGGTCATTATTTGTGATCAAAATTAGACTAGCCTGCCACTTTATTGATTAGCTGGTCTCTGGTTCAAATTAATCTGAGCTGCACATGGTTTTCATTCAGTCTTTCAGTGACTTTCTTTATAAATCTGTTCAGGCCTGGGATGGCATTTATTTTGCTAACAGTTTTCTGAAACAAAGTCATTTCTGGGTGTAAGTAGAAAATTAAAATTATGGCTGGGCAACCAGGTTCCGATAAAATAACTTCTCTAAGCCTTTATAAAAACAAAGAGAAATGTTCCACTGCTAAACTTCAGCACAACTGAATTAAGTGTTTTTCCCCGTAATATTTTTCCTGTCTATGAGACTCAGCACTTCCAGGTCCCAAGCCAAATGACTATGCTTGCTATATCTCTGGTCCACTTTTGGAGAACCAAGAGATCTTATGGTGTAAGCAACTGAATATAACTGAACTTCAGAACCATTTCAGTTTCATTCATCATCAAATAAAAAAAAAGCAGACGACACCAAAATCAGAGATAAAATAGCAACAACAATTGAACACGAGAGATCCATTTCCTGGACACCACAGTACAAATCACTAATGGAAAATTAAATACCACTCTCTACAGAAAACCCACTTACCTACATGCCTCCAGCTTCCATCCAGGACACACTATACGATCCATCGTCTATAGTCAAGCCCTTAGGTACAACCACATCTGCTCTAATCCCACTGACAGAGACCAGAAACTTCAAGATCTCTACCAAGCATTCCTAACCTCAGGAAGATTCTTACCAACAACCACAGGATATACCACATTAATACCAACCCTGGAACTTTCCCTTGAAACAAACCCCGTTGCCAACGTTGTCCACATATTTACTCTGGTGACACCATCACTGGGCCTAACCATGTCAGTTATATGATCAAGAACACATATTCCAGTTCATCCAGAAATATAATTTATGCCATCTGTGCCAACAGTGTCCTTCTGCTATGTATATTGGACAGACTTCTCAGACACTTCGCCAAAGAATTAATGCCCACAAATCAGACATCTTCACAAGGAAAAACCAGTTGCTTTTCATTTCAGCCTACCTGGACATAGTTTTAAGGATCTTAGTACACACATCTTACTTCAAAGAGACTTTAACACCAGATTACAGAGGGAAACTTCAGAACTTTCTTTCATGCTTAAATCTGACACTTTATGAATGGGCCTTAACAAAGACGCTAATTACCTTAACCATTACAAAGATAGCTTCCCACTTATCACCCCTGATTAGCCATTCATTGACTCAAATAGCTATTCCCTCCTTCCCTGCCCCTCACTCCACCTTATGTACTAAATCTGATTTGTCAGTTTAATAATGTGTTCACTTTTTTTCATTGTATTCCTTTGGTATATATAGTCATGCCAATTCTCTTCTAGAATATGAGCTGAGGAAGTAGGTCTGGTCCACACAGGCTCATCACCTATTAAACCATCTTGTTAGTCTTTAAAGTGCTACATAGTTTTTCCTTTTGTTTTAGCAAGATCAGACTAACACGGCTACCTCTCTATTACTATTCAACATATAATATGAAGCTGAGTATGCTCTCTGGCCTGAGGATTCTTTCTTTTTTCCAAAGTGGAATACCATCAGCATTGGGCAAGAAAGAGGAACACATCAGACTGGTTTTATAGCTTGGTAATTAGATCAATTCCCCTGGGTGGGAGAATCCAATTTCATTGTTCCAGTTACTGTAATTCTTTTTAATCTACAGTGGAATAGTTAAGTAAGGAAGACTATGAGGCTATCCCATGTAAGGCTATCTTATCTCATACTCCAGCATTGGGGCACTCACCCAAGAGGTGCAGCTGCTAGTTCAAACTCCTGGTCCCCTAAGGTGGGTGGGTGGTGGGTGGGGCTTGAAGCAGAGTTCTCCCATATCCCAGGTGAATACCCTAATTACTGGGCTAAAGAGTTAGGTGGGTACTCCTCTTCCCCCCTCTGCTTTCTAAACCAATATAGGTATCTAATGCCAAGAGAGGGTTTGCAGGTGAGAATCCCAAGCAGAAGGAGGTGCTTTCCTGAAGACTAGATTTAGGTGCTTATCTCTGAGTGGGGCGAAGCTTGGCACACACTTCTCAGCTTGGCATCTCTCATTGGCTAATTTAGGCAAGCCAATACTTAAGTTGCTGGCTTTCTGACTCCCATTCTGAGGAATTTCTCTCTCTCCCCAGGCACCAAACTCAGGTTCTATGTATCCCAGTAATTTTCTGGGTGCCGAAATATTAGATATGATGCTCATTGCCACCATGCTTAAGTCTTTTGTGAATCTAGCCCTTAAGAGACAAAATCCCTTTTGACTAATGACTCCTAATTCCCGTTTTAAATTTAGGCTCTCCTGAGTTAGACATTGCAAAGTTGATCACAGCAAAGCCTGAATACCTTTTAAAATTTGGCCTTATAAGTATTTCTGCCTCAATTGCCCATGTGTAGAATGGAAATCAAAGTACTTCCCTACTTTTAAAGTATTTATCCCCCCACATTTTAATGATTTTAAGGTGCTCAGTTACTATGTTAAAAGAAGCCATATAAGTTCTTACAAACGACAGATGCCATATTCAGCTTCTGCAAACAGCAAAATGCTAATAAATCTCAATGAATGTTGCATGACAAATTGTTAATAAATTATGATAAATAATATTTGCAGCACTAGTGTTCACTCATTTATTTTAATTATTTGTGCTCCTGGTTGTTCAGTTAAAAAATTGTTGCTCAGCAAAATAATTCTCTGCTCATGACATGAAATGGCTTGCTCATGTTCCTAAACATTGAGCAATCATTCAACCAAATCTTGATACCCTCAGAGATGTTTATATTTAATTTAAAAATTAAGCATATCCCCAAGAAATTCAGACTAGGAAGAGTCTGAATTATGAATTTGTTTACCCTACAAACCCCATTCTAGTCATTGGGAAGAGTTTTGTTGACATCAGTGGGATTTGGATAATTTTTTCAATGATTTCGTCATATTGTGTATGCACATTCTAGCTCTTTACACCCTTTTTTTCCACAGTGATGTATGTACATAGGATCATGAACTCTTTATCTTAAGAAATAATAATATCTCCTAACATTTCACTTATGTTTTCCTCCTTTTATCAATCACTAACTTTAGACACGAACAGCATATGAGGTTCCAGTTAACATCCTTTCTCGATTATTATTTTTTTATCTAATGAAAAGTAACAGACTTATTTTTACTTGATACATGCTGCAGATATCAGGGGTAAAAAACACAAGTTATCATAGGGTAGAACAGTGTTACTCATTTGCAATATGAGAAGAGCATTTCACTCTTAATATTATAGGTAATTCTTAGTGATGAATTTGATTTTCCCAAATTGATGAGGAAATTGCTGTTTAAGTGAGGTTTCCATATTTAGTGAAAATTAATATTAATAGTTTATAATGATGAATTGCTAGCATGGTGTATTGAGTATGCAATCAAATAGTAAATACATTATTCACACTTTCAACTCAAACACACACACACATGAAAAATTATACTGACATTCTTGGGATCTGATTTCATTTCCACCATTTTGTATTGACAGAATATGGATCAGATTGTAATTATCCATCAGAAAGGGATCACTTATGTCAGCTGCCTTGCTCACAGTTGAGCTCCCATGATCTCACAGAATTTGGCACTATGACAAGAAACCTCATGAGGAAAAAGACTGAAGGAACATATTTTAAAAGGTAGTTTTGCTTCTCATTTATTATAATCTTATTCACATCACAGTATCCTCTTTTATTCACACTGCACCATTCTATCAACAACATTTCAGGGGAGAACATTTTTAATGGGACCAATTAAACTATAATGGCAATTTTTTTCTGAACATGCTGTGGAATTTAGAAACCCACCTCCATTTAATTGGAATGGAAATTAGTTGTCCAAATCTTTTAAATGACTTTGAAATTCATAGCCTGAATGTCCACTTAGAGTATACTGTGTCTTCATGTACATGTTCTCATGCTGTACACTATCAGTGATAGGAACATGCCACTGATTTGATCCATTATTGCAGTTCCTTTCTTCCTATAAATAATGTAACAAATGAATCTGTGTAGCTATATATCTACAATTAGGACTAATTTGCGGGCAGTATTCCTTACTGCAGTAGTACAACTTTGCTTGCTGTCTGAAAAAAACCTTAAAGAATCTGAGCTTTGAGTGACTATTCAAATGTATATTTTTTGACTGAAGACTGGTTTCCTTCCTCTCTTTGTCTGCTGAGAAAATAATTATGATCATGATGATACATACACAAGGGGAAAAAATCTTAAGCCCTGTGTTATGTTTATCTTAATATCCAATTCTTAGGGTATTGCAATTTTGCTACTCATCAGTCCTTCCTATTGCCACTATTATATTGAGATAATCATTCAGTGTTACTAAAGAAATCCAACTGTGATAAGCAGAAAGAAGTATAATTATACAGAATTCATGTATTGAAATTACTTACTCTACCACAGATAGCAAATACAAGTACAATGCTTTTCATTTTCCATTTACAACCTCTAAAATTTCACTCCATTTCTGGCCCCAATATATTAGCACCATTAACACATCGTCTGCTGAAGGACTAATATCTCTTCTGCTATGTCTCTCTTGGGTTCAATCCATCTAGGCTACTACAGAAAAGATTTGATGTATCTGACTTTCTTCTAGGGACCATTAATTTAGTTCTTCGATCTTGATCACTAGGAGAGTGATCCAATGGAATTATTACCATTGTTGTCAATGAATGTTAGATTGAGTCCCAATTAGTTCTGATTAAATTGAACTGGACTTTTTGAGATAGATATCCTGTGTCAGTCTGTGATGCAAGTGCATAGGAGCTGATTTAATGTATTTCTTTCAAGAAAAAATAAATAAATTGTTTTCAGACATATGGTTGCTAGGAATTTTTGCTGTTTTTTTATATTCAATGAAAATAATATGTAATGTATGACTATAAGGATCTTACTTTTCAGATAGTGAATTTACAATTCATAATTTTTTGAACATTTCTACATTGTTATGAATAGCTATGTAATATGTACGACAGACAAAAATCTAAAGAATAGCTACTTATCAGTTATGGGATTTCATTCCCTTGTTGTTTCATTACCACTTTTCCTGGTGAAGGTTGCAGCAGCTATATGGGTAGTAGTGAGGGCCAGGCATCCATTTCTCCACAAAAGGTCCCTGTCCTCCCTAGGGACTGATTCCCCAGGCCAGCTGGGAGATATAATCCCTCCAGCATCTCCTGGGATGACCCGGGGGCTCCTCCTAGTGGGATGTGCCCAGAAGACTCTCAAAACTAGAGGCTTTCATTGAAAAACAAGTTCCCACACAAACTTGCATGTAGCTGGACTTTACAAAAACTAGACATGCCACTTACAATGCTCACTTTACTTCCCTATAGAAGAAAAAGGATAATAAATTATGTAATTTTTATTATGTAAAATTACATGCCATAGATACTACAACTATGGTACCTTCAACTCACCTAACAATATTGTCAACCTATCCAACCGCACATTTAGCATGGCAAAAGAGTCTGTCCTAGCTCAGCGACTCTCCTTCTGCCCCACCATCCCCCCACACATGATACAGTTCTGCAGTGACCTGGAAACTTATTTTCACAACATTCAACTGAAGGAATATTTCACACAACACTGAACATTGCACTGATCTATGGGATCCCTCCTAGCAAACCTACGAGAAGAAGATTTCTATGTGGACACTTCCTGCCAGTTGGAATGACAATCTGGAATTCTACATCAATTGCTTCTGCAAACATGGACAGGCTGACATTGTGAACAAACAACATCACATGGCATATAATTTCAGCCATGCAGAATACAATGCTATCCACAGCCTTACAAACCACGCTGATATTATAATCAAAGAGGGTGACAAAGGTGGTGCTGTAGCCATTATGAACAGGTAAGATTATGAACAGGACTCACCAACATCACATTTTACAGGCTTCTGATCCCACTAAGGATTACCAAAAGAAACTACACCATCTGCTCAAAAACACCCTGCTACAATTCAGGTCCAAATCTACACCCCCAGAACCCTTACCAGGAGTGTTCTATCTGCTACCTAAGATCCATAAACCTGGAAATCCCAGACATCCCACCATCTCAGGCATTGGCACCCTTACAGCAGGATTATCTAACTGTGTTGACTCTCTTCTCAGACTGTATGCCAGCGGTTCCCCACCGCCAGGCTGCAGACCAGTGTCAGTCCATGAGCCTCTGGCTGCTGGGCCACAGTGGCTGTCAGCCTTGAGGGACAGGCTTTTGGTGGACTGATAACATTTTATTTGCATATTTGCATATTCATTGTTTGTATAATGAATATGCAAATATGCAAATAAAATGTCACCTCTCCATCAAAATTTTGTGAATGGGTTTGCTGGTCCATGGAATAAAAAAAAGGTTAGGAACAACTGCCCTATGCTGCCAGCACTCCTAGCTATCTTTGACCTACTACTGACTTCCTGAGGAAACTACAGATCATCAGTAATCTTCCTGAAAACACCATCCTGGCCACCATGGATGTAGAAGCTCTTTACACCAACATTCCACACAGGTATGGACTACAAGCTGTCAGGAAAACTATCACCAATGATGCCACAGCACACCTGGGGGCTGAGCTATTTGACTTTGTCCTCACAGAAAAGTCCTCTTCGCAGGGGAGCCAAAAACACTTATCATGACATGGACAGAGGACAGAAATTCTGTTGCACAGAGGATTTTGAGACTTTGAAATTTGGCTTCCTTCCAGATCTGAAGAAAACTTTAAAACTAAAAATCTCTAAAGGAAATTTCTGAAAGACTTCTGTTATTTGAGAGTGATCAAAATATTTCATTTAAACAAAGCCAAATGATTCAAAGTTTGACTTTTTATTTATTTGTGTTTATGTTATATTATAAATGCACAAGTAAAAGTTATTTCAAAAGAAGAAATTCAAAATGCTTCATTCAAAATATATCAAATTGGGTGGTTTGATATTGTTGGAATAGTTTCCCTTATTTTGTTCTGAAATTAGATTTTTTGACAGGAACAGATATTTCAGTAGAATATGGTTCCATCAAAGCTTTTCAACTCAGCTCTACTTAGGACCCTTGAGCAGAATCCTGACAGCTTGAAAATGGGTTTTCTGTCACAATATAATAGTTGTGTCCGCTCTCTGAGCCTTTCTATGAGCTCACCACACCTCAAAAATCCAAATTCATGTACAATTACAGTGACTCCCCAAGCATAACTAGAGAAATTGCAAGTGGACAACCTATGAAAACAAAGTTCTTTATAGCATCACTTTATTCATTTCAGCAACAGAGATTATAGAGAGCTTTTTTACCCAGGAGCTTCTGGCCATAAGGCTTACGTATAATTAACTCTATGGAGAGAGATCCATTTCATGGTATATATTTGAATAGGTACCTATCCCCATGTGTTTACATAATAGATAGGGCAGGTTACTCAAAGTGCTCAGCAACCAAAGGACTGTATATAGCACCAAAATAAGTGGGCTGATTTTCCATGAGCACCTGAACCTCCCTATGAAAGCAACTAGAGCTGCTCACTGAACTATTTTGGAAATGCAAGTCCAACTGTGAGTACTGAACACTTTTGAAAATGTGTACTATAATATACAACATATTTGAAATATATATGTATGCATAAGCACATTTTTTACTCTTATCATAGGGTCGCTAATACAGTTATATAGTTAAAATTAATTTCAGAAAATTAAATTAAAATTAAATTTAGAAAAATAAGAAATAACAAATTATCATGAAAATATAGTTACATCTATTCTTTGAACATACAACACAGCAGTACAGAAATGAAAAAAAATGCCATTTAAAAGACATTTTATTTTCCTTTGACTGCCTGTCACCGGGAAAGACACCAGGGTAACTAAAAGAATAGGGTGACCTTCTGTAGATCGTAGCTGGCCAATTGTACTTGCAGCTGTAATTAATTTATATCCAAATAATGTTATAATGAAATAGATTTTAACGTAAATGAATTTTTGTTTTGGCTTAAGGCTAGGTGAAATTGTTCTTGGAAATTAGATGCATGCATGAAGAGTTAACATAATAGCCAAATGTATCTTTTCATCTGTCTCTTGTACAGCCACTGTTGCATTATGTTTGCTTGTGGAGATACACAGAGAATATACCTGCATTGACTTTGAAATTCCTGATGGTGTTTTGGGTTAAGTGGTTAGCTATTGGTATTTACTTTAAAGAATTAAAAGAAAAATCTTTTAAATTGAATCTGATTGATTTTTAAATAAATATTTACTCAAGACACCAAAGTAGCTCCCTTCTGTTAAACATATATTTGAGGAATGTATATACAGGCAAGGGAATAAACTCATGGGGTGCATCTAGACTGGCAAGATTTTGCGCAAAAGCAGCCGCTTTTGCGAAAAAACTTGCCAGCTATCTACACTGGCCACTTGAATTTGCGCAAGAGCACTGACTTTGTAATGTACAAAATCAGTGCTTCTTGCAAATACTTTCACGCTCCCGCTCGGGAAAGCCCTCTTGCACAAGAATACTTGCGCAAGAGGGCCAGTGTAGACAGGGAAGGACTGTTTTGTGCAAAAAAGCCCCGATGGCGAAAATGGCCACCGGAGCTTTCTTGCGCAAAATCGCATCTAGACTGGCCACGGATGCTTTTGCGCAAAAGCACTTTTTGCGCAAAAGCAACCGTGACAATCTAGACGCGCTTTTTGCGGAAATACTTTTAACGGAAAAACTTTTCCGTTAAAAGTATTTCCGCAAAATCATGCCAGTCTAGACGCAGCCCTTAATTTAGATTTTGGAGAAACATTCAAGATGCTTTTTATTTTATTCAAACTGGTTCCACTATTCCTCTTCAGGAAATATTTTGCATTAACTGCATAGATACTGTATTTATATATGTTAATAGGCATGCTTTTATTGGGGAATTGATTATGAAAATCCAAGGCAATATGGCATTCCATTCCTACTGCTGTAGGTATAGTGCAGTGATGGCAGTGATAGCCAACCACAGGCATTTCCTGATGGTTTCATTTTCCAACGCAACTACTAAGCATACGTCTACACTGCAGGCTAAAGATATGCAACTTCAGCTATATTAACTGCATAGCTGAAGCCAAAGTATCTTAGCTCAACTTTTGGCACTGTCTACTCAGCAGAAAGCTGAAGGAAGAACACTCTTCCTTTGACTTCCCTTACTCCTTGTGAAATGAAGATTACAGATGTCGGAGCAAGAAGACAGTTATTTCTAAATTATTTTGAAATTACAGTCTTGCTATGTAGATGTGCACTCTGGTATTTCGAAATAACATTGCTGTGTAGACATGCCCTAAGGAATTACTTGTAATGGGCTGATTTTCTTTTCTGAAGGGGATGAGAGAAAAGAGGGGAAAGGAGGAGGGCTGGAAATTATAACAGCAACAGAGGGACAGAGTCAAGGTGGTAGAGGATGGGCAAAGCCAAATTGATATATTTCAGCTGAGACTATGTAAGAACCACAAGGTAGATCTAAGTTTCATATGCAGCTGTGAGCCCCAGGAATACTACACTTAAAGAGAATAGTACAAATGAAATTGTTCATGATGCAACTCAGAGTGTATTTATGTAGCTGGAAGAAAGATGTGTTTTTTGATGTTCTATGCTGTGTCATAAGTGTGGTGACGTAAGCTCTCCCCATCACTAGGGTGACCTCATTCTGGGATGTGCACGCTGCCTCCTTGGCCACAAGGGAGTTGGCCATCCCTATAATCCGTGAAACTTTGCTGGTCTCTGGGTAATCCCAAGTCTATAAGCAGCCCTTCTCACCAGGCAGCATGGACCAATGGCCAGAGTCAATATATATATCCCTCAGCCCAGGGCAATATGGGTCACTAGCCCAAGTATGTGAATAGCCCTCAATTCAGGGCAGGATGGCCCACCAGCCAGAGTCAGTAAATAATAGCCCACAGTCCAGGTCACAGTCAATAAATAGTTGCTAGTCCAGGGCAGCATGGCCCACTAGCCAAAGTCAGTAAATGGCAGCCCACAGTCCAGGGCAGTATAGATTACTAGCCCCAGTCAGTAAATAGCTGCTAGTCCAGGGAAGTATGGCCCACTAGCCAGAGTCAGTGAGGCAGGGGGCTAATGCCGTGGTAGGGGGACCTGGGCCATCCCTGCTCCACCAGGTCCCAACCCAGGGACCTGGGAGCAGCAGTATGGTCTGCCACCCCCTTGGCGGGGAATCTGGCCAAAATGCACTGAGAACACCGGGGTGGGAGAGGCCGCTCCTGCACCCTCCCTGGGTCACTTCCTACTGGATGGTTTGAATCAAAGTCCCATGAGATAGTTGGGTTTTCCAGCTCTTCCAGAGGGGTTGCGTTGTGGCTGTCTCCCAGGGCTATGTCTAGACTGCAGGCTTTTTTAGGATCTTTAAGAGATCTTCCATAAAACTTCTTCCAAAAGATAGTGTCTACACAGCAAAAGTGCATCAAAAAAGCGATCTGCTTTTTCGAAAGATAGCTCACATTTCAGCTGTGATTACTATGGATGGAGTGGCCACCAGGGCACCTGTGCTTTTTCCTCTTTCCTCTTCCTTTGAAAGAACTCCCTCTTCTCTGTCCACACACACCTTTTTCTGAAAGAGCTCTTTCAGAAAAAGGTTTCTTCCTCGTAGAAAGAGGTTTACCACTGTTGGAAAAAAACCCTTTCTTTCTATTTTTTTTTTTTTGAAAGAACACAATTGCAGTGTGGATGTAAGTGAAGTTTTTTCAGAAAAACAGCTGTTTTTCTGAAAAAACTCTGCAGTGTAGACATAGCCCAGGTTTCTGGTTCTCACCCCCAGGGTGTCTGGCTGCAACAGTTCAGGATCTCCGGTGAGAGGTCCTTCTCCTTCACTGGTCCGCCCAGACTGAGATGCTCTGCTGCCTCTTATACTGTGCCAACACTTGGAGCATGCCCAGTCTGGGTAAATGGGCCAGACTTCCTCTGCCCACAGAGTCCCCCCACCTTCAGTGTGGGGTATGCTCTCCGCATCACAGGTTCTCCATGGTGACATATCTAAAATATTATTTCCACTGTATGACACTGAACATTTTCCACAATATCTTAATAATAACAGTGTGGTTGAAGCAAAATACTATTTTACTCTTCTTCTTGGAAGCAAAAAAGCCATTCTGCATGCCTTCATTGCAGGCATCACAAAGCTGATGTTTTACCATGATATTAAAATGCCCTCAGTGTTAACAATAAAGACTAAAGTGCTGTTTAAGAATACTTCAGTAGGATTTACTATTCAATACATGTTTTTGCATTGACTAAAACTATTTAACTTCTTCCAGGTAATTGTGCAATCTCTAAATAGAATAGTGTATAGTTTTCTACAAGGCCTTGAAATACTTCGGTGTGTACATTGTATATGTGACCAACAAGATTTACTTTGTGATTAAAATGATATTAACCTTCTAATGAATCCTTTTCTTCAGCACTCTATTAGCATTTGCTCCTATTGTCCACCTCAATGGAAAGAAGGAGAGGAGAAACTTAATATGGAAATAATCAGGCCTCCACTTTATTATTTCATGGCTGGTACTATCTGGCTGATAACAGTGTGCAGTGCAGGTAACTTCCCTGTTTATTCTGTAATTAGCCATAAAGTTTCAATCAGCTCCCCCTCTTTTCCATTCTAGTCCCTCCAGCAAATAAGAGATTACAACCATCTGAACACTGAAACCCACACCATTACATTGCTTTAACCAGCATCTCCTTTTCTACATCCTTCACTAGCCATTTATCTGGTCACTAGATGCCTTCCCTATCTAGTGAATACCTGCACTAGAGATCTACCACAAGGAGATGCCAGCAATTTTCTTGACTGCCTCCTTCCCGAACCCAGTAAGTCTCCACCCCCAGCTTTGAGAAGTGAATCCCTTCCCCTCGAATACAGTCAGTTGTGTCCTGAACTCTACAAAGGATCATTGACTCCCACTGCTGGGTTGCCAAGGACATGTACCTCGAGAACTGCCCCTTCCTGATGGGACATATAGGTGACTAGCATGATGGATCTACTTATGTAGGGATGGGGAATTTCTGGCCTGCAGGCTGCCCACAGTTCATCAGGGTTAGCTGCTGGCAGGCAGCCATACATTTTGTTTACATGGGCGTCCACAGGTACAGCTGCTCCCAGAGGCGAGGAATGGCGAACTACAGCCACTGGGAGCTGTTTAGCCTCATGCCAGAGGATGCTCAGACAGACAAGCCGGCTGGTAGCCTTCCAGCAACTAACCCTGATGAACCACATATGGCTGGTGTGCCAAGGTTCCTAACCCCTGCCCAGGCTCCATAGCACCAGCAGCATCTATTTGTGTTCATTGCAAACTCCTGGTACAAGCCACCTCACTCTGTCAAACTGAAAAGAAGACAAGGCATCTGCTATGTAGGCACATGCTTGGGAGGAAAAAAGATATTAAGGTTTAAAATTTTGCAGTTGAGAACATATACTCCTGGCAAACAGAAAAGTATCATTTGTTTGTTTGTTTGTTTAATTTTATTTTATCCTATGTTCTTATGTACTGGACATTTCCTTGCAGTGCTGTTGGAACCAAGCTCCAGAGGGGAAACCATTACGATTCCTATAGGCAATAGGACCCCCCTCCCCCCCAATTCTGGCTTCCAGCTTGCCTCCTTCCCCTGCCTGTGTTTTGAACACCATGGCGTGCTTCAGCCAACCTCAACTTGTAGGTGGCACTAAACCCACTCCCAAACCTGTTTTCCCCTTGCAATCATCCCCTACCCTTCTGGTGAGAACAAGCCGAACAGATTGAAAAGCATATCACACACACGTTTGAATCCACAGGTGCTGCAAAAAATAACCATTGTTATTAAATGATCAGCCAATATTACTACTTGACTTCTGTCCCTTCTGAGCTTGCAGCTGAAGGAATAGGCCACTGTCTGCGTGAACTCCTGTTCTCCGCCTCTCCCCAAAAAACATTGTATGCTCACCTGATTATATCAATATACATAATCAAGACCAGACTTCATCTCAAATAGCCTGTACCATAACACCTGCATAGATAAGGAAAGCAGCCTCCCAATTTTCTCATGTTCTAGGCATCCTAGGCTGCTTGGGCAACTCCTTATCCTCTTTACTCTGTCCCAGCTTGCTGTCTGGAGACACAAATTTATTTCCAGGATCTTTTTTTCCATCCAAATCTCTCCAGCAAATCCATTGTTAGGGACTTATCATACTTGGGGAGCTTCCATCAGCTCCACGTTTTTTCCCATCCAGGTCCCTCTAGCAAATGCAATGCTGAAACCTCATCCACCCCCCTCATATGATTAAGATGGGCTATAAGAATAAGGGAGAAATGAACCCAGGGGTTTCAATCACACCACTGCCCCCAACCTGTGTTTCGGAGTGGGGGGATTCCTATCTCCTGGAATACAACCTGCTTGCTGGAAGAAGAAAGGTGTTTCCCATGCCAGAACTTGCACCTATACAGACTTTTTCTCTTACATTCTCAGGGAGGGTATGTCTACACTACTGGAAAAAGTCAAATTAATATATGCAACGTCAGCTACATCAATTGCGTAACTAAAGTTGAAGTAGCTTAACTCAGCTTTTGGCACTGTCTACACTTCAGGAAGTGAAAGGAAAAACACTCTTCCTTCAACTTCCCTTACTCCTCATGAAAGCACGGTTACCAGCATTGACCAGAGTGCCCCTCTCACTTCGATTAGCTGTCTTAACAACACCGTTAATTCAAACCCTGGAAGATCTACAGCGGCAGCTTTAATCTTCCTCTGTAGTGTAGACATACCCAGAGTGAGTTAATGCTGCAACGCTGACCATCACCTTCCTATCTTCTCCCTCTGCCACAAAGTAACATTTATTCTCTTCTGGCAAGCTTGGACAGTGCCCCTACCCTCTATTTTCAGTCACTCTTCATGTAATAAAGGATCTGCAGGCTGACAAGAATTTCATGTTTAAACATTTTTTTTGTGCCAAATTCATTCTGTGTGTAAATCTACTGAAGTCAATGATGTTAGACCTTGGACAGATTTGATCTTTAGTGTTTAATAGAGCATATATTGTGGCAATTCTCCAGCATATCAAGTTATCTTACACTGTAGTGTGCCTACAAGCCGTGTAGTAACAAAATTATTTGAAAAATTCTGCACTGTGTGTCCCTTCTCTGTTAAAGGGATACATTTAATTCCTATCTGTGGAGCTTTTACCCCCTTTTACCTGCTTAGTTCTGCTTCCCCACCCCCTCATCATATACCATTATCTTGAGCCTCCCTGGGTTTCTGTTCAGTCAGCTATTAGATTTGCTCCTTCTCACAATATTAAGGATATTGATTGCATTTTGTTTAGGAATGCTGTTATGATTTGTCGTCTTCTTACTAATCATGAGACTAGCTTATCCTCTTTCTTATCCTTCTCTGAGTCTATTGATTATTATATTGATCTTTCTATTCATTGTGTGTTTGCTCTTTTAGACAAGTTTGCACCATTAACAGAATGTGTATTTTTTTCCTTGTCTCCTAAGGTTTGCTCCAGAGTTAAGCATTAGAAGGCAGCAATGTTCTTATCATAAAATAAACCTTCTAAACTTTGCTCTGTGATAAGAAATTGATCCTCAGTAATGACTGGTTTCTGTTTACCTGATAAAAGAAAGAGAGAGATCAGACTAGAGGGAGAGAAAGTGTGGATGTCAATAATGAAATAAAGGAATAAAAGACAAATACCAGAACAGTTTTCATATAAAAATACTTTAAACAAAAACTAAAGCTAAGACTGTAATCTTGGACATTGTAGCAAAAGGATGGAAGAACTGAAATAATTTGAAATTGAAGTATCAGCTCAAACTTATTATTTGCATTTTTCTGAATAGGTGTTACAGGTGCTGTTTGTTACAGCTCCAGGACAAATCATGTCTTGGAATCATTTTGGTAACGCTTCAATGCATTCTTTTGGTGACAGGCCTACTCCTCAGTCTGGGGTGAAACCACATATTCTAACTACTACTGGCCTGCATCTCTGGGCTGCAGCCTCCTCCTCCCCTGCAGTTTACAGTCAAGTTAACAACAGAAGCCCAACTTGCTTATGGCAACTATAGGTGTTTCACTTCATTATGACGAATATGGAGGAACTGCTTGAGAATTGGAAAGTGAAAGGCAGCTTGCGTGGAAGTGTTCATGAAATGGTAGAGTTCATGATTCTAAGAAATAGTACAGGAGAGAACATCAAAATAAAGACAATGGATTTCAAAAAGGCAGATTCAGAGAGCTGACAGGTAAGATCCATGGGAAGAGTAACAAAGGATGAGTATAAACAATTACCATAGGAATGTAGGGAGAAAATTAGAAAGGTTGAGACACAAAACAAGATCAAACGATGTTGGAACATAAAGATTAACAAGAAAATACTACAAATACATTATAAGTAAGAGGAAAGCCAAGGAGAGGGTAGGCTCATTACACAACAAAGAGGGGGGAAAGGTAACAGAAATTGTTGAAATAGCAAAAGTGTTTAATGATTATTTTATTTTGGTTTTCATCAAAAAGGTTGGTGGGGATTGGGCATCCAACATAGTGAATGCCAGTGAAAATGATGAAGGATCAGAGCCTAAAACAGGGAACGAGTAAGTTACAATTAGTGAAACAAATTAGATATCTTCAAAATACTAGGACCTGATGAAATGCACCTAGAATTCTCAAGGAGCTAACTTAGATATCTCAGCTATTAGCAATTGTCTTAGATAAGTAGTGGAAGATAGAAGAGATTTCAGAAGACTAGAAAAGAGCAGTCTCTCTCTATAAAGTCTCCCTCTATAAAAAGGAAAATAAGGACAACCCTAGCAGTTAGCAAACCTATAGAAGATAATAAGTATTAACAGTCTGCATGGATTTCTCAAGATCAAATCTCGTCAAACTAACTTGATAGATTTCTTTGACAGGATAACATACCTTGTGGATGGGGAAAGTGGTAGATTTGGTATATCTTAAATTTAGTAAAGCTTTTGATACTATCTTGCATAGTATTCTCATAAACAAACAAGGGAAATGCAACACAGATGGAGCTACTATAAGGCAGGTGCAAAACTTGTTGGAATAACTGTTTCTGGTTCACAATCATGCTTGAAGGCAATAATGAGGGGGTCCAACAGGGAACAGTTCTGTGTCTGGTTCTGTTCGGTATATTCATCAATGATTTAAATAATGACATAGTACACTTATAAAGTTTGCAGCTAATTCCAAGATCGGAGATGTTGCAAGTGCTTTGGAAGTTAGGATAGTATCAGGGGGTAGCCGTGTTAGTCTGGATCTGCAAAAGTGACAAGGAGTCCTGTAGCACCTTATAGAGTAACAGATGTATTGGAGCATAAACTTTCGTGGGCAAAGACCCACTTCGTCAGATGCATGCATCTAATGAAGTGGGTCTTTGCCCACGAAAGCTTATGCTCCAATACATCTGTTACTCTACAAGGTGCTACAGGACTCCTTGTCGAAGTTAGGATAGTAATTCAAAATGATTTAAACAATCTGGAGAAATGATCTGAGGTAAACAGGATGATGTTCTAAAATGACAAATTCAAAGTACTTCACTTAGAAAGGAACAATTAGTTTAACACATACAAAAAGGGAAATGACAGCCTCGGAAGTAGTATTATGGAAATAGATATGGGGGTCATAGTGGACCACAAGCTAATTATGAGTTACCAGTGTGACACTGTTGAAAAAAAGAAGCAAACATCATTCTGAGATGAATTAACAGGAGTGCTCTAAGCAACACACGAGAAGCCATTCTTTTACTCTACTCCATGCCTTAGGCCTTAACTGGAGTATTATGTCCATTTCAGGAAAGATGTGGGCTTACTGGAAAAAAAATCCAGAGGAGAGCAATAAAAATGAATAATGGTCAAGAAAACATGACCAGTGAGGAAATACTGAAAGACTTGATTTTGTTTAGTCATATCTAAAAGGAGACATGATAAGGGCTTTTAAGTATCAAAAAATTATTACAAGGATGAGAGAGAAAAATATTCTTCTTAATCTCTGATGAGAAAAACAAGAAGCAATGGTCTTAAACTGCAGCAAGGGAGGTTTATGATGGTTATTAGGAATATCTTCCTAATTGTCAGGGTGGCCAACCTCTGAAATAAATTTTCTAGAGAGTTGATGGAATCTATCACTAGAGATTTTTAAGCAATGGTTACACAAACATCTGTCAGGGATTGTTTACATTGTGTTTGACACTGCCATGTGTGTAAGAGCCAGAACTTGATGACCTTTTGATGTTCCTGGAAGTCCTATGATTCTATGATTCAATAGGATGGGCTACAATTTTTTTCTGGTGTGAGATCTAAGGTGCAACAGGCCTGAGCTGAATGAGTGGTCGTTGGGACAGGAAGTAATCTTAATATGGTTGTGAGCATCTATAACAAAGGAAAGCTTGCCTAGGTGACAAGATAGATTGGAGTACTCAAGGGGACTTTCTGTAACTCTGTGGTTAGGCTATGATACTACCTAAGTGATTAACACTTGATATTCTGTTAATGATATCCAAGTGTAGAACTCACAATTAATTTGGTGTCTGTGCCCTATATCTTTTAGAAGTCACGCTTCATGCTCTTGAGCCCTTATGAAATGGTAGAAATAAGTGGTCAATTTCACAGTGGAGACAGGTAAATTTTATGATACCCCTAAAGATCTGTACTTAGACCTTTTCAGTTCAAAATATTCATAAAGGATCTGCAAAAGGGCATGAAGAATGAGGTCACAAAATTTGTAGAGAAGGCAAAATTACTCAAGTTAATTAAAACTTCAGAGGGGTAGCCGAGTTAGTCTGTAACAGGAAAAACTTAAAAAAACAACAAATAGACTAGCAGCACTTTAAAGCCTAACAAAAAATGTAGAAGGCATCATGAGCTTTCATGGGCACAACCCACTTCTTCAGATGACTGGAGTAGGAGAAGTCCAGATCCAATAATAAATAAGGGAAGGGGGGGAGAGGAAAAAAAGAGAAAAAAGGAGGGGGAAAGAAAAAAAAGTTCGAACAATTAGCACCTGATACGAACAATTAGCACCTCCATTGGTTGGTTGGTTGATTGGTTAAGTCATTAGCATGTGGAAAGTAGTGTGTGGGCCAGCCAATGTCCCTGTTCATACCATTTGCATAGGAATGAAACTTGTAAATGAAGTTAAGTTCCAATCCTTCCCTGTGTATTTGACTTGTGGAATTGGCCTGAAGCAGCACAGTGACTTGGAGATCATTAATGAGTGTCCAGGCAGATTAAAGAGTTCTCCAACAGGTTTTTTTGTATTGCCTTTTCGGATAGCTGATGTGTGTCCATTAATTCTTTCCAATAGAGACTGTCCAGTTTGGCCAATATACATGTCAGTGGGGCATTGCTGGCATTTGATGGCATAGATCACATTAGTGCATGTGCAGGTACATGAGCCTCTGCTTTGGTGGCTATTGTGGTTAGGTCCGGTGATGAAATCGCTAGTGTAGATGTGTGGGCAGCTTTGACACCGTGGTGGAAAATGACCCCTCACTCTCAGAGATCTTGGGGGAAAGGCCAATCCTAGCCTACAGACAACCTCCTAACCTCAAACAAATTCTTTCACACTTCCATCATAATCATTCAGGAACCCACCCCTGCAATCAACCGTAGTGCTAACTCTGCCCATACAGCTACACTAGCAATTTCATCACTGGACCCAACCACATCAGCCACCAAATCTGTTTGATACTGCAAACAGAACTATACTGGTGGATTCCTGTTACTATGCAGAATCCCACTGTTGTTAAGGAAGGTCAACAAAAGTATCAGGGTTGGCTTGTACAAGTCTTGTTAAAGGGAATGTGGCTCAAATGGAATTTTCCTCAATGAAAATTATCTCTGTACTAGTACTTTTGATAAAGAGAATTAAGTTACTTTAACTCTGTACTCTAACTCTGGAAGAAGAAAATATTAATGAAAAATGTTTTAGATTTCCCTCAATGTTATTTTTATGTCAATATTTTTCAACAAGCTCTACCCCTTCTCACAAATAAAAAAAGAAGGGAAAAATATGAGTTTTCTGCAATTAGTGTTTTGCAAAGTGTTTTCTTTTCTATTTTTTTCAGCTGCACTTAAAACATTCAAAACAGAATAAATAAATAAATAAATAAATAAATAAATGACACCATGCACAATCTGCCGGTTGGGTATAACATGGACAACACTAACTCATTTAAGGAAAGGAAAGGAAGATTAGTTCTAATTGGCATGTTTTGAAAATTATTCATCTTGAGCTGTGGAATAGCACTCATGTAGAGGAACATTATTGCTGTCTTAATTACACTTTCTGTTCCATGATTAGCATGTCTTTTTCACAAATTTCACAATTGTCTAAATTTAAAACCAACAGTTTTTAACTCAGAACAACAGCTATTCTTTCCTGGGGTCTCAGTATATCTAAAGAGCACGTTCTCTATACTTTTCAGAACTCTTAGTTTTTCATTATTATGAAAAATTCCCAATATTTGAATAGGGAAGATATATCTTGATCTTGAGATTCAAAGTTTGTCCTTTTTTCTTTCATGTTTATGGGAAAATAAAGCCTGAAAAACTTTAATCATCCAGTCAAAGAACAACAATATCATGTGGCTTAACCAACCAATTATAAATCAGAATAAAACATTACAGAAAATCAATTATCAATAGGGTACTTCTTATAAACTATTTTATAACACAATTAAACCTGTAAGGGAACATTTTAACTTGCCTGGTCACTTAGTCATGGATTTAAAAGTTGACATTCTTCTACAAAGGAATTTCACTAACCAATTAGAGGCTAGAAATGGATGACTGGAGGATCATCATCATCATTTGAGTCATCAGGATCACTTGATGATTACATGTTCTGTTCACTCCCTCTGAGGCATCAGGCATTGGCTACTGTCAGATGACAGGATACTGGGTTAAATGGACTTTTGGTCTGACCCAGTATGGCCGTTCTGATGTTCTTGTGAAGTCTGCAGAACTGACGTTTATTTTCAGACTTAACAGCGTACAAAGACAGTACAAAGACAGTAACTGATTGGCACATTACAAAGCCAATTTCTCCTGTCATTAACATCTATATTTCCACATCAAAAGCTACATATGGACACATCCAGCTCACTTCTTTAGCCTCATTAACATAGGTCCTACAATTGACAGGTACTTATTCTGTTGTTATCTCTCTCTCTTTGGTTTCTTTTATTTCCACTCCAGTTTATCTGATGAAGTGGACTTTGCCCACAAAAGCTCATGATTCTATTCATTTTGGTTAGTCTCTAAAGTGCCACAGGACCACTTGTTGTTTTTAAAGTTACAGACTAATATGACTATTCGTCTGAGATTTTATAAACTATTTTGTATGCAATCCATAGCTCAGATATGTTCATACAATTTAAACAACTTGGAATAACCAATCAATTTTTATGTATTCTTCAGAAAAACAGCATATAGAAAAAAGCTAAATTTAAATTAATATTTTAGCCAGATAATTTCAAAACAGAAAGCATAAAAATTCTGAATTTGTTGTACCTAGCTATTTTCCATTTCTTTTTAGAAGCTTTTAGTAATTTTCACAGAACATATTATTAATTAATGCTCATCTTAAATTTCTATATGAATTCATCCAAGTCTATACGAACACATACTATGGTCTCATAAAGATCAATTGGCACCTTCTTGAAAACGTGACAGGAGATAACAATCTACAGAGAAACAAAATGGCTTCTTTATCATATATGCTCTGTGTTTATTTCTTTATTTTCTATTGTTAGGAGTATTTGCATTAAAACAATACCTTGAGACTTGTGTCTGTTCCCACTAAAAACAAAGAGAAAACTTCTGTTGGGCCCAGAAAAACAAGGCCTGGTCAACATTATGCTAAGAAAAGTTAACAAAGGCTAATTTCATAGGCCTCTGAGTATTCTTGACCAGAACCAGGAATGTGGTTCAAACAGAGGCGCACCTTCCGTGCTGGCTTAGGTTATAGAAGTAAGATAAGTGATAAATTACATATTTGTACCTACTGTAAGTAAAACAGCTTGTTTTGGGAACTGGTAAGTAACTCCCTGTTTCTGTTCCCCTTCGCTAATCTTACCTCCCTATTTTTGCCCTTTGTTTGTGCTCAAATCCCTTGTCTCCTTGTTCCTGGTACCTGCCTTTTGTGATTGATAAGAAAGTAGCTGATGCATTATGAAGCACTTCTGGCCACAATGTATGGTTGGCCAAGATATGCATAGATACTAAAAGTTTCTAATTAAGAGAAAGGGGGGTGGGTTGCTTGGGTGAAGAGCTTATGACGTGACGGAACTATTTTTATAAGCCTACCTGTTACTAAAATCGCGGCTGGTTCTCTTTGGAGACGGGCCGCTCTCTATTGTTGTGTGCACTCTTCAATAAAGAGCTTGTGATTGGACTTTGCTGGTGTTGCCTGTCTCTTTGTGGTCAGACAAAGAACCGAGCCATCTGGGCTAGAGTCCCTGACACTTCCAAATGACAGGACTGAGTCCCTTGTGTTTTCAAAAGTTATCTATCCCCCCTCCTTATTTTTGCAATATGTATTAATACAGTCATTGGAACTCAAAATCCTCTTCAGAACAACTATAAACAGCAGAAATATTTGATGTCCTAAGAAAGACAAAAACATTTATTCATGAGTATGCCATTTTAACAATAACATCAAAATACAGAAAGAAACAAGATAATACCACAATGACTTTCAGTTTTTCCAGCCTGCTGTACCTCTTTCAGGAGCTGGATTTGTCTTGCTTACCCCAAGTTACACCTAATTTAAAAACTATTTCCTTACAAAATCTGACATAAAAATAAAAAAGAAGCCACAGCACATTATTACTTGAAAAAGTTTGCTTTTTTATTTTACCATATAATTATGAAATAAATCAACTGTAATAAAAACAATGTACTTACAATTCAATGTATAGTATATTCAGCAGTATAAACAAGTAATATGAAATTTTAGTTATTTGTGACTTCACTGATGCTTTTTATGTAGTCTGATTAAAACTAGGCAAATGTATAGATGAGCTAATATATGCCCAGAGCCTTTCTGTATATTGGCAGAGCAGTTTTTAGCCAGGAGTATTTTATAATTTTTTAAAAAGAGACAACTAAAATGATTAATGTAAAATGCCAAAGTTTAGAGTGGGTAAGAGAGAGAGAGAGAGGTTTGTTATAAAAAAAACTGAAAAACTTCAAATCATTTCCCCCTAATTCTCTCCTTCTATCATTAAATTATAGATACAAGAAAACAAACTTTTTTTTCTCTACTAAAAATCGCTCATTAGTTTATAAACACAGCAAGTTACTCCAGGGTATGAATTGTGTTCTATTATTTCATTTCTAGGTACATTGATGGCACTCAACCTTCAGCCTCATGCTTAGCAACACAGTAGGTGTGAAATATTATAATACAATTCACACCTTGTTATGTCTTATTGCTTAATTAGAGGTGTTTATGATCTTGTTATTCATACTTTGTCAGAAAGAGACAACTTAAAAAGACGCAAGGGAGCATAATAGGTGAACTGACATTATAACAGCACAAGCAGACTGCTCAAATAGTAGATCACTTCAGATTGGGCACTGGTAACAAGGGAAAATAACCACTTACCTAGGAAAGCAGAAATATCGTGTTCATATAAATAATTGGAAAATGACTTAGCATTAAGCTTTTTTATTCTCCCTGTGTCAGGAAGACAGCTCAAAAGCAGGGAAGGAATGAAATTTTCTTCAGATTTCCTATCTTGACTTTTAGGAACATAAGCTGTTTCCCTTAACAATAATAAATAATGACTAAAGAACATAAAGCAGAATAGGTAAAAATGGCAACTGTTGGTAACTCTATAGTCTTCTCTTGTCCTCTTCAGAACAACTATAAACAAAAGAATTTGACACCCTAAGAAAGACAAGAATTTTGCTTGTCAATATTCCATTTTCAACAATAACATCAAAATGCACAAAGAAATAAGGTTACTACCACAGTGGCTTTCATACAGAATGCTGTATACCCTTCAGGAGTCTTACATGCCCCAAGTTACATCTCACTTGAATACTGCTTGCTTAAAAAGTTAGACATAAAAATAAAATAAAAAATCACAGCACAGTCTTAAAGCTTGTCTACATTACAGAGAAGATAGATGTTGTTGCAGTCAATCTTCTGAGGTTTGAATTAGCAGGTCTAGTGAAGACCTGCTAATTGGAACTGAGAGGGTGCTCCCATCAGCATCGGTATTCCTGCTCCTCATGAGGGAAGTCAAGGGGAGTGAGTGTGTGCTCCCATCAACCTCTCACCATGTGGATGGTGCCAAGATATGATTTAGGATCCTGTGACTCCAGCTACACAATTCACGTAGCTGCACTGTGTATCTTAAGTTGACTTTCCCTTTTAGTGTAGACCAGGCCTCTGTTAAAAACAAAGTTTGCTTTCTTATTTTACCATATAATTATAAAGCAGAATATATTTAAATGGCAACTGTTAGCAACTGTGTAGTCTTTTTTCAGTAAGATACATCTTCTTGAAGCTCTGTATCAGTACAATCTCTACTGTATCATATAGTGTGGCTATGTTACAATGAAAGTTGTTAGCAGCCTGATTTTGAGAAGAAGCTCTCCAGAACCCTTCTTGAAATCACAAGAGTGCAAGTTTTTTAGTCCTTCTTGAACTTAGTTTTTCTTTTCAACTTTCTGTTTCTTCCCACTTCCTGTAAATGCAGAAACATATTAGTTCTAATTAACGTCTAGCTCAGCCGTGGCCAACCCGTGGCTCGTGAGCCTCATGCGGCTCTTGCCCCCTAAAAGTGCGGCTCATGAAGCCGCTCCTGCGCTAAATGGCCCCTACCCCTCGCCAGATCTCCCCCTGGCTGCCAGCTTCTCTGTGCTTACCGGGCTGGAGCTGTGGGGTTTTAAAAATGGAGCCCAAGATGGCGGCCGTCTTAAAGGGGCAGCCTCCTTTAAAAAAAATGTTTTTAAATGTTTTTGTTTTTGCTTGACAATTCTGTTCTGGGGTGCTTTTTTTTTTTGGCAGTTATAGTGCAGCTCTTTGCATTTTTTCCACCGCTGTTTTGGCTCTATTTGTTAAATGGGTTGGCCAACCCTGGTCTAGATATTGGAAGCAGAACTTAAGAAATGGGCAGCAATTATATTACACAAATTGTATTCCTTGGGTAATCAACAAAGATTTCAGAGAAAATTAAAACAAATGCCCAATTTCTCATTAATTGATTCCTTTAAGACAGGTTCTGTTTTGTGCCTTATATCATTAAAAAAATCTAAATATCCTTGCACCTTTTTGTATTTCCATTAACAATGTCAAATAACAATAAGTTGTTACAACCCTGGATGCAGAAATCAATGTTTAAGAAAACAGAAAAACAGAAAAATAAGAAAGGGAATAGAGAGCAACTAGGAAATTAAATAAAACACATCTGTAAAATTAAACCATTCAACAAAGTCCAAGAATGGACAAAGTGAGCTTTCAACCTTGGCAACTGAACATTGTGGTAAAAAATATTAGAGACAGGATAAATAAAGATAAAGAGAAATAAAGGGTAAAGATAAGCAGGATAAAACACTAACACAGCACCATCGAAGATGAAATGAAGCAGGCTAGCTTCAATGTTGAAAAAAAGAGCACAAATAATCGCACTACAAGCTGTCAAATGCAGATCTTTTTTGCCTCATTTCCTACCCTCTAGTTCTGTATTTGTACACGTTCGTGCATGCCACTGTCAGCCATTTGGGGAAAATAAAACCCTTTTCTTCATGGGAGCATGTTGTGTATGTTTTTATATGGAAAGAGCAGGATTTTATTTTTTTAATGGGGAACATTGTGTTTTTACATGCAAAGCTGGGTTTTAAGGTAAAAAATAAAAACAAAGAAATTAAATAAAAGAAGAAAAATAAAGGCAGGTTATTATCAAAGAAAAATAAACAAAGGAGAAAAGTCTAGAGATGAGGCAGTTACAGAAAGAATTCTTTGTTAAGCTGAGAGAGAAAAAATAAAGGGAAAAATAAAAAGAATTTTAGAGAAAATAAAAAGGGTTATTTTTGAAATAATGAATAGAGATGAGGCTGTTGCAGAAAGAGAGTGACATTTTAAAACACCTGGCAGAAAGACAGTCTTTGTTACTGGACATATGGCAAAGAGATTTTAAAGTACTAAGGAAACCTTTGTGACTGAGCACGTGGCAAAGAGGGCAAAGCAGCTTACTCTATGGATGTTTGTTGTGAAATCATAGCTGCTCTGGGATGTGAGCCTTGGGAGCAAATGATGCCTCTTGCAAGGGTATGTCTACACTGCAGAGTTTTTCTGGAATAACAGGTGTTATTCTGGAAAAACAATACTTGCATCCACACTTCTATTGCATTCTGTCGACAAAAATTCAGGAGAACAGAGTGGGTTTCCAATGGCAGTAAACCTCTTTCTACAAGGAAGAAGGCTTTTTCCGAAAAAGCTTTTTTGGAACAAGGCATGTGTGGATGCAGAAGTTGGAGTTCTGTTGAAAAAAGAGGCCTTTAGGAAATAACACAGGTGGCCCAGTGGCCAGTCTGTCCACACTCATCAGAACTGCATAGTTCCTGTCTCCTGCCAGCTCTTAAAGCCTCAGGCACCCAGGACAAGGCATCTGGCAGGAAGCTGGCACTGGGAGCTACACCTCACTGCACGGCTGACATTGCCACACTGCTCCTGAGCCATGGCCCAGCCTCAACTCCCCTCTGCCACCTTCCCCCGAGAGCCCACTGGCCCTCGCAGGTAGCATGTCCATGAATCCCAGAACCCAGCCAGGGGCACAAAAAAGATCCTGGCCCTCCTGGACATCTGGGATGAAGAGGAGACCCTGCAGGACCTCCACTCCAGGCATAGGAAGAACGACATAGATGGCCAGATGACCGAGGCCATGAGGGCCCCCCACCCCAGGAGCCTTGAGCAAGTCAGGGGCAAGGTGAAAGAGCTCTGGCAGGGGTATGCCAGGGCAAGGGAGCACACTTCTCACTCTGGGGCAGGACCCCACTCCTGCCCCTATTACTTTGAGCTCCACCGCATCCTGGCGAGTAGTGCAGCCCCTTCCCCACTCCTAGTCATCGACTTGGGGCTGGAGATGCCCGTCATCACTCACCCAGGGCTCCCAGGCCAGGAGAAGGAGGAGGACAACCACGAGCTGGAAGAGGAGGAAGAGATAGCCAGTACCGTCACCCTCACCCTCACCCTGGAGCCAGAACCCCAGGGCCTGGATCCTCTGAGGCTGGGGAGGGATCATCAGGTGAGTGCTCTTAGTTTTTCACACACACCGGGCAGGGGAGGAGGGCGCTTAGGGGCTGGGGGGCAATTATCACTTGGCCTTCTCAGCCTGGACATCGTGCTGCAGTCCATGCACGTGGTAGCACATGCAGCGCCAGTCTGTGCCACACAATCCCATGAGGCAGCCCTGAAGCACCCCTGGGCTCCTGCTCACAGGCTCTGGGGAGGTCACACACACGTCTGACCCCTGGGGAGGATGCCCTCCCATCACCAGCCACTGATGAAGGAGGCTGGGGACAAGGTCACGTGCACACCCGCACACCCGCACACAGACTGAGGAGGGCCGCACACAGCACATGGGCTTGAGGCAGCACCCACTCCCACAGACAATGCTGCCAGGTCCAGGTTTGTGTGGAGCTCCCATGGGAGGCCAAGCTGCTCCAGGCCTCTCTCCCGCCCATGCGATCCCAGTGACACTTCCCTTGCCTGCTTGTCTATGGGACGGGGTAGAGTAGGTAGGCACCACTCCCTGACCCAGCTCTGAGCCCCCCTCCTGACTCCCTCTATCCAGGTTCTGAATCCCTCTCCTTCCTCCCCCATCCAGGTTCTCAGCCCTCCTCCTCCCTCCCCCTGTCCAGGTTTTCAGTCCCCCTCCTCCCAATTTACTTTCATTGAAAAACAAAATGCAAAGTTATGTTTTGAAAACAAAACCATTGGTTTTATTGAGTTTACAGGGAAGGGGGGAAGGGAGGGGTTGTTGTGGGAAAGGCATAGGGGGGCAAGGCAAAGGCCCTAGTGGGGAGGCCCTGGAGAGGGTTATTGGGGTACTTGAGAGAAACTCTCCCTCAGGGCCTCTCGGATGCGCCCTCACACCTGATGGGCCTGGCAGATGGCAGCTGTGTGTAGCTGCTCGAAGGCCCTTCCCTCCGGGCTGGTCTCTGCCCCCCACCCTGGTAGGAAGGCCTCCCCCTTCCTCTCCACAATGTTGTGAAGAACATAACACGCGGAGATCACCTCGGGGATGTTGTGCTTCCCCACATCAAGATGGGTCAGGAGGCACCAGAATTGCACCTTCAAATGCCCAAAGGTGCATTCCACCTGCACGCAGGCCCTGCCCAGGCGGGCATTGAATCGGTCCCTGATGGAGTCCAGGTGTCCAGTGTACGGATTCATGAGCCTTGGCATGAGAGGGGGAGGCTGCGTCTCCCATGATGCACAGTGGCATCTGTATGTCCCCAACCCAAAAGTCACACTGGGGGAAGAATGTGCCAGTCTCCAATTTCTCATAGAGGCTGGAATTTCTGAAAATGTGGGCATTGTACACCTTCCCCGACCACCCAACGAAAATGTCCATGACCTGTCCATGATGGTTGACCAGGGCCTGCAGAACCATAGGGGAAATAGCCCTTGTGGTTAATGTTCTGCACAGCTCAATGTTCAGGTGCTCATATGGGGATATGGGTTCCATCTATGGATCCACCGCAGTTAGGGAAGCCCAGGGCAGCAACTCCGACCATGGTGGAGGGTCCAGGTTGCCAAGGCAGGATGGAGCAGCAAGACAGAGTTGATGGTCCTCACCACCTGCAGAAGGAGACAATGGCTATGTCTATACTGCAGAGCTTTTCCGGGATATCAGAGGTATCCCGTAAAAGCTATGCCATCCAAAGAACATGTCTGCTTTCTCGGAACAGTTTCCAATAAAGCAGACACATTTTTTCTGCATCCCTGTATTCCTCATTGTATGCAGAAGAAGGGATGTTCCAAACGAGGAGGTTTTAACGAAATTTGGCCCAGTATAGACGGGCCAAATTTCAGAAAAGACTCTTCCGAAAAAAAAGCAGAAAAAGATATGCAAATTGCGGTCCTCAATTTGTGTATCTTTTTCCAACTTTTCTTTGCAGTCTAGACAAAGCCAGGAGCCACCCCCTATGGGGTCGTTGCTTCTGTAGGACTGTGTGAGTGAGGGACTGCAGAAACCCCCGGTTCCTTTTCCTGAACCAGTCATAGTATCCTAAGAGGCATAACTTCTGATTGGTGGCTGATTTAAACAAATAAACAAACATACAAACAAACAAAGCAAAACAAATTATACACCAGACATTTAAAAATATTAGCTATTTAAAAAAAAATCAAACCAAGAAAAGCTTTACCAAAAATTAATTAATATTTGGTTTAAATGTATCAAGCATCTTTATTCCAATTAAGTAAAGTTTTACAGGAAATTAGCAATTTAGCTGTAAGCACTGAACATGACACTAAGAAAACATCATTTTACAACAAGAGGCACCCCTTCTGTTTGAAAATGAAAAAAATAAAGACAGACACTGCTCCCCCACCCCGCTATTTGAAGAAATAACCTTTTCTTCTTAATTCTTATTGTTACAGACAGCTTTCAAGCTTGACATGAGAAAACAGCATTGGGAATGAGATGTAAAGATCTGTTTTGCCATGAAATAGAAGATGCAGCATGATATCCTTTTATAATTTTTTAACAAAAGCTGTTCTTACAAACTGGAAAGAACACCTTAGTATAATACAAAAAACATCCTCAGCTTAGGAGGATTTACAATACAATGTCATTTTAAATGTTTCAATAAAAATAGCATGTTTTATAGCCTAAAGAGGTGCTAAGTTTACTTACTTTTCCATAATGGGACACAAAGATTTTCGTTTATAAAATCAAATACTGTTTACAGGAATAAAGGAAATAAATTCCTAGGGAGTAGCAATTCTATGCAATGGACCACGACACTATTAATAATAAAAATACCCACACAAAAATTGCTCTACTTGTAAGCTGTAAAGAAAGTTTTAAAATTTAGGGTAACTAATTCATTATTTTTACTATAAAATTTTTAAAGAATGATAGCCATGGCTTTTTACTGCATGAAGATCACGTAAAGCCTATGACAGGGTTATCTGAAGAAACAGCTCCCACTCCCTTCCTGATTTTTTTTCAGAATTTAAATCTTTCATGTTCTTTTGATAAACATACAATGTTTGATCATATCAAATAATTTTTTTAAATGTGAAAACTGAAACTAACACCAAGTGAGACTTTGCACTGGGGAGGGGACAAGGCTCATATATTTAGAGGGATAGAATATCAAATTTCTATATCACATTCCTCAACCATCCTTTTAAAATTTTCCTATACTCACATACGCACACACACAAACATATTTTTCATATGGTGAATATGAAAGACTATATAACCTCATTATCAGTGGCAGGTGGATTAATAGAGACTCACATTTCAAGGAATTATTCTTCCTTGGAATAGGCAACTAAATAATTTATAAATTCAGGTGCACCACTGGTTTTTACATTCTCTTGGGATAATGTGATGATGGTGGTGTTGAAGAGTCCTGAACAATAGGAAGAGGTGGTGGTAAGAAATCAACTCGATCTGGTATCTAAATTTTTCCCAACAAGTCATAAAAATTAGGAGTTGTAATGGAAAGAGGTTATACCAGAGGAACAGAAAATTCTATTGGAATGTTTAGGACTCTGGTACACATTGAGACTACAATTGGTCCAAATGACATGTTTATAAAACACTGTTGGATAGTTTTACTCAGAAACAAAAGAGGTTCATGAATTATACACTTTTGCCTGGTACCCATTTCACTTAAAAACAGTATTGTAATTTTACACTTTCAGACTTGAAAAGAATGATGACAAGTCTCACATCACTGTTTAATTTGTATTGTTTAGGATTTGGCTACATGTGAGGCAATATCAGGACATTAAGTATGCAATGTTTGCTTCAAAAAAAGAAGTAAAGGTGACTTTTGAGTAGTAGCATGTGGTGTCTTCTTGTAGACAAGCAAGAAAATTTTCAGTTTCAAAATATTCCTTTTATGGTGATGCAGTACTTGCACAAAGCATTCCCCTAATCTGTTTTTAGCAGGAGGGACTAGAGTAGAGATGAATTCCATTTGAGGACAGGGTACCTCACAACAGAATTGATATAGAGATAGAAATAATTTCAACACAACCCATCTGACAAAGTATTTTTCACCCAAAAAAGCTGATGTCCAAATAAATGGGTGCCACAGGACCCCTCATAACTTTTATAGTATCGTTTGCTTATTTTCCTCAGCTTGTTCAGGCAGAGGGAACAGGGGATTCATGGGATAAAAAATCCTGGATTCCCATGTTTTATTGGGCCTAGCAGAGAAATAGATGGGGACACTGGGGTTATGTGTACACAGCAGCGTTATTATTATTATTCAAAAATAACCAAGAGCGGGTCTAAACTACAAGCCATTATTTCAAAATAATGGCGAGCTGGAGAACTTTTTACTCCGACTCCTGGTAACCTCATTTTACCAGGATTAAAGGAAGTTGAAGGAAGAGTGTTCTTCCTTCAACTTCCTACTGTGTAGAACACGACAAAAGCCATGTTAAGCTATCTTTACTTCAGCTCCGCAATTGGTGTATCTCAGGTTGTGTAGCTTAATTCGACTTTAGCCCTGCTGTGTATATGTACCCAGAGAGAGCTCATAGCAGCACAGCTGTCTGCTATGATAGCTTTTCTGTTCTTGCTGCAAAACTGAAACTAATTTGAAAGTGAGGCTGTGCACTGACAATGGGGGCAGTGCTTAAACATTTAAAGGAAAGGGATCATTGAATCAAGCTAGTATCAAAATACTATGCGGTTTCCCATCATCTTTGCATAGGAAGACCTAGAGACTGACACCTGTGTCATAGGCTCAGGACCAAATGGTATCAAAGTAGCAGAGGTTTTTTTCAGTCTTAAGAAATAGTGGCATCATAATAGGAAACACAAACAATATGAGGTGAAAAATGTTCTACTAATAGTACCTACTATGCACTGATAGAGGATACTTTTTCATTATATGGTTTCAATTGCAAAATCCAGAATATTTTATATTTCATAAGTGAAAGGTTACAGGGACTCAAAAATCTTCACTAAGGGATAGACTGTATTTTCTCTCCTGGCCTTTAGAAGCTAGAACATAGCAAAAATATTTTTATCTTTGCATGAATGAATACTGCGCAACCAAGATGTACATAAAGATACATAGAAAAATCTTATAAAATGGAAGAACACAAAGAATATATAAATATAACGTTGTTATAAAGGTCACAAAATATTTGCAATATACTTGATAAAGATTGCAGTTTCATGTATTGCTGTTTTTGATTAAGCTAGGAAGGACAAAATATCTTGCTAAGTCGGGTTGCAGATCTGAGAATTATTATACCTTAAATTGGATCCAGAAATTGGTGTGATATTCATAAATGAAAATCTGCCTTTTGTGATGCAGAAACAAATGTAACTAATGCATCATGATAGCAACAAAAAACAGAGTAATGAAAAGAAGTGGAGATTCTGTTTTAATAAGGTATTTTTACAACTTTTCTTTGTGAATTTATTAATGAATAGGACCCTATATTGAATATATGTGGTACATTATGCAACAGTTTAAACTCTATATTTAGATCCCATTTTTCATGCTTTTATGATTTTTGTTTGTTTCTCTAAAGGAGAATATGTAATTTGAACAGTATATCATCTATACTAGAATGTTCATTTTAATATTGGACCATTGCGCTAAGAATCACATTGGAGGCTAATTTATACAATGATGTAAAAGTCTACTAAGTTGTTTAAGACTGGTGTTACACTTGGAAATTGTGAGTAAAAATAGAGGGCATGTACAATGCTAAAAGAACTTTGACGATTGATATACAGTTGGTGGCATCTCAAAAGTATGATTCAGAAGAAGCTGGAACAAAGCTAAAGGTGTCTATAAGTAACATCAGGGTAGCTCATACATATTCCCATCCCTATATAACGAAAATGTCGAGAAGGCTAACTGAATACAAGGTTACACTTAAATTCAATTTAATTGTTAAATAAGAAAGAGATTGTAACCTCTGCTGAGGACTTCAAAAATTACTACATCCATAAAAGTTCTTAAGCTTTTTAATTGCTTAGGTCCTAATTAAACAAGCCCTTAAGCATGTGATTGTGTCCATGCCTATTCTGGAAAGCAATTATTATCATTATGTATTATTTGTATTGGGTAATGCTTGGAGGTCACAAGGCCTTTCTTGATAGGCATTGTACCAAAAGAGTAAAAGATGCCCATTCATTTATCTTCATCTACATTAATAAAGTGCTTCACATACATCTGGACCCAAACAAATAGTAAACAATAAAATAAGTATTACACAATTAGCTACAGCCCAATGAATTTTTTAAGTGCACGAAATATAATAAATCAAATGCAAATCAAATAGGTAACTAATTACATGGACGCACACAAACATTAACTACTTTAAAAGAACATTATTATGATAGCAAAATCAAAGATTCAAAAGTGAGGAAATGTCAGAGTTAAACTTGCTGGTATCACTGTATGCCAGTCTCCTTGTGCATGGGCATTATGCATATGGCTACATGATATTTTTTTTTCACAGAACCCTGATGCATTCAGTGCACTTGATTGACAATGTTCACTTAGGGCACATCTAGACTTGCTTTCACTTTCAAAAGAAAATATGCACATTTGGCACAAATTTGCATATCTTCTTCAGATCGCATTTTCAAAAGTAATCTAGATGTGGTTCTTTCAAGAAAAAAACCCTTTTTTGAAAGAACCGTTCTTCCTAAAAAATGAGGTTTACACTGTTCTTTCAAAAAAGGGTTTTTTTTTCGAACTGCGTCTAGACTACTTTCTTTTTCGAAAGAACATCTTTCGAAAAAGCAATCGGAAGAAGACATGCAAATTTGCGCCAAATTTGCATATCTTCTTTTGAAAGTGAAAGCAAGTCTAGACATGCCCATTGTCAGCTGCTAGTCAATATTTTGTTTTCTTCTTGTTGTTCATTATGGGGGCCCAAGGCTTATTTACTGTACAGTATTCAAATCTTGGTCTGAAAACAGAATTCATATTTTCCACATGGGCTTTTGCATGGTGCCCATTGCTACAGGTGTTTGAATACTTCACAAACATGAATTAATTTATCTTTACAAAATTTCTGTGAGATTAGTCCTTATTTTACAGATGGGAAACTCAGGCACAGAGAGATTAAAATCAAACGTGCTCCCCACTAGTTCTGGTGTACAGTTTGAGATATCTAGAACCTAATTTTGCCAAACAAATAGCATTACATAGAGCTTTATATAATGCAAAACACAGTTCCCATTTTTCTCTGTAAGTTCTCTGCATTTCTGCAAAGTTAGAACCACACAAAATGAAAGAATACATAATTATTGACCACATATGATAAGTTTGGTATAAGTGACTTGCCTAAATTCACACAGAACCTCTGTGGCACCAGCAGAGGTAGAATCCAGTTTTCCAAGGCTTTGTTCAACCACTGTATTCATGAAATTTCCGTTCTCCCATTAACTGAATGAGGCTGGAGTCCTATTTAAAAATAGTATATAATCACGTAATTCAATACTTTATTACAATGAATATAGACAAGGGAATGGAATAAGGTTGCACAGGCAGCTTTTTTCTGACATTCACTAACTTATGAGTTCTTGATTTTGCAATCCTATTGGTGTTCTTTAAACCTAAGAAAATACACAAAATAGTAACTTTTTATTTAAAGAAAGCAAACTTGAAAAAACCTAGACATTTGGAAATTCCATCATATGGCGCCATTGATAGCCACATCATCAGGTCTAGAACCCTGAAATCTGTTTCACAGACATTTGCCACTTGAGCTAACTTCATAACTGATAGTGGAAGCAGTCTGTAATCCTGTGTGATTCCATACTTTTCCAGTAGGTTTCATAAATATTTTTGACATCAGAGGAATGGTGAGATTCAGGGCTCTTGGGTTCTATTTCAGGGTCTGGAATGGAGTGGATGGACTCATCAGTTTCCCCTAAACTTGACTCCTTCTGCTGTTCCCCTCCTGTCCACACCTCTCTGTTCTCCTTCCCAATTTTTCATCCCTATTACATCTTCTTCACCTTGCCTGCCTCAATATCAACTCCTCAGGCTTCTCATCCCATTTGTCTGCACCAGATTCTCTGTTGCAGTTCCAGTCTCTTTCACTCCCAGTCTCAGTCTTCCACATGCTCTGAGTCCTGTCTTTTTGCTCAGCTATTCCCAGCAAGGGTCATTGAAAGCACAGGAGAGACAGCCCTTACTCAGTGCAGAGTAGCTCAGAACTGTATCCGGAACAAAAGTCTTACTTAGCACTTTGCAGCCACAACCATAGGACATTCCCAATGTGGATGGAATCTTCAGGAAGCTCTGGGAAGTCTCTACTGAACATGGGCAAACTGCAATTTTTATAAGGCTTATAATTTGGATTGATTTGGGTGATTTTTCAAGGAGACATACAAATGCATATTCAGATGAGCTGACAGACTCACTGGGTCCCTGGGCAAAAGAGTGATAGGTGGCTCCAAACTTCTGGAATGGGCGGGGCCTCATCTGGAAAGGGAGGCAGGGCAGGAGGCTATCAGTGCTTCCCAGATAGCACCCCACTCTCAGCAGAATCCAGAGCGTGTGGCCGGGGGCTCTACGGTGTGTCATGTGGGGGTCTAGCAGCAATTTAAAGGACCTGGGTTCTGGCCATAAATGCTACCCCAGTAGCAGTTGTGGCCAGGCCCTCTCAGAGAATGACAGCGACCCCGGGCCACTTTGAGTTTAGAGGCCTCAGCACAGCCTCAGCCACAGGCCTCCGACATATCTAACTTCTCATCCACAGGGTTATACTAACAGCAAAAGAATATATGAAAATGAACACTTGAGACATTCATTTATTAACAATTACGTCATTATACCAATAGCATGTATATTAAATATGGAACTTGAATTGTGAGTTTCCATTGCAAACAAAACTCTTCACTTTAGAAATGCTTTTCTTCTTTGTTGTGTGCAACTCAATTATAATTGAAGAAAAATCTAATTTATGTGCAACATTACTGTTAATGTCAAGCGTTTTGAGCCCTTTCAAACGCTCTTGTCCCATTGTAGAATGATGATAGTTCTTTACTTGTTTTAACACATTGAATGAGCATTCACCTGAAACCACTGATGCAGTGAGACTGGCAAAAATATGTAATGCAATGGTGATATTAGGAAATATAATCAACAGGACAAAATCAAATATTTATTGAAGCAATTCTTTTGGCTTGCAGAGATCTCTTGAAATTGTTGAAACTGTTTAGCCACGGAACATAAATCTTCATCACTTAATTCTCTGAGCTCCCAAAGGAATCCAAAAAGGGTACAAATTTGTCACCATGACTCAAATAGACATGTAAGACCAGATTTGATGGAGTCAATAATAACAAAAAAAATTGACTCGATAGTGCCTTTCTGCATCAGATTGAGATGTTGGGCTGCAGTTGGTGGAACACTCAGATGAAATGTCAAAGCCCTGAGCTACTGATTTGGACTCAGAGAGGATTGCAGCCCATTGATCATGAAACTTTTGAATATCTTTAAGAAGTTATTCAATGTTAACCCTCTCAACATCTAATGTATCATTGTGTGCTTCAAGTACCTGATTAGTTTTGTGGATAATTTTTAGCAGCTTCTTCCACTTGGACGACATTAAAATTCATTAAATTTGGATGTATTCTGAACAGTGTTCCTTCTAAGCTGCCCAGCAGAACAGCTTCACAGGGGATTAATCAGCCCCACCCAGTCAGAGGCTCAGGGCTCCTTGCATGGAGCTGACTGATTGGCAGGAACGATTAATCACTTGTGAAGCTGTGCTGCGAGGCAGCTTAAAGCTCTGAACTGACTTAAGCTCAGTGAGAACCTATGCTGGGAGAATCAAAGATTCAAGCTCACTTAAAGCTTTTCCCACAGAGTACAAATGCTGTGCAACTGGTTTAATGCCATCAATTCATGCTGACCATTTCATGGTCAACATGCCATGAAAGGAAACAGGCTTCAGAATTTCCCACTTTCAAGGACTGCTACTGAAGAGGTTGTGTAATTGCTGGATTGTTCCTAGCTATGTGATTGCTTCCTTGCATGATTCAGCACAATCAATGCCAATGAGATTTAGTGTGCGGCTGAAGCAACTGAAGAAGTGGATTGTGCCCATGAAAGCTACCATCTACATGTTTTGTTAGTCTCTAAGGTGCTACAAGACTACTTGTTGTTTAAGTTTTTCTAGTTACTGACTAACTCAGCTACCCCTCTGAATGCTTGTATTCCTTTGTACTTCCCAGACATATTAAATCCATTGTCATAGGTTTGGCTAATGCAGACTTAAACATTTAATTTGAAGCTTTCCAGAATTTCTAATACATGAGCGGCAATTACTTTGCCAGGTTTTTTTTTTTCATGAAATCATCAAACAAAATGAATCATTCTTCAATTAAAAACTCTGAACTTCCCATAATTTTAACATATCAAACAACCAAGGTGCAACCGGAGTTGCATCAATAATAATTGAAAAGTACTTTGCATGTCATCTCTTTGTCCTACGCAGCTCAATAAACTCATTTTGTATTCTGATAGACATAAATGGACTTCCATGCATTCTCTGCTCTCTTGCAATTCACGAACAAGGTTAATATGGCCTGATAAAAGTGTGTCATATTTACTAAGAACCTCAAGTACACCAAGAAAGTTTCTGGTTGTAGGGTCACCAATACATTGACCGGAACAAAAGAAAGCCAATCCCCATTCAGAAAGAAAAAGAATGACATTCAATATGTGCTCAAGGAGTTTTTTCCAGTTATCAGTTTCTGTGTTTATTTCACTTAGGAGTAAGTTTTCAGTTGAACTGTCAGCTAGTGCTGCTCTACTAGCTGATTTGCTTGTAACATAGTTATCTTTATGTGATACTGAAGTTTCATGTGCAGGTATTTGGTCTTTCAACTTCCTCCAACCTCTACTGATGCTCCTACCGGATGGATCAGACAGTACTGATGCATTTGATATATTACTGTTAAAAATGAAACAGGGTACAGAGTACAGAGCCTGTTTTTCCATGCTCCAGCAGATCCAGTCTCTTGTGTAGATCTCTCAATTTGGAAGAGTTTTTGTCAGCAGACAAGCGGGAAAATCATGATTTTCAGCATTTTTCGGTATATTACGTGGAATCCGAAAGCAACTCACTTTGAGAAACAACTGCATTTGAGAAAGATTGTTCTTATCGATATCAGGTCCAGTATCAGGTTCTGTTGTTACACTGTGTCCTGTGCTAGTCATAAGTTCTTGATCTTGCTGTGCAGTATCTCAGTGAACCTCATTTTCTGCCGGCACATCTCTAAATCAAGCATAGATTCTGCTATGGTTGGTATTTCTTCGTCTTGATTAATGACCTCCTCATTTTGAGGCATGGCATTGAAATGTCATTTGTGGTACAAAGTTTTCATCATCAGAACTGGAAGTGTCACTATCAGTATGGTCACCATCTAATGGCTGAGGCGTCTTTTCTGTGAGAAATGATGTTATTGTCTTTAAAATTTTAACTGCTACTTTACTCTGTTGCTTTCACTGCTTTCTTCCTTGCAAATCTCACTTTCAGATCTTTGCTTCATTTTCATAAAGGGGTTCTTTTAAAACACAGTAACATACAATACATTAATTCACTAAAGGCTATTGGTTATACAAAACTATAATTGTATATACTTTGCAATAAATATTATATAAATGTGGTTTGGGGGTGTTATTTATTATAGCCCTAATAGCCTTATTTCAAAGTCTTGAAATTTCATCTACTAACATGTTCCTATTATTAAATTCCTCATAACTAGTGCATTATTACGAATATGAACACAAGGAGATTACCAGATTAGATATAAAGTTTACTAAACAACTAGAATTAAAAGTTTATCACAAAAAAGCCTTTAAAGTTGAATCTAAAACTGGTTGAAAAGGTAGCTTAGAGTTGAGTCTGATAAGGTTATTGTATATAAAGACACACAAGAAAAAAAAGGAATATGAAAATCTCCCCTGCAGAGATAAGCATCTAATTTCAAGGTTAAACTCACCCTCAGACCAAGCAAAATCACTTTACAGTAACAGAATGAATTACAACTTTCAAAACCTTTAAAATATGCAACGACTGTAAACAGCATTTCATAATGTAGAACCACTAATCACAGAAGCTACTCTAATCTGCAGTTATGCAGATGAAAACTCGGATGTGACAGAAAAATTGCTGGAGGCCCAAGGTCCCACAATGATTTAAATCAATTCTTTGAAAGTATATATAACTTCTTTTGTTGTCGCTGTTATGCAAGGTGTATAATCAATGGAAGATTTGGTAGAAAAATGTCCAAATTTGAGGCCCTTTTGTCTCCTGAAGCCCAGGCCAAATCACACTCCTGCTTCCTCCTCCTCTCCTCCTCCCCGATAGGGCCTAGTTTTGGCATCCAAAAGCCCTGGACCCTTTTGGATCAAAGGGCCCTGGGGCAGCTGCCTGCTTTGCCCCTTCCTGTCGAGGATCCTATGCACATCCCTGAAACAATGTCCAATTCTCTACCAAATATTATAACACTGCTCCAAAGCATGGCCTGCTTAAATTTCTGAAATAAAAGGTTGCCACGATTTTGTAATGTGGTGAAAACACATTTTGCCTACTCTCATTCTTGGAAAAAGCAGAATGGTTTTATCTGAAGTTTTTCAAACTAACCAAACCTGCAGTGGAACATGGAAGATTCTCAGCCCAAATGGTTGAAATCTTGCAAATGTATAAGTACCTGAAAATATGGTCTCAACACAGGAAGGGGCAGGCAGCCTTAATTATTTGTAATGCCATCAGCTTCGTCTAAAATACAAAAAACAGAAGGAAAAATTAGTTGTGTGATTGTTTAATGTATTACATTACTGTTTCAATGGGTGAACAGATAAACAACGGTATGGAAAGTTTATAATAAATATTAATAATTATTTTTCATTCCAAAGCAAGACATGCAGAAAAGCTTTACTAATTGATTCGTCTAGAAAGGAAGACAGTGTCAGACTGCTTTTTCTTTGTCTAGAAATTCTTTTTCCTTGTAAGTCTATTGGACAGACAAGTAATGAGCAGTAACTACCACTTTTCTGTGAGCTTTGTTTTATTATTAACTCATTCTTCAAACCCATTTCAAATCCATTTGTTCGTTTTCCTCTCTTGTTCTGTCCTGATATGTAGACTCAGAGCACTCTAGGGAAGGGATTGTCTTCTCTGAATTTTTTTCCCTTTATGGCACCTGAGACACTCATCCTAGGTGATGACTGTAATATAAACAAGAAATAATCATCATTATCTCAGCAGTCCAGAAGAGGAGCATTATCCAATTTGTCATCCATGCTGCTTTCTCTAATCTTAATAGGAAAAAAATGAACTATGAATTGTAAAAAAAAAAACCCTAAATAGCCTAAAAGCTGTCTCTATCAAAGATAATATAAGAACAAAATTACATATGAGCTTATATATAGCATTGCAATGGTTCAAATCCTTGAAAGTTAACAAACATTTCAAGTGTAGCAGATAAATTAAAGCACCATGTCCAATGAGTCAAAACTTAGTGGAACATCTTATTTTTGTGTCTCCTGGTAATTTATAGTTTTCATTTCTTTTTCACTGGATTTCCCTTTTTGCATTATAGTATTTACTAATTACCTTTGTTATTACCACATCCCTCCTTTGCATTTGTCCCTTTTCATCATCTTCTCACCCTCTTTGGAGTGATATTCCTTCTCTCTTTCCTTCCAGATCTTTGTCACTAAGTTCCTTCGATTAACAGTTCCTCCAATTTCTTGCTCGACATACTGCTCAAGGTAACAAGGCTATGCGATTTTTCATAGTTTTAATTTTAGTTGAACCTATGTGATTAAATGTCAATGACATTTGTCTGCTTTCTTAGGGTATGTCTACACTGCATACTTATTTCAAAATAAGCTATTCCGGAAGAAATACTCCAAAATAGCTTATTTCAAAATAGCACATCTACATTACAGGGAAGCCTCAAGGAAGGCTTCCCTAATGTGGACGTGCTACCTTGATTTAGAGCCCCAGGAGGCAGTGGGGAGTAATTACTTTGAATGGGTCTGGGGAGCAGCTATTTCAAAATAGCAGCAGTGGAGCATCCACACTACGGATATTCTGAAATAGTTATTTCAGAATAGGCATTATTCCTTGCAGAATGAGGTTTACAGAAGTTGGAATAATCCGTTTGTTATTTTGAATTTATTTTGAAATAACAGAATGGCTGTGTAGACACTCGGATTGTTGTTTCAGAATAACGGCCGTTTTTCCTAAAGAACGCTGCTCTGTAGACGCACCCTGCCTTTTTCAACTTTTCATACAGAAAGGTCTTTACTTTCTAGTGTGTTTTTTTCTGGTTTTGTGTGTTTTGAATGATAAAAAATAAAATATTATCTCATGACTGGTTGGTTGAATTTTACCATTACTTCAAGAGATGAGTGTTCAGATAGTGTTGACTTATGTGTTTATTTGTTTGATGGCTTCTCACAGGGAAGCAAGTCAAAATGTGGATTTGCAAATGTGATCATCTCCTAATTATAATAATGTTAAAAAGCTAAAACAGATTATGTTATAAAATCTTCTGTGTTCTTTCCAAATATCTTCATATTAAGCACTATGGCTTGTGTTAGTCATCTTTCTGATTTATTAGCAATTGGACTTTAGTAGATTAGGAAGTACAAGCATATTTGTTTACTATTACTTTTCATCCAGTAAGTTAGTGATATCTGAAGAGCTGTCTTTAGTATTACAATAACTAGATGTAAAAATTGTAGAAGTATTTCAAGTTCAATCCTGTTTAACAATTTAGATCTTAAATTATTGACCTCAAACATCACAGCATTGCAAGGCATCCCAACACTGCAATGTTACTGACATTACCCTTTCCTATTTGCTTATGTGCACTGTGTTTTTTCCCCACCATGACTATATCTGATCTATGTTAAATTCTATGAATTAGTGTCTGTTCTAACAATATTTTGTACATTCTAATCACTAGTAAACACAGAGTTTTGAACAAAATCTTTTAAACCACTACAATACTTTTAAACAGAAAAAAAATCTGTTAAATCTTTATATTGATATTTTGCTAATGCATTTAGCAATATGCTTTATACATATGACATAGTTAGTCCTTTTATCACCAAAAGCCAAGATAGCAGGCAAGTTCTGGTAGTAGATGATTTTTACCTATTGTTATATGGTATTGTAGCAAGAGAGCACAAGCTGGAAGCTAAACATGAAGTTTTAACATTAACTCAGTTTTCTTTTTTTGTTGGATAAGACGGTAACATTTTCATTTACTTATTATTTGCTGTTTTAAGACTGCGTTAGAGGATGATGGAATCTGTAAAAAAGTTTCCTTCATTGCAGGTGTGTACAGGACTATGTGTCAATTGCTTCCTAGGTCAAACTGTTTTTGTTATATGAAAATTAAAGGGAAAAGAAAATAGGTTAAAATAGTAAGATGCATGGGTATGATTCTAAACTTTGTCCATGGATCAAAGGCTAAAAAAATCAAGATATCTGTAGGCAAATCTTATCACTTACTTGGGAGAGATGGAGTATGCTGTATGATTAGCACACTTCACAATCAAATGGCAAAGGGAATGAATAGCATGTTTCCCAAGTGGAGAAGTATCTAAGCATGTGAAAACTTGGGTTTGGATGTGCCATGACTCTATCTAATCCTTCCACATGGCCCATCAAGCTGACTATATATGTGCCACTGAGGATAAATTGCATTCTCTTTATATAGAGACTTCCTTATATTAGGAAGAGCAGAGAGGCAGAATTCTCAGAGTATTACACAGCAGTATAATTGTACCTTGAAATGTCTCTTTTTCATCTTGCTCCAGCCTTTTGAATAAACGTATTCTACAGTGGATATGAGTGGTTGTTCCTCCATAATTTGTGAAATTACTTCAATTTGAACCAAAATCTACTTTTAGGTGTTCGTAATTTACCTGTAATAATTCACTACAGGCTGAAATTGAGAATGAAATGTAATCATATGAGGTGAGAGCTTAAGGGCATTTTGCTCTCCTTTGTGCTTGTACAGCAACGTAAAATCAGAATCAGGATGCCCATTTTTTAATACCCATTTTTCTATTTCAAAATAATATTATCCCTCCAGTCAGAAGTTAGATAGATAGATAGATAGATAGATACTAAATACTAAAGTAGGAGTTTTTTCCTCAAAACCTTTTTGTACTTTAAACTTTAGAATCATGTTTGATGTTTAAAACCAAATTTTGCTAACAATGAGCCACAAAGGAATAAAATATTTATTTTGAAGAAATATGTATAATACATATTGCTAATTTTAAAGAAAATATTCTTGTGAAGTGTGGTTCAGAAATGTAACTCTATAAACTGTGTCCCGTCATACACACTTATGCATTCCCCAAAAGTTACTTTTATTATTATTATTATTACTATTATTACATTTTTACAAATCTCAGTCGTAAACTCCCAGAGTGCAATTGTGAGCTACCATTCCAGTCAATTTAATTAAAAATATAGTTCCGAGGCCAGGCAGCATAAAAGAGAATGGAACTAGCATAGATATCTGCTAAAATCACTGGTAAGGATAGAAGGGAAAATGGAGCTCATAGAATCTATCCTTTTCAATAAAAAATTCTAGGAACAAGACCATACAGATCTTGGGTAGCTGGACACAAATGCCATGAATGTCTGGAATGCACAGGAAAAAGAACTAGGGAAGCTTCAGCTCTCTAGCAGTATCTCTCCAAAACTGAAAAAAAATCCAAAAAAGTTGTTGAGAGCAATACCTATAACTACTTGGCACTTTACATCTAACACTATCCACTGCTGCTTCAATGAAGTTGTGTGTGTGCCACTGTGGAGAATGAGAGAAATATGTCTGCTATTTTCTAAATATCATGTGCATCTCAGGTTAACTGGCTAAGATTATCCTGACTGACTGCATATAATTAAATCAAAGAAGGCTGTTGGAGAAAAAGCAGGAAATGAAACAATGTCTGATATAAGGATATCTAGATTTGTTGAGGAAATAATGAGGGGAGCTGTTTATTCAGAACAGCAAGTCCTATTTTTTTCAAGTTCTTTGTCTAAGGTAAAAGAGAATATTAAAATCATAAAGATATATCTACCCTGCACTATAAACCTAAGTTCTGAATTGAGTTTAAGCCCAAGTCCCTTTCCTATCCACACACAAACCAGCTTGATTTAGTCAGTAAGCACTCAGGACCTCAGTTCTACTGGAAGGGAGATGTCTGAGCCCAAGTACCACTGTCTCTCATGTCCAAGCCCTGCAGATGCGAGTCAGAAGATCTGTGTAGTGCAGTATGGATGTGTTAGCTCACCTGTGAGACCCAGGGTGGACAACTATAAACATAGATTTACAGTGCAGTGTGGATGCTCAAGAACAAGCTTGGGAACAGAGAACCTACAAGCCCAGGTCCCACAAACTAGCGTTTACAAAGTAGTATAGGCATACCCAAAGATGCTGGGGTGGGAAGGGAAGGAGAGGTGAGGGGCTGTCAACATACTGATATACATACTGGGGGAGAGAGACACAGCAAGAATGTCTCCCTTAGCCAGAGCTGAGTTTAACTGACTGAAGTAAAATTACAAACGTTGACAAAGAAAGATGAAGGTGCAGGTAAAACCTATGCAAATAGGCCTTGCATTGTTTTACCCATGTTCTCTGTGTACTTTGTAACTTTTTGGGTAAGAACAAATAATGCTTTGTTTTGAAGAAACTCCTTGATAATCACTTTAATCAGCTACTATCACAATCTCCCAGAGTGAAAGGTTGATAAACCCATTTGGGCCTGTCCTGTTAATATATTTGGAAAACTGGATGTTGACTGCTATGTGGAGATCCAGTCCCAGCATGGCCTTGGGAAAGGTGAAGAAATCCAGGCCTATCACCAAAGGGGTCTACTTGAGAGGAAAAAAAGAGACAGTCTTTCAAATCTATGTTGTTGGTATAGATTAGTATAATATCTCACCAGCGTTTCTGGAGAAAAGCTGCTTTGCTGATAAGTTGATGTCTTCCAAAGCGTGTCTAAAAATCTTTATGTTTTTATAATATGCAGTATATTTTGTAAATTATTTCCCAATAAAATGGATTACTTACAATCGGCAATAAAAAAACTCCAATGATATCTGTATGTAAGTTTCATGAATTAAAGGCTATTGTATGTTCACATTGTGTGAGATTTTTGTATGTAACTATGATTAGTTTTGCCTGGAAGTTATAGAGGCTCATTGTGGAAACTGAATTAAGAATGCTGATTTCAACACCTGAGGGTCATATTCTCTCACCTTTACTCCTTTTGTGTAACACCTCACTTAGGAAGAAGGTGTGGAAAGAGATGTAGGAAGTACATCTACAGATACCAGTTGGACTGTGTGTTGAAATATGCTACTATTCAGAATAAACAAACCTGGCAAACTCTTGTTCCCAAAGGAGTGGGAGGAGCTGTTGAGCCTTCTAGCTTCTGTAGAGCTGATGGGCTCCAGAGCCTGCAAAGGGCAGGGCTAGTGAACAACATGACCCCAAGGGAAAACAGAGCTCATGAGGCCAGCAGGTAACAGGACCCTGGGAGGTGGCAAAGCCAGTGTGCTGGCAGGATTCTGGAGGTCTGGCAAAAATGAGTGGAGGGCTACGTGGTGGCTGGGACTGGGGCTGGTGAAGTCGGCAAATGGTCTACAGTCATGCTGGCTCCGAGGTGTGTGGAGTCCAGGTGGAAAACCTGGGGTGCTGTAGAAGGCCCCCACACTCCTTCCTGTGCCTATGTATCCATTTAACTATCTCTTTCTGCACCTTTTTCCAGCTTATAGTCAAGAATTTCCTCTCAAATTCTTTGTGCAGCATATGAAAATAACATGCTGCTCCTTTGAAGATTTTTCTAAACACCTTGGGGCTGTGTTTTCTCATGTGTTTGTAGATGCCCAGGCACGAGGCTGCTACAGTAATAGTATCAAAAGTGTACTGTTCACAAGAGTACTGAAAAAGGTCCATCTTGGGCCTTCTGTTCCTTCTAGTTATCATCCTTATGCTGTACTACTGCAATGCATCCCCAGAACAGAGATGATCAGAGCTGTCACTGATAATGCACCAGTGAGACACATCATTATAAAACATACACTCTACGGATGTGCCATAGTAGTACATCTTCCCTGCAAGAGCTGGTGAAAAAATACATTGGGGAGACATATTTAAGAAAAAAATAGTCAGATGGAGAGAATGCTTGAAGTGGATTAAAGATATTGTAGACATGGATAAAACTGTACCTGCTGATTTCAGAAACAGACCCAAACCAAAACTCTGGGTCCAAACAGCCCACCTATGTGGGTTAAAAGTAGCAAAATGTGGACTGGGATCCATTTTATGTCCTCTCTCTAAGGAACCAAATTGAAATGATGAATTTGAACAAACCACAAACTAAAGTGATGAAATCTTCCCTCTGTCTATTTCAGTTGGTTAGAGATGGAAGGTCCTCAGTGAATGGATCAGAGCTGTATGCTCCTGGCCTCATTTAGAGTAGAAGCTGAAAAGTGTGTAGAGAATGTGGAAAGGGAATGCAGGAAATGAGAGGGAGTTCTTGTGTTTAAGGCAATAGACTAACAATCAAGACAAGTCTGTTCTCACTCAGGTTCCTCTCTCCTTCTGATTTAAGGTTATCTGACAAACCTATTTATTAGAATTTGCTAAATCTTCAATGTTTCACTTTGCAACTTTAATACTTTTTATGTATAATTGTTTGTATATAATATATACATAGATATCTATCTTTTAGTGCCAGGAATTTATATTTCTAGTTCTAAGTATGATAATTTTGCCAGTTCTTTAGTAAATATATTTCTTCCACTTCCTGTCTATCAGGAGAGAACATTTGTCCTCTTGGCTTCCAGACTAAACATTGAGAGAAACTTGTCACAAGGCCTTCTGAGCCACATCAGTAATATAACTTACAATGGACAGAACCAACAGGCTGATCTGTGGATACTGGTTCATCCTCTGTCTGCAGGGAGCACTCTCCTCCACCCGGTGGACAGGGGCTTCTGCTGCCTCTGTATCAGAAGCTACGTTTACACTACAAGGTTTTTGCACAAAAACAGCTGTTTTTGCACAAAAACCTGTGGAGCGTCCACACCTCAAATGAGCTCTTGCGCAATTAATTGGGCAGTTAAATGGCAGAACAGAGAGCTTTTTCCACTGTAGGTAAACCTCCTTTTCTGAGGCATAACTGCTTTTAGCGCTACAGCTATTGTGCAAGAAGGTATGTGTGGACGCTCCAGAGGGGTTTCTTACGCAAGAAACCACTATGGGAAAAAGGACAGGTGCTCTGATGGCTGTTCTGTGAATGGCCATCAGAGCTTTCTTGTGCAAGAGTGTCCATGCAGTGTGGATGCTCTCTTGCACAAAAGCACATTGCTTTTGCAATGTGCTTTGAGGTGTGGACGTGCTCTTGTGCAAGAAGTTTTTGTGCAAAAACTCTTGCTCAAAAGGCTTCTTGCGCAAGAAGCATGTAGTGTAGATGTAGCCAGAGGGAACAGAGTGGGGCAGCAGGCAGAAGCCAGTCGGTGAGGGGAGCTAGTTTAATCCCAATACAGAGGCAGAAGTGGTGGGGCCTTCCCGGGAGTGGGGCTGTGAGCTCACTGGATGCCAGCCCCGTCCCCAGGAACTATCAAATTGTCATGTAACCACAAAAATTTGATGCGGTTACACAATTATTCAATTACACTATTTCTAACATCCCTAGTATAGACCCACATACCAAATGCTAAGGGAAGCTCCAGCCGGTGCTCGTACTCCTTGTAGTCGCAAGGAGTAAGGGAAGCCAACGGGAGCATTTGCTCCCATTGCCCTCCTGCTGTGTGTGGGTGCCACCAAGCTCAGCTTAAGGTAAGCTAACTTGGACTTCCAATACTCCAGTCTTCTGAAGAAGTGAGCTGTGCCCATGAAAGTTCCTGATACCATCTGCATGTTTTGTTAGTCTTTAAAGTGCTACCAGACTATTTGTTGTTTTTTTAAGTTTTTCAATCTACATAGAATATGTAGCTGGAGTTGTATACCTTAAGTCAACCTTCCAAGTCTAGGGTAGACAGGGCCCAAGAGACAGAGGAATGTTGCCTCCCTGCTTATGCAGAAGGAAGTAGAGTGGAGCTCTCTTCCCATTATCAGCTGGCAACCCTTCCTCAGGATCTAGGCTACAAGAGCTCATATTAGTCCTATTCCCAAACAGCCTAGTACCTACACCTTTGGCCTATGGGTTGCACCCAGTTCATCAGGGTTAGCTGCTGGTGGGCTGACAGATAGGCCTGGAGACCTTCAATCCTCAGTGGCTACAGTTCACCAATCCTGGTTGATGAGAGCTGCGGGAAGTGACAAGGGCTGGACTACCACTTCCTGCAGCTCTCATTGGCCAGGAACAGTGAAACATGGCCCCTTGGAACTATAAGCAGCCATGCCTATGGATGCTCAGAACAAACCATATGCCAGCCCATCAGTAACTAACCTGGATGAACCGCATATGGCCTACAGGCTGGAGGTTCTCTACCCCGACCTATGCCTAGGAATAATGTAAAAGATGCCTATACCTGCAACCCCACTTTCCAATATTTTAGAGCAGAGCTCCTTCTTTGCCTCTTTCCACAACACTGTATTTCACTGTTTAAAATTTTGTATATGGTATCTGGTATATTCAGCAACAACTTGTCTTAATTCTATCAGATAGAGAACAAACAAACAAAAGTCATATTCAATATATTTGAGACTCTACTGCCAATTAGGCCAACCACTCAACTGCTTCTTGTAACAACAAGAAATAAATAGCAAAAAATCCAAGTAACACAGGGAAAGAGATTCATAAGAAAGTAACACCTAACACTGTGCAATCAGTTACCAAATAATTTACATGAGCACCAAAATATTAAAATACCAAAACCTCAATGTCATGCTGTTCAGTGCAAGATTTGCTAATAAATAAGTCACACAATTGTATTAGTGTTGATTTACAGAAATGTGTCTGATCAATAAAAGAGAACCAGTACTAGTTCTCATTGTAACTGCAGGAAAGCCTCTTTTTCACATACCTAAGGAGGCCAAATGTAGGTGTGCAGTAGCCGTTCCATTTTTTAATCAAAACAAAATCTCTTGTAAAAAAAATAACTTAACCATATCCTCATAAAATTGAGAGTCTGGAGATGAGCATTCCACTGCTCTATAAAGCTCCAGCCACCAAAGGGCTCCTAGAATGTCTGATTTCTATAGTGATGGAAATTTAGTGGTGGAACTGGATAAAATTTTATGTTCTAAATGTTCATTCACAAGAAAAAATACAGTTTCCATTCTACCAAACCTACTACAAATTCATGTAAAGTTCACACAATAGTAGCAACTGACCCAAAAATGTGGAAATATTTTGGTAATGTTGAAAAAGGAATGTTTTGTTTGTACAAAAACATATTTTGACTTTCAGGTAGTTTTGACAAACCAAGAAAGGGACTCACAAAATGGCAGGATCAGAAGCAGGAGAAGGTCTTATTGCTACTGCAACCCCTACTTCTCTCATAAGCCTTAACCTAGCAGTTAGTGACCAGTAATGTGATGGACTTCACTACTGTTTACCACTGTTACTGAGACATGGGGAGCAGAACTGCAGGGTCTGAATCATTCAATCCTGCTGAGGAAACCAGGGGTGCTATAACCCAGGACCTGTATCTGAGAGTGGGAGAACTACATGATTCCACATGGAGCCAAGAGTTGGCTAGAGGCCTGAAACCTGGGTTAGCATGCATTCAGCAAGATGAGGAATGGTTGGAAGCAGAGATAATTAGACATTTCTATCAAAACAATTATCTGCTAGAAATGTTATTTTGGTAAATAATTAGTAATAACTATTAAGAACTATTAATTAAACATATTAATTATAATTATTATTTTGACAAAATATAGATTTCTAAAAAATTAATTTGGAAAAAAAATCTATTTTTGAAAATGTTGAAATATCCCATTATTCCATTTTATATTTTCAGAATGAAAGTTCCAATTCATCTTTTTGAAAGAACTTTCTATTTTAAAATTTACTTCACTTATATATAATAAAATATCAAAATCTAAGTAAAATATTTTGAACATGTTGAAAGAGTACTGCAATTGATCCTATGAATACATGGTCCATCATTTTGTTAAATATCTCAAAGTATTGGAGTTTGGTGGTTTTCTAGGACATTTGTTCATTCCAATTTTTCAAACTTCTACTTGGAAGAGAAAATTTGTTTTCCAACCACTTCTAGTCAAAGGTGTGGCTTGCCTGATAGCTGTGTCACTTATAATTACATTAACTCTGTTTTTTGACTATCATAAACCTCTGAATATATTACATTTATCAACTACATTAGTGGTTAAATCAAGCAATAAAGCAAAACTCCACTGGTTTCATTGCCCTAAAATTATATTTTGCACTTTGACCAAATACAGGGTGAAATATCTCAGCCCTGCTTTGGAATCAGAAGAAACATAAAGATAAGTAACTCTTGCCTGCCATTCAGAAAGTGTCTGTTACCAAATAACTGTTTAACAATACAAAGAACTTTAAAAAAAATCATGGGTAGATAAAGCTATTCAGATGTGAATAGCACATTATCATCAAGTGAATAACAAAATGGAATATCATTTATCATTGTCAGTAACTGACAATTCACACACAATGAAAAAGACTGTTGATTACTGAATAATTTTGAATAATTTTCAAATATAACTTTACAAACTGTCTTAACTATCCCATTATATTTATGTTAATAATGTAACACTTTATTTTGCATTCCTACTGACTTTGTACACATTTTGGATCATTTCCTCATTATTTTATAATTGTCAAGGTAAAAAACAGCAATGAAAATAATTTGCAAAAGCTTGGGACAGCTTTCAGCTAGATTTTAATCTGGTGCTGAATGCCTCCTATAGAGTACTAAATGCTTTTAATTTCCAGAAAACCCAAAGGATGTTCTAGGCACTCAGCACCTTATAAACAAGGTGCTGAACACTACCTTCACCTCACATAGAGATTTATTCCTATCAAGAGAGAGCATATTTATTTTAAATGTAGTTTGTTTCTGTGCTACCTGGAGTAGTACATCCTAAATCTATTGATAAAAACAATAATCCTTAAAACCACTTGCAACTGACTAAAACCTGCACATTACAATAATATCAGTTTAGCACATTGTTTTGGTTATTGTTGGGATTACTAATATAAACTGTTTTCTGGGATGTATAATCTAGAGGATAGATCTCTCTGGTCCGGCATCATCCAGACCTGACCAGTCCCAAACAAGAGAATTTGCCAGACCAGGGGAAGGTCTTCTGCCACCGGCCCCCAAGCCTATCATCTGCTGCTGGCAGGCTGCCTCAGGAGGCAACCCTTCCTCTTCCTCCCTCCCTTCCCCCGCCCCAACCTAGCTGGGCTGCTTGCCCAGCTTCTGCTGGCTCCCTGGGTGGCATAGACTCCAGGTCCTAAGGCAAGATTACATTCCTATGAAACTGGGGGAAGCTGTGGGGCTCCAACCCATCCCCCGTGCAGCCCCAGCCATGGTCCTTGTCAAGGCTGTTCACCACTCTGGCACGTCAAATGCAGAAGTTGGGGGCCCACAAGAGTGCTCCAAAACCTTGACTCTACAGGTTCGGGTACAAAAACTTCCCTCCCCACAAAATCCTAATGCTCAGATTTTGGGGTACCTGCTGCCACCACCCAAGTAATTCCAAGAAAATCAGGGAAGAGATCACTTGGAAAATCCCCTCCTTAAGGTAAAACTCTCCCCCCTACCCCAAACTCTGTTTTGCTTGGAGTTGGGGAAAACAGAGGGAATCCGCAAACAACAGTGGACTCTGCCCTGTAACTAGGCACTGAGTCCTAAGGACACAACAATTAACCAATACTGGTTAATTAGAAAAAAAACCCAATCTTTTATTGCCAAAACAAAACTACAGTTGCAAGCATAGTAGATTGCCTAGATGGAAAGAGCCACCATTTGCTATAGAACTCAAGGAGAACCCCTGGGCTGAAAGGCTTAGTTACAAAAGAGAAAAAAAAACAATTAGCAAGCTCAGACATTATTTCCAAACCCCCAAACAAGGAAAGCAATAAGCCTTGATGGACTATCTAAACTTTTCCCTACTTACATATTTTAAGAAGTCCATTCTTGGAGAGAGAAGTATCTCCCATCTCCCTCAATACCTGGGAGAAACTGCTCTAATCTCAAACAAAGACAAGAGAGAGAGAAAAAAACCCCTCTCTTCCAGTTTGAAATTCCTACCTTCATTGTTATTGGCTGACTGCCCGACACCTTGGCTTGGTACATGAGCTAACCCTTTAGTCACCGGGTGCTGGTCAGCACTCCTGATTATGATAGCTCTGAGCAGGCGGGGAAAGCCGCAGAGCTCTGGCCCCAACCCTGAACAGCTAGGGGAAGCCATGGGGCTGCAGCCCTAGTCTCATGCTCCTGGGGGCTGCTGGAGAGCTCTGGCACTGGTCATGTGCTACCCCCCCAGTCAGGCTGCTGACTCTGATGTCCTGCCCAGCTTGCCCTCCTGATCTTAGGCTCCGAGGCTCTCTGCTCCAGGAGCATCCATGGTCCAGCAGAGAGTCCCAGATTTTGGAGGTACAACCTGTACTATATATTTTAGAGAGTTCGTCTCTTTGTGTGTTTGATCAAGAACTCCTCCTAAACTATAAGAGCTAGGACCACCAAATTCAGTATACAGGTCCCTCCTATCATAACATAAGGTTTTGGTTGTGCAAGAAAATGGAATATGCCTGGAAGGGGGTTCCTTCTAATAAAACCAAACAGAAAATGTACAGAATCACAAAATCAAGTCCTCAAAATGGACATAACTCAGTGAATGCTGAAAGAGATTAAACCAAGATGAGCCAGAATCATAGGATGAACCTTGGATAGGACTGTTTCTCACTAAATATCACAGAAAAGAGAGAAAACAGCTAAATGAATGCTTAAGGTTTGAAAACTCCTAAATAATAAGAACTACGACCACCAAATTTTGGTATACAATTTTCTCTTATCATAACCTAAATCAACATATGGATTTGGTGGTGCCAGGAAACTGGGATGTGCCTGGAATAGGATGGTCTCTCATAATGCCAAATAGAAAAGAGACAGATTAACCAAATCAAGTAATCAGTGAATGCTGAAAGAGACTAAACCACGATGAGCCAGAAAAACAGGATGAACTTGGAATAGCATAACTTCCAAATAATCCTTATAGAAAAGAGAAAAAAACTGAGAAATTTGGAGTAATGTTCTGTTTTGGCACAGCTAATCAATGCTTCATGTTTGAAAACTGGAGGAAAATGTTATTGGAAAACAAATGGACTATAGCCTTGTTTGATTAAACGTTATGAACTGATAAGAGTTTATAGTGATGAAGACAAAATACACTTGATGGAACTCCAGTTTAAAAAAAAATAAACAAGCAAATTTTAACAATCCTTTTTTAAGAATTCCAAAATAAAAAATTTACTTCATAAAAATAAATTGAGTTAAGGACCTGAGCAACACCAGGTCCATTTGCTAGTTGAACTATAAATTTTTTACAAATGGAAAGTTCATTTACATTCAATATACAAAGCTTTAGTCCAAGAAGGTACGTCTACACTACACTATTTTGAAATAACTAGCGCTATTCCAAAATAACTTAGTCCGCGTCTACACAGCAGGCAGTTATTTCAAAATAGTGTCAAAATACTGTCAAGCTGGAGGACTTCTTACTCCAACTCCTGTAACCCACATTGTACGAGGAATAAGGGAAGTCGGAGGAAGAGTGCTCTATTTTGAAATAAGTGCTGAGTAGGCTTAGCTCAATTTGTGTAGTTTATTTCGAGGTAAGCCCTGCAGTGTAGACACACCCAGAGACAACTTATTTTCTAAATGTGATCCATTTTATGAATTTAGAGTTGCAAAATCACCCAGAATCACTGCCATGGAGTTCATGGTTTAGGATTCTTTTAATGTATCTTTATTTCAGGACGCATAAAAAGAAAAAAAATCATAGAACTTGAGAACCTTTCAATAATTTTAGGGATAAATGCTGCCACCCATTAAGCACACAAAAGTCCGATTTGATTCAATAGCTGACACAGTCACATATATTCTCAGAGTGATTTGGCCCTTATTGTTAGCTGGAAAGTGCAAGGAAATAATGGAATATCCCACAAACAGATAAAGGATATTAAAAATACAGTGGCTAAATGAACACTCTTCCTGTTTTCAATAAAGATATTTAGATTCCTTTTTTGAGTCATTAAGATTCCACTCTGTAGAAAAGTCTTAGGTAGTATAAAGGCACCCTAAGAGCTCCTACTCTAGCTCCTGCTTCTGGGATCTCCAACTGCAGCCATGGCCAGGGAAAAGTTGGTATTTTTCCTGTACTCTTACAAATCCCAGGTGCTGGAACACCTCAGGAGCTATGTGTAAGTAGTGTGAAAAATAATTGTCCAGAATTATGTGAGGGACTCACCACCAGTTGAATGGGCCCAAAACTGAAGGAGTCTAAAAGTGATGATGTATATTTACACACTTCATAAAATATAACTATACAGTGCTTGGTCCTGCTGTGAGGTCAGGGGACTGGACTTGATGTTCTCTTGAGGTCCCTTCCAGTTCTAGTATTCTATGATTCTATTAATATATTTTCAGTCTAGATTTCTAAAAATTAGATTAAGGAAATCCAGGAGCAAACAAACAAAAACATATCAGAACGTCCACATCCCCACAATACCTCCCTTAGACAGAAATGAAAGTGCTTCTATCTTGAATCTTTTTACAATTAAAAATACCATACACACACAAACACACAAAATCATGGCTACATACACACCACACACACAAAAAACCCCATCAAACAAAACAAAAACAAAACAAAAACAATACAAAACAAAAATTCAGTCTCTAACACTGATTTCTCTGTTTGATTTAAGGTCATTAAACAGACATTTTCAGAGGTACTGTAACTTGAACAACAGATATCATTGGAGTATGACAAAGTTTGATTTCTACATGAATATACTTATCAGAAAAGCTTTTTAGAAAAATTGTGATTCAAGTACTGACCTCTATCTGTACTCTTTTGGAGTATTTGCTGGATAGAACATTTGTGGATAGTTTCTTATGAGTTGGACCTTTTATGCCAGATAACTTCTCCCTCCTCAAAGACACCTAGTCATATCATTACAAATACTCTCTCTTTGCTTCAGTTCTGTTTCTCTATTGTAAAGTTCTGCCAGATTTATAAGATTTAATGACTGAAAGCAAGGCAAGATGAAAAATGTCATCTTAGGGTGTGTGGTTAGTTGAGGAGCAGAACAGAATAAAGGGAAGACAGAGGTATGGTTGCATTTAATGATTTGATAAATCAACTGGCCTCTAAAGAGTGAACCATAAGGTTAAGAAAGAATGTAAGTTGTAGCACCATGTGATATTTTTAAAATATATTTGTGAACTTTCCTTTTTAAATTAATGGGCATGGTATTGGTCTGGTTTCATGTACATCACAAGATAAATTTCATTTTAAAATGTAAGCAGGGACTGAACTTCTGCTTGCTGTCAGCCAGCTAAAAGGAGGGGTGGGTGTGCCCACTACAGTTGTTTAGCTTTGCAAGGTAATTAACTGTTAACTGTTGACATGTAAATACTGCTCAGAAGAGAATCTGAGGTGTGGCTATGTAAATCCCATTCAGCCAGGGCTGATGGAAGGTCAGTGTTGGAATGGAATGTGGAGAACTGTATATAATTTGGGACTGTTGTGGGGGTAACTAATCATGCTACCCCTAAATGTGGGAACTGTAAAACATGCCACCAGTGCTTGCAGGAGAGACACCACCATCATGGTAAGAGGTCTCGGAAGAACAAGCCTCCCCTTCCAGAGTTGAGTGAACAGAGCTGGGGAAAGGGTTAAAGGGTTTGAGTCAGCCTGCTTCACACCTGCTAGGTGTGAGCTATAAGACTGGCCCAGCCTGCACCTTTCCCCCTTTGTTTTAAGGACAGACCTAAAGCAGACTCCCTGAGGAGTCTTTTCTTTTGCTAGTCCAGTGAAAGCTGGATTCATTTGCCAGTCCAGCTGGTGGCTAAAGAGTTGAAATCACTGGTTTGGCTGAGTGCCAGACCTGTTGCACCAGTGAAGTGGCGGCGACTAGCAGTGTGGCGTGGAGCGGCAGCAGGCAAAGAGCAGCGACCAGTGGCATGGAGCGGCGGCAGGCGAGGTGCGGCCATCAGCGGCGTGGCGTGGCGCCGCGGCAGGCGAGGAGCGGCCATCAGCGGCGTGGCGCGGCGGCAGGTGCCCAGTGGAGTGTCCAGAGGCGTGGAATGAGACAGCTGGTGGAGCGTGGTGGAGTTTCATATAAGGTGCCCCTTATATATCCCCCGCCCCCCCATTTCTACCCAGGTTGGGAGGTGAAACCCTGCGGGTGAACTGTGGGACTCTGGGTGGCACGGACCAGGGACAGAGACTTTGGGGCGCCGGACTTTTGGACTTCGGGCGATTCTTGGCTGGGGTGGGGGCTTGGCTCATGTTTGGGGTTATGAACTCTGTTTGTGGTGTTTTCCCAAGTTAATGCCGTATGACTTCTCTTTCTGTTTCATTAAATGTTTCTTTCCTACACTCAGACTCTGTGCTTGCGAGTGGGGAAGCATTGCCTCTCAGAGGCGCCCAGGGGTGCGTGAATTTCCCAGATTACTGGGTGGGGGCTCGAGCCGGTTCTATGTGAGATGGCCCCAAGATATTGAACCCAGCCCTGGTTACTGCCAGGCCTAGCCGGCAGAAGGGTTACAAAAAGGAAAAAATCTTTGTAGGAAAAGACTTCATTGAAATATCTTTGTAAAGACAACATGAGGATCAAATACTTAATTTCAAACCGTGTGTTAGAAATTAGACATCTTTGGAGCGCAAGATATCAATTACAGTAGTGGCTACATTTTAAAAGTTCCTTCTGTTTTGCTAGATTATACAGCTTTGAGAGATAGCCCCTTTTCTTAAAAAAGCAATGGTTTTGCTTTTACTGCCTGCTCCTGTGTTCATTGAAGTCAGTGTCAAAACCTTCATTGACTTCAGTCTTGTGGAATCAAACCTTTTATTCCTTGTATAGCTGATCCGCTCTCTAAAACTGGTAGAACTGTTAATTGCACTCAATCACTGCCTTCCAATAATATCTTAAATAGAAATCAGTTCACAGGAACCTTAATTTTGGAAAGTTGCTGTGAGGTGGGATGGGACTTATCAGTGTGGTGCTCCCTGTTGGCGACCCTGGAGATTAGGGGCCTGTGAGCCCTCTTCTGGTGATGTCACCACCATCGTTTCTTCTCTAGGACCCATGTCACTCCTTGGACCGTGGCATCCACATCATGACACAGCCCTCCACCAGTGCCACTCTCCATGTTCACCCTTTGTGGGGGACTGTATCACAGTTCCTTAGTCCAGCTACTTCCTCAGTGATTAGTGGGGGTGGCAGAGACAAAGACCCACCTACTACTGCAGGTACCAGCCTACGGACACTGTAGAAAGTTGTGACCTGCTGTGCCCTCTCTAACTCCTCTGTAGATCTCCCTGAGCCACTTCCCTATGGCTCCAGTATCCTCATTGCCATTCCCTCTGGACCTCGGGCTAATCATCCCTGTAGCTCTCCAGGAGCTGCCTTGAGCACTGCCCTTTGTCTCTGCCTGAGGCACTGTTTAGTCTGGGGGCTTGCTGCCTTAAGTTCAGCTTGCATGTTCTCCTCCAGGGGTGACTCCAGTTGTTCTGTACTGCAGCTCTGCTTGGTACAGAGCTGGGCTGGCTGCTTCTATAAGCCCTTCTGTGACTGACTGCCTACTCGGAAGCCTCCTTAGGGTTCTATTAACGCCTGAACCCTGGTCTACCTTAGGAAGTTCTTTCAAAATAACTCCCCTTATTTAAAAATAACAAGCAGAGCATCTGCACTACAGAGCCCAGTATTTTGAAAGGCTTCACTGCTGCTATTTTGAAATAACTACTCCCCAGAGTGATTCAAGATAATTACTCCCCAGTGATCTCCAGGGCTCTAAGTCGAGGTATCACGTACACATTAAGGGAGCCTGCCTCGGACTAATTTTGAATCTTCTCTCTAGTGTTGACACGCTATTTCAAAAGAGTTATTTTGGGAGTTATTGTTTCAAAATAAGTTATTTTGAAATAATTTCCTAATGCCCTGAGAGATCAGTGTGGAGCAGGCACCCAATCACCAGCTGTCAAAATGAATGTATGTACTATAGAACCAAATTATCTCACTTAAATAAAACAATTTGAACAATATGAATTTATTAAAATTAAAAATGACTGCAATATGTTGATTCACTAAGTCGTTTTATAGCAGTGTTGATCCAAGTATATTAGACAGACAAGGTGGTTGAGGTGATACCGTTTGTTGGAGCAACTTCTGTTAGTGAAAGAAATAAGCTTTTCAACTTGTTTTTTAACTTGTTCAGGGGTTGGAAATGTATTCAGAGTTTCACAGTTTCACAGGTCAGATTGTCATGAATTGTTAACACATATTTCAAGGGACCATTCCAGGTGAAGTGTCCCATTAACTCTCCTCTAGTGATAAGGGAGAAAATAAGAAGATAGCAGTTAGGAGAGTTGTTAGTGAGATATAGATGCTGTAAAAAGCATAAATCCAGTGTCTCTAGGTTTTGAAAGATCACTCTCCTCAAATAGGGTTCCACTGAGCTAAGAGGACCAATTCTAGGTTATTACACTGAAGCTTAGCTCTAAAAGAATGTGATGTGGAAAATGACCATTATTAAGGGGAAAGAATATGTAGTGATGGATGCCTCTGCAAGAATAGGGAGACTATGGAATGTAATCAGGAGTGTCAATGATATTCCTTCTTACTCCAGTTTTTCTTGAGGATGTGTTTCTAGCAGTCCAGCTCTGGTCAAAGCTTGAGATGTCAGTCAAGTACTGACCAATTCATTGCTGGACATCAGTCCATATCACCTATGTGTTAGTTTGGTTAAGATGGGTATTGAACTTACAACAATGTGTTTAGACTATGGAAAGATTTTTAGTTGCTGCATGCATCAATCTCACTTATAATATCTTTATCACATGCTATATGGTAATATTTAAGTGTCTGCTTCACGACTGTAAAATAAATGTTTGCTCTGAAACTATGAACTGTCAGAAAGGATCATGTGCTGCTCCTCAAGAAGACTAAATGGATCACTATGGAGCATCATCATACATCATTATCATTACCCCTGTACACCCAGAAAGAGGCTACGTGCAAAAGGGCTCATCCCATCAGCTTCAATTCTGAAAGAAGGAAATAAAAATAAGACTGTAAAGATTTTTTTTTCTCTTTATACTTTCATAAGGCTGGGGCTATGAAACACAAGCAGAGATTCCCAGGGTCAACCTTAAAAGACTACAACTTTGTTACCTTGTAAAACCAGAGACCATTAGTTTTCAACTTGCAGTCTGTGGGTCACTCGAGGCCTAATCAGCACACAGCTGTGTCCCATGTGACATCCTAAGTGTTGGTGCAGCCCACATAACAGAGAGAGAGCTGTATATAAAGACCACAAATATAAATAGATTGAGAACTACTGCCATAGACTTAACTCATTTGTGTATACATGTTTTCCTACTTCAACCTTGTAATAATTATCTCATTTATTTTCTTAATTAATAAATCTTTACTTAGTTTACTATAGGATTGGCTACAAGTGCTGCTTTTGGTGTAAGCTCTAAAGTACAAACTGATCTGTGGTACGTGACTGGTCTGTTGGAATTGGGAACAACCTGAATAATTTGTGACCCTTGGTGTAAAATAACCATCTGTCACTAAGTCCATCTTGCAAGATAGCCTGGAATGCCCAAACCTATGATTTTTATAGTGCTTCAGGAGTTAACACTTGTTACTAGATTGGTGAAATCTAATTATACAACCAGTTTGGGATCTCTGTATTCCTTCTTGGCAGTCCACTGTTGTGAGCCACTCTAGACAGTATGAAATGGAATTTGTGGTTTATTACAATAATCTATAACCCGTTAACACATACCAGGGGACTTTCCCGTTGCCCGCTTCCTTACCCTAAATACTGGTTGCTTGGTTAACTTTTGCTAAACAATCTCTTCCACCTTTTGGTTAGCTGTAATACTACAACTACATTTCCAGATCATGTGGAGCGCTGTATACATTTGAAAGCTTGTGGCTTTCACAAACAGAAGTTAGTCCAGTAAAAGATATTACTTCATCCACCTTGCCTCTGTACTGCACCAATTCTTACAAGAAGGTTTCAAACCCTTACTATAGGGATAAACTCTGAAATCCTTTTCTCAACCAAAACAAAGTACAGTAGACTTCCGATAATCTGGAACCTTTGGGACCTAGGTGGTGCCAGATTATCAAATATGCCGGACTATCAGGAGGTACTATAAACTGGTTATATATACATATACTGTATATACTGTATATAAAGTGTTTTAACCCTTTTTATTGTACATACTATAATGCATAAATTTAGTCATAGAATGAAAGAATAAATGTACAGTACAGTACTCACCATTATTGTTGCGAAGCCTTTGAATACAGAAAGCAGAGGATACTATTTAGAGTAGTGTCCAGCACTGGCTAATCACTTAAACTATTAATACAGTAACTTAAAACACTTAATACAGCACTTTATTCCCTTAAACAAAAAAATTATACACTTCAACACTAATACAATCTGTAAATTATTCTCTTAAACACTAAAAAAATGACTAGGCTCTTGCCATTTTGATGCTGGACTATTGGGAGTGCCATACAATTGGATGCCGGACTATTGGAGTTTTACTGTACTACATTATTAATACAATTTCAAGTGGACAGTAGTTTCATATAAGTAAAGGCTAAGAAAATGGAGTAAAGAGTTCAGAATTTGGCCCATCAATTATGAAAATTTTGAGATTGATGGATAGTGTGAACATCTGAATTTAGAAGAACAAATTAAAGAACTAGCAGGTCATCTCTTAAATTGTCAAAGTACATGTTCTTTGAAAAAAATAATTTAATGTCTCACACCCTGTCACATTATTTATGATAATAAAACTTTGCATTGATCCTTATTACATATATGATTTGCATCTAATTATTCTTTATTTTTACAGACAGAGTGTTCACTGGAATGAGCAGGGGACCACAATTTCAGAGAAAAACTGGTTGGGAAATGTTTTTTATTCCAACAAAAATAATTTCATGAAAATGAAGAACAGGTTTTGTTTTTGTCAAAGTATTTCTTCAAAAATTTGGAGGTTGTCCCTAAATACTGTTTTTTATTTAAAAAAAGATTTATTTAAATTGCTTATTTTTTTTGTATTTTACCACATCCTCTCAGAAGAAAAATAAAAAGTGGACATTTCCTATGGAAATACTTGTGTACACATAGAAAAAAACCGCTGAAAAAAGTTTTCTGAATGAAAAATTCCATTCAGTTCTAATTCTGAGTTCTAATACGAATTCTCTGTGTGGTCTGGTTTGTCTACTTTGGAAAATTATATAACCCAATCTGAATCAATTCCTACTGTGGGTATGTCTACACTATGGGATAAGGTCGAATTAAGATCTGCAACTTCCACTACATTAATTGTGTAGCTGAAGTCGACATACCTTAACTCGACTTTTGGCGCTGTCCACACTGCAGGACTTTTGGCTCTGTCCACACTCTCCCCTCGTCTTCCCTTACTCCTCGTGGAAACAGGAATACGGGTATTAACTGGAGTGCCCCTCTCAGCTCAAATAAGCGTGTCTTCACTAGACATGCTAATTTGAACCCTGGAAGATTTACAGCAGCAGCTTCGATCTTCTCTGTTGTGTAGACAAACTTTCTGAAGAGTTTTTGTGCAAAAATTCGCATAGAATCCAAACCTCAAGCGTGTTTTTGTACCAAAAAATCGAAAGAGCAGAGGTTTTTTTCTAGTGTAGGTGTTCCTCTTTCTACGAGGAATAACTCTTTTCTGTGTAAGAGCTCTTGAGCAAAAGGCATGTGTGGACAGGAAACAGGGTTTTTTGGCACAAAAAGAGGCAATTGAAAAAAGCACAGATGCTCTGGTGGCCATTCTTATTGATTTCAACTCTTATCCACCACCTAGGCTGGCCAAAAGATTCCAGCTTCCACTGGAATACAGAGAGACTCTTTATGGAGTCTGCTTTAGGTCTATCCTTAGAACGGTGGGGGGAGGAGGAGAAAAGGAGACAGGTTGAACAAGTCTTACAGCTCACACCTGGCAGGCATGAAGCAGGCTGGCTTAATCCCCTTCCCCCTGAACTCAGTTCACTCAACTCTGGAAGGGGGAGGCTTGTTTATCTGAGACCCCTTAAATGATGGTGTCTTTCCTGCAAGCACTGGTGTCATATTTTACAGTTCCTACATTTAGGGGTAGCATGATTTGTGGCCCCACAACAGCCAAAATTAGTTACAATACACCGCATTCCATTCTAATAACTGACCCTCCATCAGCCCTGGCTGAATTGGATTTACATAACCACACCCTGGATTCCTTCCCCATCCCAGCATGAGCTATATTTACATATCAACAGTTAATTATTTGGCAGGGATGAACCAGTCCTACAGGTCACACCTGGCAGGCATGAAGCTGGCTGCATTGCAAACAGTTGTTCAGACCACACTGCTTACACGAGGAATAAGGGAAGTCGGAGGAAGAGTGCTCTATTTCAAAATAAATGCTGTGTGGATGCTCCCTATTTCAAAATAAGATACAGAATTGACATAGCTCAATTTGAGTAGCTTATTTTAAATTATGCCCTGCAGTGTAGATTAACCCTAATATACACACAAACACTTCAATTTCAGGCTGAAAACCTTTCATTTGTTTCAAAATATTTTCTTTATTTGCATATAGTTTCTCTTCTGGGTTTATTTTGCCTTTTTGTTTGATTGTTTAATATAAAGCAGGCTAAATTTTGAATGAAATGTTATTTTGAAATAAAAAGTCAAAATACTCAATGTTTGATAACTTTTTTGCAACCAAAACTATCTGCTGGATTTGCAAATAGTTTCAGTGAATCCCAAATTGCAATTTTTGGTGAATAAATTATACACCTGGAAAATTTCAAACTCTTCTAGTCCTTACTGAGGCAAAATTCCCATTGACTTTGAACGTTTAATTTCATTCCAAGACATCCATCCATGACTGATCCACTTAATAGTGTCCAAGATCCAGTTTGTATTATCTTATATCAAAGAGGCACTAAGAAGGGTATAGAGGAAATCATTCATTGTATGAAAAGGAAAGTGCACATTTGCTGGAGTGATATTACAAAAGCTATTAGTAAGCAGGCCCAACATTCAAATTACAACATATTGAATAAACATTTAAAGCATGAGGATCTAAAATATTCTCTGAAAGAATGGTCACCATTAAAATTCCAAAATTACTACCAGTTACTACTTTGTAGTGGCAAACATATGGAATGTTAATGTAGAGAAGTAGCAAGGCATTTCAGATAAGGTTACAATGGTTACCTCAGACATCTGACTTATATCTGCCTCCCTCCCTCCATTTTACATGCAACTGTAGTACAGTCTACTATATATAATACTGACACTGTGGGATAGGCATAACCAAAATGATAGTAAAGCAGATATTTCTATTTCAGTCTGAAACATTATATTCTCTGTCATTCTCGCTCATTTAAAATCTTACAGGTGGGAGAAATTTATAATGGAAATTCCACATGGGACCTGTGGCAGCTCCTAATGTAATCATTTAAGACCCCATCAATTGGTTCTAGATCAGAGGTCTACAACCTATGGCTCACGAGCCAAATATGGCTATCTAAGGAGCCAGATATAGCTCTTCTGGAGCCCCAACCTATACCCCCCTTTTTCCCTCCCTGTTGCTGGCAAAAGTAATTCTCAGGTTTGACACTGGATTCTCTAAGTACAAAACACGCTGCACAAGTATCTGTCAAACACAAGCAGTTTATTTCCTGACAGTTTTCAGCTATATCCCTTAAATAAAAGAACAGCCTGATAGGAAAAGCAACGTCTTACATTCCTTCTGCAAGCTGGGAACCTCGTTTCATATGCGGACGAGCGGGAGGTTGTCTAGGCTTCCAAAACACTGGTACCAGAGTCCATCAGTGAGGTCCAAATTGCTATACTGTGGTGCAACTTTAAATACAGTGTCTCTACCTTGTTTTGCAGTTTGGAAATTTCCGAGGGTTACATATTACTTGCTAATGTATGGCTCAGCTGTTAACTATCAATCTGGTACTACTGGTCCTTTGACCTTGTTTACATGATCAGTACATCTGGGTAAACAAGATTGTTATATGTTCCTGCCCTTATCTATAACTTGTTCTTGTTACAATGGCACCACCGCTTATCTTAAATGGCGTGTGTTCCTAGCTGCTTGCTTCTGGCTCATCAGATATGGGGGGGGGGGGAGAAATGCATGCCTCACCACCCCTATACTTCACACATACAGAGTTCTTCCACAATTAACCCCTACACGCCTGCAGCAGGAAGCCAGCACTAGTGCTACAGCCTTATGGCCCGCCACAAGGCTGGAATGCTAGTGGGGACGGGAAGAAAGACCTGAGGCAGGGGAACAAGCAGAGCTAAAAATCACTCAGCATGACAGCGTTTTTCTTCCCTTAGGCATGGGGGGGGAAACAAGGAACCAAAGATGGCTCCCTGAGTACTGCTAATTTGTTCCTTCTGGACACACTTTCTGCAGGCCTCCCCTGCCAAGCATTCACAGAGGCTTCCTGCCATCAAATAGGAGCAGCGGCAGGCATATTATACTGTGAAAACAAGTGCCCCCTAACCCATCATGCCCAGACACCCCCAAACTTGTCCCCCAGTTAGACAGCCTTCTCCCAGCCTTCTGGCCAAAATCTCCCCAGCCCCCAGCCCAAAGCTTCCTGCCTTCTGCCCCTGGCCAAAATCCCCTCTGCCCCTAGTTCCCTGGCCAGTCAGTCTACCCCCCTGGACAAAATCCCCTCTGCCCTCTGTCCAGTCAGCCTGCACCTTGTTCAAAATGCCCCTGCCTCCTGGCCAGACACCCCCTGGCCAATATTCCCCTGCCCTCTGCCCCTAATCAGATACCCCTTACCCCAGCTCCTTGGCCAGTCAGCCTTTCCCATGGCCAAAATCCTCTTTGCACCCAACCCCCGGGCCAAAATCCCCCCCTGCCCTCTGCTCCCTGGCTAGGCACCATCTTCCCCTGGCCAGGCAGCCTGCCCTCTGGCCAGACCTCGCACTCCACCTCCTGCCCAGATCCTGTACTCCGTTCCCTATCGCATTCATGACAGCCCTGTCCCGCATACTTAATGCCTCATTTTGGCCCCAACGCAGAGCCTGGGGGGGGGGGGGGGCCACAAAATCCACTAACCCTGGAACCCTAGAAAAGTAAATCTGGCTTGAGGCATTGAACCTCAGTCCTACCTACTTCTCCCCCCACTACAGGGCTGGAACACCAGGGGAGTGATGTGTTTCAGTTTGGGCCACATCAGTGAGGGTTGGGGGTATTTTGAGGTTTTTTTTGCTTCAAACTTGTGTGGTCCCCAACTGATTTTTCTGTGGGTCAGTGATCCCTGACCCAAAAAAAGTTCCCCACCCCTGGCATAAATCAAGACAATGTTGAAATTTTTTTTGTTGGACATAATATTTTACTTTATTTAAAAATGAAGCCTGGCCAACAAGCCCCCAATTGGGGCCTAGCATCCATTTGGTTGCAGCATCATAACACTCCTACACGCCCCCATACACACCAATCCCGAGCTCATCATACATTGGAACCCTCTGATCTGAGCCCCTCATACACCACAACCCAGACTCCTGAACTCCCACATCACCAGCCCCCTGCACCTACACATCCCTAGTGCCCTGCCATAACACTCCTGCACCTCATTCACCCCAGCCTTGTTCCCTGAGTCCATCATATATCCAAATCTCCTGCCCTGAGACCCTCATACACCACAACCCAGACTCCTGTACCCCCACATCACCAGCCTTCTGCCATAAGGTTGACCGAAGATAGCCTGAATGCCTGCATGAAACTGGATTTGACCAGTTATGATGTAAAGTTCAAAGTATTGTGCGAAAAGATGCATCAGTAGAAGTTCTATTAAATAAAGTCTGTGAGTACAATATTTCACTTGTCCTATCATTAATCGTTATGCCAATTATCAATAATATTATGTTGTATATTTTCAGTCATGCAAATGGGTATTCTTATATGCCTCTTGTTGACCACTTGTTCTGATTTTTGATGTAGTCTGGCTCTTTGGTTTGAAAAGGTTGCCAACTCCTGTTCTAGATGAAGCTGGATGAGGCATATAAGAAACCCTGTAAAGTTTCTAAGGCACCATCCTTTTCAGATTGACAGGGGCATCTAGCAGAATGGATGTTTTGAGATCTACAAAGAAGCACCCTAGTTTAGGACATCCACACAGGGAGTTAGTCATTTCATTCTGTAATCCTACCATCCATACAACCTGATAGCATGGCTCATTCAGGACCTTCAACCACATACAAACATTGCCACCATCTGGAAAGGAAGGACTGATACCTTTGTAGTTTTACCATGACTATGCTTATTAACCAATTACGACCATTATTTCTGCTTGTTTCATCACATCTGCACCTTGCAAAGACCACAGCTATATGCAGAAAATTTACCTACATGAAATCTACAGTACCACTATAACACTGAGTTAGCTCCTCACATTTCTCAGTGGGTTTTATAGTTTTACATATTTTACCTAATAAAGTATACTCAACAAAGTAAAGTTTAAATCTTGACACACTTACATAATGAAGAAATATGTGCTTTAACTAGAAAAAGTTGCTTCTCACTTATTTGTAAGTCATGATTCCAAACCTATTTAAGAATGCAAATTATTGTAGCAAAGCATTATGGGGCCATAAAGATTTATAAGCTGTTAAATGATTTTCAGGGCAGTTGCAAATAACATGTAACACCTGGCATAGACAGTATGTCTAATGATAATACAAATCCTTTATGGTACATTAACACTTTCAGAAATGAATAATGTCCTAAGATCAACTCCACAAAAAATTACAGATGAGGGTCAACACATAACGTAATTGCACTGAATATCATCAGCAAATAGAATTTATCTAAGTTCTTTATGTAGGCTCTATTACCATTAATATTTCCCTGTGAACAAAATTTAAGGTATGTCTGTGATGGATGATATTTATTTCCTTTAGGATCTGGACTATTTTGCTATTTATCAGAATTAGAGCTATTATGCATCCTATTCCTAATTATGTGCCTAATTAATTTGCTGTATTAAAAATTCATCTTACTTTGTTCAGATCAGGCAAGCCAAAACCTTTTAATTTTATTGTGCTCAAAAGATTAATTTTCTCAGCGACTGTAAGGACTAATAATTCATTCATATTACCCAAATCAATCAGAAAATCACATTTTTCTCCTCGCATATTTGTTGCAAAACCTAAGGGCTCATTTGATCATTTCTTTTCCTGTAAATTTCAAATATTTAAATTGCACTAATGGTGTTAAACAATAATAAATAACCTGAACTTTTGAAACACGTATTGGAAACACATAATACCTTTCTGGTGAATTCAAGAGAGGAAAATGTCCTTTCTCTTCCTGATTGTTGACAGGACAGTAAGAGGAAATACATTTCAAAACAAAGGCTGTAACTCTGAGAAAAATAGAATCAAGGAGGGAGGTTCAGAGAAGTAAAGTTTTCTTCATTGTCAATATCAAAAAGGTCATCTGTATATGGGCCAATGGACACAATATAAGTTATATTTCATCTTATTTAAAAAAATGCATGAAGTTCCGTGTGACTGTAGTTTCATGAAGATAGGGTCTAATCTATGGATAAATATTTTACTTTGCATTCTAATGATGTATAACCTTTTCTAAAGCTTGAAACATTTTTGCACTAAATAAATTAAGGAAGAATGGTTGTTAAGAAGTTATATTTTGTTTACTCTCATTTTGTAAGATTACTAAAAGAAAAGTTATATGAATAATGTCATATGAATAGGGTGGTGAAACACTGGAATGGATTACCTAGGGAGATGGTAGAATCTGCATCCCTAGAGCGTTCTAAATCCTGGTTTGACAAAGTCCTGGGTGGGATGATTTAGTTGGTATTTGTCCTGCTTTTAGCAGGGGGTTGTACTTGATGACCTCCTGAGGTCTCATCCAGCCCTATGAGTCTATGATTCTATGAATGGTTTGTGTACAGGTAATTTTCACTCCAGGGATTATTTTTGCATAAACATCACAAAATCACATACAAACCAGATCATATGAAAATAATATTAAAATAATGTTGAAATGAACCAGGATAGCACAACATTCCTTTAAAAAAACTAAGTTTATCCACATATATGGGGAACAATCTATTTAAAGATAGATTTATTCTTCATGCCAAGTCTGTCATGTTATATTTGCACAGACTTTATTGGCAAGCAGTCAAAATAATTGACAGCCTTCTAGCAGCTGTAAAATAGTGTGGATAGTTTTAAGTATAGATGGGAAGATTTCCTATTGAATAAATAAAGAAATAACTCAGTTATAATATGTAGTTTATACATTTGGATAATTTATCTTTAAAATGGTATTTAGGGTAATTTCTAGCAAACAAAACTAGTTGAATTTTATGTCCTTGTGTAGAGCTTCCTCATTGCTATCTGCTGATGTTTTAACTTCTGCATTCTAGTAAACATATAGTCTCAGTCCGCACATTTAGAAATACATTTCAAATCAACCAAATATTTGGAGGAGGTCAGTTCCATTGTTTTCATTGCAAAATCCAGATCTAGAACCTTATATCACAAAATCCAGGGGTATTTAAAACTATAGCTTTTCTTTTTGCCCACCAGCCACCAGAGACAAGGAAGCCACCTGAGCCCATTTTGTCTCAAAAAGGATACCAGACTTCCTATCAAAGGACTTCTTGATACTGTTCCTGCCACTGCCCACTGGTCTCTGGGGCTGTTGACTGTAGGGGGTTCATATTGCCTTAATGCAGTCATGCCTACATGGTAGTTAATAGACCTGTTGAGTAATTTTCCCATGGAATATTTTTTTCTGTCAGAAAATGATGACACATTAAATTGAAATGTTTCATGGGAATATGTCCATTTTGATTAAATGTTGTTTAAAAAATTAAAATGAAGTATTTAATAAAGTAGAAACATTCCATTTCAATCTTATCAGAACAAAATATTTCCATTTTTTCCATTTTGAAAGTACATTTCAGGAAGAAATGTTCATTTTATTATATTTTGTGTTAATATTATACAATTGAAATAGCAATTAAAATAAATTACTAATTAGAATATCAATTACAAATGACCACTGAGAATACCAATAGGTAAAGAAAGTACAATTTACCAAATTAGAATACCAACTACAATTTAGAATGCCAATTATATTTTATTGTATAATATAACATGACATGATTAAAATTGAATTGAAAAAAGGATAAATAAATACAAATTATACATCAAAATAAAATGATTTTGTGATTGCATTTCACAGGAAGTGTCCACATTTCAAATGTTCATTCCAGTTTGATATGAAAAAAAAAAGTTCAAAATGTCAGAATTGCTCATAGAACAGAAATTCAACTATCCCTAATTCAACTATCCTTAATTGTTATTAATCTCAGAGGTTAGGAAAATGCTCAAAATCACACAGTAAATGTGTGTTATATTTTTATCCACATACACTAACCTTTTATTTTGCTATTGGTCCTGCTTCATAGCCATAAATAAAAAGATAAGCAGCACATTCTGGGACTGACTCTTCACTCATATGCAATAGCCCATTCTGTTCTGTAGAAGCTTATCACCGATATAAGGGGAAAAAGTTATTAAAATCCAGGCATTAAAGAAGAATAAAACCTTTTATTTCTTAACAGATCAGGACAAAGATGAAAAATGACATTCCCAACCTCAAGACTAAATTTACTGTTGTAGAAGTTTGTAAAATGCTACCCATTTCTCTATGGCACAAATGTACCAAAGTAGCATGCTGAGGACATTCAGGGTGCGTCTAGACTGTCAAGTTTTTGCGCAAAAGCAGCTGCTTTTGCGCAAAAACTTGCCAGCTGTCTACACTGGCCGCTTGAATTTGCGCAAGAGCACTAACTTTGTAATGTACAAAATCAGTGCTTCTTGCAAAAATACTTTCATGCTCATGCTCGGGAAAAAGCCCTCTTGCGCAAGAATACTTGCGCAAGAGGGCCAGTGTAGACAGGTAAGAACTGTTTTGCGCAAAAAAGCCCCAATGGCGAAAATGGCGATCGAGGCTTTCTTGCGCAAAATCACGTCTAGACTGGCCACAGATGCTTTTGCGCAAAAGCACTTTTTGCGCAAAGGCACCTGTGCCAATCTAGACGCTCTTTTGCGGAAATACTTTTAACAGAAAAACTTTTCCGTTAAAAGCATTTGCGGAAAATCATGCCAGTCTAGACGCAGCCACAGAATATTTGGACATAACTTGGTATCACTGTTTTGGTGTACACACAAAAAATCAATTGAAAGCATTTTTTTTGTTTGCATGTCTGTGCAAAAAATAAAGGAAAATATAATAAAAAGTTCCAGAAAGAAGAGATTCATGCCTTTTGTAGATGGAAATCTTATGTATCTCTAATACACTGAAGATCTCTAATATGCTGAAGAATGTAAGTTCATACAAGTGAAGACAGTTTCTATGTAATCTGATAAAGAATAGTTGAGTTATTTGCTATGTAAATGCTAGCCATAAAAATAATTATTTTGTTTTGTAGTTACAAATGTTAGTTAATCTTAATTCTAGGAGATGTTTTTAAAAATCTGCTGCTTCTCAATAAGGACTGATTTCTGCCTCTTTATCTCTGTTACAGTAGACTCAAGCTACATCTACAGTGCAAAGCTACATCTATTTTGCATCTTTTGAATCCACCCATTATTTCAAAATATAACAGGCTCACTATTCTGACATCCCTGTAAACCTCATTCCACGAGGAGTAAGGGACATTTCAGAATAGCGATTTATTTCAAGATTAGTGCTGTGTAGATAGCACTAAATTTCAAAATAAGCTATTTTGAAATTGACTCAAAATAAGCTACACAATTTGCATAGCTCAAATTGCATAGCTTATTTCGAGCTTTGGGTGCAGTATAGACTCAAGCTCAGTGTGGCTCACCTCTGCAAAGGAGGGGGCAGGATTTAAAGGCCATACAGAGAGATGTTCCTTCAACTAAGCTCAGGAAGCTGGAGTCATACAAGAACTAGATATTCTGTAGATATGGTTCTTCTATCTTTTAGAGCTTTAGCCACAAGCTACACTAAAGTATACTTGGTGAACACAATTGATTTCACATTGTGGTTGAAGAGGGTAGAATTTCTTCTCTTGTCCCAAATTGAAGTGCCCTAATTCAGTTACTAGAGAAGATTTCTCCTATGAATCCTTTTCATCAGTCTCTTATGATATCCTATTTTTGACACTACTTGAAGCCATTCTTGATATACTTTACTTCTCTACACAGAATTTCTCCTGTGTAATCACTTTACATCACTTCCCTCCAATATCAATGTATTAAATCCTAGGAATCATATTCTTCAAACTGAAAAGAACCTATACATTATTATACCAGACAGTATAATCATCTTCCTGATCATCTTCCCACTGTTTGTCCTTTGAGGATTTTTAAGATACGTTTTGTTTAGAAAACCCCTTTACTCTGTGCTTGAAAATATACAGACATCTCACTCAATAGCATCATGCAAATCAACCCTATTTAGAAGGATCTGTTCTGTAGAAGCCTTTATGCTGTTATGGACTGAGAATGGTTGATGCAACTGGATGGGGTTTTGACCTGTTCAAAACATATGTCTCCATTTAATAGTGCATGAGTGAATATCTCGACTTGGAAATATTACAACATGACATTAGACATGCCCTGACCAATGACTGCTTTACAAAACTTGGATTTGATAACCAACACAACAAAACCCAAACCTAAGGGCTCCTCTGTAATCATAGAATCATAGAACTGGAAGGGACCTTGAGAGGTCATTGAGTCCAGTGCCCTGCCCTCACAGCAAGACCAAGCACCCTCTAGATCATCCCTGATAGATGTCTATCCAACCTGCTCTTAAGTATCTCCAGTGATGGAGATTCCACAAACCCCCTAGGCAATTTATTCAAGTGTTTAACCACCCTGACAATTAGGAAGTTTTTCCTAATGTCCAACCTAAACCTCCCTTGCTGCAATTTAGGCCCATTGCTTCTTATCCTATCTTCAGAGGCCAAGGAGAACAATTTTTCTCCCTCCTCCTTGTAACACCTTTTTAGAAACTTAAAAACAGCTATCATGTCCCCTCAGTCTTCCCTTTTCTAAATTAACAAGCCCAATTATTTCAGTCTTCCCTCATAGCTCATGTTTTCTAGACCTTTAATGATTTTTGACTGTCAAAATAATCTGTCAAACAATAGTCCTTCCATGCTTGTTCAGGCAGGCCCTTTTGCATTTTCTGTAATTCTAGCCACAAGCTAGCATACACATCTTCATAAATCTTTGAAGTTTACTTTTTGTCTGAAAACTGCATGGAGTTTCAATCTCCTCCACCACTGCATAAGCAATTTTTGAAAACCTTATGGTCTGACCGGGCATGTAATTTTTAAGAACAAAGCACCAAATTTTGTTTGGTTGGCTTCATTTTGTTATGATGCTTAAATGAATTATGATGAGTGTGTTGTTGTATACAGTAACACATTAAAGTACAACTCCCATAAAATTGCAGGGAGAAGTTTTATTTTGCTTTCATTATCCAATATTGACTAGTGTGTATATGTTTGTGTCAGGCCCGTGTGGAGGTGACCAATGTGATGTTTTTATGTTTGTTTGTTTATTTCTGTTTCTTACCCTTCAGAATAAACAATTTATATGTAATGTACTGAAAGCAATGGCCACATTCTTCAGTGCTTTATATTCCACCGAAGATGACATATGATTGCATATGGCATTTCGCTTGACACACATTTTATGTATAAACAGTCCTGGTAATAGTTTCAAATTAATATAATGATTAGTCGACACCCTTACTATTCTTCTACAGAGCCTTGTTTACTGTTAAGTCAGCAATCAGGCTGTTTAGGTGGACTTATTTTCTGACTAAAAGTCCATCTCAGCAGTGTAGAGAATGAAGAGAAACTGTGTCAGGAGGGCTTGTCAGTGTACACATTTATCAGGCTTGGTGATAAGGATACAACTTATGATTCTACATCAATGTTAAAAACCTTCTGAATAATGACATTGCAATGGTATGGATGCTGAATGAGGTGGTTACATGTGACAAGAAAGTGATAGTAGCTTTATGGAGGCAATGTAGCTAGAGAAGCAAATAATTCATTTAAGTAGAAGCAACTATCAATAATATAGGGAATGAAAGAAGGCAGCAGATTGCAGTGTTTGAGGCTGTGGGAACAATTTTTAGACATTTAACTTATGACAATGAAGCTCACTGTACACATTTCTAAGAGCAGATCATAAAATTAAAAGGTATTAAAGCTGAAAAATTATGATTACATGCCATCATGCCTCCTACTGAAGCTGCAGAAGAATTCACTGCTCCTTTTCACCTAATATTCCAAGGCACTAGCAGAACAAAAACAGTTAAAGCCAGTCTCTGGAAATGTTACACAGTTTTAAGTGTGTTCATTGTTTTCATTATATATTTTAGAGAACTGAATAGAAAATGTTCCAAAAACAAAAACACTCCAACCCAAATAAAAATTAGATCTTACAAAATGCATATTGACAATTTTCCAGCTATGGGAAAATATGTAGTCAGAGCTAACAAGCAGAAAATAAAACATCTACAAAAGATAAAATAAAGTATATATTTCATTACATAGCCCATTATAGCGATTGTTGTATGTGTTTTATATATGGTAATTACTTTTTTCTTCTAATGTCTTGTGCCACAAATTTCTTTTAGTGGCAGAATTCCTGGATAACAGAAGCTGCAACTTTTAATACATTTTTGAACATGTGAATATTTGACAGGGCAGAATTCCAGAAAGTTTGCTTTTCTGAAGTTTTGAATCTTGTATCCCATGATATTGCCATAGTACTTCCAGAATGAACACTAAATAGAGCAGTAGGTGCTATTTTTTATATATTATGGACTTCTTAAATGCACATTCTTATAAATCAAGCATTAAATAGCCTTAGCTGCCAGTTTTTTTCTTGTATCCTGTAGCATACATAAGAACTTTCATTGGAAGCTTTCAACTGGTTTTCTTTGTTCAGTTTTCCTTGCTCTGCTGACATCAGTGTTTCGCAGTCCCATTTTTTATGGGTGTACACAGATAGCATGCTTTACACCATTTAGGTGTACTGATAAAATGGTAACAGAGAGGTAGCCGTGTTAGTCTGATCTAGGTAAAACAAAAAAAAGCAGTCATGTAGCACTTTAAAGACTAACAAGATAGTTTATTAGGTGATGAGCTTTCGTGGGGCAGGCCCACTTCTTCAGATCATATTCTGCAAGTGAATTGGCATGACCATTATATAACAGAGGGATACAATGAAAAAAGTAAAAAATATTACAAACTGACAAATCAGCTACATAGAACAGAAGATGGGGCGGGGAGGAGTGACAAGGAAGGAGGAAATTGCTTACTGTAAAAGTCAATTAAGTGGCTAATCTGGGGTCACTACGAATATCAAAAGGTGGGGAGGCTGTCTTTGTAATGTTTGAGATAATTATCATCTCAATTAAGGCCCATTCGCAATGTGTCGAATTTTAGCATAAATAAAAGTTCTGAGGTCTCCTCCCTCTGTAATCTGGTATTAAAGTATCTTTATTGTAAGACACATGTTGTCAGGTCTTTAAGAGATTGGCCAGTTTGATTGAAATGCTGGATGACAGGTTTGTGTATGTGGAGATTTCTGATGTCTGATCTGTGAGCATTGATTCTTTGGTGAAGTGACTGATCAGTTTGTTGAATATACATCGCAGAGGGGCATTGCTGGCACATGATGGCATATATCACATTGCTGGACATACAGGAATATGAGCCCTGGATCATATAACTGACATGCTTAGGTGCAGTGATGGTGTCTCCAGTGTAAATATGTGGACAAAGCTGGCAACAGGGTTTATTGCTAGGGAAAGTTCCAGGGTTAGTTTTAATGTGGTATGCCCTGTGGTTGTTAGTGAGAATCTTCCTGAGGTTAGGTGGTTGTCTATAGGAGAGTACAGGTCTGTCACCCAGAGCCTCTTGGAGTGTAGCATCATGTTCCAGTATAGGTTGTTGGTTATTGATAATGTGTTGGACTGGTTTGAGTTGGGGGCTGTCGGTAATAACAAGTGGGGTTCTATTGTTGATTTTCTTGGGCCTATCTAGACATAGCTGGTTTCTGGGTATTCATCTGGCCCTTTCAATCTGTTTTTTTACTTCTCCCGGTGGGTAATTGAGTTTTACAAATGCTTGGCAGAGACCTTGAAGTTTTTGGTCTCTGTCAGTGGGATTGGAGCAGATGCGGTTGTATCTATGGACTTGACTATACATGATGGATTGTATGGTGTGTCCTGGATGGAAGCTGGAGGCATGTAAGTAAGTGTAGCAGTCAGTGGGCTTCCTATAGAGAGTGGTATTGATTTTGCCATCAGTGATTTGTACTGTGTCCAGGAAATGGATCTCTCATGTTGAATGATCCAGGCTGAGATTGATCACGGGGTGCAGGTTGTTGAAATCTCTGTGGAATTCGTCCAGTGTTTCTTGACCATGGGTCCAAATGATAAAGATGTCATTGATGTAGTGGAAGTAAAGGAGGGGTAATAGGGGACAGGAGATGAGAAAACATTGTTCTAAGTCAGCCATAAAGTTGTTAGCATATTGTGGGGCCATGTGCGTACCCATGGCTGTGCCACTGATCTGGAGGTATAAGTTGTCCCCAAATTGGAAATAATTGTGGGTAAGAACAAAGTTACATAGATCTGCCACCAGATTTGCCATGGTAACCTCTGGAATAGTGTTTCTAATCACTTGTAGTTCATCATTATGTGGAATATTGGTGTAGAGAGCTTCTACATCCATGGTGGCAAGGATGGTGTTATCAGGAAGGTTATCCATGTTTTGTAATTTCCTCAGAAAGTCAGTAGTATCTCGGAGATAGCTAGGAGTGTTGGTAACATAGGGTTTGAGGAGGAAGTCTACATAGCTGGATAATCCGGTAGTGAGTGTGCCAATACCTGAAATGATGGGGCATCCGGGGTTTCCAGGTTTATGGATTTGGGGAAACAGATAGAATAATCCTGGCCGGGGTTCAGAAGGTGTGTCTGTGTGGATTTGGTCCCGAGTAGAGGCAGGGAGTTCCTTAAGAATATGGTGTAGTTTCTTTTGGTATTCTAAAGCGGGATAAGAGGAGAGAGGTCTATAAAATGTTGGAGACTTGTCTAGCTGCCTCCTGTTCATAGGCCAACTTAAATATAATGACCACAGCACCCCCTTTGTCAGCCAGCTTGATTATAATGTCAGAGTTGTTTTGGAGACTTTGGATAGCATAGTGTTTAGCGTGGCTGAGATGATGTCACTTGTTGTTGTTTGTGCATAATGTCAGTCTGTGCTCAGTTGCGGAAGCATTGAATATAGAAATCCAGACTGTAACTACGACCATCGCAGGGAGTTCACATGGAATTTTTTTTCTTTTGGTGTTGGTAGGGGGGATCTAGCAGGTCAGCTTGATGTTCATTGGTGACTTGGAAGATTCAATGTGTCTTGGATATGTGCTTGGTGCCTGATACCGTGTTCTGTTCCAATTAAGTTTATAGTGCACATAGGGATGATCTAGGTAATACTTAATCCTAACAGGAGTGCAAGGGACTGGACTAGATGGTGTCTCAAGGTCCCCCCAGTCCTACAATTCTATGGTGATTTATGATCACCTTATCCTTTCCTGTGACCATATATCATCTGCATAAGAACTTCCAGGGTATCAGGAAAATATCTTGTTTAACTGAATAGAATATCTCAATGTACTAACATTCTAACTGCTGAAATGTGCACAATTTTCTGGACTGGACCTAGTGGAAGCCTGATCTCAGCAGTGATCACATCACTTGAAATGCATGCAGAGGCAGAGCTTGTTTATGTTATAAGAGCATAAGAACATAAGAACGGCCATACTGGATCAGACCAAAGGTCCATCTAGCCCAGTATCCTGTCTGCCAACAGTGGCCAATACCAGATGCTCTAAAGGGAGGGAACACAACAGGTAATGATCCCTCTCATGTTATCCATTTCCAGACAAACAGGCTAAGGACATTAATAACCATCGTGGCTAATAGCCATTGATGGACCTAACCTCCATGAATTTATCTAGCTCTTTTAAAAACCCTGTTAAAGTCCTAGCCCTCACAACATCCTCTGGCAAGGAGTTCCATAGGTTGACTGTGTGCTGAGTGAAGAAAAACTTCATTTTGTTTGTTCTAAACCTGCTGCCAAATAATTTCATTCGGTGACCCCTAGTTCTTATATCATGGGAATACGTAAATAACTTTTCTTTATTCACTTTTTCTAAACCAGTCATGATTGTATAGACCTCTATCATATCTCCTTAATCTCCTCTTTTTCAAGCTGAAAAGTCTAAGTCTTTTTAATCTCTCTTCATATGGGACCCGTTCCAAACCCTGAATCATTTTAGTTGCCCTTTTCTGAGCCTTTCCCAATGCCAATATATGATTTCTGAGATGAGGCAACCACATCTGTACACAGTATTCAAGATATGGGCGTACCATGGTTTTATATAGAGGCAATAAGATATTCGCTGTCTTATTCTCTATCTCTTTTTTAATGATTCCTAACATACTATTTGCTGGTTTGACTGCTGCTACATACTGAGTGGATGTTTTCAGAGAACTATACACAATGATTCCAAGCGTACATCTAGACTACATCCCTTTTTCGGTAAAGGGATGTAAATTAGGCACGTCGACACTACAAATGAAGCTAGGATTTAAATATCCTGTGCTTCATTTGCATAATGGCGGCTGCCGCATTTTTTTGAAAAGGGGCTTTTTCAAAAAAAATGGCAGTTTAGATGGGAATCTTTTGAAAATAAAACCCTTTTTTGAGAGATCCTGTACTCCTCGAAAAATGAGGTTTACAGGATCTTTCGAAAAAGGGTTTTATTTTCGAAAGATTCCCATCTAAACTGACGGTTTTATTTCGAAAAAGCCCTGTTTTGAAAAAAAGCTGCAGCCGCCATTATGTAAATGAAGCGTGGGATATTTAAATCCTGGCTTCATTTGCAATATCGACGTGCCTAATTTACATCCTTTTACCGAAAAAGGGATGTAGTCTAGACACAGACCAAGATCTATCTTTTGAGTAGCTGTAGCTAAATTAGTCCCCATCATATTGTATAGCTGGGATTATTTTTTTCCAGTGTGCATTACATTACATTTATCAACATTAAATTTCTTTTGACGTTTTGTTGCACAGTCACTCAGTTTGGTGTCTATGACAACCTTTTTCTCCTTAATGAAAATACTTCTGGGGTCTGGATTTTTTTTTCTTTTGCTAATTTTCTGCTATGATGGGTGAGAAGGTTCTTTCCACTTGTATTAAAGGGAAAATATGTATGGTTGTAGATACTTCTAGGGGTAGGAACATAATACAAGAGATCAGATAGGCAGAGATGCATGTCCAGAAGGCTCTCAGAGGTAAATAATGAGGAGTCAAATAGCCTATAATTGTAAAGGCCACTAAGAAGGAATACAGGATGGGTCCAAAAGAGCTGATTAATTTCACCCTGGCACTTAAGAACACATAAAGACACTTAAGAAACTCACTAATGGAATTTCGAACCATTGGCAATTATTTTTGAGCAGGGCAATCAGAATACCTATCTGCAAAAAGAAAAAGAAAGTGATTCAGGGAAATTATAGACCAGTCAGCCTAATACTTATATCTGGTAAACTAAATTTTTGGACCCTCAGTTTGAAGTACCCAGAGGATAATAGAGTTATAAATAATAGCCAACACAGATTTGCCAAGAACAAATTGTGCCATAGCAATCTAAATTCTTTCATTGACAGGGTTAACAATCCAGATCTATGATTCTATGATTCTAGTGAATAGTTGGAGTAGTAGACATGATATACCTTGATTTAATAATCCTCGTGACATTACCCCACATGACATTCTCATAACAAATTAGAAAAATGCAATCTATATAAAATTATTATAAATATATGCATAACAAGTTTAGAGACTATATTCTAATGGTTCATCATCAAACTGGGAGCATGTACTTAGTGGGGTCCTGGTGACGTGTGTTCTGGGTTTATTACTATGCAATATTTTAATTTAATTACATGGATAATGGAGTGAAGAGTCTGTCTTATAAAATATTACAGATGACACCAAGCTGGTGAGGGTTAAAAGCATTTGAGAGGAGAGAATTAGAATTCAAAATACCTTCATAAATTGGAGAAATTGGTCTGAATAAGATGAAATTCAATAAAGATAAGGGTCAGGTACTACACTAAAGGAAGAAAGATCAAATTCACAAAATGGGGATAACTTGTTAGGCAGTACAATGAAGGAAAGGAACTGAGACTAAGAATGGATCAGAAATTGAATATTAACCAACAATATTGATAGAGATGCAGCCGTGTTAGTCTGGCCTAGCTGAAACAAAAGACAGAACTATGTAGCACTTTAAAGACTAAAAAGTTGGTTTATTAGGTGATGAGCTTTCGTGGGAAGTGGGTCCAGTTACAAAAAGGGTTAATATCATTCTGGGATACGTTAAGAAAATTGTTTGACATAAGACACAGGAGGTCATCATTAGAGCCCTACACCTCTGTAGATATAGATGTGGATATCTGCAGCTCATTTTTCCAGATATGGATGCAGATACAGATACAAGTTTTGCATCTACACAGGACTTTATACATACATGATCCTTTGTCAGCATAGGGTGATAAATTTGATGACCTCTTAAGATCTCTTCCAGCTCTACAAATCTATGATTCTGTGATTTTATGCTCTGTACAGGTACAAGATACTAAAAAAAAAGCACAAAATCAAACAAGAACAAAACCAGGACAGCAAAATGAGATGGTACATGTAGAAGTGGAGTACTGAAGGAAGAGATGTGGACAAGAGGTTTAAAATAATGATACAGTTGTTTCTACTGCAAAGTGCAACACAGTCTGACAACTTCTTAAGTGAGGAACACCTTCTTGAAGAGATGGGAACATAGCAGTGAAAGGCTATGGAAAACATTGGACAGCAGATGTGATTACTGGCTTTGATGGACAACTCTGAAAACTGCTTCTATAGCTACTCTACAGGGGATAACTCAGAAATAAAGGATTGGCATACCTGAAATTACAAAAGAATTGAAAGAAACAAAAATCAATGCTTTTATTTTGTTTGGTTTTGAAAAAAATCAGATACATGCCCTGGTAAAAATAAAGCATGTCACTGGTAGCAAAAATATGTTCACATAAGACATAATGTGTGTGACACATATGTAATAAATTCCATTTGGTAAGCGGCTTGAAGAAAAAAAGGACTCATGTTGTAATCATGTATAATTATAGGGCAGATGATGCTTCATGGTAACAATTACCTTTTTCTCCAGGGAACAGGGGGAATCTTCACATAATGATTCTCTCTCTGTTCTTTATAGGGTTTGTTACCTGTCTTGCATATAGTCATGATTTTTACATTAGCTTTCTGGGTAATAAATCACAGTATAGAATACTAGGTGATTATATCGGTGGCAGAAAAACATCTGTTGATTGATATTATATATTAAGAATAGTACCGTTATATTTCATTGTTTACATTTTTAACTAGAGACAAAAAAAGTATAATGGGCCATATATCTGTTCATTGCAATGCTTTGTAAAATGTACATAACAAAGAGATTTTTTTTCTGTGTGTATTTTTTTAATAAGAAACATTTTGCAGCTCTCTGTCCCAGAGTAATATTGCTTCCCAGAAGTTTTCTTCTCTTGGATCCTCAAGGACTTTCCAGACACCTGAGAAACCAAAATTAAACCTAATTAGGCTGTTAAGCAACCACATTAATCTTGCAGCTGCTATAAAAAATGCTCAAGTTGCTACAGGTAACGGATACTGCACTGATACTGCACCTGCATCTTAAACACAAAGACACAACATCAAAATACTCTATTTAGCCTGAAGATAGTAAAGATGCTTCATGCATCTGTGGCCCTTCTATTCTTGTGCCAGTCATTTTTATTAGTTACTATTTGCTATTAATTTACTGAACAACCAAAAGTTGGCTAGATAGTCATATAAAAAAGACACAATACTTGGGCCAAGAAGCTCACTGTCTAACAAGACAATTTACAGAAGCAAAGATCAAGATGTATTTCATCCATGGCTTATCACTTTTTTGTTACTCTTGACTCCATATTTAGATACCATGGCCTAGTTACAATGCGTGATAGTTAACCTGGCCTAGAAACTTAGCCTTGCCTTTAAGTATTTATTTTATTCATAATACTAATTTAGTATTTTCATGCTTTGCCTGTTTTTATTCACTACAATCTTTGCCTTTATTGGTAATGAACTCTACCTGAATCTATTATAAATCTCTAGATTCTTCTCTTTTTTCTTTTTATTCATGGTTAACATTTATTTTATTCAGTTTCATGAAACAATTTTAACTCTTACCTTTTACGTTTAAGATGATTTTAACTTCTGTTTAGTTTTTCTCAACTATTTGTGCTTTACTTTAAACCAGAAAGTAAACTGCTCTACAATCCCCACAAAGAATATTTTCACCAGTTGCCTGTGTGCTCAAAGCATATTTGCATGCTGCCATGCTAGCTGCCTCCTGAAAGAAAAGCTTTGTGCCATGGAGAGCCCTCCCCTGAATCCCATTCCGATGCATGCAGGAATATTACATGAATTGAACTACTGAAGGGTACAACTTCGTAGAGTTTGCCTTTGGCCCACAATACACTTTCTTTCAAACTACTGCTCATGACCTGAAAACAATATGGTGGAGCAGGGCTCCCCCATTGGCAAAAACAGACTTTTCAAAACAAGTTTTAGTCAAGAAGGCCATTTGTCCAGATTATACCTCAACTGAACCTGGACCATCAGGGTGCATCATAGTGTACATTGGTCACTAAGCATCATGGACAATGTTGTCTGGATGAGGTGGCTAGCCCATAAACAGGTACAGGAACATAAGGCAGCTGTACCACAACTCCCAGGACACACCCATTTCTGAACTGAAATGTTTTGATTTGGGGCAAAAATATATAGTTTTTGTTGTTAGGTGATCATTCTCTCAGTGAAAAGGTGGATAGTTCTGTGAAAAATACACTTGCCATTATATAATTTGCTTAGCTTGAATACCAGTTAAGAAAAAAAATTCTGAAACAGTTTTCGGGTGCATCTAGCCAGTGGCACTATTTTGGAATATTTCTGGTATCCCGAAATAGCGTTTTCTGCATTTTGACAGCACACCCATTTTTTTGAAATAGCTTTTTCAAAATAATGGCCATACTATTCTGATGTTATTCCAAAATAACAATGGGAGCATCTACGCAGCAATTCTGTTATTTCAAAATAAATTCGAAATAACAGATGGCTTATTCCAACTTCTGTAAACCTCATTTCACAAAGAATAATGCCTGTTCCAAAAAAGCTATTTCGACATAGCTCCTCCACAGGGATATTCAAAGTAATTACTCCCCAGTGCCTCCTGGGGCTCTAAATCAAGGTAGCACATCCACATTAGGGAAGCCTGCGTCAGACTAATTTTGAGGCTTCCCTGCAGTGTAGATGTGCTATTTTGAAATAAGTTATTTTGGAGTATTTCTTCTGGAATAGCTTATTTTGAAATAAGCATGTAGTGTAGATGTACCCTTAGTGAACATCCTCCAAGAGTATGTCTACACTGCAGTCAAACCCAGTTGTTTGGCCTGTGTCAGCTAGCTCAGGCTATGGGGCTGTTTAGTTGCAATATAGACATAATGGGTTTGGGCTGGAGTCTGGGATTCTCCCTCCTTCTGGGGGATCAGAACCTGTGCCCCAGCCCAGCCTTGTAAACCCAATTTTTTAGCCCAAGCCCCATGAGGATGTGTCAGCTGGCAGAGGACAGTCACAGGTGTTAAATTGCAGTATAGACGTGCCCCAAATTGCCATCTTTGTCCCTCCTGCCCTAGCAGTAATTCATCCTCCTAACACAACAGTGAGCACGTTGGCCCTGAAAGTATTTGAGATCAGGCTTGGAAAAGTCTTGAGATTTGATGTGAGAAGTGGAAGTAAGTGAGTAGAAAGGGGTCAAGTGTAGGTAGCTTATTTTGGAGGTTACACTTCAGATAAACAATCAGCCAGTCTTCAGATGTGAATTCCTGTTTAAGTTTCAAACAAATTACAAATTACAGTTTTCTCCAAAACCTGCAAGATATACACAGCTATCTTCTAATATGCACTCTTGCATGTGCCAGTGTAGTACCCTGACCTTTTTATCAAGATTAATGCAGGTCAGGCATTTCAATACTGGATGACTTCCCTTTCTAAGCTAGCCTCACAGAACAACAAACACTAAACGAGATGAAGGGTGAACATACAGGACAATCGTTCATGCTAAATAAACTTAATATTATATTAAAATACAATAAATGTTGTTTGTTAAAATGCTAACATTTGTTTTAAATGCTAAGAAGAAACAAGCGATCAGCATACATCAAGTTTCTTTTCTACTACATCCTAAGTTACAGACACTATCTCAAACTGATGTTAACAGTTGTATTGTAGAATTCAAACTTTTAGTACTTTATCTCCCTAGCACATCTACTTTACACAATGGAAGCTTATTAAATCCACAGTTTACTTTAAGAGAAGGTTAATTTCTATATTAGTTTTTGGCCCCATATAGCTCTCTACAAATAGTTATGGTGATATTCATTATTTCATTGTCTGTAAAATGAAAGAAGATTAGTACTCCTACTTGCTAAAAGAGTTTTAAGATTAAATTCAGTAAAATGTGCAGATGAATGTGGACAATAATAGTTATCTATTTTTTTCCTGAAACTTCTAGGAATTTATGTATACCACCTTAAAGCAAGTGCTGTAAAAAATTCTCTGTCTCAAAATGTGAGATGCATACCTAGGAGAATACTTTAGACAGATGAAATTAGACTTTTAAAAAAAATCTGTTTTGTTGGTCCACAAAAAATTATCAAGAGAGTACTTACCTGTATTAATGTCAGCTCCTGGGAACCATAACTCTTTCTCTTGAGTTCAGGGAAATTAGGAAATCTATTTCTCTATAGGTATTTGTCGCCCAAGGACAAATTACAGATACGTAGGAAAGGAAAGGTTCTTGGCAGAGGAATTCAGACAACAGTTGACTCTCAAAATCCCACACATCTCTTTCCTAACAGCTGGTCAGTTCACCAGGGTAACAGATTTTAACTTTGGAAGAGAAACTAGCAGAATACCATTTACTGCCATGATCTTTATGTTCCATTAGCCTCTTTTATGCTTAATAAATCTCTTTCACCAGGCCAAGCTTTGAATACAGATTTTTAGTTTTGAATGCAGTGACCATATTTCTTGTCTACCTTCACAGAATCAGCCATGCTGCATTTACTTTAACATCAACCAAAGCCATTGCTCTCTTCACAATAGGTTGAACTGACACATCCTTTACATGGCTGCACAAGAGTCAAGACTTCCCCACTGATTACTTTGATCGCAACCATGTACTCTGACTGGAAGTCCAAGATGCAGGGCACCAATCTGTGAACAAATGGCTTGAGGATATGCCTACACTGAAATATAAGACTGTGATTAAAAGAATTTAAAGTAGTAGAACCTAGGTATATTAACCTCAGGCTTGAGCGTCTACATTCATTTCTAACCACAAATTAGAAATTGTTGAAGCTTAGGTCCCACCCTGGGGCTGCAGCATCTTCACTAAATTATCTGGCTTGAGTCCAACCCCACATATCCCAGTGCCCTCCCAAAATGTCACAAATCTGGTCCTTTGTTCCTAGTGCAGCATGAGAAAAAAAAACCCCTTTACTGTGCAGCAATCATAAGTATCCAGAAGACAAAGAACATAAGAATGGCCATACTGGGTCAGACCAAAGGACCATCTAGCCCAGCATCCTGTCTTCTGACAGTGAACAATACCAAGTGTCCCAGAGTGAATGAACAGAGCAGATAATCATCAAGCGATCCATCCCGTTGCCCATTCCCAACTTTTGACACCATTCCTGCTCATTCTGACAAATAGCCATTTGTGGACCTATTCTCCATGATTTTATCTAGCTCTTTTTTGAACCCTACTAGATACCTGGCCTGCAGTCAACCAGTAGAATTGCAGGATACTTTTCTTGGGCTCTGTAGCCTGTTCTAAGATTATGTTTAAATTCTAATTACCCACCTTTAGGTTTAACAGGTTCTCTGTCCCAGGATCAGTCCCAGTATTCAATTATACTATGATTGGGAACCCTGATGTGCACGGTTGCAACACTCACAATATAGAACTCTTGTATATTTACAATATTTACAGTTTATTAATAAGGTTGGCACAGTCACAAACACCTCAATTTCATAAAACAGGGAATGTACATTCATATTTCTTTACCATCTACTTACATCATTCCTTCTAGAACAATCTTAGGTGTTAGCCAATCATCTTTCTCATTACCTTCACCTTCCCCATCATCACCAGGAGGCCATCATTCTGGCCCTTCCAAGGATTACATCTTCTCCTCCCTATCGACCCTGGGCTGGGGTCCCACATTTATACCAAGTGATGCCGATGATATCTTGTCTCTTTTTATTCAATATCTAGATGGGACTTCTTGGAGAAGTGAAGAAACATTACAGGCTCTGATGTACACAATAGCTGGATAGCAACCAGCTGTGTGTCTCATTTTTTGCATATGCAGATACTACCACTAATAGAGGCTCACCTGGATGAAAATCAGCTCACTCAGAGTTGATCTGTAAAAGATCAAAGCAGTTCTAGTTAGAAAGAGGGAAATGCATTTAAGAGAGGGTTAGCCTTGTCAGTGTCCATCCACTCATCCACGTGCCTGTCTCAATCAACAATTTTAAATGATGTGTTTACATCCTGTGCAGTTGTTCACTTAGTTTCCATTTTCCAGTAATGATCAATAGTGTAAAAGGCCTTCTTCTATGTCCACAAAGAGAAGTCACTAGTCAATAACAGTGTTATCCTAACAGAAAAACAAACATTTGTGTGCTCAGCTTATGGTTTGGGGAAAGGAAAAACAATTACTTACAAAGGAAAGTTGTATCCATCATATGACTGCATCAATTTTTCACAATGAAAATAAGGGTGTGATTATAGTGCACAGCAAAGACAAGGGTTTGGATAACAGTTTTACAATCCCTGATCTTCTTTTCAGCCATCCTACATTGTCTTTATGATTCTACACATCTTTTGCTGTGTAGTCCTTCCTTCTTCCCTCTCTGCTCTTGTGCTTTCTTTTATTTCCATGTCACCTGCCTTCTTTTTTTTATCTTCCTATTCATCATTGGTACTTCATTCTGCCAGTTGGCAGCTTCCCACATCATAGAAAAAACAAACTGTGGCCTTTAATAACACTAATTAAACCCCACATAAAGCATGAGTAAACATGTATGCATAAAGGTAGAATTTTTCCCATTTTCTGAAATGGGAGTGAGTTCTTTGGACTGGCTGTGATTGCATTAATATTTCAGTAACTTCTGGAGAAAAACACATTTCATTTCTATTTTTAAAATACTTGCATTTTTTAAAAAATTCAAAGCTAATAGCAATTTAAAATTCTTTGTTAAAAGCTCTGTGTTGTGCTATGTATTACTGCCTTCTGTGAACATTTTGTGACAACCCTTCAAATAATTACATTGTCAACAGCTAATAACATCAAACATGGTATTTGCTGTTTGCCGTAATTGCCTCAGCAGGAAAAAAAAAGTATCAATATTGCGATCTGGAGTTCAATGCAGTTTCCATTCATTGCACTCTTACTTTGATTTTCTAATATATTACTTTGAAATTTATGAAGCAGCAGCTGAGGCACTCATTACTTTTGACTACAAATGGCTGCAGAATTGATGGGAAAGCTGATTTAGACAGCACATTCAATAAAACGCCCCTTTTAAGATGTCTTAATGACAAACTTCAGTGACGAAAAATCCATGTGTCTTCCTGTGTAACACAAAAACAGAATTTTGTTTTGCAATTTTAAGTTCCCAGGGAGATAAAGATAGAACTGTAGATTATACATTGGTCTCCAATATAAATCAAATTGACTATAAAAATATCTGCATTATATCCACAGTATGTCTCCAAATTATTTGAATACTAATATTAATGGTCTTCCTGAATGTCAGTCCATAATGTCAAAAAGAAATACAAACATAGTCAAAGTCTAAAAATAAAATGTGAAAATATAAAGACAGAAATACATGGCATATGCTACATGCAACCAATGGGAAATTAAAATAAAGAGCAGCAATACATCAAAAATAATAAATATTTAATAAAACATTAACTCATGAAAAGAAGGCAATATTCATTTCAAAAGTCCAATTATCCAATTTATTCAAACATTAGTTTTAGCTTCTTTGGACAGCAGTCCCCTCCCCTGAGGCATTTACGAATATTGGAGCCAAAGGACTAGGCTCTTCTTTTTCTGGACCTATCACATATCTCTCTATGCGTAAACCTGATAAATTACCCTTAAATGAACACATGGCCTCTTTCTAAAATTGTAGAATATTCTGATCTTTCAAGGCGAGTACTACTAGGAATGGAGGCAGCCACTTTTCATATACTAAATGATTCCTACATTCAGTTAATGCTTAGGACTAAATTCACAAAAAAAAGCACTTAGGACTTAATTGACTTTCTAGGCACCTAAATCCCATAATCAGTCCCAGTGGGATTCTGCTGCTCAGCTTCCCTCAAACCCTGTAGACACCTACACTTACTTGGCACCTAAATTTGACAGTAAATGTTGCCTAATCATCTATGTTTCTGCCTCTGAGCTTTCATACTGCATCCCTATGTAAGGTGTGCAGACATGTAAGCCCCAGAATGATTCACAAACTGGTAGAAGACAGGAATTTTTCCACCTAAGTCAATTAGGTGTGTTGAGATCTCTTCTGGATCGGATTCATATGAACACATTTACGTAAAATGGTTGAGGCAGAAGGGGAGGAATTAAATAATAAAAGAATCATTGAGACAGAGAGAAAAAAAGCAAGAATGAGAATGACTCTTCAATAGGAGAGATTGAAAGAGGCCCAATTCAGGATAGCCCTTTGATCAGTGGTTAGGGAGGACCTGCAATAAGGGTCTCCTACATCCAAGGTGAGTACCTGAAACATTGGGCTATAAGTTATAAGGAAAGTCATCCTTCTCATTTCCCATCCCCAGCTCCTTGCTAAAATGGTGGAGTTGCCTTGCCACTCTGTCTGGGGTAGCTCATGATCCAGACTGACTAACTCAGGCACAGTGTTAGGAAGCAGGGCATAAACCCCAAACTGGCTGGGAGTTCTATAGTTAGACTTAATCTAGCAAGTAACATGCATAAACATCTTAGGCCCTGTACAGACATAACGCTGAGTCAAAGACATTTAACTTTAGGCATTTCAATTTATTTTGTTACCTAGGCAATCTTGACTCTGTGAAAGACAGTCACTTTACAATAAAGACCACAAAATTTTCAGGTTATGCTCAGACTCAGAAGACCAGGCTCTTTTGCCAGGACAATTTGCGCATCAGATCTCACACCTAAGACAATGACAATCCTGTAATAAATTAACTAAGGATTATTAACTAAGAAAAAATGAAAGTATTTCTCTGTTGGGTGAGTTATGTAGTTTCACATCAAACATTTTACAGTTCTAGAGCAAAACACTTAAATATTACTTTATACCAGGGGTGGGAAAAATGTAGCTCATGGGCCAGACCTGGCCCACCTTATCTTCAGATCTGGCCTGCCACAATGCTGACAGTGTCCTGTAGGCTCAATGGGATCCTTCCCCAGGCTCCTGGCCTACTGCCCCCCACGAGTTGCTCAAAGTGGCTGTCTACTGAAGTCAACTTGAGCACATCTCTGCACTGTGTGCCCCACGGTTTGGGGGGAGAGGGGGTGAGGGGATCCACACATTGTGCCTGCCCTCAGCACTATCCTCACTGCTCTTGTTGACCAGAAAATTTCAGTCTGTCCCAGGTCACAACCCAAACCCCTGCACCTCCCTCCTGCACCTATACCCTTTCCGAGATTCTGAACACCCTCCTGCACTCCAATTCCCAGCCCCAGCTCACAACTATCCCAGGTCACAATCCGAACCCTCCGCACCACCTCCTACTCCTCTGCCTCTGGTCTCAACCCACTCCTTCACCCAAACTCCCTCCCCTTCCGTACTCCAGATCCCCGCCTGTATCCCAGCCTCCTACCTGAAACTTCCTTCTGCACAAACCTCCATCCCAGACCACACACCTCCTCCATTAATATCATGGAAGAGTGCAGCCCTTAACCACTTAACAAATCCTTGGACTCTCCCATTGAAAATTATTCCCTACCCTTGCTTTATACAAAAGGATATGAAGCATTATAAATAGGATTAATATATGCAACATCCTTCAAACAATTCCATAAAATCTAAACACTAAAAACATGCTTATAACACTAACATCTGTTTTAACTACACAATCTACAAGTAGGACTGGTTTCCAGTTAAGCTTTTCTTACAATCATCGGCATGGAAGGAACCTCAGGAGGTGATCAAGTCTAATCCCTGCACTCATGGCATGGCCAAGCATTATCTTGGCCATATCAGACAGGTGTTTGTTTAATCTGCTCTTTAAAAAATCTCCAATAATGATGATTTCACAGCCTCCTTAGGCAATTTATTCCAGTGCTTAACTGCCTTGACAGTTAGGAAGTTTTCCTAATGTCCAAGCTAAACCCCCCTTGTTGAAATTTAAGTATATTCTTGTCCTATCATGACAGGTTAGGGAGAATATTTCTTCTCCCTCCTCCATGTAACAACTTTTTATGCACTTGAAAACTGTTATCATGTTCCCTGTCAATCTTCTCTTTTTCAGAGTAAACAAACCTAATTCTTTCAATCTTCTCTCATAGGTCATGTTTTCTATGCCTTAAATAATTTTTGATGCTTGTCTCTGGACTTTTACCAGTTAGTCCACATCTTATTAAAAATGTGGCACCCAGAACAAGACATAATACTTCAGCTGAGGCCTAATTAGTATGGAGTAGAGCAGAATTACTTCTTGTGTCTGGCTTACAACACTCCTGCTAACACATCCCAGAAGGATGATTGCCTTTTTGCAAAACTGTGATACTGTTACCTCACATTTAGCTTGTGGTTCACCATGACCACTATATCCCTTTCTGCAGTACTCCCTTCCAGATGGGAATAAGGAAACTGAAATAAAGCTCTTGTGGTGGCAAATGCTATAGAGTAACTTGCATTTGAGTAACAGCAGAAAGCAAGAGAACAAAGATTTCAGGAGGAGCTGCTGCTAATACATTAAGGCTGCGTCTAGACTGGCATGATTTTGTGCAAAAGCGGCCGCTTTTGCGCAAAATCTTGCCGCCTGTCTATACTGGCCGCTTGTATTTGCGCAAGAACACTGACTTTGTAATGTACAAAATCAGTGGTTCTTGCGCAAAACGCCGACGCTCCCACTCAGGGATAAGCCCTCTTGCGCAAGTATTTTTGCGCAAGAGGGCCAGTGTAGACAGCCACATTTATTTCTTGCGCCAGAAAGCCCGATGGCTAAAATGGCCATCGGAGCTTTCTTCGAAGCGATCTACACTGGGCACGGATGCTTTTGCAAAAGCAAATCTTTTGCAAAGGCACATGCCAGTATAGACACTCTCTTGCGCAAATACTTTTAACGGAAAAACTTTTCCGTTAAAAGTATTTGCACAAAATCTTGCCAATCTAGACGCAGCCTTAGGTTGTCTTTGGATTGGGACACTGTATTTTTTATTCTAAAAGCAAGCTTCAGATTTAGCCAGAAGATCATACTCTGTGGAACTCAGAACTGTTTTTTGAGAATTACTGAGCACTTGCAGCTTCCGTTGTCAGTGCAGTATTCCCGAACTTCTGTTAAACTCACTGTTACGCTCACAGCACACAACCAGAGAAATTAGAATAATTTATGTTTATATATTTTTTCTGGAAAACTGCAGCATAAAACCACTTTACTTTTTAAAACGCAAAACCTTAACACACAAGAAACAAAATTAAAGAGAAAAACAATGCTGCTGTTATACTTGAAAGAATTATATGAGATCATTTCAGGAGGATAAGGCAAAATGCTACATTTATTGATAATGTAACATTCTGTTATATGCATATACTATACTATACACACACACACACACACACACACTGTCTTGTCACTATTTATCGTGACAAGTCTGTTCCTCACATTTATTCACTGGCCAGGTGAGTTGAATGAGAAGGAGAGGAGCGGAGCTTCTCTCGGTCTGGACCGATGCTCCAAGTTTTGACAAGATGAGACCCGAAGAGTCATGCAAGATACCCCATCTTTTATGTAACATTTTTCCCCATTCGGGTCTATACATTTTGCTCTGTCAGCTCTTTATCAGTCACCACTGGTTTGTGTAACATCTGTTCATCTTGAAGTTGTTCTTCTTTGTCATCTGACATCAGTATGCCTTGTTCCCGGTTTTATTCCAAGGCTTGCTCTTAATTCCAAGGCTGTCTATATGTCCTGCACCAGTCTGCCTTAAAATGGGACCATTAGATAGTGCCTTGACACCCCTTAGTCTTCTGGCTTTTTCTCTCCTTTCCTCAACCATCTGGATCCCGAAACTGCTGAGCCTTCAAGTTGTTATCTTTCTCCAAACACTCTCATTCCACACTCATTCACTTGTTCCACATAGGCAAAGGGATATAATTGTCTTTGTAAGGTATCAACCTACTTCTAATACAAAGCTTCTGTTAGTACAAACTTTTAGTCATTTATCATATTTTCTTTGTAACACAATCTGTATTCTAATTAATCCTAAGAGCACTAATGTGACCATGCTGGGTCACAAGAATCCTTCTGTTCTTTTTCTGCTTTGACATGAGATACAAACACAAGCAGTCAGCCTGCTGCATCTTTACCAATGGCCCTAAAGGACTGTTCCTCCCTGCTATCCAAGAAGGGTAGCCAGTAGACTTATAATTGCTTAGCATTTATTCTCACACTACCCATCAAGCTACATTATATGAAGCATTATAAAACTGCTCTGGGGTGGGGCTCCAGATGAAGGGTTCAATATGCGGGCTACCCTGAGGACAGAGGACTTTCCCAGACCTCTCTCACCGCAGCAGCTTGGGGTCAAATCAGAAGTGCCTCTCCATGGCCTCTGTAGCTCCAGAGGGCACAGACAGGGAAGGGGTGCATGTTCCCTGGATGGGGGCAGGTTCATGTTTGTCTGCCCTCTTTGTTCCCCCACCAGAGTAAGGAATACAGCAAATTGTGTCCTAATAGTGCTTATTTATTAGCATACAAGTGTTCAGTGAAGCACCTGGCCCTCCAGCATGACACCTACCACCAATAGAGGGTTTGCAGCTGAGTAGCCCAAGCAATGGGAGGTGTCTCACAAGAGATCACACTCAGACACATATCTGTAAGAGAAGGGGCAGATTTTCTGCTTGAGAACCCTCATTGGCTAATTTAGCCAAGGAATCTTCTACCGTGCTGGTTTTTGTGAATCATTCTCAGGTGATTCAGTCGATCTCTCCCCATTTATTATGTTGAACATCTAGATGCTAAACTCAGGTTCTATGCATGTATGCATCAACATTTCTTTTTTAATCTAATCCAAAGAGCATATTGATTTTCACCCTACTGCCCCCTGGGAGTACAGGAAAAAAATAACTTTTTATGACTCATCTCAGTAATGAGAAGTCAGAATCAGTCTTATGATTCCATTGTTTAAAATTAATTTTGTAACGATAGATGGTTCAGCTTTTGTGTTTTATGTTTTGTTTTTGTTTCAAATATTCCAATAAAAGGAAGAATACTGGAAGTGACTCTCAGCATTTATGTATTTTCATGATAAATTACAATACACATAGCCTATATTTGAGAGTTGTGATGCATTATTGTATATTGATTTTAAATTCCATAACAACATTTGTTATGTCTTATGTCTTGCCTAGGAGGGGTGGAGAGAAGAGTTGAAAAGTTATTCAGTGTGGTCTAAATCTGATCAATAGTAGCAAACGAGAGAATTAGGATTTTTTTTAACATGGAAAATATCTCAAAGTATATTTACATCCCATCCTGCAGTCTGCTTCTCAATAGCAAACCCTTATACCCACATGGAGTTCTACTGGCATGACATGGACTTCTATTGGAATGAATGAGGCTCTGCACCAGGAGATCATCATACCATAGGATCAGGGTGATCAGGCACACATTATTTCATATTATTCATTACATTTTACCTTTAATTATTCTTTATTATTTAAGTGTGAATAGTATGTTTGGAACTATGTAAAAGCATGTACAAATTTCATCAATCCTGCAAAAACTAATGCGTGCTGAAAAGTGAATATTTGTAGTATTCCCTCTTCCCCCCCAAAAAATCAATTGAACTGAACATATACATATGTTAAGCATGAGGTTTTCTATTTGCTAGATCAGAGTTTATGCTGTACACTCCTAAAAGGAGAAATCACATATTACTATATTTGGGGCGTAGATATAGAAAAGGGATGTTTTCAAAAACACATTGAAAATTAAAGGGATTTTTGCTCTTAAATCATTTAGGCACTTCATGCCACTGAAAATTGGACACATATGCAAACATAAATAAAGAACTTATAGTTAGAAAATAATATTAGCTACATGTTGAATATATTCTTGCAATTTTAAAAAGTTCTATCAAAACTACAAAAAAGTCTTGTGTCTATTGTTTATTTTTGTCTGCATATTGTCTGCATGTAGATCATTAAAACTTTTTTCTTATAAATTAAATCCAGGGAAATATACCTTTAAAATGTTTTACAATTCTAACCTCCTAATAGTTTCATGTGAGTTCCAACACTATTTTACAAAGTTTGGAAAGGTCATATCCACAATTACTAGCATTCTTTACCAAAAGTTGCATACTATACTTTTAAAAACTGGGCAACACTATAGAAAAAGTATATGTAAAAGATGTATGCACATGAATTTAATAATTCATTTCTCAAATAAAGTTATTCTGATTTTTGTATATCACAATCTTTTGTTATTATGGAAAATATAATTTGAATATTTTAACTGACCAACTTTATTGTTGTAGAAATACACATACACACAAATCACAAAGAATATACACTTCGCTAGCATTCATATTCTATATTATTCTTACTAAGTGAATTATGTGAATAATTTTGGCATTTTATAAGATAACATGAATTATGACTGGAGACATATTTTTGTGATTTGAAATCTACTTCAGAATAGCCTGACATGAGTGATCTTTAATATCTAAATAGTAGAAGCACTGAGGCAGAAGCTCAACTCCAGGAGAAAGAATTTAAAGTTGTTGTTTTTTTAAGTTACCACTTATTGCCAATGCACAAGCCAGTTTTGAAGTTCTAGAGAAAAGTATATCAAGCTCTCTTTGGCTGGAAGAAGGGCTGCCTTCCAGGGCAGGTAAGACAGAAAAATATTATGATTAGACTAGGGGAAGCCAAAAAATAAACCAGGAGGAAAAAGTAAACATGGACTATAGGGGACTAAGGGATGACCAGAAATACCGATTCATACATTATTTTGTGGTCTTTTTCTTCTCCCAAGCCAGTTCTTACAGCCATATTGTTGGTTGTTTATAATTAAGAAAGAGTTCTTAGGTTTTTGTGTCTATTCAATTTTATAAACTGTTTCTGGGTTGAGAGTAGAAAACTAAAACCCATTTCCAGAAATACTAGAATACTGTTTTCTACATTAAACATCAGAACCTGCGGCTTCTTCTAAGAGACCAGGAACAACAAAAAACACACTATTGATTTTCTTCCTAGAAGTCTATTTCTTGGAATTTGGAAGATAAATTCAGAATAACATAGCCATCAAACCATACTGTAAAACTGACTATTAAGGTCCAGCGTTACAAAGTGCTAAGTACCTTCGTGAAGTATTGACCACAAGCTCCTATCAGTAAAGTCAATGATAACTTGCAAGACTGGGTCTTTGGTTAGGTAAGGCCCAGTTATCACTGAAAAGTAACTGTAAAAATAGCATGATGGGATTTTATGTACATTGTCTCTCAATGGCTTTGTATCAAATTTGTACCATTTACAACTAAAATGAAAGTGTTTCTAACTGCTGGCTTGGGTAACATTTGGAGACTTCGAACAGCATTGACCCTAGGAAAAGGCTTAAGTACAGGACTAGCTAATTTGTGGCAAGGTGTTTTACTGTAGATTCACAATAAATATAGCTCAGAAGCTTGCTATTTAAACTAATCCAAAGGTTGTGCAGGCCTGAATATACTAATGTATTTTATAGAATCATAGAATACTAGAACATAAGAACATAACATAAGAACATAAGAACATAAGAACGGCCGTACCGGGTCAGACCAAAGGTCCATCTAGCCCAGTATCCTGTCTGCCGACAGTGGCCAGCACCAGGTGCCCCAGAGGGGGGGTGGACCGAAGACAATGATCAAGCGCTTTGTCTCCTGCCATCCCTCTCCAGCCTCTGTCAAACAGAGGCCAAGGACACCATTTTATCCCCTGGCTAATAGCCTTTTATGGACCTAACCTCCATGAAATTATCTAGCTTCTCTTTAAACTCTGTTATAGTCCTAGCCTTCACAGCCTCCTCTGGCAAGGAGTTCCACATGCTGACTACACGCTGTGTGAAGAAGAACTTTCTTTTATTAGTTTTAAACCTGCTACCCATTAATTTCATTTGGTGTCCTCTAGTTCTTCTATTTAGGAACTAATAAATAACTTTTCTTTATCGGCCCTCTCCACACCACTCATGATTTTATACACCTCTATCATATTCCCCCCTCAGTCTCTTCTTTTCTAAACTGAAAAGTCCCAGTCGCTTTAACCTCTCCTCATATGGGACCCGTTCCAAACCCCTAATCATTTTAGTTGCCCTTTTCTGAACCCTTTCCAAGGCCAAAATATCTTTTTGAGGTGAGAGACCACATCTGTACACAGTATTCAAGATGTGGGCGTACCATAGTTTTATACAGGGGCAGTAAGATATTCGGGTCTTATTTTCTATCCCTTTCTTAATAATACCTAGCATCCTATTTGCCTTTTTGACGCCGCTGCACACTGTGTGGAAGTTTTCAGAGAACTGTCCACGATAACTCCAAGATCTCTTTCCTGATTTGTCGTAGCCAAATTAGCCCCCATCATACTGTACGTATAGTTGGGGTTATTTTTCCCAATGTGCATTACTTTACACTTATCCACATTAAATTTCATTTGCCATTTTGTTGCCCAATCACTCAGTTTGGTGAGATCTTCTTGGAGTCCCTTACAGTCTGCTTCTGTCTTGACTATCCTAAACAGTTTGATATCATCCAAACTTTACCACCTCACTGCTTACCCCTTTCTCCAGATCATTTATGAATAAGTTGAACAGGATTGGTCCTAGGACTGACCCTTGGGGACACCACTAGTTACCCCTCTCCACTCTGAAAATTTACCATTTATTCCTACCCTTTGTTTCCTGTCTTTTAACCAGTTCTCAATCCAAGAAAGGACCTTCCTCTTATCCCATGGCCATGTAATTTACACAAGAGCCTTTGGTGAGGACCTTGTCAAAGGCTTTCTGGAAATCTAAGTATACTATATCTACTGGATCCCCTTGTCCGCATGTTTGTTAACCCCTTCAAAGAACTCTAATAGATTAGTAAGACAGGATTTCCCTTTACAGAACCCATGTTGACTTTTGTCCAACAAATTATGTTCTTCTACATGCTTCACAATTTTATTCTTTACTATTGTTTCGACTAATTTGCCCGGTACTGAAGTTACCTCAAGAGGTCATCGAGTCCAGTCCCCTGCCCTCATGGCAGGACCAAATATTGTCTAGACCATCCCTGATAGACAGTTATCTAACCTACTCTTAAATATCTCCAGAGATGGAGATTCCACAACCTCCCCTGGGCAATTTATTCCAGTGTCTGACTACCCTGACAGTTAGGAACTTTTTCCTAATGTCCAACCTGAACCTCCCTTGCTGCAGTTTAAACCCATTGCTTCTTGTTCTATCCTCAGAGGCCAAGATGAACAAGTTTTCTCCCTCCTCCTTATGACATCTGAAAACTTTTAGATATCTTTAGATATCTTTAGATATCTGAAAACTGCTATCATGTCCCCCCCCTCAATCGTCTCTTTTCTAAACTAAACACACCCAATTCCTTCAGTCTTCCCTCATGGGTGATGTTCTCTAGACCTTTAATCATTCTTGTTGCTCTTCTCTGGACCCTCTTCAATTTCTCCACATCTTTCTTGAAATGCGGTGCCCAGAACTGGACACAATACTCCAACTGAGGCCTAACCAGTGCAGAGTAGAGCAGAAGAATGACTTCTCGTGTCTTGCTCACAACACACCTGTTAATGCATCCCAGAATCATGTTTGCTTTCTTTGCAACAGCATCACACTGCTGACTCATATTCTTGTGATCCACTATAACCCCTAGATCCCTTTCTGCCATACTCCTTCCTAGACAGTCGCTTCCCATTCTGTATGTATGAAACTGATTGTTCCTTCCTAAGTAGAGCACTTTGCATTTGTCCTTATTAAACTTCATCCTGTTTACCTCAGACCATTTCTCCAATTTGTCCAGGTCATTTTGAATTATTACCCTATCCTCCAGATTAGTCGCAACCACTCCCAGGAGGTATTTGTGACCTCCTTGTTTACAAATTCTGGGTGATATCCTGCCCCCAGTGAAGTCAATGGCAAAACTCCCATTGATTTTGATTGTCTCCCACTGTCCACAGTCCTCAGTCTTCAATTTGGCCTTGCAATCAGAACTTAGTTATGAATTATGTTAATTAAATTACTTAATATCAAAATTAAGATATGTTGCTTAGCTGAACTATGTAACTTTTAGGGCAATATTCTTATCTCCAATTCCTTATCTATGTTGTAATCCATCCATATGTTAGTAGTAATGATTCTTCCATCCAGATGAATGGAAGTTCTCCATGAAGAATAAATGAGAAATAAATAAGAGTTCTAAAATGCAAATAGGAGATTAACAAGGAAAGAGGAAAAAACTTAGGTCTAATTTTCTATTATCAGTTTCAAACGGGTATTCTGTATGTACAATCCCTTTCACTGAATGCATACTGAATAATGAAAAGAAAGTATATAATAAGTTGTCATTTCGTACTATTAAAATAAAGTTTTAATATACTTCTTCTAGTATCTTTCACCAATCACTTCTATATTGGACACAATAAATCTGTAATTTCCTTTTGAAGAATTATCTGATTTATATTTGATCATCTCACAGTGGTCTCACATAAAAAGGACTTTTCAAATTTATAGCTTTCCTAATATGCATTCTAATTTTCCTGAGACGATTTTATGTTATTTATGTAGAAAACCATACTCAGGACAGACTGATGGGAGAGATGACAGAACAAGGAGCAAAAGTCTCAAGTTGCAGTGGGGGAGGTCTATGTTGGATATTAGGAGAAACGATTTCACTAGGAAGGTGGTGAAGTACTGGAATGGGTTGTCTAGGAAGGTAGTGGAATCTCCATCCCTAGAGGTTTTTTTAAGTCCTAGCTTGACAAAGCCTTGGCGATGATGATTAGTTAGGGTTGGTCCTGCTTTGAGCAGGGGGCTAGACTCAATGATCTCCTGAGGTCTCTTCCAACCCTATGATTTTATGATATCCTTGGTTCCCTGTTCCCCCACAATTCCCCCAGGAAGCTCAACTCTATTGCAGGTTGTTATGTGTCTCAATGATTGGTGATTTGAAATGTGAGGAGGAGTTTCCAGCAAACTTGTGCTCCAGTCTATTTGTGCGGGGTGTCTGCCCCAGTCTGCCTCTCTCTCAGCTCCCAGACATATGACCATGGTGGGACTCCCCAGAAACAGACCAGACCCATCTCCCACAGGTGCCCAAAACTGTCATAACTGTAGATTAGTTTGAAGCAACTATGCAACATTATTAATGTCCCCTCCTGTCTTACCTGCCTCCACCTCAATCTGCACCCTCACTCCTGGAGCCAGTCTTACCTCATCCCCTTGGTTCAGTGTAAAACATCCTCATCGTAGTGGCCCAATACACATAAAAAACCCCGCAGTGCTGGGGAAACAACCTCAGCAGCAACCTCACCGACAAATTGCTGCATATGGCTGCTGAAAGTCCCGCCAGCAAACAGAGCTGGCTCGCCTTCCGGTGTGGTAGCTTCTGCTGGAGCATCCCATTCCCCCAGTCTATGAGGCTGCCCTGGGTGATCTAATACAACACTGTAGGCTTCCCCAACCCTCATCCTGGTAACAACCCATGCCCCAGTGTGGAGAGTCCACCCTAGGGCCACCATTTATCCCTTCACACCTACTAGAACAGCCCTGTGTGGTAATGGTTACCCTCCCTCCCCCTCAGCTTTCTCACATCTAATCTGGCTACAGCAGGAAGGAGTGAGATCTGATTCTCCATGCCTCTGGTAACAGCAGGGTGGGAACGAGAGGGAGTTACCTGTTTCCCTCCCAGTGCTTAGAGATCTGATCTGACACTGTGCAATTGCACCAGGTGACTCACCCTCCCTATGAGCAGCTTCCACCCTGCTTGTGGCTGTCCCACTCCTCTGCTTTTTCCTCTTCACATACTCCTGCAACAACATGGAGCCATGTTGGGCCTGCCTAGTCCTCTGCTGCCTGCTGCTGCCTTGCTTTTTGCATGGAAAAAGAGATTTCCAAACCCAGGATTTGCACCTTTAAATCCTACCACCCTTACAATACCAGAGGGTGAGTGCTGGAAAGCTGACCACCACCAACCTTTTTGAAGCAGTTTCTGAACTTACTCTCCCCTCTCTTGTCAAAAAGCACCACTGCCTTCTTCCAGCAAGACTGGACAACATCCCCCTGACTTTAGGTGTGGCTAGGTCATTATCAAAATGTAACATTTAACTACCAGAAAATTTTTTTGTGTTTTTAAATAATTCTTACTTTAGACAGTTTGTTATGGTTTCTTTTAATTAGCTATTTATATAATTTGCAATGCATGAGACATGTAAAGAATAAATTAACTGCTTCATCCACAATGTATAACATTGTGTAAGTCAAATATGTTGATAATTGAGATGTTGAAGGATGAATGACTGGTTCCTCCACTGAAGCTTGCTTAGAAATAGAAGTTAGATTAATTATGAAAAATAGCACCAAAATTAAAAAAAAAGCACAAACACAAAAACAAAACAAGCAACTCACCCAAAACAACAACAACAAAACCTGGCCCAATACCCTGACTTTTCTATAAATGTCCAGGTATATTTCCTTCTTTCCACTCCATTAATTTCTAACTGGTTCCCACGTTCCAGTTAGGATTCCCCATTCTGTTTTTCATCTCCACCACCTCTTCACAGTAACAAATCTAGATATGCAAAGCCAAGGCCTAGTTTTAATGCTCTCTTCAAATTTCACAAGTCCTGGGATTTATACATTGGAAGCATGCAGTCCTCAAGCAGTCCAGCTATTTAGAATTCCATTTTGTGACAACTTTCAAGGTATTGACATTTATTTTGGTTTCACATTGGAACAAAACCAAAACCTTATTAATGTTTTTCTGAAACTGAATAATGTCAATATCAGATGAAATTTTGGGTTTCAGATCAGAAAAAAAAAAAGATTTTTTATTTCTCTCTCTCTTTCTCTCTCTCTCTCTCTTATCCAAATTGACCAGACAGTGCAGGTGGGAATGCAGAAATCTTCCCATTGAAAGCAACCCATATCTATACAATTTTTCATGTATGATAATAAAGCATATTTCAAGAAAAAAAATATTTGAAATTTTCCCAACCAGCTCCACCAAATTCACAATATAACATCTTTGAATGAGAAGCTCCTGTTATATTTGAAAGGAGAAAGTCACCACTGTAACAGAAACAATACAAAATTCATATGCTCCTCTAGAAAAGCAACCATTATGTTCAGTTCAGAGAAGGGAAAGTTAAATGCAAGAAGCGGTGTTTTCAAGTGGACACAAACAAAGAAGGGATGCTAGAAAAGGACTGAATGAGAAGTGAGAACATGGAGAGGAGACAATAAAATGGATGGACACAGAGAAATAAAATAAAAATCACTAAGGATACCTCTAGATTACAAGCCTCTTTCGAAAGAGGCTTTTTGGAAAGAATCTTTCGAAAAAGCCTCTTTTGAAAGAGAGCATCTAGACTGCAACCACTTCTTTCTAAAGAGCGAGCCGCTTTTTTGGAAGAGAGCACCCAGGCAGACTGGATGCTCTCTTTCGAAAAAACCCTGTTTGCATTCAAAAGAGCACTTTCGAAAAAAGGCGTTCTTCCTCGTAAAATGAGGTTTACCACGGTAGAAAAAACGCCGCATTCTTTCGATTTAATTTCGAAAGAATGCGGCGGCAGTCTAGAGGCAGGGGAAGTTTTTTCGAAACAAAAAACCCCTGTAGTCTAGACACACCCTAAAAGGCTAAACTATGAAGCATTTCTGCTTTCCAAACTAAAATAGCTTTCAAATCTTTTGAGTTTTTCTTATCACCAATCAGAAAACATAATTTAAAGAACAGAGGCATCTTTGAAGGCAAAGTACAATAGCGTAGAAGAGATGAATGCATTGCTATACTACTACATGGAAGCTAAACTACTGATTCTGAATATGAAAATATCTGTTCTTTTTATTAATAACTAAGGCTATGGCTAAACTACAAAATTTTTCCAGAAGAGGAAATGCAAATGGAGCACCTCAGGAAGAAGGGATCTTGCGCAAAAGGGGAGGGGGGTTGTGCAAAAAGGCGCCATCTACACAAGTTTTTTTTTGCAAAAACCTCTTCCGCAAAAAGGATCGGAAGATAATATGCAAATGAGAGTGTGAGATATGTAAATGAGCACTCCATTTGCATTTCCTTTTCCAGAAAAAGTCTGTAGTATAGCCATAGCCAAGGAGTCCTGTGGTACCTGGGGGTGTGTCTAGACTACAAGGATTTTTTGGAAAAAGTGGCCTTTTTTCGAAATATTTTTACCTGCCTCTAGACTGCTGCTGCATTCTGTTGACAGTAATTTGAAAGAATGTGGCGGTTTTGTCCAAAAAAAGGTATGTGTAGACACGGGGAAAGGTTTTTTTTCTCAAAAATAAAGGCCTCCAGGAAAAAGCCCAGGTGGACACTCCTTGCCAGACCTTTCACCTCTATTGTTCCTGGCTGTAGCCATCTTTTAAAGGCACAGGCACCCAGGAGAAGCATTGTGGCAGCAAGCCAGCTCCAAGTAGGACCCTGACTGCTTGGCTCTTCCATGTAGGCCCACTTACAGCCATGTCACAGGCACAAGCCCCCCGAGACCTCCCTGGCCATTCCAGGGACACATCCCTGCACCAAACCAGGGGCACCAAACGCTGGGCACCATCATGGTCTGGCCCTGAGATCAAAACCCTCTTGGAGCTCTGGTCCGAGGAAGAGTTTCTGCAGGTTCTGCAGTCCAGGAGGAGAAATGCAAACATTTATGCCAGAATGGCCGATGGCTCAAGTGAGAGCAAAGGTCAAGGAGCTGCAGCAGGGGTATGTCAGAGCCTGTGAGTGAAGCTCCCCTTCTGAGGAAGTGCCAAACTACTGTACATATTATGAGGACTTGGACAAGATCCTGGGGGGAGAGGAACCTCTGTCTCCAGAGAAGGTAGTGGAGTCTGGGATGGAGATACCTGTGCAGCAGCGGTCACAGCTCCAGGATGACATCCCTGAGGACCAGCAGCTCCAAGATGAGGAGGAGGATTCCAGGAGTATGGTTACCCTCACCCAGGAGCTGGTCCCCCAGATGCAGAAGGTCTCCCAGACGTCTTTGGGCACCAGGGAGGGAACATCAGGTGAGTAATGTGAGGGTCCAACACACACAGGGCAGGGGAGGCAGGAGCAAAGGGGATGGTGCAGTACTGTGATGTGTCATGCTGATCACACACTGGGGGGCCCCACACATCGCCAACTGCAGGGAGGGCCATCCTACCTCTGCATGGGTGCAAGGCACCACCTGCTCCTATAGACAGTGACGCCAGGTGCAGGCATGGGTTGGGGACCCTGGGATGGCCACGAAGCTCCAGGCCTTTCAGCAACCTGTGGGAATCCCAACTGTATCCTGACACTTGTCTGTACTGCTTGGTCATGGATGCAGGACACATTTTCCCAGAGGATGCAGGCAGAGGCAGAGTGGCGCACTTGCTTGCTGGACAAGTTCGTCCAGCAGCGCACTGTTATTTGCGCTGCTATCCGGGAGGCGATGGCCTTCCCAGGTCCTGTCCCTGTTCCTGCTCCTCCTGCTGAGCCTGCCCCCCCTTTTTGTGGATGAAAAGCACAAAAAACAACCAAAAAGCAAACTGCTGTGGTGTCCCAGAAAGCAGGGCAACCAGAGCAAGCACTGCAGTAGCTTTGCTGTCCCTCTAAGAGGTAGGCAAGCCAGAAGCAGCAGCACAGAAATGGCTGTCGAGGGGGATCCCTTTAAGCACGTGTCTGCAAAGGGCAGGCAGCAGCACCTGGAAGTAAAGGCTGCCCCCATGCCCTGCCAGAAGTGGATCCGGGTGCTGTTTTTTCAAAAGAGCCTCCAGGCAGTCTGAATGCTCTTTTTCGAAAAAGCAATCTGCTTTTTCGATCTGCTTAGTACAATCTAGATGCTCTTTTTTGAAAGAGGCTTTTTCAAATGTATCTTTCGAAAAAGGCGTGTAGTCTAGACGTACCCTTAGAGACTAACAAATATATAGGATCATGAGTTTTCATGTTCTTTTTTTATTATTATGGGTAAAATTATATAGATATTTAAGAAATAGAAAAAGCTGTTGTAGATAGTAGAAGGAGTCTAGCTTTGTTGGCAACTGAAAATCATTTGCATTAAACCCAAAGAATGAATAAGGCAATGAGGACAATATGAAAGTATGGTTTTAAAAGCAGCAACCAGAAAAAGATTTTTAAAAAATAAGATGTTCAGTGAGGATGAAGATTGAAACAGTTACAAAAAAGCAGACACAAGCCAGAAGCCACAGTAAGAATAATTAGTATTTTAAATTTCAGACAGTAGAGAATTTTTTAATACACAAATAAAGGGTCTAGCCAAGTATATCCACAGATGACAGAAAGGAAGAGAGTCCAACTAACTAACAATGGTAATAGTGATGAATTAAAAGTGGGAGACAAGAAAATAACAATCTGCTAAATACAGATTGCAAAAGTAGGAAGAAGATTGATAACTACCTATGACAGCAACAACATGTCCTGTTGGATAGGAAGTGACTGGATAACAATAGCAGCTAGCAATTACAATGATTATGGAAAAGTTCAACTTCCATAAGGCTTAAAGAGCTCAGATCCAGAACATACACATGTTTGAGCTTAAATGGGAAATAAGCATGGAAATATATGCAGTAATAAGAGTAATTTATAGCTATACTTTGATAAAATGTACTCAGAACCATAATAGGGCAAACCCACCATATCATTACTTAAAAGCAATAAGCAATTACAGTCCAGAGCTTTTCATTCAATAGTAGTTAAAGATTACAATCAACTTTTGGTACTTAGTGAAGGGAACACTATAATTTGATTGGAGACAAGAACTATACAGAAATGGCAGGGAAGTCTTGCATAATAACTTGATTGAATTCTTTAAAGAGAGTGCTGCCATGGAAAAGCACACTGGAAGATATATAGTTGCGTTTTCAAAGTGGAAATGCTTGTTTTTAAACTCACTGTGGGCCTGGGCACTGATTTAACCATAATCATAACAAATTATTTTAACATTGCTGTCACAAAAACAAAATAAATAGTGACGATAAAAGGAAATTTCCCTTTTCTAATCCAGGTTGCTAGTCATGGAGAAGAGCTACATTGACACTGTATGGATGCAATATACTATAACATGGAGAAGCACTGACATTAGGAACATTTATTTGAAAGAACAAAGGTTAAATAAAATGAAATTAAAATGGCAATATTCAAAATTCTGACTAAATGTGATCAAATGAAACGTAATGATCTGTTTATGCAGATTTAAATATATGCAATCTAATCAATGAAATTTACACCACGTTGTGTCAATTGAAGATATGGCCCCTACAATGTTGTATTGTAACTACTCTGTGTTACACTGCCATTGTTAGATATGGAAGATATATAAAACACTGAAGATCCAGGTTCTGTTGACTATATGTATATATTTGATAATATATATATTATCATGAGCTTTTGTGGGCAAAACCCACTTCTTCAGGTGAGATTATCTTGATATATTAGAGGTTTGTAGGTGTCTGTGTGGCTGTCTGTGAGTCCATTTCTTCAAGAACTCCTCCTAAACAGCAAGAGCTAGGACTACCATATTGGGCATGCAGCTCCCTCTTCTCCAAACTTAAAGCAAGGTCAGGGTTTGGTTGTGCCTGAAAAACCAGAAGCCCTGGGAAAGGGACTGTTTTTCTAACATGCAAAGACAGGGGCTGCTGTTCAGAAGGACACAATATGATAGTGGTCACTGGGGGCAGCGAGCCCACAAGGAGAGCTATGCTCTAGACCAGTGTTTCTTAAACTGTGGGACACAGTCGAGTTGTACCGTGGCCTCTTTTAACTAACTTTTTTTTTCCTGGCAGTGACGGAAGCTCAGTTGACACACATGTGGCAATTAAAGGGGTTACAACCGCTTTTTTTTTTCTCAAAAACAACTTTTCCCAGGCGTTCTGCGTGAAAAAAAATTATTGTTTGATGTTCCACGGTCTTAAAAAGTTTAAGAAACACTGCTCTAGAGTGTGCACTTGGGGCAGCTGGCAGTCATTCCACCAAGAGAGTGGCCAGCATGGCTGGGGCTCTGCCAGTGTACTAGGTAAGTAGCCTCCCAGCACCAAACCCTTCCTCCCTCCCAGCCTTTGGCTGCAGTGTCAGAAGGGGGGAGGAGAAAAAATGTTGGAAGAGGGGCTGGAGGAAAATGCCCCTAGCAGCTAGAGGGTTGGGGGGAGAGAAAATGCCCCTGACAGCCATGGTGGTTGGCTGGGAAGAATGAAAAGGCCCCTGGCAGCTGGGGGGAGGGGAGCTGTGGAGAAAGAAAACACCCCGGGAGTCTAGGGAGAGTCTAGGGGGAGAGAAAAGGCATATTCTGGATGGGACCCCCTTTCCTGAGCCCCTTCTCACCCCTAATACTCATTCATGCACTCCCCCATCCCCAGCCTCCTATACTGCCTCCCCCCACATCCCTAAGGCCCTGCCCTGACTCCTGCAGTCCTCACACTGCCAGCTCCCTGCTGTGAAGGACCCAGGTAAGTCTGCTAGTAGAAGAATAAAAGAAAAAAAGAGCAAATGGTATTACTCTTACTATCCATGCTCTTCTATGGCTTTCCTGTTGTATCTGTCTCACAATCTTAATTTATCATCAGAAAACTCCCATGAGGTGAGGAAGTTTACAGATGCTGAAGTAAGACAAAGGTGAGGTTGAGTGACTACTCTAAGGTCACAGAGGCCATCTGTGACTGGGCCACAATTTGAATCTATATTACTGAGTCCTAATGTAGTGTTCTCAACACTGGACCATACTGCTCCCCAACCTTGCTATTTGTGGCTCTTAAAAATGTTTATCAACAGAGGAAAGAAATTGTTTGAAGAGGGTGTAGTGCAGTGTTGAAAAGAAGATACTGGGTCTCCACTTCAAAAAGCTCATTCAAAAGATAGAGAGAACATAGTTTAGATAGTCTCATCTAGTTCTTAAATTGTTTTTTTTTTAATCTATGATCTTCTAACTAAGTCACATAACTAGACTAATCTCTTTCCTGATCTCACTCAATTTTACTGGAGATAACACTCGACAGGTTGAATTTGCCATAATAATTTTCAATTAGTCTTTCAATTGGCATAATTTCAATTTTAATAATTTAAACTGTAGTGTCAATTTGGAATAATTTCCCATCAGTCTTTCTGTTCCTTAACACCTTCATTTCATTGCCCCTGAGAAACGTAGCAAGAATTACAGTATTAACAAATTCTTTCTTAGGAATAAAAGACAGGACTATGCAGCACTTTAAAGACTAACAAGATGGTTTATTAGGTGATGAGCTTTCGTGGGCCAGACCCACTTCCTCAGATCAAATTGTGGAAGAAACTTGGCATGACCATATATACCAAAGGGATACAATCAAAAAAAGTGAACACATATAAAATAGACAAATCAGATTTTAGAACAGAGAGGGGGGATGGGGGGGAGGGATATTGTCTCATAGACAATATCATTAATGTCTATGAGATAATGATATTAGAGGTGATAATTGGGGAAGCTATCTTTGTAATGAGTAAAACCCAATTGTTTGCAAATTTCCTATCAGCAGGGCTCGCCGAGCTGCGGCGAGCCCCCTCTCACCAGCCGCACTGTTCGGCGATCTGAGCATGCGCAGATCGCCCGAACCCGGCTCTTCCAGGTTGTAATCTACTCGCCATGAGCGAGTAGATTACATAGTTTGTCGAGCCCTGCCTATCAGAGATTCTGCGATTGGTAGTTTCACTTATGTTTTCATATTATAACAACTTCTATCATTTTTTAAGTCATGTAAAGACACAGTCTGCTCTGCACAATTGTGTAGCCTCCCATGCTTTAAAATGTCAGAGTATGAAGAACATTCACATTTTATAGCAGGAGTGGGGAACGTTTTTGGGGTTGCAGGCCGCTGACCCACAGAAAAATCAGTCAGGCAGGCAGCAGTTGGGGCTGGAGTGCCAATACAGGATCCCTAGTACTGGAGGAGCCCGGAGCCATGGGGGACGGACCCAGGCAAGCCAGGGACTGCATCCAGCCCCTCAGTCTTAGGTTCCCCACCCCTGTTTTAATAATAATTGAAAAGATAAACAGAAATTTAAATAATATTGTTCACTCTCTCTAGGTATATTAATTACATGCTTCCATGTGTTATATACACCAAAATCATAAACTGGAGAAGATGTTTAATCAGAAATTTTACTACAAAGATGGACAGATAGAATAGGTATTTGAAACTAGTCGGGGAACTCTGAAGTTTGGCCCAGGAGTCCTGTAAATGATCTGCCTATTGGCACCCACTGCTTCGCTGGTCTACTTCTTTCCTTACCTGTCTCTAGGCCTTTCTCAGAGCCTCCTCCAGGTTCATTTCTCCACAGGTCCAAAACAAAAATAAATTAATGATCTAAACAGGGCAAAAGTGAAGGTGCCGTGATAGATACAGCTGTATTAGAAAGGCCCTGGGATCTAACAATTCAGGATAGCCCCATCCTTCCTTTAGGGGTTAGCAGATTCAGTCTAACTCCTGGTCAGCCTCTACTGAGCTAGGCTCTTCCTCTTTTAACTCCTGCCTCTGGTCTTGACATCTCTGGGAGCTGTCTTACTAGTCATTGTGGGCTGTCTATACCAAAGACTACTGTAGAGAGTTATCTATACCGCAGTTGTGTGAAATAAAAGTTTGATGCACAAGAGTGCTGCTAATAAACTGTGACATCATTTTTCCACAGCCACCTGAGTTGGATAGGAAGTCCAAAAGTTAATGCTAACATAACACAAAAAGCAGGTGGTGGTGAAGGCTGGAGGAGATAACTTGAAAATCTCCCAAGACGAAAAGAATGCTCACTCTCTGTCTGTACATTTACCAGTAATTACCCTCTGAATTTGAATGGCTTTCTGAACACACTATGGTCAGAAACATTCACAAAACATTTATTTCTACATTGGCCTGTTCATCTGCAAAGGTAGTTTTGTGACTGACAGCCTCTGTTTGCTGCTTCTAATGTTTTTTCATATTCAGTGACAAGGTGAGCATGTGTTACTTCAGTGGAAGTCTGGAAGTCTTCAAGCAACAGTGTCAATACCCTTCTTTTTTTCTGTGAAGTCTTTTTCTTCTTCTATAAACTGTCGGGCTATGTCTACACTACAAGGTTTTTGTGCAAAAATAACCATTTTTGCACAAAAACCAGTAGAGCGTCCACACCTCAAGCATGCTTTTGCGCAAGTAAATTGGCAGAAGAGAAGGCTTTTGGCGGTACAGTTATTCCTTTCCCCATGAGGAATAACTCCTTTTTGCACAAGAGTTCTTGAGCAAAAAGGCAAGTGTGGACGTTCCGAAAAAGCACAGGTGCTCTGATGGCCATTCTGTGAATGGCAATCAGAACTTTCTTGCGCTAGAGTGTCCATGCAGTGTGGCCTCTCTCTTGCGCAAGAGCACATCGCTTTTGCAATGCGCTTTGAGAAAACGCTTCTTGCGCAAAAACCCTGCAGTGTAGACAAAGCCTCGAAGTGTAACCCACACACCTAGTGGGTGTGGTTCACTGTCCCATGTGGAATGAGATAGCTCTACAGCCTAAGCTGAGAGCCAGCTGTCTTTATAGCTCAAACTGTAGAGTCTCCCACACTAAGCTTCGGAAATCCCAGGTTCTGCCTTCAGTTCTCCCCCTTCCCTTCTGCTTAGAGGCCTTGGGAATAAGGCATTGGTGTTGGGCTGAGATTGCAGGAAGGAGGGATTGTCCTTCATGCCTTTGGACCATCTCATTTCAGTACTACAGTATGTGTAAATCAGGCAAGTTGCCTTTACTGTATTCCCAAACTCTGGGGGTACGTATACACTGCATGCTTATTTTGAAATAAGCTATTCCAGAACAATTATTGTAGAAGTGCTATCTTGATTTAGACCCCTAGGAGGCACTGGGGAGGAATAACTTAGAATGGCCCTGGTGAGAGGCTATTTCGAAATAGCAGCAGTGGAGTGTCTACACACGCCTTATTTCGAAATAGCTATTTTGGAATAAGCATTATTCCTCATAGAATAATCTGTCATTTTTTTTAAAATCATTTCAAAATAATGAAATGGCTGTGTAGATGCTCGCATTATTTCAAAATAATGCTAGTTATTTTGAAATAAGGGTGTACTCTGGATGACTGATTCCTTTTCCACTGGGAAACTGAACTGCAAGGCTCAGGACACCTTCTACTGCTCAATAGTGAAGCAGCACAGGCTATTAGAAGCAGCAGGAATAATAGAAAACAAAATTAAATAATTAAGAATTCATAATTTGGAAATCACTAATGAGATGTACATTTGTAAGTGAGCAAAAGTATATCTCCAGAATATAAAACAGAATAGGAAATCACATAAAATAAACATTCCTGTCTGGGATGGACTTAATCTTGCCTCAGTATAGGGAGACGAACAGCTCTGAGTTCTCTTCCTGAACTGCATTTCTATTACTCTGATTTTATTATTGTTCATAAAATTGATTAGAATTATTGATGACATATTTTGTCATAAAAATCTAATTTAAAAGTAATACACCCTTTTATTATTATATTTTAAAAAAATCAGAACCTCCCTTAAATTTGTTTCCCTCTTTTTTATTGAAGTTTATACATTCAGCAAATGCATCATACTGATATCGTCAGCAAAGCACTAAGGACATAAGCCAATACACGAGACAGGGTTTTTGACACTTTAATTACAATTGAATACATATGAAACATTCTAAATGCTATTTAGATTTTGTATTTCTCACTGTAATACTAAATTCTGTTTACCTTCAGTGATACCAACTTGCCTGAGTAGGGTTGGTCCTGAATCAGTTTCTATTCATAGAGCCCTAAAATTACAGAAGGGAATAGAGAAGTGGGGTGCGGTGGGGTGGGGGGGAGAAGAGGAAGGAAGAATTTATTTTTTTCAAATGCTATGTTTTTTTTCCATGAAGAAACTCAAATATAACTATTTACAAATTAAATAAAATGAAAATAAGGTAAACCTGCCAGTGAATAATCCTAGTTTTTTTTATGAATTTTGAGCTATAACAAACCTTTCTAAATGAACTTTGAAGCTCCTAATTCATTGTGCAACAGCAAAACAAATAAAGAACAGATGGAAGGAAAAGCATTGCTCTATAAATCCAAGGGTAGAAAAAAAACATAAAAGATCAGAATATTGGTGGAATGACTAAAGACCACTTAAATCATCACTCATTCTCCTTTAGCACTTCATGTCTCCTAAAATGACATCTAATTGCTGCAAGAATGGGCTCAAGTGTTTTTGCCTCACCAAGCCTGTTTCTTAAGCCATTCCACATTTTTATGGATCTCTGCATGATCAAATGTTTCTTGACAACCATTTGTGACCCGTTGTTTCATTGATGTTGAAGCACTGAAAATAGCATCTTGATCTGAAAGGTGCGTTTCATTTTTGAGTGACACAGGTTTGAAATGCACTTCCTTACTAACTTTTGTTAAAAGTCATAGAAATTTGTATTAGTTTATTTTAATCTTGTTGCTCTAGCTCATTAATTATTATTCTCTCTTATTGGTCATAATTGTACCTCCAAGGTGCTACTGAATGAACAGTAAACTGGGCTCAATGAGGCTTTACAGACTTCTGAAAATCTTTTTAAACTCTATAAACTGTTTTATGTATCTATAATTTTGATACTGAGAGGGCAAACAAGTGTTTCTTCCAACTGAAATTGGGTGGTTGCGAAATGTTTAAAATTATTAGGATGATACATTATGTAACAACATACAATAAGAATGAACATGGTATGAATAAGGAAACTGAAATAAAGCTTTGTAGTCCACCACCAAGGTGGATTTGAACCGGGGACCTCAGGATCTGACTCTAGGAGCCTCTACCCTCTGAGCTAAAAGCCAGCTGGCTCCTAGCCCCTGCTGTAGAGGTCTCTTGATCTTAACTGTTGCAGTGGTCTTGGTGCCACTTGCAGTACTCAGTAACCACACTAGGGCTGTATCTATACTGGCGCGATCTTGCGCCAGAGCTATGCAAATGAGGCTCAGCGTGGAATAACGCCGAGCCTCATTTGCATAACTAATGAGCCGCCATTTTTGCGGAAGAGGCTCTTGCGCAAGACGGAGCTGTCTACATTGCCCCTTCTTGAGCAAGAAAAACCCTCTTGCGCAAAGCCGTTATGCTGATTATTTTCAGGCATAACGGCTTTGCGCAAGATGGTTTTTCTTGCGCAAGAAGGGGCAGTATAGACAGCTTCGTCTTGCGCAAGAGCCTCTTCCGCAAAAATGGCGGCTCATTTAGTTATGCAAATGAGGCTCGGCGTTATTCCACGCTGAGCCTCATTTGCATAGCTCTGGCGCAAGATCGTGCCAGTATAGACACAGCCTAGGTGTGTGGGTTACAGTGGCAAATAGTGTAATGAACTTTCACTAGAGTAATAGCAGAAAGCAAGAGAACAGGCATTTCATCATGCGCTGTTATTAACACATTTAGGGAATCTTTAGACAGGACACTGGATTTTTGGCTCTAAAAGCAAGACACAGATTTGCAAAAAGATCATACTCTGTGGAACTCAGGACCTGTTTTTGAGAGATACTCAGCAGTCACAGTTTCCACTGTCAGTGCAGTATTCCTGAACTTCTGATGAACTCAGTGTTATGTTCACAACATACAACCAGAGAAATTAGAGTAATGTATGTTTATATTTTTTCTGGAAAACAGCAATATGAAGCCACTTTAGTTTTTAAAAAGCCAAAACCTTAACACACAAGAAACACAAACAAAGAGATAAAGAATGCTGCTTCCTACAACACAGAGGGACACATTATACCATGTCACTCTATGCTGTATACTGTGCTTAAAAGACTCAGATTTCACAATTTTCTGCAGAGCCTGCAAGCCTGCAATCAGAATCAGGAAACCCCTCACAAATTAAAGTGATAGCTTCTAATTTTAACACAGTTTTCAAAACATCTCACTCGGAACATGTTTATTACATACAATATGGAGACACCCCAGGGAGTAAATAGAGGGTCTGAATCTCCCAAAATAAGCAATTGAATCAACTGAGTAGATATCATATTATTGTTGTATAAAAATGCATCACGTAAGATTTTTTTATGAAAGACATACTGGTTATAAATATCTTTTTATGGTGTGTTGCCAGCAAGAGTAAGTCTCAGGTCCGACACTGGATTCTCAAAGTACAAAAACATGCTGCACAGGTATCTGTCAAACACAAGCAGTTTAATTTCTGACAGCTATCAGCTGTGTCCCTTAACTAAAGAACAACATGATAGGAAAAGCGGCATCTTACATCTCTTCTGCAAGCTGGGGACCCCGTTACAGCTGTGGATGAAGTAGGAGACCATCTAAGCTTCCAAGGCACCAGTACCAGAGTCCATAGGTGAAGTCCAAATTGCCTTACTGTTGTGCAGCTTATATACAGGTTTTTACCCTATTTTGCAGTTTGACGTTTCCGGGGGTTACACATTGCATGTTACAATATGGCTCAGCTGTACTGCTTGCCCTTTGACTTTGTTTACATGATCAGTACATTTAGGTAAACAAGATTGTTTATATGTTCCTGCTCTTTAGCCTTACCTATAACTTGTTCTTGCTACAGTGGTTCCACCGTTTATCTTAAATGGCGTATGTTCCTAGAGGCTTGCTTCTGGCTCATCAGTAGTAGGGAAGGGGGGGGGGGAAATGCAGGCCTCATCACTCTTATACTTCACACATACAGAGTTCTTCTGCAATTAACCCCTACATGGTGTATGTATAAAGAGATATGTATAAAGAGATAGATCGTAATATGTTCATAAAATATTCTGTGTAGATTGTTGATAAACCAGCCTGATTTAGACACAGGGATATGGATTTACCCATCTTGATCAATCAGAGGATACTGAAAATATATTTACTTAAAAGGCAAACAAAGCAATCAAGCTAGCCAGTGACAGCTTTGTAAGCAAAGTGCGGGGAGACAGAGTTTGCTTCCCCATTAAGTCTTCCTAGCTCTTGTTACAAATAAAAATGCACTTTATAAAATATAATGGTGATCAAAAAGAAATTTCAGTTATCCAGGAATGAAAAGGAACAGCACTCTTTGATTCTGTGAACACTGTGTCCTCTGGCCTGGAGAGCTGGAGATGCTGGTAAGCTAGACGTAAGACAACAGCTTAGCAAAAATTAAGTTTACTCACTAGAGAGTTTTATTTTGTTCTGTTTTTAACCACAATTACCTCTTTTCCTCCTATTTACTGCTACTTACATCTCTGCTCCTTGTTAATAGACTTATTTTTATTGCAAATCCCTCTCATTGTTGTCTATATAAGAGAAATTTGAGTCTTCATCTAATCTAACAAGTGATGTGTGCCCTGTTGGAGATAGCGAACTTAATTTTGGAATATATCTAGTGAGAAGGACTGGACATTACAAGGAGACATCTCAAGAGAACCCTGGGAACTTGGATTTAATGATTATACTTGAAATGATATGTTTAGACTGGCAGAGACAGAAGAATTTGCTAGCAAGACAGACAGGCTGATGTGTTAGGAAATCACACGTAGCTTAGCAACACCAAAGCTCTCACTGTTTCAAAGGCAGATGGGCAACTGTGGAAGAGTTTTGGGTGTCCTGAGCAGGAGATCACATCCTACATATAAACTTTGTGAATACATTCTGACTATTTTTTTCTTCACTAAAGCAATGCTAGCACATTCGTTTTATTTGGCATTAGATTCAGCATTTTGCAGAAATATTTTTTTCTTATTTCTTCAGACAGTTTATCCTGTCAGAAAGTAGGGCGTTTTTTTCCCTATCCCTGACAAGCTCTCTCAAAACTTAAAAGCCTGTGGAAAAATTGTGTTATGAAAATTATCATTATTCTTCAGAAGAGACAAAAGCCTCTGTTCTATAACAGTGGCCAGCATTAGCTCCTCATGCTTCTTGTAGTGACCTGTCAAGCTTAAATGCCACCTTTGAATTACTACATTTCCTAATACAATTGAGAAAGTACCTTTGAAGTCTGATGAGTACTGGGAGAATCGTTTACAATGTTCCTTTTATAGATTTCTCTTTGGATAATTGACCTTGTTCACAAAATGGAATCTTCTCTGTTGTCCCAGTTCATGCAGTACTTGCCATTAATTGGGTGTCATCCCTTTTGCAATTCGAAGCCATCTCCTGCAGACAGAGCAGTTGCATGATTATTATTTTGTAGCTTGACAAAATTTGTGGGCCAATTCCTGCACATGAGATCACAGTATGTAAGGGGACTTAGTTCTATAATATCCTGAAAATGAATTCTATTGAGCTGCTTTAAACAACTATATTCTTGTAACACTTTTGAAGCCACCCCAATTGCTCTGACTTTCAATCACTCCCAATGGTAGGTTTACTCCCAATGGTAGGTTTGGAACTTTCACCCTTAATCTTTATGGTTACATCTACGCTGCAGGCTTCTTGTACAAGAACGACAGTTCTTGTGCAAAAGCTTGCAGAGCATCTACACTGCACGCATGTTCTTGCGCAAATAAATTTACAGTAAGGCGTCAGAACAGAGGGCTTCTTGCGCAAGAGTTATTCCTCTCCCCACGAAGAATAAGCCCTCTTATGCAAGAGCTCTTGCGCAAGAAGGCAGTGTGGACGGGCAACAGGGATTTCTTGCGCAAGAAACCCCTATGGCTAAAACGGCCATCAGAGCTTTCTTGTGCAAGAGAGCGTCCACACTGCCATGGACGCTCTTGCACAAAAGCACATCTCTTGTGCAAAAGCACATGGCAGTGTGGACGTGCTCTTGTGCAAGACCTTTTGCATAAGAACTCTTGTGCAAAACAGTTCTTGCACAAGAAGCCTGCAGTGTAGACGTAGCCCAAGTATACTATGCGTTTTGCTTTGCTTTCAACCAGATATATAAACCCTCAAGATCTCTTACACAAAGCAGCTTCAGGTTAGAATACATTGTACGCACTGAGTCTACGTCTACACTACAAGATTTTTGCACAAAAACAGCTGTTTTGGCACAAAAACCTGAGGTGCGTCCACACCTCAAATGAGCTCTTGTGCAATTAAATGGGCAGTTAAACAGCAGAACAGAGGGCTTTTTCCACTGTAGGTAAACCTACTTTTCTGAGGCATAACTGCTTTTAGCTCTATGGCTATTGCACAAGAATGCAAGTGTGGACGCTCCAGAGGGGTTTCTTGTGCAAGAAACTCCCGTGGGAAAAAGCACAACTTTCTTGCACAAGAGCATCCATGCAGTGTGGACGCTCTCTTACGCAAAAGCACATCGCTTTTGCGATGTGCTTTGAGGTGTGGACGTGCTCTTGTGCAAGAAGTTTTTGTGCAAAAACTCTTGTGCAAAAGGCTACTTGCGCATGAAGCATGTAGTGTAGATGTAGTCTGAATGGAGGTGAGGATTGTGAGACTTCCCTGTTTCAGCAAATATTCTAACCCATTTCTGTCTGGAATTTTTTTTAATTCTTGATCACTTATGCTTAGAGTCACAGATTTTTAGGGTAGAAAGAACCATTGTAACCATCTAGTCTAACCTGTACATTACAGGCCACCGAACATGACCCATCCTCAACGGAAATAAAGCCCTATCTGCTGCCTGAGTTACTGATATCCTGCAGTCCTGGTTTAAAGACACCAAGCTACAGAGACTTCACCATTTATACTAGTTTGAATCTGTCAGTGATCCATGTCCCAGGCTGCAGATGACAGCAAAAAACTTAAGGGTCTCTGTCAATCTGACCCAAGGGAAATTTCCTTTGCAACTACAAATATGTCACTCTGTTAGAACCTGAGCATGTGATGCTCAGGAAGATACCTGGGAAAGGACTATCTGTAGTGCACTCAGAATCCTCCCTGTCTAATGTCCTGTATCTGGCCTTTAGATATTTTTGCTTCTGACAGTTGATGATGGGCTACATGCATAACCATATCAAGCTGAGTTTTGACTCCACTTGGGTTGTTGTCCCCACTGTTCCCCTAGGAATGCTGTTTCAGAACTTCACTCCTCTGATGGTTAAAAATTTCTGCCTAATTTTGAGCCTACACTTGTTGATAACCTGTTTATGTCTTTTGTCCCCATTGGCAATTACCTTAAATGACTCCTCTCCCTTCCTGGCATTTATCCTTGTTATGTATTCAAAATCAGCAATCATAAGAACATAAGAACATAAGAATGGCCGAACTGGGTCAGACCAAAGGTCCATCTAGCCCAGTAGCCTGTCTGCCAACAGTGGCCAGTGCCAGGTGCCCCAGAGGGGGTGGACCGAAGACAATGATCAAGCGATTTGTCTCGTGCCATCCATCTCCATCCTCTGAAAAACAGAGGCCAGGGACACCATTTCTATCCCCTGGCTAATAGCCTTTTATGGACCTAACCTCCATGAAATTATCTAGCTTCTCTTTAAACTCTGTTATAGTCCTAGCCTTCACAGCCTCCTCTGGCAAGGAGTTCCACGGGTTGACTACGCGCTGTGTGAAGAAGAACTTTGTTTTATTAGTTTTAAACCTGCTACCCATTAATTTCATTTGGTGTCCTCTAGTTCTTCTATTATGGGAACTAATAAATAACTTTTCTTTATTCACCCTCTCCACACCACTCATGATTTTATATACCTCTATCATATCTCCCCTTAGTCTCCTCTTTTCTAAACTGAAAAGTCCCAGTCGCTTTAGCCTCTCTTCATATGGGACCTGTTCCGAACCCCTAATAGTTTTAGTTGCCCTTTTCTGAACCCTTTCTAAGGCCAAAGTATCTTTTTTGAGGTGAGGAGACCACATCTGTACATAGTATTCAAGATGTGGGCGTACCATAGATTTATACAGGGGCAGTAAGATATTCTGTGTCTTATTTTCTATCCCTTTCTTAATAATTCCTAACATCCTATTTGCCTTTTTGACCGCCGCTGCACACTGTGTGGAAATTTTCAGAGAACTATCCACGATAACTCCAAGATCTCTCTCTTGAGTAGCTGTAGCCAAATTAGTCCCCATCATATTGTACGTATAGTTGGGGTTATTTTTTCCAATGTACATTACTTTACACTTATCCACATTAAATTTAATTTGCCATTTTGTTGCCCAATACCTCAGTTTGGTGAGACCTTTTTGAAGTTCTTCACAGTCTGCTTCTGTCTTGACTATCTTAAATAGTTTAGTATCATCCACAAACTTTACCACCTCACTGCTTACCCCTTTCTCCAGATCATTTATGAATAAGTTGAACAGGATTGGTCCCAGAACAGACCCTTGGGGGACACCACTAGTTACCCCTCTCCATTCTAAAAATTTACCATTTATTCCTACCCTTTGTTTCCTGTCTTTTAACCAGTTCTCAATCCATGAAAGGACCTTCCCTCTTACCCCATGACAATGTAATTTACACAAGAGCCTTTGGTGAGGGACCTTGTCAAAGGCTTTCTGAAAATCTAAGTATACAATATCTACTGGATCCCCCTTGTCTGCATGTTTGTTAACCCCCTCAAAGAACTCTAATAGATTAGTAAAACATGATTTCCCTTTACAGAAACCATGTTGACTTTTGTCCAACAAATTATGTTCTTCTACATGCCTGACAATTTTATTTTTTACTATTGTTTTGACTAATTTGCCCGGTACTGAGCTTAGACTTACCGGTCTGTAATTGCCAGGATCGCCTCTAGAGCCCATTTTAAATATTGGTGTCACATTAGCTATCTTCCAGTCATTAGGTACGGAAGCCGATTTAAAGGATAGGTTACAAACCACAGATAATAGTTTAGCAATTCCCCATTTGAGTTCTTTTAGAACCCTTGGATGAATGCCATCTGGTCCCGGTGATTTGTTAACGTTAAGTTTTTCTTTTTGTTCCAAAACCTCCTCTAATGACACTTCAATCCAGGACAGCTCCTCAGATTCATCACCCATAAAGGACGGTACAGATTTGGGAATCTCCCTAACATCCTCAGCCATGAAGTCTGAAGCAAAGAAATCATTTAGTTTCTCCGCAATGGCTTTATCGTCCTTCATTGCTCCTTTTCTATCTCGATCGTCTAGGGGACCCACTGGTTTTTTAGCAGGCTTCCTGCTTCTAATGTACTTAAAAATACATTTTGCTATTTTTTTTGAGTTTTTGCAAGCTGTTCCTCAAAATCCTTTTTTGCTTTTCTTATTACATTTTTACACTTGATTTGACAGCGTTTATGTTCTTTCTATTTATCTCACTAGGATTGGACTTCCAATTCTTGAAAGATGCTGTTTTGTCCCTCACTGCTTCTTTTACATGGTGGTTAAGCCACGATGACTCTTTTTTAGGTCTCTTACTATGTTTTTAATTTGGGGTATACATTTAAGTTGGGCCTCTATCATGGTGTCTTTAAAAAGTTTCCATGCAGTTTGCAGGGATTTGGCTCTTGTCACTGTGCCTTTAATTTCTGTTTAAATAACCTCCTCATTTTTGTGTAATTCCCCTTTTTGAAATTAAATGCCAGAGTGCTGGACTGCTGAGGTGTTCTTCCCACCACAGGAATGTTAAATGTTAGTATATTATGGTCACTATTCCCAAGCGGTCCTGTATGGTTATCTCCTGGACCTGATCCTGCGCTCCACTCAGGACTAAATCGAGAATTGCCTCTCCCCTTGTGGGTTCCTGTACCAGCTGCTCCAAGAAGCAGTCATTTAAGCCATTGAGAAATTTTTTCTCTGCTTCTCTTCCTGAGGTGACATGTACCCAGTCAATATGGGATAATTAAAATCCCCCATTATTATAGAGTTTTTTATTTAGGTAGCCTCTCTAATCTCCCTTAGCATTTCAATGTCAGTATCACTGTCCTGGTCAGGTGGTTGATAATATATCCCTACTGCCCTGTTTTCTTTTGGTTCTGCTAAAGAAGCCAAGCTCATTGAATATGCTTTCATAAGGTAGGTTTTCCACTCCTCAGATCATCTCTGTAGCCCTTCTTTGTACTAGTTCCAGTTTAAATTAATCTCTCTGTAGAAAATACCCTCCCTTTCAAATGTACCCATCATACTAGATCAAAAGTGGTGTATTTTCACAATATTTTCCTGGAAAGGCATTCCCACTGGATTGGGTCAAATAAAGGGGTGGAGTTAGCCTAACAGACTCACAAGTGAATTAACATCGCTTTGCTGATACTTGTGTTTATATGTATTATCATTCATGAGTATCTTGGTGACCAATAAGGCATGCATGATTAAAATTTGAGAAAGCCAAGTCTAACAAATTTTAGGACAAATAATTATTTAGTGTTTACGCACACAGAGACATAAGAACATAAGAATGGCCATACTGGGTCAGACCAAAGGTCCATCTAGCCCAGTATCCTGTCTTCTGACAGTAGCCAATACCAGGTGCCCCAGAGGGAATGAACAAAACAGGAAATCATTCTGTGATCCCATTCCCAGCTTCTGACCAACACCATTCCTACCCACCCTTTCTAATAGCCATTCATAGACCTATCCTCAATGAAATTATCTAGTTCTTTTTTGAACCCTCTTAAAGTCCTGATCTTCACAAAATCCTCTGGCAAGGAGTTCCACAGGCACATGCGTGCACACACACAAACACACACACAAGTGCATACATAAACAAGCATTGGAAGATATTTGCTAGCTATTTATTATTCAATTCTAAAGCAAGCTCTCTATATCTACACAGTAAGGGAGCAAACTCAATTGGCTTGATTCTTCCAACTGTTTTGTGACACTCTGGCTGGTCAAGAGTTGGAAACCCAGTTCATTTAACAGGTTGGAATTTCACTAATGCAGAGGTATCCCTAGAAAGCATAGAGCTGCAAAGCAGGGAGACCTTAGGGTAGATGGAAAAATAAGGGCTTCCACAAGGATGTCCATGGTTTTGTGAGCGCCCTAGGAGAGATACAGTTTTTGAAAGAATACTTCTGATTTTTTTTCTGCTGACATTAAACAATAAATATCTTCCCAATGTGCTGGAACTTCTCTTTCTGTTCAGGATCCATCTTGCAAATATTTCTCAGGAAAGAGGAAATCCAAACAAAAATTGAGAAATCCAGAGAAACAAGGAACTCGGTATAATTTCATAGATCGGAAACATATGAGAAAAATCCCTGGACATTCAATTAGAGCAAAGCGTTGGAATGAGTTCAAAGGAGAACATGATCTTGGATAAGGAAAGGACTGAAAGTGATGGTGACAAAGAAGAGGCAGAGGAATAAAGTCAATCACACAGTAGGGATATTGGTTACAACTATTTTTTTTCGTAAACCCCACAAATATTTTTTTAATTTCTCCGTAAAATCCTCCAGATATTATAGCTCCCCTCCCCCTTTTTTTTAATTAAGAGAGATTGAAATGAGTGGCTTCAAATGGCATCTCCTAAGTAATTGTGGATCTTGCACTAATGCGTGAAGATCCAGCTTTGGAAACTTCAATGACTTCAACCTAATTTAAACTGTTGTAACTCAGAACAGAACTAAAACAGGTAAAGGGACCGATTCTGATACTCTTAGCCCTTGTTTATGCTTTTGCAATCTGTACTATACATATGTTCAAGACACTCCTAGCACAGGTATAATAGCAGTATAGACAGTAAGACACAGTAGAGGCAAGCAAAGACATGCCAGAACTTTAGGCTTTTTACCATACACATTTCTCTGCGTACCAAGAAGTGCCTCCCACCTTTACGCTGCTTTTTTTTTAGCAGTTTATCATTTCACTGCCAGAGCCTTTCCCTGCCATAGCATCTTGCCCCAGCACATGGTTCTAATATAAAATCCAGAGATGGATTCTTCAGTGGTTTTCTCCGAGTCAGCTCTTCTAAATACTCTACAGGGGATCTTTCTAAGATATTACTGCTTGATAAAACATGATCTCTCAAAGCTTGAATTGAGAAGTCCCACAGCACCTCCGCAAGCAAACTACGCTCTTCCATGAAAATGAAGCTGAAGCTGTTAACACAGTTTTGATGATTTATTCATTCCAGTAGACCCTAGGTTTGGCCGAAAACAGATTTCCCCAGAGTTTACTTACTGGTTGAGTGTTCAGATGATCGTATTAAGTCTTTGAGGCACCACCAGGGTTTCATGCCATTCAGATGCCACTGTAAATTAATATGTCAGCACTGTAGTACTTCCCAGCATTCCATTAGTATAGTTTCACAGCACTTTTGGAGCAACCCTGCCTTTGTTGTAACAGGTCAGCTTAAAAACTCAGGGTCTGTGGCTTTTCAGAGCACACGTTGTCTATATTTCCTTGACAGAGCAACAGTGAAGAGCAAATTAAATGACAAAGATCATGATGGCATTTAGTTTTATTTATACTACAAAACTCCAATAGAAGAGGAAGAAGATTAATTTATTGTTATTGTACATAATGTTCAAATGTTAAATTTTCAACATTATGCCCATACCTGTGTCTTATGCAGTGCTTCAGTGATCCATGTGAGCTGTTGATATATGTTACCTGTGCATGAGGACACAATTTATTTGGGACCATTTTTACACAATCTTGTTAACACATCTAGTTGCCATGCTCCAGTTAAGGGGGAATGTAACTGTGTGATTACATCTGAAGTGGGCTGTGCCCACAAAAGCCCGTGGTACTATACATATACTTTGTTAGTCTTTATGGGCATGTCTATGCTACAGGACAAAGTCAAATTAAGATACATAACTTCAGTTATGTTAATTGCATAGCTGAAGTCGAAGTACCTTAACACGGCTTTTGGCACTGTCCACACTACAAGAAGTCAAAGGGAGAACACTTTTCCTTCGACTTCCCTTATTCCTCCTGATAGCAGGGTTACCAGCATCGACCAGAGTGCCCCCCTCACTTCAAATTAGCTGTTTTAATTAGTCTGGTAATTCGAACCCTGGAAGATTGACAGCAGCAGCTTTGATCTGTAGTGCAGACATACCCTAAGGTGCAACAGGACCACTCATTTTTAAGCTTTTTTGAAAAGTTATAGACTGAAAACACAGCTACCCCTCTGAGACTTTCAAACCCACATGTAATCTTAGAGCACCTAGCAAGAAAACACCATGACTACGTAATTTTTCATTTACTAGTCTTGGTGAGCAGCATGGGCATCTGGTAGCCTAGGTGGGGGAAGGCTTTGCCTTCTCAAACCTTCAGACATGGCCCTACTCACACTATACCCTTAGATCTCCTGCTGTAGGCATTCTGGGGGCACAGTGTTGCTGCCCCCAGCACCTGCTCTCCCTGTGCTCTGGAGATGCGGCGGCTGGGGCTGCATAGCCTCCTTCCTCCCCAGTGTTCTGGGACAGGGAGGCTCTGACCATACAGTGCTCTGAGGGCCAGGAAGGCTGGAGACATGTGGCATCCTCCCTGCCTGGTGCTCAGGGCCGGGAAGGCTGGGGCGCATGTACTCACCTCCTCCTCCTTTCCCTCCCTCCCCCCCCGTGGTGGAGAGTGGAGCCTAAGCAGAGGGGGCATGGCTGTAGGTAGGGTTGGGGGCCTGACTCCCCCAGCCCTAACTGCACCAACCGCCCCTGGTGAACAGTACAAGTTAGGTGGTGAATTATCATAGGGTGCCTATGTTCATGTGATTCAGGAAGAAAAAAATAGCAAAATAGACTGTGATTATAATACCTAAAAAAGAATGACTGCTGGTTGAAACATAGTTATCTTTACACTCACAGTAGTTCAGGAGGTTTCAAAGTCTGGGTTCGGCTTGTAAGGGTAAGCCACTGGCACAGCTGTTCACAGCTCCTAGTGACACTCAATAACATTTCAAGATGAAGCAGATGGATTAACAAACACATGGCCAGACATTCCTAGATATGTAATTCTGAACTTGCTCTTCAATATAAAAATACTGCAAGACTTACCCGGTTTGGGGGTAGGGGCAAAACCAGGACCACGGTGGGCCTGGCTCGGGGCAGGAGGAGCACCTGGGGCAGGAGAGGGGGAGCCAGGATAGTGTTTGGGGAGGCCACTTAGGGGTTGGGAGGCAACCTGATCCTTGAGGTTCGGAGGGCTGGGGTTGGGGATGGAGGCCAGGCAAAGGCTGCAAGGGTTTGGGTGCCATGCAGACCTTTCCCTCCAGCAGCCCCTGTGCCTGGCCCAGGGTGGGGGAGGCATTCAGCCCAGCTGGCTGTGGCTATGCTGGGTAGCCCATTGGTGCTGGCAGGGGGCTGTCGGTGAGTCTTGTGGTGGGGCCAGAGCTGCACTCTCAGGGGGTCATGGTGATGGGGATGTTGGGGCCAGCACTGGTTCTGAGCCCCAAGGGAAGGGGTTTGAGGTAGAGGGCCCACTTACCTGGGCAGGTAACAGGAAAGATGATGAGTTCCATCCCCAGATGGCCTCTCCCTTGGTGGTGCAGTTGCCTCCAGTGGTCACTCTGCAGAATAGCTCTCTCCTGCACTTGCTGACCCAGTGGTGACTGTGAGTATTGTGTCCCTCCTCTCTATCCCCACCCTTTCCATGTTATGGAAAACAATGAAATTCCAGACACATCCCATTTTCCTGGCACAATCAAACTCCAACCTTGCTTTAAGTTAGGATAAGAGCAAGCTATACACCAAGGCTGCATCTAGACTGGCATGATTTTCCTCAAATGCTTTTAACGGAAAAGTTTTTCCGCTAAAAGCATTTGTGAAAGAGCGTTTCAGTTATAGCACGGATGCTTTTGTGCAAAAGTGCTTTAGCGCAAAAGCATCCGGTGCCAATCTAGACGCGGTTTTGTGCAAAAAAGCCCCGATCGCCATTTTCGCCATCGGGGCCTTTTTGTGCAAAACAATTCTGAGTTGTCTACACTGGCCCTCTTGCACAAAAGCATTTGCACAAGAGGGCTTTTTCCTGAGCGGGAGAGTCATTGTATTTGCGCAAGAACACTGATGATCATACATTAGATCGTCAGTGTTCTTGATGCGCAAATTCAAGCGGCCAGTCTAGACGCAGCCCAAATGTGATGGTCCTAGCACTTACGGCTGAGAGAAGTTCTTGAACAAACAGACTCGTAGACAGATACACAGAAGCACAAATATCGAATGAATATATATATATTCAAGGTTGTTAAGGATTTGTAAGAAAGAGATTGCCACCTACCCTGCTTCCTTCTAATAGGATTAATGAGTGTTGGACTTCATAAATTGTATGTATTTGCTCTGAATTAAGAGCTCTGCTCATATGATTTGTAATGTAAAGCTAACATGGAGTGAGACTCACTGTAATCCTTAAGATGGATGATTTTTCTTTAGTTTACATTTCTTAAATCTAAAGTCTCTGTGTATTTTACCAGCTCACAAAACTTTAATTTTATTAGTGCAGTGCAATAAATATGTGCAAATATTTCAACATGTTCATCAAGATTCATAGCTATAATTAAGCATGTTGTGTGCACTAATAGTGCTGCTGGAAAGAATTAGGTAGACAAGAAAAGGCTGCAGAGTTTTCAGATGCATCAGCCAAAGCTTGTGGAACTACAGTTTGCAACTTGACTCTTCAACAATTGCTATTCTCAATTAACCAAGTTCTCCTCTGAACAATACCAGGGTAAATGACTTCACATTACTTAGATTTATATCATGAAGAACACAATTTAGTCCAAAATCTTTATTCTTTGTTGTTCAATGTCAGGATATTCTCCAGGGCTGCCCCTTCACAGGCTATCACCATAGGATACTGTTTCTGTGTATGTACGATAGAAGGTAGCAGAAAGCTGTACTGAAAACCAGGTTAGCTGGTTATTTTGCAGTCCATTTTCAGAATATTAGTACGGAGGTACAGTTGTACACCAAATCCCTAATTACATCATATGAAGTGCCCAAGAAAAAAAAGGATTTAAATTTTCAGGCCAAGTCTCATAAAATTATTGCAAGACACTTCAGAAACCATTAAATACATTGTGTGCGCATCCCACACAATGCTCCACTGAATCTCCACAGACTAACTCACAGCAGGCAGAGAGAGGGTAAGGAAAATGTTCCTTTTTTGCTCATGCCTAGGCTCCAGCTGGGTTTTAGCAATCTTGTTGGTATCTCTGTTGAGTTGGTACAATCCACTGGGCGCTCTGCCTCACAACCAATTTCTGGATTATACTCTGGAGACTGGGAACTATTGGCATAATGTGTCCTTTACATCCAGCCTTCCTGTTGCCTTTACACCTTATTGAGATGTAATCAATGAAGCCACTCAGATACCAGGGCATATCTCAATTCATGGTACAGAAGAGATTCATTTTTTTTCCTCACAGAGGTTACAAAAAGAACTTGGTGACATTGTCTTAGATCAATTGCTGTATGGAGTAGCAGTCTGATGTGATCCCTTTGTATCATGAAAAGCTGTACAGAAAAAAGAAATAAATCCCTTCCTCTCTTTAATACCTTATTCTACAAAGCTTGCACATAAAAGTACTTGAATAAATGGGGTGTCTTATGTCATGTTAGCTCCCCAGAGGGTTTCCCTGACTGACACACAGTTATTCTTTATTTCTTTTTTTTTCTGTTCTCTCACTGATAGTGAAACTGAATGTCCCTGCCTCCCCACCCCACAAATCTTTAATTGGCAATAGACATTCATATAAAACACAAACAAAAGGAATAAAATGTGCACTATCAAAGATAGGATGGCTGCATGAGGTACTGTATAATGAAGCTAGTCTAAACCACAATGAATATTCCCTTAATCAACACCATGGGAGGTACATAAAAACAAGAAAGGTTGAATAAATATATTAACTAGTGTTGGGATGCCCTGAACTATATTAGGTAGATGAAGCTACCACTTAACAAAAGGGCACTAGACAAATCAGAATAAAACAAATAGACAAACCAAAAACCTTTGTTTAAAATAACATAAAACAACTACTTGAAAAGATTTAAATCATGAAAGGACATGGTTTAGTGAACAGATCAATGAACAAGAAATTATGACTCTGTGGACAGGAGCCCCCTTATTTTCAACAGCCAAAAAATCTATTAAATCCAGCCTTCATAGAAAACCTGTGCTTGACGTCATAAGCATTTGTTTTAAAGAAGCTTCCATTCTCTAGGGGTATGTCTACACTAAGGCGTTATTTTGAAATATCTTATTTCAAAATAGTTATTTCTAAATAACGCGTCTAGACACAAAATGCATTTCGAAATAGCGTTTTGCTATTTTGAAATAGCGCGTCCACACTGATAGGATGCTGAATCGCATTTAAGGCCAGTTGGAACTGGTTCTGGCAGGGCATCAGGTCAGGAGTTACTTTGTGTGGCTCCTGCCTGAGGCTATCTGAGACCTGTGGACAGCCGGTTCTAAGGGTTCCCTGCTTGCTTGCCTACCTCGCTGAGGGACAGCAAAGCATTTTTTTCTCTGTGTGCTCTGGTTGCCCTCACTCAGGACCCCACAGCACTCTGCATGAGGACAGCAAAGCATTTTTTTCTCTGTGTGCTCTGGTTGCCCTCACTCAGGACCCCACAGCACTCTGCAGCATGGAGCCGGAGCTGCCCCAGGCACTCTGGTACTTCTCCTGGACGTGTTTCTGCAAGTCTGGCAGCACATTCTGCAGGCAGTAACAGTCTCCCTGGTATGCCTCACTGGGGGCTTGTGCCTCATTCCTCCCTCACGTCCTTCCACTTACCCCTCCCAAGCCCCCCTTCCTACTGTACAATAAAAGACACATGTGTTCATTACAACAAAGCCTCTTTATTGAACAAAGCTGGGGTGGGGAGGGAGAATGAAACTGAGGTGAGACTGGGGAAAGCAGGTGGGAGAGGGGAGGAGGGAGGGTGGGAGAAGGGAGGGGGAAACCTGGGAGGAGGGAGCTGGCGGGGAGGAAGGGGGAGGAGAAGCTCAGAGCTCAGGCTTGGGGGTCTTGCTGGCCCAACTGTCCCCTAGCACCGTGGGTGTGGGGGCCTCGGCATCCCTGGGGGTTTGGGGAGGGTGGGGAGGAAGAAGAGGGAAGGGGAGGAGTGGGAGGAGGAGTGGTAGCTGGGGAGGCAGCAGGGGCTGGAGCAGCAGGAGGCAGCAAGCTCTGCCCCAGGGTCAATGACCACCTGGGGGGGCATGAACCATCCTGCCCCCCAGGATGCGGTCCATGGCATCAAAATATGGACAGGGATCTGGGTCTGCCCCTGGTTGGGAGCTGCCCCCTGTGTCCCTGGCATACGCCTACCACAGCTCCTTGATTTTCATGTGAACCTGCTCCTGGGTTCGCATGTGGTTTTTGGTGGCCAGCCTGGCAGCCATCCGCCTGTAAACGGTTGCGTTCCTCCATTTAGTGCAGAGATCATGGACGTTGGAGGCATCCCTCCAAACCTGAATTACGTCCCTGATCTCTGCACTGGACCAGGCAGGCACCCGCCTTTTCTGGACCCTGGTAGACTGGTCCTGGGGAGCAGTGGAGGGCTGGCTGGCACTGGCTGGCACTGGCTGGCACTGGCTGACTGGCTTATGCTGGGGCCACTGGGTCAAGTGCAGTGAGCTGGCACAGGCACTGTGGCCAGAGTCTACCCCTTTAAGGGCTCCGAGGAGGGGGGGAAGGAGAGGAGTTTTCTTGGTTGTGCCCAGAGTGGCCACCAGGGCATCCTGGGAAGGGCTGGAGGCCCCTATTTTGAAATAAGCATCTACACAGCGCTTATTTCAAAATAGCAATTTCGAAATTGGCGCTATTCCTCGTGGAATGAGGTTTACCAATTTCGAAATAAGCCCTCCACTATTTCGATTTAATTTTGAAATAGCAGTTTGGCTGCATAGACGCTGGTAACATTATTTCAAAATAACGGCTGTTATTTCGAAATAACTTTGCTGTGTAGACATACCCTCGGTTTGCAAATGTAGCCCAAGGCCCAGTGGGCTTCAAGAGCAGCCCTGGGAACTACAAGTTGTGGACTATAAACTGTGGCATGTTAGGAGATCTTCCTAGTTCCTGCCAGGATGTGCCCTCTGACCCCTGACTGAGCTGAGAGCATGTTGCCTGCAAGCAGAGAGGAGGCTGCTTTTTTTTTTTTTTTGAGGAGAAACTTTAGTTCGAACCAAGGGGTTTGGTTCGAACTAATGCGTCCTGGCACGCACTTTCACTTTCGAAACAGCTGTTGAGCGGAATAACGTGCCGGTGAGATCATGCTAATGAAGCATGGGATATTTAAATCCCCGCTTCATTAGCAATTTCAGTCGCCTACATTTGCATCCCTAGTTCGAACTAGGGTGCAAGTGTAGACGTATCCTTAGAGTGAAAGAAACTCAAGATGAAAGCATGAAATTCAATGATATTCAAGCCTATCCTTCAAAACCTGCAAGTCACTGCAATCTCATTTCCATTTTGAGGGCTTAAGTGGGACATAAACAAGCTGAAGACTGTGTGTGGCCGGCACTCTGGGGCTAAAAATTTCTGTGTATATCTCTGTCCTGGGCAGGATCCTGGCATTTATGGAGTCCCAGAGCTCAGGTGCCAGACTGGGCCCAGCATCTACACAAAAATTTTACAGCTCAATAACCCTGAATGAACTGACCTGGGCCGGTAAGGGAGTTTTAATTGCTGTGCAGACATACCATCTGTGTGTGCCTGTCATGTGACACACACCAGACAAAAGACTATCATTTAATATTGCTAAGGACTTCATACTTGAAGTAAATCTGAAACCATTTACAGCGCTATTAATAGCTATATGAAGTCAGTGCTGACCCATATTTGCACCAATTAAGAAAATACAATTAAACACCAATTTCAATTAACCCTTCCCCCTATTTTCCCACAGATAGCACAAGTACAATTATTTTACAGTTCTTTGAAGTAGGAGAAAATACATTAACCACGAGGGGAGATATACCACAAAGTAGCAACATGCAGAAAATCATTTTGCATGATTATATGAAGAACCTCCTGGCAAAAGCTAAGATATTAAAAATACCTTTCATTAGATTTCTCAATTCACTTTAAAGGTCTGCTTTCTTCCCAAGAACACTTTACAAAAAGATCAGATACTGTGTATCAAAAATTGTACCTATCTGGAAACCAGTTTGTGAAAATTTTAAAAGGCCTGTTTGGGATGAAGCTAGGTAGATCTTAAAACAAGCAAATTAACAAACAAAACCCCCAGCAACAACAACAAAACCACCTTGAAATTATATTCAGTCAAGTAAATTCAAATCAGCAAAGAAAACAGTGAGAAAATTAAAAAATAACAAAAGAAAAAAAAAAGTGTGATTTGAACATGCTGCTTTAGGCTAGGTCTATACTGCATTGCTTTTTCCGGATACTGGCAGTATCTTGAAATAGCAACGCTGCATCCAAGGAACGCGTCCGCTTTTTCGAAAAATTGCGTATCTTTTTCCGATTTAACAGTGCAGTCTAGTCGTACCCTTAGTGAATGAGCTGCAAACAGAATAAAAGGATGTTCTTAAGCAATTACTAAAAACAAAACAAAACCCCCCTTTGGCATCAATGTTTTCAACTTGAAGCCTCCAGGAACAATTTGTATGGGAAAAGGCAGAGTTAACTGTGCTAGGAATTTAAATAGTAACCAAATCACTTTTCAACCAATTTATTCATGGAGCAAGGACTATTACAAAGGCTTTACAAAAGTAAGTAAATAAATTCTCACCATGCCTCTCTGAACTAGGTATTATTTTGCCCATATTGTATGTTAAGGCCAGAGAGACTGTGACTTACCAGGGCTACTCGGGTGAATCGGTGATAAAGGAAGTAAATCCAGAATTTCTGAGCTCAAATCTCCTGCTACAGGAGTCATAGCAGCCTTTAGCCACTAGACTACATTGATGGGACATGTGATGGGGTGGGGCATTTGCCCCGCACTTGAAAACAAGAGGTTAAAGTGTCCTGAGAGGGCTGTGGCAGGAGCCAATCAGAGGAGGGTTGAAGGCAGGCAATCAGAGCCAGGCTAGGTCCTATAAGGCTACATTTATACTGCAGCGCTATTTTGGGATACTGAAGGTATCCCTAAATAGTTACTCTGATGTTTTGAGCGTGCCTGTTATTCCGAAATATAACAGGCTCGCTATTCCGACATTCCTGTAAACTTCTTTCCACAAGGAGTAAGGGACATTTTGGAATAGCAATTTATTTCAAAATAAGTGCTGTGTAGACAGCGCCAAATTTTGAAATAAGCTATTTTGAAATAACTGAAATAAGATATGCAATTTGCATAGCTCAAATTGTATATCTTGTTTCGCAGCCTAAGAAGGGTTGCTGGGCAGAGAGAGCTTAGTTTCACCCTGGGACTTGAGGGAGATGGACTGGCTACCTAAAGGAGATGCACTGATACCAAAGACAGAGTAGTGCTGGGAAAGGCCAGATATTGAGCAGGGTTTCAGCCTAACTAACTCCCTGGCTCGTGCCCTGACAAAGGGGCCCGGAGGGGGTACTAGGGATGCATAGATACAGCCAAAAGAGAAGTAGGCAGCAGGTCCAACCCCCTTTGCCAATGAAGAGAGTGGCCAATTCAGACTGCAGTCTGACCCTGAGAGAAGGGGCTAGACTAGGGACTGCAATGGGTCACTGAGGCCAGTGGTTGGATTAGGCATAGCCAGTTCCATGAGTGAGCATTGTCAGAAAGCAGTAACTCAGATGAAGGTGCACCAGTGTCTGGAGGGACATGGGTCCCGGCATGGTAGAGGCAGAAGAGGCAGTTGATTACAGGTAAGATATCACCAGATTCTGCTGGAGTGAGCTAAGTCTCAGGATGTCCCAAAAGAAAGTGCAATGCCAGCAAGAGTGGCTCCATTAATGAAAAAGCTCCATTTCTGGACTGAGGATAAACAAAGTTTAAATGAGTAACTGAAATGTGGAGGTGGATATTACCAATTGATTAGCAACAGCAACACACACATATCCACAAACTGAGTCTTTTTTAGTCTGCTATAACAACAGTAACAAACTGGCATAGACACAATCATCAATATCATTACAGAGAGGAATTCCATTGGGCAATGATTCTGAAAAATCAGAGATGAAAATATGAGGCTCTAGATTTCCCAGAAACTATAGATTGTGTGGGTCATCCTCCCTCTTTTCTCTAGTATGTTTGTCTAAAAGTTTTGGTGTTTCTGTTCCAGAAGCTAAGCATATTTTATACATCTTTAGGATTTGCAGCTCAACATTTTGGGCCATATTTTGTTAAAATGAAGACTACTGTAATCCATGATAAATATACAACACCAACATGAACACCAACACATGTTTATCTCCAAAACAGTTGGGTGTATGCAACTGGATGAAAATTGACTGAGGTCCAGAATGTTGCCATTTAGTGTTAATGAAGCAACTATACCTGATACAATCAATCAACCAGTCATCCATCCAGTGGCAAGAAAATAGTAGCCAGAAATTAAAAGAAAATGTGTGGTGCTCAGAAGAAAAAAATGACAAGGACAAAAACCACAGAAGATGGGTTGACAGTAGACAAGAAAAATAATTTGAGGACAAAATAGGAGTTGGATAAACACTCAGAAATAAAAAAAGACAAAACACAAGAGTGTAAGCAACAAACAAAGGAGAATAAAAACTTCTATAATTAAATGAGTATAATATCTATGCAGATCTATGGAACATAAGCAAATGAGAAATAATAGTAACAATACATTTAATATAGCAATTGACCAGATAAATACTTCATACTCATATTACCCTAAATCTTTAAGTATTTTCATAGCAATTAAAGCATGTTTCTACTCCTTAAATCTGGATCTCTAAAATTGGCACTGCAAGGTTCCATGTTTATAGTCACTCACAAAATTTCTTTCAGATTTATTCAATGTAGAGATAAATAAAATTTTGTTTCTTGTCATGCTTGGTTCTCACAATCAAGTTTTGTATGTTCCTTTACCCTTCCTCAAACATATATTACATATGGCTGGTTAAAATTTGTTCAGGTTTTTTTTTTCATCCGTTTTTAAAAAGAGGTTTCATTGAAAGAAATTTTTCATAAGAACAAATAAATTCAGATTTTTTTCATCATAAAAATATATTTCCTGTAAATTTAAATTATACTATTAAAATAATGAAAAAATACTTTTTTTCCATTTTACTACAATAAGGTAATTTTTACAGTGGTGTTTGGTGTTTGGTATTGGGGGTGCGTTTTTTTAAAGAACTTTTCTCTTTTTCCCCGACTGGGAGGAAAAAAAAGAAGAAATAGAGAAAAAAAAAAAACCATTCTTGCTTGCCTGTTTATTTGTTTGCATTGGAAAAATGTAAAAAAAAAAAAAAGTGAGAAAGTGAGTTTCTTGCTCCAAATTCTTTCTTTGAATAAACAAACAAACAAACAAAACCCCGTAAAATCAAACGAAGTTTTCTATTGAAGAGAAAGGGAAAATCATGCATTCAAAATGGAGTCTCTGGGTATGTCTACACTAGAGTTTTGTTGGAAAAACAGCCATTTTTCCAACAAAACTTCAGTTATGTCCACAAAGCTATCACGTTCTTTCAAAAGTAAATTGAAAGAACAGAGGGGTTTTTTCTGGCATTGGTACTCCTCTTTCTACAAGGAAGAATGCCTTTTCTGAAAGAGCTCTTTCAGAAAAAGGTGTGTGTGGGCAGGGAGGAGGGTTTTCTATCAAAAGAAGAGGCCTCCAGGAAATAACGCAGGTGCCCTGGTGGACACTCGGTCCAAAGTAACCACAACTCTATAGTTCCTGTCTCCCTGCACCTCTTAAAGCTGCAGGCAACCTGGAATAGCCCTGCTCCTGCCTACTACCCTCCTGCCCACCCTGCTATGCCCATTTCCCCGCTGCCTGCCCCGCAAGAGATGCCTATGCTCCCTCCTCCAGCAATGCCTATGCTCCTTCACCAAGCAGTGCTCATGCCCCCTCCCCATGTGATGTCTATGCCCCCTTCCCCTGCCCCCCTGCCATCCCTGACCCTGCTCCAGAACCCCCTGCTGTCCACCCCTCTGTGGTCCCCAGACCCACCCAACGCCAACTCCAAAGAGGTCCCTGCACCCAAGGTGGCACATCTAGCCACTCCCAATGCCACTCTGAGCTCCCCTCTCCCTCCCCAGATATGAACCCTCCTCCCCCTCCAAGTTATGAGCCATCCCCCTCCCCACCTTTTTTTAATGAAAGATCAATACAGACTTCATTTTGCTGACAACCAAAGAGGTGTTTTTATTGAGAGATCAGGGAAAGGGAGAAGGGAGGGGCTGAAGCGGGAAAGAGATAGGGCAGCAAGCCACAGGCCCCTATAGGGGAAGCCATGGGGAGAGTTACTGGGGTCCTTCAGAGAACCTTTCCCTCAGAGCCTCCCAGATGTGCAACCCGGCCTGGTGGATGGCAGCTGTCCGCAGCTGCTCGAAGGGTCACCCTTTGTGGGTGGCGTCTGCCCCACCACACCCCAAGAGGAAGGCCTCCCCCTTCCTCTTCACAATGTGGTGGGGAATACAACATACCGCAACCACCTTGGGGATGTTGTGCTCCCCCACATCAAGGTGGGTCAGCAGGCCCTGAACCACACCTTGAGGCGGCCAAAGGCACATACAACCTGGATCCTGGCCCAGTTCAGGGGGGCAATAAATTGGTCCCTGCTGCGGTCCAGGTGCCCAGTAAAAGGCTTCATAACCCATGCAATGAAGGGGCAGGCCATGTCGCCCACAATACACAATGGCATCTGCACGTCCCCAACTGCTATTTCATGGCAAGGGAAGAATGTGCCTGCCTCCAGCTTCCTGTATGTGGGCATCGTGTGCACTGCCCAACCACCCAACAAAAATGTCTGTGAAGTGTCAATGGTGGTCGACCAGAGCCTGAAGCAACATGGAGAAGTAGCCCTTCCTATTAATATACTGGGCCATTCGATGCTCAGGTGCACAGATCAGTATGTGAATCTCATCTATGGCTCTGCAGTGCATAGATGTTTAGGAACCTCAGGGCAGCAAATCTAGCCACAATCGCATCCAGGTCTCCTAGGCGGATGACCCTCTGCAGCAGGATGGAGTTGATGGCGCTCACAACCTGCAGAAGGAGACAAACAAACACAAAAAACAAACAGAGACTGAGAGAGGGAGCGCCTGAGACATTGAGAGGTACCTGCCTCCCTCTACTCCCCTTCCTCAAACACCCCAGGAGCTACCCACTATGAGGCCACCCCCCCAGCATCACGCCTGTGTGAAGGCGGGACGGCACAACCCCATGGGGACGGGGCTTCTCTCCCACCCCTACTCCAACCCCCACAGTCTCCAAGCCCCCTTTCCTGAGTGTCTCCCTCTTCCAGGACTCTACCCTCCCCAACCCCCGGGAAGGGACTGCAGCTCCAGAGTGCCTTACCTCCATGAGGAGTGCCCTGAGGCGGATTGCCTCGCACCAAACTGGTTGCCCACAGATCAGTAGCTGTCTGGGATGGTGAGCTTCCAGAGGGAGATTGCGACCCACTTCTCCAAGGGTTTGGTGGGCCACAGGTGGGTGTCGTGTCTCCTGAGGGTGGGGGCGAGTCAGGCACATAACTCCAAAAAGGTGGCTTTCCACATGCCGAAGTTTTAGAACCACTGCTGGTCGTCCCATCACTCCACGATCAGCCGGTCCCACCAGTTGGAACTGGTGTTGAGCCCCCAAAAATTCCTCTCCACTGTGGGGTATGGTTGCCAGAGTGTAGCTCCCACACCCAGGGAGAGGGTCCCAAGAATGAGCTTGGGGTCGAGCTCATGCAGGACTAGGAAGGCAGCTGGCACAAAGTGCTGCAGAAACTGCAGCATGGTCATATTGGGCCATTGCATGCCCAGAAGCAGCTCCTGCTCCATGGCACAAAGAACAAAGCTGTGGCAACCAAAAAAGTGGGGCAACCACAGCAAGCACTGCGAAAGCTTTCCTGTCCCTCGAAGAGGTAGCAGGCATGCAGCAGAAGCAGAGAAATGGCTGTCCAGTGGGGTCTCATTAAGTGCGTGTCTCTGCAAGTCTCCGGCACCAGGACTCGGAAGCAAATGGTGACCTAAAGCACTGCCTGAAGTGGTTCTGGGTGGCCTCTTATGCAAGAGAGCATCCCAACAGTCTGGACGCTCTCTTTCAAAAAAGCAGATCGCTTTTTCAATGTACTTTTGTGTGTGATCTCTTCCAAAAAAAGCTTCTTTTGAAAGAAGCTTGTAGTCTAGACGTAGCCTCGGAAAGAGAAATTTTTTAAGTTAAATTTACATTTCAAAACACTATTTCTTTTTTAATCAAGTCTAAAAAAAATCTGAAAATGTTCAAATAAAATAAAAATTACTAATTTACTTTCACTGTTCTCTGAACCTGAAATGGAACCAATGTCTCATCACTTTTTGGCAGTCAGAAAACAGCCATGAGAGAGAGAAGGAGAGAGGGTACTTTTTTTTTCTTTCAAATAAGTGACTTTCAAAGAAAAAGACTTAATAACATTCAAAATTCTCATGTTATCTTTTTTTCCTGGTCCCTTTCAGAATCAGATTCTATCTAAACAGCAGCAACTTTCTGTACCCACCCCACCACACCTGGGTGTTCGCTGTCCCCTATGCCACGTCTCTAGTAATATCGTCTTTAGTAATCTCTTCCATTATTATTAGTTAGTTAATCAATTGTACAAAATTTTACTATTTTTACTATGGTAGAACCTTGATTACATGAACACAAAACTTACCAATAATTACTTTTACAAGGCAATTTTTTCTGACTGGAGGGAGGGGAATCACAAAGAAAGTGATGTCAATGGAGAACAAGTCAGCATCCCTTGATACTCCTCTGCCTCACAGATGCATAGACTTTAAGGCCAAAAGGGGCAATCATGGTCCTCTATTTTGACTCCTGCACATTGCAGGCCACAGAACCTCATACATCCTTTCCTGTAGTAGATGCATAACCTCCGCCTGGGATCCTGAAGTCCTCAAATCATGGTTTAAACACTTCAATCCACCATTTACAAGTAATCCATGCCCCATACCACAGAGAAAGAAGGGAAAATATCCGGGGTCTTGACTCAGGGGAAAATTCCTCCCTGACCCAAAATATGGCAGTCAAGTTGTACCCTGAGCATTGCAGCTAGACCCAATAGTGTCTTCAATATACTCAAAATATCTTTGCAGTGGTTCAAAAGACAAGAAGAAAGCAATGCAGTGTACCATATTGATACTTATCATTCCTACGGTAATTCTGAGATTGTTTAATGTTATGATCTTTTCAATTTTAAGAATTTATTAATCCCCCATTAATTTGTACAATGAGTGTTCTATTGTAGTAAAATATAAACTCAATTTTAGAAAGGATTATGTGTATAAGGCCTTTTACGTAACACTATATATATAATTGTTGATGATTGTTTGCCATTTTCTGATGATGATTATTACTATTTGCAGTAGGCTAGCACTTAGGAACCTCAAAAAATCAAGAGTTTGTTTGGTGTTTTGCAGACAACCAACAAAGAAGAGAGCTCCTAAGCCAGAAATTTTAAAACCTCAACATCAGACAGACTGCAATATGTGGATGAAACAGACAAATGAAATAGGGCTAGGTTGGGAGGCTGAGATTACCACTCAGTGAACAGAGTTTATCAGAAAAAACACAGCTTGCCAAATATACAACCAATGTCAGATAGGAGATGTGGGCTCAGAGCCAAGATGATCCAGCTAATTTAGTGATGGGTCACTCAGCTTTTTTGGAAAGTCATTCGGTCTCAGGCATTTCAAACAAAAATCTCCTCCTTCTGTAGTGAGTGTTCAGGGGTAAAACCTTTAAAAACAACGAATAGTCTAGCAGCACCTTAAAGACTAACAAAACATGTAGATGGTATCATGAGCTTTCATGGGTAAAACCCACTTCTTCAGATGACTGGAGTATTAAAAGTCCAGTTCCAAAATAAATAGGGGATGGGCGGGGAGAGAAGGAAGGGAAAAAATAGTAAGTTAGGGTATGTCTACACTTGCAGCCTAATTCAAACTAGGGCTGCAAATGTAGGCATTCAGAATTGCAAATCAAGCCTGGGATTTAAATATCCGGCAGTTGCATCTTCCGAGCGCCATTTTTGAAATTTACAAGCCGAAGTAACTGCCCGCGTCTACACGCGGCAGTGAAACAGACGTTCAAAATAAAGCCCTAGTTCAAACTACCTGTTATTCCTCCTGCAATGAGGTTTAACAGGTAGTTTGAACTAGGGCTTTATTTCAAACGCCGTTCACTGCGCGCAGACGCGGGCAGTTACTTCGGGCTTGTAAATTTCAAAAAATGGCGCCCGGCCGGGAAGATGCAAATCAAGCGCGGGATATTTAAATCCCAGGCTTGATTTGCAATTCTGAATGCTTACATTTGCAGCCCTAGTTCGGATTAGGCTGCAAGTGTAGACATACCTTTAGAGTGTTTATGTTACATGAAGCTGATGGAGAAGGTACAAACTGTTCTTAAGTACCCAGCTTCTCTATCAACAGGGTGGGCAATAATTTTGGAAAGGGGACCACTTCACAAATTTCAGAAGTGGCCGCGGGTCAACCCAAATGGGTCAGGACCTTGGGTAGAAGGGGCAGGGTTGAGAGCTACCCTACCGGGAGCTTTGCTTGGGCTGAGGTCCCTACCCCCTGACTTCTGGCCAATGGAGGGGACCTGGAACAGATGGGAGGGTGCTGGGAGCTAACCTCCTACCAGAGTTCTCTGGGGTGGAGGCTTAAAATTCATATAACAGAGCTGGCAGCTCCTGGACTCATAGCTAACCTGTTGTCTGGCAACTACCCAGCAGGCACAAGTTCTTTGAATAGAAGCAATTGAAAGGGCTCATGCCTCCCAGGCAGCTCCCAGGGAACAGGCCAGTGGGACCGAGAGCTGCAAGCCCTTTCAATTGCTTCTGTTTAAAGGGTTTGGACCTGCCGGATGGCTGCCAGGCAACGCAGCTACCCAGCAGCTGCAAGCCCTTTAAATAGGAGCAGTTAAAAAGGCTTGCACATTCCAGCTCCCTAGCGACATGCTAAAGGTGATGGGAGCTGCGAGCCCTTTTAACTGTTTCTATTTAAAGGGCTCTCCTGTTCCCCGTGGCTTCCAGGCAATGCGTTGCCTGACAGGCACGGGGAAGACGTGAGCCCTTTAAAGGGAAGCAGTTAAAAGGGCTCGTGCATCTCGTGCAGCTCCCAGGCAACATGCTAGGGGGCAGGGCCTGGAACTGCCTCACGGACCGGGCTGGATCAAAGCCCTAGGCAGGCCGAATCTGTCCCACCGAGAGGCTTTTGCCCACCCCTGCCTTAAACAGAGTTAGCAAGTATTAAGAAATCGTATCTTACTATTTTAGAGTTTTGTACAGACACCCATCACCAGCTTATTGCCATTATGAAAAAAAAAAAAAAATAAAGACACCGAGACAACCTCAATGACTATGTCATGAGAAGCAAAATGAGAGTGGAAGAAGTTGGGTGCCATGTATTTCAAATATGCTGGAACCAGCATGGCCACCACACACTGTATCCAACATTCGAAGTGGGTCTCACCCCAAGACATGGTAGCTAGCTTTTTAGTTAATGCATAGAAAAAGGAAAACAACTATCACAATATTCATAAACTCAGCCCCTGGATAAATACGTTTCCAGAGTACAAATCTAAAAAGCACATAAATATTCAAAATATAGAGGCTGTTATTTTGTCAAGGAAGATCCAGACCATTCCCTTTAAGTATTTTGTCTGTCTCAGCTGGCAGCTGTTCTTACTTTACTAGCTACCAAAAATGCAGTAAGAGTTAGCAGTGCTAGAGATTGAACTAACATTGCTTAAAACCAGAAGGCTCCCCCAGTGCACTGAGCCATGTCTCTGGCATGCAGCTAAAGTGTTAATGTATGCTACTACTATCTGTGATATTCCAGGACTGCTTTGGAAATGAGATGCAACATCTTGGGGATGGAAAAAGTAAACAAGCCCATACAAACTCATTATGCCGGTTCCAATGTGATGACATTTTCGACAACCAGAGGGTTTTTATTTGCTTCTTTGTTTGTTTTACTGAGATAAATGTGTTTGTTATAGCCTTTCCAAATAGTAAACAATCACTTAAAAACCTAAATTTAAATTAGATAGAGCATATTTATAGAGCTCGATTGTTCAAGTTTGTAGCTCATAGTATTTTCCTTTTTATTTACAATGTTCTTTGTTATTACAAAATTGTTAAACTTTCACTTCAAATTGTTCCTTTGTAAAACTGAGCTTTTATAAGTTGTACTGGTCAATTTCAAACTAGAAAAAATATGAAGCAAAAAATGTATTCATGTCCTGATTTTATGTGCTCATTAAACTATGGTTATACTGACACCTTACACTTAACTGGGAGCTCTTTGCAAACATTTATCAAGTGGCAGAGTAAAAAACAAACTTTATTCACTCTTAGCAGCTGATCTCTAAACAAACCCATTGCCAAATAGTAGTGGCATTATGGCATGAGAAGTAAATTCCCCCTGCTCTCTCATCTCTGTTCCTTCTTCTTCCATGCTCTTTTCTTCCTTTTGTAACCCCTACTTTGGAACTGTCAACTCCTGGAACTCTAAACAGAGCATATGGGGGGGGACCTTCCCAAATGATTATGATGGCTACCCTCTGGCACCATTTCCTAGCATACTTTGTTAGGTTTTGAGCAGAATGGACTAAAAAGTCCTGGGGCATGTATACACTAAGAAATTATTTTGAAATAAAAACTCCCAAAATAACTATTTTGAAACAGTATACAGTTTTTGAAACATGTTCACACTACAAGACACCATAGAAATAGAGCAGTATTATCTTGAAATAGCACATCCACACTGGTTGGAGCCTGCATCACATTTAAAGCCTCCGAAGTACTCCAGGGAGGGCATCAGGAGAGCAGTCACTTCCTGTAGCTGCTTCCTGAGGCTAGCTGAGACTCGTACTTAAAAGGGCTCCTCTCTACAGCCTGGTCTCACATGCCACTTCTCCATTGTCTACCCCCTCGCAGGACACCAAACTCACACTGCATACCCTGGTTACCCTTGCAGACACCACAGCACTGGCATCATGGAGCAGAAGCTGCTGCAAAGCAGTGCCAGGATCTTGGGCCTCGTGCTGCGCTTAATGGCACACTTCATCCAGACTGCCCACATGGTGCTTCAGGACCACAATGACCAGCCCATACTGGGCGACATCTTCACTTAGGCCCTGGTGCTCATGATGCACCAAATTCCCCTTCATCCCCTGCACACTATGGAACGTCACTTCTGGTGGCAGGAGACCAGTTCCGATGGTAGGACCGCATCATCCTGCAGTGGTGGGACAACCAGCAGTGGCTCAAGAACTTCCACATGCAGAAGGCCACCTTCCTGGAGCTCTGTGAGTGGGTCACCCCTGCTCTCAGGTGATGGGACACCCTACTGAACCCCCCCCCCCCATGCCCGTGTAGAAGCACATAGCCATTACCCTGTGGAAGCTCACCATGCCGGACAGCTAATGCTCTCTGGGGAGCCAGTTTGGCCTGGGGAAATCCACAGTCAGGGCCATGCTCATGCAGGTTTGACTCTTTTACTATTTTACTAGGAGGGTGGTGAAGTACTGGAATGGGTTGCCTAGGAAGGTGGTGAAATCTCCATCCCCAGAGGTTTTTCAGTCCCGGCTTGACAAAGCCCTGCCTGGGATGATTTAGTTGGGGTTGGTCCTGCTTTGGGCAGGGGGTTAGACTCATTGACCTCCTGAGGTCTCTTCCAACCCTATGATTTTGTGATATCCTTGGTTCCCTGTTGCCCCACAATTCCCCCAGGAAGCTCAACTCTATTGCAGGTTGTTGTGTCTCAATGATTGGTGATTTGAAATGTGCGGAGGGGTTTCCAGCAAACTTCTGCTCCAGCCATGTTTCTATATGTGGTCAGGATCATCAACACCATTCTGCTGCAGAGGGTCATCACCCTGGGGAACATTGACCCCATCATTGCTGACTGTGCTGCCATGGGCTTCCCCAACTGTGGGGAGGCATTGACAGCACCCACATCCCCATCCTGGCCCCCAACCACCATGCCTCTGACTACATCAACAGAAAGGCTAATCATTTCAAAATAGCAGTGGAGTATCCACACTAACAGTAATTTCGAAATAAGTTTTATTCCTCATGACAAGCAGGAATTATTATTTCGAATCAGCGAGCCAGATAGTGTGGACACTCACCTTGTTATTTAGAAAAAAGAGGAGTTATTTTGAAATAACTCCCTAGTATAGACCAGGGCCTGCTGAGGCCAATGGAAAGGGTTTTGTTTGGGGCCAAGGCACACAGTTTTCTGGGCAATATATGAGTCAGGGCTCCCTCAGAGGGAGGAGACAGCCTGACTTAGAGACCAAGTGTCAGTTTTGAGTTTGGGAGCTGACTGAAGTAGAACAGCCCTGGGAATCTCTGTTTAACAGCCTCTTCCCACAAAGGGAGTCTCAGAATTGCTGTTGGATCTAATACATGGGCCAGGCAGTACTAGCCCTGCAGGGACCAGTTTCCTGAGTGACAAGAACTGACCCAGTGCCAAGTACTGAGAGTCATCTGATACCTCCCCAGGACTCCAGATCAGGGAGCCAAGAGAGGATCCTGCCTCACCCAAGGGTGAAGACACAGTAACATCTTGTTTAAGCTGTTCATTATTCAGTGTGCTGCAATTCTTGTCTTCAGACTCATTCCCTGTGTTAAGGAGGAGGCTGAGGATTGGAAAAAGATGTGGGGAATTGGTTGATTAGAAAATGTTTAGTGCTTATTAATTAACCTAGACCTTTTCTTCAACAGAGCCTTTCATCCTGCTCCCAGGATTGCCAATGTACCTTTTTGTTGTTGTTGTTGCTTTTGCCTGTATTGATTTGCTGTGTTTGTTGTTTCTTATATGTGGTGCTTCATATTCATTGCCAGCTGCTGTATTCATTCTCTTAAAGGACAGCACCCTTGTTTTTCAGATACAATTAGGAGTTTCTTTCGATGGAGTCACCGAGTGTCACAGAAAATTATGCAAGAACCAATCCATCCTAGGAGAGTGGAGAAGCCACTCCAAGTGGGAAGCATCAGGGAAGAAGCTTGAACCACTGTTTAGGAGAAGAGGGGCATTGCATATTGCAGTTATATTGCTTTAAATATCATATTTTTTTCAAAATCTATCCTCCTTCAAAATTTTGTTCCTTAGTATGAGTACATACATTATTCATGATCATATCAATTGGTAGTTTCACCACTGCTCATAAAGGAAACTTTTATTTGAATGAAAGTATTAGTTACTAATTATTACTTGGGATCATATTGTTAATACAACTGGGCACTGAAGAGCACACAATACCATTCTTGAACAGCTCTATTTAATAAGTAAACACTTCAGGAGAAACAAAAAAAATGTTTATTTCATTCAGAATGTTTTATAGGGTTTTTTTTGTTTGTTTGTTTGGGGTTTTTTATTGATAAAGAAATCATTTTATGTTGGGGAGAAAATTCTCTCACTTAAGATTTTCCTCTAGAAAAGGGCACAGGAAATAATAAGAGGAGAATGTTACCTCGCCCTTCTCTCTTATTTGCTCCTTTCTCCTTGTTCAGTGGAAAAAAATGGGATGGACAAGTGAGCAGAAATGGGGATTTCCTCATTAAATATTCAAACGTGTTGGAAAAATATTATTTTTCTTTTTAAAAAATGTGTATTGTTTCCATACATGATATAAACATATAACAAAAGATACAAATACATGCAAAGGATGGAAATATGGTATGAATTTAAAAAATCAAGACTTAGTAATACTTGGTTAGAAAAAACAAATTGATCTCAGACAGAGCATGCAAAGCATCAATTATGAAAGTGATTTAAATAGACAAACTGGTGAGAACATAGTTTATGAGTATAGGGACCTAATGTATACTTATGGGCAAAAGTATGTAATAGTTTCATGTGTGACCAGACTTCTTCATATTATTTCCAAGCTTCTCTCTTAAATGGAGTCATTATTTCCATTAATGCAGTAGAAGAGAACTCACTAAGCCAGTCTATTTATGAAGGAATAAAATTGAAAATTTTCCTTTAGAAACTTTCTTTGAAAAAAAAAGATGAAAATAGATTTTTTTTCTTGTGAAAATTTGTTTCATAAAAAAGAAATCCATATTTCTTCTCTATAAAGCTTTTTAAAAATACCCTGTATATGAAATTTTCTAAATCTTTTGACATTTTTATTGCTCTTCTTTAGACCCTCTCCAGTTGTACACATTTTTTCTCAAACTGTGGTGTGACAACTATACACAATGCATCACCAGTGCCAAGTTGTGAGTGACAATTGTATCTAGAGCCCTGCATATATACAAAATTGGTATCCACATCCATATCTGCATCTGCAAAAATGATTCATGCATATCTGCATCTACATCTGTGAATGTGGATATCCGTGGATACAAAGCAGATATCTTCAGATTTATAGGGATCAAATTATTTCCTATGTTCTACATATGATACTACAGTTAATAGAACCAGAATTATATTAGCCGTTTTTGCAATTTCATCAGATTGTTCACTCGTGTTCAATCTGTGATCCAAATCCTTTTGTGCAGTTCTACCGCTAACCTAGTTATAAGCCATTTTCTAGTTGTGTATTTCATTTTTCCCTAAGTGTAGTTCTTTGCTCTTGCCTTTCTTTAATTTCAATTAAAAAAAAATTCAGACTAATTCTTTAATTTACCAAGGTGATTTTGAATTCTTATCCTGACATCCGAAGTGCTTGCAACTCCTCCCAATTTGGTATCACTACAGATTTTATAATCATGCTATCCACTTTATCATCCAAGTCATTAATGAAAATATTGAATGACGCCTGATATAGGACATACCCCTGTGGGTGCATGAGCAATGTGTGGAAGGGGCATGAATGGTCACATGTCCTTCCCTAAATCACCGAGGTGGAGACAAGGAACCAGCAGCAGAGCCAGAAGGGAAGAGGAAGTGTCAAAACAACTGTGCTGCACTGGGCAGTATCCCAGGCAAGTAGCATGGCCAGAGGCTGCCTGGGAGAGTACCTGGGAGAGTGCTTAGTGAGAGGACAGAGTATTGCCCTGCCAGATAATGTTCAATGGGGAGTGGGATGCAGGAAGTGTGGAGGAGGCTGGGGGCAGGAACAAGCTAGTGTGGGGTCACATTATCCCCCAGCTGGTGCCCCCATTTATGACTCTCCCCCAGTAGCTCATAGGTGAGCCAACAAGCTTGCTGGGCCCCTGGCCAAGGCAGAGAGTGGGGGGAGGGACTAGCTCTGTACTCCCAGAAGGGGCAGGGTCTGGAGTAGAAGGGGCATGGCCTGAGGTAGAAGAGGCACGGCTGGGGCAACCAGCCCTCAGCACCACCTGCCCCATGTCCCCCCACCCCCAGCATTGTCCAGAGCATGCTGTCCAACACTCTGGCATCAATTTAAAGGACCAGGAGCCCTGGACTCATTGAATCGCCGGACTCTGAGGCAGTTGTCCTGTTGCCCCCACCTCCCGGTTGGCAGGTCTGATCGTTCTTTTGCAAGCCCCAGAAAATACATCTTTCTAATTCAGGAGTACACCGCTGATAACTCCTCTCGGTATTTTTTTTCAACAGTCGTACGCCTACTTCATCAGTAATTTAAACTGGATGACATTTCCCATGAGGTTGTATTGTGGGACAATGTCAAAAGGAAGTCTGAAGAAATATTCCCTGAAATCTTTTGTATCCATGTGTGGATTGTTTCAATATATGTGAGGAATACCTTTTTATGTGCTCCAAGACGTGTGCGAATATGCACCACCACTGGAAAGAAACTTAGCTATGGGTGCTCTGCTAATCAGCTGGGCAGCATTTGAATCTCTCCTGCACAAACACACAACTTACAGGGAACACTGGTCTGAAGGTGCATAATTTTCAGGGAATGGTACAGGTCGGACCTCCCTGGTCCAGCATCCTCAGGATCTGATTGATCCCGAACAACAGAGTTTGTGGACGAGGGGAGGTCAAGGCTCTCTACTGGGGTGTACGTTCTGCTCCTGGGTGGGACTGTACTCCTTGCAGCCTTCCGCTGCCTCCAGCCTCCCCACTCTGCCAGTCCTGGCTGGGGCTGCATTCCCACTGTGCCAGCCCCATCCAGGGGCCAGCTCCGCTGCCTCCAGTGCTGGCCAGCGCTGCCTCCAGTGCTGGCCAGTATTCTGTGTCGCTAGCCCCAGCCGGAGCTGCGCTCCTGCACCACACCAGCCCTAACTGGAGCAGTTCTCCTGGCTGCCAGCCCTTGCAAAGGTTGTGTTCTCCAGCACACTGGCCCCACTGGGGCTGGGCTCCCCATTGCCAGCCCAGCCTTGTCTGTGTTTCTGAACCCAGCTAGCCGGGGCTCTTTGGTCCAGGAATATCTGTGGTCCTGCCGGACCACGGATGTTGACAGACCAGAGAGTACCAGATTTTAGAGATTCAAGCTGTACTATGCCCAGCTTCTGTATTTATGGAGAAAAAATTACCCACTCCCTCTCCATCCCCAAAAGTCTAACCTTAATGATAGGAAATCTAAGTCCTACTAATCCTACTACGTGGACAAAACAAAAGAGATGCCATGATCCTTTAACTCAGAGGTGGGGAATCTAAGGCCTGGGGGCCACATTCAGCCCCCAGCTTGCCTGGATCTTGTCCCCAAGTCTCAGGGCTCCCCCCCAGCACTGGCGTTCCCCTCGCGGGGCTAGGGCACACAAAATCTTTTATCTTCCTAGTCCCTTTAGTCTCTGCTATGCAAGAGGAATGTGGAGAGTGTTTTTCTCCTCAATCAGAGGTCGCATCAGCGAGGGTGTGGTTTTTTTTGTTTTTATTTTTGCTTCACTTCTCACTTGTGAGCAGTTTCCAACTGATTTTTCTGTGGGTCAGTGGCTCCTGACCCAAAAAAGATTCCCCACCCCTGCTTTAGCTGCTCTACACAACTTTGTATAATACACCAGCTAAGTGTGTCACATCACCTTCTCTACACAGATATATGGGCTACACAAAGAATAAGAACTCATTTATTCTGTCTGTACACATCCATGTTTCCTGGTTTATGCTTTCATTGTAAATTCCTTGGTCAGATTCATACTTAAATTTTAAACTTTTTGTTCAGTGTTTGTATATTACCTAGCACACCTGGATCATGGTCCATGACTGAGGCTCCTAGGTTGTAATTTGTTATATAGTGTCTACTACAGCTAATGGAAATACTACTTTATGTTTTTATGACGATAGTTCATATTTTGTAAATGAAGGTCTAGATTCAAAGTGTGTACTCAAATTTCAGGGCATTACAAAAGTGAGGAAAAAGTCAGCTGCAGTCCACAAAAGCTTATGCCCTAATAAATGTGTTAGTCTGTGAGGTGCCACAGGACTCCTATTTGTTTTTGCTGAAACAGACTAACATAGTTACCCCTCTGAAACTTGTAATTTTACAATATTCATATGCTCCTTCATTCCATTTCAGGATGTTTCACTGCAACAGAATCTTACGCGAAACACATCACAGCTAGTTTCCACAAAAATAGCATAGCAATATCCAATAATAATAAAAAGTGTGGAAATTTATTATAAGTATCATGGATGTTTCTCCCCTGAGAAACATCCACATTTGTAATATATTATCATAAATGTACTGCTTGAGGCCACCCCAATCTAATATTTTCTTTCTGACCTAAATACACAAAGGCAAAGAAACAGGCAAAATGGCAGTTAATCTGCAGGCACAGAGAATCTGTCACATTTGGCTGAAAGTCATATTTAATGCAGTGGCTGATGCCTAGCCATGGGGAAAGTATAATTGGTTGAAGAGTTTATCTTTGTGGGAAAATGGGGATAATGTGCTTTAGAACTGGTTGTATTTTCTTTTCTTATGTAATAATTTGATTCATACATTCTGATTAAAGATATGAAAGGATAACAGAATGCTTACTCCTTTTGCCCTCTCATTTATACCACAATAAAGAGCTGGAAGGAGAATACTTGTCTATATAAACTTATGAGTAAGAACAAAATAAATGGTGATATAAAGTACTCCAATTTATGTGCTAGGCTTATGGATTTCCTTCTGTTTTTCATTGGTAGTTTCAAAACTGTGCTCTTCAGGAGGCTTTCCCCCCCTTTATCTTCCTTTTTTTCTGTTACTTTATTGGAAGTCATGTCAATAACAATAATTCTTGGAAATACTTGGCCTTTGGGAAGTCTAGAACACAAGGCAGAGCAGGCATTTGCATATGTCAACCTCTGTCTACTAAAAAGCAAACAAGTCACAAAACAAGAAAATTCACATGTACGTTTTTCCCTTAGGGTATGTCTACACTACAGCGTTATTTCAAAGTAGCTTATTTCGAAATAGTTAATTCGAAATAAGTTATTTCAAAATAACGCGTCTACAAACAAAATGCATTTCGAAATAGCGTTTTGCTATTTCGAAATAGCGCATCCACACTCAGTGGATGCTGAATAAGGCCAGCCGGAACCAGGTCCGGCAGGGCATCAGGTCAGGAGTTACTTTGTGTGGCTGCTGCCTGAGGCTATCTGAGGCCTGTGCTTAAAGGGACCGCCCTGGACAGCCAGTTCTAAGGTTTTCCTGCTTGCTTGCCTACCTCAATGAGGGACAGTAAAGCATTTTGTCTCTGCGTGCTCTGGTTGCCCTCACTTGGGACACCACAGCACTCTACAACATAGAGACAGAGCTGCCCCTGGACACTCTGGTGCTTCTCTTGGACACGTTGCTGTGAGCCTGGCTGCACTTTCTGCAGGCTGCCATCTGGGAGATCCATCGGGGGGCTGTCAATATCCAGGAGGCCCTGCTGGAGAGCTTCTACCCTGAGGAGCACTAAGAGCCTCTCTGGTCTGCCCCACTGGGGGCTTGTGCCACATTCCTCCCTCACATCCTTCCACTTACACCTCCCTAACCCCCCTTCCTGATGTCAAATAAAATACATGTATTTTCATGAACACAAACTCTCTTTATTTAACAAAACTGGGTCTGGGGGTGAAGGGGAGGATGAAACTCTGGTGAGACTGGGGAAAGGAGGCGGGAGAGGGGAGGAGAGAGGGTGGGAGAGGAGAGGGATAAAGCTGGGAGGAGGGAGCTGGAAGGGGGAAGCAAGGGGAAGAAGGGGGAAGGGAAGCTCAGGGTTCAGGGTTGGGGGTCTCACCGGACCAACTTGATTTTCATGTGAACTTGCTCCTGGGTTCGCGTGTGGCCTTTGGTGGCCAGGCTGGCAGCTATCCTGCCATAGACAGCCACGTTCCCCCATCTAGTGCAGAGATCATGGACATTGGGGGCATCCTCCCAAACCTGAATAAGGTCCATGATCTCCACCCTGAACCAGGAAGGTGCCCACTTTCTCTGGGCCCTGGCAGGTTCCTAGGAGCTGGCAGACTGCTCCTGGGGAGCAGTGGAGGGCTGGCTGCCAGTGGCTTGCTGGCTCATGTTTTGGGGCCACTGGGTCAGGGGCAGTGACTGCTGGCTCTGGGCTGGCAGTCTTGGAGCCGGCACAGGCACTGTGGCCAGAGTCTACCCCTTTAAGGGCTCCGTGGAGGGGGGGAAGGAGAGGAGTGTTCTTGGTTGAGGCCAGAGTGGCTACCAGAGCTCCCTGGGAAGGGCTGGAGGCCCCCTATTTCGAAATAAGTTTCTACACAGCACTTATTTCAAAATAGCAATTTCTAAATTGGCGTTATTCCTCGTTGAATGAGGTTTACCAATTTTGAAATAAGCCATCCACTATTTCCATGTAATTTCAAAATAGCGGTTGGCTTGTATAGACACTAGGAAAGTTATTTCGAAATAACAGCTGTTATTTAAACATAACTTTGATGTGTAGACATACCCTTATTCCCTTTAAATTGATCTTTAACTGGTATTAGAAATGTGAATCTGCTTTTCATTGTAGAAAGTATTACATTGGTAATAAGAAGATCAAAACAAACCATCTATAAACCATAGCAGAAATATCACCATGAAGAAATGTTTTCTCATTTCCCAATCAAGTCTAAATGGACGTGCCTAATTATTCTGCTTGCTTAATAACTAATACTGTTGGGAGAATGTACACTCAGCCATATATGCAGATAAGGAAAAATATTCTTTCTTTCTCTCTTCTATCCTGATTAAACTGAGCTACTCCATGTAGAAACCACCAGAATTACTTGATCAAATTTTCATGCTGCAAAAAGTTAACAAGAAGGCCCAAAAGGCAGAAATTATCAAAATTATTGTTTTCCCCCCAGCCTTTGTGTATATATCTATTACAGTGTATAGTCTAACTAGATGGTCACATACTTATATGTATAGGGCAATTGCTCATTCAATTGTCAAGATAGTCAAAATTAAAGATTTTAAGACTGGAACAATTCTCAGAAAGCTTTGACAGGTTAATTAGTCAAATTATTACATAACAGAAGAAAATACTTCTTGTTCCCACGGTGATAAACTCTTGAATCAACAATACTTTTTCCATGGCCAGGCATCAGCCACTGCATTAAATATGATTTTCAACCAGTTGTGGAGTTGGTTAGAAATGTTGGGGTAAAATGTTTTTTCAGTGGGAAATGTAGTTTCATCAAAAACATGCTAATTTTTGCCATACCTTCCTATTTTATAGAAGTCAAATCAAAATGAAAAGTTCAGCTTCTATTAAGGTTGAACCAAACTGAAACAGTTAATCAAATTGAATCAAAATGTCTTATGTGAGTAAGTTTGACACCAGTCTGCATCTGTTGTGATGAGGTAACAGGGAGGATTTAGCCTGGCCAGGGACACTGGTGACATGAAGGACCAACAGCAGCTCCCCTGAGGCACAGCACTGAAGGAGGATGATACCATTTAATATTGAAATGACCCAGAACATTTAGACCATACTTACTGTTCAAAATTAAGTATTCTGCTTTATTACAAGAGTTTAGGGAATCCCACTCTTCCAAATTTAATCGATTGGTGCTCAAATACTGTGTGTTTCCCAAAACACCATTACACACACATTCTTATTGAGGTACTGGCAAACATATAGCTATAAATTTGGGGGTTTCTTTGGTTGGTTTTTCATAATTAGTACAATTTATAGCCATTATATTGAATTTTGTTTGAGACTTTGCATTAAACAATGTGAGTATGAATATTATTCCAGAGTATAATAAATTGCACTGAAAAAATATGAATGATTATGGTTACCAGAGCATCAGAGTACTATGAAGTTTCTTACTCTATTATAAAGCCCTAAACCGTTCATAGTAACTATAACTTCTAGATGTCATCAATAAATCAAGTCAGGCCAATGGCAGCAAAGTGATGGATATCCAACTATCTAAGGGATTTGATCATAAGACACAAGCTAAAATGGTGACAAGACAGAGATAAATGTTTGTGTTCAGATTAACATCCCAAGGTCAGAGTGCCCAAGCATATCAATGAGGAGTATTCAGGCAACACTCTGAGAATATTAATCTAAAAAGGTGCAACAGCTAAGTGGAAAAATAAATTGAATTTTAATGAAGTCTGTTATGATTGCCTAAGAAAACATTTATAGTAAATTACAAAGAGATTTGAGTTTGTTCATGCACAAGGTTTGCTCCTTTAAAGTATCTGACACTGTATAGTTATTATTTCTTTTACTTTAAGTAACTTTGCAAAGACATTGATAAAACATTAGAAAAACACAGAAGCATATTCTTAATTCCTTAAGGATGGGGAGGGGAGAAAATAAATGCAACTCATGCACAACTAATCCTCAAATGAATTTATGGGCACACAAAAACTTGTTAAGTTTGTGCAGGGTGAATGTGTGATATATCCATTTTGAAAAGGTAAGGATGAAAGAATCAGAGATTGAAACACATAACAAACTGGCAAAGACACACATGACAACATCTTGATTGTTTCATGTATCTACATTAGGTAGTGTTTTATTTTTGCATCTGAGATGCTGTAAATATCATTTTCACCCAAATTACAGACAACTGAGATAATACATTTAGGGCTCGGTCCTGATCTTATATTTTCCACTTGTATGCTAGTGTAGCAGATGATTTAACAAGTTCAGGGTTAAAGCCATAGGGCACATTTTTCTTTTGTCTTTTTCAAAACTGTGTTCATTCAATTTGTTTCAGTTTTCAATTTGTTTGCCTCTAAGCTGTGGCAGGGAAAAAATATCTGAAGCTATGAGTAATTCACTCAAGCAAAATTGATTTTGTAAACTGGATTGTATGGGATCATTTAAACCCTTTATACCCATACTCAAAATGTGCTGGACTATTAGATTTGGGGCCTGATTCTTGTGTAAAATTAAATAAAGAAATAAATAAAAATAATGTAAAATTATTAGTATTAGTATTATTATTGTGTAAAAATAATAAATAATCAAACAAAAATACTTGCTTCTAAGTTTTAAAATAATTTAAAGAAAAACATGTCTCTTTCAATCATACAATCAAAAAGTTTAAGTGCTATGATTTCTGAGTATAATGGTTCATTTGCAACTCTGGATTTCTATCTTCTAGGACATTAATTCACTTTTAACACTTTTGATATCGTCTCTTATGACCTTCCCATAAACTAACCGGAGAACTATAGCCTAGATCAGGGGTGAGGACTGGCAGTTCATCAGTGCTAGCGGAGGATGGGCTGTGAGAAGGTTTGTCTATGTGAGTGACAGCAGGCATGGCCACTTACAGCTCCCAGTGCTGCTGTTTGCCCAGCCTGTGCCACTTTCCACAGTTTCCATTGGCCAGGAACAGTAACTCGCATCCAATGGTCGGGCCTGTGGATGCGCAGGTAAACAAACCATCTTGCAGCCTATCAGCGGCTAATCTAGATGAACTACATGTGGCCAGTGCATAAATAAACTGGGTTGCAGAACTGGTTGAGAAACCATACTCAGAGAGTAGATATCAGTATCTCACAATCAAGCTGAAAGGAAATATTAAGCAGAGTACCACAGGTCTGTGCCCAGTTCTATTCAATATAATATAGATTATTGAGATAATAGCATAGAAAGTACACTTACAAAGTTTGTGGATGGTACCTAGATAAGAGGTATTGCAAGCATTTTAGAGGAGAGGGTTAGAATTCAAAATAATTTTGACAAACTGAAGAAATGATCTGAAATAAATAGGATGTAATTCATTAAGGACAAATGCAAAGTTTTTGCAAGTAGGAAGGAATGATCAATTACACAGATACAAAATGGGAAGGACCTCTTAGAAAGGAATATTGCAGAAAGGTATCTGGAGGATATCATGAATTGGAAACTAAATATGAGTCACCAGTATAATACTGTGGCAAGAAAGGTGATTGTCATTCTGGGATGTGTTAGCAGCAGTGTTTTAAGCAAGACACAAGAAGTAATTTCTTCACTCTACTCAGCAGTGCTAAGGCCTTACCTAGAATTTTGTGTTCACCACTGGACAGCATACATTGGGAGAGGAACTAAAATTATTAAAGATCTCGAAAACATAACCTATGAGGAAAGGATTTTAAAAATTGGGTTTAGTTAGTCCGTAGAAAAGAAGACTGAGAAGGGTTATGATAATACTCTTCAGGTCCTAAGAGGCTGTTAGAAAAAGAAGGTTATAATGTGTTTTCCTTCAACATTGAAGATATGACAAGTAATAATGGAGCTAAATTTCAACAAGGGAGTGTAGCTTAAAGAGTAGGTAAAACTTCTCAAATGTAAGGAAAGTTCAGCATTGGAACAAATTACCTGGGAAGCTTGGGGAAATCTCTTGTAAGAACAGGTTAGACATATATCTGCCAGGAATTATCTTGCTTAGTGGTTCTTATCCAGGGATACATATACCCCATTGTGATACACAGAGGTTTCCAAGGGGGAACATCATCCGGGGATACATCAACTCATCTAGATATTGGCATACTTTTATAAGAGGATACATAAATTCACTAGTGAAGTAAGTACAAACTAATATTTCATACAGACAATGACTGGTTTATACCGCTTTCTATCCTATATACCAAAATATAAGTATCATATTTATATCCCTATTGATTTTATTTCATAATTATAAGGTAAAAATGGGAAAGTAAGCACTTTTTCAGAAATAGTGTACTGTGGCACTATGGCCAGGATCTCGGGGCCCATCTAATGTTGCTTATTTATGGAAAAGTCATGGCAAAGATTGGGGCAGGCAATCCACAAAGCTGGTTCTTATTGCAATACTTAGAACCACCAAGCTAGCCACATGCAGCTTCTATAATGCCTTACTAGTTGCACAGAAGCAAAAACACAGTTCCCGTAAAACAACACAGCTTATGTCCTTCCTCGCAGACAGCCAAATCAAATACGATAAGGATTGCAGAAAATCTTATTCATCATAAAACAATTTGTACCAATTCCAAAGGTTACTTCCCAGGTTAATGAATATTTTAGATCTTACTCAAATACATACTTACATTCCAATTCTTATTAACTAAAACAAATTTATTTAAAAAGAAAAGAGAAAATGTTGTTTAAATGGTCATTATACATACAGAAACTCCCATTTAAAGTTGTAGTTATGTTCCTGAAAAATGCTACTTTAATCAAAATGATGTTAAGCTGTCATGGCCATAAGGGATGGCCAGCAGCCTGGGGACTGAGAGGTTAACTATGTGCCCTGTACCTAGCCAGGTACCAGTCAGCCAAAAGAAATGCAGATATGGATTTCAAACTGAGACAAAGGAATTTTTGGTTTTTCCCTCCTTTGTCTCTGAGCCAGAGTTTGCTCTCTAGATACTGAGGGAGACAGAAGACATGTCTCCCTCCAAGAAAAGACTCTTCATAATGTGTAAGTAGGGTAAAGTCTAGATAAATCCATCAGGTTTTATTGTTTTCTGGTTTGGGAACTTGCATCTGATGTCTGTGCTTTAGAAATGGTTTTTCCTCTCTTTTGCAACTAAGTTTTGGCCCATGGGGAAATCCTCCATGAGTATATTAATTGGTGGCTCTTATCATCTAGCCATTCCAACTATGCTTGTAACTAGAGTATTGTTTTAATAATAAAAGTCCTTTTTTTTTTTTATTAACCTGGTATGGGTTCATTTCCGTGTCCTGGAAAATATGTCTGTGAGACCTGCATGCCTCTGATGAGGGGACAGCATCACAGACTGCAATTTGTATTTTCTCTTTTCTTTTCAAACTCTTTGGAGAAAAGAGCTTGGGGTGCCCTAGTATTGGTTTCAAGTATCCACCCCTGTTTGTGGATTCAAAAGCACTTGATGGTGGCAGAGGATTCCCCGAAATCCAGCTATTAGGATTTTGGGGGGAGTTTTTGAACCAAAGCCTGTAGAGATCAGGTTTTGGGTTGCTTTTGTGGGCCCCCACTTCTGCATTCATCGTGCCAGAGTGGGGAACAGCCTTGACATAAGCAAACCCAGTTTTCTCATGAGAATGAATGTAAATGGGGGAGTAGAATTCCAGGGAAATTTTTTTCAGCAGACAAAAGACAGTGTATATGTGACTGTGTGTGGTCACAGAAGACCCCTTGGGTCTGCTTCCTGGTGTGCTGATAAAGCCACTGACACTCACCTCTTTGCTTTCTGGGGCTTCTTACCACTCTGTCCTGCCAGGCCAGATCTCCTGTATTCTCCCAGCATAAAGCTGAGATCACCACCCTTCCCAAAGAGCAATGCAGACACAACACCGAGGAAACCAAACCCCAAATGGGATCAAACCCCCAAATCAATCTGTCTTTCTCTAGGTGAGAGTTTCACATTTTGAAAGCACATTCAGGTAAGCCCCCTATAACAATGAAAGGAGAATAGACACACTGATTGCTCCCTCAGGTAAAAATTATTTACACTGGGCTTGATAGTAAATAAATGTAATTTTATTAAGTACAAACAGTAGGATTTAAGTAGTTGCAAATAGACAGAGTAAAGTAAATTACAATTTTAAAATAAAAGTAAATGCATAGCTATTTCTAACACACTAAAGCTTATTGCAAACTTACCCTAACACTGGTCTTATGTCAGGCAAATATTCAAGCCAGGGAGGATCTTTTTTTCCTCTCTCTGATCCCAGCTCTGCTCTTAGATGTGTCATGTCAGCAAAAGACAAAGGGACAAATAGCTTCCAATTGCTGTAACGCTTTCCTTTGGGTGGGAACTTCTTGTTCTCTCTCCCACCTTCCATGGAAAATTACCTGGTCAGACTGGCAGTTAGGGTGGTCACATGTCTTCCTAAGACTAACCACTGCTTAGTCTTAAAGGATAAAGAAGGTTGTTCTCACGTTGTTAAATTGATCACACAGTCATTAATGTGTCCACACATTGGAAACACTCTTGATGGCTTTCATGTGCACATTTAAAACCCTAAACCATTCCCTATCGCATATTTCTAACTTTACGTACAAGGACGTAAAATACACCAAAATGAGATATACAGATTCAGCAGGCTGTGGCATTAAGATTGATAGGTTACATGAGGTATTTTGTTCAAATCATCTTCAAGTTATGCACATTTGTATTCATAAGACAATGTCATAAAGCATGGGGGGAACTATCACAGTATACATGTACAGTATAAGCCATAAGGCATGAACAATTTTAAACATACAATTTAATACTGTACACAGCAACGATAATCATAAAGCTTGGTTGACATGGCAGAGTCAGAGGGTGAAATATTTCCTAGGGAATGTGTTGCTACTAAATGATGAACTAGCACCTGGCTGAGCTCCTAAGTGTTTACAAGTTATTGTTAATGTAGCCTCACACTCTAGAGGCAGCATGGACTGAGGTAGGAGAAAGGAAATAAAATGGACATAGGGCAGTGTCTTCAAACACTACCCTGCAGAAACTGCATATGATGATGAACTGACAGTATCCTGCTGCATGGAGCACACCACTCTCTCCTCTAGACAGTGCATACACAACTGCACAGTGTCAAGGGGTGTATATCTTTGTGTGAGAGTGACAGAAACAAACACACTGTGTGTGAGAAACAGACACACAACAGTGTGTGTGTGTGTGTGTTTGATAGAGAGAGGCAGAGATGCACATTGCCCCTTTAAATACACTGAACCCACTTCAAGTACACTGCCATTAAAGAATGGTACTATAGGTAGGAAGTTCAGCCTCAAAAATCTGTAGCTGTGATATCCTGCTTTGTGGCCCTGGGGTAGAAAGCAGGGTGCTGATTCAGAGGAAGAGGAGAAATCCTGACATCATCACCCCTCTGTCCATCCCCTTTTACTCTCTCAGAGCAAGCAAGAGCCTCCCAGGAGCTGCTCCAAGGTAGAAGGCAGGACCAGCAAAGCAGTAGACTGCCCACTGCATACCTTACAGGGAACTTTGCAGAGCTGATGGCAACCTGTCGGCCTACCCTGGTTCTAAATGCCCACAAGGACAGGCTGCTTTCCCAGAAAATCTGAGAAGTAGTAGACAAAGCAGGAGGCCAAATGATGTTATAAGGGAGCATTGCATAACTTTAAATGAGCATGTGCTCAATAAGCAACGTAATAACAAAACAACGTTAACGAGGCCAATGTTAACTAAGGAGTTACTGTTCAGACTTGAATATAATTTTAAGTCAGTTTCCTAGCAGATATGGAGGGCTCAATGGTTGCATAGAGTTCTTTCAGCATTAATCCATAGGCTATAGTCCAGCATCATCAAGGATGATCCAAATGGATTTGGAGACCTCAGTCCTACATGGTTCTCACTCTCATTTGTTTCAATGGGCCAGATGCAGGGCAGAGAACTTGTCATGTGAATAATCAGTGATGGCATTCCTAACCTCTCTTTGCCTAGGAATGGTGTCAGGGGATGGATCACTTGATGATTACCTATTCTGTTCATTCCCTCTGAAGCACCTGGCATTTTCCAGTGTTGAAAAACAGAATACTGGGTTAGACATGGGTCTATACAGCACCAAATTCCAAAATAAATCACCTTTCTGAAATGTCCTTTACTCCTCGTGGAATGAGATTTAAAGGGACGTTGGAATAGCACACCCATTATTTCGAAAGATATTTTGAAATAACAGGCGTGCTGTCAAGACGCAGAATAGCTATTTTGGCATGCCAGAAGTATCCCGAAATAGCGCTGCAGTGTAGACATACCCTCATTGTGGACATGCTATACTGACTTAGAGCCCCAGAAAACACTGAGGAATAATTATTTTGAATGACTCCAGGGAGTAGTTATTTTCAAATAGCAGCAGTGGAGCATCCACATTACTACAGCTTTGAAATAACTATTTCTAAATAAGCATTATTCCTTGCGGAAAGCAGGAGTTATTATTTCAAAATAACCAGCTTCTTATTTCAAAATAACAGGCTCGATAGGGTTGACACTCGGCTTGTTATTTCAAAATAAGGGGGGTTATTTCAAAATAACTTCCTAATGTAGACCATGGCTAAGAGTAAACTCTTAGCAGGAACTAAATGCTAATATGACTACCCTCTTCCTGTCTATTTCATTACAATGTTGCAAGCATTTCTGAACATTTGGGTATTGTAAAAGAACATGGTGTTCAAAGTTATAAGAAATGGAAATGGGGTAGAACACTTGTTTCTGTTTAAAAAAGTCTTTCTGTCTGCAGAGAGATCAATGAAATAATACAGTGTATTTAAATGTTTCATCCAAGAAAAAGAGAACAATATTAATTATAGCCTTTAGCTCTTTTCATGGCAATCCTTTGGTAATTATAGTGCAAGAGAAAGAACAGAAGTAATTTAAAGACATATTTCTTTATAAGAAATCTAATTTTTTTTACTTACAAAAGAGTACATTTCAAAGGAGGACTTTGTCTTAAAGATAGATCTGCCTTATTTGCACAAAGCTAGTGCAGTCATAAATTGTAAAAGGACTTTAAAAAATGTTTCTGAGGTTACATTTTATAGCGGCATCATAGTGGTAGACCTACTTATTGAGAGAAAGTTAAGTGACATTGGCACAAATGACAGCTGCAGAAGACTTCAAAGTCATTGCCGGCAAATCATAAATAATAGACAGGGCTAGCATTTTCTGTCATCATAGTCCTAGGAAATGTTATCTTGAGGTATATTTTTGCATTAATCTTTAGATGGAAAAAATCTTTTAAGAAGTGGTAGGAAGCTCTAGATGGCTTTTTTCTCCACAATTCCACACCAGTTTTATGCTACTGACATTAGTGTAACAACAAGGAGATATCCTGGGACCAACATGGCTAAAACTACACTGCCTACAGCAATGAATGTATGGATACAAGCAAAGCACCTCTCAGCATCAGCACAGTATCTAAGCTTTGAAATCTTTCTTGTGTGAAAATCAATGGTTATTTTGTCTGCTTAAGGAATACAGAATTGGCAAATGGAAAGTAGGCCATTGGGGATGGTTGACCAAAACCAAAACTTGGCTGTGAAAAGCAGCATTCATAAAAAGGAGAATCAACAACTCAGGCTATGTCTAGACTGCAGAGTTTTTGCAGGATGCCTCTGGTGTCCCGGAAAAGCTCTGCCACATCCAGGGAATGCATCCGCTTTTTCCGAACACTTCCTGAAAAAGCGGGAGCAGTCTTTCGGCACCCCTGTATTCCTCTCAATGAGAGGAATAAGGGATGTTCTGAAAGAAGAGGTTTTTCTAAAAATTGGCCCTGTGGTTTGCAATTTGCATATCTTTTTCTGATAAAACTGCAGTTTAGATGTAGCCTCAGTGGGAAAAGAAAAAAAATCCAAGGTCCAGTTTTACTTCTATTGCAATTAATGGGATTTTTTTGTTGACTTGAACAAAGGCACAATTAGTCCCTCATTAAGCATAATTTATTTTTAAGAGAGACAATTTCTTAAAACATGAGTTCCCCCCAAAGATTCCTTAAAAACATCCTCATTGCCTTCAGCCAATGACCACATATGCTTTGCCATTGAATACAGTGAAACTATTTGTTTGACCAAAGACTACTAAACTGAAACACCAGATGGGCGATGTTACTGATTGGGTTACTGAATTTTAGTATCTGGCAAGAATATTTAAACCTCTTAACTAGCTCATTATCTGAACCTTGTACCGGAGTAATTTCCATTCAGAACATTTATGACAGCTATGTTAACACTGAATTGAAAGCGTTCCCTTTGAAGCATGTACATTTTCCTATGTTAAATACATATTTTAAACTAATTGCTCAGCAGGCTTTGTAAACATCTTTAATTAATTAACAGTGTCTGTTCAGAAAGTGCAAAGTCACAAACGAGAGAGCAAAAAATAGATACTGCATTTTTTGCTATCTACATCACAGTCAAGTGACAGGCAATTAAATATATATTGACCTGTTGAGGAGTGTGTGTTCTTCAAAGCCACCACTGTTTTAACGTGATCTAGGGAAAATTAGCTATTGCTAACTGAATTTGAAGATGAAACTAAACTAGAGGTAACTAGTGGGGTTCCCCAAGAGTCCGTACTGGGACAAATCCTATTCAACCTATTTATAAATGATCTGGAGAAAGAGGTAACCAGTGAGGTGGCAAAATTTGAAGATGAAACTAAACTGCTCAAGATATTTAAGACCAAAGCAGGTTGTGAAGAGCTTCAAAAAGATCTCACAAAACTAAGAGATTTGGCAAAAAATAACAAATGAAATGTAATGTTGATAAATGTAAAGTAATGCACACTGGAAAAAAATCCCAACAATACATACAATATGATGAGGACTATTTTAGCTATAACTACTCAAAAGAGAGATCATGGAGTCACTGTGGATAGTTCTCTGAAAACATCCACTTAATCTACAGCAGCAGTCAAAAGAGTGTTAGGAATCATTAAAAAAGAGATAGAGAATAAGACAAAGAATATTTTATTGCCTCTATATAAATCTCTGGTATGCCCACATCTTGAATACTGCATACATATGCGGTCACCTCATCTCAAAAAGGATATATTGGCATTGGAAAAGGTTCAGAAAAGGGCAACAAAAATTTTTAGGGGGTTGCAAAGTGTTCCATATGAAGAGAGATTAAAAAGACTGGAACTTTTCAGCTTAGAAAAAAGGAGACTAAGGGGGCAATATGATAGAGGTCTATAAAATCATGACTGGTGTGGAAAAATTGAATAAGGAAAAGTTATTTACCTGTTCCCAGAATGTAAGAACTAGGGGTCACCAAATGAAATTAATAGGTAGCAGGTTTAAAACAAACAAAAGGAAGTTTTTCTTCATGTAGCACAGAGTCAACCTGTGGAACTCCTTGCCAGAGGATGTTATTAATATCAGGATTTTAACAGTGTTTAAAAAAGAACTCAATAAATTCACAGAGGTTAGGTCCATCAATGGCTAGTATCCTGGATGGGTAGGAATGGTGTCACTAGTCTCTGTAAGAGACTGGGAATGGGTGATGGGAGAAGGATTGATTGAAGATTCCTTGTCTTGTTCACTCCATCTGGGGCATCTGGCATTGGTCACTGTCAGAAGACAGGATACTGGGCTAGATGGATCTTTGGTATGACCCAGGACGGCAGTTGTTATGTTCTGAGTACAATAGAAAAATTACTTCTTGTGTTTTGGTCAAAACACTACAGATAATGCATCTAAGAATGACAATCACTTTTTTTCAACAATGTTACACTGGTGACTCATATTTAGTTTGTGATCCACTATAGCCCACAGATACTTTTCTTTGTTATTCCTTCACAGACAGTCATTTCCCATTTTTATGTGTGTTATTTCTAAATGGGGTACTTTGCATTTGTGTTTATTTTCATCCTGTTTTCTTCAGACAATTTTAATCCCATCCTCCAAAGTTCTTGAAACGTCTTTCGGGTATCTTCGTCAATTTTCTAAGTGTAGTCCTCAAGCGATTATCTAAATCATTGATGAAGATATTGAACAGAATGTGAGCCAGAACTGATCCCTACAGGACCCTATATGCTATGTCCTTCACCCAGGGCCAGACCGAGCCATTCCGGGGCCCCGGGAAGACAGTTTAATTGCGCCCCGGGTTGGGGGAGGGTGCATGCACGGCCCCGTCCCCGCGCTGGCGCATGGGGGAGGGTGCATGTGCGGCCCCGCCCCTGCCCGGCACGTGGGGGAGGGCGCGCGGAGCTGGCGGCGGCAGGACGCATGTGCCTGGCCCGGCCCAGCCCAGCTACCGCTGGCGCGCAGCCCAGGGCCACCTGGGACGGGCCAAGCCTGGCCATGCAGGGCCCCGCAGCCGCGGGGGGAAGGGCGCTGCTGACCGGCGCTGCGGGGGTTAACGCGGCCCCCACCCTGGGCGGCCGCTGCAGGGTGGCCACTGGGAGCTGCTGCAGTCCGCGATCCGGGAGCCGGGCGTGCGGCGCCTGATGGCAGCTATAAGGGGAACTGCGCGCCCCTTACAGCTGCCATCAGGCATCCCCCATAGGTTGGTGCCCCAGGCAGCTGCCCAGCTAGCCCATGCCTTAATCCAGCCCTGCCTTCACCTTGATTGTGAACCATTGATAACTATTCTCTGGGAGCAGTTTTCCAACCAGTTTCCATCTACCTTATAATAATAGCTCCAATGATTAGGAGGATTTTATTTCCCTTTCTTATTCATGAGAAGATCATGTGAGGCAGTATCAAAAGCCTTACTAATATAAAGATCTACCACATCTATTGCTTCTTCCCCATCCACAAGGCTTGTTATCTGATCAAAGAAAGCTATTAGGTTGGTTTGACATGGTTTTTTTTGACAATTCCATGCTGTGTGTTACTTACCACTTTATATTCTAGGTGTTTGCAAATTGATTTATTAAATATTTGCTCCATTATCATTCAAGGTATTAAAGTTAAGATGTCTAGTTTATAATTTTGAGACCTAATTTCTTAAGCAACCCTTTGTAGATCTCATCCTTCACAAATTTCCAAGTTTTCTCTGCCATATGTTTGAAACCAAGATTTTCCATTTTCCATTTTTTAAGAAAACGTGATATTTTGGATTTATTTCCCAACTGGAACACAAATATTGTTTAAATTTCCCTTGAAAAAATTGATGAAAAGAAAAAAGGAAAAGTCTCATTTAAAATTTGATTCAGAAAGTTTGAAAAAATTCATTTCAACGTGAATTATGGATTTAGAGACTTATTCTGTTTGTGGTTTTAACATGTTTATGTCAGAAGCTCTTGTGCATGTGAAGAAGTATGAAGATGATAGAATAATACAAATTAATTTTGAAATGAAAATGTTTACAAATAAAATGTTATTTTTCCAAACTTTTTAAAAGGAATTATTTCTGTTTCAATGTTTTTGCATTACTTTGTTAAAACAGTATTTTCTGATAAAATAATTTGTGCAAAATTGTTCAGACTGGCTCTAGTCATGGTGATAAGCCAATAAATAAATAATAATAATTCCTTAATCAATAGTATGATCATATGAGCCAGATTAATAGAATCATAGAAGATTAGGGTTGGAAGAGACTTCAGGTTGTCATCTAGTCCAATTCCCTGCTTAAAGTAGAACCAACCTTAACTAAATCATTCCAGCCAGGGCTTTGTCAAGGCTGACTGGAATCTTAAGTAACCCATTCCAGTGCTTCACTACCCTCCGAGTAAAGTAGGTATTGCTTGTTTATTGGTTTATTGGGTTTTTTTTTCCTACGAGCCAGTCTAGACTTCCCACACTGAAACGTGAGACTGCTGGCTCTTTGTTCTGTCATCTGCCAGCATTGGGAATAGCCTTGCTCCATCTTCTTTGGATCCTCCCTTCAGGTAGTTGAAGTCTGTTATCTAAACCCCCTCATTTTCCCTTCTGCAGAATAAGACCAGTTACCTCAGCTTCTCATAGGCCATGTGCCTCCAGATATTCTTAATCACACTGAGTAAAAACTTACTAATCAAATAGTCCCATTGCAGTCAATGAGTGAGCAGGAGATATGTCACTTCTGAAAGGGCTTCAGCATACTGTCCCTCATTTTCTGCCATCTGATGCAGCTGAGAGATGATACCAACACCGTCCCTCATCCATCCATCTGAATTTCCTTTGGAGTGTCTGAATTCTTCTGTTGTGCTAGATTTACATGGTCCTATCTGCAAAGATCCTGGACGAGTATGAAGAGCATAGGGTATTTTACACAAGCATTTAGGTACCGTGATGATGGGAAGGGCCCTTGAAAATCCTGGGTAAGAAAAATTAATTTTAATCTCTCTTCATATGGAACATGTTCCAACCTCCCTATCATTTTTGTTGCACTTTTCTGAACCTTTTCCAATGCCAATATATCTTTTTTGAAATGAGGTGACCAGACCTTTTTAAATATTACCTACGTGGTCGGCAATCAGAGAAGTCCAGCCATCTGTGGCAGCCTGCAGCAGTGCGGAACTGGAGAACCCCAAAAGCTAGTGGCAGTGTTGAGCAGGGGGCTGGGGAAACCCAGACATCGATGGTAGCATGGGGTCCATGGCAGGGGACACCTCCCCTGGGCCGGCAAATTCTCTCATTCTGGACTGGTCAAGTCTCAACTGTGCTGGACCTGGGAGGTCCATCCTGTATTTGATTTGCACCATGCAAATTTATATCTATTTCTTCACAGTATTAGAAAAAAGAACAAGAACTAAATAATTCTATTATATAGTGGTTTAATTTTGTTACAATCACTCTGAGTTATGTTATTTGTACAGTGCATTTTTATTACTTGTTATTAAAATTGCTTATCCCAATATATTAGCATATTTTTCTATGTCTCAAAAATGAACTCTACTTATCCACAGGCCCTGATTAAACATATGATCTGCACTCGCATAAGATTACTTAGAAATTAGAGGGGAAGCCAGATAAAAATGTGTTGCCATTTACAAGGAACAAAAAAAGCCTTTTGTCTTAATGACTCACACAACATTTTAGTAGAAATAAGCATAATGTATCATGAAAATACTAATATATCACTCAAATACAAGAACATTCCCAGAAGCCCTGATATTTTTGCATATACCTTTGATAATCACATTTTCTTGAACTCATCACCACAATTAAAACAGGTGGGACCACCTTGGTCTGGCACAGAATGACAGAATTTGCTGGACCAGGGGAGATGAGCCAGCCAGCCCCTCACCTCTGGTCCCTGCTCTTCTCCCCCACTTTTCTACTGCCGACACTGGCCCCAGGCTGCCTTTGGCAGCTAGGGTTTTCCGGTCCTGGCCCTGCTGCAGTGTGCAGCCAGAATTCCCCAGCTCTGTGCTGCCGCAGGTGGCCTGGCTTCTCCAGCCCATGACCCTGTATTGCTGCTGGCTGTTGGGGTTCTCTGGTTCCACACTGCCACAGGCTGCTGCAGGTGGCAGGCCTTCTCTGATCCCCAATGCTGCGCTGCCACGGGCACCCAGGCTTCTACGGCTGCTGGCCCCATGTTGCTGCAGGTGCCGAAAGTTCCCCAGCCACTGGCTCTGAGCTGCCGCGAGCCACCAGGGTTCTCCAGTCCCTGGCCCCAGCACTGTTGTGGGGCTCTTCCGGCACCACTGGCCCTGGCCCTGATCCTGGCCAGGCTGCTGGCCTCCTGCCATTAGGCTCTTGGGGCAATTTGGTCCAGGAGCATCTGTGGTCCTATCAGATGTTGCTGAACCAGAGAGTACCAGTTTTCAGAGGTTGTAGCCAGACAGGAACCCCCCCTGTAACATCCATTTTTGCTTGCCTGGAGCATACAGGGCACACAGAGCAGTAAAAGCCTTGAACAGAAGGGCCGGATATGCAGGCTGCTGTGACCCTGAATGGCTGTAAACAGAGATACGCCAATTGCTGACCAAGAGGCTGCAGAGGAGTGCCCTTGACTGAAACCCATATTGATACGAACACACAGCCGTCCGCGGGGGGAGGAGTCTCTCGCCCAGTAAAAAAATGTCCAGTACTCACAATTTAGTTATCTTTCTTGCAAGTGTAAATTAAGTTGAAACTTGCTTGTAAGAACTGGCGTCACAAAGACGAACCAACACAATTTGGCATCTTAGATAATAAAGAGGATACGGGCCCCTATGGGTATAAAGATGGGTCCAGCAGCACATTTACTCTGAGTGTCAATCTACCATCTATCTGCTGGTCGGGTTAGGTGTTTGACCTCCCGAGGTTCCAAGGGGACGCCCACCTCGTATTCGTCTTTCCTAGGAATTGAGGGACCGGCCCTGGCTTGACCTGCTGGAGTCGAGAGGCACAGAAGGGGGTAAAAATTGTACCTGGATGTGGTCCTTTGTCTTAAGTGTACACATAGACTTAGAGCTCTTTAAAGATTAAGCTGTCACTTGGTACCATTATTTCTATTTTCTCTCTTTATTTTCTTTGTAACCATTTTTAAGAGCTATATTTGCTAGCAGTTAAGAAATAGAGCAATAGCCATTGTAACCATATGATTTATAAGCTTCTTTAATAAACCTGTAACTGTTTAACCTGACTCCTTCAGTTGCTGTAACAGAACCAAGCACAATTTAAAAGAACTTCAGCCGGTCATAAGGGACAGGTATAGGGGGAGCTTGGGCATTTTGGATCGTGTCACTCCCAGAGGACAGATCCGCTGGGGCATCTCTCAGCCTCCCTGGCTGCCCACTGCGAAGGGATCCTGTATCCTAGCAGTTGAAATCTGAGATGTAATAAGCTCTTCCTATAAACTCTGGGGCGTCTGTCAGCCTGTTGGCTGCCCTCCGCGACGGGACCCCGGTCCTAGCAGTAAAGTCACGGACATTAAACCTTTTCTCGGTAACACACACACACACACACACTGTCCTGACCGTCGGCTGACAGAGGTGCAACCTTTAGTAGAATATTAGATAGCAATATTGACATTCCTCTGCTGTTCCATGGATCTGACCTGACACGATTGAAGTCAATGAGAACTTTGTCATTTACTTTAAGGGATGGAGGATTGATCCTTAAATGGGATGCAGGCAGAGAATATGACTCTATTTCTATACAGGAGAATCTCTGTATGGGCCTCACTACCTAACCTAGCTTGATTATAACTAAATTAGGTAATGGCAGTAGTTAAGACAATGCAATGATGACTTCAGAGCAGGCTAGTGAGTCAAGTATACGTAAGAGTCTAGGATACATTCCTGGCTTATAATAACTGCACTAACCTGATCGGTGCTGTTTTTGCTGCTATTGCTACCTACATTAGCTCCATTCAATTTAGGTTGGATAAACTAACCTTTGTAATTTGTCCTACTTTCCATTTTTTATATGACTCCTTTTTTATTTTTAGATCATGCACGATCTCATGGTTAAGCCAAGGCAGTCTTTTGCCATATTTTCTATCTTTCCGATGCAGTGGAATAGCTTCCTTTTGGGCCCTTAATAATGTCCTTTGAAAAACTGCCAACTCTCCTCAGTTGTTTTTCCCCTCAGTCTTGATTCCCATGGGAATCAAGGGACCTTACCTATCAGTTAAGGATAGGGACCTTACCTATCAGCTCTCTGAGCTTACCAAAATCGGCCTTCCCGAAATCCATTGTCTCTATTTTGCTGTCCTCCCTTCTACTCTTCCTTAGAATTGTGAACTATATGATTTCATGATCACTTTCACCCAAGCTGCCTTCCACTTTCAAATTCTCAACCAGTTCCTCCCTATTTGTTAGGATCAAATCTAGAACAGCTTCCCCCCGATAGCTTTTTCAACCTTCTAAAATAAAAATTTGTCTCCAATGCAGTCCAAGAATGATATTGCCTTTTGCATTATTTTATCCATGTCTTTTCACATCCTCATAAAAATAATCTTATTTCTTAAAAAAAAATCACCTTTAACTTGAAATGTGAAGTTCAGATAAGGACAATTTGACACACAATATTGACAAGATATTTATACTTTACAATTTCTAAACATAGTGTTTTGTACAGAGTCTTAGGCTCCCTTCCTCCCACATTTAAGATTGTCACTGGAGCATCATTAATTTGATCTGGAACAAAAAACAAGTTATTCAGGTCAACCCGACTGAGTTTTCTGTAGGAGTTCTGACACATAGGCACAAGTTCTGCCCTCAGGAATAGACCTGGCTCCAGTATTAGGAAGGCAATATATAAGTGGAACTGCTTTACTGTGAGAGGGGGCATTATTTGTCCCATTGAAACATAAATGGCAATTTAAAAGCAATATTGGATGAAAGCTCGTCAGAAAACAGGAACATAGTTGCAGAAGGTAACTCTCTAATTTGGCATGCAATGTTGTAGCCATGTTGGTGCCAAGATATTAGAGACACAAATGGGTGAGGTAATATCCTTTATAGGACCAAGTTTATTTTAGTGATAGAGACAAGCTTTTGAGATTACGCAGAGAGACTACCTCTGAAGTCAGTGAAAGTTGGTATCACTTATGGTAAATTTGAATATTACCCCTGAAGAGAGTAAAATGGTGCTAGTAGGATAGAGGATGCACTGCTTTAAAGTATATGTTCATTTGGGATCTATTTTCCTATTTTAGTGCACCTTATGTTCCTGCAACATGGTTTTAATTATGCACTATTAATGTCAACAGGTGAGATGAATTAAGTCACCTGTTGTAGTCAACCTGTGGAACTCCTTGCCAGAGGAGGCTGTGAAGGCTAGGACTATAATAGAGTTTAAAGAGAAGCTAGATAATTTCATGGAGGTTAGGTCCATAAAAGGCAGTTAGCCAGGGGATAAAATGGTGTCCTTGGCCTCTGTTTGTCAAAGGCTGGAGAGGGATGGCAGGAGACAAATCGCTTGATCATTGTTTTCAGTCCACCCTCTCTGGGGCACCTGGTGCTGGCCACTGTCGGCAGACAGAATACTGGGCTAGATGGACCTTTGGTCTGACCCAGTACGGCCGTTCTTATGTTCTTATGTTCTAAGTCCCCAGTAACCTGTGCATCCCGTTGAATGCCTGGTGAATGCTGTACTAGAGAAAGATACACTACCATGAAATTGACAGCTATGTGGTGAACACCTTATAGCTGATGGCTCAGATATTTAGAAAGATTTTGCTTCACCTTCACTTTTTGTAAACCATTGTTACCACATTTTGTGGTATTTTAAACACCTAGCAACACGACTTGTGGGACTAGTTGTGTCATTAAATCTTACACAATTTTTGAATTCACTCAGAGCTCAGTTTTAGTGGATAACTTGGCTTGGCAGAATTCAATTTTTATTTTTTGTAATAATTTTGTCAGATAATATCAATGTTTTCTAAAAATTTAAACAGCTGTTGATTAGGGGTGTCTCAGAAATAATTAATGATAGTAGATGCTGAGATTAAAAAGAGTAAACCTTCAACGATTGAAGGACCAATTGTTAATATCACATCTTAAAATATACAACATAAACATTCTTAAATCAAACTCTAAATTCTTAAGATGCATTTTTTTCTTGCTCTGTCTGTGTACAAGTTTTGATTATTATTAATGGAATATAATATAATTTGTGTGTGATGTGGTCAAATTTATGTCTATCAATACTTATCAATAAAAGCAAATCCTTCCAAAATGATATTTAACTTACTCTTGTGCTTCCCAAACTGCTCACCATGTATCCCTTGAGAAGCCACAAAGGTCTGATGAAGGAGCCATGAGTGGGGAAAATAATTGATTTGCCTTTTTTGTGAAAAAGATTATTAAAGTAATCTTAAAAATCACCTCACTCTTATCACTTTGTCTATGTCTTATGTTGTTGTGGCTGCTGCTGGAAATGGGAACCTTCCTGGGTTCCCCACTTTCAAAAAGAGCTTTCAGTAAAGACATTTCCTTCTAGGGGAAGCACTAGTAAATAGAGGCAGTGGACTGAGGGAAAAGCAGGTGTGTCTAGAACATATTTTTGTGTTAAGTATATATATACAAAATTCATCTGAAAAAGATTATGTTCTTAATAAAGTTAAGCAGAGGAGAAAGAAAAGGAGTGAATATGAGGAAAGTTATGGTATTTGCATTTTCATGTCTTGATATTACTGTGGAAAGTCCAGAGCTACAATGTATCATTTGTTTTCAATACAAAAATATGAGGCCACAGGAAACTACACCAATATTTCAAAACCAAATCTCTATAATTCATAAACAAGTATGACTTTCTTTCCCCTTTGGAAATGAGAAGATTTAAAGTTGTAAAAGAGACCATGTCTAAAGAAGCAACGGTCCTCAAAAAGTCTTAGAAGCAACTTAAGTTATAGCTTTGTGCATTACAAAATGAAAAGAAGAACAGACCATTGCCAGGCCCTTCTAAGTCCAGCAAGTAATAGACAAGAGTGGAATTATGGGTGGGAATAAGCAAGCATGAAAACCCTTCTATCAAATAATTCCATCCACAATACATTAATGACCTAGCAGAGAATACCCAGGATCAGTATATAGAATAAAGATGAATCAATATTTTGCACCGCAATTTGATGAATCCACAGAATGTGCGTGACTTAGCTTTTGCGTTATGTGATATTTCTCAAAACAAGTAAAAGTTGAAGAATCCCATTGTGCTAGGTAACTTGCCTATCTGGCAAACTAGATGGGTCCAGCACCAAAGACATTAAAATTCTTTTAAAATAAAATATAATGAATGGATAAAGTAAATTATTTAGGTGACGAGAAAGGCAAGAGATGACAAGGTAACAATAATACATTCTGGCTATGTCTACACTGCCCCCGTTTTGAGCAAAAAATATACAAATGAGGCAAAGCATGGAATATCACCACACCTCATTTGTATAATTAATTAGGCTCTGTTTTTGTGCAAAACACCCCTCTTGCACAAGAGCTGTTCTTCCTGAAAAAATGCGGAAGAACAGCTCTTGCTCAAGAGGGGGGTTTTGCACAAAAAGGAGTCGTATTAGACGGCTCCTTTTTGCACAAAAGCCTCTTGCGCAAAAATGGAGCCTCATTAATAATGCAAATGAAGCACAGCGATATTCCATGCTTCGTCTCATTTGCATATTGTTTGCGCAAAATGGGGGCAGTGTAGACATAGCCAGAATGTATTATTGTTACCCTGTCATCTCTTGCCCTTCTCATCACCTAAATAATTTCTTTTATCCATCTATTATGCCTAACATTGGCAGCAGTAGTCACAAAATCTTGTTAGCTGCATGCATCTCGTGAGAATAATTTTGTTCTACCTTATGGATAAAAGGTTTTGGGCAAGTAAGTTAGTCTTGTGGCATGACTGCCAAATGGCTTTCACTTAGGCTATGTCTAGACGGCAGGCTTCTTGCGCAAGAAGCTTCTTGCACAAGAACGCGTCCACACTACAAAAGCGCATCACAAAAGCGATGCGCTTTTGTGCAAGAGAGCATCCAGACTGCATGGACACTCTCTCGCAAGAAAGCTCTCATTGCCATTAACAGAATGGCCACCAGGGCACCTGTACTTCTTTTGATATGCTGTTTTTTTGCACACAAAAAACTCTGTTTCCTGTCCATACACACCTTTTTGCGCAAGAGCTCTTGTGCAAAAAGGAGTTATTCCTCGTAGAAAGAGGAATACCTATACCGCAAAAAGCCCTCTGTTCTGTCGATTCACTGTAAATTTACTTATGCAAAAACTCACTTGAGAGGTGGACGTTCCATGGGTTTTTGCACAAAAACAGCCATTTTTGCACAAAAACCCTGTAGTGTAGATGTAGCCTTAGTATAATCTCCTCCAGTAGCTTGTTCCAAAGATCAGTGCCCATAACTCCAGGTCAAATGTTCTCCCTCTGCCGCTAGAATAAATTTCAGTTTGGGATCTTGAAAATGGGCAACGCCATCTCCATGGGTTGGTCTCTCCCAAGCCTACAGGAGAATCACTATGAGTGGTTTGTACAGATTAGCCTTTGCAGGTGGGGAGGCAGCAGAGCTGGTTGAATAACCCCTCAAATACTCTTGAAATACTAATCTAGCTATCAAGAATTCATGTGGAGGGCCCAGACTTTGCAATTCCAATTTGTCTTCCAAAGCCATGGAATGGGCAGGAGGAGCCAGTGAAGAGACATGAAAAAATAAAACATACTTTTAAATTAAACTACTTTTTATCTTATTTCACGTTTATGCAAGTCTGATTTGATGCCCACTTTTAGTCTAAAAGTCTGGATACTGTATTTCTAAAAGAATATTTGACCAATAAGAAATACCTTTCATGTCTGCCAAATGGACCTTTTCCCTCCCATGAGAACAGCAAACCTCCTGTTTTTACTGACATCAGAAGGAACAACATTCAGCCTTCATTCACTTTGAATCATTAATGTCTTTCTCAGAGAGATCAAGAGTATAAAAAATGCTAGCACTAGAGTTGGTTGAGGATATGTCAGAAAACCATTCCAATGGAAAATGACATTTCTACAAACATCTTTTTTTGGGGGGGGTGGGGAAGGGATCTGGAAAATTTAAATTCTGGGAAAATGTTTTAATTTTCCACCAGGAAAATATTTTTTATGTTGCATTAATCTAAACCAGAATATTTTTACTGAACTGAAAAAAATACAGTTTAAATACATTAAAAACCCATTAAACTGCCATTTTCTAATATGGCCTTATGGGAGCTGTAGTTTGGGTCTCCATTGTTTCCTATTATCTTGACTCCCTGGTGTTCTACATCTCCCACAATGCAATGTGGATTCAGCTGTCCAAGCTGTGTATGGTACTTGCAGGAATTACATGACTCTGTGTTTATCACTGGAAATATAGTTCAGTCTGGGAGCCTGTCGTTCCCATTCTCACCTAAAGGCTAAATTCTTAATCTGGATTCAAAGTCCCATGATATTTAACCCAGAGTTATACTTCTCCATGCATCACACAAATCACTCATCTGAGTCCATATTGAATTATGGGAAATAATGTCTTATTTTCCCCGGAAACATTGGATGTCCAAACTACAACTTGTATTAGGCAAGATAAACAATTCAATGCTGATTTGACTCAAAGAAGCATTTCAGGTCAATTCAACAAAATAAAATGAACTATTTCAATTTAAGGAATGTCAACATACTTTGTTTCAACTATAAATGTCAACATGAACTGTTTTGACATTTCCAAAAGTAAAATGTCTTAGAAACATTTCACGTAACAAAATTTTCATGTAACAAAAATTTTCAAAATTACAACTTTTTATCCAGTTTGGGATGAAATTAAATTTTGAAATGTCAGAATTTTCCACTGGATGAAAATTCCTAATTATAGTCCGACTCTGTCTAGGACATACCTCGTCTCTAAATACTTGTTCAAGATGAGTTCCAAGTATGGAAAGAATAATAAAGTTTCATATAAGTATTCCATATTTATACTAATTGCCTTTCTCTTCTGCTGTTGAGAGGCAGTAATTCACTTTGGCTAGATACAATAAGTACACATTTTGCTCTTGATTCAATTTAATCATGCTGGGTAAAATTTTAAAATGAAAATAAGTGACCTATGAGCTTAAGTCCCATTGAAAGTCAATAAGATGTAGTTTCCTAAGTGGCTCAAGTGCTTTTGAAAATGTTAGTAGACACAATTATTTTTTTTCCTATGAAAGGAAAAAACATCCAGTTAGTATGTATCCATTATACCTCTGTTGAATTAATTAAATGTTTATGAACAGCAATTATTTCCAGAAGAGTAGACTAATCCTGGAATTGCAATTATTTACTTGTGTGCTGTATTTATGTATGTGTTAGGGGATAACAAATATTCTATTCTGAATTATCTTGTCCACTCACCTTTCCAGGGAGCATCCTGACAAAGCAAACCAACAGGAAAGCTAATCTGAAAATTAAGATTTCTAGTACCATAGAACTAAATGTTCATAACACCAAACCATACCATATTGTTTGTGAAGTGACAACCACCACAATGCAATTAGATAGGAAGGCAGTCTGAAGTCTGAATCACTGAGATCCTGCACCTAATTTATTTGAATTTGCAGCTCAGACACAAGAGAGGAAGGGAGTAAAAACCCCTAGCAAGAAGGAACCCATATCCCTGTGCTGCTTGGACTTGGGGGGAGGAGAGAGGGAAGTGGCATAAGATTTATGAGGCATAAGCAAGAGATCCTCAGGGCTTGGCTTGGGTTAGCCCTAAAGGATACACAGAGTTTATTACAGAAGCTTCTATTACTTGTCGAAACTGAAGGTTGTAACTCATCTTTGTATATGCATTTACCTGCTTTAAAGTAGTGAATAACACTCGTTTTCCTGCATAATATATCTTTGTTTGGTCATTTTAATACTGGCTATAAGCTTTGGTGTAAGATGTAAGGTGCAATTGACCTGGGTCAAGTGACTGGTCCTTTGGGACTGGGGTTAAGCTGAATATTGCTATAAGAGACCATCCATCACATGGTATGCTCACTTGAGCGGTGAGGTAGATCAGAATACCCAAAAGGGACTGTCCGTGATTCCATGTGTAGGCTAGTATAGTGCCTGAAGTGTTTGCGCTTGATAATTGGTTGGTAAAATATAAGTATAGAACTCACAACCAATTTGGCATTTCTCACTTGCTAGCTAGCAGTTTGTCCTGAGGTTGGTATTCATGCTCTTGAGTTACTGGCATCTTTTCACACCCAAGATGAGACAGTTAACCCTTTTGTTCCAGGCCCAGGATAAACATACTACACAAAGCATACAGAATGTACACAGGACAAGGGCAAAACAAAAGCAATTTTCTTTTTTTGTTATTTGTGTGTGTGTGCGTCCATGAACACACATGCATGCACAATTTATGGTAAATGCAACCTTAGCATGTAATACTCAACATGAAAATAAACAAAAACTTTATTTTAGAAAGTGAGTACCAAATATAAATATTGTATGTGCAATGTATCACACTACAAAAAAACTTTTAAAAGTTGTTTTCATAAACAATAATTATTTTCATTAATACTACATGTTTTCATGTCAACGTAATGAGCCTACATTTTATTATTGCAGTTTGGTGAGTTCCATAAATTGATTCTTGAAAGTTAAGAAAGATTAGCAAAAGCAAGGAAGGGGAGAGACAGAAAAGAGGAAAGTGGAAAAGAACTGGAAAGAGTACAAAAAGGAAGGAAAAAAGCTGCAGATACCTAAGGAAATGGATGATATTGACAACCCTTGGTAGTGAGTTTCATGAGCTAAAATATGATATTGTGTTGAAGATCTTAGGAGAAGACTAATTCATGCATATCATTACTCTTTGTGAGTGTTGTGAGTATCACCCACAAAAGGGAGAAGGTCCCTAGACTTAACAATGACAGAGTTCTTTTAAATAATGTATTACTCCTAATCTAGCAGTTTCTTCATTTAGGCCTAATAGGTACTATTTATCAAAGCAATTTAGTTTTCACGTAATGTTGCATTTAGAGATCAAATCCTCATGAACATATTTCCACATAAAAGCTACAGATAGCTGTGATCAGTTCTATTAAATGACAATTGGATGTGGTCTTCTAGTTCCTGGCAGGTTGTTAATAATACCTCTTTTTCTGTATGTTTTGTGCATGCTAGGAGTAATGAGTTTTTGATCTCTCAATATAGTGAGAGACGTGTCCTTTTTTTCTCTCATTTACATAATCACTCACAGAAGAGAAATATTATATCATCCACAAAGAGTCTGGATTCTAAACTCCCTGGCTAAGAGGTGGTTTCCCAGTAATAAACCACAATTCTTCCATTTTGGTACTTGTAATGTTCTTGCTCAAATTCATCTCTGGTGTCAGCTTTTGTGAATAGGGGCAGCTAACAGGGATTTCTCCAGGTGAAGGAGGAGTGAATATGGGACCCTTGAGGTAAGTGGCTGTCTGTAGTGTGTGTTTGTGTTTTGGGGTTACTTGCTAGTTGCCTGAAAGAAACTGTGTGCTGAGCTTGTGTTTGTCTATCTGTCTGTCTGTTTGGAGATTCAAGTGTGGAGCTGTTTGTTTGAAGGACCGTTTGCTGTGGCCAGCAGTTGGAAGCTGTGAGCTTCTTAATGAGTATTTGAAATCTAGAACCCTCAGTTCATTGATTACAGAGGGGTGGAGCTATCAGGAAGGCCAGGGCTTTATAAAGCTGGTGAGTAAGCAACCAGAGAGTTTTGCGAACAGGGGCATCTAACAGGGAGTTTTGAGAGGTAGTTTTGCAGGGGAGTTGGAAGGGGGTCAGGTACATTGCCATTCTTTAAAACTTTTAAACTAAATTCAAAACAAAACTTCCAGATTTAAATAAAAACCCTGTCAATAACCTAAGTAGCTGTAGAAGAGAATGCAGGCAGAAACCAAGCAGCAGAGTGGGGGCTATCCTGTTTATTGCACTCAATGTAACATGCATGTGTGCATTCAGTGCAAGGAGCTCCTGGCTCTCAAAGATCGTGTACGGACTTTGGAGGCCAAGGTGGCTGAATTGCAGGAGCTAAGGGAGGCCGAGAGGTACGTAGATGAGACTTTCCGGGACACTGTAGACCTGTCCCACCTCTGGTCAGACAGCCCCTGTGCTGTTAAGGAAGATGAAAGGTTGAGGAAAGGAGAACATTCAACCGGAGCAGAGGGAAATGATCCCATAGTTGGAATCCTCCTTCCAGAGGATGTTATGGTATCCTCTCGCAGTGAGGATACATCTCCGTGGGAGGGAACTCCAATCATTAGGAAAAGGCAGGTGTTAGTAATGGGGGATTCAATCATTTGAAACATAGATAGCTGGATTTGTGATGACCGGGAGAACCGTATGGTGACTTGCCTGCCTGGTGGGAAGGTTGTGTATCTCTCGAGGCATCTAGATAGACTTATGTGTAGTGCTGGGGAGGAGCCAATGATCATGGTACATGTAGGTACCAATGACATAGGGAAAGGTAGGAGAGAGGTTCTGGAGGCAAAATTTAGGCTGCTAGGAAAGAGATTGAAATCCAGGACATCTATAGTCGCATTTTCAGAAATACTTCCAGTTTCACGCACAGGGCCAGGTAGGCAGACAGAGCTTCAGAGTCTCAATGCGTGGATGAGATGATGGTGTAGAGAGAAGGGGTTTAGATTTATTAGGAACTGGGGAAATTTTTGGGATAGGGGGAACCTATACAGGAAGGATGGGCTCCATCTAAACCAAAATGCAACCAGACTGCTGGCACTTAACATTAAAAAGGTTGTAGAGCAGTTTTTAAACTAAGGGCTGGGGGAAACAACTTGAATGGGAAATTGCAGAACTATTAACTGTGGTTTGTAACCTATCCTTTAAATCAGCTGCTGTACCTAATGATTGGAAGATAGCTAATATGACAACAATATTTAAAAAAGGGCTCTAGAGGTGATCCTGGCAATTGCAGACTGGTAAGTCTAATGTCAGTACCAGGCAAATTGGTTGAAACTATAGTAAAGAATAAAATTGTCAGACACATGGATGAATATAATTTGTTGGGTGAAGGTCAACATGGTTTTTGTAAAGGGAAATCATGCTTTACTAATCTGCTAGAGTTCTCTGACAGGGTCAACAAAAATGTGGACAAGGGGGATCCAGTGGATATAGTATACTTAGATTTCCAGAAAGCCTTTGATAAGGTCAATTACCAAAGACTCTTAAGTAAAATAAGCTGTCATGGGATAAGAGGGAAGGTCCTTTCATGGATAGATAACTGGTTAAAAGAGAGGAAGCAAATGGTAGGAATAAAAGGTAAGTTTTCCGAGTGGAGAGAGGTAACTAGTGGGGTCTCCCAAGGGTCTGTCCTGGGATCAATCCTATTCAACTTATTTATAAATGATTTAGAGAAAGTGGTAAACAGTGAGGTGACAAAATTTGCAGATGATACCAAACTGCTCAAAATAGTTAAGCAGACTGCTCAAAGCAGACTGTGAAATGCTTCAAAAAGATCTCACCAAATTAAGTGATTGGGCAACAAAATGGCAAATGAAATTTAATGTTGATAAATGTAAAGTAATCTTACAACCCATATATTAAATTATTTTATTGCCTTGACAATCATGCTGTATTCCTTCTCCAGAATTGTTTTATTTCTTTAAAGTTACAGTGTAACAGTGGAATTAGTGCACAAGATCATACACCATATCACTTCTTGGCTCAGGAAGATAATTGTTGTTTAAGTACTTCAACAATGGGAAAGACAACGGGCCTTTTGAAGAAACTACATTTTAATAAGTAAGTAATTATTTCAAATATTGGTATATAAAGCAAATTTAGCAGTATTTAAAACCTAACAGTTTAGTTTTCACCAAGGGCACCTGAAAATTTTGCATTAGTTTGGATAAATATATTTTGTAAAATATCATGATTAGTTAAATATATACATAAATTTGTTCAAGAAGTTCTTCCTTTATTTTTTTTAATTTGGTACTTAAAGAAATTCTAATTATTGTAATGGTTTCACTGAATACTTAATTCAATTAGTACAATGTTAAATATTTTTGAATAAATGTTATCACTGTATTATCTCTACACAGAGAGCAATGTCTAGAGTCATTTATTTGGTCTACTTACAAAGGACTGATAAGGAAAAAAATGTCTTGAGCACTAAATTTTCTTTAAAAGAGGAAGCCCACTACTGACGTTGCATAATGTATTTTCAAGGAAATTTATTTTTAGGAAGAAATTTATTTTTAGGTATTGACAAGACACTCTGATACCAGACTAAGGAGTGAAGCATAGGAGTTTGGATAGCGAGACAAGCAGACTCTGCCATTTGCATTATTTCTGAAAGCATGCTGATTAGGTTGATACCTTTGAAACAGTATGCCAATACTAATTGTTTTCATGATCCATTTTTTGGTATCTGATAGAACAGAGACATTTTCAACAAGAGAATAATATAAACCCATTTTATTAAGGACACAATCCAAACCCAGCTCAAGTCAATCAAAAGACTCCTAAAGATTTCAGTATACTTTTTATCAGCTACTTCACTGTTTCCCAAATGGGATTCCACGAAGTAAAAATAAGGGTTCTGTGAGAAAATTCCATTACAATAGCATTTTATGATTAAAAAATAATAATTAATATTAGTGATTTTTGGTTTTGAATATGTGCAATTACACTAAATGTTGATGTCATGACTTTGTTTAGCATTTGTTTATTATTATCCTTACTTATTTGTGGTCTACTTTTTCAGCTCCATATATTAGACTGTTATTAGGGGTTCCACCAAATTCTTTCGAGTTTAAAAAAGTTCCGTGGCCAAATAAAATTGGGAAAAACTGAGCTACTTCATGGTTCCACCAGCATATTTTCAGTACATGCTATTTTAAAGTGCTCAGCTCTATACAATATGAACTATAGACATGGTCTGTAAAACAATACTAAACCTGTATTACTTGATTTCATTGACCCTTGACCCTTCTTATGAATTTTGATGTTTCCAAGTTATATTCTGAGTTAAGGAAGTGTAAATATGAAGCCATGCGAAAGTTGATATGGAAAACTGTTTTCATATAAATACTTCCTAGTTGATATTTGGAAAAAGGAAAGCCTAATAGTATGTTAGCCTTGGACAGACTCAATTCACTGCTCTGTCACAAACATTCCATGAGACGTTAGCCAAAGTCACATAATTGCTCTGTTCCTCAGTTTCCCATCTGTAAAACTGAGATACAGTAGACTTCCGATAATCCAGAACCTTTGGGACCTAGGTGGTGCCGGATTATCAGATATGCCGGACTATCAGGAGGTACTATAAGCTGGTTATATATATATATACTGTATATACTGTGTATATACTGTATATAAAGTGTTTTAACCCTTTTTATTGTACATACTATAATGTATAAATTTAGTCATAGAATGAAAGAATAAATGTACAGTACAGTACTCACCATTATTTTTGCGAAGCCTTTTAATACAGAAAGGAGAGGATACTATGTACAGTAGTGTCCAGCACTGGCTAATCACTTAAACTATTAATACAGTAACTTAAAACACTTAATACAGCACTTTATTCCCTTAAACAAAAAAATTATACACTTCAACACTAATACAATCTGTAAATTATTCTCTTAAACACTAAAAAAATGACTAGGCTCTTGCCATTTTGATGCCGGACTATCGGGAGTGCCGTACAATTGGATGCCGGACTATTGGAGTTCTACTGTAATAGCATTTTAATATATATGGCAATTTACTTCAATAACCTTGGGGGGGAAAAACCCCAGAGAGTCTAAGTATCTTTGGAGTCCATTGTATTAAATGAAAAGTTTCTGTATTTATTGTGGGCTGGGAGATCAAAAGACGGTATTGAATAAAGTGGCAGACAAAAACAGTCTCTTGGGACAGCAAATGTGAAGTGGATTTCCTCATAAATATGTTTAGGGGAATGTGAAAGCAAATTCCCCATCCCTCAGTTATGCACAGAACATGGACACAAAAAAGGGCACCTTTTGAAGCCACACCTTGGGGAGGGGAAATTTGTATGACCATCTGTTATATGAGTCAAAGATCAAAGGACCACACTATATTAAGTAAAACCTGACATTTTCATGGTTGTTCTGATTATGACGGACTGGCTCCTACCAATCCTATGTTGGAGTTGGGACATGATATCTTATAAGCATAGGTAGGTATGATTTTTTTTATTGTTTTTAATATTTTTTTCATTTTTTAAACATAAGTATAAAAGAATTTGCTCATAAAGGGCACTGTTGTATCTTGTAAATGCTGGCAATTGGAACAGGTCACAGCCTTTGAAAAGAAAGCAAAGCACAGACTCTGGCCTGTGTAGACAGCCTGCCTTGCTGTGGATATCACAATGAAAGCAAGGAAATGTGCAGCCTGGAAAAATGCCAGTCATGAAGTCTCTGCCCATGAAGTCTTCTTATCAAGTATGTTTGTATTTAGTGTTGTTTTCATTACACATTAAAAGAAATATAAGCACCTCTATTAAGAATAAATGTATTTCTGCTGATACAGAAACTTGATTTTGATCAGAGAAGATTGTGTTACATCCTGCTGGATTAACTTAAATAAAGTACCAACCACTTATTTTAGCCACATTTAAATTGCTTACTATATTACTTTCCATTGTGTAATGAAATTACTCTAAAAGGCTTCAGTAATCGGAAGCTCAAAATGCTGACAAACAGAAACAGAAAAGTTTGCATATGAGAGAAAGAGAAACAGACAGACAGACACAGACACAAAAATTACTGCCATCCCATACAGGCCCTGAAAAAAACCATCACATTTGCAAACAATGCCCCCTCCCCTTTTTTTTAAACTACCTTTTCCTCATTGTTATTTTGGGTTGGAGCATTGCTTTGGAGTGCTCCTCTGTCTTCTTGCTGCTCCAGTATATTTTTTTTCACCAGCTTGATGAACAGCAGGTCTCCTACCTATTAATATGCAAATTGTGAAGGTTTATGAATGAAGTCAGTTCATTTTACATGTATCTAGATAAAGTTCTTCTGAATCAGGTACATTATACATCTACTTTAGCGGGTTAAAACTGCATTATGATCTCCTTCCCTTATGTCCTTGGTGCTATAGTGAATTCATGGTTTTTACATAAACTTCAAACTATTGTAGACAGGCTTATAGAACTATAAAGTTCCAGGGTTTCAGAGCCCCAGACCAGCCCGAATCCAAACCTCTAGATTTCAGTTTTACAGCCCTATTCCCCTAAGTTCCAGGAGCTTGAGTCTGTTGATACAGGCCAGTCACAGATGTTTAATTACAGTGTAGACATATCCTGTGTGGAGTTGGCTACAAATATTTTCCGCCACAGGAAAGTGACCAGAAAAGGAAACTTCATAATAAAATAACAACAGGATTTCAGGAGAGAAATAAATATTCTGTCAAATATTGTGTTGGTTCAAAAAAATAGAATAATCAGTTCAGCTAGCAAATTAAAAAATCCACTCTATGTACATATTAGTCTATGTATCTCTATAACTGGAGATACAAAAGACCTGTGACCCCCACCCAATCACTGGGGAATGTACTGCAGGGAACAATCCCTTAGGACACGTCAACACAGCAGGGCTAAAGACGAATTAGGCTATACAACTTCAGCTATGTCAATTGTGTAGCTGAAATCAAAATAGCTTAATTAGGCCATTGGTGCGATCTACACAGCAGGAAGTCAAAGGAAGAACACTCTTTCTTTGACTTCCCTTACTCCTCATGAAATGAGGGTTACTGGGAGTCAGAGTAAGAACTCCTCCAGATCAACATTATTTCAAAATAAAGGCTTGTAGTGTAGACATGCACTATGTGAGTTATTCCAAAATAACACTGCTGTGTAGATGTATCCTTAGTGTGCTGTGTAGGCCAGCTTTAAAGGTTTACATAACTGTAGTTTTTAACTTTTGCTCCTGTCATGATCATGAGAGATGGCCAGCAGCCTGGGGACTAACGGGTTAACCATACCTAAGCCAGGTAGAGTTAGCCAATAGGAATGTAGGTAGGAATTTCAAACGGGGACAAAGGAATTTTTGGGTTTTTTCCCTCCTTTGTCCCTGGGGAGTTTTCTCTCCAGCTACTTGGGGAGAGATATGTCTCCCTCTCCAAGAAGAGACTCTTCACTATCTGTAAGTAGGGTAAAGTTTAATGGGATCTGATGTCTGTGCATTTAAAAAAATGGGGTTTTGCTCTCTTTTGTAATTAAGTCCAGGCCCATGGTGGGGTTCCCCCCCATGAGTATATATTTATTTGTGACTTTTCCATCTAGTAATTATGCTTGCAACAGGAATATTGTGGTGATAATAAAAGTTCTTTCTCTTTTCTTTTTATTAACCTTGTATTGGTTAATTTTTGTGTCCTGGTTTTTACTTTAGGGGTCAGATTTCCCAAGTGAGCTCTCCCCTGATTTTTCTTATCATTACTTGGGTGGTGGCAGCAGATTTTATCCCCAAAATCTAGGTTTTTAAGATTTTTGGGGAAGTTTATACCAAAGCCTGGAAAGATAAGATTTAGGGGTACTTTTGCGGGCCCCCACTTCTGCATTTATCGTGCCAGAGTGGGGAAGAAGCCTTGACAGCTCCATTTCAGACATTCCATTATGATAATGACAAAGTTGAGCACTTTCAGATAGAAGTTATCTCTTACAAACCACTTGGATCAGAACCAGTGATTAGTCTGAAATCAGGATCCAGTTCAGTGGTCCTGGAACATTTTTTATTGGGATGTTACACAAGGAAACCATGTATCTTATGTTTGTTATTACCACTTCAAGCCAGCGGTGCAGCATCGCTGGTCCAGATCTGAACTTTGTATCATGACTCCTTCCCTAGTTTTGCTATTAATAAAGACACAAATGTGAAACTTTACTAATTGTTTTTTCTTTGTGAACATTCAGTACTTGATCCAGTAAGTTGAAGAATGAAACTAACTTCGGAAGTGAATATTTGGAAATATAAGACACCTCTGAATTCCTAAAATAAATTGTTCACATGCTGTCAGAACCCTATACTTGTTACACTGAGCATACAAGTTCAGAGCAAGTTTTTCATCACCGTCCTGTCTTGGTAGGTGGAAAAGCTCTGTCTTCCAGCAATAACATTTTTGGAATGTCTTCAGTGTCACTAGTTCTTCAGATGTCTCATTAAAAGAACTATTCTGTATAACTTTGCTTAAATCCTCCTTAACTATGGCTAAGTTTTGAGAGGTTAATATGACTCATAAGAATGTGCCAAGAAAAGACTATTTAACATTTTGACATGAGTAATGACTGTATGATAGTGGTGGCTCCTGCATTATGGCCATTAATTCTACATCTTATAGGGAGTTTATTATTGCAGGCAGCTGCTCAGAGATTCAAGGTTGCTTTATCCTTTTAAGCAAAGTATGAGTTATTTTTTAATGCTTTCTGGGAGGGACAGAGAAAGACTTGTTAATTTGTGATTGGAGTTGATGCACAACAATAGATGTCATTTTGTAGAATATCCACTAATTAGTTGCTTCAAAGTTGAATGAGCTCACTAATTAGGTTCACTGTTTCAGTTCAGCAATAGAGTAAAAGAAATACAGCTACATATATACTAAGTAAAGCACTTTGTTTAGGCATTTGCTTCAAAAACAAGTTCATGTGAAACAATGCATGGAAAGTGTGTCAAACATTGGTCCCTTTTCCAATAATTATCACAAATAGGATTCTGCTTCACATTATCAATAAAATTTGGAAATATAACCTAGATGGGGCTACTATAAGGTGGGTGGATAACTGGTTGGATAACCATTCTCAGAGAGTAGTTATTAATGGTACACAATCATGCTGGAAGGGCATAACAAGTGGGGTTCCGCGGGGGTCTGTTTTGGGACCAGATCTGTTCAATATCTCCATCAACAATTTAGATGATGGCATAGATAGCACGCTTATTAAGTTTGCAGATGATACCAAGCTGGGAGGGGTTGCAAGAGCTTTGGAAGATAGGATGAAATTCAAAATTATCTGGACAAACTAGAGAAATAGTCTGAGATAAATAGGATGACGTTTAATAAGGACAAATACAAAGTACTCCACTTAGGCCGGAACAATCTGTTTCACACATACAGAATGGGAAGCGACTTTATAGGAAGGAGTACTGCAGAAAGGGATCTAGGGATCATAGTGGACCACAAGCTAAATATCAGTCAACAGTGTGACACTGTTGAAAAAAAAAGCAAACATGATTCTGGGATGCATTAACAGGAGTGTTGTGAGCAAAACACAAGAAGTCATTCTTCTGCTCTATTCTGCACTGATTAGGCCTCAGTTGGAGTATTGTGTCCAGTTCTGGGTACCACATGTCAAGTGTAGCACCCCCTCTCCACCTGGTTACCTTCTTTAAGGCCAATCTGCTTACAGGTTTTGATGAATAGGTCTGGGTTCTTCTGGATCCTGCCACCCACCCAACTTTATTTTTTCCGATGGATTTATTTGGTGGTGCCTCCACCCCCCTCACTCCTTCCTGGCAGGGTCACCAAGGCAGCTTGAGAGGAAAATTCTAACCCACGTACTTGCCAGATAGTTGGAGACTCCGAGAAAATAACACAAACACATACACTATAATAAACACAATTATATTAAACAGGAGACAAATATAACATAACAGGGTAAAACACTATCTTTAGGTTCCCCGGTGCCCAGCAACTGTAAGATTAGTGTCCCGTTGGTACGCGTACTTTGTTGGGGCCCTTGATGACTTTTGACCACAAAATTCTTCTCTGCAGTGGTTTAGCAGTGGGGATAACTGGATCCAGTACACACCGAAGGACTGACAAGTGGGAAGAGGCGGTAAATCCCTCCACAGGTTTAATATGCAGCAGGTTATAAAATCACCAAACAAATTCCCTGACTTACTAACTAAAAGATGGTGCACCCACACACTCCATGAATGAGCCTCAGGTTCAGAGATGACTCAGTCACTGCAAAGGGGCTGGTCTCTTCAGGCAGGGATCCTCTTCAGGCAGGAATCAGGCTGCTTCGATCCCAGAATTTCCCCTCACCACAAGGGGGTGCAAGGCTCAAGGTGCAGGCCACACAACTGCACCAAAATTCAAACTATAATCTGCTACCCCAGCATTCAGACATACACACAGCAGGCAGCAGCCCCGAACCAGCAGACAGAGCAGAGCTGACCATGTGGTGACTGTCTCAGCCAGGGAGCCAGAGAGCCAACTCAGCCTGGCTGGGGAAGCCTCCCACCAAACTCCACAAACTGGGAAACAACAGTGGAGACATAAAACCCAGCTGAGGGATCCTGCCTTCAGGTCCCTAGAGGCTAGTTCTCAAGCGGGAAACCCTACATGCAGGCCTGGGGCTTACTAGCTCCTACACACCCAGCCTTCCCCTTGCCCCAGCTGGCTCCAGACTCTCCAAACCATGGCTCCTCCTTCCCCTCCTGAACTCTCTGGGAGGGGCATCTCACTCCCTATGGGTTGCCGGGCAGACTCTGTCCCTGGTAGGGAGGGGGAGCCAAGCCAAACTCAGTGTGCCTCTCCCTGAGCTGCCAGCAGACAGAGCCCCAGGAATCTAGTGAATCTCCTTGGGGGTTACATAAGAAAAATGTTGAGAAATTAGAGAAGGTCCAGAGAAGAGCAACAAAATGTTTAAAGACTTAGAAAACATGAGCAATGAGAGAAGACTGAAAAAATGGGCTTGTTTAGTTTAGAAAAGAGAAGACTGAGAGGGGACATGATAGCTGTTTTAAGTATCTAAAAGTGTGTTACAAGGAGGAGGAGGAAAAATTGTTCTCCTTGGTCTCTGAGGAGAGGACAAGAAGCAACGGGCTTAAATTACGGCAAGTGAGGTTTAGGTTGGAGATGGTGGGATCTCTATCTCTGGAGATATTAAAGAGCAGGTTAGACAGACATCTATCAGGGATAATCTAGACAGTGTTTGGTCCTGCCGTGAGGCCAGGGGCCTGGGGCTGACCACAAGTAAGTGTCCAGGACACCCAAACCCTCAGACACAATGGAGCAACAAAAAGTCTGATGTCTCAATTCCATTGGAACATAGAAAAGGAGAAGCCCCTCAGTCTACAGTGAGGAGACTGCCACCCCCTGGTAGGGGGGAGAGAAGAAGCAGGGGAATGCAAGCCCACCTAACTCCACTGTGTCGCAGCTGCTGGCAAGCTGCTGTTCATAAGGATCGCTCCACTTTTGAATGTGCTGAATCAATACACTTGCTCTGGGAATCCCTACTGCTCTACCGCTTCATCATCCTCACAAATACTTTGCATTTTATATCCCCTTTCAATTAAGGGTCCCAAAGCAACCTACAAAGACTTTTGCACATATTTTATGGGTAGGTATGTTGTTAGAGCTCCAGATTGTTGCCAGTGCTGCTGTTCTTGAAACATCGGTGTTAGCTGCATCATCAGAGAATGCAGCCTGAGGTCCTCAAGGTTGTTCATGAAGAGACACCACAGGCTCTTTGCCAGGTTATTTGTTGACAAAGCATGGTGCTACCAGAGGAGCTACAAGTACACTACCACATGTATGGCCTCAGCAGGGCATCACTTCAATTGACTTCTCAGGAGGCTGCCCCCTAGACCAGAGCAAATATGCCCCTACTACAACTTCTTCGTTTATAAATTGATACAAACAAGTTACACATTATATTTCAGATGTTGTTGGTTACCACCTTTATCCCTTGTACTTGCTACTTCAAACAGTACATCCTCATCCCCTATCTTGTCATCTCAATCTTATTTTATAAGGTGTCTGTGTATCCCTGTACCGTCTCTTAGGAATTTGTTTACAAAGACCCCGGAGGAGTGGGTGTGTTCTTGTACCATTCTTTCCAGTCAGGAATGTACTTACTTGATTACCTGGGGTGTTGCTATTCTGCTCAAGCCAGGTCTACTTTTGATTACTGACTTCGGGTTCATACTGTTAATTATTGCCTACTGCTTCTGCAAGGCCTTCAGGGTAAAGTGAGCTTCAGGGAGTTCAGGTGACATGCTCAACCTCACATAGTAAACTGGTGGCAGATCCTATATTTCTTAACACCTAGTTTCATGACTGCTGTCTTCGTTTCTTTTTGGCAGAAGATTATTTGTACTCCAGCATCATGATTTAAGGGGACTGAGCTATGAGTGTTGCCTCTTTTTTAATTTATCCATGAAGTTCCCATAAAGTTTGTAGGCGTTAAGACTGAATTATGATGTGCTGTAATGAATGTTTGCTCTGTAGTTTCAGGCAATCACTGATGCCAATTTAAAAAAATCAGACCTATTCATTCAACTAAAACATTGTTACACGAGCTTTAGGAGTTTGTTTGCCAAGAGTTCTAATACAGTTGGACCATTCCCTTTAGGTTCCTTTGAAAATTCCTGAAAGATTAATTACATTTACCTGTTAATCTTAAAATAAAATACAAGGCTCAGATCTGCCAATGTTTACATGTTCAATCTATTCTCACCACAATATCTCTTAAGGACAGAAAAGGCCTGAACAAAAATTTCTTATTAATGTACCTATTCCTTTTCCCTTGGAGGTGTGTCTATTAATTCCTCAATTGTTTTACTGATTTGTCAACAATATATTTAGAAACAATATATTTAGAAATGTCTCAAGAAACATTTGCATCTTTATAATGCATTTTTTTTGTCACTACATGTTTCTGTCTGTGTCCTATTGGGCAAGTAGTTCTGACCAGACATGGGACTGAAGTTTGGGGGAATAAGAGACATGGAGAGAAAAGAAAAAAATTGCTGTCTGTCACAGATTTCATTTCCACACCTGATCAGAATCTGTCCAATGGGACACAAGAAATATGTAATGATAAAAGAAAGTCACATTTGGTGCAGATGTACTGGGTCCTGCCATGAGGGCAGGGTATTGGATTCAATGACCTCTCAAGATCCCTTCCAGTTTGAGTGTTCTATGATTCTATGTTTCTTGGGTGTCTTAAAGATTTTTATTACTTGAAGAGCTATGATTAATTAACCATGATAAAAATCATTGTCCTGTTTGTCCCAAGCTAACAGGAACTTACATGACTGCCTCAGATAGAAGCAATTTTGTAAATAAAACCCTTCTGAAACTATATTAAGAGTGAATTCTTTTAAAGAAAAGTGCAATCCAAAGGATTACAGCTAGCCCTATCAAATTCACAGCCATAAAAAATGCATCACAGATCATGACATCTGGTCCCCCCCAAAATATGGAAGGGAAGAGGAAGGGCTGGAGGCAAAATAGCCAAGGCTCCTTCCAGGCACCAGCCTCCGGCTGCTAGTCATGGTGGGGCTGGGGAGGAACAGGAATACTTATCCTACTGCAAAAGTGACGAATTTCCACTACATGCATCTGATGAAGTGGGTCTTTGCCCATGAAAGCTTATGCTCCAATAAATGTGTTAGTCTATAAGGTGCCACAGGACTCCTCATTGCTTTTGCAGATTCAGACTAACACGGCTACCCCTCTGATACTATTCTACTGCAATGGCTGCTCGTAGAGTTGAGTCACACTCTTGTGGGAACTTGCCATGGGTAAAAAAACTCTACACCCCTGTTCACTCACTCCTTCCACCCACTGGTCCCTTGCCCTGTGGAGAAGGGTCAGGGGAGAAATCTTGGGCTAGCAGTGGGAACTTGGTGCACAGTAGGCTTGCCCAGTTCATGCTCCACTAGCCAATGGTGCAGGAACTGGGAGGACCAGGTTAGCACACCCCTACCCTTTTTAACATGCATGTCATTGCAAGGAGGGACAGAGGACAGCCTTAGCTCCACCAAGTGAAAGCCTCAGACAAGTGTGGAGCTTTGCCAGCGGGGGCTGTATTTCATTGTGGGGAGTGCCTCATGGTTATCAGTCCCCCCTGCTATGAAGCATGGTCCTTCCCGGCTCTACTCTGTACCTGCCTGATGCATACAGTTTCAGGTAAGGTGGAAATACCATCTCCAATTCTGAAACCATGCCCATGTTAAAAAGTGGGGGGCATGGCCTCTGACACATCCCATTCCAGTACTGGTGGCCTGCTCACATCTGCAAAAATTCTAGCATCCTTGCCCCAAATCTCTCCCTCCTCAGCTCTTGGTCCAGCACTTGGAGTTAACGATGGTGGGGTGTGTGTGTGTGTGTGTGTAGAGGGGACGACACAGTGCTGCCTGACCACAGATGGTTATCCACCCATAAGGCCAGCCCTGCCACCCCCATATTAGATGACCGTTGCATCTGTGCTGCTCTCAAGCTGCCCAGCTCAGAAGGTAGTGAGTGTCTTTGGCAATAGCAATGCAAAATAAGAGCGTTAATAAAAGGGCAAATATAGTGCCCATTTATAAAAAGGGAAATAAGAACAACCCAGGAAACAACAGACCGGTTAGTTTAACTTCTGTGCCAGGGAAGATAATGGAGCAAGTAATTAAGGAAATCATCTGTAAACACTTGGAAGGTGGCAAGGTGATAGGGAACAGCCAGCATGGATTTGTAAAGAATAAATCATGTGAAACCAATCTGATAGCTTTCTTTCATAGGATAATGAGTCTTGTGGATAAGAGAGAAGCGGTGGATGTGGTATACCTAGACTTTAGTAAGGCGTTTGATACGGTCTCGCATGATATTCTTATCAATAAACTAGGCAAATACAACTTAGATGGGGCTACTATAAGGTGGGTGTATAACTGGCTGGATAACCATACTCAGAGAGTAGTTATTAATGGTTCACAAACCTGCTGGAAAAGTATAATAAGTAGGGTTCCGCAGGGGTCTGTTTTGGGACCGGCTCTGTTCAATATCTTCATCAACGATTTAGATATTGGCATAGAAAGTACACTTCTTAAGTTTGCAGATGATACCAAGGTGGGAGGGGTTGCGACTGCTCTAAAGGATACGGTCATAATTCAAAATGATCTGGACAAATTGGAGAAAGGGTCTGAGGTAAACAGGATGAAGTTTAATGAAGACAAATGTAAAGTGCTCCACTTAGGAAGGAATAATCAGTTTCACACATACAGAATGGGAAGCGACTGTCTAGGAAGGAGTACGGCAGAAAGGGATCTAGGGGTTATAGTGGACCACAAGCTGAATATGAGTCAGCAGTGTGATGCTGTTGCAAAAAAAGCGAACATGATTCTGGGATGCATTAACAGGTGTGTTGTGAGCAAGACACGAGAAGTCATTCTTCTGCTCTACTCTGCGCTGGTTAGGCCTCAGTTGGAGTATTGTGTCCAGTTCTGGGCACCGCATTTCAAGAAAGATGTGGAGAAATTGGAGAGGGTCCAGAGAAGAACAACAAGAATGATTAAAGGTCTAGAGAATATGACCTATGAAGGAAGGCTGAAAGAATTGGGTGTGTTTAGTTTAGAAAAGAGAAGACTGAGGGGGGACATGATAGCCTTTTTCAGATATCTAAAAGGATTTCATAAGGAGGAGGGAGAAAACTTGTTCATCTTGGCCTCTGAGGATAGAACAAGAAGCAATGGGCTTAAACTGCAGCCAGGGAGGTTTAGGTTGGACATTAGGAAAAAGTTCCTAACTGTCAGGGTAGTTAAACACTGGAATAAATTGCCCAGGGAGGTTGTGGAATCCCCATCTCTGGAGATATTTAAGAGTAGGTTAGATAAATGTCTATCAGGGATGGTCTAGACAGTATTTGGTCCTGCCATGGGGGCAGGAGACTGGACTTGATGACCTCTCGAAGTCCCTTCCAGTCCTAGTAGTCTATGATTCTATGAATACAACAACTTCCCTACAATAGCCATGCACACCTCCCTCAACCCTCTTTTCAATTAGCACCCTCCTGGCTGTAATACCATGAACTTTCAGATATAAATATCTGAACTTGGGAAATGGGAATTTTTAAAATCTTATGACTATGAAATTGACTAAAATCGACCACAAATTTTGTAGAGTCCTAATTATAGCTCTTCTACTTCCTGTAAAATAGATTCATTTCCATTTGAAGTCAATGGAAGCCATGCAGTAGAATGCAGCATGCAGCCTGTAACATTTTTACACTTTATATAGAACCTAAATCAGTAAACACAACATGAACTTTAAAATAGGTTTGTATAGAAACCACAGTAATGAAAATTAACAAAATATTAGGATTGTAGAAAGAAAAGTTAATTACAAATTATACGATCAAGATATCTTTACATGCACACAAGCCCACACTGAAAGTGGAACAGAAGCTGCCGTGCCCCAGTGAAAGTACTGGAAATAATTGTACCTCCTGAATATTTTTGCTTTAGATTTCAACAGGAGGGCACATGAAGTGCAGTTAAAAATATTTTTTTTAAATCTCATTTTTCATTAAACAAGTGTCTTTTTCTTGTTGAAAATAAATTATATCTTCAAGCAGCTCTAAATATACTGTTGACAAATGAAAGGCATTAGAATGCACACTGGAAAGAATAATTTGAGCTATGCATACACATGGCTGGGTTCTAAATTGTCTGTAACCATGGAGGAAAAGGATGAGTTTCACTGTAAACAGCTCATTTGAAACATCTGCACTGTGCAGACTGCTCCTCCAAAAAATTAAAAAAAAAAACCTCCAGAAGAATAAAATAGAAAATAATAGTGAAAATGCTGTCATGCTTTCATGACATCATATAAATCAGTGATATGCCCTAATGTGAAACTGAGTTCATTTGTGGTATACTTATCTCAAATAACATTTAGAAGCAATAGAAGAGATCCAGAGACAGATGACATTATTGAAGACAGAGAAAGATTTTAGAAGAAAAGATAAGTAGTAAAATCCTGACCCCACTAACTTCTGTAGGACCCAGATTTCCAGCACGTTGGAGGATAGGGTTAGAATTCAGAAGGATCCTTATAAATTTGGAGAATTAATCTGAAATTAAAACAAATCAATTTAATTAGACTGAGACTCCTATAAGATAATGAATGTGATGATTTGAGACCCCAGGATGCCAACTGAGATGTTTAAGATACACTGAGGCCATCTTGACAGTCAGATAGTGCCATTTTATATGACTTTACTGATCCCAGCTCTCAAGCTTCCTTCAGCATTACACACAGCCAGGGCCACAACCAGCTGTAGATACAGACACTCAGATCAACTCTGGCACAACTCAGCTTAAGGGAATTTGACTAGAGCACCCAGCTATTCACCCCTCCCCTCTTGGGATACAAACCCAAAGTTATATAATGTTCACATCCTTCCTCAATGTGAAGGAAGAGATGTACAGCCTCTCCTCCCCACATTAGAAATGACAGGAAATGGGTTACATTATAAACCAGAAATACATTTATTAACTAAGAAAAGGTGTATTTTAAATGGTCAAAGAAGTAGCAAACAGAACAAAACAGGACCAAGCATCATCTAGATCTTCCTTGACAAATGACTGTCTAACTTGCTCTTAAATATCTCCAATGATGGAGATTCCACAACTTCCCCCAACAATTTATTCCAGTGCTTACATTACTGTCCCCACTGACAGTAAGAAGTTTTTCCTAATGTCCAATCTAAACCGCCCGTGTTGCAATTTAAGCTTGTTGGTTCTTGTCTTATTAGAGGTTAAGGAGAAGAATTTTTCTCCCTCCTCCTTGTAGGTACTTGAAAGCTGTTATCATGTCTCCTCTCAGTCTTCTCTTTTCCAAATTAAACAAATCTATTTCTTCCAGTCTTCCCTCATAGGTCATATTTTCTTGGCCTTTAATTATTTTGTTGCTCTTCTCTGGACCTTCTCCAATTTGTCCACATCTTTCCTGAAATGATGCCCAGAACTGGGCACAATATTCCAGTTGAGGCCTTATCAGTGCACAGTATAGCACTGAAGAATTGCTTCTTGTGTCTTTCTTACAATACTCCAGTATTGTACAGTGTTGACTCATATTTAGTTTGTGGTCCACTATGACCCCTAGATCTGTTTTTGAAGTACTCTGTTTTAGACAATCACTTCATTCCAAATACCATTAATCAAATTGAACACTTGTTCCTTAGACTGCTTTTACCATCACAGAATAAGTTTTCTGTAAATGTAATATGTTTGCAATAAACACTATCTACTGAAGGGTATACATGTGTTCATTTTAAACAAAATGTGGTTTGGAAAGTAGGTATGCATAAAGAAGCATGCTGTGGCTCACCACCCTAGGAACAGTCTAGAAAAGGCCAAGGGGAGGGGGGTGAACTCAACATGTGGAGTTGAGAAGTACAAGCATGTGACAAACAAAGCCATATATGGAAAGGTTGAATATGATTGGTTTAGAAGTTTGTGTTATGTAACCTGTGCTATAAAACAGCAAGGGGAAGGGCTCCTTGCTCGAGGGGCTCTGGCTAATTTTAGTACCAGGGGTTCTCCCTTTGTGCACATTGAATAAAGTCTTGTTGAATTGAATTGAAGTATCGAAGACCCTTGATTCTGCCCAGCACCTGATTCTCTGGGAACCACAAAATCCCAACACTACCAATACAAATTATTTTAAAAAGGACAAAGAAAAAGAAAAAGGTTGCTTGGTTAGTTTAAAAACTAGAACTCATTCATGCATCCCAAAAAGAGCTTTTCAGAACCAAAAAAATATCATATACATGCTGAGAGATTTTGGCAGAGAGAGGGTATGTCTAGACTGCAGGGGATTTTCAGGATACTGGAGGTATCCTGAAAAAACTCCACAACATCCAGGGAACATGTTTGCTCTTCCGCTTCCACGAGAAAGAAGGGATCTTCCGAAAGGAGAGGGGGATTTTCCAAAATTTGGCCCAGTGTATACGGGCTAAATTTTGGAAAAGCCTCTACTGGAAAAAAAAAAAAAAAAAAAAAGAAAAAGGTATGCAAATTGCAGAGCGCTTTTTGCGTACCTTTTTCCGAAAAAAAGTTGTAGTATAGACATAGCCAGAGAGAGAGAGACAGAGAGAGAGAAAGGAATGATTGTGAATGTAAAAGTATGTTATTTGCTGGTATTATGGGTTAAGAAATGGTTTCTTGATAAAACATCAATCACAGATATCTATTCAGAACCACAATATGCACTAAAGTACTGTAGCTATCATAAGAAAATTGATTCTTTTTACCCCATTGTCATGAATGCTAAACTTGATGAGTGTACAAACATAGCTCTTTGTTGAAATTTTCAGTATTGTGGTAAGTAATTCTACTGATATTTGCCACATACAATATTTAACTGATGCTGTATATCCATATTCTATTAAACTGAGAAGCAGCAGATATGCCTTAGGCTAGCCTAAGGTCAAAGCCATTAATGCATTCTAAAACCATCAATAAATGATAGCTTTTTATTATCTTTTAATTAAACTCATTGTGACAGTATATGAATTGTAAATTTAACCTTTGGTATCTATCTAGCCTGTAATGTGGATGTGGCATTTTCTCTACACAGATTTAAACATTAGAATTTAAAATTAGCTTCCATACAATATTTCAAAAAATCAAGTTCTAATTATAACAGGCAAATGTGTGTGTGCTTTTTTTAATAAACCTCAATAATGTTTTGCAGCAAAACACTTTATTAGGAGAGTGTATGTATATAGTCTTTCTCTCCATACCGCAGGTATACACAGAGATATAATACATAGATACGAAATATTGTATGTCTTGCCTACCACTTAGAATGTGTGTGTAGGGGATGAGAAATAATCTCATTGGATGAGTCAGTTCACAGGAATTAGTTCATTCCAATGTGGACTATTAGCATTAAAAAAAATGCATATGACATTGATCACCCTGCACCCTGCAGCTGGTTTTGCTGAATGAAGGGAACAGGACTTTACGGCTGTGGGGGCGGGAAAGTTGGGAAAGATGAAATCTGCTGCAAAAGGAGCAGAATACAACTGACTCAACACCTGGGAGTCCAGGGTATGAAAAGGAGCAACAGAGCTAGGAGTCTTCCTTTTTACACAGACCACCCTCCCTCCATTTCAGGTGATAAAATACCAGTTTTGGTCAATATGTGCTGTGGGCAGTAGCCTAGCTGTCCTTTTTTTGGAGGGTCTGGGAAGGAATTTTCCCTTATTATATCAGCTTGGGTACAGTTGTCTCCCACCCCCTTCTCCACAGCAGATTTCAAGAAGAGCTTTGTTCATGCATGGCATGATGTGTGGTAGGCCATATGTTGCAACTCATCATTTAAGTGTAAGACAGATGTCCAGTGCTAGTACTCCGTAGGAACAGTACTCAGTGACAGGATAAATGGCTTGGAAAAGGACTTTAAAAAGGTGTTCACTAAAGCAATGAATGGACTTGTAGTTAGGGACACCTATCATTGGTATAGCAGGGAGTTAATCCCTCATTCTTATAACCCACCTTAACCATCATGTGAGAAGTGTGTGGGATGGTAAGGTCCCGGGAATGGATTTGCTAGATGGACAAGGATGGAAAAGAGGAGAAGCCCCCAGTCCCACTCCTTCTGCCCAAGGGCCCACCTCTTCTGAGGGTGGGAGGTGGGAAGAGCCAGCTGCCCTCCAGGTCTGGTGAAGCCTCTCATCAGCCCAGAATCTCTCTCTCTCGCTTTGGCCAGAAATTCCATTTTTCACCTGAGAATATTTTCAAATTAAAGTTTAATCAAAAATTATATGTTATCACAAAAAGTTTTGTCCAAAGTCTCTCATCCAGCACTAGCTGTTAATGTTTATCATATAACAAATACTAGTATGAACAACATCAACAGCTACTTGAAGAAGTAATGAAAAATAAAACTCAAATATTTGGCTAGTTTTCTATAAAGATTCAACTTAGTTTTTCTTTTCAGAGTATCTGAAAATCCAATATTTATCTGCAAACTTCCATGTTCCTCCAGCTCACTGATGCACTTCATCATTGTCTCCCTGCAATCTCCAAAAATTAGACTGGATAGTCAGTTATCCAGTCACTGCAGCTCTGCTCCCACCCCATTGTGGCTTTCTACAGATCAACCAATAAGTGGCATCCAGCTTCTCTCTTAAAGGAGAGCTGATGTTACATGATGCTGTGCACCTCTTGCAAAGTGCTTACAGGCCTCTACTCTCACTAGAGTCAGTGAAGGTCAAAGACATGCATCACCTCCAAAAAGGGCTCCAGCAGCTCATAACATCAATCAAAAGGAATCTAGTTCTATGGAAATAAGATCATGCCCTAATCTCACCGAGCTCTCAGTCAAGTCAAAGTAATTTTTCCCACTCAGATTTTATAAATAGGCTTCAATAAACCCTTTCAACTAATTCTGAAAGATGAAAGCTGATAAATATTTCATTCCTTAATGGCTCTAGCATTAGAGAAGATCAGAGAAGCAAAGCACATTTCCTTCAAATCAATGTAAATTCAGTGAAGTTTTTCTGCTGCTGCCCATGTGTAACAAAAGTAAGAATGAGGCATGACCTGGGAGATTTGTTAAACTACAGATTAAGAAAAACAGTTAGGATTGCTTGAGATGTCAATTTCATCTTGTTTGCATGTTGCAGACAAAATTGCTCTTCGAAGATTTGACCTTTACAGCAGATACAAGCATTTGAACATGCTTTACCATCCCAAGGTACATGCTTATTTGCAACGAGTAAAGTCAAACAGACTGCTTTGAACATTTGCTAAAAATATCAGCTTGAACTTCCTTACATTAATAATGGAAATCATGGGATGTGAAAACGGTCCTCAATTCTGTCCCTGACTCTGACAAAAGAAGAGAAATAAAGAGTTTAAGTTCACCAACCTGCACTTGGAAGTAATCCAGATAGTTGTGTGATTGATCATTCACTTTGCAGGAGAAGAATTCTTCTAGCCTTAAACATGGTGGCACAGGGAAACATTAGGAAAGATCACAGACTAGCAAACTGCATGGACATCCCAAATATTAGCTTTGCTCAGGAAACATGGGAAACATTTTTGATGTAAACTGATGGGGTGCAGATTGTAGAAATTACTTTTTTTTCATTAGTGTCTTTCATCCATTTTGTGCTGCAAACAACAGTGTGAACACCAGTTCAACAGGAGTCATTTCCCTGATTTCATTTAAAGCTTAAATGAGCCTTTAAGGACAAAAAAGCATGTGACCATTGAAGCTGGAGATTGAGATTCAAGACAGTGGAGAATCAGGCTCATTGTCTTCCTCCAGTGTCACATTATATGCCTTTTTATAACAATTAATATATATGTTATTGACTGAAAAGGACTTTTCAAATAAAAATGAGATTTTACAAGTCTTGGAATGTTTGGCTCCTCCACTGATTTGTAGCATCTGTAGTAATAATGAAAATAGCTGAGTATTTTGACATGTTTCTAAGCCTCTGTTACTCTTAAAAAATCTGTGCTACTCTCTGTTCATAATTGTTGCTGAGAAAACTGGATTAAGATTCTGTAGCCCTAGCACTAAGAGCTCTCAAAAACAGAGATGGCAAATTAGATACAACTATTGTGTCTTCATGGTCAAATGCACAAATGTTGGAGAAAGGGGCTTTGTTTGGAAATAAACTTTGTACAGATTATTTCTCCTCAATGGAAATAAACATAACACAGATTATTTAATTTCTAATTTCCACTAAAATCACTTCCATAGTAAAACTCCCGATAAAAATAATTTAAAAGAGAAGCTGGACAGTCAATTTTGTAGTTTCGTGCTATCGACAAGTATTTTATGGGCTCAAACAGATGTTCCTGGCTTTTTTTTTTCAGTCCCATTGATACTAATGCTCAGACTCACACGGCCCTGAGGAACAAGGGAAGTAATAGAGTGTAGCTGCAACATTAGTTTGCTGAGAAAATGTCCAACTATGCCAGATATGTGCTTTAGTGAACAAAGACTCTTACTCCAATTTGTCTTTTCACAGTGATCATTAGAGTTAGATATCCACAAATCACTTTGAATGATTTTAGAGTACAAATGAAGAAAAGCAACTAATGACCTAACTTACATTGCAGCTCATTTCCCAGAGATGGAAAATAAACTTGTAAAAGTTTTACATATATGTTCCAATTAAAACTTTTCAGTCTAAACAGAATGTATTGCAAATAAATCAAGGCGTGGTTAATTCCCTAAACCACCATATTCAAGGAATAAAATTCTATTGTGATGTTGGCAGGCCAGGTGCCAGCTTTTGGTAAAACCTGAGTCCTGTTCACTTTTGTGTTAGTATAAACCTGACTAATTATTAAACGTATGAGAATGTATTTGGTGTTTAAACTTCATGAAAACTAATAGGAAGCTACATGGATTATTTTCACTTACCATTGTCCCGTTATAATATAATATTAAGCATTTGCATTTTATATACCTGTGATGGGGCGTATCCACACTGATCAAGAGGGGAGTTAACTCAGGGAAAGAGAGGCCACACTCTCTTTAGCTTACTGGGCATGCTCCGGCTGCACTAGTATAAAAGGGCATGTCTACACATCAAAGTTATTTCAAAATAACAGCTGTTATTTTGAAATAACTTTCCCTAGCATCTACACAAGCCAACTGCTATTTCAAAATTAAATCGAAATAGCGGAGGGCTTATTTCAAAATTGGTAAACCTCATTCCATGAGGAATAACTCCATTTTGAAATTGCTATTTTGAAATAAGTGCTGTGTAGACACTTATTTTGAAATAGGGGACCTCCAGCCTTCCTAGGGTGGCCTGGTGGCCACTCTGGCCTCAACCAAGAACACTCCTCTCCCTCCCCCCCTCCACGGAGACCTTAAAGGGGTAGATTCTGGCCACAGTGCCTGTGCCAGTTCCAAGACTGCCAGCCCAGAGCCAGCAGTCACTGCCCCTGACCCAATGGTCCTAAAACATGAGCCAGCAAGCCACTGGCAGCCAGCCCTCCACTGCTCCCCAGGAGCAATCTGCCAGCTCCCAGGAGCTTGCCAGGGCCCGGAGAAGGCAAGCGCCTTCCTGGTCCAGGGAGGAGATCTTATTCAGGTTTGGGAGGATGCCCCCAACGTCCATGATCTCCGCACTAGATGGGGGAATGCAGCCGTCTATGGCAGCATAGCTGCCAGCCTGGCCAACAAAGGCCACATGCGTAGCCAGGAGCAGGTTCTCATGAAAATCAAGTTGGTCCGGTGAGACCCCCAACCCTGATCTCTGATCTTCCCCTCGCCCTTCTTCTCCTTGCTTCCCCCTTCCAGCTTCCTCCTCCCAGGTTTCGCCCTCCCCTCTCTCACCCTCTCTTCTCCCCTCTCCTACCTCCTTTCCCCAGTCTCACCAGAGTTTCATTTCCCCTCCCCAGTTTTGTTAAATAAAAAGAGTTTATGTTCATGAAAACACATGTATTTTATTTGACATCAGGAAGGCGGGTTAGGGAGGGGTAAGGGGAAGGACATGAGGGAGGAATAAGGCACAAGCCCACAGTGGGGCAGACCAGGGAGGCTCTTAGTGCTCCTCAGGGTGGAAGCTCTCCCGCAGGGCCTCCTGGATACTGACAGCCCCCTGATAGACCTCCCGGATGTCAGCCTGCAGAAAGTGCAGCCAGGCTCGCAGCAACACGTCCATGAGAAGCAACAGAGTGCCCAGGGGAGCTCTGGCTCCATGTCGCAGAGTGCTGTGGTGTCCCAAATGAGGGCAATCAAAGCACGCAGAGACAAAATGCTTTGCTGTCCCTCATTGAGGTAGGCAAGCAAGCAGGGAAACCTGAGAACTGACTGTCCAGGGGGGGTCCGTTTAAGCACAGGCCTCAGATTGCCTCAGGAAGCAGCCACACAAAGTAACTCCTGACCTGATGCCCTGCCGGACCTGGTTCCGGTCAGCCTTAAATGCGATTCAGCATCCACTCAGTGTGGACGTGCTATTTTGAAATATCCAAATGCTATTTCGAAATGCATTTTGTGTCTAGACGCGTTATTTCAAAATATCTTATTTCGAAATAACTATTTCGAAATTAGATACAGTAATTTCTCATTTAACACTATAGATATGTTTCAGAAAATGATCGTGTTAAGTGAAAACTTGTTATTCGGGGGTCAATTTTCCCATTGAAAATAATGGAAAAGGTGGGGGTTGCGTTTCAAGCGGTGGTGTCTTTTGGGACTGGAATGTAAGGTTGGGGGAGAAAGGGGACTGGGTTACAGCAGGGAGGGGAGGTGTTGGGCTCTGGGGAAGGGAAGGGGAGGATAGGGGAGGGGGATGGGGTTGGGAGTATGCCCCTGTGATGGGTCTGCCGAGACTTGCACTGCGTCCAGTGAGGGGGGGTCGCCGGGGAACGGCGTGGCGAGTGGTGAACATCTGCTGCTTTGCAGGGAGGCGGGGGAAGCCCCGCGCAGCCGCCGGCGACAGGCCAGCTAGGGAAATCATGTTATTCTGGGGACAGTTGTGTAATTCAAAAAACGTTCCCTAAAAAAAAATCATGGTATCGCGAAAACATGTTAAGCGGGCACGTGTTAAATGAGGAATTACTGTATTTGAAAATAACGCTGTAGTGTAGACGTACCCAAAGAGAGCAGCTCATCTCAGTTGGGGCTGGTAGCCGGAGGGAGAGGATGTACTGAGCCAGCTCCCTGCAAGCCCCAGCCTTTACTAGAGACTAAGTCTCTGCTACACAAACTGGAGACAGGACACCTCTGGAAACCCGGCTGGGTTCAGGGGAAAGGAGCAGAGCCCAAAACTATGAACTATCTTAAGATATGTTAACACAGTTAGAGATTATTTTTGAACATTTATCCTACAGAATAATCTTCCAAAAAACAAAGGTAGGCAAAAACCACTGCTGATTATATTTAAAGAACCTTTAATCGGAATCAATATAATCATTCATATGACAAATGAAATAACTTAGGAGAGCTATATTTTCTGTATTGGGGGGAATTTCTTCAACAAGCCTTTTTTTTTGTCTTAGTGGGAGTCCTGCTCATCAATGTTTATACTAAAATCAATGTTTGTTTTTTTTCCACACACACCCTTCTTGATATCTTGAGCTAATCCATAAAAACTAATGATCACAAACGGAGTGGTAGGCAATCGGCAAATGGCTGGATGTAGTCACCTGTACTCTGGAGGAGTTTCTGAAAGTTTACTCTTACATGAAAAAGTTTAGGACCTCAAATATAATTGAAGTGGGTTTAGTATACATGTAGGGAAATGTTTGAAGTGGTGCAAGGAGAAATTAGTTCAGTTTTTAATCAGTTCATCCATTCCTAATTTGTCACTAATTTTACAGACAACATTAAAAATGTAAGCATACAGTATGTGTTTGCCAAGGATTGTGCTCCAAACTCCATCTCTTCAGAAGAGTATTTCTGATAAATGATAAAAGAACGAAGCCATTATAAAGCAAATTATGTGAACATTTTACACTGTATAGATAAATGAAATTTTAATCGTCACATTGCAAAGCATATGGCATCAGTGGTAAAGTTGGAGGGAGTAAGTTAGTTTTTAGAATTCCTTTAGGGCCATGTAGATGGCCCATTTAAAGTAGAGTAATGTTGTGGAACTTTTAGTGATTGATTAGATACTGTTTGCAGTAGCAAATTAATGTACCAAATAGATACGTGGAAATACTACTTTATCTAACTTACAAAAAGAGCAATAAAGATAATCCCATTAAAGAAATTAAAAAGAATATTTTGAGTTATATTTCAGCAGTCAGATCTATAGAAGCATTGCCTTTCTATATTTGATGGCAGAACTCTAAATTGGTATTTTGGTATAAAATTATAGATAACTGGATGTTACTGTAAATACTGATCAGCCCAGAACAACACAGATAATTTTACACTAAATATTAAGTCTGAAAATATTATGTAACAAAGCATGTAAAGTATATTTCTTCCCATTATTATGCTCTAATTCATTAGCTGTTACTTTTGCATGCACCAATGAAAATAGTGATCTATGGTGATCTATGCACAAATGAATTCCAATTAAAATACAATAATCTTAGAAATGTTAGGAAGGCAATTTCTATCCTTCACCTTCTCATAACCAGATACTTTAGTGGAGCTACAGCTATATTGATTATGGAGAGAATGTGGACCCTCATGAGGCATCACAGGAACAAGAAGAAGTATTACAACAGCCACAAAGAACAGCTGAGGATGGAAAAGAAACCCCACACAAACATTCCCCACCACACCCCAAAAAGTTACAAGCCAATTCTTGAATGCTAAATCCTATTTTGGCCTGCATAGCACATAAGAGGGAAAAAGATGAAATATGATACATGCCCTGCTACAGGAGACCTTCTATCAAAAAGGAGGATTCCATGTTTAGGCTGGAGGGATGCACTGTGCTCTTACCCTGAACAGAAACTACATGCATCCCCTTAGCTAAACCCTAGCACTCTACTAATGGCAAAAAATGTTTGATATTGTCTTCCTAGAATTCCTATCCTGAAGACCACTTGGAAACTTATGATAATTTATTCTGCCTCACAGCTTGTTCGGAGGAAAATCTTCTCTTTCCCTCTTCCCCACTTGCTCAACAGAGGGTGGCATTTTGGCAGATATTTATTAATCTTTATTTATTTTAGTGTGATAAATTGCCAACAACACTTTTTGCTAAGAGCGTAAAATAATCATAGGTAGATACAAATGAGCATGACATAAAATGTCTGGGAAGAGACAGCGAGAAGGAAAAATACTTGTATTGTGTAAGTTGACTATGCAAACAAGGGTACGTCTACACTACAGCACTATTTCGAATTAACTTAATTGGAAATAGTTAATTCGAATTAAGCTAAATTGAAATAACGCATCTAGACACAAAATCTAATTCGAAAGATAGAGTTTTGCTATTTCGAAATAGCACATTTAAGGGCAGCTGAAACCGGTTCCAGCAGGGCATCAGGTCAGGAGTTGCTTCGTGTGGCTGCTGTCTGAGGCTATCTGAGGCTCATGCTTAAAGGGAACCCCCTGGACAGCCGGTTCTCAGCTTTCCCGCTTGCTTGCCTACCTCGCTGAGGGACAGCAAAGCGTTTTCCTCTCTGCCTGCTTTGGTCGCTCTCATTTGGGACACCACAGCACTCGGCACCATGGAGCCAGAGCCGCCCCTAGGCACTCTGGTGCTCATGTTGAATGTCTTGCTGCAAGCCTGGCAGCAATTGCTGGAGGCTGCCGGGCACCTTCTGCAGCAGGCCAGCCCCCTGGCCCTCCCCCTGCCCCCCCGGGGGCCGTGGTGGAGCGGCGCCCGGACGCCAGTGTGCCCCGCTGCATCTGGCATCTGGACACCAGCAGCGACTGATGGGACCACATCATCCTGGAGCACTGGGGAGACCAACAGTGGACCCAGAACTTCAGGATGAAGAAGGACACCTTCCTCGAGCTCTGCGAGTGGCTCGCCCCTGCTCTGCAGCGACGGGACACACGCATGAGGACCGCCATTCCCCCCTCCACAAGTGGGTGGCCATCGCCCTCTGGAAGCTCTCCACACCGGATAGCTACCGATCCGTCGGCAACCAGTTCAGCGTGGGGAGATCCACCGTCGGAGCGGTGCTCATGCAGGTACAGCACTCACTGGCCACTGGGCTGGGGGGAGGGGCTGCAAGGAGGACATGGGCTGCCCCAGGGAAAGCGGGGGGGAGGTGGTGTAAGTGCCCTCCCCAAGAAGGTTCGGTCTGTCCCAGCCATGCTACAGACCGCCCGCGGTGGCCAGGATTGTAGCGGGGGTTGCTCCTGGGAGTGGGGCGCGGGGCAGTGGCGGGGGAATGAACACTTCCAGCCACCCGGGCACCCCAGTGACCCTCAGTTTTGTGTGTCTCTCTGCAAGTGGTCAAGGCCATCAACAGGGTCCTGCTCCACAGAGTCGTCCGCCTCACCGACCTGGATGTGGTCATCCAGGGGTTCGGCGCCCTGGGCTTTCCCAACTGCGGGGGGGCAATCAACGGGACGCACATCCCCATCCGTGCCCCGGACCACGAGGCCTCCCTCTACATCAACAGGAAGGGGTACTTCGCAGTGATCCTACAGGCCATGTCTGACCACCGGGGCCAGTTCATGGACATCAATGTGGGCTGGTCCAGCAAGGCACATGACACACGGGTGTACCACAACTCCTCCGTGTGCCAGAGGCTGCACACCGGGACTTTCTTCCCCGACCACCACATCAGGGTCGGGGACGTGGACATACCAGTGTGACTGCTGGGGGATGGGGCCTACCCCCTACAGTCCTGGCTGATGAAGCCCTACACGGGACACCTCAACCCCTTCCGGAAGGCCTTCAATGCCAGGCTCAGCAGGGCCCGCACTGTGATCGAGGGGGCCTTCGGCTGACTGAAAGCCCAATTTAGATGCCTCCTCACCCACCTCGACGTCTCCCAGCACAATATTCCACACATGGTGGCAGCGTGCTGTGTGCTGCACAATTTATGGGAGAGGAAGGGAAGCCTTTGTTGACTGCTCCTGTAAACCTCATTTCACGAGGCATAACGGAACGGTCAACAAAGGTTTCCCTTGTCAACCGATCCGTGTCTTGACTGCTGCGCTGTGCTGACGATCAGCTGAGGCGGCACAGCGCGGCAGCCATTTTTATTTTAATGAAGCCGGGGATATTTAAATCCCGGCTTCATTGACTATGTCGGGTAGCCTATTTTACATGCCTCTGTCGGCAGAGGAATGTAATCTAGACATACCCAGGAAGTCCTACTAATATCAAAAGGAATAACTCATGTGCAAAAAGCCCTGTCTTCTGACAATCTACTGTACATTTTCTTGCGCAAAAATGTGCTTGTAGTGTGGATGCTCCGTGAGGTTTTGCGCAACAATTCTGCAGTGTAAACATAGCCTTAGTCTGTAGCAGGAAAAACTTTAAAAACAACAAAGAGACCAGTAGCACATTAAAGACTAACAAGCCATGTAGATGGTATCATGAGCTTTCGTGGGGCACAACTGAAGAAGTGGGTTGCACCTACGAAAGCTTATGATACCATCTACATGTTTTGTTAGTCTTTAAGGTGCTACTAGTCTCTTTGTTGTTTTTAAAGTTTTTCCTACTAATATCAGTTAGAACTACCTGTACAGATAAGAAAAGGAAGATTTGGCCCTGTATCTTAATGCAGCCCAGCCTTCCTATATTCACCAAAATACATAAGAACATAAGAATGGCCATACTGCGTCAGACCAAAGGTCCATCTAGCCCAGTAGCCTGTCTGCCGACAGTGGCCAGCACCAGGTGCCCCAGAGACAGTGGACTGAAGACAATGATCAAGCGATTTGTCTCCTGCCATCCTTCTCCAGCCTCTGACAAACAGAGGCCAGGGACACCATTTCTATCCCCTGGATAATAGCCTTTTATGGACCTAACCTCCATGAAATTATCTAGCTTCTCTTTAAACTCTGTTATAGTCCTAGCCTTCACAGCCTCCTCTGGCAAGGAGTTCCACAGGTTGACTATGCGCTGTGTGAAGAAGAACTTTCTTTTATTAGTTTTAAACCTGCTACCCATTAACTTCATTTGGTGTCCTCTAGTTCTTCTAATACATGTCCCCATAGACAGTGGCACATTGGTGTTTGGTCTATATGCCATTTTGACTGAAATGTTTTCAGGAAATCTTCTTTCCTGATCAAGGGTAAGTTGAACAGTAGCTATAATAAGATTACTGAAAAGAGAGCAGGAGTTGGAGGCAATTTTTTAATGAAACCCAACAGACAGTTTTCAGAAATTGTGTGTGAAATCAATTTCATGCTTGAAGCACATGACTAGCAGTTGGGGAGGTCTTTTCCTAACAACCAAATTACATTACAATGTGTTTGAGATTAAAAAAAAATGTTATTTTTCTTTCCCTTGTTGCTTTTTCCTTTGGAGTCTATTCTGGCTTTTTCCAGCTAGGGGCTAGAGGAAGGAAGTTGAGAGATTACTCTTCAGCAAAGGCAATTAGAAAATCTCCTAGAGATCGAGGATCACATGCCAATGCTGTTGCTGTTACTCCCTTTGCCTAGCCCCCAGCCAACCCCATGCTCTGCCTGAGGACCTGCCTTGTTATCCAACCATAGCCCCCCCTTCCTGCAGTCGCCAGTTCCCCATTCCCCCATACACACTGCAGTTCTTACTTCTTGCTGCCGCTAGCCTCTCCCGGTCCAGGGCAGGCTAGTGTGGTATGCCCCATGCCCCACAAGTGCAGGGCAGGTGGGCAGTGCAGTCCCCTCTTCCTTGGTCCCAGTGTCCCCAGCCTCGTCAAGCACAAGGGGGGCAATGCCAGTTCCTCCAACCTCTGAGAACTGGGCTATGCAGCCCCAGTACTAGGCGGTTCCCAGCCAGCCCAAATTCCATCCACATTAGCACCAGCCCCAACTGCATGCCAGGGCTGGGGCCAGTGGGGAAGGGCAATCAGGATAGGGTTCAGGGAGAAGCATGGGTGAGGCTATGTTGTGCTATTTGGGAATGCAGAGCCTTCCCCAGCCTATGTGCCATACCACCTGTGTCCCTTTGAAAGATGACAGCAAGCATTCCCCTTGCACCCTTCTAATTCCCTGCTCTGCTGACTAGTTTACTGTTCCATATCTGACTTAGTAAAAAACCCTGCTAAATCCACTCACATTGAATTTAATCCTTATCAAAATCCCAAAATGACAACATGGAGAATAAAGTTGTATTAGCTAGATCAGGGCCAGGTGGGGGTTGATGTCAGGGAACCAGGCCCAGTGTCCTGATTCTCAGGGCCTGACCTGAGGTTGACTCAATTTAAAGATGGTGTACATGCTAAGAATGTCCAGGATAGCCAGATCAGGGCTGAGGCCAGGTCTATACAACGGGGGAAAGTTGGCTTAAGATACACAATTACAGCTATGTAAACAATGTAGCTGTAGTTAATGTACCCAAAGTTGAACTCTGGCGCCATTCCCACAGTGAGAGGTCAACGGAGAAATACTCCTGTTGACTTCCCTTACTCCTCATGACAGTGAGGATTACTGTGGTTGATGGGGGCATCCTCAGCATTCAATCTGGTGGGTTCTTTACTAGACCCACTAAATCAAATGCTGGAAGATCTACCACTGCAGCATCAATCTTCGTGCAAGTATAGCTGTGGCCTTAGTTACAACATGCTCCCTAGCACAACCACAACATGCCTAATACACCCAGCAAAGAGGACAGAAGTACAAGGTGCAGACTTACTACATGTATGCCATCAGGAAATTCCCTTCCTGCTCAGAAATTCTCTAGACATTTTCAGTTCATTTCTGGAACCTTATCTTCTCTGACAGTTGCAAAAGGGTCAAAACTAACAAAAAATACAGCCCCAAATAACTCTATGCTATATAAAATAGATGGCAACAGAGCCAAGCTTCCTTTACTGCTTAATGTGCTTCAACTCTGACCTAGAGGAATCATCACCAGAAGTATGATGGTAGATCAGTCTTCCTGCCAGTTAGCCCTTAGTCAAGTCTTTGTCAGCAAAAGTGAAAAATACTTACTCTGTGATGCGGTCTCCAATTTACAAAGAACATGATTGTGATGTTAACTTGATCAGAAAGGTCACTGAAGTATTATGGAAACTGAAAGGCAACATTAGAGAACATAAACATACAAAACTGACCAATTTGCTGTTTTGGTTCAATTAGTATAAGACATTTTTTAGTTTTGTCTAAATATTGTATTATATTTTCTAATAAAATTAGCTTCATTAATCTGGTTTTTGACAAGGCCTGCTTTAATACATTATACCAGGAATCTTGCTGACAGCTATGATTACTGAGAATATTCCAGAAATGTATTTTACACAGGAATGATATTAAACAAGTCAGAGGACCATTAGTTCTGACTGGCAGATTATTGAAGAAAGAAAGTAAACTTCTTTACAAAAGTGGAAAAAAATGTCCAAATTTTCAGGTGACTTGTAATTTTGGGAGCCCAACTTCCAACATCTGAAATGATTCTGATCCTCAGAAGAAGGTGGTTAGTACTTTTTAAAAATCAGTCTTTATCAAGGTGGTTCAAGTGTGTATTCAAAAATTAAGATATTCAAAATTAGTAGTAACTTATGAAAATTTAACCCTACTGCTAATACATAATTCTTTATTCATTATTGTGTGCAATGTTTATTTAGGATAATCTTACTGCTTCCTTATCTTAATCATTTAACCTTCCATCCTTTTCTTGGTATTGAGAAAATGTATCATTACAGAGTATGTCACTGTAGTATAATTTTCATTTAACAAATGCCATGACATTTGTCCTCCAAGCCGATTTCTATTCTGTTCCCTTATTAGCATTTTGACATAAGCCACTCTTTGTGCTCTCCTACTGATTCCTGTGCCAACTCATGACACGTGGTCATGAGTTAACCTTTCAAATACTTTTGAATTTGGAATTCCCCAGGTTTTGGATGCTCTTGGTACACAGATAAGACCTTGCATAGTTGGATGTGTGCCCAGTTATTTTATGCAATTCCTCTATTCATTATAACATTTAAATGTGAATATTTTAATAATTAAGGATGGGCATTACTTAGCACTGATTCTCAAAAAAAAAGTGCAATCAATGTGATACCATGCAGTGTTCAGAGGTCACCCTTGTAGAATTCACTGCAGGATGCTGACCTTAGATTGTAAGCTCTTAAGGTCAGGAAACCGGTTTTTACTATGTGTCTGTACAATGCCATCCTGAATGGAAACTTTAGCATTGTCATAATAAACAAAAAGTGTTTTATTTAAATCAGTAAGAGTTTTTGCATTCACTTTAATGAATAACAAATAAAAATAATGGAAGAAGAATTAGTTCCTCTGATTTCATAAAGCAAATGAAATAAAACTGACGTAATGTCTTGCTTTTGGTGACAAATCTGTGGACAACCGGGAATACAAAGTCTCTTGTAACTATCTGTACACACACCACACAGAAGAATCCCCCCCCCCCCCCCCCCCCAAAAAATGGGAATATTTGTAAATAGACTAATTAAATATGAATTTATATAAATTATAATTTAATTATGGAGACAACAGTTGAAGCTCTATAGCTAAAATTGAGTTCCTTTTAGCACTTAGGTAGCGATTGAACCTCTGTTTTCATGGAATCATAGAATACAAGAACTCAAAGGGATCTCAAGAGGTCATCAAATCCAGTCCCCTGCTCTCATATGAGGACCAATACCATCTAGATCATCCTTGGCAGTTGTCTGTCTAACCTTGGCAGTTGTCTGTCTTTTCTTCCTCCTCTTTGTAACAACCTTTTAGGTCCTTGAAAGCTGCTATCATGTCATCTCTTAGTCTTCTCTTTTCCAAACTACACAAAATCAATTCTTTCAGTCTTCTATCATAGGTTATGCTTTCAAGAATGTTAATCATTTTTGTTGCTCTTCAATGGACCTTCTCCCATTGGTCCACATCTTTCCTGTAATGTGGTGCCCTGAAATGGACACAATATTCCAACTGAGGCCTAATCAGTGCAGAATAGAGAAGAAGAATTACTTCTTGAGTCTTGCTCAGAACACTCCTGTTAATGCATCCCAGAATGTTGCTTGCATCTTTTTGCAAGTGTCAAACTGTTGACTTGTGGTCTACTATGACCCCAAGATACCTTTCTCATTACTCCTTCCTACACAGTCACTTCCCATTTTGTAAGTGTGGAACTGATTCTTCGTCCCTAAGTGGAGTACTTTTCATTTGTCCTTATAGTACTTCATCCTATTTACCTCACACCATTACTTCTGTTTTTCAACTCATTTTGAATTATGACCCTATTCTCCAAAACACATGCAACCCCTCCTAGCTTGGTATCCTCTGCAAATTTGGTAAAAGTACTCTCTATGCATTATCTAAATCATTGATGAAAATCTGGAAGAGAACAAGTCTCATAACTGATCTCTGTGGAATCCCACTTATTTTGCCCTTTCACCATGACTGTGAATCATTAACTACACACTGAGAATAGTTATCCAGCCAGTTATGCACCCATCTTATAGTAGCCCCACCTACATAGTATTTCCCTAGTTTATTGATAAGAAGATCATGTGAGACTATATCAAATGCTTTACTAAAATTTAGGTATGCCATGTCTACTGCTTCTCCCGTATTCATAAAACTTGTTATCCTATCAAAGCAAGCTATCAGATTAGTTGACATGACTTGTTCTTGACAAATCCATGCGGTACTTATCATCTTATTTTTTCCAGATGTTTGCAGATGGATTCTTTAATTATTTGCTCCACAAATAATTATTAATTATTTGCTTCCCTGCCACAGAAGCTAAACTGACTGGTCTGTAGTTTTCTGGGTTGTCCTTATTTCCCTTTTTATAGATGGGCACTATATTTGCTCTTTTCCAGTCTTCTGGAACCTCTCCCATCTTCCATGGCTTTTCAGAGATGTTGGGTAATGGCTCAGAAACTTCCCTACTCATCTCCTTGAGTATTCTAGGATGAATTTTATCAGGCCCTGGTGACTTGAAGACATCCACCTTTTTAAAGTTATTTTAACTTGTTCTTTTCCTATTTTAATTTCTGAACCTACCTGCATTTCTCTAGCATTAATGATGTTAAGCCTCCAATTGCCTCCAAAATTCTTGGTGAAAACTGACACAAGTAAGTTGTTAAGCACCTCTGCCGTTTCCACATTTTCTTTTATTGTTCTCCCTTCTTCATTGAGCAATAGGTCTACCCTGTCCTTAGTGTTTCTCTTGCTTCTAATATATTTGTAGAATGTTTTCTTGTTGCCCTTTATGTCTTTAACAATATTGAGCTCATTTTGTGCCTTTGCCTTTCTAATTTGGCTCCTACATACTTGCATTATTTGCTTATAGTCATCCATTGTCATTTGACCTAGTTTCCACTTTTTATATGACTCCTTTTTGATTTTTAGATAATGTAAGATCTCCTGGATAAGACAGGGTGGTCTCTTGTCATACTTCCTATCTTTTCTGCATAGTGGAATGATGTGCTTTGGTGGCTTTATTAATGTCCCTTTGAAAAACTGCCAACTGTCTTTAATTGTTTTTCTTCTTAGTCTTGCTTCCCATGGGATCTTACCTACCAGCTCCCTGAATTTACTAAAGTCTGTCTTCTTGAAAACAATTGTCTTTATTTTGCTGTTCTCCCTTCCAACCATTCCTTAGAATCATAAATTCTATTATTTTCTAATCACTTTCACCCAAGCTGCCTTTGACTTTAAAATTCTCAACCAATTCCTCCCTGTTTGTTAAAAACAAATCTAGAACAATCTTTCCCTTAGTAGCTTTCACAGCCTTCTGAAATGTAAAAAAAAAAAAAAAAAAAAAATGTGTCTAATACATTCCAAGAGCTTGTTGATAATCTGTGCCCTGCTATGTTAAAAAAGCCTCATTCACCTTTTCTTCATGGTTAGGTAGTCTGTAATCATGATCAAAAGCTACAGAGGGGTAGCTGAGTTAGTCTGTAACAGGAAAAACTTAAAAACAATGAATAGTCTGGTAGCACTTTAAAGACTAACAGAATATGTAGATGGTATCATGAGCTTTTGTGGGCACAGCCCACTTCTTCAGATGACCGGAGTGTTGGATGTCCACTACCAGACTATTTGTTATTTTTTAAGCTTTTCCTGTAATCATGATATCACCCTTGTTTTTTACCCCTTTTAACCTTACCCAGAAAGGCTCAACAAATGTATCTCCTATGCCCATCTCAACCTCAGTCCAAATATATACATTTTTAATATAAAAGGCAACACCTCCTCCCTTTTTTCTGCCTATCCTTCCTGAACAATTTATATCCTTTCATACCAATATTTCAATTTATAGTTGGGTTTATTTACTATCATTTCAAGTTGGGTTTATTTATTATCATTTCAAGTTCTTCCTACATATTCCCCATACTTCTTGCATTTGTATACAAACAATAAAGATAACTTATTTGATTTTGCCCCCAGTTCTGCTTTGTCTCCCTTTTATTTCTGCTCTTATAGCCCATGCTCCCCTCTCCCCAAACTCTGGCCCTTCTCCCAGGTCTCCATGTTTATGACTTACCTGTGGTCACCTGCCTCTGTTGAATATATTTTAAAGCCCTCTTCATTAGGTTAGCCAGCCTGTGTCCAAATATGCTCTTCCGCTTCCTCAGCAGGTGGACCTCATCTCTGCTTAGCAGTCTTTCTTCCTGGGACAGCATCCCATAGTCAAGGAAGTCAAAGCCCTCCTGTTGACACCATCTTTACAGCCAGACATTCACCTCCAGGATGCATCTGTATCTGCCTGGACCCCTACTTTTGACTGAAAGGGTATAAAGAAATACCATCTATGCCCCCAGATTTCCTCACCTGTACCCCCAAACTCCTGAAGTCACTTTTGTTCTGCTCAGGATCACTCCTTGCAGTATCATTAGTGCCTGCATGGATGAGTAGCATGGGATAGTAGTCAGAGGGCCAAATGATCCTCAACAACTTCTCCATTACTTTTTAATATGGGTTCCTGGCAGGCAGCATAACTCACGGGATGATAAGTCAGGGCAACAGATGGGTGCCTCCATCACCCTCGGAAGAGAGTCTCCAACCACCACTATACTATGTTTCCTCCTCGCAGTGGTGGATGCAGACCCTCTAGCCTTGAGGGTACATAGAATCCCCTTTTACTCCTTAGGGGGTGATTCCTTATCTCTCATATCCAGGGCTGCATAATGGTTCTTCAGAACCACAGTGGCTGGGTTAACAATAGGGGTGGAGCACCGACTTCTGCCAGAAGTAACCAGCTGCCAATGTCCCCCTGAGATAGAGTAATCTCCTCCTCCACCAGTGGTGTTCAGCAGTCCTTTGTAGCTAGATAACTTCCTCATCCTTAGATATAGCCACATGAATACTCTCAAGGAATTCCTTATGGGCATGGATGCTCCTCAGCCTAGCCATCTCCTCCGGTAGTTCTCCCTTCTGCTTTCTGAGAGATTCCACCAGCAGGCATCTTTCACATTGAATGGCCCCCTCAGCCTGGACTTTTGTAAGTGGGAAATGTGAGCCACAGTCTCTGCAAAACCACACCAGAATCTGGGTAGAGGCATCCATGGTCAGGTGGTCTGACTGGCTCCAGGTACAGATGGAGGAGACAGGAGCAGTGTTGGCACAGGTGATGCAGCCCTTCCAAATCACACTGGTTATACTAGGAATCCTACCAACAAACTCCCTCTCAAACTCCTCTGTTAACAGTCCTCTGGTTACTAGCTCCCCTGGTAGCTTAGCCTCTGGCTTTTAAGGCCTTCTCTCCTAGGTCAGCCATACCCCATCATTAAGCACATGTATGTTAATGTGTAATAAAATATTTCCTTTTCAGAATTATAGCACATTTCTCTTTTCAGTAGAGAATTCTCATAATCTAAAAGTATATCCATTAAAAAGTTCGCAATGTAACATTTTTAAATGGTGTCTATTTAAAATCTTGCATCACTTTTTCTTATGCCAAATCATCCTAATAAAGGAATAACAAAAATCCTTATCTAAACCAGTTAATCTTGCCTTCTCTTCAGTCTTGCCCCACAGTGAACACTCTGGGTATGTCTATACTTGCACCCTAGAGTGATCTACTCTGATCAACAGCTGTTTCGAAAGGAGGAAATATTTTTAAAACTAAATTTTATTTTGTCTTTTAAAATAAATTGACTTTCAGCTGTGAACACAAATGCAGGCAAACCTTAATTACATTGTGTCAAGTATCAGAGGGGTAGCCGTGTTAATCTGGATCTGCAAAAGCAACAAGGAGTCCTATAGCACCTTATAGACTAATAGATGTATTGGAGCGTAGGCTTTCGTGGGCCTGATGAAGTGGGTCTTTGCCCACGAAAGCTTATGCTCCAATACATCTGTTAGTCTATAAGGTGCTACAGGACTTCTTGTCGCTTAATTACGTTGAGATGATTACTGTGATGTGTCATTACATGGCATTGTTAAGAACTTAAGAATTTAAGAATGATCATATTGGACAGACCAAACATCCATCTGGCATAGTATCTTGTCTCTTGACAGTGGCCAATTCCAGGTGTCCCACAGAGAAGGAACAGAACAGGTAATCATCATGTGATACCTCCCCTGTCATCCATTCCCAGCTTCTGACAACAGAGGTTAGGAACACCATTCCTACCCATGCTAATAGCCATTGATGAACCTATCCTCTATGAATTTAACTAGTTCTTTTTTGAACCCTGTTAAAGTTTTGATCTTCACAACTTCCTCTAGCAAGGAGTTCCACTGGTTAACTGTGTATTGTGTGAAGAAACACTTCCTTATGTTTGTTTTAAACCTGCTATTAATTTCATTTGGTGAACCCGCAGTTCTTGTGTTATGGGAACAAGTAAATAACTTTTCCTTATTTATTTTCTCCATACCAGTCATGATTTTATAGAGTTCTATCATATCCCCTCTTAGTCTCCTCTTTTCTAAGATGAAAAGTCCCATATTTATTAATCTTTCCTCATATGATAGCCACAAATCCCTAATCATTTTTGTTGCCTTTTTATGAATTTTTCCACCAAGATATCTTTTGTGAGATGAGTACTGAAGATGTGGGCATACCATGGATTTATATAGAGGCAGTAGGATATTCTCTGTCTTATTCTCTATCCCTTTTTTAATAATTCCTAACATTTGGTTTGCTTTTTTGACTGCTGCTGCACATTGACAGGACGTTTTCAGAGAACTATTCACAATGACTCCAAGATCTCTCTCTTGAGTGGTAATGGCTAATTTAGTTCCTATCATTTTATATGTATAGTTGGGATTATATTTTCCAACAAGCATTACTTTGTATTTAATACCTAAAAAATCATTTGACATTTGCCATTTTGTTGCCCAGTCTCCTAGATTTGTGAGATTATTTTGAAATTCTTAACATCTCGACGGGTTAATGTTCTTTTGGTGCCTTTACTGTATGTTACCATACCTTAACGTTTTTAAATTTAAGTGTAACCTTAACTATGAATTTCCTGGGCTAGTAATACTTGTTTTTGGGAGACAACATTTGGTAACTGTTTTACATTCAAATAACATATATTAAAGGCAACAAGGCAAATTTATCTCTTACATATTCACTGAAATCAATAGAGTTAGGAAAGAGGTTTACCTGGCCCTTCTGTCTTTAATCAAAAGCATAGTTCTGAACCAGAATTTAAAATAAGTTGCTGTAGCACATTTCAGAAATGTTAATTTTTCATTTAGCATTTGGGACTGATTTACACATGCACTGCTGTGCGTAGAGTCTTCAAACAAAGCATTTTGCATTTGAATTCTCCTTAAGAGTAACAAAGTGAACATCTGTGCACTCCACAAATCATGACACTGTGAAAGTAAATTTTAAAAAATTGTATAAATAGATAGGTGCATATAACAGATTGCTTGTTTGTAGCAATATGATGATTCAGGTCTCTGACAAGCTAGAGTTATTTACCTTTCTTGTACTCTGCATCTATGCCAAAGAATACCAAAGACAGAGGGCATACAGAAACGAAGGACAATGTAGATATTAAAGCCCGGGTTCCTGATTCGCATTAATTTTAATGAGAGGCAACTTGTCATTTTCTTTAAAAAAATCCCACTAGGCATCTATCTACATATTTAAGCACCTAAATTTTTTGAAAACCTGGCAATAAATGCAAAATAACCATTTATATAACAGAATTGATTTACCCCTGGTTTGACTTCATCAGAGATAAATTTGACCCATTCGGTCTTGCAAAATGGTTGACACGATGGCAGTACAGTAATCACTTCATAACAGCTAGCTGATCTGTATACTGGAAAAATAGCACAACTAATGAACTGTAAGAACTTCCTGTTCTAAACAGGGACTGAATGAATTCTCCTTGACAGCAGTTTGGCAAAGAAGAAAGACCACAGGAGGAAACTATATTTACATAAACACAGCTACTCTGTGTAGCTATCTAGTAGATAGGAGCTGTGTAGCTACAAGTGATCTACTGTGGCTGGTGTTAGGTTACAAATCGTTTTAGTACTGAATGCATGGGTAATGAAATGTTATCAGTATTGTCTGATTTAATGTCTTAGTAAAGGGGAGCAAAATCCTGCTTAAACTTTCCATTTTGATAGCAAAAGAATTGTTTTTTCCCCCTTCGCTCAGAGGGGATGGTGGTTCTAAGTGATGACTCCTCTGTTGCCATAGCCAGAGGTTCTTTATATGTGAGAGTCTTAGGTTGGTCAATAGTACTTTAAGGTTTTGTCAGGACCTGCATTTGTTGAGCTATTGCCTCTCCGGTGCTTGCCTTCAGGGTGTGTCTAGACTACAGGGTTTTTTTTAAAAAAGTGGCCTTTTTTCGAAAAAACTTCACCTGCATCTAGACTGCTGCCACGTTCTTTCGAAATTAAATCGAAAGAACGCGGCAGTTTTTTCGACCGCAGAAAACCTCATTTTACAAGGAATAACACCTTTTTTCAAAAGTGCTCTTTCAAAAAAAGGCTCTATTGAATGCAAACAGGGCTTTTTCGAAAGAGAGCATCCAGACTGCCTGAGTGCTCTCTTTCAAAAAAGCAGCTCACTTTTTCGAAATAAGTGGTTGCAATCTAGACGCTCTCTTTTGAAAGAGGTTTTTTTGAAAGATTCTTTCGAAAAAGCCTCATTCGAAAGAGGCTTGTGGTCTAGACGTACCCGGATATTGCCTGTTTGTTCGAGTGCTGTGTTGACTGGCTCAAATAGTTGGGCTTCTCAAACCTCACTAGCAGCCTGCCTGTCTTTCACCTTTCTGACCTCTTTTATCAGCTAGGAGTAACTCAGGGGACTTTCCTGTCATTCTTTAACCAGGAATGAAGTAGAATTAGATTTTGATACTGAGTTCCTCTTATAATTTGAACCAGTCTGGTCTGAGCCATCTTCTCCACAGTCAGTGCTCCCTGCTGAAGCAGTTTTTCCGGTCTCTCTATATAGATTGAAACATTCTTGTCCTTTGTGGTTGGGAATTAAGTGTAGTCCCCTTACTAAAGGTGCCTCTGCTTATTTTCTGGGAAGACCCTGTGTGCTGCACTCTAGCCTCACAGACTACAATTCCCATGAGCCCTGGGGAAAAACAGGAAGGAATTGACTCTTGTTTGGGAGATCTGAGTCTCTCCACCTGTGTGGAGGAAGACCCAGCAGTCTGTGGACTTTTCCCTCTGTTTTTGGAGCAGAAAGGGGGCCAGGCTGCTGTGGAGGAGTTTGTTCCTGTTCAGGAGCTGTTACATTGCACTTACAGACTAGGACAGCGAGCCTTTGGAACTGGGATCTAGCAGGCTGCTTCTGATTGCCCTAGAGGGGAGGCCCTTTGGCTGTACTTGTGGCTAGAAGCTACTCTGCATCCAGCACACAGAAGGAGACTGTGAGTAAGTGGGCATCTTTGAGAAAATGCTGCCTGGGACAGACCTCAGAGATCCAGACTAACTCTGGGTTCAAAGAGAGGCAGAGAGGCCAACTCAGTGAACCAGAGCTGCTGCATAGCTTGGACCCACATACACACTAACTACAGAGAATCTCCATTACAGCTGCAGTTCTTCAAGCGCGCCCACACAAGCAAGAGTCTGGGACTCTGAGTCCAGGGGTGTGCACACTGGGGTGGGATCAATATTGGCAGCTAGATAAGTTCCTTTTACTTCTGTGTACTTTGTTAATTGATGTTATTCACTGTTAATTTGTTAAATCCTGGAGGCTCCCAAGGCACACCAGTGTGTACAGGGCTAGCCAGGTGGTGGCACCGCCATTGTGCATTCTTACGAGCAAGGGACTGCAGCAAGGGGGTGGATAGGTTTTCCCCAACCAAACAACATCACCACTGGGGTACTCAGGATCTCCTTTTATGTCAAGACCATCAGGCGCCCAGACACACCTGTGAGTGTGACCTGCTCCCAAGTAACCTGGGGAGGAAAAAGGGGGTTACATAAGGAATGTACAATAAATGTCCTCAGAGCTTCCTGTTGTCCCAAAGATGTAACTGAGGGCGTGTAGGCCGTCCTTCACACTGACCCAAGGGTTAGTGAGTTTCTGGGTGCAAATGACATCTAAAGCTGGACCCTTGAGGCTCTCTAGTAGACACCTTCACTTTTCTTCATCTTGTACAGCTCACTCCTGCAGCATCTAAGTAGTAGGTTCCAACAAGTGTTCAAGTTCCTTTCCCTCCAGCATTGGGATGGGGTCCCCAGCAAAAAAATTAACTTACAATAGGGGCTTTAGACAAAATTTCACATGCTACCCCCAGTGCTTTTACCCTCTCACCAGTCAATGGTAAAGCCCCAGAGCTTAGGACTACTTGCTTGACATATTAGCCATTATACATAATACAAACTGTGATTGCTCCAAAATATAAACACAATTGTTTTCCCAATGTAGTGCTCACTTAAGATGTGCTTGGAAGGAATACAGACCCAAGATTCCGGATGAGTCCTCCGCACCCTGCACAAAATGTAACCCTTCTGCCAGGTGGAGCTGATAGCAGCCAGGGCCTGTACAATATCTAGGGGTTCCTTTTTCAAGAATACAACACATAACCAGTTCAAGCCCCTCACCCAGTAACTTAGGAAAATTACACACCACCTTTGATGAAAGGAGAAAAGTTACTCAACATTAATTAGGGAAAAGGTAACAAATAGGATTCATAAATATACAATTGTGAGCAGGACATCCACCCAGAATGCCTGGGGCTGTGTCTTCCTCCTCATGTTCTTGAGACTTACAAGCGAACTTTTCTTGACTTCTTCTCCCTCACCATACCCAACTCATTGTGGTTGTTCCTGGTCAGTGAGGATCCAAGGTTCAGAAGTTCAGCTGTGTGAGTTCACTTCCTGCTCCAGCAAATATGCTCCTGAGTTGTCCTGCTACTTGAGTGCTTGCACTGGCTAGCCAGCTGGCCAACTGTCATGTCTTGCCATTTAGTATCCCAGCCAGCTGCTGTTCCTTGTCATGTGTCACCTGCTTACTATTTCATGCCATCTGCCCCTGCCCATCACTCTCTGCCACACCTGCCCCTCTGCTGTAAACTCTGTATATAAGTCAGTTGTTGTCAACTCTCAGTGATTTTTAGTGCTCAGCAGGCTGTGCAGAAACACTGTACCCCTACAAGTGATTTCAGTACTTAAAGTAACAAAAGTTACAAACCTTACCTGCTCCCCTAGCCAGACACAGGTAGCATTGGCTATGTTTGCTAGTATGTAAATATAAAAAAGATATAGCTCTGATGTCTGGTATATCTGATGAAGTGGGTTTCATCCCACAAAAGTTTATGTCCAAATTCATTTGTTAGTCTTTAAAGTGCTACAGGACATCTCATGTTTTTTTCTGAAAATAGAGAGGAGTGGGGACAGGTTTTCCAGCCATGAGTTGTGGACTTTCCCAAACTGGTTTAACCTGTCCCTCCCCTGCATTTAAAGATAGAGCTGTTTAGGCTTTTTTGGGTTAGCAGCAAGGACAAGCTGGCTCACAGAGAATAAGCTGGGTGTCCCACATAGATAGATAGATATCTTGACAGCTCAACAAGCAATTAAATAATCATGGTCACAATCTTCTCTCTCACCCCTGCAAAGTCTAAATACTAAATAATTGGACTTTACTTTTCACATACTAAATACTTACAAAAGATAGTCAGTGCAATAGTCAGACTCCAGACTATTGCACTAGGCAACACACTATGGGAAGGAGGTGGGAGCCCTTGGAGAAAGACCAGGTTAAGAACTACTTAGAAAAGTTAGATATACACAGATCCATGGGGCCAGATTTAATGCATTCAAGGGTGCTGAGAGAGTTGGCAGATGTCAGAGAACAGATGACCATTATCTTTGAAAATTCATGGAGATTGGGGGAGGTCCTGGACAACTGGAAAAAGGCAAATGCAGTGCCCATCTTTAAAAAATGGAAGGACAATCCAGGGAACTACAGACCAGTCAGCCTCACGTCAGTCCCTGGAAAAATCATGGAGGGAATCCTCAAAGAATCCATTTTGAAGCACTTGGAAGGGATGAAAGTGATCAGGAGTAGTCAACATGGATTCATCAAGGGCAAGTCATGCCTAACCAACCTGATTGCCTTCTATGATGAGGTAACTAGCTCTGTGGACATGGCGAAGTCGGTGGATTTGACATAACTTGACTTTGGCAATGCTTTTGATACGTCTCCAACATAATTCTTGGCAGCTAACTAAGGAAGCATGGATTGGATAAATGGACTGTAAGGTGGATAGAAAGCTGGCTAGATTGTCGGGTTCAGTAGGTAGTGATCAATGGCTTGGTGTCTGTTGGCAGTCAATTTCAAGCGGAGTCCCAAGGATTCGTTCTAGAGCTGGTTTTGTTCAATATCTTTATTAATAACCTGGATGAGGAGAAGGATTGCACCCGCAGCAAGTTTGTGGGTGACACTAAGGGGGAGAGGTATATACGTCAGGTATTAGCGATAGGGTCCAGAGTGACCTAGACAAATTGGAGGATTGGGCCAAAGGAAATCTGATGAGGTTCAACAAGGACAACTACAGAGTCCTGCACTTGGGATGGAAGAATCCCAAGCGTTGTTATAGGCTGGAGACCGACTGTCTAAGCAGCAGTTTGGCAGAAAAGACCTGAGGATTACAGTGGATGAGAAGCTGGATATGAGTCAACAGTGTGCCCTTGTAGCCAAGAAGGCTAATGGCATATTAGGGTGCATTAGAAGGAGAATTTCCTGCAGATCTAGAGAAGTGATTATTCCCCTTTATTCAGCACTGGTAAAGCCACATCTGGAGTATTGCATCCAATTCTGGGCCCCCCATTACAGAAAGGATGTGGATGCTTTGGAGAGGGTCCAGCGGAGGGCAACCAAAATGATTAGGGGGCTGGAGCAAATGACCTGTGAGGAGAGGTTGAGGGATTGGGGTTTATTTAGTATGCAGAAGAGAAGAGTGAGGGGAGATTTGATAGCAGCCTTCAATTTCCTGAAGGGAGGTTCCAAAGAGGGTGGAGAGAGGCTGTTCTCAGTGGTGGCAGATGGCAGAACAAGGAGCAATGGTCTCAAGTTACAGTGGGGGAAGTCTAGGTTGGATATTAGGAAAAACTATTTCACTAGGAGGGTGGTGAAGCGTTGGAATGGATTACCTAAGGAGGTGGTAGAATCTCCATCCCTAGAGATTTGCCAGATAAATATTTTTTTCTTAAGGTATGTCTATGCAGCAGTGTTATTTAGAATGATGTTATTCCAAAATAATATAGTCTGCATCTACACTATAAGCAGTTATTTGGACATGTCGAAATAATATCGAGCTGGAGGACTTTTTACTCCAACTCCTATAACCCTCATTTTATGAGCAGTAAGGAAAGTTGGAGGAAGAGTGCTCTTTCTCAGACTTCCTGCTGTGTTGACAGCACCAAAAGCCCAAACAAACTATTTTGACTTAAGCTACACAATTGACATAGCTGAAGTTGCATAGCTTGTTTCGGCTTTAGCCCTGTTGTGTAGATATGCCCTTATTGTTTCCATTTGAGTCTGAACTTTTTCCCATTCACTTTAGCAAAACAAGATCTGGCCCTGCAGTATTTTCGGCATCCAAACCAAGAGCATGTCCTTTGGCCCCTCCTCCTTTTCACACACAGTGATTATTTCCATTTTCACAACCTTTCATTTTCTACTGCATACGATTCCTTAAAAAGTGGTGCATTTACTTTTTTTGGTCTTTTTACAATGTTAATCAGAAAGACTGGTCAAAAACATGTGCCAAAGAGCTTTTTCCTGCAACTGTGTGTTGGAGGGAGGTTCATTTTTACCCATCATGGTACTTTTTATTTTGAGCAGCCTCAAACTTATTTTTGTAAGCAATAGCTGAAATGCCCACTCTTCTCTCTGTCTCTGCTTACTCACATGGAACATTTTACAAAGCAGCATTTCTGTTTTATTTCTCATTTAATACTACAGCATCTTAAATAATCCACTAATTATGTTCAGTATAAATAACTAGATTATGTCTTTAAAGAATACCTTTGTAGAGGAGTCTGGGAAAGGAATTCTATATGTCAGGCTGAATTGTACCTGGTGCCCTAGAAGGAATTCTGTGTGATTCAGACAGATGTCTCCTGGGAATTTGGGAGATCACATGTTGTACTGGCAGCTCCAATATTATGCTCACAATATTATGCTAAAAGATCACTAAAATTGCCAAGTCAAGCACTGCAATTTTAGGAGATGCCAGAATTAAGATTGTCTGTGAAACCTTAATTGGGTCCTCTTGTATATAGACATTATGAAACATTCTTAAATTACATGATCACACATATTTTTCCGACATGCATCTCTGCCTCATTTAGTGCAATGTATGGCCAGTATGTTCTCTGAATGAGCAACAGTTAAGTATTTTATTATACCTTCATTGTTCCATGTGTGGTCCTAGGCCTTATTACCACACACTGTTCTAACATTGCTCTGAAGGCAGACTTACTTTTCTCTTGGGCTTTTCTATTGTGCTCATTACTATAATATCTGAGTGCTTCCGAGACTTTCATGAATTTATTTTGACAACATCCCTGTGAGAGACAGTGATATTATTACCCTCAATTGCACATGGGGAATTGAGATTCAGAGAGATAAAAGTCAAAGATATCCATTAATTTAAGGTGTTCAATTTGAGCCACCTAAGATCTGATTTTTCAGGCTATTTAGTATTATATAGCACTTTTTATGTTTAAAACTACCACTGACTTCATTTCCATCTGTGAATGTTCAACTTCTTTGTAAATTAGACTCCAGGTTCTCATGCTGTGCACCCAGAAAATAAGGAACCAACTTGTGAAAACTTTCTATTAAGTGATTTGCCTAGCATCACATAATACCTCTGTGGCAGAATCAGGGAAGGTATCTAATTATCCAGGGCAGCATTCATCTGTCTTAACCATAAGAAGATTTTTTCTCTTTTTGCATTTGTCTCACTTGTTTCCTCATTCACTACTGACCTTCTGCAATGAATGAGGTAATGTCCCAGAGATGACAGTCTCATACTACAAACCATGATTTGTATAGAATCAGACAACTTTAACTGAGGTAAACAATTACCATTTCTAACTAAAGGCCCGATATTCTGCTGCCTAGAATCTTTTACAGTCCTTTGCACCTGTACAAAATGAGCGGAAAATTATTTTGTTGTGACATGGCAGCATTTTACATTCACATTATACAAGATTCAAGGCAGTGGAAAATCAGGTTCAATATTCTTTAGCACTACAAACACTGCTTCATCAAATTTCAAGCTTCTTTAACTGTTGCTCCATTGAGACATTAGTATGTTTACAGGTCTGCATTTCCAGAGAATTTGATAGAGCTACAGTGTCATGACAGTTGCTGGAGACCTTCCAAACCTATCTGAAATCCAGATTAATAAGAGCTAAACCTATGGCAAAGAAAGTTAGTTAATTGAAACCTTTCAATATATCTTGCCGCTACAAGTATTGTGTGCTCTTGTGTAACATTTAACATATTAAAGTCTAATGCTTTGTCACACTCTCCTGTTCTCCATTTGGAAAGGTTCTAACTAGAGACATTAGACACAAAAATAATGCCAGCTGCATAAATGTTAGATATATTTTCAATGATCAGTGATGACAGAAGGAAAACCACAAAATTCCTTCCAAACAGAGGAAACATTTAGAGACAAGAAATCATCAGGAATGGGCAGAGGCAGCATTGTTGCATGCAAATGATCAAATCATCAGTGCTGCATCCTTTATAGATCTTCTAGTCAATCAGATAAGTAACTCTTAAACTCAATGAAATAGGAGTTTACTCTGGCCACATAGCAATTATTTATATATTTTATAGCTTGTAAATTCTCATCATTAATATGACACAGCAATGTTGAGTCAATATCACAACACATTTGGGGACAAATTCTGCTTCCATTGAATTTATGGAAGTTTTGGTTTGGACTTTGATAGAAACAGAACTGAGCTCTCAGTAAAGGAATGAAAACTAAACTTCTATAAATTGTTCTGTAATCCCATTTTACAACACCTTGATTATTAAAACTGAATGCTGCATTTGATATTAGTAGGATCATCTTCGTGAGGCTCCATGTACCTGTAAAGCCCACCCAGATCATTTATTCATGCTTTGTTTCCTTAGGCTATGTCTAGACTGCAGGCTTCTTTCGGAAGAAGCTCTTCTGAAAGAGATCTTCTGAAAAAACTTCTTCTGAAAGAGAGCGTCTACACAGCAAAAATGCATAGAAAAATCGATCTGCTTTTTTGAAAGATAGCGTGCACACTGATTGGACACTATCTCACATTTAAGCTGTGATTATGGATGGAGTGGCCACCAGGGCACCTGTGCTTTTTTCCTCTTTCCTCTTCTTTCGAAAGAACTCCTTCTTCCCAGTCCACACACGCCTTTTTCCGAAAGAGCTCTTTCGGAAAAAGGCTTCTTCCTCGTAGAAAGAGGTTTACCAATATTGGAAAAACCCACTTTGTTCTTTTGATTTTTTTTCAAAAGAACATGATTGCAGCGTGGACATAAGTGACTTTTTTTGGAAAAAACTGCATTGTAGACATACCCTTGGTTTACAGCTTGTCTACATAGCAAGTTACCACGTTGCAAACCAGGATGGGAATCTACAGGTAAACAGCTTCCCACACAGTAACATCTGATGTGGACACTACTACAGTGCATTAAAAATCATCAGCCAGAGCCTTGTGCGGAGGGATCAATCAATGTGGTGAAAGAAGAGTATAATGGAGCTGTATAGAGATAGAATAGGATCAGCCACATAAAAGTTGGACAGAATTAGGAAGACAAATAGATTCTGCAGTCGAGTCAGAGTGGGCAATGAATATAATAAGAATTGAATGAGGTGGGATGAGATTGATGGATTATAAAACATTACTAAGCTTCATGATTTCACTCATATTTCTTCAGTCTTAATGTCACAGCTAAATGATGGCCATTTGCATGATAATTTTGAAGTTTCAAGCAAAACCTATGTAAGTTATTCAAAGGCAGGTAAAGTATGAGCAGTTTCTGAGAAGCGTAAAACTTTCCCCCCCACTCTATCAGAAATAAAAAAGTGGTTGAATACTTGCTCAAACTTTTCAAAAAATGATCAAGCACTCAGGTTACTTCAAGAATGAAAGGGAAACAAAGAAAGAAAGACAAATCTTTTAAGACAAATGTAACCCCCTCTTTTCTCCCTGAGTTACTCCGTAGCTGGCCACATACATGTGTGTGCCTGGGCACCTGATGTATCCCAGTGATGATGTTGTTTAGTTGGAGATTCCCTATCCTCCCCCTTGCTGCAATCCCTTGCTCCTAAAAGAATATACCATGGCAGTGCCTGCACCTGACTGGCCCTGTACACACTTAATGTTGTGCCTTGAGAGCCTCCAGGAGTAAAATAATTCCAGTATTAATTTGGATCTAACTCCAAAACAACAATTATGAATAATATACATCTAATTGATTACATTAGAATGAACACATCTTTACTTAACAACTTAAAGGAACAGGGTTTAACAGACTAAAAGTGAATAAAATCAATTAGCAAAGTTCACAGAGATAAAGGAAACTTATCTAATTGGCATTTACACTGTCACCATCTACCCCACCCCAGAGTGTGAACTCCTCTGGATTCACTTGCTTGCATGGGTGCTATTGAAGGTCTGTAGCTGAAGTGGAGACAACACTGTGCAGATTGTGTGTGTCTCTACAGATTACATTAGACCAAACCTTTGAGCTTCCTAATTATTCCCTAAGGTTCACTTGCATCTCACAATGGCTTCAGAAAGAGGCAGGTATATGATTCTAAGTAAGAATTTGGCCCACAATTATTTGGGTTAGTGAGGCAACATTTTCTAATTATTAAAGCAAAGAATGGGAGTCAGGAATCTTGGGTTATATTCGTATTTCTCCAGCTGAAAAACCTTTGGACAAACCATTTACCCTTTTTGCCTTGATTCCCAGTTTTTAAAATGGAAATAATAACAATTATCTTAATGAACTGTTAAATAATTGAGCTCATAATATTATTTATATGTATTATCCAACTGGTCCTTCCATTCCATTTTTGTACTCTGTGCCAGGTTTCGTCTTTTTATCCATGCACTGCTGCAGATACGAAATCAAGTGTTGAGTGTCTCCCATGACAGAGGTTCCATAGTATCAATCCGTAACTCATCATATGGCCTAGTTACTTTTTAAAATATCGGATTATATCTTCAGCTAGTGCAAGTAAGTGTAGCTTCATTGAAATCAGAGTGGCTACACCAATTTGCACCAGCTAAAAGTCTGGCTCATAAAGTTTTTTCCTGGTACAGGTTGGACCTCCCTGGTGGACCTGACTGGACCCGAATGAGAGAATTAGCCAGACCAGGGGAAGTCCTCTGCCATCAGCCTCCAGTCCCATTGCGTGCTGCTAGCAGGCTGTCCCAACCGCCACCCTGCATTGCCCCCTTCCCCACAACCTAGCTGGACTGCTATCCCAGCTGCTGCTGGCTCCCTGAGTGGATCAGGCTCTAGCTTCTGCCACTCCAGGCTCTAGTTTCTGCCACTCCAGGGGCTGGTATAGGGCTTCAGCCCAAGCCCTGTGATCCAGGAGACTGCTGCATGGCTCTGGCCCTACCCCTGCAATCCAGGGGGATGCCTGGGGACTCTGGCCTCATTCTGCTGCAGAACTCTGGCACCAGCTCTGTGTGTTTGGGAGCTGCCACAGGGCTCTGGCCCCACTTTCCCAGGGGCTGCTGTGGGGCTCTGGCCCCTTCTCTGCACTTCATTAATTTGCTGCAGGACTCCAGTTCTGGTCACGTGCTGTCCCCGGGCTGCCAACCCTGTTGTCCCAGCCGGCCCTCCTGCTCCTGGGCTCTCTGGCCAGACCAGAGAGTGCTAGTTCTTGGATGTGCAACTTGTATATAAATGTAAATTTTCTCTCCTAACTCTGAAGCTCATTACTTTTTTTTCTGTCCTCTGTGACTAATGAGAATAATTAGTCCCTACTCTCAATAAAGCATCCACTTATGTATGCACATGCAGTTAATATTTCTGTTTTGTTTCGTGAACAAACCAGTTGCCTTAGTCTTTCCTCATAGATCTTATATTCCCAAGCCTGTTATCATCTTTGTTACTGTCTTCAGAATTCTCTGCAATTTGTCTATGTCTGCTTTAGCACTTTAAAATTGATGCCCCAAACTGTCTGTAATACTTCCACAGAGGCTAACTCAATGCCAGCCAGAGTGGAGTAGTTATTGCTCTTGTTTTCCAAGCAATACCTTGATTATTGAAACTGAAAGCTGTATTTGATATTAATAGGCACACATTTCACTTTGGGCAGATATTCAAGATCTCAACCACTCCAACCTTTCTATGGAGCTACTAACTATCTGGGGATTATGAGATATAGATATATGCTTCCGCTACAAAAAACTTCACATTTTTTATTATTAACATTTGACATGAATATTGAAGAAGAATAATTCCATCGCCATATAGAACTTTTCACCCATAGATCTCAAAATGATTTACAAAGGTGTTAGGTATCATTGTATTGATTTAATTGAATATTCTATTTGCATATAGATAGGGCCCTATCAGTCCATTTCATGTTAACAGGATTTTTAAAAATCATAAGTTTCTCTGTTTCAGCTATTTACATCCGAAATTTCATGGTGTTATAACTACGGGGGGCTTATACGGGTGTTATAACTACCAAAAGAGGATTGTGGTGGGTCATGAAATTATTTTGTGTGTGGGGGTCACAATATTACAAACTTCACTTCTATGTTGCTGCTGACAGAGGCACTTCCTACAGAGATGGGCAACTGTAGAGAAGTGGTCCAGGTCACATGGTATGAGGTAGTAGGGGGTGGTCAACTCTTTTGTGGGGGAGGCAGATCCAGTCGTATGGGTGGGCAATCATCCAGGACCCCATGGATAGGGAGAGAGCAGTGGTTTCCCACATACACAAGGCCCCGTGAATTCCCAAGCACTGGGTGAAGGAGGAGCACTGATGGGAGCAAGGATGCCAGACTTTTGTAGATGTGGGGGACCAGCAGCATTGGAACTAGAGGCACCAAGGGTCATGCTCCCCAGTTTTAACAGGGATATAGTTTGTGGATTAGGACTGTTCTCCCCCACCCCCACAGTACACGCCTTAGACAGGAAGGGATTGGCACCGGCAAGAGCTGCACTTGCAGCTTTGGCGCGGTGCGGTCAGGAAGTGGGTTGGGGATATGGAGCATCCTGCAGCAGTGAAAGGTTCCAAGAGATGGGTCTGATCTGGCCCTGAGAGTATCCCTGAAGGAAAAGAGGAAGTCCTGTTTCTCCCAGGCCTGCCGACAGTAGTAGCTGGAGGCCTGTGTATGGTAAGCACCCTGACTGATGCCCCTACCTTGAAATCAGGTGGGTATGAGCGTGCGGGAGGCCAGATTTCATAGGGCCTTACATTGGATAAGGCCATCCATACAGATAATTCAAAATGTCTATTTTCTTTACATTAGGCAAGTTACCATATTATTTAGAATACCAAATCCATGCGCTATCTTAATGTTAAAGGCTTTAGAATAAGATTTGACTAATGTATGGCCTATGTGCAAAATCATAAATACCAAGTTTCATATTTCCTACGCTTATTGCTCTGCTGCTAAATTTTCTCAATACTTTTAACATGTAATGGCTTTGACTTCTGCTCTATTACCTTTGCTTAGGTGGATGTAAAGTTGCATAACTCTTTTTTAAAACAGCCGACACTTTGCTGTTACAGTGGAAATATTTGCACACTACTGAATGGCTGGTAATTATACACTGATTTATGGAGGATTATTTTGTAGCTCAGTTTGTAAATAAAATATACAGTTGAAGAAGAACATTTCCTCTGTCATCTGCAGACTGAAGAAAGGAAAATCACTTTTTATAACACTAGTTTTTAAATGAGGTTCCAAAGTCTGCCAGGTATTAAGAATACAACTCACATTGACATTCGTGGGAGTTGAAGGATTTCAGTTCCTCACACTCTCAGGCCCATGCTGGGTATTATAAAGCTATTTTGACTAATCCAGAAAGATGCTGTACATTTTCAGATTGCACTATGAATTGACACTTTATATTTTGAGGAAAAAAGTCTGTTGGATTGATTTTGCATGGAAATGCAGAGGCGTTCAAAACATATTCCACAATTAATGGATAGTTGTTGCTTGGAAATGTACCAGAAACAATATATATTAAGACAATATATCAGAACACTTCATGGTAATAAATACAAAGGTTTTCAATTTTTCATTATACTCCATGTCACAAGTCTTCTGACCTAATGGAGCTCACTTGAGATGCATATTTCATTCTTCACATCTCTGTCTTCACTACCTAAAATTGAGAGAGGGCAATCACTACAGAATTTTTTCAGACAATATGATGATATATCTACCTTAATAACTGCAACATTAATCAACATCCAAAGTAACTGTCAAAGTTCATTTTTGTGACGATTTTGACCTTATTTGCAAAAGAAAGACCCGGTGGCGTAGTGAGCACTACTAAGGCTAACTAGGACAGTTTCTTCTATTTCAGAATTGAAACTTCTGTGTTGCTTTTATATTGTGAAATTGATCTATGAATGTCTGTTGCAGGGTGTCTGCCCCATACTGGCCCTTTAACAGTTAAAACCCAGCCATGGGAGAGGACTGGAGTGGTGGAGCCAGCAGCTAAGGAAGAGACAGCCATTAGGGTCCAGTTGGAGCTGTATAAATAAGGGCACCTGGAGGGGTGGAGACAGACTCATTCTTGCTCCAGCTATAGAGTAGGAGGGACCTGGCTTCCAGGGAAGCTAGAGGCTTCCTCGCTTAGAGCAGGGCTGGGGAAAGGCAGGCATGGCTGGGGAAGCTCTGGCCAGGCAAGCTCCCAGGCTGTAGGGTCTGAAGCAAGACTCAAGGCTACAAGGGCTGCAGGGAGGCCACCAGGGCAGGCAAAGGGAGCAGGTCCACACCCCTTGCTGATGATGAATGTCCATTTCAGACTGCAGTTTTCCCCTGGGGCAGGTGCTAGATGAAGACTGGCAGTGGGTCATTGTGGCAAGGTGGGCATAGGGGATTGGGGGTTCCCCGAAGGGGAGGGCTCCTGAGTGGGGGATGCACTGCAGCAGGGCAGTACCTATAGTCAAGGAGGGATGTAGGTCCTAATGCAAGGTGGTGGAAAATAACAGCTACTGACAGGCATGACACCAGCCAGAGAAGGTGTTCTAGGGTGGAAGAGCTGATTCCCAAGTGACCAGCAGGAGGTGCCATGGTGGTGAGTCCCACTGTTTTACAATGTCCTGGGTGGAAATAGCAATAAAAAAAGTAAAATAATCCAGATTGGCTAAGCAGCCAATCATGTTATGCTTTGAGAGATTTCTGATCCGCTGAAGCCTACAGTACACTGGGCACTACTGTCTCAATTTGTCCTTGTGCTCTCCTGTCTGTCGCTTGTCTTACACTGTAAGCCAGGGCTAGGAAACCTCCAATGTATCAGTTGTACACAGTTCATCAGGGTTAGCTGCTGGCAGGCCACAAGACAGTTTGTTTACCTGAATGTCCACAAGGACAGTTGCTTGCAGCTCCCAATGGCTGTGGTTTGCTGTTCCCAGCCAATGGGAATTGCAGGAAGTGGTGGCCCAGGTTGTGCTGCTTTGTGCAGCTCCAACTGGCTCAGAATAGTGAACTGCAACCACTGTGCCTAAGGATGGTCAGGTAAACAAACCCCTTGGCGACCCCGTGACAGCTAACCTTGATGAACCATATGTGGCTGGCATGCTGTAGCTTCCCCATCCCTGATGTGTGTGTCTAAGTATATACTAATACCCACTTAGTATTAGTGAACAATATCACTGTGGTTGGGATTCAGAATTGATATTTTCAAACAACTGTCTCCTGAATTATGAGTTTAAAGCTTAGAAAAACTATTCTGTGTTCAGAAAATCAGTATTGTTTCAGTTAAAAAAAGTCTTCATTGTCTTGTTAAAATTTTATTTAAAAAAAAAACAAGTTACTCCTTTTTGAATTCATGTCTATGATTTCTGAATACTTTTTGATGACATTCAAAGTCTAATACCAGAATGAAATTTGATTTAATATATACAGTATAGGTGATCATATATTTCAGTGGAAATGGGAATTTAACTTGCTCATACCAGAACACAATTTAGTCCACTAGCTCCATATTTTAATATCCCACAGTTAAATAATAGCCCTGACTTCATTTTTATGGATAAAATCTACCATTTGATATTCACCACCATAGCATTCAGTATCTGCCTATAACTTATTTCTTAGGGACATAAAATAATAATTATATCTTCTACTTCAGCAATATAACACAGATATTCTGTATATCAAATCATGTATAATGCCACCATGTAGAGAGCTTTATGTCCCAACAAGATATGAATGCTGTGGTTATTTAATTGTTCATAAACCCCCCCCACTTCAGCAGCCTTAACGTTACTGAGCACAGCTTTCCATTTGCAGAATTATTTAAAATAGTTTTGCATTTACATATTCTTAATATTTTCTCTACCTACTTTAAATGCATTATGAAATGACACGATTCATATAAATGAATAATCTTAATTAACTATCCAAGAAGCATGCCTCACTTCACTTGCCTTCTACTGTTATCAATGTCACTATCAGCTCTCTGCATATGGACACTATTATTGCATCTATCACACAATTAAATGAAATCTATCCCACAACATCTGGCTCCTAGAAGAAAAATATGAATAATTTTGCCAGCTTTCCTCAGCTCTGCCTGATAAATTCTAATTATGATGTAATGGAGGACATCAGCATGTGGTGGACTTGGTGATTAACCTAGGGCAGCTGAGAAATAGGTCTAGTGAGATGAGCAAGGCACTTGGATCAGCTCAATCAATTATATTTTTTTCAAGGCTCTTAAATACAGCAATGACCTTGTGATGGGTAACAGTAAGTTACACTTGAACCCATTTAGGGGGGTCAAACATCTTATAGTACATTACTGGAGATAATGCTTATTTTTAAAATTCAGTTTTATAAAAAAATACATTATAAGTACAGCTGCTTTTCCTTATTGTATTAACTAAAACCGGTATCTGCTTTCAGTCAGTCTCTCTCTCCATCTTCCAAACTGTATAGATGCTTTCCCCTGTATGGGCTGCTGTACTAGATAAACATCTCTTTTCATATGCTAAAGAGACATGGAAGGAAGTCAAGTGAGTCTAATGCTGGGCTATGGGAAGAAGAATAAGAATTCTCAAAGGATATTCCCAGCCCTCAGTCATTCACTCACTGTATAACTGTCTTCAGATACTTACTGATTCTCTCTACCTTCCTGAATTTTCTATACCCTCTGCTCCATGTCTCCTACCACCTCCTTTTATCCCCCCCCCCTATTTATTTTGGGTCTGCACAACCTAAACTCAAAACTCTGGCCATGTGAAGAAGTGGGCTGTGTCCACGAAAGCTCATGATACCATCTACTTATTTTGTTAGTCTATAAAGTGCTACCAGACCATTTGTGTTTTTTTTCTGTACAGACTAATTCAGCTACCCCTTGAAGCTGCTGTATAACTATGGGCATGTCACAAACTTCTGTACTTCTCTCTCCACATCCACAAAATAGGGCAGTGTTTCTTAATCTGTGTTCTGCCGCGAGGCACTCAGAGGTGTGCCGTGGAGAACAACACAGTTCAAAATGGCTGCCCTTAAAGGGGCAGGCAACCTTTTTTTGTCCTCAATAACTTTCCCCCAACACTCCCCCCCTTGGTGTTCTTCATTTTTTGGTGTTCTTCACCAAAAAATCCTTGGTGTTCTTCATTAAAAAAAATTATTGTTTGGTGTTCCTCTGTTTTAAAAAGTTTAAAGAAACACTGCTATAGAGGAAGGTTGGCTTTAGGTATGCAATTCCAGCTATATAAAAATGGTAGCTGGAGTCATCATACCTTAAACCAAGCTTTGGCGCTGTCCTCACAACAGGAGGCCGATGGGAGCAATACTCCCATTGACTTTCCTCATTCCTCACAAGGAGCTGGAGTACAAGCATAAATGGGGACACCCTCACCATTCAATTTAGCGGATCTTTACTAGACCCGCTAAATCGAACTTCAGAAGATCGAGCATCACAGCATTGATCTTCCCACAAGTGCAGACATGGCCTCTGTTTATGAATTTGTAAAACAGATGCAATTGCAGTGTCCTACTTTCCAGAGGTTATGAGACTGGATTACATTTATCTTGGGAAAGCACTTAGAGATTCTAGCATGAAATTTTCAATGCACATTCAGTTATTTCTATGCAGTCATAATGCTAGATTTAGTTACGTGTTCTGTCTGTTTACATCATCCCAGCAACTCAAAACAACCACCAATTCAGCTGCCTGTCTGGTTAAGGGTGTTTTAGGGCTGCTTTGTGGCACCAACAAAGTAAACATAGTCAGAACATAGTCGAGTCTGGTCCTAATGTAGTCACTGGGCTTACATGATCAAAGAACAGTGGTATCAGTGAACACACAAAAGAACTTATCCACTGTAAAGGAAGGTAGAATCTCTTCATACTTGTGAAGTAACATATAGGGATTCAATTTTCCCACTCATGGATATGAAATGAAGCTTTATAATATCTAGCCCTAGGTAGTGGTGAAAAAGCAGCACTATCCCAAATCTTGCTAAATTGCAAGTGCCACCCATTGCAGCAAAATGTATTGCACATTTAAATATGATATTTGTAAATAAAGAAGAAATAATGTCTTTTGGTTATTTTAAAATGTGTGGTTATTTCAGTGTAAAATATAAGAAGATATTCTAATTAAACTAGCTTTTAAAAAATACAGTCTGTATTTTAAAAAATACAGAACTTTCTGGATGTCTCGCTGGTGAGTCTTGCCCACATGCTCAGGGTTTAGCTGGTCACCATATTTGGGGTCGGGAAGGAATTTTCCTCCAGGGTAGATTGGCAGAGGCCCTGGAGGTTTTTCGCCTTCCTCTGTAGCATGGGGTACAGATCACAGCTGGAGGATTCTCTGCATCTTGGGGTCTTCAAAATATTTGAGGGCTTCAATATCTGAGATATAGGTGAGAGGATTATTCTAGCAGGGGGTGGGTGAGATTCTGTGGCCTGCATTGTGCAGGGGGTCAGACTAGATGATCATAATGGTCCCTTCTGACCTTAAAGTCTATGAGTCTATGAGTCTATGAGTTTTGAATAATTATGTTAGGCCAAATTTTCTGCTACAGTAACAGAGAATGATATCCCAGAACCAGTTCCATGCCCTGCAAACTTTGGATCAGTCAAGACACTGCGCTAAGCTGTGCCAATGGCAACAGTCTCCATGGGACAAAACCCCAAACTGAGGATAGCCAAGTGTACTGAAGCCAAGCCACTTCCTTGCTTTCATCCCATCCCTTGGCAGGCAAAGAATTTATCAAAATATCAAACTGTGTTAGTTTAGGAATCTGGTCTCATGAAACTGTATCCAGAATCATAACATAAAAATGTCTTCAATCACATTTTCAGAAGAGGGTGCTGATTTGGGTGGCTCTTTTTCCTTCTTATTAGAAGAGCAGATAATCATGGTCTGATATTTCAGCTCAAAGACAAAAAAAAAATCACTGCATGAAGTTTTCTTTAAAGAGTCTCTGAGAAAAGAACAACTAATTTTCTTTTTCACGGTTCCTGCTAGCTGTGCAACTAAAAACAGACGTGTAAATTAATATGAAATTTTAGTTGGGAAAGTCACAGCTTGAGTTTGTAGAGAATCTCTTACACTTTTGTCTTATCAGCAATATGGTTTTCTGTTTTGCGATCACAAGTTTTCTCAGTCTCATTCTTAGCAAAAAAGGCCTGCTGTTTTCTTCCTATACAGAGCAAGTGTTATGTCCCCCTAGATTACAATATTAAACATACTGACACACACTTGTTTTGGCTCCCTTGATGGTGCTTTAGACTGTAATGGGTTTATTGGGTTTCCTCCAAGCTTTCTTAGAGTAATGCCTTTGAGCTTTTTGCACATGCAATATGATTAACATCTACATTTGTTAAAGACCAAGTAAAAGGTCAAAAGCTGATTTTTTAAAAATAAAATAATCAAGCATTGTTTATGATTTAATGAAATAGCAGCATCAGTGTCAACATTTGTTTTTAATGAACTTTGTTGTTTCTTCTTCTGAAGAAATCCTATTTAAAAAAAATTGTGATCTTTTCAAGAATTATATTGCTCTCAAACACTCATAATTTTGAATGAAGTCCCTCACACAAACTGAAATAGCACATTTCCCTAAATTAACATATTGTCCCTACAATACACTGATTAACACATCAGAATAAAATATTTGGGCTGAATGCATCAAAACTATGAGCTCAGATGAAAATACTTTGATCAGGATACACAGGTGAATAAAAGACACGGTGATGGAATTAAGCAGGAGGCTGTGACTGTATTAAAGTTACAGTGGTGAAGGGTGCTATCTGCCCATTCACTCTCACATACCAAGCATTTAATTGAATTCAGTATGGGGATACAAGCTCTCAGCATATAATCAGCTTCTTGGAGTAGGCCCTCTTCAGCTGCCACTAGGACACAGATCACTTCTCAATTCTCATGCCCTCAACACTGTGAGGACGACACAAAGAATTCCAATCTCCTAGTTAACTTACAGGGGGGAAAAGTACAAAAGCATGTCCTGGACCGCATTCTGGAAGCTGGATCATTTAGACTCTATACTCACAGAATTCTGGCCATAAGCTATGGCAAGGTAAACATTCTTGTATTGCACGGGTGGGAAAACTGCAATGTGCTGCCTGCACACGGTTCATTGGGATTAGTCACTGGCAGACCATCAGATTATATGTTTATCTGAGTATCCACAGGCACAGAGCCCCACAGCTCCCAGTGGCCATAGTTTGTAGTTCCAAATGATTTCAATTGACTTTGAACCTTTGAATAAAGTGAACCTTTCTATTGACTGTAATGGGAGCTGGATCAGACCTTTACTTAGTAGATGTGTTTATTAGATGGGAATTATTTATTCATTTGTTCTGCACCACAAGCATTTAGAAGCAAACAATATATAACATATTCTAAGGGCATACCCTGATGTGGCTCCTGTATTGTGGGTTCTGTACCACTTAATACCATGAAGGGAAGTTCTTTGGGAGGGGAGCATCAGGGAGTGCTGTGTACAGAATACAAGGCTGTCCAGGCAACTTTTGGCTGTTGGAAGATAAGTTGGGCTGCATAGCTGGGAGCAGGGCCGGCTCTAGGTTTTTTGCTACCCCAAGCAAAAAAATTTTTGGCCACCCCCCTTTTTTTGTTGGCTTTTACACATGTTTGCACTTTCCAATGTTTTTTTTTTCTTGTTTAAAATTTTACAAAAATGAAAACAGAAAATTTGTAGTTAGTGAAATAAAACAATTTCCTACTAGTTTACTCATTTAATTTTAACAAAATCACAATTACCAAAACCAAATTGATAGACTGGAGAGGGAGGTCCAAAAGCCATGCTTACAGAAAATGGGCTAATAAGGAGAAGTCCTGTGGCACCTATAGACTAACTGATTTATTGGAGCACAAGCTTTCGTGAGCAAAAGTGGGTCTTTTGCCCACGAAAGCTTGTGCTCCAATAAATCTGTTAGTCTATAAGGTGCCACAGGATTTCTGGTTGTTTATGCAGATTCAGATTAACAGGGCTACCCTTCTGATTCTAAGCTAATAAGGATTGTGAAACCTATTGTGTCAAACTTATTGGTAAACTCCTTGGGGGAGACTATACAGATTTTCTATACCTGGTACATAAAGTGCCCAATAAAGAACACATCCATAGTTTATCAAACACAACAATAACAGCAATCCATAATTGCCCATTAGAGGGTGATCAGTAAATCTGCCGCCCACGTAGAGATGCTTTAGAGAGGGAGTTCTCCAGGTAGAGGAGAAGCAGATACAGGACTCTTGAGGGAAGTGTGTGTTGTGTTTGGGGCTTTCTTGCTGTGTGCTGAGCTTGTGTTTGTGAGTGAGGGTTGGTGTGTGTTCTTTTTGTTTTTGTTTGTTTTTCCCCTGTGTTTGTGAGTGAGGCTTTTTTTTTTCACTTCCCCTTTGCCCTCCCCCTCCCCTTCATGGAGTGTGTGCTGTGATTGGCAGGTGGAAACTGTTGGCTTCTGAAGGGTATGCATGTGTTCATTTTAAACAAAATGTGGTTTGGAAAGTAGGTATGCATAAAGAAGCATGCTGTGGCTCACCACCCTAGGAACAGTCTACAAAAGGCCAAGGGGTGGGGGATGAACTCAACATGTGGAGTGGAGAAGTACAAGCATGTGACAAACAAAGCCATATATGGAAAGGTTGAATATGATTGGTTTAGAAGTTTGTGTTATGTAACCTGTTATGTAACTGCCATGTGCTATAAAACAGCAAGGGGAGGGGCTCCTTGCTCGAGGGTCTCTGGCTGATTTTAGTACCAGGGGCTCTCCCTTTGTGCACATTGAATAAAGTCTTGTTGAATTGAATTGAAGTATCGAAGACCCTTGATTCTGCCCAGCATCTGACTCTCTGGGAACCACAAAATCCCAACAGCTTCTAATTAAAATTTGAATTCTAGAAGCCTCTGATGATTGGCTGAGCCTTGGTAGGGGGAGGGACTTTCAGGCACTCCAGGGCTTTATAAGGCAGTGGGCAAGTGACCAAGGAGCTTGCGAACAGGACAGCAGCGATGGATTGTGATAGGTCTGCTGTTGTTACCTGCACGGAATGTGCCATGTTTGTCTTCCTCCCAGAAGAAAGAACAGATTTCATCTGCACTAAGTGCAAGCTGGTCGCCATTTTGGAAGAAAAAATTAGAGGACTGGAGGCCCAAGTGTCGACCCTACGCTCGATCAGAGAGGATGAAGACTTCCTCGATAGAAGGCAGCGTTTAATCCTTCAAGCACGGCAGGCGGAAGAGCCAGAGAGGGCAGTAAGGGACCAGGAAGAGAACTGGCAGCATGTAACTTCTAGAAGGGGGAAAAAGGCCAGCATGGGAATCCCCCAATGCTATAGAGGTAAGTAATCGCTTTCGGGCTCTCTCCACAAGCTCTGCAGTGCTGAATGCTTTGGAAGGGACCTCACAAGGAAGAAATTGGAAGGGAACACCATCTACTGGAAGGCATGTGATGCGTAGTCCTAGGGATGGGGGTTCCATGGCCACCACCCCCAAAAGAAAACGACGGGTGGTGGTGGTCGGGGACTCCCTCTTAAGAGGGACTGAGCCATCCATCTGCTGTCCGGCCCTGGAATCTCAAGAGGTGTGCTGCTTACAGGGAGCTTGCATTCAGGATGTGACTGAGAGGCTTACCAAACTGATCAAACCTTCGGATCACTACCTCTTCCTGCTTCTCCACGTGGGAACTAACAATACGGCCAAGAATTAGAGGAAGGAGCATCTTTGAGGGCAGGCTTGCAAACCTAGTGAGGAGGGCTTTAAACTAGGTTCATCGGGGGACGGTGACCAAAACCCTAAGGGGAATGGGAAAGTCGGATACCGGGAAGAAATGCAGAGAGGAACGAGCAAGAAAGGAGGACCCCTGATTCGAATGGAGAAGATAGGGCGATCAACTCGTTATCTGAGGTGTTTGTACACTAATGCGAGAAGCCTGGGCAACAAACAGGAAGAACTGGAGGCCCTGGCCCAGTCCAAGAAATATGATTTAATTGGGATAACAGAGACTTGGTGGGATGACTCGCATGACTGGAGCGCTGTCATGGAAGGGTATAGACTGTTCAGGAAGAACAGGCAGGGGAGAAAAGGAGGAGGAGTTGCACTATATGTAAGAGAGCACTATGATTGCTCTGAACTCCAGTATAAACAGGGAGAAAATCCTGTTGAGAGTCTATGGGTTAATTTTAAAGGAGCAAACAACAGCAGTGATGTTGTGGTTGGTGTCTGCTACAGGCCATCGAATCAGGTAGATGAGGTAGATGAGGCTTTCTTTGGACAACTGAGAGAAGCTTCCAGATCGCAGGCCCTGGTTCTCGTGGGGGAGTTTAATCACCCTGACATCTGTTGGGAAACCAATACGGCAGTACACAGGCAATCCAGGAAGTTTTTGGAGAACGTTGGGGATAACTTCTTGACACAAGTGCTGAAGGATCCGACCAGAGGCCATGCGCAGCTTGACCTTCTGCTCACAAACAGGGAGGAACTAATAGGGGAAGTAGAGGTGGGTGACAACCTGGGAAGCAGTGATCATGAGATGGTAGATTTCAGGATCCTGACCAAAGGAAGAAAAGAGAGTAGTAAAATACACACCTTGGACTTCAAAAAAGCAAATTTTGACTCCCTCAGAGACCTGATGGGCAGAATCCCCTGGGATGCTAACATGAAGTGGAAAGGAGTCCAGGACAGCTGGCAGTATTTTAAAGAAGCCTTATTGAAGGCACAGAAAGAAACCATCCCAACGCGTAGCAAGAGAGGCAAACATGGTAGGAGACCGGATTGGCTTACCGGGGAAATCCTTGGTGAACTTAAGCACAAAAGGAAGCTTACAAAAGTGGAAACTTGGACAAATGACAAGGAGAGGTTTAAATGTATAGCTCGAGAATGCTGGGAGGTTATCAGGAAGGTGCGCAAATGGAATTGCGACTGGCTAAGGATGTAAGGATAACAAGAAAGGTTTCTACAGGCATGTTAACAAGAAGAAGGTGATCAGAGAGGGTGTGCAGCCCCTACTGGATGAAGGAGGTAAGCTAGTGACAGATGATGTGGGGAAAGCTGAAGTACTCAATGCTTTCTTTGCCTCTGTATTCACGGACAAGGTGGGCTCCCGGACTAATGCGCTAAGTGACGCAAGATGGGATGAAGATGGACAGCCCGTGGTGGGTAAAGAACAGGTTAGGAACTATTTAGAAAAGCTAAACGTACACAAATCCATGGGTCCAGACTTAATGCATCCGAGGGTACTGAGGGAGTTGGCAAATGTCATTGAGGAGCCTTTGGCCATTATCTTTGAAAAGTCGTGGAGATTGGGAGAAATCCCGGATGATTGGAAAAAGGCAAATGTAGTGACCATCTTCAAAAAAGGGAAGAAGGACGTGGCAGGGAATTATAGGTCAGTCAGTCTTACCTCGGTTCCTGGAAAAATCGTGGAAGGGATCCTTAAGGAATCCATTTGAGGCACTTGGAAGAGAGGAAAGTGATTAGGAATAGTCAGCATGGATTCACAAAGGGAAAGTCATGTCTGACCAATCTGATTAGCTTCTACGATGAGGTAACTGGCTCTGTGGATGTGGGAAAGTCAGTGGATGTGATATACCTTGACTTTAGCAAGGCTTTTGATACGGTCTCCCACAATATTCTTGCCAGCAAGTTAAGGGAATGTGGATTGGATAAATGGACAGTAAGATGGATAGAAAGATGGCTAGAAGGCCGGGCCCAGCGGGTAGTGATCAACGGCTCGATGTCAGGATGGCGGTCGGTTTCTAGCGGAGTGCCCCAAGGTTCGGTTCTTGGACCGGTTTTGTTCAATATCTTTATTAATGACCTGGATGAGGGGGGATGGATTGCACCCTCAGCAAGTTTGCGGATGACACTAAGCTAGGGGGGAGAGGTAGATACGTTTGAGGGCAGAGATAGGGTCCAGAGTGACTTAGACAAATTGGAGGATTGGGCCACAAGAAATCTGTTGAGGTTCAACAAGGACAAGTGCAGAGTCCTGCACTTGGGACGGAAGTATCCCAAGCATTGTTACATGCTGGGGACCAACCAGTTAAGTAGTAGTTCTGCAGAAAAGGACCTGGGGGTTACAGTGGATGAGAAGCTGGATGTGAGTCAACAGTGTGCGCTTGTAGCCAAGAAGGCTAATGGCATATTAGGTTGCATTAAGAGGAGCATTGCCAGCAGATCCAGAGATGTCATTATTCCCCTTTATTCGGCTCTGGTGAGGCCACATCTGGAGTATTGTGTCCAGTTCTGGGCCCCCCACTACAAAAAGGATGTGGATGCATTGGAGAGGGTCCAGCGGAGGGCAACCAAAATGATTAGGGGGCTGGAGCATATGACTTATGAGGAGAGGCTGAGGGAGTTGGGTCTGTTTAGTCTGCAGAAGCGAAGAGTGAGGGGGGATTTGATAGAAGCCTTCAACTTCCTGAAGGGAGGTTCCAAAGAGGACGGAGAGAGGCTGTTCTCAGTAGTGACAGATGGCAGAACAAGGAGCAATGATCTCAAGTTGTGGTGGGAGAGGTCCAGGTTGGATATTAGGAAAAACTATTTCACTAGAAGGGTAGCAAAGCACTGGAATGGGTTACCTAGGGAAGTAGTGGAGTCTCCATCCCTAGAGGTGTTTAAGTCTCGGCTTGACAAAGCCCTGGCTGGGTTGATTTAGTTGGGATTGGTCCTGCCTAGAGCAGGGGACTGGACTTGATGACCTTCTGAGGTCTCTTCCAGCTCTATGGTTCTATGATTCTATGTTTGTGGGCGCAGCTCAGGATGCATTCAGTGGTTATAAAGCCCTGTAGACTAGCTGGTTTATCTTCTCATTTAAAAGAGTGTGTATTGGTTTTAGCTGGAAGGTTCCCTAGACTGCATAGGTGTGTTTCCTTCTAACCAGCTCTTAATCATGCGCAAGAAGAGTGATTTTTTTTAACGGGGAATCGGCTTGCCTAGCAACCTTTTCCAGGTTGTGTAAGTCTGGAGAATATTTGGGCTTTTAGTTCCGAACTCCGAGTAGTGAGAGAAAAAGGAACTCAGGGGTCCTACGACCCGGGTGTGTCCTGGGAACTATAAATCTGTGTGCGCCAGAGCAGAAAGCTCCTCTCTCTCTCCTTCGTTCCCTACGAGGCTGCGGATTCATTTTCACCCAAAGAAGCTATGTGTCCGATACAGAAGGAAGGGCTGGGAGGAAGGTGATGTTACTGCTGAGGCTGAGCACCCTGTATTTACACAGGACTCTGACTTCTCTTTCGTTCCCTTGCATCCCACCCCAACTTCCCCGCCTTTGGCTAGGCTGCTGGAGAACCACGGGGGAGTAGGGGGTCGGGATTGCATGTGTTCCTGGCCACTATTTGCTGTCACCCTGCTCCCTAGCTGCTTTGCAGTGGCAGTAACGGCTGTCGTTACCGTTCCGCTTGCTAGGGCTTCCCTCCGAATTATCGCGTTCACACTGCCTGTGCGGCAGCGAGAGGCGAACGGGTCCTTTTTTAGCATGTTCTTTCAACTCCTCCTCCCCTGGCTCCCCTGCCCTCACGGTGTCACCACTGAAAAATGACGAGCCTGCCTCCAGAAAGGAGATCCCCGCAACTTTGAGCGGGCGGGCGGAGAGGAGGAGCCGCTGCTCCTGGCTCCAGCCGGCCGGCTTGGGACCGCGTGTGGATGTGTGTGTGTGAAGGGGAAAGGAGCGCGCGTGCGGGAAAGAGCGAGCCAGAACCAGCCACCCCTGGGGCTTTGGTATCGCCTGGGATTAGCCGGCTGCCTCGCCCTCCCTCCAGCCAGAGAGGAGAGTTTGTGGAGGGTGCACCGTGCATTGCAATCAGGGATCCCCAGTGGGGAGCAGAGGCGGTTGCCGCTGCATGGGGACCCATTAGAATCTAGCAGTTCCCCCTCCCTAAAAATAGCACCGGCGCTCTCTTATCCCTCCCCCCCATTTTTCTCTGCTGCTGCTTTCCCGGCTGGAGGGAACTGCGGCGGAGGGTGGCGCGGCGGAGCAGCTGCGATCGCAGCTCTCCCACCGGAGCAGGAGGTGGCTGTCTCCAGATGCTGATTGCTCAAGCACTTGGTGGGCAAGAGGTCTGTAGTGGTGGCAGCAGCAATGGGAGCTGGCTGCTGAGGGGCGGCCAGGGGAATATGCCTGCCGCCTGCCTGAGCCGGAGCCCGGGCAGGTGGCACCTGCGGCGGGGGGCCCATGCGGTGACAGAGCCGGACCACAGGTGCCCCTTGGGTGCATTTGCAGCCGGAGGAGCCGGAGGAGGGTTGCGCTTGTCCCTGGTGCTTGGGGGATGGGGCCTTGCCGTGGCTAAGCCCCAGTGCCCGCCCAGCCCCTGAACTCCGCTCCAGTGAGCCGGGAGCTGGCTGCCAGGAGCAGAACACCATGGCGGTGGCCTGCCCCACCGGGCTCAGCGTCACCAGCCGCGGCCGTCCCTTGCCGCCCTCCAGGAAGCGCCCCAGCTGGGGCCGTGCCTTGGGGCTGCCTGGGTGCTCTCTTTCGGAAAAGCGGCTTGCTTTTTCGAAAGTACTGGTTGTAGTCTAGACGCTCTTTTCGAAAGAGGCTTGCAGTCTAGACGTAGCCTTAGGGTGCATCTACACAGCACTCTTACCACAAAATAAGCTACGCAATTTGTACTACGCAAATTGCATAGCTTATTTTGAGGTAATTTTGAAATAGATTATTTCAAAATTTCAAAATAAAGCGCTATTCCAACAAGTCCCTTAACACTCCTGGAACGAGGGTTACAGGGACGCCAGAAGGGTGCGCCCATTATTTTGAAATATATTTTGAAATAATGGGAGCATTTAAAAATGAGGTATTGCTATTTTGGGATATTACTTTGTTGGTAATGTTCACAATTCTGTCTGTATTATATGGAATTTTAGAACTAGTCTCCGAAGATTGTTTGGATAGTTCAGATGAGGAAGTTAAAGCTGCATGACAAATATATTTAACTAGTAGATTTACCCTATGTTGCTTGGGTTCTTACCTCAATTGATTTTTTTAAATTTAGAGTGAAAATATACATGCTTTATTTAAATGATTGTATTTTTGAAAAATAGAGTGTTATTTTTATTAATTTAATTTTTCTTTCGGGTTTCTTTTAAAAATAATTGTTAAAATTTGTCCATTTAATTTTTTTTCAGTAAATATTTTCAAATAGGAATTCCATTGTGTATTTTTTTTCTTCATCCCTGTAAACTTTCAGCATTCACTGTTATAACAAAAAAGGGCTACAGTCAATTTGGTTTCCAATAAGATTGTCTTCTAGTTGTCAAATCTTAAGTATTGATGTAGCTGTGCCATAAGAGAGAAATACTTGAAATGTCTCAATTTTTAACTCTTTTTTGTAAGGTTATTGAGAAGCAATCCTATTCCAGTTTCATCATATTTTTTTCTGGTTCATCTTGTTTCAGTTTCTTTCAACATTCATTCAGTTATATCAGTTTTAAGGATGGTACTTGTTTTGGTAATTGTGTCTCTTTTCTGTTTGGTTTTATGAGAAGCAATCCCATTCCAGGAACATCACATTTTCCTAGTAAAATCAAACACTTACATTGCTTTAAGGTATGATAAGAGGAAGCTGTACACTGAATTTGGTGGTCTAGGCTCTTACCATTTAGGAGGAGTTGTTGATCTAACAGACAAACAGAAAATCTCTCTCAAATATGTAGCATAGGTTTGACCTCCTTGGTCCAGCACCCTCAGAACCTGACTGGTTCCAGATGAGTAATTTTCTTGGATCAAGGGAGGTCATTTCTGGACCCCCCTGCTGCCAGCCATACCCTCTGCTCTGCCCCCCTCACCAGGCTTCCTGGCTCCCCCCCCTCATCCCAGCTAACTGGAGTGCTAGCTCCCACCCCCACCCCCACAGTCCAGCTGGGCTGTAAGCGGGCTCCCAGTCCCCCACCCTGCAGTGAAGCTGAGCCATGCACCAGGCTTCCCAACTCTCACTCCCTCTCCTGGCATCATGCCGGGCTCCCGGCCCCCTACTCTCTGCACCATACTGGGACTCTGATCCTGGAACATCTGTGGTCCTTCTGGACCAAGGATGTTGCCAGACCAGAGAGTTTCAGTTTTTAGAGGTTCAACCTATAGATTATATGGCTGTGAATTTGATCACATGTATTTGTCACCACCATGTATGTGGTATAATTCAACTATCCTGTGTTCTATGTTGCCTGCAGGAATAAAATTTCCAAATAAAAACAGCATAGAGTCCAGTGGCAATTTAAAGACAGCTTTATTAGGGTGCTAGAGCATAAGCTTTTGTGAGCTACAACTCAGTTCCCCAGATGCTGAAGAGAAAAAGTAAGAGAGAAGGAACACAAAAGCCCAATTTTTGTAGGCCTTCCTATTTTTCATCTAGGTTATTAAAATGAAGGGCAGATATTCCCTGTTTATCAGATTTAGGTGTAGCTTTTTATATCAATCCTAGAAGCATTACCAATACATCAAGGATCTCAGAGTGAGAATCCCTTCAACAGTGCTGGCAAGCTCACTGGATGTTACATCCTTTGGGAGCATTATTTCTGAAAACTAACTTCCTTTGTGAAAGATTATGCTAGAGTTCAAACATTGAGGTTAGATGGTTAAGTATTATATTATTCTTTATTCATATATTTATGTTCATAATGGGCTGGGGGTCCAAAAGAGCAAATAAAGTAGTCATGGAATATTTTCTGCCCTCAGGAGAGTAAAGCCTACTTTTATACATGACACAGTGAGTGAAAAATAACAGCATAATTGAGAATCTCTGAGCAGGCCTAAACTATGAGATGTAAGTAACGTCAATCTAGTAGTTAATATTAAATCAGAGTAGTTTCCCCGAGGCCCTTGATCATAATCGGTGCCTTTTTGAGCTAAGTGCTATGCAAACAGGGGTAGCCATGATCCTTTACCCCAAGGAAAATACACTTTAAGACTTAGAGCAATTTGTAGCACACAAGAGTTATAGGACACATTTTCAACTAGGGTTCCATTCTTATTCATGTGTGACAAAATTGCATGTCCAAGACATGCACATACCTACACACTCACACACACACAATCCTAAACTTCCCTGTCTGCAAGTATTAGAATTTGCACTTTCAAAACTAATTTCAAAACCAAGTGGGTATTATAAATATCAGTATTAGAATTTTTTGAGCATGCACACAGGCTTTTAACACAAAAACAATTTAATTTCTGTGTTCATGAAACATACCTACAAGAAGAGGCCAGAGAGGTTACCACTTGCAGAAATAGGAAGCCAAAAGATAATGCACCAAGAACCACTTGGATTTCAGAGAAGTGGATGGTAAAAAGCCATCAAGTCATTATGCTCTGGCTATAATGATCTTCATAATGAATACAGTAGTCACAAATTGCCAAGATTTAATAAGTCACTCACCATGGTATCTGATTTACCTCACTGTAGGGCTATAGTGAGTATGTCAAATAATCCATGAAGTAATATGGAAATTGTTGACTATTTATTGGTGGCCACTGTAACAACTATCACAGTATTCCCTTGAAACTAATAATCAGTATTGGTGTCACAAGATTGTTTTGTATATGAAAGTTTCCTTTGGGATGTCTGCCTTGAGGTCTAATATCAGAGACCACTTTTGTGAATATGCCAGGCCCATTAAGAATAGCAGAATTAAGCTGTGGAATCGGAGTGCTGTTGGCTGGTTGTTGTCAAGAAATAAAAAGAACATCTCAGTTCCTCCACTTCCTTTCCAGGCTTTGCACTCTACTGAAGTAACGGATTAATGACGGAGTTATGCTGTCAGGGAAGTGTAGTGGTAATTCACACTGGAAATGAGGAATGTTATCTCCACTGCAGACAATTTTAGTATCTGCTTTACAAATCCCCCTTCTTTTGGTTTCCTCCTTTACTCATTCCTAACTCATCCTGTCACTTACTTTTGATTTTCCCCCCTTATGTTCTGTTGCTGTCTTCCTAATTGTTCATCACTGCTGTTGGCGCCCTGCATTATCTTTCCCTTAACATTGTTCCTGGCTCCTGCTTTGCCTCATCCAGGACTACTTTGGTGACTTTTAGTAACTGCTTTCTCCAAGATGTGATGTTCAATTCTGCAGTCCAGGAGAAACACAATTTAATACAAATCAAGACGCAACACTTGTTGGAGCCCCTGGTACGTATTAGGGAATGCTGATAACAAGAAACATACCAGTGCAAGGCTAACTGGGAAGTTCTTGCACATATACAACCATCCACTGGGATTGTGGTGGACATTTCCCTCATGTTGTTCTATTGTGTGTTTTGGTACATAAGAGTGGTTTGTGGTCAGTTTCTTCCTCAGGCAAGCACTTTTGGGGTGCGTCTACACTGCACTATTATTTTGGAATAACTAGTGTTATTCTGAAATAACATAAGAGAGTCTACACAGCAATTCTGTTATTTCACAATAATATTGAAATAATGGGCAGCTTATTTCAACTTCTGTAAACCTCATTCCAGAGGGAATAACTCCTCTTCCAAAATAGCTATTCTAAAATAAGGCGTGTGTAGGCGCTCCACTGCTGCTATTTCGAAATAGCCCCTCACCAGGGACATTCTAAGTTATTCCTCCCCAGTGCCTCTTGGGGCTCTAAATTGAGATAGCTCATCTACATTAGGCAAGCCTGCCTCACATTAATTTTGAGGCTTCCTGGCAGTGTAGATGGGCTACTTCGAGATAAGCTACTTCGGAATAACTATTTCGAATTAAGCGTGCAGTGTAGACGTACCCTTGTAGAACTTCCAGGAGAACTGGGTGAGTCCCTTTATTTGAAAATGGCTCTTTTTTTTCTTCAGACAAAAATTACATGGACAACTATGACAAAAAAAAATTTCCCAATCAAATAAGAAGTGGTTTGATGTTTATATTATCTTATTTTTTCCAGGGATCCTCATCAGCAACAAGCCCCACTGTGGAATGTGTTATACAAAAACATAGAAGTTACTATCCCTGATTGAAATGGTAACACTCTAAAGTCCCAAGCCTATAAACATTTATGCATATCTTAACTTTATTACCTTGAGTAGACCCACTAAAAATAATCAATGGAATTATTCATAGTAGTTCAGCATGTGCATAAAAGTTTTCAATATCAGGCTTAACTGAAGTTAATATGCTGCCAGAGATTGTGAACAAACAATGGGAAAGATAAAAGGAGCTGAAAGTACACGGGCTGCTTATGAGCACAACTTAATGGTACAAAACTATTTAAAAGCTTTCATTTAAGGTTCAAAAATAGCTGTAATTTGTTGGCTGTTTTTTTTCCCGGGGTCATAATAAAAGCGAACTTTGAGTGTGGTTTGTGGTCTTGCAGTTTAGTAAATACATTCCAAGCAGATGATATAACACAGAGGAATGAAGGCAGTTGTGCCACTGATGCACAGACATGTGGTTGAGACTGCCAGAACAGATACAACAGGTGACAAACCGATAAACAGCAAGAGGTAGAGCTGTGAACAGCTTTGAACATGAGAACAAGAAACTACAACTTGATGAGGTGGAAGTCCTTAAATCAGTGGAAAAGCCTAAAGAGGGAGTAGGGATAACAAGGATAGAGTGACAGGCACGAAAGATATTCTTAGGAGATGTGTTTTGTAGGTACAGAATGGGGAGTGGCATAATTGTCAGGGCGATTGGAAAAGAGCACATAACAGTAATCAGAAGGTGAGATGTAAAGGGCCCGGAAGCAAGTTTTAACACTGTAGATAGGAAAAATAACATAATCTGGCCAGGGCACAGTTGGTTTTGGTGTTATTTAACTCTTTTACTTCTGTCAGGATGATTTAGCTGTAGTGGCATCTTACTTAGTTGTCTAAAATCATGTGAACGTTTGACCAGTGAGTCACTCCTAATCCTTGCAACCATGCCGATTAGCCCCCAAGGTTCCCAAAGTTTCATTATGTTCAGTTTGTGTTTGTAATATCCTTTTTCAGGATGCTTATAATTTGAATTAGATTGGAGCAGCTCATGTGTATGTTTTTGTTTATAGTAAGGTATTTTGTACTATGGAAAATTTATTTGATTAAATAATCTGACACAAGCAGCAATACAAAGTATCATGTAATTTTTTTTTCTATTTTAAGCCTTCAGTTACTTAAATTCTCTCATCTTAATTTGGAAAAATATTTGGAGCATTTGCAAATTGTCATAACCTTTAGGATATACTCTCTCAAACTGTGAGGGTTTCTTTCTTTTTTTAATAACTAATTCTTCCCATATACTATACATACATAATATGCCATGCAATCCTAAAATTAAAACAGAACTCTTTTTGAATGGAAAATCTTAAAAAACAACAAATAGACTTGCAGCACCTTAGAGACTAACAAAAAATGTGGATGATACATGAGCTTTCTTGGGCACAACCCACTCCATTCAACTGAAGAAGTGGGTTGTGCCTATGAAAGCTCATGATATCATCTATATTTTTTGTTCGTCTCTAAGGGTACGTCTACACTGCACGGCTATTTTGGGATACCAGAGGTATCTACCCACATCTACACAAGCTGCCCATTATTTTGAAATATTTTTCGAAATAACGGGCATGCTATTTGACCATCCCGGTAAACCTCGTTGCACGAGGGATAAGGGATGGCTCGAAATAGCGCGTTATTTTGAAATGTGGTGATGTGTAGACATGCCAAATTTCAAAATAAGCTATTTTAAAATAGATTTGAGATAAGATATGCAATTTGTTTAGCACAAATTGCATATCTTATTTTGAGTTTAGGGTGCTGTGTAGATGCACCCTAAGGTGCTGCAAGACTCTTTGTTGTTTTTTAAGTTTTTCCAGTTACAGACTAACGTAGTTACCCCTCTGAATCTTTTTGAATGTTTAGTGAATTACTATGAAGAATAATGTTTCCACACAGACAAAATATTTATCAGTCAGCTTGCTCTTCATTTTTATTAGTTTTCCAGTAATAGACAAAAAACGTATTTATTTCTCATTGCTAAAAGGTTACAGTACTGTTCCCCTTTGTATCAAATTAAGTTGTACTAAGTACTGTATTTTATACAAAATTGGCTTATATTTAACTTGCTGCCCTAGTTGGGTTCACTAATAAAAGGAAATGGAAAAATAACATTCAAGAGTAATTTTTATCTATGCCAGTTAATTGTAATCAGGTTAGCTTTGTGATTTTAATACAGGATAGCTTTGTGATTGTAAAAGTACAACAAATAAAAATAAATTAATAGAATTTAGAGAAAAATAAATAAAATAACTAAAAACCCTTGTGGAATATAAGATATCCCATAAAAAAGATACTGGAGGCTATCATTTGTCTATTTTTTGTCACCCAAATGAATAAGGTAAGAAGAACCCATAGCAGCTTTTATTTTGTTTGTTTTTTTGTTTGTTTCAAAAGTTTTAGCATGCTTTGCTTCATTTGTGGGTCAGCTTCCAAAGAGTTAATAGATGCGCTAAACATAAGTGCATTATCAAATGAATAGAGACCTGATTCAGCAACAAACTGTCCACAACAGACTCCTCGTTAAGGTCTTACTGAAGATTCTAATTTCAGAACTGTGAAGATATGCTATCTCAGACATATATAGGAAGACACACGTGCAGTACTTACCAACAGGAACCATGTCAGGGACACTCCACAGCTGCCAATTGCAAAATGGCTGTTTAGGCCTGCAGCTGTTTGACTCTGCTAAATTTAAAGGGCTACCCCCAGAAAGGCATTGTGGGAAGATGCTCCTATGATAGAGGTGCATTGCATTTGTGTCTAAATTGAGGAATTTCATTATTTGTTGCTGAACTAAATCACTAGCTATTGATTTCCTCCGCCTTGAATTTTCAAAACTTAAACTTCAATTAATATTAGCATCTATGATGCTAATATTTATGCATTATAATATTGAAGGATACATTGTGATGTCAGATACTAAGTTGTATTGAGGGTGATGAAGAGTGACATAACCACAATGTGAGCTTAATCGGAGATGGGAAGAAAACGTTTGCTATAAACCATCTTTTTTTTTCCTGGGGGCAGTTACATGGTTCTTAGGTTTACAGCAAAAGAGCTGCTACTTGTTTGTTAGGAAAACTGAAGCATTACAAGCCAATTCTGTACTTAGCTTTATCTGTTAATGGTTCCCCAGGAATTCCTGAACCAAGCAGTGAGGAAAGACATTTACTGCAAAATCTTCATCATCTGGAAATTTTTAAATATTTCAAAACTACTCACCCCCCAAAAACAAAATTACATGAAAAAACCTGGATGAAACTGTTCGGAAACCCAGCTCTGGTCATTGAAAAAGCTCTGGAAAATCCTTTTGTTTTACGAAGCACTTGGGTACATATTGTCTTTTGAATCAACTCATGTCTTTAGAATGTACTGCCTTTTGGGCAGGTATTCATTATTTATTTGGAACACTTTATATATTGAGCTCTAGGTACATATAAGTTGATATATTCATATTTATAATCCTGAGAAAAAGAGAACCTGAAAAGATGGGAGCTTGGGGATAACACGGATAATCCACATATTATGGTGCTGGCCTAGGACTTGGGTATCAGTCCCTGCTCTGCCACTGACTTCCAGAGCCATCTCAGATAAGTCATTTAGGCATGGATGTTTAAATGGTGGCATTTAAATATTGCTTTACTCAGTGTTTCAGGGCTTACATGATTAAGGCAGCATTTAAAGTTAGTGGAATTTAGGTTCCTAAATCACCTGGAAAGCAGCCTACAGGAGTTAGTCTTGCACTAGCAAGCAGAGCAATTCCTAAATACTTTTAGTGTGAGCCTTGGCTAGTGTTTCAGATTTGAATTCCAGCATTTGTCTGCTGGCAATTCAATTGCATTTATCATATCAGCTGTAAAACTTGGCAGGAACTGTTTTTTCTATCCCATGAATATTTTCAAGATTACTGTAATGTTTCCCATTCTGCATCATGATGAAATGAGACTGGGTGAAAAAGTTTCACAAAAAGTCAGAGGCAGAGAAATCAGCTCTGGAATAAGCAATATCTCAGTGGGTATGGTTCTTAATTAGGAAGTTTCACATCCAGCTTCTAGCCTATACTCTGCTTAATTTGGAGTAGGGAATCACATCTATGTTTCTTAAATCCTCAGTGAATGTCTTAACCACTTGGCTATTCTAAGTGTGAGTTGCTCTCACTCTCTTCTGTTGGTGCTATTCCACTTTGTATTAAAATAGCCCTGTAATCATTGGTCCAGACCAATTGATCCTATAGTCTGATGGTTGTAACATTCATGAAAATAGAGGTAGACCCAGATTGCCATAGAAATGATTTGAACTGAGGTTTTCCATTTCCTAATCAAGGGCCCCAACCACGAGGCTACTCTGGCACTACCAGTAAGCTCCTAAACATTTATTGGAATTGTTAGTTGGTGGAGGATCATCAATAAGGCTATGTCTACACAGAAGCATTATTTTGGAATAACTGACATTATTCCGAAATATCACAGTCCGCGTCTACACGCAAGCAATTATTTTGACATAAAGTCGAAATAATGTCAAGCCGGAGGACTTCTTACTCACACTCATGTAACCCTCATTATATGAAGAGTAAGGAATGTCAGGGTAAGAGTGCTCTGTCTCAAAATAACTGTTGTGTAGACAGCGCCAAAAGTCAAAATAAGCTATTTCGACTTAAGCTACACAATTAACGTAGCTCAAGTTGCGTAGCTTATTTTGAGTTTAGCCCTGCTGTGTAGCTGTGTCCTAAGTAAATAAGGTAAGCATGTAGGAGAGCACAGATGACTTTACTTCCCTTCCCCTCCAAACATGTCACTGTAGGGGAGTGTGGCCAAAGTCCCCTCTTTGTGGTTCCACTCTGTCAGTGCTTGATAGAAACAGCCACATTTTTGAGTCACTTTTGCAAATTCAGTTCACAGTTTTAGTCATCAAAGTGGGTTATCAAAAATGGTGTTTGGATTATTCCTTTCACTAATAAGAATTGTCATCAAAGGATATGCTGAATTTCTACATGTTTGAAAGTATTCCATAAACATTTTTTTTGACTCTACAATTTTTCTTGAAAATTATGTTCCCTCCTTGAATGCTATGATTTTTTCATTGAACAAAGTTTTTGATGAAAACACGAGCTGTATGTTAGAAACCTCTTGCTCAAATTTTCCTAACATTTGGACCACAACCTCATGAGGTGCATCAAGTCTGAAGACAGTCTTATTCGATATGCATTTTTGAGTGCATTTTAGTGCATTTTTAAAACAATGAGCTACTTTCAGTCTTGTGATAGCTGATAATGGACAAACAGAACTGGAAATCCCCAATATGTCATCTAGTCTAGTCATCTGCATTGATACAAGAGTAAGTATTATTTAGAACATCCTGACTGTTTTTTATCTAACTTTTTCTTAAACACCTGTCACGGATAGTCTAAATAGGAGTCTTTCAAGGGGAGCTGCAGGAAGTGGCAGCCTGGCCAACACCACTTTGCACAGCTCCTGTTGGCTGGAAATGGCAAACCGCAGCCAATGGGAACTGCAAGGCTCCATGCCTATGGACGCATAGATAAACAAAGCGTCTCATGACCTGCCAGGGGCTTACTTGAGCCAGACCACGACCCAACTTTGAAAACCCCTGGTCTACATAAAAACTTAGTTCTGCCTCAATGCAGGGGATTGGACTAGATGTCCTACTGAGGTCCTTTCCAGTCCTCTATGATAAGTTTTATGTTATGATAATCTTTCCTTTATCGGTCCCCTTCACCATTCTGAGAACCTCTTTATAGTAACATTGTAGCACCCAGATCTGCAATGGCTTTGGAGAAGCCAACTCTGTCCTTCACCGGTACCCCCTCCCCAAGATTCTGTATGTGTGAAGAACCCACCAGTTTTGAGTTGCTTTCACAGTTGATACAAAGGTTGCTTTAACTTTTGAAAACACAGCATAATTCTCAAATCGTGTGGGTAGCATAAGCAAAATGTCACATTTATGCAGAGCACATGTTAGTTAGCTGCATTATTTACTCTAGATTGTGGAATTGACCCTGTCTTGCTTGTAATACCATTTAAGTCACCCAACTTCATTTTCCTCCACAGTTTTTTGTTTCTATAGCATGCATAAGTTAAATTCTCTGTGGTGGATGCATCAGTTAATTTTCCCAAGATTTCTAGAGAAGATTGTTGAGGTAGTATCTCTGTCTTCCTCCCTCTCCTACTCCATTTCTCTAGGTGAAATTAATAAAACTCCCAAGCACTCCAGTTTATGATAAGAAATTAGTGTATCACAAACTGTAGCACTTGCAAATCTTTCGTTAGCAGTGGAGGGCTAGCTTCCTAATATAATGATTTCAACTATCAGAGCACACAGAAAAATAAATTATTTCAGCGGAATAAAAAAATTAATAAAAATTAGTTTCTATTACCAACATAGCACCTAGCAGCCATAGTTATGGACAAGAACCGCATTATGCTAGACATTGTTCATGTACTGAATAAAACAAGAGTGTTCCAATACTAAATAATTTACAAACTAAGTATAAGATAAAAGACAACAGATGGATAGCGACAGGAAGAGCAAAAATGAAACAGGATTGGTCAGCATGATAGATAGTGGCCTCAGCACTCTATTTCCATAACAACTACTGTACAGTATTAAATAAAAAGATGAAAACAAAATATGCTATGTAAAGAGCTCAGGAATATTTCCATTCATTTACCTCCAAGCTCAAATCACTACTGTTCAGCACACCTCCCACTTATGCTAAATGAAGGTGATCTGCTGAGGCAGATATTTTCCTGCTACTTTTTTCTTGTAATGCTTGGTATATAGAAGTATAACTTGTATTCAGTCAGATGCACTGTTTGAATCCCTCATTGAAAATTCTCAAAGCCGAAAGAGCTATATCACAAGAAAAGATGGATACAAAATATTAATATTTGTTTTAGGTACCTACTGCTGTAGGTACCTACTGATTTGCACAGGATATTTTTTTCTCCAAAGCCATTTCCATGTTACATAGTTCAAATGACAATGATTCACCCAAAGTATGTAAATAAGCCTATGGAGTTTTGTTCATTAGAATTAAGACTCAGTCTGCTCTTATCATTTACTTGCATATCTGTGGGTGTTTTGTGAGTAGACAAATTCAGTAGTCTTATTGGTTAATAAGAATCAAAGTAATAAAACACTTTCTAATCTGAATTTATTTTCTGAACCCTCATCTAAAGAATGAAGTATTGCACATTCCCCAAATCTTAATTCCTGAATTTCAATTACCCCTTGTAAATGAAAAAAGTCTCTACAACCCCTGCACAATGGACAGAAAACACACAATGGACACAATGGACTCCTCGTGGAATGAGGTTTAACAGCTAATTTGAGTTAAGGGGTTTACTTCGAACTCCCGTTTCACTGCCGCGTGTAGACACGGGCAGTTATTCCGGGCTAGTCAGTTTCCAAAATGGCAACTGCCCGGGAACATGCTAATGAAGCGCGGGATGTTTAAATCCCGTGCTTCATTTGCAATTTCGGTCACCCTCATTAGCCTCCCTAGTTCGAACTAGGGGGCTAGTGTAGACGTACCCTAAGACAGGACACAGAGGGTAGGAGCCAAAAGTCAAGAAGCAGAGCCAAAGATCAGAATGATGTTAGCAGGGATAAGATAAGGCAAGAGCAGGCCTGAAGCCAGACAGGGAACAAGGTAGGAGCTATTGCAGCCATGAGCAAATACTATGAGCAGCCATTGAAATTTTGCTGCTGCTGGGCTTAAAAGATCCCTCTTCCAGCCAGTCAGGCAATGTGGCCAATCAGGCAGCCTACTACAGGCTAGTTGTTCTTATTAGGCTGCCCAGAGACTAGCTCTGCTGCAGTCCTTGATACCCCTAATTTGTAATGGCTTATTCTGTCTTGGCTTTTGCAAATGAATGTAAAATTAGAGAAGGATTTTCTAATTTTGGTTGTACCCACAAAAATGTATTGAAAATGCCTTTAAAATGAAATGGAATAGAGATTCATGAATAATCTCACATGTTTTGCATTATAGTACCAGAATTCATGTCTCTTCCCTGAGACACTAAAAACTCTGAGCTGAAAATAGCAAGTATTAAATTGTTAGGTGATGTGTAAGAGGATTAAAGTGTAAATTATTTCCATCAGATTTTGAAGAATGACCAATCCTGCTTTAGTTGAATCAATGGGAGCTTTGCCATTCATTTCAATGAAAGCATGATTAAATCTAATATTGGGATAACCATAGAAGCAAGAGTATATCTATCAGCAGTTAATGCTGTTGTTTAATCCAGTCTTGCCAGACTCCCCATCGGCTTTCAACATTGCTATTCATTTGCTGAATAATTTACAGATGCCCCATGTTTTTCCCAATCATAACTGGTCTGCTTCTATCCTCAAATAGTGTTCCAAAAAAAATTTTAAAAAGAAAAATAGATTTTTCAAAAATAAAAAAATAAAAATTAACACTTTATCAAAAGTCAAACTCAAGTGTTCATACAACATTATGAACGAATGTACTGCATGCTTTGTAAATGACATAGTGTCTGAATGATGAAAAATATCTAATAAACAAAATGTTTTTACTTTAAACATAAGTGTGGCTTTACTGGAAGTTTTGGGCACATATCTCACATCTCTTTTTCACTTCACCAAAGCCACTCATTTAGTCCCAAATTACATGTATGTCACATGAATTTGGTGTCACCTTACATTTATTACTGAAAATTATTTCAGGCAGAAATAAAGAATAATGAATGAGATCATCAAACACTTATTTACACTGGCTGCATGGAACTATTTCTGAGGGATAATTATTTCCTCCAACATGGGTAGCAACGGAAGTAAGTCATATCATTTTTTCACATTACCCCCTTTCCTATCCATGCTTGTAGCTGTCAATTGCATCTTCCTTTTAGGACATCCCTGGGTAATGAGAGAGCCTTCAGGAAAAAGTGCATGTGATGCCCGAAACCTCATCATGGATATAGTTTCTCTTGGGACTACATTTATGACCACAGGTCCATAGCTCAGTAGGATGGGATGGGATGGTATCTGATGTATCTTTACTATTTCTGGCACACATTACTCACTCTTCTGAGTTCTCCTATCATAGCTGAGCTTTTTGGAAATCTGCTGGTAGATGCAAAAATATATGCCAGGTATAGACAGATGTACAGTCCCAGGTGCATTTACTTTGTAATGATCTCTTGGTGTCTGGAGCTGGGACATATTGGTGATGCTGATATGGTTATGTATTTTTTCTGGTGGATATGATTTTCCATAATTTTTTAAACATATTTTCTTTTGAAAACTAGTGAATTGGCAAATAGTTACCCTGTAGATTCTAGTATTTTACTCATATCAATGTAAAAGCACCTTTCCTTTTGTTAAACTCTTTTCAGACACTGCAAAAGTGTAGGCTCCTTCACTTTCAGAGAAAATAGAAGGGGAACAACTTGTCATTTATAAGGGTTTGTAAAATTTCCTGGTAAGCCATCTTTCTTGGTGAACTTTAGGAAATCACAAATTTGGTTCTCTCTGCAGGATCAAGGTAGTTATAATATCTGCCAACCTTAAGCTATTCTCCATTGATATAAACTGAAATCCCAAAGGTTTGTTGTTGTTTGGGGGGCGGGTTCCACTACTGGTCAGTGATCACACTTGTCAGAAGCATGCAGTTTCTTCCTTCAAAATACATGACCACATCTGTACCACCAAGATATCCCAGTGCTTGGATGAAAGCAGCTCATTTGATAAAACATAGCTGGCTAAAGTTGGAGCAAGGTAAGACAGATGTCATACTTATCAGCAAAAGAAAACATTTAGAAGAATCTTCATCCATGGTAAAATTGCCTAGAGTTGAAAGTACACAACTATAATTTGTCAAGTCAGTTTATAGCTTTCCTGTACTCTATATTTTCCTTACTGACATTAAGCTTTCCAATAGCAGCATCCACATACAATGCTTTCTATCATGTTTGGTTGGCTCAGAAACTTTATCTTTTCCTGGAGGAGAATGAGCTGGTCTTATTCAAGTCTTCACTGCATCACTCCTGAACTACACTTTACTCAAGCAAGGAGCCTTCCTCAGTTAGGAAATGCCAAAGTAGTAGAGAAAGCTTCAGTGAATCTCCTTAGCAACACAGGTACATGAAACTTATCCCCCATATTTTGCTTGGGATTCTGTGTGAAGCCAGCATAATATTCAACATCTCATTCTTTATTATTTATTTTTTATTATCTTAATGGGACTCCATACCTAAGTGTCTGGCCCTAGCATATATAAAAAGACTTCCTAAAATGTTGGGAAAAATACCATAGTTTACCATTTAATTTCTCAAACACAGTGGAAGTCTCTACAATAAGCTTTTTTTTTTTCTTGTATGGGAAACAGAACTTTCTCTGAAGTCAATTGTAAATTGTGCAGTGAACTCCCCCAGGCACTCAAGGCTGCTACAGACCTCGCCACTTTCCATTTCAAGTGCATGGTGCAAATGTTTGACCTTGTCTTCTCTGACATGTCATATGTTGATATGCATTTACTAAAAATATTAAAGAAGGGCCAACCCCCCATGAAAACATGATAATTCACTGCACACGTGTCTCCCTCTGGGGAGACAATGAATGAACAAATAGGTGGCAGAGGTTAGCTAACTCATTTCATGCATAACTGGTAGGCATTCAGATCCCACACTCATCACTGTACGGTCAGAATTTAGAATAGAATAGACCATATCATCTATAATAATCTACTTTAGAGTTCTGGGATCATTTTTGTTCTATAATTGTAATTACTAAAGTTGATATAAGCTATAATTAGAACTGGGTAAAAAAGTAATTAATTTACCTTTTCTTCATGATAATTTCATCATTCCCTTCTTATGAAGAAGACAGATTCATTCTTTCAGAATAATATTACACTTGCATTTGGTCAGGTCTAACCAAGCTGATCTGCTTTGAACACTGTTGTGTGAACATTAATGGATGTAAGCTTGCTTCAAACATATTATCAGTTATTTAACCTACTTTTTCCTTATCACCCTTTTGGTAATCAATATTCTCCTCAGGTAAGCCTTAGAGGTCTGTCAGATTGATGTTAGTGAGGAAACTGAAACTGTATTGGACTTGAAATCCTCAATTTTGTTTTAAACTGTTCTTTGAGCCCTGCATTCCCAAACATATACATTCATCTTAATCTTGCAGTTTTGAAGCCTAAGGTAATATTGACAAAGTTAATAACATTTAGTACTGAGACATGCTTTTGATGCATTAATAAAGCTTGCCTGTGGGAAGCCATTGTGTCCACTTCTCTTTGAACTCTGGCTCTCAGAAGCTTTCTGCCTTAATTTAATGAACTATGGCTGCAAAGTCCTTCATCTATCATTTATTTTGAATCTCAAACCTTGGGTATTTGACCATTCACCCATTTTCCTGTAATGTTTTATTCTATGTAATTTTCATTATAAATAAAGAGTTGCTTGACATAAAAAATATTTACACATGATTCAGTACCTGTAGTAGCGACAATATTGCATTAGATTTGGGTAGTAACTTTGCAAACTTCTTTCTGCAGTAACTAGCATAATGGGGTTTTCGTCTGACTTTAGTCTACATGAACTACTGTAATACTTTTATTATCATTGATTTGTAACACACAAAATCGTCAGTTGATCCTAGTTAAATTGGGTGTGCTTTTGACTTGCAGAATGAGGCAAAATTTCATCTTTCAAAATCAAACTCCTTTGTAAAGTTTATAAATGAACCTGTAGTATCTGCACCAATAATTTTATTCCTAAGTATCTACAACATTAATAGATTTTAGACCAGATGAGAATATGACAATCATCTAGTCTAGAATACATTATGCAGGCTATAGCAGTTAACTCAGTAACTCCTGCATAACTTCTGGAGGCTCTAGAACACTTTTTTTTCCCAGAAAGACACCATATGATGAAGAATCCATCTCATCTTTTGGTAATTTTTTCCAATGATAAAGTGTGTTCTTATTTTTTTTTTATAGTCCACCATCCTGTCAATGTGACTTGAATTCTTTGTTCCTTGATTTTTGACGGTACAGTTGGCTGTGTTAATTAGCATATTGATTAAATGAGCTCAGTTTACCAAGTGATTCTGGGATAGATTTTCAAGTGTGCTGAGCACCCAGCAGTTCACACTAATCCTAATTAAGAAATAGAGGAGTTGCTAGCTGCTGAGCCCTCAAAAAAACAACAACAACAAAAAACCCCAAAACCTGGGCCCTGTTTCTCTTAAAAATTAAACACTTGAAGGATATTAATAGTTGTACAGTTACATGAAATGTATAAGCTACTCTATGAACTGCTTCTGCGTGTACTCCTACAAGCCTTGTAGGAATTTAAGAGATTTCCCTGACTTACGCTGTATTAACTCCCTGGATAAAATAGCTAATAAAATAGGAAGATACAGTTTATGAAAGATTGAGAAGGGCTATAAAATTTGATTTACTGTAAATAATTCATGATGCTTCTTTGCAGTACTGAAAAATCCTTTTCCACAGTTCCAATCTTTGGATATAAATAGACATGCAGTGAATATAGAAGAGCCCAATTTTACACACATGGTGACTTTCTAACCGTGTGTGCACTTATAATATGTGTGTATTAGGAATGTGTAAAACACTCCAATTAACTCAGAAAAAGCCTTTAGGTTATAACTAAAACCCTGCAATTCAGGAAAATTTGAAATATACAATTTCTCCCAATTTAAAAAATTCATAATTATTTCTGTATTGTCAGAATTTGTATGATATTTTGCAGACACTTCCATTTTGCAAATCCAGATTTGCTTCTGGAAAATTAAGCTGTTCTATGCATAGCTTGTTTTTTTTTCTAGTACATAGAGAAATTCTGCAGCAAACACCATTTTAACTGCATTTGATTTTCAAGACAGTCATGCTGGGTGAAGTAATATCTTTTATTTTTCTTTCTTTTGGTGACAAATATAAGCTTGTGAGACACACACAGCTCTTCTTGAGGTCTCAGAAAAGTATCCTCAGTATCACAGCAAAATGCAAGGTTGAACAGAATGTTTACCATGAGTAGTTAGCGCGTATTGATTGTAAGGAAGATTGCTCTAACACCTCTACAGTCATGGAACAAAAAGAGGGGGTTAGTGAGTTACAGATGTATATAACAAGGACTTTCCCCACAGAACATGCTTTATGGTATCTGGATGCCTAATTGTAGACAAGAGGTTTCTTGGTGTGTTTGGGGCGCTTACTTGATTTCTGAAGGAAGTTCTGGTGATCTGAGGTTTTTTTGTATACAGTTGTTTGTAAGGTTCCATCGTTGAAGCTGAGTTTGGTATCCAGGAAGTTGATGCTACTATGGACCCACAGACAATGTAATGGATTACTGGTGTCTGGGGAAGTTGTGGTTACAATGAGGGAATTTAAATTTCCTGTTACCTGTGGATGAACACGTCTCACAAAGTGATCACTCTGTAGCAGAACCATCAGTCCTCACCGTCACAGGAAACCTGTACAACACTTTCAAATGATGAGTCGGAGAGTTCAAAGTCATTACTCTGCTAGGCACTGTAAATCACGGATTGAACAGAGGCACTGGAATTATGATTTATTACAGATACATGTAATCCACTAACCATTAATTTTTTCCCATGACTGCTGAGGTATAAACAAGACACGCTGCATTGAATGGTCCCTTAAAATATGTGCTCACTACTTATACTAAACACTCTGTTTCACCTGGTATTTTTATGTGACACTGGGGCTATGTCTACAGATGTACCTTTCATCAGCAGCACACCTGTGGTGATGCAGTTATGGCACTGTAAGATCTCCACTGTAGCCCTTCTCCGTCAACAGGAGAGAGTTCTCCCACTTGTATAATTAAACCACCCCTAAAAATTGGAGCTATGCAGGGCAGGAGATGCTCTCTGACTGACAAGGCACTGTCCACAGTGATATGTTCCTCCATGTCACTTATGTCACTCAGGAAGGGTTTCGTCACATCCTGAGCAACATACATTTTACTAACAAAAGTGGTAGTGTAGACATAGTGGGAGTACTTTTTTCCACGCCTGAAGAAAAGTTTTGTGCATCTCCAAAGCAAAAGTTGGTCCAATAAAAGAGATTACCTCACCCATGTTGTCTCTCTATTATTCTAAGACTGGCATGGCTATAACTACTTTTGAAAGTTCACTCAATGATTTTCATATTTCAGAGCTTTCATTGTGGATTTGTGGAATTTAAAACCCTATTGACATATGAGATGATAGTGAATTAGGTATATATAGATATAGATAGACCTAATTCACTATCATCTCATATAGCTTAGCAGTTCACATTCCATCCAGTAGAAGGTGTGAACTGCTAAACTGTATGGGTTGGTTATCCTTAATTAGAAAAGACTCTGAGTCCAGAGGTGCATTCACATGGAGCTACATCTACTCCTGGAAAAATTGGGGGATTGCAGTCAAGTAATGTGTCAGCTGGTGCTGCCCCATCTCTTCATCTTGTTCATTGCTGTTACCACTGTTACCTCTGCTACTTTTCTTCTGCTGTTATTCTCTGCCATCACTTATATTTGCTGCTGCTTGGCATTCACTATAACTTCAACAATGCTGCAACTTAGATCTAGCTTTCAGTGATTTTTCTAGGTATTGGAGAACCTTTATGCTCTGGTTTCTTCATTGTCTTAGTCTCTAGGCCTTCTTTTCACTGATTTCAGCTCTACTGCTCATTGAACAGAAACAAGGATTCTCAGTTGGGAGTCTAATTAGCTGCCTTTGAGTATTAGAGAAGAAGCCAAATGGTATCTAGGACTCTTTAGGAAGGGCCCACACAATCAGATAGAAACAACTATCCCCTCCACACTTCTTTAATTAAGATTTGTCATCTGTACCCCCTTTGTATCAAGTGAGGCTCTGCTTAAGGTGATACCATACAATAAAGATTACATTTTTTTACCTGTGCATTCAATCCTACAGTGAATCATAATTAAATTCACCCAAAATTATCCCTGCTGAACTGTTCTGTCTGCTGAACACCTAAGCAGAATGGGTTTGCCTATGCAAATATGGACAGTTCCTGAAGTCTTTTCTTGCAGTGTATCACTCGCTGTATGTTGCGGGGAGCTCATTCAGACTCTGCTCGTATAGCTAAAGAGCAGACAGAAGTCTTTGAGCTTAGTTACTGCCATCTTGAAAAAAAATGTTTTCTAGAGTGATGTTTCTTCCTCCTTTTTATTGGAAGGGTCACTAGGCATTCAGAGAACAAGTTACAAGTGACACTGAGCCTTGTTAGAACATAAAGGAACAGTTCAGAAGCATATTAATGCTGCCCACAACTAGAATAACTTGAACTCTTCTTCTTCCACAGCTCAATATGGAGCCACATAAGTTTCTTTGAACCATTTCTGTTTTACATGGGGGCTAGGAAGGGAACAGGCTACAGTGCATGTAAACTCCCAGCATGCCCTGAATGGGACAAATTACAACATGGTTTTACACAAGGTAGATCGTGCCAAACCAACCTGATCTCCTTTTTTGAGAAAGTAACAGATTTTTTAGATAAAGGAAATGCAGTGGATCTAATCTACCTCGACTTTAGTAAGGCATTTGATACAGTACCACATAGGGAATTATTGGTTAAATTGGAAAAAATAGGGATTAATATGAAAGTTGAGAGGTGGATAAGCAACTGGTTAAAGGGGAGACTACAGCGGGTCATATTGAAAGGTGAACTGTCAGGTTGGAGGAAGGTTACTAGCAGAGTTCCTCAGGGATCAGTTTTGGGGCTAATTTTATTTAATCTTTTTATTGCTGACCTTGGCACCAAAAGTGGAAGTGTCCTGATAAAATTTGTGGATGACACAAAGTTGGGAGGTATTGCCAATTCAGAAAAGGATCGGGATATCATACAGGAAGATCTGGATGACCTTGTAAATTGGAGTGATAGCAATAGGATGAAATTTAATAGAGAGAAGTGTAAGGTTATGCATTTAGGGATTAATAACAAGAATTTTAGTTATAAGCTGGGGACACATCAGTTGGAAGTAACGGAGGAGGAGAAGGACCTCGGAGTCCTGGTTGATTATAGGATGACTATGAGCCGTCATTGTGACATGGCTGTGAAAAAGGCTAATACGGTCTTGGGATGTATTAGGCGAGGTATTTCCAGTAGGGATAAGGAGGTGTTAGTGCCATTATACAAGGCATTGGTGAGACCCCATTTGGAATACTGTGTGCAGTTCTTCTCCCATGTTTAAGAAGGATGAATTCAAACTAGAACAGGTACAAAGAAGGGCCACTAGGATGATCAGAGGAATGGAAAACCTGTCTTATGAAAGGAGACTCAAGGAGCTTGGCTTGTTTACCTTAACCAAAAGAAGGCTGAGGGGACATGATTGCACTCTTTAAATATATTAGAGGATAAATACCAGGAGAGAGGAATTATTTAAGCTTAATACCAATGTGGACACAAGAACAAATGGATATAAGCTGGCTAGTAGGAAGTTTAGACTTGAAATTAGACGAAGGTTTCTATCCATTAGAGGAGTGAGGTTCTGGAACGGCCTTCCAAGGGAAGTAGTGGGGGCAAAAGATCTATCTGGCTTCAAGATTAAACTAGATGGGATTATGAAGGGGATGGTTTGATGAGATAACATGATCTTGGTAACTAACTGACCATTCATTATCAGTGGTAAATAGGTCAATGGAGGGATGATAGGAGTTACTATAGAGAACTTTCTGGGTGTCTGGCTGGTGAGTCTTGCCCACATGCTCAGGGTTTAGCTGATCACCATATTTGGGGTTGGGAAGGAATTTTCCTCCAGGGTAGATTGGCAGAGGCCCTGGAGGTTTTTCGCCTCGCCTTCCTCTGTAGCATGGGGTACAGATCACAGCTGGAGGATTCTCTGCATCTCGGGGTCTTCAAACTATTTGAGGGCTTCAATATCTGAAATATAGGTGAGAGGATTATTCTAGGAGAGGGTGGGTGAGATTCTGTGGCCTGCATTGTGCAGGGGGGTCAGACTAGATGATCATAGTGGTCCCTTCTGACCTTAAAGTCTATGAGTCTCTGAGTCTATGAATGGGTTTACCATGTTGCTGTAAATAGGATGGGAATGAGGAAGATATGTACAAGTGTGGTTAACAGCTTTGCACCACTACGGGGGGAAAGAGGAGGGGGTAACAAACAGATTGCAGTCACCCTAATACATAGTCAAGAAGGGGTTGTGCTGAATAGTGTTCAGCCATGATTTAAGATGTGTCTAAATTCTCTACCCAGGTTCACAACTATCACCATTTCTTTGACAACGCAGGCTGTGTGTGGTGAAAGATGATTTTCACCTTTAGGCCTTGCATATAATAACATTTTTTTAGTACCTTGCATACCATAGTCAAGGCAGATCATGTCAATGAGGTATTTAAACCCCCTGTGATAACCAGCACCCCTCCATGCTTGGTCTTCTAAATCCACAAAAACTGGAAGCAGTGAAACAGTGTTCACAATGATGATTTATTTTTTTTTAGCAAGTATACTTATTATAGCCTTAGGGAGATGTCTGGTTACATGTTATTTTATATTTGTCATTTAAAATAGAGATCCACTTGTACAAATCTATCACTGAGGAACATCATCTGCATTTTCAATGCTCACTCAAAGATTTTTGAATCCAAAAAACAATACATGAGACCAAAGCCTACACAGTATACTTCTTCTGTTTATGACAGTTTTTGCTCCTATATTGTTCATGCAATTTAAATGAAAACCATAGCTATATCCCACAGAGTAGCACTCCGCATTTGTAAAAGAAAAATATCTCTAAAAAAGAATAAACTATGAAGCTAAGGCAATCTACAATTAATTTGGCATCATCTTTCAAAACTCCATTCTTCTGGGATAGGCGTAATGGAATTGTTTTCTCTTAACTACCGTGAGTGAATACAACATAATAGAAATTGTTTATCCAGACTATAAGAAAAGCTATGAAGTGACAGGCAGCTATGCACATTCTTTTCAACTGTGCTATGTCTCACGCTAGGAGTGTTTTCATATTAAACAACTGACTTATCACAGACAAAGAGCATACATTTAAGACATCACTCACTGTCCTTTATGGGCTTCAGAGCCAGGGCACCATCCCAAGTGCTATCTATACAGCCATTGTTAAGAACACTAGCTTGAGGTCTGCTAACCTGAATCTCTCAATACAAGTGGGGAGATTTGCTTCGGTAGACTCATAAATGCTTTGAAGCCAAGGTCAGAGAAAGTGAGGTATCTAAGTATCTTTGTTAATCAGGTTCTAAGCTCCACCCTTTTCCTTTGCATTTCCCTCCTGGCATGTTTAGATAGCTCATTGTGCAGCTTCTCAGCGAAGCAATTTCCATTTGCTAGAATAGTGGTCACCAACCAGTAGATCAGGATCTACTGGTAGACCTTGGAGCCTCTGACTGGTTTGGCCAGGAAGCTATCAAGTGCTGGCACTTCAGTTGTCCCTTCAACCACTGTCATGCTGCTCCTGCCCTCTGCCTTGGAGCTGTACCCCAAGAGCCTCCTGCTTACTGTGCAGGATTTAGGAGGGAGAAGGGCGGGGGGGCACTGATGTCAGGGTGTCCTTCCTCCCCCCACTTCTGTAACCTACCTCCACATAGAGAGAAGGGGATGGAGGGATCATGGTAATGCAAATCTCTGTCACTCTCACACACTGTGTGTGTGTCTGTCATTCTCACAAACATATAGAGTCCTTCACTCTCATCTCCTGACCCAACACCTATGTAGGTTGTTGTTACTTCTTTTACTGCTTGTTATTTTTGGTTTTTGACTGGTCTGTGCATTTCATAATTTTCATTTTTCTCTAATGCTTAAATGTAATTCTTTGAGTAGTGAGTTCCAAAATACCTAACCTGTTGTGGCTGGAACAGTTATCCCTATGGTGAATGCTGCTCCTGGACGTGGCTGGCATGTCCCTGCAGCCCCTGAGAAAGTCAGAGCAGGGGGTCTCCACATGCTGTACTTGCCTGCAGACACCACTCATGCAGCTCCCATTGATCAGTAATCGGGAACCATGGTCAGTAGAAGCTGTAGGGTCAATGCCTGTAGATGAGGGGCAGCACATCGTGCCATGGAGCCACTGCTGTACATGCCAGCTGCTTTCAGGAGTGGTGCAGGGCCAGGGCAGGAGTAAGCCTGCCTTAACTCCACTGTTCTACCACCTGGGAGCCGTCTCAGTTAAATGGTGCCCAGACAGAGCCTGCTTCTTGAATCCCTGTCCCTGCCCTGAACCTTCTCCTACCCCCAACGTCCTTCCCCAGACATGATTCCCCCTGCACCCAAACTCCTTCCCAGAGATTGCACCCTGAAACCCTTCCTGGACCCCCTTTCCCCACCCTGCGTTAACCCAGAGCCTCTCCCACATTCTGAATCCTTTGGCTTAAGACTAGAGCCTGCGGCACCTCAAACCCCTACCCCCAGCCTGGTGAAAGTGAGTGAGGATGTGGTGAGCAGGGTAAGGCCTCAGAGAAGGGGTGGAGCAGGGATGGGGGCCTCAGAGAAGGGGAAGAAAGGAAGTGGGGCAAGAGCATTTGGGTTTGAGAAAGACCTTACATTGCACTTAAATTGAAAAAGTGATCTTGTGGTTAAAAGGGTTGGAGACCACTTTGCTAGAAGAACAGATTATATCCGTTAGGTAAAAAGATTTGTTTTGCCTTGACATTTCATTGAGCCTGTTAAATTAGGCTTCTTGTTTATTTTAATAATTAGCAGGCAATGGACAATTAGAGATGTTAAGTTTCAATATCAGGAGTGAGGTTTTTCTTTTCGTCCAGCTTCCAAACCATATTAGGTAGTTTTGATTACGTTTTAAAGCATGTAGAGTCAATGGGCATCACTGAATTGCTTTTAAAGTGTACACCACTGTAGTAAAGCTTGATATTTATTTAATATCTTAAAAGATAATCAGTATTTATCTTCTCTGTACTGCAAGGCTAACAAGAATTGATTAGGCTATTAACATTTTGCTTTAGCTTAATTACTGTAATTAAGAGAATACCTTCACTGAGGCACTGATCTGAAACTGATGTATCCTAGAGGTGAGAATAAAAAAAAAGGAGTAGTAGTAGTGGGAGTAATTCACTCATAGTACAAGTGAGCACCATGGGGCATCACATACACCCTAATCTCACCTTCCTTTTTTTTTTTTTTTTTTATTAACTATTCTTAGAGCTAGCTTAGCTGCTTTGAGCAGGAAGATTCCATCAGAATTATACAGAGCTATCTACCAATTTACATCTCTCTTGCTCTCTTTTACTGTCATGGGAGAGATGTGGTTTGGGAGATAGTAGTCCATCACTCTGTCATGGGTCCTTCAGGCATTTTGCTCCTTTGAGCATCTTGAAGACATGGAAGTTTGAAGTTTGTGCACAGAATGCCAGTGATGGTGTAGCTACCATTTTCTGTTGTAAGGCACTCAATTCTTATTTTACTGATGTTGAACTTTCAGGGAAGAATGCCCCCTGTTGGCCTTGAGCTAACTATCTTATCATGATTGCTACCTTGGAATTAGGAAGCAAATCCTTCCTGCCAATTATGTGTTCCATATGGTTCTCTCATATCAAATCTCTATCCACATCAAATCTCTATCTGGAAAAGGTTCTGAGTACTGAAAGTCACCATTAGTCCTCTCTGTATCCTGGTCATAACCTTCTTTCTAATTATCTGTGTGTTTACACAACAATTAAAATTTTCATAAATAAGTAAGTAATTGTCTCTAGATGAGCTGACTCGTAGAGTTTATGCCTGGCCCTCCTACTGAATTAATATGCTACTAGCTAGTTTCAATGCAAGATTATTTCTCTGGCAATTTCTTTCTTCCTATAAAGCACACAACACTATGTTTCATAAGAGAGAAAGACCCTCCCATGCACTCGTTAACTTTGGTCACCTCTCCCCATTTTCTTGGATAAATATGCTTTCATCCCATATTCTAAGAATGATGTGTGTTATTCTGCCAATATCTGCTGGATATGCAGTCATTCAAAGCATCAAGTCGGAGCCATGTGATTGTACAGTTGGTAAATGTACCCCAGTTCAGACTGCACACAAAAGGAAGAGTTGATGCACATAACTTCCTTGCAGTTCAAAACTTTTAGCAGAAATGCCCTGGTACACATCTATCTCATAGGCCACCAATAAAAAAGCAGGACCCCTGCTGCTCTGTGATCAAAGGGACAGATCCTGCTCGGCCCAATGGCAGTGTGGCAGAGAATACAGGGAGCGGAACATTCCTTAACATTGTGCAGCTCATGTAAGGCCTGGCAGAGCTACATAAGAACATAGGAATGGCCATACTGGGTCAGACCAAATGTCCATCTAGCCCAGTATCCTGTCTGCTGACACTGGCCAATACCAGATGTCCCAGAGGGAGGGAACACAACAGGTAATCCTCATATGATCTCTCACCTGTCACGCATTTACAGACAAACAGAGACTAGGGACACCATTCATACCCATCCTGGCTAATAGCCATTGATGGACCTACCCTCTATGAATCTAGCTAGCTCTTTTTTGAACCCTGTTAAAGTCCTAGTCTTCACCACATCCTCTGGCAAGGAGTTACAGATGTTGACTGTGTACTGAGTGAAGAAAAACTTCCTTTTGTTTGTTTTAAATCTGCTGTCTATTGATTTCATTTGGTGACCTCTAGTTCTTATATTGTGAGGATAAGTAAATATCTTTCCCTTATTCACTTTTTCCATACCAGTCATGGTTTTATAGACCTCTATCATATCCCTCCTTCGTCTCCTCTTTTCTAAACTGAAAAGTCCAAGTCTTTTTAATCTCTCTTCCTATGGGACCCGTTCTGAACTCATAATAATTTCTGTTGCCCTTTTCTGAACCTTTACCAATGCCAGTATATCTTTTTTGAGATGAGGCGACCACATCTGTATGCAGTATTCAAGATGTGGGCGTACCATGGCCTTGTAAATTACAGACCTTGCAATCATGGTACTGTTTAATATCTACTCCCACAGAGCACCCCAAAGAGGCACTAGCTAAGAAAGGTGATATAAAGAGGACTTTATTGGTTTGTGAAATAGACAGGAGCCCAGGGGATCAGATGCTACCTCCTACAAAATAGAAATACTAGTTCTTCCTCCAGGTCTCTTGGTGATGAGAATGTTGTCCCTGCTGAGGTCTTTGTAGCTAGCATCACACCACTGCAATTAAACCTCTGTGGGATCCCAAGACTCAGACTTATATGGAAAGTCATGAAGGAGTCTTTTAGCCTAGCCTCTGGGAAACCAGTGGGACAAAAAAAGCTGTACAGGGCCATGGCCCATTACACAGATTGCAAAGAAACCAGGATAACTCACAGATATCAACAAAGTCTTAGTAACTTCACAGATTTTAAGACAAAAAAAGCTGTCATTGCTTTAGACAAATGGGTACCCATTCAGCTTACAGGATGCTTCCTCCTACTTTTAACTACCAGCTTAATATTAGGTCATTGGTGCATCAACTGGTTTTGAGTTGATGTTTGCATGGAGCTACTATTTCAGTCATATACACAGTGGGGTCTATGAAGTGCATATCATATAGTATATATTGTACACACACTTTCTGTCCTCAGCTTTTGGGGTGAAAGCTTTATCACCACCAAGAATCATGCTCAAGGATGTCTTCATTTTGAAAGCTTGCCCTGACCTGTTATAGTGAACTCGGTTTTGTGGCAATTGATATACAAGTTGGACCTCCCTTTCCAGCACTTTTGGGACCTGATCAGTCCCGAACAAGGGGATTTGGCAGACCAGGGGAGGTCCCTTCCAACATGGCCCATGCTGCCCTGCTGCCTCTGGCTAGGGCTAGGGCTCCAGCCCAGTCCCCCTGCTGCCTGCCTGGCTACGGCTCCCCAGGCTAGAACTCTGAAGCTGGAGCCAGAGCTCCTTAGCTATCACTGGGGCTGGACCCAGAACTCCCTGGTTGCCACTGTCAGACCCCTGCTACTGCTTGGCTACAGGGGCCAGAACTCCCTGCTGCACCACCTTCCCCTTTGCACCATCCTCTCCCAACACGGGACTCTCAGCTGAGTCATTGCCTCTCCTCCCCATATCTGGGCTCTGTGGTCCAGGGACATCTGTGGTCCTGCCAGACCATGGATGTTGCTGGACCAGAGAGTTCCAGTTAAGAGAGGTAAAACCTGTATAATCAGATGATAAATCTCACTTCCCACTGGCCAGCAGCTCTATTTTCTGTGTAATGGGAATCCAAGACTCATCAGCCTCTGGATCTCAGCTGATCAGAAGACTGTGTCTTGAATTTGGCAGGATTTTTATGCTAATGATGACTCCAGTGTACTGCAGGAAAGATGCATTGGTTCTGCACAGATATTTATCTCTTTCTCATTGTTAATGAATGGAGAAGGATTTCATGAGTGAGGTGACGGGGACAGAGTCAAATTCTTGTAGTCATCACCTTCATCTTAAGTCTTAATACAGTACTATGACAACAAGCAGCATTTAAAGTACTTCGAGGAAAAAACATAATATAAGTGTAGGTTTTAGAAATGATTAATAAGATCTATGCAAAAAGAAGTGGTTAAATCTGCTTATACCTATTTTTAAATGAAATTTAAGAAAATAAATGAGTTAAGACCATCTGTGTGGATGACATTTTTGGTCACGAGCTATGTATTTCTTCAAGATAAATATTAGATGGTTTAAAAATCCACACTAATCACTGTATTAATGAAAATTAGTTTGTGACTCCTTATTGCAGGTTTTCAAAGCAGGTTAAGAGGGTAAGGTCAGAAGCATATTTTTAACGCATGTCTTCATCTTCTACTTGGTGAATCAATTATGCATTTGAGTTAATTTAGATCTCAAGGGAGAGAATTTTTTCTTGGTAACTATTTTTGCTTTTCCCCCCCCTTCTCTAATCTGTGCTGTCTATCTTGAAGGATTTAAGTTCAATTTAAACAGATTAAGTTGGCAATTACAGGATTAGTATAACAGGTCATGGAAAACTGACTTCTATCACAATGGATACTATATGGATACAGGAGAACTACAAGTGATGCATTATTAATTGTTTTTGTTAAACAGATTTTTCTGCTTGTTTTCTAGAGGAAATTCAAGTTTAAATATGCCCTAATTGAATTTGTTTGTATATGCTCAGTTGCACCTCAGTACAGCGCTGAGGAACATATCCTGCTCCCACTAAAGCCAGTGGCAGCATTCCTATTGCAGTAATGTCAATTGCAAGATAGTGAGCCCAGCATATCCAGACATTTGTGTCAAAAAAGTCAGCTCTGAAGGTCTTTTTTTAAACAAACACAGTTAAAAATACCCTCCCTTTATCTTCTGTGGCTCAGCCCTGTGACCAATTCACACAACAGTTCTGTCCCTTGTAGCATTCAACGCCAAACCAAATGTCTTTTGCCTGTCTTGAGTTCAATTCCTTTCAAGTCTTCCTCCTTATCAGGGTTCTGACACTTCAAACTTTTCCTTGCTGGGAGTCTAAGTACCACTTAGTTTGGCCTTGTGCACATCATGAGCTTCTTGTCTTTTTCCCAGGTCCTCACAGACCCTACAGGACATAACCTTATTCCTTTAACTCCACTTTCTGCAGTCACTCCCAAACTACTAAATCTTCCTACAGGTTCATCTCACAGACAAACAATGTTTCCTAGCCTTGACCCTTTCAAATGGCCTCCCTCAACTCTTTAAAAAGTCTATCTCTGCTTCTAAGTCTAAGTCTATCTAAGTCTAGCTTCCATAGGCTAGGATGGAATTAGTTAATAATCTCCTAGGTTCAGAGCATAACTAATCAGGTTCATTTCTCTGCTTTCAAGTGATGGGGATTAAGCCCAAGCACAAGACCACATAGAGCCCAAGACTGTTGTCAGGCAAACAGTTAGGAAGCTGTAATTGGCTCTTTAAGAGTTTACTGGCTGTGGTGCACCCTCCATAATATGAAGTGAAGGTACATCTCATAGGTAAATTTTGACATTACATAAAGTCATTAGAAGAATTTCTGTAAAATCCTTTCTGATGCAAAATTAATTCATCTATTTGGATAGCTTCTCCTGAAAACTTTACAACCTAGTAGAGTATTTACACTGACTACAGTTGGACTACTTACATGAATGAGGACAGTTGTATGCATGTGGTAAGCGTTTGTAGGATAGGGCCTTCAGAGACCATGTGCTCAAATACTATAACTATAATCATGCCATAAGAACTCAACTAGAATAGAATGTAAATAGGAAGTGTTATAGAGCAGTACTACCATTTAGAGGCTTAGAGGGTTCTGGCATTGGCTACAGGAAATAACCCAACTCAACTCACAGACAATTAAAAAAATAGAGGACTTTTTCATTATAATGGTACTAACATCTAAAGAGTCTAACTCTTAGATATAAAATAAAAAAAGTCAGAAGGGGACAATTCTAGACTATATTCATGTTTGGTGTGTTTGTTGTTGCTCATTTGTTTATTCGCAGTGTATACCACATTATTATGGCAGTAATGTTGAGAATAATAAATGTATGAACTCATACAATTGTAAAGGCTTTCACTTGGGAAATATGCTAAAAATCATAATTAGAATGAAAGTAATAGCAATAAATGAATGTGTTTAGCATCAATATCTTCAGCTTCTATAGGCCAGATACTCAACTACTGTAAATCAGTGTTGCTTTATTGAAATCAGTGGAACTATGCTGATTTACATCAGCCAAGGATCTGTGCCCCTGTTGGGCAGCTTGAAACACATTACACATTAATACCATATTGTACAATTTAGTATTAATGTGTGTGGTTTCCTGAGGATTTTGAAGCTCGAGAAAAATAAAGTTATCCCATATGAGATGTAAACATGAAATCATAAACCAAAGGAGATGCCAGTGGGACTCCATGTAAATGTATTTTAAAGCAATGAATTGCAAAATATAATGGAAGACCACAACAACAGCCATTATTGAGATGCCTTAATAACAACAAGCTAACTGAGACTGTTGCAGAAACTTGCTGTCTAATGTGGCTTGATCATCCATAGAAATATATAAGATAAGTTACTTATACATGACTTCAAATGCACCCTGACTTTTACATTCACACTTCATGCTGCCAAAACAATTTATCATGGGCATTTCTATTCTTTTTATAACACAAAATAAAATGAGCAAGTAAACTACAGCTATTGCACTTGTAGACATAGGCTTTTACTTATGCACTTTTTGCGGTCTGACTCTGAGCCTGAAAAAAAGCCATCTTTTACCCCTTATCAAGAAAAAAAACAGGAAGACAGCCTACAGCTGCTGCATGTGTCACAGTATGTCATCTGGGTTGTGGAGTGTCAATGGTGTGCTTATTCCAGTACAAAATGTATGAGGAACCAATGTGCCTGCTTCATCTGGCTTATAAACAAAGTGAATAAATCATAGAATTCTGCCCCAATTTTTTTTCCTCACAGAAAGAAATATTTTAGAGCACAGTTCAATGCATAAAGATATTGTTCAGTTTTTAATGATAAAAATGTAATGCTCTGCTTCTTCCTTTGGCGGATGGAAGTTGACAGGCATTGCAGAAAGACTATTTTCAGGATGGAGGAGTCCCAATCAAAGAGATTGTGATGATCTGGGGGAATCTGTCTGTGTACAACTTGTGAATCCTGGTTGATGTTATGAAATTTCTGTCTCATTGAATATCCCAGGATATGTGGAGTCAACCACATGATATCAGGGCTGTGTCTTGCACCCTCCCCCCCCCCCCCCCAACCACGGACATTGGAGGGATGTAAAATCTTGATGGATCTAATTGAAATGTGATAACTACAGTATAATGCAATGGCTACCTACTATATGAATCCAGATTTCTCCCACTTCTCTGATGGATTTAGAAGTGCCACATCCCCAAACAAGAGAATCAGTTGTTAACATTAGGACTTAAAACCTACAGAGTCTGAGCCACATTGTGGGATGGACTTAAAGATACTCACAGAGACAATGGAAGCTTGGATGGGATAGAGGTAGAGAGCATGACTAGCTGAGAAGATGGCTGCAATGGACAGAGAGATGCCACAATTTTGAGAAGCCATGAGCAGGAGGAGAATCTTGTGCTTCTTAGAAGTCACTAACCTAAGCCCACAGAATGCCTAAAAGCAGTAAGGACATTGAGGCAAGGAAATTTGTACTGGTGTGTGTGTGTGAGGCGTAGGGGGTTTGAAGTAATTCGTTTTTGTCTTTATCTGTTATTTTTTGTTCAAGGTAAACTAAGGAGTTCATTTTGGGGAACCCTTACAAAGGGTATGTCTGTGCTGCAGCTGGGAATATAATTTCCAGGATCAGTAGACTACAATGACCATGGCAGTCTAGATGGTAGCCTGGACAATCTGCCTGAGTAGAGTCCTATCCAAGAACTTAAATAAGTATTTGAGTGGCTAGCACAAGAGACACCAGGGCCACATTACAATTTTTATCATTCTAGCTTGATCAGAAAGAATACCTCTTCTTCTACCCTTGCTAGGAATTGCAGCTGCAGTGTTGATGTGCCATAGTCTGTATGTCACTTTACTTCCACTACCATGTGTTGCTGATGCAGTGAACTGAAAACCCAGAGTTCCCATCAGGTTAGAGATGTAAGAAATAAGTTAATGAGAAGTCAGGGGTTCAGTAGTGATATTGGGGCCCCATTTCCATGATGGGGTAACAAACAGAAAAGACTATGTCCAGGAGGTGTGCCAAAGGGGCCAAGGCAGTTCTGCAGCCTATTCAGGGGAAGGGAAATTTCAAAATAATGGGTCTAGCTTTTCATGGCCCAAACACAGCACCTTTAGTGAGGGCTGTGTTGGGGGGCACAATGGAAGGAAACAAAGGAAATTGTGGGATGACGATGCCAAAGGAACCATAAGGTAAAAGGAAGTTAATGGAGGAGAAAGTGATAAAGCAGAGATGAAGAACAGAAGAAAGATGTCCGTAATTTTGAAGCTCATGAGCCTCATAGGAAGCTTCAGTTCTATCAGCTCCTCAGGTACTAAAATTTGCTGGTCTCATTCTGTTACCTTAAAAGTCCTGCCAGCATACTTGGCAAAATGACCTACAGTGCCTGTGTAACTTCCAGTTGTCTTCTCCCTACTAATTTCTAAAGTCACTTGACCATTATGTTAAAGAATCATCATTTTGTTCATTCCTTCTGAGGCACCTGGCATTGGCCACTGTCACAAGACAGGATACACAGATGGACCTTTGGTCTGACCCAGTATGGCTGTTCTTATGTTCTTTTGATTAATATCTTCAATGTTCAGCATAATCAGATTTAGTTTTAAATGGTGCTACTGTAGTGTGGCATGGCCATCTTGTGAAATTCACAACATGGTACTCACGAGTCACAAGTGTTCTGAGCAGCTCCCTCCAAAGCAGAAAGCAAACATGAAAGTTTGATAAAGCGAATACAAAAAAAAAAAATCATTTTACTTTTTAAGTACAATAGAATATTAGATGTTCAGTCACCTGGTCAGAAGAGAAGACACTGAAATGAATTTCTGCATGACATGATTCTAAGAATTACAAGAAATATCTGGATTTAATCACACCAGGATATAGACACGGTAATCTGGTAGTTAAAGAGGTCTAAATTATCATAGCTGTGTTGCTTTTTAATTATTCCAATTTATGCTTAGTATAGAAAGTGTATTAAGTGTACTAAGATAAAATGCAGATCAACTGATAGGGAAAGCTATTATGATCATCAATTAATATAATCTATCTAAAGCAGTAATCTCTTGGCATAAAGGGGATGGATATTTTTCCAAAAATTAACTATGCTTTTGTATTTAAATACACAGTGAAACTAGTAATTCAGTATATTCATTTCTTTTCAGCAACAAAATAAATGTTTGCTTTCTTCTTTAGACATACAAAGTGGTAAATGTTGCCTGAAATGAAATCAAAGGAGTTTTTAAAAGCCTGTTCTAGCTATTCTAATCTTTTAAATGGTTAAATGTCAGATAAGTTGGAGAGTAAGTATACTTCTATCTTGATTTGCCTCAGAAGTATCCACTGACAAACAAATCAATATTGACTTTTAGTTTGAGTTATTGCAGTTTCTGAAGATATAAAGGATATGCTTCCCCCTCAATGGATTTGAAAATACAGTCAGTTTTGATATATTTTAACTAGACTCATTTCTGGCAGTTGCAGTTACTAACAACAAAGGCTGTCTTCCACCAAGTGGTAATTACTTTGTCTTAGATACCCTTCCATGAACTTGGATATTTTCAGTTCTGGACTACGTCCAGCCTTTTTGGTGAAGAGATTATTGGTATGCATTCATAAGAATTAGCCTATGAAGAGGCATTGCAAGGTTTTTTAGTCCCATCTAGTGGTAAAGAGAGGTATATGTTTTGAGTAACTAAATTGACATACTAATCATGATAGAGAAGCTAATAAAAGAAAATTTATGAAAGCTCAGTTAAACGTAAAACCTTAGAAGTAAGGAGAATGAGTAGCAACAATTAAGACGTCCTCAGTCTCAAAGTGCTATTTTTGCTTTTTTTCTCCTCATTTACATTTGAAGAACAATAGATTTTCACTTCTAAGCACACGTATCTTAGAGGTATGCCTTAATGGATATTGTAACTCATGATAATATACTACTTTGTTTCATTATAATTGCACATCATGTTAGTTAGTTGTTCGTTTTCCAGAAAATGGAAATATACTATGATCTCCATGTCCACTGCTCTTTAATAATAATCATAATAAATATCTACTTCTGAAGTGCAAACTGGACATATTTTACACAGCTTTGCTAAAATGTAGGTTTCTTAGTTTGCTTTGCAAATGGCTGCATGATATCACTTGCAGTACATTTTCCAACTGTCCTTTAACAACCTCTAGCTCCCCTCTGTGTAATGGCTAAACTCATTTATGTTGTTTGTTTTCAGTCTGCTGAAATTAAAAGTACACACTAATAAGAATGTCCCTGGCTTAGTCGTGTCAGAGCAAGAGGTGTGAGGCTTTCCTGGCCTTTCTGCTAACCACATTGCTCAAAGGAAAGGAATAGCCACAGGAGGCTGAATCTCATTAACCAAACAATCGCTTTTCTAGAGGAGGAAATCAAGATATGAATATTATTAGTGAGCATTTCCATTATGTAAACAAAATGTGAGCTTCACCCTTCTGGTTTCAGGATTCGAAACCTTTAAGAGCCAGATCACATCCCTGACTTACACAGCTATGCAGGACAACACAGACATGCATGATTCCTCTTAATGCCCCAGCATAGGCTACCCCAGCATAGCAATCAGTGCTGGGGAAGATGTAAAGCTGATACATCACCTCCACACATACAGTAAGGACAAGATGAGGAGTGCACCACCCATGGCTCTGCCCTCATTGCCTGATTGCCATAGCTGCAGTGTAGTACATGGAGGATGTACATTGCACCAGAAAGAGACCTGCACAGAGTCCAACCCACCTGGAATAAAGGGAAAACTAGTTATTCTTGTCTAAGATTACTCTTCAGTACAAGCTAAATTAGACAGAATCTTGTCTTACATTACTAGAACAGAATAGAACCCGTATTTTCTAACAAGCCCTGATTCTTCTGAGAATTTGTGTGACCCTCAAAATGGTTCTCTTACTCTGACCCACCTTGTTTAAATTAGTCTCTGCCTAGGAGAGTGGGCTAGAGACATTATGGCTAACTGGTCTAACATGGACTCTTAATAAACCTTACATTAAATTCTTAGGTGACTATTAGAGAGGACATCCCTTTTCTTTCTGCCAGACCCCTAGGGTGATTGTATACTAAACACTTCTTCTGGTGGTATGTAGAGAACATACTCACAGTGATGCCTTAGCAGGAATATCAATAGGAATATAGCCAATAAGATATGGCTTGGGGAAATGGAGTAGATATCCATTGGAAATGTGTGGATATGTACATAAGTGTATCCTCTACATTCTCTCTATGTTGACTTTAGCAAAGCTTTTGATACGGTCTGCCACAGTATTCTTATCAGTAAGTAAAGAAGGTTGGGCTGCAAAAATGGACTGTAAGGTGGATAGAAAGCTGGCTAGATCACTGGGTTCAATAGGTAGTGATCAACGGCTCAATGTCTGGTTGGCGGTTGGTGTAAGTAGAGTGCCCCAACGATTGGTTCTGGGGCCGGTTTTGTTCAACACCTTTATTAATGACCTGGATGAGGGGATTATTGAACCCTCAGCAAGTTTGCAGATGACACTAAACTGGAGGAGAGGTATATGCTGGAGGGTACAGATAGGGTCCAGAGTGACCTAGACAAATTGGAGGATTGGGCCAAAAGAAATGTGATGAGGTTCAACAAAGACAAGTACATAGTCCTGTACTTGGGACAGAAGAATCCCAAGCACTATTACAGGCTGGGGACCAACAGGCTAAACAGCAGTTCTGCAGAAAAGGACCTGGGGATTACAGTGGATGAGAAGCTGGATATGTGTCAACAGTGTGCCCCTGTAGCCAAGAAGGCTAACAACATATTGGGGTGCATTAGGAGGAGCATCAGCAAGGAAGTGATTATTCCCCTTAATTCAGCACTAGTGAGGCCACATCTGGAATATTGCATCTAATTCTTCCCCCCTCCCATTACAGAAAGGATGTGGATGCACTGGAGAAAGTCCAGTGGAGAGCAACACAAATGATTACAGGGCTGGAGTATATGACTTCTGAGGAGAGGAAAGTCTATAGAAGAGAAGAGTGAGGGGGGGTTTGAGAGCAGCCTTCAACTACCTGAAGGCGAGTTCAAAAAAGGATGGAGAGAAGAGAGGCTCTTCTCAGTGGTGACAGATGCCAAAACGAGTAACAATGTTCTCATGTTGTAGTGGGGGAGGTCTGGGTTGGACATTAGGAAAATCTATTTCATTAGAAGCGGGGTGAAGTGCTGGAATGTGTTACCTATGGAAGTGGTGGAGTCTCCATTCTAGAAGTTTTCAAGTCCTGGCTTGAAAAAGCCGTGGCTGGAATGATTTAGTTGGGACTGGTCCTGCTTTTAGCAGGGGGTTTAACTCTATGATCTGAGGTCTCCTTCAACCCTATGATTCTATGACTTCTCATCTATACTTTTTAGGGCTGTCAATTTATCTGCATTAATGCCTGTGATTAATTCAGGGCAGGATTAACGCGTTAAAAAATTAATGTGTTAATCACAGGGGATAATCACAGGCGTTAATGCTGTGCTGCCCCTTTAAAGAGCTGGAGCAGCACATCAAAGGGGCAGTAGAATGCAGAGCCAGGGATCAGCTGGGCAGTCCAGCTGATCCCTGTCTCAATGTTGTGCTACCCCTTTGAGGTGCTGGAGTGGCACTTCAAAGGGGCAGCAACACGAGTTGTGGATCAGTGGAGTGCCCAGCTGATCCCTGGCTCCGTGTTGCACTGCCCCTTTGAAGTGCCACGGTGATGCCCCTTGGAAACACCAGGGTGGCCTTTCTAAGGGGCAGTGCTGCATAAAGCCCAGGGTCAGCTGGGGACTCCAGCTGATCCCGAGCTTCTACAGTGCTGCCCCTTTGAAACTCCGCCGCTGTGTTTCAAAGGGGCAGCACACGTGATTACTCGCGCAATTAATCGTGATTCATTTTTTAATTGTTTGACAGCGCTAATATTTTTGTCTTTAGAGTCCTACTGCCAGAGCCCTTCTTCTCTAAGGGTGTGTCTAGACTACAGGGTTTTTTCGGAAAAAGTGGGCTTTTTTCTAAAAAACTTCCCCTGCGTCTACACTGCCGCCACGTTCTTTCGAAAGTAAATCGAAAGAACACGGCAGTTTTTTCGACCACGGAAAACCTTGTTTTACGAGGAAGAATACCTTTTTTCGAAAGTGCTCTTTCGAAAAAAGGTGCTATGTAATGCAAACTGTGCTTTTTCAAAAGAGAGCATCCAGACTGCCTGGGTGCTCTCTTTCAAAAAAGCAGCTTGCTTTTTCGAAAGTACTGGTTGTAGTCTAGACGCTCTTTCTCCAAAGGGGCTTGCAGTCTAGACGTAGCCTAAGGGAAAAGATTCCAACAGCAGGGGAAGGATCTGCTAGCTTTCAATTCCTGGATCATTTCTCTGCAGCTGCAAGAGATTCCCACAGCCTCCCCCTGCAATATTCTTTCCTGGATTAAGGAGGTAAGCAACTCATCGACTATTTGATTATCTGATAAGTATAAGCTTCTCAGATAGTCAACTAGTGATGTGACTAATCGCTTCACCGCACCTTGCTGGCCCCACCTTCCTTGCGGGGCTTCCACTTTTGAACTGTAGCAAGAGGCTGGTAGTTCAATGGCGGAGGCACCCTTATCAACTAATCAAAAAGTTGATGGAAATCCCTTTGATTATTCGATTAATTAATTAATCTAAATTTAACATCTCTGTCCTGAATGCAGTGACAGGCTTCAGCTGCCAAAGCCTTACCTCGCTGCCTCCCCTCTGCCAAAGACTTTCACTGACAAATATTGCTACGGACATCTCAGCCTAGGTACACACACTACACTCTGTCCCCATTGGTGTGTAATAGAGACATAGCCCCAGCAGAAAACACCCATTGAATTATATGGTAGTAACACACCAAGTCAGTGCTAGGTCCAAATGCAATTATTAAAGTGCTTCTGCACATTTGTCACAGTGACCTAGTCCACTTGTCTGTCAGAGTAGGATTGTTCCTTGTTTGAAATTCATTATTCAAGGTTGGTATTCTACCTTTGGAAGGTTACAGCATAGGCTGATAGACTGTACTGTAAGGCAGAATTTTCTGATATTCATCCTCATTTTTCCCTTTCTATATTTTATTCTATTCCTTGAAGGCATATTCCTTTTTATTATGCTAAATAATTCTCCTCTCTTTCCTCAGTGTTAACATTCTACAAATATCTGAAGGGTGCAATTATGCCCCCCTTAGTCATCGCTTAGCCAAGCAACAGTATACATATTTAGTTCTTTTTATCTCCTCTCATGAATCAATCCTCCAGCCCTCTGATCATGTTTGTTGCTATTCTCTGAACTCCTTCCAATTTGCCAGTATCTTGCTGGTAAAGAGATATTCAGAAATTAGCATAATAGGCCAAAGTCTATGCTACCCCATTGTTTTCAATAGCACTGCATGGAGTATATTTGAGGCAGAAATTAGTCCAGTGTGCCTGGTACAATCATATGAGAGCTATCTGGGTCACTAAGATAAACTAACACACTCTCTTTCTGACTTAATAATTTTTTTGTTTATTTTATCCTTTTTATTATGGCCATTCAACCTGAATTTAGTCAACAGTGTTTACCTCAAAGCTAAGATTAAATCATCTTGGGCCTAGCCATGGCATTCTTCACTCATTTTGCTGAGGTACTCACACAGTAAGATATTTCACAATGGGTGAGATTTTTAGTAGCACATAAGTGGTTTAGGAGTAAAATTTCCATTGATTTTGTTATGTCTTCTGTCCTTTACAGAATAAACACAGTATAAAGGAGCTACATGTGCACAGCATATTTACCAAATAGACACAAAATGCCAGCATAGGACAGATCCACTGCTTTTGTTGGATTCTGCCAGCTTCAAAGACATAGTGAATGCCACTGGAGTGTTCCCAAACTATTTAAAGGAATGCTATCCCATTCTTTGCAGTACACCCGTTTCCTGGGAATTGTGCTAGGCGCTCCATATATACGAAGTAGGCCCCATAAATAATCACACCACTCCTGCCCAGATTTTCAAAGTTTAAGCATTTTAACTAAGTGTTCATCTCCACAACACTCACTGAGACACATGGGTGCTGACCATCTTGTACAATTTGGCCACTTAATTTAGGTGTCTTGGTTGAGAGCTAAGACATTTTGAATATCCAGCTATCTATTTAGTTAACTAAAAAGGAGTACGGATTGTAGACTTTTCTGAAAATCTAAGCATCAATATTCAGTGATTATTTTCCCCAAATTCTCCCTTCTGTATTTGCACTGGTGTTTTACTTAAGATATTGCAGGATGGTAACTGTCAGGATCACTGTACTGTGCTTCTTGAAAAGGGTATTACATTTGCTTTAATCCAAACCTTTGTCATCTCTACAATTCTTCCATAATGTTTCAAAAATAATTGTCAGGAGAAGAATAAGTTTGCTTGTTAATCCACTTTGTACCTTTACAAAGAATATAATCCAGACTAGTTGCCATGCACATGGTCAAAATTTGCTGACCTTCAGTAGCCATTACTATGAGGACTTCCTCATTTGTTAACCATATAAGCTTTTCCTTCAGTTTTCCTGAAGACAAATTGTAAAAAGTAGTACAGTCATCCATTTTTAATGTGGTACTAATTTCATCCTTTTCTTCATTTATGACTTGACCTATTTTTTCCATTACTTCTTTTCTGATATTTCTCCTTGCCATTTTATGGAATATTAACTTTGTTTTTAACTTTTTTTTTAACTGAAAATTGAAAAAAAAGACTATGTGTATTCTTTTGTGCTGCTTTCCCTTTTTCCACCTTCATTACAGTTTACCCTCAGTTGTCTCATGAAGCACTAATTGCCACTTGTTGCTCACTGTATTTTTGTGAGGTGGGGACAAATTTTAGGATTCCCCAGTGTCCAACCTGATTCCATGCCTCCTATTAGTCACATTGTTGTGCACTTTCTCCAGACTGGTAAGGAATTGATCCATGGTGGTTTCTCCTTTAAGTGTAGTGAATATTTAATAATGAGTTGTAGCATATGAGCTTGATTAAAAAAAAGACATGAATGACTAATGTTCCCAATCAGAACTAGCCCATTAAAAAGAGAAGTATAACTGCAGCAGTGCAAACCATGTGAGAGGCTCTCTGTCCTGAGTATGACCCTCTCTGAGACACTATTGTATTTGGGGCAGTTAGCTCACTCCTTGCTAGTACAACAGTGGCTATGCTTCTGTTAGCATCTAGCTCAGAGCTAACACGGGTATGTTACTGAAGCTAGAAATGTCACCTTCCAAATCTAGTGTAGACATAACATGGTGAGGACATTTTATAACCTTTTTGAATCTAGTCCCCCAAGGGAGAATGCAATCACCAGCCTGATGTGAATAAGGTAAAAGCCTGATCTTATATTTAAGATGATAGAAATAAAGCAATTTAATTCAAAACTTGCAGAGGATAATCCTGTAGATGTCCTGGAGGTAATATATTAGAGTAATAACTGAGGACAATAAAGTCACTCTGAACAAGACATCTTGGTGTGGCAGATAAGAACATAAGAATGGCCATACTGGGTCAGACCAAAGGTTCAGCTACCCCAGTATCCTGTCTGCCGACAGTGGCCAATACCAGATTCCCCAGAGGGAGGGATCACAACAGGTAATCCTCACGTGATCCCTCCTCATTCACCCACCTCCAGAGAAACAGAGGCTAGGGACACCATTCCTACCCATCCTGGCTAATAGCCATTGATGGACCTAACCTCCATGAATCTATCTAGCTCTTTTTTGAACCCTCTTAAAGTTCTAGCCTTCACTGCATCCGCTGCCAAGGAGTTCCACAGGTTGACTGTGTGCTGAGTGAAGAAAAACTTCCTTTTGTTTGTTTAAACCTGACAAGAGCCCTTTAAACTCATTTTGGGATTCTAGCAAGCAAAGATCTAAGTTTATACTTCCTGCATCTTCAGCCTCCCTTTACTGTGGAACATGCATCTTTGGGATTATGCATTGCCTGAACTTGAGAGGAGTAACTGTATTCTTGAAGCTGAACTTGGACACAAAGAACTTAGTCTGGCAGTGATCTAGCACATTAATAAAAGAACATCTTGACCATTAATAAATAATAGATGTTGACAAGTTAATTAGCAAATAACTATTCATTATGTATAATGAGTGGAAGAACTTTGGCACTGCTTCCCATTGTCTCAGACCCTTAAGATATGGCCTTAACCAGAATCAGAGAGAGACGGGTAACAAATGTTGATCTGTGCCTGATAAATCCCCCTTTATTACTTATGATCGTCATATATGTATCATCTGTACCTGGCAGATCTCTCCCTCATCCTTAGACTTTGTCCTCTTCCTGCCCTAGGGATCAGCATTGCTGACCCAATCTTTCAGCCACCTGGCTCATTGAAGGAGCACAGATGATGAATCTGAGAAACTAAGTAGAAGTCAGTCCTCCATGTCTTCTCCCTAATCAAAAGCCAGCCATAGTTGCAGTCCCTCTGTATTCTTCAGTGCAGGAATCAATGTTTGCTTGTATCTACAGGCTTCTTACCAGCCCCAATGTAGGTGGCAAGGTAGCCTGGGGGCATGAAGAAAGCACATGTTTCATCCTCCTTCAGAGTGACACAGTAAGGCCCATCCCACCACATTAGTTCCTGGAGTTCCTCCTGGGATTGCCTCTCCATCACCCTGGCTATGATTATGCAGCGTGATCTTCACATGGACATTGCTTTAAATCATTTAGAAGCCTTTGCATATGAGGCAGTTTGAGACAGCACTCAGTTTTAGTAGTTCCCATCAAAACATTTATGATAATACTGCTTTGCTAGATATTACCAAGGACTTTCTAATATATATATATGTATATATACACACACACACAAGGGAAAATAAAGAACACAATAGCCCTAACCCACAGTGAACAGAAACCTATTCAAGGTGTAAGGGAGAGATAGCTCTGCAGTATCCTTTAGCCCTCTCATGACAGCACTCAAAATGAAAGAATAGAAAGAAAGGAGAAGGTTATAAACGAGACAATGATAATAAAAGTAGAACAGACATCTGAGAATTTGTCCTAATGTAATTTAATTCTGCATTTTACTTTCCAGGAAATCTTCACAGATATTTTGAAACTGTATTTCTAATTATTTTTGATTACATATTTTCTATATTGCAAAAGAAATAGAAAAGGAAAATGATATTGTTGCTCTGGGAAAATATTTTTTAACATGCCATCCTTTGCTTGGATCAATGAAGATACTTAAAATGTTGTTTTCTTTGCTAATATCATATGTACACTGGAAGTTTGTTTAGAAGCATTTCTTTTTAGTAATGCTGCAATATTTAGTGATGCAAAGAAACCCTGAGTCCGTGTAAGTTCATCTACATGTCTATAAAGTGATTGTAGCCTTTGGTGTTGTTTACAGAAACTAATTTCAGAATATCATGAAATTGTTATTATCCTACAAATTACAAATGTATTGTAATGATGAACTGTCATGTCTGCAATAAAAAGTCTTATGCATACACAGCAGGGTATGAAGAATAAATGACATAGTGACCTTGAGATACATATTTCAAAACAGGCAATATTGACCCTGTGACAGAGTCCTATAGTAATAACTTTACTACCTTCATTGAAAATAATATAGATGAAATCCATTTTTGTGGAAAGAAAGGTGTAAGGGAGAGACAGTCATTCATTCATCTGTTGTTGCTATGGTGCGTTCAAAACCATTCTGGAGGACCTTCTTCAATCTATCAGCAGCTACAATAGTTTAACTAAAATATGTTACTTTAGGAATCACTGAAGTGTTTTAGACCTTTATTTATGAATAATGGTTAGCTATGCAGCAGTATTTCTGACTGGTGTGTATTCCTTTCTGAACACTGTCAAATATGCGTAAGTAGACTTCAAATATATGATCTTATATCTTAGTGCTAGGTATAAAAATCTTAAATAATTCTGAGAAAATAAAAGTATAAATGCATATTCACCTCAATCCTATATCTCATTCACCATGATTACTGAGTAGCTCTTAAAAGACTGGCATGTATTTTTTTTTTTTTTTTTTTTTTTTTTTTGGTGCACTTTAAAGGCCCAAATAAGGAATCAAGAATTACGCATTATTTGGGGCAGGCAGTGTACAGTGTACATTCGGTGGTCATAAAATCCTTACCCCTAATATGTTTAGAATCAGAAGGATCTGTGCATGAGCTGCTGCTTTACAGCCCTTTTGAGTAAGGTACATATGGCTTTAATCGACAGCATTGGAACCACCAGCAATGAAAGAGAGGTACTTTTGCAGAAAAGCTAAAGTTAGTTTCAATTTCTTCAGTGCAATTCTCAGGATATATAGCTTTTAACATAGAATTTAATAATTCTATTTATGCAGTAACTTTTCAGAAAAAGCTACACTTTCAGGCAACTCCCATTTGTGATGAAGGATATTTAAATATGTTTCAATGAGATATTTTAAATCATCGGGGACATTTCTAGTCCCATTGGCTTTATGCTCTGTTGAGTGAAATGATTTCCCATGGTATTTGTGTGCTACTCACTGAGAAACACTTGAAAATCTGACCCCAAGAAAATCACATATTATTTTGTTAAATTTCCTAAAGCAAAAAACTGCACAATCTCCTGTGTGGAATATAAGAGGAAACCATGTTCCCTTCTGTAAACATTCTCTCATGAACTGGTGGCACTAGTAACTAGAGCCTTTTGAATAATGGATTTTTAAATGGACAATTACTAAAAAAAATTAAAAAATGTTTGAGGTCTGTGACAGGATGTACTGACCCCACGCTGGCTTGGAAGGAATTAACCAGGCCTGCTGGTCTGAGACGGCCTCTCCCTCACAGCCCTGATGGACATGCTCCAACTGCAGGCCCAGCATAAAAGCCACAGGAGCAGACCAGTTGGGCCTGACCACAGGAGGGGAAAAGGAGGTCCTGCCAGAACTCAGGAGCAGCTGCCCCCACTGGCCCAGCAGCTGCCACCACTGCAGCCATAGCCAAAGCCACCACAGCCACAGCAACAGCAGCCACTGCTGCAACAGCAACAGCAGCCACCCCGACTGTAGCCACCGTAGCAAGCGGATGACCAGGAGAGCTACTAACCGGGAGGACACAGGCAAGGAATACACCGGCTGGTGGGTCGGCGTAGGAAGTAGCCCAGGGCAGGGAGCTGGAGACCTCCTGGTGAGCTCGGCATGTTTCAGGCAGATTTCCCGCTGAGCCAGTGGTGGGAAACACCTAAAACTGATAAGGCCCTGGGCTAGGGTCCATTAGAGAGGGAGAGTCCAGGCCCCTCTACCCCCCCACCTCCTTTGATCCCCACTGGGGTGGCAAACTGATCATTATAGACTTGGCCACTGGGCCTTACTGCTCCACAGACTGGGGTACTAGAGGCTAGGCCATTTGGCCGTACCGATCGAGGGCACTACAACTAGGCCGCCTTAACTCCCAGATGATAGAGGCTTGAGCCAGAGTCAGAACGGGGGTGAGACACTTTGCCCGGTCTCACAGCAGGGACAGGCCACCCACCCCATGACAAGGTCAAACAAAACTATTTTGAAAAATGCATGTAAATCAAAAAGAGAAAGTTTTGTTTTGATTTTTGCTTATTAAAAGTATAGTTGCTTGTTCAATAAAATTAAAAGGGATTTTTGAAGTGCACTAATTTAAAACAAAGAATATAAAAATGATTTGTATTGACTATTTCAAAAAGTATCATTTTGATTCTTTTAGAATTCTTTTTGCTTCAGCCAAAGCAAAATGAATTTGCAAAATGTTTTCAGTGTTGTCAACTCTGCCTTTTTTGCTAAAAAAAGTTTCAGATGAAAAATTTTGCCCTGCACTACTAATAACAGCAGGCATCTCCTGCCAGTAATATGATCAGTGAATATTGGATTTGGAACATAAGAAAAGAGATATGGCATGCAATAAAAACCACAAAAACACAAACTGTATCAGAGAAAATATAAGGGAAAATCAAGGTCAATGAAGAGAGACCTAGAAGTGGAGAAAGCACTCAACAGTTCAGGGTTAGGGAACTAGTACTGTAGAGAAAATGTAGCAAGGGTGTCACCATTACTTATAGAAATGTAGCCGTGTTAGTCTGGTGTAGCTGAAACAAAATACAGGACTACGTAGCACTTTAAAGACTAACAAGATGGTTTATTAGATGATGAGCTTTCGTGGGCCAGACCCACTTCCTCAGATCAAAAATCTGATCTGAGGAAGTGGGTCTGGCCCACGAAAGCTCATCATCTAATAAACCATCTTGTTAGTCTTTAAAGTGCTACATAGTCCTGTATTTTGTTTCACCATTACTTATGTGTGTGTGGGAGTAACGCCTTTTACCTGTTTTTGGGAGCAGACGTGAAACCCATTTGGCAATGAACATGAAAGAAGGATCTGGGGTTAGGAAAATGAGTTAGAAAAAAGAAAAATATCTCAAAGCACAAGAGAAGGTTATGAGGCAACAATGAGGAGAGAGACTTATATGTGAACATAGTATCAAAATATGGTTGACCATTGTGATTATGTGTGTGCAGGAAGTTTTCTTATACTTTTTTGTGGCATGTGAAAGGGCTACTTATAATAATATTCTTTATGAGCAGCGAACAGTACCTCTTTCATCTATTGCTCAAAGAGTTCAGTTATAGGTAGGGATGGGTAGCAAGGAGTAAGGGCAGTGGAACTATTCTCATCTTTCTCACTGTTCTGTGGAACAGGGCAGGTGCATTGAGGAAGGGAGTAATGTATGTTGTCCAAAAGAGCAGTGCCAATTATTCACCCTGTGTGTGGATGGAGTAGGTCTGGGAGTGAGTGTGCCTTCCTTAAGAGTGTTGCTGCTATACAACTCATCCATAAGGCTTGTGACTATTACACGGCTAGCCTATCATGAGCCTGGTAAGTGACAATGGGAGGCAAGCAAGTCATTAAATGGAGAGAAGGGGAAAAGCAAGAAAAGTGAAGAATTGCTAAGAGAGATCAGAGAGACTCCACCTGCCTTACGAAACAAAATAATACCACTGTGAGGTAACTTCCAGTATTAGAACAATATGCTTATTGTAATGTAAGTGTTTTTATTTCACCATGAAGCTATGTTATAAGAAATACCATTTCTAAACAATGTTTCCCAAAATACACAATCTTGGGAATCTCAGAATCATTGTTCTACTCTCTCATTTCTATATACAAGTAGATACAGGCAGTCCCCGGGTTACGTACAAGATAGGGACTGTAGGTTTGTTCTTAAGTTGAATTTGTATGTAAGTCGGAACTGGTACATATTGTAGGGGAAACTCTAGCCAAACATTTCTCCAGAGCTCAGTTTTATTCTCCCACACCTCACTTCCCTCAGTCCTTTATTCTCAAGCTGAGGTGTCTGCTGAGAAAAGCCGCTCCGCGTCTCCCTGGTCTGCTGGGGCCCAGCAGACCAGGGAGACGCGGAGCGGCTTTTCTCGCCGCGGAGGACGTGGGCAGCGGGACCACGGCGCGTCTCGGCGGTCTGCTGGGGCGGGGGAAGCGCAGCTAGTGCGGGGTTGCCTCACACCGTTTGTAAGTAGGGATCCGATGTAAGTCGGATCCATGTAACCCGGGGACTGCCTGTATATACAAGATTGCATAGTTTTCTGTCTTTTCTTCTTTTCTCTATACATTGAATTCTATTAAGAAGTACGTATTTATCCAGCATAGAAAACAAACAAGTACATAACATAATTGTGCTTAAGTATACCTAAATACGTTCATATGGCTGATCTTCAGAATGGGACCATTTCACTGTGAACAAGGTATTTATATTTAGCCAGAGAAACAAGTTATGAGACTGTTTTATGATTGTGTGAATTTTAACCTCTCTTTAGTGATGTCTGTTTCTTTAGTTTCTTCTGTTTTCTCTTGAAGCCTGCACTCTCCCTGACATAACTTTCTTGTGTGACAAAGCAGGTAATGTTGAGTTCAAGACCTATTGATGAAAGTAGCTCTATTTCAACTTTTCCTTTCAACTACACCTCCATTGTGACATGCACAGGTTAGAATTTTGAAAAGGTTAAAATTCCAAGAAGCAGGGGTTTTGTTTGTTTGTTTTAAAAGCAGTGAAGATTGCTTTTGAGCTTAAGGTGAAAAGGCTCCAGAAAAGGAGACTGATTTTTCTCAATTTGTATACCAAAAAATAATTCTGACATTGGTAAGACCTTGGCTCAAGGCTCTATCTAGAGCTGGCATATATAAATGTATGACAACATAATACCAGAGGAACTCCCACTGAAGCCAATAGGAAGGTTGTAGATAGAGCAGGGTAAACTATGGAATTAATGTAGTAACCAATTGTTATTTATCCATGGCCTCACTGTCACATTCATTATCACACCGCGGAGAAATATTCTCATTTTTGAAACACTGCTATTTCGGTCTTTTGTTTCTCTTTCTTATCCATCTCTCTCTTCTGTTTTTCTTACTTCCCTATGTCAGGGTCTTCACTAATTTGTACTGTTTTAACTAAATATCTGATATTACAACAAAAGGAAGTTTTTCTTCACTCAGCGAGTGCACAGTCAATCTTCTGTGTTAACTCCTTGCCAGAGTATGTTGTGAAGACCAGGACTTTAACAGGGTGGAAAAAAGAACTAGATAAATTCATGGAGGTTAGGTCTATCAATGGCTGTTAACCAGGATGGGTAGGAATGGTGTCTCTAGCCTCTGTTTGTCAGAGGCTGGAAATGAATGACAGGAGAGGGATCATTTGATGATTCCCTTTTCTGTTCACTCCTTCTGGAGCATCTAGCATTGGCCATTGGCAGACAGTGGGATACTGGGCTAGATGGACCTTTGGTCTGACCCAGTATGGCCATTTTTAAGTTCTTCTGTTTGTTAGTTAAACATGCAGTTTTATATAAAGACACTATAGTATTAGTGGCTTCATTTTCAGTTCAGAATGTATCAATTAATATACAGATACCAGCTAAAATAACTTAACCCAGTGGTGGGCAATCTGTTGCCCTCGGGCCTCATGTGGCCCACAGCGGTTCCACCTGCAGCCTGTGGATCCCCTGTCTACTCCTCTCCCTCTCATGCTTCTTATGCACTGGGACACTGGAGCCCAGCACTTCCTTGTTTCTCCCTTACCCTCCCAGCACTTTCAGGGTGAATCACCTGATTTGCACTCCATCCCACTCTTCCCGCTCCCTCCCAGAGCTGGAATACTACAAATCAACTGTTTGTGGCATTTGAGCTCTGAGAGGGAGATGGAGTAGCAAGGATGGAGTGTGAGCAAATTCATGGTGCTCTGAAAGTGCTGGGAGGGTGGGGGAGAAGCAAGTGCAGGGCACTAGTGCCCCAGTGCGCGAGAGGAGTGCGGCAGAAGGGGGCAGAGAGGGGCGGCGTACGAGCCACAGGCCACCCACTGAGATGAAGGAGGGCCACTCATACATACCACTTACTAATCGTGATTGCCCGTCACTGACATAACCAGTTATAATCAATATGGGAGTGTCCACACATAAGATTGCACTGAATCAATATATTCAAAATACTTTTAATCTGAGGCACTTTTATATTTAGACAAGATTTGTATCATTCCTCCCTCTGCATTCCTTCTATGCAGCAACATTGGCTTCCCCTCATGCTTATGAGCTTTGCTCTAACCCTTCCCCTAGTTAAGTAATTGGGGAATAGACACACAAGATCAGGGAAAGTCCTTCTCTCCACCCCAAACACCAGCAAATTCAACTAGAACAGCATCTAGGAATTAGTAATTTATGTATGGTAAAGTGATAGTTCCAAGTATTTCTGCCTGCAGCAAAATGGGAACCAGGGAGAGAATCTTGATTCTTTATGAGACCTCAGACTGTTAGATTTTAGGACATTATACTAATTCAGTTTATTGAAGCTTGTGCATAGGTTAGATTATTGGGACACATGCTGTTTTCTTTAAGAAATGTCCAGGCAAAAAGGTGGGAACACTTTCTATAAGTTTCTGTTTTGCTTTGCAGCACAATGAGTGTCATAAATGTGGGGACTCTTCTTTGATGCCATCAACTGACAACAGCATGAGTTAATTTACAAATTGTATTTTAACTGTATTTCATTGTGAACACGTCCAAAAGCTAAAAGCTGGAGGTGAGTTTCCATGATTTAAAAATTAAATTAAAATAATAAAAAACTCACAAAAATTCTTACATTTGGATTAATATGCTCTGCTGCATTCCTGCCTTGATAAGTTATATGTGGCACTCCTATTTCAAGACAAGGAACCAAATGCAATGGAGTAAGGTGATTTCATTGGTGTTAGACCAAGGATTACATTAGCTCACAGAGAGTAGATTTTGTCCTTCTACTGAGCACAATAAAAATGTTTGCACAACAGAAAAAGAAATAGATGGTAAAAGATAACATACATACTCGATGTTGATGGAATGAATGTTGTGCTTAATACACTGGAGAAATTATCCAATAACAGTTCACCCAAGTGAAAATATTGCCCCATTTTGTTACCAAGGTCAATGACAGCTTAGGTTATTGACTGTGTAAATGCTAAATACAAAAGTTAGGACCGTGCAAGGCTAGTCTAACTTGTGTATTCAACTTCTCAAGGCTTTTCAGATTTGCTTAGGCATTTGAATTCTTTCTCATTTATGCAACAGCCATCTTTTTTGTCCTTGCTTTCTATAAGCTTTTCAGCTTGTACCTCCTAAATGTTAAAGAATGAGTGTCCCTACCATATAGGGAAAATATAGTTAAGCATACATTCATATGGGCAAGCAACCTCTATGACACAAAAATTAACACTTTTTTAAAAAATTGAGAGACATATTTTGCATTTTTGTGTCAATATATGAAGCCATTTTTCATGTAATCCAATGAAATGTCACTGATATCTTCCTATTGTCATTCTCATATTATGGGAAGGGCTTGTTTTAATATTATAGGGAGATATTTTAGCATAATTTAACTGGTTTATTTAATATTTTCAGAGGTAATTTTTTAACCAACCCCCTACTCCTACTGGAAGAGAATTGGAGCCCAACCTACTTTGCCTGAAGCTATTTGGCTTGAATGGGGCTACTCCCCAAATAAGAATCTATTCAGTATGAGCAAGGTTGGCAGATTCAGATCTTAGGGATTTCATCAAGATCAAAGAGGGAGGTAATATCAGAACCAGGATCAGAAGGAAGAATCCCAGATTAATAGTTCCATGCGTAATTCACCGGGTGAGATTCCTTCTCACTTTAAGTAAAGCTTGCTCATTTTACTGTTTCCTCTTCTTCTACTTTTTCACTTCTATTTGATGGTTTATTTTCATCCCACTGTTAGATAGGATTGTAAGCTATTATGATTGTAAGCTATTATGCCTAGCACAATGAGACTGATCTATGCCTGGGGCCCGAAGACAGCACTGTATACTTAAGAAAATAGTAAGCAATACTCCTTGTGGACAAAAGCTACAGTAACTGCTCAGTGCAGGCATCAGTTCAGCTAGGTGGAAGCTTGCAACAGCCCTACACCATCAGTAGCAACCTTGGTTGCACCTGCACCTTAGTGTGGGGGTTCTATAGCCATAGGTTGCTATAACAGGTGTTGGTTAAGAGCTAATATAAGAGAACGCTTTAGGACAAATAATACTGGAACAAATTGAACGTGATTATTCATTTGCACATTTTACAAACAGAACAAATGTTTTGGTTTGTTTTAAATGAAAACTGAGGTAATATCTTATATGTATAGGTCCTCCAGGCCCATGGAGGACCTGATTCCGCAGTAATTTAAATGTTCAACTCTACTAATAAGTAGATGTAAATCTTTACACTTGTGGCATGAAACACAATCAATAGATGGATGTAAAATAAGGCTGGAGGGGCCTGTGAAAGGCTAGATTCTCCATGTACCCCAGTCAATCAAAGCTCTCTGATTCTCAGCTGCCCATTTCTGGAGCAACTTAAAGCAGCGGGGAAGTGGGGCAGTTCAAATTATGCCACTGATGATAGGTCCCTCAGAAACTTTACACCAGCAGAGAATCAGTTACAATGGACTTGTGCTCTGCCATGCTTCTTCCTTTCACTTCTTCTTCCAAACCTAGCTCCTTTATGCCAAGGGCTGGGGTTAAAAGCGCTTGAGGTTTATGGCACCTAAAGCTTCATCTAGGTGAGATTCCTCATAAACGGGGAAACTCTCCAATAGCAGTCTCTGGCCACTTTAGGTTCACTTTGTGAAGATGGAAGACTGGCCCTAATAATTATAATGATTTCCCCGTGCACCAAATTTAGCTTTCAGCTTCTTACCATTTCCAGTTACTTTTTTTTCTTAGATAGTCTCTTTTCTGCCGCACCAAGTGAATTAACCCATTGTCAAAGGGTGGAATCACCATTGGCATGCTCCAGCATGGCATAGCTCCTTCTCTTCTAGTGTCCCATGGCAACGGTCATTCATTTCCCAAGGTTTGCTTCTTTCTTTGGCCCTCCAGCCAAATCACATTTTAGTCCACTCCTTCTTGGGTGTCAAAAAGTTCAATAAAACATGTCTGATCCCTCTGTCCAATCTGTTTCCCTTAGTTCAGAGCCCCTGGTTCATATGCTCTTCTCTCAAGCTTCTAGCAGCCCTTGTCCCCTTATCAGGGTTTTTAAGTCACCTTACCAGTGGCTGGCTGGGCAAGCCAGGTTCACCCTCTACATTGGGTTCCACTTCAGGGAACCTAGGACAGGCAGTGAAAGTTAGCACCTTCCTGTCACCTCCTTGGTCTTCTTGTTACCAAACCCATAATAAAGTCTCTAACATGACTCACTAAGTTAATTCTTTTTAGAGCTGGAACCCTCATTGTTCCTCTCTGAAATCTCTCATAAATCCCCAAATAAATGTATATATTTATCCCGCCAGTAAGACTCCTCAGTTTTGACTTTCCTCCATCTTGATTTCTCAATCAATAAACTCCCAGAATTCTCTGCTGGGCAGTCCAGAACCTGCCCTGTTATCAGGGATCCCCCATCATGTGGGTTCTTTATATTTCTTCTGGCCTTTTACCAGGCTTTATTGCTCAAGCAAACACTCGTGCTACGTTTCCTCCTTGAACCTTCTAGTCTCTCTAGATCAAGAGTGTGACCACAACATTTTTTCCTCCTTTTTTTTTATGGCAAAAGAAGACTCACTTGCTGACTCTGTGACCATAAAGCACTGGACACCATTGAAAATTCATAGTTTTTCACCTTTCTTGGCATTTTTAAGGAAGTGCATTACTACTTTTTTATGGGGCTCCATTTTCCTGATTGTTCTTACTAAGGTTTTCATTGAAAATGGGGATACTTTAGGGCCTCTAAGTTCTTCACACAAATACTTCTTTTTTATGGTATATTCTTGTGCACTCCCAAAGGAGATGATCAACTATTTCTTTGAACCTTGAACATTCTGCATAATGCATCTTTATGTTTGTTTGTTAGAAACAAATTCCTATTTAAGCCACAATAGCCAGTTAATAATCTAAATAGAGTCACTTCATGAACTATCTCAGTGCATCAGAATACATGTAATTTCATCTCCTGGGGAAATTTCATGGAATATTTCCCCTTTTGTTTCTTTTCTCCATATTTCCTGCCATTCCTCTCTCAACTCATTGTAATTAGATTTTTGGAAACTAGTTTATCCAGAGGGATGTTTAAATAGATTTGCTCATGCTTGACAACTGTTTTCACCATTTTTTCTACCACTGCATTGCTCACCAGGGAACTGAAAGGATCACCGAGCCTCTGGGCAATGAGGGTGTAGGTGGTGGTTCTGCACTCCTGGAAAGGGCAGGGTCTCAGGTGGAAGGGGTGGATCTGGGGCAGCCAGCCCTCAGCACTGCCCAAATTGCCCAGTATCCCCCTCCACTGGTCCTCAGAGCCAGATGGAACATGTGGCGCGGGGCTCTTGAGCATGCTGCGAGCATTCTGGTAGCAGTTCTAAAGGGCTCAGAGCTCCAATTGCTGCCATAGTAATGACAACAGGGCCCAGGAGACCTGGGCCCTTTTAAATCTCCAAATTGTGGAGCATCTCCCTCTTTGACATCCATCCTTCCCCCCCCCTCCCCCCCCCCCATGCCATCAGCAGGCCTGTTACTTACTTATGAAACGTATAAGGTCTTATTTAGGCAGGAATCAATGGTATCACTATAATTACATCCAACTGCATCAATGCAGTTGTTTTCTGCAATACTTCCTTAAGTATATCATTTCTACTTCCTGAAGTGCCATTTCTAATAGCCAATAGCCCTGATAAGGCTCAGACAAGATGACCAATGAGCATACGTGTCTGACCCAATTTAAAGCCAACTTTACAGCTTAACTGAAAAAAACACACACATTTGTATTGCCTTACAGGTTTCTTAATTCCAAGCAAAGAAACAGAGACCTTTTAAGCAAGCTGGTTTTGCTTTTATACTTAACTTTAATATTTTCAAATATGATCCTTCCAAGAAAGCTTGCTATCAAAGGTAACACCTAAAAGTTGCAGCTGTTAAGTGTGCTTATTTGCTGTCCATATAGTTACAACTTAATTTTCTTTTAGAGCATACTGTTCCCTTAGTTTTGCCAATTCGGAATTTAAAACCCTGCATGTGGCCCCATTCTCAAGAATTCCTAAGTGCTTCATTTGTTCATTTAGCAGATATTTCAGGGTTGCTGATTTGGGCCCATATGGCATAGTTATCAGCAAATGGAGTGATGCCTTTTCTTACTCTCATCTCTTTTGGAAGATAATTCATCATGATGTTGAATAAGATAGGACTAATGTCACTCTCCTGTAGAGTGCCTTTTGTAAGCATCCATAGACTGAGGTAGGCTTTCCTTACTCAGATCTGTATCATTCTTTTACTTAAGAAATACCTTATCCATCTACCTCTTCTCACATTTATATCCATGTTAGCCACTTTGTGAAATCATATGAGATTTTTTCAGTACCTCAAAAAGTTATAATAAATTCTTTACTTCTTATACTATTCTGTTGTTCAATTTCTTTCCTAAGAATATAGTAAGTCACACTCCTTTCCCTCCAAAGTTGACTCTCCCCTAAATATGAAAACAATCACAGTTACCATTTTTTCCCATGGTATGGTGGTGTCTGATTCACTCATTGCTAAGGTGCCTCCTTGTGGCCACTCTGGGGTTTTACTTACCACAGGTTTGACATCTCCTCTTGTGGTTTCTCCTCTCCCTTAATCCTGTCACTTATTTAGCAGTCTCTCTCATGCTGCATGAACTGCAGCATGAACTGCATTTTGAGGCATTTGGAAGAGAGGAAAGTGATTAGGAATAGTCAGCATGGATTCACAAAGGGAAAGTCGTGCCTGACCAATCTGATTAGCTTCTATGATGAGGTAACTGGCTCTGTGGACGTGGGAAAGTCAGTGGATGTGATATACCTTGACTTTAGCAAGGCTTTTGATACGGTCTCCCACAATATTCTTGCCAGCAAGTTAAGAGAATGTGGATTGGATAAATGGATGGTAAGATGGATAGAAAGATGGCTAGAAGGCCGGGCCCAGCGGGTAGTGATCAACGGCTCGATGTCAGGATGGCGGTCGGTTTCTAGCGGAGTGCCCCAAGGTTCAGTTCTTGGACCGGTTTTGTTCAATATCTTTATTAATGACCTGGATGAGGGGATGGATTGCACCTCAGCAAGTTTGATGGATGACACTAAGCTAGGGGGAGAGGTAGATACGTTTGAGGGCAGAGATAGGGTCCAGAGTGACTTAGACAAATTGGAGGATTGGGCCACAAGAAATCTGATGAAGTTCAACAAGGACAAGTGCAGAGTCCTGCACTTGGGACGGAAGAATCCTAAGCATAGTTACAAGCTGGGGACCAACCAGTTAAGTAGTAGTTCTGCAGAAAAGGACCTGGGGTTACAGTGGATGAGAAGCTGGATATGAGTCAACAGTGTGCCCTTGTAGCCAAGAAGGCTAATGGCATATTAGGGTGCATTAGGAGGAGTATTGCCAGCAGATCTAGAGAAGTGATTATTCCCCTTTATTCAGCTTTGGTGAGGCCACATCTGGAGTATTGTGTCCAGTTCTGGGCCCCCCACTACAAAAAGGATGTGGATGCATTGGAGAGGGTCCAGCGGAGGGCAACCAAAATGATTAGAGGGCTGGAGCATATGACCTACGAGGAGAGGCTGAGGGAGTTGTGTCTGTTTAGTCTGCAGAAGCGAAGAGTGAGGGGGGATTTGATAGCAGCCTTCAACTTCCTGCAGGGGAGTTCCAAAGAGGATGGAGAGAGGCTGTTCTCAGTAGTGACAGATGGCAGAACAAGGAGCAGTGGTCTCAAGTTGTGGTGGGAGAGGTCCAGGTTGGATATTAGGAAAAACTATTTCACTAGGAGGGTAGTGAAGCACTGGAATGGGTTGCCTAGGGAGGTAGTGGAGTCTCCATCCCTGAAGGTGTTTAAGTCTCGGCTTGACCAAGCCTTGGCTGGGTTGATTTAGTTGGGATTGGTCCTGCCTAGAGCAGGGGGCTGGACTTGATGACCTTCTGAGGTCTCTTCCAGCTCTATGGTTCTATGATTCTATGATTCTACTTCCTCCTTCTGGCTTGGTCCTCCACCCAGTTCATTATAATTTCCCCTGGTTGGGATATCAAAGTCTGTGTAAACAAACCACATCAGGCAGTCTCCACAGCCCATTGCCTTACCCTTTAGCCCCCTCCCCCCAGTGGCTGTTAGGGGAATACAGACCCTCCCACTACACTGGGTTCCAGTCTAGGGATCCTACAATCAGCAACCAAGGGTATGTGATCTCACCTTTGCTGCTATTTTTCATAGGCTTCTATTTGCTGATTTCTCTCAACCATGAAAATGACTACTGACTCTCTCTCTCTCCTTGCAACCTCTTTATGCATTATGCTCTGTGGCTTTATACAAGTCCCCCCTCTTCCTGCCGAGGGAAGGTTCAGGTCCAGTTAGGATGGTATATCCAGCCTACACCTCACTTCAGCCAATTCTCACCAGTAGCCCCTTCACAGCCATTTTAACCCCTTCAGTGGTGGTGTGGGGGTAAATATTTCATCATACATGGTTTAACCCAAATGAGCTGTAAGGGCAACTGGCCTGAATGGATCAGATCTTGATTGCAGCCTGCCTGGTTTTCTTACAGAACAAAAACTGCATGCTTCCAGTTCATTGGTAAATTCTTTGTTTATGCTCATGCAATTGTACAATTTCATCCTCAGAATTCTTTCAGCCACAGGTTTAAGCATTTCAAAGCATATACAATCCTTGCCTGAAGTAGAATTTTTGCTGTTCATTATAGCTTTGAGACGCCACTCATTCCAAAGTTTCCATTTAAAATACTTTCATCATCATCCTTTCACCTCTTCACTATCTCATATCATAGTTTTATTCAATGAATTGTGTTTTTCCTCTCATAGATCTCTGCACTCAATTGTCACCATTACTAACTCTTTGGAACATTTCTGTGAGAATTTTCACTTTTTTTTTTTTACATTGGAGTATCTTAGGGTACGTCTACACTTGCTCCCTAGTTCGAGCTAGGGATGCAAATGTAGGCGACTGAAATTGCTAATGAAGTATCTAAATATCCCACGCTTCAATAGCATGATCTCGCTGGCGCGTTACTCTGCTCAACAGCTGATTCGAAAGTGAAAGTGCGTGCCGGGACGCGTTAGTTTGAGCCAAAGGTGTAGCCTATGTCATCTCTGTTATCCCCACTATCTCTCATAACATCTCTTTCCACTATGTAGTTGCTTTCTTATTTCTTTCCCATTATGGGGCTACATTTTTTCTTCCCCTTTTTCCTCTGATGTCTCTTAACAACTTCCACATATGGTATGTTATTAATGATCACAGGGTTTTTTTCCCCTAGCTTGATTTACCACAGTATGTTCCCTGAATGCTCAACTAGGTTTTTGTTCACTATGGCTACACTTTAATTTTGCCCCTTACATACAATTTCCATATGAGTATTCTTTGCCATACTAACTGCACCTCATTTCTATTTACAATTATTTCCCACATGTCCAAACCTTCATCACCTGTAACATTTCCAAGGGAGAGGGATATATGGCTTATTTCAGAAAAATCTCCTATCTGCTACCTTACTATCATTCTTCCAAACAGAGACCCTTCTTTAAATATGACTAGGATGGCTATTGAGCAGCCTCCTTCTAATCTTTGCCTTCTTTCTGTATAGTCACAACTCAGGTCCTTCCCCATATAGCTTCATCTTTAATTAGCCTTGGCTTAGATGAAGTCAGGTAGCAATATTGGTCTCTTTAGTTGTAGCTAATAATTGTAGGACAATTTTGTGGTATCAGACTTACTTACCACATTACAGTCAGATTTTCCAACTGTAGCTTATATCAGTATTTACATCACCTCTGTAGTTGGCTCAATTCCTCTGTGTTTTTTAATATTGCTTATAGGTGATCAGGAATTGAAATGACCAGAATAATGTATATGTGCTATTCAGACACATATCTGTTTGTAACCGAACAAATGAAGCCTTTTTGCAGTGTGGAACTAGGGTACGTCTAGACTACAAGCCTCTTTCGAAAAAGGCTTTTTTGAAAGAATCTTTTGAAAAAGCCTCTTTCGAAAGAGAGCATCTAGACTGCAATCACTTCTTTCGAAAAAGTGAGCCTCTTTTTTGAAAGAGCACCCAAGCAGTCTGGATGCTTTCTTTCAAAAAAGCCCTGTTTGCATTCAAGAATGCCTTTTTTCGAAAGAGCACTTTCGAAAATGAGGTTTCCCGTGGTTGAAAAAACCGCCACGTTCTTTCGATTTAATTTCGAAAGAACGCAGCGGCAGTCTAGACGCAGGGGAAGGGGTTTTTTTTTTTCCAAAAAAGTCCACTTTAAAAAAACCCTCTATAATCTAGACATACCCGTTGTACAAGCGAACTACAATACCACAATGCAGTTAGTTGGTAGCATTAAACAATAAGGAACCATTGATTCAGGTTCTGTCTACACTGCAATTAGAAACCAGTGGCTGACTTTGGATTATGGGTCTTGGGCTAAGGGGATGTTTAACTGAAGACATTTTAACTAAGGGTGAATTTACACTGCACCGTTATTCCAGAATAATGGCCGTTATTCCAGAAAAACAATACTAGCGTCAACATAGCAATTACATTATTTTGAAAGAAAAATGAAATAATGGAGGGCTTTTTCCGATGTTGGTATACCTCATTCCATGAGGAATAATGCCTATGCCGAAAAAACTCTTTCAGAAGAGGGTGTATGTGGATGCTCCACTGCTGTTTGTCAAAATAGCTCCTCAACAGAGCCATTCTAAGTTATTCCTCCCCAGTGTCTCCTGGTACTCTAAATCAAGGTAGCTCATCCACATTAGGGGAGCCTGCCTCAGACTAATTTGGAGGCTTCCCTGTAAGATGGATGCTCTATTTTGAAATAAGCTATTTTCAAAATAGCTTTTTCTGAAATAAGCTTTCAGTGTAGATGTACCCTAAGACTGGAGCCCAGAGTCCTGCGAGGCAGGAGGGTTCTGGAGTTTGGGCTGCAGTCAGAGCCAGAATAGCTGAACCACAATTAAACAGCCCTTTGGTCTGAGTACAAATCAGCTGGCATGGGCCAGGTTTGCATGTCTAATTGCAGTGTAGACTCTCAAAGGCTACAACAAACAGGAAACAGACATTTTTTTCTTCCAGAATAAAAGAACTAAACACCTTAAACTGTGTTACCGTGGACTTGTTGCCATTTCTTTGTGCTGTTTCAGCAACACGAGGGGCAGAAAGGCACACAGGTTGCAATGTCTATAACTTAACATGTGCAGGAAGAAGGGGGCATAGTCAGATGATGGATGTTGTAAATTATAAGAGGGTTAGGAACAGTGTTGAACCTGTCTCAGAAACAGGGAGCTGCAAAAGGCCTCCTGCAGCTTTGCTGAGTCCTGTGTCTCCTTCTTTCTACTCGCTAGCAGATTAGTAAGGCGCAACAGAATCTGATAACAGTGCAACCATTTCTGAGGCAGGAATTGTTGGCTTGTGGTCATTTTAATGACTATGTCTTTACATTGCACTAGTTAAAAGCGGAAATCATAAGAGGAGAAGCAGGTCTTTATTCACAGCATGGTATGTTGTGTCAGAGCAGAGCAGCAGGAATTAATTTAGAAAAGTCTACTATCACAGAAATACACCTTGCTATTCAGATATGATGGCAATGAGCAATAAGGATCTTGATAGTCCTCCACTATAATAGGTGGGTTTCCATGCATAAGAAAATTCACTAATTAAGTTCTTCCTAAAGCAAAACTGTTTCTGCATTAACCAATATATAGTTGAAGAAGACGAGGGAGCTCACCATTTCACTGAATGGAAGAAATAGGTGACCTTTCCCATAAGCTTCCAGATTCCTCCTTCTCTCCCTCCTAAAGGATCCTCTGGAAACAATAACAACCTGCAGGAAAGTCCTGTGCCTATGCTGCCTCCCTGACCCTTAATTTTTTTGTATTATTTGGCTCTCATTTATATTAAGCGAACATTTGTGTCACACAAGTGATGGATGAATGGAATATGAAAACACACAGACACACACTTGTATTTTCTTCTCATGAAGGTGAATGCCTATCAACCTTCGTACCTTTCTAGACATCCGTCAACCGTGACAGTAACTCTCCTGTTGCCTTGGTCCAAGACTTTCTCAGAAAGAAGCTGACAATCACAGAGAATAGTACAAAATCACAGTGCAATTTTGTTATATATACACAAATGGATTATTTTTTATGTTTATACACAGTGCAGCATTCTCAGAACAAGAGATTTCTTATGCACATTCTAACATGTCTTGTTCGAGGGCATAATACTGCAGAAGTTTGTAGTTGAACTGGGAGATTTTCCTTTGTAGAGATGAATCAACCCAGCTAGTACTACAGGTAATACTAATATTTATTGATTTAGGAGAGCTCTAGAAAATTCCATAGTGATCAGAAAAAAACATTAAAGAACTAGGGCTGCTTTTTTCAGTTATGTGCTTGAAGTGGGCCAAGTGGCTCTCAGGAAGTTCAGAGATCTTACCTTATTCCTTGTAATCTGGGACCATGATGTAATTTGAAAGAATAAACCATTTTATTTAAAAGGACAAGCAAACAAATATTACAGTAAATGACTATGTCCCTGAAGCTAAACTATTACCACTACACTACACTAATTAAGATTGAAAAGATATAATGATCAAACTGAAGTCACAGTTGAAACTGAATCAATAGATGAATGAGTTAACAATGATGTTGATTTAGATCACCGGTTTATTAAAGCATCAAATTAATACTGCAGGTAATCAAATCAGCAGACTAAAATGACAATATATTCATATTAATTGTGCATGAGAAGACTGAAGGAGGTAGCTGTTTGATTTTACTCTGTCTTGCTAAGAGATGCTGTCTCAATAGTGAAATCAATTTAGCAGGTTTAAAAAGTGACTGTTCATTTTGGTTTATGACCCTAATGAAGGAAGATTGCCCAGAGTGGTAAACTTTACCTAGTTAGATTTTTTGGATGCAAAGAAGCAAACTGGTTTCTTTATTCTATGACCTCAGGACAGTTTCCTCCTTCCTCCTTAAATCTAGCAGTTGTTATTATAACTAATAGTCCCCATTGCTACTGAACAATGTTTACAGCTTCACCATAGAAGCTATAAATAACACTAATTTAATGAAGGAGTCATTGTACTGATTAGATTGCCGATGGTGGGGAGGGGTTAGTTTTGGTGAACTATTAATAGAGCCATTTCCCCCAAAGAGAAACACATACACCCATGCGTAATCCACACATTCCTTCTCTAGTTCAATAAGGAGGAAAAATCTCTCTCTCTCTCCAGATAAACAACCAAAATAGAGAGAAATAAGTCATTTACAGTAAAAAAGGAGTTTGAACGTCTTTTACTTTATGATCTTCTTTTGTTAAAAAGTCTCAGAGGGGAAGCCATGTTAGTCTGTTACTTTAAAAACAATGAGTGGTCCTGTTGCACCTTAGAGACTAACAAAAATGCTCTTCCATTGTGTTCTTTGGTTCCCACATTTGCAGTGATTGGAACCAGGCAACAGAGTAGCTTTGTCAGTGTGTTAAATAATTGGGAAGGTCTCTCAAGCAAAAGCAGATAGGTCACATTGAAGTGAAGTCTGTACCTGTTCTTCTTATGGACAGCTTACTCAGGGAATTAAGAGAGTTACATTTCTTATATCTGGTCAGTGGATCAAGAGAGCCCCAAATGTTCTTGCTTTGTGTGTCCTTTTATGAGACAGCTCCCACTTGCTCTCCTTTAGGCACCATCTTCATAGATTTCGGATTAAATAAGTGGTCTGCTTGGTTTAATGACACTCAACGTGGTCCAGGCCTGTCACAGGCCTAATGCCACCTATGGAAGATCTCACTCAAAGGAGTATGTCTACACTAGCTTGTTAGTTCGAGCTAGGTAGGCAAATGAGGGGAACCGGAGTTGCAAATGAAGCCCGGGATTTAAATATCCCGGGCATAATTTGCAACTCCGCGGTTGCCCTCATTTGCCTACCTAGCTCGAACTAACGAGCTAGTGTAGACATACCCAAGATGAGCAATATTTGAAGAGTTTGACTGTGGCAACCATAAAATGACTGTTTTGTCAACATTGCAAAATATGCCTTGCTTGAGCCCACTCAGAGGAATCTGCTACCAGCCTTCCCATCTGGGATAAATGGATATGCCGACCACTCTGAGATCCAACACGCATAATAGACTCCAGCTGTTTTCTTTAAAATGGCCTATGACTTAATAATATTCATGTTCTCCTGTGAATCCTCTTAAATTCTCTTACTAGCCCATGATGTTTGCCACATCAGTCAAGCAAATTAGGGATATAGCATTGGCCCTGCAACAGTATACATGTATGACTTGCTCCAGTAACTCTTGACAATAAAACAAAGGATTGTTTTTTACATTTTATCAGTATAAATTCTAGTTTCTACAAGATGAACCTGACACCGTTGGAACCTGACTGGTGCCAAACCAGAGACTTTGCAGAATCTTAGGATATCAATATTGTTTAGTAGCATTGCCAACACCCCCTCTGCTTATTGGGCTCTTAGAAGATATTTAGGGGGTAAATTAATGCTAAATAGCAGCACGGAACCCTGAGAGCCAGGGCTGGTGGCTATAAACAAACTTCATAGCACCATGAGAAACTTTGCCATATCCATGGTAAATGGACATCTGGCTAACTAAAATCATGCCAGACCATGAATGTCACTGGACCAGAGAGTGCTGGACTAGAGAGGTTCAACCTATATAAAACTAAGTTCATACCAGGCCCATTTCTTCTTTGGGCTGCTCACACAAGCAATCCCATTGAAATCGACGGAACTATTTGTGTGAGTAAGGCTTGCTCACATGCAAGAATTGCAGAACTGACATTGAACAATAGCAAGTTTATCAGCTATGTCCTAGCTAATCATTCCTTGTACTATCAAAACTCCTGAAGAATTACTAAACTGTTGAAGACATTGGGAGTTTGGGTGCATAAGAAATGCAACACCAGGAACATAGCAACATATTTTGCCATGTTCCCCTATGTAGAAATCATACTGAACTCTGTGGGAATTTTGGTATATTGCCATTATGGTTTTGCTGCCATCTTGAGCTGCAATCCTCCAATGCACATGTGTAGCTCCATGGAGCCAATTTATTTTTATGCCAGTGTTGCTTATGTGCCTAAGCATGTATGTCAGTCTTTGCAGCATTGAGTTCTTGCCAAGCAAAGCTTCAACCGGTTCCCATAAACAAATTCCACAGATGTGGCTAAATAACAGTATTATGAAGATATTATTGCTGTGTTATATACTTCATTTTACTTGCTAGGTGCTCAGAACTATATCAATCTAAAATTTCAGCAATAAAAAGACAAAGTTTCTAAAACAAGTACTTCAGCTATTTGATCTTCATATTTTTATGTTTATTTCCTCTTTTCAGTATACTTTTATGCTTGCATTTTATTTTTCCCTTACCCTGCTGCATTGCAGTCTGATTCTTTCTCTTTTTCTGATATTAATGCTGTATATGTTCCCTTTGGACCCTCTTTTTATATCTGCCAAATGTCATTATTTCACTGCATTCTCAGAATGAGGTTAAACAATTATCTTTCTTTTTTTAAAGTGATTTGAAAGTGTAGCTCCCTTAATTAAGAACATTTAAAAAAGAAAAATAAAAAGTGCACACAATCTTCTCCTGTTCTGTTTTTGTCTCTATGTAGTTTAACGTTTAGTTCTGCTCTTATAGAAGCTTTAATTCTACAAATGGAACATTCCTCTGATAGGTCCATAACCTATTAGAAATATAGCCATTTTTGGCAGCCCCTGAAAAGGGTACATTCCCAAAAATCCACAAAGAGATCTCCTTTCCACACCCAGACATAAAAGGGAGAAAGGTAGGGAAGTTAGTTAGGTAATTGGCAGCTGTTACATAACTGCATTTACTCATTATCCCTGGTCCCTAAACTCAGCTACTGCTCTGTGGGTGTGGTAGGGGGCAGAGTAGGACCATGGCTAAAGGGGTTGCACATCATTCCCTCCATACTCTGTGAGGAATCTATAAGAATGTCAGTGCAGGAAAATTAGAGAATTTAAAACCATATCATCATCCTGCAAAAGGAAATGAAATAACTCCAAGGACAGGAACAAGAACTGAATACAGCAGTAGTCCTTAGAACAAGCATTGCATGCTGATATTGTGTTGAATGCAATTTCTATTCAGGAAGATCTGAGACAAGCATAAACATTGGCTTTTTCCATTTGCAGAATGTGTGTAAGAGGCAGGAGATAGACAGGGTATCATCTCTTGTATCTAATAAGATTTACTTTTGTCGCAAAATGCAATAATGGGCTCTATCCAGCCTTCAGATATTCAGTGAAGTATCTGATCTTCCGAACAAACAGTGATACATGGTACATATCAAAGGCAGGCTCACACCCTGGGTACTATCTAGTCAAAAATATCCATGGCCCCCAGGCTCTACACAGGCTACTCTCTCTGAGAAAAAGTTATTTTGGGGGCAGGAGGATCCAATCCCTACAACCCCATGCTGTTAAGATGCAGTTCTTAAAATCAAAGTCTGACCCTGGTTTGGGTGAAAAGACTTGATACAGCTCTTGGGATGAGTATCATCTCTGAATGGGGCACAGAAGGGGGAATACTCAATCGTTAGAATTTCCTGACAACCACATTGTGGAAAACAGGAGACATTTCAGACTGCTGCTGGACATGCTCCCTAATTTAGCCTATATTTGTCTCTCTGTTTACTTTAATTGTACATTTTGGCAGGTCTGCTTTATTTTTTCAATGAAATCAAATAGGGTTTTTTTCACAAGATGAATTTTGTGACATTTTGATTTACCGGGGACTACTGCAGTGATTTTTTTCTGATAATTATATCTACAGAGTGCTGTGCAAAACAGGTCTTGAGATGAAGGGCCCTTTGTGCTATTTCTCATAGAAAAGATGTGTAAGAAAAGAAAATAATTTCAAAACCCTCTTCAGATAAAGGCAGCGATGTATTCATAACATGAACAGATAGGCAACTATGAAATTGCCTGGACAGAAGATCTCTGGTGAAGGGAGTGTTCAGACAATTATAGTAGTAAAAAAATAGGTAAAAACTGATGAAGTCATTAAATTTTCAAAAGTTACAAATTATCCCGTAAAGCTTCACTGACTGCAAATTAGCCTTTGCTATAGCCCTCTGCTAACAATCTATAGATCATTTTATTATTCATGAATTTTAGTAATTTCAGGACACCACAGGTCATCTTATGCTCATTTATTTGCTAAACACCTTGTGCTGGTCTGCCTTGGCTGAAAAATTGCTACTATTTACTTCCTGTGAGACAAGCAAGCAACAAAGTGGTGAATTTTGGCCCCAGACATCCAGTATGCCAGGCAGCATATACATCTTGCTGTCAGGGAAATAAATGAGCCCTTAAATTGGCTACAAAGCTTTAAGAACTGAAATTTATATGTCTAGTTATCAAACAGAAAGTTCAGAACACCTGCCAATATGAGACATAATTGTGACAAACTGTTACATTTTACCTTCAAACTTTTCAGCTTTAACACCACAACTTCAGTATGAAAATCTCACCATTTCCAAACCCCACCCCACTAACATAAATAAATGGAAAAAAACCCAAATCTGTTATTTCTGTTTGGTGGTATTTCTGTATGTATTCTAAATGTTGAGTTACCATTTATATATTGGGTCATATATCAGATGATGAGAAGCAAGTCCAAATTTACTGTGTGAAGAAACACAAACATCCACAAATTACCAGGAAGTGTTTGCTTCATTTAGATATCTGACCCGCTTACAACTTGTGCAGAGAGTTCTAATGAGAATGCCAACAATGCTGAAAATGAGTATTTGGTCCTTTTCAAAATGTTCATCTCAACTACCCTTACTTACTCCCATGGAATAATACTGTTATTTTAAAACAAAAAAAACCCTGAATGCCTTCACAAAGGATGGCTTCTTTTGGCCACCGCAAATCCAGTGCACAAAAAATTATTTACTGTATTTTTTGGATAATTTGTAAACAGAAAAAAATTAAAAAATAAACAAAGAAAACATCCCACAGTACTTTGCCCTTAAGCCCCTCCAGTGCCAAATTTATTACATCACTTCCCTTTCCTATTACAACATATGTTAGTTATTAACCAATGATAATTAAAACCAAATTTTACTGCCTGGATTGTATCTTCCGGGATGCACTCAGAGTTATTAACGTCACACGATGCCCCATGGAGAACTTGGTCAGAGGGAAAACTACATTGCATTGTACAATATGTATTTGCCTGAGGAGATTGGCATATAAGAGACAATGGATCCAAACTACAACTCTTTTAACTCATATAACTCTTATAAGGTTATATGCTATTACAGAAATGTAATTTTATGTTTTATTTAACTGATTCAGATTGAAACATTCAAGTCCATCCCAACTAAATGAAATAGCCTGTTGAATGAACTCAGAATGAAATATTTCATTTATGTTTTCTCAACAGAATTTTTTTTTTAAATCCCCAAAATGGAAACTTTCCTTCAGCTCTGTTAGTTTCTGTTATGCTGAAAAGGCCTTCATAAAGATCTTCAAGAGGAAAATAGAAGAAAAAAACTCATTGCAATTTTTTTTTAAGTCAGGGCATGCTATGTAATGGTTCTTCATTTGAAATTGGATTTTAAAATAATTAAACTTAGGCTACATCTAGACTGCAAGCCTCTTTCAAAAGAGGCTTTTTCAAAGGATACTTTCGAAAAAGCCTCTTTTGAAAAAGAGCGTCTAGACTACAACCAGTACTTTCAAGAAAGCAAGCTGCTTTTTCGAAAGAGAGCACCCAGGCAGTCTGGATGCTCTCTTTTGAAAAAGCATAGTTTGCATTACATAGCGCCTTTTTTCGAAAGAGCACTTTTGAAAGTGCTCTTTCGAAAAAAAGCGTTCTTCCTCGTAAAACGAGGTTTTCCACAGTCAAAAAAACTGCCGTGTTTTTTCAATTTACTTTCGAAAGAACATGGCAGCAGTCTAGATGCAGGGGAAGTTTTTTCGAAAAAAGGCCACTTTTAAAAAAAAAAAAACCCTATAGTCTAAACACACCCTTAGTCACCTTAAAAATCAAATTGACAACGTCGTTGTAAAGTGTTTGAATGTAAATATTTAAAAATCATTACTGAATTCCACTGAAAGTCAGAAGACAAAATGTAGGCCTTCCTATTAGATTGTTTCTGAAATAATTACTCAGAGTTCAACAAAAGATAGCAATTATTGATAAACTCCCCTCTTCTTAAATCAAGGGAGAGAGAAAGAGAGAGAGAGAATTTGATGACTCCCCAAATGAAGGAACTTTCAAAATTGTCATGTAATGATGATGCAGAAAGAGGTGCAAAGAATGCTTATATTTTTATTTTTTTGTTCTTCACATATTTCTTTTGACATAACTGAGGATCTAAAAATGCTGTATTGGCCCAGTGCACATATAAATCCCACTGATCTCTTTGGTAGTTTTGTCCCACTAAGGAATGCAGGAAACAAAGTGTAACTCTGGAATACCCCTTTAAATATTATCCAGAATACTGGGTCACATGATGGCCCCTAAATATACATGCAACGAGAACTCCACACATGGATCTAACTCTTACATCTCTGGCATGGTATTCTCCCTTTTCATCCTTATAGATGTCTCTCTCCTGAAGCTCTACAGTCTTTAACGGGTGGTGCTGGGAAAGGGCCACATGAAAATACTCACTGACTCTTCAAACAATCTGCCAGAAAGATAAAATATTTAGAGGTATTTTCAACTTTCCCACAGAACCCTTTCTGCAATGTGGAGCTTAGCACATAGATCCATCTGTATGGAGCCACAAGTCATGCCCACTGGAATTATACTGATAAGGGGATGAAGAGAGCCAGAGAAGGTTGAATGGGATATTGGAATGGAGAAGCAGAAGAGAGTCTCTGTGTGCAGGGTTCTGACTTGCAATGAGTTCCCTGTGATCTATTCAGTTTTCTGGGATTCTGCAATTAAACTTTTGCCTACATTGGAATGGGGAATCTATCTTACTCTTCCCACTATAGAATGACCTGAAGGAACCTCTTAAGTGAATCTGAATTGTAATTCCTCTCTATGGATCTCTTTGATTGCCACATTAGGGGGTAAATGGGATATCTTTCATGCCAGTACTCATTTGTGCACACAGGCAAGCGTGGAAAATCTGAGAGAATATTATGGCCTTATATTTGCACACTGTGCTTGGGAGAAATTTAAAAAATTGTAGACTTGGTCAAGAGATATGAAAGCTATAGGCATGGCCAAAGCCATGTCCCTCGTGACCACAGAATAAATACAAGAAACAATTTTTGCAGGACCCAAGCAAATTAAAATGGGTGCCAGAGCTAACAGAACTGAGTCTGGAATCAACAGTGACAGTATGAGGAAGTTACTGGTCTCGTTTTCATCTTCATCCTCCCTGTAAGGGTGACAAAAGATTTCCCAGAATTGAGAAAAGGCGTATGTGGGTATATGTTTATTGCAAGTGAGTGGCAAATGTTAGATATTATCTATCAGTGTAAGGCTTCTAGAGACTTCCATTTCCTTTAATCCTTTATCACTCACCTCCTTCAACCAGTCAGAAACTGAAGTAATTTAATTTAGGCATACAGCCCATTGCATTAAAAGAATAGGTATATTTGTACTCTTGCAAAACTCATTCAACTTCAGTGGCCATTACAATGTTTTAACAACAGTGTTCTAGTAATCAATGCATCCATACATACCTTCTTTCTGTTTTGCAGCCTGTGAACAATGGATACAGTACCTAGTACCTTATTGTCTGCAACAGTGACATTTCAATTCTGAGAAATAAATAGACAGAAACATATATTTAATAGAGGGAAACATTGCCACTTTCATGTTTTTGCTGTGAAAGTAATTTTTTAGAGGTTTAAAAATGCTTGGGAAAAAAAGGACAGAAAGAAACATCGAAGATAAATAATGCATTCTGAAGGCACCTCATTCCTCTTCCTGCCATTTGTGTAACACTGTGATTGCCTGCCTTAATGGATTGATGACACCCCTTTTCATCTGTATAGAAGTGCCTTTAATCTTGCAGTAATATGTAGTACATCAACCAATCAAACACATTTTTAAATATATAAATGCATATAGCCTAATGGACTGTGAAAATTCCCTAAGCACATTTTATGCAGTCTTACACAATTCTTTCAGAAACAGGGGCCATACTAGACTAAAATATCTAATACCAATAAGTGACAGGTACATCTAAAATGTTGGAGGATCAGTTTGGACACGTATCCCATTGTTCAGATAAATGAAGAACAAGATCAAGGAGAGCAAGCTGTCCATTCCATGACATTTTACCTGAAGAAGACTTGAGTATTTTTTTCCAGTTTTAAATGGCTAAGCAGCTTGTTCAAATTTATTTCACCTTAAATACTGCAAAAACAAGTTTTCTTTTCAATTTTCCACTATATCCTGTTTCTGATCATGTGAAAGCAGTCATTTTCATAGTATTACCCCTTCCCCAAGTTAGAAAGTGATAATGAGTACAAAATTGATTAAATCGCCAGTTGTTCATGCAACTTGTTGAAGCCTCATTTTTAGGGGCTTTCTGTGTATTAAAATTGCTTTTGTTTATGTTTGTTTTTTGTTTGTTTCACTTACGAAAAAAAAGGAAAAATAAACAAAAATGTTCTTATGTGAATATTTGTCAATGTGGCTGTTGTATCAGTGATAATATAATTGCACTGGGGAGAGCAGAGGTTCTGCCAACCTCTCCCAAGTAAAAAGATTAAAAGGAAGAAAAAAAAAGAGGACAACTTAACAGAGAGGTGACTTTGATTTTGGATCCTTTGTACAGTACCAAATATCTGGAAATCCTAGTAAAAAAGAACAACTTAAAACATAAAGATGTCAGAATCTAATCTATCTATATATTTTAGAAATGTGCATCTGTCTGTCTTTCTGTCTGTCTGTGAGTCTGTTTGTTCAAGAACTCCTCCAAAACAGTAAGAGCTAGGACCACCACATTTGGTATGCCGCTTCCTCTCCTCATAACTTAAACCAAGGTCGGGGTTGGTTTGTGCCAGGAAAATGGGAAATTCATAGAATGGGAATGTTTTCACTAAGGGTACGTCTACACTGCACACTTATTTCAAAATGAACTTTTCTTGAAGGTATGAGCTAGTCCAAGGTAGGCATAAGCTAGTCTAATAAGATAGTTCAAAGAGGGCTCCCCTAATGTGGACATGCTACCTCGATTTAGAGTCCCAGGAGGCAGTGGGGAGTACTTAGTTTGAATGGCCCTGGGGAGGAGCTATTTTGAAATAGCAGCAGTGGAGCGTTTACACTACAGCTATTTTGAAATAGCTATTTCAGAATAGTCATTATTCCTCATGGAATGAGGTTTACAGGAGTCAGAATAAGCCATCCATTATTTTGAATTTATTTCAAAATAATGGAATCCATGTGTAGATGCTCACATTGTTATTTCGAAATAATGCCAGTTACTTTGAAATATCTGTGCTGTGTAGACCCCTGCCCTCATAGCCCTCAGCCACAGTGCCAGACCTGGGTGAGGAGAGCCCCTGAGACCACCTCCTGAGCCAAGCAATACAGCCCTGGTCACACCAAACAGCAAGACACATGAAGGGGGACCATGAACCACTGCACAGTGGCCTCCCCAGCACCCAGGACAGGCCAGGGGGAAGGGGAGGGGGCTGCCAACCATGGCCTAGTGACCCTACCCTACCCCAAAAAGATGTTGGTGGACCAAGAATCATGGCTCAGTGGCTCCCTCCAATCCCAGGAGATGCCAGGAATTCTGGGAACCATGTCTCCCCAAGGAGATGTTGGAGGGGGAGAGAAACTGTTGTTCCCCCTGTGGAAGAAAGCCAGGAGCCAGAAACTGCTGCTCCCAAGGAGGAGATGCTGGGGATGGGGGCTATAAACCATGGCCCGCCCATGCCAGAGGAGGTGCTGGGAAACTTGGAAACTGCTGACCCCTCCCCATGGAAGAGACACCAGTACCAGGCAGCACAACCTTTCCCTCACTCCTGCCCTCAGCCCCCTTGCCCTGAGACCCCCCAAGTCCTGCCCTCATAACTGCACCCCCCACTCCTGCCTGGATCCTGCCCACACATCCAACCCCTTGCCCTGAATGTCTCACCTCCTGCCTCAAATCCAGCACTCTCCATCCTCTGCCCTAACCCCCCTAAAATCTCTGCCCTGACTCCTGCACCCCCACCCTTACCCTGAGTCCCCTCCACACATCCATTTCCCTGCACTAAGGCTTCCACCCCTGCCCTATTTTTTTCTAAGAAGCTCAAATGTTTGAATCACTTTCATTCTTTTATGAACACAAACTTTTTTCTCCTTCATTTTTGAAAAATACAACCATTTTAATAAAGCATAAACATGTACATTTTCCTTTTAATTTTTTCACCCCAAATCCCTACATTACCTGAGTTACCAACCTGAGCAATGCTGGGTACATCGGCTAATAGCACCTAAGAGAGTAACGCAAAGGAAAGGGATCCATAGTGTTCCTGACCTCTGTTCTTGTTGAGTCAAGCTCCTTTGTTTGGCTATGTTATTCTAATGCAACACTATATTCTTGAATAACACCATTAAAATCATAATCTCTTGATGATTTTGTATGAACAATGATTCTCAGATATCAGCATTGTAAAAATCGGTGCTTTAAATGGGGCTACGTCTAGCCTGCAGGCTTCTTTCGGAAGAAGCGTTTCCAGAAGAGATCTTCCGAAAAAACGTCTTCCGAAAGAGCATACACCCTGCCAAAGTGCATCAAAAAAGCGATCTTTTTCGAAAGATAGCGTCCACACTGAATGGACGCTATCTCTCTTTTAAGCTGTGATTACTATGGATGGAGTAACCACCAGGGCACCTGTGCTTTCTCCTCTTTCCTCTTCTTTCAGAAGAACTCCCTTTTCCGTCTAGACATGCCTTTTTCCAAAAGAGCTCTTTTGGAAAAAGGCTTCTTCCTCGTAGAAAGCGGTTTGCCAATGTCGGAAAACCCCCTCAGTTCTTTCAATTTTTTTTTTTTTAAAAGAATGCAATTGCAGTCTGGACGTAAGTGAATTTTTTTCAGAAAAACAGCCATTTTTCTGAAAAGATCTCTGTAGTGTAGAGACAGCCTGAGAATAACTATACCCAAATGCAGCAAAAAATATTTTTCTAGATGTTTGTTTATTTGTTTGTTTCAGAATGTGTTTTGAAAACCATAGAGAAAATTCACAATTTCAATGATTTCAGTAGAGTTTTGCCCACAAACATTCCCTAAGAGCCAATACCTATAACAACAAAAAGTAATTATGAGCCTATCCCATTAGGCTGCAGCTTTTATTTACTAGCCCTTTCTGTGTTCCCAGTAGAAAAATAATCTGTCCTCACTCATTTGCTTTTGACTTGTGTTTAAATTGTTTTTGTTTCTTAATCTGGTGTGTGTGTGTGTGTGTGTGTGTGTGTGTGTGTGCGTGCATGCGCACGCGCACGCGCACGCTTTCACGCACTAATGGGGATGTTGGAAGAAAAGGTACTGGTTGAAATCCAGCTACATAGCTCTTAAGAAGCAGATTCATTAATCATGGTCAGAGTTTGCAGAAAGAGCAATAAAAATCTAATTTAAACTTCAAAAAGGAATTGAATTGCTAAATATTTTATTCATACAATTTTAAAATGTTTTATTTTTAAATCAGAGGAAAGTTTTGTAAGAGAGTAGAAACAAAGAACTCTTTATTAAAGGTTTGAATTTCGGAAAATGGGGGATTTTGCAGTTTTCCTTGATGACATTCCTATGAAGATTAATTATTAATTAGATGCCCAATTTAAAATCAGAACCCCAGTGTGCTAGCTTGTCTCCACATAAATAAATAGAGACAGACACAGTCTAAAGGAAAAATAATGATGCTATAATTGTTTGACTTTGCTATTAACAATATGAAAATGAAGTATATGTAATAATTCCAATATGTAGCACTGGGGGTATGGAGGCAGGGATACATTTATGCTCTCACTCTCGGACCTTCATCTGCTGGTCATTAGGACCCTTGCTGGAGTTCATGCTCCATCATGAGAGTTTAATATAATTTATGTTATTACTGGCATTATGATTACCTTTATTTAAAACTGTTTCCATAGTGATACGTCATAAGTACTTGCTTATTGATGGTAATGAATTTAGTTCCTCCAGATTTCTCCTGTTGCGCCCAAAGATTTCCTTGCTGAGTGCTACTGGCAGCTTTACTTTTTTCCTTTTGTATGACGATCTCATTCTCTTTTGATAAACTGCTTTCCTTCTTGTCTGTAGGGAATTTTTAGAACAGAAAAATTCTCCCGTACTCTAAGGTCTGGAAGGCTTTGGAAATATATACAGTCCAGAAAAATAAATTGGGGTCATCTACCCAAGTCTTGACATCTAGAAATCTGGGTCCTTATATAATGGTTTACTTACTCTCTGTATAAGCTACCCATTTTGTCTCTGTTTTCTGCCTTATAGTAAGATTATAGTAGTCATTCTTATTGATAACTTTGACTCTTAAAGGGGATCACAAATGTGACATAACTCTTGCATTTTAGCAATAGAACTCTTTTTCTTCTACATTGGCAGACTTTAAATGAGTACCGTCATCCAAAAGTTGCAGGGTGATCTGTAAAGGTGAACTGTGTCAAGCCGCAGAATAACAGTACATAACTTCTGAAAACCTAACATGCTCTCATTTGGAGTCCATGTGTAATGGATAAGGAAAACTATTTTCACATGTACAAGTAGAGAGCTATGTTTTGTAACACTGTGTCATAACCCCGGCTGAATCGTTCTTGCCCCGGGAACAAGTTTTGCAGAGATCTGGACCTGAATCTGTCAATACTTTCTACTCACAGTTCAAAGCTTTTAATCCAATTAATATGTACCATTTTGATTTGATATTCTTCTAATTTTTAATAAAAATGGCATGTAGTAACTAGATTAAATGCCTTTCAGAAATCTATGTATATTACATCAACTAAATTTATAATCTCATTGTCAGGAGAAGCACCACTCACAGCAGTACTGGCCTCTTCTCCTGGTCTCTGGAGATTCGCTGTTGAAGCCCAACTCCTGCTTGGTGTGATTTGCCACAGTTCCAGCTCTCTCCCTCTATCTGGTCTGCAGCTCCTCTCTTGCTCCAGGTAATGAACCATCCCCTTTGTGACTCAGCCCTCCAGCTGACTCACTGAGCAAAGGGGTATGGTCCCTTCAGGAGTCCTAAACAGTCTTCCGATTCACTGCCCACTGGCTGGTAGGGGAACCTGGGCCCTCCTCTACTCTGTGTTCCAGTCTGGGGACACTAAAGCATGCAATTCTGCGCTTGACTCTGAGTCCACACTGCTCTTTCCAGGACAGTTTCCTACCATTCTGGTTCCCCTTCTCTCTCTGGGTGTACTGTTTCCAAACCTTTCTCTCTCTACCCAAGGAATGACTGCAGTCTGCCCATATCTTCAGCCTCCAAACACTCCTCCCTCTTTCCAGAGAATAAAGACAACCCATTCTTTGTAGCCCCATCTTTGTTGCCAGTTACCTGGTTTCAAGCCCAGTGAGGAGAAAGAGGGGAGGACAAAGGGAGCAATTATCTTGAGGCCCAGTGACTCAAAAGGCCCGAAGCTTCAGCAGCCACTACTGCTACTGCAGCAGTAGCAGTGGCCAGAGCCCTTTCCCTTTTAAATTACTTCTGGAGGGCCAGCAGATGCACTCTAGGTGGCACTGAAGGGCTGGCAGAGGGAAGCTAGCCCCTCACCCCATCCCGTCTGCCCTTCAGGTCCAGATCTCAGCAAAACTTGCTCCCCGGGCAAGAACGATTCAAGCTGGAGTTATGACAGTGTTACAAAACATACTGTAAGCTATCTATTTGTGAATGTTTCCTCCAACACCAGAGCTGCAGCCTTTCCCTTCTAGGAGCACAGAGCCAGGCCCCCCCACCTTTCCCAGGGGCCTGGCAATTCTGTTCCTTCCTCTTGCCTGGCTTTATATGGGATACACCTATTCCTTTGTAGATGAACCTGCTTTCATTAGTTGTCTGCTCCCTGTCTCTTCCTGCAAATGCAGCCTCTGGCATTAGTTGACCTACTAGGCCATATGAAGCCCTCTCAGTCCTGTGGACACCCCATCACACATGTCAAAAGAGATACCAAGGTTTATTCCATAAATCTAGATTGATTGGCTGCAATTAAGTTACCTCCTTTAGTATTTTATTAATCAAGTCCCATATCAGCCATTCCATTATTTTGCCTGGGATCAGTGTCAAAGTAGCAGCCCTTTTACTCAATAGGGTTGACCAAAGCCCTATTACTTTGGTCAACTCTTTTACCTATTTTGAAAATTAGCATAACACTAACTTCCTCTCCTGTCTTCTGGAGATCCCTGATATTACAAAATGTATTGACAGATCATTATTAAACAGTCAGGTGAGTTCTTTAGCCAGCTCCTTTAAAATTCCTGGATGCCTGGGAGGGAATTTTAGATTGTCAGAAAAGATCCTACCTTCCTTCAGATCCTTCCTCAGGAACTAAGGTTTGAAGGTCCTTTTTTTCCCTTCACCTACCCCCAAGTGATCTGTTCTGCTCTTTTTTAAACCAGAATAGCCTTCTTCCTTGATTGTATTTTTTTGCCCAGCTAGTAAAGTATTCTTAATCAATTCCAATTATTCACATTTTTCTGATTAAATTTCTTCATTCCAGCTTATTTGGCTGATGATTGCTTTCAGTTTTGTTAAACTGGCCATTTAAAAGCACCAACTACATCTACCACCATATAACTTACATGCTTAATCTGGACTGCATGTATTTATATATATATATATATATAACAGATCTCTATCTTTGTCCTGGGGGCTCTTGCACTTCTAGGGGGCTAGTTCCTGCATGACAAGCTTGCTTTGATCCCTCACATGACCTCTCTCCTTCACTGGAGATTAGGCATCACAAACTCCTGAGCCACCTTCATCATAGGCCAGTCAAATGGGTTTGGAGTGAAATCCCTCTTTAGTCCCAACTTCCTGTATCAGGGGTAGTCTCTGTAGTGCTGCAGGGAGGATTGGGGGAACCTGTGCCCAACTTCTACTCTGGGATCCAGCCCAGTAACCCTAATGGTAGCAGCAACAGGTCTTGTTTCCTCCACCACCAGTCCTGCAGCCTTTCCCTAATCCACTTCCCCCAACCAACTCCTCCCAGTACCTTCTTCCTAGTACCTGACCAAGTCCTTTCTACTCTTCTATAGCACATCTCTTTACTTCTAGTCCCTACCTGCTTGTCATACCTGGTGGGAATCCTTTAAAACTAACTCCAGCAGGTCCTTAATGGGTTGCAGGTGTGCAGATTAGCCTGTTGCAGCTGGTAAGCTCTTAAATTGGCTCCAGGATCTTTCTGATTGTGCTGTAGAAGCCCCTGCCTAGGTTACTCAAGAAACAGAAAATGATTCACCCAGAGGCCAATAAATCTAACTTCCATCAGACTGCAGTAGCCAACAGGTCAGTGTCCATTACAATATTTTATTTATGCATTTTAAATATGGTCAAGTCATTGTCATTACAATTTATCTGAGAGTGAAAGTCGGTTGGTGTTTCTGGCCCTGTGAAATACCAAAATTCAGACTTGATAATCTTGTGGTCCCTTCTGGCCTTAAATACTATGACTCTGTTCTATGATTGTTAGTTGCTGTTGCTGTTTTAAACCTGTGAATAGTTCTCTTTTAACTGACAAGGCAACATCTAATACAGACTTCCCCCAATTTTTTAGTTATAAAACTGTTTTCTGTAATATTTGGACATTCCAATGATGCTTCAATGCGGGGTGGGAAGCCTTTTTGGGTCAGGGACTGCTGACTCACAGAAAAACAGTTGGGGGTTGCACACAACTGAGAAGCAAAAAAACCAAAAACAAAAACCCCAAACAAATCCTCACTGACATGGTCGCAGACTGAGAAGGCGAAAGACACTCCCCATATTCCCCTTGCACACCAGAACCTAGGGGGGCTCAGCCTAGTAGATTTTGTGTGCTCCAGCTCTGCAGTGGGACAGTGAGGGAACTGGAGCACCAGCATAGGCTCCCCAATGCTGGGGGATAGGGCCCTGAGCCTCAAGGGCCAGATCCAGGCAAGGTAGGGGCTGCATCTGGCCCCTGGGCCTGAGATTCCCCTCCTCTGTTTTAATATTAGCAGCATTAGGCTGCCATCAGATGTCGTTCAGACTGAAGTCCCCCCACGATCACATCACATTGTTGATAGACTTGCCAGGCCTCTGAGCAAGGTAGGGGAGGGCTCCAGCTCTACATTCCTCGAAGGGCCAGAGCAATGCCACCCAGAGCATGCTGCACCATGGCTGTCCCTGTCCCCACAACCAATCCTCAGTGCTTTCTGGAGCACAGTAATAGCAGCAGCTAGGAGCCCCAAATCCTTTTGAATAATCAATCTACAGGGCAATTGCTCCCTTTTCCTGCCTATTGGCAGACCTGTCCCTAACCCTTCAACGATCATTTTCTTCCAAGTTATCAGTGACTAGGAAACATGAGGCTAATCCCTCAAGACTCAGACCCTCTCGGTTTTAATACTGCTTTGCTGCTTTGGAGAATATTTTACATTGTTCTTTGGTGTTGGTGGCCTGCCTGCTGAAATCATCCAGTAGCAATCAGACTTGCACACACACACAAAAAAACAACACCTGAGACAGGAAATAAATAGTAGTCTGTATTGATTCCTTAAAAAGAGGTTTAAGACTCGCCTCCCAAAAGCATTGGATAGGCACAGAGGAAGAGAGTGGAAAAGAACTATAAAGTGAGCCTAAAATAGTCTAATTTTTTTCTGTTTGTTGAACAGAGGAAATAACTGATGTTATTTGATGACTTCTAATGATCGGATGCGTCTCCCCAGACTTTCATGCAAGCTTGTTTACAAGGTGAGTTTTGATAAGGACTTTTTTTTTTTTTTTTTTAAGGAAATGCACAATTAAATATAAAGTTAATAGTGACCAAGGCCACAGGCGTGATCTGTGCTCATCGATTCTGACTTCCTGTATTACACAAACCATAGAACCTCTCCCAAATTATTCCTTGAGCATATCTTCTAGAAAACTGTAGAATATTCATTTAAATTTGTGAGTAATGGGGAATGCACTGTGACGGGGGCCTTACCTAATTCACAGTTCATTTTGGTCAATGTCACAGTCATTGGATTTTAAAAATAGAAAATTTCATTATCAAAACTGAAATTTCACAGTGTTCGATTTGTCAGGGTCCTGACCCAACTTTGAATTTATCAGTGCAGAAGTAAAGGTGGCTTTGTATGGTATTGCCATCCTTCCTCGTGCGCTGCTGTCACAAGTGGGTGCTGTCTTTAGTGCTAAGAACCAGGACACCATCTCCTTTGTGGCCTCCCAGATCTGAAGGCAGCACAGATGTAAGAGTGGCACTCCTGCGACCCCAGTACAATAATTTTTTAAGACCACCCCATCACCTTTTGGATTGGGACCTCCAATTGGAGAAACGTTGATCACCCCTGTGAAATCTGTATAGTATAGGGTAAAAATAAACAAAAGATCCCATTACATGGTGTGCGACTAGCTTAGGGTCCAAGGCATGTTTTTCATGGCCATACGTTTAGTAGGCCTCAACCATGACTCCTGATAAATTGTTTCAATGATTAATTAAATCATTACAAATGTACTATTTTTCCAGTCTGAATTTGTCTGCCATCAACTTTTGGCCGCTGGATTATGTTATACTCCTCTTTGCTAAACCGAAGAGACCTTTCTTTGATATATTTCCCTATGCAGATACTTATAGATTAATTAACTCTCCCCTTAACCTTCTATTCATTAAATTAGAGATTCACCTCCTTGAATCACTATAAGGTACATTTTCTGGTCCTTTAATTATTTTCATGGCTCATTTCTGAACTATTTTCCAATTTATTAACCTCCTTCTTGAACTGCAGGCAAAAGAAGAGATCACAGGACTCCAGCAGGAAACACAACAGTGCCAAATACAGAAGTAAAATAATCTCTCTACTCCTATTCATGATTCTCCTGTTTATGTACCCAAGAATCAAGTTAGCCTTTTTGGCCATAATATCATATTGGGAGCTCATGTTCAGATGATTAACTATGACGAACCCCCGTCCCCTCAAATCCTTTTCAGAAATCATCGCTTTACAGGATGCAGTCCCCCTCCTATAAATATGGCCTACATTTTTTGTGACTTAGATACTTTTACATTCAGCCATATTAAAACACATACAACTTGCTTCTGGCTAGCTTACAATACTACTCTGTATCAGTGATCTGTCCTCTTCACTATTTGCCATTTCCCCAATTTTTGTGTCATCTGCAAATTTTACAGGTGATGATTTTGTTGTCTTCCCAGTCATTAATAAAAACATTGTATGTCCATGAACCGATCCCTGTGGTACCACACTAGAGAAACACTTGTTAAAAATTACATTTTGAGACCTAAAAATTTTCCTGATCCACTGATGTAAATCTGGACTAACAGAGCTGAATTTGGTTTTCTGATTTCAATCCTAGTTATGAAATTCTCTTTGGAAGTGTTCTCAGTATTTCTTTTACAATTTGTGCACTTTGTAGGGTTGCTACAGTATGATTGGCATTTTTTTTTCAAAATAGAATGATTTACTTTAATTAAATCCTTAGTGAAAATACATTTTATGGGAGTATTTGATACTCTCAGAATTAACTCAAATTACATATGGCCTAGTCGACATGAATCAGTGAGACTCCTATGAGACAGCACTTGTGAAGTAGGGTCACTGATGATGACCTCTGATTTTTATTGTTCTCTGCACTTGCTACCTGAAGCGGTTTTAAATCAGCTTCCTGGTACTTACTGTTCAGAACAAGTTTGGTGTTTAAATGTTGGTGAGTGTCCAATAATCTTTAAGGTTTTAGAAAAGCAAAAAACAGATTTATAGTTACTGCATAAAAGTTAAAGAACAAAGTCTGGAAAATTGTAAATATAGTCTAATTATATCTGTTCACTTTCACCAGATATTATTCTCTGAATTGTCTGTGTCTTTTATATGAAAGATGTATCTATCAGCTGTAGCTTCCCCACCTTGTGCTGTTGGTTGGAGACAGGATTTATAATGAAATCCAATATATCTTTATCAGACTGACATCTTGCTACAGTACAGCAGTTTTCCTAACAAGGTGGAAGACTTGCAAAACAGATCGCTAAATAAAATTCTTTCTTTTACTCTGTTATTTTTTTTAAGATGCATATTTTAATGTGTCGGGGTATTTTTACACAGCTTTGAAGTCTAAACAGTTCTTAAAATGGATATGTTACATTGATGCTTACTTTAAGGTCCTGCTAAATTTCAGTGTACTTTTCTGTAGTTATATTTAAATAGGGAAGTTACTCACCTGCAGTTGGTGCTCTGTCAACATATGTTGTGTATTGCTCCATGCTGTTAGCATGTACCACTCCACTGTATAAAAGTCTAAACCATCTTAAAAGATCAGAGCTTACAGAAACCAATTGAACTTCAGCAGAGACTCTGTAACATGCATGGTGACATTATTTAAGGAGATATACCCCCCTGAGCCTCTCTTTACATTAATTTCCATATAACCCAACATTACATCTGAAAGAATGGGGCCAGGGGATGTGGAACATGGAGATGTACTGATAATCTATTGAGAGAGATGTAGCCTGTCTTTCTCCTTTGAGTGTTTTTCTACAGACCTCAACTCCTAGGAAACTGACTAGCAATAACATCTCAGACAGGTTTAAGGAGATGACTAATTGTTTAATGAACCCAAGCTGGCTGTCTTCCAGAACTGTGGGACCCAAGCTTTCTACAACTGCTATTGGCTTAACGGGCTTACAATTAGCCAATGAAGCCCCAGAACTAGGCAGAACACTAAGTTCTGGCTGGGGAAGAAACAAGGTCACAACTTCCAGAAATGTGCTGATTGAATATACAAAAGTCTATATAAAAGTCTCCACAGTTTTTAAAGTCTGACCATGTAGTATTTTTCAAGCTCAATATGATCTAGTACATGTTTTTTCTATAACCTTACAGATTGTTGACCTTCAGCTTACATTTGTCTGACTGGGTAGGTATTCCCAATCTGTGTGTGTGTGGTATCTGAGAAACAACTAAAGTCTGTTTGTGGACCTAAATATCTATGTATTTAGAAATGTATTTTACAGAGGGCAAAACTTACTTGTGCTTTATTGGACACTACTGAAGTCTACTTTCCAAACTTATTTGGAGTTTGATTCCAAATTTCAGCCTGGAACATTTGTGTATGTATATTTAAATGAAATGCACAGGAATAATATCTTGGCACATTTAGAGTGAATACTGCTTACAGCACATTCATTTTAATGAAGTGAAAGTAAAGCTTTATGTATTATATAGAGACATATTTGGTGAGTTAATATATTTATTTGAGTAACTTTGGTGAAAATGACAAACTTTCAAGCTTATACAAAAATTAGCTTAAGTATTCCATACAACACTGGATATCTCTTCATAATTTTCTCTCTAAAATCAAACTGGTATGCTTATTTAGAGGCAATATCAACACACTAGATCATTGACACAGGATAGTAGTCTCTGGTTGCTGACTAAAAGTTGGAACACATTTCAAACATAAATGTTGATTCAGCAATTTTTGGTATAAAAATTCAGTGGCTACTGATGTCTGTGACCATGTTCTGTTTTACTGGTATATTTTGTTCTTAATCAAATGTAACATTCTACATGGTCCCTCTGTGAAGGATGTAGAGTATGTATTTATATTGTTTGAGTTCTAACTATCACTCTCCTCTCATTAAATATTTCCTTTGATCGGAAACTCAATATTAGAGAATGGAATTAACTCTGAAGGACTCTAAATCCCCTGATGGACTGGAAAAAAGAGAAATGTTTCAAAATCTTTACTACTCCACACTGTGATTTGTAATATGAGTATTTCCAGGGAATGGATCGAGTGATTGTGACTGAAAGCAACCCTGTTTTCACACCATGCACACTACTGTAGTTATCTTTATTGAAAATATGCCTGGCGAGGTATCATTTGAAAATGAATAACTATCTGGTCAATAATATTAAGTGAAATTTATGTAGCAACATCATATGTAATGTTATGAAATCCCCTTTTATGATATCTTAGAACACTAAAACTGGAAGGGATAATCAAGTCCAGTCCCCTACGCTCATGGCAGGACCAAACATCATCTAGATCATCCCTGACAGATGCTTGTCCAAACTCCTCTTAAATATCTCCACTGTTGGAGATTCCACAATCTTCCTAGGCAATTTATTCTTGGGCTTACTGGCTTGACAAGAAAGGGTTTTTTCCTGATGTCCAATCAGAACCTCCCATGCTGCAATTTAAGCCCATTGCTTCTTGTCCTATCCTCAGAGGTTAAGGAGAGAAAAAGAAATCACTCTCTTCATTGTAACCCCTTTCAAGTACTTGAAAGCTGTTATTATGGAAAACAAAACCCAACAACAACTGTGGCTTGTATGCAGATCAAAACCACGACCAGGGAAGTTACTATTAGCCCCTACTCTACCTAACTGAGCTAATCAATCATCTTAGCCAGTGTTTCTCATAATCCTAATGGCTGGGATTGGTGAACCATGGCTTATGGGAGTTGCAAGTGGCCATAGATGAGGATGCTCATGTAAATAAAAGCATCTGGAAGCCCATGGGCTAACTCTGGTGAACCACGTCAGACCCTGGTAGGCTATGTATACACTACCAGGTTATTTCGGAATAGTTATTTTGGGAGTTATTATTTCAAAATAACTTATTTTGAAATAAGCTTATTCCTCTTCACAAGCAGGAGTTATTTCTAAATAAAAAGCTTGTTATCAATAACAGGCTTATTAGTATGGACGCTTGCCTTTTTATTTTGAAAAGTGTAGTGCACCCTGACTTAAATGCATATTCCATTAGTCAGATAGTATTAATGGATACAGTATTTTGTTGCTTTTCTAATCAGTGGTACCATTTATCCATTTGTTCACCAAAACTATAAGATTAAATTATTTTTGTGTGCAGGATGTGAGTACCACAACTCACATTGCACTTAAAATGTGAAGACTTTGCCATCCCTTATAGGGTTAAAATACTTACAGTTCAGTCTTGCTTTCTCAGACTTGGGAGGGAATGTTCATTTCAGATGTCTCCAATTCACGTTAACAAAGCATGAAATAAACAAAAATGTATCATAAGGGTTTCATAGCACTAATTAACTAGATGTGCTGACATTCCATGGTTTTCATTACATCAATCTCACAACAAGACAGAGACTTTTTTGTGAGTGCCTCTCTTGTCTTTTCCTCCCAAAATAACGTAAATTAATTAATGCCTGCAAAAATAATTAGTAACCAGTGAACTAGATAAGTGATATTTGCTTTGTACCATATAAGCTATCCCTTACAAGTGATTCATGTGGATGATGGAAAATAAACTTGTGTAATATGGTAAATCATTTAGTCCAAAGGGTTTTTGCTACCTGGAAGTGCGAAAAGGTTGGTGACATAAGTCTTATTTTTCTCCCAAATTAGGAACTGTGAATTTGTTCTGTACTGATTAACTTTGATTTAAACAATAAAATCTTCTTCCAAATGGTTAAAGGTTTATTGTGATTTTCTTAATTGGGGTACAAGGCGATTTCAGGGCCAGATATTATTCTAAAGCCCTGTATTTTTAGTGTGACTCTGCTACACAATATTTTCAGCTACTTGTGCATTGAGCCAGATTTGATACCTGAGAGAGATTCCTTGGAAGTCTTCCTTACTGTATATCCAGCTTTTGTTTATTATAGGAGAACAAGGCTACAGGGTATTCACATTCAGAGTAGTTTCACTGGAAGATATTTTAACACCTCGCAGAAATACCCGGCGTCACCCGGGGAAAATATAGTAAAAGGTGTGATGAATGAACTACGTCAATGACATTAACATAGCATATTTTATTGGAAATACTTTTCTCTTATAATACTATAAGAAATTAACATAGCTAGTACTTTGTTATCATAGGGAAAGGATCTCGTAGTTGCAGTTTGTGACACGCTTAGAGTCCAGCAAATGCCGATGATCAAGTGCTACTAAAAGCTAATTGGGGGCCCAATTGGGGCTCTGGGGGCCCAATTGGGGCTCTGAGGGAACTGATTTTGAGAGCGAACCAATCCAGAGATTGAAGTTAGGAAATCAGTAGTGTCTGTGCAAAATTTGGTTTTTCTAGCTCTTACCATTTTGGAGGTCTTTGGGATAAACAAACCATTTGGGATAAACAAACAAACTTTCAGAAATATTTATAAAGATTATCTTCATGCATATAATATCTCCTATGTATATCAGTTTAAAGTGTATCTTCCTAGGCAGAGATCATTCGCTAGCTACTGAAATGCATCTACCTCTGAGATGGAACGCAACAAAAAAAGGAACTTCAATGCAAGGCAGTAGATTAGGATATGAAGTGTAGAAAACCATTTTATCGAGCTGATAAAATGATCTGTTCATCTCACCCAAGGTCAGTAAACTGTGACTGTTCAGTTTGCTTTTGATCAAAAATAGAAGTTGATGCTATGCAAAATCCTTACATTGTTCTTATCAAGAAGTCCAATATCAGGTTCTGATGCCACTGTTGTTTTACACTGTGTCCTGTATTAGTCAAAAGTTCTTGCTCTTGCTGCGTGGCATCTCCAAGGTCCTCATTTTCTGCCTGCACAATCTCTAAATTGAGTGTTGATTCTGCATCTATCACTACTGTTGTCATTTCTGTTCCTAATTAATGACCTCCTAATTTTGAGGCAGTGGCTTTGAAATGTCATTTGTGGGTACAAAGTTTTCATCGTGAGAACTGGAAGTGTCACTGTCAGTATGGTCACCATCTAAAGGATAATGCATCTTTTCTACAAGAAATGGTGTTATTGGCTTTAAAAATCTTATCTGCTGCTTCACTCTTTGTTTTCAACATCTTTTACTTGTGCCACTTTCAAATCTTAGCTATATTTTTATAAAGGAGTTCTTTTAAAGCACAGTAACACACAATACATTAATATGTTCATTATACAAAATTGTAATCATATATACTTTGCAATTAATATTATATAATAATGTTTTGGGGTATTATTTACTATGGCCCGTATAGACTTATTCAAAGTCTTGAATTTTCATCTGCTAAAATGTTCCTGTTATTAAATTCCTCTAAATTATTATGAATATGAACATAGGGGCAATTGCCAGATTAGATACAATGTGGTGGGTTTTTTTTTGTTTTGTTTGTTTTTTTTAAACTAGAATTAAAAGCCTTTAAAGGTGAATCTAGAACTGGAGGAAGAAGTACCTTACAGCTGAGCCTGATATGATTATTGTATATGAAGACACAAAAGAAAAACCAAAAATACAAAAATCTCCTATGCAGAAATAAACATCTAATTTAAAGGTTAAACTCACTCTCAGACCAAGCAAAATACACAAACTGATAACTGGGGGAAAAAAACCGTGAGTGCATACTGAATGTCATTATTTTTCTTTCTGAACAGGGATTGGCTTTGTTTGGTTCCAATCAACATAGTGGTGACCCTACAAATGAAAACTTTCTTGGTATACTTGAGCTTCTTAGCAAGTATGACCCACTTTTATGAGGCCATGTTAAGCTTGTTCATGAATCACAAGAGAGCAGAAAATGCATGCAAGTCCATTATCTGTCTACCAAAATACAAAACGAGTTTATTGAGCTGCGTGGGACATTTGGGCAAACAATAATTCTTGAAGAGATATGACATGTGAAGTACTTTTCAGATAGGGTGTGTCTACACTGCAAAGTTAATTTGAAATAACAGCCGTTATTTCGAATTAAATTCAATAGCATCTATACATGCAAACTGCTATTTCAAATTAAATTCGAAATAGCGGAACGCTTATTTCGAATTTGGTAAACCTCATTCTACGAGGAGTAACGCCAAATTCGAAATAGCAAATTTGAAATAAGTGCTGTGTAGACACTTAATTCGAATTAGCTGGCCTCCAGCCCTTCCCAGTTTCCCCTGATGGCCACTCTGGACACAACCAGGAAAACTCCTCTCCTCTTCCCCAGCCCCGGGGCCCTTAAAGGGGTAGTCTCTGGCCACTGGTCACATGCCAGAGCCAGGCCTGCCAGCAGCTGCAGCCCATCACCCAGTGGCCACACAATGGCAGCCAGTGTCAGCCAGCCGTCCAGCACCCAGGGGCCGTAGACGGCATGCACCCTCGTGGACTAGTGCGGAAATTGTGGACCTCCTTGAAGTTTGTGGGGAGGCCCCCAATGTCCATGATCTCCACACTAAGTGGAGGAACGCGGCCGTCTACGGCCGCATAGCAGCCACCATGGCCAGAAAGGGCCACAGGCGCACGCAGGAGCAGGTGCGCCTCAAAGTGAAGGAGCTGTGGCAGGTGTATGCCAGGGGCAGCGCCGCAGCAGGGGCTGACACCTGCCCCTACTTCCCTGCCCTCGACCGCATCCTGAGGGCCAGGACGGCCCGTGCCACCATGGGGGGGGGCAGCGAGCTGGGACTGGAGGGCCCTGACCTGGGCGCGGCAGAGGGGACATCGCCGAGGGTGCTACAGCGGCAGGACCCCCAAGCTGTCTCAGCACTGGAGTCAGGAGGGTCATCTGGGGAGGCCACACCAGGTAAGTGCCGTCACCGGCCCGTACCCAGGGTGGGGGGGGGGGTAGGGAGGGAAACCAGGGGACCGGGTGCGTGGCCCTTGCCTACCACACATCATGCAGCAACCTGCGCACATGCGAGCACATGCCATGCCACCCTTGGGCAGGTGGCTCCAGCTGCGTGACACCCAGGGGCCGTGGCCTGATAGACACAAGTGTGTGTGTGTGTGAAGAGACCTGACACGCTTCTGACCCCGGGGCAGGACACAGCAGGACGCCCTCCCTTCACATACCCTCTCTACACAGAGGCAGGGGACATCTCCCCCCACCTCAGACGCACTATACATGGCACAGGGGCATGTGTGCGGTCTTGGGGCACCTCCCACTCCCGGGATAGCTGGACATTCCACACATGGCCTCTGGGCAAGCACGACGGCTCTGATGGTGCAGGGCACAGTCATCCTAACCTCGCAGAGGGGGGCTGGGCTTCACGCACTGTGTCCCCAGGGAGAACTGACCACTTCTCTTCTTTCTCCACAGCCACACCACCTGCACGTGCAGGGCGCACCACCCCACCTGGGACATGCTCCCGCACCCGACGGCTCCGCAGGACCAAACCTGCAGGCATACCACGAGCAGCACCTGGTGGCCCTGCGAGACCAGACCCGCATCATGGAGCAGCAGGCGCAGGAAGAACTGGAGTTCCGGTGGGAGCTACTTGCCCAGGGTTGTGCCATCTGTGCCCATCTGCAGACCCTGGTGCAGAGCGTAATGCCTCGTGCCGCTCCTGCGCCTGCTGCCTCCCCAGCTCCCACTCCTCCTTCCACTCCTTCTCCCCCTCCCACCTCTCCCTCCTCATCCTCCTCCTCAATCTCCACACCCCCACCTCAACCTCCACAACCACCTCCCCATCCCCCCGGGGATGCCAAGGCCCACGCAGCCACCATGCTGGGAGACGTGTGGCCTGGCGAGACCCCCACCCCTGAGCTTCTCCTCCCCTTCTTCCCTTGCTTCCCCTTCCAGCTCCCACCTCCCAGTTTTCCCCTCCTCTCCCACCCTCTCTCCTGCCCTCTCCGCATCCTTTCCCCAGTCTCCCCAGAGGTTCATCTCCCCCCCCCCCCCAGTTGTGTTAAATAAACAGAGTTTTTATTTTTGAAAATACGTGTATTTTATTTGACATTAGCAAGGGGGGCTAGGGAGGGGTAAGTGGAAGGATGTGAGGGAGGAATGAGGCACAAGCCCCCAGCGGGGCAGACCACGGAGACTGTTAGTGCTCCTCGGGGCGGATGCTCTCCCGCAGGGCCCCCTGGATACTGACAGCCCTCCGATGGACCTCCTGGATGGCAGCCTGCAGAAAGTGCAGCCAGGCTGATGGCAGCGCATCCATAAGATGCACCAGAGTGCCCAGGGGCAGCTCTGTTTCCATGTTGCAGAGTAGTAGGGTGTCCCAAGTGAGGGCAAGCAGAGCACTCCGAGACACAAATGCTTTGCTGTCCCTCATCAAGGTAGACCATCAAGCAGACACACCTGAGAACTGGCTGTCCGGGATGGGGGGTAGGGTCCCTTTAAGCACGGACCTCAGATAGCCGCAGGCAGCAGCCCCACACAGGAGGTCCTGACCTGGTGCCCTGCCGGCACTGGTTCCGGCCAGCCTTAACTCAGATTCAGAGTCTACTCAGTGTGGACGCGCTATTTCGAAATAGCAAAATGCTATTTTGAAATGCATTTTCTGTGTAGATGCGTTAATTCGAATTAGCTTATTTTGAATTAACTATTTCAAATTAAGTTAACTCGAATTAACACTGTAGTGTAGACATACCCTTATTAATGATGCGACTCCAAACCGTTCTTATAAAGAACAGATGCCCTTGGTTGTCTGATATATTAAAATTGTAGGAAGCTCAATAGTTTCAGATGAAGAATGATTCATTTTGTTTGATAATTTCACACAAAAATTTGGAAAAGAAATCACTGCTCATGTATTAGAAATTCTGGAAGGCTTCAAGTTAAATTTTCATGTCTGCATTGGCCAAACCTATGACAATGGATCCAATATGGAGTACAAGCAGTCTTTCTTGAGTAAAATCCAAACTGTATTTTCTCCAGTTGTGGCAACCACACACTAAATCTTGTTGGCGTTTATTGTGCTAAGTCATGCAAGGAAGCAATCACATACTTTGGAACAATCCAGCAATTATACAGCCTCTTCAGTAGCAGTCTTCAAAAGCGGGACATTCAGAAGCAGCATCTGACTGTTTCCCTTCACGGCATGTCAACAACGAGATGGTCAGCATAAATTGATGGCATTAAACTGGTTGCACAGCATCTGGACTCTGTGAGAGAGGCTTTAATTGAGCTTGTATCTCTTACTCTCACGGCACAGGATCACACTGAGTTTCAGTCAATTCAGAAGTATATATCTAAATTTGAATACATTTTAATGTTGTCCTTGTGGATGAAGCTACTACAAATGATCTACTAAACTAATTGTGTAATTGAAACATGCAATGCTACATTCAATTTTGAAGAAGATAACATTTGATGACTTCTTAAAGATATTCAAAAGATTAATGATCAATGAGATGCAATCATTTCTGAGTCCAAGTCAGTAGCACAGAATAATGACATTTCATCTAAGCTTTCCACCAATCGCAGCCTAACATCTCAAGCTGATGCAGAAAGGCACTATCAAGCCAATTTTATTGTTGTTGTTATTGACTCCATCAAATCTGGTCTGACGTGTCTATTTGAGTCACTGCGACAAATTTGTACTCTTTTTGGATTCCTTTGGGAGTTCAGAGTATTAGGTGATAAAGATCTAAATTCAGTGGTTGAATAGTTTCAACAAAGCTACAACGAAACTTCAAGATATCTCTATGACAAGATTGTCTTCCTGAAACATATACATTTCACCAACATTAAATGAGACTGCAAGCAAAAAGAACTACTTCAAGAAATATTCGATCTCAGCCTGTCGACTGTATTTCCTAATACAGTAGACTTCCGATAATCTGGCACCTTTTGGACCTAGGTGGTGCCGGATTATCAGATTTGCCGGAGAATCGGGAGGTCCGGTACAGCTGCACGGCTTAACAGCTGGCCAGGACACAATCTCCCTCCCTCTCCCCTCCCCCTTCCTCTTGGTGTCTCTTCCCTGCTGTAACCTGATCCTCCTCCTCCTCCCCTCCCCTTTCCCCTTCGCTGAAGCAAAACGCTCTTCTCCATACTGTAACACGATCCCACGCCCTCCCCCAACCTTATGCTCCATCTGGTTACAGCCAGCATGTGTGCTGAGCGGCAGCCTTTTTAATCAGCTGGTCAGGAGCGCTTGGCATTTTGATGCTGGAGTATCGGGAGTGCCGAACAGTTGGATGCCGGACTATCGGAGTTTTACTGTATCACAATTGCCTAAAGTATTTTTGTCAGTCTCCCTGCATCAGTGGTTTCAGGTGAATGCACATTCAACTTGTTAAAACAAGTAAAGAACTATTATCATTCTACAATGGGACAAGAGCATTTGAATGGTCTCACAGTGCTTAAAATTAACAATGATGTTGCACATAAATTAGATTTTTCTTCAATTATAGATGAATTTGCACACAACAAAACCAGAAAAGCATTCCTAAAATGAAGAGTTTTGCTTGCAGTGGAAACTCACAATGAAAGTTACATTTTAATATACATGCTATTGGTATAATTACTTAATTGTTAATAAATAAATGTCTCAAGTGTTCATTTTCATATATTCTTTTGGCTTTAGTATGAGCCTGTGGATGAGAAGTTAGATGCGTTGGAGGCCTGGGGCTGGGGATGGGATGGGGCCTCTAAACTCAAAGGGGCCTGGGCCTCTTTCATTCTCTGAGAGGTCCTGGCTGTGAATGTGCTACTTCTACCCTGACTTGATCTGGATTTATGTTAGCTTTTAAGTTCACTATACCCTTTTACAATGATCATTACTTGTGCCTGAGGAGGTTTTTATTCCATGGCTTCACATTTGCTATAATTAATTCTAATACCTGAAAATCATCTGAAAAAATTATTAGTACGGAGATCATCAGCTTTTCTATCATCATTACATAATCTACACACATACATTTGTGAAGATAATTTTGTGTCCCCTAGAATACTTTTATTCATTAATTTTCTTCTATTGTGATAAAAAGGAGACATAGGTTTAACAGAAGAGATGGATACTAATGGAGACAGAGGACAATCTTCCTCTTAGGCAGACTATATAGACATTACAAGTAATTGTATTTGGCAAAATCTATTGGGATATCTATAAATAGTTTTAATTCAATTCTGGGCTTGGCTTTTAATTCACAGAGAGACTCTTGGATGTAAGTCATTGTGATTTATTCAATATTTTTTCCGTAAGGCTGATTGATGTAAGAAGGCTTTTCTGTCTTAGGGTATGTCTACACTACAGAGAAGATTGAAGCTGCTGCTGTCAATTTTCCAGGGTTCGAATTAATGTGTCTAGTGAAGACACGTTAATTCAAACTGAGAAGGACGCTCTAGTCAATACCATAATCCTGCTTCAATGAGGAGTAAGGGAGATTGAAAGGAGAGTGTTCTTCCTTTGACTTCCTGCAGTGTGAACAGAACCAAAACTTGAGTTCAAGTGCTTGGACTTCAGATACACAATTAGCCTAGCTGAACTTGTGTACCTTAATTAAACCTTATCCTGTAGTGTAGACATACTCTTAGAGATTATCTATTCATATTTCTCACATAGCAACTGAAAGCCTTTGACTTTTAGCAATACAGGACAGAAGTTAAATGTGAGTCTTTTTAAGGTCTTATAATACTCTACTTTAAATATACTTAGATTTAGCATTTTCCTTCATTTTATTTTACTTCATTTTATTTTATGGGTTTTTTATGGGGTTTTTTGCTTGCTTTTGCCTATGGGTGTGCCATTCTTGCTGCTGGAAGCGTGCTTTCTATCTAGACACATACCAATTTTGCTAGGGGCAGCATGGGCAGTGTCTTAGCGTATCTATCCAACTACATTCCAAGGAGATCTGGGCATGTTTCTATGCAGGCAATTATTCCAATCTTCTGCCCATTCTATATTCTATGTCTGACCGCACTGCTATTTTTAGCATGCTATCTGGAATACATAGCATATTTTTCTACCTGAGCTGGGAATTATGTTCTCAGGTGTAGTATAGACATACTCTACATAGTATTTTTGGTAGCCAATGTACAAGTAAAATTATCTGAGAAGCTTCAGTATGCTTGAATTTCTATATATGCTAGCTCTGCCTCTGGTGAACAATACTGGAGGAAAGGAAAAAAGAATCCATTTGTCTTTTTTTGTAAATCCATTAATTGCTTTCTTTGCTTCATTTTTATTTCATAGCTGAAGAGTCTGTCTCCTTTGTTTTCCTTTTCTTAATTTTGCTGAACAAATTTCAGGGATCTCTGTATGGTTACAGACAGCAAGACACTGAGTTCTTCCAATAGAAATTATTTTCTCTAATATATTTGGTTTGTGATTGATTTTGTGTTGTACAAGTTGAATCTCTCTAGTCCAGTACCCTCCGTATCTGACTGGTGCCGAACCAGAGAATTTGCCAAACCACGGGAGGAAAATATTGTCTAGCAGCATTACCAACACTTCCATTGCTTACTGGGCTCTTAAAAGACATTTAGGGGTAAAGTAGAGCTAAATAACAGCACAGAACACTGAGAGCCAGGACTGGTGGCTGTAAACAAAATTTACGGAACTGCGGAAATTTGGTCATACCCAGGATAAATGGATATCCGGATAACTAAAATCATACTGGACCACAGATGTTGCAGACCAGACAGTGCCAGACTGGAGAGGTTCAACTTGTACATCTGAATTTGCTATTAGATGGTTTTGGTCTTATTTAAAGAGATTTAGCTGTCTGAATATGGGAAAACACAGAGAAATATGCTGGCCTCTGCAAAGATGAGTGAACAAAATACTTGAACTTAGAACTACTCTACTAAACATTTGCTAGTGGAGTACGGCCTTTTATAGCAGGAATAGCTGCAGCCTCTGTTCTCCAGGAATTTACTTTTTTTTATCTGTGAGGTAAAGAGAACCGTTTCTTTTCATGTAGTTAGAATGGGGATCAAGGCATGCACAGGCAGAATGTGGATCAGAAAGGATGCACTACTTCAAGTTTATACCATTACCTATATATTTGGTTAACATGATTCCACTGATTTCAGCTTTATAATATTTACTAATTTGCTCTTGCCATTTCACTTCTTAAAGCAACTTTCTTGGAATAGGATATTCAAAAGCAAAAGTTTGTATATATGGTAAGTTCCTGGGGCTCATTTAGTTTTGTGGAGTATTTCCTCTCTTAATTTGTTTCTTGCTCTTGAGATGGAATATAGAAGAACAGTCTTTTCAGTGGAAGATAGTGAAGTGACTGGCTTTCCCATGCTCTGAGGATGGGGTTGCAAGCACAACTATTTTGGGATGGCCACATGGAAGCAGCTAAGCATTCTTATCTGCTGAGCAATGAGTTGTTTCTTTTGTGATGCTCTCATACAATATTTTAAGGCCCAAGTCTGAAGAAATAATTAACTCATATGGCCATATTGTGCCTTTAAAGGTACAACCCTGCTCTGGGGAAGGATGTGGAGAGTGTCTTCCTGGGCTTACACACTGCAGTAGGAGTTTTGCTGACACATACAGAAGGGGAGGCCGGCGATCACCATGCTCCTCTCTGGGGAGGCTAGGCTTCCCCACCTCCATGTACAAGTCTGATGCTGTTCCTGTGTTCTCAAGGCACCTTGTAGCTGGCCTTTGTGAAGGAACAAACAGGAATGAAAGGATTTCTCGCCTTTCCCTTCTTTACTTGTGCAAAACCAAGCAAGTTGACTGCTTTTCGTTGTTGAGAAGACTCTCTATCAAAGATCATTAGAAAGTTTTAATATCTGCTTGACCAGACATGTCCCTGGGGTCTGGTGTACCAGGGTGACCACTCTGAGCACTGTGCTTTGGGGGACCCTCTGCCTGAGTACGTATGTCTCATGCAGGACTCAGGCACAGTCTGTCAGTGGTAGCCATAGGTGCTAACTCCATAGGTGCTCTGAGGCTGGAGCACCCATGCAAAAAAGGTGAATGCTCAGTACCCACCGGTCAATCCCCTTTCAACACGTCTCTCTCCCCTCAGCGCCTCCTGCCCATTGGTGGGCTCTGTGTATCTTCAGCCATTCTTTACAAATTGTGCAGAATTACTGTTTCCCAGTAAAAGCAAACGTAACATTGAAACCTTAATTCTCAGAAATGGAAGTTGAACTTAAGACGTGGTCTAAAAGCATGAGTCACTTAGGGTATGTCTACACTACAAAGTTAATTCGAGCTAACAGCCGTTAGTTCGAATTAACTTTAATAGCGGCTATACATACAAACCGCTAGTTCGAATTTAAATCGAACTAGAGGAGCGCTTAATTCAAACTAGGTAAACTTCATTCTACGAGGAGTAACACCTAGTTCGAATTAAGTAGTTCAAATTAAGGGCTGTGGAGCTGCTTAATTCGAACTAGCTGGAGGCTAGCCCTTCCCAGGTTCCCCCTGGTGGCCACTCTGGGCCAAACCAGGAAAACTCCTCTCCTCTCCCCCAGCCCCGGGGCCCTTAAAGGGGTAGACTCTGGCCAGATGGCACTTGCCAGAGCCAGCCCTGCCAGCAGTCTCTGCCCCTGACCCAGTGGCCCCAGGATGAGCCAGGGAGCCAGTGACAGACAGCCGTCCCCCGCCCAGTCCCCCAGCACCCAGGGGCCAGCCAGGAGTCAGAGATGGCGACGCCTCCTGGACTAGTGCGGAGGTCATGGACCTCATTGAGGCTTGGGGGCAGGCCCCAACGTCCATAATCTCCGTGACTAGGAGGAGGAACGTGGCCGTCTATGGCCGCATAGCGGCCACCATGGCCCAAAAGGGACACAGGAGCACCCAGGAGCAGGTGCGCCTGAAAGTTAAGCAGCTCTGGCAGGTGTATGCCAGGGCCACCAGGGGCGGTGCCGCAGCAGGGGTTGCCACCTGCCCCTACTTCCCTGCCCTCGACCAACTCTTGGGGGCTGGGGCGGTCCGCGCCAGCCCGGGAGGCAGAGAGTTGGGACCGGAGGGCCCTAACCCAGGCACACCGGAGGGGCCACCGCCAGCTGTTCCGGCACCGGAGTCAGCAGGGTCATCCAGGGAGGCCATACTGGGTCGTCCAGTAAATGCCAGCACTGTCCCCTGCCCCGGGGGGAGGTGGGGAAGGAGACCAGGGACCACGCATGTGGGCCATGCCTCCCACGGATCACGCAGCCACCTGTGCACGTGTGAGCACGTGCCATGCCACCCTTGGGCAGGTGGCTCCAGCTGCGTGACACCCAGGGGCCGTGGGCCAATAGGCACATGCATGTGTGAAGAGAGCTGACACGCTCCCAACCCCGGGGTGGGACCCAGCAGGATGCCCTCCCTTCACACACACCCTCTACACAGAGGCAGGGGACAACTCCCCCCGCCCCACCCTGGCCACATTATACACAGCACAGGGGCATGTGTGCGGTCTTGGGGCAGCTCCCAGTCCCGGGGAGAGGCAGACATCTTGACCATGGCCTCTGTGCAAGCACAGCGGCTCTGATGGTGCAGGGCACAGTTGCCCTCACTTCGTGGGGGGGATGCTGGGCATCATCCACTTTGTCCCAAGGGAGAACTGACCTCTTCTCTTCTTTCTCTACAGCTGCACCAGCTGCTCGTGCAGGGTGCACCACCCCTCCCAGGACATGCTCCAGCACCCGCAGCCTGCTCCGGACCACCACCATGCGGCAGGAGTACTGGCACCAGCACCTGGGGGCCCTGCGAGCCCTGCACCGCACCGTCGAGGCCTGGATGCGGGAAGACCTGTAGCTCCGCCGGGAGCAGCTGGCTGAGGACCGAGCCAGAAACGCTAACCTGCAGGCCCTGCTGCAGAGCATGGTGCCCTGTGCCAGTCCTGTGCCTGCTGCCCACCAACAACTGTCCCTCCTCCCACTCCTGCCCCCCTCCCACCTCTTCCTCCTCAACCTCCACACCCTCCTCCTCAATGTCCACACCCCACACCTCAACCTCCGCACCCTCCAACCCATCCCCCCGGGGACGCCGAGGTCCCCTTCCTCACCGTGCTGGGAAGCGGTTGGTCCGGCGAGACCCCCACCCCTGATCCCTGAGTTTCCCCTTCCCCTTCTTTCCCTTGCTTCCCCCTTCCAGTTCCCTCCTCCCAGTTTTCCCTCTCTCCTGCCCTCTCCCGCCTCCTTTCCCCCGTCTCCCCACAATTTCCCCCTCCCCAGTTGTGTTGAATAAAGAGAGTTGCTATTTTTGAAATACGTGTCTTTTATTTGACATCAGGAAGGGGGGGCTAGGGAAGGGTAAGTGGAAGGACAAGAGGGAGGAATGGGGCATGAGCCCCAGGTGGGGCAGACCGGGGAGACTGTTAGCGCTCCTCAGGGTGGAAGCTCTTCCACAGGGCCCCCTGGATCCTGACATCCCCTCGATGGTCCTCCCGGATGGCAGCCTGCAGACAGTGCAGCCAGGCTGCCGGCAACGTGTCCACGAGATGCAGCAGAGTCCCACAGGGGGCAGGTCTGGTTCCATGTTGCAGAGTGCCGGGGTGTCCCAAGTGAGGGCAAGCAGAGCACTCCAAGACACAAATGCTTTGCTGTCCCTCAGTGAGGTAGACCAGCAAGCAGAGAAACCTGAGAACTGTCTGTCCGAGATGGGGAGTCGGGTCCCTTTAAGCACAGCCCTCGGCTAGCCTGAGGCAGCAGCCCCACACGCTAAGTCCGACCCCGATGCCCTTTTGCCACTGGTTCCAGCCAGGCTTACCTTCGATTCAGGGTCCACTCAATGTGGACATGCTATTTCGAATTATCAAAACGCTAATTCGAATTAGTTTTTAGGTCTAGCTGCACTAATTCAAATTACCTTATTTCGAATTAACTAATTCGAATTAAGTTAGTTCGAATTAGTGCTGTAGTGTAGACATACCCTTACTTCTTGGGCTCAGAGAATTAGCTCTGTTAAATAAGGTTCTAGCAGGTTAATCTACCTCTGCTAGTATGTGATGGCAGAACACCACACTCTGTGGGTTACACTAGCAGCACTATTACACTGCCTTGTATGACTACAGTGTGCAAATGAGAGTGAATAACAACACCACATAACAGAAAACTACACATCACACAGAATATATGTATCAAACAGAAATGCTTTCACCGCCTTAAAGAAAACAGTTTGGGTTACTTAAACTTTCAGTTCCTTCCAGAATGAGGTCTTGATTTAACTTCCATGGAATGGAATGAAATGGAATGGACAGAGTTCAGTAGGAGTTGGATGGGGTAGTAACTTAGACTTATTCTGTGATGAGAGTGAGGCTGCAGAAGTGTAAAAGAGGAAGGGGGGAAGGAAAGAAGGAAGAGGTGCAGGGAGGAATTACATTGTAATCATATTTATGGCTATGAGACAGCTAAAGGATTAGTAATACTCAGACTACTGAATGCTGTCCTTTACAAGAAAAGGAAGTGTCAAGAAGTAAAAACACATTCACTTTTTAAACTACTTTCCAACTGTGACTTGGATGTGTATTTTTTTAAAAAATCTATCATAGGAATACACATCAGAAAATGAAAACAGAAAATCCCCATCTTTGAATATGAATATTTCATTATCATTCTTTAACTCGGACTCAGGCCCACTGAAAGGGTGGGGGGTGTTAAAAAAGGATAATTCAAAGGGGCCTGTGGCTCCTGGCTTCTGCTATGGAGCTCTGGGGCTGCCCTGGCCCTGACCCTTCTTCCCGAGGCCTCGCCTTTTCTAGGAATATGGAACCAGTCCCTACACCCCTTGCCCAGGGGCCTGTAGAGGCTGTCAGCACTCCTGCTCAGATTACAAAACCTACTACCAGTAAGTACAGAGAACGTGATAAAGGATTTATATTTAGATTTGAATATATGCTATACATGTATGTTATGTACCACATATTTTAGGCCAATATCCACTTTAATGGAAGTCTCTAGAAATTATTCAAAGGAGAATTTTACTCCAGAATGCCAGCAGGTATTGTGATGAAAAAGTCATTGTGATCAACAGAATTTTAAAAAAATGCAGAATCATGAATGATTTGTGTAGAATTAATAACATTTTCATGTATTCTACAGTGCATACTTAAACACCCAAATCAGATCAAATCCTTTAGCAAAATCTTACTACCTGTGATTTATGGAGTCCATCAATAATGCAACATTGTCAAATTTACATTTTAATTAGGTTAAATAAATGTTCTAATTATGTTCCCCAATAAAATATTTTATCTTAATTGCTTCATACTTATAGGAAATGGCTAACAAATATCTTAGGTAAGAAATAACATAGGGCAAGGACATGTGTTATTGAGAGATAATTTCACCTCCTGGGAAAAGATTATAGATGTGCTTGTTATGAAAAGCATTATAATTAAATTCAGTGCAACAACTTTAGGGGAAAAGAGAGAAAGAGAGAGAGAATCAAGCAGACAGTCCCAGTCAGGAGACGGAAAACGAGAGAATTACGTTACAAATATAAAGTAGACAAAACAGTCAGAGGAAAAGTCTCTAGAAATTAGCAATTACTAAAAATCTCTACACAGAAGCACTCCCCATCTCCAACACTCTTCATTTACTCACAACATTCAACTAACTAATGCTTAAACAGGGACCATTTTACATTAAAGGGGGAAATATATATGGCATATCAGAAAAACAAAAATTCCTCCTAAATTCCATGCCATACAAGCCTGAGGAAACCCATAGCAATTATGCAGCATGGTACCAAAGCCAGATGGAGGATGTTCTGAATTTGGCCCTAAATACGCACAGCTATATATTTATGTTCTTAAATGTGTTACTTTACAAAAAAAATCTGTTTGTGGTACTTGGCACAAAGGCAAAACCAATAGCCATAAGGCAATCTCCCACCAGACAAAATACTTAATTACCTACTAGTAGAGACAGAGAAACAAGAAGCAAGATGCTTAAAAACAAAAAAGCAAAACAAACAAGAGAAACCCTGATCAAATCAGGGTACAAATTTACCTAAGAATAAACTAACCATAATAACACCCCCAAAATACTCAAATGCAGCCATCAGGAGATTCCAGAAAACCTTTTCTGGACAAGTTCCACAAATAGTGATGATTGACCAAGAACGTCTTTTCTTAACCCAACTCTGGTTCTAAGTGATCATTACTAAGCTAGAGCCAATTATGCAAATAGGACTTTATACTCCAATACCATAATTGTAACCTTTGTTTTATTGGCAGCCAGCTAGTGAGTTAACAGAGGGCAGGTACACTATACACTGTCACTGCTGTTCAAGAGTCTGCATAATGACCCCGTTGATCCTTCGCAATCAGTTTGAAGGGAAGCATAATTTATGTCATATTTCATATTTGAACCTGCTTACAGACTCAAGGATAATTCCAATATAATTTGTTTTTGAAAGAAATTGCTGAAGTTTCCAGATGGGGTAATATTCCCTCTTGAGCATTTGTTCCAACAAGAATCTTTGGGCTGGGTGATCTGTCAAGAGTCACAAGTACTATATCACAAGTGGTGGCAATGTTCTTTGAAAAATGGGGAAAATCATATTGTTCAAAACATTCTCTTATACCTGACTCTTGCCTGGGTTCAGTTTTAGCTATCTATCTTGCCAGGTAAAATAATCTGGTAATAGTCAAGTAGCCAATAATTCATAAAGAGTCCATTGAAAATCAGGCATAATATTTTTATTACACAAATACATCCATTTATATAATCTTTCACAGTGATCTTATATTATCCCACAAGAGATCATATCCTTGTTGATACTTCATATCTTAAACTGTTGAAAAAAGCTAACTTAATCAGCAAGGAGGGTTCTTTAGTGTTCACCATCAGGTGACTAATAATCATTACCATGACTCTATGCCCAAATCAAATTTGTCCAAAAACCAGTCATGTCCAGAAAAAGCCTAAACCTACCTTCTTTTCAATAATCACTCCTCCAAAATGCACAGCTAGACAACTTTTAAGATATTTTACATTGTTTTCTTTTAATAAATAGCTAATCTTTGATATACTTAAATACAAAATGCATTTGAATAAAGATTTAAAAACCTGTATCCACAGCAGATTCAGCTTTCTTCACTGTACTTCACCAGCTTCTATGTCTATTTCCACCAAAACAGAACTTAAACTTGGCAAGAAAGAATACAAGTCATGCTACAAGAGAAGCTGGAATTGGAAATCATAGAATCACAGGGTTGGAAGAGACCTCAGGAGGTCATAAAGTCCAACCCTTCTCCCCCTCCCCCCCGCCAACTCCCACTAAAAGCAGGAACAATCCTAGCTAAATCATTCCAGCCAGGGTGTTGTCCAGCCAGGACTTACAAACCTGTAAGGGTGGAGATTCCACCACTATCCTAGGTAACCCATTCCAGGGCTTCATCACCCTCCTAGTGAATTAGTTTTTTCCTAATATCCAATCTAGACTTTCCCCACTGCAACTTGAGACCATCACTCCTCGTTCTGCCATCTGTCACTACTGAGAACAGCCTCCCTCCATCTTCTTTGGAACTCCCCTTCAGATAGTTGAAGCCTGCTATAAAATCACCCCCTCACTTTTCTCCTCTTCAGACTAAATAAACCCAAATTCCTCAGCTTCTCTTCATAAAGCATATGCTCCAACTCCCTAACCATTTTTGCTGCCGTCCGCTGGACATTCTCCCATGTGTCCTCATCCTTTCTACACTGGGGGGCCAGGAATTGGATGCAATTCTACAGATGTGGCCTTAGCAGCACTGAATAAAAGAGAATAATCACTTCCCTAAATCTGTTGGCAGTGCTCCTACTAATGCATCCCAATATGTTGTTAGCCTTCTTGGCTACAGGGGCACACTGTTGACTCATATCCAGCTTCTCATCCACTGTAATCCTCAGGTCATTTTCTGCAGAACTGCTGCTCTCCCAGTCAGTCCCAGACTGTACAATGCTTGGGATTCTTCCATGTCCTTGTTGAACCTCCTCAGATTTTTTTTTGGCCCAATCTTCCAATTTGTCTAGGTCACTCTGTACCCTATCCCTACCCTCAAGCATGTCTACCTCTTCACCTAGCTTAGTGTCATCAGCAAACTTACTGAGGGTGCAATCCATCTCTTCATCTAGGTTATTAGTAAAGATGTTGGACAAAAACACAGCAAGAACCAACCCCCGGGGAACTCTGCTTGATACAAACCACCAACCAGACATGGAGCAGTTGATCACAACCCATTGAGCCAGATGATCTAGCCAATTTTTTACCCCCTTACAGTCCATTTATCCAATCTATACTTCCTTAACTGGTTGGCACATATACTGTGGGAGATCATATAAAAAGCTTTGCTCAAATCAAGGCATATCACATCCACTGTTATCCTCGTATGCACAGAGCCAGTTATCTCATCTATTAGTTACATTTTTTTCTGCCATTGTCAAACACTGTAAGCTAAAACACCCCTTCTCTGAAAAAAAATTCATCAGAGAATGAAAAACTTTTATCATAGAATCATAGAACTAGAAGGGACCTCAAGAGGTCATGGAGTCCAGTCCCCTGACCTCATGATAGGACCAAGCACTGTGTAGATCATCCCTGGCAGGTGTCTGTCTAACCTGCACTTAAAAATCTCCAGTGATGGAGATTCCACAACCCCCCTAGGCAATTTATCCGGGAGAGGCATAAGGATCTTGCACAAAAAGGGGTTTTGGCACAAAAAGGAAACGTCCACACTGCATGTTTTTGCGCAAAAACCTCTTATGCAAAAATGGATCAGAAGAGATTATGCAAATGAAGAGCGAGAAAATGCTAATCAGCACTTCATTTGCATTGCCTCTTGTGGCAAAATGCGTAGTGTAGACATAGCCTTAGGAAGTTTTTCCTAATGTCCAATCTAAACCTCTCTTGCTGCAATTTAAGCCCATTGCTTCTTATCCTATCCTCAGAGGACAAGGAAAACAATTTTTCTCCCTCCTCCTTGTAACATCCTTTTAGATACTTGAAAACTGCTATCATGTCTCCTTTCAGTCTTTTCTTTTCCAAACTAAACAAGCCCAATTTTTTCAGTCTTCCCTCATAGGTCATGTTTTCTAGACCTTTAATCATTTTTGCTGCTCTTCTCTAGACCGTCTCCAATTTTTCCACACCTTTCTAGAAATGTGGTGCCCAGAACTGGGCACAGTACTCCAATTGAGGCCTAATCAGTGCAGAGTAGAGTGGAAGAATGATTTCTCATGTTTTGCTCATAACACTCCTGTTAATGCATCCCAGAATCATGTTTGCTTTTTTTTTTTCTTTTTTTTCTTTTTTGCAACAGTGTCACACTGTTGACTCATGCTTAACTTGTCATCCACTATGACCCTTAAATCCCTTTCAGCAGTACTCCTTCTTGGACAATCACGTCCCATTCTTTATGTGTGTGAAATTGATTGTTCCTTCCTAAGTGAAGTACTTTGCATTTGACCTTATTAAACTTCATCCTGTTTACCATTTCTCCAGTTTGTCCAGATCCTTTTGAATTTTGACCCTATTCTCCAAAACACTTGCAATCCCTACCAGCTTGGTATCATCCACTAACTTAATAAGTGTATGCTCCATGACATCATCTAAACCATTGATGAAGATACTGAACAGAATCGGTTCCAAAACAGACCCCTGTGGAACCCCGCTTATAATACCCTTCCAACATGATTGTGAACAGTTAATAATTACTCCCTGAGAACAGTTGTCCAGCCAGTTATGCAACCACCTTATACAAGTCCAGGGGTGGGCAATAATTTTTTGCTGGGCCACACTGGAAGGGGCAGGGCCTCAAAAGAAAGGGGCAGGCCAGGATGCTTCAGGCTTCCCCACCCACAGACCATGATTGGTTTGGGGTTGGAGGAGCCCCCCTCTTCCCACTAAGCACAGTTGCCCCTGGTGGTGGGAAGAGACTTCCCGTGCTGCCTCACGCCCAGGCCAATCAGGGCCTGGGGGTTGGGGAGCATGCAAAGCCTCCTCTGCCAGAAGCGCGCAACACTTCTAAGTGCCATGCACTCCTCACAGGGCGGGGACAGGACAGAGGAACCTGTGCGCACTTCCCCACCCCCAAGCTAATCAGGGCTTGGGGGCAGGGGAGTACGTGAAGCCTCCTCCCGCCCTGCCAGGAGTGCGCCGCTTTTCAAAGTGCTGCGTGCTCCTGGCAGGGCAGAGGAAACTATGTGCGCTTTTCCCTGCCCCCAGAGCCTAATTGGCCTGGGGGCAGGAGAGTGGCAGGGCCTCCCATTTGGCAGGCCAGATCTGGCTCATGGAGGCCCTTTTTCCCACCTCTGTACTAGCCCACCTAGTTTATTGATTAAAAAGGTCATGTGAAACCATGTTAAATGCCTTACTAAACTCTAGGTATACCACATCCACCACTTCTCCCTTATCCACAAGGCTTGATATCTTATCAAAGAAAGCTATCAGATTTGTTTGACATGATTTGTTCTTTACAAATCCATGCTGGCTGTTACTTATCACCTTATTATCTTCCATATGTTTGCAGATGGATTCCTTAATTACTTGCTCCATTATCTTCCCTGGCACAAGAGTTAAACTGACTGGTCTGTTGTTTCCTGGGTTGTTCTTATTTCCCTTTTTATAAATGGGCACTATATATGCCCTTTTCCAGTCTTCTGGTATCTTTCCCAACTTCCATGATTTTTCAAAGATGATTGCTAAAGGCTCAGGTACTTCCTCTATCAGCTCCTTGAGTATTGAAGGATGCATTTCATCAGGCCCTGGTGACTTGTCGGCATTTATCTTTTCTAAGTAATTTTATCTTTAGAATGGTTCTAGAACAGGTAACATAAAAGGTTTCTGTAAGATAAGTATTGGTCCTTGTGTTGAGAGAGGCTAAAAATCAAATTTTATACATCAGTTATTCAACCTCCTGCATTAAAAACAACAAGCCTAATAGGATGATCCATCAATGGTGATTGAGATCAAGTTATTATTTGGCTGCACCCTTTCATCAGAAGTATGACCCATACAAAACTTGGTAGTGCTGGTAATAGCAGCTTCTTGTAGCAACCATCATAACTGATCCTCTTCCTTCAAGATTTTCAGGTACTCAACTCATAAGATGAAACAATAATGGAAATACTTTTACCTTTGAAAATCCATCACTGGCCCACAACAGGAGATAAAAGCCTATACATGTCTCCATGATGTTCTTGTTTAAAAAAATTAAAGTAATTCTCCATGATGATTTGTAGTCCCAAAATTCTTTGTATTTAACCTTTCCCCACAATGGTTCTTTATGCATGAACGAAAGTTATTTATATCTATAATTCTAGGGAAATTGAAAGTTAGTATTATTGAATGATGGAATGTATATAATATTTTTACCCTTAACCCATTGACCTGTGCAAAATGAGTCCAGATGTCTAGGAAAGGACCACATGTGGTTGTTCAAGAATACTTGCTAATGAAAATGTTTTACGTGATCACTGAGATAATGATCTTTTCAAAGATGCTTTTTTGCTCATTAGGAATTACTTGTTGCCACAGGCATTTTCTATAATAACAACTGGGTTATATATATCTTTAGAACTGGGGTGGGGGGTGGTCTCAAATTCATGAACTATTCATGGCCATGGACTATGAGCATTTTGTAAATCAACCCAGGAGTCTCATGGCCTGGGGTGAGTGTATCCATTCCCATCCCCCAGACCCTACCCCTTCCCACAACTGCCCCATCCTCTCCTCCCCATTGCACCCTGTCCCCGCAATGGATATGGCCTTATGGATAACCGGGGGGCGGGGGCCTGGCATTGAGCAACGGCAGGAGTAGGGCCCCCTTGTACTCACCACACAGTCTTCAGATTGGTTGTTAATGTATAACCTTTCTTTTAGTATTCTATAATGTTCTATATTAATCTTGACTAATCTTTGATTAATAATTCCAATTAAGCCTGATTACATTCCCTCATAGTAATGACAGAACAGAACTTAAAATGAAGAGCAGCTATTGTCTAAATGGTGGAACTATGATATGATATTGACTAGCAATAAAGCCGTGTCCTCTCCTTCCCCAAATCAAATAAGAGTTTTTGATTTTCCATTAGGTATTCACAGACACTGAGTGTGACCACAGGACCTTTTGCTATCATATTGATCTACTCCAGTCAGAACATCAATCTGAAAGTGCAGCTGTTTCCACCCTTAAAGCACCACTACATGTTGCTAGTCAATGATAATGTCCTCCCTTGGTTACCCAAAAACAGAAGACATCAAAGGGAATGAGGAGGTACAATTTGGTACTGCTATAAGAGCCAGTCAGGCATGGAACAAAGTCTCCATTCCCATTTTCCGTGAAGCTTTACCCAACAACATTCCATTCCATAAAGATTTCCCCATTCCTTAAACATGAAGGGAGAATATGTTTCAGTTCACTCTCCACCTCATCACTGTCCAATATGTCTGAAGTAATTATTTTCCCCACAGATCCAATCCCAATATAACCAAACAAACAAACAACCACACTGCATATGTAGCATTCTCAGGTGCATCAAAAACTGCTTTGATGCCTTCAGAGGGTTTCCTGCCTGTGAGTGCCCTCCCACCCAAAGTGATATGGAAAGTTAGAAGAAAACGTAGGCATGTTTGTGAGGGATATAGCACAGGATGTCAATGAAGTGCTGGTGAAATCCTTCTGTGATTGGTGAGGCAACATGGCTGGAGCCTCAGATGAGCACTTGGCTTCTAAAATAAGTATGCCTCAAAACAATATGTGTTAGAAAATTAAACAGATCTTATAAGGAGTGTGCTAAGTCAGACCAGCCATTTGAAGCATGCTCTTCTAATAATAAAACTACATGTTTCAGTCTAATTATTTTGCTTACAGAATTAAAACTCTAGGAAGGTTAACATAGCTGTTAGAGCATTTCTTTAGAAGTTATGGGATACAATGCCCAAGGAGGAGTGGAAGATCAAAATCTTCAGTTCATAATGAAAATAGATTCCTCTCCTGCCATTTCCTGTTCTCATGTTTTTTCATAAGAATGAGGGAACAGATTTACAATGTCCCCAGTGTGCTACTTTCTGTAATACTTTGACCTTTTCAGTGTTCTAGTTTGGATTGTTGATCAATTCTACACTTTTCCCACAAGTCAATGGAGCTGTAAACAGAACAAGGAAATGACAATGAGATAAATTAAAGACTAGTACAAGCATCAAAGGAGTACAACACATGACTGAAATTTATAGAATACTTGGAGTTATCATATTCTGATGCTTCTTTCTTATGACAATGATAAGGGGGAGAAAGAACAGTTATGAACCATAGTTATGACAGTGTGAATGGGAAATGGTAAAAATCTAACTTGTTCTTATTTTATTTTTAAGATTCAATTTCATGATGGTCCTTTGATGATGTTTCTGAACTTAATGTGATGTAATTATAGTATCTCACTGAGATCAAATGTTTTAGTCAGCCAATCAAAATATTGGAGTTCTAAATGGAACATATACTGTACTTTGATATTCAAGTCTGAATGGCTAGTAAAAACTTTAGGTTAAATAATCCTGCTGAACAGAAGAATAAATGTTTATGCTGAATATAGCTTTAAAAAGCTCTCTGAGCCCTGCAAAACTAAAGGTCAACTATTTCACTGTACAGATAGATACTTTATTTTTTTCATGGACTTCTCTTAAGATTTTTATAAAGAAGATATACGTGCAAGGCATTTCAGATTTCATGTGTGATGTGTTGTGTGTTATGTGCTTAAGTGATATGCACTGATCACTCTTTGTAGACTCCGTTCTTTCCTTCAAATGGAAAAAACTACTGAAGAAGATTCCAGCTGCTTCAACATTCTAGGCTTTGTGCTAAATGAGCCTTCACCAAGGAAAAAGCAATATCTTATAAGACGGCTCAGCTTAGTAACATTTATGCTATGAAAGTTTACATGACTGTGACTTTATTGGCCAATTTTGGGGTGTGGCTGAGCTATGCAGGCTCAGGCATAAGAGAGAGAAAGAAAAGTAGATCTAATACTTTAGCCCTTAGATAATTTACAGGATCTCTAAAATTGTACAGGCCTAATGGTGGCCTAGGAGTCACATTGCCAAACAAAGGTCACAGAATTACCTTGAGATTCTGCCCCATCTTGCTCTCTTCATATAATTTCTCCATCCCGAATGTGCCCCCTGTACCAGAAGAGGAGCATAAACAACTTTATAACACCAAGATGACAAGGAAAAAGATTACAAAAGGGAATCTCCACTTGGTCTCATTGGATAGGTCTCTGTTCCCTTTGTATTGTTAGAGTGAGAAGATGAATGGAGGCAGGAGCCAGAATATATACCTCTATCTTTAGAAGGATACAAGTTGAGATCAGGATAACTATATCCCCAGAATGTGGGTGATTTAGACAAGACACTCATTAAAACCTTCTTCTTTTTTCCCTCTGATTTAGAACTTGTTAGAGGACATGCATCATGATAGTAGCTGACTTTGTTTACAATTGGAAGGAACAATATTGAACATTTACAAGTAATTCAGCTCCAAGGTTTAGCTTTATTAAAGGCCTCATTAAAGTTGCAAAATAATTGTACACATTCTGCTTAGTGTGCCCTACTTTGTCAGTCACCACATGCTATTGTGCATATAAAACTTATCCCTTCTAGAGATTTCTAAGCGCTTTTATTGTAATTGGCATAATTAACTTCACACAACTGCAGTGAAAATTTACCAGCCCATTCATAAAATCTACTTACCTGTCCTCTATCATGATTGATAATAAAGAAAATTAATTAGATTTTATTTGCCCATCAAATTCAATCATCCAAAGTAATTTACCAAGTAGAATTTTGTGAAGTTGGTTTATATATATAGTTAGTAAAACTGAAGTGCATGATTCCACTATGCTTATTTTGCAAGCCTGTGGGACATTGCTTTTTTTCTAGATACTGTGATTAATCCAACGATAGTAAAATATGTGCCTTGCTGAAGCTGGCATTTTCCATTAGAACTTGTTGATTTAAACTTTGGAAAACCCTTGCAGACCTTTCTATCTTTAAAGTCTAAAGTCTATCTTTAAAGGACGAACTAGCTTATACAATATGTAAGTTGGCCTATTATACATTTTGGAAGTATCTTTATAGCTCTTGCATAGAACAGTTCTCTAAGTTGGTACAGCATTCACCACTAGCATCGTTTTAAAGGGAAACCATCATGGATAATTTTAAAATGATCATTTTTCTGATTGTCGAATAGTGGTAATCTAATGTGTGTTTTTTTTCTTGTCTTCAGTGCTGTTCACAATTCTGAAGATGAATTGTGAGTTGCAAAGTAACTTGTCTTCAGTGCTGTCCACAATTCTGAAGATGAGCAAAACTCAGGATGAAAATTAATGTGTACAAACAAAATAATATTGATTTATGTGGCATGAGCATGAAGGGTGTGTCTACACTGCACCGTAGGTAGAAATAAGATACGCGATTTGATCTAAGCAAATTGCATATCTTATTTCGATGTTATTTCAAAATAGCTTATTTCTAAATCTGGTGCTGTCTATGCAGCACTAATTTTGAAATAAATCACTATTCCTAAACATCCTTTATTCCTCGTGGAATGACACTTACAGGTACGTCTGAATAGTGAGCCCATTATATTTTGAAATAATGGGTGCGCTCAAAAGATGCAGAATTGCTATTTCGGGATACTTTCGGCATCCCAAAATAGCAGTGCAGTGTAGATGTAACCTAACTTCAGAAAATATTACTATGATTAATTGCAACAATAAGAAAATTAACTCAAATTAAGTTCATTGCAAAACTGGAGGTAAATTAATTTAAAAATGTTTCAGTCATCTATGAGGGAAATATTCAAATTAAGTTGTTATTCTTGTCCTGATATGCTGGATTGAAACCATCACATTTTTATTAAATGATAAGGTGTTTGATTTACTTAATACCAGCCATTAAACAAAATATGAAAAACTGAGAAGGAACAAATATAATACTAAAGAAATAAGTGGCTTACATACACTAGAATGTATCCATTTTAGAATGGAACATATTAGTTAGTATTCATATTTCTATGCCTTTTCTTTAAAATGAGAGATTCATGGCAGAGTAAAAGGCCTTTTTGCTGGTCAGAGCAAAGGATCCAATGGGCAGGAACTCATGTAGAGTGTATGTGAAACACTGGACACTAGAATTAAACAGAAAATGAAGAAAGACTACATTTTGTTTTGAGAAAAATATCAATAATGTATTAACCGGTGTTCATTAAACTACAATAAAAACAATACCAATAGGATAAAAACTTACAGCTTTATAAATACTTGTCAATTACTTCATCCACTGGTTTATTTAGGATTCTTTTTATACTTCATTACATGATTATCCAGGTATTAAATTGCTTACATTGAGCTCCCCACAAAAAAAGATGTAAAAATGGAGAAGAGACCATAAGGTTGGGCTAGAACACAGTTGTTAGATTACTTAGGTTTGATGGAGGGAAAAGAGAGGATGAAAATGACATTGGAGAGGTCCCAGTTATTAGAGAGGCTCTTGAGGCAAGAAGCTATAGTTAAGTAGTTATAGTTATTTCATATGAAGGGGAGATTAAACAAATTGTGCAGAAGGAGAAGTGGATAAAAGGAGCGTATGAGGAATTATAGTTCAGCCAGCCTTGCTTTCATATCTGGGAAGGTCCTGGAACAAAATATATTGAACAATTAATTTGTTAAAAGCTAAAGAAAAAGAAGGCAATGAGTAACAGCCAACATGAATTTGGCAAGAACAAATTATGCCAAACCAGCCTAGTTTCCTTCTTTGACAGGGTAACCAGGCTAGTGGATGGCAGGTGGGGTAAACAGTAGATGAGATATTTTTTTACAATGGTGAGGCTTTTTGGCAAAGTCACTCCTGACATTCTCACAAGCAAACTTTGGAAATGTGGTCTAGAGGAAATTACTATATGGTGTGTGTACATATGGTTGAAAAAATCATGCTCAAAGATTCATTATCAAGGTATGCTGTAAAACTGGAAGTACATTATCAAGTGGAGTTTCTCAGGTATTTGTCTTGAATTCAAGATGCATTAATGTTTGGTATTTTTATTAACTACTCAGATAATGGGTTGGAGAGTCTGCTTATACAATTTTCAGTTGTTACATAATTGTGTGCGTGGGTGAGGGGTTGCAAACCATTTGAAGGTTAGGATTAGAATTAAAAATGATCTTGCCAAATTAGAGAAGTAGCCTGAAATCAACAAAATAAAAATCAATAAAGAAAATTGAAAAATATTACACTTGAGAAGAGAGAATTCAAAATACATATTTACGGAATGGGGAATAACTGGCTATGTTGTAGTACTGCATAAAAGGATCTTGGAGTTATTGTGGATCACAAGTTAAGCATGAATTAGCAATCTAATGTTAATGCAAAAATCTATTATAATTCTGGGATGTATCAAAATTATATCCAGCTGAGGCCTCACCAATGCCAAGTAGAGAAGAACAATTACCTCCCATGTTGGCACTGGTGATGCCTCAGCAGGAGCACTGTGTACAGTTTTTGGGCATCACATTTTATGAACGAGGCAAAAAATTGGACAGTTCTGACAACAAAAACAAAACAATAAGAGGAGTAGAAAACACAACCTGTGAGAAAAGGCTAAATTAATTGGGGGAGTTTCATCTAGGGAAAAGGCCGCTCAGAGGGACATGGTAACAGTCTTCAAATAAGGAAATGTTGTCAAAGAGAACGGTGATCAATTGTTCTCCATGTCCACCAACAGTAGAACAAGAAATAATCTAAATTTGCAGAAAGTGAAATTCAGGTTAGAGGTTAGGGAAAAAAATCTGGAACATCTTACCTAGGGAAGTTTGGAATATCCTTCATTGGAGGGTTTTCTTTTTTTTTAATAACAAGTTTCACAAACATCTGTCACAAATGATCTAGGTAAAACAAAAAAAGCAGGCATGGAGCAGTTTAAAGACTAACAAGATAGTTTATTAGGTGGTGAGCTTTTGTGGGGCAGACCCACTTCTTTAGATCATATTCTGAAAGTGAATTGGCATGACCATTGTATAACAGAGGGATACAATGAAAAAAGTAAAAAAATACAAACTGACAAATCAGCTACATAGAACAGAAGGTGGGGGCAGGGGAGGGAATGACAAGGTAGGAGGAAATTGCTTACTGTAAGTTAATTAAGTGGCTAATCTGGGATCACTACGAATATCAAAAGGTGGGGAGGTTGTTTTTGTAATGTGTGAGATAATTATCATCTCGATTAAGGCCCATTCGCAAAGTGTCGAATTTCAGCATAAATAAAATTTCTGAGGTCTCCCTCCGTAATCTGGTGTTAAAGTCTCTTTGTTGTAAGAGGCATGTTGTCAGGTTGTAAATAGGGGGAATTAAAAGTATTCATCATTAAAGGGCACTCATCATTGTCAAACTGAACAGAGAGTAAGTTTTCCCTTCATAACTCAGAAAAAAAAAAACAGAAAAAAAAAAGATTTCAGCAGTATTACAGGAACTTTGGGTGTTTTCCAGGCCATTATGTCATGTGCATTAAAATATCCATCTCTCACAGTAAGTGGTAGTAGCAGTTTGTGTTTTACTTTCTATCTGAAAGTTCTGCCCCTTATGCTACACTACCTATGAAAAGAAGGCAGTTGAAATCTTCCTTTGTGTTAGTTTTCTTTATGTTCTCTTTTATTTTGTCACAATTGGCTGATCATATTTGAACCGATGTCTGACTATGAAAGTATAACATCTTTATATGATCATACCAAACTGTAACTATTCATGCCTTTGTTACATTTGCACTTCAATCATATCTTTTGATGTTTAGAATGCTCTCTAGAAAAAGGAACTAATGTCCAAGCAGGTTAGACGCTTGGAGGCATCTTGACCAAGAGATGAAGACTAACAAATTTCATTCAGACTGAAGTAGATAAGATAGACATCTCCTACCATTCAAAAACCATAGCTAATTGCTTCACACATGTTTTAATAATTGGCTTTCTTCTCCCCAGTGCATTAGAACAGAGAGAACTGTACAATACACTCAGTAAACTACAATCATATGCAGTGGAGTGAAGACAAAAATGAAGACATCTGTAAGCCAGTGAACAGATACACCAGCTGGGAGAGTTAAAATAAAATCCAAAAGAGTCTAACCAGGATCAAAGCAGCAAAGCACTTGATGACAGCTGATGGAGACCTTTACACATTTCAGCAAACTAGGATAGTAGTCCTTCCCTTGTAAATAGCCAACCTTTTCCTTTTTTGGCATCTACACCCATCATGAACCATGTGATGGGCCAGGAATCTGGGTTCTGTTTGTAATTCTTTACATGCTAGAACTTAAAGGTTGCCTTTATATCCTGTCACAATATTTTTTTACAATGAATTTTAGTGAGCCAATGCCATTGTCAACCAAGAATCACATGCACCACAGCAACAGGAATAAAGAGGTCTATCCTTCTGATCAATATGTATTCCTAACTCCCAATAAGATAAATTCAGTCTTGATGTAATCAGATGGAGAAGAATTGTATAAAAATATAATATTTCCTCATTGACTCTACCAAATGTATGCATGTGTACTGACATGGCAACAGATCATTAAATACAACAGTTATGTAGACAACATTTAACCATACATTTTATAAATACAAACTTTAGAAATTCTGGTACTGCTGAACTGTGTTGCATAATAAAGGTTCTAATACAATCTAATGTCTTATAACTGGCCATTACTAAGGGTTTTTTTTGTAGATATTGGTTTGAAAAAAAAAGAAATTTTCTAGCATTCTGAGCTCACAAATTGAAGCAGGAAAGAGAAAAGGTTCTACATAAGTTTAACTCTCATGGCATATTTTATTTTTGTTATAGAGAAACACAGCTTAACTAAATTGAATCAAATCTTTTAGCATGTAAGGTACTTTGAATATGTAAATCACTAAGTAATATTACTGTGGACTTGTCAGAGGGGAAGAAATCAGTAGTTCTACTGAATAGATTCAATTTAGCATTATATATCTATTCAGTGTTAAAATAGAGTAAATTTGACCTGTTTTTCTGAGGGATTGTGGAAGCCATTTACACTTTGAAAATACTGTGGTATCCTCACATGAAAGGTATATAAAACCTAACATCTCCTGTGCACCAGTTTGGTATCAGCTTGGAAAAAGTTAGAGAGAGCATTCCAACAAGCCAGGGAAGAAGGGTCATAATTCCTACCGATACAAATTTGCTTGTGATTTCACCCATTGTGAAATGCAGAGCTAGAGCCACATTCTGCCACTGGTTGTATTTATGTGACTTACTGTAATCTTGCGTAGCTGTATATACATGATTCATGGCAGAATTTTGCCTTCTCTGAGTAAGCCATTTGAACTAAATGCTAACATCTCAAACATTCCAATGTATTACCTGGCAAATTCCAAGTGTCTGCATTTAAAGTGTCCCTTTAGTAAATATGTCTCCAAAGAATAGACATGCTATAGCTTTAAAATTGTAACAGCCAAATATTTTAAGGCAATCGAAAACAGTAGAGTCATATGCTTGATATTGGATTAAGAATAAAACCAACAAAATCTGTAGTAATTTCAGTACATCTAATTGGCTATGTAATTAATTCCCTTAATAAACCTAGTTAGTCTTTAATTTTCAATAATGAATAACAAAATTTCAAACCTTTTGCTATAATGAAATATATTCCCCTGAGTTTGCAGCTTTGTTCCAGATGAATAAAGCAGTATCTGTTTAAATCATACTCAGAGGATAGCAAGTAGTAATTCTCAAGGGACTATCACATTCTGCTGTGAACTGCTGTGTAATGACAAAATTTCATTTCCAATGCAAAAATTTCCCTGCACAGTTCCTGCTGAATAATTTAGACACAAACAGGGCAAAATAATCACAAGACAAAAAGATGCAATGTCTTTAAGATACAATATCTAAACAATGCTCAATATGAATAGCATAGTCAGTTAAAAGACTATGTTTTCTGGGCTCAGATACATGCAGGGGAATGCAGATTTAACTCTTATACAATTCCATGTAAGCTCAAGGTTTCCCACATGTAAATCTAACTGTAGGATCTAGGTTTTATGTTAGATGTCTGACCTGACTATTTTTCTTTTTATGTAGAAAAGATGCTTTAACTTTGATTTATTATATCTCATGCTCAACTATAACATTGTGATGTCAGCAATTATGAAGAAATCTCCAAAAATTCTGAGTTTGAATACAAATAAGCAGTCACATAATTCACAGGTGAAATCTTGACCCCCTCATTGCACTCAGTGTTGTAATTTCCCTATACTTCAGAGGACCATGATTTCATTCAAGGCATTTTCAAAGATTTTGAAAAGCAGCGTACTGGTCTCTGACCTACTCTTTACATTTTTTATCTGTAACAGAAGGATGAATATTTACAGGATTGTAGTTAAGGTAACTTAAAGATTTGTACAGTGCTTTAAAAAAGAAAAGTACTGTAAATAATTGTGACTAACCCACCCATGTCTAGGAAGTGCATTGCTAGAAAGAATGACAACTATGTTATAAATGAATTAAGTTCCTCTCTCCAGCTCCTACCACCAAAGTAGCTTATCTGTTTCTCTCTTACTTGACCAGATGCAGATTTTACCAATATAAAAATGATATTGTTTTATCTATTACTTGCATAACATAATATTTAACATATACTTTATATTCCTCTAAATGGAATTATCTCCATATTTAGAATGCATACCTCTAGAGCACACCAAACTTCTCAAACTATGTATCCTTCTTTAAATTCCAATTTCTTGTTTCTGTTCAATAAGTTGCAGCAAATCAATCTTGTGTCCTGACAAATTCTTTGAAGAATTTCACACTTGATTTTAGTTGAAGCATAGCAGCATGAAATCATTAGTTAAAATTGTCAATAAACTATCAAAATGCTAAAATTATGGAGGAAAACTTGCAAAGCAATGAAATCCACAATCCCAAAATTGATTTATTGGAAACCTATCCATAGATTGCATTAGGGCAAAGTAAATTGCAGTTTGAAAGGCTAATGATTTTTGGAGGTATGCAAATCATATTGGGGCTATTATTTATTTTGTATGTCCTCAGATATTCAGAAATGGAGTCAGCCAAAGAAACTGAAATGCTAGTAAGTAATATTTTTGCCTGATGACACCAGAGGTTTACAAAGTTTATCCAGGGAAAAATATACTAGTATTTAAATAGATACAGTAGCCATTCTTAAATTACACTGTGTCAGACAATGACAGGATTAAACTAAATGCAGGAAAACTACATGTTTACTGTGAGACTGTGTACAAGGCCTTCAAATGCCTTCTCTCTTTCATCTCATTTTCTTTACATTCTTAGATATATGACATTTTATTATATTACTACTATATCTTACTATATATTTTAGAAATGTGTGTCTGTCTCTGTCTGTCTGTACATCCATCTGTGAGTCTGTTTGTTCTAGAACTCCTCCTAAACAGTAAGGGGCTGATTGCCAGAGGGAGAGGACGTATACCACTTGCTCCAGACAAGCCACAGTGCAAACCCAGACACAACGACATCACAAACCAGGTTGAAGGCAAGACGTTCCCCAGAGGGTTCAGGGAGTTTGAAGGCCTGAAGGAATGAACCAGCCTAGACCAGGGACAGAAGACAGAAACCCACATCACTGCTGTGGGGACAGTGGCAGGAAGTAGCCCATTGGAAGGTGATGACTAACTGGTGAATGAGCTCATGCTGGGAGTCAGTGTGTTTTGGTTGGAGCTTTACCCTGCTGACTCAGTGGCTGAAGCTACAGCCACTAATAAGGCCCTGGGCTGGGGTCCTGTGGATGTGGTTGGAGGGCCTGGACCTCCTGCTGAGTGATGTAACACCCTCCCCTGTCTTCTGTCTAAACAGGGAGCTAAACTGTCCCAGGAATTGCAGTGAGCTTATTGACTCTGGCCATTGGGCCATACTGCCCTGCAGACCAGGGCAAGTTTACTGAGTTTGTCCAGTGGGTCACCCTGTGCTTCAGACTGGGGCGAGTTTAGAGACGTTGGCCAATGGGCTAATGTCGGACCTATAGACATTGGTTGGGGAGAACAAATCAGTTGCATGTGTGTCCACAATGGAGATGGGCACACTCACCCACTTAGGGCATGGTCATCCTCAGTGTGTCACAAGCTTCCTCTTATCATAACTTAAAGCACGGGTTAGGGGTTGGCTGTGCCAGGGCAATGGGATGTGCATGGAATCCAATTGTTTCCCATAAAATGAAAAGGGAGGGGTCTGACAGGAGTAGACAGTTAAACTGCAGAATGACCACAAGGTGGACAGCAAGCAGATCAGGACAGCTATAACCCCACTGGGCCAGCAGAGGTGGAGAAAGGAATAGCTATCTACTATATATTTCAGAGAGTTTGTTTATTTGTGTGTTTGTGTATATATCTGTGTGTCCCCCAGCTGGAGGACATGTACACCTCCCTTTGTTCCAAACTGCTGCATGAGAGGGCTGGGGTTGTCCTCTCTCCCTAGGGCAGCCTGCATATTGAAACTCTCATCCCTAGCCCCTTCCTAGAACAATGATTTAAATGAAGAAAAACAAAACTTATTTAAGGACTTGAGCAACACCAGGTAAATTTTCTAGTATATAATATATGGATAGTATATACATAATATATGGATATTATGTATTCGATATAAAGTAACAGTTTTTCATTATTTCAATATATTTTAAATAACTCAGCAATAATTTGAACATTCCAACAGCTTTCTGAACTTGTCCTTTCTCCAACTAACTAACCACTCCATCTTCTTAAATGCTTCCATTTATTTGCTAGCTTGTGAAAGACAGCATTAGTATTTATTGGGTACTGACAGAATTGTCAGCACTGGAGAGGATTTAGGTGGGTAATACCTGGCCCGAAGTGCTTCTACTATATATAAAAAAGTGAGAAGACAAAGGCTTTGTCTATAGAGGGAAGTCCCCGCAGAAATATCAATCCAATTTTAAAACCAATTAGAGCTACTCTGTAGAGAAGCTTCAGAGGGGTAGCCAACTTAGTGTGTAACAGGAAAAACTTAAAAAAACAACAAATAGTCTACTATCACTTTATAGACTAACAAAACATGTAGATGGTATAATGAGCTCTACATGTTTTGTTAGTCTTTAAGGTGCTTCTAGACTATTTGTTGTTCTGTAGAAAAGGTTCTGGAAGCCAGATCTGTTTAAATAACTGATTTAGTTATTCACAACTAAGGTCTGAGACCCTGGGAATCCTGGATCTATGGAATTTAAGCTCATTCTTTCTAACATCAGTAATGCCTATCTACCAGCTTTCCAATGAGAGAGACTCATCACTGGCACTGTCAGACAGCAACAGTTTTGCACCATTTCTACTATCAACACTTCTTTCTCTCTCATTTGGACTGGTAGGTCAGCCTATCGTCAGAGGTTTTCCACTGCTTGAACATGAGAACAGTTTCCTCCTCTCATGGTAGACAAATGTTGTTTACTCCTGTATTCTTTTCTCTTTGTTCTCTTCTCCCTCTGGCACTGGGACTCAGGTTTTGATGCCATATTGTCTGGTTCTAAGTATAGGCCCTGAAAAAGGAATGCTGAGGGTGTTCACACCTCATATATACAGGGTTTGCAATTTGATTCAATGGCTTTCAGCACCCCAACTCTTCATATTGTTCCAGTGCCCCTGGTTTTAAGCATTATTAATTGTCTGCGTTACAGTTGTACAGATAAGGGTAAAGTGGTGGAGAAGCAGGTTACAACACAGCAGGCCTGCTGACAGGGAGGGAAGGAAGAGGCAACTGCCCAGAGATTCTAAAGAGCCCAGAACCCCTGACCTTTCAAATCAGTGGTTCCCAAACTTTTTTATACCACAGACTGGCAAACTCATTCAAAAACTTTTGTTGGGCTATCAGAAATATTTGCATATTTATTATGGTAATAATAAATATTAAGCAACCACATGTTATTTTACATTGCATCTGTATGCACAGAATACATATCAGATTCAGATCAGAATACATATCAGATTGTAACATAACAGCTTTTTATTATTATTATTATTATTATTATTATTATTATTATTCACCCCACCGAAGTATTCACTTTCCACCTTAAAAAAATCATGCACAATAACACATTGTTAGCTACCAAAAGTATTTTATTTCTACCATTATTAAAAATCATACATAAAATATCACTAGTTAGTCTAGCTGCTAAATAACATGAAAATGTATGACTTACTGACAAGATTACATCAGTGGGATCATGGGGCTTATTTGCCTGACATATACAAGTTATATTCAGGCATTATACTTGACTGTGAGATGCACAGTGTATTTCTCACATCAAGCCTAATCCAATGTCTGGTCTTGGTAGCAGTCATTGCAGAAAAACCTGCTTCACAAAGGTATGTAGATGGAAACAGCAGCAAAGTCTTCAGAGCTAGGGTGCTGAGTTCTGGATATTTACCCTTTATTTTAATCCAGAAAGATGACAGAAATGAGGATGTGTTTAAATAAAGTTTTAAGTCCTCCATCACATGCCAACTCAATCAACTGAGTCTCTTGCAGTGGTGGCAAGGAGGATAACTTCTGGTTGGCAGGAAGAAATGGATCACGGATCCATTCTTTCCTGACTCTTGGGTCTTTCGAATTTGGGAAATATTGCTCAAATGCATCCAAGAGCAACTTGAGTGCTCACTTACTAACTTGAAAAGTCCAACGGCTTCTCCTGAAAAATTCACAAAAGTATGAAACATGTCAAAAACTCCCCTATCCACACATTTCGCCCAGGTTTCCAGCTTGGTTTTGAAAGCTGGGGTTTTAGCTGCCATTTTAAAAATGGATGCCATTCTCCCTTGCAGCGAGAGATTGAGTTCATCCAGTGCAATGAATATGTCGCTCAAATACACAAGTTTAGCAAGTCAGATCTTGTCATTAAAATGTGCAGCTAACAGTGATTTTTTTTATCTAAGAGAAACCTCTGGAGCTGTTCTCTTAACTTAAAGAATCTGGTCAGGGCTTTCCCTCTCGACTGCCAATGAACTTCGGTATGCAACGGAAGCTGCTTGTGTTCGGCATCCATATCCTCGCACAGCGATTCAAATAAACGTGAATTTAGTGGATGTGTTTTGATATAATTAACTATACGGATCACATCATGCAAAACATCAAGAAGTTCAGGAGAAAGTTTTCGGCTTGCCAACATTTTGTGATGAATGACACAGTGGGTAGACTCACATTCAGGTGCCACTTCTTTTACTCTGGTCATGAAACCGGAAAGCCTTCCAGTCATCACAGAGTGCCATCAGTACAAACTCCAACACAATAAGTCCACCTGAGTCTGCCTGAAACATAACCATTCAAAACTCTGAAGACTTCTGCCCCTTCTGTGTTGGTAAGCAGGGGAAGCACACACAGTAAATCAGCTGGAGGACATGCACACCTCCCCTGACTCCAGACTGCTGCATGAGAAGGCTGAGGTTGTCCTCTCTCCCTAGGGAAGCCTGCATATTGAAACTCTCATCCCCAGCCCCTTCTATTTCATCAATCCTCCTGACAACAGTATTGTTGGAAAGAGGCACTTGCCTTACCTTGCAAGCTGCTATTTCCCCAAACAGCTCACAGCAGATATCTTTTACGGCAGGAAGAATCAGCTCTTTGCCAATTGTAAAAGGCTTTTTAGCTTTGGCAATTCAGTGAGCTACTAGAAATGATGCCTTCAAAGCAACCATGTTTGAAGGTGCATATGTGGTATTGCGAAATAATTGTTTTGTCCTTCAAATTCACTTTTTTTTCCATTAAAAAAGTCAACCAGTTTTTCTTTGAGAGTGGAATGTTTAGATTCGAAGTGCTGAATGAACTTTGAAAGTTTCATTGTTTCATTGGGAAGTGTTTTGGCACATATAACACACACAGCACTTTTGGAGCCTGTGAATCACTGCACACAATGAAACCATATTTTAAATAAAGGAGTTGTATTTGTGATTGAATGTTGCTCTTAAGTTTTTTCACATTTTCTTGGCATTGTGTATCCTCATTGTATACAGAGTCTACAATATCTTCCTCTTTATCCTTCAGAACTTGTCTTTTTTTCACAGAAGCATTCTTTCCAAAAAAGAAATTCATGGAAGCTTGCTTGATCATCTTGCCATTGTGTTTGACGGAAGTAACTAGACACAGTTCCTGTGGTCCAATTGAAATGGAATACATGTATTATTGTCCTTTCTAACAATGCAAGCTAGTACACACACCAAAATGGGGCATACTGCAAATAGCTATATAAATAAATAAAAAGACATGGCCATTAAGTAGAAATCTTAAAAATATGCACAGCTCTAAAATGCTAACCAAATCTGCGTCAACTAGAAATAGTTACGCTCTCCTTGAAAATATGAATTCAATATTTACTGACAGTGGAAAGGCGAGTGAAAAGCATTCACTCAGGCTTATACACTTTCTCTGGGGAATGTTTAAGAGCCATGCTATGCAAATGAAACAGCTCTGTAAAAGAGGTAAAAGTTCTGGTTTGAAACCAGAATTGAATAGCTTTCCATTTGCAGGATGCATAATTGGGTCTGCCCTTGGTGACACTTTTTGCCATCTAGACACTTCTGTCTAGACAGTGGCTAGCCTGTATTGTTCCTTGAATTTTAAGTAAATAAAAAATACCTCAGAGTTTCCATGTGAAAAATGAAAAATGCTGAGTTGATATTATCTACATCTGCTTCTTTCTTGGGTGGGGGGAAACAAATAATGTCTGCTTTAAGGCCAGACCATTTTTTCAATGGGGGAATGTCTCTTTTGGAAAATTTGCACTGGCTCTGCTTCTGTGTAGAGCTGGGTCCAGATCTGATGGTTTTTCTGCAGCTAGGGCCCTGTGGCTGTATGGCTCTCAAATCCCCAGCTCTGGAGTGTGCAGCTTGTGAACCTTCCCCCTGAAAGAGAGCCTTTTGTGTGCACAAATGGCCAGACACTTTCCCCAGCAAGCAGCAGCCTCTCAGTTGTGGTATGGGCTTGAGGGCACTTCAGCTTCTCATTGTCACACACACAAGCAGGAAGGGACGGCAAACTCCCCCAACCAGATCTCAAGCCTCCCACTGATCCAGGCCCGTAGGTTGGGAACTAGCGAGTGCCCTCCACAAGACACTGGCATGGACTCCCTCTAGGACCTGGGGGAAGATGATCCCAAGCAGTGGCCAGAATGCAGCCTCTGCGAAACACAGGTGATGCAAGAGTTATAATTACACATCTTGGGAATATGGGGCATCCTGAGCAGCTGTCACGACAGGCATGGAGGTGCGGTGGAGGTTTGCCCTTCACGGCTGTAGGAGACAGAGCATTGGAGTGTGGCAGTAGGAGCAAGGCAGAGGCAGCATCTCTGCACACTCCCACTCACCCAGGGAAGGAGGATGCATGCCACGGGCTTGAGAGATATGCCTGGTTTTATGCAAGCCTTCACTCTGGGCTACGCCCGTAAGGTGGATGCTAAGACTGCTGCTCTTGCCCAGCATTGGGCTGGCTCCCTTTGTGCATTAATTGATCATTTCTAAGGGATTAACTAGAATCATCTGCCTAGTAGAGATAGGGGCTTGAGAGGTTTGGATTGCTTGTTAACATTAAGCAGATGCACTGGATACTTTAGGACTACTTTAAAATGGCTATTTACAACTGGGGAGGGGTTGTCACAAATGAGGTATAAACACATTTATTATGGTTTGTAAGCAGCACCACTGATTAACAGCCAAATCTGGGGTACAGTGTCACTGTCAGCTGGCATGATTAAGGGACTACAGAATTGCATGATACCTTCAAGTTCAAGGAGTGCAGAACTGCAGTGGCAACAACACAATAAGCATTAAGAAGCCACACATACAAGAGTACATTCCAAATTCATGGGACCATGGGGCATTTTTATACATAATTCAGAATATTTTTAAACCACTAATTTATTTATGACTCAAAGTGAACAATGCCCCTCCCCGGCCCACACTCCAATTCCCAAGCCTGGGGAACCTGACAGTAGCAAGTTGAGCCCTCAGGGAGGAGGCAGTTGGAGACAAATTGCAGCCCAACCACCGATGGTGGGGAGATGCATGAAAGATCATGGTGGGGGGAGGTGCGTTCCTTACCAGCACACTTGTTGTCTGGACTCAGAGCAGGGAGCTTCTGCTGCTAAGGGAGTGCCCCTCCTCAGCCAGAAATTTTTCTATGCGGCATCCCTAACCTCTGGGTGGGGCTCAATTCGCAGCTGTGCAGCCATGCCACCACACAGATTAAAGGGAACTTAGATCCCCACTGAGTCAATCATCCAGCCATGGGCATGGCCTGGCAGTGTGCGGCAGCTTGGCAGCCAGTGGTTCACAGTCCAACACTGGTCCACAGACTGGCCGTTGGGAACCACTGTATTAAATCACCACTGAGAACCAGCAGAACATCCAAATGGCTTTAAGGGCTAGGGCGAGCAGGGAGGCAGCATGGTGTGCCCTGGGTAGTGCTGAGGGATGGCTGTCCCTGCCTCTTACACCATAGGTCCTGCCTCTTCTGTGAACACAAAGCAGCCTGCACCTCCAAATGTGCCCATGGGCCTGGCAGGGATGTCAAGCTCCCCTGCAACAGAGTAAGTTCCTCACTGGTAATAACCCTGACATAACAAAGGTCAGTTCGGCTGCAATGCATAAAAAGACTTTCAGTGTTTACTCTGTATGGTTTTGATTCTGCACAATTGGATAGTACATCGGTGGATTGCCGCATTTACATGGGATCCCACTGAAGTTAATAGATCTCTACACAGCTCCAGGGGCTGACCTGTCTCAATGCAAGGTCACGCACCTTGTTCATTCCAGCACAAAGAACCTTCTGCAGAGCCCTCTGGACTCAGATACAACTCACCTTTTCTGAACTGTGACTAAAACATTCCACATTATTGCCGTTCAGCAATCATGAATATTTCAGTATATATTTTTTTATTAAATTAGGGCATGTCCACACTAGGAAATTATTTCAAAATAACTAAATTTGAAATAATAACTCCCAAAATACCTAATTCAAAATAAACTTATTCCCCAAGGAAAGCAGGAGTTATTATTTCGGAATAACCAGTCCCTTATTTTGAAGCACTGGGCTTGGTAGTGTGGATGCTCTGCTTGTTATTTTGAAATAAGGGGAGTTCGTTTGAAATAACTCCATAGTGTAGACCAGGGCTCAGTGTTTACATTAAAAGTAGAGTAACTGTACTTGTATAAACAATTATAGTTTGTAGTTACAAATTGACTTTGATAACATTATTTACACAGCAGTTTATTTGCATAATGAAAGCTATTTTTAACTAGCTTAGATTCTTGTAGTATAAAACAAAACAATCTTATTTTATTGCAGTATTTTGATCCATTAATCAAAACAATGTTCTAGTTACAATGGAGCAAACAAAACATCCATGCAAATTTAATTTTCTAGTGTAACTAACATATTATTTAAAAAATTAAAGAAAAGAAATTCTGGGAATAGAGTTCCCTCCCAGGATAGCTGTAACAAACAGCTTTGTGCCAGTATCACTCATATTTTTGATACAATATTAAACTTAATTCAAAAGCTTCAATGTACTACATATTCCTCATTATTATTATCAAAGTTTCTTCTCCAAAATTCTTTCTATCATAACATAGATGATGAATGGAGTGCTTTTCCTCACTTATATAGATATAATTGCTTTAATGATTACTAGAAATGAAACCAAAAACATATACTGACAGTTGTTCAGAGTTAATGTTAAAATGAAATATGGGAAAGCATTTTTGCCTTGAAGATGACATTGTATTAGGCAAACCCTGAGTAAAATGTTCCATAGAGATTGAAATGAGAAATTACTCACCTTGTGCAGTAATTGGTGTTCTTCAAGGTGGGTGTCCCTGTGGCCACTCCACTGTAGTTGTCTTGATACTCCTATGCTTACAATTGGAACTTTTTCCTGCAGTATTCCCCGTCTGGGTGGCTATGCGCATGCGCGGCACCACTTTTGCCATAGCAAACATGCCGACACACATGCACTGCCAACCAGCCCTCCAGTTCCTTCTCTGCTGCAGAGAGATGTTTTGCCGTGGTGGCAAGTCTTAGGGGAGTGATCCTGCCCAAGCACCTAATACACTGGGCATGGCCATCGAAAATGAGTATAGACATTCTGCATGTCAGGTGCTGTTTAAACCCTGGTCAGCCTGGCTTGACAACCCTCTTCCTAATACTATAACAAGGAAAAAAACAATATATATATATATATTTAACTATCAACTAACCCAAAGGGGGGGAGTGGAAACAAATCAAAAAAGCAAAACAATCTCTAGTACTATCTACATTAAATACTAATTCTAACACAGAGCACTGCTGTGTTCTGACCAAGCCGGGAGTGGTTGTGAAGGAACTAGGACTGTTGATGTCATATGCATGTCAGTATATTTGCTATGGCATTCGCAGTGCTGCGGGTGCACGCAGGCACCCGGGGGGAATACTGCTGCTAAAAACTTCCGATTATAAGCACAGGAGCACCAACACACCTACAGTGAAGTGCCCACAGGAACACTGCTTGAAGAAGAACTGCATGTTAGTTTGGAAACACAGAATCCTCCTCGCAATCCAGGGATGGTTTCTACTGCACTTTTACAGACTGTAAATGCTGAAGGAGGTGATTAAAAAAGCATATTATTTCCAGAAAAAAGCAACAAAAATTGAGAAGTCTGAAAAACATGACATATGAGGGTATGTCTACACTACAGAGTTTTTTCGGAAAAATGGCTATTTTTCCAAAAAAAAGTCGTTACGTCCACACTGCAATTGCATTCTTTCGAAAGAAAATTGAAAAAACAGAGGGTTTTTTTTCTGACATTGATAAACCTCTTTCTACGAGGAAGTTGCCTTTTTCTGAAAGAGCTCTTTTGGAAAAAAGGTGTGTGTGGACGGGGAAGAGGGAGTTCTTTCGAAAGAAGAGGAAAAAGGAAAAAGCACAGGTGCTCTGGTGGCCACTCCATCCATAGTAATCACAGCTTAAATACGAGATAGTCCATTCAGTGTGGACGCTATCTTTCGAAAAAGCAGATCGCTTTTTCGAAACGGTTTTTGCTGTGTAGGTTCTCTCTTTCAGAAGAAGTTTTTTTGGAAGATCTCTTCCAGAACAGCTTCTTCCAAAAGAAGCCTACAGTCTATATATAGCCTGAGGGAAGAATGAAAAATGGGTTTCTTTAGTCTGGATGACTAAGAGGGGGCATAACAGTTTTCAAGGGTTGTTATAAAGAGAAGAGGGAAAAAAATGTTTTATTTAACTTTTAAGGATAAGACAAGACACAATGCACAGTTTAGGTGGGACAATATTTAAAACCCTAACTGTCAGAATGGTTAGGCACTGAAATAAATGGCCTAGGAAAGTGGTAAGGCCTAGGAAAGTGGTGTGCTATCCAAGGCCCTGAACTCTAAGAAGTGGATTGTGCCCACGAAGCTCATGATGCCAGCTACATGTTTTGTTAGTCTTTAAGATGCTACTAAACTATTTGTTGTTTTTTAAGTTTTTCCCGTTACAAACTAACTCGGCTACCCCCTCAAGCTTTTGAACATTATAACGAAAAAGTCAGTGGTTTCCCCTATTATGTCCTCGCCATGGGTAGAGAGTAGTCTGTTGTAAACAGACTGCACAACAGGACACCAAGTGCTTCTAAATTCCCTGGGTTTGCTCCTAGCTCTGGGTCTCTCAGGGTATGTTTACACTACAGAGTTTTGTCAAAAAAATGGCAGTTTTTCCGACAAAACTTGAGGAACGTCCACACTGCAATTGTGTTCTCCAGCAAGAAAATCGAAAAAACAGAGAGGTTTTTCTGGCATTGGTAATCCTCATTCTACGAGGAAGAAGCCTTTTTGTGAAAGAGCTCTTTTACAAAAAGGCATGTGTGGATGGGGAAGAGGGAGTTCTTTCAGAAGAAGAGGAAAGAGGAAAAAAACACAGGTGCCCTGGTGGCCATTCCATCCATAGCAATCTCAGCTTAAATACGAGATAGCATCCATTCAGTCTGGATGCTCTCTTTTGAAAGAGCAGATCACTTTTTTGATGCACTTTTGCAGTGTGGATGCTCTCTTTCAGAGGAAGTTTTTTCGGAGGATCTCTTCCGGAAAAGCTTCTTCTGAAAGAAGCCTGTAGTCTAGACGTAGCCTCAGGCACACTTCAGGAACAAGAACCCAATTCCTGGTTTGTGACAGCATGCAGGACAACCTGCTAATCCTCAGCCCTTCTGAGTCCCCCAGTTACTTAGATCTTTTCCCCAATGGGAGTATGGCTGTGGGAACACTCGTTACTAGTTAAAGACTTCAGGGACAATATAGCAGACATGCAAGGAATACAGGCTTAGCAAGAAACGATCTTAACCACACATACTATATATTAAATAGTATTTGAGTTGCATATCTTAGGGAAAAAACAACAAAACTCTGAATGCAACCCTCATGAGTCTGATTTTCCCCCTCATTGTGTTCTGGATCTGGGGGAGCATCTTTAGGCTAAAATGACCTTCCTGCCTTCTTAGTCAAGTCCTTTCAGCTAGCATTGATCTAGTTTCCTGCTTGGATAAGCATACATAATTTGCAGTTCTCTCTTACTATGTGCTCTAGACTGAGGAATTGCAAATCCTTACCCTAACCAGCATTCTGTATAGATGCTTGATTGGTTTTATGAATGGGAGAGTTGAGAGACAATAAGATTGTCAGCCCTATCTGAGGTGTTTTATACCATAGTATAAGCACATTATATCCACAATAGACTGACCTTGTCGGGTTTAGACTTGTGTAGCAGCACCTTAAAGACTAACAAAACATGTAAATGGTATCATGAGGTTTTGTGGGTACAACTCATCTGAAGAAGTGGGTTGTACCCACAAAAACTCATGATACCGTCTACATGTTTTGTTAGTCTTTAAGGTGCTGCTAGACTATTTATTGTTTTTTAAGTTTTTCCAGCTACAGACTAATTCAACTACCCCTCTGAAGGTTTAGACTAGTTTGCAATAACACAATGGAGGTCACAATATACAATGAAGGTTGCAATCACAAATGACATTTACAAATCATGCAGTTCACAATTTGACCCAAATTTACCGCCTCCCCCCCCCCCCCGCGTCTATTCTGTCATAACCCAGTTCTTAAAATTAATCCATAGGATTCAGTAAATCTCTGACCCTCTGACTGTGATGAGGAATGAGAATGTAAAGATTTATGATCTCCCCATCTGCCTCAAGACTAATAAGGTCCACCAGCCATGTCCCAGGTCTAATTCATGTTTATATTTGGGACATGACACTTTCAGTCTGCACTGCGTACCAGCTGCAAGACGCAACCAAACAAAGCCTGTATATATTGCTACTTATAATTGGATTCAGTCTATTCTACTCATCATTGTATGCAGCTTATTCATTTTAATTAAGCAACAACGACAACAAGTGTATCTCCAGGATGCTATGTGGCAGGTGATGTTAAAATCCAATCCCACTTTCACAGAGATGGTGTTGAAAACTAGTCTAATCCTGATAAGGACAGTCCTTGTCATGACAATGTGGTGTTAGAAGCCAATTTAATCTGACAAGATCTGCCTCCTGTACATCTTGCCAATTTAATAAGAAGGTAAATAGGGTGTGGTTTTTTCCTGTTCCCAAAACAAGTATTCTGCTCAGACACACATCATCCTGAAAAGGCAACGAGGTGTCTCAACAACGGAAAGAGGAGTAATAGGAGAAGTATGGCTGCCGGGCATCAAGGAGGGCTTTATAGGCTATTGGGTCATTTTGACGTCCAATCAGCTCCATTGTCCTCTCCTCAAGGTGGCCATGGCTCTCTCCTCATCTGCTGCACATTCCTCATCTATATTTCAGGCACGAGTGGCAGAAAGCAGAGTTCAAAGGCTCTGGCATGGCTGAGCTCAAGCACTCACCCTTCTCCCATCATTCCAGACTACAAAGGTTGATCATCCCTCTGCTAGGACAATCAAACTTTTCATCCTGTCTATTCACTTTTCATCCTGTCTACTCACTAAGATAGGGAACAGGAATCAATTATTTTGACTTAGGCCAGTGTCTTTAATTATGTTAAATAATAAATACAATTATGTCTTTAATAATGTTGGTTTACAAATAGACTCTAAAACAGAAGGTAGAAATAGGCATATTGATATTGGCATAATGAAACATTATGTATAATGTGATATAAATTCCATTCCACTTGTCTACATTCAAATTTGTGAACATTTAACATCATGTCACTGTTCAGCATTTGCCCTTAGTGAATTTTTGCTGTGATATTAATTTCTCCAGTTGCATGAGGCAGAATAATTGATTTATTTTAAGTACTGTGGATTAAGAGTGCCCACTAGTGTTAGTTTCTATTTATCAGAGCTCTTTGATGCATTTCCAATAATTGATCCCAAGAAAAATAAGCCACTGGCAGAGAAAACCCTGGAAGAAACAAAAGCTGAAAGTTTGTCTTCATTAGTACTTGTGCAAAATATAATTTTAAATGAAAGCCAGTTTTCCCTTATGCTGTGAATACCAACATATCTGAGAAGAATGTGCATTTTGAATAATGATTATGTTTGTATGTCTACGCTATCAAATAATTGCATTCCTGCCTTTTGGGATGTAAAGGTGAATTATGTTTTGGGTTATGGATAATCCCTTGCCTTTATTGATAACCAAACCATCAGATTCAGTTTAGATGCACAAGAAAAAAATCTCAGAACAATTAAAATAGGCTACTTTTATACATGCAGTGACAGTTATAATGAGCTTCAGAAACAGGAGAAACTGATTGAGCAATTCTCTTTATTCTCACATGAGGTCCTTTTCCCCATTTTTAATCAGAAAAAGAACATTGGTGGATACAGTCTTATACTGTAATTTGAAAAGCATAATTTAATCTGTGTGCTACAAAAATGCAACATATATGTAATTTTGTAGCTGCAGAAACATCCCCTAAATTAACGAGGAAAAAGTAAACCACAAAATAATCAAGTTAAGAATTAAAAAGCTATAGCCCCTTTTAAAGAAAAATCACAGTGATTTTCTACTAAAAATGGTTGTCTGGACCAGATGGTTGTACATTAAATTTCTGCTAACATGACTGTGGACTGAGCAATCCAGGAAGTTCCATCCCACTCCAAATCTATATCATATGCATATGCATATGCATATGCATATGCATATGCATTTACCAGTTATTTCAGATAGAGCTATGCAAATGTATATGACTGCAGGAATTGGCACTGTATTGCAATATTTACTTGATATGGTTGTGCAAATTACAAAACAGAGGATCTAAACATACAATTTTTACTCTAGCAAAATTCCCATGGAAGGACTGCAGGGCTAGGTCTGACCATGACTAAATTCACATTTTAGAAATGGGACATTATTTTACGGTGCTCTAGGCAAGTGCTTTTTACTTTTCGAGTATTTTGTACAGGCAAAGTACTAGTAGCACATGCATTTTTGCATGATCCTAGTATGTCTGATGTTCACAGTGACACAAGATAATGCCTACAGATTTCAGGTACATGACGGCATTTTCAAGATATGGCAACAGAAACTGTCTGTTAAGTGAAAACACCTTTTCGAGATTAATGAACAACAACTAGCTAAGGTTCATTCAGAATCCTTTTAGGCTAATTTGATTTTAAAATGTTCTGTGTCTAGATTTAATCAGGTCAGGTTATATCTAAAGCAGGAGTACATGAATTTGTAAAAGGTGTTGAAATAAATTAGGTTATTATAAATTATTTTCCTCTTCCATATTCATGCATGTATTCAATTAAATTCTTTGTTTTAACAGATTTCACTCTGTTCCTTTCAGTTTCCCCTTAGATTCTTATTGGCCCTGACCCTTACATACATTATCCCTTATATGTACAGATTAGACCTCCCTGGTCCTGCACCGTTGGGACTTGATAGGTCCCGAATGAGGGAGTTTCCCGAAATGGGGAGGTCCCCTGTCACTGGTCCCACAGCCCACCAACAGCTCCACTTTTGGTCCCAGATGCCGCCCAACCCCCTGCCTCCAGCCATCTGTGTTGCCAGACCTTGCTGGGCTTGCCAGCCACCAGACTTCCTACTGCCAAACTCACCGCACTGCCAGACTGGCCCCTGCCTTTGGGCTCCCTGTACTGCAGGACTCCCTGCACTGTCAGACCCCCATGCCTTGGGGGTCCTGGCCACACTGCTGGAGCCCTCTGCTGCAGAGCTCCCAGCAATGCCATTGGAGTCTCCTGCCACAGGGCTCCTGATCACACTGCTGGCCTCCTCTGCCCTGGGCTCTCTAGTCCACCAGAGAGTCCCAGGGAGATACAACCTGGATTGCATGTGGCTTGTTGGAAAATCTCTGTGCAGGCTCCATCCTGAATACTTCCGAAAACCTGCAACAATCTTACCTAAGTGGACAGAATCTTAGGTAGATAGAGACACATCCTCAGGGGGGAAACGAATCAATGCATTGACCATCAGTGACTTAATACAGGTTCAGAGTCCAGAGTTGTAGTCTGACTTTCTTGTATATCACATGCTATCAACACCAGCCAGCACCTATGCAATGGAACCCAACAAAGGACATGAAACCAAGCCAAGTGAGATCCACAGGAGACTAAACCATTATGGGCCACAGGCAGAGAATAGACAGGGCTGAGGCACACCATTGTCCAAGGCCCCTGTAATAGCAGGGATATTATTAAATAAGATGTTCCCAGATAATCCTGACAAGTAGCCCACAAATACACACTGTAGAGGAAGGCAAAATAAAAAACAAATAAATTTTAAAAAACATCACAAGATCTCTGTTGGGTTCCATTGCATAGGTGCTGGCTGGTGTTGATAGCATGTGATATACAAGATCTCTGTCCATCTAACTTGGGGGGAAATTCCTTCTCAATTTCACATATGGCAATCATTTTGATCCTGAGCATGAGAGCTAGAACCAGCCTGCCAAGAACCTGAGAATAGTCTTTTCTGAATATTTTACTCACTTCCAACCTTATTTGTACAGTAAATCCCTTTGGATGATAAATCAAGTTACTTAAACTGAATTATAGGCAGTGGTCACTGCAACTGACACACCAGAAAAGCTAAATCTTTCTGAGATTTATTTGATAATTATGTTAAAACTGTGTGTGAGCTGATGGAGTGACTCAGCAGATTCATTGTATAGTTGGCAGCAAGTCCTTCCCCACACACCCCCAAGGGCTAGTGTTTACTACAAGAAAGCAAAATATTTTAACACCACCAGAAAGCAAATGAAATATAGACTGGGAACACTTTCCAGTCCAATCCCATGACCCCTGTGTTTGGAGCCATACATTTTTGAAAGTGCTTCTCCCTTTGCTTCTCAAACATTCACTTTCTTATGAGCATCTGTGCATGAAAAAGAGGAAGCTGTGCTACAATTAAACTCCTGTTACCCTTGGACAGGAAGTTCTGTTCTTTGAAATGGTGCAATGAGGACAATAGCAGCTGTATTACTAGTAGATGTGCCAAAATGTAAGTATAAAGTACCTTAACGTTACAATGAAATTCATATTGCTTAGTCACCTTTACATTTCCTAACACATTTAATCATGTAGACTAAAGATTGCATTAAAATAAGTTATTAGAACATGCTTCCTTGTAACTATTTCCCTTATTTTATAGGTTTTTGCATATGATTTGCTCATAGGCAATTTTAATTGCTTTTATTAGTGTTTTTGTTCCCATTTCAATAAAACCAGTTAAAAGGCTGCTTAAGAGAAACTCCCTCTTTCACTCTCTATCAGTAGATCGACACAGGGAAAGCCTTTCTTCCTACAACAGATCCAGAAACACACTGCATATCACATATTTATCTTACTATATATTTTAGAAATGTGCACCTATCTGTCTGTTTAGTCAAGAACTCATCCTAAATGGTCAGAAGTAGGACCACCAAATTTGGTATGCAGCTTCCTCATCATAAGTTAAAGCAAGGTTGGCTGTGCCACAACAATGGGATGTGTATGGAAATCAATTGTTTCTCATACAATCAGGGGCGGCCCATGAGCCAGGGCGAACTAGGCAGTTGCCTAGAGCGCCTCTGGCCCAGGCGCCCGATGATGACGTCACGGCCATTGACGGCCGTGCGGGGGGGGGTCGCCAATTGCGCTGCCCGCCTGGGGCGCCAGCTGCCGCAGCCGGCCTTGGGCTGCTCCTGCATACAGTGCAAAGGGAGAAGTCTTGTAGGAGAAAGTTATGCTGCAGAATGACCACAGGAAGGAAGCAGGGGGCAAAGCATGGGGACCAGGACAACTATAATTCCATTGGTCCAGCAGGGGGCACGGGTGGAGAGAGAGCTATCTACTATATATTTCAGAGAGTTATTCTGTTTATGTGTCTGTTTGTCTATTTGTCTCTTCATCCCCTAGCTGGGGGACATGCACCCCTCCCCTGGCTGTGCCCTCTGGAGCTGGAGCAGCTATGGACAAGTGCTTCTGTCCTGGCCCCAAGTTTCTATGGTGAGAGGTCTTGGATTGTCCTCTCTCCCTGGGGCAATCTGCACACTGAACCCCTCAATTCTAGCCCCACCCTAAAACAATTATTTAAATGAACAGGAAAATAAAACTTATTTAAGGACCCGAGCAATATTGGTAAATCTGCTATCTTAAATCATAAAATCATAGGGTATGCCTAGACTACATGGCTCCGTGGACGGAGCCATGTAAAGTAGTTTACCCTACATAGTCAATGAAGTGGGGATTTAAATAATCCCCGCTTCATTAAAATAAAAATGCCCGCTGTGCTGTGCCGACAATTGCGCCAGTTTCACGAGGCATAAGGGAGCGGTCGACAAAGGCTTCCCTTGTCGACCGATCTGCGTTTAGGCTGCCGTGCTGTGCCGGATCAGCTGATTGTCAGCACAGCGCAGTGGCCATTTTTATTTTAATGAAGCAGGGATTATTTAAATCCCCGCTTCATTGACTATGTCAGGTAAACTACTTTACATGGTTCCGTCGATGGAGCCATGTAGTCTAGACATACCCATAGATCTAACCTCTACAAAGTTACCAAACATTTCTAAGGCCTTGCCTACACTAGCATGTTTTGTCGACAGAAAATTGCCTTTTTTTGACAAAACAGTGAGAGCATATACATTACAATGCAGCTACAATGCAACTTTTGTCTGGAAAAACATCTAATTTTTGGTGACAAAAACTTCTACCTCTGCAAGAGTCTTTTCCTCTCCCTTTATTGTTGACAATGAGCCAGTGTAGACTCTGTTGTTTGTTTTGTAAAGGGATCTGGCTTCTGCCAGTATCCCACAATGACTGCCTTAATGGCTGTTCTCAGTGTTTTGTGATCTCTGCTGCTCTCTAAGAATCTGCCCCTCCTCCCCTTTCAAAGCTTCAGGAAGTATCTGACAGCTAAGGGAGCTGCTCCATTTGGGGAACAAACAAACAAACAAACAAACAAACAAACAAACAAACAAACAAACAAACAAAATCATTGGAATGCTTCCATTCTGTCCTGCTAGAAACACAGGAGCAGGCAGGCTGCTGCTGCAGTGGGAAGGCTAGAGAGACTGCTGTGCTGCTTTGATATTCCTCATCATGGAGAGCTCACAGAGATACTGATGCTGCTGCTCCCAAAAGCTGAGAATTCTGTGGGAGAACTTGGAGAGAATCCTAAGAATCATTCCTCCTCATTGCAGGAGGAATACCAGCTAATTCGAGTTAGGGCTTTAAATCGGACTCCCATTTCACTGCCGCGTGTAGATGCGGGCAGTTACTCCAGGCTAGTGAATTTCTAAAATGGTGACCGGCCGGGAACATGCAAATCAAGTGTGGGATATTTAAATCCCGGACTTGTTTTGCAACTTTGGTATGCTTCATTTGCCTCCCTACTTCGAAGTAGGAGGCAAGTGTAGACATACCCAAAGAGATCAGCTCTGACTTCCCACAACACTGCACTGTGAGATGGTTACCCACATTACTTTGTTCTATCTGTTGAGAATGGGAGGCAGAAAAAACAGTTTAACCAGTTTTCACTTTTCCCGACTTTTGCATGTCAATAGCATTTTTGTTGCCAAATCTTCCCAGTGTAGATTTAGCCTAGACCTGTGTGTCCTGGGTATACATATAATGTAGTCTTAATTTGTGTAGAAAATATGTAGATATTTCCTGTGCTGAGGATGACTTTTTTTATACTCCAAGAAAAAAAGTGCCCATTGGTGTGAAACTACAAACAATATATCACAATGTGTACGTAAATTCTACTGACATAAGAAACTCATGAGATTTGAAGTTTGGTTCACATAAATTATCAAAAGATTGCTTATCTAAAATATCCCCTCTGATCCTTCTGTCATCACTCTATTTCCCCATCCCCAACCTTTCCCCTATATCATTGCTGGAATTTTTCTATTAATACCTCAGATATATATTCAGGTATGTTGAGGTTTGGTGGCAGGCCCAAAAACCTCGTTCCATCAGTGTAGGTCTGCCACACTCCTAATCTTTGCCTGGTACTCTTTCTCCAAGCACCATTCAGTGCCTTCACATTTCAGGGAGAGATGTCAGCATGAAACATCTCTTCTCCACCGGCTGACCTGCAATATATATCTACACGACCTATTGCATTGTGCCTCCCAGCCTGAGTTGATATCTTGAGCACCAGGGCTCAGGCTAGTACTATAAAAATAGCTATGTAGAAAGTATTCTGAAGTTGTACCTTGGAGTGGAGCTCGAGTTCTGTAACCTAGGTTTTGTAACAGGGTTGGGCAAAAATGGATTGATCTAGCCAGCAGAGCAGATTGATCTGGCCCACAGAGGCCCTGCCGCTCCTCTACCCCCAGGCCAATCAGGGCCTGGGGGCAGAGGGGAAGTTCATGAAGTTTCCTCCACCCTGCCCCAGCCTTGCAAGGAGCATGTGGCCCTTAGAAGTGCCACACGCTCCTGGCAGGGCAGGAGGAGACTTTGCATGCTCCCCGGTCCCAAGCCCTGATTGTCCTGGGAGGGAATGTGCAAAGTTTCCTCTGCCCTCCCCCTGCCCTCAAAGGAGCACACAGCCCTTAGAAGCACCACATACTCCTGGTAGGATGGGAAGAGACTTTGCATGCCCCCCCACTCTGATTGTCTTGGGGGGAGAAGGGAGAGCGTGCAAAGTCTCCTCCCACTGCCAGGGGCATTGGGATCCTAGAGGGAATCTGGGGGGGGGACAAAGACTTCACTCACTCCCCCACCACCAGACCAACCATGGTCTGGGGGTGGGGAAGCAGGGAAGTATCAAGGCCCTGTCCCTTCCATCACCCCTTTGAAGTGGCCTGGGGCCGCTTCAAAAATTTCTGAAGTGGCCTCCGGTAAAAAATGATTGCCCACCCCTGCTTTATAACCTGAGCTCCAGCCTAAGCTACAATTTAAAAGTGTGGTCTACACAGCTAGTTTTAGAGAGCTAGTAGAAGTCACACTAGTCTGAGTCTATTGCCCCAGGCTGGGGGAAGCCTTTTTCTGCAACTGGAGAACAGACTCTGTTGGTGTAGCAGATGGCCTCCCCCTTGGGCGGATATGTGTGTGTGTGTGTGTGTGTGTGTGTGTGTGTGTGTGTGTGTGTCTGTGTGTCAGTAAGCATGCAAGGTTTTGCTAGCCCTGTAATTCAGTAGTGACTGTAGCAAGGAATGGAGTGCACTCTCACTTGGGGCGCAATGAGTATCATAACAAGCCTCAGAGTATTCTATAGATTCATGATGATGGTACTTATTGCATAGCTCCTTATTGACTGCCTGATGAAATAAATGGCTTTCTAACATATCCTGCCTTTCAGACCACAAAAACATCATGTGCAGGGTAGAGCCAAATTTATTTCCTAGAAAAAAACTGTATCTGTTTAATGGAATCAGTTGCAGCCCTGAATTAAATTTAGATTAAAAAAAAACTATACAGAGAAGTTGAGCTCTGACACAATTGACTCCTTCCTTCATCTAAGATTCAATCTCTAAAAGTAGCCTAAATAGTTATGCAGATGACATAATGTGTGTGCATCTCTGCTTCGTTGCTGGTCTTTTTCTTGTGTCCTTCCACATCAATCACAGTTTTATTTTCCAGAGTTGGGCACAAGATGTGGCCTCGTGTGTGGCTCTGACAAAGTCTTCTGTTAGAGGGCTTCCCCTTTACACTTCCCTCACGCCCCCAATGGTCTTGTCACACAGACAGAAAGCACAAGACCAGAAGTTCAAAATGCAAACAATACAATACTTATTGGTGTTAGTTTCAAACAAGAATATCCATAGCTCTACACACCAGCAGAGTCTGTTCTCCAGTGTCCCCTTCCCTGCTCTGATGCCACAAAGCCTTGCTTGTGTACTCATTTCCCATTCGCACCTCTTCCTTCTTAGGAGACCCAAATATACTGCCATGCATGCCCCCACTTCCACCACTTTCAACTTATAGTCATGTTCTGACTGGGGTTTGGGGGGTCGTGAGTCTGGAGTCTTCATCTTCATCCCACCGCTTTTGTATCCTAAATTACAGACAGAGCTTGATTCATTTATGAATGAACTATATGATGGGATTGCATCTGATAGCTCAAAGATCCAGGAGAAGCCTTCCAGTCTTACATCTGTATGAGACACTGTGGACTCTACCATCATTTTGAATGGTTCCTTCCCAGTCACCAGGCACATGGCTTGCTTTGCCAATGATCATTTTCCCACTTCCTTCCTGTTTCTCCTGAAACCCTTGGGACTACAGGGGGAAAGCAGGGACCATTCTTCCGTAACACTGAGAGGGGAAGCACTGAAGAAAGAGATCCCTACTCTCACCCAAGTGCAGGGGCTGCAATTGTAAGTGCCATTTATATGTGATAAGAGAGGGAGTGGCTCCTTGTACACTTGCCCTTTCTGTGACCTAAGTAAGGACTTGTTACAATCAGGATCCTAGTTTTGAGGTATGTATTTGAATAAAACTCCAGAATGAAGGCTTATACTTCCCTCTTAGTTGCATTCTATGAAACACAGTAATCTATCAAAAAGTAAATTAAAAATATGTTATCACCACCCAAAACGAATTATAACTAGCTTTTACTGGGAAGCTGATTGCAATTTATTTTTTTCTGTCCTACAGCAAATTAGTTATCCCTAAAATGTTTATGCTCTAATTTTTAACATAATTAATCTATTAACCACTGTTTGAATTTGTAGATTATAGCAGGAATATTTGATTCCATGCATACCAACAGCAATATATTTTAGGAACATGGAAGCTCATTCCCGCCCCCCAGGGGTAATTGCTAATGCTGCAAATTACATTGACTACAAATAGTTTTAATGATCATATCTCAAGTTCAGTGACTCTATTTCTTAATGAGACATTTTCATTAGTCATGATGATCTGATACATAATGCTGTAACATCACGTAAGAGCTACTTTGTTTAACATTCCTCATTCTGAACTATATAATGGAGACACTAATTATTTGTTTAAATACATGCAAAGCATCAGCCATCCATATCAACTGTGGCAAAGTTGATAAAGCAGGAATAGTAATAACTTCATTGAGATAAAATAAAACCATTGTTGGGTGGGGTACTTGAATATTCATGGCTGCTATTGCAAACCTGTGGTCATAAAGTAGGCCTTTATTTATATGAAGGAAGAACAGGAGCACTCTTTCTTAAATAAGGAAGTCATATATTAGTATACTCCAGCTGAACATCAATTCTGATTAGGCAATTAGTAGAAGTATGCTAGAGTGGTACCTTCAAAGTAAAGTGGCTTAGAGCCACCTGAAAAAGAGCAGATAGGCATCCAGATGCTTTTGAAGACCCCACCTAAGTCTGTTTGGGTCTAGATTCAGACACAGAATTGAATACAGTAGTAATAGAGGGTACTGTGTACAGACTCTTTAGTGTGAGAATTTGTAGTTGGATCTACATGTTTTGCTAGAACTCTTCAAGGGTGTTGCCTATCTAGATATCCAAGGTACTTATTTGCACACACACTCCCCATTACCACAGTCTCTAAGCACCTCAAAAGCTTTAATGTATTTATCTTTGCAACATCCCTGTAAGATAAGGAACTACTACATTAATTAAAGAAGAAAATTAATTAGAAAACTGTACACACACACCATTGCCCACAAAACCAACCAACAAAATAGCCATGCTTAACATCTAGATTTCCAGGAAGTCTATTGATATTTGATTGCAGCTTGATATCAGGCCATTATCTTCTCTAGAGCTAATAAACATTTAGTTAAGGCTGGGGAAGTCTGAAAGAATGTATCAATTTTCAGTAGACAGGGAATCCATGAAAGATATGAACAGGAGAACCAAAATAATGGAAGGGAAGGTGAACAGGGATACATGTGGATTTAACAAAGAAAATTGAGGAGGAATAGAGAGACTCCCTTCTCTTCCCCTTGCTCTATTAATCCATAATACTATATTCTCCATTAGTAATGTTCCTTTCTAGTTTTTCCTTCCATTAATATGGCCCTTTTTGTAGTCTGACATTTTTACTTCAACAATTTATTTCTTTACTTCAGTCTCTCTCCTTTGTCCCTTACTATCAGAGGCTTTGGCTACACTAAAAAAAATGAGGAAGAAGGGATCTTGCGTAAAAGGGGGGGTTTGCGCAAAAAAGCGCCATCTACACAGCGCTTTTTTGCTGCGCAAAAACCTCTTCCGCAAAAAGGATCGGAAGAGAAAATGCAAATGAGAGCGTGACATATGCAAATAAGCACTCCATTTGCATTTCCTCTTCCGGAAAAAGCTTGTAGCCATAGGGTAATTGTCCCTAACTGATGCTTAGGATCCATCATCACCACATTCTGAATCTGTTTCATTCCAGGCTTCAGCTAGGAGTCTTCATAATCTATTCTGGTTTACAATCCCACTATTACTCCCAGCTTTCTCGCTTTTCAGCATCTCAGTCATTATCACACAGCAGTTTTTTGCACACTGGATAGCATTCATTTGTTGGCTGGTCATCTGACAGAAAGAGAAGTCAGCCCTGAGGCCTTCCTCAAACAAACAAAAAAGTAATTAAAACAAAATTATTTAAAATTAGTGCATAAAGTTAGGAGCTCATCACCTTTGTTTACTAGGAGCACTTTACTGTATTTTACTAGCACATCTTACAAAGGTCCTAAATATGAGCCTAGAAATCCTACTTGGCCATGACATGTCCCCTTCCATTTGAATAAAAAAGTTTTAAGTAACAAAAGAATCAATTTCCCCCCATCAATGTGATATTCTGTGTGCTTGTATTATTAAGCAAACTTTTCCAAAGAGAAAATCTGCCAAATGCTAGATGATATTCCATCTTTCAAAAGACTATTACAAAATTTAGTAAAACTCTATAATATGTCTTCCTTATTAGTATAATTCCTACAGCGTGTACTTTTGTACTTCATGGTACCCATTTAGTTGTTTTGATCTGTGCCAGACTGGTTTCAGTGAGATCAAAAGATTATAAATTGCTAACTCCAGACTTGATTGAAACACAGCAAGGCTATAAATCCATGTGTTGGCTTATCTTACATCAAAAATAGGTCAGTTGCATTATTTACTTTGTTCTTGTCTCTGTGAAATGGTATTGAGAGAAAACAAGCTAATTTACCTAGTCCAATGCCATCATTACTTCTGGCATTAAACCCTGTCCTAGAAGTGTTCATGTTATATATAACAGAATGTAGTAGTTATGTATGACATGGCCTTTCCAAAAACATGACATGTCAGCAAAGATATGTATACTAGTTCAAATTATACCACAGAGATAATATGTGTCAGAATTAGATCTGTGCACATAATTTTCAGTTTAATGTTCAAAAAAGTTGAAAAATATTTTTGGTCAAACTGTAACTAATATTCTTCGGAATTGTCTTACTTTTCCTTATCATTGCTTCAGTTTTCACTCTGGAGCTGTACCCGACTTTCCAAATTCACTGTAGCCTTTTTTTTTCTTTATTACTCAACAAAAAATCAAATAATACAAGAATTATAACCCACTTCTTGAGAAATGAAATACAAAAATACAAACTGAAACACATGAAATGCCACACACACAAAAATAGTATGCAAAGGGGGCTTCACTGGGCACAGGAAAGAGAAAAGATTCTAGAGACGGAAAGGGTGAAGTGTAACTAAAAAGCTATTACATCACCAATATAACAAATTCCCCCCTCCCAATATTCATAACTTTACCCCTGCTCCCAGCTTGCTCTCCAGCACCTTCCCAGGAAGATGGTTTGCATAGGATAAGTCTGGAGATATCTATAGCAACATTGCAAACATGTTCTGATTTTAAAAAAAACACACACACAAGGCATTCCTTTAGGGTACTTCTACACTACAGAGGAAGCTCGAACTTGACACTGTTGCTCTTCCAGGGTTCAGTTAAGACTGGTCTAGTTAAGACAGCTAATTCAAAGTGAGAGGCGCACTCTGGTCAATGCTGGTAACCCTGCTTTCACGAGGAGTAAGTGAAGTCGAAGGGAGAGCATTCTTCCTTTGACTTCCTTCAGTGTGGACAGCGCCAAAAGCTGAGTTAAGTTTCTTCGTCTTAACAATTATTGTAGCTGAAGTTGTGGATCTTAATTTGTCTTTGTCCCATAGTGTAGACAAACCCTTACTGTGTTTTCACCCCTGGGAGGAGCATGGTCCTCTCCTCTGGCTCCCTGGTCCAGAGTCCTGTGGAGGTATTAGATGGATTTAAGCAGCTTTCAATAGGTTGTTTTTTCTCATGGTACGGCTAGACAGGGTGGTTTTATCCCCAAAAAACTCCGCCGCATCCAGGGAATGCTTTTGCTCTTCCACTTTTTTTTGTGGAAGAACAAAGGCACTCTTTTGGAAGCCCCTGTATTCCTCATTCCATAGGCCAAATTTCGGAAAAGCCTTTTCCGATAAAAGTATCGGAAAAAGATACGCAAAATGCGGAGCACATTTTGTGTATCTTTTTCCAATAGATCCTTGCAGTCTAGATGTACCCTCACTCTCTGACACCTGCAGAGCTGGAGCTATCTGAGCCATTTCTTAGACCTCCCAGCAGTTTTGTGGAAGTTGGCAGCTAAGGAGAGATTCCCTGAGCTCTTCACCTATGCTCTCACTTCCCAAACTCAGCAACTACAAAAGAGAAAGTCAGCCATCATTTATTGGAGCAGTGGGTGCCAGATTGGAAATAACAACATCCTTTGTTAATATGGTTTCATTTATTTTTCAGGATATTTCTTTTGTTTAACCTCATGGAGTATTGTTCTATGACCCAAAGTTAGGGAGACCAAATGTCCCATTTTTAAAGGGCCAGTCCCATATCTAAACCCTCCTGCAAGTATCCCAACTTTTATTTTCTGAAAAATGAACAAATTGTCCGATATTTTCTGTCTCCCCCCATTAGTATTGGTGGGATCATTGCTTGCTAGGTGCCTGCCCACCAGCAGTGAGTGGGAGGGTCCAGTGGCAGACAATAGGGGTGTATGCAAAGCTGGTTGTAGGCTGAAGATGCAGTTCATGGAACTGGATGCTCCACCTGCTGATCCTTCAGTGCAGCCCCCACTGTGAGGCTCTCAGTCACCAGGGCCCCATCCCCTATCCCATTTCTGGCTGGCCACTCACTGTGAGTTGCAGTAGTTGGTGAGTGCGGGAAGGCGTCAGGCAGTAGCCAGTTATGGGTTGCCTTGGCTGCCCACTCATCAGTCCTTTATGTGCTCCCCCTCTCGCCATCCTCTCCCTTCTTTGCTCCCCTCCTGCCCCACTGCTCCTCCATATCCCCCCCATAATGGCTGCATCCTGTTCTGAGATCTGTGTGGAGAACCAGCCCCTGGTTGAAATGTTCAGTTCATGAACATCCTGACTTGGCAGGCTCCTTCTTTCCCCCACTGCCTCTGGCTGGGCTGGTGGCAGGGAAAGTCCAAGACTATCTGGACGAGGGCACTACCCAATAGGAGCCAAGCCCAGCACTGCCATGGGGAAGCCTCTCTGTCCCTCAGCTAATTCTGGAGTAATGGGGCAGGAGGAGGAAGCATTTACTAGACTGTTCATGACCTAAAACTGCAAGCTCCACAGCAGCCCTGTGGTAGGGGCTTAGCAACTTCTTCACCCATGCATCCTGTCATGCTGGTTCCTCCCTGCCCCCAGGAAAAATGGGGCTACCCTGTCCCCTAGGCAATCTCCCTCATTCAGTTCTCTTTCTCGCTGGTTCACTGAGGCCCCTGTGGTCAGGTTCCTTGGCACCTGATGCACAATGAATCTTGAGGACTTAATCCCTTCCTACCCATGCTGCAGTCAGGGGACAGGAAGTGGCTGAGTTATGTCAGTGGCCAGCAACCACCTGGAGTTGTTAGCTGCCTTTCAACACTCTGCAGGCAGGAAAGGACAAGTTGCTTCCAGCCACATTTGGAAGAACTGGAGGGAAAGATGACACTGGCCATATCATCTCTTTCCCCTCTCCTCCTCCCTTGTGGCTGGAAGCAGCCTCCATGCCTTTCCTCCTGCAAAGTGCTGAAAGGCTGCTGCTGGCCACATTCTGGTTTGTACCTAGAGTTCTAGCAGAAATCTGGGGCAACATGCCTCCCCAATGTCTTACCTTGAGAAGACGTAGCACCAGGTACCAGGAGAGGTGAATCAATCTTGGGGGCCTAGCCAGGCATGGAGGGTGAAGAGCACTGGGCAGGAAGGGTTAGGTTAATCAGTCACCTCCCCCCATGTTAAGGAGATGTATGGAAGTCTGTGCATGTCACCTGTTCCTGTGTGGAGGGGCAGGGATGTATGTCACTCCTCCCAAGTGAACCCTAAAGCCTTAAAGATAAAAAGGTAAGTACAAAGACTACAGCTACTCCCTATTTCTATTTAATGGGGATCCTGTCAACTTAATGTTAATTTGAACGTTTGGACCACCGAGTTCTGACTGATTGTTGTTGACCTTGTCTGAATGCAAGTCATTTTACCTGGTGTCTCGCATTCAGTGTAGGAAAATATGGATATCCTATCCAAAGGAGTTATCCAGACATCTCTTTTTATAAAAGGAGACATCAATTCCTTTTTATATTCTACAATGATTCTGCATTTCCCAACATTCTCAGGATTTATTTATGGTGATTCACTTGCCACTTAAACCAAGAAGCAAGAGAGGTGAGATTCAATTTGCGATGTGTTGAAAGGCTTGCAAATTCCATACATGCATAAGTTGAGTTAATAAGCACACTGTGACTGTCTGTTTTCTGTGTGATATTCATTAAGAAATCACTTTACCTATAATGATTGAGCCTGTGGGGTCAGATTCTGCCCTCAATTGTATCTGTGCAACCCCTCTAATATCTGTGGGGGGTTTATAAGAGCAACAGGGGACAGCATTCAGCCTTCAGTTTTGACTTATGATAGAAGACCCAACATTAAGCATTTGCGTTACTGGAAGAAATAGGATTTCAGGATAGGTTGTCTTCCTTATGTGCAGCTTAGACTGTGTGTGATTTCTTCTCCCCGAAGAATAACTGATCTTTTTATAAATCTCCAGTGCTTGTAAATTTTGTTTTCTGAGATGATATGTTCATATTCCCACTTATAGGATGACTCTACCATATCTGGTCTTCAAGAACTTCCTAGAAGTGGGAACTATAAAAACAAACAAAACCAAATTAAGATGATTCCTAGATGTTCCACCTGCCAGAGGCAACTTCACAGATCAATTCAAACTGTAGCAAGTGCTACTTATCAGTTATGTGTGGATTACTGAAATCTATATTGCTATTTCAGAGTTTGGCTCCATTGCATTTCTCTATTTTATACTTACTGCTGATTCTACATACTCTAACACAGATTTAAGTTTTAAAGGACAGAAATGCGTGAAGCATTAGACAACTGTTTGATGATGATGATGATGATATTTTCTCTCAAAACAGTTGTGATCCCTTGAAAGGGGGAGGAAAACATGGTGATTTCTAGAGGAATGCTTTTTTCTCCCAAGATATGTCTAGACTACAGACTTTTGTCAGAAAAATGGCTGTTTTTCTGACAAAACTCTCAGAACGTCCACACTGCAAGCGCGTTCTTTCGATAGCAAATAGAAAGAACAAAGGAGTTTTTGCATGATTGGTATTCCTCTTTTTACGAGGAAGAAGCCTTTTTGTGAAAGAGTTCTTTTGCAAAAAGGTGTATGTGGATGGGGAGAAGGGTTTTTTTGCAAAACAGTCTCCGGGAAAAAGCACAGGTGCCCTGGTGGCCACTCCATACCAGCTAATCACAACTCTATAGTTCCTGTCTCCTGGCTCCTCTTAAAGCTGCAGGCACCCTGGACAAGCCTTGTGGCAGGAAGCTGTCCAGAGAGCAGCAACCTGACCGAGCAGCTCTCCCTACCAGAGCCATGTCCACCCCTGAAGCCCCCTGCTACCCTCTGGCCTTTGCAGGTAGCAGCCCCAGGGGTCTGAGGACCCACCTGGGGGGGTGAGAGGTGCGCGCCATCCTGGACAGGCCCAGAGATACAGTCCCTCCTGGAGCTGTGGGGCGAGGCGATGCACCAGATCCCCGGACCAAGCGGCATGATGCCAAAATTTATGGCCAGATGGCCACCTCCCTGGCAGAGCATGGACACCCACCCTGGACCATGGAACAGGTCTGGAGTAAAGTGAAAGGACTGTGCCAGGGATATGACCAGGCCAGAGAACGCAGCTCCTTCTCAGGGGCAGGACCCCACAACTGCCCCTACTTCAGGGAGCTGCATGCGATCCTGGGAGGGTGGAGAAACGTCTTCCCCACCCATCCTGGTGGACTCTGGGGTTGAGGCCCCCGTCATTGCCCGGCCAGAGGTCACCTCAGAGGAGGAGCAGGAGGGCCAAGGCTAGCCAGCCATGCTGGAGAAAGAGGAGCAACAGGAGGAGACGGGAACTGTGACCCTCTCCCTTGAGGCAGTGCAAGGGAGCCAGGACATATCCCAGCCCTCCTCGGGCACCTGGGAGGAATCTTTAGGTGACTGTTCTCACTTTGTCACACACACAGAGGGCGGGAGGTGGGTGCAGAGGTGACAGGGGGAATGCTGCACGGGATGCTCGGGCTGGATGCCGTGCTGCGGTCTGTGTACATGCAACCATGTGCTGCATTACTGTGCATCAGAGCATGCCCGGGATCCTGCTCCCAGGCTGAGGGGAGGCTACTCACATCCTGTTGGGGGGGGCCGGGCGCTGCGGCAGAATCAGGCTAGCCACAAAGACGCAGGCACAACCCCACACAGACTGAGGAGTGCCGCACACATGACATGGGCATGCCTGCACGTGCAAGGCAGCAGCCACTCCCTCACACAGCCCAGCAAGCTGCATCTGTGTGTACAGAACCCAGGGAGGCCCAGGCTGCTCCCAGCTCCTATGCCACCCTTGAGGGCATGCCACTGTGGCCAGACACTTCCCTTGGCTGCTTGTCCGAAGGTTGGGGGGAGGGTGGGAAGTGGGCAGCATGGTCCTCTGGGCATGTTGAGGCCCCTGTGAGACAGGGCCTACTGTGCAGGCCCCACATGACCTTGCACCCGGGACATCCCCCTCCTCTGGGCCACTGTTGGTCACTGCTCACAGTGACTGTTGGTCACTGCTCACAGAGGAGGGCATGGACAGTGTCTGCAGAGATGACTGACCGCCACTCCCTCTTGTGTGTTTTCCACAGCCAGACCAGCTGGGACTGAGGGCTGAGCCACATCACTGCAGCCGCCTGCCAGAGCCCGGGAGATCCAAAGGTGCACCAGGGTGCAGAAGGACCTGATGCACCAGCATATCAGTGTCCTCGGGGACATCCACCAGATCCTGGCGCACAAGATCCGTGCCAACCTGGAGTGGTGGGAGCGCACATAGGTCCAACTCATGGAGCGCAGTGACACCATGTGTGGTGTCATGTCATGCATGGTGGTGTACCCGCCTGATGCCACTGATCCTGGTTTCCACCCTCCTGCCCCCCCCCCGCTATGCCCATTCCTCCTCTGCCTGCCTCCCCGGCTATGCCTCTGCTCCCTCCCGAGGTGATGCCCAGGCCCCCTCCCCTAGTAATGCCCATACCTAGCAATGCCTATGCCCTCTCCCCAACTGATGTCTATGGCCCTTGCCCCCCCTCCCACCCCTGCCAACCCTGACCCTGCTCCAGCGTCCCCTCCTGTTCACCCTCCTGTGGTCCCTGGACCCTCAGAACCCTGACGAGGCCCCTGCACCCGAGGGGCACCTCGAGCCACACCCATCCCCCTCCCAGTTCAGAGCCCCACTTCCCCTACCCACCTTTTCCCAATGTTTCATTAAAACAGAGTTCATGTTTTGTAAAACCAAACAGGTGTGTTTATTGAGAGGTCAGGGAAAGGGCAAAGGGAGTGGTTGTGGTGGGGAAGGGATAGAGCAGCAAGCCAGAGGCCCCTGTTGTGGAGGCCCTGGGGAGAGTTACTGGGGTGCTTGAGAGAACCTCTCCCTCAGGGCCTCCCAATGTGCACCCCGGCCTGATAAGCCTGGCGAATGGCACCTGTCTGCAGCTGCTCAAAAGCATGGCCCTCGCAGCCAGAGTCTACCCCCTACCCCGGGAGGAAGGCCTCCCCCTTCTGCTCCACAACATTGTGGAGGACGCAACATGCCGCTGCTACCTCGGGGATGTTTTGCTCTCCTATGTCCAGGCAGGTGAGGAGGCACTGGAAACGTGCCTTGAGGTGGCCAAAGGTGCACTCCACCTGGATCCTGGCTCGGTTCAGGTGGGCATTAAACAGGTCCCTGCTGGGATCCAGGTGGCCGGTGTATGGCTTCATGAGCCATGGCATGAGGGGATATGCTGCGTTCCCCACTATGCACAGAGGCTTGTGCACATCCCCGACCACAAAGTCCTGGCAGGGGAAGAATGTGCCTGGCTTGAGTTCCGGAAGACTCGGGCATCGTGTGCCCTGCCTAACCACCCAACAAAAATGTCAGTAAATTTTCCCCGGTGATCAACCAGGACCTGCAGGACAACAGACGAGTAGCCCTTCCGATTGATGTACTAGGCCGCTCGATGGTCCGGTGCTCAGCTGGAAATGTGAGTCCCATCTATGGCTCCCCCACAGTTGGGGAACTCCAGGGTAGAAAATCTGGCCACAGTCATGTTCAGGTCTCTGAGACGGATGACCCTCCACAGCAGGAGGGAGTTGATGGCTCTCACCACCTGCAGAAGGAGACAAAGAAACACACAAAACAGAGAATGAGAGGGGAGGTGCCTGAGCCCTTGGGAGGTGGCTGCCCTGCTCTCCTTCCCTGCCCCCCCCCCAAAGTCCCCAGGAGCCACCCCCTATGAGGTGCCCCCACCAACAGCAGGGCTGTGTGAGGGTGAGACAGCACAAGCCCCCAGAGATGGGGCTTTCCCCCCCATTCCACTCCCCACAGCCTCCAACCTCCCTTTCCCAAGGGTCCACCTTATGCAACACTGCAACCTCAGGTTGCCTTACCTCCATGAGGAGGGCCCCAATGGTGGACTTCCCCATGCTGGTTGCCCACCAACTAGTAGCTGTCCATGATGGCGAGCTTCCAGAGGGCGATTGCGACCCGCTTCTCCAGGGGGATGGCATATTGCAGGTGGGTGTCGCATCTTCAGAGGGTGGGGGCAAGCCAGGCACATAGCTCCAAAAAGGTGGCCTTCTGCATGCAGAAGTTTTGGAGCCACTGCTGGTCGTCCCACTGTTCCATGACCAGCCAGTTTCACCAGTCTGAATTGGTGGTGAGCCTCCAGAAACATCTCTTCACTGTGAGGTGTGTTTGCCAGAGTGGAGCAGCCGCAGCCACAGCCACAGAGAGGGTCCCCAGACTGAGTTCGGGGTCCAGGTCCTACAGGACCAGGAAGGCAGCTGGCAGTAAGTGCTGCAAAAACTGCAGCATGGCCATGTGGGGTCATCGCATTCCCAGGGGCAGGTCTGGCTCTATGGCACAAGGAAGAAAGCTGTGGCATTCAAAAAAGAACCAGGCAACCACAGCAGGCACTGTGAGAGCTTTGCTGTCCCTCCAAGAGGTAGCAAGCACGTAGCAGCAGCAGAGAAACGGCTGTCCAGGGGAGTCCCTTTAAGCGAGTGTCTCTGCAAGGCTCTGGCACCAGCACTCGGAAGTGACTGGTGACCTAAAGCCCTGCCTGAAGTGATTCTGGGTGGCCTTTTATGCGAGAGAGCATCTCATTAGTCTGGACACGCTCTTTCACAAACGTGCATTGCTTTTTCGATATGCTTTTGTGTGTGGACGCACTCTTGCACAAGAAGTTTTTTTGGAAGATCTCTGCCAAAAAAAGATTCTTGCGCAAAAAGCCTGCAGTCTAGACGTAGCCCCATTCACTCTTTCAAACTTTTCCAGAATTTGGCAAGCAATAAATAGGGGCACAAAACTCCTGTTCCTTTCTGCAAATTGTGCAGTGTTAGTTCTTTTTGCCAAAACTAATCTGCCTATGGCAAAAAGAAAAGGGTGTAGCCATTCTTTGTTTCCACAATAAGATAGAAATTAGTCCAAATTCATGCAGATCAGGATCACGACAAGTCCCAGAAGGGGCAGTTTTCCGTCAACTCTTGCTTCTGTGTTCAACATTCTCTCAGACCACTCCCCAGATGTCTGGTAATGAAGGCTATAAAGCAGTATATGCATGATTAATTTAAAGACATAGATAATAAACAAGTGTCAGTGTAAGGGAAATAAGATCCACAATATCTATCTATACAGATATATAACAAAAGTTCAACAGATTTCCCAATTCTTGAAAAAGCAATTTAGGATGATTATAAATATCTGTGTCACCTGGATATTCCAGGGTTGCTGAATGCTAAGAATCTAAACTTCAAGCAGACATCCTAGTGAGAGTACACATTGTGACAACCTGCTAGGTAAGCTACTGTATGCACACCAATTTCATAATGTTATTTGTGTGCCCTGCTTATGAATACTGGATGTCTCCTTTTAGTCCTATCTCATCAAATTCAGGTAAAGACCCATGAAAAGTATCTAAGAAAAACTGAATTATATAAACTTCTTCTTAGCTTTTCATGTATAAGCCATTTTTAATGTAATTGAATTTGCTGATAAGCACTTCGAACATCTTTTTTATTATTATTATTCTGAGATTAAAAGACTTCACTTAATGCACAGCAGAATGTTTTTGTCCATTCTGCATTCTTAGCTAGAAATATAATTTATTTACTTATTTTTCTGCATACTCTCTATTATAATATCAGTACCATAGCATGAACAGAGACATAGGAAACATTCAGCCTCATTTACTTGTTAAAAATTAGTAATTGTAAAAGACCAAAACCTTAAGTTAACAGCAGAAGCTGATAGAGGACGGTAGCCCAGTGGTTAAGGAGCCTAGTGTACGGTTTGGAAGACACAGATTCAATTAATTGCTCCTCTATGGATTTCCAATTTGACCTTGCATAAATCAGTTGGCTTCTTTGTTCCCTATATGTAAAATGGGGATAATCACACTTCACCGTGCCTACTTGTGGGAGGGATAAATACAGAAAAGGTTGTGAAGTGCTCAGATATTATGGCAATGGGGTATATAAGAACTTAAAATTTAAACTGGGGACAAGTTTCTTATGCCCTTTTCAACAGACCTAATAAATGTGGGAGAAGAATTGACAGGGGAAAATTCTTTACATTGTAAACTGTTAATGCAGTCACCCAGTGCAGAGCTTGTCATTTTATGCTATCATCCAATAAGCATTCGATACAAATATAGACACGCCCTGAGTTACAAACAACTGTCTTACAAACATCTGCACATATAAATGAAAGCTCACCTGCAGCCTCAGGCAGGACATCCTTAGGATTTATAGAGCCCTAGGCAATACTATTAAACTGGTGCCCAACGGCAGCCCAAGGGGTGTGTGTGACAATTTTTTAGAGATGTAATTTTAGTGATGTAAATGTACAGATGCAATTTTTAAACTGAGGCCCTGTGGACTAACCCAATAAATTCAGAGACTGATATTACATACCTGGGATTGGCATATGCCTGTTAAATAGCTTCACTACCACTGTCACGCTATTGAATTTTAAGGATCATTGCTGCACCCATGGGGGGGGGCTGTTTGCCCCAAAAGTTGGTACAAAAGGGGCCATATGAGGTATCACATGAAAGCTTATCTTCTACTGATTCTGTGTATGCTATTCATGTACTTGTATAATATCTGTATGTGGAGTTATAAATATGTACTCTGGGTTGATGGTGGAAAATTCTCTGTCTGAGGCAGAGCAATGTGCCAGAAATGTTCGTTCAATGTTCAGCCAGTGGATATGCTAATTAGCAAGGCTCCAGAGACAATAGATCTCTAAGTGCCAGAGACACACCTGCGGAATGTCTGGATACCTGCAAGCCCGCCAGAATAACGGTTGCTGACTTGGGACACAAGGATAGGTCAAGGGACCATGTGACCTGCAGTGACCTGCTCTGGCCAGGAAGATGCCAGGAGAGGTATATAAGTGCCATGTGACACCCTTCATCTTGTCTTCAGTTTAGCTCCTGATCCCAGATGCAGCCTTGCAGGGAACAACCAGCCGGAAAGAACTGTGGACCCATCCTGACATAGGATGTACACCAGTGACTTTTAAGATAGCAGTTCATAACATCTCTGCTAAGAGCCTGTATTGAGAACTGGATGATTCGATGCATGTAATGTATTTTCTTTAACAACCTTACTCTCATGCTTTTCTTTCTTTTAGTAATAAACCTTTAGATTTTAGATTCTAAAGAACTGGCTCAGTGTGATCTTGTGGGTAAGATCCAGAGTGTAAATTGGCTGGGACCTGTGGCTGGTTTCTTGGGACCGGAAGAACCCGTTCGGGGTGGGTGAGATTGGGTTCTAAAACCCCTCACCTGTGTGGTAGGCCCGGGACTGATTGGGGCACAGGAAGAGCTGGGGTGTCAGAGGGGTTTTGCTCGTGAGGCTTCTGGCTGGCCAGATTGGCAGCTGAAGCGCTCGGTGTGACTGGTTTGTGGCCTATTTGGGAAGGTCCTTTGTCTGGGGCTGTAAGGAGCCCCGAGTTGGAGCAATTCACCCTGAGCAGACACCGTCAGCTGTGCCCAGACCCAGCCATGTCCATCACAACCACTTGAATGGCCCTTTCACAGGTTCAATGCTCTGCTAATAGGTCGGGAAGACTTTTTCACTTTTAAGTTAACTAGATCCTCTCCGGAGGAAGTAGAGACACAGAACAGGTACAGGAAGAGGTAGGTGGACATTAAGACCCAGTGGTGCCCCAATTTTTGGATGCTCTATGCAGCTGTATATTTTGCATATGTGTAAGGATGTCCCTGGCTTCAGGGGAGCAAGCAAGAGGCACAGGTGGAGGCGAGAAGTACAAGTGCTGGCTGTAGGACTCCAGAGGAGAAAGGGAGCAGCCATGCAGCCAGCGGCTGGAGAGAAGTGGCACTTTGAAGGGGAAACTACTGCTTCTCTCCAGTTGCTGGCTTCATGGCTGATCCTTGCTCCTCCAGAGTTGTATGGTCCATAACAGGAGTGGGCCAAAGGGCAAGTGGATCCAGCCTGCAGAGGCCCTGCCGCTCCTTCCCCACCCCCAGGCCAATCAGGGCCTGGAGGTGGGGAGAAGTGCACAAAGTCTCCTCCTGTCCTGCCCCCGCCCTGCAAAGAGTGCATGGCACTTAGAAGCACTGCGTGCTTCTGGCAGGATGGGAGGAAACTTTGCGCACTCCCCCTGCCCCAAGCCCTGATGTCCTCCCACGCTGCGAGGGGCACGGTGATTCTAAGCGCCACATGCTCCTTGCAGGATGGGGGCAGAATTGGAGGAGACTCACACGCTTTTCCTGCCCTCAGGCCAGTTAGGGCTTGGGGGCGGAGAGAGCACATGAAGTCTCCTCCCACCCTGTAAGGGGCTCAGCAGTTAAAGTCAACCACCAGCTGCTTCTCAGCTGGTGGTTGATTCTAAGCGCAGCGCTCCCTTGCAGGGCAGGGCCAGAGATTGAGAGACTTCACGTGCTCCCCCTCCCCATGTCCAGATTTACCTGGGGACAGCAAGGAGGGGCACGCAAAGTCTCCTCCAACTACCAGGGGCATGGCACCTAGAGGGAATCTCTGGCTGTTCTGAACAGCTGGCAGTTCTCTGTGGCGGGGGCAAAGACTTTGCACGCTTTCCTATCCCCAGACCAATCAGGGTCTGTGGGAAGCACGGAATTTGTATATGAAGACCCTAAAACAATTTAAAACATTTTACTTGCACAAAATTACCTGTGAGGTACAGGCAGACAAATATAAGCCTGAGTATTTAAATGTCATAAACACTAGTATAATGTTATTTGTATTGTTTTCACTTATCTGTTCCTGGCTATAATTAAATAGCAAACTTTTACATGCTAAATACCCTTGTAATTAATTGCCCATCAAAGAAATCTTGTGAAATGCTAATGACAGACTTAGGAATTTAACTGAAAGTGCTAATCTGAATGCAACTCTCCATTATGTATATGATTAGAGGTCAAAAGTATAAGTGTATTCCTTACTATCATCAAAGGAAAAGCCTACATGAGTAGAGACACTGCCATCATGCTTTCTGTGTTAATATACTATAAATATGGGTTCAAAGAAAGGTTTTGTATCTCTTGGTCTTTTTGGATTCTCAGAGGCAGAATAACTCAATGAGAAGACAGAGATCTGCAGAGTTATTCTGGGTAGTGCTGTAAAACTCTTGAGAAACAGGCAGTTTATTACATCACTGTCACCAGATGAAGTTACACACTGTGATTTACCTATTATGTTTTGCCTGCTTTAACCTCTCAGTAATTCTCAAACTTTTTCTTAGCTAATAAATCTTTAGTAGGTTAACTATAGAATTGGCCACCAGAGTTATCTTTGGTGTAAGATCTGAAGTACCAGTTGATCTCGGGTAAGTGGCTGGTAGCTTGGGACTGGTTGCAATGTGATATGGTGTGATTTTTGGTTTGTGACCATTTTAACATAACATTCAATTTGTCTTTGTGGCCAGATAGATTGGAGAGGCTAAGGGACAGTCTGGAGACAGTCCAGGGAAAGACAGGTATGCAGATATATATGGATCCAGGAGTTCACATTTGTTACTTGCTTGGTGATTGTTAATTATAGAAAATACCAGCAACTAGGGATGTCTGCCTTTATTTTCTAACAGTCATCCCTGAGATGGTCACTTAGGGTATGTCTACACTAGCCCCCTAGTTCGAACTAGAGAGGCTAATGTAGGAATTCGAAGTTGCAAGTGAAGCCAGGATTTAAATATCCCACGCATGATTTGCATCTTCCCGGCCGGTCGCCATTTTTGAAATTTACAAGTCCGGACTAACTGCCCTCGTCTACACGTGGCAGGGACCCGATAGTTCAAATTAAAGCCCTAGTTTGAACTACCTGTTATTCCTCCTGCAAGGAAAATACCCACTCTGAACCAGGATAAATAGTAAATTAACCACTCTGTTATGCTACTGGGAGGACAGGAATTGATATTTTGACTATGTTCTACAAATGGAAGAAGACAATACCTACTGGTTAGAGCAGAGAACTGGGGTGAGGGATGACTGCATTTAATTGCTAACTCTTGTATTTTTACTACTGGATAACTCACATAGATCATGATTTTTTTTTAAATGGCTACTGATTTTAGTTATCCCACTTGAGACTTCAGAGATGTCTTAAGTTTGACACTCAAAAGAAGAAATTAAGCCCACCCCCATGTGTCCTTCCTACTTTCCAGTTCCCTCCCACCCTCACATGCCCCTGTAAACACACTCACACAAACCTTCTGTATACTGTAGTGATGGATTTCACAGGAATGCAGGGTTTTCATTACACATTTTCTGGAACTTCAGGATTCTCATCTCAAATCTTCTTCATTTTCAGGGTCAAATTTAGAAGGCATGCGAATTTCACCAACAATCATTGTGTCAGAAGGGTTCACCATAGCAAATTACATTTTTAGTTGTTGTTGTTAGATAGCTAGCAAAAACAGTGGGCACTATTCTCAGATATAGAATCATAGAATCATAGAATACTAGGACTGGAAGGGACCTCGAGAGGTCATCGAGTCCAGTCCCCTGCCCTCATGGCAGGACCAAATACTGTCTAGACCGTATATGGCCCAGTTTAGCATTTCTCATTTCCCAGAATGACCATATTGCATTGTTCTTTTGCTGAGAAATGCCGCAGGTAACAAATAACTTGTGAGTCAGTGAATATCAAACATTTTACAGTATACAGTTACTTTTCCAGTGATTGAAATTTTAATAGACTGGTCATAAATAACTGCCTGGAATAGGAGGAACATATTTGCCAATCCTTTTTTCCCCTGTCCTGAATCTTTCTTCTACAACTGCACCCTTGCGGTTGAATAATTTGTTAAATATAACAGATATATCTGTGGTCCAGTCATTGATTCCTGGATTCACTTTTAGCTCAATCTGGAGCTATCATGACAGGAAGTGTATCTGTGTGTGACATCGAAGGGTTGTGTGAGCAGTTACAGTAAAAAATAAAAAGCTTACTTCAAATGCTGCCATCCCAGTTTCTTGTCTTATACTTTTAGATTTGCCTTTGCATTCAGGACACATGATATTTTTAAGATGGTTTACTGTTGACTCTAGTGAGATGGTTTCACCTCAGACATAAATCTTCCATTAGTTTCTTGAGGCTCCTAAGCATAGAGAAGCAGACAGAGTGTTCCAATGATAAAATGTAAATTTGGTGCTACTTGGAAAATTTGTTACAGTAAAACATATTTGCATTACTTTGGGAAAGCTCAAGTGAAAGTGTAGTTGCAGAAAAGATGCAATAAAATCCATCTTGCTTCTGTTTCTTCTTCACTTTCTCAGAATACTATCAGCATCCTGAAAGCAGCCACTAGTCTACCAATTGCTTGTGTTTTGTCCCAATCACTTTGGAAAATTCTGTCTAACCTTTACTGAAATATATTCTTAACATACATATGTGGTTGGTTACAATGTACCTTACTTCCTCTGCGTCATAGGCTATATGTAGACTGCAGGCTTCTTTCGGAAGAGGCTTTTTTTCCAAAGAGATCTTCTGAAAAACTACTTCCAAAAGAGCTCGTCCACACACAAAAGCGTATTGAAAAAGTGATCTGCTTTTTTGAAAGAGAGTGTCCAGACTGATGGGACGCTTTCTTGCATAAAAGGCCACCCAGAACCACTTCAGGCAGGGCTTTAGGTCACCAGTTGCTTCTGAGCACTGGTGCCCGAGCCTTGAGAGACACGTGCTTAAAGGGACCCCCCTGAACAGCCATATCTCTGCTTCTGCTGTGTGCTTGCCTACCTCTTCAAGGGACAGCAAAGCTCTTGCAGTGACTGCTGTGGTTGCCTGGTTCTTTTTTGGATGCCACAGCTTTGTTTTTTGTGCCATGGAGCTGAAGCTGCCCCGGGCATGCAATGGCCCCACACATCCATGCTGCAGTTTCTGCAGCACTTTATGCCAGCTGCCTTCCTGGTCCTGCATGAGCTTGACCCCGAGCTCTTTCAGGGGACCCTCTCCCTGGGGGCAGGAGCTACATTCTGGCAAATGCAACCCACAGTAGAGAGGTGTTTTTGGAGTCTGGACACCAGTTCAGACTGGTGAAACTGGCTGGTCATGGAGCAGTGGGAAGACCAGCAGTGGCTCCAAAACTTCCACATGCAGAAGGCCGCCTTTTTGGAGCTGTGTGTCAGGCTTGCCCCTGCCCTCTGGAGATGCGACACCCACCTGTGGCCCATCATCCCTCTGGAGAAGCAGGTCGCAATCGCCCTCTGGAAGCTCACCACACCCAACAGCTACCAGTTGGTGGGCAGCCAGTTCAGTGTCCACCGTCAGGGCCCTCTTCATGGAGGTAAGGCACTTTCGGGCTGCAGTCCCTGCAGAGGTGGGGCGGGAGTCCTGTTAAAAGGGGATCCTCAGGAAAGGGCAGTTTGGGGCTGTGAGGAGAGGATGGGAAGGAAGACCCATTCCCGGGGGGTTGTGCCATCCCACCCTCACACAGCCCTGCTGCTGGGGGAGTGGCCTCGTAGGGGGTGGCTCCTGGAGTGTTGGGGGGGAAAAGGGATGGGCGGGGTCGGGCACCTCCCAAGGTTTCAGGCACTCCCTCTCTCATTCTCTGTTTTGTGTGTTTGTTTGTCTCCTTCTGCAGGTTGTGAGGGCCATCAACTCCATCCTGCTGTGGAGGGTCATCCATCTGGGAGACCTGGACTCGATCGTGGCCAGATTTGCTGCCCCGGGGTTCCTGAACTGCTATGGAGCCATAGATGGGACCCGCATCCCGATCTGTGCACTGGACCAACAAGTGGCCAAGTACCTAAATCAGAAGGGCTACTTTTCAATGGTGCTGCAAGCCCTGGTCAACCACCGTGGACACTTCACAGACATTTTTGTCAGGAGTTGGGCAGGGTACACGATGTCCGAGTGTTCAGAAACTCCAGCCTGTACCGCAAGCTGGAGGTGGGCACATTTTTCCCCCTCTGGGACTTTGCCATTGGGGATGTGCAGATGTCACTGTGCATCATGAGGGATGCAGCCTACCCCCTCTGCCATGGCTTATGAAGCCATAAACCGGCCACTTGGATCCCAGCAGGGACCAATTCAATGCCCACCTGGACCGTGCCTGGATCCAGGCTGAGTGTGCCTTTGGCCACCTCAAGGCACGTTTCTGGTGCCTACTGTCCTGTCTGGATGTGGGAGAGCACAACATCCCCGAGGTGGTTGCAGCATGTTATGACCTTCACAACATTGTGGAATGGAAGGGGGAGGCCTTTCTCCCAGGGTCCTCCCAGGGTGGGGGGCTGATGCCGGTGGTGAGGGGCGATGTTCGAGCAGCCTGCATCTGACAGGCCCATCAGATGGTGGTGCACATCCAGGAGGCCCTGAGGGAGACGTTCTCTGAAGGAACCCAGTAACTCTCCCCGGGGCCTCCGCACTAGGGGCCTCTGGCTTGCAGCCCCTATCCCTTCCCTTCTACACCCCTTCCCTTCTCCCTTTCCCTGACCTCTCAATAAACACACCTATTTGGTTTTGAAAAAATGGAGTCTGTATTGATATAACATTAAGAAAAGGTGGGCAGGGGGAGGGAGACTCATAACCTGGAGGGGGCTCAGGGCTGTGAGGGGCATGGAGGGTGTCTCAATGTGCAACCTTGGGTGTAGGGACCTCATCGGAGTTTGGCTTGGGTGGGTCCAGGGAGCACAGGGAGGTGCACAGGACGGGGGAATGGAGTGGGGTCAGGGTTGGAAGGGGGCAGGATGAGGGGCATAGGCATTACTTGGGGAGGGGGCATGGGCATTGCTGGGGAGGGAGCATGGGCATCACCTGGGGAAGGAGGAGAGGCATCACATGGGGAAGGAGCAGAAGCATAGCAGGGGGGGCAGGCAGAGGGGAATGGGCATAGCGGTGGGCAGGGGCAGGAGAGTGGAAGCCAGGAGAAGCAGCATCAGACATGGTGTGCCATCATGCCCGACTTGACAACACACATGTTGTCACACTGCTGCATCAGCTGGTCCCATGCGCGGTTCTGCCACTCCGAGTCCTCACTGACCTTGTGTACCAGAGTCTGCTGCATGTCATGCAGGATGCTGATGTGCAGGTACATGAGGTCTTCTTGGACCCTGGCGTGCCTTCGGGTTCCCCCAGGCTCTGGTGGCTGGCTGCGGTGATGTGACTTGGCCCTCAGTCCCGGCTGGTCAGGCTGTGGAGAACACAAAGAGGGAAAGGTGGTCAGTCATTCCTGCAGACACTCTCCCTGAGGCCATGCCCTCCTCTGTGAACAGTGATGAACAGTCCTTGGGACAGAGGAGGGGGATGTCTCGGGAGCAAGGCCATGTGTGGTCTGCACAGCGGGCCATGCCCCACAGGGGCCCCGACGTTCCCTAGAGAACCGTGCTGTCCACTTCTCACCCTCCCCTCCCGGCCCACAGACAAGCAGGCAAGGGAAGTGTCCGGCCACAGTGAGATCCCCTCATGGGCAGCAGAGGAGCTGGAAGAAGCCTTGCCCTCCCTGGTGTCCGCACACAGAGGTGAGGCTCACAGTGCTGTCTACAGGAGCAGCTGCTGCCTCGCACGTTCAGGCATGCCCGTGTGCTGTGTGTGGCACTCCTCGATCTATGTGGGGTTGTGCCTGTGCCCTCATGGCTAGACTGCTTCCAGCTGGGGCACCCCTCCCACACCCTGTAGCAGGACGTGTATGGCCTCCCTGTGTCTGGCAGCAGGATCCCACCCATGCTCAGGGGCTGCCTGCTGCATCAGCATGCCAAACACTAATGCTGCATGTGGTTGCACGTGCACAGACCACAGCACGATGTCCAGACTGAGCAGCCCGAGCGACACTCGTCCCCCTGCCCCCTGTGCACCCACTTCCCTTGCCCTGTGTGTGTGACAAAGTTAGACCACTCACCTGAAGATCACTCCTAGCCATCCGAGGAGGCCTGCGATACATCCTGGCTCACTGGCACCGGCTTCAGGGAGAGTGTTACGGTGTCTGTCTCCTCCTCCTCTGACTCCAGGTGGGCCTGGGCCTCCTGCTCCTCCTCCGCCAAGACCTCCGGCCAGACAACGATGAGGGTCTCCAGGCAGGAGTCCATGAGGACATGTGGGGAAGACATTTCTGCACCCCACAGGATCTGGTACAGCTCATCAAAGTAGGGGCAGGTGTGGGGTCCTGCCCCCAAGTGCGAGCTGCGCTCTGTGGCCCTGACATATTCTTGGTGGAGCGCCTTCACCTTACTCTGGACCTGTTCCAAAGGCTAGGGTGGGTGTTTGCGCTCCGCCAGGGATTCGGCCATCCAGTCATAAATGTCTGCATTGCGGCACTTGGCCCAGGGATCCTGTAATGTCTCCTTCTCGCCCCACAGTTCAAGGAGGGACTGGATCTCTGGGCCAGACCAGGATGAGGCATGCTTCTTGGTCCTCCTGGGTGGATCCTGGGACCCCTGGGGCTGCTCCCGGCGAGGGCCAGGGGGGTCACGGTGGGCTGCAGGCTGTGCCATGGGCATGAATGCTTGTGGCAGGGATAGCCACATGGTCAGGGTGCAGCTCTGAAGCTGACTTCCTGCCACAAGGCTTGTCCAGCTTTAATAGCTGGCAGGAGAAAGGAACTATAGAGTTGTGATTACTTTGTATGAAGTGGCCACCAGGGCACCTGTGCTATTTCTTGGAGGCCTCTTCTTTAAAAAAAAAAAAAAAAAAAAAATCCCTCCTCCCCATCTACACATGACTGTTTCTAAAAGAGCTCTTTTGGAAAAAGGCTTCTTCCTTGTAGAATGAGGAATACCAGCGTCTGAAAAAGCCCTCTGTTCTTTTGATTTACAATCGAGAGAATGCAATTGCAGTGTGGATGTTCCACAAGTTTTGTCAGAAAAATGGCCGTTTTTCCAACAAAGTTCTTTAGTGTAGACATACCCATAGTGTCTCAAACCAAACCAGGCATATCTGGAACTAGTGACCACAAAATGTGCTTGATGGAGATTGATGGATGGAGTCATCATGACAGAGTAAGCCTCAAAAGATATTTTAATATTGTTATTTGCATTATGGCAATTTCACTGTTTTGGGTGTTGTACAAACATGTAGTGGGAGACAGTACCTGTCTGGAAGACCTCATAGCCTAAATAGAAAAGAGGAATGAAGGGTGAGAGGCAAAACAAACAATGGAAAGACGTGCCTTACCCAACGTCACACAGTAGTGCTAGGAATGGAATTCAATTTTTCTGAGTTTCACTTTAGTGCTCTACACATTAGACCATTCTTTCTTTTAGAATATACAGATGTATAGAGATCTTTTAGAAATTGGGCAAGATGCCTTGTGCCCATATGGAATTGTGTTTCCTACAATGATCAAACTATAAACAAGTTGCAGCCACCACATCTTCTATTGCAAGCCATTTCCTAAGTTGAAGGGCACTCAAACATTTATGAAACTCTATTTAGTTCATTTTCAACATGGAGGCTATACTTTGAAAGGTCCTGTGTTATGTGTGCATGACTTGCTCACACTGTCGACAGAGAGATGTCAATTAGGCATGTTGAAATTGCTAATGAAGCGGGGATTTAAATATCCCGCGCTTCATTAGCATAAACATAGACGCTGCTTTTTTTCCAAACGGAGCTTTTTCGGAAAAAAAAAAAAAAACTCTGGCAGGCTAGACACGGATCTTTCGAAAATACAACCCTTTTTCGAAAGATCCTGTAAACCTCATTTTATGAGGGATAAGGGATCTTTCGAAAAAGGGTTGTATTTTTGAAAGATCCGCATCTAGACTGCCGGGGTTTTTTCGAAAAAGCTCCGTTTTGAAAAAAAGCAGTGGCCATGTTTATGCTAATGAAGCGTGGGATATTTAAATCCCCGCTTCAATAGCAATTTCGACGTGCCTAATCTACATCTCTCTGTTGACAGAGAGGTGTACTCTAGACGTACCCACTGCAATTCCCAAAGTGGGTGCACATGCAAAATGTGTATGTTTATAACATGGCACTTGGCCTAACCTCACCTTATATTTGTGAATAACTAAACTTATATAAGAGAATGCAAATTCTTTACTTACTCACACTTTGGAATCTTGATTCATTTCTTGTTAAGAAAAATGAACATGATTTAGCTGCACCACTGTAGGGCTTCTGCTGTGTGGCCTATTGCACCTTCACTGTAGGGCTTCTGGTACACTGCTGCACTTGCTGTGGTGTAGACGTAGCCTGAGAAGTCTGCGGTAAAGGTTCACTTGACCTTAGGCTGCAGCACTAACTACTGGACCATCCATAAAATAGTTCTGTTCCTTGCTCTCCTGAACAACAATCTAAATGCCACTTTTCTCACAATTTCCAGGTTCCCTCTGGGAAATACATGTTCCATAACTGTTGTGGGCCTGAACCTGCAAATAGTCTGCTGTGGTCCAGTAACTTCCCTTAAGGGCTAGCAGACCTTGTAACAAAACACTAACATGAATCTAACTATTCCTAATTTTGGAAAGAAGACAGTTCTGATGCACTGAGTGCAGAAGTGAATGGGTTAACCAGATACGACATATTTCTGTAATTTACCTTAATGTACATGTCTTTTAAAATCTTCCACGAAATAAGTATAAGATGAAAAATAATGTAATCTCTGTTTTCAAAGCATTCAGCATCACATTAATAGATATTTGAAGCTGTCATTAACTAGTGTAAACAGATAGTTTGTCAGGTTTTATTTTGTAAACCATCTCTACTAAATTTCTTTTCTTTCAGCAGGAACATGAAAGTTTTATCAGGGACATTTGACAATATACTAAACTTTGAAATGTCAGTTCAGTACTGCTGTGCCTTGTATTAACTTTGGTGACTTAGCACTCACCCAATGAATGATTGTGGTTGCTTTATGTCTAAATCTTTGCTAATAAGTGTGAACATTTAGATGGATCAGAAGACTGAAGTAATTATTTGATTTGCCTGTACCAAGATTTATTTTAATTCCAAGCATGATCCTGTCACATAATACTAGAATTTAATTTCAGGAAGGATTATATATAGATTAGCTGTCCTATTAAGAAAACACAATCCCAAATTTATGTGTGATATATCACGGTGTGAAACCATCTTTCTTTATTAGCATTGTGCATGATGTACTAGAAGATGTAGGCATTAGATACATTGTATTTAAATGTAATTCAAATATGTCTACAATTTTGTTAAAAGGATTTCTGCGTTCATGGATTACAACAAACTAATAATGTTAGAGCTGGATGTAAATGGTGAGAATAATGTAGGAAGAAGTATACTTTATAATATGTTGATCAAGCAAAGGTGATGCATGCCGTGGGTTCGTAAATGTTGGATTACTGAAATATCATTAATTATGAACTGGTAAAATGTTGATTCATTGCAAACAGCTAGCATAGACTATGAAAAGATACATTTTGGAAATTCTGCCTGTCTGCCACATTTCTCTTTTTACCAACTCTCAACTCACACAGGATTTGAGTCAGAAGAGCTGAATTTGACATCTCACACCCTTAACATGTCATCTCACCTTAAAGAAACATGCTTTGCTGCCTTGGTTTTGGAGGGGAAATCATGGAGATCAATTGTACAAGAAACTGACTGCTCCTTGGGTGCAATGAAACCTCTCAACCCCTGTTGAGTATCCTGAAAAGTAAAATAACTCATCATCACATATGAGGGGCTCAGAACTTCACAAAATTCAGCCCTCAGGGTAGGATTTTCACAAGTGACCAGAGTGGCCCCAACTATCATTCCATTGACTTCATTGAGTGTTTTTATCATTTACTTCAATGAGGGTGGCGTTAGACCATTGCGGAGCACTTTTGAAAAGCATTGGCCATGCCAAGAAGTGGTGTGGGCTAGTCTTGTTGATTATGTACCCAGGGAGGTCAGGCAGGTTTGTATTTGGTATGGCTAACTTATTCTGCCATTCACTGCTGCCCTTCTGTTGTGGCCACACTACTTATAGTATGCTAGCTCAAGGAGTATTAGTGTGAGCATGTGTAACAAGAACTGGGACTTACAACCCTACTTTTTAGTGTGCATGTGTCTTTACTCCAGCAATGCCAGATTTCTATTATGTTTCGTTCATCCTGAATTTGGAACGACTGCAGTGCTAGTCCCTTTTAACACCAGTTTTTCATTTCTGAAAACCATCAGCCTGGCAAATCAATCTCATTTTATGTCTTTTACACGATTTTTCTTCTTTTTTATCTGTTTCATTTTGTTTTATGGCAACTGCCTTGAAAAAATTGATGGCTAGGAACCTAAATAATATTAGTAGTTGGATATTAGGAGTATTTATTAAAGTGTCTAAAGAAAAAAGCTGTGATAAAAACAAAGATGATATACAGAAATGTAATGATTTGATACTTACTTAAGCAAAACCTTAAGTGATTTAATACTTTACTTAAGCAAAAGCTGAAATCATTTTAATCCATTGTTTATAGCACTTCTTAGCAGTAAAAAAGTAGACGCGTGTCCTGCTTCAAAGTTTATAATCTTGGTAGATGAAGGGTGGCATGGAGGGAATGTGTTGCAACACCAAGAAAATGATTTAGGTGTGAAGTGAGTGCATCTTAATATTTCCACATTATTTGTCTAGAGAGTTTGAAATGAATTTTTCGTTGTCTGAGTCAAAATGTGGGATTGGAACAAGAATGGAAATTCAGTCTTAATCCCGAACATTGAAAGTTAGTAGTAGTCTTCTCACTGACTTTGGTGTAGGATCACAACTTCATGTGCATGGAGTAGGAGTCATAATATGATATAGAAAGGATCAGTTTGGGTATGTCTCCACTACTAGGAGATTAATGCTGAAGCACCGGTCTGGTTAAGACATAGTACATTGATGGCCGATTGCTCTTCTGTCAACTCAGGTACTCCACCACAACTTAAGATAAATTGGTGGAGGATTTAGTCCTGTTGACCCAGGTTGGTGTATATACCACAATAAGTCAACTGAAGATACGTTGATTCCAGCTACATAATTCATGTATGTGGAGTAGTCCAACTTAGGTCAACTTACACACATAGTGAAGATCTGCCCTTAGTTGTAAATCCTACCCTTAATTGTGAAGCTTGGATGCAGTGAAAAGGGATTGCTACAATAATTTTATTTAAATAATTATTGTAGAATTGGACTGTATATTCATTATGTTGGTATAGTCCAAGGTTGGCAATCTTTGGCACATGGCCCATCAGGGTAATGGCTGCTGTGAAGCAGTTTGTTTACATTGAGCTTCTGCAGGAATGCCCCCCAACCACTCCCATTGGCAGTGGTTCAGCATTCCCAGCCAATGGGAGCTTCTGGAAAATGCGACCAGCACATTCCTGCAACCAGCGCCGCCACTTCCTGCACTTCCCATTGGCCATAAATAGTGAACTGATACCACTGGGAGCTGCAGGGACTGCTCTTATGGATGCTTATTGTAAAGAAACTCTCTTGTGGTCTACTAGCAGATTACCCTGACAGCCCACATGCCAAAGGTTGTTGACCCCTGATATAGACATAATATAGGAGTGAAATGGTAGCAATTGCATAACTTGTACCATAAGTTACAAAGTATCATTTTTAATTGTACATTTTTCTAATTTTCACAGTTATTTTCCTTTCACTTTTATGGTGGGCAGATCTTAAAGATGTCTGTGATTTTTTGGTATTTGTCTCTAGTCAGCTCTGTGATGTAGTATGAAAGCTGTGTGTGATTGTAGTCAAAAGAAAATGAATGTATAATTTCAAGTCTGGTGGGAAAGTAACTGGCTCAACACTCAGATCAATTCTTGAACAGAATGCAAACATTATTTTAAGTTCAAGTTTGGATACATGCCTCTCCTACTTCCCTTCTCTGAGCACTAATATATCTCCCTCTTTTAATGAACTGAAGAAAAAGATGAGCTAGTAGCTAAGGCACTTCTCTAGGACTGAAGAGCAATATGTTCTATTTCCAGCTAAGCTACTGACTTGTGGCCTTGGACAAGTCATTCATCTGACTGAATTACCACACTTATAAAAGTGTTTAAGCTGTACTTCCTTCTGTCAAAGGCAGGGCAAGCAAAGCCATCAGCCTGAGCACCATGTGCTAGAAAGTATTGAATTGCTGTGGAACTCAGCTTCTCTCCCATCTGTTTTCCCCCTTGGGTTCTGGGGTTGAGGAGAGAGTCTCAACAACATTGTATGCCCAAACTGGCAAAATGGCTCTTGCCTCTCCTGCTCATAGGAACACTTTCAGTATTAAATATCGTTGTGAGTGGGAGGTGCTCTAATGCTCAGGAGTTAAGAGCCATACAGATACAGAAATTAAGAACGAACTCTAAGAAGGACTGGCAAACCTTATGGCAATAGATATTTTCAAATCTCAGATATTTCTCTCTCTAATGCCCAAGAAAACTTGTAAGTACAATGAATTCTATGCTGTTTCTCTCAACTAGATGTAAAGTGAGCTGCCATTCAGAACACAGCAAAGGTCATGATAGATTTCTACTAGGATGAACTGTTTCTAGAGGTAATTGGAAGTTTCCCAATAGAAAATTTCAGTGAATATTTTTCTTTGTTCTGTCAAAACTTTCAACAGATTTTTGTTGAAATAAAGTAACCCTTACCTCCTGCTACCAAACTCATTTTGGTTTTCATCAGCTTAAAATGTTCAACCGAAACATTTTCAGGCAGAAACTACTGAAAACGAAAACCTGAAAATAATTCAGCTTTCCAAATAGAATAAACACAAATAATCAAAGACACTTTCAAAAGGAAAAACACGGTTTTGTGGAACACCAAATGTCCTAAGTGTCAATGGGAAAAAATGACAATCTCTCAGTATGTGGGATGAAAGAAGTAAAGGATATGGAAGAAAGGCCAGGATTTAGAGGCAGAGCATGGTCCTGTTGCATGTGCACCCCACTGTATTCATTTGTGGGCAAAAGTGACTGGGAAGACTTGGATGAGCTTAGCCCCTAAAAGATTCCACATCTTGTACACTTACCTCCCTCTTCAGACCATGAAAAGCAGTGATGTGGAAGTCTGAGGGTGCATGCCCTCAGTCTCTACAGGTGGCGCCTAGCAAGGAAGGCATTAGAATAACAAAAGAGATGACTGAAAAAAAAGGAGTAATTTTTGGAGGAGTGTTTAAGATTTTCTACGGCATAGTTAAGCAATTAGGTAGCTAGGGTTGCAGAATAGCACTGAGTTGCAGACAGGGGAAGGGGATGGTAGACAAGGTAACTTTCCTTTCAGAGTGTGGGGAGTTATTATGAATGTTCGATCAGTTATGTGAAATGAGTTGTTAATCTCAGTGCTTCTTGGAATGCTATTCGTATTATCTGCACCCCATCTCAGCAAACATAAACTGTTCTCTTTGCTTCTGGTATCAGCACAGACGTCAAGGAGTGACAGAGAACAAAAAGTAAACGATCTTCTTATCCGTAGGCTATGTCTAGACTACTGGCTTCTTTCTGGAAAAGCTTCTTCTAAAAGAGCATGTCCACACTGCCAAAGCGCATCAAAAAAGTGATCTACTTTTTTGAAAGATAGCGTTCACATTGAATGGATGCTATCTCACAGTTAAGCTGTGATTACTATGGACAGAATGGCCACCAGGGCACCTGTGCTTTTTCTTCTTTCCTCTTCTTTTGAAAGAACTCACTCTGTCCTGTCCACACACGCCTTTTTCCGAAAGAGCTCTTTAAGAAAAAGGCTTCTTCCTCGTAGAAAAAGGTTTACCAATGTCAGAAAATCCCCTCTGTTCTTTCCATTTTTTTTTCAAAAGAACACGATTGCAGTATGGATGTAAGTGAAGAAAACGGTAATTTTTTTCCGAAAAAAATTGTGTCGTGATGATATAGCTTTAGTGGTGACCCCTGAAGAATAAAGCACATAGGTAGAGTCTGGTGGGAATATTGTAGTGTCGCTGCCTGGTCTGTGGAATGACTGCAAGAGCCTTCCAGTAATGTGAAAAGTGGTATCTTTTACGAACATTACAGTTACATTTAACACCTTTGAAAAGACCCATCTTTGCTAAATGTCCTGCAACTTAGGATTGTGACCTTAAGAAAAGTCAGGTATCAAAGTGTGTGTATTTGAATCACTCTGTCATTTTTCATTTCTGCCAGCTCAAATATTCGACTAAAGCATAGTTATTTTTTAAGGACAAAATAAATGGAAATTGTTTAACTTTAATTTCTAGTATTAAGGATTTTATTTGTAAATCCCCACAAAAACAGCTCACACTGTGACTGAATACCAGCCATGCTTGTGTTGCCTACATTTCCAGAGAGATAGCAGAACGTGACAGGCTTTATTTATGTTTCTCCTCAACATAATTGGTCTCAACAATACATCTTCATCTTCAAACATACATGGTTGTGTACTAATTCCACAGGGGGAAAAATCCTTCCTTGGAGTATGTTTGTTATGCAGACATGTATTGACAATAAATGAAAGGTCATGTCTCTAATGTTTGTTGCTAAAAGTCCATTGTATAGAAAAACTATTTTGCTTTCTTTAGTTAATATTTTTTGATATTTGCATTTAAGAGTTTGAGAAAATTCTAAAATATTAATCTATTCCTCTGAAATTGACTTAAAATCAATTATATTTATAACCTTATTTGCTTTTTCTGAAGTTTGCCACAAAACTCCAAAGGCTTTTCAGCAAATTGTCATGGTAATAAGAGAGTAGGTCCTCTTTTTGATCTATAAGTGGTTAAAAAGATAGGAAGCAAAGGATAGGAATAAATGGACAGTTTTCAGATTGAAAGGGGGTAAGTGGTAGGGTCCCATGGGATATGGACTGTGATAAGTATTATTGAACATATTCATAAATGGTCTAGAAAAAGGGGCAAACAGTGAGGTGGCAACATTTGCAGACTGAAAAGTGTTACAAAGGTATCTCAGAAAACTGGGTGGTCAAGAAAATGCCAGATGAAATTCAATATTGATAAATGTTAAGTAATGTATGTTGAAAAACATAATACTAATTATACACATAGGTTGATGCGGACTAAATTAGCTGTTTCCACTCAATACACAGATCTTGGAGTTACTGTGGATAGCTCTCTTAAAAAAAATCAATGTGCAACAGCAATCAAAAAAATTGAACAGAATAGTGAGAATCATTAAGAAAGGGTTAGATAACAAAACAGAATATTTTATCTTGCCTAAATATAAATGAATGGTATTCCCACATATTTAAAATATGTGGTAGCCCCATTTCAGAAAAGATACATAGAAACTGGAAAAGATTCAGGGAAGGAAAAGGATAATTTATTAGGAGTATGGAAACACTTCCATATGAGAAGAGATATAGTGAAAATTAGGTAGGTTTGAAAGTTAAAATAAGAAAAGAGCACGTTAAAAATTACTTCATAAGGGATCGGTCGGCACAGCGCAGTGGACATGTTTATTTTAATGAAGCGGGGATTATTTAAATCCCCGCTTCTTTGACTATGCCGAATAAACTAATTTACATGGCTCTGTCGACGGAGCCATGTAGTCTAGACATACCCTAGTTCTACACAGCAAAGTTTTTTCAAAATAACAACCGTTATTTTGAAATAACTGTACTAGCGTCTACACAAGCCAACTGCTATTTCAAAATCAATTCAAAATACTGGAGGGCTTATTTCGAACTTAGTAAACCACATTCCACGAGGAATAGCACCTATTTTGAAATTGCTATTTTGAAATAAGTGCTGTGTAGATGCGGAATAGGGGCTATTTCGAAATAGGGGGCCTCCAGCCCTTCCCAGGGTGCCCTGCTGGCCACTCTGGCCCCAATCAGGAAAACTCCTCTTCTTTCCCTCTCCCTGGAGCCCTTAAAGTCATAGAGTCTGGCCACAGTGTCTGTGCCAGCTCCAAGCCTGCCAGCCCAGAGCCAGTATTCACTGCCCCTGACCCAGTGTTCCCAGCATGAGCCAGGCAGCCAGTGCCAGCCAACCCTCCACCGCTCCCCGGGCCCAGTCCCCAAGTTCCCAGGGGCCTGCCAGGGGCTGGAGAAGACAGGCGCCTTCCTGGTCCAGTGCGGAGATCATGGACCTGATTGAGGTTGGTGGGGATGCCTCCAATGTCAATGATCTCCGCACTAGATGGAGGAATGCGGCCGTCTACAGCAGGATGGCTGCCAGCCTGGCCACCAAAGGCCACATGTGAACCCAGGAGCAGATTCGGATGAAAATTAAGGAGCTGCGGCAGGCATATGCCAGGGCCACGGGGGCAGCTCCCAAACAGGGGCAGACCCAGAGAGCTGCCCCTATTTTGACGCCCTGGACTGCATCCTGGGGGGCGGGATGGTCTGTGCCCCCCAGGTGGTCATCGACCCTGGGGCAGAGGGCCCTGACCAGGGCACAGAGGAGGAGGAAGAAGAGGGCCAGGAGCCACAGGAGCCCGGAGGGAGCGTGCCACGCAGCCAGGACCCCCGAGACATCCCAGCGGACCTGTCACCGGTGTCATCCGGGGAGGCAACAAAATGTGAGTGCCATCACTGTCCCCTTATGGGGGGTAGGAGGAGAGAGACCATGGACCATGCGCGTGGGCCTTGCTGACCATGGATCACGTAGCAACCTGTGCATGTGCGATCATGTGCTGTGCCACCCCTGGGCACACAGGGGCCTTGGCCTGTAAGCCACACGCATATGTGAAGAGACATGACACACTCCTGACCCCCAGGGTGGGACACAGCAGGACGCCCTCCCTCCACAAGCCCCCTCTACACAGAGGCAAGGGACATCTCCCCCCTCCCCTCCACACACACTATATACAGCACAGGTGCATGGGTGCAGTCCCGGGGCAGCTCTCACTCCTGGGTACAGCAGGACATCCCGAACATGGCCTCTGTGCAAGCACATCGGTTCTGATGGTGCGGAGACCTGTCATCCTCACCTTGCAGAGTGGGGCTGGGCTTCGACCCCTGTGTCCCCAGGGAGAACTGACCACTTCTCTTGTTTCTCCAGAGCCACACCAGCTGCGAGTGCTGGGTGCACCACACCACCTGGGACATGCTTCCACACCCAAGGACTCTGCAGGCCCACCCATGCAGTGGAGGGGTACCAGCAGGAGCACCTGGGGGCACTGCAAGCCCTGTACCGCACCCTCGACCACTGGGTGCAGGAAGACCTGCAGCTCCGGCGGGAGCAGCTTGCCCAGGGCCGTGACATCTGTAAGCACCTGCAGATCCTGGTGCAGAGCTTGCTGCCGCCTGCCACTCCAGCCCCTGCTGCCTCCCCAGTTACCGCTCCTCCTCCCACTCCTTCTCCCCCTCCCACTTCTTCCTCCACACCCTCCACACCCTCACCACACCCCCAGGGACGCCGAGGCCCCCGCACCTGCGGTGCTGGGAGACAGTTGGGCCAGCGAGACCCCCAACCCTGAGCCCTGAGTTTCTCCTCCCACTTCCTCCCCTTGCCTCCCCCTGCCAGCTCCCTCCTCCCAGGTTTTCCCCTCCCCTCTCCCACCTTCTTTCCCCAGTCTCACCTCAGTTTCATTCCCTCCCACCCCAGTTTTGTTCAATAAAGAGACTTTGTTGTAATGAACACATGTCTTTTATTGTACAGCAGGAAAGGGGGTTAGGGAGGGGTAAGTGGAAGGACATGAGGGAGGAATGAGGCACAAGCCCCCAGTGGGGCACACCAGGGAGACTGTTACTGCCTGCAGAATGTGGTACCAGGCTCGCAGCAACACGTCCAGGAGAAGCACCAGAGTGCTCAGGGGCGGCTCCGGCTCCATGCTGCGGAATGCTGTGGTGTCCTGAGTGAGGGCAATCAGAGTACGCAGAGAAAAAAATGCTTTTCTGTCCCTCAGAGAGGTAGGCAAGCAAGCAGGAAAACCTGAGAACTGGCTGTCTGGGAGGGTCCCTTTAAGCACAGGTCTCAGATAGCCTCAGGCAGCAGCCACACAAGGTAATTCCTGACCTGATGCCCTGCCAGAACTGGTTCCGGCTGGCCTTAAATGCGATTCAGCATCCAATCAGTGTGGACGCGCTGTTTCAAAATAGCAAAACGCTATTTCAAAATGCATTTTGTGTCTAGACACGTTACTTCGAAATAAGATATTTTGAAATAACTATTTCAGAATAAGATATTTTGAAATAATGCTGTAGTGTAGACATACCCTAAGAGCTAGATATACAACAGTATTTGGGCACTGAATTTCAAGTTTTTGTAAATTCCAGAATCAGGCCCCAGTGGGATTCACAAATCCACTGGAGCAACCTTGTCTATATGTTTGTTCACCCTATCAAAGAAATGAAATAGATTGGTGAGTCATGATTTCCATTATTAAAAGCAGCGTTGACTCTTCACCAACAAATTGTGCTCTCTATGTGTTCGATAAATATGTTTCTAACTATAGCATAAATCAGTATGTCTGGTATCCATATTAGGCTTAACGGTGTATAACCAAAAAAAAAAAGAAGCTATCACATTAGCTACTATCCAATCATCTGGTGCAGAAGCTGATTTTAATGATAGGTTTCATAATACAGTTATTTAAAAACAACAAATAGTTCTGTGGTTCCTTAGATATTAACAAATATATTTATATACTATCATGAGCTTTTGTGGGCAAAACACACTTCGTCAGATGAGCTGGAGAGGAAAAAAAACAGGAACCCAGAATTTATAACAGAAAAAGAAGGGAAAAAAGTTACCTGTCAATTGTTGGACCCATGCTAATGAGGCTAATTAAATGGGCTGGAAGTGTCCCATACTTAGCTTTTGATGTAAAAATGAGGTGCTACATGTTTTATAAAGTCACCCTTCCCTGCATGACACCCATGAGCAGGACAATGCTTTCCAGAACACCTGGCTCCCTGGTCGCAGTGCTCTGGCGTCCATGTGGGTAACCACAGCACAAAAGGTGTGAGCTCACTGTGTCTCATGGGAGGGGGGAACTAGAGGAGTGCCTCATGGGATGCAGCTGATATGAACCCCTTTAACCACCCTCTGCTAATTTTTGGACCCAGTGGATACCAGAAGCATAGGCCAGATGGTGCCTCACCCTCTGAATTGAAGGTAGGCTCCATAATATGGATGTGCTACTTTGGACAACATTTGATGCTTGCCTGTAGTGAGGACACAGACCTTTGCCTTCTCAACATCCAGTGGTAATACATCAAAAATAGCATATTCAAACTTAATTGGTGGTGTAGACATGCCCCTTGTGACTTACTACTTTTTATTTTATTAATTTGTTCCAAATCCTCCTCTGCTGACATCTCAATCAGGGACTATCCCTCAAAATTGTCAACTAAAAGGAGTAGCTTTGGTGTAGAAATCTCCTTTACATCCTCTTCAGTGAAGACTGAGGCAAAGAATGCCTTCATCTCCACAAGAGCCTTATGATCTTTGAGGTCTCCTTTAGCACTTTAGTTCTCCAATGGTTTCCCAGTTTGCTTGGCAGGATTCCTGCTTCTAATGCCCTTTCTTTTTGCTGTTACGTTTTTTATGTTTTGCTAGTTGCTCTTCAAATTAATTTTAGCTTAAGTAATTATACTTTATATGGACTTGCCAGAGTTCATGCTCCTTTCTCATAGAAGTTAATTCTGAACTTATACAGGATATATTTTTTTGCCTCTGCTTTTTTTCTATTGTTTTGCCATGGTGGCTATTTTTTTGTCCTTTTACTATTTTAAATTTGAACCACACACACAATTTTATCCTGTATTATGGTATTTTTAAAAGTTTCCATGCATCTTGAAGTCTTTGAGTCTTGTAACAGTTCCTCTTAATTTTCATTTCACTTGAATCCTCATTTTTATGTTGTTCCCCTTTCTGAAGCTAAATGCTACTGTGGTGGGCTTCACTTGTATTTCCTCTCTTCCATGAGGACATTTAATTTTATTATGGTCACTATTACAGTAAGGTTCAGCTAAATTCACCTCCTGGATGAGATCCTGTGCTCCACTGAGCACTAAATCAAGAATTTCCTCTCCCCTTGTGCATTCCAGCACTTGCTATTCCAAGAAGAAGTAGTCACTAATAGTGTCTAGAAAATTTATTTCTGGATTTCATTCTGCATCCCATCTAATAAATGGGAGAACAGTTGAAATCCCCCATTATTATTGATTTTTCTATTTTATAGCCTCTTGTGTCCCTGAGCATTTCATAATCACCGTCACCATCCTGGTCAAATGGTTGGTAGTATATTTCTACTGCTGCACTTATTTTTAAAGCATGGATTTTCTATCCATAAAGACTGTATTGTACTGTTTGATTCATTTATGATTTGTACTATATTTGACCCTGTGCTCTATTAGACTCAATAACTCTATAGCCAGCTGATTGGACAACTTACTCAGGCAATGGGAAACCTAGAATTCTAGTCCCCTTACTCCAATAACTCTTTAATTACTTATCCTAACTATAATACAAGAGCTGACGCAGGGAGACCACATATCAGAATATCCACCAGACTAGCGGTTAGCATGTTTACCTGAGAAATGACAGAGCTAAAGTGTAAGGAGGACTTCAGCCAAGGTTCTCCTACATTGTAGGTGAGCATCCTAACCTCCTTTTCTGGCTATTTGCCAAAATGGCATATATGCCTAATACTAAGCAGGGGGTCTGTCACTGAGAATCCCAAACAGATGGAGAAGACTCCCTGAACCTAGACTTATGCACCCATCTTTCTTGCATGGAGTTTGGAATCTCCATTGGGCAGTTTAGATAAGGAGCCACGCAGCATGCTGGTGTTTTGTTTTGTTTTTTTGGGGGGGGGGGAGATTTCTCATACTGACACAATTCATGATAGGCAAAAACTTTCAATCAAATAGGTTATGTGATGAAAAATGCAGTTGTGTTTAACCCCAAAACGATTTGTGGATTTGATATCCATAGTTCTGGCTAGTCACAAAATGGCTGGGAGGAGGAGGAAGTGCTCCTGCTGCTACTGTTGCCAACACTTTCCCTGCCACCTCCCACTGTATCATTTCGTCCTATGGCTAGTGCACTCAGCTGTGTTGCAGGAGATTCAAGGTCAAAGACCTACTCTATAGCAGGCTTTTTCAATTAAAAAATTCTGAAAAAAAAATCCAATTTTTATTTGGTCCAACTTATCTTTTTGGGCCTGACACTGAACCAAATATATATAGATATGGGTGGCAGTTGGGAAAAAAAAGATTGATCAGTTATTTACCCAGCTCTTGTGTCATTTGTGTAAACATAGTAGGCAACCAGCTTCTCTCTTCCAGAACAAATTCCTATTATTCCACTGAATCTCATCATGCATCTGCACTCTAACTACTCTCATTCAGTACTAGACAGCCATAGAAGAGCAAGAAGTAACTAACAAAAAAAGAACAAAAACACTTAGCCATGTTAATCTAATACTTGAAAGCAGGGAGCAACATTGTGATATAACCAGTATTTTGTCAAAAACAAAGCAATTAAATATAATTGTTTCCTAGATAAGTGTCTAGGCAGATATTATAAACTTACTAATGTTCCCTTCATTAATTCACCCTACCATGATTAGTTTGCTCAGTTTCCATGTCAGCAGCTGACATACTGCATTCCACAGACTGCACAGCATCTTTGGGGGTTGTAAAAATGTAAGTGTCTCCTCCAACAACAATCCTTAGTGTAGTGGGAACAATAAGACAGAATTAAAGCCCAAAGCCATTTTTTTAACTCTGATAAAAGCTCTGCATCTTTTCACTGAGTGCAGAATAATCAGGGAAAAAAACTCCCCGATGCATCTTCATACTTTATTTTTTCAGCTCATTTTACTGCTCTTAAAATCAGATTTCTGTCATATTTTCAAGTTCAGGTTTGTATGGCTATAAATAGAAATTTCCAGCTCCCAGTAAGAAGAGGGATAATGGCATTAAACTGAAGATAGAATGGTAGAACCAGTCGATCTAAAACTTACGCTAAGGATTTCCATACAAATTCATCCTACATGGTTCCCTCTGGGCAATGTAGAAGTCTTGCAATACACATTTTACCTTTCATTTTATTGCCCAGTAGATCAATCTAGGCTTTCAAGACTTTTATTTTCCTTTGATACCATTTCTCTCATACACAGTAGCAAAGTTGTATATGGGAATACATACCTTATAGACTTTTAAACTTTTTTATTATAAAGGGGGGAATCTATACTAATAAACTCTAAAGTAATTTTTATGTGAATATGAAACATTTCAGGGAGAAGTTTCTTGTCCTATTAAACTGTTCCTGAAGAAAAAAGAATACCCTAAAGCTTGTTTTATGGGAGAAAAAAGGACTTTTGGTCATAGCTTCCCCGATTTATTTTTAATTTTGCTGATGGTTGAAAGCTGAATAGTTGTTATTCTGAGCGTCTTTTATTTTACAGGAGTCATAGGACTTAGTGCCAAACTTTCTATAGAATGCTGAAATAACTTAATCTCAAGATCTTTTCATTCAGACAAGGCCATGTTAGCTTCCTCAAAGCTGGTCTCTATTTGGTATTTTAGATATATTGGGGGGTTATGGAGCTACAACCTTTGTGGCAAGCAAACATGGAATTTGTTTTATAAATTCCTAGCTTAATCATAATTTTTCCTAACACTGAAGTTTACTACGGGTAACCCAACTCAAACCTTATTTGGGACAAGCTGCTTAAGTTCAAGGAAAGCTACACATCTTATTTGATACACTACACGCTTCAGAGGTAGGTGTTTAAAGGCAGACTGAACAAAGACTGATATTCTAGAATTCTGATGCTGGTCACCTTTAGGGGAGCATGTCACATAATATCCATGAATAGGTCAGACTAGTCTTCCTGAATGTGAAAAAAAAATCCTCTTTTGCAAGTTCTTTAATTGTTCCAGCTTCTGTGCCAAAAGCATCCAGAAGAATGAGAGCTGTAGAAGCCATGAACCACCTAATATTTTAAGTATCTGATGTTTTTCTATTTCTTTTTGTTTTTATTAAGAAGCATCTCAGCCTTTTTCTTCAATTTTCAAATGTGAAAATGACACTGTGTGAATGCAAGTGTGTCCACATGCAGAAGATAACAGCAAGAAAGTTTCCAAAAGTTTAAGTAGTCCTAAAATATAATTTTATACTGATATTCATTAAAGTGTTATAATTTTGAGACTCCTAATAAAATTAAAGTTATCGGTATAAACTGCCAAACGAGAGTTAAACATCTAGTCACCAAAGCGTTTTTGTTAAAGACTGCATTGTAAATCTCTGTTAGGCAGTCAAAAAGGAGAGGAAAGGGTTCACAATCACCAAATAATTGCAAACTGAGTAGGAAGCTTTGTAATTGAATGAAGGGTTTCCGTTCAGAGATTAGATAATAATTTGGTTTCAGTAGCAAAAGATTTAAACAGCTCCAAGTTATGATTTGTTTGACTTGGATGAAAATTCTATAGTGGATTTTAAAACCAAATGGACAGCCATCTCTCCTGAGGATTTATAGGGCTGGATAATTTGTTGCATTAATCTGGTGATGTAATTAATTTGACCATTTAATTTCAATACAGACCTGAACTAATTCATTGAAATGAACTTGATTTAGTGTTTGTATTGTTTTATTCTTAGTTTAGCAGTGCAGATAACAGATTAGCTTTAATTATATGTTTCCTTGATTTTACTATTAATACCATTAATATAATGTATAAAATAGATACTGAATCATATAACTTTCAATAAGAAAAGCAGCTCCAGAATCATTGAGGGTCTGGGTAAATATTAGCTACTCATCCTAAAAGCCTGGCCTCCTCTCACTCAATTAGTTCGTCATATAGAAAAACAGCCACTTACTGTAAATGTCAAATGAGAGATATTTTCCTGTGTAGATGTAAATTATGCAGCCAGGAGTTGAACAGAATTATCTATTGTAATTACAGTTTCTTACAAGTCAAACCTCATTAGATTGTTGCTTTTCATCCTGAAAAGTTTTAAACTCAAATGCCCTAGATTTTAGACCTCTGATGGTTGTAGTATCAGCTTCAGGATTTTGTTGCATGTGTAAAGTGAAAAGTTTTCTCTTGTCATAAAGATGGCTTGTTTGTCTGTTAGGCATTATTTCTCAATCAAACAAAATTTTCAATGATGAAATAATATTTCCACGCTTATAACATTACTAATATCAAAACACTCCTGGTAGGTTTACTTTAGTGGAAGAAAATGAAATAAGATATTTCGAAATAACACTGTAGTGTAGACATACCCTAAGAGTTTTGTGGCTGCTGGGCCAATTCAGAACCTCCTGCTTTGGAGGTCTCAGATTATTACACTAAGGGTATGTCTACACTGCACCATTATTTCAAGATAGCTAGTGTTATTTTGAGATAACATCTACACAGCCATTCCGTTATTTCAAAATAATTTTGAAACAACAGGCAGCTTATTCTGAAATCTGTAAACCTCATTCTATGAGGAATAATGCCTATTCCAAAATAGCTATTTCGAAATAAAGCGTATGTAGACACTCCACTGCTGCTATTTCAAAATAGCCCCTCACCAGGGCCATTCTATGTTATTGCTCCCCAGTGCCTCCTGGCGCTCTAAGACTGTATTAGTTATCTGTATGAAGTTTTATTCATCTCCAGACCTCAAGGATTCAGAATTTGAAAATTTCTTTTTCTCTATGCCAGTGAAAAAAGATCTCCCCAGTTTCCTATATTCTTTATCAAGTGCATTGCTGCTTCAGAAGAAACTATTTCACAATTTTTAATAGTGTATCCTATGATCTTGTCATCCAAATATATAGCTGAAACAGTTATTTTATGTGAACAGACAAATTTAGTGTTGTGCAGAATCTGTTAGCTGATTAATGTCTTGCTGCCTGAATGTATCTCAGAAATACTACCTCTCTCTTCCACATTTTTCTGCCTAAACAATTTACCATTTTCAAAGAAAGTTACTAACAGGAAATATCAGTCCCCCTCCCCCCCAAAAAAATAACAAAACAAAAAGAAAAAGACTTCTTGCCATGAAAGTTTCAGTCTGTGATTTGATTTAAAATATTTGGAAGTTCACACATTTTTTTTTTTTCTTTTGAGAAAGTGCATCCTCACTGTAGAAGTAGCTGGAATGTGAAAGAATCAAGAGAAATTAGTCTACACTCTTCCAGCATGCATGAAAGCTGTGCAACTGCTGATGTGACAATGACAGCAGATTAATCTTACTTTATCTTAGCCAGCAGCAGGGAAGGTAAATAACAAAGCACGTGTTGAAGCATAAAACTGCAGTTAAAAAATTTGGGTACTTTTCACTACAATGAATCTGCCAATCACATAAAAAGGATATTGTAACAAGAGTTATTTTGCAAAGATTTTCTGTGGAACAATGATAGACAAGATAATTTGTTCTTCTAACCAAAACTTTATTTATTTAGATTCAGTCAGGCACTAATACTAACTAAATATCAAATATCTTCCTTTAATAAGTTAGGAACTGATGTAATAAATCAAAACATCGGGCTAGCCACTTAGGTATCCTATGTTTGTCAGTGACCAAACTGATGCTTTGGAAGAAGATAAAAGAAAAACAACTCTCTATGTTCCCAGACAAATTGTGCAGTGACTCACTCTGGAGTGGAAGAGGTTGACCTCCAATAAGTGATGAAAACTAAGCTCTCAATCACGAAATGTAACCAACAATACAATTTATCTTGATTAAAATTGCAATCATCTGACATGCTTTGAGATGATGTGCATTGAACCTGCCAATCCTATTACCCGAATTTTAGTGGACAGTGGGTGCTGGAAGTGGTAGGATGGGATACATGTTTTGTTCTACACTATGTATCAAAATTCTCATTATATTGAATTTCCCAAGGGGGGACGTCTACACAGCAGGTCTACTTCAGGATACCAGAAGTATCCTGAAATAGCTAGCCCGCATCTTTTGAACGCACCTGCTATTTCAAGATACGACGTGCAATCTCAGTGTCTCTGTAACCCACATTCCACAAGGATTATGGGATGTCTTAAAATAGCACATTATTTTGAAATTTGGTGCTGTGTACACCTTGCCAAATTTTGAAATATGCTATTTCAAAATTGAATTAAAATAAGATATGCACATTTCCATAGCACAAATTGCATATCTTATTTCAAGTTTAGGGTGCTGTGTAGATGCACCCTTAGTGGTATCTTATTTTGATTGAATTTCAAAATAGTAAATTTTAAAATTTGGTGCACCTACACGGTGCCAAATTTTGAAATAACATGCTATTTCGAGACATTCCTTCATAGAACTAGAGTTACAGGGATGCCAAAATAGCGCATCTGCTATTTCGAGACCTATCTCAAAATAGCCGACATGTTCAAAAGATGCAGGGTAGCTATTTCGGGATACTTTGAGTATCCCAAAATAGCCCTGCTGTGTAGACGTACCCAAAGGGTACAGTACCCTAAACCCTAAACTCAAAATAAGATATTTACATATCTTATTTTGATTGAATTTCAAAATAACGCATGGAAAGAGGGTTACAGGGATGCCAAAATAGCATGTCCCCTATTTCGAGACCTATCTCGCATACAAAAGATGCAGGGTAGCAATTACAGGATACTTTCGATATCCCAAAATAGCCCCGCTGTGTAGACGTACCCTAAGTGATTTTACTAGGAGATCACAACTAACTAGGCTTTGCAACATGGTCATCACTGCAATATCTCAGCAAAAAGATTCTTTAGACAGGCTGCAAATTCTTTAGCTGCAGGGAGCAGGGTACATATGGGAGAAGGGTTAAAGAGGGAGAGCCCTAGAAATGGCCAAGTGTAAGGGGTATTACATGTTACTTATACATGAAACTGAACCATGTAGAGCACAAGCAAAATAGAAGAGGAGCTACATGAGCTTTGCAATAAGTAGAAATGCATGACTGATGACACAAAGTTGCTGAAGCTCTGTAGGCTGGCCTCTTGACCACAGATAACAAGTCATCTGGATTTGATTACATATAGCTTCATAGAGCAAGAAAAATAAATTATGCATTCAATTTTAATGATCAGTCTAAGAAAGTTCTTTTTCCAAATACTTCTCCATTGAGGGAGCCTAAAGAAACTGGGCCTTCCCAAATCCAGGGAATGATAAGAAATGATAAGAAAAGTAAGATGTGTACAGTGTGATTTACTGATTTTAAGATTTGTTTTCTATTAAATGCTTTATTCTTTCTAAAAATAAAAAGATAATTTTTAAGGAGTCTGTCTGGTCACTACTTTTCATTGTCATTGCCTTGGACAGGGTATCTGAGGCTAAATCCGATCTGGTGAAGTAAATCACAGCTAATGCCTGGGAACTGTCACACAGGCCATGGTTTTAGTGTAGGAGAATCATATGACAGATAAAGGCCTGAGTTCTGGTAGATAGAGTGAACTTGATAAGATTGAAAGGAGTCAGAGTGCAGTTCACCTAATAACCATGATAACTGGTTCAAAGAATGGGGAACCCTGCCCTTCCCTATGCTAAAAGGAATTATAAACTAGAAGGTATTGAGACAGCAAGAATTACCTCAAATGGAGGTCTTTTCATTCCTTTCTATGTCTGCCTCTGTCATTCCCAAGTTTTCTCTCTGCCCCAGAGCTCCTGGATTGGGACAGCCTGGTCTCACAATAGCCTGCAGCTTTAAAGGAACAATATCTTCCATTACAGACCCCTTGTTAAAATGCTGGCAGCACATCACTGGTCTAGCTGACTTTATACAGGTAGATTCCTAGAGAATTTTAGCCACTGTTTCAATTTCTGCTGCAGCTCTTTCCTGCTATCAAGTTTGCTTACAGTGATCGTCTAGTCTGCAGTGCTTCATCTGACATGAAGTGCTCTAGATTACTTCCAAACACTGGTGAAACTCAGCAGAACAGATTGTTCCATTTGGGCTCAACAAGGAGTGACAGAGGCAGCACTGTAAACTGAAAGTGCCTGATAAGACACAGGGAAGGATCTATATATACGCAGCAGAAAGTGAAGCTGGTTGTTTAGGGTTGTTCTGACATAGGAAAGGATTGGTACAAGTCTGGGGTGGCAAGGCACCTAGTAGGGACACAGAGATTATGAGGAGTAAATGGATTGATGTATCATATCCAAAAGGTGCCACTGAGGCAAGTGTTCGGTGTTTCTATTTACTTTGGATATAATAACTGCATTCATAAATTCCCATTAATTATTATTATTTGTAATTTTAGTCAATGGGACTCTGAGAAGGCACAAAGACCTGCCTTAGTGGAGCAACTGCACAGGAAACCTTTTCTTAATCTAGCTGTCAATAACAGCCTAAGGCAAGCTGGAGTATTTAATTTTCTGTTGCTCTTGGTTTTTGGATTTCACTGATGAGCCAAATAACCCATCAACATTTGGAACACTGCCCTGCTAATTAAGCAGCTGAGTGACTGGGAAGAAGGGGGCTTGACCTGTGGAGTGTTCTGTTTTTATACAGAAAAAGGGGTGCCAACATAAGTAAGAAGGTGCAAGCAGAACTTTCTAGTCTCACCTCCAAAACTTACAGCACTGTAGAGATTATCCTCACGCTTATTTTTAGTCCCTAGACACAAGTAAATTGGCAATGGTTTGGTTGCAGTGTGTTGAGAATCCTGCCTAATACGCTGATGAGTGATGTCTCATTGTTTCTTTGTGCCACCTGCTGTGTCTTATATAACATTTAGATAAGGTTTAAATTAGGGTTGTCAATTGACATACGTTAACGCCTGCAATTAACACAGTCCAGGATTAACACAGTCCAGGATTTTTTTAATGCATTAATCGCAAGCATTAACCCTGCGCTGCCCCTTTGAAGTGCTGCTGTGGTGTTTTAAAGGGACAGCACAATGTAGAGCCCGGGATCAGCTGGGGACTCCCCAGCTGATCCCAGGCTCCAGGGCTGCCCTTTGAAACTCATGCAGAGGCGGCGTTTTAAAGGGGCAGCCCTGGATCCTAGGGTCAGCTGGGGACTCCCCTGCTGATCCCAGGCTCTGCATGGCATTTCCCCAGAACGTGGGGTCAGATGGGGAGTCTCCAGTTGACTCCGGTTTCTGCTGCTGCGCAGAGCCCAGGATCAGTTGGGCACTCCAGCTGATCCTGGGCTTCATGCAGCGCTGCCACTTTGATGCCTCACCGTGGTGCTTCAAAGGGGCAGCGCTGCATGGAGCCCGGGGGTCAGCTGGGGACTCTAGCTGATCCCAGGCTATGCAGTGCTGCCCTGTTGAAATGCCGCTGCAGCATTTCAAAGGAGAGGCGCACACGATTAATTGCACGATTAATCGCAATTGCATTTTTTAATCACTTGAGAGCCCTAGTTTAAATTCTTTGTGGAGGAGGCCATATTTTGTATGTGTTTGTACAACAGAATGCTCTACTGCAAATAAATAGTCTACAACATTGTGTTATACTAAATCCTCTGAAGCTTATACTGTATTCAGAAACACCATTCATTTGATAACAACATCCCCTTCTCTAACGCCTCTAATTATTTCACAAGTTCTTTTATGAAAAATGTTCTCTTTCAGTGTCCAAATAAATAACTCAAAGTTAATCGCTACAAAGTGGTTTATGAAAGAATGAAAACATGAATATTTATGTGATGGGTAAAAGGGTCTGAACCTAATAATTTTTAAAAGAAATTGTGGTTATATTAATGGAAACCTTTGAGAAAGTTAATTTGAAGTCATACTTATGGAGTTCAAAGTAGTAATCAATTATTTAGACTTCATCACATCAAAGTGAATACTAACATCTGAAACTGAGATGTCATGTATTCTTGCAAGCTTTTCCTCAGTGGCATACAAAAAATCTGCAGCTACCAAGAGAAAGATAATTATCATCATATGTGATATAGCAATGGGTGTTTAAAAGCCTTTGTGAAACAAAAAAAATGCAAATCTAGAGCCTTGTACATAAATTACACACAAAGAGATTATATATAACCATAGGACTGGAAGAAAGCCTGAAAGGTCATCAAGTCCAGCCTTGTGTGCCATGTGTAGAGACAGAACCAAGTAAACCAAGACCTTCACTGACAGATGTTTGCTCACCTTTTTCTTAAAAACATCTAGTGATAAGGATTCCATAACCTCCCTAGGAAGCCTATTACACTGCTTAACTGCTCTTGTAGTTATAAAGACGTTTCCTAATATCTAACCTAAATTTCCCTTGAGGCAGATTAAGCCCATTACTTCTTGTGTTACCCTCAGTGGACAAAAAAAACAACTGATCGCCATCCCCTTTTAAAACATGTCACCCAGAACTGGATACAGTATTCCAGGTGAGGCCTCACCAAAGCTGAATAGTGAAGGACATTGATCTCCTATGCTTTACATACAACATGCCTCTTGATACTGCCTGTATGTTGTTAGCCTTTTTTGCAACTGCATTACATTGTTGACTCAGAGAAAGGAAAACTTCAGACTAAGTGAAAACTTCAGCCTCACATAAGAACTCTGTGGCAAAGGGAGAGACAGAATTGAATTTTCCAGGGCAGCATCCAACTGCCTTACCCATGATGCCATGCAACTTTAATTCTCCCATTTCCTAACTTTTTAGTGCTTGATATTGTACATGTATTAGTTATATTTACCTGGTAAATTATGCACAAAAATTTGGTCTCTAAAAATACAAAATCAATCCCCAGCCTGAAATACGACTGTGTGGCATTATTTACAGCAACATAGGTCTTTCTCAGAGTAGCAATCTTTAGATCCACCACACAGACCTTTGCCACTTTAGTGAATGGAATAACTGATAACAATAGTAAGTTGAAATCCACTATATGGATAAGTGGGGTGAAGAAATATGCCAGTGAGTTTCACAGATATGTGCTTATAGCAGAGAAGCCCAGGAATTTGGGGTTGTATTCCAGGTTCTGGAGGAGAGTGTGTTGTAAAGGGTTGTATTCCAGGTTCTGGAGGAGAGTGTGTTGTAAAGACTTTTCTGCCCCTTTCCCCAAGGTTGGCTTATTTTGCTCTATCCCTCACCCATCCTCTTCCCATCCAAGTCTTGTCTCTTCCCACCGTGAATCCTTGTCCTAATTTCTTTGCCATGCTGGTCCCAGTTCTCCAACTGCATCCAACTCATTGCTTGATCTATGGCCTCTCCCCAAGCCTCTGCTTCTGGTCACAGTCTCCTTGTCCAACAATGTCCAGTTTCTCCCCATGCTGTAGTATCTCATCCAATCTCTATGTTCCCTCCAAGCAAACTGACTCAACATCCTTCCTCCCTTCCTCTGTATTCACTGATTTCTAGCCCTTAACTCCCTCTCACCCAGTCTTCCACCTCCTTGTCCAACCAGTCTTGAACTCTTCACAGAAACAGTCTCTCTTGGCTCTCAGTCACAGTTTCCTCTCCATCTCTCTGAGTCCATCTTCTTATCACTCTGGCATGTTCTCCTTGCCCAGTTACTCATAGCTTGTCCCCTCCCTCCAGAACAAACTTCTTGCCCCAAATCAACTTCTTTCCCTCCTTCAGAACCAGATGGCTTGAATCCAATGGCTTCCTCCTCCACTCTGCACCAGGTGCCAACAAGGAGATCACTGGAAGTACAGGAGAGACAACTATCAGAGGGGTAGCCATGTTAGTCTGGATCTGCAAAAGCGACAAGGAGTCCTGTAGCACCTATAGACTAACAGATGTATTGGAGAGACAATGTCACTGTTCCAACGTTTGATGCTCAGCCCAAAGCAGCTGGGAGCAGCAATTACAGGGCAAGTCCAACTTCACCTTGTCAACTGTCACCTGATCATGTTAAGTCACTGTGGGAATGATGAATATACTGTCTGGTGCTTGGTAGTACTGTAAGAGGCCTGACCAAGTTCTGTGAGGATGGATTTGCTGGAGCTTTTAGCTGCTAAAACTGATAAAGCCTCTACTGACTATGTATGAAAAAATTTTCCAGAGCCTTATAACTCTGGTGCCAAATTTAGGCACCAGATTTTTTAGCTTTACTCTTCAGAAAAAAGAATGAATAGCCTCAACTATTGTTCTTCAAGAACTGCTAGCTTTAAAAGATATTTTTTAGCAATTAATAGGAATACTCCACTGAAGGACCAGCCTGACTATTGGAGTTGACTTGATGAGAAAGTATGGAAAGATTACCTTACCGTTTTAAATAAAAGTTGGGAGCAAATGTTATACACAAAGGTCAAGCTTCTGAAAAGAACAGGCAGATTAACATGGCTATTGTAAGGAGAAAACAAATAGACTGTACGGAACTTGCAGTGAAATACAGATTTTTAAAAGCTCAGGTAGGTGTTATACATAAGATCAAGCCAGTTTTTGTAGGACTCAGAGGCTGGAAAAACAGAGACATTTCTCTTAATCATTCATATTGGCTGTAATGAATAAGCATGGGCAGGAAAAGGGGAAGATGCAAAGGTACCTCTCCATGGATCGTCAATCACAGTTCAATTGACTGTGACAGGTATGGAAGGATAACCAGCCAAAAGCTTACAAACCAGTACTTTGAGCCTATTGATAGACTGGAAAATTGTGGCAAACTGCTTTAGGTGAGCTTTGTTTAAACATATTGAAACCTAATTAACAGCCTAAAAATATATTGATGCGATGTTGCTACAGGGACAATTTGGACTTTTACAAACAGAAAAGCAATTGTCAGATTCTCAGAATTTCAACACAAACCTGGCACAGTCTCCGCTTATGCCTGCCAGTGTTGAATGCATTCCACTTCATATTTTTTTCCTATGTATACCAGGCTTAAAGCCAGCACATATACCCACATATGGGTAATGCTTGGCATAACCAGATGTTAAGAGATGCATTCTTCTAGCCCTGGCATCTGGGCTTGGGGTCTGCTCCCTTGGCACTTTCTCTCTATGACTTTCTGATTGGTTCCACTGCTGGCTGTTGTGACAGCTGCTCTGTGGTCTGCAGGCTTGATACAATGGTGCTGTGCTTCTTTATGTTTCTGGATGTCAGAGTCTTTGGTTCACACCAGAGCATGGATAATTTAAATTTTATTCCATTGTGTTGGCTAATAAGGCAACGTTGGAATTTGCTAAATGATCCATGCCAAGATGCAAGGACCTCCTATGAGGATGGAAAGGATTTGCTCTCCGTGTTTCTGTTTATTCATTAAAACTTGTTTATGCATCCATGTTTTCTTGCAAAAATATATGCAAATTTTAGTAAATAATAAGCCACAGCCACTGCATCTGCCTTAAAGGAAAATATTCATTACTTAAAAAGCAGCTGTAAAATCCAGCCCTTTTTACACAGGACCCCCTGTGATCATCAGTTCAGTATTTAAATCAACTCCTTATAAACAAATCTGATTTGGTTTTAATGCTGCATTTTCTGGTAGCATACCACATTCATTAAACTTGAAAAAGAGAAATGAAATTGTGCTTACATTGCAGCTAAGATTTAAAACAGGCATCATTTCCTGTGACCATTCCACGATTTACATCAGAAATTTCATTTATTTGTAGGCTTGAGAACATAAAACATACTTTTTTCCAAACAAAAAATTAACATTAAGAGCTATGTCACAGTTCCAGGCTGAGCTGTACTTTTGGCCCCTTCCTTCCTTCAGTCTCTTTATGGGCAGCTCTTCCAAGTGGCAGACCCAGGGCCCAGACTTCTCTGTGAGTAGAATCCTGTGATTCACTGCATTTTTATATAGTGCCCTGGTTAGAACAGCCATGTTTGCCAATGTTTTCTCACGTGGCACAGGTGAGTTTGACCTTTGCTATGGATTTCCCTTCAGTATGAACATGAAGTGACTCAGAAAGTCCTGTTCAAAGTAAAATATTATTTATTTATGTATAGAAACTAAGAAATAAGAACAACAAAAGGCTAAAACAACAAATGGGCAACATGCGTATTGTCTTACCTAAAGTTTAGAAGGCCCATCAAGACTTTAATAGGCCCAATGTATCCCCGGCAGCCATGCTTTTCTAGGAATTCAATTACAGTCTGTCTCTCTGCAAACCCTCCCTCTTCCTCTCAGATTCAGGACTCAGGCTGTTTTATTCTTGTTCATGTATCTCCCTTGCTGAAGGGTGAGAATGCTTTTAAACCAGTTTCTAAAACTTTATCCTTTCATATGATTTTTGTGAATTTTTCCATTCCCCAGGTGTTTGTGAGATGTAACCTCTCACATATAATGATCATTATATGATTAACAAGCAATGGCCCATGTTGCATCATCAGGGCAAGGGCTATTTAATTGTTGATTAATTTGTTGATGGATGCCTTTCTGGGCCCCTATTAATTCTTATACATCCCAACACTCCTGTTCAGGGATAGGTAACTAGATGATACCCTCCCTTCCTTTAACACAAGAAGGATGATGTGATGCACTATAACATAACAGTGTACAGGTGTATAGTGGAAGACATGTGTGACCAACGAGAAGTCCTGTGGCACCTTATAGACTAACAGATTTATTGGAGCATAACCTTTCGTGGGCAAAGACCCATTTCATCAGATGCATGACATGATATTTGTGACCAGAGTTCCTGGGTTAGGGGGGAGGTTGCTGAGATTCAACTAGGGCAAACTACAAAGAATGGGGCAGACAATTTCCCAAATTGGTGGTTATTCCAATATTTAAGTTCACTAAGCCACCAACAAAACAGCTTCTGCAACCCCTTACTGATTACACACAAGTCAGAAATACAGTTAACATAAAGCAACCAAACCTTAGCCTTTCACCCAGGTAGCCAGGTCAAATATGATGAGGATTATGGAGAATTTAATTCATCATATAAAAAGTTCTATCAGTCCCAAAGGACAAAACACATTACCTTCCAGGTCAATGTAAATTTTAAATCTTATTAAAATACATGCTTACAGTCAATTCCTGTTAACTAAACTAAAATTTATTAAAATAGAAAAGAAAAGAGTATTGGTTGAAAGATCATTATACCTACAGGTATAAATAGAGTTCTTAGGTTAATTTCATAGTAGAGATGATGAGCTTTAAACTTGCAAAGAATCCTTTTCAGAATCAGTTCATCAGGTTATAGTCCAATCTGTTTACATTGTTAACATCTATCAAGACAAAACTAAACATATACAATTATATTCACTCTAATTCTCTAACAATACGGCTATGTCTAGACTGGCATGATTTTCCGAAAATGCTTTTAATGGAAAAGTTTTCCGTTAAAAGCATTTGCGGAAAAGTGCGTCTAGATTGGCACGGATGCTTTTTCACAAAAGCACTTTTTGCGGAAAAGCGTCCGTGCCAATCTAGGCGTTGCTTTAAGCAAAAGCCCCGATCGCCATTTTCGCGATCGGGCTTTTTGCGCAAAACAAATCTGAGGTGTCTACACTGGCCCTTTTGCGCAAAAGCTTTGCGCAAAGGACTTTTGCCCAAATGGGAGCAGCATAGTATTTCCGCAAGAACACTGACAATCATACATTAGATCGTCAGTGTTCTTGCGGAAATTCAAGCGGCCAGTGTAGACAGCTGGCAAGTTTTTCCGGAAAAGCGGCTGATTTTCCAGAAAAACTGGCCAGTTTAGAGACAGCCTACAGGTTTAATATGAAATGATCTTAAATACCATTTATATTCTTTTCTAGTATGCTTCTAAAGATTGAAGTTGGGTCATATAGCCTGCTATTTGCTTTATCCTTTCTGGACCTGTGTCACAAAAACATTTGTGCTACGTCTACATTGGCAAGATTTTGTGCAAATACTTTTTAACGCAAGAGTTTTTGCGTTAAAGTATTTGCGCAAGAGACTGTCTACACTGGCATGTGCTTTTGCGCAAGAGATGTGCTTTTGCGCAAAAGCATCTGTGCCAGTGTAGACGCTGTCTTGCGGCGCAAGAAAGCTCTGATGGCCCTTTTAACCATAGGGCTTTCTTGCGCAAGAAATTCATGTTGCCTGTCTACAGTTGCGCAAGAGGGCTTATTCCAGAGTGGGAGCATCATAGTTCTTGAGCAAGAAGCACTGATTTCACACATTAGAACGTCAGTGTTCTTGCGCAAGAACTCCCCACCAGTGTAGACAGGCAGCATGTTTTTGCGCAAAAGCGGGTGCTTTTGCGCAAAATCATGCCAATGTAGACACAGCCCTAGACATTATCATATGGCTAGTCCATAAAATCAAATTGAATTTTAGATAGAGCCCCAAATCTGTCACAGTTTGCAAAATGAATGACTACAATGTCAGGAAATATTAAAAAATCTCAGAAGGGTAGCTGTGTTAGTCTATAACTTTAAAAAAAATGACTAATCTTGTGGCACCTTAGAAACTAACCAAAATATGTAGAAATATTAGCTTTTGTGGGAAAAACCCACTTCAGTCAAGTGTGTAGCCTTAACTCTGACCCTTTGTATTTATGCATTTTGATGACAAAGTTCAAATTATGCATGATTGTATAATTTGATTTCCCCAGGAAGTTTTCAGGGACGATATCCCTTTGGAGAAAGTCAGCACAAGATCTAATGAACCACTTATGCTCTGCTTAAGCCATATTTTGAGGAGTAGACTGAGACTTACTAAATAGAATTGGTGTCAGTCTCTGGAGAGGGTTGAATTTCACGTGGACTGTGCAGGGAATGAAGCAACAAATCTATTTATTATTGCCCTACTTATTCTATTATTATTTTACATTATGTTATCTGCAATCTATCTACCCTGCACACTTAATCAGGGACGAGTCCTCTGAACCCGTGACTCTGAACAATCTACTGCAAAGTCCATTACTATCAAATTACTGCTGAGCAGGCTTTTGGGATAAAGTCAGAGGTCTCAGGCAAATGTCCATGGCATAAAAAGCACTGTAGTTGGAAGTACATGACAAAATAATAGGGCCGTGTAGGAAATTGAGCATAGCTGAATTATTTTCTGACTCATAAGAAGGGTCCTATAGCTCAGGGTGGAGATGCACTGCTGAGGTAGTGTGGATAATCATGTAGTACTATACCATTTCTGTGCAGAAAGAGAAAAATTCAGTCTTCAGGGCTCTTAGCCACTTGCCATGAGCTAAACGGTCACATACACACATGACTGAAAGAACAGTTCAATCTGGTGGAAAAGGTGGGGTGATAGTGCTAGATCTGAAAAGCTCTTACCATGTGTAGAGTGAAGAATGAAACTTAGAATGTTTAAAGTAAAACTTTTTTTGACATGGCTTCTGAAAAATAAATATAGAAAGGGCCTGAAAGGTCACTAATGGGATGAGATGACAGCTGGAGGTCCTGTGATCAGTAATAAAAACTAAAACAACAGTTCTGGTGGTGAAGGTGCTTTTACTGCATGTTCAAGAAAATGGGAACCACAACTAGGTGAAAGCTTCTTAGTGTATGCACAGCGTGCCTCATGGGACAGGTGATCAGGATTCATCACTGAATTAGGTTGGCTGGTGAGATTATCTTTCCTTATCTGGGCTGGATACAGATGGGGAGTGTGACATGAGTGCTGATTGGGTAAGTTACTCAAAAGTAGTTTCTGTTGATCCTAATTACAGGTTATTCTGAAAAGAACTTCATGGCTTATAAAACAATTCAATTTAAAAAAATGGTTGCAGATTGAATTTCATAATTTATTGTCAGGGATGGAAAAGATACTCATCTTCAGATGGTGTGCATTGCGTATATCTATGCCCCAGACTAGGGTGTGTAGCTGGAAAGGCACTTTCCAGTGTGTGTAGATGTGCTAGTTATTTCTGGCTATGTCTACACTACAAGGATTTTGTGGAAAAACAGCTGTTTTTCTGCAAAAACTTGCAGAGCAGCCACACCTCAAGCATGTTTTTGTGCAAGTAAGTTGAAAGATCAGAGGGGGTTTTGCACAATTGGTATTCCTCTTTCTACGAGGAAGAATGCCTTTTTGCACAAGATCTCTTGCGCAAAAAGGTGTGTGTGGATGGGGAAGAGGGGTTTTTTGCGCAAGAAGAGGGAAGGGGAAAAAGCACAGATGCCCTGGTGTCCTTTCTGCCTATAGCAATCACTGCTTACTTGCGAGAGAGCATCCAGGCAGCCTGGACGCTCTCTTTCGCAAAAGTGCATCACTTTTTCGACACACTTGTGCAGTGTGGATGCTCTTGCAATATGTTTTTGCGGAAGATCTCTTCTGAAAAAAGGTTCTTGCGCAAGAAGCCTGTAATCTAGACATAGCCTCTGAGTTATTATACTAAAGATTTTGCATACTAAAGTTATGTAAAGCTGTAGCAGCATGAGAAACATCTTGGGCTAACCACTAAAGTACAATGCAAGCTGATCACCCTTCCTCATCCACATTGCTATTTTTATCATGCTAGTTTGAGAAGAGTAATAACATCTGTCTACCTGCACTGGGAAGCACACTTTTGTATGCTCTGTAGATCATTGTGACCAGCTTTTAATAATATCTGCTCAGCGTTTTCAAATTGCAAAAGCATGAAAATTATTCAGTGAATTTAGGACTTTATGTTTCCAGAAGCAAAATTTACAGCTGTGAATAAATTAAGTTTTGTAAATAAAGTCTGTCAGGGCTACAATTGGGTTAGATTGGATAAGCCTTGTTCATGTCAATGAGCAGTTCTTGTTATGAATCCCCAGAAAGTCAAAGGGACTAATCATGTAAATAAGTGTTCAGCAATATGAATGGAAATTATATACTGAGTCTGTGAGGAGAGAAAGTAAAGTTTTAAAAAAGCAGGGTTGAACTGATGTTAGTTTCATCTCTAGCAGAGTTAATTTTTCTTTTACTTTTAACATATTCTACTTTTCCATGAACTTTAATTGTTATAAATAATTTATATACCTGTTAGAGGTGGCTACCTATTGGGGTCCAAATCTGTACCAATTAATACAAGTTTTACCCTTGACACCAAAAGTAGAAGGAGGAAGCCCCAAGCATTCAAAATTTTCCGTGATACTCAGTTTTAATATGCTTTTAAGGTAATTTTTCATGCCTGTAGGTTATGAATTGTCTCTTTTGTTGCAAGAATTCTAATCGTCCATACTCTGTAGAAAGGCTAGTCCGTAGGGATTCAGAGACATAAGAGCAACATTAAAATAAAACATTGAAAATGGTTCATGGGTTTTTGAAGTATGATACGCAGAAATCCAGCACAAAACAGAACAAAGAAAATCCACATAAGAAAAAAGAACTTTCACATAAGAAAGATGTTTTTTCTTAAAGAAATTCATGCTAGTAAAAATGTGCATAATAATCTGCTATGGGGCTAACCAAGTGGTGGGAGGTTAGAGCATAAAGGTTGAAAGCTACCATGAACAGTTGATGCTTATCTAATGGTGAAGCTAGTTAAGCATCATGTAGGCATTCACATTACAGAATCATCAAAAGTAGTGTTGTAACATTATATATTGATGGCCTGTCGGCATATAATGATACTTTCATTTGAGATTAAACTAGCAGCAGAGGAATAAATAGAATTAAAAAATCATTCCTAGTTCACCTCTGTTAAATTATATCAAGGATTACATTTCTTGTTACTACATGATTCACATTCTGTCACTTTAGGCCAAAATATGTTAACAGATAATTTTTTTCCACCCAAAGTCAATTGCCACATTCATTTAAAACAAAGTAGCAGTATGCAAGATGAACTAATGCATTCAGGCTAAACAACATGAGTAGCATATTGTTTGGCTCTGTCAGAACCCACTTTGCATGCTTTGGAGTTATGCGATCTGTAATGTAATGTCTGAGCCTTCAAATTTGACACATACGTGCGATTGTGAGCATGTGCCTGTGAAGAAATTATTCCAGGAGTATTTCATAGTAACATTTAAGTGTTTCAGACTGTGCATAGTCCTGACATTTAAACTCAGCATAGATATCTTTTCAGGTAAGGAGTTATGAATGGGAGAAAGGCAATCTGTTTGTTGTTTGAGTGATGTAAATATTAAAAGCAAATGTCAATTGTCTTGGGGTCAAACCTTTCCGGATACACATTTTTACACATGACTTCCACAATAAAACCAATGATAACATTTGAAACTAATATGACATAGAGGCCTTGCAAAAATATAGAGCTAATATTTTGTACTATGTAAGAGATGAAGGCTTTGAAGTCTCTGGTGGGCACAGAGGCCTGATATACCTGTCTATGTAGGATCAGGGCCTAAACATATATGCTGGAACTGGGGGTGCTGAGTTGCTGCTGCTCCCTCTGGCTTGAAGTGATTTCTTCATATACAGTTAAGAGTTTGATTAAATGGCTCTCAGCACTCCTACTATGTTCCACCAATGCCCATAATAGCCCTGCTAGTGCCTAGAGCAGCCCTGAGTCCGGATTGGACTGCCTAGAGGAGCACCGAGTACCAGCTGGCCAGCAAGGGTCAAGTGCTAAGGCCAAGCAGTCCAGAGGAGTTACGAGTTCTGCAGCAGCCCGGTCCAAGGAGTGTGGTGAGGAGCATTAGAGGAGGTTAGGTCCTCTCCAAGCTTTGACTACACACCGCCAACAACAAACACCTCCACTCCAAAAAGACTGAAATACAAAGTATTACTGAGAAGACGTTAACTGCCACATGAGAGAATAATATTGTTTCTACTTGAAAAGAAGGAGATATGATAAATGTGGCAATTACTATGAACAGGCAGGGCAACAAATGAAATGCTAAGAGAATGGGGTAGATAGATATCCATGACAGATGTTATAAGGATGCTGATAGACAGATTGCCGGACAATGAAGTCAGAGACGACATTGACAAATGTACTGCAAGTTGAAACATTCAAAGAAGGTCAGAAAAGAAGAAGAAGGAGCTTATTTAATGTAAATCTATAGTAATTCTTATTTCAGCGTTTTAAAGAAATATGATGCAAAAGTTGACTATAGAAGGGTAGGAGAATATGGCATTATCAAATACAAATGTTTTATTGTAAGGGCAACTACTTTACCTAGTTAACTTCCATCTCTATTAAACTATATTGTAACCATCAGACTTACCAGGCATAGCCCATGTTCAGCGAGGAAAGAAAGGCAAAGGACTCCTGTCAGTGTGCCGCAGGCTGGCCGGGGGTGGCGGGTGGTGGGGAGAAGGGTTCTTGGCGCTTGGCAGGAGAAGGCCCCAGAGAGAAGGGAGGGAGGTGAGGAGCTTGGCCTGGGATTAGGGGTAGGTGTTGGGATTAGGAAGGGGGACCATCCTGAGGCCAGAGATTGGGGAAGGGAGGTTGACCCAGGGCTGGGGCTCCCCCAGCCTGAGATCATGGGGAAAAGGGGATGTGCTGTGCAGTCCTCCCCCTCATCAGCCCTCCCCAGGCCCAGGCCGGAAGGTGGGGGGCAGAGGCTGCTGAACTGGCCTCCCCACATGTAAGGGCTCCCCACATCTGGCCCAGGATGCTTGGGAGCAGGAGGGAGAGTCCAGGCTGGGCTGCAGCAACCACGCTGGGTGGCCCAAAAGTACACGGGGGGGGGGGGGGGGGAACACGCTGGTGGGATGTGGCCCTGGTTGTGCTCTGAGGGGGGGTAGAAATTGAAGGGAAGGGCTTTTAGCCAGGAAGGCCACTTACCAGTGGCAGGCAAGATGGCGGAGCCCTACCCCAGCTTGCCATTCCCTTGGAGGCATGGCTGCATCCAGTGATCAGTCTGCAGAACAGCTCTCCCCTGCGCTTGCTGCCCCAGTGGTGAGTATGAGGATCATGTCCCTCTCTCTTCTCCCTCCCTTTCCATGTTCTGGAAAAAATATGAAATTCCAGGCACATCGTGTTTTCCTGGCACAGCCAACCCCAACCTTGCTTTAAGTTAGGAGAAGAGGAAGCTGCGTACCAAATTTAGTGGTCCTAGCTCTTACCATTTATGAGGAGTTCTTGAATAAATGGACTTGTAATCAGACAGACAAACAGACACACTCTAAAATGTTTTATAAAGTAGTCTCCACTTAGAGGTAAACAAATAAGTCTTAATTAATAATATATTCAGTGAATCTAGGCTCTTTGTCTGCTTGCAGAATGTGAGGGAAGAAAAACCAGTTCCATGAATATTCATAGATTAGTTAAGAGGGATCAAACCATTGACCAGCCAGATTAAACCTGTAAATGAAATTGGCTGTTTAGGTTAGAAAGGAGACAAATAAGAAAGGACATGACAGCAATACACAAAATAAACACTATAGAAAAATACACTGAGCAGTTCTGTTTGCCTCCTTTCATAATACAACTACATGGGAACATAATCTGGTTGCCTCTCAACTTCTTTGTAAAACTGGTAAAATATTTTTTTAAACACAGTGTACTTCTGGAACTGAATGTGTAATCGAACTGAATAATTCACAATACAGTCTTTATATTGCCAGGGTAGATAATTTTTAATGTATTGCTTCTGGGGCATAAAGCATACAAAAGAATAGGCATTTACTAATAAATATTATACAGGCTGGACCTCCCTGGTCCAGCACCCTTATGACCTGACTGGTCCTGGATGAGGGATTTCGCCGTACCAAGGAATGTCATTTTGGACCTTGCCACCGCCCACCTGACCTGGCCACTGGCCTCCCCACTGGCTCCCCACCTCCTGCTGGCTCCTCTGCTCTGCTGACCCCACTGGGCAGCCATCACTGCCATGGCTCCCAGACCGGCTGGGCAGGCCCACGCTGGGACTCTGGCACCCACTGGGCAGCCACGCATGCCGCACTGGAACTCTGGGATCTTCTGGGCAGCTGTGCACCACAGCTCCCTGCACCACTGAGCTACTGTGGCTTCCAGCCCCACTAGGCAGCTATGTGCCAGGTCTCCCAATGTCACTGGGCAGCCCCGCTTCCATGGACTGGGCGGCCCTGCCCTCAGCTCACTGCAGGCAGTCCACTGAACCTGTCAGCCTTCCAGGGATCTTTGCCACTGGCCCTCTACTGAGACTCTCTGGTCCTGCAACATCCATGCCAGACCATGGATGGTGCCAGACCAGAAAATCCCAGTTAGGAGAGTTTCAACCTGTATCTGTTAACAAGTAGGCTGCATAATATAGAATCCCTGAATTTCAAAATAAAGAGCAATTTTAGTCTTTCTTTTTAAATCTTGATTTTTCTACACTTCTTTATAGTAATGGCAGAGAAGTACAATTCAGAGTGTGAAAGAAACGTATTTTATAAAGTAGGCTCCAGTTAGAGGTAAACAAATAAGTCATAATTAATAATGTATTCAGTGAATCTAGGCTCTTTGTCTGCTTGCAGAATGTGAGAAAAAAAAACAATTTCCATGAATATTTATTGTTTGAATTTATATAAGTCTCAGTTCTGCTAAAATTATTTGTATTGAGAACAGTACCTCACGCTGCAGTGGTTTCAAAAGGATTCATTGTAGAGTATGCTACTCTCCACTTTAGTAAGAGTGTCAAAATCAAGCTATCAGTGAATGTCAGTTTAAGTAACTATTGATTGATCATAACTATTTAAGCAGTTTTGTTTGCATTATGATTTGATCAGATAACTCAAGTGACTGGATCTGCATACCAGCAGAAAGAATACCGCACAAGGAAATCTAGCATCTGTGACTACTTCCAAATGTCTTTTTAATTCACACAAACATCTTTGCCACTAAAACTCAATCACTGAAATGTTTATGGCAGGAAAATTCAAAAGGGGACATGAACATTCCCAAAGCAAATTTATTGAAAAATTCAGAATATGCCTAACACTCTCTCTGTTCACATCTCCCCTGGCCTCTTTGACCAGCTCTTGCTTCACATCACACAACGTGTTGCGCTTAGTAAGAAAGATGAAAAAATAGTATAGTGTCCAAACAGTCTTGTTGCCTTTGCAACTATTTCCAGTACAGTCTGAAGGTGTGATAATATAATTGAAAATGCTGAAAACAGTGTTTCTATGAAATGACACAAACCATCATTTCACCTTCACCATGATGAAAGCTGCTCAGCCTAACATTCTGCAAAGATTGTCATGTATTGCACAATATGGCCAAGAATGACAGTAAACAAGATCAACACCCATGAGGCTGAAGGGTTAGTACTCTAAAGATGTAAAGAGCTTCAGAAAAAGGATTCAGAAACTGAAAGTGTGTTTTCACTTTGAAAATCAAGAACACAATTTTTTATTGTATCAAATTTTGCTAGAATGTTTGTCACTTCTTCCAGGATTTGATTCTTCAGGTTCTTAAAGATTGATTTCTGCCACAAAATAAAGTACTTTCAATCTTACTGCAAACAACATATTTTTACTGTGACTAATGTCAGGAGTGCAGTCCATTATTGCAGTGTAGTACTTCGTTTTGTTCAGCCACATCAATGTGTTATTAAATGCCTTCCTTGCCATAAGGTTAGTTTGGAATTGTTTTGTCATAATAACGGTCCATCATTTTCTTACAAACTCTACCAAACCGTGGAAGTTACTGGTATATTTAGAGTACAACTTATCCAATGAGCCTTGGAAAGCCAAGTTATTTCTTTACAAGGAAGAGCCTCAGCACCCCTTCCTGCCAGATAAGTTTTCCCCTTGCTCTGGCACAGATTACGGAGCACACAACAGGCTGCTACTACAAAAGGAATGTTGCATTTGCTGAGGTCCAACTGAGTCAGGACACTCCTAAACCTACACTTTAAACGCCCAAAAGCACATTCAACCACCATTCTGCACTTGCTCAGCCTGTTGTTGAACTCCTTCTTGCTGGGGTTCAGGCTGCCTTTGTACAGCTTCATGAGCCCTTGGGTCTCCAAGGATCACAATAGGCATTTCTACCTCTCCAATTCTAATTTTCCTGTATGGGAAAAAAGGTCCGCTCTGCATCTTTCTAAAGAAGCAGGAGTTCCTAAAGAAGAAAGCATCATTCACCTTTCCCGACCACCCCAATTTGATGTTGGTGAAACGGCTCTTGTGATCCACATGCGCCTGCAGCACCTTGGAGAAGTACCCCTTATGGTTGTGGTTTATGTACTCCAAGGCAAGGTGATAGGGGACCAAGATGGGGATGTGTGTTTCATCTATGGCCCCACTGTAAGTAGGGAACCCCAACATGGCAAAGCCATCCACTGTAGTATCCACATTTCCCAGACACACAACCCTCCATAGCAGAATGGTATTGACTACCTTAGTTAATTGTATGACAACAGTCCCCACTGTAGATTTCCCCACTCTAAACTGATTCCCCACGTCACGGTAGATGTCTGGTCTTGCAAGCTTCCATAGGGCAATTGCCACATGCTTCTCCATAGTCATGGCAGATCTCATTTGGGTATTCTGGTGTCTCAGTGCAGGGGCAAGCCATTTCAAAGTTCTAAGAAAGTGACCTTATGCATTCAGAAGTTTTGCAGCCACTGCTGATCATCTCATACCTGCATCACAGTGTTGTCCCACAAGTCTGAGCTTATATCATGATGCCAGAACTGGTGTTGCACTGTGTCCACAGGGCTGGCTGGTGACTGTGCTAGCATCAGTGCCAGGGCTTTCATGTGCATTGACTCCTTGACATGACATGCCATGCTGAGATTTGTCCTCTTCCTGGAAGAACAACATGTGCATGATTCCCAAATACTGTGTTATTAGGTACACCAGGCCACATATCAGCATCACAATGCGTTGCTGAAAACTGGGCTCCAGTCTCATGCTATTATGGCATGTGTGCAGGCAACCAGGGCACAAAAAGGTGTGAGCACACTGTTTCTTGTTGATCTCACATGGGGTGAGGGACTACACAAGTACATTATAGGACACTGATGACATGAGCCCATAACCATCTGCTGCACAATTTTGGTCCCAGCAGACACAAGAAGCATAGTCCAGAATGCAAAGCTACCCATGGTGCATTGCTCTCTGAGTCAACAGTAGGCTCCCTAATGGAGATGTGCTACTTTGGACTACATTTGATTCTTCCCTGCACTGAGGACACAGATCTTCGACTTCCCAAAATTGGGTACCCAGAATTAGACTATATTAGATTGGACTTTATTTTGTAGTAAAGATGTATCCCCAGTGAATGAAATAAGCACTTGACATTGTGGTCCTTTTTCAGGGATAAATCTCAGTGATACTACTATGTCAATAGAAATATTTTACAATTGAAAAGCCGTTAGGCATTACCTCATTGATAATAATAATTATGACATATAGGCTCTTTACATATAAAATAATCACTGTACATTTCTTTTTAGTGATCCAGTAAAACAAAGACTGGACATAAAGCATTCAAAAGTAAAACTTTGACTTTGAAATTCTGGTTTGAATATTCTGACATATTAATCCTGTTAAAGAGTAGTCCCTTTAACTGGTCCTTGAAAATTCTATCAAACTTTTCTCATAATTTAACTTCAAAATTGCCAAAAATATATTTTTAATCCATTTATTTCTTTATAGCCTGCATATACCAAGCATACTAGAAGTTAAGAATTTTCACTGATCTTCTAAATTCCATTTGTATATATTGAACACTATATGCTTTTGGAGTATAATAATGTGATTACATTTAATAAACTGGTCACCAAAATATTCACCTAAAATGTAAGAGGTAATTATGTCATTAAATGCCCTATGTTGTATTATGAAGCTAGCAGAGCTTTGAGTTAAGACGGTCTAAAACTTTTTTTTCCCCAAAACTAAATGCATGTACAGGTTGTACCTTTCTAAATTGGGACTCTCTGGTCTGGCAACATACATGGTCCAGCAAGACCACATATCTATCTGGTATCAGAGAGTCCCAGTTGAGGGCTGGCAGCTGGGAACTAAGCACGCCATCGTGGGCTGCCCAGGGTGGACCGGGTCAGGAATCCTAGTAGGGACAGCAGGTTAGGGGGGCCAGTGGTGGTGGGCGGGAGCCCTCTGGGAGGTTGGTGGCTCAGTGAGGGCTGGTTGAAGGGAGGCCAGAAATGACCTCACCTGGTAAGTCAAAGACCCTCATCCAGGACTGGGGAGATCCAACCTGTACTATGAGGTGGGGCAGAAATCCTTATTAAATTGCAATAAAGCACACCATCTTTACTTAGAACCTATAATTTATGCTGGAGTCTTGAGCCAGGAATCTTCAGTTGGGATTGGTTTCTGATTTAGTGCTCTGGAATATCATTGGGGTCTGCTAACATAGATTCAATTGCAGGACTGGGGTCTTATGTTGAAAGTTAGGTATGAAGGAAAGCTTAAAAATGCATAACTTTAAGCCAGTGCCTAATTCCAGTTTTTGTCAATATGGGAGATGTTCAAAAGCACCTAATTCCAACTGAACATCAATGGCAATTAGGTTCATAACTGTCATCTGTGCCTTTGAAAATCTCCCCAATATTATTTAAGCATACATTTCAAATTAATTGCATATCTCATGGTGTCCTAATTAGAGATGCTTTCCTGAATCTGTGTCTAAAAATGTTTCCCAAAAAAAGATGGTTTGAACATGTGCTTAGCCGTGTCTCTGAATTGGGGCCTTTTCATTATTTAGCCATCAATACTGAATTCAAATACAGAATCATAGTTTGAGACCTGAACAGGCAGAAGAATCTGAAAAGTTCCTGATGAACAATTAAATCCTTTTCTTCAAGCATGTAAATGTGAATATCCCAATTTCTATCCCAAATCTATGTTTGCAAAGAATTATATGTCACAGTTTGAGGTGGAAAAGGTAGGAAGTTGCATATTTAAAATCAGATAGAATAGATAATTTTAATGCATTAAAAATGTAATGGCATCTAAGGGTATATATAAGATAGCATTAGCCTAAGCTAAATTTAGTCTGCTCTTTTGTTTAACTTGTTTTCACATTGGATGTATCTTTTTGCCTTAGAACTGTTGATAAAGTGACTCATATAGCAATGTGTTTGTTTCATTTCATGAAAACTTTATGGGTTTTATATTTGTTTGCTTTAGTACCTGACTTTCTTTACCCAATCCTACATATGTCAGAAAAGTTAAATTTAGCCAAGTGATGACCCATGAGCAGCAAATTGCAGAGTGTTCTCAAGTTCCATTGATGACAATGGAAAATGAGCACTTTTCAGGAAGCTGCCAATATCTCTGAATGAGCTCTATCTATCAGAGAAAACTTGAGGAATAAGTGCAGTATTATAGAAACAATTGTACATCTTGAGATTCAGATACTTTCCCCACAAACTACCTTGCACTGTGTGGCTTTCGGTATGATTTCAGAAATCTTTTCTATTTATCACTGACTCTAAGACTAGTAACATCGTACAATTGTTATTAGGTAGAAAAATAACTAAAAAGTCAATTACAATTTAATGTTGTCTGCCTAAGACAAGCAGCCATAGCAACAAACACAGTGCTTTCTTCTCCTCTGGAGCTCCATTATTAAAATTGCTTGATTTGTGATCTAGGAGAGAGATCCTGAAGACACAGAATGATTGGTTTTTGGTGGTTTTGTGAAAAGTCTTAGAAATATTTTCTCCTCTGTGTCATAGTTTTGTGAATGCACAATGTGATAGTTATAAACCATTTTCTGCTAAATGATTTCAATTACAAAATATTTTCTTTTATTGTTGTTGTTGCTTTTATTGGAGTGACAGGAGAGACATGAGGAAAAAACTCAAGTATATTTGATATTTTAGTAAGAGGTGAGAAACATTGTGTGGAATGTAACTTTGAGTAAAAATATCCACTCACTTCTGTCTGTATATCAATGCGACTTATAATTAGGATTCAATTAATATAAAAATGTATCTCCTTCTCTTTAGTCATCTCCCCAAATGTATAAAACAATGTTTAAATTAAATATTTTAATGAGAAAAATTGTGATCCCTTTTGTTTGTTTCAATTCAAGAGTCAGTGATAATCGAACAGTAAAAATTAGGGGTGGTTTCTTTCTCTTTTCAAAAAAGACAAATCTGATAAAACAAGAGAGATTAGAGTTCCATTGAAAACTGAACAGACTGAAAGGATCAGCAAAGCAAATAAGTCTTTAAGATAAAAATTGACACAATTAGTTTACTACATTTTCAGGTTCCTGCACATTTACACATAAAGTCATTTAAGATAAGTCCTTATTGTGTGTACTCATTGTAGGGTAGTGGTACTTGTAATAATCAGGAACGCTAACACCAAAATGCCCTAAGGAACTAGCTTTGTCTAAATAATTCAGAAAAATAAAACAGTGTTTTTGCAGCTTAAGAAGGGAAAGCATGACAGGGGTATTCAGTTCAGCGAGTCTTGGCATAACGAGGCCTCTGAGGATGTAGCTTTTTGTGATCCCTATTTTATTAAATGTCATAAAGTGTGACGTTGAAGACTCATGTTGGAGAGTCATGTAATGTAGCTTACCTTACACATATAACCTTCACAAAAACATCTTCCAAAGCCACTGGCTAAAAGATTTATGGTCTCATGCAAGTTTTACACCAGTGAGTGCACTAATGGCTTTCCCTGATGAATCTCTCAGGAGTCATTCTGCCTGGAATATGCCCAAGTATAGAATAGCACTTAAGCCCCACAACAGTATGTTATAGTTTGTATAAAAGTTTTAGGGTGTGGAACACAACATATTAAGATATATGAGTATTTCAAATCTACAGTTTAAAAAGTTACATGCTTTGGGGTACCTACAAAGCTATACATTTCCTTATTAGGTCCTGGGGATAACATATATCTTATTTTCAGTGGAGCTGCGTGCTTTTCTACCGTTGAAATAAAGATTATATAGGTTTGATAGTAGCAACATAAATCATACAGCTAAAAGAATACAACTTAAACAATTACTGCAAACCAATATAAGAGAGATTCTTTTTTTAAAGACACCTAATTCCTCGGGTGCCTACAGGCAATAACTCTCAGTGGCAGTTGGGTACCATCCATTAATCACTTTGGAAAATCCCATCCATAATTATCAGATTCATGGCTATAACTATCATGAATTATTTGTGACTTTTTTAATGGAAAAGGCTTTAATTGACTCACCATAATAAATAAGATGCTGATGAAGGCATGATAGTCACAAAATGATTTGAAGAGGGACTAAGAGAACCCCTCAGCTAATATAGAAAGATTTTCCTGGTAGTAGTTTCAAGGTATATCTGGTCAAATGTTACCCTCAGGACAAACAGGTAACCCTTTCAAGAGAATGACAAATAATAAAAGAAAAGCATTTGATTTTCTCCACACATTATACTGATTTAAATAGAAACTATTGTCTGAAGTCTTCCTCAGAAGAAAAACGTAACTCTAAGTTGTCAAAATGAGCATTGTTGTCATAAACTGAACCCATTTTGGGGTTGTTCTGAGAACCACCTTGAAAATAAAGGTGGTTGGTTAACTTGGCCCCTGAAATGAATGTAATCAGTAGTAGTCTATGGAACTCATTGTCATGGCATATCAATATCACTCAAGACCTGAGTACAATTAGGTACATGGATAGGTATAAAATCGTAGCTCCATTATTGTCAAAGGCAAAATGTGTGAAAACTTTATTCACACAAGATTTCATAATACAATTCCATATAGATAATGAAAACATCTGTTGTTACAATAAATAACACAATATTTATATCTCATGTTTCAGGACATAAGCTGACAACAAACTGGGATTAGAAAAAAAAACCTTTTGTTATGAGCAGGTTATCCCATTGAATGGTTTCTTGTACCATCTACATCAGTGGTCTTCAACCTTTTTAAGCATGAGATCACTTTTTGAATTTAAATGCAGTCAAAGATCTACCTCACACCCAAATACCCTTGCCCCACCTCCTTTGTGCCCCTTCTCTGAGGCTCCACTCCTGCTCACTCCATCCTCCCTCCCTCTCCCACTTTCACCAGGCTGGGGCTGTGGGTTGGGGTGCAGACTCTGGTCTTGGATTAAGGGATCTGGAGTGTGAGAGGGGCTCTGAACTGAGCTTGGGGCAGACAGTTGGGGGGCAGGAGAGATTCTAGGCGCAAGCTCTGGGAAGGTGTTGGGATGCAGGGGTGCTCAGAGCTAGGGCAGGGGCTTTGGGTGCTGGAGGGGGTTCATTACTGGGGTAGAGTTTCGGGATGTGGGCTCTGGCTGGGCCCTGCTGACCTCAGGTGGCTCCTAGGTGGTGGTACAGTGGGGCTAAGGCAGGCTCATCCCTGCCCTGGCCCTGCACTACTCCCAAAAGCAGCCAGCAAACTCCCTCCATCCCAAGCCCTGTTGTGTCCCCTGTCTACTCTGTGGAGATGGGATACATAGTGGGAAGGGGGGCACCCTGACATCAGCACCCTCCTCACTCTCCCCTGCCCAGCAAGCAGGAGACTCCTGAGTGGACAGCTGCAAGCAGAGGGCAGGAGCTGTGCAGCAGTGTGGGGAGAGGCAGCTGAAGTGCTGGCACTAGATAGCCTCTTGGCCGAACCAGTCAGGATCACCTCTCAGAGGCTCCAAGATCTACCAGTAGATCCCAATCTACTGGTTGGTGACCACTGATCTACATGTTTTGTTAGTCTTTAAGGTGTTACTAGACTATTCGTTGTTTTTTAAATTTTTTTCTTGTATCTTATGAATATTTTGGTATCATTGACTTCAGATACGCAACTCCAGACACATTAATTATGTAGCTGGAGTCAACATATCTTAAATCGTGTTTTTGCATGTCCACAGAGCAAGAGGTTGACAGGAGCAAACGCTCCCATTGGCTTCCCTTACTCCTCATGAGGAGCAGGGCTACTGGCACCAATGAGGGTGTCCACTCACTTTGAATTAGCGGGTTTTCACTAGACCCTCTAAATCAAACCCTGAAATATCGACCTTGGCAGCACTGATCTTTTCTATAGTGTAGACATGCCCTAACTGTGCTACACAAGTAAACATTGTATATCATACCAAAGTAACCAGAAATACTGAAATTAAGCCTTCCTTAGTCAAGCGAAACTCTCACTATAGTTAATTCAAGTCAATGGGATTGAAATCTACATTAAGTAAAAATTGGAGAAGAAGGCTCTTAATATGAATCTGCCAGAACCCCTGATTTCTTAAAATAACTCTTTCTGATCATTAGCTAGTGGTCAAAAGTAGCAACTACAATAATGTTCATGTATATGTATGCTTGTTTTCGGTGGTACTGTCTATAATTTCACAGCTTTGTGGTTTACAGAGAAATGTAGAGATGTAGATATAGGTAAGAAGCAGAGCAGGTTTCCTAAAATTAAATTAAATTGAACTCGAACCTGAAAAAGAAAGGAACAATAGTATGAGGGGAAAATGATAGACACATTTCTAGAATTGCTTTCTGATCATTCATTTTACAACAATAAAAAAAAAATTCTGTACAAACTGGTCTTTTTGCCAGTTTCAACAAATTATTGCAAAAATTATTTCTCTACTTAATTTACTGATGAACAGTTTTTCAGCAAAGAAAGAACTCAAAAGACATTATTAAAATGACAATGGCCCTAATGAGCAAGTCCTAAAATAATATTTTATGATAGTGAAATATCATTGTAGCGTAATAAAGAAGGCACAATAGAAAGAGAGAGAAAGAAATGTCCTTCTCTTGGCAGAGTCTTGGAGAGTACATGATATGAATAATCCTTTTTGAAGTATTTTTTTCACTTAGGCTTCCCTTGTGAAAGCATGAAGAGGATAAAGAAAAATGCCCTAAATGAGAGTACAGGGACTTAAAATAACAATGTGGATATATTTTATTTTTTGCCATATCTCCATATCTTTCTCATCAGCGAAAACAGCAGTAATGACTAAAGATGGCAAAGAAGAACACAGTTTTCAGTAAGTTTCTTAACTGACCTTGAATTTAGAGGGCTTCAAACGTCATAGAAGCCAAATCAAGGAGTTGAATTTTCTGGAGGAAATATTTACATCTCAAAGTAGCTGCAGTATTTTTCAGTCTGGAAACATTTTTAAAAGGCAAAGTCAAAGATGATAGACCAAATCTGTGACTCATTTATTTGAAGTCCATTGACTACATCAAATGGATAATTTAAATTAGCCTTGCAAAATCCCACTTCCCTGCCCTCCTAGCAATAGTAGAAAACCTTCCTGGATGAGTATGACCAATGGCCTTAACTTCTGTAGAATCAAAGTTTTTATTTTTTAAATGGCAGTTTCTAGCAGTGTGGTTGTGAAGAAAACTTAAAAATCATGATCCAAATGTAATAATTGATGCTGCAGAAGCCAAGTGGTGTGAGAACAACTTCTACTGTTACACAGATGAACCTACAGTGTGAGAGCCATTTATACTGCCTCTGTTCAGCAGCAATCCAAGTGGAGGGATAGCTGTAATACCTTCTCTCCACCAACTCCAGTGACCCAACTGAAATCCTAGCTCTCCTACCTAGAATTAATGGGGTGGGAGAGTGAAGATCAATAGCTCCTCTGTCTCACCTACCAGCTGGCTGAGGAAATGCTCAGCATGTTCCCCTATGATGGTCATATTTTTCATTTTCTTGTCCCTTTGAATTTCCAGGTTAAAACAGACAACAGAGGCAAAAGTGCCAAGAGTCTCCAAGGAAGAAAATTTCTGAGATATTTCAATTTCAGTGAAATCAAGAAGTAATCTTTGTAGAAAACCTGTTGCCATGAGGATTGTAATTCACTTTTTCCTATGCAAGACCTTTGGGAAATGTTCAGATCAGGATGAAAAATTTGGGGCATTTGACTGAGCCCAATGGAAGGCTTGATGTTTACTCATGATTCACCTCTGGGTGAGATTAACCTGACATTAAGACATAGGATGCTGTTTTGAGTAATATCAGGTGAGAGCAGTGCTTTTTTGTAAAAAAAAAAAAAGTGCCAGTACTCCAGGGGAAAAGTTATTGATCTCAGACTGGAGTTGCCAGTATTATGTCTGGAAGTTCCGGTACTGCGTACCGGGCAGTACCGTCACAAAAAAAGCACTGGGTGAGAATAATTTGTATGTGTGTCATTATAGAACAGGAGCCAAGATCCTCATTGTATCAGAGCCCATCAATGATGTCCACTAATTCAAAAATAGAAATGCAAAAAACATGCCTGCTCTCTGCCTCCGAACCAAACTTTGTCTTGTCAAAGACAAACCAATCGTTGACAAAGTAAATAGTTCCTTTTCACACTATGAGATTGTTACATGTAAGAAAAAATTAACAAATGGACAAAATATAACAAAATGTCACACCAACCATCAGCTTTTCCATTTTGAAGATATTTTGACAGATTAAAAGTTTACTTTTGAACTCAGATATAGTTATGCTGAAGAATTTATGTTTAGCAGCTGCAAGGTTCTATCCTGTAACCTTTCAGCACAAATATAAGGCCCTTTGGCATGACCTCCTCCTGGAAGATGCTTGTTTTATACTACACTATACTCAAGCCTGGTTCTACCTGCATAAAACAGTTGATTGCCATCTAGTCAGATAAACCTTGCTTGGTTCTGCAAACTAATTGGTATATCATATTATTTATAGGTCTGTACTGAACACTGTTTGCCAGCAATGATCTAAAGTAGTCTTTATACAACAGGCACATTATTAACAAACATTTAATATTACATATGGCTGTAATATTTTTATTTAATTACTTTTATGAACTCTGGTTTCAAATATTGGGATCAATTCTTGTCACTCTGCACCTTGTGCTGTCATTTACACCAGACAGAAGAAGGTGTGGAACATTACCAGCATGATTTAGTGGCATTTAATATCCACTTTGCACACAGGGTGTAGATATGGCATTTGCAGCTGGCTCATGCCAGCTGACTCAGGCTCACGGGGCTTGGGCTAAGAGGCTGTTTAATTGAGGTACAGATATTTCTTCAATAGTGGTACAGCCTGAGCTCTGGGACCCTCCCACCTCTCAGCTGGGTACGTCTAGACTACATGTCTCCGTCGACGGAGGCATGTAGATTAGACAGATCGGCATAGGGAAATGAAGCCGCGATTTAAATAATCGCGGCTTCATTTAAATTTAAATGGCTGCCCCGCTCTGCCGATCAGCTGTTTGTCGGCAGATCGGGACAGTCTGGACGCACCGCGGTCGACAAGGAAGCCTTTGTCGACCGGCGCAGGTATGCCTCGTAAAATCAGGTTTACCTGTGCCGATCGACAAAGGCTTCCTTGAACCCAGGATCCTAGAACCCAGGCTCCAGGCCATGCATGACCATCTATGCCTCAAAGAAACAGACCATTAGCCCAGTCAACTGACATGTGCCAAGTGCAGGCTTTTTAACTGCAGCATAGACATATCCAAAGATAGCCTTCAAATCCAGGATTGGCACAAAAGGAAAGCCAGCTCTAAGCACATTACTGCTCTCCCAATTGGCGCTTTGCAGAGCTATGCAAATGAGGCTCAGCGTTGGAATATCGCCGAGCCTCATTTGCATAGTAATGAACGCCATTTTCGCGGAAGAGGCTCTTGCACAAGACAGGGCTGTCTACACTGCCCCTTCTTGCGCAAGAAAAACCCTTTTGAGCAAAGCCGTTATGCCGATTATTTTCAGGCATAACGGCTTTGCGCAAAAGGGTTTTTCTTGCGCAAGAAGGGGCAGTGTAGACAGCCCTGTCTTGTGCAAGAGCCTCTTCCGCGAAAATGGCGGTTCATTAGCTATGCAAATGAGGCTCGGCGATATTCCAACGCTGAGCCTCATTTGCATAGCTCTGGCGCAAAAGCGCGCCAGTCTAGACATAGCCGGACAGTGTAATTTACATCTGCATTGGGGTCTCAGAACTGCTTTAGGTTACTTGGCCTACAGCCAGTCATACTGGCACTGGGTTCTCTAAGGATTCCTTTGTGGTAGGGAAGCATTCTGTGTCTGTGCTATTGCTCTGGGCAGCTAGAACTGACAGAAAGGATTGAGCCATATGAATGAGTTATACCTGCCACTCTCTGTGCTACTATATTGGTTATGAAATCCTAAGTCAACACAGAAGGCTTATTTATGTTTGAGTCCCTGAGCATTGACAGACTACTCTTTCCAATGTCAATGCAAAAAGGAACTTCAACAGTTCAAACAGGAAGGCTGCGTCTAGACTGGCATGATTTTGCGGAAATACTTTTAACGGAAAAGTTTTTCCATTAAAAGTATTTCCGCCGCAAAAGCACATCTAGATTGGCACGGATGCTTTTGTGCAAAAAGTGCTTTTGCGCAAAAGCATCCGTGGCCAGTCTAGACGCGATTTTGCGCAAGAAAGCTCTGGTGGCCATTTTCGCCATCGGGGCTTTTTTGCACAAAACAGTCCTTCCCTGTCTACAATGGCCCTCTTGCGCAAGTATTCTTGCACAAGAGGGCTTTTTCCTGAGCAGGAGCGTGAAAGTATTTGCGCAAGAAGCACTGATTTTGTACATTACAAAGTCAGTGCTCTTGCGCAAATTCAAGCGGCCAGTGTAGACAGCTGACAAGTTTTTGCGCAAAAGCAGTCACTTTTGCGCAAAATCTTGCCAGTCTAGACGCACCCAAAATGTATTGTGCTATGAGACTTCATGTAGACTATACATGAAGTCGCAATATAACTTTATCTTAGGTTTATGTACTAATAACAAACATCATCAACGTCTTATTTATTAGTGCCCTTTTGTTCTTTCCTTTCTGCCAAATATTTACCTTAGTAAGAATGTAATAACTGGCATACTTTATCAGAGTAGTGGTATGCCTAGTTCAGTTGAGTTTAGACTAAGGTTGTTCTTTGTGGGTATGTCTACACCTGCCCCTTAGTTAGGACTAGAGAGGTAAATGAAGCATACCGAAGTTGCTAATGAGGAGTAACAGTTAATTCGAGGGAAGGGTTTTAAATCGGACTACCACGTCTACACGCGGCAAGTTAAATCGGGTGACCAGCATTTTAAAATGGCGACCGCCCGTGAATATGCTAACCAAGTACGGGATATTTAAATCCCACGCTTCATTAGCAACTTCGGTATGCTTCATTTGTCTCCCTAGTCCGAACTAGGGGGCAAGTATAGACATACCCTGTCATATTTGGCAGCTACAAATCGTCTGAAGGAAAATACAAATATTTCCAGATCACATTAGGTAATAGAAGAGATTTTTATTTGTAATGGGAACATAGAACAAATTTTGGACCATAGTGAAAGAGAGGGGAAGCTATAAAACCATCCACTGCCTTTCTTCTTCAAACTTTTGCTCTTGCACAAGAGACAATATTTCCCTTCTATTCTATGTAGCTCTGGGTTGAGTATGAAATAATTTGGGGATAATTGTATAAGAACATAAGAACAGCAATACTGGGTCAGTCCAAATGTCCTTCTTGCTCAGTATTCTGTTTTCTAACACTGGAAATGTCAGGTGCTCCAGAGAAAATCAACAGAACAGGTCATCATTAAGTGATCCATCCTCTGTTGCCCTTTCCCAAACCATCCCTGGTTCTCCTGGCTCTCCAATAGCCATTGATGGACCTATACTCCATGAATTTATCTAGTTCTTTTTTTTAATCCAGTTTAATCTAGCTGGCCTTCACAGCATCCTCTGGAAGAGAGTTTTCCAGGTTGATTTATTCGCTTTAAACCTGCTGCCTTTTAATTTAATTTGGTGGCTACTAGGTCTTGTCTTATGGCAATTGTAGAGACCCTCCGGCCTGCGGGATGCACCACCATTTCCTCTCCAGAGCTACACATAAGTCTATCTAGATGTCTTGAGAGATTTGCCACCTTTGCATCAGGTAGGCAAGTCACCAGGCAGTTCCCTCAGTAATCGCAAACCTAGCTGTCTATGTCTCTAATAATAAAATCCTCCGTTACTAATACCTGTCTCTTCCTAATAACTGGAGTTTCTTCCCCCAGAGAGCTATCTTCAATGCAAGAGGATCCTATAACATCATCTGGAAGGAGGATCTCAATTACAGGATCATTTTCCTCCACTCCATTTGGATATTTTCCTTCCCTGAAACTGCCACCCTCCTCAGCAACACAGAGGTTGTCTGACCAAAGATGGGACCATTCTACAGTGTCTTAGAAAGTTTCATCCCTAAGCTCAGCTATTCTGGTTTCTTTTCACACTCATACATAGGGTCTGAGGGTGAAGAGCTCCTTGCACCACATGCTCACACATGCCACTTTCCCACAGCAGTGATGGAGGGATAGCTCAGTGGTTTGAGCATGGGCCGGCTAAACCTAGTGTTGTGAGCTCAATCCTTGAGGGGGCCATTTAGGTGTTTGGGGCAAATCCATCAAGGATAGTACTTGGTCTTGCCATGAGGGCAAGGGACTGGACTCAATGACATCTCATGATTTTCTCCAGTTCTAGGAGATAGGATCCAGATAATAGAGCACAGAACATGCATACTACATTGGGTGCAATAAACTAGATCATCCCAGTGGGTGAATTAATGCTGACATTTTCTTTTTAATCCTGGAGCTTGTTATTTTCTGGATTTTTTAAATCAGGTAACTGGTTTAATTTTTAAAAAGTTTAAAGTATCTAGCCCCACATACTCCCTGTCAGAACTCCATTGCAAAACTCCCCTATTAGTTGCCCCTGTTAGGTGGATTGTCTGGTCACTTATGAGTGGGTTTTTGAAAGCCCTGGCCTTTCAGAGTTGCCCTACCTCCTGGTTAAGGGTTGATAGATACTAAAGGGATAAGAGGCCAAAGCCTCATTAGCAAGCTCTGCGCATCTCTCAAGTATCTCTCCTGTATTGTCCACTTTCTCTGCATTACTGTGAGATGCCCCCCAGGCAATAGAGAACCTGCCTCTGCAGTTTCTATTGCATGCGTCACACATTATTTCTCACTACTATGCCTAAGTAAAGCAATTTGAATGTGTTGTACTAGTGATGCTTGAGTGCACAGGCAGTATTCCTATTAGAAGTTTCTATGGATACAATCTACTGAATATGAACATAATTTTCCTAAATCTTGACCCATGTCCAAGAATACCTGTTCTTGATAGTTTAAAGTATATTTCAGAATAAATATGTATAAATAAGGTGCTGCCAAGGTTGCAAATTAAGGAATTTACATTGTAAACTAAATACCCTTTACTCATTATGTACTTCTGTGCATACATTTTGCTGGTTATTTACAATCTTCCCACAGATTCACTGTGGTCATTAAACAGTCCTGGATGCAGGATATCTATATGCAGATTGAAGCACAGCTAGGCTGAAGGAAAAGCACAAAAAATTACAGTGGCAGCACTCTATTTATGAGTCACTTTTTAAATACTCACTTGATTATAATGAACTTTTATGCAAGTTTTTATGATATCTACTTACATTCGGAAGCTAATTATAAACTGCTAAATAGAGGGATATTGGATATGTTACCATTTCAAACTGTGTTCCTGTTTTAATTACATAATTTTAAAATAATTAAAATTCATAGTACTATAGTAACAACATAACAGACTCCTCCTATTTACAGTAAACTGGGAGACAATCCAACATAGACATTGCAATGTCAGCTGTAGGCTAAGAGGGAACACTCTTTTCCAAATTCCACCTAAAAGCTTTGTTGTCAGAACAGCATAAGGGCTTTTCCTGGCTCTGGAAACAGAATGCAATCCTAGCTCTTTTGAAGTCAATGAGAGTTTTACCACTGACTTCAATGTGTTCAGGCTCTTACCCATAGATAGGGTGACCACATTTCCCTATACTGAATACATGGCAAATACATGGTAAAATTACCTGTATTCAAATGAGTTCAATGGCAAACAATTGTACAAATGTTCAAATTGACATCAAGTTGACTAATCCCCTGTTAAAAAGAAATAGTTTGCTGTTGGATTCTTTTTATTTAACTTCTTATCTTTAAGTCTTTAAGGTTCACCAAGGGAGGGGTAACACCCAACACACACATTGACAGAGGTTTCATACACACACACACACACACACACACACAGAGGACCCACTAATAACATTGGAGGGGAGACCAAAAATGGGACAATTTGCCCATTGTTTGGAAGAAAGGTCGGACACCTGCATGAGGACTTACATACGGGACTGTCCCTTTACAAATAGGGCATCTGGTCACCCTACCCATAGAATTGAGCCAAGCTGATCCAAAGCCCACTGATGTAAATATAAAAATATTCACTGACCTCAGTGGGCTTTGGGTCAGGCCCAAGCAGTGAGAGGGGCTGGTAGCCATCTGTATATTGTGTGGAGAAAGAATGTGAACCTCTCCAAAGTAATGCACACCACAAAAAGAAAATGTTAAGGAGCTTCAAACTGAGATGCAGGCTGTGATTGGTTTACCAGTATTTCTTATCACCATAGTTTTTAATAGTTTAGCTATCACCTGGTTTGAGTTGAAGAAAAAGCCTAATTTTTAAGTTTGTTGAACTGTTTGGGTGTTTAGAACACTCAAGTTATCACTCAGTTCCCCTGTTTTCTTTGTAGTTAATGCAATAGTGACAGTGTTAGCATCTAGTGGACTCAGCCAAAGACCTCAAAGAAGGAATCTAGGTGTCTATCCTTCAATAGCATCACTCAGTCTGCAAGGGAAAGTAAAAAAAGAAACTTTTTACAGAAAAGAAGTGCTTAGACTGAGCGTAGAACAAACTTTTAATGGATGTTCACTATTAAAAATACATGAGGGTAAAATGAAATTCATTTTATGGCACCATTTTTAAAGTAAGTTTTAGAAATAGATGCAAAGTAGCACAAATATAAAAATGTTTAGACTTAGCAACTGTTACAGCACATAATGTAATGTAACACATGTACAGAAGATAATACAGATAGAAAAAATATGATTTAATTATATAGTGCAGTTACATTTAAAGATACATACATCCAGCCTTCTGCTATGGGCTTCAGTTGCATCAATGTAAGAAACACACCTTTTGTAATCACTGTCATTCAATAAATCCATCTCATTCGAGCTATGGACAGACTTATGAATGACTATTTCCTGAAACACAATCATTGTAGCCATCTGCTGTTATCATCAAATTCCATTCTAATACAATAGAAACTCAGTATTGAGCTGAAGTGATACCTGAATTAATTTGACTTGAAGCTTAATATTTGGTTACTGAGTAACAAATACTCATTTTTTTTTCTTTGCTGCTCTGGATATAGGAGTTCAGAAGCAGAGTGGATGCCTCGAAGTCCAAATTAAATTGTGCTTAGAACAAAGAGACACTTCCACTGAAGTCATCACCTCTAATGGTTATGTATCAGTTATATCATTTGCTGTTTTGCTCGCACTAATGCCTGTAAAGGACAGATTTCACTCACACCTGTCAAGGTGCCACTCCTGTGGATTTCATTTGTAGTGCTGAGAGGAGAACCTGTCCCTAAAATAGTTTTTTGGTTAACCCTGAGGATGCTGGCCAGATTTTTGTTCACCCTGAGGTGGGTTCTGTATGGATAAGCAGTATAAAACTACACAAAAAGCTGTTCAAATACAATAGACTTCCGATAATCCCGAATCTTTGGGACCTAGGTGGTGCCGGATTATCAGATATGCCGGACTATCAGGAGGTACTATAAGATGGTTATATATATATATACTGTATATACTGTATATAAAGTGTTTTAACCCTTTTTATTGTACATACTATAATGCATAAATTTAGTCATAGAATGAAAGAATAAATGTACAGTACAGTACTCACCATTATTGTTGCGAAGCAGAGGATACTATGTACAGTAGTGTCCAGCACTGGCTAATCACTTAAACTATTAATACAGTAACTTAAAACTCTTAATACAGCACTTTATTCCCTTAAACAAAAAAATTATACACTTCAGCACTAATACAATCTGTAAATTATTCACTTAAACACTAAAAAATGACTAGGCTCTTGCCATTTTGATGCAGGACTATCGGGAGTGCCGTACAATTGGATACCGGACTCTTGGAGTTTTACTGTACATGACAAGCAGATGGAGGGGCAGGAGAATGGTATAATGCACCTTCCATATTTATTTTTGCCTATTCAAATTTTCACGGCCTCCAGAGGTTGAGTTCAGAAAGGAAGGGTCAGAAATTCTCCAATATTCGTCTGAGTAAAACAGTTGCCTAAGAAGCCACCATGTTGGTTAAGCTTTTCTCCTCACTGAAATTATTTTGTTGATAATACGGTTATTTTTTATATTTTCAAAAAAAATCGTTAATCCATTACCTTTTATTTTTACTTATTAGTCCCTCCTTCACTTGTATGACCTTTATTTGCCTCAAAGCTGTCTTCTTATGGACAGTTGAACAGGACTGAACTGTCCTAATGTCAGTGAAATCAATACATGAATAAGAAAACTTAGTACTACTACTGAAAACAAAGTAACAGGCAAAGTCATAACAAATCCCAGTTGGGAACAAGTGTTCCAATAAGATACTTGCTGCATACTCATAGCATTATATGTACAAGTAAGAATGGGTCTGGTGCATTATCAGCAAATGTTTTGAGAAGCTAGTATTAGCGCTTAGTTTGCATCTGTTTCTTTGTGGCTGGTTAACATTCATGTTTTGTTGATATGGGATTATGACTGTAGATCTATTTTGTCAGATGGGTTAATACAGATAGCTATTCAAGGAGAATTTCCTATATGTATCTCTTTTCCTTTATACCATAATTTAGGCTATGTCTAGACTACATCCCTCTTTCAAAAAGAGGGATGTAAATTAGGCAGATCAAAAGTGCAAATGAAGCGCAGATTTAAATATCCCATGCTTCATTTGCATATTTGCGTCTGATCGCCATTTTGAAAAAGGGTATTTCTAAAGTGAAACCGCAGTCTAGACATGGTTCTTTCAAAAAAAACCACCCTTTTTCGAAAGATCCTGTACTCTTCATTTCGGTTAATCCTATCAACTACACGCATTCTCCCTCCTCCCCCGCTGCCTCTGGCGCCCCCCAGCATGAGTTTCGAGGAGCCGTCCCCTTCCCAGGTGCTGCTAACTCTTTCAGGGTATGTCTACACTGCCACCCTAGTTCGAACTAAGGTGGCTAATGTAGGCATTCGAATTAGGAGCTTTAATTCGAACTACCTAGTCCATGCCACGTGTAGCCGCGGGCAGGTAGTTCGAACTACGGGGCATTTAAAAATGGCAGCGCCCGGGAACATGCATATTTAAATCCTGGGCTTCATTTGCAAGTTCGAATGCCTACATTAGCCACCCTAGTTCGAACTAGGGTGGCAGTGTAGACATACCCTCAGAGGCATCAGTGAAGGGGGGGACAGAGGAGGCTGCCGTGAAGCAGCCTCTGTCCACGGCAGGCCCAGGCTCACTGCGGACAGAGGTTGCTCCACGGCAGCAGCCTCTGTCCATGGGGAGCTCGGACCCCTGCAGATAGGGGCTTATGCCACTGTATCAGAGGCTGTGGCACGGGGTGAGAGGGGGCTCTCTGAGAGTGGGGCTGGGAGTGCACTGGCTGTAGGCCCCACTTCCGGGGAATATTGAATAGTCGTATAACTGCTAAACTTTGATGCGGTTAGACAACTATTCAATTACGTGCTAATATCTCTATTCGTTACTTCGAAGGGGATGATCAAAGGAGACCCATGGGCCTTGAACCCAGTTCCATAGAAGCAGTCATGCTTCAGTCTTCTGCTCGGCAACCTGCTGACAGCTGGTTACTCAGGACCAATGAAGCCCCGTCCACGTTTGAGTCCCTGCCCTAAGATCCTATTGGCAGGGTCTTAGAGCACCTAGTTGTTCTGTTGGCCTATTTAAGCCAGCAACAGGAACAGAATCCTGTCTGAACAACTGGGATCCACCATGCTTTGTGCTCATGCATACCAGGCCTGACTTCCTGGCATCCCAACCTGGCTTGATTCTTGGAATATGACTCATCATTCTTATCTTAAGTTTGTCTCCTACTTCTGACCCTCTGATATCCTGAGCCAGCCTGACTCTGGTTACTGACTCATAGTTCTTATTTCACTTGTTTCCTGCTTCTGGTATCCCAGTATCCTGCCCAGCTGACTCTTGCCACTAGTCTCATGGCTGTGGACTCAGCTCTGACCACTAGATCTGGCTGCCCATGATCCGGATGTGGTGCAGCCTTACTTATATTTTTTTCCTAACACTTCAGAGCTCTCGCAGAAATCCACGATAGCCTTGTGACAGCTATTTTTTTCACAAGACATCATTGCTGATAGTCTCACCCTTTTCCACATACAAGTTGTTCTTTTTCAACCACACTCAACAGTTCACATATGTTCTGAAAATTAACCTTATGAAATCTATTAGACACTCAAAGAAATATATAGTTCTCACCAGGATTTTTGTTGTTGTTGTTTCTTTTATAAAATAACATGATAGAAATAAGAAGGTTTGTGTCTGAAGAAAAATTGTGAACTAGAAGTTCGGTGTTTTATGGGGAACATGAGAGGAAAATTACTTGTCTTTCAATTCCAGTTCATGAATATAGAATATAGACCTAATCAATTATAAACGCTCTCTCTCTATCTCTCTTTCTGAGTGTGTCTGTCTATGTGTCTGTCTGCAAGACTGCTTGTTCAAGGACTCCTCCTAAATGGTAAGAACTAGGGCCACCAAATTTGGAATGCAGTTTCCTTTTCAACTAAATGAAAGCAAGGTCAGAGTTTGGTTGGGCCAAGAGAACCAGAAGCCCCAGGAAAGGACAGTTTTCCATAATATGCAAAGGAGGGGCCACTGTTTGGAGGGACAGGATATGAGAGTAGCCCCTGGGGGGCAGTGAGCCTGCAGGGGAGAGCTATTCTGCAGCGTGTGAATTGGGGGCAGCCATGCCACCAAGGGAGTGGCCAGCAGGGCTGGAGCTCTGCCATCTTGTCTGCCAGCTCCCTATTAAGTAGCCACGCTTCCCAAACCCAAGGTGCCCTGGGGTGGTGGTGGGGTGGGAGGAGAGAATGAGGCCCGATCAGGCTGGGAGAGTGGCTGGAGGGGGGGAGACCAAGCCCCAGGAAATCAGAGTGGGTGGCCAGGGAGGGAAAGGCCAGGACCCAGGTGTGACCAGGAGAGGGGGAGAAAACAGGCCCTGGGTGGTCTGGAGTGGGATGGGAGAGAGAACAGACCATGACCTCTGGCCTCCTGCAGACCCCCACATCTCCAAGGCTCTGCTCTGAAGGATCCAGGCAACACTGGGCTTTTTTACCAAAATCCACCACTTGGCAAAATATGCAATAGTTATTTCCCATTGTAAGTATAGGAGGAAACTGCTGTAACTCTTTAATGACATTGCGTAGTAAGTACTTGGAAAGACTAACATTTAAGAGATGACAAAATTAGCATTTGCAAAATGTTTAAACTTGAATGCTGATAGTTAAGAAACTTAATCAAAGATTAACACTAAGAGGTCCAAATCTATGTCTTGATTTTCAAAAGTTTTGATCCTCTTGACTTGAAAACCAGGCCACTTAGGTGCATAAGTATGCATTTTAGATACCTAAATCTAGGCAGACACATTTGACCGTTTGAGTCACTTTAGATAAAATGTCCTTTGAATTTGAAGAATACTGTAAAGTTTGTCTTCATGACATATTACCTAGAGAATTGCTTTTCATTGGGACTGAACCTGAATGTTCCACACCAACAGAATAATATTGAAAGAAACTGAAATTAATTCACATCTCATTCATATAATAGATGAGGTATGAACCGAGTTCATGCATTGTTGACAATTTGGAGAAGTTCATTTTCTAGCAATGTGTCAAAATATCATGTACAATACTTCATAAAACAAGCTTCCTTTTTCTTCCTTTGTTGGGACAAAACAGTTGAAATAGGTTGTCAAAAGAAACACGTTTCAGTGAGGTATTAGTATGCAAAGATGTAAGACTGGTAAATTGTGTTTTTCTACATTCTCATGACACATTAACTTTATGAAGACTTCCAAATAGGAGAAAGAGAAAAAGACAGAGTGCCTATGGAGGACAGCATTAAAGTCTTACTAGTGTGAAATCTTCATTTGCATCCAGGGGCCTTGGATTAGTCCCAAGTTCAGAAAATCCTGTTTCACCAAAAAATTACCTGTATATGCTCATCTAAATTATATATTAGTTCACAATTTACTAAACTATCATCTCCATTAATCATAAATTTCTCTCTTTCAGTCTCACCAGATGACACAGTGTCCAGTTTACAACTGTAAATTATACAGTACAATGGAAATTAAAATGCAGCCTCTAATCACTATGTTTTAAAAATGTTTTCAAAACTATATTTGATTTATGATATTAGAAAAAATGTTGTAGACTCCATACATCTAATCTAGCTGACTTCATTAGAAAAGATATATAATGTCGTTGGGGTTTTTTTTGCACAATTTCAAATCTGATTCTGCCAGGAGTTTTTATTAAAAGAGCACTATCAGGGTTTGTTTTTTTTCCTTTCTCATTCTGAAGAACCCTATTCACTAGATAGGATCAGCTAATTTTTTTGTTTGTTTGTTTCCAAGTTTAGACCTAAAACATAGGCTTGTCTGCTCTCAACAGATAGGAATTGTTCACAAAGTTATTTTACAGAACGCCAAAAAAAGATAAATTGGAAATACACATCTACAATACATGATCAAAACAATAAGGGAATACAAACTTGAGTTAAAGATATGTTAGTAATGAATCCAATTTACTTATCAAAGGAATGAACAATAGCTGTGTTTTCCCCTAGAAGTTCTGACAAACATACGGTCTTACCCCACTTTAACTCAGGTATGACTTGTTTTACTTTCATCCAATGTAAAGATAAATTAATTGTTACAGTTTTATAATTAAACAGTATAAAAAGTGCTTTACAAATGTAAGATTGAGCACAGGATAAATATGGAATAAACATTGATATTAGAACTTTTTTTGTTAATAGCAAAGCATTCAGTGGAGTACAATTGAGTACATGAACTTGCTGTGGCTCATATAAGTCAGTCCATAGAATCTCAAGCACCAGCCACACGCAGTTTGTAAGGGTTGCCCACTAGCTGACTGCCAGACACTTTGCTTAACTGAGCGTTCATAGGCACAGCTACTTGCAGCTCCCAGTGACTGCGGTTCACTGTTCCTGGCTAATGGGAGCTGCAGGAAGAGTCATGGGTCATGCCACCTCTTCCTGTAGTTGCCATTGGCCAGGAGCAATGAACTGCAGCCACTTGGTACTATGGGCTTCTGTGCCTGTGGATGGCCAGATAAACAAACCATCTGGCAGTCTGTCATTGGCTAACCCTGGCAAACTGCTTATAGACCAGGGGTGGGCAAAAGGGCTTCCGCAAGCTGGATCTAGCCCACCAAGTAGGTGCATCCGGCCCAGGTAGGACCTGCTGCTTCCCTGCCTCCAGGCCAATTAGGACCAGGGGGCGGGGGGAGTGTGCAAAGTTTCCTCCTCCGTGCCAGGAGCACGCAGCACTTGGAAGTGCCAGGAACTCCTGGCATGGCGGGAGGAGGCTTTGCATGCTCCCCTGCCCCCAGACCAATTACAGCCTCGGGGTGGGGGAGCCCGTGAAATTTCCTCCGCTCTGCCCCTGCCCTGTGAGTAGCGTGTGGTGCTTAGAATCACCACGCGTTCCTGGCATGGCAGTAGGAGACTTCCCACGCTCCCCTGCCCCAGGCCCTGATTGGCCTGGGAGCAGGGGAATGTCGGAAGTCTCCTCCCAGCCAGGGGCATGGGCACCTGGGGTGGGACAAAGTATCCTAGCCCCGCCCCTTCTGCTTGAGGCCCTGACCCTTCTGGAGCGGCCCGGAGTCACTTCAGAAATTTTTAAAATGGCCCCCAGCAAAAAAGTATTGCCCACCCCTGTTATAGACAGTAGGCTGGAGGTTCTACTCCTCTGACATAGAAAATAATCTTTTGGGTACCAAGCAGCTTCAGCTGTCCTTGGACTCAGTATTTTAAATAGAGAAAAATTTAGATAATACTGCAAGTATGCAGGCAACATTAGCTCTTTGTGTCGGTAAAGCTAGTATATATTTTCAAGTATCTGCTGTATCTTTGAGTTTTTGCAATCCAGATCTGGTTGGAAATCATTTATTAACATTTTGTTCAGTAAAATCTGGAATTCTTATTCTTATTCTTATTCTTATTCTTATTCTTATTAGTATTATTAGTATTATTAGTATTATTACTGCTACATCTGGAAATTACATGTTCACTGACAATAATTTTCAGAGAAAAATTTGTGTGTACATGTGTAGCAGTAATATATAACAGCACCATCTTTTTTTCCTGTCTGTATTCATTACCAAGGTCTTTAAAAGCTATCACCCTAATTCAGCAAGTTACTGTAAATAATGGTACTACTCACATTAGCATTAAGCATATGATTAAATAGGAGCCTATATAAATATATTTATATTCAAACTAAAGACTTCACTGATCTCTTCTAATAAAGGAGAGAAAAAAACCCACAGAAACAAAACCAAAACCATTGCATCAATGCCTTCTCCCCAATTCTCATGAGCAACCTAACAATAATAATAAATAACTAAAGAAAATGGAGACATAAAGGAAGTGAAAGTGATTATTTTCAACATTACAAAAAGTTTTAAAAAAGAAAATACTGATGGAATCAATTTTTTAAAAATCTACTTAAAAATAAATCAGAGAGTTTTCAATGCACGTATTTTAATATACATAGAAATATATTAATTCTGATTTGCAAATGCTTTTTTTATTCAGCTTTATTCTCCTCTGTTCTGTAAGAACTATATGAAGCAGTGGATGATTTAAGAGTCTAGATTTCATAAGTAATATTGAAATTGAGAGCCAGAGAAGTTCTCAGTTTTTATTATCTCTTTATCTGAAAAGGGCAGGGAGAGAGCAGGAAATAGTTCTAAGGTATATTATCTCTTGCTTTGCTCTTAGGGAGACTAATAGTAGAGCACTTTTGTGGTTAAAAGTTCTGATTTGCTAAGGATAATGAATTAATACTTTTAAAATCTATATGACAAAAAATACAGACTGAAAGGCAAAACAACAAAAACATTTCCCAGAAGTCTCAGTGTACTACACATTAAAATATACTAATTACTATGTGTTTGCAAGAAAAAATCTATTTTTAATATAAAAGTCCTTCAACATACTGACAAATTCATCAGCAAGAAAAAAATGAATGAACATTTAAAGTTAGTTGAATTAGTGACTTAGGACCTTTGGAGATTTAGCGTGCATCTACACAGCAGGACTTAACTCGAAATAAGCTATGCATATTGAGCTATGTCAATCGCATAGCTTATTACGAAATAATTTATTTCGGAATAGGGAGCATCTACACAGCACTTATTTCAAAACAGAGCACTCTTCCTCCGACTTCCCTTACTCCTTGTACAATGAGAGTTGCAGGAGTAAGAGTAAGAAGTCCTCCAACTTGACAGTATTTTAAAACTATTTTGAAATAATTGCCTGCTGTGTAAACGTGCACTAAGTTATTTTGGAATAGCACTAGTTATTTTGAAATAGTGTTGCAGTGTAGATGTACCCCTAGATTCAAATTTGGCATTGGTTAGAAAAGAAATGGGTTTGATGGCTTTGTTTCAGTCTCCAATAGATACTCAATCTTATCCCAGGAAAATCTTTATTCAACTTGGCAGAGATCCTCTATGATTAACACATGGAACAGAGGTGAATTGGATGATTTTTCTGGAAAACTATAAAGTGCTGCTCTAAACAATTCATGTCAGAAATTAACTTTTCCAAACACTATATGCATTGCAAAAGCATTGCTTTTATTTCTGTATGGATTTTGTAGTTTAATGTTGGAAAGTTCACTATGATCACCTACTTTGTCCTACTACATAATACACTGGTGTTTTTTGTTTGCTTGTTTGTTTGCTTGCTTTGTTTGTTTGTTAGCTGTCTTATGGATACTCCGTTTTAAGAGGAATGATTTAACAGAATATATGTGTATCATTTCATAATACCCAGAAAAGACCAAGGAGTCCTACGGTCCATAAATGAAACAGATTTTCATAATCAAGAGATATGAAAGGCAATGTATAGTTTCCTTTTGTGGAAATAAATTACTGTATGATTGCTCCTATTTCAAATATGGTGTGGGATGGAAATAGGAGCTCACTGATAAGAAGAAAAGTAGTATCCTACCACTATATCTCACTAAGATCATGTGAGTTCAATTAATTCATATAGACATAGTAGAAAATGAGTGTAAAATAATGGTTTCCGTTTGTAACATATAGTGTTGCCTCATTGTTCTCTTAAGATTATTGGTTTCTATAAGAACCCTGCTGCTGTTTAACTGATAAATCTACATGTGAAATATGGGTTTCCATGGGAATTTTGGGGGGAGGACGTTTGCGACTGACTGGTGTCCTGGCTTTTATAAGGTGACTCAGAATGTGTAAAGTGCCTCGTGTTATTTATTATCAAACTATATTCTGAATGATGTGTTCTTTGCTTCAGCCAATCGGAAAACTAATTGATTCTCTGTAACTACTGGCTTTCTTTTCTTTTCTTTTCTTTTCTTTTCTTTTCTTTTCTTTTCTTTTCTTTTCACCCAGGGAATGAATACTAAACAGGTGCCAGCCAGCTGCTCTGTCCTTATCCCACATCCATTTTCTTCAGTGAGAGTGTCTCCGATATAGGCCATGAAACTAAGCTAGAAGCCTAAAACACACACACACACACACACACACACACACACACACACACACACACAACCTGATAGTCCATTGCTTAGCAAAATGCTATTGTATCAGAAAGGAAGTGTAAACAAATATCTATTCATTTCCTTTTGTGCTCATTGCAGGAAGGCATGACCTGGCATGTCCCCCACTCCACATTTAGACACTCACCTGCCCTAACTGCTGGACTTGGGGGCAGAGGTAGTGCTTGGCACACATGGAGACCAGTTCTGTCAGTTACTGCTCCCCTATGAGAGGGAGAGGAAACTGAATTTGTCTTTTTTTTCCCTGGGTGCTGCAGGAGCAGCTACCAAGATCAATGTATCACAAGATATAGACAAGTTTGTGGGAGATAAGACAACAAGGATCATTGATTCATTCTTTGCTTGGGCACAGGTGAGCATAGTGGTCATCTCATGGACACAGTTTTCAACACAGACAAATTGGGAGATGTTTGGCTTTTTCTACCTTGTGGCTCATTCCTGTACTCCTACAACTATAATTAATTGGAGTGAAACTTAATACTTCTAGGAGTCCATTTCCCTAGCTGAAAAAGTACTGGTCCAGGTAATTTATAGAGTGTGGTGGCAGAAAAATCTATATTTGGTACTATGAGATGAGTCTTTCCACATATGGAGTGAAATTAGCTGCAAGAATAAAACTGGACTGGCAGAGAAATTTTGCCTTAGAAACTTAATCCCTACAGTCCTGTTCACTATCCTAAACTCAAAGTATGAAGCCAAATCTGCCCAGCACAATCTATCTTGATTTGTCACTTGATCAATACCAGCACATCACTGCTATGAAAAATGCAATTCAGGTTAGTAGACAGGCAGCAATTGAAGCAATACAATTATTATAAATTAATTACTTTTAATGGGAACATCTGCTTTGCAAAACAAGGATGAATATGGAAATTATGTTTTATAAGTTATCTGCATTAGGCATAATTGATTTAATTATGGGGTTTTTTTACATTTTATAAATACAATTATACAAAATGACACACAACTGAATAATACCCTACCAATATTGAAGATGTTAAGCAATTTATTAGGGGTCTTCTTTTGTTGTTCTCTGCTGAACTAAAATGAAATAAAACTGCTTAACATGATCTATATGCAGCCCAGATACCATGGCATAAATCTCCTGTGGGAGAATAAAGCATAACCATACCACACTAAATCTGATTCTATTGAAATTTTGCTTACTACTTAACTCCAAAACTGGAATAACCATTTATTTATGTCACTTATGGTTTGAAGAGGAGTATTTTATGCTTTCCCTGACTAGAGAATAGCAATTCTATCTAATCTTTTCAAATACTTAATTTCACTATTTTTTTCAAATCCAAAAAGCCATAGAAATATTTTTAAAGACCAACAAACAATTAGGAGACGCAGTTACCTTTATGGTTATCACTTAAAAATAAATGCTGCTATACCATTTTATATTTACCCCATAAAGATGATATTATGAATTAGGTTAGGGTGAAGAGTAAAACACCCATCTTCCAAATCTATTTTACCCTTTGGTTAACTCTGATTTTTTCCTCTTGGTATTTCTACATTTCTATATAAAGTTAGAAAAGACATCTATCTACAGTGCAAAACTTGTTATCCAAAATATTTCTGGAACACCAGAGACATGTAAGTCATTGCAGCTGCAGATATATGGGGCTGAGTCAGTCTAATGCCCTTACAGAACACATGGTAGTTACTTTTACATGGGGAATGATTTTTCAAGAAAAAGAGTCAGTGCAATGTGTGAGAAGAACAAGTTGTTCTTACAAGCGCATAGGGGATGAGGACATTGTAATCCTAAATGAAACCACTGTCATGACAGAACTCCAGTGCAAATAACATGCATCTTATAATGAATGTACTTGGTCTTCGAAAAACCTCCTTTCATCACAGGGTCCATGAACTGAACTTAGCCTCCAAAACAGATGGCTGGGAAATAAAGCTGTTTTATATCACATGCGGGAAATAAAAAACTGGAAACTCAGATCAATCAGTTAGCCCCATAACAACCTGGTTATTCAAGATCTCAGGACACAGTAATTTCCTGGGTAATAAAATGAGGTATTTGATATACTTATGCCCCAAAATATGTCATACTATTCAGGTGCCATATAGGTCAACTTTCACTCATTGACAAATCTTCCACACTCTGGTGACAAAACTGCTAGCTGAAATCTCACTGGAGCTACACTGATGTTTCTTGATACACATTCCTAGCCTGACAACTGACAATACTTGTTAAACACCTGGAGAAGGATCACTAATGTGAAAGTTGTACCGAATGATGCTCAGATGACCTATAACTGTATTAAGCTTTTCTACTTGATATGTTTTGATAGTCAAAGCAGTCATGGGTAAAATAATATTTTCAATTATTTAGTGGTTGTATCATTTACACCATCACCTTGAAAATATTGCCTTTGATAAAGTTATCCAAAGGCCCATCCACACTACAGTGGTGTATTGATGCAACTGCACTGATGCAACTGTCCGCTGTAGTGTATCTGGTAAAGACGTACTATGCTGAGGGGAGAACACTCTTCCATAAGAATAATTACTGCACTTCAGGGAGAAGCAGAAAATATGTTGATGGGAGACTCTCTCCCACTGTTATAGCATGAGTGTAAACAGAGTAAAACATGTGTTACGTGGGTGAGGGGCTTTTCCACACCTCTGAAATAATTCAGTTACAGCAACGTAGACTATCATGTGACCTGACCTCAGTATTTGTATTATACCATTATGATTGTTACTATTGCAAATACTGAAAAAAGGGGCAGGCTTTCAAAAATGTCTAATGGACTTAGAGGCCCCAAACCCAATGATAAGCCACCACTATGCTCTGGAGGATTATAGTGGACTTGTATTACTAAATCATTTTGGCACTTTTATAAATTTCTCCCAATTTTTGCTCCCCTCCAAAACCTGGGAAGCGATACATATCAGTTGGACACCCTTGGTGGGCAATACTTCTCCACTCACAAGCATAGACACCGGGAGCTTAAAAACGAAGAAAACATTATTAGAATGGAAGTAGAGGGACAAAACAATGAACCTGAGAAAAGCAGCAAATAATTGTATATTAGGAGAGATTCCCTCTATCTTCACCTTAATAATGGTACCAAACTCAGGTACCATCCTCCACCCGCTTCTGGTAGTTATGAGTGGCTGATACACTCTTATCACTTGCATCCTCCCCATTCAGTTTGGTGTCTTTGTGGGCATCCAAGAATTCTAGTAGATCATTATTCAGTGCCTAAGGGAGCATTGCCAGAGCTGCACTGTGGGTTCTACCATCTGACCCAGCTGAGTGATTTCAGATTTGCTTCTAGGTAGGGAAACCTACTGTCAGTCCCTCAGGCAGGCTGACATGTTCTGCAGCTTCAGGCCAAGCCACCTCAGTACTCTCACCTTAAGTACTCTCACTCTTGACTTAATACCTGGTACTAGAGCAGCCACTGACTGTTCCCTGTTTATCCACTGCTTGGCTTATTCCTGGATTCTGTCCACCCTGGACTCAGCTCTAACTGGTAGGCTGAACTCTTTTTTTAACCACTAAGCTTGGCTGCCCACAGTCAGATCAGCTACTCTTAACTATTCATGCTTTATAGCTACCTCAGCTTAGCTCTATAGAGAGGATTCAGAGGCATATAGGACTCTAAAGTCTGTCTTTTCTTCCAGAGAGCAAGCCCAGCAGAAGCTATGAGCTACTTTCCTTTTTATGGGAGGAACATGGCTTGCTACCTACCATACTGGAATATAAACTCAGCCCGAGTGACCCCTCACTGCAGGTACATTTGGTGCAGTTATTTTGTCTGTTCATTTTCCAACAAGGACAGTAACCTTTTATTGATTCAGACTCCAAACTTAATTGTATTTTCATCAAATTGTTGCATACCTAACATGTAGAAGGCTAGCAACTAGGATGGTGTTCAGTTTTCTTCACCTGTGATTCTTAGTACTTACATTTATTTACTTGTGTAAGATGCAGTAACGCCTATATGGTAACATAAGCAGACATTTTCTTTTTTATATCAGTGCTGACCCCAATCTTCTGCCTTTGTTCAGGTAAAAATCCCTTCAAAATCGATGCAAGTTTCACCATAGTAATGACCTTTGTGGAGCTCAGAAGCCAGATCATCAGGCGTCATTGGGATTACTTTGATTTATACTAGCTGAGAATCTGGCCCATCACATTTCAAACACTCTCTCTTTTTCCCCTCTAGAAATTAAATACTAAGAATTGCGTGCCTTCATTTACCTTCATTTCAATCAGAAAAGTAAGTTTAATTAAATTTTTCATTGGCTTTCATCTGCTCTGACTTTAATAGACTCATGGGGTATGTTGAAAGTATATAAGACAACTAATTGTGATTGTATAGCTTGTGTGTGCATATGTGCTATGTTATGTAAAAGGACGTCTCTTGAAATAAGATTATATTTTCTATGGAGCTTTCCCTGTTTGCATATTAAATGAATGGAAAAATATGTAACTTTTACATTTATACAAAAGCTTTTGCTACTTTGGTCGAGTTTATACAAGTTTTTATTGATAGTCCCTTTTCATCACTCTTTAAAGGACAGCACAGTCCATTTTATCTTTATGTTAATTATTTATTATACTATTACAATCAAATTCAGGAGGATGTTCTGACTACTCTGTACTGCTATAGTAATGCAAACTAGTTACAAATCTCATTTAATTGGCCGATTTGATTGGATTTACAATTGTCTTGCCTCACCATAGAATACAACTGCACCAGCCCCTTCAGTTTTGCTATTACATGTATTCATTATATTTATTACAGTGGTGTCCAGAAACTCGAAGCAGGATTGCCTTGTGTTAGGCACTGTACAAATACAGAGTAAAGATGGTGCTTTCCCAGGAGAGCTCATTATATTAAATTTCATGAAGCTCCTAGAATTTTTGAAAACATTAGCGCAGTAATGTGGATAATACAAAGCACAGAGCGCTGTTGGGAGATAATGCCTTCTAAAATAACTACCAAGGATTACTCTGAGCTATTTATTTTAGCTTATCTATAACACAACAGTAATACTATTTATGATTTGTAGAATAAATGTTCTTCTGGAAAAAGTGATAATATGAGCAACCACTGATGGAAGTCACAAGTTTAAAATAAAATCACAGAACCATACAAATTACAGGTATAAATGACCTGCATGGTTATCTGTTTTCCTGGAAGTTTAGAATCATTCTGTGCGGTGTATTTTCTAGTTTTTCCTCAAATTTCCCTTAAATGTTACTGATGTTGGGATTTCCATTACTTCCTTTTGGACACTATTCACAGAATCATAGAAACATAGAACGTTAGGGTTGGAAGAGACCTCAAGAAAGTCCTCTAGACCAACTCCTTGCTAAAAGCACGACCAACCCAACTAAATCATCCCATTAAGGGATATTTCAAGCCTTAAAAACCACTCTGGATAGAGATTCCACCATTTTTCTATGTAACCCATTCCAGTGCTTCTTCACCCTCCCAATGAAACAGGTCTTTTTTTCCCTAATATTCAAACTAGACCTCCCACTCTGCAACTTAAGACAATTGATCCTTGATCTGTCATCTGAGAACAGCCCAGTTCCATCCCCTTTGGAACTGCCCTCTTGGTATCCATACTTCTTTAATTTGCAGGCAAGGATACTGTGGGAAACCATATCAAAAGCTTTGCTTAAATTGAGGTATATCACATTCACTGCTTTCCCCATGTTCACAGAGCCAGTTGGCTCATCATAAAAGGCAATTAAGTTGCTCAGTCATGACTTGCCCTTCATGAACCCATCGGGGAGTGGTAAATAATAATGGGCACAGGTCAGTTATAAAGACTAACCTAGATTGTTTGGTAAGGTGGGCTCATTTAAACAATATGGCTACGTCTACACTGGCAATATGGCTACGTCTACACTGGCATGATCTTGCACAAAAACTCTTTAGCGCAAGAGTTGTGCAAGATAGCGTCTACACTGTCATGTGCTTCTGCGCAAGAGATGTGCTTTCGAGCAAGAGCATCCATGCCGGTGTAGACGCTCTCTTGCGTAAGAAAGCTCTGATGGCCATTTTAACCATAGGGCTTTCTTGCGCAAGAAATTCATGTTGCCTGTCTACACTGGCCTCTTGCGCAAGAACAGTTGCGCAAAAGGGCTTATTCCTGAGCGGAAGCGTCAGAGTTCTGGAGCAAGAAGCCCTGATTTCATACATTAGAACGTCAGTTTACTTGCACAAGAACACGTGGCCAGTGTAGACAGGCAGCAAGTTTTTGCACAAGAGCAGCCGCTCTTGCGCAAGATTGCGCCAGTGTAGACACAGCCCAAGTGTTTTAACAAATCCAAAAGTAAGGATACATATGAATGAAAAATGGAGCTCACATTTACAAAGCAGGGACCATATGTGGAACAGTGTGTCCACACTTCAGAAAAAATACTGAAAAACTGGAAGAAGTTCAGTAAAGAGCTAAAAGGGCAATTTGAGAGCTGGAACAAATGTTGTATATAAAGAATCTAAACAAGTTCAGTCTCTTAACTTACTTATGAGAAAGCTGAAAGGTAGTTTTTTTTAATGCCTATCTCAGAATTGGAAGGAACCTTGAGAGGTCATCAAGTCCAGTCACCTGCCCTCAAAGCAGGACCAACTACCATGCCTGACAGATTTGCCCCAGATCCCTAAATGGCCCCTTCAAGGACTGAACTCATAATCCTGGGTATAAGCAAGCTAATGCTCAAATCACTGAGCTATCCCTCCCCTCTTTGATCACAGTCTGTAAATGGAGAGATTTTCAACAGTAGACAGCTCCTTACTCTATCAGAAAAAGCTAAGATAAGATTAATTGGTTTGGAAGCTGAAGCTAGACACATTGGCTATGTCTACACTGCAGGCTTCTTGCGCAAGAACTGTTTTGCGCAAGAGTTCTTGTGCAAAAGGTCTTCCACAAGAGCACGTCCACACTGCCATGTGCTTTTGCGCAAGAGATTAACTTTTGCACAAGAGCGTCCATGGCAGTGTGGACACTCTCTTGTGCAAGAAAGCTCTGACGGCCATTTTAGCCATAGGGGTTTCTTGCGCAAGAAATTCATGTTTCCTGTCTACACTGCCTTCTTGTGGAAGAGCTCTTGCGCAAGAGGGCTTATTCCTCGTGGAGAGAGGAATAACTCTTCCAGAAGAAGCCCTGTTTTCCAACGCTGTACTGTAAATTTACATGTGTAAGAACGCATGTGCAGAGTAGATGCTCTGCAAGTTTTTGCGCAAGAACAGTTGTTCTTGCACAAAAAGCCTGCACTGTAGACGTAGCCATTGGGTATGTCTACACTGCACTGCTAGCTTGAAATACGCTACGCAATTGCAGCTACGCAAATTGCTTAGCTTATTTTGAGTCAATTTTGAAATAGCTTATTTCGAAATTTGGTGCTGTCTACTATTCCAAAACATCCTTTACTCCTTGAGGAACAAGGTTTACAGGGACATCGGAATAGTGAGTCCGTTATGTTTCAAAATAAAGGTGTGCTCAAAAGAAGTGGAATAGCTATTTAGGGATACCTCTGGTATCTGAAAATAGCTCTGCAGTGTAGACGTAGCCATTCAGATTAAGAAAAAGAACAATATAAACTGTGAGGATCATGAAATCATGAACTTTTTGATCCACTATAGGGAGTATCTTTCTAATAAATATGCTGCATCTTAAATAAAAGTCTTGGGCTTGATTCAGAGATTACTGGGTGAGATCTTTGGCTACATGATCATAATGTTTGGTTCCTTTGGCTACATGATCATAATGTTTGGTTCTTGTCTTAAAATCTTTGAAATGCAAAATAGACCACTCCTTGCAATACACTGGAAGTAAACTATCTGCTAATAGATCCTGTGCAACCTTGACATGAGAAAAAAAAATGATAGTGCATACTAAAAATTTTGTGACTTTCCCATGAGCTAAAAATCATATTGATTTTCCATCTTATCATACCATGTGCTGTACACCTAGTGAATACATTGTACCAAAGAATATAGTACAATAGCACTATATATATTTACTATTATAAGGTATATCTCAAAAGTGTGATTTAACAAATAATTCTTGCTGAAAAGAAAAAAACATTTATTTTCTCATTGTCTTTAACAGAACAATAAATTTACTTCAGCAGTGTGATAAAAATTACTCCATGTTAGTACCAGTATATATCAGGAATGGTAATTAGAGTATTACTAGAAATCCAATTACTATAGCCCTTTTTCTCAGATCTGTGATTGATTTTTGCAAGCCAGGTTAAAATAACTTCCTGGACTTTAACTAAGGGTCAGACTTTCTGACTTATTTTCTGTCAGTGCTAGAATGAAGAAGATTGAGTAACCCAATAGATTTAATTAAACAATAATGATCTTTGCTAAGGTTTGCTAAGGTTTTTAGCAGTCATGGGTTTATACATGGATGTAGGGACTTTGTAGTGTTCTGCTGCTGGTATAAACATTTCACATTTAAAAGAAAAAAAGGTTTTAAATGAAAGTATTAGCTAAAACATTTTCATCAATTTTGAAAAATCCTAGTCACATAAACTGCTAAAGCATTGTTCTCAAGATTCTGAGATCTTTTAATACAATATCTTGAGACTGAAACCTCTTCCTAGAGTGACTGATGGGAGAAAATATTCAGTGAGTGCCCCTGGGCTTTTTGAATAGACAAAACATTTGAACAGTGAAAATTTTTCCAACAGCAAAAGCTTTTTCTAACTAAACAAGATTTGCAATCATACTCATAATAAAAATAAATGTAAGAAATTGTTCCAGACTTTTCACTTTTCATGAAAATTTGCAAAACAAATGGAAAAAATGTAATCTCACTTTTGAGTTTAATATTTTGTTTCATTTGTTTCTTTTTTTTAATTGTGATTTTCTGTTTGGATTCTTCTCTTTCTCATTTTTTCCTAAATCTTGTATTTGTGTCCCCACACTACAGAGAAAACAAAAGAAAAAATGTTCCCTCCTTTTTCTCTTTTTTTCCCATTTTTTAAAAGTTAAACATATAAACATGCGAAGTGGAAAAGTGACATTGAAAGTTAACCACTTAATTATTAATAACAGTGAAATAGTCATTGGACAAGAGACCACGAGACCAAGTGAGATAATGACTCTGTAGTCCAGTGGTTAGGACCACAACTGAAAGGTGGGACACTCTGGCTCCAGTCCTCATGTTCCAAAGGCTCTTTCATTAGTCAGCCCCACTGGAGAAAATGAGGGGAGCCCACAGCAAAATAACCCATAGCTCAGTGGTTATAAATCACCTCTAAAAGGCAGAAGACCCCTTTACAAATCTATTCTTTCCCTCCATTGGAGAAGGGAATTGAAGTTGGGTCTCCACATCTCAGAGGGCTCTAACTCTGAGGCTAAAAGTTATTAGATCAGCACCCTGGCTCTTCCAGGATTTAGAATGGGACCTTTAAGCATGGATAGTGATTGGGAGCCACCATATAGGCTTCTAAATTCCCAGGTTTGGAATTTGCTCTTGAATTTAGACAGGAGACAGGTATGCAGCCATGCAAAGTAAGGTGGCAGTACATGTGCTCAGAAACAGAAAAGTAAGTGTCCAGAGAACTTTTATCCTGAAAACGTAGGAACCATATGAATTCAGGAACCTACTGGGTTCAGTGGCAATTCTGTGGATTACAGGGGAGCCAAAACTTGGACGTAGGTAGCTAAGGGTACGTCTACACTAGCTCCCTAGTTCGAACTAGGGAGGCTAATGAGGGCGACTAAAATCAGCAATGAAGCACGGGATTTAAATATCCGCGCTGATTAGCATATTCCCGCCGGGTCGCCATTTTGAAACTGACTCAGCCCGGCAACTGCTCGTTTCTATGCGCGGTAGAGAGTGGATTCGAGATAAACTTGTTCGAATTAACTGTTAAGCCTCATTCCACGAGGAGTAACGGTTAATTCCAACTAAGTTTATCTCGGAATCCCTTCTCTGTCGGCGATGTACGGGCAGTTACTTTGGGCTAGTCGGTTTCAAAATGGCGACGGCGAAATATGCTAATCAGCGTGGGATATTAAATCCGTCTTCGTGTAACAATTCGTCACCCTCATTAGCCTCCTAGTTCACTGAAAAGAGTAACTAGTGTATAACTCAATCGGTTATTACATTTGTGGATCTTACCCCAGAGAAAGAATGAAAAATCATACACCTCTGAAAATAAGGACATTTAGATCTATCCAACTAAATGTCTTAGAGCTTTAAGAAAATTGGGACTCAATATCTGATTTTTGGAACATTGTTTCATCCAACTGTAGAGTCCTACAACAGCATTTTCCCCAGCCTTGTGTGCCAGGCCATTTCTCTCCAATTATTCTAATCTGGCTTAAAAAGTCACTTCTGATATGACCTCTAACAATAGTGTTAAAAAATTCAGTTGACAAACCATCATGGAGTTTATGTGACTTATGAATAACAGTGACCTTATTAGAACTCTGTGGCATCTTAAAGACTAACAGATTTATCTGGACATAAGCTTTTGTGGGCAAAAATGCCCATGAACAGGGGAGACAAAAGCCTTGCCAGGCCCCTGGGTAAGGTGGGTGGGGGGGCCCAGCTCCATGTTCCCAGAAGAGGCAGGGCTAGGGACAGACAGCTGTCCTTGCTGTCCAAACTGCATCCCCCACTTTGCTCTCCCCCCCGCCCTCACAGCTGCCCAGAGCACACTGCACAGCTCTCCAGCTGTGATTTAAAGGGCTGCTGCCACAAGAGTGGTGGAGGCAGCGCTGGGCGTCCCAGGACATTTTGAATCGCTGGGCCCTGGGGCAATTGCCCCCTCCCACACCCCCATTTAAACCCTCATCTTTCCTCTTTCCATCCCTTTCATACCCTTCTTTTTTTTGTCAGTTTACCTCATTCATTTGTATCACATCACAATTAAATCGTTGAGAGGAGCTGTTTTTACTTGTCTTTACTTCTGGAAGGTGTCTACTATATTTTTGTGCTCAAAAATAATAAATAATATTTCTCATTCCATTTTGCCCGACTACATTTCCTTCCCCAGAGGTGATCTCATGGGGTACACACATATACTGTGTCAGTGGTGTGATAGCAGGAGAGCATGTGTGTTATGAAGTAGTTTTTTGTTCCCACTCCAGGTCATCATATAAGGTGGACAGTAAACCGAGCATTGTATTTTCATTAAGCAAGAGGCCCATGAGGTATTCACTTCCCTGGGGATACGAATCAGTCATTTACCTTATAGTGAAAAGGAGATCAGAGTTGGAAAAGCCAAGTGACTTCAGAAGGAAACATTGTGCATGAGTCTGAGAGTAAAGAAACCAGAAGGTTTCTAATCCTGGTTTGAATACTAAGTTGTTGTATGATCCTCGGCAAGTCACTTAACACCTATATGCCCCACTTTGTTTACCTTTCTTCAAAATGGAGGCAGTACCTCAGAGAGATATTAGAAGCACTACAAAATAATGTATGTAACACACACAGTATAAATAAAGCCACTCATTCACAGACTGCTGAAATTCCTTTCTTGCAGTGCTTTGTTGAATCCACATTGTGGGTGTGATATGCAGTTTAGGGAAATGATGGACTCATGAAAGTGAGCAAATTTGAATATAGGCAAAGACCATTAAAATAACTAAAAATACTTGGTGTACTTTGTATTGTGTTAGGTGATTGTGCTGATAGTATAATGATAAGTTAGATGTTCTTTATTTACGGTCCTTTGGAAACAGTCATTGCTAATTTTAAATGCCACCTGCTGACAAAGCTCAATAAAGAGACTTTATACCCATTATGCTAGCTAAAGAAAAAGAAGATTCTGTTGGGGATAGATTCCATGTACTAGAGACACTTACATCGGGCATACAGAAATGAAAGATTTTCCCTAATACATCTTGAAAGGTATTGAGTATGAGATGGACTATGCTGGAAAGAGCAACACGCTTCCCAAGGGTAGAGAGTCTTAGAACTGCATATGTAAAAATAGCTCCTGACTCTTACAGAAATTGAAAAGAAAAATAGCCTGACTGCCCTTCACCCCATTAGTACTCTTCTTTTAACTTGCAAGATGTTTTATTGTTAAATGGCAAAAGTTTCAGTGGCTTTTGACAGAAATCATTTTTGATATGCACCCCCCTCATGCATACACAGAAACTTGCAGTGGTAACTTAAAAAGAGACCATATATCTAAGTTGCTGGAAAAACTGTCTATATTCAGAGACATAACTAAGCCTGGGGCATGCTAGCATATTTGCATCCCATACAAGTAATGCATGGGGGCATATGCCTCCCCAATTTCTATCATCCTTTAAGCACAGAGGTTTTCAAATGATGTGGCACACCTACATCACAGTTTGAAAACTGCTGCCTACTGCCAGGAGCTGGCGGATTGGAAGCTGGCAGGAGCCACCGGGCCTACTTGGACCCCTGATAGCTGGGGTGCTGGATGGCTTCCCAGCATCTGCCTACTCCCCAGGAATGGTAGATGACACACCTCTGAACTGTGCCCCACCACACTCTTGCCTCTCCCCCGAAGGAGCTCAGAGCCAGCTGACCCCTACCCATGAAGCCTGCTGTCAGCAGCAAAGGCAAGAGCTCAAGAGTAGCAGTAAGTGAGCACTTTATGATGCATCTCATGACAGATTCACAAGCTGAAGTCCAGGGTCAAGAATTATAGTATCATGATATAGGCCTTGCTGTACTGCACAAGAGTTTAATACCCTTTATCTGGACCATAATATGCAGAGAGGGATTTTGGCAATTGCCTGACTTCCATAGTTTAACTGGAGGGGAAAGAGGAAGTTAATCTTATCTGAAGAGACATAAATTGTCATTCATTGGGTATTATTTTAGACTGGGATGCTTCAGAGTGATTGTGCTGTTTTTTCTAACCTTTTACTTACTTGTTTAAGCATTTAAGTTGTAATGAATGATTAAAGCAAATCAAGTGTGTGATGTCTAATCATTGACTTTGTCCATCTCAGAGCATTTTGCAAATATTGTCTTTCAAAATGTGCCAAACAAATCAGACATAGCTTTTCTTATGTGATCATTTTTTTCTTTGGTCCAAAACAAGGGTTAAAGATCACCCATCTATTTTGATATTGTGGTCCTGGCTATCCCTACCATGTCAGAATTGGGGGGAAACTGGTGGTACATTGAAAATTGACTTTATTGTAACCAGTGAACTATAAAACCATGAACAAATTAAAACTTTACTAGATGCATTGCTAGTAATGGGATCTTGCTGACCCCGTTATTAAAAACAATTTTTAAGAAGCTATACACTATTAAGGTGTTGAGATCTAATTGGACTCACATTTAGATGATGAATTAGATAGCAGCCCCAAGAACATAAAAGTGGCAATAAATGGCTTACTATGTTGAACAAATAGAGCAAATACCGGTAGGTGACATAGTTCTTAGTATACAAAGTTTTTATACTTTGCCACGTTTTAATTTGTTTTTATAGCTCATTTTCTGCCATAGATGTAACTTCGTCACTCTTTTGTAGACTTTGTAGCAGAACAAGATACCCTTGAAGCATAAGGCATGGCTACAGTATTCCTTTGCAGAACTGGTAGCTTCAGTACATAGGTCCCTGAGAAACATACATTTCTGTTGCTAAAGTGCAGGACCTTTTGTTATTGTTTGAAATCAATAGACTCATAAAGTTTAAGGTGAGAGTGGATCATCATCATAATTTAGTCTGAACTCCTGCATATTGCAGGCCATATAACCTCAGCCACTCATTCCTGTAATAGACTCCTAACCTCTGGCTGAGTTGCTGAAGTCCACAAATCAAAATCAGTGGAGTGACATGGTGGTTTTGAATCATCATTGAGCCTTCATGGTAATTTTCCACAGTTCTTCTAATGTTTCTCTGCTAGATCTATAAACATGCAATAATATATGCAGTCCCAAGTGGGCCCAATGTTATGTCTTGGATATTGGCTGTCAAGTGCTCCTAGACAACTCATCTCCTTACTTGTTAGAACACTGGACAATGAGATTTAGCATAGGGTGAGGCAAGAAAAGCTGCAAGCATAATAGAGTGTCCCTGATACACTCTACAGAATACTTATCAATCCTGAATCAGGCACATCCTGTCTTTCCTGCATAGCAGTGCCAATGGAGTAACTTTCCTCAGTGATTTCATCTTCTGCTGCTTCCACGCCACCACCTTACACCACAACAGCAGGCCCCATTCAGAGTCATCGACCTCCAAACTTCAGAATCATTGGTTTCCTCTGTGAAAATTCTCAGAAATTCATTACAGGATATAGCTTTTTCTGCCATCTTGTCTCCCCAACAGGAGAAATATACAGATTCCAAACACAGCCACTGCTATTCATGGTAACAGAGCAAAAGAGGTAAAACTGAAACTGCTTGTGTCAACAGCGAGTCTTTTCCCCAGTCACAGCCCCTGTCAAATTTGGGCTTGCCAGAAAATATATCCAACAATTATGGCTTCCTCAAAAATTCTTCCCAACAAGTGTAGGCTTCCCAGACAATCAATTTGATAGTATTATCTTCAAAGAAATTCTGTTGAATGTAGAATTGTGATGGCACATAAAACAAATATTAGTGAGCTTTCTCAGACTCCCAAGACCTCTTAGGCGTCTTTTTGTTTAAAAAAATGAAATTATAACAATAAAAACAATGCTGAATGATTCATGTAATCTTATCATATAATCTGATTCTGGAATACCTGCCTAATTAATTTGGGTCTATCTGACCCCAATACATTTGGAATGACTTTTTTCTCCACTAAACCCACGACAGGTATGAAGACAAAATGAATGATAACAGCCTGTCCTCTTCACAGTTTGAGAATGATTAAAGTAAAAAAGGCTGTAGCTCCCTATAGACCCTTCAGTGTTAGTCAAACTGACCCCATTATCCTTTCAGTGTCCTTTTTCACAAAATCCAAAGAGGTCGGATCAATGTGGAAAGACGGAACTCATTCTAGGTTGAGACTATTTAGTGCATGAAAAGGCACAGGTTTGGCACAAAAATTATATATATTTTATGGTCACTTAGACTCAAAAACATTAGGAGGGTTCAAAACAAGGGATTTCATTAAATGTATTGTTAATATAGGTGTGAATGTTAATGCTAGTGATCATTATATATATATTAAAATGGCTAGCATATCCTTTTCAATTTTATGAGGACCTGACGTGAAAGTAGTAGCTTTTAAATATAGATACCAAATATGTATCCTCACAATTAGTCACTCACTTGAAATTATATTTATTTGAGACATCTCAATGTATTCTCCATTTTTCTAAAACATTTCAGAGAAGTAGCTGTGTTAGTATGTAACTTAAAAAAACAACAAGTCATCCTGTGGCACCCTAGGGCATGTCTACACTAGGGAATTATTTTGAAATAACTTATTTTGAAATAATAACTCCTGAAATGACTATTTCGAAAGAGCGTGTCTACACTACAGGGAAACTTCGAAATTAGTCCTAGGCAGGCTCCTTTAATGTGGATGCAGTACCTCCACTTTGAGCCCCAGGAAGAACTGGGAAGTAATTACTTTGAATGACCCTGAGTAGTTATTTCGAAATAGCAGCAGTGAAGCGTCCACACTACCCTATTTTGAAATAACTATTTCAAAATAAGCATTATTCCTCATGGAAAACAAGTTATTATTTCAAAATAACCAGCCCCTTATTTCAAAATAATGGTTTGGTAGTGTGGATGTACCGCTTCTTATTTCAAAATAAGGGAAGTTATTTCAAAATAACTCGCTAGTGTAGACCAGGGCTTAGAAGCTAACAAAAATATATACTACCATGAGCTTTCATGGGTAAAACCCCCTTCATCAGCTGCCAGCTCATTATCTGATGAAGTGGGTTTTGCCCATGAAAGCTCATAATACTATATATTTTTGTTAGTCTCTCAGTCCCACAGGACTACTCATTCCATTTTTCAAGTAAGAAATCTGATTTCACTTTAACTTTATCCATTTATAACTTTTTTCTTATATTTTTTGTTTGGGGAATTTCTCTAATTGTTTCAATATTATTGCAGGTTTTCCTTAGCCTGCATTTAACCCATTTCCCTTGTGAAATACTAATTAACCTTCCCCTAATAATAACTTGCACAAACTCCCGTTGTGAGTGCTCATGGATGGTAAAGTCTGATCTATCACTCAAATGTATATAACTTTTAATTTCATCCTTAATTTCATCCAGCACTAAGGGAGACCAGAATAAAATTATTACCCTGCCAGTCAATTAACAGGAATGTTTGAATAATTTGTTCTATATCCAACAGGTAGGTACACGTTCTGATTAAATGATTGTTCTTCAAGCTTGACCAAAGTCATGCTATATCATCTTGTTCATATGTCAAAATCCTTTAAGATTGTGCATACAAAGAAATGTAAATAGGAAAACTCCTGCTTGCACCTATGGAATTTACCCTGTTTGAAACCAGGACAGTTAACTGGTACAAATTGTGATTCATAATGATTCTGGCAGCCTATACCATGGATTTCTGCTAATGCAGCTATAACAGTGATTGGTCAAAAATAGCTCCAATTAGGACAAAGTCCCAGTGCAGACAAGACCTCAATGTTAAAATATTCTCACTTTGTCTCTGTGGAAACAAAAATGGATAAAAGAAGCAAGAACCAGAACATCATAAACCCTCATATTACACAAAAGTGAAGGGAAAGGCCTCTTTTTTCCACATAGCCATCTGAGGAGTACTTAATAATAGCTGCTATCTGTTGTTATTTTATTCTTAAAAAGTACATAGCCCCTGATGTTTAAAAAATATATCAAATTTTCATCTAAATTTTGGAGGGATTCATTAGAATCTCTAAAGTTTAGAGACTGCACTAATTACTATCTATTCACCAAAGCACATAGTTGATACCTCCTACCCCCTTAGATAAATGATGATCTAGACAGGAACATTGCAATGTCCCTATAACAATCATACAAAAAAAATGTTGTGCCATCTTCACTGAATACTTCAGAGATAGGGTCTCACAATATAGGCTCTTTTTGCGTATTGCCTTGTGATGTGACACCCACCATCTCAAGTAGGAAAAGGCTAATGAGCTCCTCTGGGCTCAGCTGGTTATTCAGCTGATATTGAATAGCCATACCTGCAGAGCTTATGTCACTTGGAGGAAATGAATTTAAAAGACACAGTTAATCAGAGGAAGCAGTGGCAGCCAGAAGGATGCTGTGCTTCCAAGTTAGCTGACTTTTGCATCAGAGTCACTGAGATGAAGAGAATTTGTGAAGCTCTCTCTCCCAGAAGAACCCACTAAACCAGGTCCAAGCTGACTGCAGCACAATGGGGTTGAAGATAAGCCCTGGCCTGAGCTATAGCTGTATTTAACTTTTATAGACAAGATAGACCTCAACAGATGCTTCTGAAACCACTCAAAACTGAGTGAGAAAGAGAAGAAAGGGCCTTTGCAAATCCTCAAACTAGACTTTAAAAATGACCAGCCTATTGCACTTCCTGATCTATTGATGAGATCAGGCTGCATAGTTTTAAATGTCGCTCTGAGACGTAGGCCTTGCTTAGACAATAAGAAAAGGTGCTTATCTCAGCTGAACTAACTAGATTTTATTGACTGTCCTGCTTAACAACAATGTAGATACATTTTAACACCTGTAGTTTGAATTTTCCAGGTTATAATCTACCATCTTCCTTAGTCTTTAATATAATCAGTTTAGTATGACCTAAATTGCAATTGCTTAATATGCCGTGAAAAACAGAGTTGAGATAGAGATGATTCTATGAAATAATGGAGGAAAACAACACAATAAAGATAAACAGAGTTCAGGAAAGCAGACAGAAGCAAGCGCAGGAAGCTGGGAAGTTAAGAGCCTATGAGAAGTAAGTCTAAATGGAAAAAAAAAGTTCAGGGGAGCTGGCAATTTTTCAGACACACATTATTAAAGACACATGAGCAAATTATCACACTTCTTACGAAAAACAGGAAGTATCAGAAGAGACCACTCTGGTTTAATTAGGAGATCTTCAATTATCTGATATCCAAAAAGAATCCTACAAGTGAAAGTCATGTCAAATTAAAAAAGATGGCTATAAACAAATAACAAGAATATGTGGGGGCAAAATTAGAAAGGCTATGGCACAAAACAACATTAAACTAGGTAGAGACGTAAAAGGGTAACAAGAAAATATTCTACAAATACATTAGAAGAATGAGGAAGACCAGCGACAGGGTAGGCCAATTATAAGGGTGCATCTACCCTGCACTGTAGGTCAAAATAAGAAACACATTTTGAGCTACACAACTTGTGTATCTTATTTTGATCTTTTTTCGAAATAATGTATTTTATAATTTGGCGCTGTTTACACAGCACCAAATTTTGAAATAACCCACTATTCCGAAACATCCCTTACTCCTCGTGGAATGAGGTTTACAGGGACATAGGAATAGTGAGCCTGTTATATTTTGAAATAACAGGATTGCTGTTAAGATGAGGAATAGCTATTTTGGGGTACCTTTGGTATCCTGAAATAGTGCTGCAGTGTAGATGTAGCCTTACTCAATAAGGGGAAAAAGCAGTAGTGGTGGTACCCTGAGCCCCACCACTACTGGTGGTACCCAGAGCCCCAACACTACTACCCAGAGCCTTTAAATCACCAGCAGAGTGCCTTGCAGCATGCCCCCTCAGTGGGCCGGGGAATGAGACCAGTCAGTTTCACTTCAGTATCCAGAAAGATAATGGAACAAATAGCTAAGCAATCAGTTTGTGGACACCTAGAAGATAAGGTGAGAAGTAACAATCAGCATGGATTTATCAAGAACAAATTGTGTCAAACTAACCTAGAGTTTTTCTTTGTCAAGGTTACAACCCTTATGTATAGGGGAAATTGGTAGATGTGGTATACCTTGAACTTAGTAAGGTTTTTGATACTGTTTCACATGACCTTCTCATAAACAAACTAGGGATATACAACCAAGATGAAGCTATTATAAAGTGGATGCATGAGCAATTGGAAAATATTTCCCAGGGATTAGTTATACATGGTTCACTGTCAGACTGGAAGAAGTGTCAGTGGTACACAATCAAGCTAGAAGTGTATATCACGTAGGGACCTACAGGGATCTCTTCTATGTCCAGTTCTGCTCAATATTTTCATGAATGATTTTCATAATGGCATAGAGATAAAAGGCTGCAGACAATATCAAGCTGGGAGGGGTTACAAGTGCTCTGTAGGATAGGATTGAAATTCAAAATGATTCGGAGGAATTGTCTGAAATAAATAGGATGAAATTCAATAAAGCCATATGCAAAGTATTCCATTTAGGAAGGAAGTTGCACACATGCAGAATGGGAAATGATTGCCTTAGAAGAAAGGGGTCTGGGAGTATGAGTGGACCACAAAAGTAAATATGAGAGAAAAGCACAAAACTGGTGCAGAATAAACAAATATAATTCTTGGATGTATTAGCAAGAGTGTTGTAAGCAAAACACGAGAAGTAACTCTTCCACTCTACTTCACACTGATTAGCCCTCAACTAGAGTATTATGTCCAGATCTGGGTGCAAATTTCAGGCAAGATGCAGGCAAATTGGAGAATGTTCAGAGAAGAGCAATAAAAATTATTAAAGGTTCATAAAGAAGATTGAAAAAAATTGGGGTTTTTTAGTCTGGAAAAATGAAGACTGAGAGGGGAGACATGATAACAGTTTTCAAATAAATAAAGGTTGTTACAAGGAGGAAGGAGAAAAATTGCACTCTTTAACCTCTGCAAGCAGGCCCTACATTTATTTCAATCATAGAATCATAGAATCACAGGGCTGGAAGAGTCCTCAGGAAGTCATTGAGTCCAGCCCCTTGTCCAAAGCAGGACCAATCCCAACTAAATCTTCCCAGACAGGGCTTTGTCAAGCCGAAACTTAAAAACCTCTAGGGACGGAGATTCCACCACCTCTCTAGGTAATCCATTCCAGTACTTCACCACCCTCCTAGAGAAATAGTTTTTCCTAATATCCAACCTAGACCTCCCCACTGTAATTTGAGATCATTGCTCCTTGTCCTGCCATCTGTCACTACTGAGAACAGCCTTTCTCTATCCTCTTTGGAACCTCCTTTCAGGAAGTTGAAGGCTGCTATCAAATCCACCCTCACTCTTCTCTTCTGCAGACTAAATAAGCCCAAATCCCTCAGCCTCTCCTCTTAGATCATCTGCTCCAGCCCCCTAATCATTTTGGTTGCCCTCTGCTGGATTCTCTCCAATGTGTCCACATCCTTTCTGTAGTGGGGGGCCCAGAATTGGACGCAATACTCCAGGTGTGGCCTCACCAGAGCCGAATAAAGGGGAATAATCACTTCTCTAGATCTGCTGGCAATGCTCCTCCTAATGCACCCTAATATGCCATTAGCCTTCTTGGCTAAAAGGGCACACTGTTGACTTATATCCAGCTTCTCATCCACTGTAATCCCCAGGTCCTTTTCTACAGAACTGCTACTTAGCCATTTGGTCCCCAGCCTGTAACAATGCTTGGGATTCTTCCATCCCAAGTGCAGGATTCTGCACTTGTCCTTGTTGAACCTCTTTTGGCCCAATCCTCTAATCTGTCTAAGTCACTCTGGAACTTATCCCTGCCCTCCAACGTATCTACCTCTCCCCCTAGCTTAGTGTTATCCACAAACTTGCTGAGGGTGCAGTCCATCCCCTCACCAGGTCATTAATGAAGATATTGATCAAAACCGACCCTAGAACTGATTCTTGGGGCACTCCACTTGAAACCGACCGCCAACCTGACACTGAGCCATTGACTACTACCCATTGAGCTTGACAATCTAGCCAGTTTTCTATCCACCTTACAGACTATTTATCCAATCCATGCTTCCTTAGTTTGCTGGCAAGAATTATGTGGGAGACGTATCAAAAGTGTTGCCCAAGTCAAGGTATGTCATATCCACTGACTTCCCCATGTCCACAGAGCTAGTTACCTTATCATAGAGGGCAATCAGGTTGGTCAGGCATGACTTGCCCTTGATGAATCCATGTTGACTACTCCTGATCATTTTCCTCCCTTCCAAGTGCTTCAAAATGGATTCCTTGAGGATCCCCTCCATGATTTTTCGAGGGATTGAAGTGAGGCTGACTGGCCTGTAGTTCCCTGGATTGTCCTTCTTCCTTTTTTAAAGATGGGCACTGCATTTGCCTTTTTCCAATTGTTGAGGACCTTCCCCAATCTCCATGAATTTTCAAAGACCCCCAAGGGTTTTGTGCAAAAAGGGATTTTTGCACAAAATGACCACAGCTACACTGCATGTTTTTGCGCAAAAAAACCTTGCGCACAAATGGATCGAAAGAGATTATGCAAATGATGTGCAAGAAAATGCTAATTTGTGCTTCATTTGCATTGCCTCTTCCGGCAAAGGCTGCAGTGTAGACAAAGCCATACTGTGTTGCCTAGTGCAGTAGTCTGGGAGCTGACCTTGTATGTGAAGACAGGCAAAGAAAGCATTGAGTACATCAGCTTTTCCCACATCATCTGTCACTATGTTACCTCCCTCATCCAAGAAGGGCCCCACACCCTCCATGATCACCCTCTTATTGCTAACATGCCTGTAGAAACCTTTCTTGTTACCCTTCACATCTCTTGCTAGTTGCAATTCCAGTTGCGCTTTTGCCTTCCTGATTATGTCGCTGCATTTTTGTCAGTCTAAAATAAAACTGGTTTGCACTTTTTTTCATAAGCCATACTCCTAGCACCACAGTGCTACTTTGTTCTTTTGGAGTTCATGTGCACAACACATCCGGATGATCTGATTGTAAACTCAGATGAGCATCTCACAACCCTTCAGCAACTGTCAGTACAGAACTATGCCAAAATTCAGTGAAACCACTAGCTTTAAAAATTCTAACACTCAAACTCCTATAGTAACAGCTAGGAAAATGTGTGATATATATAGTGTAGTGTAGTGTCTCTGTCATGGAGAGACAAAATGAAATGTCACCTTGCAGTGATATGTGTGTAGGAGGTTTAAAGTATGTGTTGACAAAAGTAATTTTTATAAAAATGGTTTCTATCCATCTGGTCTCACAGAGATCATCTGAGAAGAAAATGTTCCCTTTGTTTACATTTTGATCTAGCTTTCATCTAACACCCCATTAAATCTTTTCTAGCGAGCCTTCTAGCACAAAGCGTGTACTCCTACTTAGAGCTGAATGGTGGTTCTTCCTACAAAGAACCCCACATTCATATGGACAAGGGGCTTTGTGCATGAACAAGGAGATTTGTCATTCCTCCTATGCTTTGTTATTTTCCTCTTTCAAAAATTTCAGGAACTTGATCAGGGAACTAACACAAATTATGGAGTGACTTAGGTGACCAATCACACACTGTGAATGCTTGAATTGAAAAGATTGCAATCAGCCTATGGGCTGAAAATTGTTCATCCAAGCTATCAGGTGAATATTTATGAATATTGGCTATATTCACAGAAGCCAGAAACCTTTAACATGATTTGTATATAGCAAAAGAAAAATGAAAAAAAAGGGGGAGGGAGGCCTAACTTGAAACAAATGTTGAATATATATAATTTGACTAGCTCTGTTCTTTGTTAGCTGGTTTCTAAAATCCTAAACAGAGAGCACTACATTATACCATCCTAATATAAATGGCTTACTTGAATTATATTTCAAAAATGCATAATGCTGCTGTACTTGTCTCTGAAAACTCATGGCCTGTCTCTTTCTATGCACTAGGTACAGACAGCATTTAATTAACAAAACAAGCTAGAATATTTCCCCCCAGTGTTAGGAGGGCAGAGGCAAGTCATTTTGACTCTATGACCATGTCTATACTGCTCAGAATATTGACACTCCACATGTCAACCTTCTGGTGTTTGATTTGACAGATCCAAGTACGTACTCCTGTAAATCAAACACTGAGGGCAGCTTTTGCTGGTGTTCCATATACCTTCTTTTGTGAGGAGTAAGGGAAGCCGATGGGAGCATTTGCTCCCATCAGCATCCAGCTGTGTGGATGGTGTGGAAATGCAATTTAAGATATGTCAACTCCAGCTAAGTAATTAATATAGCTGGAGTTGCGATTCTTATTTCGACCTTCCATTGTAGTGCAAGCCAGGCCTCTGTGTCTTAGATTCTCAGTTAGTAAAATGGGGTTAATAATACCTTTGTAAAGTGCCTTCAGATCTAGAAATGAAAACTAAGTATCAGTATAAGACTTCAAGAGACGCTGCAGGACTTCTTTGAGCCTGAAACTGTGGTACAAGTGTATTCTTTTTATCACACCTTACATCCTGACTTGGAGTCCTTGTGATTGTTGTTTTCACTTTCCCATGACGTGAATGTCATTTTAAGTGGTATTTATGTTTCCTGTTGGTGTTTCTGACCAAAACATCAGTGTACAGATGTGTGTCATCCCACACATCCCAGTCTGACAGCAGGCAGTGCTTCACCTCTGCTCCTAACCCACGCCCCATGGTGCTGGAAAACTATACTGTCCTGGCAAAAAAAAAAAAGAGATAAAAATCATCCCTATGATGGCAGAGGAGAAGCCATGTACCATGAAGGCTGAGAGGTCTGTAGCTACCACTCCCAAGAAGAAATGTAGGGTAGTGTTGGTTGGAGACCCTTTTCTGAGTAGGACAGAGGAATCAATCTGTTGTCCTGGCATGGCATCCCAGAAGGTATGCTGCCTATCAGGGGGCTATATGTGAAACAAAATGGAGGGATTGTTGAGGATCATCTGACTATTACCCCAAGCTACTCATCCATGAGGGATCTAGTGACACTGCCAGGGATGACCCAGAGCAGATCTTAAGCCACTACAGGGCTCTCGGGGTATGGGTGAAAGAGTTTGAAGCACAGGTGGTATTCTCTTCTATTCTTCAAAGATAGAGGCCAAAGCAGAGAAAGATGAACATTAGAAATGAATGCCTGGCTATGTAAATGATGTCACCATGAGGGCTTTGGCTTCTTTGACAAAGGAAGAAGGAATGCTAAACAGAGATGGGATCCAACTATCGAGAAAGGGGTTAAGAGTCTTTGGACACAGACTAATTAACCTAGTGAGGAGGCATTTAAACTAGGTTCAACGGGGGCAGGTGACCACAGGTAAGTCATAAACATGGACACGTGGGAGAAGGGTCAAAAATTAGGGCAAGTGTGGACTGTAATAGCATAAAAGAGACAAGGCGCAACTGGGGGCAAAATCAAATCAGTATCTTAGTTGTCTGTATACTAATGTTAGAAGTACTCAGAATAAGCAGGAAGAACATGAAATGCCAGAAAAATTTTAAAAATGACATAGCTGGCATTATAGATACTTGGTGGGATAAAACGCATGACTGGAATATTGGTTTAGAAGGGTAAAGCTTGCTCAGGAAGGGCAGGCAGGGAAAAGGGAGGAGGTGTTGCCTTATAAATAAAAAATGTACACACTGAGATTGAGGTTGAAATAGACATAGGAGACAGCTTTGTTGAGATTCCTGGGGTTAGGATAAAAGGGGTACAACACAAGGGTGATGTCATGTTAGAGGGTCTACTACAGACCACCTACCCAGGCAGAAGAGGTGGATGAGGTGGATGTTAGTTGTTTTTTAAAGCAACTAACAAAATCATTCAAAGCACAGGACTCGGTGCTGATGGGGGATTTCAAAGTTCTTGTAATGTATTGAATACATTTCCTGTATTTCAGAAGATGGATAAAGCTACTAGTGGGGAAGCTGTTCTAGATTTCATTTTAACAAATAGAGAGGAACTGGTGGAGAATTTGAAAGTGGAAGGCAACTTGAATGAAAGTGATCATAAATTAAATTCTACCCACCATGCTAAAAATAGATGTCCTATTTTTTGTGGTACATGTTGAACCTCCCTAGTCCAGCATACTCGAGACCTGACTGGTGCAGAACCAGTGAATTTGCCAGACCAGAGGAGGTCAATATTATCTAGCAACATTTCCAACACTTCCACTGTTTACTGAACACTTAGAAGACATTTTAGAGTAAATTAGAGCTAAATAACAGCACAGAACACTGAAATCCAAGACTGGTGGCTGTAAACAAACTTTATGGGACTGCAGGAAACTTGCCTCGCCCAGGATAAGTGGCTAATTAAAATCATGCTGATCACACATATTGCCAGACCACAGAGTGCTAGATTAGAGACGTTCAACCAATAGCTAGATTTCTATCAAGATATATGGAATGCATGATTTCTGAACTGGAAATGAGCCCAAGCCTTCAAATTTCAAACTGAGTTCCAGTTTCAAAAAATTCAATTCAGAGGCATTTGGATTCATGATCCACAGCAGAGAAGAATTATTTATTTCTGGATTTCCAATTCTGGCTCTGTTCTACTTTAAATATATTCACTATTTAAAGATGAAACAATCATTCCACATATGCACTAATATTTAATAGCATATTAGAATAATTCTTAGCACTTATAGTATATAAGTGTAAAGATTACAGGTGACTAAACCTCATACATGCTCCTTTCTCCCTATGAGACAGTTACTTAACACATAGTTGTGACGGGCTGGATCAGAGAGACTCTCCTTGAGACTGTCACCTGATTGGCTGATCATACCACTGAACCCACTTTCCTGCCCTCAGGATACCCCATTACCAAAGCTCTCATCTCCCCTAGAAAAGTCACACAGTCGGGGTAACAGCTCAGCTCTGAGAGGACTCAGTTACAGGGACTTATCAGCACCCAGGAACACAGCCCCAAATAAGACAAACCCCCAAATACATTTCTCTTACTTTGTATAAAAATTTTGCACAGAGCAAGCTAAAAAAGATGTTTGCGCCTTTCATCAATGAAAGAGAGATATGTAGAGCTGTTGTTTCTCCCTACATAACAATTATTTACATCGAGTTTAATTTTTTAAGAAGTGTTCTTATTAAATACAAAAAGTAGGATTTAAGTGATTGCAAGTGAAAACAGACAGACCAAAGTAAGTTACTAAGCAAAAATAAAGAAAACATGCCAGCTAAGCCTAATACACTAAGGCCTGGTCTACACTAAAGGGGAAAATCAACTTAAGATATGCAACTCCAGCTATGTTAATTATGTAGCTGGAGTAGAAGTATCTTAAATCATGTTTTGGTGCCATCCACAGAGTGGGAAGTCAACAGAAGCGCATGCTCCCATCAACGTCTCTTACTCCTCATGAGGGGCAGGACTACCATCACCAATGGGAGCACCCTCTCAGTTTGAATTAGCATGTCTGCACTAGACCAACTAATTCGAACCTGGAAGAGCGACTGTGGTAGCTTCAATCTTCTCTATAGCATAGACAAGCCCTAAATGAAATTGTTACAAAACATAAATGCTCACCTGAGTCCTTAATTCTGGCAAAAAATTTCCCAAATCAGATCAGATCTTTTTCTCTGACCTGGGACCATCAACGCTCCCCCATGCCTCTTGTTACTGTTCTCTTTTTTTTCAAGTGTTCTTCTATATCCTTTTAGGATGGGGAGTCAATTTCAAAAGCCAGATGAAAACAATTTCCCCAGGCCAGGAACAATTTCCATCCCAATGGAAAAAATACCTAATTCAAGACAGATTTCATCTCCAGGTGGCATGGTCTTTGTAGGACTAAACACAGTTTAGGCTTACGGGGAAAAAAATACAGATTGCTGCCTTGAGCAAAGTGGTGGCCATTGAATTCCTTAAGTACCATTAATGGCTTTCACTAGATGACCTAGATTATTAAGCAGGTTTACAATTCATATTTCTAACTTCACATACAAGAAAGATACATGCACACAAATAGAATATATCCATTCAGGGGATTGCAAGCTTCTTTATTGTCTACTTGCCTTATTTTTCATAAAGCATGTTTGAGTTATGCATATTCATATTCAAAGACTTATTTCCATAAAAATATGGGGTCAGAGTGTCATAAAGTATGTCTAGAGAACAGTCTTATTTCAAAATATCTTATTTTGATATAGTTATTTTGAAATATCATATTTAGAAATAACGCGTCTAGACACAAAATGCATTTCGAAATAGCATTTTGCTATTTCGAAATACCGCGTCCACACTGATTGGATGCTGAATCGCATTTAAGGCTGGCCGGAACCGGTTCTGGCAGGGCATCAGGTCAGGAGTTACCTTGTGTAGCTGTTGCCTGAGGCTGTCTGAGGCTTGTGCTTAAAGGGACCCCCCTGGAAAGCTGATTCTCAGGTTTCCCTGCTTGCTTGCCAACCTCGCTGAGGGACAGGAAAGCATTTTTTCTCTGAATGCTCTGGTTGCCCTCACTCAAGACACCACAGCACTCTCCAACATGGAGACAGCATGGCCCCTGGGTACTCTGCTGCTCTTGGACATATATAGCAATAGCAATAGGATGAAATTTAATAGTGAGAAGTGTAAGGTTATGCATTTAGGGATTAATAACAAGAATTTTAGTTATAAGCTGGGGACACATCAGTTGGAAGTAACGGAAGAGAAGGACCTCAGAGTCCTGGTTGATCACAGGATGACTATGAGCCGCCAATGTGATATGGCCATGAAAAAGGCTAATACGGTCTTGGGAGGCATTAGGCGAGGTATTTCCAGTAGAGATAAGGAGGTGTTAGTGCCGTTATACAAGGCATTGGTGAGACCTCATTTGGAATACTGTGTGCAGTTCTGATCTCCCATGTTTAAGAAGGATGAATTCAAACTGGAACAGGTACAAAGAAGGGCCACTAGGATGATTCAAGGAATGGAAAACCTGTCTTATGAAAGGAGACTCAAGGAGCTTGGCTTGTTTACCTTAACCAAAAGAAGGCTGAGGGGAGACATGATTGCTCTCTTTATATATATCAGAGGGATAAATACCAGGGAGGGAGAGGAATTATTTAAGCTCAATACCAATGTGGACACAAGAACAAATGGATATAAACTGGCTATCAGGAAGTTTAGACTCGAAATTAGACGAAGGTTTCTAACCATTAGAGTGAAGTTCTGGAACAGCCTTCCAAGGGAAGTAGTGGGGGCAAAAGACCTATCGGGCTTCAAGATTAAGCTAGATGGGTTTATGAAGGGGATGGTTTGATGGGATAACATGTTCTTGGCAATTAATTGACCTTTCACTATCAGTGGTAAATAGGCCAATGGTGGGATGATAGGAGTTACTATAGAGAACTTTTTCCTGGGTGTCTGGCTGGTGAGTCTTGCCCACATGCTCAGGGTTCAGCTGATTGCCATATTTGGGGTCGGGAAGGATTTTTTCTCCAGGGTAGATTGGCAGAGGCCCTGGAAGTTTTTCGCCTTCCTCTGTAGCATGGGGCACGGCTCACTTCTGGAGGATTCTCTGCGTCTTGGGGTCTTTAAACCATTTGAGGACTTCAATATCTGAGATATAGGTGAGAGGATTATTCCAGGAGTGGGTGGGTGAGATTCTGTGGCCTGCATTGTGCAGGGGGTCAGACTAGATGATCATAATGGTCCCTTCTGACCTTAAAGTCTATGACATGTTGTTGCAAGTCTGGCAGCACTTTCTGCAGGCTGCCTCACAGCCTGCCTCACAGGCTGCAGCAACCCAACCCCCAGGCCTTCTCCCAGACTCTGCTGGGGTATGTGGACGAGTGGCTGTAGCATCTGGATGCCGGCGTGCCCCGCCGCATCTGGTGTCTGGACACCAGCACCAAATGGTGGGACCACATAGTCCTGGAATGCTGGGAAGACTAACAATGGATCCAGAACTTCAGGATGAAGAAGGACACCTTCCTGGAGCTCTGTGAGTGGCTCGCCCCTGCTCTGAGGTGACGGGACACGTATATAAGGCTTACCATTCCCCTCCACATGCGTGTTGCCATCGCCTTCTGGAAGCTTTCGACGTCAGATAGCTACCGATCTGTGGGGAACCAGTTTGGCGTGGGGAGATCCACCATTGGGGCTGTGCTCATGCAGGTATGGCAATCTCGGGTGACTTTCCCAAGACGGGGGTGGAAGGAGGGAATGGGCTGCCCTAAGGAAAGGGCGGGGTAGAGGTGGTATAAGTCCCCGGGAGGGTTTGTTCTGTCCCAGCCTCACAAAGGCCTGCCTGCAATGGCCAGGATTGCTGGGGGCTGCTCCTGGTGCGTGGGGAGCAGGGGATTAGAGGGAAAAGGGGGGAACTCTCAGGCACCCTGACACCCCCATGATTGTTGGGCTTTGTGTGTCCTTCTGTAGGTGGTCAGGGCGTTCAACACTGTCTTGCTCCACCAAATCATCTGCCTGGCAGATGTCAATGCCATCATCGAGGGGTTTGGTGCCCTGGGCTTCCCCAACTGCGGGGGGGCCATCGACGGGACACACATTGCTATCCATGTCCCGGACCACCAGGACTCTATGTACATCAGCTGGAAGGGATACTTTTCAGTGATCCTGCATGCCGTGACTGACCACTGGGGCCACTTTGTGAACATTAATGTTGGCTGGTCAGGAAAAGCACACAACGCACGGGTCTATGCAACTCTTCCGTGTGCCAGAGGTTGCATGCCGGGACTTTCTTCCCCAACCGCCACATCATGGTCAGAGATGTGGACATGGCTGTCTGCCTGGTGGGGGATGCAGCCTATTCCCTACAGCCCTAGCTGATGAAGCGCTACACTGGACACCTCAACCCTTCCCAACAGGCATTTAATGCCAGGCTCAGCAGGGCCCGCATCGTGGTCAAGGGTGCCTTTGGGTGGCTGAAGGCCCGATTTAGATGCCTCCTCACCCACCTGGACCTCTCAGAGGAGAATATTCTGCACTTGGTGGCAGTGTGCTGTGTGTTGCACAGTGTGTGTGAGTGGAAGGGGGAGGCCTTCCTGCCAGGCTGGGTGGCAGAGACTGAGCACTTGGCTAGCCTGTACGAGCAGCCCTGCACAGCTGCCATCTGGGAGGCCCATCAGGGGGCTGTCCACATATGGGAGGCACTGCGGGAGAGCTTTTACCAGGAGGACCAGTAACAGTGCTCTCTGGTCCACCCCACTGGAGACTTGTGTCTCACTCCTCCCTCACATACTTCCATTTACCCCTCCCTTCCCCCCCGTTCCTTATGGAAAATAAAGACAGGGGTTTTTTGAACAAACTGAACTCTATTTATTGAACCAAAATGGGTGGGAAATGAAACTTGGGTGAGACTGGGGAAAGAAGGTGGGAGAGGGTAGGAGAGAGAGTGGGAGAGGGGAGGGGGAAACTTGGGAGGAGGGAGCTAGAAGGGGGAGGAAAGAGGAGGAAGGGGGAAGAGAAGCTCGGGGTCAGAGTGGTGCCGGGGCCCATGGCTCCCAGCACCACATGTGTAGGGGCCTCAGCATCCCCGGGGGTGTGTGGAGGATGTGGAGGGTGTGGAGGCAGAAGCACGAGGGGGAGAGGGAGTGGGAGGAGGAGCGATTGCTGGGGGAGGCAGCAGAGGCTGGAGCGGCAGGAGGCAGGATGCTCTGCACCAGGGTCTGGAGATGGGCACAGGTGGCATTTGCCCTGGGCAAGCTGCTCCTGCCAACTCTCCTGCTGGAGCTGCAGGTCTTCTTTGACCCAGTGGTCAAGGGTGTGGTGCAGGACTCGCAGTGACCCCAGGTGCTGACGCTGGTATTCGTCCATTGGATGGATGGGCTTGTGGAGCCCTCGGGTGTGGGAGGATGTCCTGGGTGGTGTGGTCAGCCTTTCACTTGCACCTGGTCTGGCTGTGGAGAACAAGGACAAATGGTCAGTCATCTCTGAGGACGCAGTGCCTGAAGCCCAGCCCTGCTCTGCAAGGCGAGGACGATCATTCTCCTTGCAATCAGAGCCGATGTGCTTTAACACAGACCATGTTCGGGATGTCTGGGGGCCCTGCTATCCCCAAGAGTGGTGCTGCCCCGAGACTGCGCCCATGCTCCTATGCTGTATTTCGGTGTGGCGGGAGGTGGTGGTGAGGGGGAGATGTCCCCTGCCTCCTTGTAGATGGGTCTTGTAGAGGGAGGTCATCCTACCATGTCCAACCCTGGGGTCAGGAGCATGTTATCTCTCCACACACCCTTGTGGCTAACAGGCCCCTGTGTGGCAGCCAGCTGGGGTCATGTGCCCGGGAGTGGCATGGCACATGCTTGCACGTGCACAGGTTGTTGTGTGATCCATGGCCAGCAAAGGCCAGGGGTTCAGTCCCTCGTCTCCCATCTCACCCCCCACGCATAAGGGGACAGTAATGGCACTCACATGTTGTTGCTTCACCAGCCTCGGACGACACCTGGGACAGGTCTGAAGGGACGGCTCAGGGGTTCTGGCTCAGCTGGGTGGTGACCCTGGCCTCCTCTGGCTCCTGGCCCTCCTCCTCCGCCTCTGTGCCATCATCAGGGCCCTCAGCGAGGACGACATCAGCCGAATCTGCCCTGGAGTCGATGACTACTTGGGGGGAACAAACTGTCCTGCCCGCCCAGGATGCGGTCCAGGGCATTGAAGTAGGGGCAGCTGTCTGTGTCTGCCCCAGCTCGGGAGCTGCCCTCTCTAGCCCTGGTATAGGCCTGCTGCAGCTCTTTGATCTTCATCCGCACCTGTTCCTGGGTCCGGATGTGGCCTCTGTCGGCCATGCTGGCAGCCATCTGGCCATAGACGTCCACATTCCTGTGTCTCATGCAGAGATCATGGAGGTTGGTGGCATCCCCCAAAACCTCAATAAGGTCCATGACCTCCACACGAGACCAGGAAGGCACCCGTATGTTCCGGCCCCTGGCAGGCTCTTGGGAGCTGGAGGACTGCTCCCGAGGACTGCTGGAGGGCTGGCTGGTATCGGCTGTCTGGCTCATTTTGTGCCGCTGGGTCAGAGGCAGCAGCACAGTAGCTCAGGGCTGGCAGGCCTGATGCTAGCCACAAAGGCTCTGGGCAGACTCTACACCTTTAAGAGCTCTGGAGGGGGGAAGGAGGAGAAGAGTTTTCCTGTTTGTGGCCAGAGTGGCCACCAGGGCACTCTGGGAAGGGCTGGAGGCCCCCTATTTCAAAATAGCCCATATTCCCTGTCCACACAGCACCTATTCCGAAATAGCTATTTCAGAATAGACACTATTCCTCGTAGAATGAGGTTTACAAATTTCGAAATAAGCCCTCTGCTATTTCGAAATAATTTTGAAATAGCAGTTTGCTATTTCAAAATAATTTCGAAATAGTGGTTTGGCTGTGTAGATGCTAGCACAGTTATTTCGAAATAGTGGCTGTTATTTTGAAATAACTTTGCTGTGTAGACATACCCATAGTAGTATTGCCTTCAATTTACAGAGGGTGAAAGGCAGATGAGGATATGAATTAATTTGACCAAGGTCACAAAGGAAGTCAGTGTGAAAGAAGAAGCCTTAGAACCTTTCCTTTAGCCACGCTTTCTCATGGTGTTAGTCAAACTGTAACTCACTTCAAAAGCATTTTACTGAATTCATATTAGCAAAGAAAAATATTAACGTCTCTTTGATTTCCTCCAAATGTTTTCAATTTAACACCAGAAAAAAATCATTTTTTCCTCCTGAAAGCTCATTGTCTCCTGGGCGTGACCAAAACATAAAAATGCACATTTTAAAATTAATCCATTAGTCTTACACGTTCTCATATATGTTTTTTCTCAAGGGTTGCATAGCTCCACAATTAAAATGTGTGCTTCATTGCCTCTCTCAGTTTTTAGTAATTATAAATTCTGCTGAGTGTAAACTGTTGCTAAGATATGCTCACTTAACAAATTCAGCCAAGCCTAAATCTAACAGTGTAGGATATTGTTAACTTCTTCACCAACTGCTCATCCAAAGATAATCACATTTTCTTTCCATCTCTAAATTATAGTTTCCTCAGCTGTGACTTGGTTTGGTAAGTTTTCTAAATTTCAGTTTGTGCAGTTGAGAAGAATTGTTTAAAAGCAACTTACCTTCCTGTAATATATGTGGTGCTAATATAATACAGAGGTGGATGACATTTTTCAGATTTTTTTCCCCAGGAGAAAGTGGATTCAGTTTGACTGAATCATTTCACAAATTCATACTGATCTTAGTGAAATGTTTCAGTCAAAACAAAAAGGAAATCTCAAAAGAAATTGAACATTATCAAAATAAACACTTTTGATTATGTTTTTGAGCAAGAACCACAAGGGATTTTGAAGCCATTCATAAAATTGGACCAAAGAGGATTCTTGCTGTTATGCCCCCTAGCCCAATAGTCCCTAGAGCAGGGACTTGAATGCTGATCTCCCAAGTAAATGCTTAAGTAGTAGAGTGGTGTTTATTCTGGACTGAACCTCTCCCTTTTCCAGATGGTCCTCTTTGTACAACTAATAAAATAATCATAGGAGAAAGGAGTGGAACCCAGGTAAGTTCCTTATCCATAGTGTCATTCTCATACTCTAACCCAAAGACCTTTTAATTATGTACACAAAATGGAAAATGTTTGGTTGTGGCTCAACCTAAGCCACATTTTTCGTCTCTCAGAGGTGTAGCCATGTTAGTCTGTAACTTTCAAAACAACAACTTGTCCTGTGGCTCTGGAGAGCCTAACAAAAATATACAGTATTATTGTTAACTCTGGAGAGCCTAACAAAAATATACAGCTTTCGTGACAAACCAACTTCTTCAGATGAGCTTGAGTGAAGAAAAAGGGGATTGGGGAGCAGAATATAGAACAGAAAAAGAAGGGAGAGGGGAAAAAACCCTGACATCAGTGAGGCTAACTGAGGCTATGTCTACACTACAGAGAAAGTAAAGGGCAGGTATTAAATATAAAATACATTCCTATATTGGAATACTGTGCAATCAGAAAATGTGGGAAACAAGTCTTTGAAGATCATATTTTCTGTGTATTTTGGTCACATAACAATATGGTCTTAAATTTGGTTGGTTTTACAGGAAGGGTGACAGATTAAATATACTATGTTTTTGTTTTAATGAAAAACACTGTAAAAATCTCCCTTCCCTAACTACGTACTGCTACGTGCCTATCATTCAGAACGTAGTATGTTAAGCAGATACTGTCATGAAAAGACTTGTACACGTTATTCATTATCTTGATCAGAAACATGGAGTCTTGGCTGTTTTCCCCGCTGTGAGAGAGCTAAAATGGACTGTTCGGGAATATATCCCGAGTCCATGCTTAGGAGCTCTACACATCAATTAACTTAGTGAAAGTGCTGGGAAAACATACACAGGATTTAGTAGTGTCAAGTGAATGGACTAAAAGTGAAATTTTAGTTACTGAATTATACTGCAGCTGGTAAAAGTAATGCAAAAGGAATCTTTGATCGCAAGATCACACTACAGACAATGTGGCAACTGTTATTATCGCAGATTCTGAGCTACCTACAGCAACAGAACAAAAAACTTCTTAAAAGGAAAAGCTCATGCAGTTTTTTTGGATTTTCCAAAGTGTGATGCTGTGTGAGATTTTAATAACTTAATGTCTATTATATAATCAGCAAGTTTTTGTGCCTTGATGGCATCATTTGCCCTGAATAACACAGATAGCTATCCCAAGTTGCAGTATTGGTTGCACTATATGAAAACAGTGTGTGTCCTGCTATTCTTCACCCGAGCCCAAGGGGATAGAATTTGGGTTTTTCTCTGTACATCTAAAAAAAAAAAGAGTTTCTGTTTTTTAACTGGTACAACCACACAAATTATACTCTGTCTGTGTATTTATCAGAAATGAAACAGCTCCCTCTGAAGGTTTTTGCAGAGTTCCACAGTGGCCACTGTGTTGTGACAGTTTCCAGCAGAAGATTCAATCAGGTAGGTTCAGAACAGTCCCAAAAGCAGTTCAATGCCACTGGTAAAAGAGGAAGAAGAATTATAGGTAACACACAAACAGCCTCTGCACTCAGCAGATGGCTCTCTCCTATACTCCACGCGCAGGCCACCAAGAGTGAGGGAGCAAGGGGGCGATTGCTCCAAGGCTCAGCAATTCAAAATGGGCTGGGAGTCCTAGCTGTTGCCATCACTATTCAGCAGCAGTGGTGGTCAGAGCCCTGAACTCTTTAAATAATTGCTGGAGTGTGGAGCGGTGCTAAGGCCTGGCAGAGTGGGGGCATAGCACAGACCAGTGATGAGGACATTTTTTTTAAGTTTAGTACATTCCCATACTTTCCCCCCAAATTGCCTCCAACATCTTATTTTATGAAAAAAGTGTCCACTCTATGTGGTTCTGTTGATGCACACAAAATGATTCAGTGAAGATACTGATATGTGACTCTAGCACATCTAAATAAGGGAATATTAATTAAAACCAGAAATATGGATTTATATCCATATATAGTATTGGGAAAGACCATTACTGGAACACTATGTCCAGTGTAAAAAGCAGTGTTAAGTTTGAAAAAATCTACCTGACAGAGAGAAAATTAAGAAATCAATTTAGATTATGAAGTTTAAGATCTGTCTTGAACCCACCCTATAAAAACCACACAAGACAGTAAAGATCTCTGATAGCAGAGGGCTGTTTGGTCTAGCACAACAAGATTCTGTGTCTTAGAAGTTGAAGCTAAACAAATTCAAACTGTAAAGGGGGGGGGGGGGGGGGGGCTGGTTTGTAACAGCAAGTAACCAGTGGAACAACTTACCTAGGGATATGATGATTCTCCACCACTTGCAGACATTAATTCAAGGGTGGCTATCCTTCTAAAATAAATCCTCTGGGTCATAGCTGTTATGAGCTTGATGCAGGAACTATTAAATGAGGTGATCTATATCATGGATGATGTCAGACCAGATGATCATAATAGGCCCTTCAGGCTATATGCTACAGGAAAATTCTGTACAGGTTAAGATTCTTGGAATGTCCCATTTGTGTATTGTTTTATCTCTTTGAAATGAATGGGTGAGTAGATGTCCAAAGCACTGGAACTGAACAATGCAATGAGAATTTTTTGCAGAGATAAATTTTCATACCCTGTTTTGCAATTTCTGTTTCTATTACTATACGTCTATCATGTCAATATGGCATTAGAATTTCAGTGCCTGATTTCATTCTCAGAAATCCAATAATATGCAGGGCTAAACTGACCTTTTCAATATTCCTTTGTTTTATTGGAAGGGGTAGTACAATATGCTAAGGAAAGGAGCTGTGAGACAATTTGTTGACAATTTGCCATGCTTGGGAATGCTGGGATTAAAAAATAATAAATGTCTTGTTCTGAAACATAGATTTTAAAAGTTATTAATGTTATTCAAAGTCTAAGAGAAGATTTTAAAGTCTTTCAAAGGTAAGAAAACTTCCTGGAGCAAAAAAGAAGTTAACTGTGAAACCAGCTGTGTTTTTATACAATGCAGCTAAAAACTATTTTGAGATCAAAATTATTCATACTCAACTTTTAGACTTTTTTCATTTTATGTTAATAATATGAACATTTTCAGTCACATTCCCCCTTTTCAGATGAAACCAATACATGGCAGTTTTTTTACTCTAAACATATCACAGAGTGGTTTTTTGGCCTCTTTGTCAGTCATAATGTTCAGTGCTGCCAAGCTGTCATTGAATTATGCATTGATGGAATGGAACAGTCTTGAATTTATAATATACATATATCTATTGCTTTATTCTTGTCAATTTATGTTTAAAAAGATGAAAGGCTCTGGGGAAGCTGCGTTATTTGGAAGTGATATTTTCTGTTTGTGCCAGGTGCTCTTGACTAATTATTCCACTTCTCCCACCCTACTGGCAGATGGTTTGTCTTACTTTGCATGTAACTTGTATACCACAATCATTGAGGACTTAAGCTATGACCTATCAGTTTAATAAGAAAGGATTCTGTCTACTGGAGTCAGAAAATGTTTGAAATGTTTCTTAGCAAAGAGCATATTCATTTTGAGTGGGCAGGATTCACTGGCATCATCCATTTCCCCCCTTTTTTTCTGAGCCATCACCTTCAAAAACCTTGCAACACAGTAATATTTGATACAAAAGATCTAGCTACAGCCTTTTCCATGCATCAGTCAGGCATGTCTACACAGAAGGGCTGAAAGCTGACATAAGCTACTCAACTTCAGCTATGTTAATTGAGTAGCTTAATTCAAAATAGCTTATTTCGGCTTTTGGTGCTGTCTACACAGCAGGAAGTCCGAGAAAGAGCACTCTTCCTCTGACTTCCCTTACTCCTCATAAAATGAGGGTTACAGGAGTCAGAGTAAGAAGTCCTCCGGCTCGACATTCTTTTGACATGTCAAAATAACTGCTTATATTGTAGATGTGGACTATGTTATAGTAAAACTCCAATAGTCCGGCATCCAATAGTCCGGCACTCCTGATAGTCCGGCATCAAAATGGCAAGAGCCTAGTGAGTGAGCTTTGGCAAAAAATGAGTTACAAGGTAACAGCGGCAGCAGCTGAACTGAGCAAAAAGGGTAAAAAAGGCTTAAAAAAACTAAAACATTACAGTATACTGTATACAGTATGTACAATAAAAGGGTTAAGAACACTTTATATACAGTATATAATGTATACAGTATATATATAACCTGCTTATAGTACCTCCTGATAGTCCGGCATATTTGATAATCCGGCACCACCTAAGTCCCATAGGTTCCGGATTATCGGAAGTCTACTGTATTTTTGGAATAACATCGGTTATTCCGAAATAACACTGCTTTGTAGACGTACCCAAACCGAATTTTGTGCATTTTCCTGTCCCACATTCTGTTGTTTTATTCTTCTCTATTTAGTCTTTGTCACGGTAATAAAATGTGAAAGGAATTCAGCATTAGTAATGCAAACTAAGCACAATATTTATCAAATGTGGAGAACGTTGTGCAAAGACCTGCCCAAACTAGATGATATTATCCTTCTCATTGAGCCTAACTCTGCTGATTATTCAGATTTCCCAGAAGTAGATTTTAAGCTGTGTTCTCAGTGAGATATTGTGTCCCAAAACTGCTATGCAGGAATAGGTCTGGTACTCTGGAGGTATCTGTGCAGGGAGCCTCAAAGGCTTAAAAATTTGCACTGCTTGAAAGAACTGTGTTGCTGACTGTTGAAAATAGCCATTATGCTACATGGAGTCACCCAGCTGGGGGTGCATCTACACTGCACCATAGGTCGAAATAAGATACACAATAAGAGCTATGCAAATTGCATATCTTATTTCAAAATAGCTTATTTCATAATTTGGCGCTGTCTACACAGCACCATATTTTGAAATAATCCACTGTTCTGAAAAGTCCCTTACTCCTCTCTTTCCCCCTTTAGCACACACCCATGCATACACACATACACATATTGTACTCCCACTATGACACTGTCAGAATGGTGTAAAGTGAATTACTATTACATCCAAGTTTTCTATCTTTTTTGTCTTATTTCATTTTCAGGTAGGAATGAAGAATTGGTTATCTGAAGAATTAAGTCACATATGAGTTGGCATACACAGCATTAGTCCTTGGTTCAGCAAAGCAGTTAAGTACATGTGAAACTTCGGGTGTATGAATGGCCTACTTGTTGCATAAAAAAGCCTCCACCTGAGCTTACTTGATTTATATACATGGATTTTCTGAAACTACACCAAACTGTAAGGTCTAAGGTTTTAAACTGCAACTTACTGTGATCTTTGTCAAACTTTGTAATCTGTGTAACTCTCAGAAATTTACTGTAAAATGCAACTTTGTAATCTTTGTAACTCTCAGCCACCTTGCTTGTAACTTTCCCTAAGCTGCATTGTCCCCTGAGTGAATGGAGAAAGAGTGTGAGAATGTGTTTGAAGAAGGCTTGGAACAATGGAACACATTTCAATGAATCATCACAGAATGGGCATGCTCTCTGCTGGATAAAGGGAAGTCTGGGCATGCTCTCTGCTGGATAAAGGGAAGTCTGGGCATGCTCCCAGATGATGAGGTGAATGAGTCACAGGAGCCATTCAGACACTATATAAAGAGAAGGAGCACATGTGAGACTCTCTTTTTCCTTCCCCTGCTCCTGAGAAGCTCCTCTCCAGTGTCTCTCCTGACCAGCTTCCCCAGCCATGATGAGCAGAAAGACCCTCAAGAATCCACATTCCTTGGCTCCTTCTGCAACCCATATGTCTGTGTAAGTATGTGAGTGCCTGAGGTCAGGAATGAATGGGTGTGAATGAGTGAATGAATGGAGGGGTGTGCACTTACTTGCTTGCTTGTGTGTGTGTGTGTGTGTGTGAGAGAGAGAGAAAGAGAGAGAGAGAGAGTTCTATCGTCTTTAGTTTAAACCTTAGGTGGCTGCTTTCTCCTCTTCAGTTTTACCTAGTGGAAATAAACCCATACTAGTGTAACCCTGGGTGGTCTCCAGTGAGAATATTTTTGGGGTAACACTACTAACTTCAATGCAGCACACAACTTCTTAATGCTAACCACATATTTAAATGTTTTATTTGATTAGGGCCAAGATTAACAGAGGCCAACCACACACCTAAATCTCAAGTTCATGAAGTAATATTAAAATCTAAGATCGTCAAAGAAACCATGAAAAACAAATACTGCATTTGAGGTAAGCTTTCCTGTGTACATTGTACGTAAGTCAAACCTAATGCATTAAATGCCATTTATGATATTGATGTTTGTAAAGGGGAAAAAAATTTCAAAAGCACTCAAGTAGCTTAGGAGCCTAATTCAAGTCACTTAGAAATATCTCAAAATGTTACTTTTTATCTAAATAAGTGAACTTGATGGGCTAGGCTTCGAGGTTTTCCTGCCCAGCTAAATCTAAAAGCATCTAATTTTAAGATTTGACATTTTCCTGTGTGATTTAAGAAGGTTTGTCTGTAATCCCTGACAGAAAATAGCACATTTATCCATTGAAAATGTTTGATGATTACAAAAATTTGTCCACTCTACTTTTGGGTGACCATATGTCCTTTCCTACATTTGAACTGAAGGAGTAACTTTTTGATTGCTCTTCTTTAAAGTTTTTTTTTTTTAAATAGTGCATAGCTTGAAAGTCTTTCTGGAATGTGGGATGTAAGTAGAATGGAAGACACACTTTGCTCAGACTACTGATCATTTTAACTCATTCTCCTTCAAACTCTCCTCTGTCTTCATGCCTATAAAATGGACAAAGGTCAGGCTGCTGGTGTACTGAGAGCACAGCCTAAGATGCTGGCCAATACTGTCTCATTTCCTTATTATTGATTTCCCTCCCTGAGTGTATCCATCTGTATCTTGCCTTAGAAAGGGATCACCATATTTCCTTAGAAAGGGATCATCTTTTCATGGTGTGTTTGTACTGTGCTTAGCCCAATGGGTTCCCCATCCATACTAGTCTCCTAAAATATTATAATATATATACTTACTTGTGACCAGTGCTTTTTTTGGTTAAAAAAAAAAAAAGGTGCTGGTACTAGGGTTTTCTCAAGCAAAAAAAAAAAAACCAAAACCCTCAATAACCAAAAAAACGGGCCAGGGAAAATTTGTCAAGCAAAAATATATAATAAAGCACCTGGGAGTTTGGGGCTGAAATGCGGTTGGAGATCCTTTAATTGCCACGTGTCCCAAGCAGGCTTCTGGCCGGCACGGCGTGAGTGCTCACTCCCAGGGCAGGCTGGGGGCTGTGCCCAAGGAAAGCGGCGAGTGCTCCCAAAAAAAGGTGACTGTTCACCATACCAGTGTGTACCATCACAAAAAAAGCACTGTTTGTCCCAGGGCAGCTGGCTACAATAGTTTTCTGGAGGGTAAACTTATTGGGAGCTGGGGAAATGCTTTTCTTTTTCCTGAATAAACTGTTAGAGACTGCTGCCATGTAATCAAGGCAGGAAGTCTTTTGAGGCTAATTAAGAGCTTGCCTGAAGCAGCAGGCAAATCAGACACCTGCAGCCAATAAAGGCCTGCTGGACTACTTTAAAAGATTTACCCTCAGGTAAGGGAGGGGGAAGGAGAAGAATGAGGGACTGAGAGGAGAAAGTGTGCTGCTGAGTACTGAGAACTGAGAAAGGAAAGAGTGTTTGTACTAAAGCAGGCAAGAGTCTCCAGGGAGAAGGTACCAGGGGAATGTTTGGAGAAGTGGCCCAGAGAAAAGGCTATTGTATTGGGGCTAGAAGAACCACCCCATCAGTTGCTGCTACACTGGGTTCTTCCCAACTATCCCCCCACCACTAAAAGGTTTGTTCTTGGAAAGGGAGGCCAGGATTATGGAGGAGTTACACCCCAATCCTTTGACTTTGCCAATGATGAGACTGGCTCAGTAAGCTGTGACCCTAGCCTCTAGGAAAAAGATAAGAGGAAGGGCGGAGGGTCACAGAGAGCCTCTGAGGCATACAATGATTGCTTAGAAGTGCAGGACCCATGGGGCATGGCCAGAGATTTGCAGCATACTTTATTCTTGTGCTCTAAAAAAGTTTAAGTGAATATATATTTTAAAGGCTTTTTAATGAACTTGGAGACTTTATATCAGCTTTTGAGCACCCTGAAGATCTATGCAAGAGCTGGGTTTTTTTTCTTACCAAATTTTAAACAAATATGTATTAAAGATCCATTTGTTGGAGCTTGTTCTCAGGGGGTTTGATATAAATTTCCTAGAAGTGTCTGTAAATACTTTAACCTTATGTAGTGGCTCATGAGCATAAATGCCAAACTTAGGGCAGACCATCCAGGAAAGGAGCACAATCCCCCAGTAGGATGTGTTGTATAATTAGATTTCATCTCCAAGTAACAAGTGTGAACTCCTAAAGTCCTACAGCAGCCTTAATGTGGTCATAAACAATCCTCTTGTGCACTCCAATCTATCTTGCCACACCATCAAGCTTGTCTTTGTGATAGATGATCCCTCTTATCAAAAATTTCAAAATCTAGGTTACTCCCTATTTCATACCCCTTCATATTTTGGTCACCATTGCAGTGGACATACTTCAATGCTGATGACACGCATTAAAAATAATGTTTTAAATAAAATGTTAAATATAAATGTGTTCATTAAATTTGTTACTGTACTTTGGGGGTTCCTGGAGAAGAAATGTATGTCTTCTACTCTGTTTTATCAATATTCTGCCATATATTTTATGTTATAGAAGTTTCCAGCATGTGCTCATATTAAGAACACTTTCACTGCAGATTTGACAAAACACAAAGAAGGTACCAATGTGAGAATTCTAAAGATAATTACAGCACTTAAGAATCAGACATGCCTTCAGAAACCTTAGAGGGAGGACTTGTGGAACATTCTTTTAGAAGTCTTAAAAGAGCAATGCTCAGATGCAGAAAAAAAAGAATGCAAACACATGAAAAGAAAATCAAGCTTCCACTAGTAGCATCTGACTCAGATGATGAAAATGAATATGTATTGGACCACACTCCTTTGGACCATTATCAAACATATCCTGTCATCAGCATGGACACAAGTACTCTGGAAAAAGACCGGGGAATGACAGTGGACAAGAAGCTGGAGATGAGTCAACAGGATTCCCTTGTTGCCAGAAAAGCTAATGGCATGTTCGACTGCAATAGTAGGAGTATTGTGAGCAGATTGAGGGAAGTGATTATTCCTCTCTATTCAGCACTGCTGAGGCTACATATGGAATATTGTGTCCAGTTTTGGGCCCCCATTACAGAAAGGATGTGAACACATTGGAGAGAATCCAGCAGAGGGCCACAAAATGATTAGGAGACTGGAACATATGACTTATGAGGAGAGGCTGAGGGATTTGGCTTATTTAGTCTTCAGGAGAGGAGAAAGAGGAGAGATTTGATAGCAGCCTTCAACTACCTGAAGGATTCAAAAGAGGATGCAGCCAGGCAGATTACAGAGCAAAGGGCAATGATCTGCAGTTGCAGTGAGGGAGGTCTAGGTTGGATATTAGGAAAAATTATTTCACTAGGAGGGTGTGAAAATTATTTGATTGGAATGGTTTACTTAGGGAGTTGGTAGAATCTCCATTATTAGAGGTTTCTAAGGGAAGGCTTGACAAAGCCCTGAATGGGATGATTTATTTGGGGTTAGTCCTACAGCACTAGCTCCTTCAAACATAAACAAATGTGTTTGTCTGAGCATCTGGCTGAACAAGAAGTAGGACTGAATGGTTATATAGTCTTCTAAAATTTTACATTGTTTCATTTGTGAATGCTGTTTTATTTTTTCACATAATTCTACATTTGCAAGTAACCTATCCTGTAACTAACTAACTGAGGATTTATCATGTAGAAAAAAGAAATAAGGGTTATTTCCAAAGTTAAAGTAGGTAAACATACACAGAAAAATGAGATACAGTCATAGATTCCAAAAGATCATAGTAGCTGCTATAATATACAAGCTTTATGTCCTTCAGACTCGTTGCACCTGTTGATCTGTCAGTGTTCAGTAGGGTCTAAGGACTTTCCATGAGCTGGCACCTAATCTTCCAATGTCATATATATTATTTGATTTTTCCAACTAAAGCACGAAGACACTTATAAGCGAATGATATGGTTCATGATAATCATTTGTTAAAGGCAGAAGAATATAATAATCTTTATAAGAGTTACCAGGGAACTTTAAGAGAAACAGCAGTGATGTGATCTAACACATCTCATGTTTATTTCAGAGAATGAATTTAGGTTAAAATATGCTAGCAACTTATCATAACTGTTACTTTTGACTTACTCAAGTAGAATCAGTATTTGTTTTAGTCTAATTGGCAGTTTAGAGTTTAATCTTCACACTTAGTCATTGTGTTCAAATGGTGTTCTAAGCGACAGTTTTGCCAAGCACTTAAGCCTAAATTGTCACAGTAATACTAGGAACATTTATAATTTCTTGTCACACTTCCACTTTTATTGCTGCCAAAAAACCTGATGACTAGGATATTCTATTTTTTAAGATTGTTTCAGTGTGAAGCAACTCACTCACAATGATGGTAAACAAGATAACCATACAAATATTATGACAATTATTTGTATTTTCTGTATTAATACTGCTCAATGTTGATTGTTAAATCAGTACACACTATGGAGGTGGGGCTGGAGGTGAACGCCCTACTGAAACCTAATCTAATAATGAATGAAATGTTGGCCTTTTCTGTAAGGTTGCGTCTAGACTACTTGTGGCTTCTAAAAGAAGATATGCAAATTAGGTGTGAATTTGCATATCTTCTTCTGATCTCTTTTTCGGAAGATTTAAAAAAAAAAAAAAGCAGTCTAGACGGGGGTTTTTGTGCAACCCCCCCTTTTTTTTGCAAGAACCCTTATTCAGCAAAAAATGAGGTTTACAGGGTTCTTTCGAAAAAGGGGGTTTTCGCACAAAACCCCCCGTCTTGACTGCTTTTTTTTCCAAAAAAAGTCTTCCGAAAAAGGGATTGGAAGAAGATATGCAAATTTGCACCTAATTTGCATATCTTCTTTCAGAAGCCACGGGTAATCTAGACATGCTCAAAGTGATCTGCATGGGCAGTTTTTCCAATGAAACAAAAGGATCTCATTAGCCCCTTAAATAATGGAAAGACTCAGTCTGGGTCTAGACTACAGTTCTTTGTCAGAAAAAGCTATGCAAATTGCGCTCTGCAATTTTTTTCTGATTGCTTTTCCAGAAGAGGCTTTTCTGCCATTTGGCCCCATCTAGATGGGGCCAAATGGCAGAAAAGCCTCCTCTTTCAGAGGAGCACTTATTCCTCACAGAACAAGGTATACAGGGCTCCCCAAAAGAGCATATTTGTTCTTCCACAAAAAAAAGCGGAAGAGCACATGCGTTCTCTGGATGCAGCAGAGTTCTCTGGACTCAGAGGACCTCTGGTATCCTGGAAAAACACACCAGTCTAGATGTACCCTCAGAGGGGAAGCCATGTTAGCCTTTAACTTTAAAAACAAAATGTAGCACCAGTCCTACAATTGACAAATACCTATTTTTTCCTCTTATAAAATACTTGGTTTCTCTTATTCTTTGCCAGCTCATCATCTGATGAAGTAAGTTTTGCACATGAGAGCTCATGATACTATATATCAATTTGATAAACTCTAAGGTGCCACAGGACTATTCATTTTTAAATAATGGAAGTTACTTTACTTGGAAATTTTGGAGGCTGATCCTGCACCTATGTCTGAAGGCTGCTCAGGAAAATCATTAGTTTAAATAAACTGGCCTGATTTTTTTTTTCTCTCTCTCTCTCTCTGTAATATAAAGAATAATTACTCTGTTACAGTTATGTGTGTCAATTTCTACATGAAGACTCGCCCTAATCATGGTGAGAGATGTAATAAAGAGAATGGAGACTGAGGTAGAATAAATGTACCTCCATGGTTAATGCTACCTTATAGCCTAATTCTTATGTTGATTTGGGCAACTACTGCCTTTTTAAGGATATTTTAATAGCATAAAATTCCACATTTTAAAGTTAAAAAATGTTTTCACTATGGTTTTCCAGGTTAATCCCTCTATGCCTCTCTGCTTAAAAATACAAGCTTCTATGAAATTGAAAATCAGCATTTTATGAAAATAATATTGTACAGATGGTTTCAGGTAGAGCTGTTCTAGAAACTATTCCTGTCCTGTGAACACTTTAAAGATGTCAGTTATTTTTCCTATCCTGAATAAATAGACAATCCAATCTCAAATATTTTCAAGAATGAAAAACACGGGGAAAAAATTTGATCAGGGAAATAGAAATTTTGTTTGATAGCTTTGAAATATGTCATTTATATTTTTTCCTTTTACCATACATTATTTTCAAATGTAGTTATTTCAGCTTGAATTTCATTTTGAAAATATTGAAATGAAATCTGTTGATAATTTCAAAACTTTATTTAGTTGATCAAGGAATTTGTTGAAAAACTGACCATTTCCGCAAAACAATTTATTCTTGACAAATCAACATTTTCCTCTGGAAAACATATTTTTTAAAAAAATCCAAACCTGTACTAGCTTCAACTACCTTCTCAAATCAGCTGCTTTGTAAATACCACAAGATCAGGATGCCTGAAACTATTTGGCATTTCTAAGCAGGAACTGGGTATGGAAGAGTCACTAAAATGAAAAATGGATGCAGTACAAATATAGCACTAAATTCCATTGATGTGAAGCTGTTTCCTTCTAAGAAATTTTAAAGCATGCACACATGCTTAGGAAGATGAAAAAGATCTTTTCTTATATAGTGTGTCTGACCCTGCACATTATATACAATTTTAAAGAAAAAAACATTAATATGTTGTTTTTGGCAAGCGAGCAAGGTGGTTGTCTTGTGATGCCCGATGCCCTGTGATTCCTGATGCCTGCCCATCCAGCTGCTCGCTCTCTTGTGGCCCTACGTGAAAGCCATCTGGCTGTGCGGTGCAACATGCCTCCTTGGGCCCTGCAAACTTTTTGGCCAGGATGGTTGGCAAACCACACTGGTGCTAATAAATTTAGACTGCTGCAAATCAAGTATATATTTGGGAAAACAGTACTTTTGAAATTACATACTACTTGGTCAGAATGATATATAGAACCCCAGGCCAAACACTCAGAATTATATTTCATCTTGTCAGTGCCCTGAAATTTCCATAGGATAAGGACAATATACGGTTGTCTTTTTCCATGTGTCTGTACATTGCAAATAACTAAACTTCTGTTTTGAAAAGTAAGTGTAAGCAGTAAATATTCAAAAACATTTTATTGTTACAAAATAATTATGTAGTTTGAGAGTATGTTTGAATTCTCTTGAATAAAATGACTTAGCAAAAATGAATTGATATGCACTCCAGATGATCAATGTATACATTGGACAAATATAGCCTTTTGACCATCAGGTTTATAAAAGTAGTTTGGAATTTGGTAGCTCTGACAGTCATGAGACACTCAGGAGACGAGATTATGTAACGATTATAAAGTAATGTTTTCCCGTGTGTTTTCAGTTACTCTGTTTTGCTTTACTTGATACTTACTGGTGTAAGCAGGTTCTGAATCAATGATTCCATTACAGCCAGCTGGAATGGGAAAGAAATCCTCTGTGTATTTATGTAAATACACTTAGAGGGTATATTTATGTAAATACTATTAGATGTGTTAGATATTCAGCTGTTACAATGGTCGTTGGCTCATTGTAATCAGATTGGCTGGTTTTGGATCACAAATTGTGTTAATACTAATTTCAATGTCTGCAATTATTGGAGGAATGCAAAAGAAGAAAGTCTCTGCTTAACCTGACAAAAACTCTCAGTTTAAAGAATGAGATTCTGGGCATGTGCATGTAAATACAGTTTACTCCGTTTTCTTAGGCCTGCTAGATATTCAACAGTTACAATGATGTTTTACCCCTTGTAATCAATTTGTCTGTTGTGGGGGTCACAAATTATGTTAACCTTAAATGCAGGAATTGTGAGATATGATCACCAATGCTTGCAGTTATTGTGGGAATGCAGAAAAGTCAGACTGTGTTTAATTCAGTTAACAGGAGATGCTATGACAGTGTAAATACACTTGGATGGACAGAGGCTTGTCTTCCAGAGCCCTAATGATTAATCTGGGTAGGGAGGACTCTGAGTCAGCAGGCTGCATGTCCTCCAGACAAGAGCTGTAAGACTGGTTCAACCTGTTTCTCCCCACTATTTCAATGATAGTTAAAGAAAGGTTCCCTAAGGAGTCTCTTTTGTATGTACTGCGGATGCTTTAATCTCCTGTGGCTGTACTGCAATTTGGGCTAAGAGCTCAAATCACTAGGTTTGGCCCAGAGCTCCACAACCCAGAATAAGATGTGGTGAGCAGCCAGCAGGGTGGTGATGGAGAGGCGTAAGGAGTGGCCAGCAGAGCGGTGGTCGTGAGGGGCCAGCAGAGTGGCTCCAAAGAGCAGCGAGCAGGTGGATGGCAAGTGACCAGCAGAGTGGGTGAGATGCCTCTTACCTTCTTCCCCCCCAACTCAGGATGGGAGGTAAATTCTGCAGATGCACCCTTGAACTCTGGTCTGTCCTAACCAAGGGCAACATCTGTTTTTGTTAGTGTGTATAATTCAGTTTCATGTTTGTTAGAAAGCTCAAAAGTTCAGTCAAACACTTCTGCATTTGAGTGAAAGAGTTGTTAGAAGAAGCTATTAGTCATTAATAATTATATTTACTGTGTTCTATGTCACCTTCCTAAAAATACAGATTTAAATTTGAAGGTCAAGGAGAAGAGTTTCATTCATTTTCTTCAGTAAATAGACTATATGGAATGTTTGCTTCTGGTTCTACCCATTGATTATAAGTCCAGTTGTTGAAAGAAATAGAGACAATTTAATTTTGATAGCTACTGAAAAAAGTAAACAAAAAAGGATTATGGTTATTAGAGTTCAACAACCAAGAAAATATGGAGTCAAAGGTTATAGCCTGTGCAAAAACTCCATTAAAGATTCTTTACTGTTGATAATAGGTTCTCAGAATCTAACACCCTGCTGTGTAGACTCTCTTGATTTCCCACCCCCCTGCATTTTCACCACACTTCCCTGAAAAAGGCTGTTACCACTATGGTCTATGAATCTATTATAAATGTTATGTAAACTCTTTCTGTACTTCCTGTGTACGAAGGCTGCCTGTCTGCAGGAGCAACTGACATTTTGTGAGGGAGTGCTTATACCATATATTACAGAGGAGAGACTTAGTGGGCTGCCTCATGGAGTGCATCTACACAGCAGGGCTTAACTTGAAATAAGCTATGCAAATTGAGCTACGTTAATTGTGTAGCTTATTTTGAAATTGGGAGCACCTGCACAGCACTTATTTCGAAATAAAGCACTCTTCCTCTGACTTCCCTTACTCCTTGTACAATGAGGATTACAGGAATTGGAGTAAGAAGTCCTCCAGCTTGACAGTGTTTTGACATTATTTTGAAATAAATGCCTGCTGTGTAGATGCAGACTAAGTTATTTTGAAATAACGCTAGTTATTTTGAAATAATGTTGCTGTATAGATGTACACATGGAAACTTGCACTTTCTTGAATAATTATTTCCATTAATCTAAAATGAAAATCATTCAGGCGGAGCCAAATTTACTTGAACTATAGCTGCTTTACGTCACAGAGTAAGAAATCACCATATAGGGATTGAAGTTGAGACTATGGTTAAAGACTCAGTCCTATAATGTTCTGAACACTTTGGTCCTAAATTGACAAGGCACAAAAGAAGGTGCTTCACTTTCATCACATGGGTTGTCCTTTTTGAGGCAAGTTAAGCAATGCCTTTCACTGGAACAAGGCCAGAGTGATGACCACCTGGCACAAGTGAGCCTTCAGCAAGAAACAATAATAACATTTTCATCATAGAGTGTCAGCAGAAAAGAATATATGGAAAGACAACATGAAAAAGGGCGTTAAAATGCATTTAGTGTCTTATCCAAACCATTACAAAATCCCCCCCAAAAAGTAACAAATTTGGGGTTCTACTCATATAGTTGCTAAGGCTAGGGTTTGGATCATAGAATCATAGAATACTAGAACTGGAATGGACCTGAAGAGATCATCAAGTCCAGGCCCTTGACCTCGTGGCAGGACCAAGTACGATCTATATCATCCCTCCTATATCAATCTCTCCTGAAGTTCATGCATAATAACTACTGTAAGACAATGACTTCTAGATCTGATCCACTAACCGAATAATGTCAACACACAGCAGCTAGTTGTGGGATTACAGTTTGAAGTAAAAAGGTGTTTATTCTGATGACAAATACATTTGAAATGTATAGAATGAAAATAATGCAGTATATTTCTGGTTTGCAATACAGAGATTTCACAATTGTTTATGTTGCCTTTTTGTTCTATTCCATAGGAAAATTATAAAGCATAATATAAAATTGTATGTTGAGAAAAAAACAATTTAAAATATCTGGAAAATGCGTTTGCTTTTTAGTTACACAACTGAATTTACTATGGTTTTCATCAGTAGGTTAATTGGTAAAACTGAGATATGTTCCCTAACACACATCACAGAATTATTAAATAGTAATTCATACAGTAATGATATCTCCAGCTGTGACATAATCCTACTTTCCTCTGCTTATCATACTTACAAGTAAGATTGGATAAGAAAAGTGGTGTTATATAAAACACAACTCCATAATCTATAGCACCCGCTTTGGCATCAACCTGAAAAAAAAAAAAAGAAACTTCACATCCAGTCCGACATCATTTTAAAAACTGATCAGAATGAGAAGGAATGGATAGGATTACTTCCTTAATTTTTCCAGTTGCAATCCTGTGTTCTCTGACCCTTTGTAAAGTACTATAGCCATTCCTTTTGATTGCTTTAACAAAAAGTAATGTTGCTATGGTGACACAGTCTTCCTGAGACTTGATAATGGATATGAAAAGCATTTTATTTATTTGGGAATATATAAGAAGTGAGTTGCTAAATTTTACCTGAAATTATCATTGACTGAAAGAATTCTGTATTTTAATGACTTTAAACAAACCTGAAGCGGCTTCTCTTTTCTGGATTTTTTTGCCTGGTTTCATTCTGTGGAATTATGTAGAAATTCAAAAGGGGGTTATAGGAATTGTCATAAAAATCTATTTAATTCAGAGAAGGAAGGGATCTCTTCTGTATTGTATCTAGCCCATGCTGTACAATCCTCAAGAAAATGTATATAGGACTTGTCTTAAAGGGCATAGGATGAATGTGTATTTACTGATTAGCACTGCCCATTGATTAGATTCCTTGGTCATCACCAGGGTCCTCTCTATCTACCAGGCTCTCTTCCAAAGCCCTATAAACATTGTGCTATGCCTACACTACAGGACAAAGTTGAATTAAGATATGCAACTTCAGCTATGTTAATTGCGTAGCCGAAGTCGAAGTAGCTTAACTGGACTTTTGGAGCCGTCTATACTGCAGGAAGTGGAAGAGAGAACACACTTCCTGTGACTTCCCTTACTCCTTGTGAAAGCAGGGTTACCGGCATCAACCAGAGTGCCCTTCTCACTTTGAATTAGCTGTCTTAACTAGACAACTAATTCAAACCCTGGAAGATCAACAGTGTAATTCCTCTGTAGTGTGGACATTCCCTTGGCGTGCTCCAAGTTGCCTCCCTTGGCTACATCCTCTTATTCAGGTTCCCACTCCAGGGCATGGTCTACAACACATTACGATCAGAACAATGACTAGTCTCCCCCAAGGCTACTTCCTACTGTGATACTTATGATGGTGGTCTGTGCATTTTCAGGATCACCAGGTTCCTTGGCCAGTGCAACTCCTGATAGATCAGACCTCCATGAGTCATCCACAGGTAGCTGGGCATTGCTTGGATCTTAACACATGTGATTTCTGTGGTCTGGGACTATAGTTGCTCCTGGGTAGGACCCAGAAAGGAGCATCCTTCCTCTCTAGCAGCCAGCTCAGTCTGAGCTAGGCTGCTCCCTCTTATACTAGTGCTACACCTGAAGCATGCTCATTAGGAATGTGTGTGTGTGGCTTCTTCCACAGTGAGAAGTTAACCCTTCTGCATCCAGTGCAGCATGAGTTCAACCTATCACACTCCCTTGTAGCCCACATTGAGAATCTTACAGCAGACCTGGAACCCTGCCTGCATTTTCCACTGGTTATATTGGGGCTAGGCTTACCAGTTGTATCATCTGGTGGCTAGCTCTCCATCTCTAGCATCCTGTGACATTGATTATTCTGGCAAAGTGGGGATCTCTCTCCTGGCAGATAATAACTCATCAACTTAGATTAAAGTTCATAACTTTCTAAGACTTCAACGAAGTACAGAAATGCAATATCACAAGGAGGAGTTTGTGGCCCAATTCTGGGCCCCTGAATTCAACAGTCATTTATTTCAGATCTTACAATCTCTGTATCTCCTTATCTCAAGTTATGAAGGAGTTTATACCACCCTTGTGGCTGGCTGGCATGGGAGCCCAGGGTTTCCCTTTGTGCAAGGCTCTGACCCAAAAATCTATGAATAACAGCAATGTCAAGCATCCTGGAGTATTCCTAGAATGCCTCCCTAAGCCTCTTCTTATGACAGGTTGAACCTCTCTAGTCTGGAACTCTCTGGTCTGGCAACATCCATGGTCCGGCATGATTTTAGTTAGCTGAATGTCCAAAATTATGATGGGTTTAGCAAGTTTCATGCAGTCCCAAAAAGTTTGTTTATAGCCACTGGACTGGCTCTCTGTGTCCCGTGCTGTTCTTTAGCTATCATTTACCCCCAAATGTCTTTTAAAAGTCCAATAAGCAGTGGAAGTGTTGGTAATGCTGCTGGACAATATTGGCCTCCCATGGCTCAGCAAATTCTCTGTTTCGGCATCAGTCAGATTCTGAGGGTGCCAGACTAGAGAGGTTCAACCTGTATTTACATTTGTAATCTGGATAAGATCACAGTTTCTCAAATAAGACAGAGTGAAAGAACCCTGGCCCAATAACTGTTCGTCTATGGATTTTATAGACATTGGGCCAGAGGGAGAACACTTTTATAGACATTGGGCCAGAGGGAGAACAAGCCAATATGAAGAGATTGAAAAGTCCCATGTCAGAAAATCCCATAGCTCTGTGGTTAATGCAATCTCCTGTGATCCCTGCCCTCTTCAAATCCTTTCGCCCACCCTGGCAAAGAGTTGAGTAATTCAACCTGGGTCTCTTCCTTCCCAAGTGAGTGCTGTAAACACTGAGCTAAAAGCTACAACATGGGTACCACCAACACCTCCTCTTTCTCTTTCCATGGCATTTTGTGTGGAGCCAAGCAGACACCTACCTCAATTCCTCAACTGCCTAAGCCACCTGAATGCAAGGGGCTGATTCCAGTTAATGAATCTTGAAGCAGAGATTTATGCCTCTCTGAAGCCTGGGCTTTTATGACTGTCTATGGTAGGGGTGGGACTTATCATACCCACTCTTGTTATCATCTCCCATTCTGAATTCTAGTGATTACACTGGATATTTTATGGCCTGCATTATACTGGGGATGAGACATTCAGATCACAATGGTCTCTTCTGGCCTTCAAATCTACAAATGCATAGCATACTCATGTTTGTGGATCACATTCCTAGGTTGCTCTCACTCTCCAATCATTTGTGAAGAGATAACTTCATGCATCCTTCACTTAACAAGCATGCATTCATGCTTTTCCTGTGATTCTGTGGGTGCTTAAACATTATGAGCTATGAGGTGCAGCATTGCAACTCCTAAATCTTTCATGAATTTCATTCTTTGTCTCTTGGTTTCTTAGCCTGTCTGTGAAATTACTAGTCTTATTTCAGCCTTGTATTGAAGGGACAAAAAAGTTATTTTTTTAATGATGATTGTGGAGTATTTTTATGAAAACAAATAAAGAGCTAATTCGTTAAATGATTGTAAATGAGATGAAAATGAGATCAGCCCAGTGATCTAATTTTCAGTGTTCACACAGTTTTCAATAGACATGCTGGTCCATTGCTCATGATATTTTAATATTCTGCTGATTTAGTTGGAAGAGTGGCTGCAAAACATTTTAGGCTCACTATTTATGATTCATGAGTCCCTTTAAGGAGTATGAAGAAAAATGAGCCTATTTGGCAACTTGTAAGCTTTGAGGGGCTTCTTCACCAGTATTTGAAAAATGTCACGTAATGTTAGTTAGTTAGTTAGTTAGTTAGTTAGTGAGTTAGTTAGTGTACAATCTGAAAAAGAAACTAAAGAGGACAGTTTCTTTCATGGGAGAACATTGTGTGTTTTGTGGAGTACAATAAGACCACTTAAAAACAAGGTATATTATACAAACAATGCAATGGCTCTTTTGAGAATGATAAATCAACATGGTCTCACAGTGTCCCCTGCTGGCTAGACCAGGGTTGTGACTAAGGAGAGAAAACAAAAAAGGTTAGGATTCATAAAAACGTTGACACTTTTCACACAGACAAAAATCTAGATATCTTATCATATAATTTAGAAAGTTCAGAGGGGTTTTTCCCCCAAATCAATCAAAAGAGGATGAAAATTACATCTAATTTGTTTAGATTAGCAAACAAACAGTTGGGCAAAGCACTAAAACAGAGTAAATTACAAGCTTTCTGAAAAATGGGAATAAACTAAAATTGCAATGGCCTGACAGGAGCATGAAAGTCATAATGAGACAGGAATTGTCAAAACCATGTAGTGACTTGTTGCTCAATTTGAGCTGAGTGGCGAGTGGCTATCCCACATCACCTAAAAATAAAAGCAAAAATACCCTATTTCTATTATGTCATCTTTTCCTTCTTACCACTTCCCTCTGCTACTCTGAACTTGCCTAGTGAGCATACAGATCCTCCTTGTATTTTAGATATTACAGTTATTGCTGCCAAACCAACTCAAACATGAACATAGTTCCAGCTGTAGCCTCCCTTCCAGCCCGGCTACAGTGCTCAGTAGAGCTACCTAAAAGAGAAAAATAGCTTTTAACCATAAATAGACATTGAAAACATTAATTAAAAGCTAGTTGATGTCTCTCAAGTCAATTTCTTCAGTAAGGGTATGTCTACACTGCAGAGTTTTTTTTTAAATAAACAGCTGTTTTTCAAAAAAAACCCCAAAAACCCTTCACTTACATACACACTTCAATCACGTTCTTTCCAAAAAAATCGAAAGGATTGAAGTGTTTTTCTGATATTGGTAAACCTCTTTTGTGAGGAAGAAATCTTTTTCTGAAAGAGCTCTTTCAGAAAAAAGTGTGTGTGGATGGGGAAGAAGGAGTTCTTTCAAAAGAAGTAGAAAGAGGAAAAAGCACAGGTGCCCTGGTGGCCACTCCGTCCATAGTAATCACAGCTTACATGCGAGATAGTGTCCATTCAAATCTTCCAAAAAAGCAGATTGCGTTTTCGATGCACATTTGCTGTTTAGACACTCTCTTTCGGAAGAAGTTTTTTCGGAAGATCTCTTCCAGAAAAGCTTCTTCTGAAAGAAGTCTGCAGTCTAGACATAGCCTAAGAGAAAACTTTAAATGATCCCAGTAGGGCAGAGCTTAGCAAGAGTGGAAGAAGTAGGAAATTGGGGGGGGGGGTGAGTTATATTTTCCCAAAACAATAACATTCTCATTTTTTTTTTTATATTCCAGCCTTCCCCTTCTATTTTGAAAACTAATTTAAAGACTTTTTTACTATTCTCAAATTAGTTTTGGTAAAGAAAGTGATTTGAACAGGACCAATGAACCACAAATTGTTGCTGTAAGAGCAGCTGGGCCCCTGGGAGAAGAAAGAGTAAGAGGTCTAGGAAACAGAATAAAGAAGGAGGAAAACAGACAACCTAATAGGACAAGAATATAATCAAAATTCTTGAAAAAATATGTTTCCAGTATTTTTCCAGTTTTTTTCTTTCTGTCTGTCATTGTAAAGTATTTTTCACAATGGAAGGACATTAAAAAGAAATCTGCATAAATATTTTTTCTAAAGATTTTGCATTTTTTAACGACAACCTGAAACTAATCATGTCATAATTTAAAGTAAAGGTATATTGAGCTATTGATCCACTTTTCTTTTGGCTTAAGGTCACATTTCTCAAACTGTGGGTCCCAACCCCCAAGGGGTCGCGAGCAACTTAGAGGGGGGTTGCGAGCAACTTAGAGGGGGGTCCCGGTATCACAAAGTTTGAGAACCCCTGGCTTAAGGCATAAAATCATAAGTCTCTGAGGGCTTGCTACTTCCCTTACTTCTAGAGTGCAGTTTAATTTAAATGGTATTGGAATGTGTACTACCTATGGTAGGTAAAGACAAGGTAGAGACAAGAAGATGGGAACACCACAGCACATATGTTCATTATGACAGTCCAGAAACATTGGCTGAAGCTTTTCTCAGGCAATGGAAGGAATGTGGGCCACAGTGTTTTAGATCAATACTGTACTAGGACGATGGCTATGGCCACTTGGTTATGTGGTAAAAAAGCAGCGGCTCAACGTTTTTGAATATTTCGTTTCAGAAAGTGTTGACCACAGTTGTGAGAATGTTTTCTTAAACTTCCATTCGGACAAGAAGGTGGACACTTGGTTTGAAAGCTCCTCTTTGAATTATATGATTCACTATCATAACTCTTTATGGAGTTTTGCTTCTATAAAGTAGTATTTTTTAAAAAAACACCCAAAACACCAGTTGAGAGTTTGTTGTTTATATCTCTGTCAGTAAACAGACGCTTTGGCAGCAATGGCACTTTGACACTTGCTGCACTAAACTCTTGGGTATGGTTTTAGCTATTCTGTGCTATGCCATCTTCGTAATTTGGCCCTGGGGACAGTTAAACTGGCAATGGGAGTTGAATGGTTTCTAAGTTAACTACTACTTGCTGCAAGAACAAGTGATATGGCCACAGCTAAGGGTGAATGGCTGGGCTTTCCTGTTTCCCGCCACGTTGTGGCTGTTATGTAAGTCCCTTGGAGATATTGACAACCGGCATAATTTGTAGTAAACTGCATGCTGGTCAAAGTTGTGCTAAAAGGCTGGGCAAAAAAACAGCTTCCTGATATATTTCAAACAGTGCCACTCCTCACTTTACACTCCTCAAATGTAGCAGAGAATCTGGACCAATATCTTTTCTGTTTTGTGGGCAATTTAGGGAAACATAATGTCTAAATGTTTCCACTTTGTCCACCAAAATACTGTGCTCTGCAATGGAAGCCAGTGAAAGACTTTTCCTTCATGAGAAAGCACAGTCAAAATACTGAAAATTCCAAAAATGTGAATTTTGACCATCTATGAAAAAAATCCACTTGACTTTTTTTAACATGGCCCCTTAGTGTGCTTCAATGGGGAAAGAAGGCAAAGAGTTATTGGTTGTTGGCTGAGCTTTTCACTTTGCTGTTTTGTTCTATTCAACAACAGCTGACTGTTTGTCAATAGATGTGAATGTATTTGTCAACCAGAATTAAGCACAGTGATTTTTGATTTTGTGCTTTTATTTAGGTTGCATACAGGCCACTACTAAGTTGGAGCCACACGCTTAGACATCATTTGCTAGGTTGCTAGAAAAAAAGACAGATTTGTATTGTTGTTTAAGATCTTAATTTGTTTGTTCCCCAGGGCCAATTGAATTTGGCACAATAACAACATTTAAAATGTTATAATTGTCCTACAGTGCTTCAGGGCTAATAACAATATTAGCCTATTATGATATGCTAGCAGATTATGTACAAAACTCTCAGGAAGAGATATAGTGAGAGAAGAGGGAACAAAGTGATCCTGTTCAAGAGCTAAAATAATGTTTTGACTATCATCCTCACAATAATGCCAGCACAATAAACAATTATACAGAGGAGAGGGATAGTGAGGGAAAGAGGAATATTGTTTACTGGTTTATAGGAGGTGACAGGGTTAGAATACCTGGATTCTATTCCCAGTTTTGCTAAAGAGTAGTTTAATCTTGGTACCTCAATTTATTCTTTGATAAAAAAGTATTAATGCATTAATGAAAAATGATATTATGCATCTTGATGAATCAGGGCTAGATTGGGCCTTTGCTCAATGACCTGAGTATGATACCAGAAGGTAGCTGAACTGCCCCATTCACAATTCCTCCCATACTTTCTGTCCCAACCCCAACACACACTCAGTCCTAAAAGTAGAAACTTACTGTAATCCTTTATTGGTTGTAGCATGTTTCCACCTCATATCATCTTAGAACGAGGGCCTGCTCTTTTGGGAGATACGGGGCTAAGATTCCAAACTGCTTAATAGTGGGGGTGGGTGGAATTTCCAAGTACACAGAGTGTATTCTTAATCCACACTCCCACTATACCTAGACCCAATGTCCAGAGAGCCCTTACTTAGAGGCAGAAAAAGGAAACAGGTGTGCATTTTTATTTTTCATAACCTTGTGAAGCCATGATCCAGTTCTTGGTAATTACGTAGGTGGAGTCTACCCCGGTTTGAAATCAAGATAATATGCATGGGTGTAAATCATACCACGTCTTTTTAAACTTGGAATTGGCATGGTGTAGCCATGTTGCCAGTCCAGGAAAATATCTCATTTAGACATGGATTTACTGTGGATTAAAAAGTAATGGAAATATTCCACTTACCATTCATTGCGAGGCAATTAGAGTTCAGTTAATAATTCATAGGAAATACCAAATTTACCTTATTTAAACTTTTTTTGTCTGTGAACTTTCTGCAAGCCTTACCATTTAATCAACACAGTATTAAATGTGAATTGCAAATATTAGTATTGAATGCATAATTTGAAATTCCCCCTCTGTTGGTTATTTATACAAGTATCCCAGCAGGAATCGGAAAATATACCTTATGACGGATAGCAGGGGTGGGACCCTTCAGCCTGTGGATCAGAGATGATTCGTTAGGGTTAGCTGCCGGCACGCTGCCAGATGGTTTGTTTACCTCAGCATCTGAAGGCATGGAACCCTCCATGAATATTTAGCAAATATTTTTGTCTTGCATTTTAAAATAAAATGCCCCTTCCTGTAGGCAATCAATTAGCATAGCTAATACTCCAATGTGATGACTTTTGTTACTGTCTCGAAGATTACCATGTAACTTCATATGGGTCAGAAAATTAGTTCAGTTTGTACATAGTAAACGCAACGCTAAATTGACAAGAATCCAAAAACATAAAATTTGGTTACTGCAAAGTCTTAATCCTATGTAATATACTTCCTCTAAATCAATTAATTCATATTTAATTATTAATGGATTGACATAGTGGCATTTCATATAATAGGATTAAATTTACGCCTCTGGTAAGAAGCAAAATTCCTTATAATCATTTGCAATTTCCTTTGAGATCTAGTTAGCTGCCTTCCCCCCTAATTTCCCTCCTTATACCAAAAACACTTTGAAAAACTTAGACTTCTCTGGCATGGAAAAAATTCTATATTAACAGGAATAAAATTGGGAGCTTTCTGATCTGAGAATTATATATACTCTACCTTTATTAAGTGGAGTGTTCTCTTTAAGCATCTGAGCTCTTACAAGCAATGAAATGTGATATCTTGAAAACAGCGGGAAAATGTATTTTCAAGCTTGTTTGCTGGATCTCACTCACAATTCAATGTATTATTTTTTTTTCATTTTACGTAACCAGTCTATGTGTGCAAAACTGTTTGGGAAGAGCTTGGCATGGCTATTGCATATGAATGCACCCATGTGAGCATTCAGGAGAATGTTGGTGCTGCTGAGAAAATGGTTTAACTCATAAAGGACACCTGGGCTCTGTACAGGAGCAAAATGACATTGTATAGAGTAACTTTCGAAAGCATTTTTAAAGGAGTCCTGAATTCAATTCCCAATGCAGCCCAGACTTGATATTTTTCCTTAATCAAGTAACTTAGGGCTCAAGTTTGTAAAAACAGAATGGCTTTAGGGGTAGATGACCACCTGGGATGTTGGACATGGGAGGCTGTTTTTGTTGTTAGACACATAGGGAAAAATAGAACATTTGAAGTCAAATGTTTCAGTGTGGATTCACTGTGAAACATGAATCCATATGTAGAATCCATATGTGCATTCATTTTTCATTAACCTCCTACAATGTTCTGGACCTTGGTAGAATCTTGTGGAATCTTCCAGACTTTCTGAGAAGCAAATTTTCCATCTATATCCTAGAATGTTTTCAGTCATGACCTTACTAGGGGCTTGTCTTCAGTACATGGTGGATCAACACTGCAGCAATCAATTAACCAGCGGTCGATTTATTGCTTGTGCTTAGATGTGATAAATTAATCACCGAGCGCTCTGAAAGTTTTTATACGCTTAGAGGAAACTATTTTAGCATGGTAAGTGCTATTAATTCTTGGATTATCTGACACTTAAAGAAGTGTAAGTGGGGGATGATCCCACCATTGTGGGAACTTTTCCGCCTTCTATACAACTCCAGTGGAATTGGACAGTGAAAGAATCTGAGTTCCCACCTCAGCTCCATTTACTCGATGCCTTCTTGACCTTACGGACTCATTTTCCTCTCCCACACATGATGGAGTCCTTGTAACTGTGATAAAGATAAATCCAGAATCCCCCAATCATGTCATGGGTCACTGAGGGCTCAGGGTAGGGTATCCCTGCTCTGGGACTCTCTCTTTTGCCACCCAGTGATTGCTACATTGTATATTAAGCACACACTACTATTAATTAAATAGAAACTGTAAATGAATAAGGGAATAAATGAAAGGTTAAAGGATCCAGGAACCCTATATGGTGGGCATGGGAACATCATAAGCTATAGTCTCTGGAACTCAACAAAAAAATTCAGTCTATTCCTTACATGTCCCAGGCCTCCTGCCCAGGACATGACTGCACTGCAGTGAGTCCTCAGATAAGACATCTGCTTTGGTGGTAGTTACATGCTTTCAGATTCTATATGGTAGGAACACGCTTAGCTCTAGTATTACTTGTGATATAGCTTGCCTTCCATTAACCTAACCCACTGTAGCTCAGTCATGACTCACCACTTGTGCAGTTAGTCTCTGCTGTTGTGGATCCCCAGTTCTTGGCTGCTTCTTTCCCTCATCTCATCTCTGAAAGATCCGCTGTTGCCTCTGCTGTACTCTGCCTCTGGAAGCGCAACTCTCCTGGAGTATGGTTCCTGTGCTAACTCCCTCATTGACTTGTCTGCATTGTCAGTCCAGCTAACTTGAGATACTGGCCTCTCCTCATTGGCCCTTTGGTTTATCAGTCTCAGGATCTTGACTTCTCTTTGGCCCATCCCATTTTTCTTGATATTGGGAAATGGCTGCCCCAAAACACCAACTTGCAAAACAGTCCACTTGCAGAAAAGAACAGTTACTTACCTCATAAATGTGGTTCTTCTAGATGTGTTGCTCATGTCCATTCCATGTCGGTGTGCGCATGCAGCATGCATGCGTCATCGTAAACTTTTCCCCTAGCAGCACCCGTCGGGCCAGCAGGGGAGCCCCCTGGAGTGGCGCCGGTATACCAGCCCATATATACCCCTGCTGGCTCTTCACACCCTTGGCTCCTTCTTACCGGACTACTCCAAAGAAGGGGAGGTGGACAGGATTTGGAATAGACATGATCAACACATCTCGAAGAACCACAGTTACTAGGTAAGTAACCGTTCTTTCTTCCTTAAGTGATTGCTCATGTCCATTCCATGTAGGAGACTCCAAAGCAGAAACCCAAGGAGGCAGAGGCAGAGTTCTAACCTTCCACTAAGTAGAGGACAGCCCTACCCAGAACAGCATCCCCCCTTACCTGATAAGTCAGTGCGTAATGGTTAGCGAAGGTGTGGACAGAGGACCACGTGGCAGCCCTGCTTATGTCCAGAGTAGGGACCCTCCTCCAGAAAAGCTGTGGAGGAGGCTTAAGGTATAGTTGAGTGGGCAGTGAGGGGACGGGCTGGAACCCCAGCCATCCCATAGCACTCCCTAATGCAGGCTGTGATCCAAGAGGAGATCCCTTGTGCCGAAACCAGCTGGCCTTTCATCCGCTCTGCTATTGCAATAAAGAGCTGAGGTGCCTTGTGGAAGGGCTTCATTCTTTCTAAATAAAAGGCTAGAGCCCTCTGAACATCTAAAGTATGTAGTGACTGTCCTTTACACAATGTGTGGGACTTGGGATAAAAAACTGGTAGGAAGATGTCCTGCGACATAGGAAAGTTGGACACTACTTATGGCGCAACCTGACTTTGTCTTCGAAGAAAACTGTATATAGGGGGTCCACAGTGAGGGCTCTCAGTTCAGACTCATGTCTGGATGATGTGATGGCCACTAGGAAGGAAATCTTATAAGACAGGTATAGTAACGAACACATCACCAGAGGTTTAAATGGGGGTTCCATGAGCTTAGACAGGACCAGGTTGAGATCCCAGTGTGGGACGGGTTGCCTGACATGCTGGTAAAGCCTGTCCAGACCCTTCAAGAATCTGGTCACCATTGGATCCACAGAAAGGGTCTTGCCTCTGGTGCCCAGATGGAAAGTGGAAATAGCTGCTAAGTGGACCTTAATCAAGGAGGAGGACAACCCTTCCAACCTGAGGTCCAAAATGTAGTCCATCTACAGCCAAAAAACCCCTTTGAGTAGTCCAGATATAGAACTGCTTCCATTTGGCTAAATAGGTACCCCTGGTGGAAGGCTTCCTACTACTCAACAGCATCTCCTGCACCTGAGCGAACATTGAAGCTCTTCCACTGTCAGCCTCGGAGCTTCCATGGCATGAGGTGCAGAGAGCGCAGGCTCCGGTGCCGAAGCTTGCCACCATTCTGTGTAATCAGGTCCAGGACCACTGGGAGAGCTATCGGTCTCTCACATGACAGACTCAAGAGGGTCAAGAACCAATGCTGTCTGGGCCATGCTGGGGCTATGAGGATCAGTGACACCCCGAATTCCTGCACCCTCAGGAACACTCTGTGGACTAGTAGGAATGGTGGGAACACATAAAGCAGACCCCCGGGCCAGGGGATGACTAATCTGTCTCCCCAAGAGTTCAACCCCATTCCCATGAGGGAGCAGAACTTCAGGCATTTCCTGTTCTGTCATGTGGCAAACAGGTCCAGAAGGGGAAAACCGCACTTGCGGAAAATCCAGGTGGCCACGTCCCATCTGAGAGACCATTCATGACCGGAGAAGAATCTGCTCAGCCTATCCGACAGATCGTTCTGGAAGCCCATGAGATAGGAGGCCATTGGGTGGATATCTGCCCCAATGCAGAGATCCCACAGCTGTAGGGCTTCCGGACACAGGTGACGTAAGTGGGCCCTGCCCTTCCTGTTGATATATGAGACCGCCGATGTATTGTCGGATAGGATGAGCACCGACTTGCCCCTGAGTCAATGGAGGAAGGCTGCACAAGTGAGGTGGACTGCCCGTAGCTCCCTGACATTGATGTGTGGGAGAGATTGTCTGCGGTCCACATACCTTGTGTCCGTATGTTACCGAGCTGGACTTCCCAGCCTGTGTCCAAGGCATCCATCAGCAGCAGGAGGGTCAGTAGGGGCCTGGAGCATGGTACCCTGGTGCAGACTTTCCCTTCCTGGGTCCCCCACAAATCCAGGGATTGAAGGGCCTCGGAGGGCACAGTCACCATTCTGTCTGCTGGTGGAAGGATGGGTTGTGAGTGTGCGCCAGCCACATCTGTAGTGGTTGCAAAGTTGATTTGCCCACATTCAGGAGTAGGCCCAAGTCCTGGAAGAGATCCCATAACAGGGTGATGTGGGCCCACACCTGCCTTGCAGAGCTCCCGTGCAGGAGCCAGTTGCCAAATAGTGGAACACCTGGACTCCTTTTTTTCTCAGGGCAGTGTACACAATGGCCATGCACTTCATCCAGAGAGGAGGATTAAAACCCCTTTGGGCCTGCCTCCACAGGATCCACTGTCTGCAAAGGAGCTTGCGAGGTGCTCGACAGGGGCACTGTGGGTGGCTGGGCCATGGGGCCCTGGACTCTGAGGGTCATGGGGACAGCTGGCCTGATGAAAGTGACTGCCCCAATGTAGGTGATCGAGTGAGTGGGGTCACTGAAGGAGGGGCTCTGGACCCAGAGAAGACTGACTCTAGTCTGGGGGCCGGGTCACACCTTGACTGGTGGTAAGCCCACAGGGTCCAGAAGGGCCACTGAGATGGAATTGGTGCCATTGGGGGCCATGACTGATGCATCCCTGGCACAGGGGCTGGCTGTTGCCATTGATACTGCTGTTTATGGGCGGAGGTGCTACGGTGCCGTGACCGATTATGGGAATGAGACTGATGCTGAGATCGTGATCTTAACCTCCTGGAGGACCATGTGGATTCTGCCTCTGAGTTGGTCGAATACTCCGAAGCCGACTACAGTGCTGCAGAGGCAGACACAGCCTGGGGCCTCAATGTCAGGTCATGCCAGGCCATTGATTCCAGCTTGCCCAGGTGTGGGCAAGGAGGAGGGGGAGGCATGGTCGGAGCCAGGCCCTGTGAGCTTTGGTTGGGGCCAGAATGTGTGGTAGCCTGAGCCGTGCTCAGTACCATTTGAGGCCCTTGTCCTGGCACTGGATCTGGTGCCAAGGCACAGGCCGGGGTCGAGGTTGCCGCCGGTGCCAGCCCTGATGGAAATTCCGCTGATGTGGCAGTGCTGGACCAGTGTTCCCTCGACTCCGGTGCCAGGGCGCTGGTGCCTTAGCCTCTGATCGATGCTGACTGGAGTCCCAGTCCTTGGCTGAGATCGGTGCAAGAGGAGAGGGGGACAACTCAATAAGGTCCCTGGCAGCGTCGAAGACCTCCGGTGTCGAGGGCTCTGGGAAATCCCCTTCAGGCAGGTGTCCCGGTGTGGACTGGAATGTTTGCCCAACCGAGAAGGTCCAGGCTCTGTGCCTAAAGGTGCCATGTGCCCCACTTGAGAGCGCACAGAGGGCACGTGCCACGGGGGTTACCTGCCCCTGCCAGACCAGTTCTTCTTCTGCGGCACCGGGGATTGGGAGCAGTGACGAGGTCTGTGCGGTGTCGGAGAGGCCCACGAGTGGCTCGATGCCTCCCACACCGAAGCCAGTGCTTTCTGGGTCACTGATGCCAGGTCAGAAGCTGGTGCCGGCTGCAAAGCCGCCTCCATTAGGACAAATGGGCCTCACTCAGACACTTAAGGAAGGCTGAGTGCGGATTGCCACAAGGCACAGGTCTCTGGCACTTCTCACAGCCTTGCGGTCTGAGCATGCCCCGCCACTTGCACCGGGAGCTCAGGGCAGGGACTATGGTGGGCCCTTAATTCAGGAAACAACTTAACAACTACTTAACAAGAACTTGATAAGAACCGTAACTATAACACTAGAACAAAGAACACTAAGCTGCAAAGGGGCAGTTGCTAAGCAAGAGCAGAAGCACATTCCAACGACCATCACAGGCAGTCTAAGGTATGTTTACACAACAGAAACACTCTCACAAGAGTGAACCTCAGAGCCAGGGGCTCAATTGACTGGGCATTGTGCCATAGGGCTAAACATAGCAGTATTTATGTTCTCACTTGGGCTGAAGCCAAGGCTGAGAAACCCAGTGAGGGATGTGGACATAGGCGACTAGTCACTGCAGGGGCTGGGGATGCAAGGATAGCCCCCCAGAGGAACAGGTATGGGGTATGCAGGGGCACCCCATTTAATAATTAAAATTTTGGTGGGGCCACAGGGTGGTGGTGCACCTTTTGAATGCTACCACTAGTCACCTATGGATATGAATCTCTGATGGCCGGCCATAGCCCGAGTAGGAACATTCACACTGCTATTTTTACCAGTCAGTTGACCTGGTCTCTCAGGGTGCGTCTGCACTGCACCCATAGCTCAGAATAAGTTGTGCAATTTGAGCTACGCAAATTGCATAGCTTCTTTCGAGTCAATTTCAAAACAAAAAGCTTAATTCATAATTTGGCGCTGTCTGCACAGCATCAAATTTCAAAATAACCCTCTATTCCAAAATATCCCTTACTTCTCATGGAATGTGGTTTATGGAGATGTTGGAATAGCGAGCCCATTATATTTCAATATAACGGGCTTGCTCTTAAGACGCGGGATAGCTATTTTGGGATACCAGAGCCTGCGACTCACTGCTTCAGGTGTATTTATGCAGAGTAGACACACCCCAAGAGTGCTCAGCACTTTGAAGGAAGAGGCTTGAAATGAAGTATAGATGTTAATGATATAACAGGATTTGGATAATGTGTGTTGTCAATTAACTGATATTTGACAAATAACCTTCTGACTAACCGCAAGTTATTTGTCTGCCACTGAGAGCCTTGAAACTGAAAGGCATCACTTTATGACAGACGGTAAAGATTTTCAATATTGTTTTAAAGAAATAACATCCTTTCTGAATTTGAGACTTCTCAGTTTGTGCTGGCTTTCTCAGGCACTGCTGTGCCTCTCAGAGACTGTTTCTATTGATGACAGACATCTGGGCTGATCACAGGAGCAAAATATCCACAGAGACAGTAAAGTTCGTGAAAGTTGTTATGGGACTTATCTGCATAATAACTGCTGGGAATTTGAGGAGTCCCAATTTATTTAAAGTAATAGGTCTGGAACACCCTGAGGAAAATCACTAATGTGAAACATCTAAATAAATTAACACTTTTACACTGAAGCATTGCATTGTACGTATCTGTTTTCTGGTTATAGTTTAGGGGAGAGATTATTTGTGGTCCCTTTTTAGTTCAGTGCATGCACATACACAGCTTTCATCAGAGTAACAGGACTTCTGTGCCATCACACTGCATCACACAGGCAATTTACTTGATTTCTATGGGACAAATGCTTCTCATAGATCTACTGAAGTGAGTAAAGTTAAGCACATGTGTAAATGTCATTTACTTGTCCCCATCATACAAGAATTAGGGATTAATAAATGAAATTAATAGGTAGAACTTTTAAAAGCAACAAAAGGAAATATTTATTCACACAATGCACAGTCAGCCTGTGAAACTCCTTGTCAGAGAAAGGTGTGAAGACCAGGACTTGAAAAGGGTTCGAAAAAGAACTCGATAAATTCATGGAGGATAGGTACATAAATGGCTGGCTGCCCTAGCCCTGTCCCTTATGCCCAGCAGAGCCACTGTAACCTTTTCTCAGATACCAGTGAAGTTTGTCACCAGCTCTGCCCTCAGTAGTAAGAACCTTGTTAATCCAGGAGCTCAAATGCCAGAGGCCTGTGAAAAGAAGAGGAGTGGGGACAGATGTGCCAGCCAGGAGCCTCCAAATCCTCCCCCGAGGTCCTCCCTGAACTGCCTTAATTTGTTACTCTGCACTGTTCAAGGAAAGAGCTCTATGGCTTAATTAGCAGCCTCTTTTTTTTTTTTTTTAAATGCTCAATCAGAGTTAAAATTAGTTGTGGCAGAAATGTGTTTCTGCCCTGCCTACTAAGAGCTAAAAATCACTGAGAGCTGAAGGCACCTGAGATGGGGCAGTGTTTCTGCCCAGCATGCAAATAGCTGAAAATTACTAAGAAACTGATGAGTAGAGGTCACAGCAGAGAGGCAGGTGGCAGCAGAAGGTGACTGATAACTGCTAAACTAGTACCCGGTGAGGTGCAGAGTCACAACAAGCAGCCAGCAGGGTGGTGGAAAGGCATGGAGTGGTGAGCAAATGGCCAGTTGGAGCAGGCAGATGGCAGTCAGCAGGGAAGTAGGCAATGAAGGGTGGCGAGAAAGTGCCCAATCAGTGGAGTGAGTCTGGTGCCTCTTTATTCCCCTTTCAGCTAGGGTGGGAGGTGAACTCTGCAGATGCACCACTGAATTCTAGGTCTGCCCCACCAAGGAATGCAACTGTGAGTTGGGTTGCTGGATTTAAGAGCATGGTTGGGGAGAACAGGATGCTGTCCTACCTTCTTGGGGAGTGGGTCGTTAATTCATGTTCATGTTTCTGAACCCTGTTTGCCAAAATAATGCTGAGTTATTTCCCTCCTTTTAGTAAAAGTTTCTTTTCTACACACAGATTCTGTGCTTGTGAGTGGGGAAGTCTTGCCTCTCGGAGGCACCCAGGGATGGGGTGTAGTTTCTTGGATTACTGGGTAGGGGCTCAAACTGATAGTGTGTTGTATTGACGGAGAGGAACTCCTAGATTCTGAACAAGGTCCTGGTTGCTGTTGGCTCTACCTGTCTGGAGAGTCAAACTACATAAATTGTTTTATTTAAAAGCAAAAATATGGATTTAAAAACTTAAACATGGATTTTTAGAAGCCTAATGTGAAGTCTCCAGCTTTGGAAGCTTTTGAGCACATACATACACTGAGTCACAAAAGAAAATATGAAATAGTAAATAAAATATTTACTGCATAATTTTTTGTACACCTTCAACCTTCACATAGGTACTCTGCCCACTCACCCATTTCCTGGGGATTTATTCAAACATTTTAAAATTCCATGCTTCACAAATCTAGTTTTTGGCTACATCTATGCTTGACCATGGAGATGTGATTCCCAGTTTGCATAAGAGTTATTTTAATCAGTCTGCCAGATATGTTTCCTTATTCTCCAGTTATGGAATTCCCTTCTCTACCACGATATGCAGAGCTAGACACAGGAGTCTTATATTGTCTTGTAGTTAAGCAAAGATCCTTAGTATATTGATGTCATACATAGCACTTGCTTCCCATCCTGGAATGCCAAGTGAAGTAGCATCTCAGGATCATGATTCTTTTATATACACCAAATATATTTTTGGTCATATTCAAACTTTATGGGTCTCTCTCACACCTCTACCATTGAATTCACGGCAAATAAGACATATACAGATGGAAGGATGCAACGAAGAGTCAGAAGGTATTTAAAAAAACCCTAAAATACAGGGAAGAGGCTTGTAAAATATGTAGCATTATCAGAACATGGTGTTGTAGCACAATAGAAGGTTTTTAATGACACTTTGTTTGAATGACCTGCAGATTTCACTCAGAGTTTCACCACTTATGAGGAATGCCGTCCAAACTCAAGTTAATAAAACTTTTATGCAGCATAACACTTTAATTTGTTCTCTCTCTGTCTTTATAAACTCATTTACACATTAATAAAAAGAAAATAATAATAAAATATCTAAAGGGCTTAATAAATCAAGAAGAGAAATGTTCAGAAAAATACCAAAATGCTTTCAGCTAAAACAAACAGGGGAAGAGGCCAGTCAAAGAACAAAAGTATAAAAAGAATGCTTACTAAGTGCACAACAGAAAAGACATTAACTGATGTCATCTATTATTGGCCATGTACTTGCTATCTTGGATTACTTCAGGGTCAGTAAGGCAGAAGTGATAAGTAAACTGGGGCAACTCCAAGCCAATAAATCACTAGGGCTGCACAAGAGTTATCCAGCTGTGTGAAATGAGACTAGGGAGGAAAAAAAAAACCCTCAGTGGAGAGCAATAGTCGTGGGAAATTCATTGGGTATGAGTTAAATTGTAAAGATGTGATAGAAGTCAGGGCAGAGCCTAGGTAGTAATGGAGAAATAGCATAAATTTTAAAAATGCAGGCCTCAGTCCTAACATGATAAATTAAGGCTATGTCTACCCTGCAGAGCTTTTCCGGGATACCAGAGGTATCCCGGAAAAGCTCTGCCGCGTCCAAGGAAAAAATTTCAGAAAAGCAGACTTGTTTTTTTCGGCATCCCTGTAAACCTCGTTCTATGAGGAATAAGGGATGTTCCTAAAGAGGGTTTTTTTCCCCAACATTTGGCCCCGTGTAGACGGGCCAAATGTCAGAAAATCCTCTTTGGGAAGAAAAGTGGAAAAAGATACGCAAATTGCACTTTGCAATTTGCGTATCTTTTTCCGACTTTTCCCTGCTGTGTAGACATAGCCTAAGAGAAATTATACAGTGTGTAGTAGAATCAGTATAGCTCAGCAATAATCACTAGGAAATAATTAAGGGCCAAATCTTTCAGTCTTTATTCAGTCCCTATTCCAGCTAAACCACTCCGAAATTTGCAGGCTGCTAAGCAGAAATACAAAAAGCAGCGTGAGCTCTTAGAGATTTACTCCATGGTTTCCATTCCCCTTACATGAGGCCAGAAAGAGCCATCCAATGGCAGCATAGCTTCTGTATGACATGTGTTCTGAAGAGACAGTCTGCTTCACAAACCAAAATGGAGGAACAGTTTTCGTACCTGAAGAGTTCCACATGTGTAAAGAGAGATTCTGTTTTCCCCACTGATGTAGGGACTCTTCATAGATTATGGAAACAAGCTTCCAGCATCTTCCACAAGGTTGGAATATTTCAGATACATCAATCCATCAGTTATTTCAATTTAGATTCGCTTTTTCCATTTTTTCTACACAGGGTCCTGAGTGGGCACTTCGTGGTTTGGTCTCTGTGAAAGAATATTGAACCAATTAAACATGCAAAAAATCCTCTTCATTCATCTAATTAGGGCTAATTTCTGCCTCTGCTACACAAACTGGATAGCACCTTAGTTTGTGAATTGTCTAGTTCACTTTAGTGACGAAAATCCCACAATAAAGACCTACTCAAGGGATAGCAGAGTTTGCCCTTGAGGGTGAAAGTTGATATGTCATATATATGGAGTCTTCAGGGAGTTTCATTTTGGATAACCTTTCCATAAACCACAAAAGTAAAATTATAAAATTGGAGTAGGAATAAAGAAAAGCAAACACTGAACAATGAATTGTATCACTACAAATAAAGCATATTCTGTCTCATAATAGAAATATTATTTCTATTATAGAAAACTGCACAAAATGCATTTAGAAATTTCTTACATTTTATCTTTAGGGAAGCTCTAATATTTGCCTCCCCTATTATTTACCTGAAAAGTTTGTAACTCAGACAAATAGAAGATACCATAAAAAAGACACTCACACCCACCGCCCAAAACAGGGATGTAGGCCAGGGAAAGATTGGTACAGAAAGAGGAAACTTTGCTGCTCTCCATCACAGAAAAACTAATAAGGTTTTTCTAACATTTCACTTTATTTGAAAAATGAATTATCAATTAAATTACACCCAGATCAAAGGTATAACTCTTGGCACATCTGAGGTCTTTGCTTTTTTACTAAAAAAAAGAAAAAAAAGTGTTTTCTGAATCTCTCCATGAGAATTCTAACTTCTATTTAAATTAGATTGCCCAATTCAGATTCCTGATTCCTGGTCTAGCTATCATAAAATCAATGCCTTCCCACTTTGTGCCAAGGACAATGAGACTGATTGAAAGCTGGGAATTTATTCTACTCTGAATTCATTTAGTATTTCATAAAGAGAACAGATACAGTCTTAACCTGTTACAGAAGATTCAGTAATACAATATATACAATAAAAATAATGACTTGAGAGTCTGAAGGAAATTGTTCTTTGATAGTCTTTGCCTCTTATCACTGGTAATTCATCATTACTTATCTTTTCTGTTCCAAACATTCAAGGTACCCTTAATCTCCTTTTGCTTGTCAAAGTATAAACCAGTCCTGTTTAAAATTGAAAAGGTGTTATCACAATTATATGCCACAAAAATCTTAAAATTATGTAAGACACAGGTTTTCCCCCTAGGTGTGTGTGAGTGTCTATACATACACACACATATATCTTATTTTTAGGGTTTTTCCTGCTAAACTGAAACTACCAATGAAAATATTACAGCTACAAGACAGACAAGGGGCCAAATTATGGTCTCAGATAGGTGGAGCTTCTGCTCTCATTTACATGGCTTGATTGCTTGGATGTTTCACGACTAATACCCTATACGTGTCATTTTTTAAAAAGCAGAAAAGCCCTTGAGATCTCCTTATTTTTCTCATATGTATAGCTCAGCTCATTCCAGATCCCCCACGTTTGTCATTATTTAATCTACAAACTGATGCAAGGGGAATCCAAGGAGCTCTCTACTCTCCCTTCCTACACATAAACAGCATTGGTAGTATGTCAACATGATAGTTAAATCTTTTAAGTAAAGCTTGTAGACTCCTGAAGAAAGTTGGACATTTCCATTCTGCAAATAAATACAGGTTGAACCTCTGAAATCTGGGACTCTCTAATCTGGCAACATTCATGTTGGATTTTGTGGTCAGGCAGGACCTTGGATGTTCCTGGATCAGAGACCTCCCGAGCCCAGGATTGTGAACTGGCTGGGAGCCCCATCCCCTGGGAGCCCTGGCCATTGGGGCAGCAGTGGCACCGGTGAGCCCTATCCCCAGGATGCGGCAGAAGCAAGACAGCCAGCAAGCCTGTCCCTGGGGATTCCCAGCTAGACAGGGGAGAAGCAGGGCCACAGAAGCTGGGGAACTCTGCCCCCGGGGAGCCCCACCAGGTCAGAGCCCAACTCCAAGCTCTGCAGTCTGGAGCCCAGTGGAAGTGGGACCAGAGAAGAGCCAGCTGCAGGGAGGGGGAGTCTCCTAAGAGGCCAGTGACAGAGGACCTCTGCTCAGGTTCCAAGGCTGCCAGATAAAGGAACGCCAACCTGTAGTGTGGAACACAGTTATATGTGAGTGCCTTTTATTTTTCTCATGCTGCAAATGTATATCACATGGTTCTTCTGTAGATTGTCCCACTGTTCAACCATAGAAAATAAAATAATTATGACATAGGTTTTTCCTTGTTTATTTTTTTATTTTCAGTTCTAGCCTCCCAGAATATAATCACTGTACTTAGAAGCGGAAGCATAAGTCATAAAACCAAGTCCAAGAAGTACACCGTGTCTCCCTAGACTCAGTTCTTGCCCAAATTTAGCAATCCAACTCTGGTCCAAAACTTCTCACAGGTGCAGAGTTCTTCACAAAAGATTAACTAATTCAGCTGAGCCTAGCCCCTACATACCCACAGAAGTAATGACAGTGGGGACATGTACACGCTGCAACTTTCCTGTTTCGCCCATCCTAGAATTAATTTTATCTCTAACGAATCCTTTATGTTAAATGTTTTGGGTGACATTTTTCAGAAGACTCGGTACTCAATAGTTCCCAGTTAGGCAACTAATTGAGATCTAATGGTGCGGAATGCTTTTGAAAAACTGCTGCTATCCTGTGTTAAAAGCTATAATTAGAAATATGAGCATATGGCTTATGGCATTCAAAACATGTGAAGTGAAATCCTAGCCTCCTTTTTTTGCTTCAGTTGTCCATTTCATCTTGGTATTGCTTTGTACTCAGAAGCATCAGGTACATTAATAGAGGGAGATTCTATAGGTTGTACCTACCTTACCCGGGACACTCTGTTCCAGCAACAGCTGTGGTCCAATAGGACCACGGATTTTCCTGGACCATAGAGCCCAGATATAGGGAGGCCGGACCATGGGGAGAAGGAGGGTGGTGACTCAGCCAGGAGCCCTGTGTTGTGGGAGGGAGATACAGAGGGGTGGGCAGAGCATCAGGGAGTTCTAGCCCCTATCAGGTCCCAAGAGTGCTGGTCAAGGGAGGTCCAACCTATAGTACTAGATGGATGTTCCTCTGTGGAATTTCCTGTGTTGTTACATGCTCATTGATGCTGATAAATCTTGTGTATTATGCTGTATTAATATTTGCTTTCTACTTGTCAAAATAAGTTGGTTCATCAACATTTTATTTCATGTTAGTAGATAAAGTTTGAAACAAACGATTCACCCCTTATAAATTTCACTTGTTTAAAATTTGTGCATAAACAAATCACAATTTTCTCAAGTGTATTCAATTCATAATTCTTCATAGAAAAAAGATCTTCCTCGGAGCAGTTCATTGTTAAGATTTGATATTTCAGATGGCCCATAAACCCAGGGTCATTTTAAGTCTTTCTAGGATCATAGAATCATGGAATCATAGGACTAGAAGAGATCTCAGGAGGTCATCGAGTCCAATCCCCTGCTAAAATCGGCACCAACCCTAACTATATCATCCCAAACAAGGCTTTGTTAACCTTTTATCTCCACTATCTCTTCTTCTTCTTCTATCTCTTCTTATGCAGCCACACAGATGAGCAAAGGAGCATAATATCATAGAATCATAGGGCTGGAAGAGACCTCAGGAGGTCATTGAGTCCAGCCCCCTGACCAAAGTAGGACCAATCCCAACTAAATCATCACAGCCAGGGCTTTGTCAAGCCGAGACTTAAAAACCTCTAGGGATGGAGATTCTACCACCTGTCTAGGAAACCCATTCCAGTGCTTCACTTCCCTCCTAGTGAAATAGTTTTTCCTAATATCCAACCCAGATCTCCCCCACTGTAATTTAAGACCATTGCTCCTTCTTCTGCCATCCATCACTACTGAGAACAGTCTCTCTCCATCCTCTTTGGAACCTCCCTTCAGGAAGTTGAAGGCTGCTATCAAATCCCCCCTTCACTCTTCTCTTCTGTAGACTAAATAAGCCCAAATCCCTCAGTCTTCCTTATAGGTCATATGCTTTATCCCCCTAATCATTTTGGTTGCCCTCCACTGGACCCTCTCCGATGCATCCACATCCTTTCTGTAGTGGGGGGCCCAGAATTGGACGCACTTAATATTCCAGATGTGGCCTCACCAGTGTCGAATAAAAGGAAAAAAATCACTTCTCTAGATCTGCAGGAAATGCTTCTTCTAATGCACCCAAATATGCCATTAGCCTTCTTGGCTACAAGGGCACTCTGTTGACTCATATCCAGCTTCTCATTCACTGTATTCCCTAGGTCCTTTTCTGCTGAACTTCTACTTAGCCACTTGGTCCCCATCCTGTAACAATGCTTGGGATTCTTCCATCATAAGTGCAGGATTCTGTATTTGTCCTTGTTGAACCTCATCAGATTTCTTTTGGCCTAATCCTCTAATCTGTCTAGGTCACACTGGACCCTATCCCTGCCCTACAACGTATCTATCTCTCCTTAGCTCAGTGTCATCCACAAATTTGCTGAGGCTCCATCTATACTGTTTGTTTTTTCTGGAAGAGGAAATGCAAATGAAGCACTCATTTGCAAATCTCACACTCTCATTTGCATATTTTCTTCCGATCCTTTTTGTGGAAGAGTTTTTTGTGAAAAAACCCCGCAGTGTAGACGGGGCCATTTTTTGGAAAAAAAAAACACCCTTTTGCGCAAGATTCTGTAAACCTCATTGTTTGAGGAATAAGGGCTCACAGACAACCACTTTGATACTCACCCCCACCAGCTCACAACACAGCCCCCCACCAAAAGCCACACTTAACTGAGCTCCTTACCTGTGATATGCCCCACCACAAGATTGCATCGGCTACATATACTGTGGATTGAAGTGAGGGTAAGGAGACAGGCTTCATAAAGCCAGTACATTCTCCAAACACCCCCCCAAATGGGCAGAAAGGAATGGGGCAGAGTGGAGACTGAGTAAAGCCCTGACTCCATCCATTCCGTGCACTGATCAATGTAATTGCACCAAGTGAGGCATCCTGTGTTGGGTGTAGGGCTAATATGATTTAATTCCAATTTGGAGCACAAGAGGAAACAGAGTGAGATTATGACTTTCCGAATCATAGTCTGCCTCCTGGGCTAGTGTTGGGACACTACAACTACAATACTGCTCTCTGCTTAGGGACAGTTGTGAAGTGGTGATTTAGCCTCGATTGGATATGCATAGCCGTAAGAATCAATTTTCTGGTGTCAATAGTCATCTTTATAAATTGGAATTTTACTTTCTGATATAATTTTAAATATTTGCTTAAAATGCACTTTTTGGAGATGTTTCATGCCATTAAGCACATTTGCTAGAATATTCACAGAAGGAAAAGAAACAAAAGGGATGTAAGTTCAAAATAATATTTGTGGGAAAATGTGTGGCATATTCATGCAAATATTTCTGAGTCATGCTAGCAGATGGGATCAGTTAGCTTATTGCAGAATATAAAGAATATGGAAGAATCATCAGGTAGATTTAGATATACACACAGAACAATAATGACTACAATTTTGATCTTTTTATCAAGGTGGAAAATGTAGTTTTGTACTGTTTTCTTGTAATGAAGAAATGTAAGGAGTCACTAAAATATAAGTGACTCTTTACACTCACTTGAGAAATTCATGGCTCAAAGCACATTATCTTCCTCTGCAATATTTTGAATTTAGCTACATCTCTGAACATCCTTACTTTTTTTGTTTAAACCCTGAGGTAATACATGAATTTCACAGACTCTTCCTTTTCTGTGCATAATGTGACACCCCTAGTTCCAAGGAAACTTATTGATCAAACTTTTTTTTTCTGTTCTTTGTTATCTTAACTCTATTTTACATTATATTGACAAACTTTGTGGGGATTTTTTATCTTTTTTTCCTCTCATGGTCCTTCCTCCTATTTTGAAGCCTTTCCAATACTACTCTATCACAGCTGTGCCACAAAGATCTTCCTTCATGTCTGGTTATCTTTTTCTTCCCCTCCACATTCTTTTGTGTATAACCGCAGCTAGTTTTGTCATCACTAAATAGCATGAAGAACATCTGGACATCCCTTAATTTATCTTTGAACATTTTCATTTCTTTTTTTTTTTTCCATTTTGTGTTTAGCTCTTGCTTCAGAGTGCTGAAGAAAATGGCACCTCACCACCTGAATATAGTCTTGGAATAATCCCAAATTCTCCATATTAATCAGCCGTAGGACAAAAAATGAGTAGCAAGAAAGAGCTTTCTCTAAGATAACTGCAAGGTTCTCACACTTCAAAAGAGAAAATATCATGCAGTTCACTGTTCTTATGCATTTTTAATTATTTTACACCTCTTTAAAACATTTTTCAGAATACTTAACAAAATATAAAAGCAAGCAAGCAGTGTTATTTAGAGTAAAATTTCACAGCTGAGAAAATACTGACTATAATTCACAAATGTGTCTGAATATTTAAAAGTTCACTTTACCTCAATATTTTATTTGTTGTAGATTTAAAAAAAGTAAGTTCACATTGTCTAATGTCCTTGTTTACTACTTTAGCAGACTTTTTACCCCTTACTTTTTATGTTGCTAAGCATATGAAGTTACAGTGAAACTGCCTTACGCATGTAAAACTAGACATTTGTTTGGAGAGAGGGGGAAAAAATCTTGTAATGTGTGGAATGAACTTTATCCTGGAGACTTTCTGCTTTAATTGATGTGATCTGACCTTGCCATTAGTCTAGCTAGAGGCAAGCTATTTCTGTCTGCATTACTTTTCCTTATTACTTTTCTGTTGAAACTCAGTATCTGCTTCTCCATATAAATGTGACAGGAGCTAAAGAACACAGTTTGGAAAGTCATTCAACTTCTATCTGCTCTTTTACTTTCACTGTTAACCCACTCAATTGTACTACTATCCAAGCACCATATATCAAAGTCTGTTGTAGCAACAGAAATTTGGAATAACAAATTTTAGATTTGATTTGAGATATTGAAGAAAATTTATATTCCTTCCTTATTTATCTAGAGCACAGGTTTCATCACACTAGATACAAATCAATCTTACCCTGTAGCAGCTACTTTGCAGCTGTGCCTGAGCTTATTATTAATTTACTCTGTTCTTCCTCGGTGCAGAGTGAAGGAGACATTCAAGTGATACATCACATAAACAATTAAAAACTATCCTTGTGGCTTTAAGCTATTGAAATGATGAAGAGCCTGTACAAAATGTAACTGTCCTTGAATTACTTTCATTGTTAAGTATTAGACAGTATGACAAATTTTAGTCCTCCTCAGTCATTTAGAATGGTATCTACAAAGCTCTGTCAGATGTTGATTTATCTTTATTATTGTCTGGTAACTTGGGTTGACACAGGATTGATTAAAAAATACAATGATACTACATGGATTACATTAAAAACACTTACATGCCTCATTGTTTTTCTCCAAAGATAAATGCAACAGACTCTGGAATTGTATAGCAAATGTCATTAATTCAACTTTCTTGAATGTTATATTAATCTCAAGCAAATATCTGTCAATCTTCCTTGTTTCAAACATTAATTAAAGATACTGTTTAACAAATATATTTTCATTTGTTTTTGTATAGATTTTTAGAGATCTCTGTTGTAAAATAATTAGAGATCTTACAGTGGTCCAGTAAGTAGGAACTTTTATTAAACTTTTTCATTTCTTGGGATTGTGACAACACAGTTGGGGTTCCCCCGATCCTGCACCCCAGTAGCAGCAAGGACAGATTCTGCCAGCAGTAGAATAGCAAAGTTTTATTGCTCCTCCAGGATACAGCACAGCATAGACATGGCGTGTTTACAGGATTTGGGGCCAGGATGTTTCAGACCCCTTGGATTAGGGGTCAATCACCCCTAGCCCTCAGCCCCAGCAACCTCAGAATGTCTCTCTTATGGTTCCAGCCCCAGACTGACCCTTCCCCCGAACACTCACTTCCCTAGTTCCCTCGCTGCCCCATCTGACCAGTTGGGTCTTTGTCTATGGCTACATCTAGACTACATGGCTCCGTCGATGGAGCCATGTAAAATAGTTTATTCGGCATAGTCAAAGAAGTGGGTATTTAAATAATGTGATGTAGTGTCAGTGCCTCGTGAAACAAGGTTTACTGGAGCGGTCGACAAAGGCTTCCCTTGTCGACCGTGCCATGTCTAGACTGCTGCGCTGTGCTGGATCAGCTGATCGTCAGCACAGCATGGTGGCCATTTTTATTTTAATGAAGCGGGGATTATTTAAATCCCCGCTTCTTTGACTGTGCCGAATAAACTATTTTACATGGCTCCATCGACAGAGCCATGTAGTCTAGACGTAGCCTATGTGACTTAGGCAGCCCACCTGCTGAGCAGTGCTCACAGGCAGAGGTCAGTACGGGTCATTCACAGCCCACAACCCAAGCACAGCAACCAGCAAGGTACTGACACTACATCACAGGGCAGGGGGACAGCGGAATACAGAGCAGACAGCACCCCCACTATGTCACAGGGATCTAGCTTATCTCTCTCTCTCTCTCTCTCTCTCTCTCTCACACACACACACACACACACACCCAACATAGCAACCCCCCACCAACACACACACAATTTCAACCCAAAAGAAGATGATTTTTGGATATTTTGCATGCTAGATCTTAACCCAAGGTTGAGTTTTTCTGGGAAATTTAATAGGAAGTTTTTTAAAATGCAGAAAAGGAGCCGGCAGCTATATTGATTTATACTAGTTGAAGAGCTGCCTCAATCAGTTTTAAAGTAATGTTGTTTTAAAACTTTACTTGAATTTTCCATATGGAAAAATATGTGCCTTCTTTTGGCTCCTAGTGTCTTCAAAATGATGTTGTCATAGAAACTTTCCATTATTTCTATTTTCTTGATATTGCTAAGAAGTCTATGTTGATATTTTAGTCATTGCAGTGTGGAAGTTACAAATATGTTTGATGAAAACACGAAACATCTTATGACACCCTGCTATCTGTTGCTTATAAAGATGTTTGAATCACGATGAAGAAAGTCATGAATTTCACATCTTTTTTGCTACTCTGGGAAGAAGAAATGTTCTATACAACATAGTTTGGGCCACAAAAGTGCACTACTATTTTTCTCTTGTCTCTTCCATCCCTTTCTTGCATTCTATTTTCTGTATTTACAGGTGTACAGAGTAGGGATTAAAATGTAAATGTCTAAATATTTATAAATATTTTCCAACCGAAGAGTATGTAATGTGTGTAGGGGAAATTAATAGTGGACAAAGCCTAATACTACCCTACAGTGTAAGATTTGGGATTTATGCTGTGTGTGAACCAAATGGACACTCTTTTTTTCATGTCTACTTCCCCATTCTAAATATTCAGGGCTTCTTACATAGGTTCTTTTGGTGCTGGGCCTGGTTAAGAGGGTTTAGGAGTTACATCTACATGATTATATAACATGTCAGACTGTTGTTGGGATGAGACTACATTGTTATAAGGCTAGGAAAAATATAGGAAGGATATTTGATGTGATTCTCTATTTTAATAGTAACCCTGGTCTTTAAGATTTATACTTAAATTCCTGGTCTAAAATACCCCAGGAGGTCTAATTAAGACAGGCAACTCCAGCTACATTAATTACATAGCTGGAGTAGACCTATATTAAATCACGATTCCACACTGTCCACAGTGGGAGGCCAACAGAATCAAATGCTTGCATCAGCTGCCCTTACTCCTCACAAAAGGAGGAGTACCAGACAACAGCCAGAGCTTCCCTCAGTGTTCAATTTATGGGTGTATACTGGACCTGCTAAATCGAATGCCAGATCGATCTTTGGAGCGTCGATCTGTCAGTAAATATAGACGTGGCCAAAAAGTAATAGTGCATTATGTTCCTCCCACTAACAGAAATGGCAAAACTGCATTGACATCACCAGGAGCAGAATCAAATAATGTAATCTGAGCCTGATCCACTGCTATAATTAAGTTCCTGTTTAATAGAGAAGAAAATGCTCTAAACCAGCTATGAACTATCTGTGCAGCAGCCACTGTGCCTAAAGCAATTTTTAATCTGGTGATTCTGCAACCCCTCAATGTCTCATTGCAGCAAAGTTACATGTTACAGGAGATTTGAGGTCTGTCCATGCTAAAACTTCCATTGCAATACCTGAGTCAAGGAAGGAAAGATTAAGTCACTGCACCTCCATCCCTAAGCTGGCAATTATTCTTTATTCCATTCCACTTTAAAAGACATAATTTAAAATGATGGGAAGGAAGAGGAGAATTTAGTCTTTAAATTCTTCATTTAAAAATATTAGACAACACAGTATACTATGAGTTCTTATGTCTGATGTGATTCATCTATTCTCTACATGGCTTAGGTGAAATATTACACTATCAAGGCTGCTTTCTTATATTGCAGTGTATTAGGTATTGCACAGCTAAGTATTTTCTCAGGAAGTAGTCTGAAGAAATAAACACAAGTAAAGCAAATTCAGCAATGTCTCATTTAACAGGTGGGACATTTGAAATTGTGCATCTGTAAAAATCTGTATAGGAATACTTGCTATGATTCATCACATCTAGCTATGTTAGTAATATAGAGTAGCAACCAAATCTCATCTGTTATCTATGCTTTGTGTCTGCACAAATAAATTAAAAGCTGGGAATGTGAGAAAAAACAAACGTGCTTGGTATGAATGACATTAATGATATCAACGGACGGTTCAACGTCAAGGTTAGAGGTGGTCTGAAAACAAGAATACTTTCCCCACTTGCCACATCATTTCTGTAAATGATCCATTTGGAACTCTCCCACAGTGCATTGTAACATTTGATATGGTTGGGTATTCAAAATTCAGTGCCTGCCATTAAAATCTGTATTTAGCTATAGTTATCATATGATGTTATCTGAGGTATCTCAGTGTACTGCTATATTTGGAATAGGACATAACTGGAGTCTCCCTGATACTGTGGAATGCTAATGAGTTAACATGGATGATTAATGGCTATCATGATGTTCCCCTTATTATATGGGTTGCTGAATACTAGGTCAGAATCTTGACTGTGACCAAATTAGGCTCAGATGCATTGATAGGGAGGCTATTGGGGGTGCATTTACACAACAGGGCTTAACTCAAAATAAGCTGCGCGCAAATTGAGCTACATCAATTGAATAGCTTAGTTCGAAATAGTTTATGTCAAAATTGGGAACAGCTACACAGCACTTTTTTCAAAACAGAGCACTCTTCCTCTGACTCCCTTACTCCTCCTACAATGAGGGTTACAGGAGTCAAAGTAAGAAGTCATCCAGCTTGACAGTGATAGAAATGTAGCCGTGTTAGTCTGGTGTAGCTGAAACAAAATACAGGACTATGTAGCACTTTAAAGACTAACAAGATGGTTTATTAGATGATGAGCTTTCGTGGGCCAGACCCACTTCCTCAGATTGACAGTATTTCAACATTACTCCAAAATAACTGCCTGTTGTGTAGACGCGGACTAAGTTATTTTGGAATAACGCTAGTTATTTTGAAATAATGTTGCTGTGTCAACGTTACCCAAGGAAGCTGGTGGTGACTCTCTGATCCCAAGCAGCCCAGGCATGCCACAATTGCATATGTTTGCCTCTAATTTATGCCAGTGAAGGAGTAGGCATAGTACACCTGCATTCTTCCTATTTCACTCAGTCCATCTCCATACCCCAGGCTGGGGAGAGTCATCGGGTACAGGACTGCTCCTCTGAGCATGGTTCCCCCCATACACAAAGACATTTTCTACTGGTTTATCTTGATCTATGCAATGCAAAGTTGACTTGTCAGACAAGAGAAGCTGGACCCTCCACTTATGGAAGTAAATATTATAGGGAAAATCTCTCTCATCTATCTGAGTTCTCCAGATTCTCATGAATATGGGATAATTTTCTGTTAACGAAGGAACACAATTCAGTTAAAAGAACATTTTAAAAAGGGATAATAGTATTTTGATTTTTTTAAACTTCTGCAGACATTTGCTTCATATTGCCTCTGGACAGTCTTTGCTGCCCAGCTGACACTGAGAAATGTACATACTTTTACAACAACTGTCTTACATTGCTTGTTCAGGATCCACACTAGAAATGAAATTCAAAGTGATATAGTGCTTAAAACACAGAATTATTTACCATCCAGGTTCATCAGTATCTTTCAGTGGTAGCAGCAACAACAAGAAAGTCTAAATGTTATTGGTAACTCCAGATACATCACTGTTAAAATGTTACTTTATTATTATATTAGATTGCATACTTACAAATAATGCCTTCAAATAGCTGACCACAGTCAGTTTTGTTTCCCTTATTTGCTTTTGCTGCCATATAGCTGTATTTTGCAATGATAAAAGATAAACAGATTGTAAAAAAGAGACCATTTTATTACTCTTACTTATTGATCTGGTGATCCTACCCCTAGCTCATTCCCCAACTTCCTTTTTGCATTAAACTATTTGCGATGGGTACAGAGAACCCTGCTAACAGCTTGAACAGGTCCAGAATACAGACAGCCTTGGGTGTCAGAAGAGGCTGTAGTGCTAAATAAATAGATGTAGTATTGCCACAGTGGAGTTGTGATCTCTGGACGATTCCTGTCAGCCAGAAATTCTCTACCACAGATAATTTAATCAACTTATATTAGTCTTCAAGACCTTCCATAACTCCACTTCTCCTAATTTACCTGGCCATGTTTCTTATCATGTTGATCTATTCCAACAGTGTTAATGCCCCATTTCTTCATTTTTTCCATAAATATCTCTATGTTCCTTTCCTACTGGAAAGCCATCAGACTCTCATTAGTCAAATGTTCCTGAAACCTATCTCCCTCCATAACACCTACAATAGGTGAGTCAAAAAGATGCTTAATATTTTTAAATCTTAGGTGCATGACTGTATTTTTGTAAATGCCTTCCTACCTCACAATATCCTTTCTAGGCCTATCACCAGCCCTGTGAGATGCTGCAAGGAAACTTTAGCACAAGGAGCATAAGGAGGCCCATAAATCTTCCCTTAGAATATTTTGATATAAGAGGTACAATTTTCTGCATTCAAGAAAGCTTAAAAAAATCCAAAATAAAGGGTCAGACTGGGGGATAAGTGCACCAAGCAAAGTAAGTGTAAGAGTGTGGGGAGGTGTAGTAAAGTCTCACTTTAGCAAAAGACTTCTGTCATCACTTTCTTTTATACTTATCTGTCTCTATTGGCCAGTGCAGAAATGGGAAAGAAAATAGCTTATTTGTTAGGAAAACTAAGACTATGCTGACCACCTACAATCTAAAGTCTAATTCTAATTGTTCTCTGGACCACAATCTGACCTAAACAGTTTATGATAAAATAAAAAAATCATGATGTTTACCTGGACACCTCCTAATGACAAATGGACAGTTTGGCAAGTTAACTTCTGTTAGAAAGTCAGTAAACATGCAACAGTCCCAACAGAATTAAAAAGGCCTATAATATGCCTTGGTTTATATCCCATCATATCCATATAGTAATAAGCAATACTATTATTTGTATTTAGTAACAGTAAAATGTAGAATCTCTAACCAAGATTTGGGCTCCTTTATGCTATGTGCTGTACAGACATATCAACCTTTCCCAGAAAGCTTATAATCTAATAAGAGAAATGGTGGGATAAATTAAATAAAATTTCCATTTAATGGCTGAGGAACTGAGGTATGGAGAGGTTAAAGAGCTGTACTAGCTTGAGCAAGGTTATCTGCAGTAGAGCCAATAAATCAACCAAGTTGTCCTGAGTTCCAGTTCAGTGTTTTAAACATCTGATCATCCTTTCTCTCAAACTAATGATACCATATCATTGTTTGCTGTAAAACAAACAAATCCTCTCCCGTTCTCTTACCCCTATATCCAGAAGGTGGCCTCCTTTTTCAGCTACCATGCACAATGAGTTCTGCCAAACCATTCATACTCTGAGAGAAGTACACTTCAAAATGTGTCCCATCATACAAAATTAAACCAACTCTATAATGTTTTGGCACATAACTCTTTTTAAATCAAATAAAAATTACTGAAGCTGTCTCAATTTTTGTTCTTGATCAGGATTTTAATTTCCTTCTGCTCCCTTAGGCCCACTCTTTACTAACTCATTTCTCTCTACAGCATTCCCTTTCATACTTGTTCATGGCTCGCTCCCCAGTTCCATTCCTCACTCAGTTCTTTCCTTCTCTTAGATTCTTCTACCCTTCAATTCCACTGGTGAAATCTGTAGTTCTCCTCTCTCCTCTGAATGTCTTCTACTCTCTTGCTTTCCCAGCTCTGCTACCTCTTTCCTCCTCCACAGACTTTTATAACAGCTTGCTTCTGATCACTGCTGCTAGGCCATTAGGCTGCTTTCCTGTAATCCCCTGCCAAATTACTTTTTGGCTGGCAGCTAGAAAGGGTAGGACCAGTGTCTAAAAGATTATCTTTTCTTCCCTTGTCAATCATTCAGATCAATTCTTGACCTTGTTGTCACTCTAATGAGAGTGAGAGAAAAAAATTGAGTTGGTGACAGAGAACACTGAATGGACATCAGGGAAAGAGAATGGAAGCAAGTCATGATGGTCAACTAGATTTTTGCAATCTATCGCTATTTATTTATTTTGAGTGAATGAAAACATGTTTTGACAATAGAAGCTCAGTTTTAAACTAAAATATTAGTTTCTTAGAGGATTTGCCTGGCATTGCTCAGGTCCTTAACTGATTTTTTCTTCTTCACGTAAAACATTGCTCTGAGGTGAGGTTGGAGAAGAAGAGTTCAGTATGTAGGCTGCTCCAGGGAGAAAGGACTACCTCAGCTCTGCCTCACTGCAGCAGCTTGAGGCCACGTGAGAAGCACCTCTCCATGGCCACTGCAGCTGCAGCGGGCACAACCATGTAGGGTGCATAACCCCAGCTGGGGAAAGACAGATAAACACACACATACACAGACAAACTCTCTGAAATATATACTCGATGGCTGTCCTTGCCCCTCCTTGCTAACCCTATGGGGTTATAGTATCCTGGTACCCATCTCTGGCCCCTTGCTGCCCTCCTCTGTGATCATTATACAGTATAACTGTTCCTGCTAGCAGACCACTCCTTTTCCATTTTATGAGAAACAATCCCATTCCAGGCACATCCCATTGTCCTGGAACAACCAAACTCTTACATTGCTTTAAGTTATGATAAGGAGAAGCCGCACACTAAAATTGGCAGTCCTAGCCCTTACCATTTAAGAGAAGTTCTTGAACAAACAGATACATGGACAGACAGACACATATATACACTCTCACAAATATATCATATTTAAAGGGAAAAAAGTGTAATTAAAAAGAATACGTGTAATGGTAAACATAATCAGATACAGGAACATGTTTAAATGAGGAACAACATGTCTGGGAAAGCTTTAGATTTGATGTTTAAAAAAGATTCCTGTAAGAAGATTGCCATGAAAACTATTACTCAACTTAAAGTACTACCTATTATGGAGCAAAAAATCTGTTTCATATTTAAGTAGCTTATCTCTTTTTTCCCCTTTATTTTTCTCTCTTAAATTTGGAAGTCTATAATCATTTAGAAAGACAACAAATTGTCAGATTAGAATCAGATCCATTGGAAGAAGATGACACTTACCATGGTTGACATACTTTTGCAGTACTTGCCTGAGAACAACCATCGATAATATTTTAGTGGCAGTGTAAAGCATATAAATCAGTTATCAAATATAAAATTATCTTTCATTCTATAAAACAAATTATGAATGTTCCCGTGTTATTGATAACCCTGACATTTACCAGAAAGACCTATCTGGTCAAGGTATTTTTGATCAAAGGACTTTAAAAAAAAATAATTGCAACAAGTTAAAAACAGCATTGTATTCCTGTAATTAAAGTTGCCATACCTCTTTGATTTTAAAACAAAATGAATAATTCATACCGTAACACAAGTCTTACACATTGAATCAATTGTGGATATAAATATTTGTACTTAATAAAACACAACACATACTATATCAGTGCAATCACTCATCATTCTGGTGACACTTTATCAGGGGTCTACAATTTAAATAATGTAAGTCTTTCCTTTCAAAACACCCTAATTTTTCACTGTTTTGTATTAATGTGGCTGTTGAAATGCTTTCTGGAAGAAAGTTTACCATACAAGCTCTCAAACCAAGAATAAGATATCTTAACAGATTTAACCGTTTTAAAATTGTGCTTATAAATTAGTTAACAGTTCATGTGGCAATGACAGGCAAAAATACTCCATTTCAATAAAGTAAAAAAAAACCCTGGCAAACAATTAATCTATAATAGAGTCTAATTACTTTCTGTACTTAAAAAGAAAGAAAGTAATATGCTGAGATAATAAAGCATGAAAGGCATCAGGAACTACTTCTACAAAGGAGTTTTAACAAGCATGACTTTCAGAATGTTGGCACGTGGGTTTATGTTTCACAGGAAATATAATCCCCAGCTTTTTCCAGTACCTCCCTATCTGCTGCTGAATCTAATTAAATCGGGAGATTCTATGGAAACACATTATAATGGTTGCATCTTATGCATAAGTTTGGACAGCAAGGCTATCTTTGGCCTAGTTTGCAGTTTCCTTGACACGAGTGAAATGTTGCCTTGGTGACTTTGCTATAAGTAAACTTGTTTATAACAGCTGTGTAGGACAAAGGGGAAGTTTTCACAACAGGATGTGATTAAATTGAAAGGCAATTAGGAAAAAAGCAAGTAGAGAAACTGAGAAGTCCAAAAAAGCCCTATGGAGAGGAAAGGATCAAAATCACCAGGTCAAATATACTTGATCAGTGTATAATAAACCAATTAGAAGAGACATGTGACATGAAAATATCAAGGACAGGAAAAGGCATGCCAATTGCAGTTTATATTTGTGTATTGTATGAGTTATATAGGATCCATAATTTTCACAGTACTTTATGACTATTGGAAGAGAAACAAATAAATATGTCATATGTGGGAATTTGTAAAAGATAGGTAGAATAGGAAAAATTTATTTTGACCCACCTATGTGTTAGAAGATAGCTGTTCACTATATCTTACTGTGTCTCTTGTTTAATTAGTAATAATTGTCATCACCCTTTTTTACCCTTTTATGTTTAGCCAGATACATTCAACAAGTCTTTCTGCTATTTTCATCTCAACCCCAGTTCAACTGTAAATATTTTGAATACATAAGGCAAGGCCTACACCTTGAATGGTCCCTTGAAATATTGCTAACTACTTATGTTAAATAACCTGTTCCACAATGTGACACTCAAAATTTTTTCCCCAAATCTAAAGAAGATCTGAATGAAAGCTCAAAAATTTTCCTCTCACACCTCTATTGGAAGTCAGTCCAATAGAAATATTACCTGCTTTGTGTCTTTAATTCTATTACTAGAAGATTTACCCAGTGTAATTTGGGTCCTTAACAAAATTATTTTTGTTGGTTTGTTTTTGTTTTTGGAAAATAAAATGAAAATGTACATGCTTCATTTAAATCTTTGATCTGGGGTGGGATCATGGTTGAGGGGATCAGGATATAGGCTGCCTTGGGGAGAGGACTACCCCACCCTTTTCTCACTGCAGCAGCTTGGGGTTAGGTGAGAAGCACCTTTCCATGGCCGCTGCAGCTCCAGCAGACACAGTTACAGGATGGGTGCATATCCCCCAGCTGAGGCTGGTCCAGATTCTTCTGCCCACCTGTACTCCCAGCCAGAGTACAGAGTGCAGCAAACTGTGCACTTTCCCCTTCTCCCCATTGCTCTGGTCCCTAACTCACTTAGTTTTTGGTTTTCTTCATTGAAATCATTGCTCTGGGGTAGGGCTAGGGATGGGGGTATGCAGGCAGCACCAGGGAAAGAAGACTACAATCCAGCCCTCTTTCAATGCAGCACCTTGGGACCAGGTGAGACGTGCCTTTCCATGACACAGCAGGGGAGAGGTGCAAGTTACCAATGAGGCAAATTCAAGTTCGTCTGCTCCCTGTACTCAGGGAGCCAGAGTGAGGAATGTAATAAACTGGGTACTTTTCCCTTGCTCCCTGATGAAGGGGATCAGACTGCTAAGACCTCATATGAATTGAGGTGGGCAGAGGCTTCAGCCCACCCCCACTCTCCCTAAAAGACACTTGGGGTGGGAGGGTCAGGTCTGGAGCAATCCTGGATGGGGGGAGGATGCACACCCAGCTACTTCCTTCCCTCTGCCAAGTGATTCTGTCTTTTTTCTATTTGGTTTTATGAGAAGCAATCCCATTCTGGGCACATCCCATTTTCCTGGCACAACCAAACCCTTGCATTGCTTTATGTCAGGGATGGGAATCCAAAGGAATGGTGGCATCCAGCCCCTAGCTTGCATGGGTCTGGCCCCTGAGGCTCAGGGATTCTCCTCCCCCAGCACTTGGGAGACTGTGCTGGCACTTTAGACCCCCTGCCACCCCACCGTGGGGCTGGAACACACAAAATCTACTAGCCTGGGCCCCCCAAGGCTCTGGTGTGTGAGGGGAATGTGGGAATTGTCTTTCTCCTTCTCCTTTTTGTTTTGTTTTGGTTTGGTTTTTTTGCTTCTCATTTGTGTGTGGCCCCTGACTGATTTTTCTGTGGATCAGAGGCCTCTTACCCGAAAAAGTTCCTCACCCCTGCTTTAAGTTATGAGAAGAGGAAGCTATATAATGAGTTTCATGGTCCTAGCTCTTACTATTTAGGAGGAGTTCTTGAACAACACATAGACAGACAGACAAACTCTCTTAATATATATACTAGTTATAGAAAAAATCCTGTAGCAGTACAAGGTGTTCAGTGTGCACTGAAACCCTCACTGATATTACTTAGATTTGAATGCATGGACTACTGACAATATTTGGTAATTAAAATTCATTTATTGTAAGGTAGAACTGTTATAAGCTACCATGAGATTTACTCTGCCTTTTTAAATCATCTACATTTATGTTTTAAAGGGGGAAAAAATTAGTTTTTTAATAACTTGCATTTTAAAATAGTACATTTACTTTGGTGACAGCTTGCTCAGTTCAATCCAATATATATAATGATGGCATTCTTGATTAGATTTTTTTAAAAGTTTCTCGTATTGTAACATATTCCTAGGAAGATGTGCTTTATGGAAAAAATCCAGCCAATTAGTTAAATAATTAGGCATGATTAAGCATGTTTGAAGGAAAACATAACTCTCATTACACCTTCATTGATTGCTAGGTTCAAATAAAACTCAAAATTGTTTAGATTCTGATGTTTTTGGATAGCTTATATCTTTGTATGCCAGGAATCTGGGCAAGACCAGGAAAAAAGCTGCCAAAGTACTGCGGGAAAATGATACTTATGATACAGCCTTCCTAGAAAAGGGCAGACATATCTGATCAAAGCCTATTCTGAAAGAGTCACAACCTAATTTTGCATATGCAAAAAGTTACATTAGTTCAGATGAGCATTAAATAAATATTCAAAGTTTGGATATCCATATTCCAGAAGCACGAGAAAAAATATATTTCAGACACATAACTGATCGATGCAGTAATGAAAGATATATTTTGTGGTGGTGGTGGTGCAACAAAGAAATAATATAATCAAAATATAATTACAAGTTTTCTAATTATTCGAGGTAAAGTTAATGGGAACCTCATGACTATATATCTGTACAGCAGGCGAAATTAATTAACTATCACATTTTGTGCTGATTATGTTTCTTTGATGTTTCTAAGAATCTAATGATAGGTTTATTTTAAAAATTCTGATACTGAAGATTAATACATACTAGGGTGAGTGTGATCCCTATAAAGATTCCAAATCTTAACAAGAAGTGACATTTTGTGTTTTGTCTTATATTTGACTTCAGAACTAGGTGTTATATAACTGACTTTTCTTGGAATTCCTAGAATAATCTGAGTATATTTCCATTAATAATAAAATTATGTCCAAGAACTGAAGCCTAGTTTTTGGACTTCAGTGCCAGAGTCTTAGTTAATGTAAATTAACTAACTCCATTAACTTCAATACACAAACTATAGGCCAGATTCTTAGGCTGTTTCTACACCTGCACTTGCTTGAAAATTTTTTGTCATTCATGGATGCTTAAAAAACCCCCGCAAGTGAATGACAAAGTTTTGCCGCAGCAAGTGCATGTGTTAATGTTGCTTTGTTGGAAGGAAAGCTTCCCTGATGACAAAACTCGCTCTTTGGGGAATAGAGGCATTTTGTGGGCAAAAGTGCGAACAAAGCATTCACACACACTAACTTTTAGTGATGGAACTGTGTTGACACAGTATTGTCACTAAAAGCTTCATAGTGCAGTCACATCCTTAGCTGGTGTAAATCAGCACAACTCCGTAGAATTCAATAAAATTAGCTAATTTTCACTACTTGAAAATCTGGCAAACAGTTTATTCACAGAAGACACTGCATAAGTCACATATTCACTGAAATTTTTACACTAGAATAACATTCTGTTAAGTTAATAAACACAATATTTTGGGCCACATTTATCTCTAGTAAATTGTATTTAGAACAATGCGTTTGACTGCAAATGACATTTTCTATATTAATATTTAACTTTAATAACTGAGTTTCAAATGTTTTATAAATATGCTTAAATGTACATGGTGATTTATAAATATTTTTATATCGAATATGATTTAAGCTCTTGTGGAATTGCCTTCAATTTATCAAATACCACCTACAGCTATTTATAAAAAGACCTTGAGGAAAAAGACTGTTTTTAGTTCGTTTGAATAGTTGCTCTAGAGTTACAGTTTTTAATGTAATATTTTGTATTACTTTGTCACTACAGGCTTTATCCAGCAATTCTTGTGCAATACAGCCTCCTTCACTGACTTCAGTAAATTTTGGGCAGATTTGAGATGACAATTTTGGGAAAGTGGGGGAGATTAATACAAGCTAATCTGTAATAAATCATCAGACTTTTATTCTTTGTAAAGGTCCTGCAGTGTCAATATATTTCTATAAATCCCAGACTACCATCAGTGACTATCAAGGAGAAAGAACAAACTAGCAACACTGTTTGTTTTTTTCTCTCTTTTAAATTGCTGTCCTGATAATTACTTTTGTACCTATTAAATAACCCTTAAATAATTGATAGAGGAAAATAGATGTAGCATTCACTAACGAGGCAAGTAAAACCTAAAGAATTAAAGTAATTGCATATCTGGGCTATGTAAAATAAATTACCTAATCTTCTTACTTTATGTGGTAATAATAATTTGTCTCTTTTTAGAAAATGAAAAGATTAGATGTTCAATATGGTCTAAGTATGAAGGTCAATTGATTTAAAAACATCATTTGAATAACTCTTATAATATCATTCAGATCTTTACTAGCAGAAAAATATAATTGTCTATCTTAAAATAATCTTACCTTGAGATGCACTAAATGAAGATTAGGAATGGTAAAAGAGTTGGAAACAATCCAAGACTACTTGAATAAAACAAGGACTTTTCACTGAAACATAACTGAAATGTTACTAAATCAGTTAATTACACCCTAGCTCCTGATAGGGAAAATCCTCATGACAATTTACACCAGCTGAGGCTAACAAGGAGTCCAGTGGCATCTTGGAGACTAACAGATTTATTAGGACATAAGCTTTCATGGGTAAAACCCATTTTATCAGGCTATCTGGGTTTTCTAATATGAGATACAATTAATCAGTTTAGCTCTTTTCTTTTGAAGGAACATAAGAACATAAGAATATAAGAATAGTCCTACTGGGTCAGACCAAAGTTCCATCTAGACCAGTATCCTCTCTGCTGACAGTGGCCAATACTAGATGCCCCAGAGGAAGGGAACACAACAGGTAATCCTCATGTGATCCCTCTCCTGTCACCCATTTGCAGACCATGGGAGGCTAGGGAAACCATTTCTACCCATCCTGGCTAGCAGTCATTGATACATCTAACCTCCAGGAATCTATCTAGCTCTTTTTTGAACCATGTTACAGTCCTAGCTTTCACCACATCCTTTGTCAAGGAGTTCCAGAGGTTGACTGTACACTGAATAAAGAAAAACTTCCTTTTGTTTGTTTTAAACCTGCTGCCTATTAATTTCATTTGGTGCCCCCTAGTTCTTATATTGTGGAAAGAAGTAAATAACCTTTCCTTATTCCCTTTTCCCACACCAGCCATGATTTTTTAGTCCTCTATGATATCCCTCGTTAGTCTCCTCTTTTCCAACCCCTAATCATTTTGTTGCCCTTTTCTGAACCTTTACCAATGCCGATATATTTTTTTTTTTGAGATGAGGCAACCACATCTGTACACAGTATTCAAGATGTGGGTGTGCCATGGTTTTATATAGGGGCAATAAGATATTCTCTGTCTTACTCTCTAACCCTTTTTAATGATTCCTAACATTCTATTTGCGTTTTTGACTGCTGCTGCACACTGAGTGGATGTTTTCAGAGAACTATCCACAATGAATCTAAGTTTTCTCTCTTGAATAGGTATAGATAAATGAGTCCCCATTATATTGTATCTAAAGTTGGGATTATTTTTTCCAATGTGTATTACTTTACATTTATCAACATTAAATTTCATTTGCCATTTTGTTGCCCAATCACTTAGTTTGGTGAGATCTTTTTGCAGTCTGCTTTGGTCTTAACTATCTTGAGCAGTTTGGTATCATCTGCAAATTTTGCCACCTCACTGTTCACCCCTTTCTCTAGATCATTTATAAATAAATTGAATAGGATTGGTCCCAGGACAGATCCTTGGGAGACCCCACTAGTTACCTCTCTCCATTTGGAAAACTTGACATGTATTCCTATCTTTTGTTTCCTGTATTTTAACCAGTTATCAATCTATGAACTCTTATCCCATGACAACTTACTTTACTTAAGAGCCTTTGGTGAGGGAACTTATTAAAGGCTTTCTGGAAATCTAAGTAAATTATATCCACTGGATCCCCCTTGTCCACATGTTTGTTGATCCCCCTCAAAAACCCTAGTCGATTATTAAGGCATGATTTCCCTTTACAAAAACCATGTTGACTTCCCCCCAACACATTATGTTCATCTATGTGTCTGACAATTTTATACTTTACTATAGTTTCAACTAATTTGCTAGGTACTGATCTATAATTGCCAGGATCACCTCTAGAACCCTTTTAAAATATTGGTGTCATATTAGCTATCTTCCAGTTATTAGGTACTGAATCTGATTTAAAGGATAGGTTACAAATCACAGTTAATAGTTCTGCAATTTCACATTTGAGATCTATCAGAACTCATGGGTGAAAGCCATCTGGTCCTGGTGACTTGTTTCTGTTAAGTTTATTAATTTGTTCCAAAACCTCCTCTAATGACACCTCAATCTGGGACAATTCCTCAGATTTGTCACCCAAAAAGAATGGTTTGAGAATCTCCCCAAGATCCTCAGCCATGAAGACTGGAGCAAAGAATTTATTTAGCTTCTCCACAATGACTTTGTCATCTATGTCTATGTCTACACTACAGAGTTTTTCGGAAAAACAGCCACTTGTCCACACTGCAAGCACGTTTTTTCAACAGTAAACTGACAGTAAATTGAAAGAACAGAGGAGTTTTTGTGTAATTACTATTCCTTTTTCTACAAGGAAGAAGCATTTTTGCGAAAGATAGTGGATGGGGAAGAGGGGTTTTTTGCACAAAAAGAGGAAAGAGGAAAAAGCACAGGTGCCCTGGTAGCCATTCTGTGCATTCCAATCACTGCTTACTTCTGAGTGAGTGTCCATGCAGTGTGGATGCGCTTTTGCACAAGATGTTTTTGCAGAAGATCTCTTCCGACAAAAGCTTCTTGGCAAAAAGCCTGCAGTCTAGACATAGCCTTTGAGTGCTCCTTTTGCATCTCGATCGTACAACAGCTCCACTGGTTGTTTAGCAGGCTTCCTCCTTCCAATGTACTTTAAAAATATTTTGCTATTACTTTTTTAGTTTTTGGCTAGCTGTTCTTCAAACTCCTTTTTGGATTTTCTTCTTATATTTTTACACTTAATTTGACAAAGTTTATGCTCCTCTCTATTTTTCTCAGTAGGATTTGTCTTCCACTTTTTAAAACATGTCTTTTTATCTGTCACTGCTTCCTTTCCTTGGTTGTTAAGCCATGGTGGCACTTTTTTTTTGTTCTCTTACTGTGTTTTTTTTTTTAATTTGGGGTATACACTTAAGTTGTACTTCTATTATGGTGTCTTTGAGAAGTTTGCATCTAGCTTGCAGAGATTTTACTTTTGTCTTTTTCCTGCATGAGCTATAGACTTTATTTCTTGAAAGATCAAACTTCAGTAATTGCTGTTCTTAACAAGCATATTACTTTTTTTTAAATCAGTTCTGTTAGGTTATCATGATGTAACCTGCTAGGGTAAATGTGCTGATCAGAGACAACATCGGCCATTGCCTATCAAATCTTGCCTCCTTACAGCTAAAAGCATGAGCTGCTAAATTTTGAAGTAGAATTTCCCAGGTTAGTTCCTGGTATGTTAGCCATGGCAGTGACCTTTACAATGACACAAGAGGAAACAGATTTTCAAGATGAATATGTGAGGAACTGGTATCATACTATAATGGTAACTCCCCTCTCCCCTCCACCCGTGACAAAATTCAGATCCCTACACCTGCAGTATCTGCCCCTGTAAATATTTTGTCTATCTTTAAAACCACAGTGATATCCCACAGTAATGAATTTTTATACATATGGTTATTTTAAAGAATTTTCCTGGTAATTGGAGGTGATGAAACATGTAAGATTCAGACTCATACACAAACACACTTTTTAAAATTATTTAGAAATAAACTGTCTGCTACACTACCCATGTAAAGATTTCAGGCTGGCTTATACCATAAAGCCATATTGTCTCACAAAAGGGAGTGTGGAGAACAATTCCTCAGTGGGAACGCATTGGCGTTTGGACTGGTATAAAACCCCCTTTGGGAAGCAAAGTTTCTGCTCCATTACTGAAAAAGTGCAGAATAGGCTCCCTTCAATCCCTAGATAGTACTGTTGTTTTGAGCATAGAGAGTGAAACTATGGCCTCACTTGATTTCTGCCAACTTCTGAAAGACTAACACCTGTAGCTCTGTTACATTTCATTATCTTTTTGCTCAAGGGAGCATAAAAACCACAGTGCACCTGGCTTCCAAACAGAGGAGACGATTTTTATATTGTGTCCCTAACTTGTGCATCTGTGCTGCACCTGTCAACATCTTGCTTCAAAGAGCTGGATCAAGAATAAGATTGCTATTTACTATATATTTCTGTCTATTTAGGTAGCAATTAATAAAAGTAGCTTTTTTTTTCTCAATGATGTTGGTAGAAAAGAGGTTTTTTACTCTTTAACTGACACACATCTATCTAAAAAATGGTTGAGATTTGGGATTTTATGTAAGTACGATTTTATATATTTGCAATACATTTACAAATTTGGGCATATATAAGATTTAGCTCAGTGGTCAACTGGAAAATACCCTGTTTTTGGAACAGAAGGTACGTACTACTTTAATGAGAAATGAGGGATATTACAGTATACAAATTCAAGACATTAGCTGATAAATAACCTATTGAAAATAGCCAAAGGCTGAGCAAATGAGACTGAATATTGGACTCTGCTCTTGGTAACAGATTTCTGTTCTTTCTTATGGATCCAGTGAATTCACAACCTTCACTGTAATGCAATAAATAGCAAGAAAACAAAACAAACAAAAACAAAGTAAAAGCCACACAACAAAAGGCATTATGTACAAATCCCTTGATTTGCTGGTAATACTCCTCTCCTTGGATATCTTTTGTTATATGTAAAATGAGAAATGCATATTGCTTCATTGTTCTGCTATTTAACCCAAACAATTCATAACAATGGGTTTTTTAATAAGGAATAAAGACACAATATAAAGCATCCATCTAAAAGAAACACTAAAGAGTTTTTCTTAATAAGCCATGCAAATCAGTGAGTGATCAGTAGGGTAATTGAAATCAATGAAAAGATGTTTGAAGGGGTGAAAAATTTCACAAAACTTCTTCCCAAAATGATTATATAAATGGCCTGGTAGACAGCACATTGCAGTCACATATCAGGGGGAAAAACCAAAATCAAAGTTAGTAACAGATAGAGCAAGATTAAAAGGGACAAAAAATTGTACAAAAATCTCCATTTTCATTGCCAGGATAACACAGAGAAATATTCAGTCAAGTACAATCCTGAGATTCCAGAGGACAGCACAATGAAGGAGGTAGGAGTAGCATGGTGTTTGGTGTGGTTCATGGCCATGAGTGCCAAGCTCAGTGCAGACTGTCAAAGCAGGACATATGCCCCCAAGCACTGGTCTACAGTAGGGAGTTATTTCGAAATATCCCCCTCATTTTGAAATAATAAGTGGAGCATCCATACCTCCAAGCTCATTATTTCAAAAGTGCTTATTAAGAAAAACTCTTTAGTGTTTCTTTTAGATGGATGCTTTATATTGTGTCTTTATTCCTTAAAAAAATGGCTGGTTATTTCAAAATTTGTAATTACTAGTCCTGCTTTCCTTGGGGAATAACACTTATTTCAAAATAGTTATTTCGAAATAGCGTTAGCATGGATGCTCCTCTGCTACTATTTTGAAATAACTACTCCCCAGAGTAATTTGAAATAATTATTTCCCACTCCTTCCTGGGGCTCTATGTCGAGGTAGCTCATCCATAATAATGGGGCATGCCTTGGACAAATTTCAAGGCTCTCCCATACTGGAGACACGCCATTTCAATTTTTTTATTTTAGGAGTTATTATTTAGTTATTTTGAAATAATTTCCTAGTGTAGACATGCCCCAGCTGTTGGTATGTTTTATAATTACATTTCACCAAGCCAGTAAGAAATTTGACCTCCTAAAGTACTGTAACAGCCTGACCATAAAGTCCCCAAGAGAACTCCAGTCAATTTTGTCAGCAAGGCAAGCTGGACTTGGTTATCATTTAGAAAAGATCTCAAAAGTTTAATTTTTCTTCCAATTTCAAAAGATCAGTCACCTAAGACAGGTCAATTTGTATCTTAAATCTCACACCAAAGACAATGCCTGAAGTCAATCCCATGGTAAATTAAGGATTTATTAACTAGGAAGAATAAATGAGAGAATTATTTACAGATTAAAATGGGCAAACATATATGTACAAATGAGTAATAGTCTATGGCTTTAAAAGGTGACAAATTTGTAGTTACTAGTCAACATGGACTGTCTTCTAGCATTAACTAGGTTGACCTTGGGGATCTCTGCTTTTGTTTCATAGCTCCAGCCCTATGACAATCCAAATAGAAAAACTATTTTAAAAATCCATGTTCGCTATCTTAATTCTTTCTTTGAGAATTCAAGCTAATGGAATGTGCCCTTTTGCACATAGCATGCACAGGGATAATTAGCAAGGTGTTTGTACTGTGATGTTCCATCAAAGCCTCTTTAGTTATGCCCAAGAGAGAATAACTTCTGGCAGGTTGAAAATTTCAGGAAAATATTATAGTTGTAAAGTAAATCACACATGTTATCTTATAGCATGTGATAAAGATTTTGTACGTGTAATTAGTGCATATTGAAATCAGGGAAGTATTTCCATTGACTTCAGAGGCTTTGTACCCCCTTTTTAAAACCAACTTTCCAATAATGGAAGTCAATTAACCAGGTTATGAATACTTTTCTCTCCTCAAAAGGGCTGTGCTTTGGGTCCAGAAAGCTGTGGAGTATAGAAAAGATATACGGGGCATCTGGTTATATGCTCAAAGAAGCTGCACTGTAGGGTAGGTCCTCTCTAGGCAAAGTGTAAAGAAAAAGTGGCAGTTGGATAAAACAGATGCCACATTATAGTTAAATCAGGTCCACAGTGAACTGCAAATAGTAATTAATATGTAATGTCAGTCTCATGCCGATAAAAAGAAGGGTTTAAACTTTCCCACAAGGAATTTTTTAGTTCAATTGCTATCATGAAATGCTAGACTCAGAGTAGTGAGATTTCCCTATATAACCCAAGTGGCTATTGATACTTTTGTGAGCCTGTTTAAGTCTGATGAGGCATCCCTGAGCCACAGAGTGTGACAAGTCATCAGAAGTAATTACCTGCAGGTCTTGTAATAGGTTTTATACCATTCCACCAGGGCTCAGCCAGTCAGTGCATATGCAAGGACCCACTCAGCTGAGCTCAAGCAGGTGTACCAGTTTCTCAGAGATGCAGTCTCTCTTATCTGCTCATTGCCACTGCCTGGCAGGGAACAAGCCTATTGTTAGTAGTATCAACAAAATGCCTTCTTTCTGCTCCAGCCCATGCATATTGCCACACTAGCCAGCCTCCACTCTAGGCTGCAACTGTACCTGTCTTAGGAAATCAGCTGGTGACTTTGACAGTGAAGAGGAGAAGCCAAGGGCCCCAAGGCTGCAAACATACATGTTTTGACTGCACTAACTACCAACAACATGGCCACTGAAACCAACAGAACTATTCAGGGCAGTAAAGTTAAGAACATGTGGAATTATTTGCAGCCCCCACCTTTCAAGTTATGACCTAAAATGAATTTCTTCTTTGAACCAGCACCCCTTTACTATACAAAACTGTTCCTGATATAAAACATGAGTGATATCTACTTGACACCATTAATGAAAATGGCACTGCTTTTTCTCTTCTTAACATTGCACAGTCAACATAGCTAAGGGAGATTAAAGTGGAGATTCTATTCCATCTTGTTCATCAGCAGAGTTGTTTACTAAGTTCCATGCAATTACACCTGTGCAAATTCAGTGAAAGCATTAGGGGGCACAGGTGCAAAAGAGGGACTAATTTGGCCTGCAGAACCCTTATTATTGGAGATAATGTATGAGCTGGAGAGATTCCAATTTGATTCTCAGAACACAGGCTATGTTTGCAGGGATGACAAGAAAATACAAGTGTTTACCTTGCAGTGTGAAAATGTTGGCTACAAAATCATTGAAAGACAACAAACATGTATTTTTGTTTTAAAAAAGACACTTTCCGAAGTGGAAGTGCACTTATGAAAGCAAAATGTCATGTTAATGTATTAACCACATGTCAAAGGAATAGTATGTTGACATTTCTGACCATAAATGACAGTGAGTGAGATTATGTAGGATTATTATTGCTGATTTGTGCAGGCACACTTTGTGAAATGCAGAAGTAACAAAACCTCCTTCTTCTTGAGTATTTTAGATGGTTTTCATTGTTTGTTTAATTATAACTGCAGTGACATATATGCAGCATGGTAAAGACAGACCTTGTCCCAAAAGAATTTAAAATCTGGAGGAAAAAAGAAAAAAACCCTAGACACAGAAGAAAAAATATATCCTACAAAATGTTGTGGGGAAAATGACATTTGATGTTTTTCCCCCTTAAAAAAATAAAATCCATGCTTTTATAAATATTGCGCCACACGTTATCATTTAGGATATCAGTGGAATTATAGTTGGGCTGACAGAGTTCTTATGGTATGATGATACATAAATATTTCTCTAAAAATAGCTCGATGGGTGATGCTGTGTGGTGACAGTTTGGACAAAATCAGAACACTTGTCTACAGGCCACACTTAACAAAGTCTTTCAACTGTAACATTCCCAGTGCAAGATCACACAACTTATATTTAATCAAATAAATACAACGCTACAATACTGATAATATTCAGTTAAAATAAAATATGTTTGAGTGACAGTTTGAGTCCAGCTAAGCCCCTGCCTATGTGGAAGTATATACAGGGAACAATGGTACAAGGGTCATCCTCCCCAGCCAGGCCTGATGAGATACTTTGCCAGGCAGAGCCAGCTCTGGGGTTCCCCAGAAGGTGTGCTATCTTAGGCAAAAGGGGTAGGGCTGGAGGCTAGTCTCCCCCAGCCAGCCTTTCAGCACAACTGGGCCACAGGTACATACCACTGAAGGCCCTGACAGCAATTTAAAGGGACGAGGGCTCCAGCTACTCCTGCTGTTGAGACAGTAGTGGCAGCAGCCAAGAGCCATGGGCTATTTTAAATTGCTAAACCCCGGTGCAGCTACTTCCTTTGCTCCCACCAGTGTATGGCCCTGTCCTCAGCTGCCTGCAAGGATTGAACTTGACCTGACCACAGAAGATGTCCCATCCATAGGACAAATCAGAGCAGCCGCCCTAGGCCCTGTGCTTCTGGGGGCTCAGCGGTAGCCACCCCGCCTGTCCTATGAAATGGGAGGGACCCAGGCCATTATGGGGGCCTGGTATGGGGCAATAGAAGAGGTTGCCCCTCCCACACTCATCATACGGGCAGCAGGAGTCAGAGAGGCCTGGCAGTCTGCTCCCTGCCACACTGCGCTCTTGGCCTGCTGTGCTCAGCTCGTCTGTGGCGGCAGGAAGCAAAGTGTCCCAGCTCCAGGGTCCTCTCCTTCCCACCACCATGGAGAAGTGGGGTACAGCGGGCTGGGAAAAAGCGGCACAGAGCATGCTGCCAGGACATTCTGGCTCTCACCACTTGCATGGTGAGTGGGTGAGGGGGTGACTCCTGCCACTGTACCAGGCCCCACCATAATCTCCCTTGCCATTTTGCTTAAGGGAGAAGGCAAAGAGATAGAGTGAGGGGTGGCAAAGGAGTGGGGCCTGAAGCAGGGATGTTATCCCAGATCTCACACCTGGGGCACTGGGGGAGGGGGGGTGTTCCCCAGGCCTCCCCTCCTCCCCCCCCCAGGACAGCCCTGGATGTGGGGAACCCCAAAGAGGAATGTACTGGTGCAATCCTTATTCCCTTAAGAGCTCCAGCAGGAATTATGCAAACTCTAAATAAGATGTAAAATGGCAGAACGTGAATTAGTGAAGTGCCATAGATTCCTAGCATGTCCAAACTTTGGCTCTCTGTCAGTCCATACACCAATGTACATAAGCTTCTAGTTTCACACCAATGTACATAAGCAAGCCAAATACACATTAGGATTGGTTGCACACTCCCACTCTGCCTTAAACCTCAATAAAAGGTTAGGCTTCAGGAAGGTTCCAAACTTTAGACAAAAATGTGTGTGGCTTCCTATTTAATTTCTCCAGCTTCTCAATACAAGCCAAGAAATAGGTTCTTCATCTGCACTGTTGTAAAAAGTGAAACCCTGCTGTTCTCAGTGCTTCCTTTAAAAAAGTTAAACTAAAATAAAACCTCAATAAAAATTCTGCTTTGACTAAATAGGAGAGACTATTTGAATTTATGCCTTTTTGCTACAGTTCCTTGGGCATTCAATGGACATAAAAACACATCTCTCTGTTGTATATTTGTATCAGATTGTGCCTTTGCTCTGCTAATGTCATTTTGAACAACTATTGTTTCACACTATATTTCTGGGTCACTGTATTACCTAAAAAATATACTGGAAAACATAAATTATAACTGAATGTAAAAGATGTCTGTTATCCAGTTCAGATAGCAAATGGGATTTGCACATCCTAGGTTCATTCTGAATCCAACATTTATCTTAACTTGGGTCATTTAATAGAGATTGCAATAAATTAAAACAATGCTATTAGGAATAAATGTTAGAGATAGCCAATTACTTGCTGTAACCTCAGAGGAAAACACTGCATTTAATTCCCCAAAGCACTTCATTTAATAGATTTCTGAAAAGAATTATTTGCTCATTCATCACATACTTGCTGGCAATTTATCTCCAATATCGTATTAATCTTTCCAGTCACATAATTGTTATTATCAGATGTGCTGTAATTAAGCTAATAAACCAAGTTCTTCTAAGATATGATCAGACATATGCAATATGACTGAACACCCTTTTCTTACTCTGTGGCATATGCATGTGTTTTCTGTAAGCTGATGTAGTTTATTCATGGTTCATATTAAAAGAATAAATTGTATACATATGAATATGTAAACATGTATAATTTCAACTTACAGATTCTATTAGTCTTATTAGTGGAAGGGAATGCTGAGAAACTGTGTATCTTGAAACACATTGTCAGCCAGTTTGTTCTGCCTGACTCTCTTTTAAAAGCAATCCCTTTGTAAAAATAAAATGGAAAAAATTGATTTGCTTGGAATTCTGTTTGAAAAGTGTCACACTATGCCTCAATTTTGGCCTTTCCCCATCTCCATAAAAACTCATCTTCTTTGGATAAAAGTAGGATTTTTTTAAAGGGAACAAACTTACTATACATCCTTACAGCAGGTCCTCCTATAGCCTGAATCAACATCCACTGAGGTGAAGAGTCTTTCTATTGGACTCACTGGGCTTTGCATCAGATAGATAGCTTGCAACATAAAGATATTCTACCAATTTGAAATGAATTAACAATTACAGAGGTATTTCCCATTTGAAGCAGAGGAAATATTTTACAATCCCATAGAGTCTTTGAAAACAGAGTAAGCTTTTTAAGGGTCTGATCCAACTCCTAATAATCAATGGAGAGATTCCTGTTGATTTCAATAGAAATACCTTGACAAATTGGAGAATTGGTCTAAATTCAACCATATGAAATTGAATAATAAGAAGAACTAAGTATTTCACTTTGGAAGGAAAACTGAAATGTGCAACTACAAAACGGGGAATAACTGTCTAAGTGGTAGTACTGCATGAAAAGGATTTAGGGATTATCATGGATCACAAACTGAATATGTGTAATCATTTGCAAAAAAGACTAATATGGTTTTGAGGTGTCTTAACATCAGTTGTTGTATGTAAGACACAGGAGGGTAATTGTCCCACTCTACTTAGCATTGACAAGGCTCCAGCTGGAGTACTATGTCCAGTACCACAATTCAGAAAAAATGTGGGTATAGTGTAAAGAATCTAGAGGATAGCAACAAAAAAGATAAAAGGTTTACAAAACCGGACCTGGTTGGAAAGGTTGAAAAATGGAGCATGTTTCTTGGGAAACGGAAACTGAGGAGCAACATGATAAATTTCTTCCAATATATTAAGGGCTGTAATAAAGGGGATGATGATGAATTGTTCTCAATGTATACTGAAGATAGGACAAGAAATAATGTGATTAGTTGGCAGGAAGTGAGATCTAGGTTGGATAATAGGAAGCACTTTCTTCCTGTAAGGTATGTTACATTCAAAAATATACTTGCAAGCGATATTGTGATGGTCCCATCATTGGAATCATTTAAAAAACAAATTGGACAAACACCTGTTAGGGATGATCTAGGTATGCAGTATCCTACAACAGCACAAGGAGCTAGAATTGATTACTTCTTGAGGGCTCTTCGATCCCTACATTTCTACCATCATAGAATCATCCTATCCAGGGGTTTGTCAAGCTGGACCTTAAAAAAACTCTAGGAATGGAGACTCCTCCACCTCTTCAGGCAACCCATTCCAGTGCTTCTCCATCCTCCTAGTGAAATAGTTTTTCCTAATATCCAACTAGACACCCCTCCCACTTCAACTTGAGACCATTGTTCATATTTCTGTCATCTGTCACCGCTGTTAATAGCCTATGTCTGTTCTCTTTCAAATCCCCTTTCAGGTAGTTGAGGGCTGCTATCAAATCCCCCATCACTCTTCACTTCTGCAGTCTAAATAAGCCCAAATCCCTCAGCCTCTCCTCAAAAATCATGTACCTCAGTCCTCTAATTGTTTTCTTTGCTCTCTGCTAGATAGTCTCCGTTTCGTCCAAATCCTTTCTGTTTTGTAGGGCCCAAAACTAGATGCAATACCCCAGATGTGGACTCACTAGGGCCAAATGGAGGGAAATAATCACTCCCCTTGATTTGCTGGCAATACTCCTATTAATGCAGCCCAGTTAATGAGGAGAGATAGATGCCTTGGAATGCAAACCAGTGATCCTTTCACAGGGACTGTGCCTAAGACCAGTCTGTTGAAAGCACATATCTCTGCTTTCAATCCAAAGTCAGGAACTCTTGTTCTGGATTCAAACAGCATAGACAGCTAACTAGTTTTTCGTGAGGATAAGTTATGCAACTGCCTGCCTCACTCCCTGCAAAACAGATGCAGCAGTAGCCCACCATATAATTATGACCCACGTGGTCAGATCACTCGTTTGGAATATTGGAGACACATATTCATTTCCCAACCCACTTCCCACTGGAGAGACATTATGCAGTCAGGGTTTTTCCACCTCTCAGAAGAGTTCCCTGACCTCTGAGCTATAGGGTGCCGTGTTGTGGGACTCTCTCAATCTCTTCTGTTGAGGCTGTTCCAGTTTTGAAAAATAATTAACGCCATTGGCATAGGGGCAGTGGACCCTGCATCTCTTACCTCCAAGGCTACCAATTTACTCTCTCTCTCTCTCTCTCTTACCCATGTTCAAATGTTCCCTCTCCATCAGGCAGGGAAGGGAATTAAATTTGGATCTCCCACATCCTAGGTATGTGCTCTGACCTCTGTGCTAAATGGTACAAAGTCAGGTGGTGCCATCACCTAGATTTTGCATGGGATCCGAGCTGGCAGATGGTTTCTGATCATGAATACCACAAGCAAGATAGATGGAAAAATGCCTATCTTTTCTCTGGTCTTTGATCACATTGAGGCTTCTGTGGAAGATAGGTATTGAGATACCAAGAGTGAGACAGGGGTAGACATATAAGAAACATAGAAGCTTAGGGAACACTGAGATGTAGAAGATAATGTGACCAGCCCTTGTGCTGCATACATACAGAGTGGACATGGTTTTGCTAAAACATTGCACAGAAGTCTCAGTATATAGGACATGTTTTACCTAAATGTACCCCTCTAAATGTCAGTCGCTAATTTATCACAAAAATCCAAGGAAGTTATTTGCCAGATATTAAAACTTTGGTTTATGTTAAGTAATACCTTACTCTACATCAGGTTGTGTTGAGTTCAATGGGATTATTTATGTGCCTAATTGCTCATCACTGAGAAAGTCATAATCTTGCTCATAGTTAATAATTAAACCATGTGGCTTCTTGAGTTTTTAAATGGGAGATAAGAGAAGGAATAGAGTGCAAAGGAAAGTTTTTCCCCAGGATATCCTTTGGGAAATTTTCACTTATTTATTCTCCTCTTGTAGTCAGGAGGTTTAAAAGTTTCATGATGTTATATAATTGCTAATTACAGAGCTAATGCTAAAAGAGGATTTATAACGGGGTTTTTTTTATGACAGCAGTATTTTTGTTCTTGTGGTGCTTTTAATCAATAACAATAGAAAAAAATCACATATTAATTATTTATCTTCTAGTGTCATAAATGTATCTTCAAATAAGATTACTACATTATTTTTATTGAATAGATCTCTTTGAGTGAGTCACTGCTGGAGAGCTTTAAAATGAATTGCAGTAAAAACCCACAGAAAACAGGTTCTGGAAAGTAAACAACCCAAAGAATTTAAATTTTAAATCTAAGAACAGATTGTGGCTATAACTTTTCTGTACTAAAGACACCATAGCAATTAAGGCACATTTCTCTGTGTGCGTAATGAGGAAATGGAGATGCTTCATCTTCTCCTTCAGAACAGATTTTTTTTAAACTATATAATAGAGAACTGTAGACACATTTGCTTCTCTTGCAAGCTTCACTGTTGCACCTATTACAGATCTGATACAGGACAAAGGCAGGATCTGTATACCAAAAATTGAAAAAATGTATTTGTATCCTAACTATACTATTTGTATAACATGACTAGATCTTTATTTTGAGAGTCTATTTTGACAGTTACAAAGGTTTTAGCAATATGTGTGTGACAGGGCTTGACAAATGGCGGCAAAATCTACTCGCCAGCCCCGCACTGCGCATGCGCAAGACCCGCATTGCGCATGTGCGCGCCACCGGTGAACGGGGCGACCGGCTGAAATCTACTCGCCATGGGCGAGTAGAAACAGCGATTTGTCGAGCCCTGGTGTGTGACAAAGTGAGGCCTGATTGCTTTAACAGAGTTGTCCTGTTAGGTTCTGGGAAGCAGACAGTTGCATTGTTAAATGCTATGCATGGTTAAATGACTCTCCCCCACCCTAAGGGGAGGAACCACTGAGTCTGGGATTCAAGTAATTATGGGGGAACAATAGAAAAAAAAATAACAAGGACATATGTGTGTCAAAAGGAGGAAATCCAAAGGGGACACCAAGCACAGAACTCCAGACAGTTCCCACTGCTTCTCGAAGGTATCAGGGGAGCCAGCAGATGCCCCCCAGAGGAACTCTGCCCTGATATGTGACAGGAATGTAGAACAGAAATAGCTCCACAATCGCAGAGTATCCCCTCAGCCAACATCCTCTACCTGGTGTTATATAGATGGTCATTTTGGCCATTGCCAGGAGGAAGTTAATGAGGCGGGCCCGTGACTTTGTGGGGTCAGGTATAGGGTGTGCATATAATATACAGTGAGGGGAGAAGTTCAGCCAAACATGCAAAAGAAAGTTCAAAAGGAGCCAAAATGGGGGCTGAAACCTGGGGCACTCAAGGAAGACATGTGCCAGGGTCTCCTTCTTTACTGCAAAAGGGACAGGCATCAGGGACAGGGGTGAATCATACTTTTGTTCACAGCTCTTAAAAAGAGACTCCAATCAATATCCCCGGTGGTACATGAGATTAAAGTGGAATATAGACTGGTTCGCTGGAATTACTCACCCTCAATAGGTGTTACTCACCTAGTGTTGGAGCTGGACATGAGGGTGCAGAAATGGAGAGTATGGAGCACAAGCATGTACAGATGAGCCCTTGGAGCAATTTAAATGTGAACTGGCTGCAACCACACACTCAACTCGAGGCATATGGGTGGGATGCCTTGGGGGACTCACAGGGCACGGGCCCGATATAAAGATCAAGAGGGCTGGGGTGTATGGAGGATGGACAGCCTCCTCGTGCACGACTTGTTCAAGGTAAGCAAAAGAGACGGGTGATAGGGCTGCCCTCACTTCCTGATGTAGAAAACCCCATTCACAGTGGCCAGACACTTCTTGGTTCTCGAATAGTCCTGCTCTTCAAGGGTGGTGAGGAAGGCTGATGCCTACAAAAAAATATGCTCTGGTTGCTGGCACGATGTTAAGGAGGAGACATAGACAAGGCTCAATATCAGGCTCAGGGGGGAAACAGTGTGGCTACTCCAGCTTGTACTAACAATAGGATAGCTAAAATGTGCTCTGTCCCTAGAAAATACCATAGATTAACCTCTGACCCAAAAGAAGGAGAGCACCCTGGCAACTGCACAGACCCATTCTACAGGCCCCAGTGCTTAATGTAGTCAAGCTGATGAGTGCCCTAAGCGAGTTGGGGAGGATCCTCACAAGTGGAAACACTAAAAGCCTCTATTGGACCTCACAGTAATCTGTGGTGGAATCTGAAACTTATTAGGATGTCACAGAAGGTGCAGACCCACTTGTAAGCTATAGTGTCCTTCCTCCCATTCATCACAGGCTCTTATGGCCCAATGGATGCAATGGAAGCCCCCTGAGCATGAAAGAGCAAGCTGGCCCTTGTTTTGGGAATCACAAGTGTCCAAGAGACATGGAGGAAAATAGATAGACTCGGAGGAGGCCTTTGTGTTTCTCGCCCCCTTTATTCCACAACAGCAGTAATTGCCACTGCAGGGTATGTCGAGACTGCACCGCTCTGCCGACAGAGGGATGCAGATTAGGCAGTTTGAAATTGCTAACGAAGCGGGGATTTAAATATCCCGTGCTTCATTAGCATAAAAATGGCCGCCACTTTTTTCCGGCATGGAGCTTTGTTCCCTGATATTTAAATCCCCGCTTCATTAGCAATTTCAACCTGCCTAATCTGCATCCCTCTGCCGGCAGAGGCGTGCAATCTAGACATACCCATAGGTACAAAGATGTTGAAGTCACGCAATCTAATGGGAGAGAAAAACAACCCTTCACGGTCTTGAAGCCATTACAGATGTGTCTCACACTGGAGCTCCTCATTCTCCTCCACAGATGAGCAGCAAGCTCCATAGCAGGGCCCCCAAGGAGGAGCAGAAGTAATTAGGGAGACCACCAGTAGGAAAGTAGCAGCAGAGGTCTGGTCCAGACAAAAGCTGAAGAAAGTGCTCTGAGCTGAGCAATAGAGCAGTGAAAGGTAGGTTAGAGCAGTGGCACATAAGCTGAAAGGGGCGTACCTCAGGTTAGCGACACCTCAGCCCAATTAAAGACTTCTAATGGTGGGGTTTTTTAAATCTTTTGTTAAGAGAAAGAGAGAGAGAGGGAGGAGGAATGAGAAATAAACTGAAGCAGAATAAACGGCAGCAGGGGAAAAAAGGCTTTTCGTAAGGAGAAGGTTGTTTTCCCCTCTGTAGGGGACATTTGAGTTAACTTCAGTTAAGGGAAGGGATGGCAAAGAGAAGGAGAATAATGGAATGCCCTGGGGATGAGGCAGGATAATATTTTCTTTTGGCATGTGCTGTGATTTTGTTACTTTTGCTAAAGGGATCTACTCTGAGGCCCAGGTCATAAATACTGAAAAATAAACCAAAGTGAAGAATTAAAAATCTCCAGAGTAGAACTGATTTAATCCAGGCCCCTCCACTACTGTAGGGAGTAACCCTGAGGCCGATGAATAGGGCCTTACCAAATTCATGGCCATGAAAAATGCATCATGGACTGTGAAATCTAGTCTGTTTTGAGCTTTTACTCTATATGATACAGATTTCATGGAGGAGACCACAATTTGAAAAATTGTGAGTGCTAAACCAAAAGGGAGCTGCAGGGGGATTGCAAGGTTATTTTAGTTTATTTTTCTTTAGTTTATGCTCTGCCTTTGCTTAATGGGAAGGTGTCTGAATTTTCCAGCTAGACACTTGGGAAAGACTATACTGGGATCAGGATGTGGTGATTCCAAAAGGACACTTGGTAGCCTCATGTCCTCCCACATCACTTTTCTACCTTTTAGTTAACTACTGTTGCCAATTGTTGGCTGTGTGTGTATGTGTTCTTGGTGTATTTGGTCCCAGCTCTGTACAGATAGCTGGCACAGCAGACCTCAGTCAAACTTCCCAAAAAGACAACAGACTTGGTTCAGAAGTGAAGGCTCTCAGCCAGGTTTAATACTAACAAAGCAAAGTACTAGATCAGTGTTTACAGTTACACTAACATATGTACTTCCATGACTGGACTTTTCATTCTCCCGTGGCCAGATGCATACATCCTCTCTGCCACCCCTCTTTTATACACTGATACAAACAAGTTAGGTATGGCTTCTTGGTCATGGTTAGTTATCACCCTTTCCTTTGTACAAGTTGGTTTGAACAAACCAACATGAAGAAGGTAAAGGATAGTATCAGTGTATAAAAAGTGGGGATGTAGAGAAGATGATACCATCATCCTGACCCTATCTTTAAGAAGGGATATTGTGCCACTGCACCATCTTTAGAGAGTGTGTTTATGCTGTGTTTTGCTATTGGAGTTTTGGACAATTGAAGTGATTTAGTAATGACCCCAGAGAAGTCTTATTGGAGCTTAACTAATTTGTCTGATTTGTCTGACATCACAGCTCTGACTAGCAAGCTATTTTCCCTCAATTTTGTTTCCCCCCAAAAAGAGAAAAAGTCTTTACAAGTTGAATAGATTGACCATTTGCCACTTAATTAGGCATATAATGAGGAACTAGAGGTTTAAGTCCTCAATGATACATTTAAATTACTATCTTCAATATTGCCTGCAAGACAAAGTTTGTAGAAATGCTGTCATATGATTTATTGATTGCATTTTTTCAAACTAATATGAGATTGTTTATATTATTCCCCAAATAGTTGTGTGTTTTCTTCTTTGTGATGTGCCTGCTTTATCGAAGTTTACAGGATGGTCTAGCTGAAGGACTTGGTGTGGAACCTAGTAGCGTGCTAGGCAAAATTGAGAGGTAATCAAGCTTTCTACCAGAATAGCTTTAGGATTCTTTTAGAAGGGGTGGGTCTCATATAGGAAGAACACGGATTTAAAAAACTATCCACCACAGGCTTTTTGTGAAGGAATTTAGAGATGGTATAAGAGCCATATACATCTAACAAACACATAATATCCTAAAACACACACACACACACACACACACACACACACAAATCCCTGGAAGAATAAAAATAATCCAGCAGCAGAGGGAGATCTCTAAGACTCTGATTTAGCTAGCAATGAGCAATGGGGAATTGATCATACTATAATTTCCCTGCAGGGCCGGATTAAGGGGGGGGGGGGCTAGCCGGGCAGCTGCCTGGGGTGCCAACCTATGGGGGGCACCTGATTGAAGTGGTAAGGGCTGCTGTGCACCCGGGAGCAGGGCCGTGCATACGCTGCGCGCCCGCTGCCCTGGGCACAAGTATGGCTTGGTCCGGCACTGTTTCCCTGTTCTGTTCATTACTTTTGAAACATCTGATAGCAGCCACTGACAGAAGACAAGATACTGGGGTAGAAGTATAGGTGCTGACTCAAGGTGTGCTCCAGGGCTGGGCACCCATGGAAAAAAAGAGTGGGTAGTTAGCACCCACTGGCAGCCAGAAGCTGTCCTCCTCCCCAGTGCTTCCCGTCTATCAGTGGTGCCAAAGATCAACTCAGAACAGCTGATCACATTGGGTGAGAGGTGCTGGGAGGGAAGGGGAAGATTGGGAACAGAGCATGCTTGGGGAGGTTCTAACTAAGGTGGAGCAAAGATAGGAAGAGGTTTGGGGGAAAGGGAGTGAGGGGTAGAGCCTGGGGCAGAGGAGGGGTTTGAACACCCCCAGAGCCTGGAGGAAGATGGCACTTGTGGCTAGATGGACCATTGGTCTGACTCAGGCCACTCTTATGCACTTATCCTGAATTTTGAAAGATTCTTTTAAAGGAAATGTGACTGGAATTACTCCAAAACACAATAACCCAAAACATAAATTCTACAGATCGAAATGGATTTCAACACTGGGGAAAGGATTATTTGGCAATCTGGAAATGAAGTAGTGTTACTGCATGAATTAGCTTTCAGTTTCACCAATCCAACCTCAACACAAGAGCAACTGAGGAAAATCATATGGCCTATGATACACACCAGATCAGAATAAGTGATCCAATGGTCCTCGCTGGCCTTTAGATATGCTCTATGAAGCTCTACTGAATATAATGCCCTGGGTGTTCCTATGGAGTGCTGCCCACCCTCAACTCTCAGGCTACGTCTAGACTACATGGCTCCGTCGACAGAGCCATGTAAAATAGTTTATTCAGCATAGTCAAAGAAGCGGGGGATTTAAATAATCCCCGCTTCATTAAAATAAAAATGGCCACCATGCTGTGCCAACGATCAGCTGATCCGGCACAGCATGGCAGTCTAGACGCGGCGCGGTCGACAAGGGAAGCCTTTGTCGACCGCTCCAGTATGAAACGAGGTTTACCGGAGTGGTTGACAAAGGCTTCCCCTTGTCGACCGTGACGCATCTAGACTGCTGCGCTGTGCCGGATCAGCTGATCGTCGCCACAGCATGGTGGCCATTTTTATTTCATGAAGCCATGTAGTCTAGACGTAGCCTCATTGAAGACATTAGAAATTGAGAGAGATCATCAGTGTCTCGGGATTAGGATTGAGCCAGTAAAGAATAACTGACTCTTTCTGCCTCCATTTCATCCTTTGCTTATCTATTATTTGCCGTTATTAATTCTTAAGCTATATTTTTAAAAAGTTGAGAACAAGTAAATCTCCTTAGAGGGAAAATAGCTTTATTTTAGGGTTTGTATATGTTACTTATGGTGAAGTATGGCTCCTTAAAGTGTAAAATAAAATTCAGGTTATGCCCAGTCTGTACAGTTTATATTACCTGAATGTTTCACTAAAGTGGGAGGTATATTCTGCATACTTAGTTTTGTATTAATCTGTTTTGATACAAAAATGCAAGTAAATATTATAAAAACAAATGGCATGACTAACATTTTTAAACAGCATGGGGCATCTCATGGGACCTGTGTTCCTGTGTTTTTGTCTATAATATATAGCAATATGCCATATTAACCTGTTCCTTCTAATGATTATAGAACGTTTCATAATGGGAAATCTGCCATTCAGTGTTAGCTGGAGTGGAAACATTTGAATCTTACACCAAAGAGGAATACAAATGCTGAATCAAATTAACAGTTTTGTGTGTTCAATGACTGTGTCTAATCTTTTATGACAGCTGGTACCTGACAGTGAGTTATTTAACCTAGTCTCCACTTCACTAGCTGTTCAATAAGCCTCTTCATAGAAGTGAGATTTGCTGAGCAATACAGTTCTTCTGTCTTGCTTTCTTATTCTACAGCAGAATCGCACTGAAACTATTTCCTTCTCTATTGATGCAATGCAGATTTTGAAAAGAAATAAATGTGTTATGGCTGAAATGCTAGTAGGAGGTTACCCACAGGGTATCATTGAATTCAGGCAGGCAGTCCACATACAGTGCAATCATACACATCACAAAGCAAACAGGAAAGTAAGAAGATTTGCCTGCTTTTTCTTCTAAGCCATAGGAATGATTGGAATTGAAAGAGAATAAAAGCTGCTCGTGAATTCAGGAACCCATACTAAAAAATGGGGTCTCAAGTTAAAGTCACATTTAAATACATAAATATGTAGCTTGGTTTCCAAAATTGTGAGCTTCTATTGTAGATAGTGGGAGTTGTGGGAGTATTCAGGATTTATAAAACCCAGGTCACTCATTTAGACAGACATTAAAAAAAAACTTGCCCATACTATTTGTAACATTTCATTAGAGAAGGTAAAGAAAAAAAAGATTTCTTCTGTGTGGGCTCACTGTGGGTGTGCTTTCTATTGGCTAGGAACAGCATAACAGCTGTCTGTTCTAGTGCCCTCTACTGTTGGCTGTTCAGGTTCTATTGGTGCTCAGCCCTGTGATTCGGCCCTGAGCCAGGTCACGTTTTAGTTGCCCTCCTTCTGTGATTCAGCCCTGAGCACACCTGTTGCACATCTTCTGTGAGTCAGCCCTGAGCCAGGTCTCATTTTAGTTGCTCACCCCAGTTGGGAGTAGCAGAAAACCCAACAAACAAAAGTCCAATTCAAAGATTTCTGACTCCAGGGCAGTGAATCTTGCATCCATCTCTCTGGGCAACAAATTGTTCCTGTCACCTTAAATAAGAGGTCTTTGTGCCTCCTTCCCAGTGGCTAGTAAATGAACGCAGGTCTACCCTTTCCACAGGGTTGCAGTCCAGATATCTAGGACAAGCAGTTAATGTCTGCTCTATCAAATATCTTGCCATTTCCTTCCTACACTGTTTCCTAGTATTAGCCTTCCCTCAAGGCATCACCACCTAGTAGTCTGGTTCCTAGCGTTGTGTCAGAGTCAGCCACAGGAATTTGCTTCATTTCTGCATCTTCCAGACTACAGTGTTGTTCCTTGTCTCCAGATCCCTCAAACACCTGACCAAATGCCCCTTAAGCCCACTGTCACTGTTGCATGTTCTTTACAGCCTCTGGCTTTCTTCTGGCACAGGTAAATCCATGTGTGGCCCCAGGCTTCACTCATCCCATCCTCTTAGGCTTCCTTCTCACTCAGGACCTTCTGCTTCCAGCTCCAAGCTTTTGGCTTCCTAGTCTTTCTTCACCCTTTAGCACACAACAGGACATACCCAGCTTCCTCTCACCTAGGTCTGCTGCTTGTCCTTTTTTCCACTGATCTGTGTTTCTTCCTATATGAAGATCTGACTCAGAGATGGGGAATCTCTGGCTCACTGGCCGCATGCGTTTCTTTAGGGTTAGCTTCTGGTAGGCCACCAGATGTCTGTTTACCTGACCGTCAGCAGGCATGGACCGTTTCCCAGTGGCTGCAGTTTGCCATTGCCTGCCAACAGGAGCTGCGGAAGTGGCATAGGGCAGGTCACCGCTTCCCATAGCCACTATTGGCTGTATTTTTGACTATATAAAAATAATATATCTATATCTATATCTATTCAGGACAAAAACAGTGCCTTCATATGAGTTTATACAGGGTCTATCATGTTATGGGTATTAACAAAAACAAGCAATAAATAAACAATAAATCGGCAAGATGCTTTCCACCTCCTTGTTTCCTGTGATGCAGTACAGCAAGTTAAGGAAAATTGCCTGCACAGGACAGAAGGACCTGCACATCATCAAACAGTCAAGAAACAACCCAGGGAGGAATGCTGTTCAAGATAAAATAGCTGAACACCTGTGTGATCCGCAGAGGCTCCTAGCCTCCATTACTGAGGCCACCGATATGGACCCGATGATGCAGCAAGCACTGAAAGAAATTAAAAATTCAAAAGACTAATTAACTACACATATTAAAGATGTAAACTGCAAACTGGCAGTAATTAATTCTAAACTCGATAAAATGTAAGCACATATTAAGGAAGCTAAGTTTAGAATCAGTGATAGAGAGAACAGTAAGCTGACAGCTGTGTATGAGTGGCAAAAATACACACAACTATATTTTCTCTGCAGAAGGAAGTGATTGATTTCAAAGCTAGATCTCAGAGATCTAATTTACATATTTTAGGGATATATTAGGGGAAAGAGGAGCCCTATATATGCACTAGATCTATTACACTAGTTGCACATTGGACATTATTAAATGGAAAAAGTTGGGGATTCATATTAGAATTGAAAAGTGGTTAAGGACAGGGTTAAAAGGGAAAATACAATGGGGAATGCTGAAAGACAAACTGTCAGGCTGGAAGGAGGTTACACGTAGCGTTCCTCAGGGATCAATAATTCTTATTTAACATTTCTCATTCATGACTATGGCATTAAAAAGTATGAGTGTACTAATACAATTTATAGAAGATATAAAGCTGGGTAGTATTTTCAATACAGAAGAGGGTCACAATATCATGGAAGAAGATTTGGAAGACATTGAAAACCATAATTATAGAAATGGAATGACATTTAATAGTGCAAAGTCTTGCACTTAAGCACTAACAACCAGAATTTTTGCTATAAGCTGGAGTTGCCCTTCCTTTTGCAAACAGAGTGAAGCCTGATTTGCTTGTTGTGAAGGAAGTTGTTTCAGGACATTTACTGACAGTTCAAACTACTGTTCAGCAATGTTATTGTGATGGGTTAGGTCACAGAGATCCCCTTGAGATTGTCACTTGATGTGCTGAATTACCACTGCACCCATCTACCTACCATCTGGGGTGCCACACCACGCTATCCTATTGAGCCAGACCCACCAGTCTCCTCCAGCGATGGCACAGACTTGGGGTCACAGCCCAGAACAGAGCAGCACAGACACTGGGAGCAGATAAGCTCTGGGAAGGCTCGGTCAAAGGAACTTGACATGGCACCCAGATGCAGAGTCCCAATGGGACCAGAACCGCAGATAAATGTGTCTTTCTTACACTTATAAAAAAATTATACTGACAAAGTTCCAAAATTTGTCTGCCCCTTTATCAATGATAGATATGCATCGCTATTATTTATTAATAATAAACATATATGATTTTATTAAGTATAATAAATAGGATTTTAGTGGTTGCAAGTACAGCAGAGAGATCAAAGTAAGATATTAAGCAACATAAAAACAAAACATAAGAGCTAAACCCAATACATATTGCTAATCATAATTTCTCACCCTAGTTCTTCTCAGGCCAGAGATGTCCTTTCTGATCTGGGTCCAGTAGTTCTTCTCCTCCCCTCTTGTTACATTTCCCTTCCAGGTGTCTCCATGTATCTCTTGGAGTGGGGATTCAGTCTGTAAAGTCAGTTGAAGACAATCATTGTTGACTTCCCTTGTCTTATAAAGAATTTCCCTAGGCAGGGAAGCCTTTATTCAATTTCCTAACACTTCTGTGGAAAAGTACAAAATTCAAGATGAATTCCAGAATCAGATGACAGGGACACATGTTTTTGTGGCAGGTCTGGAAGAAAACAGTTCTCCCCAACTCAATTCTCTCTTGCTAATAGGCTACTGTCTCTGAGTCTGGCTTCTTCTTTATTGTTTCTGATATGCTGGACATAGGTGTTTCTCACCATGATTATATTTATAATATATCTACAATCTATTTTCCTAATTTCAGATACAGAAATGGTACATTCATACAAATGGAATATATGATATGTTACATGATTTATTTAATATAAAGCATGTTGGAGATAGCCATATTCATATCCATAAGCATATTTCCACAAATAATATGATATACACTACCACAGTCATCTTTTATATTTTTTATTCTCCTTCTGTAGTGAAAAACAGGATGTATTTTTTTCAGACTGTGGGTATTCTTTTCACAAATTGTTTGACAAGTGATATTTTAATTTTGGGAAAATATTAAATTGTGTCCTCAATGAGAGATTGGATTGGAATCATCTGGAACCATATCCACTGACTGCTCAGTGACTTGCAATACAACTGATTGAGAACTAGTGTGTTAGCTGTTTTTCTGTTGCCTATCTGGACCGGTTTTATGACATAGTTTGGTATTATTTTTGTTGTCTCTTCCTTTTATTCAAGACCATCACACATAGCAGTATTTTAACACTTGCCTTTTACAAGAAGGCTACTTTTGGGACTCTATCAATATTGGGGGATGAGCCTGGATAGCCTGAAAGGATAATTCCCACAGCTCCTATTGGCTACCAATGGTGAGCTGCAGCCAATGGGAACTGCGAACAGCCATATCTTGTGAATGCTAAGGTAAATGAAACATCTGGCGACTGGCCAGCAGCTGACTTTGACAATTATGAGTGGCCTATGAACCACCAGTTTCCACCTCTGTTGTATACTGACCTAGATACTCTACTTAAAGTGAATAGTGCTTTGAACTCCCCTTTTCAAGTTTGTAGGGATTCAGACAGCATTATTCCCTTCCTGCTTTATTATATGTTCTTTCTATTGACTCTGTTGTGAATGCTGCTTTCTTTCTCTGTTCTAGCTTGTACTCCAGGGAAAGTATCTCAATAGACTGACAATGTGAATGTGTTTATTATTCATTATTGTGGTGTCCAGATTTTGAATGAATGTCACCACTTTTCTGAGTGGACTTCCTTAGCTTGCATAAATTAGGGGAACAGTAAAACACTCTTACTGGGGGCTTGAGTGATCTTGCATTCCCCCAACTTTGCCATGGAGTGCTATCGTGGAGCTGAACTAACTTTAAGGACTTTGACTGGAGGATATTTTTGCTCATAATTGGGTGCAAGTTATTGGGAAGTTGCCAAAGTTAAAATGGTTTTTGCTTCAATTCTGAGAGGGTATGTCTACACTAGCTCGGTAGTTCGAGCTAGGTAGGCAAATGAGGGCAACCGGAGTTGCAAATGAAGCCCAGGATTTAAATATCCCAGGCTTCATTTGCATCTTCCCGGGCGCCGCCATTTTTTAAATCCCCCTTAGTCCAAACTCCGTGCCCGCGGCTACACGCGGCATGGAGTAGGTAGTTCAAATTAGGTAGTGGAACGAGGTGTACCAGTAGTTCGAATTAGAGATCCTAATTCGAACTACCTACTCCGTGCCGCGTGCAGCCGCGCACGGAGTTCAGACTAAGGGGATTTAAATGGCGGCACTGGGAAGATGCAAATGAAGCCCAGGATATTTAAATCCCGGGCTTCATTTGCAACTCCGGTTGCCCTCATTTGCCTACCTAGCTCGAACTACCAAGCTAGTGTAGACATACCCAGAGTGAGTTAGTCAATAATAATTTAATTGCCTCTATGTTATGACTTAAATTCAATGCTTGAGATAACCCTCCCCTCCTTTTACACACAGTTAAGAAGGTTCTTCTGGACTTTTTGAGGGATGGCATCATTGTCTGGGTTAGAGTATTTTGTATCTGTCCTTCAAGATGGGAGGTCAAGGTATCACTGATCTTTTGAACAGAGTCACAACTTTTTAGTAATTGTCTCTTCACCAGCTGTTCTTTGTGGATGAGCCCATTCCTTAGAAGAAATTGATCTGTGTGGGTTTTTTTGGCAGATAGCAGATAGTGATTTTTTAAGATGAGGTTGCAGGAAAAGGCAATGGGAGTTCCAAGGGCTCCTTGCTGACACTATTGTTTATAACCCTGCTGCAAGGATTCCTATTCTTGTTTGTAGGAACCATGTCCCCTTATTGCAACAGGTATAACAACAGTAATTTAATGTATTTTACTAATTTGTCATGGGTCCCAGAAATATGTTGTCTGTCAAGCTTGGTTTTCATTTTGTACAGTGAGTTTTCTCTTCTGGGTTTTTAAAAAAAATCAAAGGTAGAATCAGCCCTTTCCAGGGGCAACATTGCCAGTAAAGACAGTTGCTTCCTTGAGTAAGACATTCCTGATTATACTTGTGTGTATTTTCTTCCCTGTAGTTCCTGCTGTGGATTGGGATGTTGACAAGCTTGGCAGCTTATTTGCCTTCAGTAGGTCTTCTGAATTTACTTGTTAATAGGTTAGGCTCTAAGTCATTGTATAATCTTGTGGTAAAGAAATGCCATTTTTGAAGGTTTGTTGATTATCTCACTACAATATGGAGAAGACAGCTTCTAGTAACAGAGGGGTAGCCGTGTTAGTCTGAATCTGCAAAAGCGGATTATTGTAAGATTATACAATTATTATAAGATTATAAAAGATTATACAATGCAAAAGCGGCAAGGAGTCCTGTGGCACCTTATAGACTAACAGAAGTGTTGGAGCATAAGCTTTTGTGAGCAAAGACCCTCTTCATCAGATGTCACATGCAGGACTCCTCGCAGCTTCTAGTAAGAAATTATATCCATCGATCCTGGAAAACTGCATGCAAGCCTCCAATAGCAAAGAGGATATGCCATCATCAGTGGGGAATTCATTCTTGGGACTACTGCCACGAATGCATTTGTACTTTATATTGGGTTAAGCACAGATCGCCATTTTAAAAAATAGATTATACAAGTTATTTGCTACTGGGATTTCTGATATTCTTTGTTTTGTTAATTTGTAATTTTTTCCACCTTCATTTGGATTTTAGATATTAAATTCTTATAAGCAATTTGGTTCAATTTATTCAGTGGTGGACTATTAGAAATGCACTTTATATTGTTCAGGATGGGCAATTATTTTTGAATTTGAAATCTATTTTCCTATTTTTACTTTCTCTCTTTCTCTATCTCTCTCTCTTTCCCCGAATATCATTCTGATACCTGTTACCATGGTATCTAAGTGCTTTTTAGGATAATTCTATTCTATAGTAAAGTTTCATAGAGTTCTTTTGCATAAACTCTGCATTACAGTTCTTTAATATATCATAAAACTGTGATAATGCAGTTGGCCAGGAAAAATGTTCACTAAACCCCAGGAAATGTTACAATATTTACTACAATACAATTGCTATCATACAAGCTGAAAACGAAGGAAAAAACAATTAAATCACAAAGCACAGCAAGAAAATCTAGCAGAGAAGAGACATTGAAAAGCCCCAACAATGGAAAAATCCAAGACAAATAAGAATATTAGATTTAAAATATCATGAAAGAAACATTGCAGTATAATGATCTCTCATGGTGAGATTTTGAATTTTGAGTTCATACACAATGAATGTAAATGTAAATCTTTGGACTCATGCTACTTACCACAGTTGCTCATTTCCCTATTAAATTCAGTTCTTTTTTTTATTATATAAAATATTTGAGTCATTTTCTACCATGTAACCATGAGAGTTAATGGCAACTGAATAAAAATGTTGTTTACTACTGAGAATTAAAGTGTAAACTACAAAGCTTGTTAAGGTTTCTTTTTTATAAAGTTAGAGAAGAAATGTTCCTCTGAATGCAAAGGTTCTGGCTTCCATATTCAGTCAAGAAGCTTGGGTTTTGCTCTAAAATTCTCTCTACCAGGTAGATAAAAATCAGCCCTTTTTCCATGGGTGTCTGTGTTATGTATCCTGCAGGTATTCTGGGTTGTCAGACACCTCATTACCACCAGCTCTTCAGCATGAGGAAGACTTGTTTGTACTATGGGTCAGCTCCCAGTTCCATTAGCCAAGGGCATCAAAAGGATTTTCTTCTAGACATGCACAGGCCCTGGCCTCTCTCTACAGGTAAGAGATAGGCACACACTAGTCTCTGAGCCTTCTGAATGTCTCCCTGAACTGCCCAGCTTCTACACCACTGTACTGTCCTAGACTCCAGAATACCAGCAATGGACTCCAGAATACCAGTTTCACCTCTGATCACCATACAGCTTGACATACAACAATTAGGACATGTCTACACAGCAGGGCTAAAGTCGAAATAGGCTATACAACTTCAGCTACATCAAGGCTACGTCTAGACTGCAAGCCTCTTTCGAAAGAGGTTTTTTTTTTGAAAGATACTTTTGAAAAAGCCTCTTTTGAAAAAGAGAGTCTAGACTACAACCAGTACTTTCGAAAAAGCAAGCCGCTTTTTCTCGAAAGAGAGCACCCAGGCAGTCTGGATGCTCTCTTTTGAAAAAGCACAGTTTTCAAAAGAGATTAGTGCGTGTTCAGTTTCTTTTGTTGTTCTTAATATGTTTTTCTCTCTAATGCTTTAAATGTAAGAATAAATGTGCTTTCTTAGAAAAGGCTGCATGGTGACTTATAACTGTGGCAATAATGCCTTTTGTATCCTGTAAGGAGAAAACGGAGCTCAGATTCTTATTAGATAGTATTGCTTGCTGTGGGTTATCACATTTTAGGCAGGGGACTGTTCAGCTTGGAAATCCCCCAGTCAGGAAGGAGAGAGATGTGGATTTCTGCCCAAAAGACAGTATGGCTGAGAACCAATGAACCTAGAGAGAATTTCCTTGTTTGGGGAAATTTAGGTAAAGTTGCACTGAACTATGAGAGATACATCATTAAAGATGAGGATGGTGTAGGGAGCTCGCACCTTATCACTTTATCATGTTTTCCAATGGAAGCTCAGAATTATGCTGAACATCACCAAAATGAACACTGCAAAGCAGAATATCCCTGTGTTGCATTTAACATAGCATCCTTGGCAACCAAGCATTAGTGTTAGTCATTATTGATCAGAGATGATGACCCATGTTCTAAAAAGACTTGCACATATGCTTAACAGTGAGCACATTTTTAAATCCTACTGCTCTTAAAGCATGCTTAAAGTTAAGCATATCTCATAGGTATTTTCTGGACTTGATACCCTTTGAGAGCACTTGGATCTGAACTGGATTATGGATTCAGAGTTGGAGCTGCATTTGCATTGCCATATTCAGGACTGTTCAAATATGCAGGTTGAGGGCCATCTCTATAAAGCTGACTAAATGAGCAGCTTGTGAACAGTAAAAAAGTGATGTATGTCATCAGGAACATTCCGTTAATTCAGAATACAAGCAAATATATCCAATTACCAACAGGGAAATATTACGTAATTGCAATGGCTCTTTTTTTTAAAAAATTTCAGATGGTGAATAAAGCTACCAGGGGAGATGCTGTTCTAGATTTGATTTTGACAAGTAGTGAAGAAATAGAAGAAAATTTGAAAGGGGAGGCAATTAAGTGAAAGTGATCATGAAATGGTAAAATTCATTATTCAAAGAAATGGTAGGAGGGAAACTAGGACAATAAAAATAATGGAGTTTACAATGGCAGACTTTCAGAAACTCCGAGAGTTGGTAGGTAAAATACCATTGGAAGAAACTAAAAGGAGGAAAACACTTTTAGAGAGTTAGCAGTTTTTCCAATTGACATAATGAAGGTCACAAGAGCAAACTATCCCACAGTATAGGAGATACAGGAAGTATGGTAAGAGATCACCCTGACTTAACTAGGAAATCTTCAATTATATGAAACTCAAAAAAGAGTCTGCTAGGAGTGTTTATATTCAAAGAATGAATATAAACAAATAACAAATATGTAGGGACAAATATAGAAATTCCAAGGGACAAAATGAGATTAAACTAGCTAGATAAATAGATGATGACAAAAAATATTCTACAAATGCATTAGAAGCAAGAGGCAGACCAAGGATAGGATAGGCCTGTTACTTAATGAGGGGAAAAAACAAGAAAAGAAAATGGAGAAATAGCAAAAATGCTAAATAATTTTTTTTTCAGTTTCCACCAGAAAGTTTAGTAGTGATTGGACATCTAACTTAACAAAGAACAGTGAAAATGAGGTAGGATTAGAGAAGAAGTCAGGAACTTCTGGCTCGCTGACCACATACTGTTTGTCACCATTAGTGACTAGTGGGACTCCAGATGGTTTGTTCACTGAGCACCTACAGGCACGAAGCCCGGCAGATCCCAATGGCCATAATTTGTCGTTTCCAACCAATGAGAGCTCCGAGAAGTGGTGTTTTGTCCCACACTGCTTCCCACAGCTCCCACTGGCAGGGAATGCCAAACCATGGTCACTAGAAGCTGCAAGCAGCCATTCCTGCTATTTGCTCAAGTAAACAGACTGTCTGGCAGGCTGCCAGAGGCTAACCTTGATGAACCACATATGACCAGAATTCTGAGATTCCTCATCCCTGGATTAGAAGCTATAATGTGGACTGAAGTTCAAAATTAGGTAGACAAGTTAGATGTCTTGAAGTCATGAGGACTTGATGAAATACATCCTAGAATACTTAAGGATCTGATTGAGAAGATATTGGAGATTAATGATTCTTTTCTAAAAGTCATAGAGTACAGGAGAGATTCCAGAGGACTGGGAAATGGCAATTATAGTGCCCATGAATAAAAAAGGAAATAAGAACAATCTGGAGAATGGCAGACACTCAGCTTAACTTCTGTACTCAGAAAGATAATGGAGCAAATAATTAAGCAATTTATTTGCAAATACCTGTAAATATTAGTCTCAGAATAGTCATTGCAAACTGACTAATAACTTCCTTTGATCGTGTAACAAGCCTTATAGATGGGTGGAAGTAGTATATTTGGTATATCTTGACTTTAGGAAGGCATTTGGTAGCTGTCTCAAATAATCTGCTTGTACACAATTAAGGAAGACACAGCATAGATTGAGCTACTCTAAGGTGGGTTGGTAAATGGTTGGAAAATTATTCCCAGAGAGTAGTTACCAGTGGTTCACCGTCATGATGGAATAGCATATCAAATGGGATGTTGCAGGAATCAGTTATGAGTCTGATTCTGTTCAATATTTATTTAGACAGGGCATTGAGAGTATACTTATAAGTTTGTGGATGAAGCCAAGCTTGGATGCGTTATAAGTGATTTGGAAAATAAGATCAAAATTCAAAATGATCTGGATAAACTGGAGAAATGGTCTGAAGTAAATAGGATAAAAGTCAGTAAGGACATATGCAAAGTACTCCTTTTAGGAAAGAATCAGTTAGACACATACAAATGCTTATGAAGAAGTACTATGGAAAGAGATATTGCGATCATAATGGATCACAAGCAAAATATGAGTGTTGTGAGCAAGACACAATAAGTATTTTCTTCATTGCTCTGCACTGATTCGGCTTCAAGTGGAGTGTTGTGTCTTGTTCTTGTGGCCACATTTCAGGAAAGATGTGGACATATTGGAAAAAATCCAGAGAAGAGCAAGAAAAATGATTAAAAGCATGAAAATCATGATGCATGAGAGAAGATTGAAAAAAACTTGGTTTGGTTATTCTGTAGAAGACAAGGTTGAGTGCGGACATTATAACAATTTTCAAAGACATAAAAATTTGTTACAAGGAAGAAAATTATTCTCCTTAACCTCTAAGGATAGGGCAAGTAGTAATGGGCTTAAATTGCAGCAAGGGTAGTTTTATGTGAACATTAGGGAAATCTTTCTGATTATCAGAATAAATTGTCTAGGGAGTTTGTGGAATCTCCATAATTGGAGATTGTTAAGACCTGGTTAGATAAACACGTATCAGGGATGGTATAGATAATACTGAGTTCTGCCATGAGTGCAATATGTACTTGATCACCTCTCAATGCCCTTCTAATGCAATATTTCTATGCTTGTCAGGGATCTTTTGTGTTTTTTGTCACCACAATTATTTAGTATTTACCAACAGATTCATTTCCCTGGCCTATTCTTGGCAGAACCCAAATTCTAGAGGATACCATACAATTTCTATAACTTCCAAGTTCATGGAGTATAATAGCATGTTAGTATGAGGAAGGAGTACCTTAATAATATTGAATGTTCCCATTAAATTAAATAGGAATTTTTTTTGAGTAAAGTTCTGCTTAACATATGTTATAGTATGAAAATCTGGCCCTACATTATAATTTGAATATTAGAAAGCTAAGATGACTTAAAAAAAAAGATTCAGTTGGCATAAAAAACCAATAAACACACCAATGGGCTGATCATATCTTATATGATTTCTGGCACTGATGTTACAGTGTTTACATCATTTCATTAATTTCTTCATCTTTTTTGACTTCATGAGACAATCTGGCTGCATCTAGACTGGCATGATTTTCTGCAAATGCTTTTAACGGAAAAGTTTTTCGGTTAAAAGCATTTGCAGAAAAGAGCGTCTAGATTGGCATGGAAACTTTTGCGCAAAAGCACTTTTTGCGGAAAAGTGTCCGTGCCAGTCTAGATGCGGTTTTGCGCAAGAAAGCCCTGATCGCCATTTTCGCCATCGGGGCCTTTTTGCACAAAACAGTCCTGAGCTGTCTACACTGGCCCTCTTGCGCATTTGCGCAAGAGGGCTTTTTTTCCGAACGGGAGCAGCATAGTATTTGCGCAAGAACACTGACAATCTTACATCAGATCGTCAGTGTTCTTGCGCGAATTCAAGCGGCCAGTGTAGACAGCTAGCAAGTTTTTCCGCAAAAGCGGCCGCTTTTGCAGAAAAACTTGCCAGTCTAGACGCAGCCTCTGATGTTTTGGTCAAGCACCTCTTCAGAATGATCTAAAGAGCAGCACATTTAACCTAAGATAAAAATATATGATACTTATTTTTCAGCTAAAAAGCAATGTGTTGTTTTTTCTTCATGATATAAATGTGAATTAGCATAGCATACTGCAAAGACTCAGTGATTTTGTTGGCTTTGGATAAACATTGATAAGACCAGTATTTATTCAGACCTTAAAAGGTCTTTTCCTATCTCTTTCTGAATATAGGGTGGATGATTTTCAACCGGGACTTTTGGGGGAGCATAGCAATCTTTATTCTTTCACCTTTCCAGCTAAAGCACACATCAACAGCAACACTAGGAACTCATATTTTATAAGTGCTGAAGGCACCTTTGTGGGAAATGGGCCATAGCCATAGTCAGAACTCTCCAATAAAATCCTTTAGGGTTTCTCCAAAACAGAGGAACACTAAGTACCCTTCACTCCACTCACATATATGAACATGCACACACTAATAGGATGTTAAATGAAACCTACTAAAGTTGGACACTTTTAAATTAGCAGGTACAGATAGCGTGTATCCATGAGTTTTAGAAGTGTTATCTCAGGAGCTCACTGGACTGTTACTATTAATTTTTAATAGGTGGAGTACCAGGATGTCCCAGAAGGTTATAAGAAAGCTAATATTGGATCAAAATTTTAAAAGAGTAAACAGGATGATGTTTATAAATAATCTTTTACTTGGTGGTCTGTATCTTAAGCTTATAAAAAGTACACAGGATTTTTTTTAGGAGAAAAGGCAATACACCATGTTTATTGAGAACGCAATATAAAAAGCATATGCATTCACACACACATCAGTCCTATCCACTTCATTATAGTTACGAGTCTGATGCTTGCATCAACCTAGTGTCCAGCTGGGCTGAGTGCAAGAAAGCTGAGCTCTGTTAGTCTGGACGGATGCTTCAGATCTTCTTAGGATGGAACTCAAAGAGCCCTGGAAAAGACCCCATCTTTTCTAGGAATCCCTTCTTATGCAATTCTAAAAATGTTGTAATCAGTAACTTTACAACATAATCAATCTCTTTGCAATATATGTTTATCTTGAGAGTCTTTATATTGTTGTTTAACATCAGTCTGCTAATGTGCCCCACCCTGGTTTCCTAGGGATTTGTTAACTTCACACATTGGGAGTGCTTGCCTCTAACTTCAGGGTCCTCAATCTGCCCTCCTCAGCCATTAAATCCAGTGGGTGCATTTGATAGATGCTTGGTGTTCCTGAGTCTCAAGCCCCTCCTCTCACCATCTGGATACTGTGTTGGCCTTCAGCCTAATCTGTTTTCAAACACTCACATTCTTCACTCACACAAACAAATATTACATAGCTACTTCAAATGAGCAAGAATTAAATAGTTGCTTTTGTAAATACAAATCTAGTACAAAATATTCTAAAATTAAAGTAACTACTGTCACAAATTCTTCCGTAATGCAAAAGACATTCTTACACTCTTAGGGTAAGTCTACACATCACAGTTATTTTGAAATAACAGCTGTTATTTCAAAATAACTTTCCTAGCATCTAAACAAGCCAACCACTATTTGGAAATTAAATCGAAATAGCAGAGGGCTTATTTTGAAATTGGTAAACCTCATTCCACGAGGAATAAAGCCAATTTTGAAATTGATATTTCGAAGTAAGTGCTGTGTAGACACTTATTTTGAAATAGCAAGCCTCCAGCCCTTCCCAGGGCGCCCTGGTGGCCACTCTGGCCTCAATGAAGAACACTCCTCTCCCTCCCCGCCTCCCCGGAGCCCTTAAAGGGGTAGACTCTGGCCACAGTGCCTGTGCTAGCTCCAAGCCTGCCAGCCCAGAGCCAGCAGTGGCCACCAGGGCCCCTGACCCAGTGGCCCCAAAACATGAGCCAGCAAGCCACTGGCAGCCAGCCCTCCACCACTCCCCAGGAGCAGTCTGCCAGCTCCCAGGAGCCTGCCAGGGCCCGGAGAAGGCAAGCGCCTTTCTGGTCCAGGGAGGAGATCATGGACCTTATTCAGGTTTGGGGGGATGCCCCCAACGTCCATGATCTCCGCACTAGATGGGGGAACGCAGCCGTCTATGGCAGGATAGCTGCCAGCCTGGCCACCAAAGGCCACATGCGAACCCAGGAGGAGGTTCGCATGAAAATCAAGTTGGTCCGGCGAGACCCCCAACTCTGAGCCCTGAGCTTCCCCTCCCCCTTCTTTCCCTTGCTTCCCCCTTCCAGCTCCCTCCTCCCAGGTTTCCCCCTTCCCTCTCCCACCCTCTCTCGTCCCCTCTCCTGCCTCCTTTCCCCAGTCTCACCAGTTTCATCCCCCCCCATCCCAGTTTTGTTGAATAAAGAAAGTTTGTGTTCATGAAAATACATGATTTTATTTTACATCAGGAAGGGGGGTTAGGGAGAGGTAAGTGGAAGGATGTGAGGGAGGAATGAAGCACAAGCCCCCAGTGGGGCAGACTAGGGAGACTCTCAGTCTCCTCAGGGTAGATGCTCTCCCACAGGGCCTCCTGGATACTGACAGCCCCCCGATGGACCTCCCAGATGGCAGCCTGCAGAAAGTGTAGCCAGGCTCGTAGCAACGCATCCACGGGAAGCACCAGAGTGTCTAGGGGCAGCTCTGGTTCCATGTTGCAGAGTGCTGTGGTATCCCGAGTGAGGGCAACCAGAGCACTCAGAGACACAAATGCTTTGCTGTCCCTCATCGAGGTAGGCAAGCAAGCAGGGAAACCTGAGAACTGGCTGACCGGGGGGGGTCACTTTAAGCACAGGCCTCAGATAGCCTCAGGCAGCAGCCACACAAAGTAACTCCTGACCTGATGCCCTGCCGGACCTAGTTCCGGCCGGCCTTAAATGCGATTCAGCATCCACTCAGTGTGGATACGCTATTTTGAAATAGCCAAATGCTATTTTGAAATGCATTTCATGTGTAGACGCGTTATTTCAAAATATCTTATTTCGAAATAACTATTTCCAAATAAGATATTTCGAAATACCGCTGTAGTGTAGACGCACCCTTAAAGAAGAAGAAATCCAAAGAGTAAAAAAGGGTGTCTATAGTGAGTCACAAGGACACTTATGGTCTATTCCTGTCTGGACATCAGTGACAGACAGAAACAGCCTGCCTGATGTATCTTTACCAAGACACTAGGCTGTTCCTTTTTGCTAGTCAGAAAGGGTGGCTGGCAGAGTACACTGAGGCACATTACATAAGGCTCCATGTATATGCACCACAGGAATCCTCAGGTTCCCCTCCCCACCTTAGGGGTTTAAAGAACTATGTTACAAATATTGGAAGCTGTTAAATGATGAAGATTTAGCTCTGCAATTCTCATCAACTTGAATGGAAATCATAAATCAAAATGAGATGCACTAATTTGAAAATATATCTGTTTAAAGATCACATTTGCTCTCAGTTTGTTTTACCTACCATCATTACCAGTAATACCTATGATTACTATCAACAAAAGGGATTAGAGAACATAATATGTTTCTCCAGTTTTTCAGTTAGTTTACAGTATGTATTTGACAGAACTACATATAAGGTTAGTTTCTCTTTCTGTCCTCTGCAGCCAATCTGTAATTTTTTTTCTTTTTCATTGTGTGTGTTTTTCACTCAGCAATATAGCAGAGTCACATATATTAACCCTCCTGTCCCCCCCCTACGCTCCCCCCCACCCCCACACAGGAAAATGTGGTTTACAGGGGGGACTCAGTGGAAGATATAATGAAGTAACTTCTTACCATTTTTTCATTTTTATTATTTGACTAGATTTCAGGCTGACAGTGGCCCTTTAAGCATTTTTAAAATCATCATAGTAAATGTTTTCGTTAAGGTAAAGAATGCCATCTGAAATGCAGCTTGCTGAAAAGTTAATCAATAAAGCCTGTTTTTAATCAAATAAAAATAAAAAATTAATTCAAGCTAAAGGCTACATCAGAGAAGACATACTGACCTTTGTAAATATACTTCTGATTTCTTTAACATTCTATAAGAAAAACTGTCAGAGGCAGGTTGAAAATGTAATTGAAAGTGTAATTGAAAGAAATGTGTCACAATTAACGTATTAGTGCATAGATTGATATCACAGTGGTGCACTTCAAATCTTTGAGGATCTTGACAGCATTGCCATTATATCCCCTGTTGTTGGAGGTTCAGAACTTGACCATGGAAAAATAATTCCAGCCTCAAAGCTGGCAAGCAAAGTTTAGGCCCAGGAGTATATGTATTTGTTTTTCTGTAGTATTTATTTATATTAATTATATTAGCTGACTTTGTGCTAGTGAGGGACATTTATGGCTTCCAGTTTTTTTGGGGAAAGTATGGTAATTTACAGAACTATTTGTGTGGTATCCTGACCCATACTTCACTGACTTCAATAGGGTTAGGATTCCACCTTGATGCATAACAGAAAATCATTCAGGGATAAATTCTGCACTTGGATCTATGAGAAAAGGATAGTTTCATTGACCTAGCTAGTAAGCATGTATACTCTTCTGATCTAAGTGGAGATACTAAGTCTTTCTCTTTATTTCAAGATTTTCTGTTGGTTTGTTTATTCTCCCTTATTTTTACTAATAATGAAAGTTTGAATGAAAACATTTTCTTTGTTACTGAGTTCACGGTTTTCTAATTATTTTTGAAGGGTAACTAATCCAAAATTGGTTTTCATTAAGCACTTGAAGCAGTGCTAAGTTTAACCAGAGTTACACTCATTTCAACAGTAATTTGATAGGTTTATGAAATGTATCTGGTTTATTAATTGCTCTTTCTTTGCATATGTTACTGCTAATCAATTATCAAGTTTTATTTGGTTACTGAAAAGATGCATTTCAAGTGATCATTTATAAGATAAGTATACTTAACATTTAGATGTTGCTTTGCATTTTCAAAGATTTTTTTAAAACACTAGCTAACTCTTATGACTTACTGATCAGCTAACTAAATAGTAACAAAATATGTAAAGATGAAGACATGAAAAAAAACCCTAAATATACAGAGAATGTAAGTGATTTGCCCAAGGCCTTGGCAAGTCTGTGGAAGAGCTAGGATTAGAATTTAGAAGTTTTCAATTCCCTGCCTGGTGATCAATCCACTAGATCATGCAGTTTAGAAAAGCACATCTCCAGCCTGTATGACACCCAAGCCACTGCAAGGATGAAAAGGAACCAGCTGTCTAGTGCCCCTGAGAAATCTGAGCAGACCCACATTTTTGCACACAATCATGCTGTAATTACATATCACCCCAGGAGTTCTCAATATGATTACTTTCCATAAAGCTGCTAGAGAGGCAGACTACAGCTTAGACAGCTGAAGGAAAAATAATCAAGCAGCAGGGGTTTTTTGCTCTTTGTATGTGCTTGTCTGGTGCTACTTATTTAGCTATTCAGTTCCCTTGAAATGGTGAGGAAGTTTTAATATCTTAAGGAACCAGGTTAATATGAATACAGACCCATTATAACTGAAATATAGCAAGAAGATATTTTGACAGTAATGCTCCCAAATAAATTATTTTTATTTTCCCCCATCCTCTTTAAAAGGTTCAAACCTTTTTAGAGAGGAACAGACCAGGAATGAATGGTTATACTCCATGGAATGTTGGGTGAGTAGAGCATTTGGTTCTGATCTTATCTATAGTTTCGTAAGCCATTACACTTGTCACTATTAAAAACATAGCTCCTTTAAAAATAATGATTTTGGCAGTAAATTAACTGAGAACTCTTTGATGTTTTCTACTTATTTGTCTCCACAATTGTCTATGATGCTCCTCCACTAAAGATTTCATATGTGGTTAAAGTGCATGACATAATCTGGCACAATAACATACATATATGTTCTTAGTAAATGTGTGTGTGGTGCTCAGAAGACTATAAATCTTTGTATTGATTTTTCATGGAAGGTACCCAGATTCAAGTAAGACTCGAGAAGTCATTTTCTACCCTACTCTCAGGGGTAGGCCTCAAGTGGAGTATTGTGTCCCCTTCACTTACGTCCACACTGCAATCACATTCTTTCGAAAAAAAATTGAAAGAACAGAGGGGTTTTTCCAACATTGGTAATCCTAATTCTATGAGGAAGAAGCCTTTTTTTGAAAGAGCTCTTCCAGAAAGGCTACATCTAGACTGCAAGCCTCTTTCAAAAGAGGCTTTTTCGAAAGATACTTTTGAAAAAGCTTCTTTCAAAAAAGAGCATCTAGACTACAATCAGTACTTTTGAAAAAGCAAGCTGCTTTTTTCGAAAGAGAGCACCCCAGGCAGTCTGGATGCTCTCTTTCGAAAAAGCACAGTTTGCATAGCGCCTTTTTTCGAAAGAGCACTTTCGAAAAAAGGAGTTATTCCTCGTGAAATGAGGAGTACTGCTGTTGAAAGAAAAGCCGTGTTCTTTCGATTTAATTTTGAAAGAACGCGGCTGTAGTCTAGACGCAGGTGAAATTTTTTCGAAAAAAGGCTACTTTTTTCGGAAAAACCCTGCAGTCTAGACACAGCCCAAATGGCATGTGTGGCCAGGGAAGAGGGAGTTCTTTCGAAAGAAGAGAAAAAAGAGCAAGTGCCCTAGTGGCCACTCCATCCATAGTAATCACAGATGAAATGTGAGATAGCATCCATTCAATGTGGATGCTTTCTTTCAAAAAAGCAGATCGCTTTTTCAATGCACTTTGGCAGTGTGGATGCTCTCTTTCGGAAGAAACTTTTTTGGAAGATCTCTTCCAGAAAATTTTCTTCCAAAAGAAGCCTGAAGTCTAGACATAGCCTATGAGTCACATTGTGTCCTGGCCTGATGTAGCTGCTCAGGGAATGGTAGGGCAGCAGCATTTAAAATAATAATAATAATTAATAATAAAAACCCACCACCACAACAACAACCCCTCCCCCCACATAACATGCCCCCATTTTCTCCTCCAGGCAAGGCTGTCATGATCACATTTTCTCCACTTGAGAGAAAATCCTGCATTTTAGGACATATTTCACCCAAATTAAGATGGTGAAGAGTGTTGGAATGCAGTGTGGAGCATGGGCTAAAATCCTCATCCCTACATGAGCTTCCTTTATGGTAGTGTGGTGCTGCATTTCCCTAAACAACTGCTATACATGATTGGTACAATCTAGTAGTAGTAGTAGTAGTAGTAGTAGTAGTAGTAGTAGTAATAATAATTAATAATATAAATATAGTATGGTTATAGGGACAAAGAGAATTCCAGAGACTATTGCATCTAAATACAAATATCCAATAAGGCATTGGATCTTTTAATTAAATATTCTGGATGTTAAAATAATATTTGCTGGCTATTAGTCAATTAAACGGCACCACCAACCAACAGCAACAAACTGGTATTGTACTGTACTCATTCCATCTAATATATAGCTATCCAAATTGTGGCCAAGGATTGACAGGAGGAGTCTCTGGCAGACTTGGTCTTTACATGTATGCACAGTGTGTGTGAGGAATGGCTGTGGCAAAGGAAGACCCAAAGAGCTTGCCTTCTTGCATGTCACAAAAGGGCCACATGGAATCACAGCCCTCACTGAATCCTGTCTACAGTGAGCTCACAGAGAAAACTGTGTTAGTGAATAAATGAACTGGAGTGGAGTTATTCTTAGTCAATAAATTCTGGTCTATAACACAGTTTGAGAGAAGAGCTCCCTTAGAAGTGAGTAATCTATACTATAATAGGTCTTGTTGGGCAAGATGCTGAAACCCACTGAAGGAATATTCAACTCAGTGTGTGAAGCGCTGAACTCTATTTGTAGCAAGGTCATTGAACTCTTGCCTTTGTGAAAATATGTATCTCCTTATCTGAGAGCTAGAGGTTTCTGGATGCATCCACATTCAATATGTCACCCTCTAATAAACTCACATGCCAGCATGCCATTTGGGGAACTAGAAAAATCTGTAGCTGCCCTGACACCAAAGTTTGAACTTTGGATTTCATACTTGAGGTCTCCTTAAAGCACATGCCCTCGCTCCAGAGGCAGCTCTTAACTGCAACAGAGCTTGTGCTGCACCCAGCTTTGCCTTTGTGGAAGGGAGTTTGTTTATCAAGAGAGGGGGGCCGGGTGATTAAGATAACAAAGGACTTGTTATTCAAGTAATTGAAGGATCCTTAAATGATCATGAAAACATTGATAGGTACTCCACTTAAAAGATGAGAAATAAAGAGTGGTGTGTTCCAGAGATCCGCACAGGCACCAGTGCTATTCAGCTTATTAATAAATGATCTTGAAAAACAGGTAAATACTGAGGTGGCAAAATTTGCAGGTGATACAAATTACTCAAAATGGTTAACTCCAAAGCTGACTGCAAAGAGTTACAAAACTGGCTGATTGGGCAACACAAGGGTAGATGGAATTCAGTGTTGATAAATGTAAAGAAATGAACAAAAAATATTAGCTCAACTATATATACAGAATGATGGGATTAAATAGCTGTTACCACTCAAAAAAGAGATCTTGGAATAATTGTGGATAGTTCCCTGAAAACATCTGCTCAATGTGCAGTGACAATATAAAAAGCTAACAGAGTATTGGGAATCATTAGAAAAGGAATTGCTAATAAGACAGAAAATATCATATTGTCTCTATATAAAGTCATGGTATGCCCACATCTTGAATACTGCATGCATATCTGGTCACTCCATTTAAAAAAAAGTTTTGGATTTGGAAAAGGTGCAGAAGGGCAACTGAAATGTTTAGGGAGCAAGAAACAGAAATTAACAAGACTGTGGGTATGTCTACACTAGCTCGTTAATTCGAGCTAGGTAGGCAAATCAGGCAACCGGAGTTGCAAATGAAGCCCGGGATTTAAATATCCCGGGCTTTATTTGCATGTTCCCGTCCGGCCGCCATTTTTAAATCCCCCTTAGTTCGAACTAACTGCCCGCTGCTACACACGGCAGTTTAAAGTTAATCCGAACTAAGTCCTTAGTTCGGATTAACTGTTACTCCTCGTGGAATGAGGACTTAGTTCGGATTAACTTTAAACGGCCGTGTGTAGCCGCGGGCAGTTCGTTCGAACTAAGGGGGATTTAAAAATGGCGGCCAGACGGGAACATGCAAATAAAGCCCAGGATATTTAAATCCCGGGCTTCATTTGCAACTCTGATTGCCTGTTTTGCCTACCTAGCTCGAATTAACGAGCTAGTGTAGACATACCCTCAGACTTTTCATCTTGGAAAGGAAATGACTAAAGGGTGGGTGGGTTATGTTAGAGGTCTAGAAAATCATGAATGGTGTGTGAAAATGGAATAAGGAAATGTTTTTTATTCCTTCACTAACATAATCCAATGAAATTTATTTGCAGAGGATTTAAAACAAACAATACAAATTATTTCTACACAGTCACAAGAACATAAGAGTGGCTGTACTGGGTCAACCAAAGGTCCATCTAGCCCAGTAACCTGTCTGCCGACAGTGGCCAGCACCAGGTGCCCTGGAGGGGGTGGACTGAAGACAATGATCAAGCAATTTGTCTCGTGCCATCCGTCTCCAGCTTCTGACAAACAGAGGCCAGGGACACAATTTCTACCCACTGGCTAATAGCCTTTTATGGACCTAACCTCCATGAAATTATCTAGCTTCTCTTTAAACTCTGTTATAGTTCTAGCCTTCACAGCCTCCTCTGGCAAGGAGTTCCACAGGTTGACTTTGCGCTGTGTGAAGAACTTTTGCTTATTAATTTTAAACCTGCTACCCATTAATTTCATTTGGTGTCCACTAGTCCTTATATTATGGGAACTAATGAATAACTTTTCTTTATTCACCCTCTCCACACCACTCATGATTTTATATACCTCTTTCATATCCCCCCTCAGTCTCCTCTCTTCCAAACTGAAAAGTCCCAGTCTCTTTAGCCTCTCCTCATATGGGACCTGTTCCAAACCCCTGATCATTTTAGTTGCCCTTTTCGGAACCCTTTCCAAGGCCAAAATATATTTTTTGAGGTGAGGAGACCACATCTGTACACAGTACGCAAGATGTACCATAGTTTTATACAGGAGCAGTAAGATATTCTGGGTCTTATTTTCTATCCCTTTCTTAATAATTCCTAACATTCTATTTGCCTTTTTGACCGCCGCAGCACACTGTGTGGATGTTTTCAGAGAACTATCCACGATAACTCCAAGATCTCTTTCCTGATTTGTCGTAGCCAAATTAGCCCCCATCATATTATATGTATAGTTGGGGTTATTTTTTCCAACGTGCATTACTTTCCACTTATCCATATTAAACTTCATTTGCCATTTTGTTGCCCAATCACTCATTTTTGTGAGATCTTTTTGAAGTTCTTCACAGTCTGCTTCTGTCTTGACTATCTTAAACAGTTTAGTATCATCCGCAAACTTTACTACCTCACTGCTTGCCCCTTTCTCTAGATCATTTATGAATAAGTTGAACAGCATTGGTCCCAGAACTGACCCTTGGGGGACACCACTAGTTACCCCTCTCCATTCTGAAAAATTACCATTTATTCCTACCCTTTGTTTCCTGTCTTTTAACCAGTTCTCAATCCATGAAAGGACCTTTCCTCTTATCCCATGACAATGTAGTTTACACAAGAGCCTTTGGTGAGGGACCTTGTCAAAGGCTTTCTGAAAATCTAAGTATACTATATCTACTGGATCCCCCTTGTCTGCATGTTTGTTAACCCCTTCAAAGAACTCTAATAGATTAGTAAGACATGATTTCCCTTTACAGAAACCATGTTGACTTTTGTCCAACAAGTTATGTTCTTCTACGTGCCTAACAATTTTATTCTTAACTATTGTTTATTCTTAACAATAAACTATTGTTTATTCTTAACTAATTTGCCCAGTACTGACGTTAGACTTACTGGTCTGTAATTGCCGGGATCACCTCTAGAGCCCTTTTTAAATATTGGTGTCATGTTAGCTATCTTCCAGTCAGTAGGTACAGAAGCCGATTTAAGGGCTAGATTACAAACCACAGTTAACAATTCTGCAATTTCCCATTTGAGTTCTTTTAGGACCCTTTGGTTGAATGCCATCCAGTCCCGGTGATTTGTTCACGTTAAGTTTTTCTATTTGTTCCAAATCCTCCTCTAATGACACTTCAATCCAGGACAGTTCCTCAGATTCATCTCCCACAAAGGATGGTGCAGGTTTGGGAATCTCCAGTCAACCTCTGGAACTCTTGTCAGGAGATAGCAGAAAGGTCTAAACTATAATAGGATACCAATAAGAACTAAGTAAGTTCATGGATGGTAGGTCCATCATTGGCTACTAGCCAGGATGAGCCGGAAGGGAGTCCCTAGCTTCTGTTGGCCAGAAGTTGGGCATGGATGACAGGAGATGGATCACTTGATGATTGCCTTTTCTGTTCATGCCTTCTGAAGCACCTGGAATTGGCCATTGTCAGAAGACTGTATACTGGGCTAGATGGACCATTGTCTGACCCAGTACGGCCATTCTGGTGTTCTTATGTGGAGCCCAAATGTATCTGCCCCCTACTGTAACTCACAAGACCCCACTTTCTTCTCATCTGAAGAAAGTGGAGCCCATGAGTCCTAACTCTTACTTGTTTGCTTTCTCTCTCTCTCTCTCTCTCCACAGAGTAAGAAAAAAAGTATGAATATTTATTAAATTTTTAAGGCTAATAGTGCCACTTAAGTGACTAGTCACAAGACTTTGGAACTTGTTAGTGTTAGAACCAAGTGGATCTAATAATTATTTAATTTTCTTTCTTTTATATAGGAATTAGATGCAGTGCTCCTTTCAGCTAATTGCTAAGACTAAAATTTTCAAGGACCTTAGAAGCTCCTGAGAAGAGGAGATGTGTGTTTGTGAAGGAGGGCAGATGGGGTTGATACCCCTCACACACACACACACACACACATTAGCTTCTTGACTTACACGGAGCATGCTCAGTAATGCTGCAGAAACTGCTGTCTTCAGTCTGTCACACCCATGCCCTCACTCTGTTCCCCTCCCCCCCATCACAGCATGCACAGATTGCCTATCCTACCAAAATCTGAAATGGCACCCCTTCTCACATGGTCTCTGATTTTCTCAAGCTCTAGAATTATATGAAAATCTGACAATTGTCCTAAGATTATAGAGTCACATAGTGTGTGAGAATCAGAAATAGCATATGAAGATTGCTGACTGCACAATAAGGCTACGTCTAGACTGGCATGATTTTCCGCAAATGCTTTTAACGGAAAAGTTTTTCCGTTAAAAGCATTTTGCGAAAGCGTCTAGATTGGCATGGACGCTTTGCGCAAAAGCACTTTTGCGGAAAAGCGCCCGTGCTAATCTAGACGCCGCTTTTGCAAGAAAGCCCTGATCGCCATTTTAGCCATCGGGGCTTTTTTGCGCAAAACAATTCTGGGTTGTCTACACTGGCCCTCTTGCGCAAAAGCATTTGTGCAAGAGGGCTTTTGCCCGAACAGGAGCGTCATTGTATCTGCGCAAGAAACACTGATTTTGTACATTACAAAGTCAGTGCTCTTGCGCAAATTCAAGCGGCCAGTGTAGACAGCTGGCAAGTTTTTCTGCAAAAGCGGCTGCTTTTGCGGAAAAACTTGCCAGTCTAGACACAGCCTAAGATTCACTGGAAGATGTATAATTGATATTGCAGGAGGTGTTTATACCATAGCAGCTCCCTTTGAAACACTCGCAAACTTTGGGCTGGAGGAAGAATCAGAATGCGCTGACATTACATGTACTAAGCTTTGTTAAGGCATGCATTGAATGTCAGAAGGTGTTGGGGAAGCACGAGGCTTCTTGTGGAAGAAAACAGTGCTCTGGTTCAAGGTGAAGAGATGGTCAATTTGCCAAGGAAATTCTATACCTCCATTTCCATGAATAATGGATTCTTGGCTGTGCTTATTGCCCCCTTAAGCTGTTTTTCCTGAGGTACAAGTTTGTGGAGCTATTAAGGGAAAATACTAAAGAACGTGGATAAAACTTGCCCATAAAGTAAATGACACAGGCAGTATTCTCCTCCCCCAAAAGTATCTTTTTATTAATGTAGATAATAATTCCTTACATAAAATCCCTTACACAACCCCCTTTTACTGCAAGTTTAAAGAGCATCTAAATCACAATAGCATATAGTTTAAATGATTTGAAGTGATGCTCTCTATTGCAGATGGCCAGCCTGTAGTAGATTGCTATCAGCAACTGTTAAATTTTTCACAAGAAAACTACGACTAAAATGCGTACACACACACTTTGCATGTAGTTGTGCTATAACTGTAATTAGCAGACTTTTTCTATCAGTTGGCTTCAGTGCTACTATGACTCTGTTCTGATTACCGCAGGTGCTGCTGCTGCTCAGCTCCATCCTGCTTCCACTCTGCTCTCAGCTGCTGTTTTCTTTTTTTTCCCTTCTCTGCTTCACGTCCTCCAGTCCTGATGGACTCGGAGTGTTCTAATCATCTGTTTTATATATAATCTTTCTCAGAACTTTCTAGAGGCTTTTTACTATATTCTTTCCTAATTTTGTTTGCTACATGTTCATTCTTGCTCATTGCTGGTTGTTTATCAGCTATTGGTGGTTGAAAAATGTCATGTGACCTGCAGTTTCCAATCATACATTGGCCCCAACCTTCCAATGATGTAGTGATTCTTGCATATTTACAATGAAGGTCAGAAATACATAATGGAGGCTGGGGATTTTCTCCAGTATCACCTCTATGCCTTTCAGTGGACAAATCAGGATCTAATCAATGGGTCATTCCTAGACAGATTAGAGGATTGAGCCAAAAGAAATCTGATGAGATTCAACAAGGACAGATACAGAGTCCTGCAGTTGGGACGGAAGAATACCAAGCATTGTTACAGGCTGGGGACTGAATGGCTAAGTAGCAGTTAGCCACAAAATGACCTGGGGATTACAGTGGATGAGAATCTGGATATGAGCCAACAATGTGCCCTTGTAGCCAAGAAGATGAATGGAATATTAAGTTGCATTAGGAGGAACATTGCCAGCAGATCTTGAGAAGTGATTATTCCCCTTTATTGGGCACTGGTGAGGCCACATTTGGAGTATTGCTTCCAGTTCTGGGCCCCCTACTACAGAAAAGATGTTGATGCATTGGAGAGGGTCCAGTGGAGGACAGCCAAAATGATTAGGGGGCTGGAGCACATGACCTATGAGGAGCGGCAGAGGGATTTGGCCTTATTTAGTCTGCAGAAGAGAAGAGTGAGGGGGGATTTGGTAGCAGCCTTCAACTTCCTGAAAGGAGGTTCCAAAAAGGATGGAGAGAGGCTGTTCTCAGTAGTGACAGATGGCAGAACAAGGAGCAATGGTCTCAAGTTACATTGGGGAGAGGGGTCTAGATTCGATATTAGGAAAAACTATTTCACTAGGAGAGTGGTGAAGTACTAGAATGGGTTATCTACAGAGGTGGTGTTTTTTAAAGTCTCGGCTTGACAAAGCCCAGGCTGGGTTGATTTCGTTGGGATTGGTCCTGCTTTGGGCAGGAGGCTGGACTCGATGACCTTCTGAGGTCTCTTCCAGCCCTATGATTCTATGATTCCTCTACAGTGATTGTAGAGACTTTCATGAAGTGCAGAGGGGTTCTACCATGTAGTGAGGAGGAGTTCATGTATCAAACATAGTTCTCCATACACTGGAAAATCCATAATACTCCATGTATAGTGTTGTAAATTTTTAGTTTTTACTGATGTTCACTGATAAATTACCAGTTTTTTTTTATTAAAGGATATCAGTTCCCACTGATTTACACCCATTTATTGGACCATCCTATATTTTTGGGTACTTATATTTGGGTAACACTAATGTTTTACATGTTTGCTGTGTCCTGCGGCTCTGATATTGAAGCAGCCCATTCCACAGCGTAAAACACAGAATTGTTGTGGAAGTCATAAAATTAAACATCAATATTGTGCTATGATTGACTCACAAGAAGATGCCACCTGCTTATTTCTTTGCATCTGTTTAGTGCAGGCCTCTCTGTAAACAATCAATCCTTCACAAATAAAGACAAGCTAAAAAAAAGGTAATAATTGGGGCAAAAGTACAAATTTATACTTGCATGCCAACAATGCTTAGAAATTTTCAAGGAAAGTAAAAGTGGGAGTGAAGAGGAAGCATTGAGCTGCAGGTATTGTAGCACTGAGGTCAGTGCTCGCGATAAGAGAATAAAGAAGCATGTCAAAAAGAAAGTGACACAAGAAACTTAAAAGAAAAAAGTGAGCTTTTGGCTAAACAGTCAATATCAGCAGCTTTCACAAGAGCTTCAATGAAAGAGAAGGCATAGCATGATTGTGTCAATAAATTTTGCATGCTCTTTGTTTCTTTGGACAATTGCTGTCTGTTAATTGCAGAGACACCTGTTGTTGACTTTGTGCACCTATACTGTCCAGCAACAAAAATCCTTCTCATTGCAGACAACCTCATGTATAAGAATCTGAAAGAAAATGGTGATGCTTTAATATCTAAACTGAAGGAATGAATGGATAGAAATTGTCTAGTTTGATTTTCGATGAGTCTCCAGATGCTTCGGATTAACCAATTCTTGGCCTTTTTTATTTCAAAGGGAACAAAATCACATTGTTTTGTGCTAATGCAACATCCACTCTTCTGATACCTGTTTTGTTAATGCAGCAGTAACTGCGACTTGTTTAACATGCATCAATGAACTTGGGAAAGTGTAGCCACAACTAACACAATTTTTTGCTTCTTACATGGCTAGGTTTGCATGGGAGATTAAACTCAATCAGAAACCAGAGCAGATATGTGTTACTTATGCTCATCTGATTAATGTTGTTCAGTCAGCTGTTTCAGAGACAGAAGAAATGAAAGATGTGAAATAGTGCAGTACCGGAGTCAGGACCATTTTCAGGCATACAAACAAGTCGAAGGCTTTGTTTTACACAGTGTGAGATGAGTTCAGAGCCAACTGCCAATTACATGCCTCTGATGTGACACATCAATGGAGGAGCTTGTTGTGGGCAGTTGGCTCTATCTAACACTGTGTCTGTCTGGTAAGCTGCCAGCAGAAGACAAATACGAAAAACCCTCAAACCAAAAGGCTTGCTGGTGACAGAGACAGCCAAGTGCTCAATAAGAAGCCCCTTATAAAGCAGCAGTGGGCACAAGCAAATGTAAATACAAAGAGGAGTGGGGAATTTAGCAAGGAAATTAAAGGGCATGTAGGCCAACCGTCTCAGTTGTGGGGCTCAGGCCTATGCTTGGGCCAGCACCCATCCCGTTCCCAGTCGATGCAAGCCCAGGGGAAACAAATGTGCCCTATCTAATCCTGGGGCTCCAGCCTGTGGTCTGGCCAGGCCGCAGTGTATAAGCCCAGTCCCTGGTGCTGGGGCAAATAAACAAACACCCTGTAGCCCCCCCTTTAAGCCCAGGCCCTTCGTATAGGGCAGGCAAACAAACGCAGTCCAAGGCAGGTCCAACACACAAATGCAGTAAGTGGCAGAGTTGACTGCCATTGGGGTCAGCGGGATTCCAGCCCACAATAAGCTGACTCACTCCAGCACAATTAACTCAGTCTGACTCTTGACGGCTTCCCCTGGGCCTCTAGACTCCCCCTCAGGTATACCTGGTTCCACAACAGGTCCTTGGATTCATCAGGGTCTGACCCCTCGGATAAGGTCAGCAGGGTTTCCTTGTTGGTTTGGGGGCCCAGCAGTCCAGGCCATTCCTCAGTGTCTACAAGGTCCTCAATGACCTCCCAGCTTGGGAGCATAGGGCACGCCTCTACTTTCTCCCACAACTGAGGCCTGACTGAGCTCCTGGCCTGGGCTTTTATACGGGTAGTCCTGCTCCCTGGCTTCTGGTCATGTACGACCAGAGGCTGTTGCCGTCATTTATGAGGTCGTCATTTTAAGCATTTTACTGTGTATAATCATAATACCCTTGACATTAAAAGTGTTATTGTTGCTGCAAATCCCAAAATCTGCCTCCTAACATAGAGCTGTCCAGCTCTTAATTTCGGTGGCTGGAGGGAGGAGAAACCAGGAAACTTTCTCATCAGATTGGTGTGCCTTCCCATAGTAAATTCCCAATAAAAACTCTGGTCTACATACCTGTACTTCACTACCTGTCAGTTAGACTGTGCTAATGTTTCTCCAATATAATCCTGAGTTGGTTGGTTCCAAAGCAGAACCTCTGAAGACACAGGCAAATAACCTAAGCTATTGCCAGATTCTGTGAATCTAGGTAAAATTAATTGCTAAAACTTAGAATCACTGTGTGTCACCCAGAAAACACTGGTGTTTGTGTAACTGCCACCAGGCAGATTTAAACATGGGACTTCTAGAGCTGAGTATAGGAGCCTGTACCCTCTGAGCTAAAAGCCAGTTGCCTCCCAGCCCATGCTGTAGAGGTTTCTTGATCTTAACTGTTGCTGTGGTCTAGGTACCACTTGCATTGCTCAGAAACCACACTAGGTGTGTGGGTTACATATGCTCTGGCTCCTGCCAGCACATTTCCAATGCAGATATTTACTGGATCCCTACAATCAAAAATCTCAGCTGAAATAAGTGGAAAAATAGCAGGAGAAACATGGAAAGAAAATCCAGCTGTTTCTGGAAATCCTTCTGACCCCAGAAGACGAGGAAGGAAATAAATAAATAAATAAATAAATAAAATTCCAAACCTTCAATGGAACTCTCAGCAGGAAGTGAGGGTATGTCTACATTACAGCGCTATTTTGAATTAGTTAATTTGAAATAAGCTAATTCAAAATAATGCATCTACATACAAAATGCATTTCGAAATAGAATTTTCCTATTTCGAAATAGCACGTCCACACTGATTGGATGCTGGATCACATTTAAGAGAGCTGAAACCGGTTCCAGCAGGACATCAGGTCAGTAGTTGCTTTGTGTGGCTGCTGTCTGAGGCTATCTGAGGCTCGTGCTTAAAGGGACCCCCCTGGACAGCCGGTTCTCATCTTTCCCGCTTGCTTGCCTACCTCGCTGAGGGACAGCAAAGCGTTTTCTTCTCCGCCTGCTTTGGTTGCTCTCGTTTGGGACACCGCAGCACTCGGCACCATGGAGCCAGAGCTGCCCCTGGGCACTCTGGTGCTCATGTTGAACGTCTTGCTGCAAGCCTGGCAGCAATTGCTGGAGGCTACCTGGCATCTTCTGCTGCAGGCCAGCCCCCTGGCCCTCCCCCTATGCCCCCGCGGGGGCCCTGGAGGAGCAGTGCCTGGATGCCAGCGTGCCCGCCGCATCTGGCATCTGGACACCAGCAGTGACTGGTGGAACCTCATTGTCCTGGAGCACTGGGGAGACCAACAGTGGACCCAGAACTTCAGGATGAAGAAGGACACCTTCCTCGAGCTCTGCGAGTGGCTCACCCCTGCTCTGCGGCGATGGGACACACGCATGAGGCCTGCCATTCCCCTCCACAAGCAGGTGGCCATCGCCCTCTGGAAGCTCTCCACACCGGATAGCTACCGATCCATCGGCAACCAGTTCGGTGTGGGGAGATCCACCGTCGGAGCGGTGCTCATGCAGGTACGGCACTCACTGGCCACTGAGCCAGGAGGGGGGGCTGCAAGGAGGACATGGGCTGCCCCAGGGAAAACGGGGGGGAGGTGGTGTAAGTGCCCTCCCTGGGAGGGTTCAGTCTGTCCCAGCTGTGCTACAGACCACCCGCGGTGGCCAGGATTGCAGGGGGCATTACTCCTGGGAGTGGGGCATGGGGCGGGGAATGAACACTCCCAGCCACCCGGGCACACTAGTAACCCTTGGTTTTGTGTGTCTCTCTGCAGGTGGTCAAGGCCATCAACAGGGTGCTGCTCCGGAGAGTCATCCGTCTCACAGACCTGGACGTGGTCATCCAGGGGTTCGGCGCCCTGGGCTTCCCCAACTTCAGGGGGGCAATCTACCGGACGCACATCCTCATCCGTGCCCCGGACCACCAGGCCTCCCTCTACATCAACAGGAAAGGGTACTTCTCTGTGATCCTGCAGGCCGTGTCTGACCACCAGGGCCAGTTCACGGACATCAATGTGGGCTGGTCCAGCAAGGCACACGATGCGTGGGTGTCCCGCAACTCCTCCATGTGCCAGAGGCTGCATGCCGGGACTTTCTTCCCCGACTGCCACATTAGGGTCAGCGAGGTGGACATGCCAGTGTGCCTGGTGGGGGATGCAGCCTACCCCCTACAGCCCTGGCTGATGAAGCCCTACACGGGACACCTCAACCCCTCCCGGCAGGCCTTCAATGCCAGGCTCAGCAGGGCCCGCATTGTGATTGAGGGGGCCTTCGGCTGACTGAAAGCCCGATTTAGATGCCTCCTCACCCACCTCGACCTCTCCCAGCACAATATTCCGCACGTGGTGGCAGCGTGCTGTGTGCTGCACAATTTATGCGAGAGGAAGGGGGAGGCTTTCCTGCCAGCCTGGATGGCAGAGGCTGACCACCTGGCTGGCCAGTACGCACAGCCCTGCACGGCTGCCAGCCGGGAGGCCCTTCGGGGGGCTGTCTGCATCCGGGAAGCCCTGCGGGAGAGCTTCCAGGTGGACGAGGACTGAAGTCCCCCTGGTGTGCCCCACTGGGTCCTTGTGCCTTACATTCCACCTCCACCTCCTTCCACTTTCCCCTCCCTAATCCCCCTTCCTGATATACAATAAAAACACCTGTGGTGCCACAAAAAACTCTCTTTATTTAACATAACTGGGGTGGGGGAAAGGGGGGGAATGAGGGCGGGAGAGGGGAGGGGGAAACCTGGGAGGAGGGAGCTGGAAGGGGGAGGCAAGGGGAGGAAGGGGGAGGGGAAGCTCAGGGTTGGGCGTCTTGCCGGCCCTCCCATCTCGCAGCACTGTGGGTGCGGGGTCTCGGCATTCCCGGGGGGGAGCGGGTATGGAGGTGGGGCAGGAGAGATGGGGGGGCAGAAGAAGTGGGAGGTGGAGCAGGGGTGGGAGGAGGAGCGATAGCTGGGGCGGCCGCAGGGGCTGGAGCAGCAGGAGGCAGCAATCAGTCTACCAGGGCCTGCAGGTGCTCGCGGAGGGCCCTGCTCCCGCAGCTCCTGCAAGCTCTCCTGCCGCAGCTGCAGATCCTCTTGCACCCGCTACTCCTGGCTGTGGACCTGCCGTCCCTGTAACCACAGCTGCTGCCTCTGGAACTCCTGCTGGCCCAAGTGCAGGTGGATGTTCCAGGCGGGGTGGTGCATTCTGCACTCGCAGGTGCTGCAGCTGTGGTGAAACAAGAGAAGTGGTCAGTTCTCCCTAGGGACACAGTGGGTGAAACACAGCCCCCCTCTGCAAGGCGAGGATGGCAGGTCTCCGCACCATCACGTCCTGCTATCCCCGGGAGTGTGAGCTGGCCCAGGACTGCACCCCAGCCCTTGTGCTGCCTATAGTGTGGTGTGTGGGGGGGAGGGGAGATGTGCCCTGCCTCTGTGTAGAGGGGGCGTCTGGAGGGAGGGCAGTGTGCAGTGTCTCTCCCCGGGGTCAGGAGCCTGTAATGTGCCTTCATGCGTAGACGCGTGTGGGGAACAGGCCAGGGCTCCTGCATGGCACCCAGCTGGGGCCACATGTCCCGGTTGGCACGGCAGATGCACAGGTTGCTGCCTGCTCTGTGGTCGGCGAGGTCCACACGCGCGGTCCCTGGGCTCCCCCTCCCCCCTCCCGCCCTGCATAAGGGGACCGTGATGGCACTCACATGTGGAGGCCTCCCCGGCCTCGGATGAGGCTGCTGACGGGCTCTCCGTTTCAGCTCTGGGGTCCTGGGTACAGGGCATGCTCCATGCAGGCTCCTGGCTGCTGGCCTCCTCCTCTTCCTCCTCTTCCCCTGTGTCAGAGGCAGGGCTCTCTGCCCCGGGGTCAATGACCACCGGGGGGCAAGTACCGTTTGACCCCCCAGGATGCGGTCCAGGGCCTCGAACTCCGGGCAGGCCTCTGGGTCAGCCCCTGGTTATGAGGCACTGGCATAGGCCTGCCTCAGTTCTTTTATTTTGCTGTGCACCTGCTCCTGGCTGCGCATGTGGCCTCTGGTGGCCAGGCTGGCAGCCATGGAGCTGTAGACGGCCACATTCCTGCGCCTAGTGCAGAGATCGTGGGCATTGGAGGCCTCCCCCCAAACCTCAATGAGGTCCACGATCTCCGCACTAGACCAGGAAGGCGCCCGCCTTTTGCGGCCTCTGGCAGACTCCTGGGAGCTGCCAGCCTGGTCCTGGGAAGCAGTGGAGGGCTGGGTAGCAGCGGGTTGCTGGCTCATCCTGTGCCAGGTGCACGGTCTGCTGGCTGTGTGCTGGCAGGCTGGCAACTGGCACAGGCACTGTGGCCAGAGTCTGTCCCTTTAAGGGCTCCGGGGCTGGGGGGAGCAGACAAGTTTTCCTGGTTGTGCCCAGAGTGGCCACCAGGGCTCCCAGGGAAGGGCTGTAGGCCCCCTAATTCGAAATAAGTGTCTACACGGCACTTATTTCGAATTAGCTATTTCGAATTTGGTGTTATTCCTCGTAGAATGAGGTTTACCAAATTCGAAATAAGGGCTCCACTATTTCAAATTTATTTCGAAATAGCAGTTTGGCTGTGTAGATGCTATTAAAGTTAATTCAAAATAACTGTTGTTATTCTGAATTAACTTTGTAGTGTAGACATACCCTAAGAGATGACCATGTCCCACATAATCTGAATCCCAAGACTGCTTTTGGAATGTCATCCAGATGATGTACCCCTCCTTCAAAGAAAATTTTGCAGCAGACAATGATTGTAATACAAGAGTATTTTATTCATTTGCCACTAAAGGTGTAATCTCTAATCTAAAAGGGGAATTTATTATTTACAAGAACATGCTTGTCCCAGACAATGTGAAACTAAGATGTGCTCGCTTTTTGAAATAGTCATCAAGACACATTTTTCAACATCAGCAAAGTGGCACAGTGAGCTTTGAGTGTACTTCCTTATCTATTGATGCAGAATACTTAACTTCAAAATTGAAATACCTTCATGACATCAAGAAGCTCAACAAGAGTGAGGATATTTTGAAGAAAATTATGCAAGTGTACACAAACCACAATTTCTGGCAAAACTGCTAGCTCTGAGAGAGATATGAAACATACATTTGTACATTTGCACATAAAGGACGTTTCAGTATACTATAGTAAAAAGTGTATATTTTGAATTATTTTTGTTTTTCTTGTTTTTTCTTTTTTTCCTGGTTTTTTGCAGTTCTTTTTACTAAACTGCATCTTCGTTTTTATGTTTAGAATATTAATGCAAGGATTTATTTTTACATATAGACAATAAAAATGTAGAACACCATCCATGTAACAAAGAATTTTTGCCCTCCATCAATGTGTTTATGTACCAGTCTGCGATCCACGGAGGAGGTGAGCTCTTCAGGCAGAATTAATTCCCTGCTCTTGTAAAGTATAGTCATCTATGCAGCAAGGAAATGCTAAAATAAAGCACCAAGCATCTTTCTAAATCAGGGATGTAATACAGAGGAGGTGCAGAGAAATCTTTGCACTAAGATGTCTATGCATAATACTCCATCAAAGGTGTTCTTCCACATAGGACTTTTGAGGTTTCAGTGCCTATGTTCGCAGTGAGCAAAGCACTTCAGCATGTGCTTAAAGATAAACAAATAAATAGTCTCATCCAAGTCCATGGGGCGTAAACACCAGATTAAATGCTTTTCCTGAATTACGGCCAGATTACAAGTCTTATGAGAGATTTTGACAACATATTTGAGATCTGTAATGTGACAAAGGGTCCATTCCTATTAAGGCCTAACTTATCTGTTTTGTAAATCCTTAGTTCTCTGAAAAGCAGATGGAGAATAGAAAAAAAAAATCCTTGCAAGAGATGGACTTTCAAGGATACTGCTGTAATTAAAATTATAATGGTACATCTCCCCAAAGTCACTGATACTTCCTTCAATACAGGTATACTTTTTCAATTAAGTGTTTTGCTTGTATTGCTGTGCATTGTATGCTAAGCACATACTTTTTCTTGCAACATCAGTATGGCTTGTTTAGATGATACAAACACTTGACTATTTTGTACAAGGAAGATGCAACAAAAGTACATGAAAACAAGTGTCTTGTCTTCAGACATGACCCTCATCAAAACAAAACAAAACGAGGAAAGAAAACAATGGAAATAATATGAAGAGCCAGAATAATGGTCTCTCAATAGAACATTTCCCAAAGTTTTCAAGAAGGGTAATTAAGGAATTCAGAGTTGAGTCAAAACAAGCATAAACAGATGGGTTATCAAGATTTATGATGCTAGCATAGCTGTTGATTAAATCACAGCCTGACATTCATCAAGGAGTCATCAATATGAAATCTCATAAGGATTTTATCCTTTTATACTTAGAGTAGCAGGACTACAAAAGCCCTGGGTTTTTTCCATGCCCTTGGACCATTTTTAACATTTTTAAGGCCCTAGTGACATTATTCGTAGCGTCACTGATATGTGCATGTAATTGAAGAGGTGTCTTAACACTTAAATTGATGAAAGTCATAAAAGTTACTCTACTTTTTAAATATAGGTTATTAAACTTTTGAAACACTTTCATTTGTAAATCATTTTTATTTTTACATTAGTATAAACCATTAAATAGCACCTTGGTATAATATATTTTCAAGACTTATTAATTTAGCACACTCAGGTTTAAAAAAAACCCCTTGGAAACTGAATCATTAAAACAGAACTTCTATGAGAAAAAATACTTTATTTCTAATTAGTTTCTGATCGTATATTAGATATTTTTACTTGCAAATGAGTTTCCTGATGTATTTATTATATTAAGCATAAATGACATGAAGTACTTCAGTTTTGTAGTGAAAATGTATAAACCAAAGTATTTTGTCATTTGCTAAAATTTCCATATTTCACAATGGACAAAGTCCCCTGGGGGACAAAAAAACAGTTAATGAGAATTAAGGGCTTCATGTTGTACCTAATTTGGGAGATTCTACTGAGCCTTTACATTAAATTTATGTCTCAGGACCATCTGTCTAACACTTCTTTTCAGGACTGTGACTTCATTATATTTTGGTTCAAACCCTGAAGACAAAAAGCTTTATTTTATAAGATAAAAAGCCTTGTAGTTCAGGGAGAAGCAGTAAACCTGGTGGAAACACAACCTCGATGGGGCTACTATAAGGTGGGTGCATCACTGGCTGGTTAACCGTTCTCAGAGAGTAGTTATTAACAGTTCACAATCATGCTGGGAAGGGCATAACAAGTGGGATTCTGGAGGGGTAAGTTTTGGGACTGGTTCTGTTCAATATCTTCATCAATGATTTAGATGATAGCATAGAAAGTACACTTATTATGTTTGCAGATGATACCAAGCTGGGAGGGGTTGGCCATGCTTTGGAGGATACGGTCATAATTCAAAATGACCGGGACAAACTAGAGAAATGGTCTGAGGTAAATAGGATGAAGGACAAAGGCAAAGTATTCCACTCATACAGAATGGGAAGTGGTTGTCTAGGAAGGAGTACTGCTGAAAGGGATTGAGGGATCATAGTGGACAAATTAAACATGAGTAAACAGTGTGACACTGTTGCAAAAAAAGCAAATATGATTCTGGGATACATTAACCTGAGTGTTGTGAGCAAAATATGAGAAGCCATTCTTCTGCTCTACTCTGTGCTGATTAGGCCTCAATCGGAGTATTGTGTCCAGTTCTGGGTACCACATTTCAAGAAAAATGTGGAGAAATTGGAAAAGGTCCAGAGAAGAGCAGCAAAAATTATTAAAGGTCTAGAAAACATGAGCTATGAGGGAAGACTGAAAGAATTGAGCTCGTCTAGGAGGGGACATGATAGCAGTTTTTTAAGTATCTATAAGGGTGTTACAAAGAGGAGGGAGAAAAATTGTTCTCCTTAGCCTCTGATGATAGGACAGGAAGCAATGGGCTTAAATTACAGCAAGGGAGGTTTGGACATTAGGAAAAACTTCCTAACTGTCACAGTGGTTAAACACTGGAGGGGGGCTGTAAACTTGGAGTAGGGAGGGAGATTTAGGGCTGAGGGTGTCACCTGGACCGCAAAAGTCTGCCACCTCGGGTCTGTGTCCCTAGAAGTGCTTGGGGTTGAGTGGGGCCTGGGACAGTAAGGGGCTGGGGAGAGGGGGTGGGCTTCAGCTGGGTCTGTGATGGCAGGGGCGAGGGGGCAGGGGTTGAGGGGGCAGTGGGTGAGGAAGAGGAAGTGGGGGCAGTGGGTGAGGGGGAGGAATGGAGGGCAGGGGGACCGGAGCACGTTGAGCAGGAGGAGCAGCAACGGGGGCAGGACCTGGGACACCCATGGCCTCCCAGATAGTGGCACAGATTGCTCTCGGCTGCTGGAGGAGCTCCTCCAGCAAGCGGTCATGCCACCGAGCCTTTTCCCGCATCTTCTCCGCCATGGTCTCCTCCATCCTTTCCAGGGCCTCAACATGCCTGCGCATGAGGTCACTATAGATCCGCCAGTGCCTGCGGCTTCCCGCATGGGTGGTGGGACAGGTGTCGCACTCTGGTCTGCTCCAGCAGGTCCGGGTGTGGAGGATAAGAGGAAGAAGTAGTCAGTCATACGTGCACACACTGTCCCTGCTTGTGATCAGTGAATAACTGTCCTTGGAGCAAGGGATGCCAATGTTCTCACTGCAAGCCCGTGTGTGGCCTGGCCAGCAGTCTCAGCCTCACAGGGGCCCCAAGGTGGCTAGGGCAACATCCTGCCCCCCCCACCCCGCAACACCCCCACCATGGCCATGCAGCCCAGGGAAGTGTCCAGCCACAGTGGGTCCCCAGATGTAGGACAGGGGCCTGGAGCAGCTTGGGTCTCACAAGGCTCCCACCCACCCACTGCCTGCCCATGGCAGCACTGTCTGTGGGAGAGTCCAGGAAGAGCATGACATGTAAAGATTGGCCCACATCCCCTGTGCTCCCACCTCCCCTGTTCTGTGTGTGTGGCAACCTGACCGCACTCACCTGATGTTCCCTTACCAGGGTCAGAAGATGCCTGCGAGGCTTCCTGGGTCTGGGGGACTGGCTCCAGGGTGAGGCTGACAACAGTCCTGTTGGGGTCCTCCTCCTCGTCCTGGAGCTGCTGGTCTTCAGGGTTGTCCTCATCCACCTCCTGGCAGTGCTGGACGGGTGTCTCCAACCCTGACTGGATGAGCACCTGTGCAGAGAGGGGTTCCCCAACCCCCAGGATTCTGTCTAGCTCCTGGTAGTAGGGGCAATAATGAGGCGCTTCCCCGGAGGTGGAGCTGTGCTCATGGGTCCTGGCATAGCCCTGCTCAGTTCTTTAACCTTGGCCCGCACTTGGTCCAAGGTTTGGGGGTGATGGCCTTTCTTTGCCAGCCTCTCGGCCATGCGGCCGTAAATGTCTGCATTCTGGCATCGGGAATGCAGAGATTCCTCCTCTCCCCAAAGTTCCAATAGTGTCAGGACCTCAGGCCCTGACCAGGCTGGAGCTCGCCTCTTTGGCCCCCTGGATGGGTCGTGGGATAGCTCCCTGGAAGGTCCTTGGAGGCCTCGGGGGTCTTGGGCTTGTGCCATGCTTCCTTGACAGAGAGGCAGGGAGCTTCCTCAGGCTGCCTTCCTCTGGCTGCCTTCTGCCATAATGGCTGCCCAGGGTGCCTGTGCCTTTAAGACATGGCTACAGACAGGAACAATAGAGGTTATTCCTGCAGATGGAGTGTCAACCAGGGCTTTTCCCTGGAGGCCTGTTTTTTTCTAAAAAAAACCCCCAAAAACCCACGTCCACACATGCCTTTTTTCAACAGATCTCTGTCGAAAAAGGCATTCTTCCTCATAAAACGAAGTTTACCGCTTTGACAAAACTGCCGTGTTCTTGTGCTTTACTTCTGAAAGAACGTGATGGCAGTCTAAACGTAGGTGAAGTTTTTTCAAAAAAAGGCATTTTTTTTAGAAAAAACCATGTAGTCTAGACACACCATAAGCTCCAGAAGTCCCAGGTTCAAATCTGCCTGGTGGCGGTTACACTTGGTCCTGCCATGAGGGCAGGGGACTGGACTTGATCTCTCAAGGTCCTTTCATGTTCTGTGATTCCATGATTCTAACGAGCAAGCACAGTCACACTGACTCATCTCGGAACTGGATGGGCAAAAGTGTTTAAAAAAGACAGGTTGTGTATTAAACCCTCTTCATGCAGAGTAGGTGGAAGCAGCATTTGCCCTCTATCCCCTTTAGCTAGTGAAATAACAGATTTGGTCATGAGTTGCTGTGGGCATTGTATTTGCTGCCATTTTTTGATGGGCTGGAAAGGAATTTTTCCCTTACCGTCACATTGGCCTAGGTGGAGTTGGGATTGTTTTGCCTTCTCCACAGCACATTCAGGGTGGCTTTGTTGACCTTTGATATGAAAGGTGGCAGATTGTATGTTGCAATTCATTATATTAATATGGGGATCCTAACCTTCTTTTTAATTGCCCACCTTAACCCTTCTACAATGAGTGCTGAATGGAAAATGGGTTGGAAAAGGGGGGCCTGGCAGAACCCTCTCCCCCCTATGGTTATTGAATGAACATGGTGTTACCTGCCCTGTACACTTTTATGTGTCCAGACATCTAAAGTTGTCACCTGATTAAAACTACATCTAGTGTGTCCTGCCCTTCTTTCAGTAAAGCTGGACAAGAGGCTTGAGATCTGTCATCAATCAGGAACTCTGAAGTCTAAGAGTGTTTGTATTGCTGTATCTCACATAAGTGGTAGAAGTAGAAGAACACAGAAAGGAAAGCAATAAACACAAGAGTAATTTGGAATATAGTTGTTTTCTTCCCCTCTTACTATAAATATTTGTGTAGTATTATTGTGTGCTCTCAAGCACATATTCTACTCACAGCTGTATTGTGTATTACTTATAATCTCCTGGAGATGTTTTGAGGCATTACAAGTGTTAATATTCTGTACACATACACTCGTGTGTTGGAGGCACAACATTTTTAAGAAATACAATGTAAAAGCTATAAACAGGAGTTTACACTTTTGGAAAATAAAGTTAACAATTAAATCAACAAAAAACCCACTAGTAAGCAAATGTAATCTTATTTTCAATTTCTGATCACAAGAGTACTACATAGTAAATATTTAATTACTTCTTGTGTCTGTCATTTTCACTCAACTGTCTTCTCCCTTTCTTTCAAGATCCTCAAAGAAGAAAAGGCAACAAAGTTTAGAGCAAATTTAGTCTAGGTAGTCAAATGTAAACACTTTCCAAAGCACTTCATTTTGCAGTTCTGTCAAAAGTACACTTCAAAGTAAATTTGAATATCACTTTGTAGCTAAATTGTAGTTAAGCTAATGTAATTTGTGTTAAGGTATACTTGAGTAAATGTGAGGTACTTCACCACATTCATCTCATTTCGTTAGTTGTTGTCAGCCATTATATCCAATTATTCCTGTCTTGTATCCAGATGCAAGATTATAAATGTAGAGAGATTTTGACATACAAAAACATATTAACCTATGAAAAAATGAAAAAACCTTTGTACAATGTACATATGTGTTCAAAAATATTTTCAGCTCACACTTTTCATATTTATTAATTGGTTCTATTTCTTTTGTGTTTAAATATGACCTATAATGCCATATTGAAATACCTAGCACAGTATTTGAAATAGTATTTTTGCTGTTTAGAAATACAGGTTAGAGTCACACTGTATCTGTGACATTTTTATCTGACTAGTGAGGAGTGCCCACTTATGCAAGGAAGATCTGTTTCATTGACATGGACTGATAGACCCAATTGTGTTTCACATTCCTCTGAGGGAGAATACTGTTAAGACAGTTTCCTAGTCTGTCAGTAGCAAGGTGGGACATAATGATCATATTTTGTCCTTTATCAGAGATAAGATAGCTCAGAAGAACCTCTCCCTATTTGTTCTCCTTTCACTGTGGAATGCACAAGACCTGTGATGGATGAAATACATCAAGACATAGACTAGAACTTCAGTACTAGAAGTCACTTTCTACTTGTGGTATAGATTGCTTATAAATCTTCTCATTCACCTCTGTGGTTGCAAATTATATCCGTGATACCTGTTCAGAGCAGTCGATAATCCATTTGGTTCCCATAAGGACCAGAGATAGCATTCCTCTTCCTGTGAGGTATTTTTTCGACTAAGTAAAGTTGACTGTCCTTGTGTGTGAGAACAGGATGAATGGAGGGGTATTTGTGCACTGAAATCATGGCGAGGGAACAGAAAAATGACATTATTGTAAGAAGGAGTTTCAGAAAAATTTGCCACTTTGTTTCTGAAGGTGCCTATGTTCTATGACATGTTATACCCTTGTCCCTTGTGGCTCATAAAAAGAGGTGTATTTGTTCCACTTATGAATAAGATTGATGACATCACCTTAGAAAAAAAGAAGGCCTGGCTTGACTTAAGTATGCAGTAATGAACATTGATTTGCTTGACAGTTTCAATCTTGATAATTTCCATCTTATTTCTAATCTTCCCTTTCTTCAGGTGCAATTTTAAGTATTTACTATGATGTATAAAGCTTTCCTGTATTTGCCAAGGGCACTGATAATCAGAGCTACTGCTTCTCTGTTGCTCCATTAGCAACTGGAATAACTGATCTCAGAGGGGCATCTGAGCTAACAGTCTGTAGATGTAAACATCCAATCGTAGGGAGCTGAAAATTCTCAGTAGAGGGGACTTTGAAACACGTTTCTTCCATAGAATCATAGAGCTGGAAGAGACCTCAGGAGGTCATCAAGTCCAGCCCCCTTCCCAAAGCAGGACCAATCCCAACTAAATCAACCCAGCCAGGGCTTTGTCAAGCCGAGACTTAAAAAACTCTATGATCCCATAAAGCAGAGAGCAGGACACATCCATCCTGTCACACACTTCAATCCAGTCCTTGAGCTCCTGCCAAGGAGTAGGGTTGAGACAGCATTGTTGCAGGAGTCAGCTCAACTCCTAGGCACCATGGCAAGCAGGGGCAGCCAGTGATCTGGCTGCCTGAGGAAGCTAGCTCCTGGCTCCCCCATTTAGCCCTCCCTTCCCTGTAGCCTCAGCTTCTCCAGTGCCTGGGCAGTGTGGTCAGCACACTGTCAGCCCCGGTATTCTTAGAGGCATAGTCAGAGGGCAGGTTTATCAGGTAAGCCTTATCCACACTTGCCATTGCTGCTCAGCTGCTTCCCCCGTACCACCCCTGTAGAGCCCCTCATGCTACACTCCTTAAAGTCCTCCTCCCCTACTTCAATAACATTCCTTATAGAGCTCCCCGGCCCCATGCTACACATCACAGAGTCCCCCACCTTGGTAACATCTGCATTCATGGCCCTCCATACAATTTTCATATCCAGATGTTTCCCTCAGGCCAAAAAGTGTGCTGACTTCTGCCACAAAGTATAGGTTTCATGACGTTTAGGACTCACCTCTCTTTTCAAGGCATTTTTTGTAGTTTGTTTTGTTTGTAGATGGAGCAGAGATATTTTTGGTATGGAATATCTCTTGTCTACCTTTGTTTCTGAGAACTATGTAAAAACACCCCCACATTCTGACATACATTGACAAGTATTCTTTTAATCCTTTTCTGCAGAAATTTTCCCTCTACATCTCTGTAAGTTCTCGTGAACTAGAATGATGAAGTGAGATAATCTTTTAATTTTTCTCTTGCTTTTTACGTCACTGTTTAGCTTTCCACAGCAGATACCATTAAGATACAACAAATTAACTTCCAAATATTTATTGGATTATTAAGCAAATCCTTCCTTACTATATCTGAACCAAATAATCTAGTAACCCCACTACATTTCTACAAGAAACCAGTACATTTTATTATACTGAGAAGAAAAAAAAGTATGTTTATTCTAATTGTAAAAGAACAATAGCAAACAGCTATGTATGTTCTTTTTTTCAGCAATCAGGAAAATATTTAACAACATACTTGTGTAGCAATTATTAAAACTTGTTGTAACATCCTTCTGAACATTCATTTGAATGACTGGATTAGCATGAACTGCAGGTACATACTGCCTTACTAGAAAAGTGGACTAATTCTATCTTTTGATAAGACAATCAACAATGAAATAGTTAGGTGCCCTGATATTTAAGCAGATATGACTATTCTGTGAATCAGGGCAAAATATCTCAGAATATTGTTTGAGTCTGTCAGCAGTTTATAAATTAGCCATTTTCTAAGACCTTTAATGTGTGCAATGTTAAATGTATATCATTCTACTGTATTTTTTAAATCTATCACTGTATCATAGTCTCAATAGCTTTTGTCAACATTATTACCTTTCTTAACCAATCTTGTAATCTCATAAGAAAAGATCAAGTTAGATGGGATCTATTTTCCATCAACCCCAGTTAATATGCAGCTTTAGTGACATTTTCAACTCAGGGTGCATCTACACTGCAACCTTATCTCAAAACAAGCTACACAATTTGAGCTACGCACATTACGTATCTTATTTGGAGTTACTTTCAAAATAAACGGCTATTCCAAAACATCCCTTAAACATTGTGGAATGGGGTTTACAGGGACATTGGAATAGTGCGCCCATTATTTCAAAAGATACTTTGAAATAACACGCTTGTTCAAAAGATGCGGAATAGCTACTTCAGGATACTGGAAGTATCTTGAAATTGCACCACTGTCTAGATGCACCCTGAGTGACCAGCGTCCTATTATGATATTAAGGCATTCTAGCACTCTGGAACTGGTGCATCTACATTATTAATGGCAAAATCCAGCTACTCAACATTTAGGGTGTAGTACCGGGGTGGGGAACTGCTTTCCACAATTCCCGTTGGAGAATGGTGAACTGTGGTCACTGGGAGCTGTGAGATTCCATGCCTGTGGACACTCAGATAAATAAACCGTTTTACAGCCTGCCAGCAGCTAATCCTGACAAACCACATGCAGCCCAAAGTCCGGAGGGTCCCCCACTCATGGTGGAGAGGATTCCAGACACAGAAGAAATAAGGCAGTTTCCAGACATAGAGGGTGAGGAAGTAAAAAATTCTAGGAGCCTGATATAGAAGGTTGGAAAAGAAGACTGAGAGGGGACATGATAGCAGTTTTCGGGTATCTAAAAGGGTGTCACAGGGAAAAGGAGGGGAAATCGTTCTCCTTGGCCTTTGATGATAGAACAAGAAGCAATGGTCTTAAACTGTAGCAAGGGAGGTTTAGGTTGGACATTAGGAAATACTTCCTAACTGTGATTAAACACTGGAATAAATTACCTAGGGAGGTTGTGGAATCTCCATCACTGGAGATACTTAAGATCAGGTTAGACAGACATCTATCAGGGATATAGACAGTGATTGGTCCTGCCATGAGGGCAGGGAATTGGACTTGATGATCTCTTGAGGTCCCTTCCAATTCTAGTATTCTATGATTCTGTGATTCTTATTCTCTGGGTACATCCAAGCATTTAAAGTGAGGGAATGAATTGAGGTGGAATCAGTGGATGCAAGTGTGTGTATATCACCAAACGATTATCCCTCAATAGAGAAAAATAAGGAATAACATGGATCCGAGTCTACAGTGTCTCTGTTGGCATTTGAAAGAGTGGGACCACATCAGTGATGCTACACATATATTTATATACGTACAGTTAAGCACATGCTTAAGTGTTTTGCTGAGCTAGGACCTAAAATCAGGACTGTGTAAACACTTTTGAATAGAAAATTACATGTAACAAAACTTTTACATGAGTGCCTGGGAATGTGCTATTTTTCAGCAAGAAATAGTGAGGGGAAGACATGAATAACCACACTAGGGCTATGTCTACATTGACACCCTTTTGCGGAAAAGGGATGCTAATGAGACCCTTCGGAATTGCAAATCCACGGGGGATTTAAATATCCCCCGCAGCATTTGCATGAACATGGCTGCCACTTTTTTCCGGCTCGGGGTTTTGCTGGAGAAAAGTGCCGGTCTAGAAGCGATCTTGCGTAAAATAAACCCTTTTCTGGAAGATCTCTTATGCCTACTTTCAAGGGCATAAGAGACGGTCAGTGCCACCCCAGGGGCACCAATCCGGGAGCAGAGGGCCCTGACCAGGGCATGGAGGAGGAGCTGCAGGAGCTGAGATGGAGGGTGCCATGCTGCCAGGACCCCTGAGCCGTCCCAGCAGCAGAGTCATCAGGGTCATCCGGGGATGCCACAATATGTGAGTGCCATCACTGTCCCCTTACTGGAGGGGGGATGCGGGGAGGGAGATCAGGGACCACGCGCGTGGGCCTTGCTTACCACAGATCACGCAGAAACCTGTGCATGTGCGAGCATGTGCCATGCCACCCCTGGGCAGGTGGCTCCAGCTGCCTGCCACACAGGGGCCTTGGCCTAATAGCCGCACACGTGTGTGAAGAGACATGACATGCTCCTGACCCCGGGGCGGGACACAGCAGCATGCCCTCCCTTCACAAGCCCCCTCTACACAGATGCAGGGGACATCTCCCCCCCACCTATGTCGCACTATACACAGCACAGGGGCATGGGTGTGGTCTCTGGGCAGCTCCTACTCCTGGGGATAGCCGGACATTCCGAACATAGCCTCTGTGCAAGCACATCAGCTCTGATGGTGCAGGGCACGGTCATCCTCGCCTCGCAGAAGGGGGCTGGGCTTCACCCACTGTGTCCCCAGGGAGAACTGACCACTTCTCTTGTTTCTCCACAGCTGCACCAGCTGCGCGTGCAGGGTGCACAACCCCGCCCGGGACATGGACCCGCACCTGAGGGCTCCACAGGACCACCAGAACACTGCAGGGGTACCAACAGCAGCACCTGGCGGCACTGCAAGCCCTGCACCACACTGTGGAGCACTGGGTGCAAGAAGATTGGGAGTTCTGGCGGGAGCTGCTTGCCCAGGGTCGTGCCATCTGCCAACACCTTCAGACCCTGGTGAAGAGCATGCTGCCTCCTGCAGCTCCAGTGCCTGCTGCTGCTCCAACTACCACTCCTCCTCCCACTCCTTCTCCCCCCCCTCCCACTTCTCCCTCCACACCCTTCCCAACCTCCACACCCTCGTCACCCTCCATCCCCTCCTCCCCATTCCCCCGGGGATGCCGAGGCCCCCACATCCGCTGTTCTGGGAGACAGTTGGCCTAGCAAGACCCCCAACCCTGAGCCCTGAGCTTCCCCTCCCCCTTGTTCCCCTTGCTTCCCCCTTCCACCTCCCTTCTCCCAGGTTTCCCCCTCCTCTCTCCCACCCTCTCTCCTTCCGTCTCCTGCCTCCTCTCCCCAGTCTCCCCAGAGTTTCATCCCCTCCCCCCCAGTTTTGTTAAATAAAGAGAGTTTGTATTTATGAAAAAACGTGTTTTTTATTTGACATCAGGAAGGCGGGTTGGGGGGAGGGTGGGTTAGTGGAAGGACGTGAGGGAGGAATGAGGCACAAGCCCCCAGTGGGGCAGACCAGGGGAGGCTCTTAGTGCTCCTCAGGGTGCAAAACCTCCCGCAGGGCCTCCTGGATACTGACAGCCCCCCCAATGGACCTCCCGTATGGCGGCCTGTAGAAAGTGCAGCCAGGCTGGTAGCAATGCATCCACAAGAAGCACCAGAGTGTCCAGGGGCAGCTCTGGCTCCATGTTACAGAGTGCTGTTACAGGTGTCCTGAGTGAGGGCAACCAGAGCATTCAGAGACACAAATGCTTTGCTGTCCCTCATCGAGGTAGGCAAGCAAGCAGGGACACCTGAGAACCAGCTGCCTGGTGGGGGGGGGGTCCCTTTAAGCACAGGCCTCAGATAGCCTCAGGCAGCAGCCCCACACAGTAAGACCTGACCTGATGCCCTGCCTGACCTGGCCTTAAATGCGAATCAGTGTCCACTCAGTGTGGACACGGTATTTCGAAATAGCAAAATGCTATTTTGAACTGCATTTTGTGTGTAGACACGTTATTTCGAAATATCTTATTCGAATTAACTATTTCGAATTAAGATATTTCGAAATAATGCTGTAGTGTAAACGTACCCTAGGAGAAAATAAAAGAAAAAAAGAATTTCTTGTCTTCACTATGTAAAGTCCATACATAGCAAGACTCTAGTTTTATTTATGTTTTGTCTTCTGCTGCTGGCACTTAGTTTTGTGACTTTGTTCTACGTATTAGCAGAATAACATATAATGTGTGGAATTCTAATTTATTAACCCCATTCAAAGGTCTTTTTTAAGCTACCTCATTGTCCAGACCTAATGAAAAATCTCTATAATAAGGAGATTTCCAAATCCACTTTACCCTCACAAGTCCTAGCAGTGGAGACATGACCGGGTCAGACCCCTATGGCTACTTTTGCCTTCCACCCAGGTGCTGCACCAAGTAACATTCAGGCATACCATTGAACTGGGTCCAAAAGCTGTACCCAAACATTAAAACTATGAATTCATCAAGAAGCATTCCTTATTGCTAAGTCATCTGCATTAAAATCATATAGCAAAGACCTTCACATTATTTGAAATTGTTGGCATCACAGAAACTTGATGGGATAATACACATGATTGGAATGTTTGTATGGAAGGGTACAGCTTGCTCAGGAAGGATAGACAGGGAAAAAAGGGAGGAGGTGTTGCCTTATATATTAAGAATGAACACACTTGAAGTGAGGTGGAGATGGACATAGGAGACGGAAGTGTTGAGAGTCTCTGGGTTAGGAGAAAAGGGGTTAAAAACAAGGGTGATGTCATGCTAGGAGTCTACTACAGGCCACCTACCCAGGTGGAAGAAGTGGATGAGGCTTTTTTTAAACAACTAACAATATCACCCAAAGCCCAAGATTTGGTGGTGATAGGGGACTTCAACTATCCAGCTATATGTTGGGAAAGTAACACAGCGGGGCACAGACTATCCAATAAGTTCTTGGACTGCATTGGAGACAACTTTTTATTTCAGAAGGTTGAAAAAGCTACCAGGGGAGAAGCTGTTCTAGATTTGATCCTAACAAATAGGGAGGAACTGGTTGAGAATTTGAAAGTAGAAGGCAGCTTGAGTGAAAGTGATCATGAAATCATAGAGTTCACAATTCTAAGGAAGGGTAGAATGGAGAACAGCAAAATAGAGACAATGGATTTCAGGAAGGTGGATTTTGGTAAGCTCAGAGAGCTGATAGGTAAGATCCCATGGGAATCAAGACTGAGGGGGAAAAACAACTGAGGAGAGTTGGCAGTTTTTCAAAGGGACATTATTTAGGGCCCAAAGGAAGCTATTCCGTTGCGTCGGAAAAATAGAAAATATGGAAAAAGACCACCTTGGCTTAACCATGAGATCTTGCATGATCTAAAAATAAAAAAGGAGTCCTATAAAAAAATGGAAAGTAGGACAAATTACAAAGTATGAATATAGGCAAACAACACAGGAATGCAGGTGCAAGATTAGAAAGGTAAAGGCACAAAATGAGCTCAAACTAGCTACGGGAATAAAGGGAAACAAGAAGACTTCTTATAAATACATTAGAAGCAAGACAAAGACCAAGGACAGGGTAGACCCACTGGTCAGTGAGGAGGGAGAAACAGTAACAGGAAACTTGGAAATGGCAGAGATGCTCAATGACTTCTTTGTTTCGGTCTTCACCGAGAAGTCTGAAGGAATGCCTAACATAGTGAATGCTAGTGGGAAGGGGGTAGGTTTAGAAGATAAAATAAAAAAAGAACAAGTAAAAAAACACCTAGAAAAGTTAGATGCCTGCAAGTCACCAGGGCCTGATGAATTGCATCCTAGAATACTCAAAGAGCTGATAGAGGAGGTATCTGAGCCTCTAGCTATCATCTTTAGAAAATCATGGGAGACAGGAGAGATTCCAGAAGACTGGAAAAGGGCAAATATAGTGCCTATTTACAAAAAGGGAAATAAGAACAACCCAGGAAACTACAGACCAGTTAGTTTAACTTCTGTGCCAGGGAAGATAATGAAGCAAGTAATTAAGGAAATCATCTGTAAACAGTTGGAAGGTGGCAAGGTGATAAGGAACAGCCAGTATGGATTTGTAAAGAACAAATCCTGTCAAACCAATCTGATAGCTTTCTTTGATAGGATAACGAGTCTTGTGGATAAGGGAGAAGCGGTGGATGTGGTATACCTAGACTTTAGTAAGGTGTTTGATACGGTCTCGCATGATATTCTTATCAATAAACTAGGTAAATACAACTTAGATGGGCTACTATAAGGTGGGTGCATAACTGGCTGGATAACCATACTCAGAGAGTAGTTATTAATGGTTCACAATCCTGCTGGAAAGGTATAACAAGCGGGGTTCCGCAGGGGTCTGTTTTGGGACTGGCTCTGTTCAATATCTTCATCAACGATTTAGATATTGGCATAGAAAGTACGCTTATTAAGTTTGCAGATGATACCAAGCTAGGAGAGGTTGTGACTGCTCTGGAGGACAGGGTCATAATTCAAAATGATCTGGACAAATTGGAGAAATGGTCTGAGGTAAACAGGATGAACTTTAATAAACACAAATGCAAAGTGCTCCACTTAGGAAGGAACAATCAGTTTCATACATACAGAATGGGAAGCGACTGTCTAGGAAGGAGTACGGCAGAAAGGGATCTAGGGGTTATAGTGGACCACAAGCTGAATATGAGTCAGCAGTGTGATGCTGTTGCAAAAAAAAGCAAACATGATTCTGGGATGCATTAACAGGTGTGTTGTGAGCAAGACGAGAAGTCATTCTTCCTCTCTACTCTGTGCTGGTTAGGCCTCAGTTGGAGTATTGTGTCCAGTTCTGGGCACCGCATTTCAAGAAAGATGTGGAGAAATTGGAGGGTCAGAGAAGAGCAACAAGAATGATTAAAGGTCTAGAGAACATGACCTATGAAGGAAGGCTGAAAGAATTGGGTTTGTTTAGTTTAGAAAAGAGAAGATTGAGGGGGACATGATAGCAGTTTTCAGGTATCTAAAGGGTGTCATAAGGAGGAGGAGAAAACTTTCATCTTGGCCTCTGAGGATGGGAACAAGAGCAATGGGCTTACTGCAGCAGGGAGGTTTAGGTTGGACATTAGGAAAAAGTTCCTAACTGTCAGGGTAGTCAAACACTGGAATAAATTCCCCATGGAGGTTGTGGAATCTCCATCTCTGGAGATATTTAAGGGTATGTCTACACTGCCACCCTAGTTCGAACTAGGGTGGCTAATGTAGGCATTCGAACTTGCAAATGAAGCCCGGGATTTAAATATCCCGGGCTTCATTTGCATGTTACCGGGCGCCACCATTTTTAAATGCCCAGTAGTTAGAACTCCCTGCCCGCGGCTACACGTGGCACGGACTAGGTAGTTTGAATTAAAGCTCCTAATTCGAATTACCTCCTCATTGCAGGAGGAGTAATGGTAGTTCGAATTAGGAGCTTTAATTCGAACTACCTAGTCCGTACGCGCAGCCGCCGGGCAGGAGTTCGAACCACGGGCATTTAAAAATGGCGGCGCTGAACATGTAGAAATGAAGCCCAGGATATTTAAATCCCGGGCTTCATTTGCAAGTTTGAATGCCTACATTAGCCACCCTAGTTCAAACTAGGGTGCAGTGTAGACATACCCTAAGAGTAGGGTAGATAAATGTCTGTCAGGGATGGTCTAGACAGTACTGGGTCCTGCCATGAGGGCAGGGGACTAGACTTGATGACCCTTCAAGGTCCTTTCCGGTCCTAGTGTTCTATTATTCTATGATTTGTATGGAATCTTTAAAAATATCTGTAAATGTTAATAATTTTAATTCCACAAAACGGAGCAGGAAATTATTTTGTTTTCCAGCATTATTTGTGAAAAGAATCTTTAGCGAAAAAATGAGATAAAAGATAAAATACAAATGACTAATCAAACAAAGAATCAGAGTCCTGAAGATGTAGAATTCTAGCAAGAACAGTAAATGAAATGTTCAGAAGGTAAGCCAAAATAATATGACTTGCCAAACAAATAGATAAAATTTGCATGTATGGATTTTGCAGTGGGCAGCTAAACTGAGCAAGTATAATTGAGGTGTATCAATGTAATATTTCTTCAGCACTGTATGCTACAATGAGCATAAGAATGGTATAATATTGGCAAGATAAATAGTCCTAAGTGATCAGCAGTCAAACACTTCATTAACTGTGAAGCAATTTCCTATTTTTTAAGGTTCATTACAGTCTCAAGTTAATTTTGCTGTAATTTCTACATGTATTGTTGTGAAAAAATAAATTCACTGAATAAACTAGGTCCAGTAATTTTAGTTATGCTGCTGCGGTATACACAGTTTAAAATATTGAATATTTAAATCAGAGCCTTGTGTAGAAGAGTGCTTTGGAAACTGATGAATACACAATGCATCTGATCATGAACCTTATTCATCCATGTAAGAAACTACAGAAGCCTGGATTGAAAGCCTACGGGCAGAAGCTCTGACGTGGATACAATGAGCTCCACGAGAGCACAACTGATTTATTGCATGCCTGAAGATTATGTATGATAATAATAAAGCCAAGCTAGTCTGATAGAACAAAGTAAAGGTCTTGTATTTATTTGCAAAACTCTCTCTGAGGGAATGTCATAGCTGAGATTTTCAATTTGCCAAGGTAGCTGAATGGAAATGTGATAGCTTTATTCAGTGCTTTCTAAGGCTTTCAGCAGAAAGTATAGGATTGAAACTGACATGTCTTGAGTGACTTTTTGTCTCCCATACAGACTAAACTAAAGGTCTGGGTTTTATTTGATGACCATCAGCAAAGTGTGGTGAATTGGGGAGGGGAGAAAAGAAAAGTAATACCATTTTCTGGATGTTCCACACATTCAGTTAGCTAAGTCTTTTCTCATTAGTTCTTAACTCTTTCGCTTTAACCCTAATTACCTTGCCCTTAAGGGTTAAAATCATAGTTTAGAAAGGGAGTTCTACCATGTCCCAGGAATGCTTAGGGAAGCAGGAAGTGAGACCAGGAGAGACAATGAACAAACGGTATGGGTTTTTGAATTGGAAGCAGCAGCACTTCCTGATCCTGTTGGGAAGGAAAGAGCTGCTAGAAGGACCTGGAAGGAGACAGCCAGCCAGGAATGGAGAATCCAGTGACATCCATTCTTAGGGAAAGACTAATTCCTGAAATGTCTTATGTGAGTAGAATAGGGGTGGGGATTGTTAGACTTCTCTATAATGAGGCCATTTTACTATTCCCTTTTACTGTAACTTTCCTGAAAGCCAGGGACAGACCATGGAGCTGGGCCAGCATCTTAGAGCACCCCCCAAACAGGGTGCAGGATGGGAAGAGCCACTGGAGGCTGGGGATAGCCCCTGAAGTGCCACTCCCCCCAGAGCAGCTGCAAGGTGAAAGGGCAGCTGGAGGTCAGGGCCAGAATGCAGAGCTCTGCCCCGCAAAGGCTGCAGGACTGGGTGGCAATTGCCCCAAGCAAGGCCCCCTCTGGAGCAGCTGCAGGCTGAGGGGAGAGCAGCAGTCTGGAGACTGTCGCCCCACCCCACCCCAGAAGATGCTGGCCCGGGGGCACTTATTGCTACAATATGCATTGTGAGATTGTAAGCATGAGTTCTCCACCAATATAAAGAAGCAGGTGATAGAAAGGAGATGACTCCATGGAATCCTTTCAGCCCTCTCAATCCACAGGGGTAAGTGTGTGGTGCGCAGGTGAGTGGATTAGGACCATTAACACATTAATGGATGTGATTCATGGCCTAATAAGGACTGTTGATGCTCTATTTTTATGTATTACTCCTCACAAACACATGCTTTTCACACATCCTCTCAGTATGTCATAAAATGTATGCAGAGCCCCTTTTTAACCATTCCTTGCCCCTTGTCTTTTTTATCAGCATTGAATCAGGGAACCTTACTTTTTGTGATTTAACTGGGTCACTTTTGTCTCAACTACAGTGCTGATAGATAGAGCTAATTTAGAATCCCACTTAAAATAAAAAAGAACTAAAGGTTATGCCCCATAAACATTATTAAAGTTTATGCAGCCCAGACCTCCTGGACATATTCTTTCCCCTTCCACTCCACACATACTCCATGTACATATTGGCAATATCTACAAGGAATAAATGTAAGATGATTGTCACTTGTACTTCCTATGCTTCAACATAGATGAGAGAGAATTTCTAAAATCAGAAGTTACATAAACCCAATTAGGTGAAATAATCCCTGCGCTACCACTGCTTAGAATACCAACTATCCTAGTATTTTTTTTTTTGCATTGTTAGATCATTTATTACAGAATTTACTTCCTGGATCATCTCTGTTATGACTGATCTATGCAATTAGATGACAGTGAAATCATATCCAATTACTTTGATTAAGTGCAAAATTTTACTTTTGTTGTTGTTAAACATGCTAGATTTAAAACCACGATTGTTTTCTTGGAGGCTTGGCCATAGCCTGATGCATTCTTTTCTGCCTTCCTAATTACATTTGAACTTTCTCCATGTCAAAAAGGGATAATACATACCTTCCAGGAGTGATATGAAAATAAATTCATTATTTTTTGAAACACTCAAGATATTATAGTGATGAATTCTAATTTGTTGGGGAAAAGTCAACATGGTTTCTGTAAAGGGAAATCATGATTTACTAATCTGCTAGAGTTCTTTGAAGGGGTCAACAAATATGTAGGCAAGGGGGATCCAGTAGATACAGTATACTTAGACTTCTAGAAAAGTTTACTTTTTCATACCCTCTTGAAAAAAAGAAGAAAAGAAAAGAAAAAAAAAAAAGAGGAAATTAATATTAAGCAGTCAACAGTAGAAATACCTGTAATTTTTTTTCATGAATATAAATGTGAATAAAAGATTTGAAATGGTTGCCCATATTCTAGTTCTATATTCATCTAATGCCAGGTATAAAAATAAGCTGTACTGGAAATTAAATTCATCTCTTAACTTAAAGTATTCACTGAACTGAAAAGTGGCTGAACAACGACATTATGGGAATGAAAAAGCAGCTAAAGTGGAAGGAAATTTTGTTTTCCCTATATAATTTTGTGAAAAAAATAACTTTCTATTGCCCAACTCTTAAACATCAAGGGAGAGAATTCTAAACATTATTTTGTTACTATGACAAAAATAATGCTATGTCAAAATGTAAATACTATTATGCACTCTTAGTTCTTCAATATTAAATATTGTGGTCCAAATCCTTAACTGCTGTCAATCAAAATAGCTCCATTGACACTAATGGTCTGACCCAGATCATTACAGACAACTAATTATATTTGAGGAAAAAATCAGCAACTGGCAACCCTTAACATAAAGCTGTGCAATTTGTTCATGCTGTGTATGCACTTAAGGATTATCCATAATACAACTGGGCAATTGATAATATCAGTTAGCACTCATTAAACTGTTAATTCATGTGCCCTCATTTGGTCCAGCAAGCCAAAGTATATCCTCCTGGGGTCTTAGAAACTGGACATGCATTATAAAATTGTAGCTGAGAATAAATCTGCCAATTAGTGAAGCCACTCCAGCCTCTTCACTTAAATTATCCTCATAGAGAAATTTGTTTAATCTGTTATCAAACACCTTTAACTAGAGCCCAAGCACTGCCCAGTGCTCTATGAAACAGACATCTAAAAATCAATTTTAGATCAGATACAAACAATGGCTGAGGAAAGTATATGCTTAAATCTATCCCCATTCTATCATTTTGCTACAAAATGGAAATAAAATTAGATATTTTTAACTCTAATGTAATAGTTTAGAAATCCATTGTTCAAAATACTGCCCTAAAGCTATACTGCTCAGGTTGAAATAGATATTCCTTTGTTTATAAATTTTAAAAGTGAGTGAATGGATTTCAAAATTGGATTGTAACAGAAATTGATTTGTGATATGAATGCCTGAATCTACCACTCATAATAACAGTGATTATTAGCACACTCTTTTTGTGAGTAGTCTCATGGAAGTCAATGGGTAGGCAGATCAGAGTTAGACTTTTTATTAGCATATTTTTCTACTGCATTTTTTATTTCAAACACAGCTAGAATCAGTTTGAAAGTATTAGGAGAGGGGTTTCCAGATAGAGCAGAGGAGATAACTGCCAGAAAAGATTGTTCTTGTCAGATTTACAGTCCTCTTTGGCAGAGTCAAGATGCTTGGAGCATTGGGTTCAAAGAAGCAACCTTTGAGGTCTTTATTTACACAGAAGTTCAATGTTTTCTGAAGTTCATGCTTCTGTATTCTGTAAGTGATATATCTATGAAAGTGTTCAGGAACACTGGTAAGGTGGTGAGGAGGCTTCAACTACTTTTTTTCCTCGGTGTTCCCATGATATGGTTAAAAAAATAAAAAGTCTGAGTTATTAACTGAGCAACTTTTATAAACAGTAAATACGTACATAGAAAAATTTACAAAAAAGTTGTATCTGTGCTTCCTACTATGTTTTTATTACTACAATTTAAAGAGTACTGAATTGACTGGCAAAATTGTAGCATTTAAATGGACAGCATTTTATTATCTCCTATTTGCTAGGTAGCACACTATATTTTTGTCAAATAAGATGTTAGCTGCAGAGCTATTTCTTTGCACTCTAATTTTGTTTCAACCCATTTCTTTTTTTTTCTTTTTTTTTTGAACTAAAAGATCTCAAACATTACAAATATTTATCAATAAATGTTCAGTCTGGACCCTTTCTCCCAACTTGTTCAAGCATAAATAAGAGGTTGAATAGAAACCACATGGTTTGGTATCTCACTGATCAGTGCATTCGGTGGACGACTGTATTCTTGTTGAAAATATATATAATCTTTGACAGAGAGAGATTAGAAAAAAAGTGAATAGGCTTGGAACAAAATGTAAAGCAAAAAAGAAATAGCTCTGCATCTAACATCCTACCTGACAAAATATTGAGTGATGCCTCCTAGACAGGAAGCAATAAAATGCTCCCTGCTGAAATACTACATTTTGTCAGTAAATGCACTTTTCTTGAAAATGTTGTATGAAGGCTGTGTGTGAAAACATTCAAAAACATTCAAAGCCCATAATAAAGATATAGTTATGTATGTATTTAGTGTACCTATATAGTTTTCTAATTTTTATCTATGATCTAATTTATCATTTTAAATTAGGCTAATCTGGTAAGAAAATAACAAAAGTATTCAAGTTCTGGGCCACATTATGATATCAAATTATGTACCCCCAGGTCCACTTCTCATTCAGGGGGGCACATATGATGGGAAATACATTGACAGGAGGAATCTGTTGTGTGTAGGGATACTGATATGTAGAGGAGGAAAGGTAGTGAGCAGGAAGTTGAGACCAGATAAGGAGCCTAGTTCTGGAGATGTGAAGGAAAACTGAAGAACGTGAGGTAAAACTAAAGCATGACTGCACCTGATGCCACACCAGGTAAGCTATAATAGCTGGTTATCTGCAGATGTTTAAAGCAGTGTTGTTGTAGCATGTCAATCCCAGGTTCTTAGAGAGACAAGGTGGGTGAGGTAGTATCTTTTATTGGTTCAACTTCAATTTATGACTGGGACAAGCTTTTGAGCTCAAAGCTTGTCTCTATTACCAACAGAAGTTGGTTCAGTAAAAGGTATGACCTTACCTAACTTGTCTCCTTGCTATGTGAGCACTCATTTATGTATCTTAATGGAGCTGAGTTGTTTCAGGATAATTTGTACTGACTGTGTCACCACTATGGGCAGAACTGCTATCAATAATTCTATGTAGAGTAATTCATGGATATCATTGGTGAATATATTCCACTATACTTATTCCTTAAATAAAGTGAGTTTGTTTCTTGCTACAGGAAATTTATCACCTTCACAGCAACTTCTTTTTCATAGGAAGTAAATCATTGGTCTGGACTGACTAAGTTTCAACTTGAATTGATTGACTTTGTATAAAAGACATAATGTTGGGTCTTTTTGTTGAGGAAATTGACAGATAATTTATGCTGGAATATTTAGTGTACAGTAGCTATGATTTTGCAAGGTATATAACCAAGGCCACATCTCCACTTGCTGTGGCAGTTGTTCTTCGAGCATTGGATTTAGCTGGTGTAGTAAAGACCCACTAAATGGAATGCTGAGGGTGTCCTCTTTGGGGCTGATACTCCTATTCCTTGCAAGAAGTAAAGGAAGTTAACTGCAGTGTTTCTTCTGTTGACCTCCCATTGGGAGGATGGTGCCAAAGTTCAGCTTAAAGTACATCAATTCCATCTACGTTTTTTATGTAACTGGAATTGAATACCTTAAGCCGACCTTCCTCTGTCATGTGGATCTGGCCCAAGTGTCTATCTTTAAGTACATGCAAAGACCCCCTGAAGTCAATGTGCTTTAAAAAGATAGGTACTCACTTAAATATTTTGAAGAATGGGTGCAGGATAATAGGGAATGAAATATTGTGCAGCACATACCAAAGCATAAACATATATTCAAACCTCAGAATAGTCTACATCCACAAACATTTAAAATAAAATCACTATTTTAACCTATTATAAGCACTTCTGAGGCTTAAGATTTTGATCTTGTCTGAAATTCATTTGACATCTGTTTTTCTACCAGCATGTCCAAATTTGAAAAACCAAGCCAGAAAATAAAATAACCCCACTGTACAATATCCATCAAAACACTGACAGAGGTGAGATGAAAAACAACCAGTAAAGGAAAAATGATGAAGTCATATTACATTTTAATATGCTTATCAACTTGACAGTTGTGTTAACTAGATATGAAAAACAGTGTCAAGATTTTGTTTGAATTTTTTTTCACCCTAAGTATTACTAGCTCTCTCATCAAGCATTCAAGGACGCTTTATGAAAAATTAAATAAAAACTATAAAGAAAATTCATCCACAATAAAAATAAATATTTAGTGTATAGATTTACTAGATACACATTTTGTATCAATTTTATCTCCTGAGTGGATTGTTAAAAATGTTTTACCCCGAGGTAATGTTCTACATCTCCCTCCAATTTCTACAGATGATTGAAATTTTAAATAATAAATTTTTTTGGCCCTGAAGATGTTTAAACATCTCTTTAATTAATTCTTTTATGTGGGAAAATGGAAAAATGTAGGCAGCCAAAATATTTCAATAAGCACCTAACACAGTTTCATTTCGAATAAGGTATAGCATGTTTGATATCTTAACTTAAGAAACTTATCAATTAGTTTGTACCATCAGTTCAAGAGGGATGTACAAGGAAGAAGGACATCTATGGGTGGCTTAAGTTCTGTACCCCTGTTCTTGAAACATGTGGGTTTCGAAAATGGTAAATGAAAATGTACTTGTGTAACACCAACACAGCCTGGTCATCTGCAGATGGATTTGAACGTGGGGCCTCTGGTGCTAAGTGTACAATCCTCTATTGTATGAGCTAAAAGCCAGCTGTTTATTAGCTAAGGCTATAGAGCAGACTCATTATTGTCTCTGTAAGTGGTCCAGCTTCCCCCAGATGGGATAGTATACCACACCCAGAAGGAGTGTGGGAAATACTTAATAGTTATAAATAATGTAAACTCATATCTAGTGTGTGTGAGGAGGGAAGTGTCTCACTTCTTTTAAGGTAAAAGGAAAAACTATGTAGCACTTTAAAGACTAACAAGATGATTTATTAGGTGATGAGCTTTCATGGGCCAGACCCACTTCCAAGCTCATCACCTATTAAACCATCTTGTTAGTCTTTAAATTGCTACATAGTTTTTCTTTTTGTTTTAGCAAGATCAGACTAACACGGCTACCTCTCTATTACTATTCTTTTAAGGTGTGAGGAGAGGAAAATGTACTGTGGAATCCAACAAAACGAAAGGAAAATAAAGGGAAGAGAAGAAAGCTCTGGAGAACAGACTATTATAATTTTCTTGTCATCCTAGTAAGACCCACCGAAAAGGCATAAGGGATATGTACGGAAAACATAAACCTCATGTTGGCCTTGTGCTAAGAGTTAACCATGGTGCCTGGAGTACAGCAAAGGACCATACTTAGTAGCTCTACCAATAGCTCAATGCTGATTTCTTACAACCCTGATTTACTCCCTGCAGGTTCACACCCTAGGTCAAAAGATTCATCACAATGGCTATGTCTAGACTGTAGGCTCCTTTCAGAAGAAGCTTTTCCAGAAGAGATCTTCCAAAAAACTTATTCTGAAAGAGCATCACTTCTAAAAGATGCTCTTCCGAAAGAGCATCACCACTGCCAAAGTGCATCAAAAAAGTGATCTGCTTTTTTAAAAGATAGCATCCAGCAGTGGCTCCAAAACTTCTGCATGCAGAACCACCTTTTTGGAGCTATGTGACTGGCTCGCCTCTGCCCTCTGATGATGTGACACCTACCTGCAGCTTGCCATCCCCCTGGAGAAGCGGGTTGCCATCACCGTATGGAAGCTTGCCATCCCGGTCAGTTACCAGTTGGTGGGCAACCAGTTTGGCATTGGGAAGTCCACTGTTGGGGCCCTCCGAATGGAGATAAGGTACTCTTGGGCTTGGGGAAAAGGCAATACACCGCATTTATTGAAAATACTGTAGAGAAGCAGTTAGCATATGCTTTATAAAGACACACACACACACACACACACACACACACACACACACACACTTCCTGCAGATGGTGCACAGTTACCAGTCCATGGTGGCTCAAGTCAATCTTACTGGCCAGGAAAGGCTGACTGAGTGAGGAGTCGGGGTTTCTCTGACGCTCCTCTGAGGCTTGGCTTGCAGGACTGAACCCAGAGTCCCATGACAAGAGCTTCCCTTCTTACACATGTAAGTTCCCCATTTGGGTCTATGGATATTGCAATGTCATGCTGTCATCCACCCTTAGGAGGTGTTCATCTGTGTTTTGGGGAGTTATCCTTTGATGGTGATTGTCAGGCTGCCCATCTTTGTCTCTCACTCTTGGGAGGGTCTTTGCCTGTCTCTAAGGTTGTCAATGCTGCCAATTTAATTCAGCCTCAAGACACAATGCTTGTTTCCTCATTATCTTCAAAGTTTCCACTTCTGCTTGATCACCTGGGCATCTGTGATCACTTTCACTCTCACACACCCTCCACTTGCACCACACACGGGTGCAGTTTCAGACAAGATCAATAATTACTAAAAGACACAACTTAAGTTTGTGATGCAGACAAGGGGTACAACTTAATTTGTAATGCTAACAGGGAGCAAGGCCTTACAGTAACATTATCTAATTCTGAGAGACAGAGAGAGAGAAACAGAAGATACAGTACTTATAAGCAAGTCATTATACATGAAATAATTATGAATCATACTTATAGTCTTATAACCAATACTAACCAATACTAAAATATACATTTTTGCTACAGAGTGGGGGTTGGGGAAAGCCCTGTCATGGGGCGTTGTGCTGTCCCGCCCTCACATAGCTCTGCTGCTGGGGGGTTGGGCTCATAGGGAGTGGCTCCTGGGGTGTTTGAGTGGAGGAGGCGATGGGAAGGGGCGGGCACCTCCCAAGGGCTCCAGCACCCCTTCTCTCATTCTCTGTTTTGTTGTTTGTTTGTCTCCTTCTGCAGTTTGTGAGGGCCATCAGCTTCATCCTGCTGTGGAGGGTCATCTGCCTGAGAGACCTGGACCCCATCATGGCTGGATTTGCTGCCCTGGGATTCCCAAACGCATCCAGATCCATGCACCTCAACATAGAGTGGTCCAGTACATTAACCATAAGGGCTACTTTTCTATGCTGCAGTCCCTGGTTGACCACCGTGGACAGTTCATGGACATTTTTATTGGGTGGTCAGGCAGGGCACACGATGCCTGGATTTTTTGGAACTCCAGCCTCTTCGGGAAGCTGGAGGCGTGCACATTCTTCCCCCGCCGGGACTTTGTGGTTGGGGACATGCAGATGCCATTGTGCATTATGGGGGACATGGCCTACACCCTCATGCTGTGGCTAATGAAGCCTTATACCAGCCACGTGGACCCCAGCAGGACCAATTTAATGCCCACCTGACTTGGGCCAGGATTCAAGTGGAGTGCAGCTTGGGCCACCTCAAGGCACAGTTCAGGTGCCTCTTGACCCACCTGTATGTGGGGGAGCACAACATCCCTGAGGTGGTGTCGGCATGTTGTGTTCTCCTCAACATTGTGTAGAGGAAGGGGGAGACAGATGCTGGGGTGGGGCAGCAGATGTTGGCTGTGAGGGGCAAGCCTTCCAACAGCTGCAGACAGCTGCCATCTGCCAGGCCCATCAGGCCGGGGTGCGCATCTGGGAGGCCCTGAGGGAGAGTTTCTCTCAAGGACCCCATTAACTCTCCCCAGGGCCTCCCCCCTAGGGGCCTCTGGCTTGCTGCCTTATCCCTTTCTCACCACAACCCCTTCCCTCACCCCTTCCCTGACCTCTCAATAAAGATGCCTGTTTGGTTTTGAACAAACCAAACTTTGTATTTGTCTTTTAAAAAAAGGAGGGGGAATCTCATAACCTCGAGGGAAGAAAGTTATCATAACCTGGAGGGGAGGGGGGGTTCTCATAACCTGGTGGGGGAGGGGTACTTGGAGTGGCATGAGGGATGGCTGGATGTGCCACTTTGAGTGTGGGGACATTATTGGATTTGGGTTGGGTGGGTCCTAGGACCACAAGGGGACAATAGGATGGGGGCTGGAGCGGGATCTGGGATGTCAGAGGAAAGGGGAGGGGAATGGGAATCATTTGGGGAGGGGGCATGGGCATTGGTTGAGGAGGGAGCAGAGACATCGCTTGGAGGCAGGGGGAGGGAGAACGTGCATAGCAGGGAGAGCAGGAGGGTGGTGAGCAGGAGGGTGGTGGGCAGGAGCTGGGTGTGCCATCATTTCCTTCATGATGGCACACGTGCTATCAAACTGCTGCAGGAGCTGGTCCCACACACGCTTCCACCACTCTGCATCCTCCTGGATCTTCTGTCCAGGGTCTGCTGCATATCATGCAGGATGGTGATATGCTGCAGCATCAGGTTTTCATGGACCCTGGCATGCTTTTGGGTCCCCCAGGCTCTGGCAACTGGCTCAGTTGGTGTGGCTTGCCCCTTAGTCCCGACTGGTCTGGCTGTGGAGAACACAAAGAGGGAGAGGTGGTCAGTCATCTATGCAGACACTGTCCCTGAGGCCGTGTCCTCCTCTGTGAGCAGCAACCAACAGTCCTCGGGCCAGACGAGAGGGGTGTCCTGGGAGCAAGGCCACATGTGGCCTGCACAGCAGGCCCAGCCACACAGGGGCCCCAAGGTGCCATGGGGACCATGCTGCCCATCCCCTCCCCCCTTGGCCCATGGACAAGCATGCAAGGGAAGTGTATGGCCACAGTGGGATCCCCCCCTGAGCGACAGAGGGGCTAGGAGCAGCCTGGCCCTCCCTGGGGCCCACACACATAACTGTGCCTTGCAGCACTGCCCGAGGGAGTGGGTGCTGCCTCACACGTGCAGGCATGCCCATGTGCTGTGTGTGGCAGTCCTCAGTGTGTCTGGGGTCATGCCTGTGCCCTTGTGGATAGCCTGCTTCCTGCCATGGCAGGTGCTGGGAGGGCGTCCCATCCCACCGGGGCTAGATGTATGTGGTCTCCCAGGAGCCTGGGAGCAGGATCCCGGGTGTGCTCAGGGGCTGCCTGCTGGCTCTGTGTGGCACACACTAACGCTGCACGTGGTTCCGCATTCACAGACTGCAGCACGATGTCCAGCCCGAGCAGGCCAAGCGACACTTGCACCCCACCCAATCTGCTCCCGCCTCTCCTGCCCTGTGCCTCTCCTGCCCTGTGAGAGTACTCAACTGAAGATCCTTCCCCGGCATCAAAGGAGGCTTGGGAGACATCCAGGCTTTTGGGAACCAGCTCCAAGGACAGCGTGACGGTGGCCATGTTGTCCGCCTCCTCCTCCTTGTGTTCTCCCTGGTCCTTCTCTGCCATGATCTCTGGCCAGTCAACAATGGGCGTGTTGAGGCTAGAGTCCACCACTATGGATGGGGAAATGGCTTTCCCACCACCAGGATTTGGTGCACTCTTGGTAGTAGGGGCAGGTGTGCCCCAGAGCATGAGCTGTGCTCTCTGACCCTCATGTATCCCTGGCGGAGCACTTTGACCTTACTCCGGACCTGTTCCAAGGTCTGGGGTTGGTTTCCGTGCTCAGGGCTGGATTAAGGCATGGGCTAGCCGGGCAGCTGCCCGGGGCGCCAACCTATGGGGGGCGCCTGATGGCAGCTGTAAGGGGCACCAGGCACCCAGGGTTGGGGGCCATGCAGTGCCCCTTACAGCTGCCATCAGGTGCTGCGCAGCCGCTGGCCCTGGGCACGCGCTGCCCCTTAGAGCTGCAATCGGGCGCCGGGCTCCAATTGCAGCTGTAAGGTGCGTCGCGTGCCGGGGGGCCGGAACACGCATGCACCATGCGCCCGGGGGCCGCGCATGTGTCGCACGCCCACTGCCTAGGGCGCATGAATGGCTCATGCTGGCCCTGTCCGTGCTCCACCAGAGACTCAGCCATCTAGCCATAAATGTCCGTGTTGCAGCATTTGGAGTGGAGATCCTGGAGTGTCTCCTCCTTGCTCCACAGCTCGAGGAGAGACAGGATCTCCACTCCGGACCAGGAGGGTGCCCACCTCTTGGTCTCCCTGGATGGGTCATGAGAGCTCTGGTGCTGCTCCCTGCGAGGGCCAGCCAGGTTTCAGGGGGCTTGTGGTTCTGCCATCATAGAGCATGCCTGTGGCAGGGAGAGCCGCATGGTCAGGGTGCTGTTCCCAGGCCGGCTTCCTGCCACAAGGCTTGTCCAGGGTGCCTGAAGCTTTAAGAGGGGCCAGGAGACAGGAACTATAGAGTTGTGATTACTTCGGATGGAGTGGCCACCAGGGCACCTGTGTTATTTTCTGGACGCCTCTTCTTTCAAAAGAAAACTCTCTTCCCTGTCCATACACACCTTTTTCCAAAAGAGCTCTTTCAGAAAAAGGCTTCTACCTCATAGAAAGAGGTTTACCAATGTCAGGAAACCCTCTTTCTTCTTTAGATTTTCTTTCAAAAGAACATGATTGCAGTGTGGACATTATTTAAGTTTTTTTTCAGAAAAACAGCCATTTTTTTCCAGAAAAACTCTAATGTAGACATACCCAATGAGTGGGATTGATTCAATAGATTATCGTTCAGAGAGGATGAGAGACTGTAAATACTTAGTTGGGGAAGAGGAAACAGGAAAAGCATTGACAGGAAAATAGGAAGAGAAATTACAATGCTTAATTGGAAAGGAAAAGGAGAAAGAAGAGCAGTCTGGAAGAATGGAAAAGAGGAAGAAGACAGTATTGCTTATATTTGAAAAAAGAGATAGTGTTGTGAAAAAATGATGTTATTATACTATATTATAAAAACTCCCTCCCACTTTTAGTGTGTATAAGAAACTGTAATTCCATTTGGAGGTACTGGTGACATTACCTAATCACTTGAGCAGAGCTCATAAGGTTTATTATTATGTCACCATTTCTCCTCAGGGAAGTTACTTGCATAGTATGTGCAGCTTATATAATTCTTTATATTTATCAAATTACATGGCACTCTATAGTGTGCAGTATAACTTAAATTAATGCATTAAGTACTCTGGGCACATACATTGTTTTAAGAAAATGTTCACCGGACTATGTGGTTTATTACAACTTTTCATAATTGCCATCCACTAAGGATTCTTAGTGTATTTTATAACTCATTTCACAATAAGATAATATAAGAAATATAACTAAATGTAGCAATAATTTTCTGTAATAAATATTTATGATGCAATTGTGAATGGAAACTTTCTTTATGATACCTCAATAATCTTAAATAGACTATATGCCTGTGAATAAGTGCATATGACATAATTGCTAAATTCACTAGAACACTTTGGCTCCTTTGCACCATTTTAGTGATGCAAAAGAGCCATAAATGTGGCTTATATGGCTGGTTAAGCCAGGTTTACAGCTGCTTTGCATCATTACAGCACACAAAGCAGATGGAGCATACTACTGAAATTAACTGGTATGTTTTCATGACTGAAATATATCCTATATTACTGTTACAGAATTACCTGTGTTGCTGGTGAACACTGAGGTGCATGGTGCTAGTGCTTGGTTTGAGATGTAGATAAAGGAAGGCTATTATAAAGCCATCGAGTTCAGAGTCTGAACCTGCAATAATTTTTCCTATGGAACTCACATTAGCTTCAGTGGGAGTTTATGTGTAGAATGGATATATGACCCAGTTTATTGATCCCTTTGTTGATATATAAAGTTTAAGATTGTGAAAATAAAGAGTGCTCCTGTGCACTGTAATACCATTTGAAAATGAGGAGAAACGAAAATGTGCTTTTAACACTTGCAGACAAAGTGTGAGCTCGTGCCAAGGACCCCAGACTGCAAACGAACACTGATCAAATACATAGTTGGAATCAGTCTATTCCACATATGCTAGCATTGTAAAAATAAATATTAGGTTTATAAAAAGTGTTTAATGTTTAGAATTTCTAAAATGATTGTTAGAATGCTGCAAGTATTAATCTCACTTTTATCATATATACCCCATGACACAAGGTTATACTGAGTGTTTGCTTTAAAAAACCTCTGTGATTGTGTATCTCATCAAGAAGCATTAACTAATGTAAAGTGCTTACTTCCTACAGGTGTTAGGTCCTGCCCACAAGAAGGCCCTTCAATGAATCAAATGAAACATCAAAGAACAAATATTTTGTTAATTGCAGTCCTCCTGCCCCTTCTTCATAAAACAGAGACCTGCAGGTAAACTCATCCTGTAGCTTGAACTCTGGGATAAAGGGAATAAAAATCCCAGACAGGAGGAAACTGGATTTCTAAGGTGAGAGCAAAAGTTTTCTAAGCATAGGCAAGGGATCCCAAGCTAGTTAACTTGGGTTAATCCTAGAGTAAATATAGAGCTAGGATAGTAGAGCAGCTTCTCTTGCATTTTGGAATCTCAGAATCCAATTCATTTTTGTGTGTCTGTTTATTTCCTTTAGCCTTGTAAATACCTTATTTCTTAATAAATGTTTAGGTTATTACAGGATTTGCTACAAGTGTTGTCTTTGGTACGAGATCTAAAGTGCAGTTGATCTAGGGAAGTGACTATTCCCTTGGGCTACGTCTACATTGCACATTCTTGCGCAAAAAGATATGCAAATGAGTCACAGTGATGAATATTGTCATGCCTCGTTTGCATACATAATGAGCCACCATTTTTCCAGAAGGGGCTTTTGTGCAAAAAGGAGCAGTCTACACATATGTTCAGGAAGAATGGCTCTTGCGTAAGAGGGGTTTTTTGCACAAGAAGGAGCAGTGTAGACTGCCCCTTCTTGCGAAAAAGCCCCTTGCTCAAAATGGCATCTCATTAGGTATGCAAATTGTATTCATCACCGCAGCTCATTTGCATATCTTCTTGTGCAAGAATGCACAATGTAGACGTAGCCTTGGGATTGGGAGATTGAGAGTAACTTAAATATTGTGATTTTTTTTTTTTTAGTCTATGGGACCATTTATCACAAAACCCAGCATGCCTGGGTGGCAACATGGACCAGAGTACCCAAGCAGACTGTGATAGGGTTGGGAGGGAAGGGGGAGTGAGTGTTTCTGTCTCTCTGAGGGAATAGGGATGAGGTATGTATCTTACATATATGTCTCTCTCCATCTGAGTCCATATGTTCCCCCTTATCAACAGGGCAATGCAGCCTACAGAGCAGAATCCGTTAATTGGTCCTTGTCAATTGGCCAGTAAGGCTAGGGGACAGTGTCAGTCAATCCCCTACTCTTTCTAGTGCAGTAATAGCCAGAGCCAGGAAATTTGCCCCCTTCTCCACAGCAGTTAGGCCCAGTATGGCCCAAAGGCCAGAAGCAGGAAATCATCCCTTTTTTACCAGGAGGGACGGCCTAGAAGCTCAAGTCAATAATTTCTCCCATTCTCATGACGCAGTAAGGCTCAATGGCTAGAGTCAGGAAATTCATCCCTTCTCATAGGGCAGTGAGGCTTTGTGGACAAATCTATACTTCAGCCCTTACTTGCAGGGCAGTAGTCCTAGTGGTCTGAGTTACTACAGGACAGCAAAGCCTATAGGCCAGAGTCAATAAATTTGCCCCACCAACCGGAACAGTAAGGTCTATCTGTCACTGACAGGCATAGGGGGAAGGGTTGCATGGAAGGGTCCTGGCATTCCCTCTTCACAGTATCCCAACCCAGGGACCTGTTATTGGCCATAATGTGGGTCACTGAGTCAGTGGGGAAGAGCTCCAAAGGAAACACACTGACTCAAGGCTTCAGCTAGATCATGGATGTGCTATCAGATCCCCCTGGGCCACTTCCTACCACTGTCCCTGCTGCAGAGGTCTGGGCATCCCTGTTTTCTCTAGGTTCTTTGTCTGCCTCTCTTTCAGTGCCTTCAAACGTTGCAAGTCCTCAAGGGTTGCCTTGGCATCTGCCTGGGCTGCAGCATCTTTAGCTCCTATGGTCCTAGGCTTCTGCTGAGCCTTGGCTGGAGTAGGCAGTGCACATCTCTCCTCCAGCAGTCAGTCCCAGCTGAGGCAGGCTGCTCTCTTACATAGTAATAAACCTGGAGCATGCACAGTAGGGTGAGGCTTCCTCAGTCCACAATCTAGGGTTAACTGCTTTCCCTCCAGTGCAGCACTTGTCTGTGACTCGATATTAAGGCAGCTATCATGCTTCAGGAGTTCATACCTGATAGCACCAAGTATAGAACTCACAACTAATTTGGAGTTTGTGCCCTACAGTTTTAAAGTCTGCCCTGAAGTTGGCACTCACGCTGTTCAGTGACTTCAGTTAATTTAACAGACCTCACTCATCTAACCATGTCTTTTGGAAAGTATCTGCAAGAAAATGGAAAATACAACATTGAAATATCACCAAGACACCTATATATAAAACATGCATGACTTAAAACTATGTTGTCCATCAACCAAGGATTTTTAAAAATTACAATGATGAACATTTTCTTACCCCCATGATTACCTTTTATAGAGCACATGTAACCAAAAAAAAAAAAAAAAAGCAAAATCCTTAGCATTAATGTAAAATAACTTTTCTGATGCACTCCATTGAAAATTTTTTCTGGGAATGGGAATTATTCAGGGAAGAACAATGATTTTATAGGATCCCTACCTTTCCAAGCTTTGTTACAATAGACAATAAGTGACTTTGATCTCACTTTATAAAAAAGTAATGTACTATTTAAATTGCATATTTTTGTATACCACTTTTAAGTTAAGAGACTAATTCTGCATTTCTTTTCTGTGTATATCTTTTTATTTTTAATACACCCAGCAAATGTGGATGTGGGTATTATTGAGTAACATTAAAAAAGTGTTCATATTTAAAAATAGTACATTCTGTTCTACATGAAAAAGATACATTTATGCCATAAAAAGTTGAAAATTCTCCCTGATCTTATCATTTGTGCCAATTCATTGCCAATTTTGCTACATTAGCTTGATTTAATTTCTAAAATAATAAGAATTACTTTAACTCATCAGTTGTCAAATACCACTTATATTTCTGGAAATGTAATATACTGTATGTCTAAAATGTTAAGCATGGTTCAAATATATCAAACAACTCTAATACTTAAAGTATTTCTTAAATAATTATACATTTAATAAACTTTTAAACTTGATTAGAACAGTTATTGAAAGTATATTCTTCCATTTATTTTAATCATGTAAACCAAGAAAACCCTCAAAAATATTTTCCTGACTCTCCTATTCTGACAACAGCCTTTCAAACATAAGAGGATATAATTTTCATTCATTGTTTACCAATTGCACTAGAAATTTCCCTCCCTTGCTTTTCAGCATCAAAGAGATCATGCTTCTTCAGTACATTGTACAAGCATTTGCTTTTCTTAGAATTAGACGTAGATCATATGGTTACATACATACTTGAGGATATATCCCAGAACAGTCATAGATCTTTTGAAAACAACTCCACATCTTTTATTCCTTCCCCACCTCAAAGAGAGAAGTTGTCTTTGTCAGCAAAAGCAACTCTTCAATCTTCTGTCTGTACATAACAGTACATGATATGGTACTTGCTTATTTTCCTTCTTCTCATTCTTCAGGGTGTTATTTCAATAAGAGGAGAAAAGAGACAGAGAATAAGGTATCTGCAATAATGCAGATTCCTTCTACTTTCATGTCTCCAGAAATTCCTGCTTTATTCCATATCAGTATAGTCAACAGCTCACAACTTCCCATTACCTTCTTGTGAGAGCAAGTTTTCATCATATTATATTTTTCTACTCTATTTAACTGCAGTCTTGAGCTCACAGACTAAATTTTCTAAAGGAATTTTCATTCACACGCAGTTTGTGAATGTACCTGTTTCTGGATAGCAAACCACCATTTTTATGCACAAAATGATAAGATCCCTGTATCTAGCTCTTGATTTATATCCATAAACCTCAGATTAAGTGAGAACACAAGTGTGAACAAATATTTCTATGTAAATCCATGGTACACCCACATCTTGACTACTGCATGCAGATCTGGTTGCCCCATCTCAATATATATATATTGGAATTGGAAAAGGTTCAGAAAAAGTCAATACAAATGATTAGGGATACAGAACATCTTTGAAAGAGGAGAAATTAATAACACTAGAACTCTTCAACTTGGAAAAGAGATAACTAAAGGGGGATATGATAAAGGTCTATAAAATTATGACTGGAATGGAAAAAAGTAAATGAGGAACTATTATTTATTCCTTCTCATAGCATGAGAATTGGGGGGGGGGGTCACCAAACAAAATTAGTAAGCAGCAAGTTTAAAACAAAACAAAAAAGAAGTATTTCTTTACACAGTGCACACCCAACTTGTGGAACTCCACACTGAAGGATGTTGTGAAAGCCAAGATTATAACAGGGTTCCAACAAGAACTAGGTAATTTCATAGAGGAAAAGTAATTAATGACTATTAGCCAGGATGGGCAGGGATAATATCCCTAGCCTCTGTTTGCCCAGAGTTAGAAATGTGCCTAAAAATAGCAGCATAGCTTTGGTGGAACAGGCAGTAGCTTGGGCTAGCTGCCTGCATGTGTATGTAATTAAGAACAGGTTAGACAAATGCCTGTCAAGGCTGGTATAGATAATACTTAGCCCTGCCACGAGTGCAGGCAATTGGTCTAGATGACCTTTTGAAATCCCTTGAAGTCCTATAATTCTATGCCCCAAAAGGGATATGATAAATGTATATAAAATCATGACAAATGTTGGAAATCTTATAAGAAAGTATTACTTACTTCTTCGCATACTGCAAGAACTAGAGTCCATCCAACTAAATTAAGAGACAGTAGGCTTAAAACAATAAAGGGAAGTACTTCTTCATGCAATGCACTGTCAAGCTATGGAACTCATTGCCAGGGGATGTTGTGAAGCCCAAAACTATAATGGGGTTCAAAAAGAGCAAGAAAGGTTCATGGAGAACAGGTCCATCACTGGCTATAACCCAAGGTGCTCAGGGATGCAACTCTATGCTTTGAATGTTTCTAACCTCTGTCAACCTAAATCTGGGAGTGGACAACAGGTGATAGATCATTTGTTGCCTGTTCTGTTCATTCCCTCTGATGCAACTGGTATTAGCCATGGTTGGAAGACAGGCTACTGAGTTAGACCCAAAATAGCTGTTCTTGTGTTCTCATGTGCTCTCATGTTCTTATTGCTTATGACTTTGTCCAACAAGGTTGTTGCACAATAGTAACTGAGCTCCAGCTGGCATAATTAAAAATCACTCTAATTTTGTTTTTATAACATATGGAGAGAGGGAGGAAGGCATATATACAGCTTAAGGGAATTTAAAATTGTGTCCCATGAAATAACTTTGGCCAAATAATGCATTCTTGCAATCATAACAGAGAATAATTTTCTGTTCCAATATGTCTTGTATGATATATTTAAAGTGCCCAAGTAGAAAAGAACAGCTGTTGTGCGAAGACTAAACATATCTTCTCACAGCTCCATTGCTCAGTTACAAGAAATATGGCTCATAAATGTAGACTTCCTTTACTGGGCATTATTGATAAAATAAAACTAATCCAAATGCAAATTAGCCCTAAACAGAGCTTAATTTGTACCAGGACTTGCCAGGGCTGAGCCCAGCACTTCTAGGCTTGGTAGTTCATACCCTCAGCACTTGTGAGTTTGCTGTATCAGTTCTGAAAGCAAAAAAAGTATTGCTTGAGGCCTGGCACTTACTTGCTTGAGCCCCACCATCACCACTTTCATTACAAATTAAGCACTGGCCCTAAACATGTAGCAACATAAATTTAGGTTGGAAAAAAAAAGAATCTCAATAAAAGCTGAAGTTAATAAATCAATATCTTTCCTGCTCTTGCACTGATATTTGAAACAAATGTCATAATGCTGCCCATGAATCTGTATCATTAAGCTAGTTTATCAAACAGTCATTGTTAAAACACAGGAACTGAAATTCTTTCACATTATCCTGCTGTGTTTCCTCTTTTGTTGCACTTCACAGAGTAATTTGTTTTCCTGGGTATTTTGCATGATACCACTGAGATAATGCCACAGTTCTGAGATAAAACATAGTAATGTATACTGTCAGGATGCAACAAGACTTTTATTATATAATTTAAGATTCAAAAGGCTGTTCCTACAGATAGATAATGTGTGTCTCCCCTCTGTGCTAAGGAATAAGGTCACGTCTACAGATGGGATAATTAATTATTGCACCAAAATCCAACATAAAGTAAAACATCTCAACTGTAAATATAATTAACTTAAACATAATAAACCTAATTTGCAAATGCAAGCATATGTTAATATACAGCAAATTACAAAGCTAATAAAAAAAGAAACCAAATAACATCCCCAAATGCAATAACAGCCTTGGCTTTATTTGACAATTAGATTTTGGCTACTAGGAAAAAAGTCGATCAAATTCTTAAAGGAAAACTGAATATATACTTATACTTAATGCGTTTTATTTTTTTTCACAGTTTTACCCTTTCAGATGTGCGAGAGTAATACAGAGGTAGCCGTGTTAGTCTGATCTTGTTAAAACAAAAGGAAAAACTATGTAGCACTTTAAAGGCTAACAAGATGGTTTAATAGATGATGAGCTTTTGTGGGCCAGACCCACTTCCTCAGATCATATTCTGGAAGAGAATTGGCATGATACTACACTCCGAGAGGCTCTGGGGGACAGACCCATAGTCTCCTATAGACAACCACCTAACCTCAGGAAGATTCTTACCAACAACCACAGGACATACCACATTAATACCAACCCTGGTACTTTCCCTTGCAACAAATCCCATTGCCAACTTTGTCCACATATTTACTCTGGTGACACCATCACTGGACCTAACCATGTCAGTTATATCATCAAGAACACATATTCCTGTTCATCCAGAAATATAATTTATGCCATCATGTGCCAACAGTGTCCTTCTGCTATGTATATTGGACAGACTTCTCAGACACTTCGCTAAAGAATTAATGCCCACAAATCAGACATCAGACATCTTCACAAGGAAAAAACAGTTGCTTTTCATTTCAGCCTACCTGGACATAGTCTTAACGACCTTAGTACATGTATCTTACTTCAAAGAGACTTTAACACCGGATTACAGAGGGAAACTTCAGAACTTTCTTTTATGCTTAAATTTGACACTTTACGAATGGGCCTTAACAAAGATGCTAATTACCTTAACCATTACAAAGATAGCTTTCCACTTATCACCCCTGATTAGCCATTCATTGACTCAAATAGCTATTCCCCTCCCTCCCTCCCCCTCTCCCCACCTACTGTACTAAATCTGATTTGTCAGTTTAATAATGTGTTCACTTTTTTTCATTGTATTCCTTTGGTATATATGGTCATGCCAATTCTCTTCCAGAATATGATCTGAGGAAGTGGGTCTGGCCCACAAAAGCTCATCACCTATTAAACCATCTTGTTAGTCTTAGATGTGGGAGAGTTACTATTTCACAACTTTCATTAATAGATACAAACAACTATACACAAACATATTTCTGAGATCAGCATATTCTCTTTTCCTAAGGCCATCAAGGAAGAATTACATTGTATTCTGAATATGAAATCACATTGAGGCTAACAGAATTAGATCTGAATTTGTTACCTACTATAAGCTTAGCTTTTCCAAATATTATTTGAGCTTACCAACTATTCAATGATTATGCCAAATCTGAGGCCAAATCTAAACTAAATTCCAAGAAGAAATGCTTATTTTCCCTCCTGCACATGTTATGCTGTGATAATTTTATGGAAATTAAATTGATAAAGTTTAGAACAGACTTTGGTCATAAGGTAGCTCATTACTTTTTTCAAATTATCTACCATCTATTGTGCCTTTTTTATATTACAAGCATGATCTCCAAAAGAGGACATAGCAAGCTAAATAACTGCAATTATTTGCATGTGATATATTTTTTAAAGTTTACATTTAAAAGCATTTACTGCTATCATTAGGAATTGGGGCTTCAGTCTCTCTGCACATACAGAAATGTCACATCAGGCTTTAACTTCTTGGGAATTATGTAATTTAATGGCCATGTTAGCCTTTCTCCTGTGCAACCATAATGCCACATTTTTGAGCAAATGGCACTCTGTATTACTTAGATACAATCTAATCAGATTTGAATGTCCTAATTATTAGGTTTGCAGTATTGTTGTTTTCCGTGTGGCCTCAGAATGCTAGCGAGAAGACCCCAAGCTCTCTGTGAAGCTTGAAAGTGTGTCTCTTTTACCAGCAGAAGTTAGTGCAACAGAAGCTAGTACCTCATCTAACCTGTTTAACTATTTAGGGGATTTGAACTATTTTTTTTTTTACAAAAGAATTGTTTCTACAAGAATTACCATATCACATGATTGCTTTCCTAAAGAACAGAAGCACAATCAGTTGTGAGTAAAACATTTTCCTAGTGTGAAAATATTTCTCTGAAGGTAGTTGTGTATTTGCACAGTAACACCAAAATCCTTTGTGCTATGTAATAGAGCAGATCCAACATACTGTACAGTGACTACACTGAGTTTTAGGGACAGATGAGAAAATGCTTCATATGTGATTTCCTTTCAATTCCCCAAAAATACAGACAGAAATTCATACACAGTGATGCTCTTCCATATTCAGATCTCAATATGGCTCAATATTTTTAATTCAATATTTTACATTTTATTATATGAATTTTATCCTGTTATACTAACAGAAACTATGCTGGTAGTTAATCCCATTGATATTACAGTAAAGATTTAAGGTTAATGTGGTCTTTTTACTATAGTTACTAAGAGGTAGAAGCAAATAAACTATCAAGTTATATTAGTTGTCTTCCTACCACACCAAGATGGTTGCTAATACCATATTCTTTAATGTTTGCTGATTGACAAAGATTGCCGTGATTGTCAAAGGTTGATGAAGGTTACAGTGATTGAAAATATGCTGATATAAATCTCCTTATAGCTTTTTTTATGCAACACATGCAACATTACCTTATCTCCCCTAACAGTGTTTGATTGACAGTTGACAATGGATACAGAACTGATGGATTGAATTGAATCCTGGACAGACTAAAGCAATCAAATCAAGTTAATGCTTTGAAAAACTGGAAAGTATCACCATAGTTCACAGCCTCTAGCGCTTAGCCTGCATAGTCAAAATAGCAGCCATTGCTAAAACACCTTCTTCTACCTCTGGTTATCAAAAGGACCCTATGCATTCCCTTTGTCTCTGACGAAGACTTAGCTATAATATTTCAATCATTTAACACCTTCAGGCTGAGATACTGTAATGTTCAGTTTTTATATACTACCCAAGAAGTTTAGAAATAATCTACAACTGGTAAACACCTTCTCAGCCAATCTTCTCGGTATCATGAGCAGTAAAACATTTATCCCACTGGTACTCCATAACCTGAACTAAATCTCTGTGGTGCTGCTACATCCAATAAGCTTCTATTTATTTTACACTCTTGTTTTTTCTTCGTTCAATATAAAATTTACGGTGTTACACTGAAGAATTATCACCATTATTAACTGTCCTTCGTGTTCTTTAAAAGTGACATACTAACTTAAAGATCTTACAGGACATAGCAATTATTTCCATCACTGCATAGCTGGCTTACTTGTCTACAGCAGTGAAATTAATAGGCATCATTTAATGGTCAGAGTTCTTTCTGACCTTTCTTTGACTCGGTGGGCATGAAAACTATTTGTTCACTCAGTTGTGCTTACATAAAACGCCAATTCTAACAGCTTGGATTTAGCATCTGTTTGATAGCAGAAGGTCTTCCTCAGCAGGAACGGGATCATTGTGTGCAGTTTTGAACAATAGCAGCAAGAACTGTCAATATTATTGAAAATCTGACCATGATGGAAAGACTAAAGGATGCACAGCCACAATGTTCCTCTCAGAAAATGACTTCCAGACATGTTGTAAACAGGCAATGAATGCACAAGTGCCTACATGTAACGTTCCATCTGTAGATTGACATGGAGCTAGCTGAGCAGGAGAGGATAAATGCTGGCATTTCTCTTTCAAAGCAAAGTTGTTGAATGGGAAGTTCTGGTTAACAAATGTGCTGTTGAGCTTTCTTTATTTTTTGGAAATTATAACTGATTGCCATATAGTTGATAGGAAAATAGACATCATTATTATAATTAGCTGTGGCATTACCAGATATGAACCAGAATCCCATTGTTAATTTAATAAAATAATTCTATACAAGTTATATTCATTTTTTTAAAACTTTTGTATAGCATGGCATGAAAGCACAGCAAGGCCAACACAGATCAATGTATATGCAGCACATTTCTTCATTTTTGAAATCATACTCCTTAAGTCTCCATTTCTTTCCAATGCAGACAAGCCTAGACTGTTCTTTCTTTCTTTCTTTCTTTCTTTCTTTCTTTCTTTCTTTCTTTCTTTCTTCAGCTACTCTAGAAGAGCCTATTGATTTGTGGTTCAAACATTAATCATGGGGAAGTTTTCAGAGGGTTAGCCGTGTTAGTCTGTTTCAGCAAAAACAAGGAATCCAGTGCACTTTAAAAGACGACACACTTAATAGCTTATGCCCTAATGCCCTAATAAACTTGTTAGGTTCTAAAGTGCCACTGGACTCCTTGTTGATCAAGGAGAAGGGAGATCTAAATTAAAGTCCCAGTCTCAGATTGGGGATTCCAGTGTGTGTCTCCCACAGCCCAGGGAAATGCCCATACCACTTGGATAAAAGAACACAGTTTGCTTTACTGAAAAACTAGCACATACTATTCATAATTTGGGGTTGAACAAAATTGCATTTTTCTCTAAATAAATTTTTTGTCAAAAATCATCCAGCAATGATTATATGTGGAATTATTATAAAACCGGGGCCACATTGACATCTAAAACCATTCCAACATAGAAGACAGAACGTATTTTATTGTAGCACCTTTTCACAAACAAAATGAGGATTTTTTTTCTTGGATATGAAATGGAAGGAGCTTGGAAGTACAAATGGGATGGCTGTGTAGGAGGTGGTAAGTCTGGTTTATATTTTTCTTTTGTTTTGTTTTTAGTATTTCCATTTCTGAATATATAATTAAGATGGAAGAATATAGTGTTTCACTCAAAATGCAAAATGTTTTTGGAAGAGTTCTCAAGTAATTCACAATGCAAATTGCATTGTTTACTGTTAATCAGACAGGAAAGAGAAGAGCAAAGCTTTCTGACTCGGAAACATGTTTTGAAGGGTTAGTCACATCAAAGGACTGTGAATTAAAGTTCAGGTTCAGGTCAGTTTTTATTTTATCTAAACCGATTTGCCCATTTCCAGTTACAAATTAATGTCTTTAAAGAATAACATGTAAGGAGGGGGGAAATGTAACAACAGCAGTAGGCATAACTGAAATAGACTAAAGGAAAAAATATTAAATGTAGGGTGACAAAACATTTAACAAGATAATGCTGATTAATATGGGTTAATGCACCTAATGTTAAGCATTCAATTTTTGAAAAAGTGTGCCTCAATTATTTCTCAGATTGGATTATCTTGTGTGTTTGAATGTCTTTATTACAAGTCTTCCAATTACTTTCTAATCACCATTGCTAAGAGGCGAACATCCTTATTTACTAAGAATGTCCTAGTTTACTGAAACTGCCATGATATACCAGCCCACATCTATTAAAATGTATTTTAGTCTAATTTCAGAATAATCAGTTGACTGATTGAGCAGCCCATTTCCCCAACAAATTCAGTCTCTGTTCCAACATCCTCCAGCAAGTACCACTCCAACTGTCTACAATAGTGAAAAAAGGTTTCAGAGGGCTAGCCATGTTAGTCTGTAAGTTAAAAAATAAAATAAAAAATAAGAAGTGGTCCTGTAATACCTGAGGGTATGTCTATACTACAGTGTTATTTTGAAATATCTTATTTCGAAATAATGTGTCTACACACAAAATGCATTTTGAAATAGCACGTCCACACTGAGTGGACTCTGAATTGCATTGAAGGCTGGCCGGGAACCAGTTCCGGCAGGGCACCAGGTCAGGACTTACTGTGTGGGGCTGCTGCCTGAGGCTACCTGAGGTCTGTGCTTAAAGGGAGCCCCCCCCCCCCCCCCACAAACAGCCAGTTCTCAGGTTTCCCTGCTTGCTTGTCTACCTCAATAAGGGACAGCAAAGCATTTTGTCTCTGCGTGCTCTGGTTGCCCTCACTCAGGACACCACAGCACTCTGCAACATGCCAGAGATCCCTTGGGCACTCTGGTGCTTCTCATGGACACGTTGTTGCGAGCCTGGCTACACTTTCTGAAGGCTGACATCTGGGAGGTCCATCGAGGGGCTGTCAGTATCCAGGAGGCCCTGCGGGAGAGCTTCCACCCTGAGGAGCACTAAGAGCCTCCCTGGTCTGCCCCACTGGGGGCTTATGCCTCATTCCTCCCTCACATCCTTCCACTTACCCCTCCCTAACCCCCCTTCCTGATGTCAAATAAAATACAAGTATTTTCATGAACATATACTTTCTTTATTTAACAAAACTGGGGGGGAGGTAATGAAACTCTGGTGATACTGGGGAAAGGAGGTGGGAGAGGGGAGAAGAGAGGGTGGGAGAGGGGAGGGGGAAACCTGGGAGGAGGGAGCTGGAAAGGAGAAGCAAGGGGAAGAAGGGGGAGAGGAAGCTCAGGGCTCAGGGGTGGGGGTCTCGCTGGACCAACTTGATTTTCATGCAAACCTGCTCCTGGGTTCGCATGTGGCCTTTGGTGGCCAGGCTGGCAGCTATCCTGCCATAGATGGCCACGTTCCTCCATCTATTGCGGAGAGCATGGACGTTGGGGGCATCTCCCCTGAACCTTAATAAGATCCATGATCTCCACCCTGGACCAGGAAGGCGCCCTCCTTCTCCGAGCCCTGGCAGGTTCCTGGGAGCTGGCAGATTGCTCCTGGGGAGCCGTGGCGGTCTGGCTGCCAGTGGCTTGCTGGCTCATGTTTTGGGGCCTCTGGGTCAGGGGCAGTGACTGCTGGCTCTGGGCTGGCAGGCTTGGAGCTGGCACAGGCACTGTGGCCAGAGTCAACCCCTTTAAGGGCTCCGGGGAGGAGGGGAGTGAGAGGAGTGTTCTTGGTTGAGGCTGGAGTGGCCACCAGGGCACTCTGGGAAGTGCTGGAGGCCCCCTATTTCAATATAAGTGTCTAAACAGCACTTATTTCAAAATAGCTATTTCTAATTTGGCATTATTCCTTGTGGAATGAGGTTTACCAAACTCAAAATAAGCGCTCCGCTATTTCGAATTTATTTTGAAATAGCGGTTTGGCTGTGTAGACGCTAGCAAAGTTATTTCGAAATAAGGGCTGTTATTTTGAAATCACTATGCTGTGTAGACATATCCTTAGAGACTAACAAAAAATATAGGGTACGTCTACACTACAGTGTTAATTCGAGTTAACTTAATTCAAAATAGTTAATGGCTCTGGGACTGGGGGAGAGGAGAGTAAGTTTTCCTGGTTGTGCCCAGAGTGGCCACCAGGGCTCCCTGGGAAGGGCTGGAGGCCCCCTATTTCGAATTAAGTGTCTATACAGCACTTAATTCGAAATAGCTATTTTGAATTTGGCGTTATTCTTTGTGGAATGAGGTTTACCAAATTCGATTTAAGCTCTCCGCTATTTTGAATTAATTTTGAAATAGCGGTTTGCATGTATAGACGCTATTAAAGTTACTTCGAAATAACGGCTGTTATTTCGAATTAACTTTGCAGTGTAGACATACCCATAGATAGTATGATGAGCTTTCGTAGACACAGCTGTAATCTGAAGAAGTGTGTTGCGCCCAAGAAACCTCATGATACTATCTATATATTTTTTTGTTAGTCTCTAAGACCATGTCCACATTAGGAGATTGTTTTGAATTTACTAAATTTGACTTCTGGCCGCCTGCTTTTATAAATTCAAAGTTCTGTGTCCCCACTAAAGGGAAGAATTGAATGTAGCCTGAGGCATGCTACGTTAATGTGGGCATGCTACCTCAGACTCAGAGCCCCAGGAAGCACTCTGAGGGAGGCCTCCCGGAGGCCAATTAGTTCGAATTAGCAGCACCAGAAAGACCATAATAATGTTATTTCAGACTTACAAGTTTGGGAATAGCATTATTCTTCATGAAAAGCAGTACTAGAAAGTTCAAATTCCATGGCCCGTTATTCCAGAATAACAGGCTTGGTAGTGTGGATGCATCACTTACAAAATTGACCTTGGGGGGGCTAATTTTGGACTAAGGTCCTAGTGTACATAAAGTTCTAAGGTGCTATAGGACCACTCATTGTTTTTTAAGTTTTTTTTTTTTTAAACAGTAGTGCAAGGAAGCAATCTGCATTAATTCCCCTAGAACAAAGACTGCAATTGTGTTTTGCCCTTGTGTGGACTGAACAAGCACTTGCAGCAGGGAGAAGTCACCTTGTATTCTCCACACCTACCATGTATAAAAAGCCCAGGGTTTATCTGACTTTAGCATACACTGTGTTTTAAAGCAAGGTAACATTTTCCAGTGTTCTGGTGCCTGTGAGCCTTCAGTCCTGCTGTGTTTGTGACAGCCTTCATTTCTGTATTATTCCAATGTTTTCAAAGAGTTGGAGAAGCTGTATTTTTATGACATGAACCAAGCTCATAAAAGCATCTCAAGATGCTAAAGCAATAGAAACAATGAATCATTCTCGGCATCTCACATATCAGCATGTATATTGTATTTGGTCATTGTAAATAGAAGACTCATCAGCATGGTGTCAGTTGAATAGGTCTACTTAAAATGCAGTACAATTTCTTTTAAATATCCATTTACTTGAATTATTATTTCTATATCCCAGTGCATTGGTAGCACATTACAAGGTTTGGGCCAGATTCTGATTTCAATTAGGCTGGTGTAAATCTAAAATAATTCCATTCACTTTAGTAGGGTTATTTACACAGGTATAATGTGGAATAGGATTTTACTCCAATGTTAGAATGGCAATGACTTATAGAAAGTAATATCCTATTGTAAAACTAATGACTATTATCAAAATAATTGCAAGCGCTCTGAGCCCTTTAGACCACACTAACCAACATAATGGAAAATAAAAGTGATTTAAAACCCACTTAAGCTGTGTTTATCTTAAATGTTGTATTTTATCATCACATTATGTAAATTATGGATATTTGTAAGAAACTAGTGTAACAACTTCATGTGCCCTTCTGCAAGTGATAAGGGTGACTTTATATTATCCACTTCAAAATGAATGTACAAAATTATATGTTTGTGGATAAACATATTCATTTTGGTGGCAGATGGCATAAAAGATTGCTCAAGAATGTTTTCAAAGGCTACAGAAAGCACCTGATAATTAATAAATAGCAGATGCTGTCATTTTTAATCCTATTGCATGCACAAAACCCAAAGAATATGAGTTCTTTTGAAAATACTTCATAGTACATTCCTATGCTTCCACAGTCAAAATTAGTTAGCATTTCAGTCTAATGTGCTTCATATCACAGCAATGGGAAACCACACAAAGCCACTATGATTTGGTTCCACAAACTACAAATAGTCATTCCGTAATTCTAAACGAGAAGTGTAGCTATTATCATGAGTGTTCCTTGAATCCATAAGTTGGTACCCTGTAAGCAAAATGACAATTTTGCTCCCTGTCCTACCAACCATTTTTAATTACCCAAAATATGAGATGAGGCCAAAAAACAAATGGCCAGTTGTTTGGTTTTGCATACTATTAAAAATAAATTATTTGTATCCATTTTACCCAGTAATCAGAACCAATTTGCACAACTCTAGTAACACATAGACTAATAGAAATTCGAAATGGAAGATACCTTTACTCATCACCAGAGCTATGCCTCTCTTAATTTTTTGTATGATGGATGTAGCTACAGGCTCTGCAATAAAGTGCCAAAACACCCCCACCATCTTCAATTGCTGCTACCAGGTGCATTGACATCCGTGCTTATTGTGATGGAGTAGGGAATAATGTTCCACAAGTTGAGCTGGGCTTCTAAAGGTTAAGACTCAGACTCTGGCCTGCATCCAAGTCAGGTGATCAAGAGCAATGTGACAGCAGCCTGAAAACCACACCTCTTTAGAAGAGATTGCTTTGCACACATAGAAAGGGAACACGCAGGAAGTTTTTTTGGCAGAAAAGTAGGATCTTTGGCAGGTGAGAATACCTCACCAGGATTGTGGTGTTTATTTGCTGGGAAGGAGCTGGGATTGGTGGTTTCCTGTGAAAAGAGTGACAAGGAAAAGATCTACAGGGACCATGAACATTGGATTAGACCTGTTTTATATTCATAGAGACAAGCAGTGGAAAAAAAATAAAGGAAGGAACCAATGTACCTAGGTCCCAAGATTCAGAAGCATAAAGGGCTACACTCAGAGTGCTAATATGAATTTTGAAAACACAGTCTAGAGGAAGAGGAGTTTCCTACTAGAAGGGCCAAAGAAAGTATCTGCTTATTCCTTAGTGTGGCTTACCAAATCAGACCCCAAGAGTTGGGATGTAATTTGAAACACATCGAGTGCATGCATTAATTGGAGGGTCAGACATCTACGAGACACTGAGATGGGGATAGACTAACTCACTTGCAGGATCCAATTTGGATCATGATCCCATTGTGGCAAGTGCTATACCGACATGTAGGAAGACACAGTTCCTTCCCCAAAGTTTACAATCTTTGGCGTCATTCTTACAAACCATTATGCTTAATTGTATGTATGTATTTCCACTGAATTCAATGAGCTTATTCACATTTGTAAAATTAGCTACATGAATAGGTAGGATTGATGCCAAATTAAAGGTGGGACAAAATAAGAGAGTATAACAAACAGGAAGAATAAAGGTAAGAGAAAAAAATGATACAGTCAAACAATTTGGGCTTTGCACTAATCTTTAGGTTTGTATTACTGTCATTTCTCAAGAATTATCAGTTTAAAAATTCCATAACTATTCATTGCCCAAAGTATTCCTTTAGGAGTTACCAGCTGTGGAGAAATGACCTCTGGACTATACCTGTTGCTTTTATGTCTGTTTTCTATTGTTTTCCTCTTTTATAAAGATTATCCACAACTCCCACTGTGCCAAGCATTATTAATTTTGTAAAATAATATCCTGAGCTATCCTCATCAATCTGTCACAGCCCTCACTCTGGATATCAGCTTCTTTCCTCTGCAGTGCCTGCCTCTCCCAGGGTCATGCACCTCACTTTTGCTAGTCTCTGATGCTGCTAATGAAGCAGAGTCAGGATTGAACTCTGTGATATCACAGCTCTTCAGCAGCTGGGGCTCTTCAGTTACTGCCAAAGCTTGACAGGTCCCTGACTCCCTCTTCAGTTACCACCTTTCCTATACCTCTCACACCAAATTGTCAATTTTCAAATAACAGAAAGCAACACAGTTTGGAACCACAGTTAGCAGAGCTCCGGTGCCCAAAATACCACTCTCTGAGTCTACTAGGGGCATGTCACCCGAGTCCAAATTGCATAAGGAGCGAGGAGGTCTCTGCTGCTCATCATCTTCTTCCAGGAGGAGGCTATGGTTTGCTTAAAGAGCCTCTCTCCTGGAAAATTATGTTGAGCCTGGAACGTAAATAAAATCAGGGTCACGTGAATCTTAAGTTGTTGTTCCAGAGAACTGTGTATGCGAAGGATAAAATGGGGGGTTAGTTGTTTGACTGGATTCCTCCTTCTGCCCTCAGTAGGAGATGTTGCTGAGTCTGGTTGGTCCCTACAAAATATCCTCAGCTCTTGGTCTAGTCTCATCTAGAACTTTTCCTATTAATTCTGTTAGGATGAAGACAATGCCAGAAATCATTTGCCACACACCAGTGCATGCTATTTGAAATAAGTACATGGGGAACAATGACAACTGTAAGAGCTGCTTGGAGGGAAAAATCTCCCGGTTGGTGAAATTGGCAGCAGAGCCTATTTTCTTCTCTCTCAATACAGTGAAGCAATTGTGGTATCTCTTGAAATGCAGGCAAAGCCACTTAACCATTTTTCTTACTGTTAACATGCTCCCTTTCATGTTGGTGAACAAACTGCATAAAGTTCCTGCTTTGAAGGCTCACAAAGGAAAGAATCATTGGGGAGGTCAGCAGTTTTCAGCAAAGGAATCTTCTTTTGTGAAGGAGCTGGAGTTAGATAGAAGGAAAAGAGAAATTAAAGCTGTCTTTAATACTTACCAGCTATAGCACATCCACACTGTCTGTAACATCCTACTTTGGACCCCACCATTCATATACATTGTTCTAAAATATTCTTGGTATCTTTTTCAGGAGAAAAGCAGACTTTGCTGCAGTGCTTTGCACTATTTCATTGGATCACTGCTTAGCTCCCATGACTGCTTTTCTTCATCTCATATACAGGCCTAAATAACTCTTGTCCTAAATCCAGCCCTCTTTCCTCTCTTGGGAGCCCTGAGCAACCCAGTCCCTTTAACATTACCCAAGCTTCTCTTTCAGTGCCAGATCACAGAGGATTTATTGGTTCTTTCAATATGGGAAGTGAGTGGTTTTCACAGTTAGTTTACACTCTTTACACTCCTGGGTGCAAATTATAAGAAAGCCCAAGAGTTTCTTTAGAGTTTAACATACAAGTCAGAAAAGGACTATTGAGTTCTTCTGCCACATACCAGCTGTGATGGAGAAGTAAGTGTATCACATGGCTGCTTGCAGAATAGCTAACTCATTGCCAGAAAATGTGTTGGAATGAGGGAAAAGATTTGTCTAGGGAAACATAATCAGGAAGCCTCAAGGATGCAGATGGTTTGTCTAAGCAACCAAAACTCCAATTTTTTATAAATTTTTCTGTCACTAACAAAAACATGGAAACCATCTGATCTTCGTATAGTAATAGATTGAAAGCAATTTCTTTCTTTCTTTCTTTCTTTCTTTCTTTCTTTCTTTCTTTCTTTCTTTCTTTCTTTCTTTCTTATCTTGACTTATGAATACTATATAACATTAAGAAGTAAAAGAATCTAAAATAAAAATAATGTTCAAATATTGTATGGAACACATTATGGACACTTCAGTTTCATTGTTATCTTTAATGCCAGTCCATTTAATAAAAAGTTATCTGGTGTAACCCAGTGCAATAAAGTAATTCAGTAATTATAAACTTTTTTCTGGTCTACCATTCTTAAACAAAGCAATAAAATAAATAATCGGCAGCCAAAAAAGTGGAGAAGAAAATTTTATGGTAGGTATCATTTACATATTCCCCAGGCTGCACATTAATATCAACCACAGACACAGACTCTTTCTTAATATTTCAGCCTCTTTTTATCAATTAAATTTAGTTTGATGAACTTCAGAGTCCAGAGTTTCACAGTTTGAGTGGTCCCTGTAACATTCATTACATTAATGTCTGCCAGATTAATTTTGGCTTTGAAGCCTCCTATCTAAATTGACAACAAATGTCTAATCTCTGTATTGTTTAAATTTCTGATACGTCATATTGCATTACATTGCTTCTGTCACCTCCCATCATGTTATATTGTATCACACAGTAAAGCCAATGTGAGCTGACATAACACAAAATAATGTGATCTAAGAAATCTAAAGCAGTACAATGCAGTGGAGCAGAAATATGACACATCGTTGCCACTAAAGTATAAACACTCACTTCCAGAGCAGCAGATATCATCTGAAAAAAGGTATGTTGAATGATCTATGAGTAGCAGAGGAAAGGAGATGATTCAGGACCTGCACACGTTTGGTACCTTTTATAAAAGATTTCATCACAATAATATTATATTTGACTTACGCAGACAAAAGCAAAGAAATTCAAAGTTACACTTTACAAATATTCACTCGTGAAGGCTTTGTTTACACTTATAAATCATCTTCCAGAGGAGGATTTCAAAGCATTTTATAAACATTAGTTACATATCACAACATCCGGGGGGAGGATAAATACCACTGTACCATATCGGTTAATTGGACAAACAGCAGGACAGAGAGAGCAGGACAGCTGCACAAATTAGCAGTATTCTTTTTCTTTGGCCATGCTTGTTACTGTGTGTGTGTTTGTTTATAAAGTGACTGCTTAATTGTGGGGTTCTTTGTTTGAAAAGTGTGCTCTGAGAATGCTTTGTTCAAGATGGGCTCTGAGTGGTTGATTAGAAGGAAGGTATTGAGTTAGGAGAACTGCTTAGAGCCACCAGCCTTTTAAAAAGAAGCTAGTTGCAAATGGAGTGAGCTGTGGACAGTGGAGAAGCAAATGGAGGGAGGTTGCCCCGGTGTTCACCTTTCAGACTTCCGTGAACAGTAAATACAACATCTGAAGAGGTTGTTAGAAGAAAAACAGTATGGATAGTGAGTGATCGGCTATTGTGACCTGCACAAGATGTGCCATGTTTATCTTTCTACCAAAGGACAGAAGCAACTTCATCTACATGGTCTCTACATTGGAAGAGAAGGCAAAAGAACTATAGACCAAAGTATGAATCTTGCATTGCATCAGAGAAAATGAGGACTTTCTGGATAGAAGTCAGTGTTTCGTACTACAGATGCCGCATGCTAAAGCATTAGAGATGGTAGTGCAGAATGGGGAAGAAAATAGGCAGCATGTGACCCCCAGAAGAAGAAAGAGGAAAATCCATATACCACCAAATGCAGTTATAGATAAGAAACTGTTTTCAGTATCTCTGCACAGATACTACAGCAGAGAATAGTTTGGAAGAGTTATCTGGGAGAAGGAATCTGTAGGAGTCCCCACCAACTGCAAGGCATGGGATGAATTTCCCTAGGGATGAGAGTTCCAAACCCATCACTCCCAAAAGCAGAAAATGTTTGTTGGTGGTCAGGAGCTTCCTTCTAAGAGTGATGGAGTCATCCATCTGTCATCCAGACTGGGAAACTCAAGAAGTGTGCTGTTTGACTAGAGCTAGAAATCAGGATGTGATAGAGTGTCTGCCAAGGCTGATCAAGCCATCAGTCTGCTACCTCTTCCTATTTCTCCATGTGAGCACCAATGATACTGCCAAGAATGACCTAGAGCAGGTCACTTCAGATTATGTGGCCCTAAGAAGAAGAATAAAGGAGTTTGAGGTACAAGTCATGTTGTCATCCATCCTCCCTGTTGAAGGAAAAAGCTGAGAAAGGAACCATTGAATTGTGGAAGTAAATGTGAGGTTGCACAGGTGCTTTTCAATAGAGGACTTTGGATTCTTCAATCATGGGATGCTGGTCTATGAAGAAGATTTGCTAGGTAGAGATGGGAATTCACTTTTTGAAGACATGGAAGATCATCTTCGCAGGCTGGCTTGCTAACCTAGTGAGGGCTTTAATCTAGGTTCTCTGGGAGATGGAGAACTAAGCCTTGAGGTAAATGGAGAAGTAGTATACCAGGAGGAAACACAAGCAGGAGGGTGAAATAGGGGAGGCCTCCTGATTCATACTGAGAAGTTAGGGAAATCATCCAGTTATCTTAAGTGCCTGTACACAAACACAAAAAGACTGGGAAAGAAGCCAGAAGAATTGGAAGTCCTGGCACAGGCAAGGAACTATGATGTGATTGGAATAACAGAGACTTGATTGGGTATAGCACATGACTGGAGCACTATCATGAATGGGCATAAACTCTGGAGGGAGGATAGGCAGGGGAGAAGAGGTGAAGGAATTGTAGTGTATGTAAAACAGCTGTATGATTTATCAGAATTCCAGTGTGACACTGGAGAAAAGCCTGTAGAGAGTTTTTGGGTTAAGTTCAGAGGCAAAAGCAACAAGAGTGATCTTATAGTGGGCATCTGATACAGACCACTAAAGCAGGAGGATGAGCTAGATGAGGCTTTCTTTGCACAACAAACAGGTTTCCAGATCACATGTCCTGGTTCTCATGGGGGGATTTCAATCACTTTGACATCTGCTAGGAGAGCAGGTAGAACAGTGCACAGACAATACAGGATATTTTTTGAGAGCATTGCGGGCACCTTGGTGCAAGTGCTGGAACAACCAAAAAGAGGCCATGCTGCTCTTGAGCAGAAGAATACAGACCCTGGACTTCAGAAAAGCAGACGTTAGTTCCCTCAGGAAAATGGTTAATATGAGACTGATAAGAGGGGGAAAGAGCCCAGGAGAACTGGCTGTATTTTAAAGAAGCTTTATTGAAGGCACTAGATGCCATCCTGATGTGCAAAAAGAGGAGCAAATATGGTAAGTTACCAACTTGGATTAACAGAGAAATCTTCAGTGAGTTTAAGCACAAAAAGGAAGGAAAATTGGATAGATGACTAGAGAGAAAGATTTATATTTATAAATTATATATATTACTTGAGCTTGCAGGGGTGTAATCAGGAAGACCAAAGCACAACTGGAATTTCAGCTAGCAAGGAATGAGGAGGTGAAGTGTTATAAGAAGGCTTTCTACGTGTATGTTAGCAGCAAGAAAGTGGTCGAGTGAAGTGTGGGACCCAGACTGAATGGGGGAGGCAACCTGTTGAGAGATGATGTGGAACAAGCTGAAGGGTAGGGAAGTGATCAGGACACTCAACATGGAGTCACCAAGGGCAAGTCGTTCCTGACCAATCTGTCTTCCATGATGAGATAACTAGCTCTGTGGATATGAGGAAAGAGTGGACATGTTATAACTTGATTTTACCAAAGCTTTTGAGATGATATCCCACCATATTCTTTCCAGCATTATAAAGAAGTATGGCTTGGAGAAATTGACGATACAGTGAATAAAAAGCTGGCTAGATCATCAGGCTCAATGGTCAATGTCTCTATGTCTTGTTAGCAGCAGATATCAAGCAGTATGCCCCAGGGATCAGTCCTGGTGCTGGTTTTGTTCTACATGTTCATTAATGATTGGGATGATGGGTTGGTTTGCATATTCAGCAAGCTTGTAGACAATAAGATGGGGGGGAGGTAGATATGCGAGAGGGTTGTGATAGAATCCAGAGTGACCTAGAAAATTGAAGGACTGAGACAAAAAATTATGATGAGATTCAACAAGGACAGATGTAGAATCCTGCACTTAGGACAAAAGAATTCCTGGATAAGGGGCAGTTCTGCAGAAAAGGATCTGGAGACTACACTGGATGAAAAACTGGATAGGTGTCAACAGTGTGCCCTTGTGGCCAAGGTTAAGAGCATATTGAACTGCATTAGTAGGAGCATTGCCAGCAGATTAAGGGTAGTAATTATTCCCCTTTACTTGGCACTGGTGAGTGCACATCTGTAGTACTGCATCCAGTTCCCCCCACCCCACTACAGAAAGGATGTGGTCAAATTGGAGAGAGTCCAGCAGAAGCCAATGAAAATGATTAAGGTGCTGGCTCACAACTTAAGAGGAGAGTGTGAGAAAACTGGGCTTATTTAGTCAGAGAAGAGAAGAGAAGAGAAGAGAAGAGAAGAGAAGAGAAGAGAAGAGAAGAGTGAGGATTTATGAGCAGTGTTTCAACCACCTGAAAGGTGCTCCAAAGAGGATGGAGTCAGGCTATTCTCAGTGGTGGTATATCATAGAACAAGGAGCAATGGTCTCAAGTTGCAGGGTGGGAGGGGAGTGGATAGGGAAGATCTATGTGCAATATTAGGAAAAACTATTTCACTAGGAGGGTGAAGCACTGGAATGGGCTACCTAGGGAAGTAATGAAATCTCTATCCTTAGAGATTTTTTTAAGACCTGGCTTGACATGGGGTGATTTATTTGGGGTTGATCCTTCTTTCAATAGAGGGTTGGACTAGATGACCTCCTGAGGGCTAAACTCTACGTTGCCTGGTTTTGTTTTTATATTTTTCACCTTGCCTTATAAGCATTTATAATTTTATTTATTTTAGACTGTGTCTATTTGTGTTTTTCTTGTCCAGAATGATTTATATAATCTCAATAAGTCCCTCCTCTATTATTTAGATATGATTTAGGCTAGGGCTGCTAAGTGTCTCAGGCTATGTCTACACAGCAGCATTATTTCAAAATAACTGATGTTATTTCAAAATAACAAAGTGCGCATCTTCACAGCAAGCCATTATTTCAAAATAATGTCAAGATAGAGGACTTCTTACTCCAACTCCTGTAACCCTCATTTCATGAGGAGAAAGGAAAGTTGAAGGAAGAGTGTTCTTCCTTCAACTTCCTGCTGTGTAGGTAGCACCAAAAGCCGAAATAAGCTATTTCAACTTCAGCTGCGCTATTGACGTAGCTGAAGTTGCGTAGCTTAATTCAATTTTTGCCCTGCTATGTGCCCTCAGAATACCTGGTTGAGGACCCTGGTTCCTCTGGCTGAGATTGCTGACTGGGCCATTAAAAATCTAGTCAGCAGATTAGTGGGGGCCTAGGTCTAAGGCACGCTGCCTAACTGCCCTGGGACTGGACAGCTCTTGGAAGTAGCCGCTAGGTCCCTGTGGCTCCTAGACACATGGGATAGCCAGGGAATAGGAGGCTCTGTGCACTGGCCCTTTCCCAAGTGCTGGCTCTGCAGCTTCCATTGTCCAGGAACCACTTATAGTAGGAGCTGTGGGGGTGGCACCATCAGGTGTGAGGGCAATATGCAAAGCTTCCCTGGCTGCCCATGCATCTAGGGGCTGCAGGGACATGACAGCCATTCCTGGGAGCCATGGTAAGCACCACCAGGACCCTGCCTGCAACTCCCTGTCCAAAACCAGAGTCCCCTCCAGCACCCCAAACCCTTCATACTCAGCCCCACCCAAATTCTGTACCCTCCCACACATCCCAACTTCTCGCCAAGCCTGGAGACACCTCCTGCACTCCAACCCCAGAGCTCTCACCTTTGGATTCATTTGCAGCTGAAGCCCTCACTCCCCTGCACCCCAACCTCTGCCCCAAACTGGACTCCCCTTCTGCACCTCAACCCCACAGCCTGCAACCTAGACCCCCTTCCACACTGCAAATCCCTTGGTGCCAGCCTGGGGACCCCTTCAACTCTATCAACCTCTCATCACTGGCCCCACCTCAGAGGAAGCACCCCCAGCAGGAGCCCTCACTTCCCTCTTCACTCTGACCCCTTGTCCCAGCCTGGAGCTTCCTCCCATACTCTTAATGTCTCATTTCTGTGTCTGCACCCCCAGTTCAGAGCCCATACGTGTTCCTGCACCCTGACCCTTTGCCCAGCTCAGTAAAGTAGAGTGAGGAATGGAGGGAGGGGGAGAGGGTGGTCTCACTGAAGGGGTGGGATATGGGCAGGATCACAGAAAAGGGGTATCACAGACAGTGGGCCAAGAACGTTCAGTTTTCTGTTAGCAGAATTTGGCAGAAAGCCAGCAGTCCTATTTTTAAGGCTATCCTTTGCTGAGCCAAAGGATAACTTCCTTTTATAGCTATCTCTAGAATATGGGGTTTTTTTGTCCAGCTTGTCTGTTCTACAGCAGAGGTCATCTCCAAACCCTTGTTATTTTGTAATGCCAGCTGCCTGAGGTACACTTTGGTCAAGTGGAGCCCTTCCTCTGTGTAGGCACTCCTGTCCCCCCAAATTCATCAACACCTAAGACTCCTGTGTGATGCAATTAATCATTCCATTATAGTTAATCACTATCTAGAACCATTCCCTTAAATCACTATCATAATAATTTAAGATTTTTCATGAGTAGGAACAGTTGCAAATTTAAAACCATGTAAACACTTCAACGTTTTGTTGTTTTATGTCTCTGTGAATTTTATGAGGCTTCAGATACAAAGCAGGCTGTATTTTATTACGTCATAATGCATGCATCATGCTATGATTGATTCAGCGTGGTAGGCTTCAATATATCATGGTATCACATAAGGGAATCATCACAACTTTTGTTCTCTAGCCAGGTGAAGAATAAAACTGGTGCTGGATTCATCTTGGAATTATGCTAGGGATGAATTTCTCTCATTTGTAGGTGATAGAAGGACTACTGAGGATGTTCGATATAGGTCAGGGGAAGGTAGGAAAGTAAGCTTCCATCCTGGTTCTAGGAAATACACTGAAAATTGATAGACTGCAAAAATGTATGGCATTTCAACACACTTTTCAACAATAAAGTTATCTGATATAATTCTGACATTTTTAATGGTCAGCATAACCCAGATAAAAATGTGGGTTGATCTGGAGACCCAGGGAGCATATTTCTTTTAGGAAATACAATATTGTAGTGTTTACAGAAGGAAGTATTGTGCAGCTGCAGTTCTATTAACATTATGAGGGGTTGGCTTTTTGTCCCATTTGAGATTAAACTCTTTTTCAAATCCTTAAAGCAGTCCTGGACAGCTTTAGTTGAAAGACTATCTCCTGAGAAAACGTCCAAAGAAAGTAATAGAGAATGAGCTTTAGGGAATCAGGTCACATAGTGAAAGGGTGGAAAGCCCGAGGTAATAGATGGGATGGGCCTTGGAGTTTAGGCTTATAAAAATGCAGGAGTCTAGTCATTGCAACAGCAATCTGAACTCAGGTGAAACATGTGCCATGATTTTTTTCCCCATTTGCTCAAGTGAAAATAAAATTCACCAAAATAGGCTTGAAATTAATGCAGTGATAATGGAATAAAACTGGTGTAATGAAGCCAAGAATCACACCCATAGAATTTGACCAGATTTAGTCTGCATCAAGGTCTATTTAAAATGGGAGACCAATTAATATATTTAAATGTGTTTTTCAAGAAAACATTGTATATCATAAAGCAGATTGCCACATAATTTGGGAGAAGCTAAGTATAGCACAAGTCACAGTAAAGTTCTAATAGCTGAGGAAAAATTCAGAGGGATCCATTATAAAGCTGTATTATAATTTGAGTCTAAGCAATTGTTTGTAAAATGGCCAGGGGCTTTGTCATTAAAGTAACAATAATTTGAACTTAAATTAAAAATAAATGTCCTTTTAAAAAACACAGGTGGTCTGGCAAAGCCATTTCCCAATAAAGGATCCTAAAGGGAAAGTTTAAATCAGCAAGATCAGATCTATCTTCTTCTTTCATTTATCACTGTGGTTTTATGTGTAGGTTTTAGATTGCATATTTTAATACTCCTTACATTTTAATTAACTACAAGGTTCATTATCTGAAGATACAATTTAAATAAAAAAGTTCATAGCTAATATTGACCTTACCATATATCACTTTCAAGGAAAGAGGTCAGATACACTACAGCTAGACACCTTATATATCTATCTGTTCTCAGTCTAGGGGGGTGAACATTAAGTTACTACATGCATTTGCCTGTCACTGAAGAGTTTTTCTGAGGAAAAAAACCCCCAAGAAAGTGGCTATAAATTTGGGACCAGTATATTTCTTTTAATTTGAATTCTTGTGTAGAACCTATGGGTACGTCTACACTTGCCCCCTAGTTCGAACTAGAGAGGCAAATGAAGGCGACTGAAGTTGCTAATGAAGCGTGGGATTTTGGAAATTGACTAGCCCGATTTAACATGCCGCGTATAGCCGCGGTACTCCAAGAAAAACCCCTTAACTCGAATTAACTGGTACTCCATTCCCCTCCTCACTTTCACTTGAGGTCCCCAGCCCTCACTCACTTTCACTGGGTTGAGTTAGGAGGTGTGGGCTCTGGGGTGGGAATGAGGGATTTGGGTGTGGGAAGGGGTGAGAGGTGCAAGCTCTGGGAGGGAATTTGGGTGCAGGAAGAGGTGAAGAAGAGGATGCTGATTCAGGAAGGGGACTCCAGGCTGGAGAATGTTGGGATCAGGTGGAGGGATGGGGTGCTGGTGCAAGCTTCAGACTACTGAGAAAACTCCTGAATGCTTGTGGGAAGCAGGGCTTTGCATTTCCCCCCTCAGCATCCCCTAGCATTCATGAAGACTACCTCCCAGTCTGGAGGCCAAAGGGAAAAGCCTGTGTGGATGGGCTGGCCACAGGACTTGGTAGAGTTTGATTGACCACAAGCCCTGTTATGGGTGCTCTGGGCTGTTGCCTAAATTCATTTTCTCTCTTAGCTGAGTCAGCACCTTCTCCTTGATGCTCATAGGTACCAGCCAATTTGTTATAATCCCTTCCTCCTGGCACTCTCTGCTGAATGTATGGGCAATCTGTGCAAGTAGCCTCACTTTTCCTGAAGCTGTGGGGGTCAGACTTGGAGAAATGCCTTCTTGCTGGCCACATCCACCACTCGCCAGAGCAGCTGGACTAACTATCTCATCAGATCCCAATTTAGCTTCCCAAGCACCAGCAGTACAGCAGGAGGAGGTGAATTGATGGCAGGGAATGGGAGGAAGCAACAAGCCAAAGGGTGAAAGGGTAGGGGTAGAGGCAGCAACAGCAGGAAGGATGAAAATTAGAAAGATCCCAAAAGACAGAGGGAGTAGAGGAGTAGCAAAAACTGAGAGATAAGTGGGTGAGAGGCAGCAGGAACCAGGAAGACACAGCAGCCAAGAGGAAGGTGCAGCAGTAACCCAAAGGCAATGGGATAGGAGGAGAAGGCACTTCTAGAAAATGATCAGTTGTCTATATGATCAGAATATCTTCTAATGCCCCAAGGAGCTCAGCTGAAACTTGGCTGTCAGTCCCTCACTTGCTCTGCATGGACACTGCAATGGCCCTTCTCCCTGCTGGAGAACTGTAAACTGCTCTGACTCCGGTTCTGACCACAAGAGTCCCAGTGCTGTCTTCTCCTGGGGCTCCATGAAAGGAGAAGGGAGGGGTTCCTGGTTTGTCATGCTGGGGGAGGTTCAGGGTACATCGTGCCCAATGCGTATTCACCCCACTGCAGGAAAAAGAAACCCCAGCTTACAGCACCTTGTAAAGAAGCCCAAATCAATTCCACAGGGAAACAGGCTCTGCTGAAGCTTTGAAGGGGGGAGGTGAGATGGAGAGTAGAATCAGCAAAGTGAAAGCTGATTGTGGGAGATGGGGCTCTGCGTTTATTAGGGCAGAGGAAGGAGATGATGAAGAGCAGGTAAGGTGAGCACTGGGAGTGAAAGGAAAGCAGGGATCACATGGAACAGAGGAATAGGCATGGGCCTGGGAACAGAAGGGAGGCAAAGGTGCAGTTCACCAATATTCCTTATTTTCCTGAGATACATCGATAAAAATGCTGGTTATGATGCTCCCAGAGACATCTCAGCATGGTCCAAACACACGCACATAACTGCCAATGTAATAACTATTCCAGCCGCACGCTCTTCTTCCTGAATACTCCACAAAGTGACTGGATTTGCTTTGGGAAGGCTCAGGCACTTTCCCTCCCTGTCTGAAGCTACTGCAGCCTGGTCCCTGGTAGTTCCTTCCCACCCCGCCTGCTGCTGCAGGTGGGAGCCTGCAAAGGCTGGAGGGCAGTGGGGGATTCTCTGTCCCCCCCACCTAGTTTCCTCTGGTTGGCTATGGAAAGGGAGAACACTGAACCATTAGGCACTGCTGGAATTTGCTCTGTGCTGCAGGCACAGCTTCGGTCCAGGTCAGTTTTCTGCTGAATCCTCTTTAGGATCAGAGGAGGGAACCTAATAGCAATTCAAAGCAGTGAGCCCAGACCACACACTTCTCAACACCTCCCTGTCTCTTTAAGCACCTTTTAAAGAAAATACAACAACCTCCGCTGGGAAGGCATCCAGCAAATCACCCTGGGGCTACAGCAAACTGCACTCCATATTCTGAGTTTAGCTGATGCTTTGTTAAAGAGCCATCTGCTACTCCAAAACAAAGGGAGAAAAGGGAAAATATGGGACTACAGAGATTGACTGTCAGTGCCTCCACAATCGACCAATTGATTGTGATCGACTGATTGGGGATAGCTGCTGTAGTATATAGGTAAGGACATTGCTGGTTCGCTTTTCTTAGGAACATTAATAGTCTAGATCCTCTGCTGATATATATTAATGTAGCTCCATTTGATGGATTTACATGATTTACACCAGCTGATGATCTGGCTGATAGTTTAATTGATCTATTCAGTGTTCTTATCTTCTTCATTCAGCAAGGGAGCTGGCAACATCCATCAAATGTTAGTGTGGAGTGTAGCTGCCACATAAGAACAGCCATACTGGGTTAGACCAAAGGTCCCTCTGGCCCAGTATCCTGTCTTCTGACAGTGGCCAGTGCCAGGTGCCCCAGAGGGAATGAACAGAACAGGGAAACGTCAAACCATCCCACCCCAGTTGCCCATTGTCAACCTCTCACAAACAGAGACTAGGGACAGCATTCCTACACATGTATAATAACCATTGATGGACCTATCCTTCATGAATTTATCTAGCTCTTTTTTGAACCCTGTTAAAGTCCTGGCCTTCACAACATCCTCTAGAAAGGTGTTCCACACATTGACTGTGCATTGCATACAGAAGTACTTCCTTTTGTTTGTTTTAAACCTATTGTTTTCATTTGGTAACCCCTAGTTCTTATGTTATGGGAAGAAGCAAATAATGTTTCCTTATTCACTTTCTCCACACCAGTGATGATTTTATTAAGATCTCTATCATATCCCCCTTTAATCTCCTTTTTTCTAAGCTGACAAGTCTTTCTCCCTTCACATGGCAGCCGTTCCAAACCCCTAATCATTTTTGTTGTCCTTTTTTGAACCTTTTCCAGTGCTAAGGTATATTTTTTTCATCTGTACACAGTATTCAAGATGTGACATACCATGGATTTATACAGAGGCAATAAGATATTCTTTATCTTATTCTCTATCCATTTTTAATGATTCCTAACATTCTGTTTGCTTTTTTTGACAGCAGCTTCACATTGAGTGAAAACACTAGACAATTTCTCCCATATTTGGAGGTGCAGATTGGGTCACCTGAGAATTTTGTTGTCCCTATGGGGAAACAAGCCTTTAGCCTGCAGTAATATTTTCTTTCTTTCATGAAATTTTCCTTTGACTGAACAGTCAAGTTATAGCAATATAGAATCATGCAAATAGAAAGCTATGCAAACCAAATGCAGAAAATGACTGAGACACAGGAAAACACAGAGTTCTTATACCTCTGATTAAATGTGTGACTTTGAGAAGGTGACTTTAAGAGGTGTGTGCCTCAGTTTATGTAATTGAAAATCTCAGGGAAAATTAAGGCCTCCTTGAAAACAATAGGCTCCTAAATTGAGGCTGGATACATAACATGGGAAGTGGTACTAATCAATGAGGAAACTAAAAGAGGATATAAAAGAAGCATATGTAAAAATCACTTCAAGGGTTAGGCTTTTTTTTATCTTGTCTCTTTATGACTGTTCCTCAAAAGGAAAGTTTCTAAAATAGTTGAACGTGATGCATCATTTAAGTAAAAGTTTGTATTAATAGACATGGTTAATCCACGTAAAGTGCTTGCTCATCAATTTTTTACTAAATTATTCACGTGGGAAATTTTTAAATGTGTATCATTAATGTGAGCTGTAAGAATGTAATTGATGAAATTCTGCCTTAAAAACCCTAAGGAAAGTGATTTGAAAAGGCAATTTGTTAAAATAATGTCTATTATCACTGATTTTCCCATGCTTCTTCCGGTTAAACTAGTAGATTCATTTATCATTAGAATCAGATTAACTCCTTCAAACTATGACCTAACATTTTTAACATTATTTTAAACTGCATCTTGTTTACATGACTATGTACTATAGTTCAAACTTCTTATTAAATATGGGACTCAGAAGTCAGTGATTATATTTCAACTCAAATTAGGAGCCAGATAGTTATAGGTGTCACCATAATTTCAAAATGTATTTCCAAACTACCTTTCAATATTTAAATATTTTCTAACTTAAATTTAATAAATAACATATTGAAAAGCATCCTTTTTTACCAAATAATTACTTTTCCTCGCTCACATTCGCACGAAAATTTTAGCGATAATGAGTCAATTTTCCTTTATCCATCAAGAACACATAAATAGAACATGCATTTAAAAAAAAAAAGCATGCAGGTACATTTTGTGTACAAAAGGGGCAGCATAAGAGGGGGTGCAAAATTGCAAAACTCGCTTGAGGATCAAATATGAAAGGACATAGTTGCTGACATACAAAGACCTTAGTAGCTGTGGCCACAGGAACTATTTCATGCCCAAATACGTAAAAGAAATTACTGTCAACAACAGGACAAAATTCATGCTCACTTACGAGTTCAGCAATTGTCAAAGTCAACAACTGTGATGTCTTGTCAGATCCATATTCAGAAATATGTCACTGAAATGCACACCTTTCATTGCTTCTCTGAGACTGATCTTTTAAACCCTTCTATAGAAAAATGTCCTCTGGCCTTGTGTATTACTTGAAGGCAGCCATCTGCAGGAGAACATTAGTGTCAAGACAGAACCAAATTTGCAGATCTGTACAGTGATGTATTTTTATAGCCTGAGCTTCTGAATAACACTGCCCAAGAATTTCCCTAGACTAATTCGAAGAGCACATCTTTTAGAAAAAATCCAATCTTGATTTTAAAAAAATGACACAAATTCTTTTATGTGCCTTAACTGGGTCTACACTAGGCATTTTGACAGTACAGGAGGCCCCCGACTTGCAACCCCGAGTTCTGACCCCCCACACTTACAACCATTTTTGTAAGTGTGGAAGGGGCCAAAAACCCTGACTTACGTCCTCAGCCCGAATTTATGATGGTGCCTATCGTAAATGAGGGTTTGAGTTACAATGCCCCTGACTTGCGACACTTCCCCCCGAAACCAATCACATTGCAAGTCGGAGGCATCCTGTATAAAATAACATCAAAAATCACATCCCTGACCAACAGGGCCTGTGCCCCTGGACAAGGTGGGGTTGCTGCTCCTTGCCCCCAGAAGGGGTGGGGCCTCAGGCAGAAGGGGTTGGATGGGGATAGGCAACCCCCAGTGAAAATTTAAAAGGCCTGGGGCTACAGTGGTAGCAGATGGGAGCAGATTGCCATGCCCTAGGGCAGTTGCCCCCTTTGTTTCCCCTTCTTCCCTGTCAGCAGGCCTTAGTGGCACAAGTTTCTAGTGTAGACCTCTCCAGTATTTCTGAGACTGTACAGACCGGGTGTTGAAAGGAATTCACTTTGTGCTTCTTTTTTTTTATCTTTTCACATTCTTTCCAAAGTAAAATACGAAACCAAAACATGTTTGCACCAAAACATTTGAACTTACGAGTTTTTAAATGCCAAATTTAGCATCCCATATGCTGTAGACTATGGAAGAAAGGTAATTTGGGGTAATTATTTGTCCATACTAAGGGTACAGTAATGGCTTACAAATGTAGCTTTATCCACTATGTTAAAGCCAGGTATAGTTCTTGTTATGGTATAATCTGTATAACGTAGAATTAAGTATCTGTCTATATTGTGCTGTCAAATGAATTTGTCATCTATCTATTCAACACACTGATTCATCTTGATTGTGAAATAAATAATTATGTAGGAGTAACTCAAAATTTAAATAATGCAAAAAAACCCCAGACCCCACATTGATCCCATTACTATTGCCTTAGCTCCATGAAACCAATAGGCCTTTGAGAATACAATGACACTCACACAGCTTCATCAAATATTGCTAGATCTAGGAAGATAATACAGCCGGATCAAGTCCTAGTTGTTAAAGGTCCAGCACTAAATCTGTTTCAGGAGTGTTGAAATCTGCAAGCAAAGGTTTGTGTAAATTTCCAGACTATTATCAGTGTGTCTTACATCATATGTGCCGTACTGGAAGCACTAGAAGCACCAAAATATCATACTGGACCATGATGCCATGGGATCGGCTGAGGTCTTGGTATTTATGAGAGGATGCCTGAGTATAAAAATACTATTGAAATGTTTATTTTTGTGAGATTTCTAGCCCTTTTTTGCAAACTCAGGAACTCAGGAAAGTCATATAAATCATTAAAGTTTTTATGCTCATCTCAACCAAACAAAAACTTTGTAGACCATGTTGGCTCCAGGAGCTGAGTTCTCAGCTTGGGTCAGAATAGGCATGGGGGGAGAAAAAGAGAGATTATTTTCTGATCTGATGGCCTGTGTGTGCCACCACAGCAGCAGAGACAGCAACCAAGACACTGCTCTTACTTTTGCTGCTGGCATAAGTCTTTATTGGAGTCTACATCAGTGGATGTTAGATGTCGTTAACTCTGTCTCTCTTACACCTGACACACCTCCTCCATCAGGGATAGTTAGGTCAGCTAATATAGCAGCTGCCTCTATTAACTTTATTTCAGTAGGGATTTCCTCCATGCATGAGAAATTCCCTGGTGATCACTTATGGGTACATTCTTTGTGCCACAGACAGTGGAATGAGAATTTGATCTTTACTCTTTGGAGTTTGCACATCATGTTAGTAGTAGTAGGGTAAAATGAATATACAGAAGTCTAGGATTTTCATCACTTTGTGGAATAAAAGATCCAGATTACAATTTCAGCAAAGTCAGACAGCTTTCTCCTTCATTATGCTCCAGAGGTGAGGAACAAATAGCCCTTCTCATTGAAATTTCCCATCACACTGTGTTATTATATCAGTTATATACAGCAAATGTGTTTGCAGCAATAAAAAAAGCTTGGAACTGTAGAGCAACAGCAAAAATTAACATATAATAATATTAAATTTGCAAACACATTGGGAATTTTTTTGCTGCATGGGATTAGAAAGTAGTCAAAGAGAGCAAAATGCATAACAAAAGAAAGCATATATTGCTGTGAGCTTTGTATGTTTCTATTGCTGGCATAAAATTTCAGTTGGCTCAATATATTTAGTACCTTCAGACATTTAGAACCGTTTTTTAACAGAAAGCAGAACAGATTTGGGGAAAACATTTTTCTTAGCCGAGTCTGCTGCTACATCTATTTTAGACTATGCTATTACTCTGACTGAGCCTAGCTGGATTACTTTTAAAAGATAACTTGTATTGATCTTCTACATAGAAATAGAACTCTGGTGTTTAAAGGACTTTCTGCATTGGTTAACATGACTAGATATAACCTACTTTGTCAGGACAGCTCTTTTATTGATTACTCATTTACTCAGCATAACCCACCCCCCTAAAATATTACTATACTTGGGAGCACCTCTGTACTAAGCTAAATTTTATTCTTTTTCACTCTTTTTCTAGCAAAAGTAATCAGTGACCATGAGATCACTTTTCTAACTCCATTTGGGTTGTTTTTTCCATATCTCTCATTCTGGGGAATGGTTTTGGGACCTGATTTCTGCCCAAAGAAAGGTATGTTGACCAATATAGTTTTATCACCCAGGGGTGATCCAAAACCCACTGAAACCAACAGAAGTCTTTGTATTGACATCAGTGGACTTTGAATTGACACAAACCTGAGTGGCAGTGCAACTCCATTGGTGAGGTCACAATACCATTCACTTAGATTTGACCTGGACATACAACATCTCTTCTGTGCTGGTGCCCTGCTCTAGAAGTTAGATGCATGCCTTAGAAAGACACGATAGAGCACCAATGCTTGTGCTTTTTGTGGGATTTTCAAAGGAGTTCTCATCCCTCAAAAAGCAGGTTGAAGGAAAGCCTGAGACTAGACGTCCAAGAGAGTGTCTTCCTACTGCTGTACTGATGCTTAACAGACACCTTTTTCTGTTTGTGTATTTGTGATACTTCAACTGACCATACCATAACCGTGACTTGAAAAAATTAAAACTGCAAACTGTGGCTGCAAATTTTTGAACCAAATAATCCCAGCTTTCTTAAAGTCTTAAAAAGAGAGTCCAAAGTAACCATAGGAGAACATGCCTCATGGTTAATGGAACTGTCCATTACCTGTCATAGCTATTCCTGGCAAACACAATCAGTTGCCTAATAACAAGAAAACATTTACTTTCATTATTTTGCAACCCTGACACTAAGTAGCACTTTATCTCCAAAGCAGTCCCATTAACTTAGATGAAATTGCACAGGTGAGTAAGTGCTGTGTATACTGAGCCAGGGCTAACAAACCAGGCCCATGGGAAGTATAATCATGGCAGTTTTATGGTTAATATGCCAGATCTGGCTGGAAGTTTTCCTGTGTCCTATGCCACTGACACTGATTTACCACAATATAGTAATGTCCATCACAATCAAACTGTTCAAACTGTTCCTTTATATCACATGTCTGAATTATCTCTTCACTTTGACTTTTGGCCACTTGAAATGGTTGTTCAAACAGTAATAAGGCAATGGATTAGAAAGCTTAATCATCCACCCCTCTTTTTTCTCACTTTCCTCTCTAGAATCCAACTCATAGTGCAGGAATGAGCCATTTTAATAAGTGTGATTGTGGTCCATGCTTACAATTAAATGTGCACAACTCATCATAGCAAGCAGATTAATGAACAGATGGCAAGGACTTTGGATAAGGCTGTGCAAGCTTAATAAAAATCTGTTAAAATGCACAGCGCCATTTGAGGAGATGATATGTGAGGAGGAATCAGCTTTGCTAGTTATTCTCTACCGTGGGTAACATTTGCACAGAACATTTTTCCCTTCTAAAGCTTCTTATCCTCTCCTCTCAGAATACATTCCATGCCCCTCTCAGGGGGAAGGGATACCCCCAGTTTAAGAACCTCTGAACTACTGTATTGTTCCACTTTCTATAAGTAGTGAAGGAGGGGAGAATGGTTTTATAGTTATGTTACTGAAATAAAACTCAGAGATAATCTGGGTTTGATTTATGACTCAGCTACAGATTTCCTGTGTGACCTTTGGCAAATCCCTTGATCTTTTTTGTCCTCAGATGCCAGTCTGATCATCCAGCTCTATCTAATTCTTTGCTTTAAAAATAATTTATACCTCTTGCTGAAAAGTAGCATTGCTGTACTAGTGCAATATTTCTATCAAATTATATTAAATTCCATGTTAAAATTATCAAAACATGACTTAATAAAAAGTTTCTATTCATCTGGGTATAATACTTAAATTATCCAAAAGTATCAAGTTTGGTTTAAAAAGTCATAAAAAGGATATAGTGCATAATCTACAGTATACCAAATTAGAGTTAATAAATTTAACAGCACAATTTAAATATAATCTCAGGTACCTCACTCATGGGAAGTTATACTAGGAACAACTTGCAGAAAATAAATACAGTTATGAGTGTACATTATCCCGCAGTAATTGAGAATTCAGGATAGGTTACCAGTGAATAAATATGGTCCACTAGAGAAGGATTTCATCTACTTTCTCACCTTTGCTTTTTATTGGCTCTGTAGCTCAATTCTCATGGTATTGCCTAAAAACGATATGTGATATCATATATATAGTAGCCCAATGTCTGTGACTCTGTAACGCTGAAACGCTGGCTGTTCCCCTCTGGGCGGTGCTGTTGCCTCCGGCCGTGGCGCTCGGCTGACTTCTGCACCGCTCAGCTGGGCCACTGCAGGGGAGCAAGCGGCGCAAGCGGCCATTTGGGGTCTGCGCTCCCCATGCAGCACGTGGCCGCTTGCTCCCCCGCGGCGGCCCAGCTGAGCAGTGCGGAAGTCAGCTAAGCACCACGGCGGGAGGTGAAGAGGGGTGGGGGCGCTGACGTATACGGCCAGGAGGAGGGTCCTGGAGCCTCCGTCATGTCCTTACAGTGCTGACATCTGGTCCAACCAGCCCGGGAGAGTTAGCAACCTGGAGCGGGTCCGGGAGGGAGGCGTGGGCTGCAGGAGCACAAGCAGCTGCACAGCCAGCTGGAGAGAAGTGGAACTTTTAAGGGGAAAGTGCCGCTTCTCTCTAGCCACCTGCTCCATGGCTGCCCCCTGCTCAGTCCTCCAGTCGGCTCCTGTGAGTGGGGGCTGGGCACTGAGCCTGGCCAGGGGGAGGGCAGGGGAACGAGGGGGAGGGGGAGGTGGAGGCTGCAGGATTAGTGCTGGGGTGAAGGGAAACGGTGCAGGGGGCGCAGGTGGAGCTCATAGGCAGACGCTCAGCCGGGCTGCCGTGCGGGAGCAAGTGGCGCAAACAGCCGTTTGGGCTCCGCGCTCCCCATGCAGGAGGAGGAGGAGAAGAGAAAGAGAGAGTGAGAGGCAGGAGGAGGAGGAGAAGAGAGAATGAGAGGCAGGAGGGAGAGAAGAGAAAGAGAGACGGAGAGAGAGGCAGGAGACGGAGGAGAACTGAGAGAGAGAGGGGGAAGGCAGTAGGAGGAGGGGAGAGAGAGAGAGACGGAGCGAGAGACCGGAGGCTCAGGAGAGAAGACCGAGATAGAAAGGGAATAGGACGTGGAGGAGAGACCTGAAAATCCCGTTTTATGACGGGCTAATTGGCTAGTATTCTAAATAAAAGTCCCTTAGCCACCTGATGGTGTCCAACATGATGAATCATTGCATGAGCCAGGCATAGTGCTCACTGATTCCTTATTTCTGTAGTACTCACTCATTAATGGGAACCCAGGACTCCCATGGTCAGTGCACATGTCTGAACCTTGTAGCCCCTGGCTCTCACATTGTCAGCAAGAAGGACATAATACTCCACTTTTCAAACCTGGGAATCAGAACCCGGGGTTCTGTTCTCAAAAGAAACTTTGCAGTCCATCATGATGTCCCTCTTCTGCTCCTCATTCATATTGACAATGTCTGATCACAGTTGACTCTCTGTTTCAGGGATGGTAGAGTTCACACTAACCTTCTCTATGGGTGGCAGAATGGTCTCGGTTAGACAATCTCAGATACTATTGTGGTTCATTAAATGACAGAATAGTGCTTTCAACTGAAGGAGACATGGGGGTAGCTCCCATTCAGCTTCTCATAAGAAGCACTCAGCACCTCACTTGATTGGACCTGTTATTTGTGATAGAGATACAAACCCTAAAGTGAGAGAAAATGTACTTATAGATTCACAATAGCTGTACACAACAGAACACTATTTATATGTCAAGGAGAAGATATTAGTTAAGGGACATTGAATCTGCAACTCTTGAAAAAATAAAAGCCAGAGTCATTCCAAACAGTTTAAACATCATGGTCCAATGTATAATGAACTGTGAAACAGCAGAATGAAACGACTAGGTGTACATTTCCTCTTAAGGCATAGATCAAACCATTTGCACTCTTCTGATCATTTGAATGCTAGCTCCATGTTGTGTGCTCACACAGGCTTAGCAAAATGAGAGCCATAATACAATATGAAAGATTTAATATCCTAGTGAGTTTTGAGCTGCAGAGCTAAAAATTTACAGGTGGTAATGAAAGCATAATGTGAAAAAAGTAAACAATGAATATCTATGAAACAAAGAGAGAAAATGATCAATAATATATGTATCTGCCAAAGGAGAGAGAAATATAATTGTTAGTGGAAGATATGTAAGATTATGTAGTTGCAGGCAAGGATAATTGAAGATATTTGTGATAAAATAGAAAATGAATTTTTCCAAGATCATTATACTCTTTTAAGATGGATGTACGTTTTCTAGACAATTGGATAACTCAAAGAAAAGCTGATTTTCCAGACCACACATATTGTTTTATGGCTTATATATCGATTAACCAATGCAGTATTTCATGTGGTTTTTTTCCACAGTGGTTTTTGAGTTTCACTACTGCTTTCCTCCTTAGGTACCACTGGCATCCATCTTTCTCCTCCAGAAGATTTTGTCACATCTCCAACATTTCCTGTGTTGCTCCCTCTGCAACCTCCCTTTTCTTCTATAGCCTCCCTCACCTACATGAGAACTCGGTCATCTGGTTGCAATGTTATATATGTAGGTATGTTTGAGAATCTGGCATTCCCAGAACATTTTTTTACAGCACTCTCTAAGATTAATGGGTCTGGGGTTTTCTAAGCTAGTGTTATTCTCCATTGAAATATTTCCTGCAGTGGCCTGATGCTGTGTAGTCATTCTATCCAAATGCAACTTTAATCCTACCATCTCTCATCATCATTATAAAATTAGAACGATCCCTTCTTTGGGTTTCAGTAATGTCTGTTTGTCATTACTCACACCTGTTTCAGAAAATAAAGTCAATCTGAAGTGTTACTGAGCCACCTGTAAAAACCTACCAGGAGAAGATGGACTAGTACTGTGACAATTCTGATCATCCTGTAGATCATTATTCTCTGCTTGGAGAACTGTCCTTTACAAGATTTGTCTACATGGTCAGTTGGTATAAGCCAAGGTGTGAATATACAATGCACTAACCTGTTGCGTAGCAATTGTCCACGTAGACCCAGCTATCATACACTAAATGTTACCTAGAGCACCGTGAGGAGTCAGTCAACATTTAGTACACATTAGGGAACTTTTAGTTCACAGTAGCACAGTCTACACAGAAAGTTAGTTTGCAGAATGCTAGTGTGCTGCAGATTTGCATCCCAGTTTGTTATGCACAAAGGGTATGTCTACACTAGCCCCCTAGTTCGAACTAGGGAAACTAATGTAGGCATTCGAAGTTGCAAATGAAGCCCGGGATTTAAATATCCTGGGCTTTATTTGCATCTTCCTGTCCGGGCGCCATTTTTAAATCCCCATAGTCGAACTAACTGCCCGCCTACGCGCGCGGCAGTCAAACGTTAACTCGAACTAAGTCCTTAGTTTGAGTTAACTGTTACACCTCATTCCACGCGGTGTAACAGTTAACTCGAACTAAGGACTGAGTTCGAGTTAACGTTTGACTGTCGCGTGTAGGCGCAGGCAGTTAGTTCGGACTAAGGGGATTTAAAAATGGCGCCCGGACAGGAAGATGCAAATAAAGCCCGGGATATTTAAATCCCGGGCTTCATTTGCAACTTCGAATGCCTACATTAGCCTCCCTAGTTCGAACTAGGGGGCTAGTGTAGACATACCCTAACTGATCATGTAGGCACGCCCTTAGCTTTTCCTTTAACTCTGCGGTAGGAAACCTCCAGCTTGAGGGCCATACACACAGTGTTAGCCACTGGTAGGTCACCATATGAATTGCTTATTTGAGTGTCCACAGGCATGGAGCCTCTGAGCTCCCAGTGGCCACACCTGGCCCTTCTCAGGCAATGGGAGCTGCATAAAAGTTGAAGTCTGGGCTTCCACTTCCTGCATCTCCCATTGGCCAAGAACCAAGAATCACAGTCATTGGGAGCTGCAAGTGGCCATACCTGTGGATACTCAGGTAAAAAGAGTGTCTGGCATCCCACCAGCACCTAACCCTGACAAAAATGCATGCAGCCAGTGCACTAGACATTCCCCACTGCTGCCTTATTGGTATCTTAGATTTTATCTTAAAGGAATCTACTTAACACACTTTTGGTATACAGCTGGTCCCCAACTTACAGCCACCTCGACTTATGACCATCCGCACTTACGACCAAAGCGGTCGTAAATGCGGGCTCCGAGTTACGAACGCGATCTGCACTTACGAACAGCATGGTCACAATGTAACTCAATGGGTTCCGAGTTACGACCATTCCGAGTTACGGCCAAACGTTTGGTCCATAACACGTTCGTAACTTGGGGACCGGCTGTACTAACTTGGTACAAGATTGACTTTTACTATTCAAATTCAGTTAGGGTATGTCTACACAGCAAAGTTATTTCGAAATAACAGCCGTTATTTTGAAATAACTTTCCTAGGGTCTACAGAGCCAAACCGCTATTTCAAAATTAAATAGAAATAGCGGAGTGCTTATTTCGAATTGGGTAAACCTCATTCCACGAGGAATAATGCCAAATTCAAAATAGCTAAATCGAAATAAGCGCTGTGTAGACACTTATTTCAAAATAGGGGGCCTCCAGCCCTTCCCAGGGTGCCCTGGTTGCCACTCTGGGCACAACCAGGAAAACTCTTCTGCTCCCCCTCAGCCCCAGAGCCCTTAAAGGGGGGACACAGTGCCTGTGCCATCTGCAAGCCTGCCAGCACAGAGACAGCAGTCCGTGCACCTGGCCCAGCATGAGCCAGCAACCCAGTGGCACCCAGCCCTCAACCCCCCGGCCCCTCCCCAAGAGCAGTCTGGCAGCTCCCAGGAGCCTGCCAGGGGCCGCAAAAGGCGGGCACCTTCCTGGTCTAGTGCGGAGATTGTGGACCTCATTGAGGTTTGAGGGGAGGCCTCCAATGTCCACAATCTCCACACTAGATGCAGGAACAGGCGGATGGCTGACAACCTGACCACCAAAGGAGAAGGTGCGCACCCAGGAGAAGGTGCGCAAGAAAATAAAAGAGTTGAGGCAGGCCTATGCCAGGGCCTCAGGGGGCAATTCCCAACCAGGGGCTGACCCAGACCCCTGCCCCTATTATGATGCCCTGGACCACATCCTGGGGGGTCAGACTGTCCGTGCCCCCCAGGTGGTCATCGACCCTGGGTCAGGGGGCCCTGCCCATGACACGGAGGAGGAGAAGGAGAAGGACGGCCAGGAGCCGCAGGAGCCTGGAGGGAGCATGGCACTCACCCAGGATGCCCGAGGTGTCACAGCAAGCCTGTCACCGGTGTCATCCAAGGCTGGGGAGGCCTCAACATGTGAGTGCCATCACTGTCCCCTTATGCGGCGTGGGGGGGAGAGAGGGACACCAAGGACCGCGTGTGTGGGCCTTGCTGACCATAGAGTATGCAGCAACCTGTGCATGTGCCATGCCACCCTGGGCATGTGGCCCTGGCTGGCTGCCACACAGGGGTCCTGGCCTGTTACCCACATGCATGTATGTATAAAGGCACATGATGTGCTCCTGACCCCGGGGAGAGACACTGCACGATGCCCTCCCTCCACAAGCCCCCTCTACACAGAGGCAGGGAACATCTCCCCTCCCCTCCCACCCCCACACTAGATACAGCACAGGGGCATAGTGCAGTCCCGGGCCAGCTCACACTCCTGGGGATAGCAGGACATGCCGAACATGGCCTGTGTGCAAGCACATCGGCTCCGATGGTGTGGAGACCTGCTGTCCTCACCTTGCGGGGGGGAGGCGCTGGGCTTTACCCACTGTGTCCCCAGGGAGAACTGACCACTTCTCCTGTTTCTCCACAGCCGCAGCAGTTTCGAGTGCAGGGCGCACCACCCTGCCCAGAACAGCCTCCCGCACCCGGGCCAGAAGGCTGACCCGTAACCAGGAGGAGTACCATCGGCAGCACCTAGGGATCCTGCAAGGCAGGCACCGCACCCTCGACCACTGGGTGCATGAAGACCTGCAGCTGTGGCGGGAGAGCTGGTGGGAGCTGCTTGCCCAGGGCTGTGCCATCTCCGACCACCTGCAGACCCTGGTGCAGAGATTGCTGCCTCCTGCCGCTCCAGCCCTAGCTGCTGCCCCAGATGCCACTCCTCCTCCCACTCCTGCTCCCCCTCCTGCTTCCTCCTCCCCCCCTCTACCCATCCCATCCTCCATACCCTCTCCCCCCCGGGGAAGCCGAGGCCCCTGCACCTGCAGTGCTGGGAGACAGGTGGACCAGCAAGACCCCCAACCCTGAGCTTCTCCTCCCCCTTCCTCCCCTCACCTCCTCCCTTCCAGCTCCCTCCTCCCAGGTTTACCCCTTCCCTTTCCCACACTCTCGCCTCCCCTCTCCTGCCCTCATTCACTCCCACCCCAGTTATTTTCAATAAAGAGAGTTTGCTTTTGTCAACACATGTGTCTTTGTTTAATGGGAAGGGGTGTTATGGAGGGGTCAGTGAAAGGATGTGAGGGTGAAATGAGGCACAAGCCCCCAGTGGGGCACACCAGGGAGACTTTAGTTCTCCTCCGAGTGGAAGCTGTCCCGCAGGGCCTCCCAGATATGGACAGCCCCCCGATGGGCCTTCCGGCTGGCAGCCGTGCAGGGCTGCACTTACAGGCCAGCCAAGTGGTCAGCCTCTGACATCCAGCCCAGCAGGAAAGCCATCCTTTTGTCTCACACAAATTATGCAGCATACAACACGCTGCCACCACGTGCGGAATATTCTGCTCGGATAGGTCCAGCTGGGTGAGAAGGCATCTAAAACAGGCCTTCAACCAGCTGAACACCCCCTCCACCACGATGCGGGCCCTGCCGAGCTTGGCATTAAAGACCTGTCGGGAGGGGTTGAGGTGTCCCGTGTAGGGCTTCATCAGCTGGGGTTGTAGGGGATAGGCTGCATCCCCCACCAGGCACACAGGCACGTCCATGTCCCCAACCCTGATGTGGCGGTCGGGGAAGAAAGTCCCAGCGTGCAGCCTTTGGCACACGGAGGAGTTGCGGTAAACCTGCGCATCATGTGCTTTGCCGGACAAGACCACGTTGATGTCCACGAACTGGCCCCGGTAGACAGACACAGCCTGCAGGATGACCAAGAAGTATCCCTTCCAGTTGATGTAAAGGGAGGCCTGGTGGTCCAGGGCACGGATGGAGATGTGTGTTCTGTTGATTGCCCCCCCGCAGTTGGGGAAGCCCAGGGCGCCAAACCCCTCGATCACTGCATCCACATCGGTGAGATGGATGAGTCTGCAGAACAGCACTCTACTGATGGCCTTGACCACCTGCAGAGGGACACACAAAACCACCGAGAGTCACTGGGGATCCAGGGTGGCTGAGAGTGCTCCTTCCCCCACCACTGCCCCGCGCCCCTACTCCCAGGAGCAACCCCCCCTGCAATCCTGGCCAACGCGGGCAGCCCATAGTGCAGGTGGGACAGACCAAACCCTCCCATGGAGGGGACTTGCACCACCTCCCCCCCTTTTCCTTGGGGCAGCCCATCACCTCCTTGCCCCCCACCCCCAGGCACAGTGGCCAGAGACTGCCATACCTGCATGAGCACTGCTCCAGTGGTGGACCTCCCCCACGCCAAACTGGTTCGACATGGATCAATAGCTATCCGGTGTGGAGAGCTTCCATAGGGCAATGACCACACACTTGTGGAGGGGAATGGCGGGCCTCATGTGCATGTCCCATCTCCACAGAGCAGGGGCGAGCCACTCACAGAGCTTGAGGAAGGTGTCCTTCTTCATTCTGAAATTCTGGGTCCATTGTTGGTCTCCCCAGCGCTCCCCAATGCTGGCATCTGGGAGCTGCAGCTGCTCCTCCCCGGCCCCCAGGAGGATCCGGAGGACAGCGTCGGGGTCGGGCTGCAGCAGATGCTGTGAGGCAGCCTGCAGAAAGTGCAGCCAGGCTTGCAGCAACACATCCAAAATGAGCACCAGAGTGCCCAGGGGCAGCTCCGGCTCCATGGTGCCGAGTGCTACGGTGTCCCAAGTCAGGGCAACAAAAGCAGGCAGAGACAAAAATGCTTTGCTGCCCCTCAGCGAGGTAGGCAAGCAAGCAGGGAAAGCTGAGAACCAACTGTCCGGGGGGGGTTCCTTTAAGCACAAGCCTCAGATAGCCTCAGGCAGCAGCCACACAAAGTAACTCCTGACCTGATGCCCTGCTGGAACTGGTTTCAGCTGCCCTTAAATGCGATTCAGCATCCAACCAGTGTGGGCGTGCTATTTCGAAATAGCAAAATGCTATTTCGAAATGCATTTTGTATGTAGACGCATTATTTTGAAATAACTTATTTCAAATTAACTATTTTGAAATAAGATATTTTGAAATACCGCTGTGGTGTAGACGTACCCTTATATAATAGGTGGAACACAGTGACTACCTTGTAATAATACTCCCCAACAGTTTACTTCATGCAGTGAGGAAACATACTAAATGACAACCCTTGCCCATAGTAGAGCTGTGTTCAAGCTCCCCTCTTCCCCTCTGCAGCACCAAAGAAAGTGGGTGAAGGAGAAAGAAAATGTCCCCACAGAGGGCCATAAAATTAATAAGCCCAAGTGCTTTTGTATGCTCCATTTTATATATCAAGAAGTGTTATGCTATAACTTCAGGCAGAGTGGAGTGTATTTATTGATTTAAGGCATATATAATAGCCTAGTGTCCCTAGGATAAGTTCCTTTAGTTTTTTTGTGTGCTGTTCATGCAAGTTTTTGAAATACTGTATCTATTACACACATGAACACACATATTAAAGGAACATTTTTAAGGATGTAACTCAAGTTTTCAGAAGTTAACAAATGTCAGAAGTAATGCCTCCTCATGCATATGTATTATGATACAGACTTTAATAATATAATCTGATGCATTTTTGAAAGGGCCTGTGCTTGGAATTAATAAGGATTTTCAAATCCCCACTACAAAGCATAGGGCTCAAGAGCTTTTTGGGAAAAAAAAGATCAACAGAATTGTTTTACAAGAGCAAAACAATATCCTTCCCTCTCTCCTCCTTCCCTCATTCTTCTAAATGACTAGCTGAATTTTTGAAAAATAACTGAGCCTGAAGCAGACACCCTGCATGGAAAATTTCATCTCAAATGGTTAAGGCTTGATAAAGTTATAATCAACTGAAAATAGTGTCCTATAATGGGAAGTATCTGGGAAACTTGATAAAAGATGGAGCTGCTGTCCCTGTATGACAGTACACAAGATGGACTACTGAATAGCTATGTCCATAGCCTGAGGTGTTTTTATGCACTGTCTCACTGTGAAAGCCTCCATTCTGGTCTGCTCACACACAGCCTGCAGCATGTAAATTACTCTGAGCTATATTGTCAGAGTGCTCTTAGCATCCACCCTTTAATTATACTGCAGAGCAACACCAGTAAATTCCCAATCCTTGGCTTTTCCCCAGAAATATGTGCCTTGCACTGCCCAGTTCTCTCCTGGACAACACAAGCTTATATAAAGGTCATCATTTTATTAATAAAAGTATGTACTAAGCACAAAGCCTGTTATCTCCCAAACACTTCAGCTAAGCACACTGGTTTAGATAAAACAATTAAACAAGTTTATTATGTACAGAAAGATAGATTTTTAAGTAGTTGCAAGTAATGAGGCACAGAAGTCAGAATTTGGTTACAAAGAAATAAAAGGGAAAATGCAATTAATAGCTAACTTAACAAGCCAAAGTAATCCAAAGCAAAGATTTCTCTCACCACATGCTTCAGCAATCTTATTGGCTGCATTACTATCCACCAGGACCCCTTCACAGTCCAATGATGCTTCCTAAGTCTTTCAAGTGTTATTGATGCCATGGGAAGAGATTATGAGTGAGATATTTTGGGACATCTGTTCCCTTTTCTTATAGTTCTCTTTTTCTTTGAAAATCATTTCCAAATGAGGATCAGAAGACATAAAGTTTGTGGGGTTGTGGTGGATAATCAGTTAAACATGATTTCCCAATGTATCACTGGGACCAAAAGAATTAGCTTAATTCTTGGATGCATTAGCAGTGATATTTTATATAGTCATATAGATGCCATATTATCTATGTATTTGGCACTGGTGTCACCACTGCTGGAGTACTGTGTTCAGTTTGGGTGCCCTCATTTCAAGAAGGATGTTGACAAATTAGACAAAGTTCAAAGAAGCACCACAATAATGATTTAAAAGATTAGAAAACATGTCATATAGCGATAGACTCAAGGAGCTTTATTTATCTTAACAAAGAGATGATTTAAGATTTAACCCTAACCCTAAGATTTAATTTACTTGGTTATACCAAGTACCTCTATGGGACAAATATTTAATGAGGGGCTCTACAGTCTAGGCAAAAGTATAATATGATTCAATGGCTGTAAAGCTAAAAAGCTGTAAAGCTAAAAAAAATCAGACTGGAAATTAGGTGTAAATTTTTAACAGCGAGGGTAATTAAGCATTAGAACATTTTATAAAAGTTATGGTGTGTTCTCCATTTTAAAATCATGACTGAATTCTTATTTTCTAACAGAGATAACTAGGACTTATTTTGGGGACATTCTAAGACATGGGTATTACAGAAGTTCCGACTAAATGACAGCAATGGCCCCTTGTGGTCTTGGAATCTATGAACTACAGCAATTACTTGCAATTACTGTAAAAGAGTAAAAACCTTATCAATGATAATAATGCTAAATTTAAATCTAATGCATTTATTTCTGTATGTGCTTTGAGCAGTTCACAGTAAACACTTTACCTTGCAGTGTAAAGATGTGTGGAAAGATTTTTCTTTGCTTTAGACTATAATATAATTTTTAAGGAATGGCAATTCCAATTGCCCTTTTTTGAACTCCTCACAAGAGGTCATGACTCATCAACCAATAAACCTTGGTCTAGATCAGGGGTGGGCAAAAGGGCCCCCGCAGGCTGGATCCAGCCTGCCAAGCAGATTGATCTAGCCCATGGAGGCCCTGTCACTCTCCCACTCCCAGGCCAATTGTGGCCCGGGGGCCGGGGAAAGTGCATGAAGGTTCCTCCATCCTTCCCAAGCCCTGCAAGGAGCACATGGGGCATAGAAGCACCACTCGCTCCTGGCAGGATGGGAGAAGATTTCACATACTCCCCCGTCCCCAATCCCTGGTTGGCCTGGGGATGGGGGGGAGCACACAAAGTTTCCTCAGCCCTGCCTCCACCCTGCAAGGATCATGCAGTGCTTAGAAGTGCCACACAGACTGCGTGCTCCCCTCTGCCCCCAAGCCCTGATTGATCTGGGGTCAGAACAGGGAGTGCACAAAGTCTCCTCCCACCGGCAGGGGCATGGCCACCTAGGGAGAACTTTGGGGGAGGGGAGGAAAGACTTTATGTGCTCCCACACCTCCAGACCAATCATGGTCTATGAGTGGGGAAGTAGGGAAGTGTCCTGGCCTGCCCCTTCTGCCGGAGGCCCCTCCCTTTCTGGTGCATCCTGGTAAAAAAAATATTGCCCACCCCTGGTCTAGATTGCTGGGAATTGCCACCATTGCAGAGCTCCTCCACCCAGAAATATTTATTCTACCACCCCACAACTCCTCACATTCTTGATGTAGTGCAGGCAGCAGCAAGGAGTACAGAGCGATGTGGGGTGCTTCATTTAAAACAACCCATAAGTAATTCAGCAGAGGCACCCCAACTTCCAACTGCATGGAGATCGAGAATTAACTCTTTCATCTTTGTTTGATTGGCTACCTATATTAGAAGGTTGCATTCATTGTGTAGCGAGACAATGTATCTATCTCCTCAGGAGGAAATAAGAGCCTGATGTGCAAGTGAAGGGCAATGAAAGATCACTGGGGTTTGATACAATCTCTGCCTTAAAACGTTGTTTTCATTTGTGTGGGTTTTCAGAGCATAATTTGATATTATATGAATCCATATCTCTCTGTTCCTCTTCTCCCAAGACTACAGGAACCTTAGTTATATATGCACTGTATGTAAGGAGAGTGGTATAATAAAGGAAAATGCAGGCTGTTAACAGCAGGAAGCAATATTAGAGTTGCTTGTGTATGATTATTATTTAACTGATCACATGAAATTATGCATAGTTAACACACACATCTCTGCAACTCCCATAGCCTTTGCAATACAAACACAAACTGACAATTAAGTTTCTCAGGAGGATTCTGTTGCCCAAAACCGAGAAAAAGTTTCCTTTTTATTAAAAAATATAACAACATGTTAAATGGCAGATCAGAATAGGAAGTCATGACCGCTGGCAGCACACTGTCACTCACCTTCCTCTAGTGAACTAATTTGCCATAAACATTAGAAATATCATCCTTCATGTCAGAAGCAAAGCCATTAGATTTGTACCCAGAGGATGAAAGAGAATTAAAGAGACATCTAGGAACTCTCATACTGTTGTAATTATATTCTTCAGTAACTGAGTTGCTTGAAATTCTAACTCATCTGTTGTTTAAACTGAAGGACATCTGTCCATTAAATGCGAATCCTCCATGTGTTTTGTTTTTGTTTTTGTTTTCAAAATGCCAACAGATGCAGAGGAAAGAAAAATGGGAAAAGATAGGATTTTGTGACAGAAAAAAACCTTTCAATATAGAGAGATGGCCAGATAAACAGAGAAATTATCATAGGTAGATGCACACAGAAAAACACAGAGATAATTTTTTATGTGGAAAGATGTTTTTATTTATATTTTAAACACAATATTTTCACCTTTAAATACCCTTCATTATTATTATTTAATCAATTGCATCTTAAGACAGCATGAAGAAAAACAAAGTATGAGGTGAAAGGGCACAGACAAAGCTGCCTAATAGAAAAAAATTAAACTATCTGTACTTCATTTTGAAATTGAAAACTTATCTATCTTTCATTGTTAATATTGGAATGGATCTTGGTTTAACAAAAGATTAATTGCTTCTGTAAAAATTGCACTGCCACTTAGTTCTCATTATTTCTTACCTTTTGCTCAGTTTGGAATCTATAAATGTTTAACGAGCCCATTGAAAATATAAAATGTCCTGTTTTGTGACTGAGAAGGGAAAAACAGTATTTACTTTATTTTTGTTTTAATCATAAAGGTCACTTTAATTTATCTTCATTATAGTTTAGCACGCCTTTCCTAGCCACTGTAAAGCTTTTGTTTGTTATCTTGTGTTATTTGGTGGCCTCGAGAGTAGAATGACAATAACAATTTTTATGTTTATGGAAATCTTCATGAAAAGCTTTCATTGAATGCAAATACATTGCATTATTTAATTTAATTTAATTTATATTTTTGGTAAACTGGCTTTTTTGTATTAAAAGTTTATACAAATTAGATATTAAAATGTACTTTTATACTAAAAAAAGTTGTTAAAACGCATGACAATTTATGCTCTGGATTGGGCTCACTTTTACTTGTAAAGGATTGTGGGAAAGTGGGTTTGCTCCTTTGAGTCTGACAGAGAAAATAAATGACTAGAAGAAGTGACAGAGCACCCTTTCTGGTTTGTTTGTACTTAGAGCAAGTCTGTTCTGTTATGCACGGTATCTGGAAATGAAGTTACAGTTTGTCTTCGAGTACAGATATTAGTGGAGTACAAGGGATTTGCAGTATGAATGCAGGGGAGAGGAGGCCTGGAAAGAAATTATTTGAGGCTGGTCCATTGAGTCTCAGTGACTGTGGCAGCAGTTAAGAGGCTATTGCCCTCTTTCTGGAGCTGCAAAGCCTCCCTGAGGTAACCATTGCTCTGCGGCAGGAAGACAAACCCTGTCAGCAGCAGAAACAGGTGATACCTTGAACTAGCACTCACCTCTGTGGTCTGGTGAGGATCCTTATCTGCCTATGTCTAACCAGGCATTTCCTCCTCTTCTGTAGTATAGTTGCCAATGATGAAGTAGCTTATGTTCATTAACAGAAGATAACACAGTTGTAATTTGTAGTGAAGTCAAAGAACAAATATTTATTCCTTGTTAAAACTACAATTTACAGTTGTGTTCATTACCATGTTCTAATGAACACAGATTACAACATGATCACACTGTGATGAAGACAAAGCTCCAGGATTCAGCTTCTTCTTTTGATATGTACAGTAGAACAAGCAGACAGCTGGATGTAGGATATAAAATGAGCAATGGTCCAGGTCAAGTTATCAAGCAACCTAGAACTAGCCTGCAGGGCATTGGGAGCAGAATATAACATGTCTAAACATTGACCTGGGGCAAACAGATTACATTATGTTTCTCACTGAACTTGTATTGTATCATATTGAAAAGTTTTTAGTCCTTAGCGACCAGAGATGATGTCCTGTTTAACAATTTCCATAGTAATTTACTAATTGATTGACTGCAGATGATTGAAAACCTTTGAAAATGAATGTCCAGAAGGCACATACTCTACTCTAAACACACACCATTTATAAATTGGAGACTGCATTTTGCTCAGCTGTGTGTTTTGCTTTAAGTTTTTGTGTACTGAATATAGGTCCGGCTTGCCAGAGACAGCAGGAGTCCCTGATTATAGTAGTTATTGGCTTCAGGCTGCATTGTCTCAATGGAGGTCCTCCCAGCACTAACAGAGATCTCTCTTTTTCCTGCTACTCTGATAGGGATGCTATGATGTTTAATTAGTTAATATGTGTGAAGGAAGTGCTTTGAAGATGAAAAGTTCTATATAAGTACTAGATATCATAATGTGAGGGGATTAAAGGTATGAGCCTGGGAGCTAATACAACATTAAAATCTTCCTTTTTGCTAGTAATTCCACTGCTCTACAGCCAAACTGCTTCTGAAATAAATGTAGTCAAACTTTACTAATTCTGGGTCACTGAGAACGAAAATGATGCTTAAAATTGTTGATTGGCTCTAGTTTTCAAGATATGCTATTGAGTCAGTATATACGACCCTTGACTTGGGAATGGCGGAGGATAAGTGAGTTATAAAGGAAGGGATCTCAATTTAAACCAGAAATGACTCAAATACATCTTTGACTGGATCTATGAATAAATCTATGACTGGGTTTAGACAGTACTTGCTTTTTAGGCAAAACAATGAAGGATGCAATCTGAAGCTGGTATTGCGTCATACATGATATGAATTGCATCATGTTATTCCTAGAAGTCATGGATGATGCAATCATAACGAAGCTTACATCACTCTGCTGAACAAATTGCCCTATATCAGCTCTAAAAATCATACAGTGTCGTGCTCTCTTATTTGTCAGTGTTTGATTTTGCAAAGGGACACATTTCTGTTTAGCCAAAGTGAGCAGAGATGCCTCGTACTTGTGTGAACAATGCAGATAACTTCTGCTATGTTTGTGGTGAAGTGACTTTTGCATCACAAAAGCACAGTATAACCACTATGGTTAAGAAAGCCTATCACCGTTATTTTGGCTGCAAAATTGGAGATCAAGACAAGAGGTGGGCCCCACACATATGCTGCAACACTTGTGCAACAAATCTTCGCCAGTGGTTGAACAGGAAAAGGAAATCTATGCCTTTTGCAGTGCCAATGATTTGGAGAGAGCCAACAGATCATACCAGCAATTGTTACTTCTGCATGGTGCCTCCAGTTGGGAAAGGAGTGTCAAAGAAGAAAAAGTGGACTGTGCATTATCCAAACATTCCATCAGCTATACGCCCAGTACCCCACGGAGAAGGACTGCGGTTCCTGATGCACCAGAATCATTCTCACTTGAGTCAGACGAGGAAGAGAAAGAGGATGAAACTTCTGGTCCCGAACCATCAATGTCACAGGACCCACATTTTCTCCCATCCTCCTCCTCTGAACCACACCTCATAACACAAGGTGAACTGAATGACCTTGTCAGGGATTTGGAACTACCCAAGAGTAAGGCAGAGCTGTTGGGCTCCAGACTACAGCAGTGGAATCTCCTGGCAGGTGATGTTAGGGTTTCCATGTTCCGTGACTGTCAAAAGAATCTTGTCCCATTCTTCTTCGTGGAAGGTGATCTTGCAGCCTGCAACAACATCGATGGTGTGATGGCAGCCCTCAACATCGTTCATGATCCAGATGAGTGGAGACTGTTCATTGATTCATCGAAGACGAGTCTTAAAGCTGTTTTGCTGCATAATGGCAATGTTTTGCCATCAATTCCAGTTGGTCATGCAGTCCATATGAAGGAAACCTATGACAACATGAAACAACTTTTGAGGTGCATAAACTATGACCAACATCAGTGGCAGCTTTGTGGCGATTTGAAGGTTGTTGCTCTCTTGCTTGGTCTGCCGACTGGATACACAAAGTACTGCTGTTTTCTCTGCGAATGGGATAGTCGTGCAAGAGATTCCCACTACATCAAGATAGATTGACCACTCCGACAGTCATTGGAGCCTGGGAGGAAAAGTGTTCAGCATCCACCACTTGTTGAATCAAGGAAGATTTTGTTACCACCCCACATCAAGCTGGGTCTGATGAAGAACTTTGTCAAGGCCATGGACAAAACACAAGCAGCTTTCAAGTACCTCCGTGGAAAATTTCCAAGGTTAAGTGAAGCTAAGATAAAGGAAGGTGTCTTTGTTGGTCCTCAGATTCGTGAACTTCTTCGAGATGATGCATTTGACCATGTACTGCATGGCAAGGAAAAGACGGCATGGAAAGCCTTCCAGTTAGTGGCAATAAATTTTCTCAGACGCAACATGGCAGACAACTACAGGTTGTAGGTGGAAAACCTCCTCAAGGCATACAAAAGCCTTGGTTGCAACATGTCACTAAAGATACATTTTTTGCACTCTCATCTAGATTTTTCCACGAACTGCGGAGCAGTGAGCGCGTAGCTCTGGCGACGATTTCCAGGACATTGCAACAATGGAGAAATGCTATCAGGGCAAATGGAGCCCATCAATGCTTGCAGACTACTGCTGGACAGTGACAAGAGATGCTCCATTTAATGAATACAAGAGACAAGCCAAGAAGCGCCCGAGTAGACACTGAATAGGACTAAACTATGTACATAATAGTTTTTGCCTTTTGTTTCATAATAAATTTTATTTATATAACCCTTTTGCTGATTTTTAAAGTGTTACATAAACAGGACAGGTGAAATATTATCATGTAAAGCAACCATAAACATATGAAAAGACCTAGGTTTACAATTTATGATTAAAACTCTACTATCTACACAATATACATAGACGTAAAATGTAAAAACTTAAATATCTTGGAAACAGTAGCCAATCAGTTGTTTTAATTGTCATATTTGAATTCAGCACATCAAAATACATAATAAATAGCACATTTTATCTCTGAAGCAGACGACTTCTAAAAAATTGTAGACCAGTGTTCTTTGTGATTTGCCTATAATCGGTTATCTAGAAAGATGGCAAAAGCTTTACACTGCCAACCTGCTCCCCTTGAATCTGATAAAGTTTATATGTATGTTTTCTTTCCATCCTTTCCCTCTAATTAAGAAAAAAAATATGGTGGATCCCATTTTTAAAGGCCTCAAGCAACTAACTATGAACTAATAATAAAGAGAAAACACTGCACACTTACGGTATGTCTAGACTACATCCCTCTGTCGCCAGAGGGATGTAAATTAGACATACCAAAATTGCTAATGAAGCGGGGATTTAAATCTCCCGCGCTTCATTAGTATAAAAATGGCCACCGCTTTTTGTTGCCATGGAGCTTTGGCGACGAAAAGAGGCAGTCTAGACATGGTTCTATCGCTCACTAAAGCCTTTGGTGACAGATCCTGTATACCTCGATTTACGTCCCCACTTCATTAGCAATTTCGGTATGTCTAATTTACATCCCTCTGGCGATGGAGGGATGTAGTCTAGACATACCCTTAGATTATTTCCTCCAGCATTTTAAAAGGAGGAAAAACACTGGCTGCATGCTGCAAGGATGAATAGAAAACAACAACAACTTTGAAAGCACCACCATTGAAACTGAAGTAATTTCATGGGTGTCACATGCTATGACTGAAGATTATGAGTGTATCAAATTCAAAACTTAGAATTGTCATGACTAAGTAAAATAAATACTGATGTTTGATCAATGGCTCTAGTCTGCTAAGAAGAACAGAGGACAATTGCAAACAATTTTGGCCCATAGTTTAGAACTAAACATGGTTTTCACTTTTTAGACTAGATTGGGGAAGTGTGGCATGGTTGTACAAAAGAAAGGGAAAAATTCAAGAAGCCTTACCCACCATGAACTCAGGCCCCTGGTCAGTCACAAGCCAGGCCTCGTTAACAGTGCTAGGCACCACTCCCCCTCAAAGGGAGGAGCCTAGACATTACTGCTATTCTACCTCAACCAATACAGCTATGCTAAAATGGGATGTCCATGCTGCAACCATGCAAAGGACATCACAATCTGCCCAGAAGCTCCAGCAGAAATTCTACTGCAGGCATTAATGGGGACTACCACTAGGACCATCCCCCATAAATCAGTCTGTAGCCATAAAACCCTCTTGATCAAAAGGCACAATGTAATATGTAATCTAATCCATATTAATAAATAAAATAATAATCATAATTAATACAAAATAAATAGAGCAAATAGAATTCATAAGCCTGAACCCAAACAACACAGATTTAAAAAATAATACTTCTCTGGATTATTTCATGTCCTGTCCTTGTTCCCTGCCCATCTATTGTTAGGTTCTAATGCCTCAGTGTTCTGTCTGAAACAGTCCGGACTGCAAGGTGCTGATCATATATCTAGATATATCTAGATATATCCTAAGTGCACTTGAAAATCATCAGTCTTCATCTTGTGCTTTTGTTGGGCCACTTCATATCAACTTCATTCCCTATAAACTTCACAGAAAGGAAGAAAAATAAACTGAAAAGGAAAGGTCAACCTGTTCCTCTTGGTGACATTGACAACATCTTCCACCTTTCCAGAAAATACACAGAACACAACACAGACACCAATGGAGGGAGTCAGGGTATGTTGAATATTCGGTTTCTGAATGCTTTTAATGTACACCACATTTGTACAGGGTGTGTTTTAATATGGTAAATAAGAAAATAAAAAGAAAAGAAAAACCTGTCAGTACTACTATAAATGTTTTGAAATATCACTTCTAATTTATTCACAAGAGACCGCAAGAATACTATCACACCGCATATTGCTAAGTTAGGTGATAAATATATGGAGTTTTTAATTGGGTTCCTGGTAATGCCTCTGCTAAATTCTCATTTATAAAATAATGGTGTGTCTGAGCTAGTGTGGTCTTGATGATCACAGAGAATCCTTCAAAACACTGAGTAGAGAACTAAACTGTCTTTTCAAATGTATCCCATTACATACAATGTCCATGTTCTCCAGTTTAAGAAAGCAAGAGGCCCTCACCTCACAGAGTAAGCTATTACTCTTACATTATTACATGTCCTCTCAAGCATTCATTTGGTTAGGAGTCTGGAAAATGCCATTTTCTTATGAGTTAACTGGCATTTTTAAATACTATAGTAATTATAGTCCTCAGAAACAATTTTCACGTTCTATCCTTGGTAGACAGTTTGTCAGATTTTATTTAATCACTTGTAATTTTTTTAATCAAAATACAGTGTGCATATTCTACCTCTTGCAGAAATGCTGAAATTATCGCACAAAGCAATGAAGTTACACTAGAGTAAGATAATTTGTTTTCAACTAGTAGAATCTTGTAATATTTGTATATGGGGGGGGGAATGTAATGAAACAGCTCTGTGAAAATATGGTCTATGTTTTTTCCATCATCATTATCATCATCAGGCAAAGAACATAATTTATCACTGATGTAATCAAGCAAAACTGCAATCCATCAGTTTCAGAAGAGAATTTAAATAAGTCCAAGTAGACTAAGATGATGTAACTTACAGCCTCCTCATTGTGTATATTACACTAATTTAGTTTCCCTTCAACTCCCACAGAATCTCTTAAACCTACTTTCCAAGTCATAGCTGATAGCTCTTACATATTGCCTTTAAATGTGGCCCAATGGCATCAATAAAGACATACTCAGTTAAGCCAGTACATCAAAATATGAAATGCTCATTTTCAGATACTGTAATAAAGCAAAAGCCAAAAAAGTAATAAGAGTATTCAGTGATGCATTATGTAGTATTATAGTGATCCAGTTACAGATAATGAAAAATATCTCCTAATTACACAGCATTGTTCATTACTCATTTATTCATCTCTTCAGTCTGGTAGTAATGAGTCTGGCCACAGCATGCATCCTTGAGTTATAACAGACATTTCATACTCTGGTACTTTTCATTTACCGGCTACCAAACTATGCTAATTACTGAAAGGCTTACAACACTTTATTTCTTCATGTCATTCATCAAGACTACAAGTAGCAGCATGAAGAGCAATATCTTTCTATTGTACTGAACTAATATAATTCTTCCATTGCAAACACAATAAAGAATGTCCCATGATGTGGAGACATACAATAGAGAGATATAGTCCATTTAGAATCAGCATTACCATTTTATAAACCATCATGCTATATATGACTGTAACCACACAGTTTCCATTCTAATGTTATTGGGAATTTTGTAGCTTAGAACATTGCCAACAATTTTCTCTCTCCACCTTTCCAAGTGCTTTCTTAGTTTATATTACTTTTTTTCTAGAAACTGTAATACTGTTGACAGACAAACAAAACATTTCTTATCTACTATTTATTTTAGTAAGTTTGTGTGTCTGTCCATCCTGCCACCTATCTGTGAGTCTGTTTGTTCAAGAACTCCTCCTAAACAGTAAGAACTAAGACCACCAAATTTGGCATGTAGCTTCCTCTTATCATACTTTAAAGCAAGGTCAAGGTTTGGTTATGCCAGGACAATAGTATATGCAGGGAATGTGATTGTTTCTCATCAAACAGAAAGTGAGGGCTCTGAGTGCAGGGATCGTTATACTACAGAATGACCACAGGATGGCAGCAAGGAAGCACAGTTGTCACTGCCTGGACAGCCCTGGAGAGCTGTGGAGCAGCCAGTGGCTGGGCAGAATGGCCCCCACCACCCCAGTCTGGCCCCAGGAAGCAGCCACTGGCCAGGCAGCATGCCCCCCCCCCACACTATCCCAGGCTAGCCCCTGGGATCAGCCACACATCCCCCAACCCCTGCTCTGAGCCCTCCACCTCCTGCCACAACTTCTACACTCCCACCCCTCTCCTGAGGCTCCCATACCTTCCAAAGCCTCCCCTGCCCTAACTCATTCATCCCTCATTCCCTGCCCTGAGCCTCTTTTCACCCCCAAACCTGACTTCTGCACCCCCCACACACAAACCCTTTGTCCTGAGCCTCCCATATCCCCAAGCCCCTGCCTTGATTCCTGGATCACCACACCTCCAGCTCCCTGCCTAAAGGACTCAGGTAATATTGAGTAAATCTTCTAATATATCTCTATAGAGAAATCACTGTGGGTACGTCTACACTTGCTCCCTAGTTCGAACTAGGGATGCAAATGTAAGCGACAGAAATTGCTAATGAAGCGGGGATTTAAATATCCCGCGCTTCATTAGCATGATCTCACCAGCATGTTACTCTGCTCAACAGCTGTTTCGAAAGTGAAAGTGCACCCCTTGGTTCGAACTAACATGTCCCGATGCGCACTTTCATTTTTGAAGCAGCTGTTGAGCGGAGTAACGCGCCGGTGAGATCATGCTAATGAAGCGTGGGATATTTAAATCCCCGCTTCATTAGCAATTTCTGTCGCCTACATTTGCATCCCTAGTTCGAACTAGGGAGAAAGTGTAGATGTATCCTGAATAACACACAAAACAAAGGGATAAAGGAAATTCTGAGAAGATGCAACTTGTGTTTATATAAGAAGCAGTAAGAATGCACTGCTACACATTGATTCTATTACTTAAATGTGGTGTGCAAAATTTCATGAGGCACATTTATTCCATTTTTGCAAAGGTCCAGTCAAACTAATGTTGATTATATTATTCAATCAAATTGCCAAATTTTCTCAAATTGCTCTGCAAACTTTCTCCTGGGTGTGGAAAGTAAAAATTTTCCAATGTTGATGTCTAAAATTAGGTACCTAAATTCATATAAAAGCATCCCAATAAATGGCCTGATTTTCAGAAGTACTGAGAATTCACAAATTCTCTCAACTGCTTATTTTGGACTCCCCATGGAAGTGAACAAATGCAGCCCAGAGTTGAGGGCATACATTCCAGATAATTTCCTCTTTTATTCATTATCAGAAATTCAGAGAGAAAATGAGTGAGTTAATATATACTATAGTTCATACTACAAAGGGGAGAAAAGGAATTTCAGTTAATCACAAATTTAACTGGATACCACAAATAAAAAGCTAGAGCTTTTGCTTCAGCATCTCCTTCCTTTAATAGTTTATGTAAATTATCTTCAGTCAAACTCTTTCTACATGATACATTGACAAATAAAGCAGTTGATTCCCATTATTAAAGGTTTCATTGAGGAAACTTAAGTAGCAGTTTGATTCTCCAAGTCTAGCACTAATAGATGCACTGTCTCTATAAATCATAATTGGAGGAGATTCTGAGAACATTTAGGTATGAGGGCAACGTTTTATGGAGAGTTTTCTGTATTGCTGAGCTTAATTTGCCCAGGATATTTCCCAAGGAAATTAAAGTCATTGGTTTGACATTAAAATGAATTTCTACCCTATAAAAAAGCAGCACTTTTCTGCTTTCTCTGATATGCTCCCTATGTGTATTCAATCACTCACATTAAGGGGGAAAATATGGACCAAATTGCTCTGGAAACTTTCTTGTAGGTGTGGGATGCAAAATTCAAGACTGAGTCTGTTAGGCTAAAAGTTAAGAACCACATACTCCTAGCTATGACCCTGATGAATTTAATGTGGAGTTTCTGGCACATGCTAATTATATCATAACTACTTTTTGGAGTTATATGACTCTTTATTGGTGATTGCAAGCAGTTGTTCCCGCTCTCTCTCCCCCTTCAACTCCTAAGTTGTTACTTTGGCTTCCATGGTGTTTCCATAGTTTCATAGACTTTAAGGTCAGAAAGACCTGTCATAATTAACTAGTCTGATCTTTCTAAACCAAAGGGCACAGAATGTCAGCCTTCTGCTCCTGTAATTGTCCCATAGCCTTTTTCTGGATTACTCAAATCCTCAAATCTTTATTTAAATAATTCCAGTTACAGAGATTCTACCATTTAGTAATGCCACACAATGTAAGGAAGATGAAAATTCCCCAAGGTCTCTACCAGTCTGACTTATGGGAAAAGTCCTTCCAAACTCAAGCATGTGGGTAAGACCCACCAGCCAGACACCTGGGAAAGAATTTTCTATAGTGACTCAGAACCCTCCCCATCTAGTACTCCATCTCTAACCATTGGAGATATTTACTAATAGCAGTCATGGATAGACCATATGCCCTTGTAGACAATCTCATTATAAAAAAATGATCAAGACAGACTTGAAACATATTAGGTCCCCTCACCCAACTACTCCTCTTGGAAGCCTGTTCCAGAACTTCATTCCTCGAATGATTAGAAATCTTCATTTCATTTCAAGCCTAAATTTATTGATGGCCAGTTTATATCCATTTGTTCTTGTGTCAACATTACCCCTTCATTTAAAAAACTCTTCTCACTCATGGGTGTTCATCCCTCTCATGTATTTATAAAGAGCAATCACACCTTCCCTCTTTAAGTCTCATTTCATAAGGTGGGTACTCCATTCTCTACTTATTTGAGAAGTGTTTTTTCCCTCCACCTATTCAAGTTTAAATTCATCTTTTATAAGTACTTGAGACCAACCAGAAGATGTTTTACCAGGACCCAGTATAATGGTAATAGCACCCTCTACAATGATGCAGCACCTACTGAGTATGTTGTTGAACTGTTCTTTCGTGGGGTCCAGGTGTCCATGTAGGGCTTCATTAGCCAGGGGAGGAAGGGGTGGGCTGCATCATCCTCAATCCACATGAGCATATCCACTTCCCCAAACCTGATGGTGTGGTCGGGGAAACATGCATCCTGCGGAAGAGGCTGGAGTTCCTGAACACACAAACATTATGTGCCTTCCCTGACCACCCGACATTAATGTCCGTGAACTGGCTCCAGTGGTCCATGAGGGCCTGCAGAACCATTGAAATGTACCCCTTCCTACTGACGTAGTCCAAGTCCCAGTGGTTGGGGGCCAGGATGGGGATGTGGGTGCTGTCAATTCCCCTCCCCCCTCCATAGTTGGGGAAGCCCATGGTGGCAAAACCAGTGATGATGGGGTCTATGCCGCCCAGGGTGATGACTCTGGGGCTACGTCTAGACTGGCATGATTTTCCGGAAATGCTTTTAATGGAAAAGTTTTCCGTTAAAAGCATTTTCGGAAAAGAGCGTCTAGATTGGCACGGACGCTTTTCCGCAAAAGCACTTTTTGTGGAAAAGTGTCCGTACAATCTAGAGCGCTTTTGTGCAAAAAAGCCCCGATCGCCATTTTTGCGATCGGGGCTTTTTTGCGGAAAACAAATCTCAGCTGTCCACACTGGCCCTTTTGCGCAAAAGTTTTGCGCAAAAGGGACTTTTGCCCAAACGGGAGCAGCATAGAATTTCCGCAAAAAGCACTGATTTCTTACAGCAGGAAGTCAGTGCTTTTGCGGAAATTCAAGTGGCCAGTGTAGACAGCTGGCCAGTTTTTCCGGAAAAGCAGGTAATTTTGCAGAAAAACTGGCCAGTCTAGACACAGCCTGGCATTGATGGTCTTCACCACCTATAGAATCATAGAAGCATAGAATCACAGGGTTGCAAGAACCCTTGGGAGGTCACTGAGTCCAACTCCCTTCCCAAAGCAGGACTAACCTTTAATAAACCATCCCCGGCAGGGCTTTGTGAAGCCGGGACTGAAAAAACTCTAGGGACAGAGATTCCACCCCTTTCCCTAGGGAACCCATACCAGTGTTTTGCCACCCTCTTAGTAACATAGTAAAAGAGTCATATTTGCATGAGCACGGCCCCGATGCTTGATCTCCCCACACCAAACTGGTTCCCTCCAGAGTGGCAGCTGTCCCACATGGCACGCTTCCAAATTATGATGGCAATTTACTTCTGGAGGGGGATGGCAGGTTTCATCCGGGTGTCCCATTGCCAGAGAGCAGAGGCAAGCTACTTGCAGAGCTCCAGGAAGGTGCCCTTCTTCATGTGGAAGTTCTGGAACCACTGCTTGTCATTCCACCGCTCCATGACAATGTGGTCCCACTGTGGGAATTGGTCTCCCTGGGGGTCAGAAGAGGTGGTGCACAGTGTGCATGGGAGGATGGCTGGGAATGTGGTGCAGGAGGAGTGCCTGGGCCTGGATAAAGAGTTCCTCCATTCTGGGCTGGTTGTTGTCCTCTTGCAGCACCATGATATGGGCAATCTGCCTAAACTGCACCAGGAGGCCCATGAGGAGGTCAAAGAGCCTGGCACTGCTTTGCAGCAGCTCTGGCTCCATGTTGGAAGTGCTGTGACCTCCGCAAGGGCAACCAGAGCATGTGTTGTGAGTTTACTGTCCCTCAAGGAGGTAGGCAGTGGAGAAGAAGAATGCGAGACTTGGCTGTGGAGAGAAACCTCTTTAAGCATCAGTCTCAATTAGCCTCTGGAACTAGCTACAGGAAGTGACTGGTGTCCTGATGCCCTGCCCAGAGTGCTTCCTGGGGGCTTTAAATGCAATCCAGCCTCCAACCAGTGTGGATGCATTATTTTGATATAAATCTACGCTATTTCGATGGGAACTTGTAGTGTGGACACACAATTTTGAAATAGTTATTTCAGAGGTTATTATTTCAAAATAACATATTTTGAAATAACCTGGCAGTGTAGACATAGCCTATATGGCGACATCACATTGGCAGCTAATAGTCATATTAACCACAGCAATGTCTTGCTATTACTCTGTTACTTCCAATAGATATATTTCCATTTTATAGCAAAAAATCTTGTTAGTCCTAAGTGTATGATTTTGCACTTTGCTGTACTATATATCATCCCATTCCTATTCCTTCCAGTTTTCAAGGTCATGCACACCTTCCTACATAATATTCCAGTCCTCCTCCATCCTGGAAATCTGTAATTCATACTTTGGAGTAAGTCACTAGGTTGGGCTCCAGGGTATACTTGTGTACTGTTACTTTATGTTTACCTTCTGTTTAATACAGTTGCCTAGTTTGATATGATGTACATCTCTGTGTTATTCCTTGAGAGTCTCCATGTATCAAATGGGACAAAGTTGGATGCTAATGAGAATTTTTTTCCTTTCAACTAGGGCCCATGAAACTTTTTTCATAGAAGGAGCATGGGTTGTGGAGGTACCACCATGTGATTTATATCTAAATAAAATATGGAAAATATTCAGCTGAGGCCAAAGACAGGACCTTCAAAGAAGAACCTAGGCTTCTGTCTCAACATGTTAAATTGCACACTTCTCCCTCATAACCAGATACAGTAAGGATAGTGTTATATATATTGAATTATTTATTTAATAAAATTAAGATGATTAACCATGATTTTAGATACATTTCCCTCATAAATCTATTGTAAGTTGAACTTCTGTAATCTGGGCTTCCCTGGTCCAGCAATACCCCTGGTCCACCATTGTCAGTGATCTCGTGGGTGCTCCAGTGATGGAGCACTCACCAGGGGAAAATGGCAGACTGGGACAAGGAGTATTGCAGCACCAGGGAAGTATGGAGCCCTGGTGGACCATGCAGCAGAACCACAGCAGTGAAGTGGCTGGAGCAGGGGAGCTACAGTGCCCTAGAGTCCAGAACAGTGGATCCCCAAAGGCCAGCAGCTGGAAGCAGAGTTGGGCTGATCACCAAGTACAGAGGATCCAGCATTGACCTTCTGTGGTCTGGAAAATTCCCAGGTTTGGGATTACTCTGGTACCAAGGGTGCCGGACCAGAGAGGTTCAACCTGTACAAAGTTATTTCATCCCAATCAAACCTGGTTTATTTTATGAGGAAAAAATATTTTTCCATTTGATTAAATTTCTACCAATATATGTTAGAAACAGACCTCTTTCTTTATTACCACCATGTGCTGAAAATGTTATGATAGGACTTACTGGGGGTATTTTAGTCTTTATTGTAATTCTTGAAAACTAATTTTGGGGAAATGTTTTACTCTTGAGTTGACTACTTTATTCCAACCCTAAGGCATCCGTGGTAATTAATAACTCTGTGTCAGTCTGGTTTACCCTAAGCAGATGTACTACTTAGGATTTTCCTTTCTTATCTCCCCTGTTTTCTATCTTGGTAAGTGACCTTTATTAAATTATGTATCAACCAAGGAATTCATGACATTCAAATTCCATAGGGCAAGCTTAGCATGCCATCGCCTTAGCTCTTATGGGAAGCTCTTTCAAAATTATCTGAATCTCAGACTCTTTGCTCTCCACATTAATGCAGATTCCAGAGAAGCAAGTTACATTATTATTAAGATGGAGTCTTACTGAATAATTCAGGCCTTTCAGATTCATCTGTATTTCTCCTTTAAATGTGTCAAACAGGTTTACGTATTTGAGTGTAAATCTGATCTCCATAAAGCTTAATAACTTATTTGATGAAAAATTTGGCGTCTTCCAAATATATTTTGTCCTAATACTCCTTTCTTCCAATGTCTATGCTGTACACAATTGATTGTTAAAGGGTTAGATTTTCTGAGATGCTATACTTATTGCACATGCTGCTTGTATTTCTCCCATGGGTTGCACAATCATATTTCAAATCAATTTACACACTTATCTGGAGAACCACTGAGATGAATGTGACTCTCAGGATTCCATTTGCCCACAGTTTGTTATTTCTTTTCATTTGAACTACAGCACTGGAGTGAAGTAAGGGAGGAACTCCTGACTGACATTTAATCCAAGAAAAACTTAAAAAACAACAACTAGTCAAGTAGCACTTTAAAGACTAACAAAACATGTAGATGGTATCATGAGCATTTGTGGGCACAACCAACTTCTTCAGATTACTGGAGTGTTGGTCATCATGTTTTTCCTGTTACAGACTAACTCGACTACCCCTCTGAAGCATTAAATCCAAGGTTATCTTTGATAGGATGGAACAAGCATCTCATCTGAGGGTCTCTCTTGCTATTTGAGGACCAAATTCTGCCATAGCAACTCAGACTGATTTCAGTGAGACTACTTTCCGAGTAAGATACTACGCAATGTGAGTAAGAGGACAGAATTCGGCCCTTACTGTTTGTTCCTGAAACTCTTAGTGAATAAAGTTGAGACTGCACTGTGAAAGTTTCTAATAGCATAGGATGTTTTCGCAAAACACCACGGCTGTGTCTACATTGGCACCCTTTTCCGGAAAAGGGATGCTAATGAGACAAGTCGAATTAAATGTCGGGATTTAAATGTTCCCGTGGCATTTGCATGAACATGTCGCTATTCGGCTTTGACGAAAGCGCCAGATCGACGCGGCTCTTGCGAAATAGCTTTTCGAAGATCCCTTATTCCTCTTAAAATCAGGAATAAGGGATCTTCCGAAAAGGCTTTATTTTCCGCAAGAGCCGCTGCCTAGACTGGTGCTTTTTTCGGTCAAAGCCCCGAGCCAGAAAAAGCGGCAGTTATAATTATGCAAATGCCGCGGGGAAAATTTAAATCCCCACGGCATTTGCAATTCCGACTTGTCTCATTAGCATCCCTTTTCCGGAAAAGGGTGCCAATGTAGACACAGCCCACAAGCACAACATTTTTTCCTTTTGATGTTTGACTGCAACTTATTGCCAGGAATATTTGGAGACTGTTCAATTGCTGTTTTGATTCAGACATTAATGTTTTGTATCATCTGACCTACTTTATCAAAGCCTGTAAGAGTTGTTCTTTCCAATTCAGATACCATTACTCGTTTGATAGCTACTATATGGGGAATTATTAAAGCAATACAATTACTGTGAAAGCAATGTGAAAAAGATGGATGGGACTCAACAAACAGCGTGTTAAGCAACTAGGTAGAGCAGTGATGTTTAGCAAGTCGATTAAATTGGTTTTCTTCTTTTGAAAGAGTGAAAGGGGAGGAATCGATATATTTAAAATGGTATTTAACAAATTAAATTATAATGTATTAAATACAAATATATTACAAAAAATGTTGCTTCAATTACTTTTTGAAGGTACTAGCCTACCTTAAGGATTGAATTCAGGTCCTTCCTCTGCAGCCTCAGCCTTGGCAGCAAAACTGGTAGGTTGCTCTCCAAAAGATATGAAAGCTAGTAGGTAAATGTATATGTATGGTGTGAGCACCCCCTTGTATGACAATCCACAAGCTGGAAGAGGGAACTATGGACCCATATTTTAAAGGCATTTAGGCCCTGCTGACCTCAGCTTTGCAATGCCACACTGATTTAGAATATTATACCCATCTACTCACACCTACACAGACACAATCTTGTCATTCTTTATAGTTACTGATCTGCTAATCACATTAAGTCATGGGTCAGGCGAGTTAAATGCAAGGGAGAGAGAGAGAAATGGGGTCTTCTTTCGGTCTGGAAAATGCCCCGATCCTGACAAGACAAAACACGAAGTTTTATGCAAGACACCCCATCCTTTATAAGGCTTTTCTCTCATTCAAGTCTATACATTTTGCTCTTTTAGCTCTTTATCGGGCTCCATCAGTTCTTGTAACATCTGCTTATCTGGAAGTTGTTTTTCATTGTCATATGGTATCTGTATGTTGATGCCTCCTTCCTGGTATTGTTTCAATCTGCATTATCTGTCTTGGTTAGGGGTGCTTGCTGTTAACTTCAAGGCCATATGTGTGTTCTGTGCCAAACTCCTTTTATAAAGGGCCCATTTCACAGTGTCTTTGCACCCCCAAGGTTCTAGGTTCCTCCTTTGACTATCTGGACACTCAGGTAGCCTTCAAGTTTTTATCTCTCTTCAAACACCCTCATTCCTCACTCATCCATTCCCCCACCTTCCCCTCAAAAAACTCTCCTACATAATTGCTTCACCTAGGCAAAGGGATATAACTGCCTTTGTAATGTATACAACCTAATTCTAATACAACACTTCTGTTAGTACAAACTTGTAATCATTAATCATATTTTCTTTATAACACAGTCTGTATTCTAATTATTCCTAAGAGCAACAGTGTGATCATGCTGAATCACAAGGGTCCTTCAGATCTCTTTCTGGCTTGACATCAGATGCAGACACAAACAGTCCACCCGCTGCACCTTTGCCAATGGGCTAAACGACCATGCCTTCCTGCTAACTAAGGAGGGTGGCCAGCAGAAGTATAGTTGCTTGGCATTTATTCTCACACTAACCATTACACTATATTTATTTATTCTATCACCAACCATTTAGCTACACTACATAAGACTATGAAAACTCTGTTGTCTACAAAAACACCTTAAAAATGTTGGCCCTTGTCTTGTGTTATTTGTCAAGTGTGATGTACATCAATGGTACTGAACAATTATAGCAACATATTATAGCTGTTGCGCTTGGTATTCCCATTTACATTACATGTATATCTTTGAATGGATACTTACATCCCATATCTGTCTCAAATTCTTTCAGAATGATCATTTACAAAAATTCCTTGTAGTAGATATATAATGGTGATTTTGTGTTCTCACCAATATTTCACAAATTGGATTATCTGAAACAGAATATTACTCACAAATAGAAAAAAATCATTGAGTGAATCATCTAGTTTCTACCAATTCTCGTTATGGGTTTTCTTGTTGTTGTTCTTCATTACCCCAAGTTATCAAGACAGTTCAATTTGTCATTTTGTCTTGCAGAGTTCAAGGTCAGATTAATGTCATGCTGAACTGTGATGGAAAGTTGACATATCGTTAATCTTCTGGTGCTAGATTGTATTCTATTCTTAAATCCAAAAAAATCTTCAGAAAGAATAGGAGAAGAGTCTCACATGAAATATATTACAGAATTCTTAAAGTATTTAGCAGAATCAACATCACAGTACTATTTATTCATTTCAAAGCAGGAAGAAACTAGCAAGTCAGACTTTCTCTAATAGATTTTGTTCATATTAATTTATCTACACATGTAGTGCTACCTCATGGGAATTAAATTTAAATGGTTCCTCTAATACTAATTTAATCAAGAAGGAATGAGGGAATGCACGACATTCTGAAGAACATGAGAGGGAAATTAGGGAAGCAATCTGGGGAAATAGCGGCGAAAGACAACATTAGGGAAGGGACTTACAAACTGAGTTTGCTTATGTATCTCTTTCCCTAAAATGTGGCTCAAGGCCCCTCTCTCTGGTGCTGGGCTACTTGGGGCAGCTTCTCTCCTCTCTTCATATGGGTTAGGTTCACATGGCTTTTTTTTTTCTAACTCTTAGTGTCTCCACCCAAAATGACTCCACACTTTGCCTGAGACACAAAGGATGCTATCCCTTGAAAATAAAGCTACTAACAGACAAGAAGTATCAAGACCCTATAAAACATAAAAAACTAAAAATTAAAACAAACTCCAGAAATGCAATGTCACAGCCCAAAATAACAAAGGGAGTTCTTATTGGGTACATCTACACTACAAGACTATTTCGAAATAACTAGCGTTCTTCCAAAATAACTTAGTCTGAGTCTACACAGCAAGTAGTCATTTCAAAATAGTGTCAAAATACTGTCAAGCTGGAGTACTTCTTACTCCGATTCCTGTAACCCTCATTGTACGAGGAATAAGGGAAGTCAGAGGAAGAGTGCTCTATTTTGAAATAAAGGTTGTGTAGATGCTCCCTATTTCAAAATAAGCTATTTTGAAATAAGATAAGCAATTGATATAGCTCAATTTGCATAGCTTATTTAAGCTCTGCAGTATAGATGTATCCATTGTGAGCAACAAAAGAGGATTTGGTAAAGGAAATAGTTTAACTGATAAGTTATGAAAAACTTTCCCACCCACAATTTCCCCAGCTCTTTCCCTAACCCTTTTCTAGTCAACCACAGTCTGTGTGGGTCTCATGCAGGTATCCTGGCATCTCAGGGCAGGGGAAAGACATTCACAGAGTTTGAGGAATGTGGCCTTGTGCATTTGGAAGTTCTGCAGCCACTGATGATCATCCCATCTCTGCACCCCAATGCAGCCCCAGCATCCTGAGCTTGTCTCCCACCGTCAGAACCAGCATTGCACTGTGTCCAGAAGATTGACTGGTGGCTGCGCTAGCAAGAGCACTCGGCCTTGCCTGAATGGTGCCTCTGTGCCACACTGAGTTTCATGCTTGCCTTCTTCCCAGTGGAGCAACATGCATATGCTGTTGAAGTACAGCATCATGAGGTGTACCACGACAGACATGAGCATGACAATGCTTTCCTGTACACTGGGCTCCACGTTGCTCTTGTGTCCACGTAAGCAAGCAGGGCATCCAAAGGCATAACATGCTGCCTCCCCTGCATGTCAGGAAAGAGAGAAAGGAGTAGAAGTGCCTTATGGGAAGCTGCCAACATGAGCCCCTCTAACCACCCGTTGCCGAATTTTGGACCTAGCAGACACTAGGGCTGCGTCTAGACTGGCATGATTTTGTGCAAATACTTTTAACGGAAAAGTTTTTTCCGTTAAAAGTATTTGCGCAAAAGTGCGTCTAGGTTGGCACGGATGCTTTTGCGCAAAACAATTCTGGGTTGTCTACACTGGCCCTCTTGCGAAAAAGCATTTGTGCAAGAGGGCTTTTGCCAGAGCGGGAGCGTCATTGTATTTTGCAAGAAGCACTGATTTTGTGCATTACAAAGTCAGTGCTCTTGCGCAAATTCAAGCGGCCAGAGTAGACAGCTGGCAAGTTTTTGCGCAAAAGCGGCTGCTTTTGCGCAAAAACTTGCCAGTCTAGACGCAGCCTAGAAGCATAGTTTAGACTGCCAAGCTACCCACGGTGAATCATTCTCTGAGTCGGGCTCCATAATGGGGACATGCTACCTCAGAAAACATTCGATTCTTGCCTGTAGTGATGTCATGGACCTTCTCCTGCTCAAAATTGGGTGCCCAGAAATCAACTATGTTAGATTCAACCATATCTCACAGTGTGAACATGCCCTATGTGTCAATGAGTGTAAGTATACCACATCATATCTGTGTAGCTTTTTACTCAAACCCTTGTACAATTTTAAAAAAGCAAATTAAGAGATGTCATAACTTAATGGACTATAAAACCTGCCCCTGTTTGGAAAAATAAAGTTAGAAAAAAAATACTTATTCAAATTTGAAAGACACCATTATTGTTGACTCTGAAATTCAGCACACAGTGAAAATAAATGAACTGTAATGATGTACTATGGGTTCTTTACTTTTCAGTATACTGATGTTTGTAAACAGTACCTGTGGTTTTTTTAAATAAAAAATGACCACAGACACAAAAGAACATTTAAAGGGTTAACTTCTGACTTAATACTTTGGTATATCTAACATTCATCTGAGCAATCTTTGTTTGTTATTATTGCGCCATAGGCAAGTTTAATAAAACAAGAAATTAGGGATTTGAATTAATTATTGTTTAAATAGGGAGGGGCGTTTTTTTTGGTCACAGATTATGTCCAGTCAGTATTCACTATGGTTCTATTAATAATATTCCATAGTCTTTCCTTGCCCACTCCCTCCCCCCCCCAAAAAAAACCTTCCAACAACCTCTTTTTGACATTTCAAGAAGTCTCAGAACAATCCCAGATGGAAAGAGAACTGTCTTAGGTAAAGAATTACATAGGCTCTTTGCCAATGTCACCTCAATTATACCGTCATCAGTGTTTTCACTGTGAAACAAGAAAGCTGGTGATAGGTTTGCTTTCCCTAGAGTCAATTTTTTTCAACTGCAACCTTGACAAGGAACTGATCTATAGTGCCAAAAGCTATCTGATTTAAAACATCTTAGATGACAAGGCTAAGATGGCATTTTCCTACTGGGAGGAGAAATCAAAAGTTTGCATCTCCAACATGTCACATCAACAGTCTCTTAGAAGTAAAACTGATTCAATGTATGAAGCATGCTACAAGATTTATAAATACATACCTATATATACACATGCAGAGACCTGATGCTATCACTGTAATGTGCATTAAAATAATGTCCCAAATGGGATCAACATGACCCAAAAGAGCCACAGTAGTTGTTTCATATACTATGATTCACAGCAGTGTAGACTCATTGTTTCATTATATATTAGGGCTATGAAGCGATTAAAAAAATTAATCATCATTAATTGCATGATTAAAAAAATTAATTGCTATTAATCGCGCAATTAATCACGCTGTTAAACAATAATAAGAATACTATCTATTTAAATATTTTAGATGTTTTCTATATCTTCAAATATATTCATTTCAATTACCACACAGAATGCAAAGTGTATCGTGCTCAATTTATATTCATTTTTTATTACAAAAAATATCCACACTATAGAAAAACTCTTCGGTTCACCTCACTGAAGTATTGTAGCGCAAATTCTATCATGAAAGCTGAACTTACAAATGTAGAATTATGTAAACAAGAATAACTTCACTTAACACATTGTCAAACTTTAGACCCCACAAGTCCACTCAGTCCTACTTATTTTTCAACCAATCACTAAGACAAACAAGCTTGTTTATCTTTCTGGGAGATAAGGTTATGTGCTTCTTGTGTACAATGTCACTAGATAGTGAAAACAGGTGTTCGCATGGCACTGTTGAAGCTGGTGTAGCAAGAAATTTACATGACAGATGCGCTAAAGATGCATCTGCCTCTTCATGCTTTGACCACCATTCCAGAGGAAATGAATTCATGCTGATGATGGGTTCTGCTCGATAATGATCCAAAACAGTGTGGATCGAAGCATGTTCATTTTTTTCACCTGAATCAGATGCCACCAGAGTGGAAGGTTGATTTTTTTATTTATTTATTTTTTTGGTGGTAGTGGTTCAGTTTCTCTAGTTTCTGCATCAGAGGATTGCTCTTTTAAGACTTCTGACAAAATGTTCCACACCTCATCCCTTTCAGATTTTGGAAGGCACTTCAGATTCTTAAAGCTGGGTCTAGTGCTGTAATTATTTTAAGAAACCTCAGATTGGTATCTTCTTTGCGTTTTGTAAAATCTTTTGTGAAAGTGTTCTTAAATCTAACAACATATGCTGGGTCATCATCAGAAACTGCCATAACTTGGAATATATGGCAGAAAGTGTGTAAAACCATGGAGCAGGAAACATACAGTTCTCCCCCCTCCCTTCCCCCAAGAAGTTCAGTCACAAAACTGCAGGGCTCAAGTAATGTTTCTAGCTTTTGCAGTTTTTCAAACTCCTTATCTGTTGGCACTGATAGATGGTGCTTTTGAAGAGCTAATGTGGATGTGATAGCAGCTTTATTGTGAAGCAGGTGCTGAATCATAGCCAATGTGGTATTCCATCTGGTTGAAATATCTTGTACCAGAGGTTCTTGTTTCTGTCCATTTGCAGTTTGTTGTATTCCTAGCTCTGTACTGTTAGCTGGACTGTGTTTGAAATGGCCCACACTTTTTCTACATTTTGCCAGCACGTTTTCAAAACCACCATACTGAGTGCTATAGTAATGGATCGCTGAAGACTGTGAGCAACGCATGTCATGTGTTCAAAAGGCAAGCGACTGGCCGCTGCTACCATATTACGTGCACTGTTAGCACTAATTGTTGTTACCTAACATAAGAACATAAGAACATAAGAATGGCCATACTGGATCAGACCATAGGTCCATCTAGCCCAGTAGCCTGTCTGCCGACAGTGGCCAGCGCCAGGTGCCCCAGAGGGGATGGACCGAAGACAATGATCAAGCGATTTGTCTCATGCCACCCGTCTCCAGCCTCTGTCAAACAGAGGCCAGGGACACCATTTCTATCGACTGGCTAATAGCCTTTTATGGACCTAACCTCCATGAAATTATCTAGCTTCTCTTTAAACTCTGTTATAGTCCTAGCCTTCACAGCCTCCTCTGGCAAGGAGTTCCACAGGTTGACTATGTGCTGTGTGAAGAAGAACTTTCTTTTATTAGTTTTAAACCTGCTACCCATTAACTTCATTTGGTGTCCTCTAGTTCTTCTATTATGGGAACTAATAAATAACTTTTATTTATTCACCCTCTCCACACCACTCATGATTTTCTAGACTTCTTTCATATCCCCCCTTACTCTCCTCTTTTCTAAACTGTAAAGTCCCAGTCGCTTTAGTCTCTCTTCATATGGGACCTGTTCCAAACCCCTAATCAGTTTAGTTGCCCTTTTCTGAACCCTTTCTAAGGCCAAAATATCTTTTTTTGAGGTGAGGAGACCACATCTGTACACAGTACTCAAGATTTGGGCGTACCATAGTTTTATACAGGGGCAGTAAAATATTCTGTGTCTTATTTACTATCCCTTTCTTAATAATTCCTAACATCCTATTTGCCTTTTTGACCGCCGCCGCACCCTGTGTGGAAGTTTTCAGAGAACTATCCACAATAACTCCAAGATCTCTTTCCTGATTTGTCGTAGCCAAATTAGCCCCCATCATCACTGTACGTATAGTTGGGGTTATTTTTTCCAATGTGCATTACTTTACACTTATCCACATTAAATTTCATTTGCCATTTTGTTGTCCAATCACTCAGTTTGGTGAGATCTTTTTGAAGTTCTTCACAGTCTGCTTCTGTCTTGACTATCTTAAACAGTTTAGTGTCATCCGCAAATTTTACCACCTCACTGCTTACCGCTTTCTCCAGATCATTTATGAATAAGTTGAACAGCATTGGTCCCAGAACTGACCCTTGGGGGACACCACTAGTTACCCCCAGGGCCAGCCCAAGCCTTTTTGGCGCCCTGGGGGCAGGCCCGTGGCGCTGACCCCAGGGCGCACGGCAGATGTACGGGACGGCCACGGCCGCTGGCACGCAGCCCGGGGCCCGCCCCCGGGGCGCACGGTGCATGTGCTGCCCAGCCCAGCCCAGCCAGCGCTGCTGGCATGCGCACCAGGCCATGCAGGGCCCCACGGTCATGGGGGGAAGGGAGCTGCTGGCCAGTGCTGCGGGGCCGGCGCTGCGGGAGCTGGGCACACGGCACCTGATGGCAGCTGTAAGGGACGCCACGCACCCCTTACAGCTGCCATCAGGCACCTCCCATCGGTTGGTGCCCTGGGCAGCTGCCCGGCTCGCCTATGCCTCCGTCCGGCCCTGGTTACCCCTCTCCATTCTGAAAATTTACCATTTATTCCTACCCTTTGTTTCCTGTCTTTTAGCCAGTTCTCAATCCATGAAAGGACCTTCCCTCTTATCCCATGACAATGTAATTTACACAAGAGCCTTTGGTTAGGGACCTTGTCAAAGGCTTTCTGAAAATCTAAGTATACTATATCTACTGGATCCCCCTTGTCTGCATGTTTGTTAACCCCTTCAAAGAACTCTAATAGTTTTGTAAGACATAATTTCCCTTTACAGAAACCATGTTGACTTTTGTCCAACAAATTATGTTCTTCTATATGCCTGACAATTTTATTCTTTACTATTGTTTCCACTAATTTGCCCGGTACTGAAATTAGACTTACCGGTCTGTAATTGCCAGGATCGCTTCTAGAGCCCTTTTTAAATATTGGTGTCATGTTAGCTATCTTCCAGTCACTAGGTATGGAAGCCTATTTAAAGGATAGGTTACAAACCACAGATAATAGTTCAGCAATTTCCCATTTGAGTTCTTTTAGAACCCTTGGATGAATGCCATCCGGTCCCAGTGATTTGTTAACGTTAAGTTTTTCTATTTGTTCCAAAACCTCCTCTAATGACACTTCAATCCAGGATAGCTCCTCAGATTCATCACCCACAAAGGACGGTGCAGATTTGGGAACCTTTTCTTGAATATTCCCTTTTCACAACATCCATGAAAGACTCTGCACATGCTTCAGCACGTCTCTCTTCAGTATGAGTTACTGTTACAGAAAACGACTGTAGTGACACTGTTGCCTGGGTATGGAATTGATATACAAAATGGAGGCAGGGAGGTTCCTCACCCTTTTCCCGCCAAATTACAGCAAGAAGAAGGTTGTGCACTCAGCTCTACCCTGTGCACTCCGCACTAATTTGTGCACACAGCCCTAATTGTTTGCGCGCATGCAACCTTTGCACCAGACACTTGGATGTTATGCACTCAGCCCTCAAGTTTGCACCCCTCCCTCTCTTAAAGTTTCCCGCTAAAAAAGGTTTATAAACTCCTGTCAAGGAGCATTCGTGTTCTTTGTTCCTCCTCATGTCTTGTCTATGCGTCGCCTCTGAGTCAACTTCCTGTCCGCTGCCTTCGCCTGTCCCGAGGAGAACAGGTTCCAGCCTGCGCCTGACGAGACTGCCCAGAGTCCAGTGCCATTAAGGAATGAGGGAAGCCTTTCTGTCACCACTGAAAGACTATGGGATTATGAACTGTCTCGCTTAAATAATACTCGGACACGATCCGGTATTTCCCAAAGGCGCCAACTCGCAGGAGGCGAGGTCCGACATCGAGGGACCGCTCCGTTGTCCTCCTCAAGGCTTTCCACTAGCCACGAGGTAGAAGGTCACGGACATCAGCCCCAATCGCCAAAGTCTATGTAATGTATTTCCTCGTGTGTATGGGATCTGTCTATCTTCTTCTTTTCTAGGGATAGGGTGGACGTTGCTGTTTGGGTACTGTTTGCTGATATTTGCTCTTTATTTCTAAAATATATGGTTTGGCCCTAAATTCTTGTCATTTGGTATTTTTCAAAGCGTTTCCCTGGTGATAGACACAGGATACCAGGCCGAATCTGGCTTCTGTGGGAGGGCACCTTAGGCTTTAATTAAATTGCCCAGCACAGCAATTGATTACCTCTGCTCTCCGGGTAACAGTTTGGCGACCGCGGCAGGACCTGGTGAGAAACGGTTTTGATTTCCGCCAGGCCCTAAGTCCACCCCCATTTATAGGAGTGGCATTATAGACAAATATCAGCAACAGGAAATTTCAGGCTACGGTCCAGTGACTCGGGGTGGGTGTTTCCTCGGGCCCCTATCTCTTGTGCCAGCTCTCGTGAGCGAGAGCCTATTAGTGGCAGCAGGCTCCCAACCTGGCTGGCCACAGGCTAGGCCCAATCCCGCGTAGTTAAACTGATTAGAGTAAGTCGCGAACTTACTTCCGGGTTTTAAACCCCTTTGCCGCTTGCCGCTACGGGCTAAGCAATACGACTGCGCTGTCTCATCGTAGTGTTATTTGTTGCGCATCGGTTTTCTAGCAAGACACCTCCGCAGGCTTTGAAACATCAAGCCTAGCTTTAACAAGGTGCCTTGGATTTCTTTAGTGGAAGCTGCAGCTTTAGCAGCAATGGCAACAACTCGGCTTTTCGCACGGAAGGATGGAAACCGTGTACAATAAAATGTCTGTTGAATATGCTGTAAATAGTTTTGGAAAGGGACTAACCCTTGGGTTAGTGGGTCATTTGATGGGAAGAGTCGTTAGAAAAGTTTGCTGTGTTATGGGAGAAATATATGGGAACGCCTCTGCCCAGACGAAAGCATCAAAAGCGGCACTGCTGTATGGGTTAGCAATGACGAGCAAAGAGCTTGCCTCCCAGCTTAAAGAGCTAAAAGCTAAGTATAAGGAGAAAGAAAACCAACTAATAGAAATAGAAAATCTATTGGTGAAAAAGACATCAGAGCTAGAGGCTAAAGAATCCCAAGCTCAAAGTTTATTGGTTAAAGGTTCTAGTTTAGAAAATAAGTTAACAGAATTGGAGGAAAAGAAAAGCAAATTAGAGGAAAGTATATTAGAACAGAATGAACAAATTGCTGATAATCAGGCTGTCATCAGGCAACTCCTTAAGGAGGCTAGTACTTCTAAAGCTACTGGAGATCATTCAGTGTGTCAAATGGAAGTTGCCAAATTAAAACAGCAACTAGGAATGGCAAAGGGAGTGGTAGCAGCAATCCAACCCAAGTACCAACAGGTGGATTGGCTAGGGGATGATAACATGGAACCCTGCTGTCCTACTGCTCCTCTCTCTCCACATCCAGGAGGGGAAGGTGATAGTACTGAGATAGCTATTATGGCACCTATCACCACCACGAGAGTTCAGTATCCTGGACAACCAGGTCCAGTTATAAAATTAGAGCAGCGGGTGTTAACACCAGAGCAAGCTCGAGCTCTAGGGAAAAATATAGGAGTGTGTAATAGAGAAACTGTAATTGACTGGATTGCCAGAGTGTGTGCCACTCCAAACTTAAGTTCAGAGGACGTTGCCGTTTTATTAAAGGAGTGCATGCCTGTAGAGGATTACTTGGCCTTGCCATACACGGTAATTAATAATTCGGCTATAGACCCTAAGGAGCTCTATACCGCAGTATATAAAGTTTATTATCCACAAGAAGATTTAGTGGGGAAAGCTCATTCAGATAAGCAAAACTTGGTGAAAAACCCGATTCTTACCTTTATAAGAAAGAAGACTTTATTTTGGCTGTCTGATCCACAGAGTGCTCAGAGGGGAGGTACAGTCTGGTGTGACCCCAGTTTCGCGAATGTGTTACCAGGGTCTACTCCTAGTTTGAAGTTAGCGTTAGGAGCATATGATCACACTCGAATCCCACTTGCTTTGTTAGAAGACCAGATAAGGAAATCTATAATTTGCAGCAGTTAGCAGGAACAGAGGTTAAGAAAGTATCTGCTTTGCAAGGAGGGGTTCCTACTGGAAAACAAGAAAAGAAATTTGAAAAGCCTTCTCGTGTATTGTGGGGAAAAAGAGATGAGATTTTTGTGACTAGGAAAGTGCTGGCACAAAGACTCTCAAAATATCTGCCATGGGACAAGATAAAAGCTTTAAATACTGACTCCATTTTTAATGAGTTAATATATTGGGAAGGAAAAACAAGAACAGATGCTAAAGATAAAGAGGAGACGCCATCTTGTGCAGCTATTGTTGAAAGTGCTACGCCATCTTGTTGTACGGAACCGCCATCTTGGAATGTACAAGGAAGCCGCCATTTTGAAGACCGTGGGAACCAAGACCGTGGGAACCCAGACCGTGGGAACCAAGACCGTGGGAACCCAGACCGTGGGAACCAAGAGGTGCAATACTGAGGATGCCAAGCTTCCCAGCCCCATGGAAAAGGACGATGTATTCCAATTACATTTGATTTATACGGAAGACCAACAGTGGATGTCATTTACAAAGGGAAGTTTGGAACTCTTCTACAACGAGCACTAGTGGACACCGGGGCCTCCACCAGTCTCATTTGCAGTAAGCAATCAACACAGGTCAAGAATGCACCTGCAGAATATATGAGATCTCTACAATCTTATAATGGGAAGACTTCGTTAATACCATTTATGACTGGAGTTATCTGCCAACTTGGATCGTTATGTACCACAACGGCCATTGGAATACAAGAACTAGATGGTACAGGAATCATGGGTATGGACTTGATTAAGAAATTCAGATTAATTGTAGACCTACCGAATCGATGCCTGTATAGAACCAGCCAATGCGAAGATGTGGGAACGACGGTACCTCCTACACATCAACTAGGATCTATAAAAGCCTGTCACAGCTTTCCAACACGTCATTGGGAGCCATCCATACAAGATGTCATCAATCAACATCAAGAAGTATTTGCACCTCACAAGTTAAGTTGCGGAAAGGTGAAAACATTGATTAAAGTAACAGGACCAGACCCCAAACCAGTGCGCCAATATAGGTTCCCAAAAGAAGCCAATGAGGGAATAAGAGATACCATACAAGCCTTGCTAACACAAGGAATTATAGTGAAATGTGATAGTCCTTGCAACTCCCAATTTGGCGATGCGGAAGACGGATGGAACCTCTTGGAGACTTACTGTCGATTATAGGGAATTGAACAAAGTAACACCCAGATTAACCCCTGTAGTAGCAAAATACCCCGAAATAATAGCGCAAGTTGCAAGTGGAGCAAGATGGTTTTCAGTGATTGATATTTCTAACGCCTTCTTTTTGATCCCGATGACTCCTGAATCATGGTACAAATTTGCTTTCACCTATCAAGACCAACAGTATGCTTTTACGAGAGTGCCACAAGGGTTTCACAATGCGCCCACCATTTGTCATAAGATTGTATCCAACCTATGGAAAAATAGTAAATTTGCAGAACATATTGTTAGTTATGTAGATGATATCCTGATTACGACCACCGATCGGAAGAAACACCTAGAAGTATTAGAAGAGGTTATGAGATTACTGAAAGAAGCTGGCTTTTTAATAAATCCTTCCAAGGCCCAATTGGTACAGAGAAAAGTTATATATCTAGGAGTGGAACTAGGAGAAAATGGAAGAAAACCAGACCATGAGAGGATCCAAGTAATAGCTGGTCTTCCCGCACCTACTGATGTCCATTCATTACGGATGTTCTTAGGACTCCTCGGATTTAGTAGAGATTTTATAGAAAATTTTGGAACTAAAGCAAGGCCCTTGTACACCTTACTCAAGAAAAATCAACCATGGCAATGGACCTCAGTTCATCAAGAAGCGTTTAAACAACTAAAACAAGCATTAATGGAAGCTCCAGCTCTGATCTATCCAGATTCCTCAAAAGAATTCTATATGCAGTTATCCACCGGTAAAGATGGAATAGGAGCAATACTCATGCAAAAGCAAGGAACTTCTGTTAGGCCGGTAGCTTACGGTTCAAGAACATTATCAGAAACAGAACAGCGATTCTCAAATTGTGAAAAGGAAGTGCTTGCATTAGTCTGGTCCCTTAACCACTGGGAATATCTTATAGGGATGGCACCTATTATTTTGAAGACATCTCATTCGCCAGTTAGATATGTTATTTCTGGACGAGCGAATAATGGTCGAGTAAGTCATCCCCGACTCGCCCAATGGACATTAACATTAATGAACCACCCAATTACAGTGGAGCATACTAATACACCCAATATTATTCCTGCAATATTGTGTCAACCAATTAATGATGGAGAATCAAAAGAACATGAATGTCCGATTCCAGATATTCATCCTCCAGAGATGACATCCCCCTTTTGAACTAATGGAAAATTATGATTTGGTACGAAGGAATACCCCCGAACACGTATGGGTAGTGGATGGAAGTTGCTACCGGAAAGAGGGGAAGATTAGTAACCGGCTCAGCTGCCTTGCATGTACAATCCAAGAAAGAAATCTTGAAGCCCATAAGAACGATGTCGGCACAAGCTGCAGAGATAATTGCCGTAATATTAGCACTAGAAAACAGTGCTCCAGATGCAAACATCACTGTGTGTACCGATTCAGAATGGGTCCTTAGAGCGTTGATAGACTGGATGGTCATTTGGAGAGAAAGAGGAATGTGTACTATGAATGGCAAGCCAGTAGCCCACGCTTCCCTACTAAACTACGCATGGAATCTTGCCAAAGAGCGTACAGGAAAAACTTATTTGTTTAAAGTAAAAGCGCATCGTAAGAATCAAGCTGAAATATCAAGACTAAATAATGAAGTGGATCAATTGGCAAAAGCTGCAGCCTCGCTACCGATAGACCAAGCATGGGAAGTAGCAGAGGAAATGATTCATGAAAATAAGCCACCCAAAGAATGCCAAGAAATGCAAGTCACTATGGATTTGGTAAAGATGCAGACTATGGATCGAGAAGTAACAGCTCTTATTAAGGAAGGAAAATGTAAAGATAGACAAGTGTTCATTCATCCAGGAGGGGTGATCATGGCACGAAAGCAAGAATCTGATGATATCCCGGTAGTGGTGTTACCAACTGTTCTGCGACAGGAGTTACTCTCTCTTTCTCATGGCCAAGGACATTTTGGATGCGAAAAGACTATAGACCGACTGTCCACGGTGGCGTGGTGGCCAAATATACAGTCCGATGTTGAGCACTTCATTCAAAATTGCTTAACTTGCGCAAAGAATAACCCTAAATTAGATAGACATAATAAGCAACTTCGTCACCAACCAATCCATGGACCATGGTACCGACTACAAATTGACTTTATTGGCCCGCTTCCCAAAAGCGGCGAAGGGTAATTTATATTGTTTAGTAGTTGTAGACCCATTTACAAAATGGATTGAGCGATACCCACTCGGAATTATGCGGCAAGGACCACCGCCAGAGTACTGTTAAGCGAGGTATTCGCAAGATTCGGATTACCACGTGAATTGGATAGTGATCAAGGAACTCATTTACGGAGATGTGGTAAAACAACTATGTATAGCTCTAGGAATTAAACAAAGATTCCATGTGGCGGACACCCTCAATCCTCCGGGTTAGTTGAAAGATCCAATCGAACCTTAAAAACCGCACTGAGAAAGTGATCGACTCCTCAGGAAAGAAATGGGATGAACAAATACCGTTAATACTTATGGCAATCCGATCAACGATCAGCGCCAGCGGATATTCACCCCACGAAGCATTGTTAGGAAGACCCATGCGAACGCCAGAATTATGGTGGGTTCAAGGAGGGGTGCCCCCAGATGAGTTTAGACCCAAAATGATGACCGATGAATACATCCAGAAAATTCTGTCAACAATATCATCAATCCAATACAACGTAGCACTGAATTTGAAGAAGAACATGAAAAGATGGATCAGAAGCTAGCGAACCATCTATGTAGAGAAGAATGGGAAATAGGGGATCAGGTGTTATACCGGTACATCAGTGAGAAGCAACATCCTCTTAGCCCAAGATGGATGGGACCTTGTTTCGTTATTGGTAAAGCAGGAGCAACAATATATCAAATAGAAATAACAATAGGAAAGCGAAAAATAAAGAAGTGGTTTCACAGTTCGCAATTAAAAAGGTGGAAACCCAGATGTCAGCAAGATCCTCTGAAAGCCAATATCTAACATTGTCTGTCTTTCTTTCCTTACAGAACAACATGAATCTGGAAATCCTTCTAATTCTCAATATCCATATGACTTGGAGTGTATTATTTTTAGAAAACGATTATTGGAGATGCACCGCCATTGATAGACCAATAAGCGAGTGGAATATTCCAAAAACTTCCTCAGTGATCGTCAGGAAATCTAAAAGGGTATCGTTGGAAAGGTTCAAATCACAAGATTTAATCATGTATGCATTTGAAGCAGAAGGAAAATGTTACTTTAAGGTGGTAGATGAAAGATCAGGTGATCCAGAATTGACCTTTGCAGCGACCAAACAATCCAAAAAGGTCATTTTGCGCACAGACAATTGGTTTGATATGGGCCTTAACCCCCATGGAAAGTGCGACTGGGGAATAGATATAGAGCAGGTCGGATGCACGGAAAAACGGCCCATAAGATGCATCGTCAATTGCATGCCACTAATTAGTAAATGGGACCAAACGAAATGTGTATTTATGGACATCTTAAGCCCTACCATCGTGAAGCCTGGGCTCATGAACATTTCCATCCAGATAGTTCATATGGCAGAAGGCATAAAGGAAGTACCTGTAGTCATCTATAACCCTCAAGGTCACAAACTATCCCACCAAATACATTGTGGATTATATGGACAATCCGCTCAATCGACCACCCACCACGAATCCATATACTGTGTATGGGAAAAGAGAAGAAATATGGTTGGATATGGATGTCATGGTGACGTAGAAGTAAAAGCAGAAAAGTCAGGCACTTGGGTTGTCAGAGGACCATATGAAGTAGTATATCCATTGAAAATCACTGTAGCACAACAACCTACCGTCACAAACATCGGACCTTACGTGATTAAAAGGGATATTGCCAAGGTAATGATGGTAGAACCAAAATACTCAGTGAAAATAGTAACTGTACCACTGCAAATTTCTACTAGTAAGATAAATCCAGACTGTCAATCATATGTCGTCCCTATGCTAAATGGGTGGAACAGATGGTTAAGGATTTTGGAGCCAGACAACGTTAATAAAAGACCCAAAAGAGACCTCGTTGCAAAGTTGATAGGAGGAGCAGGGGCAGGTGTAGGAGTGTTAACCGCCCTAGGTCAAATTCGTATGGCCCAACAGCTAGCTGCCCTAACTAACAATTTCGTAGATCTAACACATCCAATACAAGACGCTTTAGTAGCCATAGATAAACTGCAATTAGATGTGACCAAGATACTACCCTTGTGGATTGCTACTCAAGAAACTGACAACTTACTCTTGCTACAGATTATGGAAAATATACAGAACAATATATCACTAGCTTTAACCTGTATCCAAGCTCAGGCAATATTACTAGATATTGCTAAGGATATTTTACGGGACAGTGTTAGTGGAAAAGTGCCTGTAGAAATAGCGAAATTAATTCAACCTTATTTGAATGAATTTGAACAAAATAATCCAGAATGGTGGACAGTGATACACTCTAAGTACAACGTGAAAGAAGAACAACTTCAAATATCGATACTCATGATGCGAGAAGCACTCAAAGAATATATACATCCAATAATACCCATCGGAATGTTTATAAACCATTCATTATTACTTCCGTTACCAGACAGAATGTGGGCACATATAAAAAGAGGAAGACTCAACGGTTAGAACTGTAAATCTTCAAGCATGTACAGAGCAAGTCGGTCTTGGGTATACTTGTACCACCCGGTATTTGGGAATACGACCATATCTGTTTCAACCCCGATTCTGGGAAGTGTCACTATGATTTACATCCCTCTGACAGCGATAATAATCATTCTGTTGTAGTTCAGACAGCTAATGGGTGTATATGTATTCGGAGTTTATGTCCTCAGTTTATGGTTAATGTGTATTATGAGATAACAAACCCAGGCACCTTGAATTTGTGTTTGTGTAAAGTATTCCACATACAAGGCTGTGATGTAGCCCTAACATTATCAGAACCATCAGAAGAGCGCTATACAGTTAATCTACATCTGTTGAAGAACATCGAGCCAATCACTATTGGTCCGAATCTAAAAGCTATGAAGTCATTATTCCACCACACGCAGCTAATAGGTTTAATGAAAGAGATAAGTGAAATAGGGAATAAAACTGGAATAATTATGCATCATGCTGTAGAAAGAATTAATGAGATTAGGAAAAATGTAATAACGAATGTAAAAACAAATACAGATGTGATTGTACCTGTATATCATTGGTGGAATATATTTTCCTCCCTAACTGAAATGTCATACCCTATGATCATCAGTTTCTTGTTGCATCTCTGTATCATAATCTATGTAATTGCATTGACTATAATGATATGTAAACCAACCAGATATGAGAATTATAAAGTCAAAAATGCTTTTGTACTAGAGGAAAAATAAGCAGCCTGATACAATTGTTACTTGTTGCAGTTAAATATCCATTTGTATTATATGTTGAAACTTTGTAGCTAAAGTTTGAGAGTGACGGTGTAACATGTTCCTTACATCTCACATATAACACCGTCAAGGAGGAACTGTTGCCTGGGTATGGAATTGATATACAAAATGGAGGCAGGAGGTTCCTCACCCTTTTCCGCCAAATTACAGCAAGAAGAAGGTTGTGCACTCAGCTCTACCCTGTGCACTCCGCACTAATTTGTGCACACAGCCCTAATTGTTTGCGTGCATGCAACCTTTTGCACCAGACACTTGGATGTTATGCACTCAGCCCTCAAGTTTGCACCCCTCCCTCTCTTAAAGTTTCCCGCTAAAAAAGGTTTATAAACTCCTGTCAAGGAGCATTCGTGTTCTTTGTTCCTCCTCATGTCTTGTCTATGCGTCGTCTCTGAGTCAACTTCCTGTCCGTCGTCTTCGTCTGTCCCGAGGAGAACAGGTTCCAGCCTGCGTCCTGACGAGACTGCCCAGAGTCCAGTGCCATTAAGGAATGAGGGAAGCCTTTTTCTGTCACCACTGAAAGACTATGGGATTATGAACTGTCTCGCTTAAATAATACTCGGACACGATCCGGTATTTCCCAAAGGCGTCAACTCGCAGGAGGCGAGGTCCGGACATCGAGGGACCGCTCCGTTGTCCTCCCTCAAGGCTTTCCACTAGCCACGAGGTAGAAGGTCACGGACATCAGCCCCAATCGCCAAAGTCTATGTAATGTATTTCCTCGTGTGTATGGGATCTGTCTATCTTCTTCTTTTCTAGGGATAGGGTGGGACGTTGCTGTTTGGGTACTGTTTGCTGATATTTGCTCTTTATTTCTAAAATATATGGTTTGGCCCTAAATTCTTGTCATTTGGTATTTTTCAAAGCGTTTCCCTGGTGATAGACACAGGATACCAGGCCGAATCTGGCTTCTGTGGGAGGGCACCTTAGGCTTTAATTAAATTGCCCAGCACAGCAATTGATTACCTCTGCTCTCCGGGTAACAACACCAAGATAGCTATGATTGCTCAAGGATGATCAGTGATCACCAGTCAAAACAACAGCCAGTGCATTTCTCAGAAACTCCAACTTTGTAGTCTTCTCATTGTTATATAGGTCATTTATTTGTGATGCAATGGTTCCTCAGGAGGGCAAGGTGTATGACTGATTCGAAGATGCTATTTGAATAAGCTCTCTTAGCCCTCTGTCATTTACAATGTTGAGTGGTCTGCAGCATTTAGGTTTGCAATAGCATTGGTTAAGATGTTGTATTTTGTTTATTTGATCCATGGGCTCATAGCAATCCTGAAACTCTGTAATTATACTCATGGCTGGCTAGACCTGTTTGCTGGTGGAAGGTTATTTGTAGCACAAGATACAGAGGCAAGAGCATACTTAGGATGTAGGTGGTACTTCAGACTTGAAGTGCTTCTGTGGTATCGGAGCTCAGCCTTGCAATAGCTACAGATAATAGTCCTTTTAGACAAAGAACCATCTGGAAGTATTTTAAACATAAACTTCCCATTCAAAAGACCTGAACTGTTGCTGCTTTGCTCCATTAACTTTGTCTGATATTTTATCACTATAGATCATGAAAACACAGCAGAACTGTGTCAACGTCTGGAATAATTCAACAAATTCTTCTATATAATCAATATATTTGTGTCCTATTCAAATGAGTTCCTTTTTTATCTCAGCCCCAACTGCAGGCAGCACGAGGCCGGAGGGGGTAGACTCTGCTGTGGGTAGTGCAGAGTTTGGGGGGGCTCAGCCCCCAACTGCAGGTGGCACAGGGCTCAGGAGTGGAGGTCAGCCCCCAAGCTCAGGGGAGGGGTCAGCCCCTGGGCTGGGGGGTAGACCCCACCATGGGAGGTGCAGAATTCGGGAGTGGAGACTCAGCCCCAGAATCAGATTGGGGGGGAAGGTCAGTCCCAACCCAGGAGGCAAAGAGAGGCTGACTTGGGTGAGCCCTGCAAGGGGGGACGGCTTGGGCAAGCTCCCCAGGCTGTTTTATTTTTTAAAAATATGGTCACCTGGGAGGGGAGAGGGACGGGTGTTAGGGTCTTTACTTTTTATTTACTTCTCCACTGGAGCTGGGGCCACCTTCAGGGTTTTTTTTCTTCTTTGCTCCTTCATTGTTCTGTGTGCCCTCCGGTGGCGATTTGCATTACTGCGCCTTATCAGAGATGGTCTCCAGAGCAGCTTGTCGTACTTCAGTAGTCCGTACTGTCAGCATTTCAGTACGTCTGGTTTTTGTCTGGTCAGGGTTCTCGGGGTTGTCCCAGCGCACTTCTGACAGGACCTCTACTCTGTCGGTGATGATAAACTTTTGTCTGCATGTGTAACTATCAGTGCTCCCTTTATCTAGAGTGTTAGACTCCGTGCACTTGGGTCAACACAGGAGATCTCTGAGAGCCCCCGGAAACGACAGTTTCAGGCAAGGTTTGAAATCAATCGAGCAGGTTTATTGTCAAATGAGAAGCTCTGATAGTTGGTAGCAGAGATTCTACAACGCTACACCACTGCGCACTTGGCTCGCGTTGACAAGATACCAACACATAACAGGCCTATTGCTATATAACAGATATTAACAGCGGTTAGTCAGAGTTAAGCCACTGTGCATTCTGTAAGTCTAGGTCATGACACCTGCCGTTCAGGCGCTTAGTGCACCCCTCCTCCCCCCAGGGTCGGCCAGCGTGCATCATTTGTGGTGGCCTTTTATAGACATGTACAAACAACTGACATCATTTCTTTATGTACCAGGTTACCACCATCTGTTGCCTAGTTACCACCCCTCACCTTACGGAAGGGGGGCTTACTTACTATCCTTCATGCTGTCACGCTCGACCCAGTCCTGAAGCTAGGTCAGTATGTGCATTAGTTTTTGGGGAGTCTTTGTTCCAAGACATTTCTTATTAAGATGTTCCGCTACTCCCCTTTGGCTTACAGGCTGTACTTAGTGCCTTTCTATGTCCTTCCATGCTCCACCTAACTTACACAATTACACACTTATCAATGGGGCCTCTTTCTTGGCTCTTGTTTTACTGAACCAAAGTCTTGCTCACTAGATTGCAGGCCTGTTGCTGTTTTCATGTTACAGGCCTCTATTTAGGCCTGCTGACTCCATGTTACTGACCCTCAACTTACTACACATCTCATGCTGGTTTCCTGCCCTCTGTGAATCTGCAATTAACACACGTTAATTTTTTTAACACGTTAATTCTGCCCTGCATTAATTGCAGGTGTTAACGTGTGTTAATTGACAGCCCTATTACATATGCATGTAACTCTCAAAACGACTGACTTAGTAATGTTATATCAGTTACAATTCGTTAATTATCCTAATTGGTTAAAAATTAAATGACCCAGTGTTTTAGTATCATGTGCTGGAAAGAGCCAGAGTAGATACATTAAAGAGTCACTTGCAGGTTGCAAGCCTCAATATGAGCATCACTGATATAGACCATTCCTGACAGGTGTTTGTGAAACCTGTTCTTAAAAAACTCCTGTGACGGTAATTCCCCTAGGTAATATGTTCCAGTGCTTAGCTATCCTTAAAGTTATTAAGGTTTTTTCCCTAACATGTAACCTAAATCTCCTTGTTGGAAACTAAGTAGACTAAGTCTTGTCCTATCCCATGTGGACATGCACAAAAATTAATCATCTTCCTCTTTCTAAAAATTTCTACATATTTGAAGAGGTTGCCATGTTTCCCACAGCTTTTTCTTCTGTGGACTAAACATGTCCAGTTCTCTGAACCCTTCCTCAGAGATCATACTTCTCAAAGCACATAACATTGTTGTTGTTCTCCTTTGGACTCTCTCCAGTTTGTTCAAATTTTCCTTAAAATGTAGATCCCCAAAACAGGACACAGTGCTTCAGCTAAGGCTTCCTCAGTGATTATTAATGTTCAGTAATGTAAGAATTATCTCTTGTCTCTTGGGGTACATCTACACAGAAGAGCTAAAGTCAAGTTAAGCTACACAACTTCAACGATGTCAATTGCATAGCTTAAGTTGAAATAGATTAATTCGGCTTTTGGCACTGTCTATTCAGCAGGAATTCAGCAGGAATTAGCTGTCTATTCAGCAGGGTTACCAGGAATTGGAGTAAGAAGTCCTTCAGCTCGACATTATTTTGAAATAAAGGCTTGTAGTGTAGACACACACTATGTTATTTCGGAATAACATCAATTGTTCCGAAATAATGCTGCTGTGTAGACATACCCTTACATATAACAGTCCTGCCTTTTTTGCTGCATCATCACACTGTTCAATCAAATTCAGTTTGTGATCCTTTTCTGCAGTACTTCTGCCTAACCAGTTAGCTCTTGTGTCTGTGACTTTTTTTTCTTTTCTAACTGTAGTGTTTTGCACTTGTTTTTATAGAATCAGCTTCATGATTTCTGACTGGTTTTCCAATTTATCTGGAAAATATCTAAAGAGGAAAAAAATACATTAAACTCAGCAATCATCTCTGTTATTTAGGGTTACCATATATGAGCTTTCAAAAAAAAGGACACTCCTGAGAGCGAGTGGTATCTGTATCAGTATTTACCATCTCATGTTGTACTAATGGTAGATACTGATACAGATACACTCCCTCTCCGGAGTGTCCTCTTTTTTGAAAGTTCAAATATGGTAACCCTTCTGATATTGGTTATGCGCTCTACTTCCTTTCCTTCATCAACTTAATATTCAGAGGACCATTTTTTATAGCCTCTTGTGTCCCATTATAGTGGTAACTCATTTTTTACCTTTCTGATTTTTGTATCTAGATGTCTGTATTATTCTTTTATACTCATCCTCAATAAATTATCCTTGTTTCCTCTTTTTTGGTACAATTCCATTTTGTTTTTCACATTATTAAAGACTTCCTGTTGAAGCCATAATGTCTATTATTATTATTCCTATCTTTCTTTTTTATCTGGACAGTTAGTCGTCTTGCTTAAATACTGACTCTTTTAGAAACTGTGAGCTCTCATGAAGTCTCCCTTTTTTCCTCCACTCAGGATCTATCTATCTACATACCTAAGAATTGGCTGAGTTTGTCAAGTTTTGATTATTCTGATGTTCTCGCTCCTTTCTCCCCTCCCCCCACTCAGAATCACAAACTTTATCAATTCATGATCACTTTCAACCAAGTTGCCTTCCACCTTCAGTTTCTCCCCATTAATTAGTATCAGATCTAAAACAGATGCTCCATATTCCATTCCTTCCTCCACCTTCTGGAACAAAAAGATTCCCTCAACACATTTGCCAGCATGTTGGACAGTCTGTGTCTGACTGTGTTGTTTTTGCAACAGATATTTAATCAAAGTCCCACTAAGCACCAGAACCCATGCTTTGGATACCTGTTATTTATTATAAAAATACTTCCACCCTCCTGATTTGGTGGCCTATTGTGACCCCTTCTAGGACATTGTCCCCCTTTTATTTTTCGCTTTTGCACGTCATTTCTGTATATGTTCTTCAAAATACTCCTCCTCTTTATCCCTTTCTGTCCTTCTTAAACAAACAGTAGTCATCAGTACTAACATTTTAGTAATGGAATTTTTCCCACCAAGTCTCTGTAATGATAATTATCATAATTTGTTTGTGTATTAGTACTTGCCGAGAGAACATGACTTCTGGTCTCAGGTCCTCAAAATGGCAATCACTATTCATTCCTGGGACTCCTTCTTCATTCTTCAAATCTGCATTATGTCCTTATATTAGACTTTACATTCCCTTAAAAGGTCATATTAGTTAACGTTGTTGGCTGACCACTAGGCACTATTGCCTTTAGAGGCTGACTTTAAAATCACAATGCCTTTTTTTGTAATGCACTTCTACATGAGACAATAAAATTACACTGTTCATCTTCTGTCTGTTGAAAAAACAAATAAATCATAGACCTGTCTGAACACCATGCACTGCATATGAACAAAGGAAATAATCTACATTATGACCATTCAGTCTATGAGATTACATTATATAAAGGTAATAACAAACATCTTTGAACATCTCTGCACATCTATACCATACAATATTGAGTCTATTTTCCCACTGATCCATGAAATGAATTTCCACTAATGTCAGTGGGAGTTATTCATGCTCAGCAATGGTAGACTAGACTCAGAAATGTTTACCTTTTCCAACAGACTCTGAAATATAACTATGTTTCCAATCATCCAGGAAGAACAGATTTGGCAGGCAGATATTTTTGTTTTACATTATTATTTGCTAATTAGAAATCAATCAGTTTTACACATAATTGTGCTATACCTGTGAATTCTTTGCCAAATAAAAATGAAACTAAGTAGATAAAAGCAAATTAAAACAAAGTTCATCTTATAGATGAGAGGTCAAATTAAGAAGTGATGCATAAATTAGTGTAAATTAATCCCTTTCTCCCCTTACAATAGCATAACTACCCACACCTATTTAGGCACCTTTATGGATAGACTCCCCTATACTGACATCCAATTACTCTACCCATGTGTAAAAGCATCAAAGCTGGGAAGAGTTGTATATTAAAAAGCTGGAAGATCGTGGCAAAAGATGTAAATTATGGTACCTGTGCTCTATAAATACACCTACACCTATGGCAGCATGGCAAGGATATTCTTAGCAGTGTTGGTGATGAGGCTTTTCATAGGTGAGTAGAGAAGAGAAATGCAAGAACCCTAGGGGATTATACCCTACCTGTAACTCTGTACACGACAAAGCAGTGCTGACCATGTCTACACGGGGCATGTTTAGCAGTGTAGTAACCCACTGTCTTCCTGGTACCAAAGCTTTTCCCTGTCTCAGCAAAAGTGTCTGGCAGGGAGGAAAAGCTGCAGTGGGAGAAAATAAGGAAGGAAAGGCTCCACAAGCTCCCCCTACCAGAGTTTTTCCTACTACAAGGAAGGACTCTAGCAGTGAGGAAAGGCTCTGGAAGAGAAAAGGCTGTCACAACCATTCCCTGTGTTAGGGAAAAGGCCTTCCCCACTTCCGGAGCCTTTCAGTACTGTGTGTAGCTACACACCAAAATGGCATGTGGAATTCAGTGTTGATAAATGCAAAGTAATACATATTGGAAAACATAAGTCCAACAATACATATAAAAAGATGCTGTGTAAATTAGCTGTTACCACTCAAAAAGAGATCTTAGTATCACTCTGTATAGTCCTCAGAAAACATCCACCCAATGGGCAGTAGCAGTCAAAAAGCAAACAGAATGTTGGGAATGATTAAGAAAGAGACAGATAATAAGACAGAAAACTTCATATTGTAACTGTATAAATCCTTGGTACACCCACATCTTGAATACTGTGTGCAGATGTGATCACCTCATCTCAAAAAAAAATGTATTGGAAAAGGTTCAGAAAAGGGCAACAAAAATCATTAAAGATTTGAAATGGCTGCCATATGAGGAGAAATTAATAAGAGTAGGACTTTCCAGCTTGGAAAAGAGATGACTAAGGGGGGATGTGATAGACGTCTTTAAAATCATGACTCGTTCAGAGAAAATAAATAAGGAAAAGTTATTCACTTCTCATAACACAAGAACTAGGGCTCACTAAATTGAATGAATACAAGCAGTTTTAAAACAAACAAAGGGAAGCATTTCTTCACACAACGCACAGTCAACTTGTGGAACTTTCTGCCAGAGGATGTTGTGAACATCAGGACATTAACAGGATTTTAAAAAGAGCTAGATACATTAATGGAGGATAGATAGATCCATCTACAGTTACTAGTCAGCATCGGCATCCGTAGCCTTCATTTTTCAGGGCTGGGAATGGGTGGCAGTGGATTGGACCACTTGATGATTACCTCTTCTGTTCATTCCCTCTGGGACACGTGGCATCTGCCACTGTTGGAAGACAGGTTACTGAGCTAGACCCTTGGTCTGACCCAGTATGGGTGTTCATATAGTCTTACCCCAGTGTCATATTTGGAACATTTTGAAGAGTTTGGAATATTACTCTTAAAAAATAAAGTTAAAAATGGCATTTCCCTATCTCTTTCCCTACATATAGGATCTTTTTCCTTTTAATAATGTGTCTTTTTAAGTATCCATGAAATTTTCAGTATTTGTTTCACTGAGAATCAAACAGCATTCTATCTGGTTAACTTTAGGTTTAGCTTATTGTGCTAATGCTGAAGATTCAGCATCAAATGCTGCACTGAATTCCACGCAATACTCCAAATCCCATAGATTGTGTATTCGAGGAGAAAACTTGGCCCATACAGGATAAACATGCTGCTCAGTACATTGATAACACAGAAGATCCACTAGAGAAGCTGTAAAAGCCAGAAGCAACTCATGTAACAATGGAAGGCATTTTTTCAATCACTTCTATTTTTCTGAAGTGTTTTCTGGTTGGCATTTAGTCAACATTAGTCTTCATTATATCTGCAAGTGTTGACACCAAATCAAAGCTGCTGCAGTTGATGTGTCCCATAAGAGAAAATATGACTCCATAAATTTTTTCTATTGTTCCTGTAGGTGAACATAAATTCCATAAAAGCAGATAATGTAACAACTGTTTGTTCAATTTGAGATAAGTTCTTACTTGTTCCTTTTCATACTGGTGGGTTTTTTTTCTTCTTAATAATAACAATAACAGATAAAAAAATCACACAAGTTACAGTCTGCCAAATATAAGTGATTTGGGTATAATACTACACATGAGTCATTTTAAAAACACTTGCTCTCTGAGCTCGTATTTGAAAGGAAGATTCAGTAAATGAGAAATTTACATGCAGAAATTGAGCTTTTGGAAGCCTACTCTTTTTATAATACTGGAATTTAAATTTCAAAATGAAAAATGTTACTTTTCATTTAGATTAGTCTAATTTAGCCACATGAATGGCACATTGCAGGGGCAGATATAGGGCAGGGCGAGTGGGGCGGCCGCCCCGGGACCCGCGCTTCAAAAAGCCCTGCGCATGTGCCGTGGTACCACCGCGCATGTGCCGTGGCGCCACTGCACATGCGCCGTGGCAAAGGGGGGCCCCGCAAAATTGTGCTGCCCTGGGCCCCGCAAAATGGTCATCTGCCCCTGGCACATTGTCTTCTTCTTAAGTAACCTAATCTTCACCTAGAAACTGTTAACTTTAATTTAAATGAATCATGTGTGAAATAAAACTCAGATTTTTACTTTCTCCATGAATTTTCAGCCATGGAAGTCATTGTATCAGAACCCTCCATGCCCATGAACTTTGGGGAAAAAAATTGATGGCCTGTGTTACAGAGAAGGTCAAGCTAGTCAATCACAGTGGTTTCTTCTGGCCTTATAATTTATGCATCTATGAAATTGAGAGCTGGAGAGATATTGTGTTGTAGATGCTATTTCTATAAAAGAGAACTATGCCTGTGTCTAAACTGTATGTAACCAGATTGTGTACACAAATACTAACACTTTCAACACAACACTGAACAGCGCACTGACACACAGATACCCTCCCACCAACAGCATAAGAAGAAGAACTCCACATGGACTCCTCCTGAGGGTCGAAATGACAGTCTGGACCTATACATAGAATGCTTCCGCTGATGTGCACAGGCAGAAATTGTGGAAAAACAGTATCGCTTGCCTCATAACCTCAGTTGTGCAGAACGCAATGCCATCCATGGCCTCAGAAACAACTCTGACATTATAATCAAAGAGGCTGATAAAAGGTGCTGTTGTCATCATGAACAGGTCTGACTACCAAAAGGAGGCAGCCAGACAGCTCTCCAATACCAAATTCTACAGGCCACTTTTCTCAGATCCCACTGAGGAGTATACTAAGAAACTGCACCATCTGCTCAGGACACTCCCTACACAAGCACAGGAACAAATCAACACACCCTGAGAGCCCCGACCGGGGTTATTCTATCTACTACCCAAGATCCACAAACCTGGAAATCCTGGATGCCCCATCATCTCAGGCATTGGCACTCTCACTGAAGGACTATCTGGATATGTAGACTCTCTACTCAGACCCTATGCCACTAGCATGCCCAGCTATCTCCGTGACACCACTGATTTCCTGAGAAAACTACAATGCATTGGTGATCTTCCAGAAAACACCATCCTAGCCGCCATGGATGTAGAGGCTCTCTACACAAACATCCCACACAGAGATGGCATACAAGCTGTCAGGAACAGTATCCCTGATGATGCCACAGCTCAACTGGTGGCTGAGTTCTGTGACTTTATCCTCACACACAACTATTTCAGATTCAGTGACAATATATACCTCCAAACGAGTGGCACCACAATGGGCACTCACATGGCCCCACAATATGCCAACATTTTCATGGCTGACCTGGAACAACGCTTCCTCAGCTCTCATCCACTAACGCCCCTCCTCTACTTACACTACATTGATGACATCTTCATCATCTGGACCCATGGGAAGGAGACTCTGGAAGAATTCCACCACAATTTCAACAGCTTCCACCCCATCATCAACTTCAGCCTGGACCAGTCTACACAAGAGATCCACTTCCTGGATACTACGGTGCAAATAAGTGATGGTCACATAAACACCACCCTATACTGAAAACCTACCGACCACTATGCCTACCTTCATGCCTCCAGCTTCCATCCTGGACACACCACATGATCCATTGTCTACAGCCAAGCACTAAGGTACAACCGCATTTGCTCCAACTCCTCAGACAGAGACCAACACCTACAAGATCTTCAACAAGCATTCTTGAAACTATGATACCCGCATGAGGAAGTGAGGAAACAGATAAACAGAGCCAGACATGTACCCAGAAGCCTCCTACTACAAGACAAGTCAAAGAAAGAAACCAACAGAACACCACCGGCCATTACCTACAGTCTTCAGCTAAAACCTCTCCAACTAATCATCAGTGATCTACAACCCATCCTGGACAATGATCCCTCACTTTCACAGGCCTTGGGAGGCAGGCCAGTCCTCGCCCACAGACAACCTGCCAAGCTGAAGCAAATTCTCTCCAGCAACTATAAACCGCACCACAGTAACTCTAACTCAGGAACCAATCCATGCAACAAACCTCGGTGCCAACTCTGCCCACATATCTATACCAGCGACACCATCACAAGACCTAACCAGATCAGCCACACCATCACTGGTTCATTCACCTGCACATCTACTAATGTAATATATGCCATCATGTGCCAGCAATGCCCCTCTGCTATATACGTCGGCCATACTGGACAGTCCCTCATAAAAGAATAAATGGACACAAATCAGATATTAGGAATGGCAATATACAAAAACCTGTAGGAGAACACTTCAATCTCTCTGGACACACAGTAGCAGATTTAAAGGTAGCCATCCTGCAGCAAAAAAACTTCAAGACCAGACTTCAAAGAGAAACTGCTGAGCTACAGTTCATCTGCAAATTTGACACCATCATTTTAGGATTAAACAAAGACTGTGAATGGCTAGCCAACTACAAAAGCAGTTTCTCCTCTCTTGGTGTTCACACCTCCAGATCAGCTGCTAGAAGTGGTCCCCTCCCTTCCTGACTGAATTAACCTCATTATCTCTAGCTTTATTCTGGCCTGCATATTTATACCTGCCTCTGGAAAGTTCCACTACATGCATCTGATGAAGTGGGTCTTTGCCCATGTTCCAATACATCTGTTAGTCTATAAGGGTATGTCTACACTAGCTCGTTAGTTCGAGCTAGGTAGGGTAATGAGGGCAAGCGGAGTGGAATGAGGAGTAACGGTAGATCTTTAATTCGAACTACCTACTCCGTGCCGCGTGTAGCCGCGGACACGGAGTTCGGACTAAGGGGGATTTAAAAATGGCAGCACCCGGGAACATGCAAATGATATCCCGGATTTCATTTGCAACTCCGCTTGCCCTCATTACCCTACCTAGCTCGAACTAACGAGCTAGCGTAGATGTACCCTAAGGTGCCACAGGACTCCTTGTCACATACACTAGCACTAACTCTCATTGAGCTAACATGCTAAAAATAGTAACACAGGAAGCCATCAGGAAGTAACGCCTGGGCTAGCTGCCATGTGTACTAATCCACCTGGACCGCGTGAGTACATACGCAGTGGCTGCCCATGCTACTACTACAACAATACTATTTATAGTGCATTAGTTCAGTGAGACCTAGTATGAATACGCCTACACAAACTAGGTATCAGATAGCTTACTCCAAGAGATAGGCTATGAATTTTACATCATCATTAAATTTCAGGAAAGATTGGATTCTGATACAACTCAGGATCAGAATTCCCAGTTTAGGCACATTGTTGAAAAGAAAAGAAAAGAAAAGAAAAGAAAAGAAAAGAAAAGAAAAGAAAAGAAAAGAAAAGAAAAGAAAAGTGGAAGGTAAATTGAAAAGAAACAAAAACTAGAGGAGAAGATATTTAAAAATAAGAGGCATGTGATTTTTGGCTCTAGGCCCTGGTCTACGCTAGGGAGTTATTTCGAAATAACTCTCCTTAGGTTGAATTATTAAGGAGAACATCCATACCACCAAGCCCATTATTTCGAAATAACAGACTGCTTTTTTTAAAATCTGTGCTCCTGATTTCCTCAGGGAATAACACTAATTTTGAAATTGTTATTTTGAAATAGCATTAGTGTGGATGCTCTGCTACTGCTAATTCAAAATAATTGGCCTCCAGAGGCCTCTCACAGCTGCAGTTCTGTCTACTCTGGTCACACCTGGCCTCTCCACTGCTCCCCTTCTCCTGCGGAGCTTAAAACTCCATGCTGCAGGAGAAGGGATTCTCACATGTTGGAGAGCAGTGAAAGACAGCAGCCAGCGAGGGAGCCATGACTGACCCCAATACTTCCTCACAACCTCCCATGGCTGTCAGCATTCCTGCTGCTCCCTCGGCTGCCACTGGCCAGGGACGCAGGAAAGCTCTGGCCTGGACTGGTGCAGAGATCCTGGATGATATCCAGATTTGGAGGGAAGAGACCAACCTCAAAGATCTCTGAAACAGAAAGAGGAATATGGAGATCTATGACCATATTGCCACCAGCCTGGCCGACAAAGGCCACAGCCGGACACTGGACCAGGTCCCGATGAAGATTAGGAAGCTCCAGCAGGTCTACCTCAAAGCCAGGGAGCAGATCGGATGCTCAGGGGTGGCACTGCACGGCTCCCAGTACTTCGACCAGCTGGATGCCATCATGAGAAGGGGGCCAGTCACCTCCCTGCCCATCATAATGGAGTTGGGCCAGGACATGCCCAACATCAGCCTCAAGGTGGGTGGGGTGGCAGACAACACCCACAAGGAGGAGGAGGAGGAGCAGGAGGCCAGCCAGGCAACCATGCCCACCAGCCAGGACTTGCTCCTCACCCTGGAGCCAGTCCTCCCTTCCCGGAATATCTCACAGGCTTTGGAGGAGCCCAAGGAAGGCACCGTGCACCATTCCCTATACACACATGGGGGTAGGTGATGGGCTGTGAGGGGCTGCATGCTCCTCTCTTGGCCAAGTCAGCTTGAGGGCCACACAACAACCTGTGCACGAGTGCACATGGAGCGCCAGTATGAAACACTCAGCTCCATGACGCTTTCACACAGGAACCCCTCGATTCTTCTCACAAGGTTCCTTATTCTGACATCTATGATGGGACAACTTCCCTCGACAAGCCACCACTAGGAAGTCTGGGGTCATGAAACCACAAAGCAGTGCAGCATACGGCATAGGGTCAAGCCCGCATTCAGGCAGCATCTGCTCCCAATCAAGTGCGGCATTGTGGAGGAGATTGAATCTGCTGGGGGGAATAGAAGGAAGTGATCCAATAGCACTCTCTGCTGCTCACACACACCTCCTCCACCTCCAGTGGGCAGTGATAGAAGTTCTTTTTCTGTGGGATGCTGCCAGAACCAGACCTGGCATATGCAGGACACAGTAGGAAGCCTAGCCTCCCCATCCTCTTCTCCCACCCACAGGCTCCTGGCCTGGCCAGCACCTTCCTGTGCCTGGGCCATGGGTGTAGTGATGGTCCCAAGGGACATCTGTGCCCCCGCTGGAAAGTGCCCACTGTCTAGGGAACATATGGCCTTGTTTGAAGCACATAATCTTAACTGAGACTTTCAGAGTTGGCTCAGAGATTAGTGCTAGGCTTCATACAGAGTGCCCCCTGGGATGACTGCCCTTATCACTTTTATTCATAGCTGGGCCAGCTGTGAGTGTGGTGCATACACCACCTCCTTCACCACCTCCCATGCCATCTGCCAAACTTTGTGGGATCTCCAGGAGGAAAAGAACCCATGAAGACCTGACATGGGAGCAAATGTCTTGCCTGCAGTCCCTCATCTGGGGGTTCGAGGAGCAGCACCAGGAGTGGTCTGCTGACCAGGAGTAGCACCGGGCTGACTAGGAACAATGGAAGGCCACCTGAGACCAGCTGGCATGCCAGCATAAGGCCATGTGCTCCTCCTTCATCTTGGTGATGGAACGTATGGTATCATACATGGAGGGGACCACCAGACACCTCCCCACTCTGCCCATGGCTTCCTGTCCTAGCTACCTTAGGAGCTGATGAGGCCCCAGAACATGGGGTGGTGGGACCTTTTGGGCAGCTGAAGCCTCCTGACCATCTGGAGGCAGGCACCACTCCCAGCCTCAGCCCCGAGACCTTCCCTCCTTCTTCCTCCTCCCTCTTTCCAGGGGATGGGGGAAGGTGGGGAGGAAAGGCAGGGAAGGGAGGGGTGGAGGAAGAAAGGCACACATAAGGAATGCAGGACCCCCTTGTGGAGAGGCACGGGAGAGTCTTACAATTGGCCTTGAATGAAACTCTTCCTCAAGGCTTCTCTGATGAGCTTAGCCCCTTAATTTGTTCTTCTGATGGTGCTGGTGTCCAACTGCTCAAATGCCCTGGCTGGGCATTCAGCCTCTGTCCCCCTGTTCTGGCTGAAATGTCTTCTCCTTATTCTCACAAAGGTTGTGGAGCACACAGCAGGCCACCACCACAAAGGGGATGTTGTGCTTGTTGAGGTCCAGATGGGTGAAGAGACTCGTGAACCTTCCTTGAACCTCCTGGACAGGTTTCCCTGTTCTTTATCAAGGACCTTACATACCCCTACAAGATATCAGCTATGTCTTGCATCTTACAGGGTACATCTAGACTACAAGCCTCTTTTGAAAGAGAGTTTAGACTGCAACCACTTCTTTCGAAAAAGAGAGCCGCTATTTCGAAAGACAGCACCCAGGCAGTCTTCGGAAAAAGAGCACTTTCGAAAAAAGGCGTTCTTCCTTGTAAAATGAGGTTTACCACGGTTGAAAAAACTTCCACATTCTTTGCATTTAATTTCAAAAGAAGGCGGCAGCAGTCTAGACACAGGGGAAGTTTTTTCAAAAAAAAGCCACTTTTTTCTAAAAAGATCCTGTAGTCTAGACACACCAACAGAGTGCACATAGATGATATTTGCATCTTTATTTTGCAAAAAAATGTTTGTTACAATAACCAGTTCGCACCCTTAACAGAAATACTTCATTAATCATAACCAAACCCTGAAGAATGTTATTATTCTAAACTCTAGGGGCACGTCTACACAGAGGTGCTATGTTGGGATAACGTCCATTATCCAGAAATAGCATTGTGTGCAGCTTAACAGCATGCTCTTTATTTGGAAATACATTTGAAATAAAGGGCATCTTATTCCGGCTTCCTATAAACCTCATTGCACAAGGAATAAGGAAGACGCCAGAATAGTGCTCTATTTAAAAATTTGGTGCTGTGTAGACAGTGCCAAATTTCAAACTAGGCTATTTCAAAATAAGATACGCAATTAGCATAGCTCAAATTACATAAAGCATAAGCGATTGTGTTGATGTAACCTAGGACATGATTAAAACCAATTTCTTTCTCTTTTTCGTTCGTTAATCTTTTTTTTTTTTTTTTTTGCCATTCCTCTTTTAAATATTTCAGGACCAGGCTTTTGAATTCCTGTTTGTTCAAAAGTATTTTTATGTCAATCCGTCCATTCTTTATAGAGCTTTTTGGCTGCCTTAGCCACCATTTTATTCCCCTGCTAAGTTAATGCTACAAGTTTCACCTTCTGTACTAACTCTGTTATTAGAAATATAATTTCATTAATTCAATTATTGCTACATACTGAGATAGATTTTATCACCATAGGGCCTAGAGACTCTATTCAAAAATATGACTTCTGCTGCTGGGCATACATCCCAGATCCAATTTAATGCTAACATTATTGCTACTTGTTCAGTTGTCATGACAGCTACCTAGTCAGATACTCTTTTAGCTGTACCAATTCCTGATTTTTGTATACAATATGCCAACTTGACATGTCCTGTTATTGTTATTAATAATAACAATAATAATAATAACTATTATTAATAATAACCCATCTCTATATATTTGACAAAACTGACTTCACTTTTCCTCAGTACACCTCCTTACTTAATACCTACTCTCTCTTCTTTATCATTTAGTTTATAAAATAAATTTAAATCCATGTTTGGATATGCAACTTTCCATCAATAACTTTTTTCTCTCATGAATAAAAGTTTTGATTTCATTCAGCATTTCATTGTTTTTCAACTCCTTTAAACTCGAATGGCATGTGGAGTTCTAACATTGTCTGCTATATTTCAACTATCAAATTCTTTCATATATTTATTTGGTGTTTTCATCATTACAGTTCACATTAACTTTGTCCCAGAAAGTTAAGTCCAGTAGTTTAATTCACAGTATAACTGGCTTTTCACTACAAGCTACCTGTATCATGCTTATAGTTGTTGTAATAAATGCATCACACATAATTCAAGTGCCTGGACATACATTGAATCATTTTTTTTTTAACTTCTGATTCTGATGCTGACCTCAAAGCTTCACAGCCATAATCAATAAGTGCCCTTAGTAAAAGTCTTTATGTACTATCAGGTATGTTTTCTTATCCATCCCCAATTAGTCCCAGCAAGATTTTTAAGGAGGTTACTCCATCCTGCACATTTATTTTTAAAATAGTTTAAACCATTTTTCCAAAGATATTTATTTTACCCCTAAGAATTTAAAACTTTTAACCATATCTGTTTTTCTCCATAAAGATACTGTTTGTATTCCTTTGTAACTTTTCTTTTCTTTTTTTTCTTTTTTTTTTTTTTGCAAAGATCAATCTTTTAGTTTTAGCAATGAAGAAATTGAAACCTCATGCATTCTGCCAGGCAGAGGTCTCTCATAACATTTTATTGATTCTCTTTTCAGCCACCTTAATATTCCTGTTCAACACACAAGAGCACAATCACCTGCAAACAGAGTTGCACATGCCCCATTACTAATTTGTTTCTGGGAGATCATTTATTGTAATATTAAATATGGTAGAACAGATAACTCTACCCTGTGATATATCATTTTTAATATTATATATATGCAACATAACATTCCTAACACTGACCTGTATGGTCCTTTTACTCAAAATTTCTCTACAACACCTATACATTTACCCCCCTGTTCCTAGTGGTACAACAAGCTTCCCTTCTATGGCATGTCGTATATCTTTTAATTGTTTACAAAAACAGTTATTGTGAAACCTTTGTTCCTCATACTTCTTTGTAATTCCCTTTCTAATTGAACAATGTGATCAATGGTACATCATCATCTCCTAAAACCATATTGCACCTTATTTAGAATTCCATTGTTTTGCAGATAAACACCTGATCTTTCTTTCCTAGCCCTATCATAATTTTATCCAGATAGGGTGTAAAGACAGTTGGTCTATAGGCACACTATTGTAGATAGTTTGCCTGTTTTCTGTGCTGCAATTACTACTGCATGTTTTCACCCCACCTGTATCACTTCTTTTCCCCATATAGCATTTCATGATACCAAAAGAACCCTCGTATTATTCTCTGAGGGTGTGCCTACACAGCACCCTAAACTTGAAATAAGATACACAATTTGTGCTACGCTAATTGGGTATCTTATTTCGATTGAATTTTGAAATAGCATATTTGAAATTTTTGCACATCTACACAGCACCAACTTTTGAAATAATGCACTATTTCAGCATCCCTGTAACTCTCATTCCATGAGGGTTATTGGATGTCTCCAAATAGCACGTCTGCTATTTTGAGACCTCTCTTGAAATAGCGGGTACTTTCTAAAGACATGGGGTAGCTATTTCGGAATACTTCCGGTATCCCAAAATAGTGCCGATGTGAAGACCCTGAAAGATATGTAAATATTAAGTTACATACATTACCTTTGCCTATGGATGCATTCTTACTAATATCAATAGTTTTCTCAAAGTTCTGCATACAAAATCATTTTGTTCTTTCAAATACTTCAGGACTCTCTTCAATGTCATGTCTTTTAATCCGGTAGAAAATTTCACTCTGATAATGTTCACCTTTCAGGAAGTTTCTGGTAAAGCTTCTGCAGGCACTAATTATTGGGCTTCCTCTCTTTTTCAATCTCACATCCAGAACTGATGGGGCAGGATGGTATTAATTAGACAGGGCAGGCTAGTCTGAGGCCTCTCAGACCTTTTAGAGCAAGGTCATCCTGTTATACTAGCCCAGGGGTCGGCAACTTTTCAAAGAAGAGCCTTTTTTAGGTTTTTGTCTTTGACCAAAATATTTTGAGAGCTGCACATGCAAAGCTCAGGCTGGCATAGATTGTGAAGTGTAGAGGTGTAGGAGGGCATGAGGGCTGTGGGAAGGAGTTTGAGTACATGCTGGTACAGAGTTTTGAGGTGCAGAAGGGTGTGAAGGGTATGGACATTAGGAGGGGAGTTTGGTGAAAAAGAGGGCTCTGGGCTGGTGCAGTGGATTGGAGTGGTTGGGGGGGTGCTGGATCTGGGAGGGGAGTTTGGGTGCAGCAGGAGGTTTTGACTGGGGCAGGGGTTCATGTTTGAGAGGGGGTGCGAGGTGCAGGCTCTGACTGGGAGGCGCTTACCACTGGTAGCTCTCAGCTGGTAGTAGGTCAGGGACCAGGAAGACTGTCTGCATGCCATGGCCAGATGCTGCTGCTGACAATTCTCTGCCTGCCCCTTGTGGGGAAAGAGGCAATGGGACTCCATGGACTGCCTGCACCTACAACAACCACCACCTCTGTTCTCATTGGTCAATTCCCAACCAACGGGAGCTGCGAGGATGGTACTGGTGTGGAGGCAACAGGCAGAGCCACCTTCGTGTTTTCCCCAATCAGGGGTGACCAAGAGATTTGCCAGCAGCCAGACACTTCCAGGACTGCTTGAGCCCTGCTGTGCCACTGAACATCTGCATGTGGCTCTAGAGCCACAAGTTGTCAAGTCCAAGGTGATGATAACTGTAAATTTCTGGCATAACTTAGAACAGAATTCAAATCACCTAAGTCCAAGTCTGGCCTCACCTAAGTCCAAGGAGGAGGTGAGTACAATTACCTGTAGTCTATCCTAGCTCTGAACAAGTTAAATTGCACCTCAGACATCAATTTTTCATTTGCTTGCATCTGATGGGTGGGACAGGTCTAATTAAAGATGAAGCCCAGCTGGAAGGAAGCTGGATGGTGTTATAAAAGTGAGAAACGTGGAGCACAAAGACTACAAAGAAAGGAGGAAGAACTCTATAATGTCCTTCTTGGTACCAGAGAATGGAGAGAGCTCACAAGGCTCAAGGAGGAAGTCTTCTGGGACTAGGATCCTCTCTTCACTAAAAAGAATCTGGGCTAGGAGAAATACAGAGCAGCTACTGGAGATGGGTGGAGTAGATGCTGTCTGGGATGAGCCTTCTTAAAAGGGCAGGATCAGAACTTCCAATGTGAGAACACTGGGCGGGGCTCAGTGGAGGACGAAAAGTAGAGGAACCTTAAGAGGGATGAGAGTTCAAATCCAAGAAGATCAGAAATTGATTTATCTGTACACTTCTGGTTTGGGATCTATTTGGGGTTGCAGAAGGAGGCTCTGTGAGTCTTGAACCTCACAGAAGGTAAATAATTAATTTAAAAACTGAACAACCAATAAAATCATTCAAAACAGAGGACTTGGTGATGATGGAGGATTTCAACTACCCAGATGTCTCTCGGGGAAAAATTATATAACAGGGCACTGGGAGGACTATTTTGGATTTGATTGCGGAAAGTGCAAGATATCATCAAAAGTGGGTTTTACCCATGAAAGTTTGTGATTCTATATATTTTTGTTAGTCATTTAAGGTGCCACAGGACTATTTGTTGTTATGAAACCATAGAATTCATGGTTCTATGTATCGGTGGAAGGGAAAGCAAGAGAATAAAATAAAATACAATGGATTTCAAGAAGGCAGACTTTAGCAAACTCATAGAATTGGTAGGTGGGAAACAAGTCTAAGGGGGAAAAAGATTTGTCAGGGTTTTTTAAAGAGACATTATTAAAGGCACAAGAACAAACAATCCCAAGGCACAGGAAAACCAGGAATTACAGTAATAGGCCACCCTATCTTAATCATGACACCTTGTGACTTGAAACTCCAAAAAGAGTAGTATAAGAAACAGAAATTATATGAAATTACAAACAACAACTATAAAAGCAACAATAACACAAACATGTAGGGACAAAATTAGAAAGGTCAAGGCACAAAATGAGATTAAACTAATGAGGGATATATATATAAATATATATATAACGAGAAAAGCATTTTATAAATACATGAGAAGCAGGAGGAGGACCAAGTAATAGGTAAGGTCCATTACCCAATGAGGAGTAAAAGACAATAAGGGTATGTCTACACAGCACGCTTATTTCAAAATAAACTATTCCGAAATAGGCATTATTCCTTGTAGTATGAGGTTCACGGATTTTGGAATAAGCCATCCGTTATTTTGAAATTATTTCAAAATAATGGAATGGCTATGTAGATGCTCACATTGTTATTTCGAAGTAATACTAGTTATCTCAAAATAACGGTACAGTATAGACGCACCCTAACAGAAAATGTAGCAATAGCCAAAGTGTTAAATACTTTTTTCCAGTTTTCATCAGAGCAGTTAGCAGTGATCAGATGACTAACATTCATAAGGACAAGGTAAGTCCTTAAACAAGTTAGCTGTCTTAAAATTGGCAGGGCCTGATGAAATACATTCTAGAATACTTAAAGAACTGGCTAAAGAGATCTCTGAGCCCTTAGCAATTAGCTGTAGCAACTTGTGGAGGATGGAAGAGACTCCAGAGGATTGGAAAATGGCAAGTATAGTGCCTATCTATAAAAAGGGAAATAAAATAATCTAGGAAACTAAAGAGCTGTCAACTTCTGCACCAGAAAGCTAAGAGACTAAGAAAGCAAAGAGTCAATTTGTAAGCATCCAGAATGACCCATTAGGCCAGTGGAGGACCTGCCCCACCACCCTAACTTCAGCAGCTGCCTTATCCTCCCTACTTTTAGCTGGTGCCACCTCCAGCCTTGGGGAAGCTGGTGGTTCATGTCCAGCTGCTCCTGGGATGGGCTTGCTCTGGGAGTGCACCACACCAGCTCCAGCACATGGCCAGATCAGTCCATGGGGTTGCTCAACACAGCCCTAGAGCAAGCCTCCCAACCTGTTGCTGCCAGCTCCAGCTCTATGTTGAATTAAGTAGGATGAATTTCAATAAAAACAAAGTACAGTAAAACTCCAATAGTCCGGCATCCAATTGTACGGCAATCCCGATAGTCCGGATTCAAAATGGCAAGAGCCTAGTGGGTTTTTTTAGTGTTTAAGTGAATAATTTACAGACTGTATTAGTGTTGAAGTGTATAATTTTTGTGTTTAAGTGAATAAAGTGCTGTATTAATAGTTCAAGTGATTAATAGTTTAAGTGATTAGCCAGTGCTGCACACTACTGTACATAGTATCCTGTTTTCTGTATTCAAAGGCTTCGCAACAATAATGGTGAGTACTGTACTGTACATTTATTCTTTCATTCTATGACTAAATTTATGCATTACAGTATGTACAATAAAAAGGGTTAAAAACACTTTATATACGGTATATACTGTGTGTATATAACCAGTTTATAGTACCTCCTGATAGTCCGGCATATCCGATAATCCGGCACCACCTAGGTCCCAAAGGTTCCGGATTATCGGAAGTCTACTGTACTGACTACACCAAGAAATTAATAATCAATAACAAAAAATTGGCAATATCTGTCTTGGAAGCAGTACTGTAGAAAAGGATCTGCAGGTTATAAAAGATCACACATTAAATATGAGTGAACAATGTAACACTTTTGCAAAAAAACAACCCCCAAATATTATTATGGGATGTATTAGCAGGACTGTTGTAAGCAAGACACAGGTAGAAATTTTTCCACTGCACTCTGCACTATTAAGTCTTCAACTGAATTACTTTGTCCAATTCTCCACACCACAGTTTGGGAAAGATGTGAGCAAAAAAACTTGAGTAAATCCATAGGAGAGCAACAAAAATGGCTAAAGGTATTGAAAACCTGGCCTATAAGGAGAGAATGAAAAAAATGGATTTGTTTAGTTTGGAGAAGAGAAGGCAGCGGGAGCATGATGACAATCTACAAATATACAAAACATGGTTATAAACAAGACAGGACAAGAAGTATTGGTTTTAAATTACAGCAAGGGAGCACTAGTATAGACATTAGGAAATAATTGCTAAGGATAAGGGTAGTAAATTAATACAAGAGATTATCTATGGACATAGTAAAATCTCCATTACTGGGGGCAGGGGGTGTTAATAACAGATTAGATAAACACCTGTTGGGAATGTTCAAGATAATACTTAGCCCTACCTCACTATAGGAGGCTGACTAGATGACCTAGTGAGGTTCCTTCCTGTCCTACATTTCTATCATTGGATGAAACGTACAGAAGCTTTGGGGGAGGCCTGCTGACAGATGATAGTAGAAAGAAATGCAGAGAGTTAGCAGCAAGGATAGAGCAGACATTGATTGCCCCATGTGGTTTTTTTGAGAGCCCTGAGATAGGAAAGTGTAAAGTTCATGGAGCTGAGTGTCAGGGCTGAGTATCCAATTCAAGGAGATTTGACTTTTACTGTAGAGGTTGAAGCTAAAATATGATATGACCTGAGGGCCGAGTCATGAGAAGAGGTAAATGGCTGCTGCACTGGAGCATCTGTCAGTAAAGGGTGTTACACAAAAGCTGCTTTGCCACTCCCAGAGTGGCAAAGGGATGCTCATTCTTAACAAAATACAGTCAAGTGTGCTAGAAGGGCTAATCACAGTCCAATGGATCTGGAACAACTGAATTTTGAAAAGCTGTGGAATTTTACAATGAATGTGAACTTTTATTATATGGAATGACAGACACCTACTATATTTATTACCATGGTTGTTGTACCAAACTTCATTTGGACGCTATGCCATATTTTAGGATACTGGTGATACACAGAGTATTGTGTTGCCACCTCTGTTGGGGAAGCTGGACTTGCACTGTGCTCATTCCAAAAATGATCCTGCTGTTTCAATATAGCACTTTATTTGGAAAAAGCAAATTTTAAGGCAAGCAACATGTTTTGATTCCTCCAGCCCCTTTTGTTAGCTGTTGCTGCAGAAACCAGGTCCAAGTCCACCACAATTTGGGAAAGATGTGGGCAAACTGGATAAAATCCACAGGAGAGCAACACAAATGGTTAAAGGTCTTGAAAACTTGGCCTATGAAGAAAGAATGAAAAAATGGTTTTGTTTAGTTTGGAAAAGGTTGAGGGAGGACGTGATGACAATCTTCAAGTATACAAAACATTGTTATAAAGAAGAAAGGACAAAAAGTATTGGTTTAAATTATAGCAAGGGAGAGCTAGTATAGAAATTAGGAAATGCTTGCATGAATTATTCAAGCAAAACTCTCATTGAAGCTGAAGGTAGTTTTATTTGAGTATGGAATAAGAGTGAAATCCTTTCTTCCACACCATGTCTCAGTAGCTCTGATTACCACAGTGGGGGCTACATGGAAGGGGGAAACGAGGTCCTTCCTAGACCATGAAGAAGCAGCAAAGCTATTCACCATCTCCTACAGCACATCTATCCCTCTCACATTTAGGCTATGTCTAGACTGCAAGCCTCTTTTGAAAGAGGCTTTTTCGAAAGATACTTTCGAAAAAGAGCGTCTAGACTACAACCAGTACTTTCGAAAAAGCAAGCTGCTTTTTCAAAAGAGAGCACCCAGTCAGTCTGGAAGCTCTCTTTCGAAAAAGCACAGTTGGCATTACATAGTGCCTTTTTTCAAAAGAGCACTTTCGAAAAAAGGAGCTCTTCTTCGTAAAACGAGGTTTTCCACGGTCGAAAAAACTGCCGCGTTCTTTCAATTTACTTTCGAAAGAAAGCAGCACCAGTCTAGACGCAGGAGAAGTTTTTTCAAAAAAACCCTGTAGTCTAGACACACCCTTATAGCCTTAATCTGCAGAGTAAGTAGTGGCCCATCTCTTCTCCAGTTATACCTCACCATGACTGCATTTACTCAAAGTAAAAATGGAGTGTTGGGATTTTGTGGTTCCCAGAGAGTCATATGCTGGGCAGAATCAAGGGTCTTCGATACTTCAATTCAATTCAACAAGACTTTATTCAACGTGCACAAAGGGAGAGCCCCCGGTACTAAAATTAGCCAGAGCCCCTCGAGCAAGGAGCCCCTCCCCTTGCTGTTTTATAGCACATGGCAGTTACATAACAGGTTACATAACACAAACTTCTAAACCAATCATATTCAACCTTTCCATATATGGCTTTGTTTGTCACATGCTTGTACTTCTCCACTCCACATGTTGAGTTCATCCCCCTCCCCTTGGCCTTTTCTAGACTGTTCCTAGGGTGGAGAGCCACAGCATGCTTCTTTATGCATACCTACTTTCCAAACCACATTTTGTTTAAAATGAACACATGCATACCCTTCAGGAGCTTCTGTAGTGTCAGTCACCACTCTTCCATGAAGTGTAATCTGAGTGTTTGAGTGCTTCCTGGTCTCTCCACAAACTCTTAATAAAAGCATTAGGAGTCAATATATGAATCTCAATGGAGGTTAAAGTAGGGACAGGATTTTAACCTAAAAAGAGACTGCAGGAATGTATCTATAGTGAATAAAGCCATTTTCTTCTCCTAGCATGAGAAATAAAATCTTAATTTAAAAGTAAGACAGAGAAGCACTTATTCATAAAGACTTTTTTGAGCAGTAGAGTCTGAATCTGAATCCTTCCTTAAACTGTCATTTAAGATATGAAGGAAGTTCAGCCAGAGCTGGCAGAGGTATAAATTGCTGAAGTGCTAATAAATGTCTTTTTCTGCAGTAATACAAATACCGCCTTCATCTCTCTCTCATGGGGACACAGGATTTTTCTAATATCATTCAATTTCTGCTAAACTCCCATCGGATCACTTCCCATTCATAATCTGCAGACCATTATATAAGAAGCTAAAATACCACATTCTTTTGATTTTACAATTTTCTATTCTCACAGATAAAAGAAACCAAATGTAAAGGAAATGAAGAAAACTTCCAGAAACATGCAAGAAATTTTAATAAGTAATTTCTTCACATCTAATGCGGTCAGGAAATATACTGAATAAAAGAACCCCCATAATGTTATTCTAATTGTAATACATTTTGCTGGTACTTGGTATGTATATAGACACAATATAGTCACTTTGATAGGCATGTATTACTGCTGCTCATATTCATATTATATTAGAAAATTTCATGGCTCCTTTTTTCCTCAAAAAATAATAACAAAAGCCTTTTGCTGTGAGCCAATACAAATAGCATGTTTACTGGTATGTGACCATATTTCCTCTTGAAGTAAATCCAAGCATTGACCTGAGAACTGTTCAGACAATATGATACACAATTTTGCCAGAGAGTTGCTGTCACTTGAGAAAAGACTTAGAGAAATATTGTATTTAGGATCAATCTTTTACTATTCCTTTCCATCTTTCTTCTTCTTATTCCATCTTCTTCTTTCTTACTCTAGGGATTCTTGAATACACTTGGGGTCTGTTTCTAAAGAGCTCTTCTATTTGCACTGCTTTATCCCCATCTAAAGTCACAATCATTTGTTTGTAACATCAGAATTGGCTGATGAGGAAATGATTGATGTCACAAGCACAGGATAATTGCTTCAACTGAGGAGCCAGGACTCCGAGTCATTACATTTATGAACAAAGATTTTCCTTTCATGCAAATGTCCTTAACATCAAAACCATAAAAGAATACAAGTACAGAAGAAAAAAAAGACACATTGAAAGAATAAATTGTTTTCCATGAGGTATTAGTTCATGCTTCCCTACAATGAGGATTTTACAGGAGAAATATTCCTCCTTGCTTAGCCGGGCTGGTCCTTGATCTCCTCTCACTAAACTTTCTTATCAGGCTTCCCTCTGCCATTTCTGGGATTGGGGGTGGGGGAGGCCTGACATCAAATCAGAGGCATATGGAAAAAAGGGTATCACCTAACTTAAGTGAAAATGGACAATGGTGGAATTTACAAATTGTGCCTTTAGATCTTTGCATGGGTGCCTTTTGTTATCTCTCCTTCACATGTGAATAAAATCAAACATCTGCCGAGCCCAAATGAGGCTGTGTCTAGACTACACCTCTCTGTGGACAGAGAGTTGTAGATTAGGCACGTCGAAATTGCTAATGAAGCAGGGATTTAAATATCCCCGTGCTTCATTAGCATAAACATGGCCACCACTTTTTTCAAAACGGAGCTTTTTCGACAGATCCTGTAAACCTAATTTTTTGAGGAATACAGGATCTGTCGAAAAAGGGTTTATTTTCGACAGATCTGCGTCTAGACTGCTGTTTTTTTTGAAAAAGTTCTGTTTTGAAAAAAGCGGCAGCCATGTTTATGCTAATGAAGCATGGGATATTTAAATCCCTGCTTCATTAGCAATTTCAATGTGCTTGATTTGCATCCCCTCTGTCGACAGAGGGATGCAGTCTAGACATAGCCAGAGAGTGCTCCATAGTTCCAGGAATCCACAAGTGGAAAAAGTAGAGGTAGTAACAATAAATATATTCAAAATACTAGAAATAAGGTGCATACAGGCCCCTCCCCATAACCCCACCCCCGTCATTTATCTTCCTTGTGCTAATAACTTGAATGTAGAATGCATAGATATATTTGCAGAAAATCACAAATTATCACCGTGTGTCCTATGAAATACACTAGCAGCTACTGAGATTAGGGCTCCTTTGTGCTAGATAATATGTAGACACAGAAGAAAAAAGGCCCTCTCCTGAGGAGTCTATCATCTAAGTAGACAAGACAATGGGTGAAGAAAAAAAGGAAGTATTCTTAATCCCATTCTATGGAGGCTGAGTGACAAAACAATGACCCTAAACACATAAAATGACTCCCAATGCTTTCAAAAAGCTTTTTCACCTATTGTCTTGTCCATGGTCACCACCGGAAATCTGTGTCCAGGAATTAAATATGTCTTGAGTCCAAACCAATGCTTTATCCACATCACCATCCTCTCATATTTTCTTAATATTAATATCCCATATGCTATTAACAATGAGCAAACTTGGAATGTGCATTAGTATTCATGCCCTTCTCAGATGTTTGAGGATAGCTTTTGCTTTTTTTCCTCCCAAAACACCTAAGACATATACAAATACCCTACTAATGAATAATCTGGCCTGAGTTATTGCTATATTAATACAACAATATTTTGTAAATGAAGGTACCCAAAACCTTATGTACATTATGGAAATTTTACCAAAAAATTCACTAGTGCCAATGCCAATTCATTAATATCATAGTCTGCTCAGAGGAAATGGGGGAAGGAGAAGGAAATTACAAAAATAACCAAATATATTGATCACAAGAAATAATTCAGCAAGATCTGTTACATATTGTGTGATGTGTAAATAGCCAAACTGAATTCAACCAATCATAACTTTTGTTGTATTTCTTACCATGAGTCAATAAAGATGAAAATAAATGTATATGGATGGTTATAGGTGTCTTGACCTTATCTGAGAAGACTGATGTCTTGTGGGTGCTTCTGGTAAGAAGACCTGCAAAGTAAATCTGAGTGTCTGTGGAAATGGCAAAAATTGCAGGGCTCTGGCAAGCATATATATGTAATAATTCACACACACACACAAATCCCTTTAAAATTAAGCATTCTAAACCATTGTGCAGTCCGCAGTGAGATTTCAAACAGTTTCTCTATTTTCCCACTGGACACAATGATTCTTGGGTATAAGACTGAGCTAGTTTGAAACCTTATTTACTGAGCTTTTCTGGGATACATATGATGAAGGACGCCACACATTGATTTTGCACTGAAGCCACAATTCAGCAAAGCATGTCACTTTTAAATGTTGTTTTTATGTCACAGCTGTGGTATTCATAAGTTACTTCTCACACCTAAATTCCAAAATGCTTCCTCTGTGTGTGGTGGGGGGCACTGGAAGTTTCAGGCTGAGTGGCTTTTTCTAGGGTTCTGTGTTCTTCTGCCCAATACAAATGAAAGTCAGAAATCTGGCTCCATTTCAGGAATGTCCTTGCTCATGTTTTTAAATGTTTTACACATTTTAAATGTTTTACAGGAATAGGGGCATCAGTTTCCTCTACTTCCCCAGAGTAGCCATCCTCATACTCTTGACTGTCTCTCCTGCTGAACAGTTCAGTGTGGAACTAACTAATCCTAGTACCTGGATTTAATAGAGCTCCAGTGGGAAGGATAAAAGAGTCATGTCTTTTAAATTAAAAGTAAATAAATACTTTACCATCTGGGTGAAGATGTCTCCAATCCAGCTAGGCTGCAAAGTATCTAGTACACTTGTGCGCTTTGTGAAATAAATCATTTAAATACTTACACTGTAAACGTGCTTTAAGGCACTGATGCAAAGTCAAGTACTCAAGAGTTAGGAATTGCCAGATTTAATGTTGCCTGTGAAATCTAATCTCTCCCTCCTTGTGTGACCATCCTATTCATTAAATGAGGCAGGATCCTGTGAGGAAAAACAGTACATAATGTTATAATGAATTATATTGTGTTATATAATGAATTGTACAATTGTATCAGAATGCAACACAGGGGGGCCAATTTGGGGTTGCTCAGATAGCTGGAAAGCTAATATTTTCTAATTTTTGGATATCTGACTTTGCATTCTAAACATGTGCTTTTAACATTGATTTTTGTATGTCATTTTGTAAAACCAGCTATATTATTTAGAATTGCTTCATCACTCATCATCACAATGGTGATCCTTGATCCTTTAGCACAGTCATAGAGATTACCACAACTTGAGGTACAGGTTTACTACGTTAATTAGCAATGGGAGAAATCTTTTTTCCCAGATGGAAGGGTGACCTTCTGGGGCCATGATCTGGATCCAGAAAATGATAAGAGAAGACCTAATATGGTTCACTTTCTTCCCCACCCTGAAATGTAGAGGAGGCTCCTACCATGTGCAGTGCATAGGTGTGGCAAGCGGGTTTCTGAGGTCCCATGCTGGGCTTTAAAGGAGATACAGCTGTCTGTCACTCTTGCTACCTCAGGAGAAAAAGGAGCTCCTCCCCCATGTGTTCCCTGGTGGGCCAAGCAAGGAGACTGTAAAAGGAAAGCCTGATTTTCTCTCCCACATGCCCTTCCTCTAGCAGCTCACAAACATTGTTAGTTCTTGTCATCAGGTGCAATGTCATGCTGTGTCTAAACTACACCCCTCTGTAGGCAGAGGGATATAAATTAGACGTTTGGAAAGTGCATGACCCCAGACACCCCAAGGAGTGCCGCACATAGTATGTGGGCATGCCTGCACATGCAAGGCACCACCCACTCCTCCGGGCAGTACTGTGAGCGCAGGTGTGTGCGCAGACCCCAGGGAGGGTCAGGCTGCTTCCAGCTCCTCTGCCACCCATGAGGGAATCCCACTGTGGCTGGACACTTTCCTTGCCTGCTTGTCCATGGTCTGCAGGGGAGTAGAAGAAGCAGGCAGCATGCTCACCTGGGCACCTCGGGGCCCCTGGGAGGCACGGCCTGCTGTACAGGCCACACATGGCCTTGCTTCTGGGACATCCCCCTCCTTTGGCCCGAGGACTGTTGATTGCTACTCACAGAGGAGGACATAGTCTCAGGGACAGTGTGGCCATGGATGACTGACCGCCTCTCCCTCTTTGTGTTCTCCACAGCCAAACCAGTCGGGACTGAGGGGCAAGCCATACCACCCCTGACAGCTGCCACAGCCTGGGACCCGAAAGTGCTTCTGGGTCCAGGAAGACCTCATGCGCCAGCATGTCAGCATACTGCACGACATGGAGCAGACCCTAGCGCAGAAGATCCGGGAAGACACTGAGTGGCGGAACTGTGCCTGGAACCAGCTCATGTAGTGGTGTGATAGCACTGTGCCATCATGAGAGAAATGATGGCACACCCACATGCTGTCACTCATAGAATCATAGAATCATAGAGCTGGAAGAGACCTCTGGAGGTCATCAAGTCCAGCCCCCTGTCCAAGGCAGGACCAATCCCAAATAAATCAACCCAGCCGAGACTTAAACACCTCTAAGGATGGGAATTCCACCACCTCCCAAGATAACCCATTCCAGTGCTTCACCACCCTCCTAGTGAAATAGTTTTTCCTAATATCCAATCTAGACCTCCCTCACTGTAACTTGAGACCATTGCTCCTTGTTCTGCCAATCGTCAATACTGAGAACAGCCTCTCTCCATCCTTTTTGGAACCTCCCTTCAGGAAGTAGAAGGCTGCTATCAAATCCCCCCTCACTCTTCTCTTCCGCAGACTAAACAAACCCAAATCCCTCAGTCTCTCCTCATAGGTCATGAGCTCCAGCCCCCTAATCATTTTGGTTGCCCTCCGCTGGACCTCTCCAATGTATCCACATCCTTTCTATAGTGGGGGACCCAGAAGTGGACACACTACTCCAGATGTGGCCTCACCAGTGCTGAATAAAGGGAAATAATCACTTATCTGGATCTACTGGCAATGCTCCTCCTAATGCACCCCAATATGCCATTAGCCTTCTTGGCTACAAGGGCAAACTGTTGACTCATATACAGCTTCTCATCCACTGTAATCCCCAGGTCCATTCTGCAGAATGCTACTTAGCCAGTCAGTCCGCAGCCTGTAACAATGCTTGGGATTCTTCCGTCCCAAGTGCAGGACTCTGCACTTGTCCTTGTTGAACCTCATCAGATTTCCTTTGGCCCAATCCTCTAATCTGTCCTGGTCACTCTGGACCCTATCACTGCCCTCCAGCATATCTTCCTCTCCCCCTAGCTTAGTGTCATCTGCAAACTTGCTGAGGGTGCAATCCATCCCCTCATCCAGGTCATTAATAAAGATGTTGAACACAACTGGTCCAAGAACTGATCCTTGAGGCACTACGCTAGAAGCCGACCGCCAATCTGACATCGAGCCGTTGATCACTACCTATTGGGCCCAACAGTCTAGCCAGATTTCTATCCATCTTACAGTCCATTTATCTAATCCATACTCCCTTAACTTTGCTGGCAAGAATATTGTGGGAGACCTTATCAAAAGCTTTGCTAAAGTCAAGGTATATCACATCCACTGATTTTCCCATATCCACAGAGCCAGTAACCTCATCATAGAAGCTAATCAGATTGGTCAGGCATGACTTGCCCTTCATGAATCCATGTTGACTATTCCTGATCACTTTCCCCTCTTCCAAGTGCTTCAAAATGGATTCCTTGAGGATCCCCTCCATAATTTTTCCAGGGACTGAGGTAAGGGTGACTGGCCTGTAGTTCCCTGGATTGTCCTTCTTCCCTTTTTAAAGATGGGTACTACATTTGCCTTTTTCCAATCATCCGGGATCTTTCCCGATCTCCACGAGTTTTCAAAGATAATGGCCAAAGGCTCTGCAGTGTAATTTGCCAACTCCTTCAGTATCCTCAGATGCATTAAATCAGGGCCCGTGGATTTGTGTATGGTTAGCTTTTCTAAATAGTTCCTAACTTGTTCTTTCCCCACCAAGGGCTAACCACCTCCTTCCCATACTGCATTGCCTAGTACATTTATCTGGGAGCTGACCTTGTCCATGAAGACAGAGGCAAAGAAAGCATTGAGTACTTCAGCTTTTCCCACATCATCTGTCACTAAGTTACCTCCCTCATCCAGTAAGGCCCCACACCCTCTCTGATCACCATCTTATTGCTAACATGCCTGTAGAAACCTTTCTTGTTACCCTTCACATCCCTTGCCAGATGCAATTCCAATTGTGCTTTCGCTTTCCTGATAACTCCCCCGCATTCTCAAGCAATATATTTATACTCCTCCCTAGTCATCGGTCCAAGTTTCCACTTCTTGTAAGCTTCCTTTTTGTGTTTAAGCTCACCATGGATGTCTCCGGTAAGCCAATCTGGTCGCCTACTATATTTGCTTTTCTTGCTGCGAATCAGGATGGTTTCTTCCTGTGCCTTTAATATGGCTTCTTTAAAATACTGCCAGTTCTCCTGGACTCCTTTCCCCTTCATGTAAGCATCCCAGGAGATCCCGCCCATCAGTTCTCCGAGGGAGTCAAAGTCTGCTCTTCTGAATTCCAGAGTGTGTATTTTGCTACTCTCCTTTCTTCCTTTGGTCAGGATCCTGAAATCTACCATCTCATGATCACTGCTTCCCAGGTTGTCACCCACCTCTACTTCCCCTACTAGTTTCTCCCTGTTTGTGAGCAGCAGGTCAAGCTGCGCATGGCCCCTGGTCGGTTCCTTCAGCACTTGTACCAAGAAGTTATCCCCAACATTCTCCAAAAACTTCCTGTATTGTCTGTGTACTTCTGTATTGGTCTCCCAACAGATATCAGAGTGATTAAAGTCGCCCATGAGAACCAGGGCCTGCGATGTGGAAGATTCTCACAGTTGTCCAAAGAAAGCTTCATCTACCTCATCCACCTGATCCGGAGGTCTATTGTAGACACCAACCTCAACATCACCTCTTTTCCTTCCACCTCTAAATTTAACCCATAAACTCTCAACAGTCTTTTCTTCCTCTAAATACTGGAGCTCCGAGCAATCATACTGCTCTCTTACATACAATGCAACTCCTCCTCCTTTTCTCCCCCGCCTGTTCTTCCTGAACAGTTTATACCCTTCCATGACAGTGCTCCAGTCATGTGAGTCATCCCACCAAGTCTTCATTATTCCAATAAAATCATAGTTCTTTAACTGGGCCAGGGCTTCTAATTCTTCCTTTTTGTTTTCCAGGCTTCTTGCATTGGTGTACAAACACCAGTTGATGTCCCTGCCTTCTCCATCCGAATCGGGGTCCTCCTTTTTTGCTTGTTCCTCCTTGTGAGTCTTCCTGGTATCCGACTTCCTCACTTACCTCAGGGCTTTGGTCACCATCCCCCAATGAACCTAGTTTAAAGCCCTCCTCACTAGGTTTGCAAGCCTGCCCACAAAGATACTCTTTCCTCTCTTGGTTAGTGGATATGATCTCTTCCTAACAATCCTGGTGCGTGGAACAGAGTCCCATGGTCGAAGAAACCAAAGCCCTCTCTCCAACACCACCTGCGCAACCACGCATTTTCTTCCTCAGTTTGACTATCCCTATCTGGACCTTTTCCTTCAACCAGAAGGATGGGTGAGAACACCACTTGTGCTTCAAATTCCTTGATCCTTCTTCCTAGCACTACGTAATCTGCTGTGACCCACTCAAGGTCATTTTTGGCTGTATCATTAGTTCCTACATGAAGAAGCAGGAAGGGGTAGCAATCCGAAGGTTTAATCACTTTTTGTAGACTCTTGGTCACATCCTGAATGCGAGCTCCCGGTAAGCAGCATACTTCTCGAGATTGCAGGTCTGGATGGCAGATGGATGACTCAGTCCCTCTTAGGAGGGAGTCCCTGACCACCACCACTCCTCCTGCTTGCCACCCTCCTGCCCCCCCATGCCCATTTCCCCTCCCCCTGTCCCCCATACAATGCCTCTTCTCCTTTCCCAAGCAATGCCCATGTCCCCTCCCAATGTGATGCCTCTCCCTGCCCCCCCTGCCATCCCTTCCCTGCTCCAGCCCCCACTCCTAGCCACTTCCCTGTGGTCCCTGAATCCACTCAGCCCCAACTCCAACTAGGTCCCTGCACTAGAGGTTGCACATCTAGCTGCCCCCCATGCCACTCTGAACCCCCCTCTCCTTCCAGGTTATGAGCCCCCCTCTGCCTGCCCACCTTTTTAAATGTAAGATAAATACAGACTTCATTTTGTTGAAAACTAAACAGGTGTTTTTATTGAGAGGTCAAGGAAGGGGTAAAGAGAGGGGTTGTGTTGGGAAAGGGATGGGGCAGCAATCCAGAGGCCCCTGTTGGGGAGTCCCTAGGGAGAGTTACCGGGGTCTTTGAGAGAAGCTCTCTCTCTCGGCCTCCCGGATGCACACCCGGGCCTGGTGGACCTCGAGTATGGCAGCTGTCTGCAGCTCCTGGAAGACTTGCCCCTCACGGCTGGCATCTGCCCCCCGCCCCAGGAGGAAGGCCTCCCCCTTCCTCTCCACAATGTTGTGGAGGACACAACATGCCACGACCATCTCGGAGATATTGAGCTCCTCCACGTTGAGGCAGGTCAGCAGGCACCTGAACCGTGCCTTGAGGAAGCCGAAGGCGCACTTCACCTGGATCCTGGCCTGGTTCAGGCAGGCATTAAATTAGTCCCTGCTGGGGTCCAGGTGTCCGATATAAGGCTTCATAAGCCATGGCATCAGGAGGTAAGCTGTGTCCCCCACGATGCACAATGGCATCTGCACATCTCCAACTGCTAGTTCACAGCGAGGAAAGAATGTGCCCACCTCCAGATTTCCATACAGGCTAGAGTTCCAAAACATGCAGACATTGTGTGCCCTGCCCAACCACCCGACAAAAATGTCCATGAACTGTCCACTGTGATCGACCAGGGCCTGCAGCACCATCGAATAGTAGCTCTTCCTATTAATATACTGGGCTGCTCGATGCTCCGGTGTGCGGATTGGTATGTGGGTCCCATCTATGGCTCCAGTGCAGTTTAGGAAACCCAGGGCACTAAATCCAGTCATGATCAGGTCCAGCTGTCCCAGGCGGATGATCCCTCTGCAGCAGGATTGAGTTGATGGCCTGCACAACCTGCAGCAGGACACAAACAAACACACAAAATAATCAGGGTATGTCTACACTACAAAGTTAATTCGAACTAACAGCCGTTAGTTCGAATTAACTTTCATAGCGTCTATACATGCGAGGACTAACGCCTAGTTCAAATTAAGTAGTTCGAATTAAGGGCTGTGTAGCCACTTAATTCGAACCTAGCCCTTCCCAGCTTGCCCTGGTGGCCACTCTGGGCACAACCAGGAAACTCTTCTGCCCCCTCCCGGCCTGGGCCTTAAAGGGCCACGGTGGCACTATACTGCTTGTGCCAGCTGCAAGCCTGCCAGCACCCAGCCAGCAGACCCTGCACCTGGCACGGCATGACCCAGCCACCTGCTGCCACCCAGCCCTCCGCCTCTTCCCAGGACCAGGCTGGCGGCTCACAGGAGCCTGCCCGGGGCTGCAAGAGGCAGGCACCTGCCTGGTCTAGTGCGGAGATCGTGGACCTCATCGAGGTTTGGGGGGAGTCCTCCAACGTCCATGATCTCCGCACTAGCCACAGGAACGCGGCCGTCTACAGCCACATGGCTGACAGCCTGGCCACCAGAGGCCACATGTGGACCCGGGAGCAGGTCCGCTGCAAAATTAAGTACCTGCGGCAGGCCTACCCCAGGGCCTCCCAGCCAGGGGCCGACCCGGAGGCATGCCCCCATTATGAGGCCCTGGACCGCATCCTGGGGGCTCACGCAGTCCATGCCCCCCAGGTGGTGATCGACCCCGGGGCAGAGGGACCCGTCCTGGACACGGAGGAGGAGGACTCCGAGAGCTAGGAGCCTGCAGGGAGCCTGCCCAGGACCCAGGACCCCCAAGGCACCCCACAGAGCACATCGGCTGTGTCGTCCGAAGCCAGGGACGGCTCCACATGTGAGTGCCATCATGCTCCCCTTATGTGTATGGAGGGCGTAGGGGGAGAGGGAGCCCAGGAACCGTGCGCCTGGGCCTTACCCACCATGGAGCAGCAGCTGGGTGTCATGCAGGGGCCCTGGCCCGTTCCCCACATGCCGACCTTGCCTTGCAGAGGGGGGCTGGGTTTCACCCACCGTGTCCCCAGGGAGAACTGACCACTGCTCTTGTTTCACCTCAGCCGCAGCACCTGGGACTGCAGGGCACACCACCCCACCTGCAACAGCCACCCGCACCCGGGCCAGCAGGCGCGCCAGGAACCTGGAGGACTACCAGCGGCGGCACCTGCGGCTACTGGAGCAGCAGCTCCGCATCCAGGAGCACTGGGTCTGGGAGGACCTGCGGCTGCAGCAGCAGAGCTTGGAGGTGCTGGAGGAGCAGAGCCGTGCCCTCAGAGGTTACCTCCAGACCCTGGTGGACAGGTTCCTGCCTCCTCCTGCTCCAGCCCCTGTGGCTGCCCCAGCTCTCGCTCCTCCTCCCACCCATGCTCCCCCTCCTGCTTCCTCCACACACCCCATCCCTCCTGCCCCACCCTCCACACCCACTCCCTCCCGACACCCCCGCACCCACAGTGCTGCGAGACGGGAGAGCCAGCAGGGCCCCCAACCCTGAGCTTTCCCTTCCCTTCCTCCCCTTCCACCCCCTTCCAGCTCCCTCCTCCCAGGTTCCGCCTCCCCTCTCCCACCCTCACTCCTCCCTCCCCCACCCCAGTTATGTACAATAAAGAGAGATTTTTGTTGACAAAACAGGTGTGTTTATTTTACATTAGGAAGGGGGGTTAGGGAGGGGAAAGGGGAAGGAGGAGAGGGTGGAAGAAGGCCCCAGTGGGGCATGCAGGGAGAGTTCAGTCCTCCTCCTCCACCTGGAAGCTCTCCCTCAGGGCTTCCCGGATCCAGACAGCCCCCCGCTGGGCCTCCCAGACGGTGGCGGTGCAGGGCTGCATGTACTGGCCAGCCATGTGCTCAGCCTCAGCCATCCAGGCTGGCAGGAAAGCCTCCCCATTCCACTTGCATAAATTGTGCAGCACACAACATGCTGCCACCATGGGAGGGATATTGTGCTCGGCGAGGTCGAGGCATGTGAGGAGGCATCGAAAGCAGGCTTTCAGGCATCCGACGGCCTTCTCGACCACGATGCAGGACCTGGTGAGCCTGGCATTGAAGGCCTGCCAGGAGGGGTTGAGGTGCCCCATGTACGGCATCATCAGCCAGGGCTGTAGGGGGTAGGCCGCATCCCCCACCAGGCAGACGGGCATGTCCACGTCCCCGACCCTAATGTGGCGGTCGGGGAAGAAGGTCCCGGCCTGCAGCCTCTGGCACACGGAGGAGTTCCGGAACGCCCTGGTGTTGTGTGCCTTGCTGGACCAGCCCACATTAATGTCCGTGAACTGGCCCCGGTGGTCACACATGGCCTGCAGGAGGACGGAGAAGTACCCCTTGCGGTTGATGTACCAGGAGGCCTGGTGTTCTGGGGCACGGATGGGGATGTGCGTCCCATCGATGGCCCCCCCGCAGTTGGGAAAGCCGAGGGTGCCGAACCCCCAGATGACCGCGTCCGGGTCAGCTAGGCAGACCACCCTGCGGAGCAGCATCCGGTTGATGGCCTTGACCACCTGTAGAGAGACACAGCAAACCACGAATCACTGGGGCGCCCGGGTGGCTGGGAGTGTTCGTTCGCTGGCACTGCCCCGTGCCCCACTCCGGGAAGCAACCCCCGCGGGCGGCGTGTAGTACGACCGGGACAGACCGAACCCTCCTGTGCGGGGCACTTTCGCCTCCTCTCCCCCCGTTTTCCCTGGGGCGGCCCATCCCCTCCTTGCAGCCCCCCTCCCACCCCGGCCCAGTGGCCGGTGGGTGCCGTACCTGCACGAGCACTGCTCCGACGGTGGATCTCCCCACGCCGAACTGGTTCCTGATGGATCAGTAGCTGTCCGGTGTGGAGAGCTTCCACAGGGCGATGGCCACACGCTTCTGGAGGGGGATGGCGGGCCTCATGCGAGTGTCCTGTCGCCGCAGAGCAGGGGCGAACCAATCCCAGAGCTCCAGGAAGGTGTCCTTCTTCATCCTGAAGTTCTGGGTCCACTGTTGGTCTCCCCAGCGCTTCAGGACGATGCGGTCCCACCAGTCGCTGCTGGTGTCCAGACGCCAGATGCGGCAGGGCACGCTGGCGTCCGGGCGTGCTGCCGCTCCTCCACGACCCCCGGGGAGGACAGGGGGAGAGGCAGCGGACTGACATGCACCAGATGGTGCAAGGCAGCCTCCACCCATTGCTGGCAGGCTTGCAGCAGCAAGTCCAAAAACTGGAGCAGCATGCCCAGGGTGAGCTCTGGCTCCATGGTGCCAACTGCGGCGGCGGCGTCCCCAATGGGAAGCACCGACACAGGCAGGCAGAGAGAAAAATGCTTTGCTGACCCTCAGCGAGGTAGGCAAGCAAGTGGAAAAGCTGAGAACCGGCTGTCCAGGGGGGTTCCTTTAAGCTCGAGCCTCAGATAGCCTCAGACAGCAGCCACACAAAGCAACTACTGACCTGATGCCCTGCCGGAACCGGTTTCAGCTGCCCTTAAATGCGACTCAGCGTCCAATCAGTGTGGACGCGCTACTTCGAATTAGCAAAACGCTAATTCGCATTAGTTTTTGGGTCTAGATGCGCTAATTCGAATTAGTTTAGTTCGAATTAACTAATTCGAATTAAGTTAGTTCGAATCAGTGCTGTAGACATACCCTCAGAGAATGAGAGAGGGAGTGCCTGAGCCTTTAGGAGATGCCTACCCCCCTCTCCCTCTCCTCTCCTCCCCTCCCCTTCCCAAACACCCCAGGAGCCACCCCCTATAAGGCCACCTCCCCAGCAGCAGGCTGTGTGAGGGCAGGACTGCACAGCTTCCCGGGGCCTGGGCTTCCTTCCCCACCCCCACTCCACCCCCCACAGTCCCCAACCTCCCTTTCCCTAGGATCCCCCTTTTCCAGGACTCCCCTCCACAAACAGGGACTGCAGCCCCAGAGTGCCTTACCTCCAAGAGGAGGGCCCCAATGGTGGACTTCCCCATGCCAAACTGGTTGCCCACCGACCGGTAGCTGTCTGGGATGGTGAGTTTCCAGAAGGTGATTGTGACCCACTTCTCCAGGGAGATGGCGGGCTGCAGGTGGGTGTCACATCTCCGGAGTGTGGGGGCAAGCCAGGCACACAGCTCCAAAAAGGTGGCCTTCTGCATATGGAAGTTTTGGAGCCACTGCTGGTCATCCCACCGCTCCATGACCAGCCAGTCCCACCAGTCCAAACTGGTGTCCAGCCTCCAAAAGTGCCTCTCCATTGTGGGATGCAGTTGCCAGAGTGAAGCTCCCGCACCCAGGGAAAGGGTCCCAAGAATGAGCTCGGGGTTGAGCTCATGCAGGACCAGAAAGGCAGCTGGCACAAAGTGCTGCAAAAACTGCCCACCCCCCATTTGTGGGGCCATCGCATGCCCAGGGGCAGCTCTGGCTCCATGGCACTAAAAGAAAAGCTGTGGCATACAAAAAAGCAGGACAACTAAAGCAGGCACTGTGAGAGCTTTGCTGTCCCTCGGAGAGGTAGGCAAGCACGCAGCAGTAGAAAAACAGCTGTCCAGGGGGGTCCCTTTAAGCACGTATTTCTGCAAGGCTCCAGCATCAGCACTCAGAAGCATCTGGTGACCTAATGCCCTGGCTGAAGTGGTTCCGTGTGGCCTCTTATGCAAGAGAGCATCCAGTCAGTCTGGACTCTCTCTTTCAAAAAAGCAGATCGCTTTTTCAATGCGCTTTTGTGTGTGGACGCTCTCTTTCGGAAGAAGTTTTTTCAGAAGATCTCTTCCAAAAAAAAGCTTCTTCTGAATGAAGCCTGCAGTTTAGATGTAGCCCCAGTGAAGTTCCCAGCTCTGATTCAATCCTCCAAATATTTAATCCGTGAAGCAACTCTGAGAGCAGTGCCATTAGGTAGTGTCAGGATTTCTACCTTTTCAATCATCTGTCACTTTGAAAACTATGTATAGGGTATTTTTGTTTATCTTGGCAACAAGGCCAGCTTGCAACTCTGTTTTTTAACATAATGAGTGATTGAATGAAGGCCTATCTTTGCGAGATTATGACATTTCACATAATGTCACACCACTTGATGCTCAGGACTTGGCACCTGAAATTTGTCTTAAAGCAAAGACTTTTTTGTTTTTGAAAACATGGGCTTGTACATACAGGCACCTAGACTAAGAAGTCAGAAATTAAGATGTATAAGTCTTGTGAAATTAATATGTATGAGTCTTACAAAGCCCACCAATCTCCAGGTATCTGTGTCTGGTTAGTACAAATCCTTAGTGTTTTGAAAAATATTATGGAGCTAGATAAGAGAAAATTCATAAGGTCTCTATGTGTGACAAGGTCCCTGAGGTGCAACCTGGACGGTGGGATGCCAAGCCATCTGTCCCACCAATCTGGGATATTCTCACATGATGATGCTGTTGCTAAGCTACAAACCTCTGGCAGGTACTGCATTTACACAGATATCCACAAAAACAATGAGGAGTCCTGTGGCACCTTAGAGACTATCCAAAATATTTAGAATCATGAGCTTTAGCTAGATAGAGATAGATGTAGAGACAGAGATAACAGCAGAAGAATTACCTGTAAATTGAAGGACCTATGTTAATAATGCTAATTCAGTGATGAAGTGGGCTTTAGCCATGAAAGTTCATGATTCTATATATTTTGGTTAGTTTCTAAGGTTCCACAGGACTATTTGTTGCTTTTAAAGTCTCAGAAGCGACTCCTCTGAGAGTTTTTAACAGATATCCACAAACTGGACCACAGCTGAGTTACATGAAGCTTTGCCAGCCACTCATAATCCAACGATAGTGAGGCTTCAAACAATTCCCCCTGGCTTCCCAGCATTTCACCCAGAACTGTTCTATTCTACCCTTGTCATTAGCATGGCCAATGTATGTTCATTGTCTGCCCCTCCCAGAGAATACACACTAGCTTTTGTAAACTGAGCTGAGATTTCCAAGGACTACAACCAAAATGCTCTGTTTTGGGTAAAATATAAATCAGATTTACTACAGATAGGTTTTAAGAGATTATAAGTAGTAAAGGTAGAAATCGGAGTTGGTTACTTAAGAAACAAAAAATGAATTTGTTGTCTGAGTTCTGTAAACTAAACAGGGTTTGAATCAAGCAGTTTCGCTCCCTGACAGATAGTAGAAGCAGGTTACAGAGCCTCAGTGCAAAGACTGGAACTGCCTTCCAGCCTGGGACTACTGTCCCCATCAAAGTGTTTTGTCCTCTAATGTTTCTGCTAGGCACTGAGTTGGAGGGGATGGGCAAACACCAAATAATGATATCACTTGCCCTCCTTTACAGTTTCTCCTCAATTGTTGAAAAGATCTTTGTTTGTGATGTGAAAGTTTACCCGTATTGGTCAAGCTGTACCCATTGTCTATGCGTTCTCCTGGAGAAGTCTTCTTTTGGGATAATGGATTCCCTTTCATAGGACATGAGTATATCTGGCTACTCCATTGTTGTACCTGCAAGTGTGGTTGAAGGTGTTTCCAACTTCACAGCATATTTCAGTAGCACATTCAAACCAACAGGATGTTAATGTTCAACAGATAAAGGCATTTAAAATGATACCTCAGAAGGCATACTTTGTACAAAACATAACCAGAAGTGGTTGAAGTCTAGACACTTTCTTTCAAAAGAGGCTTGTAGTCTAGACGTAGCCTAAGAGAGCTGACTGAGCATGGGTTATCTGAAATCTCATTGATAATCTAATTTGAACCCTAACAATACTTAATATGTATCAAGTCTATTTTTTCTTGTTTTTTAAATGTTTTATTTTCTAAAAAATTCTATAAAATGATTTTAATGCCTCTTTCTTACTTTTCTTCTTAAAAAAATGTTGTCTTACATCTATTAAAAAGAAAAATTAGTGGTTTATTATTTCATGAAGGTGCCATAGTTCCATGTAAAACATGCTTTCCAAATCTCTTTATGGTTTGGAAAGCATGTTTTACATGGAACTATGGCACCTTCAGCTTTATGGTTTGCACAATTCAGCTTAGGAAATTGAAGTGGATTCTCTTTTTTATGGGTTAAAGATTCTGAATTTGGGAGACACAAAAACAATAAAAACGTAAAAAGTCTGCAGGACACACTTCTGCATTGTCAAGCCTAACATTGCTTCTGAAACTGAATGTCCTTCAGAAAGCATGTACTCTTTGCAGTACTTGACCATTAGTATCAGTGAGATAAATGTAACATTATTTCCACTGTAATAGATCATGTGCAACCTTTTTCTATCCTCTTCATTAGTTTCAAGCAAGTATTTAATAATACAATGGAGAACATTCAACACACTTATAGATAGAAGGAACTGATGATTTTCCATGAGTTGACATTGCTATGAATTACAGAGCAGTTGCTAGAGAGACCATTGAGTTTATTAGAAAAAAATGAGATCTCCAAACTAGAATACACATCATATCATGGCAGGATTTTTATTTTGAATCCCTCTAGAAAATATTCAATTTAAAAAGCAATATGTTAATTGTGAATTTAAAGATAACTAACATTTTCAAAATAATATATTTATAAACAAACAAATAACCAGAAAAACCTTTTTTCTTGGTGTACAGTAAATGAAAGAGTGAATGATCTTTAATTGTTCAATTATAATTTAATTAAAAAAGGCAATAATCTGAATACACATCTCAGGCACTACAATGTGACTGCTATAACCTGGCTTTATCAAATTTAACAAGACTAAATATTTTAGCAACATTATCTGCTTGGTTCCTTTGATTCGTCCCATATGCCATTTTCATGCTACTTTTAATTAGAATATTATATTACTTTACTCCTTAGCATATGGTGGCCACATGGTGTGCAATATCTATTAACTTATTCTAGGAACATGTGGTAATTAGAATGTTTGTGCTAATTATTGCCTAGATGTTATACTCTTTGATTCAGAACTCTTCAGTCTTGGAAGGGCAAAGGTTCTATATGTAAAATCAAGAAACACATATATATATAGAGTGAGAGAGAGAGAGTTAAATATATATTCACAAATGTGTACATCAAGGATGAGGAACTTCAGGCCCATGGGCTAGACACACTTCATCAGGGTTAGCTGTTGGTGAGTTTCCCAACACTTTGTTTACCTGAATGTCCACAGGCACAGAGCCCTGCAAGTCCCATTGGCTGTGGTTCACAATTCATGGCCATGGGAGCTGCAAGGTTCTGTGGCTGCAGACACTCAGATAAACAAAGCATTCGGTGGCCTGCCAGTGGCTATCCCTCATGAAGTGCAATGTTCCCTCTAATCTTTTCCATCCATGTGCAGAATACATGTTTTTATATGCATCAAGGCATGTGTGAATGTGTGCCTCTGCTAGAAGCACAAACTTATTTGTGGACACTCTGTTAATCACATGGGCATCTCTTCTGAGCTGCTGCACAAGTGCCCACCTTAGAGTGCCCCAGCCCTGCTTTAAAGCTTTCACTGTGCAATATGGGACTAGTAAGCATTTGTGTTTGGCTTCTGGTGAGCCCAATAGCATGTCCAACTGAAGATCATCTGAAGTCTATTTTGTCTCATCCAGCCATCTTAATGTTTTCCTCTCCCTTGCCCCTAAAGATGTTGTAAAAATAACACTCATTGACTTTACAGAACTTTTTTTTTTTTTTGCTTTGACTTCCTATCTGCCTCTTATCCATTGTGTCATGTGGACCTACTTCCATCATTTGTTTTTATATGTTTGCATTTAAAGAGGCTAGTGCTTTATTAGATATTGTATTTGAGTTTATTGTTTGTTTGTTTTTTAAGAATGCCCTGTATTTATTACCTGGGGAATTGCATAAATTATTGAAATACAAGAAAACAAAACTACAGATTCTAACTGAACAATTGCTGCTCTACAGAAAAGCAGTTAGCAATATAATAGTAAGAGAGAAATGTTTTTGTAATGAATATATTTTTTCCCATCATCAGAACATCCATAGCTGGGTAAGGTGGAAGTAGAGAATGGAAATAGAAGGCAAGAAATGGGAGTTCAGCCATTGACTTCAATGAGTGCAAGATGAAACCCACAAAGTATATAGCCATGTGGGTAACATGACCCCAACATTTCTAAAGAGGAATCTTTCTATTTATCTCACTAGTCTTTGGATCAGGCCTCAATGCAAGATCAAGTCCATTATAAATAACTGGTCAAGATCCTGACTTACCCTTACTTTGTGATGCCTTAAATATGTCTCACTATTTAATCTAAATAAATTATACTTTTGTGAGCAGCATAAGATAACAGAGTGTATCCATTTTAGAGCATATATCCATTTAATATATGGATATATATTAAGTGTGCTCTGTCAGTAAGACTAGAGATGACATTTGCTATTTTGCCACAAAAATGCATTCAGTGAGTACAACCTCTAGACAATTAGGACAAAAATAATCTCTATAGGCATCTTATTTCTGCACATAGCAACTGCTCAGCAGTATTGACTTTTCTCTTTGGTGCTCTATGAATGTACAGAAAATGTCTGTTCATATTCAAGCTTTTGACCATTATAGCCCATTGGAAATGTATTTACATTATTATAGATAACTTTGGGAAACATTTTTGTATGCTATTGACATTTGTTCGTACTTTCAGTTGACAATGGCGAATGTGGTAATTAGAGCTGTGGAAAGAGTTTCTCCTCTGTGTCAGCAAAAGTCAGGAATTATATCCTTTCACCATCTCTGCTACCATCTTTTACTCTTTCATGCTTACTTGTACTCTGACCTGCAAAGTGGGTTCCTCCTGCATATCTGTACTGCCTCAGAGCATGAATGAAAGCTGTGCCGAAAGCTGTGCATCAAGGGTGCAAAGCAGAACATCAGAAGGTCATACATTCCTTACTGCAATAGCTTTTAGAGAATGAGAGCTGTAGCTTTCAGAGTTACAGTGAGATCAGTTCAGAGAGGGAAGGAGTGAATTTGTGCGAGCATATTGTGAGGCAAAAGCAGAAAGGCAATTTGACTAAGGGAGAGGGAGGGTGGAATTGGCTGACCTCCCTCAGAGTTTCTGGTTAGCTGATGAAGGTGTATTTTAAGGAGAAAAGTTTCTAAAACATAAACTGCATTTTTTTCTATAATATTTATCCCTGTCAGCAATCAGTCCAGGGGAGAAAATTTTTCCCTTACTTATGTTCATACATGGATGTAAATGTGATAACTCCAATATAAGTGGTTGAGTATGACACAAGTATTGAGGGGGATTAGTCTTTTCGTATTACACAGTGCTCTTAAGAGTATTTAATTTCCCAGTCCCCCTTTTTATCTTTACATGAACTTTAGGGAATTCAAGCCACTTCACCTTCAGGTTAGGTTCCACACACACACACTTTCCTCTCCAAGCTATGCAGACTTTGCCAAAATATTTGTGTCAGAAAATAGCCTGAATACTGGAATGCAAAGATGAATACAGATTTCAAAACATCACCCACAACAGTTGGAGATGTTTGCATCTATGCTTTTGGTTCAGCCAATCTAGGAATATAAGGGTATGTCTACACTAGCTCTTTAGTTCGAGCTAGGTAGGGTAATGAGGGCAAGCAGAGTTGCAAATGAAGCCCGGGATTTAAATATCCTGGGCTTCATTTGCATGTTCCCGGGCACCGCCATTTTAAATCCCTTGTCCGAACTCCGTGCTCGGGCCACATGGCATGGACTAGTAGTTCGAATTAAAGATCTAATTCGAACTACCGTTACTCCTTGTGGAATGAGGAGTAACGGTAGTTCGAATTTGGATCTTTAATTCGACTACCTACTCCGTGCACGCAGCCGCGGGTACGGAGTTCGACTAAGGGGATTTAAAAATGGCGCACTGAAACATGCAAATGAAGCCCGGGATATTTAAATCCCGGGCTTCATTAGCAACTCCGCTTGCCCTCATTACCCTACCTAGCTCGAACTAACGAGCTAGTGTAGACGTACCCTAAGAGAGCTGAAAAATTACATCCAGAATTGAATTTTGACTGCTTAGTCCCCGATTCTAGAAGTGTTTAGATCCTAAGGTTGGGAAAAGGGGCAGTGGTTTTATTTTTTATTGAGCAATGGGAAGAAGTTGCTGTAAGGTATGATAGAAGCTGGAAATGGGCGACAGGGCATGGATCACTTTGTAGGTTACTTTTTCCTTTCATGAGGGCACTGGCCCCAATCAGACAACAGAATACTAAGCTAGATGGGCCTTTGGTCTGACCTAATATGGCTGTTGGTATGTTTTTATGACAGAATTTCTCATTGGATTTCCTTTTGACATTTTGATTATATTCCATAAAAACATTCCTTTGGACACCTCTTTGTATGTGAAGACTGGAAGCCAGACCCGCAGTAGATGTTAGTCAGTATAGTGCCATTGAAGTTATTAGACCTACACCAATTTGTGTCAGGTAACACTCTGACCCTGGCTATTTAATTCACTCAGGCTACATGCTGGGAAGATGAGGGTGTCCTATTTGGACATCTGCTGCCTTTTGTTTTGTAACTCCTATAGTATGAATTTATTTGTTTCTTTTTCTTGATGTGCACAAAGAGGCACGGCTTCTAAACACAGAAATATTCATATAAGAGCATTTACAAAGAGGTTTGAGACCAGGACTGAGTTTTTGTAAAACATAGTCATGCATTTATACAACTCATCTTTCATGATATAGTTAACATGGGTGAAATATCTTTTTCTTTGTGACCTTCACAAATATGTTTGTTCAGAATTAATTATCACTGTTTAAATATTGATCAGTGTGGAAGTCAAAAGAAATTGAGATTCCCTCCATATTGTATTCATCTTTCTAGTATCTTTTGTTTTAAATATAGGTTTATTCATTTCAAAATGATACTTTAAACACTATAGCTGTGCAAAACCTTTACACAATATTTTATGGCTACAGAAACTGCAACAATGAGTATTGTCAGATCCATGCTACCCTTCCTCAGGGCTTGATCTTATTAAATGCTGAGCTCCTATTGCTTCTACATGCTACAATGGGAGTTGATATTGCATGGTGCCTTCCAGAATCTTTCACTTAGACATTTCGTTTTTCCTCTCCCAGATTTATAAAGTTGGAAGTAGCCACCAGGAAATGGTCTGCTGTGCACATAAGTGTCAAGTTAACATACACTTCATACTTGAAAGGGATGAAGTAGCGTGTAACCTGTGACTCTCTAATCATTTTCAGCAGTTGTGGTGTCATCTTCGTGTCAGTGCAATATGATGCATGTGTATGAAACTCAGCATTATGGCTACCTGCCAGATGATCTCTGCCTTAAAGCCTGTACAACAGTAAAAGTGATCAAAGAACTATCAGGTCACATATATAACAACTCCACAAAGCCTGTTCATATCTAAGCTTAGCAATTTTATTTTTATTTCTCAGAGCTGTACTTTTCCAAGGCTCACTGACAGAACATGTCATAAGCATTAAGCAATCATTCCTCTTCCCCAGCTAGTATTTTTTTCCCCAGGATTCTGATCCATTCTGCTGTGATAGTCAATGCATTTTGCATGAGCTCCTCCTAAAGGGAAGCTATTAAGTACAAGAGGGAGCAAAAAAGTCAACTTTGAGAAGAGAACTTTTTTTTTTGAGTGCTTTTGGAAAAAGCCTCTGCACTTTTTTTTTAGTTGTGGATCACTTGAAATAACTTTGTCAACCAAAGATTAACACATCTGACTTCACTTCATTTAGAGAGACAGAAAATAAAATAGGTTAGTAAAAAAACCTGAAAGATGTGATTATACCCATAGCAGGTCACAGCAAACCAGGAGATGAACCCACAGACTTCATTAATCACTAGCGAATCTTACGTCGACACTGCATGCTTATTTAGGAATAAGCTATTTGAGAAGAACTACTCTGAAATAGCTTATTTCAAAATAGCACATCTACACAGCCAAACCCCGTAAAATAGTGCTTAGCTATTTTGAAATAGAGCGTCCACACTGATTGGACCCTGAATCTCATTTAGGGCCAGCCAGACCACTTCAGGCAGGGCATCAGGGCAGCAGTTACTTCCTGAAGCTGCTCCCTGAGGCTATCTGAGGCTTGTGCTTAAAAGGACCCGCCCTGTACAGCCGTGTCTCAGGTTCTTCTCCTTTGCTTACCTCATTGAGGTACAGCAAAGCCTTTTCTCTGCTTGTTGTGGTTGTCCTTGTGGACACCTCAGCTCTCCAGCCATGGAGCTGGACCTGCCTCTGGGCAGTCAATGGTCCTTATCTGTCATGCTGCAGTTCCTGCTGCAGTTTCTGCAGGCTTCCCTCCAGGCCCTGGAAGGATGCAATCCCCAACTTATCATGGAGACCCTCATTATCTCTCTGTGAGTGCAGCTCTTGCAGCTGCACCCCACCATGCACCACTGCTTCTGGTGTCTGGACACGAGTTCCAACTGGTGGGACCAGCTTGTTATGGAGTGGTGGGATGACCAGCAGTGGCTCCTGGATTTCCGCATGTGGAAGGACACCTTTCTGGATCTGTGTGAGTGGCTCGCCCCTACCCACATGCGACCCACCAGTCCCCCTCAAGAAGCGGGTTGTCATAGCTATTTGGAATCTCTCCACACTGGACAGCTACCGATCCATCGGGAACCAGTTCGGCATGGGGAAATCAACCATCAGGGCCCTGGTCATGCAGGTATGATACTCTCGGGCTATTGTTCCAGGAGGGGTGGGTGAAGTGCTGGAAAGGTGTACCCTAGGGAAACGGGGGGGGGGGGGGCAGGGGAGGTTGGTGGTGGGGATGGGGATGGAAGCCCCTTTTTCTGGACAGCTTTTCAGTCCTGCCCTCACAAAGCCCTGCTGGGGGATGGGCTAAGTAGGGGATTACTCCTAGTGTGTGTGGGGGGTAAGAAGGGGATGGGCTTGGGGACCTCCCGGGAGCTTTGGCAACCCTTTTATTCTCTGTTTGTTTGTCTCCTTCTACAGGTGGTGAGGGCCATCAACACTGTCCTGCTGCATAGGGTCATCAGCTGGGGTGATGTCGACCCCATCGTTGATGGCGTTGCCAAAGTGGGCTTCCCCAACTGTGGAGGGGCTGTTGAGGGCATCCACATCCCCCTCTGGGCCCCCAACCACCAGGCATCTGTACAAATCAACCACAAGGGGTACTTTTTGATGGTTCTTCAGGCCCTTGTCAACCACTGTGGGCAGTTCACCAATATCTATATTGGGTGGTTGGAGAAGGCACACGATGCCCACATCTTCTACAACTCCAGTATCTTCCAGAAGCTGCAAGCTGTCACTTTTTTTCCCCTGACCATCAGGATCAGGAACGTGGATTTACCGATATTCATTGTGGGGGGGGTGTAGCCTACCCTCTGTTGCCCTGGTTCATGAAGACTTGCACTGGACACCTTGACCCCACCAAGGAACAGTTCAACACCAGGCTCAGAAGAGCCCGCCTGTTGGTGGAGGGCACCTTCAGGCATCAGAAGGCACGGTTCCAATGCCTCTTCATCTGGCTGGACATCAGGGAGCAGAACATCCTCACGTGGCAGCCACATACTGTGTCCTTCACAATATTTCTGAAAGGATGGGGGAGACATTCCTGACAGCGTGGGGAGGCAGAGGCTGGTCGGCTTGGCAGGGCCTTCGAGCAGCCGTGCATCAAAGAGCTGTGCACATCCGGGAGGCCCTGAGAGAGAGTTTCTCACAAGGATCTCAGTGACTCTCTCCCCTGCACTTCCCCACTAGGGGCCCGAGCATCACCCCTTTCTGCCTGTCCCCCCCCCCCCCCCCCCGATACAATAAAACACACTTTGTGTTTTGGAAAAAAAAACTCTGTTTTGTTTTTTTCTTTATTTGGGTTAGAAGTAACAGAGGAGGAACTGGAGACATAATCTGGGAGAGGGGGAAAAGCGGGGGGAAGGGGAGGAGAGGGAATGAGAACCTTTGAGGGGGAGGAGGGAGGTGGAAAGGGGAGGAGGGGCTCAGGACTGGGGCTGGAGTGGTGCCTGGCTATGGTGTTTCCACTGCATCTGGGGTGGGGACCTTGGCAACCATGGGTGGGGGGAGGGAAGGCAAAGGGGAGAAGCAGGAGCAGAGGCTGGAACAGGGGATGGAACAGGAGGTGGAATGGGCTGGAATAGGAGCAGCAGGAGGAGCTGGGGCTGGAGCTGGAACAGGGGCTGGAACAAGAGCAGCAGCAGGAGCAGGAGCAGGCATCATGCCAGAGATGAGTGCTTGAACTGCCACACGCATAGTGCAGCCCTGCTCTTGCAACTCCTGCCACACCTGGATGTCCTCCTCCAGTATCCAGTCCAGGATGTTGAGTGTGGAGGGTCTTGTTTTCACCAGCACCTCTGGGTCACCCGTTATCAGGAGGCTGGCCCAGGTGGTGTCAACCACCCCCCTCCCAGAGCTGGTCTGGCTGTGGAGAAAAGAGAGACAGTCAAACATCCCTAGAGACATTGTCCCTCGAGCCTTGCCCCCATCTGTGAGCTGAGACTGACAGTTCTCAGGTCAGATGAAAGCAATGTGCTTGGAGCAAGGCCATAGACATCTGCTTTACTGCAGCTGGTGCAGAGATCCTGAAGGTTTTCCTCCTCGCCCCAGACCTCAATGAGGGCCATGATCTCTGCACCAGACCAGGAAGCCACACACCTCTTTCAGCACCTGGCAGGATCCTGGAATCTGTCTGACTGCTCCCTGGGAGCAGTGGAGGGCTTGGTGGGAGCAGCAGAGTTGCTCATTGTGGCCCAAATGCTAAGCATTTGCTAAGCATGGTGACTCAGAGCTGTCAGGGCCAGTTTCCTGCCACAAGCCCTTTTCCTTCTGCCTACAGATTTAAGGGCTGCAGGGAAAGAGGAACTATAGAGTTGTGATGAGTGTGGGCAGAGCAGGGCACCTGTGAGATTTCTTGGAGGCCCCTTATTTCAAAATAACTGCAGCTGCCATCTCTACACACGCACTATTCCAAAATAGCTATTTTGGAATAGGCATTATTTTTTGTGGGATGAGGTTTACCGAAGTCAGAATAAGCCACCCATTATTGCAATATTATTTTGAAGTAATGGGATTGCTGTATAGGTGCTCACAAAGTTATTTCGGAATAATGTCCTTTATTCTGAAATACCATTGCTATGTAGATGCACCCTAAGGCTACATCTAGACTGCAGGTTTCTTTCAGCAGAAGCTTTTCCAGAAGAGATTTTCTGGAAAATCTTCTTTTGAAAGAGAGTGTTCACACAGCAAAAGCTCATCCAAAAAAAGATCTGTCAGAAAAACCTCTGCATTCTTTCAACTTTTTGTCAAAAGAATGCAATTGCAATGTGTATGTAATTGTAGTTTTTCTGGAAAAACTCTGCAGTGTAGACATACCCTGAGATAGTTAACACATAGTATATGTGTGATGGCCAAACTACTTCATCAAGTATGCACCTCCCCAAATCCTTCTGTTCCTAGAAAAAAATAGTTTCTTACAAACCCGAGTCAAGTTTTCATTTCTCATTCTTCAAATACAAATTTGTATTTGAAAATATTTCTGTAGTAGAAAAGGCTTTTGTAATGTGCAAAGGTTTTAATTGCATTCTTTACTTTTTCTGTAAAATCTGAATGTACAATGTTGTTCAGCCAAATGTAAAAAATATGTATAAAATGCATTAAATATCATATTAATAACTGGGCAGATGGATAGTCCCGAGGTAAGGTCCATCATTCAGATAATGCATAGTTATTCTAATGTCATAAAGTTGGCTACAATATTTCACTCCAGGCTGTGAATAGGGACAGCACTTCAGTGCCAGTTTTTGTTATGGGCAGAGAGAATGCTGGCTGGGAAACTTGAATGTTTATAGATTCTTTTGCATTTCTACCACATAGAATTGCAAGACTGACATATAGAGTTATACATCTCCAAAAAGACTCCTAATAAAGGAAAATGAGAGTGGGCAAATGAGATAAGAAAGCACACAAAGTTCATGTTGAGGAATGGTACATCAAAATCTCATATCCCAGGTGGTGTTTGGAATTTGGCCAAATATAGTAGTGGTGACAATGTCCCTAATTTTGTCCAGGTTTGATCAGGACATCTTTCAGGATCATGACAACAAAGACCCAATGGGATTACAGTGGATCCTAGGGTCCCAAGAGAATGATGGTGTGGCAACCATGATGGTGAAGTTCACTTTTTCCTGTTCATCCACTTCCCAGCCAGCTGTTATTGTGTTCCCTCATGATTTCCCTCCACAGTCTTTTATTTTAGAAGTCCCCAAAATGGGGGAGTGATAGGTAGTATAATTCATCTCGCTGATATTTTGCCTACCAACAAAAACTAATTTGGCGCACCAATTTTTCACCTCCTCACTTTTCTTGTTTTCCAGTAATGAGCTTGACACAGCGCTGGAGTTACATAGTAATTTTTTGAACAAAATTTTCTTTCTCCCTTTTGCATTTCTACCACATGGAATTGCCAATTTCCCATCACCATTTTTTGTTAGAGGTTACTGTGACTTTTTATGAACTTCCACTCATTTTCCACAAAAGAGCTCACAATTAGAGGCAATGTGGAAGCCCAGTTATCACAACAGGGAGAGACAGTAGCTTCAGGACTAAGACTGTTTCCCTTTGTCTAATACGATTCCTTGATCCCTGTTAAAAGAAGATGATTCATTCTATGGTTCTTCACCACTGTAATGTGACAATGGTAGTTTTTAGTACTGTGTGCTTTAGCAGCTGGTCTTGTACTCCACAGCACTGCATTACTTCAAAAGACCTTACAATGCTTAGGAATATTGTTAGTGGTTAGAAGGGGGGTGGGTGCATTTTATTCTTGATTCTGCCACTGATCCTATTTTAACCTTGAGGGCTCCATTTTTAACATGTTAAGCTAGACCCACAAAGGGATTAGTTGGGCAAATATCACTGTAAGTGCCTAAACCAAAATGTAGAGCTCCAAAACGTCCACCTAACCCTGACAGAGTCTCCAAAGCACCTACATTATGCAAGTGGGCATGCACACTCTCAGAAAAGTTCTGATGCTGGGCACCTAACTCACACCTAAGATCAGTGAGATCCTCAAACTATGCATTACTCCAACTATCATACCCTCTTGATTTGATCTGCCAGGCATTTGCAGAGACAACCTACCAGATTGAGCATTGTACAGTACAACATAATTCCTGTAACTTTTATCCTACAGGTTGGAGAATGTGAAAGGCACTGGTTCAGTTACTAACTGTGGTTGATATGCTGTAAGGACTTGAGCCTGGATTGCCACATTACTGGTGAGTGCTCTACTTACTAAGCTATTCTACTTGATGTGAATAATTAAAGTCATTGGAGGAGGGATTTGAACTTGGGTTTCACATGTGAGTTCCAAAACCATAGAGCTCTCTCTGTTTCCCTGGCCAACTAAAGCTCAGTCCTTCAAGAAAATACAGAGACAAAAATCCACACGCTCAGGCCAATTTTACATTCACAGGGAACATAGAAGCAAGAAAAAACTCCAGCTACATTAATTATGTAGCTGGAATTGACGTACTTTGTTTTACATTTCCTCACCATCCCCACAGCAGGCGGCCGATGGGAGCAAACGCTCTCATCTGCTTCCCTTACTTCTTGCACAAGTAGGAGTACCAGCAGCCGATAGGGCCCCCTCTGAGTTTGATTTGGCAAAGCTTAACTAGATTCGATAAATCAAACTCCGGAAGATTGATTACAGAAGTATCAATCTTCTGTCTAGTGAAGAGATGGCCTCAAGAACATGCTTAAATTTAAGCACTTGAGGGTCACATTGACTTTATCCCTTTCGCTAATATCAGGACAGGTTGCCTGTAGAAATTCTTTTTTGTTGTGTAAAGTTATAAATAAGATTTGGCCACTTGGCCAAAATCCTAATTCTCTGTCTCCTTATTTTTCTCCTGCCATTTGAAGCTGTCCAGCTCAAAGATCATGCTCAAATCTTATTTAATTTTATGTCACTCACTTCAGAAAACTAGTGCTTTGAGCTGCTGCCTAACATTTACCTTTTATCTCTAGTCTCAGCTGGAGATTTCCAATCTCAAAAGAACAGAAAAATCCTACTATGTACTAGGAATTTGTTTAGGTAACATTGTTAAACATTCTGGCTTTTCAATTATGGATGAGTATGAAATTATACATGACAAGGAAATATGTACAGCTGTACCATACAATACCCACATGCTGTCCATGTATTTGGACCTTTGGGAAGCCCTAGGCCAAAGGCCAAATTCATTAACCCAAACAAGAATTGTGGTTATTCCACTATGGCCACATAACATCTTATTCTATTGATTTTATTTTAATTCAGCATTTATAAATGTGCTTTTTTTATTGGACTTGGTTTTTTAAAAAATACATCATTTATAAAATTGTATAATCTTTTAGGGCATACTCCTATGAGAATCCAGGCTTCTTCAACTCTCATTCCAATTCTATCAGGCGACAATTCAGTAGAGCACTTAAGCAGTGGCTTTATTTTAAGTTTCTTTAAATTTGAGCATCTGCTTGAGTCCTTTGCTTTGTCAGGGTCTCAATCAATGCACACCTAAGGTATTTATCACCATTGTAGCTGGCTGCACTGTGCACCTCACATGAGCACAACAGTGTGCTGGGTCAAACCCTGTAAATGCTCTGCGGATATTGAAGATTTCAAACAATATTGCATTCCTAAATGAACATAATTATATAAGACCCTAGATACACTAAAATTAAGCTGTTTTTAAATAAAGTTCTCTCAGCATATGAGGGAAGGAATAGTTGCTTGTCAAAAACTGCCAGGAACAATATCTCAGATTTAAACTGATTCTTCCCTTTATCAAAGTTATATAAAAGTAAATTTAGTAGCATATTTCTACTACAGTTATAGAACAAGGAGGAAAAAAAAACAGTTAATTCGGAGTGACTCAGTACAGAATATCTGTATTATAGACTGAATTGGAGACAAATTAGTGTAACTCCCTAGATGCATCTGTTAGTAAAAGACTGCTGTTTTACTGATCACAATGAGAAATGAGAGAGAAAAATCAACTGCAGGTATTGGAAATGTTGGGCTGCATCTAGACTGGCATGATTTTGTGCAAAAGCAGCCACTTTTGCGCAAAATCTTGCCGCCTGTCTACACTGGCCACTTGTATTTGTGCAAGAACACTGACTTTGTAATGTACAAAATCAGTGGTTCTTATAAAATACTCGACGCTCCGCTCAGGGATAAGCCCTCTTGCACAAGTATTCTTGCGCAAGAGGGCCAGTGTAGACAGCCACGTTTATTTCTTGCGCAAGAAAGCCCGATGGCTAAAATGACCATCAGAGCTTTCTTGCGCAAGAGAGCATCTACACTGGGCACGGATGCTTTTGTGCAAAAGCAAATCTTTTGCGCAAAGGCACATGACAGTATAGATGCTCTCTTGCACAAATACTTTTAACGGAAAAACTTTTCCGTTAAAAGTATTTGCGCAAAATCTTGCCAATCTAGACGCAGCCTTGATGTTTTACCTTTTGTGTGGATGTGTTCCATTTTTTGGTGTTATAGTTCTGAGCTGCAATAGGAAAATCATATCTGCTATGTTATCCCGATTAATATTTTAATACACATTTTACTTTACTCAGAATTAAGATTGTAACATACTAATTAAATTTTGAACATTAAGGTGAATACATCAAAAAGAGCTCTGTACTGTATTTAATATAGCAGAAATACCCGGCGTCGCCCAGGGAAAATATACTAAAAGGTGTGATGAATGAACTACGTCAATTACATTAATATAGCATATTGTATAGCCGGTTCCCGAGTTACGAACTCATTATGGACCGAACGCTTGGCCGTAACTCGGAATGGTCGTAACTCGGATCCCATTGAGTTACATTGCGACCATGCTGTTCATAAGCGCGGGTTGCGTTCGTAACTCGGAGCCCGCATTTACAACCACTTTGGTCGTAAGTGCGGATGGTCGTAAGTCAAGGTGGCCGTAAGTTGGGGACTGGCTGTACTGGAAATACTTTTGATATATTACTTTAAGAAATTAACATAGCTAGTGATGTGCTTACAAAACAACAAAGCCCATAGGGTCTCTTTTCTCAATCCACACAAATCAGGAAGGCCCATCTTCCCTTAAAGACTCTATGCAAACCAATGCCTGCAGCCTCCTTGCCAGAAGCCCTGAGAAATGGAGGGGATGTCTCCTGGGCTCTGCAGCAGCAGCAAATCACTGCAGGCAACCTGAATGGACTTCCTAGCGGCAGCTGGACTGGCTGCATTGATCAGACAAAGCAAAAGACCTTCAGACCAGGTGCAATGAGTGATATCTAGATGGTCAGAACATGCAGCGCCTGAACATACCTGTTCTAATGAGAATAAGCTGTTCTGAGTGTACCGTGTCCTCCTCAGGCTCCACGGTGCTCAAAACCTTGTCCTCCTACCCACCTCCTCTTTGTACTGGGAGCTGAATCCTGCAAAGTGCATAATGCCCGGGGCACTTGCTGATAACGCACACAGCCCTGCCAGGAGAACGCACGCAGCCCAAAAGAGGGCGAGTGGTGGGATGGCTCATTTGGGTGTTGTGGGAGGGAAGCAACTTTAATTTCCAGAAGGGGTTCAGTCAGAGCCTGGCTGTATAAAGATGTTGAGAGGCTGTAATAGCTGGAGGCTTCTTCCAGCCACAATTAGCAAGGCTACATCCCAGCCAGCATCAGCCACATTTGGGTCTGTCCTGGAGACCTGCTGGTGCCCTAGTCTAGGGGAGGTTGCTGATTCTCCGCCCCACTGCAGTCTCTCCTCCATGGGCTTTCCTTGATGGTGCTGCAGGTACCCACATGCTTTATCCTCTAGGATCTTGTAGTTGCAGTTTATGTGACACGCTTAACAGAAGAGTCCAGAAAATGCCTATGATCAGGCGCTACTAAAAGCTAATTATCAGTTAGCTCTGGGGAACTGATTTTGAGATATAACCAATCCAGTTATTGAAGTTAGGAAATCAGTAGTATCCATGCAAAATTTGGTGTTTCTAGCTCTTACCGTTTCAGAGATCTTCCATTTTGGAATTATCAATGGGCCCAATTGGGGCTCTGGGGGAACCGGGGAAACCAATTTTGAGATATAACCAATCCAGTTATTTAAGTTAGGAAATCAGTAATATCCATGCAAAATTCCTAACTGTCAGGGTGGTTAAACACTGGAATAAGTTGCCTAAGGAGGTTGTAGAATCTCCATCACTGGAGATATTTAAAAGCAGGTTAGATATATATCTATCAGGGATGGTCTAGATGGCACTGGGTCTTGCTGTGAGGGTAGGGGACTGGACTCGATGACCTCTCAAGGTCCCTTCCAGTTCTAGTGTTCTGTGATTCTATGATTCTCTGATAATCAAATTATGTCAACTTTTTTAATCTTCTACCCACTTGCTGATATAGGAGTATTTATAAACTGGGAAGGGTAAAAAATACAGCAGAAAAATGGTTCAATAAAAATTATTAATTGTGTTCCAGAACAGAGTTATTTTACTATTTTCATTCTTATTTCAAACGTTGAAAAGAATTATCAGCTATTGAATTATTTCTGTTGTTCAACCAAGGATTTCATAATTTTATAGCACTCTTATATTGTTTTCTGTTTCACAAGAACATTTGATATATTAAATATAATGTTTGATTCAACACAAAAATTAGAATACAAACCTTTAGCAGTTAATTTCACATCCAAATTTCATCAGGCTTCTATACAGATTTTGTGTCCCTCCAGTTGGCACCTTCTTTTGTTGCCATTTCAAAGCAAACACATTTCTTCTTCTTGCACTTTTTTTGGGGGGGGAAGTGAATTTACACAGCTTGTGTTTTTTCTCTCTTTGGTCAAGGCAACTGTGCCACATATGGTGAAACATCTTGTTTCACCATATTCATGAGGTAAATCTTTTTTTTTTGTATGCTGATCTCAATGAATCAGCATTGCTAATCAGGAGGATGCACAGCTTCTCCAGTGAGACCTTCTGCCCCTGCTTGCTTTGAAATTGTTAACTTCTTACTTGCTTGATTAATGTACAGACTATGTACACTCAACTACTTTTAATGGGGAGTATATAATCTGTAGCAGAGGCCTGCTTTACTTATTGTGCTTGTATTTTAAAATGTTCTTTACATTGGCAGCTTAATTTCTTAATCTTTCACAAATAAATAAATACATCATTTTACAGTTTATTAAACCTTAAAAAAGATTATGTGGTTTGACACTAATCTTTGAGTTTGCACTTTACTATCAACAGAATCCTACTTGGTCTATAATCAGTCTAAGAGAGGGTGATGCATCCAGACAGGCAAATATCCAAGCAACTCTCAGATTGCCAAAGTACAGTCAACATTGGTGTATGCTGAATTATTTGTAAATGTAATAAACCATACAGAAATAAAATTAAAAGCCATTAGAATCCACATCGCCTCACCTCTGCCGTCAATGAGTCCCAGCATTGTACATTTGTTGCATATAAATTCAGCTATAAAGCATTTCCTGGAAGCAGAGAGCAAAGCTAGCAAGCTTTACTTTAATTGTGTTTTTTTCTATTATTAGTTAATTGACATTATTATTATAATCCATAATTTGAAAGTATCAGTTTTCACAGTTCAGGGCAACTGTACCTGTATTCCTCTTATGCAGTCCCTCCAGAGCACCTGTTCTAGGTTCCCAGCACTCCAGCCATCATATGTCTTGGGTAGAGAAACCTATGTCTTTCTCCCTCCCAATTTGTTTTTTTCCCCAGGCTACTCTATCCCCTAACTACACTTTTATATGCTCAGCAAACCAGACTAGCTAAAAGATCAGCATCTGCTCTTTGCTTTTTTCCCCCCAAAGGCATAATTCCTACAAATGCAAGTTTCCACACAACTCTTTCTATTCAAGATAGTTTATTTTAAGATAAAATCAGTAGAGAGAAAACCCATCAAAGCAGTAAAAGAACTTACACACACATCAAAGCTGCTTCCCAGAGATCACCCAAATTCCATCCTCAGACTATGGTGTCAGTCCTTCAAAACACAAAATTGGGACTTGAGAAGTTATATACAATCCTAGCCCACATTAATGTATAAACAATTTGTTTACTACAATGATAATTAAACTTAATTCAATAAGCTCATACCAGTTCCTTTGGCATTAAGCATGAGTTTAATGGTATAGTAATTCATTAAATAAAGAAATATGAACTTCAATGGTCTGCCCTTAATAAAATCCTTTCTAAATAAAAGAAAATAATTCTGTAATGTCTGTCATAGGCCATAGCTTTGGCCATTCTACATCTAAGTTGTTTTGTAGTTTAGTTACATGGAAATGGCATGACACAGTTCTTAGCTTAGTCTTCAATGGCAGTGAGTTCCTTGGATGAAATTCTGTTGCTTTAATTCAGAAGAAAATAGGCACCTTATGTGTTAACATAACCCAGTCCAATATTAAAATCTTAAACATGGTTCAGGCTTTGGTATACAAAGATCTTAGACTGCTTAGAACCATGACAAGCACACCATTAAATATCTTTTAACCGTTAGTTAAAGATACAAAAAATATTTAAAAAAATATTTGAATATAAATATTAAGCAAGGCATTAATTTTCAAAATCTTTCTTGTTCTCTTTCCCGTTATCTGGAGAGATTTTCAAAAGGAATAAACCCCCTTTATCTGATAATTTATTAAATAGTATCTAAGATGGTAATCACTGTATTTCTTTAGAAAAAGACGTTAGTTTAGAGGAGTTGGATGTGCTATTGTTGATGCTGTTGTTAAATTCCTAATGTGTCATCTTGCGGGAAAGAGAGGAAATTCACTCAGATGAGCTTGGGATGCTGTTGTTAAAGTTGCTATTAAAGTCCTGGAGCTAGTAGTGATGGTGATGTCTTCTGGGTCCCATTCTTTGACCTGATCTGGTCAAGACATCTCTCACGATTAGGACAAAGAAGGTCTTGGCTCCTAGGAATGGCGGGCAATGGCAGCCAGAATGTTAAAACTCATTCTAGTAGCCTTCACTAGTTTTTTCTAAGAGTTCTTCCTATTTGTGTTTCTTTCCCCACAAAATCTCTTTCTTTTAAAGACCCAAAAAGGGAGAGATGGGTGGAATAGCCCATTCCCTCACTCTTTTGTCCACCAATTAGGCCTAATATCTGACACAGCAATTTGTTTCATTAACTTTCGTCTTCATATCATCTGTTCTTAGTAAGCATAATTTCAACAATCCTTGGACTATATCAATGTGGTCTTTTTGGTTTAGACTAATCCATGTTCTCTGTCTGGCTTTCTTGCACCTGCTCCCATACACATTTGTTATTACAGATTATTGTGATTTTTTTTGTGAATTTACATTCACTTCATAAATCTGTAAGCCCAATTGTCATATCAGGTTCTAATTTGAGAATGCCATGTCCCAGGTTCCTGCCTCTTTAAATCTTTGCTCCATTAGCCACAGCACTTCTGCCAATCATAGCTGCAAAAATGGGGTACAACACAAAAGATGTTCTCTGAGACTGCATGGCCTAATTCCAATTGGGCCTTAAAAGTGTATGAAATAGAACTATTACATGGATCTGCTAATAGATGGGAACCTAGTGTGGACTGAGGATGAAGGCACTTTGATGTTTTGTAGTCAATTTTTTTTTCAGGCCTAAGCCTTGTCAGGACTCTTAATGTAAGCATTCATCTGCTTATTGTGTACGCTACACTTAGCCATTAGGCATTCACAAAGGGCTCCTGACCTATGCACCAGATAAATTGCATTCCCAGATACCTCTAAAGAGAGACTTTTGTTCACCTGCTAGCAACTCAATCCCTTCTTTGCCAGTAGTACAGAGAGTTACTGAATTACTAAGTATGGGTGTAACCCTTCTGCCAGGTAGTGCTGGCAGCAGCCAGGCCCAGATTCAATATCTAGGGGTTCTTTTTCATCCATCCCTCACAGGACTGGCTCAAGTCCCCACCCAGTAGCCTGGGAAATCCACACACATCCTGAGCACCTCTGAGAGGCAATGCTTCCCCACTCACAAGCACCAAGTCTGAGCATAGAAAATAAACTTTCAATGAAAGAGGGAGAGAAGTAACGTGGCATTAACTTGGGAAAATACCACAGAGTTCATAACCAACCCATGAGTGAATGTCCCAGCTCAAGTGGATTAAGCAACATGCTTTGCCTCTCAGGCTCACAAGTCCAGCAATGTAAGTGTCCCATTCACATACCCAACCTTTCTCCATATCCCACTCTCAGTTGCTTCCCTTGGTCAGGGCAGACCAGAACTCAGAGTTGATTTTCAGAGCTCACCTCCCACCCTTGGGAAGCAGGAGAGAGGATAGGAGGTGTCTCACCCACTCCGTTGGCCACTTGCTACTGGTCCTACCAGCCCCTCACCGGCCGCTCCCGCCAGATGCCCTGCTGTCCGCCTACTCCTGCTAGCCACCCCGTTGGCCACTGGCTGCTGCCCGCTGGCCTCTCCCGCCAGTTGCCTGCTGGTCACTTGCTCCTGCCCGCTGCTTGCTCCTGTCAGCCACCTGCTGGCCACCGGCTGCTGCTTCTGCGATGGGTCTGGCTCTGGGCATGGCCTAGTGATTTCAGCTCTTCGTTAGTTTTTCTGTGATTTCAGCTCTTGGCCCACCACCTAGACTGGCCAAAAGATTCCGGCTTCCACTGGACTAATATTTCAAAATAATAAAGAGACTCCTTATGGAGTCTGTTTAAGTCTATCCTTAGAACTGGGGGGGAAAGAGACAGGTTGAACCAGTCTTACAGCTCACATCTGGAGGGCATGTAGTTGGCTGGTTCAAGCCCCTTCCCCCCAATTCAGTCCACTTGAGTTTGGAAGGGGGAGGCTTGTCCATCCAAGACTACAATGACAGTGTCTCTCCTGCAAGCACTGATGGTCATATTTTACAATTCCTACATTTAGGGTTAACATGGTTTGTGATCCCACAACAGCCAAATTAGTTATAATACACCACATTCCATTCTAACAATTGACCATCCATCAGGCCTATAGCACTGGCCAAACTGGATTTACATAACCACACCTAGGATCTCTTTCCCATTCCAGCATGAGTTGTATTTATGTATCAACAGTTGATTATCTTGCAGGGCTAAACAAATGAAGGAGCATAACCACACCTAGGACTGCTCTCCCCTTTCAGCTGGCTGCATTGGAAGCAGTGGTTCAGACCCTGATTACACAGAAATAATCTGCTCCGCTCAATGCACATGTAGCAGCAAGAGCAAATGCTCTTGTCAACATTCTGCTCTTCATGAAGCTCAAACAGAATGCTGTACCATGCACTGATGGTATCACAAAAGAATTTCCTCCTCTCTTTGCCAATTTCACTCCTCAGTGGATAGCTGATTTCACAGCCCTGATTGTATTCCAACTTAAGAAAAGCAATTAAATTGGTTAATATGCAGATAGTATGTTGTATATTCCCTGAACAATATAAAACAATGTTCGAAACTCTGGAACTATGAAGTACTATAGAATGTTAAACACTAGCACACAAGGAGAGGGTATTTTATTATGATTTTTACTATGCTAGAAAGTGACCCAAGTCTTTTGTGGGAAAGGAAGATATTTAAAAATAAATGGCAAAACTGATTCCTGGTTACACTGACATGAGGAGGCATGTTTTGCATAACGCAGCCATGAAAATGTGCTCTGTACTAAGCTGTGCAGTCCTGGCACAGAAGGTGCTGAAAGGGCACACAGTCTATGAAGTTCTGAGGATGGTATATGTATTAATTATGTTCTCCTTGGAAGTGGCCCTCAGTGACTTCTGATCCCTATCTTAATCATTACAGGGACTAGTAACCCTCATAGGCCATGTCTACATTAGGAAATTATTTTGAAATTAATACATTCGACTTAATAGCTCCCAATTTAACAAATTTCAACTACCATGTCCACGCTATGGGGAAGCCTGAAAATTAGTCTGAGCAGGCTCCATTAATGTGGACGCGCTACTCCAGATTTAGAGCCCTGGGAAACACTGGAGAGTTATTAGTTAGAATTACTCTGGGGAGTAATTATTTTGAAATAGCAGCACCGGAGCATCCACAGTACTGTTATTTTTAAATAACTATTTCAGAATTAACGTTACTCCTGATGAAAAAAGCAGGAATACAGATTTCAAATTCCATGGCCCTTTATTTTGAAATAATGGGCTTGCTAGTGTGGATGCTCCACTTATAAATTTGACCCGGGGGGGGGTGTATTTTGAAATAAAGTTCTAGTGTAGATCAGGGCATATGGTTATAGGCAGCATTCAGGGTCTTGGCATGGACCACAGCATTGGAGTGGGACAAGGTGTATATAGGATTATGTCTGTCTGACCCTGACTTTGTCACCAGGATATTAATATTTCTTCTTCATGGAGCTCCCTTACTCCCTGATTGACAACTGCAGTATTTTCAATCTCTAATGTTCAAAAATCATGAGTCAGATCACAAAAATCATGAGATTGCTTAACATTTTTTTAAAATATGTACATTGCTTTATTTCTCTCTAGGCCTTTGGAATGTAGACAGATCATATTTTCAGGCCTTTCTCTGAAACTGTGAAGGCTAGAAACTTACTTTTTAAATGAAAGCTTAGATTTTTAGATGATTACTTGCCTCTGGGAGTTGGGGCTTTGTATAATTTGTTCTGAGTTTGTGAGTATTGTAGGACCAATAAAACCTTTTGTTGTGCATTGCACTTCTTGTATACAGCTCTTTACTGGAACAGCTTCATATCTCCCTTTGCCCACAATGTACATGGTGGTGAGATGATGGTACAATCTCTAAATATGTTTTTCTTTGACACCTAGGTGACTTTAAAATAAAAGTGGAAACAATAGTAATAATGGTGTCTGTGAGACCTGAGACCAAATTACATAAAAATCTTTCATGTTTTTGAGACCATACCTCATTCGCATGCTCTGAATATTGTTCACAAAGGTTGGTGCACTGGCATCTATGTGGTATTGATTTTCATTACAGACAATCAAGTTCCTACCTACCTTAAAAACAAAGGTCACCAGTTCTGGATGAAGTTGGGAGAAAGACAAGTGAAAAAGGGTGCAGAGAATGTGGGTGAGGAAGCAAATAGAACTGTAAGGGAAGGAGACAGAAAAACTGGAAGACTTCAGATAAAGGGAATGGTGAGAGACAAGAGGAAGAATAGAGAAGTGGTGGTGACCCTCCCTCCAGCCAATGTTATCCCTGAGATTAGCACTGGGCAATTTCCCCATTCACATCTCAGAACGTGAAACTTTTCCTCTAGCAGACTGGATCACTCCCATTAATCTCCATCAGGTGTAACCTTATCATTTCCAGAGTATAGGTATTTCCACCTTCTTCCCATATACATCTAAGCAGATGTAATTCTTCTGATGGCTAACTACATCCCACTTCCATTCTTCTCATTCATACATAGCATTTATAAGCTCCATAAGCTAAAGAAGTAGTCTTAAAGGACTCTATGAAAATGTAAAAGAGCTAGTAGAAGGAATGAGAGAAACAATATTAATCTATGTTGTGTTTAACACCATACCAAAACACTAAATAAAAAGGTTACTAGTATACATTAAAATTTAACACATTCCTCTGTACAATACAATAATAATAACAGTATTATGTTTGTCATGTGTCCCCAGACACTCCTTCCAATAATAAGTCATCTAATAAGCTACTCTATTAATGGGCTTGCCAAAACTAAAAAGTACATAACAACGTGAAAATTGCAAAATCCACAATTTCTTTGCCATCCTAATTATGAGATTTTCTAGTAAGCATACATTGCCTTATTAAATTATTAAAAACTAATTTGATTTAAGCTAAATTGACTCTATATAATATAGATTTCTGATCTTGGTAAAAGATTACTTTCATTTCTGTGTCCTTAGTTATTGTTTTTTTTTTTCTCCCCTAAAAGCTGTTGCTGTTACTTTTAATCATAGCCAGCTAAAATAGGAGCTCCCTCTATTGGAGAAACTATTCTAGAATAGATTACTAGTGTCAGTTTTAAACTACAGGGAGCTTCTTCTGTTTATTGGGCAACCTATCTTTCATAACATTAAATTATAGGGGGAAATTATTGGTGTAGTAATGCAGAAAATATTGGGGGGAAAACTGATATTTATTCATGCAATAATTCAGGAATTGATTGTTAATGTCTGGCAAGAAAAATAAACACTCCTAATTACCAAGATGAGAACACAGTCTCAGCAGGCAGCCACAATTTGTGAAGAACATTTATTTTGTTCTTGGGTGTATAGCCCTGCTCCGCCTCATAGCCCAGCATAAATTATTTTATATCAATCTATCAGATAAGGGGCTGTCCTCTGAGTGATAGAAATGGGTAATATAAGCACCTCTGGGAAAGGGAAATTAATTTGAGTAATTCTTGTCTATATCTTGTGGTTCCCTGAGCTGCAATTCTGCTAGCAGGCTTGCAGTAAAAGTCAATGCTCCACCAGTTAATTTTCATGAGCATATATCATTATAAACCCAAAGCCCTTAGAATAAGGCTAGAGAGTAGGAGGGGAAAAAAGCAAAGTGAATAAATAAATATATAAAAAGAGAGACATTTAAAATAGTCATTATTTATTCCACTGCACAAGTACCGGAACCCTTTTGCTTGCCAAGTCACTGTGACATATTACCTGCTACTTTAGTAGATTACAATTACATTTCTCACTCGTGTATAGAAAACATGTCTGCCAATTACATTAATTTAATATATATACAGTGTAGTTATTCACAGAGGCCAGAAACCATTATCCCCTCTATCCTTCAGAAGATGCTGGACTCAATTCTGCTCTCTACTATATTGGTGTAAATGTCAGTAGAGTCATTCTAACGTCTAGTATTACCAAGAACAGAAACTATTAAGGAATAATTTATGTACTCAAAAAATTCCACTAGATTGAAAGACTCCACCAGTATTAGATAGATTCCTGAACTTTAGAACAGAAGAATCTTTTGAATAAAACTTTTTAATGGCACTTACTTCACAAATAGGGCAGTACACTCTGGCTTGGCTGGCAGATATGCTTATAGCTATATATTGACATATCCATGGAAACACATAACATACCTCTAACCCTTTTATTTTGTAAATCTAGCCTCATTAAAAAATGTCATTTAGATTAGAAGAACAAAAAGAGTGATGTGACAAAGTAGAGGGTTGGCATTTATGAACCAGCCTCAAGCCATTCATCAGGGTTAGTAGCTGATGGGCCACCAAACAGTTTGCTTACATGAGCATCTGCAGGCACAGAGTCCCACAGCATCACTGGTCACAATTCACTGTTCCTGGCCAATGGAATCTGTGTAAAGCAACACGGGCAGGGTCATCATGGGACTCCATACCTGTGGGTGTTCAGATAAGCAAAATGTCTGGTGGCCCACCAGTGGCTGATAGTGACAAACCATGTGTCCTATGGGCCAGAGGTTCCCCATGTCTGTATTAAAGTTTCATTTAAATTTGGTTCAAAGTAATTTAAAATCTAGTTGCTACTATTATACAGTAAATTTTACCATGAAAAACGTCAAACCATATAAGATTTGGATTTTCACCAGAGCTATAAGAGGCAACAGTTACAAATCATTGGTGAAATCAGTGTCCCTATAAACATGCAAACTTGAAAGTAGATATAGGATGATAGTCTACCCAATGTTTTTGCTTGGAATTTGCTTGATATTAAAAATGTGAGGAGATGTCTCAATTGCAATTTTTTCTGCTTCTTTTTTTTCCCTTGCCATGCTTTATTCTTTCTTTGCTTTTAAATTAACTCCAATATTTATTTTAAATGTCATGCCTTCTTTCCCCTTTCTTCTAAAAATAACTTGAAAGATGGTAGTCAAGCTGGAAGAAGCTGATAAGGTCATAATTATTTCCCTTGCTTTTTTCTGACACATATTGTAATGCTTTGTAGCTGGTGAGAGCTTGAGTGTACACTAATGAGCCTCATTATTAATGGAACTGTCTGGTTCTGATACAAATTAAAGTTTTTTTCTGATCTCTGGATTATTATTTTTGTATGGTGAGCATGTAACCATTTATAAAATAAGAGATGGTCTAGAAAAAGCTTAAGCAAAGAAAAAGCCAGCATTGAGAACAGATCTTCTTAAGGCTACAATACTTTTTCTTATAAGATGATAGGTATTGCCACCAAAGATCACATCAACAGTCTATGACCAGCATTAATCAGTTTCAGTTCCTTAGAGTAAAGTGTAAATTCCCAGTGATGGACAGTGATACGAAGTATACCTAAAGAAGAAGCTTCTTTTTAAACTTGTACAATAGTTGATATTTCTATGGAAACATGTGAGTTTTTTGTTCCAGGTGATACAAGTAAAGATAAATCTAATAATCCACATACAGTGAAGTTGCTATAGGAGAATAGAAGTTTGCATAGATAATAGCTGAAAGTGAAGGACGCATCAGAGGGTATGTCTAGACTACATGGCTCCGTCGACGGAGCCATGTAGATGAGTTTACTAGACATAGGAAAATGAAGCGCGATTTAAATATCGCCGCTTCATTTACATCAAAATGAGCCGCTGTTAATCAGCTGTTTGGCGGCACAGCGGGCCATCTGATGCACCGCTGTTGACAAGGGAAGTTTTGTCAACCGCTCCGGTAAACCTCATTTCACGAGGCATACCGGAGCCGTCGACAAAGGCTTCCCTTGTCGACCGCGATGTGTCCAGACTGCCCCGCTGTGCCGCCAAACAGCTGATCGGCACAGCGCAGCAGCCATTTTGATGTAAATGAAGTGGCAATTATTTAAATTGCTGCTTCATTTTCCTATGTCTAGTAAACTCATTGACATGGCTCCGTCGACAGAGCCATGTAGTCTAGACATACCCAGAGTGTGAATGATTTTCTAACTTGGAGCTGGAAAGTTCACTGGCAATTCCGAAAAAGCAAAGAATCCAGGTCAGAAAAAATACCAAAATTTGAAGCAAGTTGCATTTTTTTCTTATTTTTAATATCTTTGATCAAATAAAATATTTCATTTCCCAGATTTTGGTCTCATTTCATTTAGTTTCCAACAATTTAAATGATTTTGAACTGTTTTAAAATAAAATTCAAATGAAGTTGAGACAAAACATCATTTCAACTCTGCCCCCTTCAAAAAAAATGCATCACTTAGAAAATGTTGAAATAAAAAATACTTATTATTTTAAATAGTTTTTAGTTATCTTTCTAAGTGATCAGTTTGCCAAAATCAACACAAATTCACACATTAATGACCTGGAAAACAGTGAACTATGAAGTGATAAAATTTGTACATGATACAAAATTATTCAAGAAAGTAAAGTACAAACTAACTGCCAAGAAATAAAACAGGATTTCACAAAACCGGGTGACTGGGCAACACAGAGTATGTCTACACTACACAGGTTTTTTTTGGAAAACGGACATTTTTCTGAAAAAAACTCTAGTTACGTCCACAGTGCAATTGCATTCTTTCAAAAAAAATTGAATGAACAGAGGAGTTTTGACAACATTGGTAAACCTCTTTCTACGGGGAAGAAGCCTTTTTTCCAAAACAGCTCTTTTGGAAAAAGGCATGTGTGGATGGGGAAGAGGGAGTTCTTTCGAAAAAAGTAGAAAGAGGAAAAAGCACAGGTGCTCTGGTAGCCACTCCATCCATAGTAATCACAGCTTAAATGTGAGATAGCATCCATTCAGTGTGGATGCTATCTTTTGAAAAACCAGATAGCTTTTTTGATGCACTTTGGCAGTGTGGACGCTCTCTTTCGGAAGAAGTTTTTCTGGAAGATCTCTTCTGGAAAAGCTTCTTCTGAAAGAAGCCTGTAGTCTAGATGTAGCCACAATGGCAGATGAAATGAGATGAGGTGACTTATCTGGTCCAGATTTGAGAAAATGGCACTCATATAAATTACACCATAAAAATATTGCCCTTATTTTGCTCTTGCTCAATTTACAGAACAATGCAGTTCATTACTACTGTTAGTCAATGTTGAATTTTAGGAAAACACTCCTAAAATACCTTCAAAAAAGCAGTAGTCGCAGTAAGCACTGGAGAGCAACTATACTGTATTCTGATAAATGAAAATCACACATTGTCACATTCAAATAAATTTTAAAAATAACAATTTTCATAAGAGATCTTTGTGGGCTATCAAAAAAGTTGTAAACAAAGCAGAGGTAGATATGTTACAATGAACTACTGACATGGGTTTGTATAGATGACAGTAAAAACAGAGGATCAAGGGTTCCAAACAGAATAAGTAAGGGGAAAATGAATGAACGGAGAAGAGTCAATATTGGCAAAAGCTCATAAGATACCAAGAACCAGGAAAGAATGTATTGATCTAGAGTTTGAACTAATTAAAGTGTCACAGGTCACCTATTCTACTGCAATTTTAGCACTGTAGATTTCTAAGACAAGCCTTGATCCTAGAAAGCAATGACTAGAAGGCAGAGTGCAATTCAGTTAGAATAATAATCATTTGCCTGAAATGCTTTATGTGAATGTGAGTGTACATTCAGACTGTAGATAGGTAACTGGACAGCAGTGATAGCCAAATGTACTCTTCCTACCCTGCTAAATCAACCTTGAAAATAAGCTATAAGAATAACAAACTAAGAGATACTAAACATGAGCAATTTATCTTACCTGAGTTATGATTCCAATATTGATTTGTGTTATAAAATTGATTTAAAATGATCTTGCTTATACAATAAGACATTTTAGTAGATTTTCCTAAATATGATTTAAAAGTTTGTCATAAATTACTTGCCACATTTTATTTACTAATTTTCTTTTTCACTCACAGATGTTTTTATTTTCCTTCTCGTTAAATTTTGATATTTTCTACTATTTCTTCCTCAGCCATATTATAATACCTTTATTGGTGTTATATTTTAATATAAAATTACCTCAGTAATTAAAGACAGGAGAATTCAAACATCTAGAGCAGCTCAATCAGACTTTGTCTAAACTACAAGATTTGCCGAAAGAGGCAATGCAAATGAAGCGCGCGGATTAGCATTTTCTCGCACTTCATTTGCATAATCTCTTTCATTGCATTTTTGTCCACAAGACGTGTGGACGTTTCCTTTTTGCGCAAGATCCAGGGGAGAGGCATAAGGATCTTGCACAAAAACCCCTTGCGCAAAAACACACCGAAAGAGATTATGCAAATCAAGCATAAGAAAATGCTAATCCACGCTTCATTTGCATAGGCTCTTGCGGCAAAAGTCATAGTGTAGCCGTAGCCTCAAGTTTTTAAAAACTGCATAAGTATTCAGACCCTCAGTTTTTATTAAAAAAATAAAATCTGATAGTTGATCTTGAAACGTATGCTCTGTTTTCAGAGGTTACAGAGCAGAATATGATTTTTATAGTGTAAACTATAAATAGAACAATCATTATATAAAAATAAACAAAGAATCAAATAAGAAAATGTAATATTAATGTTAAGGTGCGTGAGGGTTTTTTAAAATTCATGGTATGTATGTTAATTCATCGTATGTATGTTTTAGGGTGGGTTGTTTTTTTTTTTAAGCTAAGGAAATTCACCATCAGCTTGTTGCATATGCACCAGTTAACATTCACTCAACTGTGGTAGGGTAGATACATCAGCAGCATTATCAGCCATCATGAAGTGATTGCTCATTAAGGACAATCAATTTCAATTGCTGTCCATCAGTATACAATGCCTCACATTTGGCAGAATTTGAAAAACACCCTTCCCCTGTAGCCATGTAGCTAAAATGTAGTATTCTAGTGTTTGTATAAGAAAAAAATATAAGAATAATAAGCCTTCTGCAATGTAATGTGCTTTAGTGTACCCTGCCAGTGACCCTTTCTGACTAGCAGGAAGTAAAACCCAAATCTTTTGTCCCTTCTTGCCCATTCCTCCTTTTCAGTAATTCCCCCACCAACAAACACAAGATAGGTGTTAGCTAAGGAGGGTAGGAGGGCAGTAATAAAGAGACCTATGTGAGTTTTGTGATTCACACGTGAATATACTCACATGGGTATGTCTACACTACAGAGCTTGGCCAGAAAAAATGGCCATTTTTCCGACAAAACTTGAGGAACATCCACACTGCAATTGCGTTCTTCCACAAGAAAATCAAAAGAACAGAGGGGTTTTTCCAACATTGGTAATCCTCATTCTATGAGGAAGAAGCCTTTTTGCAAAAGACCTCTTCCATAGAAAGGCATGTGTGGACGGGGAAGAGAGAGTTCTTTCAGAAGAAGAGGAAAATGGAAAAAGCACAGGTGCCCTGGTGGCCATTCTGTCCATAGCAATCACAGCTTACATGCGAGAGAGCGTCCATCCAGTCTGGACGTTCTCTTTTGAAAAAGCAGATCGCTTTTTCGATGCACTTTTGCAGTATGGACGTTCTCTTTCGGAAGAAGTTTTTCTGTAAGATCTCTTCTGAAAAAAAGCTTCCTCCGAAAGAAGCCTGTAGTCTAGATGTAGCCTGTGTCTGTTAATTGTTTCTTTCTTTTCTGTAGATGAACCTTTCAGTACCAAATCCTGCTCATGGGTGTAGTGCTTCTGTAACCCACACACCTAGTGTGGTTACTGAGCAATGCAAGTGGTACCTAAACCACAGCTACAGTTAAGACCCAGAGACCTCTACAGCAGGCTTTTAGCTCAGCGGGTAGAGGTTCCTATTTGCCGCTTCAGAGGTCCCAGGTTCAAATCTGCCTGGTGGTGGTTACACTTCCACCAGAGAAGGAAGCAAACAATGAGAAGTAAGGCCAATATATCACATGAAGTCCTGCAATCAACAAATACAGCAGATAGTGAGAGCCTTAACTGAGAGACTATTCCTCATGGCTATGTCCCCTGCTTGCAAAAAATATGTGTTTTAGCCTTTTAATTAAAGTATAGTCTTTGAAACAAAATTATATTTTTATTTGTGTCATGCACACAGTAATTGTTGCTAAAATTCAAACACAGTGGCTATAGGCAGGAATATTTGCTCATACAATTAAAGTTCAGGAAACATCCATTACAAGAGTCATTCAAGGCAGCAAGACCCAGCTAAATGCATCAAATAAAGACATGTTACTGGAGCTCATTGTCAAAATGCTCCTGATTCTTATAGCCCCCAGTGAATCCCTCTAATTGCCCTGGTATCTGGCTGCTCAAAATCAGCAGTCAGACTATGTACCGCTGGGGAAATTTTCCACCTTCATTTCCCAAGTGCTATGAAGGGCGTAGCACGCTGCAATGACCATCAGAATATTTTCCTCATTGAGGTCTAACCTGCCAAAAAGGCAGCGCCTGTGACCTTTTAATCTGCCAAAGGAACATTCCATTTTAATTCAGCACCTGTTGAGTCTGTTGTTGAAGCACTCCTTACTGCTGTCTAGGTTCCCAGTGGAAGGTTTCATAAGCCAAAGGAGCAAAGATTAGGCTGGTTTTCCCAGGATCACTATTGGAAACTTCTGGTTTGGTTCAGGCAGTGTTCTGAAGAAACATGCATCATGAACCTTCCCTGATCAACCTGCATTGAATTCATTATAATGGCCCTGGTGATATACCTGTCAGTGTCTCAAGATTGGGGCTAAAATTGGGAGCTGTGTGACATCTATTGCACTGCTACAGTTAGGGAATCATATTCTTGCAAAATATTTAGTGTACATTACCCTTAGCAGGAGGCTATTAATAGACTTTCATACTTGCGTCACTGCAACCCCCACAATGGGCTTTCCAGCTCTAAAATGTTTCACAACTGACCAGTAGCAATCTGGAGTTGACAGCTTCCATACAGCAATCACCACTCGTTTTACCAATGTGAGGGTTGCTCTCATTTTGTTGTCCTTGTGCTGCAGGGCTGAGGTGAACTCTGCACACAGCTCCAGGTATAGATGGTCTACCATGTGCATCTGCTCCATGAATGCCAGCAGCAATCTTCAATTGTTTCCATTTCGCAGTTCATGAAATATTGAAGGATCATCTGTGGTGTGTTCATAATACTTATTATCTGCCTGTTCACCTATTCAGTCTCCTTGCTTGGGATCGTCAGCATGGGACAATGAGAATGCCCCCATGATCCACTGCATTCCATTCCCAGATCTCCCCAGAGCGGAGGGTGTCAAGTTGCACAGTGGGATAACAACCAATGATGCAACACTCTCTCTCTGATGCAAGGGCCCCAACTGTGGATGTGTTCCACCAACACAAGGAATGTTGTGTGGACATGCACAGCCAATGTAATTAAAGCAACCTATGGTCACTGATGTAACTTAAGTCTAGACATGACACGAGTCTCTCTTCCAGCTCTAAAAGGACTTGGTAACTAATTCTGGGTCAGATGGTCACAACTATTTCTGGGTGCTGGATGTACCCTTACACACCAGCCTGTAGAAGATGTACGTTCATATCCCCATGCTCTGCAGTCACTTGAACTTAAATCTGCCCTTCCCAAAACTGTGTCATAATCAGTAGACTGTGGAACATTAATGAGCACACACTTTCAGTTCTGGTCTACATTATAGACCTATCATCAGTGTAACTACATTGCTCAGGAGATGTGAAAATCCACACCAAGTGACACACTTATACCAACCCCCACACTCCTCCTGCCCCACGGAGACAGTGCTACGTCAACGGGAGTGCTATGTCTCCTGACAACCTCCTCTCAGGGAGGCAGATTAACTAAACCAAATGGAGAGCTCTTTCCCATCAGCTTAAAGCTTCCTCAGTAAAACGCTATAGTGATACAATTGCATAGATTCAACTGTGCCAATACAGCATTTTAAGTGTAGGCTTGCCCTCAGTCTCCCCAGTTCAAGCTGTTCCACTTTGTACAAAATAATTAAACAGAGACTGACCCTGACTCTCTCGCATCCAGGGGAAGTTACCTAAGGGGTGAGTGATAGAGTCTTGTTTTCTTTCTGGTCCAATGAATAAGTATTTATAAAAAAATGGAACAGTGTCAACAAGAGCAGCTGAGAAAGCTCTCAGAATACCTCATGGATCAGGGGTTAAAACATTAACAATGTAGGAGAAGACCTGTACTTAAATCCCTGCTCTGAATTAGGCAAAAGAAGGATAGAAAAGGGGTAGTCTAAGGCCTGGGTGAGTGCTTTAACCATTAAGGCATAAATGGGCAGGAGGATCAGAAGAACTTCCTCCAAGGATGCGTGGCCTTATGTAGCAATTATGTCCCCAGGTGACTTCACTGAATTACTACCAGATTGGATCTCATAGAAGAGGTAGTCTGGGGGAATGTCTTGTTCATTAGTTACAGACTGGGTTAGGCATGAGCTCAGACGCTTGGGCATCAGGGCTTAAATAGCTATGCACATGCTTACCTGAAGAAATTTAGGTGCCTAGGGAACTTGGGTGCCTACAGGCACTGGTGACTGTTGAGCAGGGTGTTTGGTTATCTAAATTTTGGACATGCATGACTAAACATGGCAGATCGTTTCCTAAATCCCTTTGGACTGAGCCCCAAAGCACGTAAACATGTGTGCAGCTGTAAGCATGTGAGAACTCCTGTTGATATTGCTTGACTGGGCAGGAGACTGAGCACATATGTCTAATTATAACAAGGTGACTCAAATAGGCCAGTGATGCATATTAGTACACTTAGCTATTATATCTTACCAGTCATCCATGGCAATGTCTTTAATTTTATTATTTTGTGGCAGCCAGAAGTTTTGCTTGACTGAGTTCCTTCTTATTTCTCTTTTATCAGATGCTACTACACATTTTTGTTTCTCAGGCAGTCCCTTTGAAGTTGTTACAGCCTACAGGATGAATACAAGCGTACATGCATAGTTACACCACATACAAATAAAATTGATGAAATTGTATTTAACAAAAAAATCTAGTGTAAAGTGCTAAATATGGAAGGGGAATAAAATATCTTTAGACAAATTTGTTGAAGGTTTGTCCTCAAAACTCAAATCATTTTTACTAACAAAATTTAATTCTCTAAAATGAAAATGTATGTCACATTTGAAGCAGGGTAGATTTTTTATCTTGGAGTATAAAACGCTTTCAAATGCAATAAATCCTAGAATCAAGTGCAGAGAAAGTAAATAAAATATGCAGTCTAAAAGCATCACTGGAGTTATAACTATTTAGACAGTTTTGCTTTATTATTTCTCCAAAGAAAGGACTTCAAATGCCACGTGTAAGACTTTAAATGGCAATGTATTTATTTTGAATATTTACTATTTGATGGTTCTCCTTTCACCCTCTCCCCTGGTTCTTGTCACACAGACAGAACGCAGAAGATCAGAAATCCAAAGTGCAGGCAATGAGGTATTTACTGGGTTTAATTGCAAGCAAGCATATCCCTAGCTCAACATGCTGGCAGAGTCTGTTTCTCAGTGCTGATGTGGCAGAGCTTTGCCTGTTTCCCCATTCTCTAGTCCCATTTCCCATCTCCTCCTTCTTATCAGGCCCACTGCATGGCCCTTATAATTTATGACCAGATTCTCTTTTTGGAGGATTATGAGTCTAGGATCTTCATCACCCTCACCCCCCCTTCTGTGGTACTGGTAAGGAGTTTGGCTTATGTTCTGGCAAAGGCTTTGCTTTGGCTTTTAGTGTTTCTTATGCCTCCCCACCAACCTTCTTTGATCTGCCTGTTTCCTTGACCTTAGATTGAAAAGGAAATCATGCAACCTTCCAGTGTATGCTTATGTATTATACTCTCATCATATCCTATAATACTGCAGTTACTCTTATCTGTTCCCATTATACTAACAAGCCCATCTGGTAAGGCAGAAGCAAGACACGTGTCTTTGTTCACACATATCAGTGTAGGGTCTAAGAATATCAAAAAAAATCATACCCAGAATTCTCTCTCAGGCTAAGCAGCAAGCCTATATATCCACATTTACCATAACTGCTGATAAGGCTAACATTTGTTCCTTTTTTTATTACAGTGTTAAAAAGAGCATTCTGGATGCACATTTCCTGTCGATATCTTAATTACTACAGTAAGCGCTATCTGTACAAAAGCATATCTACAAACTGTGACCTCTTATCTCAATTTTCTAAGATTAAAATGTTAGTTTTTGGAGTTAATTTCTACCAATAGTTCTTAAAGACATTATTTAATATGAAAATTTGTTCTAACACATGAACAAATATAGTAAGCACTAGTGTTCTAATTAAATTACACATTGGTATCCACAAATATTGGATTAATTATTAGATAAGATTAATACAGACCACTGAGAAATAACTATTGGATTTTCTTAATTTAAAACTCCAAGCATGTAGCTTTCCAGTTTTCATCAACTATATATTTTCCTTTGAAAATGAATGTCAACCTTTTTTTAAAAAGTATAGTTAAGGTATTAATGATATTCTTCATCTGCTATTTTGGTTGGAAAAAAACCCCAAACTCCTATACCTTCAAAAATCACTTTTTAAAGTTATAAATCATGGAAGGAAAGGACTATTAGTTAGAGGTGGTTGGTAATTTTAGATGAACTATATATATATTTTTAAAAATGCTGATTTGTAAATACTGAAACTATCCATGGGAGTTTTACCTGAGTAAACAATGCTGGGGATGGCTTTTTATATATTTCCTAGGTATAGCATTCCCCCCCGCCCAGTATATTTCCAGTGTTTTTCAATATTTCAACTGTTCTGGACCATAAAATGCAGGTTTTAAGCAGAATTCTTGATTGATTCCAGACTGCAGTACAATTTATGTACTCAGGTGCCTAAACTGCTTAAACATGACCCATAGATAATTGTAAAAATATTAAAAAGTGTTCAAAAAGGGAGGTACAGTTAAGGCCAGGCTGAAAGTCAGAATAAATAATGAGAAGAAATGAAAGACAACATGATGTAGGGGCTAAACAGGGAGTCCTGAATTCTGTTCTATTACATCACTTTCCCTTCTCATTTTCTGTCTCTTGTCTATTTAGGCAGGTAATCTCTCTTTATTATGTATTCACAGGACCTAACAATGGAGCACAATCCCCACTGGAGCCTCTCTAACTGGAACAGCAGGACTCCTATAGAATTTCAGAGTAGGAGTTGTCAGCTATTATATTTGTATAATGCCCATCACAATGGGGCCTGATTTTTGCTTGGCTCTTGAACACAATCATCAAAAACACACTATTATTAATAATGTAGTGCTTGTAATATTATTTCTACTAGAAGACTTACTCAGCATTACCCAGGTCTGGTGTTGGAGCAGGGCAAGGGCCTCATGGCCCGCCTACTGGTTTCTCCCTGGGGCTGGCTCAGGATGGCAGAGGCTTCATTGCCTGCCTGCTGGATTCTACCTGGTGCCATATGGGGGTGCAGAAGGATGTAGAAGTTTAGGTTCAGGGGTGAGGAAAGACTCAGGGCAGGAGGCTGGAGATGTAGGGAGTGCAGGAGTCAGGCTACGTCTACACTGCAGACTTCTTGCGCAAGAGAGCATTGTTCTTTTGCACAAGAGATGCGCTTTTGCACAAGAGAGCATCCACACTGCTATGGACACTCTTGCTCAAGAAAGCTCTGATGGCCGTTTACAGAATGGCCATCAGAGTACCTGTGCTTTTTCCGATAGGGGTTTCTTGTTCAAGAAACCCCTGTTGTCCATCCACACACGTCTTTTTGCACTCTTTGTAGAAAGAGGAATAATACTTGCACAAAAAGTCCTGTCTTCTGATGATCTACTGTACTTTTTCTTGTGCAAAAACGCACTTGTAGTGTGGATGTTCCGTGAGTTTTTGCACAAAAACAGTTGTTTCTGTGCAAAAACTCTGCAGTGTAGACGTAGCCTCAAGGTTTGAGGATGAGAAGAAGCTCAAGACAGGAAGTTGGTGTGCTGGGGCTGGAGTGAAGGATTAGAGATGAGGAATGGCTCAGGGCAGGGTGCTGGGGGCATGGTAGTGCAGGAGAGAGTAAGCAGAAGTTCAGAGCAGGGGGTTGGGAGATGAGGGATTCAAGGCTGGGGGTGGGAGACTCAGAGAAGAAGGCTGAGAAGTTGGGGGGCCGAAGGCAGAAAGTGGCAGGCTCAGGAGAGGGGGATGAGAGACCTGGGGGGGTCTCATCAGAGCTGACATTGGTGGTGAAGGTGGTACTGCTCTGGTGATAGCAGATCCCTGGGATGCCCAGGGACATGTTGCCCAATTCCAGTCAGTGGCTCCTCCTGGGAAGGCTGGAGCTGTGCTGCCCAGCCCCCCTGGTGGCTCCTCCCTGTCCACTATTGCTATAGCTGAGGGCCAGGGGGAGGATTTTAGCCTGAGGCTTTGGGATGGGGGGCACTTACCCATGACCGGTGGCTGGAAACATGGTGAGCCCTGGCCCCATCTGGCCACTGTCTTCTTGGTGCTGCCTCTCCCTTGTGGTCACTGTACAGTATATCTGTACCCCCATACTTGCTGAAGCATAACTGTCCCTTCTCTCAGACCCCTCCCTTTCCATGTTATAGAAAACAGTTGGATTCCAGGCATATCCCATTTTCTTGGCACAACCAAACCTGGATGTTGCTCTAAGTTAGGATAAGAGGAAAGCTGCATACTAAATTTGGTGTTCCTAGCTCTTCCTTTTAGGGGGAGTTCTTGAACAAATGGACTCACAGATGGATGGGCAAACAGATGCACAGATGCAAACAGATGCACAAACTCTCTAAAATAACAGTAACTCCTAGGGGGATGGCTGAAGTACAGAAACTAGGAACTTTTTCCCTCCACTGGAACCCCAAGATTTGCATGGATATTGAAAGCTCTGGAGGTTGGGTGTTTAAAGCTAGTAGCCTCTTCTGCAAGGTTCAGTCTCTCCCAAATATTCCAAAGAATGGAGTTGTTACAAAATGAAGCATCCACCTGCATTGGTGTTACTCTATATTTACAAGGATTTAGGAAAGCAGAATCTGATCACCTGTGCTTAGACACTTTAGAGATTTCAATACCAAATTGTCCCTTATATATGAAACCTCACATAAAATAAAGCATGATTTTTAATTGTTTTTGGAGTTGCAGTCAAAGTGTCTTTGCAGTCATTCTTTAAGTCTATTTTGCTATTTTTCTCTTCAAAAGTACCCAAGTTCCTGTTCCCAAATTGGAAATCTGAGACTTGAATAATAGTAGGACGTGCATATTGTTTCTTGAATATGTGTTATTAAAAAGACACCATCATTTACAGCAAATCACTATAACAAATTCCATAAAAAACACTTAAATGATCAAAAAACACAAAGCTAGATTCACAAAAGGATTTGAGTTCCTACCTACCACTTTAGGCATTTAAATCTCAGAATCAGGCTCCAGGGGGACTGGTAAAACCTCTAGTCAGATATCCCTGCACCATCTTTCTACCTTCAAACATGCACTCTACAACATCACTGTAGAATTTCTGTTGTTGGGCATGCACACTGCCACCTAAGTTCTGATGCCTACACCATATTAATGTTTAAGCAAATTGCAAACCGATTCACTTGTGGGGCCTGGGGCTTCCTAAGCCCCAGAGTGATGCATGAACTGGGGGAAGATAGCTGTTCTTCTTCTGAACTCATTGGTAAGGCCCAATAAGTAAGCATTATAAGGGGGCACCATCACTGCAGTTTTCACATGATCTAATCTGTTAGGTCACCTTTGAGAATATTGGGTCAGGCCCCACAAGTGAATTGGTTTGCAGTTTGCTTAAACATTAATATGGTGTGTAGGCATCAGAACTTAGGCGGAAATGTGCATGCCCAGCAACAGAAATTTAGGGAACATTATTGGAAGAACTATAGGTGCCTATAGAGATAGGTGGGCTCTTTGAAGATCAAATTTTTGATTTAGGCACCTCAAGTGACAATTAGATGCCTAAAGACTTTTGTCCATCCTGCCCTATATGCTGGGACAGGGAGGGTTAAATGTTAAGCACAATCCTCTGCATAAAGTAGTAGTAATTCTCAAGATTCAAGGACCCATGAATATTTTGGATTTCTTTTTGTTGATGTTGTTAAAATATGCCTTTACTCAAAAGGGGAACTCAGTAAAAAATTACTGACATTACACCAAAATTCTTAGTGAAATCATTATCAAAATATTTTGCTTACTAAATAAATCATGATTTTTTCACCCAATAATAGAGATTTTGGTAAACAAATCTCTTTGTAAAAAATGATAAAAAGCCAATACTCAGTATCATGGAAATGTTGTGGATATTCATCCAGGATGCAGGAGGCCCATGTTCAATTTTCCCCATAATGCCAGCTCATCTTCTCCTGGTGGAATACCTGCATCAATGGGAGAGCATTCAGAGATAGATTTATCACATCTAAGCAGACTCAATAAATCGACAGCCAGTGAATTGATCACTACAGTATCGATCCCCAGTGTAGCAGAGAGAAACCCTAAGCATTATGTGTTGCAACACTGAGTCTAAATAAGCTTTGTAAAGGTACCTCATGGTCTCCACTTGGATTTGTACTGGAAGATGAAAGGTCTGTACATTATTCACTGCTTGTGGGTTCAAGACCTAGATGCAACAGAATCTTACCATGTAATTAAAAAAAATACCCAGATTTTACTGCTTCCAATTAACCTTTTTAATTGCTCTCTTTATTTTCTTTTGCTCTTCCATTTCCCTGCTATCCCCTTTGTCCAATAACTGTAATTCTAGATTTTGCATTATGACTACAAAGTTCATTATGCTTTTGTATTAAATTGCTGAGATGGTAAAAATGTTTGCTGTTAACTTTAATTACAGTTATTCATTATACATGCTAAAAGAGTTAATATATTTGGAGTAGATTTTCCCAACTTAAGCAATAAACTCATTGTGAATTTGCTACAATGTATATTGATCCTGTCACATTAACAGCTAGAGCTGGCTGCACAAACAGAGTTAATGTTTGTCATTTTTAAACTGCTCTGAACAGATAATAATGTTTGCCATCGCAGCTACCAAAGGAAAACCTACAGGGTATGGATTTATGACCCTATCTGCTTTATTGTATAACAATGGGATAGATGCACCATTCAGATGAGTGGGAATGGCTAATTGGAAGCCTGTGTTTTCTGGGTCAAAAGTGCCAAGATTTCTGCAGAGGATTTCATTAAATGATTTCAATATGTCTTCATAAACTTTTACAAAAGAATTCTAGGCTTTGTTTTTCACTTGTAGATTATCTAATCACTTGTGTTAATAAATGCCTCAGACAGAAGAAAGCAGAAGAGATTTGAGAAGCCTGTCAGAGGACTTATTTACACTCTCAAGCAGGTGGATTGCTTAGAGCTATGGGAGAACTCCTCTTGTCACCATAGAAAGTGTCTACACCAAGGCTGGGCAAGATGTGACCCATAGCCTGGATTCGGCCTGCCTAACACTTTGATCCGGCCCATGGACTGCATCTGGCTGCTTTCTATTTATATCCTGCTACCTGTGTGCCACCAAATTTCCAGGCAATGGCTCGGGCAGCAAGATCCTATTTACATGGCTCCCAGTGCTACCCTAGCAAGGGCTGCAACTGTGAGCCTTTTAAATAGCCACACCAATCCCAGGCAGCTGCCAGGCAACACGGTAGCAGCAGAGCCAGCAACTGCGAACCCTTTGCTGTGTTTTTAATTCAAAGCCTCTACCCACACAACTCTGCGGGTAGGCTGATCCCCAGCCCCTCCCCTTCTGCCCCTTATGGGGGTGGAGCTGGCCCATGACTACGTACCAAAATTCATTAAGTGGCCCCCTGCAAAAATCACTGTCCACCTCTGGTCTACACTGGTAGCATTTAAATTATAACAATAGCCTATGTATTCATCTCTCTGTCATCAATAAGAGAAGACTTTTTGCTACCAAAATGGGAATGCATATGATATTTGGAACTTTGTTAGGAATACTAGACAGAATTCTATCCTGTTACATCAGTGTAAAACCAGAATAATTCCTTTGACTTTAAGCCCTGGTCTACACTAGGGAATTATTTCAAAATAACAAGTGGAGCGTCCACATTACAAAGCCTGTTATTTCAAAATAATGAACTTGTTAGTTCAAAATAATAAGTCCTGCTTGTCATGAGGAATAACGCTTATTTCAAAATTGTTATTTTGGAATAGGGTTAATGTGGACACTTAGTTGCTGTTATTTTGAAATAATTGGCCTCCAGAGTCCTCTCACAGCTGCACTTGTGGACACTCTAGCCAGTTCCCTGACAACTCCACTGCTCCCCTTCTCCTGCAGAGTTTAAAGCTTTAGCAGAAGGGAAAGGACTTGTGGCACCAGGACAGCCCTGCTAGCTCCATGCCACACAGTCCCCATTGAAGAAGACATGAGCGATCCCAGTGCTCCCTTTGTGTCCCCCCTTGGCTGCCAGCATGCCCGCAGCACCCTCTGATTCCCCTGGCCAGGGGGAGTCTCACAGGTGGCCTTGGCTGAACCTCTCCCTCAAGGCCTCCTGGATGAGCACAGCCCCCTGATGTGCTCTGCATATGACAGCAGTGTCCAGCTGCTTTTAAGCGCTGGCCATCTGTTCAGTCTCTCCCCCTTACTTTCACATATGTTGTGAACCATACAAAATGCTGCCACCATGTAGGGGATGTTTCAATTGCTGAGGTGCAGGCGGGTGAGGAGACTCCTGAAAACTCCTCTTTATATGGCTAAAAGCACACTCATCCACCATGTGGCACCTGCTGAGCCTGGCATTGAAATGCTTCTTGGTAGGGTCCAGGCTGCCAGAGTAGGGCTTCATCAGCCAGTGGAGCAAGGGGTAGGCTGCATCTTCCAGGATACACATGGGCATGTCCACGTCCCCCACCCTCACGGTGCAGTCAGAGGAAAAAGTGCTGGCATGCATTCTCTAGAACAGGCTTAATTTCCAGAATATGCAGCCATCGTGAGCCTTCCCCGACCACACGACATAAATGTCCATGAACTGGCCCTTGTGTTCCACAAGGGCCTGCAGCATCATCGAAAAGTACCCTTTTCTGTTGATGAAGTCCAAGGCATAATGGTCAGGGAAAGGATGGGATGTGTGTACCGTCTATGGCCCTCCCGCAGTTGGGGAAGCCCAAGGCAACAAAGCCAGCAATGATGGGGTTGATGTTCCTCAAAGTGATGACCCTCCACAGCACAATGGTGTTGATGGCCTTCACTACCACATGAGCATGGCCCCGACCGCGGAATTCTCCATGTCAAAATGGTTCCCCATAGAGTGGTAGCTGTCCGGTGTGGCAAGCTTCCAGAGGGTGGTGGTGATGCATTTCTGCAGGGGGCTGGCAGGTATCTGTCAATTGAGGGCATGGGTGAACCATTCAGAGAGTTCCAGGAAGGTGGCCTTCCACACGCAGAAGTTCTGGAGCCACTGCTGGTCATCCTGTGGATGCAGAACAATTCAGTCCCGTCAGTTGGAACTGGTGTCCCTCTGCCAGAAGTGGTGTTCCATAGTGTGCAGGGCATGGAAGATAATTTGCTGCATCTGAAGTGCCAGGGCCTGGGTGAAGAGGTCCCCTGGCCTGGGCTGCTCTTTGGGGTCCTGCATCAGCACATGGGCAGTGTCGATCAACTGTGCCATGAGTTGTAGCACAAGGCCCATGAGGTCGGCACCGCTTTTCAGCATCTCCAACTCCATGATGGAAGTTCTGTGTCATCTGCAAGGGCGATTGGAGCACGCAATATGAGTTTGGTGTCCTATAAGGAGGTAGGCAGTGGAGAAGTGGCGTGTGAGATGAAGCTGTAGAGAAGAGCCCCTTTAAACATGTGTCTCAGCTAGCCTCAGTAAGCAGCTATAGGAAGTGTCCTCTCTCCTGGTGCCCACTTTGGAGTGCTTCCAGGTACTTTAAATCTGAGGCAGGCTCCATTCAGTGTGGATGTGCAACTTCGATGCTGCCTTGTAATGTGGGCGCACTATTTCAAAATAGTTATTTTGGGAGTTATTATTTCAAAATAACTGATTTTGAAATAATTTCCTAGTGTAGACAAGCCCTAAAGGACTTATACCTGTATAAATGAGGACAAAATCTGGCTCATTGTGCAAGAGCTGTACTTCCATGAACGAGCAAGAGTTCAAGTTTGCTGGTATCATGATGTCATTCCAGAATAATTTTCTAAAGTTCCTGTTACATTGTAGGATAAGTGAATAGTAAACCAAACTTATCCCAACCACAAATGTAATTGCAGGTTTTATTTCAGCCAAAACTTGGCTGATCTCTTCCCATCAGTATTCAGTACAGTATGGTATATACATGATAACATTGGGCCTAATTTTTACTTTTCAAAATTAAGTCACTTAAATCAGATAATACTATCATCTGTATCTGCAAAATGAGCATGCATTCATTTTCTAAATGTACTAATCAGTGTTAGACTCCCATTTTTTTCCATAGATGACTGAAATTGCACAAAATTATGTTTATTTAATTTCTTTATTCTTTAATAAAACCTCACTTATTCAAATGAGTGATGAGCTCTGAGTTGTGCCCAGAATTATAGGGCAAATGCAAGTATGGGCATATCCAAGCAATCATATAGTAATCAAAATGGAAAAATGAGAATCATCAACTTCTCAGTGCCACTCCAATTCTATGAAGTTTATCCCTTAGCTAATTCAAAATAAGCCCTCCTACAAATGCCAGCAGAAACAAAAGTGTTTATCTAAATTGTAATTAAAGAGTGTCCTGAAATACTAATATTACAAACTCTACAATCTTTTATTTTAATTCTGAATTAGTTTATTTTGATTGATGATTACAAATTAGGTTGCCCATTTAACAAAGGACTTTGTATCTACAGAACATTCCTCTTTACTAAATCGACAGATCACCACAGCTATAACCAACAGTAGCCCCACCCCTTCGCTGATGGCTTTTTCTGTGGAAAAACAAAATAAGGATAGAATGCAGAAAGGGATGGAGGGCAGGTCTCCACTTAAAAATTGAAGCGATATAGCCACATAGTGCATCTATGCTGCTGAAGCACTTCAGTGAAGTTGCTACTATGCCAACAGGAGCAATTTTCCCACTGGTGTAGTTAATTCACCTCCATGAGAGGCATTAGCTATATAGATGAAAGAAGAACTGTCTACACTGGGGGTGAGGTAGGCATAACCATGTCTTCTAGAGGTATGGATTTTGCACATCTCTGAGTGACATATTTATACCAATGTAAGTTTATAGTGTAGACCTAGCCTTACACTTTGCAGAGCTTAGAGGAGCTAAAGCAGTGTTTCTTAAACTATGTTCCGTGGAACACTGGTGTTCCATGAACAACTTGCAGGTGTGCTGCGACCTCTTCTTTGTTTTTGTTACTTCTTTATTTTTGTCTTTTTTTTGTCTGACAACAATTTTTTAAGACAATTTTCATAGGTGTTCCACATAAAAAAAAATTTATTGTTTGGTGTTCTGTGGTCTCAAAGGCTGTGTCTACACTGGCATGATTTTCTGGAAATGCTTAAAACGGAACAGTTTTCCGTTTTAAGTATTTCCGGAAAAGGAGCGTCTACATTGGTCCCGGAGTTACCGTTATAACGATACGCTTTTCCGGAAAAGCGCGTCTACATTGGTGGCGCGCTTTTCCGGAAAAGCAGAAGCCCGGAGCCATTTTGAAGAGGGCAAAGACCACCAGAGCTTTCCGCGGGGGCGGGGCCAGAGCGCCATTCAGACACGTGCTTAAAGGGGTCTCTCCGGACAGCCATTGGTCTCCTGCTCCCGTGCCTTGGGACCTCTGCCAGGGACTGGAACCCTTAGCAGGTTCGCTGGTTGCCCTCTGAGTTTTGGGGACACCACCCCTTGGCCCCCAACTGCTTTTCCCTGAGTTTTGTTTTTTCTGCCCTGCTCTGTCTGCCATGGAGCCGTGGGTGGCCATGTGCCTGCTCGGGCCCCTGTTGCAGCTGTACAAGTGCCTGCAGCTCGTGCTGCAGGCCGGTGCCCTGCTGTTCATGGACCAGGAGGCAGAGATCGCGTGGACTCCCTCACCAGGGAGGCCCTGGCAACCCTGTGGCATCAGCACCCCACCGTGGTGAGGCCCGTCTGGAGTTTCGAGAGCAGCACCGACTGGTGGGAGTGGCTGGTCCTCGGACTATGGGACCACCAGCAATGGATCAGGAATTTCCGGATGAGAAAGCGGATCTTCCTGCAGCTGTGCACCTGGCTCACCCCCGCGCTGCAGAGAGCCACCACCAGGCTGCGGGCACCCTTCCCCATCAAGAAGAGGGTCGCCATCGCGCTGTGGAAGCTGGCCACACCGGACAGCTACCGCTCGGTGGCCCAGCAGTTCGGGGTGGGAAGATCAATCGTCGGAGTGATCGTCGTGGAGGTAAGTCCCAGGGGGAGTGGGATGGGGAGGGTGCTGCACTCCAGGCCCAGGGACAGCCAAGACTCCAGGCTGGGTCACCCAGGGGTTTGAGCCGTCCCTCCCTTGCACAGGCCCGGTGGTGGGGGAGGGGAGGCGTGGGGGGGGGGCCCTGGTGTGTGTGTGTGTGTGTGTGTGTGTGTGTGTGCGCGTGTGTGAGGACAGAGGGAATCAAGGGGGCCCAAGGGAGCGCGCCTCACCCCTGCCGTATGTGATGTGTTCCCTTGTGTTTCTCTGCACCCTTCCGCAGGTCGTCCACGCCATCAACGACGTCCTGCTCCGAGTCATCCGCCTGCGCGGCGTGGATGATACCATGGCCGGCTTCGCTGCCCTCGGGTTCCCCAACTGCGGGGAGCCCTGGACGCCACCCATCCCCATCCGGGCCCGGGCATCGAGCGGCCCATTTCATGAACCGCAAGGGGTACTGCTCCATTGTTCTGCAGGCCCTCGTGGACCACCGGGGCCGCTTCCTGGACATTTACGGGGGCTGGTCCAGCCGGGCACACGTCGCCTGCATCCTCCACAACTCTGGACTGTTTCGCAGGTTGGAGGCGGGCACCTACTTCCCCCAGCGGGACTTGACTGTCGGGGATGTGCCTATGCCCATCTGCGTGGTCGGGGACGCGGCCTACCCCCTGATGCCCTGGCTAATGCGGCCTTACAGGGGGCAGCCGGACCAGAACCGGGCCCGGTTCAATGACCGCCTCAACCGAGCCCGAAACCCAGTGGAGCTCGCCTTTGGACGTTTAAAGCCGCTTCCGTTGTTTGCTCACCCGTCTCGAGATGGGTGAGCAGAATGCAACGGAGGTACTGGCCAGCGTGCTGCGTGCTCCACAACATTGTGGAGCGCAGCGGAGGCCTTCCTCCTGCATGGATGGCAGCCGAGGCACAGACCTTGGAACAGCCGACACAGCTGCCGTCCGCCAGGCGCGCCAGGATGCGGTGCGCATCAGAGAGGCCCTGGTGGACATGTTTGCCCAAGCCCCGTAGTAGGGTCGCCTGGGTCTCCCCAGACTACTCCCTCCCATCCCTTACCCTTCCCCACCCCTCCCCTTGCCTCCCCCCCAATTGTAAAGCGTCGGGTCAAAGCACATCTGCCGTCATCGTGACTGTTCGTCGGTGCGTCGGGCGTAGTTAGGGTTTTTCTTTTTAGTTTAGGCTAGGGTTTAGGCCACCATCGCCTGTCCCGAAGAACAGCGAAGAGGATTCGGGGGTCGTGCGGAAGGCTCAAGTCAGCGTACCTGATTCCAGTCGTCTTCGAGGGATCTCCTGGCTGTTCCTCTCCCGAGGCCCGGAAGGACCAAAGGATTGAGGTGGCCAGCGCTCATCTTCCGTCGAGGATCTCCTGGATGTTCCTCTCCGAGGCCCGGAAGGACCAAAGGATTGAGGTGGCCAGCAACACTACCCAATTGTCCTCCCTGAGCCTAGACTATGTTTAATAATCTGTAGTGTGCATCTTCTAACCGTTCTTGCTTGTTTGTTAGCTATGTAAATATAGCTTGTGGTTTACATTTTACTGAAAAGTCTCAGTATTTCTTTATGCGCCACAAACCAATGACCACTTACAAAGGGCCCCCCCGGTGATAGAGTAAAGAATTTGTTGTCCACAGTTTGTAACCCTGTTAAATTTAAGTGGCTAATTGGCATCTCAAATCATTTCTTACAGTTACTACAGTAACACAATAACCAACACAAGAATGAACAGAAAAATAGAAAACTTTTTATTTACAAGGGAGACCTTCAACTGGGACGGGGAGACCTTCAACTGGGACAGGGAGGGGGCAGTTACTGCAGCGGCGGCCCCTGCGGCGCTCCTCCGGCGCTGGACCTGCACACGCTGGGCAGACCGCGTCCAGGCAGGCTGCACGGGAGGTGGGCAGGAGCAGGAGCAGGAGCAGGGGCAGGAGCTGGGGCAGGGGCAGGGGCAGGGGCAGGGGCAGGGGCAGGGGCAGGGGCAGGAGCAGGAGCAGGAGCTGGGGCTGGGGCAGGGGCAGGAGCTGGGAGGAGCAGGGGCAGGAACAGGGGCAGGAGCTGGGATAGGAGCAGGGATAGGAGGGGCATGAGCTGTGCTCCGGGAGGGATGGCAGGGGCATGTGGTCCGGCCATGCCATAATGGATGGCGTGCACTACATGTGCCGTGAGCATGTCCATAGAGGTGCGCATCCCTCTGCACTCTCTTAGGAAGGCAGCCCAGCCCTCCTGCCGCCACTGCAGGTCCCCCTGCACCCGCTCAGCAATGGAGGCCTGGATGGCCTCCACGGCATTCACATGGCGGCGCAGAAGCTGGTCCTCTGGCGCAGCCTGCGCCTCCGGGTTGGCCAGCTGGGGTGCCGCTGCTGCCGCAGTGGAGGGTCTGGTGCTGGGTCCCGCTGCAGGGAAGAGAAGAAAGGATGGGTCAGTCAGGCAGGCCGTCCACTGTCCCCACACCTCATGCCCTCCACCCCTGAGCCCAGGTGACCCCACAGTTGTGTGGCTTGGGCCCACTCGGTTCCCTCCTGCCCCCGTGTTGTATATTGGCAAGGAGGACCACCCCTGGAGTAGGGTCCTCCCTCCAGTATTGTAAGCAGCGGTCTGTATCCTGGCCCCGTGGAGGGCTGGAGGTTGCTTGTGCTGCGTTCACCTGTGGAACTCCCTGCCGGTGGAGACTGTGAAAAGCTTTGGGCTAATCACTGGTGTTTGACAGGGAGCGAGATGCATCCCCACACAGTGCCTGGGAGCACATCTGGCAGAGGCGGTCTGGGCACTCAGATCCCCTCGCGTGGGATATCTCCTGGACGGAACCAGAAGAGTGACTGGTTGGGGGGGTGTCCCATCCTTGCAGCAAAACTCAGGGGCCCTTGTCCCTCCCACTATCCCTCCCGCAAGGCCGGTAGCCCAGGGACATGTGTGGCCACAGTGGGGACTTCCTCGGGAACCAGCCAAGGCACTGGGAGCAGGCGAGGGCTCGGTAGGGGGCCACGGTCACAGGACTGTGACGCTGCGGTTTTCCCAGGAGCAGCTGGCTGTGCCTCACAGCCAGGCATGGGACAGTGTGCCGTTCTCCGTGCTGCACCCAGCCGGCATCCACCCTTCCCCCTGGTCCCGCCGAATGTGTGTGAGCAGCACGGTCCCAGGCATGCCCTGCAGCTGCCTGCTGCGGCCACGTGCTGCTCGGTCACCAGGCTGCACGAGGTTGCACGTGCTGCTTGCTGCCTCATGCAACGCAGCGTGCAGCTCATATGGCCTGAGTGACATGCTCTCCCCCTCTTCCTTCCGGGCACCTGGCTCCCCCCACGCCGCCCTCCACCCCCCGCCCTTTGGGAGTGCAAACTGCAAAGACTCACCAGTGGGTTCCTCCCTGGCCTCGGCCTCGGCCTCGGAGGAGCTGCTGGAGGGGGCCTGCTGGGTGGTGGCAACGCTGGCCTCCTCTCCACTGGATGCGCTGCCACTGTCCTCTCCCTCCCCCGGCTCGGTGGGTCGGATGATGGGGGGGCGCTGGCACGTGTCCACAGGGACACCCGGGGCTTGCGGGGCTGGCTGCCGAAGGATTGCATGCAGCCGGTCGTAGTGGGGCAGGTGTCTGGTCCTGCCCCCTGCCCTCGCTGGCATGCATGTACCCCAGCCGAGCTCCTTCACCTTTGCCCGGACTTGGTCAGTGTTCGGGCAGGGTGTCCCTGGTGGGCCAGAGCCTCGGCCATGCGGCCGAAAATGTCCGCGTGCGGCGCCGGGACCTGGTATCATGGAGACCCTCCTCCTCCTGCCATAGGTCCAGGAGGGTCTCCAGCTCCCTTGGGGTCCAGGAGGGAGCCCGCCTTTTGCGGCCCCTGGGGTCCTCCTCCGCTTGCGGTGCAGGGGGCTCACCAGCTGGAGCTGCCATGGTAAGGTGAGATGGGTGGCTGCGCAGCACAGGGGCACGTGGCAGAGCTCAGGCAGCAGGGTCTGTGGCACGGTCCTGCCACGTGCGCCCAGCAGCCTCCCTACCAGGAAGTCCAGGGCTCCTACGGGGTCTCGCGCCGTCCAAAGCGCTTTTTTCCGTTTCTTCTGCTTTTCCGGAAAAGCTGTCTACACTGGCCCTTTTCCGGAAAAGCTTTTCCGGAAAAAGGACTTTTGCCCGAGTGGGAGCAGAATAGTTTTTCCGGAAAAGCAGCTGATTTCTTACTGTAGATCGTCAGTGCTTTTCCGGAAATTCAAGGGGCCAGTGTAGACAGCTCACAGCTTATTCCGGAAAAGCGGCTGCTTTTCCGGAATAAGTGGCCCAGTGTAGACACAGCCAAAAAGTTTAAGAAACACTGAACTAAAGGCACTAGAAAATTAAAGGAACAGCACTGCAATCCATAAAGCCGAAGTAAGTGCCTTGGCTTCCTTTACAGTGAACTGGGAGAGAGAGTCAGCAAAGAAAGCTATCCACTTAAGCTAGTATGGTAGGCAGGTTCCCTCCTACGATAGCCAATGGTAGATCTCAAGCAGAGGCCTGTGTGTTATGTACTGCCCTTCTCTCTGAGAAAGGCGTCGAAACCCTGGCACCTATCTCATCTTAGTGATCCACTGAAACTTGCCACCTGGGTTTAGACAGCTGAGGCACCTCAACCACTTGTTGAATGAATATACTAGACATTTGCCTTGCTCCAGGCAAAATGGTGACAGCAGCAAAGGATGATGTGCCTGTGAGTTTTAGCCCAGTAGTTAGAGCACTCATTGCGGACATAGTAGTTCAACTTCCTCCTCACTGGCAGAGTGGAGACAGGATTTTAAGAACAGTTTCCTACCTTTCTGTGGATGTTTCTAATGTTCCTTTTATGTTGTAGGACAAGAGAATGGTAAAGCAAGTTTATCCCAACAAAATATTTCAATTCAGTAGGTAATCAAGAGAATTCGTTAATCAGGGTAAAAATGCTACCATTGGGGACTGAATTTCAAACCTGAAATCCAAATAGTGTTGCAAAGAGCTTATACTTCTATTTTTTTATTGTAGTAAAAGGAATAGAACCTGAGAAATAAGACATGCTCTCAACCACAAGAATTAGTTAAAAGTATTTTATATTCGCTGTGTGATCTAATGGTGTCAGAGTTTACATAATAAAATGACCAGTAGCTGTGTTTCTGGAATATATGTGGAGTATAATTATTCAAACAATAAATTATGGCATAGTTGGTTAGACCAAGATCCACCAAGGGGTTTAAACATTCCCTTTGTGGATCTTTCTTTAGAGGCTTTTCAAATAAAAACAGCAGTCCCTGAAGTACCCAGTTATAAATCCCATTGAGGTCAATAAGAAATCTTCCTGCTTCCATCGAGGAAAAATATGATCACTTTTGTTCAATAAGTGCTGTCATGTTGTTTTGACAACAATTTAATTATAACAATATGTGTAGTATAGAAATACATCATGTTGGGAAGTTTCCTCAGAGAAAATAATAGAAATATATTTGCATATCTTTAGGCAATGTTCCTGAAATTTATTTAACATATGGGGTAATTACTGTGTATTTGAACAAAGAGAACTATCATTCACCTTCATTATGATCCTTGAAGATGTTGCATAGGGTGGAACCAAGCTCAAAGTTTAGTTTATACTCTGTACTTTAACTAGAGACCTTGCTAAGGCTATGGCTACACTACAGAATTTTTTCGGAAAAATGGCCATTTTTCTGGAAAAACTTCACTTACATCCATGCTGCAATTGTGTACTTTTTTAAAAAATTGAAAGAACAGAGGGGTTTTTTCAACATCGGTAAACCTCTTTCTATGAGGAAGAAGCCTTTTTCCAAAAGAGCTCTTTTGGAAAAAGGTGTTTGGGAAGGGAAAGAGGGAGGTTTTTGAAAGAAGAGGAAAGAGGGAAAAGCACAGGTGTCCTGGTGGTCACTCCATCCATAATAATTATAGCTTAAATGCAAGATAGCATCCAAGCAATGTGGACGCTATCTTTCAAAAAAGCAGATCACTTTTTCAATGCACTTTGGCAGAAAAGCTTCTTCTGAAAGAAGCCTGCAGTCTAGATGTACCCTAAGGATCTTATCTATGCCTACATAAAATTCCTTTATTGAGAGAGGCATAGGCTGAGCCCAAGGTATATATAACAGCAAAAGCAGTTACCTCTCATTTGAGAACCCATGTAAATGAAGCTAATTAGGTAGGCTGGATGTGTCCATTTTGTTGTGAAAATGTGAACGTCAAAAGCAGGGGAAATTGACTTTGTACTTGTTAACCACTTGATATCTTTATTGAAGCCCAGGTTCACAGTGTGAATTTTTTTAATGGATTCCAGGTCAGCAGTCTCTTTCTGTAATTCGGGAGGAAATATTTCTTTGTAGAAGAGTGACTACTTTTAAAATCCACTATTGACTGTCCAGTTAGGGTAAAATGTTCCCTATATGTTTATGTGTGTTACCATTCCTGGTGTCAGATTTGTGACCATTTATCCTTTGTCATAGACACTGTCTGATTTGGCCAATATCCAGTAAAACTCCATTGGTCCGGCATCCAATGCTCCGGCACTCCTGATGGTCCGGCACCATCAGGAACCTGGAAGTGCTCCGGCTGCCGGACAATTCCAGCTGCTCTGCGCCCGGCTTCCCCGATTCAGCCACTGCTGAAACTGACCAGCAGCTGAATCAGGGAAGCCGGGGGCAGAACAGCTGGGGTGCTGCTGGGTTGGTCCCATAGTGCTGCCCCTCGGGGCTGCGGGACCAACCCGGCAGTACCCCAGCTGCTCTTGGGGACGCCTGGGGAAGAGCAGCTGGAGTGCTGCCGGGTTGGTCCCACAGCGCGCCGTGCCGAGGGGCGGCGCTACGGGACCAACCCGGCAGTACCCCAGCTGCTCTGCCCCAGGCATCCCCAAGTCAGCTGCTGCTGAAACTGACCAGCAGCAGCTGAATCGGGGATGCCTGTGGCAGAGCCAGACTATCGGAAGGGAGGGCTATGAGGGGTCTGGGGTGGCATCCCCTGCCACCCCACCCCAGACCCCTCATAGCCCCCCGTTCCGATAGTCCGGCATATCTGATAATCCGGCACCCCCTGGGTCCTAAAGGTGCCAGATTATCGGAAGTTTACTGTACATGGTGGGGCATTGCTGGCACTTGATGGCATATATCACTTTAGCAGATGTGCAGTTGTATGAGTCCTTGATGTTGTGGCTTATGTGGTTGCTTGTGTAGATATGTGGACAGAGTTGTCAATGGGGTATATGGCAGGGCTAAGTTCCTGGGTGAGTATGTGTGAGGTGTAGTGTGTGGCTGCTGGTAAGCATTTGCTTCAGGTAGAGGGGTTGTCTATAGCCGAGAATTGGGCTGTCTCTTAAGGTCTGTGAGAGTGAGGGATCATTTTCCAGGATAGGTTGTAGATTGTCAATGATGTGCAGGAGCTGTTTAAGCTGTAGGTGATGACCACTGGTGTTCTGTTATTTTCCTTTTTTGGACCCGTTTTCCTTTTTGGGTCTCTGTCAATCTGTGTCCTCTTGTCCCCAGATGGATATTTAAGTTTTAAGAATGCTTGATAAAGATCTTGTAGTCTTTATTTCCGTCTTGGGACTGGAGCAAATCTGGTTGTATTTTAGGGCTTGGCTATAGACAACTGATCATGTGATGTGTCCTGGATGGAAGCTAGAGCCATGCAGGTAAGAATAGCGGTTAGTAGATTTCCGGTATAAGATGGTGTTTATGTGATCATCATTTATTTGTACTCTAGTATCAAGGAAATTGATCTCTTGTGTGGACTGGTCCAGGCTGAGGTTGATGTGGGGAGGGGAGTGTACATTGTTGAAATTCCTGTGAAATTCTTCAAGGGTCTCCTTCCCATCCATATGATCTAATATGGTGATTGTTATGTTCCTGTATTTGTTCTTTGGTGTACTGCCAGATAATTTAAATATTGTATATAATTCTCATGCTTTCACTGTCAGTTATTCATATTATTTTCAGTTGTTCAGTAATTGAACAGTTATAGTTGAAATTAATCTGAAAAGCAAAAATATTAATTATGAAAAGACATATTCTGTACTAAACTAAAGGCACAAATAATAGCATTATGTTTCTTTTGAAAAGAACTTCTAAGTTTACAATGGGTTTTTCATAACTTTTGTTATGAAAAAGAGATTATTCTCAGAGTGAATGTAATCCAAGTCATTAATTAGATATCAGTTATTTAGTTTAATATTTAGGATTTTCTTTTAGTATAATGTGACAGTTTCATAAGAAAGGTTTTAATAGTTAATACGTATCTATCTTAGGTTATGTTGAGTCAAAAGAGTATTTTTATTTTTACATACTTATGTTTCCTTTGGTATAATAATTTATCAGTTAACAGAAGTTGAAGTATTCTGACAGATGCCTAAGGAATAGTTTGTTTTCCCATTTTAATTATACTTTATAATGTTTATCTTATTATACACAGGCTTGCTGCTTGCTATTTGTTAGCCTATTTAGATTCAAAATGATTCTTAAGATTAGAGAATAATTAGAATTTCAAATAAACTTTTTTCACACTCAATTCCTTTGTAATCCTAATTTTGATCCCAAAAATAAACTGATAATGAATCTGATGAAATATATCTAACTACAACTTAATGGCATCAGAAAGAATTGGACTTGAGTACATATGAAGAATTTGAGGTGACATTTTCATTATCTGGTAGTTAATGTGTTTCCTCCAATCCAATGCAATCTGGAACAAAGTTATAAAAGTCACTTGTGAAGGATTCATTGGTACAATGGTGGCATATTTATGACCTTATATACTTAGTAGTTGAAGAGAAATATTCAGGAGTGTTTGATCCACAACTGACCTTCATTTGATAATGAGTGGGTTTTTTTTTTTTCATTTCTGATGGAGATTCCACAATCTCCCTTTTTCAGCTGACGGAATTTTGTAAATAGGATTTTGTAATAAATAGGAACACTAGAGATGGGTCTTTATCAGCTACACTGGGGCAAGAGTCCTTAGGAGGAATCTTGTCTGACTGCTTCCCAGAGTGGCAGCTTTATCACTCTGAAGAAGTAGGGAGGTTGGGGGGCTCCTCCAGTAGCACGGTGGATAAGGTATCTCCCTCCAGAGCAAGAGCAGGAAGAATAAAGGGGGCCCTGAAGGTAGAGAGGTTGGGGGGCTCCTCCAATGGCCCAGTGGATAAGGTACCTGCTGCCAGAGGTCAAGGATTCAAGCCCCGCTGCCCCAGGGACAGCCACCACCACCACCACCACAAGCTTGGCTCCACTGGACACCATAGAGGCTGGGAGTGATCCCATAGTTCTTACCTGCTTGTCTTCCATCTCTTTCAAGTGAGATAATTAACCAAGGCCAAAGACTGTTTCTCAATAAATGATGGAATCATAGACATCTATGCCTAGAAATGACCTCAAGAGGTCATCTAGCCCATCCATCAACACTGAGGAAGAACCACATACAATTATATTATCCCAGAGAAGTGTATGTCTAACCTGTTTTTAAAAGCCTGCAATGATGTGGATTCAATAATCTTCCTTAGTAACCTGTTCCGGTGCTTAACTATCCTTAGAAAGCTTTTTTTTCTAATAGCTCCCCCATGCTTCAACCTAAGCTGGTTCCTATCCTGAGAAGACATAAATATTAGACTTGGAAGAATTAGATTTTGATCAATAAATGTCAACAGATGTCAATTTCCACTATACATGCACAAGCCAGTAGAAAAAAGATGTCCAGTGAAATGTACAGGTAGTCAAAGTAACTGTTTAGGGATATGACAAGAGAAAATCCCTAATAAAAGAGCACTTAGTACTCAGTGTATATACTGAATGAGAAAAGCTAAAATAGCAGCTGGAGCTTTCTCCTATAATCATTTAAAAAGACTCTTTTCTATAGCGGCTAGCTGGTGCTAAAGTTGTGATTTCTTGGAACTGGTCTGTCTAATGGATGTGCTCTTATATCTGTTTCTATGTCACTGTTAATATTTCGCTCTCTCAAAGGTAATACCAAAGACAGATTACACAGGCTACTATTTTGCCTTGACCAAAATGTGATTTTTAAGAGCCCATTAATTCGCATCAGCAGCCAAACTGCTCATACTAGCAAAATACTTCTGTTCATTATGTTCTTTTGTCACATGAGACTGTTGATAAAGCTTGCATCAAGGCCACTAAAATCTATTTCATTTTTGACCTTTATATCCTTCAGACTCCTGTGATTTTCATCCTTTTGTAGAATTTCTGCGGATACATTATTCAGACATGATTCTGAAAAAAAGACTTGGGAAATGAAGAATGGTTTCCTTCAAATGGCACAGCTATTGCAATTACAAAACAAAGTACATAATCTCATATAGGTCAAGATCATAGCTGCTCTATACTTCAATTTTTAATACTTCATACATATATCCAGTAAAGTGGGATTCTCTCCCATCTTGCTAAGATGTTAGCATTTGAAGTTTAATTGAAGTGTGCATCTTCTATCTACCAAAAAGACAACTACTATAACTATGATGATGTTGTCTTAATCCAGAGCATTTCACACAAATCAGAAATAATATTGTTGATAGCAAAGGTATTGAAAGTTAATACACTTAGCTCTTTTTGTTTGTCTGTTTGTTTTATTGAAAGAGAAGAAGGAAGATGCACTCTGACCTGGTGCAGGGTTAATTTGCTGTTTAAATATGTTATATATATAAAACAATTGTCAAGCCTTAGGGATTGTGACATAATTGAACTGCATTTCTAAAGCTGATGAACTCAGGCTATGTGCAATTGTATCTTGATATTATGAGACTATTGCAGTACAAGTATAAGAATCAGAAGAAATTATATGAGGGGAGAAAATTAAACTGTATTATCACAGTTCTTTTCTTTTAAGACTTCTTTCCATAATTAAATGGCTAAACTAAGTGCATGAAATAAAAATAAAAGAAATTTAGTGAAATGGTTAACAGTCACCTCATCAGCTATCAGACAAAATGGTCTTCTTTTATTATGCAATTTTAAGTCAAAAACATTTGATGTAGACTCATTCAAATACCAGAGAAATGTTTTATTTAATATAGCAGCTAGAGGTCTGTCTAAGCTTCTTTCGAACTTGAACTTCAACACCACTTTATGATGAAAGTTATGTAAGCTGAACATTTTTTGTGAAAATTTGATTATTGAGTTTAATTAACTGTTCTTATAAGTTTAAATAGATTTCTCTTTAATGCCAAAAACTACTAATTATATATTGTATCAGATTTTCCAATTACATATAACACATGCAAGAGAACATGCTATATCTACAAAATGAATAACTATATAGAATGTAACCCAATATATTGTGCTATAACAGGGGTCGGCAATCTTTGGCACATGACTTGTCAGGATAATCTGCTAAAAGGGCCATGAGTCAGTTTGTTTACATTAAGCATCTGCTGGCCTAAGGGAAGCATCACAGAAATTCATATAAATAAAATCTAAGTACTACTCTGCATGCAGCCAATGGAAATAAGAGGATTGTCACCATTATAAATCCTGAAATAAGAGTACATAAACTGAAGGCATTATATGCTCAAGAAAGTTGACCAAACCAAAGAAGCTTCTAAATCTTAATCTGACTGATGCCTTGGACCAGTCAGGTGGAAAGACCTCTTTGCTATTCCAGAGTTAGGTGGAAATGAAGAACTGATGAAATTTTAGTTCAGAGGTTCCATTTCCTTTTTTTCTCTTTAATAATAACAGTAGGTTATCTTTCCAAGTCAATGTTCTCAAGTGAGCTCTTGAGTAACCATATTTTAGATTCTAACTCCTTTGTAAATCCAAGAAAATGGGCCAAAGAGTAATTGAAAAAAAAAGTTTAAATAGTTACTGTTAATATTAACTTGTCCCTTTTGGATGAGTTTAGTCAAAGAGATGTAACCATACTCTTCAAAGTGCCACTAAAACAAGTGTATCTTTGGAATTGTGATAAATGTCCCAATTAGAGAATTGTTGATCATAACGAAATGTGGTAAGAAGCCTTGGTCATGTGTATTGTTCCTTGGCATGACTGCTGAGCCTCAATTCTAGTCTGTGATAACAGCGTCCAAGACTATAACATGTGTGTAGTACACAGAATTTGGTGTGTCTACACTTGAGTGCTGAAATCTATATTAATTTAGTTCTGGGTGAATTAATAAATTGTTGGTTGGTTATGAATAAGCAAGTGTCCTGATTTGAAAAAAAAATACTAGTGAAGTGAAAAAGTAGGACTGAGAAGAAGCCATCATTAACCGAGTAATCTAGCACTCCATGGATGCAATACAAAGGGGTAATTCTGTTGGATTCTATTATCTCTTGGCAAAAACAGCTTGATAAATTTCATCTGAAAAAAAGTATAACTGCAACACTGGCAAATTCACTTTTACAAATGTATGGCACAATTTCATATAAAAGATAAACATCTGCAATGAAGTGCTAAGAGATTCTCTGATAGAAGATATTGTGCGTGGCATCAGTGAGGACTGTTTTAAGGAGGGTTTCTTAGTGTTGACTTGACTGGAATTACTCCTCAGATATATTGCTCACCAACATGAGTAAGAGTGGCACAATACATTTTTGTGTGAACTAGACTAAAGCCTATGTATACACTACCACTTATATTGGCAAAACTTATGTCACTTGGTAGTGTGAACAAAATACCGCAGGAGAGACATAAGTTTGGCCAGTGCTTTGGAGACATGAGAACATCTTCTGCTGGCATAGTTACCATCGCTCCTGCAGGTGGTTTAATTATATCAACAAGACAGCTCTCTTCTGTTGGCATGGAGCTGCTATACAAGAGATTATGCATTACTGTTCACTGTAATGTCTCTAGCCAAAAGCCCACATAGCTTGTGGAAAAGTGAAAATAATCCATGAGTTATTGTTTAATGAACAAATGCCAAAATGCACCAAAACTGTTAATTATAAGTTATCTATTTAATTCTGAAATCATTAGTTATCTGCTTAGGTGAAGAAGGTTTTATGTCACAAATTAATACCAGGAAGAAGTGAAAGATGTGGATGTTGTTTCATAAAAGTAGTTCACAAGAATGGTGTTTTGAAGAGTAACTGTTAGTAGTAAACTAAGGCAAGAGTTATGCTGCGGAGATGTAGTACACCTGCACATTGGAATGTCTCTATAAAATGTCATTGAAACATTTTACAAAAAATAAGTCAGAAGACAAGCCAAATGCCTTCAGTCTGAGAACTTGATGATGTAACTGCGGCATTAGAGAAACTGTTAATTGAAATGTGGTCCTGTGGTAATACCAAGGAGAATACAGAATCCACATAAAGAATTCAATAGTTTGTTATTAAAGGAATATTCTGCAACATTTAAATGTGATACAGGATCTTAAGAATAGGTATTAATAAGAATAGATAGATAATTGGAAATAGAAAAACAAAGTCAAATTAATATCAACATACAGTGGAAATAAATTATAAGTAATAGGATTGCTGAAATACTATGAGATCACTTGGAATCTCAGCCTCTTTTAGGAAATTTGAAGTATTATCTCTGATCAAGGCCAAGATTTTCAATAGTCACTAATGGATTTTAATGCTTCAGTTTTTCAGTGTTCAGTGTTAGGCACTTTTAAAATGGACTGATTATCAGAGAATGAGTATTCTTCACTGCTTTAGCCAGTGTTGCATAAGAAGGTTCCCAATGCACTTACAGATATATGGGCTACAATTTATCTTTGGATCCTTGTCCTCCCTGGATAGTACATAAGAACATAAGAACGGCCGTACTGGGTCAGACCAAAGGTCCATCTAGCCCAGTATCCTGTCTGCCGACAGTGGCCAGCACCAGGTGCCCCAGAGAGGGTGGACCAAAGACAATGATCAAGCGATTTGTCTCCTGCCATCCCTCTCCAGCCTCTGACAAACAGAGGCCAAGGACACCATTTTATCCCCTGGCTAATAGCCTTTTATGGACCTAACCTCCATGAAATTATCTAGCTTCTCTTTAAACTCTATTATAGTCCTAGCCTTCACAGCCTCCTCTGGCAAGGAGTTCCACAGGTTGACTACACGCTGTGTGAAGAAGAACTTTCTTTTATTAGTAATTTATAAATACATTAGAAGCAAGAGGAAGACCAAGGAGAGGGTAGGCCCACTGGTCAGTGAGGAGGGAGAAACAGTAACAGGAAACTTGGAAATGGCAGAGATGCTCAATGACTTCTTTGTTTGTCTTCACCAAGAAGTCTGTAGGAATGCCTAACATAGTGAATGCTAGCCAGGAAGGGAGTAGTTTTAGAAGGTAAAATAAAAAAGAACAAGTCAAAAATCACCTAGAAAAGTTAGATGCCTGCAAGTCACCAGGGCCTGATGAAATGCATCCTAGAATACTCAAGGAGCTGATAGAGGAGGTATCTGAGCCTCTAGCTATCATCTTTGGAAAATCATGGGAGACAGGAGAGATTCCAGAAGACTGGAAAAGGGCAAATATAGTGCCCATTTATAAAAAGGGAAATAAGAACAACCCAGGAAACTACAGACCAGTTAGTTTAACTTCTGTGCCAGGGAAGATAATGGAGCAAGTAATTAAGGAAATCATCTGTAAACACTTGGAACGTGGCAAGCTGATAGGGAACAGCCAGCATGGATTTGTAAAGAGCAAATCGTGTCAAACCAATCTGATAGCTTTCTTTAATAGGATAACGAGTCTTGTGGATAAGGGAGAAGCGGTGGATGTGGTATACCTAGACTTTAGTAAGGCGTTTGATACGGTCTCGCATGATATTCTTATCAATAAACTAGGTAAATACAACTTAGATGGGGCTACTATAAGGTGGGTGCATAACTGGCTGGATAACCATACTCAGAGAGTAGTTATTAATGGTTCACAATCCTGCTGGAAAGGCATAACAAGCGGGGTTCCGCAGGGGTCTGTTTTGGGACCGGCTCTGTTAAATATCTTCATCAACGATATAGATATTGGTATAGAAAGTACGCTTATTAAGTTTGCAGATGATACCAAGCTGGGAGGTGTTGCAACTAATCTGGAGGATAGGGTCATAATTCAAAATGACCTGGACAAATTGGAGAAATGGTCTGAGGTAAATAGGATGAAGTTTAATAAAGACAAATGCAAAGTGCTCCACTTAGGAAGGAACAATCAGTTTCATACATACAGAATGGGAAGCGACTGTCTGGGAAGGAGTATGGCAGAAAGGGATCTAGGGGTTATAGTGGACCACAAGTTAAATATGAGTCAGCAGTGTGATGCTGTTACAAAGAAAGCAAACATGATTCTGGGATGCATTAACAGGTGTGTTGTGAGCAAGACACGAGAAGTCATTCTTCCGCTTTACTCTGCGCTGGTTAGGCCTCAGTTGGAGTATTGTGTCCAGTTCTCGGCACCGCATTTCAGGAAAGATGTGGAGAAATTGGAGAGGGTCCAGAGAAGAGCAACGAGAATGATTAAAGGTCTAGAGAACATGACCTATGAGGGAAGACTGAAGGAATTGGGTTTGTTTAGTTTAGAAAAGAGAAGATTGAGGGGGGACATGATAGCAGTTTTTAGATATCTAAAAGGGTGTCATAAGGAGGAGGGAGAAAACTTGTTCATCTTGGCCTCTGAGGATAGAACAAGAAGCAATGGGCTTAAACTGCAGCAAGGGAGGTTCAGGTTGGACATTAGGAAAAAGTTCCTAACTGTCAGGGTAGTCAGACACTGGAATAAATTGCCCAGGGAGGTTGTGGAATCTCCATCTGTGGAGATATTTAAGAGTAGGTTAGATAAATGTCTCTCAGGGATGGTCTAGACAGTATCTGGCCCCGCCATGAGGGCAGGGGTCTGGACTTGATGGCCTCTCGAGGTCCCTTCCAGTCCTTGTATTCTATGATTCTATGATTAGTTTTAAACCTGCTACCCATTAATTTCATTTGGTGTCCTCTAGTTCTTCTATTTAGGGAACTAATAAATAACTTTTCTTTATCCGTCCTCTCCACACCACTCATGATTTTATATACCTCTATCATATCCCTCCTCAGTCTCCTCTTTTCTAAACTGAAAAGTCCCAGTCGCTTTAACCTCTCCTCCTATGGGACCCATTCCAAACCCCTAATCATTTTAGTTGCCCTTTTCTGAACCCTTTCCAAGGCCAAAATATGTTTTTTGAGGTGAGGAGACCACATCTGTACACAGTATTCAAGATGTGGGCGTACCATAGTTTTATACAGGGGCAGTAAGATATTCTGGGTCATATTTTCTATCCCTTTCTTAATAATTCCTAGCATCCTATTTGCCTTTTTGACCGCTGCACACTGTGTGGAAGTTTTCAGAGAACTGTCCACGTAACTCCAAGATCTCTTTCCTGATTTGTCGTAGCCAAATTAGCCCCCATCATACTGTACATATAGTTGGGGTTATTTTTCCCGATGTGCATTACTTTACACTTATCCACATTAAATTTCATTTGCTATTTTGTTGCCCAATCACTCAGTTTGGTGAGATCTTCTTGGAGTCCTCACAGTCTGCTTCTGTCTTGACTATCCTAAACAGTTTGGTATCATCTGCAAACTTTACCACCTCACTGCTTACCCCTTTCTCCAGATCATTTATGAATAAGTTGAACAGGATTGGTCCTAGGACTGACCCTTGGGGGACACCACTAGTTACCCCTCTCCATTCTGAAAATTTACCATTTATTCCTACCCTTTGTTTCCTGTCTTTAACCAGTTCTCAATCCAAGAAAGGACCTTCCTCTTATCCCATGGCCATGTAATTTACACAAGAGCCTTTGGTGAGGGACCTTGTCAAAGGCTTTCTGAAAATCTAAGTATACTATATCTACTGGATCCCCTTGTCCGCATGTTTGTTAACCCCTTCAAAGAACTCTAATAGATTAGTAAGACAGGATTTCTCTTTACAGAAACCATGTTGACTTTTGTCCAACAAATTATGTTCTTCTACGTGCTTCACAATTTTATTCTTTACTATTGTTTCGACTAATTTGCCCGGTACTGAAGTTAGACTTACCGGTCTGTAATTGCCCGGATTGCCTCTAGAGCCCTTTTTAAATATTGGTGTCACGTTGGCTACCTTCCAGTCATTAGGTACGGAAGCCGATTTAAGGGGTAAGTTACAAACCACAGATAATAGTTCAGCAATTTCCCATTTGAGTTCTTTTAGAACCCTTGGATGAATGTCATCCGGTCCCGGAGATTTGTTAACATTAAGTTTTTCTATTTGTTCCAAAACCTCCTTTAATGACACTTCAATCCGGGACAGTTCCTCAGATTCATCACCCACAAAGGACGGTGCAGATTTGGGAATCTCCACAACATCCTCAGCCGTGAAGACTGAAGCAAAGAAATCATTTAGTTTCTCTACAATGGCTTTATCATCCTTGATTGCTCCTTTTATAGTTCGATCATCTATGGGACCCACAGGTTTTTTAGCAGGCTTCCTGCTTCTAATGTACTTAAAAAACATTTGTTATTTCTTTTTGAGTTTTTGGCTAGCTGTTCCTCAAAATCTTTTTTTGCTTTTCTTATTACATTTTTACACTTGATTTGACAGTGTTTATGTTCCTTTCTATTTATCTCACTAGGATTAGACTTCCACTTCTTAAAAGATACCTTTTGTCCTCACTGCTTCTTTTACATGGTGGTTAAGCCACGGTGACTCTTTTTAGGTCTCTTGCTATGTTTTTTAATTTGGGGTATACATTTAAGTTGGGCCTCTATTATGGTGTCTTTAAAAGTTTCATGCAGCTTGCAGGATTTGGCTCTAGTCACTGTGCCTTTTAATTTCTGTTTAACTAACCTCCTCATTTTTGTGTAATTCCTTTTGAAATTAAATGCCAGGGTGCTGGACTGCTGAGGTGTTCTTCCCACCACAGAATGTTGAATGTTATTATATTATGGTCACTATTCCCAAGCGGTCCTGTAACGGTTATTTCCTGACCTGATCCTGCGCTCCACTCAGGACTAAATCAAGAATTGCCTCTCCTTGTGGGTTCCTGCACCAGCTGCTCCAAGAAGCAGTCATTTAAGCCATTGAGAAATTTTATCTCCGCTTCTCTTCCTGAGGTGACATGTATCCAGTCAATATGGGGTAATTAAAATCCCCATTATTATAGAGTTCTTTATTTTGGTAGCCTCTCTAATCTCCCTCAGCATTTCAATGTCAGTATCGCTGTCCTGGTCAGGTGGTCGGTAATATATCCCTACTGCTAATTTCTTATTATTGGAGCATGGAATTACTATCCATAGCGATTCTATTGCACATGTTGATTCACTTAATATTTTTATTTCATTTGATTCTACATTATCTTTCACATACAGTGCCACTCCGCCACCCACCGGCCTGCCCTATCCTTTCGATATATTTTATATCCCGGTATGATTGTGTCCCACAGATTTTCCTCGTTCTACCAGGTTTCAGTGATGCCTATTATGTCAATCTCCTAATTTAATACGAGGTACTCTAGTTCACCCATCTTATTAGTCAGACTCCTAGCATTTGTGTAGAAGCACTTTAAAAATTTGCCACTGCTTATTTGTCTGCCCTACCCTGATGCATTGGATTCCTTTGTATGCGGTTGTTTGTCTGCTCTGGTCCGTGGTTTGCCCTCTCCCCTCCTCTCTTTCTGACTACAGCTTAGACAATCTCTATCAATGGATTCTCCTCTACGAGAAGTCTCCCTCCGATTTACGTGCATCTCCGCACCAATCAGCTTTCCCCCATCTCTTAGTTTAAAAACTGCTCTACGGCCTTTTTAATGTTTAGTGCCAGCAGTCTGGTTCCACCCTGGTTTAGGTGGAGCCCATCCTTCCTGCATAGGCTCCCCCTCTCCCAAAAGTGTCCCCAGTTCCTAATGAATCCAAACCCCTCTTCCCTACACCATCGTCTCATCCACGCATTGAGACTCTGAAGCTCTGCCTGCCTACCTGGCCCTGCGCGTGGAACTGGAAGCATTTCCAAGAATGCCACCATAGAGGTCCTGGATTTCAGTCTCTTTCCTAGCAGCCTAAATTTGGCCTCCAGGACATCTCTCCTACCCTTCCCTACGTCATTGGTACCTACATGTACCACGACCACGGCTCCTCCCCAGCACTACACATAAGTCTATCTAGACGCCTCGAGAGATCCGCAACCTTCGCACCAGGCAGGCAAGTGACCATACGGTTCTCCCGGTCATCACAAACCCAACTATCTATGTTTCTAATGATCGAATCACCCACTACTAACACCTGCCTCTTCCTAACTGGCATTCCCTTCCCCTCAGAGGTATCCTCAGTGTGAGAGGATACCGCAACATCCTCTGGGAGGAGGGTCCCAACTATGGGATGGTTTCCCTCTGCTCCCATTGAATGCTCTGTTCCCTTGAGACTTTCATCCTCCTTAAGAGCACTGGGGCTCTCAGACTGGAGGTGGGACAGTACTACAGTGTCCTGGAAAGTCTCATCAACATATCTCTCTACCTCCCTTAGCTCCTCCAGTTCAGCCACCCTGGCTTCCAAAGCCCAAACTTGGTCTCTGAGGGTCAGGAGCTCCTTGCAACGGGTGCACACATATGCCACCAGCCCACAGGGCAGGTAATCATACATGTTACACTCGACGCAATAAACAGGATAGCCCCCACTCTGCTGCTGGGCTTCTGTCTCCATTTTTCTAATGAATAGGTTTAAGTATAAACTGGGATTCTTTTTAAACCTCTGGAATATAGATTATTATAAGAGTTATGTTTTAAAGAAGGTCAGAAGTCACTAGTGCCCTCTAACCTCCCCCTCTAAACTCCCTCTCCAAACTCCCTGTTAGCTGTTCCTGTTCGCAAGCTCCCTGGTCGCTGAGTCACAGGCTTATATAGCTCTGGTAGCCCCTCCCCCTGACTGAGGCTCAGCCAATTAACAGAGGCTTCTAGATTTCAAACCTTTTAGAAGCTCCTTCAAACAAACAAACCAACCAACCAACCAACCAGACAAACACAAGCTCAGCACACAGCAAATAACTCCACCACACACAAACACACACTCCAGACAGCCACTTATCACAAGGGTCCCGTTTTTACTCCTCTTTTACCTGGAGAACTCCCTCTCCAAACTCCCTGTTAGCTGTTCCTGTTTGCAAGTGAGGTCAAGATAGTGAAGGTCAATAGAGAAGTACTGAGTTCTATGCTAGAGAAGGATAAGGTGTTCATTGCTTTGAGGAAGCTTTTTCGTCTCTGCTCAGAAAGTGATCCTTTTACACTGACAATTGACATATTAATTGGTCACTAATCTTCTGTTTCTGGTTCAGATTATAGAGCAGGTTGTGATGATGGCTCCCTAAAGTGGGATTGAACAAGGTTAATTTTCACCTCTCTTATTCTATGTGTATGCGAGATTCCTAAGAGAGATGCAAGAAAATATTGGGCGAAGGATTTTAAGTATGTCTAGCCTCCAGATTTGAACAATCACAGAGAGTGAGAAGTTAAGCATCTCGAGGCAAGACTGACGCATGGGTAAAAATTAACTGGTCGAGTTATTATAGAGGTTTGGGGAAACAATGAGAAGAACTGGTGGAGGTTACATGAGATCCCTGATATAGGATATTCAGTCAACATTTGTTACTAAGTTTTACATCTTGGAGGTCAGGTAGAACTCCCAACTGCTTTCTGATGATCAGCTAGCAGTAGAGCAGTGACATTTTCCATCTGCATCTTAACAAGAGATTGCAAGTAGAGCTGGATGAAATTTTTCATACAAGTACTTTCTTTGATGAATTAAAAAGAGTTTTGGTCAATATGAAACTATTCAAGAATTTGCCATGAATTTGCTCAATACTCTGTGCCAGGTTATTTATTTATTTTATGCGGGGGACTTAGAGGCTATTCACAGAAAGGGTGGAGGAATAGGTTGTGCCTCCTTTACAGCCTTTAGCTTATTGATTAGGGCACTCTCCTCAGAGGTGGAAGATCCTGTTTCAATCCCCCACGCACCTAAACCTGATCTGGAGTAGGAGTTTGAGATTGTCTCCTCCCACATCTCAAGATGGTGATCTAACCACTGGAATGTGGGGTATTTTTCCAATCCCTTCAATTGGAGCTTTTCCACTTTGAATAAATAAACATCTAACAGGAACTTCACCTAGGGTCTTCCATACCACAGCTGAACACCCTAACCTCTGGACTGAAGATTATATAAGCAGTAGCACCTCCTTATACCTTCCCCACCATTTCTGGCTATTTCGTAAATCTAGACCTCTCTTTTTCTCCATTCTTAGTTTAAAAATGCCAAGTGCAATTACACATTTTGTTTTGGGTCAAATGAAATGTTTTGTTCACTCTGAAACAAAATTCCTGACAACTATACTAACTGACCAATGTTGTTTTGGTTTGATTTAGAATATTCAAGTTTGGTTCAGACAGAACTATTATTTCCCTCACTGCAACTGCCAGCCAACCAAACAAAATGCATTCGCCTAGCTGTCCACATAAGCTTTTCCAAAGGACCTGGACACCGTTCCTTATTTCCCTCACTGCAACTGCCAGCCAACCAAACAAAATGCATTCGCCTAGCTGTCCACATAAGCTTTTCCAAAGGACCTGGACTCCTTGGCTGTGACCTAATCCCTTGTCTTACATTGGACTAATACAAAGTGCCCTACAAGAGAGCCACAGCTTAAATCTGTATGTATGCATAAGCCTGTGCATTCAGAAGTGGCAGCTTATTTGTTAAGTGGCATATTTTACTCTGAACGTATGATACCAGCATTTTTCAAGCTGTACTGTCAGTGAATTGGCTCCTGGATAGAATTTAAGGTGCTGATTTTAATTTTTAAAGCTTTGAATGCCTTGGAAATTTGGCCTCTCTCCCAATATTATATTACCACAGCTGAGATCAGCTAAGGCTCTCAAGCTGGCCCTCCATTGCTATGTAAGAAAAGCTGCTACTGGCAGAACATTTTCTAATAGTTTTGGAATTCGCTCCCAACTTGGGCTGAAATTACCCACATTTGTTGACCTGCAGGACACACTACAAAGCCTACTATGACAGGGTGTGCATACCGCACTCTGAAACAGGAGGGGTCAAGACCCTGTAGGCAGAGGAAGTCTCACCCCTTTACCCAAAATGGGCACGCTCCAAGTGCTGGAACAGTCCCTGAGCTCAGTCTGGGTTGGACACCAGAGAAAAAGGACCTGTTGCTGGAGCTCCAGAGTTACCCCAGCCAGAGACCCAGATGACAGGAACCAGAGATCTGGGAGACCACCTCAAGCTTCCTGCACTGGAGAAGCCCCAGGGAGAGGCTGTTGCTGTGGAACCAGAGGACCCGGAGACCATGTGGAGCCAGAAAGTCTGGTAGGAAGTAACCCAGGGAAGTTGCAGGACTGGTATCTCCCACCCGAGTAAGCTTGGCATATTGCAATTGGATTCTCTGCTGAGCGAGTGGTGGAGTACTCTGCCACTTACAGGGCCCTGGATGGGGCCCAGTGGAGTAGGGTGGGCCGAGGCTACCCTCTATTGGGGCTGCTGTCATTAGGCTGTGCTGCCCTGAACTGAGAGCTGTTGTTACGGACTGCCAGAGGTTGCTGATGACCCAGCATCCACACCCCTTGGTACCCACACCTCTAAGGAAGGGGTGTACATGTGCCATGACACATACCTATCCAAGCTGACCTTTGAACACAACTGAGATAACTGAGGTAGACTGGGAGGGGGCGAGGAGTAAGAAGGAGAAAGAAATGGACGTGTAGTATGTATTGGAACAGAGGGGTGTGTGTGTGTGTGTTTGTACTGCTGTTCAGGTTTTGTAATGGGGGTTGTATTCTATTTAATTGATGGCATGTGTGACTGGAACCCAGGATTTTTTTTCTATTTCACTATATTTAAATTGATATCAATTGATAATCTTTTAATATCTAACGTGTTGGAATAAGTGTTGATTCATTATAGGATAGTGTTTTTGCTTTCAAAACAATGACTCACTCTGGTAATGTGCATATCCGTTGTGTGGTGTGGAGGGAGAAGGGGATGTTAGTGATATTATTTAGTACAATCAGGTGTCATTAGTATGATTAGGCAAAGAATGTGAGATAGAAATTCAACATAAATCTTAAAAGCCATTGTAGAATAACTGTTGATTTAGAACAACCTCCAGAATATAAATAATACTGTTGAGAGTTCAAAAGTGCCAGTTTAACCTGAATCATGTATCAGATAAGAATTTAGTGCAGTTGATGCTGCTATCTAGAGCACTTTTACTATGGAACATGATATAGAGTCAGAATGCATGTGCCAATTTCAAGCTTTACTGATGAAACATAGAGTCGCAGATACATTTGAAATGTGGTGTAAGCCAAAAAGAGAGAGGTCAGATATCCAGTTCATAATTTTTGGTCTGTGTGTGATGAGTTAACAGTTATTGGTGATGTAATTCATAAAGCAAATATGTAATTCCGTGGAGCATGAGGAAAGAAATGCCATGTCACATTTTTGAAGGACGTCTGTCTATGGAATTATGCAAAAGAAAAGACAAAGAAATACTTTATTGGCCTCGTAAGAACAGATTGCTGGTATAGTTATGAAACGTTCAGTGTGACAGGTATATCAACAACAACAGTCTAAAGAACCGTTATATCCTCAGCAAGCACCAGAGTGACCTTGGCAAAATATATTGATTGTCCTGACCTCTTTTACTTTGGAGGCAAATACAATTTATATCAGTAGTGGATTCATATTGCAGCTACTCAGAATTGAGTCTCCTACAGGATAACCTGAGTGAAAAAGAGATTCATCTTCTGAAATGTGTTTTAGCCAGGCATGGAATTTCTGATCAAGTTACTCACTCCCACCTTGGGCTGAAATAGCCAGAAATTGTTGATCTGCAGGGCACACTACGAAACCTACCTATCCAATCTAGCGTTTAAAGATGACTGAGATGACTGGAGTAGACTTTATGGGGAACAAGTATGTAGTTCACCAATGCCAGAGTAAAATTCAAAGGTTTGGCAAAGGATTGGTTATATGGAGCATGCTTTACCCACATCTGAATTACAAATACAAAGTGAGTATTTGGAAAGTAAAAACTAAAATAATTTCTGTTGTGACTGATTCATTCAGGTTTTGGGACAAGAAACTTAACAAATTAATCAGGAATATGGGTACATTGTGGAGTCTCTTATGGAGAACACAAAACCTCAAATGTACAGAAGAATGGCAAAGAAGATCATTCAAAAAAGAAGGACGTTTAGGGTTTTAAGTCATTGATCTGGGACCTCAGAGACCTACATTCAGTTTGTAGTTCTGCCACAGCCTTCCTATGTGTCATTAGTTGAATCCCTTAATTCCACTCAACCTAAGTATCTCACCTTAAAGAGCTGTCATGAGAATATGAACATTTCTGGTTGCAAAACACAGCAAAATAAACTATAAATACCTGAATAGACAGAAGCATGTGTGGCTTTCTGATTAACAGAGTAGGGGAGGTATCCCTGAAGACATAACAAAAGGTAACTGGGCTTGCTGATTTTCTTTGAAAAAACACATTAAAACATAAGAACAGCCATACTGGGTCACACTGGACCATCTAGCCCAGTATCCAATGACAGTGACCAATGACAGGTGGCCCAGAGGGAAAGAACAGAAGAGGTAATCATCAAGTGATCCAATCCCCTGTTGCCCATTCCCAGCCCTGACAAATGGAAGCTAAGGATACCATTCCTACCCAGCCTGGCTAATAACCGTTGATGGACCTAGCCTCCATGAATTTATCTTGGGGTGCATCTAGACTACATTCCTCTTTCGAAAGAGAAATGAAGATGAAGGAAATCAAAAATGCAAATGAAGCGTAGATTTACAAATCTCACACTTCATTTGCATAATTGCATCTGATTGCTTTTTCAAAAAAGTTGTTTTTTTAAAGCAATCTAGACAGTTCTTTTGAAAAAAAAAAACCCTTTACCGGTTTACAGGGTTCTTTCAAAAAGGGTTTCTTTTCGAAAGAACTGCATCTAGACTGCTTTTTTTTTCAAAATACTTTTTTGAAAAAGTAATCGGACATGATTATGCATATGAAGCATGAGATTTGTAAATCTGCGCTTCATTTGCATTTTCTATTTTCTTCATTTAAATTCCTCTTTCGAAAGGAGAATGTAGTCTAGACGCACTGTTGCTGTTTTTGGAACCCTGTTATAGTTTTGGCTTTCACAACATACTTTAGTAAAGAGTGCCACAGGTTTACTACCGATTATGTGAAGAAATAATTCCTTTCATTGGTTTTAAACCTGCAGCCTGCTAATTTCATTTGATGTCCCTCATTCTTGTGTTATGAGAAAGAATAAATAGCCTTCTTTATCTACTTTCTCTGTACCAGTCATGATTTTATAGACCTCTATCATGTTCCCTGTTAGTCATCTGTTTTCCAAGCTGAAAAGTCCTCGTCTTATTAATTTCTCTTCATATGAAAGAAAGCCATTCCATAACCCTAATAATTTTTGTTGTCCTTTTCTGAACCTTGTCTTGAGCAGTTTTGTATCAGCTGCACATTTTGTAATCTCACTGTTTACCTCCTTTTCTATATCATTTATAAATATGTTGAACAAGACTGGTCCAGGAACAGAGAACTCTCCATTCTAAAAACTGATCATTTATATTTACCCTTGGTTTTCCATCTTCTACCCAGTTATCAATAAATGAGAGAACCTTCCTCTTATCGCATGTCAGCTTACTTTGCTTAACGTAATGAATCTGGACCTTTATATTTAATTGTATACGATGACCAAATGAGAAGGGGCCCCAGATACATAAAGTGACTGCTGGTATATCATCTGCAGCAAATTGAAGTCTGTTTAAATTTTCACATTTTTAACATTTCTCAGGAGCTTCATATATATGTGAGTTTCGTATCTGCAAGAGCACAGATTTGTAAAATTTACCTCTACCACTCACAATTCAAACACAGAAAACTCTGCTCTTAATCCTCAATAGGAAGTTAACTAAAGTTACAGGATAATTGGAAGGACCTGGACCTCAATTGATTTATTTTGTTAATGAGAAATTCTAAACAAGTTGTTTAGATTCTGTCCTGCTAGTAATAGAAAGTGTCATTCATTGATGCATTATTATTGTCGTTTCCAGGCAAGTAATGCTCTGGATCATAAACTAATACTCAAAATTGCCTTACAACATAATTAGGAAAAGCTAATGTTTACTAATGAAGAACTTTTCCGTAGGGTTTTAAGATGATGGCCAGTGATTCTCCATCACTGTCAGACATGTTTATTTATAAATTTCACAGGGAGTAGCATTTATAAAGCAGTGACCCAGCTGTCTGGGATAACAAGAGAATTTGACTGTACTGGTACAGTAAAGGGTACTCTTTGGGGGCTCCTACAGTGTCAGAGGACCAGGACATGACCAATCATCAAAGCAGAAGTTAGGATAAGTGGTTAGAACAGGAGTAAATAGCAATGAATAAGATCTCAAACTCAGAACCCTGAGTCAGAGGCCAGATGCCGGAGCTAAGAGCCAGAGATGCATGAAGTAGAGTAAAAGAAGGCAGGAGCAATGTTGGGCCAGGGAGAAGGGCTGGCAACCAGCAAATGCTTTGAGAAGCCAATACACTGCTGCTGCTTCTTAGTGGTGGTTTTACAATCAGATATGCTGAACCCATCAGCCAGTTGTGTGGTTTGGCTAGTCAGGGAGTTTAACCAGGAACCAGCTGAACAGGTTAAACTTACTAGGGGGCCTAAACTGGCAGGTAAGCAATCTAACTTCAGGCCCTTACTACTGACAGCTAGACCAGGGTGAACAAATACTGGCCCATGTGCCAAATCTTGTTCACCAAGGTTAGCCCCTCATGGGCCACCACTACTATATTTACCTTCGCTTCCACTGGTATGGGTGATTGCAGCTTCCATTGGCTGTGGATTGCTGTTCCCAGCCATTGGGAGCTGTGGGAAGTGGTGTCCCAGTCCATCTGCTTCCCATAGCCTCTCATTGGCTGGGAATGGTGATCCGTAGCCAATGGTCACTGAAATTGCCCATTCCTGTGGAAGCGCAGGTAAATATAGTGGTGATGACCTGCCAGGGGCTAACCCTGGTGAACTGCCCCTGCTCTTCTCTCAAATCTCCCATTTCATGTTGAGGTGCTTAATGTCATTCAAAACTATTGGTTGCCATACTATTTATGATCTTCCTCTTTCTTCTTGTGTTTTCTGACTTCTGACTGGTATTTGGTTAGCGTTGTTTTCCCATTACCGGCAAATGCCCCAGTCACTTGATATCTTCTTTTGTAGATTATGTATCATAGAATCATAGACTCATAGAACACTAAAATTGGAGGAGACCTCGAGAGGTCATCGAATCCAGTCCCCTGCTCTCACGGCAGGACCAAGCACCATCTAGACCATCCCTGATAGATGCCTGTCTAACTTGCTCTTAAATATCTCCAGTGATGGAGATTCCACAACCTCCCTAGGCAATTTATTCCAGTGTTTAACCACCCTGACTGTTAGGAAGTTTTTCCTAATGTCCAACCTAAACCTCCCTTGCTGCAATTTAAGCCCATTGCTGCTTGTCCTATTATCAGAGGCCAAGGAGAACAATTCTTTTCCCTCCTCCTTGTAACCAGTGCTCCCTCTAAGCTGCAGGGCAGCACAGCTTCACAGGTGCAGGAAGCCCTGAGCCTCTGACTGGGTGGGGCACCACAGCTTACAGGGAACACTGTAACACCCTTTTAGATACTTGAAAACTGCTATCATGTCCCCTCTCAGTCTTCTCTTTTCTGAACTAAACAAGCCCAATTCTTTCAGTCTTCCCTCATAGCTCATGTTTTTAGGCTTTTAATCATTTGTGTTGCTCTTCTCTAGACCCTCTCCAATTTCTCCACATCTTTCTTGAAATGTGGTACCCAGAACTGGAAAAAATACTCCAATGAGGCCTAATCAGTGCACAGTAAAGTGGAAGAATGCCTTCCCAATTCTTCTTTTCCTCAGAACTGGTACCATCTTGGCTGATAGTAATTCTGAGACATGTAAAATTGTTCACCTTCTCCAGTTACTTTTCTTCAGTTTTGACTTCTGCCTTTGTACTCCCCATTAACATGACTTTATATTTATTTGCACTGAATCTCAGGCCTATCTTCTCCATTATTTCTTTTATTTGGTTGTGATTTTTTTTAATCTTCCTTGATAGGGGCAATATCCTTAGCACAGTTTAGATAAAAGAGCCTTGCATTTTTCTGTTTTAGGCCATATATATCACTGTTGCATTACTTTAGTCCATAGACAATGACTACCATGCACAGACAAGATGCATCCTTGACTTACACCTGTCTTGATCCTGAATGGTTTGGTTAATCCATTTTCCATTTTAATGCAGCATTTTGAGCTGATGTAGAATGCCTCCATAATGTTGATTAATTTTGTTGGAATTCCATATTGTTTCCACAATTTTCTACATTGTTCTTGTATTATTTCTTTCCCCTGCTTCTTCGGCTTCACTAGCTTTGCTTTCTATTCAATCTCACTTAACTTTTTTGCATTGTTTCTTTACTGCTTTGTCAGGGTTTTATTGGTTGGTTTTGTTTCTTCGGTCACATGTTGTTTTCTTCTTTTGTTTATAATTTTCTATGTTACTTCTGAGCATTTTATTTTATTATATTTTTATTTTGCTTCATTTTTTTCTTTTTGGTCACCAAATTGAAATCTCAGTTCTTTGCTCAGCTTCCCCAAACCCTCTGGTTACACCACAGAGATGCTAACATGGTACATTTCCCTTGGGGCTCCAAGTGTGGCTGTGAAGTATGCCATGGGCATTGAAGAGGTACTGGTTTAGGTTGATGTTTGAGGGAGCTGAGCAAAAAAAATGAGATTTCAGTTTGGTGATAGAAAGGAAAGGAAAGGAAAGGAAAAAGCCTTTAGGGTTGAATGAAGCATTCCATTATTTCATTTTCTTATTGCCTGAAGTGTGTTCTTTACACCTTTTAATCTTTTTATTTATTTACAACTCCAGTTAGTTTAGAAATAAAACATGATTTTGAAATAAAAAATAGAAATATTTAGTTCAGAAAATGTGAAAATGAATGATTTGGACTGATAAAAATCCCCAATATATTATTCACACAAAATTGTACTCTGACTGACTCAATTTCACAAAGTTTCATTTCACCAAAATGCATTTTGGGAGTGAGGGGTGTGAATAAACTAGTCACAGAAAAAAAATGTGTGCAGTCATAGGAGCAGCAAGCTGAATCAGCAGGTCCCTAAGCAGTACCCACCACTGGAGCAGCTGGTATTGTTACATAAATATGCTGGGGTGGCTATGGAGACCATATATCAGATTCCATTTTGAAAGGTGGGACTCTGGTTTCCACTGATCAGAGAGGAACTGTGGACTGATCAAGTTTACATCAGGCTCCTATCGCTGTTGTATGTACTATTGGCACACAAATAATATAAATGTTTAATACAGACTTTGTGTGTTGTCATAAGGAGAATATCACATTGTCCACCTTCCCTGGCAGCAACCAGACATTTTCTAAAGAGAAGGCTCAGAGCTCTCCCTTTGCTGCCCTTCACCCAGCCACAAGCTCTTCCCTTTGCCATTTACCCCCATACCAAATCCTGAGCTTCGTTTTTCTGCCTCTGCACCCAGATCCACATACACTTCACATACACATACAGGTCTCAAGTTAAACAGAAGTCTAAGCTTTCCTTTCTCTATCCACTTTGCACTCCTCTAGGTGAGTGGATTAGCACAATAACTGCTGGGTAGCTAACTCCATGTTTTGCTGATTGTAGAATAAGCTATATCATCCCACAAGGACCAGAGGGTACCAGAGAGTACTCACAAGGACTAGAGAGGTTCAACTTTTAGTTCATATATCTGTCAAATGCATTGTATTTGACGTATGTAATTTTGTCCAACATTTAGAGATGGTGCAATATCCCTGATGTCTCATCTCAAATATCTCATTACACTATAGAGATCTGAAGCTGGGTCATGTGCAGGGATCTTTCTGCTGTTTGAGTATCCCCCATTCTTGTTCTGCCTTCCTCATTGTTGCTCCTGCTGATATTCCTGTTATTTCAGCCTGAGAAAATAAATGAATTTAAAACACTCTTCTAAACACACAAATCCATCTATATTAGGATGACCTTTTTTAGGACAAATACATGTTCATACACAAATATCTGTATTCTCAAAAATATGTTTTCTCCCAAGATTTGTGTGAATTATTAATGGTTGGACTTCCTGATCTGGTATCCTCAGGACCTGAGCTGTCCCGGACCAGGAAATTTGCCAGACCACGGGAGGTCAGTGGTCCCCAGATGGCTGCCCCCAGGGTTAATGTCTTTGAGCTTCCCTCCCCTACAGCTGTCCCCACTAACACTAGCCCTGTAGGGCTCTCCACCATGCTGCCTGCTTGCTGCCTCAGGGTCTCTCGGGGTTCCCTGTGGGGACTGCTTGGCTGTTGCCTGCCCCACTGCCACAGGATGTTCCCCAGAGCTTTCTCCCACACTGTTAGGGCCACCCCACTACTGCTGGGGATTCCCACCTCTGCCAGCCCTGCTTTAACCAGATTCCCTGGCAGAAGATGTCCAGTCACCCCAGTCCTGCTACCACTGGGGGTTTCCTGGGGTTCCTAGTTGCTGACTGCCCCTCCGTAGCCAATGGTTCCTCAGATAGGGCCAGCATTCCCCGGCCACCTGGCCTTGCTGACGCTGGGGGTTCCTTGGCTGGGGCAGGAGCTCCCCAGATGTCACCTCACCCAGGTGGGTCTCCCCAGCCCCTGCGGTGTCTCAGCTGGCTCCAGGACTCTTTGGTCCTGCAACATCCGTGGCTCTACCATATCATGGATGTTGCCGGATCAGAGAATCCTGGATTTGGGAGGTTCAATCTGTAACAATATTTGTGGAAAGCAAAACAAAGAATGTGTTCTGACGTGATCAACTCATGAATTGGATTTTGCAAAAATATTTCTGATTCCTTTTTCCTACTATTTGTCCAGCAAATAATGCTGCAGTGGAAAATCACCAGAGTAACATTAGCCGCATTTTAAAGAAAAAATAATTCAACACAATGGGCAAGAAAGCAATTCAGTCAGCAAATCCCACCAGTACACATGAGAAAGTAGTTTATTGAAATCTGTGTGGATCAAATCAATACATTTGGCACATGGCAAGTGTGCAGTGTTCTGTGCATCTACATTGTATAAATTTTCAAAAGATCATTTGAGAAACCAGTTGCACTATTTATCTCATAGTCAGATATTAATCATCTGAGTACAAATGTCCCATGCCCACTAAATTATCATAAACATGAAGAAAAGAAATCCAAATAACTAAATATTATCATAACATCATGGGCATCATCTGTCAATGGCTATTATTAAAAAGACTTTAAACAAAAAATAAACATTATTATTTTTTAAAACTCATAAGATGATAAATAATATTGTTCTTATGATAATTGATTGGCCCCATATTGAAAATGGCATTTCACAAATATCGAATTGTGCTGCACCATATTGGACTGAATTGTTCAGACACATGGTTATATAAATGAATTCTCCAAACAGAATTCATAGCTGATTCTTTTTTATGCAGCCTTTCATCTGAGTTTCTCAAACACTTCACAAACACAAACTAATATAACTTCACAGCATCTTTTTGTGATAGGTATAGAATATGGAGAACAGATGTCATTTCACCTACTGCTGAAGTCCAAGTACTTCAGAGATGTAATATGATAGCTTTTCCTGATTAGAAAACAAGAGCAAGGGAAGAATATGTTGTTATCATTTTCATTATTTTCATTGTGCCAGTGTCACAGACCAGGATGCCATTATTCTAGGTGATGTACAAACACAATAAAAAAGTCTCAGAGAGTAGCTATGTTAGTCTGTAACTTCAAAAACAATGAGTAGTTCTGTTATATATATACACATACATTAGTATCATGAGCTTTCATTGGCAAAATCCACTTCTTCAGATAAGATGGAGTAAAAAAATTAAAAAGACTATCCCCATTCCAAAAGAGTTTATGTGTATACAATAGAATTGACCAAACTGGAATTTAGTCAGGAACTCAATTTTACATATTGTCTGAAAGACAGAACTCCACAACAGCACTGCTCTTCACCACACCATATTGGGGCATTAGTGCAACACTAACTCTAAGGGTATGGCTAGACTGTGGGGGGAAGGGGAGAAGCTTGGGATACTGGAGATATCCCGAAAAAACTCTGCCACTTCCAGGGAGTGCATTTGCTCTTCCGTTTTTTTTTTTTCCGCAGAACAGCAAATGAGCTCTTTCGGAAGCCCCTGTATTCCTCGTTCCACAAGGAAGAAGGGGGCTTTCAAAAGAGGGAGGTTTTCCAAAATTTGGCCCAGTCTAGATGGGCCAAATTTTGGAAAAGCCTCTTCCGAGAAAAGTATCAGAAAAAGATACGTAAAATGCACTCCACATTTTGTGTATCTTTTTCTGATAGATCCTCGCAGTCTAGATGTACCCAAAGACAAAAGTTTTCACTCTCCACTCACATGAAAAACCTAGATGTTCTTTGAAAGTAATGACTGAGAAACAATTTAACATTTATATTTTGTATTTACTATATACCGAGGAAATTAAATAAAGCCACATACCTTACTTCATTATCATATACACTTTGATAGATAAAATATTAAAGCGTCACCTTAGATAGTGAATTTTCTACATACACTAGTTGCCATTCTACTGTGCACACCATTTTCTACTTAGAAAGTTTAAATGCATTTGAAGAAAATTTGTCTCCATAGCAACAGTTCTTTGGTTTTTTGTAGCAAGATAAATTGATGACATATCATTGTTATTTGTGCATACAAAAAAGGAAAAAAACTTGCCAGGACTGAAGTGTGGGAAGAGAAAGCTTATAATTTATCTGTAACACAGGTACAAAATACTTTTTACATAAACTTCACTGATGAAGTGCTTCAAAAAGCATATTCATTAAAAAAAACAATATTTATTATTTGAAGGGAGTATAGAGTATATTTAGAGCTTGATTATGCATTACTGTCCTTCACACTTAGCTGTCATAGCAACCTCTTTCCTGAACTCTGCTTACAGGATCCTTATATCAACTAAATATTTTATTCACTTTACTTGCTACTTCTTTCTGACAACGCTACAAAACACTGAGAGCTTTGTAAATCTTCTTTGGAAGTATTTAACACTTCCTCCAGATAAAATGGGGCAACAGTACTGTGATGGACTCTTTAAAATTCATAGATGGCTTAGACAGAAAAACCTATCTCATTTAAAATAAAAGAATAATTTTATAGACATGACCCAGAAAACCCATTTTTGTCTTTAGAGTTTTAAGTGATTTATTAGGGTTGGGTTGTTTGTTTGTTTGTTTGTTTTTGATTATATGATTTCCCTCAGACCAGGAAATGGAGAGCAGGAAGTGAACAAATCTGAACTGGAAAATGCCAGTTTACCAAACCTAAAATTTCTCATGAAAGAAAGTTGAGTTTGATAAACTTCCACTGAAGCACAGGCAGAGTCTGGTGGGGCTCTGTTTAACAGTATTCTGATGTTTCAGTATTCAGTATTCAGAGTTTTATCACAAGCCTTCCAGCTCTCCTGATAAGCTTCTGGGGAGCCCCATGATATGCACTGTCCTTTTGCAAGGGACCCCAGGTTTCTAGAGTCTGTGGCTCTGGGGCACCCACAGTGACCAAATCTCATGCTATGGAGTCGGAAGTCTAGAAACCCTGGGGTCTTGCAAAGTTTTCAGGTTTCCTCTGGTAGAACTGGAAGTCTGGCAGTCCTGGAAGACGTGGAAGACCAAGGTTGAGTCGGGGCTCTCAGGACTTTCAGTCTGCAATCTCTGCTGAGAGGGATCCCAGGAATTCTGGGAGTCACAACTGTAGCTGGGGCTTGATCCCTAGCTCCTTGTCAAGCAGCCTGAGAGCCCTTGGAGACCTGGATCTAATGAGAGGTCTTTGAGTCTAGGCTCTCAGCTCCATAGCACTGAGTGTGGAAATCTTGAGTTCTCTCAGGGCAGGTCTACACAGCAGGGCTAAAGTCAAATTAAACTACACAACTTGAGTTATGTCAATTGAATAGCTTAAGTCAAAATAGCTTTCTATTCAGCAGGAACACTTTTCCTTCAACTTCCCTTACTCCTCATAAAGTGAAGGTTACAGAAGTCATAGTAAGACATTCTCTAGCTCACCATTGTTTTGAAATTACGGCTTGCAGTGTATACATGCTCTTTGTTATTTGGAATAATGTCAGTTATTCTGAAATAGCACTACTGTGTAGATCTAGCTTCAAGGTTTCCAGGCTTTCTTCCATGGGTCTGCGAGCCTGTAGGTCTTTAGATGGGCTTCCCCAAGGCCATAAAATCTGTCAGATGGCCAGGGATCTTGGGGCTTCGAGGCTCTCAGGCTAACTAGTTATTCAAGGTTCCTGACTCCGAAGCCACAATAAAATGGATGAGAATGTGATTGTCGCCCACCTGCTGCTAGTATCAAGGAGCAAATTTAGTTTCTGAAGAACCACGAATCAATATCTCCAAAATATTTTTTTACCTTCCTTATAAATGTAGAATATCGAGAGCTGGCTAAAACATTTCAAAATTCAAAATTTTAAAAAAAGGTATTTATTTTCACTACCACTTTCATAAAAATGTTTCCTGTTTTACAACCAGATGTAGTGAGCAAAACTAGCTGTGTGTACCCAACTATAACACTGTTATTTCCTGGCACAAATAATGTTATTTAATTGTCCAATTTGTACCTACTAATCATATTGCAAAATATATGAATAGGACATAGTTTTAGGCACTTAAGACTGAAAAGTGTTGGCCTTTGAATATCAGACTTGATACTGAGCTCACATATCCTAGTGTAAATCAGGAGAAACTCACATAGGTGATGGCTGCAGGACTAGGATGAAGATGAAGTATGCAGTGATACCTGGAGTGGATATAAGCACACATACAGATGTGGTTCTTAGTTTGCCACAATAAAGTTGACCAATGTGGTAAATGGTTGTCCATACATTCTGATTATGCAGGTATTTCTGCCTACTTGTATATTTTTTCCTTTTAATGTAAAATATAGAATGATTATTGAATGTCTCTATTGAAATTCAACCATAATATGAAGCAAAATACAAGAGAAAAATATATTTGCACAGTACTGTATATTGGAATTTGTAAGTGACATTTCCAGTACAGCAGTACAAAATGTTCCTTCCTCCGTTCTTCCAAAGCCCCATTTGTTTCTTCTTTGTGGCAGATGGTCAACAAAACCCAGAAAAGACCAGAATGCTATAAATACATCATATTCTGGTCCTTGGAATCTTTACAACAAGATGGATTCTAATCAGTGGGCTTTTTAAATGAAGTTCTTATAGCTTCCAATGTATTACATTTACTAGCAATGAAGATACTATGCAGTGCAGATGGTTGATTATTCCCTTCTTTCTGTTTAGCACCTTTGTCATGGCAATTCTCTAATGCAATAGTTGCAAATAATTTTCATTAGATATCTTTAGGCTTTGTTAGTTCTCACATAAATATTGAACTCAGAGACACACTTAAATCTCCAACTCAAGGGAAGCCATGTCTAAATTAGTAATTGTGAACAAACTACTAATTATTAATTACTGTTTTCTGAATGAATTGTTAATGAGTTATCATTTTATTTCATTGGGGTACATCTAGACAGCAGGGCTAAAGTCTAATTAAGTTACGCAACTTGTGCTATATCAATTGAGTAGCTGAATTCGAAATAGCTTAATTCGGCTGTTGGCACTGTCCATGCAGCAGGAAGTCGAAGGAAGAACATTCTTCCTTTGATGTCCCTTACTCCTTGTGAAATGAGACTTACAGGAGTTGGAGTAAGAAGTTGTCCATCACAACATTAATTTGAAGTAAAGACTGGCAGTGTAGATGCGCACTATGTTATTTTGGAATAATGTCAGTTATTCCGAAATAGTGCTGCTGTGTAGATGTATCCTTGGGGTGCCTCTTATGAATTTATCCTGATTTCTCTAAATGTTCCGAATCTAAAGAAATTATTTATATGGATACATTGCAAATTATAGGCTGCTTGAAAACTTCTTACTTTTGCCAACATTTTCAAAAATGGCTATCCAAATTTGACTCAAAAATTCATATTGAGACCCTAAAATAAATGTTCTGAACTTCTGAAAGTCTCGTCTTTGACTATTTGTTATTTGTCATTCATGTCACATGGTACAGTTACTGATTCCTGATTGAGTGACAGGTATTTTTAAGTAGCAGATTAAGGAATGGAAAAATGTCAAATAGTGAATAATAAATACTCTTGTTCATGTGTAAATATCCATGTTTACATGCACATCCAGGTATTGGTATGAAGAATGGCTATTTCTAAATTGTTCATGTCAACAAAAAACATTGACAAGGAACAATGAAAAAAATAGTGAATAAAAACCGTCAATGAACCAAACCAATTGGAATGTAATCAACTGTTTGTAGATAGTTTCCATTAGCACTAAAATCCATAAATATACTAAAAAAAAAACCCCTCCTGAACAATATGAAGCCTGTGTTAATAGTAGCTTTTAAAAATCAGTTAGACACAAATAACTGAAATAAAGCACATTAATTAAACTAATTTGCTTCTCAATTTAAACTCAATTTAAACTTTCAGACTAGATGGGACCATTGTGATTATTTAGCCTGACCTCCTCCTGTACATCATAGTAGACAGACTTTCACAAACTTCTTCCTGCAAAAGACCCATAACCAGTGTTCCCTCTAAGCTGCAAGTCAGCACAGTTTCACAGATGACTAATCAGCTCTGCCCAGTCAGAGGCTCAGGGTTCCCTGCATGGAGCTGACTGACTGGGTGGGGCTGATTAATCACCTATGAAGCTGTGCTGCCATACATCTTAGAGGGAACACTGCCCCATAACCTCTGGCTTCATTTCTCAACTCCTTAAATCGTGGTTTAAACAATTAAAGTTACAAAGAATCCACAATTTACTCTAAGCTAACCCAGTAAATTATCTGTATCCCTTGCTTCAAAAGGTGACAAAAGGGGTCTTTTTTCAGTTTTTTGGAGGAAGCAGGTTTTCCCAATGACACAGTCACATTCTTCTTCAGATAATTTACCAGGTATGCCACACTGTTGATGTAATAATATGTCAGGCAGAAGGTTGTTTTTTTTTTTAGTGTTTTTGGGCAAAAGAAAGAAACAAAGTTGAGTATTTTTTTACACGAGAGATTGGTAACATAAGAAAAAAACAGCATTTCTTTTTAACCACAATAGAAAAATCAAATCCCATTTTTCATTTCATTTACTGCAGTGAAATGCCAAGTCCTCACTGAGAATAATTGTGAACTGAACACATGCAGTGTTCCTGTAGTCTCTTAGGGTGTGTCTAGATTACATGGCTCACGATGGAGCCATAAATTGATTCGCATAGTCAAAGAAGCAGGATTTAAATAATCCCGCTTCATTAAAATAAACATGGCCACCGTGCTGTGCCAACGATCAGCTTATCTGACACAGCGCGGCAGTCTAGACGTGGATCTGTTGGCTGGGGAAGCCTTTGCCAACCGATCCTGTAAACCTCGTTTCACGAGGCATAAGGGATCGGTCGGCAAAGGCTTCCCCAGCCGACAGATCCGTGTCTAGATTGCCGCGCTGTGTCGGATCAGCTGATCGTCAGCACAGCGTGGTGGCCATGTTTATTTTAAGGAAGCGGGGATTATTTAAATCCCTGCTTCTTTGACTATGCCAAATAAACAAATTACATGGCTCCGTCGAAGCCATTTGCACTAGTTAAACCTGCAGCAGGTGACCAAAACTCCATGCAGCTGAGGGAATTGAACGACCTGCTGTATCTTTGTCAGTCTAATTCTTGGAAAAATTCCTTCCAGATCCCAAATACGGCAAGAAGTTAGACACTGAACATGTGGGCAAGACCCAGCATGCAAATATCTGAGAAATAATTCCTTGAATAACTTTAGGCTTTGTAGATCTTTTGTTGCTCCTAGTAAAACCAATACAACATGTCAACTGGAAAAAGGCCAACTCCTTTTCATAATGTACAAAAAGAAATATGGAGGGTATATATTTAATGATACTACATCCGTTAATGTGCATTACATTAGGGGTATGTCTAGATTACATGGCTCCGTTGACGGAGCCATGTAGATGAGTTTACTAGACATAAGAAAATGAAGCGACGATTTAAATAATCGCCGCTTCATTTACATCAAAATGGCCACCGCGAGGTGCCGATCAGCTGTTTGGCAGCACAGCGAGGCAGTCTGGACGCGCCGTGGTTAACAAGGGAAGCCTTTGTCGACTGCTCAGGTAAACCTCATTTCATACCCTAGGATGGTAAGACTTATAATATACAAATGTTTGTCCGTATCAGCATGCTTCCATATAAGATTTGTTAGAGTTCTCCCCCTTAAGCTTTGAGATTTCAGAAAAATTTCGGGAATCGAGAAGAGATGTTCTATTTGAAAATGCAAACAAAATTTCAACCAAAGTGACTCAGCTGAAAGCATAACATATAATAAAGAGGATCTCAAATGATATTCTGTATTTAATTAGAACTCAGTGAAGTGTAGAGTTGAGGTGTAATATGATAATGATGCCTAGAATTACTCCAAAAGTAGTCATTCCACATAGTTTGAGGATAAGATATTGTAAAAATTAGAAGACCAGTCATAAGAGAAAAGGTGCAATTTGGTTTGTCTGAAGTATCAACTCTGTGAATAAAGAGAGCAATGCCCTTAGAGAAACACAATCACAAAGTTTTAAAACAATTTATACAAAGAGTTCCAATACATTAGACTAGTGTTTTAAAACATGATATCCTAGCTCAAAGCAATTCCCAGGTAGAAAAGAGTATAACTGGAAAAATAATACATCAAGGGCTTGATCCAGAGAGTTGTTAATTATCTGGAGCTCCAGCTGTGTATATTTGTTTTATAATCTATGCATAGGTTCTTCTGTGGATCAAAGGGACTTAGATACATAAACTACAGCTGACATCAAAAGGGCCCAAGCAGCAGACAAGAACTGCACACACTTCCAACTTGCAGTACCTACTTTAACCCCTCTCTTGGGTACTTGCTTTTGCAATTTCATCTATTTCTAACTTAGTAAAAAAGTGTTTGTGCCTTCACTGGTAATTCTTTATCATTGGTGAAGGAAGGACATTAGGAGTTGATTCTAGGGTTGCCAAGTTTCCTGACCGGACAGATCAGATGCCTTGGCTACAAAGGTGTACAGTCTGACCAGCTGGGAAAGCTGGCAATCCTACCTTAGTCTACAAAAAAGATTTAGTTGCCTAACTACCATTATAGGCATCTAAATATAAAATTTTGATCCTCAAAATCTGAATTCAGCTGACATCTAAATGTACATCTAACACAGTACCTTAAACTTGAAATAAGATAGGCAATTTGCCCTACACAAATTGCATATCTTATTTCAAATCTATTTCAAAATAGTTTATTCTGAAATTTGGCATGTCTACACAGTGCCAAATTTCGAAATAATGTACTATTTCTAGCCATCCCTTTAACCTTTACTAGGATGGTGAAATAGCATGCCCGTTATTTAAAAAAAATATTTTGAAATAATGGGTGCTTGTGTAGACGTGGGGTAGCTATTTCAGGATACATCCAGTATCCTGAAATAGCTGTGCAGTATAGATGTACCCTAACAGTGTAGACTCCTAAATTCCCTGTACAGCTAAGTTTACCACTGGTAAAATGCCAATGAGATGAGCACTGCTTCCTAAACCCTTAGTCCCACACCTAGTCATCTTACACATAAACCCCATTAGGGATCTCAATTAGACATTCTCCTGTCTATCACCTGAACTAGTAGGTGTGTGCATGACAGAGAGAATGGGGCCTGCATAAAACACAGTCCAAGGAGGAGACTCTAGAGCTGCCATCCAGTAGCCCACCTTCAAATCTCCACTCTACTTGAGAGGTGCAAGAATTTGAATCCAGGTCACTTAACTCCCCGGAAAACACCCTGCAGCTGGGCTATGGAGTATTGTGGGATAAGTTCTCACAATCTCTCATGTTGAACCAGTTCCACTTTATATGAAATATGAAGGGTATGTCTACACTGCACGCTTATTTCAAAATAAGATATTCTGGAAGATACAATCCAAATTATTGTATTTCAAACTAGAGCATCCACACTACAGGGAAGCCTCAAAATTAGTCCAAGACAGGCTCCCCTAATGTGAACATGCTATCTTGATTTAGAACCCCAGGAAGCACTAGGAAGAAATTACTTAGAATGGCCCTGGTGAAGAGCTATTTTGAAATAGCAGCAGTGGAATGTCCACACTGCAGCTATTTCAAAATAGCTATTTCAGAAGAGGAGTTATTCCTCATGGAATGAGGTTTACAGAAGTCAGAATAAGTCACCTGTTATTTCAATATTATTTTGAAATAACAGAATTGCTTTATAGATGCTCACATTATTATTTCACAATAATGCTAGTTACTCCAAAATACCGATGCAGTGTAGATGCACCCTTATTGATTGGGCCAAAATGTGTCAGAATAACTATATGCTGTGATGGTCAGGACCTTCCCCTGGGGCAAAGAAGACCTGGATTCAGGTCTCTTCTCCTCTTATCCAGCGGGCAGATTTAAACCTGGTTCTTCCAAATCTTAACTAGTGTTTTAACTAGTAGGGTATTGGGGAAGGGCATGGATTCCTCCTCCTCAGTTGAAAGAAAGAAAGAAAGAAAGTGATTTTTGCTTAGGCACCTAACTCCGGAGCTACATCTAGACTACAAGCTTCTTTCAGAAGAAGCTTTTTTTCCAAGAGATCTTCTGAAAAAACTTCTTCTGAAAGAGAGCGTCCATACTGCAAAGTGCATCAAAAAAGCAATCTGCTTTTTTGAAAGAGAGTATCCAGACTGAATGGACGCCTTCTCGCTTGTAAGCTGTGATTGCTATTGATGGAATAGCCACCAAGGCACCTGTGCTTTTTCCTCTTCCCTCTTCCCCATCCACAGACGCTTTTTTGTGAAAGAATTCTTTTACAAAAAGGCTTCTTCCTCATGGAATGAGGATTACCAGTGCTGGAAAAAAACCTCTGTTCTTTCGATTTTCTTGTGGAAGAACTTAATTGCAGTGTGGATGTTCCTCAAGCTTTGTTGGAAAAACGGCAGTTTTTCTGACAAAACTCTGTAGCGTAGACATACCCCAGGAAAAGGTTCATGGCTGTAAATCTTAAGTGCAGATAATCACTCTGACCCAGAGTTAGATGCCCATTATCATAGAATGGCTCGGTTCTTAAACCACAACCCTCTGCCTCTGTGTCCCCTTCCCCCATACCACCCCCCCACCCCAGTCCTGGCCTCTTCCCTCCCCCGGGTGCCTTACCTGCTGGATGACCGCACTGACGGCGGACCTGCCAACCCTGAACTGGTTCCCCACGGAGTGGTAGCTGTCTGGGGTGGCCAGTTCCAGAGGGCGATTGCAACCCTCTTCTCCACGGGGATGGTGGGGCGAAGGCGGGTGTCCTGCCTCCGGAGCGCAGGGGTGAGCCAGGTGCAGAGCTCGTGGAAGGTCTCCCTGCACATCCAGAAGTTCTGCACCCAGTGCTGGTCGCCCCATTGTCCCAGCCCCAGGTGCTTCCACCAGTCTCCACTGGTGTCGTGCCTCCACAGGCGGCTGTCGGTTGGGGGTGCCCAAGCACAGCTGCGGCATCGGTGATGAGGGCCTGCAGGTGCTACGTGGCTCCCTGGTGCAGCTGCTCCATGCCCTCGATGATGGCCATGAGGGGACACTGCTGGCTGGGGTCCTCCCCCGGCTCCATGGCTGTAACGGCAGGGGGGTGCCCAAGGGCACTTGCCAGGGGCTGTGGTGCCCTAGGCGTCTCAAGGTGAGCTTTCGCAGGTGTGGCTGTGGCTCTCAGTCCCTGAAGGAGGTGCCTAAGCATGCAGCCACAGGGAAACGGCCGTCCAGGGGTCTCTTTAAGCGTGTTTCCCAGTGGGGATCCGGCACATGCCCACAGTCACCGCTGGTGACCTCTTGCCATGGGCGAAGTAGTTCTGGGGCCATGTTCTTGCGCAAGGGCATCCCGCCAGTGTGGACGCTTTCTTGCGCAAGAACTCATCATTCTTGCGCTGCGCTTCTGGCTGCGTGGACACTCTCTTGCGCAAGAGCTCTTGCACGAGAACCCGCCAGTGTAAACATAGCCTATGTGTTATGTAGGCTGCACCCACACAATATATGTACTACCCAATGTCCCTGAAGTTGTCACATGTGAAGCAGCTGTGTGCTAACTGGTCAGGAAGCGGCCCAGGAGCCACAGGTTGAGAGCCACTGCTGTTGTGCTACTTTAGTGCAGATCAGGCCTGCCGACAGGGGACAAATGGGGCAACTGCTCTGGGGCCAGTGATTTAAAAGGGTCCCAGGATACCAGCCTCCATTGCTGTGGCCAGAGCCCCGGGCCCTTTAATTCCCTGCGGAAGCTCCATGCAGACCAGTCTAAGCAGTGCTGAAGGCTGCCTGGGTTAAACGTGGTGTACTCTGGTTGGTGCTGAAGCTGCTCTGGGAAAGCTAGCCTCAGCCCCAACCCTTCTGCCAAGAGCCCCACATCTTTTGAGAGTGTAGAGCTGCCACCGCCCACTTTGCCCACAGCCCAATGAGGCTGTACAGTTCTGCCACAACAGCACACCTGGGGTCTGTCTAGACTACATGGCTCTGTCGACAGAGCCATATAGATGAGTTTACTAGACATAGGAAAATGAAGCGGGCGATTTAAATAATCGCTGCTTCATTTACCTCAAAATGGCCACTGCGCTGTGCCGATCAGCTGTTTGGCGGCACAGGGGGCAGTCTGGACGCACCGTGGTCGACAAGGGAAGCCTTTGTCAACTGCTCCGGTATGCCTCGTGAAATGAGGTTTACCGGAGCAGTCGACAAAGGCTTCCCTTGACCGCAGCACATCCAGACTGCCCCGCTGTGCCGCCAAACAGCTGATCAGCACAGCGCGGTGGCCATTTTGATGTAAATGAAGTGGCGATTATTTAAATCGCCGCTTCTCGTTTTCCTATGTTTAGTAAACTCATCTACATGGCTCCATCGACGGAGCCATGTAGTCTAGACATACCCTTAGTGAAGATGTGCTTTGCCAACAGGAGAGCACTCTGGATAAATTCAAGGAGGATAGGTCTATCAATGGCTGTTAGCCAGGATGGGCAGGGATGGTGACCCTAGCCTGTTTGTCAGAAGCTGGGAACGGGTGACAGGAGAGGGATTACTTCATTACCTGTTCTATTCATTCCTCCTGGTGCACCTGGCATTCGACACCAGCAGAAGACAGGATGCTGGGCTAGATGGACTTTTGGTCCTATGGAGTATTGCTGTTCTTATGTTTTATGCTCTCCGATTGGCATAATTAATCTCTCTCAGCTAGATGTATAAGCTATGTTGGCAGGAGAGTGTCTCCTGCAGATTTAGCACTGGTGTGGATAGCATGAAGCTTTTGTCACTTGGAGGGGGCCTCCTTTACATCCCTGAGTGATGTAAGTTAAATTGACTTAAGCAGTAGTGTAAATCTGCCCTTAGTTATAGCAAGATTTCTACAAGATGTGGTGCAAACTTGGGAAGTTAAACTGACATTGGTGTTTTTTTTCTAGCTTAGCATGCACATACACACACACACACACACTTATATATGTGAATGCCTTTGTGCTTGTGTGTGCATGTGTTTATGTGTGTGTGTGTGCCACACATGTATGAGGCCATTCAGTGTCTCTAAGAATTTAGTCTGACATATACATGATTACACTTTATTTCTTAATTTATCCTGAAATGTGAATGCAGGGAGTATAATTACATGGTTCATTTATATAACAGGACTAAAGTTAATGTAGCCATGTAATTACATAAAATGTATAATGTAATTTTGTTCTTATTAGAACATTTACAGCTTAATAGGTCCGACTTAATTAAAAATGGCACCAGTATAGTAGTATCAGACTGGTCCAGTCTCCTTTTAAGGCCAAGTTTTGCATTCCTTATTCTTGTTAGAGCTTCACAGACTGGAACAGAAATCTTTTCTGAATAAGAACTGCATAATACAGTAACATTTGATCATTAGAGGTAATTTCTGCCCATTCCTCCATGAGTGCAAGCATTCTGTTATATCGATGAATAGGTATAGAGGAAAAAGATGATAACACGACCGAGTCACTGTCCAACTTTAAGTGAGGTTAAATAAAGTTTGGGGTTTGGTACATAGAGACCTTGTCCTGCCGAATATCATGCCAAATGCCATTAAAAATCTTTTAATTCATGTTATTCAATACATAAAACAAGAAACAAAACAGTGAAAGCATTTGAAAATAAGGAAAATTCAACAAGGGTTGAATTTTAATGACATATTTTGTTCCCTTTCCATTTAGCTGAGAGGTGGGGAAATTCTGGCACACTGGTTGCATATGAGTCATCGGGATTAGGCACATTAAAGTTTGTTTACCTGAATGTCCACAAGCAGACCGCTCACTGCTCCCAGTGATCACAGTTCACCATTCCTGGCCAATGGGAGCTACAGCTTGGGCTGCATGCTGTTCTCCAGAGTTAGCTGTCACTAACCCTTAAGAACATCATGCAGCTTATTGGCCAGAGTTTCCCCACCCTGGATTTACCTGGAGCAGAGGGCCGATAGACTGGGTGTGTGTGGCCAGCTCTGCACTTCCAGAAGGGGTAGAGCCTCAGGCAGAAGGGTCAGGGTTGTGTTAGCTAGTCCTCAGTGCCACCAGAGTGCATCATACAAGTTCCCCTCTTCCTCCCTCCTCCCCCCACCCACCCAGTTAGTCCTCAAAGCCACCCAGAATTGCCACACACTGGTAAAGTGCACTGGTAGCAATTTAAAGGGCCTGGATCTATGAATACCGATACTCCTGAAAAAGAGCCCTGGGCCTTTTTGAATTGCCAGGACCTGGGCAACTGCTCCATCATGTTGATAGGCCTGAGATGGAGTGTGTTTGCAGCCCCTTCCCACATCACATTTGACAGTCTCTTAGGCTATGTCTAGACTACATGGCTCCATCGACGGAGCCATGTAAAATAGTTTATTTGGCAGAGGCAAAGAAGCGTGGATTTAAATAATCCTCGCTTCATTAAAATAAAAATGGTCGCTGTGCCGACGATCAGCTGATCCGCACAGTGCGATTAAATTCAGACGCGACGCTGCTGACAAAGGAAGCCTTTGCTGACCGTGTCGCTGCCTAGATTATTACGCCAGCCGGATCAGCTGATCGTCGGCACAGTGGGGTGGGCATTTTTATTTTAATGAAATTTTATTTTATTTGCCTCTGCCGAATAAACTATTTTACATGGCTCCATTGACAGAGCCATGTAGTCAAGACATAGCCTTAGATGTTAACTGTCCATTTTCTGGGAAAAGAAAGATGTTTGGTGAAATGGGCTGAGTTTGTTGTTGTTGCTGCTGCTGTTCAAGTTCAAAGCCATTTCCTAGAAGACAAAATAAGACAAACACATACAAAAGGGGAAAGAAAGGAACAGCAGGGTTAGAAAATGAAGATTTTGTTCCTGGTGTTGACTCTCACTTTTAGTCTTACTGCTGGAAATAAAACTGGCACAGAACATAGTCTTATCAGCTACTCCATTGTTTGGGCATTGCTTTTATCTGACTTTCTGACACAGGCTCACAGAAATGTTGCAAAATATACAGTCTAGTCCAGCTGACTTATTAGACAGAAAGCAAAAGAAGCAGCATAGGAAAGAGAAGGAATAATGTGGGGAAGGAAAAGGATACACCAGGTCTCTAAATCCCATGTGGGCTTTTACATTTAGCAAAAGCCTTTAGAGATGAAATCTGGGACTCTCTCTCTGGCCTGATCTGTTCAAGACATATTCAAGATCATCATGGATAAGGTCTGGGAGTGGCACATACTTCCAAAGGTCCAGGAGACAGATGGGATAGCACCCATTGTGGAAAGCTTGCTCTTTCCTCCTTTTTCCATCAGCCATGAAGTCAACATCTACATCAGATTTCTTCCTAAAGTCTTTTCTTTGAAGGATCCCTTCCCACTCACGTAGGGATGGTAGGTGGAAAAGGTAATGCCTTCATTTTTTTTCCCAAAAATTAGGCCACATTTCTGACACACCAATTTTGGTTCATTGATTTCCACTCCTACAATTCTCTTGTTTACCACTCACAACTTAACATAATCCATACATTGCATCAGTAGGCCGTTTTATTAGGACTAATTCTGTATCCTTTTTGCACCTTTCTCCATCAGCATCTGTTGTAAGAGGTTGTTCTGACATTTTTACAATTTTTAGTCTTGATAGTTGAGCTCGCAATTTGGGAAAATTAGGCCTAATTATGAGCACAGTCCTGGTGGAAACACAGAAAGTACAATTTTTGTGGTAGCTTCCATTATGCAGTCATACAGTGGGATTAATGAAGTAAACTGAGCCAGGGTGAAGAGAACAGTTGGGCATCAAGCCTAGGTGCTGACTCCATGGGTGCGGCAGGGTTAGTGGGTGTGGAGCACAGATCAATGCCAAGCTCTCACCCCTCTACTCCCCTCACCCTGAATCTCTTGCCCACTGCTTGTCCTGTGGACCTATTCCTCTCCCAAGTCCCAGATCTTCTGGAACACTGTGAACAGCTGATTCATGGTGTTCAGAAAGCAGCAGAAGGGTGGGAGAGCTGTTGAGATGGGGCTCACTGGAGGGGGGGGGTGAGGCTTAGAGATGGGGTGCAGGTCCTGGAGCAGAGAAGGAGGATGAGCACCCTGCAGCTGGAGTGGAAGTCATCGCCTGTGGATTCAAGGATCAGTAGCTCTGTTGGTGGTCTGGTCTTTTCACTTACAAACTTCATGCTTGCAGGGACAGCAAGGTAGCGAAAGTAACCTGATCTACAGATTATGCATTAATTATATTCATCACAAGAATTCCCATATATCAAGTTGAGGGTTAAGAGGGAGTAGCAGCCGCAGGAACGGTGAAGTCCAGGCCTGCAGCAGTGAAGAAAAGGGATAGGCAGTCCCCAAAATGATGGAAAATGGGGGTCCTCCTCCCCCCCCCAGGGTGAGGGCAGCAGAGGCCCCCCTACCCATCACCACAGACCCAGTAGCTCCTGCAGCCAGCTGAGGTGAAGGGGTGGGGGAGGAAGCTGCCTGAAAACAGAGCAGGTGGAGAGAAGGGGGGGAGGTAGCTCAGAATGTAGACAGGGCCTGCCTGCCACAACCCCAGTAGCCCCCCATACACCCCTCCCAAAAAAGAGGAGAAGAGGGGTGCAGGGGGGGGGAAGTGCAACAGGCCCAGACCAGTAGCCTGATGCACTCGGCTGGAGGAGTGGTTTCCTCCCTCCACCTAAAGGTCTCATGACAGAGCAGGTTAAAGGGCTTGATAGAAGGGGAGAGAGGCAGCTCTTAAAAATAAACAGCAATGGCCCTGGCTAATCAGGGGCAGCTGAGACAGGGCTGCTATAAATCAATTAGGGGCCAGGTGAGCTGATTCAGACTGCCACATGACCTCTTTAAAAACCTTCCCTGTGGGGGAGGGAAGGGGAGAGTGGAGAAGGAGTTTGGAGAGTGGAGACTGAATTTGGAGAGGAACAAACTACTGATAAGGAGATTCAGGGAATCTGAGCAGAACAACATCAGCACTGCTAAAGGCTGCAGGAGGAGATAGGGTGCCGACAGGGAGTGTTTGGAGGCTCCCTTCCCCCCATGTGGCCAGAGGAGGACTGTTTAATCGGCCCCAACTGGTCCGGGGCATTGGCCCCTACACTCTGTTGTTTTGCTGAGGAACAAAAGGTCATACGCCGAAAAAGGCCAATGAGAGTTGTGCCGTGGCCCCTAAGCTGTGGGCTAGTGGGCAGAACAGGGGTCTGGGACCCAACAGTGGGACTGACCTTGCCACACTATGTTGAGTAGTTTTTTCTAGCATTTTTAACAGCCAATAGAAAAGTATCATACCATGAAAAATGCACATGTACAATGAACACATAGGTAAAGGAGAGCATGTGCATGCAAGAATCATATTCTGACCAACAGAAGGAAAAAACAAGAAAGAGGGGTGTGTGTGTGTGTGTGTGTGTGTGTGTGTGAGTGAGTGAGAGAGAGAGAGAGAGAGAGAGAGAGAGAGAGATGGAGCTTTTGTATTGATGGTTTGAATTCTATCCCATATATGCAGGCATCTCCTATTGGAAGCTTGTTCGTTAGAAAGGCAATATTTTCTAGGGGTAAAGGGGTTTCACCAGTATGACACTTACGAAAGCCTGGTTCAGTATAAGCAGTAGTACAAAATCTACTTTCCCAGGGCCTAGTATTTATTATTGATTCTAATCATCATCATTGCAATCATGAAAACAGACAAACTGTAATGTAAAATATAATTGACTGTCAGGGAAGATGAAAAGGCAATAAATTTCATTTAAACACTGATGCTTTAGAATGGAGCTAGATGCTCTGATCTGGTTATGCAGCATAGAGGGGAACAGAAAGGTTGAGAAGGGTGGACTGTGCAGAAGTTAAGGGTAGCTCATATCATCATCTAATAGCTGCCTGTCTCCCTTCATGAATTCCATGCGGAATCTCTGATTCACATGAGTAACCTGGTTAGGGTGAAGGAGCCATAAACATGGGATTCTTCCCATTACTTGAGATACATAGGGTCTTTCCTGTATATTCCTCTGCCACTTTGTATAACACCTTCTTCATTGCATACCACCAGCCCTGAGCACACTCAGGCTGTCTACACTGGGAAGGTTTGGCGGCGACAAAAGTGCAACTGACATGCAAAAGTCAGCAAAAGTGAAAACTGGTCAAACTGGTTTTCCTGCCTCCAATTGTTGATATTTCATGACCACATTGCTAGCTTCCCTATCGACGAAAGCTATGTGGGTAAGCATCCCACAATGCAGTGTGGTGGGAAGGCAGAGCTAATCCCTGGATGCTTTTTTAGGGTTCTCTCTGAGTTCTCCCACAGCGTTCTCAGCTGCTGGGAGAGGCATTGTGGGTTGCTCTGTGAGTTCTCCATGCTCAGGAATGTCAAAGCAGTGCAACAGTGTCTCCAGCCTTCCCTCTGCAGCAGCAGTCTGCCTGCTGCTATGTTTCTAGCATGGCAGAATGGAAGCATTCCAATTATTTGCTCTTTTTGTTTGTTCCCCAACCCCCCCAAACAGAGCAGCTCACTCTGCTTGCAGATACTTCGCTGAGCTTTGAAATGTGAGGCGTGCATGCCTGCAGGGCAGCAGAGATCATAAAACACAGATGAACACAGCCATCAGGGCAGGTATCGTGGGATACTGGCAGAAGTCAGTTCTCTCGACAAACAAACAAGAGAGTCCACACAGGCTCTTTGTTGACAATAAAGGGAGGGGGGAAGTGAAAAGTCTCTTGAAAAAGTTGGAAGTTTGTTAATGTCAAAACTGGGTGCTTTTCCTGACAAAAGTTGCATTATAGTGTGTATGCTCTAAGTTGCATTATAGTGTGTATGTTTTATCAATGAAAGGCAGTTAATAGCAACCAAAGACGCAAGTGTAGACAAAGCCAAAGAAATGAAGTAGAAACTTTCAAGACCAATACATCTCAGGAGGCCTAAGATCTTTTCCATTGAGCGAGCATGAAGGAGAGTATATGACTCAAATTTACTTTCTATGAATTTTATGTTTTCATTTGTTATTGTTTACTTTATTTTTTACTTTACATTGGCACAATAAACTGGAACCGCCTGAAGTCTTTTAATAAACAGTCAAACAGAAAACCTCTTATGTCTGAGATGCCATGTATTTGATTCTACGGTTTATTTCCATTTGTTATTAATTGTTGATAGCCCTCTGCATTCCCATGGCTGCTGTGTGGACAAAGATTTCACCTAGGAATAGCAAAAATAGCATCTAGGAATTTGCTTAAGTCACATAGAAAATTAAATTATGTGATGTTCAATTTGTAAAATCTATATGCTAATAAGGACTGGTTTTTGTATGGTAACTTAAGCCTTATCATTTGACACTATCTGCCTTAAATATTGGAAAAGAATGCAGAAAAAAGGAAAACATGAAAAAACCCAACTCCCCAAAACACTACTCTTATCATTTGAAAAGATCTCATTGTTAATTCATCAAACCACTCATTCTTTTGTGTATAAGAGCTAGTCTGTGTGTGTGTGTGTGTGTGTGTGTGTGTGTGTGTGTGTGTGTGTGTGTTTGTGTTCTCTAACTAAAATGTTATAGTACTAGATACATTTACTCCAGAAGCATTAGTAAGACAGAGGAAAGGGTGAATGAGCAATGAGAAATCAAAAGTACATCTACAGTTAATTATATGAATATGAAAGCTTCTTTCAGGTTATATCAAAGGCATCATTTTAACTCATTTACTTTCAACTATGAAATTGCATGTTGTAGAAAATAATACTGCAATAACAAAATGTATTCTCCTCTTCACTTGACTTTATGCTTTGTCTTATGCTATTAACCTCAAAAAAGAGACTTGCTACCAATGTAAGAGGTCTGATGATACTTGATACAGAAATAGAAAATCAATTACGAATATGAGAAAAAAGTGTCCAGATCTGTACTGCAAGCACTTTCACTAAGGCTTGACTACAAACATTGGCAAATAAAGATGGCATGTTTTCCCTGAAACACAGAGGAATTCCACAAACTCCATAAAAGTTTTACATAATTAAATAAAAATTTTGCATTCAAATGTTAAGGTTCTAACCTATGCTAACTAAACAAGTGATTTCCAGGCTAATGGTGGCCTTCTATCCTTAACTTCTCCTGCTGCTGAGTTTAACACCATCTGTTTCACAACCCTTCTTGAAATACAACATTATACATTTTATTATGTCCAGCGTTGTGCAGGTGTTCAAGAGGGTCAGAGACCAGGAATCTGTATGCAGAGAAAGTCAAGCAACACTGCAGTTCTCACACTCCCTTAAGAGCAACAACATGTTGATAGGGATATACAAATGAATGGAGACCAACACAGGGCTGGATTTAGTTGGAAAGGCACAATTAAGTAAATTAGCACTTGAGTGGGTGCTTTCACTCTCCCTTCTGTAAAAATTGTCAGAATGGTGCTCTCTTCATAAAAGACTTCAGGTCTCTCCTTCTCCTAGAGGCAAAAGGTCCACCAGACAAATCCTCAATCTCTTTTACTTCTAGGAGATAGCACCCAGATTGGAGCTAAATAACTTAGAGATGCAGGGACAGAGGTCTCACACGACTAATCTTTTCACATCAGGCAGCAATACCAAACCGGAGGGGAGAGAAGCGGCTGTTTCTCTCACATTTAGTTAAATAGGCCTACACTTGGAGCTGGAGGTGTGATTCCCAGTTTGAAGAGACATATTCATGGCTGGATCTAAACCAGCTTGTATACTAAAAAAAAAAATGTAGCCATGCCACTGTGAGCATTGGGAAGGGCTAGCTATTTGGAGTCTGTGCCTAGGGACATAGATAGGTATGTTTTTGTGCAAAAACTGGCGGAGCATCCACACCTCAAGTGCAGTTTTGTGCAAAAAAAATACAGTAAATCGACAGGACAGAGGGCTTTTGCCAGTAGAGTTATTCCTCTCCCCACAAGGAATAACTCCTTTTTGTGCTAAAGCTCTTGAGCAAAAAGGCATCTGTGGACGCTCAACAGGGGTTTCTTGTGCAAAAAGAACCTATCAGATAAAGCACAGGTGCTCTGATGGCCATTCTGTTAATGGTAATCAGCGCTTTCTTGTGCAAGAGCATCCATGCAGTGTGGACGCTCTCTTGCACAGAAGCACATCACTTTTGCAATGCACTTTTGAGGCGTGGACGCACTTTTGCGCATGAAGTTTTTGCGGAAGATCTCTTCCACAAAAAGCTTCTTGCGCAAAAACCCTGCAGTGTAGACAAAGCCTAAAGGTATATCCACATTGTGGAGACTATACTGGCATAGGTACATTGTCATATGGATTGCTGCCTTAGCCTTGTAGTCTAGTCTCAGCCTGCACTGAAAGAAGGGTTTTTCTATGAGGCTTTGTCTACGCTGCAGGGTTTTTGTGCAAGAAACTTTTTGCTTTTTTTCTACCATTTTACTGTAAATGTTCTTGCACAAAAATGCGCTTGAGGTGTGGATGTTCTGTGGGTTTTTGCCCAAAAACCCTGTTGTGTAGACATAGCCTGAGTGTAAGAAGTACTACTTCTGTGAACAATGGTATCTACACTGAGAGAAGATTTCTTCCATTAACTAACGATTAGGTCAGCGTAGATACATTTGTCAGGAATAATAATGCTTTGGCATAGTTTTCTCAATCAACCCTTTAAGTTGTGGTGAAATCAGGGTTACATTGAGCTTTCAGGGCACCATGTGTGTTTCAGGGCTGGTGTACACCTATATCTTAGGTTTTCCTAGGTGCATTGCTCAGGACCATGGAAAATGTCAACCCTCATTGTAAAAACAGCTTGGTTGACAGAAGAATTCTTCCATCAACTAAGCCACCACCTGCCGAGAGGGTGGATTTACTATAGTGATGGGAAAATCCCATTTGTCACTGTAGTAAGTGTCTATACTACAGTGGTTAGCTGCACTGCCTCTGTAGCATTGATAATGGAAACATGCCCTCAGGAACAATGCTTCTAGGAGATGCTGCTGAGGTTCTGGACCACCACAAAGCACAATGAAGTACTGAATTGTATGGCTTTTATTGAGAGGTTACACAGATTTCCACTGGATAATTTAAAAAGTAATCGTACAAGCTTTGCTGTTAGTCATTTGTGCTTCAGTGATGCAAAAAGCTGCTCAAAATAGTACAAGACAATGAAAAAAGCAGCAAGCACTAAGTTTCCAAAACAATTTCCATAGTTGCTTCTCCATTAGCTTCCATATACTGAGAACTTTCTGGAATATTGTCTGATGGCTGAAATGCTTCATTCTGTTGTCTTTTCCTAAAACCATTTTGGGGGGAAATAAGCATGAGTGTGTGGAAAAATATATATTTTTTTCTGATTGAAAAGCTGTCTAACCACATTCTAAAGTAGGTTTATTATGCTGAATTCTACTTTTCTCACCTCCTCTGTTCCCAAAAGCGAGAACTGCATTGTGGAAAATTGTCACACATTGTTTTTTAATAGAACCTCTTTAAGGTAGCATGAAGAATTTATTTCAGCAATAGATCCATTTAAGTTACACATGCCCTTTTTATTAACTTTGTTCTTCATTACTTAAAAAAATTTGGCAGAGGATTATATTCTTAATATTTTTTTCATTAAATGCTAAATGGCATTCATAACATGACATGAAATAGTAAATAAAAAACATGGTATCAAGACAATGCTAAATTTATTACAGGCTATCCTGATAAATAATGTAAATATATCAGTTGAAATCAAGCCAAGATCAGGAATGTAATTTCTTTCACCTACAGTGACATATTTATTGTTTGTCAGATACTGAACTCACTCTAATTTTTTGCAGTCTCATTGAATTTTTATTCTGATAAATAGAACAAGTGAAAGGTAAGTACGCTGTACTACCTCTTCTAACCTGGCAAATAATACTCTTCTCTCTGCAGTGCTAATATAATGAGTTAATTTCTGTATTGAAGAAGCCATGGTTTCAGCCCAATATCAGTTCTGTCCAAAAGTTAAAGTAATTAGAATTTCAATTTATCAAAATGCCATCTGAAATTAGAAGTTCCGTGGATTAATTATGCTATTTTGCCATATGAATTCTTTATCTATTAATTTATGGGAGAGTGGTAAATTCACTGAAATGAACATAACAGTATTTAATTCTGTAACATGACATTGAAGATAGCATACACAATATGTGCAGGCTATTTTTAAAAAGGTTAATAACAATCTCTCTAGATTATAAATCCTGAACTTTGTGATGTTGTTAATTAAGGAGAAAAAAAAAGTAGTCACTATGAAGGCTTTACTCATTATGACACACAAATGTGAAAATGCAATGACATAAGGGTCATGTTTTTTAAAGGGTAAGTCTCAGGTCTGCTTGTATGAATGTCATGAAAGTGGTTATCAGAATACTATGGAAACTGCTTTGTCCAAGGCAATAGCATTAGGTTATAAAAAAATTGTTTTATACTTACTCATACTATTGTACGGTTTGCTTCCAGTGCATGGAAGATTAATATTTTTGTTACCAAAAGAGACTAGCACAAAACAAGACTGACTTTTTTTTGTTCTAGCCACACCTGATCAGAAATACGAATATCAACTATGATGATGTACTATCTGGGAAATTTAGAGAGGGAGCCCTTTGTTAAAATTATACCATCACATTTCTGGGGAGGATTATGTTGATTTCCCTGCCTTCGCTGAACTATTACATTGTCTCTTGATACTTCTTAGTTACCCCAGGTAGAAATAACTTAGTCCTGAGGCTCATAAAAAAACCTCTAAATAACATTCACGTCCTCCTTTTGCAGACTTTGGATAACATTATGGTTCCAAACTTGAATACCTCCTTAACTCATTATTGTGATTTAAATGGGACTATTAACAGTAGTAAATACCATGCCGAAGTGATTTCAGGACTGGGGTCTCAATGTTTGCTATTGTCCAAAAATGCTTTTAGGGCAAAGTACTTCTCCTGACAAGGTTTGTATGCCCTTTCTTTCAAACTTTATGAATTGAATTATGTGCTACATTATCAATGTAACTGAGGGATTTTTTAGGAACAAAGTATAAGCATTTCAGGTAGAAAGGGTAAAAACATGGGGCGAGGTTTGGAAATAGTTCATATTTAAAATTCCAACATTTTTAATAGAATTGTGAGAAATGTTAACCCCGTCTTATTTCCAAAAGTGGCTATTTCTGTGCTAGAAATTCATTTGTGAAAACATGTTGCTATTTCCTTTGATTGTGTTTCTCTCTCTCTCAAGCTATGTCTAGACTGCAGAACTTTTCCTGGACACCTCCAATATCCCAGAAAAGCTCTGCCACATATAAGGAATGCATCCGCTTTTCCGAAAAAAATTCATTTTTCGGCATCCCTGTAAACCTTGTTTTATGAGGAAGAAGGGATGTTCCGAAAGAGAGTTTTTTCTGAAATTTGGCCTAGTGTAGACAGGCCAAATTTTGGAAAAGCCTCTTTTGGAAGTAAATTGGAAAAAGATATGCAATTTGTGTACTGCAAATTGAGTTTCTTTTTCTGATTTATCTTTGTAGTGTAGACAAAGCCTCAATCTAGTAATTTCTGCAACTTTTTGGTGGAATCTTGCCTTCCAATCACTGTCAGATTCACTGCATAAACCAAAAAAGAGGCAGGATTAATCACATAACTCACACATTCTGAATTATTCAACTAGCACTTGCTCAGATAGCTATGGGGAGATTCAGCTCAATAGAGGCTTTTTTTAACGTAGAAAAACATTAAGGTAGAAAGCAAATGAGCTCAGCTGGTTATTTCTTAATTATATGTGGCCTTTTCCCTCCGCTGGCTCTCCCCCCAACCCACTCATCTGACCTGTTCTGTGTTTTGCAAATGGATCACTATCAGCCATGCCAATTAAAACCACATATAATATGCCACCTACTTCTGTGACTCTGAACTCACTAGATAGATATGTCTGGAGGGAGATTCTCCCACATTAGTTGACGAGAGTGGTCACTTGGCACTAATTGAAACCAAGAGTGCAACATGGAACTATAAAGTTGAGCCTCTCTTTATGATTATGGCATTTGCACTGTGCTGACAGAAACAAGCGAACAAAAGAAACACTAAAGTGCACAGCAGCAGGGTTGCTTGTTTAATCTTACCCTGGACTCAGTTAACATTCCATATACCTCACACATATAATGGCTTTGCCCCACATCACTGCAATGTATCTCTACAGATTTTTTTTTAACAGTCTAGATTATGTTAATCAACTTAGAATCATAGAATCGTAGGGCTGGAAGAGACCTCAGGAGGTCATTGAGTCCAGCCCTCTGCCCAAAACTTCATCCACAATAACCTATTTCTCAAATAAGAGTTGTTACCCTGTCTGTTCCCTGTGGTGCTAAGTCACTGTTAGGTTCTCCATAGCTAGGATTCTTGATGAGAAATAAGGCCAGCACAGGTGGGCGCTACAAATCATTTTCTTTTTTTTTTTTTTGCAAATTGCTTAGCTCTTATTAGCTTTAAATCAAGTCTTAGTCCTGGCATGGCCACAATTTAAAAAGGAAAAGGAAGGTCAAGAATGGCCCTCTGTAATGATGATACCTCAGTTCCTGAATTTCTCAAAGTTCTTCATCACTGTGCCATTGGAATGTTGTTGGTTTTTTTTTTCCTTTCTAGATTGTGTTTAAGGCAAAATGTGCCTTAAGCACATTGTTCATAGTCTTCAGAGACTCCTTGGCTTCATTTTATTTATTTAACGATACAACATAATACAATCATTAAAAATAAACATTGTATTTTTATTACAGCCACTAGACTTATATAGAATTTGTTGCATAATGATTAAAACCTACTTCATATCTGTAAATAACTCATGTGACTTTTGCCCTCAGATACAAACAATACTAAGCAGCCCTGTATTTTTTTTCTTTTCTTGCATGTATGGGAAGGATATGGAGAAGGGCATTGCATAAAGTGCCTGTGTAATATCTGAAAACCAATTCCTATTTGATGTTTCACTGGAACCATTCAGGGTAAACTTCAGGGTGAATGCCTGGCCTTGCATAGAAGGTAAAATTTTCAGCCTGTCACTGAATCTGAGACAGAAGGTCCTCATTCTTTCCACATAATCATTTTATATGGATGTAACATCATTCATTTAAAAGAAGTTACGTCTCCGTCCATTATATGTATAATGCTGTTGGGACAAGGAGTATCAATAGAGTGGAAAAAAGCTGCATATTTGATTGTTAAAAATTAAAATTTTAAGCAAGGATTTTTAAAATTGTGAATTTGTATAAGCTTCTGAAAGGCAGTGCAGCTTTAGGGCATGTTTAGGTAAGACATTTGAGTTCTAAAAAAGCAGATAGCCTGCTATTGAGTATTTGTTGCTAAAGTACATAACTACTCAAGTCGAGTTCTTAAACATAGGAATTTTTACGCAATCTAGGTAGAAATATTACTCTTTTTTATATTACAGAATTAGTAGACTATTTTAGGAAAGTGGTGGTAAGGGCACATAGCCTAGTCATGTTAAAAAAAAGAGAAAATGATGTCTAAAACCAGGATATATAGTGGGATATAGCTTAAACAGCAGGCTTTTAAATGTCTTTTGGTCCATAATTTTTCTGTTACTTTGTATGTGATGAGTGTAGTCATATACTCCTAGCTTATGGTCACGATCAAGCTTATGGGATCATCGAATTGAGGAAGTAAATGCGTGGTTGCGCAGGTAGTGTCGGAGAGAGGGCTTTGGTTTCTTCGACCTTGGGACTCTGTTCTGGGTGCAAGGATTGTTAGGAAGAGATGGAATTCACCTAACCAAGAGAGGAAAGAGCATCTTTGAGGGCAGGCTTCTAAACCTAGTGAGGAGGGCTTTAAACTAGGTTCGTTGGGGGACGGTGACCAAAGCCCTGAGGTAAGTGGGGAAGTCAGATCCCAGGAAGAAACACAAGGAGGAATGAGCAACAAAGGAGGACCCCTGATTTGAATGAAGAAGGTAGGATAATCAACTGGTTATCTAAGGTGCTTGTCACAAATGAAAGAAGCCTGGGAAACAAACAGGAAGAATTAGAAACCCTGGCTCAGTCAAGGAACTATGATTTCATTGGAATAATGGAGACTTGGTGGGATGACTCACATGACTGGAGCACTGTCATGGAAAGGTATAAACTGTTCAGGAAGGACAGGCAGGGGAGAAAAGGAGGAGAAGTTGCATTGTATGTAAGATAGCAATATGATTGCTCAGAGCTCCAGTATATAGAAGGAGAAAAGCCTGTTGAGAGTCTATGGGTTAAGATTAGAGGTGGAAGGAACAGGGGTGATATTGTGGTTGGTGTCTGCTATAGACCACCGGATCAGGTGGATGAGGTATACGAGGCTTTCTTCATACAACTGGGAGAAGCTTCCAGATCACACGCCCTGGTTCTCATGGTGGACTTTAATCACCCTGACATCTGTTGGGAGACCAATACAGCAGTACACAGACAATCCAGGAAGTTTTTGAAGAATGTTGGAATTAACTTCTTGGTACAAGTGCTGAAGAACTGAGAAGGGGCCATGTGCAGCTTGTCCTGCTGCTCACAAACAGGGAGGAACTAGTAGGGGAAGTAGAGGTGGGTGATAACCTGGGAAGCAGTTATCATGAGATGGTAGATTTCAGGATCCTGAAGAAAGGAGAGAAGCAAAATACACATAAAGGGGAAAGGAGTCCAGGAGAACTGGCAGTATTTTAAAGAAGCCTTATTGAAGGCACAGGAAGAAACCATCCCAATGTGCAGTAAGAAAAGCAAATATAGTAGGCTACCAGATTGGTTTACCAGGGAAATCCTTGGTGAGCTTAAACACAAAAAGAAAGCTTACAAGAAATGGAAACTTGGACAGATAACTAGGGAGGAGTATAAATATATTGCTCAAGAATGCGGGGGAGTTATCAGGAAGGCAAAAGCACAATTGGAATTGCAGCTAGCAAGGGATGTGAAGGGTAACAAGAAAGGTTTCTACAGGCATGTTAGCAATAAGAGGGTGATCAGAGAGGGTGTGGGGCCCTTACTGGAGGAGGGAGGTAACCTAGTGACAGATGATGTGGGAAAAGCTGAAGTACTCATTGCTTTCTTTGCCTTTGTCTTCATGGACAAGGTCAGCTCCTAGACTAATGCACTAGTCAATATAGTATGGGAAGGAGGTGAACAGCCCTTGGTGGGGACAGAACAGGTTAGGAACTATTTAGAAAAGCTAAATATACACAAATCCATGGGTCCGGATTTGATGCATCTGAGGATACTGAAGGAGTTGGCAAATGTCATTGCAGAGCCTTTGGCCATTACCTTTGAAAATTCATGGTGATTGGGAGAGATCCCGGATGATTGGAAAAAGGCAAATGTAGTGCCCATCTTTAAAAAAGGGAAGAAGGACAATCCAGGGAACTACAGACCAGTCAGCCTTACCTCAGTCCCTGGAAAAATCATGGAGGGGATCCTTAAGGAATCCATTTTGAAGCACTTGGAAGAGGGGAAAGTGATCAGGAATAGTCAGCATGGATTCATGAAGGGCAAGTCATGCCTGACCAATCTGATTAGCTTCTGTGATGAGGTAACTGGCTCTGTGGATATGGGAAAGTCAGTGGATGTTATACCTTGACGTTAGCAAAGCTTTTGATACGGTCTCCCACAATATTCTTGCCAGCAAGTTAAGGGAGTATGGATTAGATAAATGGACTGTAAGATGGATATAAAGCTGGCTAGAATGTCGGGCCCAATTGTTAGTGATCGACGGCTCGATGTCAGGTTGGCGGTCCGTTTCTAGCGGAGTGCCCCAACGATCTGTTCTAGGACCGGTTTTATTCAACATCTTTATTAATGACGTGGATGAGGGGATGGATTGCACCCTCAGCAAGTTTGCAGATGACACTAAGATAGGGGGAGAGGCAGATACCCTGGAGGGTAGGGATAGGGTCCAGAGTGACCTGGACAGATTAGAGGATTGGGCCAAAAGAAATCTGATGAGGTTCAACAAGGACAAGTGCAGAGTCCTGCACTTGGGACGGAAGAATCCCAAGCATTGTTACAGGTTGGGGACCAACTGTCTAACTAGCACTCTGCAGAAAAGACCTGGGGATTACAGTGGATGAGAAGCTGGATATGAGACAACAGTGTGCCCTTGTAGCCAAGAAGGCAAATGGCATATTTGGGTGCATTAGGAGGAGCATTGCCAGCAGATCTAGAGAAGTGATTATTCCCCTTTATTCGGCTCTTGTGAGGCCGCATCTGGAGTATTGTGTCCACTTCTGGGCCACCATTATAGAAAGGATGTGGATGCATTGGAGAGGGTCCAGTGATGGCAATCAAAATGATTAGGGGGCTGGAGTACATGACGTATGAGGAGAGGCTGAGGGATTTGGGTTTGTTCAGTCTGCAGAAGAGAAGAGTGAGGGGGGATTTGATAGCAGCCTTCTACTTCCTGAAGGGACGTTCCAAAAAGGATGGAGAAAGGCTGTTCACAGTAGTGATGGATGGCAGAACAAGGAGCAATGGTCTCAAGTTACAGTGGGGGAGATCTAGGTTGGATATTAGGAAAAAACTATTTCACTAGGAGGGTGGTGAAGTACTGGAATGGGTTACCTAGGGAGGTGATGGAATCTGCATCACTAGAGGTTTTTAAGTCTCAGCTTGACAAAGCCCTGGCTGGGTTGATTTAGTTGGGATTGGACAGGGGGCTTGTCTTGATGACCTCCTGAGGTCTCTTCCAGCTCTATGATTCTATGATCAACTAGTTTGGAAAAAAGCACACTCTTACAACTGGCAACAAGTGATCCAATTGCTTTAGATTTGTTGGATACAATTCATTAACTTGCTACTTATTCTGAGGAATAGTTCAGCTAAGTCAGAAATTTTCTGTTGCAGGGGAAAATTTCATAAGGGACGCAGTTGCTAGGAACTGATAATATTCCTATGGCAGGCGAGGTGAATTAGTCCCTATAGTTCTTACAATATACTTAGGACAGTGGTCTCCAACCTTTTTAAGCACAAGATCACTTTTTTTAAATGTATCTCAAACCCAAATATCCTGCCCCACATCCTTTGTGGCCCTTCTGTGAGGCCCTGCCTATGTTCACTCTGGCCTCTCTCCCTTTCCCATTCTCCCTCCTGTTCACCAGGCAGGAGCAGAGGTTTGGGGCACAGGATCTGGTCTTGGGCTAAGGGATTTGGGGTATGAGAGGGGCTCTGAGATGACCCTGGGGCAAAGAGTTGAGGAGCAGGAGGGGGCTCAGGGTACAGGCTCTCTAAGGGAGTTTGGGTCCAGTGGGCTCAGGGCTGGGGCAGCAGCTTGGAGTGCCAGAGGGGGTTCATGACTGGGGCAGGGGTTCGGAGCTGGCTCCAGCTGGGCACTGCTTATCTCAGGTGGCTCCTGGGTGGTGGTGAAGTGGGGCTAAGGCAGACTCACACCTGCCCTGGCTCTGCATCACTCCCAAAAGCAGCCAGGAAACTCCCTCCATCCCAAGCCCTGTTGTGCCTCCCCTCCTTTCTGTGGAGACAGAATACAGGGTGGGGGGGACACCCTGACATAAGTGCACCCTCCTCTACACAGCAAGCAGGAGGGTGGCGGGGCTGGGGCCAAGGAGGAAGCAGATCTAAAGCAAAGGGCAGGAGGTGTGCCACAGTGAGGGTAAAGGCAGCTGAAATGCTGTGCTTGGTAGCCCCTTGGCCAAACCCGGCAGGATCACCTGTCAGAGTCTCCAAGATCTTCCAGTAGATCCCGATCTACTGGTTGGTGACCACTGACTTAGGTAATCTCCTAATTCTGAAAATGTGAATGAAAGTCTCAGCCATTGATCTGATCCTTACAATTCACAAGAGCATTCTGGACTTTGAATAATGTAGTGGTATAATCACTAGTAACTAGGATGTAGTGATTGCCATTTACACTTCTTTATAACAGTCTGACTACTTTCAAGGTCATGTCTCAAAACAGCACCCCACCAGATGCAAAGGAATCATTTGCTCTTTGTTCTCAGTACTACAAGAGCTGTTAGCTGGCATTCCTAACAAGACTGACTTCTTCATAGGTCTTTGTGCAGAAGAATTTGTGAATTATTGCTATTTTTTTTCATTCATGAATATATTGGTAATGGTATTGCACGTTCTATACCAATTTTTTCTTCTCTGATTTTCACTGGGATTATGATCCAGATCTGTTTGAGTGTGATGTCTCCTATAATAACATATAATTGAATCTACAGTGATTATTCCTGATTATTCATCCCGTATTAAATAGCAATGTTATATCACATAAGCATATAAAAGCAAACATTTGAAATAACTGTGACTTACACAGTCATATCCTGATAATAATGGTGACAAACATTCATATCTTTTTATTGGGAAATAGGTTTCTCTCATTTTCATGTAACTTGTTTTTCTTTCATAAATCGTTTTGGGTTTTCCTACACCCATTTTTTTCATGTTAAATCAGAACGGTCACTTAGAAGTTACTGACCTATATCTCTGGCATATATTCTCCAAACAAAAACTATGAAAATTACAGCTTCTCAGTCTTATATTTCTACTCATATCTTAACCTACCATGAACCAATAGCAATAAATACCCAACTGGGAAAGTCAACTTTTTTAAATGGAAAATGTGTTTGGTGGTTCGTGATGATTGTCTCTTTCTATTTCATTTGTTTGTTTAAAGTCTTAGTGAATGAGACTGACATTGCTGGCATGCAGAGCAGCACTTAAAGGTTTGCACAACGACCTACTGAGTTTTGTATATCTCTGAACATTAATTTCCTAATGAACGCTGAACAATATGGATATTAGGTCTTTCCCCACTATACATAATAGGCCTCCTAACTGGAAGAAAACATTCAAAGGAACTGATATAAGAAAATATAATGTAGTCACAACACTGACATTTTAACCTTAATTTTAATAAACTGCACATAGAGTTTAGATCTTAACGCCAGAAGAGACTACCAGGTCTGCCCTGTTTCTCATCCAGCCATTTTGTACTGAACCTAATACGCTGGAATAAACTACTGTTGCCTTTTGGAGTCTAAACTGTTGTGCACCACAGGCAGCAAACAGGAAGGAGTGATGTGCACGAATGTCCCTAAAATAGTAGGGAATTGATTAATTGAGTTGTGCCCAGATGATACAAACAAACTACTGATATTGAATGCTGCAAAGGAAGGGTGAAAAAAACCCAAAGTCCCTGATAATCTGAACTGAGGGAACATTCCTTCCTGATGCTGAAAATAGCTGTGAGCGTGTAAGTAAGATCAACCAGCAAAACATCTAAGAAAGAGAACTCTTTGTACTACCTTGCAGCGCTCACTTGGTGTCCTATCTCTATCTGTATCAATTTCTGATACTTCAGAGGAAAACAAAAAACAAACAGGGAATACATGGGGGAGAAGAAAACATGTCCTTCCTGACTCCTGAGGAAGACCTGGGGAAGCCCTTATTTATGAGATTTAAGTCTCAGACATAGGCCTGGAAAGAGTCCCCAAGGGCCAGTGGGCCCACCTCCTACCTCTACAGACAACGCCATCATACAATACCATTCACAATTATCTATCACTTTCCTAAAACAAGTTAGTTTATATACTCCTACCACTCCTACAGGAATGCTGCTTCAGATTCTAACTCCTCTGATGTTAATACCTATTGATTTCTAACCTAAATTTTTCATGGCAACTTATATGCATTTGTTCTTGTGCCAACATTTCCCTACAAGTTAAATAGCTATTCTCGCTCCCTGGTTTTTACCCTCTAATGCAGTTATAGAGAGTAATTTTATCCACTCACGGCCTTCATTTTGCTATGCTAAATAAGCCAAGATCTTTTACTTCCTTCTCACAAAAAAGATCCTCTCTTCCCCAATTAAAAGATAAATCATTCTTCTGCTCTACTCTGCACTGATTAGGTCTCAATTGGAATATTGTGTCCAGTTCTGGGCACCACATTTCAAAAAAGATGTGGAGAAATTGAAGAAGGTCCAGAGAAGAGCAACAAAAATGGTTAAAGGTCTAGAAAACATGAGCTACGAGGGAAGACTGAAAGAATTGGGTTTGTTTAGTTTAGAAAAGAGAAGACTGAGGGGGGACATGATAGTGGTTTTCAAATATCTAATAAGGTGTTGAAAGGAGCAGGGAGGAAAAATTGTCCTCCTTGGCCTCTGATAGGACAAGAAGCAATGAGCTTAAATTGCAGCAAGAGAGGTTTAGGTTGGACATTAGAAAAAACTTCCTAACTGTCAGGGTGGATAAACACTGGAATAAATTTCCTAGGGAAGTTGTGGAATCTCCATCACTGGCGATATTTAAGAGCAGGTTGGTTAGGCATCTATCACAGATGATCTAGACAGTGCTTAGTCCTGCCATGAGGGCAGGATGACCTCTTGAGGTCCATTCCAGTTCTATGATTCTGTGATTCTAGGACCATCTTAGTAGCCATTCTCAGCACCTGTTCTAGTTTGCAATCCTCTTTCTAGAACATGGATGATAGGAATTGTACACAGTATTCCACATGTCTTGCCTTGTACAAGGGAATTAATGATGGGATTTTTTTTTTTTTTGTCTGTAGTGGTAATATCTGATACATTCTAGGTTCTCTCTGAATCACAATATGAGTTCATCCTGTTGTTGACTAATGCATCCAGGTCTGTCTCCTCTGCCACTTTCAACTAAATTTGTGATCTGATATTTTTATTTCCTATTCTTTAGTGTCTTTCTGACCAGGTATATAGGGTATTTATACTATGCTCAATCTAGAAATTCCATAAAAAATTAAAAATAATAAAAACTCATGTAAAAAAGACAGAATCTTGTTAAGGAAAAATCACTTTCCACAAAATAATATCAGTGGAGTCCTGGTCTTACTGCAGTCAGTGGGTGTTTTCCCTTTGAATTCAATGAGGCCAAAGTCTCATTCTGTATGGGTATGTCTACACTACAGTATTAATTCGAGTTATCTTAATTAGAAATAGTTAATCTGAATTAAGCTAATTCGAATTAATGTGTCTACATACAAAATGCAGTTTGAAATAGCGTTTTGCTAATTCGAAATACTGCGTCCACACTGAGTGAACACTGATTCAGATTTCAGGCTGCCCAGAACCAGATCGGGGTAGGGCATCAGGTCAGGAGTGTCTTTGTGTGGTTGTTGCCTGAGGCTATCTGAGGCTTGTGCTTAAAGGGGCACACACACACACACACACACACACACACACACACACGAGCAGCCGGTTCCTGGGTGTCCCTGCTTGCTTGCCTGCCTCGCTGAGAGACAGCAAAGCATTTGTGTCTCAGAGTATTCTGGTTGCTCTCACTCAGAACACCATAGCACTCTGCAACATGGAGCCAGAGCTGCCCCCGGGCACTCTGGTGCTTCTTGTGAACATGTTGCTGTGAGCCTGGCTGCACTTTCTGCAGGCTGCCATCCAGGAGGTCCATCGGGGGCCTGTCAGTATCCAGGAGGCCCTGCGGGAGAGCTTCCACCCTGAGGAGCATTCAGAGCCTCCTGGTCTGCCCACTGGAGCTTGTGCCTCATTCCTCCTCATGTCCTTCCACTTACCTCTCCCCCCCAACCCCTCTTCCTGATGTCAAATAAAATACACGTATTTTCATGAACACAAACTCTCTTTATTTAACAAAACTGGTGGGGGGGGGATGAAACTCTGGTGAGACTGGGGAAAGGAGGCGGGAGAGGGGATGAGAGAGGGTGGGAGAGGGGAGGGGGAAACCTGGGAGGAGGGAGCTAGAAGGGGGAAGCAAGTGGAAGAAGGGGGAGGGGAAGCTCAGGGCTCAGGGTTGGGGGCCTCACTGGACCACCTTGATTTTCATGCAAACCTGCTCCTGGGATCTCATGTGGCCTTTGGTGGCCAGGCTGTCAGCTATCCTGCCATAGACGGCCGCGTTCCTCCATCTAGTACGGAGATCATGGACGTTGGGGGCATCCCTTCCCCAAACCTGAGTAAGGTCCACCCTGATCTCCGCCCTGGACCAGGAAGGTGCCCGCCTTTTCCGGGCCCTGGAATGCTCCTGGGAGCTGGCAGACTGCTCCTGGGGAGCGGTGGAGGTCTGGCTGCCAGTGGCTTGCTGGCTCATGTTTTGGGGCCACTGGGTCAGGGGCAGTGACTGCTGGCTCTGGGCCAGCAGGCTTGGAGCTGGCACAGGCACTGTGGCCATAGTCTACCCTTTAAGGGCTCCATGGAGGGGGGGAGGGAGTGGAGTGTTTTTGCTTGAGGCTGGAGTGGCCACCAAGGCATCCTGGGAAGGCTGGAGGGCCCCTATTTCGAAATAAGTGTCTACACAGCACTTATTTCGAATTAGCTAATTCAAGTTTGGTGCTACTCCTCATAGAATGAGGTTTACCAAATTCGAATTAAGCTCCCCACTATTTCGAATTTAATTCCAAATAGCAGTTTGCCTGTGTAGACACTATTAAAGTTAATTCAAAATAACGGCTGTTATTTCAAATTAACTTTGTTGTGTAGACATACCCTATGATTTTGGCTTTTGATTTGTACTGCATTGTTGTGGAAAGCCAATGATAGTGGCTTTACAGAGCAGGTCAAGCTATTTAAAAAAGCAAAAATAAAGGTTGTGCATGATATATTAATTAATAATTTTCAACCACGGTGTTGTTTGCAAATTCCTTTTGACAACAGGTTATTATTTATTCAAAATCTATGAGTGGGTGCCAAAGTCACATGCAATTGTTTCCACTCCCTGATTAGATGATGGCAAGTTTTAAACAGGAAATAACAAATAAGGAAACTTGAACTACTTATTCCAGTTAAATGTGAAGAATCATACACAAAACTTCTGAGATTAATGGACATTTCCATGAATACCCAGCAGCCAGAGAATATTTGCAAATAATATTTATTTTTCCTTTTTTTGATACCAACATCCTGTTACAGCCTTTCACTTCTTTGCTGAAGAAGTAGCAGATGTTTGGGCCTTTTGAGGTCAGTTTGCCAGTGCAGGTAGCATCAGTGACATGGCAACTGAATATATTCTAACTGCTTTATTTATGCATATACACCATTCCTAAAATGAGGTGCTGAAGCAGCATGCAGGATAATCTCTTCTGTCAGGAATCTCAGGCCAACACCAATGTCCAATTTCCAGAAAGCAACTTTGACTCAAGTATAGTCTCCCTTCCTTAGAGAGGGAGAGGCACAGGCAGGATGGAAGCTACTCATAGGGAGTCTGAGACAGCTCATCGTCAGATCGGATTGCAGGGCATTGGGAGGGAGACGGGAGGTAGCTTAACTCCTCCTTCCCACCATGCACTTATCAGAGGTATGGGGAATCAGGTGTCACTTCCTCCCTGCTGTGGCCAGATTAGCATGGAAAGTATTTTTGCTGTGGGAGGGGATAACAAACATCACACAAGGCAGTTCTAATGCAGGGCGAAGGGGAAAATGGTAGCTCTGGTGGGCTCTCCATACCAGGAGTAAGGGTTGTTACCAGGACAGGGGATGGGGAAGCTCATAGTGGTGTATTAGATCACCCAGGGCAGCCTCATGGACTGGGGGAAGGGGATGCTCCAGCGGAAGCTATCACACATGAAGGCGAGCAGGCTCTGTTTGCTGGTGGCCCTTTCAGGAGCCATTTGCAGCAAGTGGTTGGTGAGGTTGCTTCTGAGGTTGTTTCCACAGCACTGCGGAGCTTTTGATGTGTATTGGATGGCCCAGGACCAGGATATTCTACAACACTGAAGCCAGGGGATGAGGTGAGACTGGCTCCAGGAGTGAGTGTGTGCTCTGCCATAGATCAAAGTTGGAGGAGAGCTGGCACTGGCAATATCCTATGTAGCAGCGTGACAATGTGTGGTGGTTGCATGAGCCTCAGGGAGGCCTGGGGTCCAGGCTCAAAATGTCATAAGAACATAAGAACGGCCGTACTGGGTCAGACCAAAGGTCCATCTAGCCTAGTATCCTGTCTGCCGACAGTGGCCAGCACCAGATACCTCAGAGAGGGTGGACCAAAGACAATGATCAAGCGATTTGTCTCCTGCCATCCCTCTCCAGCCTCTGACAAACAGAGGCCAAGGACAGAGGCCATTTTATTCCCTGGCTAATAGCCTTTTATGGACCTAACCTCCATGAAATTATCTAGCTTCTCTTTAAACTCTATTATAGTCCTAGCCTTCACAGCCTCCTCTGGCAAGGAGTTCCACAGGTTGACTACACGCTGTGTGAAGAAGAACTTTCTTTTATTAGTTTTAAACCTGCTACCCATTAATTTCATTTGGTGTCCTCTAGTTCTTCTATTTAGGAACTAATAAATAACTTTTCTTTATCGGCCCTCCACACCACTCATAATTTTATATACCTCTATCATATCCTCCCTCAGTCTCCTCTTTTCTAAACAGAAAAGTCCCAGTCGCTTTAACCTCTCCTCATATGGGACCCATTCCAAACCCCTAATCATTTTAGTTGCCCTTTTCTGAACCCTTTCCAAGGCCAAAATATGTTTTTTGAGGTGAAGAGACCACATCTGTACACAGTATTCAAGATGTGGGCATACCATAGTTACCATGTCACTCCCCAAGTTTACTAGAGGGGGTGATAGTTAGCCTTGAGGAAATAAACAGGCTGAGGCTAGGAATGAGAGTCCCAGCATCCATATCAGACCCATCTAGGTGAGCCCCTGGAGGCTTTTGCACAACTGCTGCAAACTATTCTGCAATTGTCACAGCTTCAGGCACCTGTGGGTGACGGGTCAAGGAGGAGAAGCACTGTGATTGAAGTCCCTTGGCAGATTTCAACTTACCAATCGGCACATAACCTCCTGGAATCAAGCTGAATGTCTTGGGCTGGGTCAGGCTGTTGGGGAAACAAGACAACAAGGATGCCCTATCAGTCCATCCCAAGTAGTTATGCAGGGGTGGGAGACCCCTAGGTGTTCACTTTCTTGATACGACTAAGGATAAAATACTGTAAGGGGAATACATGGACATACTATCCCTGTTGCACAGAGAGGTGTTGACTATAAGTAATCTGAGACAGTGCAAATAAGATACAGAGTTGCCCAAGCAGCCTAGGATGCCTAGAACATGGGGAAAATTGAGAGTCTGCTTTCCTTATTTATGTAGGTGTTAGGGTACAGGCTTCTCTGGAGAGAAGCCCTGCCTTGTTTTAAGTATATGGTTATCATCAGGCAGGCATACAATGTGTCTGGGGACATGTCTTGGTTTAATTATGATGAGCAGTTTTGATTAAGGACATCACCACAAGCTGGGATCTGGTGAAACACACCTTATCACATGCTGGCATCAGAGTGGGAGATTCCACAGGGACCAGGAGCTGGCATGCTGCAAGCTCATGAGGGGCATGAGTCATGCAATAATATTTGCTGGGCATTTTAATAACAATGGTTGTTTTCACAGCACCTGCAGATTCAAGAATGTGTGTGCAATATGCATTGGAAACCATTTGGCCCATTCTTGCCAAAGCAGTAAGGGATGATAACATGGGAAAAACAAGACTGGGGGGGAAGGGTTGAGTGCCAACTGGAGGTTGGGCTCAGTTGGAGGGGGTCATGAGATGCAGAACACAGGCAGGAAAGGGGCACCAGTTGAGGGTGTTCCAATGGGCATGGGACCAGTTAGGTTTAAGGTATTCAGGATTTGTTATGATATTATCCTAATAAAGCATATGTGACATATCTGGTGGAGGTGACAATGGAATTTCCAGTCCCCTTTTTGAGTACTAGTACCCATGTAAGGTCCAAAAAAAAAATTGCCCATAGGGAACCAGGGTTCCTCCTCCTCCCTGGGTGTGAAAGAGCACCATATGGTGATGCTTGCCATAACACTTTTCATATAAGCCTATAATTCAAACTGAATTGGGTGATTTCAGTCACAGAAATAATGAGTCATTTTTTATTGTTCATCTACCTTTACTATTTATACAGTCACCACGTGTATCAACCTGGCTATTTCTTTAAAAAAGGACCTATTTTAAATAATCCCTGACATAGTTCCTATAATATAGTCCCTGTACAGATTGTTGTTAATCTCTACACAGAAGGTTTGGGGTTTCTTCCATTTCTAATTTAGATGGATAAAATATGAGAGAAGATCTACAAATGACTGCAGTTCCTCTGTCTCTGGTTTTGATTAAACAAAAGACAGGACTATGCAGCACTTTAAAGACTAACAAGATGGTTTATTAGGTGATGAGCTTTCGTGGGCCAGACCCACTTCCTCAGATCAATTTGAGGAAGAAAATTGGCACGAGCATATATACCAAAGTGATACAATAAAAAAAAAAGTGAACACATAAAATTGACGAATCAGATTTAAGAACAGAGGAAGGGTGAGGGGGGAAGGTTAGTGTCTGTGAGGTAATGACATTAGGGGTGATAATTGGGGAAGCTATCTTTGTAATGGGTGAAATAATTAGCATCTTTGTTAAGACCCATACGTAAAGTGTCAAATCTAAGCATGAATGACAGTTCTGAGGCTTCTCTTTGAAGTCTGGAGTTAAAATCTCTTTATATTTTTATATAATTATATTTCTGGATGAACAGGAATATGTGTTCTTGATCTTGTAACTGGCATGGTTAGGTCCAATAATGGTGTCAGTAGAGTAAATATGTGGACATTCATCCAGAAATATAATTTATGCCATCATGTGCCTAAAATGTCCGTCTGCTATGTATATTGGACAAACTTCTCAGACACTTCGCCAAAGAATCAATGCTCATAAAACAGACATCAGGCTCTCTCACAGAGAGAAAACTGTTGCTTGCTATTTTAACCAGACTGACCATTCTCTCAATGACCTAAAACATGCATATTGCTTCAAAGAGATTTTAACTCCAGACTTCAAAGAGAAGCCTCAGAACTGTCATTCATGCTTAAATTTGACACTTTACGTATGGTTCTTAACAAAGATGCTAATTATCTCACCCATTACAAAGATAGCTTCCCCAATTATCACCCCTAATGTCATTACCTCACAGACACTAACCTTCCCCCCTCACCCTTCCTCTGTTCTTAAATCTGATTCGTCAATTTTATGTGTTCACTTTTTTTTTTATTGTATCACTTTGGTATATATTCTCGTGCCAATTTTCTTCCACATATTGATCTGAGGAAGTGGGTCTGGCCCACGAAAGCTCATCACCTAATAAACCATCTTGTTAGTCTTTAAAGTGCTGCATAGTCCTGTCTTTTGTTTCAGCTAGACCAGACTAACAGGGCTGCATCTCTATCACTATTCTGGTTTTGATTGTTTCTCATCATTTTATTTATTGTCTAAAGTCATAAAACTATTAATGGAGTAGAGTAGAGTAGATATAAAAAAAATTATAGACCAAAGGGCACTATGTATTCGGTTCTTGCAGCTCCTGCAGTATTTTGGTGCCAAACACTGAATAATATTTTCATATTTTAGAAACATTACAAATTTGTTATGACTCCTTTAATGCCTCACTAGACAGCTTTATTGTTTTAATGAAAAGTTATTTGCATGTTTTCTGCTTATTTGTTTATGTTTTGTGCTACTTAACTGTTCAGAAAATGGATGCAGGAGATTTGAAATGTATTGTGGGAAGGAGAAGACAGTGGCAATTTCTTTGCAAAGTCACTGTACACTCTGCATACTGTGATTTCAGAAATGTTCTCAACTTGACCTTGAAATACTAGGCCTATTCCCTATGCAAATTAATTCAGCGGAGGCTGCTACTCAGCTGCTCATCAATTATGCTAAACTGTATGTGTTGTGTAATTTAACACATGGAATTATTACCTACTGAATGCAGAGGCAAATATTGAAATCATGACAGAACATGAGTAAAACTTGAGGATTTCTTTAGCTTAATTCCACCAATCTCTTGTAAAGGCATGAAGAATTACAAAAAGTATGTTAGTGTAACATAAAGCTTTAAGGCTATGTCTAGACTACGTTCTATTTTTGAAAGAGGATATGAATATTCCACGGGAATTTACATATCTTCTTCCGATCTCACTTTCGAAAGTGGATCTTTCAAAAGTGAAAGTAGTCTGGAAGCTGTTTTTTTGGAAAAAAAAAACCCTTTTTTGAAAAAACCGCTTTCCCTTAAAAAATGAGGTTTACGCATTTTTCCCAGGGAATTTGCATATCCTCTTTCGAAAATAGAATATAGTTTAGACGTACCCTAAGAGAACAACTATATAGAGTTTACACTTTATTGGACTAATGAAGATTTTTAGCAAATAGTTGCCGGTGAGAATAAGTCTACTGATTTGGATAATACAAATATGTTACTTTTTCTTATATCGTGAGCTTTACGTCTATATTCCCAATCTAGAAAAACTTCTCATTATAGATGCTCGGCTAAATGTACATCATCATAATGTTATTGAGATCGGTGGAACTTTGACATTTATACCAGCAGAGTATCTGCTCCCTCAAATTTTGCCTGATTTCAGACTGCAAGATCAACCGCTATATTTTTCTTAAGGAGACATGATTTTGTATTGTTAACTTCATATCTGTTAAAGATTTGAGTATTTTTATTTTACTTTATTAAAATGAATGGCTGAGTTGCACTTAAAAAACTATTGTCAAAATGTACACAGGTTGTAGTAGTATTCCTTGTTTTATATATGCAGGAAATACACATTAAAAACTTCTCAACCTATAGATAGGGGGTGGGGAATAATTTTTGCCTGGGGGCCACTTCAAAAATTTGTGAAGTAGCCTCAGGTCACCCCGGAAGGGGCAGGGCCTAAACAGGAAGGGGCGGGGCTACCTCACCCCCAGACCATAATTGGTCTGGGGGTGGAGGATCCCCTTTGCTCCCCTTCCCACTAGGCACCCATGCCCAGGAAGAGGCTTAGCACGCTCCCCCGCCTCCAGGCCAATAAGGGCCTGGGGGCCGGGGAGCACGGGAAGCCTCCTCTCCACAGGGCCGGGACAGGATGAAGGAAGCTTCACGCTGCTCACCCGCCCCCAGGCCCTGATTGGCCTGGGGGTGGGGAAGCGCACGAAGCCTCCTCCCCCCCCCCCCCCGCCCTGCGAGCAGCACACGGCGCTGCTCCTGGCAGGGTGGGAGGAGGTTTTGCACGCTCCCCTGCCCCCAGGACAATTAAGGCCTAGGGGCGGGGGACCAACAGGGCCTCCACGGGCCAGATCCACCCGCTTGGTGGGCTGGATCCAGCCCGCAGAGGCTCTTTTGCCGACCCCTGCTATAGATAGAAACATATTCCACGTGACCATGGTAAATATTTAAACAAATTCCAGATAGATATACAATGTATAACAATACACACTGAATGTTTATCTCCCCCCTCCCACACTTCATAAGAGTATTTTGCTTTTTATTTTTCTTTCTTTCCAAAGAGATGAAAATTAACATCTATTAAGAATCCAACAGGAAGTTCCCTTGAGAGTGTTTCTTGTGAACATGCTTTTGAAATGAGTTGCCACATACCCTGTACTGCAGAGATGCAAATGAAACAAATTTAAAGAAATATCACAAAATCTTTTTCTAATGTACATGAATTAATTTGGTAACCATATTCTTAAAATCTGGATCACAATTTTCCAATAGTCCTATAATTAATAAACTTATACATGAACGGTTTGAAAGGAAACCTTGAAACCACCACGGATCACATTTATTTTTGCATGGGATTCAAACAAAAGCAATTCAATGTGGCTATGTCTACACTGGCATGATTTTCCGGAAATGCTTTTAACGGAAAAGTTTTCCGTTAAAAGCATTTTCGGAAAAGAGCGTCTAGATTGGCACGGACGCTTTTCCGCAAAAAAGCCCCGATCGCCATTTTCGCGATCGGGGCTTTTGTGGAAAACAAATCTCAACTGTCTACACTGGCCCTTTTGCGCAAAAGTTTTGCCCGAATGGGAGCAGCATAGTATTTCCGAAAAAAGCACTGATTTCTTACAGTAGGAAGTCAGTGCTTTTGCAGAAATTCAAGCGGCCAGTGTAGACAGCTGGCAAGTTTTTCGCAAAAGCAGCTGATTTTGCGGAAAAGCTTGCCAGTCTAGACACAGCCTATATGTAGCTTGTTAGCAACTAATTTAACCTGAACTCTACTAAAACTACCTTCAAAGCAATATGAGGTTTACAGTAATATAAACACACTCAGCCATGCAGAACAGGAAATGTCAAAGGAAAAGGCTAATAGTTTCACAGGCAACCTGAACAGAACACTATATAATAAGCACTATATAAAGGTTTGACAGCTGTAATCTGTTGGGAGGTAACCTTGAAACTTGCAAGGGCAGGTCAGAGTATTAGAATGTTGTTGTTGGGTTGTGATAAATTAAACTGATGAGACTTTATAGATGTGTGCGTTTCAAGTGTGTTTGTCAAGTCTGTTCTTTAAAAGATTAAATTATATCTGCAAAGCCTTTTAGATGTGAAATTTGTAGTATCTGTTCCCTTTTGTTTGTAGTGAAGCTTCTTTACTTTCTCCTGTTTCCAATAATGTAGATCTTAATGGCTGTTATTATACTGAGTCTTATTAATGTTATTTTACAAGCCCTTTCAGGCATGACTGCTTTGATGCATATTTGTGTACTAAAGAAGCTACAAACAAAAATCTCTAATCATTGAAACAGTAGTTTAGAGAGACATTCTTTCTCCTCCCTTCCATCAAACTCATCCATGTTTGCAGAAAAAAATATTGAATATAATTTTAATACTCTGTATTTTGCTCAACTGAACTGCGTTTCCCTCTATGCTCCTTATTGGCATTTTCAAGCCCGTGGTTTGAAACAACATTTTAAAACAACAGTATTAGGTATGAAAATAAAAACTAGACACATTCATTAAATAACCTTATAAACAGCAACTCCCCGCCCCAGCCACTAACAATTCACTTGAAAAGGCAGCAGTATCCAGTATAGAATGTCCTAACCAAACAAAACAAAACACACACACAATTAATTGAAAAACCTTCTACATTCGAATGAAATAAAATAGAATTGACACATGTATAATTCCGCTGGTAAGATATACACTTGTTTGTTTGTTCCAGACATGCAAGAAGAAAGACAAGATGCAAAAGCTGTGGTTTAATTAGCTCACAACTTGCCTGGGAATAACTTGTATAGTGAACATTGGGATTCCTTCTTTAATTGTTGCCATTTGGTCTAGGGCTGCTCTCAACTCTGCACACATTCAGAGGTGGTTTTAGCCCCTTGCTGGGGATCCCACCACTCTCTCTTTGCTTCAGGGTTAAAGAACTGGAGAAGGGAGCCCCAGGCCTTATTCCCCACTTTCTTTAGGGGATGCTGTATTCTAAGTCCTCTTCCAGTTCTGGTTTATAAGGGAATCTGATCCCCTATAGAACCTGTACTGGACATTTAGCACAGAAGGAATCAGCAACTAATTTGGCTCGCTCCTTCCCTCTCTGTACTAGGTTTCCCAGGTAGTTAACACTTTTTTGAGAACCCAGGATCATAATTTTGTTGGGTAATAACTGAGCCTTTCTGTGTCCAATGATTCCTATATCTTCTGGACTTGATCACCAGTGGCTGCCTCCACTCTACTACCCAGAGAATGTATCCTGCTGTCACCTACCCAGCCACCCTCCCCATGGCTGTGTGGGATGGGGACACCCTCCTACATGATAGCAGGGCTCCGTCCCGGGTTTTCTCTTGGATCCCTTATGTTGGGGTGCAGGCGCGCCTGCCTCTCCCCCCCCCGGGTGGAACCCATATGGCAGCGGCCCGCCACCCCGGGAGTTATTAGGCCTTATGAAAGCTGGCACAGAAAAGTTCCAACCTAGCGCCTCTGCCCCCTTGTTGGCCAATTCCTCCTTGTCCGTAGCCCAACTCAGGGCTGTTCAGGCCGTAGCCCTAGTAGTCTTTGTCTCTGGGCAGGCCTAAGCCCGACCCCGCCTGCGGTCCTGTCACGAGTGGTATCGGGGAACTTGGGCCCTCCCTCTCAGCCGAGTTCCAGCCCAGGACCCTAAAGGGTAGGACCCCGCGGTCTTACCCGAATGGTGAGCGTCCGAGAAGTACTCACCACCCCTCTTGGGGATTCCTTCGCAGTAATTCCCCATCCTGGGCTACTTCCTACACTGCTTAAATGCTTCGGTGGCACCTGTCTCCCTTCAGCCCTCATCATGATGCTGGTCCGGCCAGACTGGTGTCGTTTTCTCGGGGCAATGGCGGTCGTGTTGACGACTCCAAGGGTTCCTCGGACCAACGCGGAGTCCCCCTGCCAGCCTCTGACTCCCCTCCCCAGGGGTTGCCTTTCTGGGCCTCCCAGGTCTGTTCCTCCAGGCCCCTTGTGGTTGGATTTGCTCCTCCGGCCCCCTGCCCAAGGTACTTCTCCCCCAGCATTGCGGGCTGTCTCCTCCCGGCACTGCTGGCGTTTGGCCCTCTCTTCTCCCCGCCCAGCCCCCTCTCCAGTTCCTCCCTGCCCTCGGCATCCTTGCTCCTTCCACGCGGCTCCGGTGCCACTTTTGAAGTTCCCGTGGGGCTGACAGAGCATGCACAACAGCATCAGGGATTGCTGGGAGGCACACCCTTTGACATCAGGGCTATTGGCATCTTCTTGCCACCCAGCGGGAACGGGCTCGCCCCATCACACCTGTATTTTCCATAAACCACTTTGTCCTGATGATTAAGTCAAATTCCTTGAAAATTCCCAAATAGCTGTCACCCAAGCGCACAATAATCATTTCAGGTGGTTGTTTCACAGCTGACATGTAATGGCTAAGGGGCATCAGCTAGTCCTAGGGCATGTCCCCTGGCCCTGCCATCTCACATTTATCTCACCACTGAGGCACATGTGTGAACTTCCAACAGAACTGTGGCCAAGTGCCTGAAAAGCCAAACATCTTCTCTCATCACTCATTTGCTGGTTGCACATAGAGCACCCTTCTATCTAAATTGGCTCTAAGCTTCCAACACCACTGAGACCACAAAGTGAACTTCGATTCTTGTGATTGTGTTCTGTGATCCTCAAAGAAAAGATAAACCGGAACGGTTCATCACATATACCTGCGAATTATCCTCCCAACAGGCACTGCCATACTCTGCTGTATGGCATTAATAGGGGGTCTAGAAATATCTAACTCAGAAGAATAAAACCCTGAAAATGAAACAAGTTAAATGAGAAAGCTTTTATGAAGCAAATTTATTCTTAACATATAAACTACATGTTACTTTATTAATGTATTCATTCCTACTTATTTCTAAATGCTCCTAAAACTCCAGGAGCATGATCTAAATAAAGTCTAGTGCTTACTAAAAAGATGATCATTGGCTTCAACAAACCCTTGCTCCTAGGTGTTTCACTATACTTAAAAAACACATGTTAATTGAATAAAATAGAATCGCATTGTGACATTTAGCTACTGACCTACACTGAGGATGATGCACATGCATACCTACTCATGGGATATCCCTAAAACATTGTCTTTTTAAACTGGAGTAACTGATAGAATTACTGAATTTAATGCTGAATTGTTCAAGGCAGACCCAGAACTTGTAGCCACTATTCTCCAACCACTCTTTACAGCAATATGGGAAGGGAAGCAAATGCCAGAGGAATGGACAAATGGAATTCTTGTTAAGATACCCAAGAAGGGAGCACTCAATGACTGTAACAACTGGTGTGGCATCACTCTCCTTTCAGTGCCAAGTAAGATCCTTGTTAAGATCATCATTCAGCGGATTGTAGACCCTGTTGATAAAGGACTGAGGAAAGAACAAACTGGCTTTCATAAAGGAAGGGGGTGTGTAGATCAAATTTTTTTACTGTGTAATATTATTGAGCAAGGCATTGAATGGCAGAGGCAGTTGTTCATCAACTTTATTGATTTCGAAAAAGCCTTTGACAGCTTTCATAAGGATAGTCTTTGGCATATTCTGAGAGTATATGGAATTCCACAACACATAGTACAGCTCATTAAGAGCTTTTATAACAATTTCACATGTAATGTGGGGAACAATGATATACGCTTTGAAGTTAAGACTGGAGTAAGGCAGGGATGCATCATGTCTCCGATGCTCTTTAACTTAGTCATAGACTGGGTTATGTGGCGTACAACAGAAGATGAGCCAAGAGGCATCAGATGGACTGTCTTCTCCACATTAGAGGACCTTGATTTTGCTGATGACCTTGTGTTGCTCTCCCATACGCCTCGTCATATGCAAGAGAAGACAAATCCACTCTGCACCTTTGGAAAACAGGTCAGACTAAGAGTTAGCCAGAAGAAGACAGAAGTCATGACCCTAAATATTGAGACACCAGCATCAGTTAAGATCCAACTACCTATCACAGAGAGCTTTATATACTTGGGTAGTATTACCAGGCAAGACGGAGGCATCAGAAGTGATATCCAGAGCAGACTTAGCAAAGCCAGCAATGTCTTCATGAGTCTGAATGCTGTATGGAAGTCATCACAATGCAGCTTCCATAACAAACTGAAGTTTTATCAGAGCTGTGTTTTATCAACACTATTGTATGGATCAGAATGCTGGCAGATGACAGAGTACAACCTCAATAAATTGTCAACTTTTCACACCAGACGTCTTCAGAGGATCCTCCTTATCTTTTGGCCAAAAATAATTTCAAATCAGGACCTGCTTGCATGGTGTAAACAAGATGACATGGCTACTATCATTATGAAAAGACGGAGATGGATTGGGCATGTGCTCAGGAAAGATGGAAGCTCCATCACAAAGATTGCTGTGCACTGGACCCCTGAAGGGAAGCAGAAACGAGGACGACCCAAGACAACATGGTGCCGGACCAATGAAGTAGAAATGAAGGGCATGAGTTACACTTGGGGCACTATTGAGAGGCTGGCCAGAGACCGACAGAAGTGGAGGACCTTTATTGCTGCCCTATACGCCAGTAGGCGTGAAGGACGATGATGATGATGAACTTATAGAATTAGGCTGTCACCCAGAGTATGGAGAAGTTGTTATACTCTTTTTGAACAATTATGTTTTCATATGGAGCATGGGAATTCATGTCTTTAAACATGTTTATTCTTTTAAATAATTCTTTGCAAGGTAGCCTTTTCTAACATTCAGTGTTATGGACTGACTGCTGCTAAGTGTACAGATGGTATGTAGGGTAATGCAGTTGCCTTAACATAATGTAGTCAGATTTACTTTTAGATGGATGTAAAAATAACAAATATGTCAAGAGGTAAATGTGAAATAAAATTACAGGGTAGTATAATACTGTGCAATCCACTCATATCCTTTTAAATGTTCTATATTACTTTATTGTTTCCACAACCTGACTGGATGGCAGTTTGCCATGGTTACTAGATGTGTTATGTGGGAAATTGGCTGCTTGACCTAATCAGGTAAATTTGTGCTGGATTTTTTAGTGAGTGCACATACGTTTTTTGTTTTTAAATGCAAAATATATATATTTTTTCTGACCCATAAAAGACATTTCCTTCATCAACATTTAGCATCTCAAAGCAACATGAGTCTACACTCGGTGTACAAAGCAACCAGCAATGTTTTTAACAGGAAGAGAATAATTTTCTAGTTGTTTTGAAGCAAAAAAGTGATTTTGCATCCTATCTCCATCAGTTAGCCACAGTTGCTCTGAATGTCAGTGAAATTTCTCAAAAGCAAAATATAACAGATTGCCAGTATGGAAAAGCTAAGGAAAATTAATATTGGAATGCTAGGATCAAAGATGTCATTTAAACTTTTGGCACATTTTGGATCACATGCCAGCTGGAAAAAAAATAATTTGATCAATAGAAATTGAATGCAGATATGGGAGGAATCCTAATTTTCAATCTTCTGCTGAATATAAAATAGTTGGTGTTGACATTCGGAGGATAAAACATATGAATTTTAATATTGATACCAGAGTCTCTGCCACTGCAAAAGTGAATAGGAGGGTCGGACAGAAAGGGGGTTCCAACTGCATTTGCTCCCTTATTAGGTATGAGCAAGGACTAAACACTTCATATCTAACCCCTTCCTCTATCTTTTTGAAATAACTAAAAGACTCTACGGTAACTAGAAAATTAGTGAAACTATAGCATCACAATAGACTGACAGCTAAGCCATTAATAAAGAAAGGAATTGTTAGTTATATTGTTTAAAAATTGTAGTTGTTGTTTATAGATTTTAAGGGATCACTGTGATCATCCTGTCCGACCTCCTGCGTAACATGGGCCATAGGAATTCCCCCAAATAATTCCTTTTTGAACTAGGGAATATCTTTTAGAAACAAAATATCCAAATTTAATTTAAAAAGTACCTGTAATGGAAAATCCACCAGCAATTAGAATATTAGTAATTTGTTTGATGATTAGCTAACCTCTCTGCTAAAACTTCATGCTTTATAGTATGACTTTAACTAGATTCAATTTCTAGCCAATGACTCTTGTTTTGTCTTTGTTAAAATTCAACATCTCCACCCATTCAGTTAGTGTAATAGTTCACAGAGATCCCAAAATGTCTTCCACAAAATGAGGGGATAGTCCATTAGCCAAATGTGAGATGCCAAATCATTCTCATCATGGAGCCAGAGTTGATGCAAAGCTGTCAGCAGCTTTTGGGCCTCTTGCTATGCCTCATGGTGCAGTTCATGCAGACTGCCCATGTGTTGGTGCAGGAGTATGACAACCAGTACAGACTGGGGGACCTCTTCACCCACTTCCTGGTGCTCCTTGTGCACCACATTCCCATCCATCCTCCCCTGCATATCACGTAATGCTCCTTCTGGTGGCAGGAGACCAGATCCGACTGGTGGGACAGCATCATCCTGCAGTGTTGGGATGACCAGCAGTGGTTCCAGAGCTTCCACATGTGTAAGGTCACCTTCCTGGAGCTCTGCGAGTAGCTCACCCCTGCCGTCAGGCAACGGGACACCTGGATGAGACCCGCCACCCACTTCCAGAAGCACATCACCATCACATTGTGGAAGCTCGCCACGCCAGAAAGCTACCGCTCGGTCAGGAACCAGTTTGGTGTGGGAGATTGATAATCAGGGCCATGTTCATGCAGGTTTAACTATTTTACTAGGAGGGTGGTAAAGCACTGGAATGGGTTCCCTAGGAAGGTAGTGGAATCTCCGTCCCTAGAGATTTTTCAGTCCTGGCTTGACAAAGTCCTGGCTGGGATGGTTTAGTTAGGTTGGTCCTGTTTTGGGAAGGGGGTTAAACTTGGTGAGCACCTGAGGGCTCTTGCAACCTATGATTCTATGTCTCTATGATTTTATAGAGGGCAAGGCCATCCTGCTGTGGAAGGTCATCACCCTGGGAAACATGAACTCCATCATCACTGGCTTTGCTGAGATTGGTTTCCCCAACTGCAGGGGCAGCCATTGATGGCACCCACATCCCCATCCTGGCCGCCAACCACTGTGACTTTGACTATATTAATAGAAAGGGGTACTTTTCCTTTGTGCTGTAGACCCTTGTGGATCACAAGGGCCACTCAATAGATATTTACATTGTGTGGTCAGGGAAGATGCACTATGCTCATATCTTCTGGAATTGAGCCTTTTGCACAAGATGCATGCTGTCACTTTTTTCCCTGACTGCACCACCAGGGTTGGGGAGGTGGACATGCCCGTCTGCATCCTGGACAATGCAGTCTACCCTTTGCTCCCCTAGCTTATGAAGCTTTACACAGGGAGCCTGGATCCCACCAAGGAGAGCTTCAACACCAGGGTGAGGAGGTACTGCATGATTGTGTAGGGTGCCTTCGGCTGCCTCACAGGGAGGTTCCAGAGTCTCCTCACCTGCCTGTACCTCAGCGACCAGATCATCCACCAGGTGGTGGTGGTCTGCTGTGTGCTCCATAACTTTTGTTAAAACAAGGAGGAGACTTTCCTGCCAGAGTGGGGGAGGAGGGAGACAGAGGCAGAGAGGCTGGCCAGGGCTTTTGAGCAGCTGAGCACTGCTTCCATTCAGAGAGCCCATCAGGGGGCTGTGCTCATCCAGGAGGCCTTGAGGGAGAGTTTCAGCCAAGGCCACCTGTGAGATTCTCCCCTGGGCCTCACCCAAGGAGCATCTGTAATGCCCTTATATGCCATTCCTCTCCCACCCCTCCCATCCACTTCCTTCCCTTCCCACCTTCCCAAATAATAAAGCCTTTTTTGTTTGGAAAAACTACTCTATTTTTGTTATTTGGGGAATATACAACAGGGGAGGGAAGGGGAAGAGGGGGAGTGGGTAGGAGGAAGGAGAGGGGCTCAGGCATAAGGCTGGGATTGGCGCCTGCCTCTGGCACCTTGGGAGGCTTTGGCTGTCCAGGAGGTCCCACCACCATGTGTTTGCAGGCCCTGGCAGCCCCTGGGGGGACTAGGAGGAGAAGCGAGGGTGTGTGTGGGGGTGGGCAGGGAGTTGGGACAGTGGGTGCAGGGAGACCATTCCATATCTGTGACTTTGTTCTCCATGACTGATGTTAAGAAGGAGCACGTGGCCTCGTGCTGGCATGACAGCTGCTCCCTCATCATGCTCCTCAGCTTGCAGTCAGCCCGGCACTCCTGGTGGTCCTCATCAAAGTTCCAGTTGAGGGAACGGAAGCAGTCAAGATGTTCCCACACCAGGTTGTTGTGTGGTTGCCTCTGCCTTCAGCTTTCATTGGTTTGGGAAGATGGCACAGGAGGTGGTGCGCTTGCTACACTTATAGCTGGCCCAGCTTTGAAGAAAAGTGATGAGGGCAGTCATCCCAGGGGACACTGTGTATGAAGCCTAGCCCTAATCTGTAAGCCGACACCGAAGGTCTCTGTTCAGACAATGGTGATGTGCTTAGAGGAAGGCCATCTGTTGTCTAGACAGTGGACACTTTCCTGCAGGGGCACAGATGACCCAGGGGAGCCTCGCTACCTCGACGTCCTGAGGACAAACAGGCATGGGAAGATGTTGGCCAGGTCAGGAGCCTGCGGTCAGGTGGGGGAAATGGGGTGGCTCAGCTTCCTTCCATGTCCTGCACATGCTCGATCTGGCAGTGGTGGTGTCCCACAGAGAAAGAACTTCTATCCCTGCCCACTGGAGAAGAGATGGGAAGGTGTTGGGGAAGCTGTGTGTGAATGGCAATGGCCACTTTCTGGAAATTGTGGTATGCAAGGGGGATTGGTGTCCCCTGCATCACTGTGTTTGACTGGGAGAAGATGCTGCCTAAGAGTGTGGGCATGAGCCTGGCACTGCAGTTTGTTTACAAGACCACAGCCTCCTTAGTCATGGGAAGGTGTTCCGCCATGGATTCCGGAGTAAGGCAGGTGTCCCATCACAGAGTCCAAAATAAGGCAGTGAGAAGGAGTGCGGGGTTCCTGTGTGAAAGCATTATGGAGTTGAGTTCTCTGGACTGGCGCTCCATGTGCTCCCACATGGACAAACTGTTGTGTGATCCCCAGGCTGAGAAGGCTGAGCAAGGAACACACATCCCCTCACCACCTGCCTCCATGTGTGTAGGGAAAGTGATAGAATTCACCTGAACTGCCATCTCTGGTTCACCTGATCCCTGGGTGATATCCTGGGGGGTGGGGACCGGCTCCAGGCAGATGATGACCTCCATGCTGGTGGGCATGGTGTCCAGGCTGGTATTGTCCTCCTCCTCCTTGTCATCGTTGTCCTCCTTCTCAACAATCTCACCCTTGTGGAGGCTAATGATGTACATATCCTGTCTGGAGTTGATGATGGAGGGGGAGGTGACTGGCCCCCCTCCCAGGATAGCATCCAGCTTCTCATAGTAGTGTCAGGTCTCTGGTGCCACCCCAGAGTTGGAACTTTCCTCCCTGGCATTGGTATAGGCCTGCTGGAGCTCTTTAGTTTTCATCTGCACCTGGTCCAGGATGTGGCTGTGCCCCTTCTGGGCCAGGCTAGTGGCCATCCGGCAATAGACTTCAGCATTTCACCTTCTGATGCAGAGATCTTGGAGGTTTGTCTCCTCACCCCACACCTTGATGAGATTCATGATCTCTGTACCAGTCCAGGCCGGTGCCCTCTTTTGCCCTGGTCCAGGGGTTTCCAAGGTGGCTGTGGAAGTGCTGGCAGCCATGGGGGGGCTCAGATTGAGCACTGGGGTCAGACATGGCTCAAAGACAGGCTGCTGTGTGCCATGGGGCTAGTAGGGCTCATGTTGTACTATAAGCCCTTTGCCATCTGCCTGCAGCTTTAAAGTCTTCAGGAGAATGAGAGCAGTGGAGTTGTCAGTCAAGAGAATGGGAGCAGTGGAGTTGTCAGGTGTGTGGTCAGGGTGGCCACAAAAGCAGCTGTGAGAGGCCTGTGGAGGACAGTTATTTTGAAATAACAGCACATGAGTATCCACACTAACACTATTTTGAAATAAGCATTATTCCTCATGACAAGGAAGAGTTATTCTTTTGAAAGAACAAGCTCCTTATTTTGAAATAATTTTGAAATAATGGGCTTGCTGTGTGGACACTTACTTTATTTTAAAATAAGGAGAGTTATTTTGAAATAAGTCCCAGTGTAGACATTCCCTTTGAAAGGTAATCCAATCTCTCACCTCCAGATAAAGGGAAGAGCCTTGAAGATTTAAAGAAAACTTCAGTTGATAGCTTTGTGTCCGGGAAGGACTCACATATGAATAGTTGGGGTTGTTAAATCTTCATTTATTCATTGTTTTGTCATTTCGCTCCACCCTTTCTATTTATCTGTATGGACTGTGTCTAGTTCTTTAATTGTCTTTGACTGATGTATACATAATTTTTCTGGGTGTGGATCAATTAAACTGGTGGGATATAATTGGTTAGATAATCAAGTTACAATATGTTAGGATTAGTTAGATAACTTTCAATAGAATAATTGGTTAAGGTATACCTGAAAATATTACTATATAAATTGGGGGTAAACAGGAAGTAAGCTGGGAACAAGGGTACAAAGGGAAAAGGAAAAGAAACTGGATTCATGCTTGCTGGATACTAATCCCAATGAACATTGCATTTTTTGCATCTCCAGACTTTGGGTATTGCTGTTCTCTGTTCACGTGAGAAGGACTAGAAAATGGGAGTGTTACAAGCCCTATAACATGCTCTTGAATGTACTTTACAATTTACACCTACAAGCAATTACAAATTTGCAGAAGTCCACAGAAAAGATACTTGGAAATTGCTGTTCATTTCAGATCACTTGCTGTAGCACAATAAACAATGTTACACGGAGTAGAAATATGGCTACAAACTTAGATTAGGGCCCAATTCTGCATGTGCTATGACTTAAGCAGAGTTACTTTCATGTCTAAGTGTTTCCTGAGTCAGACCCTTAATTAGCAAGAGCAATTAGATTGCTAATTATCTTGAAAATTTGATTGCAGCCATAAACTAAACAAACACAAATGTAGACCTTCCAGGTGTGTCTTCCAGGTGCAGGCTACTTTAATTGCTACTAATTTCTGTGTTGAAACTGAAAGTGCATGCATGCACAATTATTGTTTTCAACATGAGCAGAAAAATCATATCCCTTAGTTCTGGGTGGTTTTTTGAAGTGGAGAGAGAGACTTCATATTCAGTATACATTAGATTAAACATTCTGTTCTGTTCTTCTTCTCATTCAAGCCAACCCATCAATCTCTCCTTTTAAATGACTTCAAAATGTTAAATATTCTGATTAAAATAATTCCTGGAGACATGAAATGGCCATTTAAAAATGATGATAATAGTGACAGTGGAACACTGTAGTGCAGTGCCAAAGTGCCTCATGAGGTGCTTGATCCTGCCAAGAATTGAGTACTTTTGGTTCCCATGGGGCAAAACAGTGTGTTGTGCTTTGAAGCCCTGATGATAAAGGGGTGTCTCTTTGAATTAAAACAGCTTCTGGGAATTGCCTTATGGGCCACAGCACTGTCTGAATCACCCAAGCATTAGATGAAGAAGCTTCACCCTCAGCAAATCCCTCTCACCCACATCCCAGCCTCGAGTATGCTCCTCTACCGAAGAGCTTGTAAGGGAATCCTCGATAGTTTGCAGTCATTTTCTATAGTTTGTACAATAGGAAAATTGTCCATCAGCTGGATCTCAGGCTGTTAAGGGAATAAAGGGACTAGAGTGAAAGTGAGAATCTTACCCACTGACTTTAATAGAAATTTTTCATTAGATGCACAGTCTGTGGACTAATCTGTGCTTTGTGCAATTGAAGTCAACTAATTTAATGGATAGCATACACAATGACTGGGGCCTAAATTGTAGGCCTTCTGTGAAGAAATACAAAGCACAGGCTTTTAGAATTAAAGTAGAAAAATTGTGAAAACAATGTCCATGAAAATATATTCTGAAAGTCAAGGAAGAATTGGCAATATACTCTATAACCACTAGATTGTGGGAATTTTCCTCATTCTGTTAAAATGGAGAGAACTGACAAGCCATTTCCCTAGTCATTCTGTCACTTAGGCTATGTCTTGACTGCAGGCTTCCTTCAGAAGATGCTTTTCCGGAAGAGATCTTCCAAAAAAACTTCTTCCGAAAGAGAGCATCTACATAGCAAAAACGTATCCAAAAAGTGGTCTGCTTTTTTGAACGATAGCATCCACACTGAATGGATTCTATCTCACATTTAAACTGTGATTACTATGGATGGAGTGGCCACCAGGGGACATGTGCTTTTTTCCTCTTTCCTCTTCTTTCGAAAGAACTCCCTCTTCCCCATCCACACGTGCCTTTTTCTGAAAGAGCTCTTTCGGAAAAAGGTTTCTTCCTCGTAGAAAGAGGTTTACCAATGTCAGAAAACCCCCTCTGTTCTTTTGATTTTTTTTCCAAAAGAACGCGATTGCAGTGTGAATATAAGTGAATTTTTTTCTGAAAAACAGTCTTATTTCTGAAAAAAAGCTCTGCAGTGCAGACATACCCTTACTGACAAGTCTACACTGAAGACTCGGGAAGAAAGCAGGCCTGAAAATATATGCTATTATAATTAAAGCAAAAAAAAAAAAAGTCAAGAGATGTTGTAGCTGGAAATTAGCTATTGTGTAAATGTAAAATATTAAACTACAGAAGAGAAGTATAATTCCAAGTATACAGAGATGGATTCCAATCAATAATTTATGATACTTTAGAGTGTGCAAATCAACATCTGTATGGAATAGTATGACAAAAGAAAGGTGCATAGTTCAAATCCTCCTAGATATTGAATTGAATTGATTTGTGTCCATATGGAAAAACATTAGATTTATACTTTAACATGTTATTACAGAATAACAGAAAAACATGGTAAAAGTAAACTGCAATAGGAAAAAAATCAATGGGAGTAAGTTATTCAATGTGTTGTTGTGATCTATTGATAATTAATAATTAGACATTAATAATTTGCTGATAATAATCAAATAATTGATATTCAATAACTGATACAGTTTTAACTTGAGTGTATATTCAGTGAGAGAGGATCTCTCCAATCTTAATTAGTTCAATAATAACAAGCTTTGGAAAGATCAGCTTTGATTGGATTCACTGTTTTGATTTAATATTTAGTAAAGGCAGAACATACAAAGAAATCAATAGTTATCAGCTATGGAAAAGGTTCTTGGTAGTTCTACAACCTGCATCCTGTATCCAGATGGATATACTTCTGTTTCCATAGGCTAAGGATAATTACATCCTTATACTTTATTATTTATAATTCTAAACTTTATCTATGACCCTCTTTGGGAGAACCACTTATTTTTAGCTTAGGTTATTTTCCAAGTTCCCTGTTCCTTGTAACTTTCCAACTTCCTCAATACCTTGTGATTAGTCATTGTTTATATCCTTTTTTGAGGTAATATGTGTTATACTTCTGCACATGTTTTGTGGCTAATGTTGCTAAAATATTGATTGCAGCAATTAAAAAATATGCTATAGGTTACATCTTAGAAAAAGTCCACTTCATAAAGATAGCTTAAATACAAAGCCTCCTGGGACACTTTCTCCCAGGAGAGATTTAGTTTCTTTCTTTGGTCTGTTGTAAATGTCAGCAGGTTTCCTCAGTGTTACTGACTGGTTTGTCATGTCTTCTACATTGATGTAAATGGACTCATCATTCTGCCTGAGATGACAGTTCCCAGTGCCAAAAGCAACATTCAACTATCTAGAAACATATCAAACCAAAATAAATATTTTAAATGTACTAATTGGGAGCTCACACATGTGATTGATTTAATGTGAAAAATTGTAAGAAGCATAAGGTTCAACAAGATACCCTGTTGACAGAGCATGCAGCAACATGGCTGTTTCATTTACTTCACAGATTAGAAATCACTAGCAGCTTCACCCACCTAAGCTCTCTGGGTAGGATTAAGATCTCTCTTACACTGTAACTCCAGAGTTTAAAATGACTTTCATCCAACACACTGGAAACTTTGCCTATGGTTTTATTATCACTATTGTAGCTATTGTGAGAAGCGTAAGTCAGTGCAGTATGAGTCCGTGACAGATAGGTGTATTATTTTTAGAGAGAACTATGGAATTGGGAATTCAGAGAACAATTCACATCAAGATAATGTAGATGAAATTAGAGGTCTGAAATCCTTGGAAGTGCCTTATTAGTGATTGAGAACTCATATCACAACTCTGAGATGTCCCAGAACTATGATGGATTACAGTTTGTCATGCACTATAAAATAAAAAAGTTAAAGTTTTAAAAACTGTATATTCTGAAAAATTCTTTAGGGGATATCTGAGAGGGCCATTGGAGAGTAATTCCATAGGTAGGATATTTTTCCAAGTATTACATTTTTAATTATATTAAGAATGAAGTTTTCACAGAGCTTCTTCTATTTAAAATATTTTACCAATGGTGCTGCTCTGTGCAATCCCCTTTGGAAGATTAACTGTCACGGTGATAAAGATTCCCTGAGAAGATAGGGATTTCTATAGGATTTGTTTGAGAGCCTGAAAAGTTTCATATGGGGAACCTTGGGCTAGGCAAGAATGAAAGCATGTGCTTGAGACCAATACAAATGGAAAATACTTAAAAAAAAATCACCTCCAGTAAATCAAACTTAAGTTTCAATTTTCAGCTATGTCTAGAAAACCCAGAAACAAATTATCCAGGTTAGCTGAAGTAGCCTATAGAAATATTCCTCAATGAATATATTAAAATATCAGCAACATAAACAACACAGAGATTTTATTAAACAGATAAAAGAACTATTTTGCACAGATTAAATAATGTGGGTATTAAGGTTATTTTGACTGTTGGGCATCCTGTACCTAATTTAACAATTGTATTACACTAGGAAAAATATGAAGTATTAACCATGCTAGATTTGTATATAGAGAGAGGTGGCTTTATGATTGATACCCTTTCAACAGAGCCATTAAAATGTGCTTCAGGGACTACATCATATACAGTAGATTTTTTAATCCAATGGTTTGGGCGTTTGTAAGGTTTAGAGCCCATTATCGCCAGCCTACTCCAGGTTATAAATTCTTCAGCAGAAATAAATGACAAAAAATTCCAGAAGGTATAATACTGAATTAGCAGGCTACACATGTAAGATACCCTTGTCCCCTTGCATTATATTGATATTGCTGGCTTTTATAATAACATGAGGAGAACGTATTTGCACTTCTTAAAATTTAGTTATTTGAGTATTCAGCATAAAAACAAAACCAAAATTATGCCTTCTGATTCTAACAACAGTGACTCTTTCTTTCTTTCTTTCTTTCTTTCTTTCTTTCTTTCAAAAAGAAATAAAAATGCTTCCATCTTGGAATGAAAATAACACTGAAATATTTGCAAAATTATTTTGTCTCCCCTCTTTTCCTCCAGCTCCAGCAAAAAAGGTATGACAGCTGCCCATAAACCTGTTTTATTACTTGTAGAAAATATTATACATATTACACTTTTTGTACTTAATACTGTACCACACTGACATGGATAAGAAAGTAAAAATGTTCATTGTCCAGAGCAATTCTGGAAAGTTATTTATGAGGGGGATACTGAATCTGGTATAAAGTTATAGTGGGCAATTTTGACAAGATACCATAGTAAGTGTAAAAGTGATCCCATTTCTGAATCCCAAATCATCTGAAATGTCTTCACAGTAATTTATCAGTTGTACTGTATCTTTTACCCAAATGTGAGTGAATCAAAAAGCCCTCTCAAAGACTGAAGATAATCAAAATCTTCTGCAGTACAAACTTGAGAGGCTGCTTGGTAGCAAACAGTATTTGAATTGGTGGTCATAAAAGTAATACTAGGAGAATCACCCAGTTGCGCATGCTTGAGATAGGAAGGACTCACCTCTGGACTCATTTTTGTTTTGTTTTATGTAGTTTTCAGCAAGCCATTGCTTCAGGTGAGATTTATGGCTGTAGCTGACCCTAGTAGTTACCATTTTACTTCTCAAAGGTCTCCCCCCACTTTTTATTTTAAATGTTAATTCTCCCCAGAACTCCTGGGGAATACTAACTTTTGCTACCATCTGGGGAGCTGCAGGGTGTACCTGACTAGAGCCCATCTCTGTTTTCTGCTTAGCTCTTTGGAGATGCAAGTATCAATAGGATTGCAATTGGGGTAATCCCTGCACTGGGAGATATGAAGGGGTGGGAGATATAATTAATTCTTGCACCTTACCCCCCTTTATGCATCTGCTTAGAAGTCAATCTCAGGATAGGCCAATATTTGCAAGCACAGAGAATACTTTCAGACTGTCAAGTTTATAGACTAAGAGTTTGTTTCTGCTTTCACTGAAATATTCAAGAAAGTTGCCATCTACTTCAAAGAGAAAATAATGGATTGCTTAGCTGATCAGACTTTTTGATGCATTCAAAACACATAAATGGTTTCAATTTAAAGTGGAATTTTTAGAAGTTACTGGTCTGTAATATTGATTTTGATGTTTTGCAGGAGAAAACTTCCCAGAATTTCTGAATGGTCTGAAGAATATTTCTGCATAATTTTTTTTTCTTCAGCAAGCATTTTGAAGGACTTGAGCCCAGAATTCTAAAAGTATTTAGGTGTTGTTGCTCCTAAATATGTCAATGATATTTAAGCTCCTAATTGTCTAATCCTCTTTTTAATTTAGGTTTTTAAATATGTTAGGCATTGAAATGTTGAGTGCAGCAATGCCCCCGAATATTTTTTTAAATATGGGACTTAATGCTTACTTTCCGCTCACTCTCCACACACACACACACACACACACACACACACACACACACACACAAAGGTATCTTGCTTTCTCTGTTTACTAGATCAAATTTCACTGGGCAGGCAGGGGAAAGACACACAGGGGATCCTGAGTAGAGGGAGAGGAATCAGTGATGTTGCCCACTTCCCCCATGGCAACGCAGAGCATGCGCAGGTCTTGAGCAAATCCAGCGGCCCCCTAGTTTGCAATCCTGCGTTCAGATTGGCCCATTTATGGGCCTTGTGAGCACCTCATTGGCCTGATCACACCCTGCTTATATTATTTTGCCAAGCACTTTGTAAGAGAAGACACAACTTGGTGCTTCCTTGTCTAGTTTTATTATGTTATCCCAATCAAAGCTGTGGCCTTTGCTTTAACCACCTTATCAGAGTATCTGACCCAAATGTTATATTTACATTTGGAATTCTAGTTCTGGTAACATTTTATGGACTATGCCTAACAATAAATCTCACACTATTCTAATGTTATTTCTTTTAACCCTTGAATTCTATAGCACATCAAACTGCAAATGAATCCTTCTAAACTATACACTTACGTTATACCATGCCATTTTTATTATTTAAAATGCATTAGATATCTGATTTCATCTTTTATGGTTGATTGCTGCTGATCTTTAGACTTTAATAATTGCATAAGGACTGACTCTGTTTAATACTGGCTTCCAACTGGATATGAAACTAATGATTACTACCCATTTAGCCTGACAGTTTAGCCAACTTTCTATTCATCTTATAGTCCTTTCATCCAATCCAACGTTGGTCCGGTATCACTTTCCCTTGGTAAATCCATGCTGACTGTTCACTTTCCTCATTTCCAAGTGTTTCATAATTCGTTCCTTGATAAGGATGCAGTTTCACTTAAGATATGTTCCTGCAGTCAAGTATTTATTATTCAGTTCTGACTCTCAATTTAGTATCAACTTTATATTGTTTGCATGTACATTATTTCACATACTTATACCCTCTTAAATTAACCTCAATAATGACATTATCTCTTTAGACCTCAGATCCTTTAAATATCTGTCATCACTGTATCCCAAGCAAAACATAGATTAGTCAAACTATTCATAATTAATGGTCAGAGAGGTCTGGGGTTGTCCTCTCTCCCCATGGCAACATGCATATTGTTCTGCATCCCCAGAACAATAATTTAAATGAAGAAAAATAAATTTTTATTTGAGTTAAGCAATGCCAGGTAAATCTTCAAGTTATGAATATGTATACAGAGAGAATGCAAAGTAATTAGATTTTTTTTCAACTAGGCACTGTATTAATTTATTTAAGATTAAGGTCCAAATTCATCCCGATGGTACTCTACTGTGGTCAGTGGAGTTAACCTAGGGCCAGGCTTACACTACCAGAGAAAGTCAACTTAAGATAGGCAACTCCAGCTATGAGAATAGCGTAGCTGGAGTCAACATACTGGGTACGTCTAGACTACGTTTTATTTTCAAAAGAGGATATGCAAATTCCCAGGGAATTTGCATATCTTCTTCCAGTCACTTTTTCGAAAGTGGGTCTTTCAAAAGTGAAAGTAGTCTGAATGCGTTTTTTTTCCGGGAAAAACCCTTTTTCGAAAAACTGCTCTTCCTTAAAGAAGGAGTTTATGTGGTTTTTCACTATCTTTGTCCTCCAATATAATCCTGATCACTTTTCACATAAATGTTGCTCACTGGAGCTGCTCAAGCACATGTCACTGCTTCTCATAAGGATGGAACCTTATGGCTTATTGGTAGCTTTTCCTTAAAATATGCTGTGCTATATAAAGGAGTGTGTATGCAAGAATGTTGCCACACAAAAGGGAAACGGAACAGTTTTCACTGAGGAACTAGGGTGTATAAGTTGATTCCATGGTGATGGATGCATAAATACTTGAAAGGATAGTGGCAGAAGTGGAGATATGCTTGTCATTCCCTTCAAAGGGTATTTTATTCATTTTGCAATCTCCTTGTAGTAAAAATGTCAGATACTCTGCTGTGGCCAGCCTCTCCTGAGCACAGCAGAGAAGGGAGGCTATCAGTGAGACACATACAGTTCCCTAATTTTCCACTTGACTCTGGGTTGTGCTCTTATATGTGCCAGTTGGAAATGGCCCACAAGGACCATCTGTGAGATGAGGATCACCAAAGCGCTCATTGACCCCCCTCCCTACCCTCTCACCCTCGCCTTGTCAGCTCCCTGCACTAGGAGCTGTATGGAAGCAGGTGGAAATTGGCAATGCTGGTTGTATAGCTCTTCTCTCCTTTTCTTCTCTCTCCCCTTGTATATTGCTAACACTCGTTAGCAGAACCTCTGACTGCTTTCCCAAAGTTCATTAAACAATGTGAATATTCATCTGTCATGTGCTGTTTGTTCTCTCATCCTCTCCACTGAGGAAGAGGTGTTTCATATGAATTGGACTGTTTTGGGGAGAATTTTTTGTTGTTTGTGTGTGTGTGCGCACGGTGTGGATGTGTGTGCACATGTTGCTATGTATTTATGTTAGAGAAGGGACAGTCAAACAAATGTTCCTCGCATTTGAAGCAGTAGATAGGGATATTTGAAATCTTCCTTAGTTTCTGGGCTAGTTCATTCCACATTCTTGGAAGGAATCTTGAAAATGTTCTGTGAAATGCTCTTGTACAATTAATTACTGGTTTCCCTCATTTCATCTACAGAATTCAGTAAATAGAAACTACACCAGGGCCTTAAATTTTAGAATGTTTCCTTCTACCCACCACCATCATCCCTGTCCTGCTTGGGTTAAGCTTCAGCTAGGTGTTCATCTGCATACTGCTGTAATTTGAGTCCATATGATCTGATTTGTATATCTAATGACTGCATGTAGACATTGAAAAGAATCTGAGAAAGAACTGATCTGTGCAGAAATTACAAGAGTCCAGTGGAAGAGATTAAATTTCCCATCAGTATTTATTGCTTGTGTCCCTTAAAGTAAGACTAAAACCAGTGCTTGCTACTTCTCTCAGGTGAGACAGCTATATGTCATGGTCAACAATGTTTAATGCTGCAGAGAGGTCGGAGTGCATGAGAATGGATGTCTGCCCTTTGTCCTTTTCTAGAAGGATATCAACCATCAGGGACATTAAAGCATTTATCCTAGTCAAAATCCATCTGTTGCAATCAGCTCAAAACCAGAGATTTCCTCAGCTATGCATTTTGGGGCCTCCTGTGCTCTGAAAAGAAAAAGAGGTGAGGCAGGGAATCTGCACCAGAATGTATTATCCTCATTTGAAAAGTTTACGAATGGCTCTACAGGGCTGATCTTCCAGAAATAAATCAGGTGGAATGACTCTATTTTTTATGTTGAACATTTAATACAATATACCTAGCCCAGGACTGATATTTTAGTAGTATCCCTTTCATCTGAGATTCCAAGTCCATCTGACAGTGCAGCTACATATATAAGTAAATAATTTAGGACACCCAGAAGCCAGATACCACAACTCTCTGCATAGCATATTTGGGTCCTGACTGGATAGGGAATAAAATGTTGATAATATCAGCAGTCTGAGGCAAATCAGCATCTGTAAATAAACATACAGATTTACTTTTCCATCTCTCACATTTGTGGACAGGACAGCATCTCAAGGATAATGTAATTAAAAGCTGTATTCCACTCCTGTCCACAAGAGATCATAATCTAAAAGCCATTCAGTAGTCCCTTTGTCTTGCTGATTACACTAAACAGTCCAAGATCCTAATTAAGGCCCGAATGATGGGAAATTCTGAGCAGCTACTGAACAGCTGCAACTCCCACTAACATACATAGGAATTTTCATGAATTCACCACATTGTTGGGCAACTCAAGATTTATCTATACCTTACAGGGCCCTTTATGTTACATTTAACTGATCAAAGTTTTCTCTCGGCTACTACATGTACCACGATTATAAAAGATAGCTACTTACCATTTTAGTTTGCCATGTATATAAAGTCACATTTTTCTCAGAATTTTCCAAATGCAGAAAGCTAGTGATGCAAAACAAAAATAAAGTTACTTTACTTTATTTTCTATTACTATCTTGCCTTGATTGATAAAGTGGAAATCTACCAGATTTCCACTAGTCACTAAGCAGCAGGATACTGGACCATGAGATCAATATGAACTGATTAGATCTTCACTTGTTCTAAAAGTTTCTGCAGACTGAGAAATGTTATTTCTCTTTGCTTTTAAATCAGAATGTATGTGTTCCATACTGCCTTGGTGGTTTGTAGTGTAGTTGGTGGTTTGTAGTGTAGTTGTAGCCATATTGGTCCCAGGATATAAGAAAGCCAAGATAGACGTTTTATTATCTTTCATTGAACCAACTTCTGTTGGTGGAAAGAAAAGCCTTTTTAGCTTCACAGGTTCTTCCTCAGGTCTGGAAAATGTAACTATGGTGTACGAGCTAAATAAGATTGTTAAACATAAATCTGCACTCCAGACAACCATGTCTTCACCACTATATTGGAAGAGGTCCAAAATGGGAGATGGTTTATCCAGAAGTAGATGGAATGGGTTCTGGAGGTTACTTGGAAATTAAATTAAATTAAGTCTTCCTAAAGTCTGAAGTAAGGTGAAGAGTGAGGCCCAAATTAGAGCCATAGAATTTAAGATTATAACCGACCACCATGCCATTTAATCTGACCTCCTGCCTATGTCAGGCCACCAACATCCCAAGAACAAAATTTCTGTATATTAATTCAAGACAAAAGGTTCTATGTTTATTAACATTCATCAGACAGCGAGAAATATAAAGAAAAACCTTAAATAAGGAGAATTTCATAAAAGTAGTCTACCTTTTGCAAAATCAAACATCCTACATGATGATTTACATCATGTTTTACATGGAATCTCAAGTCAGTATAATTGTATGTGGTGATCTAAGCTTAACACTCTTGACTACCAACAACCAAGTACCATATTAAAATATAAAAGAAAAACACTTTTTTGAGATATTTCAGCAATCACCTAAGCACTAATTTAGGCACTCTAATTGATTCTGAAAACTTCAAGGGTTCAACTGAGGAAGTGGAGTTGCTGTGTAGTGTAGTGCTTGGTTTTGTTTTTATTTTTACCTAAACATTACTTCAATCTGAGTTAGATGTGTCATTCCTAACCATGTTTGCTTAGTTATTTGTCTGTGTGTTGATACACATCATGTGAGCTCTGCAGAGACAGTTGTCATTGGGCACAAGGCAAAAAGTAAATGGGCTGGAGACAAATCGTATTCAGGGCTCTTTCTCCTACAAATTTTTCCTTGGTTACCCACATCTTGTTTTGGTTCACAGACACTGGATTAGCTGCCTCTCTAGATCAGTGGGCAATACCCTAAAGATGTTTGAACATGAAGCAGCAATGTGTCTCTTTCTTTGAAAATTTGATATTTCCATGAGTTACCAATGTGAAGATTTTGCTGAGCATAGTCTTTTCGGGGGGAATATTTTTGTTATAACCTAGATTTGGCATTTTCCTTGACTTTGGTGTTGTGCTACATAAATCTTTTGTAGGTGTGTTATACATTAACTTGAAGCAACATCTACTTCTGATCTTTAGCTTACAAAGCCACCATTCTCTCAAATTCACATCCCCACACTGCGTACTCCTATCTTGCATGATCCTTACGGTGATTTGTGGATCCTTATGGTGGTGGTACATACACTGTGCACTCCACTAATGTGGGTATAAATACCCATGTAGACAATGAGAGATTGTTTAGATGAATCGAGTGCAGACACACCAAAACCTTAGGGTATATACCCTCTATGCTCTCTACACTTCCGAACAGTGTATCCCCACAGGTACACTGCTATTTTTACACTGCTATTTACAGTGCAGTGTCCCACTCCTGTAGCCTTTTCCCACTGCCTCCCTACCTCCAGTTGCTTTCATCTGCCCATGTCATGTAGACACAGCCTGCTTTTCACTGATATATGTCAGCGCATGTTCTCTACATGACATTGCCAGTAGCATGCAGTGTAGATTTAGGCAATAGAGGTCCACTTCCCTTGTCCTTTCCCAGAATTTATTTCTCTCTGCTATCACTAAATTCAGTTCACCTCCTTCTCTATTATTTGTGTTCATTACTTGCACTGCAGTAGTGACTGAATGTCCCATCCAGTATACGGATGCTAATGTGCTAAGCACTGTACAGACTCATAGAAGTCCTTGTCCTAAAGAATATACATTTCAAAATGACAAAACAGGCAAAGAGAGGAAGAAAGGAATACAACATTCTAACAGAAGATGGGAAACTGAAGTACTTAGGGTATGTCTACACTATAGAGTTTTGTCAGAAAAACGGTTGTTTTTCCGACTAATCTTGAGGAACATCCACAAAGTAATTGCATTCTTCCACAAGCAAATCGAAAGAACAGAGGGGTTTTTCCAGCATTGGTAATCCTCATTCTCCGAGGAAGAAGCCTTTTTGCGAAAGAACTCTTTCACAAAAAGGCGTGTGTGGACAGGGAAGAGGGAGTTCTTTCAGAAGAAGAGGAAAGAGGAAAAAGCACAGGTGCCCTGGTGGCCATTCGTCCATAGTAATCACAACTTACATGCGAGAGAGCGTTCATTCAGTCTGGATTCTCTCTTTCAAGACTCAGGTCTCTTAAGTCCCAGTCCAAAATTTTTCATTACCATATTTATCCTTGATAATGTAGCTCTCTACTACTTCTTTGTGAACAAAAAATCATTCACATACACAATTATAAAAACCCTTATCCCATATAGTGGAATGATAAAACACTCTTTCTTCCCAATGCAGAGTTATGGCAAATAATTTTGTCATATCTAAGAATATTCAAGCACGAGTTTTCCCATTTTTGGAGACACATTTTACTTTGTCTAGTTGCAAATGTATTTAATTCAAAACACCTAACCCATTAACTCTTACTGAACTGGTTTCACTCAAAGGTTCCTAGCAGGAAAACAGCTCCAAGCAACTGCATTATACCATCCAAAAATCTAGATCTGAATATGTTAGTGCCAACCTAATATGGAATAAATTTCACTCGTCTGTTGCTGCACCTAGGGAATTTTTCTGGCTATATATAATTTCAACAAATCTCAGCTAAATCAGAGATCTAAATGGAAAATGTAGCACCCAAGAACGTTATGTGGATTTATGATACTCCCTTGGGGATTTGGGATCCATACAATGATGAATAGAAACAATGAGACATAAATATAGTATTTTTACATGTGACCGATATAATCTTGTTCCAGCACTGTTCAGTTTATGGAAGGAACAAGAAAATGTTACCCAATTTTTTAGACTGATATTGCAACATTTCAGAAGAAGTGCCTCCATAAATGAATAAACTGAGAATGCATATTGCAGTTAGACGTTAGGTAAAATTTTTTTAAAATACCTATGTGTCTGAGGAGCCTAAATTCCATTTCCAAAGGTGATTTAAGCTCCTAGGAGACAGTCAGTGAGACTTGGGACACAATGGATATTTGAGCCACACTAAATAAAACATCTCCATATTTAGAAATTAAAAAGTTCACATTTTAATATATGGCTTCCCAAATTCTATTAGAGCAACAGAATCCCAATTACTAGAACACTTACCCAGCATTGCCTGGGTCCTTCAGGACAGGGGGGCTGGTGATGATGGGGGGTGCAGAAGTCAGGGTAGGGCCTTGGGGTTGTGCGTGGGGCAAGGTGAGGTATCCCATCTTGTGGGGCTTTCTTTTCCTCCCCAGATGGAGGGGGTCTTCTCTCCACCCAGCCCCTTGGCCAACATGGGCCTTCTGTCTCTCCCCAGGACCCCCTCTGGCCAGCCTTCTGTCCCCCCTGCCTTTCTGGCAGCAAGGGGCCTTCTGTCTCCACAAGTCCCCTGGCCACCAGGGGGTCTTCTGACTTCCCCTATCTCCCCTCGCTGCCAGGGGCCTTTTGCCTCTCCTCAGCCTCCCTGGCTGGCATGGGCCATCACTCACTCTGGTGCTGTGGCCAAAGGCTTGTGGGAGAGGGGTTTGGGGCAGGGAGACTACTTACCCATTCTGATTGCAGGCAAGATGGCTGAGCACTAGCCCTGCTGCCCAGTCTCTTGGTGGTGCAGCTGCCCCAGTGGTCTCTCTGCAGTATAGCTCTCCCCTGCCAGCTTGCCGTCCCCAAGTGGCCACTCTCAATATTGCATCCCTTCTCTCTGGGCCCCGCCCTTTACATGTTATGGAAAAGAGTCCCTGTTTTCTTGGCATAATGAATCCTAACCTTGCTTTATGTTAGGATTAGAGGAAGCTGCATACAAAATTTGGTGATGCTAGCTCTTAGGCTATGTAGCATACTGTAGCATTATACTGTAGCATTTTGTCGGCAGAGGAAATGCAAATGAAGCGCTCTTCATTTCTTAGCATTTCTCGCACTCTCATTTGCATAGTCTCTTCCGATCCGTTTTGCGGAAGAGGATTTTGTGGAAAAAAACGCAGTGTAGACGGGGCCATTTTGCTCAAAAAAACCCCTTTTGCGCAAGATCCCTTATCCCTCAAAAAAGGAGGGATAAAGGATCTTGCGCAAAGGGTTTTTTTTTTAGCAAAATGGCCCCATCTACACTGTGTTTTTTTCCTCTGCCAACAAAATGCTACAGTGTAGACGTAGCCTTACTGTTAAGGAGGAGAAAAAAGGCAGCTGCACCACCAGGAGAGTGACCAGCAGGGCTGGGCTCTGCCAACTTGCCTGCTAGCACACTGAGTAAGTAGCCCCAGAGTCCAAAACCCTCCCTCCACTCTCGCCTGTGGCCGCAGCACTAGAGGAGGAGAGAAAAAAGGCCCCTGGCAGGCTGAGAGTCCTGTGAGAGGAAAGAACAGGACCATGATCCCTAGCAACCTGCACCCCCCTACATATACACACATCCCCAGTACCCTGCCCTGAAGGACCTGGGCAATGATAAGTAAGTCTGCTACTAAATAAATAAAGAACAATATTAATTATAGTTTTCCCCTGCCATAAGCTGGCATTTGTCCCTAACAAATATGATTAAGTGCAAAAAAATCTCCTTTTATCCTTTTTTCCCCTTTGGGCTATAATATATAATACTTTGTAGAAATTATTCCAGTTTCTACATTTTACATTCTACATTTTATTTTCATGAAAATAATATTGTCCTTGAAGCTGCCAAGGTCAGGGGGATATGTTGATTTTATCTGCTGCGTAAGTACTAGTAACATACATACATCTGACAGTTTACTCAATTTGTAAGGCACCTTAAAAGTCCACTTGTAAAGTAAGACAAAGTAAAAAAAAAAAGAGAGATGCAATATGATAATTGGTGAGGAGGCCATGCAAATACACTTGCTTGGCATAATAAATCATAGGTAGGCTTGAAAGGATTAGATTTGCCAGTAAATGTCAGTAAACGTCAATTTCACTGTACGCACAAGCCAATGAAAAAAAAATTCCATCAATGATAATTTGAAGTGACAGGCAAAATAAGAAGAATGCTGCTTGAGAACTTATTGGAGAAAGATTTAAGAATATTTACTTTGTATATTTTGATAATGAGTTTTTACAAATATAAAGCTTTAATTTGTTGGGCCTACTGACTATTCAGTAGACCTTCCCATTTTCTGACCTTCCCCTAATTTCCAAAAGCTGTGAAAATTTAAAATGGATAAAAACTAAAAAAGATTAAAATAAACATTGGTATTATCTGTCAAAACCATTAAATAAAAATCACATTCTGCCAAGGCAAATTATAGGTAATGTAGCATAATATATTAGGGTTAAACTCAGGAACTGGCTCTGTGGTTGCTGTAGAAACTGATAGTGTACACAGAAATCTCCCAGAGGAACAGTTTAGCCATTTATTTTCCATAGCCTGTTTTAACCTTTGGCTTAGCATCTGAGGGATCCTGACTAGATTTACAGCTTTGTCCTCTAAATGAAGTGACCTACAGGATAACAGAAGAACTGTTAATAACATCACTTCAGCTGTGTGAATTTTTATTCAGACCTTCTTGCTGCTATACCCTCCAGGCACACAGCACAATACTTGATTAATTAAAAAAAAGAGCAAAAGAAAACACAGGACTTAGGATATATCTACACTACAGAGTTTTGTGGGAAAAACGGCCATTTTTCCAAAAAAAACTTGAGGAATGTCCACACTGCAATTGCATTCTTCCGCAAGAAAATCGAAATAACTTAGGGGCTTTTCCGGCACTGGTAATCTTCATTCTACGAGGAAGAAGCCTTTTTGTGAAAGAGCTCTTTCGCAAAAAGGCATGTGTGGACAGGGAAGGGGAGTTCTTTCGGAAGAAGAGGAAAGAGGAAAAAGCACAGGTGCCCTGGTGGCCATTTCATTCATAGCAATCACAGCTTACATGCGAGAGAGCGTCCATTCAGTGTGGATACTCTCTTTCGAAAAAGCAGATCGCTTTTTTGATGCACTTTTGCAGTATGGATGCTCTCTTTCGGAAGAAGTTTTTTCTGAAGATCTCTTCCAAAAAAAGCTTCTTCCAAAAGAAGCCTGCAATCTAGATGTAGCCTTAGACTTACAGGATTTCAAAAGATGACCATGTTTTGGGGCCGAATTAACCTTTCAGTTTCTGTTCTGTAAATGGAGCTCCACAGGTAGGGTCTGACCACATAGAGCAATTTATAGAATTATGGACATTTAAAAAAATCTTTTTTTAGATGATTTGGCGATACCTGAAAGAGAATACTTTAATTAATGAACATAATAATATGTGCATTTCATTGACCTGATAAAATTTGAATAGATTAAACATGCAATGAAAGCATTTTCTGAATTTATGGGTTAGGCCTCAATGTTGAAAAGCTTTATCCAATGCATTCTTAAATTCTTGCACTGTGACTTCCCTTTATGAAGCCATTGGGACTAACTTGCTGTAGAGAATAAGTTTGGACACTCTGGATGGAGGTGAAAACAAGTCAGAGGATTTATTACACACTCAGCACTGGTGGAGTGACAACCAGGGGTTAATCGGGTGAACACTGCTTAATCAAAACATTACAATAGATTATATAGGCAGCAGATGGATGGAGGAGAAGCAATTTGATAGGGTCTGGCTGCAAGACAAAATGAGCATGTAAGCCAATCAACTACTAAGGTTACATAGCATCTCCGTCCATCGCCAATTAAACACCTTATTAATAATACAGGTAGTTGTTCCTAACAAGCTGAGTAAGCCAACATAAAGAAGACAGACATTTTAACAGTAACTTTTGTCTGTTTGGAATTATGATGCGTCTACTGTGGGATGATACTGCCTTGTGTTGGCGCGGTCCTTGGGTCAAAGGCCTATTATCTAGGATTAAAGCAAAACATGTTAGCAAGGTTGTTTGGTATCAGTTGGTGCAGCCCCTTGGAATGTGGTTGTCCAGGAGACCAGGGTCATGTTAACAGCCTGTGCTGTGTGTTTCCAGGCCTGTCTCAAATTTTAGGATTGCATAAGGGTTCTTAGCAAAATACCATGGACTGCCTCAGTTTACCCTACACTTGCCATGCTAAAAGTTAAGCACATGCAGAAGTGTTTATAGAATAAGTGCCTTGAAGTATAATATAATAACACACTTACAGCTTTGTCTCTTTAGGAGAGTGAAAGTTGCATACAGTTAAACCACAAACATGAACCTGACTGAATTGTAAAAAGTACATAGATGGACTTTCTCAACTGTGTCTGGAATGGCATTTTATAAAATTAGCAAGGGGAAACATTGGAGTACATCCTTTTTGGGCATCACATTTTCTGCTCTACACTGTGGTAATAAGTCATGATCTATTAGGCACTGCAGCAATGAAAATCAGTCTCTCTTGTGACACTTCCAAGAAAAAAAATTAGGTGAATTTTATACTACAGGCTGTCAATTTTATGTGCTGGCCATCCAGCTCGTTTTACTTAATACGGTGTATGTAGATGATCTTATTTAAGCAATCCATTTAATAGGGCAGGATTGAAAAAATATTACTAATGTCATGAACACTGATTAAAAAGTGGTTAGGATCAATCCCTCTTGACTTTATTGAAAGAAGTAGCAAAGTGACATAGTATCTTGACACATGGGCAGATTTATTAGGGTTGAAATCTCTGGTCCATTGTATTTAATTAGCATAGTCTATGGAGAAAAACTGGTGGAAGAGAAATCGCTCACTGTTCAGTGATACAAATCATTGAACAGCTGCACTCCAGTTTGATCTGGTAAAAGTGAAGCACTGATATTATTAAAATTTAATTTTCCATGAAAATATATCCACATGGATCAGTAAAATTACAGACCAGGTCCTCCTCCCAGTGAAGTCAATGAGAGCTTTGTTATTGACTTTACTGGTAGCAGAATTCTACAGTACCTCTTTAGTATAGGAACATGCACTCAAACATATCTTGAACTTTACTTCATTAGTTTCCCATTGTCAATCTCTTAAACAAAAATTTAAGTGGACTAGCAGGAGAAATCAATGAATTGATCAATCAATCAACCATTGTGTCTCTGCATTTTTAAACAGAGAAATGTAATAGTTGGCTTTTTAAAAAAAATTCTTTATACAATTGTCTGAGTAATATACTGAAGTCATGGGTGCTCAACCAAGGGATCGTGCCCCTAGAGAGTTCACTAATAAGTGTCTAAGAGTTGTAATCATCATGTCCTTCACAAATTGCTAAATGGCTCTGTGGGGTTGAGATGAAGTAGAAGATATCCTGCTAGGGAACAGTTGGAGATGCATTGATATGTATTAGGGCCAACTCCTAGAAACAATTACACCTAACTTTATTCATATAGAGCCACAGTGTTGGCAAACTGAAGCTCATGGGCCACATACGGCCCAACAGGGTAAGCTGATGGCAGGGGGAGAGACATTTTGCTGACATTGACAATCTGCAGACACCTCCCTCCACAGTTCACATTGGCCAGGAAGAGAAAACTGCGACCACTGGGAGTTGTGAGGGGTGATGCCTACAGACAGTCAACATCAGCAAAACAATCCTAAATGGGCCACAGGTTGCCCACTACTAGGCCACATTGTTACTTCACAGTGTTTAGTAACCTACTCCTTGAATAATCTCACTGAAATCAATGGGCAAACATGCAGAGAAAGAGGTTATACACACTGAGATTCAGAGTAAAAAATACTGCCCACAAGAAATCTTTCTGGCTATTTTTACAGTTGTGGGTTTTTTAAAGATTTGCTCAAGTAAAGAAAAATAGGTATATTAGGATGTATTTTAATATTATTTCTCCAAAGGCCAGATCACTACTTTGATTACATAATACATACACATTTGTAGGTTAAGGTAATACTCTGTTTGGCAAGCATGGAAAAATTGGGCCCTAAAATAAAAAAGGTTTTTAATAATATGGTTAATTACACCGTTAGCATATAAATTAAATGAATAATTAAACATCAATTAGATTTTCTTTCCCAAAATCCCTTTTAAAGTTTCTATTACTTCCTCAAGTAATTTCCAAGCAAGATTTGTAGAAAAGTCATTATAGAACCAAAATATAATAGTTATGCCTCTTTTGTATCATTATCTGCAGGATTGGAGTTTCAATTTTAGTTTGAAGTGGGGGAAAATGCTCCCATAACTTCCCACATACATTTATTATAGGACCCAATTCTGTGGGCACAAAACATTAATTCTGTGAGTGAAATAACAATACATTTAGTAAGACTATGAGCAGACATATGGATCTTCCTGCATATAGATCCTATGGATTGGGGCTCTGCTTTGGAGCATTAGAGGGCCAGGGCAGGGCAAAAAGCCCAAGGAGCAGAGCCCAGGAGCAGGCAGCCATCAGGGGAGCACTGACCTCCCCTGGTCCAACATACTCCCTAGTTTGGGACAGCTCAGGTCCCAAGGGTGCAGGACCAGGGAGGTCCAACCTGTAGTTTTCAAACCTTAGGCACTGATTTAGCTGTACCAAAACAGAGCATTACGCTAAATGTCTCTGTTTTATCCCTTTTCTGTGAGATTTATTGAAAAGCAGATTCCAGGTTCAGCCTACTTTTCTGGCTCATATTGGTTCAGTCTCTTTCAACATTTGCTCAGTTACATCAATTTTGAGGACTGTACTTGATTTAGTGATTCTGTCTCTTATCTCTTTGGTTTTATGAGAATCAATCTCAATTCAAGCACATCCCATTTTCCTGGTACTGTCAAATGGTTATGTTGCTTTACATTATGAAAAGAGGAAGCTATATACTGAATTTCATGGACCTAGCTCTTACTGTGTAGGAGGAGTTCTTGATCAAATATACAAACTCTCTAAAACAGTGGCTCCCAAGCTTTTTTATACCGAGGACCGGCAAACTCATTCAAAAACTCTTGTAGGACTGGCAATGAAATATTTGCATATTAATCATTGTAATTAACATATTTGCATAATTGCATATTCATTATGGTAATTTTAAGAGGTCACATTATTTTACATTGTATTTTTTACATTGTGTTTTGTTTTGAGAGGAGAGGCTCAAAGGGCCATGCTTTCAGTTTATGGGGCCCTACTCAGTTATCTGAGGCCACCTGGTGCTCCTCACCCTCCATGTGGCTTCTGCAGGGGCTCAGGGCTTCTCAGGGCTTCCCTCACCCCCTCCTCTCCAATAGGGACAGCCTCACCATAGTCCTGGCTCTAGCCACAGCATACTCAGCTGCCAGCTGCCCCACTCATCCTGTTGCTTGGTGCTGCACAGAAGGTAATTCTGTGGGAACTCCAGGGTGTGGGGCTAAATAAAAGCTGGGGGCATGGCCTGGTAATGTGCAGTACACGGCAGATAGGAGTTTGCTGCCCACTACTCTAAAATCTATGGTAGACTAGAAGATTGACCCAGCATTGCTCAGGTCCTTATGTCCACTAAATTGGGGAAGGGTGTTGGAAAATAAAATGAATTGTACATGCTTCATTTAAATCATTGCTCTGGGGTTGGACTGAGAGTGAGGAGTTCAGTATGCAAGATGCCTCAGGGAGAAAAGACTACCACAGCAGCGTGGAACCTGGTGAAAAGTACTTCTCTGGGGCCACTGCAACTTCAGCTGGTACAGCTGGGGGAGGAGTATGCTTTCCTCTTGCTCCCTGACAAAGGAAAACAGCCAACAATGTCTCCATACGAATTGGCTGGGGCAGTCCTGAACGGGGCGCTGTATGGTTTTTATGAGAAGCAATCCCATTCCAGGCACATCCCCGGTTTTTGGCACAACAAATCCCTTAATTTGCTTTACATTATGGTAAAAGGCAGCTGTATACTGAATTTGGTGCTGGCTCGAACTGTTTAGGAGGAGTTCTTGAACAGACAGACAAATGGACAGACAGACAGACAGACAGACAAACTCTCTCAAATAAACAGTAGACGCTTACTTTTGTTCACTCCCACCACATTTTGCAAAGCTGAAATCAGATTTGACTCCATCAACTACAAAATCTGTCAAAACCAGAGACCTAAATTGTTTCTTCATTTTTTTCTGTACTACGTGATCCTTTTCTTTTTGGCTTTATTTTTTTTGTCTCTTTACTAGCTGTTATATTGCTAATGGTAATGGTATACTATAACATTATTGTAATTCAAAGTTTTGCTGGAGTTATTATCCAAATATTGTATGTGACCAAAATTAATACATTTTTATCTATTTGGGACAAATTACAACCCAATAACTCATATATTCTAGGTTGCACTAAAAATGCTATGCAAGCTGAAATGTACCATCAAGATGCCATGTCTGAAAGTAACCAATTTCTGCTACCATCCTATAACTATGTTGTGCTACAGGGACTTGTGTTTGCACGCCTCTCAAAATTGTTAAATGTATTATTAATTTACTACTAAATCAAGGGGAAGCCTGCTGTAGCACTGAACCTCACAGCAACACTGCTTGGGGGAAAAGCTTGGGCCTAATCTGTACCAGGCACAGCACATGGTCCTTGGTATACCAACACGGCTGTTAATGGAATGGCAATCATCTCAACTTCCCAACTACTTTGTCATTATTTATACTACAGTTTTTCATTAGGAACACAATATTCTCATGAAAGTCTGACTAAATTCTGTGGATTTTTTCAGACTTTTTTTTTTCAATTTATTTAATTTGTTTTTCTCTCCAGGGGTTTGAGCCCCAACATATTTACAGATCAGAATCGTAGTGCCATACCGAGTTTCAGGTTAGAAGGGCTCCCAAGATCATCTAGTCTGATTTCCATTTTATCAAAGGCCATCAGCACCATCCACAACTCATCTTCTAAACCCATCAAGTGAAATAAGATCAAAACATTACTTCCCACTGGAGATTAGACAATTATGTGCCCCAGTCAGATAATAGAAGTGAGCAAAGTGCAGCAGTGCCCAATCCCCACAATGACAGGGAACTGATAAAATGATGATTATTAAATGCATAATGATAAAATTATTCTTATTGTGTTTATTTTTTCTCCATCTCTATATTGCTATTAATATAACAAAATCATAATATTTCATAGGTGTTGCAATACACTATAAATTGAAAACAGCCAAGCAATTTAATCAAGGCCACACAAAGTACTTCCTCTTGTTTGTTACGTCTTGCAAGACCCATTTTAAATTACTTTGGTATGTATCTTCTGTTTTCTATTATGTGCTTTAGATTCAAATATTCAGGAGCACTTATTATGTAGAGCAGATAGTATATGTAGATTGTACTGGAAAAAAAAGAAGCTGAATGGAGCAAGTAAAGCCTATTTTTTAATGCAAAATTTATGAAAAACCAGCAAAGCTGCTTCCTGAAAGCTCTCTATTGTTGGTAAACACTTTGCTGTCCTTTAAATAACCTGCCTTGAATTCTATCTGATCCTGGAGATTTGCTACTTTTGAGTCTTGCCAATTATCTTAATCCCTCTGCCATTCAACCGCCACCGTTATTCAGTATATTTACTATCAATGCCAAGTAGTAAGCTGTTAATGTCCTCATGTATAACTGTAGTTCAAAGCATTCGTTACATATGCTGTTTGAACATGACAATTTTGTTCTTAATAACATAATTTCTCAGTTAATGCAATGTAGTTCAAAATACTCCTTGACTGATGCATTGTTTATGTGATAATGCAAAGAGTAGTATATATGTAGTTACTATCTTTAGGTTTCATTTCTAGTGTTTTCCACTGAATATCTCTCTAGTCCAGAGGTGAGGAACCTCAGACCCAAGGGCCACATCTGGCCCCTGCCTTGCCTGGATCCAGCAACTGAGGCTCAGAGCTCCGTCCCAGCATTGGGGAACCCACCACCCCAAAACAGGGCTGGAGCACACAAAATATACTAGCCTAGGTCCCTTCTAGCCTCTGGTGTGCAAAGGAAATGTGGGGAGTGGCTTTCTCTTTCTCAGGATAGGGCTACCGTACAAAGATAAATCGGAAAAAGAATGATTTACTTCCGAAAGAGGCTTTTCCGAAATTTGGCCCATCTACACGGGGCCAAATTTCGTAAAACAATCCTCTTTCAGAACATCCCTTCTTCCTCATAAAATGAGGGTTACAGGGATGCCAAAAAAATGCATCCGCTTTTCCGACATTTTTTTTCAGAAAAGCGGACGCATTCCTTGGACGCGGCAGAGCTTTTCCGGGATACATCTGGTAACCCAGAAAAGCTCTGTAGTCTAGACATAGCCTTAGTTAAAGACCAGTTCTGTAAGGGGGGTTTGGATTTTTTTCTTCTTCCTTCTGTGTGGCCCCCGACTGATTTTTCTGTGGGTCACTCGTGCCCAACCCAAAAAAGGTTCCCCGGGCTTGCTCTAGTGCTAGTCCTTTCATCTTTCCTTCTTCCAGCAGTTGTTGGCCTCCCTCTCCTCTTCACTCTCTCCTCCTCCACCACTTCTCATATTTTGGATTGTTTAATCTGTACCCATAAGTAAACAGCCCCCCGTGCACTGCTTTCCATTGATATACTTTACAATAAAGAGTCTCACATTATAGAAATATAATTTAATATCAGATCAATATCAAGCTAAAAATCAAACTGTCAATATAGTCCTAGGGATTTATTTCAGAAGAAAATCTATATACAATAATGGTGGAAACTGCATAATTGACGGACCTCAGATAACTACACAGCAATTTGGATTTTAATTTTTCGGAGTAGATTGCAATGTTTGCAGAGTAGATTGCAATGTTGAAAAGTGAGAAGGTAGAAACATATTGTACTAAAGGAGGGAAAGAGGTGGTGGTAAAAAGCCCATAAAAATCTTTTTATTTTCTTTTTCTTTCAATCTAGAAACCAGTGAACGTCTGACAGAAGGGGTTTAAATGTGATTTTTGTTATTGTTGAAGAACCCTCCTACGGGATGTTGAACAAGATGCATCTGATTAATAGATTTTTCTTAGAAGATCCTTGAGAGCTGAATTACAATGGTGTGGGAGTAGTCTGTACAAATCAGGGCTGCTACATTGCTCACACTAAATTACAAATGTTTTGGAAACCCCAAAAAGCAGATTAAGTACAGGTTGAACCTCCCTGGTCCAGCACTTTCAGGACCTGACCATCCCAGATAAGGGATTTTGATGGATATGGGGAGGTCATCTCTCAACCCTTGCCACCGGCCACCCTGGCCCGGCCCACAAGCCTCACAGCTCACTCCCCACCTCCAGTTGGCCCTGGTACCCTGCTGGCCCCTATGCAGCTTTGGTTTTGTGGCTCCCAGCTTCACTAGAGAGCTGCATTCTGCAGCTTCAGGACCAGCTTTGGGACCCACCAGGCAGCTGCACACTGAGGCTCCAGGATCTGCCAAGCAGCCATGTGCTGTAGCTCTTGGACCCATAGGACAACTGTATGCTACAGCCCCAGGACTGCTAGGCAGCCACTGCTGCTGTGCACCACAGCTCCCTTTCTCACTGAGCCACCCCTGGGCAGCCCTGCTGCAAGCTCATTGCAGGCAGCCTGCTGCCCTGCTGGCCCCTCAAGGGTCCTTGCCACTGGCCCCTCCACTGGGTCTCTCTGCTCCTGCAACATCTGTACCGGACCAAGGATGTTGCCGGACCAGAGAATCCCTGTTAAGAGACTTTCAACATGTACTAATATCATTGTTAAAAAGTCACATTTCTTTGAGTTGTTGCTGAGACAAAATATTTGAAAAAGTACAGAGAATAATTTATTGATAAATAAAAATGTTTCTCATGCACACGCACATGAAAAGTGACTCTCTTGCACCTGCACTAAGCCATTAGATAAAGAGAAGAACCTACTTGCTATCAGAAGTACGTGGTCAGAGACTCACACCTAACTATGCACAAATTGCATAGTCCAAATCGTCTCCTGACTTACATCTCTTTTAGATGCAGTACATATTGCATTACATTATTTATAATTTCTATTACAGCTGGAAGTAGGAACTACAATCAAGGATCCATTTTGCCAGGCAATGTAAAAACAGCTAACACAAAAGACAATGCCTCCCGCAGAAACGTCATATATGGTGCACAACAAACGGAAGAGACAGATAAATAGAGAATGGTTGGATGCAAGAGGTAACCATAGATAGAGTTTTTTCATAAAAGTAGAAGTCTGATTTAACTGTTAGGCATCTAAACCATGAAATTTCACTTAAGAAGCTTAAGTGATACCTTATTACTTGTTCTTTTCAACTTTCCCTTACGGTACTTGTTGACTATCAGTCTCGTGCCCGGTATTTAACGAGTATTTACCGGTATTTAACGGTATTTAACGAGACCGATAGTCAACAAGTACCGTAAGGGAAAGTTGAAAAGAACTTTGAAGACAGAGTTCAAGAGGGCGTGAAACCGTTAAGAGGTGCCTGTGGACGGTGTGAGGCCGGTAGCGGCCCCCGGCGCGCCGGGGACCGGGTCTTCTTGGAGTCGGGTTGCTTGGGAATGCAGCCCAAAGTGGGTGGTAAACTCCATCTAAGGCTTATTACTTGTGGTTGTCTAAAATGGAAATTGGTGAAAACTATTCAGGAGCCTAAGTAATACAAGGTGGCTACAGTAATATTGTTGCCAGTTTCCAACTGTATGTTGAAGGACTATATATAGTTTATTAACATATGATTAACTATGAAGTACTGAACAATACATTTATTTATTATCATAGCAGAGGACTAAAAAAGCCTCTTGGTACACTATACCCCAGTGATCTTCAAACTGGGAAATGCCCTCCAAGGCCTCGTGAAAGAACATTTGGGGGGTACAGCAGGGCCCAGGCCAGCTCCCATGTGGAGGAGGGAGGGAGTATCATCCAGCTGTTCTATCCCCCCCACTCTGGCCCGGTTCTGTTCTGGCCCCACTACTGCCCTGGCTCTAGGCCATGGCTTTACTCCTGGCCCTGGTCCTGCCTCCAACTACTCCCCTGGCCTCGGCCCCTGACTCTCATCCTGTCTGTTACTCTGAATCCAATTGTAGCCCTGGCTACACAGACAGAAAATATCTTGTTACCTCTATATAAAACTATGGTATGCTCACATCTTGAATACTGCGTACAGATTTGGTTACCTCATGTCAAAAAAGATATATTGGCATTGGAAAAGGTACAGAAAAGGGCAACAAAAATGATTAAGGGTTTGGAACAGGTCCCATATGAAGAGAGATTAAAAATACTTGGACTTTTCAGCTTAGAAAAGAAGAGACTAAGGGGGGGATATGATAGAGGTCTATAAAATCATGACTGGTATGGAAAAAGTGAATAAGGAAAAGTTACTTACTTATTCCCACAATATAAGAACTAGGGGTCACCAAATGAAATTAATAGGCAGCAGGGTTTAAAACAAACAAAAGGAAGTTTTTTTTTTCACTCAGCGCACAGTCAACCTGTGGAACTCCTTGCCAGAGGATGTGGTGAAGGCTTGGACTTTAACAGGATTCAAAAAAGGTAGATAGATTCATGGAGGTTAGGTCCATCATTGGCTATTAGCTAGAATGGGTAGTAATGGTGTCCTTAGCCTCTGTTTCTCTGGAGTTGGGTGAGAGGGGAAGGATCATGTGAGGATTGTCTGTTGTGTTCTCTCCCTCAGGGACATTTGGTATTGGCCATGTTGGAAGACAGGATACTGGACTAGATGGACCATTGGTCTGACCCAGTATGGCCGTCCTTATGTTCTTATACTCTTATGATCTGACTGTTAGTCCTCACCATAACACGGTCACGGCTCTGCTCCTGGCTCTGGGCCCAATTTTGCCCCAGTCTCTGCCACGGCAGGGTACTCTGTTCTTAGCCCCAACCACACTTCTAGCTGCAGCACTGACCCAGTCCTTGGCTCTATTATGCTTAAAAGAAGCACACAGGACCTTTTTCAGGGGGAAAAGGCAACACACTGCATTTATTGATAATATAACAAAGTAGCATATGCATTCACACACACACACACACGTCCTGCTGATGGAATAGTTACCAGTCTGTTGCTCGACCCAACCTATTGGCCATATAGGTTGAGTACGAGGGGGGAGCTGGGTTCTTGTCAGTCTGGACTGATGTTCCATGATAGTACAAAGAACCATACAAGACACCCCATCCTTTACAGTATTTTCCTTCCAGGCAAGTCTATGCATTTTGCCTTGTCAGGCCTTAATCAGTAATTCAGCATCACAATCAGTTTTTCTGCGACGTTTATCTGGAGGTTGTTGTTGCAGTTGTCTGATATCAGTATGCTAACGCCCCCTCGAGGGCTGGGCGAAAGTTGTTACCAGTTCCCTATTAAGGGGTGCTTGCCACCAACTTCAGGGTTCATCAATCTGCTTCAGTTCAGTTTGTGTCTTCAGTGTGCTTTAGCTTAGTTGATAATTATTTGGTGCTTCTGAGTCTGAGTATTTGGGCATGCAGTGGCCTTTATCTCTCCTAAAACAGTCTCTCTCTCATTCACACAAACAATACCTTCACAGAACTGCACCACAGAACAAAGGGGCACTTCTAGTCACTTTAACAAAGTTGCAAAGTCTTTCAACATTAAACTTCTTTCTATCTACTACAAGGTTTTATCTAATGCTGACATCACTCTGCATTACAATATTCCATCCCTTCACTTTAACATCAGAACATGCTAACATTAAACAGAGCTGGAGCTAAGTTAACAAAGCTCCCTGGCCTGAGACCTACATCTTGTGTTTACGTTTAATCCAAACCTTTTGCTATAACATACATTCATTATAACTGACTACTTACTCACACAATTACAAGGCTACTGCTCCTGGTCCAGCCCCAGTCGTGGCCTCTTTACTCCAATCTGCACCCCCATTAGGATCTGTGTCCCCACGCCTGGACTGGCTCCCAACGTGGGGAAGGGTTGTGCATGGGAGAGGGCAGATGAGGTGTGAAAAGTTTGGAGATCACTGCTATAGAATGTAACAAAAAAGAATTACCTAAAGATATGGTTTATAACCTTTAATTATTTAATAAAAACATAGGAAAAACACACAATACTGCTATAATGAATTTTGTCAGTAATTGGGTATCAGAGGCAATTTTCATTTAAAACCTGGTGAAAGGCACCACATATACTTGGTCATAAGTCTTTTTTTGGGGAGGAGGGGGTAAAAATTGAAGAATCAAAGAGTGGGGGTTGACTTATCAACAGGTCTAGAGGAAAAGTTGACCATTTTAAGGTCTATTGAATTACTGAACTGAATATCTAATACATTGTCATTGTCGATCAGGGGGTGGAAAACTTTGGCTCCCAACCTGTCAGTGTAAGCCTTGGGACATTTTATTGACCCAGAGCATTCACAGGAATGGAGCCCCACAGCTCCCAATGGCTGCAATTTACCATCCCAACCAATGGGAGCTGTGGGAAGAAGCAGAGGCTGAGGAACGTGTTGTCTGCCACTTCCTGCAGTCCCTCTTAGCCATGAATGGTGAATCACAGCCACTGGGGGTACAGGGCTCTGTGCCCGGGGACATTCCAGGTTTGGATTTTAAATGAATGGTTAACAAAAGAGCATCTATGGTATTTTATTCTTTGGGATACTTAAAACTGCCGATGACAGGGAAAATGCACCTTTTTCTAGGAATACAATCTAATACATCAATATAGAAATAGGGATCAAAATATCCATAAATTGTACTAGAAATTTTTCTCATTAGAACAGCTCAGAGACTTTTTAATAGATAACTTCTCAAACAGGAATATGGGAAAACAGAAGTAGGCTGGCAAAAACAAGAGAATTTGAAATGTTAACTGCAATTTTAGCTGCTATAATTGATTTTTTGCTTTGAAGGCAAATGCGGTGGAAGAAAAAGAATAATGTTACATGGAAAATGATGTCTGACAAATTATTTATGAGAAGCAAAAAATTGGGAATTCAACTTATCTTGATATATGAAAGGAATTTCATAATGCTGCTTTGCTTTAATACAGAGTATATAATAATAAACTGTTGAGGCATGAGCTTTTAGTTTAATCTTTTACAGTAAGAGGTCAAAAAACTGACACTTACCTCTTTTAAATTCTGTCGGTCTAGCATACAAAAGGAAGAAAGAAGTAAGGATATGTATATTAAATAAAGAAATCCAAAAGCAATGGAAGAATTTTAGAAAGGAAAAGATGGATTTTGCATAACTGATTTTTTTATTCTGCCCCTCTCCCCAAACTGTGCTACAGGCCTAGAATAAAACAGGGCTGTAGGCTCTTGAAGTGTGGGTAATTGGTAGTTAGTAGCTATCCCACCACCCTCTGAGACACTAGAATCATTGTAGAGGATAGTGGCATGACTGGTATCTCTTTCTAGAAACACCTACACTACGGACTGTTCATTCCCTAGTATAGACACTCCCCTGGGATCCATCCTGTGAGCCATGTGTAGGTGTTTCTCATGCACATTTCTTCCTCCTCTGAAGCACCCTCTCTCACTTTGGCAAGGAGCTGGGGCAAGGAGAAGAAAAGGACTAGAGAACTTTCCTATACCTTTTATCACAGAGATTAGACACCTCTCTGGTTGAGTGCCTTAGATTGTGGGGTACCCTTCTGTCTCTTGTTAAATCAGTTCCATTGTATGAGAGAATGACCATGTAGCTTAGTGTTTAATGTATTCTGCTGACAGCTGGAAGACCTGGGATCCAGTTCATCTGCTCCACTAGTGATGGAAATGTAGCCGTGTTAGTCTGGTGTAGCTGAAACAAAATACAGGACTATGTAGCACTTAAAGACTAACAAGATGGTTTATTAGATGTTGAGCTTTCGTGGGCCAGACCCACTTTCTCAGATCAAATAGTGGAAGAAAATAGTCACAACCATATATACCAAAGGATACAATTAAAAAATGAACACATATGAAAAGGACAAATCACATTTCAGAACAGAAGGAGGATGCGGGGGTAAGGAAGGTAAATGTCTGTGAGTTAATGATATTAGAGGTGGGGAAAGGTAGATGTCTGTGAGCTAATGGTATTAGAGGTGATAATTGGGAAGCTATCTTTGTAATGGGTAAGGTAGTTGGGGTCTTTGTTCAGCCCCGCAGAGAGTGTCGAATTTTAGCATGAATGCCAGTTCAGAGGATTCCCTTTCAAGTGCAGATTTGAAAGTCTTCTGGAGTAGGATGCATGTGATTAGGTCATTGAGACAGTGTCCTTTCTGGTTGAAATGGCAAGAAACTGTTTTTTCTTTGTGATCCTGTCTGATATCTGTTTTGTGGGCATTGATTCTTTGGCGAAGTGCTACATAGTCCTGTATTTTGCATCTGCTCCACTGACTTTTTAAAATTAATTGTACACAGTAGAGAGAATGAAGGAGCCCCACAAAGATATCCAGACAACTGGACTTTATATACAATGAGCACACTCAGGGACAGAAATATAGGTTCGGGTTAGGGCCAGAGCACTTGTACTGAAAATATTTAGGTACTGAGAAAGTGTAAGTGCACTTAATATTTGGTGGCAGCTGTTTTGTGTATTCCAGCTGGGCCTAGTTGTCATATTCAGCCACTGGAAGTGGAAGTTAGGTGTCTACATTGTGAATCTATCCCTGAGTTTCTTTGTTTCAGTTCTCTAGCTACAAAATGGAGATAGTAACTCTTCCCTGTCACAGTGGGTGTTGTGAGGAAAAAATATATTAAAAGATTTTAAGAATACTAAGAGTGGGATCCATGAAGGGACTTGGGTGTTGCAAGAGTGCATGTCACAGCACCTAACTTTTAGGTTCCTAGAAAAATCACAGGAACTATACTGTGATCTAGAAAGGCTGAGTTAGATGTCTAGGCTCCTTATGTGATGAACAGGGAGAGATAGGCATTCTAAAATGTAATCCACAAATACCAGAATGCTAGGTATAGAGCCACCTAAGCAAGCCAATGGAACATGCTGATGATGAGAAGTCTGTATTACTCAAATAAAAGGCTACACATGGAGTCAGGCAGCTTAAGTCACTTCTTGTGGGCACCTGCCTCTTTTCATACAAAGGAGCCAGAGGAGGAGAGGCCCACCTTATAATATTTCTCCCAAAGATCTATGGAGAGGCCTCTAACCACTAAGCATTGAGATAGTCTGGTATGGGGCTCTCTCTGGGTATGTCTACACTAGCCACCCTAGTTCTAACTAGGGTGGCAGTGTAGACATACCCTCTGTCCTATTGAAGCTGTTCCACACTGAATAAATGATGGAGTGATTGAAAAAGCAAGAGGACCCAGGGTTTCCTATCTCCTAATTGGGTACCCTAACCACTGGAATATTTTTGTGCTCTCTCTCCCTCTCTCCCTCTGACCTAACGACTATTTAAGTATTTAGCTGCATTGGAAAGACCAGACCAACAGAGACAGCACAAAAAGAATACAACTCTGTAATCTAATGGGCAGGGCATCTAGGACAGTGTTTCTTAAACTTTTTAAGACTGAGGAACACCAAACAAGAACTTTTTGTTGAGAAAAAAAAGCTTGTCCCTTGAACACCAGACAACACTTTTACACTTTTACTCAGAACAACAATATTCACTCACTGCCCTATGAAGCCTTCTAGACTTCTGCCTTTTTGATAGGGAAATGTAATTTACTCTGTTTACTCATATTGGTGGAAATTATAAATTCAATACCTTATCAAGCACAGGTTAATATCAAGCTGCTAACTGACAGCAGCCATGGCAGCCACACCAGCATTAGGGGCACTGAGGGTCTTACCCTGCCCCCCCAATTCACAGTGGGTCCCTTACTGTTTAATGTTTTGTCCTTCAATAGTTCTAGCCCCTGGCTCTGTTATTTTTGACACAGAATACTGAAGGGAAGGGTCTTGTCTGTGCTAGAGGGTGGAAGGTGCTGGCCCCCCTCAGATGTCCTGGGTAACAAGCGAGGGCTAAAGACCATGGGCGGCGAGTTATATGGGCTCGTGGTGCCCATGCTCCAGCAATATTCAGAGCCGGGGGCCCTGCTCCACCAATATTTGGAGCTGGGTCTCTCCCCCGGCCCCGCCTGGAGCGGGCCCCGGCCCCCACCTGCTGGCCCCCCCATGCGTCTTCCCACCCCGGCCCCAGAGCATCCCCCTTGGCCCCGGCCCTGGACTGTCCCTGCCGTGCGCAGCTTTCAGTCTGGCACCCCCTTGCCGGCGCACGCTGCAGGATGCTGCTGCCATGCGCAGCATTTACAGGTGAGCGGGGAGATGCCTGGGTGTGATGTGACGTGACATGACGTCACGGCCCGGAACTTTAAAAATGCTTGGCGCAGTGTTGCGCTGCGTGGCCTAGCTCCGGGTTCGGAGTCCGGGGACTTCTGGGGCCCAAGCACAGACTCCGGCCCCCGCAAAGTGGAAGGCAGAAGGTAAGGTAGGGGAGGGGAGGGGAAGGGGGAAAACTAGGGGGAAGTGGTGGGAGAGGAAGGGGCTTGTGCGGGAGGAGGGGGAAGAAAGGGAAGGCACCAAGGGACAGGGTGGAGGAGAGACAAATGCCAGGGGCCAAGTGCAGACAATGAGGAAAAGGGCAGGAGGGGAGGTGTCAATGAGAGGGGCGACAGGGTGATGCTGGGAGAGGAGAGAGTAAGGGCATTGGGGGCTAGAGGAGGGAGGTCCTGGAAGAAGGCTTGAAAGAAGGGGTGGGCATGAGAAAGGCGGGGATGGAGCAAGTCATGTGTGAGGGCACAGAGGGGCATGCGGGGAATGGGGGCAGAGAGTGGTGAGGGGGTGGGCATCAGGGAAAAAGAGGGCAAAGGGCACAGGGGCAGTGAGGGAAGGGGGAGGCACCATGAGGGTGCAGGGGTAAGGGAAAGTGCAGGTGCCAGGGGATTCTGGGGGTGAAGCAGAAGGGCAGACACCTGCAGGGGAGGGACCAGCACCAGAGGAGAGAGGCAGGGCAGTTGTGTAGAGGGAGGTGTTAGAAGAGGGGATGAGGAGGAGTAGCTCACATGATCAGAGTGGGGCTACTGGAGGAGTGGACACAGGGGGCAGAGAAGGGCTGGTGGAGGGGGCAGGTCACAGGAGGGCTGAGGGCAGTGAGAAGGGCAGGAGTTAGGACAGCAGAGGAGGGTGAGGAGTTGGGGGGCAGCAGGCACCAGGAGAGCTGATGGAGCAAGGGGAGGAGACATGGCAGCAGAGGGGAAAGGTAAAGGTTTATAAAATATTTATTAATAACTTGGGTGCCACAGTGGCACATCCAAGCAAGCCACATGAACTCAGTACTGGTGCACAACACAAAATTCATTCTGCTCATGGGAATTTCCTTGCGCAAGAGCAGGCGGGCTGTGTGGATACTCTGTGGGTTCTTGAGCAACAACGGCTGTACTTGTGCAAGAAGCCGTGAGTGTAGACATAGCCTTAGAGGGAACACTTTCCCCAGCCTCTCTGCCCCCAAGTTAATGTCACACACATTGGGTTAATGCAATTGCAGGATAGTTGCATAAGGGAGGTTTGGTGGGGGCCAAACTAATCTCTGTTGGTAGGAGGATGGTGGGAAAAGTCCTTCGAGAGGGTTGACATGACACCTTTTACTTCTGGTCATGTGTCCATCTTGCCCCGAGTGTGTTACCTCCAGAGTCCTGGTTAATGGGGATCGGGGGCGTGGTTAACGGGGGTCAGGAGGTGTGGCTAATAGGGCACCACCAAAAATTATACAAACCTGCCACCCCTGCTAAAGACAGCAGTGAAAAGACCCAGTCGGGGTGGCAGCTTTAGGGCAGTTCTCTCCCCTAGCATGCAGGATCCCCAACCAGCAGCAGAGATAGCCAATCACAGCTGGCCCTGCTGCTGGCCCTACAACGCTCCTCCCCTCTGGCAAGGGGTGCAACCGAGGCGCGGAGCTTTCCCAAGTGGTTGCAAGCCGGGCACAGAAGCACATGAGGAATGCGGGTAGCCTCATTTCCTGCCACGTCATCACTTGCTTGTCTCTTCCGCCCTTCGCGCAGAAGCACAGGAGGAGGAACACGGGTAGTACCGCCTCATTTCCAGCCGCATCACCACTTGCTCACCCCTTCGCACCACCCGCTGCATTTCAGCAGTTCTCGCAGCTGTTTTTTTTCTTCAAACGGCTGCAGCACACCTTTGAGTTTAAGAAACAAGGATCTAAGAGGTAGAGGATGCACAGTTCAGCCCTCCTGCTCAGTTCAGCCTTCCTTTGTTTACCACGGGAGCTTAGATTTAACAAGAGAGGTTGAGGAAGCCTTATAAGAGACTACTTCAGGGTATGTCTACACTAGCCACCCTAGTTCGAACTTGCAAATGAAGCCCGGGATTAAAATATCCCGGGCTTTATTTGCATGTTCCCGGGCACCGCCATTTTTAAATGCCTGGTAGTTCGGACTCCCTGCCCACGGCTACACGCGGCACGGGCTAGGTAGTTCGAATTAAAGCTCCTAATTCGAACTACCGTTACTCCTCATTGCAGGAGGAGTAGCCGCGGGCAGGAAGTCCGAACTACCGGGCATTTAAAAATGGCGGCGCCCGGAAACATGCAAATAAAGCCCGGGATATTTTAATCCCGGGCTTCATTTGCAAGTTCGAATGACTACATTAGCCACCCTAGTTCGAACTAGGGTGGCTAGTGTAGACATACTGTGACAGGGCGCTTGGCCTGCACTGGCCCTTTAAGACCCAGACTCAGGCCCTGAGCCGGGGCTGGGAACAGAAAGGCCAGCTGAAGCCGTTAGGGCTAGTGAGAGCCCAGCTGGCAGCTATCTAGGGAAGCACAGTTGGCTTGAAAAGGGCCAGCTGAAGCCGTTAGGGCTAGTGAGAGCCCAGCTGGCAGCTAGTTAGCGAAGCACAGTTGGCTTGAAGAGGCCAGCTGAAGCCGTTAGGGCTAGGGAGGACCCAGACAGCAGATATATAGAGAAGCACAGCTGGCTTGCGAGAGGCAGTGAAGGGCTGACTGCAGGGGAGGCAGGGCCCCAGGAGTGAGGCCAGCGGGGGATAGCCGGCTAGGGCTGGGCGAGAGCCAGCCAAGACTCCCCTTGGCTAGGAGCCGGAGGCGTGGCCCAGGGCTGGCGGCAGATCCCAATGCAGCCCAGGTAAGCGAGGCGGTAGAGATTACCCCACACTGATGATGAGCAACCCATACAGACTGTAACTTGCCCTGAGAGGGGTTAGATGAGGACAGTCAGGGGGCACTGAGGCATGGGGTGGGGGGCAGCCCGCTGACACATACCCTCACAGAGCAGTGGTTAATGCACTTACCTGAGGTACAAAAGACCTGTCTTCCAATCCATTCCTGCCCCCAGGTGGAAAGGAATTGTACCTGAATCTCCCCCATCCCAGGCAACTGCCCTAATTACTGAGCTAAAGATTACAAAGTGGATGTCGTCATCACCACCTTCAGTATAATTTTGAATTGGAACTGCTCTGGTAGGCAGCCTCTGAACATGCCTACTAGATCCAGGCCCCCACACAGCTTAAGCAGTTAAATGGCTATTTACCTCCTCATTTGTCAGTTCCTCCATGACTTGAGTGGGAGATAGGCTATTGAATGCCTAGAGTGGGTCAGCAGTGCATCTACTCTGGGGTCTCAAAAATCAGATGCCTAAGAGGGAATTTGCACCATGTGAGCCTACCTGCCTATAGGGTTAGGCAGAAGCTAAGCAGAAGGTTTGTGGGTTGAAGTGGGACACACACAAAGTCTTAGGGACCTAACATTAGACCCTAAGTGCCTAAATAGTTTTGTGGTTGGGGGTCTCAGGTACTACAGAAACAGGGGCCAAAAAGCAACTTATATACAGGCTTTGGAGGCCAGGGAGGCTGAAATGAAGGAGCTGATGGAGGCAGAGAGGTAGGTAGGTGAGGCTTTCTGGGACACTGTAGAATTGTCCCACCTCCGGTCAGTCAGCCCGTGCATTGTTAAGGAGGACGAACGGATCAGGGAAGGAGAGCAGTCAATGGGAGCAGAAGGAAACCTTCCAATAGTTGGGACCCTCCTTCCAGATGCTGGGGTATCCTTTCGCAATGAGGTTACCTCTCCGGGGGAGGGAACACTGGTCATTAGGAAAATCAGTCATTAGGTGTTACTAATGGGAGATTTGATCATTAGAAATGTAGATAGCTGGGTTTGCGATGACCGGGAGAACTGTATGGTGACTTGCCTGCCTGGTGCAAAGGTTGCGGTTGCGGCTCTCTCGAGGCATTTAGATAGACTGTGTAGTGCTGGGGAGAAGCCGGTGGTTGTGGCACATGTAGGTACCAACAGGGCCGACCCGAGCCATTTTGGCACCCGGGCCTGGGTGCGCAGTGCCGCCCTCGGGCGCACGACGCATGCGCGGGCCGGCCACGCCCGCTGGCGCACAGCCCCGAGCCCACCCCCGGGGTGCACGGCACATGCGCTGCCCAGCCCAGCCCAGTCCGGCCACTGCTTCTGGCGCACGCGCCCCTTACAGCTGCCATCAGGCTCCTGCCATCGATTGGCGTCCCAGGCAGCTGCTTGGCTCGCCCACCTCTCAGTCCGGCCCTGGGTACCAATGACATAGGGAAGGGTAGCAGAGACGTCGTGGAGGCCAAATTTAGGCTGCTAGGAAAGAGACTGAAATCCAGGACCTCTATGGTGGCATTCTCAGAAATGCTTCCAGTTCCACTCACAGGACCAGGTAGGCAGGCAGAGCTTCAGAGTCTCAATGCGTGGATGAGACAATGGTGTAGGGAGGAGGGGTTTAGATTGATAAGGAACTGGGGAAACTTTTGGGATAGGGGAAGCCCATGTAGGAAGGATGGGCTCCACCTAAACCAAAGTGGATCCAGACTGCTGACACTTAACATTAAAAAGTTCGCAGAGCAGGTTTTAAACTAAGAGATGGGGAAAAGCCGATAGGTGGAGAGGAGCACGTGGATCGGACAGAGACGTCTCTTAGAGGAGAGTCTATTGATAGAGATTCTCTAGGTTTTAGTCAGGAGGAGAGGATGGAAGAGGATAAAGTATGGGTCAGATCAGACGAAAAACATTCACGTAAAGAATCTGACACATCAGAAAAGGGCAGACAAATAAACAGTGACAAGTTTTTAAAGTGCTTGTACACAAATGCCAGAAGTCTAAAAACATAAAATGGGTGAACTAGAGTGCCTCATATTAAAGGAGGATACTGATATAAGAGGCATCACAGAAACCTGGTGGAGCGAGGACAATCAATGGGACACAATCATTCCGGGGTACAAAATGTATTGAAGGACAGAACAGGTCATGCAGGTGGGGGAGTGGCACTACATGTGAAAGAAAATTTAGAATCAAATGAAGTAAAAATCTTAACTGAATCAACATGTTCCATAGAATCGCTATGGATAGTAATTCCCTGCTCTAATAAGAATATAACAGTAGGGATCTATTATCGACCACCTGACCAGGACAGTAATAGTGACTATGAAATACTAAGGGAGATTAGAGAGGCTATCAAAATAAAGAACTCAATAATAGTGGGGGGATTTCAACTATCCCCATATTGACTGGGTACATGTCACCTCAGGACGAGAGACGCAGAGACAAAATTTCTTGATACCTTAAATGACTGCTTCTTGGAGCAGCTGGTACAGGAACCCACAAAGGGAAAGGCAATTCTTGATTTAGTCCTGAGTGGCACACAGGATCTGGTCCAAGAGGTAACTATAACAGGACCGCTTAGAAATAGTGACCATAATATAATAACATTTAACATTCCTGTGGTGGGAAGAACACCTCAGCAGCCCAACACTGTGGCATTTAATTTCAGAAAGGGGAATGATGCAAAAATGAGGAGGTTAGTTAAACAGAAATTAAAAGGTACAGTGACTAAAGTAAAATCCCTGCAAGTTTCATGGACACTTTTCAAAGACACCATAATAGAGGCCCAACTTAAATGTATACCCAAATTTTAAAAACATAGTAGAAGAAGTAAAAAAGAGCCACCGTGGTTTAACAACCATATAAAAGAAGCAGTAAGAGATAAAAAGGCATCTTTTAAAAAGTGGAAGTCAAATCCTAGTGAGGTAAATAGAAAGGAGCATAAACACTGCCAAATTAAGTGTAAAAATGTAATAAGAAAAGCCAAAAAAGGAGTTTGAAGAACAGCTAGCCAAAAACTCAAAGGCTAAGTCTACACTGGCATGATTTTCCGGAAATGCTTTTAACGGAAAAGTGCGTCTAGATTGGTCCCGGAGTTATCGTTATAACGATGCGCTTTTGCGGAAAAGCGCGTCTAGATTAGCGGCGCGCTTTTTCGCAAAAGCAGAAGCCCGGAACCATTTTGAAGAGGGCAAAAGGCCACCAGACCTTTCCGGGGGCAGGGCTGGAGCTCCGTTCAGACACGTGCTTAAAGGGGGTCTCGCCGGGACAGCCGTTTGTCTCGTGCTCCTGTGCGTTGGGACCTCTGGCAGGGACTGACACCCTTAGCAGGTTTGGTGGTTGACCTCTGACTTTTGGGGACACCATCCTTTGGCCCCCAACTGCTTTTTCCTGCATTTCCTTTTTTCTGCCCTGCCCTGTCTGCCATGGAGCCGTGGGTGGCCATGTGCCTGCTCGGGCCCCTGTTGAGCTGTGCAAGTGCCTGCAGCTCGTGCTGCAGGCCGGTGCCCTGCTGTTCGTGGACCAGGAGGCAGAGATCGCATTCGACTCCCTCACCAGGGAGGCCCTGGCGGCCCTGTGGCATCAGCACCCCACCGTGGAGAGGCCAGTCTGGAGTTTGGACACCAGCACCGACTGGTGGGAGCGGCTGGTCCTCGGACTATGGGACGACCAGCAATGGCTCCGGAATTTCCGCATGAGAAAGCAGACCTTCCTGCAGCTGTGCGCCTGGCTCACCCCCGCGCTACAGAGAGCCACCACCCGGCTGCGGACACCCATCCCGTTAACAAGAGGGTCGCCATCGCTGTGGAAGCTGGCCACACCGGACAGCTACCGCTCAGTGGCACAGCAATTCGGGTGGGAAGATCAACCGCCGGAGTGATCGTCGGAGGTAAGTCCCAGGGGAGTGTGGGGGGAGGGTGCTGCACTCCATGCCCAGGGGCAGCCAAGACTCCAGGCTGGGTCGCCCAGGGGTTTGGGCCGTCCCTCCCTTGCACAGGCCCGCTGGTGGGGGGGGGGCGTGGGGCGAGGGGGACCCTGGTGTGTGTGTGTGTGTGTGTGTGTGTGTGTGTGCGTGAGGACAGAGGGAATCAAGGGGGGGGGCCAAGGGAGTGCACACTCACCCCTGCCGTATGTGATGTGTTCCCTTGTGTTTCTCTGCATCCTTCTGCAGGTCGTCCACGCCATCAACGACGTCCTGCTCCCGAGAGTCATCCGCCTGCGCGACATGGATGCTACCATGGCTGGCTTCGCTGCCCTCGGGTTCCCCAACTGCGGGGGAGCCCTGGACACAACCCACATCCCCGTCCGGGCCCCGGAGCATCGAGCAGCCCATTTCATGAACAGGAAGGGGTACTGCTCCATTGTTCTGCAGGCCCTTGTGGACCACCGGGGCCGCTTCCTGGACATCTACGGGGCCTGGTCCAGCCGGGCACACGACGCCCGCATCCTCCACAACTCCGGACTCTTTTGCAGGTTGGAGGCGGGCACCTACTTCCCCCGGCGGGACTTGACTGTCGGGAACGTGCCTATGCCCATCTGCGTGGTCGGGGACGCGGCCTACCCCCTGCTGCCCTGGCTAATGTGGCCCTACACGGGGCGGCTGGACCAGAACCGGGCCCGGTTCAACGACTGCCTCAACCAGGCCCGAAATCTGGTGGAGCTCGCCTTCGGACGTTTGAAAGCCCGCTTCCGTTGTTTGCTCACCCGTCTCGAGATGGGTGAGCGGAATGCAACGGAGGTACTGGCCGCATGCTGCGTGCTCCACAACATTGTGGAGCGCAGTGGGGAGGCCTTCCTCCCTGCATGGATGGCAGCCGAGGCACAGACGTGGGAACAGCCCCACACAGCTGCCGTCCGCCAGGCGTGCCAGGATGGGGTGCGCATCAGAGAGGCCCTGGTGGACATGTTTGCCCAAGCCCCGTAGTAGGGTCGCCTGGGTCTCCCCAGACTACTCCCTCCCAACCCCTACCCTTTCCCACCCCCTCCCCTTACCTCCCCCCAATTGTAAAGCGTCGGTTCAAAGCACATGGGCCGTCATCGTGACTGTTCGTCGGGTGCGTCGGACATAGTTAGGGTTTTTCTTTTTAGTTTAGGCTAGGGTTTAGGCCACCATCGCCTGTCCCGAAGAACAGCGAAGAGGATTCGGGGGTCGTGCGGAAGGCTCAAGTCAGCGTACCTGATTCCAGTCGTCTTCGAGGGATCTCCTGGCTGTTCCTCTCCCGAGGCCCGGAAGGACCAAAGGATTGAGGTGGCCAGCAACACTACCAATCGTCCTCCCTGCGCCTAGACTATGTTACATAATCTTTAGTGTGTGTCTTTTAACCGTTCTTGCTTGTTTGTTATCTATGTTAAATATAGTTTGTGGTTTAAATTTTACTGAAAAGTCTCAGTATTTATTTATGCGCACAAACCAATGACCACTTAAAAAGGGAACCCCGGTGATAGAATACAGAATTTTGGTGTCCACAGTTTGTAACCCTTTTAAATTTAGGTGGCTAATTGGCATCTCAAATCATTTCTTACAGTTACCTCGAGTAACACAATAACCAACACAAGAATCAACTGAAAAATAGACTTTTTATTTACAAGGGGAAGGGAGACCTTCAACTGGGACGGGGAGCTACTGGGACGGGTGGCCCCTGCGAGCGCTCCTTCGGGGGCGGACCGGCACATGCGGGGCACGCCGCATTGGGGCAGGCTGCACGGGAAGGTGGGCAGGAGCTGGGGGCATAGGAGCAGGGGCCATTGCGGGGACAGGAGCCGGGATAGGAGCAGGGGCCATTGCAGGGGCAGGAGGGGGCATGGGCAGTGCTACGGGAGGGATGGCGGGGGCATGGGGTACGGCCATGCCATAATGCACGGCATGCACAAAGTGTGTCATGAGGATGGCTATGGAGTCGGCCATCTTTGTGCACTGTGCCTGGAAGGCACCCCAGGCCTCCTGCCGCCACTGCAGGTCCCCCTGCACGTGCTCCCTAATGGAGGCCTGGATTGCCTCCACCCCTATGATGTGGCGGCGAAGCAGCTGGTCCCGGTGTCGGAGCCTGTGCCTCCGGCGTTGGCCAGCTGGGGGTGCCGCTGCTGCCGGACTGGAGGGTCTTGTGCTCGGTCCCGCTGCAGGGAAGAAAAGAAAGGATGGGTCAGTGAGGCAGGCCGTCCACTGTCCCCACACCTCATGTCCTCCACCCCTGAGCCCAGGTGACCCCACAGTTGTGTGGCTTGGGCCCACTCAGTTCCCCCCTTGCCCCCGTGTTGTATGTTTGCAAGGAGGACCGCCCCTGGAGTAGGGTCCTCCTCCAGTACTGTAACCACCAGTCTGTGGCCTGGCCCCGTGGAGGGCGGGAGGGTGGTTGTGTTGCGTTCACCTGTGGAACTTCCTGCCGGTGGAGACTGTGAAAGCTTTGGGCTAATCACTGGTGTTTGACAGGGAGTGAGATGCATCCCCACACAGTGCCTGGGAGCACATCTTGCAGAGGTGGTCTGGGGTCTCAGATCCCATCGCGTGGGATATCTCCTGGACGGAACCAGAAGAGTGACTGGGGGGAGTGTCCCATCCTTGCAGCAAAACTCAGGGTGGGCCTTCTCCCTCCCACTATCCCTCCCACAAGCCCGGTAGCCCAGGGACATGTGTGGCCACAGTGGGGACTTCCCTCGGGGAGCCAGCCAAGGCACCGGGAACAGGCGAGGGGCTCGGTGGGGGCCATGGTCACAGGACTGTGACGCTGCAGTGTACCCAAGAGCAGCTGGCTGTACCTCACAGCCAGGCATGGGACAGTGTGCTGTTCTCCGTGCTGCACCCTTGGTGGAGGTGCGGGCTCTGGGCTGAGTCCCTGGGGCCCTGGCTGGTTCCAGCCGGCATCCACCCTTCCCCCTGGTCCCGCCAAATGTGTGATAGCAGCACGGTCCCAGGCGTGCCCTGCAGCTGCCTGCCGCGGCCACGTGCCGCTCGGTCACCAGGCTGCACGTGGTCACACGTGCTGCTTACTGCCTAATGCTACACAGCATGCAGCTCACGTGGCCTGAGTGACATGCTCTCCCCCTTCCCCCTCCGGGCGCCTGGCTCCCCCCCCCGCCCTCCGCCCTGTGAGTGCAAACTGCAAAGACTCACCAGTGGATTCTTCCCCAGCCTCGGAGGAGCTGCTGGAGGGGGCCTGCTGGGTGGCAACGCTGGCCTCCTCTCCCAAAGCGCTGCCGCTGTCCTCTCCCTCCCCCACCTTGGTGGTTCGGATGACGGGGGGGGGCGCTGGCAGGTGTCAACGGGCACGTCCGGGGCTTGCGGGGCTGGCTGGCCCAGTATGGCGTGCAGCCGGTTGTAATGGGGGCAGGTGTCTGGTCCTGCCCCCCTGCCCTCGCTGGCCCGCATGTACCTGAGACGGAGCTCCTTAACCTTCGCCCGGACTTGCTCGCTGTTCCGGGCAGGGTGTCCATGGTGGGCCAGAGCCTTGGCCATCTGGACAAAGATGTCGACATTCCGGCGCCGGGACCGGATGTCATGGAGACCCTCCTCCTCCTGCCAGAGGTCCAGGAGGGTCTCCAGCTCCCTGGGGGTCCAGGAGGGAGCCCGCCTTTTGCGGCCCCTGGGGGCCTCCTGAGCCGGGGGTGCAGGTGGCTCACCACCTGGAGCTGCCATGGCTGCCTTCTGATGCTGGCTGGGCAGGACAGGGGCGCCGTGGCAGACCTCAGGCCACAGGTCTGAGGCACGCTCCTGCCACGTGCGCTCAGCAGCCTGCATGCTCTTTAAGAGCTCGGGTTACCAGGAAGTCCAGGGCTCCTACAGGGTCTCCAGGCGTCCAAACCGCTTTTTTCCGTTTCTTCTGCTTTTCCGGAAAAGCGTTAGCTAGCTGTCTACACTGGCCCTTTTCCGGAAGAGTTTTCCGGAAAAAGGACTTTTGCCCGAACGGGAATGGCAAAGCTTTTCTGGAAAAGTGGCTGATTTCTTACAGTAGATCGTCATTGCTTTTCCAGAAAATCAAGCGGCCAGTGTAGACAGCTGGCAAGTTTTTCCGGAAAAGCGGCTGATTTTCCGGAATAACTTGCCAGTGTAGACACAGCCAAAAGGTAATAATAAAAAGGGTTTTTAAGTACATTAGAAGCAAGAAGCCTGTTAAAAAAACAGTGGGGCCCCTGGACAATTGAGATACAAAAGGAGCACTTAAAGATGACAAAGTCATTGCGGAGAAACTAAATGAATTCTTTGCTTCAGTCTTCATGGCTGAGGATGTTAGGGATATTCTCAAACCTGACCTGTCCTTTGCAGGTGATAAATCTGAGGACTTGTCACAGATTGAAGTGTCATTAGAGAAGGTTTTGGAATTAATTGATTAACTTAACAGTAACAAGTCACCGGGACCAGATGGCATTCACCCAAGAGTTCTGAAAGAACTCAAATGTGAAATTGTGGAATTATTAACTATGGTTTGTAACCTATCCTTTAAATCAGCTTCTGTACCCAATGACTGGAAGATAGCTAATGTAACACCAATATTTAAAAAGGGCTCTAGAGGCGATCCCGGCAATTACAGACCGGTAAGTCTAATGTCAGTACCGGGCAAATTAGCTGAAACAATAGTAAAGAATAAAATTGTGAGACACATAGAAGAACTTAATTTATTGGGCAAAAGTCAGCATGGTTTCTGTAAAGGGAAATCATGTCTTACTAATCTATTAGTGTTCTTTGAAGGGGTCAACAAACATGTGGACAAGGGGGATCCAGTAGATATAGTGTACTTAGATTTCCAGAAAGCCTTTGACAAGGTCATTCACCAAAGACTCTTACATAAATTAAGATGTCATGGGATAAGAGGGAAGATCCTTTCATGGACTGAGAAACTGGTTAAAAGACAGGAAACAAAGGGCAGGAATAAATGGTAAAATTTCAAAATGGAGAGGGGTAACTACTGGTGTTCCCTAAGGGTCAGTCCTAGGACCAATCCTATTCAACATATTCATAAATGATCTGGAGAAAGGGGTAAACAGTGAGGTGGCAAAGTTTGCAAAGTTCAGAGAAGGGCAACTAAAATGATTAGGGGTTTGGAACAGGTCCCATATGAGGAGAGATTAAAGAGGCTAGGACTTTTCATCTTGGAAAAGAGGAGACTAAGGGGGCATATGAAAGAGGTATATAAAATCAGGAGTGGTGTGGAGAAAGTGAATAAGGAAAAGTTATTTATTTGTTCCCATAATATAAGAACTAGGGGGCACCAAATGAAACTAATGGGCAGCAGGTTTAAAACAAATAAAAGGAAGTTCTTCTTCACACAGCGCATAGTCAATCTGTGGAACTCCTTGCCTGAGGAGGTTGTGAAGGCTAGGACTATGACAGGGTTTAAAAGAGAACTAGATAAATTCATAGAGGTTAGCCAGTATGGGTAAGGAATGGTGTCCCTAGCTTCTGTTTGTCAGAGGGTGGATATGGATGGCAGGAGAGAGAGCACTTGATCATTACCTGTTCAGTTCACTCCCACTGGGACACCTGGCATTGGCCACTGTTGGCAGTCAGGATACTGGGCTGGATGGACCTTTGGTCTGACCCAGTATAGCCGTTCTTTTGTTCTTATAAAGAGTTTACACTTTTTTTCCATTTAAAATATTGAGTTCTTAAATAAAATGGATGCAAATTGCACAAAAGGAAATACTAAGACATCTTGTATGAAAAAAATTGAATTTTGCACAAATTTGTAAGTCATTTACATATATGATATGTATTTTATATTCTGTCTAGTAAGCGCTCAGATACCAGGCTCCACTGTAAAATAAAATTAACTGTGACTGAATGCCTGGACCTCCACTTTCATGTCTTGGAACTCTTTACAATCGATGTGAAAAATAATTAAATCAGGTTAACCTACCATCCTCTTGGGAATGGAGCAGAAATACTTTACAAAGTGAGGAAAATCTCAGACCGTGCCTTACATCATAAAAGGACTATAATTAACTGTCTTCCTTTCCCTGTTATACACAGTGACTTATAAGTGTCAGACATAGGGCCAGAGCTTGGACTATAGATAAACTTCACAGAGAATAAATCTGGAGAGAGGATGCATTTGTGTACATAGAAAAGTGGCACACCTGTCCACTCAGCTGATCCTCCTGCTTTTTGCAGAAGGACAATCTCACCTTTGAGACCTTTAGCTTCCATTGGACTTTAAAGAGCATGAGGTGTGTAAAACACAGCTGTGGTTTGCGTTACTATGGTCTTGACTATGTAGTTCCCCTTTCTTCTGTGATGCTGCAAGCAATGAGACAAATGGCATAACAGCTCATATGTGGGTGCTAGATTCCCAGAGAATGGGCCTTATTATATCTCCTCTTACTTTAAAATGCCTTTTGAATTAGGATTTTTTTCTTTGTTTTTTAGAAGAAGAAAAATTTCATAACTAGAAGTATCATCATCTGGGATGTTTAAAATTTGACTAATCTATCCACCAGAAAATAAGAGGGAACAACTGTACATTTGTAAGAGAATCTTTCATCTCAGCATGTACTTTTCATTCATAACGGAAGGGGATTCCAATATTTACATCCCTCTTAAGTCCACTTTATATCTACTTTACCCAGACTGAATTGGTTACAAAACAGAGGTCAATCAGCTCATGCTCTATGATTCTCTTAACTATGCTGTATTTACATGTGGCCGCTTCTTATATCATATTCCATAGACTTCATCTATCGATCTAGTCCTGTTGCCAGTGAAATCAAAGGGAGTTTTACCATAAATTTCCCTGAGAACTGGATTGAGTCCTACCTGAGTATCTGGGAAAAAGCTGAGAATCTGCCATAGGAAGCTATACTGTAAAAGAGGGCATGAGAGAGAGAATTAATTGATCTTTTCATTCTCTGAGTTTGTATGACTTGCAAAGCAACTGTCAATACAAGTTCTCACTAAAATAATGTTAGAAAAATCCATCTACCAATTCACTTTTTTTGCATTCCCAGCCATTTTTGTTAACAAATCCAAATATTTTAGAAATTTTAGTTAAAAATTTCTCAAAGCAACAGAGGCTTTCATTTGTAACCTAGAACAATTGAATCTTGTAAAATGAGGGCTTTCATATGGTAACTCTGTGGAAGAAATGCATCTGAAACTTGATCCACATTGTTGTATGTGGTTTTGCCATTCTGTAACTAAAATGCCAAGAGCTAATCAGTCCTATTTGATGGCTATGAAAGTTATTAACAAAATAAAAATTGGATAAGGATTGACAACTTATGTGTCAAGTTTCAGCCTAATGCAGTTGCAAATACTTGCCATATTAAACCCTGAAAATTGTGTTTTAATAGAAACACTAACTGAACATCAACTGCAGTGCAAACAATTGCATTGAACACGGGGCTAAGAACAAAAAAAATTGTGAGTTGTAATCTTAGCTCTTACAATGTCTTTCTCTGTTTGCTTTAGGGAATTCACTTTCAATGTCTGCCTGACTATAATCATACTTTCTTATCTACCTTACATGATTATTTTTCAGATTAATTAGCTAACAGGTATGACGTGTTTTTAGAAAATGAAGTGTTAAATATTATAATTATTTGGTAGTGCTATCAAGGAGTTGTTATAATAGAATACACATTTACAAAATCAGTCTAAGAAATTTGCCAATCATCTAAACAACTGGAGAGGACTTCTTTTTTTGTTTTGCACTAAAACCTGGTCTACACTAGGGAGTTATTTCAAAATAACTCCTCTTATTTTGAAATAACAAGGGGAACATCCACACTACCAAGATTGTTATTTCAAAATAATAACTCCTGCTTGTCATGAGGAATAATGCTTATTTCTAAATTGTTATTTCAAAACAGCATTAGTGCGGATGCTCAACTGCTGCTATTTCAAAATAATTGGCCTCCAGAGGCATCTCACAGCTGCCCTTGTGGCCACACCCCTGCCAGCTCCACTACTCCCCTTTTCCTGCAGACTTTAAAGCCACAGGGAGAAAGGAAAGGGCATGTGGCACCAGGCGAACCCTGCTAGCCCTGCGCCACACAGTAGCCTTCATTGCAGGAGTTATGTCTGACCCCAGCACTCCCTTTGTGCCCTACTTGGCTGCCAGAATGCCCACAGTACCCTCTGATGTCCATGACCAAGGGAGTAAAAGAGGGCACCAGCCTGGACTGGTGTGGAGATCCTGGATCATCTTGCAGCCTGGAGGGAGGAGACCAACATCCAGGATCTCCATACCAAGAGGCACAATGAAGATGTCTATGGCTGGATGGCCAGCCTCATGGACAAAGGGCACCAGGACCCCGGACCAGGTCAGAATGAAACTTAAGTAACTCCGGCAGGCCTACACTAAGAGCTGGGAGTAAAGTTTCCACTCTCGGGTGGCACAGCACACCTACCTCTACTATGATCAGCTAGATTTCATCCTTGGAGGTAGCCAGTCACCTCTCCCCAGTAGTTGTCAACTCTGGCCAGGATGCACCTGGCGTCTGCCTCTATGGTTCTAGAGCAGGATCCAAGTAAAAAATACAGAAATGCTGTTCCAACACAACTCCACCCCCACTCTGAAAAAGTTCTGGAGGATATTCTTGAGTGTTCCAGTATGACTTGAGAGCTGATTATCAATTTCTTTGTACTTTGTCTTAAGCTCAAAGCTTCTCTTCTGCTTTATGATGCTATATTGCCATCATTCTGGTAGAGTATATTACAGACTTTTGTCTACTTTAAATGATAAAGCCACATAAGAACTTCCTCCTGTTTGTAAAATATGCAAAGTTTTCTCAAAAATAACATGTACATCTCCTGTCTTGATACAATGAGAACATTCAGTATTCTTTATTGCTAAAAAGGAACTGGGGTTCAGCAGCTGAATGGTAAAATGTTGCTCTGCAAATCTGATCCAGTCATACTTTTGCTGTTTTAGCTTTAAATTAATGATTTTAGAATTTGAATCCTGAATTCTGAATTACTGTTAAAAACTGCAGCAGTGGTGGATAATTGTGAAAGATGTGTGGCTGTACTTTAAGAATTTTTACTGAAAGAAACAAAAACCATATACTCTGAAAATAATTTGGTTTTGCCAGTCAATAAACAATCATTATAATCTGTGTAGTCCCATAGCAGTCTGAAGTCACCATTTTCAGAAGGCTGTGCAGGTGTAACTAGGCAGTTAGGTGTCAATACAGGGGTACATATGTGCTGTACATATCCAAGACATTTTCAAAATCATGTTGGGGTCACTCCCAGGTTGTCATAGTATCCTGGGAAGTGTGTCCCTACAAGGTGGTGAGTCTGGGATTTGGTTTTCAAGATGGGATCCCAAACTTTTATTTTCAGAATTGCTCAGCAGCCATAAAAGACTGTCTCAGTATTTGGAAGTTAGTGAGAACCAATGTTAGTGGGAAGCAAGACAATGGGTCTAGGCAACAGCACCTCATTGGGTCTCCTCTAGAGAAATATAAAAATAGACATGTAGTGACCGACATGCATATCCTCAAATGGCAGCACCTCAGTTCATTGGTGGAGGGAGCTTTCTATCACCATTTCTTCTGTTGAGCTACAAGGAACTGTACCTAGAAAGAAAGCAATGGACCCAGAGGAATAGCTATGATATAAACAGATGTTTTAAAAATAAATATTTGGGTCGTGAGGAGGATAAAAGGTGAGTGCAAATGGAAAAAGGTCTGTTGATACTATTTATAATGCCCTTGGGTGCTGGTGCACAAGTCTGTGTAATTTACTATTTTCTATTAGGCCTTTGTGAGATGGCACTGAAGAGACCTTACGATTCAACTGCTATTGTTGTCCATAGCAATGTGGACAAAGGGCACTTGGAGATATCAAAATGCCACATGTCTCATTCATGGCTGATAATAACAGGAATCGATATCATTGTGTTTTAAGCTATGGGTGGTGATCAGATTCATTGGGGATGGGTGGGATATATATATAAAACCCCCAAAATAGATAGTTGGTAGATTAGAAAATAGACCCAAGAGATAGAAACTAGGCACGAGGATTTTTCTTTTTTTGTATCAAAGAGGAACTATTGTCAAGTGCAACAGTTGACTGGGAAATGGAGATGTTAGCATCAGTACATTTGGCTATAGCATACTCCACAACACAAGTGGGTGAAGGATGCAAGCCTTAGGAAACAAGGTACAAGCCAAGTAAATGTTAAAAAATCTCAAGGACTGCTGTGGAATCTTCCTAGAATCTTGGTTCAGGCACCTTGAATGTTGGCATATGTCTTCTTCAGTACCATTTTCTCCATTAATTCTCCTAAAGCAAGTTCTAGCATAAACTCTATGGATGGAGGAGTATATAGTAGATAAAAACAAAATGATTAAATATGAACATTATTCCTCAGATTTTTTTTAGATACAAACACTTTTCACATTTTGGTTTGAAATTCTCCCTTTCCCCCCACCCCAGAGCACTAAATACTGGCCACTTAAATAATCTCGGAGAGTATCTAAAGGTGACCTTTGAACATTCTTCTTAACATCTTCTAGTATTTTGTACTTCTCTTTTCCACTCTTTGGGGCAGCTACAAAAGGGCTTATTTATAGAATTCTTGTTTGAAAACTCAGACTGTAGCAGAGGGCAGATGAGATAAAACAATGGTAAAATCACTGAGCATAAAGTGTGGTTCATTTGTAAAGAAAATAAGTGGAGTAGCTTTCAATACAAAAGGTATGGGAAATAATTCCATTACAACATAAATAAATGAAATACATTGGATCCTGGCTTTGCAATGCAGACTATTAAACATTCAAAGGAAACAAGGTGTTTAGATGGAAATTAGGTGACTCAGAATCTGTGACTTGATTTAAACTTGTACTATCAGAGCAGGAAGGAAAAGGAACACATTTAAACTAAACAAAGTCACATTTCAGTAAACAAGAATATGCCTGTTTACATTCAAGAACATTTAATAAAACTAACTGAAAGTAAAATCTGTTAGCTTGCCGAATAATATCCCCCAGGAAATAAATGGTGGAAGCCCCACTGCATGGAACATCTTAACCTAAACCAATCAAAACACTTCTGAATGTAAAATAGTGCTCAGCCTTGAATTGGTAAGGAGGCTGATTAGATTACTTAATATGCCTTTTCCGTCTTTAACTTCTCTGAATTTATTGCAGATTGAACTAGAAATGAGACTTTGTACTACCTCTCAGAAAACAATATGCAAAGAAATTGAATCACTAATGCTGAAAAAAAAAGAACAGAGAAAAGACTATCCTAACAAGTTTGTGAATACCAAGTTTTGAGTATAAACATGTGCCACACCCTGTTGGAATAGAACTAATATTGAAAATTAGTACCGGATATTAGATACATTAGATAAATCTGTTCAATACATTTTGTGTACTTACCTTGTTATACTCAGCATGTAATTTCTAGGAAAGGATGAAATTATTTGGGTTATCTACCCAGTACTATCGTTCATGATAGTACAACTTAACTGAAGTGTCAGTCTTACTTGGGGTCCGACTCTGTGAGGTACTGAAAACCTTATAGTCTCACAGGATTAGATCCACTATTCCTTCAAGAAATTCTGACATAGCTATGGGAAAGGCATCATGAAATCATTCGCATCAGATGCTAACAATTAATGTACAGTGTTTTATTAAAAGAAAGCTTTCAGTCTAAATCCTTTGCAAATATTTAAGGGATAGTAGGGGGGAAGAGAGGAAAGGGGAAAGATTAACTTTTTCAAAAGCAAAGCTTCCTGAGGGAAAGAAATATAGCTATTAAGTATCTTTAGAAACCTACGAATGCAGAAATTTCCATATCACATCAGTTCAAGCTTGGTATCCTGCGCCAGTGTCCTATACTTCATGTTTCAGAACAAAGCGAGTTTCCCATAATGCATCTGGCCATTCCCATAATGTATCTAGCTGATTGTGCAGTTCTGTACAGGGTGAAAATTCCCTTCCTGGCCCCTAGACTTTTGTATGTAATATTCCTATATTTTAGCTACAAATATTATTATTGGCCCTAAAAGTAAATAGCCCTTCTTCCAGGTATTTAGGATTCTGAGCTTGATCTTTTTTAACCCCCAGATTCATCTCAGATGAATATGTATTTGACCCAGAATAATTAGAACTACTACATTGCAAGCACTATCACTGTTCTCCAGATGCACTGTCCAGAGATTAACTTGCTTTCACACATTATAATGTGCTTCAGCAATCCCATGTAATTCAGTGTATTCTGAATGAAAAGAGTTAGTCAATTTACATACTGTTGCTATTTATTTGAAATATAAGGGATAAGGTCTTGCACAGTCCTTTTAATTTTAAAAAAAGAATTCAACTCAAAATACTGCTAAGGCTGTGAAGAAGTCCTACTGTCTGAGACCAGTGGGTATACAACGCAGAACGTGTTTAAAATTTCAGCTACACAGTCTGATGTTATGTCATGGTTTGTTGCACATTTGATAGGATGAGCCACAGTCAACTTATTAAATGTCACATGTCACAAGTATGAAGGCTTCAGAAAAGCAAAAGCAAGTACTGTACCTGCTTCTTGCAAATATGTGACCCACTTAAGAGTGTATTTCAAATCAGCTATAAACAATTTACATCTCTGAAAGGACAGGCACTATTCAAGTCTAAAACACATGGATGGGTCTATTCAGAAATGTTAATTGTTACTATTGAGATGCTCAGGATGACATTGCTGCGCCTTTAGTACATTTATTTCAGTAATTGGATTTTCTGCTTTCTCACTGCTGACTCCACGCTGTTCTATTTCTTCTTTGCAAGTTAGCAAATCAGTCTACCACACCGTATCACAGGACTTTTTAGTTTGATTAATTTTCAGTATGTATTTTTGCATCTGTTTGAATTGTGCAGTTTCCAAAACTCCATGTTGCTATTTTTAACTTATTTCTCATGGAAGATGCAAGAATGACAGCCCTGGAAACTGAACTGTTCTGTGAGACACAGAACAGGTACAATACAGGCTTCCCATTTGGTCCTAATAACATGTCTTAAGCATGACTTAAACTGACCATCTGTACTTCTTAATGTTAGAGGATAGTCCAATCTAAATGCCATTCAATCATTAGACTATATTGTGGTGACTCAATCAGAGGTGTCATTGTGCTGGTGATTTTCTGATTTGGTCACAAAAGAGACTGGGCTGAGATCATCAGCTTGTTTTATACAGACCCAACCAGCCATAAGAGGGTAATGCTGACCTAGGTTGTATTAAAAATAATGTTCTAGCAGTAAAAAAGGCTGTGTGTTCTGTTGCCAAACACAAGACCAATTCAGGTTTCCACAAGATCATTCTGTGAAGGTATTTGTGAAGGTATTTATATTATCCGGCATAAATTCTAAAATCTAGTATTTCTCAGCCCCTAGTCAGTTGAGCATTACAGCTCTGCAGCTTGTTCCATGTCCAAAGACCCCAAAGTTGTTATGGTTTTATCTGACAAAATATAATATTACCCATGATGCCCTATTCCCCCCCCCCCCCCCCCCCCCCGCTGCAATGAAAAAAGAGAACCATTCCAGCTTCGTGTGCAGCATTTTTTTTTTTAAGCTGGGCAACTTGAAAACCTTTCTATACTCTGTGAAAACAGGTTATACTCTCTAAAGGTGAATGTGAGGGTGGCTACTGGTTTTTTACCCTTGCCTCTGCTACTGACATGTTGTGCAGTTCGGGCAAGTCAATCAAACTCTCTGTGGCTCTGTTTTCCATTGGAACAATAGTACTAACTCATGGAGCTGCTGGAGGCATTAAGCAATGTTTGTAAAGCACTTTTAGTTCCTTAGTTTTATCATGCTTATTTATATGCATTATGGATATGTCAGTAAAGTATTTTAAAAAATGAAACATAATGTCACCAAAGGCAGAAAAACAAGGACTTGGTATTTTAAAAAAATATTACTTGAAATAAAATCAAGCTAATAGTGTCACTAGCTGTATTTTATAAAGAAAGAGACCATGAATTACTGTGCTTAATTTTAAATCCCTGAATGGCCTGTGACCAGACTACTTGAGAGATGGTCACTCACTTTATGCCCCCACTATGAACATTAAGACTGGCAGAGATGCTTTTGTTATCAGGTTCTAAGGTAGAATGCTTCCAGAACAGCTCAGGAACTCTTGCTGTAGGATGCAACATACACTTATTAACTGTCCACTATATCCTCAATTGTCAGCCTTCTGAGCGCGATGCATTTTGTTTTGAGGATCTTTTTCTGATTTTTTTCCCATGTATTCTGTTTTTGCTGGTCTTGGGCATTTGAAGATTTACATATTGAAGATTCTGGAACTGGTAGATTTCCCACTGTCTATCATGTATTGCGCTGTATTCTTTTTCTCTTTGGAGAAGGTTTTGTTTCAGTACCTGTATACAAAGGAAAAAGGCATTAGAAAAAATATCATTTGATTATCATTTATCTCTGGTACTCATCAGGTTTCCCTTCCTGTAGCATCTGACCTCCTTATAATCTTTAAGGGTGCATCTACAAAGCACCCTAAACTTGAAATAAGATATGCAATTTGCGTTACGCAAATTGCATATCTTATTTAGAAATAGCTTTCGAATAGTGCCAAATTTTGAAATAACGCACTATTTCGAACCATCTCTTACCCCTCTTGCAACAAGGTTTACTGGGATGGTGAAATAACGCGCCCATTATTTAGAAAAATATTTCGAAATAACAGGCAGCTTGTGAAGACGCGTGGCAGCTATTTTGGGATACTTCTGGTATCCCGAAATAGCTGTGCAGTGTAGACTTACCTTCATGGAGTTATATTCACAACACCTCGGGAGCCAGGGAAGTACTGTTATGGACATTTTACAAAAAGGGTACTGAAAAATACAGAGAGATTCAGTAGAGTGATTTGCCCAGGGTCACAAAGGAAGTCACAAAGATTACAAGGGAAGAGAATGGCAGGGAAGTCAACAGCTATGCCGGGCCCCTAGGCAAGGTGTATGTGTGGGGGAGCTCCACACTCCCAGGAGAGGCAAGTCCGTGGGCATAAAGAGTGGGTCCAAGGGCAGCCGGCCCTCAGCACTACCAGGACCACAGCACATCCCGCCTCCACAGTGCTGCCTGAAGTGTGCTGTGTGGCACCTCCACCTCCCCAGACTGCACGGAGTGCTGTGGTGATAATGTAAAAGGCTTGGAGCTCTGGGCGCCACTGTGGCTGCAACAGCAGCCGCAGTGGCCAGACCCTCAGGCCCTTTTGAAACACCAGGCTCTGGGGCAACTGTCCCCTTTGCCCACCCCTATTGGCAGGCCTGGAGAAGGGAATCCTGGTTTGTGAGTTCCAGTCTTGCACTCTAACCAGTGGACAAGTCTTCCTTTTTATTAAAAATCATTTAAAATCATTCATGAAATTTAGCATTGGCTGTGTGTGCTTTCATTCATTCAATGTAGATGTTCTCTCTCTCTCTCTCTCAAAAGAACTCATAGTTTGCTTTATATTACTAAAGGAGCAAATTCTGGTACAAATAAGTCTGCTTTTGTGCTTTATAAATTGGCCCCAAACAAGCCAGGTATCATCACAACAGGATCCCCTATGTGGGTGGGGTGGGGAACCTCAGACCTGCAGTCCAGATGCAATCCCCAGCTTGCCTGGATACAGCTCTTGAGGCTCAGGGCCTCCCCCAGCATTGGGGAGCCCATGCTGGCACTACAGCACTCCTACTGCCCCACCACAGGTTTGAAGCACACAAAATCTACTAGCTAGGCCGCCCCTAGGCTTTTGTGTGGGAGGGGAATGTGGGGAGTGTCTTTCTCCTTCTTAGTCAGTAGGGCTTTATTTGTTTGTTTATTCCATGGATCAGTGGCCCCTGACCCAGAAAAGGTTCCCTACCTTTCCTCTATATGCAGCGAAACTCTCTGCTGGTGAACAGCTATGCCTGTACTCCCTGCCACCTGCAGAAAGAGGAAGGAAGAAAATTCTTGGGCTTGTGTCACATGAGTGGCTCATGGAGAAGGTGAGAAGGGGAAAGAGGTGTTATGGAGCTTCTGAGCACAGTTTGGACAGAGTGGAGAATCAAGTTTGAGTGTCTTAAACTTTTTGCAGCATGTGAAAATCCCATCCTCGTGGGTCTATGAACTTCCCGCTACCTTTTGCCCTCGGCGCCATATCCAAGAAATTGTACCACAGAGATAATTTGATAATCTGACCATATCTCCTCAAAATAAATCTTGGGTTAGAAGCTCTTTCCAGATGTTTCCAAATGTCAGCTCATAACACTGTTAACTTTAAATTCTTATAACCTTTGTACAGTTGGTTGTCCAAATGTCGTACAAAAATGTTATTCACTTGGATGGCCAGACTCAGTTCAGGTTTCACATTGGTTTCTGCCAGTATAGCTGCTGGCAGATACCCACTGTGATGGCAAGTCCATCAAGATAAAGACTGTGGCAGGGGAAATCAACTTTAGCCTCCCTTCTACTGTAGGAGGTGGCTTGTACAGCACAAAAAATGAGTGGTACTAGCTGGGAAAGTGACATAGCCAAGGCAATCTGGTCCGATTCTACTTCCTTCAGCAACTTCCACAAGCATTGCTCTTTAGGAGTCCCAGCAACCACACAATCCTGCAGCTCAGTGAAAACCCTGCTGAAATTACCTGGTGTACCATGACATAGGTCCCAGGACTACACTATAGCAGGCCTGCACAACATACGGCCCATGGGCCGCATGCGGCCCACAGGGGTTCACTGTGCGGCCCATGACAACTACGGGCAGCGCGGCCCCATCTGATCCACCGGCCGGGCAGAGGAGTAGAGCGCCGCCAGGGAGGGGGAAGTGCGGCGATTTTTCGCTGCTGGGCTGCCTGTGTGCAGCTCCGGCGCAAGGAGGCGGGGCGTGAGCCAGAGGGCGGAACGCCGGCAGATGCCAGGATGCTGGCATGACGTGGCGTCGTGATGTCACGGCCGGCGACCGCCGGATTCAAAAAGGCTCCAGAAGCCCTGCAAACTGGAAGGCAGAAGCCAGGTAGGAGAGGGGGGCAGGTCAGGAGAAAGGGGAAGGCACCAAGGGGCAGGGTGCAGGAGAAACAAATGCCAGGGGGCCTAGTGGAGACAATGAGGAAATGAGCAGGAGGGGAGGTGTCAGTGGGAGGGGGGACAGGGTGATGCTGGGAGAGGAGACGGTAAGGGCATTGGGAGCCATATGTTGTGGAGGCCTGATTTAATTAAAAAATTCTTAATAAAGTATCACCCCCCTCCCAAATCTACCCTTGCGGCCCATAGCTGTTTTCTTTGGATTAATATGGCCCTCGCCGCTTTCCGAGTTGTGCAGGCCTGCACTACAGGATAAGGTCGAATTAAGAGCCTCAACTTCAGGTACATTAATTGTGTAGCTTAAATTGAAGTATCTTAACTCAAATTTGGGCACCGTCCACACCACAGGAAGTCGAAGGGAGCACACTCTTGCTTTGACTTCCCTTACTCCTAATAGAAGCAGGACTATTGGCATTGACTGGAACACTCATTTTGAATTAGCGTGTCTTCACTTAGACCTTCTAATTTGAACCCCAGAATATTGACTGCAGCTGCTTCAATCTTATCTGTAGTATAGACTTGGCCAGGATGAATTCCTGCTGAGAAATGGGGATATTATTCTAGGTGTCTATATGTGTGGAATGGAACTGCAAGTTCTCTGTTCAACCCACTGGTAGGCAAGGCACTTATATTCAGGTGTAAGCATGTTTGATTATGTAGATAAGGCAAAGATTTTCAAAAATCCAAGCCTACTGTTAGGCTTATTTAACTAAGTGACCTATTTTTCAAAGGTGCTGAGCACCCACCAGCACTGATTATGATTTGTTACATAAGATTTTTTAATATCTTGTGTAAATTTGCAATTTTCTGGTCTCTTATCCAGGAAATAAAACACGCTTGATTTTACAGTATATTGTAACAACAGCTGTTAATAAACAATTGGGCTCTTAGAGAATTTGATGGCTGGCATCACCTTGTAAAAAGTGGCACCATCTCAGATTTACCACTTGTATGCTTAAAATCTCTGTTCCATTGACTTTATAGCTGTTTGTATCTCTCTTTTTTTTTTTTTTTTTGGTTGGGTTTCTATCATTTTTTTTCTTTTTGGTGGATAAATGCCTCATCTATGTGTCTGAACAGCCCTGTAAAAACCAGCCTGAGAATATTCAAATGCACTTGAAACATGGAATACAGGAAGGATGCTCAAGCATGCTATAAATATATCATCTATTTCCAATGTGTTCCCTAGAGAAAAACAGGAGCTGCTCAAAGGGAAGCCATGAAAGATGAGCTATTATGACAGGAGACACCACCATCTCCATGTGAAGATACACATTTGGAGCATCTCACCATCAATGTTGAAGAGGGAAGGAAAAATAAAATCTTTTAAGTAAACAGATTCCCTCACAAGAGCTGCTCTCTTCAGCAAAAACACATTGTCCAAAAGTTTCATTACCAGTGGTAATTTAGAAGTACAATCAAACTCATTTAGTCACAATGACATCTTCAGGTAAAATTAGACATGCTGCTTCCACCACAAAAGGCAAGAGTTGATGTCCTGTGTCATCTGTTTAAGCCAGTGCAAAGGGAATGCCAAGTGGTTGATAAGCACCAACTACTTTGGTGAGATGTTAGCACAGAACTAAATGACTAAATTAAAGATAGTGGAGAATCAGATACAGTCTTTTTCGGACCACTGTTTTGTGCACCTTTTCTTTTTTTTAAATTAATATAAGACATCTTGTAATAGGCTAGTGAATACTATTTTTAAATGAATATAAATAAAATACATTATTCACAAGAAAAATGATAATGAGTCTTGTACCTTTCATGCAAGCATACTGGTTCATTCAATATTTACTCCTAAGAGCTGTGCAGTTAACTGATTATCATGCCACTGTGTCCTTTATTAGCTGTTGTATACAAATTAAGCAAAAATATTTTAATATGTTTGTAAACTGATTATCACCCCCCCTCACACAGTGAAACAAAGTACTATAGAAAAAGTTGTGTCAGTAAGTAATCCCTGGTGTGAACTAAAGCCTTTCCTTGTTGTTAATTTTAATTAACTAACATGCCAATCAGATTTTCAGTGCATGTGTTTTCACCCATTATCACTGTTTTTGTAGACCTTTATTTTAATCTGGGCATTATTACATCTGCCCATATCCCTTTTTTTGTGTGTGAGTATGTGTCCATTCATGCTTCCTAATTCTGGCTTCTTACAAACCTTTGAAAGATCAACAATGCCATCTGCAGGTGTAAAAGAAATATAAAATTTGTCTTGAGGAGTACTTGTGTTTGCTTTGTTTTCCCTTTTCTTGTTTTTCTTGATTTCTTTCCTAAATGGATGGCTGTTTCTCACACAGATGAATCATAGTGCTGCAAAACTCAAAAAGAAGTAGCCATTTCATTTGATTCAGATAAACAGAAGGAAGAATCACAAAGCAAAAAAAAAAATGTATTTCACCTCTTTCAGTTCAGTTCTACATACAACTGCCGCGGTTCTGGCTATTTACTAAGATGCACATAAAAAGCTGAATGTTTCTCAGTCCTTCGCTGAACTATCTAAACCACCGTGATCTGCCAAATAAATCTTAAAACCTTGCAACAGCCTGTCTCATTAGCTTTTTAGTGTTTCAGTTTCCAGTCAAATGAAAAACTTTACAAGAGTTACCCTTTTCTATGCGGTTTCATCGCTTCCCAGTTTCAAGTGGGGCTAAAAGTAGAAGTAATTCAAAGAATGAGTGTGACATGCTATACCTTTTCCCTGACTTTTGTTTTACTTTAATATAAATGAGATTTCATTGAGAATTAAACATTGGAAGAAATCATGCCCTGACATGTATCCTATGTAAATACTGTTGAACTTAATGGATATAAATCAGTCAGATTTTGACCCAATGGACAGAGTTTTAGAACTGGAAATTTAGTGAAATGCTCCCAGACAAAAGCCTTTTCTGCATGAATGAGATCTTCTATTTAGGATGAAGTAGAATTAATGGGTTTCAGCCACACTTTCTGAGTAGTTTCACACACTATAGGGAATCAACTGACCCTCAGCAAAAGTCCCAAGATAGGCTGTGTGAGGGGAGAGCTGAGCAAACTATTGATAGGACTTCCCTCCCCTCATTTGAGAATTATCTGCAAACAGACTTTGATTTGCACAGATTTGTTCGTTGCTCTATATTACTCAATACACACCCTATAGAAACAAATTTCAGCTTCTGGGTTCTTGTTAACTATTTGTCTTGAGCCTCTTCCAGGTCCTGCAAAGACAACTATTGTCAGGTCACTGGAGTCAGTGGTGCTCTGGGTAAGTCTGTGTGTGGAGAGGGGGAGGGGGTGTCTTCTTTTGTGATTCTCTCTGCAAGATCATGTCTTCCCCTATGTTCTTCTGCTTCTTCATTTTGTGTGACAGAGTACCTAAAAACATGATATTGTTGATATCTACTTTTCTTAACAAAAGTAAACTGCTGAGAGAAGGTGACTCAGATGTTTACCACTCTTTAGTCCTTTTATAAAGTTCTTTAAAAATCAATATATAAGATTATTTTGAAATAATAACTCCTGAAACAATAATTTTGAAATAGCACATCCACACCTATTGGAGCCTGCATCAGATTTAAAGACGGACACTTCCTGTGGCTGCTTGCTAAGGCTAGCTGAGATACATGCTTACAGGGGCTCCTCTCCACAGCCGTGTCTCACACGCCACTCCTCCACTTTCTACCCCTTCGTGGGACACCAAATTCATGTTGTGTGCTCTGGTTGGCCTTGTGGATGACACAGCACTTACAAAATGGAAACAGAGCAGTTGCAAAGCAGAGCCAGGTTTTCAGGCTTTGTTCTGCACCTCATGGCACAGTTCATTCAAACTGTCCATATGCTGCTTTGAATGACGATGATCCACCCCAACCGGAGGACCCCTTCACCCAAGATCTGGCGCTCTTGCTGTAGCAAATGATCCTCAATCCCCTGCACACTGTGAAATGCTGCTTCTGGAGGAAGGAGACCAGTTGCGACTGGTGGAACTGAATCATCCTATAGCAATGGGACGAGCAGCAGTGGCTCCAGAACTTCCCCATGCAGAAGGCCACCTGCCTGGAGGGCTGCAAATGGCTCACCCCTGCCCTCCAGTGACAGGACACCCAGATGATACCTGCCATCCCCCTGCAGAAGCATGTCACCATCACCCTTTGGAAGCTTGCCACGCTACATAGCTACTATTCCATTTTGGTGTGGGGAAATCCATGGTCAGAGCCGTGCTCCTGCAGGTAGTCAAGGCCACAAACAACATCTTGCTGCATAGGGTTGACACTCTGGGCAACTTTGACACCCTTGTGGATTGTTTTGCCACCATGGTCTTCCCCAACTGTGGGAGAGCCATAGAGGGCACTCACATCCCCATCCTGATCCCTGACCACTGTGCCTTGGAGTATATTAACAGGAGCGGGTACTTCTCTATGGTGCTGCAGGTCCTTGTGGACCAGAAAAGACAGTTAATGGACATTAACGTTGGTTGGTCAGGGAAGGCACACAACATCTGCATCTTCCGGAACTCTTGCCTCTTCCAAAAGATGCATGATAGCACTTTTTTCCCCAACCACACCACTAGGGTGGGTGACTTAGACATACCCATGTGCATCCTGGGTGATGCAGCCTACCCCTTGCTCCCCTGACTGATGAAGCCCTACACAGGCAGCCTGGACCCCAGCAAGGAGCATTTAAGTGCGAGGCTGAGTAGGTGCTGTATGGTGGTTGAGCATTCCTTTGGCCGCCTAAAGGGGAGGTTCAGGAGTCTCCTCACCCACCTGGACCTCAGCAAGCAAAACATCCCCTAAGTGGTGGCAGCTTATTGTGTGCTCCACAACCTATGTGAGAACAAGGGGGAGACTTTCCTTTCAGGATAAGGGGCAGAGGCTGATTGGCTGGCCAGGGCTTACAAGCAGCTGGATACCAATGCCATACGGAAACCACATCATGGGGCTGTGCTCATCCGGGAGGTCTTGAGGGAGAGTTTCAGCCAAGGACACCTGTGAGACTCTTCCCCAGGCTTCTCCACAGGGGGGTCCTGCATTGCCCTTGTGTGCCTTTGCTCCCCCAGCCCTCCCTTTCCCTGCTCCATGCATGTGGCTATGTGCTCAATCATCGAGGTGAGGGAGGTGCACATGGCCTCGTGCTGGCATGCCTGTTGGTCCCATATGGCCTTCCACTGCTACTGGCACTCCTCCCAGTCAATGACTTGCTCCTGGTACTCCATGGATGAGGGAGTAGAGGCAGGCCATCTAGTCCTGCATCAGGTCTTCCTGAGTTTGCTTCCTCTGATGGATCCCACAGAGTTGGGAAGGTGGCATGGGAGGTGGTGAACATGGCACACTCACAGCTGGGCCAGCGGTGAAGACAAGTGACAAGGGCAGTCATCCCAGGAGACATTGTGTATGAGGCCCAGCCTTAATCTCTGAACCGACACCAAAGGTCTCAGTTCAGACAATGGCAATGTGCTTTGAGTAAGGCCACCTGTTGTCTAGACAATCATCAGTTTACAGCAGGTGCACAGATGGCCCAGGGGCACAACATCCATGGCCTGGGGAAAAGCAGGCATGGGAAGGTGCCAGCCAGGCCAGGAGCCTGCCGTCAGGAGTGGAGAATGACCCAGTTTGGCTTCCTTCTGTGTCCTGCACACACCAGCTCCATCACTGGCAGCATCTTGCAGAGAAAGAAGCTCTATGCTTACCCACCAGGAGAATGGTACTGGGGGGAGGCGTGTGTGACTGGCAGAGGCCACTTGCTGGAGAGAGTGCTACTGGGGCCCCCTCTTCTTCCTCCCCCCATCAAGTTCCCATTCAGGGGATAAGTCTCTTCTCCATCATCACGCTTGACAGGGAGCAGATGCTGTCTGAGTGTGGGCATGAGCCTGTGCCTCCTTAGTGGTGGCTTGTTGTGGGAAGCAGGGCCGGACAGAGCCATGGGCAAGCCGGGTAGCTGCCCGGGGCACCAACTGATGAGGAGAGCCTGATGGCAGCTATAAGGGGTGCACGGCGTCCCTTACAGCTGCCATCAGGCACCGCGTGCCCGGGTCCCGCAGCGCCAGTCCTGCGGCGCCCTTCCCCCCATGGCCGCGGGGCCCTGCACGGCCCGGCATGCGCGCCAGCAGCACGTGCCGGGCCGGGCCGGGCTGGGTAGCACATGCGCTGTGCGCCCCGGGGGCGGGCCCACGCCCCACGGGCGGGCCCGCGCATGCACCATGCGCCCGGGGGCAGCGCCGCACGCCCGGGCCCAGGGCGCCAAAAGGGCTCGGGCCGGCCCTGGTGGGAAGGTGTCCCACCACGGAGTCCAGAGCAAAGCAGGCCTCTCCAGCAACCATATGAGAAGGAGCAAGGGGTTCCTGTGTAAGAGTGTCATTGAGCTGAGTGCTTCAGACTGGTGCTCCATGTGCACCAATGTACACAGGCTATTGAGTGACACCCAGGCTCAGAAGGTCGAGCAAGGAGCAACCAGCCCCTCACAGCCTGCCACCTGCTCCCACTCCCCATGTATATAGGGAAAGTTATGGAACTCACTTGAAGTATCTTCCCTTGGATTGTCCGATGCCTAGGAGACATCTTGGGAGGAGGGGACAGACTCCAGGGTGAGAAGCAGCTCCTGGCTGATGGGCATGGTGTCAAAGCTGACCTCCTTCTCCTCCTTCAAAATTGTGCACATAAAATTAGATGTGCCAAATTGTAAATATAAGTTTACTTGATGTATACATTGGAAAATAGCTATAAAATGAAAGGCAGAAATAAATAAATAAAGCAGACCTACTAAATAAAATATTTGAAGACCAAATGAATAGTAGAGCACAAGTGGAGAAAGGCAGAAAAGCAAAAAGTGGGAAGGTTGGTTTTTGGCTTGGGGAAAATTATATTGAAGAGACATAAGTATTTCTGAGATTTTTTTATTATACTATTGATCTATAACCTTGATCAGAGTTATTATAAGCATTATTAAAGAAGACTCTTTGAGCTTTAACGGATGCATTTGCTTCTCAACAAGAAAATAAATCATAACTTCAGCATATCCTCATCTTCCTGGTTCTGACTGGAAACAAATGTGAGAAAAGACAATGAGTCATGTTCTTCTTATGGTACTTTCATATAATTTGGCACAGGAAGCAAAGAACAAATTTATTTTTTCATATGATTTCTATGCTGTTCTTCTCTGATGTTAAGAAAGTTAGTTCAGGCTAGCCTGTGTGCTCCAAAAATTAACTGTTACCTAAGAAAGCCTAAAAGATGCAACAATTTCTAACTGATATTTGCAGATGGTTGGCATTCCAATAAATTGCAGGTGTGTCTCTGAACTTTTAGATGGCTGTCTGAACTGAATCTCTGACCTATTTTCCAATTTGCCAGTGCTAATATCAGCCCTTGTGCCTCAGGGTTTAAACTGATTGATTGCAGAGAATTAAAGGGACTTTCTCCCTCCTTTCCTATTATATCATTGCTCAGGTGCATTGTGGTGGATTGCCTTCCTCTGATGCATGAAGTATTGCTAAATGCCTGAGGCAGCTTAGTGATGGGCTGTTGCAGCATGGCAACCTCTCTGTTCCCAAGGATGAAAACAAGAGTGAAACATGAACTCATGTATTTGGGAAGAGCAGTCCTGTACTTAGCACTGCGACATAACCCACTTGAGCTGTGTTCTTACAGGAATACTTCACATCTAGGGAGATTACATTGTTTATCCACCCTCCTTTTTGCCTAGTGTTTGAACTAAGCATATATCAACTAGATAGTGGCTTATCTTGAGTCTCACTATCGTAAAATATTGACCCATTGAGCTTCCCACTGCTTAACATTTTAATATAAAAAGGGAAATCCCTCATGGAAGCCATTGCAGTAAGAAAGGGTATTATGTTAGGACTAGGCTTGGGAAATAACACTAACCCTGCCTCAGAGTTCTATGCAAATTTGAACCTCAGTTCCCACATAATGCTTCTTGCACCCTGAATATTCCGCATGGAAGTTAAAATAGATCTACAAATTTCTAGTACACTATGCTGTCTCTTCATCCCCTTAGAGACTGATAGGATGATAAGCTTTATTACCCTCACAATATTTTAAGCTTTTATTTTGGGAGGGGGAGTCTGTGTTTCTTGATTTATCTTTCTAAAGTTTCAGTGACCCCCAGCTGAAATACAATATTTAAATAACAACATAGCCACCCATAATTCTGGGTTAATCATCTTCTCCTTTCGAACTGGCACAGGAAAAAGCCTCATTATTTTCCACATATTAATCCCTCAGCCTGCCAATCTTTCTGAATGCCTCTGAACAAAAGGGGTGGATTTTGTCTAAGGGGCATTAAGAGTGTCAGGAGAAGACATTGTTTCTCATGAACAACTACCTTCTTTCATTATTTATGCCTTTTATTTACACAGGCCAATGTTGGTTCCAATGTTCTTGAAAACAATCAAGGGAGAGTTATTGGGGAAGTAGCTGACATAACATAATGAGACGAATGATTAATATACAGTGCATCTTACCTGTATGCTTGAGAGTGCATAAGATTGTTTTAAAATGTAACACAGAAAAACAAAGCTTTTTAGCCTTATTTTTTTGCGATAAAGTCTTTAATAAGCACTGTTTTCAATACTTATTTAATAATTTGTCTCATTTTAATGCTGATCAGATTTAGTAAATCTATTTCAGTGTGCACATTTTTTATATTTAAAATAATTTATATTAATAAATTAACATACAACACATCAATTTTAATTGATGTGGAAATCATTTTAATCTTTCAGATGGACAGATATATGAGTAAACCAAGCGCAGATTATGTGGGTTTGCTTTAGTTATTGGCTGTTTTATAGAGAGAGAGCAGAAGCTTTTGTTACCTGTTAACTGGCTAAACTTCTGAGGTAATATCTCAGTGCAATGCATGGAGAGTTAGATATGCAGCATAACAGGAACTGCATAACTGAGCAAAGTGAATAATTGATTCTTTTGGTTCAATGACCTGAAATTGATTTTTTTCTTTTTTTTTTTTTTTCTTGTTGAAACAAAAAAAAATCTTTAAAAACCCCCAAACTCTAATGTTTTAGTTTGGAAATATTTTATCTGAGGTTAAATATATATTTTTCATTTTGTTTTATTTTCAGGTATTTTTAATTAGATCAAGCTAAATTTCTAAATGAAACATAGTTTTCAAAAGAAAAAATCAACAATTTCATTTTGCATGCTTCAAAACAAGACACACTGATTTGTAAAGGGTGTTTTATTGCTTATTTGCTTGTCTATTTGTTTTCCAAGCAGAAACTATTCACTAAATTGAACCAGAATTTATGAGTAGTTTTGGAAAAACTGAAACCATTTTTCAGTAGACAAAATATTTACCCAAGTTCTACTGGAGAACACTGGTTTCTCATAAAGCAAAACAAGAGGAAGTTCTGTTTGACTGCTCTGCATTAAAGTAGGGCAAAGATTGCTTAGGTTTACTGGGGGAGAGCAGCTGTACTTTATGGCTGGGGGCAGGGGAAATGAGGTCGGAGATTGTCCCAGAAGGTGAACAATCGTCATCAGCTTTGCAATGCTGAATCACCTCCAGGAATGTGAGATCTGAAGACCATACATTTGCAAGTCCTGGGGAGGGGAAGCCCCTTTTTCCACAACACGCAAGGCAGCACTTAGAGCAGTGGTTCTCAACTCGTTTCAGTCCACGGACCACCAGGCCAATCAAAAAATTTTCGTGGACTACCTCCTTTTTGAGACATGATAAAAAAGAGCAGACAAAGAAATTTTTGGTTTGAAATTTATTTCTTACTAACAGGTTTTTGGATTCTCTTCTCATTGACAAGCTTTTCAATGTTTGGAGTGGTACTTGATAATGCACAACAAATATCGCTTTCCACTGCAAGCTGATTCCTCTGTTTGGACTTAACGTGCAACAAACACAAAAATCCAGTCTCACACATATAAGTTGATGCAAATGGCAAAAGAAATCTGACTGTGTGTGCTGACAGATTTGGGTAACTCCTGGTCATGCTGGCCCAAAATTTCTCTATGGTAAACTGCTGGTACACATCTTGAGCTGCAAAATCATTTTTCAGATCCAAGAATTCCTCCTGCAGACCTGATAACCACCGCTCAAAATAATCTTCATCCTTTTGCAACAAGTTGGGGTGACACTTTTCGAGATGCAGTTTAAGCTTAGCCAGCTTCATTGAGTCATTCCCCAAGACTTTGAAACAAAAAACACATCGTGGCAAATCCATGCCTTCTTTTTCTTGACAAGTGAAGCCGAATTTGATGTAGTCCTCCGAATACTTGCACTTGACATTTCTTCCTGTCATTGCCATTATAAACAAACTACACCACACCTGTAAAACAGCACATGTAGCACAGGACGAACAACACAGCAACCGCTCAGCACGACAGTGGCAGCTACACTGACTCTCAGAGCTTCAGACCGAAGTTACTGGCAACACAACGCGGTTGCGTCTTAGGTGACACTATGGATGACACACCGCGTGCTTGTGAACATGGCATAAAACAGCCTAATGGCAGCGCCTGCTCACGCTGTGTGACTTTGGACAATGTTCCTGTGGACCACCGAAAAAGTCACTATAGACCACCAGCGGTCCATGGACCACAAGTTGAGAACCACAGACTTAGAGCCTCCCTTGCCAAATGGAGGTTGATATCTGATTGGGTTAGGACCTGCTGTGGGCTTTGTGCTAGACACCCATTTTTTAAGGAAGGGGGAGCAGTGAAGGAATTTTTCCTGCATCACCAGATTAGCTTTGTTGGAGTGGTGATTTTCGGTCTTCTTCATGGTGTGTGTTTGGTAAGAATAAAAGGAGACAGTCCATACGTTTCAATTTATTTTACAAGTATGGGGTGCAAGTCCAGTGCAAGTATGTTATAGAAAAGGCACTCAGTGTAATCAGGCCTTTGTGAGTCACAAATTAGAACACCAAATTCACATCTCGCTACTGAGAAATAGGGCAAATACATCCCAAAACACTGGTGTTTTTTCCCCATAAGATATATTAAATCTGCTTCAAAAGTAAACTTCTCTTATACCACACTGGCTAACAAGAAGTCATACAATCAGTTTCCGAAGACATTCCAGTCTTTCTAAGACCTCCCAAAACCACTGGATTTGAAGATGAGTGCTTATTAAAACCAAACAAAGGACCAGCCACACACCTGGGTCAATATGCAATTTAGATCTTACCACAAAATCACACTGTTGCCAAATCATTTAGCATCTAAAATCTAAAGGTAGAAAAGAGGAAGGAAGGAAGGAAGGAAGAATTAATTAAAGACATCAAATACATAGCTAATATATATATATATATTCTCAGATAAAATGATACATGCATACAAATGGCAAATTCATATTCAGCAGTTGGAAGCAAAGCATAAAAAATGCAGCTCTGAAAAGCAAAATGGAGATGCTGTCATGTGCTAATAAAGGGCCACATGCCACTGAACTCTTTGTTGATGTCCAAAATAAGAGGTTTTGCAAATGTTAGTGATCAAATTTTATAAAATCTTAACTTCTCTACCGACATCTTCATGACAACCTTTGTATAAAATCTGTTGCAATCATATAACAGTGGTTGCAGCCATGATCTGTACGGTCATATTTTATAAGATAAGGTCACATCCAGTCATGAGATACATGATCTGATAAAGGATAAAAAAGGAACGGCTAGATAAAGGAACAGAATACAAGAGGGAGGTGGAGGACTTCTTGGATTGTGGGTAGCCAAACCTCCCTCACTAATGTTCTCATATTCCACCTTAAACCTCCTACAATAGGGGAAGGGGATGGATAGTAAGGTACAACTCATTGGTTGGCAAGGGAGGACCTGGTTAGAAAATGAAGTGGGGACTGATGAAGCCCTTGGTATTGATTTTAATAAACATGGGTTTGTTTGCACTGTACACTTCATCTGCTGGGTAGTCCCAGACGTCTATATCGGAGGTGGGTAACCTCTGGCCCATGAGCTGTGGGCAGTTTATTAGAGTTAGCTGCTGGCAGGCCATCAGACTCTTTTTTTAACTAAGTGTCCACAGGCATGAAGCCCTGCAGCTCCCAATGTCCATGGTTCATCATTCCTGACCAATGGAATGCTTCCATATGCTGCTTTCCGTAGCTCCCATTGGCTGAAAGGAGTGAACTGTTACTGGGAGCTGGGAGCATCCGTGGCTGAAGATGATCAAGTAAATAAACCTGCCTTGTGGCCCACCAGCGACTAATACTGACAAATCTCTTCTGGATGGCACACAGAAGGTTCTGCACCATGATCTATATAATAACATTGTGGCCCAATTAAAATCCATATCAAATTTATCCTGTCCTTTTGGTATATCCAGCCAATTTGCTGGTTTCATGATAAAGACGGGAGAAAGGGATTGACTTTTGAGCAATGCTGTTCCATTTATTTTGTAGCTAATGAAAAGCAGCTGTTGAGGGTTTTTGTTTTTGTTTTTTTCTTCTTTATTTTGTTTTGGTTTGTTTCTTTCCCCAGTGAAACTGCTTTACACTTAACAGAAACAAAACTTGTGAATCACAGCAGATGAGAGAGATGCTGATTAAAGCATAAATTCTGCTTGCTGCAATGCTTTTATTTTCTTTCAGTCTGGTTCTTGTCCATGTCATCATCAAATTCTGGCTCTTACTTAGAGAAAACCAACTTGTGTAGGTGCCTCAACAGTTGTAAGTAAAGCACAGAGACACATGCATGTCTAAAAAGGAAAATGGAGACACAGTCATTAGCTAATAAAGGGCCAAACCCCACTGAACTGATATCCACAATAAGTGAGTCACTCTCTTATACCTTCCTTAAATTTTTGTGCATAAACCCCACCAAGCTAAACCATCATTTTTGTTCACATACTTGAAAGGAATAACTATGCGATCATGTTCCCATCGCTCCAGTCCTTCAATATCCAATCGCCTCCTTGCTGTTTTTACATCTACATAATGTGACGTGTCTAACAGTACAGTTTGGTTGTTTTTGAGTTTGCATATGCCAGTGATCAAATTTCATAAATTCAGAGAAAGAGCTTGGCAAAGGTCAGGCCCTATGATTGATGCACTCACCAAACTAAGGTGAGTTGTAGAATTTAAGGAAAAAAAGTGTAACATATTTAAATGAAATTTTGATAGATTTGAAATGAAATGGAAGAGCTAGCTGTGAGATACATTTTATAAGAGAATGAAAAGAGAAGACACATTATAAATTAAAAAATGACACTTTCAGAAACACTGTGGACTTTGTAGTTTACTTTTTTTTAAAAGGTTTTTGAGTGTTTTCACTTTACAGTAAAGCCAGAATGCTCATAGGTACTTAGGTACATATCTTGAGGGGAAAGTATGAGTTTCATTTTAGAGAGAGTTGTGAAAATTCATTTTGTTTTAGTGCTGTATAAAACATTTGCTATTTTCCTATTGTTACAGTTGAATAAAGGAGTTACTTGGTGCTCTTTGTGAAATGGTGAGTTTAATGAGGTCACCAATCTGTTAGCTTCAGAAGGACTTATAGAAATTTTGGAACTCCATATGGAGACTTGTATAGCTTTAAATGCAAGGCATCATATTCTGCCCTCAGTTACATGCAACTCCATTAAAGTCAAGATATTCCACTGATGTGTGTTGGGTCAACTTTTCAACAATTTTGGCCCAGTTAGAGCAAATGGCTAGACACCTGATTTTGTTAAAGACCATATTCATGGCTGTGATTAACTGCTTCCTTCTGCTGAGGAGACTAAGCCCCGAACTGCACTAGAAATTTATGGCGGTATAACTGTGCCACTCTGAAATGTGGAAAATTCATATCGCTGAGTGACACAAGTACACTGATTGTACTCCCAATATAGCCAGCACATCACCCACTGACATTGCCTCTGGGGGAAGTGGAGAAACTCTCCCATCACTTTAGGTAGTATCTCCATTAAACGCTACAGCAGTGCAGCACTGTAAGTATAGACAATCCCTTAGTAAATACGAAGGTCCAAGATAACTATTATGCATCCATTTTGGTAGAAGAGCATACTGATTTAATTACCTCTGAACCTGACACATCCACTGTCCTGAGAGTAATCTCCTTCTACCTGCTACAAAGGGTGTAAGGAAACAGAGTATGAACAAGCTTTGTGCTGAGCTGTATAGCACATGAAATAAACTGCACCACTACCCAGACAACTTACTCCCTTGAAATGTTGTGCAAGAGGAGATATACATGATGTGTACTGTGGAGATATCCAAGGAATAGTCCTTATCCCCATCAAATGAATGGTACAATCATACTCTAAACTCTTCACTTGCCATGTTAGAAACGAATACACTACAATGACTAAAGAAATATTTCATGCTATAACCAAGGTATTAAAATAACATGTTGCATGTCTTCCATTATTTTTTAAAAGAAATAAGAAATGTAAAAAAATTAGAAAGTAGTTAAGTCCCATATGATGTACATTCTAAATTTGACACAAAAAGGATTTTTTTGTTAACCCATGTGTTATGACACATATATTTTAAAAGTAAGCAGCAGTTTTATAAAAGGACTTCTGTGAAAGCTGACACATCACTCTCTTGACTTTCTAAGTTTGCAATAATATTGCATTTGGGGAGGGGGGTTTCAGTAAGTTTAACAGAATTTGTCAACCTTTAATCGTAACGATCAATCTCCTGAATTCAGGTGGATAAGTTCCATTTCAACAATCTTGACTCCAATGAGAGCTGAAAACTTGTGTTTGTGACCTGTAAATGTTATCACAAACAGTTACAGCGTTTGACAAATGGTCTAATCACTACAGTGTAGATCAACACATTTTTCTTGTTACAATAAAGTGTCTCTTCCAAGAGTGCATATGGATTTATACTTTTGTGAATTTATATAAAATTTCAGATATATAGCAACATTTCTTTAGCCTAAAAAGCTGAAAGGTTATACAGGACTAAAGTTGGTGCTTTATTACAATGTCTCTGTTGAAGGACGTGTATTGCTTTCAAGGGTTCAAACACTAAGGCTACGTCTACACTGGCATGAATTTCCGGAAATGCTTAAAACAGAACAGTTTTCCGTTATAAGTATTTCCGGAAAAAGAGCGTCTACATTGGCAGGATGCTTTTCCGGAAAAGCCCTTTTTCTGGAAAAGCATCCGTGGCCAATGTAGAGCGCTTTCGGAAAAAGCCCGATCGCCATTTTCGCAATCGGGGCTTTTTTCTTGAGAAAAGACTACTGTGCTATCTACACTGGCCCTTTTCGAACAGTTTTCCGGAAAAAGGACTTTGCCTGGCGGAGCAGCATAGTTTTCGGAAAAGCAGCTGATTTCTTACAGTAGATCGTCAGTGCTTTTCCGGAAATTCAAGGGGCCAGTGTAGACAGCTCGCAGCTTATTCCGGAAAAGCGGCTGATTTTCCGGAATAAGTGGCCCAGTGTAGACACAGCCTAACAGTTCCTTGTCTCCTTTGGGACTGCTTTCAGTTTTTAAAACCTGTACAGCCTCTCTTCCAAAAAAAAAAAAAAAAGTCACACCAGATAATCAATATGAAAAGCTAGTCTACAAGAAGGCTTGTAAAAAACTCAGTAATATCATTTCTCAGTAGGTGGTTGAGCACGTATAATGAAAATCCCAGGGATCACCACTAACACAATGCACGTACAAATATGTCAGCAACAGCACAATCTACATGCAAAGACAAATAAACAAATTTGCTGCAACTGACATTTTGCATAATTAAAAACACGCGCTATTTGCCAGGATTTTCTCATCCTCATGTTTTCAGTCCTCCTCCCCTAACGCAGTAACAGCTAGCAAGAATAGAACCATCCATCATATAAATTGAGCACCAATATAATCTTTCCTCTTCAGCAGTTGATGGTGTCTTGGTAACAACACCATTGCTAAGTTTTTGCTCCAAGATTGTACTTTTTGCACTAATTATCTTCAAACCAGCTTATCATGCTTTCTTTAAACTATCATTGTTGGCTGCTTCTAACTAATGTTTTAATGCTTTCCTTGTTTCTCAAACTGGCTTCTCTTTAGTACAAAACTTCCTATCTTCTATTTGTCTTTAGCTCATTTGGTGGTAGAAGAGTCCAAGCCAGTACTTCATAGTCCAACACAATAGATATATCTCTTCTGTGAGTTATAATTTGCAAGTAGCCTTCTAATGTTTCACATCTTCCTGGGGTTAAGCCACAGTAAAAAGTCTTGCTCAGTCAATAGTTTCCATTTGTAAGGTAAGCAGGATTTCTACTACAACCCACTGTGGCCTGTGGAAGTACAACATGGATCAGTTTCACATACTTTCTACTGAAATGCTCAGATGGTCTGTACGGGGGAAAGAAAGAAAGAAAGAAAGAAAGAAAGAAAGAAAAGCGACGTGATATGGTTCTTAAAATATGCTGGGTGACAAATATTTTAAAATATGACTCTATATTGTGTGTTTATCATTTATGCTTAATGTATATTTTCCAAAAAAGTGAAGAGAAATATTTGTGTTGAACAACACACTAACATAAAGGAGAGAGTGGTGGCTAAAATGTAACCAGACTATTCTCCATGCTATGATACAGATCATTGATACTCAGACTGAGGCTACAAGTGGCTCTTTAATATGTCTCCTGTGGCTTTTTTGCAGCAGGAGATATTAAAACACTGTGTGATTTAATTATCAACCAGTCTAAGTTATTAATCAGTCAGGATGCTGTCACTATGTTATTAAACAATTTGAGTTGATAAAATTATAATAATACTTGGTCAGCCTTTCCACTGTGAGAGTATACATATATACTCATATACACACACATATATATATATATGTGTGTGTGTTACTATATTATTAAACATACAAAATATTTCCATGTCATACTCTTTAAATATCAATATATATTCCTATAGTCAATGAAACAATGAATTGACACTGCTGTAGCACTTGTGGGTAATCTTGATTGCTAGTTTGACTCCTGAACCACTGAGGTCCGAGTATCACTGGTATAGGTATATAGAGTAGATAGATTAGGTATGTTTTATGTACACACTGCAGGCAAAAATATGTGTGATTTACCTGGGCTTGAGTTCTGTCACATATTTGAAGCTTAGACCAGGCTATTTGGGTGTTTTGATAAGGAATCAATTGAGCAGATTTTCATCTAAGCCAAAACCAGACCTGAACAAAAACAAAAACCAAAGAAAACTGCTAAGCTGAACCCTAAAAGTTTTACTTTTTGCCAAAGAATGTCTAAGCTTAAAAGTGATTTCCTCTCTACTTAAAAAAAAAAAGCCAATCTTTGCTTGAGAATATATATTCAGTGCATGGTGAGACATTTCCCTTGATTCTGTTTATATAAGAATTCTAAGCCCTTATCTGGAGTATATTCACATTCTTCACTCTTCATTATTCTCATGCACATAAACTCCTGCTTTCATCATGTGATTTCAGGATAAACCTGAGGTCAAATTTGCCTTGCAAGAGCTTCATTGCAAGACAGCCTGGGCTATGTTATATTTCACCATCTATCTTTTGAATCTTATAGAAATCTAGTGGGTGAGAAGAAAGGCAAAGTGTACAAAATAGATAAGATGTGTCTCAGACATTTGTTTCTTGAATTTGAATTTCGATAGAGATTCAAAAGTAAAAAATGGCCATAGGGAAGATAGGGTATCTGAAAAAAGATTTACTAGTTAATCTCACAAAAAAATTAATGGCATAGCACAGTGCTTGCAAAATGCATTTAAATTCACAGTCACAAAATATTCAGTTTTATAATAACACTTAAAGAAATAGACACTCCTTTTTATTATTGCTCTTCTCTATTCTTTCTTTCTACGCATAAAAGTTCCTGAGGCTGATTAAAGAATCCATTAAACTAAGCATTAGGATAAAACAGATTAATTAGGCAACTTCAATATTTTTAAACACTTTCAAATACAAATTTTAAGCCTTTCTGGCAAAAGCTATATCCTGTGGTTTATTTTAACAAGCTAGGGCTATGTCTACACTACAGGGTTTTTTTCAGAAAAAGATGTGCAAATTGCACTCTGCAACTTGCATACCTTTTTCTGATTGTTTTTTCGGAAGAGGCTTTTCCAAAATGTGGCCCTTCTACACTGGGTCAAATTTCGGAAAAACCTCTTCTTTCGGAAGAGCCCTTCTTCCTCGTGAAACGAAGAAGACAGGACTTCCGAAAGAGCACGCCTGCTCGTCCACAAAAAATGTTGGACGAGCAGACGTGTTCCCTGGACACAGTGGAGTTTTTCCGGGATCCCAGAAAAACTCTGTAGTCTAGACATAGTCTAGGAGGTTAGCTAGGGACATAATTTTGCATGATGTGTAACACATTGGACAAATTCTGTCCCACTCTCTTCACTTCACACTTAAATAAATGATTAATATATACTTTTTGAGGTCCCAACTCAGCATGGTACTTAAAATCATTAATTAAGGTTAAGCACATTATTAATAACTAGTTATTCACTTCCATACTCATGTGCTGAAAGCTAAGGATAGATGGTAACTTGCTGCTCTGGTGCTACCTTAGCTGTTAACAGAAGAAGAGATGGTAAGTACACCAGTTTTGACTTTTAGCTTTAATTTGTTTGCTGTCCTTTGTTATAGCAAGCCACTCTATAGCTGGCATAGAGAGTTTGCTCAAAAAATAACTATTTCTTAAGTCTGAAAAATTGTGCTGAGTTATTGATGATTCTACATGAGAAGCCAACACCTTTTATAGAATAAATCAATGTAGTGCAAACTTATTAACAAGATTCTGCCAATAGACCTAAAAACTGGCCTGTAAACCCGGTTAGAGCTCATCTGCTATACTATACTATATGGTGATTTTGTGATGCATGATTGATCATACAGTGGGAAATGAGCTAGCATTATCAAACTAATCTTCATTTGTTTAAAAAAGGAATTAGAAGGCTTAGGTTTTATTCTCAACTTTGCCACTAAACTGTTGCTCAGTTCATCTCCATATGGTGTCCCCATATTGAAAAGGAGAATAATAATACTTCCTTACTTTCAGATCTGTGGATGAAAAGTTCTGTGTAATAGCTAAGTATTATTATTAAAGTTACATGATCCAGACACAGATCTATACATGGGAAATACAGTGAGCTGTTACAGAGCATTGTTGTTGTTATTTACTTATATATAAAGTGTTTACATAGGAAGATTATCACGGGGATGACTCGATAGGGGACAAGTAGAGGATAGCCATGTTATAATAATTTGGACTATTAAGCTTGTCTCATTTCTGAGCAAAATGGGCAGAATGGATGGAAGTCTATTAAATGGTTTAATCACTTGCAGTAATAAATATTGATAGGCAGGGAGAAAGTGACAAAAGTCCAGCTCAGGCTTTGACAAGACATTGTTTATAAAACTCCATCAAAGTGAAAAATAGATTGAATTAGTCTCAAAGAAAGGCCTACTGATATAACTGAAGGCCTTCTTAGCTGTTTAACAAAGAGGGCAGAAATGGATATTAATTGAACATATTTGATACATCAGAAGGGACTGGTGCAAAAATCAATGAGAGGAATGACTATTCCACCCATTGGAGGGCAAAGATGAACAGATTGACTGTGGGATTCTTGGAGGAACGGAAAGGCCACCAGGTCTCTGCTTCATTCAAGGGACTCTGTCCTTCTCCTTTGGATCCTGAAAGGTATTGCAAGGTGAACCCCTGACTTCTGCACTCTATTGGGGACACCTGGCCATCACCACCGTATCAGTGGAGACTCAAATGGTGATATATGGGATCTTCCTTTGTCTCCCCTTCCCTTGTATGTTCTTTTCTAGGTTTTTCATATGATCCTGAAATCAACTATGCCACACAGTAGCAGCACAATAAGACAACTCATCCAGCCCTGCCCAGCTAGAGAAAGACTGCTAAAAGGAGATGAAGCAGAAGTCATCCTAAATCCCAAATCAGGGAATGAGTCAGAACTCAGGGCAACTGCTGCTGTGGGCGATCTGCCCCCACACAGTATCCACATGCGAGGGATATGAAGCCTGGAACTCTGAGAATATTAACAAAATCCATATTTCCACCACCTTTACTATCCTGTGTCTTCTCCCCCTCGTGTCTATTCATTTGGTTAAGCGTTAAGCTTGTTTCACAAAATCATTCAATTTCATTTTTCAACTTGTTTTAGCTCTTTCTGTTTTGTATCCTTGCCAATACGGCTCCAAACTTTAACACACATTTCTCTAGTTTGTTTGACATGGCACAAAGACAACTGAGGTCTCTGTAGGCTAAATTCCAACCCTTGTTAAGCACTGTTCAGTATTGGAGAGTGAAAAGGTCATGTTAACACCTTTGACTCTTTGGATCCATATACTCCATCTACATGAATGCAACAGATACCAAAGAAAATAATGCCTTTTCTATAGTAATGCCTGAGCTATAGGCCAGCTAGGTGCTGGGATTTCATATGCAGAGACATAACCTCTTTGGGCTTCAAGAAAGAACAAGCCAAGGACAAAAATGAATCACAAGTTGTACTTATGCAAATGTCTGTACAGATGTTCTGAGAGAGAGATAAAGAACTACACTATAAAGAGCAGTGCATTCAAGCTATATCTTGGGTTTAAGGGCTGCACATTTCCATCTGTGCAAATTTGAGCAAGGATTTGATGTACCTAGGCCTCATTTACTAACTGTGCTTCCCTGAAGAGCTTCCTCGTTCATTTTTTTCTATTGCTATACATCAGTGATTATGGGGTTATATGAATTATTGATTATTGTTGAAGGAATGGAAACAAAAGAGAAGGGCAGTAAAATGGGCCAAATAATCAACATTATTTAGATTATTTGCAACAATATCTGTTGTGAATTCTAGGCACACTTGACTTCGATTTATTTATTTATCATTATGTAATACTTACTACACAGGAAGATTTTCTTTGGGGGGTCGTCACTGTCATGTTTGGAGAGTTGAGTATATTTTTAGAAGACAGTAACAAAGTGCACTTGCCCATAAAGATGAATTCCAGGTGTAGTACTAGAATTCAGGCAATGTACTAGAGGACCAAGATGGAATGGAGGGCAGAGGTGAAGAAGAAAAGGATGACATTATGAACAGCCATGAACGTAAGGACAAGAAGAATTTGACTTGGGAGGCACCAACATTTATAGAAGGAGTATATGCCTAAGTTTCAACTCTGTTGGAAAAAATAAGGGGTGCTCAGCACCGACCAGTCATCTACAGATCAGCTGTTTGATGATGGTCTGAAGGCACTTGGGGCAGAGAGTGGAGAGGTGTGAGAAGAGGTGGATGTGGGTGAGACCTTAGATACAGGGCCGAGAAGTACAGGAGCACTCACCTAGAAAAGTGAAAGTTGGCATCTGCGAATGAATGTGTATCTATTATATTTTTAATAGTACAGCACATTTCTTTAGATCTATGTACTTTCACAATAATTAGAGCATAGAATTTCCAATTGATAATTCATGCAGTCAAATGACTCCCCCCAACAATTTCATAGAGTACTGGTCCATCAAAATAACCACAGTACTACTAATTCCACTTTTATTTTTCATCAGCCCACTTCTTTCCCATGTGTCTAAAGAGAAAAAAAATCTATTGTGTCAGTGATTTGGTATACACAGGTATACAATTCTTTTCTTCCAATTGAGCAGAAGAGAGCAGGCTTCCTGTTGTCAGGACTGCATATCCCACTGTTGCTTGTCTTTCTTTTGAGACATAAAAAGAATCAAAGAATAAAATCAGCATGTCTCCATGGGCAACAAGTGTAGGAAACTTGTTCACAGCTGGGACAGTTGATATTTATGTTGTGATGCAATAGCAACAATTTTTTGTATTTGAGTTACTAGTAGGACTTCATTTATTTTAAAGGAAGGACAGTAGCAGTGCAAACCTACCTTACCGTTGTGTATGCACTACACAGAAGAGAAAGATTTGTAAATTTATTTCTGATTATTTTAAAACTTCAGATTAAATGCAAATGCTTAATGACTAACCTGTCCATACCCAGCCTTAATAATTTCCCATAGGATGATCATGTTAGAGTGGATTCTGTTAGCACTTAGGTATAACTGATGTTTTATAGCAGATATTGTGGTATTTTAATGCAAAGTTATTTTTCATTTTGGTCCATCAGTATTTTTTAGAATATTGAATCAATTGTTGGATCAGATTCTCAAGTTATAGCTTCTTCTTACCACTTGGGTAGCGGAAACAAGAAATAATCTGCAAAATCCCAGCACCTGGCTTCTCTGGCACAGGATAACTTTCTTGCAAGCTTAACTATTCTCGATCTATGTCTGTGCTTCTTCTCTGCCCGCACCTTTCATATAGGAAATATTAGGGATACAAAGTAGACGAGGCAATATCTTTTACTGGACCAATTTCTGTTGGTGAGAGAAACGAGATTTTGAGCTTATGCAGAGCTGTTCTGGAAAATGAAGGCTATATCTACCTTATAGCTTATGTACAGCCTATTCAGGATTGTGATTATTTCACTCCCTGAGTGACATTAAGATACGCTAACATAAGCTCTTGTGTACACCGTATTATGTTGGTAGGAGAGATTCTCCTATCTACCTAGTTTATGTCACTTACAGAGGTCCCCTTTTTATGCTGATGGGAGGACTAGCCTAACACAATGTCACTGCTAAATACAAGGTTTGAATAGATAGTTTAGCAGAAGACATTAGCACACATTTCAAGGGCTCGTTCAAGGTGAAGTGGCCCGTTAACACCCCTCCAGTCATAAGGAGGAAAGGAAGGGGAGAAAGTAGCTGTTGAAGGGAGGGGGTGTTGTTAGTGTATTACAGATTGTTCTAATAAACCATAAATCCAGTGTCTCTGTTCAGTCCATGATTTTTAGTGTCAAGCAAGTAATGAATAAAAAATCATCTTTTGAAAGTGTGTACAGGTTTCCTTTGAGGATGGGAACTGATAGGTCTGATATGAAGTGATAAAAGATATTACCTCACTCACCTTGTCTTGCTAATATCCTGGGACCAACCTGGCTCTAACTACACTGCATATAGGAGATGTCAGACCAGCAATGGGTACAGCATAATAATCCTCACTGTTGCAGGGTCCATTAGCGACAATACATCAGTGGCACTATTTTGAGAAGCCTGGCAGCTGTTTAAAGTAGTACTGAGGCTGGGGCTGGCTCTCAGAACCAGGAAAATGATAACTGGCTTTTTAACACCTCTGCTGCATCATGCAGAGCTCTGGCACAGGATTAAAAATGTTGAGCTTTCTTCCACATCACCTCTTTTTCCCAGGGACACGTTCCAGGCACTCAAAGGAAACTATAGATCTTTCCTTCCTTGGCAAACTGAAAGAAATCCCACCCATTTGTTGACCCTAGGTACTGAATTAGGGGCACAGCAGCACTCCCCGGCTTGAAGCGGCTGCCATCATCTATAGAGGGCCCAGGTTGGTTCAATGGCTTTCAGCACCCCCACTATAAAAAAATTGTTCCAGGCCCCTGTCTACAACATGCTCCCACTACAGAGCAAACTTGCCAGCTTTGCTGAACACTGGACCATGTTGGTCAGTGTTTAAGCCCTCAGGGGGGAAGTGCTTGTTGCTTGTTTTGCCTGGCTTTTCTACTGTACAGAGTTATGCAGGGTTACACTCCTAAACATCTCTTAATCTGTCCCTTTCTAGCCCTTTAAGGCAAAGCTGATTAGGCTCATTTGACAGTTCTTGTTTCTAGTTGGTTTTCCCGGGAGTTGACATCCCTGCTGAGCGTGTTGCAGACATCCCGTAGGCGGTGTTGCAGAAATACAACAGGGAATTGCACAGGCAATGAGGTTACCCACTAACTGCTGACATCCCAGTGAGGCAGCAGTGGCTGTGAGCTAAGCACACGGGTGACAGTAGCAAAGGCGTGGCTCAATATCCCTCCCTCCATTGTGGGAAGAGAAGGCTTGTGCATGCACTTCTGAACTCTGGGTCTTTTCCAACCACACTACCAACTGGGTGTCAAGAAGGGAAAGGGGGGGTGTGGGGAATTATGGGACATTTATTTGTGGGAATTAAACATCCCAAGGAGAAACTGAGTCAAAGGGCACTGCCCAGTGCACTGTGGGGTGGGTGTTTGCCTCTGGTCCCATGGTTTTGAAGCATGATTGTGGTGTTTTAACAAACTAATGTTGGGTTCCCTTTTCTATTTTAATACAACTTTGATTTTGTTGTACACAGGTTCAGAGCATATGAGAGGGGAAGTAATGCCTCTCGCAGGGTCAGAGACATCAAGATCCAGTGTGACAAAGAGTCAATTGGCATGAGGCTGCCAAAGGGTTTCAGAGGCACCCATAGTTGATTCTCTTTTATGTTGTAATTACAAAACCCCTAAACATGGAATCCGCCTTTGTTGCTGTGAACTCCTCTTAGCAAAAGTGTTATGCAAGAATATAGAGCACGACATTGTTAAAATTTCTGGACCCAGACTTTACCCTTACTTCCATGAGTGCCTTAAATATCTTAATTCACTTTAATGAGACTACTTGTATGAACAGAAAAATCTTGGGAAGAGAAAAAGGTGCAGGATGGGCCATTGCGTAGGACCTTCTTTCACAAGAAGGATTGCAAAACGCTTTTTGATGAGAGATGGAGCAAATGAATGGTGCTTTTTTACAGGTTTACAGACAGGAAAGAGAAGACAGCTTATAATGAAGGAGTGGAGGAAGAAAACAGCCAAGGTGTTAACAGGAGTGCAACTTAGTTACAGTGAGCAGAAATGAAGGAAGGGAAAGGTGAGTGGGATGTAGTCTCTACTTAGGAAAACATGGAAAGAAATCCTTGGCTCCACAGTAGAAATTCCAGTCAGGTTTAAGCTGCCCAAATGCTGGAGTGACTGGTAGATCTGGAAGGAAACAGATATGGAAGGTCACCAATAGAAAGCAATGACTCACTCCTGCAGTAAGTATTACATGGATTCTTTAGCAGTGCATTACTGCCCCACAAGTCCCAAAGGTTTGCTGATGTGGATGTTACTGGAGATGAGAACTCCAAGCTTTGGAGTAGAGCTCCTAGGATCATTTTAACACAGCTGAAACGTTTTGAATTTATGTCAGTGAAGCCTAGTAAAAGCAATTCTTATCTTCTATAGCCTGCTTTTTAAGGCACTGCCTTGGGATGTGGGATGCTCATATTCAAGTCCCTGTGCTACCTAACTCAGAAGAGTTTTTGTCATCCCAATTCACTCTGAATATGGCAGCAAAAAAGACTTAAACCAAGGGCTCCGTCACACAAAGCCGGTTCCCCCCCCCCCACCATACAAATCCAAACTCAAGCTTTCAGTGCAAAAACGCACATCCATTTTCACAAAACACATTGACAAATGTTATCTTTATGTCAGGGTAGGAAACCTCTGGTGCAACAGCCACATGCAGTTCATCAAGGCTATCAGATAGCTTTTTAACCTGAGCATCCACAGGCACAGCCATTCGCAGCTCCCAGTGGCTCTGACTCACTGTTCTCAGCCAATGGGAGCTGGAGGAAGAAGTGCAGGTTGGGCCATTGCTTCCTGCAGCTTCCATTGGCTGGGAATGGTGAATCATGGCCAATGGCATCTGAGAGGCTCTGTGCCTGTGGACACTAAGGTATGGGCAGCAGGTGAATCCATGCTTTGTGGAGGCAAACCTGCCAGCCCCGCTCCTCCCTCCCAATGCCCTGCCACTGCATGCCAGAGCCCTGAAGTCTCCCTCCACCCAAGTAAAAGGAAAAAAGCCTGGAGGGGCCCTCCAAACCAGAGGAGCGCAGGCCTGCCCACTGCTACCACCATCCATCACCTGACTGAATTACTCCCCTGGCCCCTAAGCACTAGGCAACCCCAGTGCTTGGTTGAGCATGCACCCTCCTAAGTGCCAGCTCCTCTTGCCCCAACACGGAGTCACCAGTCCCAGCTGCAGTTCACTGGCTCTCTGCATCAGTCCTCACTCCCCTGCCCCCAGAAGGAGGGATACAATTAGCAGTGGGGAGGTGGGTATCAGGGGAGAGGGAACACTGTGGCCCAGTTGTCCAGTGGCAGATTAGCAGCATTACCACATAAGGCAGTGCCTTCCCTGGCCTTGTATCCCTGCCACCTGTGCAGTCAAGTAAACAAACTATGCAGCCTGCCAGCAGCTACCCTGATAAGCCACGTCTAGCCTATGGGCCAGATGTTCCCCACCCCTGCTTTATTTCAGTGTGAAATGCAAACAAACGTAGAAACCTCAAAAGCTGCCATGCAATGGAGCTGTCATCCTGAGTTCTAGCTTAGAGACCATCACAGAGAATATCACAATTAAATGTGGATTGCCTGTGACAATTAAATACGGATTGCCTGTGACATCTGACTCGGGTGCTTGGGCCTCAGGCTGTGTGGCTGTGAAACTGCAGTGTAGATGCTCAAGCTGGAGCTGAGCTCCTGGAGTCCCAGAGCTTGAGCTGAAACCTGCATCTACCCTGAAATTTTACAACTTTACAATCAAGCCCCACAAACCTGAGTCAGCAAGCTTGTCAACAACCAGAATGATTTGGAATATGGACAAGGCTAAGAAGTGGTATTGCAAACCTTGAGTATTGAAAAATCGAGAGTCAGGTCACAACAAACCAAGAGTTTGGCTGAAAATTCATAAGACTTTAAAATAATATAATTTGGGTCTTTGTTTTTATTTACCTTGTGGTTTTGGAATCTTTAGGCTGCATTCAGATTATCCTTTCAGGCTTTTCTATACTGTATAGCCATAATGGTTAGGATCATACTTTTTAAAACACAGGCAACACAGGAAGCCAGAAAAGGTGACAAAGATGCAGGATGATATAATCCCACTCCTTTGACAGAATTCTGGGCCTCGCAAAGTGCAGAGAAGTAGGAGTGTGGAATGATAAATGAAAGGATTACAATAGATGCCTAGTTCATTTGTTTAACAGAAAAAGTTATTTCAACTTTAAGAAAAATGACTCTTGTTGGGAGCGCTACCCTAGATGTGGTTTAATCTCAGAAACTTTAAAATAAAAAACAGACTGCAGTGAGACAAATCTTGCCCTCTGCTACAAACGCAAGAGTAATTGAGTGCAGAATTTGAGTTAATCTTTTTATTGGGCACAAATATTTATGTCCTTCTCTTTTAATCATGCATTATTCAGGGTTTGTGAAAGGTATGATGCCAAATCATTGCTAAACTGCTTAAAAAGTATTTTTCAGCTAGCTTGGAGGAAGAGATGGAAACAGGTTTACAAAATTGGAAAAGAACTTCTGCACCCCAGCTTGCTGTCTACAATATTTGTGATGCTCTTGTTGCTGCTTTAGTGGCATCTGTGTGGATAATTCAAATGAAATGTGCTTCTCTCTTTCCATGAGAAATTCAGTACTGTTATTATGGAACCTTGTTGATTGCTTTGCATTGTTATTATTAGATTGTATGCAGTTCATTGCATTTTATTTACAAGCCTTGTAATCATATTACAAAGTATATACAGAGGAGTTCACTTCAAAACCCATGTGTTGAGCCTTCTCCATTCCCACTGAGTTTAGTCAGGGCAGGTCTATACTAAAGCAGAAGGTCGGATTAAGATATGCAACTACAGCTACATTAATTGTGTAGCTGGAGTCGATGTATCTTAAATCTAGTTTATGTGCTGTCCACACAGCGGAGCCTATGGGAACAAATGCTCCCATTGGCTTCCCTTACTCCTGATGAGGAACAGAAGTATTGGCGCCAACAAGGGCACCCTCTGTGTTTGATTTAGTGGGTCTTTATTAAACCCATTAAATAGAACTCTGAAAGTCTGATCATTGCAGTACTGATCTTCCGCATAGTGAAGACGAGGCTTCAGAGTTGAGGTCATTCAGGAGCTCAGAGAATTGGACCTTCTAAAACTGAAGGTTATATTGTGGATTCTCAGCATCAGTGATGACTAGAGGACGATGAGCTTCACTAATTCAAGAGGAATATTGGAAGGATTATGTCTCTGGTCTCTTTTCAGGGCTGCTCCATGCATAAGTTGGATGGGGAGGAAACTTAACATGCTAGCATTGTGGTGTGGTGCTGTACAGAATGGGAATGGGAGCATACCATCTTTCTGGAGCATGAGGACATCCTAAAACACAGAGGCTTTTATTGTTCAGATCCCCTGCTGCTCAGGTGGTGCTGGGCAGAAGCTTCTTGTAAGCCATTGCAGACGGTACTGGGCCATTCACACACAGAGGTTGTTGGGGAGAAACCAGGCTTCTGCAGATTGTATATTCTGTGCTCAGCAGAGTCTACCAATCTTGAGAATTACTCAAAATCATCCATCAATAGCTGATAAAAGAACAAAACTGTTAAATAAATAACTCTAGGCTGCCTCAATGTCGCCAAATGTCCTATGAATAAGATTGTCTCATAAGAACAGGCAATAAACTATTCACTGTAGACTCTTTCAAATATTACATTAAAATATTATATATGACTTAAAAGGAGTGCCTTGGCAGTGACTCTGAAAGGCTCTTAGACTCTCTCATCCAAGGCCCCTGCTGTGCTGAAGAAGTCTCAGACTGAAATGATAATCAGATCCATTAAGAGAAGTTGAGTAGTGCTAAATAAGTCCCAATTCCAATTATGTTTGATGCAGTTGCAAGGGGAATGTAGCATCTAAAAATCTGAAAACAAACAAAAAACCCCCATTAATGTATTTTGTCAGTCTTCTGGCTGCACATTATTGATTTGTTTTGCAGTATTAAATCAATCCCTTTAACCTGATTAGTGCTTTTCCAGTTTATGAGGCATCCACTCCCTATTGGAATTTATGCTAAGAACTTTTCTATCCCGAGGCAGTAGGTTTGCCGCACCTACAAGGGGAAAATCTCCCCTGGTACTCTTATTGCCAGTCACACTCTTGCCTACCTGCCACTAATGTTTCAATGTAACTCTTCTCAATGTACAGTCTAGAACTGGTTGGAATGTTTTCAAAAATTATTTTTTAATTAAAGTACGTTTTTCTGCCAAAGCTGAAATGTTTAATGGAGACATATCTGTTGTGCTGAAGTTTTCTACGTCTAGACTACAAGCCTCTTCCGAAAGAGGCTTTTTCGAAAGAATCTTTTGAAAAAGCCCTGTTTGCTTTTTCCACCAGTCTGGATGCTCTCTTTTGAAAAAGCCCTGTTTGCATTCAAGAACGCCTTTTTTTGAAAGAGCACTGTTGAAAAAAAGTGTTCTTCCTTGTAAAATGAGGTTTACCATGGTCGAAAAAACCGTCGTGTTTTTTCGATTTAATTTCAAAAGAACTTGGAGGCCATCTAGACGCAGGGCAAGTTCTTTTTTTTAAAAAGGCCACTTTAAAAAAAAAAAAAACCTGTAGATTAGACACACACGCAAACAAACAGCTCTATCAGCTGCTGGTAAGGGTCTGGGCTTTGCCAGAAGGAGACATGGGTTCAAGCCCCTTCTTTCCTTGAATCAGTCCATGCTGCAACTTAGCACTCCATGCCAGTACCCTAACCACGAAGCTAGAGAAACACATGCTGACATTTCCATCCAAAATAGGCTTTTTGATATATTGTCACTTTTTTTGCCATTTCTTAAAATCGTATTTTCTTTCAATGGGAATTAAATCAAATTTTGAAATGCTGAATGTTGCCATGCAACATATTTATCACCCTCCGGTCAATTCTAGTATAGTGCCTACACAACGAACAGAGAGGATAATGATGGCCAAACCAAAGGGTGGATGGCAAGCTCTTCCCCAAATTCAGAAGGATATGCATATGCTCCTTCCCTCCCGTTTCCTGAGGTCTACCAACCTCTGTGATGATTCTGACCTCCTTCTTTCCTTTAGATTACTGATTTAGCTCAGCAAATCATATGGAAGGGAAATCCTTAATCTGTGGCATTTATCTTCAGAAGGTGCATATGAATAAGCCTTTATTCATGATGTTCTATTAGCTGGGACCACCAGACATTAGGCTGATTCCCCCCCCCCCCCCTCATCATTCTTAAGTACGGATTGTAATTTGAATTGGCCGAGATTTCAAAGCATTTAGCATCTGGGATCTCTTGTAACTTTATCATTTCACAGTAAAGTTTTTATTGGTTGAATACTTGATTTCTAAAAGGAGCAGGTCCTGGAAAGATGTGCAAAAGTTGCTGTCACATAACATGATGCTTTTGTGATAAATAATACATGGAAAAAATTAGAAGAGGGCCGTTAATATTGACAAGAGAAAGACCTAAAATGTTCAGAAGTGCTAAAAATCCTTAATTCCAACAGAAGACTTGGTGGGTGCCCAGCATTTCTAAACTCCAGGAGCCTAAATTTCTCACAATGGGCTCACAAAAATAAGGTGCATCCACTTAGTGACTTTTGGCCTGTATGTTTGGAACTACCTTTTGCTGTTAAAGTGTACTTATGAATAAACAAAATTTCCTGAGGAGCAGTAGGAGCATTGTTTTGGAGAGACTGCTGTCTTTAACACTTGTCTGAAGTCTTCCTTCAATGACAATGTTAATGAGGGGGAAATGAACAAGAGAAATGTGTGGAAGGGAAATGCTTATGCTTGTTCTTAATAGGATTCAGACAGACACTTACTTAATGAACTCTCATTGCTTCCATTACACACAATCAGCACCAAATGTAACAAACAGGAAAGCTATTAGAAATGGTAACACATTGCAAATATATATAGAAACAATATTCAAGCTCAAATCACAAATAAAGGCATTTCCCTTCTGCTCCTGAAGAAAAAGAATTCCACAACTCCCCAGGCACTGAGTTTGTTAAATATCAGCAAAAGCAGATTCATAATGACTGGTGACTGGGCTAAAACATATTTAGATGTCAAAGTGATCCAGAAATTTGTGGAACAGGGAGTTATTTCTATATGTTGTGCTGTGAATACATGCACAAATATTTCTAACAAAATATAATATCCCTCTAGAAAATTAATCATATTTTTTGTTCTTCAGACATTATACACTATGTTAAAAATGTAAAGCACCAATTTAAATCAAATACAGCAATAAAAATACCACATGAAAATCAAATGCTACATTAATATTTCAGCAAAAAACCTCAACCAAGTTAAGAAAAAAAAATGAAAAAATTAGAAAATGCTATAAATTAAGGTAGCAAGTGAGAACTTAATTTATGCAATATGAAAATCTCTAATTACATGATCACATATTGTTTTTCCCCATAGGACTCCTGTTTCATTTAGTCACAGAATAGCCAGTGCTCTGAGAATTTATCAGAGTTTTATGTGGAAGCAAGGAACAGTAAAAAACTCACCTTTGGCCTGGGTGACTCCCTTCCTCCCAAAAACACATACCAAATTTTCATTCTTCAAAGCATGGACACTCTAGAGCTTCTAAAACTAGGCTTACACTCAATTTATTTTCACAGGTAAAGTGACTTAAATTCCATTAATCTTATTCTTGAAAATCAATCATTTGTGCAGAAACTTTCAAAAAACATTTAGCCTGAGGCAAACATCTGACATGGCAAATTTCAGTGCAAATTGTTAAAGTTTGGCAAAGATATAAGCAATAAAAACAGGATTTTATAATGAGACTGTCAGACATACTTAATTTCAGGTATCTCTTCCTGTGTTGCAGTAAATTGCATGGAACTTGGAAAGTGGAGAATAGGTTCCACGAAGAAATGTGTTGGAAGAGGCATCAGGAAGCCAGTCTGTGTACACATGGCTGGAGTACTAGGTACATCTGTAATTTCTCTTAATGAAGAGAAAGCTTAATTTTAGAACATAGAGTCCTCTCATATTATTACCCAGTACACGGTACATGTAGGTCAACAAAGCCCCTTTGCATAGCACCTATCTGCTCAGGAATATTTGTGGGATTCTGTCTTCTCTGTATTTGAAAAACCGAGATTTTCCCCCCAATGTTCACTACATACATTTCAGTGTTACTCATTTGATTAGGAACTTGTAGCTGGATCTGAGGCCACAGGGTTTCATTCATTTGTTTTCTAAGAGAATTCTGTTTTGAAGGAGGCTATGCAGCAAATGAAGGTTTTGAACCTTCAACTTTATTCCACAACATTGTAACAAGTGTAATGAAGGTCAATGGGGCAATTTGTTTGCATTGGGGTGGAGGGGGAGGTTTTCTGAAATTGAAATTGAAGAAAATGTACTAAACATAAAATATAAATGTCCCTTTAAATCAACAGGATTAGTTTAAGATTTTGCTTCTTTCGGCAGAGAACACAAAGCACAGACTAAGAATCTGGAACATCATGCCTCTTTGTGGCCTCTTAAGCTATGTCTACACTGCACGATTATTTCGGAACTAGGCAATTCACCTGTCATAAGATGGGATTTTCAGGTCTCTCCTCCACGTCGGTCTTCTCTCCTGAGCCTCTGGTCTCTCGCTCCAACTCTCTCTCTCTCTCTCTCCTCCTTCTACTGCCTCCCCCTCCTCTCTCTCTCAGCTCTCCTCCGCCTCCTGCCTCTCTCTCTCTCTCTCCTCCTCCCACTCCTGCCTCTCACTCGGGGGACCGCGGATCCCAAATGGCCGTTTGGGCTCCATACTCCCCGTGCTGCATGGGGGGCATGGAGCCCAAATGATCACTTGCGCCACTTGCTCCCACGCGGCGGCCTGGTTGAGCAGCGCAGAAGTCAGCCGAGCGCCACGGCAGGAGGCGAAGGGGGGCGGGACGATGATGTTCACAGCCAGGGGGCGGGGCCTGGAGCTGCTGTCACACTGCACGTCACCGCCCCTCCCCCCTTCGCCTCCCACCGTGGCACTCGGCTGACTTCTGCGCCGCTCAGCCGGGCCGCCACGGGGGAGCAAGTGGCGCAAGCGGCCATTTGGGCCCCGCACTCCCCATGCAGCACGGGCCGCCCAGAGGGAACAGCCAGCATTTCAGGCAACAGCGCCCCCCAGATGGAACAGCCAGCATTTCGGCGTTACAGACTCATAGACAGTGGGCTACTATATATATGATAAGCTATTCCAGAAGAAGTGGTCCAAAATAGCTTATTTCAAAACAGCGCGTCTACACAGCAAATGTTCATCGACATAGCGCTGAGCTTTTTTGAAATAGAGAGTCCACAATGATTGGACACTGAATCACGTTTAAGGCCACCCAGAGTCACTTCAGGCAGGGCATCAGGACTGCACTCACTTCCCGTGGCTGCTGCCTGAGTCTATCTGAGGCTCGTGTTTAAAGGGACTCCTCCCCTGTACAGCAGTGTCTCAGGCTCTTCTCTTTTGCCTACCCCATTGAGGGGCAGCATTAGGTATTCCTTTGCCCTTGCAGACACCTCAGCATTCCTTCCGTGGAGCTGGAGCTGCCTCTTGGCAGTCGACGGCTATTGCAGCTTGTGCTGCACCTCATGCAGCAGTTTCTGCAGGCTGCCTCCCAGGGTCGGGGGACGAAAGGCTTAGGACTGATGCTGGGAGTGGCTCCTGGCTCCAGTGAGGCTACAGCCATATATGTGGGGTCCTCGGTGGCCCCCCACAACGTGGTGGGGGGAGCTTGGGGAGAAGCAGAGGAGCAGGAGCAGGGGTAAGAGCAGAGGCAGCAGCAGGAGCAGGCAGCATACCGGCAATCAGGGATTGAACTACCACACACGTTGTATGGCCCTGTTCCAGCATCTCCCGCCAGGTGTATCCCTGAAGCTGAATGTCTTCTTTCAGTCTCTAGTCCAGGGTCTGCTCCAGGGACTGGAGTGCTGCAAGGTGCACCCGCTGGAACTTGTCCCTGGGTCACCTGCACTGGTGGGTCCCTCAGGGTTGGGTGGTGTTGACTGCTCCCCTCTCGCATGCTGTGGAGAACAGAGAGATGGTCAATCATCCCTGGAGACACTTTGCTTGAAGCTTAGCCCTCATCTTTGAGGTGAGATGGAAAGATGTCAATTGGGACGAAGGTGATGTTCTTGGAGCAAGGCCATCTGTTGTCTAGCCAGTGGCCTCTTTCCTGCAGGGGCCCAGATGTCCAAGGAGGGAGCCTCACTACCCCCACATCCCAGGGACAAGCATCATGTGAAGGTGCTGGCCAGACTGGAATCCTGCTGGCGGGGGGAGGGAGGGGAGCACAGGGCGGCTGGGCTTTCCTCTGTGCTGTGCACACGTTGGGTCCGGCAGTGGCAGAGTCTCACAGGGAGAGAACTTGTATCTCTGCCCACTGAGGGAGAGGGGAATAGGGTTTTGGGGGGAGATGTATATGAGTGGCACATGCTCCTGCACCTCACTGTGCAGTCCCTGGGAGTGAATGCTGCCCCAAGACATGCCATAGATGTCGGTGTTGTGGCATCTGGTGTGGAGATCCTGGAGGTTGGTCTTGTCGCCCCAAACCTCAATAAGGTCGAGGATCTCCAACCAGACCAGGGAGACTTCTTTTCTGTCCCTGGGCAGGGTTACTGGAAGCTAGAAGACTGCTTCCTAGGAGCAGTGGAAGGCTGGGTAGGAGCAGCAGAGTTGCTCATTGTGAGCTACCTTGAGGCAGTAGCAGCTGCTGGGTGGCTCAGGGCTGTCAGAGCCTGCTGTCTGTAATGAGCACTTTCCTCTGAGGCTGAAGCTTTAAGGGGTGCAGGGGAAGAGGGGACTACAGAGTTTTGATGAGTGTAGGCAGAGCAGCCAGCAGAGCACTATGGGAAGGGCTGGAGGCCATTTATTTTGAAATAACTCCAGTCACCCTGTCTACTCAGACACTATTTCAAAATAGCTATTTCGGAAGAGGTGTTTTTCCTCGTGGAATGAGGTTTACAAACGCTGAAATAAGCCACCTGTTATTTTGAAATTATTTCAAAAGGACAGACTCGCTGTGTACATGCTCACATAGTTATTTCGGAATATCGTCTGTTATTCTGAAATAATGCTGCTGTGTAGACTTACCCTTAATGACTCAGAAAGCATAGAACACAGAAGAGGATATGGAAAAATCCCCATTGCTTAGGAAATAAAGGCAAAAGAATACAAAACGCTTATTGAGCTCATCTCCCCCTAAAATCATAACAAGCATGTATCCCACCCCACTGCATAAGAAAGGGCTCATTCAAAAAATGAAAGCTTAATAAATCATAGTAGAATTAAGAAAGGCAACTGCATACAAAATAAATAAATGCAGTGATGGGGCTTTTTGGGGGGTTCTAACCCAGGGCTGAAAAGCTGTTGTGGTTTTGTTTGTTTGTTTGTTTCATTTCGTTTTTGCTTTTTCCACACTTCTAAAATTGGCTTTGTTTGTGTGGCTTATTAAATTCCCTTTCCCATATTGTTCTGAAGCAATATCTCTTATTTGTATACCCTTTCACGTGTGCATTTCCAAAATGCCTTTGTGACTGCAGTGCACCAGGGACCTAGGGCCTCCAAGAACCAAGGACCTCCAGGGCTAAAAGCACAAGCATGTTTAGTTAGAACTAGAGTCTGCTTCAGCAGCTATCATCTAAAACACACCATATCGCCATTGATACACACACACGAAAGTCCTGTAATGCACACTCATCAGTGGGTCACACCTCTCAAGTTTTTCTTGTAAAGTTCTACAAGCTATATTTTCATAGGGTAAATAGCATATAAATGAGTGTTGTACACGTATCAGGAACTGCTATGTCTGTAAAATCCCCTGCTGGGACCCCGTTCTGCTTTCTTTCCCTCAGAGGAAATCTTGTGGATACAGGCTAAATTGATTTAAAATGTATTTTAACAATGTGAAGTTTATGATACAAAGGGAGGGGAGAGAGGGAAGCAGATAAATTCCAATTTAAGGCTAGAGCTCCAACTTGAAGTTGCTGTTACATTTAAAAAGTGCAGTTTCTCTGCAGTGATTATATTTATTTTCATTAAATAGATACTAAGAAATACACTGTACATTTGCAGAAATTAAGAATTAAAATGTAAAACCTCTCTAGCTCATCCATGGTTTGGCAAGATATTAGATAGCTACTTATCATAGAATCATAGACTTGCAAGGGATCTTGAGAAGTCATGAAGTCTGCACTCCTGGCAGGACCAAGCACCATCTAATCATGTCTGATAGATGTTTATCTAACCTGTTCTTGAATATCCTCCCTACGCAATTTATTCCAGAGTTTAACCACCCTGACAGTTAGGAAATTTTTCCTAATGTCTAACCTAAACCTTCCTTGCTGCAATTTAAGCCCATTGCTTCTTGTCCAACTGTCAGATATTAAGGAGAATAATTTTTCTCCCTCCTTTTATTTTCTTTATATTTTGTTAAGTTCCTGCTCTCATAGCTACATAAAAACATGAAAAACGTTGAAAATCTTTTTTTTCTTACTTCCTTTTATACCCTTCGTCCAAAACTCATACATGGAGAAGAGGAAAGTATAAATTAGAGGGTGAGATGAGGTAGGAGAAGGCTGGGAAAGGACTGTTTTATACAGAATGTAGGAGGGGAATAGACTCAGATTTTCTTTTGCTTTTTTAATCTGCTGGAAAGAGTCTGTGTAAAGTGAAATTAGGTCTGGTTGTTTATGTATTGAGATAGATTTATAGATATCTGAGAGTTCCAAATTTTTGAAGAAAGTGCATTTTTAGTGTTTAATCACTGTCAAATCACCCACAACATTGTCATCATTGTCATCATCATCAACAATCACATAACCTTTCAAAAGTTTAGAAGATTCCTGGTCTCGCCCATATATACCTTTCTGCTTTTTCGTTAATCATTATTCTCATTTCTTAGATGCTAAACATTATTAAAGAATCAGAGGGGTAGCCGTGTTAGTCTGGATCTGCAAAAGTGACAAGGAGTCCTGTAGCACCTCATAGACTAACAGATGTATTGGAGCATAAGCTTTCGTGGGCAAAGACCCACTTCGTCAGATGCATGCATGCATCTGACGAAGTGGGTCTTTGCCCACGAAAGCTTATGCTCCAATACATCTGTTAGTCTATAAGGTGCTACAGGACTCCTTGCCACTATTAAAGAAAATATTTGTTCTTCTTTGAAATTAGAATTATTGGTGAGAATATCAATCTAACAACTAAACGACTACTTTCTTTATTTACAAAGGCCTAGTCTACACTAGGACTTTACCCCAAATTGAGTCCCCTACTGTCACTTATCTGAGGGTATGTCTACACTACAGAGTTAATTCAAAATAACAGCAGTTATTTCAAATTAACTGTAATAGCTGTCTACACATACAAACCGCTATTTCAAAATAAATTCGAAATAGTGGAGCCCTTATTTTGAATTAGGTAAACCTCATTCTATGAGGAATAACACCTAATTCGAAATAGCTAATTCAAAATAAGTGCTGTGTAGACACTTATTTCGAATTACGGGCCTCCAGCCCTTCCCAGTTCCCCCTGGTGGCCACTCTGGGCACAACCAGGAAAACTTACTCTCCTCTCCCCCAGCCCCGGAGCCATTAAAGGGGTAGACGCTGGCCACAGTGCCTGTGCCAGCTCCAAGCCTGCCAGCCCAGAGCCAGCAGTGGCCACCGGGGCCTCTGATCCAGTGGCCCCAAAACATGAGCCAGCAAGCCACTGGCAGCCAGACCTCCACCGCTCCACAGGAGCAGTCTGCCACCTCCCAGGAGCCTGACAGGGGCTGGAGAAGGTGGGCGCCTTCCTGGTCCAGGGTGGAGATCATGGACCTTATTCAGGTTTGGGGGGGGATGCCCTCAACTTCCATGATCTCAGCCCTAGATGGAGGAACACGGCCGTCTATGGTAGGATAGCTGCCAGCCTGGCCACCAAAGGCCACATGCGAACCCAGGAGCAGGTTTGCATGAAAGTCAGGTTGGTCAGGCGAGACCCCCAAACCTGAGCCCTGAGCTTTCCCTCCCCCTCTTCCCCTTGCTTCCCCCTTCCAGCTCCCTCCTCCCAGGTTTCCCCCTCCCCTCACCCACCCTCTCTCTTCCCCTCTCCCACCTCCTTTTCCCAGTCTCCCCAGAGGCTCATCCCCCAGTTTTGTTCAATAAACCCAGTTTCTATTTTTGAACATACGTGTCTTTTTTGACATCAGGAAGGGGGCTAGGGAGGTAAGTGGAAGGACATGAGGGAGGAATGGGGCATGAGCCCCCAGTGGGAAGGACCAGGGAGGCTCTGAGGGCTCCTCGTGATGGACGCTCTCCCTCAGGGCCTCCTGGATCCTGACAGCCCCCCAATGGACCCCCCGGATGGCAGCCTGGAGCAAGTGCAGCCGGGCTGATGGCACCGGCCCCACGAGACACACTGGCATGCCCAGGGGCAGCTCTGGCTCCATGTGGCCGAGTGCTGTGTTGTCCCGAGTGTGGGCACTCCAAGACAGGACTGCTTTGCTGCTCCTCATCGAGGTAGACAAGCAAGCGGGGAACCCTGAGAACTGTCTGTCCGGGGTGGGGGTAGAGTCCCTTTAAGCATGGAGCTCAGTTAGCCTCAGGCAGCAGCCACACACACTCAAGTCCTAACCTGATGCACTGCTGGCACTGGTTCTGGCCAGCCTTAACTTTGGTTCAGGGTCCACTCAATGTGGACGCACTATTTCGAAATAGCAAAACGCTATTTCAAAATAGTTTTTGTGTATAGCTGCATTATTTCGAATTAGCTTAATTCGAATTAACTATTTTGAATTAAGTTAATTTGAAATAGTGCTGTAGTATAGACATACCCTGAGTGATTCATCTACAGTACCAAGGTTGTTGCTCTGCCCTTAGGGAACACAGAAATCAAATCCTGTAGTCCTGCTTTTCACGAGGAGTAACAATATTCCTGACCATACATTTTCCTGACACTGCTATTTTGAAATAACTACTCCTCAATTCAAAGTAACTACTTCCCAGTGCTTCCTGGGGCTCTAAGTCAAGGTAGCTCATCCACATTAAGGAAGCCTGCCTCAGACTAATTTCAAGGGTTCCCTGTAGCATGGATCCACTATTTTGAAATAGCTATTTTGGGAGTTATTCATTCAAAATAAGTTATTTCAAAATAATTTCCTAAATGAGTGGCCCGTCTTTCTGAAGTGAAGCTGTAGCTCCTTTTAACATTAATAGGGGCTTCTGTGCACTCAGCACTTTTGAAAATCAGATCAAATCATTCAGGTATAATATAGACTCAGCACTCTAATTCGGGAACCTATTTTTAAGAATCTTGGCCACAGTATCTACCTCCACGAGGGGAAAAAAACCCCTTCCCCGATAGATGGGTGTGTAGGTTATACAAAAATATATATGCAGAAAGACAACATACACATGATAATGTTGCATGGTATAAAGATTATATTTTCATCCATTTTTAAGATGGATTTATTCACAAATGATGAAGCTAAGAAAGACGTATGCAGCACATTTTACACAAATTACATTATGATATTTATACTACCCAATATCATCATGTTCTTTGTGTAGGCCACATATATTACCAAAGCCACAACAAAAATAAATATTTTTCAATATTTTTGATTTTTTTTAAATAATTGATAGTGCCTACATTTTGCAATGCTGTACTCATAAAGGGAGATGCCATGTATGCCATGAGTACAACTTTGCAGAGGGTGCCAATAAATTGAGCCAAAATAGTTGTGCTAAGAATGTCAGAAGTTTTTAAGGGAATATCTCAGAACATTTCAAGGCTACAAGTGAGTATATATAATTTATGCAATTCTTAATGTAAAGTATGGTTGCAGAACATTGTAGGAGCTCTTAGGACAAATGTATATTCATACTGTGTATTATATTGAACCACAAGGCAGGTTGACTCTGTGGGGATTTTCAGGGAGGGAATGAGGGGGTACCCTAATTTGTGGTTTTCTTTTATGTAGATCACGATTCCCTACAGTGGACAACTTGTTTAAATACCAAATCAGCAGTTGGGGTCACCAATGTAGTAGTTCAGGACAGCGATACAGTAAATTCAGGATTCATTGGTATGACATCCTGATGGGTTGTCTGCTCTGTCAGTGATGATAAACGTTCAGCTCCATGCATTTTTTTATGCTCCCTTAGTATATCATGCCAGCTCTGCACAAGTAGCTAGTATAATAGACTTCATGAGACCCCCAAAGGCCACAGACTCAGATAAGATACGAAGGCACCTGAGTCAGGTTTATTGTCAGACAAAGTACATTAATAGTCATCTGTAGCCAGATGGCCTCTGAGCCCCTATACATTTGTACCCATGACAATGGACTTGGCTCAATCAATAGTTTGGATTTCACTGTTTACCCTTAGGCTGGCCAAAGAGTTAAGTTGGGGTACCTCAACATTTATAAACAAAGATGAACAATCTATGATACACACCTTACATATTATCTTACGCATTAATGATACATTTGCTACCTGCCCTTTACTTTCCTCCAAAGCATTCCTATTCACTACCTGTTGTTATGCTTTCACTCCTGTTATTTCAAATTATTTTATCATGTACTCAGCTAGGTGTCCTTGTACTGTCCTGATGGAATGTATTTACATACTTCATGTGCTTTTAGCAGTGCTAGCAGTTCTAGTGCCAAGAGACACTGACTTGCAGGCAAACATTTGCTTTCGACTCAGCCTGTCTGTTACTCATAGTATAACTCTTGCTTACTTTGGTTCAAGCACCAGGCCCATGCTTCAGACTCTTTCTTTCTTGTACAACAAGTATGGGGAAAATGTGTACAAATGCAGGAAAGTAATATTAAGGGATTTTTGCTTCTTGGAATTCTTATAACATTAATATGAGCCAAAATGTTTTTTTAAACAGTAGTGAAGAAATAGTCACTAGATTAGTTTGTATTTAATTTAAACATTATCTGTTCAGTTTTAATATTGGCCCAGTTCTATGTGATTATTTTGTTTGACCAGTACACGATCCCTGCTCAGGTGGAGTTTTCTGTATCTACATATCTCAGGCAGCTTGTTTTGACTTCGTTGAGGTTCATTAGATGAAGATATAAATCCCTAAAAATAATGCTTGATTATAATGATGTATATTGACGTACAGCCTGAAGGCCCTAAGCAAATCAGAAGTCCATTGTGTCACAGTACACAAAACTGAAAAAAAGGTGGAAGGCAACGGACACCCAGAGACCATGACCATGGTCACACAGCAGAACAGGGACACAGCTGAAGATGGTACCCAAGTCTTCTGACTTCTCCTTCAGTATTCTGTCCTTTTGGTCCCCACCATCATTTCCAGGAATAGCAAAAGAACAACCTCTCCTGAGGCACAGAGTGCAGGTGACGTTTCAGTACAATAGTTAAAGAAATACAAACTTACATGCACATTAGTTCATATTAAAGCATTAATCGGATCTCAATATTTATTAACTCTTTTTTTAAATGATACAGTGTTTATTATATGAATTATAAACCATTACCCTGGTGCCTGGCTGATTGAAACAATTACTTCACTTATTTCTATTTGAAGTTTAAAGTTGAAGTTACACTTTAAAAAACTAACAAGTTATCAGTTTCTAATAGCTATTTATTTATCAGTCATTTCCTGTTTGTTTGTTTGTTTGTTTGTTTGTTTGTTTTAAAATGGCTATTTATTGTGCTACACTATGGAGAAAAAAACATATCACTGAACTTTCTATTTCCAAATGTTTCTTTTTCACAGTGATGGCCTCTGTCAGTCTAGAAGAAGGGCAGGTATTTTGGGAGAATCATACTTCTTCCTTTTGCTACAACTAATGAGGCACATGGCAACTATTGACTGGTGCTTGATCATGCATACAGAACAAGCAGCTGATAGGAGGCACATTCTTCTTCTGAGTTGAAACCATCTGCAGCCAATCCCAGCAGGTTTTCCTTTAGGACTGTAAGTGAATGGCAAGAATACAGATTGCTACAATCATCCTAGAACTAGACGCACAGCTTAGCCAAATCCAAGAGGGAAAACTAAATAAACACATACAGATGTCTTTTATTCCAGGAAGTTTTCCATGTGCTGTAGATTCCAGCTTTCAAGAGACTAACAACTTTTTTTAATCAGAAATTAAGCTGAATGACTGAAAATTATACGTAAGAGGAAAACAATCTATGGGGAAAGATGCACAGCTGCCAACACTTGATTTTAATTGTTTATTTGATAGATATTTCTGGACAAACAGACTCAGCTATTACCAGATGTAGCATGTCTGTGTTAATAATTTGAGCTAATGGACTCTCCCTCTTGCCATTTGACAATTATCTATGGACCCAGACTGAGTCTCTCTCTCTATTTATTTATGATTATTATTTTTAAATTCCCTAGAAGGTTAGAAAAGCATAAACCAAATGATTAGGAAGCATAAGGAATGTTATATGATGTGATTGCAGTCAAGATGACGCACCAATGATTATCTTCTATGGCAAACACATAGCAAAGAATCTCAGAATGTTCTTAGCCTGACACCCCATATTGTAGGAATTGCTTTTTGCTTAAAAATATTACCTTAATATTTTGGAAACATACAGGATTTAAAAACAAAACAAGATAGCCACAGCTAAAGGAACAGAATGATTTTTACATTGCTAGATTGACTAATTTACCAATATTTACTCCACACTGAAGGCTGGGAAAATAAAGTTATATAAGTATTCTGTGCATGTTCAGAACTGTTTATTCGGGATGATATTTTAGCTATTACTTTCTGATATTGGTAATTAGCACAAAACACTGATTTATAAATCTGTTTGCAGTAAGACCATTCTCTCCAAGGGAATTGAATTGCAAAGGCTAAATAGCACAAAGCCTCAATTATCTGTTGATTATAATCATTCTGCACTGTGACAAGTGAGTTGTAAGCATCCCAGTAGTTCGGTGGAAAATAAATGCAGATAAAAACTGAACAGAAATCCTTTCAATCACCACAGAAAAAAAATGTTTTGTTTGGAAAGGTCAACAAATGCACCCCAGTTGATGTAGGATGAGTCGATAGTTGGAGCAAAATATAATTCTAATAAACAAATTTTTTGAGGTTACTGTCTTCCTTACGTAATCTTTATTTTCTAAGATATGATCAGCAGTCTGTAGACTTAAAACATTCCCTTTTACCTTTTTTGCCACTTAGGCTACGTCTAGACTGCAAGCCTCTTTCAAAAAAGGCTTTTTCGAAAGATATTTTCGAAAAAGCCTCTTTCGAAAAAGAACGTCTAGATAACAACCAGTACTTTCGAAAAAGCAGGCCTCTTTTTCGAAAGAGAGCACCCAGGCAGTCTGGATGCTCTCTTTCAAAAAAGCAGTTTGCATTACATAGCGCCTTTTTTTGAAAGAGTACTTTCGAAAAAAGGCGTTATTCCTTGTAAAACAAGGTTTTCCATGGTCGAAAAAACTGCCGCGTTCTTTCGATTTACTTACGAAAGAACGCGGCAGCAGTCTAGATGCAGGGAAAGTTTTTTTGGAAAAAGGCCACTTTTTTTGGAAAAACCCTGTAGTCTAGACACACCCTTAGTAAGTAATACCATCTAAGCAAATATGTTACATAGTTGGCTAGAAAGGCCTTATGATTAAAGCTAGGATTAGTCTCAGAAACTCTCATTTTGATTCCCACTTCTGCCACAGATTTCCTCTGTGATTTGGGCAAATCATTTAATCCACCTATCCCTAAATTCTCCATTTCCAAACTTAGATAATGGTATCTTATTGATCTCATCTTTTGTCTGTCTTAGCTATTTAGACTGTAATCTCTCTAAGACAGAGAGTTTTGTGCAGTGGCTAGTGTTTTGGGGCCCTGAGTTCAGTTGGATCCTCTAGCTGTGTAATGTGGATAACAAAACTCACCTAAAAGGTTAACAATTTTAAGGACATTTTGTATTATTTCATTTAACACAATATTTCATATAAATAAACCCCTAAGTGACATAAGGGTGACATGTTCCAAGGAAATGAGCAAACCAAGATGCCTACATGAAAAACCTCACATTTGCTTTAATGGCCCAATGTGCTCAATGTGGAATGCTTCTTGAGGTACCACTGAAGCATTCTATATATCTAGGCATTTGCACTGATCTTGTTACTGTGGGATCCGAGTGCTTGTTCTTCACCTAACCCAGTAGCTTATTCAACCTATTGGTTACATTAAGCAGTGATCACAGAATCATAGAAATGTAAGGCTGGAAGGAATTTCAAGAGGCCATCTAGTCCAGATCCTTGTACTGCACCAGGACCAGATATATCTTGTTTAACCAATCCGTAAAAAGCTCCGATTCCACAGCCTCCCTTGTTAACCTATTCCAGAAGTGTTTGTTTTTTCCCCAATACCTAACCTGCATCACCCTTGATGCAGACTAAGTTGATTATGACCTTTGGAGAACAATTGATAGATGCCTTTTTTATAAGAGCCTCCGAACTTTTGCCAGGTTTCCCCGCTCCCAGTCTTCTTTTCTCAACACTGAACATGCCCAGGTTTTTTATTCTTTCCTCATAGGTCAGATTATCTGAACATTTTTATCATTTTTGTTGATCTTCTTCGGAGTTTCCATTTTGTCAACATGCTTCCCAAAGTGTAGTACCCACATTTGGACACAGTATTCCAACAGAGGCCTCACCAGTGCTGAATAGAGTGTAACAATTATCTCTCATGTATTACATATAATTTTCTTACTAATATTCCCCAGAAAGATATTAGCCTTTTTCACAACTGCATTACCCTGTTGAATCATAGTCAGTTTTCATCCATTGACTAGTACCTGGCCCACAACAGACCTTCTGTTGGACCCCTCTAGACCAGGGGTCAGCAGCCTTTGACACACAGCACATTGAGGTAATCCACTGGCAGTCCATGATACATGTTATTGCACTGACCATCTGCAGGCACGCCCCTCACCTAAAGCTTCTATTGGCTGCGATTAACTGTTCCTGAACAATGGGGGCTGCAGGAAGGGCTTATGCTACTTCCCACAGTTCCTATTGTCTGTGGGGGACCATGGCTACGTATGGTCTATGTAAACAAAATGTCTCATGGCCCATCAGCAGATTACCCTGAAGGGCCATGTAGAAAAGGTTGTCAACCCCTGCTCTAGATACATCCTCCCAGTTTGACAATGAATCATTGATCATTACTTTTTTAATATGATCTTTCAACCACTTGAATTGCAACTATATAGTCATTTTATATAGACACATTTTCTTAGTTTATATGGAAATATGTTAAGAGCCTTACTGAAGTCAAGATATATCATGTCTACAACTTCTCAGTTAGCCACTAGACCAGTTACCCAGTCAAAAAAAAAAAAAAAAAAAAAAAAGAGAGAAGGGGGAAGGGTGGGGATTGTGTTGGTCTGGCATAATTTGTAACAAGGAAGATTTTGTTACCACCCTTACACATCAAGCTGGGTCTGATGAAGAACTTTGTCAAGGCCATGGACAAAACACAAGCAGCTTTCAAGTACCTCTGTGGAAAATTTCCAAGGTTAAGTGAAGCTAAGATAAAGGAAGGTGTCTTTGTTGGTCCTCAGATTCATGAACTTCTTCGAGATGATGCATTTGACCATGCGTTGCGTGGCAAAGAAAAGATGGCATGGAAAGCCTTCCAGTTAGTGGCAATAAATTTTCTCGGAAACAACAAGGCAGACAACTACAGGTTGTTGGTGGAAAACCTCCTCAAGGCATACAAAAGCCTTGGTTGCAACATGTCACTAAAGATACATTTTTTGCACTCTCATCTAGATTTTTTTCCACCCAACTGCGGAGCAGTGAGCGACGAGCACGGCGAGCGATTTCACCAGGACATTGCAACAATGGAGAAATGCTATCAGGGCAAAGGGAACCCATCAATGCTTGCAGACTATTGCTGGACAGTGACAAGAGATGCTCCATTTAATGAATACAAGAGACAAGCCAAGAAGCGCTGAGTAGACACTGAATAGGACTAAACTATGTACATAATAGTTTTTTGCCTTTTGTTTCATAATAAATTTTATTTATATAACCCTTTTGCTGATTCTTAAAGTGTTACATAAACAGGACAGGTGAAATATTATCATGTAAAGCAACCATAAACACATGAAAAGACCTAGGTTTACAATTTATGATTAAAACTCTACTATCTACACAATATACATAGACGTAAAATGTAAAAACTTAAATATCTTGGAAACAGTAGCCAATCAGTTGTTTTAATTGTCATATTTGAATTCAGCACATCAAAATACATAATAAATAGCACATTTTATCTCTGAAACAGACGACTTCTAAAAAATTGTAGACCATTGTAATCTGTTCCAATATCTTTTCAGTTCTGAAAGTTGGACTGATTGGCCTGTGATTCCTTGGGTCCTTGTTGTTCCCCTTTCTAAAGATAGGCATTGTGTTCACCTTTCTCTGGTCTTCTTAGATCTTACCCATACTCCATGTATTCTCAAAGATGATTGCTAATGGTTCTGAGATAGCTTCTGCTAGTTATTTAAGTACCTACTAGGATGAATTTTGTTTGGGCCCTATTGGCTTGAATATATTTAATGGATCTATATCTTTTTACCTGCTCTTCTCCAACTTAGGTTTGTTTTCCTTCCCCCTTATAGGGTAGCATAAATTTTATATATAGATATACCTATTTCATAGAACTGGAGGGGACCTTGAGAGGTCATCCACTCTATGCTCCTGCCCTCATGTCAGGACCAAGTACCATCCCTGATGGATTTGCCCTAGATGGCCCCTTCAATTCACAACCTTGAACTCACAGCCCTGGGTTTAGCAGGCCAATGCTCAAGCCACTGGGCTATTCCCCCCCCATTAGTTTGAGTCTTGTGTCACTACTGACATTTTTAATGAAAACTGATGCAAAATAGGCATTATACATGCACTTTTCTTGCATGTCAGCCTTATCAGCTCTCCTTCACCACTATCTACTTGATCTACACTTTCTGATGTCTGAACACTATTGGATATGGTTAGGATCATATATCATTTCTTCCCTGGCTGACATATTTGTACCATCATCTATAGATTCATGTTCTGTTTTCTTTTGGTATACAAGTGGCATATTATTAGGATATTCTGTAATATTCTCCTTTGTTGAAATAGGTCCTTTAATATATGTATGCTCATAAGATTTATTCATGCCATGTAATCAGTATTATCTCCATTTTATGGATGGGAAACTGAGGGATAGACAGACTATGTGATTAGCCCATGGTTACACAGAACGTTTGTAGAAAAGCAGGGAATTGAAATCAGATTACCTAAGTTCTAGAAAACATTGCAGCCTCTTTATTTTCTTTCCTAAACCATGTCTCACAAGGTATGTCTCATAAGGTATGGATCTAAAAAGAAGATTACAAATACAGAAAAATGGAACATATTATGCAAATGGGATAGAGAATTTGTTACCATAAGCTCTGACAGTCATCTTGTTTCCATCAATGGGAAACAACTTCATGATTCAGCTCATATTTTTCAATGCTGTCTGTACCTGAGTCTTCCATAAGACTTTCAGCTTACATGACAAATAGATTGCCCATGTTGGTGCCAAGACTTATGATCTACATAGCTTTTATCAATAATATAGTCCTTAAAACTGTCAATTTATGTCACACAACTAAGATACAACATTAGAAAACTGATTCTGGAAGCTTTGTTCTTAGATTGTATAGAGCCCTTTTCTCTGTCGCTTTATTCTTCACACTCCCTCCCCCCCCCCCCTTTTTTTTTTACTGGTATCCAGGGATATGCTAATTTCTTAAGTTATGCCTTGATTTTGAAAGAACAATATCTAACCTTTATGACTACATTAAAATTTAAATAGCAATCAAGTAATACTAAGTTCAAACAACTGTTAACATTTTTAGGCTTAAGAAAAATAAGTTGATGTGTACTTCAATTATAATAGATTTTATCTTTTTTTCTTTTTTGAGAAATAGCACTGATAAGATTTTAAACCATTTCTGTGAATTTCTTTAACTATCAGAGTCTCATCATTATTCTGCATGACTTGTGTGTTATGGGAGTTTTCTAGGGTTTGTTTTAAAAAGTTAAAATAAGAAGATACTTTAGAAATTAGCCATTTTTTCTTAATGGGAACTAAATTTGGAGGTGTGTTAAAAAGGGATAAAATATATTTTGTGTCCTCAGAAAAACTGTAAATATCTCTTATAGGATGGTATTTCTTCTCCACCTACAAGTAGGGTAGATACTGAACTAGCCAAAAAAAAATTTCTGCTGAAAATGGCAGTCAAATACTTCCTTTTATAACTTTGAGGTATGTAGTTTGTGGGAAATTATACTAGTGGGGATATGCATATGATATATAAAGTGTGTGATATAATTCCAGAAATACTTGGTTTCTGTACATAGATTCCAACACTGACATCTCATCATGGTGATATGGAAAGTAAGGGCAATTGGGTGTCTTCATAGCATTCTCAAGTAAACATACAAACTGATTTACAAATAGTGTACATTTCATTATTATCTTGGTTTTGAAACAGGACTTGACATGTTCCCTTCATTGTAATCTCCCAGCACAAGTCAGAAAAAGACACATCCATACTAGTTACATGTAAATATCTTTGGATTTTGAAGGGGGGTGGCGTCAGTTAATTTATGAAACCTATTCTCATCTGTTTTTCCTCCTGATGGGGAGGTTCGCTTTCCAGGTCTACAGCACCACCAGACACACTACCCCAGATCAGAATACCATAATTATTAGGGTCCACAACTCCATAAATAGCCTTACTATGTGATAGTGTGTCTAGACTACAGGGTTTTGTCAACAAAAGTGGACTTTTGTCAACAAAACTATACCTGCATCTATACTATTGCCGAGTTCTGTCGACAAAATGTCGACAGAACTCAGCAGTTTTGTCGACGGTGGTAAACCGCATTCTACGAGGAATAATGCCTTCTGTCGACAGAGTTCTGTCGACAGAAGGCATTATTGCATCTACACTGTCCTTTGCGTCTACACTCTCATGTAGACAAAGTGGCTTGCTTTGTCGACAGAACTTGATGTAGTCTAGACGCTCTTTGTCAATAGAAGCTTTGTCGACAGTATCTGTCGACAAAGCCTCCGTCGACAAAAGCCTGTAGTCTAGACGTACCCATAGTGTTTCCAGAGCTGCCCAAGTTTATGGGACATTTTAAAATTGTTTTCATCCTATCTGGATTAAACAAAAATTTCAAAATACTGAAGTTTCTTGTGAACTAGAAATCATAGTTCTCATCCCTTTTCAATCATAATCTAGCTTTATGGTAGTTCCAGATAAAGCAGAAATGCTGGTGCTGATCTGTCTCATTTACTTAATAAATGAAAACAAATCAAGACTTGGAGATTCAAGTTTGATATTAGTAAAAGATTTTGAACTCTAAAGATAGCAAAGCACCTAGAACAGGTTACCCAAGGAGGTTATTAACTTCACTGGAGATTTTTAGAACAGTTTTAATGAACACATATCAGGGATGGTCTAGATATTCTTAATCTTGCCTTAGCACAGGGAAGTGGACTAAATGACCAACTGAAGTCTCTTCCAAGCCTACATTTTCTAGAAGTATACAAATCAGTGGACTACAAATGTTCTCTTCTGTTGAAATGTCCAACTTCTTCTACAGACAGGGAGACAGAATAATAATCAACAACTATGTACAGTCTCCTTATAATTAAGTAAAATTAAGCTCATGAAACAGTAAATAAAAGATGAATTAGAAAGATTTTAAATTATTATTTTTTTATTGCAAATATGTATTTAATGACTAAAAAGAGTGGGTACACCCTGTCTTCACTGGATTTTAGTGAATCACAAATTTTCTTTCACCTTAATGAAATAACTGCCATGTGATACATTTGTAGTTCATGATGGATCACAGTCCATTCAATGCAGAACACCTCATAAATCAAGCATTTCAAACTGTCTTTTATTTACAAATAACCTTACATGATCTAGGCTATTGTTTTGTACCATTCCAAATAAATAATATGCTATTTTTATGCTACCTTTATAGTTGTAAAGTTAAAGACAGTGAAATTATATACAGCATATAAAATATGACAATACATTTCACTTTATGTTTTGTCAATTGAAAAGTAAACAGAACCCCCTAAAAGCTAGACAAACAAAGAGATTAAGGATTTTAAAGGAAAAATGACATATACTATCAACTGTTAAGACTATGGCATAATAAAGTACAATGAATCTTCAGTAATATCATGTAGTAGAGAAGCTGGTGAATGATAAGTGTTTTGTCTCCAGTTGCAAATTATTCTTCATGCAGTATACTTGTCGATATGCATGGAGTCAGTAAAAAATGTAAAGCAATGCAGTAGCCATTATAACTGAGCTCCAAAAGTTGTGGTGTAGTGATAATTTAGAACAACAACCTGTAAACTGAAAAACAAGTACAATTTAGTTATTCATAGTAGTAAATCTCTGACAACTAAAATACTTATTCAAGTGAGGCTGTGTTTTGGGAAATAGATTAGTTGATGGCATTCAAGCATATTCCTCCTCTTCCCCCCAAAAATACACATAATTTCTCAGAGCCTAGCACCCAAACCTCCCAGCAACCCACACCTGATGCTTTCCCAGCTCCCAACACCTGACAAGGTTTCCTACAGAGTTTAAAATCTTTAGTTTCAGATGGTCACAAATGACTGTAGGATGTGGATAGGTGGTAGTAAGAAACAGTAGTGATAATTTAAAACATTAACCAAACTCAAAAATAAGTACTTCATGTTTTACTGAGATCCTCAGTACAAAGAGACAGATTGAAAAATCACATAGAAGCTTAATCCAAGACCCACTGAAGTGTACAGAAGTCCTTATGATGATCTCAGTTGTCTTTGGATAAAGACCTAGGGTTCAAATTAGAATTAAGTGCATTAAGTAACAAACTACTATTGACATCAGGCCCCAAGTTTCAAAAAGTCTTGCCCGTGGTTTGTTTAGCTATTATCAGTACTATTACTCCTGCTAGTCATTGTCCCAAATGGTACATTTTCCCCAGTTTCCCCATCCTTTATAGGGAAATAGTTATCAATAGTTATCTTTAGTGTCTAGCTATGCAGGTTTATTTTTAATAGTTCAGCACAGCAATATCCACTTTATTGTATAATTCCTTCACAAGTTTTTAGATATTTCAGTTGATATGTAACAGTCTTTTATCTTGAATGAGCAGTGATTGTCTTTGTGGCATTGATGACAAGAAAAGGCTTCAGGTCAAATTCATTTCTCGTATGACTCCATTGAAGATAAAAGTTATACCAGAGATCAAGTCGTCCAATCTGCCTGAACTCTTAAATCAGAACTACAGCCAAATATCTGTAACACATGCTGCCAGCTGCAGAAAGATGATAAACCTACCTGGACTGCACTAGGTGGGATATCTGGAAGCTTAATAAACTGCAGTATACTTGGAAGAGATGAGCACCTAAGGCTAGATTCCCAAAGACACTAATTTCTAGGTGACTAAGAAAATCACAGAGACTCACAAAGCTTGACTTCACTGTCAAGGCTCTCTGTCCAGTGAATAGGGAGAGGTATACTCCCTAGAATGGGATTCAGACAAGCCAGTATGCTAAGTGGCTCCTTACTTAAGCTGGCCAATGGGGGAGGACAAAATGAGGCATCTGTACTAACCCCACCCTTTTCTAAAATAAGTACGTAAGGCAGGAACATGTCTTCCTCTCTTTGGGATAGTCAACTGAAATCTGTTTTCTTCCATTACTCCCCTTTGCTTTCTGGGACATTTTGTGTGAGTTTGCCTTTATAGGAGATCAACCTAGGAGGCAAGCACAGAGCATGTGTAACACCGACAGACATAATCAAATCTGGGCCCTCTGGAGCTTAATGCATGAGCCTCTACCACATGAGCTAAAAGCCAACTGGCTATTAGCTAAGGATGTAGAGCAGACTCATTATTCTCTCTGTAAGCAGTCCCAGTGTGGGCCACTATAGCACACGGAGCAGGTGAGTAGGTTACATACACTTACCAACTCATATCCTGCTTCTGGTTTGGTGAAGGAATGCTTGATTTTTCCAGTTCATGAATAGTTCATGAATAGTGCTGGGACTTCTGCATCCAGACACTTGGTGTGGAGCTGCTATGTACAAGCTCAGAGGTAGAAACATAGGCTAAGAGGGAACTTTTACAATGAGAGTTTAGGCACCTACAGGGTCTGGCATCAGTCTAGGAGGAGTCTTAAGAACCTAGTGGGGTCTCATTCTGGGATTTAGGTACCAAAGGTGATTTTAAAAATATGAACTTGATACATTTTGGTGTTTGTAAAAGTGTGAGAAAAAAAATAGCTAGAAAATGTACTTTGGAATGCTGTTAACACTGATCATCATATTCCAGTTACTTCTGGAAACATATTGCTAATAATGGCAAATATTTTAGGGTTTTGGATGCAGACAAGAGTCCACTGATAACCAAACTATTAATAAAGAATTCATTCTGATAGTTTTGAAGAAAAATTTAATATAAGATCTGTGAAGGAATACCATGGCTGAGGTACAATGTTATTCCTTCAAGAACTGTATGGAGGAGCTAATGCTTTTAAGGGTATGTCTACACTGTACACTTATTTCAGAATAAGCTATTCTGGAAGATATATTCCGAAATAGCTTCTTTTGAAATAGAGCATCCACACTACAAGGAAGCCTCAAAATTAGTCCGAAGTAGCCTCCCCTAATGTGGATGTGCTATCTCGATTTAGAGCCCCAGGAGGCACTGGGGAGGAATAACTTAGAATGGCCTTGGTGATGAGCTATTTCAAAATAGCAGTAGTGGAATGTCCACACTGCAGCTATTTTGAAATAGCTATTTCAGAAGAGGAGTTATTCCTCATGGAATGAGGTTTACAGAAGTCAGAATAAGCCATCCATTATTTTGATATTATTTCAAAATAACAGAATTGCTGTGTAGATGCTTGCATTGTTATTTCAGAATAACACTAGTTATTCCGAAATAACGGTGAAGTGTAAATGTACCCTAAGACTGATTTCAAGAAATATGTCATTTTTTTTACAGACAGGTAACAGTGTACATAGCAAAATACCTGCCATACATACAGGCTATCTGATACTCCAAATGAGCAAATATGAATCTGAATCTGAATATGCATTTTATAGTTTAGGGATGTTTAGATCCAGGATTTGTTTCAGTAATAAAAAAAAGAAAGAATATAAAAGAGACCTTTATTTATTCTATATTAACCGGCATTTGCTTTATGTACTGTGGCAGAAATGTAGGCAAAAGGAAAAAAGAAATGAATGGCCCGTCCAGAGTGATGAGAGCAAATTGTCTTAATCAGTGATGGGAATTAATAGCACACAAACAACAACAAGAAGCACAAAACCCTGCAGCATTTTTCTTAAAGTACATCATATTATAAAAGAAGATGGAGATAATTGAGCAATGAACATGTCTCATAAGCACTACACATCACTCTCTTATCCCATGTGCTATACAGGCTTTTCTTCTTCAAATCCCTTATTAGACTCACTGTTTTCAGTACATTTTCCAAAGCTTACCTCCATTGCAATAACTTCTACCTGTATTCTGTTTCCTGAAACCATATTATGGTCAGCCTGATTCTCCCCTTTCTTATATGGTCATTTACACCCGTGCCAAATACAAAACACTGAAAAATCCAAACAGAATAGTCTAATGGGAACTGCAAGTGCTGATCACCACTGAAAAATAAACACACATATATATAGGTGTCCCCCCTCTAGACTCCTTCATTTGAACATCCCTTGCATGGTGATTGCTTTTGATGTTGTAGCAATCTTTTTTTCCCCCCTAATGAATAAGCAGTAATTGGATTTATGAAGACTTTGGGCCAACAAAGCTCAAGATAATAGAGGAAGAAGTCAATAAAAGAACTACCAAGGGTACCCAAACACTCTAATTCCCATTCAGTATTTTTACCACAAAACTATCGTATGGTCCTAGAATAAAGGGATTAGGGTATGGTGAGCAGATGTTACCTAGATCATCCTGATATTAGGGGCCTTATGTGATATATGCAATTATAATCTCTCCTATCCCCATCCCTCTCAAAAAGTGTCCTGATGTTTCACACTTGCTATCTGATTACCCTATACTTGGGGCAAAAAAGATATGGTGGGTCTAGAACAATGGAATGACTGCATAATACAATCTTCTGCCCTGCAAGTTTGTTAATATTGAATGATAAATATTTGTAGTGTGCTTTTTGTTATCATAATTCTTTTTTTTGGTATGAAACTAATGCATAGAAATTAGTAAATTTGATAGTCAGAGACTGAAAATCAGGAGAGGCGTTCACGCAGTATCCCTATGCTGCTCTCATGTTATCACAATCCCAATTTCATAGTAACTAGAAGTAATGCTTCCAAAGTGCTTTGTCGGCAAATTACAGCCCTGCCCCTTTAAATATGTGAGGAGGGATATTGCTGGCTGGCCAAATGAAGGGAAAACTGTTTTATGGCTGCGGGAGGCAACTGCTGCAAAGGGGGGCGTGAGGGATCAGTGTGGTTGCTGACTAATCTCTGTGGAATGCAGCATTTAAAGGGGTATCTGATGCCTTCCTTTTACATACAGCATTCTGGGAAAAGAGAGGGAGCTGGAAGAAGTGCCCCTCCCCCCCCCGACACACACACACACACAATCCTAGTATAGTAAAGTCCCAGCAATAAATTCACTGGACGGACTTGGATGGAGAGAAAGGGGGAGCTGGTAGAAGCCTCGCAGATAATTACAGAATAAACATCGGGTTACCTGCATTTTAAATTGTTATCTGCTGGGTAGTTCCAGACATCTAATACATTTGTGGCTTGATAAAGTCCATGACAAATGTCTCCTGTCCTTCTATTCATATAGTCAGGCAATGGCATAATCTGGATATGCTAGCCAGCTACAAAATAATTTCCACTAGCATCTATCAAAACTATTTCTTCCAAAAAGAAGTTACAAGTTAGCCCCTAAAAATGTGACATATTTATTGGCCTAGGCAAGACAGTAATGAAATATACTGGAGAAATATCTATGGGTGTATCTAGACTACACCTCTCTGTCAACAGAGAGATGTAGATTACGCACGTCGAAAATTGCTAATGAAGCAGGGATTTAAATATTCCGCGCTTTATTAGCATAAACATGGCCACTGCTTTTTTTTGACATGGAGCTTTTTTGAAAAAAAAACGGCAGTCTAGACGCGGATCTGTAGAAAATAAACCTTTTCTCGACAGATCCTGTAAACCTCATTTTTTGAGGAATACAGGATCTGTCGAAAAAGGGTTTATTTTCGACAGAGCCACGTCTAGACTGCTGGGGTTTTTTTCAAAAAGCTCCGTGTCGAAAAAAAAAGCGATGGCCATGTTTATGCTAATGAAGCATGGGATATTTAAATCCCTTCTTCATTAGCAATTTCAACATGCTTGATTTGCATCCCACTGTCGACAGAGGGGTGCAGTCTACATGTATCCTATATGTGAATACATAGGGGTCATTACCCATACAGAGGACTCAATTCAACTCTCTTTTAAGTCACTGGGGCTTTTCAAAAGAAGCAGGATCAGGCCTAACCTTATTTATCACATTGAATAAATAAAACACAAGATAAGCAGAGAAGCCACAAAGAAAAGTTTGAGTTCTTTCATTTTTTAAAATGTTATTAGAGCAGATGATTGTTTTTATAAAAAAAATAGGCTACTGACCATGGCTACCTCTAAAATACAAGATAATCTATTTAATGTGCTGGGTCACCTTTCAATAAGAAATCATTCCATCCTGTGTACAAACCAGGCTCAGTCAATTCTGTTTCCGTCTGTTTCTGTTTTCTGCTGTTTTCAAGGCCAGATTACTCTGTCATGCTGTTAAGTGACAGGTGGCATGATTTGATGTGTCACATCAAGTGATGTCATTGCATGAATTGACATGTCCTATAAAAAAGTTCAAATGGCTAGGATTTTTTTGTGATTATTTTGTCAAGCTCAGAGCAGAGACAAAAGAACATCGTGCATTTCATCCCTCAAGGTAAAGCTGTGAGATTCAAGGGGGTTTTTTCCTCACCACTACATGCGTTTGCTTTTTTATAGGTTGAAATCAAGTACTTCCAAATAATTCAAAAGCACTTAAACTGTTTTATGATTTAGGGGGTTATGTTTACAATCTTACAGTTTGAGCAATACACTTCTCTCACTGTCATGATGTTCATCTGAAACTGTGCACCCTCATTCAGCTCAGTCAAACCTAATAGTATTCTCTCATTTTCAGAGTTAATTATTCTTTACCAAGAGATTCCAACAACACTCAGAAGGTAATTATTCATGTTATTGCCAGTGGGATACTAAAATTAGTTTATGGAAATATGCAAAATGTAGAAACATAAACATATGCAACCTTAGGTATAAACATGTGCATACACAGACACACAACCATTACTTTTGTGTCTTATACAATTATCTCATGATGTGGAACAATAAAATGCAAATGAAAAACATCACAAACCTCTTCAACCAAAATCAGTTGTGTGTGTGTGTGTGTGTATGTGTAAGCATACATGTATATAATGCTTATGACAATAGAAATATAAATAACAGCATGAAATTTATGGGTGGTACAATTCTGCCATCTACAGGTAGCTGCAGGACAAAAATAATGTTCAGGATTAAATAAAATAAATATGGGCTAATTTGTAGAGTGTAAAATTCACATATTGATATGAGAGGAAAATATTATTATATAATTCTGTGGGATGGTGTTGTCTCTTGTACAATATTATTTCTCATAAATGGTTTGAGAGGCAGAGCCTCCTAAACATAATTAAAGGCTAATGCCTCACCTACTCCATAATACTGTCAGCAAGCCTTAAGTATATTTCTATCAAATCTATATTTTATGCACAATTTTATCTAAAAATGCATCTTAATACAAATGTATTTATTGAGATTGTTCTATGCAATCAAAAACATTTGATAGAAGTAATTAACTTTTTCTTTATGTTTTATTTTAAAAAATAAATATAAATGTCAATTACTATCTTGAACAAAAATTTTAGATTCCCCATCACTCAGCTAGCCACAATGTATATGCTGCTGTGACATTTCTTTTATATTATTGTCTAGTCAAATAGTACGAATCTCCTAAACTTGTTTATGACTGTTGGGTACAATGATAGCTCAGTAATCAGTCTTTCAGCTATAAAATAAGGAATATGGGTCTATCCAGTTTCCTGAATAATTCTGTTTATTACAGATTTTTTTAATGAATCTTGGAGTTGATGGATGAATGAAAAAAATCTCTGCTGAAGACCGGATTCCTATTAAAATTGGGGTGAGGGTGGGAAGGGAGCCCTAAGGAGGTAAGGCTTGCTCACATTCTCCTTCATGTGAAGAAAGTACTAGCAAAGGATTGCATGATAATCTAAGTGAACTTGACCATTTTTCTGTTGACCTTGGACCATATTTTCATGCAGAACTCCTGCTGAAATTAATGGGAGTGTTGCATAAGAAATTATAGCAGGCTCATGCACAGTAATCAACAACAAAATCTTAATAGGAATCAGTATGCTGCCCCAATAATGACCTAATTTAAGATGATTGCACTACATTAAGAAAGCAATGGGTTGTTGTGTCTGGGTTTTTTAAATAGAATGGGAAAATTAACAGAGAATATACACTTCTCCCCATATGATACACCATCCTCAATATTCTATTTTAATTATAATCAATGTTAAGACCTTTCCATTAAATGTGAGAATGTGTTAGGTCCTGATCCAAAGCCTATTAAAACCAAAGGAATGAAATCCATTGATTTCAATGTACTTTGGATCAAGCTCCTAAACAGCAGATGCTAGGTTGCATGTAATAATTGTTTGCACCTCACACCTGTGAATGTCAAAAAAGAAGGAAAATTAAGGAACAAGGAAATGCAGTGCTAAACAGAAATCCATTTCTGCCTTGTGGAGTTAATTAGCAATTGATTTAGACTAACCGTAAACACATATTTGCTGCTAATGAATCTGAGCAATCCTCTTTTGGAATCAAACGTGAAAACATAAGTTTTAAAAAAACAACAAGAAAACAACCGCAAAACTTCATGGTTTTACACTCTCTTTCCAAACTCTTATTTTGAAACTTTTAATGATAATATATTAGCTGCACAAGAAAACAAGTAAACCAAAATAGGACCTAATGTTATCTAAGTTCACTAAATGCCTTGTGACATGGATTTATAGTGCAATTTATCATAAGATACAGATAAGAAACTGGAGTGGGTAAACTGACAAGTTTAACTGATTACACCAAGTAAAAATACAAGAAATGTATTTGTGGCTGAGGCATGGTAGAGTAACGATGTGCATGTCTTAAAAAATGGGATTACAAGACAAGAGCAAGTTCCAGCAAGGGTAGTGTTAGCAAAGTTTGGTGAGGTTTTTTTTTTACCTAGATTCGCAACATATCAAAAATGATATAATGCTTGTCTCTCAGGTTTGTTTTCTGAGTGACCTCTGAAGACATAGGCAAAGATATACCATTTTCTAGTAGATAATAAAGGTAACAATATTTGAAAACTCCTTCATGCTGTGTCTAAATGCTATTATGCACAACAAAATGAGATCCTCTTACAAATCTATTGTTCTACGCACTGATTTAAAAAAAATAATGTTAGTAACTGTTTTTCTAGTCATTTTAACATGTTAACACTCCTGGTTTTGAGATAAATTTTTATCAGGATGGTGGAGGGGAGGGAATGTCTTAATGATGTCACAGCTCAATTATACATAATCAATGTAATATGGTGATATGACTCTATCCCTAAAATTGTACTGTGTTTAGATCACCTATTACAATCAATGGGAGTATTGAATAAAAATTGATGACAGGATAATCATTTAAAACTGACATATTGTTACTGTACCATAGCAAATTAAAACTTTTCAAGGGAAGATTTTAAAAAATTCCTGCTTTCGAGGAAGTGTTTAGTTTAACTTGTGCGTTAATCAGTGTGAGTAAAGATTGTAAACCAGGCCTATGTTTAGGGGCTACAGGTAACAACAGCTGCTGAGACTGGACTCCTGGGAGTAGGAGCAGAGTTTCATTGCTTCCACACCACATTGGTCTCTTCCCATATCGACAGCTTGGTTTAGCTGCTTCCTTGTCACTTGTTTCCCTTTGAGCACATGAGCTCACATGCCCCCTCCTTGGTGCATATGAAGAATCAGGTCAACTCTGATTTTCAGCATATTTATATGGTTATTTCAGGGAAACATGCTGAGTACATTGTTGTTCTCATTTCTTTCTCTTACTCCTCCCACTTCTGCCTACTCACATCTTGTTGATGGGACAGCCAATATGATTGTGGGTGATAGAATGGGATACTTATGCATTGCCACTTCTACTTTCTGGAACACCTTGCTAAGTCCTATTGCATCTGACCTATGCCCATGTTAGTTCTGTGGAAGTGTGGGAAGTCCTGTGTTTTGGATACAACAATCACAAATACATTTCTTTTCGTGAACCCCTTAAAATAGCCTAGTTGTAATTTTTTAAACAAGCAAACAAGGAATCAATTCATAACAGTGAAATGAAAACATTTATTTAATGAAAGAAAAAATAATAAGGCATGTAAGAGTCCACATCAATTGTATAATATGTATAATAGAGGAAATATTACAAATGAATAACCTGAGATGGAAAGTAATTTCTCCTTTTATTAAATTACTAGCAATTGAACTTTAGGGTTTCTGCTTTCCCAGCCTACAGCAAAAAATAGTTCAGAGAATGAAGCACCTTGAATTATATTACACTTTTGTGATAGCCTCTGCTTCTCTCAGGGAATTAAAAGAAGCAAAAAAAACTAGCTATAAATACAAAAAAGCCATTTAGATTAACTAGAGGTGCTATAATATTAATAAAATAATCATAATAATAACCTTAAAGATTCAAAATAACTAGAAGTCAGTTTCAAAGCATGGCTATTTGAGGTTGTGGAGATAGGGAGAGTCTGATAGTCCATGGGGGACATTTAAAAAAAAAAAGTTTTTAGGCACCCAAACAGGTTTTTAAGTGTCTAAACAGGCTTTTAGGAACCCAAGTACCACTAAACTTCAATGGGACTTTGGCCCCTACCTCCCACTGGTGCCTTTGAAAATATTCCCAGTGGACTTTCAGTTTTGTGTTGCAATGAGAATGTTCACACCTGCACATCACCTAAGGCCATCCCATTCTGTGTAGAGGGTGTGAGTCTCATGTTGCTTATAGTGTAAAAGTGGTACATCAGTGTGCATGAGGTGAGAGCCAAAACCACCTGTAAAAACCTAGGTCAGGCTGAGATATGTTGAAATGTTTAGTTTTACAAATTAATGGAATGTTTTCAGAAGTACAATGGACCTCTGAACACAGGGCAACTTAACAACATGTAGATAAACCTGTGTCTTTCCTGCTTACCCCTCTTAGAAACCACTATGATTTTCCTTCAGTTTCAGGGGGTGGATAGGGGCAGATGAGGAGCCATCAATGAGTTTTATGGTAATGGGATAACCTGTGATCATGACCTTTCAGAAGTAGTACTTCAGGGAATTCCCCAGATAACAGCTAAATGCTAGCCAACTACTTTCTTCCATTTATTATGCAAATAGACAGGAATCGGTCTGTGGTCTGAGAACAGAACTGCATTATCATTCCAGCTCTAGATATGACTGCGCTGCATATTTGGCCCATTCTATTTGAGTATCACTTTCTGAGGGGCTGAGCATCCACAGTTTTCATTAATATAGAGGTAATCAGACAACAAAAATCAGCCCCATAAAATCTGTTTCAGTTTTACAATGTATCAGCTGAGAATGATAATTCTTGACTTCCTCACAGAAGTGTGGTGAGAAGTAATTATAAACTTTGATGGGAACCAAGTTGCTGTTAATTTTCAGTGTTATTATTTTTATTTTATTGCACACTAAACTACATTAAAACCATCTTGTCCTTTTATCACTCTCTGCTGTTTCAGGCACCTAAAACACTCTGGTTTTCATTCACCGAAATTTCCTCAATTGGTAAAATTTATCTCAGCACAGTCAACCTGCACAAAGCCTATAGACTACCTAAATCCCACATAAACCTCACAGTTGGATTTTTGCTTTTCCAGAGAAAAAACATTGTATTAATTTTCTTTGAGTGTATAACTGAGTTATAATAGAAATTTTCCAATTAAATAATATTACCACTATTTTAGCAAATTCTGCACCAATTTATATGAGTTACAGATAGTGCAGTGCAAATGTAATGCTATGAATGTACGTTGGTCTAAATATTCTCTGTTTATAAATAAATGTGATTTCTTCTCCAGAATACAAGAGTAAGCAAGTGATGTGTCTTGTTTTCTACTGCTTATCTTTTCTGTTACTTTAATAAACTGCAGTAGAACCAATCTGTGGTAAATTTAATACAGCAAAATAGAATAAAACAACATCTGCCACAAAAATATCCATCACTAGCCCTATATTCTCAATGCCGTCTGCAAGCTGGTAATAAGGAGATATAAATGACTTGGCTCTGCCAATTTCTAGTTGTGCAGTCAGTGTGAAATACAGGGATTATAAAATGTTCCTCTGTCAGATATTTTGGCAGTGATTGGAATATCTAGTGAAATATGGGATTTTATTCTTAGTACTTTAAGTTAATAACAATAACTGTAAAACTAATATTGTTCTTTCCTATAATTGCTGCTATTCATCACATAGCATGAGAAATTCAGGGACAAATATAAGCCACTTTGTTTCAATGTAGGCTCCTGGGTAAGACTATAATAATATTACTGAGATTTTCTTACTTAAAACATTATTCAAGGGAATTATACAGTAATAAACCCATACATTTAACAACAAGCCTTATGGAAGAGTAAATTAATCGTTTTATGCTTTGCAGCAATCTTGCCACCCATGTTCTGACAATGTAACCAATGTACTGTGGCCACCATCACTGTCAACAACATAGTCACTGTTCTGTGGCTATTAGTCCAGTAATTAAAGAGCCACATTCAGGTCATATCTCCTTGTATTCTACACTATTTTTTCAAGATAAAAGAGAACACAATATATAAACAAGGGAGGAACATTGGTTTTCATTGCAATCCCCTGGTTTTAGCTGTCCAGGGAATTTTTCAAACATCTACCTCTCTGATGAATTTCACAGGTTTCTTGTCTAACTGAATGTGAACTTGGTGGAGAAAGCCAAGCAACAATAGTTCATCTGATTTTGAATATAAGGACAGTAAAGAAACTATTATATTTCTTCCCCATTTCTTAAAATCTTGGCCACACTGATCACATGCAATACATCAACTAAACAGGTATTTCACTAAGGCTATGTCAACACAGCAGTGTTATTTCGGAGTAACTGAGATTATTCCAAAATAATGTAGTCCATGTCTGCACAGAAAGCAGCTATTTCGACATAATGTTAAAACAATGCTGAGATGGAGGACTTCTTACTCCAACTCCTGTATCCCTCATTTTATGAGGAGTAAGGGAAGTCAGAGGAAGAGTGCTCTTTCTCAGGCTTCCTGCTGTGTAGACAGCACCAAAAGCCTAAATAAGCTATTTTGACTTAAGCTATGCAACTGATTTAGCTCAAGTTGCATAGCTTATTTTGGCTTTAGCCCTGCTATGTAGATGCACCCTAAGATATTAAAATACACAGTTAAGAGACTGTACATCTGTTGGAGACATTTTTGTTTTGGAGAAGGCTGAGGTTATGCTTCCAAATTGATGCACAGGGTAGGTGGTTGACCAGCAGGATACATTACTATGAAACTGTTTATTTTAATGCCGGCGAAGAATGTATAATAGTGTAATTTATTGTGTAATTATTTGTGTTAGGCATCTAGCCTTAGAGAGGTGTCTTTATTATTTCAAATGAAAATGAATAATCAAATGCTCTGGTGACCATATGCTTCTCTGTCTCTGTGTCTCTGTCTGTCTGTGTAATGCACAACATAACTGAAAACAATTTTATGATCTCAATGTATATTTTCCTACATATGTCAAAAACTTAGAAGCAAGTCAGAAACCATGAACAGTATAGATGGAAACAAAAAATGAGCATGACTTCTGAGGGGCCAGGAATCTATGGATTCTAGCTTTGGGTTATTTACTTATTGAGAGAAAAATAAGTGAACCCAGTATATCCCCCCATTATACTATATTTACAATTCATGTAGGACCTGCATGAACCAAGATTTTCATTTTAATAGGGATATTAAACAGCACAGCTAACAACTCACAGAGCTCCAGAAAGCAGCTTCAGAAAGCCGCTCGGGGTCAGATTTCCACTTTACGCACCCATAGGCACGGCATATTCAGTGGTCTTCCTGCCTACAGCTGACTTCATGTTGTATACAGTAATAGAAAGATAAAGCTCCCTTGGAATGCTGGTGCCCCTCAGCACATGCCTAATTGGATATCCAGCCCTGAGTTTGCTACTGTCATTGAACTGCTTCAAACACTGTGGATGAAATCCTGACTATTGAAGTCAATGAGAATTTTCCCATTGACTGCAAGGGGACAGGATGTCTGTGTATATTTTTCCCCGTCTGCCTCCCCCCCCTCCACCATACACACCGTATGCAAATCCTCTTGTGGTAATACTGGGCTAAGGTTGACAGCTGCACAAACCATGATGAGGATGTTCAGGTGTCATTCAAAATTCCCCTAAGGTTCACAAGTTGTTGTGTCCTGAAAAGCATCTTGCTATTAGAGGGTAAAATGTCATTGAAACTGTGTCTTACCCAAAGCCTCTCTTTTTGTTTCTAGTTGTTTCCTTAGCTGTTAACTGCAAGAGAGGTCCTTGGATCCTTTAATCTCCCTGTCCATACATTTTCTAGAGTCCTTCTATTACATCATCACAGCTCCTCTCTCTTAATAAGCTCAAGATGGTCACAATTCTCTCACCTTTATTTCTATTTCTTGGACAAATCCATAGTATGTTATATTCAAACTATGATCAACTATAAAATCAATATTGATAAGACCAATCAGGGCATTTTTTTTAAGTTCTACATGTATGTCCTACATTAGCCAGATCTTGTCTAATTCAGTTTTTACTGCCAACTGATCAACTGAATATCTCCACAAAATTCATGTTTATGAAAGAGAGATGGATACATAAGCAAGTAGAAACTAGAGTTGTCAAGTGACTTAAACATTTAATTATTAAATATTAGAATACTATTTAAATATTGTGCATGTTTTCCACATTTTCAAATATACTGATTTCAATTACAATACAGAATATAAAGTGTACAGTGCTCACCTTACATTTATTTTGATTACAAATACTTGCACTGTAAAAAAAGAAATAGTATTTTCAATCACTTAATGTACTGAAGTGTAGTCTCTTTATCATGAAAATTGAATCTACAAATATAGTATTATGTATAAAAAATAACTTCATTCACAGTGTAAAACTTTAGAATCTACACATTCATTCAGTTCTACTTCTTGTTCAGCCAATCACTCAGACAAACAAGTTTGGTTACAATGCGCAGGGGATAAAGCTGCATGCTTTTAGTTTATGTCACCTAAAAGTGAGAACAGGTGTTTGCATCACACTGTTGTAGCCAAAGTTATAAGACATTTATGTGCCAGATGTGCTAAGATTAATGTATATCGTCATGCTTCAATCACCTGATATGCTGATGATGTATTCTGCTTGATAACAGTCCAAAGAAGAGCTGACAGATGTATGCTCATCTTCACCATCTGAGTCAGATGCCACCAACAGGTTGATTTTCTTTTTTGGTGGTTCAATTCTATAGTTTCTGCATCAGTGTTGCTCTTTTAAGACTTCTGAAAGCAAGGTTTTCATCTCATCCCTCTCAGATTTTGGAAGGCACTTTACACTCATGAAACTTGGATTGAGTGCTGAGGCTATTTTTAGAAATCTCATATTGGTACCTTCTTTGCGTTTTATCAAATCTGTTGTAAAACTGTTCTTAAAATGAACATGTGCTGGGTCATCATCTGAGACTTCAATAATATGAAATATATGGCAGAATGTGGGCAACACAGGAGACATACAATTCCCCCCCAAGGAGTTCGGTCTCAAATTTAATTAACTCATTATTTTTAATGAGAATTCTCAGCATGGAAGCATGTCCTCTGAAATTGTGGCTGAAGCATGAAGGGGCATATGAGGGTTTAGTATAGCTGGCACATAAATGTCTTACAATGCCAGCTACAAAAGTGCCATGCAACTGCCTGCTCTGGCTTTCAGGTGATCTTGTGGATAAGAATCAGGCAGCATTATGTCCCTTAAAGGAAAAAAAAGTGATTGGATGAACAAGAAGTAGGAATGAGTGCATTAATAGGCTGTAAAGTATTACATTGTTTTGTTTTTAATGCAGTTATGTAACAAAAAAAACTAAAGAGATTTCACTACAATATCTGAATGAGCTGAATTGAAAAAATATTATTTCTTTTGTGTATCATGTTTACAATGCAAATATTTGTAATCAAGAATATAAAGTGAGCACTGTACACTTGTTATTCTGTGTTGCAATAGAAATCAAAATATTTGAAAATGTAGGAAATCATCCAAATATTTAACACATATACATTTTTATTATGTTGTTTAATAGTGCAATTAATCACAATTAATTTTAATTGTGATTAAATTTTGAGTTAATCACACGAGTTTACTGTGATTAATCAACAGCCCTAGTAGACAGACATACAAACACACACAGAGAGTTGTCAAATTAGAACAATCTTTACCTGTATTCCTTCATTATCTATAATAACTACAAAACAAGATTTGAAAGCTAATAGATTATGAAAAGAATAAGAGACTACAAAGCAAGGATAATGTATGCCTATGAATGTGCTGTTGTATACATTTAAATGGAATATGTTGGCTACATTGTAAACATAACCCAGTCACTGTCTAACATTAAACAAGGTCAGAGGTTTTATATACAGTGACCTTAGCCTATTCAGAACTATGGCAAACACACTATGGTCTGGTCCATACTACATGGGAAGGTCGAAGTGAGACATGCAACTCCAACTATGTAAATTATGTAGTGGGAGTCAATGTACCTTATATGACGTTTCCATGCCATCCACACTGTGGGAAGCTAATGGGAGCGAATGCTCCCATCAGCTTCCCTCACTCCTTGTGAGGAGCAGGAGTACTGGCACTGACGGGGGAACCCTTTGAGTTCAATCTAGCGGGTCTATACTACAACTGGTAAATCAAACCCCGGCAGATCAACCACAGCAGCGTTGATCTACCATGTATTGTGCCCTGTTAGAAATCCTTTAAACCTATTATTAAGGATACAGAAATGAAGGAGAAACAGTTGAAGCATTTGAAATGTACAATAGTAAGGCTTTCTTTAAAAAATATCCCTTTTTCTCTTTCCCTTTAACTGTAGAAAGTTTTTAGAAGGGGAAAAAAACTTGTTTGACAGTGTCTTAGATGGTATCAAAGATGGTAATAACTTTGTTGAGGGGAGAGGGATGGGAACGTAGCTGAGAGAGACTAGGGATGTCATTGCTGCTGATTTGTTGAAGTCCAATTTTAGAAGGAAAAGACCCCCTGTTTGACAGTCTCTGAGATGGTATCACAGATTTTAATACTTGTCATCCCAGGTGGTGTTTGGGATTCAGCTGGAGCCAGCAGGGGAGGTGAAGCCATCTGCAACCTTTTCTCTGGCCCCTTCTGTTCAGAACTCCACTCAGGATTAGGATGATAAAGTCCAGAGTCCTAGGAAATGGTAGGGATGGCAATCATGATGGTGAAGCTCACTTCAGTAGCTTTTCCTTATTGGTCCTTGCTTTTCTTTGTTTTTGTGTCCCACCCCCATCTCTTTTGTTTAAGGGCCCAAAAAGAAAGTGGTGGGTAGCCTACTTCTTCATTGTTTTGACTGTCAACTAGGCTTAATATCCAATATACTAATTTGGGCTTATAAACTGACAGCTCCACATTTCCTGTTTTTAACATGCAGAATTTCAACATAGTCCTTGAATTCTGTCAACTTCATCTTTTTGTTAGATAAATTCAATTATTCTGTCTCCCCTTCATCCCTTCGTCCCAATACAGGTTATTGTAACAGCTTGCAAACTTTTACATCCTATTCTACAGTTGAGCAAATGATTTGGGTACATTTTTAGGTCCAGTGGTCACAATATAATCCCTTCCTTTTATTAATCAGTTCCACCAAACAAAATCAAATTAAATATTTGTTCATAAATTTAAAAAAAAAAATCAAACCATTTTGAAGGAAAGGAGAGGAGGGAAGTACGTGGTTACATTTTACGGTTTGCAAAGTCTTTATGCCAAAGTGAAATTTACACGTCTTGATTGTCTAAAAAATTATTGTTGAACTTCCCAATGTTAATAAAATTAAGATCTTACAACTCACTTCATTTGTAGCTAAAACAAAAGTTGAAACTGCTGTTGTTATACATTCGTAAGACAACATGGCCACTGTGGGGAACATAGACCATCCTGGCACTCTAACTTGTAACACTAGCATCATCTTGCATGCCAAGAAGAAGACTCATTGAAAACAATCACAAAAATTATAAAATGTTGGTGATGCAATAGGTGTTGGTTCTGTTAATTTGAAATTCAATTCACAGTTAATGTAGTAGCAGCCCTGAATTAAGCTGACATTTTATTAACAAGAAGTTTACACAAGATGTTATTTTAGTAAAAGTCTGCTTTAGAAAATTAATTTCTAACAATTTACAACTTTTCATTTTACTACTTTACTTTTTCTTTAAAATATTTTTTCATTAAAATGTTATTAATAAGAGAAGCTACAAATCTTAATGTAAAAGAAACCAAACCAAGCATTTGTTGAATGGTAAACTTCAGGTAGTTCAGTAAAGATAATACTCCATCCACTTTGTATCATCTAAGCCCACATCTCCACTTATCAGACGATCAACACTCTGGTGATAGATCTTCCAGTGTTCGATTTAGCGGATCTAATAAAGACCTGATAAATTGAATGCTCAGGGTGCCCCCATTCTCACTGTACTCCTCGCTCTTGTGAGGAGTAAGGGAAGATGATGTGAGTGTTTCTCCTGTCAACCTCCCACTATGGAGATGGTGACAAGATCAGCTTAAGGTGTGCTAGCTCCAGCTCCATTATTTATATAGCTGGAGTTGCGTAACTTAAGCCACCCTTCCCCCTACAGTGTAGACCTGTCCTTAGAGACTGTCAATTGTGGGGAAAGAAGGAGTTCTTCTAAAATTAGACTACAGCAGCAACTTATTTCCAGAGCATTCAATTAACTCTTCCTTCCTCAAAATAAACCCAGCTAATACCATATTTGATACCATCTAAGGGCATGTCTACACTAGGAAATTATTTCAAAATAACTTGTTTTGAAATAATGACTCCCAAAATAATTATTTCATTATTGCATGTCCACACTACAGGGACACCTCTAAATTGGTCCGAGACAGGCTTCCTAAATGTGCACACACCACCTCAAATTAGAGCTGGAGGAATCACTGGGGAGCAATTACATTGAAGGATTCTGGGGAGTAGATATTTCAAAATAGCAGCAGTGGAGTGTCCACACTACCATTATAACTATTTTGAAATAAATGTTATCCTCATGGAAAGCAGGAGTTATTATTTTGAAATAGCCAGCCCCGTATTTCGAAATAATGGACTTGGTAGTGTGAAAGTTTGGCCGGTTATTTTGAAATAAGAGGAGTTATTTCAAAATAACTCCCTAGTGTAAACCAGGGCTAAGAGACTATTCAACAATGGTGGTGGTGGTGGTGTTTTTTCCTTCAAAAATCTATTTATAGATAAAGTAAAAGGGGACAAGTGATGTTGTTAAGATAGCATTTTATGCTTATTTAATAATTTACATTTCAAATGTATTAAATAATTTTCTTTTTAAATCTTTAAAAAAAGTTTAAAAAATAATTAACTTTGTTTGCTATGGTGCTAAGCAGTCTGACATATCTGTATTACAAACTCCTGACCTTGTGTGAAACTCTTTAATGTTAGACAGCAACTGGGCTGTGTTAACACATTTCATTGCAGCAACCTTGGTTTGAATTCAGGTCACAGCACCAAATATGTCGTATGGATATTGATTTCAAAGGCCCAATGAGTTGAAGGTGTTTATAAATTCTCTCACAGTCTAACATTAAACAGTGATAGATAGATTCAGGGTTATTTTAAAACAGAATCCTTGATTTTACTTGGTTACTTGGAAAGCACCCAAAAGCATTCATTCAAATTGAAAGTGTATTGGTTAAACATAAAAAAGAAGAAGAAATTAAAACAAGTGTTTATACCAAAACTGTGCTTGAGTGATTATGCAAAGCAAACAGTAAAACTTTATTAAACCTTTTTTTTTCTTTTTGGAATCAAAATATTAGCCTCTTATTTTCAGAGGAACCTTTCTCTGCTGAAAAGAAGGTTGATTTTATTCTCAGTCCTGATGTGAGAAACATTCACTCGTCCTAGTCTTAACAAAGAATCAGACACAAGTGGAGGAGAGAACCAATAGAAAAGAGTGAAATGTGGCATTTCCTGATAATATTGGAATACTAAACCACTGGTTAGTTACAAGTGGATGCTTTAGTTGGCTGGATGCCATGGCACCTGCTATTTGGGTCCTGATTAGTGACAATCTGATTAGGGCCATCATCTGCTTGGATCCTTTTCTTTTAGATGAAGCAGATTTATACGGATTGATCGATTTTCAGGATTTAATGAAAAGCCAAGAAAATGAAACGGGACAAAAAATAACATAATAAGGGAAGGGAATATAATACAGGATTTTACATGCCTTTGTGGTGCTGTTAATTAGATATCCCATTGGTGGACTGAGCATTGGATATCATGATAATATAATGACTTTCAACAGTCATAGTTGAACACAGAGGGCACGTCTACACAGCAGCATTATTATGGAATAACTGATGTTATTCCGAAACAACCTAGTGCGCACCTACACTACAAGCCTTTATTTTGAAATATGTTGAGCTGGAGGACTTCTTACTCCAACTCATGGTAACCCTCATTTCACAAGGGGAAAGGGAAGTCAAAGGAAGAGTGTTCTTCCTTCAAGTTCCTGCTGTGTAGACAGCGCCAAAAGCTGAATTAAGCTATTTCGATTTCAGCTATGCAAATTTAGCCCTGCTGTGTAGACGTATCCAGAGTTCATTCAGCAAGTGTAATCCCAGCCCCGGTTCCTCTCAGGATGAAAATCCTTGAGATGACTCAAGATGAGCTGAGATGATCTGCACTGCTGGCAGTGTAAGGGCTGAGTAGGGGGACTAGGCAAAGAGACTAGGTAAAGTGGGATGGGAGGTGGGACATTGGATGAGAAGAGAGATTAAATGAACTGATAATGGAAAAGGAAGCAGTGTTGTTCATTCCTCTCATGATTTTGTTCACCAATTAGGCCTAATATCTGTAATAAAAATTTTTGGCTATTACCTTTTAATTCTACAACTTCTATTTTTTTACCAAACATAGTTTCTGCAGTCCTGAAATTATATCAATATGGCCCTTTGGGTTTACATTATTCCAGCATCACTGTCTGGATCTCCTGTACTTGATATAACGTTCAACAACATAGACCCGCTAAATCAAACTCAGAAGGTGTCACTGTCAGTGCCAATAGTCCTGCTTCTTACAAGGAGCAAGGGAAGCCGGGCCTCCTGCTGTGTGGACGGTGCGGAAACATGATGTAAGATACATTGACTCCAGCTAGACCATTTATGTAGCTGGAGTTGCATGTCTTACTTTGACTTTTCAACGTAGTATAGACCAGGCCTAATAGTGTCTATTATGTCTTAAGAGAGGCTAACCTATGAATTATCTCACTATCCATTAAAAATTGCACAGACAAACTTCCTTCTCATATGCAATTTCATCACATCTGTATTGTAATTCCAGCAACTGCTTATCTAGAAAAGAAAGTAATACTGGCTGTCTTTCAATAAAATTTAGCAGGTGCAAAGAGGAGACTTACCATCATGCCATTAGCTATCTTGCTATGGATTACTAGCCAATATTTTGTGAACTGCTACTTTAACACAATATTAATCTTAAAATAATGGCCAGAAAAAGTTTTAATTCAAGAAATTGATATTTTTATGAGTAAAAAATGTCACCTATGTCAAATGGATGATTCTCTCATGGAAACTTTTTAGTTTCCAAAAAAATTTCAAAGTAATTACTTTTATTTAGCTTTTTTTTTAAAGAAAACTGCAAAATGGATTTTTTTTACTGTTAACAAGGGCCTTTTCTCTCTCTACATTTCTATACCTTCATGCCCTTAAAGTGTACCATATTTATTTTTATTTAGTACTACATCAGCATGCAGAATAATGAGTGTCAGACTCCTAAAACTGAACTCCTATAGCTTAGGTCTAAAACACAGTATAAAATGAAAAGCAACCTAGAAGTATAATATTGCAATCCAATTCCTGACTTACTTTGGGCTTTTGATTACACTGAGTTTGTAGAGCCAAGCTATTGAATTTCTAACTTAACATCCATATATTTATTACACTGCTGGGAAAGAAAGGAAAAGAGATAATAAATAACTTAAGAGGCTAAGTTTCATCTGTCTCTAATCCTGAGAGCTTTTCCACTGTGAGGATGCGTCTACACTGCACTGTAGGTGAAAATAAGATACACAATGTTATTTTGAAATAGTTTATTTCTAAATTTGGTGCTGTCTACACAGCACTCATTTTGAAATAAATCGCTATTCCAAAATGTCCCTTACGCCTCATGGAATGAAGTTTATAGTGACATTGGAATAGTAAACCTGTTATATTTCAAAATAATGGGTGTGCTCAAAAGACGTGGAATGGATATTTCAGGATCCTGAAATAGCACTGCAGTGTAGATGTAGCCTGAATGTCCATTCTAAGGAACATAACGCATACTGTTGTGTGCAGAAAAAATTACCTTTGCTCAAGTATTCAGTTTGCCTAGTAGTTCTTCCTAATATGTTGAAACTGAAGACCTCAAATTAATATTGAATTATTTAGATAATTTCCCATATTCAATGGATGACAGGCAATTAATTTCTTGATTTATTGTTAACTAAATCTTTGATTCATGATTACACATGAAGGGTATTTAGGGTATGTTTCCACTGCAATTGAAAGCATATGTCCTAGTTTGGGAAGACAGACATGCACTACTTCTGCTTCAGCAAGTGTATAAACATAATAGGATAACCAGGATAATACGGACTATGGCTTGAGCTAGCTACCCGGGTATGCTTTTAACGGGGTCTGAGCATATTTGCAATCGTTCAGCTAGCTCAAGTTGCCACCTGTGTTACCTCCAGGTGCAAGGTTGTTTTCAGTGGGCTAGCTCTAATACATCTAGTATGTGACTGTCTATCCATCTGGGGAAGCACCCCTGTGATAGCTGTGGAAACACACACTTGTACATGGTGGAAAGTTCTATCAGGAGAACTTGCGAAATCCTTACTGGTAAGTACCCAGGAGCCCAGTGATTAGGGCACTATGCTGGGAAAGGGGGCACCCAAGCTTCAGTCCCTACTTCACACTGGATAGAAGAGGGAATTGAACCCTGCTCTCCCACATGCTGGATGAGAGCACTAATAACAGGACTCAAAATTGTCTGATGGATGGAATACAATCCGGTACTTCTCTAATATTGTTTTGTGTGGAGTACTATCTGGTAGGTGGCTTCTAAGCATTCCTACTAGATTAAATTCCATAGAAAAGATTAGTGGGAAACATATAGTGTGAGGATTAGGCCTGAGCTAAGTGCCCGGTTGCTTAGATAAAGCGGCTCTGTGTATGGCCCATGGCTAATGTTAGGTGCCACAGGGACTTTACCAGCAAAAAATTATGTGACACCTAAAGTTAGCTGAGATACCTTAAGAATTAGGGATTTATATGAGATTTATACATATAAAGGTTCAAAGGGGGTTTATAAAATGCCCTTTGTAGGCAAAGCATCTTAGGTGCCTTAGTATAGGTTGGGTGTTTTTTTTCCTGTCAACACATTTTAATAGTTGAATTACAGTATTTGTTCATGTATTAATGAATAAGCAACAGTGAAAATTCTACCTGTGGACACAATCAATATAGCATTTGCCATTGTCCATATCTTTTGTTTTCTCTTTAGCATAACTAAGGCTCCATGGTTGATTTCCAAAGTGATAACTGTTGGTGTATCAAATTCTTGGCATATAGTTTGTTGCACGACATGAATACAGAAGAGGAGAATCAAGCTGAAGTATGAAATTGAACTGGCTGTGGAGAAACACACAATACAATTTTCCATTCATGGACATGGAGGTGCTGTAAATAAAAGAAGGATATCTGGAAAAAGTGTGAGGAGACTTATTCTACATTTGTTGATTCCTCCAAATACCCACCGCAACCAATGGGTATGTGGGGTGAACAAAGCATTAGGAGTTGGCCCTTAGTAAACACAAAGGGATATGTTAGGTATTTTCTCTGTGTTGTGTTGGGCTTTAGCTATAAGAGTTCCATTTGAGTGTATTAGACTTTATTTCTAAAGCACATAATTCAACTGCAAATTAAGGAAAAATAGCAGCACTAAGTTTTCTGCTATAGAACTTTATAATGAATCACCGATGAAAAGCTGCAGAGGGCTGCAAGACCTTCTTGCTGAAAAAACATTTTTTTTCTCGTGTGAAAATCACTTTCACTTTCTCTTTTGTTTAAAGGACATTACTAAATTTTTTACACACAGAGGTAGCACTGAAATGCAAATCCATGAAAATGTACGAAAATCAATTGCAAGGACTGAATGGAACAAAAAAGCTCAGACCCACTTTCACAGAGGAAGGCCCTGGGTTATGCAAATACAAAATGAGCCAGTTAACTTTCTTTGTCCCGAGGAATCATCTTGCTAACTCTCCTAAACTCCCTTGGGGCAGGTGGTGTGAGCCTAGAACAGATTTATCAAGAATAGGTATAATACCAACAGATCCCAGTCGTCAGAATTGAATCTGAGACCTCTGGAGCTTATTGCATGATACTCTATTGCACGAGCTAAGAGCCAACTGCCTATTACATAAGGTTGTAGAAAGCTCAGGTTGTAGAGCAAGCTCATTCTCTCTGTAAAAGGTCTTGGTGACACCAAGTGGGACAGTATACCATGCCCAGAAGGTGTGTGGTATACATAGGCAAGAGGAAATTGGTTCCCCAGTCTATGTACAAATATGAAGTCTGACTCTGCTTGTTAAAATGTAAGTCCTCTCTAAGGAAGCAATTCATCTGATAACTGCTCACCGAGGCAGTTGAAAAAGCACAGTTGGTACCCACTATTATCATGGGACATTTGCACCTTCTTAGAATCATAGAATCATAGAACACTAGGACTGGAAGGGACCTCGAGGGATCATCAAGTCCAGTCCCCTGCCCTCATGGCTGGACCAAATACTGTCTAGACCATTCCTGATAGACATTTATCTAACCTACTCTTAAATAGCTCCAGAGATGGAGATTCTTCTTCCACCTCTGCCTCTAACAGCACAGGAGGGATAGTGAGGAGTATGGCTTGTATGGGGAAAGAGCATAGGACTGGGTGGAAAAGGATTGGAAGGATGAAGGAAACCTTGCATGTGAAAAAAGTGTTTGTAACAGGTTTTTTAGGGATGGGTAGAATCCTAAGCAAGGGGCATCCCATATCTAGCTGGACATTTTTGAGAACCCCTTCATATTTTGGCAACATATTACTGGAACTTGTTTCCTTTCTTCATGCCAATACAGGAAGTCAGATATTTCAATCCTATTCTTCCCAAACTCCCATTTACTTCAAATAGGAATTGCTGGAGCACAAAATCAGGATCAGCCACATAGTGCTTGCCCTTGTACTTAACAGCTTCCTTACATAAATAACTTTACTTCAGTATTTTCCCTAGAGTATGTACAGGGAAAGTAAGACTGAAGACACTCACTAACGTAATCTATTTATCTAAGAGTTATATTTGGAGCCAGCAGTGAAGGAGATAGAAACAGGGGAGCTGATTTAAACACAGCTGTCTTCTGTGGTGACCTTACTGTTCTGGCAACAAACAGGAGCAAATGGAACTGAGGATCTGCGCTGAGTACAGAGTGCCTAACCATTTAAAAGGGCAGGATACCACATTACTCAACCCTACCTTAAAATACTTTCCATACATATACATTATTCAGAAGCTTCAGGGGGTAGCCGAGTTAGTCTGTACAGGATAAACTTAAAAAACAACAAATGGTCTGGTATCACTTTATAGCCTAACAAAACATGTAGATGATATCATGAGCTTTCGTGGGCACAGTACACTTCTTCAGATGACCAGAATTATGAGTTTAGGATGTGCAGACCCAAAATAAATAGGGGAGAAGGGAGGGGGGGAAGGAAAAAGAGAAGGGGTTGGGAAACAAGGAGCAGAGGGAATGAAAATATCTACCTACTTGTTTTTGCCTTTGATATTTTCATTCCCTCTGCTCCTTGTTTCCCCCCTCCCTTCTCCCCTATTTATTTTGGGTCTGCACATCCTAAACTCATAACTCCGGTCATCTGAAGAAGTGGGCTGTGCCTACGAAAACTCATGATACCATCTACATGTTTTGTTAGTCTATAAAGTGCTACCAGACCTTTTGTTGTTTTTAAGTATATACATTATTGTTTACATTGCTAACATAAAACATTATATAACTTAACTAAAACTTGTGGGACGGTTACTGTGAATATTCAAATACAAAGTATTGTTCTTCCCCCAAAGAGCAACTCACAGTCTAAACAATTTATAAGTTCAGTTTAGCACTTGTGTGTGTTTTGGATTTGTTATTGTTTTGCATTACCTCGATGAGGGCTGGGTGATGCACTGTCCTGCACAACAGGAACAATTGATGCTAAGGTATCAACTGGCTGTGATAACCATTCATCAACATTAGGAATTTTAGCAGGAAGAAGTTTTATCAGAGAAAAAGAAAATCTTACTGAAATATCCCTGGACTCTGGTACTTGTTGAGGCTGACACTGGTCCATATGTAATTTCCTTAAAGTACCATCAGTTTTATCATGAAGGACATAGGTCCAGTATATTTAATAAGTTCTCCAGTTGCCCATTTCACTCCATAACTGTAGTTGTGAGATCACACTAAGTCTCTGACTTAAAAAGATTGACTTCTAGTCTCTCGTCATCAATCAATTTGCATAGCTTGAGATTTGGCTACCATTCTCCACTTCCCCAAAGCTGCTGATGGAACCAATATCATTCTGCTATCATTGATGGAACAGGAGAGAAGCATAGCTACATTGAGGCAGTAATTGTGGTGTATGTGGCAGTTCTAGGCACAGTTGGAAATAGGAGGTCACATAGCAGTCCATGTGCCTTCAGATCCATCTTTGTCTTTGAGGTAGAAACTCTTTGTCCATCTGGAATGGAATTACATTCTGCAAATTGTCAAAATACTTAAACTACACATTGTGTCAAGGCTCCTTCCCCACTCTGGCATGATAAATGCAGAAGTGGGGGCCCGCAAAAGTACCCCAAAACCTTATCTTTCCAGGCTTTGGTAAAAAACTTCCCCCCAAAATCTTTACAACCTAGATTTTGAGGATAAAAGCTCCAGTGCCACCACCCAAGTAATGATAAGAAAATCAGGGGAGAGATCACTTGGGAAATCTCACCCCTAAAGTACAAACCAGGACACAAAAATTAACCAATGCCAGGTTAATAAAAAGAAAAGAGAAAGAACTTTTATTATCACCACAATATTCCTGTTGGAAGTACAATGACTAGATAGAAAAGTAACAAAGTAATATACTCATGGAGGGGAAACCTACCATGGGCCAGGAGCTTAGTTACAAAGGAGAGCAAAACCCGTCTTTAAATGCACAGACATCAGATCCCATTTCCCAAACCATAAAACAATAAAACCTAACGGATTTATCTAAAATTTACCCTACTTACAGATAGTGAATTCTTTTCTTGGAGGGAGACATTCTGTCTGTCCCCCTCAGTAGCTGAAGAGAAACTGCCCCAGAGACAAAAGAGGGAGAAACCAAAAATTCCTTTGTCCCAGTTTGAAATTCCTACCTACATTCCTATTGGCCAACTCCACCTGGCTTAGGTGTAGTTAACCCCTTAGTCCCCAGGCCGTTGGCTAACCCTCATGATCATGACACCATGTATGATTTACAAAAGTGGCTATTTCATGTCTGATGACTGAGGATTGACTAACACATTAAGAAGAAGGTTTATTTCATCTTGATTTTGGCCCAGCTTATCTCCATCCTTGGTTGCTGCCTTTCGATTGCCTGGACAAATATTCACATGGACTTTGCCAAACCATTGAGAGGTTATGTTTTTTCATCATAGACAATATATATTTGAAATGGCCAGAAGTTCTTAGATGACTTCTATTATAGCTACCAAGATATCTTGATACATGTTTTAGCCAGTTCAGTCTACTGTTACATTGGCTGAGGGAGAATGACCTTCAATTCTGTTCTGAAGAATTTCACTGCACTGTGGAATACTTACCCACATTGCTCTGATCTATCTGTTGACAGGGTGCTAGTAATGTGGCCAGGATATGTCAACAATGGGAGGCAGAAAAACTGGTTTGACCAGTTTTTACTTTTGGTAACCTTCATGTGTCAACATCATTGTCATCACCAAACCTGCCCAGTGTAGACATAGCCTAAGTGGTCATATGGAGGAAATCAAATGGAGTAAGACAGGAGAGAAACTGGGAATGGCTGGAAAGGGATACTGACTATGAGAACTAGTGGGCTGTGGGATAAAGATCTGACAAGGAGCTCAGGTGCAGAAGACAATTGACACTGACTGGGGAAAGAGACTGGCACTGGAAGCCAGTTGGGATAGAGAATGTGGGCCAGGGAGGAGGCTGGCAATGGAGAGAGAGACAGATCATGGAGTATGGCTAGGAATTGGGATGAGATGGACAAGCAGATGATGGAGAAAGAGTTGGTATGGTGAGGTTAACTGGGATGGTATGAACAACTAGTCCATGAGAAGGTAAGGTTGAGGGTGGGCATCTTGACAAGGAAAGAGTGTCTGGAAGGTTAAGACTAGGACTTCCTATAAAGGGAGACTAGGATAAAAAACCTGATGAATGAGACTAGGATTGTTTAGGTGAGGAGAACTGTAGTGGGATGAGGAGTCAATTGTTGGATAGAAAGAAGACTAGCCTAGGGACAAGTCAGAATAACTGGGAAGAAGGGGTCCAGGGTGGAGGAGGAATGGTCAGTAGAGTCTAAGTTTACCAAAGCACATTCTCCTCAGATGTTTAGAATGGAGCTCAAGATCCCTGAGTCTGAACATTCTTCTACAAATACAGATGAAACATGAACCTCACTGGCGAAGTGTCCCATCCTTTGGTCCATGAAGGGAATGACAGTGTATTGCTCTTATCAGTTACAAATCAGTATAACACTGCTATCAGTTAACACATCTGCAGTGCATCTAAAAGTTCAAACCCTGCTAGTGAAGCATGGTACATGATAGATTGTTTTACCAGATTAAAAAAACACCTAGGAAATGACATACACATATATGTTAAAATAATGTAATTAAGGTTACAAAGTTAAGCACTCAGAAGTTAGGAAATGACAGAATCAAGGTTGACTGCACAATTCTGACTTGCACCCTTGTTCATATACATTATGATACAGTTCTTATTAACATAATCACATATTTTTTTTTTCAACAGGACCCATGCCTCATCTAGTGAACAGGGTAGGACAGTTCTGGGTATGAACGAGTTCCGGCAGCTCTGGGTCCCATTTCATTGGGAAGATCACTCTGCCTCTGCTCAGTCTCAGTCTCTCTGGTGTGTCCTTCCCTTAGAAGTATTTGCCCAAACAAGGGTGGGGCTTATTGCTTTACTCAGTCAGCTCTAGTCACAGCAGTTTTCTCTTCCCTGCCTTCAGGGAAGCCACCAAACATCTCTGAAGCTCCCTGCTGAATCAAAGAAGGTCTCAGTAGCAAGTCCTGGTACAGACAAAGCTTCACACCAGCAATCTGGCTTTTCTACTGATGTTATTCTGAAATAATGCTGCTGTGTAGACATAACCTAAGGCAGGATTGCTGCACATAGGATCTTCCAAAATGTAACACTCCAAATAAAGTTCAGAGACCCCTCTTAATAAAAGGGTCCTGCAAAGGTATGTAGATTACTCACCCATTTGTACTCATTTATTACTATCATGGAAGTGTAAGAACAACAGAGAACACCTCTGTTATGGTAATGAAAAGCATTAATCAATCTCAAATGAAAGTTTACATTTCATATATATGCTGTGATATATACATATATACAGTAATTCCTCATTTAATACTATAGATGCGTTTCTGAAAATGTTCGTGCTAAGCGAAAACGTGCTATGTGGGGTCAATTTTTCTATTAAAAATAATGGAAAAGGTGGGGGTTGCATTTCAGGAGGTGGTGGCAAAGTCAGTTTTTTGTTGGTGCTCGGTCATCAACGTCAACATTAGATATCTAGCAACACAAGTCACCACGGTTTCTTAAAACACAAAGATAAACATGTGAGTGAGAGAAGGAGCACTGTGACCACATGTATTCATCTGCTCATGTGTATTACCACTGTTTTCACCAACTTATACCACCGCATGAAGTAGTCCGCTACTTGATTATTTTTCTGTTATTTCGGGGACGGTCGTGTTATTCGAAAAATGTTCCCTAAAACAAAATTGTGCTATTGCGAAAACATGTTAAGCGGGCACATGTTAAATGAGTAATTACTATATATATATAAAGCTGTGATAGTATTATAATAAAAATGGGATAATTAACTGATCAAAACTAATGAACTATAGATTTTTTCTTTTAAAATTTATTCTAAGCAGAACACAGTAGAAGCCATTACAAAGTCAATATTTGTCCACCATTGCAATACAGTTACTTACTATTATATACTGAGCTATGCAAATTGCATATCTTATTTCAATTTTATTTCGAATTAGGCTATTTTAAAATTTGGCATATCTACACGGTGCCAATTTTTGAAATAAAGCGCTATTTCAAGAAATCCCGTATTCTTTGTGAAACAAGGTTTACAGGGATGGAGAAATAGGCATCTGTTATTTCAAAAAAATTCGAAATAATGGGTGCATTCCTTGAATGTGCAGTAACTATTTTGGGACACCTCCGGTATCCCAAAATAGCCTTTCAGTGTAGACATACCCTTAGAAAATGCTGACTTTTAATGTTGCATATACAGAATACTATGCATTAAGTAGCTGTGTGATGCAATGCCTGTGTAAATCTTCTTATAAATATTTCTGAAGGTTTGTTTGTTTATTTATTTGTTTGTTTGTCCAGAAAGATCTTTGAAACGGTAAGAGCTAGAAACACCAAAATTTACACTGATACTACTGATTTCCTAACTTAAATAACTGGATTGGTTATATCTTGACATCAGTTCCCCTGGTTCCCCCAGAGCCCCAATTGGGCCAACTGATAATTCCGACAGATTTCTGAAACGGTAAGAGCTAGAAAAACCAAATTTTGAACAGATAGTACTGATTTACTAACTTCGATAACTGGATTGGTTAGATCTCAAAATTGGTTCCCCCGGTCTCCCCAGAGACCCAGTTGGGCCCACTGATAATTAGCTTTTAGTAGTGCCTGCTCATAGGCATTTGCTGGACTCTTCTGTTGAGTATGTCACATAAACTGCAACTACAAGATCCTAGAGGATAAAGTATGTGGGCACCTGCAGCACCATCAAGGGCAAGCCCATGGGGGAGAGGCTGCAGTGGGGCAGAGAATCAGCAACCTCCCCTATACTAGGGTACCAGCAGGTCTCTAGGACAGACCCAAATGTGGCTGATGCTGGCTGGGGTCTAGCCTTGCTAATTGTGGCTGGGAGAAGCCTCCAGCTATCACAGCCTCTCAACATCTTCACACAGCCGGGCTCCGACTTAACCCCTTCTGGAAATTAAAGTTGCTTCCCTCCCCCACACCCAAACGAGCCATCCCACCACTTGCCCTCCTTTGGGCTGTGTGCATTCTCCTGGCAGGGCTGTGTGCGTTATCAGCAAGTGCCCCAGGCATTATGCACTTTGCAGGATTCAGCTCACAGTACAAAGAGGACTGGGTAGGAAGACAAGGTTTTGAGCACCGTGGAGCCTGAGGAGGACACGGTACTCTCAGAACAGCCTAGTCTCATTAGAACAGGTATGTTCAGGTGCTGCATGTTCTGATCATCTAGATATCACTCATTGCACCTGATCTGAAGGTCTTTCGCTTTGTCTGATCAATGCAACCGGTCCAGCTGCCGCTAGGAAGTTCATTCAGGTTGCCCCATGGAGCGTGACCTGAAGGCACTCGGGGAGTGGCTACTTGGGGAGCATTAATTTGCTGCTGCTGCAGAGCCTGGGAGACATCCCCTCCATTTCTCAGGGCTTCTGGCAAGGAGGCTGTAGGCATTGGTTTGCATAGAGTCTTTAAGGGAAGATGGGCCTTCCTGATTTGTGGGGATTGAGAAAAGAGACCCTCTGGGATTTGTTGTTTTGTAAGCACATCACTAGCTATGTTAATTTCTTAAAGTAATATATCAGAGAAAAGTATTTCCAATACAATATGCTATGTTAAAGTAATTGACGTAGTTCATTCATCACACCTTTTACTATATTTTCCCTGGACGACGCCAGGTATTTCTGCTAGTAAAAAATATGATGACTCCAGATCATGTAGAGATTGGTAATGATGACACGACCACTGCCTTTTTTAATCCTTTTGTGGATGTATTCAATTAATTTTTGCATTGATATTTTGAACAAGTATTTATTTAAAATAGCTATACAAGATAAAGTTCATTTAGAGAAGAGATCCCATTCCATTTATTTATCAAGGCATCTGTTTCAGAGTTTATTTTCTGTCATAACTTTGGAGAGAGAATATAAAGAATTCTTTTTTTAAAAGATGGAGTAAATTTGAATTATGTAAGGATATAGAAATAGCCAGCAAAATGGGTGCTGGGTGATCAATACAGGAAGATACCCCTTTAGCGATGCAGAATACTGTTCACTTTACAGATCTGAATATGAAAATAAAACAAAAAATAATGTTTACTGTTTTGCTGAAATACTGTCTAATCATGTTTAGCCATGAAGCCAGGGCTGTTCATGGAGATTTCCATTAGGAAGCCACCATTTTGCCATATAATCTGAAACACAGTTATTAAAAAAAAAAGGAAAAACTTCAGTATAGCTTGGGGTGGTTATTGTTGGTAAATTCTGTTTTGTTTTTTTTTAAATGCTGACCACTGTAAAATAAAGTTTCAATTCTATCTACATTTACAGCATTCAGATGTATTGTGCTTTTTTGACACTGAAGCACTTTACTGGCTCTTTGAAATTCAAACTAATGCCTCCTTTACACTTTAAGATGACAAAGGTTTTCCTGAAAAGCAATATTTTGCACTGCCAATACAGAACTTGTGAAGAATCTCTTGGCATTGAATATCTTGTTTTGTTTTAGTTTTCAAATTTCAGAGTCCAATCCGTGGCTATCTGCATCTAAAACAATTCCTATTGTACACCATCAGCCTTTAATCTCCACTGTCATGAGTAGTGAAGAGCACACTGGCTGTCTTGAACAGATAAATGACAAAATGAGTATTTGAACTGGAATGATTTCCAGTGACCCAAAAATTTAAAAACCATTCTCTTGGAAGATAATGCACTTCCAATCTAACCAGAAAACGACATGGCAAACTTAAAATAGTTTATAGAGCACTGAAAAAGGGGGAGGGGGGAGGAGGGAGGGAGAAGGAGAGAGAGGGAGACGGAGTCTTAGTCTGTAGGTAAAAAGGTAATGTTTTCTGCAGTGTACCCATTTAAATATTTTCTGTATGTTTTCTTTCATGTAGATAATTGAAGTGAAAATGTGTCTCACCACTTTCAGTTAAAGAACATTGGGAAATAAGCAGACAAGGCAAATACAGGAAACCCTCACCATTCACAGTGGATGCATCTACTGTGAATGGAGAAATTCGCAAATACTGGGTTTGGAGTAGATCATATGCACTGAATTCCATTTGAAGCAAGCAATCTATGTTGCAAGGCAGAGCTGATCCCTGCACTTCTTGGGATTCCCTTGCAGTTCTGTGAGTTCTGCAAGCTAAGGAATGTCAAAGCAGCACAATAGTCTCTCCAGCTCTCACCTGTAGTAGCAGTCTGATTGCTTCTATGTTCCTAGCAGGGCAGAACAGGAGCATCCTGATGATTTGTTCTTTGTTTGTTACCCAAATGGAACAGCTTATTCAGCTGTCAGATATTTCTTACAGTTTTGAAAGGAGAGGGGACCATGCCTGCAGGGTAGCAGAGATCACAAAACACCGAGCACAGCTATCAGGGCAGGTATTGTGGGATACTAGCAGAAGCCCATTCTTTTACCAAAACAAACAGCAGAGTCCACATTGATTCTTCATTGACAATAAAGGGTGGGGGAAAGAAAAAAGTCTCACCCAGAGCTGAATGTTTTTTTGTTGCTTAAACTGAGCATTTTTTCCAACAAAAGTTACATTGCAGTGTCAACACTCTCACTGTTTTGTCACCAAAAGGCAGTTTTTGATGACAAAATGTGCCAGCATAGACAAGGCCTTATTCTGGGTCCAGTTACCCTATTCCCTCCCCAGCTCCTACTCCCCATCCCCTGCCAGCCTACAGTGCCTGTCCTCTGCCATCAGGTTCCTTGTTCCAATCTATTCTCCCTGACTCACCCCATAACACTCTACATCTGGCTCTTGCCCCTGAAGTCGTACCTATGATACTGACACTGGGTATTTCTTTTAGTTAATGTTTTAGAAAAACAATAACCTTTAACTCTTCTTTATTTAGTTTGCTTTAATCGTTTGTATTGGTTCCACAATCTAAAAGATAATAGCAAATATCAATGTAATCCAAGTCAGATAATCCACAGAATCCAAAAATATGTTCTAACAACACCAAAAGAAAGAAAGAAAGAAAGAATAATCCAGAGTGAACTGCTAACAATTCAGAAAACAGCAATTCTATTTACTCCAAAGATGTTGCCAGTTTGCTTAGTGACATTCATATAGAGATAAAATATTCCCTCCACTGCTTCTGAATAGCTTGAAAATGCTAACTACATTTCCCTGAAACACCTTTATTGCAGAATCCAAACACTTTTCAATTCTGAGATGATAAAATGCCATGCATTTTATATTATTACATAATTAATGGAAGGACTGTTAAAACCTTTTTCAAAATCAATTCAAGTAGTTTGAAGTAGCCACCAGAAAAAAAGCAAGAATGCTCTTTTTTCTGAGCTACCATAAAAATACGTTCTCTTAGTTATTGCAACTTGTGCTACTTACTTAAAAGCTCCTTTCCCCTCTTTTCTTTAAATTAGTTTTTAAAATACCTTGCACCTCTTTCCAAGAATAAATTTTTATCTCAATCTATATATCTCTTTCAACAGCAGGTACACCCCTAGAAGTACTGCAGGTCCACAGCTGCCTCTTAATGGCTACAATTTCTAATACTTTGCCTTAAAGCATTCCGGCAGCTCTCTATAGGGGCAGTTCTCATTGCATCTCTGCCATTTCATAAACACAGCTGGGATGTTACTGAAGTAGAAAACGGGTAGAAGCTATTAATAAAAGGAAAATGTTCACATATATGTGTGTGGGAAAGCTCTGAAGAGCAAATGTCTGTCACTGAAATGACTATCTGTTCAGCCTATCCAGGTTAATGTGTATAGAGAAATGCTCCTAGCTAGCTTCAAATAGCAAAATACAAACATTTCAGTCTCCCATTTGGACCAGACAGCCATTTTGACTAACAATTCTTGAGCTTCCAGAGGTAATCAAGGAAACATGGAGATTCCATACTTTGAAATTTTAAGCAGGCTAGAAAATGCAATCGAGATATTATTTATCTCAGAGCAAACATCTTAACAGCACTCCGGGGGATGAAAACCCGTACAAAAATAGAATTCCTTCCCAGGTTTCACTAGAATAGAATGTATTCAATACACCATTTTGTGCATCTTATAAACTAGAAATGGATGGTGGACTGGATTTCTTGACATTGTAATTTGGAAATAGGACCTTGTATTATATGCAGGAATTTATGAAATTATGATCCACCTGTGAAACGCTCAAGAATAAACTTTAAATCAGGTAACTTCACATCTGACATGATATAAACCTTTGCAATAAGTCTGTTGTGTGTTTTGTTATCTCCTGGAAAATGAAGGACCTACTTCTATTGAAATATATGAACAGCTCGTATTGAATTTAATAGGCTAAATCATGGCTCTAAACATCTGTAAGTTTTGTCTTTACATTCACTGTATCTGGTACAAAATGAAACCTACAATATTATGGTTTATTACAAGGGTGGGGAACCTGCAGCCCAAAGGATGCACCTCGTTTGTCAGGGTTAGCCACTGGCAGGCTGCCACTTTGTTTCCCTGAACATCTGCATGAATGGAGCCCCCCAGCCCCCAGTGGCAGTGGTTCACATTTCCCAGCCAATGGGAGCTGCAGGAAGTGGTTGCATGCTGGGCCACTACTTCCCACAGCTCCCATTGTCCAGGAATGGGGAGCCACAGCCACTGGGAACTGAGGGGTTCTGTGCCTTTGGACACTCAGGTAAACAAACCATTGAGTGGCCTTCTTGCAGCCAACCCTAACAAACCATGTGCAGATTTTGAGCCTGAGGTTCCTCACCACTGGTTTACAATAATTTGTGAGTATTCTGAACTTGTCTCTGATTCTATGGCTAAGAATTTAGGAATTATAAACACTGGTTAGATCATGCTATTTAGGCATAGCCCATAGCAGAGCCAGGAATCCTCACTGAATAGCAGCTGCACCTTGTGGTCACTCCCATGGACTAGTTCTACTGTTTCACCCACTGAATGAAGGACAATGCAAAGATGTCCACCTCTTTCCTGCCCCTCCTTAGTCCCTCAACTTTGACATTACAGTCCTGCATCACCACACAAAATCTTGTCAGGGTGGGGAGAGAAAGCTCTTTGTGTATCCCCCTCTCACTATACACTTGCATGAGTGCTAGAGAGAATATAGGCCATTTTTCCTTTTTAAATTTGTCCAATCTATATCTGTCTATCTGTTTGTCTATCTATCTGGAAGGGGGGAAAATGATAGAATTAGGTAGTTCTGCTATATAAGCAGTTAGGAGGGATGAGCTAAACTAGCTGGGTTCATTAAATAGGTTCAGAATAACACAAAATAAAGTAAAAAACAAACAAATAAACATTAACAACAAGCAACTGTCCGCTTCAGTGACTTATAGTAACATGGGAGAGAGAAGTGATGTTGTCCTGGTAAATTTTTGGAGTATTTTTTTAAAATGTGTATTGAGAGCACCTTAGTTGGGGGCGGGGTCAGGGAATGAATGATCCCCTGGTGTGGAGTTTGTATCAGGGTGAGATCTTAGGCTGTCCATGAGAGGTTGTGGAATAAACATCAGTGGAGGTTTTAAAGATCAGATTAAACATCAACTTGTCAGGATGGTCTAAGTTTAGTTGGTTCTGCTTCAAGGTTGTCTGAGTTTAAATCCCATTTTGAGGTCCCTTTCAATTTTTCAGTTTCAAGATTGTATTAAAGCATTTTACACTACCTCTCCATAGGTCTAAATGATTATAGAATATTCAAACAATTAGGAAGCATACCTATGTTTCAGACTGTGTGTTAGTGGGAAAGATAACACAGAAGCCAGAAGAATATCTGATTTAGGGTTGAATGTATTGCACTAGCAGTTAGAAAAGTTTTCTTTTTACTTTTAAACTGAAATAATTCAATATGGAATAAGTGACAGGTAATACACAGCAACAATGTCATTTTTAAAAGGCCACTTTTCAGAATATAATTGCCCTTAATAAATCATTTGTTTCGGTTCATGGAATGAGGACAGGTTCAAGTCAATTTTTCTTTTGCTCAGTAAAGCCTTTCAATTGAACTTTAATGAACAAAATGCTTTTCACTTTTGTAGATGAAGCTATGCTGAAGTTGAGCCAAATATTTAAAATGTAAAATCTATAACACCTAGCATTGACAGAAAATTACTAAGGCTTATTAAACTTCATGCATTATTTCCTATTCAGTTGGAAAACCGAAAAGAAAAAAATATAGACTCACATTCTCTTTGGAAAACATTTATATGGCAAAGTTGACAGAAATAAGCCTGTTGCTAAAAGTTTATGGTTGATATATCTGGTACCACTCCAGATAAAAACTAGCTCCTGAAAGCCTGACTTTTAAACTCTCTTTACAATATACAAAATGGTCTAATTTTGTGTGTATTAATTTGCATGGCCTCACTGCTTTGTGGATATTGCATTGTGATCCATCTAAGCAACCACTTTCTAATTCAAAACCCTACAGGTTCTTCACTAGCGAAAATGAGAGAATAGAAGCTTCTCTGTTTTATTTATAAACACCCCTAAAAATCTAAACATTAATGTTTAAATTTCCTGATGTTCACTTGAGAATACAGAAAGCTTCCTATGTGATTTTTCTCATATATATTGCGCACAACTATCATAGTAACAACTCCTGTTCTGTGAAGTGCAGAAAGAGCTGCAGACTAGCTTGCATGTACATGTGTGCAAATATTTGCACCAGCTTTGAAAATGCCATATGCCTCTAACAGCTGTTCACATATGTATGCTTATTTCCTAGTTCTTGCATATTCACATAGCATGCAATGCTTTGAAAACATAGTCTCTGTATCTAAAGGGAATAGGTTGGCAGAACATTCTGCAAATATTTAAGTAATCAGTAAACACAAATGGCTTAAAATTTAAGAACCATGGCAATCTTAGCCCAATCTGTTCTGCTAGGGATTTTTTTTTTGGGGGGGGGGGGGTTAGGAGGGCAGAGGATCAGCTTACTGCTTAAGAGTTAACACTGATCAGCTTTGAAATACCACTAATTTAGGCATCAACTCATTACAGACTGATAATTGATAAAATCCTCTGAATTAATTGCAAGGTTATGGACTTATTTTTTTACTCCAGACCACTCAGTTTTTATTAATATTGCTCTGCTGCCAAAGCTTAGGAGCTCCCACAGCAAAAAGAATTATTTCCTTCTCGGCTCCAGCCAGTCGAGAACAGCAGTGCCTCCGCTACCTTTTTTCAGTGGCTTGGAACTTTGCCATAACATCCCAGGCTGAATCAATGTTCTTTAAAACAGCAGCATTGATTTGCTGATTTCAATGCCATTGTTTTATCTTGCCAGCACACAAGGGCACTTGCATCTTTATTCTTTACCTACACTTCTTTCTTCTTTTCTTTTGCTTGATTTTTTTTATCTACAGAATATTTCTGCTTAGTTGATTAAATATCCACTGTGCCTGGTTGTCCCCATGTACTTTGACCACATAAGCATATAAAACATCTTGTAGTGGAAAGATTCTGTCACTTGGAATTATGAATGCTAACTGGCTTCTCCATCCATGCATATGTAGAAACTGAGCAGTTTAACAGATGCTGTTGTTGCCACCCACACTTATCCAGCATCTCTGGGGAAGAAAATGTGTAAGGTTAACTAAAAAGTACTAAATGCTAATACATAAAGTAATCGCCCACCTCCCAACACTGAGAATTATTCCTGTTCCCCAGCTCCCTTCCTGGCATTTTCCCAAGCAGATATACTCAAGTTGAGTCTTGAGATGAGTGCTGCAGTTCTGTGAATTGTTGGCCTTTTTAAACAAAAAGGGTTCCCTTACGTTAGGTTTCATCCTAATCTTTAACAATTAGGGCTAGTTGCAATTTTGAAACATTAGATCTAATATTCCATCCACATTTTGTTAAGACTAGCTATTAGAACTCTACATACATTCATTATCCATATTAATCTATGATTCCTCTTTCATGCTTGCCAAATTGTTGACCTCTTTAACTTCTTGTGAGAACAAGTTCCAAACTCAAGTTATGAAGTCATGGCAATGATGTCTAAAATCCGGGTAAAAAATGAATATCCTTTCACTGGTGCTAAGTTTTAGGCATTTACATTCTACTGAAAGCTTCCTTGTCCCTATGTTGTGAAACAGTAACACTAGGGGTCTACATTGCACCCGTATTTCCAAATAAGCTACACAGTTTGAGCTACGCAAATTGCGTAGCTAATTTTGAGCCAATTTTAAAATAGCTTATTTCATAATTTGGCACGTTCGCACAGTACTTATTTCAAAATAAGTTGCTATTCTGAAATGTCCCTTACTCTTTGTGGAATAAGGTTTACAGGGATGTTGAAATAGCGAGCCCGTTAAGTTTCAAAATAACGGATGCACTCAGAAAACACGTATACCTCTGGTATTCCAAAATAGTGCTGCAGACTAGATGTAGGCCAGGAGACCTCAATTTAACTTCTCTAAACCATTCATTATTTTATAGACTTTTACAATATCTCTTTTTATTTTCTCTTTTCTAAAATGAAGTCTGATTCTTTTGCTTTTTTTAATTCCAATAAGAGTTTTTCAGCCACTTGATCATTTTCATTATCTTTCCTGCATCCCCTGTAATTCTGCAATATCTTGTTTTGAAATAGAGTGACCCAGAAATGCACGACTTCTACAGATGTGGCTGCATCATTGAGTTACTCATCATTATCCTCTTTCATAATTACCCTTCATCTCATTCCTTACTCATTCTTAACATCTTGTTCTTTTTGACCACAGCTGAAAAATGAGCAAAGGTCTCTATTATGATAACAACAGTGATGTCTGGGTTCCATTTCTGAGTTGATGCTGTTTTTGGCATATAGCTAGTTATTGTTTCTAGTGTGCTCTACTTTGCATTTATTCATAATGAACTGGATTTGTCATTTTGTTCTTCTTCTCTGAGCTTTGTTACTTCTCCCTGAAATTCCTCACAGTTCCATTGGTCCTGACAGCTATAAATGACATTGTGTCATCTTCAGATTTGGCTACCTGACTGTGCATGCTCTCCCTGTCCCCATTTAATAAATATATTGAACAATATTGGACTCTCTACTGACTTAAGAGATAGCCCACTGTTAATCTTTTGCTGTGGTGAAAAAAAATGACCATTTAATCCTACTCTTTTCTTGGCAGTTTTTAATCCATTGCAATACCTTGCTCCTCTCCAATGATTAATTTTTAGCAGCTTTTGTGGAAGATCTTGTCAAAGACCATTTAAAAGCCTAAATAAATTTAATCTTGTTCTGCTTTATCCACAGAGAATGTTAATAGATTAAGAAAACAATTTTCCTGTGTAGAAATGATGCTGGTTAGAACTTATCATATCATGTGCTTTTAAAATTCTACTTTAATTCTGGGGAACTAAGTGAAAGCAAACTGGTTCATATTCCATCTGAGCAAAACAGAGGACATGTGTGGTTTAGGGGAGGAAATGTCTGGAGAAGAGGGTAGAGGATTTATTTACATAACATATAGATTTTTTTCTTTTGTGTGTGTGGAAAATGCCATAGCCTTAAAATTGAAACTGTAACTGGCAATACGTGGAAATCCCTTTCCATGAAAAATGTCACATTTAATAAAAAAAATTCCAAAGCAGGAGCGGCCCTACCTGTGAATAAGCAGCTAAATAAGCCATATGACCACTTGCCACAGCCAGCCAGTGGGCTGCTTATTGCCACCCCAATCTAAGGGCTGTAAAAACCAAGCAAAGAGTTAAATTATTTGGGGTTGTTCACAATGGTAATCCTGGGGTTAAAGGAGGGAAAGGAATAACAAATTAGAATATTTTTGAACAACTCTAATTTATAAAAAAGAAAAAAAATATTTTAAAAAATTCAACTAACCAGATACAAGTGTATTGGGGTTCTTTGAAACTTAAGTGAAAAAATTTTCATAAGTCCCATTGCATTTGATAGTATTACTCATATGAATGAAGTCATGAACTTGTGTATTAATATAACATTCAGGCTGACACTTTTATATTTACTGATTTATTTAGAGGGATTTAAAAATTATTTTTCAAAGTAAGTGAAGAACAGAAAAAATGCATTAGGATAGAAAGATGACAAAATGCGAGGGGAGGGCATCCAATGGGAATTTAATCAATGCCTCTTTGAAAAATTAAAACAAATCTTTGCAGGTTTGCCCGAGGTCCCAGTGAAAAGTTATCCATTCTTTAACAGTCAAAGTGCTAGGCCAAGATTGGTGCTGGGCAAATTTCAAAGACTCAAATCTGGGACTCTCTCCCCCCTTACAAAACAAAACATAATCACCACCAATTACTTTTACAAAGGGACCTTGCTAGTGTTTTCTAAAGCAATCTCATTAATTAGTTCATCTCAACCTATTTGCATTTCTTCTGAGTTCAGTATAGAAAAAAAGGTCAGTTCTCTTCTTAAACTTTCCTACCCTGTGGACATTCTTGGATAGGTATTGATTAATTTTAGCTTGATGAAACTGCTTTCATTAGCAATGGGTATAGCCCAAAACCGTTCTGGAAATTAACTTTTAAGATGGTATTCATTATTGTATTACTCCTCCCACTAGCCAAAAGGACTGTATATTGGGCTAGTTCCAAAACATATGAGCCAGTGTTACTCCAGGAGACCCACATGTCCAACAAAAGCCTGTTTTGGTCCAGCCCCTTCAATGTACCTAAGTGAATGAAATAGAATTTTCTACTGGATCAACCTTACCTGTAGATCAATAGTAGATTTTGTAATGTGTGTAATACAAGGACATACATAAATCTTTGTTCCTGGCCTGACACAATGTAAATCAGGAAGTACTTTTGCACCAGGAAGTGGAAACGGGTTACAGAGGTTGGGTGAAACTTATGGAGTTGTCTTAAGAAATTTATTGTAATTTTTGTCCTTCTATTCCATATCTAGTTCCCATTATTTGTGCTGTCATTCATCCATGTCACATTTATATTGGCATCTCTTTGGGGCCAAGAACCATGACTATATTATAAAATTTCTTTTATATTAGTGATACTGTAAAAGTAACAAATAATAATGAAATCATACATGGTTGGAAAAGAGAAGATTAAGGCTGAATCATGGGGAAAAAAATCATTAAGCAGACATTTAGATATCGTCTCCCAGAGAAATGGAGGAAGCCCTATTGTGTCATTTTGAAGTACAGGTTGAAACTCTCTTAACTGAGACTTTCTGGTCTGGCAACATCCATGGTCCAGGAGGACCATGGATGTTCGAGGACCAGAGAGTCCTTGTGGAGAGCTAGTGCTTGGGAGCCCTGTGCAGGCTGGCAGGGCAGCAGGAGCCCCACGCGTAATAGTAGGGCAGCAGGAGCTAGGATCGCAGAGGCAGCAGGGCTGCCCAATGCAGCAGCAAGAGCCTAGTGTGCAGAGTTGGTGGGGCTGCCTGGCACCACAATGGGAGTCCAGTGAGCCGAGGCAGCAGGAGCCGGACCCAGCAGTGGGAGCCCAGCAAATGGAGGCAGTGGGGCTGCCCAGTGCAGCAGCAGGAGCCCAGTGCGTGGAGTCAATGGGGCTGCCTGGCAGGGCAGCTGGCTGGGAGGCCAGTGGTCAGGCCAGAGCTGGAGGGGTCTGATGGCAGGGGGGCCAAAAATGACCTTCCCTGGTCCAGCAAAATCCCTCATCTGAGACTGGTCAGGTCCCAAGGGTGCCAGACCAGGGAGGTCCAACTTGCAGTGCTGCAAAGCACTTAATATAACTGCATTGTATCTCACTTTGACAGGAGATACAAGTCAATGATAGGAAAACTTGAGTCATCTTGTATTTAATGTATTTATTGTACTGTGGCACTATTAGTTGTTTTATACAGCTTATCTTTTAATGTATAGACCTAAAGCTTTATCATCAAATTACGGATTATTTGAGAAAACCACAATTTCACACCTTCCCCCTTTTTTCCCTGTGGCTGATTACCCTCTAAGGTTGCATTAAAAATACTGATAATTCTTCATTCCATCATTTGCATTGTCCACTGGATTTTTTAGATTATATTTATCCTGATTTTGGTAGAAATAGCATTATATGTTGCTAAAAAGCTTCCTAACCAGTGTGCGAACAATTAAAAAAAAACACTTTCAGACTATTACACAAAAGTATAACTTTACTGATATCATTGAAATTGTATGTGATTGCATGAGGTGGCATTTTGGCTCAACTATTTCTGAATGTTTCAGTTGAAACCCAGGAAAGTAAGATAAAATGTGTACAAGACTGGGGGAACTTTATGTCCTTATATACACAGACTTTGCTACCAAAATGCCAGTAATCACTAACAATATTATATAGTTCCAAACAATCCCCGTACTGTTTGTTATTCTTTACTGAGCAGAGGTCAAAACTCAGTATTATGTGACACTGAGTTATCTATTGGCAAAGAGCAAGTTTTGTAATTACCACGTGTATGAACATAAGAACATAAGAACATAAGAACGGCCGTACCGGGTCAGACCAAAGGTCCATCTAGCCCAGTATCCTGTCTGCCGACAGTGGCCAGCACCAGGTGCCCCAGAGGTGGACCAAGACAATGATCAAGCGCTTTGTCTCCTGCCATCCTCTCCAGCCTCTGTCAAACAGAGGCCAAGGACACCATTTTATCCCCTGGCTAATAGCCTTTATGGACCTAACCTCCATGAAATTATCTAGCTTCTCTTTAAACTCTGTTATAGTCCTAGCCTTCACAGCCTCCTCTGGCAAGGAGTTCCACATGCTGACTACACGCTGTGTGAAGAAGAACTTTCTTTTATTAGTTTTAAACCTGCTACCCATTAATTTCATTTGGTGTCCTCTAGTTCTTCTATTTAGGAACTAATAAATAACTTTTCTTTATCGGCCCTCTCCATACCACTCATGATTTTATACACCTCTATCATATCCCCTCAGTCTCCTCTTTTCTAAACTGAAAAGTCCCAGTCGCTTAACCTCTCCTCATATGGGACCCGTTCCAAACCCCTAATCATTTTAGTTGCTCTTTCTGAACCCTTTCCAAGGCCAAAATATCTTTTTGAGGTGAGGAGACCACATCTGTACACAGTATTCAAGATGTGGGCGTACCATAGTTTTATACAGGGGCAGTAAGATATTCCGGGTCTTATTTTCTATCCCTTTCTTAATAATACCTAGCATCCTATTTGCCTTTTTGACCGCTGCACACTGTGTGGAAGTTTTCAGAGAACTGTCCACGATAACTCCAAGATCTCTTTCCTGATTTGTCGTAGCTAAATTAGCCCCCATCATACTGTACGATAGTTGGGGTTATTTTTCCCAATGTGCATTACTTTACACTTATCCACATTAAATTTCATTTGCCATTTTGTTGCCCAATCACTCAGTTTGGTGAGATCTTCTTGGAGTCCCTTACAGTCTGCTTCTGTCTTGACTATCCTAAACAGTTTGGTATCATCCGCAAACTTTACCACCTCACTGCTTACCCTTTCTCCAGATCATTTATGAATAAGTTGAACAGGATTGGTCCTAGGACTGACCCTTGGGACACCACTAGTTACCCTCTCCACTCTGAAAATTTACCATTTATTCCTACCCTTTGTTTCCTGTCTTTAACCAGTTCTCAATCCAAGAAAGGACCTTCCTCTTATCCCATGGCCATGTAATTTACACAAGAGCCTTTGGTGAGGGACCTTGTCAAAGGCTTTCTGGAAATCTAAGTATACTATATCTACTGGATCCCCTTGTCCGCATGTTTGTTAACCCTTCAAAGAACTCTAATAGATTAGTAAGACAGGATTTCCTTTACAGAACCCATGTTGACTTTTGTCCAACAAATTATGTTCTTCTACATGCTTCACAATTTTATTCTTTACTATTGTTTCGACTAATTTGCCCGGTACTGAAGTTAGACTTACCGGTCTGTAATTGCCCGGATCCTCTAGAGCCCTTTTTAAATATTGGTGTCACGTTGGCTACCTTCCAGTCATTAGGTACGGAAGCCGATTTAAGGGATAGGTTACAAACCACAGATAATAGTTCAGCAATTTCCCATTTGAGTTCTTTTAGAACCCTTGATGAATGCCATCCGTCCCGAGATTTGTTAACATTAAGTTTTTCTATTTGTTCCAAAACCTCCTCTAATGACACTTCAATCCGGGACAGTTCCTCAGATTCATTACCCACAAAGGACGGTGCAGATTTGGGAATCTCCCAACGTCCTCAGCCGTGAAGACTGAAGCAAAGAAATCATTTAGTTTCTCCGCAATGGCTTTATCGCCCTTGATTGCGCCTTTTATAGTTCGATCGCCTAGGGACCCACAGGTTTTTAGCAGGCTTCCTGCTTCTAATGTACTTAAAAACATTTTGTTATTTCTTTTGAGTTTTTGGCTAGCTGTTCCTCAAAATCTTTTTTTGCTTTTTCTTATTACATTTTTACACTTGATTTGACAGTGTTTATGTTCCTTTCTATTTATCTCTACTAGGATTGACTTCCACTTCTTAAAAGATGCCTTTTGTCCTCACTGCTTCTTTTACATGGTGGTTAAGCCACGGTGACTCTTTTTAGGTCTCTTGCTATGTTTTTAATTTGGGGTATACATTTAAGTTGGGCCTCTATTATGGTGTCTTTAAAAGTTTCCATGCAGCTTGCAGGGATTTGGCTCTAGTCACTGTGCCTTTTAATTTCTGTTTAACTAACCTCCTCATTTTTGTGTAATTCCCTTTTTGAAATTAAATGCCAGGGTGCTGGTCTGCTGAGTGTTCTTCCCACCACAGGAATGTTGAATGTTATTATATTATGGTCACTATTCCCAAGCGGTCCTGTAACAGTTATTTCCTGGACCTGATCCTGCGCTCCACTCAGGACTAAATCGAGAATTGCCTCTCCCTTGTGGGTTCCTGCACTAGCTGCTCCAAGAAGCAGTCATTTAAGCCATTGAGAAATTTTATCTCCGCTTCTCTTCCTGAGGTGACATGTATCCAGTCAATATGGGGGTAATTAAAATCCCCATTATTATAGAGTTCTTTGTTTTGGTAGCCTCTCTAATCTCCCTCAGCATTTCAATGTCAGTATCCCTGTCCTGGTCAGGTGGTCGGTAATATATCCCTACTGCTAATTTCTTATTTTTGGAGCATGGAATTACTATCCATAGCGATTCTATTGAACATGTTGATTCATTTAATATTTTTATTTCATTTGATTCTACATTATCTTTCACATACAGTGCCACTCCGCCACCCACCCGGCCTGCTCTATCCTTTCGATATATTTTATATCCCGGTATGATTGTGTCCCACAGATTTTCCTCATTCCACCAGGTTTCAGTGATGCCTATTATGTCAATCTCCTCATTTAATACTAGGTACTCTAGTTCACCCATCTTATTAGTCAGACTCCTAGCATTTGTGTAGAAGCACTTTAAAAATTTGCCACTGCTTGTTGTCTGCCCTTCCCTGATGCATTGGATTCCTTTGTACAGTTGTTTGTCTGCTCTGGCCCATGGTTTGCCCTCTCCCTCCTCTCTTTCTGACTACAGCTTAGAGAATCTCTATCAATGGATTCTCCTCTAAGAGAAGTCTCCCTCCGATTACGTGCATCTCCACACCAATCGGCTTTCCCCATCTCTCAGTTTAAAAACTGCTCTCGGCCTTTTTAATGTTTAGTGCCAGCAGTCTGGTTCCACCCTGGTTTAGGTGGAGCCCATCCTTCCTGTATAGGCTCCCCTCTCCCAAAAGTGTCCCCAGTTCCTAATAAATCCAAACCCCTCTTCCCTACACCATCGTCTCATCCACGCATTGAGATTCTGAATCTCTGCCTGCCTACCTGGCCCTGCGTGGAACTGGAAGCATTTCCGAGAACGCCACCATAGAGGTCCTGGATTTCAGTCTCTTTCCTAGCAGCCTAAATTTGGCCTCCAGGACATCTCTCCTACCCTTCCCTACGTCATTGGTACCTACATGTACCACGACCACCGGCTCCTCCCAGCACTACACATAAGTCTATCTAGATGCCTCGAGAGATCCGCAACCTTCGCACCAGGCAGGCAAGTGACCATACGGTTCTCCCGGTCATCACAAACCCAACTATCTATGTTTCTAACGATCAGAATCACCCACTACTAACACCTGCCTCTTCCGAACTGGCATTCCCTCCCCTCAGAGGTATCCTCAGTGCGAGAGGATACATAACATCCTCTGGGAGGAGGGTCCCAACTACGGGATGGTTTCCCTCTGCTCCCATTGAATGCTCTGTTCCCTTGAGACTTTCATCCTCCTTAAGAGCACTGGGGCTCTCAGACTGGAGGTGGGACAGTACTACAGTGTCCCAGAAAGTCTCATCCACAAATCTCTCTACCTCCCTTAGCTCCTCCAGTTCAGCCACCCTGGCCTCCAAAGCCCGAACTCGGTCTCTGAGGGTCAGGAGCTCCTTGCAACGGGTGCACACATACGCCACCCGCCCACAGGGCAGGTAATCATACATGTTACACTCGCGCAATAAACAGGATAGCCCCACTCTGCTGCTGGGCTTCTGTCTCCATTTTCTAATGAACAAGTTTAAGTATAAACTGGGATTCTTTTTAAACCTCTGGAATATAGATTATGATAAGAGTTATGTTTTAAAGAAGGCCAGAAGTCACTAGTGCCCTCTAACCTCCCCTCTAAACTCCTCTCCAAACTCCTGTTAGCAATTCCTGTTCAAGCTCCTGGTCGCTGAGTCACAGGCTTATATAGCTCTGGTAGCCTCCCCTGACTGAGGCTTAGCCAATTAACAGAGGCTTCTAGATTTCAAACCTTTTAGAAGCTCCTTCAAGCAATCAAACAATCAAACCAACCAACCAACCAGATAAACACAAGCTCAGCACACAGCAAATAACTCCCCACACACAAACACACACTCCAGACAGCCACTTACCACAAGGGTCCCGGTTTTACTCCTCTTTCACCTGGAGAACTCCCTCTCCAAACTCCCTGTTAGCAATTCCTGTTCGCAAGCTGTGTTGTAATGAATGTATGTTGTAATGAATAATGGTATGAGTATAAAACATGCCAGGATAGACATGGACAAATTGTAGAAAATCCAGAAAAGAGTGACAAAAATTATTAAAGGTTTAGAAAAACATGACCTATAAGAAAATATTGAAAAAAGGGGTTGGGGGGGGGGGGTCGGAGGTAGACTGGAAAAGAGAAGACTGACAGTGGACATGATAACAGTTTTTAAGTACATAAAAGGGGGAGGGACAAAAAATTCTGAAAGGTAGATTTTAAATTAACAGTACACTTGAAGCTCCTTAATCTGGAAGTCTGTGATCTGGAAACACCCATAGTTCGGATCCCTTCATGGCCTTCCCAGACTCCACATCCCCAGCCTCAGCATCCTCCTGCACCTTACTTCCCTCCCAGAGCCCCACTCCCAATAACAGTTTAAGTATAGTGTATTAAGGATTTATTTTATGACATGTTATACACATACTGCACTCTATAATGCTTTGTACATGCAAAAGCTTGAGTAAAACAATTTTTTTACCCTTCTTTATGGGAAACACTCCTGGTCTGGAAAACTGCATAATCTGGCATAACCTATTTCCCAAAATTACCAGATTAAAGAGGTTCAAGTGTACCTGGGTCTCTCATGGGTTCAATGGTGATATAGAATGTCCCCTTGAATCACCAAGGTCATGTAAAGCCAGGGTGGCAGGAAGCCCTCTTACCTATTCTTGCTGCTCCTAAACATTTCAGTCTCTGGCACATGGTCAGCATGCACTAATCCAGAGATGCTAACTCTTCCCTTAATAATGATCTCATTATTGCTTCCATAAAGGGGCATTGGATACTATATACTAGATGAGCTAAATGTCAAGTAACTGTGGGGTGATCTGAGCTACAGTTAGATACCCTAAGTGCACAGAATCTGTGTACTTTAAGAAATGCTGTTTTTGGTGTAGCTGTTTCTCAAATTGACCCTAATATGGATCACTACTGCTGCTCTACAGAGATCAAAGAATTCAATTAGATTTTAGAGCACTAAGACTTTATGTCTTTAAACATAAAGGCTCTGTCTAGACTGGCAAGTTTTTCCGCAAAAGCAGCTGCTTTTGCGGAAAAACTTGCCAGCTGTCTACACTGGCCGCTTGAATTTGCGCAAGAGCACTGACTGTGTAATGTACAAAATCAGTGCTTCTTGCGCAAATACAATGACGCTCCCATTTGGGCAAAAGCCCTCTTGCGCAAATGCTTTTGCGCAAGAGGGCCAGCGTAGACAACCCAGAATTGTTTTGCGCAAAAAAGCCCCGATGGCTAAAATGGCGATCGGGGCTTTCTTGCGCTAAAGCATGTCTAGATTGGCAAGGACACTTTTCTGCAAAAAGTGCTTTTGTGCAAAAGCGTCCGTGCCAATCTAGACGCTCTTTTCCGCAAATGCTTTTAACGGAAAAACTTTTCCGTTAAAAGCATTTGCGGAAAATCATGCCAGTCTAGACATAGCCAAAGGGTTTTTTAACCTTAACTATGGCAGAGCTCATGGTCCTCTACAATCCCACACTATTCTGAATGCTTTATTAACTTTTAAGCATGCATTATGATATATTTAAAATATATACCTTAGACTCACAATATTTCCCTTACCTTGAAAGGGACTATGATGATTACTACTTCAGAGCTCAGTTTTCATCTGAGGCCCATGATCCATATGTATGGTCATGGACTATGAGCCTACCAGCAGCATGAAATTATTATCAATAGCCTGCTTCTCCCAGCACCAGATGGCTTCATGTAGAGATCTAACAGAGAAATACAACAAGATGAAGCAATGTGTAAAGCTTTAAAATGGAATTGGAAGAAGACTGTTATCTTTAATACACCAGTTCTTTGAAATCCAAGGATGCTTAGGAGAACCATAACAATATTCAAATTGTTTCATTTTATTTGTATATTTGAAGTAAAAATGCTTCAGCTTTATTAAAAAGTGATCGTACTGAGAAAAGAATACACCCTGTTTCAGACAATCAAAATGCCATTAATAATGCAAACCGCTAACGTGGTATTTCATCTGCAATGGGCTATAATACAAGCTTACTTACATGAAATATTTTATTAAACCAAGTAATCTAATTGATAAGTTACGATCTGATATTTTTATTTGTCACTGAAATGCATCTGTTTCTTACTAATATGCTGTCCATTATTTTGTGCAGTGGAGGATTTATATTTAATTCTTTATTGAATGTTGTTTTTAACTGTTATGTAACAATTTCTTACCTCTTCATATACGTAATTGGAAGGAAATATTGATACCGGATAGTCTAATGTATTCTATAACTCGAAGTAAAACTAAAGAGAAAGATCTGGACTGCAATTTGAAAATTGTGAATTAGGTACATTATGGCAAATTTCAAGCCACTGCCTCTTACTTTTTTGGGGGACTGAAAGAGAGAACAGCTAACACATGGAGCAAGAATTTTTCAAAAGAACCTACTGTGGTTGCATTCCCGTGGAAACTGGGTACCTAGCTGTCTAATATTTCTTTGAAATTCTTTAACCATGATGCTAGATGCTGAATTTATTTATGAGTTAAAAATTCCCAGAAGTTACCATATAGAAATTCTTCAGACTATCAGTTTCCCCTATACTTGATATTCTCTCAGGATTTATTAGGGCTTCTTCTAGACATTAGTGTGTATGTATTTCCTGAGTTGCTCCATATTATCTGCCATTTTATTGTAGGCAATATACATGATGAATTATTCTTTTCACTTACTTTAAAAAATATCTTAACCCACATATTTTTTTCTATATATTCTGTCTGAGTAATCATGTGTATCAGATACGGAAATACCATCTGTTTTCAAAGTTGTCAGCATTATTTATTTTTGATAATATTATTTCCAGACCTGTTAGTTCACTGGTGGGATTAGGAGTAAATAAAGATTTCCATTTTTAGCATTATAATAAGATCAGCAATGGCTATAGAGACTAAGAATTAGGAAAGATGCATTTAGATGATTTACAAAGATTAATATCTTTATCTAGCTGTAGGAAAACTGATACTGAAACTTCTTTGAAAGCTGAGTGGAGTCACCTCCATACAGAAGCTGGTTGCAGACCTTAGTTAAGTAAGGGACTATGTTTCCCATAAAGATTTATAAAATTCACCACTGAGTCCATCTAGTCCTGGTGCATTATTTCTAATAATGATCTTGTTCAATTCTCCACTGGCCAGGATAATCCAGGTTCTCTTGTCCTTGTTTTCTGGGGGGAGGCCAAGCAATGGATCTGAGTAAAATCATCTCCTATGTGGAATTTCCTGTAGTGCAAGTAAATGTTTAATAAGATTGAATGGCATTGCAGTTTTGTTTTGCTTTTACTGTTTTCCTGATGTTCTAACTGAGGAATAAATGTTACTTTTTAACAGGAAAAAAATGCCACTATGAATGGTCTTATTTGATCATTCACAATTAGTCTATGGTAACATTTCGTCCAGTCACAATTTAACTGAGCTACCTATACTTCAGCTGCAGCTGGATATAATATTCTTAAATGCAGCTATATATTGTAAAACAATTGCCATCTCATCAGACTGATTGCTTCTTCAATATATATTATTGATTTCCTAGCACCTTAACATCTAATCCTGAAAGTCCTTATTAATATGAATATGGAACTACTCATATTTAAGGATTGCACGTACGTGTAACTGCTTGCAACCTGGGGAGGTCGTTATTTCTAGGGAAGTCAATGGGAATGTTAAGTGCTCTTTTGAAAATCAGACTAACTTCACATCCTTGTATTTTAGCATTCCTTACCCCTATCTTCTTCAAGGGGAGGGAGAAAGTAAAAGACATGGAAGACTAGGAAAATTACTTTCATCCTCAGGACAAACAAGGTACAAGCTCTTTCTATTCTTTTAAAGTCTTGTACAAAATTCAAAGAGATGAAACTGAAGTTTGATTATAGAAGGATTAATAATTTCATATTTCACCTGACTTGAAACCTTTTGTAGTGTATTCAATTTTTCTTCATGTTTCTGATAACATAAATCAAAATTCCTTAATTAAATTTAGTATTTATCCCAGACCAAACAGACTTTACATTGGATCACATCAGAGGGCTTTCCTATGCAATTTTTCTTATCTAACTATGTTCAGGTTACTGCCTTTCCTCTTTCTGCTACTGAAAAGACCTTAAATCTGAAACCACCCAGTTCTTTCTCACTTCCAATAATACAATTTTCATTGTATCTGCAACTCTCCAGGCAAATTAAATATGAAATCCCGAATCTTAGGCATATCTCAATTACATGCACCTGTGCTAGATCAATTTGAATGCTTAACTCACAGCTACACTAAATGGACCACAAGTGTTCTCCATTAATTAAAATATTATCAGCCTTTCCAAATGCTTTTCTAATGTTTTCTGTCTACACGAGCTTTGAGGGGTTAACTATTAGGTGCTACACTCACTATCCCTCCTCCCCACAGATACTGTATGCCTCCTTTTAAGAAGAAATCATTGTTTTATTTGATATTTTTGTGTTGCATTACATATCACACGATTTAATCTTGCACTTCAAGATTTTTCACCTTTAAGAGGAAGATTCTGTTGAATTTTACTTTTGGAGCCAGACTGGACAACTCTTAATAGCTTCTTTGATGTCAGTCTTTCTGATTTTTTGTGTGCATTAGTTACTGGATAACAACAATTCTTGAAGGAGTTAGCAAAGCATGTTTAAATCACACTTAGGTGCTCATGACCTTTATTGTATAATGATTTAAGAGTTTTGCAGATTAACTACTTCCTTTGGCACTCCTTGAAAACTCTCTGCTTAAGAAGCACCCTAATCCCTCACAATGATTGTGTATAATGATGCAATTCAACTTTTCTGGAAGGATCATTCTACAAAAGCCCTGTTGGTAAACATAGCTCTTATAAATTATTCATAGAGAATTGCTGGGACAAATAGGTTGCTTGGTGAGCTGCAAGGATCACTACCACTGAATTATCTCCACTGTGGGCTAAATAAGACAAGCTTACTCCTTTCTTTCTTTGCTAACTGCCCCTGTTTTACTGCTGATGTGAATTCTAAGATTGTTTGCTTTTGCCAGTGCGGTCCCATGTTAAAAAAAATAAGTCAGAGAGTTCTATATCAATTTGCCAAGCAAAACGTAATGACAAATTGGAAAGATATATTGAAATGATCATTTACTGAGTGGGTTAATACTGAGATATTCACATACAAGTATGACAGTTTAACCACTGGGACATAAATCAGAAACAAGCTTTTACTCCAGCCTGAAAACTTTACCAATTTCTGTAAGTTCTGATAGTTTGTTTTGTGATAGTGCCTAGAAACTCCAGTCAATGATCAGGACCCCAATGGGATAAACAAGGTATAGTAATACATCCAGAGAATGTTGTGTGCACACAGATAGACAGTAATGCCAATGGGAGAGGAGGGTGCAGAACAGCACACTCTCTACTGGGGCATCCACCATATGAAACAAGACAAAACTATATGCAGGTTTGTGTCAGTTCCAGACATTACAAAAGCAGGGTAGTGTGGTTGAAAACTAGTGGCCTGCCTATCTGACTCAGGGTCCTTTTCATTGTCACAGGCTATGCGGGAATCAGACTGGACATAAATATTCCTCCTGCTTCTTGGTTGTTTCTGTATCAGTTGCTTTGTTACTTGGAAGGGTGAATCTGACCCCTTCCTTGCTTCTGCCTGTCAGCTACTCTACTTGCATTCTGGTTGACAGCCCCCTTTGCATTTTTGGAGCCCAGTGAAGAAGTGGAGTTGGTTTCAAAACTCCAGCTTCATTTTCCAAACCACCATATCACAAGACTCAGACTTTCATGTTAGAAGTGACCCTGGTCAGATCTCTTGCACATTGCAGGCCAGAAAACCTCACGCACTCCCTATAATAGCCCTGAAATGGGATTGCACTCACCTCCTGTGAGTTCTTCTAATCTGAATGTGTGTGCCTGCACCCTCTCTCAGTGTGTGGTGAGTCTCTGATGACTCAGCCCTCCAGCCAAGTCTCACACAGTCTGTATGTGAAATAAATCTCCCTTATGGGGAAAAAGAATCCTATGGGGACTATTCCAAGTCCCCTCAGTTTTTCTTTCTTTTTCCTGTAGCCCTCCCTGGGCTCAGGACCTTAATTAGTCCATCCATCTTTAAAATTGCTTCATCTCTCCTGTTCAGTTCCCATTTTCCCACGCATTAAAGTCCAGGCTAATTTCCCACCCTGTGCTCCAGCTCCCAGCCTAGCTACTAGCCACCTGCCACATACCACTAACTAAGCTGCATGGCTGCTATGATTCCCTGGGCCATGTCCCCACAGTACCAGCACATTCTTCTCCCTTATCGCAGAGCCTTGTCCTGGCTGAGCCCTAGAGTACCGTTTGACTCACCCCAGTGTTCATGTCAGCACTACACAGCCTACGGTTCTGTAGCTCCCTGAGGCAGTCAGGAACACTATGGACATTGCTCCAGCTCTAGCAAACAACTGATTTTACTTTCTCTGATCCTGCAGCATTTCTTATACTAGTCTGCTAGACCCTGACTAGATGCTCCCTGCAGCCCTTTCTGATTGGCTACTCTAAGCTGTTTGGAGGCCCCTCTCCACTGCCCCTTTCTGGTGTGGGGTATGACAGGGCTGTAAGTCCCCCCCAAAGAGGTCTCAGGGCCTGGTCTACCCTCCCACAAGACTACTGAATCCTCAAATTATGGTTTAAATACTTAAAAGTACAGAGGATCCACCATTTGAACTATTTTAAACCTTCAAGTGACTCTTGTCTCATGCCGCAGAGTAAGGTGAAGAACCTCCATAGTCTCTGCAAATGTGACTGAGGAGAAAATTTCTTCCTGGCTCCAGAGAGGGTGATTAGTTAAATCCTCCACATGTGGTCAAGAACCACTAGGCAGACACCTGAAAAATATTCTCTGTAGTAAATCAGAGCCTTCCCCACCTGGTATCCCATCACCAATCATTGAATTTATTTGCTGCTAGCAGTCATGGATAGGCTACCTGCCATTGTAGGTAGTCTCAACATAATACCTCCTCCACAAGCTTGCCATGATCAGACTTGAAGATGGTTAGGTTTTTTGTCCCCAAAGCTCCCCTTCAAAGCTGTTCCAGAACCTCACTCCTCAGATGGTTAGAAACCTTTGAATAATTTCAAGCCTGAACTTGGTGACCGTCCGTTTATATCCATTTGTTCTTATGTTCACACTGGTACTTAGCTTAAATAACTCCTTTCCTTCCCTGGTATTATCCCTGTGATGTAGTTATAGAGGGCAATCATATCTCCCCACAGCCTACCTTTGGTTGGGCTAAACAAGCCAAATTCTTTGAGACCCTTCTTCTAAACTGTTTTCCAGTCCTTGAATCATTCTAATAGCCCTTCTCTGCACCTATTTCAGTTTAAATTCATCTTTCTTAAATATGGGAGACTAGAACCTCACAATTTTTATACCAAAAGCCCTTTCCTTGTCTGATAATCTCTGGAAAACCCAGCCCACACAGTATATACAAGCCATTCTGGTAGTAGCTTTCTGTGGGTATTTAATCTTAGTGACTTTAAGTAATCACCCTTCACTGGTTTTAGTTCCAATAAGAGTTGTATTAGCATCTATCTATGGAATAGAACTTCAGGACCAAAACCAGTCTCCTACTTCTTCATTTAAATGATAACTTCCTAAGCTGTACAATTTTAGCAGGCCTTACGGCACTGACAGAGTCAGCATAGATGTGAAAGGTAAGATGTAGGGAAGATTTTTTACGCTCCACAATTTTACTTTACAATAAGCTTAATTTATTGCATAGCTATGATTGATTCCCTAGGTGCCAGGGTGGCAGTTTTTTGTCTTTCTTATAGAATGCAGCTGGGCAGCCCAGATGTCTGCCCTGTTAAGTGTGGGAATGCAAAAATGAGCCAAGGGACTATTGTCAGGGAACTTCACACTCCTAGAGATGCCTACCTAGAGAAAGTGCTGCTTACGTGGGAAAGAGCAGCACTAGTGATTGGAAGAAATTCTCTTAAGACATACATATATATCTGAACATCAGCTTCACAGCACCCTTTTATTTTAGAAATTTGAGCTTCCGGGGGCTGACCCAAGACCAGGACCTGGGGGTGAGACCTAGGGAAGAGGGGCCTTCTGCCGGCGCTTCCTGGGCCTTGGCACAAAGGGGAAGCCCTACAGTGCTGGGGGCACCACCTCTGGGCCCTGGCAGGGGACTTGAGCTGTGCTGCCCAGCCTCAGCGGTGCTCCTGGGGGTAGCGAGGGGGGGCCTGTGGTGGTAGGGCTGGTGGGGCTTCCCTCCTCCATCCAGCACTGGGGCTGAAAAGGGAAGGGAAAAGGGTTTGGGGCAGGGGTGCCACTTACATGCATTCGTGGCCAGCAAGATGGCAAGCCCCATCTCCATCTGGCCACTCCCTTCCTGATCTGGCTGAGCCCAGTAGTCACTCTGCAGGATAGCTGTTTCCCCACACTTGCTGTCCCCAGAGATGACTGCAGTATTGCATCCCTCCAATCCACCCCCTTCCTTTCCATGTTGTGGAAAACAATCGAATTCCAGGCACATCCTGTTTTCCTGCCACAGCCAAACTGTGACCTAGCTTTAAGTTAGGATAAGAGGAAGATGAATATCAAATTTTTGGTCCTAACTGTTATCTTTTAAGAGTAGTTCTTGAACAAATGGACTTGTAGACACATAAACAGATGGACTCACAGATTGACAGGCACCTCTAAAAGACTGATGAATGGGTGGATGGATAGAAATGTCCAGAACTTACCAGCCACTGAAATAATCCTTTGGGTTTTATTTTCATTTACGAGTTAATTAGGCTCTATTTGGGACCTACTCACACTGAATGTGTGCATTCTTTGCCCTAAAGATTTTTGCTTGTAGTTACTATTGTCAGAACTCCTTGTTTTGTGACATTGGGGAAAGTCAATAAGGCTTAGTTACTCAGGTGCTTTGGAAAATGTTACTCAGAGCCTCAGAGCTAAGCTTCCTTTTAAATATAATCCTGTTTACAATATGCATACATAATCAATAAACATAGATAACTTGGGTAACAAAAACAGTGTTATATAGAGGAAGATCAGCATGTTTTCTTTTTATTTTAGCAGCAAAATACTTCTTTCAAGCATATGAATACAAATGTATTTTCTGCTTCATAAACCTACAGTAACTTAACACAGATGGAGAGCTTGTTTTTCCTCTCTTGACCTGGTTTTACCAATTTTGCAGTTGGGTCAGTAGACACACAAGAAGTGCACTAGACTTTTATTTTTACTGGGATTCCCACATATCTTTTGTTTCCTTATGAACACTCTTTTGTCTGATATGAGGTACTATGGAAAGGCAAGTTTCTATAGTTAGAATACATTATAATTAGCTTCACAAATGAAAGTTGCAGTAATATTTTAAGGTTGTTGTTATTACCACTTCCAAGATGTAAACAATCATAGAAAATGTAGACTGTGTAAGATAAGTACATAATCATGTAAGGCATTCTGAAAAAGACTTTATTGTATTGTATTATATCTGAATCTGTTTTTGACAACATGCCTGTGTGTCTGTATGCACCAGGGTAAATAAGATTTAGTTTTTAAATTGACATACATAGAAACAAATTTTGTTTTAAATAATTAAGATGTAGAATCCCTTGCCTAATGAATTTCACACGAGAATAGGGAATATGTTATACAGCTTTATAATATATTCCCTATTCTCAAATTGAACACTATTTGTAGATGACCAAAAGGACATATTTGACACTGCCAACATTTAAAAGAATAGTAATGCCAACAGATATTCCATGAATGTTCAGCAGACTGTGGAATTGAATGTTTTCTGGTAGCTAGAGAAAAGGACAGAGAGCTCAAAGAGTTCTGAAATCATCAGTAGAAATAGAATGAAAAAAGTTTGTGCACAGCAGGTACCTCTGAACGCTGTGATGAAATAACCACAGAAAAAATTGGAAATTGTTTGGCTCTTATTTCAGTGAATCTCTAACTGCATACTTTTGTCATTTAGCAACAACACGTTGCTAGAAAACAGGTGCCTCTAGAATTGTCTCTTTTAGCAAGTTCTCCTTTGTCTTCCAGATATTTATCCTATTTAAAGGAATAATTGAACTTGTACACTAAAACTGAGGGGAACATATACTGTGTTTAGCCAACAATCACGTTGAATAAGGCTTCACAAAGTGTTGGAGGGGGTTACATTATTTCCCTTTGTGGGGTTTCGAATGGTTGGTTAATTTCTTGGGCATACAATATTATCAAAGTCTTTGGATCATAGAAAAGAGAAATAAACAAACCTTATTGAGTAATTAAGTCTGAAACAAATTGTGAAGCATTAGCTATTATTTTCAAGAACTATGGGAGGACAGGCGAGGTCCCAGATCACTTAAAAAGGACAAATCAAATATTTTTCTCCAGAAAGGGAATAGTAACCCAATCAGCCTAACATTGACATCTGGAGATATTAGAACAAGAAGTTAAAGTGGAAATCTGCACAAACCTGGAAGATAATAAGGGGATAAATAATAGCCAACATTAATTTGTCAAGAACAAACCATGTCAAAGCAATCTTATTTCCTTTTTTGACAGGCTAACTAACCTAATGAACTTGGAAGGTGGGCGAGAAACTTTATGTATCTGAAGTTTTAATGCTGTCCAACATGACATTATTATTATCAAACTAAGAAAATACAGTCTAAATTTAATTATTGTAATGGTGAGACACAATTGGCCGAAGGCTTGTACTCACAGAATAGTTATCATTGGTGTGCTGTCACACTGGGAGGACATATGAAGACTGCAGGAGTCTCTTTTAAATGCAATAATATTCAATATTTTTATTAATGAGTTGGATGATGAAGTAAAAAATTTGCAGATGAAACCAAACTTGGAAGGTGTATTGCCAAGAGGCAATGGTTCTTCCCTTAAGGGATTCAGAGGCAATAAGCATACAAATTGGATGAAGGCTTAAAGATTTTACTAAGCAAATATTAAGGTAAAATATAATGCTTAATATTAGAGTAAAATACAATGAAGCAAATCTTAGAATAAAATACAATACTTATTAAGCCTAAGCAAATCTTAAAATCAAATGCAATGCCTATTAAGAAAGTACAATGCTTATTAAGCCTAAGCAGATCTCAGAATAAAATGCAATGCCTATTAAGAAAGTACAATGCTTATTAAGCCTAAGCAAACCTCAGAATAAAATGCAATGCCTATGTCCCTTCTGCTGCTGGGAGCCCCCTGATGGAGGACAGCGGATGGATCCCAGCGGCCAGTGCGTAGCACCTTCTGTGGCTTTGGTCTACGCCAAGGTTCCAATGTTAGGAATATCCCCGGCACTTATATACTGTTGGATCTACAGTAATCACCCCTGTTGTTTTGAGAACCTAACAAGATCGTTGATACATTGCATATTTTCCCAGGCCAAATAATTAGCATCATCAGGTGGGAAACATTCAGCAAAGATAGCTATGTGATCTTCCCAAGCCCTCCTGCACTCCCATACCAGGTGCATGGCCTGGGGACCTGTCCCAGAACTTGTTGAAAGTCAACAGTGCATTCCTACACTGTACCATCTTGAGCAAACAGCTAACTCTTTGAGAATAACAAAAGAATAAGAAGAAGCAAAAAGCACAAATGGCTGCCTAGAGCATCCAGGCCTGTAAGAAAATGCAGGCACAAAAGGAACGATTGTGGTACACCACCTAATTTCCTTGACCTCACAATCGTCTTCTGCATTTCCACTACAGAAGGGTTGCAAGTCACTTGAAAGTAAAAGATAAGAATTAAGAACTATCTTGATGAATTGGAAAATTAGTCTGAAATCACTAATAAAGAGAAATGCAAAATGTTGCACTTAGAAAGGGAAAATCAATGCACAAATAATAAATGGTGAATGACTGGCGGGTGGAAGTAATGCAGAAAAAGATTCAAGGTTATAGTAGATCACACTATAAATATGAATCAGCAGTACAAATGACATTCTGGATTGTCTTAACAACAGGAGTGTTGTATATTGAACATGAGTAATTGTTCTCCTCTGCTTGGTACTGGTGAGGCCCTTGCAGGAGTTCTGTGTCTAGTTCTGGGCTTCATTATTTAAAAAAGATGTGAACAAATTGCAGGTAGTGTATAGGAGCAGAAGAACATTGATAAAATGTCATGATCTATGAGGAAAGGTTGAAAGAAGTGTTGCATTTTTAGTTTAGAGAAGAGAAGGTGGAGGGAGATCATGGTAACATATTTTTTACTATACTAAAAAAAATATCATCAACAGAATGTTGAACAATTGTTCTCCATATCCACAAAAAGTAACTAATTTAGGCTACATCTAGACTGCACACTTCTTTCAGAAGAAGTTTTTCCGGAAGAGATCTTCTGAAAAAACTTCTTCCGAAAGACAGCATCCACACTTCCGAAGCACATCGAAAAAGCGATCTACTTTTTTGAAAGATAGCATCCACACTAAATGGACGCTCTCTCACATGTAAGCTGTGATTGCTATAGACGGAGTGGCCATCAAGGCACCTGTGCGTTTTCCTCTTTCCTCTTCTTTTGAAAGAACTCCCTCTTCCCAATCCACACACGCCTTTTTCCGAAAGAGCTCTTTCAGAAAAAGGATTCTTCCTCATAGAAAGAGGTTCACCAATGTCGGAAAAACCCCTCTGTTCTTTCGATTTTTTCCCAAGGAACATAATTGCAGTGTGGACCTAAGTGAAGTTTTTTTTGGAAAAATGAACACATTTCTGAAAAAAAACCTGTAGTGTAGACATAGCCATAGTTTGCAGCAAGGAAGATTGGGATTAGAGATTAGGAAAACTTTTCAGCTATAAGGATAGTTAAGCACTGGAACAGTTAACTAAGGAGGTTGTTGAGGATTTGAAATTCAGTTAGAGAAACCTGTCAGAAATTATATAGACATACTCAATCATGCTTCAACATATAGGTCATGACTAGATGATTTCTATATTTTCATTATTCTGTGATTCCAAGATTTTGCTAGTGTATCATTTATTCTCTACAGTACACTTTGCATGTGTTTCAGTTTTAAACACTCAAATTGACACAGCGTATACTACTTCCCTTGGAAAACAATATTTCTAATACATCTGACTTAATTAGCATGACAGAATTAACACACAGTACATTTTATTAGTGTATTTGCTTATAAGTGTATTTGTTTATGGGTGGAGTGTTGAAGGTGGCAGATTTAATAAAATGGAAAAAAAAAGTGAATCTTTTTCCCTTGCCAGAGGATGTTGTGAAGACCAGGACTTTAACAGGGTTCAAAAAAGAACTAGATAATTTCATGGAGGTTAGGTTCGTCAGTTGCTATTAGACAGATGGGTAGGAATGGTTTCCGTAGCCTCTGTTTGTCAGAGGCTGGTAATGGATGACAGGAGAGGTATCACTTGATGATTACCTATTTCTGTTCACTCCCTCTGGGGCATTTGGCATTGGCCACTGTCAGCAGACAGGATACTGGGCTAGATGGATCTTGGTCTGACCCAGTATGGCCATTCTTGAGTTCTTATATTTTATTCTGAAAAGGCCTTTTCATTCTGTTTTATTGTTAACTACAGCTGGACAAATCATTGTTAATTAAAAATGTATTTTTGCCTCTTTCCCTATTCATGAATTGTGAAATTCTCCAACATTTTCATTATTCTAAATTATTCTTGAATTTCCTCTGTGAATACTTCATGGTGCCTGGATCACTTGGAAACTATTAAATTAGAATATTCAGATTTGCTCTGCTGTAGCTACTGAAATTAGAAAAAAAGCAAGTTCAAGAGTGTCACCTATAAAAATTGTGAAAACACATTTAAAACATTGATACTTATGCAGTGTGGCTGTAGTGACTCATGTGGCTTCCTTCAGCTTCAGCAAACTGTTAGGTGGTTGCAAAAAATTGCTGGTGCTTTTCCATTAAATAACACTAATAGACTTATTGGCTGTCTAGAATTTACTTCTGTTAAGATGCACATTCCTGGACTCCTAACCTTCACTGGCCACCTGGAAAAGTAGAAAAATGTACATGCTTTTTTTTCAGTCATGGTGGCTGCACATGGCTCAAGATCAGCAAACAAGGCCAGAAGCAATTATGGTTTTTCTTTTCTTTTCTTTTCTTTTCTTTTCTTTTCTTTTCTTTTCTCTTTAAGAAGGCTGTGTCCTGGCTGTTTTCTCCTCAAGAGTTACTTGGACAGTCAAAAAAGGCACGTTCCTTATGAAATGACAGACATTATTTAATGGGGTTTAATTAGGGTCATTGTTATGGAAACAAAGTAATGTATGACTTGGGAAGTTATCAATGAAAAGATCCTGGATTAAAAAGGAAAAGTATAGCTAAACAGTAATTCAGCTGGTCTGAATATTTGAGATATTTCAGTAAGTTAAACCAATCTTCTTTGGTCATGAGTCACTGGAAATATAGGAAATACCAATAATAAATTCACTTATCAAGACTTTTTATGCATATTGATCTGAATACGCATATAAGGTTAAAACTATGCAACTGTTCTTGTTTTACAAATTGGTGCTTCATTTTGGTACTCAACAGTTCACTTTTGAAAAGCAATTTTGACATACAAAATTGGGTGAAAGATTATACTTTAACCCTGCCCCAGGAAAAGATTTTTCCTCTTAAAATCACAAATTTGGGGTTCATTTTTCAAGCATTTCTATCTCCCATGGGAATCCAATAAAGAACTTAACCTGGATTCATTTTGATAAATAAGAGTAGAAAGGATGACCATCAGAGTTCTGAGCAAGATTTAATCTTTCCATGACTTATCCTAGACAGGCAGCTGCTACAAAAATGTTCTCCTTTATGGTTAGCTATGACAAAAGTTGTAAATCCAATCAATTTGTAAGAATATCCAGAATTATAGGATTATATGAAATAGCCAGCATGGATTTGTAAAGAACAACTCATGCCAAAATAACTTATTTTTCCTTCTTTGCCACTGGTTACTGTCCTAGTAGTTGGAGAAGAAGCAGTAGATGTGATATATCTTAATTTTAGTGCAAGGCTTTTAACACAGTCCCACATGACATTTTCATAAGCCAGGATGGAAATGTTGGTGCACAGTTGCTTGAAAGATCATACTCAAAGAGTGGTCTTCAGTGGTTAGCTGTTAATGAGGGGAGGGCTATATTTTACAAAGGGTTTTATAAGCACTTTGGAGGACAGGATTAGGGTTCAAAATTACTTTGACAAATTAGAGAATTGGAATGAAATAAACAAGATGGGATCTGATAAATGAAAGGAAGGAATGTTCAAATGCCTTCTCTCAGGAAGGAATGTTCAAATGCACAGCTATACAGTGGAGAGTAACTGGCTAGATGCTAGTACTACTGAAAAGACGTGCGGGATTACAATGGATCATAAACTGAATAAGAGTCAACATTGTAAAGCAGTTGCAAAAAAATGCTAATATTCTGGAGTATTAACAAAAGTGTCATATGTAAGACACTTCAGGGAGCACTGGCTAGGTCTCAGCTGGAGTATGAGTCCAGTTCTGGGTGCCAGACTTTATGAAAGATGTGGATAAATTTGTGACAGCCCAGAGCAACAAAATATGAAAGTTTTGGTACATTTTATTTATGAGGAAAGATTATAAAAATGGGCATATTTTGTCTTGAGAAATGAAGCTGAAGGGGAGCACCTGATTAAGTCTTCAAATATGAAAAATGTTATTCTCAAGAGGATAGTAATCTTTTGTTCTCCATGTTTACTGAATGTAGAACATGAATAATAATCTTAATCTTCAGCAAGGCAGATACATCTGTCAGAGATGGTTGAAGTATTCTTGTTCTTGCCTCAGCGCAAGGAGCTGGATTAAATGACATCTTGAGGTCCCTTCCAGAATTGCCTATGATTCTATAAAAGTGGAGATTTAACTGGTAATTTATTAAAGCAAAGGTGGCAGAACTGGCACATTTCACAGTTTTAAGGAAACTATGTGGGTAAAATTTTCATTGTGGTGAATAAGGATTAGTTGTAATCATTCAAATTAATATTAAGTGCTGTTCAATTCCTATTTGCTCCTCTCTAAATGTAGTTTGCCAAGAGAGACGGTTTGCACACTTTTTATAAGTTTAATATCCTGATGTTAGATCTTTTGCACTCGGTAAACTTTGCTAAAGTACAATATCTCAGGGCACGTCTACACTATGAGGTAAGGTCGAATCTAATATGGTCGATTTCTTACTACCTAATTTTGCAAAGTTGAAGGTCTGTGTCCTCGCTGCAGGGAAGAATTTTTAACATGGTGCCAATACTTAAAAAGGACTCTAAAGGTGATCCTGGCAATTACTGACCAGTAAGTCTAACGTCAGTACCGGGCAAATTAGTTGAAACTATAGTAAAGAATAAAATTGTCAGACACATGGATGAACATAATTTATTGAGGAAAAGTCAACATGGTTTCTGTAAAGGGAAATCATGCATTACTAACCTACTAGAGTTATTTGAGGAGGTCAACAAACATGTGGACAAGGGGGATCCAGTGGATATAGTGTACTTAGATTTCCAGAAAGCCTTTGACCAGGTCCCTCACCAAAAGCTCTTAAGTAAAATAAGTTGTCATGCGATAAAAGGGAAGGTCCTTTCATGGATTGATAACTGGTTAAAAGACAGGAAACAAAGGGTAGGACTAAATGGTGAGTTTTTCCCCAAGGGTCTGTCCCAGGACAAATCCTATTCAACTTATTTATAAATGATCTAGAGAAAGAGGTAAACAGTGAGGTGGCAAAATTTGCGGATGATACCAAACTGCATAAGATAGTTAAGACCAAAGCAGAGTGTGAAGAGTTTCAAAAAGATCTCATCAAATGAAGTGGGCAACAAAATGGCAAATGAAATTTAACATTGATAAATGTAAAATAATGCACATTGGAAAAAAAATAATTCCAATTATACATACAATATGATAGGGACTAATGTGGCTACAACTACTCAAGAGATCTTGGAACCATTGTGGATAGTTCTCTGAAAACTTCCACTGAGTGTGCAGCAGCAGTCAAAAAGGCAAATAGAATGTTAGGAATCATTAAAAAGGGATAGAGAATAAGACAAAGAATATCTTATTGCCTCTATATAAAACCGTGGTATGCCCACATCTTGAATACGGCCTGCAGATGTGGTTGCCTCATTTCAAAAAAAGGTAAATTGGCATTGGAAAAGGTTCAGAAAAGGGCAACAAAAATAACTTGGGGTTTGGAATGCGTCCCATATGAAGAGAGATTATAAAGACTTGGACTTTTCATCTTAGAAAAGAGGAGACAAGGGGGGGATATGATAGAGGTCTATAAAATCATGACTGGTGTGGAAAAAGTGAATAAGGAAAAGTTATTTACTTATTCCCACAATATAAGAACTAGGGGTCACCAAATGAAATCAATAGGCAGCAGGTTTAAAACAAACATAAGGAAGTTTTTCTTCACTCAGAACACACTCAACCTTTGGAATTCCTAACCAGAAGATGTTGTGAAAACTAAGACTTTAACAGGGTTCAAAAAAGAGCTAGATAGATTCATGGAGGTTAGGTCTATCAATGGCTATTAGCCAGGATGAGTAGAAATGGTGTCTCTAGCCTATGTTTGTCTGGAAATGGATGACAGGAGAAGGATCACATGATGATTACCTGTTGTGTTCGCTCCCTCTGGGACATCTGGTATTGGCCACTGTAGGCAGCCAGGATACTGGGCTAGATGGACCTTTCATCTCACCCAATGTGGCCATTCTTAATTGACTATAATCTGAAGTAGCATGTCTTCATGAGGGAGCCTACTGTCGACTCAGAGAGTGATGCACCTTGGGCGGCTGTGCATTCTGGGCTATGCTCACAGTGACCACTGCGACCAAAACTGTGCAGCAGGTGGCTATGGGCCCATGTCACAGGGATCCCATAATGCACTTGTCTAGTCCCTCCCTCCTTGCATGAGATAAAGAGGAGGCAATGTGCTTTCACCTTTTTTGTACCCTAGTTGCCCGAGCAGACACCATAGCAACAGAAGCACGGAGCCCAGTTTGCAGCAAACAATTGTGATGACGATGTGTGCTGTGGTGCACCTAATGGCACAGTACTTGGAGAGTGTATGCATGTTACTCCTCCAGGAAGAGAACAAGAACAAAGCTCGGTGTGGCATGGAGTCACTGCTCATGCAAGGCCTGGTGCCGTTGCTAGCGCAGCCATCAGTGAATCCTCTGGACACAGTGGAATGCCGGTTCTGATGCCATGAGGCAAGCTCAGACTAGTGAGAATGCTTTGTGATGCAGAGATAGGATGATCAGCAGTGGCTGAAGAACTTCCGACTGTGCACGGCCATGCTCTCAGAACTCTGCGAATGGCTTTCCCCTGCCCTAAAGTGTAACATATGACCCACTCTGACCGTGAAGAAGCACATGGCAACTGCCCTATGGAACTTGCAATGCCAAACAGCTACCGCTCAGTGGAGAGTCAATTCAGAGTAGAGAAATCTTCAGTGGGATCTGCTGTCATACAAGAAGCCAAGGTGATCAATAACATTTTGCTACGGAGGGTTGTGACTCTGGGAAATGTGGATACCATAGTGGATGGTGTTGATGCAGTGGGGTACCCTATCTGTGGTGGGGCCATAGATGGAACACACAACCCCATCTTGGCTCCTGACCTTCTTGCCTCAGTGTACATCAACCACAAGGGGTACTTCTCCATGGTGCTGCTGGCAGTGGTGGATCTCAAGGACTGTTTCACTGACATCAACCTGGGATGGTTGGGAAATGTGCATGATGCCCACATCTTTAGGAACTCCTGTCTCTTCCATAAGATGAAGAGTGGCACTTTTTTCCCAGACAGGAAAATCAGAGTTGGAGAAGTGAAAATGCCTGTTGTGATCCTTCGCAACCCAGCCTACCCCTTGCTTCTGTGCTCATGAAGCCGTGTATGGGCAGCCTCAACCCAGCATGGAGGGGTTCAACAACAGGCTGAGTTAGTGCAGAATGGTGGTTGAAAGTGCTTTTGAACATTTAAAGGTAAGGTTTATGAGTCTTATGACTCGGCTAGACCTCAGCAAATGCAACATTTCCTTTGTAGTGGCAGCCTGTTGTGTGCTCCATAATCTGTACAAAAACAATGGTGAATCTTATCTGGCAGGGTGTGGAGGCGGGCTAAGATAGAGCACCTAGATAGAGAGTTTGAGCAGCCAAATACCAGTGCAATAAGGAGAGCTCTGTAAGGCGAAGTGCAAATCAGAGAGGTTTTGAAGGACAGTTTTATGCAAAGCCAGTTTTGAGATGCTTTCACATGGCTCTCAACAAGTTCCCTGGCATGCCCTGTGTTTGCCTTTAATCTCCCACCCCACACCTGTAGTTCAAGCAGTAAAGAGACCATTATTCAAAGAACTAGAGTTCTTATTTGGGAAAAAATAGCAGGGAAAGGAAAGATGTGGGAACCTGAAGGGTGGGAGAAGGAGACTCAGGAATGCGAGTGGGACTGACTTCTGCCTCCTGAGGTCATGTAGGGTATGGTTGCGTTTGAGTTCCACGGTCATGTTGGGCAAGCTGGCCAACTCCCTCCCCTTGAATAAGGTACAGTTGCTCATAATAGCAGCATATTTGAGGTTCTTCATCAGACCATCTGCTCCCCTCCTTTGACTTGTGGTAGGACTACCTAAGTTCCTTGAATTTCACTTTGCACTGCTGAGCATCCCTGGAATAGCCTTTAGCCATCCAACAGCTTGCGATCTTGCCATAAATGTATGCATTCCTCTTTCTGGTCTGGAGCTTGGAGAGAATGGATGCATATCCCCATCTTTACTGGGCACTCCACACTGGTCCTGCTCTGTGCCTCTGAGAGCTGGAGCCCATGGGAGCAGAATTATTCAAACTCATCGCAGTGTTGCCAAAATTGGTTGAAGTCATGTCCATGTGTGGCGCTGTGTGCAGCTCACTCTGGGATGTGCCTGCAACACTGGCCACACTGGAAAGGCAATTCAACTTTTCCCAGCGCTTTTTGTGCTTACTGGAGAGTAGTAGAGGCACAAACTCTGGCCAAAGCAGTCAGAGCAGGGAACTGCATGAGGCCTCCCAGAGTCCAAAAGGCTCAACTTTCTCCCAACACTGTGTCTCACTAATGTAAATTCAACCATGGAAGTTTGGGAATAGTGTTGTTCCTGGTGAAAAGCAGGAGCACTGAAATCGACTTCTGCGGCCCCCTAAAGTTGATGCGACAGGCTTGGTAATGTGGACATATCACTTACAAAATCAACCATATGAGACTAAATTTAATGTAAAGTCCTAGTGTAGAGCAGGCCTTAGTGTCTAAATTATGAAGAGACGTAAGAGTGTAAGACAACATGCTTCAAATTATGCATGATTTTAAATATTTGTGATGATGTGTACTATAAAGATATTTTAAATTTTATCTTACTTTATCATCCATTTTAAAACTTTAGTCCAGTAATGCAGCATTCGTAAGTCTGTATAAACTCTGCAGTGTTTGGGTAATGGAAAGGGTTCTTGAACTTAATTCCACAGTTTGGTTCACAGGGATCAGAAACAAATTAATCTTTGAAGGTTCACTTTGAGTTTCGAGTTCATTCAAGAAGAAACCTTACAGTGATCTCTTCTCCTATTTACCTTACGTGTTTTGAAAGAGGTCCTGGAGGTTTATCCTTTGAGGCAGAGGCTGGGGACGAGGTCAGCAAGGAAAGAATGAGCTTCAAAACTATGTGATCAGCCTACATCCTGGTTTACCAAACTTACACAAGACTTGCACTTGCTTCTACTTCAAATCTACAACTTAGTTTGAGTAGATTTGGCGTCTATTGTGAATATTTTGCCCATCACTGATTCTTTAAAAAAACTTGCTTTCGTGAATAATAAGCACCAATTTAAAATGTACAAAGAGGTCAGGGTTATTTTGAAAAAAAAATCACTTTCTGGATAGTTTTTAGTTCAATACCTGTAGTCAATTACAGTCATTAATTTATTTTCTTCCCCCAAATGATACAAAAAGGAAACAGTGCTATGAACTATTGTGCTGCTGTTTGTATCCTCTTCAGTGTAATTTACTTAACAGAAGACATCATGATAGAATGAGTGGTATGGATGATAATAAGCCTCATTATACTTGTTTAAGGCATGTGTGATTTTAAGGCATCCAAAGAATATTGAGTGCAGAACATGTATCCTGGTAACCCATATGAGCCATTTTCTGTAATTCTATTTAAGAATGGTGGGGCATGGGGGGAGAAAAACAAAAGATAAAAATGTGGTTTTAAATTATTATCCTAAGACAAATTATTCACAAATGGTAAAAGAACAAAAAGGAGAAATAAAAAAAATTAAAAATATAGTAAAGATTGTAGGATTGGACATTCCTGAGTTTTTTTTTCTTTTCTTTTTCAATTACAAAATACATGTTATAGTCCAAATCTTGACTTTTTAAAATATTTTGGAAGTCTCTTTTTTATTCCTCTGGCAGCTGGAGGAATAACATTTTAAAAATATATACTGTCTTTCAGTTTGCTCCATTAACCGTTAGAAATTCTACATCAGTGATTGTTTCTTCCATAGGTTTGGGCCCTGATGTAGGTCTTAGCTTCCAAAAAAGTGTCCATGTATTGTGATAGCTACAAGCAATTAGGAGGAGATTTAAAGATTCAGTTACTTGCAGAAATTGATATGGGGCATAGCTCTGAATGCAAATAATTGGTGAAGTCTGACAGGGATCATTGTAACAAATGTCTGACACAGAAGAATGCTGGTAAAAAGAATACTCATAATTCTGTGGCCTCAGTCTTCTCACTTATCAAGAGGTTAATGCTCCTTCACATAACAGAGTTGAACAGACTTGTGTTCCAAAAATAGTTACTGTTACAGACATATCTTTGTATGTAGTTGCACAGCATCTAGTGCCATGGCATCCCAATCTAGATCTTGTTCTGGTCACCTTTGCACATATAAATATTAAACAATAATAATTCATAATTGAACTATTTATAATATAAGAGCCTGAGAAGGTTATTTAGAAATCAGTTGAAGATGAACAATAATGCAGGAGTAACAATAAGCTCTGAGGAATGTTTTGCCAAAGGCCATATAATGGAGAATAAAATGAAGTGAAAAAATAGTCTACAGGAAACTTGGGAACTCTCTTGAATTACTGTTTCATAGTACTTTTTGAAGAAATAACTTGTAGAGATTTTAGGGGTATATGTCACAATGTTTGAAGTTGAGTGTGCAAACTAAGTAATAAAATCCATATTGAAGCATCTGCGCAAGTGGTCTGATTTTAACAAATACCCATTAAAGTTCAAAGGTGAGCTCTAAGTGTTCTGCACCTGTGAAAAATTAGACCATTCTGTGTCTATGTGGATTTAAACTATAAAAGCTGCAAAATGGAATTATTGTATGAGCTACCAAATACATTTTTTTCTGGTTGGTATTACAAATATTTCGTCCTCGTTCTCTATAGTTTCATGTTCATCTCCTACATTTTTATTTCTCATCATCACTGACTGTCAAACTGCCAAGTTTTTAAGTCGATTGTGGTTCTTTTCTAAAATCATCTGGGTATATCTATTGTTTTTATATACTCCATGGATAGTTTGCAGACTTCCCTTTACTTCACTAAATACTTCAGATTGTTAAAACAAGATTAAATACTGTGCACTTTGAAGTTTTGCATAACAGAAGTACATCTTTTATAAGTTTCAGATATGTTCCAGAAAAAGAGACCTGTGTCCCAGGCACTGATTTTTTCCCCTTAGGGACATGAAGATATGAAGAAGTTAGCATCTGGTTTACCTATAGGAACCAAAACTGACACAACTGTAATTATTTGCTTTCCTAGGGCCTTACAAAAGTTGAAGCAAAATCTCAGTTTTGTGGCTTTCAGTGCTGCTGAATTGAACCCTTGCTTTCTTTTCATGCATTTGTTTTTTAAAAATATTGTTTCCGGATTTCTAGTCCATGATCCCAACATTGACCCCTGTGAAATTGAACTAATCCATTGCTACTGAAAAATTCTTGGCTTTTTGTGAGAGCCTGGCTGTTCAGCTATATGCAATGATGCGTACTGTGTCCAGTGTTTGTAAGCCTGCTCTGCTACTGTGTTCTTGCCAACCTTTTCCTGCTTCTGACTCTGTTATGATTAGACAGCCTGACATTTTTGGTTTTATGTTTCTGAGGAATTTTGGACCGGAACACTACCGGATACAAAATACTTTGCCAAAACTCTCTTGTGTTGAGTTTGTTTTATGCATCATTTCAATGCTTTGCAGACTCCCCACTAGTTATAAGCAAACCTGTCCACGTGTTTTTCTTCAAAAGTGCATCTCCAGTGCTGACGGCTCTTAGTTTTAAATGCATTCATTCATGGCCTTTACAGTCAGGGATCATACTAGAGCAATCACATGAAAAAAAAAGGTAACAGATATGGTTTCCTGAAACTGATTGTTATCAGCTGATCCTTACGAGCACAATGAAATAAAACTGAATTATATATTATTATTATTATTATTAATAACAACAATTCTTCCTAAATGATGGGCTCCTTTTATTTTAGAAATTACTGTTTCATGTAATGCATTTATGAATGGTGATCTCCTGTTCACTGATTCGGAATAGAAAGTATTAATCCTTTTAGTACAGCCTTAAACATAATACATTTTTCTCTTACTAGAAGTTTGGTCATTGCTTTAGCAAATATGTATTATTTTAAAACATCCCAGTAAAAAAGAATGTTTAAAAACAAGAATATATATTGATTAGAAAAGGTAAAAAATAAAGAAAAAAGATTAGTACAGAAAGAAGCAATGATTAGAGAGAGTAAAACAATGAGATTAATTAACATTTGTTTTGTTTCATGCCAAAAATGTGATACAACTTTCAGAGAGATATGAAGACAAACCACTGCCCAAAGTGCTTATAATCAAACTAAATTATATACAAATGAAGGGCAGGTGCTAGCTGATGAGTTTTGAAAATTGCTGCCAGTCTTTAACCTCTCTTTTTCAAGCAAAAATTAGAAGGTAGTAGCATATGGTCTATGATTACATGATTCAGGCTGGAGCATGTTACAGAGACTGATTTTTTTCTCCAGTATATAGGTTCTTCTTGTCCATAAACATGGGAAGAATGTCCATTTTTATTCTAGTGGAACTTTTTGTTGCAATTTCCAGAGGTGCGTGGCAGGGATATAAGCAAATAGTTGACTATAGTTGACTATCCGATAAGCATAAGCTTATCTTTATCGGACAGTCAAGTAGTGACTCGACTAGTCACTTCCCTTGCCTTGCTGCCTCCATCAGAGGCAGCAAGAGGGAGGAGCAGGAGCCACTGCTGTGGGGAGCTGGCTCAAAAGTGGGTTCCCCCCCATCAACGTCTCTGTAGGGGGCAGGGGAAGGAGAGGCGTAGCAGGGGACCAGGTGTGAACCAGAAATCAGCTGATTCGTGGCTTGCAACTGGTCCCAGATGCCACGTTCTGCGTTTTAAATATATTCAGAATTGCCAGGATCTTAATACATTTAAAAGGCTGAAGCGCAGTGAAGGGGGACTGGGCGCAAGCGGGGAATCACCTGTTTGCTCTTAATGCATTTAAAAGGCAGAGCCACAGTAGGCTTAGCTCCTGGGGCCAGGAGCTAACCCTACTGTGGTTCTGCAGTTTCCCCCCTTATCGACTAATCAACTAGTTGATGGAAATTCCATTGACTAGTCGATTAGTTGATTAAATGCAATTTAACATCCCCAGTGGTTGGAAATGCTGAAATATTTCAAGTTTTTCCTCTTCAAAGTAGTTAGATTAAGCTGAAGCTAGGCAAAACTGAAGATTTACTGGTAGAAGGATGGAAGAATTTGAAGAATTATTCTTCTGACACCCACAGTCTAACACATCTAAGATCAGATTTTCTAATCAGGCTTTAGCTGGACACTCTTTTGGACTTCTGAGTTTTACTGGATGATCAGATCACTAGTTTATACTGTAGTGGGTTCGACTCCCTTTCATGGCTTCTTCCCTCAGGGTGGCTTTTGGAGAAGTAACTGACTGCTCCAATGCTGACGCGCCCCCTTTGGGTGAGGTGTTACTCTTCAGGGCACTACCCTCCGGCAGTGACCACTCTGATCTTGGTCTGTGCTCCCTTCCGGGGGGAGTCATTGTTCTTCCTCCGCTCCTCCTCCAGGGTCCTCCCTACTCTCTAGGACCCCCAGTTCTTCCCCCACTCTGCCTGCCCGGTTGCCTCCTGCAACCTTGCCTTGCTGTCTTATGGCCTGGGGCTTCCCTGGTTCAAACTCCCCCAGCCTACCGCAGCTGCCTCCTTGCAAACCTCAGCTGCCTCCTTGCTGCCCGGCCTTTTAGGGCTACCTCCATGTGAGCCCCGTCCTCCATGACTGCCTCCTTGCAGCCCTGGGCCTCAGGCCGGGTAGCCTGGGTTTGCTAGGCTAAAGCCTCTCTCACCGCAAGCAGGCAGGCAGGTCTCTCTCCTCCTTCCAGGAGTTGCTTTATATGGCCTCCAGCTGGTCCCTCATTAGCTGCCTCAGCTGGGCTTCCCTCCTTCATGCCAGCTCCCAGACCCTTAAAGGGCCAGTTCAGGGCAATGCCTTGCCACAATACTAAACAAAAAAACAGAAAATAAAAGTTATTGCACTTTATCCTAAAGGATGCAGGCCAGCCATAATGATCCCTACCCTCATGACTTCTAGAACTGATCATTTCAATTCATTCTGGGTAGGAATGAAACCACACCATATTCAAAAATCTCCAACTGGTACTAAATCCAGTATCTGATCTATTTAGCAACAGAAGATACCGGACATGTGTAACTCAATGCTCTAGTCTCTCAATTACCTCCCAACGTAAATAGAGAGTTCAATTCAATAGCCCAGATGATCATGTTGTTAAATGGCTCCTCCAAGGCCTGAGAAATAGCTATGTTCCTCTGAGACACGGAAATTGTCAACCAATTAATGGAAGCCCATGCATGCTGAAGACTGAACTTCCTCTGTAGCTGGACCTAGCATATGTAACTGACCCTTGCAAGAGATATGAATGACCACAAATGTTATTCGTTGCAGAATCAAACATAGCACTTATTTCTCCAATTTAGCATTCCCTCTTTCTTTACATACATGTATGAAACATCTTCTCTTTCATACAAATAAATTACAGATCTGTATAAATTAATCAAAGTTTTTCTCCCCAAAGCTGGGAAAAAAACAGAAAGATAATTGGAGTGATTTTTGTTTCTAGTATTTGGAAGGCCATGATTTAAACCTCAAATTGGAGTTAGGAGGATTTTGCAGCTAAGGCATTGGACTGAAGCTTAAATCGAGAGTCAGTTTCAAGCACACTACGGACTTTCTATTGGTCTTTGCACAAGGAACTTAATCTCGGTGTTTCGGTTTTGCTAATGAAATAGAGATAATAGTAATTTTCAGTCAACCTTTGTCTGCCTTGTCCATTTAAGAGGTAAGTTCCCTGAGGGTATGTCTACACTACAGCGTTATTTTGAAATAGCTTATTTCGAAATATCGTGTCCAGACACAAAATGCATTTCGAAATAGCATTTTTGCTATTTCAAAATAGCGCGCCCACACTGATAGGACGCTGAATCGCATTTAAGGCCGGCTGGAACCGGTTCTGGCAGGGCATCAGGTCAGGAGTTACCTTGTGTGGCTGCTGCCTGAGGCTTTCTGAGACCTGTTCTTAAAGGGACACCCCAGACAGCCAGTTCTAAGGTTTCCCTGCTTGCTTGCCTACCTCGCTGAGGGACAGCAAATCATTTTTTTCTCTGTGTGCTCTCGTTGCCCTCATTCAGGACACCACAGCACTCTTCAGCATGGAGCTGGAGCCGCCCGTGGGCACTCTGGTGCTTCTCCTGGACGTACTGCTTCGAGCCTGGCAGAACGTTCTGCAGGCAGCAACAGTCTCCCTGGTCTTCCCCACTGGGGGCTTGTGCCTCATTCCTCCCTCACATCCTTCCACTTACCCCTCCCTGACCCCCCTTCCTTCTGTACAATAAAAGACACGTGTTCATTACAACAAAGCCTCTTTATTGAACAAAACTGGGGTGGGGAGGGGGAATGAAACTGAGGTGAGACTGGAGAAAGAAGGTAGGAGAGGGGAGGAGGGAGGGTGGGAGAGGGGAAGGGGAAACCTGGGAGGAGGGAGCAGGCAGGAGGAGGCAAAGGGAGGAAGGGGGAGGAGAAGCTCAGGGCTGAGGGTTGGGGTCTCGCCGGCCCAATTGTCTCCCAGCACTGCAGGTGCAGGGGCCTCGGCATCCCTGGAGGTGTGGCGAGGGTGGGGAGGAAGAAGCGGGAGGGGGAGAAGGAGTGGGAGTAGGAGCGGTAGCTGGGGAGGCAGCAGAGGCTGGAGCAGCAGGAGGCAGCAAGCTCTGCCCCAGGGTCGATGACCACCTGCGGGGCACGGACCATCATGCCCCCCAGGATGCGGTCCATGGCATCAAAATAGGGGCAGAGGTCTGAGTCTGCCCCTGGTTGGGAGCTGCCCCCTGTGGTCCTGGCATACGCCTGCCGCAGCTCTTTTATTTTCATGTGAACCTGCTCCTGGGTTCGCATGTGGCCTTTGGTGGCCAGGCTGGCAGCCATCTGCCTGTAGACGGTTGCGTTCCTCCATTTAGTGTGAAGATCATGGACATTGGAGGCATCCCCCCAAATCTGAATTAGGTCCCTGAACTCCACACTGGACCAGGCAGGTGCTTGCCTTTTCCGGCCCCTGACAGACTCCTGGGAGCTGGCAGACTGGTCCTGGGGAGCGGTGGAGGGCTGGCTGGCAGTGGAGGGCTGGCTGGCACTGGCTGCCTGGCTCATGCTGGGGCCACTGGATCAGGTGCAGCAACTGCTGGCTCTGGGCTGGCAGGCTTGGAGCTGGCACAGGCACTGTGGCCAGAGTAAACCCCCTTTAAGGGCTCGGGGGAGGGGGGAGAGGGAGAGGAGTTTTCTTGGTTGTGCCCAGAGTGGCCACCAAGGCACCCTGGGAAGGGCTGAACGCCCCCTATTTCAAAATAAGCATCTACACAGCACTTATTTTGAAATAGCAATTTTGAATTTGGCGCTATTCCTATTGGAATGAGGTTTACCAATTTCGAAATAAGCTGTCTGCTATTTTAATTTAATTTCAAAATAGTGGTTTGGCTGTGTAGACTCTGGTAAAGTTATTTCAAAATAACGGCTGTTATTTCAAAATAACTTTGCTGTGTAGACATACCCTGAGGTACTTACTGTTCCTTAGTATTTTGTTGTGGGTTTGGTTAGACATTGTTGTCATGGTCTAACTGAGCAACTTGCTGACTAAATGACCCAAATTCTACCTTTAAAGACATATTAGGAAAGTATGTAAATGATAATTAGGGTTATTATTTATAAATAGCATAGCCATGTTATTTACTCTAGAGCTTTGAAATGTAGGCTTGCATTGTTAAAAAATTGGAAGAAGATAACAATGATAATAGTCTATGTTTACCTATATCGTGTTAGAAGTTAACAATGTAATCAGACAGTTCCTATTTGTCACTATGTTCTATTAATTTACAATCAAAAGGGAATATTAATATTTAGATGAATCGTGAATGTAGAAATATCATTCTCTTCAGTTCTCTTTGAAGTATGTAACTAATTACCTGTAAATTGAAGGAGATGGCTAGTTGCCTTATGCTAATCGATGTAGCTAATTACCAGTGATGCTTAGGAAATAAGAGCTGCACTACAGTGCCACAATATTTTTCTCCAGGGATAACTTCCAACAAGAGACTGTTAATAGTTTGCCAGAGAACTATTAAAAAACACTCTAGGGTCCTGGTCCTGAGATACAGATCTCAGATCTGTTTAAACTTTGTCAGGGGAAGATGGAGTTGCAAGACTAAGGTACCCAGCTTCAGACTAGGTTACCCTGATATTGGACATTGTACTGTACTATGACTTGTGAAACTAATTCTGAAAGAACTATTTCCAACTTTAAAACTCAGCACCTCTACTATGAAACTGACCCAAGAACTTTATCAATATCTGTATGTATCAATATCTTCCATCTGATACAGACTCTCTTTTAAAAAAAAAAAAGTTAGTTTAGTTAATTGTCTATAAGCATGTATTTGGGTAAGATCTGAAATATTAATTGACCTGGTGAGTAATGTGTGGTCAATCCTTTGAAACTGGTAGGAATTTTAAAATGATAAACAAGATTTTCAGTAATACTTATCATATTTGACTTAGCTGTCTGGGTAGGAATCCAAAGTTTTGGGTTCTGGGTAACCAGTAAGGTATAAGTATTGTAGACACTGTTTTTTGGTGTATTGGTAAATCTAAGTATTAGAAATAATCTCCAGTTTGGGAGACTGTTTGCCCCATTCTTTGCAGTTTGGCCAGATTGAGCAGTCTCATTGTGCCTCCTCCCCAGAATTGCAGTCACATATGGGTTGAGTGTAACTACCACCTTTTATTCGGAATATTTACAAAGAAGTGACTAAATGAGGCTACATCTATACTACAGGTTTCTTGTGCAAGAAGCTTTTTTTGGAAGAGAGCTTCTGAAAAAACTTCTTGCGCAAGGGAGCTTCTGCACTGCAAAAGTGCATCGAAAATGTGATGTGTTTTTTTGAAAGGTAGCGTCCAGACTAAATTTACGCTCTCTCACACGTATGCAGTGATTGCTATGGACAGAATGGCCACCTGGGAACCCGTGCTTTTTCCTCTTCCCTCTTCTTCTGAAAAAATTCTCTTTTCCCCGTCCACACATGACTTTTTGTGAAAGAGCTCTTTTGCAAAAAGGCTTCTTCCTCATGGAATGAGGATTACCAATTGCACAAAAAGCCCTCTGTTCTTTCGATTTACTGTTGAAAGAACATGCTTGCAGTGTGGAAGTAACTCAAGTTTTGTCAGAAAAACAGCTGTTTTTCTGACAAAACTCTGTAGTCTAGACATAGCCTGAGAGTGGAGAGGTCAGAAGAGGAGTTCCAGTTTTAGGGGTCAAATTGAAGATGATATGGAGGTAAGATTGAGAGAAGAAAACAAGCAGTACAGTTAGTTATGTGACCTGGATGAACATAAGGGAATAAAAAGAGTAAAAGACACAGAGGTAGGTGGGGAGATAAATTCTGCAGAGCCTTGAAGGTGTGGACAAGGAACTCAGATATAATGAGGAAAGAGAGAGAGAAAAAAATGTAGTAAGGGGATGTGAAAATGTCTGGATAATAAGCGATATGATGGAAATGTGGAAAGGAGTAGAGAGCAGTAATCAAGAGATGAGTTGATAAACACAAGAGAGATAAAGAGAGCTTAAATAATGGTGCAAGAGGAAAATAAATAAGCAAAATACAATAGAAAAATTAAAAAGGTGAAAAAGGAAGCAACAAGAATAAGCAAAAGAATAAATATTTTTGTTAAAAAAATCAGTAGAACATGCTGGAAAGTGAAGGTATGACTGTTGTAATCATTACCACCCTTTCCATGATTCCTTGTCATATTAGAAACTGGCAAGCCTTTTTATATAATGTGCAATAAGGGGTCCTAGAGTACTTCTTTATTGTGGTAATTTGGTGAAAATTGGAACTAAGGCAACTGAGATGGATCTAAACAATGGAAACAGGCTTTTATATTATTTACAATGTTATCACAGGTGGAGATGTACAGCACCACTATAAATTCCCAGAAGACTGCATGATGACCTCATCTGTATGCTGCTCAGCTTTAAGAATTGCAAACCTGGTCAGATTTAATAAACTCAGGAAACAAATGTCTCTCTGGTTTCATGAAACAAAAACGAATAAAATGAAACATACTACGTGAAAGCAAACAGCAACAGATATTTATTTAACACACACTGCCATGTCTTAGTTTAAAATAGTGCGGTAAAACTGTATAACAAAGTACAAGTCAGCAGCTTTGAACACTTATTAGGAACCAACAAAAGTCTGTTAGATGCAAAATCAGTATAGCACCAGTTGCCCTATTTATAGATTATTTATTAACTAGCCAATTAGCCCGTCATAAAACGGGATTTTCAGGTCTCTCCTCCACGTCGGTCTTCTCTCCTGAGCCTCCGGTCTCTCGCTCCGGCTCCGGCTCTGTCTCTCTCTCTCTCTCTCTCTCTCTCCCCTCCTCCTACTGCCTCCCCCTCTCTCTCTCAGCTCTCCTCCGCCTCCTGCCTCTCTCTCTGTCTCTCTCTTTCACTTCTCCTCCCCCTCCTGCCTCTCACTTGGGGGATTGCGGAGCCCAAATGGCCGTTTGGGCTATGCACTCCCCTTGCTGCATGGGGGGTGCGGAGCCCAAACGGTTGCTTGCACCGCTTGCTCCCACTTGGCGGCCTGGCTGAGCAGCGCAGAAGTCAGCCGAGCGCCACGGCGGGAGGCGAAGGGGGGGCGGGATGGTGACGTTCACAGCCAGGGGGCAGGTCCTGGAGCCGCTGTCACGCCGCACGTCACTGCCCTGCCCCCTTTCGCCTCCCACCGCGGCACTCGGCTGACTTCTGCGCCGCTCAGCCGGGCCGGGAGCAAGCGGCGCAAGCGGCTGTTTGGGCCCCGCACTCCCCATGCAGCATGGGCCGCCCAGAGGGAACAGCCAGCACTTCAGGCAACAGCGCCCCCCAGAGGGAACAGCCAGCATTTCAGCGTTACAGACTCACAGACACTGGGCTACTATATATATGATAATATTGATATTTAATAATTCCCCATTATTTCTTTAAGGGTTGACATGTTCTTGTCCCAAGATCAGGCCCAATATTGTTCAAATTATTATATAGTTGGGAACCCAAATGTGCACTGTTGCAATACTTACACAGGAACTTTGTATTATTTACAAATATATGTTGGACATCCTTGGTCTGGCACCCTTAGGACCTGACTGGTCCCAGGTGATGAATTTGTCGGACCAGGGGAGGTCATTTCTGGGCCCCCACCAGCACTGGCCCTGGACCCTAAGTCATAGCCTGGCTGCCAGCCTCCCGGATAGCTTCCTGACTGCCACCGGCCCCTCTGTGTGCAGGCCTTCTGGCCCCACCATAGCAGCCCTGATGCCAGACATCCTTGCTGCCAGGCTCCTGCTCCCATGGGGAAGCAATGCTGCTGGGTTCCAGCCCTGCCAAGTGGCAGCAGGGTTGCTTGGCTTTCTGTTGTGCCACCAGGTGGCAGCCCCACTCCTGGACTCCTGGCCCACCACCAGGCAGCCCCACTGTCGGGCTCCCTGCTCCACAGGGCAGCCCCGCTGTCTCCCAGTCCCTTGGTTTCACCACCAGCTGGCAGCCCTGCTACTGGTGCTCCAGCTTTGCTGCCAGGTGGCAGCCTGTTGTCTCCTGGTCCAACAGACAGTTTTGTCACCAGGCAGCAACCCTGCTCCCAGGCTCCCAGTTTTGCAGACACAGGGAAGCCTTGTTACTGGGTTCCAGCAATTTGCGTACCTTTTTCCGATAGTTTTTTTGGAAGAGGCTTTTCTGAAATTTGGCCCTTCTACACTGGGCCAAATTTTGGAAAAGCCTCCTCTTTTGGAAGAGCCCTTCTTCCTCGTGGAAGGAGGAAGACAGGGCTTCCAAAAGAGCGCGTCTGCTCTTCCGCAAAAAAAAAAAGCAGAAGAGCAGATCTGTTCCCTTGACGCGGCATCCCGGAAAAACCCTGTAGTGTAGACATAGCTGAGACATGTGCTGAGTTTACAAAAGCAGCCTAAACAAGTTCCTCAGAGGCAGAAATTAGTAAACATCTAAACCAGGTGTCAACATAAGCCAATGAACTTTTACTGGGTTGCGCAGAGTATGAAGAAGGGTGTGAGTGAGAAATTTACATCTGAGCAGATAGACTTGCTGTTGGCTGAACCTCATCTGGAGATGATTTTCAAAGAAGATAAAATGCTATAACAAGGAAGAACATAGGACACAAATCACCTCTCTCCTTTCATCTTTATTCACAGCATCAACTATATTTTTAAAAGACTAAGGAAACATCAGTAAAGTTGGGGAGTGGACCTGATTGAAGTAGTTCAGCCAGAAAAAAGCATGTGGTAAAAAAATAGTTTTGAATTCATTTAGCTTGTTAAGTTAGGTGCTAATGCAATGCTGACAGACCCCGATTGTCTGCAGGCAAAATCAAACCTGGGACTTCTGGAGCTTAATGCCCAAGCCTGTACTGCATAACCTAAAATCAAGCTGGCTGCTAGCTAAGGCTGTAGACTCATTATTCTCTCTGTAAGTGGACTGAGTGCCACTAAGGCACACATGTTGTTGCCCTGCCATACAAGCTGGTCCCACATGCAATTCCGCCATTTGGCATACTCCCGGACCTTCTGCACCAGGTTTTGCTGCATGTCACACAGGACACCCACACGCTGCCTCATGAGATCCTCCTGGACCCTCGTGAACTCGCGGTTCCCCCATGGTCAGGCAGCTGCCGCTGATGGTGTGGATTGCCCCTCAGTGATAGATGGTTCGGTTGTGGAGACTAAAGAGGGAGAGGCAGTCAGTCATCTATGCAGACACTTTCCCTGAGGCCGTGCCCTTCTCTGTGTCCTCAGGCCACAGGATGGGGATGTCCCAGGAGCAAGGCCATGTGTGGCCTTCACAGCAAGCCCTGCCTCACAGGGGCCCCGAGGTGCCCAGGGGACCATGCTTCCCGCCTCCCCCCCACATCCCACAAAGAAGCAGGCAAGGAAGTGTCCAGCCACAGTCGGATCCCATGGGCAGGAGAGGGGCCTGGAGCAGCCTGGCCTTCAATGGGGCCCGCACACACACCTGCGCCTTGCAGCGCTGTCTGTGGGAGTGAGTGGTGCATAAGAACATAAGAACATAAGAACGGCCGTACTGGGTCAGGCATAGCGTGCAGGCATGCCTGTGTGCTGTGTGCAGCACTCTTCAGTCTGTGTGGTGTCGTGTGTGTGCCCTTGTGCCCAGCCTGCTTCCAGCAGTGGCTGGTGGTGGAGGGTGCCCCCCTCAGGGGTCAGACTTGTGTGCCCTCCCCCAAGGGTCAGATGTGTGTGTGGCCTCCCCTGAGCCTGTGAGCAGGATCCTGGGGGTGCTCTGAGCCTGCCTCCTGAGGCCACGTAGCACAGACTGGCGCTGCTCGTGCTTCCACATGCATCGACTGCAGTATGATGTCCAGGCTGAGACGGCACAGCAACGATCGCACCCCATCCCCTCTGCTTCTGCCTCCCCTGCCCTGTGTGAGTGTAAAACTGAGAGCACTCCCCTGATGATCCCTCCCTGCCATCAGAGGATGCCTGGGACACATCCAGGCCCTGGAGTACCGACTTGCAGGTCAGAGACATGGTGCTTGCTGTCTCCTCCTCCTCCTGCACCTGCTGTTCCTTCTCCTCCTCCTTGGCAGGGAGCTCTGGGTGGACGACAATGGGTGTCTCAAGCCCTGAGTCCATCACCATGAAAAGGGCTTTCCCACCCTCCAGGATCTGGTGGAGCTCCTGGAAATAGGAGCAGGAGTGGGTTCTGCCCCGGAGCAAGAGCTGCACTCCCTGGCCCTGGCGTAGTCCTAGCGGAGCTCCTTCACCTTACTCCTCACTTGCTCCAGAGTCTGGGGGGGGAGGGATGTCCCCTCTCTGCCACAGCTTGGCCGCGTGGTGAGGTGCAGCTCCCAGGCCCGCCTTCCTGCCACAAGGAAAAATGCTGCAGTGTAGACATACCCTAGTCTGGATTTTACCTTTCATTTCATTGTAACCAAGTCTGATGTTTATGCTTCATTATTTTCAATCACTTAAAATTACTTACAATAAATTTGTTCTATTGTTTTATCTAAATGAATATGTGCTTGGATTGAAGTATCTGGACCTCCATTTGAGATTACAAGTTTTGGGCATATCATTTTCTATGACTGAAATGACAGATTTTGTATGAGTTTGGACTGCACAGAAGGAAAGAGCCATGCAGTACAAGATGCATATTTCTAGGGACCAGTCTAGGACTGACGATTCACTTGTGTCACTGCAATATAGTTCAGGAGTGGTTGGCTAAGAGTATGCATATCACTCATCTGGGAGTGATTTTGCATTCTATGAACTGTGTGTGAACATTCCAGGAGTAGTTGTTCTCACAGCAAGGCAGTGTGAAAGTCATCCCAGGTTGGAGTGCTGAGAGAACACAGCTGTTCAACTGTCCAGTTTGTACCCTGGGAAACATCACATAGGTACTCATATTTTCTTTCACTAATATATCATAAACTTGTCTTGGAGTTGATCCTGTTTCCATTGAAGTCAATGATAAATGTCTCAGGGATTTCAGTGCAGACAGAATTTGACCTATTATATATAATTTGTCCCTAAAACCATCAACATCAATGCATCCTTTGTAAACATACTTTTAGTGCAGTTTTGTATATTAGTTATCTTGATTATTTCCAGAGAAAATAATTATGCATAGCTTTGAAACTGTTATCAGAGTAAACATCAAGAAGGTGAAAATACATAAATATATCATTGTAAAACATCTTTAGGCAATTGAAGCAATTAGTGCTTCTGAAAATTACTGCTACTGGAAAATTGCCTAATTCTAGACATGTACACCTGGTATTTTGAAAATGCTTTTGGCTATACATTTAGGGTGTGTCTAGACTACAGGGATTTTTCAAAAAAAGTGGCCTTTTTTTGAAAAATCTTTACCTGCGTCTAGACTACAGCCGCGTTCTGTCGACAGTAAATCGAAAGAATGCGACTGTTTTGTCGACCGTGGAAAACCTCGTTTAATGAGGAAGAAAGCCTTTTTTTGAAAGAGCTCTTTCGAAAAAAGGCACTATATAATGCATACTGTGCTTTTTCGGAAGAGAGCATCCAGACTGCCTGGGTGCTCTCTTTCGAAAAAATGGCTTACTTTTTCAAAAGTACTGATTGTAGTCTAGACGCTCTTTTTTGAAAGAGGCTTTTTAGAAAGTATCTTTGAAAAAAGGCATGTAGTCTAGACGTATCCTTAGAGAGAAGCAGTTCTTTATACGCAAGGAGAATTTAGAACTAACTCTGCACTGCAAAGTTTAAAATACTTTTTGAGGGAGATCATTAAATTTAAAAATGGATCATATCACCATTTTGTTACTCAAGAAGGATGGGTCCTTAAAATTACAAAAACTTCCAGATCATTGAAAATAACTTGATCTAGTTCCCTGGAACACATTTCCATATGCCATATTTGTCTCCAGCAATTGATATTTTACTGAGATTTTTTTTTAACTACTAGCTATGACTTAATTACCCTCAGACACACATGTGAGCACACATAGGCATTGTATTCTGGACTGCACTTTAAATATTTACCACTAAAAAGGAATAGTCACTATCTAATGAATTTGAGGTATTACAAAGAACAAACCTAGCTTTTGTTTGCCAGAAGTTGGGAATGGGGAACAGGGGATCACTTGATGATTACCATTCCCTCTGGGACACCTGGCATTGACCTCTGTCGGAAGACAGTATATTTGGCTAGGTAGACCTTCGGTCAGACCCAATATGGCTGTTCTTATGTTTTATCCTATCCAAATTTGTAGCTAGTATATTATAATCAATCAATCACAATTCATTTCCACTTGTCATATTACTTTATATTATCATGTTTATACCATAATAATCCTGCACACAGTGTTAACATTTCACTGTAAACAGAATTTTTTTCAAAATAGCATTTAATTCACTCTTTAAGAGAAAAATATATTTAAATACATTATTTTTAAAAATATATATAATAGTGTAGTGGTACTAGCATCCTGAATTCATGAGTTTTAACCAGATATTAGATTTTTACATTACTTGCATCTTTGTCTTTGGTGTAATCTAGGACTTTGCATTTGAACTGTTAACAAATGCCAGGTAACACAACTTAAAAATGTACACCCCTGCTTCAGTGTTTCTTTTACCATCTTGTCATCATTCTGGACATAGAGCTAGGAACTGCTGTGTTGGTAGGAAAGGGATGGAAAGATACAGGAAAAGAAGGATACCTGGTACTAAAAGAACAGGAGATGAACTAGAATTTAATAATTATCTGGATTGCCTGGAGAAACAGACTGTTTATTGTGGGTCTGGAGAGAGAGAAGAGGATGAATGGGGACAGATAAGACAGGATTGGGACAGATTGTCTGGAGACACTTATACATATGGCTGGGAGGTCATAAAGGATGGAATTGAGAGGGGAGATGGTTGGATTCATTGGATGGGAAGAACAGATAACTTGTTGGAATTAGAAGCTTGATGGAATTCTGGAGGGAAGGAGATAGAAGATGTGCAAGGGTGTGTCTATATTGCAGGGCTTAAGTCGAAATAAGCTACACAAATTGAGCTATGTCAATTGCATAGCTTATTTTGAAATTGAAATGGGAGCATCTACACAGCACTTATTTAGAAATAGGTCACTTGTCCTCTGACTTCCCTTATTCCTCGTACAATGAGGGTTACAGGAGTCAGAGTAAGAAGTCCTCCAACTTGACAGTATGTTGACACTATTTCAAAATAACTGCCTGCTATGTAGACGCGGACTGTTATTTTGGAATGGCGCTAGTTATTTTGAAATAGTGTTGCAGTGTAGGCATGCCCCAAGAGAAGGATGAACTGATGGGATGAGGATGAATAAGAGAGAATCAAAATGGAGAAACCCAATGCTGCCATTTTTTTTTCTAATGAGACTCTCTTGAGGTCTTCTGTAGCGATGGGATTTGGGTGAAGATTAGCTGGTGGGATAATAGAATGTAATTTGGCACTGGAGAGTTATTGTAAGCATGTAAACAAGATGGCTGTGTCTACATTGGCACCCTTTTCTGGAAAAGGGATGCTAATGAGACAAGTCGGAATTGCAAATGCCGCGGGGATTTAAATTTTCCCCACGGCATTTGCATGAACTAACTGCCGCTTTTTCGGCTCGGGGCTTTGACGGAAGCGCCAGTCTAAACAGCGGCTCTTGCGGAAAATAAAGCCTTTTCGGAAGATCCTTATTCCTCTTAAAATCAGGAATAAGGGATCTTCCGGAAAAGGCTTTATTTTCCGCAAGAGCCGCTGTCGACTGGCGCTTTCGTCAAAGCCCCGAGCCGAAAAAGCGGCAGTTATAATATGCAAATGCCGTGGGGAAAATTTAAATCCCCGCGGCATTTGCAATTCCGACTTGTCTCATTAGCATCCCTTTTCCAGAAAAGGGTGCCAATGTAGACACAGCCAGCATGTTTTTGTATAATTTTTAGGGTTTTTTTCCTTTTTTAGGTTTTTGTTTGTTTGCTTTTACTAAAAACTGTGTCTAAAATCTTCTAAAATTGGGACATTTGCACCTGTTATTTCACAATTGCCGGGAAAGGAGCCACATTTACATTGCTCTTGCGAATCCACAATATCCCCACTTTTATCTGGATAACTGTGAATCTGGCATGCTCCCATGTACATTGCATTCATTATTTGGCAGTTCTTCTTGTCAGAGCATTTAGGATGCTTTTCTAGTTTCAGTGAGTGATTTTATTTCACTGGCATAGGAAGATATGGGGAAAAACTCTGGTTAGAACAGAATTAATTTGAAAAAAAAAAAAAAGACAATCTATACAGGGGAAACATTTTGCCCTACAATAGTTAAGTGCATGGTGAAAAGAGGGGTGTTTGTTCTGAAAGACTGAATTCAGAGTGCAAGTGGGATTCCTTCAGCTTATTCATTTTGCCTAAGGCACAGCATCCAAACAGCAAACAACAGTTGATATTTAATTCAGATAATAATGTACCTTACTGCTGCATTCTTCCCTGCCCCGCCTTTAAAAGGACTATCCAAATAAATGACTTTTTCTTCCTTCCACACCAGAGATAGATGATATTGTAAATCAGCATTTCCAGTGTTTGCTGTAATTTCCTTTGACACAATTGCATTTGACTCCTCATATTTATTGACACTGATGTGTATTAAAAGGCCTGATGTAATGCCCATTGAACCCCATGTAAGTTAAATCAGTCCTTAAGCTCTTTAGTGCTCAGTTCTACAAGTGCCATGTTGTATGAATAACTTGATTTTTCAGTTTGGCTGCAAACTGAAAAATAGGGAAACTATGGTGTGGGGTCAAATGACATAGTGTGTTCAACCTGAAAAGAAATATTTGGTGGGGAAGGGAGTTTAATCTTTTCAACCAAATAAAATTGCAGTGAAATTCAAAACAAAAAGGTGTTTTAATGAAAAAAATAGAAAGGTTCTATTTAGAAATGTTTAAAACTAAGCTTTGATCTTTTTAATGGATAAGTAACTTAGTATGGTCTGTGGCAGGCCAAAAGCAGCAGGCTGCAGTAGTTTGGAGGAAGGAAGATACATGGGTAGTTGTGTAAGCAGGTTTCTGTTCTCTGTGTAGGCTGCCAGATACTGCTGCCCAGCAATTAAGACAGTCAGGCACCTGGGCCTATTAAGAGCTGGCCTGAAGCAGCAGGCTAATGGGACACCTGCAGCCAGCTAGAGCCTGCTGGTCCACTATAAAAGGTTTCCTCTCAGGGAAGGAGAGGAGTGATGGACTGGAGAGAAGGAAATACTAGGTTCAGGAGAACTAAAGGCTATAACTGGGAGATGTTCTCACCTAGTATGCCAGGAGAAGGTACTGTGGGAGTGGTTGGGAAAGTGGCCCAGGGAAAAGCTACTATTCTATGGGGACAAGGGAAGGAGACCTACTAGTGGCTGCTACCTAGGGACATGGGCTGGAACCCAGAGTAAGTGGGTGGGACCAATTCTCCGCCCCACGCCTGGTGGGCCGCCAATGGAGAAAAAAGGGATTTTTGGATTGTGGAAGGTTTTCCCCTTCAAACTAGTGACTTGCCTATGGTGAAAATGGCTCATTAAGTGGAGAACCCTCATCTCTGAGAGAAGCAAGAAGCAGTCGAATGGCATAGCAAAGTCTCTAAGGCATAGCAAAAATCTGTCAGGAAGTGCAGGACCCAGAGGGTATGACTGGAGGTCTGCCACTGCTCCAAATTTGCTAACTATTTTGGTCAACCATAATTGACATTTACTGCCCTAAAAAACTTGCGCCCCTTTAATGACTGCTCTCACCTGCCATAAAAGTCATTAAGCGTTCAGGGTGCACAGGTCCATGAGGAAATGCTGAGTGCCTTGTAAGATCATACCTCTAGTATAAAGAGATTTTGTCTTCCATCAGAATGAATGAAGTGCATGAGTGTATGTAGGATTGTATGCAGAACTGGGGAAATAATCAAAAGCAAAACTGCTCAAAAATAGTTCAGCAATGTTTTTGACATTCATTGGATTGTATTATCCATCTAGGCATATGAGGTGGGCAAATAATGGGAAAAAATCAGTGAACATATTTTTAGAGAAAATATTGTGAAATTGGTCAGATCAATTATTTGATGAATATTATTCAGACAGCTCTACTCATCAGAATCAGTTGTATGTCTGTTCTGTTTAATTTTCAGAGCGTAGACAGGATTTCAATGTTGCTTGTGCTGGTTTTCCATAGAGATGTAAATTCCACCCTTATTCCTTCTCTAGTTCATTACAGACATTGGGTATGTCTAGACTACGTGCCTCTGTCGCCAGAGGCATGTAAATTAGACTACCTGACATAGTCAATGAAGCCGGGATTTAAATATCTCCTGCTTCATTAAAATAAAATGGCCACTGCGCTGTGCCGGCTCAGCTGATTGTCGGCACAGCACAGCAGTCAAGACGTGGATCGGTCGACAGGGGACGCCTTTGTCGACTGCTCCTGTAAACCTCGTTTCACGAGGCATAAAGCGAGCGACAGCCGGCGTTCCTGTCGACCGATCCACGTCTTGACTGCTGTGCTGTGCCGACGATCAGCTGAGCCGGCACAGCGCAGTGGCCATTTTATTTTAATGAAGCAGGAGATATTTAAATCCCGGCTTCATTGACTGTCGGGTAGTCTAATTTACATGCCTCTGTCTCCAGAGGCATGTAGTCTAGACATAGCCAAAGCAGAGTCTATGGATAATACATGTGGGATCTTGCTAAAGGCTACAAACCATCCTCATAAATCTCGTCACAGCAGTGAACATTGGTTGGGTATGACTCAAATAGTTTTTGTGTGTAATTGTTAGAGGGAGAAACATATTTAGGTATTTTACATATCAAGAAAGTGGTTGAAACTACAGTAATAACTCGAATGATTATTTTATTGCTACAGGAATAAAAATGTGCTTGGTGGCTTATAGTACAGAAGTGACAAGATCACTGCCTCAAACAGGTTTTAACCTAAGATCATGTATATTACAAACCGTTGTCTGCACAAATTACATTAGCTTCAAGCCACCACAATTAGGCTATGTCTATACTGCATGCTTCTTCTGCAAAAGCTTATGCAAATGAAGCGTGGAGTAGAATATTACCATGCTTCATTTGCATAATTAATTAGGGGCCATTTTTGTGCAAGAGGCTTTTGTGCAAAAAGGAGCTAGGTAGATGGCTCCTTTTTGCGCAAACCCCCCGTCTTGCGCAAGAGTCATTTTTCCTCATTTATTCAGGAAGAACAGCTCTAGTGCAAGAGGGGGTTTTTGTGCAAAAAGGAACCATTTACACAACTCCTTTTTGCACAAAAGCCTCTTGTGCAAAAATGGCCCCTAATTATGGAAATGATGCGTGGCGATATTGTACTCCACACTTCATTTGCATAAGCTTTTGAGGAAGAAGGGTGCAGTATAGACAGAGCCTTAGAGTATTGCTTATGTATACGCATACATCGCTCATTCCATTGGCACTTCACATACTCAATGGGATGGTTTGTTTCAGTGCAATGTGGTACATGATGGGTAAGTATTCCTGTCTGCAACATTCCTTTGTATGGAGTACTGTCTTTTGGGAAGTTTGGTCTTTTGCTGTAGCTCCCATTGGCTGCAGTTTACCATTTGTACCATTTCTCTTGGCTGCAAATGGAGAACTGCAGCCAATGGGAGCTCCATGACTGTGGAGCCAGTAAGTAAGGAAACCGGAGCAGTCCAGTTGCAGCTTCCTCAGAGTGGATGTGAGGACCATTTTGAGAAACATTGATTTATACCTTTCACCCAGTGTATTCCAATGTAAAAAGCAGTGCATTCAGCTACATTAAATGGTAGGATTTTTTATGCCAAATTTGGTATCTGTAGGCAATCACAAAGTATGACTTTATTTTGCATAAACAAATCCACAAACAAACTCTTCAAAATATATAGTAGATTAAGGGAGAATCATGTTGTGTGATGAGTGTATAAAATTTGAGGTGAGTATGTTAGCTTGCCAGTAAGATAGATAGCTATGTTGTGACTAGACAGCATGATTTAGTGGGTATTGTTCTGGAAAAGGCTTTGGGTATCTGCTCCAGTACTGTCACTGAACTGCTATGTGACTTTGAACAAGTCACTTACTCCTTTGGTTTCCCTTCCTGCCCTTTGTCACTTCTGTCAACTCAGAATGTATGCTCCTTTGGACAGGGCCCATCTTTTACTGTGTAACTACCCAGTGCCCGATACAAATGGGCTGTGATCTTTGAGTAGGCTTTAGGTTATTGTTACAGCAATATCAATAAAAACAATAAAATAAGCCTTATGTAATGGTCCAGGGGAGACAATGTAATAACTCCCACCCTTTTCATGGCCACATAGAAGCCCTGGCTAGTAGGAGAGTCCTATGCTAACAGGGACTATATGGATAATCCCTCTTCCTATTCCACTCCTTCCTCCCCATGAATCACCCAACAGATGGCAGTCTTAAATGAGTGAATTGCCATCCATTAGGAAGATCAAGGATGTAGATTGTGTCTTTGAGGCACAGCCTAGTAGTGCTATCTGCAACAGCAAGGCAGTGGATCTCTACACCTCCAATAATCATCATTATCTCTAAATAATGTCCTTATTGCATTGATATTCAAGTTATAAATGTTTTAATATTTACACTTCAAGGGCTACAAAATGTTATGTGAGCAGTGCAAGAGAGACAAGGAAGCACATACAGATTTTACATAGCCTAAAGGCATTAACCTTTTGTTCATTTCCCACTGAAATCATCTTCAATTTAGTTTTTCCAAGAGAGAATTTAACAACTGGAAACCAGCACATGTCAAAATTCCAGAAACTACCAGATACCTGAGTTTAACTGAAGAATCAGTGGCTCCATAGGCAAAGACGAATAAAAAAGGCTTAAAACAAACAAACAAACAAAAAAATCTGTTTCATCTCTTCCTGTGAAATAGGACAGTAAATGGTGCCCAAAAATTCAGTTAACTTATTCCTTCACAATTATGAGAAGATTGCTTAATTTTAGAAATTGTTCAGCATGTTTTGCCACTCTGAATGCTCTAACCTGGCTTTCACCTCTGCCTTAGATTATTGCAGCTTGAACTACAATGCTTAAAATTAACTGAGCCTCAGAAAACTACAGCAGAATTGAAACAGACAGTCATACAGCAAATGGATTTCACTGTTGGCACACACAATATTTAAATTTAATTATGAAAAACTGATGCAGATTTTGGCTTAGAAAACACATTGATATTCACAGAACACATTCTCTACCACTAATTGCTACCTTAGTACTACAGTATTTCTGCCATAAAATTAGACTACGACACCAACACAATGCAGAAAAATAGTAATTACCACCCAGAAAACTTGTCTGGTGGTGTGTCATCTTGTCAGCATCTTGCCTCAGGCTGTGGTCTATATATTGCAAATGACCTTTTTTGAGCTTATGATACCTAACACATTTTCCCCCTAAGAAAATACATCCAATTCAGAACCCATATACGTGTTGTGCATGGATGATTTCTGTGATTCCTTTCTATCTGCAGGCTTTGTTCTTGCTTAGATTGAATTTTATATGCCATAGAGTTCCCCAGTTACCTAGGTTTGTTATCCTGCAACTCTAATGGCATTTCTCATTTTATTTAATCTGGGTCTACTTCGTAACTTTACATCCTGCCTTGATTTTGATGGGGAGGAGGTGCATTACTACAGGAGAGAAGCAACTCACAATACCAGTTCCTGCCCATGAGGTTTGATATTAAAATACATCTTCTTTATCTGATTTCTCCCAGGTGAGACTGTCATACTAGACTTGGTTAGGGGGTGACAAGGTTTAAAGGGGAAACTATTTTGAAGAGCTGTAAGCAAATTTGGGCCAAAATAATTTAAAACCAAAGAGAATGTTACAGACCAACAATAGTAACACACACAAAACCATAAGGACTATATTGTGACTATCCATTGTCCATGGTGACATAGAATGCTTATAAATGCCCCCCTTGTGTCCCCAATCATTGTGCTCCTCAAGAAAAATGCATTCATTAATTGCAAGGTCCTTTTCATCACTAAAGAACTACACTGGAGCATCGTAAGGTGTATTCAGGTGAAGAAGTAACAAAGAAGTCCTTGTGCGCATGTGTTTTTGTAGGGATGGTGCTTTGGATGATCTGAATAAATATACAGGATAGGCAGAAAGAGAGTACTAAGTTTTCTTCCCTGAGATAGTAAATAAAGCCTGACCAAAACCAGCTGAAGTCAATGGCCAGAGTCTCATTGACTTCAGTGGCTTTGAATTAGGATCCTAATATGGTTGTATGCACAATAAGGACCAGATTTTTAAAAGCATTTAGGTGTTGCTGTGCCCAGCGTCAACAATATCTAATTGATTTCAGAGCCTACATTTATTTTCAAAAGAGATTAAAGAATTTAGCAGTCTAAATCCCATTCTTCCTCAGTACAATCTCAATCTAATTTTTTTTTTTTTGACAATGAGATTCATGCTCCTATATCAATTAGGCCTGGTGCTGCTGAGCTCATAAATGGCTAAATAACTTTAAAAAGCTGGTTCTTCATCTTCACAATGTGCAATAATATATTGCAAGTCAAAATTGGGCCTAGAATGTTTATACATTTGGGGGCTCAGTTCTGCTTTTTTGCATTTAAGTGCATGAAACCTTTAAGCACCATTTAGTTAAAAGGCTCCATCTGCTTTCATACCATATGGTGTTTGGTTGGTTTCTTTTGTTTGTTTTTTGGGGTTTTTTTTTTTTCCAAAAATCTTTCAAAATGTTGGAAATTTTTAGTTTCAAAATTCTGTGAAACTGATTTGACATGAAATCAGACACAAAGTTGAAATGTCATGTTTTGATGTACCTGTTAGTTAAACATTCTGATTTACACATAATCATCTTAAATGCAATATATTGATAAACCTTCCTGGCAAAATAATACTTTCAAGGAGGAAGAAGGCCTGCTACAAATTAAATAGCTTCAGAGGGGTCATCTGAAAAAGTGGGTTGTGCCCATGAAAGCTCATGATACCATCTACATGTTTTGTTAGTCTTTAAGGTGCTACTAGACTATTTGTTCAAGTTTTCACAAATAGATCAGAATTTTACCATCAACATCAATAGAAGCAGATCCAGATTGTGTGTTCCTAAATCTTCATATTAAGTTGAGAATTTTTTCTGCTTGGGGACCACTCACCATGGGCAAGATTCACTATGTGAAGTGTGTGTGTGTGTGTGTGTGTGTATGTATATAAATATATATAGAAGAGAACATAAAAGCAAAAGTTTAAGCAATGTAAAAACCCTTATTATGGACATCTGCCTATGAACGAACTGCTCCCTGAAAGTTTTCTACTTAGGCTAAATATAGAGGGTTAGGAAGCTGTAATGTGATTTAACATATATCTCATTCTGAAGCTCTCAATGTGAAACTTACACTGACTTAGGCTCACCAAGATACCTTTAAATTGAATTTGTTTTACATTAATATTTACGTTAGACCACAGGTGTATGAAGGCTCTACTTGTACTGGAACAATTTTGTAAATCTTTTGCCTTTATTACTATTATCTCTACTAATTTGATGTGAACCTGTTTCCATTTGGGGTTTGAATAACATTTTTGAATCTTTGTGTAAAAGTCAGATGCAAATTTTGTTTCTTAATTTGAAAATCAAACTTTCCAACAGTTCCTTAAGCTTTTACACCCAATCTCTGCTTTAACTAGTACTCTAAATCTGCTCTAACACATTGCTTTCCTGATTTTTCTTTATGCTTTCAGAGTTGCACAAAGCTCCTGCTGAGATACATTCAGCTCTGTAAGGCAAGAAGGCTCCTAAAAGAAATTAAAAGCCTTCATATTGCTAATTAAAAGCTCTTTGCTTTCTCTCCACATGGCCGGGACAGCTGTTTCACATCTTCTCACTAGTAAGGAAACACATAAATTCAAAGACAATATTGTGAACCGCACCTGGCACTTGCTGCACCTGCCGTGATGAGACTATATTTCATTCTGTCAGTAAATTAACATTCTCCAGAGCTGAAAAGGATGATTTTTTTTTTCTTATTCAACCTCTTCCATTGTCCCCAGTGGTAAAGAGACAGTAGTTTTACTTCCATTTTCAATACTAAATATATCATATTGTTGTTTGCTTCACTGATGCAGACACCTGCCTCCTGCTGTAAATGTTGTGTTCCAGTTCTGAGAGATTTCCCCAGGGCTCCACATTCAAGTATTGGCTTGTAACTATGGCTTAATATCGTGTCAAAATCTCTTAAGGAAGATACAGCTTGTCAAGTCATTTCAGGATTGAACCTTCATCTAGCGAAATTCTGAAAATGTCCTTTGAGTGTTTGAAGCATGAGAACACAAATAAAAGGCTAGCAAGTCATTTGTAAAGATAATAACTAACAGCATGTATTTTCCATTTCTCTTCTTTCCATTAAATGTTGATAAAGAGAGAAGAGCTGACTGAGGGTCAGAAATCTGGGTTATTTATAAACAGGTCAAAGAAAGTCCCAAACTTCCGTGTCTTAGGCATGGCAAGGGGGGAGGGAGGCTAAGAAGGAAGGAAACCTCAATCACACTGTGTAAGATTCAATCACTGACAGATTGATCTTGGAGCTTTCTGATAAAGGGCACTTCACAGCTACATCCATCAGGGAGCGTATTTCTCTCAAAGGGTTTTGATGTATTTAATATAACATTTATTAGAAAGCAATTGAATCTGACTGGATCCATAGATATTTGCCGTGTGTGTGCAGTAACATCCGAGCGGCTTTAGGAGCAATGTTACGTTGATTGAATTGAAAATCCAGGTGCTTTGCAAGAGCTATTTTATTAATCTTGGATAGGGCTTCCTACCGCCCCCTGGTAAGTGACTGAGTGCCAAAGAAGGGTGAGTGCATTTACACTGTGAATGAATTTCCTCAATGAGGAGAAAAAAAAATTGGGGTGAAGAAGCATCCAAATGAAAAATATATTGAGAATTCATACACACTTATACCATGTCTGATCCATTGGAGGGCTTAGACAACCATCTAGAGGCAAAAACTCAAGCAGAACCATATGAAAAGTGAAAGTCTGTACAAACAGCAACCTTACCAATGAAAATCACCAAGAAAAAAATAAGAAACAATTATGAAAATTATTAAAATCATGCCTAATATTCACACAACTCACCTGGATTAAGGTTGTATTGCAAATTCAAAACTCAGGTCAGTCTGATGTGTTTTGCAAAGAGTCTGCAAACTTTGAACGTGAACCTCTGTTGACCAAAGCAAAGGGAGTTGATAGTTCAGTAGGAAAGCAGGGGAAATATGAAAACTTAATTGGTATTTCATTGTGTATTTGGATTTGTTACATCCAAAATTCAGGAAGTACAAACACATGGAAACAAAAAGCAAAGGAAAATGTTCATGTGAATCTCTGTTTAAAAAAAAAAATGTGTTGGATTTCTATTTTTGTGTGTAATTTCTGAGTGAGAGGGCAACCACTTCTATAGAAATAAGGGTAACTTGATATCTAGTCAATGTCTTTTAAAAATGAGAAACACTTAACTCAAAATAACAATAAAAACTAGGCTGCTTTTAAACAGTTTACATTTACACATGTCTAATTGCAAAAAGACCAAATATTCAGATTCTGTCATAATTTTCAGTATAGAAAATCTTCAGCTATGTCAAGTCCCTTCCCACCTCAATTTTTGATCAAAACATTCATAAATGTTAACTTTTTGTTTTTTTAATAAAGAAATTACAAATTTGAAATGGGTGATGCTTTTACCAGATTTAATTAAAAACAGTTTCCAGTAGTATGTATGCACCTGACTACATCCATCTGTTTTTGCTTTTAAAATCACTCTTTCATATATATTTTTTGTTATTTGTTTAAAAGAACCATCAGACTTCCTGTGGGTGAATTCCATTATTGTTTCTGTTACGGTTTCTCTATTTAAACTGTGCAGGTAAAGTCAAGACACATTTTTAGAAAGAATATCTACAGCTGCCCATCACCTTTGATTTACACATGGTTCAGCACAGTCCTCATTACATCCTTGGCATTGATTTGTTTTTAGGCGTCTGTCTGTTTCCCTAACTCTCTTGATGATACCAGTAATATATTTTTCCATGTATCAAAGTTAACCTTTTACTTTCTAACTGACCAGCTCTAACTTTCTTGACAATGATCATATTTCCACTGCATGCCTCCACAGGCAGTGTACAGATCGAAAAACTTCATTTTGAAAATAATGTTGTTTAGCTTTCCACAGACATGATTATCTCCATCTTCTAAAGATCAATACACTGAGGGTATGTCTACACTTGCATCCTCTTTTAAGAGATGGATGCAAATGCAACTGAGCAAAATTGCAAATGAAGCACGGATTTGAATTTCCCGTGCTTAATTTGCATAATCGCAGACTGCTGCTATTTCAAAATACCCTATTTCGAAATAACAAACGCTCTGTAGATGCGGTTATTTCAGGAGAAAACCCTTCTTCCGAAATAACCAGTAAACTTCGTTGAATGAGGTTTAAGGTTTATTTCAGAAGAAGGGTTTTCTCCCAAAATAACTGCATCTACACAGCATTTGTTATTTCGAAATAGGGTATTTCGAAATAGCGGCGGCCTGTGATTATGCAAATGAAGCATGGGAAATTCAAATCCACACTTCATTTGCAATTTTGCTCAGCTGCATTTGCATCCCTCTCTTGAAAGAGGGTGCAAGTGTAGACATACCCTTAGAGATATATAATCAGTAACAGATTCTAATTCTTTTCAGTCTTTTCATTTTGCTATGTTCATTTCTTGGTTTATAAATACTTTGTGTAAGATTCATATATTTAACATGTACAGTGAGAACCAGTGACACTGCTGGCTCCTTTGTATCCAAAATTATTCTTTGAGTCCGTAAACTGATTTGCACGGGTTCTGGGTCCATGACCTGTGCTCAGGCCTGTAAGTAAAGGTACACTGCCACCTTTCAAACTGCAGGCCCTGAGAGCAGTGCAGGCAGCACTACAAACATAGTCCCAAAGTTAATACGGCCCAGACCCTGGTTCAGGGGAGGGCAGCCAAATGAATGCAGTTCCCCAGGCACGAGCAGGGAAGGAGAGACTGCCACCAGTATTTGCAATGCTAGGGGGAACAGGGGCCCTCCCTACTCCACTGTGTCCCAGACCAGGGCCCTAGCAGTGGCAGCCCTGGTTGCCACTGGGGTCAGTGGGGACCCACAACACACTGACACTCTCTAAAATGTCATAAGGTCAGCCTGACAGTTGTCAGCTTCCCCTGGGCCACTGCCTAACTCCCCCTTGGAATCTACTTGGCTTCACAATGGCTGCTGGTTCTCGGGGTCATGGTAGTCTGAACCTTCGGGCAGCATACAGAAGGTCTCCTCTGTGGAGCAAGGGCCTGGCAGTCCGGGCTAGTCCTCATCCTCTGCCAGGTCCTCCGGGCCCTCCTGGCTTGGGAACTCAGGGAAGGCCTCTGCTTCCTCTAGTAGCTGTGGCCTTACTGAGCTCCTGGGCTATGCTTTTGTACCCCTCACCCCACTCCTTGGCTGCCAGGGAGTTAAAGGGGAAGGACTGGGTTCAGCCCACTCAGGCTTAGAGAGGGGTTCTTCCCCCTCCGGGTCAGTGAGTTGCCACCTCTGATCAATACACGGCCATAGAAGCTAACATTAATAATAAAATTTGAGACATTAATAACTTCTGAATGTGGCAATGGACTCTAAAATAAAACAGACAATTTTTATGGTATCCTTATATATTTGATCTAAATAATATGCACAGCCTAAGTTTCTTTGAGGTGTAGGAATTGTTATTTCAGGTGAGTATAATCCCCATAGGGAGACTCTGGCATAGAGGTTGAATGATTTGCTCAAAACCATAGACTAAGTCACAGGTAGATTTAGGGCTAGAATTAATGTTGTTGATTAATTTTACTTAATTCACACAATTAATTTAAAACTGATCACAATTAAAACAAGACACAAAACTGAAATTATATAGATATATATAGATAATTTCAGATTTTTCTTCATTTCCAAATAAATTGACTTACAACACAGAATACAATTTGTATCACTCACTTTATATTATTATTTTTATTACAAATATTTGCATTTTATAAATGATAAAGAAAATAAATATTTTCAATTCACCTCGTACAAGTACTATCCTGCAATCTCTTTATTATGAAAGTATAACTTACAAATAGATCTTTTTTGTTACATAACTGCACGGAAAAACAAAACAATGTGAAACTTTAGTGCCTAAAAGTCCACTCAGACCAACTTTTTATTCAGTCAATTGCTAAGAAACATGTTTGTTTAAATTTATAGGCGATAACACAGCCTGATTCTTGTTTATGGTGTCATCTGAAAGTAAAAAAAGGCACTTGGCATGGCACTTTTGTAACTGGTATTGCAAAGTAGTTATGTGCCATATATGCTAAACATTCATGTGCCCCTTCTTGTTTTGGCAACCATTCCAGAGGCAAATTTCCATTCTGCTGATACTCATTAAAAATGTATCCACTAAATCTGTGACTGGACTGTTTGGGGGGAAAATTGTATGTCTCCTATTCTAAGTACATTCTGCCATATATTTCATGTTATAGCACTCTTGGATGATGACCTACACATAGTTGTTGTAAGAACACTTTCGTAGCAGACTTAACAAAATGCAAAGAAGCTACCAATATGAGATTTCTAAAAATAGCTACACCATTACCTAAGATATAAGAATCTGAAGTGCCTTCTAAAATATGAGACAAGGTGAGCAGCTTGCTTTCAGAAGTCTTGCCTCTTTGATGCTCTCTGATTTACCAGCAATGCAATATTGCTATCAAAGAATGATTTTATGTACAACAAATATGTCTATTAATTTTGACAAAATTGGGGTCAGAATGTGTGATAGATTTGGGACTTTTTTACTTCTCTAGAGTTGTCATAGAATCCAATATATCTGTGTAGCTTTCTGGTATTCATACGTTACCATAAATCTCTTTCTTCATATCTTTGTATTGTTGCTTCTTGTCATGTTAAACTCTAAGGCTATGTCTATACTGTGCCCGTTTTGCGCAAAAAAATATGCAAATGAGGTAAAGCGTGGAATATCATCACACCTCATTTGAATAATTAATGAGGCTCCGTTTTTGCACAAGAGGCTTTTGTGCAAGAGCAATTCATCCTGAAAAAAACGGAAGAATGGCTCTTACGCAAGAGGGATTTTTTGTGCAAAAAGGAGCCATATAGATGGCTCCTTTTTGCAAAAAAAACCCCCAAAAACCCCTCTTGCGCAAAAACAGAGCCTCTAATTATGCAAATGAGACGTGGAGATATTCCATGCTTTGCCTCATTTGCATATTTTTTGTGCAAAACGGGTGTACTATAGACATAGCCTAAGGTCCCTTTCCAGTTCATATTTAGCTTTATGACAAGACAAAACAAATCATCATCAACAAAAAAGCATATTCCATGGATCATCTACACTGATTTCCTATGTTGTAATGTCAATTACAATCACAAATAGGAATGGATTAAAGGTTTATTCCTCATGTAGACCTATGCTTTCAGTAAACTGTTGCTGCAGCTGCTGCTCTCTACTGTTGTTCTCCCCTAATACCTGTCCATAATAGTCTGAACATGTGTCCCTAGCAGATGTCATGACTGCAGGCACCACCATAGCAATTCTTTTTTTAGTAAATTGCCCGCAGGAATATTTCTTTATGGCAGGTAGTTGGGGGAAGGGGAGCCATGACACAAACCTGTCATGCTTACACCATTGTCTCATAAACTTCATTATAATTATTCTTAGGTGAAATTCAACTCTGCATAGAGGGGCATGTGCATCACTAATGTCCTATAAACCCTTAAAGTAAATGTTTCACAATGCCTTGTGCACACCATAGTACAGCAGCAAAACTGAGTCAGGATTCCTTTTGTTAGGAAATAATCCCAGCACAAGGCTCTTATTTTACACAAAGATAAGTTGTAATTAACTATTTAGATTTAACAGCTCTAAGACTTCATTGGTTTATCACTTATTTCACTAGGATACATAGATTGTTACTCAGAAGAACTAATTGTTCTTATCTCTTTTGTTGTGATTCATATACAGTCATTCAGAATGATATTGAACCTCAGTCAGGAATCTTTGAGCTGATACTAATTTGAAATGATGAAGTTTAGAGCTGAGTTGAATCTGTGCTGACTTGGAAAATGCAGTTGGCTGAAAACATCACATGAAAGTGCCCCAAAGTTGATGTGCTTTTTCTTTGAGGAATGTTGGACATTATTTTCTCTGACAATGAAGACTAGCTGGCTGGTTTAGATAACAGGCACAACAATCATTAAAGGTAAAAATATGTGCCTGGTTTTAAACTTTCAGAGTAACACACCACATGTGTGTGTGTGTGTGTGTGTATGTATATATATATATACACACACATATTTCATAAGTCAGTTTATGCTGTTTGCTATACAACTTGGTGTTAAAACAGCCTTGTTTTTATGAATCACAAGTATTCCAAAGATGGGGTTTGCCTTTATTGACCTGTGTTTCTCAACCTGAAAGCTTGTCTAGCAGGGATCCATTCCTATTTAGCAATATGGAAAAGACAAAGTAGTCAAGACCATAAAGCTGAGAATCAGTGTCCTACAATGTACTCATTCCTGCACTGCTTGAGGGAAAGCTGGGTAATACCATGTTTGGAAACCAGTGTGAAGAACTCAGTTATTATGCCAAGATGGTAAGCATATTTTATGAAGATCCAGAGGGAAGCTGAAAAGAATAATCATGTGTGTTTGCATGGGCATAGACACAGAAAAGAACACTAATCCTCTGTCACTTGAAGTATGAAAGGTCATCCAAAAGTAACAAAACACATGTATTGTTGGACCTCATTTATCTTCCTTGAGATGCTCAAACATTTCTTGTCCTAATGAGCAATTACCTGCATCAACCATTTTTAAAATTGCAGGCATCAGGCAAAGTACCAGCACAATGGTGAGATGGTGCCACAAGTCTCTTTACAAGGCCAAAGTCCCTTGATCTGCACCCCATGGAATATAATTGCCCACTTCACATGACAAATATGATCATATGTCATGGAAGCAAAAATGTCTTTGTAGTGAGATACATTTCAGTGGGCATCCTTATGTTATGTCTACCATACTGATGTTATCCCAAAACAACAAAGAGCGTGTCTACACAGCAAGTCATTATTTCAAAATAATGGCAAGCTGGAGAAGTTACTCCAACTCCCATAACCCTTGTTTCACACAGAGTTAGGGAAGTCAAAGGAAGAGTGTTCTTCCTTCAACTTCCTGCTATGTAGGTAGTACCAAAAGCCAAATTAAGCTATTTCAACTTCAGCTATACAATTGACATAACTGAAGTTGCATTTCTTAATTCGAGTTTTGCCTGTCTGTGTAGAAGAGCCCTTGGAAACTTAAAGCACCTAGAGACATTCTATATGGTCTGTCAGTGCTTAATAATTAACATAAAGTGGTTTGACTTTGTGAAAAATGTCAACTCACAAAGTTCTTGGCTTCCTTCAGCTGCTCATTATAGTGAAAACTGGTGTTGAATGCTCTTTGGCCATGTCTTTGATATAGACAAATAGACCCCAAACACCCTTCTCTCAAGTTCTCCGTCAACAAATGAAGAGGTGCATACCTTATCTTGTGCCACTTTTGAAGCTGTCCCAGAGTTTCATGGAATCTCAGGATTCAGCCAGATCTTGGACTACGTTTTGTCTGTCAAGAGGGCATTAACCATGATCTCTTTGGCTGGCACAACGGTCCTCAGTAGACTATGCACTTTTGGTGTTGATTTGTGTGTATCAATGCAAATAATTTTATTCAAGTTTTCAGAAAGGCATTTTAAAGATATAAATGCCTTAGGGTACAATTAGACTAAGTTTTTTGTTGGAAAAAGGTACACAATGCTCTACACATTTTGCATATTTTTTCCGATTCTTTTGTCGGAAGAGGCTTTTCCAACATTTGGCCCATCTACAGTGGGCCAAATGTTGGGAAAAAAACCCCTTTTGGAAGCCCCCTTCTTCCTTATAGAACGAGGAATACAGGGGCTTCCGAAAGAGTGCCTTTGCTCTTCCGCAAAAAAAAAACAAACAAAAAAAAACCAGAAGAACAAATGCATTCCCTTGATGTAGTGGAGTTTTTTCGGGACATCTCTGGTATCCCGAAAACCCCCCTGCAGTCTAGCCGTTCTATAGTGTACTATAGAACTATTGAGAGATGAAATAGAAGAAAATGGCTTATGAATCATCTAGCAAAAGATGCAATGTGTGAGATGCTTTTTTGAGCAGAACAAGAAACAGGCAAAGTTAGATGGCATAAAATTAGAGTCTGTGCAATAATTTAAATTGCTTGGTTCAGTATTGAACCATGGTGTGAATGCGCATGAAGATATTAGGAGCTTCATGGATAACACTTAGGCCCGGTCTACACCGGACCTGGAAACTTGGCTTAAGGTACACAATTCCAGCTACATAGAATACATAGCTGGAGTCAGTTTACCTTAAGCTAAGCATGGTGGCATCCCCACAGTGGGTGGCCGACAGAGCAGATGCTCCCAATGACTTCCCTTACTCCTTGCAAAAACAGGAGTATGGACACCGGCGGGGCACCCTCTAAGTTTGATTTAGTAAGTCTTAACTAGGCTCACTAAATCGAACTCCAGAAGATCGATCACAACAGCAACAATTTTATTTTTAGTGTAGACAAGGCCTTACTGTAAGTGGAGGGAGTTGAAGGGAATTCTCTTCATTAAAAATATGCCAAATAAACTAAAAAGCAAGGTATATAAGATCATGATTATGCCAAACATGATATGTGGATCAGAATGCTGGCCAATGAGAAAGAGAAAAGGACTACTTCAATCTGCTGAAAGAGAATACTCAGGTAGACAAATATTAAGACAAGAACTTATAGACTACACAGTGAAATTATACTAACTATGAATCACATAGTCCCCATCACAGAAAAGCTGAGATAGTATTGACTGAGATGGCTTGGTCATGTGAGATGACAAGACGCAGGATATGTTGGCCTAAGAATACCAGGGTGTAAGAGGGCCATAGAGGAGTCCTCCAGGAGGCTAGAGTGGCTGTGGAGGAACCAGCCAATCAGGTGTCAGGAGGGATTACAAAGAGAGTTTCAGAACCAGAGGCAGCTCAGCTGCAGCTCAGACCTGGAAGGGAAAAGGTCAAGGGGGTTGGCTGGCAGAACCAAAGAAAGTGTAGAATGGGGAGCTGTTAAGGACACTGTCTCCAGGAGGAGAAGCTCTGGAGACACCACTCTATTACTGAGTGGGGAAACAGACTGGACTCAGACATTCTATAGAGGGTTCTGGGCTGGGCCCCAGTTAGAGGAATACTCTGAAAGGGGTTTGTGATTTGGCACAAAGCTGTGTGACTTGCCTGGAGGGTTGAGTAGCCACAAGGCTTTTAAAAGACTGAGGCAGTGCAGGAACCCGCACTTGGCCAAACATGGGGTGCTCATGTGAGGTGAGTGCCAATCCTGTTACATCTGGCCTTGACCTTCTCTCTTCCAGATCTGTGCTGTAACTGTGATGCCTTGGGTTTTGCAGCTTATTTAGTAGTCCCTCCTAACTCTGATTGGCTGGTTCCTTCACAGCCACTCTATCCTCCTGGTGAACTTCTCTATAGCCCTCTTGGCCTTAGAGCCTAGCCCCATTACACAGGGCTAGTAGTCACTGGACAAAGACCACAAAAAAGACCTAGATAAAGGTGAATGGATACACTAAAGGATGACACAAGGAGGGTTGGTGTCAACTTGGGAAACACATCTGACAACAGCCAACAACCCCATTTTACAAGACAAGACAAAGATAAAGAAGAGAACATTATTGAAAGAGAACAATTGCAGAAATGCCACACAATTTGAGGTAGTTAGGGGGAAAAAACCTCAGTTTCCAAACAACTGTAGTTACAGAATAGAGGGAACAGATAATTGATCTCTTCTACTTTGTGGTTACTTTGAAAGACTCAGAGCTATATTAACTACTGCAGTAGGGTTATGAGTCACTTCTTCCCCTGAACTATTTTTATGGTAGTAAAAGTAACAGATAATCCTTTTCTTCCCCACCCCATATGTATAAGGAGTAACAGATTCAAGACACCTGCCCAGAAGACTCTATTTGGATAATGCTGTTATTCCATACCTCCTAAAGAAAGAGGCTACCTCACTCCATGAGAGAAGGAATGTGGGAGAGACCATTTTGCCCACTTAAGGGTGCAACTACACAGCACCCTTACCTTGAAATAAGCTATGAAATTTGCGCTACACGAATTGTGTAGCTTATTTCGAGGTAATTTCAAAATAGCTTATTTTGAAATTTGGTGCTGTTTACACAGTGCCAATTTCAAAATAAGGGCACTATTCTGAAACGTCCCTTAATCCTAGTCCAATGAGGTTTACAAAGACATTGGCATAGCGAGCCTGACAGGGTTGCTCTTAAGATGCGGAATTATCCCAAAATAGCTCTGTATGTATCCCAAAATAGCTATGTATACATAGCCTCAGAAAATATAAAGAAACAGATTGAAGAGTCTGGGAGTCTGGGGCAATTTGGGGAAGATGATGATTGAACAGGGAGAGAAGGAGGCTGTTCACTTGTAATATTATGACTAATTGTCAAGGTCAAAAATTTGGAAAACCATAGATTTGTCAAGGCAAAAGAGTCATAATTTTAGTTTAAAAAGGAGAGGTACAGGTTGAACCTCTCTAGTCCGGCACTCTGATCCAACAACATCTGTGGTCTGGCATGATTTTAGTTAGACAGAGGTCCACTTATTATGGGTGTACATCAGCAAAGCTTCTTTGACTCTGCTCCTTGTCTTTTGTGGTATCTTAAATATTTAATTATTTTTTAAGTTCTGATTTTTCTTATTAAGGTATTTTAAGACCCTGTGTTTTCTCTGGGGAGGAAATGAACTATCAAGAATATTGTGAGTCTCTAGATTTTTGGGGGGTAGCTATTTTCAATTTTAGCACTTTCTTTATGCTAAAGTATCTTGAGAACAAATTATTATGTAGTACAATATCAATGGTACAGTTGTGATAAATGCTGGTTGCAGAATAGCAATCAATAGTTTAAAGCAGCCATTTATTAGAGCAAGCTAATGTTTTCACTTAAAATATTGGGTTTAGGATGCTGAAAACAATAACTTGTCATTTTCCGACATGGTGTAATATGAGATATAGAAAAAAAAACCCACTCATCACCATTGTCTGCCTAAAGTACAATTTGTCAGTGTCACTACTGTCCCTAGAGAATGACTAAGAAAATGATGCTTCACAGATATCCTAGAAAACTGATGTATGATGGTAAACAGTTGAGGTTTTCTGTTTAACAAATCACCCAGAAATTACTACTATATATTTGTAGTTAATCGTCTCATATCTGAATATGTTATGGTGTATCTCTTCACTGCTCTTGCTTACCTTGTTCTAATCCCCGTAGGACTCTTCTAAAAATCAGCCTTCCGTATATCTTCAAATTCTTCTCTCAGCTCTCCACTCCATTTGGGTAACACCCCTCAAATAAAAAAGAGTAGCTACGTAAATAGATACAAGTATTGAGAATAACCCCCCCCCTTTTTTTTTTTTTACAAGACAGCAAAAAGTTCCTCATTCTTTATTAAACGGACTTGTGCTTTCACACTAGTGGCTACTAGAATAAGAGGGAAGCTTTGTATTTAATGTAATATGCTGCAAAAAAGAAATCAGAGGATATATTACACTTGTTCTGATAGATATCTAAACTTTAGATGACCATTTAAGCTATAAAACATTGTGCTTCTGAAGAGAAGTCTGTATTCTTCACTCCGTTCAAAACATAAGTAAGACTGGATAGGAGTCCAGCATTTAAAAAAAGGAAAAATTTATTAGACTGACTTTGATGGAATCTAAATTTCATAATATGTCTACCAAATGATGGGGGCAGTGGAGAAAATGACAGATTGCAGTTCACTGCACTATTAACGTGAAAAACCACTTGTTATAATGGCATTTAACTATATGAACACGCATCCATAGCTAAATACCAACTCATTCCATGTCGTGCTCTGGTCAGCTATCAGATCATCAATACCTGCACTAGTCCATTTTCACTTGTGACCTGAAGTCTCTGTAGTGTGCTACAATCTCCTGACCTTACTGGTACTCAAAAACAAAAATGCCAACACTCTGATATTAGAACATTTTTTAAAGCAGCACACTGAAATTTGCTAGAGACACAAATGTTTCATGGTAAATTCAAGTGGACATAAAATAGTTTTTATAACGTTCAAGTGCTACTAGATGACTAAAAGTTAATTATTATTCTGAGAGTGAAATGAGAAACTGTCAAACAGAAAACACATTTAGTAAATTACAGAAAATAATCTGATTGACATCTGTTTGTCTTTATTCTAAATTTTCATTGTGAGATGATGATTGGGGAAATTGTAAATGAGGGACAATACTGAGAGATCAGAAAGGAGTGAAAAAGTAAGACTACCCAAATGATTTTTCTACATATTTTCTGTTTGATTGGATTAGATGTTTGTAACAAAACAGACATACTGATCTCTCTGGGCCCTTTCATCCAATTTTGTCCTCAGTTACACTGATGTGAACCCAGTGTAACTCCACTGACTTCATTAGAGTTACTGGATATAGGACCACTCTGAGTATACAGTGGTTTGGGTCAGAGCAGACTTGTGTTTAGTCTTGTTGTTTGCAGAATTAGAAACAAATGCCAAGCAATTGTTCTGGCAAGATTTTATGTATAAAAAAAATGTATCTTCTCCCATAAGTGGAGTGACAGGGGTGGGTGGATATGGCAACATTTTTAGGCCTGGCTCGCCACAACAGAAAGAGTTAACCTAACACTATCCATACCTACAAGAACTACTACTGAAAATTGTGTTCATGGATAACAGGTGCATGGTAAAAATCACAAGTCTACAAATATCTGAACTACTCTGTCACCAGTTAATACAGTTTCCAGGAAACAGTTGATAAAACTCAAGACTGCTACTGACCCCCATTACTTGCCACTGACCTCCATTATAGTATTTCCTGTTGCAGGTTTTCAGTAAGGCTAATCTACCAAATATCGAGAGGTATCTTGTTAATAGCAGGACAGATTTGTGGGCCATCTTGAAATTAACCCATATCTTAACTGGGAGCCAGTTCAACTTTCTCAAAAGGGGGATAATAGGATGGAAGTGATTACCATGGCACAGTATATTGCCAAGTAACTGAGTTCTGCTCTAGCTGCTGCTATTGATGGGAGATAGTGGAAAGATCAAACAGTATTCAAAAGTTAAGAAAAAGGAGGAAACAGTATGACATTCATTTTCTGCAAGTGGCCTAAAGATCATGGGTCTTAGTCCAGCTAAATTACTGAGGTGTTTGTAAAAAACTTTAATTATATGACTGATACAGGCTTCAAAAGAAATTGCGAATGTGCAGTGACTCAGAGGCCACAAACATTATCTCACAGATAATGAAGAGAACCAACTAAACCACCACAGATGACACCATTGAGGCCTCTGCATTAGTGAGCCAATCAATAACACCTTCCTAAAGCAGCAGAGCACCAAAAGTACAAAAAAGACTTCATCTGCGTTAGTAAGGGGAAGACTGTGCAAAAAATAAGAGCTCAAAAAATGTAGGGATGACACTAGAACAGAGAGAACAAAGTACTCTTTCTTAAAACCTGATTTTATTTAGCTTTGTCCATTGTGCCTCATATTGCTTTCCAATTCTATTCTGCTCCAGCACTAAAGAGGAAATTTCCCCTCTGGAAGGTTTTTGCCCGCAATGAACAGTATCGGAACTCCTTTTGATATTTTCCTCAGAGGATAGGGTGCTTATAAAATAAGGTTTGTTTTGTTTCCCTCTGACTCTATTACTGCACTTGAGGGGAAGTTTGTCTTTATAAAAGGTTTTATGATATTTCAGTGCAGTGTAGTATGGTAACACCAAGTATCTTTCATTTGGGTTTAATAGCCTTCTTTCTGCCTTGGCTTCATGTGCTTCTCACTGTTATGAACTGCAGTATGTACAGTTATGACAATATGCCAAAAACATGCCTGTTGGCCCCGGATCTCCTTTTCCACAGGACAATTAATAAGTGTAAAGTGTTTTCAGAAATTCTGGCAGAAATCTTCCTTTAAAACCACTTTCTCTCCCCAGTCCTGTCTTCATTTCTTCAGCTGTGTCTTTTCCTGAAGAAACAACTGCATTTCAGGATTTTGATTAGATTTGTTGCCTCAGTAAAAAGTAAGAAATGATTGTTACTGGTGCAACTGATTAAGACGAAAGCACCTATACTTAGATAATTTCACTGATAAGAGCATGGAGTTGAAAAAGTATATTTAATACTACAATACAGTACACATTAATATTAGAAGATGGCTCAGAAATCATCCACTTTAAGCAATAAAGATCATGCAATAGCCGTTAACTGAGACATAATCTCAGTCTAAAATATATGCACTCCTTATCAGAAATAAGTACTTTATTATCCTATGCACTTTCTTACCATCCAAATAAGTTGTAAATAAGGATGGGAGAAACTATTACAACTGTTAAAGATGCTATTTCAAAGGTAACAGTGAGTTATAGGTTAATTTTACAGGAATAAAAGCCTCACAATGTTCAATCTTCAGAAGGATAGTCACTAGCCTATGTAGATGGAAATGCATTAGAGAGAAAAAGCTTTAAGATGAAAAACGTAAGTTAAATATTTAAAGACTCACCTTTAAATCTAAAATTTCCATAGAAACTGCTAGACTATTAGATTTTCATCCCTATTTCCAAATGCTTAATATAGCATCTATCACTATTGTGCCATAATAAAGTGTCCTGCTCTTAGACCTTACAATTTGCCTTAAACTACTTTCTTGGTTAACTGTGTCTTTGTTGCTGGATCTTTGCATGAAACCATTACATATATATATTCAAAATGCCTACCTCTGTACTTGCATTTAAAAATAAATGTAGTTAAATGATTTAGATACACAAAATACTGTAGTGCACACAAAATACCGACACATCTCATGAACAGTTGATACGTGAAAGACAATATCTTTTAGGTTTGAAACTTTTTATTTGATGCCCACGAATTTAAATAAATTGCCTAACCCACAATGGACAAACCCCAGGTGGGTTATGTAATAGGAAGAGACCCTCAGACATAAGCCCTTGAATCAGAGTCCTAGTATGAGGCAGAAACAGCTTACAAAAAATGTAACACAAACAGGGCTAATATTTCTAAAATACACGTTCTTAAGTGGTAGTCAGAGAGTACTCACACAAACATATCCCAGTATCAAATGGTATCAGAACAACCCGATATTAATGTTGGTAAAAAAAAATCTCCCAAAATAACAGAAACACAATGGCTACATCTAGACTACAAGCCTCTTTCGAAAGAGGCTTTTTCGAAAGATTCTTTCAAAAAAGCGTCTTTCCAAAGACAGCGTCTAGATTACAAGCAGATTTTTTGAAAAAGTGAGCCGCTTTTTTGAAAGAGAGTCTAGATGCTCTCTTTCGAAAAAGCACAGTTTGCATTCAATAGCGCCTTTTTTTGAAAGAGTACTTTCTAAAAAAAGCATTATTCTTCATAAAATGAGATTTACCATGATCAAAAAAACTGCCGTGTTCTTTCAATTTACTTTAGAAAGAACGTGGCTGCAGTCTAGACACAGGTGAAGTTTTTTTGGAAAAAATGTAGCCTAGACACACCCAATATGTACAGAGATGGTTTGATCAAACCAACATATGAGGTGATGAGTGATAACTAGCCATGTCAGGGGGCAGTAATTACAGTAACTATGGCAGAGGATCAGTACTAACTTATCTGTATCAGGGTATAAAAGATGTATCTCAGAGGGAGCATCTTTGTCTAGCCTAGGCAGGAACAAAAAGTCCAGCCATTCACTAAGCTGGTCCACTGTAATGGGCATACATGTGTTAGTGGCATGGTGGTTTGTAGGTTACTAGTACCGTGCTCCATTGACAGTAAACCTGTCTGGGTGCCTTTGGCCCTTAATGAATCTTGTGGCTATTGGGCATTTTGCTCAAGGTCTGCCATGCCTTGCCTCACAAAGGGAACACATACACATAGCCAAACATCTGTGAACACCTAGCACAGGCTGAATAAGTCTGATGACCCTCCTGCCAAATTTTGAAAGGTAAATTTTTGTTCCACTATTCCTTTCACATGAAATGATGGGAGAAAAGTCTATTTTTTGTTCTGTATCAATACTCTTAACATAGCACCACACTCTGCATATGGACTCTGAGGGTGGTTAAATATATGCAAAAGATATTTTGCAGGACCCAGTGAATTCCATACTCTGTGGGTGGGTACAAGGAAAACATGAATGTGTAAATAACCTCCAAGTTTAACATAGAAAGTCCCTCTCCCAAGTAATGGTTCATGCTGCCTCCTTATTGCTTGCTCAATGGAGTGACTTGTCCTCTTGCCTCACATGTTTTGAATCTTGGGTTCTTTTTTTGTGATGCCTGGTGCCTCCGCCTAAGGTGACTCCTTACTGTGCTTTAGACACTAGAGATTCCACCTTTGGGGAAAAACAAATAATACTAGCACCGCTGGCAAAGAGAATTAAACACACTGCACATAAAACAATACAATGCATCAACACAAACCCCGGCGAGGAAATTACATACCTAAAAATAGCAATATATGAAAGGGGGCCTTTACTGGAGCAGGAAAATATCTGGGGAAGGAAAGTGACAGGATTAATTGATAAGTACGAAACATTACCAATGCAAACATGCCTGTAAAAGGGCAGCACTCACCTTTCACAAGCACCTCCTTCTGGTCTAGTGTATATGCCTCCATTCTCCTATTTGAAGCCTCTTTGGCAACTCAGCACTCCGGCCAAATCACACACCCTGTGTGCTGAAGTACACATCTCTTTTGGGTTACACATCTAACTGAGACCCATCTCGGTGCTCTCTGTAATGTCTCTCTGAGTCTGTTCCCCACTCCAGAAAAGCCTTACCTCTGGGTTTTGTCTCCAAGTCCCAGCATAGTCCACTAGTCTGTGATAAACTCTCCATAGGCAGCTGTCCACGATGCTGCTGCTGTCTCAGCAAGACCATCATCCAGTATGCATCCCTTGAGCTCCACACTGAAATTAATTGCTGTTCTACTTTGCAGCTCCTTTTATAGGGCCTTCCTGGCTCCTGATTGGACGCTTCCTTTGCAGTCTCTCTAGCCTGCCAGGAGGACCTCTCTATTGCCTTTTCTTGGGATGAGGTGTAGCAAAGCCATAAGCTTACAGTAGGGAATTTCAGGGCATCCTGTCACAATGCCTTACTTGCCAACACTCTCAAATCTTTCCAGGTCCTTACACAGTACTATCCCAGGCAGATTGTATGCTGAGGTTGAGTCTTCTTGAGATGATTGCTGTAAATGTTGGCTGGCTTAAACAAAAAGGGTTTCCTTATTGTCTTAATCCATAGGTGGGTTTGCTTCCTCTTCTGATTCCTATCAAGCTCACTGGTCACATAGACATCTTGGCTTAATCTTTGCCACCCTGAATGCAAGTTTACATGATACTAGAGCTGCCTGACTCATACACAGATTTCTCAGAGATATCATTTGTAGGGAGTGGCAATTAATTAGAGACTCCCTTAGCTGCTCTGCTTCTCTCTCTCAGCTCCTAAACTCAAAGATCAAAACTGAAATTTAGCCTAGTCTCTTTCTCTCACTCTGAGTCAGACTGTCCCCTCCCACTGAGGTTCTGAGCAGCTATGGGTCATCGCTAAACCTACAAACTGCTTGTACAGGCCACACCATGAAGAAGCCTTCCCTTTGGCTTCTGCAGACATTTCACCCTGGTCTACAGTAGGGAGTTATTTCAAAATAACTTCTCTTATTTTGAAATAAGAAGTGGAGCATCCACATTATTATTTCAAATTAAGTGGCTGGTTATTTCAAAAATAATACCCCATGGAAAGCAGGAATTATGTCTACACAGCAGCGTGATTTCAGAAAACTGGCATTATTCTGAAATAACATAGAGCGCGTCTACACTACAAGCCTTTACTTCAAAATAATGTCGAGCTAGAGGACTTCTTACTCCAACTCCTGTAACCCTCATTTTACAAGGAATAAGAGAAGTCAAAGGGAGAGTGTTCTTCCTTTGACTTTCTGCTGTGTAGACAGAGCCAAAAGCCAAATTAAGCTATTTTGACTTCAACTCACAGTTGACATAGCTGAAGTTGTGCAGCTTAATTCAACTTTAGCCCTGCTGTATAAACATACCCACAAGGAATAATGCTTATTTTGAAATAGTTATTTTGAAATAGCGGTAGTGTGAACACTCCACTGCTGCTATTTTGAAATAACTACTCCCTAGAGTCACTCAAAGTAATTATTCCCCAGTGCTTCCTGGGGCTCTAAGTCAAGATAGCACATCCACATTAAGGGAACCTGCCTCAGACTAATTTTGAAGCTACCCTGTAGTGTGGACATGATATTTTGAAATAGTTATTTTGGGAGTGATTATTTAGAAATAAGTTATTTTGAAATTTCCAAGTGTGGACATGCCCTTCTAGTCTATCTCCAGTCATGATAAGATATTATGTCAGAAAGGTATGGTAGTCATTATTGTTGTAGTACATAGGATATGACACTGAAGAGATTCAGTCCAGATAATTCCAGGATCTGTCAAACTGCAAGAGGAGTTACTCATAAAAGACATCCTAGAGCATCGGTCTGAAACTTATGGCTCTAGAGCCAAATATGGCTCAGTATGGAACTATATGTGGCTCTTTTGTCATTCCCAAAATACACACAGCTTTTTAAATTAAAATGAAAAATTAATTCAAAAATTTAAAAATGTGTAATTACTCGACAAGATTTTTTTTGTCTATTTCACCTTTAACTGTTTGTCTACACTCATTGGGGAGTGTACATATTCTCTTTTTATTTGATTGGTCAAGAAATCTGTCCATCATCATATGTGATGGTGAACTCTGTGACCCCAACAGTAAAAAAAGGGAAGAGAAAGAGAGATGATGAGTACCAAAATCTTCAAAATGAGTGGACAGACTTGTATGCATTTGTGGATAGGCCTCCACATTGTCTCATTTGCAGTGAGAGACTATTCTCAAATAAACTCAAAAACACTATTTGTGGAAATGCTGTGCACATAGAAATGATTGAGATATTGCCAATGAAAAAGCAAACAAGGGGTGAAGACATCCTTAAAACTGTGGTGAACTTTTTAAACGAGAAAAATACAGTTGGATAAACTTGCATCTGTGTGTACGGATGGTGCACCTAGCATAGTCAGCAAATATGGGGGACTCCTTACTCTTGTCTGAATAGCTGAACCGCCTGCTTTTGAAATTTCATTACATTGTGCATCAGAAGGCACTTTGTGCGCAGTCTTATTGAACTGAACTTGGAAATGTAATAGGACTGGTCATTCGCATTGTCAGTTGGATTCTTGCTTGAGCCCTTAATCACCATCAATTTCAGTCACTGCTCGAGGAAGTAGATTCCAAATACCCCAATCTACTAATGCACTATGTTTGTTGGTTATCTCGTGGCAAAGTTTTGTCTTGTTTTGCTGCCTGCATTAATGAGATTAAGTCATTTTTGAACATGAAGGGCGTCAAACACACCAATCTTTCAGACTGTGACCGGTTGCTCAAGTTTTACTATCTTGTCAATATTATTGGTCATTTGAATGAGTTGACCTTAAGCTACAACGGCAAGAAAATACAGTCCTGACTCTGCAGCAGGCAGTGTTTGGATTTGAGTCAAAACTGACTGTCTTCATCAAAGATATCGAGGTGGGCAGATTCACACGTTTCCAAAGATTACTGCTGTTTCATGATTCATATTAGTGAGAGAATCCAAGTGACAGCCTTGATCTGCAGCAGCTTGCCATGTTTGTTTCTGAGCTCCTGATGGCATTCAAGTCTCAATGTTCTGTTTAAATTTGTGATTTGTCCACATAAAGCATCCATTGAAGAATTGGATTTGACAGTCATTCCAAGCTTCTCAGTCAGTGATTTGGTAATGGAAATAGCAGATTTCACGGAGTCAGATATCTGAGTGGAAAAATTTGTCAAGCTGAATTCTGATTTGGAATGTCATGCTTGACAACATGCAGAATTGGCAAAACTGCACAAGTGGGCTGACATGAAGAAATTGGAGCATGATGACAATCTGATTCTGCAAACTTGGAAAGAACTTCCTGTCACATATAAACACCGTGAAGAATGTCAGCTTGGCCTAATTTCAATATTTCCTTCCACTTATATGTGAGTAGGCTTTCTCTCATTTGAATCACATCAAGGGTACTCTGTGCTCAAGATTGACAGAAGACAGCCTGAATGTGTGCATGAAGCTGAATTTGATCAGTTCGGATGTAAACTTCAAAGAATTGTGCAAAAAGATGCAGCAACAAAAGGACAAAAGTCCCATTCAGTAAAGTCCTTGAGTACAATGTTTCATTTATGCTATTATTAATCATGTTAATTATTAGTAATATTAAGTTGTATATTTTCAGTCATGCAAATGTGCATTCTTATACTGGCTCTTTGTTGACCACTTGTTCTGAATTTTGATGTAGTTTGACTCTTCGGTTTGAAAAGGTTGCCAGTCCCTGCCCTAGGGAGATATATAATGCACGGAGCTAGAAATACAAGCTGTATTTGTAACCCGTACACCTACAGAATGTGGTTAACCATCCCATGTAGTGACACTTAGACCGCTTACAGAGAGAAAGAATGAGTTTGCTCTACAGCCTTAGCTGAGTGCCACCTGGTTTTAAAGCTCAAACTATAGAGGCTTATGCACTAAGCTCCAGAGGTTGAGGTTTGGTTTTGCCTATCAGGGTTACATATGAACCCCAAAATGGATGCTGCTGCTGGATGAGCTGAGTTCTAGAGGTGATTTTGATTATCATCCCTGGAGTTGAACTCTGATACAAGAAGTGACGATTCTGGTATAAGATTGTAGTAAGAATCTAGGTTGGTCCCCTGGTTTTTGAACAATGTTTCCATTCAGTGTATAATACCTATATCTGATCAGTTTCTTCTCTCTACCCACTTAAGGACAGCCATAGTGGAAGAAGATTAAAATGGACTGAATAGTTTAATAGAAATATGTAGTGATCTAAAACTAGGAAGGACACGCTTTCCAGCTACCTTACTCCTCCATTGCAGGAGTTCTCAATGTAGATAATAGAAAATCTTCTAAGATATCTACTAGGAAGATATGTCATTGATGGAAAGTTCCCTGTTTTTATAAGGCATCTTCTTGAGGATTAGCTCAGCCTTTTTTATGGAACCACATGGAGTTCTTGGTAGTTATACATGTGAGGAGAATTCTTTTTGTTTATCCACAAAGGTACTGTCACACAGCCTGACTGGGGATTCAGGGAATATCTAGTGATCTGAAACCATCTGTCTACTTGTACAGTTCCCTAGTGACTCAGTGTGGAACATGTCTTGATTGTAAGTTCTTCTTATGGACACTTTCTCTCTTTTAAGTGATTATATAAGCACCTTTCAAGGAATTTATGATCTTATAACTTCACCCCAGAAATGACACAATCTATTACAATGAAAAAAGCAAGATTAATTTTTATATTTTAGATGCCTTTAATACAATATGAAAAAAACTAGCATTTACAAAAATTAATTTTGTTCTTCAATTTATCTTCCTGCCCCATATTTTCTGAATCTTTCAAATGAGGAAAACTAGCATCATATGACCTACCTTTGTGGAAGTACTGTGTGGTCCATGGTTTGGAAACTTGTGATCTATGTAGCTTCCCTTAAAGTATCTTCCAAAGTTATAAAATGTGTGCACCAAGTAATAGCTTTCTCTCTCCTTCTATTCAGAGTGTAAAGCAATGGCTATTGTTATATCCGAACGTGGGTTTAATTGCAGAGACCAAAGTTCATTGTCTATTTAGAAGGCAAAATGTTGGATTACATACACAGGTCAGACCACAGTAACAGGCTGAAGTTTACAGTTGGCTTTTGTTCCTGTGGTACATAAAGAATGACTAAAATTGATGTAACTGTTAAATAAAGTTCCCTGTGTCTTAATAGAAACAAGGTGCTCATTAGGGACTGGGCATTGTACAGTTTTCTGTTGTTTGGTTTCTGTGATATTGCAGGAAGGCTGGTTTGAAGCAGTAGCTCTGACATTCATGTTCACTGTGATCTCTTGAAGAAAGAAAGTAGTTGCAGACTTGTGGGCCAGTCACTGGGAGAGGTGTTTGCTGAACACACAAGCTGACTCTTAAGTTGCATTGCTCCATGGAATGAGCTGTCACAAGAAGTCATGGCTACACATTGTTAGATTGTGTCTGAAGTTACTGAAAAATAACAAGAGAAAAAATAAACTTTTTTTCTTCACCGTGTACTTTCTAATAACCTAAGAATTCATTTGATGCAGATGCACAAAGCATATCTGGAATGGAAATGAGTTACACAATGCAAAGGAAAATAAGAGGCATATTCAATCACACTGCCAACAGAACTATTTATAGGGCCAAATACTGTTTGCAAATGGCTTGTATTGACTTCATCTGAATGCAGAGTTGGCCTTGAGCTAATTTTAATGCAGATGCAGAACTGCTACTTTCCCCCTATACCTTTCCCACCACAGATTCATTGCTGAAGTTTTCAGCTCAGGGAAAAAAAAAGAATATACTTGGTTGAAACCATCTGCCATTCAGAATACACAGAGCTCATCAGTTATGACAAAAGACTTTACTGTCGACTATTTATGAACCCCTTTGAGAAGTGTAATTAGAGGTGACAGGCAGCAGCTTCATTACTGTGGGTGCCCTCATCCTGTTTAATGTTATTTTTGCACATTATTGTGTTTTATATAAACTGGATTGGGGAAAAAAACTTCCGAAGCAAGAATTTATACCTTATTCTACCTTTAAAAAGAGAAGTTTTGCTGTGTAGCTGATACTGTGAACAAGTTTTTTATGTCTTTATTATTAGTTTCAGTCTTTCTTACCAACAGACACAAATACAGGCAGGCTTGACTCACGTAGGTACTTTCAGTTCTTGTAGCACTTTATACCTGTGCACAAAACAATCTATAAATATTTAAGAAATGCCTAAATGTAATAGACTAAGAGTTTTATGCTATTTTCCTTGGAGCAATGTGCATAGGAGCTTTTCAGATAAATTTATCAAGAAGGATTCATAGACTGGTCTGTGTTCTAAGTACTGTTCACAACTGTAGTCAAGATGAAATTCTGAGATACCATCATTTTATTTTACCCAACCTCTCCAATTAACTACTATACTGAGCTTAGTATCCATGCTCTCTCTAATGAAAGACTTCCATCCAATTCAAATGTGACATATAAATAAGTTGACAACATAGAAACAATCATGATTATTCTTACAACATAGAACCATAGATATAGAGGGCTTAAAGAGATCTTGAGAAGCCACAAAGTCCGACCCTGTGTTGAGGCATAAACAAGTAAACTTAGACCATAATGATCACATATATTCATAACTGGGGCTATTTCTAGACTGCAGGCTTCTTTCGGAAGAAGTTTTTCCAGAAGAGATGCCAAAGCGCATCAAAAAAGCATCTACAATGGATGCTAACTTGCATTTAAGCTGTGATTACTATGGATGGAGTGGCCACCAGGGCACCTGTGCTTTTTCCTTTTTCTTCTTCTTTTGAAAGAACTCCCTCCTCCCCATCCACACACGCATTTTTTGCGAAAGAGCTCTTTCTGAAAAAGGCTTCTTCCTTGTAGAATGAAGATTACCAATGTCAGAAAAACTCCTGTTCTTTCGATTTTCTTTTGAAAGAACGCGATTGCAGTGTGGACGTAACAAGTTTTTTTCAGAAAAATGGTTGTTTTTCTGAAAAAACTCTGCAGTGTAGACATAGCCTGGATGGTTAACTACTTGTATAAATTTGCAACACAGGCACATAGGCATCTAATTATTAAGTCTTGCCTCTGTAATTGACTGTGGGCTCAAAGCTGCAGAATCTATTTGCAGGCATACACTCCTGTCAGAAATGGATACTGGATTAGGGATGGGTTCACATTCTCTTGCCATGATTCTATATATAGTGAGGAAATTTTTACCCTCAAATACCCATGTGCAATTCCTTTTGACATTAGCAGGAGATATGCATGTGAGAAAAGAATTTAAACTGCAATCTTTCGTACGTATTCTGTGCACTCTTAAAAGATAGTAATAGCATGGACTGTGTCCTTCTTTAGACAAACGTTAGGTGTTGGGTTGAACTTTGCTTCATTTTGCTGCTAGTCACCATGTTGTTTTTGCAGAGGTTAGTGCTCTGTGCTCTAGGGACTTTTAATGCTGTCTTTTTTCTGCTTTGTTTTATGACACCGTATGTCCTCCAGCCTGTTTCTCAGTGAAAGCAGGCTTACCACTTAATGCTTGCATGCCTCACCAATACTAATTCCTTCACTAATCAGACATTGTTTGAGCTTCACATTCTTTAATACTTAAGGGTTTGTTTTTTTAATGTTCCAAGTTTGAAATACTGCAGAAATTTAAAATAGTTTTAAAATAGCTACTTGTATCTGTGATTCAGTCTTTTGTTTGGCTGGAGAAATGCTTTCCTCTTGCCAAATTAATCAGATGTAAATGTGTTGCTTTAACCAGTTACCTCCCATTAATTGGCTTTTATTTAGTCATGTCTTAAACTTTAAAATTAGTTTTTACCAATGTAATTTCTCCAGCTCTTTATGCTCCCCATCCTGGAGAATTCAATTAGGCTCAGTTGGTGCAGCTGAGTCCTGAAATTCTAACTCCAATTTAAGAACTGCTGCCAAATCACCATAATAATTGAAGCCACTTAAAACAGCAATCTGCAAGCCAGCATGGTGGCTCTGAAGATTATCACTCCAGTCTGTTAGACAATCTGTTCAGGAAGACTTTGGTTTAAGTCCTGGCACCATTCATTTGTCTGCTCTTTGCTCTTGATTTTGAGCCATAAGTTCCTGACTGTTGCTCCAGAGGAAGGAAGTGGGAAGTGGAGTTGTAAATGCCTCAGCTGAATTAAAGTCAGAAATTTCTCCTACCAATAAAACATTCTATATATGACGTTTTAAATATCACAGAGTCTCATTCTACTGAAAACTGGCATTTGGTTCTGCTGCACATATATTATAGTGAAGAGGATGACAGGATGTTTTATATCTGTTAGGTTGGTACTCTCACTATTGTTCATGAATAGTGTCTTGTCCTCAGTCATAGGCAGTGGCTTACCCATTAGATAGAACCCAGCCATACTCTCTTTGCACCATGAAGTCAAACAACATCTTTCAGATGTTTTTCAAGTGAGAGAATGGTCTTGCAAATGTTTAATTCTTTGTAAGGAGTTCTGAAATACACCGTCTCCTCAGATGCAAGGCTCAAGGGAATGAAAGGACTCTAGGGAAGTTACAGTCATGAAACTTACTTGCCCAGCCATAGGGCTAGGAGCCAGCCAGCATTGGCCCAATATTAGATGATTGATGAGATAAAGTGGCCAGGGAATGGTCTTTCAGCACAACCATTGCTGAGCTGAGCCCTTATTGAGTCCAGCAAAGCAGGGCCGGACCGAGACATTCTGGCGCCACGGGCAGACAGGTTAATTGTGCCCCGTGTTGGGGGAGGGCACATGTGTGGCCCCGCCCCCGCGCCGGAGCATGGGGAACAGTGCATGCTGAATTTGCATATCTTCTTCTGATTGCTTTTTTGAAAGCATTTTTTTCTAAAGTGAAAGCAGTTTAGATGGAGTTGTTTCGAAAGAACCCTGTATATCTCTTTTTTTTTTTTAAGGAAGAAGGGTTATTTCGAAAAAGGGGGTTCTTTCGAAAACCCCCCGTCTAAACTGCTTTCACTTAAAAAAAAACCACTTTCAAAAAAGCAATCGGAAGAAGATATGCAAATTAGCGCCAAATTTGCATATCTCCTTTCGAAAGAAGAATGTAGTCTAGATGTACTCACAGTTACCCCTACTGGGTGAAGTGCAATATTCATATCTTATGCGCTCCTGTGCACACCCTGCTTCATGCCCCCTCTGCCTACAGCTGCTCTTCAGTTGGACACAGTTTTAGAGAGGCAAGTCACCCCTAGAACACGGGTCTACCATGCCTAACTGGAAATCCGGCTCTGGGTGGCAAAGCAAGTAGAAAGAATTTTCCTCTAGGCACTCAACATCCACTGGCACAAGGAGGAACAGATAGCAAACTCCTGCACCAAGAGGATTACAGCAATAGCTTAGTGAAGTGCAATATGATTATCTAGTTTCCTTTTGTCAGAGAGCATCCCTGCCTCGAGCTGCAGCACAGCATGGCATGCATGACAAGTACAGCATGAACATCTTGATTCAGTTTCCTCTCTCATGCAACCTAGTTACTTCACTTCAGACTCTTCTATCTCTGTAATGTGTCTCCTTGGGGCTGGAGTATTAAAACCTTATGTGAAATACTCCATAATGAAAGTCCTAGCATAAAATCCATTCATCATCCCAAGACCAAACAGTCATTAAGATCTCCTGACATCTCATGCCAGGATATCCCACCTCCCATTAATTTCTACCATGCCCAGACTATGTTAGTTCTCTTTTCTCCCTGGACAGCCTCCCAAGCCCAACCAATTGGAGTGTAACCTGACTCTTCTCAACAGGCACCCCCACCACCTTTCTGCTAGAAAATTGACTTTACTTGGGGAGTATCCCTCACTCTCCTTTTTTCTCTTCTGGTTCCTCTGGGTCCTGCACTCCAGCCCTGGAGAACCCCTTGTTCTCTGACTTTCAACCCTCTCTGGCCCTTGGCTTCAGCTCTCTGGCTTAGAGCCAGAAAGCCATTTCCTCTGCTGTTCCCAAGACTTCAGCCTTCTCCAGCCCTGGCTCTCTGGCTTAAGGATATCAACCAGCAAACCCTTTTTGCTGCTCTCCTGCCTTCTGTCTTTTACCAGGGACTGTAGACTCCTGATTCTAGCAACTCACACTTCCTTCCCTTCTGCTGATTGATCCAGGTCCTGACTCACCAGAGGTATTGTCCCTTTTCCCTTGTGGCCCAAGTGCTCTTTTTTTAAACCCAATTAATTGGCTCAGGGTTATTGCCTCTTTACTGCTCAAAGGGCCAGTGTCACTCTGCAGTGCCTTGGTTTTGCGAGATCCTGCACCTAATGGAGAGTGGAAGAGAAGAGCTTCAATACTAGTAGTGAAAAACGAAGACAGAAAAAAACAGACAAAGACACTAAGATTTCTAATAGCCTCTACCAAGAATGGGTTATAGTCCCAGAAAGCTTTCTTCTCTGCCTCTATAAAAGCTATAAAATCTTGCCCTAAGGAAGTATTCAGGATAATAAACTGCTTGATCAATCCCAACTGACCACAGCCCCCAGCAGAACTCAGCAACCACTGCTGTGAAGAATTATCCTATTTGCCTGAAAATATCTCCACCTGCATAAAGCTTTCTCAGTCCACATAGATCTTTTACTCTGCTGCCAACCAGTGGACAGCCCATTCATACCACAGCCTGAAGGAGACTCTCTTTGACTCCCTATATGCTTGTGACTATGATCCCTGCCTTTCTTGGCTGGTGAAGGAGGGTCACAACCAACAGCAGCATCTATCAATGGAAATAAAAGATAAACACTTTCAGTAGAGGAATTTTCTCTTTCCAACTTTAAATATGCAGCAGCCCAGTTAAAACTGAAGAAACACTCTCTGGATAGATGAGACATGACTAACTCCTGTCAAGTATCAAAACTCCCATTCTTAAGCGTGCTCATGGGGGGGGCCGGGTCACAAAGGGGTACCTTTGTGTTTATCCCACAGTGACACTTTATCCAAGGTGTCCACAATGAATCACTACCCCCTTTTTAAACAGAAGGGAGCTCTGCTGATGCCAACTAGGCTGCAGGCTGCTGGCAACACAATGGTTCCATCAGGGTTCTGAAAGTAGCGCTCTTTCCTCTGCAGACTAACAATTTATAAGACCTACTTTGTTACACTTGAGATCCCAGTCTTCTATTTTCTAGTACTCCACAATATACACCAATTCACTGCTTCTGTGGAAGCAGTGCACTCCATTTACTGGCTTTACTTCCATTCAACACCTACTCTAGCAGAAGACATTTAGGGTATGTCTAGACTGAAGGCTTCTTTCGGAAGAAGGTTTTCCAGAAGAGATCTTCCAAAAAAATTTCTTCCGAAAGAGAGCGTCTGCACTGCCAAAGAGTATCAAAAAAGCAATCTGCTTTTTCAAAAGATAGCATCCATTTAGTGTGGACACTATCTCACATGTAAACTGTGATTACTATGGATGGAGTGGTCACCAGGGCACCTGTGCTTTTTCCTCTTTCCTTTTCTTTCGAAAGAGCTCCCTCTTCTGCGTCCACACACGCATTTTTCCAAAAGAGTTCTTTCAGAAAAGGTGTTCTTCCTCGTAGATTGAGGTTTATCAATGCTGGAAAAACCCTTGCGTTCTTTTGATTTTATTTCGAAAGAACACAATAGCAGTGTGGTAGTAAAAGAAGTTTTTTTTGAAAAATAGCAGTTTTTTTTTAAAAAAAACTTGCAGTCTAGATGCACTCTCAGGGTGTGCCTACCCTGCACTGTAGGTTGAAATAAGATACACAATTTTCATAGTTCAAATTATGTATCTAATTACAAACTTATTTTGAAATAGCTTATTTTGTAATTTGGCGCTATCTACACAGCACCAAATTTTGAAATAACCCACTAATCCAAAACATCCCTTATACCTTGTGGAATGAGATTTACAGGGACATCAGAATAGCGAGCTCATTATATTTCGAAATAACAGGCTTGCTGTGAAGATGCAGGATAGCTATTTTGTGATACTTCAGTATCCCAAAATAGTGCTGCAGTGTAGACATAGCCATAGATGTGTCTATTCCAAAACCAAATTGAGGTGCATTTAACAGAGCTTGATATAGAGATTCAAATAAAAAACAAGTATAAGGGAGGAATTGGAAACCTAAGGTTACAAGTGAAACCAAAACATATAATGCAATCTACAGCCTAATCTTATTAACAAGTTATTTCCCTTTCTAATAAAAGTGGTTCAGTCTTGCAATGTTTGAATCCAGTTCAGAAAGCTGAGGTCTAGCTTTCATCACAAAATACATGCCAGCAGAGTGCCATTTCTTCTGCTTCTATAGCATTACCAGCAGGGCTTAAATTCTCAGAGCCTATTTCTCAGAGGGCACCTCCCCCCATTCAGGGTGCAACTTCAGACCAGAGGATCTCAGAGTTGCAGCCCCGGGCTAGAGCTCAGGGCTTCAGGTGACTGCAGTGTCTTAGCCTATGAGGTCCCTTCTTCAAAGAGCTCCCGTGGAGTTCATTTTTAAATGCTCGAGCCTTCACCTTCACAAATGGTAAACAAAGCATGGACAATCAGCTGGTTCTTAGCTTTTGACAGAAACCTCTCTCGACCTCCATTGATGAAACATTGAAAAGATGGTCAGACACACAGGTAATATACTTCCTGAGCATGTCTGTGTTGCACCTGTTAAAGGCAATATCTGGGACACAGCACATTCTAATTTCAGTCTAAGAGATGGAATGCAAACAGCATTGGTGGCACTGATGAATTATCTCTGCTGTTAACGGATGGAAGGCAGGCATCTGTTCTCATCCGCCTGAACCTCACTGCATCTATGTGAAACTGCTATCCCATCTGCAGAAAATAGTAGGGGTCCCAGGAAATTCACTTCAATTGATCTAATCAAACTGTATAACCAAGAGATTATGGTGGGGAAACTGTACCTCCACCAGAAGGAACCTTATTTGCAGATTTTCAAAAAGATCAATTCTTTTATTCAGCATTTCCATGCATCCACCAAGAGCATTAGTAACATATCATGAGTTCAAGTTTCAACAGGCTACTAATAACTCTACATTCAATGTTCCCTGTAAGCTGTGCACTTTACTTGTGCAGTCACTCAGGAGAGATTCAGATGCTGCCCAGCTGATTAGTAGAGCACCCACAGCTCTTTTTTTTTTTTTTTTTTTTTCATGGTGCATATTTGCACATCTCACTGCACATAAAAATTATTCTGCACAAAGATTAGAGGGAGTATTTCCTACAGCTCTGAGATAAAACTGCATTGATAACTTTGAATTTCAAGCACAACGGAACTGCCTACTCTAGTAGCAAAGCTTGTAAGTGCAAGAGACAGAGATTTTTTTAGACGATGGCCCAAGACTGAGGAGTGAAGTCATGCAGGTTCTAAAACCCACCAGATACCTCACCATCTCTCTTCTAAGCACAAGGCACACTTCTTCACTCTGTTTTCAGTAAGAGAGGTGTGTAGCAACATAAACATTAACAAACAGAAAACAAAACATTACCAAAAATCCAAAATGCAGATTTTCCTCTGGAGAAAGATGGGGAGAATAGCACATGACAAGGATTCTTGTTCCTGATTGCATGCCTGTAAGGTTCTCAGATACCATGGTGACTGGTGCAGAAAAAGACCCTCCATAAAATCAAAATGAGTTTTTTGGAAGTAGTCACTTCACTCCATGGTGTAAAGTTTCCAGAAAAATTGTCTTTTCAGCTGTGAATGTAAAAGCCTCTACTAAATGCAATACTCTGGTAATGAACACAACATATGCATTATAGTCCTGTATTATTGCCTGGGATGGGTGAACATGGGACACCCCTTTGCCCTTGGTGCTTCTTTCAAAGGCCAAAATTCTGGGGCTGAGAGCAGAAGCAATAGCATGAATTTGTCCTTAAAACAGGGAAAAGATTAAAGGGATTATAGCAGTGGGAGCTTCTTGGATCATGGCAGAGCCCCTGGGTAAGGTGTGAGAGCAGGAGGAAAAAAGAAAAGAAGCCAGCATCCCTGAGCAGACTTTCACACAGATTATAAAAATATGCCTGACCAGCCCTGCATGTCTTTGGAAAATGGCAAAGGAACTATACCATTGTTAGTCTCACAGACTAAGGACAAAAATATTCTTAATGACAATGTGAAAGAGACATTGACATATACACTACATAGCATCTGCTTTAAAGAAAAGCCAAGCACAATAGCACTTCCTAACCCAATGGCTGATTCTCAAGTGGTATGGGGCAAAATGTGCACTAAAATAAGAACAGTTTGGAAGAAGACAGATGCATGCTTTTTGGCACTGAGGGAAGTAATCAGTTATTGCATCTGCCCTATGGCAACCTCCCCTTAATGACACTAGATACCTGCCAGTCTCTAATTATCCTTACACCAATAACACCAATAGCTTTTAATAGCAGTTTCCTTCAAACTATTGTCTTATTTCTATATCAGTGTCTTCTCCAAATGGACTGTCTCAGCAGAATGACATACATCTGATAATGCAGCACACAGCAACATGGGAGTGGCCCGAAGGATCCAAGGGGAGGATCCAGTAAGATATTCTTTTCTGAAAGGTGTAAAATATGTTTATGAATGTTACTGTGACTTTGCTTGTCCCTGGAAGAAAGACAGGAGACCATGGAGGTGGTTTATTCACACAACTTTATTCACTTCTTATATTTAGGAGTAACCAGGAACAAAGTACATGAAGGAAGGAGGGTACTAGCCCCCATTTGTTTCAAACACAGGAAACCTAAGCCCCCACCCACTTCTTCCGTTCCAAAGAGAGACAGGGAAAGGAGAAAGGTCAGCATTCTACAGATGATACATAAAAGCCCCAAGCCCCCAAGGGCTACTGCCCTTCAAATCTCTTTCAGCTCATTTTATCCTATAACCATGTCCCTTCCACTCCAAGTATCTGAACTGAACACCCACCACAAGCGTTAGTTATAGAATTGCAGCATCATTACCTAACCCTCTGCCCCTTACATTGGGTTCCAAACCATATGTGGGGAAATTAAAACCCCATGCTGTCTTTCCCAATCTAATAGTAACGGAAATATTCTTTCCCAGGGTCCTCAAGCAAGAGGCATCTAGCAGAATGTCCACAGTGGATCTAAGAGGAATCTGGCTCTTTTGCTAAGCTCATGGGTCCTGCCAGCCTGATCCTAGTCAACTGGGCCTCTCCATATCTTTGTTGGGTATTGACACTTCCCCACTCATCCAGTCAGAAAAAAGGGCAATGAATTCACCTAATCCTTACCTGGCCCTGATTACTTCCTGACCATCCCTTTCACCCTTCACCCCACCAGCTGTAATGTAGCTATTAAATGCAACACCCTTTTTTTCCCCACATAGCTGTACAATGTTCCACTCACATAAAGGTTGTAGTGGTCACACTAAACCCCAGTGATAATTTATTTCATTTCAGTAAAGAAAGAGATGAGCTGTTGGAAATGAAGTAAGCACAAAGGAAGAAAATGATCACACACTATATATAAAGAGATGGTAGAAGTGTGACATGGTATAAGATTAGTATATTATTTGCATTTCAGTAGAATAAGTAAAGATGCTTCAACCGTCCCACTAAGATCAGGGCCTCACTGTGGTAGGCAATATACATACAAAGATTAAGAGACCATCCCCAACCTGAAAAGATTACAACTTATATAGACAAGAGTAGAAGGGGAAACAGGGGCAAAAAAGAAGAAATGACTTGCTCAAAGTCATGCAGCAAATCTGAATAGAGCCATGAACAGAAGCAGGTCTTTGGATTCCCAGTCTAAAGACCTATCCACTGAACCACACAGCTCTATGTAAAGTTTTTATCGGCATGTATGTTGGACATAGTCTTGAATAAGATACTCATATAATTCTGAATGACACTATATCACAGTGTCCCATGAAGAAAACCATATATGCTAAATATTTTACAGTGTTGTTGTAGTAGCTGTGTTGCTCCCAGGTTACCAGAGGAAGAAACAAGATAGGTGAGGGAATATCCTTTATTGGACCAACTTACGTTGGTGAAGGAGATAAGCTTTAGATCTTCACAGACCTGAAGAAGAGCTCTGTGAATTTTGAAAATTTGTCACTTCACCTATAGAAGTTGGTCCAATAAAAGATATTACCTCATCCACCTTGTTTCACTCTCAAATATTTTACAAAAACATAATCCTGGAAAGGTTTTACAATACGATCCTTCACTCTGTGCCACCATTTTTACACCTTGGGCACTCCACTAAAATTAGTAAAACTCCTTTAGTGTAAAGCCAGGTTCTTTGAGTGTTTTTAATAATTGTGTTGGTCCTGTTATTTATATTCCTCAATATATGAAACCAATACATGTACCTATACAGCTTTTCAGCAAAGACTATTGTGATTTTTTTGGTCGGGCATTTTATAAACTAGAATCAAATGCTTTATTCCATTGGATTTCTGACTGTTTCAAAGTAAAACACTCCTATTTCTAGTTTTGCTACACCATGACATTTCAAATCAGTCATTTGTCCAGAACTGAGCGTTGCACATTGTGAACTTCTGAAGAATATAGTTTTAGTATTCTTATTCATCTGGGGGTGGAGAATTCCAAAGTTGGGGAAGAAAATAAGAATGTTTCTCTGGTAAGTATTTTCCCCTTCCTCCCAATGCCAAAATGCATAAAGGTGAATGAAACTCAGGAGGTTGGAATGTAAGAAGTAGACCCAAAGGAGATAGACCAAGAGAAAGAGAGATACTCACGGGTAGGTAATTCAGAGTTCTTACTGCATGCTTTTTGTAAGACATAAAAAATGTTCAGTTCAACTTTCCCACCCAATCCTATGGTGAATAAGAATATTATCTCCTTATACCAGGAAGATTCAAGGTGCCCTCCAGATTCCAGCTCACAATCCGTATGTGCAAGAGGTCTGTACCCCCAGTTTGGTGGTGTAGCGTGAGTAGAGCCCTGCTCGGATACAAAATTTTGCATCCTCTTCTGTATCCATGAAAATGGGCCTGGGATTTCTGCATCTACCCATGGATATAGAGTGGATATTCACAAATTTGTAGGGCTCTGGATAACAAATGTGTATCTACCTCTGTATCTGTATAGTGGCATCAACATCTGCAAATGCAGGTACCCACAGGTATACAGTGGATATATGTGGATTTGCTGGGCTCTATGCATGAGTACTTCCTCACAATGAGGAGTCCCATTGGGTTTGGGGCCTCTGTATTTTGAGACTTGATCAGTAAGATAAAAAGGGTCATTTTATATAATGACTATTTATTTGCTGCAAGTGTAGGGGTGTTTTATATGTTTCCATGGAGTATGTGTTGCTATTTAGGGATATTGAATACAGATAAGAGAGTTTTTATTCTGAGTAGTATTCTGATATGTAATTGGTCTGGGCAAAGGGATTTTTGGGGGGCAGCAAGGGGGGTTAGAGTACCTGATGACTAATAGGTACTTTGATAGCATAAGTGGCTATCTACAAAGACAGGATATTTTGTTCCTGATTTGTCCCTTAGTTAAAGGCAGTATAGGAAAACCATGTCAGAGCAATTTTAGGTTTAGCACAGCATGGATTTGGAAGATTTTTTTCCCCAAGGAAGTGAAATCATAACACTTAGCAGAACTGTTGGGTGAGGATATCTGCTGTGATAAGTGGATTGAGGGCTTCAAGCACACTAAATCCTAAAATGACAGTGTGTTTAAAATGTCTATAATTCAATACAAACTCAAGAAAGTGTTGGATTCTAAATGCCTGCCTAAGATGGGTCACTGGATGTATTCTAAACTTATTCTCAGTTTGGTAAATTCAAAATAACCTCATGGTTGATTTCATGCAATAATAATAGTAATAAAAGTACAAAAATGTCGCTTTTATATTTATTTTAAAGGATCATTCAGACATTTACATATCCGTTGCTTACTGAAGTTCTCAATATAATTTTCAAAGAATGCCAATCATTTGACATAATCTATGAAAGACAAATTGAACATGTGCTAGGAGCATCTCATAAAAATTTGTAATTCTGGTAGGCTAGACTACGCCTGCAGAGTATTTATTTGGTGCCAATATAAACATTGTTGCAAATCAAAATAGAAACTAAAATAGAGGTTATTGCCCTGATAGTGGTGTTCATTGTCACAGTTCATTACAGGCCTCCATTGTTCAATGAAATTAAGCAGCTGTAGAATTTCCCTTTGACCGCAGCAAGTGCTGCAGAATCCAGGATGCCTGTTTCATCCAACCGTGGGCTATACGGAGTCTTGCCCATGTTAGATGTGTCATGACACACACAATGTGCACAATTCACCACTAGTGTGACTCCATTTAAGTGAGTTCAGGTGCATCTCAGACAGCAAGGTGATGGGGGATCATCTGAAAGATAAGAGATAGGATGAGTGACGTGTTGTATCCTGAGCCCTATTATGGCAGCATTTGTGTATTGAGACCTGTGCCTTGAAGCAGTTTAGCTTCCCAGACAGAAAGTCTGGAGCTATGCCACTTCCTTCTGGACCTCTGCTGCACACTGGGAGGCCTTGTCATATACCACAACCCTCGGGGAGCAATATGTGCAAGGGAAGAGGAGAAAAAGGACCAGAACATGAACCCACATGCTTTTTTTCCATTCCTACTTCTTTGGAGAGAAGTTCTGTACAACTCCAAGCAGAATGACTGTAATGTGACAGCGCCTCATACAGGATGCTGAGATCTGAGGGAGGTTTTGCTGCTTCAGTTCTGCAAACTCTCAGAGGAACATGACCGGCACAAATAGACACAGAAATTTAAAAGTGTGAAAATAATGGATCTGAAGTACAATAAAAGAACCTTGTGCCACAGGAAATGTTTGCCATAGTGTTAATGGTGTATGCCTGCTTACATCCATGTTCTACCTCCTCTTAAATCATCTTGGTGCATCCAGAAGCACAGATGACTGACAGTGAAAATTTCATTGTCATTTATGATATTGCATTACTGATTGCAGCTGTAAACTCTTATCTGAGGGCCACTGATGTGAAATATCTTGATGAAGATCTCTCAGTTGAGCTTTCAAACTGCTCCTGAGTTAACTTTCTTAAAGACACAAGCTTTCTGCTGTTATAGTTGTTATTCCATACTAATTGTGGGTAAACAGTGGCACCTAGTGGCCAGGTAGATGTGTGATATAAAGTATTGACCTTCCCTAGGGAAATCTTTGTGGGTTTTATTGCCATTGTCGTTGTTTTAAGCATGAAGGTCTTAGTGTGTTTAGAACTCATTATCTCAAAAGTCCTCTTGCTCCTAATTCTCTCATCATAGTGCTAATTATGAATACGCTTATTCTGGTGTACATATTGAACTAGCTTTTTTATCAGTATTTCTTTATCTTATTTATTCTTAAATACTTCCAGTTCCCAGAAGATAAGTAATATCAAAAGAATATTGCCTCTCTATGAAATTCTCAGTTATAAAATGGCACTCCAATATACCGTAAAGAGCACTGATGCAATGTTGTTCAGAACAGAAGCCTTTGCAAAGTAACCAGAGACAAGAAAAACAAACAAACAAGCAAAACCTCCCTTGGTCTGAAAACTGTAACTAAACATTTACTTTGCATGTTGTATATATGTGTGTGTGTGTGTGTGTGTGTGTGCAGAAATATAGCATGACATGTTAACACCGTCTGTACTAATTGAATATAGAATGTAAACACATAAACAACGACAGAGCCCTTGTTTGTAACATGAGTGTCAGATGTTCATCATGAAACACAAGGTCATCTCCTCACCACTTCAGCAGGGCTAAGGAGGAGGGACTTTTACTAGAGCACACGAGCCAGGACAGTCTATAAACAGCTATGGAAAATGGTGCTTGGAAGGTCAACATCAGGGCTACAGTAGCTCAAATCTTACAAGACTCACACTGCAATTTTCTAGGAATTATGAATCTGAAGTGAATCATACCCTCAGAAATTAATGGGATTTTGATTCAAAGTCATTATCCTAACTGTGCATGGTAAAGAAATGATTAAAGGACATTTCCTATCCTCTTATTAGTTTTGAGTATAAATGCTATAGAGTTATATGAAGAGATGTCTGAACAGTAACAATCCCTTTGTGCAGTTTCACAGGACTGAGACTAATTTCTTTGAAAATCTATTGTGTAGCATGTAGCTATATAAAGCTCAGATATTAGCAGTTTGCCACTGATTTTTTTTGAAATAGAATAACAAAAACAAATATTCCAGAGGTGACTGAAATCAAAAGGGTAGTAAGTCATGAAAATAGCTAGAAATTCAGTCAATGAAAAAGTTTTTGTCTAATTCACAAAGAATGGGGTGCAAGACAGAAAAAGTGTTTCTCAACAAGCTTTGGGTTAAAACACAAGATTATTAGAAGACATTCTTGAGAAACATCAAAACTTTATTTGTTTTCTTTCTTCTTTGACATACAAAGTCATCACCTTTGTACCAGAGCATCTGTCATAAAAAAACAAAACAAAACAAAACAAAACAAAAACCACCCTACTTACAATTAAGAATATTTTAGCTGTATGCAGTTTTCATGGACTTACCTCTTAAAAGAAGTGAGAATGGATGTCATTGCTGTATCTCCTCCTATTCAACACATAAAGGGGAATAACAAAGTCATGAAATTGTGTAATTAGCAATTACAACTTTGGCAAAAATAAAGGTTTAATCATGATTTTCAGAGAGACCTAATTTTCAGAGGGTAGGTACTCAATTGTTTAAAGGTGTCCAAATTTGGGGACCCAAATATGACCAAAATCATTACTTTTTTTAACTTTGACTTTTATTTTGATTTATCATATTCAAAGGGGCAATTATCATGCTGACTTAGCATGGGAAAGAGAGGAAGCAGTAAGGGGTGAGTAGAAGGTTTGAGGGACAGCCATAATGAAGGTGATGATCAAAGACACTGCTCCAGTCTAACATCACTCAAGAGGTCCAGAAATAATGCTGACTACGGGACCATCACCTTATCCTAGCTCTCATCTGCCAATGCATCTATCTGGCAGAGAGGTGAGAGGAGTGCATGCTACAAAGTGTAATGAAGCTGATATTTCAGTATGTTCTGAATCACATTCTGGTCCTTTTAGAGTGGAACAGCTGCAGTGGACAGTAAAACATCCAAAACTATATGTATGTGGTAGGGCAGGAGTTATGATTGCATCCCCTGTGTAAACAAATTGGAAATAATTAAAAGCAGTTTTATATTAAAACTGTGAATTCCTTTCCTTTGATTTAACAAATCTTAACTGGAGTAATAATTCAAGGAGAAAATTGTTATACTTCCTTCAACTTGTTTATATTTAACATAGTAAAATAAATAGAAACAAAAATAACTAATGACATTTTTTCCCTGATAAGAGCTAGACAGACATCTTGTGCATTTGCTGGATTTTCATACTTTTTTTAAAATGAAGAATCAGTTTGATATGTTTTAATATGAACTTCTGTATTACATTTTACGTTGAATTACACTGATTAGTTTCAGTGGCCAAATGTCCCCAAAAATAAATGGCTTAGATCAGTGGTGGCAACCTGCGACCTATGGGCTTCATGCAGCCCATCAGGGTAAAACACTGGCGAACCGCAAAACAGTTTATTTACTGTTTACATTGACCATCTGCAGGCATGCACCTCTCACAGCACCTAATGGCCACAGTTCCCAGCCAATGGGAGTTGTGGGAAGTGGTGCCCCCCATGTCCCTGTAGCCCTCCACTTGCTATAGCTCCCATTGGCCAGGAATTCTCCACCAAAAATGTTATGCTTATAAAGATCTTTATGGGGGGAAAGGCAATATGCTGCATTTATTGAGAATACAATGGCAAAACAGTTAGCATAAGCTTATGGAGACAGACATATACACACATACACACACACACTCAGTTGATGTTGTATTTACCAGTTCATGGTCTGTGGATTGATTATGGGCAGAGAAGCAGGAGTCTCTCGGTGTGGGCCAATTCTCCTGTCTTGGCAAGACATCTTCATGTTTAAGGAAAAACAGGGTTTGTTTTCTTTTTAATATTTTTTTAATTGGGTTTAGTGGGGTTTGCATTTTGTTTTGGGTTGGGTTATTGCGGGGGCATGTTTGTTATTTTTAGGGGCGGGGGTTTTTGTTTGTTTGTTTTTTACTATGCTAAGCTGGCTTTGATTACAAATATTTTGTTTTAATCGATAAATGCTTGCTTTTTTTTTTAAGAGCCGTTGAATTGCCCACTGGGTATATCTTGATGGAGATATACAGCAATCTTTGGAATTTTTATGTTTGTTCTTCGCTTCTGCCTAGAACATTTGGTTCGTGGCTTTTGCACTTATTTCTTATACTTTTTTTTTTTTTACTTTTTAAATATATATAACAAGGTTGACTTTTTTGTTACAGAGAAGCAACCTTTGTTACAGAGAAGCTATATGCACATTTGAACAAGGACATTAAATTACAATTAAAAAATTATACTCTTTTACTTATTTTACAATACTAATCTTAAAATTTAAAACAAAATAAAAATAAATGAAAATGTAAAACAAAATAATAAGACGTTATCTCTGCCTTGGAATTAGCATTAGACACAATATTCTGACTGGTTAAGGTAAAGGTCCTTTTTGCTTTTCAAAAGGGTGGCTGGCAAAGTACACTCAGGCACATTACTTTGCATAAAGCTACATTTTTGCTGCATAGCTACAGCAAACCACAGCTATTGGGGAGCCACAGGGGGACTGTACCTAGGGTTGCTCAATGTAATCAACTTGTCTCATGGTCCCCTCCTCTGCAGACCCTGATGAGGGCTGCCAATTGCCCACCACTGGTGTAGATACATGGCAGATGTATTTCTAAAGCTGATGTAAGCAGAGGAGAGAAGGAACTATCTTTGATATTCCAAGAACGTGCTAGGTTTAATCTAGGATCAGAACTCCAGTGCAGGTTTGAATTAACGTCATTGGCTTGATAAATGCCAAATTACTTTTCTGAGGAATAATAAGGCTAACAGGGACAGTAAACAAGTTAATTAGCAGTGTGAAACAGAAGGTCTGTAGGACAAACAAGGTAAAGACCTTAATTTCCCTTCTCTTATACACTCTGTGTATCTTGGATTTGCTCAAAGAATGGGTAACAACATATTTATTCAAATTTTAGATGTTTGACATTTGTGTGTCAGGTTATTTGTGGGTTTATACCACAATAAATGTTTGGCCAGATAAATGAAAGAGGTTCAATTTAAAACTGTTAAAAAAAGTAAAAAAAAAAAACCCTATTGGGTAAGTTCATTGTCAGTGATCATCTTAGCAAAATTAATTGTATATAGTAAGAAGGCACTGAAAGCCAGTAAGTCATGCAGATCCTCATACAGTAGTAATTGAAGTAAATGAAACTATGCCAGTTTACATAACCTGAGAATATGGCCACCAGTCACCTTCCCATCAATAAGAATTCAGTCCTGTAGTTTTTAGTAAGGCACAATTTCAGTGACCTCAATCTGAGAGAAGACAATTTCCCATAAAGTCAGTGTCAGGAAAACAAATACAAGATATTGAAGTGGAACTGGGTTTTGCTAGTTTTTTTTAAGGCTTGTATCTCATTTCATTCATGTTGGTCCCCAAGTTGCCTCAAACTACTCTCCTGAGTTGTGGCTGCTGGATCAAGCCCTTAATTTATAGAGCCTGACTTCATGCATGTTAAATGACCAAACCTATTGCACTTAATTTTATCTCCAGCAGCAGAATTTGCTGAAAGTATTGCAGTCTGCAAAGGTGATTTGTTTGGAAATCTAACACTTACAGACTCATTTAATATTGCTCTATCCTATCTCTTCTAAAATCACTGTAAAGCATATGCATAGTGATTTGAAAAAAGCATGCAAAAGCAGAGGTGCTGGAACAAAATTTTTAGTGGGGACACCATGGAAACCATGTATTTGGTACTTGTTGTTATGACTTCAAGTGGACGGATGCTTCCCCCGCCCAGAGCTGCTAGCTTCAACACCACTGTTCAAAAGCTATTGTAAAATGCATTTTTCTCACTATACACTGCTTTCAGAGACCATAGCCATGGCCTAGCAGACCAAGTCAACCATTCTTTCAATTGATGATTATTAAGTATCATATGGATATTCATTACAGATTTACATCCTTTCTAATTGGTTTTAAATTAAAAGTTTTTCAAATTTTTGTCTGATGCTTATGATTTGAAAGATGTAGGATAAAAAGTAATTCATGTTCCCAAATTATACATTATAAATAATTACAATTCCCAAATTATAAATAATTCAAATGCATGTGATTTTTAAAATGTCCGTAGTACAGTTCATTCTTTTTAAATTGGACATACTTAAAAGTTAAATGGCTTGTATGTATATGAAGTATATAGACAAGAATGAAAAATGTGTGGCTCACCTCTCAATCTGGGGAACTTAATCTCGTTCTTATGCATAGTTTCTGGAATGTACCATAGAGGTTGACTGGATTGTATACACTGAGGGTATGTCTACACTTGTATACTCTTTCAAGAGAGGACTGCAAATGAAGACATTCGAAATTGCAAATGAAGCCGGGATTTAAATATCCCATGCTTCATTTGCATAATCACATTATAGAGCTATTTCGAAATAACAGACGTTAAGACGTGGTTATTTCGAGAGAAAACCCTTCTCTCGAAATAACTGGAAACCTCATTGTATGAGGAATAAGGGTTATTTCAAGAGAAGGGTTTTCTCTCAAAATAACTGTGTCTTAACAGCATCTGTTATTTTTTTGAAATAATGCCATAATGCGATTATGCAAATGAAGCGTGCGATATTTAAATCCCAGCTTCATTTGCAATTTCTAATGTCTTCATTTTCATCCCTCTCTCGAAAGAGGGTGCAAGTGTAGACATACCCTAAGGGTACGTCTAGACTACATGCCTCTGGCGACAGAGGCATGTAGATTAGACTACCCAGAATAGGAAAATGAAGCGGTGATTTAAATAATCGCCGCTTCATTTAAATTTACATGGCTGCCGCGCTGAGCCGATCAGCTGTTTGTCGGCTCAGCGCAGTAGTCTGGACGCTCCGCGGTCGACATCAAAGGCATTTGTCGACCTCCCAGGTATGCCTCCTGGGATGACAGAGGCATGCCTCCCAGGTATGCCTCCTGGCGACAGAGGCATGTAGTCTAGACGTACCCTGAGAGTGACTAGACTTCTTTCTTAGACCCAAATTTCAAAAGTTATTTAAGCACATGCCTAAATGTAAGCACATGCTTAAGCACCTTCTTGAAACAGGACAAACTCCAAAAAAGCTTATCATCTATGTTAAGGCAAGATATAATATATGTAACAATCAAACAGAGAGGAGAGGATGAAAGAATATATATGAAGATATACCTAGCTCATAGAAGGGACCTTGAGAGTTCATTGAGTCCAGTCCCCTGTCTTTGTGGCAGGTCCAAATACCATCCCTGACAGATTTGCCCCAGATTCCTAAATGGCCCCTCCAGGACTGAACTTATAACTGTGGGTTTAGCAAGCCAATGCTCAAACCACTGAGCTATCTCTCCCCCCCTTCCCCATGAGAGTAACAGTGGAAGGAAAGTTTGAATATTTAGACTGACTATATGCATAATTAGCATATAGGGAATATATAATATAGCATATGTGAGGGAATTTAGGGATATATATATATAAGTTAGTTATTTGTCATCATGAGATGTGGAAAGCCCCTTTAATTGGGCAGAATGGAGCTATTTGATGCAGTATAAAGTACGAAAACTTTCTTACATAAAGACATTGTATTCATTGCCTACTACTTCAGTAAGGAATAATGGATATAACTCAGAAGTATTTACTTTGTCTAATGGAAACTTTGTCTAAGTATTTACTTTGTCTTAGGGTCACCTTTTTTGCCCTTACTTTTTGCTTTAACCATAGAACCAAACATTACAAAAATTCAGCTCAGTAGTAGCATTGAAGGCATAAATCTACTGGATGTTAGAATTGCATTATATATTGATGATGTAATTTTTATCTAATTCCTAGGAATCTCTTGGGGAAGCAACTAATGAATCAGAAAGTTGTGGGGAAGTATCACTGTAAAATGTTAATCAAAGGAAGATCATGGCCCTATACATGAAACTTACATCATCAGAAAGACAAGTGCTACAAAGATAAATATGGGTTCATTTGAGGTAAAGATTCAATTAGATATTTCTGAGTCCAATCATCACATAATACTGAACAGCTATATGATCTCATTTTCACTTCACTGTAGAAATTGATGTATAGCATTTGAATGACATTACTATATAATGGACAGATAACTTGGCAGCTATTAAAATGAATACTCTTCCCACCTTTGCCTTTCTGTTCCAAACACTGCCAATTATAATATCTGACAAAGTGCTCTAGGGAATCCAAGAAGAATATCTCTTTTAAAATATATATAGAAATAAGGAAGTGAGAGAGAGGGATGTGAGTGTAAGGCTTGATATTCAGCTGTGGCCTAGGAATGCCCAACACAAATTGGGATGTGATGCAGCTGAGGCTGCTGTTTGATGGGATGGTACAACTGGGTGAGTGTGAGCAGCTTTGAGGTTACTCTGGGATGATCAATATGCAATCTGGCAAGACTACCACATTCACACATTAGGACTGTGTACAGTAGAGATACAATAATGAGCTGCCAGAAAATTAAGGTCATTTTTTATATATATCAAGTTTTGCCCTCTTACAGGATTTACAAACTAGGCAGTATAGATGGAATCCTGACTCCACTGGAGCCAATGGCCATTGATTTTAATGGGGCCAAGGATTGTATCCTATAGCCCTAATTCACTGCTGTGTTTCTCTAGTTACATGCCAGGTGTAACTTGTTGAAAAACTAGGCAAGAAGGCCACAAACAAAGGCATGGAGAGAGGATAAGCAGCTGCCCTGTGGACAGGCAACTTTAAGGGGCCTAGGGTGCCCAGCTGCTACTGTTGCAATCACAGGCCAGGCAGCATGGAAGGGTTGTCTGGGAGAAGCATCCTTCCTGCCCCCATCCTTTCTGTCCGAGGCCATGCCCTGCTAGGCAATAACACATTTTCAGAATTAGGTGAAGAAGTGATAAAACAAGATACTAGGGAGAATGCAATGTTTGCTTACTGATGAGGAGACATATCAATATATTATACCCAGTAAGGACTGGTATTTAGTATGGGCTTTAAGATATTATATCAATGTTATTTTAGCCAGCAAAGCACTGGAAAAATATGAAGTGACCAGTCACCTGAAGGATGAGAGGTGAGAAAATGGAGAGCTTTATTTATATCTAGAACCCAGAGGAACACAACTTCTGGTGCTGGCTCATGGCTGTAATTAAATGAATGACTGAATATAGACCTCTCAGGGACTTGTTTATGTCTGTTAAGTAATTATTTGACCTTGCAGGAAGATAAATCATTAATACCATATTTACTAGTAGCAGCATGCTTGTTTGTAGCTAGGAAATTTAAAAAAAAATTATATCTATTAGCAGTTAATATAACAGATTTTAAGTACAGTGGTACAGGAGAAACTAACAAGTTTAAATTCAACAAGGGGGAGAGAAAACTTCCAGTATTTAAATATCTGACTTTTTGTTCAATGTTTAGATAAGATACCTTCAGTATCTGTGGAACAAACACATCAGCATTTTTTTTTTCAGTATTGAAAAGGAATTGTCAGGACCAGCTGTGAAGCAAGATGCATAGTAGGTCTGCTGCACTATAGTTTTCTCTTTTGAAACAGAAGAAATAAAAGAGTAACAAATGGTAACACTTGTTAGTTCTATTGTATTAGTATCTATGAGGCCTAGTAATGGGCTAGTACCCTGTTGTACTAGGTGCTGTACAGACACAGAACAACAACTACTACAGTGCCTGGCCCAAAGAGATTACTAAAATAATATCTGATAACAGCAATGAAACATAACATAAAGAAAAATTAGGCTCTCTCTTTAAATGAAAAGTATATCAACTTATGTGCTGTAGTATTAAGTGTATAAATCTATTTTATATTAATGTTTAAATTAATAAATGTTTAAATATTAGCTATTTGTATTACAAATGTTTGCATAAAAGCCTCCACCCGTGCTATTATTTGTTTTTACACATGGATTTTCTGGAAATATACTAAACTGCAAGCTCCTGCCAACACATGACTTAGAAACTGACAAAAACCTCCTGCTGACTGCATTGCTGTGGGGAGAGGCAGTTGTCTTCTAAATCACTTCATTTCTGATGATTTGAGAATGATTCTCTGAAGCTTTGTAATTGTTTCATCTTTTAAACTCTGTAACTCATTGTAATCTTTGTTAAACCTTGCAACTTTGTAACTCTCAGAAACTTAGCATTATGCATTCAGAAACCTACTGTAAGCTTGGTGATTGTTGAGCCTTGCAACTTTGTAATCTTTTTGTAACTTCCATCCACACTGCTTGTAACTTGCTCTAAACTGCATTCTCCCCTGGGATATGAGAGAGTGTGTGTGTGTGTGTGTGTGTGTGAGTGGAGACCATTGAGGCTACAGCTACACTGGCGGCTTCTTGCGCAAGAACTCTTTTTTGGAAGAGTTCTTGTGCAAAAAATCTTCCACAAGAGCGCGTCCACACTGCCATGTGCTTTTGTGCAAGAGCATCCATGGCAGTGTGGATGCTTTCTTGCGCAAGAAAGCTCTGATGGCCATTTTAACCATAGGGGCTTCTTACGTAAGAAATTCATGTTGCCTCTCTACACTGCCTTCTTCTGGAAGAGCTCTTGCGCAAGAGGGCTTATTCCTCATGGGGAGAGGAATAAATTCTGGAAGAAGCCCTGTTTTACAATGCTATACTGTAAATGTATGTGCGCAAGAACGCTCGTGCAGTGTAGACAGCAGGTGTTCTTGTGCAAGAAGCTACCAGTGTAGACATAGCCTGAGTGTTTGGGATTAGAAACTGCAAGGCTGAACAGTGGAGCTAGGTGATGAGTCATCAGACCAATCAAGGCTGAGCAAACAAAGAAGACACTGCTGCTCTGTTGGATCAAGGGGAAGTCTGGGCATGCTCCCTGGTGATGAATGTGGATGAGTCACAGGAGTTGTACAGAGGCAATAAAAGCAGAGAGCATGTGGCAGAAGCCCTCTTTTCTGAGAAGCTCCTCTTTGTGTAGCTAGTTTCTTTCCTGCCCAGCTCCCCAGCCATGATCATCAGACAAACCCTCCAGGTACAATATTCCTTGGCTCCTTCTGCAACCTATATGCATGTGTAAGTGTGTGAGTGCCTGAGGTCAGGAATGAATGTGTGTGAATGAATGAAGGTGTTTTTGTGTGAAAGAGATAGCTGGTTCCTCTTCAGTTTAAACCTTTATTGGCAGCTCTATCCTTTTTAGTTTACCCATATAGTGGAGTGTTAATTCCTCAATCAATAAATCCATACTAGTATAACTCTGGGTGGTCTCCAGTGGGAAATTTTTGGGTAACAAGAAATATATTGGGAAAGCAAAGTCCCTTACAGTAATTATTTTCTCAATGAACAATTAATAGGAAAAGTTATACATTTTTTAAAATAGCCACAAAAATAATAAAGAATCTGAAATTCAAATATAATCCAACAGATTATAGATTAAGTTCCTATAATCTATAGTGTAAAACTTCAACATTGTGGCCTACGTTTTAAGAATCATCTCTGATTTTGTGCGTATAAATCAGTATGTGTAGTTCAGACAATTGTCTATCCATTTGGCATGGACTGAGTTTATGTGGTCAAATAATTCCAGGGGCAATATTTGTTTGAGAAATGTAGAGGGCTGTCTTAGGCAAACATCAGCTTGGGCCTTTTGTGGTACGTGATTGTCCCCACAAAATCACTGTCCCAGATCATAACCAATTCCACCCAAACTTTCACATGCTATTAATACAAATCTCCTTAAATTATCAAAGAAAGAAGTTTTCTTGGTCAGAAATCACTGAACAGGGTGGTTAAAAAAATTGGAGGTGCCCAAGAGAGAGTTTGCTACTAAGTCTAAAGTTGGCCCTATCAGCTACCTTTTTTCCATCACTCTGTGCAATATTAATATAGAATTCCCACTATCAATATTTATATGGCTTCTTAGGCCAGTAAAGAATTCCTATCTGAAATTTAAAAAACAAAACAGTGTTTTGCCATCTTTCTATCAGTCTATTTGTCAATAAAATCCCGCCATAAAATGGAATATGCAAATAATGTGATTATTGTTACAATTAAGTTTCCTATTTCTGCACAATCATTTCAAGATCAGTGTCAAATAAATCCTATTTACTAGGTGGCAAGCCCTTCTTTATTTCCTGTTGTTAGTGTATGAGATCCTATTAGTTTTAAGAATCCAATCACACCATTCTTTCTTTTCTGGCATCTTTTCTGAAAAATATTACCTCAGAAAATGCAACTATAAATCCTAGAAAAAACAGTCACTTCTCCCATGAGCCATTGGTTTTCCACAAAAAGGATCTCTTCGCCTCCAGGCAGGGATTCATTCCCTTCCCTTCCCAGCCCCACTAACGCGTCCTAGAATTTCACTTTTTTTCCTTATGTTTCAGAGGGAGACAATCTATATAATGAATTAATTGTTCATACATCCCTATCCACCCTCTTACTGCTGCTACAGAATGGCACATTGAACCTCTCTTAAAAGGGACTCTCTGGTCGGCAATATCCCTGGTCCAGAAGTACCAGGGATGTTCCAGGATCAGAGAGTCACAGTGAAGGTCTGGTGGCTGGGAGACCTGCAGTGGAACTGGAGCCCAGTAGCTGCCTTGTGGCAGCAAAACCGGGAACCAAGCAGCAGGGCTGCCACCTGGTGGCAACACTGAGGGGGAAGGGGATGGCTGCAAGGCTGCACAGCAGTGGGCCCGTCAATGGGGGCCACTCAGCAGCACAACCCTAGCAGCCCTGCTACTGCTGAGTGGTGCAGATACCTGGCAGGACTAGGAGGCAGGGCTGTCCGGAGGGGCTGGGAGCCAGACCGCGGAACTGTGCGGATCAGCTGTGCGGAGGCTGCCCCTTTAAAACACCGCTTCTGGAATTTCAAAGGGACAGCTGCCATAAAGCCTGGGGTCACCTGGGGACTCCCAGCTGACCCCAGGCTCCCCATGGCATTTCCCCAGAACCCGGGATCAGCTGGGGAACCTCCAAGCATTTCAAAAGGGCAAAGGAGCCCGAGGTCAGCTGGAAACTCCCCAGCTGATCCGAGGCTTCTCTCGGCACTTCCTCAGAACCTGGGGGAAGTGCCGTGTGGAGCCCAGGGTCAGCTGGGGAGTCCTTAGCTGACCCCGGGCTCCTAGTGGCTTGCAGTGTAGCATAGAGCCCAGGGTCAGAAGGAGGCTCTGAGTCCCCCGCTGACTCCGGGTTCCATGGCTTTGAAATGCACAAGAGCCCCCTCTGGGGACTCTTGTGCATTTCAAAGCAGGCACATGCATGCAGCCCGGAGTCAGCAGGACTTCCTGCTGGCCCCAGGCTGTACGCAGAGTTCTGCATTTCTCCTTTGAAATGTACACGAGCCCCAGTGGGGGCTCGTGTACATTTCAAAGGAGGAAAGCAGAAGTGCCTATCGACTGAAATTCTACCGACTAGTTGACAAGTCAATTAACCACATTTTAACATCCTTAGGTGGATCCCGCTGCTGCAGTCTGGCAACCCCTGAGGCATCAGAAAGGGAAGGTCTAGCAGCGTTCAGAGCAGCCACCAACATGGCGAGTGGGGGCGGGGTAGTCGGGGGCCGGGGGTGCCTGCCTCTGCATGGTGGCGCCCGGAGAGCCCCCTCACTGAATGGTCCTCCAACCCTCTTTTCATCCTCAATGTGTGTCCTCAGCCCCTCTCCTGCCCCCTCACAGACTCTCATTCCCCCTTGTCTACCTGGCATCCCAAAGGAACCCCTGCTCTCCACCCCTCCCTCCAGCTGCTTTCTCTGCCTCCTTTCCATTTGCTCTGCCCACAGACATTCCCCTTTCCCACTTCACAGCACCCTAGCAATGCCACCTTTGCTTTCCCTTCTCTCCAGGCAGCTGCCCTGATCCTGCTGACACAGCACCCAGAGCAGCCTGGCCACAGAAATTCCTACATACGGGCCTGCTGCCGTTACTTTGCTGGTGATGTTGCCTGTTCATGGGAGGGAGTAGGGTGTGCTTAGGGAGGGAGGAAAGGAGATAAGAGTGTATGTGAGGGTGGGTGGTGCGATAAGGGAGGATGGTGGGGGTGAGGGGTATATAGGAATGGAGGTAGGGGGATGGGCAGTGAGGAGGTGCTCAGGGGGAGAGGTTAGGGAAGCATGGGAGTGTAGGAATATAGAAGGAGGTGGGAGTAGGGATAGGAAGGGTGGGGTGGGGTGAGGTGGGGTGGGAGGGGTTAGGAGGTTCGGTGGATGTAGAAATGGAGGTGGGGGTAAGGATGGCAGGAGGGATGGTGGATTAGGGAAGATATTGGGGTAGGAATGGATCCAGGAATGGAGATGTAGGAATGGAGGATGGAGGTGGGGCTAGGAAGGAGGGGGTGGGCTGTGGGCCATGGAGTATTTTATTGGAGGTTGGGGCAGGAACAGGAAGGGTGCGGGCAGGGAAGACTGGCTGGGGATTGAAGGGCACAAGCAGGTGGGATGGGCCAAGAGCGTTTGGATAGAGGGGCCCATCCAGTGTGTGGTGGGTGGATGTGGAGAAAGGTGCAAGTGACTTGAGGCCATGGAGAGCCCAGCTGGGCTCTGTGTAAGAGTAACAGGCTCTCTGGCCACAAAAGTGGCCAGTTAGAGGGAGAGTTGGTGAGCATAGCGAGGAGGGGGTGCAGCCCCCAAGTTGTCATTAAGGGGGATCTTTCATCACTATTTACTGTCTATCAGGAATTACATTTTGCTACCCTATTTAGCCCATTCATAAGGAATAAAAAGGGAGGCTGTGACTTATTTCCGTGTCTGTTTCATCACTTGTTGACCGTGACCACTGTCAAAGAAAAATGTAGATTGAATTATATCAGGTCAGCAAGACATTCTTCCTCCAGGTTCAAATGACTAGGTTATGTATTGTCCAATGTCTAGCACTCTGAGCCATGCTATCCCAGCTACCCATATATCCATTAACTGAAATGTACTCTAGTCCCATCTTCTCTTTAAAACAGTGATACTAACACTGTGGCATGAGACCCACAAGTAGTTCTTTATTGTGTCTCCTCTAGCTTTTTGAAGCACATGATGTTAAACTATGGTGTGATTTCATTATTAACCAGTCTAAATTATTAACCAATCAGGATGTTATTACTGTTATTAGCCAATTGCAGAATATTTGACCAATCATTATGCTGTGAAAAGAAAGAAAGAAAGAAAAAGAATTAAGCAAAAAAAAAAAAAAAAAAAAATTCACATTACTCTAGCTCTTTTGGGTAATGTTGATCACTAATTTGGTTCCTGAACCCTTGAGGTTTGAGTATCATTGCTTTAAAGTAGACTTTTAGAGTTAATTGTTTTAAAATTAATATAATAGGGAAGGGACAAATATTGAAAATCCGTACCCTGTTTTGCTCGTAAGGTTTAATTGTGTAAGATTTCTATTACATCTAATTTTGTAATAATGAACAGTTACTATTACATCACTTCTTAAACTATTTTTAAATAAAGCCATTTTCTTTCTATTGCTGTGTTTTAAATTTCAAACTTGAAAGGGTATTCTCAAATGAGACTCTGAAGCCCAAATTTCCAAAGGCAGTTTCTAAAGGTACACGTGCATTTTGAATCCCCAGTAATCTGTACCCACAGTCTTTTAAGTGATAAGTCTCAGGGGGTAGCAGTGTTAGTCTCTATCTGCAAAAACAACAAGCAGTCTTGTGGCACCTTAAAGACAAACAGATTTATAATCTTAGGATACATCTACACTACAGAGAAGATCAAAACTGCTGCTGTGGATCTTCCAGGATTCGAATTAGCGGGTATAGTTAACAAAGCTAATTTGAACTGAGAGGGGCACTCTGGTTGATGCCAGTAGTCCTGCTTCCACGGGGAGTAAGGGTTAGGGAGAGTGTTCTCACTTCAACTTCCTGCAATGTAGACAGTGCCAAAAGTTGAGTTAAGGTACTTTGACTTCAGCTACACAATTAACGTAGCTGAAGTTGCGTATCTGAATTCGACCTTTCCCCGAAGTGTAGAAATACCCTCAGTTACACAGGACTCTGCGTAGTTTTACAAGTGTGACCACTTGACTATCTAAGAACCTGATTACCATAATAAGTTGGTCAGACAGACAATTGCATCCTATTACTTCCGTTTATACATAATTTGCATTGGAAATATGACTACCAAATTTCAAGTGCATTTAGACAGCCCAAGTTAAAGCCCATCTGCAAATTTTGCCTTTAGGAAAAAATGCTTGAGAATTGAAGTCCTTTCTCTGATCACAAAATGTTCATACATGACTAGATCACACAATTATATAACCATCAGATAAATAATATGACTATAGGTGATAGAAACCTTAATAACCAAGTGTTGAGTTTTTTGTAAAAAAAAACCCTCTTTTTAAAAACAGACATTTTTCACATACAAGTATTGATTTTTTTATCATTTTCAATTGAAATATTGTATAATTTTATCAAAAATACTATTGCAATAGTTATCAAGATAGTTATCAAAGTTTTCAGTTTACTAAAACCTCATATTTGAGTAAAAAAAGATTAGAAATAATTTCAATAACTGTTTTGATATTTTTGATAAACTTTTTTAAAATGTGAAATATTTAGGAAACCTAGAAATATGTCTATGTGGAAACTTGCAAAAAAATTTTTTCAAGATTTCTGGACCAGCTCTTCTCAGTTTCATGTACAATCAGAGAAACCCTATTACACAAACATACATATGTATTATGTATGCATCAACTTTTAAATTTTGAAACTTTAACCTGAATGAAAAAATTTACCATGTTTTACTTCATCAGGTTTGTTTGGATCACTTCAGGAACAGTCAACTTGTAACAAAATACAGTTGTGAAGGAACTAAATTGACTGGCACCCAGTAATTTAAACATAAATGCACACATTTTCCCATAATTAAAAGTAAAATAAATATTAGCTAAAGGTTTGTTCAACATCTCTCCCATACGAGAAATAATGTGTCAAAATCCTAAAACATTTTTCAAGAAAGACATATATTCCTGGGTTTTTCTCTTGTCCTTGTAACTCAGTAACTGGTTTGATATTTTTCATAATCATTTAGAAAGCTCAATACATTAAACTCAGCTTTGTGGAAACATGTTTTAATCAGAATTCCCAAAGGCAACACAGTAAAGCTACATGTTTTATTCACAGCTGCTTTAATAACAAAATGAAAAACTACAGTTCACTGATTAAAAAAAAATCTTAAAATGCATTATGGCACCGTAGGGAAAAGTAAGATCAGAGTTTTAAGTTCTTTTAGGCAATTTGAACAGTCAGTGTCCCACATATACAGCTGAGCTTCCTCTGTATTAAGATTGTGTTTTGTTAGGTCCCATAAGACACAATGAAGACACAGCTGGCAATGAGTCACTTGCTAAAATAATACTGTGCAAGAAAACAATTGTGTTGACACATTTTCACAAAATATTTCAGAGGATTTGGGGCTAGATTCACCAATAAGCTTTGGCTGCTCTGTATCACTCCACTGAAGCAAAGCAGATGTAAGTCTGGGTTAGCTAACCAATTAAGCCTAAAACAGTCTGGTGGAACTTTAGAGACTAACAAATTCATTAAATCATGAGCTTTTGTGGGCAAAACCCACTTCATCAGATGAGTTGGATTATAGAATCCAGGGTATATATAATAGCAAAAGCTATTGTGCAAAAGCAATCCTCTATTTTCTTCCATCTCTGTGTGGAATATATTTTGTTATGTGCATTTAGCCATGTGCAGATTTGCACCACCAGTAGAAACACATGCTGATGGCTGTGGGTGCTATGGGCATTCTGCTCATTGGCTGGGCAGCATTTGGATCTCTCCTGAATGTCCAATCAAGCACTCAGATTACAAGGAACACTGCTTCTAACTTGTGGATTCAATTTTTAAACTAGCCATTCACTCATGTTCTCAGTTCTTGTGCCCCATGCTGCCCAGATATCCCCCCTTGGGGCTGTTCAAAGGAATGGCAGTTGGGGCCAGAACAAGTCATGGCTGGCTTTGAGTGGCCACCAGCCCTGCAGGGAAGAGGGGAAGGGAATAAGAAGCTTCCTACATTGTGCAACCTACTTAAACAAAATTGTAGCCCCTGCATGTGTGAGAGTGCAGGAATTGATCCCCTCAGGAGCAGCTCACATGAGACATAAGCAGAAGAGAGGGGGAGTGTGCAGAGCTGCTTAGTCTAGGTTGCCACTTAATCCCTGTAACCTGGGAGCACTGAAGCAGAATATATCCCCTCCCTCTGGTGTTCTCCCTGGGTCTTTATGGTTCTGCACTGCCCCCACACAAGGCATTCATGGTTTAGCCCAGAGTGCAAACAGCCGGATAATGGCTCTCTCCTACATAGTAGAGTGTGAAAAAGTGTTCCCCCCACCTTCTCTCCAATCACAGCCCATATGTACGACAGCTATAAATGGGCCTCTCACATTGTAATATCTTCAAATCAGGGCATTAGCCTTTTTATGTTGACATTAATGAGCCTCATGAGCCTCTGAAGAGTGAAAAAGGGTCCTGGGGTTTGTTGTAATGAGGCTCCAAAGCTGAAAACATTTGAATAAGAGTTGATGTGTCCACATATTATACTAATTTCAATAGTTTCATTGATGTCTTATGCTATCCCAGTCTGTCTGTAGCATCCACCTAGTGTCTCTTGTCTTATAATTATAGTGAAATTTCTTTGAAACAGGATTTATCATTGGGTTATATGTCTGTATAGTACCTAGCACAATGATCATCCAATCTCTGACTGAGGTTTCTAAGTGCTTCCATAGTACAAATAATTATCATCATTAATAATATAAAGGTAATAATCAGGATAACCTGAGAAAACCAGGAATGGATATTTACCTAGTTGGGTTCCCTAGTCAACCATATGAAAAAGAAGTAAAATACCAGCAGGGGGAGCAAAACATTTCTTTCTGGTTGCTCACATATGGTAGCATTTTAGAATTTGCCAGTGAGGTAATTAAACAGATTTTTGCTACAAATGCATCTTGCAGACAATTTCTTTTGTTCCCTTTTTGTAATGAGTGACTCAAGAGCCTGAACAATTAAATTGCCAAATTTTAAGCCGAAGTGAAACAGGCGCTGTCAGTCAAGTTCAGACATTCTTGTCGTTTATCTTGCTTACTGGTCTGTTTGTAAGCAGAACTGACATGTTAAAATAGCACCAGCAGTAAACCATTGGTGCTGAAGTGCCTGCTATTCCCCACGAGTGCCTTCATAACTACAATTTTCTTTGTGGTGAAGTTGTAATGACAGCTGTCATCAGTGGGCTTTCATGAAACATACACTGACCTTTAGATGCTATATATTACAATTACTGTTGTAAAGCCTGGAGGGCCTTGCACTGGGATTTCACACTTCAACATAGCTGCAAATTGTTAATCCTGGCTGAATTCTTACAAGACCTGGTGAGACAGAGCTTTGCTTTACGTTATTTCATTTAGGACACACCTTTCTTGAACACCGGGATCCTCACAAGGTGATGCTTGTTTAGAAAGAGAGTCAATATGTGGGCTCAAAGAGAAATATTCTGTGTACAAAATGTCAAGAGAACTCCTTCATTACAAAAGTCATGCAGGAAAAAAACAACAACCAGCTTCTATCATTTATTCATCCAAAAGAGTGCACAGATGAGACCCACATGATAGGCATTGCCTGGAAGACTGGTATATCCTTCTAAAAGAGTACATCTTCATAAATGTGAATGATGACCAAAACAAAGTGACCTGAAAAGTGTAACAGGAGCCCTGCTGGACACAAAGAGGAAAAAGATGACTGGAGAAACCTGATACCAAAGGCTACATCTCTGACATACTGCTCTGCCAACCTGATCAAGGAAAGAAAATAATGATTTGAGAGCCTATCTTTAGACACGCTTTTGAAAATGTGGGCTTGGATCTATTTTCTGTGATTATTCTTTTTCTGGGTGTTGCAGACTATGAAAAAGAGCTCTTCAAACTATGCACTGTTCTTTGCATTGCTGTTAGCTTAATTATTCATCTTTGGAATCTACAGAAAAAGCCCAGAACAGGCTAATATTTGAGTCACTGCAACACATAATGTAATTATTATAGCTATGCAACAGTTATGCATACAAGTTTGCAGGATCAGGACCACAATATGTAAAGGATCAGTAGCCTATTCATAATCATACCCATTTTCTTCCTCTCCCTACCTCACTAGCCTAGTTAAAATGGGAGCTGCCAGGTTTCTGTTCGAGATAAAGAATGGCCATCTGAATTTTTTATTCAGACTGATGAGCCTAGGGAGACTCATTCAGAAAATGATGCAGCTGTTAAGTTTAAGAGAGTTTTATAAATTGGAATCATTTGGATGTGCCTGATTTGAAAACATCTATGTAATATTCAAAAGTAGTCCCTGCAGAATTTTGCATACCAAATGTTGCACATTTATAATTTTGCATTCATTCCTCACTAACCTGTTTAATCTGTAGTAATTAATTACCTACCTGTGAAAAATTACATCTGAATATTTACTCCAAAGTTTGGAAGATAAAATAACCATGGCTCACTTTGTGGAAAGAATACACTAAAAGGTAATTTTCTCTTTGCTGTATAGTCTGTTACACAGAACTCTGTCTGACAGGTGAAAAGGAATAACATTTTAGAGTTAGAAAAAAATCAAGGCTTGTCTCACCACATTTACTAGATAGAATTGCTGCAACATTAAGTATTAGCATACTGATGTAATAGTGAGTTACCAAAGGAAAAGGCATGAGACTCAAGAATATATAGTGTTTCCAGATCCGAAGTAGTAGATAAGAAAGGGGCAACGTATGGCCCACGGGACATATTCATCCCAAAAGACCCTTCAATACAGTCCTGAGCACTGGGCGTGGGGTCAGGATAGACTTGCCGAGTGGAGTCAGCCCAGCACCCAGGCAGCCCAACTCCCCAGCAGGGTCAGCTAGCCCCTGCCCCTCCACTTTTGGCCCACCTCCCACCACAGACTCAGCTCTTCTAGCACGTGTAACTAGATGCTACATTTTTGAATGTATAAACACAAAAACACGTGTAAGAAAACAAAGGATATATTTAATTATGAGTTGCATATTTAATCCACTATAGAGCCTCCAATAATATGTCAACTGTAAAATACCAAAAAAGGGAGACATAATTTATATAGTTGTCCAGGCAAACTTCATTTATTCATGTGTAAGCAGGGATGCCGGACAGTTGTCCCACATGAGGGGGCGTTCTCAGTTGAAAGAACCTCATTAAGCCAGAGGTTTGAATGCCAGGACCCTGTGAAAGTAGAGGAGGTGGGGACAAGGGCTCTCCCTACACTGGTTTAACTTGTTTTCCCCCACAGTTCAAAGAAAGAGCTAATAGGCTTTATTAGGACTCTTTTTGTTTTTTTTAATTTCTTAATCAGAGCTAAAGCCAGTTGTGGTAGGATGTACTGGTGCCTTATATCGACCTTTTTTTTTTTTTTATTGCTCAGGGGCCTTTCTATATATTCCTTAATTATTTATGCAGCCTTGAAACTATGTCCCTGAATGACATAACTTTTGAGATCATGAGTACTTGTGTGCACAGTGTTATGTTGGTGGGAGGTGCTCTCCTGCTGACATAGCTATCACTGCCTGTGAAGCTCTTTTTTAATGTCCACAGAAGAGCTCTCTCCTGTTGATAATGAAGCGACACGAGCACATGAGCACTCTTACAGCTGCAGTGTTGTAACTGCACAGCTTGTAAGCTTGTAAGTGTAGACATGTCCTTAGTGTACACAGTTAACCAGGAGTAACATCAGTCCATAAAAAATTATGTACTGGCTAAACTGCTTTCAGGTTATCACACTATTCTAGTCTATATGAGCTTGGGGTAGTCTAAGATAGGAGCATTCACAGATGTATGACCATACCAAAGCATGATAACTAACTGACGTGTTTTCTGAAGTAAAAGGCCTAGTGACTTCTGGGAGAAGGGCACCCCAACATTACTAGCTTAAGGAAATACAAATAAGGAAAACTGAATAAACCTCTTGCATTAGGCATAGCAGCAGCAGTGTAACACAATAGAAAGATTGTATGCCAGCTCGTGTGTTTAGGAGGAGGAGAGAGATAGTTTTTGGATGATGATGATAGGATTACAACCATCAATCATAAAGAAGGTGATGAGGAAGTAGATGATGGTGAGGGAGATGATGACTAATATTTTAAGTTGTTCCCAACTAACTAGTAATTGAAATAATATTGTGCCTGATCATAGGATAAGACCATATAAAATCTCAGAGTGTTTATTGGGAATTCTTAAGTAATCAATATAACTACAGGAAAATCCTCTCTATTCATGCGGCATGTGTTCCTGGTACCACCACGAATGGCAGAATTCGTGAATACTGGGAGCTGCAGCTCCTGGCCTCCACGGTGATCTCTCCACGGCTCCTGAACTCACCATGGCTCCAAGCAGCCAGGGTAACTCACTGGGAACCATGGGGAACTCAACACATCGGACAGGAGCTGAGGATCCCAACCCCCGAGTTTTCCATGGCTCCCAGCACCCGCCACACCCTGACTAGGACAGGAGACACTTGTGAATATGCAGAACCATGAATAGCAATTCTGCCTATTGCGAGAGTCTCCTGTATGCACAATCTATAGATGAGGTAAGAATTGTCAGTGAAGCACCACAATCCTTGTTAAATTGTTACAGATATTAATTACACTCCTCACTATAAATGCATACCTTATTTCCAGTCTGATTTTGTCTAGATTCAACATCCAGTCTTTGGATCATGTTATGCCTTTGTGTGCTAGATTGAAAAGCCCTCTCTTAAATATTTGTTCCTCGTGTAGATACATATAGATTGTAATCAAGTCACCCCTTAATTGTCTCTTTGTTAAACTTAATCGATTGACCTCCTTGGGTCTATCACTATAAGGCATGCCTTTAAATCCTGTAATCATTCTCATGGCTCTTTTCTAAGCCCTCTCAAATGTATTAACATCTTGCTGAACTGGACACAATATTTCAGCAGATGGACCCAGCTCACAATTCTTCTCAGACAGCAGCAGAACCTTCTGAAATGGACCCATACCACAACCATCCCAAGATGGCAGAGCCCCACACACTTGAGATTCCACTTTTTATGCAGCTAGGGACTACATTAGCTCCTTTGGCCACAACAACACTGGGAGCTCATGTTCAAGTGGTTATCCACCACAACTCTCAGATCTTACTGGAGGACTCTACTTGAATGAAGTCCCACAGAAAAATGATGAAAGCCATAAACACATCATGTGTGGGTGAACACTTTTCACACCCTGGATCTATGGCTTATTACAACTCTCTATAATTCACTAACAACCCTCACGCTGCTGCTCACCACCACCACCCACACGTCCTTTCTTGCTCATGACCAGATAGGCGTTAAACTTGAATGGTACTTTGAAATATCTCTTATCTGCTTATGCTAAACAATCTGTTCTACTTTGTAGTTAGCTGTGACACCCTAGCTTAGGCTACATCTAGACTAGCACCTTAGTCAGTATAACTTATCATTCAGAGGTGTGAAAAAACACCCTTCTGAGGGTAGGTCTAGACTATATCCCTCTGTCACCAGAGGGATGTAAATTAGACATACCAACATTGCAAATGAAGCGGGGGTTTAAATCTCCCATGCTTCATTTGAATAAAAATGGCCGCCGCATTTTGCCGAGTCAGCAGTTTGTCGGTAAAAAGCGGCCATCAAGACGGGGATCGGGCAACAAAGAAAGTCTTTGTCGGCCAAGCCTGTAAACCTCATTTTACCAGGCATAAGGGATCGGGCGACAAAGTCTTTCTTTGTCACCCGATCCCCGTCTTGACAGCCGCTTTTTGCCAACAAACTGCTGACTCGGCAAAATGCAGCGGCCATTTTTATTCAAATGAAGCACGGGAGATTTAAATCCCCGCTTCATTTGCAATGTTGGTATGTCTAATTTACATCCCTCTGGCGACAGAGGAATCTAGTCTACACATACCCTTAGGCTGTGTCTAGACTACATGGCTCCATCGAAGGAGCCATGTAGATTAGGGTTGTAGGCATAGGGAAATGAAGCGGCGATTTAAATAATCGCTACTTCATTTAAATTTAAATGGCTGCCGCGCTGAGCTGACAAACAGCTGATCAGCTGTTTGTCGGCTCAGCACGCTAGTCTGGACGCTCCGCAGTCGACATCAAAGCCCTTTGTCGACCGCCCCCTTATTTCTCGTGGGATGAAGTTTACCAGGGCGGTCGACAAAGGGCTTTGATGTCAACCACGGAGCGTCCAGACTAGTGCGCTGAGTCGACAAACAGCTGATTAGCTGTTTGTCGGCTCAGCGCGGCAGCCATTTAAATTTAAATGAAGCGGCGATTATTTAAATCGCCGCTTCATTTCCCTTTGCCCAGTAAACAAATCTACATGGCTCCATCGACGGAGCCATGTAGTGTAGACATACCCTTAGTGACATAACTGACACTCATTGTAGCATGGATATGGACAGTGCTATGCTGGCAGGAGATGTTCTCCAGCTGGCACAGCTACTGCCTCTCAGTGGGGTGTGATTTAATTATGCAGTATCCTCTGAACTATAGTGGCGGTACATAGTCACAATAGAGAATAAAATGCAAATAGATCTAAAGTTCAGAGGAGATTGGGGGAGTTTACCCATTAGCAGTAATAACTTCTGAGCCAGTTATAAGCAGTTGTAGCTAAATCTTCTGGCTATTCTAAAGTGACTCCTCCTGCAGCACTAGAAAATACCAAATGCTAGCTTTTTAAAAAATGAACGTTTCAGTGGCATGATCAGAAACTAACAAGCAGTTGTCCACCCAAAATGGAAATCTGCATGTGTGTGTATCCAGATGAGCTAGGAGTTCATTTTTGGTCAGTTGGATAAAATGTTATGAATCTGCTGGAACCCTATCACTTTAGTAGCTCCTTCCTATTTTGTATTTAACACAGACTAAGCAACAAGCCAGCAAAGTGGAACTGTAAACTCCCCTGTGGCACTTAAGAGTGTCTCCCTTTAATTTGATCTGAAAGATGATGTCCTTGCAAAGTGTCTGTTGATAGTCACTTTTGAGGAGCAAAAGAAAGACAGAATAGCCAAGTATGATTGAAGACTGTCAAATAGTGCAACAAAGGGATTTGCTTCAGGTATACCTGAAGCAACCAAGTAAACATTAATTTAGCTACCAGAGAACTTGAAACTTGAGAGACAGGATAAGAGGCACATAACCCTTTTTGTACTGCTTGTTTGCTATAACTGTGGTTTGATCTCGAGTGGTTTGGCAAGTAGGTCAACAAAAGCATTTGCAGTAATTGGCAAGGAGTTTCTAGAACACAGTGTCAGAAAACACAGTGTAACTCTTGAAAAGTAGTTGATCCTGAGGGGAAACATCAAGAGAGAATGTATTACAATAATTTTGTACTGCTCAGTGAGCCAGTGGTAGATCAGTGGTTAGATCAGTGGTTTGTTTGACTGTGGTTGAATTAACTTACTGCATTTTTACAATGAGTGACATTAGAAACTTTGGTGAGTTGGAGACATGTAAAAAAATTAATTATAGGTGAATGTTACAATAGCTTGCTATAAAGAGAACTTGCCTTGGTTTTTGTATGCTAAATACACAATCAGAAATTATATAACCCCTCTATTTATTAGGTTGCCTAATACTTTCTATTATAAGGAATTTTTGCCTTTCCAACCTTAATTCACCCCCTTTGTACATTATTCAGCCTTTGCAGACTCCTTATCACAATCTACTCTTTCCACTGCAAGGCACTTCCCTTGGGACTGGCTTTTGTCCCTTCCACATTCCCATCTGGCTGCTTTCCTCCACTTGCCCTGAGTGCCAGTAGGGGACTATTGAGAGCACAAGGGACTTCTTCCTGAGTCAGGTCCTATAACAGTTTGCACTACCTAGGAGCAGCCATTGCAGGAAAAGTTCTTCTCCTCTCACAGTGCTGAGATGGAACATAATAAGTGAAGATTAGGGGAGCTGACAGACTGGGTAAGGTGTGCGGGGGACTTCTCCTCACTCCTGTAAGGGGTGGAGTCTCGAGTGGAAGAGGCAGGACGGGGGCAGCCAGCCCTCAGCGCCACCCAGACTGCGGCATGCCCCTCCCGTCAGGCTTCCAGTGCTGCCCAGGGCATGCCACACAGTGCTCCAGCCATGATTTAAAGGCTCCTGGATTCTGGCCACCACTGCTACCACAGTAGTGGTGGTGGCAGCCAGAAGTCCCAGGCCCCTTTTAATTGCCAGACCATAGGAAATTTCACCTAATCAGTGGGCCTGGTGAAGATGGAATTTCTGGAAATTTTGGTGCCTAGAAGTTTTCTATTGAGATGGTACTCTCTGAGTGGTACAATCTGATGGTTGCTAGGGTTTTGCAACTGAATTCTATCTGAGGCACACATCAGACATGGAAATTTTCAGTCTAAAAAGTTCAAGTTTGGCAAAGTTATAACAGGAAATAGGGTCTTATTTTAGGGTGTGTTGAGAAACCTTTCGTAGATCAAGAATAGACCATCTGTGCAGCAATGAGCATGTTTTATATATGTAAGCCACATATCTCCAGGGTATGGTGCTCTGTTCCCTCTAGTGGCACTGAGACCACTTAGGCTATGTCTAGAGTGTGGGGTTTTTGCGGGATACTTGAGGTATCCTGCAAAAAACCCCACTGCGTCCAAGGAATGCGTTTGCTCTTCTGCTTTTTTTCGTGGAAGAGCAGAGGCACTCTTTCGCTTGTTTCACGAGGCATAAGGGCTCTACCAAAAGAGGAGGCTTTTCCGCCATTTGGCCCGTCTAGATGGGGCCAAATGGTGGAAAAGCATCTTTTGGGGAAAAAAAAGGAAAAAGCTACAGAAAATGTGGAACGCATTTTGCATAGCTTTTTCCGCAAAAGCGCCGCAGTCTAGACCTAGCCTTAGAGATTCGCTTGCTACAATTTTAGCTAAGGGGCATGTGACTTTTAGCTCAGACAACAGAGTCTCATAAACTAAGCTACAAAACTCCTAGGTTTGATTCCACCTGCTGATTAATAGGGTCTGTCAGCATTACATATGTGCCAAAATTAAATACAAATGTTCTACATGAATTCCTATTACTCAATAGGAAACAAAATGTTTTCCAGAAAGCCAAGGGTAACTTCAGAACTGAGAGATTTAGGAATAAAGTCTGTTCCCAGATCACATCTACACTAGGAAACTATTTTGAAATTACTAAATTTGACTTAAGAACTCCCGATTTAACAATTTGAACTAGTGTGTCCTCACTATGGGGAAGCATTGAACTTAATCCGAGGCAGGCTCCGTTAATGTGGACATGCTATCTCAGACTTAGAACCCCAGGAAGCACACTGGGGGAAGCCTCCCGGAGGCCAATAAGTTTGAATTAGCAGCACCAGAGCATCCACACTGATGTTATTTTGAAATTACTATTTCGGAATTAGCATTAGTCCTTGTGAAAAGCAGGAGTACAGAGGTTGAATTCCACAACCCATTATTACAAAATAACGGGCTTAGTAGTGTGAACACACTGCTTATAAATTCAAACTTGATGGGGGTTATTTTGGAATAAGGTCCTAATAGACCAGGTCTTACAGAGCTGTTAATCTGGGGGGTAACTCTTTGGCCCAGATTGTGATAACTTTGCCTACAAGAACAGGTTGGTCCTCCCTGGTCTGGCATCGTCGGGACCTGACCAGTCCTGAATGACAGAATTTGCTGGACTAGGGCAGGTCTCCTGCCACCAGCTCTCAAGCTTATCACCTGCTGCTGGCAGGCTGCCCCAGCAGTCAGCCTTGCCTCACTGTCCCCCGCAACCTGACTGGGCTGCCTGCCCAGTTACTGCTGGCTTCCTGGGCAGCACAGGCTCCATCTCCTGCTGCGTGGCTGTTGTCCCAAGCAGCCAGGAGCAGCTGCAGGGGTTGGACTCCAGTCCTGACTCCATGCAGCCCCAACCTCAGCCCTGGCTCCTGCCCTGGCCCTGCGCAGTTGGGGGAAGCCACAGGGCTCTGGCCCCAGCCCAGTGTAGCCCCAGCCCCATGCAGCTGGGGGAAGACACGAGGCTCTGACCCTGCGCTCTTGGGGGTTGCTGTGGGGACTCTGGCCCCACACTGCCCCAGGATTCCAGCCTCAGCCCTGCACTTCTTGGAACTTCTGGAGGCTGCTTCAGGGCTCCATGTCCGGTCCCGCACTGCCCCCAGTCAGGCTGCCCATACTGAAGCCCCGCCTGGCTGGTCCACCTGCCCTTAGGCTCCCAGGCTATCTGGTCCAGGAGCATCCATGATCCTACTGGACCACGGATGTTGCTGGACTAAAGAGTGCCAGATTTTGGAGGTACAACCAGTAGCACCCTGCTTAGAAGTAATCCCATTAACATCTTTGAAACTACTTATAGAGGAAAGAGTTGCTCAGATGTGAATAGAAGTATCTCAATCTGGCCTGACTGAAATGAATAGAGTCATCATCTATTTGCATTATTATAACTAACTGAAAGCCGCATCTGGTATTTAATCATATTAAGATCATAGTTGTGTAATGCCTGAAAATGTTTCACAGACAATTTATTTTATAAATAGGACTGAGCCACAATTTGATTTAAATTCTTATTCCAACGTTCTCAAAATGTAGGGATGTTTGGAGTATAAGTTTGGCTAATTCCTCATTCTTTTCCTTTTTTATTAGTTTACAGAAAATAAGACAAAATTGCTAATTATAGCTTACAATAAAATCACTAAAAAAAATGTCCAAACTTACAGCTATATAATTGGTTGCACTGAGGATAGGCTGATATTTTTTCCTCCACTGGTTGCTGCCTTCTTTATCTTCTTGTCTGTGCCAGACAGTTGCTACAGATGGGCCTTACCTAGAATAGTTCCAGCCTGATTATATCAAATTGCATTTATGAAAATTTTCTCCCTACTTGCAATGCCGTGCATATGGGTATTCTACATTGAACACTCTAGCTAGATGTTACTATTTGCCGATTTTCTTCACAAATCTGCTTTTGTTCTAAAATGGTGTTTAATATTAAAATAAATCACAAGGTGCAACTAGAAGGTAATTCTCTTGGCTATTCTTCTATTGGGCTATTGACATTTCAGTACTTTGTCACTAATATATAGGGAAATAATAATCTCCAGAATACCAGGGCATGTGCAAATTCTTTTATTGTTAAAAGTTGTATTTTCAATTCAATGACTCACCATTTTTCTATGGTCCTTCTTATCTGCCCAGTTCCTGTGATATGCATTTATAGTCAGACTTAAATTGTTGATTGCATAAGCAAACTGATAGATGGCTCATTCTTGATCTAGAAGAGGAGGAAATAATTCAAAGTGATTGAGAAAAATTTGCATGGTTAGATGCAGAAAAAGAAAAGAGAAATTGTTCCTGCTCCTAAAATGATAGTAAAATGCCTAATTAGTGACTGGAAACTAAATAGCAGAATGGATTCATGATGCCCAATTGTTATCAGCATCAACTTTTTAAGGCATATTACAATAGCTTTATAATGAAAAGAAATGTGCATGAGTGTACACACACACACACACACACACACACACACACACACACACACACACAGAGTATAGAGACTGCAGATGAAATCCCAGCCCCCTTGGAGTCAAGAGCAATGTTCTTAGAGACATCAAAGAATCCAGGATTTCACAGTGCAGGTATTCTCGGACAAAAATAAAAGTAAGAGAGAGGCCACATTCTGGCAGCTAGAGAAGAGAGTGAAGTCTAGTACCTCCATGGCTACATTTGCTGGAATGCTTCCAGCTCCACTTCCAGGCCAAACTGTTAGGCATAACTATACGGTTTCAATGTATGGATGAGACAATGCTGTAGGGAGGAGGTTTACTGGGACCCGAGAAACCTTTTTGGAAAGGAGGAGCCTGAGCAGGATGGATGGGTACCACCTAGACAAAAACAGAATGAGATAGCTGGCATGTATATTTAAAAAAGTCATAGAGGAGTTTTTAAACTAAGCACTGGGGAACAGGTGACAGGTGCAGAGAAGCACACAATCCGAACAGAGAAATCCCTGTGGAAGGCTCTCTTAACAGACTTATCTATATCCTAGTAAAGATGAGAAGACAGCAATTGATTAAGTACAGCTGGGAACTGAAGTGATTCAATCACATGAAATCAGACTACTAAACACATTGAGAAATTTTACAAGTGCTTGCATAATAATGCTAGAAGTCTAAATACTTCTTCTTTTTTATGGTTTGGATTGGTAGCAATGATTACTAATGTCTGTCTAAGTTTGATAGCCAGCTCATTTCCACAGCAGTGAGCTGGTGAATGTCTTCAGGCCCTTGGCAAAAGAATGAAGGGACACTCAGATATGAGATGCTCCATACTTTTAATCTGGTGACCACAGCTGCAAAGTGGTTTTTGTCTCATTTTCCATTTAAAGAGGGTTTGTCCACATCTCCCATGCTATGTCCTGATGTGATTCAATCTATACCAGTCTTCTTGACATAAATAAAAAACAAACATCAGTGATGAGCTATTTGTTTTGAGTGGTCCAAATGCTGCATGTGGCCTCGGCATCAAAGTTGGGTGTACAAATCTTGATGCTGTACTACAAAGGGTTGCAGGATTTTAATCTCATTTTAGTAGTTTCTGCAGGTCATCGTGCAGTAGAATTCCTGTGTTTGCATTGACATTGTTAAGAAAACAAGATGTCTGAGTAGCTCTTTAAATCTGTGGAGACTGGATATGCAATAGGACTGGCAGGGCCAACAACATGGGGGGCAAAGAAGGCAGCTGCCTCAGGGCTTGCCAATTTAAAAGGGCCTGGGACTCCAGGCAACCACCACAGCTTCTACAGCAGAAGTAGCTGAACCCCTGGCAGTTTAAATCAATGTCATAGTGCCAGGTGGTGCATGCCATGTGCCAGCGGTGGAGGAGCCTACTGATGAATGTAATGGCAAAAAAGCTATTTACGATTGTGGAGGATGCCAGTTAATAGGTCACTAGCACCTGCATCTTTTCCTCTGTAATGGGCCATATTTTTCACTGGCTTTCCTGCTCCTAAAAACTGAAACTGCTCTCACAGCTGGGCCATGTGTGTGAAGCAACTAATCTCCTCACCACACTGACAACCATTCTCCTGCAAGGTCCCATAGTGTTAGTGGCATCTACTTGGATCCCGGCTGGCTTCTGCTGCCAACTGCCAAATTATGTGGACCTGAAAATGATACAAGGTGAGTGCTATCCCATTTCCAATCCCAGAGGATATGAAGCAAAGTAATTCCCTAGAGTGTTTTGTGGCACAAAGCCTTGAGGCCAAGCACACAAGGTCCACCAGGTTTCGCTCTTGGGAATTATTGTCTTAATTATATGGCCAAACTAAAAATAATTATTATTACATAAGATAGAGGAGACAAGAACCCCACAATAGATCTAGGTCACCAATTTGACCTTCTGGGCAGGTCCCACAGGAGGCTTTAACCTGATACTATTGCTGCTTGTAAGTAGCTTTGGGAAGGGGGTGGAGGAGAAAACAAAATTGTGTACAAGCCATTTTTGGATGGCCCTGGCACTATGCCCTGAATTCATTCTTGTGCAATTATCATCTGGACAACAGGCCAATCACACCCTTGACTTTATTATTATTAATATTTCACAGGGGGTTAAAACCATAAAAAACCCAGCACATAAATTGGACCTATTGTCTTTGCTTGAATAGGCCCAACAGCGGCCTTAGCCCATTGTACTGCATGATACTGGCCCTTTGCACCATCTTGTATTCTGTCACTCATGCCCCATTCATAGAAGGCCTACTTGCAGGTATCATTTGTCCTACCCTGCTTCCTCAATGCCCCCATTGTTGCAGGGATGTGCTGTATGAAACCCAACACTACATTTTGCACACATGCCTGAATGTACAGATGCTGCAAAGCAAATGCTATGATTATATATGTAACCAGGCTGGGCTTCTGCCTGGGTCTCTAGCTGTTGGAATAATGTTAAATTAGGCATTATTGGCTGTGCAATATGGGCCTTCACAGACAAGAAGAGACGGTCTCTGGCGAGCTATAACACTTCATTAAGGGTATTTTTTCCCTGTAACATCTCAGGGTAACCACTAGTGTCTGCAATTTCCATGCATTGGGTGTGGTACCTCGAATCATCTTCTAAAGCTTCTCCCACAAGCAGATCCACACACCCATGTGATTGTGAGCCTTCATCAGTTGTTGATTTAACTCACCCCTATCACAAGTGTCTCCCTCCTCTCCTGAAATAGCCATAATGGAATGTCCTGCAGTCATCTGAATAGAATGTCTTAGATGGAGGTGAAACCTACACCTTGTATAGCCTGCAAAGCTGTAGAAACAACTTCAGACACAGTAACCCTGATTACTTGTGTCCAATCTTGGCTAACTATGGCATCATGAAACACAGACAGCTCATTGGCCTGGGCGAGTACTTCACCTTGAGCCCCCTCTCACCCAAAACTGATAGTTGCCCTTGTTAGTTAAAAGGCACTACTCCAGGCTTCCCCAGGTCTTCAACCTTTTTGCAGGATCCTTTCCCTTGGGGTCCCCCTTGGCCAAATCTGGTACATTGCCATTGGTAATCAAAAGTACTATCTGAGGCTTCCCCAGCCCCTCACCTGTGTAGCAAGGAGCCAGCCTTTGGCTCACCTTCAGCTGAAATTACTGCACTCTGTCTGCTCTGAACAGGGTTTGATTCCTCCCCAATTCCTTGTCTTTGCAACAGTAACTGGGAGAAGCAAAATTCAGCTCCCCTACTCTCTCTTGCCCACCAGAAACTGTGTTCCTTAAACTTCTGTAGAATCTGTAGGTTGTACAATGTGCCCTTTTTATATTCTAGTATCTTGAAATGGCGGAAGACATAAAAAACAGAATGCTCTCTATTTCCTAAGGCTATTTTCTAAAAGAAATAGTAATCACCACGGGTATGTCTACACTACAGCGCTATTTCTAATTAACTTATTTTGAATTAGCTAATTCGAAATAACACATCTAGACACAAAAACTAATTCGAAATAGCGTTTTGCTATTTAGAAATAGCGCATCCACACTGATTGGACACTGGATCGCATTTAAGAGCAGCTGAAACCGGTTCCAGCAGGGCATCAGGTCAGTAGTTGCTTTGTGTGGCTGCTGTCTGAGGCTATCTGAGGCTCGTGCTTAAAGGGACCCCCCTGGACAGCCGGTTCTCAGCTTCCCCGCTTGCTTGCCTACCTCGCCGAGGGACAGCAAAGCATTTTCCTCTCTGCCTGCTTTGGTCGCTCTCATTTGGGACACCACAGCACTGGGCACCATGGAGCCAGAGCCACCCCTGGGCACTCTGGTGCTCATGCTGAACGTCTTGCTGCAAGCCTGGCAGCAATTGCTGGAGGCTGCCTGGCACCTTCTGCTGCAGGCCAGCCCCCTGGCACTCCCCCTGCACCTCCTGGGGGCCCTGGAGGAGCGGCGCCCGGATGCCAGCGTGCCCCGCCGCATCTGGCGTCTGGACACCAGCAGCGACTGGAGGGACCGCATCGTCCTGGAGTGCTGGGGAGACCAACAGTGGACCCAGAACTTCAGGATGAAGAAGGACACCTTCCTCAAGCTCTGCAAGTGGCTTGCCCCTGCTCTGTGGCGACGGGACACACACATGAGGCCCGCCATTCCCCTCCACAAGCGGGTGGCCATCGCCCTCTGGAAGCTATCCATGCCAGATAGCTACCGATCCGTGGGGAACCAGTTTGGCATGGGGAGATCCACCGTCGGAGCAGTGCTCATACAGGTATGGCACTCACCGGCCACTGGGCCAGGAGGGGGGGGGCTGCAAGGAGGACATGGGCTGCCCCAGGGAAAACAGGGGGGAGGTGGTGTAAGTGCCCTCCCCGGGAGGGCTCGGTCTGTCCCGACCGCACCACAGACTGCCCGCGGCGGCCAGGATTGCAGCGGGAATTGCTCCTGGGAGTGGGGCGCGCGGGGCAGTGGCAGGGAACAAACACTCCCAGCCACCCGGGCACCCCAGTGACCCTCGGTTTTGTGTGTCTCTCTGCAGGAGGTGAAGGCCATCAACAGGGTGCTGCTCCGCAGAGTCGTCTGCCTCACCGACCTGGACGTGGTCATCCAAGGGTTCGGCGCCCTGGGCTTCCCCAACTGCGGGGGAGCAATCAACGGGACACACATCCCCATCCGTGCCCCGGACCACCAGGCCTCCCTCTTCATCAGCAGGAAGGGGTACTTCTCCATGATCCTGCAGGCCATGTCTGACCACCGGGGCCAGTTCACGGACATTAATGTGGGCTGGTCCAGCAAGGCACACGATGCGCGGGTGTACCGCAACTCCTCCGTGTGCCAGAGGCTGCACACCGGGACTTTCTTCCCCGACCACCACATCAGGGTCGGGGACGTGGACATGCCAGTGTGCCTTCTGGGAGATGCAGCCTACCCACTACAGCCCTGGCTGATGAAGTCCTACATGGGACACCTCAGCCCCTCCCGGCAGGCCTTCAAAGCCAGGCTCAGCAGGACCTGCATCGTGGTCGAGGGGGCCTTCAGCCGACTGAAAGCCCGATTTAGGTGCCTCCTCACCCACCTCAACCTCTCCCAGCACAATATTCCGCACACAATATGTGCTCCACAATTTATGTGAGAGGAAGGGGGAGGCTTTCCTGCCAGCCTGGATGACAGAGGCTGACCACCTGGTTGGCCAGTATGCACAGCCCCGCATGCCTGCCAGCTGGGAGGCCCTTCGGGGGGCTGTCCGCATCCGGGAAGCCCTGCGGGAGAGCTTCCAGGCTGATGAGAACTGAAGTCCCCCTGGTGTGCCGCACTGGGGCCTTGTGCCTTACATTCCACCCCCACCTCCTTCCCCTTTCCCCTTCCTAACCCCCCTTCCTGATTACAATAAAAACACCTATGTTGCCACAAAAAAAATCTCTTTATTTAACATAACTGGGGTGGGGGGAGGGAGGAAACCTGGGAGGAGGGAGCTGGAAGGGGGAGGCGAGGGGAGGAAGGGGGAGGGGAAGCTCAGGGTTGAGTGTCTTGCCGGTCCTCCCATCTCGCTGCACTGTGGGTGTGGGGGCCTCGGCGTTCCTGGGAGGGAATGGGTATGGAGGGTGGGGCAGGAGGGACGGGGGGGGCGGAAGAAGTGGGAGGGGGAGCAGGGGTGGGAGGAGGAGTGATAGCTGGGGCGGCCACAGGGGCTGGAGCAGCAGGAGGCAGCAATCGGTCCACCAGGGCCTGCAGGTGCTCACGGAGGGCACGGCCCTGCTCCCGCAAGCTCTCCCGCCGCAGCTGCAGGTCCTCTTGCACACATTGCTCCTGGCTGTGGACCTGCCGTCCCTGCAACCGCAGCTGCTGCCTCTGGAACTCCTCCGGGTTGCGGGTGCGCCTGCTGGCCCAGGTGAGAGTGGATGGTCCAGGCGGGGTGGTGTGTCTTGCACTCGCAGGTGCTGCGGCTGCAGTGAAACAAGAGAAGTGGTCAGTTCTCCCTGGGGACACAGTGGGTGAAACCCAGCCCCCCTCTGCAAGGCGAGGATGGCAGGTCTCCGCACCATCACGTCCTGCTATCCCCGGGAGTGTGAGCTGGCCCAGGACTGTACCCCAGCCCCTGGGTTGCCTATAGTGTGGTGTGTGTGTCGGGGAGGGGAGATGTGCCCTGCCTCTGTGTAGAGGGGATATCTGGAGGGAGGGCAGTGTGCAGTGTCTCTCCCCAGGGTCAGGAGCCTGTCATGTGCCTTCACGTGTAGGAGCGTGTGGGGAACAGGCCAGGGCCCCTGCATGGCACCCAGCTGGGGCCACAAGTCCCGGCTGGCATGGCAGATGCACAGGTTGCCGCCTGCTCCGTGGTCAGCTAGGCCCACGCACACGGTCCCTGGCCCCCCCTCCCTCTCCCCTGCCTCATATAAGGGGACCGTGATGGCACTCACATGTGGAGGCCTCCCCGGCCTCGGATGAGGCTGCTGACGGGCTCTTCGGTTCGGCTTGGGGGTCCTGGGCGCAGGGCAAGCTCCCTGCAGGCTCCTGGCTGCTGTCGTCCTCCTCTTCCTCCTCTTCCCCTGTGTCAGGGGCAGGGCCCTCTGCCCCGGGGTCGATGACAACCAGGGGGGCATGGACTGTTTGACCCCCCAGGATGTGGTCCAGGGCCTCAAAGTGCGGGCAGTCCTCCGGGTCAGCCCCTGGTTGGGAGGCCCTGGCATAGGCCTGCCGCAGTTCTTTAATTTTGCTGCGCACCTGCTCCTGGCTGCGCATGTGGCCTCAGGTGGCCAGGCTGGCAGCCATGGAGCTGTAGACGGCCGCATTCCTGCGCCTAGTGCGGAAATTGTGGGCATTGGAGGCCTGCCCCCAAACCTCAATGAGGCCCACGTTCTCTGCACTAGACCAGGAAGGCGCCCACCTTTTGCAGCCCCTGGCAGGCTTTTGAGAGTCACCAGCCTGGTCCTGGGGAGCGGTGGAGGGCTGGGTGGCAGAGGGTTGCTGGCTCAGCCTGTGCCAGGTGCACGGTCTGCTGGCTGTGTGCTGGCAGGCTGGCAACTGGCACAGGCACTGTGGCCAGAGTCTACCCCTTTATGGGCTCCGGGGCTGGGGAGGGAGCAGACGAGTTTTCCTGGTTGTGCCCAGAGTGGCCACCAGGGCTCCCTGGGAAGGGCTGGAGGCCCCCTAATTCGAAATAAGTGTCTACACAGCACTTATTTCGAATTAGCTATTTCGAATTAGGCGTTATTCCTCGTAGAATGAGGTTTACCTAATTCAAAATAAGGGCTCCACTATTTCGATTTTATTTTGAAATAGCAGTTTGTATGTGTAGACGCTATTAAAGTTAATTTGAAATAACGATGCCTGAGAAATGAGAGTATATCAAGGGATAAATATTTGCCTCCTGTGAACCCCAGGATGATTAATAAGCAGGAGTGGAATTTGTATGACTTTGAGGCTCAAAATGGCACCAAGAGAAAGCCGGCAGTAGAATCACAGTCCATGTTTGAGTTTTAGAAATCTCTTCTACATGTTTTTCCCATATAATGAAACTTTCTATAGCAAAATTAAGACCTTGTTCCCAGGTCTTTCTAAATTGGTTTATTGGAATATTATTTAACTTTTCATGTTTTATGCTGTTGATCTTGTTCATGTTTTGTTTTATGCATTTGTGCAGTGCTGAATATTCAGTATCTGTTTGGATCTTAAGTGTTGGGGAGAAGGAATGAGAAGTTTGATAACTCACTTTTGGAAAAAGGACAGTGTTATCTCCTGTTCTAACCACAGAGAAAGGAAAGAGCTGATATTTGGCAGCAGTTTTGAACTGAAAGTTCTATTCCGGGGTATCCAGAGTCTCTGGGCAGATTCTCAATTGGTGTAAATTGTCCTAGCTCTATCTAGTGATTGACATGGAGCACTGAAAGTTTTCACTAGATAAGTATCTGCCTTGGTAAGTGTAGATTGGGTACAGAAAAAGAGGCAATAGAACCAGAACATGGGATGGGATAGGAGCACTGCAATGCTGAGCACTTTTGGGTATGTCTACACTGAAAAGTTTTTCCAGAAAAATGGCCATTTTTCCAGAAAAAAGCCATTTTTCTAGAAAAACTACACTTACAAACTGCTAGTGCATTCTTTTGACAGAAAGTCGAAAGAACGGAGGAGTTTTTCCAACAGCGGTAAACCTCTTTCTGCAAGGAAGAAGCCTTTTTCAGAAAAAGGTTTGTGTGGACGTGGAAGAGAGTGTTTTTTTGAAAGAAGAGGCCTCCAAGAAAAAGCAGAGGTGCCCTGGTGGCCACTCCATCCACAGTAATCACAACTTAAATGCGAGATAGCATCCAATCAATGTGGACACTATCTTTCAAAAAAGCAGATTGCTTTTTTGTTGCGCTTTTGCTGTGTAGACACTCTCTTTCAAAAAAAGTTTTTCCAGAAGATCTCTTCCGGAAAAGCTTCTTCCAACATAGACATAAGGGCTGTGTCTACATTGGCACCCTTTTCCGGAAAAGGGATGCTAATGAGACAAGTCGGAATTGCAAATGCCGTGGGGATTTAAATATCCCGCGGCATTTGCATATTATAACTGCCGCTTTTTTCGGCTCGAGGCTTTGCGGAAAAAGCGCCAGTCAGACAGGGATCTTGCGGAAAATAAAGCCTTTTCCGGAAGATCCTTATTCCTGATTTTAAGAGGAATAAGGATCTTCCGGAAAAGGCTTTATTTTCCGCAAGATCCCTGTCTAGACTGGCGCTTTTTTCCGGCAAAGCCCCGAGATGGAAAAAAGCGGCAGCCATGTTCATGCAATGCCGCGGGGGATATTTAAATCCCCACGGCATTTGCAATTCCGACTTGTCTCATTAGCATCCCTTTTCCGGAAAAGGGTGCCAATGTAGACACAGCCAAGATGTAGCCTTTGAGAAAGAGTCATAAGGAAACTAAAAAATAAGGGAAGTATTAGAAAGAAAGGCATGGATTCTGTTGAATTCAATTCTGTTGGTGACCATTTTGGATTTCCTTTCATAGAACTTTGAGTAGTGGATTATCTTTAATTTCATCTTCTTAGTTAAAATATATTGTGCTGACATGCAGTCACAGAAGTCGCCTTGAGACTGTTCCCCAGTGTGATGATCATGCCAATGACATCCACCTTCTTGCTCTCTGGGACTCCTCACCACCCTGTCCTAGCGTTTGGCAGATTTCCCAGGCAAGACACACAGTTGAGTTAACCACCCCCTTGTAGAGCAGGGCAGACATTGAACCACTTAATCTTTGGGAGGATGCAGTCCTAGGGCACAGCACCCAGGAAACTAACTCCCAAATGTTATCCAAACACCCCAAATAAATCCATGTTTTAGACTGAGGACCCAGTCCTGCAACTGGATTCACATGGACATAGGGTTCCATCCACATAGATCCAGTTCCTGGAATAAGGCCCAGTAAGACAAGATATACAAAACATGAGGGAGAAGAAAATAATTAAAGCTGGAAATTCTGCAATTTAGAAATGTGTTTTATTCTAAATCAAAAGAATAAAAAGAATTTTGAAATTCCCTGCAAAACAAAATCAAAACCAACTAAACAAAAAAAACCAGGTTAATTAAAATGTTGCTTTTTTAATAATATAAGATTTTATTTAACAAAATGTCATTTTGAGACAAAAATCAAGACAGTGTGTTTTGACCTTATTAAAATTGGGGGCTCTTCTTTTGTTTTAGTTTTTTTTTGGGGGGGGGTAAAAAAATTGTAAATTTTGCTCAACCCAATATGTTCCTTTAGAACGTTTTGATTTATTTTTTACAGGAAAATTTGTTCCCTTGAAAAATGTTCAACCAGATCTCTCTATAATCAAATATAGATAAGATTTATATGCTCTTGCAATGTTTTAATTTATTTTTTGATTGTTATAAATAGATAAACCAAATGCCAAGTATCCCCACCTGCTCTTCAAAGCAGCTACAATTATTAATTACCATTTTCATATAGGCGTCTCTTTGTTAAATTGAGAAAGATGCACACATATGGGGTTAGTGTATCAGTGATGGCACAATTGATAAGTAATTAACCTTAAATTAGAATGAGGTTTTTTAAAAGTTAATGAAGTGGCTGCTAGATTAATTAGGACTCAATGGGAACTTGTAGCATAGATTATATAAACATAATACATGACAAATGGCACAGCACATGGTCTTTTAATGCACTATTAAATTGCAATTGTCCTGGGTAAAAGAAATATACATAAAGACTATCAGGAGACCTTAAAGTAATATATCATTGTCTCGGACATAATAGTTACCTATCAAAACAAAGTTTCGTTCACAGCAACAATTCAAATTAAATAATAGTTTTCAATTGTCTGTGCATCTGTACTGCTTCAATTGTATGTATTTTATGCATTCTCTAGAAAGGTTACCAATAATCAGGTTACATAAAATAACCATGTATGGCAGTACATTTCATGAAGTGTTAAATATTGTTGGTAAAGTTGGTAAATATTTTTAAAGCAATTTAGCCATAAAAGACCAAACAAGACTAATGAAAATTTCTGTATTTGCTAGTTTAAATGTTTACAATTACAATTTTGACAGCACAAAGTTGCATATTTTTACAGGAGGCACAAAAGATGAATGGATAGGGATTTAGCTTCCATGTTGTTCCTGATTATATACTGGCTGTTCCAATAACTCATTGTATGGCCTTGTGCCAGACATTCGAACACTGCAGTGCCTCAGCTTCTCCATTAGTAAAATGAAAAGAAAAACAAATCTCACTCTCATAAAAATTTGAAAAGCACTGAATAATCTTTGAACATTAATATTATTGTGCTGTTTTCTGAAAGAATAACAACAAAGAAGAAATTTAAAGACTTGAACAAAGATACAAATAAACAAAAGAGAAGCAATCTACCACATTCTAGTTATTAGTTAGAAAGATACCAGAATAACTTTATGATATTGATGTGGTGCTCAAGGATTTTTGCAAGTTGAAGAATCCTAATAATTTAATGAGGGAAGTTTTCTTTCCAAGCCTTTTCCATATTCATTTTAATGTTCTGAGCATTCTAAATTGTACATCAATGGGGGCTGAATGTGCTTTGAAACTTGCATTTGCAGATTATTCTCTTCCTTGTAATCTGTAATTTGATCATTTTTACTGCCTATATGAGAAAATCCAAAATCATTTGTGTGTGCTAAATGTATTGATGTGTGCATCTGTCTACAATATATCTAACCATGGGCGGTTGTTGGTATTCTAAGATGAAAATGATAAAAGTTACATTTAAATATCTAGGTAAATGTTGAATAAATTAAAATCAGTTTAGTCTATCTTTTCACTTTATACACACCTTTAAATTGCTGAAATACCACAATTTAAGAAGAGAAAAAGGAAATATTTTTCATGTAACACACAGTCAGACTCCAGAACTCTTTGCTTCAAGATATCAATGAAGCCAATAATTTAGCACGAGTTAAAAAAGATTAGTAATTTGTATGGATATTTAGACTTGTGTTGAGGGCAGCAATAGTGAGCTAAGCAAAATAGTGGTCTGATATAATGTGACAATCCTGAATTCCTAAGCTCCCTCAGTGATCTCCAAAGCAGCATGCTTGGGGGATGGGGTGCCAGGGCAGGAGAGGGCAGGGTGCTGGTGGGAAGGGGTGGGGTTTGGGGGCTGGTAATAGACAAGCCTCCTCCAGCCCACTGGGAGTCCCAGACCAGATAATGTAATCGCTCCAGCTGGGACTGGCCTCATTGTTGTTCTACCTAGTTCACAACATAGTTCATAACATAATTCCTTGTTGTACAGAGTTCATAATAAAGAATTTATCCTGACACCAATTTGATTATCAGTAAAATAATACATGGGCGACAGGAGAGGGATCATGTGAGGATTACCTTTTGTGTTCCCTCCCACTGGGACATCTGGTATTGGCCACTGTTGGCAGACAGGATACTGGGCTAGATGGACCTTTGGTCTGATCCAGTATGGCCATTCTTATGTACCTATGTTCTTATGAGCGGAAGGCACAGATTGCTGGAAGACCCAATGAGAAGGGAATGTCTGCCACGGAACCAGAGCAATTTACTGTAACTTACCAGCAGTCCTAAAAAATCAGGAGAGAGGCTGATTATGCCTGGAAAAAGTTCAGACTGAAATGAAGCTGTACATGGAGCTTATAAACTAGGGGTATGTCTACACTACAGCACTAATTCGAACTAACTTAATTCGAATTAGTTAATTCGAACTAAGCTAATTCGAATTAGTGCATCTAGACCTAAAAACTAATTCGAATTAGCGTTTTGCTAATTCGAACTAGCATGTCCACATTGAGTGGACCCTGAACCGAAGTTAAGGCTGGCCGGAACCAGTGCGGCAGGGCATCAGGTTAGGACTTAGAGTGTGGAGCTGCTGCCTCAGGCTGGCCGAGGGCTGTGCTTAAAGGACCCGACCCCACCCGGACAGACAGTTCTCAGGGTTCCCGCTTGCTTGTCTACCTCGATGAGGGACAGCAAAGCAGTCTTGTCTTGGAGTGCCCTGAGTGCTCACACTCGGCACACCACAGCACTTGGCCATCAGCCCGGCTGCACTTGCCTCAGGCTGCCATCCAGGGGGGTCAATCGGGGGGCTGTCGGGATCCAGGAGGCCCTGCAGGAGAGCTTCCACCCCGAGGAGCCCGCAGAGCCACCCCAGTCTGCCCCATCGGGGGCTCGTGCCCCATTCCTCCCTCACCTCCTTCCACTTACCCTTCCCTTGCCCCCTTTCCTGATGTAAAAAATAAAGGACACGTGTGTTCAAAAATAGAAACTCTCTTTATTTAACAAAACTGGGGGGGGGGGAATTAACCTCTGGGGAGACTGGGAAAAGGAGGTGGGAGAGGGGAGGGGGAAACCTGGGAGGAGGGAGCTGGAAGGGGGAAGCCAGGGGAAGAAGGAGATAGGGAAGTATAAAACTATGGTACGCCATATCTTCAGTACTGTGTACAGATGTGGTCTCCTCACCTCAAAAAAGATATTTTGGCCTTGGAAAGGGTTCAGAAAGGGCAACTACAATGATTAGGGGTTTGGAACAGGTCCCATATGAAGAGAGGCTAAAGAGACTGGGACTTTTCAGCTTAGAAAAGAGGAGACTGAGGGGGGATATGATAGAGGTCTATAAAAGCATGAGTGGTGTGGAGAGGGTGAATAAAGAAAAGTTCTTCATTAGTTCCCATAATAGAAGGACTAGAGGATACCAAATGAAATGAATGGACAGCAGGTTTAAAACTAATAAGCGAAAGTTCTTCTTCACACAGCACATAGTCAACCTGTGGAACTCCTTGCCACAGGAGGCTGTGAAGGCTAGAACTATAACAGAGTTTAAAGAGAAGTTAGATAAATTCATGGAGGTTGGGTCCATGGAGTGCTATTAGTCAGGGGGTAGGAACGGTGTCCCTGGCCTCTGTTTGTGGAAGGCCGGAGATGGATGGCATGAGATAAATTGCTTGGTCATTGTCTTCGGTCCATCCCCTCCAGGGTACCTGGTGTTGGCCACTGTCGGCAGACAGGCTACTGGGCTAGATGGACCTTTGGTCTGACCCAGTACGGCCATTCTTATGTTCTTATGTTCTAAGCTCAGGGCTCAGGGTCGGGGGTCTCACTGGACCAACTTGATTTTCATGCAAACCTGTTCCTGGGTCCTCATGTGGCCTCTGGTGGCCAGGCTGGCAGCCATGCGGCTGTAGACGGCTGCGTTCCTGTGCCTAGTGTGGAGGTCGTGGACGTTGGAGGACTCCCCCCAAACCTCGATGAGGTCCACGATCTCCGCACTAGACCAGGCGGGCGCCCACCTCTTGTGGCCCCGGGCAGGCTCCTGGGAGCCGCCAGCCTGGTCCTGGGAAGAGGCGGAGGGCTGGGTGGCAGCGGGTGGCTAGCTCGTGCCGTGCCAGGTGCAGGGTCTGCTGGCTGGGTGCTGGCAGGCTTGCAACTGGCACAAGCACTGTTGCCAGACCGTGCCCCTTTAAGGGCTCCGGGGCCGGGAGGGGGGCAGAAAAGTTTCCCTGGTTTGGCCCAGAGTGGCCACCAGAGCAAGCTGGGAAGGGCTATCCTCCAACTAGTTTGCATTAAGTGGCTACACAGCCCTTAATTCGAACTACTTGATTCGAACTAGGCGTTAGTCCTCGTAGAATGAGGTTTACCTAGTTCGAATTAAGTTCCAACTAATGGTTTTGTATGTATAGACGCTATGAAAGTTAATTCGAACTAACGGCTGTTAATTCGAATTAACTTTGTAGTGTAGACATACCCTAGAGGATGAGCGAAAGAAAGCTCTGTTTTTAACAGTGCAAGGCACAAAAGCCCTAGATGTGTGCAATGCATTCCATGTGGATGATGATTGGGAAGGAAAAGAAATCTTAGCAGATCTAATGAAAATGTTTGAGGATAAGTGTATCACTAGAAGAAATAATCTTTTTGGTATTTATTCAGGATGATTGAACGGGAGCAGGAAATGGGAGTTTTAAGAGGGAGTTTTCCAGAGAAGTGACTACGTGATCCTGGGGGTGAGTTTGTTGTCTCTTTGTTTGTTGTATGCTATGACAGGGCGCTTGCCCTGCACTGGCCCTTTAAGGGCAAAAATCCAACCCTGAATGAGGGCTGAGGGCAAAGTCCCACCTGAGGCAGTTTTTGCTAATGAGGGCCCAGCTGGGGGCTATATAAAGAAGGGCTCCTGGAGGGAGAGGGGAACTTACTGCTGCTCTGAATAGAGAGCAGGAGGGACCTGGCTGCTAGGGAAGCAGAGCAGTGCTGAGAAAAGAAGGCAGGGCTGGGGAAGCTCTGGCCAAGTAAGCTCCCAGGCTGCAGGGCCTGACACAAGGCCTGAGGCTACTAGGGCTGCAGAGAGGCAGCCATGGTAGGCAAAGGCAGCAGGCCCTCATCCCTTTGCCAGGGATGAGTGGCCATTACGGACTGCAGTTTGCCCCTGTGGCAGGGGCTAGATGAAGACTGGCTGTAGGTTACTGAGGCAAGGTGGGTACAGGGGAACTGGGTGTTACCTGGGAGAAGAACTGGGTGCCCCTGGGTAGGGGAGGACCCTGGAGTGCAACGTTGGATAAACACCTAGCCCCGGAAGGGGGCTCAGAGACACTGGAGTGGGCACTGCCGGAGGGCAGTGTCCTGAAGAGGACACCGTGGTCCAAGAATGACATGGGTGTGGACTAGAGAGGAAAGAGAGAACACAGGGACATGCCAGCTAGAGGGAGGCGTCCAGCGAGTCAACAAGCTAATTCCCAGGGCAACCAGCTGGAGGCGCCACGGTGGTGAGTCTGCCCTGTGACATATGCCTGTTGATTGTGGTTTATAGAGTAGCCTATTAGGCAAGGCTGAGGTTTCCCTAATGAAGCTCTAGCTTGTCATCTTTTCATGTCACCCCTCTAGGATGCCTTGACAAGGGAGCAGGGCTAAGCCAGGGAAAATAGGGGGTTAAAAAGTCAGCTTGTAAATGACCTGAGGAGATAGTAAACAGGAGCAGCAAACGGGGATTTTGAGAAGGAGTATGGCAGCCAAATATACCTAATAAACATTCTCTAAACTTAGGTCAATAAACAACCCGAAAAAGTCCTACAAAGTACATATGGAAAATGAATAATAAAAACCCCAGCAAGACTAAAAAGAATGTAAGCAGAATCCAGAAGTAAGAGTGAAGGGTATCCAGTTTATTGCAAGGAATGCAGCACGTATGATTACCTGCCTAATAGACAAATGGTATGTGTGTGCACTCAGAGAAAGCAGCTCATGGCCTTCAGAGACAGAAAAGTCTTTTGAGACCAGAGTGGCTGAACTGGAGAAGCTAAGGGAGAGCAAGAGAGATAGTTATTAGAAATAAAAATAGCTGTCTTGGTCATGGCTGGAGAACCTCTTGTTAAATTGCTTGCTGAGTTCAAAGGTTGTGAATGTCCTGAAACATCTAGACAGTCTTATGTGATGTGCAGTGCTGGAAGGAGCTGCTGGCCATGGTAAATGTAGATAACAATGACTCATACATTGTTATCTACATTTACCATGACCATGTCTCCTTCTAGCACTGCACTGCACATATGTCTGTATAACCTTTAATAAATCCCCTCTCAATAAAGAGGATAGGATAAAGTTTAATAAAGTTCAGATAGGAACTGACGAGAAACAAGCAAATAAAAGAAATACTCATTCAATTACATCACATGAAGGGAGACAACTAAACATTGACACATGTTATATGTTCTTGTATAGAAATGCTAGAAGCCTAAACACTAAGGCTACGTCTAGACTGGCATGATTTTCCGCAAATGCTTTTAACGGAAAAGTTTTTCCATTAAAAGCATTTATGAAAGAGTTTCTAGATTGGCACGGATGCTTTTGCGCAAAAGCACTTTTTGCGGAAAAGCATCTGTGCCAATCTTGACGCGGTTTTGCGCAAGAAAGCCCCGATCGCCATTTTCGCCATTGGGGCTTTTTTGCGCAAAACAGTTTTTAGCTGTCTACACTGGCCCTCTTGCACAAATACATTTGTGCAAGAGGGCTTTTTCCTGAACGGGAGCATCATAGTATTTGCGCAAGAACACTGACAATCTTACATTAGATCGTCAGTGTTCTTGCGCAAATTCAAGCGGCCAGTGTAGATAGCTGGCAGTTTTTCCGCAAAGCGGTTGCTTTTATGAAAAACTGCCAGTCTAGACGCAGCCTAAGGGCGTGTCTAGACTGCAGGGTTTTTTTCAGAAAATTGGCCATTTTTCCGAAAAAACTTCACTTACGTCCACACTGCTATTGCATTCTTTTGAAAGAAAATTGAAAGAATGCAGGGGTTTTTCTCACATTAGTAAACCTCATTCTACGAGGAAGAAGCCTTTTTCCAAAAGAACTCTTTTGGAAAAGGTCACGTGTGGAAGTGGAAGAGGAAGTTTTTTCAAAAGAAGAGGCCTCCAGGAAAAGCACAGGTGGACACTCCATCCAAACTAATCACAGCTCTATAGTTCCTGTCTCCTGCCAGCTCTTAAATCTTCAGGCACCCTGGACTAGCCTTGTGGCAGGAAGCCGGCCTTGCAGCAGCATCCTCACCACGCGGCTCTCAGTGCTAAAGGCCTTCTGACCCATGGCACAGCCACAAGCCCCCCGAAATCTCCCTGGCCTGCACAGGGAGCAGCACTAGGGCCCACCCAGGGGAACCAAATGTTGGACACCCTCCTGGACCAGGCAGAGATCCTGTCCCTCCTGGAGCTGTGGGGGAAGGAGGAAACAATGCAGGAATGCAGACATCTATGGCCAGATGGCTGAGGCTCTGGCTCAGAGGGGACACCACCACCACAACTTGGTCCAAGTCAGGAGCAAGGTGAAGGAGCTACACCAAGGCTATGGAGGGGCCAGGGAGCACAGCTCTCACTTTGTGGCAGGACCGCACTCCTGCCCTTATTACACACTCAGCTGCACCAGATCCTGGGAGGTGGTGAAGCCCTTTCCCTTCCCGTACTTGTGCACTTGGGCATGGAGACACCAGTGCTCACCTGACCGGAGCTCCTGGAGGAGAAGGACGACAATGATAAGGAGGAACAACAGCTGCAGTAAGAGGAGGCCAGTGGCAAGGTCATCATCCTCAGCCTGGAGTCAGTACCCCAGGCCCTGGAGATTTCCCAGGCATCATCTGACGTTGGGGAAGGATCATCAGGTGAGTGCTCTCATTTTGTCACACACTCACGGTGGGGGAGGTGGGCTCAGAGGGGATGAGGTGCAATTGTCGCTCGGCATGCTAGGCCTGGACAGTGTGCAGCTCTCCATGCACGTGCAAGCACATGCACATGCAGTGTACACCACATGGTCTCAGGAGCCAGCCCCGGAGCACACGCAGGATGCGGCTTTTAGGCTGAGAGGAGGCCCCACATATGTCCAACCCCTGGGAGGGACGTCCTCTCGCCGCCAGCCACCGCCAGAAGCTGGCTCGGCACAAGGGCGCACGCATGACCCCACACAGACCAAGGAGTGCCGCACATAGCACATGACCATGCCTGCACACACGAGGCACCACCCGCTTCCACAGGCAGTGCTGCCCGGTGCAGGTGTGTGTGCGGGCCCCACGGAGGGCCAGGCTGCTCCAGGCCCCTCTCGCACACATGGTATCCCACTGTGGCGGGACAATTCTCTGGCCTGCTTGTCTGGGGGTGGGGGGGTGAAAGCAAGCGGGCAGCATGGTCCCCGGGGCACCTCGGGGCCCCTATGAGGCAGGGCCTGCTGTGCACCCCACACATGACCTTGCTCTCGGGACATCACCGTCCCCTGCTCCAAGGACAGTTTCTCCCTGCTCACAGAGGAGGGTACGGCCTCAGGGACAATGTCTGCATGGATGATCGACCGCCTCCCACTCTTGTCCTCCACAGCTGGACCAGCCATCGCTGAGGGGCGATCCATGCCATCAAAGGCAGCCACCTGAACCCAAGGGAGATGCAAGCACTGGAGGGTCCACGGGGACCTCATGAAAGAGTACATAGCAGTCCTGCGTGACATGCAGCAAACCCTGGGCCAAAAGATCTGCAATGACACTGAGTGGGGCAATCACATGTGGGACCAGCTCGTGCAGCAGGGTGAAAACGTGTGCCACCATCGGGGAAGTGATGGCACATCCGGCTCCTGTTCCCACTGTAGCCCTCCCCCCTTCAGCTGCCCCACTCCCACTCTCCCCACTCCCTCTCCCCTCACTCCAGCTCTCCCTGCCATGCCTGAACCTGCTCCAGCCCCCGCTCCTGCCTGCTCCCCTGTTGTCCCAGACCCCACCCAACCCTGAGTTCGTTGAGGTCCCCAGACCTGAGGCAGCACTTGCAGCTGCACCATGCACCACTCACTGCCCTAATCCCCCCTCCTCACTTCCCTATCCAGGTTCTCAGCCCCCTTCTCCCCAGTTCCTTTTTGTTAAAAAAAATACAAAGTTTTCATTGTTCAACTCACAACTGTTGTTTTTATTGATTGTACAGGGAAGGGAGGTAGGGAGGGGTTGTGGTGGGAAAGGTATAGGGTGGCAAGGCACAGGCCCCCATTGGGGAGGCCCTGGAGAGAGTTACTGGGTTTCTTCAGAGAAACGCTCCCTCAGGGCCCCCTGGATGCTCACCCCCACCTGATGGGTTTGGGAGATGGCAGCTATCTGCGGCTGTTCAAAGGCCCTTCCCTCCTGGCCAGCCTCTATGCCCCACCCCGGGAGGAAAGCCTCCCCTTTGCTCTCCACAGTGTTGTGGAGAACACAACATGCCGGAACCACTTCGGGGATGTTGCGCTCCCGCACATCAAGGTGAGTCAGGAGGCACCTGAACCTGGCCTTGAAGCGCCTGAAGGTGCATTTGACCCGGTGGGCCCAGTTGAGGTAGATGTTGAATTGTTCCTTGGTGGGGTCCAGATGGCCGGAGTAGGGCTTCATGAGCCACGGCATGAGTGGGTAGGCTGCGTCCCCGATGAGGCACAGTGGCATCTGTATGTCTCCCAAGTGAAAGTCCCACTGGGAGAAGAATGTGACAGCCTCCAGCTAGTGGCGGAGGCTAGAGTTCCTAAATATGTGGGCATTGTGTGTCCGGCACGACCATCCAACAAAAATGTCCAGAAACTGTCCATGTTAGTCGACCAGGGCTTGCAGCACCATGGAGAAATAGCCCTTCCTGTTAATGTACTGGGTGGCTCCATGCTGTGGTGTGCAGATTGTAATGTGGGTCCCATTAATCACTCCTCCACAGTTTGGGAAGCCCAGGGCAGCAAGTCTGCCCGTGACTGGGTCCAGGTCTCCCAGGCAGATGACCCTGCGCAGCAGGATGGAGTTGATGGCCCTCACAACCTTCAGAAGGAGACAAAGAAACACACAAAAAATAGAATGAGAAGGGGTGTCAGAATCAAAGGTTCCTGTCCCCCTTCTCCCCACCTCAAACACCTCAGGAGCCACCCGTATGAGGCCGCCCACCCTGCAGCAAGGCTGTGTGAGGACAGGACAGCACAACTTCCCCCCCCCCGGGGATGGACCTTTCCCCTCCACCCCCCACACCTCCAACACCCCTTTCTTGAGGGTCCCCCTTTTCCAGGACTCCCCACACACAGGAACTGCAGCCTGAGAGTGCCTTACCTCCATGAGGAGGACCCCAATGGTGGACTTCCCCACATCTAACTGGTGGCCCACCAACTGGTAGCTCTCAGGGGTGGCGAGCTTCCATATGGCAATAGTGACCCAAATCTCCAGGGGGATGGCGGGCTGCAGGTGGGTGTCACGTCTCCAGAGGGCAGGGGCGAGCCAGGCACACAGATCCAAAAAGGTGGCTTCCTGCATGCAGAAGTTGTTGAGACACTTCTGGTCATTCCACCGCTCCATGACCAGCTGGTTCCACCGGTCAGAACTGGTGTCCAGCCTCCAGAATCATCTCTCGACTGTGAGGGACAAGGGCATTGCTCCCACATTGAGGCAGAGGGATTCACAGATGAGCTCTGAGTTGAGCTGGGGCAGGATCATAAGACAGTTTGCTGAAATGCCTGCAGAACCTGCAGCATGACAGTGTGGGGCCATTGCATGCCTAGGGGCAGCTCCCAGACCATAGCAAATAAATAAATAAAAAAAATGCTTTGGTGTCCAGCAAAGCTGGGGAACCAGAGCACGCACTGCTAAAGCTTTGCTGTCCCTCAGAGAGGTAGGCAAGCACACAGTAGAATCTGAGAAATGCCTGTCCAGGGGGATCCCTTTAAGCATGCATCTCAGATAGCCTTAGGCAACAGCACCCGGAAGTAACTGTTGACCTAATGCCCTGGCTGAAGTGGTTCTGGGTGGCCTTTTATGTGAGAGAGTGTCCAATGAGTGTGGACGCTCTCTTTTGAAAAAGCAGATTACTTTTCGATGTGCTTGTGCTGTGTGGACATTGTCTTTAGAAGAAGTTTTTTCAGAAGAGATCTTCTGAAAAAGCATCTTTCGAAAGAAGTTTGCAGTCTAGATGTACCCTAAGAGAGATGAATTTGAATGACTGAGTATTAAAGGAGGATATAAAATAGGCATCACTGAAGCTTGGTGAAATGATAATAATCAATGGGACATAGTTATACCAGGGAACAAAATACATAGGACTGACAGAGGTCATGCTGGTGGGCGAGCAGTACAACATGTGAAAGAAAACATAGTGCCAAATATAGTAACAATATTAAATGAAGCAAACAGAACCATGCAATTTCTAACCATTCCTATGGATAGAAATTCCATGTTTGAATCATAGAAGTATAGCAGTGGGTATATATTACCAACCACCTGATCAGGCTGGTGATAGAGATTGTGAAATGCTCACAAAAACAGAAAATCCAATAACAAGAGGGGATTTCAATTATTCCCATAGTGACTGGGAACATGTCACCTCAGAATGGGATCCAGAGATAAATTTGTAAACATCATTAATTACTGTTTCTTGGAACCCACAAAAGGTGAGGCAATTTTTGATTTAGTCCTAAACAGAGCACAGATTTGGTCCAAAAGGTGAATGGAGCTGAAATGTTCAGTAATAGCAATCAGAATATAATTAAATTGAGCCTCCTTGGGGGTGGGAAATATACACTGCAGAATCACTTAGATTCAAAAATGGGAACTACACACAAATGAGGAGACTAGTTAAATGACAATTTAAAAAAGCAGAAGGGTGAAATGCCTGTAAGCTGGATGGAAACTTTTTATAAATACCCTAATAGAGGTTCTATTTGTATAACCACCACCCCCCAAAGGAAATTGTAGGAGAACCAAATAAATGTCATTGTGTCTGAAAAGAGGTGCTTAGAGGTCAGAAAGACATCTTTTAAAAATAGGAAGTTAAATCCCACTGAGGAAAATAGGAAGGAACATAAAATCTGGCAATTCAAATGCAAAAGTATAATTAGGAAGGGCAAAAAAGAATTTGAAAGGTAACTGTGATTTTATTTAATTAATTTATTTTTTGAAGAACAACAGCATTTTTTTAAATACACCAGAAAGCATGCACTTGAAAGTAGGAAGAAGGAAACCTGCTTAGCAACTGCTGCTGCCATTGGACCATTGACTGCTAAAGGAGCTCTCCACAAAGACAAGTCAGTTGCAGAGAAACTAAATGATTTTTTTTTTTTTTTTTGCATTGGTCTTCCCTGCAGAGGAAGTGAGGGATGTTCCAACATCTTTCTTTTTAGGTGAGCAGTTTCAAAAACTGTTCCATATTGATAGATGAGGTGGGAGATATGACAGAGACTGATAAAATCATGCAAGGTGTACAGAAAGTGAATAAGGAATTGTTATCAACTCCTTCAAGTAATAAAAACATAAAGAAGCACTTCATCACACAACACACGGACAACTTGTGGAAATCATTGCCAGAGGATTTTGTGAAGGCCAAAAGTATAACTATATTCAAAAAAGAATTAGATATATTCAAGAAAAATTGGTTCACCAATTGATTTAGCCAATAAAATCAGAGACTCAACGCCCCATATCCTGGGTGTCTCTAAACTTCCAACTGCCAGAAGCTGGGATTGGATGACAAGAGGATTTACTTGATAATTGCCCTCTTCCATTAATTCCCTCTGAAGCATCTGGCGCCAACCAGTGTTGGAAGGCAGACTGTGGAACGAAATGGACCATTAGTCTGACCCAGTCAGGTCATGGGAGAACACAAGCACAGACCGAAAAAGAAACAACAGAAGAGTTAGTCACAGACTTAAAACTAAATACTCAGTTATAAACTTCTCTAAGTCTTTACCATTAAAGTCCAGATTGTTCCAGAACTTAACAATAAAAAAAACTATGTTAACACTTACAAAGCAAGATGAATTTGATATTAGAAAGGATAATATTTATATCCCAATCAACAAAACAAACAAAAATGCAAATAAAAATCATAGACAAAGGCACAAAGTATTGCCTGTGGATTCCATGGCTAAATCCCCATTGCAAGCGTGCACAGAAATTAAATTGGCCCAGGAGAGAAAAATGGAAAACAGGAACCCATGCCAATGATATGGTAACCAGCATGAAGATAGGAAATGTTCGGCATTTAGTCAAATGTGTTGAAACTACAATAAGCCCAACCATTATGCTAAAATGTACAAAGAATTCAGACAATTACACATATGAAGTGCAAAAATGGATTAGTCAGCTGAAGATGAAGAATTTCTCTTACTCAGAGTAACTGAAGAGGCTGAAGATTCAAATGATTTGCTATTAAAATGTGCACAAATGGTAAGTATATGATATACAAGAGAGACACCAATTCCAATGCTGGAAGGGTGTACACACACTTAAACAAAGCGGAAATGATAAAATAATAATTTGTGGTAGTAAACAGTGGGGGAGGTCTAGATTGGATATTAGGAAAAACTATTTCACTAAGAAGGTGCTGAAGTACTGGAATGAGTTACCTAGGGAGATGGTGGAATCTCCATCCCTAGAGGTTTTTAAGTCTCGGCTTCACAAAGCCCTTGCTGGGTTGATTTAGTCGGGATTAGTCTTGCTTTGGGCAGGGGGCTGGACTTGATGACCTCCTGAGGTCTCTTCCAGCTCTATGATTCTATGATTCTATTCTTCTATGACAGAGAGGAGCAACCAGTCTTAGACCTGCACCTATCATTAGTGCTTAGTGTCATTAAGAGGATTCTTGCCACAGAGAGACAGAAAGATGACACAGAATCAGATGTGAAAGTATTAATAGGACCATATGAAGATATATTCACAAGTAATGCATGCTTCAAGTAACACACAAGATGCAGTAAAATGAAGATGCAGAAACCTTGATACATGCTACAAATGAAATTCCATAAGTCTTAAGAAGAAGACTAAAAGAAGATCTGCAAAGCATGATAGCAAACAGCGTCATTCAAGCCTGGTCTACACTACATGGGAAGGTTGAAGTAAGATACACAACTCCAGCTATCTTACATTAAATTTCCAAGGCCATTCACACAGCAGGAGGCCGATGGGAGTATCTGCTTCCATGGGCTTCCCTTACTCCTTGTGAGTTTGATCTAGTGGGTCTATACTACACCTGCTAAATTGAACCCAAGAAGATCGACTGCATCATTGTCAATCTTCCATGTTGTGTAGATGTACCCTCAGAAAATATAACCAACAGATTGGGTTCATTGTGAGGGAGTGTAGGGGCTAAACAAGGCCTTCTTGCCCAACTAGCCCCTCCCCATTTTATCTGCAGCCAATGCCAGACCTGGAGGGAGAATAAAAGAGAGGAACCTGGCTCAGTTGGGGGCTGACCAGCAAAGAGACTGGAGCTGGTTCTGTTGTCTGTAGGACCTGAGCCAGAACCATCTACTGGGTCAGCCACAGGAGCATGTAAGCCTCCAACCCCTGCCCCTGGTGCAAAGTGGGGAGAACCGGAAGGAACACTCACTGAGGAAGGGGAAAATTGGACTCTTGGGGCCACACCCCAAACTGAAGAACCAGACTCTGATAAGAGGCCAGAATTCCTAGTCCTGGGGCCTCAGCAACAGGGGCCTACACCTCGGGCCACCAGCTAACACTGGGACCTAACCACTAGGCCACCCCGCTGCAGTAGACCCAGACACATTTATCTACTAATAACAGTAGAGAGTAAAGGTGGAGGAAATATAACAGTGTATGAACTCCAAGGGTGTGTCTACCCAGCAAAGTTATTTCGGAATAACGGCTATTATTCCGAAATAACTATGTGAGTGTCTACACAGCAATTCCATTATTTTGAAATAATGGATGGCTTATTCCAACTTATGTAAACCTCATTCTATGAAGAATAATGCCTCTTCCGAAATAGCTATTTCAAAATAAGGCATGTGTAAATGCTCCACTTCTGCTATTTCGAAATAGCCCCTCACCAGGGATATTTAAAGTTATTCCTCTTGAGGTTCTAAATCGAGATAGCACGTCTACATTAGGGAAGCCTGCCTCAGATTAATTTTGAGGTTTCTCTGCAGTGTAGATGTGCTATTTCGAAATAAGTTATTCCAAAATAACTGTGAAGTGTATATGTACCCTAAGAAGCAGAATAAAAACATAAAAAGAGAACACTTTCACTTGTTCACAAAATTAACTACTGTCTGTGAAGGCAAGAGTCAAATTCTTCAGCAAATTAAATGGATCAGCAGGATTTTGACAAATCCCCTTGAAGACGGGGAGCTCTAAGAGCTTCACTTCCAATATACCATTTGGCAGACACTGCTTCCACTGCTTTTCTGAATATGTTTGGCTTCCAAAGAATTAATTGTATTATGAGCCAGATGCTAGAGGGCCTAGAAGGCATGAAGGTATACACTGATGGCATAATAATTTGATAATTATGGCCATAATATTTTTGGAACACTCTGTGTTCATTACAACAGCCCAAAATGGAGGATGATGAGATTTCTAAGCAAGGCTGTGGAGGGCCTGCCTTGATGAGGTAGAACACAGGGATTGTGGCCATAAGGGACAATTTGGTAAGTTGCAGCCCTGCTACAGATAGGTCAGAAAGGCTGTAATTTAAGTATTGTTAAGTGGAAAGATTTAGACAGATCCTGGATGTGAGGACACAGAGAAAAGTCCAGATTGAAGATGGTAACTGAATGATGGACCTCAGTGACAGGCAGAATGGTGGTGTTCTCCACTGTGATCAAGAATGGAGGTAAGTGGGAGATCTTAAGGGCAAATATTGAGCACCTTCTTTTAGCCACATTAAACTGCATCTAATGACTAGGCATTCAAATGAAGCCAGAGAAACAGACCACGATTTTAGTTTTGTCAGAAGGAGACAGGTCTGGAGTAGGGAAATAGATCTGTGAGTCCTCAGCCTAGAGATGGTAGTTGAATTTTTGTTTGTGAATTAGATAACACTGATGTATTCCCTATTCACAAGAAACATGTCAAATATTTTTTAAATTGTTTACATTCAGGTAGTGCCTATGTAACCCACGCGCCTAGTGTGGTTACTGAGCACTGCAAGTGGTACCTAGACCACAGCAACAGTTAAGATCAAGAGACCTCTGCAGCATATGCAAGGAGCCAGCTGGCTTTTAGCTCAAAGGGTAGAGGCTCCTACACTGTGCTTCAGAAATCCCTGGTTCAAATCCACCCCGTGGAGGTTACACTTAGGCATGGACCCCGACCTCAGTGTGTTTGTATTGGTGAGGCCCACCTAATAAATAGTTGAACCTTGTTTTAACTGAATGTGTTTATTTTGTATGATTGACTATACACTGCCCACTAATCCCTCTCAGATAGAATGGATTCTAGCATTTTAAACTTAGCAGTTATCTGACTCAGAGTATTGGTAATGAGAGGTTTTCGGTTCTAGGGCACCAGTTCAATATACAGCCTAAATGAAGATGTGCTGAAGATATCAATCCCATTCTACACAGGTGTCCACATCACCACCATCCTAAATAGCACTTATAGCTACCCTGCTTGAAAAGATGAAATGATAAGGACTATAAAGAAGTAACTTTACTCTCTCTGTACTAATGATGGGCCCTCTGACCCATACTTGAGCCATGGTTGTAGAACAGTTTGAGAGCAATTGTTTATGCTCTACCTGTTTTGGAGATGGAGGTCTTAGGTATCTAGGGCTGCCAAGCCTGCTCATTTCATGATGGCTAAATTGATCCTTTCATGTTTAACTCTAGGCTTTTACATATAACCTACTATCACACTGTCCTTTTCCTCTACATAGTTTTCATACTCTGTACTGTTCTATTCCTTTTACAGGAGCATTTCGATATAATTTACATTTTGTTTGCATGAAAAAGGGAGATGCTTCTTTCTTTACCTAGCTTTCACGTATGTAAGGTGAGACACATTCTTGTGAGGAACACTGTCATCAGCGATATCAGTTACAGAAATAAAGGTAGCAAATGCCTGAAGATACTGTGCTCCAAAAAGAAAAAAATCTTTTGGCTGAGTAGCTATGCTGGTGAAACTGTCAGGAGGTAGCCAGAGGCCCTGGGATTAATTCCTTTTAAGTCATCTATACTTCTTTCTTATAGGTCTTATCTGAGTACTGCAGCTTGCTGACTCTGTAGAGTGCTATTGCCTATAAAAAACTGTCAGTTAAACACTTTAATTAATGTTTTGATTACTTACACAATATCAAATACTTTCCTTTAGACAATGCTGATTCTCTCACCTGTGTATGATCAAAGATCACAACAAATGTTCTATTTCTATAATTCAGACATCTGGAAAATGTTTATTTTCTTTTATTTGCAATCAAGTTTATTAGGGGTTGTTCTAATTTAAAAAAAAGAAAATATTGATATTTTTTAGCTATAGAGACAATTATCTGCACAAGTTTATATTTACAGGCAGGTAAGGACTCCTGTGTGTAATAGCCTACTTCCACTATCTTTATTCAGACCAAGGAATACCTTACTATGTGAGGAATCTTCCTGTTGAGTAGAGAATTACTTGGTGTAAGTAAGGGAGTAAATTCAGACCCTTTGAAAAATGCTTTGGGATTCTTCAGGATAAAAGCTGCTATAGAAATGTAAATTATTATCATTCAGGGTCAGATTTGAATTCCCTTATTTATGTTGGGTACATCTTAATTCAGAAGTAACCCCACTGAAAGAAACCTGATCTCTGATATCTGTGGCAATCCTATTAATTTCAGTGGGACAATTCATTGATCAAGGCACCAACCCAAATGAAGAAACATGTTGTGGTCCTAAACATGTAAATAAAAAATTTCAAAAATATATATTCTCAGTGCAGGTTCTACAAGAAGCCTTTACCTTAAATAATAGGACCTTTTGGAAGAAAAAAAAAACAGTCTTAGAAAAATTGTGGGTGCCTTTAAGGGTGGAGATGGAGGAATGGGGGCTTTCTTATCACCACTAGAATCAGAACGTTCCTTATTGGTCAGTCCACAAAGATGGATCCTTTCCAGTAGGATCCTGTAACTTTGTGTTACTCATCTCATTGTAAGACTGCCTGAGTCACTCAGTAACATGAAGCTGTGACCAACAGTTTTCACAGTAACTTTCACAAGGTTTCTCTAATTCTCATATGAACTATACAACATTAAACACATTGTTTTTATGTACGTAGACCATTTTGATTTTTCTCCCCATCTTTTATGTGTTTTGAGCCATTCTAATAATTTTAATATTTTTAGAAGTCATAATGCAGTGCAAATGTATTTTTAGTGTCATAATTATTGGCCATTTGTAATATATCAATACCTAGCTATCATTGTCAAAACCCCATTGTGCGCTTTACCAACAAATAATGTGAGACATTCCCTATGCCTCAGAAATTAGTTGTGCTAAATTGACAGGGCAGAGACAAGTAGTAGACCAATGCCATACAAGCAAAAAGTGAAAAGGTAAAAAGCTGGGTAGGTACTTTGTAGTTATGTGTTAGTTTAATAATTGTCTCAAATTATTATCAAAACCATACCCACCCTTCTGAACATGTGCTATAGTAATATCACCATCATTGCACCACTGTTACTGACCCAACAGCTTCATCCTGCAAAACCCAGAGAACTAGCAGTTTCCCCAGGCAAAATGAAGAAACACCCACATCCTGCAAAAAGCAGAAAGAAAACCATTTCAAGAGGTTGACTCTCCAATGTTCCTACAGGAAGGACTTAAGGTGCAGACAGTTGTAAGGCCATACCCATCTCAGCTATGAAATAACACATTTTAAGGGCAATCGAACAGCCTGAGAAATCCCCCAGTGCATAAGCAGCATCAAATTGTTTAGAACAGGTGTTCTTGTAATAATGATACCCTGGTGAAATGCCATGCTCAATAGTCTTCAAACTCATATTGTTTTCTGTCTATATGTAGATGTGAATGGGAAAGGGATGAAGTGCCTGTGTGTTTTTTTGCGTGAGTGTGCAGTGTGTGTTTGTGCATAGACATGCAGAGTTTTGCTGGACAGCTCTTGAGGAAAAATCCTTTCCTTGTGTCAGCTTGTACTCTTTATGTGGTTTAGTTGGTTTTGACATTACAATATACCACTGTTTACATAAAGTCAGAATGTGTACTCTAGAAAAATAATTGAAGGATATTTGACAGGTATACAGAATGTGTGGAAAATGGAGTAATATCAAGGAGATGGGAGCAATTATTTAAAAAACCCAAATGGACAAATAGATTCCTGCTTTAAGGAGAGGTTATCAGGTGATACAAGCAGGCTGGGGAATTGTTTTGATGACTTGTTGATAATCTACTTTACAGACCACTGAAATGGTCACTAGGCATGTGTACACTGCATGTGGGATAGAGTCTCCCAGTTCAGATTGACAGATTTTTGGTATAGGGAGACCATGCTAGCGCTCCAAAAATAGCTGTGTAAACAGTACTTTGAAGTTACAGTGGAGATGGCAACTTGATTCTCAAGCTCCTCCTTCCTCCCTCAAGCTCCAGGCCAAGGCACAGCACCTACACAGCTATGTTTAGAGTGCTAGCATGAGCCCTACTAGCATGAATCTGTGGACCTTGACTGGGAGACTCAATCCCACATTCAGTCTAGACCTAGCAAAATGTGTTCAAACCTGCTTCTATTGAAGTCAGTGAGAATATCCCATAGCAGACCACTGAAGCCTGTCAGAAGATTGACTACTGAGAGTAAGAGATTAGTTCCAAATTTTGAAAGAGAAAAATCCAGTTCAAATCACAACAAAAGTTCCTTCAAACTCTAAAGCCCCAAGATAACAAATTCAAGCCATAAACACCACCCATTTAGAATGATCATTTTGTTGTATTTATTGAAAAATTCTGGAATAAAACAAGTAGAAGTTCCCATAATAGCTGTAGGCTGCTTCTTCATACATAGAGATTCATAATAGACAATTTATTGGATCAGCCCTGTAGGTGTTCCTCACCCTGCCCTCTTAGTAGAGTTCTTGGTGGATCAACCACAAATTCCTTTAAAAGATATCCTGGACCACAAAATAATACTTCTGGATCAAGTCCTAATCCCACTGATCATGCAGAAAAGAATGTTTCATTTGTTAATAATCTTAATCTTATACACTATTAAAATAGTTACCCATAGTCAAATCATCCCCTGACTTTCATACTTCTCCACTTCTATACTCTTTCCACTGTGGATTTCTGGAAGCAGAAATGCTATCAGAGTTGATAATCTTGAAGTCATTCCAACCCCCTGGAACCTCATAATGATCTTGAGACAGCTCATTTTCATAAACTTTTTCAGTCTAGTTCCCAGGTGGTAGTGGATTAGGTATGTATGAGTAGATTCAAGCTGATCATGTTTTCCAAATCTCAGGGTCTTCTGTGGTTTGCCCAGAAATATTACATCTGGGATTTGCAAAAGCACTCATACTGGTCGAACTCTTCAATGGAAGTTTTACAAATGATTTTATATTGGGAAAACATAGGCCAAATTGAGCTTCATTGAAAATCCCACCTGTCTATTTTTCCCTAGTCTTTTCAAGACTTTTGCTATTGTTACATAGGAACACTGGACCATTAAGACTCCCCAAAATACACTTTAGCTGAATAATTAGACAAGAAGAGCTTGCTGAAAAATGCAGAAACATTTTTGCAAACATTTCTTGAAATTTTTGTTAACATTTTTTAGATAATGTTGATTAGTCTATAAACTGGTTCAAGACCAGCAAAAATAAACAAACTAATAAATACATAATCATAAAAATGTGAAAATATTTTAAAATGCTTACCTCTTTTTCTCACTATTTTGAATTTTTGAATACCAGCTTGTATTTGCAATTTATTCTTCTGGTGGGGAAAGGGCTACCTATAAAGTCAGAGGAAACAAACTTTCATTTAGTTTAGTGCCCATTTATTAACTGTGTGTAATACAAGACTTTAAGACAGCAACATTTTTCATTATTCTATATTGCATGAAGAGTCCAGAATGTAACTGACTTCTATTAATGAGAACTAGTATTTATAATTTAGCAGTTTTCACCATGTCATATTTATTTGGATGTACTTGAATATTTGTCAGTGGATAATTTCTTATTTATGGGCTCATAATTGCACAAGAAGAAGTGTGGCTTTGTGTTAAGTCACTGAACTGGAACTCAAGAGTCCTGGATTCAGTTCCTACCTCTTCTTCCACAGACTTCCCGTATGACCATAGTCAAGCCATTTCACCTCTAGGTATCAGATTTCTTTCTAAATACACCACTGTTTCATAGGGGTGTACTTAAAATAAACTTAGTAATGTGGGGTTATAAAAGGCTATGGGGGCTATAAGAGAAGATAGAATTATATGTGTTCTTCTCTTTTGGTTCTATTTAGCCCCTCTCCACTTCTTTTTCATTAGTTATCTTGAAATGCAGGTATGATATGACTAAACATACTTCTTAGCTAATTTAAGTTACCATTAGGATAACTACACTACTAGGCATCTTGTATATTACAGAATGTCTTGGTTGGTGGTAAAGGAGAACATATATAAACATTTGGATCTATCTAGCATCAATAACATGCTGAAATTGTCAGTATTGCTAACTCAGAGGTTCTCAGATTTCATTGCACCATGACTCTCTTCTGTCAACAAAAGTTGCAACATGGCCCCAGGAGAGAGGACAGAATCCTAAGCCTGAGGGAGGGGGTGGGGCACAAGGCCAAAGACCAAATGCTTCAGCCCAAGACAATGGGACTGTAACCTAAGCCTACTGGCTAGGTAGTGATAGAACATGTGCTTTGGCTAAGCCCTCTATCAAAGCAAATCTAAACCAGCCCTGGCGATCCCGTTAAAATGGGGTCACAACCCATTTTGGTGTCCCGACCCACAGTCTGAGAAACACTGTGCTAGCTGATTTAGTGTCTTGTATCTCATTTTTTACCACTTCTGTTTGGAGGTGGATAGTTGCACTGTCATTTTGGAAGTTCAACAATAACTTGCTTGCTGTTTTTTAGATACAAATCGTTCATCATTACCTACCCTATGTATGTACAGAGCGGCCACTACTATAATATCTGAATGCTTCACAATCTTTATGGTTTTTTATCCTCACAGCACCTTTGTGAGATAGGGAAGTTCTATTATTATTCTCATTTAGTGGATCAAAAGCTGAGGCACAGAGAAATAAGTGAAATGTGCAATGTCAAACATCATGTTTATAGTCGAGCAGGAATGGAACTCAGGTCATTTAAAATCAAGGACATTCATAGTCCAGAATAGTGCATGAACCACTGGACTCTCTTTCCTCTCTCCCTGGAGCATCCTTCCTCATGTGTTTACAGAGGAATGAGTGGGGAAAATACAACAGAAGATAAGATAAGGGGAGCAGTAAAACAGAGGTGCACTCAACATGAGAACCTACAGGCCCTCTAGGTAGGATAGACACTGAGTACTTCGTTCAGAATCCTGGGCTGAGTTCCAGTCCAGGGGTGAGTGTTGGGTGCTTCTGGTCGTGTTTGGCTCTAGTCAGCTTTCAGCAACATAGCTCACTGATGCCCTCTTCTGCTATTTTGCAAACCCTCACAGAGCAACAACCTTTCCACTTAGCTGGTTACAGTCAATCTCCTTATGCCCAGCACAAGAACCAGTACTCATGGTCTCATACTACTGGGGTCATTGGTGATATTTGGTCCAGCTCTGGGTTATCCTTCTCGGGTGACTCCTCCCAGTCATAATGCTCCTCTAGGGGTGTCAGAGCAGATCAGCTGCTCTGACCTGGGGTGTCAGAGCAGATCAGCTGCTCTGTCCCTCTCAAGCTTTGAGCTGGTTCTCAGCTACTTCACTATGCAAGGGCCTCCTCACTGTAACCCTCTTCTCTGGAGCTACTGACACGCATCTTGTTGCTCTCCCTCTCCCATACTCTTCTCAGACAACCAGCACTGGAACCATCAGCACTTCCTCTGCCATGGGACAAGGTTGTAAAGGGACTGTACTCTCTCTCTCTATCTCTGGAGAAAGAGAAGGAGTATATTAAACAAAAATGCATGTATCATTTATGGAAACCCACATAAACATTATGTTGTATTAGATCGCAAAAAAACTACACTAGACAGGCATCAGGGTAATTAATGGTGTGTCTTTCCATTCTTGACTGTTCTAAAATGGCATTCATGGCAATGCATCCTAGATGTGGTGACTTGCCAACACCATGGTATCTAAAACAGAGTGGAAATTATTGCGACTGTCCTAAACTGAGAGTGAAATTGTTCTAGTCCGCATGCAAGTTGCAGAATATGGGACACCAAATACTAAATCATCTAGCAACACTTAAAATTTCAGGCACATGATAGATGTCAGATTTCTATTGGGGATCAAAATCCATCAACCAGTGTAGCTATTATCATCAATCACGTGTCTAAAACGTTCTATATTTTTGTGACTTACTGGTAAGCAACAGCCCCAGGAGCAACTAGAAGTAAAAAAGAAGCAAGAGGCTTGTGATTCCTTAAATGGTGATCCTGAAAATCTTTCTACTATTATAACAGCTGTGGAAAGCAAAATGGGAAAGAATGTGAAGTCAAACTATGTGATTACTGTTTAAGTAAGGTTAAACCCAGGCCAGCATGGGCACAGAAGTAAAAACAAACAAACAAACATGCAAGGAGCCATCTCAGCTTTGTGGACTTAATTGCCAGGCATAATATAGTCTTAATAATCAACTCTAATCCCAAGGACTATGTGGTGCTTGTATTGCATTTGGGTGAGCAGAAAGGGAGAGGGATGGCTAAGCACAGGTGGAAATAGATGCCACACTCTAAGAAAATGATGCCTTGGCTCTATTCTTTCTACATTCTGAGGCCTATTTTGACTTCTACTGGGAACTAGCTTGCTGCAGATTGTACCCCTTCTCCCAGGTCTTGTGTAGGGATGTTAAGGACTAGATGACTATCTGATAAGCATATGCTTATCGGGTAGTCTGTTGACTAGTTGACTAGTCGATCCTCCCCCCTGCTGCGTCTATGAGATAGAGGCAGCAAATGGGGGGAAGGGGTACTTAAAAGTGGCAGCGGCGCAGCTGAGCCAGGGATCAGCTGTGCGCCGCTGCGCTTGAAACCCCAAAGCGGCATTTCAAAGGGGCAGCCACCACACAGCTGATCTGTGGCTCAGCTGTGCGGTGCTGCCCCTTTAAAATGCTGAAGCACCATGAGCCCAGGTTCAGCTGGGGACTTCCCAGGTAACCCCGAGTTCCAAGCGGCATTTCTCCAGAACCTGGGGCCAGCTGGGGAGACCCCAGCTGACCCCGGGCAGAGGTGGCATTTCAAAGGGGCAGCCGCTGCACATCTGATCCTGGGCTGAGCTGAGGGTGCTGCCCCTTTGAAATGCCACCTTGGCATTTCAAAGGAGCAACTCCGTGAAGCCCTGGTCAGCTGGAGCATGGAGGCAGCATGGAGCCCGAGGTCAGCGGGGACTCTGAGTACCCCGCTGACCCCGGGCTCCATGGCTTTGAAATACACAAGAGCCAGAGTTAAGGTTGCCTGGTGATGTGCTTCCAGAACATTGAGTTCAAATGCTTTCAAACCTCAGAAATCCAAAAAAAGAAAAATTTAGATAATGAAAATCTTCACTTTTTATAACAAGGAAAAACAAAGTAAAGATCAATGCCTGGTTTGCACCTTAACTTTTCTGTTGGAGCTGGTCATAGACACTGGGAACAGTTGTGGTAACATAATAAGTCAATATGAAGAACAACTGAGAATGTGCCATTGTTTGAATTATGCACTCACTATAGAGGAACACATGGGAAGTTCAGCAATGAGGATTCTGTTTGGGGTCGCTGACTACAGCTAGTTACAATAGGGACAACAATGACCTGTCCATTCTTCCTAGACTGCATCTACACTGCACCATTATTTCAGAATAACAGCCATTATTCCAAAATAACAATGTGAGCATCTACACAGCAATTCTGTTATTTTGAAATAATTTTGAAATAATGGACGGCTTATTCCAACTTCTGTAAACCACATTCCACAAGGAATAATGCCTCTTCCGAAATAGCTATTTCGGATTGGGGTGTGTGTGGACGCAACAAAGGGAGTTATTTTGAAATAAGAGGCCTCCAGGAAATCCCAAAGGTGCCCTGCTGGCCACTCCATCTACACTCCTCAGGACTGTATAGTTCCTCTTCCTCTGCAGCCCTTAAAGCTTCAGCCACAGGGGAAAGGGCTTGTGGCTGGGAGCTGGCCCCGACAGCCTCCAGCCACACCGCAGCTGCCATAGCAACTCAATGGGCCAGCATGGCTGACACTCGAGCCCCCCAAGAGTCCTCCCCTGCTCCCAGGGCACTCTCTGATGGCTTCTAGGAGCCTGCCAGGCACTGTAGGAGGCATGTGCCACCCTGGCCTCGGGAGGAAATCCTGGCCCTCACTGAGGTTTGGGGAGAAGAAGAAAACTTCCAGAAAACTCTGCTCCAGATGGTGCAATGCCAACATCTATGGCCTCATGGCTGATAGCCTGGCCACCAAGGGCCATATCCGGACCCAGAAGAGGGTTGGAATGAAAGTCAAAGAGCTCCATCAGGGCTACACCAGGGTGAGGGAGCAGAGCCCCACTTCTGCCCCTATTATTAGGGCCTGCACCAAATCCTGGGAGGTGGCACAGCCCTTTCCAACACACCCCCAGTGGTTGACTCAGATCTGGAGAAGCCTGTTGTTGCCTGCCTGAAGGTTAGAGCCGGTGAGAAGTAGGAAAAGGACCCCAACCCAGCCAGCACTGTCACTTTGGTGACTCTGGAGCTGGTACCCCTCAGCCTGGCTGTGTCCCGGGCATCCTCTGAGGCCGGGGAAGGACATCAGGCAAGTGACCTTATTTTTCTCACACAGACAGGGTGGAGGTGGCAGGCGGCAAGGGACTGGGCGGTGCTCCTCTCTTGGCCTGGGGAATAGCACTGCAGTCCATGCACATGAATGCACATGCAGCGGCAGTCTGCACCACACAGCCCCAGGAGGCTGCATCTGAGCACCCCTGTGCTCCTGCTCACAGGGTCTGGGGAGGCTGGCCGCACTTCAGACAATTGGGTAGGAACACCCAGGCGGGATACACAAGCCACCACTAGAAGCAGGCTGTGGCCAAGGAGAGAGAGAGAGACACCCACCCACCCACCCACCCACACACCTCTGCACTCTCAAGGCAGCACACACTCCCGGGGACAGTGTTGCCAGGTATAGGTGTGCCTGCTGCTCACACACCCCTCCTCCACACACTCCCCCCTTCTCCCCTAGTGGACAGGGATACAAGTTCTCTCCCCTTCGGATGCCATCACTGCTGGACACAGCATGTGTACTGCACCGAGGCAAGCCCAGCCAGCCTGAGTCCCCCCTACTGCCCATTGGATCCCAGTGTGGCCAGTAACTTCCCATGCCTGCTTGTTCCTGAAACTTGGGAGGGGGGTGTCAAGGTGCCCAGTGTGGCGTGAGAGGGTAGGCCGCATGCCCCATGATGCACAGTAGCATGTCCACATCCCCAACCCTGATGGTGTGCTCAGGGAAGAAAGCGCTGGCCTCCAGCTTCTGGAATAAGCTGGAGTTTCTGAAGACGCGGGCATTGTACACCTTCCCTGACCATCCAATGTAGATGTCTGTAAACTGCCCACGGTGGTTGACCAGAGCCTGCAGGACCATGGAAAAATATCCCTTCTGGTTTATGTAGAGAGAGATGCACAGTGGTCAGGGGCCTGAACGGGGATGTGGGTGCCATCAATAGCCATCCTGCAGTTGGGGGAAGCCCATGGCAGCAAAGCCAGTGATGATGAGGTACACATCATCGAGGTGGATGACCCTGCACAGCAGGATGGTGTTCATGGCTCTCACCACCTGCAGAAGGAGACAAACAAACAAACAAAACAGAGAATCACAGGGTGCCAGAGCCCTTGGGAGGTCACCAAGCCTCCTCCCCAACACACCAGGAACCACCCCCTGTGTTGCCCATCCCCTGGCTTCCAGATTGTGATGGAAACCCACTTCTCCAGGGGGATGGTGGGTCACATCTGGGTGTCCCATCGCGTGAGGGCAGGGGCGAGCTAGGCACACAGCTCCAGAAAGGTCTCCTTCCCCATGTGGAAATTCTGGAGCCACTGTGGTCGTCCCACCACTCCATCACAAGCCAGTCCCACCAGTCAGAACTGTGATAGAGATGCAGCCGTGTTAGTCTGGTGTAGCTGAAACAAAAGACAGAACTATGTAGCACTTTAAAGACTAACAAGATGGTTTATTAGGTGATGAGCTTTTGTGGTCCAGACCCACTTCCTCAGATCAATATGTGGAAGAAAATCGGCACAACCATACCAAAGTGATACAATCAAAAAAATGAACACATGTGAAATTGACAAATCAAATTTTAGAACAGAGTGGGGGTAAGAGGGGAAGGTTAGTTTCTGTGAGGTAATGACATAGGGGTGATAATTGGGGAAGCTATCTTTGTAATGGTTGAGATAATTAGAGTCTTTGTTTAAACCCATACATAAAGTGTTTAGCTGCCAGAAGCAGTGGTGCACAGTGGGGTGCAACTGGAACAGCTGAGCTCCCAGACAGAGGCTGAGGGTCTCCTAAAGCAGATGGGAGCTGCATTCCTGCAGGGCTAGGACAGCAGCCTGTACAAATTGCTGCAGAAACTGCAGCATGACAGCCAAGGGCCATTGTGTGCCCAGAGGCAGCTCTGGCTCTATAGCTGGGAGTGCTGTAGTGTCCAATAACAGGGCAACCAAAGCATGCAGTGAAAATGCTTTGCTATCCCTCAGAGAGGTAGATAAGCAAAAGAAGAAGCTGAGAAATAGCTGTACGGGGGGGGTGTGCCCACGTCTCAGATAGCCTTAGGCAGCAGCTCTAGGAAGTAACTGCTGACCCGATGTCCTGCCTGAACTGGTTCTGCGTGGCCTTAAATGCAAGTTAGCATCTAATCAGTGTAGACGCTCTATTTCAAAATAGCTAAGAGCTATTTTGATGCACATTTTGTGTGTACATGCACTATTTCAAAATAAGCTATTCCAGAAAATACATTCCAAAATAGCTTATTCTTAAATAAGCATGCAGTGTAGATGTACCCTAAGACATACAATTAAACTCACTAAGACCAATGGGAATACTCATCTGAGAAAGGACTACTCATGTACATTATATTTTGTTTCATTGAGACCCTAGAAAACGAGCACTTTGGCTTTAACAATATGTACCTCTGTGAGGTAGTTTCACATTCATGTAAACAGTAAGTCATTTCAAATCTTATTTTATGCTATGTAGGCATGTATGATTCATGTAACAGAGAGAGAAAGAGAGAGAGAGAGAGAGAGAGAGAGAATTGTATCTTTACATTACAGTGCCAAAGTTTGCCTTTCATTTTACAAAATGCTAAAGAAATAAAACAAATAATTAGACTTGCCCTAGGTTACATTTTCATTTAATTTCAAACTTATTTCTAATGAAAACAATGGCAACATATCAGTGGAAATCCATATAGACATAACACAGTCTTCTTTTTCTCTTTCAGCTGTTGTTTTAAAATCAATTATATGTGAGCCACAGAGACCTGAAGGTAGCTACTGAGTCAACACTGTGTTATTGCTACTGGACCATCTTTACAACCCAAACATATTTTAACCACATGTCAATCACATTCTAACAGCAGAGTCTTTTATTAGTTTTCTCTAAATTATTACTTTCTTTGCCGTTTAAATGGAATAGAAAATTGAAATACTGTTTTACATTTTTATATTTCCCACCAGAAAATTTAAAACTAATCTAAAAGAAAACAACAAGCAATATATCAGCTTTGTCAATCAATATTGACATACTGTTCAGTTCCATCTGTATGGTAATATCTAGATTCATTTTGAAAATGTATTTTTCAAATTAAAGATCACCAAAAACACAATTTTGATTTAATTCCAGTGAATAAATATGTATAATTTCTAGCCACAGGAAGATGGTCCTTATATTTTGGTAAAATTTTGGATGAAAAATGGATAGCCATACTAAATATATGCTGCAGGCTTATATTTTTACACTCATAGACTAAAAACTGCATTTTCATAGATTTTTATTCTGAGTTGAGATTTAAGACTAATATATAGATTCTGTGTTCAATCTTCAGCTGAGTTTCAGCAGTATATTCAGCAGCTAAATTCTTATTTTGAAAATTAATTTATAGTAAATATCCATGTATAGACCACACAGGTCTGGGCATTTCTTTAAATTAAAAAAAAATCACATGTTAAAATAGTTACAATTGCTTCTTTCCTGCTAACTAGAAAGAAGAACCTCACAATCAGATAGTCAGCCTTCTTAGTTTTCCTGCCTCCAAGGACTTTCTTAATAATGGTATGTCTATACCACAAACCAAAATCAATTTATATTAGGTTGACTTACAGCCACACCAGTTATTGCTACAGTGGTGCATATCCCCTCTACCCTCCTTGGATTGTTGGCATACAGGGAGCTGACAGACTTGCTGGGCTCTGGCTAAGGTGTGGAAGGGGCAGAGGGGCAGAGGTGTGGAAGGGGCAGAGTCGTCCCTTCCCCCCTCCCCGCCCCGAATACTGGCCTCCCCTCCTTGCCCAGGGCCTGGCAAATCTGTTAGCCACCCTGGGCAGAAAGGTTAGGGCTGAGGGTTAGCCTCCCTCAAGCAGCCATTCATTGCCACTCAATGTGCACCACTGTGAGCTCCAACAGTGATTTAAAGGGCCCAGGGCTCTGGCTCTGGCTCTGGCTACTGCAATTTGCTGGGCCCCATGGCAGCTGCTCTCTTTGTCCCCATCACCCCCTGACCTAAGGGGGCAGTTTGGGTTAATAGGAGCCTCATCTCTCAGCTCCACCAGCAGCTTCGCTTGGCTGCCCCTCAGGCTCCTGGGACGCTCTCCCACCCCTGCTCTCTATCCCTCCCAGGAGTGGAAGAAAGCTGCTGGTAGCTCTCCCTCATCCCCATTCTCCATTGGAAGTAGGGGAAAGCCGCCCGAGTTTTCTCACCCTGGCTCCAAGCTGGGGGCAGGGTCAAGCCACACTACACAGACACTGTGTCAGTCTGACTGCAGAGAGATAAGCCTTATGCTCTTGTGGAGGTCAAATCATTATGTTGGTATAGTGGAGCACTGATATGGGTAGGAGGAAGGCTATAGTGAAGACACTGACATAACTGAGATGACAGAAGCTGTCTTATATAGACCTAACTATATAGTACTATAGACCATCTCTAAGAAAGTTAATTTCATGTAGCATACATCAAAGAGGAGAAGTATTAAAAGGGATCTATATCAACCTGCTCAGACTTTTTAGCTAAATATCTGAGGGGTTTCTAATGGGACCCATCACTGAAATATTCAAGCACTGACCACACAAAATGGATGTCAGAGTGAAGTGCAAAATGGATTTACTGGAATTTCTGAATCTTTTGCATTTCTGGTTTATAGAAAGCTCTGCTTGAGGTCAGATGTTCTGTGAGGGAGAAAAAGGGGAATGCATAGGGTGGAGAGGTTTTATCAAATGGGAATGTTTTGCAGGGCATCTAAAGGTAATCTTGCTCTAGATTTATCTAATCTCCTTCATTCCACAGAAGGATCTCAATTTAGAATGCTTTGTCCTCATCTTTCATATGCTTAGCTCAGAGATTTGTGTTGTGCATTGTCCGAGAGAACACAATGGATTTGTAATGAAGATATGGTCTTCAATGTAGTTGGAACTTAATCCATTAGTTTCCCCCTACATTTCTCGTATTTAAAAGGTAAATCTAAAACAAAATCCTCACATATCTTTATATATACATATATATATTCTCAAATGATTAAAAGTTAAAAAAAAAACCCCTCTTTGGTTCTTAGTTATATCTGAGCTTCTAAAAAGCCTGACTATGTTTTAGTTTTCATAGTGTCCGGTCCAATTTTGAAAATAGTTATAAATACAGTATAGATAACCTTACTTATCTGAGTAGTTTTGTGGCCTGAGGTTAGATATTCTGAGGTGACAAATGAAGATTTGAACTCCACAGTTCTCATTAATACTGTGGAAGCTGTGTGATTAAATCATATTTACATTATGCAGAAAATGTATCGCTCTGATTCTAGCCACAATAAGTACTATATATAACCTGCATAAAAGGCTGAATTGAATGTCCACCAAAGTCATTCTTTCTGTTGATATGCGTGGGCATTAAGGCTCAAATTATTGTACGTTTCGGTGTTAGCTGCTGTTTACCTGTGCTTGTTTACTTCAGCTCTGCATTCAGTGATAGTGAACATACCCACAGAATTTCCACATTCCCCAATGTACACTCTCTACTAGTACTCACATGCCATGATTTCACCTTTCACAATCAAAACTAGAAAAATGTACTTTTATTTTTCTAACAAGCTTGATGTTGAAGTAAATTAAGCCTCTGAGAATTCTCTAAACTTCCTCAGGAGTTGGGCCTTTGAGAGAAGTTTTGGTGTCAGAATCAGCAAGCCCCAAAAATTGATGAATGCAGTAAATGCTGCTAGTTTTCTAGTTAAAAGTTTACAGGAAGAAAAAAAGCAATTCCACTTTCCCCATCCAAATAAAAAGGGTTACATAATCCAGAGTATTCAATAAAGCTAGCCCTTATGACTAATGTCTCCTTTACATTAAATAAAAGGTTGATGAAAAAGTGTGTATGTCTTCATTTAGAGTTTCTATTGTCTTTGTCTCTTTAGTTAGAAACATTTATTACTGCTGGTGGAAGGGCAGAGGAGGGATTGTAATAGAATATAGTACTGTCAAACAGATAGTCAGAAAGCACAGAGCAGAACTCTGAACAACAAAAAGAAGATATTTTACAACTCGGTGCTTCTGAAAAGGTTTACGCAGGGTTGAGGTGATTATAGAGGCATTAAATGAGCAAGAAACTGATGAACATGATCCAGATCATCAATAAGCAATCCAGATGTGCAGTGCAAGTGAATGAAGAGATTGATGAATCCTTTGAATCAGGCAGGAGAAGCAGTAGGAGTTTGACAGGTTATTTACTGGCTGCCATAACCTTTAATGTTGCTCCATGAATCAGCTGGCACAGAATCACAGCAATGGTATGCTCAGTCTTAGGGCACCTGGCTCCACTGCTCCTACAGCGCCCCCAGCAGCTTATCACCAGATTTGACACCACACTCTTTTTTCCCCCCACCATAGCTGTTTGCTAATGCAGCTAGCTACAAGAGAGGGCTGTAACTCTAAAGTAAGACCAGAGAGGAAAAGGGTACACAGTAGTGTCTAGATAGGGATAAACATTAGCACTGCAGAGAATACTTAAAAGAAATACAACCATTATGGATCCTCTGATGGGATCTAACACAGCCTCTGAAGGGGTTAATATGGGCCTAGGAGGCCAATTAACACACTTGGCAAGACCTGTGCGAGATTGAAATCCAGGTTGAGTTGATAATGAAGTTGAAGTGTGAAGGGGGCTGCATGGTGCTGATAAAGCCAGAAGTTTATAGGGGAGAGGATCTGTAAGGAGACATTTTGCAGGTGCTTTCAGGAGGACAGAAAAAGATAGGAAGTCTGAGGAAATAGACTGTGGCTTCTAGATACAGGGTTCCCTAGCTGTAATCCAGATTAGAGGGTGGGGGTGAGGAAGGTGGGGATGAAAATCCTTGAGGTAAGTGGTATAAGGACCATAGAACCCAGAGACAGACAGAAGACTTGTTATAAGGTCATTGGACTCACTGTAACCCTGAAACACCAAGTTGTGAGAAGAGAGAGAACTACAGTGATGGACAGGGCTCCAACATGGAGATGGGGAAGAAGAGAACATTTTATCAGAGCCCAGAAGCTCTGGGGGGACCTGGCCCAGGCTGGAGAGAAATTGACTATGGAGGCCTAATTCATTATTTTGAAATTAAAAGGCCAGAAAAATAAAGCTTTAAAGTTAATTGGCCTAATTATAAAATGTTTGTAGTCATGTTGGTCTTTTAGAATAAAATAGTTAAGACATAAACAAGATATAATACCTTTATTGTGATCAAAGGGTTACAAAATTGTCAGCAAACTTAGAGGACTCTCAGGATGGGTGTTACGTTAAATAAAAATAGCAAAAGTGGCATTTTTTCAGAAAAGTAGAATACATAACAGTAATTTCAGACTTAAAATAAACTGTTTTCTTGGCTCATGAGATGGTATGTATGGGATGAGGAATTGTTGTTTGTGTTTGGGAGAGGGCTGTTTTACAGGTGTAACCCATCTACCAGGTAGTGCCAGTGGCAGCCAGGGCTGGTTCAATATCTAGGGGTTCCTCTCCATCCATCCAACACAGAACCAGCTCGAGCCCCCAGCCTGTAACCTGGGAAATTCACACACACTTCTGGGTGCCTCTGAGAGGCAATGCTTCCTCCTTCGCAAGCACTGAATCTGAATGTACAAAAATAAAGCTTTTTAAAAATGGGAGGTAAGTAATTTGGGAAAACACCATAGAGCTCATAACCAAAACCACAAGTAAACATCCCAGCTCAAGTAGGTTGGGCAATGTCCTTTTCCTCTCAGGTTCGCTAAGTCCAGCAATGTAAATGTCCCCTTCACACACCCAGCCCTTCTCTGCATTCCACCCACAGTTGCTGCCCTTGGTCAGGGCAAACCCAGAGTTCAGAGGTGCATTCGCAGAGTTCACCTCCCATCCTGAGTGGGGGATGGGTAGGAGGTATCTGATCACTCACCATCCACCTGCTCACTGCTCTCTGGCACCGCTCTGCTGGCTGTCCTTACTCCTCTCCATCACCACCCTGCTGGCTGCTCATCATGCTGCCCGTCGCATCTTCTGCTGGCTTGTGGTAGATTTGGCTCTGGGCCAAAGCTTGTGATTTCAGCTCTCAGTGATTTCAGCTTTTAGCCCAAAGCACAGTCCAGCCACAAGAGCTTCCAGCATCCACTGGAGTAAATTTAAATACTAAAGAGACTCCTTATGGAGCCTTTCTTTAGCTCCAGCTATTATTGAAACAGTGGGGAAAAACAGGCGGAGTCCGTTTGTTTAGCTCACACCTGGAGGACATGCAACCTGCTGACTCAGAGTCCTCCCTCCCAAGCTTAATCTCATAGTCATAGGGTTATGGAAGTCGAGCCTCTGTCCATCCAAATGTATTTACACTGACAGGGTCTCTCCTTTTGAACTGAGTTGAACACTGTCTGACTTTTCTGCATTCTCACAATAACTGCAAGCATTGGTGATTATATCTCACAATTCCTGCATTTTGTTCTAACACAATTTGTGACCCCACAACAGCCAAGTTGATTACAACGCGCAAAACACCATTGTAACAGCAGAATATCTAACACATCTAAGCGAAGCAGGAGCAAACTGTAATTATTTGAACATGCCCAGGATTCCTTTCCCATTCTAGCTGGTTTGATTCAGACCCTGCTTACACAGGTTTGTACTGTTAGTACCAAGGGTCATCATGCAAAAACAAAGGCCATGCCATGCCTGGCTATAAGAAGGTGATCCGGCAGTGAGTGAACCCCTTTACAAGTCCAAAGTACAGTTACTAAGGCCATGTCTGTACTACGTGATAAGGTCAAATTTATTAAGGTTGAATTTATTAAGCCTCTCCAAGCACACCGCCGTGCGCTCCATCACAGCCATTAAGAACAAAAAGACATTGTCCTGGTGCTTAACTTGCAGTTCCCTGTAAGCTTTCCTTTCCTGCCGCTCCACTGTCCTTTCCTGCCACTCCACTCATACCTCCTCCAGTAGCATATTCCTCCACTCCATTTGCTCCTTAAAAATATCTTCTCTTGTCCGCGGCTTCCCTCCTCTGGGTTCACCACACCCCAGTTCCTGGGAGAGTGTCATGAGGAAGAGAGGGGGTGCCAGAGGCTGAAGCCATGCTAACAGCAGAGGCAGCAGTTAATAGCTTCCCCTCCTTCAGCCAAGTTGCCATGCGAGATATCAGACTTCTCTGAATCACACAGAATGATAGGGCAGCTGATACTGACTGTTGCCAGAAACCTGGGCCTTATGCTGCAATGCTTTGTGCTGCAGTGATGCCAGATCACTTACTGCTGGCTTGGCATGGTTAGGTGTCCTACTCTGGAGGCCAGAATAAGGCAGGCTTTCCCAGAAACCTTGTGAGAAGGATCAAAGAGTTTATGAGAGCTCCATGGAGGTGTGCAGGGAGGATTCCCACTCCATCTTCAAACACATTAACAAACTCTTCCAGGCCCCCCACACTATGTAGGCACAGAGTTCACTTCACATCATACCCAACTGCCATAACCCCCTTGTAGCAAGAAAAAAAATATAAACTCACCAGAAATGCCCTCCCTGGGATCACTGCCTGACTGTGAAATGTCCTGGGAGGAGGGGACTGTCTCCAAGGTTATGCAAAGTTATTGGCTCTTGCCGCTCGCCACCTGGCCATTCCCCTCCTCCTCCTCCTCTTTCTCCATTACCATGCTGTCCTCCATGCTGCTGCCAAGATGAGTGTATTGGGAGGATTCCACTGGCTGGCTTGGGAAGCCGGTCAGGTTCCCCCCTTGGATCACTTGCAGCTGGTTACAGAAGCAGCATGTTTGCAGTGATGCACCTGACCATCCATTTGCCTCCTTTGTCTTGTAATAGGAGTGCCTCAGCTCCTTTATTTTAACATGGCACTTCTGGGCATTCCTGGCATATCCTTTATCCACCTTGCATTTTGTGATCTTTGCCTAGATCTCTGTGTTTTATTTGCTGCTTTGGAGCTTGGAAAGAATGGATTCCTCTCCCTACACCTTAATGAGCTCCAAGATCTCCTTCACATTCCGTGCTGGTGCTTTTCTGTGCCCCTGGGAACTGGAGCTCATGGAGCTCATGGAATTTGAACTCAAGGAACTCATGGTCATATGTGCTTCTCAGGTGTGCTGCCTTCTCGGAGGTGTGTATGCAATGCTGTTCACAGGGGAAATTCAATTCAAACTTTCCCAGGGTTTTCCTGTTCATCTGGAGAGCAGCACAGTCACAAGTTCTGACCAGAGGGGTCACAGTGGAGCACTGTGGAATGCATCCCAGAGGCCAAGAATGTCGATTTTCACAACACTGGGTCTACACTACCATAAATTTGACCATGCAAGGTTGAATTTTGTATTACTCCCTGTGAAGAACAGGAGTACCAAAATCGAATTCAGTGGCCCTTAACATTGACAGAATGGGTTTGTGGACTCATTGTTTAGAAAATTGAACTTATGCATTTAAATTCAGCCTGAAAACCTAATATAGACAAGGCCTGAGTTTTGTACCCTAGCAGCACCTACAGGCTGCGTCTAGACTGGCAAGATTTTGCGCAAAAGTAGCCGCTTTTGTGCAAAAACTTGCCAGCTGTCTACACTGGCCGCTTGAATTTGCGCAAGAACACTGGCTTTGTAATGTACAAAATCAGTGCTTCTTGCGCAAAATTCACGCTCCTGCTCGGGTTGCACAAGAATACTTGTGCAAGAGGGCCAGTGTAGACAGGGAAGGACTGTTTTGCAAAAGCCCGATGGCGAAAATGGCCACCGGAGCTTTCTTGCGCAAAATTGCGTCTAGATTGGCCATGGATGCTTTTGCAAAAGCACTTTTTTTGCGCAAAAGCATCCGTGCCAATCTAGACGCGCTTTTGCGGAAATACTTTTAACAGAAAAACTTTTCCATTAAAAGTATTTCCACAAAATCATGCCAGTCTAGACGTAGCCACAGGCTTTAATAAGGATTGGGATTCCATTGTGCCAGGTGGTATACAATACCCTCACACCGTACAGCTAACAGTCTTAATAAAGTGCAGTTGTAACTATGTCAGTTCTAGGATACTAATAAGATAAGGTGAAAGAAGCAATATATTATTACCTTATTGTGACTTGGTCCAATAAAATATATTACCTTTCCCACTTTGTCTCTGTAACAACCTAAATAGACAAGAGAGACCAATAGCAATTGACAAACAAGGGCAAATATATTAAAAAGGACAAAGATTATTAGTTGATTTTTGCTTGAAAATATTAAAAGATAAATGTTTTGACAATTTCTAAACATTTTTCTAATATTTTTTCAAGCTGAAAAATGTGTCATGATCAACTCTTTCCCACAACTTTTTCACTTACTTGAATCAGTATTTTCTGAAATAAAAATATTTGTTGAAAAAACATGACCACTTATACTCACACTCTATTTACAAAGATAAGAAAAAATAACTGAAAAATATTTGGGAAATAATATACATCATGACTGTTGTTAGTAGAGGAAGCTTGGTTAGGGATAGACAAAACAATCCTTTAGCAAAACCTACAAAAGACAAGTAAAGATATCAGAGTGCAAAACACGGTCTGACATCACACCAGAAGTAGATAGGCCCAATTCAGTATGGCACTTGGGTGTATGGTTAAATACTTATATAGGGATATTGTCTTGGAGACATAAACAGCAAATGAGCAGGTAAATGTGTTTGTTTAAATCCAATTGGATTTTTTTTTAAAGTAAAGAAAATAGTAATTGCGTATTATATCATTAAATTGAGCATTATAATTAGAAGAGTACAAAAAAACTGTCTTCCAGCCTCCTTTCCCCCTCAATATCTCCTCAGTCTTCTGACAACAGGTTTGATTTTTCTTTAATTGGAATAGGGCAGCCTTTTCAATGCATAATGCATATTTGGGCATTTAGAAACAATACAGAGTTGCTTCATTTCAAAAAGTGGCTTCATGACATATACTGTATTTATACCTATGGGCTGTGTCTACACTGGGCCACTTATTCCGGAAAATCAGCCGCTTTTCCGGAATAAGGTGCGAGCTGTCTACACTGGCCGCTTGCTTTTCCGGAAAAGCAATGACGATCTACTGTATGAAATCAGCCGCTTTTCGGAAAGCTATGCCGCTCCCGCTGGGCAAAAGTCCTTTTTCCGGAAAAGCTTTTCCGGAAAAGGGCCAGTGTAGACAGCTTTTCCGGAAAAGCAGAAGAAACGGAAAAAAGCGGTTTGGTCGCCACGAGACCCCGTAGGAGCCCTGGACTTCCTGGTAGGGAGGCTGCTGGGCGCACGTGGCAGGAGCACTTCGCAGACCCTGCAGCCTGAGCTCTGCCACGTGCTGCTGTGCTGCCCAGCCACACATTGGACCGCGCCATGGCAGCTCCGGCTGGTGAGCCCCCTGCACCCCCAGCACAGGAGGCCCCCAGGGGCCGCAAACGCCGGGCCCCATCCTGGACCCCCAGGGAGCTGGAGACCCTCCTGGACTTGTGGCAGGAGGAGGAGGGTCTCCACGACCTGCACTCCAGGCGCCGCAATGTGGAGCTGTACACACGGCTGGCCGACAACCTGGCACAACAGGGACACCCCACCCGGAATGCCGAGCAGGTCCGCTCGAAAGTGAAGGAGCTGCGGCTGGGGTACGTCCGGGCCAGCGAGGGCAGGGGGCAGGACCAGACCTGCCCCTACTATGACCGGCTGAACGCCTTCCTGGGCCAGCCAGCCCCGCAAGCCCCGGACGCCCCTGTGGACACCTGCCAGCGCCCCATCAGACGACCCACCGAGCAGGGGAGGGAGAGGACAGCAGCAGCGCGTCCGGCGCGGAGGAGGCCACCACCCAGCAGGCCCCTCCAGCAGCTCCTCCGAGGCCGAGGCCGAGGCCGGGAGGAACCCACTGGTGAGTCTTTGCAGTTTGCACTCCCAAAGGGTGGGGGCGGAGGGCGGGGTGGGGAGCCAGGTGCCCAGAGGAGGAGGGGGAGAGCATTTCACTCAGGCCACGTGAGCTGCACGCTGCGCCGCATGAGGCAGCAAGCAGCACGCAACCTCGTGCAGCCTGGCGACCGAGCGGCACATGGCCGCGCAGGCAGCTGCAGGGCACGCCTGGGACCGTGCTGCTCACACACATGCGGCGGGACCAGGGGAAGGGTGGATGCCGGCTGGAACCGGCCAGGGCCCCAGGGACTCAGCCCAGAGCCCTCACCTCCGCCAAGGGTGCAGCACGGAGAACAGCACACTGTCCCATGCCTGGCAGTGAGGCACAGCCAGCTGCTCCTGGGAAAACCGCAGCGCCACAGTCCTCGCCTGCTCCCGGTGCCTTGGCTGGTTCCCGAGGAAGTCCCCACTGTGGCCGCACATGTCCCTGGGCTACCGGCCTTGCGGGAGGGATAGTGGGAGGGACAAGGGCCCCTGAGTTTTGCTGCAAGGATGGGACACCCCCACCCACTCACGCTTCTGGTTACGTCCAGGAGATATCCCACGCGAGGATCTGAGAGCCCAGACCGCCTCTGCCAGATGTGCTCCCAGGCACTGCGTGGGGATGCATCTCGCTCCTGTCAAACACCAGCGATTAGCCCAAAGCTTTTCACAGTCTCCACCGGCAGGAGTTCCACAGGTGAACGCAGCACAAGCACCCTCCCGCCCTCCACGGGCCAGGACACAGACTGGTGCTTACAATACTGGAGAGGGGACCCTACTCCAGCAGGGCGGTCCTCCTGCCAACATACAACACGGGGGCAGGAGGGAAACCGAGTGGGCCCAAGCCACACAACTGTGGGGTCACCTGGGCTCAGGGGTGGAGGGCATGAGATGTGGGGACAGTGGACGGCCTGCCTGACTGACCCATCCTTTCTTCTCTTCCCTGCAGCGGGACCCAGCACCAGACCCGACACTGCGGCAGCAGCGGCACCCCCAGCTGGCCAACCCCGGAGGCACAGGCGGCGGCAGAGAGACCAGCTTCTGCGCCGCCATGTGCGTGCCGTGGAGGCAATCCAGGCCTCCATCGCTGAGCGGGTGCAGGGGGACCTGCAGTGGCGGCAGGAGGGCTGGGCTGCGTTCCTACATGAGTGCAGAGGGATGCGCACAACCATGGACATGCTCACGGCACATTTGGTCCATGCCATTCATTATGGCATGGCCGGACCCCATGCCCCGCCATTCCTCCCGGAGCACAGCCCATGCCCCTCCTATCCCAGCTCCTATCCCAGCTCCTGCTCCTGCTCCTGCTCCTGCTCCTGCCCCTGCCCCTGCCCCTGCTCCTGCCCCTGCTCCTGCCCCTGCTCCTGCCCCTGCCCCTGCCCCTGCTCCTGCCCCTGCCCCTGCCCCTGCCCCTGCCCCTGCTCCTGCCCCTGCTCCTGGTCGTGGTCGTGCCCGTGGTCGTGCCCACCTCCCGTGCAGCCTGCCCCTCACGCGGTCTGCCCAGCGTGTGCAGGCCCCCGGAGGAGCAGTCGCAGGGGCCATCCATCCCAGTAACTGCCCCCGTCCCAGTTGAAGGTCCCCGTCCCAGTCCCAGTTGAAGGTCCCCGTCCCAGTTGAAGGTCCCCGTCCCAGTCCCAGTTGAAGGTCCCCGTCCCAGTAGAAGGTCCCTCCCCTTGTAAATAAACAGTTTTCTATTTTTCTGTTCATTCCTGTGTTGGTTATCGTGTTACTCTAGTAACTGTAGGAAATGATGTGAGATGCCAATTAGCCACTTAAATTTAACAGGGTTACAAACTGCAGACAACAAAATCTGTACTCTATCACTGGGGGCCCTTTTTAAGTGCTCATTGGTTTGTGGCGCATAAATAAATACTGAGACTTTTCAGTAAAATGTAAACCACAAACTATATTTACATAGCTCACAAACAAGCAAGAACAGTTAAAAGATGCACACTACAGATAATTAAACATAGTCTAGGCGCAGGGAGGACAATTGGTAGTGTTGCTGGCCACCTCAATCCTTTGGTCCTTCCGGGCCTCAGGAGAGGAACAGCCAGGAGATCCTCGACGGAAGATGATGGCGGCTGGCCACCTCAATCCTTTGGTCCTTCCGGGCCTCAGGAGAGGAACAGCCAGGAGATCCTCGACGGAAGACGACTGGAATCAGGTACGCTGACTTGAGCCTTCCGCACGACCCCGAATCCTCGTGGCTGTTCTTCGGGACAGACGATGGTGGCCTAAACCCTAGCCTAAACTAAAAGAAAAACCCCTGACTAAGCCCGACGCACCCGGCGAACAGTCACGATGACGGCCGATGTGCTTTGACCCGACGCTTTACAATTGGGGGAGGTAAGGGAGGGGGTGGGGAGGGGTAGGGGACGGGCGGGAGTAGTCTGGGAGACCCAGGCGACCCTGCTACGGGCTTGGGCAAACATGTCCACCAGGGCCTCTCTGATGCGCACCGCATCCTGGCGCGCCTGGCGGACGGCAGCTGTGTCGGGCTGTTCCAAGGTCTGTGCCTCGGCTGCCATCCATGCAGGGAGGAAGGCCTCCCGCTGCGCTCCACAATGTTGTGGAGCACGCAGCACGCTGGCCAGTACCTCCGTTGCATTCTGCTCACCCATGTCGAGACGGGTGAGCAAACAACGGAATCGGGCTTTAAACGCCCAAAGGCCAGCTCCACTGGGTTTCGGGCCCGGTTGAGGCGGTCGCTGAACCGGGCCCGGTTCTGGTCCGGCTGCCCGTGTAGGGCCGCATTAGCCAGGGCATCAGGGGTAGGCGGCGTCGCGACGACGCAGATGGGCATAGGCACATCCCGACAGTCAAGTCTCGCCGGGAAGTAGGTGCCCGCCTTCAACCTGCGAAACAGTCCAGAGTTGCGGAGGATGCGGGCGCCGTGGTGCCCGGCCGGACCAGCCCCGTAAATGTCCAGGAAGCGGCCCGGTGGTCCACGAGGCCTGCAGAACAATGGAGCAGTACTTGCGGTTCATAAAATGGGCCGCTCGATGCCCGGGCCCGGATGGGGATGTGGGTGGCGTCCAGGGCTCCCCGCAGTTGGGGAACCCGAGGGCAGCGGCCGCCATGGTATCATCCACGCCGCGCAGGCGGATGATTCGGGAGCAGGATGTTGTTGATGGCGTGGACGACCTGCAGAAGGGTGCAGAGAAACACAAGGGAACACATCACGCACGGCAGGGGTGAGTGTGCGCTCCCTTGGGGCCCCCTTGATTCCCTCTGTCCTCACACACACCCACACACACACACACCAGGGCCCTCGCCCCACGGCCCCCACCAGCGGGCCTGTGCAAGGGAGGGACGGCCCAAACCCCTGGCCGACCCAGCCTGGAATCTTGGCTATCCCTGGGCCTGGAGTGCAGCACCCTCCCCCCATCCCACTCCCCCTGGGACTTACCTCCACGACGATCACTCCGACGGTTGATCGCCCCACCCCGAACTGCTGTGCCACCGAGCGGTAGCTGTCCGGTGTGGCCAGCTTCCAGAGCGCGATGGCGACCCTCTTCTTGATGGGGATGGGTGCCCGCAGCCGGGTGGTGGCTCTCTGCAGCGCGGGGGTGAGCCAGGTGCACAGCTGCAGGAAGGTCCGCTTTCTCATGCGGAAATTCCTGATCCATTGGTGGTCGCCCCAGACCCCGAGGACCAGCCGCTCCCACCAGTCGGTGCTGCTCTCGAAACTCCAGACGGGCCTCTCTACGGTGGGGTGCTGATGCCACACGGTTGCCAGGGCCTCCCTGGTGAGGGAGTCCAATGCGATCTCTGCCTCCTGGTTCATGTACACCATGGCACCGGCCTGCAGCACGAGCAGCAGGCACTCGTACAGCTCCAACAGGGGCCCGAGCAGGCAAATGGCCACCCACGGCTCCATGGCAGACAGAGCAGGGCAGAAAAACTAAACTCAGGGAAAAGCAGTTGGGGGCCAAAGGGTGGTGTCCCCAAAACCCAGAGGGCAACCACTGAACCTGCTAAGGGTGCCAGTCCCTGGCAGAGGTCCCAAGGCAGGGAGCAGGAGACCAACGGCTGTCCGGCGAGACCCCTTTAAGCACGTGTCTGAATGGCGCCCGGCCCCGCCCCGGAAAGGTCTGGTGGCCTTTGCCCTCTTCAAATGGCTCCGGCTTCTGCTTTTCCCGAAAAGCGCCAATCGTAGACGCCGCTTTTCCGAAAAGCGATCGTTATAACGGTAACTCCGGGACCAATGTAGACGCTTTTTCCGAAATACTTATAACGGAAAACTGTTCCGTTTTAAGCATTTCCGGAAAATCATGCCAGTGTAGACGTAGCCAAAGTGTTCCTGTGGAATTAGTATGACCTCTTACATATAGCAGAAGATAGAATATACCTATAAGGACTAGTCTCAGAGGGGTAGCCATGTTAAGACATGTCTACATTAGGAAATTATTTCAAAATAACTACCGAAATAACTATTTCAAAATAGCATGTCCACATTACAGGAAAGCATCAAAATTAGTCCAAGGCAGGCTCCCTTCATGTGGACATGGTACCTCGACTTAGAGCTCCAGGACGCACTAGGCAGTAATTACTTTGAATGATTCTGGGGAGTAGTTATTCAAAATAGCAGCAATGGAGCATCCACACTACTGCTATTTCAAAATAACTATTTCAAAATAAGCGTTATTCCTCATGCAAAGCAACAGTTATTATTTCAAAATAACCACTCCCTTATTTTGAAATAATGGTTTTGGTAATGCAGCTGTTCTACTTGTTATTTTGAAATAACTCCCTAATGTAGACCGGGGCAGAGTCTGTAACTTCAAAAATAGCATGTTAGTCTATGACAACTTAGCCCTGGTCTACACTAGGGAGTTATTTCAAAATAACTCTTCTTATTTTGAAATAACAAGCAGAATGTCAACACTACCAATCCCGTTATTTCGAAATAATGGGCTGGTGACTTTGAAATCAGTATTCCTGCTTTCCTCAGGACATTCAAAATTGTTATTTTGAAATAGTGTTAGTGTGGACACTCCACTGCTGCTATTTCAAAATAACTGGCATCCAGAGGCCTCTTACAGCTGAACTTGTGGCCCCACTGGCCATACCCTGCCAGCTCCACTGCTCCCCTTCTCCTGCAGAGCTTAAAACAGCAGGCTACAGAAAAAGGGTTTGTGGCATGTACAGACCTTTGCCAGCCCCATGCTGCACAGCACCATCCCAGGAGCCATGGAAGACCCCAGTGCTCCCCTAGAGCCCCCATGGCTGCCAGCACTCCTGCAGCACCCTCAGCTGCCATTGGCCAGGAACACAGGAGAACACAAGCCTAGACTGGCGCGGAGATACCTGGACTTCATCAAGGTCTGGGGTGAGGAGACCAACCTCCAGGCTCTCCACACCAGAAAGAGAAATGCCAATGTCTACGACTGGATGGCTGCCAGCCTAGCTAAGAAATGACACACGCAGACCCTCCACCAGGCGCGGGTGAAAATAAAAGAGCTCTGGCAGGCCTACAACAAGGCTATGGAGCAGAGCGGACGCTCTGGGATGGCACTGCACAGCTGCCACCATTATGAGCAGCTGGATACCATCCTGGGAGTGGGGCCAGTCACCGTCCTGCCATCGTCATGGAGTCTGGCCAGGACATGCCCTGTGTCAGCCTCCATGAGGGCAGGTTTGAGGAGGAGGAGAAGGAGGAAGAAGAGGAGGAGGATGCCAGTCAGGCAACCATGCCCATCAACCTGGACCTGCTCTTCACCCTGAAGCCAGTACCAGTGATGACCGTCTGTAGCAGCACATTGTTGATGGCCTTAAGGCTACCTGCAGAAACACGGCCTGACTGTGGATTTCCCCATGGAAAACTGATTCCCAAAGAAGCAATATCTGTCTGACGTGGCGAGCTTCCACAGGGCAATGTTGATGTGCTTCTACATGGGGATGGCGGGTCTCAGTTGGGTGTCCTGTCACCTGAGGGCAGGGAAAAGCCCCTCACAGAGCTCCAGGCAGATGGCCATCTACACGCAGAAATTCTGGAGCCACTGCTGGTCATCTCATTGCTGCATGACGATGAGGTCCCAACAGTCAGAACTGGTCTCCCTCTGTCAGAAGCGGTGTTCGCTGGTGTCCAGAGAATTGAGGGTCATTTGCAGCAGCAGGAGTGCCAGGACCTGGGTGAAGAGGTCCTCCAGTTTGGGCTGGTCATCGTCCTGCTGGGGCAACATGTGGGCAGTCTGGACAAATTGCACCATGAGGCGTAGTGCAAGGCCCATGAGCCTGGCACTGATTTGCAGTAGCTCTGGCTCCAAGTTATATGCACTGTGGCATCCGCAAGGGCAAGCAGAGCACACTGCATCCCTTTTAGGTGTCCCGTGAAGGGGCAGGCAGTAGGAGGAGTATCATGTGAGACACGACAGTAAAAAGGAGCCCCTGAAAGCACGCATCATAGCTTATTTAACCAAACAGCCACAGGAAGTATCCGCCCTCCTGGTGCCCATCCCAGAGTGCTTCTGGGGGCTCCAATCAGTGTGGACACGCTATTTCAAAATAATTCTGAGCTATTTTGATGCTTCCCCGTAGTGGGGATGCGCTATTTCAATTTTGTAATTTCAGGAGTTATGATTTTGATTGTACTTATTTTGAAATTATTTCCTAGTGTAGACATGCCCCTACAGCAGAATCCTCAGGTGTTAGAACTTCTATTTTCCTTCTCTCCTAGTCTATCCTCCTTCTCTCTGGCTGCTATATTAGGGCATGGTCTACCTGTGTCCTGAAGATCCAAAAGCGAAATATCAGTTCTTTAAAGTCAATGGCAACAGGTACAAGCTAGAGTAGCCTTCCAGATTCTCTAAGTTCCTTATTTCAGGAAATCAGGTAAGAAGAGAGTAGCCCCAGGACCAGAAGGATGTAAAAATCATTTTAAATCTTCTTCCTCAATTGTGCTGCATGCTTTTAGGCCACAGTCAAGGATCAGATAAAATTTCCACTAAAAAAATAGATACATGGATAAAGTAATGTTCTCTTCAATAACTGTATGGTTGTTCAGCTACTAATGTAATAGGCACCAGATAAATATACAAACAAATAATGTATCACCAGTAAGTGTGGTGAAAATTCTGCAGTAAGGGGACTTTTAAGGATGGGTAACATACATTGCAGCTCATATATTTTCCTAGATCTCAGTGTGACAGTTTAATTTAGGTTCCTGAGTTTTACTATATAGGTACATTGGACCCGTTAGTCCATAATTTACTTAAAACACTCATTGCCTTTAATAGTTTATCCTATATGAGGATTGCAGAAAAATCCCCAATGATTTAGAATTTCATACTGTCCATTTCTACAAGTTAGAGCTAGCAGAAATAATTAATTTGGGCATAAACAACTTGGCATGTTTTCCTCTTAACATTTTGCAGACAAAATCTTTGTAAAATTGATAACAAAGAGACTTAGAGATGAGCATTTGGAAATGAACAATGGAAACAGCTTCACATTTTTAGGATTGATGACAGGCGATTTCTGTTCAATTACCTTGCAAGCTCTCTGAAACAAACTGTTTCTAGCAACCAAAAAAACAAAACAAAAACATAAGAAAAGATTTCATAATTCACCCGATAAAATATTGTGTTAGAATAAAGAGGTAAACACTTTGGCTACGTTTACACTGCCTTCTCTTGTGCAAAAAATAATACGCAAATGAGGCGAAGTGTGGAATATTGCCGTGCCTCATTTGCATAATTAATGAGGCTCCATTTTTGCCCAAGAGGCTTTTGCGCAAAAAGGAGCTGTCTTCACAGCTCCTTTTTGTGCAAAAACCCCCTCTTGCGCAAGAGCCTTTCTTCCATTTTTTTTCAGGAAGAACGCCTCTTGCACAAGAGGGGGTTTTTGCGCAAAAGCCTCTTGGGCAAAAACGGAGCCTCATTAATTATGCAAATGAGGCACGGCGATATTCCACACTTCGCCTCATTTGCATATTTTTTGCACAAGAGAGGGCAGTGTAGATGTATCCTATAGGTATCCATAAAAAGAGTGACCTCCCATTTGATCTGTTAACACTGAGCTCTGGAGAGACCCTCCAAAAAAAATCTGATGATAAGATGCAAGAGAAAATGAGTTTTAATAATAGTTGATAAAAATTATCAAGTCAAGTAAATAAAATATAAAATCCATTGAGTGTCAGGGGAAAGTGCATCTGAAAAAATATTCTAAAGATGAGAAAGAGAGTGCTTAAATCCTGAATATTTTGTTGTTCAGAAGGTAATGCATTTGGGGATCATTCTTGCAAGGTGCTGAGTGCCTTTATTTCCCATTGACTTCAGTGGTTGTTTAGGGTGCAGTGCTCCATACCTCACAGTTTCAAGCCTGTAGGGAAGACCAAAAGGAACATGGAGAGTCTTAAAGGAGTTATTTCCCTTTTCAGATAACTTGAGGTGCAGCCGAATTCTCAAGAGGAGCTACAGGAAAAGAGAAAAAGATCAAAGTATAGAATGATGCTTGAAAGTATTGACAAATGGATCGCTCCCTTGATCCATGCAAGCACCTGCTGCTGTTTTTGACAAGAGCAAAGGATTTGTTTATAATCTATTGAGTTACTTGGCAAGGGTAGAAGCTGGTTGAGCAGCAAAGTGACGGCTCTTTGTGGCAGAAAATTGGAATAAGTAGACTGATGTTCATAACCAAATAAATACGTGTGGAGCAGGAGTGGAGAGAATTGACCCCTCCCACAGGAGAAGAAAATACTGAGATTTTCCCCCACAACACTTCCTGTAGATCAAATATTCAAGGAAGAAGGGGGTGAAGGATGGAGAGGGTTTGACAGACAACACTAAAATTGGAGGAGTGATAAGTAATGAAAAGGACAGGTCACTAATTCAGAGCAATTGGTATCACTTGGCAAAGTGGGCACAGACCAGCTGAGTTTTAAGGGTGGGAGGAAGGACTGGTGTAGGAACCACTGCTGCCGCCGGCTGGTTCCAGGATGCGGCCGGGGGGGGGGGAGGTGAGCTGAGCAGAGAAGCTACTTGTCATCACCCCCTAGCAAGTCTGGTCCATATGCTGAGGTACCATTGAAATACCACCATTAGGAATCCTATCCTCTAATGTGTCCTACCTCACAAGCAAACAATATGTGCCTTAATATGGCTAGAACAAATAATTGGGGGCTTATTTATAGGATGGGGAATGGGCAATATTGTCATGGGAAGAAATCACTCTGAAAAAGGCAATCATGATAAATACTCAGTTGAATCTGAGTGCCCAGTGTGATGCAGGTTCCGGAAGAGCAAATGTGATCCTCTTGGCATTCATGAAGCAACTGCAGAGAGTGGATCACCACTTTTGAGCCTGAGAAACAAGAACTGATTTGTGGGATTGTATAGCAATGTAGGTTTGGAATAACAAACCACAGCTGAAGATTTTTTGGAAGCAGAGACAGGAGACAAATCCAGGAAAAGGAGGGGACTATGGATCAGGACATAATGGAACTTCTCCCTAGGGTACTCAGATGCTGCATACAACTGTGGATCTCTAGGCTTGACTGCCATTGCAATAGGTGGAGAACTGCATCAAAGCACCTCCCTACACACTCCTTTTGTATTTCATATGAACTCTGGGCCCACATGGCTACCCCTAGCATTCCACACCAGGGCAAACTATGGACAGCCACAGCTTCATCTATGTTAACTTGTGGTTGGTGTACATATAGCTACACTGGACATAAGTGTTCCTTCCTCTTGTATGTTTATTAAGTTCCTTTTTTTTTTAGTTACCATGTATTTAATTTAACATTCTTTCAATATTTCGTTTGGAAGTGGTATTTGTAAGTGAATTCAATTTTGTTTTGAAAGTTATTCACCTTCATTAGTTTAAAACACTTGGTGTATAATGCCTGCTGGCAATGAAAGTAGTGGTCTTGTACACTCACAACCCATAGGATTAGTGCCAAACAGGGTAGTTATCAGAAATGTACAGCAAGCATTCCAACATTGTTAGCTGCACTGTCAGTGATACAAGCACAGATGTGAAGCAAGCAGCACGTAATTCCTTAGAGGATCCCAAAGTGCAATGCCAGGCTGAGCACAATACGCCACAAAACATTACTGTGTCTTGCTGTTAAATTGCTCTTTCAGAGCCTCCCTAAGCCATATAGCTCCTCATTCAGTTTGTTTGATAGCTTCTGTGTGTCTAGCTGCTCAAACTCAGTAGGCAGCTGCTCCACCTCTATTTTTGCAGCAAGTTTTCCTCCTTTGGTTCACAAATATTATTCAGGACATAACAGGAAGCTATAACCATTGAGATATAATTGCCACTGAGGTCCAATCTCAGTGGAAGATCTCAGCGCCCTTTCAATCCATTCAAGGAAAATTCAACTGTTTTTCTGCATTTATGTTGAGGACAAAATAGGGAATTTCATGATATCTATAGCTCTACTGCAATTCAGGAGCCCCATAGTTTCAAAGCCACCCCCTATCTCCTGCACATTGTTGAGAATCAGTGTCCTGCATAGCAGGAGACAATTCATGAGCCTTGCAGGACAGTGGTCCCCACCGTGCATTTTCCTGCTCCAAAATGACTTTCCACTCCCTGGTATCAATCTGCTACTGCAAGTTTCCACCATGTGATTACCGATCACATCTTCACTGTCAACGCAGCTCTCAATTTGGTCTCCCTGCATTAGATGGCAGAGGCAAGCATGGCAAAAGATCCAGAAATATGGCCATTAGTTCACAACAATTCTCGTTAAGATAACAAAGGCAGAGAGAGCACAGAAACTGCAGCACTCTTGGCACTGGCCAGGACTGTAAATCACTAACCTAGTTAAAGCAATGGTACCTATCAAATTTATTGTCAAATGGTGTGGAAAAGTGTCCGACCACAAAGGAGGAAAGAAGGCTGCCAACTCTAGAAATGCGTGGGAGAGCACTGCTTGGAGGTTTCATTGAATTCTCTCAGGAGGATTCAAGGGACATCTCTGTGTACATAAAAAAATTGCTCCACATGGCCCCATCTGCCTAACTGTAGAAAGGAGTGACAAGCAGATAACAACTTTACCTGTTTTTGTTGTACAACTACTGTTTGTAGTACATTAGTAGTAAATTAATGAAAAGTCAATAACTGTGATCTTAGTTTGAGGTACCACCATAGTAACAGGAAATTATTTACTTCCCCTGTTTGGAGTTTATCTGTGCTATTTTGCAGATGTTGGCTGGACTACAGTGGAGTTAAAAAGGTCCTGGCTTGTGGCTCAGCTGGTCCCTTTCCTAGCTGCCTGACACTTTGCTTCTTCTCTTCCTTATTTACTTTCTCCAACTTGCTGTTTACAGCAGGGTCCTATGACTCAGACTTACTACAGGTGATATGTTGGGTGGTTGTGGAGTCTTTGCCATGCAGCTCTGTAAAAGCAGCTAGTATGCAGGGTGGCACCAGATAGAATGCTGGCTTCCCTAGCCTTCCCATATGCCAGTCACAGTCCCTTGTCTTTCATGCCCCGTCATATACTTTCTCCTGCAGCTCCAAGCGATCTCCACATAGATGTTCATGTTGCTGTGGTTGGCTTGGAGCTGTGCCTGCTCAGAGTCTTCTCCCCATAGACCTAGGACATCCAATATCTCCTGTGTATTCCAGGCCAGAGCATATCTGGAGGAATGTAATTGTCATGATCAGCTGGTCAGTTGAGCACAACAACTCAGGCAAAGGTATGCTCACCAAGATGGATAACTAGGAAATGGTATTTAAAAAATGTGTGGTGGCTTTAAATGGGGTGAACTCTAAACGCCTGCTGGTCAGTGAAGTTCAAAACTGTGATTTGAGCAGGATACGCTGAGCATAGTGTGATAGTTCCTGGAGGACTATTAGACTTGATACAGGAAGTGCAGTGTCTACACCTGTCCTGTGTCAATCTCCGTAAATCAACCAAGGTTCATTGAAGCTAAGATTGTATTAGTATGTTGGTGTAATGGGGCAGTTTACACTGGTAGGAGACAAATTTAAGTGTGGACATGTGAACAACTAGGTCAGAACAAGGCAGCTTATGTTTTTAGTCTACACCAGGGCAGGGAAACTGAATAGTGTGACAACCTTCTTGTAAAGCAAAAGTCATCACATAACAGAACAAAATGGGGATTTAAAAAAAACCCTCAGTTAAATGCACGGTTTCAGGATGATTGCCCCTATCTTTCCATTTGCACATATATATAAGTAGGGTAGGTTATAAAACAGAGAAAGTACCCCGAAAAGAATTTGCCCATTCCATTCATTATGTCAGTGTTCCTGCCTGAATATTGTATTTAAGTTCCTTCTCTCTGTATACCTAGATAACCACCAAAGTGCAACATGTAGACCAAACTTTACATTCAAGTTTTGTCTACACAGCAGCATTATTTTGGAATAAGCTATACTGGAAGAGATATTCCAGAACAGCTTATTTTGAAATAGTGCATCTACACACAAAATGCATTTGGAAATAGCGCTTAGCTATTTCATAATAAAGGATCCACGCTGATAGGATGCTGTATTGCATTTAAGGCCACCCGGAACCAGTTCAGTCAGGGCATCAGGTCAGTAGTTACTTTGTGTGGTTGCTGCTTGAGGCTATCTGAGGCTTGTCCTTTAAGGAACCCCCCTGGACAGCCATTTCTCAGGTTTTCCTGTTTGCTTGCCTACCTCTCTGAGGGTACATCTACACTAGCCCCCTAGATCGATCTAGGGAGGCTAATGAGGGCGACCGGAATTGCAGATCAAACCCAGGATTTAAATATCCCGCGCTTGATTTGCATGTTCCCGGCCGGTTGCCATTTAGAAATTGACTAGCCGAGTAACTGCCGTGTCTACACGTGGCAGTGAAGCGGATTCTGGAATAAAGCCTAAATCGAATTAGGTGGTATTCCTCGTGGAATGAGGTTTACCACCCAATTCGATTTAGGGCTTTATTCCAGAATCCCGTTTCACTGCCACGTGTAGACACGGGCAGTTACTTCGGGCTAGTCAATTTCTAAAATGGCGATCGGCCGGGAACATGCAAATCAAGCACCGGATATTTAAATCCCAGGCTTGATTTGCAATTCCGGTCGCCCTCATCAGCCTCCCTAGATCGATCTAGGGGGCTATTGTAGACGTACCCTGAGGGACAGCAAAGTATTTCCTCTTCTTGCTCTGTTTGCCTGATTCAGGACACCACAGCACTCTCCACTATGGAGACAGAGCTGCCCCCAGGCAGCCTTCAGCTCTTGGAGCTTTTGCTGCAAGTCATGCAGCACTTTCTGCAGGCTGCCTTCCAGGCTCTGCGGGGAACCTAACCCCCAGGGCTTCTGGGAGACGTTCCTCAGGAATGTGGGGGAACAGCTACAGGAGTTGGATGCTGCCCACTGTGATCCAGATGCCGTGTACCACCGCATCTGGCGTCTGGACACCCATGCAGACTTGTGGGACCACATTGTTCTGGAGCGCTGGGGAGACCAACAATAGCTCCAGAACTTCCAAATGAAGAAGGACACCTTCCTCAAGCTCTGTAAGTGGCTCACCCCTGCCCTGAGGTGACTGGATATGCACATGATGCCTGCCATCCCACTCAACAGGCATGTTGTCATCATCCTCTGGAAACTCTCCACTCTGGATAGCTACTGATCTGTGGGGGAAACAGTTCAGCGTGGGGAGATTGACCATCAGGGCCCTGCTCATGCAGGTATTGCATTCTTGGGCTATTGTCCCAGGATGGGGGTGGAAGGAGGGAATGGGCTTCCCTAGGGAAAAGGGGGTGGAGGTGGAGCAAACCCCCTCCTGGGGAGGGTTTGTTCATTCCAGCCCTCATAAAGCCCTGCACGGGATGGGTTGCTCCTGGTGAGTGGAGAGGGACTGCGGGGGGGAGGAAGGAGGGACTGGCACGTGCCCTGTGATTCTCAGTTTGTTTGTCTCCTTCTGCAGGTGGTCAGGGCCATCAACAGCATTCTGCTGCACAGAGTCATCCGCCTAGCAGATGTGGATGCCATCGTCGATGGATTTGGCGCCCTGGTCTTCCCCAACAGTGCGGGGGAGGGGCTATCGATGGGACACACATCCCTATTCGAGCCCCATAACACCAGGTATCAAGCTACATCAACTGCAAGGGATACTTTTTGGTGGTCCTCCAGGCTGTGACTGACCACCAGGGTGAGTTTACGGACATAAAAGTTGGGTGATCGGGGAAAGCACACAACACAATGTGTGTTCAGGAACTCGAGCATGTGCCACAAGCTGCAAACTGGGACTTCCTTCCCCAACTGCCACATCAGGGTCGGGGATATGGACATGCCCATATGCCTGATGGGGGATGCAGCCTATCCCGTGCAGCCGTAGCTCATGAAGCTGTACACTGGCCACCTCAACCCCTCATGATAGGGATTTAATACCAGGCTTAGCAGGGCCCACATGGTGGTCGAGGGTGCCTTTGGCCAACTGAAGTTGTGTTTTAGATGCCTCCTCACCTGCCTGGACCTCAGGAAGCACAACATCCCACATGTGGTGGCTGTGTGCTGTGTTCTGCACAATGTGTGTGAATGGAAGGGGAAGATCTTCCTGCCATGGTGGGGGGCATGGAGATGGGTTGCTTAGGCAGGACCTACAAGCAGCCGTGCATGGCTGCCATCCACCAGGCCTATCAGGGGGCTGTGCAGATCTTGGAGGCCCTGAGGGAGAGCTTCTTCCTGGGGGAGCAGTGACACTGACCCCTGGGCTGCCCCACTGGGGACTTCAGCTTCATCCCTCAATGCCATCCCTCCACTTACCCCTCCCTCCACCCTCCCCCTTTCCTGATGACAAAATAAAGTCCCTTATGTTTTGAATAACCGAACAGTCTGTATTTTGCATAATTGGAGGGGTCAAAGACACTGGGGAGAAAATGGGGAAAGACCCTGGAAGAGGGGAGGAGAGGGGGTAGAATAAGGCGGTGTGGAGAACCTGGGAAAAGAGAGGAGGGAGCTGGAAGAGGGAGGAAGGGCAAAGAGAGGCTCAGAGCAGAAGATGGGAGTGGCACCAGCCTCTGTGGACCCCACCGCGATGAGTGTGGGGGCCTCAGTGTCCCTGGTGGGGGGGGGGAGGAGGGGAGGGAAAAATGGGAGGGGGAGAGGAAGTGAGAGGAGGAGCAATAGCTGGAGAACTAGCAAAGGCTGGAGCAGGAGGAGGCAGCGTGCTCTGCACAAGGGTGTGCACATCATTGCACAGGGGAACAGCCCTGCGCAAACAGCTCCCGCCAGCTCTCCCACCATAGCTGCAGGTTTTCCTCCACCCAGCACTGTATGGTTTGGTGCAGGGCCTGGAGTGCCGCCAAGTGCTGTCTCTGGTACTCGTCCATTGCATGTGTGCACCTGCGGAAGTCTCGGGTGCAGGAGGATGTCCCGGGTGGTGTGAACCGTCCTCCACTTACAGCTGGTCTGGCTGTGGAGAATAAAGACAGATGGTCAGTCATCCCAGAGGACACAGTGCCTGAAGTCCAGCCCCTGTCTGCAAGCCGAGAGTGACAGTTCTCAGCATTGTTGCAGCTGAGTGTGTGTGTGTTAATGTCCCCTGCCTCCTTCTTGAGGTGGCTTGTAGAGGGAGAATGTCCCACCCCAGAGTCAGGAGCATGGCAAGCCTATACAGACACCCTCTAGCCCATAGCTCACGAGTCCTCTGTGGCAGACTCCCGGGGCCGCGTGCCCAGGACCGGCACAGCACATGCTCCCACATGCATAGGTTGCTGCATGATCCACGGCCAGCAAGGGCCAGGCATGGCACGCCCAGTGGCCCCCCAGTGGCCATCCCCTCCACCCCTGTATGAAGGGAAAATGATGGCATTCATGTGATGTTCCTTCACCAGCTTTGGACAACGCCTGGGAGATGTCCGCAGGGAGGCCTTGGGGCTCCTCAGTCACCTATGCAGTCAGGTTGGCCTCATCCGGGTCCTGGGCCTCCTCCTCATCCTCGCTGTCATCTGTGCCCCCCACAACTACAACGATGGGTGTCTCCAGCCCAGAGACTATCACCGGGGTGGGGAAGGGACTGCCCTGCCCCCCAGGATGCCGTTGAGCGCCTTGTAATATGGGCAGCCTGTAAGCTGTGCCCCAGCCCGGGAGCTGCCCTTGTTGGCCCTGGCATAAGCCTGGCGGAGCTCCTTGAACTTCATCCGCACCTGTTCTTGGGTGCGGACGTGGCCTTCGCTCCCCAGGCTGTCTGCCATCCAGCCATAGATGTTCATGTTCCTGCATTTGGTGCGGAGATCCTGGAGGTTTGTCTCATCCCCCAAAACCTCAATAAGGTCCAGGATCTCCACACCAGACCAGAAAGGTGAACATCTCTTGCAGCCGCTGTCAGACTACTGGGAACTTTGTGATTGTTCCTGGGGAGCAGTGGAGGGCTGGCTGGCACTATCAGAGTGGCTCATCTTGGGCCTCAATGGAGTCAGGGGCACCTGCAGGGTGGCTCAGGGCTGTCAGGCCTACTGTGAGCCAGAAACCCTGTCTGCAGAGTCTGAAGCTTTAAGGGCTCTGGGGTGGGGGGAATAGAGTTTTCCTATGTGTGGACAGAGTGGCCAGCAGGGCACCCTGGGAAGGGCTGGAAGCCCCCTATTTCGAAATAGTCCCCATTCCCTGTCTACACTGTGTCTATTCCAAAATAGCTGTTTCAGATTAGGCACTACTCCTCGTAAAATGAGGTTTACAGAACTTGAAATAAGCCATTCTCTGTTTTGAAATTATTTCAAAATAGCAGTTTGGCTGTGTAGATGCTCGCAAAGTTATTCTGGAATAGAGGTCATTATTCCAAAATAACTTTGCTGTGCAGACATACCCTGAGAGTGCTCAGCACCTTGAAAAGTCAGGCTCACTTATAATTTTCATCAGGGTGAAATACCTAATGCCATTTGAGTTTAGATGTACTAGGAATTTGTCTTCAAAAAGGCTTTATAGCTAACCACTGATGATGTACTTGTTTTCAGATGCATATAAAATATACACATATATAATTTATGTATATTTTATGCATAGGGCCATATTCTGCTCTCAGTTATACTAGTGAAAACATGGACTAACTCCATTCTCATCTGTGGTGCTTTGGACATATGCTGGTATAGTGGAGAGCAAAATTTGGTTTAGAGTGCCTCTTATTTTTGAACGCTCATCCACACTTGAGTACAAAAATGATTCTTCTTACTTAAGTCTAGTATTAATAAGAAAGTTGCAGCCCAACTTTTTGTAGTGCTCAGTTATTTGGAGAAAGACAGGGGTTACTCTTGGAGCAATATATTTCTTTTCATGTTTGAAGCAGGTCCTCTTAACCAGTGCTGTCAAAACAAATGCATCAGGTCACACAGCAGGTGGTTTATCTCAGTGAAAAGCTGAGGCATTAAAATAGAGAAAGCTGTGGTTTTGGAGATAGACTAGTAATTAGGTATTGATTGCTTTATCTTACACATTGTGTACAATTCTAAACAAATGCAAGATCATTTTTGACTCCTTTCTTTTAAACCCAGAAATTTGTCAGCGCATTCATTTTAGAGATTACAAAATATGAAGTGCAGTTTTTACAGCTGATTCACTGATCTCACTTGGACTCAATCAATACCTCTTATAAAAATAGTCCATTCTAAGGGAATGTCAAAGAGATCAGCATCACCTCAGCTCATGTCTAGAATCAGGGATTTTACTTTAGATTATAAAGAAGCAAAGATATAGGCCAGACTGTGTTAGCACAGTGTAGGGGAGAGAAATCAGTTTCTTACCCTTGTTCCAGACATGTATAGGAGTCGGCCACAGTAAAAACGGGTTGTATTCAGATACAAATGCTGAATTCTCATCCCAGCTGAGACTCATTGTATAGCCCAGGGCAAGTCATGTCAACTGTCTGCCTCACTTTCCCCATCTGTGGTTAATGCTTATGTATCTTCCTTAGAGCAACACTGTGATGTTTCTCATCACCTAAGGGTGTTGTAATGTTAGTTTATACATTGCTTTGTACATGTAAAATGCTTTATAAGTGCTCTATATAGATAATCAGAGACTGTACACACAACCTCTATAAATATCGCTGAGCTGAGCCAGAGCATGGACAGCATATGCAGCATCTTGAGAAAGGAGGGCAGTGTTCCTCCTATGCTTGAGCTCCAGCTGAGTCAGTCAGATTGCTTCAGGGAACCATCACTGTGGTATGGCCTCACTCCACACACATGAGACCCAAGGAAGGACGTGGATTAATATAACCCATTCATCACCAATATCTGCTTTTATCTCCCTTTTTAAAAAGAGAAGTGTACTGAATTTTATGTCAGAGTTGTGGACCATGACAAACAAGCCCCTTGAAATTCCTCAGCCATCTGCTTTTCTACCTGGCTGTCTCCTGATAGTCTGGATGTGCCTATTAGTCCAGCAATGAAGTGTAAGGCTATAAAAAGTAGTGGATATTGGACTATTTTCCACCTTCAGCCCCACCTACTCCCAGCTGGAGGCACAAACAAGTGTTTGCTAAATGCTGGAGCTAATGGAGCTGCTGGAATGTACACTAATGTATGTGCACTCTGAGGCAAATGGATTTCTTCAAGAATTACGTTCTGTGAGTCAGAGATTGAGAGAGATAATGAGAACAGGGGCGGGGAGAAGAAAAACTGCAGAAAATCATTTTGAAATACCAAAAACATGAAACAAGCCAAGAAAGGAAGGAGTAATAAAGAGACAAGCAGAAACTCAGTTGCTTATAAATAATGTGAAGTTCAAAATAGAAATTTCAGTTACTCTTTCACACAAGGAAATAAGGGTTCAGTGCTGCATGTTGCTGGGTGTAGATGAAAGAATTGCAGAGTCTTAGGGTACCATGAAAACTTATGTGGGAAGGCAGAGTGGTCTAGTGGCTAGAGAGTGATCCTTGGATTCTATTCTGAGCTCTAGGAAGGGTACTGGGAGCTGCTTGGGTGAATGTCACTGCAGATGTGCAGAATACTATTACAGGTTGAACCTTTCTAGTCCAGCACCCTTTGGGCCTGACCAGTGCTGAACCAGAGAATTTGCTGAACCACAGGAGGTCAATATTGTCTAGCAACATTACCAAAACTTCCACTGCTTACTTGGCTATTATAAGACATATGGGTAAATTAGAGCTAAATAACAGTACAGAACACTGAGAGCCAGGGCTAGTGGCTGTAAACAAACTTTATGGGACCATGGGGAACTTGGCCACACCTATGATAAGTGGTCATCGGGCTAATTACAACCATGCCAGACACAGATGTTGCCGACTAGAGAGAATCAACCTGTATTTCAAAAAGAGATTTGACATTTATGTGAATAAAAATAGAATTTTAAAAATCCAAGAATTTTTAAAGAGATCCTTGTGTTTTAGGTAGCATGACAACTATTGGGCTGTATGGAGAATTTTTTTCTTGGGGCAGATTGTCCTAGAACTCTGTAGTGCAGTTTCTTCAACCTTCTTCTGAAGCATTTGGTACTACTCTAAGCCATTGTCAATGGCAGGATATAGACTAAATGGAGCAATATTCTAATCAGTAATATCATTCATATGCCTCTACATTGAAATACTCCTTACAATGTTTTATATTTGCCTAACATATGTTACCATAAGAAGATGTGGGGTAAAGGCAGGAAAATTTTCACCTACAATAAAAATGCAGCCATTTTTGTATGGAACACAATAGCTGCTAACAGTGAACAGCAAAAAACATCATAGTTACAGAACTGTTGACAAGAAGTGGTGAACAATGACTTTGACTGTTCAAGTTTGTATTAATGGGTCTGTACATGACTCCATAGACCAATTTCAGAACAACAATATTTATCACATTGCCCACAAAGTCAAACAGCTTAGCTCTTGATGAGGCTGAATATTGTTTCCATTCCTGAAACTGTGTTTCCCCAGTGCACATCTGCTTGGTGCAATTCTTCTCAAAGCTGTGGACTCCCACCCTTTATCGCATGGCATCATCCAATGTGATCGATTGCCAGTTGCTCCAGGGTAGAATCAGAAATGTTCCTACTGCACAGATTATGTTTCAGTGTGTCTTTGAAGCATTACAGATCCTCTCCATGCTTAGGATTGCTAGAGATCAATTCAGAATATAAGACTTATTTTGATAACTAGGTCTCAGGCATATAAATCCATGAATTACATAACCATTCCATCTCGTTTGGGCACAGATCAAATATATCTTGATGCCAACTGAGACAGCTTTTACCAGGACTTCTGTCCTGGAAACCCTCTCCTACCATTTGATGCCCAGCAACCATCATCAGTGTCACAAATGGAAATTGCCAAACTTTTTAATGTGCTGTTAACAACACGTCTGTGTTTCACAGCAACAGAGTGATGTTGTGAAAACAACAGTATTCTGGATTTTCTTTTTCTCTGTAGACAGATTCCATACAGCTTCCAGATTTGGTGATGGCAGCAACTTTATGGGTGCTGGCTTTCTTCATTTGCACATCCGCTTTGTGGATGAGTGTCAGTTCATTGCTCAATATGCTGCTGTGATAAGTAAATTGTTTGATGGCTTGGAACATAGAACTTTCCAAGCTTATTGATGAGTCTTGGTAAGCTTGTTGAGGAGGTAGTTGGTGCATTACCTCAGTGTCTGGCTGAGAGTGAGGCCAAAGCAGTTGCAGCTAAGCTGTTTGTAAGATCTTGTGGTGCTGCTTCTGATAAAGGCACAAGCATCGGCATAACACAGTTCCTGGATCAATGCATCAATCACATTGGTTTAGAAGGGAACAGTTCAAGAGCTTAGCAGGGCAGAAGTGTATAAAGGCACTGTCTGAAGAGTTCTGAAGGGCTTCTCTAACTATATCAAAGAATAGATCCATGGTTCACCCCATTTGTGATGGGAAATGGGGCTGTTATTTCACTATCAGTGCTAACTCTTACAGCCGTATTTTTATAGAATTCCTGACCAATATTAATACATTTTTTTTGAACATCCAAATTTATCAAGCAGTTTTGTGATGGGGTAAGCATACCCTGCACTAGAATGGGAGGGGTGAAAACCCTGTGGGCAAAGCAAGTCCCACCCCTTCGACCTGACTGGGCATGCTCCAAATGCTGGGGCAGTATAAAAGGCCAGAGAGCAACTCAGTCTGGGCTGGCCAGCCAAGGGGAAGGATCTCTACACAGAGCTCCAGTGCTGCTACAGCCCACGTCCCAGATGGAGGGAGCTGAAGTACCAGGAGCCTGTCACTACTCAGCCCCTACGGAGACCCAAGGAGAAACCACTGCTGGGGAACCAGGAGACCCAGCTGCTATGTGGGATGACGACCCCTCGGACCCAGTAGGATGTGACCCGGGGGGTGCAGGAGCTGCCTCTCTCACCCAGGTATTCTCAGCATGTTTTGGCCGGATTCCCTGCCTAAAGGGAGCAGTAGGCAACCCCTGGGTCGGGACCCGGTGGAGCAGGGTGGGCCCGGGTCCTCCTACCAGGGGCTAACCCCAGTCGTACTGACTCTGGATATTAGGCCCTACTGCCCCAAAGCCAGGAGGGCTTATTGACTCTGGCTATTAGGCCCTACTGCCCTGAAGCAAGGGAAACTCATTGACTCTGGCTATTAGGCCCTACTGCCCTGAAGCCAGGCGGACTTATTGACTTCGGCCAGTAGGCCATTTTCCTTGGTGAACAGGACTACTTATGGACTTAGAGTTTCGCAGGGAGCAAGTGAGTTATGGACTAGCACACCAGCTGTCGGTCCGGCGACCAATCAAAAGGGGACCACCGGAATAGCCATATTCTAGTGACAGGGTAGGCATACGCCGCCACAAGTTTCCAGAAGGTAGTGCAGTTGACCATGTTGAATTCTGTGGTTATATTGAGAAGCGTGATATAAAAAAGTTAGGTGCTGTTCATGAAAGTCACATTTTCACTCAGACTTTTGCCAGTAATTTGGGACAAGAATCAGTTCAGGAAGGTGTATGAAAGAATCTTGACAGTTACACAGAGTAAATTACAACAGTTGCTCTTTGAGTCTTTATGCTTTAGTAATGGTGTAAATGAGATTTCCTTCCATGTTTCAAAAATTTCAGCTAGAACGGCATTGGGACCAGGAAATGCGCTATTTTTTGTTACTTAAACTACATCCAAAACCCTGGCTCATGGAGGGGAGATTCGACAAGGGAATTAGATGTGTGGGCAACTTGTCAGAAACAGGCTATGTCTACACTACGGGGTTTTTCCAGGATACCTCCAGCATCGCAGAAAAATTCCGCAGCATCCAGGGAACATCTTACGCTTTTTTTGTGTGGAAGAGCAGATGCGCTCTTTTGGAAGCCCTGTCTTCCTCCTTCCATGAGGAAGAAGGGTTCTTCCAAAAGAGGAGGCTTTTCTGAAATTTGGCCAAGTGTAGACAGGCCAAATCTCGGGAAAAGTCTCTTCCGAAAAAACTATCGGAAAAAGGTACGCAAATTGCAGAGTGCATTTTGTGTACCTTTTTTTGATAGATCATTGTAGTCTAGACATAGCCACAGGAGAGATTATCCAGTAGTAGTACACTAATGTTGATTCCACCATTGGGAAATAGCAATACAATCTATGAAAACAGATTGACGACCAGTACTTATTGCCAGTGCCAACACAGCTTTGACCACATCATAGAAGCCCTTGGTGTCATGTTTACCAACTTGCATTTTCAAAACTATATGAACAAAAATTAGATTGACCAGAAATAAATACTATTTGGAATTTCCAGTGACCTACATTTTATTCCTTTTTTTTTAATTTAGGCCAAACAACTCAATTGGAACTGGAACAATATATTTTGTTTGTTTTTTTTAGCTATGTAAATATTTTATTCCTTTATTTGAGAAAATTGAAGGACATTTCTAAACAAAATGTCATTTCAAAGAATAAGTTTTGATATTTTCTAATTTGTTTCTCATACATAACAATTGGATGAACTAAACACAAAGGCACATATTTGTTTTGGTTGAAAAATATTTGTAAGAAATATTTTAAATGCACAGTGGGAAGCTCTTTACAACCTCTGCCTTTCCCTTCCACTCCCCCTTCCCCTCCCCCAACACAAACAGTTCTCATCTTCAGGATTCCCTCTAAAGACGATGGCCTTACCTTCCCTAAGAAAAAAAAAGGTTTGTTCATACCTCGTTAGCTAACAGGCATTCAGATGCTGCAGTAATGAGTTGAATAAGAACATATATACAACAGAACATGAGCTGAAATCCTTGAAAAGAGCAAACTATAGTTTTACCATGCATTAGCAGGTAAAGGTGACACCTATCCTCCAAACTTAATTTTTTATCACTCTATAACCCACTTCCTTGTCTTTTGAAGTGCCATTCCCCATCTGAAGGGAAGGTGGGAGGGGAGAGATTGAAGAAAAATGTGTAAGATCTGTATTTGGATTGGTTAGAGTAGGATGGGGACAGAGGAGACAGCTGGAGGAGGGAGGCAGGAAAACATTTGGTTATATCTGCTCTGGAGATTTTATTGTTCTGGCAGCAAAACTGAAACTAGGAGAAAGTCAGGGTTTTCACTCTTGAGGGAAGACTGCAGAGAAGCCAAACATTTAAAGGGACATGATATCACATTCCTCCTCTCTGGTTTAAAAAAAAAATCCAGCATGTGTGTGCACACACACAAACACACACACAGACAAATTATTGGTTACATGGCTAAGAAAGAAAACCCACTATGTAACCTACAAATTTGTGAGTGGACTACCACAGACTCTTAAATTGCAAAGGATTGTACTGCTCTGAATAGAAACTCACTAACAAAATTATTCATGTCCTGAATGCAGTGACAATCTGTGGTAAGGAGTCAAATGTATCTGATATAAAGTTTTGGGTTTTTTTCACCAAGTGATGAGGAGTTGCTATAGAAGGATGTTCAATCAGAGGAACAGAAAGTGCTACTGCAATATCTTTGGACTCCAAAACTTGTCAAGGCTGCAACTGGTCCATTTATCATTGCCATAAAATGCCTTCAGATCAGTTGTCCATGAATGAAACAAATCCTATTTTCCAGACACCCATTTCACTCTGCAGGGTAAAATGTTTACCATTCAGATAGGTGATTTCCGAATTATTAAGATAATGGAGAGAGTGTCACTTTATTTGCACATAGTTCTTCTCATGAGTGGTGAGTCACAGTAATAGTGACACATCAAAGGGTTTAAGAAATTCAGCTGATTATAACAGTTTCTTTGCTTTCTTAAATGCACTATCACATTCTTTTCCCTATTTCCATTTTTACTTCACTTGTAACGGCTCATATAAAAGTACCAATACTGTCACTAGATTAGGCAAAAATTTACCATGTAGTTAAGCAGTCCTAAGAATAACTCAGTTGTGACTTTCTCTGGCAGTAGCATTTCTCTTTCTCTGGTGATTTCCTTAAGCCCCTGGCATCAATTACATGTTCAACATATTCAGCTGAAGGCTTGAAAAACTCACATTTGTCTTGATGAATTCTCTGTCCATGGTCTTTCAAGTGTTGCAAGATGCTGTCCAAATTTTGAAGATGATCCTCTTGATCCTTTCCAGTAACAAGGATTTCATTCAAATAACATTCAATTCTGTTCAGTCCTATGACTCTCTGGAACAGGTTAGGTGTCAATATGACACTGAAATGCTGCCATTTGCAGCAAAATAAGCTTGTTTACATACTGAAGGTTGGATGTTTGAGATGTCAGTGTCCATGTGAAGGTATGCAATGAGCAAATCCAGTTTACTGAAACACTGTCCTGAACTAAGAGTAGCAAACAAATCTTTGATATGAAGTCTTTGTCTGGTCTGCACATAAAACTGGATTTAATGACACTCTGAAATCTCCATATATTTGAACAGAGACATCCTTCCTGGTCACGCTTATGATGGATGAACCTAATCTATGTGCGAAACCAAGGAAAAGACTCCAGCATTCCCTAAACAGTCAGAATCAGTTTCTGCTAGTGACTTTGGAGCACAAGGTATAACTCTGGGCTTGCAATAATATGGCTGGCTGACAGACTAAACAGTGAGCATCATGGACACGTTGCTTATCTGTCCACATTCTTTTTCCAAAACTTCATCTTGACATTCCGCTATTTATTAAAGGTCTCAAGGCAGTTCTTGAAAGGGACATTATCAAAAGCCCAAAAGCAAGCTATTCTGCTGCATAGGAAGGATAGAAAGTATGGAAACAAACCTCCTTGGCTTAACCAGAAGATCTTGCATGATCTAAAAATCGAAAAGGAGTCATATAAAAAGTGGAAAGTAGGAAAAATTACAAAGGATGAATATAAACAAACAATACAGGTATGCAGGGGCAAGATTAGAAAGGCAAAGGCACAAAATGAGCTTAAACTAGCTACAGACATAAAGAAAAATAAGAAGAATGTCTATAAATATATGAGAAGCAAGAAGAAGACTAAGGACAGAGTAGGCCCATTGCTCAGTGAGGAGGGAGAAACAGTAACAAGAAACTTGGAAATGACACAGGTGCTTAATGACTTCTTTGTTTCAGACTTCACCAAGAAGTCTGATGATGAAGGAATGTCTAACATAGTGAAATGCTAGTGGGAATGGAGTAGATTTAGAAGATAAAATAAAAAAGAACAAGTTAAAAATTACTTAGAAAAGTTAGATGTCTGTAACTCACAAGGGCCTGATGAAATGCATCCTAGAATACTCAAGGAGCTGATAGAGGAGGTATCTGAACCTTTAGCTATCATCTCTGAAAAATCATGGAAGACGGGAGAGATTCCAGGAGACTGGAAAAGGGCAACTATAGTGCCCATCTATAAAAAGGGAAATAAGAACAACCCAGGAAACTTCAGACCAGTCAGTTTAACTTCTGTGCCAGGGAAGATAATGGAGCAAGTAATTAAGGAAATCATCTGCAAACACTGGGAAGATAATAAGGTGATAGGTAACAGCTAGCATGGATTTGTAAAGAACAAATCATATCAAACCAGTCTGATAGGATTCTTTGGTAGGATAACGAGTCTTGTGGATAAGGGAGAAGCTGTGGACATAGTATACCTAGACTTTAGCAAGGCATTTGATACGGTCTTGCATAATCTTCTGATCAATAAACTAGGCAAATTTAACCCTCTGTGGTTAAACACTAGAATAAATTGCCTAGGGAGGTTGTGGACTCTCCATCTCTGGAGATATTTAAGAGCAGGTCAGATAGACATCTATCTGGGATTGTCTAGACAGTACTGGGTCCTGCTGTGAGGGCAGGGGACTGGACTCAATGATTTCTCAAAATCCTTTCCAGGTTTAGTGTTTTATGATTCTATGGTGTTTTCATGATTTTCTTGATTTGATCCAATTCAGCTTGAGCTTATCAAGCCAAGTTCTGCCAAATAATGGTGAATACTTACTTTCAATCACATACAAAGAGAAAAAAAGGGCTGATAGTTCATCTTTTTTAACTTTCTCCTGGAGTGTTGCTTTAGAGACATTTTTCTCCAGTATAAATCTTCAAAACTGAAGGTTTCTCGCAGAGAAATTTGCAATAAAGTGTGATGAGAGGTAGATGTAGAAATCAGTGCAACAGCAGTTTAAGTATCAAGCTCCATTCTTGTGGAGCTCCCTTAATGAAGGGTGTGATCCACATGTGATCTCTGATGTTAGCTTGTACTGTTGTAGGTCTTGGTCAGTGTCACTAAAGCTTGTCTTTTTCCAAATTATGAATTCCCATATACAACTCTTTCTTAGGTTCAGTCTTCAAATGTATCCTCTTGGTTGGACTGTTAGTCTTTGTTGCTTGTTGTTGAACTGTGCAACAGGTAACAACAATGTGTCCTTTCTTCTAGCACTTTCTGCAGATAACCTGGCATGCCCCCAGTCCTTTTCAGTATTAATAGTTTGTGTGCAATAGCCACACATAAACTCCTTATGTTCCCATGATCCTCTCTCTCATCAATTCAGCGGTGAACTCTTGGGCTCACATTCAATTCCAGAGAATCCTTCTCAGAAGTTTCCATGGCAATAGGCATTTCAAACAACCTTCTTGAATGTTAAGCACCGATACAGCCAGTAACTTTTCCCAGATCTGGTCATTGTGTAATCCAGAGACAAACTGGTCACCTAGGAAATCACTTAATGTTTGTCTGAACTAATAGAGGTCTGACAAGTTCCTTAGAAGAGCAACAAACTGTCCTATCAACTCTGCACTTTCTTCATTTCACCAGTGGAACCAATATTGTTGTCTATCATCAATGGAGTAGAAGAAAAATATTCCTACCTTGCTGCAGTAGACATTGTATCTACCTTTATAATTATGCACACATACATATGCACAAATACACAGGGATCTGCTATGCATACTTTTATAGATGAGCTTGAACTATAAACTTTAAATCTGAATTCAGATCCAATCTTTCACAACTCCTGGGTGTGTTAGGCTCTGGTGTTACACACATAGAAGGCTCAGTTTGTAGTATGACACAGGAGGAGTGTAAAGGTGTCTTTTGTACTTTCTCAGTCTCAGGCCATCTAGGCACTGATTTGGTCCCCTGGTGCATGTCAGGGTTTGTCACATGTTTACTGATGGTCAGTTTACAGAAGGATCTTTTATGGTGGTTATGGATAGATGGTGCACTAGGCTATCCTGGCCACATCTCATGCTGCAGGAAGGCAGGTGGCATAAAATCTTCTACCAAAGCTCTACACCTCTTATAGACCCTAATACGCTGTGGTGATACCTTTATGGTTGGGTTTAGGGCCAGTGTAGCTGTGTTACAGTGCCAAGCTGTCCCAGTACAACTGAGGATTGAAACTTTCATTTTTAATTATTTGGGTAAAAACTAGTCACATGACCAATATTCTGTTAGTGCCCTCATTTTCGTAACAGTGCGAAAAATCAATATCTAATGTCTGGACGTGGGCATCTGTCAAAATGAAGATCAATTTGGCAACCAGATGTTTTGAAAATCACATGAGAGGAAAGCCTGATGTCTGTCAATGTGTCCTTTTAAGAAGTACAACTGGCTTTCTCTCTAATGCTGGAAAGAAGCAGAAAACTGTCCCAATATCTCCTACAAGCCAGGGGTGATGTCCACCAATTCCTAGTTTGAAGGCACTCCTTTTATGTGCCAGAGTCCTTGCATACTTTAGGGATTGTGTGACTAGGCAATTCTGTACTTAAAACTGTGAGTGAAATTCCTCCATGTTCTGTGAAAGGTCCACAATGCAATAGAACTTATGAGGACAGCTGGAAATGCATCATGTTCATTAACACTTTAAATGGGAAATTATTGAAACACTTCATTTCTACGTTATTGTTTCAGCTTTTATAAAACAGATAGAATAGAAATAGTTGAAAACAATAAGGCTGAAATGAATCATTTCAATGAATTTGAAACAAAATATTTTGGAATATTTCATTGTGTGATAAATTTTGCACATTTTTGATTGTCTCCATTTGAGACAAAACCAAATATTGTGATCACAGATTTTCAAAGGGGGATGAAAATGCTGGTTTTAGGCCAGATCTAAAAAATTTCTTTTGGAAATGAACTACAGGTTGGACCTCCCTTGTCTGGCACCCTCGGGACCTGAGCCATCTTGAATGAGGGAATTTGCTGGATCAGGGGAAGTCCCTGCCACCGGCCTCCCTGGATACTCCCCCTCCCTGTGGCTGGCTCAGCTCTGGCCCCACTGCTACTGGGCTCCAGCCTGCAGGGCTTGGATTTGGGCTCCTGCCTGCTGGGGCTTCCCAGGGATGGAGCTCCCCAGCCACCATGGCCCCAGCTTCTCCCCTGCCTGACCAGGAATCCCTGGAGATGGGGCTTGCTGGTCCCACTGCTTCCCTACCCAGCCAGGGCTCGACAGGGTTCACATTGCTGGTAACTGGGGTCTCTGATCTAGCAACATCTATGGTCCTGCTGGTCCACAGATGTTGCTGCATCAGAGTCCCAGATTTCAGAGGTTCAACCTGTACTTCCCCACTAGTTTTACCCAAAGGCTATAGGATATGCTACTTTCATTATTCTATGAGCTAATTCATATTTGTAAATATATAAAAAAAGAGAATAAACCAATTGTTGATTAATCACAGAGGATTTTTCTTAGCTCCTTGTAAATTAGAGAAGGCAATTGGTAGCATGCAATAATTTTCCCTAGAACGTTTTCTGAGTTTTGTGTACTGAAATGTTAACATGAAAAATTATAGTTTGCATATTATAAAAATTATTTATATAAATAGCTCCCTTTTAGCAACATTTAGCTAAAGGTAACCAAAATATTTTGGTTTGTAGGGGGGTCCTGATGGATTTATAGAACGCTTCCAAATTATGACAAATTAAGGCCTGCAGGTTCATAGAAGTTGGATCAGGGCTTCAGGTGGATTAAAATGTTTACACTCATATGGTATTTCAAAGTCTTTTAATGGAGCCTTTAAATTCTGCTTGAATTATTCTGGAATGGGGAACTTTATAGCAGGGAATAGAAACTGTTCAGCCCTGTAACTTCAGAGAGTTTTAAGATGGAATACACTAGGCCAGAGAGCTTTTTACTAAAGGAGTACTGTATTTTTTAGTATTTTTCAGTTCAGGAATGTTTTACATGACCGTATATGTGCTTTACAGAATGCTTGGGGCTTTGCAACATCTTTTTTTTTATTTTGTGTAACTAAAACGAAATCTTTAATCTGTGGCATCTCAGGAGAGCTGGGTTTACCTACTTAAGGTCAGACAGATAACTCAGTATGAGCTGGGGTGGTGGGGAGAGATTTGTGATTTTTTTCTCTCCTTTCTATAATCTTTCTGCTGCAGAAGCTCTTTTTGATTCAGTAATGACATTTGCTAGTAATCCCACAGGAGTAATACATTTGCCCGAGGACTTGTCTGAAACAGTGATGATCTTCCTTGCTGTCAATGACCTATAGATGACATTTTGTACCTAATTAATTGGATGTCTTTTTTGAAGGAAATGATACATCATGCATAATTAGAAGAGGCATCAAAGTTGCAGTCATTGGTTCATTAATCTAATGAAGCTAGCCTATTGCACTTAAAGACCATTTGTATTGTTCATAATGTTTGTGTTATTTCATGTGAAGTTAACGCTAACTGCTACATGTACCACTAATTCTCCAGATAGGTTTATTTTCTCTCTTTTTTTTTTTTTTTTTTTTCTGGTATAACACTGTAGCTGCCATCTCTGACCCTGCCAATCACTGGAGATATTAAGGATGTAGGATGCAGCTTGAAAATCAGGTAGACACTAGCATTGATTTTTTGTTAACTAGAAAACAATAGTGGCAGAATCTCAGATAATTACAAAGCTCATAGTCCATACAAACAAAGTGTTGTGACATTAGAATGAAATGGAAAGCTGTTTGCTGCAGTTTATTGATCTTTTTAACAGAAAAAGGGATGATGGTCACAGTGCACTGAACAATGTATATTTGTATGTAAAGGATTACTCATCTGCAGAGGGGTATTGTGCATACTGGTTTTGCTGCTGCTTTTCCCTATGATGCATTTCTTCTTAGAATTTTATTGAGATTGTCTCAAATACCACGTAGAAAGATAGATAGAATAAGCATAAGTGATTGTGAGTAACTCACACAATATAGAACCTTAGGGTATGTCTACACTACAGCGTTATTTTGAAATATCTAATTTCGAAATAGTTAATTCGAAATAGCTTATTTTGAAATAATGCGTCTACACACAAAATGCATTTCAAAATAGCGTTTTTCTACTTCGAAATAGCATGTCCACACTGAGTGGATGCTGAATTGCATTGAAGGCTGGTTGGAACCAGTTCTTGAAGGGCATCAGGTCAGAAGTTACCTTGTGGCCAGAGCGGCCAGCAGGGCACCCTGGGAAGGGCTGGAGGCACCCTATTTCAAAATAAGCGTCTACACAGCGCTTATTTCGAAATAGCAATTTCAAAATTGGCACTATTCCTCGTGGAATGAGGTTTGCATATTTCAAAACAAGCCCTTCGCTATTTCTAATTAATTTCAAAATAACAGAATGGCTGTGTAGATGTTAGGAAAGTTATTTTGAAATAACTGCTGTTATTTCTAAATAACTTTGCTGTGTAGACATACCCTTAGACTCTTAATCTCAGTCTTGGGTGTTTGTACCCCATAATGGTCATAATGCTTCCTAGCAAACACCTCAGATGAGATGGCTGAGTGGTTAAGGCAACAGACAGCAAAAATGTTTTGGAATTGAAGCTGGACAAAGTCAGTCTGGAAATGTGGTTCAATTCTTCATAATAAAAGTAATTAACCATCAGAACATTTTACTAAGGTCATAGTGGGTTCTCCATCATTGGCATTTTTATATTCAAGTTGGACTTTTATTTTCTAAAATATGTGCTCCAGAGATTAATTTGGGGAATTTCTATGGACTGTGTTATACAGCAGGTCATAGTAGATTATCACAATGGTTCTTCCTGGTCTTGGAATTTATGAATCTACTATTTCAATTAGAGTAAGAGACAATTTACAGAGTATCTGATCAAAAATCTCTAATCAAACAGAAAAACATGCCTATTCATTAAAAAAAATGAACAATATTCCCAGAATTTAAAGCTAATTATAAATACCTTAAATTATTCCACAGTGTTTCCATTCCTTGTTATGTTTAAAGAACACATGCAATATGTAGCTCAGGGGTGGACAAAAGGGCCTCTGCAGCCTGGATCTGGCCTGCCAAGCAGGTGGATCCGGCCCACGGAGGCCCTGCTGCTCCCCTGCCCCCAGGCCTTAATTGGCCTGGGGGCGGGGAGCGCACAAAGCCTCCTCCCTCCCTGTCAGGAGCACATGGCACTTTGAAGCGCCACACGCTGCTCGCGGGGGGGGAGGGCGAGCCGGGAAGGCATCATGCGCTCCCCCCATCCCCAGGCCAATCAGGGGTGTGAAGCTGCGTGAAGCTTCCTTTGCCCTGCCCCTTCCCATTTCTGGCCTGCCCCTTCCCTTTTAGACCCCGTCCCTTCTGGGGTGGCCCGGGGCTACTTCAAAAATTTGTAAAGTGGCCCCCGGGCAAAAATTATTGCCCACCCCGATGTAGCTGGTATCTTCAATCCCCATTTCTACCCTGGATGGTTATGTGTACTGTGTAAACAAGGAAGGATTTTGGCAAGAAAATTCTATATGAAAACATCAAATTGCCAACAACTGGACTTTACATCCTTGTGTTTTTCTCCAACAATTTGCCATAGTTCTTTTCCTTTAGAAGAATAATCATAATAAATTATAATCACAACAATCCCTTACAATAGGCGGTAGGCAATTATTTCCTTTTTAAAGACGTGGAAACTGAGGTGTAGAGGAAGTGAAATGACTTTCCCTGGGTGGTCATTATGAACTACTCTTTAATTACATGATCACATACTATTTTTTCTACAAGATCCCTGCTTCATTCAGTGAAGAGGTTGGATAGTGATCACTCAATGAGCCATGTGACAAAGTGGAAATTTTCTTTCTTTTTTTTTAATCCTAATGTGTCAGTTTCTCTCTGTAATTTGCACTGCTACCCAGGGGAGAAAAGCAGATTAAGTGTGTGACTGGGGGGCAATACAGGATGTGAGGTATGGGTGTCTCCTTGCTTTCTGGGTCTCAAATAATAGTGTCTTAAAAGATCTGATTGAAACTGATTAACAGAGGGTTCAGAGATACATGGGAAGCCACAACAATTGAATACCTAGGACTCAACAGGGGAAAGTTCTGGTGGATTGGTTTGTGAACTCAGTATGACCCTGCCTGAAGACAAAGTACTGGGAAGAGACCAGCACAGGGGATAAAGAATGGACTTCTGGGAGAAGAAGCTAAATTCTCTCAACTGGGACTGAATTGAAGGAACTGGGGTGGGGGAGCGGGGGAAAAGAGAGAGAGAAAAATGGAATTCATTGTGGTTTGGCCAGATAGACTGTATTTTCATCTTCCTTTTTTGCTGACCTAGGCGCTTCCAATGCGGTGTTCTAGTTAATTAATAAATCCAATTCTGTTTTGAAAACACTGCTTGTTGTCTCTGCAAATACTTGCTAGGGTGCATTAATTTCTGAAGAGCATACAACCCCTCACCCAGAAGTCTGTCTCAGTCTGGATCTCGGGGAAGAGCTCACCATGTGAAGCAGAAGTGCTGAAGTCCAGAGGCTCAGTCTTGGATATGGTGTGACTGCACGGCCTACCCTGAAGGAAGATGAGTTCTGTTGAGACTGTCTAAAAGCGGAGCATAGCACCAATCCTATGTATCCAAGACAAACGATCATTCAATACTATTCCCCCCCTTATTGTTCAATATAAAATTTCATGGCTTAGTTAGTATATAGTATTCAAAGTTTGCTGTAAAAACACAATAATTAATCTCAGGGCTTCCTGGCCTTAGTATCAATGAACTTTTCTATGGCACTCATCATAGAGTCTCTGCTTTAGACATTAATGGATTTATTTTAGCAACACCCATGGGAAGTGAGAAGGTACTATTATCCTCACATTCTACATGTGGAGAAATGAGGGACAGCTTAAGGACAAAACTATCCATTAACTGGATGCCCAATTTCAGACACCCAGGACTGATTTTTCAATATACTTAGCATTATATAGCATTTTATCGGTTCAATGTATAGCTCCCATTAACTTTGAATGCAGCTACAATTGGCCAGCACTTCCTCATATCAGATTCCAAGGGTCTTAAGTCTGGCACTCAGAAAAGGAGGAACACCTCCTCCCACCACCCAACCCCCTGCTTCATCCCAGAGCCCTCTCCCTCACTCCAAACCTGTCAGCCTGAGCCTGGAGCCCCCTCCTGCATCCCAAATCCCTCATCCCTGCCCCACCCTAGATCCCGCATCTCCATCTGGACTCCTCAGTCCTCCCCACACACACCTACCCCTCCCTCAGCCCAGTGAAAGTGAATTTGTGAGTGAAGATGGGGAGCGTGAACAACATATGGAGGGGGGTGGAGTCAGTGCTCCATGCCATTGAGCGGGGTATCAGTTCCCTGCTCTCTCTAGGCATTTATCTTTCTGCCACCGATCCCTTCTCACTGGAGAATTGCGTAATCCAGAGGCTAGCATGGCTGATGAGTAGAAGAGATGAACGGAGATGCTCTTTGTGGGAGGACACTAGTGATCAACTGAGTCTGTCCATCCTCTGGTAGTGGTTCAACTCCCTTAGTGCCACTATAGGATGGGGAATGAGACAGACTCAATACACCTCCAGAAGAAGATAGTTGGGTCTCTGCAGGTATTCTGAGCCTCCCTTTGGGGGAAGCCTGACAAGATTGGTCTGTATCTGCAGCCAGATGCACATCTTCTACCTCTCAACACTAAGTATGCCAAGTTCTTTAAATATCTTCATTGGCCAGGTTTTTCAAAGCTTTTATCATTTTTACTTCTGTTGAATGAAATCTCTCTAAGTTGTCCTTAGAGTGACTTCAAGTGTGGCACCCAATACAGGGCACAGCTGAAGTCTCACCTGTGCTGACTAGAGAGGGACATTGACCTCTCATGTTATGTATGACACTCCTGTTAATATATCTCAGTATTAGCTTTCCTTGCAACCGCCTCACTTTTTTTAATGGAGTTTGTATGTGTATATGGTTTCTTTTTTTTTTTTTTTTTTTTTTTTTTTAAAGAAAATAAAGCGGGAAAAAAAACCCACAACCTTTAGGATATCATGTTATAATGCCACCCACATGGTTCATCAATGGGGCCAGTACCTTAGATTAACCACAGAGACCTCTGCCACTTGAACATTGGAGTAGCTGATAGAGGATAGCAAGATAGTATTGCTATATGGACCAACTGCAGGTGAGACACTTTCCCAGTAGATTTTACTGGGTTTCTGCTGACAGCAGAAGGATGGTGAGACTTGGGGACCTTGAGTTCCATTCCAGCCTTTGAAGAGGAGGAAGCTCTAATAGGTGCAAATCCTCTTGCTCTTTTCCCCCGGGTGTAAGTCCTTCTGCCTCATCCCTGTCCCGGTCCAATTCCTCTCTGTTCCTCATCCATGGCTTCTCATCCTATTCCCATTCTTCTCACCTAGCTGTACTATGTTTCTGTTCCTCAAGCTTCTTATCTCAATTCCAGGCCCCTTACCCAGCAAATCTTATTCTCACTCTTCTAGACTCCCAGTCCCAGTCTCTTTGCCCCACCCATTCTTTCTCTCACCCTCTCCCTATTCTTAGCCATTTGTTTCTCTCCACAACCTGGTCCTCAGGCACCCCCTTCTACCTCTGCTTGTATTCCCCATCCCTATTGGCTACTAGTTGCAACCCACATCCCTGGGCTTCTCATTCAATCTGTGCCCCCACAGGTTCTGTGTCCAGCAAGTCTGTCTCCTCCCATGGCTCCTTATGACCCCAGTCTTTCTCCTGTCCTCCTTTTCCTCCTGGCCTGATATTTCAGAAGTTCTGATCATGCAGCAGTACCCACTATTTCACACTGGTCATAAGGGAGAGGACAAAAATCTAAGCTATCTATTTGAGGGGTATTTGAAACAATCATTAAGTGGAGCTCTCCCAGATATTTTGTTGACTACTTATTTTGATGTAGTTGTAGTATAAATAGGCATATAAATTGCATATGTAGTTACCTGCTGGCACTATCTGTTTCCCTGAGGCTGTACTAACTTATGTATGAAATGACTTTTCCCAAAGCCTCTCTCTTCAGCTGAGTTTCAACCCCTTTGGAGCATCTACTCCCTTGTGCATGTAAATAAATTATGACTCCTTAATGGACTGGTGCAAACAAGTGTAGTTTACAGAGGAGCAGTGTTGAAAACTCCGGTCCTCGTGCTTGACATGTACATTTGGCAAGAATCCTGTTGAAATAGGCCAAGGTATTTTTGGAATGAATAAATCTTTGTAATTTCATTCTGATTGTATTTATCCTGTAAACTCATGAAATACACATTCACCAGTGTCTACAGTGACATCTTCTGGAGAAAAGAAACATAATCACCCACAGTAATTGCTAGTGAACTCCGACAACCATGTTGTTGCAGACTGCACTACTCCTGCAATTTTGATCTCAGCTTTCACAGGACAATGGGAGATTTATGCAGCAGTTTTGTTTCCTTTCCAAATCCCTACATGATCAACATACTGATTTTTTTCTCACAGTAGTACTAGCTGAGTTGACTGGTAATACAATAACAGACACAAACACTGCATTCATTCATCTCTTCTCTTTTTTTCCACCCCATTTCTAGTTGTCCCATATGAGCTGTACAGCCTGATCTATCTCTCAGGCCTTTTGGCAACTAAACAGAGAGAGCGTACACACTACAATGCAACTTTTGTTATGAAAAATGTCCAGTTTTGGTGACAAAATCTTCCACCCATTCAAGAGACTTTTTCCTTCCCTTTATTATTGACAAAAATCCAGTGTAGAAACCATGAGGCATTTTTTCACTCTTATTGGCTTCCAAAAGGTATCCCACGATCCCCATGCTGCTGCTCTGGTAAGGAGCTTGAACTTCACTGCCCTACAGCCAGGTAAACAATAATATGTCCCTCCCCCTTTGCAAGCTCTAGGAATTTAAAATTCCATTTCTGCTTGCTGGCTCAGAGTGGAGAGGTCTCATGGTACTCTTCCCAGGTGACCATGGCTAGCTATGGCTCCCAATGCCCTCACGCTTGGACCACTGCAGTATTGTTGGATCTGATCAGTATATGGGGAGAGGAGTCTGTGCAGTCCCATGACCTGTAGGAACTGGGACTTGCATGGACACATTTCTCAAGGCTTATGTGAAAAAGGTTATGATCAGGACATGTGGCAATGCAGAGCTAAGATAAAGGAGCTGGGACAGGTGACCATCAGGTGAGGGAGGTAAAACCATCGCTCCAGTGCTGCCTAAGACCTGCCATTTCTAAAAGGAACTAGATGATAGCCTCAGAGGTGACCCCAATTCCACCTCCAAGAGCCCTGTGGATACTTCGGATGTCGTGCAGGCAGCAAAAAGAGCACCTTGCCTGGAATATGAAATCATTGATAAAGAGACTGAGCTTGAGAGTGCGGCGCTCCCCTGAGGTCACATGGTGGGGCAAGCAGTGAGGAGCTACTTCAATTCCGGAGATGCATAGCCAGTCTCAGGAGCTGGTTGCCACAGAGCAGGAACAGAGACTAGATTCAAGGTTAGTGGCCGTGGCTTGTGGAGTGCAGTGCTGGGTGTATGGAATAGAAAAGTGGGAGGCTGGCTGTGTTTCTGTGTGCTGGATATTGCTCTCTGTAGAGCTAACTAGCATTGGCAAGTAGGGTGTTGATGGACACTGAGATGTCAATGGAATCCTCCAGATAAATATTCTGAAAAGTTTCCTGGAGGTACTTGTTAATCCTGTGCCACGGGTTCCATGGCAGTGCAGTTTTGTTCCTCTCCCCATTGTAGGACACTATCCTGTGCCATTCTGCAATCACTTGTGCAGGCACAAAAGCGGCAAATAAGAGAGTTGCATATGAAGTAGGGTGAAAGCCCCAAGCTTGCAGGTGTACATTTGTCTCCCTGCTTACCCTTATCAGTGAGGGCGCATCTAGACTGCGTTTTTCTTGAAAGGAGATATGCAAATTCGGTGCTAATTTGCATATATTCTTCCAAATGCTTTTTCAAAAGCGAGTTTTTCAAAAGTGAAAGTAGTCTGGATGCGGGGGTGTTTGGAAAAAACCCTTTTTGAAAAAACCCCACTCTTCCTAAAAAAAGAAGGTTTACACGGTTTTTCGAAAAAGTTTTTTTCCGAAAAAAACGCGTTCAGACTACTTTCACTTTCGAAAAAATTGCTTTTGAAAAAGTGATTGGAAGAAGATATGCAAATTAGTGTAAAAAATGCATATCTCCTTTCAAAAAAAAGACAACGTAGTCTAGACGTGAGATGTCTTCTAGAATGATCTCTGCCAGTGGAAAAGAGCAGGATAATTTTAGAATGAGTTCCCTGCAAAGCTGCACCATAAGCCCTACAAAGATAGCATGTTCTTGGGTCTATGTCCACACCCCCACCCCACCCCAAACCCAACCCTCACCATCCTTTAGGTGCTTGCAGAGATATGTGCCTCTCAAGGGTCAGCGAAAAAGTAATTGGTATGTTGCAAAAGGTGCTTGTCAGTGAAATGTTTCAATGCTGAGCTGGAATTTATCAATCCCTCTTTTGTGCATTGTCTTCAGCAGCCGAGACCTTGAGGTTCACCACACACACTGCAGCCAAAAGTCTCTGGCAGAAAAGAAGGTCAAGACACAGCAAAGAAGGGAGGTGCTCTACCACTTTTCCACAGAGAAAAGGGAATAAAAAGGAATGCTGGGAAGCTGAAAGTTGGGACAGAAAAGTGAATCAAGTGTTTACTAGGGATGCAACTGGGGGGATGATAAAAGTCATGGAGGAGCAGAAAGAGAAGCTCCAGTCTTTAATCAAGTTGTGGAGTGAGAAGATTCGAGATTGATCTCCACTGCAGCATATGCAAAATTTTTTGTCAAGCAACCCCTCCTCTATGCCCACACATTCTTTTTCACTTTGCAGGACTCCTCAGTTTCCCTTTTATTACACTCCCTCACACAACTTTGATAGCTGAAACTACTCCCAGGTGTGAGGTGTTATCCTTTCCAAACCCCTCTTTTATCAGCAGACATGTTTGTTTTGGAGTGTTTCACTGTGCTCTCTCATGTTCAATGAAGGCAAAGTTTTATAACAGTACAACATTTTTATTTTCCCATTCCAAATTTGCATAGCAATCACTCTGGTTCCAGATACAGATATTTTTAATAATTTTCTTGCATTGATATGTGTCCCCAAAATTTTATTTGGGATGAAGCAGGGAAGCAACTCCAAAACTGATATATGTTAGTGTCCCCCTCCCATTATCAAATTGCTTCCTCAGGGTATGTCTACACAGCAAAGTTATTTAGAAATAACTTTACTAGCGTCTACACAGCCAAACCGCTATTTCAAAATTAATTCGAAATAGCGGAGTGCTTATTTTGAATTTGGTAAACCTCATTTCAAGAGGAATAATGCCAAATTCGAAATAGCTATTTCGAAATAAGTGCTGTGTAGACACTTAGGGTAGGTCTACACTAGCCCCCTAGTTCGATCTAGGGAGGCTAATGAGGGCGACCGGAATTGCAAATGAAGCGTGGGATTTAAACATGCAATGAGGTTTATCAGCTAATTCGATTTAGGGCTTTAATTCGGAATTCCGTTTCACTGCTGTGTGTAGACGCGGGCAGTTACTTCGGGCTAGTCAATTTCTAAAATGGTGACCGGATGGGAATATGCTAATGATGCACGGGATATTTAAATCCCACGCTTCATTTGCAATTTCGGTCACCCTCATTAGCCTCCCTAGATCGAACTAGGGGGCTAGTGTAGACATACCCTTATATCGAAATAGGGGGCCTCCAGCCTTCCCGGGGTGCCCTGGAGGACACTCCAACCTCAACCAAGAACACTCCTCTCCCTCCCCCATCCCCGGAGCCCTTAAAGTGGTTGACTCTGGCCACAGTGCTTGTGCCAGCTCCAAGACTGCCAGCCCAGAGCCAGCAGTCACTGTCCTTGACCCAGTGGCCCCAAAACATGAGACAGCAAGCCACTGGCATCCAGCCCTCCACAGGAGCAGTCTGCCACCTCCCACGAGCTTGCCAGGAAACAGAGAAGGTGGGCACCTTCCTGATCCAGGGAGGAGATCTTGGACCTTATTCAGGTTTGGGGTGGAGTGTCCGTGATCTTCGCACTAGATGGAGGAACACGGCCGTCTATGGCAGGATAGCTGTCAGCCTGACCACCAAAGACCACATGCGAACCCAGGAGCAGGTTTGCATGAAAATCAAGTTGGTCCAGCAAGACCCCCAACCCTGAGCCCTGAGCTTTCCCTCCCCCTTCTTCCCCTTGCTTCCCCATTCCAGGTCCTTCCTCCCAGGTTTCCCCCTCCCCTCTCCCACCCTCTCTCTTCCCCTCTTCCACCGCCCTTTAAGGGGGGGGGTCTCTTTAAGCTCAGGCTTCAGATAGCCTCTGGCAGCAGCCACACAAAGTAACTCCTGACCTGATGCCCTGCTGGACCTGGTTCTGGCCGGCCTTAAATTCGATTCAGCATCCACTCAGTGTGGACGCGCTATTTCAAAATAGCAAAGTGCATTTTGTGTGTAGACACGTTATTTTGAAATAACTTATTTCAAATTAACTATTTTGAAATAAGATATTTTGAAATAACGCTGTAGTGTAGACATACCCTCAAAGCCTTCCTGGTGTTAATAGCAGCCCTCTGGGCTCCTCTGACAGCCTTTGAATCTGGCTACGTCTAGACTGGAGGCTTCTTTCGGAAGAAGCTTTGAGGAAGAGATCTTCCGAAAGAGAGCATCCACACTGCCAAAGCACATCAAAAAAGCAATCTGCTTTTTCGAAAGAAAGCGTCCAGACTGAATGGATGCTATCTCGCATTTAAGCTGGTTACTATGGACGGAGTGGCCACCAGGGCAGTTGTGCTTTTCCCTCTTTCCTCTTCTTTCGAAAGAACTCCCTCTTCTCTGTCCACACACACCTTTTTCCGAAAGAGCTCTTTTGGAAAAAGGCTTCTTCCTCATAGAAAGAGGTTTACCAATGTCGGAAAAAACCCTCTGTTCTTTCAATTTTTTTGAAAGAACGTGATTGCAGTGTGGACGTAAATAAAGTTTTTCCCAAAAAACTCTGTAGTATAGACATACCCTCTGACTGCTCTAACACTACAAACAAATACTGAGCCTTAATGCTCCACCCCCTAGGCAAACATTGCATCCTTAGAGTCACACAGATTATAGAAAGAGCAGCATGCCACTATAACTATGGGCAGGGCTCGACAAATCATGTAATCTACTCGCCCGTGGTGAGTAGATTACAAGCCGGCACAGCCCGCGCCGCGCAATCTGCGCGTGCGCAGCTCGCAGAACCGTGCAGCTGGCGAAGCGGGGCTCGCCACCGCTTGGCGAGCCCTAACTATGGGAATATTGTCCTCTATAACATTTATTCTGCCATAGAGACACCTCCATCACACCTTCAGTCTGTCAGAGGCACATTCAACTATCATACGGCATCTTCTCAACCCATTGTTAAAATGCTCCTTATTGCTGTCCAGGTCCTCAATGTAAAGTTTCATGAACCAGGGCTGTGAGGAGTAAACCAGATCTCCCAGGATTACTATGGGCATCTCCACACCCCACCCACCCTAATCTCGTAGTTTGGAAAGAAAGTCCCTGCCTGCAGCTTTTTGTATAGGCCAGTGTTCCTGAATGAAGATATATTCACCATGCACCTTTGCAGACCACCCCACATGGACAGCTGTGAAATGCTCACAGTGGTCCACAAGCACCTGATGACCAGGAGAAGCATGACATCCTGTTAATGTACTCTGTTGCAAGTTACTTTGCTACTAAAATTGGAACATGTGTGCTTCCCCAATTCCACATGAAGTGGGATGTGTGGGAGTGCTCTGAGGAGCTTTGGCTGCACTGCTGCTGTGTATAAGGGTTCCCCAAGTGGCCAGCAGCAACTCGTCCTCAGAAAATTTCGGAGGATAAAGAAATCTTCAAGTGTAAAGTATTCTCCTACTGTGTATTTAGGAAAAGAGTACATAAAACAGGAGCTCTACTCCCTTGTAAGGGTGGAGAGAAAAACCAACCCCATGGTGAATTGTTGGAGCCAAATCCTATGACATTGATGGGCAATATAGATCCATCACAATACTGCTGTGCCCCTTCCCTTGAAAATGTTACGGTGGGGAAGGGAAGTATCGAAAAAGCTATTTTAAAAACAATATAGCGCTATACAGTTTAATACATTTACTCACTTTGGCTGGGATTTTCAAAGGAGCCTAAGAGAGTTAGGCACCCAAATGCCATTGAAAATCAATGGGGTTTTGGCCTATCTCTTTTAGGCTGCTTTCAAATTCCTAGACATAACTGGAATGTCTATACTGCAGGTATGAGCAACATTCCATGCCTGGGTAGAAAGACTCCGTTTAGTGCGTCTCAAGTTATTGCACTAAAAATAGCAATGTGGACATTGTTGCTTGGATGGAAGCTCAGGTTGTCAGGCCTCTCTGGGACTGGGTGTGGGTCTGAGCATGGTTGGCTAGCCTGAATCTCTGCCACAGCCACAAAGTATTAGTGGGAGTCTGTGTCCCCAGATGGAGAGCTCCCAGATATTCTGTAGCGAAACACAGCCTTACCAGATCAATGAGACTGACACAAAATAAATACATTCTATCTACTTTTATGTGCCTTCTAGTAGCTGTCCTTCAGGGTGAACCAGTTCCTATTTTTGGGATTCTTTCCACAACCAGAAGTGCTATAAACCTATATCTGGAGAGAAGTGAAAGCTATATATCATATATCGTATGTATCATAGAATCACGACTCTTTATGCAAAGCACCAAATATAAGAACACTCATGAACACAAGCATTGATAATCCTGCAGCCATAGCCTTCTGTGCGGGCTGTGAGCCATTCAAACTAGGTACAAAAGATCCAGGAGAACTTGAAGACATAGTTCTTCTTTCCTCTGCACTGGGGAATGGATCTGGCCCAATGTGCACTGGAGATCATACTGTTTCTTCCTCCTGAGGCATAACAAAATTAAGATTCATCCCAAAGATTAAAATACAATGCTTGAATTGCAGTATTATTATTAATTATTACTTATTATTTGATTAATAATAATAATAATAATAATAATAATAATGCTAATATAATAATATAATAATATTAAATTCGCACAATTAGCACTGAGGACCTTAAAGTGCTGCACTAACAGTAATTCCAGTTAGTGCCAGTCTAGTTTAATGTCTCTTCCCCAGTATACTGGTCTCACTTTCCAGACCACTGAAGGCTGGAGAAAACCATCACCTTCCCTTCTCTCTGGCCCCTATGGGGCACCAGATTCCTAGAGGGAGGAAGAGACAGGGCAGTCCCTTTGTTTCCCCGAATGCAGGGGCTGCAATTTAGCCTGGCTCTTTCACAGATCACATAAGGCTAGAGATTGTTTCTTGCATCTGCCTCTCCAACTTTTCATTCATAAGGGACAAACACAATTTGGCCTTTAATTTGCTGTTTCTGGCCATCTTAGCCACACATCCACATCTAACTTTGTGTCAGCAATGAAGCTCTTATCATTGTCCTAGAGCCACCATGTGACTTAATATTTAGGGAATCATGAATCAATTTGAATAAAAATTGACCAAAGCTTTTCCCATAAAACTTAGATTGACCTGAATCTAAACCTCTTTTGAATTTCAATAAAAACTGGTTAACATATTTGTTTATTTCTTTTCATTTTCACTCACCTGGCGATGTGCACTCTGATTTAATGTTCTGAAATACCATGAATATGTCTTTTCTTCCAATATTTTTAGGTCCAAGATATTCAGAAAGCTCTGGATAAAAGGCCTGCTTGTGCATGATTATCTGAACTGTATAGATCCTCTTAACTTTTGATGATTTAATCATTCTTTATAGAGGATCCCTTTTCACAGATAAGTTCAAATAATATTGATGGTTCTTCATGAAGGGCACCTATGGAGTAGTGATGTAGTAATCCTCTAATTAGAAGCAGTATCTTCTTCTTTGCAACTACATTTGCATATACAATCTAAGCAATTACATTTTCAAATAATTTCTCATAGCCGTTTGGATCCTGTACTTATTGTGTTTCTTGCCATACTCAACTTCTTTTCAGAAGATACACTTGTTGCTTGGAAACTTAGATCTTTGAGACTAAACAGGAAGAAGCATATCAGTTTGACATTTTTCTCCCCTACACTATTCACATGGGTTACTTGAAATAACTACAAGTAGCTCATCTAGACAGCAGCACATCTTTGCAGCCACTGATTGCTCATTATGTTTCAGGGTTGGTTCAGAAGAAATATGTGAAAGATTTCTCCAAGGTGTTAAGGTTTCCAATTTGGAAATCTGGAGTGACAGGGCTTCTGCTGTGATCCATTGTAAGAGCTGAGTAGGAAATATAGCCTGCCGCAAAACATCCTGTTATGCTACTTGTTCTAAAGGATTGTTTCCCTGCTGTGACAGCAGTTGTACCTTACATGCATGGATGAACTTTCAGAATGACCGTATAATTATGTGTGCCTAGAGATAAGGTGGCTATCATCCAGTATGTACTTTACATACATGTTTCAAGGTCTGAGAATAGATCAAATATTGTGCATATTTGTGGTGGAAATGGAGATACTTTAAAAAATTAATTGGTCCCCATCTAATTGACAAACCCATGATAAGAAGTCTAACAATAGACAGCTGAATGGAAGGGGAAATTTAAATTCAGGCCATCTCTGGTGTTAGTAAAAACAAAAATCAAAATATATTTTTCACAAGAAGTTAGGATTAAATTAGTAAATTGACAGACTACATTTTTATTCCAGATAAGGCTTTAATTCATCCTTTTTCAATCCTTTCAGTATATTATGATTAGGAAACATGTTGCCAACTGATATGTTAAATAATTTTGTATGTAGTGTGCAAGGATAATAATAATACAGATCTACTACAATTTTTTGCCAATCTGTTTTCCAAAAATTCCTATTTTCTGAAAGAGACTCATGGACTTAGTGTCTTTAGATTATACTAAAAATACTCTGACTATAATCAAACTTAGACAATAAATCTTGGATAATCATGATAGTCAACATACTAATAATAGCATTTTCTTGGGTCCACATAGTTTAAGGTGAGACTCCAAAAATTGCTACACATTCATGTGGGGATTAACAAGGAACAAGGCATTAGAAATTGTTAACTAACGGTTTGAGCCCAAAGCAGTGAAAGGCACTCAGGAAAATAGACAAGACAGGACTGGTGATATACTGAGCAGTGTAAGAGAGTAGTTGAAAAACTGCCAACACAGTACAAGGGAGTGACGTGTACATAAATGATAGTCTCCACTAACTCAATACACAGTGAATTTATTACACTTTCAAAGCTCAATGTAGACTACACTTTAACTGTAGAGTTAGTATGCTTTCAGAGTTTGTGTCATGTGTGTGCAGGACTTTTCAGTGTACACAAACTTAGGTTAGCTTGCAGTATAGACAAGCCCTACAATATTTTGATAAGAGTGCACAAAATGAACTTTATTATCTTTCCATAATATCTGACTTTGGGATTTGTAATCTGCTCATTAGTTTTACATGATTAACCATCAATACTAAATAATATGGAAAAAGTAACTTCATAGATCAAATAGAGGGAAAACTGATCACATTTGTTGGACTAAGACTGAAGAGGGATGTAACATATTGATGTTTTGCCTGAGGCAACAGATTGTTTTCAGTGTCCTGTGGCAGGAATGACTGGTGCAGATGTCCTCTATACTGGTTTTATGTTAGCCAGGAATTACCTTACATCAAGGAATCTCCAGTTCTTCCAGTACAGTAGCTTTCCAGTTGCTTTGAACTGCTGTGACAGATGACCAGGGTCACAGAGAAAAAGTTCATGAAAGTAATAACTGGTTATAGTCATAAAAGAAAAATATCTGGATTGCACATTTGATGGAGACCTGTGATCTCATTAGACTAGAAATGTAGTATAACTTGATAAAATCACTGGAAGTGGATAAAAATAACCAAAATATTACATTTTCCAACATTTATCTGAAAAGTCATAATATATTTTATGCAATGTGCCATATGCCCATAAGATCTCAAACCTGTCTGATCTGAGTATTTTTCATCATCATAATGAGAATTTGGTCATATGCCTCCAAATTTACATTCTTTGTATGTGATATTCAGGTGTTTATCTTATTTTCATTCTTGTTTATATCAAATAATTGTACTGAAAACAATTTTGCAATGAATTATTCTAAAAGTTTGCTATCATAGGTAAGTATTAAGAAATATGACACTTTCAACTGATTTGTGCAGGTTCTAATAAACTGTTGCTAGCAACACATATATTAGGTTTGTATATACCACATTATATGAATGTCTGCAGTTATCACAGATGAACTGGCCTATGTTTTTCTCAGAGTTTTGTTCACTCATGCTAAACTATATCCCTCAATACCCTCAACTGTATAACTCAATATTTGTCATAAGCATATAGGAAAGTTGTCAAAATCAAGATGCCTACATTCTCAGACCTAGTAGAAACTCTGAAGGTAACTGGAATGCTAGTATCCAAAACAAAGAAAAGGACAATAAAGATACAGACCAACAAATTAAGGAAATAACACAAGCTGATGGGTTGTACTTCAGGGATCTGTAAAAAGTTTTGTAACTTGTAAAATGATATTCCTAGCTGAAATGTGTAACTTTGAGAGCATACCTTCTGAGTAAAGTGAATTTAACAATGCTGCACAAGACAGCATTCTGGAAAGTTGTATCATATTGAGCCTTCCTGTGCTATATTATTATTATTGAATTTTAATGATAAACTTGACTGATATTGGTTATTGGTCTCCTGAATAAATGTTATAATGAATCAAAATGTGGCCAAGCAACTGACTATACAATTTAGTGACACCATAGCTTCCTCATAAATTTTGTTTAGTTACTACTTGATACACTAAGGTTCCCAGACCCCTCTCAGAGGCCTATCACAGAGACCTTTGAAGGAGTCAGGCAAGTTTATGTTCACACCCTTCACAGTTAGGACTACATGTACTGACACAATTACTTTGCATTGGTAACTGTGATGATGAGAAAAAATTACAGATCAATATTTCTTATGAGGTATGAAACATGGTATCAGGTTTCCCACAACCCATGTCTACACCCTTGTTTACAGAGATAAACAACCAGATATGATTTTTCCCTAAACCTTTGTGGTTAATGCCCACAATTACTTTGAGGAAAGCTAATAAGAGCAGTGTTTCATTTAACTGTACAATCCCTCATTTTTCTAAAATTGCTGCTGTATAGCTATATTATTACTGATGAGAACTCACACATTTTTAAATTTCCCTAATCTTAATCTGCAAATCTGTTGCAAATGAGGGACTCTTCCTTGGAGATCTAAAAACTCAATGGTTTCTTAATGCCACATTCTGATTAGGAAAAGAAGAATGGTTCTGCAAGTATGTAATTAGTCTAGAATAAAAAAGACCCTTAAGTTTAATTACCTCTTTTGTGTGATGTAGTGTAGCACGTCTTTGTGGACCCCTATTAGAGACCCTTGCTGTAGCCATGTTAGTCTCAGGATAAAAGACAGTCAAGGTAGGTGAGGGTAATATGTTTTATTGACCAAACTTCTGTTGGTGGAAATGGCAAACTTCTGGCCAATACAGAGCTCTCCCTCTGGACTGGGGAAAGAAGCAAAGGGTATGCCTACACCAGCCCCCTAGTTCGAACTAGGGAGGCTAATGTAGGCATTCGAAGTTGCAAATGAAGCCCGGGATTTAAATATCCTGGGCTTTATTTGCATCTTCCCATCGGTGCCATTTTTAAATCCCTTAGTCCGAACTAAGTGCGTACACGCGGCAGTCAACGTTAACTCGAACTAAGTCCTTAGTTCGAGTTAACTGTTATACCTCGTGGAATGAGCTTGTAACAGTTAACTCGAACGGACTTAGTTCGAGTTAACGCAACGGGCAGTTAGTTCAGACTAAGGATTTAAAAATGGCGCCGACGGGAAGATGCAAATAAAGCCCGGGATATTTAAATCCCGGGCTTCATTTGCAACTTTGAATGCCTACAGTAGTCTCCCTAGTTCGAACTAGGGGTCTAGTATAGACATACCCAGAGAATGTGAGCGAAATGTAAATTGAGATAGATTATTAAGCAGAAAGGGTACTACATGTTGGAGGTTACCCCTTGAAATGAAGTGGGCTTGCTCACTTCAAGTCTGTATGTGTAACAATCTGCCGCCCAATTGCCTGCTTTAATCTCTCTCAGATTTTTAGATATTTATGTGCCTATAATGGAATTTTTAAAAGCATCTAGGCATCTAGATTAAAATCAATAGAAGTTAGGTGTCCAAGTGCTTTTGAAAATGCCACTAGAATCTACCACCCAAAGGGAGATATTTGCACAAAATATCACTCTGTTCAGCACTGCAATGAATAATCCTTAGGTGACCTGCTGCCCAGTGGGGAATTGTCAGCTGCAAGTTACTCACCAAAGCTCCCCACACAAAGTACGGGAGAGTAAGGTATCTAAGAAATTTTCAGAAGCTGGCAAGCTGTGCAGGGAACCACTTCAAGACAGGGAAAATTGTTCAGCTCTCTTGAATCCCCCCAACTCTGCTTTGCAGAATAGGGTATATGGGAGGGAGGAGGAAGAGAGTGTTTGTATTGGTGCGTGTGTGTCTGAGTTTGTATGTGTGTGAGAAAGAGAGAGAGAGGGAGAGAGAGAGGGAGAGAGAGAGAGAAGATGGCTGCTGGAGAAATACTAGAAATAGTGCACCGCCTCTTAAAATAGGCACTCATTTCAGTCACTCACCATATTTCAGATTGGAGTCGCACCATTATGTGTGTCCTTCTCCTCAACCCCCGTTCTGCAGAGATAAGGTACAGGGGCTAGGGGACACCCAGACTTCAGCACTCCCCTCTTGTCCCTTGCACAGCTAGTAGGAGGGTCCTCAAAGCATTTTGGCTGCAGGATGGTGCAAGGTGGTGTGAGGGACAGCTGAACACATGCTTGCTGGCAAACTCTGCTAGTCAACTAGTGGGCCAGACAGAAGTGCTGGGGAGGCTGGATCTGGCCTGTGGGCCATATTTTGACCATCCCTGAATTCCAGGTTCCTCCACATGGCTGCTATGCCTACACAACACCTATTCATGGATCAATTATTCGACTTCCTGCAGTGTAGACAGCACGAAAAGCCGAGTTAAGCTACTTTGGCTTCAGCAACACAATTAAGGTAGCTAAAGTTGTATAGCTTAATTTTACTTTGTCCCATAGTGTAGACATATGCTAGGAGATTATATAACCACTAGTAAATAATCCAATGTAACTAAACCATGGTCTTCTGATAATAGGTAAGAACAATTAGGTAGATAAACTAGCATAAAAACTAGCATGGTGCAGAAAAGGCAATGAATACAGAATTTAATATTATACCAAAAGATGCAGTGTATTGAATAATTGCATAATTGGGAATTGAGAAAATATAGCAAAATACCATTTACACTACAAGGTTCAACACAATTTCTTTGGTTTCTTGGTAAATTACCTTCAAGACTATTTTCCATTAATTCATTGCAACAGCAATTGTGAGTGAATTTCATTGGGGTTTTTTTCATCAAGGAAAAGTCGTATTCACATATCATTTATCCATACTTATCCCATTTGGGGGTTTTTCCTGCTTTTTGTATTTTTAGAACAATTTCCATTTTGTTCATGCATATATGAGAAACAATTTCTTATAATAAATCAGATGTGTTTGATTTCCCCAACATTCTACGATTAGAAATACTCTTACCTGACCTTACAATGCTGGTATTATTTTGTACTTTCAATAGGGGTTTCCAAATAAAGAAAAAGCATGAAAATACATTTTTTGAAATGCCAACTTTTGTAAAATGTATTCACAAGAAATAATTCAACCTATTATATCTCATTTTAACAATTCAGTGTGATTGAACTAAGAAATACTTAGTTTGGGGCCATGTTCCAATTGTCTGTAAGTCATAAATGTAACTCACAAAAAGGCGAACTTGTTAGCAATGGGTAGCCTTCTAGAAAATAACAAAATGGTTTTGCACCGTGGTACTCTATAGAGCATGACAATTTATTATTTTAAATTTTCAATCCTGATAGAAACTTCTCCAAAGTAATATTCGGTATCTTTTTTTGATAGATTGGATTTGTATTTGTTGTCATATGCACCTTACAGTTTGATAAGTGAGGTCCCAAAGGCCTGGAAAAATGTACCACAGTTGCCTATATTTAAAAAGAGGGGAAAAAAGAGGACACAAAATAATGAACCAGTGAGTCTAATGTTAATACCTGACATGATACTGGTACAAATTATAAAATAACCAGTTTGTAAGGAACTAGAAGATAATGGGGTAATTGGGAATAGCCAGCATTTATTTATAAAACAAACAAACAAACAAAACCCCCACCCTTAAGCTAAATAAACCTGTCTCCCTTCTTTGATAACGGTACTTGTTTAGTAGGGTATGGGGAAAGCAATGATATATCTTCACTTTTAATAAATGTAAATGTTTGATAAAGTCATTGTGACAGAATATATCCCTCTATCCATACCCTACACACCTATTGTAATAATCTTTGTACAAAGTATGCCTTGTGCGATATCATTTAAAATCTAATATTTTGCTGGGTCATTATTGTCCTGATAAAATTTACATGAAATTAAGAGATTCCACTGTGTGGTGATTTTAACACATGTTCCAAGAGGAGGTTGCCAAACAGGTCTGTCTCAAAGGAATGTGTGCTCTGCTTAATTTACATTTAAGCAGTAAACAGAGTTATCAAGCAGGAAAGGAAACAAAGGATGGTCAACAAGTGAGTAAAAAACAGCAGGGCACATCTTTCCCTGTGAGAAAGATTCTATAGAATCTTTGTCTCCTAGAACTCACTTGGAATTTTTTCTAAAGAGCAGGACTGACACTATAAAAAGGAGGGACAAATACCCAAGACTCCTGCCAACTACCCTGTCCCTGATTATTGCATTCACAGCACCTAAGCAGTTTGGTCAGAAAGGCCGCTGAAAGCATATAGTGAGAATCTCTGCTTGAATATGATATAGTTTGTTAAGTTAGGCACCAGTAGTGTTTTAACTTTGTTTTCCTGTAACTATTTCTGAATTTTAAGCTTTATTACTCGTACACATTTAAAATCTCTCTCTTTGAAGGTCATAAACTTGTTTTACTGTTTTATCTAATCTAGTGTGTTTATATTAAAGTATCTGGGAAACTATAGTCCAGGAGAGGGCTGGTCAGTACAGGGAATGCATTTGTTGGGGTAAATCTAAAACTACGAGTGTGTTGGGGTCACCCTGAAATATAAGCAAAGCTGATATAACCAAACTATGAATATGGCTGGCAGCAGCACACACACTCATAGCTCAAAGTGATATACATGGTGGAGATTCAAAAGCTTCAGAAGATTAGCCGAGCTAACAGGAAAAATTTAAAAAACAACAAATAGTGTAGTGGCACCTTAAAGACGAACAAAACACGTAGATGGCATCATGAGCTATCATGGGCACAACCCACTTCTTCAGAAGTAGGTTCATCTGAAGAAGTGGGTTGCACCCACAAAAGCACATGATACCAGCTCTATGCTGGAGGTGGTTCGTGAGCATTCCAGACAGGAGGCTACAGCAGCAATGCACTGTAAAGGGCACCCCACATTAGAGGGCATGAGTGACACTGCTACTCTTAAAGGGTATGGCTACACAGCAAAGTTATTTCGAAATAACAGCCGTTATTTCGAAATAACTTTACTAGCGTCTACACAGCCAAACCGCTATTTCGAAATTAAATCAAAATAGTGCAGGGCTTATTTCGAATTTGGTAAACCTCATTCCACGAGGAATAACACCAAATTCGAAATAGCTATTTCAAAATAAGTGCGGTGTAGACACTTATATCGAAATAGGGGGCCTCCAGATTTCCCAGGGTGCCCTGGTGGCCACTCCAGCCTCAACCAAGAACACTCCTCTCCCTGCCCCCTTCCCGGAGCCCTTAAAGGGGTTGACTCTGGCCACAGTGCCTGTGCCAGCTCCAGGCCTGCCAGCCCAGAGCCAGCAGTCACTGCCCCGACCCAGTGACCCCAAAACATGAGACAGCAAGCCACTGGCAGCCAGCCTTCCACCTCTCCCCAAGAGCAGTCTGCCAGCTTCCAAGAGCCTGCCAGGGCTCAGAGAAGGTGGGTGCCTTCCTGGTCCAGGGTGGAGATCATGGACCTTACTCACATTTGGGGGGATGCCCCCAACATCCATGATCTCCACACCAGATGGAGGAATGCAGCCGTCTATGGCAGGATAGCTGCCAGCCTGGCCACCAAAGGCCACATGCGAACCCAGGAGCAGGTTTGCATGAAAATCAAGTTGTTCCAGCGAGACCCCCAACCCTGAGCCCTGAGCTTCCCCTCCCCCTTCTTCCCCTTGCTTCCCCCTTCTAGCTCCCTCCTCCCAGGTTTCCCCCTCCCCCTCCCACCCTCTCTTCTCCTCTCTCCCACCTCCTTTCACCAGTCTCACCAGAGTTTCATTCTCCCCCCTCAGTTTTGTTAAATAAAGAGAGTTTGTGTTCATGAAAATACATGTCTTTTATTTGACATCAGGAAGGGGGGTTAGGGAGGGGTAAGTGGAAGGACGTGAGGGAGGAATGAGGCACAAACTCCCAGTGGGGCAGGCCAGGGAGGCACTTAGTGCTCCTCAGGGTGGAAGGTCTCCCGCAGGGCCTCCTGCATACTGACAGCCCCCTGATGGACCTCCTGGATGGCAGCCTGCAGAAAGTGCAGCCAGGCTCGCAGCAACGCATCCACAAGAAGCACCAGAGTGCCCAGGGGCAGCTCTGGCTCCATGTTGGGGGTCAGAGTGCTGTGGTGTCCCGAATGAGGGCAACCAGAGCATGCAGACACAAAATGGTTTGCTGTCCCTCATTGAGGTAGGCAAGCAAGCAGGGAAATCTGAGAACTGGCTGTCCGGGGAGCTGCGTTTAAGCACAAACCTCAGATAGCCTCAGGAAGCAGCCACACAAAGTATCTCCTGACTTGATGCCCTGCTGGTCCTGATTCCGGCCAGCCTTAAATGTAATTCAGCATCCACTCAGTGTGGACGCACTATTTCAAAATAGCAAAAAGCTATTTCGAAATGCATTTTGTGTGTAGACGCGTTATTTCGAAATAATTTATTTCAAATTAACTTTTTCGAAATAAGATATTTTGAAATAACGCTGTAGTATAGACATACCCAAACTGAATTGTACCTGGTATGTCACAGTTGGACATGACATTCTGATAAGCAAGCAAAGGAAATGTGCCCTAAATAAAATTACTTTATAAAGTGGATGTACAACTGGTTGAAAAAACATATTGAAAGAGTAGTTATCAATGGTTTGTTTGGAGGACAGGGGCATAATTTAAAATGATCTGGACAAACTGGAGAAATGGTCAGAGGTAAATAGGATGAAGTTTAATAAGGACGAATGCAAAGTACTCCACTTAGAAGGAACAATCTGTTTCGCACTTACAGAATGGGAAGCGACTGTCTAGGAAAGAGCACGGCAGAAAGATATCTAGTGGTCATCGTGGATCACAAGCTAAATATGAGTCAACAGTGTCTCATGAGTGTCAATGAGTATGACACTGTTGCAAAAAAAGCAAACATGATTCTGGGATACATTACCAAGAATGTTGTGAGCAAGACATGAGAAGTCATTCTCCCACTCTACTCTGCACTGATTAGGCCTCAATTGGAGTATTGTGTCCAGTTCTGGGTACCACATTTCAAGAAAGATGTGGAGAAATTGGAGAAGGTCCAGAGAAGAGCAACAAGAATGGTCTAGAGAACATGACCTATGAAGGAAGACTGAAAGATTTGGGCTTATTTAGTTTAGAAAAGAGAAGACTGAGAGGGGACATGATAGCGGTTTTGAAGTATCTAAAAGGGTGTTACAAGGAGGAGAAAGAAAAATTGTTCTCCTTGGCCTCTGCTGATAGAACAAGAAGCAATGGGCTTAAACTGCAGAAAGGGTGGTGTAGGTCGGACATTAGAAAAAACGTCCTAATTCTCAGGGTGGTTAAACACTGGAATAAATTGCCTACAGAGGTATTTAAGAGCAGGTTGGATAGACATCTATCAGGGGCAATCTAGATTTGGTTGGTCTTGAAATGAGGGCAGTGGCCTGGGACTGGACTAAAAAAGGAAAAAAATCTGGGAGGTTTCTCAGAGAGGTCAGTCCTGGTCTGTTACTAGTCAATATTTTCATCAATGACTTGGATAATGGATAGATCCTGGATCCTAGTTGATATACATAGACAGCACAGTGAGGCTACTGACAGGGGTATAATACTCTGGGCAGAACTTGTCCCTGTGTGCTGGATTAGAGCAGCATGGAGGCTGCTTTAACTTATACCAGCAGCAAAATTCACTGTAGCCAAGAATTACCTAGGAAGAGGGGATTAATTCACAACTCTGTTCACAGTGTGACTCCGTAGTAAAATAGAAAAGCCTTAAGAATGGGTGAGGAACCTCCAGCACAGCAAGTGCATGCAGTTTGTCAGGGTTAGCCACTGGTGAACCACCGGACAGCTTGTTTACCTGAGTGTCCACAAGCACAGAGCCCCACAGCTGCCACTGGCTGCTGTTCATCATTCCCGGACAATGGGAGCAGCAGGAAGCATTGAAGGCTGGGCCACCACTTTCCATGGCTCTTATTGGTGGGAACAGAGAACCGCAGGCACTGGGAGCTGTGAGAGGTCATTCCTATGAAATCTCAGGTAATCATAGCATCTGGCGGCTCGCCAGTGGCTAGCCCTGAAAAATTCTATGCAGCCAGCGTGCCAGACATTCTCACCCCCGCCTTAAGATCTCCCCTTTCTCATATTTTTCAAGGGCTTCTCTCCTGCAGTGTAACCAAATAGTGTTTGCATTCCTCTTCCTGCTCCCATGATCTTTTTTGCCACATCCACAGAGGGTAACACCACCACACTTGAAAACTCATTGCCTGGGGCAACCCAGCTTTTTCCTTTTTCTCTGACCATGCTGCCATTTCCCAGAAATGTTGACAACAAGGATGGGGAAGGATTTCAGAGTGTCAGCTCACCACTAATGCAGGATCGCCTCTACACAAGGTTAATCTCCCCAAGATGTTTACCTCAACTTCAGGGCTTTTCTTCAGGGCTTTTCATCAGAGCTCTCAAAGTATTTGCTTTAAAGGATTATTAATCTCATTTTCTAGATAGGGGAAAATGAGGCACTGAGCATTTTGGAAGTGAGTTTTGGAAGTGAGCATCATGGAAGTGAGTTACTAAGGGCCATCCAGCAGGGAAGTGGCAGAATCAGGAATAGAAACCAAGTCACTCAGTGCCCAGTCTATAACATTACCTCTTTGCTATCAGCTATGACAATTCATATCGGGTGTGTCTAGACTACAGGGATTTTTCAAAAAAAGTGGCCTTTTTTCGAAAAATCTTTACCTGCATCTAGACTGCTGCCGCATTCTGTTGGCAGTAAATCGAAAGAACACAGCAGTTTTTTTGACCGTGGAAAACCTCATTTTACGAGGAAGAACGCCTTTTTTCGAAAGTGCTCATTCAAAAAAAGGCGCTATGTAACGCAAACTGTGCTTTTTCAAAAGACAGCATCCAGACTGCCTGGGTGCTCTCTTTCAAAAAAGCGGCTTGCTTTTTCGGAAAGTTCTGGTTGTAGTCTAGACGCTCTTTTTTGAAAGAATCTTGCAGTCTAGACGTAGCCATCGTGGGGAGCTTCTGCTTTGAAGCAATACAAAAATTGCCTTTGAAAAGGCTTTTACGAGTCAGATTGCACAATGGGCCAGATTCTGAAAAGTGCTGAGCAGGTGCTATGCATTTTCAATTGCTGCTGACTACCGTGGGAAATAAGGATGCTCAGCACTAGGGAGTGGGGGTTGTGTGTGGGGTGCTGTGCAGTTGCAGTGCAGCTGTGGCCAAAGAGGCACTGAGTAGAGGCGGTGGTGTGCATTTGTAACATGGCACAGGGCATAGAGGGTCTGAGGGGGCTCTGTCCATAGAGAATTTGGGGCCTTCCACCATTGGGCAGGAGGGATGTGTAGTGTGGCCTGGTAGGCCATTGTGCATCTCATAATTTCCAGTTTGTAAATACAGTAAAACTCCATTGGTCCGGCATCTGTTGCTCCGGCACTCCTGATGGTCCGGCACCATCAGGAACCCGGAAGTGCTCCGGGCAGCCGGACCATTGGAGCTGCTCTGCCCCTGGCTTCCCCGATTCAGCCGCTGCTGAAATTGACCAGCGGCTGAATCGGGGAAGCCGGGGCAGAGCAGCTGGAGTGCTGCCGGTAGGTCCCATAGCGCTGCCCCTCGGGCGCTGCGGGACCAACCCGGCAGCACCCCAGCTGTCCCCGATTCAGCCGCCGCTGAAACTGACCAGCGGCTGACTCCGGGAAGCCCGAGGCAGAGCTGCTCTGCCCCGGGCTTCCTGGAATCTCTCGGCGCTACCAGACCAACCCGGCAGCACCCCAGCTGCTCTGCTCCAGACGTCCCCAAGTCAGCTGCCGCTGAAACTGATCAGCGGCTGATTCCAGGAAGCCCGGGGCAGAGCAGCTGGGGTGCTGCCGGTTGGTCTGGTAGCGCTGCCCCTTGGCGCTGCGGGACCAACCTGGCAGCACCCCAGCTGCTCTGCCCCAGGCGTCCCCAAGAGCAACTGGGGTGCTGCCGGGTTGGTCTCGCAGCGCCAAGGGGCAGCGCTACCGGATCAACCCGGCAGCACCCCAGCTGCTCTGCCGCAGGTGTCCCGATTCAGCTGCTGCTGAAACTGACCAGCAGCGGCTGAATCGGGGACGCCTGGGGCAGAGCCGGACTATCGGAAGGGGGGGCTATGAGGGGTCTGGGGTGGCATCCCCCCCACACCACCCTAGACCCCTCATAGCCCCCTTCCAATAGTCCAGCATATCTGATAATCGGGCACCCCCTGGGTCCTAAAGGTGCCGGATTATCGGAAGTTTACTGTAATAACCTCACACTGGGCTGGGCAGAGCTGGGCTGCCCCTGACATTCCCTGTCCCTGGCTGGCCCCTCATTCTGGGGACTGACAACTCCCTCCCACTATGTTCCATTGCCCCCATAGGCCCCCACAAATATGTTTAGTGCTGGGCCCTCAAAAGGTTAATTTGGCCCTGAATTGCTCAGCATAGCTCTCAAGATTTGGGCCCAGAAAAGAAAACTGAAATAAAAAATGCACATAACACATCAGTGAGCAATGTGAAAAGATGCTGTGGGCTTATTCCTCCCCTTATATTGAAACCAACAGTTCTCCAAAGACACAGTTTAAGTGCCTCCTCTTTTAACTACAGAGAGACAAAATTTGGGCCCTCAGGCTGCCTCTTTTCACATGTCAAAGATACTATCAGTGTGCCTGCCTACCAATGTACTGAAAAGAGCTGCTGCTGACACCCTTTCTTTGAAGCAAAGTGAAATTTTAAACTTCCATTTTGTCATTGAAAATCCCTGCTCAAGCTCTATCATTTTTTCTGATAATCTCCTGTGAGGCACCATGGAGACTCTGACTCTGTAGCTTATTGCTTATCACATTATCCTGGAGATTCAGATTCTAGTCTCTGTGCCAATGTATATCTCAGAATTTTATACCAAATGGAACAGTTTCAACAGGAGAAAACCTTAACCCAGTGTACCTTATAGCCTGGTTGTTGGGCACTCACCTGAGGGATGGGAAGACAAGTCCCAGACCCTATTCATAGAGCCCTGCAAATCTGCAGATATGCACCTTATATCAACTGGTATCCACATCTGGATGCAAATTTTGTATCCTGAACCCTGCACATTTGCAAATATTCGCTTTATATCCGTTTGTATCTGTGTCTGTGGATGAGGATGCGGATATCTGCAGATCATTTTAGCATATGCAGATGCGGATACCAATTTTGTATCTATGCAGGGCTCTACCTATATTATGTCAGGTAACATTTGAAATTGAGCTTTCCGTGTCTTGCATGAGTACTCTAACATGGATTGCTGTTCTCAGAAGGGTAGCCATGTTACTCTGTAACTGAAAAACGCATGGACACACTAATTTTTTCCCTATTTTTTCCTTCTCTTTCCCTCCCCATCGCCTCTCTTTCTCTGCTATTTACTTGTACCCTGGACCCCTTACTCCATTCATCTGACCAAGTGGCTTGTGGCCACACAAGCTCATAATATCATCTACATTTTTTGTTAGTCTCTAAGATGCTGCAAACTATTCGTTGTTTTTATGGATTACTGGGTATATCTCCAACACCTTCTCCTCCTTTGGCTTCTGTGTGAATTAAGTGCTTGCTCATCAGCTCAGCAGTGTCAGGACCTAGTGGCTCAGTGCATGCCTGTCCACCAACAGAATGGTGGGAACCTTAAAGGGGTTAGGGTCCAATGGACTTTAGTTAACTCCTGGGTTTTGCAGCAGCTGAGTGGGGATCTTTCGAATACCAATACCATTTACATGTTGGGCTCGTTGCCTAATTGTCATGTTAGGTACCTGAGTCCCCCTTGTGAATCTAGCCTTATGATGCCATCTTACTCACTAGGAGCTCAGGGTCCACTAATCCCGATGAAAGACTTAACATAATAATGATTGGTATAATTTAAGGAACTCCTGCAAACTGGATGAAATACCAGCATGTTTTTCTTATAAACCGGCAAGTCCATAGTTATTCTCTACTCCACTTTGTGCAACACATCGTGCCAAACACTATATGCTCCTTGCATGCAGCGCCAGATTTACACCCTATACGCCCCTAGGCATAGCATCTTCAGCACTCTGCTCCCTGCCTGTAGCTGACCTTCATGTTGCATACAGTTTTAGACACCCCTAGAATGCTAGTGCCCCAGGCATGTGTCTACTGTGCCTAATGGGAAATTCAGCCCTGCTTACACGTTTTATTGAAATCTTTTAATACCTCAAGCGAGCAATAGTAAGTAGAACCCATTGCAAAACAAATAAGAGAAATTGTTTACAGCAACAGTACAGCATACCTTTCAAAAGAGAACATTTCTGAAGAAAGATTATAAATAGAGCTATAGACACTGGAAAGCAGAGTTCTTAGCCTGAAACTCAGTGTCATGATGTTATATGATCAGTGTAATATGAATAGGTATTCAAATTTGTTCAAACCCTTTTAATTCTATGGAAACAAAGTTATTGATTCAGTCATTTACTTATAATAGAAAATATTGTATTGACTCATCTAGTAATCTTAGTGTTCACCTTACCATATGAAAGGTTTTAAAAGATGAGCAATATAATTTGTGCTCAAAGTTGACAGTAAACGATGTACAAGCAGCAAATCTTCTATCCCACAACTGGTTGATTTAAAAATGAAAATAATAGCCTCGTTAACTCAGTCTTAGGAGGCATGAAATCTGTATTAAAGATCTGTGCACTCTGTGCTAGTTATCAAGAATCTAAGCCACCAGGAATTACCATTCTGCCTAATTTACAATCATTGTGTCAAAAGAAGAAATGAAAGATTGGATATGACAGAGGTGAATGAAGCCATCCTTCTTTTAATTATATTTAACCCACCACAACAATCATCCTCACCATGTGTTTCTATGGATCTTTGTTTTCCTTATCCAACAGCACCACCCTGTGGGAGTGAGGAACTTTTATTTTTTAGTTTATTCAAACTTTTTTAATGATAAGGAGAGAACTAAGATTATATTCAGGCTCATTAAATGCTTCAAAACTGCCTAAAACAAATCAGTTTAAGATCTGTGGAGTTCTATCAAGAAGACTTTGGAGGCATTTTATACTTGTAGGACAAAAATCCAAAGCCTGGTATTGTGAATGGATTTTACTTTCTGACAATTTAATTTGAAAATCTGTAAGTCTGTTGCCTCAGTATTTGTCACTCAGTTTTATTCCTGTTTTTTTTTCCTTGCAAAATGAAATTGTCTACAAACAATACATCTCTTCCAACCTCAAAGTCAGGAGAGCTTTATCTGGACTGCTATGGAAGGAAGGAAAAAAAAAGGATCCTGACTCCTTTAGGGTTCCCATCCTTGGGGTTGAGAGTGGGGGTGCCAGAAAGGCAAGGAAGACATTGCCTGCGCTGATGGGAGGCCTGGTGGGACTCATCTTTATAAAGTCCATACACATCTCAGAGAAGTTAAATAAACTCTGTCCCGCCATTCTGAGCACTCTCATGACAAGATTAACAGCTACCATTCTCTGACCCTGAGATTAGAGTAGGAGAAGGTTGGGGGGCGGGGGGTGGGGAAAAATCTGTTGTACACTTATGCTAGCTGCCTGGTTGGTGACTGGAAAGCAGTTTTCCCCTCATCAACAGATTAGTTATGAGAAGGTGAATTGTTTTACCTTCCCCCACAACAGCTTCAGGATCTGTGGGTAGGTCAGGAGGTTACAATGCAGCTGGTGGCAGGTGTCCAGGTGTCCAGTACTTGTTCTATAGTGGAGTTAAGTTCCATGATAACCTAGAACTGGAAATGGATGTAGGGGAAGGCAACCTCTAAGAAAGCTGGGCATTAGGGCTCTGAATGTCTGGTACATAAAGGAGACAATTCCTATCCCATGTCTCTTGTTAATGCTCATAAAATGGGAAGGTATTGTGGTCTCAGCAATGGGCTAGGACCAGCAATGAAGGGGTGGGTGCTGTAGACATAAGTGAGAAAGGAATAAGTGAAAAAGGAATGACGACTTGTACTGTATGGCTGAATGCTGGAAAATTCCTAGAGGAGTTAAGTTAATGAAGTGGCCTAATTAAACCACAACTCTTGTAGCTGGTGCAGCACCTCACACATGCTACTTCAATGAGCAGCTGGATGCGATTTTGAGGGAGGGAGGTCAGACCAGCTTCCCCAGCATGATCGTGAAGTCCGTCTAAGACACACCTGGCATCAGCCTGGAGGAGAGTGGTCTGGAAGAGACCTCAGGAGGTCATCAAGTCCAACCTCTGGCCCAAAACAGGACCCACCCCAATTAAATCATACCAACCAGGGATTTGTCAAGCTGGGACTTTAAAACCCCTAAGGATAGAGATTCTACCACCTCCCTAGGTAACCCATTCCAGTGCTTCATCACCCTCCTAGTGAAATAGTTTTTCCTAATATTCAATCTAGACCTTCCCCACTGCAACTTGAGACCATTACTCCTCGTTCTGCCATCTGTCACTACTGAGAACAGCCTCTCTCCATCCTACCTCCCTTCAGGTAGTTAAAGGCTACTATCAAATCCCCCCTCACTCTTCTGCAGACTAAAAAGGCCCAAATCCCTCAGCCTCTCCTTGTAGATCACGTGCTCCAGCCCCCTAATCATTTTTGTTGCCCTCTGCTGGACCCTCTCCATTGCATCCTCATTCTTTCTGTATTGGAAAGCCAAGAATTGGATGCAATACTTCAGACAGTCATGACACTGGAGCCAGTCCCCTCCTCCGAGTAAGTCTTCCAATCCAGCACCAACCCCGAGGAGGGCACTTCCGGTGATTTCTAGCTACAAGCAGGTTAAGGGAATGGGGTGTGATGGGTAGCACACTCTGTGACTACCCAGCACAGGGGGCATGGAACAGCTTGTTCACATGTCTGCAGATGGAGCGAGAATCTTGCCTGCACAGCTCCATGAAGCTCTCATATAAGAGCTCTTTATTCCTTCTCACAAGGTTTTTGTGGAGGCCAGCCTTATGCCAGCCTCCAGAAAATACACATTTCCATGCCAAGCTACCAGTAAGTGGTTTGGCATCATTGTACCACAAAGCATTCAATCATCCCAGGTTTATGGCCACATTCAGTCAGCATCTGCTCCCGATCACTTTGTGTTTTGGAGAAGACTGATAACTCAGATGACAACCTGCAGGGAGTAGAACGTGAACCTGATAGTACTCTCCCCAGGAGTCTGCATCACTCCCCCCTCTGGGCAGGAAAAGAATCAGTGTCTCTGGGAGACCACATGTACTGGACCCAGACTGTGCTGGACACAGTGGGAAGCAACCCACTCCCGTCCCCCTCTTGCCCACCTCCAGGCTTCTGCCCTGGCTGAATACTGAAATACTCATAAAAGATACTATCATACTGCATGTGAATTCTCAACAAGCAATTACTAATAAATATTACTAGGTATTGTGCCTTACTAATAACTGAGGGTACGTCTAGACTACATCCCTTTTTCGGAAAAGGGATGTAAATTAGATGTATCGAAATTGCTAATGAAGCGGGGATTTAAATATCCCACACTTCATTAGCATAAAAATGGCCTCCGCTTTTTTCGGCACGGAGCTTTGTCAGAGAAAAGCGGCAGTCTAGAGGCTGATCTTTTGAAAAATAAAGCCTTTTTTGAAAATATCCTGTAAACCTCATTTCAGGAGGGATAAGAGATCTTTCGAAAAAGGCTTTATTTGCAAAAGATCAGCCTCTAGACTGCGGCTTTTCTCTGACAAAGCTCCATGCCGAAAAAAAGCAGCAGCCATTTTTATGCTAATGAAGTGCGGGATATTTAAATCCCCGCTTCATTAGCAATTTCGATACGTCTAATTTACATCCCTTTTCCGAAAAAGGGATGAATTCTCGACATACCCTGAGAGTTGTAGAAGAGTTTGGTGACATTCCAGGGCTCCGATAAAAGTTGCTCCAATTAAAAAAAAATCTCACTCTCTCTGATCCCAATATATGAGAAACAACGTTGCTACAAGAGCTGCAGTCTTGCCTTAATTCAACAAAGCATATAAGCACACTCTTGAGTCTGTTCCTATCCAGCAAAGCATTTAAGCATATGCTTAAAAATTAAATTCCTTTAAAATCAATAGAATTTAACTACCTGCGTTGAGTTAAGCAAATGCTAAGTACTTTACTAATTAGAAATAGGCTGATGATTAAGAGCCTCATTCTCTATTTTTTCTTATGATATATTATCCCCACAGTTTCAATTGCTTTCTTCTCCCTCTCTTGACCACCCGCTCTAGGTCCCTGAGCCTAGGCATTATGATGGAACCTTTGGTTGCATAGTCACAAAAACTGGATAATAGGACTTAACTAGGAGTTTAAGGTCTCAGCCCTCTTCTCTGCAAAATAGTAAGTAACATCTTCCCCATGGAGTGTGCTGAGTCTTTCATTAACTCATATCTGTAAAGCATTTTGAAATTCTCTTGGAAGATGCTGGTCAGTGGCTACTTACAAATATAAATCTGCAGCAATGAGGATTGGCACCTGATTGATTCACAAGTAAAAGTTGTAATATATAGTCCCAATAGCTCTGCCATAAATTATCAAAGGGTTTAATGTTTTATGCACTGTGATAATGAGAACCAACTCCTCCCCTGCTTCCAGTAAGAGTGGAAATTATGTCAGGAATGAGCCAAAGAACATTGCCTTGCTGGCTTTCCAAAGTATAAGAGGTGATGATTTCTTTGCTCTTTGTATCCTAGGCATTTGAATAGTACCTCTCTCTCTCTCTCTCTCTCTTTTTTTTTTCTCCTGCTTCATCTGTCAAAAAGATTGCCATTACCCAGTGTACCTTTAATTTGTTTTTCTTCTTTCTGAATGGCTCTGCACAGGGGAACTCTATTAAGGAAATGAGTGAATGCCCTTTAAGACTGAAGCCTGATAGGATCCCTCTCCAGAGTATAAAATACCAGTTTTTGTTGTTTGGTTACTGTTAACAAATAGATCTTTTTAACACTGCATGGCTCAGGTCAGTACATTTTGTGTCAAGAACTCTGGGGAACTTGACAGCTCTGCCATATCCAGTCTTATTTAACATTTTCATTAGCAATCTTGAGAGGGAATAAACAGCCTGCTGATGCAATTTGCAGATGGTATTCATTTGGGAGACTTTGCAAACTCTAGCAACATAATATAAAGGGATCTACAAAGTTTGGAAATATGAGCAGACACAACAGAATGAGATTCAGCATGGGAAAATGTAAGCTAGTACAGCTGAAAAAAATCACTGACATACAGATACTAGACTCAACATGAGGGAGAAAGCAGGAAAGACAAAAAGAGATCTAGAGGTAACACTTTATCTTATAATGCCATATGGTAGAAAAAAAGCACAATGCAATTTTGGTTTCTGTGCAATAGAAGTGTCAAGTCTCAGATCAGAGAAGTGGCAGGTTTTTTTTCCTTATGCCACTCTTCCTGGATTGTATTTTGTTTGGGGCACCTCAATACCAGAGAAAGGCTGATTAACAGTGGAAATGAGTAACTAAAATTTATTCTGATCCGTGACATTCCTTGGTAAAAGGCCAGATTATGAAATCCATAGCATATTGGTGCGTAGTTGCTCACACAAACGGTTCTATTGCTTTCTAGTCCAAGCTACCATTTGTTGTGGTGAATGTAGGATGAAACCCATTGCTCTGGGGATTAAGGGAAGAACTTTTAGGAAAGATTAAAAGAGTTAAATAACAGATATAGTTTGATACATAGTGTGAGATTTTCATCCCTGCTCCAGCTCTCGTACCCAATTGTCTAAGTGGCATGAAGAAGTTCTAACAGTCTCCGTTCCACTAGGGAACAATTAATCTGGTGCAGGAAATAAGGAAGACAGCCACAAGCTATCTTTGAGGATACACTAGCAAGCCCTGGCTAAAGGTGAGAAGGTGTGCTGGGCACAGGGCTGTAGTTTATAGCACTGCTGAGATGCTGGTAGTGCTATTGCCCAGAGGGTAGCCTAGAAGGCTGCCACAACTTAAACAATTCCCCAGGGCTGTCCAAATTACGCCAAAGTCTACTGCAGTCTCCAAAACTGCCCAGAATCAGAGCCCTCTGGTGATTTAAAGCCATTTTAGCCCTTTCTCCTCTTGGGCTGCAAGATCTATGCTATGCTTTTTAAAGGCACAACATTGAATCTTAAGAACAACCATACTGGATCAGACCAAAGGTCCATCTAGCCCAGGATCCTGTCTTCCAACAGTGGCCAATGCCAAGTGCCCCAGAGGGAAAGAACAGAACAGGTCATCATCAAGTGATCCATCCCCTGTCGTCAATTCCCAGTTTTTGACAAACAGGCTAGGGACATCTTACCCTCCATAGATACTCACATGTCTTCCTTGAGTCTTTATGGGCAGTGTACCTGTTTATAAGTATTTGAAAGAATCACTGACAAATGAGAGGAATTATTTATAGTGCTATGCAGGAGTATCTAAGAGTAAAGGAATGAAATGAAAAGGGAAAACTTATAGGCTGTATGTTCCTGACACTGAGACCTATTAAACTGTTAAATACTATCTATAGGTAAGTGGTAGAAGCTACATACCAGGGACATTTAAAAGAGGATTAGCTAAAGAGCTGAATAATATATTTTGATTTAACCTTTTTTTAAATGAAAAATAGCGTTCTGATTGAGAAATTGTTTGGAGAAGAATTTTATTTTGGTTGCAATGTTCCAGTTTTTCATCCAAAAACTACCCTAAAAATGCCAAACAAAAATACCGATTTTCAAGGAAAAAAACCCTAAAACAATTTTATTTTAATGGAAAATCACCAAAATTGATTTGTTTTTACTTTTCAATAAACAAATAATTTTGTGACTTTTTAAAATAAAATTGTACTTTTTTCTGCAAAACATAATCTAATTTTTCAGTTAGCTCTACTTGATACAGTACTATGCAAAGCAAATGAACTGCTTGCTTAAGACTTAGTGGAGGGAAGATTTTATATTGACATAATGTTTTAACTGGAATGTGTAACAAAAATATACCAATATTAATATTGTTGTGAGTTCCTTGTGAATAAAATTAAACAATGAATCAGAATCACAAAAGTCCTGTATTGTCTGTCATTCTTAAGGATAGAACTACTATCTGCTTTCACTAATTTAGCTTTCTTGTATAATTATGGTAGCATTCAAAAATGTGTCAGTGGGAAATTACAAACATGCAAATGAAGCTTTTCATAAAAGGAAAACTACAGCTGAAGATTTCTTTTGTACTACAAACTGTTGTTTTGTGCACAGAATGCTGAATATGGCACTCAATGACTGCTCAATTTCTAGGTAGGGAAGTGTTTTTCTTTTTCTCTCTGCAGCTTAACTGCAATTAATGAGTATAATTTTATCTATTATCAAGCAGCTGTTTAATTTTCTTGCCATATGGAAATATATAAGAACAAATTCTATTACTCAATGTCACTTTTTCCCTTCAATATAGGCAATGTGTAAGTTAATATTTTCTTGCAAGCTTTACCTTGATAACAAATATTGTAGTTGCATACTGTAGGGAAAGAATCTGCAAGATATAAATTGAAAAACATATGATTAATGTGTTTCAAAAGGTGTTGGAAGGAGCAAAAATACAGTGCCAAATACACAAAAGGGGTCTGTGAAGTTCCTTTTTGTAAAATGTACTTTTTGCTATTTGTAACAGGTTGGAAACATTTTCCCTGTCTGGATTTGCTTTTTCATTTCTGTAATATGTGACTTTAGTTCATCTGTGCCCCACCTCTACCACCACTGTTGTAAATGGAGATGGAGAAACACACACACACACAAACAAACCAAGGTGTTACACCAAAACATGTTTGGACAAGATGCCAGTAGCAAAGTGGTGGCCCACAGAGTCAGTCTCTTAGGCTACGTCTACACTGGCATGATTTTGCGCAAATACTTTTAACGCAAAAGTTTTTGTGTTAAAGTATTTGCGCAAGAGAGTGTCTACACTGGCATGTGCTTTTGCGCAAGAGATGTGCTTTTGCGCAAAAGCATCCGTGCCAGTGTAGACGCTCTCTTGCACAAGAAAGCTCCGATGGCCATTTTAGCCATCGGGCTTTCTTGCGCAAGAAATTAACGTTTCCTGTCTACACTGGCCTCTTGCGCAAGAATACATGCGCAAGAGGGCTTATCCCTGAACGGGAGCGTCAGAGTATTTGCGCAAGAAGCACTGATTTCCTACATTAGAACGTCAGTGTTCTTGCGCAAAATCTTGCCAATGTAGACACAGCCTTATTGTTTTACTGGGTAAGTATTAAAGGAATAACAGATTTTCTTATGAGAATATTCACCATTTAGAGAAGCTTATGAGAATACAACACTTTCAGTATGTGTCAGAATTTTGGCTTAAAATCTTTAATATTGATTTCTTTTGTGCGTTCAAACTGTTTTATCAGAAACTGGAGAAGATTAAATAATACTGCTAATAATACTAATCTCGTACAGATACATGCAAACAGAAATACTTCTAAGACTGAGGAGACAAACATATGGACTGCAGAGAAACAGTACAAAAGAGAAGAGAAACAAACATTATTAATACAATAATTAATTATAAGTAGTAAATATAATTATTATAATTCTGTTGTGTCACGGAAGTACAGCATGGTAACAAGCAATGATTGTAATAGGGTTCAGTCAGAGGATTCCCTTTAACCACCAAGTACATTTGGGGTCACAGCAGAACAAAACTCTGGATAAACTGTATTGGGTTTCCCTTTGAGCCACCACTGCACAGTCACGGAATTTTACCTGGATTGCAACTTGAAACACAAAGCAGTCCAGGTTTCCTTAAAAATGAGACAGGCTCATCTAGATTCTCTGAAGCTTCAGCCAGGCTCAACAAACATCTCTGTGAATTTGGCTCTCATGTCAGGTTTGTCATTAAATCCTAAACAGGGATGTTTGGTAAGCAGTGAAGACACAAATCAATTGGTACGGAGCTACAGCGCTTTTGGGAATCACATAAACAGCCAGGTCAGTGGGAAACAATTAGGGCTTCACATAGGACATGTTCTGAGACTTTATATACAGTATATAAAATTAACAAAGTCAAACCCATATTAGCATTATGTCACTCACTGATTATGGGATACCCATCCTTACAACAAATAGGCAAGTTTTGAAAGAAAAACTGTCCGAGGGAAAGAAATATATTAAACACAACTTTAAGGCAACTACAATGTATTTAATTGATTCAACTAATTTCTGTTATTTGTATTTCCCTGGCAGAAAGAGGAATGGAAAGAAAAGGTAAAAATCATTGTTCTGGGACTAACAGGAGATGGGGATTCTTCCATCCAATCATAACCATTGAAATGTAGGGGAAGGTAAAGCCAAACAACTTTTGTTCTTCTCTGCTTCATTCACTGCTAGATACTATGCGGGCATGTCTACACTATGGGATAAGGTCAAATTAAGATACGCAACTTCAGCTATGTTAATTGTGTAGCTGAAGTTGAAATACCTTAACTCGACTTTTGGAGCTGTCCACACTGCAGGAAGTAGAAGGGAGAACACTCTTCCTTTGACTTCCCTTACTCCTCATAGAAGCAGGACTACCAGCATCTACACAAGTGCCCCTTACAGTTCGAATTAGCTGTCTTGATTAGACCCGCTAATTAAAACCCTGGAAGATCGAGAGCAACAGCTTCGATCTTCTCTGTAGTATATACCCTGGCAGTTTAAAAATGGGTGTATGCCATAGGTCAGTGGTCACCAACCAGTAGATTGGGATCTACTGGTAGATCTTGGAGCCTCTGACAGGTGATCTTGACTAGTTTGACCAAGAGGCTATCAAGTGCTGTCATTTCAACTGCCCCTCCCCCCCCCCCCCCCCCCGTTGCTCATCTGCCACCCTTTGCCTTGGAGCTGCCCCTCCCAGTGGGGAGCCTGCTGTGCAGGGCAGGAGAGGGAGAGGAAGGTGCTGATGTCAAGGTGCCCCCCCCCCACTCTGTATCCTTTCTCCACAGAGTAGAGAGGGGGCACAACAGGACTAGGGATAGAGCAAGTTTGCTGGTTGCTTTAAAAAGTGGGCCAGGGCCAGGGCAGGGGTGAGCCTGCCTTAGCCCCACTGCACCACCAATCAGGAGCCACCAGTAGTACCTAGCTGGAGCCCACATCCTGAACTCCTACCTCAGTCATGAATGTCCTACTGCACCCTTGGGCTGTGTCTACACTGGAGCGATCTTGCACAAAAGCAGCCGCTCTTGCGCAAAAACTTGCTGCCTGTCTACACTGGCTGTGTGTTCTTGCGCAAGTAAACTGACGTTCTAATGTATGAAATCAGGGCTTCTTGCTCCAGAACTCTGATGCTCCCGCTCAGGAATAAGCCCTTTTGCACAACTGTTCTTGCGCAAGAGGCCAGTGTAGACAGTCAACATGAATTTCTTGCGCAAAAAAGCCCTATGGTTAAAATGGCCATCAGAGCTTTCTTGCACAAGAGAGCAGCTACACTGGCAAGGATGTTCTTGCGCAGAAGCACATCTCTTGCGCATAAGCACATGCCAGTGTAGATGCTCTCTTGCGCAACTACTTTAACGCAAGACCTCTTGCACTAAAGAGATTTTGCGCAAGATCACGCCAGTGTAGACGTAGCCCAAGCTCCTGCCATAGCCCTGAGCACCTCTGCATCTAAACGCCTTCCAGAGCCTGCGCCTAGAACCCCTTCCTACATCCCAACTGCTCCCCCTGAGCAGCTCAGAGCCCCTCACACTCCAGATCCCTTAAGCCAAGACCACAGCCTGCACCCCATCCCTCTGCCCCAGCCTGATGAAAGTGAGTGAGGATGGGCAAGAGAGGGAGAATAGAATGAGCAGGGGCAGGGCCTTGGAGAAGGGGTGGGAAGGAGGTGGGGCAAGAGTATTTACATTTGAGGTAGATCTTGGATTGCACTTAAATTCAAAAAGTGATCTCACGCTTAAAAAGGTTAGAGACCCCTGCCATAGGTGAATTAAGCAAAGAACTCTTAGGCTTTTTAGACTTACAGCCCAATTAATTGGTATACTCCAGCTGTTTTGAGACACTATCACATTGCAAAGCAGCAGTAAGCTTAGTGCTATCTGTTGCCAGGTTCACATCCTCAGAGAAAAAGGGGTATATTTGTGAATCTGAATCTTGATCTTTAGTTCCTGAATTGGTTTGAGGGACAGAGATAAAATAACAATCTCTTAGTCTAGAGGTCTTCATTTTTCTGTTAGTAGTGTGCCTTTCTCTGTAAATAGCTCCTTTGAAAGGGACCACATTAGGGCTGTGTCTACACTGGGCCACTTATTCCGGAAAAGCAGCCACTTTTCCGGAATAAGCTGAGAGCTGTCTACACTGGCCCGTTGAATTTCCGGAAAAGCAGTGACAATTTACTGTACAAAATCAGCCGCTTTTCGGAAAGCTACGCTGCTCCCGGGCAAAAGTCCTTTTTCGGAAAAGCTTTTCCAGAAAAGGGCCAGTGTAGACAGCTTTTCCGGAAAAGCAGAAGAAACAGAAAAAAGCGCTTTGGACGGCGCGAGACCCCGTAGGAGCCCTGGACTTCCTGGTAACCCGAGCTTTTAAAGAGCTCGGAGGCTGCTTGGCGCACGTGGCAGGAGTGTGCCTCAGACCTGCGGCCTGAGGTTTGCCACGGCGCCCCTGTCCTGCCCAGCCAGCATCCAAAGGCAGCCATGGCAACTGCGGGTGGTGAGCCACCTGCACCCCCAGCTCAGGAGGCCCCCAAGGGCTGCAAATGGCGGGCCCCATCCTGGACCCCCAAGGAGCTGGAGACCCTCCTGGACCTCTGGCAGGAGGAGGAGGGTCTCCACGACCTGCACTCCAGGTGCCGGAACGTGGATATATACATGCGGCTGGCCGACAACCTGGCGCAGCAGGGACACCCCGCCCGGAATTGTGAGCAGGTCCGCTCCAAGGTCAAGGAGCTGCGGCTGGGGTACGTCCGGGCCAGAGAGGGCAGGGGGGCAGGACCAGACGCCTGCCCGTACTACGAGCGGATGAACGCCTTTCTGGGCCAGCCAGCCCCGCAAGCCCCGGGTGTCCCTGTGGACACATGCCAGCGCCCCCCCATCGTCCGACCCACCGAGCCGGAGGAGGGAGAGGACAGCGGCAGCATGTCCGGTGGAGAGGAGGCCAGCGTTACCACCACCCAGCAGGCCCCCTCCAGCAGCTCCTCCGAGGCCGAGGCCAGGGAGGAACCCACTGGTGAGTCTTTGCAGTTTGCACTCCCAAAGGGCGGGGGGCGGAGGGCGGGGGAGCCAGGTGCCCGGAGGGAGGAGGGGGAGAGCATGTCACTCAGGCCACGTGAGCTGCACGCTGCGTTGCATGAGGCAGCAAGCAGCACGTGCAACCACGTGCAGCCTGGTGACCGAGCGGCACGTGGCTGCGGCAGGCTGCTGCAGGGCACGCCTGGGACCGTGCTGCTCACACACATTCGGCGGGACCAGGGGGAAGGGTGGATGCCGGCTGGAACCGGCCAGGGCCCCAGGGACTCAGCCCAGAGCCCGCACCTCCGCCAAGGGTGCAGCACGGAGAACAGCACACTGTCCCATGCCTGGCTGTGAGGCACAGCCAGCTGCTCCTGGGAAAACCTCAGCGTCACAGTCCTGTGACCGTGGCCCCCCACCGAGCCCTCGCCTGCTCCCGGTGCCTTGGCTGGTTCCCGAGGGAAGTCCCCACTGTGGCCACACATGTCCCTGGGCTACCGGCCTTGCGGAGGGATAGTGGGAGGACAAGGGCCCCTGAGTTTTGCTGCAAGGATGGGACACCCCACCCAGTCACTCTTCTGGTTCTGTCCAGGAGATATCCCACGCGAGGATCTGAGAGCCCAGACCGCCTCTGCCAGATGTGCTCCCAGGCACTGTGTGGGGATGCATCTCGCTCCCTGTCAAACACCAGTGATTAGCCCAAAGCTTTTCACAGTCTCCACCGGCAGGGAGTTCCACAGGTGAACGCAGCACAAGCACCCTCCCGCCCTCCACGGGGCCAGGATACAGACCGGTGCTTACAATATTGGAGGGAGGACCCTACTCCAGGGGCGGTCCTCCTTGCCAACATACAACACGGGGGCAGGAGGGGAACCGAGTGGGCCCAAGCCACACAACTGTGGGGTCACCTGGGCTCAGGGGTGGAGGGTATGAGGTGTGGGGACAGTGGACGGCCTGCCTGACTGATCCATCCTTTCTTCTCTTCCCTGCAGCAGGACCCAGCACCAGACCCTCCACTGCGGCAGCAGCGGCACCCCCAGCTGGCCAACCCCGGAGGCGCAGGCTGCGTCAGAGGGACCAGCTTCTGTGCCGCCATGTGAACGCCGTGGAGGCCATCCAGGGCTCCATTTCAGAGCAGGTGCAGGGGGACCTGCAGTGGCGGCAGGAGGGCTGGGCTGCCTTCCTAACAGAGTGCAGAGGGATGCGTACCTCTATGGACATGCTCACGGCACATTTAGTGCACGCCATACATTATGGCATGGCCGTACCCCATGCCCCCGCCATCCCTCCTGGAGCACAGCTCATGCCCCCTCCTATCCCTGCTCCTATCCCAGCTCCTGCTCCTGCTCCTGCCCCTGCTCCTATCCCAGCTCCTGCTCCTGCCCCTGCCCCAGCTCCTGCCCCTGCTCCTGCCCCTGCTCCTTCCCACCTCCCTGTGCAGCCTGCCCGGACGCGGTCTGCCCAGCGTGTGCAGGTCCAGCGCTGGAGGAGCGCTCGCAGGGGCCGCCCGTTGCAGTAACTGCCCCCCCTCCCTGTCCCAGTTGAAGGTCTCCCCGTCCCAGTTGAAGGTCCCCACCCTCCCTGTCCCAGTTGAAGGTCTCCCCTTGTAAATAAAAAGTTTTCTATTTTTCAGTTCATTCTTGTGTTGGTTATTGTGTTACTGTAGTAACTGTAAGAAATGATTTGAGATGCCAATTAGCCACTTAAATTTAACAGGGTTACAAACTGTGGACAACAAATTCTTTACTCTATCACTGGGGGGGCCCTTTGTAAGTGGTCATTGGTTTGTGGCGCATAAAGAAATACTGAGACTTTTCAGTAAAATGTAAACCACAAACTATATTTACATAGCTAACAAACAAGCAAGAACGGTTAGAAGATGCACACTACAGATTATTAAACATAGTCTAGGCACAGGGAGGACAATTGGGTAGTGTTGCTGGCCACCTCAATCCTTTGGTCCTTCCGGGCCTCAGGAGAGGAACAGCCAGGAGATCCCACGACGGAAGATGACGGCGAAGCTGGCCACCTCAATCCTTTGGTCCTTCTGGGCCTCGGGAGAGGAACAGCCAGGAGATCCCTCGACGGAAGATGACGGTGAAGCTGGCCACCTCAATCCTTTGGTCCTTCCGGGCCTCGGGAGAGGAACAGCCAGGAGATCCCTCGAAGACGACTGGAATCAGGTACGCTGACTTGAGCCTTCCGCACGACCCCCGAATCCTCTTCGCTGTTCTTCGGGACAGGCGATGGTGGCCTAAACCCTAGCCTAAACTAAAAAGAAAAAACCCTAACTACGCCCGACGCACCCGATGAACAGTCGCGATGACGGCCGATGTGCTTTGACCCGACGCTTTACAATTGGGGGGAGGCAAGGGGAGGGGGTAGGGAAGGGTAGGGGATGGGAGGGAGTAGTCTGGGGAGACCCAGGCGACCCTACTACGGGGCTTGGGTAAACATGTCCACTAGGGCCTCTCTGATGCGCACCGCATCCTGGCGTGCCTGGCGGACGGCTGCTGTGTCGGGCTGTTCCCACGCCTGTGCCTCGGCTGCCATCCATGCAGGAGGAAGGCCTCCCCACTGCGCTCCACAATGTTGTGGAGCACGCAGGGCCAGTACCTCCGTTGCATTCTGCTCACCCATCTCGAGACGGGTGAGCAAACAACGGAAGCGGGCTTTTAAACGTCCAAAGGCGAGCTCCACTGGGTTTCGGGCCCAGTTGAGGCGGTCATTGAACCGGGCCCAGTTCTGGTCCGGCTGCCCCGTGAAAGGCCGCATTAGCCAGGGCATCAGGGGGTAGGCCGCGTCCCCAACCACGCAGATGGGCATAGGCACATCCCCGACAGTCAAGTCCCGCCGGGGGAAGTAGGTGCCCACCTCCAACCTGCGAAACAGTCCAGAGTTGCGGAGGATGCAGGGGTCGTGTGCCCGGCCGGACCAGCCCCCGTAAATGTCCAGGAAGCGGCCCGGTGGTCCACGAGGGCCTGCAGAACAATGGAGCAGTACTTGCGGTTCATGAAATGGGCCGCTCGATGCTCCGGGGCCCGGATGGGGATGTGGGTGGCGTCCAGGGCTCCCCCGCAGTTGGGGAACCCGAGGGCAGCGAAGCTGGCCATGGTATCATCCACGTCACGCAGGCGGATGACTCTCAGGAGCAGGACATCGTTGATGGCGTGGACGACCTGCAGAAGGGTGCAGAGAAACACAAGGGAACACATCACATACGGCAGGGGTGAGTGTGCGCTCCCTTGGGCCCCCCCCCTTGATTCCCTCTGTCCTCACACGCGCACACACACACACACACACACACCAGGGCCCCCCCCTACAGCCCCCTTCCCCCACCGGGCCTGTGCAAGGGAGGGACGGCTCAAACCCCTGGGCGACCCAGCCTGGAGTCTTGGCTGTCCCTGGGCCTGGAGTGCAGCACCCTCCCCCCCGTCCCACTCCCCCTGGGACTTACCTCCACGACGATCACTCCGAAGGTTGATCTTCCCACCCGAACTGCTGTGCCACCGGCGGTAGCTGTCCGGTGTGGCCAGCTTCCACAGCGATGGCGACCCTCTTCTTGATGGGGATGGGTGCCCGCAGCCGGGTGGTGGCTCTCTGCAGCGCGGGGGTGAGCCAGGTGCACAGCTGCAGGAAGATCCGCTTTCTCATGCGGAAATTCCGGAACCATTGCTGGTCGTCCCATAGTCCGAGGACCAGCCGCTCCCAGCAGTTGGTGCTGCTCTCGAAACTCCAGATGGGCCTCACCACGGTGGGGTGCTGATGCCACAGGGTTGCCAGGGCCTCCCTGGTGAGGGAGTCCAATGCGATCTCTGCCTCCTGGTACATGAACACCATGGCACCGGCCTGCAGCACGAGCTGCAGGCACTTGCACAGCTGCAACAGGGGCCCGAGCAGGCAAATGGCCACCCACGGCTCCATGGCAGACAGAGCAGGGCAGAAAAAACAAAACTCAGGGAAAAGCAGTTGGGGGCCAAAGGGTGGTGTCCCCAAAACTCAGAGGGCAACCAGCGAACCTGCTAAGGGTGCCAGTCCCTGGCAGAGGTCCCAAGGCACGGGAGCAGGAGACCAACAGCTGTCCGGCGAGACCCCTTTAAGCACGTGTCTGAACGGCGCTCTGGCCCCGCCCCCCCGGAAAGGTCTGGTGGCCTTTGCCCTCTTCAAAATGGCTCCGGGCTTCTGCTTTTCCGGAAAAGCGCGCCGCCAATGTAGACACGCTTTTCCGGAAAAGCGCATCGTTATAACGGTAACTCCGGGACCAATGTAGACGCTCCTTTTCCGGAAATACTTAAAACGGAAAACTGTTCCGTTTTAAGCATTTCCGGAAAAAGGTGCCAATGTAGACACAGCCTAGGAGTAAGGTACTACTCATTGTGCATTGCTATGCAAATTAGCAAAAAAAAACCCAAACCAGTAGCTGTCTAGATATTTTATCCAGTGAAGAGATCCTAGGGAACACTATGAAAGAAGAAGATAAAAACAAAAATATGTCTGTTTCTGTAAAGTTTTCATGTTTTTTGATTGTAATATAAGCAGTGTCTGAATGAATGCTTCCCTGACAGTTTAGGCATAGAGACTTGGGTGTGTTTATGTAAATATAGTTTGCCTACTTTGTTTACATATCAAAGTGATCAGCTTTGACTGGGTTTGGGTATAAATCTTCTTCGTATTAAATGTAGGGATAGTGAACTATGGTTGCCAATGGTGTAAATAATGTGGGAAAAGAAGGGCTAAAAGCAAGCTTAGGTATGTTTACACAAATGTCTATCTCAGCTGCTGATGGCAGTGTAGAAATACCCATAAATTGGCTGTGAATAATAAAATACCACAGATGCACTGAGTAAAGTAGGTGAGACACAGAATTATAGGACTGGAATGGACTTTGAGAGGTCATCTACTCCAGTCCTCTGCACTCATGACCTTTCCTGACATTTGTTGTCAAAAATCTGCTCTTAAAAATCACCAGTGACGGAGATTCCACAACATTACTAGGCTCTTTATGCCAGCGATTAAGCACCCTTATAGTAAGGAAGTTTTTCCTAATATCCAATTTAAACATCCCTTGCTGAAATTTTAGCTAGCTGCTTCTTATCCTATCCTCAGTGGTTAAAAAGAACAATGTTTCTCCCTCCCTCCTCCTTGTAATAACTTTTTATATTATTGAAAATGGTTATCAGGTCCTTTCTCGGTATTCTCTTATCCAAACTAAACAAATGCTTTTTTTTCCAATTTTGGCTCATAAGTCACATTTTATAGACCCTTAATAATTTTTGCAGCTCTTTACTAAACTTTGCCCAATTTGCCCACTTTTTTTCCTGAAATGTAGTGGCCAGAAATGGACACGATATTCCAGCTGAAGCCTAATCAGCATGCAGGAGAATGAAAGAATTACTTCTTGTGTCTTGTTTACAACATTCCTGGTAATACATCCCAGAATGATGTTTGCTGTTTTTTTTTTTTTGCAACATTGTTACACCATTGACTTATATTTACCTTGTGATCCACTATGAACCTCTGATCCCTTTCCACAGTACTCTTTCCTAGGCAGTCAATTCCTGTTGTCCAATAAGTTTATTTCCCAGGGATTTTTTTCTTAAGACCAACAACCCTGGGAGATACAGCAAGATTTACCTTTTTTACACGATATTACAGTAGATATTCAAAACATATCAGAAGGCTATTGTTAGATTAAACTGATTATTTTTCATTTCACAGTAAGTTAGGTTGTAGCAAGGTGCCTAGGGTACATTGTTATCACAGCTTGCTGTAAAAGGCAGTCTTTGGTATAGTCCTGGATTTATAACCTCTTCATAAAGTTAAATACTATTTGCCAATAATAACAAAGAGAATATGACATGAACAGCTGGGAAATTAAGTTTTAAGGAATCAGTGGATGGCTTTTGATATATATTGCTGCTACTTTAACCTTTCCCGAAACAAGTTTTCATTTTCAGTATAAGTTGAGACTGTCCTTGGGGTACACAGATGGTTCTATAAACCATATGGTACCAAAACCTTTTTACTGTACATAGTTGACATGGAAACAGCTAGTCATCAAAGAATTAGAAGTATTGTGGCAAATCATCTGTTCCTAATGTTCCACTTCAAACATTTTGTTTACATCTGAGAAGCATGTTTAACAAAAATTAGATAACAATTTACAGTATCTCATTAGACTAATTTGTCCACATAACCAAACCAAATTAAAGTCCTTGGGCTGTTTTTGTATTGGGCTGAATGGAAGTAACTGACAAGACATTCATGAATAGATAAGCAGTCATCAACCTCTGGGTGACATTTTTTCCCCGGTCTTCAGTTTCATTTTCATTGTGTGTAATTATACTATTTTAAACTGTTGAGGTTGAAGTTTAAGATTACTTCAAATTTTTAAAAATTTACTAAAAAGCCAAGAATGTTTTAAAAAGTGGTGTTTATGAAGGGTCTCTTAACTCTATCAGCTCATTATTCAGGTGCCTAAATGTGGATTTAAGAATTTTGTTCCAGGAATACATTCTTGATAAGTTTGGGTCCTAAATTCTTATTTGTCACATAAATAACTGGCTTTAGTTCCAAAAATGCTTATGTCTCTCTAAATTCAACAGGAGTTTCTGATTTCTAGCACTTTGAAACTTCAACCTTTTATTAAGAAGGTTGCCATATTGGGAAGGTATGGAAAATACCATTTGATACTATAATTAAAGACTGTATCCTAATGTATTTGCATGAAGGGGCTGAGCTAAGGTTTCATAATAAGTCTTAATTTTTATATTTTCTATATTTTTGAGTGTTTGACTTTTACAGTCTTAACTTTCTTTAACGTGTGTGTGTGTGTGTGTGTGTGTGTGTGTGTGTGTGTGTGTGTGTGTGTGTGTGTGTGTAACAAAAGTAGCAGAGTAACAAAACTTCTGTGATCTAATCTGGCAGTGTTTCACTCCATGCCAATGGTGTGTGTGTGTGTGTGTGTGTGTCAGCAAGGAAATGTGTAGCAAACTGAAGCATTTTCCTTTATCTTACTGGAGTGCTCTGCAATTATCAAATACTTCTCCCTGTGCCCCAATCAAAACAATACACATTTGTGTTCATTTTCCATATTATCAGCTGCTCTAACTTTCCCTTAAAGGTAAAATTGACTTCAGTCTTGACAGGATTTCAGACAAGGTTCCCTCAATATTCTCCACAATTTTGACAGTGGATTTCCTTATTGCCATGACACTGAATTTATGTCCTCCTTGCTCAAACAGTAGAAGTTTATTTTGATGTAATGAAGGCTGTGTTGAAATTGCAAGTAAGGCCACCAAACAATTTTACAAAATCATGATTAATCACACAATTTAATAATCAAGCATGATTAACTGGGCTGTTAAACAATAATAGAATACCTTGTAATTAAATATTTTTGGTGATTTCTACATTTTTTTAAGATATTGATTTCAGCTACAAAACAGAGTATAGTATATAGTGGTCACTTTATATTTGTTTTTATGGCTAATATTTGCACTATAAAAAATAAAAGAAATAGTATTTTTCAATTAACCTAATACAAGTACTATAGTACAATCTCTTTATTGTGAAAGCTGAAATTACAATTTTAGAATTATGTACAAAAAGTAACTGCACTCAAAATTAAACAATGTAAAATTTTAGTACCTAAAAGTCCACTCAGTCTTATTTCTTGTTCAGCCAGTCACTCAAACAAACAAATTTGTTTACATCTGCAGGAGATAATGCTGACTGCTTCTTGTTTACAATATCATCTGAAAGTGAGAACAGGTGTTCACATGGGACTGCTGTAGCCTGCTTCACAAGATATTTACAGGCTAGATGTGCTAAACATTAATATGTCCCTTCATGCTTCAACCAAGAACCTGTCTCCATGCTGATGATGGGTTCTGCTCAATAATGATCCAAAGCAATGTTGACCAATGTATGTGTATTTTCATCATGTGAGTTGGATGCCACCAGCAAAAGGTTGATTTTTTTTAGTGGATTGATTCTTATAGTTTCCACATCAGAGTAGTGGTCTTTTAAGACCTCTGAAAGCATGGTTACCCTCCTCATGCATCCTAGATTTTGGAAGGCACTGTAGTGATCTTTTAAAAATCTCAAATTGGTACCTTTTTTGCATTTTGTCAAATCTACAGTGGAAGTGTTCTTAAAACAAAAAACGTGTGCTGAATCCTCATCTGAGTCTGCAATAATATGATATATATGGAAGAATGAAGATAAAACAGAGAGCAGACATACAATTCTCCTCCAAGGAGTACAGTCACAAATTTGGAGTTGTATGGGGTATGCTGCGTTCATCCATCTTTCCTTCCTTCCACCTCACTTGAATGGATTTGAGCCTCCTGATCCATGATGTATAGCACATCCTGAATCTCTGCCTGTGCACAGACTCCACTATACATAGTACACCACAGCCTTGGCTGTGTATTGCACATCCCTCCCTTTATTCTCTAATAGCCAAGTTTGCCACAAAAATGGTTTCACCATACTTTGAGTGGAATATGGCAGAGAATGTTTCTCTAGAAAAAAATCTATGTGATTTATTTTGGTCTTATTTATCACAGAAAAGTTTGGGGTGGTATTTAAAAACAGGTATTGTTATAGCTTTCCCACTTGACAGCCTTATTTGGTGTTCTTAGCCAGAATACGCAGTTAATTTAACCAAAATTAAATGCACTGTTCTAGTTATAATAGGAATTTTAATTAACATCAAAGATAAATGATAGGACAGCTCTGGAGCTGAACAACTACTTACTACTGGAAAAACTGAATGGAAGCACCTGATTTTACATATTAGTTTACAGAATAACATTATTTTTAAAGCTTCAGGGGGTAGCCAAGTTAGTCTGTACAGAAAAAACAACAAATGGTCTGGTAGCACTTTATAGACTATCAAAACATGTAGATGGTATCATGAGCATTTGTGGGCACAGCCCACTTCTGAAGAACTGGGCTGTGCCCACAAAAGCTCATGACACCATCTACAATTTTTGTTAATCTATAAAGTGCTACCAGATCATTTATTATTTTTAAAGACAGTTCAGGTTGCTGCAATTCAGATAAATAGCCATGATAAAAGGTTTAAAATTTGACTCCATTGGAGAAGCTATATTGTTATTAATCATTGTTTTTAATATGAATTCTGTCATCTACTAACATTTTCTGGGACAGATCTCTAATAGGTATAAATTGGCCTAGTTCCTTTGGCTTAAGACACACACTGAGGCTATATCTAGACTGCAGGCTTCTTTTGGAAGAAGCTTTTCCGGAAGAGATCTTCTGAAAAAACTTCTTCCGAAAGACAGCGTCCACACTGCAAAAGCGCATCCAAAAAGCAATCTGCTTTTTCAAAAGATAGCGTCCACACTGAATGGACGAATTACCATGGACGGAGCTGTGATTTAAGCTGTGATTACCATGGACGGAGTGGCTACCAGGGCACCTGTGCTTTTTCCTCTTTCCTCTTCTTTCAAAAGAACTTCCTCTTCCCCATCCACACACGCCTTTTTCCAAAAGAGCTCTTTCGGAAAAAGGCTTCTTCCTCGTAGAATGAGGATTACCAATGTCGGAAAAACTCCTCTGTTCTTTCAATTTTCTTTCGAAAGAATGCAATTGTAGTGTGGACGTCTTAAGTTTTTTGGAAAAAACAGCCATTTTTCTGAAAAAACTCTGTAGTGTAAACATACCCTCAGAAACTATGTAGACACAGCACTTAGATAAGAAGTTACCTAATTATATATAACATCAGAAGTCTCTATGCCATATCAAATACTTTTCCTTTAATGTAACAATTCAATTTAAATAAACTATCTGTGATGTAGGAAAGTAGGCAAAGCAGTTGCAGATGGAAAGATGACTTATTTTAGGGCTTCATTAGTAATAAGGGATCATTGCCTCAAAGTGAAGCAAGATACCAAATTCATAGATTTCAAAACCATAACAGAATAACAAATATATAGTCTTCTGAGCTCCTCACTCTTGGGTACAAGTTGGTATTAAGTTTAATACATTAGACCTTTCATTCATACAAGCCAAATGCTATTCTTCTGTGGTTTTGGAATCCTTAGCACAGATGCTCTACATTCAGAATTGAGACAACAAATAAATCCTACGTATGGAAGCTGTGCCTTATCTTATAAATATGTGCTCCCATCATCCCTCTCCTTAAATGAACACAATATTAAGGAAAGCGTTCAGCATAAGTGAAATGTGTGCTGAGAAATGGTAATAATATAAATACAGGCATATTAAAGAATGAAATAAATAAAATAAAACATTTGTGAGAACCTTTGTGAGGATTACCCCTCAAAGGAAAGTTTATTCAAACAGCAAACAAAGCATCATGGAGTCTGGAAATGAAGGTGATTCTTCCTTTCCCTGTGCAGATTGAAATGCAGATTTGCCTTCCTTGTCGCCTGCCATTTCCCCCTCTTGATGTCTCAAGTACCCTATTTAGTACCTATATACAATCGGGCTGTGTCTAGACTGGCAAGTTTTTCATAAAGCAACCGCTTTGAAAACTGCCAGCTGTCTACACTGGCCGCTTGATTCTTGCAAGAACACTGACGATCTAATGTATGATTGTCAGTGTTCTTTACAAATCTATGCTGCTCCCGTTCGGGCAAAAGCCCTCTTGCGCAAATGTATTTGCGCAAGAGGGCCAGTGTAGACAGCTAAAAAGTGTTTTGCGCAAAAAAGCCCCGATGGCTAAAACTGTGATCAGGGCTTTCTTGCGCAAAACTGCGTCTAGATTGGCACAGACGCTTTTCCGCAAAAAGTGCTTTTGCGCAAAGCGTCCGTGCCAATCTAGAACGCTCTTTCATAAATGCTTTTAACGGAAAAACTTTTCCGTTAAAAGCATTTGCGGAAAATCATGCCAGTCTAGACGTAGCCTTGGAGTAAACACAAGTTGCCAACTTTCTGATTGTACATCTTTGCCGCACGCCCATCCCACCCTTCCTGAAAGCCCTGCCCCCACTCACTCCATCCTCTGTCCCTCAGTCAATTGCTTTCCCATCGCATGTTTTTTCACCAGGCTAGGGCAGAGGGCTGAGGTGCTGGAGGGAGTTAGGGTTCTAGCTAGGGGTATGGGCATGACGATGACCCCAGAAATGAGGAGTTCAGGAAGCAAAAGGGTGCTCTGTGGGGAGTGAGGGCTCTGGCTGGGGATGAGGGATCTGGTGTGGGGCCAGTGATGAGGGGTTTGTGGTGCAGGATGAAGCTGTGGGCTGGAGCCAAGATGTTCAAGGTGCAGGAGGAGTGCAGGCTCTAGGAAGTAATTTGGGTACAGAAGGGGGCTTAGGGCTGGGATAGAGTTTGTGTGTGTGGGGGTGATGGCTCCAGCTGGGGATGACAACACTGAGGAAGACTGGGGATAAAATGTTTGGGGTGAAATAAGAGGCTTGGAATGTGTGAGAGGTCAGGGCTGGGTCAAGGTGCAAATGGGGATTCAGGGTACAGGCTTCAGGTGGCACCAACCTCAGGAGGCTCCTGGAAACTGCTGGTACATCCCTAAGGCCCCTAGCTGCAGGAACAGCTCTGTACGCTGCCCCCTGGCTTCAGGTGTCACTTCCACAGCCGATGGGAGCTGTGGAGCCAGTGCTTGGGGCAGGTTCAGTCTGCAGTGCCTCCTTGATCACCCCTGCACCTAGGAGCTATAAAACATACTGACCAATTCTGGAAGTCACACAGAGCCAGGGCATGCAGGGAGCCTGCCTTAGCCCCTCTGCAGCACCAACCAGATTTTAATGGCTCATGTGGTCCCTTTTTGACTGAACATTACACTTGAAAATTGGATGACTGGCAACCCTCGTAAATTCACATTCCTTTGTTTAGGATAGACCTCTTTAACAAATTTTGCTCAGTCAGGGCTGTGTGGATTAAAATATCTGCTAACAATATCATTCAGGGGCAATTTATAACTTTACATATAATGTTGCTGCATACATATCATATTATTGACTAGCAAGTTGTTGGTTTTCAAATGATAGCTCACAAGGCATATTTTGTACAATTATCACAATAATCTGTATGGTATGGATAGAGGTGTACTTTCAGTCACATTAATTACTGAGACAAAGAAAGAAACTACTTTTCCACAGGACTGACTACTCTAACACTGCTCATCTAAAGAAATCCCATGATATGCATCTTCTTCCTTCCCTCTACCAAAAGAAACCTCTGAAGACCTCCATTCTCACAAATTACTAGACATTGTCATAAACACTTTCATTTTCCACTCTTAAAATAATTGACTTTAATGCTTCTGGAGACCTATTCTGCTACTGTAGATCAAATTACATTGGATCCTTATAACCGCATCTTGGGTTCATTAATCCAGCCCATGAGGTTAATTTCTGTAATTCTGACCTACTCTTATTTCAATCTATTATAAGTACTGTAAAATACAGGGTTCCATCAAAATAATCCTCTCTTAGACATGTTATACACATCTTTCCTTCATTTCCAAGTATGTAATCAATTTTATTGAGAATAATATAATTTAATTTGATTCTACCTCTTTCATTTCAAGCAATAGTTTGACTAAACGTTTATGAATCAGCTATTACATTACTAGCATTATTAAATGACAGAGTACTTTTATAACACAGTCAATAACAAGGTGGTTTGGGAAGTTCGCAAGAGATACTTTTACTTCCCGCCCCCACAGACATTTGCTGCTTAGCCAACTAATCACACTACCCCACTGCATTTTTAAAAATAATATGCAAACAACATAAATGGTATTAAATTATGCTGAAAATGTATTTCACTATAAAAACATACATTTTTTAATTAATAAAAAATAAAACCTTTCTCTAAAATATTGAACCACATTCACCTCTTTAATATGCACCACTTCTTGCAGTCTTACAGAACATTTCTATTTGCAATCTTGCCATCTTCTTGTGGTGAAAAACTTTACATTAATTTGCAATAAATTAAATATAATTTGCATATCACACAAAGAGCCAGATTCTATATCTAGATTAGAGATTCCTTTCCATTGATACAACACAAAACCAGATTGAGCCCACACCCAGTGACCTGGGAAATTCACACACTACCTCTAGGTGCAGCTGGGGCTATGTCTAGACTGCAGGCTTCTTTCAGAAGAAGCTTTTCCAGAAGAGATCTTCTGAAAAATCTTCTTCTGAAAGAGTGTCTCCACATTGCCAAAGTGTATCAAAAAAGCAGTCTGCTTTTTTGAAATATAGCATCCACACTAAATGGATACTATCTCAAATTTAAACTGTGATTGCTATGGACAGAGTGGCCACCAGGGCACCTGAGCTTTTTCCTCTTTCTTCTTCTTCCAAAAGAACTCCCTCTTCCCTGTCCACACATGCCTTTTTCTGAAAGAGCTCTTTCAGAAAAAGGCTTCTTCCTCATAGAAAGAGGTTTACCAATGTCAGAAAAAACCCTCTGTTCTTTTGATTTTCTTTCGAAAGAACATGATTACAACGTGGACATAATTGAACTCTTTTCAGAAAAACGGCTGTTTAAAAAACAAAAACCCTCTGTAGTGTAGTCAGACTCTGGGAGGCAATACTTCCCCATGCACAAGCACATAGTCTGAATGTAGAAAAAAAAATTAATAAAATGAGGGAAGTAACTCAGCATTAATTTGGGAAAACACCTTAAACAGGGTTCATAAACATAAACGTTGAGTAAAAGACCCACGCTCTGTAGGTTGTGCAGTGTCCTTTTCCTCTCAGAAAAAAGCTTAAAAAACCAGTGGTCCTGTAACACCTTACAGACTAACAAAAACTTATAGGGTACGCTTACACAACAGGGCTAAATTCGGAACAATCTATGCAACTTCAGCTATGTAAATTGCATAGCTGAAGTCAAAAAAGCTTAATTTGGCTTTTGGCACTGTCTACACAGCAGGAAGTCAAAGAAAGAACACTCTTCCTTCAACTTCCCTTACTCCTCGTGAAATGAGGGTTACAGGAGTTGGAGTAATAAATCCTCCAGCTTGACAATATTTTGAAATAAAGGCTTGTAGTGTAGACACACACTATTTTATTTCGGAATAACATCAGTTATTCTGAAATAACGCTGCTATGTAGATGTACCCATAGATAGTATCGTAAGTTTTCATGGGCACAACCCACTTCTTCCAATGACAAATATGGAGCAAGTGGCACAGAGTCAAATATAAAGCAGAAAAAGAGGAGAGAGAGAGAGAGAGAGAGAGAGGGGAAAAAAACCCAGTTAATTAAAGTGCTCCTGCTAAAGAAGGCTAATTGAGGGGGCTGTAAGTGCCCAATACTTAGGTTTTGATGTCATTTGGGTCTTGAATATTATGGACCATCAAAGAGATGTCTTTGTTCCGTCCCTGGCTAAATGTGTCAAATTTGCATATGAAGGCCAGTTTGACATGTAAAATCGAAAGTGAACTAGACAAATTGGAGGATTGGGCCAAAAGAAATCTGAAGAGGTTCAACAAGGACAAGTGCAGAATCCTACACTCGAGAAGGAAGATTTCCAAGCATTGCTACGGGCTGACTGACGATGCAGCAATTTGGCAGAAAAGGACCAGTGGATTACAGTAGATAAGAAGCTGGATAGGAGTAAAAAATGTGCCCTTGTAGCCCAGAAGGCTAATGGAATATTAGGGTGCATTAGCAGGAGTATTGTCAGCAGATATTAAGAAGTGATTATTTCCATTTACTTGGCACTGGTGAGGTCACATCTGCAGTATTGCATCCAATTCTGGGGCTCCCATTACAGAAAGGATGAAAATGGATTGGAGAAAATTCAGCGGAGGACAACAAAACTAAATAGGGGCCTGGAGCACATGATTTAACTATTTTAACAATAGTTATCATTTGATGGATTTCTATGCAGCAATATGCTCAAAGGCCACTTTCATTCAACATCATCAGTTTTATACACACAGCCTAGGAGAATGAGCTGGATTCTATTTTGGCTCACACATTATGTGGATACGGGGAGATGGTGGAGGTGTTATACCTGGATTTAGCAAAACTTTTGATAAGGATTCTCACAGTATTCTTGCCAGCAAGTTAAAGAAGTATGGATTGGATAAATGGATTGTAAGAAGAATAGAAAGTTGGCTAGATGGTCAGGCTCAATAGGTAGTGGTCAATGGCTCGATGTCTGGTTGATAGTTGGTATCAGGTGGAGTGCCCCTACATTCAGTTTTGGGTCTGGTTTTATTTAGCATCAACCTGGATGAGTGGATGAACTGCATTCTCAGCAAGTTTGTGGATGACACTTAGCTAGGAGGAGAGGTAGATATGCCGGAGGGTAGGGATAGGATCCAGAGTGACTTAAATTGGAGGATTGGGCCAAAAGAAATCTGATGAGGTTCAACAAGGACAAGTGCAGAGTCCTGCACTTGGGACAGAAGATTCCCAAGCACTGTTATAGACTGGGGAGCAACTGTCTAAGCAGCAGTTCTTCAAAAAAGAAACTGAGGATTACAGTGAATGAGAAATGGGATAGGAGTCAACAGTGTGCCCTTGTAGCATATCGGGATGCATTAGTAGGAGCAATGCCAGCAGATCTAGGGAAATGATTATTCGCCTTTATTCAGCTCTGGTGTGGCCACATCTGGAGTATGTGTCTAATTTGCCTCCCATTACAGAAAGGATGTGGACACATTGGAGAGATTCCAGTAGAAGGCAACAGCAATTATTAGAGGCCTGGAGCACATGACTTATGAGGAGAGACTAAGGGATTTGGGCTTATTTAGTCTACAGAAGAGAAGAATGAGGGGGAATTTAATAGCAGCCTTCATCTACCTGAAGGGGGGTTTCAAAGATGATGGAGAGTGGCTGTTCTCAGTGGTGACAGATGACAGAAATGGAGGAATGGTTTCAAGTTGCAGTGGGGAAGTTCTAAATTGGATATTAGGAAAAACTATTGTACTAGGAGGGTGGAGAAGCACTGGAATGGTTCACCTAAAAAGGTGGTGGAATCTCCATCCCTAGAGGGTCTTTAAATCCCAGCTTCACAAAGCCCTGGCTGGAATGATTTAGTTGGGGTAGGTCCTGCTTTTAATAGAGGTTGGACTCGACGATGCCTGAGGTTTCTTCCAACCCACTGATTCTGTGATTCTATGACTATCAACAGAATAGTAAATAGGGATTATAGGGCTACACTGGGTTCAAAATTTCTGGAATCTATTTCCAGCTCTACTCATGAATTACAATGAGCAAGTTATTAAAATCTTTCTGTGTCTCAGACTATCCATTAGTAAAGTGGGTGAAATAAAGATCAACTCAAAGGGGTACAGTAAGACTTAATGAGCTGATATTTGTAACGATTTTTGAGATATTTGGAGGTCAAGTGCTATAAAACTGAAAAGTATTTCTATTGTACTGTGATGAGGTAGGTTCTCTCTTCTACATAAAACTAAAACAATGATTCCTGATGTTTTGATATTGATGCTTTAAACTAGGTTTGATGGGGAAAGGTGAGCAAAGCCCACAGGTAAGTGGAGAACATGGAGACCTGGGAGATGGGTCAGAAATGGGAGGGAGCATGGGCTACAATGGCAGAGAGAAAGGAGGGTCAGGGCAAAACTGGGAGGCAAGGTCAAATCAGGATCTTAGATGCCGATATACAAATGCGAGAAGTATGGGAAATAAGCAGGAAAAACTGGAAGTGCTAATAAATAAGTACAATTATGACATTGTTGTCATCACAGAAACTTGGTGGAATAATACATATGATTGGAATGTTTGTATAGAAGGGTACAGCTTGCTCAGGAAGGATAGACAGGGAAAAAAGGGAGGAGGTGTTGCCTTTTACATTAAAAATTAAGACACTTGGAGTGAGGTGGAGGTGGACATAGGAGACGGAAGTGTTGAGAGTCTCTGGGTTAGGCTAAAGGGATTAAAAACAAAGGTGATGTCATGCTAGGAGTCTACTACAGGCCACCTACCCAGGTGGAAGAAGTGGATGAGGCTTTTTTAAACAACTAACAAAATCATCCAAAGCCCAAGATTTGGTGGTGATGGGGACTTCAACTATCCAGATATATGTTGGGAAAATAACACTGCGGGGCACAGACTATCCAATAAGTTCTTGGACTGCATTGGAGACAACTTTTTATTTCAGAAGGTTGAAAAAGCTACCGGGGGGAAGCTGTTCTAGATTTGATCCTAACAAATAGGGAGGAACTGGTTGAGAATTTGAAAGTGGAAGGCAGTTTGGGTGAAAGTGATCATGAAATCATAGAGTTCACAATTCTAAGGAAGGGTAGAAGGGAGAACAGCAAAATAGAGACCATGGATTTCAGGAAGGCGGATTTTGGTAAGCTCAGAGAGCTGATAGGTAAGGTCCCATGGGAATCGAGACTGAGGAAAAACAACTGAGGAGAGTTGGCAGTTTTCAAAAGGACATTATTAAGGGCCCAAAGCAAGCTATTCCGATGTGTCGGAAAGATAGAAAATACAGCAAAAGACCGCCTTGGCTTAACCACGAGATCTTGCATGATCTAAAAATAAAAAGGAGTCCTATAAAAATGGAAAGTAGGACAAATTACAAAGGATGACAGGCAAACAGCACAGGAATGCAGGGGCAAGATTAGAAAGGCAAAGGCACAGAATGAGCTCAAACTAGCTACGGGAATAAAGGGAAACAAGAAGACGTTTTATAAATACATTAGAAGCAAGAGGAAGACCAAGGAGAGGGTAGGCCCACTGGTCAGTGAGGAGGGAGAAACAGTAACAGGAAACTTGGAAATGGCAGAGATGCTCAATGACTTCTTTGTTTCGGTCTTCACCGAGAAGTCTGTAGGAATGCCTAACATAGTGAATGCTAGTGGGAAGGAGGTAGTTTTAGAAGGTAAAATAAAAAAAGAACAAGTTAAAAATCACCTAGAAAAGTTAGATGCCTGCAAGTCACCAGGGCCTGATGAAATGCATCCTAGAATACTCAAGGAGCTGATAGAGGAGGCATCTGAGCCTCTAGCTATCATCTCTGGAAAATCATGGGAGACAGGAGAGATTCCAGAGGACTGGAAAGGGCAAATATAGTGCCCATCTATAAAAGAAATAAGAACAACCCAGGAAACGACAGACCAGTTAGTTTAACTTCTGTGCTAGGGAAGATAATGGAGCAAGTAATTAAGGAAATCATCTGTAAACACTTGGAAAGTGGCAAGGTGATAGGAAACAGCCAGCATGGATTTGTAAAGAACAAATCATGTCAAACCAATCTGATAGCTTTCTTTGATAGGATAATGAGTCTTGTGGATAAGTGAGAAGCGGTGGATGTGGTATACCTAGACTTTAGTAAGGAGTTTGATACAGTCTCACATGATATTCTTATCAATAAACTAGGTAAATACAACTTAAATGGGGCTACTATAAGGTGGGTGCATAACTGGCTGGATAACCATACTCTGAGAGTAGTTATTAATGGTTCACAATCCTGCTGGAAAGGCATAACAAGTAACAAGTAGGGTTCCGCAGGGGTCTGTTTTGGGACCGGCTCTGTTCAATATCATCATCAGCGATTTAGATATTGGTATAGAAAGTACGCTTATTATGTTTGCAGATGATACCAAGCTGGGAGGGGTTGCGACTAATCTGGAGGATAGGGTCATAATTCAAAATGACTTGGACAAATTGGAGAAATGGTCTGAGGTAAATAGGATGAAGTTTAATAAAGACAAATGCAAAGTGCTCCACTTAGGAAAGGAACAATCAGTTTCATACATACAGAATGGGAAGCGACGGTCTGGGAAGGAGTACGGCAGAAAGGGATCTAGGGGTTATAGTGGATCACAAGTTGAATATGAGTCAGCAGTGTGATGCTGTTGCAAAGAAAGCAAACATGATTCTGGGATGCATTAACAGGTGTGTTATGAGCAAGACACGAGAAGTCATTCTTCCGCTCTACTCTGCACTGGTTAGGCCTCAATTGGAGTATTGTGTTCAGTTCTGGGCACTGCATTTCAAGAAAGATGTGGAGAAATTGGAGAGGGTCCAGAGAAGAGCAACGAGAATGATTAAAGGTCTAGAGAACATGACTTATGACGGAAGGCTGAAAGAATTGGGTTTGTTTAGTTTAGAAAAGAGAAGATTGAGGGGGGGGACATAATAGCAGTTTTCAGGTATCTAAAAGGGTGTCATAAGGAGGAGGGAGAAAACTTGTTCATCTTGGCCTCTGAGGATAGAACAAGAAGCAATGGGCTTAAACTGCAGCAAGGGAGGTTTAGGTTGGACATTAGGAAAAAGTTCCTAACTGTCAGGGTAGTCAAACACTGGAATAAATTGCCCAGGGAGGTTGTGGAATCTCCATCTGTGGAGATATTTAAGAGTAGGTTAGATAAATGTCTATCAGGGATGGTCTAGACAGTATTTGGTCCTGCCATGAGGGCAGGGGGTCTGGACTCGATGACCTCTCGAGGTCGCTTCCAGTCCTAGTATTCTATGATTCTATGATTAACAACTTCCATTAAAATCATAATTCACATCCATTTCCTCATGAGTGTTTTGAATTGTATGAAATTGTGCTGTAAAGAAGAGTGGTTTAACCTGTCTAGCTAATAGTTAAACTGCCTATTTAACTTCCATAAACAGTGGGAGGAATGAAACAGTATTTCCAGCTTCAAATAAAGCTCCATCAAAATCCTTTAATTTTGTTTTTGAAGTATATGTTTTACATTTTCTAGAGTAGTAGAACTATATATTTATTTCATAGTGTGAGAAAAGGTATCAAAGCCTGTCCCTAAGAAAGTATTCAACACTGTATTAAATTCTTAGTATACTGTTATTGCAAGAAATCTTAATATTAGAAAAATAATTATATGCAAAATTATCTACAATGAAAAGTCTGCAGTGATTATACATCAAAATCTATGTGCCTTAATATTGAATAAAATGACAGTCACTCAATAAAATAGTATTACACTAACATTAATATACAGCATTGTGGCAAACAGACACATCAGTCATGGTAATCAATAACAGATCAAGATTAACATGCAGTCAGTGATTAGAAGTTGTAGTCCTCTTTAGGATGTCCTTTATAAAGCTTTACTTGATGAAAAGACAATTACCAGATAAACTGTGAACTACATCTTTAATTTTCATCTAGTGGAGCGTGGCTATGTTTATAAGAACCTCTCCAATGTTCCATTTAAACGGTTGATGTCAGTGTTTTCACAGTAGAAAAAGGTTTAATTATGATTTAACTGATTTTCTCTTCCCAAGCTAATCTTAATTGTTTGACTTTCTAAGGGATTTTCAAAAGCCAAAGGAATGTTCATACTTCAGAAAAAAATCATTTATTTTAAAAAAGTTATGTTCCCAATCCAGATTTTCCTCAGTAAAACATGTTCAGTACAACTCCTTTTCAATTTTACTCATTTTCAGCAAATGGCCACCACTAGCATAGCTTTAGCCCCAATTTGGCCAAGAACTGAAACATGTAGGTAATTTTCAATACAGGAGTAGTCCCTCTGAGATCAAAGGGTCTATTTAAGAGCTTATAGTTTCATTCACATTTAAGTGCTCCACTGGAATTGTATTTCCAGTTATGATAGGTTTATCAAGCTTTTACATTCCAGTGCCCAGTGTTTTTAAAAGCCAAAATTCATGTTTACAAAGAAGGTAATTATAAACACCAACAAGACCCCACTAGTGCCCACAAATATTTTGTGGATGCAAAAGTGCAAGTGAAAAAAGAAAGTTTGAGTTAAGTTACTCTGCAAAAGTACCAGGCTCACAATACCTCCTCAATTTTTCCTCCCTTTTTGTCTCCATCCACACTTCTAGTTTAGAGATGCTGGAGTGTTGAAATCTGTCTACAAACTGGAGAAGTTCCCCATTCATGGCATTATGGCTGCGTCTAAACTGGCAAGTTTTTGTGCAAAAGCACTCGCTTTTGCGCAAAAACTTGCCAGCTGTCTACACTGGCGCTTGAATTTGCGCCAAGAACACTGACGATCTAATGTATGATCGTCAGTGTTCTTGCGCAAATACAATGACTCTCCCGCTCGGGAAAAAGCCCTCTTGCGCAAATGCGTAGCCTAGGAGTATATTCTTAGATGGGTTCTTGTATGCAATTCTGAACTCTAAGAAATAAAATAGTGGTATGTTGCAACTTTCCAGCAAGAGTATTTCTGTATTTTTATCTTGTTTCTCTGTGGGTGTGTCTAGACTACAGGGTTTTGTCGACAAAAGTGGACTTTTGTCGACAAAACTATACCTCCGTCTACACTGCAGTTTTGTCAACAGCTGTAAACCTCATTCTACGAGGAATAACGCCTTTTGTCGACAGAGTTCTGTCGACAGAAGGCGTTATTGCATCTATACTGTCCTTTGCATCTACAGTCATGTTGACAAAGCGGCTTGCTTTGTCGACAGAACTGGATGTAGTCTAGACACTCTTTGTCGACAGAAGCTTTGTCAACAGTATCTGTCGACAAAAATTCTGTCGACAAAAGCCTATAGTCTAGACGACGTACGCTGTGTGTGTATGCCATGAATGTAACAAGAGAGATATGACTGAGAGATCATATCCTTTCCTCATTTGATTCACCTCTCTTATTGGCCCTCTAATATCTGTGCCCTTAAAAAAAGAAGACTGGAAAGAAACTGTGAATTCAAACCTGCAGAATCTTCTCAAGTCCCTCTTCCTTTGTGTCTATTAATGAGAGAGGACGAGCTGGCCTTTGATTCTTTGTTTTTTTAAAAGAATATTAACACAGTCATTGTCAGTCTGCATTTAGAGAAAATATTTATTTTGTCAAGAGGAAAGGCCATTTGATGCCAAGCTTCCAATATTTTAACAATCAGAATAGTAAACATTCCTCTTACTATTAATACTTAACATTTATATTTTAAGACCAACTAGATACCAGCTAGGTTACAATCCCATTTGTGCTAGGTGCTGCATAGACATCTTTAGCCCAAGGTATAACGAGAGGTATATTATTAGATGTAATCCTCCCCTGGATCACAGCATAGTTAGATACACTTCTCTTTTTACCTCATATGTGATTTGCTTACAGCTTTAAGGAAACCTATTACACAAATGTTTATGAAAGAGCCAGGCAGTGCCTGCTTTAGTGAAAATGGCACCTTGGATGAACTTGTGTTGTGGTAACCTTTGCCCCTGCTGCCTCCCTGGATTCTTCCCTACCTCTTCTTTGCTCCTGACTCCCCTCTGCTTTACCAGGCTTCTGAGCCTCACCATGTTGGACCAGGCTGCCTAGACCATGCTGTTTCTCTCTACCATGGCCCTGTACTTCCTTTGGCCTTGAATTCCAGCATCATCCCACTCCTTGTCTCTAGACCATGGCACCATCCTTACCATAACACCCTGGGTTTCTGCTCACATTATTCACCTGTAAGGCCAACCCTGGGTGAGACACGTTGTCTACTCGTTTCCTAGCAATAATCAGCCTCATGATGTGCCTCGTCTGATTATAATTTAAAAAATAATGGCTTATTTTAAATATATTTGATGATCAAAAGCAGCTGACACAAGTTGCCCAACCTGCTAACAATTTTTTTTCTGCACTCTGGAAAAAACAGTCAACCTCTGGAACTCCTTGCCAGAGGATGTGGTGAAGGCTAGGACTCTAACATGGTTCAAAAAAGAGCTAGATAGATTCATGGAGGTTAGGTCCACCAATGGCTATTAGCCAGGTTGGTATTAGGAACGGTGACCCTAGCCTCTGTTTTTCTGGAAATGGGTGACAGGGGAGGGATGATGTGAAGATTACCTGTTGTGTTCCTTCCCTCTGAGGTATCTGGTATTGGCCACTGTGAGCAGGCAGAATACTAGATGGACCGTTGGTCTGACCCAGTATGGCTCTTCTTATGTTCTTATGTTCTAAAAAGTAATTTGGTGCAAAATAGGTGGGGGGAAGTGGAGAGGAATAGAATGCTGTGATATTCTTTCAGAAACTACTTAACGATCACTTACTAAAATAGTTGAACCAAGAATACAGGCCTTACAGCTGCAGTATCTCAAAAAAATATCACAACAAAAGGATATTTTCCTTTTGTTCAATACCTTACATCAGGTGTAAATTTTCCTGGTTCTTTTTGCATGGCAGCCTTATATCATTCACTGAGAAGAGAAATTAAAAATGTTTTATTTTTATATATTTATAATATAGAACAATCAATCATAAATTCATTTAATGCCTCAAATAAAGCAAATTCCTCTGTGGCAATAGATAGCCATAGAACAAGAAATATATATTTATTTATGTATTTATAATGCAATAGCACATAGGGTTCCTTTCCTAATAGTCCCTACCCCAAATACTTGAATTGTAATATATACACATGCATCTTTACACTGCTCTACAGCCAAAATGCTTCTGAAATAAATGTAGTCAAACTTTACTAATTCTGGGTCACTGAGAACGAAAATGATGCTTAAAATTGTTGATTGGCTCTAGTTTTCAAGATATGCCATTGGGTCAGTATATCGACCCTTGACTTGGGAATGGCGGAGGATAAGTGAGTTATAAAGGAAGGGATCTCAATTTAAACCAGAAATGACTAAAATACATCTTTGACTGGATCTATGAATAAATCTATGACTGGGTTTGGACAGTACTTGCTTTTTAGGCAAAACAATGAATGATGCAATCTGAAGCTGGTATTGCATCGTACATGATATGAATTCCTCATGTTATTCCTCGAAGTCATGGATGATGCAATCATAACGAAGCTTACATCACTCTGCTGAACAAATTGCCCTATATCAGCTCTAGAAATCATACAGTGCCGTGCTCTCTTATTTGTCAGTGTTTGATTTTGCAAAGGGACACATTTCTGTTTAGCCAAAGTGAGCAGAGATGCCTCGTACTTGTGTGAACAGTGCAGATAACTTCTGCTATGTTTGTGGTGAAGTGACTTTTGCATCACAAAGCGCAGTATAACCACTATGGTTAAGAAAGCCTATCACCTTTATTTTGGCTGCAAAATTGGAGATCAGGACAAGAGGTGGGCCCCACACATATGCTGCAACACTTGTGCAACAAATCTTCGCCAGTGGTTGAACAGGAAAAGAAATCTATGCCTTTTGCAGTGCCAATGATTTGGAAGAGCCAACAGATCATACCAGCAATTGTTACTTCTGCATGGTGCCTCCAGTTGGGAAAGGTGTGTCAAAGAAGAAAAAGTGGACTGTGCATTATCCAAACATTCCATCAGCTATCGCCCAGTACCCCACGGAGAAGGACTGCCGGTTCCTGATGCACCAGAATCATTCTCACTTGAGTCAGACGAGGAAGAGGAAGAGGATGAAACTTCTGGTCCTGAACCATCAATGTCACAGGACCCACATTTTCTCCCATCCTCCTCCTCTGAACCACACCTCATAACACAAGGTGAACTGAATGACCTTGTCAGGGATTTGGAACTACCCAAGAGTAAGGCAGAGCTGTTGGGCTCCAGACTACAGCAGTGGAATCTCCTGGCAGGTGATGTTAGGGTTTCCATGTTCCGTGACCGTCAAAGGATCTTGTCCCATTCTTCTTCATGGAAGGTGATCTTGTAGCCTGCAACAACATCGATGGTGTGATGGCAGCCCTCAACATCGTTCACGATCCAGATGAGTGGAGACTGTTCATTGATTCATCGAAGACGAGTCTTAAAGCTGTTTTGCTGCATAATGGCAATGTTTTGCCATCAATTCCAGTTAGTCATGCAGTCCATATGAAGGAAACCTATGACAACATGAAACAACTTTTGAGGTGCATAAACTATGACCAACATCAGTGGCAGCTTTGTGGCGATTTGAAGGTTGTTGCTCTCTTGCTTGGTCTGCAGACTGGATACACAAAGTACTGCTGTTTTCTCTGCGAATGGGATAGTCGTGCAAGAGATTCCCACTACATCAAGATAGATTGGCCACTCCGACAGTCATTGGAGCCTGGGAGGAAAAGTGTTCAGCATCCACCACTTGTTGAATCAAGGAAGATTTTGTTACCACCCTTACACATCAAGCTGGGTCTGATGAAGAACTTTGTCAAGGCCATGGACAAAACACAAGCAGCTTTCAAGTACCTCCGTGGAAAATTTCCAAGGTTAAGTGAAGCTAAGATAAAGGAAGGTGTCTTTGTTGGTCCTCAGATTCGTGAACTTCTTCGAGATGATGCATTTGACCACACTGCGTGGCAAGGAAAAGACGGCATGGAAAGCCTTCCAGTTAGTGGCAATAAATTTTCGGAAACAACAAGGCAGACAACTACAGGTTGTTGGTGGAAAACCTCCTCAAGGCATACAAAAGCCTTGGTTGCAACATGTCACTAAAGATACATTTTTGCACTCTCATCTAGATTTTTTCCACCGAACTGGAGCAGTGAGCGACGAGCACGGCGAGCGATTTCACCAGGACATTGCAACAATGGAGAAACGCTATCAGGGCAAATGGAGCCCATCAATGCTTGCAGACTATTGCTGACAGTGACAAGAGATGCTCCATTTAATGAATACAAGAGACAAGCCAAGAAGCGCCGAGTAGACACTGAATAGGACTAAACTATGTACATAATAGTTTTTTGCCTTTTGTTTCATAATAAATTTTATTTATATAACCCTTTGCTGATTTTTAAAGTGTTACATAAACAGGACAGGTGAAATATTATCATGTAAAGCAACCATAAACACATGAAAAGACCTAGGTTTACAATTTATGATTAAAACTCTACTATCTACAAATATACATAGACGTAAAATGTAAAAACTTAAATATCTTGGAAACAGTAGCCAATCAGTTGTTTTAATTGTCATATTTGAATTCAGCACATCAAAATACATAGTAAATAGCACATTTTATCTCTGAAGCAGACGACTTCTAAAAAATTGTAGACCAGTGTAATTGTTGTAAAATAGTTTAGTGTAATCTAATCATTTTCCTTGATTAGATTCTTCCACAATCACCCCCAAATTACATCCATCTACCCCAGCATAAAAGAAAAATGCTATGATGGTGCATCAAAAATGTGGCCAGGAATAAGGTATACTTTGTTTTGACAGTACTGATTAATTTGGCAATTCAAAGACATACAGACATAGGCCTGCAAGGGCACATCTACACAGCAGGGCTAACATCGAATTAAGCTATGCAACTTCAGCTATGTCAATTGCGTAGCTTAAGTCGAAATAGCTTAATTTGGCTTTTGGTGCAGTCTACACAGCAGGAAGTCGAAGGAAGAATACTCTTCCTTCAACTTCCTTTACTCCTTGTGAAATGAGAGTTACAGGAGTTGGAGTAAGAAGCCTGTTATTTCAAAGTTATTTTGAAATAACGGGCTCACTGTGTAGACACACTCTTAGTTATTTTGGAATAACGTCAGTTATTCCGAAATAACGCTTCTGTATAGACATACTCTAAGAGAGCTGACTTAGCCAAATAAATCAAGGCCTAATGTCTTAATCAGATGAGCCAAATAACTAACCAATAAGTAACTCTAGAGTCACTCAATCAAGTGTTGCAGTAAATAGCTTTACTAAATGCTGATGACTATGGAATAAGAAAGTACAAAATACCAGTTACCTATATTTTGAGCAATTACTAAAAAATAGGGGTAAGTAAAACCTTGAACTGTAGTAATACTATAGTGACTGATTGCTGTAAATGCTATTAAGCGAATAAGCCTACAAGAATTAGAAACTCCAATATTAGTATTATGCAAAAACGCAGATAAGGGAGTTGCATTCATAATGAATATGCACAGTCTGTATGTACAGTGGGAATCACTGTATCAGCTGTGTGCTGTGGGATATGCTAGGACATGGAGGACAGAAAGTCACCTGCTGAACATCTCATCTATTTCACATGGGTGTATATAAAACCAGCTATTCAGGGTTAGACCAATAGTCATCTAAATCAGCACTTTGTCCTCCAACAGTGGCCTGTGACAGAGAGTTCAGAGGGGAATGAATACAACAGGGCAATTTATTGAATGATGCTTCCCCTGTTGTCCAGTTCCAGCTTCTGGCAATGACAAGTAATGCAAATACTGTACATTCTGGATCTTGTGTCTCCTCCTGCCTCCCCCCTCCCCTCCCCCACATTATACTACAGCCTTTGTGAGTGTGGTTGTGTTTGTTATGAGAATATCAATAAAGAAAAAAAATAATTTAAACTTTTTTCTCGAGTGCTCATCAGGTCTCTTACTCTGAAGTCAAATCTCTTCAAACCACTGCAGTCTAAATTGCCACTCCATAATTAGAATCATAGGGTTGGAAGAGACCGACCTCAGGAGGTCACTGAGTCCAACCCCCTGCCCAAAGCAGAATCAACCCCAACTAACTCATCCCAGCCAGGGCTTTGTCAAGCCGGGACTTAGAAACCTCTAGGGATGGAGATTCCACCACCTCCCTAGGTAGCCCATTCTCTCTACCACTATCATTTGGGTTAGAGTGATAATATCAGTGTTAACAATGCCTATAATTTTATCATGAGTCTTGTGATATTTGGTGTTTTTCTTAAAGATCCATCTCCTAGAGTTATGTGAATCTTATCTTTCAGATTTTAAAACAAACAATTTATGTGCCTTTTGAGCTAGGGGAAAAAGTTTGACAACATGGCCCAAATGTTATTTTTCATTATATTTTTTTTAATCTCATGATTTTTGGAGGACAGACTTATGAATTTAAAAAATGGGGTTAGTGATACTTTATCATAGAACCCTGCCCCTACCATTATATAGCTTCTCAGACTATATGAACCTACTGCCTCAGGGTGTGATTTCCCTGTTCATGTACACATATTGTATTAGCTTGATGAGATGACATAGCACAAATACTAATAGCGCTAGCACAGGGAGTGGCAGCAGACATACCACTAAGCCTGTCAAGTACAAACTCACCGGAAAATGGGGAGGTATAATTAAACTGATAATAATCCTGATACTGTAGCTGACCTAAAGGCCAAATCTTCTCAAACCACTGCTGTTTAAATTAGCCACTCCATAATTAATCTCTAATGCTATCACGCCAAGCTGTGCCTCTGTTATTGCTACCCCTGCTTTCATGGTTACCAGTACTACCTGTACTGATTATCTAAAAGAATTCTCCCCTGACAGATAGCTGTGAGGCAAAGAGACTTCAGGAGCAAACTGTATTTACATAAATAAACCAATTCTGCTTAGATGTTCATAGAGTGGTGTTGGTCAAAGTAATCAGCTTGGTCTGGTGTGGGTTACAAATCACTTTGGTACTGAGTGCTGGGAGAGTGAAATGTTATAATCCTTGTCCTTATTGTATGGTGAAGGGAAGCAGAACAGTGCCTAACTGGTTCCAAACGAGTGGGTCCCCTCAGCTGACAGGACCTCTTTAAACCAGAACCCTTTTAATGTGAGAAGGGTGGGGACAGGTGTCCCTGCCTGAGGTATAGACCTCCCCTAAGGATCTCCAGACTTATCTGACTTGTTTCTCCCAACCGTTCAAAGAAAGAGCTGAATAGGTTTAATTGGGAGCCTCTTTGTTATTGTAAATGATCAGTCAGAGGTGAAATCAGTTGCAATAGGACTGTGGCTCTGTCCAGATTGCTAAGAACTAAAAATCGCTAGAACTGAAATCACTTCAGATGGGGCAGTGTTTCTGCCCAGTCTGCAAAGAAAATTACCAAGAGACAGATTTGCAGAGGTCACAGCAGAAAGGCAGGTGGCAGCAGAAGGTCACTGACTGTCAGTGGGCGAATAAGTGGCTGGTGAGGCAGCAAACGGAATGAGTGGTTGGTGAGTCAGTGAGGAACCCTAGCTGGCAGGCCGGCTAGCAGAGAGGAACCACAGAGATGCCCCTCTGAATGCTGGGTTCTCTCTGATCAAGCACAACCACTGTTAGTGGGGTGTGGTGAGGAAGTAGAGGAGGCTTCCTCAGGTTACTGGTTGGGGGGCTCAGCCCATTCTGCGTTGTATCGATGGAAAGGAACCTCTAGATCAGGGATTCCCAACCTGGGGTACGTGTACCCCCAGAGGGTACGAGAAGCTTGTCAAGGGAATTGTGCAGGGAATTGTGCAGGGAATATTTGGTAAATAACTAGATTATCCTAATTGAAATATTCCAAAAGTAGTAGTGTTAGTGAAAAAAGTTGTGGATTCTAGAGTCTAGAATTTATTTCCTTTCATATTGAATAGGGGGTACGGGAAGGTTTACTAAAAGTCAAGAGGGTACTGGGACTGAAAAAGGTTGGGAACCCCTGCTCTAGATATTGAATCCAGTCCTTGTTGCTGCTGGCTTCAACTAGCAGAAGAGTTACATTTATGCTAGGTTGATCAGAGCTGGTGTATGTGTACCTGAGAATGGGACTCATACTCCTAACTCATAGTATAGACTGAGCCTTTGTACTGGTTGGAAAAAGTAAGAAGCTTCCCCCCTTTTTTCATGGCCCGCATAAGGGCTGTTCAGAATAGTAACCCTTATATTGGGGGTTTGCAGAGGTTTTTCTGAGTTGCTCCCTCCCTGGAGCAGCTCACTGGAAAAAGTACAATGAGGGATGTAGAGTAGATGGTAACTACCAGACACTATTCCACAAAATGTCATTTCACTATCTACTAGCCAGCAGAACTAGCCAATCATGTTATATATATCAAGAGGTTGATAAAAAAAAATCTGATTACAGATCAAGTCAGATCTTTGCAGTCCTTAAAAATCTGACAAAATCATTAACACAATTTCCTCTATATTGCAGAACTGGAAAGTTGCATTAGATTTCTCAAAGATGTAAGCTGGGGCCAAACTACTGCTTGCTATCAGCAAGCTAAAAGGAGAGAGCTGCCCTGGGGGTGGTATGCTCACTCAAATTGTGTAGCTCTTCAAGATAATTAATGGTTAACTATTGATATGTAATGGGGATGGGGAAGGAAACCAAGGTATGTTATGTAAATGCAATTCAGCCAGGGCTGATGGAGGATCAGTTGTTAGAATGGAATGTGATGTATTGTAACTAATTTGGGCTGTTGTGGGGTCACAAACCATGCTACCCCTAACTGTGGGAACTGTAAAATAGGACACCAGGGTTTGCAGGAGAGACACCATCATTGTAAGGGGTCTCAGATGAACAATCCTCCCCCTTCCAGAGTTGAGTGTACTGAGTTGGGGGGGAAAGGGCTTGAGCCAGGCTGATGTGTCAGGGTCCACACTGACTGGACAGAGCTGTAAGTGGGGTGTTTGAAGTGGGGTACGGAGAAAAGTTTGGGTAAATGAATGAAATCCTTACATTCATTGTTGGACTAGTGAACCTGAGGGGCAAAGGACATTGCTCAATGCATTTGAGCTGGGATGGTTACTCATGGGGGGTTAGGAACTGTGTTTGTGGTATTTTTCTGAGCTAATGCCATGTAACTTCTCTCCCTCTTTCGTTAAAAGTTTCTTTTTTACACTCAGAGGGTGTGTCTAGTAGTTTACTCGACATAGTCAATGAAGCAGGGATTTAAATAATCCCCGCTTCATTAAAATAAAAATGGTCACCGCGCAGTGCCGACAATCAGCTGATCCGGAACAGCGTGGCTGTCTAGACGTGCCGCGGTCGACAAGGGAAGCCTTTGTCGACCGCTCTGGTATGCCTCGTGAAACAACTTTCCTAGCATCTATACAGCCAAACAGCTATTTCAAAATTAATTCAAAATAGCGGAGCACTTATTTTGAATTTGGTAAACCTCATTCTACGAGGAATAACAACAAATTCGAAATACCTATTTCAAAATAAGTGCTATGTAGACACTTATTTCGAAATAGGGGGCCTCAAGCCTTCCCAGAATGCCCTGGTGGCCACTCCAGCCTCAACCAAGAACACTCCACTCCCTCCCCTCCTCCCCGGAGCTCTTAAAGGGGTAGACTCTGGCCACAGTGCCTATGCCAGCTCCAAGCCTGCCAGCCCAGAGCCAGAAGTCACTGCCCCTGACCCGGTGACCCCAAAACATGAGCCAGCAAGCCACTGGAAGCCAGCCCTCCACCGCTCCCCAGGAGCAGTCTGCCAGCTCCCAGGAGCTTGCCAGGGCTCGGAGAAGGTGGGCGCCTTCCTGGTCCAAGGTGGAGATCATGGACTTTATTCAGGTTGGGGGGGGATGCCCCCACTGTCCATGATCTCCGCACTAGACAGAGGAACGCGGCCGTCTATGGCAGGATAGCTGCCAGCCTGGCTACCAAAAGCCACATGCAAACCCAGGAGCAGGTTTGCATGAAAATCAAGTTGGTCCGGTGAGACCCCCAACCCTGAGCCCTGAGCTTCCCCTCCCCCTTCTTCCCCTTGCTCCCCACTTCCAGCTCCCTCCTCCCAGGTTTCCGCCTCCCCTCTCTCACCCTCTCTTCTCCCCTCTCCTGCCTGCTTTCCCCAGTCTCAACAGAGTTTCATTCCCCCCCCCCCCAGTTTTGTTAAATAAAGAGAGTTTGTGTTCATGAAAATACATGTCTTTTATTTGACATCAGGAAGGGGGGTTAGGAGGGTAAGTGGAAGGACGTGAGGGAGGAATGAGGACCAGGGAGGCTCTTAGTGCTCCTCAGGGTGGAAGCTCTCCCGCAGGGCCTCCTGGATACTGACAGGCCCCTGATGGACCCATGGATGGCAGCCTGCAGAAAGTGCAGCCAGGCTCGCAGCAACGCATCCATGAGAAGCACTGGAGTGCCCAGGGGCAGCTCTTGCTCCATGTTGCAGAGTGCGGGCAACCAAAGCACGCAGAGACAAAATGCTTTGCTGTCCCTCATCGAGGAAGACAAGCAAGCAGCAAAATCTGAGAACTGGCTGTCCCGGGGGGGTTCCTTTAGGTACTGACCTCAGATAGCCTCAGGCAGCAGCCCCACACAGTAAGTCCTGACCTGGTGCCCTGCTGGAACTGGTTCTGGCCAGCCTTAAATGCGATTCAGAGTCCACTCAGTGTGGACGCGTTATTTCGAAATAGCAAAATGCATTTTGTGTGTGGATGTGTTATTTCAAAATAAGCTATTTCGAAATAACTATTTTGAAATATCATATTTTGAAATAACACTGTAGTGTAGACATACCCATACTCTGTGCTTGCGAGTGGGGAAGCATTGCCTCTCTGAGGCGCCCTGGGGTGTGTGAATTTCCCAGGCTTCTGGGTGGGGGCTTGAGCCAGTTCTGTGTGAGATGGATGAAAAGGGACCCCTAGATATTGAACTCGGCCCTGGCTGCTGCTGGCACTAACTGGCAGAAGGGTTACAAAGACATTGATACAGTAATTTAAAATTGTGTTCAGGTTTTTTTTTTTTTCTTCCTCTAATGACTTACTCTTTGGCTTAAATAGGAGCAAATTCAACCCCTGTTATTTCATCCCATCACAACAGGTCAAATTTTGGTATTCTTAGTCCCATCAAAAAGTGTCTTCCACTGTGAATAGCTCTGTTGGAATCAATAAGAATTTTGTTATAGGTGTCAGAAAAAATAAAATAATGCTCGAGGAAGCAGAAGAATTTCAATAACATTTATTATCTGCCAGATTCTTCTGTTTTTCTCTGTGCCCCAGCAATAAAATCAACAGAGTTACTCCAGGAGTAAGTATAACTCAGTGTGAGTAAAACTCATTTAAGCTAGCCTTACATTTGACAGGATTATCCCCTCAATGGCAGTGCTGCTGCAGTCTTCGATATGGACTTGGTTTATTTTTGTAGTGCCAAGGCAAAGATCTGAGTCCATTTTCTCAGCAAACTACATTTCAGTTACTTTTCAACTAATTCATTAGATCAAAAGTGCAGTCACAGAACTCCAGCCCTCCTTTGCAAACATCAATGATGAGATCAGAGCAGCAAATAATAGTTTTAGACACTGCCTTCTTTATGAACATCACTATTTAATAAAACCATTTCCTCCATTGAAATATTTAGATGCTGTAGTCTTGGGAATCTGGCATGAATTTTACAGTTTTATTTTCTAATACTCTGCTGACATCTTCTGGAATATTACACTTTGGCAACTTTAAAACAGACTTATTTTCCTGATAATGATAGCTCCTTGTATTTGCGAACACTATTCCCCATGCTGCTGTTTACAATAGAAGGAAATATTGTGGTGCTGCTATGCATACTGTACAAACTAACTTGAAGCCTTCTGCTGTATTTCACATGTTCACTTTCTAATCTTTATTGATTGTATCGTATCAGAGCTACAGATCATAAAGATGAATGATGTGCAAGAACTGGTGGTAGGGAAAACAGTTTCAGGGCAGTCATATATTGGAAGCATTGCTGACTGTTGCAATAGTTGTTGTTTTTTTTCTATTCATAAAGGCCTATCTCCTGAGGTCGACTGATTATGTGAAAAATTCACCTTCATTTTTAAAAAAATATATAAATTCATGACCCTTATGAATGCAGAAAAAACCTTGAAAATGTGACTGCAGTGTACCCTAGAGCTCATATTTTGCTTAAATGTTCCTAAAGCTGCTAAAACTTACTTTAAACAATTAAGTAAATCAAAAGCAGAATGCCTGCCAAAGAGATAGTGAGGTTATTGGGGGTGTGTTTACTCTTCACCCATAGCTCTAGATAACCTATGCAACTTGAGCTATGCAAATTGTGTAACTTATTTTGAGTCAGTTTCAAAATATCTTATTTTGAAATTTGGCGCTGTCTACACAGCACACATTTCAAAATAAATTGTTATTTCAAAACATCGTTTACTCTTTGTGGAATGAGGTTTACAAGCACAGTGAGCCCATTATATTTCGAAATAACAAGTGCACTCAATAGATGTGATGTAGCTATTTTGGGATTCCTCTGGTATCCTGAAATAGCTCTGCAGTGTAGACGTAGCCTAGATGACCAGGTATTAAAGAGCACTCAAGGAAGACATGGACATGGCAGAGAAGCTAAATGAATACTTTGTACAGCTCTTTACATCAGAGGATGTGAGGGAGGTACCCACATCAGAGTGCTATTCTTTTTGGGTGAAAATCTGGAGGAGAGTCCCAAATTGATATGCTAACTGAAAATATTTTAGAATAGATTGATAAACTAAGGGTCTGCAGCAGTCAAATTGGTAGAAGCCATTGAAAATTATCAGACACATAGATAAATACAGGTTTTTAGGAAGTATCAACTTGGCTTTTGAAAGGGATAAGTATGCCTCATTAATTTTTGATGAGTAAATAAACATGTGGATCAATATGATCCAGCCAATATAGTGTGCTTGGATTTTCATGAAGCCCTTAGCAAAGTCTTCACTAAAAGATCTTAAGGGAACTAAGTAACCAAGGGATAAGAGAGAAGATCTTATAATGACAATAACTATTTGAAAGATAGGAAACAAAGGGTAGTAATACATTATCAGTTTTCACAATGGAAAAAGGTAAACAGTGGGGTCCCCTTGTGATCTGTACTGGGACCAGTGTTCAACATATACATTAATACTGTGGAAAAGGGGGGAGGGGGATGAATACTGAAGTGGCAAAGTTTTGAGATATTACAACATTTTTCAAAATTGTTAAATCTGAAGCAGAGTGTAAAGTATAACAGAGTGATCTCACAAAACTGGGTGACTTGGCAACAAAATGTCAGATGAAATTCAAAGTTGATAAGTATAAAATAATTGGAAAAAGTATAAAGTCATGCACATTGGAAAAGATATTCACAATTGTACATATATAGTGATGGTTTCTAAATTAGCTACTCTCACCCAACAAAGAGATCTTAGAGTCACCAGAATAGTTTTATGAAAACTTACATTCAGTGTGCAGCTGTGGTCAAAAAGACTAACAATATGTTAGGAACAGAACAGACAATAAGACAGAAAATATCATAATGTTGCTATATAAATCCAAGGCATTCCACTTTTTTTAAACTGTGTCCAGTTCTGGGCACCCCTATCTTAAAAAGATGACAATGTAATTGGAAAATATTCTGAGAAGGGCAACAGATTTGATGAAGGGTGCAACTGGAAAAGATAGCAAAGATGATCAAGGTATGTAAACGCTTCAGTATGAGGCAATAGTAAAAGGAATAGATCTGGTCAGTTTAGAAAAAAAGATGACTAAATGGGGATATGATAGACATCTATAAAATCATAAATGGTCTGAACAAAATGAAGAGAGAATTATTGTCTACCCTTTCATACAGTACAAAAACCTTCTCCACACAAAGAAAATACTAGGTAGCAGTTTTAATTTAAATGTTTTTTCACATAATGCATAACTAATCTGTGGACCTCATTGCCACAGGAAGTTGTGTAACTGGGTTAAAAAAAGAACTGAACAGGTTCATGGGGGATAGCTCTATCAATAGCCCCATTCTGTACATTCCTCCCAAGGCTCCGATATGGGCCTCTGTTGGGGTATGTCTACATTAGCCCCCTAGTTCAAACTAGGGTGGCTAATGTAGGCATTCGAACTTGCAAATGAAGCCCAGGATTTAAATATCCCGGGCTTCATTTGCATGTTCCCAGGCAGGCGCCATTTTTAAATCCCCTTAGTTTGAACTGACTGCCCGTGGCTACATGTGGCAGTCAGAAGTTAATCTGAACTAAGTCCTTAGTTTGGATTAACTGTTACACCTCATTGCAGGAGAAGTAACAGTTAATCTGAACTAAGGACTTAGTTCGATTAACTCTGACTGCCGCGCAGCCGCAGGCAGTCAGTTCAACTAAGGGATTTAAAAATGGCGCCGCCTGAACATGCAAATGAAGCCCGGGATATTTAAATCCCGGGCTTCATTCGCAAGTTCGAATGCCTACATTAGCCACCCTAGTTCGAACTAGGGGGCTAGTGTAGACATACCCTTGGAGACAGAATATTGGGTAAGGTGTATTGGATTTATGGCAGCTCTGACATTCTTATAAATCTCATGATTTTATGCCATTTTCACAATGTGGAGGGAGAGAGAGGATTGAATTCAAGATATCTGAAGGCTTGAGTTTGGGAACACTGCTCTGGTGAGGGATTACAGCAGGGGAAGGGAACCTCCAGCTGGCAGGCTGCATGCATTTCATTAGGATTAGCCGCTGGTGGACTGCCAGATGATTTGTTTACGTGAGCATCTGCATTCACAGAACCCCTCAGTTCCCAATGGCCATAGTTCACAGTTCCCATCCAATGGTTACAGTAGGGAGAACTGGCATAGCCTGTACCACTTCCCTTAGCCCCCACTGGTTGGCAACAGAAAACCACAGCAATTAGGAGCTGCAGATCTCTGTGCCATTGGATGATCAAGTAAACAAACTGTCTGGCAGCCTGCCAGTGGCTAACCCTGATGAACAGCATGTGGTTAGCACATTGGAGGCTCCCCACACCTGAATTATGGATTGCTGGTTGTAAACATTTTGTGTTCTTTCTGGTTGCTAGATGGAAACAGCTCAACAAGTAATACTGGCATCACAGGATGTTTACCAAAGCTCAGTTTCTTAAAACTCTGCCTACTTGTTAATTAGCAATGTGTGTTATAAACACTGGCAAAATGTTCATAGGTTACTTCTTTCATCCCCTTGTCAGTTCAGGATTATTACATCTTGTACAGTTTCTAGAGCTTTTCTCACTTTGCTGTAGATGAGACTTGCTTTGAATATCTGAGTATTTCTGAGTTGCCCAGAAATTTTCCAGAATTGGTCATATGAGAGCCTCATAGAAAAAGATTATCCTTATTTTCATCCCAGCCAACAGAGATGTAGAGATTTAATAAGGTTTTGATAATTTATTTCAGTTTATTCCTTTGAATGAGATGTCAGACTTAATCACATGTAATAGTTATTCAATTTGTTTTTGAAGTGTGTGAATGGACTTATTAGAGCTGGTTGAAACAAATTTTCAGTTAAAAAGTGCTGATTTGACAAAATCAGAACATTTTGTGGGAACATACAGCTTCTCTGAAATTGTTGATGAAAATTATCACTTTTTAATTTTTTAAGTAATATCATATTTATATTACTTCTTGACCTAATGGCTTGTGAGGAGCATAACATCCTTACATAGATGTCATGTTACATTCAGGCACCTACAAGCATCCTCATTACTGCCAATTTATACCCGCAAAACTGAATGCTTCCCACTGGTAAGTAGTTATTCACAGGTGTAGTCTGATATTTACTGTGCATAACTGTTCACCAGTGAAAATATGGAGTTCACATGTCTGACCTTGAATTATACTGATGAAAATCACTGAACTGCTCTCATGTTAATGAGAAGTCAAGAAAGGGCAAATAATAGGACAGATAGGGGGAAATGAATAGAAAGTAAAGTCTCCACTTGGACCAATCTGCAGGGCAAAGTGTGTGTATGAGCAGGGGAGGGTGGAAGCCCATAATCAATGCATGTGGGAAATGGGGGTGATTCAGGAAACCAAACAAGCTATAGCAAAACACTTCAGAATTTTCTTAATAGTGTAAAATTAAAAGCCATGAAACTAAATGTATTTAACACAGCAAGAATGTAGTTTCAAGCAGAGTGGGGACATTACGTACATAAACCCTAAAATTGTCAATAGAAATTGAGTGCCCGTACTTCTATATTTCTTAATCCATTTTAAGATCATTTCCACTTTTCAGAGATGTTGTAATTTATACAATGAGATATTCTGGAGGGGATTTGTCTTTTGCTGTTATCATGATTGTGTGTTTTGTAAACATGTTTTATTGCTTTCCTCTTCCAGAGTGAAGATTTGCTATCCACTAAAGAACACTTTTGACAGGATTTAGTGACAAAACCACCACAAAGAAGCTCTTAGCCTAAGGTTTCAGCAGACAGATGAGAAGTCCTGAGGGAAGATGGCACTTAAATATAGAACCACTTCTCTTGTGATATTGTTGTGTCTCTTGGAATTGTAATGTGTCTGTGTGCTCTAGCAATTTTAAAAATCATACTGTATTGGAGCTTGGTCATGCAGTGTGCTGAAGGGAGCTAAAAGGAGGATTGAATGCCAAAGTGCTTCATCCTCTTAGCACCTGTTGCAGACAGACTGCCACAGAACTGGCCTGGAGGTATCAAACTGGAATAATCACAAGTGGAACCAACAGAACCAGAGATGTAGTTATCCTGTCTCAAACAGGACGCTAGCAGCAAGGGGGCTAGGGGAGGGAGGAGGTAGATAGAGAGTTCATGGCTTCTGAAGCTGCTTTTGAGAGGAAGACGGCAGGAGTTAAAAATTACCAACAGTTCACCTCCCCCGGTCTTGCATGAGAAGATGAAGATTCCCCTCCATCTCAGCCACTCTTCATGCAGAAGGATGAGAGAGAACTCATGAAGGGTTGCCAGACAGGAATGTAAGGTATGTTTAGGGAAGAGGTGTGTATGGGGAGAGGTAAGAGTCAGTGGGAGACAGGAATGAAAGAGATCAGAATGGATCATAGGGAGCCTGGGTGTAGAGAGACACAAAATCAGGAAAACAAAGGAAGTTTCTCCTAATGTCCAACCTAAACCTCCCTTGCTGGAATTTAAGCCCATTGCTTCTTGTACTATCATCAGAGGCCAAGGAGAACAATTTTTCTTCCTCATCTTTGTAACACCCATTTAGATACTTGAAAACAGCTATCATGTCCCCTCTCAATCTTCTCTTTTCTAAACTAAACAAGTTCAATTATTTCAGTCTTCCCTTATAGGTCATATTTTCTAGACCTTTAATCATTTTTGTTTCTCTTCTCTGGACTGTTTCCAATTTCTCCACATCTTTCTTGAAATGTGGTACCCAGAACTGGACACAGTACTCCAATTGAGGCCTAATCAGCATAGAGTAGAGTGGAAGAATGACTTCTCGTGTCTTGCTAACAACACTCCTGTTAATGCATCCCAGAATCATTTGCTTTTTTTGCAACAGTGTCGCACTGTTATTTAGCTTGTTGTCCAACTATGATCCCCAGATACCATTCTGCACTACTCCTTCCTAAACAATCACTTCCCATTCTGTATGTGTGAAACTGATTGTTCCTTCCTAAGTGGAGTACTTTGCATTTGTCCTTATTAAACTTCATACTGTTTACGTCAGACCATTTCTCCAGTCTGTCCAGATCATTTTGAATTTTGACCCTATCCTCCAAAGCACTTGCAACCCTTCCCAGCTTCATATCATCTGCAAACTTAATAAGCATACTCTCTATGCCAATATCTAAATTGTTGATGAAGATATTGAACAAAACCGGTCCCAAAACAGTCCCCTGCAGAACTCCACTTGTTATTCCCTTCCAGCATGACCGTGAACCTTTAATAACTACTCTCTGAGTATGCTTATCCAACCAGTTATGCACCCACCTTACAGTAGCCACATTTGTTTATATTTCCTGAGTATATAGATGAGAAGGTCACATGAGACCGTATCAAATGATTTACTAAAGTCTAAGTATACCAGAGCCACAGCTTTTCTCTTATCCACAAGACTTGTTATCTTATCAATGAAAGCTGTCAGGCTGGTTTGACATGATTTGTTCTTTACAAAGCCAGGCTGGCTGTTACCTATCACCTTATTATCTTCCAGATGTTTGCAGATGAATTCCTTAATTACTTGCTCCACTATGTTCTCTGGCACAGAAGTTAAACTGGCTGGTTTGTAGTTTCCTGGGTTGTTTTTATTTCCCTATTTATAGATGGACACTATATTTGCCCTTTTCCAATCTTCTGGTATCTCTCCAGACTTCCATGACTTTTATAAGGATGATGGCTAATGGCTCAGATACCTCCTCTATCCACTCTTTGAGCATTCTAGGATGAATTTCATAAGGCCCTGGTGACCTGCAGACATCTAACTTTTCTAAGTAATTTTTAACTTGCTCTTTTTTTTTTTCATTTTAACTTTATACCTACCCCATTTCCACTATCACTCACTATGTTAGGTATCCTGTCACTATCTATCTTTTTGATGAAAACCAAAACAAATAAGTCATTAAGCATCTCTGCCATTTCCAAGTTTCCTGTTACTGTTTCTCCCTTCTCACTAAGCAGTGGGCATACCCTGTCCTTGGTCTTCCTCTTGTTTTAAATATATTTATAGAATGTCTTCTTGTTTCCCATTATGTCTCTAGCTAGATTGAGCTTGTTTTGTGCCTTTGCCTTTCTAATCTTGCCACTGCATACTTGCATTATTTGCTTACATTCATCCTTTATAATTTGATCTATTTTCCACTTTTTATACAATTCCTTTTTTATTTTTAGGTCATGTAAGATCTCCTGGTTAAGCCAAGGTAGTTTCCTGCCATACTTTCTGTCTTTCTTAAGCACTGGAATAGTTTGTTTTTGCGCCCTTAATAATGTCTCTTTGAAAAACTGCCACCTCTCTTCAATAGTTTTTCCTCTTAGTTTTGCTTCCCATGGGACCTTACCTACCAGCTCTCTGAGTTTACTAAAATCTACTGTCCTGAAATCCATTGTTTCTATTTTGCTGTTCTCTCTTCTACCATTCCTTAGAATAATGAACTCTATGATTTCATGATCACTTTCACCCAAGCTGCCTTCCACTTTCAAATTTGTAACCAGTTCCTCCCTATTTGTTAAAATCAAATCTAGAACAGCTTCCCCCCTAGTAGCTTTTTCAGTCTTCTAAAATAAAAAAAATTGTCTCCAAGTATCTAGACAGATGTTGGGAAACTAACACAGTAGGCACAGATTATCCAATAAATTGTTGGACTGCACTGAAGTCCCCCATCACCACCAAATCCTGTGCTTTGGATGTTTTTTTTTTTAGTTTAAAAAAAGCCTCATCCACCTCTTCTGCCTGGGTAGGAGGTCTTTAGTAGACCCCTAGCATAACATCACCCTTGTTTTTATACCCCTTTTAACCTAACCCAGAGACTCTCAACAAGTCTGTCTCTTATGTCCATCTCCATCTCAGCCCAAGTGTATACATTTTTTATATATAAGGCAACACCTCCTCCCTTTTTTCCCTGCCTATCCTTCCTGAGCAAGTTGTACCCTTCTATACCAATATTCTAATCGTGTGTACTATCTCACTATGTCTCTGTGATACCAATTATGTCATAGTTTATTTGTTAGCACTTTAAGTTCTTCCTGCTTATTTTCCATATATCTTGCATTTGTATTCAGGCATCTTAGGATGCATCTAGACAGCACCCTTCTGTTGGAATAAGCTACGCAATTTGTGTTACGCCAAATTTCAAAATAACACATTATTCCAACAAATCCCTTAGCCCTCATGGTATGAGGGTTACAGGGACGCCAGAATAGTGCATGCGCTATTTCGGGAAATAGCGCACCCGCTATTTCAGGAAATAGTGGGTGCTTTCAAAGATATGGCTTTGCTATTTCAGGATACTTCCAGTATCCTGAAAGAGCAACACATGCTAAACATACCCTAAGATACTGATTTGATTTTGCCCTGCAGTTCTTCCTTTATATCTTTTATCTCAAATACAATAAATTTGTTAATAAAACATGCAAATACAACGTTTTGTACATGTACTTCCTTATATTTGTGGATCCTTGTTTATGGATCCACAAATATAAACCAGCATGAAAAAAAGCACTCCTTAGAAATGTATTGGCCAACGTTTGGTTTTGTTTTTTAAACAACCACACTTTTAATGGTTTTATCAACTACCAGGAAAACTGTTTATTGAAGTTAATCTGTTCTTTAGCTGAGCAGCAACAACAGATATCAGTTTTGGTCATAGGACCTGAGTCTGCAGGGTTCATGGAAAGTGCCATTTTTAAGTTATGTTAGTGTTTTCTGAAGTCTCTTTCCTCCCACAACATGTCAAGTTCAGTTTTCTTTATCTACTTTAGCAAAGCTTTTGATATGGTCTCCCACAATATTTTTGCCAGCAAGCTAAGGATGTATGGATTGGATAAATGGACTGAAAGGTGGCTGGAAAGCTGACTAGATAGTTGGGCTCAATAGGTAGTGATCAATGGCTCGATGTCTGGCTGGTGGTTGGTTTTAAGCAGAGTGCCCCAAGGATCAGTTCTAGGGACAGTGTTGTTCAACATCTTTATTAATGACCTGGATGAGGGGATGGATTGCACCCTCAGCAAGTTTACAGATGACACTAACCTAAGGGGAGAGGTAGATATGTTGGAGGATAGGGATAGGGTTCAGAGTGACCTAAACAAATTGGAGGATTGGGCCAAAAGAAATCTGATGAAGTTCAACAAGGACAAATGCAGAGTCCTGCACTTGGGACGGAAGAATCCCAAGCACTGTAACAGGCTGGGGGCCAACTGTCTAAGTAGGAGTTCAGTAGAAAAGGACCTGGGGATTACAGTGGATGAGAAGCTGAATATGAATCAACAGTGTGCCCTTGTAGCCAAGAAGGCTAATGGCATATTGTGATGCATTAGGAGGAGCATTTACAGCAGAATTAGAGAAGTTATTATTCCCCTTTATTTGGCATTGGTGAGGCCACATCTGGAGTACTGCATCCAGTTCTGGGCCCTCAGTATAGAAAGGAAATGGAAGCATTAGAGAGGGTCCAGTGGAGGGCAACCAAAATGATTAGGAGGCTGGAGCACATGAGCTACGAGGAGAGGCTGAGGGATTTGGGTTTATTTAGTCTGCAGAAGAGAAGAGTGAGGGGGGGATTTGATAGCAGCCTTCAACTTTCTGAAGGGAGGTTCCAAAGAGGATGGAGAGAGTCTGTTCTCAGTAGTGATGGATGGCAGAACAGGGAGCAATGATCTCAAGTTACAGTGGGGGAGGTCTAGATTGGCTATTAGGAAAAACTATTTCACTAGAAGTACTGGAATGGGTTACCTAGGGAGATAGTGGAATCTCCATCCCTAGAGGTTTTTAAGTCCCGGCTTGACAAAGCCCTGGCTGGGATGATTTAGTTAGGGCTGGTCCTCCTTTGAGCAGTGGGCTAGACTCAATGACCTCCTGAGGTCTTGTCCAGCCCTATGATTCTATGATTCTTCTTAGTTATTCCAGTCCACATCATCACAGCTGGCTTCTTCAATGATTATGTATTGTTCCCCTTATCGCTCATCTTGTCAGGGGATTGCTGGCTGAGCTTAGGGTGTATCTACACAGCACCATAAACTCAAAATAAGATATGCAATTTGCACTATGCAAATTGCATATTTTATTTCAAATCTATTTTAAGATAGCTTATTTTTAAATTTGGCGCATCTGTACAGTGCCAAATTTTAAAATAACACACTATTTCGAGACATCCCTTAACCCTCGTAAAACAAAGGTTACCAGCATGCTGAAACAGCGCACCTGTTATTTCAAAATATTTCGAAACAACATGCGGCTTGTTAAGACACGGTATCCCAAAAAAGCCACGTAGTGTAGACGTACCCTTACTGTTCACCACATAAGCCAAGTTGAAGAGTCAAGTTCTTTGTTAACAAATCAGTATGGGGGTGGCGTAAGATGGGGAGGAAATGCATGGGAGCACTTACACCACTTTATGGAGTCATTATCAATATGTCAGCTGTCCTGTTCTTCATACGAACATAGCAGTATTAGAATGCAAAGGATCTCAATAGGTCATCTAGTCTAGTGCTCAGCACTCACCATTGATGAGATATCACAAGAAGATTGAGCCCACTCAATCTTTTTAGAAATCCAATAACTAGTGAGTCTGGATTACTTAATAATGGGTAACATCAGCCTGACAGACTTGTTAATATATTTTTTTATTCTTCCTTCTTTGTAAACCAGCATTTAATTCCTTTGCAGCAATGGTTTTGGAACAGCTCCTTACTAATCATTCTTTTTTTTAAATCTCCACTGATCATGTTCTGCCTATAAATTAAGTAATCAGATAACTTCTTGTTGGCAGGTATCTGTAACAGAGTGAGATGGGTGACTGGCTGCTTACCATCTTCTCTGGAAAGATATATAAGGATGTTTCAGTACATATATTCTCCTTGGGAAAACCAAGAAACATGCTCATCTTCATATCAGAACAACAATTTGTGATCTTGCCTCTTGTCTGATTTCTGTATACTACTTCAATATCTTACACTTAGAAATCTCACTTTTAAATGTAGTTTACACACAGGGCGTCCCAGACTTTTACCCACTTCTGAGGTTGGATAGCTAAAGCAGCATCAAAAGTTGCACCAAATTTGATTAATATTGCTTGTGTAGAAATACATTCCCAGGACTCATTTTCAGGAGGGTGACCTAATAAATGTGAAGGGAATATAAGTAATTGAAAAATAATGGGAAAATTCCCCAGCTGCAGCAGCCTATTTACATACTAATTAATAGGGAAAATATTGAAGGACTCATTGCAATTTGTTTACATTTATAAACCTCATTTTCTACCTTCTCCACTCCAAGGGACTGCTGATTGAAAGTGCTCTTCTGTTCTTTTGAAAGCTAATATGGGTGTTAATCTAATAGAGATGTGGATAGACATTTTTAACGATGAATTCTAGTTGAGGAAACTGCTGATGAGTGTATTTAAATGTTTAGTATTTTTCTGTGCTAAATATAGGTGGTGGATTGAGAGGTCTGTCTTGCACATTGAGTAATCATTTTACCTAGGCAAAATGCTTGGGTGAGGGGAACTGGCATATAGGAAAAGATGCCTTTTACATCCATTTCACTTTCTCTTTCCTCTGAATGATGGAGGTGCCAAAGGATCACTCAAGAAAGATAAGGTCATTATGAAGAAATGTAATTTATCCTTTGCATCAGTCTTCACTGCAGAATGGCACACCTGAGCCATTATTTTAGCTGACAAATCTGAAGGAACTGTCCCAGATGGAGGTGTCATTAGAGGAGGTTTTGGAACATACTTATAAATTAAATTATGATAAGTCATCAGAGCCAGAAGTTATTTATCCATGAGTTCTGAAGCACTGAAATATGAAATTGCAAAACTACTAACTTGTAATCTATCATTTGAATCAACTTCTGTATCAGATGACTAACAAATAGATAATGTGATGCCTATTTTTGGAAAAGCTTTCAGAAGTGATCCCAGCAATCAGCTCCGGTCTATACTAGCACCTTATTCTGAAATAACCCCCCAAATTCAAATTTATAAACAGTGCATCCACCCTTCCAACCATGTAATTTCAAAATAATGGGCCACGGAATTTGAACTCTGTACTCCTGCTTTTCACAAGGAGTAATTTCAAAATAATGTTAATGTAGATGCTCCGGTGCCACTAATTCAAACTTATTGGCTACTGGGAGGCCTTCCGCAGCTCCCCAGAGTACTTCCTGGGGCTCTAAGTTCAAGATAGGGCATCCACATTAACAGAGCCTGCCATGAGCTAATTTGATGCTTTCCCATAGTGAGGACACACTAGTTTGAATTTATTAAAGTGGGAGTTCTTAAGTCAAATTTAGTAATTTTGAAATAGTTTCCTAGTATAGACATGGCCCTTCAGATTAGTAAGCCTAAATTCATTACCAGACAAATTGTTTGATACTTTAGTAAAGGACAGAATTATCAGATACATAGATGAACACTATTTGTTGGGGAAGGGTGCATGTGGATTTTGCAAAGGGAAATCATGCCTCACCAATTCAGAATTTTTTGAGGGTGTCAACAAACAAGTGACTAAAGGAAATTACGTATTGCCTCTGTATAAAACCATTGACTGAAAATATAGAAGTATTAGCCCTGAAGTGAGAGAGTGGATGGATAATACTCCTGAGAATTATATTGATTTTTTGAGAGTGAGGGGGTTTCTAGGGAGGCCTAAAAGGGGAATGCTCTCTCTAAGGGTATGTCTACACTGCCACCCTAGTTCGAACTAGGGTGGCTAATGTAGGCATTCGAACTTGCAAATGAAGCCCAGAATTTAAATATCCCGGGCTTTATTAGCATGTTCCCGAGTGCCGCCATTTGTAAATGCCCCGTAGTTCGAACTCCCTGCCCACGGCTACACGCGGCATGAACTAGGTAGTTCGAATTAAAGCTCCTAATTCGAACTACCATTACTCCTTCTGCAATGAGGGTAATGGTAGTTCGAATTAGGAGCTTTAATTCGAACTACCTAGTTCGCGCCGCGTAGGAGCAGGAGTTCAACCACGGGCATTTACAAATGGCGGCGCATGAACATGCAAAATAAAGCCAGGATATTTAAATCCCGGCTTCATTTGCAAGTTCGAATGCCTACATTAGCCACCCTAGTTCGAACTAGGGTAGCAGTGTAGACATACCCTAACAGAACACAGAAAAGATGGGCTAAAGAAAATTAGAACACACAAGGCCTGATACTGTGACATTATGGATACCCTTCTTGATGTTACAGTTAAAATCATGGAAGTCTGGAGAGATACCAGAAAACTGGAAAGGGGCAACATCTTTGAAAAGCCAGGGAAGACAGGAAAGATTCCAAAAGACTGGAAAAGGGAAAACATAGTACCCATCTATAAAAAGGAAAATAAGAACCCAGGAAACTACAGACCAGTCAAAAGTTTCAAAGAGGTAGCTGTATTGGTCTGTAACTGAATTTTTTTTTAAAAGTACTAACAAAAAATGGAGATGGTTTCATGAGCTTTCATGGGCACAACCCACAGACGGATCAGTTTAACTTCTGTGCCAAGGAAGATAATGGAGCAAGTAATTAAGGAATTCATCTGCAAACATCTGAAAGATAATAAGGTGATAAGTAACAGCCAGCATGGATTTGTAAAAAACAAATCATGTCAAACCAGTCTGATAGCTTTATTTGATAGGATAATAAGTCTTGTGCATAAGGGAGAACCAGTGGATATGATATACCTAGATTTAGTAAAGCATTTGATATGGTCTTGCATGACCTTCTTATCAATAAACTAGGGAAATACAACCTAAGTGGGGCAACTGTAAGGTGGTCTTTTGGAAAAAAGGCATGTGTGGATGGGTAAGAGGGAGTTCTTTCGGAAGAAGAGGAAAGAGGAGAAAGCACAGGTGCCCTGGTGGCCACTCCATCCATAGTAATCACAGCTTCAATGTGAGAGAGCATCCATTCAATGTGAACATTATCTTTTGAAAAAGCAGATTGTTTTTTTGATGCGCTTTGGCAGCATGAATGCTCTCTTTCAGAAGAAGCTTTTTCAGATGATCTCTTTCGGAAAAGCTTCTTCCAAAAGAAGCCTGCAGACTAGACATAGCCTAAGTTTCAATATTGTGATGCTGTTGCAAAAAAAGCAAACATGATTCTGGGATGCATTAACAGGAGTGTTGTGAGCAAGACAGGAGAAGTCACCTCTGCACTGATTAGGCCTCAGTCCTGAGCACCGCATTTCAAGAAAGATGGGGAGAAATTGGAGAAGCAACAAAAATGATTAAAGGCCTAAAAAACGTGTCCAATGAGGGCATAGTGGAAGAACTGGGTTTGTTTACTTTATAAAAGAGAAGATATGATAGCTGTTTTCAAGTATCTAAAAGGGTGTTACAAGGAGGAGGGAGAAAAATTGTTCTGCTTGGCCTCTGATGATAGGACAAGAAGTAATGGGCTTAAATTGCAACAAGGCTGGACATTAGAAAAACCTTCCTGTCAGGGTGGTTAAACACTGGAATAATTTGCCTAGTGAGGTTGTGGAATCCCCATCAGTAGAGATATTTAAGAGCTGGTTCATTAGACATCTATCATGGATGATCTAGATGATGCTTGGTCCTGCCGTTAGGGCAGGGAACTGGACTTGATGACGTCTCGAGTTCCCTTCCAGTTCTAGTGTTCTATTATTCTTTGATTCTATATGCCCCAGTTCTGCAGTGCAGACGGCATTTGCAGCCTCCTGTACCCTACCATTTGCGGGAGGAATCTGCTTAGATGTAGGAGGCTGAGCTAATGGATCCTGGTGAAGGATCAGCCTATATCAGTGGTTTTCAAACTTTGGATCACCAGTACTGGGTCATAGAATGTCAGGCACTGGATCTCATTACTGCAGGGTGATCAGGTGAGTAGTGAAGGAGTGAAGGCACACTGTCTGCTCATCGTGGCACCACAGACTGTGCTGTGCCCCAGAAATGGCCGGCAACAGGATCAGCTCCTAGTGGGAGAAGGTTCTGTTCACTACCCTTGCCCTGAGTACTAGCTCTGCACTCCCATTGGCTGGGAACCTGTGTAGCCTTGTCATTTTGTAGGCTGCTTCTAGCATGCAGCATAGTCTGTGGTCCCAGGAGTGGCAGGAAGTCTGCCTTAGCACCCCCGCTGTACCCCTGACCAGGAGCCGCTCAAGGTAAGCACCTTCTGCACCAGCCCTGAGCTCCCCTTAAGCTGGAGCGCCTTCCTACTCCCCACAGCTCTCATCCTGAGCATCTCACAAAGCTCACACTCTAATCAAACTATTTTGGGTCTTGGGCATTTACAATTTTCTTCAACTGGGTAATGAGAAAAAAGTTTGAAAACCACTAGCCTATTTAGTCCTTCATTAAACAATCACACATATTTGGCCACATTTCAGTTGGTATAAATTTATTGTAGACTTCTCCCTGGTGAGGATCAAACTATTTTTTTAATGTAGTGCAATATAGGTTTTTTTTCAGTAACCTAGTCACATTCTCTTATAAAGTCAGTGGAATCTGTGTTTCATTCACTGCACATCCTTTACCTGATTCTTATTTGGTATAACTAGGGCTTTATTTTTTGGGCTTTATTTGCCCAATGCTGACAGCAAGGAATTTATACAGCTTGTTACAGGAATTCTTCATTGCAATCCTATGATTGTTGCTTTAAACCATGGTATCTTTTGGATTGGTGGGTAAAGGGGAAGGCACAGGGGACACAAAGAATGTCATCTTCAATTGAAAATTAATAGGAGTTGGACACCTAATTTCTCTTTGTGTTATTGAAATTCTCCCCCAAGTGAATCTCCACTCTCATTTTGGCCTTACAATGACTGGATGTGGCTTGAATTTCCCCTCTCTCTCTTTATCCTTTGGCAAGCTTCAATTTTTTTTTACCATCTACCAGAGAAATAAGGACCAAATGTAATGAAGGCCTAAGAGTAAATGATGCATTCTCACTCACCACTTAACTTGAATAATTGGCTGCTGCTGCTTATTTTGCACATTTCCGAGTGAAACCTTACACTCAAAAATGTTAAATGAGGTTGAACAAAAGACTGCTAAGCTTTTCTTATCATTAGGTGGCAAGTAACATACACAATATTAACCTTCTGAAGCTAACTTTTCCTCTCAACATAGAATCAGTACTAAGATGTAATTATAATTAGAGTTGTGGATCCACAGTTCCAGTGCAATAAAATTCTCCCAGTTGACTGAAATTTTAATTGCATAATAATTGCAAGTGGAAGGTCTTTTATACAGAGCAACTGTGGTACCAGATCTTCCTGAAATAATAGCTGACAGCATGAAAGATCTGTGAGTAGTTCTACAAGAAGAACAGTGCTGAAGTGAGGCTGAAAGCTCTTTTGCAAAGAAACCTGATAGATTCTTCCCATTTCTGTAGAGACACCTGGCTTGCAGAGTGTGGAAAAAAAAAAACCAAATGCACAAATGTGTGGCAAAAATCATCTCCTCATATTCCAAACCAGTCACATTAGGCTGCTAAAACAGACATCCAGCCCAACACCTCCAGACAAAACAAAAATTCCAGAATGATCCTAGAGGGAAGAAAACACTGAGGCTATATCTAGACAGCAGAGCTTTTCCGGGATACCAGAGGTATCCCGGAAAAGCTTTGCCATGTCCAAGGAAAGTGTCCACTTTTTCAGAACAGTTTATGAAAAAGTGGATGCGTTCTTTCAGCATCCCTGTATTCCTCTCGGTGAGAGTAGTAAGTGATGTTCTGAAAATTTTTTCAGAAATTTTCCAAACGGGCCAAATTTTAGAAAAGCCTCTTCAGAAAAAAAGTGGAAAAAGATATGTAAATTGTGGTTTGCAATTTGCGTATCTTTTTCTGACTTTTCTTGGCAGTGTCTACACATCAGTGTTATTTCAGAATAACTGCCATTATTCTGAAATCACATATTCTGCGTCTACACAGCAAGCAGTTGTGTTAAGCTGGAGGACTTCTTCTTCTGATTCCTATAACCCTCATTTTACAAGGAGTAAAGGAAGTCGGAGGAAGAGTGCTCTAGACAGCACCAAAAGCCGAAATAAACTATTTCAACTTAAGCTATGCAATTGACATAGCTCAAGTTACATAGCTTATTTTGGCTTTAGCCCTGCTGTGTAGACGTGCCCTTTGAGCCAAAAGGAGCCATTCTATCTGTCAATCTCATCATTATCTAATTATCAATAGATTTTTAATATATTTTCCAACTCTTTCAAAAGTGACTAATAATTTGTGGATGCCCAGTTTGAGACATCTTAAAAAGACATTACAGAGATTTTCACCAGGGGTGGGGTCCAGAAAAGGATATAACATTGCAACACTGAGTGTCATAGCATCTAAGTTTCAGTCTCATAGAAAAACACAGGAACAACACTGTGATAGCTGAATTAGATGCTTGACACAGGGTCCACTGAACACTAGGCCTATGTCTACATAGCAGCGTTATTTCGGAATAAGCTATTCCGGAATAGCATATTTCGAAATAGTGCGTCTATACACAAAATGCGTTTTGAAATAGTGCTTAGCTATTTTGAAATAGTGTGTCCACACTGATTGGACACTAAATCACATATAAGGCCACCCAGAACCAGTTCAGGCAAGGCATCAGGTCAGTAGTTACCTCGTGTGGCTACTGCTTGAGGCTATCTGAGGCTCGTGCTTAAAAGGACCCCCCCCCCCCGGACAGCCGGTTCTCAAGTTTCCCTGCTTGCTTGCCTTCTTCTCTGAGGAACAGCAAAGCTCTTCTTGTTCTGGTTGCCCTGATTCAGGACATCACAGCACTCTTCGCTATGAAGTCGGAGCTGCCTCCAAGCACCCTTCAGCTTTTGCAGCTTTTTCTGTAAGTCATGCAGCAGTTTCTGCGGGCTGCCTCTCAGGCTCTGTAGCAACCCAACCCGCAGGGCTTCTGGGAGACCCTCCTCGGTTAAGTGGGGGAGCAGCTACAGGATCTGGATGCCACCTGCTGTGGTCCAGATGCCGTGCCCCACCACATCTGGCATCTGGACACCAGTGCAGACTGGTGGGACCACATCATTCTGGAGTGTTGGAGAGACCAACAGTAGCTCCAGATGTTTAGAATGAAGAAGGGCACCTTCTTAGAGCTGTGTGAGTGGCTCGCTCCTGCCCTGAGGCAACAAGACACGCACATGAGTCCTGCCATTCCCCTCCAGAAGCATGTTGCCATCGCCCTCTGTAAACTTTCCACACTGGACAGCAACCGATCTGTGGGGAACCAGTTCGGTGTAGGGGGATCGAATGTCGGGGCCCTGCTCATGCAGGTATGGCATTCTCGGGCTATTGTCCCAGGAGAGGGATGGAAAGATGGAATGGGCTCCCTAGGGAAAAGGAGATGGGAGTGGGGGTGGTGTAAGCCCCCTCCCCGGGAGGGCTGGTTCTGCCCTGCCCTCACAGAGCCCTGCCTGAGGTGGCCATGTTTGCAGGGGGCTACTCCTTGTGAGTGGGGAGGGGACTGAGAAGAAGGGAAAGTGGCAGGTGCCCTGGCACCCCTGTGATTCTCAGGTTGTTTATCTCCTTCTGCAGGTGGTCATGGTCATCAACAGCATCCTGCTGCACAAAGTCATCCACCTGGCAGGTATGGACGCCATCATCAAGGGCTTCCCCAACTGTAGGGAGGCTATCGATTGGACACAGATCCCTATCTGTGCCCCAGACCACTGGGCATCAATGTACATTAACTGGAAGGGATACTTTTCAGTGGGCCTGCAGGCTGTGACTGGCCACCAGGGCCAGTTTGCGGACATAAATGTTGAGTGATCGGGGAAAGCACACGACACACGTGTGTTCTGGAACTCTAGTGTCTGCCAGATGCTGCATGCCTGGTCTTTCTTTCCCAACCACCACATTAGGGTCAGGGAATGGACATGCTCATTTGCCTGGTGGGGGGATATGGCTTATCCCCTGCAGCCGTGGCTCATGAAGCCCCACACCAGCCACCTCAACCCCTCATGACAGGCATTTAATGCCAGGTTGAGCAAGGCCCGCATGGTGGTCGATGGTGCCTTCAACCACCTGAAGCCATGTTTTAGATGCCTCCTCACCTGCCTGGACCTCAGGGAACACAACATCTCTCATGTGATGGCTGTGTGCTGTGTTTCACACAATGTGTGTGAGAGGAAGGGGAAGGCCTTCATGCCAGGGTGAGGGGCGGAGGTGGACCACTTAGGCAGGACCTATGAGAGGCATGCATGGCTGCCATCTGGCAGGCCCAACAGGAGGCTGTGCACATCCAGGAGGCCCTGAGGGAGAGCTTCTCCCCATGGGAGCAGTGACATTGTTCCAGGGGCTGCCCCACTGGGGGCTTCTGCTTCACCCCTCACTGCCATCCCTTCACTTACCTCTCCCATCCCCCCCTTTCCCCCTTTGGAGGAGTGAGGAGTGAGGAAGGGGAAAGAGAGGCTCAGGGTTCGGGCTGGGAGTGGCGCCAGCCTGTGTAGATCCCACCACTGTGGATGTGGGGGCCTCATCATCCCCAGAGGGATGGGGAGGGTGTGGAGGGAGAAGCAGGGTGGAGAAGCAAGGAGGAGGAGTGATAGCAGGAGAGGGAGCAGAGGCTGGAGTGGGAGGAGGCAGCACGCTCTGCACAGGGTGTGCACATCATTGCACACAGAGCAGCCCTGCGCAAGCAGCTCCAGTCAGTGCTCCTGCCATAACTGTGGATGGTACTGTGCAGGGCTTGCAGTGCCACCGGGTGCTGTTGGTGGTACTCATCCATTGGATGCTTGCGGAAGCCTCGGGTGCAGGAGGATGTCCTGGTTGGTGTGGACCGCCCTCCACTCACAGCTGGTCTAGCTGAGGAGAATAAAGACAGATGGTCAGTCATCCCAGGGGACACAGTGCCTGAAGCTCAGCCCCTGTCTGCAAGCCAAAAGCAACAGTTCTTGGCACCGTAGCAACCAATGTTCTTAGAGCCGGACCATGTGCACTATGACCAGTGACCCCTGATATCCCCGGGAGTGGGGGCTGCCATAAGACTGTGGGCATGCCCATGTGCCGTGTGTGGGACTGCTGAGTATGTGTGTGGGGAGGGGACTCCCCTTCCCCCTTCTAGATGTGGCTTGTGGTGGGAGGGTGTCCCACCCCGGGGTCAGGTGAGTAAGGAGCATGGCAGGTCTCTCCAGACACCCTGTGGCCAATAGCCCAAGGGTCCTCTGTCACAGCCTGCTGAGGCCGTGTGCCCAGGAGCGGCACAGCACATGCTCCCATGTGCACAGGTTGCTGCATGATCCATGGCCAGCAAGGGCCAAGCATGGAGCACCCAGCTCCCCGTCCCACCTCCTGCATGATGGGAAAGTGATGGCACTCACACAATGTTCCTTCCCCGGCCTTTGCTCCCCAGGCTGTCTGCCATAAGGCCATAGACTTCCGCATTCCTGCATCTGGCGCGGAGATCCTGGAGATTTGTCTCATCCCCCCAATCCTCAATAAGATCCAGGACCTCTGCACCAGACCAGGAAGGCACACGTCTCTTGAATCCCCTGGCAGGCTCCTAGGAGCTGGCTGAATGGTCCCGGGGAGCAGTGGAGGGCTGGCTGGCATCATCTGCCTGGCTCATCTTGGGCCGAAATGCAATCAGCGGCAGCTGCAGGTTGGCTCAGGGCTGTCAGGCCTTCTGCAAACCACAAACCCTGCCTGCAGAGTTTGCAGCTTTAAGGACTCCAGGGGAGGGTGGGGAGAGGGAGGAGAAAATAAAGTTTTCCTGTGTGTGGCCAGAGTGGCCAGCAGGAAACCCTGGGAAGGGCTGGAGGTCTCCTATTTCAAAATAGCCCCTATTCCGTCTACACAGTGCCTATTCCGAAATAGCTATTTCAGAATAGGTGCTATTCCTCGTAGAATGAGGTTTACAGAACTCGAAATAAGCTGTCTGCAAATAGCAGTTTGGCTGTGTAGATGCTTGCAAAGTTATTTCGGAATTGCAGTCATTATTTTGAAATAACTTTGCTGTGTAGACATGCCCTAGGAATGCTTCCTTCTGGCTGCTCTGGGAATTAGCTCTTGCTGGCATTACCCTCCTCTTGAGATGTCTCTTTCCATCACCCTTTTCACACTGTGGCTGTTCTCACTCCTTGAGGGGCAGTTTTCTGTTTGTGGCTTGGCCTGAAACCAGGTCACTAAGCTCCTTCCCTTCCAATCAACGTCCTTCCAAACCAGTGGTCTGGTTGTCATCTCCAATGCCCTGTGACAATTCCCAGTGGCTGTCAGGGGAGCCCAAGCCCTCTCTCTACCTGGATTCCAGCCCAGAGACTCTATGACAAACAGACAAGGTATCTCTGACTCCTCTTTCTCTGCCAAAGGGGGAGAAAGGATTTGAAGAGGGGACCCTCCCTTGACTCCGCTGAGTGCTCTAACTACTAGACTGTGAGACATTCTGATATGGGGATCCCTCACTCTCTTGTTGAAGATGCTGAACGTTCCATAAGTCATAAAAATGTGAGTGGAGCAGAGGACTGGACTTGGGATTTCTCAGTTGAGCACCCTGACCAGAAGGCTTCAGAGTCATTCAGCCTCTCTGGCTGAATGATTATTTAATTATTCTTCCACAATGGACCAGCTTCAACAGAAAAGATTGAGGGAGCCACACATGAGACTGCCCCATAATGTTAGAGCATTGATCGGAGACTTGGGAGGCCTCCTCTTCAAACCCAGAGATTAAACCTGGGTTTCCCACAGCCCTTGTGAGTAATGTAATCAGTGGGCTCAAATTTATAAGCAATACTATCGTCTTCCCTGCTAGCCAGATTATGAATGGAGCCTGATCCCATAGGCATCCTCTCAGCATACCTCCCAGATTGAACCCCACACATTACTTAGGCAGGCAACTGCCCTCCCCTCGTGTGTGAATCACTCTGAAACTGAGATAGGAGATAGACATCTGGCTAACTAGAGGGAGGTAGCAGTGCACATGCCTATAGATGGAAACATTGGTATCCATAGAACTATTGCCCTTAAAATGTAGGTGCCCAATTTGTATAGTCATCTACAGGGCTTCACAGGAATATTGTGTATCACAGTGGAGTCAAAACTAGGATTTAGGTGCCAAGTATCCAGTATAGGAACCTATATCTATATATCTTTATGGATCTGGACCTTAGTACTTTCTGAAAACCAAGTTCCTTTAAGGTAAATCAGGTTGGGCACCCCCAAAAACTTAGCATTCAAAATCACCATTCCTCTGTGCTCTGTATATTTTAATTCCTTCAAAGCTGATGGATGAACAATTCACCACAGGTTAAGGCTGTTACTAAGGTGACTGGATAAGTATTACTTCCATTTTGTCAACGAACTTTACAGTCATGTGACTATGTAAGAATCTTAACTTTTATTTAAAAAGTTTCTAGACCTCATATTTGCAGGGGAAAAAAGCTTGGAAATCTGACCTTTTAATATAATATACTTTAAAATAGTTCAGAGAATCATTACCATATTCTATCTCATATGTAATGATTTAGTATACTATCACCCTTTCGTATTACTGTATAAATCATTACTTTTTCTAATGAGATTTGCAAATGTGTGGAACAGTGACCATTTTGAATGAGCTATCTGCAACCTACAGTAGTCATGCATCTCTGATCATTTCCCACAGCTGTCTTTATTTCCCCAATGGAAGAATGTCAATATCTCTGTTGCTAAATAATTAAAACTTTGTAATATTGTTATACTTTATTAAAAGTGAAAGTAGAAACATGCCTTGATAATTCTGCTGATTTTTTCCAAGCAAATATATGTTTTGTAATTGATGTGCTTTGATAATGACTTGACTTGATCTTTAGCTGATCACAGCTGAAAATAATTTATTTTCCTAATTGAACAGACTTTATTCCTGATAAAACGGCATTAGTAAATTATACTGAGTACTTGAAATGTTGCCTTTGAATGTTGTAAAGGACCTAAGTCTAATTAGATGAACTTAAAGTCTGAATTGATTTGCTTACTATGTCATTCAGAATAAATACTTTTTCCCATAGAATCCATTTTCTAAACTGAATGCTTTTACTTGACTGAGTGCCAAATTCTATTGGAAGCAGTAGACTGCATTATTGGTATTTTTTTCTATTTTACTTTTATAATAGCTACTCAACTTCCTTTGAATTCTAGCTTTTATTTTCATGACAGCTTTTAATACAGCAAACAATTTAATTAGAATGGAAGGAAGGAGTACTAAGGCCAGATTCTCAAAAGTATTTAAGCTTCTAACTTCTATGGGTATCAATTGATGTTTGAGAATCTGGATCTAAGTATTCAGGACCCATGTGAAAAAAAAAAAACCCAAGAATATTGTCAGCTTTTCCCAGTCTGAGTAAGCCTATAGAAATTTACTTAACATGATTATGCCAGAGATAAGTTTCTGATTCCCCTATTAATAGCATTAGAAATTAAACCAGGTAAACTTCATAACCTTATTAATAGCTGTGGTTGCAGTATTGCTAATATAAAACTACTTTACACTCAAAAGCTTTAAGGAGTAAATTTTTATAAGGATTTGGTAATAGCATCTTTTTTGCAGGCACAAGTGTAGACAATCAATTAATCAGAAGTGCAAGGTCTCTGGTTTTTGCTTGTGACTGAATTTGGAAAATTTGGCTGCAATGCCACAAGGATTATAGGAATGATATAAAATGTTCTCAAATAGGTCCTGATTCAACAAACTGCTTAAGTATATGCTTAAGTTTAAACTTGTGTGAATAGTTTTATTGTAGTTCTTGCTCCCATTAAATATTGGAGAAAGTTTAATTCCCTATTTGTTGACCTATTTAGACATATTTATCCTGTGCCCATTATCTTGGTGTCTGAGATGCTGCTGTCTGACACCTGAAAAGATAGTGAAACATTTGTGCCAAAATTTCATAGTGTTATTTTGTTTTTATTTGTGAAATCCTTTTGTGTATCACGGTGTTTGTAACTAGAAAAGCTGTTTAATACCAAGAAGAAAGAGACGGAAAACAAGCACACTGATTGCAATTAAAAAGTTGACATTTTCCCACAGCCACCACACAGTGATGTCTGAGCTCCTGGAGTTTATCACAAATTAAACAGATTTATGTCTTCAGTTACATGATTCATTGTCCTTTTTTCTCTGGCAGATATTACAGTATATACACCGTGATAGTGTTACAAAAGTTCAGCTTGGGCAGCTAGGCCACTATCTGTCATCTCTGTGATTTACGTGGCATTTCCATTCAGCCATCCAGACTGAGAAATTGTTGAAAGAGAACAGTAACAAGGACTGATTGATAATTGAGGTGCAAGGAATGCCTCCTGCAGGGTGTGGAACACTCTCCATTCCCACCGACTTCAAAAGTTTTGGATGCTTAGCACTGCTGGTGTTCCCTGTAGCTGTGTGCTTGTGCGGCTTTTCAGGAGAGATATAAATGCTGCCCTGATTATTAGCAGAGCATCCACAACTAGATTTTTGGTTTCTATTCGTGGTGCACATTCACACATGCCTTGATGCACATAAAATTATTCTGCACGTGGATGAAAAAAATCCGCATATGGATGGAAAAGATTAGGGGGCACATTGCTCAGCACCTTTCTGAATAGGCTCTAAAAGAGAAGTGGAGAGCAGAGATAAGAGAAGAGCTAGGCTAGGATACTGCAGAGGCCCTGAGTCATTACATCTGGGGGAACATAGGCTTTGTCTACCTACACTTAAAAGCTTAAAGTGCAGCCGCCTCCAGGAGGGGAGGAGCTGTAGCCTTGTTCAAATTTGCACTTTACAACACTGTAACTTGCTGCGCTCAAGAGGGTGTTTTTTCACACCCCTGATCCAGAAAGTTACAGTGCTGTAAAGTGTAGACTTAGCCACAGATTAAACCAGAGGACAGATATACTCTCGTGGGATAATTGGGAGTCTTGGGCAATATAAAGCCATGGAACAGAGATTTTGATCAAATGTCAATTCAGAACTGATTTCGGTAAAGCAGCAAAGCCTAAAGAAAAGTTTCCAGATTTCCAGCATTAGAAAAGGAAAACAATTAATGAGAACTGGAAGGGAAGTAGACTGATTGGGCAAAAATGAGAGCATGTTAAATTAAATTTCAACCTGAAAAGATGATATACTGAAATTAAAATAAGAAAGAGGGGATAACATCAGAGGGAAAGCATACTCTCTTTGGAACTGCATGAAGATGTGGGCGTGGACATCTGTAGTCATGTGAAATTAATATGAATAGCTCCTATACCTGTTTGGAAATAGAGTATGTGCAAATAGGGGCTGATTTGGATCATAAAGCAAAAAAAAAAAAAAAAAGGAGGCAAGATTCCATCCACGTCTCCTCAGATAAGAGCCAGGAAGGAAAACATCGTCCATTGTTGAAAGTGGGGATTTTTGCCTTTATTCCCAATTCATTTGGGCCTGGATACACCCCACGGAGTTTGATACTGAGAAAATCACTGTGATTCTTTAAGCCTGAGTTAATCACCTAAGCTCCTATACAAAGGGGAAGGATAGGTGCCTTAGGATATGATTTGCAAAAGATAAAATGCTAAGCAGGGAGGTGGACAGCAAGCTAGCCAATGGTAGATGCTCATCAGAGGGTAGTGGGCTAAACCCAACTCCTATCATGGAGATGGTCACCTTCTTGCTGTACCTATGCCTGGTAGAGATCCACACTGGGGAATCTACTTTGGTGTTAAATACCTATGCCACTTTTGCAAGATACATGTTGAGGGGCAGAGGAGAGAGGAACATGACTCAACCTCTAGCCCATTGGTCAGGGAATTTATCTGGGAAACCCTGATTCATGTCCCTTCTCCACCCGAGGGAGAGAAGAGATGTAAACAAGTATCTGCGTCCTCTCAGGTGAGTGGTTTGACCATTGGATTATGGGATATTCAGAAGTGCTCCCTCAATCTCTTGCTGAAGTTATTGCATTTTGATAGATAATTAGAGAATCATTGGAGTCAAGGACCTGGATTCTGGGTCTCTGATCTCCCAGGTAAGTGAGCTAACCATTCTCCATCTTGTACTCACTAGCTCTGGTCCACTGACACATAAAGTGAGAAAGTATGGGCCAGCACAAGCATAAAATTAACTACAGGTTGTACCTCCAAAAACCAGCACTCTCTGGTCCGGCAACATCCCTTGTCTGGCAGGTCTAGAGATGCTCCTGGACCAGAGAGCCCAGGAGCCTAAGGGAAGGAGGGACAGCCGGACCAGGGCAACAAGGCTTGCAGCCTGGCTGGGGGCAGTGTGGGACCAGGGCCGGACACCCGTGGCAGCCTCCAGGAACCCTCAGCAGTGCGGGGCCAGGATGGAGTCCCCAGGCAGCATGGGTCAACATGGGGCCTTTGTTTCTTGGCACCCCTAGGAGCGCGAGGCCAGAGCAGCATGTCCGCTCCTGGGAGCAGGGGGCTGGAGTTGAGCCCTTCAGCAGCAGCAGCCCATTAGAGCATGGGGCCAGGCCGGAGCCCCGCAGTATGCCGGTAAAGCACAGGGCCAGAGCCCCGAAGCAGCCCTCTAGAACACTGGGCCAGGGACAGAGCCCCGCAGTGGCCCTCTGGAGCATGGGGTCAGGGCCGGAGCCCCACGGCTGCCCCCAGATGAGTGGGGCTGGATTCCCAAGACAGCAGCCAGAGCCTGTGCTGCCCAGAGAACCAGCAGCATCTGGGCAAGCAGTCTGGCCAGGCTGAGGGGGGAAGGAAGAGAAGTGAGACAGGGTGCTTGCTGGGGCAGCCTGCCAGTGGCAGGCGATGGGCCTTGGGGCTGGTGGCAGGAGACCATCCCTGGTCCAGCAAATTCTCTCATTCAGGACCCATCAGGTCCTGACAGTGCTGGATCCGGGAGGTCCAATTTTTATGCGATCTGGTAATTAGAGCACTCCCCAGAGAGAGGAAAAACTCATGATCCTGCTCCACTGCCTCTATTAATTCAGCATCCAACAGCAACAACTGAAAATACTTGAAGGAGCCCCACACCAGAATATTATCAGAGTGGAATGAACAGAGACATCGGCTGGCTCGCACACTACCTTCCACATCCTAAAGACTTAACCAACTAAACAGAGAATGGAGGTGCTAATTGTTCTTATCAGCCTCTTGTAATTTGAACAATCTACTCACTGTCTTTCTTCTCCTTTTTTTCCCCTCCTTCCCCCCCTTCCTTATTTATTCTTGGATCTGGACTTTTAATACTCCAGTCATCTGAAGAAGTGGATTGTGCCCACGAAAGCTCATGATACCATCTGCATGTTTTATTAGTCTTTAAGGTGCTACTAGACTAATCGTTGTTTTTTAAGTTTAACCAGAATATTAGTTCAGGCACGACTCAGTTCATCATGTTTTGTGCATCACACTGGATCCTAAAAGTAGGATATTTCTGCTTTATGCCTCTAGGTCTCCCGAGAATTGCATGTCCTCATCTTAAATCTCATGAGTTATTTTATAGTGAAGATAACATCTAAAATAAACAAATTGGTAACCACTGCAGGTTTCTCCCCCATGACCTTAAACTAACATCAAATATATATCAACAGCATGTGCAGGGTTAATGGTCTTCTCCTCAAGGAATACATCAAGAATGACATAGCTACATAACTGAGCTACTTAGAGGACATACCCTACAGCAATGCCTAGAGCAGCTTTTTCTTAAGGGAAGTGGGTCCTTGCATTTATCAGAATTGATAGATCAAAAGAATGCAAATAGAAGTGGGATGTGAGGGAATACACTTTTCTTCAAAAGACTATGTAAGGTGCATTGATGGAAAGTAAATCAAACAGGATGTTCTGCAATACTTACAAATGTCCTCTTTGCATAATCAGAGATTAGAAAAGCACAGCAACTCTTTCTACTTTGGTGTAAAGTACTTTAAGTTTACAATGATTTTAACAAAATAAACAGAACTCTTTACGTTGCCATTTTGTGACAGAGAAAAAAGATGCTTTTTTGTCCTCCTTTCACTTTGTCACAAAAAGGAAAAAAAAAACTTCTGTGAGTTCCCACTATATAACTTTTCCCAACGTTTTTCTTATCCTGACATCCACCTGTTACACTTAACTTGCTGCTTCAGTTACATTTTCAGTTCACAAGGATATGGGCTATTGGTAAGAGACATGTGCTGTGCTGTTCTTTTGCCTGAATGGCATGTTATACATATGAACACCTTCTAGAATTAAACATACAAGGTGATTTATGTTGCCAAATGTTCCTCATTATTTTATCTCTTTTTGAATTACTTTTGTACAGTTCTAATAATTAAATAACTTACAGTACCTTGAGTTTTGCCAGCACTTTATAACATCCAGGCATAAAAATATTAGCCAACAGTTTGAGTAGATACTGAATATTTGAAGTCTGTTGTGCTTTCTATATTCCTTACATTCTAGCCTCATCTCAGCCAATATTCAAATATTCCTTTATACAAATAGAATGTATATTATTGAAAACAAAATTAACCTAAGCTAAGGAAAAAGGGATAGAAGTAATAAAATAAGAAATAAAATACTTATTTAAAAATGGGCATAGTAGGATGGAGTTCACAGCAGGAGCTAGGAGGACGTAGGACCACCTTATTCCAACAGGTCCCAGCCCAGGGTCTTAACAGTGGTGGGGATCCTGTCAAAACATGCTGACAGTGATTTCAGAAACACTGTAGGACTAATGTCTGGTTTCCCTGAGCTACTTCCAACCCTGCTTGTTTTTAGGCCTTTTTTTGCTCATGGGCCCTTAACCTCCTCAGGGTACTTGACAGCCAGAGTCCCAGCATCTTCTCAGCATTTTCCTCAATAGGAAGGGGTTAGGACAGCTCAGTCCCTGGTTCAGCAACAAGGAAGAGGCATCTGACTCCTTCCCTGGCTCTTCCTGAGTGTAGCTAGAGACCTCAACTCTTACACTTCTTGCTCTGCTTCTCCACTTCCCACACAAGGGGTGCCAACCATCAGGGGCTAGGGAGTGGTTCCTCCCTATTGGTGTCAGAGGAAGGCCACTTCACCTCCCTACAATATAAGAGACAGCTAAGCAACAACCACAACCAAAGGGCGTTGTGATTTTTCTTCTAAATGTGAAAACCAAAAAGCCCTTCTCTTGTATGCTATTATTTTACTGTAAAGGGATACCTCTTCGAATATATTGGGCAAGCTAATAGAATTTGGCAGACACTATAGATTCTGAACATCTTGATGGTGCCTGCTGGCAATGTTCAGACACTCTGTGCAGGGAATCGGCCTGTAAAATCAGCCTTTTGACAGTCAGCAGTGCAAAGTAGTCAAAGATCACATCCTCTCAGCTGTTATCTCTATTGCTGAGTGAGGAGGTGGGGATAGTTTGATGTGAATCACATATCAGACATATATTGAAGTAGTGTAGTTTAGCACTGCCTTTCAGATAAAAAAAAGATACAACCTCTTTAGCACTGTGAGCAGAGAAGAAGGGGAGAGAGAGATTGATTTTAGGGCAGATGTTCCCATGAAAGGTTAATAAATCAGGAGTGAAAGTTTTCATTCATTATGCAACCCTTGCAGCTGTAACAGATACACTTAACTCAGCTTCACAACCCATTACTGCCAGCGTCTCTCTGAAAAAAAGAAGAATGGAATAATAAAGGGAAGTTCTGACATTAAAATGCTACAAATAATTTAGAAGTTAGCTACTTATTTCAGGACTGGTGTTCCTACTGTCCTACCTTTTTGTTTTATTCACCTAACAGAACCTCAAGAACTGTTAATATTTTCCCAACTGGTGAGCCTAGATAAATACTATCTCCTTACTTGTTCCAGTATGGAGGATCTACAACTACAGCTTACTTTCAAAATATTCCCCTCTGTGACTCACATGTCCTCCTAGCTAGGTCGGGCAGCAAGCTGAAAAGAACCACTCCCCACAAATCCCAGAAAGTCAGCATAATATAGATTTACAGTGTTGGACTGCAGAAGATGTGCAATATTTAGGGCTGTATTTCCTTAGGGGAAATAATCTATGGATTTAACAGCACCTTGAAGAGATACGTTAGATTTTTAAGGCCACATTTTTAAAACTGGTCTAAATGTAATCTAATTTGTTCCAATAAATTGTATTTATGCATACACCCTGGTTGCAAAGTAAGCATTTGTGTAAGAATAATGAAGCATTGTGACATTTGTTAGTTCTCCTTGTTTAATTTACTGCTGTGTGTACTACTGAATATTGCATCTGTATAATATTTTAGGGGGGAGGGGAGCCTTTATTTAAGCCCTAAGGAGCCACAAGTAAAACAGAAAATAGGTTAAGATGGGTGAGTTTTAAAATTGCATGTCGAAAGCTTTTAGAAACTTCATATTATATAGCTATACACAATTGAGGAATATAAAGGTTTCAGAAGAAAAGCCAGTTCATTCCTGTACAGAAACATAAGGTGAAATCTTGCCAAGTGTTAAGTCAATGCAAAGAAAACCCCAATAAACAAATACAAAAACGACATCAAAAACAAATTCTTGAATTCAAATTCTAGAATTTCATCCATAGTATTTGCTGCTTTTTAAATTTTTTTAGGCTTAAGCAACATAACAGACCACAAGATGGAGCCAGAGACCCTTGATACAGGCTGTTTGTTAATTAGTCTGTTTTTCCTGAGAACTAATTTTCAAAGAGGCATGTGAGAATAAACTACAAACCCAGCCTCTTAGGCAAGTGGCTAAAGTGATTAGAAGTAGAATTTAGATATTACTGTCTATGATTTAATTATAAGAGAATTCATACAGTTTCATCACAGAAAAATTAAATGCACTTTTAGCTCTTTTTTTAAAAAAAAGCACATCCTTGTATAACATTTTTGTTCTCTAAAGTCCGTAGACATTCAATCAAAAGGTAAATTCTCAGTATTCAGTGGTGTCTCTTTAAAAGACGAGCATTGCTATCACTATGGTTTCCACCATTGTGCTCCATAGGTGCTCCTCTAGTCTCATACTGCTTTCTAACTTTAGCTCTCTCCTGCATATGCAATAAACCTGAAATATATTCTAATTGCTCAGACTCAGGTTCCTTGTTGCCATGAAAATTGTTTACAGGACCAAGAACAAAGATAAGGAAAGGAAAGCTCCTTTCATTACGATATGAAATGATGACTCTTTAATCCCCTGATTTGGAGTTGATGGGGATTAGTGCAGCAGCATGGGAAAACATACTTTGTTGTCTGCAACCCATGGATTCAACAGTATAGAACAAATTAATCTGTCCCCCATGCTGCTGTGGAATCTTGAATAACAACTTTTTATCACTTTACATTCCAAGGATGAAATGACTGATAACATTTCAAGGTGGTTATCCAATTCGACTAAAATTTAGTTGTAGCATTATGAGAAGTATATTATTTATGCAAAGGACTTTAGAAATTGATATCCTGATCCAATTATAAAAATGGAAATTTGGCCACCAACTTCAATAGAAGCATGATTGGACCATAATTAAAGATGCTGGAAATTACAGTGATGACATATTTTGTGCCATACTGTTTGTTAGTTTTGCAACAAGTGCTGGAATGGTACTGTGAGAGATTCTTCTACTCAGAATAACAATATTAGCTAATTAGTTGCAATACTAATCATGATTAATATTATTAGGAAGACTCATTAATTAATATGAATGGTCTATCTTTAAAAAAAGAAATTGTGGGGAGGAGAGTCGGGTAGGGTTGACAGGTGTCCGGCATTGTACTGGACAGTTCAGTATTTGTGCGCTCTGTCTGGAAAAAAAAAATCAGAAAATACAGACATGTTCAATGTCCTGGTGTGGGCGGGGGGAGCAGCTGGGAGTCCCAGCTGGGAGGCAGGGCCGTGATTGCCGCTGGGAGCCCTCAGTCGGTTGAGTATGAGGAGGAGGGGAAGCCTCCTCCTCGCTCGTACGTTGCCGGGACCATGCGCGGGACAGGCAGCAAGTTCCCAGGTCAGTCCTGCTCCCCACCGGCCAATTTGCTCATCCCCCCCTGCCTTCCCGGCTGGCCAGTTCTCTCCCACTTCCCCTCCTGATCTTCCCCGGCCAGCCCCCCTGCACCCCAGCTCTGCTTCCGCCAGCCCATTCCTCTTCCTGATCTCCCAGCCAGTGCTGCTGCACTCTCCCCACCCCCTTCCTCCCGGCCACCCTCGCAGCCCCGATCCCCCAGCTGTGCTTCCCTCCCCACCTACTGCCGCCAGCCAGCCCCGCCTCCCGGCGGTGGTCCCCCGATATCCCGTGGCCAGCCCCGTTCCACCCGACTCCCCCCATGACCAGCCCTGCTTCCCGTTGGCCCCCATCTCCCCGGCCAGCCCGTTGCCCCCTTCCCGGCCAGCACCGCTCCCTTCCTGGCTGGTGTCCCACCCCCCAATGAAGCGGACCGCCGTGGAGGAGGAGAAGGGAGCGGGGTGCTGACGTACACGGCTAGGGGGCGGGGCTGTGTACGTCACCACCCCGCCCCCTTCCCCTCCCACCGTGACGCCTGACTGAGCACGTAGCACTCAGCTGAGCGCCACGGCAGGAGGGGAAGGGGGGCCGGGCGGTGTCGTACACGGCCAGGGGGCGTGGCCGTGTACGTCAGCATTACAGACCCACAGACACTGGGCTACTATATATATGATAGCTTTTCAAAATGGGTGTTATTCCTCATGAAATGAGGGTTTATTATTCCAGAATAAGAAGCCAGTTATTTTGAAATAATTTTGAAATAACAGGCTTGCTGTGTGGATGCTCACCTTGTTATTTCAAAAGTTATTTTGAAATAACGCTGTAGTGTAGAAGTGCCCAAAGTGGAACAGACAGACAGCATGCCCAGGGCAAGTAATATCAGGGAACAGAATAGAGAATTCTTCCTTTCTATCACTGTCATTATATACTTGCTCAGTGATGAATGAGCTTGTCTATCTTATCTCTGAGCTGCTTAGGAAAATCATGTATAAGTGACAAACATCTTAGAAACAATTACAAACATTTTTTGCTGCTTGCTATTCCATCTTGCTGTTCCAAAAATATTTCTATTTCCCTATCATCATCTCTAGTCTTAAAAAAAAAGTTTTCTGTTAGCTAGAATATTACTATATGCAAATAAAAATGATAGCTCAATATAGAAATGTAAAAGCAACAATGTAAATGAGGGATGGAATTGGAAATTTGCATGTCATCCACTGTTCTTTTTTTTTTTAATGTATCTGTATAAAACTGAACTCCTTGACTGATACAGCTTAAGAACTGGGCAATAGTTCTAAGCATAAAAATGAGAACATGCCAAAATATAACCAGCTTAAATAACCTGAACTGGAACACTCAGATTCCAAGCCTGCAAAATGTAAAATGTGTTCAGGACTGGTTTTTGTTAAGGGGAGCAACAACATGAAAGCAGAATATTTTGACATGCATACATAAAAATTCTGCAACAAATAGTGGGAGAGAAAATAAATGTCTTATCAGCCACATTCAAAGTCAGACTGCTGAGGTATTTTGGAAGGGAGCAAACAGTCAAGGAACTGCCAAATACGGTAGATTAAAGCAGGTGAAGTGTTATAACCCATTTACATATATATGTAACATCCTACCTGCTCTACAACTTTTATCTTGTTGTAACTGGGTAAATGGACACCTTGGCTATGTCTACACTCGCGCTTCTTGTGCGAGAAATATGCAAATGAGGCTAAGAGTAGAATATCGCCGAGCCTCATTTGCATACCTAATGAGCTGCCATTTTTGCAGAAGAGGGTCTTGCGCCAGAAGGAGCTGTCTACACTGCCCCTTCTTGCACAACAAAAACCCTCTTGCACAATGCCGTTATTCGTGAAAATAATCAGCGTAGCAGCATTGCCTCATTTGCATATTTCTCGCGCAAGAAGCTGCGAGTGTAGACATAGCCCTTGATGGTCTAATAGGTTTAATGTTGATGGTGGCTTAAAATCCGTCATAATGAAAGAGAAAGAGAGAGATCTTTCTGAAAAAACAAAAACAAAACCCAGCTTGAAGTAACAAGAAGCAGCAGCAGACAATTGTCACTGAGGTGGAGTCTGAGAAATAGCTTTGAGTGGGCTTACAACAGTGGTCTCCAACCTTTCTACACCCAAGATCACTTTTTAAATCTCAGAACAAGCGAAGATCTACCGCCCCATCCTTCCCCCAAGACCCCACCCCTTCCTTGAAGCCCCACCCTCTCTCTATTCTCCTTCTCTCCATCACTTGCTATCCTCAGCCCTTATACACTCTACACTGCCATTTTTTCCCCCAATTCTTCTGTAGGAACAGGTTTTTCCAACATTTGGCCTGTCTAGACTGGACCAATTGTCAGAAAACCCCTTCTTTTGGAAGCGCCCTTATTCCTCATGTTTGCTCTTCCACTAAAAAAACAGAAGAACAAATGCATCCCTGGATGCAGAAGAGTTTTTCTGGGATATCTCTGGAATCCTGGAAAAACTCCTGCAGTCTAGCCGTACCCTCACTGGGTTGAGACAGGATGTGTGGTCTCTGGGGTAGGAATGAGGGATTTGGGTGTGGGAAGGGGTGAGAGGTGCAAGCTCTAGGAGGAAATTTGGATGCAGGAGGCGGTAGAGAAGGGGACCCTGGCTGGGGGTGGGGACTCCAGACTGGGGAGTGTTGGGGTCAGATGAAGAGTTGGAGTACTAAGCAAGCCACTGGATTGTGGATGTGAGGATGCAGGAATTTGGGTTGGGGTATGTGGGACTCAGGGAAGGGGGGTCCAATGTATGATAGGCTCAGATCTAGAGTCTGGGGAGTGAAGGAGCATTATAATACTGCGGCCAGATGGGGGCTTGGCCCCAATTGGGGGTTTGCTGGCCAGGCTTCATGTCTAAATAAAAGACTATGTCAAACACAAAAAGTTTCTGCATTGTCTTTATTTATGAGAAGGGCAGGGAACCTGTTTTGAGTCAGGGGTCACTGGCTCACAGAAAAGTCAGTTGGGGCCACACAAGGGAGATGCAAAAAAAAGGCCCTCCTCCAAACCCCCCCCAAGCCTCACTAATGTGGCCCCAACTGTGCTGGTGGGGGCAGGGGACATGGTACTGGGGAAGGGTGCTAATGGGTGCTGAGACAGGGTGGCTGTGGGGTCAGGGGACAGGATTCTGGGGTGAGGGCAGGGTGCTGGTGGGGGAGAGGGGACAGGGTGCCAGTGGGGGAGAGGGAACAGGGTGCAGGGGGGCAGGGAGCAGGGTTCTGCAGCAGGGGACAGGGTGCCAATGGGAGCAGGGAGTCCCCTACAACTGCGTCCTCCCAGGACTCCTTCTCCCCACCCCGGTGAAGCAGGGAAGCCCCAGCACATGCCTCCTCTGGGGCTGACTCCCCTCTCCTGCAGAGAAGGGTGCACCTGGGCTGAACACCCTGGCGAGCTGGCTGGGCAGCCACTCCTCTTTGCTCCAGCCCAACTGCACCGCACTCAGCCCAGGGAGGCTGCGCTGCACTCCTGCTGATCGGGAAGCCCTTCCTCTTTGCTCCAGCCCAGTTGGAGTGAGGCACAGCCTCCCCGGGCTGAGCGTGGTGCAGCTCGGCTGGAGCAAAGAGGAGCGGCTGCCCGGACAGCTGGCCATGGTGCTCAGCCAGGGTGCACCATGCTCCACGTAGGCTGGAGCAGAGGGAAAGCCACCCAATTAGCTGGAGCACGGCGCAGCCTTCTCCGGCTGAACGCCACAGCCAGCTAGCCGGGGTGTTTCAGCCCTCCCAACCCAGCAGATCCCACCACGCCGCCACAGCTACTCACCTGTGTTGCTGCTCCGTGAGTAACTGTTCCGCAAATCAAGAGTGTCAATTTAAAATTAGTGCGCAAGCATGCACTTCAGAGGGAGCTGAAGATCGACTCATAGAGCCCCTGCGATCTAATGGTAGATTGCGATCTACCGGTTGGTGACCACGGGCTTACAATAAGGTAAAAGCAAGCTGGAAATGTAAAACAAGGACTGCTCCAATCTTTGGTCATCCCTTAGGTCCAAACAGCTGTGGTCACTGGTTAATTATTTTAACTGGAACATTCCATCTTTAGTTCCTGCTCTAGTTGACATTGAACGTGGGAGATCCTCTCAAAATTTCATCAAAAACACCATCCACACATTATTTCTGAGTCCCATCCAGAACAGGATATACACAATGTTTTGTGCGAGATCCTAAACTCCCTTTGTCCGTAGCCCAAGTTCACAGGACAAAAAGATTAAACTACCTGGGTGCAGCATGACTCCTGCACTTTGGAAGGCAGGACATGAGTGCCAGAAGCTCCCTAGAAGTGGAGGGAGGCACTGGTACCATGGTCAAGTACCCTGCTCTCCTCTGAAGCCTGCCCCAAACAACCTCCTACCTCCAAGACTTTGTCCATGCTTTACTACTACTCTGCCCTGGTCCCCTTCATGGAGCCCCTCCCCACCTGTTCCTCTCTGACCTTCTCCCAAGGCCTCTGAGCCCTCTGTTTGCACATCTCTGCCCCTCTCCTACTGCTCATTCCACTTTACTCCCTCCCTAAAAGGCCCCATCACTCACAATTCTTCACCCCTTCCCCCAAGCTCTCACCATTTGGTGGAAGAGGTGGAGTGTGGCAAAGCTATGGGGGAAGAGGGTAAGTTAGCAGTGGGGCCTCAGGGGAGAGCATGGATGCAGTACAGCCCAGGTGCCCTTCCAGCAGCAAAGCTCCAAAAGTGGTGGGCTGGCCTGCCTCCAGAAGGAAGTGCACTGCACCCTGTTAGCCTCCCTTGGCATCTTATGCCTGTTGTCCATGTTGAAATAGTATATGATTTGAATATGCATTTCAGTGTTCAGGTGCTTATCCATAAAAGAAATCCCCTTATTTAGAGAAGTCACACCTACCAATTCTTGTGAGCACTGAATCAAATTCTCCACCGCCTTCTTCTTAGGGGAATATCAGCGAGGGAGATTTTATACCATGTGAGGGCACAGTGATTTCTCTCTTTGCTTCCCAGAAAAAATATAACCACAGAGGTCGTGAACTATCTAGGTTCTTATGTTGGTACCCATCACCAGAGGAAGCTGAGAAGTACACACAACTTGTAAGAATCAGGCCAGTTATTTAGGTGCCTAATATGGACTTAGGAACCTAGCTTTAGACCCCCATTTTTTAAAATCATGGCCCTGGTTTTTCTAATGTTTCAATCTCCTCTAGCCAGAACTATAGAGAACCCCCCCCCCCCAATAACATTAAAATCAGAATCTTCCCACAAATTGAGACTGTAATAAGAAGTAAGAGTGCAAGGTGATACTATACACACTTTATGGTTTATTACACCAACAATGGTCTCATTTTGCTACTAAAAAAGACCCTTATCTGAATGCCTTGGTACCTGAAAAACAATCTCTACTAGTAAAAGCTTAACACAGAGCAGCCTTGCACGCAGACCTGATACCTCATATAATCTGACCATATATCTTATATAATCTGCTCCATCCAATGAGCACATCCAGCAGCAGCATAACATGGATGTGAGTTTTGGGTGGGCCATAAAAGTACCACGTATTTAGCCAGTGACTGGCCAAAATCCTTGCAACACCAGAGAAGAATCCATCTCTCCAGTCCTTAGGCAGGTCTCCTGGGAAGTCTGTTCATTTTGCACAAGACCGAGACTAGATCATCAGGAAAATAAGTTTGTATTAGAATTTTATCTTTACTAAAGCAGGAAGAAATCACAGGACTAATGCAACATCAAACTGTCTGAATATGTTGGCCAGACAGATTAGTCAGCCCTAAAGAGCCAAGGGGAACCTGATCATACATTGCCAGATGGGAACTTGCAGACAAACAATGCTCTGTAAAACTACATTATTAGGATACATCTACACAGCCGTGTTATTTCAGAAAAACTGACGTTATTCCGAAATAACAAAGAGCGTGTCTGCACTACAAGCCTTTATTTTGAAATAATGTTGAGCTGTAGGACTTCTTACTCTGACTCCTGTAACCCTCATTTCACGAGGAGTAAGGGAAGTTGAAGGAAGAACACTGTAGACAGCGCCAAAATCCTAATTAAGCTATTTCGACTTCAGCTACACAATTGATGTAGCTGAAATTGCGTAGCTTAATTCAACTTTTGCCTTGCTGTGCAGATGTACTGTTAAAGAGATGCTGAAATAGTGCACCCGTTATTTTGAAAAATAGTTTGAAATAACGGGTGGCTTGTGTAGATGTGGGGTAGCTATTTCGGGATACTGGAGGTATCCCGAAGTAGCCATGCAATGTAGATGTATCCTTAGGTGTAGCTTCCTTTCTGCGATAAAGATTACCTTTGGAAAGCCACAAATGGTTAATGATAATATCTATTTTGAGGAAATATCAGTTCCATCTCTTTGATGTAAGAATTTCACATTCAGTTTGTGTAACTCTTGGTTTTTAAACACTCTCCCTAAAAGCACTTATTGGAACTGCTTCTGCTGCATGTCCCCTGTAGGTATTTTGTTGCATAGTGCTTTGCTCGATCATCAGATGGCCTTTTCTGACAGTGAGTGGGAGAAAGTAGATGAGAGGGGGGTAGGAAGGAGGGAAGAAGACAAGACAGAGAAAGAACAAATAAGGGAGATGGACTGCAATTTGTGGAGACCTAAAATTCTACCTGTCTTGCAGAACATTTCCTGTCATGCAAGGTGAATTACACCGAACAATATTAAGTTCCTCTTATAAAAGATATGTCCTTTCTGCACGGAAGTTGGAATGTGAAGGCACCAGAACTGTATATTTCAGAATGAACTCTGCTTTCACTGACTAACATTCTCACATTTATGTCTTCCACATAGTGAAAATGTAATATTTTTCCCTACTTCATCAGGGTCAAGAAAGTACAGCTTGACATAATTCTTTTTATTAAATGAATTCTTACTGATGGAGCTCTATTATTGTGCCTAGCATAGTATAAAACACAGAGGAAGAGTTGGTCCTAGGATCTTATATTCCAAACTGGATAAACAAAATATTCATGCGCATGACCTTTCTGACATCCAATTGAAGCCAGTTTCAAATGGTTACAATTTTACTTCTAAAAGTTATCCAAGAGGTAATATTAATAGACAGCATATATAGTAACTTGCAGTATATATAGACGATACATATAGAAGGCGGTTAGAATTTTCCAAAATGACTAATGATTTGGGGTGCCACAACTTTTATGTGTCAAATAGAGGCATGTTAAGAGGGCCTGATTTTCAGAAGATGAGTACTCAATCCTTCTTGAGATAGAGCCCTTTAATTGTGTCATGTTGGACATCCTAAAAATTGGGGCATCTAAAATAAATGTTGAATATCCTAACCTGTTGTTTATAGATACAGATGTAGCTAGAGCAACCTCACTTATCTGAATCTACATTATCCAATCCTAGGCTCTAAGAGTACATCTAGACTACAGGATTTTGTCGACAGAGGCTTTGCTGACAGATACTGTCGACAAAGCCTCTGTCAAAAAAAGAGCATCTAGACTACAGCCAGTTCTGTCAACAAAGCTAGCCACTTTTTCGACAGAGAGTCTAGACGCTCTCTTTTGAAAAAGCACAGTATGGATGCAATAGCGCCTTTTTTCGACATAACTCTGTAGAAAAAAGGCATTATTCCTCATAGAATGAGGTTTACTGCCATCGACAAAACTGCTGTGTTCTGTCGACTTACTGTCGACAGAACTTGGCGGTAGTGTAGACGCAGGTATAGTTTTGTCGACAAGAGTCCACTTTTGTCGACAAAACCCTGTAGTCTAGACACACCCCAACTTGCAAATGGACATTCCTATATGTAACTTTATTTATGAAAGTAGCTCTTCTAAATTTGGAAGACTCTGGATGCTTTGTTTTGTTTTTTTTAATTTTGGTTTTTGGTTTTGATTTTTGTTTATTTGTTATTTTGTTTATCAGAAATGAGCTCATGTCCTTAATTTTGGGCCAATAAATCAATAGGATCTTTTCTTTTCTGAAATCTGTTTATCTATGTTGATTGTATATGTCATCACATCCCATTTTATTTGGATACATGAAGGTATTTTCTAGATAGTAAGCACTTGATTTCATTGTATTTTGTGGCAATGAGTTGTAAAAGCCATTTATGTAAACAGAAAGGCTAGTCTGTAATGCTAGTATTTCTTTTAATTAGCTTTAAACTTGTTCCTTTTCCATTTCACTGAACATTTCTTCATTCTGGCATTTCAAGAGGGTACATAGGAGTCCCCAATTCTGGCAACTCATCTTGGAACACAACTATTTTTGCTCCACCCTTTTTGAGATGATACTAATGCAGTTATAATATTTTGGTCTGTTACTGCAGGCTCCCACAATAAAATCATAAGCATTGTTCTTTTCAAAGTAGAAGCATTGTGGAAAGTTGGCAGTCATGACACAGCCAATTCTAATGAACTTTCTTAAAGAACATACTGAAAATCCTTCACCCTTCATTAATAAACCAAAGCATAGCAAACCAAACCTAGAAGGTACACATTAGGTGGTATTAGTATGCAAAGTGATTCTTCTTTGCTCAGGCAAGGGCATATCAATCATTTTGTTTAGACAATTTAATAGTAATTAACTGGTAGGTAGCACAACATCAAAGAGGCCAGATTGTGAATCCTGTATCGCCCTGATGAGCATTTACTCACAGAAGGTAGTTCCATTGTAGGCATCCAGATGAGTTACATGATTAACTGCCCACCAGTGTGAGGAAGAAGGTCATAATCTGGTCCCCCACAAGAGTCCTCACAACATCCATTCAAAATTCTCATCTCCCCATGTAACATGGTCTGACCTGCAGAACACAATTTTAAGATTCCTTTTTTCCAGCAGCTGCAGAGCCCAGGTGGGGGGAAATGTTGCCAAGTCAACAATAGATGTTACGGAATACCCTTCAATCAGGATGGAAAAGGATATTTGATGAGATGCTTGTGAGATTTATGAGTTCATCCCCCCAGCCACTGTCAGTTACTACCTTGTCAGACTGCTCACAAATTATAACAAATTAAAAGCATTGCATACAAAGCTTTTCTCATGCAGTGGGCTGGGACATCAAGACTAAAGGAAAGACATATTCTCATCTTCGTTACACTGGTGTAAATTGGAAGTAATTCCTCTAACTGCAGTGGGAGTTATGTTTACAGGAGTGAAACAATATCCAGTCTGATTATGCTCTCACCTCCTCAGCTTTCAGAGATAATAGCTAGATCCTCCTTTAAAGCAGTGGCACTGAAAATTATATATTGGGAAACTTTATTGCCTTTAGAAGATAAATAATATTATATGTAATTATTGTATAAAGGCATTGAGAGTAAGATAGACTAGTAAGTAACACCTACTATATGCATTTATAAAATGGTTTTTGTGGAGGGAAAGCAAAATAATAATAGCTTTATTTTAAGAGACCCATCATGTTTATTCAATACCCTACCAACACAAATTTATTCAAAGGAGCCGGAAACTGGAATTCAATGGGAATTTTGTTCCCAGTTCCTACTGGCTTCTTTGGAAATAGCAGCCATTATACATGACACAATGAATATATGTATGCAGAATAATGAAAGATCAGACAAATGTAGAGAGTTTATTTTGCCTCATCACATATTTAGCACACACTATATGAACCTTTGTTACTGCTAAGGAGTGGAGGAAGGGCTTACCCTTGCTGGAATTATGTTTTCCAACACTGTTCCAGTGCGGTTTCCCCTGGCAAAGGATCAGAAGATGAACACCTTCTGCAACTGTATCTGCCAGCCCTTTGGCTTTGTATTTGTGTCCCTTAGATATTGCTCTTTGCATTCCAGCCTGTCTTCTCATTCATGTCAATTTTTTTCTTCCAAATTGTTTTTCTTTGCTCTCTCTTTATGGCGACTTCCCATCCCCGCTCATGAGAAGGTGGCTACATAGAATCAGCTTTCATGTCATGTTGAAGCTGAGTGCCATAGAAACAGTGATTTGAAGCCTGAGTTTGCGGGCCTGAACTGCAGCCCAGTATATGTGGGAAGCTCCAATGATTGGCTAAATTAGGACCTGATGCTCTAACAGCAATAGAAGATGAGAGGCTTTTAAGGACCTCTCTTTACCCTCATTGAAAGGAGTCTAATTACAATTGGGGTGTGGTGATCCTAAGTCCTGCTGCTTTCAGCATTTCAAATGCTTTTCCCCTCTTCCACAGGAACCATTTGAACTAGTTTTCCCCCTACCCTGCTGCAGGATCCATTACCAGAACATGCAACACTGTCCTACTGGAACATTCCATCAAGGAGAAACATTATTCCCCAGACCTCTTGAATACCCAGCATTGTAAAAGCAGCACACTAGGAATGAATTAAAATAAGATAGCTTTCGATAGGGATATCATATAAGCTGACTGACTGAGGAGTTTACAATGGATACCTGTTATTTTTATGGCATGTTTGTCACATTCTGGCATTCCCTTATCATCTATGCTTAACTATGGATGTTGCCAAAGGAAGCAGTCCCATATCCATGGACAGAAAAAATAATAATTTCCTTTTCTGATTTAAGATTTTGAAATAATAACTCTTGCTTTCCTTGGGGAATAAGCTTATTTTGAAATAGTTTTTTGGGGAATTATTATTTCAAAATAAGTTATTTCAAAATAATTTCCTAGTGTAGACCTACATGCCCTGTCTAGACAATGTAAAGTCTATAGTTATGATCATCTAAGGCAATGTAGAAACTCATCCCTGGGGAGGAGAGGGAGGCCCAGGAAGAATTCAGCCTCTCTGAACTCCCCAAGTTTGCCAAGAGGACGCAAGCACTGATGCAGCCTTTTGTGAGGAACATCTTAGTCCTTCTGCTACACCTTCCCCATCTTCCTTGAGGTACCATGGACCCATGCTGACTACTTTTAGAGCAATTTCTCCAATCATCTGAGTATAGTTCAACCTGGCCATTACACGGCCCATGCCAAATGGAGGGCAGAATGATCTTTAAATTCACTACTATCACTATGCACCTGTGAGAGCAATCTGACCTATTATTAATAATGGCCAAATTCTGCTCTCGCTGACACTAATATCAGTCTGGAATTAGGCCACTGACTCCAGTTGACTTTATCCAGATTTAGCAGTATAATTGACAGGAGAAGTTAGCCATAATTTAGTTACTGAAATCCCAGAGGGAGAAGTTTTGACCACTGGCAGACTGGTGCCTGGGACAGACCTTGCAGGGAGCCTTCTCAGGATAAAAGATTGGGCCTGGAGGCCATGGCCCATTACTGGCTCCTTCTTCTCTCCTTCCTACCTAAAGAGAAGGGAATGCAGCTACTTTGGTGACAGGCTGCTCCTGGTGTTGGAGAGACTGACCTGAGCTGACCTGCAGCTACTCTAAGATGACAGTATCTGGCTGGTATTGACAATTGCCAGAGAGGCAGTTGCAGTAGCAGTGACTGAAACCTAAGGATTCTGAAGCAAGGTGGGAATGGAGGATTCTCAGAGGTGCTGAAAGAGGAGAAGTCCCTCACTTTTTCTGTCATGCTGGATGGTAGAGCTGGAAACAGGAGCAGAGGCAATTCCTTCAGCTGAATTCTGGCTATTAGTAGATAATTGACCAGTGGAGTTAATTTACAAAGGAAAGCTCCATAAGAAAAGATGCAAGACCCTGAGACTTAACTTTCATATATTGGTAGGAAGGCACAGTATAAAGGGACCCCTCAACTACCTGGCGTGAGTGTGTTTGGCAGAGGTGAGCAAAAAATTAAACACAGACACATATAGATAGTTGAGGAGTCTCTTTACACTATGGATAACTTACTGTGAGGTTTCAAATGCTATTTCTTCCCTGCTCCCCCAGCCACCCAACCATCCTTATTATTAAAAATGCAACAAAGATTACACAAAATTTGCTTCATTCTGTTAAGGTCTTTTTATTATAGCGTCCCCTGATATGTTTCTGCTGTAGCTTGGATTCTAAGGCTATGTCTAAACTGCGGAGCTATTTCAGGATACCGGAAGTATCCCAAAATAGCTATTTTGCATCTTTAAAGCTACCTGTTATATTGAAAAAGATTTTGAAATAACGGGCTCGCTATTCCAGTGTCCCTGTAACCCTTGTTCCACGAGGGTTAAGGGACATTTTGGAATAGCGCTTTATTTCAAAATTACCTCAAAATAAGCTATGCAATTTGTGTAGCACAGATTGTGTAGCTTATTTCGAGGTAAGGGTGCAGTATAGACACACCCTAATTTCACTGAATCCTCTGATACAGATCGGTGGATAACAACACAGATAACACACATGAGCTGAGAAGACAAGACTCTGAAGTTCTTCGTTCCAAGAATGTACAGTAATACATATTTTAAATTGACTAATATATATTTATACTGAACATTTTATCATAATTTTTAGTAATAAACTTGTGGTTTTCATTCATTAGATAGAAAGTGCTCTTTAATACATTAGCAAATTACTACCTGTTCCTATTGTAAAGCAAAAAGGCACAAACCACAAAGGGATAGCTTGCAACTTTACAGTGTGCCTAGAGTAAAGGCTGGCCCAGAGCACCATTGCTCTAAATGCAGAGCTGACAATGAACTAGGACCCAGAATCACAATTCCTTCCTTTCTGCTTTGCTCTGAGGAGAAGCAAAGTTCCTACACCTCCCTTTTGGGGAACACTTGTTGCATGCTCAGTCAGCTAAAATGGCTTGGGAATGGCAGGGTGGAACCAGAGCTCTTCTCATTACCCATCTCCTTTAATTCTCCTTCTGGTGTCCTTGACTATAGTGTTAACTAGTGGGCAAACAGCCCGTGCTCTCCCCACATGTCTAGAATCACATTCTGAGCAGAGCTGAGCACTGGAGAAATGCTCCTCCACATTGTATGACTGCAATATTATTTGAGGGTACCCTCTGAAAGCCTTTTGAAAACTTTAGCCAACAGGAATCTGCCTGTTGAGAGGAGGGAGTTTCAGGAAGCATACAGCTCCAGGTGTTCAAAGACTTCTTTGGTTTAATTTGTGCTTATTTGCACAAGAACACAAGGTGATCAATCTAACATATAAAGCCTTATTCAGTTTAGTCTGGGTACATACTACTCCATCTCTTTTCTATTCACATACAGATCCCAGACTTAGCAAAAACCAAGATGATTTTACTGATAATCCCTAGATTTGAAAGTCTGGAGATAGGGCATTACCGGTAGAGATTTTAAGAACTCCTCTTTTCCATTGTTTTGCTAGCATCAAATTCTGTTAGCTTTCCTGGCATTATAGGGCCTAATGTCATGGGGTATTCACTCACTGCAGGTGGCACCTCCTCCTATCCATTATGGGATTAGCTCTCTTCCAGCTCTGACCCTTGCATTGTCTCCGCCCATTGTTCATTCTCTTACTTTTTGGACCATGTCGCAGCTTGCAATTTGTGACTCAGCTAGGTCACTATGTGGTTTCCTCTTCCAGGATATAGAATCTCATTTAATCCACTATCCTGTCAATGCCACTCCATAAATGGTTAGTAGGGGAACCCAGGACCACCCATGCTTCAGGTTCCAGCCCACCCATACTTCACGGAACCCAAGTGCATACATCCCCAGCCCTGTTGCTATCTCCCTGGGCTGCTTCTTGCTCCATCTCTCACAGGATTTCTTCCCCACCCTTTCCTGTTCTAGCTGCACTCTTCTCTCAGGACCAGGCCCCTCCTACTCTTTTGCTTGGTTCCATCCTTCCCTCTCTCCTGCATTGAGGATGACTTCAAACTTCTTTTTCTACTGTCAGCTTCCTGGCTTTGTACCAGTCCAGAGCACTCCAACGCAGCTGGGTTCATCTTTTAATCAGGGGTTGCTTCTCCAGCTGCAGCCCCTCCTATATGAAACTGCTCACTAACTGGCCCTCTCCTCAGCTTCCTTAGCCTTTTGGGGGCTGGTGTGAGGGGTGAACCCAGTATCACATCCCATATCCAGCCTTTCACCAAATGGATTTTCATAAAGATGATACGTAGTTTAATGATGGGTCAGAACAAGCGAGCCTTCAGTTGTTGAAATTAGTCAAAAAGTTTCAGCGGTGTAGCTGTGCTAGTCTGTTTCAGCAAAAACAAGGAATCTGATGGCACTAACACATTTATTAGGGTATTGAGCATAAGCTTTCATGAGCTACCACTCACTTGCTCAGATGCTAAAAAGAAAGATTTTTTTAACATTATTCCACACCCAAAATTTCTGTTAAATGTCTGTTAATTTCTTGCCTCTGTGTAAGTGGAACCATTGCTCCTTCATTTTTTTTTTTCATAAGGTTAACCATGGCTTTTTCCTCCCAACTGACTTCTCTCTGATATGAGTCACAGGTATTAGTATAGACTATAGCTCGTGTTTTTTTGGGCTCCACTGAAAGGCTGTCTGGCCGCTGATAAAGCACTTGGTAGAGTTTTTCATCCATCAATCTTTTCACAGCCTGTGAAGTATAGAGTTTTATCTGAAAACAGAATAATTTAATGTAAAAAGACAGAGAGGGAGGGAATGTGTTGGCTTTATTATTTTTTGAATAACACCAGCCTTAGATGTGACTTGGTTTTAGATCAAATAATAATGTTTACAAAGGCAATGGGCACCCTTAAACCAATACTTATGTTTTCCCATCTGGTGCTTTAAAGAAGGCTTTCATCCCCCCCCAAAGATGATTATGAAGGGAAACATAGATGTTTCATGTCTTAATGAGGAAATGAAAATATGTGTGTGTTAATAATGCATCTATTTTAATAGTTTCTTCCTGATCCCCCAAAGGCCATGAACACAACTATATGCTAATGCAGATGATCCCTTTGAGAGCTACATTTCTGTGTATGCTTAAAGAAGATCCCTCGTTTGAAAGGCAAAAGGCACCACTGATTTGAATGCAAATGCAAGAACAGCACACAATAATAGCTCTTTAGACCTATGAGAGGCTCCTTCTCAAGGCATAACCTTATGAAAAATAATGTAATGCCTTTTATGTAAGAATGAGTGGCACATAATTCTAAAGCCACATAATTTACCTGTAGAATTTGCTACATAACTTATCTCTTGACCAGAGGTAAAAGTAAGCAGGTGCGCTCTGGTGTGCAGCTCTGGCCAAAGCTGGCTGAGCTGCAGCAAAAGCCAGCAGGGAGCTATTTAAAGAGCTGGCAGGGACCCAGGTTGCAATAGGCCAGTACCTAAAAGAAATGTTAAGTTGCTTTCACTGCTGCTCTTGCCACAGAACTGTGCTCCACAATCTCACTTTATGTTGGGAAATGGACAAGAGGCCTTGTCTAAGAGGCCTGGTATCAGGCCTGAGGCCTAAACTAAAGTAGTGGTGAAGCATGGCTAATATAAAAAATGTCAGGCTGTGAGCAGATGTCGGATCCTGTTATAAAACATGTCTTCTTGATTACAGAAAACTGGCAAGAACAGGACTAGCACTGGAAAAATACACATAACAGCCATTCAATCATATTACAAAAGGGAACTACTAGAACACAATACCAAGTATGTTATTAACACACTCCCCAAAGATGGAAAAAGGACACACTGACTCCCCTCTTAAATGTAAGTCAAATGACAGTGTGATGGACAAAGATATTTTGATGGAACCAATATGTGCAAGGTGAAGCATGATAGCTTAGCAGCATAATACTAGTTATGCCAGACTGTAGAGCTAGAGCAAATGAGGCTCAGCGTTGGAATATCGCTGAGCCTCATTTGCATAGCTAATGAACCGCCATTTTACGGAAGAGTCTTGCGCAAGACGGGGCTGTCTACACTGCCCCTTCTTGTGCAAGAAAACTTTGCGCAAAGCCGTTATGCCGATTATTTTCAGGCATAACGGCTGCGCAAAGGGTTTTTCTTGCGCAAGAAGGGGCAGTGTAGACAACCCCGCTTGCGCAAGAGCCTCTTCCGCGAAAATGGCGGTTCATTAGCTATGCAAATGAGGCTCGGCGATATTCCAACGCTGAGCCTCATTTGCATAGCTCTGGCGCAAAAGCACGCCAGTCTAGACGTAGCCAACATGTTTTTATTGGTATATGAAGAGGAGTAGTCTAAAAGGGCGTATCTTGGGCCAGCTGGGGGCGGGGGGTGGGTGGAATATACTGTCTCACCATTCACTGAGCTGGGTCCATTGTCACAGGCATACATGTGCTAGCATAACTTATAGGCACTGATCTAGGGAGCTGGAATGATGCTTCATTGACAATTAACATGAGGTGATGCTTTTGCTACTAAACCACAGGAGCAGCCCTAGACTAGCTGCCAGCAACTGGTGCCCTAGGCGAACCATGCAATCGGCGACCCCACCTCCAAACCCCTCAACAATATTGCACCACCATTTGGCGCCCCATTGCACCTCATTTAACTTGGCACCCTAGGTGACTGCCTAGTTCGCCTATATGGACGGGCCGCCCCTGCTAAACCACTTATGTTTTATTGGGAAGTTCAATTGGAGCGTCCTATATGGGCTATCTGACCAGAGTCAGTGCAGCACAGAGAGAACACACAAACAGCCAATGATTAACTGCACCCATATTGCTTTGGAGATACACTTGAGAATGTGGTGCAAGTTTAACAAAAGAATGCTGAAAGTTCCACCTGAGTTTGATGACAGCCTGAAATAATATCTTACAGGTATGAACAGACTACTGCAGTTTAATAGGTTGTTGACTCTGAAACTCAACTCTAAAAACTAAAACTATGAAAAAAGTGTACAGTTAAATGAATTTGATTTTAAAAGAATCACCCAGAGGCTATGGTACTGTCTATATTCTTCATTTTCCAATTTAAGTCAATACAATTATATACTTATAAATTTACTAACACTGCTATAGAATTCCCAGAATTTTTGCCAGAGTGCTGTTGAATTTAGGGACCTAATCACAGAATTTCTGTCCAGCTTCTGTGTTAAACTTTTTCCCTCTGACAATGTGTATATGATGCCTTCTTTTGGATAAAATAAGTCAGACCTGCTCAAATACATCCTCATGTTATCTTCTACTGACTGCAATCAACTACTGTTATTACTTACTTTGTAAACCCTACAGATATGTACATACTACTAAGAATACCACAAATGTTACTGACATTACTACTAACTATACTTGAATCAGTGAGGAATGAAGTAACAATAAATAAGTATAGTCTTTGACATTATTGCAGGACACTCTGTTTTAATTATTTTATGCATCTCTGTTATTCATAGGAAACATCATAGAGAAAATAAACTATAGATAATGAGTGGCCAAACTTTGCCTATATGCAGTGCAAAGGTTGATAGTGGTTAGAAAACGAAACGACCAAAATCTTAAGTGAGCTATTAAATTGAATTCTTAGATCACATCTTTCTTAATAAGATGGACAATTCTTTTTTTTATCCTTTGACTAGTTAAACTTCCTATTGTGTGTTTTTGTGAGTCTATTGCTTAAATTTATATTAGCACATTTAGTTTTCAGCACCCATAACTATTGTCATAAAAGCAGAATCACTGAAGTGATGATATAAGATTTGTTCACTCTGTTATGGAAGAAGCAGCGTCTGGTTGGTATGAGCAATCACTGCAGTCTGATTAGTATGTGGTGTTACAGCCCCAGTAATGCTTGCTGTGAGATAATATTTTATTATTGGGATGAATTATATACACATAGTGCAGCAATAATATGCAGAGGACCATGTCTTATATTCATTTAGTAACATGCAGTTGTTAGTACTTATATGCATGCCAGTATATCCATGACAGAGAGGAAAATTCATCCAGAAAAGCATAAAAATCTTGTAATCTCATCCAACAATGTCAGAAAACCCTACTCATAAACAACAAATACACACTGAAAATGCCTCATATGCAGCACACCCTCCATATTTTTCAGGGTAATACATTCCAATATTATACTGACAATTTAGCACAAGCTTGGTGCTGAATTCTAGTAGATGGGTTTAACCCACAATCACACATCATTGTAGCCAGCTAAGCTAACCTGACACTTTTCCCGATAGCAGGCAGTCCTGAGTTTGTGCTTTTGTTCTGCTGTATAACTTGGTCCATTACGGTGACCAGGTGATACCCTTTGCATCATACCGCCGAAAGCATAGTAAGCAGCTCCACATTCATTTCTAATGTTCATGCCAATTTCAGATGGAGACAACGAGCCATGTCCTCCACAGATCAGTGGATAGGTAGAAAAATGGGTGAAATAAGGTTCTATTCTATAAAATTCAAAACACTGTAATTTAGAAGTGACAATACTGTTTATACACACTTCTCTACTGTGGGGTATGAGAAGTTCCCATGGGTAATTCAGTCAATCCTTCAAGAATTACATTTTAGTTCTATTCCTACACCTGTTTGTACTTCTAACCCAAAGTGTGATTTAACATCTGAATGCTCACATTTCCTAACTCCACAAGAAACATTGGGGCCTGATTCAAAGCTCATTGATGACAATGAGAGTATTTTATTGCAAGGGTTTTGGATTAGGATCTACTCCTGTTGGCACTGAGACTACTCAGAGCTGTCTGTGTACAATTATTAAACCTGTAAAAGTCAGAACAACCACATAAGCTATTTAAAGGAATAATTGACCAGATTTGGAAAAGGAATAAACGAGCCTAGTTTAATAGATTTAACTAATTTATACCACCAGAGAATTTGACTCAGTGTATGTTTGCATGTAAATGTCACAGCACAATAACAGTGGTTGTCGCAGTTTTCAACTTTACTAAAAATTGTCTGATATTTGAGATGCTGTAATTATTTCTTGTTATAGATATAGCTACTGATATGTGATAACTGTCAATTAATATTGACCTTTGAATGCCACCCATTGGCTTTGGATCAGGCCAATAACCAGGATAAATGAATTACACTGAAACTTCCTGTATTTATAGTGTTTGCAACTTGCATATCATCACTTTGCTGCAGTGACTTGTAAAGTATGCAAAATTTGGTTCACTGGCCAAGGACTTGGGAGACCTGGGCTTCAACTCCCTGCTCTGTCATACACTTCCTATGTGATCTTGGGCATGCTACTCAGCCTCCATGTGCCTCAATTCCCCATCTGTAAAATGGGAAGATGAGCATTTCCATATCTCACAAGAGAGCAGTGAGGTACATTAACTAAAGATTGAGAAGTATTTTCAGATCTCCTGATGAAAAGTACTGTATAAGAACTAGTCATTATGAATTTAATGTAATTTGTATTTTTTCAAACATGATGTTGGTCACAATTGGCCACAATGACTATTTCATTTGGTTGCTCTCTATCTCCGGAGAAGTGAAGTGAGTTGTTTATCTTTTAAAGCTAGGTGCTTTGAGCTTGAGCTGAGTCAGTGGGCTCCATGTACAGTATTTTTCATTTGCCACAATGATTTAGAAGGCACTAACCTAACAGTGAAAGACAAAATATTTCAGTTGTACATACAGCAATAGCATTGCTGTTTCTTGTGGTTTCTGTACATCTATGTTTCGCTCGCTTGAGCATAGGGATTTATTTAATGCAGCATGCGATTGTTGGATTTTCATGAGATTATATGGAGGATCCAAGTGTTTTAACAAGTCTTTCTCATTAAACTATCCAAGATTTGCTTTCCAACTAAGCTAGAGTGAGTTATGGAGTGATAAGCTAATTGCCCAGGGAAACCGGAAAGTAGGAAATATTCCCAGGTATAGAATGGGGGAATAAACAATAAAAAGAGAGAAGAAAGAAAGCAGGCTGGTGATTCAATGGACATGATGCTGACTTTAAACTAGACCTACATCAAATCCGGCCCATATCCCAGTGATTAAACAGGACCTATGGTGCCCCTTCACTTCCAATGCAATTCACGAATAATAACATGCTAGGTGAGGAGCTGCCAAAGCTATCCAATGGGAAATGTTGATGACAGAAGTGTCACCTAAACCCCTTCTCTCTTTCAGATGTAGGCACTTATGAGTAGGCTTCTGGGAGGCACTTATCCCTGCATGTGATCCACACAGAGGAATCAGCTGCCTGGAGCCAAGAGGCCTACGTACTGTAGGCGTTTCTTGAAATCCATGAGGAGATCATTATGCTTTTGTTATTTAATTTTCCCAATGAAAAAATAAACTATACAAAATAAATTTGAATATATGTACATCGCTCAGATCTCGGTCTATGTTGCATTGTTGAAAAGGAACCCAAAGAGACTGAACCAGACCTTGTTGCTGCTAACTCCAACTGGCAGAAGGGTTACATATGAAGCACAACAGTGGTCCTAGAACCACCAGAAACAGTATACTACTCTAGTGAGAGCCTGGTGGGGGGAGAACAAAATGACTGGGAACTGCTGCTGAGAATAGTAGAGAGATTTCTGATGGAGGCAGTAGGCAAATTGTGTATCTTTTTCCGCTTTACTGTTTAAAAAGGCTTTTCTGAAATTTGGCTCATCTACACGGCATCAAATTTCAGCAAAAAGTCCTCTTTCAACACATCCCTTCTTCCTCATAAAATGAGGTTTACAGGGATGGTGAAAAAGCACGTCCGGTTTTTTGAAAAATTTTCCAAAAAAGTGGACACGCTCCTTGGATGCAAGCATTGCTTTTCTGGGATACCGCCAGTATCCCGGAAAAGCGCTGCAGTCTACACGTAGCCTGAAAGTTTTATACCAACAGTTTGTTGGTGGGGCTAATGAGGAGCCAGGACTGCTCAGTCTCTCAGTGGGGTGAAAAAGGCTGACTTGGAGACAAAGAACTAGTTTTACTTTCATTTTAGAGTTTTTCAGTTTTGAGTTGTGAAAGAAGCAGAACAGGAAGGAAAACTCCACATAACTCCCACTCCCCACAGAGAAAGCCTTCAGACTGCTGTGGCATATAATGAATGGTTAGACAATTCCAATCCTGCAGAGAGCAGAGTGACAGAGCTCTAACCAAGCACCAGCTACCAAGAGCCACCTGAGAGCACTCAACAAAACTTCAGGGAGCCAGGAGAGAAGACTACAGCACTCAGGAATGAAAACAATGTAAAATGACCTTTTGTTTTGTTTAAGAGGCCAATGTTTGCAGCATGCTATACCCATCCCCACACCCACGGTACGTCTAGACTGCAGGCTTCTTTCGGAAGAAGTTTTTCTGGAAGAGATCTTCCAAAAAAAGTCTTCCAAAAGAGAGTGCCACACTGCAAAAGCGCATCCAAAAAACGATCTGCTTTTTCAAAAGATAGCATCCACACTGAATGGACGCTATCTCGCATTTAAGCTGTGATTATCATGGATGGAGTGGCCACCAGGGCACCTGTGCTTTTTCCTCTTTCGTCTTCTTTTGAAAGAACTCCCTCTTCCCCATCCACACATGCCTTTTTCCGAAAGAGCTCTTTCGGAAAGAGGCTTCTTCCTCGTAGAAAGAGGTTTACCAATGTTGGAAAAACCCCTCTGTTCTTTCCATTTTTTTCCAAAAGAACGCATTTGCAGTGTAGAGGTAAGTGAAGTTTTTTCAGAAAAACAGCCATTTTTCCGACAAAACTTTGTGGTGTAGACATAGCCCTAGGCACAGTGAAGGGAGTCTTGGGAGGAAGCAAAAAGTATCACAGCAAAGAACCCAAGACCCAATCCCTTGTGAAGAAAAGAGCATAGGTGGCAATTTATATGGGTCTAAGGTGCCTGGGCACTAGGGACACTGCTGGCCCAGGTCTGGGCTCCACCAAAATTCAGGGCCGAATCTCTCCTTTACTCTGCTTGCTGTCCACTGTGCACTTCCCCCAGATGTATCCCTCAGCCCACCTTCTTCCCCTGCACACACACCCCTCCCATGCATCCCCGGGGCCCCTGCTACCACTGCCTGCTCCCCCTCTATATGTTCCCTGGCCCTGTTTGCTGTCCCCAAGTGATTTTAAAAAAAGGACTTTGAATGGGGGAAGGGTGAAGGCTCTGACATTCTGGGCACCACCAAAGTTTCTGCAAACCTGCCACCTCTGGAAAAGTCTCTGAAATGAACAGACCCTAGGGAGGAGACTTATATATATATTTAAGCATGACCCAAACCACCCTCTACTTCCATCAGCAGAAAAAAGGTAATGTACAGTGACATACATATGTTGAATCCTATGAGATAATTATGATTTTGTTATTTAATTTTCCCTGTAGAAAAAAATAAACTATTCTAAAGAAATCTAGTTATGAATGCAGGTGAGAGTAAAAATTAAAATATCCGATGGCAGTGAATTCATTTAAAAAAGAAAAATATGCTGATTTAGACATCTAAATCTTTTCTTATAATTAGCCACTAGTTTGTTCCTGTTTTCTGTTTACTTAGGTTAAGGTAACCATCTATTATACTATCTAAAGTGAATGGAATGGTGAGAACCTTATGTTCCCAGGAAAATATCTCTCATTTTGGATATAGTTTCCTAGAACGCTGTTAGTTTTTGTTTCCCTGTGGTATTAGGGCAAGATTTCCTGAGAAAAATTTCAGTATACAGGAAGAGGTTCCCACTAACATACTTGTGCTGAGCTCAGACTGGGGAGTTGTCTTGAATGGGGAAATACTATACATCATCTTAAATCCACAACCTTGGAATAAACTTATTCAAAGGACAACCTGTTTTTCCTTCTTTTCTTTGCAATATATTACACTAAGGCATCATGAAACTGATAGCACAAAGGTAATGTATTACTGTAATATAAGCAGCAGATCAACCAAACTCTAATGACATTTGATGCACAACATTGTTCAGGGATAATGGATCCAGGGTTGGAGTTCTTTTGTTGTTGGGTTTTTTGTTTCTTTTTTAGTTAGAAGTCATATGATACTTCCTGATGCCAGTATGATGCATTAACACTAAATTGGCTCTCTGGCATTATTTTTGGCACAATGGTGCCGGATTTATTACTCTGCAGTTCAACCACACTAAGGGCCTGCCAACTGCAAAGCCACATTTCACAGTCAAGCTCAGATTAGCCTATGTGAAGAGAAAGACATTAATAATATGTGACCAAGCCTTGAAATACTACTTTATTTTTTTCTAGGTAGGGAAAGGATGATGCTCCAGGATTTAAACGACACAATCTGTTGTCTATGTAACAGTGAGAGCTTGCAATAGGTGCTTTTTTCTGGTATAAGACAATGATTTTCAAATTCATGTTAGAGAAAATTGCTTTTTAATTTCCATTTCAAATAAAAAAACCCAGACAAGCTGTAACAAAGTTCAGTAAATACTGATGGTTCAGTAATAAGCATACCTTGGGCATCCATTCTGACCTTGGCTGTGCACATGCATAAAACCCCTGCCTTTCTCTCAAATGCTCCAGTGTCCCTGCATAATCTGCTTAGAATTTATGTAAGTAATCAGGGACATTGCATGGCAATTTATATCTCCCACCTCTTAACATAGGGAGATATACCTATCTCACAGAACTGGAGGGGACTTTGAGAGGTCATTGAGTCCAGTCCCCTGTCTGGACCAAATACCATCCCTGACAGATTTGCCCCAGGGCCCTTAATGGCCCCCTCAGGGATTGAACTCACAACTTTGGGTTTAAGCAGGCCACTGCTCAAACCACTGAGCTATCCCTCCCCCCTCTTGGAGCATGTTTTCAGAAAGTGGCAAGAATGGGCAGAGACTTAGCTCCACTCCCCCCCCAAACCTCAGTTTGACTATCCCTAGAGCTAAGATGGCCCAGGGGAGTTAGTAATTTGATGTTCATTTAAGCCACCCATAAATGATTTCCCCTTGGAGTAAAGAGGGAATTATGGTTTGGGGTTCCTTCCCTGGAATGCTCTGGCAGCGACACAATACTGCAACACAACACTGTCAGCCCAAAGGAAATGGGCAGCTACAGTGGCTTCCTTTCTTCTAATCCTAGGATGTGCTGGAATGACCCCTGATGTAGCATGTTGGGGCCTCCCTTATAGCATGTGGCTGAAACTGCCTAAGAAGACACTGAGCTGCCCAAAATGTCTATAGCACTCCATGTGGCAGCCCCTCCCACAGCACATCCTCTGCACAGAGGTCATCCTGTCAGGTCACTGTCTGCCAAGCCTTTTCCAAGGGAGCCCACCCCTACTAAAGCCAGGGTGCTTAGAGCTCCTTATTATCATTCCCAGCCCTATTATGCAGCCTAAAGGACCAGAGTAGGAATGAGGGTCACATCCTTAATTTATAAGAATGAGTTTATAATGTATTTTCATCTCAGGAATGCAATCAATGCTGCATTAGTGACAGTCTTATTACTGCTAAATTCAGAAACATCGACTCACTAATATTTTCCTCATTTTTTCAAATGTAATGCTGATTGCTTGATAGAAATCGCAACTTTCTTGTTAGTCTTAGAATCAGTTCAGATTGGAATTCTTGTGCATGCTTATGAGAAGTTATACAAATCACCGAATGTATCTTTGTGATTAAGCCTTGAAAGTAAATAAAATCCTTTTAGTTGCTGGATATCTGTCCAGTGTAAATATATTGGAGCCAGGTCAGATAATTCATAGTTCCAGAGTCAGTAGATTTATTTTTCAATTCATCAGCTGAAATTGAAACCTATTTTTGCTTAATAGTTACACTCACATATCCGCACACGCACACACACTGTCTGAAAGAAACCGTTAATGTGGACTATTTCATTATTACATGGCCTGATCACATTCCTCACATGGCCTTGTTTCTTTCTATGAAGAGAACACTTTGCAGACACTGCTCATTATCGACAAGATAGCTATTAGAGAGGAAGTCCTGTACAATCTGTAATAATTCAATCAAAAGTTAAAGAGTCAAAATCTTACTGATGTTGCCATTACAGTTAAAGGGAAGGAGCACTTAATTTGGGCACTGCTATTCTTTTAATGAAATGTAGCTTTGGAATTTAGGTCTGTCAGAACCAAAAATGTATTGATATTAAAGCAGATTATTATAAAAGGCAGCATGTGTATTTTCTGAAATAAATGGCATAAATAACATTGTGAGGGATCAAGGATAATTGTTATTTATATATTTTGACTTTGACTTCCTTTTTGTCCACATGTGAGCTTTAGATGAACATTGTTTATCAAAAATTAATCAGTCTAATGTTTTTATGTTCATATTGGTGCTTATCACAAGTAACACTGTCCTCCACAAATGGGCCTCCAGAGGAGTATTCAGTGGGATTAAGGGTGTCAGAAATCTGGCTTTGAGTGGAACTAAAAGACATTCAGCTATGATAGTAATTGGAACCAACTTCATTAACATCCTTATAATTAATGCTTGAAAACATGATATTACCATAAAAGCTTGTACCTGTACCAAAGTATATGGCATAATTCCCCTTTGCAATTATAGGCACCCAAATTAAAAAAAAAGTGCTTACATTTGGTTCTGAACTGGAATGTTTTCCTGGATCAGATCCTTAAAATGGCCACTCTTGTGACTTAATGAAAAAGAATAAATTATCTTATGTGGTTTTGTAAGGTGGATTTAGCTACCTAACATTAGGCACCTTCATTTGACATTTTTAGCCTGTAGTCTTCGCTGAAAATGCATCCGTGGCAGTTACAAACTAGCTAGATTATGATCTTGTTAGCTGTTGCTTTGTGTCACATTGCATTGCAGTGCCTTTCTAACCAGCTTATCAAGTGACAGAATGTAATAACACTGTATGTGATGGTTAGTGTGATGTCATGAAAGATGAAAAGATGTTTCTTACCTACCAAACCAGAATGCAGAGTTCCATATATCTTCATCAACTGATGACAGTATTGATTTGCTACCTTATTAGGAGCTGTATCTTCTATGTGGTTTACTCCAATTTCAGTTGTAGTGATATTACAATGCTGACCACTGCAAAAATTACCGAAAGAATCTGGAACTTGGGTCCTGGAAGGTAAGTGATAATTGTAGACATGATAATGTCACATAATTTCCATCGTTGGTCTTCTATATGCATATTGACTATTCTATCAGGAGCTTTGCATTTTACATCTTGTAAAGAAACCAGCATGCTGCTGGCACTTCATTATCGTCAAAGCTGATTTTCAAGTGTTTTTGTTTGTAAAGTGTCTTTATGTTATATATGTATATTACTTCTGAGAGAACACTGTGTCACTGCACATGCACAAAATTCATGGTCCCCCCATAGATTTATTTGCTTCCCCATAGAAAAATGTCTTTCTGACAGGGAAGTAAAAGGAAGTTACAACAGCAGTTGCACACCCCTCCACAGTAGGGTGGGTGCACTATTTCAGATGTCCAGAGCAGCTGGTAAGGAGGTAAATCACTGCAGGGGGAGGGGAAGGGGTTGGAAACATCCTGGCTAGGGGTGTCTACTCTGCACCAGGTTGAGCTGCTAGTCTCAGGTAGGTTATGGACTGGGAAAGATGGGACTTCCTTGTCCCCTGAAAAGATTAGCCAGGGTCTGATATAGATCCGACACACCTCCAGAAACTTCCCTCAGCAACAGAAAGCTATGCACCCCCCCCCACACGCACTTCCTGTCCCCATCTCTCTTCAACTGTAAGAGGAGTAGACACGATATTGGGAGGTGCTCCCTCATTTGCCTCAGCCCTATCCAGACATACACAGACCCCACCCACCAAGCCTCACCCCCAACACAGCTGAACCCTCTCCTCTAAACTTCCCCCCTTGCCTCTGCAACTCACCTACATGCAGACCCCCCACTGAGGCCCTTCTCCCAACAAGTCTACCCCTATGCACCTAGACCGTGTATAGAACCCCAACATCTGGACTCCCATCCCACTGAGCTCCAAACAGCTCCATGTGGTCCCATGCTCCCAACACCTACATGGCTACACTCAGCCTCCTCACAGATACCCCACCGAGCTCCTGTGCAACCATATACTGCCTGCAAATGGACCTTCCACTGAGCCACCTGCACCAGATTGACCCCCACCAAACCATCTTACTGTACACCTGGATGCCCCCACGCTAAGCCCTCCACACTTGGATCCAGCCGGGCTAAACCCATCTCACACCTGGATTGGGAGCAAGGTCTGAGTGTGTGTGCAAGACTCTATCTCTCTCACTTGCTACCATGAGACACCTGTGTCAGGGCTGGGTGCAGTCTCATGGAACTATTGGTGTCCCAGAGGAGTGCTATATTGTATGTAGATGTTTTGATTTTTTATGAAGATTTTTTAATCTTTTGGCACATAATTCCCTCAGGTGTAACATATGCAGTATGATAATGGGTTTGAGGAAGCTTGAGAACAAGTCTCCAACAAAGATGATCTTCAATAAAAATGCTTTTATAAAAGATAATTTGTATTGTTATATACCAGGGGTTCCCAAACTTTTTGACACGGGGACCAGTAAATCCATTCACAAGCTTTTGGAGGACCAGTGACATTCATTTGCATATTTGCATATTCATTAAGCAAATGATGAATATTCAAATAAGTTGTTTCTGGTCCTCCCAAAACCCCCAGTGCCAGCATTAGCAAAACTTTTGATACAGTCACCCACAATATTCTTGCCAGCAAGTTAAGGGAATATGGATTAGATAAATGGACTGTAAGATGGATAGAAAGCTGGCTAGACCAGGGTTTCCAAAACTTTTTACTTTAGTTGGAACCCGGTTCTTTTAGTACTGTTTTTTGCAGCCCAAAAATATAAACACATATAAAAAAAGAATGAAAAATGAATAAATTTCCAGTTTTCACCCAGCTGGATCCTCCACCCAGCCTGGGCCAGGGCTTGGGGGACCTGGCGCTGCATGGGCACTCCAGGAGGTGGGAACAGGAGCAGATTGGGGATAGGGTATCTGGCTAGGAGGGAGGGTGCAAGGAAGGGTTAGGTTGCCAGGTGTCCGGTTTTGTACCGGACAATCTGGTATTTGAGGGTTTTGTCTGATAAACAAATTGAGAAATTACCAGACATATAAAATGTCCGGTATTTTCTAATTAGGTAAGTTTTATTATAATTAGGTGTATCAGTCCTCAGCTGCGAACTGCCTGGATGGTAGATGTGCTCACGCTGCCTGAGTGTGTCTACCTGCCAGGCAGTTCGCAACTACTCGAGGGAGGGTATGTGGGGGGGGGGGCCAAAATGGAATCCCCAAGCAGACTCACTCCTCTGCCAGGGTCTGTAGGGTCTGCATGTGCCCAGGTCAGTCCCCCCCTTCTCCTCCCGATCTCCCAGTCAAGCCCTGCTGCCCCTGTCCAGCCCTGCTTCCGGCGGTCAGTTCTCCCCGCCTCCCACCAATCTCCCCCGGTCAGCCCTGCTCCCCAACGACCCCCAACCAGCCCAGCTGCCCCATCCAGCCCTGCTTCCCGCAGGGCCTGCTCTCCCATCCTCTTCCTCCTGTTCTCCCCTGGCCAGCCCCCCCGCCTCCCGTCCAGCCCTGGTTCCACCGCCTGCCCTCCCCGATTTCGGCTGGACAGCCCCACTGCCTCCAACCCTGCTTCCGCCACCTGCCCGCCTGGCCCCACCCCATCTCCGCGGGACAGCCCCGCTACCCCCAACCTTGCTTCCGTCCCCCGCCAGCCTCCCCCATCTCCACGGGACAGCCCCGTTGCTTCCAACCCTGCTTCTGCCGCCCGCCCGCCTGGATCTTCATGGGACAGCGCCGCTGCCTCCAACCCTGCTTCCACCGGCCGCCCACCCGCCTGGATCTCCATGGGACAGCCCTGCTACCCCAACCCTGCTTCCACCGGCTGCCCACCCGCCTGCCCTGATCTTCACAGGACAGCCCCGCTGCCCCCAATCCTTCTTCCCGGCAGCCAGTTCTCCTTTCCCCCCGCCACCACCTCCTCCCAGCCAACCCCGCTCTGCTCCCCTACCAGCAGCCACGCTGAGGCCCGGTATTTTTTTCCCACGGCCCAGTACCGGGCCGCGGCCCATAGTTTGGGAAACGCTGCTCTATACTAAAGGAGTTCCATGTTGTGCCTGTCTAGAGTTAATGATACTTAGATCCATGACATGACCTATATTGATTAATTTTATATTCATTTATTTTCTAAGAAAACATAACAGTTCAGTTTTGAACAAGTGAATGAGGACACTTAATTTAAAAGAAGAAAGCTGCTGTCAATTTGGGTGTATAGTAAATACCCGATACGAATATTTACTAATGGATAGCAGCAAAACAGATAGTACTTTCGCAGACTGGCAAGAAATACTAGGTCAAATTCTGGTCTCTATTGTGCATGCTATACATGTTATTGGAACTACAGGTTGGACCTCCCTGGTCTGGCACCCTCGGGACCTGAACCATTCCAGACCTGGGAGTTTGCCGGACCAGGGGAGGTCAATGCTTCCCTGTTGGCAGCCCTGCTGATGGTTCTTCTTCCTGGGGCTCCCAACGCTAGGTTCCCTGCTCTGATGCTGACCTGCTAAAGCTGGACAGGCTGAGGCTCCCCGCTCTGCTGCCTGCCAGCTGTGCCGGGGTTCCCCAGCCAGGGCAGTCTGGCCACCGCCAGCCCTGCTACCTCTAGCAGTTCCTCAGGGTTTCTCAGCCCTAGGTTGCCAGGCCGCCGCTGGCCCTGCTGCTGTGGTCCAACCCCACTGCCACTGAGGGTTTCCCTGGGTTCCCCAGCCACTGCCAGCCACGCTTTCAGGGGCACTCCGAGAGCCTGACCCCACTGAAACTGGGGTTCCCCAGTTAGGGCAGAGGCTCCCTGATGCTGCCTGGCCCCACTGATGCTGGGGTTCCCCTTCTAGGGCCAGGACTCCCCAGCTGCCACCTGCCACTGCTTGGCCCTGCTGCCACAGAGAGTTTCCTTATCAGGGCTGTCTGGGCATCCCAGCCTTGCTGCTGCCAGAGGGGTTCCTGGGATTCCCTGGCCCCACTGACACCGGGTTCCCCGGTGTGGGGGAGGAGGCTTCCCGATATGCTGCCTGGACCCATTGATGCTGAAGCTCCCTTGTCCAGCTGCTGCTGGCCCAAGTGGGACTCCCCAAACCCCGTGTTCTCTCACTCATGGAAACTGGTAGCATTATAATTATTTACAGATATAAAACCTAAATCTTAATAACATTCAGTGAATACTAAACATAGAATGCTTCTGTGCTAGTGGGACATGCAAATGGAGCAAGGTCATAAGCTCACTGCACATGATGGATTTCATTATATTTGTATTAAATCTTAAGAAAGGATTGTGTGTATTTTAAAATGCTGTGTCTTAGGACCAATTCTTTCAGATTGTCTCTCTTAAATAAGAAGTGTTGATTTCAGTGGGACTGTAGGGTAATGAGTCATCACCTTACAAGGGAATACAGCACTTCACAAGATGATTTCTTTCATCTCTTAAAGGAAATATAACAAAAGTCTATTGTTTTCTAATGGTAACTAGCCCAGAGCACTGAGAAACTCGAGAACAGCTCTCCAACAAAGATGATCTTCCATAAACATGCTTTTATAAAAGATAATTGACATTGTTTAATGATAAGCAGTTCCATGTTGTGCCTATCAGGAAGTAATGATACTTACATCCATGACAAGACCTTGAAAATTTTCCAAGGGATAAGGCAAAATTGAAGTTGGGTAGCTAAAACCTAGTTCAACTCTCTGAAAATACAAATGTCCAGCGGAACCCAACTGAATTTTTAGTTGTATGGGAGCACTCATTCTCTTCAGCTGTACTTCTGCCAACATCAGATTTAGAGACACTTCAGAGTAGGAATGTAAAAAGTCATTTTAAAATGTAACTGTATAACTGCTAAAAATCCTAGCAGTTACACAGTTAAGCTTATATAGAAGCTTTATATTGCAGAGGCCACAGCAAAGCCTCCTTGGGAGCAGGGTGGCAGCCCCTGCAGGCCCCATTTCCAGGAAGCTAGTATATAACCTTCAGCGGGGGGAGAAAGGGCAGGCTCACCACAGACCAGGGATGCTCCATCCAGGCAGCTGGAGCAGCCCCTGCCTGCGATGGGCTTACAGTTACCTGGCAGTGGTGGGTGGGTAACTGCCCCAGCCCTTACTGGTTAACCAGAACTAGTAAGCCTCATCCATTACTAGGCGGAGGCATAACAGTTAACCATTTATATCCCTACTTGGGAGGAGGAAGGAGAGGAACAGTATTAGAAAAAAAAATTTCCTTTTTTGCTAATGTGACAAGACAAAGTGGTCTGATACCAGATAAACACTAAAATTTTATTTATATTGCATGTATTGTATGTTTAGAGGAAAAGTTGATCTGAATGTGTAATTGACTGAGATTCAGTGAATTAATAAGTTGTATGCTATATTAGGATATTATAAATTCAAGTATCCATTTAAATAGGCCCATAGAATATATAAAAACAAATCATAAATACTAGGTTTTAAAAGGAAAACTTAATTATATCATAACATTTGAATAGTTCTGTAAAATCAGGCTGCACAGTCTCAGAGGATTTCTTTTTCTGTTGAAAAAAACTGTAAATATAACTGAAGAAGGGGAATAAACAGTATAATGAGATTTCGGTCTGAGATTGTACGTGCTGCTAAACATTATATTAATGACTTGTTAACTACAGCAGTAAACAAGGTAAAATTATGCCCTCGCTGGCATCATAGGGCTATTTAAATATTAGTTGCTATGGTTAAGTTAAAATAGTTAGGACAATTTGATTGTAAAAGTAATTTCAGTCAGATTAGGCATTCAAGAATGACAAAGCATTCCTAAAGAAGCCCCAGTGGATTATTTAACCACAAATGTGATAAATCTTTTCTCCATTAATTAAGCCTATAAGTAAGTATTTAAATGTAATTCCCACTAGTTCAGTTAATCTCTTCTAGTGAACCAGAAATAAAGCACCTATAAGAGGATCAAGACTTAAATTGAGTATAACAACCTATGTTTCACAATTGATTTTTATCTCTTAATAGGAACTCCTTTTTATAAGCATTAGTTTGAATTACATAGGCAGAGGCAAGATTTCAAAATGTGCATGAGATACAGGATGTAACATACCAAAGACAATGCCTACTATGCCAGAAATACTGTTTGTCTAAAAATGAAATTCTAAATGTCAAAAAGTATAGAAATATCTCCTAAGCTAAAAAAAGAATATAAAACATAGGTTGGAAAAGAGATTCAGGACTGTCACAGGCAAAATATATGATTGCAATAACAAGTTTTATGTGATTTGTGTAATATGCTTATTTTTAAAGTCTCTGTCTCTCTCTCTCTCTCTCTCTCTCTCTCTCTCTCAAGGTGTGTCTAGACTACAGGACTCTTTCGAAAAAAGTGGCCTTTTTTTAAAAAAAAACTTCCCCTGTGTCTAGACTGCTGCCTTGTTCTTTCGAAAGTAAATCTATAGAACGTGGCAGTTTTTTCGACCGCGGAAAACCGCATTTTAAGAGGAATAATGCCTTTTTTCGAAAGTGCTCTTTTCAAAAGTACTGGCTGTTGTCTAGACGCTCTCTTTCAAAAGAAAGAAGCTTGTAGTCTAGATGTACCTTCTGAGGTTTTAAAGCACCACCGATTACCATATTATCTGAGTGTCTTCCATGTAAAATGGATAAACAATAGCCAGGTTCCTAGCATACTTCATAGAGTGCCTGGTTCTTGTACCTTTTTTGAGGAGAAATAACATATTACATTCAAAATGGCATGCTGACTAGAGCTGTAGGGAACATTTTGCATATTTTTGGTAAATATATGTTTCATCAATGCTGAAACAATTAACAGATCCAAGGAACTGCTGTGGAAGAGTCTGGGAGCTGGGGATCAGAGATTAATTCAATCTAGGGAGAATCTGAGACGCTATCTAGGCCAGCTTTTGAAATGGTAGGGTTACAGCGCTACTGGAGTACCACTCCTCTCTATTTACCTCACAGGCAGGGAGGCCCAACTGCATTATTCTACCTGGACTCCCATTAAATCTTCCACTGCTGTGAAACAAACAAGAAATTTAAAAAAATCTGTGGTTTCAAAGTAGCAAATAAATGTATTGGGTAAAAGGCAAAGTCATGACAATGTGTGCATAAAATGCTAAACAACCACATGATGTAACTACTTCCTTAAACCTCTTTCCCTTTCCCCTCCCCCTTTTATTTTATCATTCCTTTTCTCTTCTCTTTTTGGGGGTTTGTTTGTTGCTTTAAAGATATTTCTCTAGAAAGCATCATAGAACTATATATGTCTTATTCTCACATGGAATTCTAATCAATAAACTAGGGAAATGCAACCTAGATGGGGCTACTATATGGTGGGTGCATAACTGGCTGGATAACAATTCTCAGAGTGTAGTAATTAACAGTTCACAATCACGCTGGAAGAGCATAAGTGGTTTTCCACAGGAGTCTGTTTTGGGATCGGTTCTGTTCAATATCTTCATCAATGATTTACATCAGTGGTTCCCAACCTTTTTGAGCTTACAAACCCCTTCTCAATGTCTTAAAATTTCATGGACCCTGTCGAAGAAAAAAATAAAAGGAAAGAAAAGGAAAGGGAAAGGAAAAGTAAGGGAAAAAAAGAAAAGAAAAGTAAGAGGCACATCGCGATTTAAAACATTTTAAACTTCCCATGGACCCCCTAGAGTACTGTCGCAGACCACCAGGGGTCTGCAGACCACAGTTTGGGAACCACTGATTTAGATGATGGCATAGAGCAGGGCTACTCAACACGCAGCCCACGGGCCACATGCAGTCCACGGCCCATTTGTTTGCGGCCCACAGTGCGGTTAGGATTTATGCAGGGCTTAACACGTGGCCCACAGGTGGGAGCCAAAACAAAACAGTAGTCAAAGAATGGTCTTCTTATGATATGCATTTTAGCAGTTAAATACCTGGACTGTCATTACTCATTAAAAGTGCAATATGGGTGGAAATTGAGTAAATATTACATTTCATTAATATCAGGAGAACTGACTTAAACGGGGCCTGTGTGTTGTGTAGTCTTGCCTTATATTTGTATTCATGCCTGTCAGTGTGAAAAAAATTATTTGCATATATTTACAAACATATTTGCATGTATATGCAACCACACTTAAGTTGAGGCCGTTGGCATGTTCTGTGAGTATCATTGTGGCCTCCAGGGCTTCCAAAGTTGAGTAGCCCTGGCACAGAGAGTACGCTTATTAAGTTTGCAAATGATACCAAGTTGGGAGGGGTTGCAAGTGCTTTGGAGGATAGGGTCAAAATACAAAATGATCTGGACAAACTAGAGAAATGGTCTGAGGTAAACAGGATGAAGATTAATAAGGACAAATGCAAAGTACTCCACTTAGGAAGGAACAATTCATGTCACACATACAGAAAGGGAAGCGACTGTCTAGATGGAGTACTGCAGAAAAGGATCTAGGGGTCATAGTGGACTACAAGCTAAATATGAGTCAACAGTGTGACACTTGCAAAGAAAGCAAAAAAAGCAAACATGATTCTGGGATGCATTAACAGGAGTCTTGTGAGCAAGACACTAGAAGTCATTTTCCCACTCTATTCTGCGCTGAGTAGGCCTCAGTTGGAGTATTGTGTCCAGTTCTGGGAACCACATTTCAAGAAAGATGTAGAGAAATTGGAGAATGTCCAGAGAAAAGCAAAAAGAATGATTAAAGGTCTAGAGAACATGACCTATGAAGAAAGACTGAAAGAATTAGGCTCCTTTAGTTTGGAAAGGAGAAGACTGAGAGGGGACATGATAACAGTTCTCAGGTATCTAAAAGAATGTCACAAGGATGAGGAAGAAAAATTGTTCTCCTTGGCCTCTGTGGATAGGACAAGAAGCAATGGGCTTAAACTGCAGCAAGGGAAGTTTAGGTTGGACATTAGGAAAATTTTCCTAACTGTCAGGGTGGTTAAACACTGGAATACATTGCCTAGGGGGGGTTGTGGAATCTCCATCTCTGGAGATATTTAAGAGCAGATTAGACAGACATCTGTGATCTAGACAATGCTTGGTCCTGCCATGAGGGCAGGGGACTGGACTCAATGACCTCTTGAGGTCCCTTCCAGGAACTGGAATAAAAAAAAATGAAATGAACTGGCTTAAAGCAAGCCAGTGGCTGTGCTGTGAGCAGAAGTCAGGAACACCTGGGTTCATGCTTAGTTTACTAGAACTGCTGTGACTCCAGCATGTGCTGAACAGTCATAACGTAGCAGTGCTTCTGGCAGGGAAAACATTGTGAACTGTAAAATACCCACAGCAGACTGCTGCAAAGAAATGTTAATGCTAAAAGGCCAATCACATTGTAACAAGTGAAAGCCATCATGAAAACCAAAGCTAGTGCATTCCAAATTGCCCAGCTGAGTAATCTTAAAGATTCCGGTCTTCAATATGTAAGTGGGCTCACACTGGTCATTTCCAGAAAAAAAACTTTAATCAAATTTACAACTGCAGCTAACACAGAATTCTGTGTTTCTAGTCAGCTATTAGTCCCACTGCATTTATTGCATTGCTGAGTAGGTTATACTCACTTAGGATCACACTGAGAAAGATTTCAGTCTGGAAGCTTGGCTTCAAAGCTGATATTATTACAACATATGAACTTGTGCATTCAAAAGCTGAAAAAAGCTCAGATTTATCTAGTGCAACCCTTGCACTGTGAGTTAGCCCCAATTATCCAATACAGATTGAACCCCTCTAGTCCAGCACCCTTGGGACTTGACTGGTGCCAAACCAGAGAATTTGCTGAATCAGGGGAGGTCAATATGGTCTAGGAGCATTACCAACACTTCCACTGCTTACTGGGCTCTTAGTAGACATTTAGGGGTAAATTAGAGCTAAATAACAGCACAGAACACTGAGAGCCAGGACTAGTGACTATAAACAAACTTTATGGGACCATGGGAAACTTGGCCACACTTACGATATGTGGACATCTGGCTAAATAAAATCATTCCAGACAACAGAGGTTGCCAGACCAGAGAGTGCCAGAGTTGAGAGATTCAAATTGTAACATCAAATTGTTGAGTCCAGAGACAGTAAAGGAGAGCAAATATATGGATCCATTATTTGCACACTGCTTCATGTCATCCTAGCATAAATGAGTACGTGGTTCACTATAGTCTCCCCTCTTTATACCTAACCATTAAAATTCAATAATTCTTGCATTGCCATCACCACAATATGCACATGCAACAAAACCAAACATTATTACTATTTTACTATATTATGTCATCATAACATACACACTACTTTTGCATACATACTATATGAAAAAGGAGTAAAATCCTGGCCCCATTAAATCAATGGGAATTTTTTTAATTACTTCAAGGGGACAGGATTTCACTCAAGAAGTTTAAAATCAAGTGAAGCCACATAAAGTAAATCCAGTGCACCATAGGGACTGTGGGAGATAGAGAGTTCACAGAAGAGGGGGCTATGCCCTCAGAAAAATGTTATTTACATTTGCATATTGGACTTGCAATCATTTGAAATGACTTGCTTTTGTTTGTTTGTTTGTTTGTTTGTTTGTTTGTTTGTTTTGGTGCTTTAGTTATTTGTCAATTTGTATTATTTAATTTTTTCTACCCAGAGTCATGACTGGCTGCAGGCACGGCGATGGGAGGTTGGGATGAATGTTGGGGGGCTAGCTGAAAAAAGTAGGTTTTAAAGAGGGGTTGAAAGGGTCATTTACTCACTGGCACAGGAAAGGAGAAAGACTGACCCAGCTGTAGGGAAAAGGAGAGACAAAAGCAGAGAGTGTTGACTTAGAGAAGGCATCCAGATAAATTAGTATAGAAAACACATTTATCTGGATACATTTAACCGTGAATCTATCATCAACCTCTCTGTACAACAGTAGTCAGTCTATTTGATTTCCTGATTCGAAAGGAGCACAGCATAGATCAGTCTGCCAACACTTTGTCTAGACTTGCTGGATAAGAGTAATCATATACAATTACAATAGTTGACCAATCTTCTTATTTGTTTGTTTTTTAGTTTAGCACATTACACTGTAATCTGCCAAAATAGAGTTTATAGCTGAAAGCGAGCAGACTGTTCTTCATGTTTTGCAGAAGCTAAGGGCTTCCAGTTACTCAAAGACAAATCATGTTGAAGCAGCTTTCGCCTGAAGAGTTCTTTGTGTAGTTGGAAAACCTTCAGTGGTCTCCTACTGAGGAACTCCTAGTACTTGGATGGTGAGGTCTGTCATGTTAGCAGCAGCCTCCTCCCCTTCTCCCCCCCCCCCCCCCCAAAGATTTTTGCTCATCAGCGAAAGAAGGAATTGTGTCATGAGAAGCTGTTTCCACTCTCTTCACCAAAAGAATTCCTCCTTTCTTTCACTTAGCAGATCCTCTTGCTGTCTCCCTTCTACCAGTCTTTCCCCTTTCATTGCTGTGGATGAAACATACACTTTATGTCTTCCTGTCTGAATGAATTTAGCTGGTGGAGCTCATCTCTCCTTCCCCAATGCCTAATAGCAGGGCCATACCATTAGGCACTACCTGGTTCAACTGCCTGCTGAGCCATTATCTTTAAATCTATTCCTTGTGTTCCTTGAGATATGTGCAAGAGAATGGGATAGAATGTGAGCAGTGGAAAGACAGATAAATGTCTAGTACAGCTTTGATCAGACCATTTTAAGTATCTACTGAAAGAGAGAAAGAGCAAGGGTATGTCCACACAGCAAAGTTATTTCGAAGTAACAGCCATTATTTCGAAATAACTTTACCAGTGTCTACACAGCCAAACTGCTATTTCAAAATTAAATTGAAATAGCAGAGGGCTTATTTCGAAATTGGTAAACCTCATTCCACAAGGAATAGCGCCAATTTAGAAATTGCTATTTCGAAATAAGTGCTGTGTAGATGCTTATTTTGAAATAGGGGGCTTCCAGCCCTGCCCAGGGTGCCCTGCTGGCCACTCTAGGCCCAACTAGGAAAACTCCTCTCCTCCCCCCGTCTCCCGGAGCCCTTAAACGGGTAGACTCTGGCCACAGCGCCTGTGCCAGCTCCAAGCCTGCTAGCCCAGAGCCAGCAGTTGCTGCACCTGACCCAGTGGCCCCAGCATGAGCCAGGCAGCCAGTGCCAGCCAGCCCTCCACCGCTCCCCAGGACCAGTCTACCAGCTCCCAGGAGCCTGCCAGGGGCTGGAAAAGGTGGGCGCCTGCCTGGTCCAGTACGGAGATCAGGGACCTAATTCAGGTTTGGGGGGATGCCACCAACACTAAACAGAGGAACGCAACTGTTTACAGGTGGATGTCTGCCAGCCTGGCCACCAAAGGCCACATGCGAACCGAGGAGCAGGTTCGCATGAAAATAAAGGAGTTGCGCCAGGCCTATGCCAGGGCCACAGGGGGCAGCTCCCAACCAGGGGCAGAGCCAGACCCTTGCCCCTATTTTGATGCCCTGAACTGCATCCTGATGGGCGGGACGGTCCGTGCCCTCCAGGTGGTCATCGACCCTGGGGCAGAAGGCCCTGACCAGAAAACGGAGGAGGAGGGCTAGGAGCTGCAGAAGCCTGGAGGGAGCGTACCACGCACCCAGGATCCCTGAGCTGTCCCAGCGGGCCTGTCGCTGGTGTCGTCTGAGGCTGGGGAGGCAACAACATGTGAGTGCCATCACTGTCCCCTTATGCGGGGGGTTGGGGTGGAGAGAGAAGGAGACCAGGGACCCTTGCTGGCCACGGCTCACGCAGCAACCTGTGCATGTGGCATGCCACCCCTGGGCACGTGGCCCCAGCTGGCTGCCACACAAGGGCCGAGGCCTGTTACCCACACGCGTGTATGTATGAAAGCACATGACGTGCTCCTGACCCCGGGGTGGGACACAGCAGGATGCCCTCCCTCCACAAGCCCCCTCTACACAGGGGCAGGGGCCATCTCCACCCCCGCCACAGACCCACACCACATACAGCACAGGGGCATGGTGCAGTCCCGGGCCCGCTCCCACTCCTGGAGATAGCAGGACATCCCGAACATGGCCTCTGTGCTAGCACATCAGCGCCAATGGTACGGAGACCTGTCATCCTCGCCTTGCAGAGGTGGGCTGGGCTTCACCCACTGTGTCCCCAGGGATAACTGACCACTTCTCTTGTTTGTCCACAGCCACACCAGTTGCGAGTGCAGGGTGCACCACCCTGCCCAGGACATCCTCCTGCACCCGGGCACTCCGCAGGCTGATCCGTAACCAGAAGGAGTACCAATGGCAGCACCTGGGGATCCTGCGAAGCCAGCACTGCACCCTGGACTACTGGGTGCACGAAGACCTGCAGCTGCGGCGGGAGAGCTGGTGGGAGCTGCTTGCCCAGGGCTGTGCCATCTGCGACCACCTGCAGACCCTGGTGCAGAGATTGGTGCCTCCTGCTGCTCCAGTCCCTGCTGCCTCCCCCTGCACCCGCAGTGCTGGGAGACAGATGGGACAGCAAGACCCCCAACCCTGAGCCAAGAGCTTCTCCTCCCACTTCCTCCCCTTGCCTCCCCCTTTCAGCCCTCCCCCAGGTTTACCCCTCCTCTCTCCCACCCTCTGGCCTCCCCTCTCCCGCCTTCATTCCCCCACACGCCCCAGTTTTGTTCAATAACAAGAGTTTGTTTTCTTCAACACATGTGTCTTTATTATACATCAGGAAGGGAGGTTAGAGAGGGGTAAGTGGAAGGATGTGAGGGTGGAATGAGGCACAAGCCCCCAGTGGGGGGGCTTTGCTGTCCCTCAGCGAGGTAGGCAAGTAAGCAGGGAAATCTGAGAACTGGCTGTCCGGGAGGGGAGGGAGAGGGCGTCCCTTTAAGCACAGGCCTCAGATAGCCTCAGGCAGCAGCCACACACGGTAACTCCTGACCTGATGCCCTGCCAGATCCAGTTCCGGCTGGCCTGAAATGCGATTGAGCGTCCAATCAGTGTGGACGTGCTATTTTGAAATATCAAAAGACTATTTCGAAATGCATTTTCTGTGTAGACGCGTGTCAAGGGGCTGCCCTGGTCATGTCCCCCAGCCCCCTTCTCCGGCACTCTGTTTTCCTCCCGTCTGGCCGGATCGTGAGGTTCCGGCACTCCCTGGTTGTCCAGGCAATACCCCGAGCAGGGAGGTGAGGGGGGGTCCAGGCCCTTCCTCTCTCCAGACCCCAGCCCAGGGCCCTAAGGCAGGGGAGAAAATCCTCTCTCCCCTCGCCTGGCTGATGGGGCTACGTGCCGCAACTCATCAGCCCGCGGGCATCTGTTTTGCACCCGCCCTGGGCTGCTTCCTCACCCCCGCTCACCAGGGTGCTTCGTGTGCTGCTTCCTCGAGGCCCTGAGCCCCCTCATCCAGCACTCTGGCTGGCCTCCCCCGTCCAAGTGCCTCTGCCATCTTTATCTTGTCATAGAATCATAGAATCATAGAGCTGGAAGAGACCTCAGAAGGTCATCAAGTCCAGCCCCCTGCTCTAGGCAGGACCAATCCCAACTAAATCAACCTGGCCAGGGCTAGGTCAAGCCAAGACTTAAACACCGCTAGGGATGGAGACTCCACTACTTCCCTAGGTAACCCATTCCAGTGCTTCACTACCCTCCTAGTGAAATACTTTTTCCTAATATCCAACCTGGACCTCTCCCACCACAACTTGAGACCATTGCTCCTTGTTCTGCCATCTGTCACTACTGAGAACAGCCTCTCTCCATCCTCTTTGGAACCTCCCTTCAGGAAGTTGAAGGCTGCTATCAAATCCCCCCTCACTCTTCGCTTCTGCAGACTAAACAAACCCAACTCCCTCAGCCTCTCCTCATAAGTCATATGCTCCAGCCCCCTAATCATTTTGGTTGCCCTCCGCTGGACCCTCTCCAATGCGTCCACATCCTTTTTGTAGTCCACATCCTTCACTACTTGTGAAGGGAGCCACCCCGCCCCTCCAGGACGCCTGTGCCGGCGTCCCCCAGGGCAGCTCCTCCCTCTTCCCTACTGACCCCACCCCCAGCGTCCTTCCCCGTGCCGACGTCAGCGTGCATCGGGGTTTCCCCTGGGGCATTAGCGGGGGCGCCGGCTCCGCCGCTGCCTGTGCCGCGCGCATCCGCCGCCACAGTCTCTCCCGGGGCGGAGAAAGCCTCCCCCAACGCGTCCGGGGGAGCGCCAGCCAAGCCACCAGTCAGGCGGCGCGTTCCTGCCACCTCCGCCGCCGCTTCCCTCGCGGCGGGGGAAACCGCTCTGCGGCTCTCCGCCCCCCGGGGGGGGGCCCGGTTAGTGTGGGGTTGTGCCACCCCGTCACACACCTCCCCCTCTAAGTTGAGTTCTGGGGATTCCCCCAACCCACTTGTTCTTTCCGCACTTCACGAAAGGAAGTCTGAGTTCTGGTGAGCCGCCCCTGGGCAGTGTATCACCTGGAAACAGTACGGCTAGAGTGCCAAGTACCACCGCATTATTCGAGCGTTCGTCCCTTTCATCAATTGGATCCATTTTAATGGTGCATGGTCCGTAATCAGCAGGAACCGATCCCCTAAAAGATAATAACGTAAGGCTTTGATGGCCCACTTGACTGCCAGAGACTCCTTCTCAATAGTCGCATAGTTTTTTTCCCGGGAGAACAGCTTGCGACTCACATATAACACTGGATGTTCCTCTCCTCCCACTTCCTGCGCCAATACCGCCCCTAACCCTACCTCAGAAGCGTCCGTCTGCAAAATGAACGGTTTCGAGAAATCCGATTGCTGTAGCATAGGGGCGGACACTAGGCGCCGTTTGATGGCGTCAAACGCCTGCCTACACCTTTCGGTCCACTGCACTTTTTGAGGTTGATTATTTTGTGTCATGTCCGTCAAGGGAGCAGCTAGGGTTGCGAAATTGGCTATGGACTGTCTATAATACCCTGCTAACCCCAGAAATTGCCGTATTTGTCTTTTGGTTACTGGTAGAGGGTAGTTCCACACAGCACTCACTTTGTCCACTAAGGGTTTCAGTCGCCCTCCTTCCACAGTATAGCCTAAGTATGATACTTCCCGGCACCCAAACCTGCATTTCTTCGGGTTCGCTGTCAAGCCTGCTTCTGCCAGAGTCTCGAGAATAGCGCGTACATGCTGCAGGTGCTGGTTCCATGTCGTGCTGAAGATGATGATGTCATCAATATAAGCGACGGCGTACGGCTGGTGTTTACGCAATACCCGGGCCATGAGTCGCTGGAATGTTGCGACTGCGCCATGGAGCCCGAATGGCATAGTTATAAACTGATACAGTCCAAACGGGGTCGCGAAGGCCGTCTTTTCTCTTGCCTCGGGGCCTAACAGGATTTGCCAGTACCCCTTCGTGAGATCGATCGTGGAGAGGTACTGAGCTTCCCCAATTCGTTCTAGGAGCTCATCTACCCGAGGCATGGGGTAGGCATCAAATCAGGAGATGGCATTCACTCCGCGGAAATCTATACAAAACCGCAGTGTTTTATCCGCCTTTGGTACTAACACTATTGGGCTCCACCAGTCACTGCGTGACTCCTCCACCACCCTCCACTGTAACATCATCTGCAGCTCCTGTCTCACAGGTTCCCACAATTTATTGGGTAAGGGCCTGAGAGTTTTACGAACCTTCCTCCCTGGTTCCGTGTGTATTTCGTGGCTCGCGAGGGTGGTCTTACCCAGCCGGCTGGTCAATATGTGGGGGAACGCCTGCAGCAACTGCTCCACCTCCTTCCTCTGCACGGGTGTCAGCTCCCCCTCTATGCGGGGCTCCTCCTCCGGTTCACACCACGGGCCTAAGTCCAACTCGGGGGGGCTGAGGGTCGATGAAGAGCGCTTCTCAAGGTTTCCACCTCTTTAACAGATTTACATGATATATCTGGGTGTCCTTCCTCCTTCCATACAGTCTTATCTCATAATCCACCTTCCCGACCCTCCTCAGGACTTCAAACGGACCTTGCCATTTTGCCAGCAGCTTAGAGTCCTGATCACGTAGCAACAATAAGACCCAGTCTCCCAGCGCAAACTCCCTCAAGCGGGCCCCCTGGTTATATCATGCTTCTTGTTGTCCCTGGGCCTTTTCTAAATTACCCTTCGCTAATTCTCCGAGGGACTGCAACCTTTCCCAGAGGTGCAGCACATATTGGACCATTCCCTGGGCCCTTGCCTCCTGCTCTTCCCAGTGTTCTTTTACTAGATCTAATATCCCTCGCGGTTGCCGCCCATATAATAACTCAAACGGGGAGTATCCTGAGGAGGCCTGTGGCACCTCCCGGATGGCGAACAACAGGGCTGGCACCAACTTATCCCAGTCCCGGGGTCGTCCTGTATAAATCATCTTAACATCATTTTTAGCATCTTATTAAACCGTTCTACTAAGCTGTTGGTCTGAGGATGATATACGGATGTGCGTAAGGTTTTAATTCGCAACATCCGACACAGTTCTGTCATCACACGGGAGGTTACATTCGTGCCTTGGTCAGTCAATATCTCTCGGGGGAGTCCCACTCTCGCGAAAATTTTCACCAGTTCCCCTGCAATCGTGGGGGCTGTTGTGGACCGTAAAGGGACCGCCTCGGGGTACCGTGTTGCATAGTCTATCACTACCAGTATAAATTGGTGCCCCTGGCCCGACCTCTCTACCGGCCCTACTAAGTCGAAGGCTATTCGCTCGAAAGGGACCCCTACCACTGGGAGGGGGATGAGCGGGGCCTTCGGAATCCCCGCCAGTGCCATCTGCTGACACTGGGGGCAAGAGTCACAAAAGTCCCAGACCGCCCGGTACACCCCGGGCAAGAAGAACCTTTGCAGTACTCGTTGCTGGGTCTTTTCCCGCCCCAGGTGTCCGGCCCATGGGTTGGCATGTGCCAATTCCAATACTCTCCACCTATACCGGGTGGGGACTAGTAACTGGCGCACCGTCTCGTGTCCCTCCCCTCCACTGGTTACCCGGTATAATCGGTCCCCTTGTACTTCAAATCGCGGACTGTGGCCGTAGCTCCCCTGCGTCCCGTTTCCATCCCCCGGTGTCGACGCTTGCTCCCAGGCTCGTTGGAGCGAAGGGTCCTCCTGCTGGAGTTGGAGGAAATCCCCTTCATCTACATCCAGGTTGAATGGTTGGGCGTCCTCCCCGGAGTTGGTCAGGTCGGGGCCCTTTGCTGCTCCTCCGGTGGCCGAGGCCCTGGCTTCTTCTACTTGAGCTACCACCGGTATCGCTTCTATGCTGGTGCCCTCCGGGGTTGTCACCGCCTGCCCCCATTGTTGTAGTAACAGGCCAAGGCTGGGCCAATCGTATCCTAGTAACGCCGGGTACTCCAGATTCGGGGCTAAAGCCACTCGCTATGCCTCGGTACACCGCCCATCCTCAATCTGTACCCAGGCCGTCGGGTAAGGGCGGATGTCCCCGTGGACGCATTGCATCCAGATGGGCCCACCGGTGGCCGCTCCCCCTTCTACCAGATCGGTTCGCACCATTGTCTGTCCATAGCCTGAGTCCACCAGCGCCTCCACTATTCGCCCCCCTATCTTTATCCTGGCCATTACCTTACTCGGAAGTTTTTCCGGGGTCTGTGCTTCGGAGGCCATCACCTTCCCGAACATGCAATCCATCATGGGGCACTCTCGATGGAAATGGCCCTCCTGTCTGCACTGGAAGCATATAAGTTTACTCGGGGGCCTGATCTTCCGTCCGCCCTCCTTCTCGTTGGTGGGCACCCCCTTTTCACTCTTAGGATCCCCTCTAGGGTTTCGCCATACGGGGGCTAATTTCCTTCCCCAGACGGGCCCCGGCTCCGTAGGCTGTCTCCGTTCGCCTCCGCCTTGACCGCCAGTGCCCTTGCTCGGGGCCGGCGCCCTCCCCGGTATGCCGCCTCCCGGTGTCTTCCCCCATTCCTTGGCCCCTTCGGCGGCCATGAAGTCTTCCATCAGGGTCACCGCTTCTGTTAGGGTCGAGGGGTGGTGGCGTCGGACCCACCTCTGTCCTTCCGCCGGTAATATCTGAACAAATTGTTCCAAAATAACGGTTTCGGCTACCTGCACCCTGGTCTTAGACTCGGGCTCCAGCCACCTTGTTCCTGATTCTTTCAGTCCCTGCGCAACAGCCCGGGGTCTCTCTCCCTGCCAATAACACTCCTGTCAGAACCGCTGGCGATACGTTTCCAGGGTTATCCCTACCTGATCCAAGATTGCCTCTTTCACTTTATAATAATGTAGAGCATCTTTCGTGGACAGCCCCCGGTACGCCAGCTGGGCCAGACCTGACAAGTAGGGGGCCACTATGGTCGCCCAATGTTCCTCTGGCCATCTCGCCGCCATGGCCACCCTCTCAAACGTCACTAGGAATGCCTCTACGTCATCCTCCGGGCCCAACTTCACCAGCCGGATTGGCAACTGTGCCACGCTAGCTCCGCCTTCCTCACCTGGCAGGGGGGCTTCCCCTGTTGCCTGCCTGCCCTCTGTGGCCTGCTGATGCTCCGTGAGCTCTTGGATCAGCTGCCGCTGTTGCTCTTGAAACTGTGACCCCAGCTGCTGCACGATCTGCATCTGCTGGTGCTGCTGCTGGCGCTGGTTTTCCATCACCCACTCCAATACCTTCGCCGCCTCCATTTGGCAATCTCCTTAAAGACACAAACTTATCCTCTTATCCTTAACCTAGAGCCTCCCTAGCTCTCTCTAGCGCCCCCTGCACTCGGGGCCTCCTCGCCGCTCACATTCTCCCCACGTGTCAAGGGGCTGCCCTGGTCATGTCCCCCGGCCCCCTTCTCCGGCACTCTGTTTTCCTCCCGTCTGGCCAGATTGTGAGGTTCCGGCACTCCCTGGTTGTCCAGGCAATACCCCGAGCAGGGAGGTGAGGGGGGTCCGGGCCCTTCCTCTCTCCAGACCCCAGCCCAGGGCCCTAAGGCAGGGGAGAATATCCTCTCTCCCCTCGCCTGGCTGATGGGGCTACGTGCCGCAACTCATCAGCCCGCGGGCATCTGTTTTGCACCTGCCCTGGGCTGCTTCCTCACCCCCGCTCACCAGGGTGCTTCGTGTGCTGCTTCCTCGAGGCCCTGAGCCCCCTCATCCGGCACTCTGGCTGGCCTCCCCCGTCCAAGTGCCTCTGCCATCTTTATCTTGTGGAGGGCGCCGCCCCTCCCCTCCAGGACACCTGCGCTGGCATCCCCCAGGGCAGCTTCTCCCTCTTCCCTACTGACCCCACCCCCAGCATCCTTCCCCGTGCCAATGTCAGCGTGCATCGGGGTTTCCCCTGGGGCGTCAGTGGGGGCACCTGCTCCGCCGCTGCCTGTGCGGCGCGCATCCGCCACCACTGCAGTCTCTCCCGGGGTGGAGAAAGCCTCCCCCGACGTGTCCGGGGGAGCACCGGCCAAGCCACCAGTCGGGTGGTGCGTTCCTGCCGCCTCCGCCGCCGCTTCCCTCGCAGCGGGGGAAGCCGCTCCGTGGCTCTCCGCCCCCGGGGGGGGGGCCCGGTTAATGCGGGGTTGTGCCACCCCGTCACAACACGTTATTTCGAAATAAGCTATTTTGAAATATCTATTTCAAAATAAGCTATTTCGAAATAACGCTGTAGTGTAGACATACCCCAAGGCTGTGTCTACACTGCACCCCTTTTCCGGAAAAGGGATGCAGATGAGACAAGTCGGAATTGCAAATGCAGCGGGGATTTAAATTTTCCCACTCCATTTGCATGAACATGGCTGCCGCTTTTTCCGGCTCGAGCTTTGATGGAAAGCTCCAGTCTAGACGCGGCTCTTGCGAAATAAAGCCTTTTTCCGAAAGATCCCTTATTCCTCTTAAAATCAGGAATAAGGGATCTTTCGGAAAAGGCTTTATTTTCCGCAAGAGCCGCTGTTTGACTGGCGCTTTTTCCACAAAGCCCGAGCCGGAAAAAAGCGGCAGCCATGTTCATGCAAATGGAGCGGGGAAAATTTAAATCCCCGCTTCATTTGCAATTCCGACTTGTCTCATCTGCATCCCTTTTCCAGAAAAGGGGTGCAGTGTAGACACAGCCCAAGAGAGCAAGATTAGAAGATGGGGTAGAAGACTGAAAGGAGCATGGAAACAGACCATGAAAGCATGAAGCAGCAGGAATATATGATAAGGAGGTATAAAGGAAGGGGCCGAGCTCATGCTGAAAACAAAATATTGTGAAAAAGGATGATGGACAGGTGATTCATATTGTTAACTAACAGGGAACTATTAATAAGCAATAAATGGAGGACAACAAACCAGTTCTGGAGAGTGATTATGGAAGTAAGTTATTAGGTAAGTATTAAATGCAGCAGGCTTAATGCCCATAGGTCTCTGTGTATGCCCTTCTCAATTTTTGGATCATTCAGGAACCTGGTGGACACTAACAGATGTTGTGTTTCCAAAGGTATGTCTAAACTACATCCATTTTTCGATAAAGGGATGTAAATTAGACAGATTGAAATTGTAAATGAAGCTGGGATTTGAATTTCCTGCACTTCATTTATATAATGGCGGGCAATGGCTTTTTTTTCTAAAAGCCTCTTTTCGAAAAAAAAAAAAAAAAAAAAAAAACGCGGTCAAAACGGGGATCTTTCGACAGAAATGCCCCATTTCGAAAGATCCTGTAACCCTCAAAAAAAAGCCTCAGCCGCTATTACGTAAATGAAGCACGGGAAATTCAAATCCCGGTTTCATTTACAATTTCGATATGTCTAATTTATATCCCTTTATCGAAAAAGGGATGTAGTTTAGACATACCCCCTAGTCTTCCTGGCATTTCCCCATACAGATTAGCATTCGGGAGGTCTTCCTTTTGATGAACTCTTGAAGAAGAGATTTTTCAAAAGGCCCCACATGAATCTAATGAATCAATGTTTTAAAAAGATAAAGAACAACACCTGTCATGCTGCCATTTTTTTAGAGCTTTAAAACTCCAAGAGCTACATAGAGAGACTGAAACTGATTCAAACTGTCAGCATCTTTATTAACTGACAACTCATGGGTTTGTGGTTTTTTATGTTTCTTTTATTGCTTTTTAAACAATATGCTAACATTCCCTATCATAAACTCCCTTCAATCAAAGAGAACTGGAGCATTGGCAATGAATTTTGTATTCTATTTTGAATCATACCACAGCTTTTGTAATTCACAGCTGAAAATTTGTAAATCTGTCCTTAACATTGTCTTTAGAAAAGATAACAAGCAGTCTTGTGGCACCTTAGCCCTGGTCTACACTAGGAAGTTATTTCAAGGTAACTCCCCTTATTTCAAAATAACAAGCGGAGGGTCTACACTTTAAAGCCCATTATTTTGAAATAGGGGTCTGGCTATTTCAAAATAATAACTCCTGCATTTCATGAGGAATAACGCTTATTTCAAAATAGTGGTAGGGTGGATGCTCCACTGCTGCTATTTCGAAATAACTACTCCCCAGAGTCAAAGTAATTACTTCCCATTGCTTCCTCGGGCTATAAGTTGAGGTACCACCTCCACATTAAGGGAGCTGCCTCAGGCTAATTTTGAGGCTTCCCTATAGTGTGGACATGCTATTTTGAAATAGTTATTTTGGGAGTTATTATTTAAATAAGTTATTTCAAAATAATTTCCTAGTGTAGACATGCCCTTAGAGACAAACAAATTTATTAGGTCATGAGCTTTCATGGGTAAAACTCACTTCATCGGATGAGTTGGAGTGGAAATTACTGAATCCAGGGCATTCATAACAGCAAAAAAAGTTATCCATCAATTTTAGACCAGTGTTAATGAAGCTAATTAAGTCAGGCTGGATGTGTCTCATTCATAACATTAGATGTGGAAATGAAAATATCAAAGGTGGAATTATTGCCTTTGGCAGTTAATATCTTTATTTAAGCCTAAATTGATAGTGTTGAACTTGTAAATGAACTTCAGTTCAGCTGTCTCCCTCTGTATTTGGGTGATGATTTTCTTTTGTAGAAGAATGGCTGCTTTTAAACCCATTATTGAATGTCCGGGGAGGCTAAAATGTTTCCCTACATGTTTATGTGTTTTGCCATTACTGATATCTGATTTGTGTCCATTTATCCTTTGGCACATAACCTGTCTGGTTTGGCCACTATACATGGCAGAGGGGCATTGCTGGCACTTGGACACACAGCCAGCCTGACTTAATTAGCTTCACTAACACTGGTCCTACAATTGACAGGTAACTTATTTTACTGTTATATATACACTGTTATATATACATTGTAATTTCCACTCCAGCTCATCAGAAGATATGGATTTTACCCACGAAAGCTCATGATCTAATACATTTGTTAGTTTCTAAGGTGCCACAAGACAGCTTGCAATTTTTAAAGTTACAAACTAATACAGCTACCCCTCTGAGACTTTTTAGGAAAGATGTTCTCCATATTGCTTTTTTCCTTCTTGAGGCTCACTGCTATGGAGAGTAGTAGATCTTCTTGTTGTCCTAATGCTATAATCAATCACACTAAGCAGGCATGGCACCATATTGCAGCTAATCTACTTTCTGTAAACTGTATGCTTCTTTCTGTTCTGTTCTAATAATTGCCTTTGAAGTCCATTTTTATGGAATATATGTGTCCTCAGTGGCACTCTTCCACTGATCTGTCTACTGCATGAGTGCCTGGCTAAGTAACTCCTTCTCCTTCTTATCTCTCACATAGAATATTAGAATCATAGAATACTAGAACTGAAAGGAAACTCAAAAGGTCATCAAGTCCAGTCTCCTGAACTCATGGCAGGATCAAACACCATCTAGATCATCCCTGATAGGTGTTTGTCTAAACTGCTCTTAAAAATCGCCCATGATGGAGATTCTCCAACCTCCCTAGGCAATTTATCCCTGTGTTTAATCCCCACCCATGTGCTTGTATGCTGACAATCATGCCAGTTTTGAGATCTCAGATCTTTTCTCACAACCGTCTCTGTGTTTTTTTCCACTTTAATCTCTACTGGTTGAATGCCTTTCCTCAGAAGGTCTGTAAAGCTCTACCTTCTCCTCCTCTGAATCCCCTTCTCTTGTCAGCAAGACCAGCTACAAGTTAGTTGGCTATGTCATTCATTTATTTTCTCTATCCAGGGCAATATTCTCCCAGGCTTGCTCAGGCTGAGTCATACCATTGAAACTTCTCGAAGAGTCAGGTAGGACTCAGCTTGAGAAAACAGTAACAGAATACACCTTTCAATGAGTTAAGGTTTCGTTTATATTAAAAGAAGGGTTGAATGTCAGGAGTAGGGCCTTACCAAATTCACAGTCCATTTTGGTCAGGATTTTTAAAATTGCAAATGTCATGATTTCAGATATTTCAATCTGAAATTTCATTGTGTCATAATTGTAGAGGTCCTGCCCCAAAAAAGGAGTTGGGTGGGGGTCACAAGGTTATTATATGGACGTTGCGGTACTGCTACCCTTACTTCTGTGCAGCTATTGCAGAGCTGGGAAACTGGCCAGGAATCAAGCTCTAAAGCAGGGGTGGGCAAAAGCCACTCAGTGGGCTGAATCCAGCCCAGCTAGGGCTTTGATCCAGCCTGGGAGGCTGTTCCAGGCCCCGTCCCCTTAGTGCATTGCATGGGAGCTGGAGCCATGCGTGCCCTTTCAACTGTTTCTATTTAAAGTGCTTGCACCTTCCCCTTGGCTGGCAGGCAACAGCCACAGGGAATGCGTGAGCCCTTTAAATAGAAGCAGTTGAAAGGACTCGCGTGTCCCCAGCTCCTAGGCAACATCCTGGCAGAGAGGTTGGGAGTAGCGAGCTCCTTAAATAGCAGGAATCAAAAGGGCTTGCAGCTCCCATCTCTGGCTAATGTGATGCCTAGGAGCCACAGGGGAGGCACGAGCCCTTTCAACTCCTGCTATTTAAAGGCTCCGCCCCTTCCATTGGAGGCCCTGCTCCTTCTGGGGCAGCCCATGGCCACTTCAAAAATGTTTGAAGTGGCTCCCACTCAAAAATGAGCCCACCCCTGCTCTAAAAGCAGAGCTATCACCAGAAGCAGCACAGAGGGAAAGATGGCATGGTGTGGTGTTGCCTCCCTTACTTCTGCACTGCTGCCTGCAGAGCTGGGCCCTCAGTCAGGAGCCACCGCTTTCTGGCCATCCAGCTCTGCAAGCATCAGTACTGAATGAAGAGTGACATGGGTATGATATTACCATCCTTACTTCTGTCCTGCTTCTGGTGGGGTGCTGCCTTCAAAGCTGGGCATCCAGCCAACAGTATAACTGCCGCTCTCCAGTTGCCCAGCTCTGAAAGCAGTGCAGAAGTAAGGGTGACAATACCATGACCCTCCTAAAATAATCTTGTGACTCCTCTACAACTCCATTTTTGGGTCAGGACCAGTGTTGCCTCTAAGATTTTCCATCCACGAGCGGAGTGAGTTTTTGTCTTGTACACCAATATTGAGATCATGTGTGCTTGTTTGAATGTGTGCCACTGTTGCTCTTGCTGGGATGCCAAGCCCTGCTCCCAGACAGCGCTCCCCCGCCGCCCCCCACCGCCCACCTAGTGGGAAGAAGGTGAGACCTGCTCTTGCAGGGAGTGCTGCTCCCAGGGCAGCCTGTGTGCAGGGCAGGGCCTAGGGCAGAGGGAAGCTGCTGCCAGTGCCCAGCATTTGCAGGGAGTGGGGTACAGGGGGGTGGAGCAGAGATACGTGGGCAGCCAAAGGTGGAGGGAGCCGGTAGGGGACTGAAGGGAGAAGGGGGCTCTGAGAGCCAGAGGGCAGTTAGGGCAGAAGAGGGCTGCAGGAGGAGGGGGAAAGAGGGATGCAGGGGGCCCTGGTCCCAGGAGCAACCACACTGAAGCTGCCACATAGCCCTAGCCACAGCTCCACCCTTAGAAAAAGACTGGAGCTGCCCCCCAGAGCAGCCACATTTCAGGCCCGGCCCAGTCACCAGAGCAACCCCAGCACCCGATCTCCAGAGTGGCCATGGCCCCAGAACGACCATGGCCCCCAGAGTGGCCATGGCCATGGCAGCAGTCGCAGTCCCGGCCCCAGCTCTGGCAGTAGTCATGGCCCTGACCCTGGCCCTTGTGTCTCCCAGCCCTACCTTCACTGACTGACTGCCCATGGTCAGGGAACAGGAAGAAAAGCAAGCAGTGTCCTGTGCACATGGCTATAGACCCCTCTGCTCTCCCAAAATGGCATCCCCGAGAAGGGTACAAAGAGACTGATATTAACAATCTGTCAATTTATAGAGCAACATTACCAGGGTAGCTGACTGGTACAAGAAATAGAAAAGGGATATGTATTAGTACAATGTATGGCAGTTTTGGATTGCATAAACAAAAGTGCATTAAAAACATAGCATGTAAAAGCATTTCCCAGCATGAGCTCCCATATGCATTTACAAACCTTTCTCATTTGTGTAATTTAGAAATAAACATATTTAAGATGGCCAGATTTATAAAAAGGATGCATTACATATGGAAAATATTTTATAAAGGTTTACTGAAAAATTAGTACCTTTTTTATTAAACTAGGTATGGAAGTATAAAGCACTGAGAAGAGTTACATCTCAGTTTTATTACTTTCAAATGAAATAAAAACATAATCTACAGTGGTTTTGTTCTTTTCCTGATTAATTTTCAATAAAATTGATATTTAATTGATGGTATACAGGAGGATTTTGTAGCAAAGAATGTATTTATTTATAAGAAAACTTAAATTATCCAAGGTGACTTTTAAAAAATACCAGAAATGCTATATCTTGCCCTCTCTGAAACTCTCATATTAACCTGTAACAAATCAAAACCAAATTACAGGGACATTGCTTCAATACAATGTGATTATAGATGTATAATTTCAATGAGTGATCTGGCATTGCAATGTATGGCATAGTTTAGGCTCAAAGTTTATGACTACCTTTTTAAAATTTTCTGTTCTGTGCTAGAATCTGAGCTAAAGCCCATTAAAGTTAATAGAAAGTCTCCCATTGGTGCACTGGGATTTGGATCCCGCCTTACTGAGTAGGCAGAACCTATATGTCAGTCAGAAATCTTATTTAATAAGCATACATTTTGTTGGCTATTAAATGATCCACCTGTGCTTTAAGGCACAATCAAACAGTATGTGTTTTAATACAACTAAATGTGCATTTGTGCATCTAGGAAAAAGAAATGTAAGCCATATTTACAGTGACAAGTGAAAATTGACAGTGGAAAGGATGCATTGGTGTAAGTGTTTAGACTCTCAGTAATGCCTTTATAAAAAAAATTTTTTTTAAGTTTTTCTTATTTCAAGTCCAACTGATTCAGATGATCAAAGTGAGTTCTTTCAGTTTTTTCCATCATCATCTGGGCAAATTTTACCTCATCTACACTATTAACCCCACCCCCATCGATTTAAGTTATACAATTTCAGCTATGCAAATATCATAGCTAATGTCAACGTACTTACTTTAGTATCTTTAAGGTCAGTGGGGGCTGCTCTCCTGTTGACTCTGGCTACTCTTCTCTTCCTGATGGAGTACTGGACTTGATAGAAGGGCACTCAGAGGTTGATTTATCATGTCTAAGAAGATGAAATAAATCAACTACCAGCAGAACAATCACTTTCAATGTTGATCCACTGTGTAGTGAAGACAAGTGAAAACTGTGCAAATCCTCTTGTTCAGAAATTCTCAGTAATATCTGGATAAGTCTATGGCAGATACTGGGTTTACACAGTTGAGACTGAATGTAATTGGCTGATGCACATTAAAAGGACTATTTTTGTCTCTCTCTCAGCTGAGTTAGCTCACCAAGGCTAAAAGGAGTAATAAAAGCAGTAACACCTTTTGTCACTAAGGTGATTCTGAATGTTCACAGAGGGGAAATGTATTGAATATGCACCTCTGCTTTCCAGACCAGAACTACCCATAAGGAGAAAATTGGAATACTGAGTTCTGTTAAAAGTGGCTTTCAGCTGACCTAGTTACAAGATTCTGCCTGACTATGTGGCGTGAGATGTTGTTGCACATCAGGCCCTGAATATTCCCTTCAGTGAGACAGGAAACTTTACTCAGCGTTAGGGACATGACCAGAACTTGGGCAATCGGGACTAATGGTTGGAGCCTTTGGGGATAGCCAGGCCTAGCGGTTAGAGCAGAGTCAAGGATCAGGACTACAAGACACCTGAAAGTATAGTTGAGGGGAGAGATGAGGGTCAGAGCCAGGAAGCAGACAATGAATGTCAGAGCCAATGGGTGAGCTGGACACATGGTCAGGAATGTTAAAGATAAAAAGAGGAAGGGGCTGAAGCACCCACAAGAGTAAGGGGGACAAGAGCACAAACCAGATGAAGGAAGCAAGACCAAACATAGCTGTGAGCATGGAACGTATTGAGCAGCAAGAGAGCTCTGCCTGTTTCTGAGTAAAGTAATAGCAAGCTCCATCCCTTGGCCATTCAGGAAGTGAAATCAATCAGGCACCCATGGCTAGAATCAACTGTGTCCAGTGTGCTGATATGAGACTGGCCCCATTGCAGTTGGCTCTCTGATACTGTGATGTGGTAGCCAGCACCATATCCCTTTAGTTGAGTTGGGGATGGTGACTTTGTTAAAGGGTCACAGGTGAGGCTTGTTAACCCCAGATAGGATAGGACCAAAGCCTGCCCATAACACTTATAAAGCAGGAAACTGTCCATTATCCCCTCTAATAGTACATCCCACTTTCTTATTATGCTGATGTTGGGTTCTCCACCATGAATGTGCATTCCTATCCCATTAACATCAACACAGTTAAATATGGTCTTCATTCGTTTTCTCACTGAAGCATGTGGAGTACAGTGATTCTCCTTGGCTCTATCTGCACCCCAATTCTCTCTCAAATACATTGTTCATACAGAAAGACTTGCACCATATGTATGGTGTGGCTAAACATTGTATCCTCTATGTATTCTTCACATATAGTAATGAATATAAATGAAAAGTTAGGAATTATAGAAAATTGATAAGGGAAGCAAAGAGAACAAAGAGAAATCTATGTCCAAGAAATTAAGACCAATAAGGAGGGTTTTTTCCCCTTGGAAAGCAGGGATTCAGAAAAGATCTGGGTTGTGGTGAATAAGTGGCTGAACATAAACTCCCACTGTGATGCAGTGGCCAAACAAACTAATGAGACCTTGGGATTCATAAACAGGGGAATCTAGAGTAGAAGTAAAAAGGTTATTTTACTTTTTTACTTTGCACTCGTGTGACTGAAACACTAAGTCCAGTTGTGATGCCCTCAATTTAAGAAGGATGTTGATAAATTGGAGAGGGATCAGTAAAGAGCCATGAGAATTAGTAGAAGATTAGAAAAATATGCCTTACTTTGATAGACCCACAAGAGTGATCTACTTACTTTAACAAAAAGAAGATTAAGTGGTTGACTTATTTACAGCCTATATGTATCTACATAAGAACATTATTTAACAGTGGGCTCTTCAATCAAGCAGAGAAAGGTATGACATGATCCAATGGCTAGAAGTTGAAGCTAGACACATTCAGACAGAAAATAAGATGTACACTATGAACAAATTAACCATTGGAACAATTTATCAAGCATTGTAGAGGCATATTCATCACTGACAGTTTTTAAATCAAGATTGGATATTTTGGGTGAAGTTCTGTGATATGTGGATATGTGTTACACATGAGATCAGATTAGATGATTGCAATATTCCCTTTTGGCCTTTGAATCTATGAATGCAGAAGACCTCAGAATTAACAGAAAAGGTCAGAAGCACCATTAATGTTCACAAACCAAGTATGAGATTATTATGAAACCTCTTATTACGCAGCAAAGAAGTTAAAAATGCAATAAATCAGCAACATATTCTACTTATTAAATCTGAGGAAACCTGTACAATATATTTTAGGTAAATCAGCATAGATTTTAGTATTTAGTTATCTCTCTCAAGTGTCTATTTCCAGAAAATAGGAAAAGAGATACTGAAGTACATATTTCATTTAGTTCCTTTACCTTCTACCTAGATTTACATATGTCCTTCAAGGTTTTGTTCAGAATTGTTTAAAAAAGAAAATGGCATCCTCTTTTGTGATGTCTTCATAAATTGAGAAGAGAAATATGTCAGTGAATCACTGTTAACTAAAAATATTTTAAATTTTGTAATGGGATTTTAAAATTTGATTCTCATACATTCTTCATAGCTGGAATCTCAACACTTATTTACTGACTTATGCACGTAGATAGATAGATAGATAGATAGATAGATAGATAGATAGATAGAAGTATGTCGATCTAGGATTATGGTAAATCCAAGCTAATACGTCCTGCATTATTTGAATAGCATGTAATAAAAATCTCAATTTTTTTTCCAAAACTATAGTTTTATTATTACTATTATTATAGCTATTTAATACTGATTAGTTTTATTCTGTTTGTTTCCTTAATTAAATTATTGATTTAATTACTCAATTATTCAATAACTAAGGCAAATGCAGTGACTTTCTTTACCATTTGGTATTTAGCCTATCAGGTTTGTTGAATTTTTATCTGCAAAATTCCTTTTTCATTCACTCTGATTGGTTGGCGGCATTATTTGCATGATTACTGTTGTTATTTGCATGATTATTATTTAGGTATTCTGAATAACCTTGCAATATGTGAATCCATGTATTGTAATTGATTGGGTTATAGCTATTCTTAGCCAGTAAAAGGACAGAGAGGAGTATGAATGTTATCCAATATAGTTTGTGTATGCAAACCACTCTACTCTTAATAGCTTTTATGAGCCTTCTGTTCTGTTTGATTCTTCCACTTGACATTTTCAACCTGTTTATTAAAAGCAAAGGTGTCACCATGAAGGTCATATTACATGCTCATAATGGTTCTTTTAAAATCTATGAAGCTTCTCAATCCATTCAGCTGAAATAGCAATACTAAGAAAGCAAGCAAAAAAGTAAGCAAGCAAGCAAGAGATTATCAAGCCTCAGAAAGGAAAGTTGTTTAAAATTCTGTGATTAATTACCCCCCCTCTTCTTTCTACTCTACTCTCATAAAGGCTTTTACCCCCGAAACAACTGCTTTATATTTGTGCTTATAATATTTGTTACTTCATTTCTTCGGAGCCCAGGTGTGACACCTTCATTATCTGGGCAACAACCAGAGCTAAATTCACCAAAGGTAGAAAAGAAGCAAGAAAATTGACTTCAGTAGTGGTGAACTCATCTACATCAGCAATGAATTTGGCTGTAAGCCTAGGTCAGCATGAGCTGTGCCCCTGCCACCTATTGATGAACTGGGCGGGGGAAGGGGAGGAGGAAGACCTCAAGAGCAGACCCTATTTGCCTAGGCTCACCTGCTTTCCACAGGTGATTAGCAGACAGACCTGCTTTCCAAAGTGATCAATTTTGCCTCGTTTGGATTGAAATTCATTTTAGCCCTGAATGAAGGAGTACTGAAATTATTATTATCCTTATACAACTAAAGGGCAGCAGAAATATACTTAATATGCCATAATTGAGAGAATCATCTTAACCTGAATCTTGTTCACTAGTAAGGGGGTGGTAATGCTAAGTCCAAATGAAAGTCTGAGGGGATAGCTTTTACATGATGGGAGGGAAGTTTCTGTTTAAAGAGACTAGCTTCAGCCTCCTTCTCTATTGGTTAAAGACAGAATTCATCAGAATCAATTTAGAGCCCTTGTTTCTCCTCAGTGGTCTCTAGAGCTGAAATCACTGATTAACAAGTCTAAGGGGCTGATCCTTAGGTGAGCTGTGAGCTTAGTATAGCAATGAAAACATTCAAAGGATGCAGTGGCCATGAGGTTCCACTACATAGTGAAATCACAAAGAGCAGAAACTACAAAGAACTGGGCTAACTGGTAGAATCTCAGAGCATGGCTTCAGAGTTAGGGGTAGACAATGCGGGATGGTCAGCAAAGCAGCAGTGACAGTGGCTGCCATCAAGCAATGAATAGTGGCAGCTAGAAGCACTGTTTGACACACCCACCCTAGGGAACCCATCTGAACATGGCAGTTATCAAGTGATTCATCACCTGTTGGATCTTCTGTGTATTAATTTCATTGTGTGACCCTGATTCTCGCATTATATGAACGAGTAAATAATACTTCCTAATTCATTTTCCGCATTATTCATGATTATTTCTCCTGCTTTATTTTTTTTTTCCAAATTAAAAAGTCCCAGTGTTTTTAGACTGTTTCTATATGAAAGTTGTTCCATACCCTGAATAGCATCTGGTCTTGGTAACCTATCACTGTTAAATGTATCATTTTTTCTTTCCAAAACTTCCTCCATTGACACCTCATTCTGTGACAATTTCTCAGATTTGTCACCAAAAAGAATGGCTCGCGGGTGGGAATTTCCCTCATATTCTCTATAGTGAAGACCGATGCAATGAATTCATTTGGCTTCTCCACAATGGCCTTGTCTTCCTTGAATGCTTCTTTAGCATGTTTTCACCCAATGGCCCCACTGATTGTTTGGCAGGCTCCCTGCTTCTGATGTTTTTATCATTTTCTTCTGTGAGTTCTTTAGCTTTGGCTTATTGTTATTCAAATTATTTCTCAGCCTGCCAAACTGTACTTTTACTCTTGACCTGCTAGAGTTCATGATTCTTTTTATTTTCCTCAAAAACAACTTTAAAAAAAACACAAGTAGCCCTGTGGCACCTTAGAGCCTAACAAAAATATATGTATAGTATCGTGAACTTTTGTGGGCAAAACGCACTTCTTCAGATGAGATGATCTAGACTAACACGGCTACCCTTCTGAGATTTTATTTTCCTCAGTAATATTTTATGTCCAACTTTGAAAGGATCCATTTTTTACTCTAGCCATCTTTTTTTACTATATTGTTTGCTCATAGCCCCAGAGTTTGGTTTTTGTGTCCGTCCCTCCTCCCCGGCTCTTTGAATACAAATTTGGGTTATACATAACAAACGTTTTACAAAAGTTTCCATGCAGCTCACAGTCTTGAGTCCCCTCACCCCCTGCCCTGATTCCTGCACACACACACCCTACACACACACCCCTATCCCTCTGCCCAGAAGAATCCAAGCAATTCTGGTTAATCTTCTAGTTTATTTATATGATGTTAGCCATTATTGAGTAGTTCAGTTATATTCACCTCCTAGACTAGATCCTGTGCTCCACTTAGAATAGTTGTGGGGAACCTCTGGCCCACATGGTTCATCAGAGAAAGCTGCTGGTGCACTACCAGAAACTTTGTTTACCTGAGCACGGCTGTAGTTCACCATTCCTAGCCAATGAGAGATGCAGGGCTCCGTGCCAATGGACGCTCAGGTAAATAAACCATCTCACTGCATGTCAGTGGCTAACATGATGCTCTTAATTCAGCTGGCTCACCAGAAGTTCTCCACCCTTGTTTAGAATTAAATCAGGATTTGGCTTTCCCTTAATGGGTTCTAAGATGCAGTCATTAATAGTGTCTAGAAATTTAACTTTTGCAACCCATCCTGAGGCAAATGTATCCAATCAATGTGAGGATCATTGATATTTCCCATTACTATTGAGTTTTCTGTAATTATATCCTCTCTAATCTCCCTTGTCATTTCATAGTCACCATCATTCTCTTGCTCAGCTGGTCAGTAACATATTCCTATTACTATTCAAGCATAGAATTTCTATCTGTAGAGATTCAATGGTACAGTTTGATTAATTTAAGACTTTTACTATATTTGACTCTGTGTTTTCTTTCACAGAGAGCCACCCCCTACCATGACCTACTCTATCGTTTCTATATATTTTGTGCTCTGTATGGAATGTCCCATTGATTATCATTATGATGCCAAGTTTCTGTGAGGCCTATTATATCAAATATACTCATTAAATACCAGGCACTCAAGTTCACTCATGTTAGTATGTAGACTTCTAACATTTGTGAATAGAAGCATATACACCATTTGTCGTTTTTTAGTTGTCTGTCTTCATGTGATAAAACTGAATGGGACTCCTTTTCACTTTACTCTTTCTCATAAATTCCTTCCTATATTTTATCGTTTATATCCTCAGTTCTTTATTAGGATATAGAGAATCTCTTTTAATGGAGCCTCTCCTTGGGTTGTCTTTCTCTGTCCCATATGCTCCTCCACACCTGCCAGCTTTCCCGTAGTTTTTAGTTTAAAAATTCCTTTAATTTTATATGACAGTAGTCTGGTACCATTTGGATTTAGATGGAGCCCATCTTTCCTGTATGGGCAGTTCCTTTCCCCAAATGTTCTTCAGTTTCTAATAAACATAAAACCCTCCTCCCTACACCATCATCTCATCCATGCACTGAGAGCCTGCATTTCTGCCTATCTAACTTGCCTCTGTGCATGGAACTGGAAGTATTTAAGAGAATACAACCATGGAGGTGAATTAACCTCTTATCTAGCAACCTAAATTTGGCCTCTGGACCTCTTTCCTACCTTTCCCTATGTCATAGGTACCTATAAGCTCCATAGCAGCATCTTCCCAGCACTGCAAATGAGTTCTGTCTAGCTGCCTCAGGAGATCTATAACCTTTACACCAAGCAAGCAGTTCACCATCTAATCCCCCCATTGTTACAATCAAGTTATCTATATTTTAAAGATTACATCCCACATTACAATTATCTGTCTCTTTCCAGTAAGTGGTATTCTCTCCACAACAGAGGTGTCCTCAGTGCAAGAGGATTCTATTACATCATCTCGATAAAGGGTCCCAACAGCAGGAATATTTTCCTCTGCTCCAGTTTGATGATCTACTTCTTCAGGACTTTCATCCTCCTCAATAGTACAGAGGCTTTCAGACTAGAAGTGTCTCAGTCTCATCTCTGTATCATTCTGTCTCCCTTAGTTTCTCCAGTTTAGCCACATCTGGTCTCAGGAGCCCATTCTCAACCTTGGGGGACGGTCATAAGCTCCTTATACTGAACATACACATCACCTGCCCACAAACCAGGTCATCATATATGCTGCATTCAGTGTAATAAACTGCATAGTTCCCACTCTGCTGCAGGACTTCTGCCTGCATTATTTTTACTCATACAGATTTTTTATGGGGAAATGGGGAATATTGTTTGTTTTGGAGAGGGGGTGTTTACTGACCAAAATTTAGAGAACGTTAGGTGTATTGGCTCTCAAATGTACTGTCTCAACTCCATTTCAAAATGTCCCTGTTTGCTACTCCTGTTTGCTAACTCAAATTTTATTTGTTGTCATTATTGACATTAATTTTGCTTTCCTCTGCATTTTCTGGTTCTATATAAGAAAGGAAGCAGAAGTACTAAAATACCATTAAAAAAGCTGTTTTCACTCTATTTCCAGCCCATCTGGCACCAGAAAGAAAATTTGCTCTCATAAGCTTTCCAGACCCAATTTTTGCAGACCTCAGGGATTCAAAGTTCACATAAGCTTGCAAAGATTTGTGTACTTATTTGAATTGAACCAAACTTTTGAACCTTTTAAAGTCTGCCCATTACTAAATGCCATTACTTTTGAGTACCTGTATTACATATTCACATACAAGCAAGCAGGTATCACTCAGGATTTGATTTAAAGGTACTGCAACGATTATAAAAAAAAAATCAGTGGCTGTTTTGAAAATATCACATGAGTTAGCATCACAGATCCTGTAGGTGGAGTATGCTGAAAACAGATTAAGTCAGCTATAGAATAAATGCTGAATTTAGTTCATAGAAAGAAAAATATAGTCACACACTGGAGCAAAGGCAAATTAATTAACACAGGTGTATAGATTAGTAGAGACACTACCTCTCCTCTCCAAGCAAGTTGATATTTATCAAAAAAATCCAGCTTTCTAAAGAACTAGAATATATACAAATGTACACCGATTAATTTGTAAAAAGCAATTTATTATTTGCTTGATAGCCTTAAAAAAATTAATAGCCTAAGCTCATTAACATGCTGTTTTACCAACCTTTTTAAGAATTTACTTTGTGACTAAAAAATGAATCATGCAAGGTCCTCTTGAAGAAAGTAGCACAATATTAAAATGATTTTTAGAGGGCTAATCCAGAAACCTAACAATCACAATTAATAACTTTGGAGATACATTTATTTAGACGCTAGGCCAAGTATCTCACTCTCTGCTTCAGAGGATCCTTTACAATGCTTTCAAGTAAATTTACTTCTTTCTTGGAAATCAAGTACAAGAGTCTAATGTAATTGCTAAAGCTGTATGACAGATTCAGATACAAAATAATGGCAAGATAAGGCTCCTTTTATTTTGATCTCAGTCCAGGTCGATGTAGGGGAGAGGCCTCCAAGCTGATGCAAAATGGATATTAATAAAATTATAATAATTTAAATTTTATGTTATTGCAACCATGCCTTTGCCTTTTATGAGGTATTTAATACATATGGTGATCGGAGGATAATAGATTACATACTTATATTTTCATTGCTTATTTTATTAAATGAAATGCTCAGACTAGTTAAAGAAATTCCAAACAACTATCTGTTTTCTTCCAACAAATGACAGACATGAAAAGCTTCAAGGAGAATGCCTCTCCTTGGCTATAAATCTGTACTTATCACCTCTGGGTCTGATTGCTCAGGTTGGAATGCAGCGTTAGAATTTCAGCTTTGGTTTAATATTCTATATAGATTTATGCCATTTTAGAAAGCCATATTTCAATGCTAGTTGTGAGTTTTACCTTGCCTAGGATATTTGAGAGAAGTTTTTACTGAGTATTGTTAGTGAAGCTCTCACAGATTGTACTCTAAGGAACTGTTTGATTAAAAGGCAAAGAGGAATGTTTTCTCAGAAAACAATACTCTTCCCCCTTTTAAAAGCATGTGAAAGTAATCAGTTTGATGCATCTCCAGGACTTTCTTCTCGGAGCATATTCTGTGGTATTTGAGTGCCTGGAAGAATATGCTGCAAGCAGAAAGTCTGGGTTATACACCTAAACACACTTAAAATTCCCTTCAGCAAATGACACTCCACCAGAGTAGCAGGAACAGAATACCTAGAGAAAACCTACTTCAGTGATCACACAGTTGTAGTTGTCATCTACCATGCCACACTGGAACCTATGCATGGCATCATCAAGCAAATACAACCCATTCTTAATGGGGACCCCATCCTGAATAGCATCCTCTGACCTTCAAACAATCCCCCAACTTCTCCAAGATCAATGCCAGAAACAACTTCCCCCACTGACTGGGGCACACCAACTCACATCCTGTGAGAATAACAGGTGCAAAGACTGCAGACACTTCTCTGTTGCTATAATTAATAAGCCCTGCAGCACACCTTTCAAGATCCACAGGTACTACACATGCCAAAAACAACATGTAATGTACCTCATCCAGTACACTAAATGTGTCAATGAATAGCAACTCTATGGGTGAAACCAGTTATGTTCTTGAATTAACTCACAAAGGAAAGTAATAAAAGACCAAAACCACCATCTCATCTGTATATAAAACTTTTCATGAAGTGATCACTCTAAATCTCAGTCTTTATCCTCAAGGGAAACTTGCACAGCACTTTCAAAAGACCTTCAATTCATAACTTTGTTATACACTAAAAGTCATGGGCTAAATAGAGATGCTGGATTATAATAATTTAGATGTTTTGTTATTGCAACCATGCCTTTGCCTTTACTGAATTTTAGGAGATATTTAATACATATGGTGATCGGAGGATAATAGATTACAGACTTATATTTTTGTTGCTTATTTTATTAAATGAAATGATCTTTACAACAATCTATAACCCATTAATAACTCCCTTCCCCTGCAACAGCTGACTTGTGCCACCCTCCTTTCCTTTCCTCCCTATGACTGGAGGAGTGTTACCTGGTCACTTCACCTTGAATGTTCCATTGAAATATGTATTAACTATTTATGCCAAACAATCTTGTAGTAAATTTCCTAGATCTAAAGAAGAGCTCTGTGTAAGCTCATTTCTTTTGCCAACAGACGTTGACCCTATAAAAGTTATTACTGCACCCACCTTGCCTCTGCTTTTATAAAGATTTAAAGTCTTCATTCATTTAACTTTAAGGGAAAATATTATAGTTAGAAAAATTTACTTCTAACTTCATGTTTCCATTTTAAGGTTAAAATTTTTGTTTGTTTATTTCTTACATGCTTTAAATGCTAAAACATTCTGTGACACTCAGCCAGAGGTGGTTAAATGCCCAGCAGACTACATGACCCAGAATAAACCTTTAAGGACATTTTAGAGCAGTACTGAAATGACAAAGAGTGTCATTGCTTATAGATACTTATTAAAGCTAGGTTAAGTAAACTATGTAAGCCTATATTGTTATAGAATTAGAGGCAGATACTAATTGTATTTGTCAGCATTTACCTATATCTTATTAGAAGTTAACAATGTAACCAGATTAGCTCGTTTATGTTAATTCACTTTTGTATCTTAACTACATTACATTGTGCATACAGATGGTTCAGTTAACCTTAAGATCAAAGATGTACGATATTGCAGGAAATTATATTACATTGTCTTCATCTTTCAATTTTTTATGCCATAATGGAAAGACTTAATAGTTTAAATGAATAATTGCCTTATGTTCACTAATTCCACTAGTTTATACGTGTATACATAGGAAATATAAGGCTAGGTTCAAAGTAATAATATGTATGGCCTATTCTTCATCCAAGAAGGCCCCTGCTTTGGTATCTGCTGTCAATGTACTTCCTGTTTGCTAGACATATATAAAAGAAGCTTCAGGCCTGGTCCTGTTTTGTTTCAGATCTTCTTAAATATCATCAGAGGAAGTTCAAATTGCAAGACTGAGATTACCAGGTATATCCTAGATTATGCTGGCAAACTCTCATGGAAGAATTTGAACAAACTACTCCTTGACTGCCTAAAGGACTATAACCTATTGAACTGAGTCTAGAAGAATTTTTACAAACCAGAACCCTCACCACCTCAGTTCTGAAACTAGCAGTTCTGAAACTGACTTAAGGACTTTATTCATATATATATCTTTTAACAACAGCAATTCTTTTTCTTTTCTGTTTAAAAAAAAAATCTTAGATTACTTAATAAGAATTGAAACTAAGCATGTATTTGGTTAAGATCTAAAATATTCATTTACCTGGTAGGTAATGTGTCCAATCCCTTTAGGTTGGTAGAATTTTAAATATAGTGAATAAGGTTTCAGAGAATCCTCACAATATAGACTTGCTGCCTGGATGAGAGTCAAAGGCTGGATTGCTTAATGGGAACTGTATTTTAGCTTCTTGGTAACCAGTAAGATATAAGATATTATAGAAGCAGTTTTGTTACTGGCTTGGTGAATCTAATAATTAGAATAAATCACCAGCTTTTGGAGCTCATCTGCTCTGTTCTTTGCAGTTTGCCCTGATTGTGCTCTGATTAAGAATTCTCATTTTAGACTCTCCAGTGACTCTGATAATAGTTTCTTGATTTGGAGTTTCCAGAGAGTTTGATAGGGGTGTGGATCCTCTAGCGTGCTGGCCACATGGGGTTCGTCAGGATTAGCCTATGCCTGCCACAAGATGGCTCACTTATCTGAGCATCTGCAGGCACAGCTGTCCACAGCTCCTGGTGTCAGTGGTTCACTGTGCTGGCCAATAGGAGTTGAGTGAAGTGGCACAGGCCAGGCCACCCTGCAACTCCCATTGGTCAGGAATGGTGAACTGCAGCCAATGGGAGCTATGAGAAGACATGCTTGCAGACACTCAGGCAAACAAACCATCTGGCATCCCACCGGCAGCTACCGCAGATTAACCATGTGCATCCCATGGGCCAGAGGTTCCCCACCCCTGTTTCTGGACGTTCATTTGCAAATGTTTTATACCTAAGGTAATAACTTACTGATACCATTGCTATGTGAATATTAAGATTTTTGTGTATCATTATGGAATCAAATAACCTTGCTACAATTGGTTACTACTACAAGAAGTCGTTTGAGTATCAAATAGTTATATTAACTGGGGAACTAATTAGATATTTGGCAAAGTTTCAGTAATCTCCTTATCCATCTTAGAAAGACAAGAATCAAGGATTGTTGAAAAGAGGAGACAATGCCTTCTTTGATGACTGTGTTTAAAGACTCTCCTTAAAAATCATTTAAGTTTAAAAAGACTATTTTGAAAGCTCAAAGACTTTTACATTTAAAAAAGGAGTACTTGGACTCATGTGAAAGAGAATTTCACCCACTAAATCCTGATGGAATTAAAGGGGTATCTCAGAAAATTAACTGAATAAAAGAAAGTTAATTTTAAAGGTGTCCTGAGAAAGACGTCAGAAAGACACAAGTGACATGCAAAACCATAAGTTTTAAAAGATTTACAGTCCTTCTGCATATGTATTAGCTGATTGTGTGTTCACAAAATTACTACCAAGCAAACCCCATGATGCTATTGATCCAATGAAATGGTGACAGTGACTTGGATTTGGATTTAGCCAAGTCCCCAAAAGAGGTGTGACTTTCACCTTTAGTAAATGTATGGAAATATAAGGGTGTAACAATTGTGACAGTTCATGATTTCCTTCAATATTCTGAATAAACTTTATTGAACTAAGTTTAACATCCTAAAGGTCCATTGTATGAATAATGAAAGAATGTATTATTTTAGGGTTGTATGTAACTTTTCAGGAGACTTGACTCATATAAATGTTGGGAACTTCAAAAAACTGTTTGGGATAATATATGTGAAGTAGGTTTCCTTGGAGATACTTGTGTGGCCTTTTGAAGTTCAGACCTGGGGAGAAAAAACATTGTCTACTCACTGCTTGTTCCTGTAAACTCCAAATCAGGTACCTCTTGAACTTAGAACTTTCCAATTTTTTAAAACCAGACACTACAGGCTCTTCACCCCATCACTCTCTCCACTCTCCCGGTCTCTCACTTCCCCTGTCACTCGCACACTCCCCTGCATCCATGACTCTCCTGCCACTTGCAGATTAGGATCTGACATGGTGTCTATATGCTTGCCTGGCCACAAGATGCAGGTAGGAGGTGGCCCCAGCTGAGAAGGGGCTGGCACAAATAGATGACCTGGTGCCCCTCCTGTGCTCCTATTTGCCCCCTGCCCTGCTCCTTCCCAGTCCCCATGTTACCAGTTAGGATAGCAGGAGACAGGGGGCAGGCTGGCAATAGCATTTGCAGGTACTGACCTCCCACCCCCATTCTGGCAGCTCTGCAGATGGTTAACAGAGTGTCCAGTCAGTACTTCTGACCAGACACCCTATAGCAGGGTCACCTCCAGATGAAGGGCCACACACCATCCATCCGAGTTAGACTGCCAAATGGTTTGTTTACATGAGCATATGCTGGCACGGAGCCCTGTAGCTCCCAGTGTCCACAGTTCACCATTCCTGGACAGTGGGTGCAGCAAGCAGCCATGGCTGCTGCCAGTCAGGCAAACAAATTATCTTATAGCCCACCAGCAGCTAACCCTGACTTATGGTGTATGGTTGCATGTTGGAGGTTCACAACTCCTGCCCTACTGGTTCCCTTTTTTCCAGAAAATTTCCTGTAGAAAACTGGGTAATGATACTTGACCTGTGTAAAGGATGCTCTAAACTTTTTGTGAGGGTGCTACTTCAGAACTGAGGCTCTTATGATCTTGTGACCATATATGGGAGCCCTTTGTGTGGGTGGAAGGATTACTCCTGCCAGAGTCTGTGTTGGAGTAAGAATAATCTCTGGCAGGCGTATCAGAATGTGTGTAGGTTCCTTTATTGTTTTCAATATGTTTTCTCTGTAGTGCATTCACCCTATGAATAAATAAGATTGCATTAAAAATGTTGTGTGGCCACTTAATTGTGGGCAGTTATGCTGTTCTTAGTCTCTCAAGGGAATGCTAAAAGGTCTGCTTGGACTGACTCTATTTTCCTGAGAACAATACAGTGAAGTCAGGGAACTGTTCAACCTAAAGATACCCCAACAGAAGAGAGACACATTTCTCCACCTAATAGAAGTGAGTATTAATGCACATACTGCTCCATATATACATTTTCCCTGCACTCTGGCAATAGTCACAGGGCTAGCTGCACCTTTGTCCTCTTTCAGATATCTCTAGCACACACCCTCTTCCCCCTCAGGGCTATCCCTGTCAATATGGAAAGTATGTAGCCGTTTTGGGGAACTAATTTGGGGTACTAATTTTTTCAAAATGTTCTGGTACTCAACACAGCTGTGTGCTGCATGTGTGGCACTTCTAGTGTAGGTGGCCAGCCCCATCCTCCTGCCACCCTCCCCACTCAGGCAGGCTATGTCCAGCAGGACTGTCCTTGGGGGGGGATACAGACCCAGAACATCCTCCCACTCCACACCACAATCCACCTCTTCCTTTCACTTCTCAGCCCTCTCTCCACGCTGATTCTATCCCCCAAGTCCACTCCCATGAGCGATGTGGCCTAGGGGACTGGTGCTGGCAGTAGGGGTCCCCACCTTCACCAGTGGTGGTGGGAAATGGAGTGACCCTGCCCCTACCCACTCCACTCCGCTGGCTCCCAGTGTCACTTTGCTTCCTACCACCATTGGTGAGAGTGGAGGTGGTTCCTGGGAGCTGGGAGCGCATAATGGGCTGATGGGAGCTAGGAGCGCATAATGAGGTGGTGGGTCTCTTTGTTTCCTGCCACTACTGCTCATGAGTGTGGGGGCAGATGGAACCCCTGCTGCCAGCACCAATCTCCCTAGCTCCCCCAGTCCCTGGGCTGCCCTGGTCCCTGCAGGGCCTGCCAAAGCCTGGGACTTGGGGTGTTTGTTCTGAACCATGCTGCTCACCAGCTGTTTCCCCAGTGGAAGGAGAAATAGTTGCTCCTGCTGCTACCCATGCCTCCCATCTGCTCCCCTGCCTTCAGATTTTCTTCCCTGCCCTGAACCTGCCCCCTGCAGCTCTAGCTTCTGGGGCCTGCCCCCCACAACTCTTCCATCCACTGCTCCACAGTCCTTGAGCACAGCTCTTGCCCCCCATGGAGGGGCCAACCTAGCCTGTCTTTGTCCATTAACAGTGCTTAAATGTTTGCTAAGGGTTAGCTTATCTTGAATAATTTTTTCTTTTCTGCTTTGTTTTCCAGACAGCTTCCTAGTAAAATAAATTAATATAGTAATACCATAAATCAGGGATGAGAAACCTAAGACTTCAGCACCATTACTTTGACAATGATTATAAAAACATTGCCAAGGGATTAAACTTAAAGGCCGTGTCTACATTGGCACCCTTTTCCGGAAAAGGAATGCTGATGAGACAAGTCGGAATTGCAAATGCCGCGGGGATTTAAATTTTCCCCGCGGCATTTGCATGAACATAGCTGCCGCTTTTTTCCGGCTCGAGGCTTTGTGGAAAAAGCGCCAGTCTAAACGCGGCTCTTGCGGAAAATATAGCCTTTTCCGGAAGATCCTTATTCCTGATTTTAAGAGAAATAAGGATCTCGGAAAGGCTTTATTTTTCGCAGCACAGTAAACAAATTGGCGCTTTCGTCAAAGCCCGAGCGAAAAAGCAGCAACATGTTCATGCAAATGCCGCGGGAAAATTTAAATCCCAGCGCATTTGCAATTCGATTGTCTCATTAGCATCCCTTTTCCGGAAAAGGGTGCTAATGTAGACACAGCCCATATGTTCTTATAATAATTTTAATGGAGTATTACAGTATCTTTGCAGCCAAGGTAAACACCAGATTGTTTAGCCTGTGAACTCCAGGAGAGAAGACATGAACTAACTTTGGCGAGCAGAGAGAAACGGTAGGACTAATTTTGAATATAAGGTACATTCATTAATGTGAGTGTTTTAAGGCCCTCCCCCATGTGATTTCCTGAGGTTATAAGGCAACTAAAGGATTCTTGATTTTTTTTTTTTTTTTTTAGGTAACTGAGTTAAATACTCAGATCGTGAGACTTAGTTAAGAGCACTTACCTCTGCCCATTTATTAACTACTTATATTATCCATGAAAAATGAAACAGGATTCTCAGTCTTTAAATGAATCACCTTGCTCTTCTATATAATGTATTAGTTACCTGAGAGACGCTAGGATGAGACTTTTTTTTTGTGGGGAATAATATACTTTGTTCTTACCTTATCTAGAGAAAAGGGTAACTACCAGGATAAATCCACTCTCCAAGAGGTAACCTCTGCTGAAAACTCTAGAGAGAGACATAAAGCAGAGATTGTGAAGAAATAACCACTGTTTACTTCTTGCTTCTGTTTTTTTTTTTTTTTTAATATTCATAAATAATGACAGTGAGATTTTGCTTGACTTCATTTGTAGTGTCTCGTATGGCATGGTAAGAACCACAAATAACAAAATAAACACTGAGGCTCTGTCACGGGACGGGGAACCCCTCAGGCTTACAGCCCCTTCATCATCGGGGTTGGCCGTCGGACACCGCCCCTTTCCGTGCTGCCCATCACCCAGTCTCACCTCATGGCCCGGCTCGCCGCCCCGCGGAGCCCGGAACCTAGTTTTAGCCCTGCTCGTGGGGGTGCCCCTACTTGAGGGGAATGGAGGGGGACTCGGGCCCTCCCTCGCTCCGAGTCCCGACCCAGGACCCTTTGAATGGCAGCGGCACCCTGGTGCCGTCCGGTTGGTGGGGCGCTACCCCGAAACTCACCAACCCCCCAAGGGTTTCCTTCCCCTGTCCTGGGTCACTTCCTCCTTCGTCCCTCCGGCTCTCTCCACGTTTCTTCCTTTTCCTTTTCCTTTCCTCCTCTCTCCTCCCTCCCCCCTCTGCCTACTCGGCGTTTCTTTTAAACCTCCCCCGGACTCTAGCCCCGCCCCCTTCCCGGGGCGCAGGGTGATGACGTCAGCCGCGGGGACGCCTGCTTCCCTCAAGCCCCGGCCACTGGCTGCCCCCGTGCATGCGGGGCATGCGCGTCCCGCGACTGCCTGCGCCCGGCAAAGTTCTCGCCGCCCGGCCGCCCCTGCTGCCGCGGTCGGGCCGGTCTCCTCCTCCCCGGCGTCTCCCTCACCCCCGGGTTGCCGGAGAGTGCGGGGGGTTGGGCACTTTTCCCTGCGGGTGCCCGACGCCCCGTCACAGGCTCACATTCTGAATTGTCATTAAGACAGACAATTATTAAGATTTAGTCTGCTTCTTGTTTCTCTAGACAAATTTTAATAATTTGGGAAATAAAATTCCTGAGCACTCAACACCTTAACAAATCCATTTCTTTTCCATGTCTAAAATGATTCCTTGGCTCCCAGGAGTTTGTGAGATGCTCCAGTTCTATAGAAATAGGAATTACAAAATAACCCTGCTAGCAAAATGAAGCTTGTTTGCCGTCTCAGTTTTAATAGCATGTGGTAAAGATTATGACCCCAATCCTGATCTCAATTAAATGGTTGTAAATCAGAATTATATTCACTGATGTCTATTGAAATTACCTCTCTGTAAAACTGGCAGAAGTGGGGATCAGAATTAGAATTATGGGCCAGATCCTCAGACTACATAAATTGTTGTGGCTCCATTCAAGTCAATGAAACCATGGCATGGAGTCCAAAAGAGAAGGAACAGGCCTGATGAATATAAAGCCAGGAAGCTGACAGCACAAGGGGCTGCAGTGAGGGAGTCTCTGGTTACTCTTGGGATGTCAGAGAGGAAGGAAGGAAACTCAGGGAGAATAGAAACCCTAGGGATATTGATATTGTGGTAACCTGAAAACCTGAAAGAGGTGAGGTAGGAAAAGGCTTTGGGAAATAATAGCAAGTTAGGTCATTGCAAACTTTAGCTACTGATTAGAGGGTTTCTGGACTGAAACTGAAAGTAGAGGATGGGTCCAGGTTAATCTACCAGCCACTGGGGAAGTTGCATAGTGAGGGAAGTGAAGGACAAGACTGCCATTTTGGATGGAGAGACTGGAAGGGAAAAACATACAGGGACCTGGGGAGAGGGCCAAGCCACAAAGAAAAAGCAGCCTGAGTTGCAAGACATGGTGCATGAATAAGCAACAGAAGGGGTACTGCACCTAGAAAGAGCTAATCCACAAATCAGCCAGGAAAAAGTGTCCTAGGATTGAAAAAACCCTGAGCCATTCTGTGTCTGGTTTTGTTCCTTCCTGAGTGAACTCCTTTGCAGAAACAAATGTATTGCCCATTACAATTGTAGTCTAGCTAATACTGCATTTGTAACACTGTATAACTATACTTACATTAGGAGAGAGATAGTGTGTTACTTTATAATTATCATAAAAAATAAATTATGTTGATGGCAAGCTACTGCTAGAGGTATCAAGTAGATTTCTTTTTTCATGATGTGCATACTATGATCTAAAACAGGTGTGGGCAACCTGACTAGTGAGTAGGCCACATGAGTGGCCCTCCTTCATCTCATTATGTTGCAAGATTGTCATAACCAAGATGGTCTCCTGGGATAGGATAGTTTTGTTAATTGCGCTTGCGTATCTAGAATTTTCAGGGTATGCAAATAGAACTGTTGCAGAGCTTTGATTGGATACGGAGGGAGTGCACAGGTCTTACGGTCAATGTTGTGTGCAATCAGCCGCCCACCTCACTTCCTGTGACCTTGCTTTACATGTATGTCATTTTGGTAATACCAGTAGGAAAAAAAATTATGCAGCTGGAAATCAGCGGAATCTGTTAACCTTCTGTGTGGGCAACAGTAAACAAAATGTCTTGCAGACCACATATAGAACCCCAATGGGCAACAGGTTGCCCACCAGTGACCTAAGACAAATCAGCAAGCTGACATGTCCTCATCCAAAGCTTTTTGAGGTCAATGTGAGTCTCTCCACTGACTTCAGTAGGTTTTGGATCAGGCCCTTAGATGGAAAATTCAAGAGCTGACTTTGAACATCTAAAAAGGAAAGATCCTTCCTGCCCCTCTCCCGAACTGAGGCAGTCATTATGTATGTGACAACAGTGAGGCTTGACAGTAGCACTGATAGCATCTTGGGGCTGGCATCAACTTAATTTGAAATAAAAATGATTGCTTTCTTTTGTCTTCATTTAGAATAGTGCCTTTCTATTGATTACTTTGTTGTTGTTTAATAACAAAGTCAGCACTTAGACAGAAAAATAATCCATTCTGTTGATTTTAGATAAGTAGTACACCATGTTAGTCTTAATTTCCTTATTCCACAACATCATGGGTAGTCATTTGTAAGAATTATCATTTGCATTGACTGTCATCCTTACAGATAGTCAAATATATACTGTGGCACAATTTTCTCTGATTAAATTTCTGTGGTAATAAGGAACACACTCGTGGTGTTTAGAAAATGGAAAATAAGGGTATGTCTACACACCAAAGTTAATTCGAAATAAGAGCCGTTATTTTGAATTAACTTTAATAGCGTCTATACAGGCAAACCCCTATTTCAAAATAAAATTGAAATAGTGGGGCACTTAATTTGAATTAGTTAAACCTCATTCTCCGAGGAATAATGCTAAATTCGAAATAGCTAATTCAAAATAAGCATTGACTAGACACTTATTTTGAAATAGGGGGCCTCCAGCCCTTTCCAGGGTGCCCTGGTGGCCACTCTGGGCCAAACCAGGAAAACTCTTCTGCTCCCCCCCCCCCCCCCCAGCCCCGGAACCCTTAAAGGGATAGAGTCTGTTTGGCCACAGGGCCTGTGCCAGCTCCAGGTCTGCCAGCCCAGAGCCCGCAGGCGCTGCCCCTGACCCAGTAACCAGCATGAGCCAGCCAGCCAGTGCCAGCCAGCCCTCCACCGCTCCCCGGGAGCAGTCTGCCAGCTCCCAGGAGCCTGCTAGGGGCCAGAAAAGGCTGGCGCCTTCCTGGTCCAGTGCGGAGATCATGTACCTCATTGAGGTTTGGGGGGAATCCTCCAACGTCCATGATCTCCACACTAGATGCAGGAACGCGGCTGTCTACAGACAGATGGCTGACAGCCTGGCCACTAAAGGCCACATGCACACCCAGGAGCAGGTGCGCCTGAAGATAAAAGAGCTGAGGCAGGCCCATGACAGGGCCACAGGGGGCAGCTCCCAACCAGGGGCAGACCCAGACCCCTTCCCCTACTTTGAGCCCTGGACCGCATCTTGGGGGGCCGGACGGTCCGTGCCCCCCAGGTGGTCATCGACTCTGGGGCAGAGGGCCCTGACCAGGGCACAGAACAGGAGGAGGAGTAGGAGGACGATGGCCAGGAGTCGCAGGAGCCTGGAGGGAGCATGGCATTCACCCGGGACCCCCAAGGCATACCAGCAGCAATTTCACCGTTGTCTTCCGAGGCCAGGGAGGCCTCGACATGTGAGTGCCATCACTGTCCCCTTATGCGGGGCAGGGGGGAGGGGGAGAGAGGAGAGGGAGCCCAGGAACCGTGCATGTGGGCCTTGCTGACAATGGATCATGCAGCAACCTGTGCATATGCCGTGCCAGCTGGGACATGTGGCTCTGGCTGGCTGCCACACAGGGGCCCTGGCCCGTTACCCACACACATATATGTATGAAGGCATATGACCTGCTCCGATGGTGGATTTCCCCATGCCAAACTGGTTGCCGACGGATCGGTAGCTATCCGGCGTGGAGAGCTTCCATAGGGCAATGGCCACATGCTTCTGGAGGGGAATGGTGGGCCTCATGTTCATGTCCTGTCACCGCAGAGCCGGGGCGAGCCACTCACAGAGCTCAAGGAAGGTGTCCTTCTTCATCCTGAAGTTCTGGGTCCACTGTTGGTCTCCCCAGTGCTCCAGGATGATGTGGTCCCACAAGTCGTTGCTGGTGTCCAGGCGCCAGATGCAGCAGGGCACGCTGGCGTCCAGCCACTGCTCCTCCATGGCCCCCAGGGGAGTCCGGAAGAGGACTTGGGGGTTGGGCTGCCACAGATGGTGCCAGGCAGTCTCCAGCACTTGCTGCCAGGCTTGCAGCAAAAGATCCAAAAGAAACACCAGAGTGCCCAGGGGCAGCTCTGGCTCCATGGTGCCGAGTACTGTGGTGTCCTGAGTGAGGACAACCAAGCAGGCAGAGAGAAAAATGCTTTGCTGTCTCTCAGCGAGGTAGGCAAGCAAGCAGGGAAAGCTGAGAACCGGCTGTCCTGGGGGGGGGGTCCCTTTAAGCACAAGCCTCAGATAGCCTCAGTCAGCAGCCACACAAAGCAACTACTGACCTGATGCCCTGCCGGAACCAGTTTCAGCTGGCCTTAAATGCGATTCAGTGTCCAATCAGTGTAGACACGCTATTTCGAAATAGCAGAACGCTATTTTGAAATGCATTTTATATGTAGATGCGTTATTTTGAAATAACTTATTTCGAATTAACTATTTTGAAATAAGATATTTCGAAATAACGCCGTAGTGTAGACATACCCTAACAGATAAGTGAACTAGTATTAACCTGCCAACAGACAAGAAAGTTAATACACTCAGAATAGTAGTAATACTTCAGTCTAATTGCACTGAATGGTCCCACACTCCACTTTCTGGGCCTGGTACATTTGTTGCTGTTTGTTTAAAGATTTGATTGTACACTGTTTAATAGACTTCAGAGGATTATCAAAGGGGTTGATTATAAGGAACAAAGAGCTGAAAATAGAGTTAATTTTATTAAAATGAGATTATTTAACCATGAAATATGTTTCAGAGTGTTCAATATGTCAGAGTCTGACTACATTGCATCTGTGGCTATTTATTATATCTCTTTTTATTTTTATTTTAACTTCAGCCAAGGTCCATCTTGTGCTGAGCATTGCAGAATCTCGACAGAGAGATTAATCATATCATTCATATGTATATTTTACTATATATAAGAGATCATGCTACATTCAGAATTATCTTTGTACAGAAATAAAAGGGCACGTTTTACAGCCAGTAGGAGGAGGATCAGACCCTAAGTTTTTTAACAGCAATATACCTAAAAAGAATCTTGGGGATGATACATAAGACAAAATATTAAAGACAAACTGACCAATAAAAATAACTTTACACTGTACAATAAAAATAACAATGTAATTTTTCAGATTTACTCTCCCTTTCTTTTCATATTTGCTTCTTTGAATTTATTGAGTATTTTGTTTATTCATTTTTCATAATACATTGATCAGTTTTCTGTTTGCATTCAGTATATTAATTACAATATTAAACATAGTAATAAATAATCAGCATTTTCAATTAGGGCTTTGCTAGTCGATAACTCAAAAAAAAAAGCATATGGTAAAGTGTCTCCTCTCAATTGGATGAGTTTGAACTCTGAATTAATGTATCAAATTTCAGGATTCTAGCTTTTGCAGAATATGGAAATGTACTGTGAAAGTTGAACAGAAGAATGTAGAGAAAGCAAATTTTAAAATATGATTTCTTTCAGGACTTAAAGGCACCTAATGATGAATTACACCAAATGTTGTGATTCTTGATGTTGACATTCTAGCCTAGAGAAAACAAATAAATTTATTGTTTCCATTTGAGTAGGCATCAGTAAGCACTCCTGTTAAAAACACTATGTAACCTGTAAGACATGTGTCATACTTTTGCTTGGTGCATGTGATTATATCTCCCTTTAATAGTCAACCCCAGTGAAGATAAAAGCTGGCTATTTACTAATAGCTATGGACCCACTCCTTTACCTGAAGTGATAGGGGCTATGCTTTTGATTCTGAACACTGAGGTTTTAAATCCCAGTGTTGACTTGTGCAGGCTGTATACATGCATGCCCTTTAGAATAGATTATCTGCTGGGAGAGTGGCCCAATTCATAACCATCACTGTGTTGTCATATCTTCTTTCTGTTCTTAATATAACTTGAAGCCTGATCATGCAAGACCTAACTCATGTGAGTAGCCCTTCCTTACTTGAATAGTTCCCGGGAGAGGAAGTGAGGGCTGACTATTCATTTGAATAAGGCTGAAGTTCTTATACTCTAAACCCTTCAAAAAAGATTCTCTGGCCCAGATCCTCAAAGGTATGTAGGTGCCTAACTTCCATTAAAGACAATGAAAACGTGGTGATTTGATTGATCTGTCTGTATCAAGTTTATGAATTCTGCATGATATTATGAATTCTCTGTATCTTTATCAAGTTACCTCTGCATTCAAAATGGAGTTTATATTTGTCTTCTCTCTTGTGATTTTGGCCTCTGTCTGGATGTAATGAGTCTGGGACAGCAACATGGCCTCCCTCTGACCCGGAAGAGGAAGGGCCCTCTAAGACCCGTTGGTGGGTGAGTCCAGCCTCACCTAGTCCTGCCCACAGGAAGCCAGAGGGTGGGAGTAGGAGTATAAAAGCTGAGAGCTCAGTCAGAGCCCTGCAGCTGAACATGCCTGATGCTTGGCCCCAGCTCCCGCATGAGGTGCTCAGCTGCACTGCACCCAACGGGAGGACTGCGTTGGGCTGCCAAGGCCCCTGCTGGCCCCCAATCCCTCACCCGGGCTGCTGAGACTGCTGCCATGGCCTGAAGACATGCCTTGCCGGAACCCCTGCCGGGACCCCTGCCGATGACTGGACCGGTCCACCTGGGCCCCTGACTGAGCCGGAACTCATGGACACCTTGACAGCACCTCCATTGCCAGCTGACCCTGAGGAGCAGTGCCTGAGCCTGGTAGGCTCCCAGGGGGAACTGGGAAGCGGCCCAGGAATAGCTGACCCCGCGGCAGCTGAGGAGATGGAGGTTGGGTGGGCAGCATGTTGTGGTTTGGACTCTAGGGAGTCAGCATGGCCTCCCGCTGACATTGGACCCTTTACAGTGGACCTAAAATTCTGAAGGTGGGTGGCAAAAATAAATAACGGAGGGGTGTCATTGACTTAAGTCCTTTACCATTGAAATGCAATTTTTCTACACATAACACTGGCCCATGTCCAGAGGTACTGGTTTAGAAAAAGAGAAGCAATGAGATTACCTGTTGGGACTGATTAGGAGATCACTTGACAGAGGGTCTGGAAGGTTAGAAAAGACAGGAGCTGATCTCTTTGGGTGCTTTTAGACTGCAGGATTTTTTCGGAAAAATGGCCGTTTTTCCGAAAAAACTTCACTTACATCCACACTGCTATTGTTTTTTTCAAAAGAAAATCGAAAGAATGCAGGGTTTTTTCCAACATTGGTAAACTTCATTCTGTGAGGAAGAAACCTTTTTGCAAAAGAGCTCTTTTGGAAAAAGGTGTGTGTGGACGTGGAAGGGAGTTTTTTCAAAAGAAGTGGAAAGAGGTGCCCTGGTGGCCTCTCCATCCATAGTAATCACAGCTTACATGTGAGACAGAATCCATTCAGTGTGGACGCTATCTTTTGAAAAAGCAGATCACTTTTTCGATGTGCTTTGGCAGTGTGGACGCTCTCTTTTGGAAGATGTTTTTTTCTGGAGATCTCTTCCGGAAAAGCTTCTTCTGAAAGAAGCCTGCAGTCTAGACATACCCTTTGATGGTTGGCTATTTGCACTTCCCAAACTTAGAATAACTGTATGTAACTCTGCCTTCCTGAACACAGATGGACCCTAGAAAATTCCAAAGTGAAGGGTTAACTAGTTAGAGTTATTGCGCTCACACTTTGCGTTGCTTTTTAAATGATTTGTGCTCTCTTGTTCCTTTTTTATTTTTGAAATGGTCGGTTGTCTCTTCTGGTTTATTTCTGAAGTAAAGAGCACTGTTGTTAGAGTTCTGTGTAGTGCCTATCTGCATGCTATATGCTACACATACCATGTGACTTCTTGAAGAGGAAAACCAGAAGGCTCACACCTTGGGATGGAATTCTGGGAGAGGGTGGGTTTAAGCGACTGCAGTATCTTGGCGGTCAGAGTTAGACTTGGGGACCTAAGACAAGTGAGCTGCAGGACCCCATTTCTATGACAGGGTAATAAACTTAGAATTGGTGCCCAAGAAATATGTCAGTGAGGCTAAGGGAAGAAACACTGCTACAGACCATTCAGACCTAGAGCAGCCAGAACATGGGGGGTTCCATGTATGGTTCTCTTCATAGTACAGCCGGTCCCCGAGTTACGAACGGTCAATTTACAAGTACTAATAACCAAACTGACTAACTTTAGTAATTCATTTTGCCTATTAAATAACCTTTGTGAAGGGGTTGATGCCTTTGACATCACTGCTCTCAGCAATGTTGAAACCTCCCTGAATGATGATGAAATGTACACGACTGGCGCATGCTATGAAACCACTGTTACCAATCTTTGTGTCTTCTGAAACTGCCAGTTTCAGGAATGACTTAAAAATTCCTTGAAAGACATCACTAAAAAGAGACAGAACAAAGGCAACTCCAAAAGGACAGGTGAAACGTAGGCTAAATTAATATTTTGAGCATGTGCAGGTATCCTTTAAAGTGAACTTCACACTGCTTGGCTTTATAGGTAAAATCTGAGTCATTCCTGAAGATGTCAGTCCTAGAAGGCATTTGTCTGGTAACAGTGGTGTCACAGAATGAGTCAGTCATGTTTTCAGGGATAATTCATTATTTCTAGGATGAATAATATCCAAAATAGCATGATCACCAGTTACCAAGGGAGTTGGACAGGCAAAATTAAGTCAGTGGCCTACTAGCCTTTCTTACAAGATAATTTGACAATGAACATTATACCACGTTATTTTTTCTCCGCTCAAGCTCATCTGAAGAAGTGGGTTTTGCCCATGACAGCTCATGATACTACATGTATTTTTGTTAGTCTTTACCCATCTGAGAACTTTTATCACACCAAGATGAATGTGTAAAAAGGAAAGAAACAACACAGGGAATTGCATAAGACCACCATCAGATGCAGATGACACTTAAAGTAAGAGAGAAATGGACCTACAGCTTGGAACGCCTTCATAAGTCAAGAAAATAAAATAATTTAGGATTAATAAGATGTATGTGAACAAGGGGAAGAGGTTTGTGTAGGAGATGTCAGTTCTCACAGAGATTATTCAATTACATTTAGACAGATAAATCATGAAAGCTGATAAATGTGGCTGTGTTCAGTAGCACTGAGCATAATGGAATGCTTCAGCACTTGCAAACCTTTACCTGTCCCCTTTGTCAGCAAGAAAATTCAGAAATGGTGAAATAACTTTAGAAAATATTCCCCCTTATGGTTTTGGCTCTCTTTAAACAAGTGTCCCAGTTCTGAAACTTTAAACTTTATTGCTAACTATGGTCCTGGAAGAGGACGCATCTCGTAAAACAAAACAAAAAAAGCAGTTATTATTTTATGTTTAACACGCTTTACATTTCACAAAGGGCAAAAGGCCCTTTCAAGTTGTTTTTAAGAGTAATTTAGAACTGAGCCCTTTGGAAAATGATACAAAGGCCTTGAACAATGTGTGGCTGTTCCTTGTCTGTTTTTCACTGTAGCTTCCATTCACATAGTAGTGAGCCCTCAAGCATCCAAATGCCTTGCAGTAATTATCCCCAAATGTTTCGGATTTATGAAATGCAATTTGCTATGGAAGATACTTCACTAGCTCCACTATAAAGGCATGTTACAACAGCACATTCTAGCAATGCTATAATTATTAGGCTGTCACTGGTTCCATTTTTCTGGGGCTATTTCCTCTGTTGTAAAAATGTGCTCCTGGCTAAAATTTAGTATTAGAACTCATGTGGGAAAAATTCTTCTTGTCTAGGGAACCTGAAACAATTTGAAAATCTGAGGATTGGGTCAGAATTGCTTTTATAAATGGAAATATGAGGCCAGATTGAAAGCAAAGCAGCCATAAATTGATTATCAGGTTTATTGGTTAAGTCAGTCAGATATTGCCAGTGGAGCTGGCCCACGTTCTAGCTGATAACACCTTCAGATGGCAATTCAGAAATAAAGTCCAACATTAACAGGTGAAGTGGTGGGGCTGCTGCATTAGAAAATAGCACTGGTAGTGAGCAATATTGCCAAGCACGGTTCAATAGTGGTTGAAAGGAAAGACTCTCCTACTCAAAATGAATTACCAATTAGAAGGACAGCAGCTGCACCCTCTGCTCCAGGAGCAGCAAGGAATATAGTAGGAAACAAGTTCCTGTACCCCAATGTACACGTTAATAGTGAGGATAATATGCTATGCATTTTAAATAGCTATACTCCCAATGTCATCAGGACCTCTAGGAAACATTGTTCAGTGCCTTCTGAGACTACTTCTGGGAGTCACAAATGAAGGGCTGTGTATAAGTGACACAAAGTTTAGATGCTGGTAGACCATTTTACAGATAAATGTATTCTTAAAGACTCTTTTAAAGAGATCTCCCTGTGTATTTTAGAGCGTGTCTATGTGTCTGTGCATCTGTTTGTTCAAGAACTCCTCCTAAATAGTAAGAGCTAGGGCCACTAAATTGAGTATGCAGTTTCCTCATCTCCTAACTTAAAGCAAGGCCAGGGTCTGGTTGTTCCAGGACAACTGGAAGCCCCAGGAAAAGGACAGTTTTGTATAACTGCAAAGGAAGAGCTCCTGTGTGGAGGGATGCAATATGACAGACTCCACTTGGGGGCAGTGAGCTTACAGGAGAGAACTATCCTGCAGAGTGTCCACTGGGGGAACCCACCAGGGGAATGGCCAGCAGGACTAGGGCTCTGCTATCTTGCTTGCCAGCACACTGGTAAGTAGTTCCCCTTCCCCAAACCCTTTACTGCCCCCCTCCCAACTCTTGGCCCCAGCACTTGAGGGGGTGGTCCCTGGTAGCTGGAGGTGTTGGGGGAACAGAACAGGTCCCTAGCAACTGCAGGAGTCTTTGGGGCAGAGAACAAGCAGCTGGGGGATTCGGGGTGGGGAGAGAACAAGCCCCTGGAGGCTGGGAAGTACCTAGGGAGGAACAGTCACCTGGTGTGTGGGGAAGTCAAGTGGGGAAAGACCAGGCCCCTGATGGGCAGGAGAGGGTGGAGAGGGGTGGGGGGACAATATGCCCCTGGTGGATGGGGGGAGCCTAGGAGGACAGAACATGTCCTTGGTAGGTGTGGGGACTTGGAGGGGAGAGAACATGCCACTCCAAGAGAGGCCCCCACACTCTGAGCCCCTCCTCACCCTCCAGCTGTTACCCTTGCACCCTTCCTGCCCCTAGACTCCTGCACCCCACCCCCCACATCCCCAAGAGCCTGCCCTGAAGGACCCGGGAAATGTCGGGTAAGTCTGCTAGTAATCTATAAATTATTGTCTGTCCTAAGCAACATGCCTAATTCTGATCTAAACATGGCAGAATTTGATCCATAGAAAACATAATGGACATTGACGCTGGAGATTTTTTTAATTGAGTGAGGGTTGGTTTTGTTTTATTTTGTTTTGAAATTGATGTAGAGAGTGTTATCTGATAATGTCAGGGATATTAATTGTCCTAGAGATTACTTTAACACTTAGAATTGAATGAGTAATTGTTGGGCACTATTAATTGGAATCTAAACATCCAAAGACCTGGAAAATGTGCTGCTTTTGAAGAATGATTCAATTTGTCATTCCTTCTCAGCAAGCTATCACTTGGAACCGGTGCCTGAGAGATGCTGAGCATCCCACGACTCCAGTGCCTTCCAATGGCCCTGACCAGCCTGCATCTCTTAGGCACATGGACTTGAGCAGCAAGTGCACTGTGCATTCCAGGGGTCACGTTGGTAGAATGCACCTAGGCAAATGTCAGCCAAGATATGACTTGCCTTCATGGGGCATGCAGTTGCCATAAGTGAATGTCTAATGTACTAAAGGCATTAATTTGAATGTTAGTTGTCAAAAACTGTTGGAAAGAAACATGGCTTATGGGTGGGAGCGTGGGACTGGGAGTGACACCCTGCTGAATCGACTTTATAAGCACCGGGTTAGAAGTCAGGATAGCCATTTTATTCTTTGTTCTATTACTAACTCACTGGTCAATAGTGGACAAATTACTTAAACAAGTATTAAGATAGAGAGAGATCAAGACCAATTTTTATCAAGATCAGGTATTTAAAAGTTGGGTACCTATAGCTATCTGTATGTTCCTAAATTAATAAGTTTGATTTTTCAAGCACTGTCCAGCAGATCCCTTTAAAATCAATGTGATCTGCAGTCTTTCTGCACTTTTGAAAATTATTCCATTTATGCCACATTGGTATCTAAATGCAGTCAATCACATTTGAAGCTTTTTATCTTAACCTCCCTCTGCTTTATTTATTTATGTAAGTGTTTGTTTACCCATTTGCAAAATGGAAATTTCATATCCCTATCTTATAGGTCTATTGGGAGGCAAAATTCTTTGCTGTTTAAAAAAAGCTTTTGTCTCCTTGGATGGCAGGTGTTATAGGAGAGCAGTGTTATTCCATATTCAGGAAGCAGAGTAGAGTCCAAATTGTCAGGGCTTTCTATCCTCTGAGCCTTTAATCTGAGAGCTGACACGGGGTCCTTAACTCACCCCAGTCTATGCTATATACTCGAAGTGCAGAGTCATATGATGTTCTGAGGCCACAGGCTTACATAGTCTCAATACAATGAGTTAGGGATGGACTAAGAAGTTCTGTGTTAATTCTGGTTTGCTTTTTTTAGATTCCAGTTAAACCCTGAGGGACCATTTTCCAGGCAGCCATGTGCAGAGCTACAGGCAGGGCTGCTCACGTGGGCTCTAATGGACATTGTCTCATTTTACACAGATCTTTAACTCTCTTGTTCATAATAGCCACTTCCAAAGCAGCTGACATACAACCAATCATTGAAATGATTTCTGCTGACAGCCACTGCAGTCCCCAGTGCAAAGTGCGGGGGGAGGGATGGCTGCACACTTCCAGAAGGAGTGGGGCCTCAGTCAGAAGAGGCAGGTCCAAGAGTAGTAAGCCCTCACCTCCCCTAGCCCTCAGAGCCTCACAGAGCACCCAGCACGGCGCTCCAGCACTCAGTCAGTGATTCAAAGGGGCTGGGAGCTCCTGGATCCCTTACAATTGCTGGGCCTCAGAGCAACTGCCCCCTTCCCACTCCCCCACCCCACTGTTGGCAGACCTCAATTGTTCATATAAATCAATATTCTTGATAATGTCAGTGAACACATAAACAAATCCAGACAGGGCTCTACACATTCACTTGATATGCAGACAAAAAGTAACTTTTGGTACTGTAAGCATGGGCAGGGGGTGAACCTAGAGCTGGAGGGAAGGCAAGATGCCAGCTCTGCCCCTTCACTGTGCTGCTCTGCCCCTGTCACATAAACCACAACATCAGGGGTTAAACAACTGCACATCCTCTAATGTGATACATGCCATCAAGCGCCAACAATACCCCTCTGCCATGTATATTGGCCAAACTGGACACTCTTTACAAGAAAGGATAAATGGACACAGATCAGATATTAGAAATGGTAACACACATAAACCTGTAGGGGAACATTTTAATCTGCTTGGTCATTCAATCATAGATTTAAATTTTTGCAAAGGAATTTCACTAACCAGTTACAGAGTTTGCAGAACTGAATTTATCTACAAATTTGACACCCTTACCCTGGACTTGAACAAAGACATTAACAGATTGGCGCATTACAAAGCTAATTTCTCTTGCCTTTAACATTTGCATTTCCACATCAAAAGCTTTGTATAGGACACATCCAGCCCACTTAATTAGCCTCATTTACATAAGTCTTATAAATGACAGATACATCTTATGCTGTTTACATATGCATATCTCTTGGATTCTGTTATTTCCATTCAAATTCATCTGATGAAGTGGTTTTACCCATGAAAGCTCATGATTCTATATATTTTAGTTAGTCTTGAAGGTGCCACAGGACTATTCATTTTCTAAGTGTTGTTATAATTCAAATAAAAATACTAATGTGGCACAGAATAAAGTCTATGGTGCTTCTTACACATACTGTGAAAGACCAACCAAAGCAGGAGTACACTGAACTAGGATGTTCAACTGTCACTCAAGCATGATTGCTCCTTTTGTGATCCATGATTGTTGTTTGCACATTCTTTAAAAAAATCATGCTATGTGGTGTGCAATATGAGACAGGAAACACTTAATAGAAAATGTTATGTTTGATCAGTGCTTTTTATATGCAACAAGTGTTGCAGTCTCACAGATATGATTGCCTCCCCCCTCCCCACACACACATATACATGTTGTGCTTCATTTATATGTCTTTCTTTCATGGCATGTTGGTTTCTCCCAAAACTCAGCACACTGGCAGTGCTGTATTCACTGCAAGAAGGAACATAGTGTTCACAGAGATGATAAGCTGCTAATGAAAAAGGGGAAAAAGCACCTCATTTTGGTATGCTACGTGTACATAAATTTAGACGAAACACTATTCAGAACTCAAAAGAGGAGCAATCACTATGAACAAGTCTGCTGGATTGTCCATGGAGGCTCATGTATTATGTGGCGTTGTGGGTATTCATTTCATTTGGCAACCTGGAGATCACACAACAGGATATGTTCAAAAGGCAACTGAATTCCAGATTATTCTCTGAGATCAATATCTGGGCCAAATAAAGCCAAACTGCTGATTTGTTCTAAGGAGGAAAAACTAGGTAAAAATAGTATTGTCCAAATGGGGCAGAAAAGCAATAAACACCAGAACAAGCAGAGACTTCAACGAGGCTAATGGCTAAAGTAAATACTGCAGTCTTGCAAAACTGCCATGATAACATACATACCAGCCCAAGCATAAAATCTACTTATCTGTCTTTTGCCATAATCATTGATGACTCTGAAAAAAATGATATTCTACTTATTAATCAAACACAATTTTTGCCTTATGTAGAATTTTTCAAGGATGAAAAAGGAAGAAAAAAAGCATATAGAACGAGACATAGAAAACAAAAATGGGTCACAAAAATCTTTTGGAGAAAGTAGAAGACATCCAATTTTGAAACAGTTGATGACTGGGGGCATGTCTACACTGCAGGGAAAAAGTCAAATTAAGCTACACAACTTCAGCTACGTCAATTGCGTAGATGAAATTGAAATAGCTTAATTTGTCTTTTGGCGCTGTCTACACAGCAGGAAGTCAAAGGAAGAACACCCTCCCTTTGACTTCCCTTACTCTTCGTGAAATGAGGGTTTCAAAGGAGTCAGTGTAAGAAGTTCTTCATCTCAACATTATTTCAAAATAATGGCTTGTTCTGTAGATGCACACCCACTGCTGCCTGCCACAATCTGAGTCTGCAGGTTATTATGTGTGTGTGGAAATGGAAAACTCCCATTGTCTTTTTTAAATAAAAAGTATATAATAAAATATCATTAAGTTTTATTTTGTTGTCCCTTCTTTTTTAACTGTTTCTCAGGATCAATGATCCTTTAATCCCTTCCTGGTGTCTGCATCAGGATTTTTAAGAATTCTGGAGAACCAAAAAAGAAAAAGAAAAAGGGGGGTTCACCCAGAGAGTGGACGACATTAAGAGTTTTCCATTTGCATACATACACAATACCCTGCAGACTCAGATTGTGGCAGGCAGCAAAAAGTGAAATTTTATTGGTTTGCTTGGAGATTTTAAATCTATAGAATCAAAATCTCCAATAATCACCACCCTCCATACACACGCTCATTTGACAAGAGAGCCGTTCATCTATGTACTGAAGAGCATCCATGTCTTTGTGTTAAGTGTAGCAGCACTTGTGGTGAGATGCAGGGGCATTTCCCAGTCCTACACCCTTCTTTAATGTTTACTTTTTGGTTTTTACTAGCATGAACATTAGCATTTATTAATCCAAAGGGGCCATCGTTACAGGTACATAGCTGTGAGAAGGACATAAAACAGGGGGAAGCAGCATGTGTGTTTTGTGGGTTTCTATCACCTACTAACTCCTGTAGCTGGCATCTGTAACAGCCTGAATCAAGACAGAAGGGGACAAGCAACAGTCATTAAACAGTGACTTACACTCCTCAGAAGATATTTAAAACAAAGTTGGCTGTCCCTCAGAGCTTGGCACATTGGCCATTTGACTGGGAAGCCTATCTCTGAAGATGGTGAGGGATTAGTGAGTCTAGGAGTGAACAGCACTTCATACTATGAATATTCATGGCCACATTCTGCTGGATTTTTTTCCCCCTCACTTCACAGCAGAATCCAAATTCACTTGATTTCAGGATCTTGGTTAATTCTTCATGCAGCCCTGATCAAAATGAACCCCCTGCTGCGTGACCTTTGGCAAGTCACCTCCGCTTCCTCTGCCTCTGCTTCTCCTTCTGTCCAAATGGTCAATTTAAATCATAAACTCATTGGCTCTGGGACTATCTCTTGCTTTGTTGTGTGCAGTCCTAACTTAATGGGGCCTCAATCCTGGTTTGTGTCTGTAGAGATAAGGCTGTGATGGCTTTAAGACATTATTGTGGCCGCCCAATATGGAAAATGGGATGGCCCTTGGCAAATATCATACAACTTTGGAGGTATCTTTAAATTACAGCAGCTTTCTGGTTAGCTTTATAGGCCACAGTACTGTTTAGGATCTCCACAGCACTGGGTACTGTGGCCCTCCCCCAACATGTCCTCACTCACTCTGATATGCCCCTTAACCTAGGGCTGGTAAGAAGTGTCATGACCTTGAAGTTGATTCAATGACAAACCAGTGAATGAGAAAGGAATAAAGCTTTAATAAAATAAACTGGTGAGCTTCTGTCATGAGGTGCTGCAGGTAGCCATGCAGTGCTCCCATCCCCACTTCCAGAGCACATCTCCAAATTTCCACAACCACAACACTATCCCTTATGAGGGAGCTTCTCCAAATCACAGTCTTCCCTAACTATACCTGTGCACAAACACCACAATAAGAAAAGCCTTCTACAGCTCATGTAATGGGAGAATTCTGCCCCAGCAAGATTTTGGATCTCGAGCAGTCCCCTTAAACAACTCCAGATCTTTTATCTAGCATAAAAGGGCCAAAGCTATGGTAAAGATCTCACACTCTGAAGACCTTCTGTAGTGAGATGCTGCTAGTAGCCATGTAGTGCCCATCTCTAGAGCACATCTCCAAATTTCCGCACCCACAACACTATGGTGAAGTGGGTCTTTGTCCATGAAAGCTTATGCCCAAATACATCTGTTAGGGCATGTCTACACTACAGAGTTATTTTGAAATAACTCACATTATTTCAAAGTAACAAGGCAAGCGTCCACAATACAAGTGTGTTATTTTGAAATAATTTTGAAATAATAAGCTTCTTATTCTGAAATAATAAATGATAAACCCTCATTTCATGAGGAATAATGCCTCAAAACTCTATAGTATCCCTTCCCCCTGCAGCCTTTAAAGGTGCAGGCAGAAGGGAAAGGGCTTGTGGCATGAAACAAGCCCTGCTTGCATCGTGCCACATAGCAGGACCCTGCTCTTCCTTCCCTGCTGCCATGGCAGACCCCAGTGTGCCCTTTGAGCCCACCATGGCTGCAAGCAAGTCTGCAGCCACCTCTGAAGCCCCTGGCCAGGGAGCAGAAGAGGGCCTCATCTTGGAGTGGTGCAGAGATCCTGAATCTCATCGAGGTCTAGTGTGAGGAGCTGAATCTCCATGATCTCCACACCAGGCGCAGGAATGCAGATATCTATGGCTGGATGGCCACAAGCCCAGCCAAGAAGGGGCAAGCCCAGGAGCAGATGTGGATGAAAGTAAAAGAACTGTGCCAGGCCTATGCCAAGGCTAGGGAACAAAGTTCCCGATCTGGAGTGGCACCCCAGACCTGCTGGTTCTATGCCCAGCTGGATGGCATCCTGGGATGGGGGTCAGTCCGTTCCCCCCCTCATTGTGGACTCTTGCCTGGCCATGCTTGTTGTCAGCCTCCAAGGCAGTGGGGCTGTGGACCAGGAGGAGGAAGTGGAGGAGAAAAAGGAGGAGCAGGCGAGCAACGACACCATGCCCATCAGCCAGGAGGTCCTCCTCAGCCTGGAGCTGGTCTCCCCCATCCCTTAGGATGTTTCCAAGAGCTCAGACAAGGCCAAGGAAGGCACATCAGGTGAGTTATCAACCTTTTCCTATCTACATGCGGGGGCAGGCAGCAGGCTGTGAGGGTCTGCTTGCTCCTCATTCAGCCTTCTCAGCCTGGGGATCACAAAACAGCAAACGGAGTGCCAGTCCGGAGCACACAGCCCCATGAGGCTGCCACACAGGATCCTGTTGCTCCTTCTCACAAGGTTCCTGGACAGACCTGCCTTACTCCAGACTCTGTGGTGGGACACCTTCGCACCACAAACCACCACTAAAGAGGCTGGGGTCAGGAAAACACACAGCAGTGCCATATGTGGCATGGGCTCATGCCCACACTCACAGGGCAGCATCTGCTCCCAAGCATGAACAGCGATGCAGAGGACACCAGTCCCCTGCAGGGGAACCTTCCAGGGGAAGGAACAGGAGGGGACCCTAGTAGCACTCTCTGGAAGGCAGACTCTGCTGCTCACACACCTCCCCTAACACCCTCCCCCACTCTCCTCCAGCAGGCAGGGATAGAAGTTTTCCATCTGCAGATGCTGCCACTGCCAGACCTGGCATGTGTGTAGCACAGAGGAAAGCCAAGCCGCCCTGCCCACCTCTCCTGCCTGCAGGCTCCTGGCCGGGCTGGCACCTTTTCATGCCTGCTTGTCCTTGGGACATAGGGGTAGCAAAGCTTCCCTGGGATGTCCATGCCCCTTCAGGACAGTGTACATTGTCTAGGCCACAGAAGGCTTTGCTCGATGCACTTCACCATAATCTGACCCGAGACCTTTGGTGTCGGCTCTGACATTAGGGCTAGACTTCATGCACACTGTCTCCAGGGATGACTGCCCTGTGCACTTCTTTTCATAGCTGGGATAGCTGAGAGTGGGGCATGTCTAACACCTCCCACACCATCCTCCTGACCCCGTGAGAGCCGCAGGTGCCAGCGATCCCACAACAACCTGGGGTGACAACACCTGGAGTGCCTCCGTTCCATGAACAGGAACTTTGAGAAGGATCACCAGGAGTGTTGTGCTGACTGGTTGTCTCCCCTTGTTTCATCCAAATGAATAGGGCCATGGTCATGCAGGTATAACTCTTGAAAGGGATTGTGGTGCTTGAGGATGACAAGAAGCCTGGAATAGAGGACCCTCTCACCTAGTCCTGTGTGCTCTTCATGCAACTTGAACAGTATGGGCAAAAGTGTTTAGGGGCATAAAGATGCAGATGTGTGCTTACTGAACATTACAAAAGCAATAAGCACAGGAGTTTCTACCTAATATGCTTAGGCCCAGTGCTAGAGCTGATTGGGAATTTTCCAATGGAATATTTTTGATAGAAAATGGTCATTCATGAAAAACAAATCTCTCTTTTGGAAAGGTCTGGTTTTGTAGCATCTCCTGATTTGAAATATTTCAGAAGTGTTGGTATCTCCTGTGAACATTTTCTAAATGTAAAATTGTATTTTCTAGTTGAAAATAACTTTTAATTTTTGAAATCTTTTTAAATATATAGTTTTTAAAAGGAGGGCTTAAAAATCAAAGTTCAAAATCAATATGAAGCACTGTGAGATTAGAGACATGAAACAGTTTTATTGAGCTTATCTGGATTTTCTTTGCGTTTTTAAAAATGTTTGAATTATTGAGTCACAAAAATTTTCCAATATTTAGATTTTTTTTGTCTTGATTTGGGATGGAAATTTTATTTTTGAAATGTCAAAAATCCTTGTGAGACAGGTAAGATAAGCAATCCATTTCCTCTGTACCCCTATCTAATATAATATTCAACATGAGCAAAATGTGAGGATCTAGCACTCTAGGTCTGCATGTGTTTTATTTCATTAAAAACAGGGTAGTGTTTATGTAAAGTAGAAAAATATTTTTATTATTATTTTAATTTGGGAAGGAGAATTTTAGCCTTATAGACTATCTATGCATCACAAGTATTTGCTCAGATACTGTGTTTATTGAAGCTTGTGACTTTGGCTGAACAAAACAAGTTGAATAATGCTTTGGCATATAGGATGAGTAATGAATAAATGTAAGAATATTTCAGTCTGATAGTTGAGCATTTCCCCTTTAAAGTCTTGAAAAGGAAAATATAGTTTGACTCCTAGTAACATTTCCAAACATTTCTATGTTTCCTTTAGAATTTTTGTCAATAGCAGCATACATATAAATAAGCCATCATGCTGGTATCTCGAAGTTTATAGTAGCTATTTTAGCTAAATATATTCTCTATGATAGACAATCAATCTATTAGGCATTGATACATTGGTGATAGCTGCAGTTACTAAAGCAGGATGCTTACCTCAGTACCCATCTCGTCCTACTAAAATGAAAACAAACAAACCATAACAGCTCCAGTAGACTACTAACCAGAGGAATGAAAGCTAAATATAATCCTGTGTGTTTACACAACCAGTTATTGCAGCATAAATAAATATTATAGTCTTAAATTTAAGACTTAAAGCATTTATAGTACACTGCAAGCAAGATAAAATATTTAGTGCCACTTTGCTTTGGACTTCATCTTTCGAGAGTGTTTTGTGCCTCATGTCACCAAAGTTATTTCATTTACTTTCACCTGTGTCCAGTTGCTTAAACAGATCTTTTTATTAAGATACAGTTGGATAGAAAGTAAATGGGCCCATTCCATCTGGTTACTTGGCACCATATAATATTGAATATTGCATGGATGCATTTGCTGATCTCAGAAAAAAAGTGAAAAACTAAGGCTATGATTATACAGCAGCATTATTTCGGAATAACAGATGTTATTCTGAAATAACAAAGAGTGCATCTCCACAGCGAGCTGGAGGACTTCTTACTCCAACTCCTATAACCCTCATTTAATGAGGAGGAAGGGAGGTCGAAGAAAGAGTGTTCTTCCTTCAACTTCCTGCTGTGTAAATGGCAAAATTAAGCTATGGCCAAAAGCCTAATTAAGCTATTTCGACTTCAACTACGCAATTGACGTAGCTGAAGTTGTGTATCTTAATTCGACTTTTGCCCTGCTGTGTAGACATGCCCTAAAAGAGACCCTTTAAGTTTAGAGATGTTCTGTAAAATAAGGGGGTTTAGTGTTTTACTAGCATATTACTAATTCATCTTCATAGTTATTCATATCATATCCAGAAAGCAAGTACTTTTAGGTAGGCTATAAAATGTCTGACATTGCAACTGAAGTTTAAATGTGAACTCTGATCACACACACACACATACATACACGTGACCATATACTATATGCCATTAGACATCTACTTTGAGATAATAAATGCCATTTAATCAATGTATTTTTAATAGTAAGAGTGCTCAATAGCAGAATAATCTTGACCAAAGGATATAGAAACATGTGGGATAGAGAAAAAAAGGATACACATTCCTGGTATAATATTTTTCTAAAATTAGAACCTATATTATATCCTAAAGTACTTTTTCCTTCCTTTATCTTTACCTTAGTCAGTACAGCATATAAATACATTCCTAATTTGAATAGCAAATATTGTATTATTATGATTATTATTAATATTCAGTTTGGATATAAGTTCCCATACATTTTACTGGAAACATACTCTTCCATTTCACTTTTTATTGCTTTGAAAAGTATTTCTAACTGTTACTAATGAGTTTTCAATAGTATTTAAATCCTATTCAAAAGCAACAAATCACAGCTTGACTGCATAGCTTCAAAAATATATTTAAAAAATGAATAGCTAAAGATATACTGTGTTCCTTCTTATCAGCCTGCAGTGTCCTGTTATATCGTCTTAGTTTTAAAGGATGATAATCTAGAACATTGAGACAAAATATTAGTATCTGCCATAATAGGAGAAAAAACCACGGTCTATCAAGGTTTTCTACTTAAAAATTGAAGGTTTGAGCATCACATTTTACTGAACTGACCTCTGTTCTATTTAAAGGAGAGCTGAAGCATATGTCTATTGAGCTGAAGCATACAAAGCAATAAATGGCCTTTGTGGAGTGGAGGCATTTAATCAACTGCAAAAGTTGTTTCCTGCAACTATACTCCAGCACCACACGACATTACTGCTACCAAGAGGGCAGCTTCAGGCAATGACATCTTACAAAAAATGTACTTTTTCTTCATTTCTGACGGTTTAGAAGCAATGTGATGTATTTTTGTCACTATCTCCCTATGACCATTAAGTGATGCTGACATCAGGTACATGGCTTGCTTTGGATACAGTAACAGGAGGGCAGTCTAAATCTAACAGTTGTGATGCGGCTCTTCCTTTCTGGTTATGTACGAGAAAGGAGACTTTTGAGGCAGCGTAGTCAAGGGTTCACTGGATTAAAATTTGGGAAACAGTGGTCCTATTCCCAAGTCTCCCCCGATCTTCTGGTTGACCATAAGCAAGTCATATCCCCTCTCTCTGCCTTTTTTCCCTATAACATCAGTTGGCCTTGTCTATTTAAGTAATAAGCTCTTGTATGCAGTGCCTAGCATAATAGGCCATATTATGACGTTATTCCAAAATAACAAAGTCTGCATCTACACTACAAGCAGTATGACAACATAATGTCAAAACAATGTGGAGCTGGAGGACTTCTTACTCCAATTCCTGTATCCCTAATCTTATGAAGAGTAAAGGAAGTTGGAGGAAGAGTGCTATCTCCCCCGACAGCCATTTCTCAGCTTCTGCTGCTTGCTTGCCTACCTCTGTGAGGGACAGTAAAGCATTTGCAAAGCATGCTCTGGTTGTTCAGCCTTTGGATGCCACAGCGCACTCCTTGCCATGGATCCCAGGCTGCCTCTGGGCATATGATGGACCCACACTGCCATGCTGCAGTTTTGTGGTCTGCAGATGGGAGGGGGGGAATACTGGAAAGGGGGACCCTATGGAAAGTGGGGCTATGGGTGCGGGGGTTGGGCTGGGGGGAAGCCCCATCCCCAGGGGTTCTGTAGTCCCACCCGCAGGTGGTGGATTCAGAGCTCATCAGCGAGTCCCTCTGCCTGGCTGCAGGAGCAAGGCCCTTGCAACCACACCCCATGGTGGAGAGATGCTTTTGGAGGCTGGACACCAGTTCCGAATGGTGGGACTGGCTGGTCATGGAGTGGTGGGACAACCAGCAGTGACTCCACAACATCAGAATGAGGAAGGCCAACTTCATGGAGATGTGTGCCTGGCTCACCCCTGCCCTCCATTGATGGGACACCCAGATGCCACCTGCCATATCCCTGGAGAAGCAGGTTGCCATCACCATCTGGAAGCTCACCATCCCAGACAGCTACTAGTCTATGAGCAACCAGTTCAGCATGGGGAAGTCCACCATTGGGTCCCTCCTCATGGAAGTAAGGCACTCTTGGACTGCAGTCCCTGGATGGGAGGGGGGGGGAATACTGGAAAGGGGGACCCTATGGAAAGTGGGGCTACGGGTGTGGGGGTTGGGCTGGGGGGAAGCCCCATCCCCAGGGGTTCTGTATTCCCACCCTCAGGGGGTGGATTCAGAGGGGGTGGCTCCTGGGGTATTTGAGGGGGGGGAGGGAGTGGAGGTGGGGAACTCTGAAGGGCTCAGGCCCCCCCTTTGATTCTCTGTTTTGTGTCTTTGTTTGTCTCCTTCTGCAGGTGGTGAGGGCCATAAACTCCATCCTGCTGCACAGGGTTATCCACCTGGGAAACCTGGACCCCATCGTAGCTGGATTTGCCACCCTGAGCTTCCCCAACTGTGGGAGGGGGCACATTGATGGAAACCACATCGCCATCCAAGCACCTGAACTTCCAGCCGCCTGGTTCATCAACTGAAAGGGCTATTTTTCCATGGTTCTGCAGGCCCTGGTTGACCACTGTGGACACTTTATAGACATTTTTGTCAGGTGGTTGGAGAGGGTGCATGATGCTCACATGTTTAGAAACTCCAGCCTCTACCAGAAACTGGAGGCTGGCACATTCTTCCCCCAACGTGACTTTTGGGTTGGGGAAGTGCAGATGCCATTGTGCATCGTAGGGGATGCTGCCTACCCCCTCATGCTGTGGCTCATGAAACCCTACACTGGCCACCTGGACCCAAGTAGGGACTGTTTCGATGCCTACCTAGACAGGGCCAGAGTGCAGGTGGAATGTGCTTTTGAGCACTTGAAGTCATGCTTCAAGTGTCTCCTGACCTGTCTTGATGCGGGGGGAGCAGAATATCCCCCAGGTCATCTCCAATTGTTGTGTTCTCCACAACATTGTGGAGAGCAAGGGGGAGGCCTTCCTACTGGGTTGGGGGGGCAGAGGCTGGCTGAGAGTGAAGGACATTAGAACCATAGAATCATAGAGCTGGAAGAGACCTCAGGAGGTCATCAAGTCCAGCCCCTGCCCAAGGCAGGACCAATCCCAACTAAATCAACCCAGCCAGGGCTTCGTCAAGCCAAGACTTAAAAACCTCTAGGGATGGAGATTCCACCACCTCCCTAGGTAACCATTCCAGTGCTTCACCACCCTCCTAGTGAAATAGTTTTTCCTAATACCCAACCTAGACCTCCCCCACTGTAACTTGAGACCATTGCTCCTTGTTCTGCCATCCATCACTACTGTGAACAGCCTCTCTCCATCCTCTTTGGAACCTCCCTTCAGGAAGTTGAAGGCTGCTATCAAATCCCCCCTCACTCTTCTCTTCTGTAGACTAAACAGACCCAACTCCCTCAGCCTCTCCTCATAAGTCATATGCTCCAGCCCCCTAATCATTTTGGTTGCCCTCCGCTGGACCCTCTCCAATGCGTCCACATCCTTTCTATAGTGGGGGGCCCAGAACTGGATACAATATTCCAGATGTGGCCTCACCATTGCTGAATAAAGGGGAATAATCATTTCTCTAGATCTGCTGGCAATGTTCCTCCTAATGCACCCTAATATGCCATTAGCCTTCTTGGCTACAAGGGCACACTATTGACTCATATCCAGCTTCTCATCCTCTCTAATCCCCTGGTCCTGGGGACTGCTACTTAGCCATTCAGACCCCAGCCTGTAACAATGCTTGGGATTCTTCCGTCCCAAGTGCAGGACTCTATACTTGTCCTTGTTGAACCTCATCAGACTTCTTTTTGCCCAATCCTCTAATCTGTCCAGGTCTCTCTGGACCCTATCCCTGCCCTCCAGCGTATCTACCTCTCCCCCTAGCTTAGTGTCATCTGCAAACTTGCTGAGGGTGCAATCCATCCCCTCATCCAGGTCATTAATAAAGATGTTGAACAAAACCAGTCCAAGAACCGATCCTTGGGGCACTCTGCTAGGAACCAACTTCCAACCTGACATCAAGCTGTTGATCACTACCCGTTGGGCCCGATAGCCTAGCCAGCTTTCTATCCATCTTACAGTCCATTTATCCAATCCATACTCCCTTAACTTGCTGGCAAGAATATTGTGGGAGACCGTATCAAAAGCTTTGCTAAAGTCAAGGTACACCCCTTATACCTAATGGCTTGAGTGAACTTAATTCCTTACCCTTTCTAGTATGAAGTAAAACGCAGATGTTAATTTTATGACCACATCTTATTTCCCCCATAGCCTCTTATAATTCTGCTTGTGCATTCTCCTGGAAAAGCTTGATTCCAATAGTCCCTTCTCCCAACATAAGTGAGAGGCAATACTGGAAAATCAGGACATATTAGGAATATCAAAGTCAAGATCTGACCTGGGAATTGAAAAAGAGAAATTAACCCTTACTAATCAAGGGTTGATATTTAACAGAAATAGACAATTAAGGGAGAAACATGGGTGGAAAAGGACTAAACTGACTGGATTCATGTAATGTCATTTTGATGAGAGTATTACAGGCAAAAAATCAGTAGTATGAGTCCCAAAAAACACAGGGACTCTGTGTTCATAAATCAAGCACACGTCCTATGGAGTATTTGTCCTACACTGTTGTTTCGAAGAGAATATTGCTGGATTTTTCTGGCCTCTGAGTGCTTGAAAATTATTTTTTTAAATTTTTTCAAAGTGCCACTTTACTCTGAGATTTGAAAGTGGATGACTAGAAATAATTGTAAAGATAGGGAACTGTCTGAGAGGGTTGGTGTTCTGTGATTTTTTCTTTTAAGTTGCTATGCATATGATGTACTTTTAAATCAATTTAATCCTAGGGCATATGGAGAGGCATCCTTTTGACACTATTATGTACCGAAATCAATAAATATATCCAGTCAGAGCTGCTGAATCTCATGTGCCAGTATTTCCCTTGACTATAGTGAAATGCAATTGTTTCCTAGGATAGATTGCTGTGGTTTAATATGGTAAGTATTATTATGTTAATGACCCATAGTGCAGGGTGTTCACTGTAACTGAGAGCAACACCATGCAAGCACAGAAAATGCTTTCAGATTCAGCAAAGCTGAAAGCAACAGAGAATTATATCTTTAATTTTCGAAGATACTGTTCCAGGACAATTTTCCATGGGTCATAAACATATGTTATGTTCAAGCAGCAGCGAAGTCTATTTAGATGAACTACTGTCCTACAACAAGCTTTAGGCACATAAAAGAATCTACATATGAGATAAAACCACAACACAGACCACACTAAAGAACCTGGGCAGTGGAGATTAGATTTCACTATATGAAAATATAATATTTCCTATGCTGAATATTATAATTTGATCACCCCTTGACAGGATTTTCAGTATGTAACTATGCTGTGGCATAGCCTCATGATTAAGTTATAATATTTAGGTTTCCGGTAATGTATGATGTCAAGCAAAGCTAGAAATAAAATCCCATTTTTAGTAGTTCCAGCATCTGTATTATAGTGTTACTTTACTGAAGTTTATTGCTGAAGAATAAAGCATCTACTTTCTGCACAGAATTAGAACTACATTGGCTTTGAAATTAATGAGCTAAAGTAAAACTCACACCTCACAAGGTTAATGTAAGCCTGCCCTAATCCAGGTTTTTCCTGAGTTTTACATTATGCAAATTGCAGGTGGTGATGTGAAACTGCAGGGAAACCCCCAAGTCACTAAAACCGGTCACACAGCTGGAACAGAAATTAAAATAGCCAAGGATCAAAGAGAATGTCCCCATCTTGTCACCTGATGCAACTATTCCTTCTTCTGCAAGCTTTTGCAGAACTGTTGCTTTGCCTCTTCTACAAGATTATCTGAGACATGAACTCTTTCAAAGCCAAAAATATTCCTCTTCGAATAAAGGCTTTGAAAAATAAAGAAAAAAATTAAATAAAAAATGAAACTTTATGGTGCTTGAAATGATTAAACCTGATTCAAACGGAGTGAAGGCCCCTAGTATATATTCATTCTTTTTCTGTAGAGGTCTCAGTGCAGAATGGCACAAAAATTAATAAGCAGTAATTATTCTGTCACTTTACATTGGTATTAGTTTCAGGACAAAAGACCAATATAGGAGAAAATAATAGAGGTCTGAACTGGAGTAAGTTCTATTGACTTCACTGGAACGTCTATTTATGCCAAAGGGGTGTCTAGAGGTATGTTTACAATGCAGCTGTATTTCAGAGCATATGTTCCAGGTGTATTTACCTGAAAGGTATAGAGTTCATGGCATTAATATGATTATTTAAAATATGATTTTTAAATGCCCAAATCCATAATACAACAAAGCATGTCAGTCTATGACATTACAATGTATCTGTCAGAATATTGTGGAAGGTTTTATTTATATGTTTGTTTGTCCCTGCCAGGAAAAAAATTGTAAAAAAAATGCAAAAAATTGAAGAAAAGCAAAGAAGAACTAGATAAACTCATGGGCTGTGTCTACATTGGCACCCTTTTCCGGAAAAGGGATGCTAATGAGACAAGTCGGCATTGCAAATGCTGCGGGGATTTAAATTTTCCCCGCGGCATTTGCATAATTTATAACTGCCGCTTTTTCCGGCTCGGGGCTTTAACGGAAAAGCGTCAGTCTGAAGCAGCGACTCTTGCGGAAAATAAAGCCTCTTCCGGAAGATCCCTTATTCCTCTTAAAATCAGGAATAAGGGATCTTCCGAAAGGCTTTATTTTCGCAAGAGCTGCGTCTAGACTGGCGCTTTTTCCGTCAAAGCCCCGAGCCGGAAAAAAGCGGCAGCCATGTTCATGCAATTCCGACTTGTCTCATTAGCATCCCTTTTCCGGAAAAGGGTGCCAATGTAGACACAGCCATGGAGGTTAGGTCCATCAATACCTATTAGCCAGGAGGGGTAAAAATACTGTCTCTTGCCTCTGTTTGGAATGGGCGATAGGGATGGATCACTTGATGATTCCCTGTTCTGTTCACTCCCTCTGGGGCATCTGGCACTGGCCACTGTCAGCAGACAAGATACTGGGCTACATGGACCTTTGGTCTGACCTAGTATCAATTTCTGTGCCCTTTTCTCTGCTGGGAACTGTGACTATGAACATGAGTATAATGCCAGGGTAGGCACCATAAAAGAATGAGGCTAGAAGTGCTCTTGTTTTTTCCCATTGTGGGGTTCTATTGAAGGCACACACATCACAATCCACACCCCCGACCACCGGGCATCTCAGTACATCAACCGCAAGGGATAGTTTTCTATGGTCCTGCGGGCACTGGCCAACCACTGCGGCCAGTTTACAGACATCTTCGTAGGCTGGTCGGGAAAGGCGCCCAATGCCTCTGTCTTCCACAGCTCCAGCCTCTACCAGAAGCTGAAGTCCGGCACTTTCTTCCTTGAGCGCAGCAGCAGGGTTGGGGATGTGGAAATGCCACTGTGCATTGTGGGGGACACGGCCTACCCCCTATGCCATGGCTGATGAAGCCCTACACCAGCCACCTTGACCCGAGCAAAGACCACTTCAATGGCCGCCTGGCCAGAGCCTGCATGGAAGGCCGAATGTGCTTTTGGCTGTTTGAAGGCAAGGTTCAGGTGCCTCCTGACCCACCTCAATATGGGAGAGCAGAACATTCTCCAGGTGGTGTCAGCATGTTGTGTGTGCCACAACATCATGGTGAGGAAAGGGGAGGCCTTCCTGCCAAGGTGGGGGATAGAGGCCATATGAGAGAGAAGGGCCTTTGAGCAGCTACACACAGATGCCATCCGGCAGGCCCATTAGGCGGGGGTGCACATCCAGGAGGCCCTGAGGGAGAGTTTCTCACAAGGACCTCAGTAACTCTCCCAGGGCCTCCCCACTGGGCCTGTGCCTTGCTCCCCTCTGCCTTTCCCACAACAACCCCTCCCTTCTCCCCTCCACCCCTCTCCCCTGAAGACAGAATAAAAAAACTCTTTGGTTGATAAAAACAGAACTGTGTGGTGATTTATTTGGGGTAGAAGTAACTGGGGAGAAGGGGGGATGAGAACCTGGAAATGGGGAGGGGGGAAGGGAGCTGAGAAAAAAGTCCCCTATTCCACGTCCACACATGCCCTCTTCCAAAATAGCTTTTTCAGAAGAAGCCTTATTCCTCATGGAATGAGGTTTATCAGTGTCAGAAAAAGCTGTCCATTATTTCGATTTTCTTTTGAAATAATGCAATTGCTGCGTGGACGCTAGTATTGTTTTTCCAGAATAATGACCGTTGTATACAGTGTAGATGCCCCCAGAGACAAACTCATCATGGATATCTGTGGAAATGGAAAGGAAAACAGCTTTGTTAAATGAATTTCCTGCCTGCCCATCAACTCTCTGCACTGTCACCTACAGACTGAGTGGCGTTTTCTGTTCTCTTGCACCCTAGATGGACCTGTCCCTGCAGAAACTAGCCAGTACAAAGGTAAGATGTGCCTCAAAAGACTCTACATCCTTTAGCCCAAGGATGGGGAACCTCCAGCATACCAGCTTCATGTGGTTCATCAGGAGTAGCTGCTGGCAGGCCTCCAGAAGGTTTGTTTACATGAGCATCTACAGGCGCAGAGCCCCACAGCTTCCAGTAGTTGCGATTCACTGTTCTTAGCCAATGGAAGTTGTGGAAAGTGGCACGGGATGGTCCCTGGCTTCCTACAGCTCTCATTGGCTGGAAAGAGTGAACCACAACCACTAGAAGCTGTGGGGCTCTGTGCCTGTAGATGTTCAGGTAAACAAACCTTCTGGAGGTCCACCAACAACTAACCATAACTAGCCGTGCATGGCTCCCAGGCCAGAGGTTCCCCTACTTTGCTTTAGTCCTATGTACTGTGCTATGCTCATTTTTGGATTTCATAGTTTTCTAATCTGATCCCACAAGATATTTTCTTGGCAGGGCAACACAAGCTCTTGGAAACCAACTCCCATCTCGCTGGCAGCTCTGCTACTCTTGTCCATGGAGAAAATGGGTTAATTTTTTAGCCAGCAGCTATTTTATCATTGATGATATTCCCTGGAGTTCTGCACTAACCTCCTCTTGGATAGATCAGCAATTTCATAGTGATGACATGGGGCTTTCATGCCCCCTGAAGGCCAAATATTATTTATCTGAATAAGGCCCTTCTGCAGTGCCCTGTCTTTTGTTTAGTTTTGTATTCCTCCAAGCACAGAAGAGATTTTCTTACCCAATGCCCTCTGCAAAAATGAAATAGGGAATTTTTTCCAGGTGGGAATTATTTTTCATTTTAAAGATGTCTCACCAACATAAAATTGATATATTTGTGCCAAAAGACATTATACTTCCTGTGAGCAATTATGGAAGCAATAAAACATAAGAAAAAGAGCTGTGAGAGCTTGGGGAAACTCACCTGGCAAGCAAGTTTGCTTTTTCAAAAACAAAAATAAATAAAATGATTGAAGCTCCATGAGTTTATGATCCTGGACTTTAATTAAAGTCAATAGAGAGAAATCACCAAGACAAATAGTACAGTTGGCTTGGAATGACCATATCTTGTGGGCAGACCAAGGGCCAGATCTAACTATGCACTGTGATCGCTTTGTGCCACCCTGCCAGCCAACTATCTCCCTAACAGCCAAGGTAGTTGGCCATGGGAGGATCACCCTGGGTAAGGGCATTTTCATGTGGCATGTGACAATGAAGCAGCTCTCTCATGCAGCTGCCAGTGTAAGTGGCATAGTTTGCTAAAGATAGCAAAGCTGGAGAATCTCTGCATTCTAGCACAGTGGTTTTCACACTTTTTTCCTCACGACCCACTTGGAGAAAATTGTTGATGCCGGCAACCCAACATTTCCATTTCCATTTTTGTCTGGAAATGGGTGACAGGAAAGGGATCATGTGAGGATTATCTATTGTGTTCCCTCCCTCTGGGGCATCTGGTATTGGCCACATTTGGTGGACAGGATACTGGGCTAGATGGACCATTGGTCTGACCAAGTATGGCTGTTCTTATGTTCTTATGTTCTAACATAATTATATCTTTTCACTAAAGTGAGGGCTACGGGGTGAGACCAGGATGGGGCTTGTGTGTGGGAGGAGGAGAAAGCTCCATCTGGGTGTGCAGACTCTTGGGTGGAGTAGGATGAGGGTTTTGGAGTATAATAGGGGGTTCCAGGCTTAGGAACAGGGCAGAGGGGTTCAGGCTGTGAGAGGAAGCTCTGAACTGTTCTGGGGGTGGGTTTCAGAGTGGGAGCAGGCCCCATCTGTGGGTGCAAGCTCTGAGATGGGATGGAGAAGAGATGTTTGGAGTGTAGGAGGGGGTTCTGGATTTGGAGAGGCTCAGGGCTGGGGCAGGGAGTTGGTGCTCAGAGTTTGGGCATGGGCTTTCCTCTGCCAGCTCCCAGTTAGCAGTGCAGTAGGGATGCTAAGGCAAGCTTCCTGCTTGTCCTAGCACCACAGACTGCACTGCACCCCAGAAGTGGCCAGCAGCAGGTCCGGTTCATAGGCAGAGGTGTACAAGTGGCTCTGTGGGCTGCTTTTGGCCTCAGGCACCAGTCCACAGAGCCAATGCCCGGGGTACAAGCACTGGAGAGAGCCCCATCAGCCATACGTAGGAGCTGGACCAGCTGCTGGGTGCTCCTGGGGCAAAGTTGGATCTGCAGTGCCAGGACAGGTAAGAAGCCTGCCATGGCACTCTCACTGGTCACCTGGTCACCCTACAGCAAGGCGACCCAGTTCCTGACATTCTCTTAGTTTGAAAATCTCTGTTCTAGCACGCTCCCCATGTACCACACTGGGGCCTTTGAGTCTTTGGCACCTGGCACCTGCCAGAGGGGGAGCCCACATCACAGGCAATTTGGGATCATGTGAATGCTACTCTTCATAGGGCCCTCAACCACAACTGAAATCTGGGCCCAAGTCTTTCTTCTTCACATCCTGACTGACCTTACTAATAAATATTTAGCCATATTCTGCCCTCACAAAATTTCAGAAGCCAAGGAGAGCCACCAGCCCAATACTATTTTTGAACATTTTTTTTTGACAATTGAGTTATTCCTCAATCATCAGGAGCAAATGAAGGGATAATCATGTTTATTAATTAACTATGCACTGCCCTTCACCTTATGTAGTCACTTAGTCCTCTTCAAAATGAACAGTGTGTGACCTGCTAAAGATTCATACCTCTTGGTACAGCTGTAAATCTCTCCACAAGCTGCAAGGCAGTGAGGAATCAGATTACTCATCTATGTAACTGTAGGTAGAATTTACTGCTAACCAAGTCTCTTCAAATCTCCCAGAAATACTGCACTTCTACCTCTCCTTGGGGGGCCATCCATGTTCTCATATTCTCCTCTTTCTCAGCCACAGTGATCCTACAAGAACTTCACAGACTGCACTTATCACTTGCGTTTCATGCAGAGTCCAGTGAACAGATGACTTTGGGCTTGTTCAGGAGCTCTTGACCACACTGTGCATGGATTTACTGCTGAGAGGAATGTATGAAACATGTCAGTATGCTGAATTTTACAAACTGAATCACACCGAATAATTTGCCCCTCTGTTTGTGTTGAACATTGCTCAACTTTTATTCAATCTTTCTCTCTTTTATTACAATCTTTATGGAAAACATTGAAGAGAAACAAAACTCTTAATAAGTAAATATGTAAATGTTTCTAGTATTTATGCTTTATGTTATTTGAAATTTAATTAACACCACTATAGTTTGTTATGGATGTGAAAACAAACAAAACTTTATTTCTAAAGGCCTCCTTTAAATTTTTCTGAATAAATAACCATCACAGTGTTTTCACTTTTATTTTTCCATTTTTCATGGTAATTGGTCTGCATTGAAAAATAATCCACGGGAGTTCAATTGGCTTTATGAGGTTATACATACCATCCTCCAGCAGGTTCTACTAATTAGAAAAGCATCAGTTTACATCATGCTCCTCAGTTTAAACAATTATCTGATAGTTGCAGGAAAATGACAGTTTCCAATGTTATAACTAGGTAACATAAGGACATTGCCCCAGCATGGAAAGAATGAATAATAATGGAAGCAGTGAACTGGAGTGAATGGAGGCATCCTCTACACACATTCTCTGTCAAGTTTTAAATTTGTTACCTTCAAAATGTAATGAGTCTTATGTGCAGGGCTAAACCTTTCGTTCTGGTGGATTTAAGTTAAGGCGTACAACCGAGTTCTGCTTGCAATTACCCCAGAACAAATCTGAAGTCACTTCTTCAGTGCTTTGCACAACCGGGCCCAGGTCTATTGCCCACAATACACACATTGACTTCATTAGCAGTGTCAGGTGAATGAGCACTATAGCAAGTGCAAGGGATGGCTGAATCAAGCAGGGCAACATGCTCATCTCCATTCCACATGCCTTGTGCTATTCAAGTGGTACAAAAGCAGTTGATGCTGCATGCATCTCTTCAGCCATAAATGCAGCACAGTTAGCTCCTTCAGACCTCAAGAAAGGAGGTGACAAAAGAGGTGTCATCAAAAACATGCTACATACCAGCTCTCCTCAGGTAATAGATGGCTCCCTTGGATATCATTGTCTGTTGTCATAGGTGTGAATAGTTCAGGCTGGCACAGAAGTGGACAAAGAATTAGGAGGCCACAACAAGTTTCCTGATGCCCTCCTCCCACACATCTTAGTTAAAATAGAGACTCTTAACCTTAATTATTTACACTTGAACAAAGTGGGTGTTATGCTAGCATTCTGACTTGGTAGCATTTTACATTCACTTTACTATAGGTCAGGGCTACTCAACATGCAGCCCATGGGTAGGATCTTTCGAATATGGCCTCCACTGGGAACACACTCCACAATGGCAAGTTAAAATAATTGTCTTCTGTAGATATGCATTTTAGTAATTAAATTCCTGGACTGTCATTGCTCATTAAAAGTGCTGTCATACGGATGGAAATCGGGTAAATATTGCATTTTATTAATATCAGTAGAACTGTCTTAAATGGGGCCTGCGAGTTGCGTAGTCTCGCCTTAATCTTTGTATTCATGCCCATAAGTGAGAAAGAAGCTATTTGTATATATTTGCATATATGTTTGCATATATATGCAACCACACTTAAGTTGCGGCCCTCGGCATGTGCTGTGAGTATCATTGTGGCCCCCGGGGCTTCCAAAGTTGAGTAGCCCTGCTGTAGGTGATGCAAGGTAGAGGAGAATGAGGCCCGTTGACTTCTGGAGAGTTTTATTCCCGTATACACTGGGGGAGATGAGTGCTTCTTTCTTTCGTTCTTTCTTTTCTTTTAGTTTTTAAACCAATAAACCAGATGCACACTGATGGGTTCACTACAAAGTTGCTGAAATAAGCAAGCTAAAGCACGTAATGGCAAGAAAACAATTTCACTTCCCATGGGTAGAAGGTGCAGCTACATTTTCAGACTGCTGCTGAACTCTGGCAAAAAGGCCAAACAGGCTCCTCAGAACTCATAAGCTGACTGCTGTTTGGCCCATAAATGCACTTTCCATTACAAACTTGATTGTGCTCATTAGGTTTGCACAAAAGAATCATCTAAACCAATTTGGAAACACTGCTCCGGAAAACTGATTGAAAATTCAAAGTAAATGTCACCGAGGGAGCCATGAGAGCTGCTGAAATGAAAAGTAATATCAGAATTAGAGCACCATGTCCTTATCATATTTTGAAAGGGTGTTGGAGGGCTGGGTAAGAGGTTGAGCATGCCTCAGATCAGGCTGAATTAAGGGGAATGTGAGAGCAAAGAAATGAGCAGCTGGCCAAACATGATCTATACAGTGAGAGCACCATCCTTTGAAGGGAATCAAATAACCCATATTCTAGCAGCTCGTGAGTCAGTGCACAAAAAGGAGAGTGAGAATAAAACTTCTTCCTCCCTGAATTTCTGAGAGTGGAGAGAATAGACTAAGTTCCCCCCTAACCCTTCCCCCTTTGCATGTTGGGAGTATATTAACCCACTAGCATAGGTAGTGAAGGAATTGAATAAAGGTAGTTAAATAAAGGTAGTAGTAATTAAATAAAAAGAGGTCTCTTAAATGGAAAGATTCATTTCCCATCTGAGGTGAAATTTAGCCAGCCAGTCTGAGCAGCCAGGAGTACGGCGTGCAGTAGGGGATGGAAGCTCTATGGTGACACTGTGATTTTTTATTTCTGTTTTTATTTATAATGAGTGAAAGATACCTGTCCAAAGTTCAGTAGTAGAGCCCTCCATAAGCCAAAAAATGAGTGAAAATGGGATCTGCTTCTCTGAAAATTGTCTGGAGCAGGGTTGGGGTTAGGCACTGTGCTCTGAAACCAGAGTCTTAAAAATATAATGTTACTTATCAATAAGGCTGTTTTCCTGTATTTTTGAAGCCTGACATTGCAGTTTAGGGCTAGCTGTGTATGTGCACTTTTTAAAAAGGGAGATCCACGATAAAACCTTAAGGAGATGGTATCACAGATAAGGGGTAAGTTACACATCTGTCTTCTGGATTTGTCAAGTGCACTCCCTGCCAGCTCTCAGACTTGTAGCCATTGCCTGGATAGGGTGTCCACCCATGCTAAATTGGGTGGGGAAGTCCTGAAATGCAAAGTTCAAGTCCTAGGCTGAATTATTCTGGGACAATCCTTGTCCCAGATTCTCCTGTGGTGCCACTCCCCACTTGCCTGAGTCTTAGGGATGGTGCCAGAGAGATTGAGAGAGCTGAGGTAGTTCTTAGCACCCCCCTTCCCCCTTACCATGAGGCTCCACCCCATGCTCCTGCTCTCCCTGCTCTCCCACCCCTAAAGCTCCATCTCCTCACCAGTCCAGTAAGTAAAAGGCAGTCATAAGAGCACTCAAGGAGCTCAGCCCACTGTGGGGAGCCCTGGACCCTCCAACTGTCCTTGGAGGACTTTGGGATACAAAAGCAGCCCTCAGCCCATGTCCCTGCCCCTCAGAACACACCACCCAGGGAAGGTGGAGGGTTTGGGGCTCCCCACACTAACCACCACTTCTGGCCTAGTCCATGGGTGGCACTTCAGGAGAAGAGGAGGGTGTGGGCCTCAGGAACAAAAGTAGAGGATGGGCCATGGGCAGGGGTGGGGTTCCTGCATGTGCCCTGCTTGTGCTGGTCACCCTACAGCTGAATATGGATGCAGTCATATGATTCTCCCACTCTCAGACCTAGATCTGGGTTACAGTTACCCAATATTAACCATGACTTACCTTAGCTTGTCTGACAAAGGTTGTGTCTGCACTGAAGCTTATATCAGCATAATTTATGTCTCTCGGGGGGGGGGGGGGGGATATGAATAATGAAGAGTGATATGTTTCACAGACACAAACGTCAGTGTGAACAGTGCTATGTTGGCAGAGAAGCTTCTCCCGCCAACCTAGCTACTGCCTCTCAAGGAGGTGGTTTCATTATGCTGTCAAGTAAGCTCTCTCTCGTCAGCATTGATCTTTTTCACCACATAGGAGGGGTGCAGCTGCATCAATGCAGCTATGCTGCTGCAGCATGGTATGTATATACAAGCCCTTAGGCTGGGACTCAGCAGTTCTCTTCCCTTTGGGTCAATGGAAGTGGTAAGTGGTGATCAGATAGCCTCCTTTAAACAAAGTGTCATTTATTTAGAACAAAAGCATTGGAGAGAAAACAGATCTTGAAATCAATGAAAGAATGTCTTCCTGCCTGTTTATCATGTATCTAACCATCTGCCACATGGGGACCCTAGCAAGGCTAGTTCCCTTATACACTGTCTCAGCAGAGTCTCTCTGTGTGTCAGTTTTTCTCTCTGCCAGAGCTCACTGACAACACCTTGGAGGCCTCTGCAACATAGCTCCATTCTTTTCCTCAGAAGGCTTTTTAATGTTTCAGTGGTTGGACTGGTTTTGTTTTTGTTTTTATCTCCAGCCTCCCAGCCTGGACAAATAGCGGGGTCACTTTGGCCCTAAGCATTGTCTTCTAATCACTGCCAGTGTTTGCTAGAAGGTTCCTTAGGTGGGACAATTGTGCTGCTTTCCTCTATTTTCTTTCCTGAGACCCCTATTGAACTAGATCAATACACTAACAGGGGAAAGTACTATAACTCCAATATACAGTGAGGCTGTGTCTACACTGGCATGATTTTCCGGAAATGCTTAAAACGGAACAGTTTTCCATTATAAGTATTTCCGGAAAAAGAGCGTTTACATTGGCAGGATGCTTTTCCGGAAAAGCCCTTTTTCCGGAAAAGCGTCCGTGGCCAATGTAGACGCGCTTTTCCGGAAAAAGCCCCGATCGTCATTTTTGCGATCGGGGCCTTTTTGCAGAAAAGACTGCTGGGCTGTCTACACTGGCCCTTTTCTGGAACAGTTTTCCGGAAAAAGGACTTTTGCCTGAGCGGGAGCAGCATAGTTTTTCCGGAAAAGCAGCTGATTTCTTACAGTAGATCATCAGTGCTTTTCCGGAAATTCAAGGGGCCAGTGTAGACAGCTCACAGCTTATTCCGGAAAAGCGGCTTCTTTTCCGGAATAAGGGGCCCAGTGTAGACACAGCCTAAGGGTACATTTCCCCACAACATTATTTCGAAATAACTAGCTTTATTTCGAAATAGCTTAGTCCACGTCTACACAGCAGGCAGTTATTTTGAAATAATGTCAAAATACCGTCAAGCTGGAGGACTTATTACTCTGACTCCTGTAACCCCCATTGTATGAGGAGTAAGGGAAGTCAGAGGAAGAGTGCTTTATTTTGAAATAAATGCTGTGTAGATACTCCCAATTTTGAAATAAGCTATTTTGAAATAAGGTACGCAATTGACATAGCTCAATTTGTGTAGCTTATTTCAAATTAAGCCCTGCTGTGTAGATGCACCTTAAATTTCCCGCACTGACCAAGTCACATATCAAATTAATAAAATGGTGACACCTCTAGCGTTCATATTATTATGTAACAGCTCCATGTCTGTCACAGATGGCAACCTTAATGATGTGTAGGAGTTATTCCACAGGTACACTTGCAGAAACCTCAGTCATTCTACTTTCCAGTCTCAAGCAGGTAGAATGTCTCCAGCTACTTCATACATTCTAGCACAGCCATGATTATTATAAGACACAATCAAGTCCTAAGAGAAGAAAAAGGGCTGTTTTAAATAAGAAACACCCTCCCCCCAAAACCACATCTAAATGTTTTCTCCATTTTTGTAAAAAACATGAGATTGGTCAAGAAAAAGAATGGGTAAGAAATGTCTTTACAGCCTAAGATGAGACAAAACTATCATTTTTACAGAGCTTTTAAAAGGTTATCTGTATTGCTATTTATTTCAACAGACACTGGGTTCCCAAGAAGCAAATGCAAACATCCACAAGTTTACACGGTGGTGGGCAAGTAGATACATGGATCAAAACTTTTAAAAGTAGCTAAAGGTTTGCACACCTCCATTTTGGGGCACCCACACTGAGACAACATAAAAGTGACTAACTTTCAAAAATTGTTGTACTTATGCTCTTGAAAGCAAGGTCATCTATGATGGCTCACTCTAGAAAATCTTTGCCATATTATTCATCCTTATTCAAATTGTAAATGTTCTAGGACAATGGAGGCCTCATTCCTGTCCGAGGTCTCAGTGTCCCTGCAGTACAAAAAAGTGAATAATGAAAGGTGGTGGGAGAGCTTATATATACAAAAGAATAGTTCTTGTGCACACTTATTTTTGTTCTAGTGTAGTAGGGGTTTATCTGGGGGACTAAAAGATGTGTGTTACAGAAGAAAAAAGTCGAGCAGAATCCGAGACCCAATGAATTCAGTGACCAAGCTCCCATTGATTTCTATGGCCCAGTAATTTCACTCCATCCTTTTTAAAATATATACACACATTGTTTAACCTGAAGACTTATTTTTTGGTTTGATCTCCATCAGATAGAATCCACTAATAGGAGATTTTCTTATTATAATGTAGTATGGCTTAGAAGAATTTTGGTGTGTGTGTGTGTGTGTGGTGCAGGGAGCGGGGGAGAATTACCATCTCAAAGCTTAAATTTGACCAAGAAAAGGAAGCTCTTGTGACTTAACTAGAGGGCTCAGTTTGCATCTCTGGGAGGAGAGATGTCATTAGTGGAGAGTTTTGAGTGTGTGTTCTTTTTGTGTTATTGATTTTTCTTTCAGCTCTGACTGAGTCATAATCAAACCAAATATAATGTAAAAAAACAAATTGAAAACCAGTAAATCAAGCAAAATCCATTGCTCTCTCCAAATGTCCTAACCCCAGTTCTTGACAATCTCCCCAAGTTATTTTGGTTCATTAACCAAACTTTTTTTAGCAGAGCATAAAATCATGTCCAATTGGCTTCCACTAGAACTTCTGTTCTAGCCAGTGGCAGCACTTTTTCATCTAAGGAAAAGAGCTACTGTAAAAATAACAAGAACAGAATGTGCAAGCTAAATTTCCACAATTTGTCATTTTTAAATATGTTTGCAGTAATGTTGGAGTTTTTTTGGTTCCAGGATAGTAGGGAGACTTATGGATCAAGTAACATTTTTTGTTCCACCAGTTTCTTTTGAGCTTATGCAGGGATCTTCACAGGCCCACTGAAAGTACACCTTGACTCTTGGGAGCTACAAAACCTTCTTGGTGTTCCTAAAAAATCTTGAAAAGGAGCAATAGAAGACACTTGCTCACCATTGCCATCTTTGCTCCAATCCATCTGATGAAGGAGTCCCTGGAATTAAATGTAATATTTTTTTAATTAAAAACACCTCTTATTTGAGTTGAACTTGACCTATTTTCAAATGTGGCATTTTTGCAGTGCACATGTTTATTCACTGGAGGAAACAGCAGAGACTTAGTCTATGTCTAGACTGCAAAGAAAAGTCGGAAAAAGATACGCAAATTGCAAACCGCAGTTTGTGTATCTTTTTCCACTTTTTTTGGGGAAGAGGCTTTTCCAAAATTTGGCCCATCTACCTGGGGCCAAATTTCAGAAAAACCTCCTCTTTCAGAACATCCCATATTCCTCATAAAATGAGAAATACAGGGATGCTGAAAGAACACGTCTGCTTTTTCCCGAAACTGTTCTGAAAAAGCAGACACGTTCCTTCAACACGTATACTGGAGGTATCCTGGAAAAACTCTGCAGTGTAGACATAGCCTTAGTCTTCACTAGTGATACCCCAACACAGAGAGATTTCAGAAATGACTCATGCTCTTAACGTTGTGGGGGATAAAGGGCCATTTGGTAACCTTCTCTGGAAAGTTCTAGAGGGAAAGTTCTAGAGGGCCCTAGAAATTATGAAGGTGACTCTAGAGTTTTCTCCACATGGTCTCTTTATAAAAGAGATTTTTGAGAGATGATTGTTGAGACAATGGACTTAGGGAATTCTGGCTTTAACCAGAATTCATGAATTCATGGATCACCTGACAACCCTGGACTGCCCCACTGATGTCTCTTCTCTACTGGCAACAGAGCATTACTCATTAGCATGTTCCAGTAAAAGTTAAGGTTCCTTAAAACATTTATTCTTGGTCAGATATCCTTGGGGATTTTAATAGAGCCATGATGCACCCTGCACTCAAGATCCATCTCTTCCTAACCCTTTACCAGCTCCCAAATGCCAATGAAGGTCATTCACCTTCAATACTGCAGGTCTTCAGAGAGGAATTCATTGGACATTGGAAGGGAAACATGATCCTCGGAATCTGAAAAGGAAGCATTAGTATGTTGCTTATAAGCATTCCAAAAGCATTGTTTATTGCTTTTATGCAACTTAAAATAAAGAGTTAATGGCTTTTACGTGTTTAATATCATGTATGTTGATTGAAGATGGCATTATCTGTAACCCAGAAGAAAAAAAAGGAAATAGATAGATCACAAAAGGACTTCTACTAAAAAGTATAAAGACGTGTTAATTATGTTTCTTATAGAAAAATGCTAGAGAAAGATCTTCACTAGCTCAACAAAATAAACAGCACCTTCTACATCAAACAATAGTTAATAGAACAGGAAGAAACATTGAAACTGAAAATAATTAATTCACATTAATCTAAGATTAGAAACTAACTGCTGAATACAACAATATCAGAAGTTCTCTAAATAAAATGATGCTCAAAATTTTTTTGCATTTAAAATTGGATTCTTAAGACTCCATCTATGTTCATATTCCTCTCATGTCCATGTCCTCCTTTGGTTCCCTATGTGTGGTCAATCTGAGATGAAAAATTAATTTAATCAGGAAGCATAAGAATAAAAAAAATGGGAGATTAAATCAGTGAGAGATTAAATTCCAACTGTTCCAAATTTGAGGTCAATGAAGCTCCTGAAATGTAGGGTAACTTTCAAGACAATGAACTTATTTTGAAACTGAATTACTATTTTTTTCCCCTATATCAGGATTTTGATTAGTAACTGTGCTAGAAAGTGGTCAAAGTAGAAATGGGGAGAATTCAGAGCTAGCTTTAAATTATCGGGCCCTAGTTAGATTTTTCTATTGCTTATATAGCTCAGTCGCAAATGATACTAAGGGTACATCTACATAGCAACATTATTTCAAAATAATTGGTGTTATTTTGAAATAATGTTGAAATACTGTCAAACTGGAGGACTTCTTACTCCGACTCCTATAGCCCTCATTGTAGGAGGAGTAAGAAAAATCAGAGGAAGAGTACTCTATTTCCAAATAAGTGCTGTGTAGATGCTTCCAATTTCAAAATCAGCTATTTCAAAATAAGCAATGCAATTTACGTAACTCAATTTGTATAGCTTATTTCAAGTTAAGCCCTGCCGTGTAGACGCACCCTTATACACTTTTCTTGCCCCCAAAAGCTTAGTTTAGATAAAATAAAAATAAGGAAAACATGCTGCACAATATTTTACTGATTATGAAACAAAATGAACTGGAATTACTTGAAAATTAGGGTTTAATGAGTAGTTTGAAGAATGGAGGTGTTGTGTGGTGGTCAAAAAGACCCTTCCAGGAATAAGAGAAATATGGAAGAAGACATGAAGCTGACAGTAGTGAAACACTAGGAAAACAGCAATAAAGTGGAAGGGAGAGCTGATGAGAGCAATAGTGAAGGGCAGGTGACAATTGAAGCATACATGGATAGTCAAGGAAGGAAGTGACAAATTCCTGGCTAGCTTGAGAGGCAATGGCTGTAATCACATGAGCAGACAGTCATGCCTGTTAGGTGGAGCAATCTGAATGAAAGAAAATACTTCACTGGGGGAAAAACATTCAGTAGAAAGAAGCTGATCAGGCTCAATAGCTCTGACTAGTTCCTTGTTTAAGAGAGGCTATCAAATCCAGGACAAATTCATCTCTTATATAACTCCATTGTTTTCAATGAAACTTCACCTGTGATAAATGTTATTGGCTCCTACAAATTTCAGGGGCAGGTTCTCTTACCCTTGTTCACATTGATTAATGTCTTACTGCATGAGTTAGTCTTAATGATATCAGTGGGACTACATGTGGAGCAATCAACTATTCTGCATAAGAAAGAGTGGTAAAATTGTGCTTGAATTTAAGCTGTTAATTAGCATGGACTTCATGGTATGAAAGCACAAGTGCTATGTTGTTTTTAAGAATATTTAGGTATTTTAATTTTCACTTTTATTGGTCTCTTTGCCTGCTTTACGCATGAATAAAGTTGCCATTTGACCTATCTGCCTTCTCTGATCTTCTTGATTACTGCAATTTGGGGATTTTATTGCAGAAATTGAGACATTTTGCTGCTATTATAATACAGCACATAATTCCATTTACTCTGCTCACACTTCATAGCTAAAAAATTGTTAGGTTTTTTTTTACTCCCTTGAGCACCTTCAAAAGAAGATGGATCAACTATCAACTGTAATTAATGGAAAAGGTTCTTCATCATGCAGTGTGTGAAATATAGTTCTCATTGCTAAAAAAGGCCCAACAAAATTTAATCAAACTAGGTGCTCAGGATATGAAAATGCAGGAGGACTTAATGCTGAAGGACTTTTTTTTTTTTTTACATGTAATTGCCTAGTTCAGGGTTTTTTATTTTTTTGTTTTGTTTTGTATTTTGTTGTTGTTGGGTTTTTTTTAATATGCCTGCTGAATTTCTCTGCCTGAAAGCTTAAGAGGAACTTACAAAGTGTGTAGGCTTTTTGCTGGCTCTCTGTACAAGAGGGAAATTAACCCTTAATCTCTGGGAAAATACATACAGAGTTAAATTCATATCTGGGGTAACCTTATGGTTACAGAACATTCCTACAACTCTAGATAAAGCTGCTAAATAAAAAATTATAATGGCATGAAGTTGTTTACCCCATGATACTCATCCATGTGGGCACTAATGATACTGCGAGGTGCGACACTGAGCAGATCAAGAGTGACTACACGGCTCTGGGAGTACGGGTGAAGGAATTTGGAGTGCAGGTGGTATTCTCTTCGATCCTTCCTGTCAAAGGTAGGGGCCCAGGCAGAGACAGGTGCATCCTGGAGGTGAATGCCTGGCTGCAAAGATGGTGTCGCCAGGAGGGCTTTGGCTTCCTCGACCACGGGATGCTATTCCAGGAAGAACTGCTAAGCAGGGATGGCGTTCACCTTTTGAGAAATGGGAAGACCGTATTTGGATACAGACTGGCTAACCTAGTGAGGAGGGCTTTAAACTAGGTTCGACGGGGACATGTGACCAAAGCCCACGGGTAAGTGAAGAACATGGAGACCTGGGAGATGGGTAGGAAATGGGAGGTAATGTGGGCTATAATAGCAGAGAGAAAGGAGGGACAAGGCAGAACTAGGAGGCAAGATCAAATCAGTATCTTAGATGCCTATATACGAATGCAAGAAGTATGGGTAATAAGCAGGAAGAACTGGAAGTGCTAATAAATAAATACAACTATGACATCGTTGGCATCATAGAGATCTGGTGGGATAATACACACGACTGGAATATTGGTATAGCAGGGTACAGATTACTCAGGAAAGAGAGGCAGGAAAAAAATGGAGGAGGTGTTGCCTTATATATTAAAAATGTACACACTTGGACTAAGGTGGAGATGGACATAGGAGACGGGCGTGTTGAGAGTCTCTGGGTTAGGCTAAAAGGGGTAAAAAAACAAGGGTGATGTCATGCTACAGGCCACCTACCCAGGCGGAAGAGGTGGATGAGGCTTTTTTTAAACAACTAACAAAACCATCCAAAGCTCAGGATTTGGTGGTGATGGTGGGGGACCTCAACTATCTAGATATATGTTGTGAAACTAACACAGTGGGGCACAGACTATCCAATAAGTTCTTGGACTGCATTGGTGACAACTTTTTCTTTCAGAAGGTTGAAAAAGCTACTAGGGGGGAAGCTTTCCTAGCCTTGATTTTAACAAATAGGGAGGAACTGATTGAGAATTTGAAAGTGGAAGGCAGCTTGGGTGAAAGTGATCATGAAATCATAGAGTTCATGATTCTAAGGTATGGCAGAAGGGAGAATGGCAAATTAGAGACAATGGATTTCAGGAAGGCAGATTTTGGTAACTACAGACCAGCCAGTTTAACTTCTGTGCCAGGAAAGATAATGGAGCAAGTAATTAAGGAAATCATCTGCAAATACTTGGAAGATAATAAGGTGATAGGGAACAGCCAGCATGGATTTGTAAAGAACAAATCATGTCAAACCAATCTGATAGCTTTCTTTGATAGGATAACGAGTCTTGTGGATAAGGGAGAAGCAGTGGACGTGGTATACCTAGACAGTAGTAAGGCATTTGATACTATCTCGCATGATATTCTTATCAATAAACTAGGCAAATACAACTTAGTTGGGGCTACTATAAGGTGGGTGCATAACTGTCTGGATAACCGTACTCAGAGAGTAGTTATTAATGGTTCACAATCCTGCTGGAAAGGTATAACAAGTGGGGTTCCACAGGGGTCTGGTTTGGCACCGGTTCTGTTCAATATCTTCATCAACGATTTAGATATCGGCATAGAGAGTACACTTATTAAGTTTGCAGATGATGCCAAGCTAGGAAGGGCTGCAACTGCTTTGGAGGATAGGGTCATAATTCAAAATGATCTGGACAAATTGAAGAAATGGTCTGAGGTAAACAGGCTGAAGTTTAATAAGGACAAATGCAAAGTGCTCCAGTTAGGAAGCAACAATCAGTTTCATACATACAGAATGGGAAGTGACTGTCTAGGAAGGAGTACGGCAGAAAGGGATCTAGGGGTTTTAGTGGACCACAAGCTAAATATGAGTCAACAGTGTGATGCTGTTGCTAAAAAAGCAAACATGATTCTGGGATGCATTAACAGGTGTGTTGTGAGCAAGACACGAGAAGTCATTCTTCCGCTCTACTCTGCGCTAGTTAGGCCTCAGTTGGAGTATTGTGTCCAGTTCTGGGCACCGCATTTCAAGAAAGATATGGAGAAATTGGAGAGTGTCCAGAGAAGAGCAACAAGAATGATTAAAGGTCTAGAGAACATGACCTATGAAGGAAGGCTGAAAGAATTGGGTTTGTTTCGTTTGGAAAAGAGAATATTGAGAGGGGACATGATAGCAGTTTTCAGGTATCTAAATGGGTGTCACAAGAAGGAGGGAGAAAACTTGTTCATCTTGGCCTCTGAGGATAGAACAAGAAGCAGTGGGCTTAAACTGCAGCAAGGGAGGTTTAGGTTGGAAATTAGGAAAAAGTTCCTAACTGTCAGGGTCGTTAAACACTGGAATAAATTGCCTGGGGAGGTTGTGGAATCTCCATCTCTGGAGATATTTAAGAGTAGGTTAGATAAATTTCTATCAGGGATGGTCTAGACAGTACTGCGTCCTGCCATGACGGCAGGGGACTGGACTCGATGACCTCTCAAGGTCCCTTCCAGTCCTAGTGTTCTATGACTCTATGAGTGAATTTGGCACATATCACACTAAAATTGACGGAAATTCCATTCTGCAATTTTAATATGATATTTGTGTCAAGAGAAAGCTCTCAATAATTTGCAAATGTTTTGTTGTGCAAAACCTCCAGATGGTACTAATGTTTGGCAGGCAGACAAAAGGGTTGGAATGTGCCAAATTGGTGTGACCATCCCAAATGAATAGGGGAGCATAACTTGACCTAACTTAAACATGGCTGAATAACAGAGAATTCTGGGAGCAGGTCCTCTCTAAGCAGAAGTGAACTGAAGTACACTTGATAAGTCAAACTGGCAAGGATTGTAGTCTAGACTGCATGTGCAATCAATACTGGACTTATTGGTCAATAAATATGGGCCCAAACAAAGTAAATATCATACTAGTAGAGTTCCAGCATGGAGTACAAGCTGAGTTGACAATCATAATGTAATACCAGAAGGTCACACAAAAGCCAGAGTGAATGTCTGATAAATAAGTATAAGAGGAGTGATTTGGGATATCACCCTTCCTAGCCCCTTCCAAAAATACAAATTAGGTACAAATTTAATAACTACATGCCCGTTGGATAAGCTTTTAAGACATGTGACTCCTTTGGGGAAAGAAACTATGAGACGCAAGGAAAGTAAATTACTGGTGGTTGGAATTCCTTAATTTGAGCACCTAAAGAAACCAGTGATGCTCCGCTTTATGTATTATGGGACTATGAACTATAGGGGTTTCAAGGCAACCAAGGCCTTGCTTCGGAGCAATCAGACCAGAAAACTAAGAAGAAGGAACAAGGAGAAAAGGAGCCATCTGTAGATTGTTAACCAGCTTCCCCATGTGCCAGGAAGGCACTGTCTGGGGCCAGCACAGGAACTATCTGTATATGTTTGTGAAAGAGAGGCTTGGTTAAGGGAATGTATAGTTTCTAATGTACTGCTATGTCTAACATAAGAGCTATGTGCTTGATATAACCTTTTTACTGCTGATATAATTCCTTTTTCAATAAATGTGTTAGGCAGGTTTAAGTTAATTTCTCTTGATTGACCTTTTATACTAACAGTAAACAGTAACCAGCTCCACTGAGAGCCATTAAAGACCCAGGACGGTATAACTGGGGAAGGATAGAAAGAGTGGGGCAGGGATAAGTCCCAACCCCCCACAGTCTAAGGGTATGTCTACACTGCCACCCTAGTTCGAACTAGGGTGGCTAATGTAGGCATTCGAACTTGCAAATGAAGCCGGGATTTAAATATCCCGGACTTCATTTGCATGTTCAGGCACCGCCATTTTTAAATGCCCCATAGTTCGAACTACCTGCCCGCGGCTAGCACGGACTAGGTAGTTCAAATTAAACTCTAATTCGAACTACCTTTATTCCTCCTGCAAGGAGGTTCAATGGTAGTTCGAATTAGGAAACTTTAATCGAACTACCTAGTCCGTGCATGTAGCCGCGGGCAGGTAGAATTCGGGCATTTACAAATAATGGCGCCTGAACATGCAAATGAAGCCGGGATATTAAAATCCCGGGCTTCATTACAGTTTGAATGTACATTAGCCACCCTAGTTCGAACTAGGGTGGCTGTGTAGACATACCCTAACATACATTTCCTGTTTGAGACTATAGTAGGATAAATCCAAAGTTCTGTGTCTGTGGAGGCCCTGGTAGCTCATTTCCTCATATAAACCTATTTCTGGAGGTGCAATTTTCATATTTCTGCACACTTTGAAAATGTGTACATATGCCCTTGATTACACTGTATGGAGCTGTCATGGAAGAAGAAAGAAGAGGAAAAGAGTTACCTTCATGTTTTGTTTTGTTTTTTTCTAAAATACTGTGGTCAAGTCTCTTCCTTTCCCTCCTATTATAACTTATTAGCGATCCAAGGCTCGAAGGCCTACTACAAGTGAGCCAGAAGAAATGAAACATTTAATTCTTTGATGCTGGAATCCATCTGCCCCTGTTCTTACTGTGCAAACAGCGGATTTCCATTGAACTTATGAGATCCTGTTACTAGAGGAGGCTGTGAAGGCTAGGACTATAATAGAGTTTAAAGAGAAGCTAGACAATTTCATGGAGGTTAGGTCCATAAAACGCTATTAGAAATGGTGTCCCTGGCCTCTGTTTGTCAGAGGCTGGAGAGGATGGCAGGAGACAAATTGCTTGATAATTGTCTTCGGTCCACCCTCTCTGGGGCACCCGGTGCTGGCCACTGTCAGCAGACTGGCCACTGGGCTAGATGGACCTTTGGTCTGACCCAGTACGGCCGTTCTTATGTTCTTATATTCTTATAGCGTGATTTTAGACAGGCAACAAACTAACATACACAACAGCTTATAATGGTTAGGTTCTGAATTGGGATTCAAGGACCTTTCTCTTTCAAGGACCTCACTCTGCTAGTAACTTTCTGTTTTCCTACTGACTCGGAGCTCACATTAGCTGCCACTGAAGACTTTTAATGGGATTTTGAGAGGACATTCTGTTACCTTGAGCAAGCCCCTGAACCTTTTGGTGCCTTAATTTTCCCATTTGTAAAGTGAAGATAACACTTTTTGTGCTTCATAGTGAGAATTGATATACTTGAATGAAAGGCATTCTAGAAATCCCAATAAGGTGTTTTACATTACAGCTCCATAAGCCTTTGCTTCAGCAGAATTGCAAAAAAAAAAAAAAAAAAAAAAAATTGAAAAAAATTGAATTAAATATACTGAATGGATCTTTGCTGGTACACCTACATCTCATGTTACCCTGATGATCCCAATGTGATGGAAAAACAGGTTGAAACAATAAAAGTTGTTACTCTTCTATAAGGAAACATAATGAGCATTTTAAAATTAAAAAGTGTAACATGATAAAATGTGCCCCATTACAGAATTGATACCAGAGGTAAGCAAATGACTGATTTTTGCCTTGTTGGCAATTTTGAAAAATTGAGGGAGAAAAAAAGATTTGTTCAGGTTGAACCAAACCTCAAAACTTCATCAAATCAAACAAGTCAGTGGGGGTAAAATAATATATGTTGTTCAAACAGAACCATTTTGTTACTTGACATCTACAAAGGGATTGATTCACAAAAGACCTGGAGAAAAAGTGAAGGTGGTAATGCTCCCTTTCTAGCTTTTCATACAGTGATTGGGGCACTAATTTGGGATGCGGGATACTGGGTTCGTATTTCTCCTCCACAATGGAGATTTGAATTGGGTTCCCATAACCCAGGTGAGTTCTTTAATCATTGAACTAAAAGTTACAAGCCTGAGGGAAGGATGGAGGAGGGGGAGGGGCACCATCTCTATCTGCAGCTCTGGATGTTTTCAGAGGCTGTGTTAGTCTGTTACAGCAAAAACAATGAGGCGTCCTATGGCATCTTCTGCTTAGAGACAGTCCAGTTTGGCCAATGTACAAGGCAGAAGGGCAGTGCAGACACATGATGGCATGTATCACACTAGTAGATGTGTCAGTGAACAAGCCCCTCATGGTATGGCTGATGTGTTTAGGTCTTTTGATGGTGTCACTAGGATAGCTATATGGACAGAGTTGGCAATGGGGTTTGTTGCAAGGTTTGGTTCCTGGGTTGGTGTTTCTGCAGTGTGGTGTGTAGTTGGTGGTGAATATTTGTTTCAGTATTTGGGGGGCTGTCTGTAAGTGAGGACTGGTCTGCTTCCCAAGGTCTGTGAGTGTGAGGGATCGTCATCTAGGATAGATTGTTTAGTTTAGAAAAGAGAAAACTGAGAGATGACATGATAACAGTTTTCAAGTACCTAAAAGGTTCTTATAAGGAGGAGGGAGAAAAATTATTCTCCCTAACCTCTGATGATAGAACAAGAAACAATGGGCTTAAATTGCAGCAAGGGAGGTTTAGGTTGGACATTGATATTAGGAAAAACTTCCTAACTGTGAGGGTGGTTAGGCATGGGAAAAAATTGCCTAGGGAGGTTATGGAATCTGCATCACTGGAGATATTTAAGAACAGGTTAGACAATGGGTTCCCAAACTGGGGGGCCTGCCCCCCTGGGGGCGGCGTGAAGAAATTCCAGGGGGAGTGTGCGGCAACCCAGCCACACACATCCCCGACAATCCCACCCCAAGTTTTGCTGCTATTTTTTGGGAGGGGGGGGCGTGAGGGTTTCTCAAAAATCAAAAAGGGGGCATGATGCCAAAAAGTTTGGGAACCACTGGGTTAGACAAACACCTGTCAGGGATGGTTTAGAGGGTGGTTGTGGAGTCAAGAGGATACTATGAGTACAGGGGACTAGACTTGACAATCTCTTGAGGTTCCTTCAAGTTCTAGTATTCTATGATTCTATGAGTTGGAGAGATTTTAGCTGGGAGCTGTAGGTAATGGCCAGTGGCATTGTGTTGCTTTCTTTGTTGGGTCTATTCTAAGTATGTGACACCTGAGTACCTTCCTGGCTCTGACAGTCTCTTTGTTTCTTCACATGTGCAGGCGTATAATATAGTTTTAAAAATGCTTGAGAGAGATGGATTAAAGCAAATGTGTTTATATCTTAGGGCTTGGCTGTAGACAACAGATTGTGTGGTATGTTCTGGACGAAAGCTGGAGGCATGTAGTTATAGCAGTCAGTAGGTTTCCAGTATAGGGTGGTGTTTATGTCACCATTGCTGATTTTCACTATATTGTCCAGAAGAGGATCTCTTGTGTGGAATGGTCCTGGCTGAGGTTGATAGTGGGGTTGAAATCCCAGTGGGATTCTTTGGGTCCAGATGATGAAAATGTCATCAATGTAGTACAAGCAAATGAGAGGCACTTAAGGATGAGAGCTGAGGCAGTGTTGTGGGGACATGCGGGTGCCCATAGCAGTGCCACTGACTTGAAGGTATAAATCTGAAATGGTTGTGGGTGAGGACAAAGTCACAAAGCTCAGCCACCAGTTGTGCCGCAATATCATTGGGGATACAGTGCCTGATGTCTTATAGTCCATATTTGTGTAAGCAGGGGCTGAACTGCTGCTTGCTGTCAGCCAGCTAAAAGGAGGGGTGGGTGTGCCCACTACAATTGTTTAGCTCTGCAAGGTAATTAACTGTTAACTGTTGATATGTAAATACAGCTCAGGAGAGAATCCGAGGTGTGGCTATGTAAATCCCATTCAGCCAGGGCTGATGGAAGGTCAGTGTTGGAATGGAATGTGGAGAATTGTATATAATTTGGGACTGTTGTAGGGGTCACTAATCATGCTACCCCTAAATGTGGGAACTGTAAAACATGCCACCAGTGCTTGCAGGAGAGACACCACCATCATGGTAAGAGGTCTCGGAAGAACAAGCCTCCCCCCTTCCAGAGTTGAGTGAACTAAGCTGGGGGGAAGGGTTAAAGGGCTTGAGTCAGCCTGCTTCACACCTGCTAGGTGTGAGCTGTAAGACTGGCCCAGCTTGCTCCTTTCCCCCTTTGTTTTAAGGACAGACCTAAAGCAGACTCCCTGGGGAGACTTTTCTTTTGCTAGTCCAGTGAAAGCTGGATTCATTTGCCAGTCCAGCTGGTGGCTAAAGAGTTGAAATCACTGAGAGCTGAAATCACTGGTTTGGCTGAGAGCCAGACCTATTGCAGCTAGTGAAGTGGTGGCGACCAGCAGAGTGGCTGGTGGGAATCACTGGCTGGGGGGTGTAACGTGGCCGGTAGGAGCGGCGACCAGCGGCGTGGTGCGGAGCGGCGGCAGGCGAGGAGCGGCGACCGGCGGCGTGGCGCAGAGTGGCGGCAGGCAACCAGCGGTGTGGCGCAGAGCGGCGGCAGGCGAGGAGCAGCGACCAGCGGCGTGGCGCGGAGCGGCGGCAGGCGAGGAGCGGTAGGTGCCCAGCAGAGCATCCAGTGGCGTGGGACAAGACAGCTGGTGGAGCGTGGTGGAGTGTCGTATAAGGTGCCCCCCTATCTATCCCCGCACCCCCATTTCTACCTAGGGTGGGAGGTGAAACCCTGCGGGTGAACTTTGGGACCCTGGGTGGCACGGACCAGGGACAGAGACTTTTGGGGTGTCGGACTCTTTGGATTTCAGGTGATTCTTGGCTGGGGGTGGGAGGCTTAGCTCATGTTTGGGTTATGAACTCTGTTTGTGGTGTTTTCCCCAAGTTAATGCCGTATGACTTCTCTCTCTGTTTCATTAAATGTTTCTTTCCTACACTCAGACTCAGTGCTTGCGAGTGGGGAAGCATTGCCTTTCAGAGGCGCCCAGCGGTGTGTGAATTTCCCAGATTACTGGGTGGGGGCTCGAGCCGGTTCTGTGTGAGATGGACCCCAAGATATTTAACCCAGCCCTGGTTACTGCCAGGCCTATCCGGCAGAAGGGTTACATTTGTGTATGATGTTGGTGCAGAGAGTCTACATCCAGAGCTGTCCTATGCATAGGATGGTTTAGGGCTTTAGCCCCAGACCCTGCATTTTGGGGGGCTACCTGGTGTGACCACCACCAGGCAGATTTGAATCTGGGACCTCTGGCTTTATAGCTCAAATTGGCTTTATAGCTCAAGCTGTAGAGTCTCCCACATTAAGCTCTAGAAGTCCCAGGTTCAAATCTGCCCAGTGGTGGTTATACTGGCAGCCACCTCAACCAAACTATGAGCAGTGCCCAGTGGATTACCTGCAGGCCAGGCACAGGACAGTAGCAGGGGTCAGTCCCCTCCACAGTGGAAGGAGATGAAACAACTCGGCAGCCTGCTGTGCTCCACTTCACCTCACCCTGCCATTCATCATGGTAGGAAGAAGAGCATTCCGCTTCTTACCTTCATGGAGAAGCAGAGCACAGTGTACTGGAGAAGTGGGTGAAGCATTCTGCTGGGTGACTGCAGTGAGCATGGCGGGGCAACCCCTGCTGCCACCATGCAGCAAGTGCTCCAGTAATCTCTTAACTTGCATTGCTCCAGGATGGGAGCAAAGGGGCAGAGCCTGGAGAAGGGGTGGAACAGGGGCAGGGCAGGGTAGAATAGAGGCAGAGTGGGGGTGGGGCCCTGAGGTGGTGGGATTGCTGTGGGCCCCACACTTGGGGCACCAAGGGGGTTGCCCTGGGCCCTACACCCCCTAGGGACGGCCCCATCTACATCTACATTGTTTTGTGAATCTAGTCAGGTTTTAATTATTTAAATGTTTGTTGTTACTAAAATGATTAGGAAAATTCATGTCAAATTTGCATATAGCTTTTTATTAACCAAACAGACATTTTTCAGCAAATAAACTGTCAAAAAAAAAAAAAAAAAAAAAAGGAGAGAGAAAGAAAAATCCCAGCTCTCACTGATTCTAGACAGTCTTCAAAAGCAGTTCTCATAGTAACACCCCAGGAGTTAGTCAGCCTTGAAAGGAACACAAAATCTTCAACACATTTCTATCAGGTTCCTGCTAGGAAAAATGCTCAGACTATCTCTGCCATAGAAACTTGTAGTCAAATAGGATGGGAGGAGGGAATAACAAGTATTTTCCCTGTGCTCTTAAATTTTTCCAAACACAAATATGGTCAGACCAAGAGGTAGTAAAAAGCACTCCTCCCCCCAACCCTCACAGGCATAGATTTCACTGACAATACTATTTCAGCGGGAGATACTCACTGGGGGCATCTACCAGCTATGCAGGAGATTTTATGGCAGAGCAGCTGCAGTGTTACAGCTGTGCCACTATAACAGCAACGGGGAACCGCCAGAATGCCAGACACATGTGGTTTGTCAGGATTAGCCACTGGCGGGCCACCAGATGCTTTGTTTACCTGTCTGTAGGCACCGACATCACAGCTCTCAATGGCTGCGGGGTTGCCATCCCCAGACACTGGGAAGTGTGGGGCACTGTGCCTGAACACACTTAGGTAAACAAACCACCTGGAGGCCTGACAGAGGCCAACCCCACATGTGACCCACAGGCCAGAGCTTCCTTACCACTGTGCCTACCACTTCCCTACTACTTAGGGAATAGCCTAAGAGTCTCTATTTGAAAAGCCAGTGGAATATGACCCAAGATAATGCTCATCTTTTAAAAAACAGAGGACCCAGATAAGTGGGTTGTGCCCACGAAAGCTCATGATACCATCTACATATTTTCTTAGTCTTTAAGCTGCTGCTAGATTATTTGTCATTTTTTAAGGATCCAGATAGACCTTCACTTCCTCCCTCCATACTAGCATTGCAATGTCTGCTCCTTCTCTATTCCTCTGTGTTGCATGGCTACTCAAAAACAGCAGATTGGAGTCAGATACACTGGTCAAAATCTTTTTTTTTTAAATTGGGTGGAGGAAGGGAGGGAAGAGAGACAAAGGGACCCTGAACAATTTTTTACAAGTAACTTCCATTTTCCCCAGCTCTAGTGGCAAGGCTATAGTCCTCCCTCCCCATTCCTGTGCACCAGCAGGAATATCTGGCCAGACTCACGAGAAGGAGAAAGCTACATCTCACACTACAGTGAAGTAGCAGGTTGTGCACCTTGGAGATCGGGGAGGAAGAATGCCTCCTTCTAGAGCAGGGCATATCTACACTGCCCGTTGTGGTATTGCTATTTAGGCATATCCATGTGTTGGTGCAGAGCAGAGACACACTGCTCTTGAGGGAGGCGTTCTCAGAACCAAGGAATTTTTAAGCCCACCCATTTTGCATGCAGATGATTTAGATGCCCATAAGGTCCCAGTGCTGTTAACAATTAAGGTTGTATAAATGTAAAGGTTACTCATGTTCATAGTTATGCAGTATCATTGTTGGTAAGACTGGAACTGGCCACACCTATGGTTCAAGTGCACTGTTAGTAGTGTGATGCAGGTATCACTTGGTAAAATTTGATAGTGTACTGAGAAGATGCTCATAATGCTCAATTCTGTTCTTACAATGTATTAACATATTGTTCTATAGAGAGACCTATACATGTATTTTATTATGGTTCTCAGTGCAAATACAAATTCAAAGACTAAGTTAGAATACACAGTATAGCCCCTGAAAAACTGAGGTAGAAAATTACATATATTGTGTATTAAAACAACCAATGAGCCACCACACCCTAAGTCCCTAAAGATTTCCCCAAAGCTAATGTGGGAAAAAGTAATAATCTGAGAATTATCTACTATATGGTAGATATTAAAAAAGGGTTCAAAATAGTTCCCACACCTGTGATATTCAGCAGATCAGTATGAAACCCAAGCCAATTTAAAGGTTTTTTCTGTATTTTCTATACTTTTCTTCAGCAAAAATGACAAGAATTTTCATTTCTCCTGAATAAAACAATGAAAGCTCTTTGATATAGTTCATATTTAACTGATTCCTGTTGGCTGTAATTCTTTGTTTTAAGTCAATGAAACATCAATAAAGATTTCATGTAAATGAATTCTTTCTGTTAGTGCTCCCATCAAGCAAGGAATGTAATAGTCCCATTTTCCAGGAACATTTTATCTCTTTATCCTTTGATGTTGCCTTGGAGGTAGAAAGAATAAAACGATTTCATATATGAACAGATAAAGTTGAAAAATGAAAAGTGCCAACAGTTATGTAAATAGACGAGGACACTATGCTGATCTTGTTTGTTTGCTTTAGCCCTCAGGATACTTTTACCAACAAAATTCAAATCATACTTCTTACAGCCATTTTACATAGGAGACCACACAGAGTTACACACTACATTAATGGCTATCTAGCCACTGTGTTTAATGGCTTCAGGATTAGTAAAGCAACAAAAATAGCTAGCAATCAAGCTAGATTACAGGGACTCAAATCTAAAATGCATCTTATCATGGATTTTAGGAGGCTTGGGAAGAAATTGGCTGGTAATAGTCAGTATTGTTAAAGAAATGTTCATCTTTTATTGTGAACTACCAAAAAACTAACAGAAAATGGCATAGAGGGAGATTAAACCCTGGAAATGAAAACCCATCATTGTAGCCACTTTCTCTTTATCCCTTGTTAGCACTTAAATATTTCAAATAGATAGGCCATTTTGACAATTCTAGAGCTAAAATTAGTTATGCAATACCAAGTAGTATTTCCAAATTATTAGATAAATGATAATTCTATTGCATTCAATAACTGCATGGCAGAGATGATGATGATCTAAAACCCCAGATTAGAAAATCCTCAGTGCTGGCATCGTGCTGATCCGGAGCCATGATTTATGTCTCCAATCTGTCTTTGTGCTTGATAACACATGACATCAGATACTGATCGCCTTAGTCACCCAGGATACGTCTACACTATGGTGCTATTTCAGGATACTTCTGGTATCCCAAAATAGCATTTTCCGCATCTTGACAGTGCACTCTTTATTTTGAAATGCAACTGAAATAACGGGCATGCTATTCCGATGTCCCAATAAACCTCGTTCCACGAGGATTAAGGGACTTGTCAGAATAGCAGTCTATTTCGAAATTTGGTGCTGTGTAGACAGCGCCAAATTTCAAAATAAACTATCTTGAAATAAGCTCAAAATAAGATTTGCAGTGTAGATACACCCCGAGGATATGTCTACACAGCAGTGTTATTTCAGAATAACTGATAGTATACCGAAATAACATAGTTATTTACACTACAAGCCATTATTTTGAAATAATGTCGAGCTGGAGGACTTCTTACTCTGACTCATGGTAACCCTCATTTCACAAGGAGTAAGGGAAATCGAAGGAAGAGTGTGTTTTTCCTTCAACTTCCTCTTGTATAGACAGTGCCAAAAGCCAAGTTAAGCTACTTTAACTTCAGCTATGCAATTGACGTAGATGAAATTGCATAGCTTAATTCGACTTTAGCCCTGCTGTATAGACGTAACCCCAAAGAAGTACTTTACTCCACAGGTAGTCTCAGTGAAGCCAATAGGGATATATGTGGGAAATATGTTAGTCAACAAGACCAAGTAATTTAGAGTCCAGCTTTTGGTGATTCTAAGTGTCAATATTTTGCAACAGCATGGCAGAAGTGCAGGCAGCTATTGTGTTTCACTTCACATGTGTCTGAAATTACACTTTTTCATTTTAAATATCTTTCCATATACTAAATGAGAACCTTTTGAATTTTGGAAGAATACTCTGTCCAATCTGTAGAAAATATTCATCAAATTCCTAATTGGGTTAACCTGAAATGTCCTCTTTTGGTAAAAGTAAGTGTGTAAGGAAAAAGAACGAGGCAAAAAAAAAAAAAATTTCCCTTTCCTTGAGTGACCATCTCATTTCTCAGGACTATCACCTTTGGGGCCAAAGGAGCTGTGTCAGCCTACACAGGCAAAGAATATGATTTTTAATCAAAACTTTCCCTGAACCAACACAAACTGGTTTTATTACTACAAGCAGAAAGGAACAACTTACAGCAAAAGGAACAAAGAGGGGCAGCAAGGATGGTGGTGGTGCTAACAGCAATATTGCTTAAAAGCATGACTTTTATTGTTAAATAGTAATGTGAATGTTGTAAGCTATTACAGGAACCTCTTGTGGGATGACATCTCTTCCAGTAACCCAGATGAAAAAATAACCATATACTGTCAGTGTTGTAACAGTGACATTCCAGCACTACAGTTGGTTAAGTAAGGAAACAGAGGTAAAAATCGTGGTACTTCTGGGGGTCCATAATGTCAGGGAACTCCATAAAACTCCTTTTCAGCAAATTTATGAGCACATTTCCCATCTCCACATCCAGTAAATTCTTCTCTAGAGATGGATCCTCAAACCAGTGGAGAGTTTCTCTGTGAAGTTCAGGAAGGGATGGAACATACTTATGAGATAAGACGTTACTTTCCATACACACTACAATAGCAGGAAAGACTTGGCTCTTATTGTCTGCATATGAGTGAAGAAAAAGATCTATAAATTGGCTCCTTCTATGGTTTGGTTTCAGACCCGTTGGAAAAAAATTGGGAAAAGTTGTGTTCCGTTACACCAGTACAATTCCACTGATGTCACTGGAGTTACTCTGGATTTACACCAAAAGAAATGAAAGCAGAACCTGGCCTTGTGTTTTCAGGAAATCAGTGAAAGTAAATCCAGAATCGTTCTCTCTGGTTTTAAAAGAGCACCTGAATACCCTTGAACTTTGGACAGAGGTAAAGGTAGAATGGTAAAAATGTAGATGCTGAGATTTTTATCTTGGCCCCATGTATAATATGTGTATAATATGGAGCATATCAAAAAAATCCATGAATGCAGAGCAATTGTTGAAGTTTCAGTACTTCGGGGGACAGGCAGAGGGAAGGAGGGGATAGAGCTTAAGCAGAATGCCTAAACTTGCATGTAAGGGGTTCATGTCCCTGTCAGGAATTCACCCCACGGTAAAGGCCCTGAGATGTTCAATGAGATGCATGGAAGGGGGCTTCCACCTCTGTGTAGAGCACTGTTGAAGTCCATGGAGGTCCAGAGAACCCCATCATACATCTCATTTCAGAACCAGGACCCAATCAGGGAACCATCAGCAGACATTGGCTATAGGGTGTGTGTAGGGGATGACACAGCAATGCCAAGGCAAATGAAAAGTGAGCTTTTTCCTCAGCCACGCTTACTTCAATATTCAGGCTGTTTTCTGGGTCCAGAGGCTGCTCAAAACAATCTGCTGTCCTAGGCAAAACTTCGGTGTGTAGAACAGAGGTTTTCATTTGGGAAGTCAAAAGCCTTCATTCCTGGGGATGGTAGAAAGGGGAAGACTAAGCACCAGGTCCGAGCACCATTCATACCAATTTGACCCAGGCACCAAATAATCTGCTGCCCAACAGCTAAAGCAGCCCCTGGCTGGTTGAGGGATTTGGGACTTTAGGAGAGTTAAGCTAGCTGTAAGTTTAAATGTACAACCTGAATGTTTCACTAATGTAGCCTTTTTTTTTTTTTTTTGCACTGAAGTTCTGTGTAAGTGCTATGTAGTTACACAATTCAGATTTGGGCAACAACATAGAAATTAAGTTCCATAAGCCAACAAAATAGTGTAGCTAGCACTGGATTTACTCGGTTACACAACTTATTTCACAGATCTTATAATGCAGGAACCAATAATGCAACTTGAAATGTAATAAAATATTTAGGCCAAATCATTTAATCTTGAGTGCCAGCTCTCATGATTTTTATTCTTATTGTTGTGATTATTTGAATTCTGTTAAAGCTCCAGCTTCAGGAAACAAGTGATTACCTGTGAATCTCAGCTCTCATTTTAAGATAGTAAGTTTCTAGACTCCATGTTTGTATAGAAAACTTGAAAATGTGCCCTGAGTGTGACCTAAAAGTTCAAAAAGGCAAACACAAAGAACCCAAGGTTGTTGTTTAGGTCTCATGAATCTTAAGACAGTCTCTCAATCCTGTTTTCTCAACATTTATCATTGGCACTATTTCAGAGCCAATCACCTAAAGCTATATGTAGGCCTCGACATAACAGCAGACTTATTTTCAGTTTGCGGAACTCCCCATAATTCCTGCTAAAACAAGTGGCAGAGATGAGAACTTGGAGCTTCTGAATGAGCTCACTTTTATATAAGTGCTTAAACCTAGGTAATCCCTCTGGGCAAGGAAGACTTTTCAGGTTGGCCTATTTCTGCTGTTACTGAACTCAGCGGGGAGTGCTGCTTCTGTGGGAGCAGAGTAGAATCAATGCTGAGCACTGAAAATACACCCCCCCCCCCCATGCCTTACTATACATTTTTTTTAACAATTACAACCTTGTATGTTAAGGATAAGATTTTTTTAAAATGAAAGCCTAAATTTAGATTCTCGTGCACTGACTTCAATGAGGACAGACTGGAGGTGTGAGTTCCCTCCCAAGATTTTTACAGTTGCTCAACATCTCCTAGGCCATGGAGCCCATAGAGGTGTGAGAGGGAGGGGGAGAGTTGCAAGCACACTGCTTTTAAGCAGGGGGTCTTACACCAAAACAGTGTCCCTCCAGCTAGGTGGTACAAAACTGCTGAAATGTGATCCGGTTGCCTCTCTACATACACAGAAGATGATGGGCCAAATTTCAGTGAGTGATGTGCAACCTGGTGCACAAGGTCACAACACTGAAATTTGACCCAGCCACCCCCTCCGCCTGTACAAAGAGAGGCTGTTCCTGTACCAGAGTTCAGAGAAGCCTGCTGAGAATTCAGCTCTGAGCCGTTCCAGCTCACAGAGAGAAGAAAGTTTCCTTGTTCCAGAGAGACCTGGGGTCCCCAGCAGGGGTTTGGGTACAACGAGTGGGATCACGGGGGAGAAAGCAGAGATTGCCCTGATTCTAAGAAATACCTGTATTAACTTTAATGCTCCCACGTCCAGATTTAGACACCTCTATAAGTGGCCTGATTTTCACAGGAGCTGGTGGGAGCTCAGCGGTCTAGAAAATCAAGCCTTTTATTGATGTAATTAGAAATAGACACAGGAACCTAACTTTCTCTAAAACTCTGGATCTTGATTTTTTTTTTCCTTCAAAGTCATATGTGAACTATTTCTTAGTAGGAATTATGAGACCTCTGGGCTGTGTCTATACTGGCACCCTTTTGCGGAAAAGGGATGCTAATGAGACACAGCGCAATTGCAAATCTGCGGGGGATTTAAATATCCCCTGCGGCATTTGCATGAACATGGCTGCCACTTTTTTCCGGCTCGGGGTTTTGCCGGAGAAAAGCGCCAGTCTAGACGCGATCTTGCAGAAAATAAACCCTTTTCCGCAAGATCTCGATCTTGAAAGTAGGAATAAGAGATCTTGCGGAAAAGGGTTTATTTTCCGCAAGATCGCATCTAGACTGGCGCTTTTCTCCGGCAAAACCCCGAGCCGGAAAAAAGCGGCAGCCATGTTCATGCAAATGCCGCGGGGGATATTTAAATCCCCCGCGGATTTGCAATTGCGCTGTGTCTCATTAGCATCCCTTTTCCGCAAAAGGGTGCCAGTGTAGACACAGCAGTGATGTCTGAAGTTTAGAAGCTAAACCATTTTTGATTTATCTAAGTACAAAAAGATCTTAGATTTCCTATTAATGCAGACAAGGTATCTTTTCCAACTGAAAAGAAAATCTGAATTTCTTAAAACTTTTTAAACATCATCTTTCAGTTGAGACCAAGAATATAGACTTTTGAGCAAAAAGCTTTTGTTTTCTTTTTTCAGAAATTAATGTGTGGAAGCCAAGACTGGGGGATTTATAATGAAAGGGATCTTCGCTATACTGTTTGCTATACTGTTTGTTGCCACCATAAATGTCCTATTTGCAAGTGGATTAAAAACAACTCCAGCAAAAATAAAATTTTTCCACAAGTATAAAATGAATTGAAAGAGTGAAGCATGAAAACTCAGTAAAGGACCTTGAGGTAAAAATGGATTTCCCTCTATAGCTGTCTAGACAGTTCACAGAAGCACTGAGAAAGTCAACAGAATGTTTGGATATATAGCTATAATAACAGAGTATAATTCTAAAGGAACTGTAATGAGATTCCACTCTTCTCTGGTAAGACTCATTCAAAATTTTAAGCTCCTGGTCATTACATTATTATAAAGATAAAACGCTGAAAAAATCCAGAGGAAGGAGATAACAGAATTTTTAAAAGATGAGCTATTGTTTAAGCCACACTAAAAAAAGCTTAAATCTGCCACCTTAAAAAGGTCTAAGATATAATAAGAGGTATATTAACATTTGAAACAACCTCAGCCTGAACCATTTTTATTAGTGCAGTATAAATGATAAGGAAAGGAAGCGGGTAGAAACTCAACCACCTAAACTATTTTAGTTTAGTTAAAGAGCTAACACTGCTTTTCCTAGGTAGTCTAGCAACTAGGTAGAATGACCAATGACATACAATGGCTGACTGAGGTGAAATTTGATTCTGGAGGAGAAAGGGGGAGAATATAAGAAATACAAACTTTATCTTTTAAAAGGTATTTGTTTCATGGTTTTCTTGGGAGATATTTCTTGCTTTAGAAGCAATAAATGTTTTATGCCAGATAGTAGGTCAGCTCAAAGTGGTTCTAGCAGTGCTGGGGGTGGTTGTGTGTAGGGCGGGAATACATAGATGACTTTTATTTACTTTTGTGCCTGCTTCCCTGCTCCATAGCTCTTAATGCTCTTTTGTCACAGATAAGTGTTTACCAAGTAAATCAAATAGAGGCATTGCATAGATTCCATGGAGATGGGCTCTATAAACAGTCCTAAGATAGATATCATTTCTGTTATAGTACCATCTAAAAGACCATCTAAGATCAGGGATGATGCATTGTGTGAAATGCTATCTATATATACAGTAAAAGACAGTCCCTGCCTTTAAAATCTTATATTTCAATAGAAAAGACAAAAGTTCAAAGGCAAAACAAAACAAAAAGATAAAGCCACAACTAAGCCTTATGTGAATTATTTTCATATAACCAAATAAACCCAGGAAGACATGGGAGAGTGCAGGGAAAAGATGCTTTTGAAGCACCAACAGAACGTAAAAAAATGTTTCTGTATAAGTTGAAGTAACAATTGCTAAAAATACTTCTTAGAGTTGAAACTATGGTTCAGGATATTTCCTGGTTTAATTCCTCTGATGTCAACTGAAGAAAATTCAATTACACTAGGGATACATCTGGCCCCATGTGTTTCTTGGGATTTTTGGCGGTGAAGTAATTGACAACTAAGGGCCAAATGTTACCTCTGGCTGTGCATGTCCATAAAAATTGTGTATAGTCAATGATATGTCCATATGCACATCTGAGTTCAGTATTTGGCCTTAAAGGAATATATTGTTGCAGCTGCTCTTCCAGAGAAATCTTTAGGCTTTAAGTGAATAACGAAAAAAAGAAAAGAATATAAATAAAATAAAATAATAATAAACAAAAGAAAAATAATGTAACAATGTTATGCACTAATTTCCCCTTTCCTTTACATAAAACAAAACAAACAAACTTGGATTTTTTTTTCCTGATTAACTTGAAAAGGCAGATGCAAATATTTGTCAGACATGGACAGTTGTGCTATTTGGATACAACATCCCATCCGTTTGATCAATGTATCACTTGCTTCTGTTAAAATATACAGACACTGAGACCCCATTGGTAGTAAGAAAAGAGTGTAACTCATAGGTGAATATCTTGTGTCTTTGTTTTCCTGCATATATTTCTTTCCCAGGATCATAGGTGCTTGCATGCTGCTTGGTCAAATTTCAGAACAGTCCCAGGTTGCAAATTTCTACTGAGTTTGGAGGTATAACTCCCTTTCTAGGGAAAAGATGAGGGAAGTTGCCTAGGTATGTGACTTTCAGAAACAAAGGTAGCTTAGGAATTGTAGTAGTCTTTTAACCCAATTGCATATTGTAGTAGTTGATCATCTATGGAGGTACCCATGGTCTTGCTCCAAAGCCCATAAAAATCAATGGGAGATTTTAGTCAAACCTCATGGTGTATTATTAATTCAACACACTCTTCAAATCCTACAACACAACTCCCACTGGTTACACTGGCTTGTAAGGAATGTATAAAACAAAATGGTAATCTAAAGATTATTCTTTAAGTCAAGAATTCTAGGGGAATTTCTCCCATGGATTTCTGGCACTGTACCCTGTAAGATCAAATATACACAATGCTTCTCAGCCACAAGGATTATACACTGCAAATGCATCCTCATTGAGATACTCATTTCTGCAATATATTATAACATCACTTTCAGCTACCTGGTCTACTAAATGACTACCAGAAGATAAGACTGAGTGACAGGATGGATCAATCAAAAGTGTTCTGTTCATTCTCCCTGAAGCATGTGGTTCTGGCCACTGTCAGACAGGATACTGGGCTTGATCAAAGTTCAGCAACTTTAGGCACATAGCCCATCAAGGTAATCTGCTGGCAGGCCATAAGACATTTTCTTTGTTGACCATCCTCAGACACAGCCCTGTACAATTCCCATTGTCTATAAGGCCACCAGTGGATTACCATGATGGGCCATGTGCTGAAGGTTGTCACCCCTGGGCCAGGTGGAATATTGGTCTTATCCAGTATGGCCTTTCTTATGTTCCTATGTCTATGGATGAGATGCTGAGAGCAGACCCATTGAAATTATCCTCCTAACTGTGGGAAATTCTTTGGCTAATAGCTAATATATCCATCTTCAAGAATGTAGTGCGCCTTTTCATAATTTTCTGGCTTTTCCAAAAGCACCACATAGAGATTAAGTAGGGCTCTTTACAGCTTTCAAATTATAACATTTTTATTCCTCCCTTGGCATTCTACAAGAGCTGTTCTTTGCTGTTTGGCTGATGCTATGTTTCTTGCCAAGATACTGCTTGTTACAAAATCTAACTTTCTTAAATAGCAGACAACCAAACTTTAGCTATAAACAACCATTATTATGTCCCTTTTTTGCTTCTTGCATCAATTCTTTTGGGGATGTGGGAATCTTTGGGGAGATGGATTTTCTTCTTTGGTTGCTTGTAAGAAGTGAAAATATTTTATGAAGATTTTTTTACAAGTGTATCTAAATATGGTGTGCCAGCTCAAAAGCTCCCTCAGCAAACAGACTTCTCTGCTAAACAAAGAATCTGGTCAACATGACATAAATAGACCCATTATTCACTGTGAAGTCATTGAAGTATACTCCGAAGAACCAATATCTAAGTATCTCATTTGGGGGTTATATATGGCTCTATGATTCTTTATTCATCAAAGCAATCTTCCCTCCCCCATTCTAAGCCTTTTTTGAAAGTGGGGACATTTTTGTTTTGTTGGTACTGCAATTTTCTAATAATAATCTAAAAAATGCATGGGAAATTATTCATTGCTCCAAGACTACTGAACCCGGCACTTTTATTGGTAACTAGTTGTCCTTATTCTGGTGACTTCTAAAGTTTTAAGATACATTTTAAACATGTATCTTTATCCCGAAATATGTCAAAACCACTTAATTTTGCTAAATGATAACAACTAATTTGCCTATCAAATCACATACAATGCCAGGAAAAGAACAATTAAGCTCATCATAAATCTGGCACTGCACACTTGATAAATAAATCCAATTTTCTTATCAGATGCAAAGACTGGAATATTTCATCATGTCATATCAACATTAACTCTTCCCTGTTTAAGTATTTTCTGGCTCCTGCTATCCCAATGTTTCTTAGTTGTTACCGTTAATTGGGAGTATGTGTGTTTGTGTGCGTCTACACACACAAACTATATTAAAAGAATACTAAGACAGCAAGCCATGGACATAGGAAATACCAACATTAAAGTTGTCTCTACCATGCTCTGAGTTCTCAGCATTTCAGGTCCCAGGGAAGTTGGGCACCCAATCGATATGTAAAGTTTGGTTTAAGTGACTCAACTAGCCACAGACGGGAACTCTCTGGCAGAGGCTGGGATAGAATTCTATTCTCCAGATGACATCCAACTGACTTAAGCCTGAAACTATATTTTTTCTGCCATCCCCTGTCTTAAGCATTACACACAATACAACTTCCTCTACAAAAACGCCAGGGTACTACAGGCTACAGTCTCCTTCAGAACAAAGCCTTGATTTGTTTCAGAGTAGCTTCATCATGTGAACTGAATGAGTCAGGCTTCTTACGGAAAAAGAAAATAAGTGACCATGCAATTAGAGACTGTGTTCTAATGCATACATATGCACCAAAGGAGCAGATTAAAGCTGCACAAGCAACCTTCATTCTGATACTCCCTAAATTGTGAGTGCTCAACATTTTTAAAACAATATTATTAAGGTTGCATAGATTTGTGTGTGTAAATGTTTTTATATTATGTATATCGCAATCAACTGAGAATAGAACATTCTGTTGGCTAAGCACTTAGTGGAGATGTCTATCTGGGACATCTTGATGTGTCCCCCTTAGACAGAACTACATGAGGACACCACTTCTATGGTACTGTGTCCAAGATCTCCCTTCTCCCCAAGCCAGATGTGATGGAGGAAAAAGAATAGGACTCTTGGTGGGAAAAGCCACAAACTCCCTCATGCAGGAACTGAGGCATCAGCAGTAGGGACCCCTTTCAATTTCTGGCAACTGAAAAACACGTAGAGGTAGTTGAGATAATGCAATTGTTATTGAAAATTTGATGAAAATGAGAATATATATTTTATTCAACTTTTTGCAAAAAAAAAATCTGAAAAGTTTTTGGTTTTCAGACAAAATGTTGTGCTTGCTTACAAAAATCAAAACATTGTTTTAAGAAAACATTGTTTGAAGAAAACATTGACTCTTTATTTGGCAATACATTGCCATCAAAAATGTGACAACCTGTGGAACTCCTTGCCTGAGGATATTCTGAAGGCCAAAACTTAACAAGAGCCAAAAAAGGGAAAGATAAATTTACGAAGGAGAGGTCCAACAACGACTATTAGCCAGGATTGGCAAGAATGGGCAACAGAGGTAAATCATTTAGGGCATGTTTACACTAGCGAGAAGATCGAACCTCTGAAGGTCAATCTTCTAGTGTTTGATTTAGTAGGTCTAATATAGACCCCTAAATCAAATGCTGAGAGCACTGCCCAGAAGCGTCCGGTACTCTTCTTTCTCTGAAGAGTAAGAGAAGCCAATGGAAGCATTTGCTCGGATCAGACTCCCACAGTGTGGATGTTACCACGGCTCGGCTTAAGGTAAGCCGACTCCATTTATGCATTTTGCATAGCTTGAGTTGCGTACTTTAAATTGACGTGTCTGGTCTAGTATAGATCAGGCCTTAATGATTACCTGGTCTGTTCATTCCTTTTGGGGATCCTGACATTGGCCACTGTTAGGGTACTGGCTAGATGGACCTTTGGTCTGACCCAGTATGGCCATTCTTATAATGTTTTTACTTACTATGTTTTTCTTATTATTATATTCAACTTTCAACCAGATCTAATAACAACCATCAGGGATGATTCATACCCATGTATATCATCAGGGAAAAGAAGGGTAGAGGGAACAGTTTCCACCTGTAAACAGCTACGTTTACCAGAGAAGTAACTGAGACATGGAGAGGTTAAGTAGCTGTGCTAAGGACAGATAGTCAATGGTGAAGTTAGAAATAGAATTTGGATCTTGCAATTTGCAGGCCTTTTCTACATCCACTGGACAAGAGTTCCTCATAAATTACTGCATTTTGCTCCATCTCTCCTGGTAATCATTATAAATTCCCTTCTGTTAGCAGCATAGGGAAAGTAGGCAGGCTGGAGGTGCTGCAGCACCCCCAGATTTTGTGCCCTATGCCAGGGCCCCAGCCGTTAGCCTGTGCTCAGGCGTCTCATGGCTTCTGGGATCCTGGTCACCATCTTCAGGGCATCCCGGTCGCCTGTCCTGTGGGTTCCGCTATCAGCCTGAGGCAGTGAGGGGCATGGACAGAGTAAGGCAGGATTGGGGCGGTGCAGCTTAGCACCCCCACCTTAAAAATTATTCCAGCACCCCTGGTTGGCAGGAGCAGCGGCTTTAGTACCGAACTAGGGAAAGGAAAGGATGATAGCATCATAAAAATGATTTGCACATACTTCTGGAAATATGTTGCCAACAATTATACTACATCACATACGGCAAATGCATTATGGTGGTATCATCTTTGACATAACTGACCACTTGCTATTCTCAATACAATCAAATTATCCTTAAGCAGCAAAGGATATGGAAAAATCAAATGGAGAGAAATTGATTGTATCTCCAGCCAACAAGCTATATTATTCATCAATAGAGAATAGATAAGGTGTTGGCACTTATCTGAATGAATTATCATGAGCTAAAGAACAAAATATCGATTTGTGTTTGTCTTTTTCAAATCAACAGTAAAATTGGAATGCTTTCACAAATCATAGCATAAGACTTAGGAATGTAAAGAAGAAATAGACAAATCTCAAAGGTTAGTAGTTTTGGACTCATATAAGTTATAAAAAATTCAGATGCTTATTCAAAGTTTATCATGTCTCATCTTTGCTTCTCCTTTCCCCAAGCTGACCTTTCCTAGCATAAATTCTTTCTCCTTTTCCCTTTAACTTTCTTTTCTCATCCCTTAAATTTTCCAATCAATCCCTTGTTCATCCAAAACTCTATAGCTCCCAGGAAGCCTTTTAGATGATCCTGTGGTAAGGTGGCCTTTTCTAATATAGATGCTACATTCTAAATCTTGTGGACTCTGGGCTTCCATATCATGGGTTTCTCAGTTATTTTGGCAACTTTGAGTTATGATACTATAGAATGATCTGCGGGATTTCTCAATCCCTGATCTTGCTCATTGTTCAACATGACAATGTGGAAAACCTCAGGGGAAGAAAGAGCTTCACTGCATCTCTAACACTTAAGAGATACACTTAAAAAAACAATAAATGGTAGCACTTCATAGATTAACAAAACATGTAGATGGTATCATGAGCTTTTGTGGTCACAGCCCACTTCTTCAGATGATGAGAGTTTTGAGTTTAGGATGTGCAAACCCAAAATAAATAGGGGAAAAGGGAGAGGAGGGAAGGGAAAAAAAGGAAGAGGGTGGGAAACAAGCAGCAGGGGGTATAAAAATATCAAAGGGAAAAACAAATAGGCAGAACTGGTAACCTATAAACACTTTAACCTCTGCACATCCTACACTCAAAACTCCAGTCATCTGAAGAAGTGGTCTGTGTCCACAAAAGCTCATGATACCATCTACATGTTTTGTTAGTCTATAAAGTGCTACCAGACCATTTGTTGTTTTTTAAGTTTATCCTGTACAGACTAACTCGGCTACCCCCTGAAGCTTAAGAGATAGAACACTGAGAGTTGAAGTACAGTGGGACAAATAGTCTCCCACAAAACCAGCCAGAGGGAGAAGTTAACATATTTGCATTCACTAATGGCAAAAGAAACAATTCCTGAGTATCACAGACTGAAGGAGAAGAAAAAGCTATACATCAAGGTATAAATTCCACTTTCTGTGACATGCTTTCACTAGGTGAGTTTTAATCCCATCACTGATACCTGGAACAAGTACAGGAAGAGTTCACAGGGAAAATGTTCATATGAGAACTTCACATTTGAGAACTATTAGCCAAAGTCATGTAAATGCTGCTAATCACTAAATAGTCTTGCTTATTTGTTTACTTAGTGAACAAACGATCCAGTCTTTTTACCAATTTCTTGCAGTAAAAGAATGGAAACTGCAATTTTAGCATTTTTGTTTGTTTATATATATATGATTAAAAGCAGATGGAAGAAGTGGTGTGGTGAACCATTTTAGACTTCCTCCTTGGAAAGAACACCAGTGACATAAGAAAAAAAAATGGCACAAACAACCATAAATGTCTTTCCTGGATTTGTGTTACTGCTAAGGAAAAGCAGCACCATTTTCACAGGGACTCACCATTCTGTATCATGGAGTTGGTTTAGATTAGACCCATTGTGAATCTGATGCTAGGATTTAGGTTCTTTCAAACTAGAGGCAAAAATCAGATCCTGGCCTATGTATAAAAGAAAACAGTTTTTGTTGTTTGTTTGTTTGTTTGTTTTCATTTTGAAAAAAAAAACACCCTGATATTCAGAGGGGAAATACGGGCAGCAACGGGACCTCGTTCCCATATGCCAAACATCACCTGGACATGAAAAGGTCTATGGGGCAAAGCCAGATTTACAGGCCCTTAATAAAAAAGCATTACTACACAGACTGAATCTGTTGCCTACCCACTGTTTGCAATTTCCTAGAACAATAACAATACTGAGAAATAATTTAAAGCCCATGGTTACCACACAACAAAACATCTGCAGCTTTAGCGCATGAAGCAGCAGAAAATGTCCGCAATGCCTTCCTCCTGGTGCTTTTATTAGAGTTTGTGGAAAATCAATCAGAGTAGCTACACCACCTATAGTGTCTATGTCTTGGTGGCAATCATTTTCTCTGAGGACTTTAAGCACAATTCTTCCTCACCCTACCCTTCAGGTGGGATTGTTTCACACTTCCATTAGATTCACTCTGCAAAGGGCAAAATGACTACACAAGGTACGAAGCTGTGGAGAAGAACCATGTCCAATTTTTTTCTTTCAGATAGAGGTTCTACATCTGATATAAAGTGACATAACTCCATTGAAGTCAATACAATTCATTGGGTCAGTTTATGCTAGCTGAGGATTTTGCTCTACATAGTTTATACTGATGTAAAATGCTGTAAGCAAGAGCAATAACAGCCCCCAAAGGTGAGAATTGTTTCTGTAATCTCCTAAATAGGAAAAGAGCTGCAAGTGAATAATGTCTTCACTATAATGTTAGCCTGCCCCTACCCCAACAGCAAACACTTGCAGAACTGTACCCACATATGTATCCCCATTGAAGCCAATAGGATTTATGCATGAGACTGCAGTTATGCATGTGCATAACTGTTCACAAGATTGGGACTAAGGAAGTTAGAGATAAGCAACAGCTATTAAATGTAATCTTCTAAAAATGGTGAAATCTAGAGTTTTTCTTTGCATTCTCTTAGCTCAGAAACCTAGGCGATTGGGGGGCATCAGAACAGAGATGTTCATCTTTGATTTGTTTCTGCATTCCTAAAAAAAGTGGCTGCTAAGAGAGTTCAATCTTGCAATTTTGAGAATGTGAGTTTGCCTTCTGCTTGACAGGTATCTCATTTAAAAGCATCAGGACAAATCTTACATCTCCCTGGTTGTATGTGGTACGCTTGCTGCTGGTGCTGCTTTTGTGTTCCATTAATTTTATGAAAGACAAATTTTGTTTTATGGTAACAGCCATTGAAAGGAAAGAAGGAAGGAAACTACCCGACCTGCTGTGCATGTATAAATGGATTATGAAGGGGCAAGCAATGTTCTAAGAATACTGTTCAATCAAGCTGGAATTCAATTATTGCATTTGTCTTCAAACTTTATTCTAAAAGTATGATTATTATTCTAAATGTCCATTCAAACTGTAAATGATGTTTTATCTTCTGATATTTCTGTAATAATTAAACCGAGCTTTTCAGCTATAGATCTCTAAGCACTCCATGAAGGAGAGATTTTATCCCCAATTTACAGATTAGTGAATTGTGGCAAAGAGGCAGGAAGCAAGAGATAGTGCTAAGAACCGAGCCAATGTGTCCTGAATCACAGCCAAGTAACCTGGTCACATGGCTTCCATGTCTTATGTCAGTCATGTCATGCAATATAATGTATTGTATAATTGATTTCCCCCTTAGGATTTGCCACACTGCTCATGTGCTTTTCCAGACTGATTTTGATTTTGAATGAGACAGGGTCAATGCAGGGCTGTCCTTACCATGAGGTGAACTGAGGCGGCTGCCTCAGGTGCCAGACTGTGCGGGGGCACCACTAGGACCCAGAGAGTAGAAAATTGTGTCTGCTGCTGGTGCAGTGAGGGGGCTTGGAGGCGTCATTTGAGCTCCCTGCCTCCGGTGCCAAAATGTTGTGGGCCGGCCCTGGGTAAATGGCTCCTCGGGCCAACAAAAGGCTCCCTCATGAGATTGTGGCCAAAGACAGACAATGTCACCCATCCCTGAGAACCATCCTCCAACCAGACTTGATTGCAGACTAAGGGCACTCTGACTGGCTAGGGAAGCTGCCCCAAATTGGCTTGGTAAGTCATCTGAGAAAAAGAAGATGTACTGTATGTGAAAGAATCAATGCCACTGAGAATTTTAAGATACTTTTGTATTCACTGTTTAAAAGTCTGACTAAGGTTTTGGAAAACAATGAGCGATATAAAAGATGCTTAACATGAATGGAAACTTAGATCTCTTAATTAAAATAATATTAAAAAATAAATGAAAGGAAGAAATGTTCACTCTAACTAGGTACAAGTAACCAATTCTCAGGATCTGCCTGAAATATGACCCTATAAAAGCCGACACTTTTGGAGGCATTCTGACATAGACCCTCTCAACACAACCTTTTTTTTTTTTTCTTCTTTACTGCTGTTTTCACCCCCACACTCTAAGGAGCATCCCAAACCACAATTCCCTTCAGCTTCTCATGACCTCCCTCCCTTGTCACCTTATCTAGTGACAAGTACCTGATACTAGATTTGCATGAATTTCCCTATGATGATTTATTCAGAGAACTCTGTAACCCCTTTGCTTCAGCAGAGGGCCCCTATGCTTGGAACAGGCAACAGACAAGAAAAGGGCCAGAGGGGAGGGTAAATCAGAAGGAAAGCATCATAGCCAGGAGTCCCATTCTCTGGCCTGCTTCCAAAAGTTTTACAGGGGTTTGGGGAGCACCTCTTGCAAAAGCAATGGCTCTAGCTGCTTCACCATTTCTGTTAAAGGAAAGAATATGCTTCTATGTACACCTGAGACTTGATACACCTTGTTTCTCACAGGCTCTGCCAAATATAAGGTAAGATCTGTCAGGCTTACCACCATAATCCATTCTGAAGGAGTGGTGTACTTCAGTCTTGGAGTGGCCTGCAACTGTTCCAGGTGAAAAATGTTCACTAATAGAGTCTTTACCAACAAAAGGCAGACAAAGTGCTCCAAAAGCAATTTACTAGCTAACGCTTCATGACTGCGATGGTCCCAGGTGAGAGTTCTGTGCTCCTTCCTTCCAGAGCCATAAGAACACAACTAATCAAACTAAGGTTAGAAAACATTATTAGGAGTCCCAAAATCATCTAGTGATGCCCCCTTACTGGCTGTGTCACCAGGAAACCACATACGCTTTAAATTCCCATTGGCAAACTCAGCCCAAAATTTGACAGAGTGTAATCTGTTTCTCTAAATGCAAAATACCTAGTGTTCTAGCGTGGCTCTCTGGTACTTACTCTGAATGATAAAATGCTATGTTTATGCTCTCCTCTCTCTATTATACTCCCAAGAACTAAGGTCTTGTCAATTTTATATAGATCTTAAAGCAATTTTAAGATCCAGTATATTTTAAGCGAGAGGGCAAAGAAATCACATACCAACAAATGTATAGTGTGTCCCACTCTAATCTCAGTTTTTAAGAAGTAGAATAAATATAGTGCTTCCTCTGCTAAGTCAAGAGGAGAGACTAGTGGGTATATCCATACTGCAATGAAACACCCACAGCTGGCCCATATCAGCTGACTTTGGCTCACCAGACCTGGCTGCAGGCTAAAACCAGCAGTGTCAACATCCAGGCTCTGAGGTCCCATGAGTGTCCCAGATCCAGGCTGCAGCCCAAGCCCAGATGTCTTCATTGCAGCTTTATAGTCTCCCCCACTCCAAACCTCACGAGCCAGAGTCAGCTGGCAGCCTGACACAGGCCAGCGATAGACGTTTCATTGCAGTGTAGAATTCCCAGTGTGTATTATTACTAGCAGAAGGAGGGACAAAGCCAAAACCCTGAGACTGGACTCTTTCAAACTAAAGGCTGTATGTGTGCTTCAGAGTCGAAATTTGAAATATGAATTGCACCCTACAGTTTTCATCTCAGGGCGGACACAAAATTAGAAGGGACCCCGTCCTAATTCCAGCTCATTTTATAAGATTTTTGCCTCAAATTGGATAAAATGTTTACAAGAACAGTTATGAGTTTTCCCCCGACAGCTGTTTGATTTTTCTTTTTCAATGCCAATGAATCAGAACTTGGTTTATAACCCTGATACAGTCTATGACCTGAATCCCCAAATGTGGTCTAAAACTAGTCTGGATCTAGACATTGCCTTCTCATCTATCTTTAATATTGGTGAAATACATCAGGTCTATGACGTATATGCTGTAATATTCTAATCAAAACGCCATCCTCTGCTGTAAATACATTCTCAGAATATTTCTTTGAATAAGTGCCGTGAGCCAGATGACAGCTGGTGTTTATCTGTGTCACTCTATAGGAGTCAAAGGATCTGCAATGGAATTTTCAATTGTTACTATGCTTGTGAACTTGTCTGAGAAAATGAAAAAATGTAAAATCAAATAGGGCTATATATACAAAGGTAATTCATTTACTTTAGCAGGACTCTGCATATACCTCAGTGTCTCTCTGATCTCACTTGAAATGGTTTTATGCTGAATTCAAGGAAGTTACTCCTGCTTTGCAGCAGTGGACATAAGAACAAAGAGCCCAGAGGATTGGCCACTGATGTGATACAAAGACTTTTACCAGGTTACTGGTTCAAGTCTGGCTGTTTGTGTCTATCTTATAATCCCATATAGATAGTGGGGTTTTACAATGCCCATTACCTATATCAGGAGGCAAATTTTCAAAAGAACAAATTAAAAGTGGACAGCAAAACATCCTGACCAAAGGTATATGTCTAAATGGCCAACTGCATGCACAGTAAAGTTCTTGCCTGTGCAATTAATTATTTACAGAGCAAAGGAAGGTTTCTAATTAAAAATACTGACATGTTTGTGGGCACAATGTAAATGGCTTAAAAAAAAACAGTGCTAGTCATCACCCTTCTTAACCAAGAGCACGCAGAGACAAAATGCTTTGCTGTCCCTCATCGAGGTAGGCAAGCAAGCAGGGAAAGCTGAGAACTGGCTGTCCAGGAGGGGTCCCTTTAAGCACACGCCTCAGATAGCCTCAGGCAGCAGCCACACAAAGTAAATCCTGATCTGATGCCCTGCCAGAACTGGTTCTGGCTGGCCTTAAATGCGATTAAGCATTCACTCAGTGTGGATGCGCTATTTTGAAATAGCAAAACGCTATTTTGAAATGCATTTTGTGTGTAGATGCGTTATTTCAAAATAACTTATTTCAAATTAAGTATTTCGAAATAAGATATTTTGAAATAACGCTGTACTGTAGACATACCCTTAGAGATTAACAAAAATACATATAGTATCATGAGCTTTCATGGGTAAACTCACTTCTTCACATGAGCTCATCTGATGAAGTGAGTTTTACCCATGAAGGTTCATGATACTATATCTTTTTGCTAGTTTCTAAGGTGCCACAGGACTACCTGAGGAAAAAGAAAAATGGGCAGATTTTGCTTTCATTTACATCCAAGGTAAATCTGGAGTGACTCCATCCTATGAGATGTAAATCTAGACATCGAGATCTATGTTTTGTGACCTCCTTACTCAATTGTTGTCACTCATTATAGGTGGGAATGAAGCTAAGCAGGCACTTAACGCAAAGTTTTGAAATGCAGCAGCCTCTCTTCTCAGGGACACAGGTCTCTGAGCATGTTCCCCTGCAGTCTGCTCTGTAATGCAAAATCCAATTTGTTGTTTTGGTCTTAATAGACAGAGACTTCAATAGAAAAGGTTCAAGTCTCTCTCTTCACAAATCATCACCTCCTGTGACATCTATTAGAGTCCACTAGAAAAGCTCTCAGCCAAAAGGAGAGCTGAGAAGATAGAACTTGTGTTGTAAAAATGAGTTTCATAGTCTCACTCAAAGCAATAAGAATGAACATGGACTTCACAACTATTAGATCTAAATTAAAAGAAAACATTTATTCAACTTACCTTTCTTGAAATAATTCCCTTACACAGTATTGGTTTTGTTTTTTCTTATATTGAGAGGCTAAAGGAGATATCCAAAACAAAATCCGGCCCAGTATTTTAGCCCCGCCTACTTCCTCCACCTACATATAAGCACCAGGCTTTGTGAGCTAGTACTCAGAAACCATTGCTACTATTTTTTCCATGTTTTCTTGTCTATACTATAAAATCACTCAGAATAGAGTTCTGCTCTGAAAATTGACTGTTAAAAAAGCTGGCACAGAGTTTCATGTCTTCTAATGACTTTAGGTCAAGGACCTGAGCTGTTGTGTACTAGTATAGCTACATTTCGGACTAACAGCCAATGCATTCCATTTATAAGTCAAAATCCTTTTTCTTACTGCCTCTCCTAAAAAACTTTGCTAAGGATCTAAAAAATGAGTTTTTCTTCTTTTTTATGCAGCTTTCTGCAAAATCTTAACAATTGATGGTCACATTATGCTCTTAGTTACAACTGGGCAATCCCGTTGTCTCCAGTGTGGCTACACCTAGGAGTAAATGTTTAGAACTTGGTAAACAATTCTGTTGGTGTGCAAGAAGGAACAGAATCTCACTCATGCTCTCTTAGCACGATGAAATCAAAATGGCTAACATGAAAAGTGAAATAATTTATTGTCACTAAAGAAAATAGGATTTTGAATAGTCCAAGGTATAGTTCTGTGGTGCACAACAGGGTGTGGGTTTTTTTTAACATTATAACTTTTTCAGAAGAGAACTGTAATTTAATAGAACATGACAGCAGTTTTGACACTGATGTTACTCCATCAGCTCCTCATTTACCTTGGTGAAAGAGCAGGAGTTTTGTATGTAACTGATCTTTGTTGTAAGTGAAACATTGTATAATATTTCGGTTTCATTGATGGTGCTTGAAGTGATATAAGATTTATAGTTCTTTTAGTGGTCAGTCTTGCACCACTCCAGTCAATGCAAGACAGAACATACTCATGATAATCTGGAATGTCTAGCAAACCATTTTATGCATAATTCCTTTTTATAACATGGAGAGACACTAGAATATAGATTTTGAAATTTTCATCTCAATTTTTGAGAGCTAGAATGAGCCAGTTGTTGTTATTCAGTACTAAGGGAAGGCTAATGAAAGCCATTGGGAAATATGGGGGCTGGGGGAAATGTCAATCCTCCAAACACTGGAGTAGTTATATAACTTTACTTACATGAAATGATCTATTAATTCAGACTCTCATTTGCTGTAAATTGACAAAGCAACATTGATCCCTAGGTACCTATACTGATTTTACATCAGCTCAGGATCTGGCCCATATGCCACAGAGTTAGTTCTTCTGTGTCAATAAATAAATGACAATCTTAGTCATACAGGTACCCTGCCAAGGTGGACAGGCCTGAAATAATGGATTTACCTAAACAGTTAGATTGTTCAGTATTGGAAGGACAATAAAAATGCTATCTACTTCCCCAAAGCAGAGGCAAAAAATCAGATAAAATGCTAACCACTGCAAGTGTGGAGCCAATAATAAATGTATAGTTTCTCTTATGGTCTGCTTGTCCCTTCTGTTCTCATGAGGAAGTGGAGTATTGAAATATATATTATTCCTGCTCTTGGCAGCCTTTGTATGTTTGAATATCCTACCTCTTAAGAAGAATGAAGTAGACTAATAGAGTGAAGGGGAGGTGTTAAATGCATTTGAATAGATACCCAGTTATGCCTGGCATTACCTTCAGTTGCTAGGCACTGTGGGAACATACAACATACTGCAAGGCATTTTGGGAATGTGAAAAACATCCTGTCAGGCCCCTCTTTGCTTCACAGCCCTCCCGGGGATTGCGGCTTACTTTCATGCCATTTGAAATTGAGAGTCTTTGCTGTGCACTCCAGCCTCTGCTGTGAGAAAACATTCATCCCAGACTTCTCTCCAATGTTGTATCCAATGTGTTTAGGACATTACGCATTGCAGCAGAACTACAGTGGAACTTACTCTCAGATGATAGTGTGAGTGACATGGATAGCAGTGAATTGGCATTGCATTGGGCTGTCACAGAGCAGCTCTTTTGGGCTAGCACTGAGTGGTGGGATTGCAGTGTCATGCAGGTGTGGGATGAAAACCAGTGGCTACAGAACTTTAGGATGCATAAACCATCCTGGAGCTGTGTGCTGAGCTGGCCCTTGAACCGCAGCGCAAAGACACCCAAATGAGAGCTGCTCTCTCTGTAGAGAAGCCTGCTGCAAGTGCTTTGTGGAAACTGGTGACTCCCAATTGCTGCCATTCAGTCACAAATCAGTTTGGAGTAGGGAAATCTACCATTGGGGCAGCAAGTATGCGGAGCAATAAATTTCATTTTGCTGCATAGGACTGTGACTCTGGGAAAAGTGGATGACATAGTGGCAGGCTTTGCTGAAATGGGCTTTCCAAAATGTGATGGGACAATCGATGGCACATATAATCCCATTATAGCTCCACCCCATCTTGCCACAGAGTACATCAATCGGAAGGGGTACTTTTCCTTGGTGCTTCAGGCTTGTGGGTCACCGAGGGCATTTCACAGACATAAATGCGGGCTGGTCTGGAGAGGAACACAATGCATGCATCTTCAGGAACAGTGGCCTGTTCAGAAAGCTGCAGGCTGAGACCTTCTTGCCATATCACAAAATTACAGTGGGGATGTGGAAATGCCCATAGTGAGCCTAGGTGACTCAGCTTACTCCTTACAGCCGTAGCTCAGAAAGCCTTACACAGGTCACCTGGACAACAGCAAGGCACGGTTCAACAACAGGCTAAGCCAATGCCGCATGATTGTTGAATGTGCCTTTAGCAGATTGAAAGACAGATGAAGGTGTCTCTATGGCAGGCTGGACCTTATGGAGGATCATATCGCCATGGTGGTGGTTGCATACTGTTGCTTATGAAATCTGTGTGAAAGCAAAGGTGAAGTCTTTGCCCATGGGGGGAGCACTGAGGCACAGCACCTGGGCACACAGTTTGAACAGTCAAACACTTGAGCTGCCATAAATATCAGGGAGGCTCTGAGGAACCACTTTAACAGTGAGGGGCACTGACATATCTGGGTTTGGGGGCTACTTTCCTGCCTCATCTCACTACTCATCCTGAGCAAGGCATTCCCATGAAACCAAGGGATGTTATAGGTTTCCACAAGGGCCAGAGTGATTGGTATGTGTTGTATCACACAAACTCATTGAATCCTGCATCAGTTCTGTCTTTATTGATGCCAGTCCTTCTCCAAATAGTCAGTTGCTTGCTTCCCCTAGAGCGGTCATGGGCAAAGCCACTAGGAGCTGCAGCGGGGGGGAGGGAGGGGCCATGCCTGTGGATGATGAATGTCAGCAAAAGGTTGTGCATGGCAACACCAGCAGTTAACCTTGATGGGCCACAGGTTGCCCACCACTGCCCTAAATGCAGCCTTCCACTGAGACCCACTGACTGGGAGGATAAAGATGGCAACTGCACTGGGACCCAGTGACCTAAAAGGGCCTGAACTCCCCGCCACTGCCACTACAGTGGCATCAGCAGTTTCCAGTGTCCCCAGCCTTTTAAATTGCCACTGGAGCTCCAGGCAGCATGTGCTGCTCAACACTTAAAGGCTGGTTGAGGAAGCTAGCCCCCGAACTCCACCCCTTCTGCTGAGGCCCCACCCCTTCCTGGGACCCAGAGTCAATCCACCCTCATCAGCACCTAGTGAATTCTGTTAGCCACCCTGCTTCCATACAGGAGAAACCTTGTGTCCTTTGCTCTACTATCCCTGATGAAGCTTGTCTCTTGCCTATTCTCTCTCTCTTACCAAAAGAGGGGTTATTTTAAAGACAACATAACAAAGGCTCAATTTATACATATAACCCAAATTTAAAAACTAAATAGTAAGAGAAATTAAAAATGCAATCATTGACAAACTACAAAGTAAAAGAAGCAAAGGCATTCTTTAAAAAGGGGGAAGTTAAATCCTAGTGAGAAAAAATAAAAAGGAGCATAAACTCTGACAAGTAAAGTATAAAAATATAATTAAGAAGGCCAAAAAATTGAAGAACAGCTAGCCAAAGACTCAAGAAGCAATACCCCCCAAAAAAGGACATGGACGTAGAAAGCAGGAAGCCTGCTAAACAACTACTGGAGTCACTGGACAATTGAGATGCTAAAGGAGGATTCAAAGATGATAAGGCCATTGCAAAGAAAATACATGAATTTTTTGCATCAGTCTTCATGGCTGAAGAAGTGAGGGAAATTCCCAAATTTGAGCCATTCTTTTTAGGTGACAAATATGATGACTGTCCCAGACCAAGGTGTCATTAGAGGAGGTTTTGGAATAAATGGATAAACTAAACAGTAATAAGGCACCAGGACCAGATGGTATTCACTCAAGAGTTCTGAAGGGATTCAAATGTGAAATTTCAGAATTATTAAATTTAAATCAGCTACTATACCAAATGACTGGAAGAAAGCTACTGTCATCTCCATTTTTAAAAAGGAGCTCCAGAAGTGATCCTAGAAATTATAATCCAGTAACCTTGACTTCGGTACTAACAAACTGATTGAAACTATAGTAAAGACAGAATTATCAGACACACAGATGAATACAATTTGTTGGGGAAGAGTCAACATGCTTTTTGTAAATGGAAATCATTCCAAACTATTAGAATTCTTTGAGGAGGTCAATAAGCATGTGAACAAGAGGGTCCAGTAGATATAATGTACCTATATATTCAGAAAGCCTTTGACATGATCCCTCATCAAAGGCTCTCTAGCAAACTATGATGTCATGGAAGAAGAGGGAAAGCCCTTTCATGGATCTTTAACCAGTTAAAAAATAGGAAACAAAGGGTAGGAAAATTGGTCTGTCGTCAGAATGAAGAGGTAAATATTGGTGTCCTCAACGGGTCAGTACTAGAGATACCAGAGGATATTGAGAAGACCAAGATTATAACAGGGTTCAAAAAGAGCTAGATACATTCATGAATGTTAGGTCCATCAATGGCAGTTAGCCAGTGTGGGCAAGGATGGTGTTCCTAGCATCTCTTTGACGAAAGCTGGAAATTGATGACAGGGGATGGATCACTTGATGCTTACGTGTTCTGTTCATTCTCTCTGGGGCACCTGGCATTGTCCACTGTCAGAAAACAGAATGTTGGGCTAGATGGACCCTGGGTTTGACCAAGTATGGTCATTCTTATGTTCTTATTAAATGTCACGGGCAGCCTTTAATTGGACTCAAGTGTCACTCAGTATTCTGAGGTAATGCCTTTTTAGTTCATAGGGTAAATGATCTTTGCTATTCCATGTCTGATATATCTTCCCTCTACCACTTTCTTCAAGCTCTCAAGTCTGACTTTGTCACTTGACATTTTAATAATTGATAGGTTATTTCAGAAAGACTATGACCATGGAATAAGGCTATAAGTCAAATGAACTAATGTGGAGTGTGTTCTGTGTTTTACATGGAATTCCAGTGTGGACAGCATGTAAAAGTTCTCATACAAAGACAAGAAATACTACCTGACCAACAGTATTACTTTGAAATGAAGTGAGATATTGTGATAAGAAAGGAATTTGTTTTATTTCCGGGACAATGTATTATATTTGTTATATTTCCAGGACTTTCTTCTAGACTCAGAGCCAAGTCACTGCTGCTCCAGGCTGGATGTTCTACCTTGGGAAGGTAATGCTAGACTCTAACTTTGTACACCTTTGCTGGAGTTAGCAATATTAGATATTTATACACTGCATTTAGACACCTGTGGCTGGTTCATGCCCAGCTGATGCTGTCTCATGGGGCTGTTTAATTGCTTGTGTCAGAGCTCTGGCTCGTGGACCCTATGAAAAGAGATGGTCTCAGAGCTTGGGCAGTACCCCAAGCACAAAAGTTGACACTGAAATTAAACAGTTCCATTAGCACAAGTCAGTTGGCACAAGCCACCTGTGGGTTTTTATTTTCAGTGAGTGTTATAGCAAGCAGTCTCTCAGTGCAGAAGGGATGGTTATTAGTGCAATCTGGGTATTCAAACAGTTTGGGAGTAGGCCCATTGGCCTTTTTCTCTGAGAACTGGCAATCTGTGGAAATGGCAATGGCAGGTGAGTCACAGAGCATTCTGTCCATCAGAACTCCTAGAGGTATTAAAACTTCTCTGAATCTACAGAGTCAAAGGTGCCCACAAACACTGTGGTTCTTGCTGTATATTTCCTCTACTCTTTCTTTCTTGGAGTCAGAAAGAAACTCACAAACATTTTTACAACCATTCTAAGATGTGTATGTTTAGTTCAAATATGTCTTACAATACATCCCTAACAATTTCTGTAAAAAGAATACCAAAGCAGAATATTTTAAAGGAGGCTCCTCATGGAAAACTTAGACTGATTGTTATGCTTGCACACATGTAGCCACAGTGATTTCAATGGGGCTGTACAAATATAAAGGAGACAAATAATGTGACATGGAATATTTTCCTTTAAGAATACAGCCCATATAAAGGTCCAGTGTTTACTTGCACCACCTCATGAAACACAATACCTTCTTTGAGTACCCCTTGTTCCCAGAGATTAGTAATATACTTTTAGTCTAACCCAGGAGCATTTTGCAATTCTTCCCTAAAACGGGTTTAGATGTACAGATGAAGAAGTAGGGAAGTGGAGTCAAAACTCCACTCATGGAATAAGTAGGCACAAGGAATCAGTTTAAGGCTATGTCTACACTATGCGCTTTGCCAGAAGAGGCAATGCAAATGAAGCACGGATGAGCATTTTCTCATGCTTGATTTGCATAATCTCTTCCGGTCTGTTTTTGCACAAGGGGTTTTTGCGCAAAAACAAGCAGTGTGGACGTTTCCTTTTTGCACAAAAAATCCCAGAGAAGCATAAGGATCTTGCGCAAAAAGGTGGTTTTGTGCAAAAAGGAAACGTCCACACTGCTTGTTTTTGCGCAAAAACCCCTTGCGCAAAAACGGACCAGGAGAGATTATGCAAATTAAGTGCAAGAAAATGCTAATCCTTGCTTCATTTGCATTGCCTCTTCTGGCAAAGCACGTAGAGTAGACATACCCTAAAGGTCCATGTTGAATTACATAATTATCTATGTGGAAGCACGCAAAAGAAATTCTATCCTTTTACTCCCCTATATTCAAAGTCACAATCTAGCCTTAAATAGATTTCTGCTACTCTACCTATAGACAGCATGATTTTATGTTCTAATTTTGCATTTGAATCCCATAAATATTGTATTTTATCTTGCAAATGGTTAAATACGTTAAAAAATTGGAGAAGATACTGTACAGTAGCATGGTGCTTGGTGCAACCAAACTATTATTTCACATATTTTTTAAAAAATTACATAATTGCAAACAGTCTATTTATACAATCTATTTATGCCAGCCAAGTTGACAATTGGGAGGTTTTTTTAAATAAATGCAACAGAAGCCATGACCTGAATTAAGAGATGTAATGGCTGCTGACATCATTGTATTTATATGATTGGCATGATACAGCATACACAGATGAGGCTGCATTTGGCCAAAAGTTTTTAATCATCTGTGGCTTGGCAATGTATATGGCCTATTTTGATGGGAAGAATAAGAAAGGGAAATGAGGGACAGGTCGCGAAACTCTGTCATTGCACAGTTGGAGAGTAAATTCCTCACACAGTGATTCTGCAAAAGTTTTACATTACAGAGGGATGAAATTGAAAAATGGCTGATGTAATTTATTAGTACTTAATATCACATTGTTTTCTATTATTTATGTGCCAACCATCAAGCTATACCAACATCAATTAATAGTTAACTGGAACTGTAGAGATATTTGGCTTAATTCTTCTCCCATTTACACAAGTGTAATTCAGGAGCCAGAGTTACAGACTGGGCAAAAATCCAAATCATCATTGGATGTGCAGATAGGCAGGAGGGCAATATGCCATGGTATCACACAGCAGGCTCATACCCCGGTGCGTGTTGTATTGCTGTGTTCTGTGGGGTTCTCTGTAAATCAATTCATTCTAGTGCAGTGTTTCTCAAATGTGGTGCCCATAGCAGCCCCCAGAGGGTTTTTTTTTTTTTTTTTGCAACCATAGCAGCCTCCAAAACATGGGAGGATAGTGGGGGGTGGGGGTAAATGGGAGGAGCATTGTCCCTGTGAAACTGTATAGGTTAATAATGGAGAACACAACTTAAAGTTTCAACCACCGGCAAACAGCTCAAGGCTTGCCCAGGCAGGACACACACACCCCTTACCCTCTATCTCCCCTCCAAAAAAGCAGCGGTTCCTCCCTGCAGCACGCAGCTGTTGTTCCTGAATAGCTGTTACCAAGGACAGAAAAATGCATTGCCTTGGTATTTGTGCTGGCACTACCAGCACCCTGCACCCTCCTCAGAGGCTCTGGACAACACCTCTGGAGACACGTGAGGCCAATGTGCTTGGGGCCAGAGGTGGGACTTGTCAAAGGAGGCAACTATGGCTTCAGTCATCAGGGTGCTCCCCTGCACAGCTCTCCCAGTCTTGTTTCTGCCCAGTCAGGACATGAGGAGCAAGGGATTTCACAGGAAGGTGATGAATTCCCAACCCAACTTCCCCTGGTCAGGATCTTGCTGACGAGCTGTGGGAGGCAGAAACAGACAGCCAGGTGGGTGCTTGAATGTGTATGTTCCTATTTATTTGTTTTTCCTAAAGTTAATTGCATATTTTAGGAAAAATTATCAGAGCAGCAACTAGCAAGGATTAGTGCACACACTCAGGCTACCAGAAAAGTTTGTTAACCCCTGCTCTACTGTGCAGGATCATAAGAGATGAACTAGGTTGGGGGGGGGATAGGTGAACAGGCTAGATGGTGGAACCTCCACTACTCAAACCCTCCTCCTATTCCCACCCTGGTTTCTCTGTTGCAGGGACTCTGGAAGCATGAGAGCTACATGAGCTATAGTATTAGGAGCAGCCTTGTATGACTCTGCTGCTCCAGAGTAAATATTTATCTTCTCTGACCCTACAGAGATTCCCAGTGCACAGCCTGGGCTCTGATTTGGAACCAGAAGTTAGTCCTAACTATCAGGAGCAAGCTGCTTGCAATTGTGGGGGGGCTCTTCTGCAGCCTTGGAATTGATACAGCACTGTCAGTTTCATTCCTCACCACACAGAAGCACTGAGGAGAACTAAATCCAGCTGCCCCCCTCCTCCCCCCCCCCCAAGATCTGGTTGTCAACTACCTTGTACAGTGATTTCCACTTGCAGAAAGTGGGTGTAAATTGCCACCTTTCTGATTCAGTAGAATTTTCCAGTCACTTTTTACAGGTGCAAATGACAACTTTTGGTGAGAGACTGTGGAGGATGAGTCTCAGGCTTTTCGCAGACAAAACACCCGTTCATTTCTGAGGGGAGTTTTGCCTACAAAAGAACTCTGTGACTTGTCACTATAATATTTTTACTAAATTTGAGTTAACTACAAGAGCAAGCTCCAGTGTAATTAGTCTCCTGATTTCAGTGATTCACCAAAGTTACCAGCTGTTTCCTTCCTTCTTTAGTTTTGGATGTACTGGCAATCTCTCTCTGGCATGGGGAAGAAACATAGAGTCCTATTGTATGACATGACACATAGACAGAATTTATTTCCAAAAGGATTGTGCCAAGTGCAATGATTTAGTTAGTTCTTTGGTGCTTAATGATTTTAACTCTGTTTATAGATAGCTGCCTAACATGCTGTGGCAGATAGGCCATTAAATTAAATTGATTATCATTATGCCAAGGACTGGGTGGGGCACCTTGGCAACTGAGTCTACTTTACTTGTTTCAAACAGTTTCCATGCCTCTGCCAAAATAATTAAAAAATAATATGTAAAAAAAAAAAAGAATTTAGATTGTAATCTCTGAAGTGAAGAGACTGCCTCTGTGTTGTATATAACTTCAAAGACATTCTATCAGAGCCAAATAAAAAGTGTAATAGTTCTTATAGTTTACAATGTTTAGGACATCAGGGATCTGGTTCTTTTGTCACTTACACCAGCAAATAATGGGTGGGTGGGAGGGACGACAGATTTCACTAGCAGTATGTGCATAGAACTCCCCAGAGTGGGGTTTTGGGTTTGAAAGCAAATGCATAACTGACACTTAATGTCAAAAAGGGCTGATGCCATTTTGGCTACTTATTAAATTATTAAGATGCAAATCATTGGTAAAGGTGCGACATCCAAATGTGGTGTCAGTCAGGTTTATTGTCATCATAGTGAAACTGATCCTAGGTAAACCCAGAAAATCATGTTTAAAACCAGTGTAAAAAAGATAGAATGGGGAAAATTCTGTGCTCATGTCACATCATGATGCAAAGGGGCAAAAAGTTGCTCTACTGGTGGTGGTTGCCAGCTCTGCAACACTACCTTCCAACCTGAGTGGTTTTGGGATAGCAAGGCAAAGGATGGGAAAAAACCAATCTTGGTACAACATTTATGTTGCCACAAATAGATTAAAATAAATATAATCTCGCTAATCTCCACTATGCAGTAAGGCACAGATATTATCAAACAGCACAGTTAATTCACCTTCATGGTACAGTGCAAGTATTTCTCACAGTACAGCAGTTTAATCAATAGAACAGTTACATAAGTGTGTGTGCAGATAATAAACAAGGGGAGACATGAAGTCTTAGAACAATAATAGCACCAGTCTAAATAATTAGTAGACATAAGTGCAGGAAAGCAGTATACAGCAGAGAGAAACCAGGTACTAAGCTATTTTAATAAAGGCTGTGGAATCAGAGAATCAGAGGGAGGCAGAAATATGCCACAACAGCTTGCTACACCTAAAGGATCCAAGAAGAGGTGGATGAGTGGGACCAAGGGGCATCCAAGGAGTGAATGGGAAGAGAGTCAGGTGAGTTGGATGTGACATTAAAGGTACCTAGAGGAGAATGAAGCAATTTGGGAAGAAAGCATAGCTCTCTGAGGTGAATAGCATTGGATTACTATATACTGAACCAACCTTGCATCAGCAGATCACTAGTCTTTTGAGAAAAAACATGGAGTGTGCTTGAGAATCCATATTTTCTTACTGTCATTCAGTTGTGTTATTAGGCTTACCTTGGTGACAAAAGAAAATGTAGCCTACATTGCACTCAAGGTGATATAGTGTTTAGGCAACTGTTTCAATTTTCCTTTCAATGTCTTCAGCATTTTTCCACTGTATTCTATGAATTCTATTGGCTTTGTTTTAATGAAACAAATATATATATGATATATATGACAACAGAAAAAAATCATACAAACCTCTCTCTCATCAGCCATGACAGACTGCATACTGTCATTTGGGAAATCATATGTGACAGGAATGGGGTTACTGAGAAATAAGATATTGGAAGATAGGGATACTTCTCAGCAATAATAGGATGAAACTTATCTACTGCTTAACAATTAAGCAAGGGACTCCCTAGTCTGTGAGGGTGGGAAAGATGTTGACTTAGATTAGGGTACAAAAAGTGAACTGCATAATAATGGGCCTTCAGGGGATAAAAATCACTATGTGGGGAAAGGTGGTTAATTGTATATGCAAGTTCAAAGAATCTTCTGAAACTATATTGCAGTGGCAGATGAATTCACTTCCCAAGACTGTGCTCCTGTACAAACATTCGTAATCCCTGTGTGAACACAGCCTTGGACTCCACCTCCAAAATACTAATGCAAGGAGCATGAATGGTCTCTCAGACACACAACTGCCATCCTCACTTTATAGATAAGGGAAAATTATGCACATGTGTATTCTTCTCACATTTTCAGTTGAGAGAGAAAGTCCACAGGAAAAAGGGGGTTGGGGAAGATGGCTTGAAGCTTTAGAGCAGTGGTTCTCAACCCGTGGGACATCTGTGGCCCAGGAAGCACACAGCATAACATATGGAGAGCTGCATACGAATATGGTAATTAGGTTGAGAACCATTGCTAAAGAGCCAGACGAATACCCAGAAACCATCTACTTCAAGACAGACCCAAGAAAACCAACAATAGAACACCACTTGTCATCACCTATAGCCCCCAACTTAAACCCGTTCAACGCATTATCAATAAACTACAACCTATACTGGAACAGGATACTACCCTCCGAGAGGCTCTGGGAGACAGATCCATAGTCTCCTATAGACAACCACCTAACTTCAGGATGATTCTTACCTACAACTACAGGACATACCACACTAATACCAACCCTAGAACTTTCCCTTGCAACAAACCCCGGTGCCAGCTTTGTCCACATATTTACTCTGCTGACACCATTATTGGACCTAACCATGCCTATTACAAGATCAAGAACACATATTCCTGTTCATCCAGAAATATAATTTATGCCATCATGTGCCTAAAGTGTCCGTCTGCTATGTACATTGGACAAACTTCTCAGACACTTCGCCAAAGAATCAATGCACATAAAATAGACATCAGGCTCTCTCACAGAGAGAAAGTTGTTGCTTGTCATTTCAGCCAGACTGACCATTCTCTCAATGACCTTAAAACATGCATATTGCTTCAGAGAGATTTTAACTCCAGACTTCAAAGAGAAGCTTCAGAATTGTCATTCATGCTTAAATTTGATACTTTATGTATGGGTCTCAACGAAGATGCTAATTATCTCACTCATTACAAAGATAGCTTCCCCAATTATCACCCCTAATGTCATTACCTCACAGACACTAATCTTCCCCCCTCAGCCCCACTCTGTTCTAAAATTTGATTTGTCAATTTTATATGTGTTCACTTTTTTTGATTGTATCATTTTGGTATATATGGTCGTGCCAATTTTCTTCCACAAATTGATCTGAGGAAGTGGGTCTGGCCCATGAAAGCTCATCACCCAATAAACCATCTTGTTAGTCTTTAAAGTGCTACACAGTTTTGTCTTTTGTTTTACAGAGAATAAAGACGCTCTCTATTGCCATCTATTGGTGAAAAGGGAGAAGAGTGTCCCAGGGCTGATTAAGGACTGCAGCTGAGGCAGGGGCTCTGAAAGAGAAGGAGTTCTCTGCTGACATCTGTTGGAGAATAAGGGGAATTGACTGAATAGACCATGCCTCATTTTCTTTATGATTATATGACACTTTAGGACATATGGGTTAAAAATAGCTTAATTTTGAATTTGGGAGCAATAAAATGCTATTGATCCTGTTCAGAAATACAAAACACTGATATAAAATGTGCCTCGGTTTTCCCGGGCATATTCTGCTGTCAGGTAGAGTTGCCAGCTTTCTAATAGCATGAAACCAAACACTCTTGCCCCACCTACTGCCTTACACCTTCTCTGAGGTCTCACCCATGATCTGAGGCCCCGCCCAATTTGTTCTCTCTGCCTCACCCTCACTCATTCATTTTCACTGGATTGGGGGGTGAGAGGAGGTATGGGCTTTGCCTGGGAATGAGGGCTCTGGGGTGAAACCAGGGATGAGGAGTTTAGTTCCAGGAGGAGGCTCAGGCTGGGCCAGAAGGTTGGGGTGTGGACTTTGGGAGGGAATTTGGGTTTGGGGGGGGGAGGGTCAGGGCTAGGGCAGAGACAGTAATAAGGGAGGGAGGGAGGAATCCAGTAGAGGGTGCAGGCTCTCAGGTGGGGGTGAGGAGGTTGGAATGCAGGAGAAAACTCAACGCTTGGGAAATGAGTTAGGGAGCAGGGATGTGTGGGCTCTGGGTGGCGCTGACCTTAAGCATCTCCTGGAAGCGGTTACCTATCCCTTGGCTCCTAGGTGGAAGGGCCAGGTGCCTCTGCATGTTGCTGCTATCTCCAGGTGCCGCCCCTGTATCTCACTGATTTCAGTTCTTAGTCAATGGGAGCTGTGGACCCAGAGTATGGGGTAGGAGCAATGTGTGGAGCCCCCATGGTCACTCCTGGGCCTAGGAGCCAAGAGACATGTCACCACATGGAGCCAAGTAAGGAGCCTTCCAGCCCCATGCCAACTAGATATTTAGCAACCTGGTCTGCAATGCTGACCAAAGCCACCAAGCTTCTATTAGAGAAGAAACAGGCAACCCAGGAGTGGATGGGGTAAATTGAATTGCTTTATTGCCCACGCATGTTTACCTTGGACATTCGACACAACATCCGAGTGGAAACAACCTGGTGCCAATCATACCCTTTTATCTATTTTAGTATGTTAATTCACACCTCTATTACTACTTTTCCTAAAACCTTATTTAGTAATGTTATCTGCTACACAATGAATATTAATAAGTAGGTGATGAATACAATTACATCCACCCCTGTTTGTTTACTGGTTTTTAGTTGAATCAGCATTACCTACTGCTTATAGCACTTCAACCCTGAAAATGTTTTTACAGACAAGTGAGAAGACAAAACAAAACACTGTTCAGTGCAACCATCTTCTAAGGCTGCCAGGACAAAGGGGAAAACATGTTTAAAGGGCAATAGCAATGCCTATTCTGGATAGATCCCTTACCCACTGATGTATAGTCATTCCAGACTCCTATTCATTTTACATATCCCAACAGGTTCCTATTTGACCTGGTGTTCTTGTCAAAAACTGAGTACTTGGCAACCCTACTGCCTATTGAGTGGATGTTTTCAGAGAACTATCCAAATTGACGCCAAGATCTCTTTCTTGAGTGTTTTGACTCTGGACTCAGTGTTTGAGAGTGAAGAAGCACTGCCTATCAGGGACATCATCTAGAATGGTAGATATTGTTCCCTGTGTTTCTGAGTGAGGTCTGCAATAATCTTAAGGAAACTTGTAAAAAAATTAAACCCAGCTGTAGCCAGCCAGACACGACACCCCTCCCTCCCCACCATTGGCAACTAACTGTCTGAACATATCCCTGTGCTTTTCCCCTTCCCTTGACCCTACCTTTCTTGGTTCTTTATTATTTTTTGGTATGTTAAGCAATGCAAGTTATGGTTAGATTTGTTGTTACGTCAAGGCCATAAGGCCAGACTTTGCCTAGAAACCATGTTGCTTAATGTATGTTTATGAATATGTATGTAGCCTATGCAATGAGTGTGAAGTGTGAATGAGGAATACCCAAAGGCAGTTTAGGATCTGTAACCTTTTAAGGCAACAAAGATCCTGCAACGTATATAAATTAACTGATGAGTGGCCAGGAAAACCTCTCTCTCAGACGAGATGTAACAACACAGCAGAAACCTGGGACTGGCCCAGAGACAGTAAAACCTCCTGCACATCCAAAGGGATCTCCCAAGGAACTTCATGGCAGAGTCTCTGGGAAGCTGACACCTGGCCAGCACTCCAGCCACCTGAGAAATCAAAACTAATCTACACTGCACTTGCAGCCTGCCTCCAAACTGCCAGATGAATGTGGTGTGTGTGTGTGTGTGTGTGTGTGTGTGTGTGTGTGTGTGTGTGTCACCTTATTCTTAAGAATCTGTACCAATAAACAACCCCAAAAGCAATACTGCTCCAGCCCACCCTTTGTCCGGGTTTGTTCCTCAGCAGGTCTGAGGAAGTGTAACAGCAGCCATTTTTGCTGGCATCAAAATCTTGCAGAAGGATTATGTGTGTGAGGATTTTCTAATTTGAATGTGTCTTTGTAGCTAGAGTTTGGTGGCAGAACCAGGTCTAGACATTTTTGTTACCATCTGGCTTGAATTTAATTTGATCTTGATTTTCTGAAGAGATGTTGTATTTAAGTGAGTTCTAAGGTAGTTTAGGTTCTTGGATCATCTCAGATAATTCCATACAATCTGTTCTGAGTAGAAATAAACAATCTTCCCCCTCTGAGGGGATGTAACATGGCAGGATTCACCACCACAGCACCTCCTGCTGGTCACTCCAGAATTAGGTCTTCAGTGCTGGAGCACCCCCTTCTGGCCAGTGTCTCACCTGCTGTTACCTGCTAATGGCTCCACCACCTTGTATTAGGACCCACATCCCTTCTAGACCATGGCATCCTGCCCTCTGAGTATTGCCCTGCCTCAGTGTCTCCACACTCTGGGGTCCTGCCCCCCAAGCAACCCCCTATGCCCATCTTGCCTCAGTGACCCTACTGCTAGTCATCATCTAGCCCCTTTTCTCAGGGGCAAACTACAGTCTTTAATGGCCATTCATCATTGGCATGGGGGTGTGGACCTGCTGCCTTCCCCTACCCTAGCTGCTTCTCTGCCATCCTAGTACCTTCAGGCCTTGCTTCAGACCCTGAAGCCTGGGAGCTTGCCTGGTCAGAGCTTCCCCAGCCCAGCCCTTCCCCAGCCATTCTTTAAATTAGGAAGCCTACCACTTCCCTGGTAACTAGGTCCCTCCTGCTCCACAGCTGGAGCAAGAGTGAGTCTGCATCCACCCCTCCAAGAGTCTTTATTTATACTGCCCCCGCTAGGCCCTAATTTGCTGTCTCGCCTCAGTCATTGGTTCCACCATTCTAGCCCTCTCCCAAGTCTGGGTTTTAACCCTTAGAGGGCCAGTGTGGGGTAGATGCCCCATCACAGGGGAGGTTCAAATGCAGATCAACAGTTAACCTCAGCTAGGATCATTAGTGAAAGGGATGAACCAGAAATGAGTGCTTTCAAGCTATGGTTAACCCAAAGTATGAGTCAAGTTTAAACATAGTAGCCAAGGGAATCTTGAGGGGCTATGGGTGATATTAGTATAAAAATACATATCCAAGGATCTAACAATCACATTTCTCAATCTAGGAGAGCAAATAAACTTCCAAAGGATATGATACACAACATAGGGTCTTGGGAAACAGTGAAAAAATGTGCTTTCATTATAGCAAAAGCTTGCTCAGTGCATTATTCTTCTGAGAAAAGAGTTATTATGCCACATTATATTCATCATTCAGAATTACAGTGTTCCTCTGCTGGAAGGAGGAAGTCAAGATGAGGTTCATGACTTGAACTTGGAGCGGATCTGCAATTACCTGCGAGATGATTAACATCAATTTGATGCAACACACTACATTTGCAAAAGTGAAAATATTGAAATCACTGAGGCAAACAAATAAGCCATATGTTTAGTTATCCATCAACCAGCCTGTGTATTGGGGAAATGTGTTGACAGAGCATTTGCTGTATATATGTATGATTTAAGGCTGGAACCTCTCTGTTTGGTGAGCACTTGCATTTAACTTACATGTTCATACTGAGAAACTTCTTTTTTATTTCTTATTCTCTGTGGGATGGGGATATAAATTCCCCCATAAATGTTAGCAGCAGAAGTATAGAAAATGTAGCTAGAGAGAAGAAAAATTCCTCTTAATACTGGATGGTTTTGTGCAGCTCTTGGAAGTTGTATTTGTGCACTGACTCATGTCTCATCATGGTTTCAACTATATGTCATAAATTGCAATGAAATGAAATGCAATAAAAGGTTCCCTGTCTGTCTGATTTTTAGACATTGCCATTTGAAAAAAGCAGCAACTGAAAAAAACTCATTGATGTTTTCATGGTAGAATATCTGCCTCATGTTGTTCTACAGAATTAGGAAAACAGTCAGAATGATTATTCCAGAATGTTTGTTCATCAAATCTGAGCAGCAGTTAGATTTCACAATGATTATCTATGTTTTTGGGAGGAGGGTGCTATTTTCTTGTTTTTATTTCTGTGACCAGTCCTGGGCCTATGCTTTGTCTGACCATTTATTTGGAGAAATGCTTTTATTCAGGTATACATATATATGTATAGCTAGCTATACATGCACAGGCACACAGGGACGAGAATTTGTACATGAACAGGCATATTCATGCTGAAAGTGGGTACTCAACACTCTGACACACTCATTTCACAAGTTTAAGAATTAGAGTGTTTGCAATGTAATAGGGCAGTTGTACAATCAAAGGCTCTCACAAACAAAAAGTGAATACAACATTAGCGTAAGCAGCAAGAATAAGAAGGATAAAGAAAGATAAAAGGTAGGTGGGGGGATGCATTAGCATCAGGAAAGTCCTCTCTTTGGGGACACTTGGCACATATTTCAATCTTGGTGTGCGTGTATCCATAGCTATAGCTATACTGTTTTATTTGGCACTTCATATGACAATATCCTAACCCCTCCCACCCAAGCACTAAGGCAATCAATTAAGTAAGATGGGTTAGGATACGTGAATACACACATTGTCAATAACGTTGTACAAATGCATGTGATTGACGGTGGTGAATGGCTGATGGCAGTTGGAGATAAGATTGATGCCAGTAGATTCAGTCCATGCACTTGGCATATATACAGTATTGCTGTGTACATGAAAGCAGAAAACAGCAGTTCTCTCTCCCCTGGCCAAAGCCAAGATAGTCTGGTTATTAAATGACCTGACAAGGAACTGGCTGCAATATTCACTACTGTGAATATACTCTGCATTCCATTCCTTGTATAAGTAAGACCAGAAAAAAATTTAAATTCTGCTATGTGGTTGACAAAATAATTTTATCTAAAATATTATGAGATGCTTCAGATTTCATGGCATAAGCAGGGCTCGACAAATCATTGAATCTACTTTCCTGTGGTGAGTAGATTTTAGCCGGTTGGCCCGTTCACCGGTGGCACGCGCATGTGCAATGCGGGTCTTGTGCAGGCGCAGTGCGGGGCTGGTGAGCAGATTTTGACACTGTTTGTCAAGCCCTGAGCATAAGAATGGTCATATTCTTCCTGAAAAAAAGAGGAAGAATGGCTCTTGTGCAAGAGGGGGTTTTGCGCAAAAATGGAGCCTCATGAATTATGAAAATGAGGCACGGTGATATTCCACGCTTCACCTCATTTGCATATTTTTTGGCACAAGAGGGGGCAGTCTAGACATAGCCTGTATGTTTACCTGTTCTGTTCATTCCCTCTGGGGCAAAGGTCCGTCTAGCCCTGTAACCTGACTTCTGATGGTGACAAATGCCAGATACACCAGAGGGAATGAACAGAACAGGTAATCATCAAGTGATCCATCCCCCGCCATCCATTGCAAACTTCTGGCAACAGAAGCTAGGGATACTTCAGGGCCTGTTTTTTGCATTCCTGTCCATTGATGACGTATCCTCCATCAATTTACCTAGTTCTTTTTCAAACCCTATCATAGTCTTTGCCTTTACAACATCCTCTAGCAACGAGTTCCTCGGGTTGACGGTGCTTTGTGCAAAGAATACTTCCTTTTGTTTGTTTTAAACCTGCTGCCTATTAATTTCATTGGTGACCCCGAGCTCTTGTATTATGGGAAGAAGCAAATAACACTTCTTTATATACGTTCTCCACACCAGCCATGATTTTATAGGCATCTATCTTATCCCCTTATAGTTGTCTCTTTTCCAAGCTGAAAAGTCCCAGTCTTATTAATGTCTCCTCATTTGAAAGTTGTTCTATATCTATAACATTTCTGTTGTTTTTTCCTATACCTTTTTCAGTTCTAAAATATTTTTTTTTTAGATGGGGCAACCACCTCTGCAGGCAGTATTCAAAATGTGGGTTATATACTTATATAAATGTATATCTAGGCAATATGATATTTTTGTCTTTTATTATCTTATCCCTTCCTAATGATTCCCAATATTCCATTAGTTTTTTGGCTACCACTGCTCACTGAGTGGATGTTTTCAGTGAACTACCCACATTGATTTCAAGATCTTTTTTCTTTTGAGTGGTAACAGCTAACTTAGATCCCATCATTTTATATGTGTAGTTGGGATTATGTTTTCCAATATGAATTACTTTACAGTAATCAATATTGAATTTCATGACATTTTGTTGCCCGGTCATCCAGTTTAGTGAGATCCTTTTGTAACTCTTCCTAGTCTTCTTTGGGATTGATTATCTGAAAGTTGATTCAGTTACTTGCAAATACTTTAAATGCCCATGTGACATGAAAGGATATCAGTCCTAAGACTTTGCTTAATCAAATACTGAAGAGCACAGAGTTACTAATTTCTGGTATGCTTTTCCTGCCATTTGATTAAGAGATTTGAGATTGGAACTCCTTGGTTTGATAAAAGTGAGGGTTTTTTTTTCAGAACATTTGTGATTATTATTAGAGCTGGCTGAAATTTTAGACAGCTTTTTTGGGGGTAAAATATGCAGATTTGGATTGAAGAAAGTATTTAGTGAACTTGTGTTGAATTCCTGGAATTTTGGTATAAACAAAGAAGAAAAACATTCTGAAAAAAAGTTAAAGCATTTTGTTTAAACACTTTGTTGAAATGAAACATTTTGATTTTTTTAATTTGAAGTAATATTTTTTTGTGAATTTTAAATTTTAATTTTAATTTAAAAAAAATTAAAGTTAAAAAACCCTCAGAAATTAAATGTTTAGTTTGAAGTAGGATGAAATATTTCCAAAGATCAAAAAATTCAATATTTTTTTCCTTGTTAGGCTAACCAGCAGAAAAATCAGTAATTGACAGAGCTCTAAAAAGGATGAGAGTTCAGATATTAGTGGAAAGCAATTCCATAATGATGAAGTAAATGATAAATGATAAATGAATACTGCACACAGATGTGGTTGCCTCATCTCCAAAAAGATATCTTGGCATTGGAAAAAGTTTAGAAAAGAGCAAGAACATTTTAGGGGTTTAGAACCGCTGCCATATGAGGAGAGATTAATAAAACTGGGACTTTGTAATGAGGAATATGATAGACATCTATAAAATCACAACCAGTGTGGAGAAAGTAAAAGGAAAAGTTATTTACTTACTCCCATAACACAAGAACTATAGGTCACCAAATGAAATTAATAGGTAGTAGGTTTAAAACAAACCAAACAGAAATATTTCTTCACACAACGCAGTCAACCTGTGCAACTACTTGCCAAAGAACATTGTGAAGACCAGCACTTTAACAAGGTTCAAAAAAGAACTAGATAAATTCACGGGCTACGTCTATATTGCGCAAGAGTTTTTGCGTTAAAGTATTTGTGCAAGAGAGCGTCTACGCTGGCATGTGCCTTTGTGCAAGAGATGTGCTTTTGCACAAAAGCATCCGTGCCAGTGTAGACGCTCTCTTGCGCAAGAAAGCTCCGATGGCCATTTTAGTCATCGGGCTTTCTTGCGCAAGAAATTAACGTTGTCTGTCTACACTGGCCTCTTGCGCAAGAACAGTTGCGCAAGAGGGCTTATCCCTGAGCTGGGGCGTCAGAGTATTTGCGCAAGAAGCACTGATTTTATACATTAGAACGTCAGTGTTCTTGCGCAAATACTCGCGGCCAGTGTAGACAGGTGGCAAGATTTTACGCAAAAGCATTTGCTTTTGCGCAAAATCTTGCCAATGTAGACACAGCCATGGACTATAGGTCCATCAATGGCTATTAGCCAGGATGGTCAAGAATGGTGTCCCTAGCCTTTGTTTGTCAGAAGTTGGGAATGGGTGACAGGGGAGATATCACTTGGGCTATGTCTGGACTGCCCCCTCTTGCGCAAAAAATATGCAAATGAGGTGAAGCCTGGAATATTGCCGTGACTCATCTGTACAATTAATGAGGCTCTGTTTTGTGCAAGAGCCGTTCTTCCTGAAAAAAAGAGGAAGAATGGCTCTTGTGCAAGAGGGGGTTTTGCGCAAAAATGGAGCCTCATGAATTATGAAAATGAGGCACGGTGATATTCCACGCTTCACCTCATTTGCATATTTTTTGGCACAAGAGGGGGCAGTCTAGACATAGCCTGTATGTTTACCTGTTCTGTTCATTCCCTCTGGGGCACCTGTTATAGGCCACTATCAGAAGACAGGATACTGGGCTGGATGGACCTTTGGTCTGGCCCCGTATGGCTGTTCTTATGTTCCTATGTAAAGTCCTTCTCTGTGAATGCTGCATAAGTAAACCATTACATTAGGGAAAGGGAGGAGAATATTAGAGATGGATCCTAACATGGCAGAAGTTCTTTCTTGTCTTCTGTCTTCCACCTGTCTCTTTATTTTCTTTGTTTGAGGACTGTTTTTCTTACCCTTTTAGAGGAAATATGAAACAGGAACCCTGAAATGGCTAGTATGGCACTGTCATGGAAATGTGAGGTTTGATAAGCAAAACAAAAAAAAACCCATCCCAGTGTAACACTTTGTCAATGTATTCTGATTGGATTTCACTATTTGTAATTCATATTTTGTTGGTTTGTTACAGGACACACATCATATAGGGTGAAATTCTATGTTCTGTGCCCTAACATATGCGGCACAGAACACACATTTCAATGTGGTAGGGAAGGAAAGGACCAGGTGACTGCAAAACAGCATTGCACCCTTTAGTTTTTGGTTTCTCTGTTGCCCCTGGGTATAATAATGGGCATATCTACAATGCACACTGCTTATGGTGGTGTGAGAGTACATTCACTGCTCAAAACCCTACCACAGGCAAAAAGAGCAGGGTAGGTGGTGAGGCACTCCTTATGTAAGTAGAGTACAGACATGCCTGAATATTAGGGTATGTCCCCAAATAGGTGCCCTACAAGGCTCTCTATATGGCTAAGCAGTGGCTACTCCATCTACACTATTTTTAACAGTGCAGAGTCCTACTGGCTCCCTGCTGGAATCTTTCTCTGGAAAGGCTGTAGAAGGTGGGAGAAAGTGAGAAACTCTTAGAGGCTTTACCTGAGGCAGACGCTCCAGCTCTGGGAAGGCAGCAAGAACTGCTGTGGAAGGTGGGAAGCAGTGAAGAAAAGCTCTGATACTTCCTTACTATAAAGTTCTTACTATGAAGCTATAGGGTGAGACTTCAGCTCTGGAACAGCAGCAGGGAACAGATGCGGCAGGTAGGAGGCAGTGGGAAATGGCTGCCAGTAGAAGGAGCCTTTCACACTATTCCATGACTACACCAGGGCTTTTTTAAGGGGTTCTGGGAAAACAGACATATGGCTTCTTGTTGCAGTTCCTATGCCAGGGAAATCTTGTGCTTGCCATTATTATTCCTTTATATAGACCTATAGCTTCCATAAAGGGGGCATAGCAGAGATCCCATGGCAGGGTTTCTGTTCTATGGTTAGGATATTTATGTAATTACCCAACACAGCAAGACCTGGGAACCTCAAAATGTGCCTTACAGAAACCACTCACAATTAATATTATGTTGGTTAGTTAAATTAATTTTTTTAAGTTACAGTGTAACATGCATAATTGATAATATTCAAATTTCTAAATGACAAACAGACCAAGAATTATTTGGTAAAGAAATGTATGAATAATGAAGACTTCTTTTACTCTGTTCACATACTACATAAGTGAAGAGAAAAAAGGTGACATTTCTCAAATTAGCTATTAAATTTACTAATTAGTTCTGATCTCTATTCCTTTTTTCCTGCAAATTGTGATCATAAGACATGATCACTACCCATGTTGCATTCAGTTCATATATGGGCAATACAATTCAGACCATAATACAGTAGCTTATGGCATAAATTTTGAAGTGTTAGGGATGGCTTGGAAAAATCATAACTGTGAGGCTTTGTGAAATGTTTGCTTTTAAAGAGGGGATTTGAGGGAGGGAAATGACTTGGTAAAAGCTGCTGCTCCCATCACACAAATGACCATCACATGTCTATTGTTTTAATAGGAAAACAAGGCATCTGGTAATTGTGTGTATACACATGCAAACACACACACACCGAGAAAAATCCTACATGTTTCTAAAGAATATGAGAGATGAAAGGCTACACAAGTGTTGTCCCAAGATAATCAGAAGCTCATTGAGAAAGTGGAAGGTCGCCCTGAGGCACAAGGATTGCTTTGACTTAATATAACTCTGACCTTTGATATTTGAGATATTCATTTTGTTTTTTACAAACTGGATGGCCTATACCCTACATCCATCTCTCTCTCACTCACTCTTTCTTTCTCTCTCTCTCCTCCCCTTTTCCTAATTATCTCTCCTTAATGTCTAATAGTCTCTTTTAGATGCCTCAAAGTGCATTAGAGAACTGCTGCATTTCAGAGAAGCCAATAATGCATTAATAATTCCTCCAAGTGAAATGTCCTTTTAGTTATTAGCTCACATACTAATGCAGTTAAATTGTGTATAGTTAAGATTATGTTTGACATTGTTAAGGTTAATAACCTAATGGTGAACAACAGCCATACTTGCTGATAAATGAAGTAATTATTTTGTGAGCAACTTTTTCCTCTACCTAGATACCTTGACATCTTGAAGTTGCATATTCCTAATTCAATGATTAAACACTTATGTCCATAGAGTCTGAGCTAGTTTCTGCTCAGCTTACTCATGCAAGCAGTCCCACTGACATCAGTAGTAATATTTACAAGAATAAATTGAAGGATTTGGCCCTTTAAATAATTTCAGAGTGTTCTGGATTCCTCTGTAGGACTTCAATAGTTAATTAAACTGAAAATAATACCAATAAAGAAAAACAAATCAATAAACAAAAATCCAGTGTTAGGTGATAGCATTTATTGGATTCCCTGAAAATAAAATCTGTATATTTGCAGCTGCTCCTCTGCATGTTGTGGTCTCATTTGATTTCAGAAGTGACAGAGTAGAGATGAGTGACCTTCAAGGAATACCTTGTATTTGAGGACATGACACTCGGGATTCAGTGGGTAAATCAGGACTGAAATTAAATTGTCAAAACCTAAAGGTCATTTAAAATTCTGACTAGAGCAGAAGAAATCTGCCAGCAAAGCGATCTAACAGCAGTGTTCCTCAAAGCCCTCTGACATCCAGCAGCTCTAGTAGCCTCATGACCATCCAAAGAAGTTTTTGACTTCAATAAGAAAGTTGCATCCAATTTCAAATTGACAAAGTGTCCCAGGTCCCACTTGACCCCGAGCACTTCTAGGGCCACGGACCTGAGGCAGCAGACTTTTGCGGGCCAGGCAACACTGCCAGCCCTAAATCTCCCTCCCCACTCCAGGTTTACAGCATCCCCAGTTAAAGAGACTTTGTTATATTTACAAGAAAGTTTACTTTTTATAGCATTTGGAACACAGTTTTATTTTGTTAGTAAATGTTATTCTTTGCACACTGTTTGATTTTTTTTAATACACATAGGCTGTGTCTACACTGGCACCCTTTTTCGGAAAAGGGATGCTAATGAGACACAAGCGCATCAGAAATCCGCGGGGATTTAAATATCCCCCGCGGTATTTGCATGAACATGGCTGCCGCTTTTTTCCGGCTCGGGGTTTTGCCGGAGAAAAGCGCCAGTCTAGACGCGATCTTGCGGAAAATAAACCCTTTTCCACAAGATCTCTTATTCCTACTTGAAAGTATATTTAAATCCCCCGCGGATTTGCAATTGCGCTGTGTCTCATTAGCATCCCTTTTCCGAAAAAGGGTGCCAGTGTAGACACAGCCATAATGTTTTTGTCAGAAAACCTGGTGTGTGTGTGTTAACTGTCCGGAGACTGGTGCACGGATGGGTTGTGGGAGGAAAGGTCTTGCAAGGGGCCCAGGCCACAGGCCCCATTGGGAAGGCCCTGGGGAGAGTCATTGGTCTCCTGCTGAGAATCTCTTACGCAGGGCCTCCCGGATGCGGACCCCCACCTGATGTGCTTGGCAGATGGCAGCTGTCCGGGGCTTCTCAAACTGCCTCCCCTCGACATCAGCCCATGTCCCCACCTTGGGAGGAAGGCTTCCCCTTTGCTCTCCACCAGGTTGTGGAGCACACAACACGCAGCCACCACCTCAGGGATATTGCATTCCCCCATGTCGAGGCGAGTGAGCAGGCACCTAAACCTCCCCTTCAGCCGGCCAAAGATGCATTCCACCTGCAAGCATGCCCGGGTCAGGTGTGTGTTAAATTGTTCCCTGCTCGCATCCAGATGGCCAGTGTAGGGCTTCATGAGCCAGGGCATAAGGGAGTACGCCACATCGGCCACGGTGCAGATTGGCATCTCCACGTCCCTAACAGCAAAGTTTCACTATGGGAAGAAAGTTCCAGCCTGCAGCCTGCAGTACAGGTAGGAATTTCTGAAGATCCGGGCATCATGTGCCTGGCCCAACCACCCGACACAAATGTCTGTAAACTCTCCCTGGTGGTCAACCAGGGTCTGCAGCACCATGGAGAAGTAGCCCTTTCTGTTTATGTACTGGGCTGCTCGATGGGGCGGTGCGCAGATCGGGATGTGAGTCCCATCAAGCGCTCCTCCACCGTTCGGGAATTCCAGCCCAGCAAAGCCAGCCACAATGGTGTTCAGGTCTCCGAGGCAAACAATCCTGTTCAGCAGCTCCGAGTTGATGGCCCTCACCACCTGCAGAAATAGACACATGCAAACACACAGAATAGGAAGTTAGAGGGGGGGTGCCCAAGTCCTTGGGAGGTGTCCCCCCATTTCTCCCCCCCCAACACCCCAGGAGCCCCCCCTCAGGCAGCCCCTCCCAGCAGTAGGGTAGGGTGAGGCCTGGAGCCCTCCCCCACTCCCACTCCATCACCCACTCCCCTCTGCCCTTTCCTGTCCCTCTTTTACAGTCACCCTACCCCACATGGACTGTCCCACCAGAGTTACTTACCTCAATCAACACGGTGCAAACAGTAGATCTCCCCATGCCAAACTGGTGTCCTACCAAACAGTAGCTGTTGGGGGTGGCCAGCTTCCAGAGGGCAAAAGCCACCCTCTTCTCCAGGGGGATGGCGGGCCGCAGGTGGGTGTCCTATCGTTGCAGGGCAGAGGCAAGCCAGGTACACAGCTCCTGGAAGGTGGCCTTACGCATTCTGAATTTTTGGAGCCAAGCCTGGTAGTTCCACCGCTCCATGACGAAGTTGCACCAGTCTGAAACTGCACTGGTTGCACCAGTCTGAAACTTGTGTCCAGCCCCCAAAATTGCCTCTCCTGGAAGAAGTTCGGTGGCAAAGGCAGTGTTGCTGCAGCCTGAGCGAGGGGCTCAAGGCTGGGTTCTGATTCCAGACTGTCATAAGCATCACAAAGGTCTCATGTAGATGCAGCAGAACTTGAAGCATTACAGTGTGGGGCCATCGCCTGCTCATGGGCAGCTCCAAGGCAAAAATAAGATTGTAAAGCACAAATACCAACCAAAAACCAAACTGCTATGGTGTCCCAGAAAGCAGGGCACCCAAAGCTAGCACTTCAGAAGCTTTGCTATCCATCTAGGAGATAGGCAAGCCAGCAGCAGAGGAACAGCTGTCCAGGGGGGATCTCTTTAAGCACACATCTCTGCAAAGAGCATGCTGCAGAACCCTGAAGTAAAGGCTGCCCCCATGCCCTGGCAGAAGTGGTTCCGGGTGCCCTTTTTTCGACAGAGTGTCCAGGGAGTCTGGACACTCTTTTTCGAAAAAGTGGATTGCTTTTTTGATCCGCTTAGTGCAATCTAGACACTCTTTTTCGAAAGAGGCTTTTTCAAAAAAGGCGTGAGATCTAGATGTAGCCTAAGACACAAAACAGGTCAATGGAGACTTGACACAAAGGGGCTCTGGTCCTGCAACAAATGTCTTGTCACTATGGCATGCTACATATTTGGTTGAGTAGTGCTTCTGTTTTATATAGTACTTGCTGCTTAGAACCAAAAAGGGATACATCAGACTTTATTATTTTTTTGCTGCTGTAAATGGTTCCACATAGTAGCTCAATCCAAATAGCATGGTTAATGTCAGTAGAGCTCCTCTGAATTACATGAAGTGAGGAGATCACACGGAGTATATAGTTTTGAGGGTGTCGTGTAGCAGGTCCTTTTGACCACGGCCTCGCGCGTATTGCCCATACTGCCACACAAAAGCCCCTCACAAGAAAACACAGGCCGCTGAGGCAGATCCAGAGACAGAGCTTGAATTCCCTTGGGTGCTCAGCACAGTTCTCAGTAAACGGAACTGAACTTGGCAAGCACCCGGGCCAGGGGCCTTCAAGCCCCAGCGCAGTCCCCAGTAAACGGAACATGAACTTGGCAAGCACCTAGGCCAGGAAGATAAGAGTAGGGAAAAAAGTTAGGTTAACGAGCACTAAAAACAGGACACGATAGGAATAAGGGAAATGAGCTGTCATAATACACTAGTTAACAAGCACCTGGAACAGGGAAAGAAAAAACATAGCTAGCTTTCACGTGTGCCAGTCATGTCTGCATCAGGCACTAACCACAATGCCTTGAGGCAGACGTCATATCAAACAGGAAGGAACCTTAATATGGTACTGGATATCAAATCATAGTATCAACTGAAGCTGAACCCTAATATGGCACCGGATGTCAAAATTATAGTATAAAGCACCCTGAGCCCTAAGCTCGGGGAGGTTCCGTATAAAAAAATAGAAGGCACGTATCATCCAGCCTGGCTGAGGGGTTGATCACCCAAGGCCGCCTCCCACCCACCGAATCACGAAAGGGTGTACGAATCCGGAGCATGCTACGCGTTATTTTGTGTCTGTGCATCGTAATCGTTTCTGGGCTTGTGAGTATTGCTTACTATATTGTATTAACCATTTCATATTTAGAGGTTGTTAAGCATATGTAGATAAATGACTAACTCCACCAGCTGTTCAAAAGTAACCATAGAAGGATTGGCTTGTGGCGGGCTTCCCAGCCCCCACCCTCTTCTCCCCAAGGTTAACGCAGGCCCTGAGGCCTAGTCCCTCACAAACACAGGCCCTGAGGCCTAGTTCAGTTTAAAGCAGGCCCTGAGGCCTAGTCCATCCCAAACACAGGCCCGGAGGCCTAGTCCAGTTTAAAGCAGGCCCTGAGGCCTAGTCCATCCCAAACCCAGGTTTAAAGCAGGCCCTGAGGCCTAGTCCACGCTCGAGGTGAATGGAGTAGGGGGGTCCGGGCTCTCCCTCTCCACCGGACCCCAACCCAGGGCCCTATTAGTGGTGGGTGGTTCCCACCACTGGCTCGGTGGGGAGTTCTCCCCGAAACGCACCGAGCCCACCGAGGCGTTCCCTGCCCCTTGCCCTGGGTTGCTTCCTACCCCAGCCCCGTGGCCGACGGAGATCCCACCTGCAGACGCTGGGCTGGCGGCGGCTGTGCCGGTGGCAGGTCCGACGTCTGGAATGGCAGCGAAGGGGTTGTCCACTGTGGCGGGGCGGGCGGCCCCCCGGGGTCGGCGTTGTGGGCGTGCTCACCCCAGGACCAGTAGCGGCAATGGCGGCAGTCCCGGTGGCTCTTGCTTCGGCGGCAGGTCCGGCTGTGGCTCTGGAGGTTGGGCAGGAGCTCCTTCCTCCTCGGAGGCCAGCCCCAACTGAGCAGCCCGGCAGCCTTTTATATTGGGGCTGCACCGCGAGCATGCTCTGCAGGGCTGCGGGGGAGGGGCATAGTCCACCCAATAGGCGGGCTCTCCGCCCCCCTGCTCAGTGTGGGGCAGGCCAGCCCCGTCACATGGCTACAGGAGGAGTTTTTATTACTGCTGTATTGGTTTTATTTGTTATATTCTTTTTTTGCATGCTGCGCTGTCTAAGACAAATCAGAGACAGTGATTTAATATAATCAAATTGTAGTTAATAAAGTTTGTAATTGGTTAAGTGCATTTAAGTCTCGGGCCTTCCTCCTTCGCAGCCCCAGTCCCTTGCCACAAAAACCACCCCTAGACAATCCTCGAAACTCTGGTTCATCAGAGGGTTGTGGGGTTTGTTTGTTTGTTTGTTTTTGTTTTACAGGACGATGGATTTTGAAGTAAAACCAATTTCTACATAAGACTATAACAAGAAAACAGAATTCATGGAGTTATGAATAACTTGGTTACAACAGCACCGTGATTAGCCCAGCACCATGGAAGAGTTTACAACTGCAGTACCTTTTGATCAACATTATCAATGGAGTGTTAAATATATTCCATATATAACTGCATATTACAATACATATTGCATGTAAAGGTAAAGTAACTGTGATTTCTTAACCTCATTAGTTTTTTATATATTTTTTTGTGTTAACTAACATGGAACTTCCCAAATTCTAATGGATAGACTGTACCTTTGACCTACATTTATATTTAAAGAAAAACTTCCATTAAAACTTTGAGATTATTTTCCTCTTGTCAGAACAAATGGTAGTTATCTCTGGGAAACTCTCCGATAAGTTGTTTATTCAAACAAATGTATAGGACCAACTGGCTGTGTCTAGACTGGCATGATTTTCTGCAAATGCTTTTAATGGAAAAGTTTTTCCGTTAAAAGCATTTGAGGAAAAGAGCATCTAGATTGGCACGGACGCTTTTGCGCAAAAGCACTTTTTGCGGAAAAGCGTCCGTGCTGTCTAGACGCTGATTTTAAGAAAGCCCCGATCACCATTTTCGCCATCGGGGTTTTTTTGCGCAAAACAGTCCTGAGCTGTCTACACTGGCCCTCTTGCGCAAATACATTTGCTCAAGAGGGCTTTTTCCCGAACGGGAGCAGCATAGTATTTGTGCAAGAACACTGACAATCATACATTAGATCATCAGTGTTCTTGCGCAAATTCAAGCAGCCAGTGTAGACAGCTGGCAAGTTTTTCCGCAAAAGCGGCTGCTTTTGCAGAAAAACTTGCCAGTCTAGATGCAGCCACTGTGTTTAACCATAGACATGTTCTGTAGGTTGTAGAGGAGGTTTTAGAGAGGCTAGAGTTAATACTGTTTGCACTTCTGAGTTAACCTTGTTCTTGTTCATGATTTCTTACTGAATTGGGATGACTTTTTAAATGTCTTTATGTTTAAAGTTTCATTTATTATAATGATTCAGCTCCTTTAAGTCACACTTGCTTTTTGTCTTCTAAAAAGTCATACATTGGGTCTGTCTTCAGTATTTAATGACAAATAGTTTATGCATAATTTAAGTGATAGACATGCTGGGCTAGATCCTATAAAAGTGCTGAGGGTAGTATTTACAGTTTCCACTGGAATGGAAGGAAAGGGCACTCAGCATACCTCAGGACTGGATTTAAAGTAGAATAAGTCCTTTTGGTATTTTGGAAAAGGAAATCTTGTTTGGAAGTGACTGAGATGTGCACTTATTAAAAAAATGCTATTGTCAATGTGCAAGACACTTTTCATAACAATATCTGAAACTGACATCTCTTTGCTATTTACAGCACTTTAACAGGACTCAGTGTCAACACACAGATCTCAAAATGATGAAAATGAACAAATTTGGAGATGATTTAATGTGGTCAAATGGAACATGCCACCATATGTCTGTGGGGAATATTAGGAAGTCAAGAAGAGCGAAGTGAACTTGTGACACTACAGGTGATGTTACAATGTCAGAATAAATTGAAATAAGTGCAAGTCTTTTACCATGATGAGCCAATATCAAAATACCTTTCCGCCCAATTTCTGCCATAATCCTTTCATGTCAGATGGAGTCCAATGCAGCATCCATTGACTAAAATGGTCTCTGGATTCAGCCCACTAACATCTGTGAATATCTGTCTGCCTCTCTTTCCAGATAGAAGCTGGGGAAAGGAGAACAGCTGGACTTTCTACACTTTTCCAAAGGCTTAGGAAATGGAGGGATAAGTACCAAGCTATCTACTGGGAAAAAAGCTCAAACCACAGAGTGATGGGAAGGGGGGAAGGGCTGTTGCACCAAGATTGCCTACAGGTTTTGCTGGATCTGAACCTTGGGAAATCTCTCTCTTCCAGCCATTCTGTGGCATTTGGGATCAGCTAAAGCATTTGTGCACAATGTCCCCTGGTTTAAATGGGAGGGAGGGATAGTGACCCTGCAGGCACATTATAATATGCATCTGTTTTCACAGGTTTCTCTTGAGGGCAGGAGATTGATTTGACAGCAGAGCATAAAAAGGTTTTCCATGAATATTCATTTGAATTGTTAAATGAACTTGCATGGCTATATTTGCATCCCAGAGTTTGCTTCCCTCACGTATTCTGGTAAATAAATTTGCTGGCAAGATTTTCACAGACACAATGAATTTCAAGTGAATATCACAGGAATGTTCCTGGAAAGGGAATTTCAAACTTGTAATCTCAAGTATTCAAATAGGAAAGCTGACCAGAAGCCAGCCATTTGACAAATGGATCTAAATAAAACCTTTTGAATTCAGAATATAAAATATTTGCAATGAAATAATCATAAACAAGTTACACCCAAAAAGAAATATTTTGCGATAACTATAGTTCAAGAAACTTTTCATTTGTTCATGGACAACTTGTAATCAGAAAAATGCAAAATTACTTTCTATGATTTATTTGCTGTTTTTGAGAGGGAACCAATAGCACTCTTAGGCACATAATATGTTGTGGAGCTAAAAAACTTTCCTTCTTTATTTAATTTAGATTAAAGATTCTGCACTGGCAATTTAGACCAATGCACAGGCAATTTAGAAAGGTAAACAAATAAATAGTATAGCTTTAATGCAGGTAAGTCAAAATGGGATGAGCTAAAGGTGGAGCTGCAGTAAATGTATTTGCTTTTGTGGGTTTAATTCAGAGCAGTCATGGTGAAAATTAATTAATCTTAATGATTAATTTGTTACATATTCAAGCTTTATAATATTTTGATGGTTTCTCCAAAGTACTAAAATGCTTTAGCTCAAAATAACTATACAATCTTTTATATGAGCTAAGCAACTATAAAAACACTAAACTGATAAAGAAGTCTGAAATTCCAGTATCCAAATGGATTATTTTTCACAACTTTATAACTTTGTAAAATTAAGCCAATTAAATAAACAGCTGTGTCCAAGCATAAAACTCGCAATCCAAGAGTCAGCCTGCTCAGATATTGTTTCAAATATTGGAAGTACAAAACAGAATGGATATGCTGACATTTTAGATCTAGCTTTATGTCCTGTAGTACTTTAATAAAGCCTTCAGTTTCTATAATAGTTTGCTCATTATAATTAAAAATTATTCAAGCAAGAAACCTTTTCCCACAGAAAGAGAATTAACTGAAACTGGTTTTTACTACATTGCTAAATCAAGCATGAAGAACTATTGTTTTAATTAGTGCATAGAAAAAAACAAAAATTAGCGTAAAAGACATGATCAAGTAGACCCTTAAAATATAATGCATTTTCTGCTTCTTTCAGACTCAAGAATTCATTGAAAGATGAAAGAGACCACTTGCTCCTAAAGGTTGTATGACTTTTTATCAATCAATGATTTACATTGTTTCTAGTGTGGTAACAATGCATAAGTTTGCCAAAGCACTTAGGGTATGTCTACACTAGCCCTCTAGTTCGAACTAGGGAGGCTAATGGGGGCGACCGGAATTGCAAATGAAGCACGGGATTTAAATATCCTGTGCTTCATTAGCATGTTCCCGGGCTGTCGCCATTTTGGAAACTGACTAGCCCGGAATAACTGCCCGCATCCACACGCGGCAGTCAAACGGGAGTTCCAAGTAAACCCCTAACTCGAATTAGCTGTTACTCCTCATGGCATGTGGAGTTAGTTTGAGCTAGGGGGCTAGTGTAGACATACTTAGAGAAACCAGCTCACAACACGGCCTAAAAGGTGGAGCTGCCATGGAAACAGAAAATCAAATAAAAACAACTATTACTCAAGGGGAAAGAATAAAAAAAAAAAGCTTTAAGGGGAGTCTTCTCTAAAATCCCTAGAGAATTAGACTTGAGGTACTAGTGAGGAGGCATGTGCCTAAATAATGCTTTCAATACTCCATACTTTTGCTACAAGGGAAAAAAATTACAGAACATTATAGTAAATTCACCTAATACATGCCAGTCTGCAAACCTGTCCTTCTCCTTGGGTTGCTCTATGCTGTTCTGGCCAAGGAAAAGTGATCAGGAAAGCTGTGTGGTGGATCTGCTAAGCAAAGGTCCACAATTCCTATCAGCTCCTACTCACTGCACATCCGCTTCCTTCAGACCAGGTAAGGGGGACAAAAAACCCAGAAGCACTGGGTGTTGGTTTAGAAGATGTGTATGTGGGGTTGGAGTGCATGGGCAAACAAGGAGCTGCAGAGAAGTTGAAGCAGCAGCTACAAGGGAAGCAAGGAGCTAGAAAGAAGCTACATTCATAGAGGAATAACCAAGAACTATATGCAGAGCTGCAACTGCTGGACATTACACTTAGGGGCATTGCTCTGCAGACCTTATGTGGAGAGCAGGAGTAGCTATACAGAGAGCCAGTGCAGTGGGGCTACAAGGAGAAATGTGCTTGTGCCTCTTTGCTTGTAATAGAGACAGCACTGGAAAGGTCAACACAAGCACTATAAAATGATAGAAAACTGGCTAGATTATCAGGCTTGGTGGGTAGTTATTAATGGGTCAATGTCCAGTTGTCAGCCAGTATCAAGTGGAATGCCCCAGGAATTGACCTTGGGATTGGTTTTGTTCAGCATCTTCATTAATGATGTGGATGATGGGATGGATTACACCCTCTTGGATGACACTTGGCTAGAGGGAGAGGTAGATACATTGGAGGTAGGGATAAAGTCCAGAATGACCTAGACAAATTGGAGGTTTGGTGCAAAAGAAATCTGATGAGGTTCAACAAGGACAAGTGCAGAGTCTTTCACTTGGGATGGAAGAATCCCAAGCACTGCTACAGGCTGGGAACTGACTGATCAAGCATTACTTGTGCAGAAAAAGACCTAGGAATTACAGTGGATGACAAGCAGGACAAGTCAACAGTTTGCCCTTGTAGTCACATTGGGTTGCATTAGTACAAGCAGTCCCAGCACTTCGCCAAAGAATCAATGCACATAAAACAGACATCAGGCTCTCTCACAGAGAGAAAACTGTTGCTTGCCATTTTAACCAGACTGACCATTCTCTCAATTACCTTAAAACATGCATATTGCTTCAAAGAGATTTTAACTCCAGACTTCAAAGAGAAACCTCAGAACTGTCATTTATGCTTAAATTTGACACTTTGCATATGGGTCTTAACAAAGATGCTAATTATTTCACCCATTACAAAGATAGCTTCCCCAATTATCACCCCTAATGTCATTACCTCACAGACACTAACCTTCCCCCCTCACCCCTCCTCTGTTCTTAAACCTGATTTGTCAATTTTATATGTGTTCACTTTTTTTTGATTGTATCACTTTGGTATATATGGTTGTGCCAATTTTTTTCCACATATTGATCTGAGGAAGTCGGTCTGGCCCACGAAAGCTCATCACTTAATAAACCATCTTCTTAGTCTTTAAAGTGCTGCATAGTCCTGTCTTTTGTTTCACATGATTATTCCCTTCTATTTGGCACCAGAGAGGCCAAAAATAGAATATTCTGTCCAATTTTGTGGTCCCCACTACAGAAAGGATGAGGACAAATTGGAGAGAGTCCAGTAAGACCAATGAAAAATAATTTGGGGGGTAGGAGGGGGGAGGATACACATAAGGAGAGACTGAGGGAGCTAGAGTTATTTAGTCTGCAGAAGAAAAGAATGAGGGAGGATTTGAAAGTAACCTTCAAATACCTGAATGGGAATTCAGAGCGGATGGAGAGAGGCTGTTCACAATGATGACAGATAACAGAACAAGAAGCAATCGTCATAAGTAGGGATGTTAAACTGTGTTTAATCAGCTAATTGAGTAGTCAATGGAATTTCTGTGAGGGATGAGGTGCGCAGAATGCTTTCAGAAGTCCTAAAAGAGCAACACTCTACGGCTACGTCTATACTGCAAGTCTCTTGAGGAACAGCAAATGCAAATGGAACACTCATTTCCATATGCAGCACTCTCATTTGCATTTCCTCTTCCTTTCATTTTTGCGCAAGAGCCGTTCTGCCTCAAAAAAATGAGGAAGAACAGCTCTTGCTCAAAAGGGGTTTTTTGCGCAAAAAGGCTCCATCTATGCAGCGCTTTTTTGCACAAAAACCTCTTGTGCAAAAGGGAAAGGAAGAGGAAATGCAAATGAGAGTGCTGCATATGCAAATGAGTGCTCCATTTGCATTCGCTCTTCCGCAAGAGGCTTGCAGTATAGACGTAGCCTGGGTGCATCTACATTGCAGAGTTTAACTTGAAATAAGCTATGCAAATTGAGCTACGTCAATTGTGTATCTTATTTTGAAATAGCTTATTTCAAAATAGGGAGCGTCTACACAGCACTTATTGTGAAATAGAGCATTCTTCCTTTAACTTCCCTTACTCCTCGTACAATGAGGGTTACAGGAATTGGAGTAAGAAGTCCTCCAGCTAGACAGTATTTTGACACTATTTCAAAATAACTGCCTGCTGTGTAGATGTAGACTAAGTTATTGCACTAGTTATTTCGAAATAGTGTTGCAGTATAGACGTACCCTCTGATAAAGAAATTACAGAAACCAAGCTACCAAAAGAGAAAATCAGCCTTCTGCTGGTTGTATCTGATTCAAATGGTGATAATGAACATACATTGGTCTCTTCTGCTTTGGATCCTTATCTAGCTGAACCCATCATCAGCATGGACTCATATTCTCTGGAATGGTGGTTGAAACATGAAGGGACTTATGAATCTTTTGCAAATCTGGCACCTTGTGATGCTGGCTACAACAGTGCCATGCAAATGCCTGCCCTCACATTCAGGTGACATTGTAAACAAGAAGCAGGCAGCATTATCTCCTGCAAATGGTAACCAAACTTGTTTGTCTGAGTGATTAGCTGAACAAGAAATAGGACTGAGTGGACTTGTAGGGTCTAATGTTTAGTATTGTTTTATTTTTGAATGCAGATTTGTGTACATAATACTACATTTGTAAATTCAGCTTTCATGATAAACAGGTTGTACTGCAATATTGGTTTTAGGTAAATTGAAGACTATTTCTTTTGTTTTTCACAGTGAAAGTATTTGTAATCAAATATAAATATAAAGTGAGCAATGTATACTTTGTATTCTGTTTTGTAATTGAAATCAATATATTTGAAAATGTAGAAAACATATATAAAATATTTTAACACATGGGGTTCTATTACTATTTAACAACATGATTAATTGTGTGATTGATTGCTATTAATTTTTAATCCCATGATTTTTTCATCACTTGATGCCCCAATTAACAATATCTGGAAATGCAAAATGTACAGCACCAGAAATAAAGCTGAAAATTTCAAATTTAAACATAATATCAGTGGTAACATGTAGCTGCCAGAGCTGGAACAGTTTTAATACTTTAGACAGAAAACCAGACAGCTTCAAAAATAAATTCTTCCTAAAATTTGCAGATGATACTAAACTGATCAAGATAGTAAAGGCCAAAGCAGACTGTGAAGAACTTCAAAAAGATCTCACCAACCTAAGTAATTGAGCAACAAAATGGCAAATGAAATGTAATGTTGATAAATGTAAAGTAATGCACATTGGAAAAAATTATTCCAACTATACATATAATGTAATGGGGACTAATTTAGCTACAACTACTCAAGAGAGAGATCTTGGAGTCATTGTCGATAGTTCTCTGAAAACATCCACTCACTGTGCAGCGGCAGTCAAAAAAGCAAATAGAATGTTAGGAATGATTTAAAAAGTGATAGAGAAAAGACAGAGAATATCTTATTGCCTCTATAAAAAAACATGGTACGCCCACATCTTGAAAGCTGCGTATAGAAGTGGTTGCCTCATCTAAAAAAAGATATATTGGCATTGGAAAAGGTTCAGAAAAGGGTAAAAAAAATGATAAGGAGTTTGGAACAGGTCCCATATGAAGTGTGATTAAAAAGACTTTGATTTTTCAGCTGAGAAAAGAGGAGACTAAGGGAACGTCTAGACTATAAGCCTCTTTTGAAAGAGGCTTTTTTTGAAAGAATCTTTCGAAAAAGCTTCTTTCGAAAGAGATCGTCTAGACAGCAACCACTTTTTTCGAAAGAGAGAGCCACTTTTTCAAAAGAGAGCACCCAGGCAATCTGGATGGTCTCTTTCGAAAAAGCACTGTTTGCGTTCAACAAATGAGGCTTACCGCGGTTGAAAAAACTGCCGCTTTCTTTCGATTTAATTTCGAAAGAATGTGGCAGCAGTCTAGATGCAGGTAAAGTTTTTTCAAAAAAAGGCCACATTTTTTAAAAAACCCTGTAGTCTAGACATAGCCTCAGAGGTCTATAACATCATGACTGGTGTGGAAAAAAGTGAATAAGGAACAGTTATTTACTTGTTCCCATAATATAAAAACTAGGGGTCACCACATTAAATTAATGGGCAGCAGGATTAAAATAAACAAAATGATGTTCTTCTTCATGCAGCACACAGTCAACTTCTGGACCTCCTTGCTAGAGCCAGGAGTTTAACAGACTAAAGCCAGACTAGGACTTTAACAGGGTTCAAAAAAGAGCTAGATAAATCCATGTAGGTTAGGTCCATTAATGTGTATTAGCCAGGATGGGTAGGAATGGTGTCCCTAGTCTTTTTGTCTGAAATTGATGACAGGAGAGAGATCACGTGGGGCTTACTTGTTGTGTTTACTCCCTCTGGGACATCTAGCATTGGCCACTATCGGCAAGCAGGATTCTGGGCTAGATGGATCTTGGGTCTGACCCAATATGGCCATTCTTATGTTCTTACATGATGATGATTACCTAAGGAATCTGGGCATTGTTGGAAATACTTTATTACCAATGAAGGGATCTCAGTAATCATCAACTATCAACTTACATCAGATATACTTCGGGGGCTGAGTCTAGACTGGCAAGATTTTGCGCAAAAGCGACCGCTTTTGCGCAAAATCTTGCCACCTGTCTACACTGGCTGCGAGTATTTGCGCAAGAACACTGATCTTGTACTGTACAAAATCAGTGCTTTTTGCACAAATACTCTGATGCTCCCGCTCAGGGATAAGCCCTCTTGCGCAAGTATTCTTGCGCAAGAGGGCCAGTGTAGACAGCAGCGTTAATTTCTTGCACAAGAAAGCCCGATGGCTAAAATGGCCATCGGAGCTTTCTTGCGCAAGAGAGCGTCTACACTGGCACGGATGCTTTTGAGCAAAATATGTGCTTTTGTGCCAAAGCATCTGTGCCAGTGTAGACGCTCTCTTGCGCAAATACTTTTAACGGAAAAACTTAACGCAGCCACCATGCGTGAAAGCAATAGTAGAACAAAGATACAACGCCACCTTTGATTTTAATGGAAGTTTGCCTATTTACACCAGAAGAGAATTTGACTCCTAAACTACAATATGTGTTTTTAAAAAAGGCATTGTGAGGCACATGTTTATTGTGTCTCAATGTTTTTCATATCAAACTTTTATTATAACTAAAAGTATATTTTCTATCAACTGGCATCAAAGTCAGCCTGCAAGCATCAAGCATCAGGCTTACTCTGTGTTACTCAGTGTTTGGTATTTATATGGGGTGAGAGGGATAGCCTCAAAACCTCAAAACCTGGAACTAATTTTGTTGCTCAGGTCCATCTCCATTTATAACAAACAATAGTTTAGTAGAAAAATATATATTATTCCTATTTTGCAATATCAATTCTATTGAGTATGGAAAGAAAGTCCTCCTGCAATAGAACGTAAATCAAAGTCAAAAGGACATAACTGGAACATTTGATTGATGACTTTTTAAGACTGAATATCAGCTTCTGTCCATCTTAATAATTTTGATGCTATTTAGGCAATAGAAGCATGCAATAGGTAGTAAAATTAGAGGATATTACAGAAGAAGCTTTTGATTTCATCATGAATGGTGCTTTAACTGTAAATTAGATCTTTCTTTAATAGCTTAGGAAGTGAGCCAATGGATGTAATGAAAACTTAACTCAGAGAAAGTATTTGAGTTTGCTCAGTAGCGAATCTGGCTTAGTATAATAATAAAAGTATTTTTTGACAGAAGAAAGAATTTGGCTGTGCTTGTGTGGAACAAGTAGTCATAAATAGTAGAAGCTCTAGATATGATTATAGGAAGGCAAGTAAAAAAAACCTTTCATCTTAACAAAATTCAAAACATTTGTGGAAAGGTAAGCAGTAGCAGAGGAGAGTATGCTATTCAGTAGATTAAGAATTTGTATTTTATTGTTTTGATGAGACTTGAAACCTGTAAATGAAGTTGGGGAAAAGGACTGGGTTTTTTGAGTCCCCAAGAAAGATAGATTAGATAAGGACTGAATAGGACAAGAATTTGGGTAAATTGAAATAAAATGGAAAACAGTACTTTAATTATTTCAAGTCAAAGTGTACTGGAAAACATACTGGGAAATTTGAAAGGTGAAAAATTGAGAGATGGGATAATTTCAAAATAACCAGTGGAAGAAGCATGACAGAAATAAAACCTAGTAAGGTCTACATTTTCCAGGAAGAAGGTGGGAGGAGTGAAGTTGGAGATAAAAGGAAGCTTAAAAACAAAAACAAAAGTTAGACTGTGGTTTCCTTTCTAATATGAAAAACTAATAAGTAGGCTAGTAAGGCTGGAGGAAAATGCATTTTCTGCAGGAGAGAAAGGAATAATTTAGCAAAACATACAAGTGTCCATTTTACAATACAGAGAAGTGGAGTTGGCACACAGTTTCAACTGACAGAAGATAAATGTTTTAAACATGGGAACATAGAAATGCTATTCAATGTATTCCTTTTCCCCTTTTTGAAAATTGAAACACTCTCTCTCACTCTCTCCTGCCCTGAGGAATTAGTGGACTTAGTTTAACAGTATTGTTGTTTGTTGTTTTTATCTGTGGGTGGGAGTTGTATGTGAAAAATGTATTGATGGTAAGCTAAGACAAACAGATGAAATTTGCATTTAGTTCTGAAAGTGGGTCATTCCAATGTATTTAGGTAGCAAGTTCCATACCTACTTTCAGCTCCTGTTAAGGTTATGCCTTCTGCATAGTCGCCACTATTAGTTAAAAAATGTCGTTTTGACATAAAAATAGATGTCATGGGAGGCCATACTTACAAATGGAGAGGTAATCTCAGGTAATTGAGGCCAGGAAGGGCTTTGAAGATCAGGATGGAGACCATGAACAGGACTGTATTCAATGGCAAGTGAGCACAGAGAATAAAGCACTCAGGTGAGCTGCCTAAAATCATTCTCTTGCAATAAAAATGCGTGGAAGTGTTTATCTTCAGGAGCTTTTTCAGGGTGCATAAATTCATTACTACGTATAAGTTCAGAGTTTATGACTTTGTAAGATATAGGATATGCACGTGCTTTGGAGGACAGGATTATAGTTCCAAATGATCTGGAGAAACTGGAGAAATGGTCTGAGGTAAATAGGATGAAGTTCAATAAGGACACATGCAAAGTATTCCACTTAGGAAGGAACAATCAGTTTCACATATACAGAATGGGAAGTGACTGTCTAGGAAGGAGTGCCTGCAGAAAGGGATCTAGAGGTCATAATGGACCACGAGCTAAATATAAATCAATAGGTGTGAGACTGTTCCAAAAAACGCAAACACGATTCTGGGATGCATTAACAAGAGTGTTGTAAGCAGGACAGGAGAAGTAATTCTTACTCTCTACTCTGTGCTGATTAGGCCTCAACTGGAGTACTGTGTCCAGTTCTGGGCACCACATTTCAGGAAAGATGTGGAGAGGGTGCAGAGAAGAGCAACAAGAATGATTAAAAGTCTGGAAAACATGACTTATGAGAGAAGACTGAAAGAACTGGGTTTGTTTGGTATGGAAAAAAAAAGACTGAGAAGGGACATGAGAACAGCTTTCAAGTACCTAGTTTCAAGTATTCTAGTTCTATCATCAGAGGTTAAGGAGAAGGGAGAAAATTATTCTCCTTAACCTCCGATGATAGAACTAGAATCAATGGGCTTAAAGGGCTGCAAGGGAGGTTTAGGTTGGACATTAGGAAAAACTTCCTTACTGTTGAGGTGGTTACACACTGGAATAAATTACCTAGGGAGGTTGTTGAATTGCAGACTAGACAACCTCCGTCAGGGATGATCTAGATGGTGCTTGGTCCTGCTGTGAGGGCAGGGGACTGGACTTGATGACCTCTCGAGTTCTAGTGTTCTATGATTCTATGTCTACATGAGAACAGCACAGCCATTGCTTTTCCAGGTCAGTTGACTTGGAGAGGCACATATCTGAAAGCATGAGGTAAAATCATCTGGCTAGTTGCATATGAAAGTGAAAATTTTGCTTTGCATTGGTATTTGGGCACCAGTTGGCTGAGTACAGATTGAAGGAAGACTCAAATAATTGAGAGCAAATAACCTAAACAGTATAGGATATTATTGATGAGGTAAATTTCCCCCCCTCTCCTGACAATCATCACCTCAGTCTTGCCTGATTCCTCTTTAGTCAGCTGCTTTAGTCTGCTGCTTTTCAACTTGCTGTTATCTCAACTAAGCATTGGATATGATGAGAAGATACCATTTATGTCTGATGTAAAGGAAATGCAGAGCTGGCTGCATACCATGGGCACTTTAATCCACCTTGTTTCACCAGCGTCATATAAATGTTCAATAATTTGAGGTACAGGACTGAGCCTTGTTCAATTCTATTAGTGACAGCTGGGGAGGCAGAGAAACAACAGCCCAGGAAAAGCTTCAGGATGCAAATATTATCATTCTTAAATATATGGATGCAGATTCTGAACAGTGTCCAGTAGGTGGTAGGCACAGGGGAGAAGGCTAGTACAAAAAGAACAATTTGGCAGTTCCAGATACTGCCGTTAGTTCATCAATGACCTGACCATCAGCATAGTTTAGAGCTAGCTGTATTCTAATCTATATCAGCTAGCTGCTCTCCAGAACCAATATTTCAGCTAGAAAATTTCTGAGAACAGTATTAGTCAAGGTATAGCCCTTCCCTCCAGGCTAAAACATTTCTATTCAGATGTCAGAAGCTGCATTTCCTATGCACACCATGGGGGAAAATTCACCCAGCCAGGCAAACCACCTGTAGTGAGTGGAGGTGCTCAGTACACCATAAGAACATAAGAATGGCCATACTGGGTCAGACCAAAGGTCCATCTAGCCCAGTATCCTGTCTTCCGACAGTGGCCAGTACCAGATGCCCCAGAAGGGGTGGACCGAAGACAATGATTAAGCAATTTGTCTCCTGCCATCTTTCTCCAGCTTTTGACAAACCATTCCTTACCCCCTGGCTAATATCCTTTTATGGACCTAACCTCCATGAATTTATCTAGCTCTTTTTTAAACTCTGTTATAGTCCTAGCCATCACAGCCTCCTCTGGCAAGGAGTTCCACAGCTGACGGTGCACTGTGTGAAGACAAACTTTCTTTTATTAGTTTTAAACCTGCTACCCATTAATTTCATTTGGTGTCTTCTAGTTTTTATATTATGGGAACAAGTAAATAGCTTTTCTTTATTTACCCTCTCCACACCACTCATGATTTTATATACCTCTATCATATCTCCCTCAATCTCCTCTTTTCTAAACTGAAAAGTCCCAGTCTCTTTAGCCTCTCCTCATATGGGACCCATTCCAAACCCCTAATCATTTTAGTTGCTCTTTTCTGAACTTTTTCTAATGCCCAAATATCTTTTTTGAGGTGAAGAGACCACATCTGTACACAATATTCAAGATGTGGGAGAACTATAGTTTTATATAGGGGCAGTAAGATATTCTTCGTCTTATTTTCTATCCCTTTTTTAATAATTCCTAGCATCCTATTGGCTTTTTTGACTGCTGCTGCACACTGCGTGGACATTTTCAGAGAACTATCCATGATAACTCCAAGATCTCTTTCCTGATTAGTTGAAGCTAAATTAGCCCCCATCATATTGTATGTATAGTTGGGGTTATTTTTTCGAATGTGCATTATTTTACACTTATCCACATTAAATTTCGTTTGCCATTTTGTTGCCCAGTCACTCAGTTTGTTGAGATCTTTTTGAAGACCAAACCCTAGGATTTCATTAGCATGCCATATATACAGTTACCCTGAGTCAAACTTGGTAGGTATTTCAGCAGCAAGGTCTTGTAATTTCCTGGGTCCCAATATCCACTCAGACCAAAGTTCCCTCTAAGCTGTGCAGAAGCATGGCCACACAGCTGCTTAATCAACTCTGCCCAGCCGAAGGCTCAGGGCTCTGCGCATGGAGCTGCCTGGTTGTGGGAGGTGTACTTCTTCCTCAGCAACATCAGCTGCTCCCTGCTAAGGACAGAGCAGCGAGTCTCTCCCAGCCAGTAGGGGTGGGTGGCTCTTAATACATTTAAAAAACAGAGGAGCAGCATCTGGGATTGGGCGTGAGTGGGGACAGTGTATTCCCAGCTCACGCCTGGTCACCAAGGCTGCGCCTCTGCCTTTTAAATTTATTAGAAGCCCTATGGCTCTTAATAAATTTAAAAGGCAGAGCCATAGCAGATTCTTAAACCTTGGGCTGAATTCTCTAGCTATTTAGAAATCTCACATTGGTATCTTCTTCGTGTTTTGTCAAATCTGTTGTAAAAGTGTTCTTAAAATAACAATTGCTTAAAATCATCTTCTGAGACTGCTATATTATGAAGTACAGTATATGTACTCAGAATTCTCTCCCAAGAAGTTTAGTCACAAATGTAATTAACACATTTTTTAATGAGCATCATCAACATGGAAGCATATCCTCTGGAATGGTGACCAAAACATGAAAAGGCATCTGAATGTGGCATATGTGGCTTGCAAATAACTTGCAACACTGGTACAAAAGTGCTATCCAAACACCTTTTCTCATGTCCTGGTGACATAAGTGACATTGTAAATAAGAAGCAGACAGCATAATCTCTTGTAAATGTAAATAAACTTGATGGTCTCACCAGTTGGTTAAACAAGAAGTAGGACAAATGGACTTATAAGCTTAAAGTTTTACATGGTTTCATTTGTGAATTCAATTATGTAACAAAAAATCTACAGTTGTACCTTACACTTTAACAATAAAGAGATTGCACTACACTACTTGTGTGAAGTGAATGAAAAGTGCTATTTCTTTTGTTTCTTTTTTACAGTGTACATTTTGTAATAAAATAATCTAAAAATATACTTTGTATTCTGTGTTATAACTGAAACCAATATATTTGAAAAAGTAGAAAAACATCCAAAAATATTTAATATATTCCAATTCCCATTCCATTGTTTAACAATGTGATTAACATGATTAATTGTTAATTGCAATTAATTTGAGTTAATTGCATGAGTTAACTGTTTAATCAACAGCCCTAGTTATCAAGTTTAGTAAATGCGGTGAATGCCTTTTTGATCCTTAATGTCACTTCTTTTTAGGGGGAGGAAGTTGTTGGCCAATATGGTTCTGCCAATGTAGAAGAATTGTTCTGGTTTTTTATATATTTTTCTCTTTTTATATGATGTCATTGATGCCTTAGTTCCAAATATATTTGTTTTAGTTTAGCTAAATCTGATCCCTGCTTTGCCTGATGTTTTTGCAGGTAGTATCTTTGTAACTTAAGGGGTGCTGCTCAGGGCCATAATATTGTCAGTAAAATCAAGATCTTTTAGGCATTTGCCATCCACTTATGTTATACTAGTTTTCATGTTGCTCATTCTTCTTCAGCATCTAGTGTGTGGCAACACCAAATGACAGTGGAGATAAAATGCAGTCCTGTTTTACGCTGAACCTCTAGGTGCCCATTGTGAACCACAATGTCTATGTATTCACCTTCACACAGCATTTCACATCTCTGCACAATGTCTTAATGATGTTGACAGTTGTAGTTGGGATTCCATTTGACTTAAGAATATTTCACAATGTATGTCTGTGTGGGCTGGCTGTTGAAAATCAGTAAAGTCAATGGTATGGGGAGGTTGCCATTCTGTGCATGCTTCACTGGGGGACTTTAATGGGAATATCTGATCTACACAGGATCTGCTGGGTCTGAAACCAGTCTCTTCTTCTCTAAGTTTTGCATCCACAGCTTCATCTTCTGTAGTATCACACAGCAAAAAGATTTCTCTACAACATATGGGAGGACCCATCTGCAGTCAGGAAAGCTGAAGATCACCTCTTTGGGTATTCTGACAATGAATCCATATTTCTGAAGTGCTTTTTAGCATTTATGCTGTAATTTAATGACCTGCCACTGCTGTGTTATTTTTCAACATCTTGACTGCAACCTGTACTTCTAACATCTTTATTGAACTGATATGAACATGATCAGGTTTTCATGTTCATTGAAATTTGGTACTGAAATGGGTCTGGTTCTGGGGGGGATGGTCTGAAATGAAATGCCTATTTTTCTGTTCTTCTTTACTTGTAATCATTTCCCCATCTTTACTTTTTATTGATCCATTTTCTATTTTGACATTTCTACACAGGGGCTTGTTTAGTTCCTTTGGCTATGTCTACACTATCAGGTTATTTTGAAATAATAACACCCAGAATAACTATTTTGAAATAGTGCATCCACACAACAGGGCAGCCTTGAAATTAGTCTGAGGCAGGCTCCCTTAATGTGGATGTGCTACCTCAACTTAGAGCCCCAGGAAGCACTGGGGAGTAATTATTTTGACTGATTCTGGGGAATAGTTATTTTCAAATAACAGCAGATGAGCATCCACACTAGCCCTATTTTGAAATAGCAATTTCGAAATCGGCATTATTCTGCGTAAATTCAGGGATTATTATTTCACAGTAACAAGCCTGTTATTGTGAAATAATTTCAAAATAATGGGCTTGTTGTGTGGACACTCACCTTGTTGATTCAAAATAAGGGGAGTTATTTCGAAATAACTCTGTAGTGTAGACATGCCCTTAATATCTCCAGGGTTTCCTAATGTAGCAGCAGCTTTAATTTCTGCTGCTCGAACTTTAAACATACCTCCATTGATCTTTCCTTGCATTGCTTTTCACTGCTTTGTCAGCTTTCTCATACCCTGCCTTTGCTTTCTACAATATTTTGTTGATCATAGATTCAAGAGTTTTACTGCCAGTATCTTTGTCTTTCCTTGGTAAGACATCATGTCTCTTGGCTCACCTAGTTCTTGCTGTGTCTGTGCTGATAGCCAGCTGTCACTGCTGCAGCCTGAATCATAGTGTCTCTGAGCTCTGCCTTTCACCTTTCTCTGCCTCTGGCAGTGCCTCAAACTTGTTTCTTAGTTCAAGATGGAATTTTTCACAGCTTTTGTGTTTTGTACTTTTCAGTTTTGTACTGTTGATTTTATGTACCATTTTCTGTTTAAAACTGAGAAACCCTTACATTAATTTCAGTTGAACAACTAAAAGATTGTGATCACTGCTAATATCTGTTGCTCAATATAGCCTCGCATCTTGGACAGAAGACCTGAATCTTGAGCTCATGCAGACATGGCATTGGGCAAATTCCAGATTTCTTTGTGAGGGAACAGGGTGCTTGCAAGTATTAGGACAGACACCAAGCATAATTCAATGAATCTCTCATTATTTTGGTTGATGACCACCATAGACTTATTCATTGCTCTTTTCATTCCTTTGTTGTCACATCCTACTTCAGCATTAAAGTCACCAATCACCAGGAATAAGTCATGTTTTGGTATTCTGTCAGTCACATACTGGAAGCAATTATAGAACTAATCTTTATTCTTATTGCTATGTTTCTGTACCAGAGAATAGCACTGCATGATTGACATCTTTAGGAGTGTGGTTTGGAGTCTGGCATTTATGATAGTTTCCCAGTTAATGACTGATATTTTTTCCACACAATTTGCCATAATGAGGTCTTCTCCTTCACAGTATTTGTTGCCATTATGACCTGAATAAATTACATGTTTCTTCTCTAGCTTGAAGCCCTTCTTATCCCTTCCTATCAATTAGATCTCACTGATGCCCAGTGCTTTGAGCCAATAGTTATAATCTGCCAGATCTGTGTAATGCTCTGTTCTGGACACCCCAAACTGTAAGCTACTGTGCTCCCCCTCTGCCTCAGCAAGAGTGAGCTTTCCTGGAGATTAGACTATGTGCCAGCTCTCTGCCATGCCAGGCTGTCTGTTTCACCAGCAAACTCCTTGAGACTCTGCAAGTCTAAACCCTGTCTGGGAAGTAATGCCCCTCTCACTGGGCATTCACATAAATTAAGTTTGCTGCCTCCAAAGAGGCAGAGCACAAGCCAGCCAGCCCAAGGACTCACACTTTACTTCAATATATTAGCACTGAAATGGTTTATTGTAAAACTAAGAATAAGCTGGTTAACAAATAATAGAGATTTAAGAGATACCAAGCAAGAGGAAATATATAAATATGATTTTAAAAATGCTTTCTAGTGACCAAATCATAATTTTAGCAAGTTACAATCTTTGCCTGAACAGTTTTCTCACTACATCAAGTTACCAGCATCTCTAAGGGTACGTCTGCACTTGCTCCCTAGTTCGAACTAGGGATGCAAATGTAGATGACCGAAATTACTAATGAAGCAGGGATTTAAATATCCCGTGCTTCATTAGCATAATCTCGCCCGCGCGCTATTCCGCTCACCAGCTGATTTGAACCAGGAAGTGCGCTCCGGGACGTGGTAGTTTGAATCAAACCCCTTAGTTCGTATTAACGTTACTCCTCATTCAGGGGTTTGATTCGAACTAATGCATCCCAGAGCGCACTTCCTGGTTCAAATCAGCTGGCGAGTGGAATAGCGCGCGGGCGACATTATGCTAATGAAGCACGGGATATTTAAATCCCTGCTTCATTAGCAATTTCCGTCGGCTACATTTGCATCCCTAGTTCAAACTATGGAGCAAGTGTAGATGTACCCTAAACCTCCAAGGCCAACTTCCATAGGAACAGAGGGTGTTGTTCCTTATGTCCCCTAAGCAGTGGGTAACTAGAATATCTTTTTGCTCCCCCTAATATTTCCTTAAATCCATTGTCAGAAGCTAGAAGTCTTCCTGGGGGTATAGTCTTGTTCCCTGGCGTGCTAAGTAAAGCTGCCATTTGTTAGTTTGGTTGCTTTGTTTATCTTATATGTATTTGCATTGTCCTCTGCCTATAAACCAGCCAGGGAGACATGTACTTCCACATTCCTTTGCTAGTGCAGGCTTGATTCACAGTCTCCAAAACACCTTTAAGAACGTATTTCCAAAACACATACATGATTCTTTATACACAAACATTGATTTTCAGGACCAACATGTCACCATTTGCATATGATACCTTATATGACATCTTAATACGTATTATGACAAATAGTGCACTGGGATAGTGCCAGGCCTTATATGAATTACAATAGAGTGGACCCTCTGCCGGCTGGCTTTGAAGGATTAGAAGTCCTGGCCCAGTCAAAGGATGCTTTGGTTGGAATAATGAAGACTTGGTGGGATAACTCATATGACTAGAGCACTGTCATGGAAGGGTATAAACTATTCAGGAACAACAGGTGGGGGAGAAAAGGTGGCGGAGTTGCACTGTATGTAAGAGAGCAGGATGATTTCTCAGAGCTCCAGTATAAAATGTGAGAGAAGCCTGTTGACAGTCTCTGGGTTAAGTTTAGAGGTGGGAGCAACAGGGGTAATGTTGTGGTCGGTGTCTGCTATCAGGTCAGATGGATGAGGTAGACGAGGTTTTCTTCAGACAACTAACAGAAGCTTCCAGATTACAGGCCTTGGTTCTCATGCAGGATTTTAATTACCCATGACATTTGTTGGGCGACCAATACAGCAGTACACAGACAATCCAGGAAGTTTTTGGAGAATATAGGGGACAACTTCCTGGTACAAGTGCTGAAAGAACCAACCAGGGGCCATACACAGCTTGACCTGCTGCTCACAAACAGGGAGGAAATAGTAGGGGAAGTAGATGTAGGTGGCTACCTGCGAAACAGTGATCATGAGATGGTCAATTTCAGGATGCTGATCAAAGGAAGAAAGGAGAGCAGCAAAATACAGAACCTAGATTTCAGAAAAGCAGACTTTAACTCCCTCAGAGAATTCATGGACAGGATCCCTGGGATGATAAAATGAAGGGTAAAGGAATCCATGAGAGCTGGCAGTATTATAAAGAAGCCTTACTGAAGGCACAGGAACAAACCATCCCAATGAGCAGTAAGAAAAGCAAATATGGTGGGCAATCAGGTTGGCTTCACAGTGAAATCTATGGCAAGCTTAAACACAAAAAGTAAGCTTACAAGAAGTGGAAACTTGGACAGATGACTCGGAAGGAATATAAACATATTGCTTGAGCATGGAGGGGTGTAATAAGGAAGGTCAAACTGCAATTGGAATTGCAGCTAGCAAGGGATGTGAAGCGTAACAAAAAACGGTCTCCCACAGTATTCTTGCCAGCAAGTTAAGGAAGTATGGATTGGATAATGGCCTGTAAGGTGGATAAAAAGCTGGCTAAATGGTCGGGCTCAACAGGCAGTGAGCTCAATGTCTGGTTAGCAGTCAGTATCATGCGGAATGTCCCGTGAGTCAGATCTAGGGCTGATTTTGTTCAACATCTTTATTAATGACTTGGGTGAGGGGATGGATTGCACCCTCAGCAAGTTCTCAGATGACACTAAGCTAGGGGGAGAGGTAGATATGCTGGAGGGTAGGGGTAGGGTCCAGAGTGACCTAGACAAATTGGAGGACTGGAGCAAAAATAATCTGATGAGGTTCAACAAGGACAAATGCAGTGTCCTGCACTTGGGACAGAAGAATACCAAGCATTGCTACAAGTTGGGGACCAACTGACTAAGCAGCAGTTCAGCATAAAAGGACCTCGGGATTACAGTGCATGAGAAGCTGGATACGAGTCAACCATGTGCCCTTGTAGCCAAGAAAACTAATGGCATATTAGGGTGCATTAGGAGGAGCATTGCTAGCAGACCTAGAGATGTGATTATTCCTCTTTATATTCCTGGTGAGGCCACATCTGGAGTATTTCGAACAAATCTGGGGCTTATATTACAGAAAAGACTAACAAACTCACTTTCAGTCATCTGAAGAAGTGGATTGTGCCCAAGAAAGCTCATGATACCATCTACATGTTTTGTTAGTCTTTAAGGTGCTGCTAGATTATTCAGTGTTTTTTAAATTTTTCCAGTGACAGAACTACTCCGCTACCCCTCTGAAGAAAGGATGTGGAAACATTGGAAAAAGTCCAGCAGAGGGAAACAAGAATGATTAGGGGGCTGGAGCACATGACTTACAAAGAGAAGCTAAGAGACTTGAGCATACTTAGTCTATAGAAATGAAAAGTGAGGAGGGATTTGATAGCAGTGATCAACTACCTGAAGTGGGGTTCCAAAGAGGATGGAGAGAGGCTGTTCTCAGTAGTGACAGATGGCAGAACAAGGAGCAATGGTCTCAAGTTGCAGTGGGGGAGGTCTAGTTTGGATATTAGGAAAAACTATTTTACTAGGAGGGTGGTGAAGCACTGGAATGGGTTACCTAGGGAGAGAGTGGAATCTCTATCCCTAAGATATTTAAGTCCCGGCTTGACAAAGAGAGGCATAAGAATCTTGGGCAAAAGGGCTTTTTTGCACAAAACGGAAGCAGCTGCACTGCTTCTTTTTGTGCAAAAACCTCTTGCACAAAAAGAATCGGCAGAAAATATGCTAATGACATCACGATTCATGCTAATGAGTCCCTCATTAGCATATTTTCTGCCACAAAATGTTGCAGTGTAGACATAGCCCTAGAGTTCTTTGAGGGGGTGAACAAACAGGCAGACAAAAGGGGATCCAGTGGATATAGTATACTTAGATTTCCAGAAAGCCTTTGACAAGTTCCCTCACCAAAGGCTCTTAAGTTGTCATGGGATAAGAGGGAAGGTCCTTTCGTGGATTGATAACCATTTAAAAGACAGGAAACAAAGGGTAGGAATAAATGGTAAGTTTTCCAAGTGGAAAGAGGTAACTAGTGGGGTCCCCCAAGGGGACCAATCTTATTCAACTTATTTATAAATGATCTGGAGAAAGGGGTAAACAGTGAGGTGGCAAAATTTGCAGATGATACCAAACTGCTCAAGATAGTTAAGACCAACCAGACTGTGAAGAGCTTCCAAAATACCTCACCAAACTAAGTGATTGGGCAACAAAATGGCAAATCAGATGTAATGTTGATAAATGTAAAGTAATGCACATTGGAAAAAATAATCCCAAATATACATACAATATGATGGGGACTAATTTGGCTACAAGTACTAAAGACAGAGATCTTGGAGTCATTAGATAGTTCTCTGAAAACATCCACACAATGTGCAGTGGCAGTCAAAACACCAAATAGAATGTTAGGAATCATTTAAAAAAGTGATAGCGAATAAGAAAGAGAATATCTTATTGCCTCTATATCAAACCACGGTACACTCACATCTTGAATACTGACTACAGACATGGTTGCTTCATCTGAAAAAAGATATCTTGGCATTGGAAAAGGTTTAGAAAAGAGTAATAAAAATTATTAGGGGTTTGGAATGGGTCCCATATGAAGAGAGATTTAAAAAGTCTTGGACTTTTCCGCTTAGAAAAGAGGAGACTAAGGGGAGATATGATAGAAGTCTATAACAAACATCATGACTGGTGTGGAAAAAGGAAATAAGGAAAAGTTATTTACTTGTTCCCAAAATATAAGTACTATGGGTCACCAAATGAAATTAATAGGCAGTAGGTTTAAAACAAACAAAAGGAAGTTTTTCTTCACTCATCTCAGTCAACCTGTGGAACTCCTTGCCAAGGGATGTTGTGAAGACTAGGAATTTAACAGGGTTAAAAAAAAGAGCTAGATAGATTCATGGAGGTTAGGTTCATCAATGGCTATTAGCCAAGATGGGTAGGAATGGTGTCCCTAGCCTCTGTTTGTCTTATAGCCATTCTTATTTTCATATGTTATATTCTTATACAGATATGAATGAATGCAATACGTCTCCATCATGGTTAAGCCTGATATGGTATTAGGTGAAATTGTCATAATTGCTCACCAACAGTCTGTGGAGACGGAGTTATGGAAGGTAAGTCCACTCCCAATATTGACCAGGGGATTCTTTTGGCTATCTTGGATTATAAAATATTTGGTGGGGTAAGAGAAGAAATTATTGGATACGTGAGGGTAAACTCAATGGAGCCCTCAGACATGGGTATGCTTATCCTTTCCTGTCACCACAGAAATATGCAGTATAGATACACCACTGGGAATATGTATATGAGACGAATTAGAAAATATAACATGAATTTTGTGCAATGGACAGTGTGTATATGTTACTTCCCAGAAAAGGTATTTTGGGAAGATAGAAGTTATAGCCAGCCACCGGTGGAAGAATGTAGGTGCAATGCTAGGATGCTGGACATTAGCAACAATGTTTACTACTTACCAAAAGTTTTTAAAAAATGGTACAGAGAACTATAACTACCATTTTGGTTAAGTTTTCTGTTAACCTTGGTTTGGACTGGCATGATTTGACTCACCACTTACTTAAAGAAACAAAAGTGTCTCAGGTTTTCCAACAGACAAGGAGGAAATGTGTATGCATGCAAGTGGAGAAATATTAAGAACAGCTAAATCTGAAAAAGAAATCACTGCATACTGTTAGCACGATATGTTCACAGATTGGACCCCTACATTCAAGGGCATACTATCTATTATGTTCCACTCTTTGATAATTGTTATTGGTGCCTGGTGTGTATGTGTGCCATGTATTATTGGATAAGGAAAATGTATGCCAAAGTAAAGCCCCTGGCTAATGTCACCTCTCAATACATTGCTTTAAGGCAATTACATAATAAAGTGACTAATTCCAGTTACGAAAGTTGAAGGTTCAAAAGTGGGACAATATTGGGCTGAAGAATAAAATCACCCTGTTATCATGACATTATGTAACCTCATGAATTGTGCACCAAGTTTTATTAATGGAATTTTATAAATAAAACAGTTTTAACCACTATTGGATGAGTTTGTGAATACCCTGTTAAGAATTGCCTTTGAAAAATCTGTTATTGTAACTTTTATTATATTGTAACTGAAACCCCATTTTAACCTTTGTACTGCCTTAACCTTGTACAAAATAAGGTGTGTGTGTGTGTGTGTGTGTGTGTGTGTGTGTGTGTGTGTGTGTGTGTGTGTGTGTGTGTGTGTGTGTGTGTGTGTGTAATCTCATTTAAAAGAGTGAATGTGGGCGTGTGTAATGGGATCATTCCCCAAACCCAGCCTGTCTCAGTGACCAGCTGCCAGCACTGCCTAGATGGATGAAGAACAATGTGAGAGAGCCCTGCAAATGAACCCACACAAGAAAGAGACAAAAGCCCCATCAAGAATAAAGATCAAAGTAGCATCTGCTATTAACTGATGACTCATGGCCATACAGTGACCTGGGGCAGTAGTACAGGACAGGATCTATGGACTAAAACATATAAAAAGATCAATGCAAAACTTTAGGGTCAAGTCTTTTGGTTCTACAATCATCCTCCAGTAGTATTGGTGCACACGGACATGACCCAGCTCCCCTCCTCATGTCTGGCCAGTGGACTACCATGAACAACTGAGACTGGTAATCATATCTCATCTGTAGAACTGTGTGTGTGAATGTGTATATATATTTGCTGGATAATCTTATCTAGGGACAGTAAATGAATTCTGCATTCACAGTAAACCTGATATATTGCCTTATCCCCTGAACAAGATTCTGCTAGTTCTAGTTCCCTAAGTGTAACACTGGGGAGAAGGGCTGGAGCACTGAGGCTATCCATCCTGCACTTAGAGCCTGGGGCAGAGGAGGAACTCATGGTCACTGGGAGGGGAGGGTCTGGGCTCCAACAGGGGATGGGAGAGGGTCGTTAGGCTTTGGGACAGAGCAAGCCAGGGGCTAGCCTCCTACAACTCATGGTACGCTGAGTTAGTCTGTACCTGGAAAAAAACAACAATGAATAGTCTAGCAACACCTTAGGGTATGTCTACACAGCAAAGTTATTTTGAAATAACTTTACTAGCATCCACACAGCCAAACCGCTGTTTTGAAATTAATTCGAAATAGCGGAGCGCTTATTTCGAATTTGGTAAACCTCATTCTACGAGGAATAACGCCAAATTCGAAATAGCTATTTTGAAATAAGTGCTGTGTAGACACTTATTTTGAAATAGGGGCCTCCAGCCTTTCCAGGGTGCCCTGGTGGCCACTCCAGCCTCAACAAAGAACACTCCTCTCCCTCCTCCCTCCCCGGAGCCCTTAAAAGGGTAGACTCTGGCCACAGTGTCTGTGTGTGCCAAGCCTGCCAGCCCAGAGCCACCAGTCACTGCCCCTGACCCAGTGGCCCCAAAACATGAGCCAGCAAGCCACTGGCAGCCAGCCCTCCACCGCTCCACAGGAGCAGTCTGCCAGCTCCCAGGAGCCTGCCAGGGCCCGGAGAAGGCGGGTGCCTTTCTGGTCCAGGATGGAGATCATGGACCTTATTCAGGTTTGGGGGGATGCCCCCATGTCCATGATCTCTGCACTAGATGGAGGAACGTGGCCATCTATGGCAGGATAGCTGCCAGCCTGGCCACCAAAGGCCAGATGCGAACCCAGGAGCAGGTTCGCATGCAAATCAAGTTGGTCAGCCGAGACCCCCACCCCGAGCCCTGAGCTTCCCCTCCCACTTCTTCCCCTTGCTTCCCACTTCCAGCTCCCTCCTCCCAGGTTTCTGTCTCCCCTCTCCCACCCTCTCTCTTTCCCTCTCCCACCTCCGTTCCCCAGTCTCACCAGAGTTTCATTCCCCTCCTCCCAGTTTTGTTAAATAAAGAGCGTTTGTCTTCATGAAAATACATGTATTTTATTTGACATCAGGAAGGGGTATTAGGGAGGGGTAAGTGGAAGGATGTGAGGGAGGAATGAGGCACATGTCCCCAGTGAGGCAGACCAGGGAGGCTCTGTAGCCAGACATGAACCCCATCTTGCTTCCCCCCCCCCCCCCCCCAGAGAGCAAGAGAAAGGCAGTCAGCCTTTGATGCCCTGGGACAGGCAGGTGTGCTGCCTGTCCCTGACTCTACCATAAACAGAAACTAGACAGTAAATGGGCTAGCTGACGACCCGGGACCTCCCGCCGCCCTGATGGCTAGTACCAGTAATTGACACGCCTGCACTGTCCCAGGAGAGGAATCTTCGCCCATCACATACCAGAGGTGCCCATTGTCTGCATTTTCCCAGGTGTGAATTATGCTTTGCACCCTTCGTGGGAAACTTGGCGTTCAAAGCCATTTTTCCTAACTGGCCACTTGAGACCAGGAAGAAGCCTACGTGACCCAAGGGGTATAAAGAGGGGGTTTAGTAGCCCACCCCATTTGAGCTCCAATCATCTACACCTACTGGCAGGTATTGATTGACTCCCGAGGTCTGTGGGACGCCCAACCTCGCCCTACTTCTTCCCGAGGGATTGAGAGAAAGACGCTGGCCACGCCAAGTCTGGAATGCAGGGGTGAGAATATATACCTGCTAGGTGTCTATTTTGCATGCATTTAATAAGAGCTCAGAGAACCAAAAGGGTTTCATGGTACCTGTAAGTGACTACTTAGTGTAATTTCTGTCCTGTCCTTTGTAGTGGCTGTGTTATCTGTAACACAGTAGTAGCACTTAACAGCTAAGTTTACCCTGTAACAAAAAAATAGTAACTGTTTAAGCTGTGACCTGACTCCTTCAGTTGCTGTAACAGAACCAAGCACAATTTTAAAAAGAACTCCAGCCGGTCATAAGGGACAGATATAGGGAGAGCTTGAGCATTGGATCGTGTCGCTTCCAGGGGACAGATCCGTTGGGGCATCTCTCAGCCTCCCCAGGCTGCCCGCTGCGAAGGGATCGTGTATCCTAGCAGTCAAAATCTGAGGTGTAATAAGCTCTCCCTGTAAACTCTGGGGTGTCTGTCGGCCTGTTGGCTGCCCGCTGCGAAGGGATCCCGATCCTAGCAGTAAAGACACGGATGTTAAACTCCTCGGGGGCGCCCGTCAGTCTCACCTAGACTGCCCACTGCGACGGGGCCTTGTGTCTCAGCAGTTGAAGACTTGGGTGTAACACACACACATGCACTGCCCTGACCATCGGCTGACAGGCTCTTAGTGCTCCTCAGGGTGGAAGTTCTCCCGCAGGGCCTCCTGCATACTGACAGCCCCCCGACGGACCTCCCAGATGGCAGCCTGCAGAAAGTGCAAGCAGGCTTGCAGCAACGCATCCATGAGAAGCACCAGAGTACCTAGGGGCAGCTCTGGCTCCATGTTGCAGAGTGCTGTGGTGTCCCAAGTAAGGGCAATCAGAGCACGCAGAGGTAGGCAAGCAAGCAGGGAAACCTGAGAACTGGCTGTCCAGGGGTGGTCCCTTTAAGCACAGGCCTCAGCCACACAAAATAACTCCTGACCTGATGCCCTGCCAGACCTGGTTCCTGCCAGCCTTAAATGCGATTCAGCGTCCACTCAGTGTGGACGCGCTGTTTTGAAATAACAAAACGCTATTTCGAAATGCATTTTGTGTGTAGACGCGTTATTTCAAAATAACTTATTTTGAAATAACTATTTCAAAACAAGATATTTCTAAATAATACTGTAGTGTAGACATACCCTTAAAGACTAACAAAACATGTAGATGGTATCATGAGCTTTTTGTGGGCACAAACCACTTCTTCAAAGTGTTTTCTTCTTGCCAGCACCAATATTTGGGGGCGGGTCTTCCAGAGACTGCTTTTCACCAGGAACTTTAATGCAGTATGTGTAGTCAGCAGTGTTGTCCTCTGAGCAGCCATTTTTAGCATGGTTCTGTATCTATAGCAAATGAGGTGGGGGCGGGCGGGGGGGGAGGTTAATGAGGCTAGGTGATTAGCCTTGCACTTAACTCTCCCAACTTTCTCTGGGCTTGGGTCCAGCAATGGAATAAGGAGCAGTATGTGGAGTTCAATGGAGTTGTGCGAGCAGAATATTTGTCTTTACTTCCACAGTTTGGCTGAAATGCATCCATGGTGTGAAGAAGCCACACATGTTCTATACACTGATTAAGTCTCACTTTGAATCTTATTTTGGGGACTTAAATAGGAGCAAGGTGATGCTGATCTTTACTTCAGCAGAAATTCATCAGTTACAGCAATTGCATCAGTAGTTACAGCAGTAGAAAGATACTTTCATATCATGCACAGAATTTGGATAATATTTAGCCATTTAAAAGCATTTAAGATATGTTTGTATGCATTTCAGATAGTTCCACAGCCTTCTGCCTTTACCTTTTCTCTATCAAGTGGCCTAAACTAATGCTTTAACATGTCAGTAATGTCTGCATTAAATGACATACCCCCCTATTGTATTAGCTTCTGTGGCCCATGATATATCTGTGAGTTTAAGAACTTTTAACTTGTGAATTTTTATTTTTTTCAATTGAGCAAACTATTGCTATGTCTTAAGCCATTCATTTCAATGGAAATCATAAGACATTAAGGCACTGTTTTAAAGTTTCCTGGAAGAAATTGTCTACTCCAGCCCAACTTTACTGGCAATATCTTGCTCTACTGAGAGAATTAGAGATGCTGGCTCATTCTCTGTCACAGTATTAATTTCTGCTTGACCTATAATGAGATAATGTCTTTTGGACATATTACAATTAAAGAAACGGGCAAATGTTGTTCATTAGTTTTAAGACATTTAGCATGTATTTTGTTAATCAAAGCAATGCATGTCCTTCTCTGCATAATTATGTTCTGTCATTTAATGACAACATTTAATTTGCACCAGAGCACAGCTAATCACTTTTCAATGTGGCACAAAAAAACATCAAAATACCCTGATTCCAAAGTGTAAAGTATACATCAAATTTTACCTATGGGAGATGAATTTGTTCAGATGCATCTAATCATCAAAATGTTCACTCTGTATTATATTGAGTGTAAAGTATTTTGTGCTGCTTCCTAGTACACTAAAAATAATGATATATTTTACTACGTGCCTATATTAACCCCATTCTTTTTTTCTGTATTACCTTAGTTGATAGTAGAAATTCTCAAATACTGAAATATCAGTTGACTTTGTTACTTTGAATATCCAAGGCCCACTTGTAACAAAATAGTGTGTGTTGGGAGCTTTCTCTAATTACTAGTATTTTTTTTAATTACTCCCTATTTTTTTTCCTATCTTTCAACCCCAGCTCCAAGAAAAATCAATAATTTGCCATCCATGATATGTGCTCCATGCAAAGATCAGCAGTGGCACACAACTGTCTACATCTCTCTGCTGAGGAGCATACATCCTCTCTGGAGATCTTGTGTTTGTATTTACAAGTGAGTTTACAATCAGTTGCCAGATGTAATGGGAGCAACAAGGAGGGAGTTACCTAATTATCCAAATTACTTCACAGAAGGGTATCACGTTGTGTCTGTCCACAGGCACTTACTCTAATAATAATGCTCCTCCATAAATGGATCAGTGTTTGAGTCAGAGCCAATTCTCTCCACTTCCTTCCTTTCCCAATCAAGTTTTTTGATTTTTCAACTATGGCTATAAATGCTCCGTAGCTAGTTTCAGCTGAGTGTAGACTACCAGCATACAATATGTGGTACTAGTAGCAGCCAATTCTTTCATTTACAATGCTATTTCAAATTATATGGATCTCATTCCTTTCATAGCACCTGCCAGCAAAGAGAGAAAAAAATTCATTGACCACCCACTGGAAATTTTCAGTAGGGGTGCGTCTAGACTGTCAAGTTTTTGCGCAAAAGCAAATGCTTTTGCGCAAAAACTTGCCAGCTGTCTACACTGGCCGCTTGAATTTGCGCAAGAGCACTGACTTTGTAATGTACAAAATTAGTGCTTCTTGCGCAAATACTTTCACGCTCCCGCTCAGGAAAAAGCCCTCTTGTGCAAGAATACTTGCACAAGAGGGCCAGTGTAGACAGGTAAGAACTGTTTTGCAAAAAAAAGCCCGATGGCGAAAATGGCGATCGGGGCTTTCTTAAGAAAATTGCGTCTAGACTGGCCACGGATGCTTTTACGCAAAAGCACCTTTTGCGCAAAGGCACCCGTGCCAATCTAGACACTCTTTTCCGCAAATGCTTTTAACGGAAAATCTTTTCCGTTAAAAGCATTTGCGGAAAATCATGCCAGTCTAGACGCAGCCTAGCTGAACAGCTGGGCAAGTCACCAGTTGAAGAAGCAATAGAACAAGAGTGATCTCACAGGAGATTAATTCACTTTTGAAATGTTTTGTCACCTTGAAAGATTTCTTATACTTAAAATGGGGAATAATTCAGAGCTGAGTAGTACCTCTAAGGACAGAATGAACATTATCAAAACTGTGATTGAATTATGTGTGCCTTACACTAATTGAGATTTGGCAGGTGAATCAAGAGAAACTGAAGCATTTGAGAGTAAAAGGTCCACAGATGAGTCTATCCCAACTTCGTCTTTTGTGGGGGTTTCCTCCCTTTTTTCATTCATGTTTGGCATGTCAAACATAAACGTTGTTAAACACAATTAGCCTACTTCACAGAGCTCATGTGTTAAGCTTCAACGAGCAATAAGGCAAGCAGTGCCAGAAAATGTGTGGGAAAATGAAAATGACAAGCTACTGTGAGGTAAGCATCTTTAAGTTTGGTTGCAAGATATAGCACTTTGCAGAAATGGAAGAAAGCATTTTGATTGAAGTTCTGGAACAGCCTTCCAAGGGAAGTAGTGGGGGCAAAAGACCTCTTTGGCTTCAAGATAAAGCTAGATGGGTTTATGAAGGGGATGGTTTGATGAGGTAACATGATCTTGGCAATTAATTGACCTTTCACTATCAGTGGTAAATAGGCCAATGGTGGGAAGATAGGAGTTGCTATAGAGAACTTTTTTCTGGGTGTCTGGCTCGTGAGTCTTGCCCACATGCTCAGTGTTCAGCTGAGTGCCATATTTGGGGTCGGGAAGGAATTTTCCTCGAGGGTAGATTGGCAGAGGCCCTGGAGGTTTTTCACCTTCCTCTGTAGCATGGGGCATGGGTCACTAGCGGGAGGATTCTCTGCATCTTGGGGTCTCTGAACCATCATTTCAAGGACTTCAATATCTGAGATATAGGTGAGAAGATTATTCTAGCAGCGAGTGGGTGAGATTCTGTGGCCTGCATTGTGCAGGGGGTCAGACTAGATGATCAAAATGGTCCCTTCTGACCTTAAAGTCTATGAGTCTATGATTTAATTAGTGACCCAACAGGACTCAAGATGGGTGAATTACGTAAAGTCCTGAATTCTACAAAACACACAACTTTTATGCAAAAACAGATTAGATCTCTTTCTTATTAGCCACCTTAGTATTGCCTCATATATAATGTCAGGTTTATGAGGCAAAAGGCCCATCTCATAATTAAGATTAACAGACCCCAGCTCCAGTGAAGAATAATCAACATTTGTGTCAAAGCAATGCACTGGGCCATGAAGACAAAGGGACGGACTCTAATACTCATGATTGTTTCTGCAAGACGTCTTGTGGAGCACAATCCTATTCCACGGGAGTATGGGCTTTCAGAATGTGGGCCATAATCAGTAACATTCAGTAGCCAATGTGTGAAATATTTTTTCATTCTCTCTGATGGCTTTGTGGAATCAGGGCATCAAAGTTATAAATGTTATGTTGTGTGAAAGAAAAAGGAAACTAATGTATTGCCCAGTGTGGTTTGCAAGTATTGCTGTCATGATTGAGGTTTGCTTCTTAAAAAACTGTATTCAGGCACAGATAGCCAGGAAGATCCACCAAACCCTTCAGCCAAAACAAACAGAAGTAATTTACAAATATATTATCAGCCTTGGTCTTTTTGGTGTGTTATATAATTCTCTGTCTACATAATTCCTTCGGTCCAGCCTGCTTTAACCTCAGTTTGTCCCAGCCAGGGGCAGCTTTGGAACAGAAAACCATTCCTTGCACAACTGTTCTACTCTTATATACCCAATATTATAATCTTATGTTATTAAAGCCTAGAATGTAATATTGTAATAGCTCTGTAGGCATTTGTTAAGGTCTTTGCATAGTTTGCATCTTTTCCATCTGACACTGCAGATGTGCCTTCTCATTAGTCACTGGCACAACTGAAAGGATTTGCCTAAGGGTCTGGAGGGAATACAGAAACTGGTGAGAATCTAGCTTCAGTACTAATGGTAAATCTTGCATGCTCAATTTAACCTTCATATCTTAATTCCTTCAGTACAATTTTGGAAGGTAGTGGTGTAGGTGATAAGTACCTCCATTTTCAGAAGCACTTCACAATTTGTAAGCAATTTATGCCCATCTCTAATTAAGACACTTTAGGCCAAATTCCCGAGATCAAGTCACTGAGCACAGTGGAATTCCACCGGGAATGAAATTGGCTCCTAATATTATGCACGCATAGTTTAATTGGTCCAAATCCCAAAGTACCCAAATCCTCAATTTTTGTACAGTCCTTATATAGGCAAAACCTCCTTTCGCTTGCTTACTAATTTAACTTCTGTAAGAAGTCAGTAAAAGACTATGAGATTTGACTCATTATTTTTAATAATAGCAGTATGGCATGCCTGGTTATGATCTATGAAGGGCAAAAGAAAGCAAGAAGAACAGAATGTGTTCCTTGAGATTACAGGGAATTAGGACACCTTTTACAAGATATAATAATTCAAATAAATCTGCAGTACTGAAATTGATAACCCTATTCTCTATACCTATTACATGATATTTCATAGTTAATGTATCTTTACTATATCTGGGAATGGAACATACTGCTCTGTGCTTCAATACATTGAGGAGGCAAGTGAAATCATTTACAGAAACCTGTGACCTCCATACAATTGAAATAAATGTGCGCTCATTGACATATGAAAGGTGACCTCTCCCCCTCCCCCCTTTAGACTGTTGACATTGTTTGGGATTGTATTGCATTGTTCAACTACTGAAGAAAATAGACCTTCAAGTACTATTTCAAAGGACAGCAATGGGATCAGCCATTTGTCTCATGGCAACATGTTGCACTGGGCTGTAGAGGATTGAGGTTACTGCCCTAGCTGTCAGAATAGAGGCACATGTGAAAATGGGTAGGTAAAAATGAAAAATCAGAATGAATTTATGGTGGCAGATCAAAACCCTCAGAAGATATCTAATTAAAAACATGGTAGGCACACTTCATGTACACAGTGACAATGCTTTAGTGGATAGTATAACAAGAATCCTTCCTGTTTAAAATGCTTTAAACAAACAAGAAGTATCAGGTTCTATATTTGAAGTCTGAAATTTCCTAAATTTCTCTAAAGGACTCCAAAATTTAATTTTGTTCTAGATTTGCCTATTAATATTCCTTATCCCCTTGAAGCCAGGTAAGCTTTGATATACTTTCTGACTGACTTAACTAGACTAAAGTGAGTACTAGTCACTCAGACTCAGTCAGTTTGATATTAAACATAACAGTACATGCTTCATTATACCCACTTCAGCTAATCATTATGATATAATTACAGTTATAATCATTTAATTCAATAAAAAACTAAATGCAATGCATTTCTTAGTGACTCATCTCTGTTCCTTCTGAATGGGCCTACTGCAATAATGTTGAATTGCCATTTACTTGGTAATGACATTATTATTAGGGGAATGAAAAATAATGCTACATTTCCTTCTGAATTGTAAATTCTACGTGATTGGTATCAACTGATTTTCTGCACTTTTTTCAGTAGAATTTCATACCATGAATTTGTCTATGTACAATATTTTACATAGTTGTCTTGTATTGAGGATCTCAGAAAAACTGGATCATTTCTATTTTAGTTTGCCAATTAGACTGACAAGATTGTATAATTAATTACCTGGCTGTCATAAGAACATAAGAACATAAGAACGGCCGTAGCGGGTCAGACCAAAGGTCCATCTAGCCCAGTATCCTGTCTGCCGACAGTGGCCAGCACCAGGTGCCCCAGAGAGGGTGGACCGAAGACAATGATCAAGCGATTTGTCTCCTGCCATCCCTCTCTCGCCTCTGACAAACAGAGGCCAAGGACACCATTTTATCCCCTGGCTAATAGCCTTTTATGGACCTAACCTCCATGAAATTATCTAGCTTCTCTTTAAACTCTGTTATAGTCCTAGCCTTCACAGCCTCCTCTGGCAAGGAGTTCCACAGGTTGACTACACGCTGTGTGAAGAAGAACTTTCTTTTATTAGTTTTAAACATGCTACCCATTAATTTCATTTGGTGTCCTCTAGTTCTTCTATTTAGGGAACTAATAAATAACTTTTCTTTATCGGCCCTCTCCACACCACTCATGATTTTATACACCTCTATCATATCCCCTCAGTCTCCTCTTTTCTAAACTGAAAAGTCCCAGTCGCTTTAACCTCTCCTCATATGGGACCCGTTCCAAACCCCTAATCATTTTAGTTGCCCTTTTCTGAACCCTTTCCAAGGCCAAAATATCTTTTTTGAGATGAGGAGACCACATCTGTACACAGTATTCAAGATGTGGGCGTACCATAGTTTTATACAGGGGCAGTAAGATATTCTGGGTCTTATTTTCTATCCCTTTCTTAATAATACCTAGCATCCTATTTGCCTTTTTGACCGCCGCTGCACACTGTGTGGAAGTTTTCAGAGAACTGTCCACGATAACTCCAAGATCTCTTTCCTGATTTGTCATAGCCAAATTAGCCCCCATCATACTGTACGTATAGTTGGGGTTATTTTTCCCGATGTGCATTACTTTATACTTATCCACATTAAATTTCATTTGCTGTCATTAAGCATATTTGTTCTGATGGGGGGGAAAAAAAGCTATAGATCATTTCTAGATAGAAAACTCTTCCTCCTTCCAAATCTTGCAGAATTAAGTCCCACAAGATAAAAGCAGGAACCTTTAATATTGTGTTAGATTCAGTAAAAGCCTACTGTCCCAATAATGCTGTAATACTAAAAAAAAAAGGTTTAGGCAAACTATGCTAAAGAAGACACATTTTTTCCTAGCTATGGAGCAGAAGTGAACTGCTCTATTTCATTTAGAAGCAGCTGCACCTGTCCGAGTCCAACACCTATTCACATCACTGATTTCATTGGTACTGAATTATTGCACTATGCCTCAGTACTCTGATAGGAAGGGACATGGAACTGTTTTATCTTATGATGAATGAGAAAGGGAAAAGCTGTTCCACTCAGTAAGTAAGATAAAAATGAGATCTTGTCAGGTATACAATCACACCCACTTTGACTAGAATATAATTTTTACTGGTGCTTGTTCTTTCCCATTTCTATGCCCTGTATTGAGGCTGGAATATTTATTTTCTAGTAAAGTGAGAGAGGCCTTAATAACTCTCAAATACTTTGAAAACTGGATGCGAGATTTTCATATGACTCTAGTAGCCAAATCAGTCTGTTTTGGTATCTATATTGTCTACATTATCAAGGAGGAATTCACCCTTGTGCAGAAAGGGCTAGGGACTAGTATCTATGCACCATATTAATCGCATTTAAGCACTAGTTTGGGACCTTAATTATGACTTAAGTAGTGTGCAGGCCCTTGTGCTTGTTCTCTGCACACAAGTGAATTTCAGAATATATGAATAAAACCAAGGGAACAGTGATTCATCTTGCCCTGAGCTTGGACAACTTCACATGCTTCCGAGGAAGCAGTAATATGCCTATGTTTCAGATAGCTGTACAAATCTACAAAGACCACATTGAAAAATTTCTCCCTCCCCTCATTTGTTCATCAGCTTATCAGAGAGAGAGAGAGAGAGGGAGAGCTCTTAAGCTGAAAAATTCAGGTATAAATTGTGAGCCTTCTTCATACTTCTCTCCCGAACTAGGATATGAAAATCTGTCTTTTGGCATTGAACATCTCAAATAACAAATTAATATTTGGAATGGCTAGCTAATACTATTGATTGGTGATTTGGTACAAAGCTTTTTTGCTCTGTGTCAATGGCTCAAAACAGAGACAGACTGAGAATTATTTCAGTACATACAGTTGGCAGAATAAATTGGTGGTCACATTCCATTATTTAATGAACAGATATTTATATTTAAAAACACGATGGTCATTGGCAAATTTTCTGGCAATTTCAGAAGAGAAACCAGAGACTGAACAGACATGGAAAGAGGTAACTTGTGTGACACATATTTTGTAAATGCATACTTTTCTGCTCTTTGGGGTTGTTAAACTAGAACCATCCCTGTTGGCTAAAAATTGATTTCAAATGTAATAAATACATACTATTCAGATATGATCTGGAAAAGGGGTAAATGGTGAGGTGGCAAAATTTGCAGATGATTCTAAACTGCTCAACATACTTAAGATTAAAGCAGACTGTGAAGAGCATCAAAAGGATCTCACAAAACTAGGTGACTGGGCAACAAAATGGCAAATGATTTTTTGTATCAATAAATGCAAAGTAATGCACATTAGAAAACATAATCCCAACTGCACATACAAAATGATGGGAACTAAATTAGCTATTACCACTCAAGAGACACATTTTGGAGTCACTGTGGATAGTTTTCTGAAAACATCCATTTAATGTGCAGCATCAGTCAAAAAAGCAAACAGAGTGTTAGGAATCATTAAAAGGGGATAGAGAATAAGACAGAGAATATCTTGTTGCCTCTATATAAATCCATGGCATGCCCACATTTTGAATACTGCATACAGATGTGATTTTCTCATCTCAAAAAGATACCTTAGCATTGGAAAAAGTTCAGAAAAGGGCAACAAAAATGATTAGGGGTTTGGAACGGCTGCCAAATGAAGAGAGATTAAAAAGATTGGGACTTTTCAGCTTAGAAAAGAGGAGACAAAGGGTGGGGTTATGATCGAGGTCTATAAAATCATGACTGGTATGAAGAAAGTGAATAAGGAAAAGTTATTTACTTGTCCCCATAACATAAAAACCAGGGATCACCAAATGAAATTAATATGTAGCAGGTTTAACAAACAAAAGTGAGTATTTCTTCATGTAATGCATAGTCAACTTGTGGAATTCCTTGACAGGCGATCTGAAGACCAAGACTTTTACAGTGTTTGAAAAAGCACTAGATAAATTCAGGGAGGTTAGGTTCATCAATGCTTATTAGCCAAGATGGGGAGGAATGGTGTCCCTAGCCTGTGTTTGTCAGAAACTGGGAATGGGTGACAGGGGAGGGATCACTTGATTCAATGTTCTGTTCATTCCCTCAGGACCGCATGGCATTGGCCACTGTCAGAGGAGAGGATACTGGGCCAGATGGACTTTTTGGTCTGACCCAATATGTCTGTTCTTATATTCTTATAGTCTCATGTTCTTATACTATATTATACAAGAAAGAGAACTTGGTTTTATATTGCTATGTGCCAAGAGATCCCTGTACATCCACCAGGATTTTCTGAATAGAGTTCTCCTAGTTAGTAAAAAAAACTTTTCTAAGGAATGCTACAGATGAAAAGAGCAATTTCATCAGCCTCAGAAGATTTTTCAAGAACAACTTCTTTTCAACATTCACATTCCTTTCAGCATCCCTTAAACTGTCACCAGACTAAATAATAGAAAGTTTAGTTAGGTAGGCCTGCATTCTCATTTACACTAAGGCCTTCTACACCACTCTGCCAGATTAAAGATGTCTCAAAGTCATTAGAACTGTAATTTACACCCACAGTTTTTTACACTGCCAGAACAGTGTTAAGGGACCTTAATGTGAATGAAAAAACCAGCAAAGTATTTATTTCCAGGGAGCAGTTTTTCACAAATGCATAAAGACTACATTAAGAGTATGTCTACACTGGCCCCCTAGTTCGAACTAGGGAGGCTAATGTAGGCATTGAGTTACAAATGAAGCCGGGATATTTAAATCCCGGGCTTCATTCACAACCGAATGCCTACATTAACCTCTAGTTCGAACTAGGGGGCTAGTGTAGACATACCCTAGCATATTCCATTGCCACGAATATAATTATATCCAATCTATGATTGTGGGATTTCCCATGAAATGCAGTATCATTCAGAAGAAGTCAGGGTGGCAAAACCCTATAATTTACATGGGTTTTGTTGGTTTAAGTTTAAACAAGAGGCAATGATCTTATTTAAACAAACATAGGTGAAAACAACAATATTGCAGGTTACAACATACTATAAGATATATTATTTATTCCCACACATTTATAGCTAACAGGATTACCATACATTTCTGAAACAAGTAGACATTACAAAGATTTTACTCTTTCATGGGGAACTGATGTTTTCAAATAAATGGCTTGCTTCTGGAAAAAGCTAATATGCATTTATCTTAAAGCACTATGATTGAAAATTAACTTTTTGTTGTCTTGCACTATTTGCAGCATTGTAATTATGTCCTTTTAACTTGATTATCCCTTCCCTTGTTACTCCTTTCAGATGGCTTTATTTTGTTATTAGCATTTGCTGGCAGTGAAAATTTTCAAGATATATTCCATTAGATCATTCTGCTTTCAGAAAATTGTATCTTCCTCAAAATTATCCTTTGCAGTTTCATGCTTGCTTTTATCCCACATAGCTGCTTTGGTTTAAGGGTTTTTTTTTGGGGGGGGGGGGGGTTTAAGAGCAGGCAACTTTTGTTTTAATAATGGAGAGGAAAATAGCCATACTTGCTGTTTAAAAAGAATCTAAACGTGTTTGGGAGGTTGTTTTTGACACAGCTCTGAATGTCATGAAGCCTAGAACATTACATGTAATCCATAATATCTGAGAAGTTATAGGTGGAAAGTGTAGCCCACCAAGAGAAGATTGCTCCATAGACTATATTTACACGGGTTTAGTCAATTTAATTTTAAACAAGAGATGGATAATCCATATGATAAATGCGCCTCTATTTTGTGTACATAGGGGTCAATTTTTCTGCATAAAGGCTTCAATTGTTACAAAGCTGTTCCTTACCTGAGATTGTTGGGTGACTGCTTTTATATGTATTTGTATGTATTTGTTTTTATTGTGGTAGTGTCTACAAACCACCAAACCAAGGATGAAGAACCCACTGTACAACTATGTTACAAAAACATAGTTCCTGGCCCACATACCTTACAATCAAAGTGTGAGTCAGGAGACAACAGGTGGATTCTACAAACAGATGAGGTGAGTACATGGTAAGAGTAAGATAAATATGTGTATAGCCTTTGTTTTGGGGACCTTAATTTTCAGTGTTACTTGTCAGAGTTTTATATTTAGGCATGCATTATGATTCAACAGTGTTGCTTCCTTCTACTAGGAAATAAAAAACACGTAATGCTTCTGGGCTCAAGTGATAATCCTCAAGGCAATTATACTGTATCATTCTGCACAACGCTTTCCCAAGATCCTGCATCTCCACAGCACTAAATCCCATGGAGGCGAGGTTTTCAAAGGTTCTGAGACCTGTGGCTGGAGTCATTGTGTTTGCAGAGGACCGAGGAAACAGAATGCTTCTGTGAACTGAGGATACAAGTCTTTGAAGTTTGTATTTTCCTACTTCCTCTGCAGCAAAGGCTGGTGATGTTTCCATTTATGTTGGTGGTGAGCATTACAGAAAAGAAGGGCTTACTTTCCATAAAGATACTCTCCAATATGGTGAGACGGTATCACTGCGGGTGCTGGGGGTGGGGGGTGTTCTCAGAGCTCCCCTGGGATGTCTGTGCCCCCTGAAAGACAGTGCCTGGTGTCTAGGCCACAGATGGCCTTGCTGGAAGCACATCGCTATCGTCTAACCCAATACGTTTTGGTGTCAGCTCACATTAGGGCTAGCCTTCATGTACAATGTCTCCTGGGATGACTGCACTAGTCACTTTTCATCACATCTGGACCAGCTGTGAGTGAGGCATGTCCATCACCTCCCGTGACCTCCTACCGACCTACCAACACCACAAGAGCTGTCGCCACAGACAACCCCGTGCGGACATGGAGCGGAAACACATTACCTGCCTGAGTGCCCTGCAACGGTGTTTCAAGTGGCAGGACCACAGGTTGGACACTGACCTGGAGGAGCAGTGTGCTGACAGGCTGCTGCACCACACCATCTGGCAGGAACTGTCCCAAGAGACCCGGAGCATGTGTGCCACATTCACTGCCACTGTCGACTGCCTGGCTACATTGATTGAGTGGTCCAGCAGCCACACACACACACCCGCACCTGCTTCTTCCCAAGTCCCCCCTGCTCATGCTCATGCTTCTGCCCCCGTCCCCACCTCTCCAGCTTCTCCTCCTGTGGTCATCGAGGGCCCTGCACATGAAGTGGTGGGTCCACCAGAGGCAAGTGCCAGTCCCAGACCTATCCCTAAACTTCTCCTCCCTACTTCTGCCCTTCTCCCTGCCTCCTTCCCCCCGCCCCTTCCTCCCCGGTACTTTCCCCATTCCCTTCCCAGTCATTTTTACCCCAAATTTTAAAAAATAGGTTATTGGTTCAAAACAAAAAATCTGGTTTATTTGGTCGGCAGGGGTGGGGAGGGAGGGAATATGGGAAGGGGAGGGAAGGGGAAGGGAGGGGTGTGGGAGGAAAGGCACAGAGGTGCAATGCAGAGGCCCTTTGTGAGGAGACCCAGGGGAGTGTGTCACAGCTGGCCTTGAATGAAACTCTCTCTCAGGGCCTCCCAGATGCACATAGCCCCCTGATGTGCCTGCTGGATGGCAGTGGTATATGGCTGCTCAAAGATCCTTGCAAGCTGCTCCTCTGTCCCCCACCCTGGCAGGAATGTCTCCCCCTTTTTCTCACACAGGTTGTGCAGGACATAGCAGGCTGCCCACTTGGGGGACATTCCATTTACCAAGGTCCAGGTTGGTGAGAAGACAGCAGAACCTCCCTTTTAAACAGTCAAAGATGCCCTCCACTAAGATGCGGGCCCTGCTGTCCCTGCCATTGAAACATTCCTTTGTGGGTCTAGGTCTCCCATGTAGGAATTCATCAGCCACAGGAGCAAAAGATAGGCTGTGTCCCCCATAATACACATAGGCATGTCCACGTCCATGACCCCAATGGTGCAGTCAGGAAAAAAAGTGCTAGTGTGCATCTTCTGGAACAGGCTGGAGATCCTAAAGATACAGGTGTTATGCACCTTCCTCAACCACCCGACAGTGATGTCGGTGAACGGGCTTCAGTGGTCAATGAGGGCCTGCAGGACCATTGACAAGTACCCCTTCCAGTTGATGTAATTGGAGACCCAGGGTTGGGGGGCCAGATGAGCATGCAGGTGCTGTCAGTGGAGAAGCCGATGGCAGCAAAGCTGGTGATGATGGGGTCCACGTCGCCCTGGATGATGACCCTGCACAGCATAATGGTGTTGATGTCCTTCATCACCTGTAGAAGGATACAAACATAGAATCACAGGGTTGTCAGAGCCCTCTGGAGGTCCCTGAGCCAAACCCCCTTCCCACTCCAGACCCAACCCCAACTTACCCCATCCCTGGCAGGGCTTTGTGAAGGCAGGGCTGCAAAACTCTTGGGAGGAGAATTCCACACACACCCTCCACTTCCGTAAGGAACTCATTCCAGTGCTTCACTGCCCTCCTAGGAAAATAGCATGAGAGAATCATACCTGCATAAGCACAGCCCCAACGGTTGATCTCCCCATGCCAAAGTGTTCCCCACAGAGTGGTAGCTATCTGGTGTGGTGAGTTCCAAAGTACAATGGTGAGCCACTTCTGGAGGGGGATGGCAGGTTGCATGTGGGTGTCCCATTACCAGAGGGCAGGGGCGAGCCACTCACACAGCTCCAGGAAGGTGTCCTTCTGAATGTGGAAGTTCTACTGGTTGTTCCACCACTCTATGACAATTCGGTCCCACCAGTCAGAATTGGTGTCCCATTGCCAGAAGTGGCGGTGCACAATGTGCAGGGGAGGGTGGGAGAGGTTGTGTTGCATGAGAAGCACATGGAGAGAGGTGGGGAGGTGCCCCAGAGTGAGCTGCAGGTCCTGTTCTTCCAGGGCTACGTGAACAGCCTGCAGTAATTGCACCAGAAAGTGCATCAGGACGTGTAAGAGCCAGCAAGTGCTTTGCAGCAGGTTCAATTCCATGGCTGGAGTGCTATGGTGTTCACAAGGGCAACCAGAGCAGGCAGTGAGATGAGTTTGCTGTCCCTCAAAGAGGTAGGCAAAGGTGAAGAGCCTGAGATACGACTGTAGAGGGGAGTCGATTTAAGCACGAGCCTCAGGCACCAATTGCAGGAAGTGAGTGCTGTCCTGATGCCCTGCCTGGAGTGCTTCTGGGGAGCTTTACATGCAATTCGGACTCCAATCAATGTGGACATGCTATTTCAATATAGATCTGCTCTATTTCAATGGGAAGTTGTAGAGTGGCCATGCTATCTCAAAATAGCTTATTCCAAAATAAGCGCATAGTGTAGACATACCCATAAATGGTGATAAAGTAACTCAATTTTGAAAGAGAGGATTTAGATTACTTTTTTCTCTCTCCCTTGATATTCCATCTATAGTCTTAAGCAAAGCTGGAGCAATATTTAGAATGTCATAAATGTTGACTAAATGTGACAGAGTTTTGATATTCACTTGCTTTTTGTGTGTTGCCTAATATAGAGCCTGCACTTAAAAATATAATCTGTTTGAAAAGAGTCCATTGGTCTGAGTGAAATTCTGTCTGCACAAAACAGGGAACACCAATGAGACCAATAAATATATACTATTATAAAAGGAGAGGTGTCCATCATGCTGTCCGTCACAGAGAACATTTGAGAACACACTGGAAGACTTGAGAAGTCTGGGTTTCAGGAGAGTCCTCCAGTGGCCTAATGGATAAGGTGTTAGCCACTAGAACCTGAGATTGTTGGTCTGAGTCCTGCCCTGGGAGCAGCCATGCAGCTATCTCCAGGTTCACCAAGGCTAGAGCTTGCACCAGTGAAGGTAAAGGAGCTGAGTTAGCAACTTCCCTAAGGCTAGAGCCAGCAAGGATGAGCAGCTGGCTCTGGAGCCTTGGAATCATTTGCTCTGGCCACAGCAAGCAGAGCAGCAACTGGCTGGGGGAGAGAGGAACTGTCCCAGCTCTGATGCCTGCAGAGCAGCTGGGAGGAGGGGCAAGGCTGGCCCACAGGGATTGGCAGAGTGGAGGAACTCTTCTATGGGAAAGCAGCTGGTTCCCTACCCTCTCAACAGCCAGGACAGCTCCTTCCAGAGCCTCCCCCCCAGCCACACCTTCCTCTGCAGCTGGGGACAATGCTAGCCTCACATTTGCCCAGTCCCTGGTGCTGGAAAAACAGCCCCCCCCCAGGTCTCATCCCTCTGAACTCCCCCCTCCCCCCCCCCCAGTCTGATCCCAGTGAGGCAGTGCTCTGCCTGCAAAGCAGGGACCAGGCAACCCCAGCTCTACTGTCTGTAAACAGTCACTACCACATGGCAGCCAGATACTACTCCAAAGAGGGGAATAAGCTAACTGCCCATGGGCTGAGTGTGGAATGGAGGCCATGTTTGCTAGGAGCACAGGGAGTCTCCTGGAGAATGAACTCCTGTGGCCCTGTGGTGCTCTCCAGATGGTGTGCGGGAGGTGGAGCAGCAGTCATGGCAGCAGTAAGTCCTTCATGGGCAAGAGGACAGCCAGGTCTGCTTTTGCCCCTCACACCAACCTGAGTGTATGTCTACCGACAAAATGGGATGGGTAATGCTAGTATAAATAAAGATGGAATCAACTCTTATTTTGATAATTTTGATTCAGATAATATGTGAATCTGGATTTATGTTTGAATAGGACTGTCAATTAATCACAGTCAACTCAATCAATTAACTCAAAATAAATTAGTTCAATTAAACACATTTCTTGTGATTAATCCCAATTTTAATCACATCGCTAAGTAATAATAGAATATTAATTTAAATATATTATAAATGTTTTTGGATGTTTATACATTTTCATACATTGATTTCAATTACAGTGCAGACTACAAAGTGCTCACTTTATATAATTTGTATTACAAATATTTGCACTGTAAAAAAGACAAACAAAAGACATAGAATTTTTCATACAAGTACTGTAGTTCAGTCTCTATATCATGAAATTTCAACTTACAAATGGAGATTTATTTTTGTATATAACTGTATTTAAAAAAAAAAACCCAACGTAACACTTTAGCCTGCAGGCCCACTCAGTCATACTTCTTCTTCAGCCAATTGCCAAGAAAAACAATGCTTGTTTATATTTGCAGGAGATAATGCTGCCTGCTATTTATTTACCACAGACATGGCAGTGTTGTAGCTGCTATTACAAGATATTTAGGTGCCAGATATGCTTACCATTTGTATGATGCTTCAAACTTGGACTTGTAGGTTGCACTATGTTTTGTTTTTTTAAATTGGTACAGTGAAACCTTTGTTATCCGGCACTCTGTTAACCAGAAAACTTTGTTAACTGGCATTGCCCCCAGCCACAATACTGTCACATCTTCAGGAGCAAAGGCCTGGCTTGGTTTACCCTGATTGGCTTAACAATTTTTTATTTAAGAAGTACTAATCTTCTTTAATTCAAAATAGAAATGTGAGACCAACTGTGTCTCTCTACAAAACTACCAATATTAAAAATTTGAGGTTTACTGTTATTGTCCATTGGTTTTTCCTAGATTGATGGGACCCTCAGATAACCGGAATTTTTAAATAGCAGGAATGCCCTAATCTCTGAGCGTACCAGATAACACAGGTTTTACTGTACTAGGGGGCTGTGCCCTCTTCTCGCTACACTCACCTACCCCTCTCTCTCTGGCTGCTTTCACTTCACTGAGAGACCCTGTTGACACTGATATTGCTGATGGCATGATGATGTCATTCTGTCACCCGGCAAGAGCATTCTGTAGTCCACCAGGAAAAACTTTTTTATAGAGAGAGAGAAATTATTATTGTTTAACAGTGTGATTAAAATTATGAATAATCACAATCTTTTTTAAATCTTGTGATTAATCATGATTTTTTAATCTGTTGACAGTCCTACTTTTGATATTTATTTGCTGCTGATTTCAGTGGTAAACTGAAATCATTGTTTTTGTCCCCTGCTATCCAAGTTATGAGTATTACACATGAAAAATAGCTTGTGGTATGTATAACACATGTAAACTGTCTGATTATGTTTGGAAGTCTATGATCTTACTTCATACCACAATATATCATGATAAATCCACTGAAGTCAATGGATTTATGGTATTATAAATATAGTTTAAGGGAGATCAGAATCAGGCCCAGAGAACATAACTCTCCACCATTTGTCTGATATCCAGAAAAAAAGTTTGCTTCTGTTTTTATCCCTTCCCCAGTTGAACTGGGAAAAACATGCTAAAGATTGGAACATGCTTATTTGAAGCATCAAGGGTAAGCACTATAATGTAGTATCATCTTCTGCTTATCTGAAGATAAGCAGGACTTGGTAGGACTTGTTTTAAAGATTAAAACACTATCCACTTGCATATGTAAAAGAAGGGATTCTTGTTCTAAATCATTATGATTATGAGTATAGTTTATTTATGTTGTTTAAATAGTTTGAGAGAGACATTTTCAGTTTGTGCTTAATAAATAAGATTATTAGTATTCCAAGGCACTAGATACCCTCTTTACTGAATTTCATGACAGAAAGAGAGAAAATGTTTGAAGACAAGAATGCCCAACTCTGAAACAAGTTGTTAAAGGGAGAAGATAGAGCCAAAGCAGTTCTGTCTTTATAACATTCTGCAAAACCCATCTGTTTACCATAGCTTTCCCATCATAGCCAAAGACAAGGAATCTCACTGCAATATAATAGAACAAGCAATTGCAATACCGATGTCTTATTCTTATCACTGTCTTCTCCTGTGCCCTTTCTCTGATGAGAGTGATCAGTACCAAGTGCTTCATAGGAACTGCAAAGGGATAGTAGAGGGCAAATTTGGAGTGCTCAGCCCATACAATCAATTTCTTTATAGCTTTCTCAAGTCAGCATTTGCTTTATTTCTTAAGTTTTATGCCTTACATTTTTCCCTTACTAATATACATGTGAAAGTTATCATTATCCATTTACACATGTAATCCTTTTTTAATTCTATTGTATTCTTAGCTTTTCATGATATTTTGATGTAACGAGTTCTACCAGTCAAGCATATAATTATAATTTAAAATGTATTTCTTTTTATCTTTCTAAATTTGTCACCATTTGCTTTCACCAAGTGTTCTTTATTTTGTAAAATGACAAATGAAGAAGCTGATATATCTCTTGAATGAGCTCTTTCATTTTGTATACATTTGGTGTGTCCCATCTTATTCATCTCTCTGAGCAAGTCAGTCCCGGGATTTCTAATCTCTTCCTCCAACACTCTAATATTTTCCATTGCCTCTTTCTTCAGTCCATACAATTCCCACTAAAAATTGTTTCACACAAATATAATTTTTTAAACTAAACACACCAATTACAGAAAATTAGGTAATCTCATCTTCATTCATGGGAAAAATCTATTTTTATGAGCTTTGTTGAAGTCTTCTTTAAATGTGCTAGGAACTGTGCCAAATCAAACTGGCACCTTACGGAAGGCTCAAATAATTTCAGATAAGTATTCCATCCTGGTGTAGGTTCCCTTCTGCTTGTTCTCCTCCCTCTGCTTGTTTCTAATATTTCACATTCTCCATAGTGTGTGTGTGGAGGGATGAGGTCACCGTAAGTCTGATAACATCTTCTGGGCTCATTGCCATCTAAAGAACCTGTGTATTTTAGGTATTCCAGAGGGTCAGAATCATGTAATACATTATTTATTTCCTTTAACCCAGGCAAGATGTGAAAACTCCAGATGGCCTAGCACATCGTGCCAGACTTCTTGAGTTACCACCAAGGATTTCATAAAATATCAATAAAGACAGCAGTAGACCAGACCTTGAATCAAGGAGTAAAGAGGGTGAATGTGGGTAAGAAGGGTCCACAAAGAGAAGTAACAGAGTGAAAAGAGAATGTTAGTGACTCGGTAACTTTACTGCACTCATCCCTCTGAAATCTGAGTATTGTCAATATAATATGCAAACACTGAGGTCTGGGATAGATACACAAGACAAATGACTGAGGTAAAAAAAGAGGAGTAGGATCAGAAATCTTACTGGGAGAAGGAAAGTTGGGGTCACAGATTTGGTTAGAAAGAAAGAGATGAAAAGATTCAGTATGGATGAGGAGGGATGATCACAATCTTTAGAAGTTCAAAGAAGCATTAAATTGGTGGAGAATTTTCCAGAGGATACTTCTAAGCTTTCTAAGGTTTGCTAGTCACAAGTAAAAGAGAACAGTGAAAATAACTACAGATGTTTAATAAAAAAAAAAAGGAATTTACAATCCGAGGTTTTTTAAAATACCTGCTTCATATGTTCTATTACATATCCCAGGGATATGTTTTAATAAACATAGGCCCTAATCTTGCAAACGCCGATGCGCATGTTTTAATTTTAATGTCATTATGTGTGTGCTTAAAATTACACATATTAACAGGACTGGGGGGTGCACTTTGTAGTGTTTGGAAACAAATTTTGTTTTAAAGAGAGCAAAACTGAAATTTATTACGATAAAGCATCACTGCATGATCACAATGTCTGTGCTGCAAGCTATGTGTGTGATTTTTCCGGCTCGTGAACACAAACTTTTGTTAACGTTCATCGAGAGAGCATAAGTAGCAGTGGAGCTGAGGAATAGCTAAGCAGTGCTGAGAACATACTGTTTTCAGGCAGGTTTATAAGCCTCCTGGCTCAGCAGCGTTATTTTGAAACAACTCGCATTATTTCAAAATAACTAGGCGAGCATCTACACAGCAAGCCCATTATTTCTAAATTATTTCTAAATAATGGGTGTCTTATTCTGAATTCTGTAACCCCCATTTTATGGGGAATAACGCCTAATTTGAAATAATTATTTCAAAATAGGGCATGTGTAGACGTGGCGGCAGAGGTTATTTCTAAATAAGTGGCCTCCAGGGCTTCTCACAGCTGACCTGGTAGCCACTCTGTCCACATTCATCAGAACTTTGTAGTTCTCCTTCCCCTGCAGCCCTTAAAGTTGCAGCCTCAGGGGGAAAAGTTTGTGGTATGATACAAGCCCTAGTAGCACCACAGCACACAGCAGCACCCAGCTCTGACTTTACTGCTGCCATGGCAGAACCCAGCACACCACCTGAGTCCCCCCACAGCTGCCAGCACAGCTCCAAGCCCCTGCTCAAGGAGTCGAGGAGGTGGGCCCCATCCTGGACTGGTGAAGAGATCCTGGATCTCATTGAAATCTGGGGAGATGAGGAAAACCTCCAGGATCTCTACACCAGGTGCAGAAATGCTGACATATATGGCTGGATGGCCAACAGCCTATGCCAGAGGGGCCACATGCACACCCTGCAAATTGCTATTTTGGAATAAGTGTTATATCTCATGGAATGAGGTTTACAGATTTTGAAATAAGCCATCCGTTATTTCAAAATTATTTTAAAATAATGGAAATGTTGTGCAGAGACACACGTTTATTTCAAAATACCTGTCTGTGTAGACGCACCCTTAAAAGTGGTGTTTGGGAGAATAGTGTTCCAGCCTAGATTGTAAAGACAAGTTGAATGTGCTTGAAGGCAAAAGATAGAGGAGTCAGTGAAAGCAGACTCTTTCCAGCATGATAAGAAATGGTTTTTTTCTGTGCCCTTCTCATATTGAGTACAGCCACACCTAATGGCATTTTCTCCCAGAGGACATGAGGGAATACATGCAGATAATCTCCAATACTACAAAGATTGCTTCACCAGGACACTTGCCACCAGGTGAGCAAAACCACGCTTCCCCCAGGGTTGTTCTTCTGAAGGTGTGACCACAGTCCCAAGACTTGCAACTTCTACGTTCCTCCTGGTGGTGGGGAAATAAAAGCAAGCTTCTCCCTACCAGACCAAGGAACACCTTCTCTGAGGCTTTCATTTCTGCCCCGGTTTAAATCAGGTGAGATGGGAAGCCAATGAAAACAATGTACCCACCACATATCAAGGTTTGCTTATTTCCACTCTGTCCTTTTTCTGTGGATTTATTGTTCTGAGTCTCATTATCTACCTTCAAGGTAGCTTTGACCAGACTAAGCTATTGCCTGAACGTCAAGTCTTAGTATGGTTAGACAGCAACTAATTCCAGATTCAGGCAGTGCACATTAGAAAAGAGAGTTTGATCATGTTGAGTTCCAGAGTTTGGGGTCCAAACTGAAAGACTGGTGAGAAAAGAGATTTCATTCTGATGAGAGGGTGGGCACAACCATTTTGGAAGCCACATTACACAAGTGTCCCATTGCCTGATGGCCTGAACCTTGAGGGTACGTCTACACAGTAGCGTTATTTGGAATAACTGATGATATTCTGAAATAACATAGCTTTTATTTTGAAATAATGTCGGGCTGGAGGACTTCTTATTCCAACTCATGGTAATCCTCATTTCATGAAGAGTAAGGGAAGTCAAAGGAAGAGTGTTCTTCCTTCGACTTCCTGCTGTGTGGACAGCACCAAAAGCCGAATTAAGCTATTTCAACTTAAGCTACGCAATTGATGTAGCTCATGTTGCGTAGCTTAACTTGACTTTAGCCTTCCTGTGTAGACATACCCTAAGACAGGACAGTAGCTATATAGGCAGAAATAAAGCATGTTCTGTTTGTTCAGGGCTTGTAGGAAAAGAAATTTGTATGAGTCTCCCTTGGGAGGGGAACTGAGAGAGGGGAGTATGAAGAAGTGTCTTTGCAGAACACTATACAGATGGCAGTTTCAGTGGTTGTCAAGTAAATGGTTTGGTATCATCGGTAAATTTTGCCACTTCACTGTTTACCCATTTCTCTAGATCATTTATAAATAAGTTGAATAGGATTGGTCCCAGGACAGACCCTTAGGGGACCCCACTAGTTGCCTCTCTCCCCTCTGAAAACTTACCGTTTATTCCTACCCTTTGTTTCCTGTCTTTTAACCAGTTATTAGTCCACAAAAGGACCATCCCTCTTCCTTCCCCCATGACAACTTACTTTACTTAAGAGCCTTTGGTGAGGGAACTTGTCAAAGGCTTTCTGGAAATCTAAGTACACTATATCCACTGGATCCCCCTTGTCCACATATTTGTTGATCCCCTCAGAGAACTCTAGCAGATTAGTAAGGTATGATTTCCCTCTACAGAAATCATGTTGACTTTCCCCAAACAAATTATGTTCATCTACATGTCTGCCAATTTTATTATTTACTAAAGTTTGAGCTAATTTGCCCAGTACTGACTTTAGAGTTACCGGTCTGTAATTGCCAGGATCACCTCTAGAGCCCTTTTTAAATATTGGAGTCACTTTAGCTCTCTTCCAGTCATTAGGTACTGAAGCTAATTTAAAGGATAGGTTACAAACCTCAGTTAATAGTTCCGCAATTTCCCATTTGAATTCTTTCAGAACTCTTGGGTGAATGCCATTTGGTCCTGGTCACTTGTTACAGTTAAGTTTATCAATTTGTTCCTAAATTTCCTCTAATTGCACCTCAGTCTGCGACAGTTCCTCAGATTTATCATCTAAAAAGAATGGCTCAGGTTTGGGAATCTCCCCAATATCCTCAACCATGAAGACTGAAGCAAACAATTAATTTAGCTTCTCCGCAATGACTTTATCATTGTTGAGTGATCCTTTAGCGTCTTGATGGTCCAAGGGCCCCACTGGTTGTTTAGCCAGCTTCCTGCTTCTGATGTACTTAAAAAACATTTTGCTATTACTTTTTGAGTTTTTTGCTAGCTGTTCTTTAAACTCCTTTTTGTCTTATCTTATTATATTTTTATACTTAATTTACCAAAGTTTATGCTCCTTTCTATTTTCCTCAGTAGGATTTGACTTTCACTTTTTAGAAGGTATCTTTTTATCTGTCACTGTTTCTTTTACTTGGTTGTTAAGCCATGGTGGCACTTTTTTGGTTCTCTGACTGTGTTTTTTAAGTTGGGGTATACATTTAAGTTGGGCCTCCTTTATGGTGTCTTTGAAAAGTTTCCATGCAGCATGCAGAGATTTTACTTTTGTCACTGTACCTTTTAATTTCTGTTTAACTTCCTCATTTTTGTGTCGTTCCCCTTTCTGAAATTAAATGTTGAGGTGTTTTTCCCACCACAGGGATGTTAAATTTTACTACATTATGGTCACTATTTCCAAGTGGTCCAGTTATATTTACCTCTTAGACCAGATCCTCCACTCCACTTAGGACTAAATCAAAAATAGCCTTTCCTCTTGTGAGTTCCTGTACCAGCTGCTCCAAGAAGCAGTCATTTAAGGTATAAAAACATTTTATCTCTGTATCCCATCTTGAGGTACATGTACCCAGTCAGTTTGGGGATAGTTGAAATCCCCCACTATTAATTGATTTTTTTTATTTTGATAGCCTCTCTAACCTCCCTTAGCATTTCATAGTCACTATCACTGACCTGATCAGGTGGTTGATAATATATTCCTACTGCTATATTCTTATTATTGCAGCATGGAATTACTATCCATAGAGATTCTATGGAACATTTTGGCTCATTTAAGACTTTTACTTAATTTGATTCTACATTTTTTTCATGTATAGTGTCACTCCCTCACCAGCACGACCTGTTTCGTTGTATATAGATTTTACCATTCAAATCTAGGTGGAAGAAGAGGGTAGCCAAATTAATCACACACATTATTTCAAGTATTATTAGGAAAATTAAAAAAAAACAAACCTAATTTCCTGTATTCTACCCATTGACTGGCTATTCCGGATCCTGGTTTCTGCAGTTTGGGCAGCTTAAGGTTTGCAAGACCAATGCCAAAATAAATATGCATAATCTGAATTCCTCAAGACTAAGTTGGAGTTGATCCTGTTTTGCAGCAGGCCTGAGTTTGTCCCTCTCTCTTTGTGATTCATTGGAAGCTGCAAAGCAGTTACTTTCAGAGATAACTCATACCATCAGACAAGTAAACGGAGGATGAAACCGAAACAGAATTTTATAATGCTTCTGAATATGAGTGGGCCATTTAAACAGTGTCAAGTCCAACAGTCTGAAGCTTAAGAGTAATACTAGAAAAAGAAATAAAAAACCTTGAAAAGGACTCTGAGTTGAAAATAGAACAAATCTCAGGTGAGAAAATAATGCAAAGTACTACACCTAGGCAGGAACAATCAGTTTCTTACACACAAAAATTGGAAGTGACTCTCTAGGAAGGAGTCCTGAAGAAAGGGATCTAGGGGACATAGTGGACCACAAGTTAAATATGAGTCAGCAGTGTGACAATGTTGCAAAAAAGCAAACCTCATTATGGGATGCATTAACATAAGAACATAAGAACGGCCGTAGCGGGTCAGACCAAAGGTCCATCTAGCCCAGTATCCTGTCTGCCGACAGTGGCCAGCACCAGGTGCCCCAGAGAGGGTGGACCGAAGACAATGATCAAGCTGTTTGTCTCCTGCCATCCTCTCCAGCCTCTGACAAACAGAGGCCAAGGACACCATTTTATCCCTGGCTAATAGCCTTTTATGGACCTAACCTCCATGAAATTATCTAGCTTCTCTTTAAACTCTATTATAGTCCTAGCCTTCATAGCCTCCTCCGGCAAGGAGTTCCACAGGCTGACTACACGCTGTGTGAAGAAGAACTTTCTTTTATTAGTTTTAAACCTGCTACCCATTAATTTCATTTGGTGTCCTCTAGTTCTTCTATTTAGGGAACTAATAAATAACTTTTCTTTATCGGCCCTCTCCACACCACTCATGATTTTATATACCTCTATCATATCCCCCCTCAGTCTCCTCTTTTCTAAACTGAAAAGTCCCAGTCACTTTAACCTCTCCTCATATGGGACCCGTTCCGAACCCCTAATCATTTTAACTGGACTCTTGCAAGCAAGATGCAAGAAGTAATTCTTCCCCTCTACTCTGCACTGATTAGGCCTCTGGAGTATTATGTCCAGATCTGAACACCACATTTCAGCAAGGTTGTGAAGAAATTAGAGAAGGTCCAGAGAAGAGCAACAAAAAATGATTAAATGCTTAGAAATCATGATGTATAAGGAAAGAGTGAAAGAATTGGGATTGTTCAGTCTGGAAAATAGAAGACTGAGAGGGGACATGATAGCAGTTTTCAAGTATCTAAAAGGGTGTTACAAGGATTAAGGTGAACAAATATTCTCCTTAGCTTCTGATGATAGGAGAAGAAGCAATGAGCTGAAATTGCAGAATAGGAAATTTAGGTTGGACATTAGGAAAAACTTCCTAACTGTCAGGATGGTTAAGCACTGGAATAAATTCTGGAATCTCTGTCATTGGAGATGTTTTAGAGAAGGTTAGACAAACATCTGTGAAGAATGGTACAGATGGTGCTTGATTCTGCTGTGAGTGCAGGGGACTGGACTTGATGACCTCACAAGGTCCCTTCCAGTTTTAGTATTCTATGATTGTGACTCTCACAACTTAATTAAGCATAATAATTCTCACATATGTTACTGAATATCCAATGATTTTCCTTTTGCCATCTTTGGAACTTGTGGGGTTTAAGAACATGTCTTCAAAAAGTGAACGAATTATGGATATTTTAACAATTAACTGTGTTGTTATGTATAGTTTACATTTTGGTATTAGCACAATATTTTAAACAATTTCCAGTGACATCATGGCAATAGCAAATACCTTTGAGGTGTATAGAGTTAAATTAGTATTACAAATAGCATCTCAGAAGACAATGATGTAAACATCAAAGCAGTTCAGTTACTGAACTGAAGCATCATGAGTCATAAAAACTCCAGTTCTCCAGTGACATTCTTGCCAAAGATAATGCAGGCATAAAGGCAGAGCAAACAGATAAAGCCAGCAAACTACTAGCATTTGAGACCCGTGCTTTGCTTTTCATTCTCTTCACTTTCATCTCTCTTTCAAGCATCTTTCTTCAGCCTCTGACTCCCTAATGCAAAGCTAGTCCCTAGCTCCATCTTCCCATCTGCAAGCGTCACTTTGAAAGTTTTCAAGTCCCTTTTGCAAACATACTTGAACCTGAGCCTACGTTGGCTTATTGGCCTTGGAATTATCCACAGGTTCTCTGCATGGATGATACATGGTATATATCCACTGTCCATCTAGAGCAGATGACCAAGCCCACAGAGATATCTGTTTTTGATAATAGTGATTAGATTTAGAAATTTTGTTTCTCAAGTACTTCAGTTTCAGGAACCGAGGATTCCCACTTGTTTAGAATATGGCAAAGACAATAGGTGTGGAAGGTAACTAGCCTCTTCTCATGCCAGCTTCTGGTGGTCCAAGTCTCACCATCATACAGCAGAGTGTTCACAACTCATGTTTGGTTAAGCCTATATGCTAGTGTTCCATGTCAGTTTCTTGTTATTCCCCCCCCACACACACTTGGTTAGTTGGCTGAACTATAGATTTGTAGGACTGGAAGAGACTTTGAGAAGCAAAGAAGTTATGCTCGCTTTATTCTGGATATACACATTCAGTTAGGACTCCAAGTCCATTTCCTTTGCAGAAATATCAAAATCCTCCACAAAATGAAATTATATCTATCCGCAAAGCCCTACGGGCCAGATTTCCCACTCAAGGCAGTGACAATTACGCACATATATCTGAGAGCAGTTGCTAGCTCTAAGCATTATAATATATAATCTAGTTCAAATGATCATTTCTCATAATCGTTTATCAAAATGATTCCAACATAATTCATAATACAGTCTCCATTTCTTTTTGCCCAGTATGCCATAGGAGAGTATTGCCATTTACATATTTTCTCATTCTGATTTGCTCTCAGTGCTTACATAAAACTTGGGTTGATTTTTTTAAATGGGATAAAACATTATTTATTTATTTATTATTTTAAAAATATGACTCAAAAATGCCCTTCATCTAGTGGCCCACTTTGAGAAAACTGCTAACAGGCTGCTCCAGTTTGTTTACTTCATAGCTGCACAGCCACAGGTCTAGACAATTGAAAGGAAGCACGATTTAAAAGTGTGGCTTCAGAACCCACACAGTGCAATGGGAAAAATGAGTTCTAGTGCGGGCTCTGACATGGATTCCCTCTAGCCTAGGGATATTCACTGAACCTGGCTGCCTCAGTTTCACTATCTAGAAACTAAGAGCTAAAGGAATTATTGTACTGGCCGTATAGAGACATTATATTAATTAGTTAGTACTTTTCATTTGTGAAATTATTTGCTTCTACATTATTATTAATGTTAATGTATGATCAGGTCAGGTCAGTAAGTTCTGCTACCCACATACCCAGTGGTGTTTTGGTGCTTGGCACCTACATTGTAAACCCCACAACATACTGAGTGGTAGGAGGTATGCCAAATCCCCACTGGACTGAGAAATGCTGTACACAAAAGGAGGGACTCCATTTGGCACTGCTAACCTCCATCTAGTTCTCATCTGAATAAAGACTAAGGGAGATAATCCTAACCCCAAATCTGATGTAAAGAAAACATCAGGTGGTTGGCTCTACTCTGCCAATCCTCTGCCCTTCTACAACATCTCCCTGGCACAAAGGACTGGTCCCTCCATGTTGACTTTCTCCTCAGATGACTGAAGGGAGTGGGTGCATCCAAATGCAGCCACACATCCAAAACATGATTGTAATCATCTTTTTACAAAATATGCTTGTGAGGTTTTGCAAACTAATAATTCACTGCTCAATAATATCACAATGAAATGTGTGTAGCAATAAGTCATGTATCATTTTAAATGTTAGCTGAAATTATTTCTGAAATGTGGTTACTAGGTAAGTTCAGATAGAAAAGTTTCTCAAAACAAAGACCAAGCTGGCTCTTCTAGCCAGGTGTCATCAAAATTGATAGCCAGTTACCTGTCAAGTGGCCATTCTTTGGACAGAGGTTTGAAGCACCAGGCTGTCTGGGCACCGCTGAAGGCACCAGCTCAGGGGGTATGTCTACACTTGCCCCCTACTTTGAAGTAGGGAGGCAAATGAAGCATACCGAAGTTGCAAATCAAGCCCGGAATTTAAATATCCCACGCTTGATTTGCATGTTCCCAACTGGTCGCCATTTTAGAAATTCACTAGCCCAGAGTAACTGCCCGCGTCTACACGCGGCAGTGAAACGGGAGTCCGAATTAAAGCCCTAACTTGAATTAGCTGGTGTTCCTCCTGCAATGAGGTTTACCAGCTAATTCAAATTAGGCTTTAAATCGGACTCCTGCTTTCACTGCCGCGTGTAGACGCGGCAGTTACTCCGGCTAGTGAATTTCTAAAATGGCGATCGTTGAACATGCAAATCAAGCGTGGGATATTTAAATCCCGGGCTTGATTTGCAACTTTGGTATGCTTCATTTGCCTCCCTACTTTGAAGTAGGGGGCAAGTGTAGACATACCCAGGTCGAATTGCTCAAAACCAGGGCTACTTACAGCACTCGACTGGAGACCTTTCCCAAATAGGCTACAAACCAGTCACACAGAGTGCTTCAGCTGCCACTCCAGCCAGCAGGAAGCCTCACGAACAAAACCCCTCAGACACCTCAGCTCTCCCTGTGCCACAATCAGGCTCGGGCCTTACACACAGGTGAGAGGTTATAAAACTTATTTCTGTTTCACATGCAAGTAGCCATTATGCACTGGCTAGGCTGCAGGTTTCCAGACTCATTCCTCGGGTGTGTATTGGCCACTTTGAGAGGCAATGTCCATGAAACAGGGCTAGTTAGCATAGCCATTTACTGAACAATCCTTCCTCACAATAGGCAGTCTAAGCCCATTGCTCTTTTTTAGACAGAGAACATTTACAATACAAGAACAGAGCCCATATTCATAACTTCATATACAAAAATCACACAAGTACATGAGTATCATACATAGAATCAGTAAAGTATAAGCTTCCATTTGGTACCTCATATTGCTCACTTTGTGCAGAATTTGGGCCAAACACCCCTCCGTGGGTGCACTAGTGGTCTGTCTGCTCACTTTAAAACCCAATAACGTGGCAAGGGGCCAGGACACATAATGGTGTTGAACCTTTCATCAGCAGACTCTTTGTCTCTGGCCTTAGAGCAGGAAAACTTTATGTAGAGAAAACCTTCAGAAAAATGCATTACAAGAGGGGATTTGACTATAAAAGTGAGTAGCAAAAAAGCACCCCAAGGTATCTCTTCTTATCTCTCTTTCTTTGTTGTTTTTTTCCTGCCAAGAAGACAAAGAAAGTGGCCATTTGACTTTTATAGAAATCCTGACTCAAAATAGGGTCAGCCCTGTTGTGGATGTGTAGTACCAACAGGTGGAGCCAAACCTGGGACCCCTAAAACTTTCAGCTCTATAGTCTGAGCCAAAAGCCAGTTGGCTGTTAGCTAAGGCTGTAGAAGAAACTTATTCCAGCTTCTAGGGTCAGCATTGCTAGACCAGGGCTGTAACCAAGGTTCCCTATAAACTGTGTGACAGGGTGGCCTCACAGATGCTTAATAAGCCCCACCCAGAGGCTTAGGGCTGTAGGCACAGAGCTTCCTGGCTAGGGAGGGGCATTCCTTCAGCAGCAGAAGCTCCCCTGCTCCAGACAATGAGGGTGCTAGTAGGGAAAGGGACACAAGGAGGAAGGAGGGAGTAAGTAAGTGGCTGGGGTGGGAGGGGGAGAGGAAGGGGGTCAGAGCTAGACTGCAGTTGCCAATGCCTGCAACTCTGAGAAGCAGGATTCTACCCCAGCTGGACTTCAAGGGGGGAACAGATTGCATGGGGGTAGGTGGGGAAAAGAGGGGGTGGGTAAGAGCTGGCATCTGTGCCCTTTACAACATCTGTATACTTGGTGTGTCCCTAGAAGACAAAAAAATTTTCGCCTTCCATCCTGAATTCAATGGGAGTTTTAGCTTATCTCTTTCCATTCTTACACAAGCAAGAGAGTATTATTTATCTTTGCGCTTTCCATGTGTTTAGTATCCTTTATCATTTGTATTACTGAAGAACCAAATGGACCTAACTCAAAGCTTTCTTATGTTGAGCACTGTACAAATTAATGCATAAGGTTATTATGGTTATAATACTATTCATAACTTCCTTGTACATTATTTTCTATCTTTGATTTTTTATAATTATCCTTCCATTCTCTCTTGTTCTGGGTACATATGCAATTGAGTGATATCAGGATTAGGCAGTAATCACTGCTTCCTTGTCTCTATTATTCTTTTCCCCCCGTGTTAGTCTGTTTGGTTGTCTTTTGAATTCATGACACTGTGCATTTTTGCTTAATTTTGTATCAGCTGTCAGGTTATTAGAGTGGTTATAAATGTCTTTAATGTTGTTTCCCTCTGCTACAGTTCATGTGTCCTTGGTCTGATGCACATCTAATATTGTGCTGTGTACCCATTTTTAAGCTGCTTTCAACAAAATATTTACTATCATATATAAGTCTTTTATTTTCTTTATAGAAATAGTATTTTTAAATGCCCTTACCAAAATCCTCTCTACTTGGATTCTACTTTCTGAGTAGGGAAAGACCTTTAAGGTAAGACGTTTTTGGACCTTAAGCCTAGGGAAGAAACTATAAAGAGGTTGTACATAGCAGAGATTTCTTCGTGTTTATGAAACCACAGACAATGATAGCCAATCTCTTCTATTTGCAATTAATATGCCATGCCAGCACAAAAATAACCTGAAAACATCAATTGCAGTGGATAATGTTTGGGTTAGCAAACACAGAAAGATTAAAGATGATATAAACAATAGTGGATTTTATAAGAAGTTTGTAAGTCAGAAAGACACTTTCTCTAGACATCAAACCCACTTTTCAAAATACAAAGTGAAATCCATGAAAATACCTTGATTATTCATTTCTGCCTTTAGGGATCAACAACATCTCCTGCTGCAAGCAGTGACAATAAATCTGTAAGGCAATAAAAGTGACGAAAATTAGTATGAAAATTGTATTAAGGTTTTACAAAGATAACCAATAGACTCATATTGCTGTATCTGAGCCAAGAAATATGCTACAAAGATAAAGAGTCGTCATCAGTAATAGGTTATTTCTAGGGGACTCGTTAGTTCAGGGGATTGGTAATGGGATATCGATTTTCTCATATTGAGGTCATTAGTTTTCCTCCCCCAGATCTCTCTCCTGCAGGTACATCCATGGGAGGGGGAAATCTAGCACCTCCCAGCTCCCCAACCTTTTTAACATTTATTTTTTATTGAGAAAAGAAAGGTAGTAGAGTCTGTGTGTAAAGGAAATAAGAGGTTGAGCCTTGACCCGCTGAAACCAAAGGGATTTTGCTATTTATTTTCAATGGCTGCAAGATGAGCCACTAAGTGGTCCCAATTAAGTTACGTGTTGATACAATCCACTGGATTTATGGTGTTATCTTTGTATTGGCTGCCTCACTTCACCCTCTCTAAATTGGGACCTTTACCATGTGCGGAAGAGAGACTGAAAACAAATGCAGTCTAATCATGTCACATCCTCTTCCAGCTCACCGTCTTCTCCCAGAGCCTACTTACTGCACTTAAGTAGATTAACTCACAGAGCGCAACCCATAGTTTGAGGAAAATGGGTCAAAGTTCTGAAGGAATCTCTGTTCTGCAAGAGGAGAGTCGTATATGGAGAGGCATCTCCATGATCAGAGCTCTCGGGCAGTGGTTCTCAAAGTGCAGTCCATGGACCACTAGTGGTCCACCCTGCCTCCCAAGTGGTCCATGGCTTGAACGCAGCCCCTCTCATCCCCACACAATGGGGAGCCCACACAGCCGCGAGGTTTGGAGCACTGGCTCTGGCTTCTGGGCACACGGGAGTGGGGGGAGGTGAAGAAAGCCATGACCAGACCCGGCTCCCCACTCGTGTCTGCTCCCTATGCCCCCTAGAGCCACCCCAGCTCCCCACCCACCTCCACCAGGCATAATAGGAACCCCGAGCAGAGCCGGGACATCCCCCTCAACAACTCCTCCCCCCCCGTGGGATTGTTGCCCTGCCTCCACATGCACACTGATGCTGCTCTGCTTGCCCCGGCCAAGCCAGCATGTGGGGACCTGCAGGTTGTGGTGGGGGAACAGGCAGCCCTGCCCCCACATGTGTGCCACTGCTGCTCCACCTGCCTCAGCCCCGCCAGCATAAGGGGATCTACAGCTGCGGGGAGGGCGGGAACAGACTGCCCTGCCCCTGGGGCCTGGCTGGGACCATCCCTGGGCATGCAAGATGTGCAGGGGGAATCTGGAGTGTCAAGGGTTGGGGGGTGATGAGGCAGCGGGGCGACTGGGAGAGAAGGAAGCAATGGAGTCTGCCCTGGTGCCTTCGAAAACCAACCCTACTGCCTGTCTGCCACCACAGGTGGCACAGGGACCCTGCACAGAGCCGGGAACCCCACCCCTATGGGAGGGGTGAGGAAGTGGGGGCCAAGGGAGGGGGAAGTAAGAGCCAGGATGAGGAGGAAATGGGGAAATTGGGGACTGCTGTGTGTTGAGGTCATGCTCAGAGATTGTAGGATCTGGGGGCACATGGTAAAGTGTGACCTTTCCCCACAGGCAAGGCTGTGCAAGGAGCAGACCCCAGGGACTGCCCACAGCTTGACCCATGCCAGGGAGCAGGGAACCGGTTAAGGGACAGAGCACAAGCCCTGAACCAATGCAGGAGGAGAGCAGGCCTGGCCTGCTTTCAGGGAGAACAAGGATGCTCAGGTCAGTCTGTTGCTTTGATATCAACCCCTGCTCTAACAAACTAGACACTCCCCCAAGTGGGGACAGATCATCAACCCCTTTAGCATCACCTCAGGAAACTGAGGTCAGCGTCAAAAAGCAGTTCTTCCTGAAACCCACTGAACAACTGTGCAGTGCTACTTTTATGCAGCTTCACCCCAGAGGTGGCTGCATCTCAGCACTGAGCATCCCTGCCTAAACAACTCCCCTAACCCACCCAGGGCCAGCTGCTTCTCTGCACCAAGTGAGAGATCCCTGTATAATCAGCCCTAGTGTCAATGCTGCACAGTCCCTGGCTGTCTCATAGCCTGTGAAGTGAGAGTCCTGCTGTGAGCCAACACCTCTGGCAGGGTAAATGAACCGGACAGTCATGGGAATGGGGGAGCCCAGGAGCTACTCACTGGCCAGGAGGGAGCTGAGCTCCCTCCCCATCCCAACCTCGCTGGGGGAAGGGAAGTGCAGTGACGGGCTGTCCAGAGGCTTTCCCAGCTGCAACGGGGCGTGAAGCCAGGTAAGCGTTCCCCCTCATGCTCAGATCCCTGCACCCCCCCCATCACTTACCCCCGTCACTTACCCTCCTCTCCCTGCCAAGACCCCACACTCCCAGCTTGCTCCTATACTTTCCCTTTGCTCCTGCACCCTCGCTTCTGGCCACATTCTGCACCCTCTCTTGCTCCTTCACCTCCCTCCAGCCAGACACCTACTCCTACCCTGCTCCTGCACCCTCCTTCCTGGCCACACACTGCACCCTCTCTTGCTCTTGTTCCTTCATCCCTGGCCAGACACTCTACTCCCACCCTGACCTCGCACCCTCACCCCTTACTGTACCCCATCCCTAGTCCACTCACTGGTAGCCCTGTCCCACACACCGAACCCTTCATTTTTGTCGCCACACAGAACCTAAGGGGGGGTCCACAAAATCCATTAACTCCGGGACCTCAGAAAAATAAATCTGGCCTATGAGAAACCCTGAACCTCAGTCCTCGCTGTCCCTTTCCCTCACCTCATGGGGCTGGAACGCCAGAGGAGTAAAGTGTCTCAGTTGGGGGGCCTCATCAGTGAGAGTTGGGGGGGGGTTTGGAGGAGTTTTTTTGCTTCTCACTTGTGTGGTCCCCAACTGATTTTTCTGTGGGTCAGTGGCTTTCAACCCCAAAAAGGTTCCCCACCCCTGCCATAAATAAAGAAAACATTGAAACCTTTCGTGTTGGACATAAATTAATATTTTACTTTATTTTAAATGAAGTTTGATAAACTAACATGAGAAAGTTAAAATACTCAAACTGTTTAATAGTGTAAATTAAACCATTCTCTCTAGCTGCAGCACCAGCAAAATGTCTCGGGTGTAATTATGTAATTAATGGTGAGTTTCCATTAGCAACTGGTGGTCCACGGAAACGTTTGCATTGAGCCAGGTAGTCCACAGACCAAAAAGTTTGAGAACCACTGCTCTGGGGCCCTTTCACTTCCATTGGAAGGATGGTCCTCTTGTCAGGGCAAGGAGTTGGGTGCAGGTTTCCTCCTTTGCTGCAGACTTCCTATTTGGCCATGAGCAAGTCATTTAGCCTCTCAATGTGCCAGTTCCTAATTTGAAAAAAATATGAAGATAAACATGTTAAATGTTCTGAGACACTCAGATACTATGTTGATGAGGGGTATAGAATACCTTAGAACTCATCCAAGAACTCTTTCTGAGGTCCACAGCGCAGAGAACAGAACCATTTCCTTCCTCCAAGAAGCTCTTTTTTTTTTTTACATAATTCATCTACTTTTTATGGTAATACCTAGAAACATCAAACAAGGATCAGGGCCCCATTACATTCACTGTAGGGACAGTTGTTGAAAATCAATCAGTAATAAATCTAAAATCACCTTCTTGTTTGGATAATAGCTAGGGTGCATCTTTTCAAGGACAGATTTTCCATCTCTTATAAATAGTTACATTCTTTGTGAGCTTTAATGTACATGACACGGTAAACAAATCAGATAAATTTATTATCTGAGCATTAAACTTAAAAAAAAAAATCAGCCAATCACTTTGGGATAGAATGTTCCAAAACCAATTTATATCAAACTAAGATGGACGGAGCTAGGTACCTCATCTCAAATCCCTACAGACACTATTGGAAAAATAATTGCACATAGAACACTAGAGAAGAGAATGACATAGAGCAGAGAAGGAGAAATATTCCATATTATTTCTTTAGATTTTCCATTTTGCTATCAAATGACATTTCTGATACATACCACACCACAAAGACTATATAAACTGGGCATAATTAGTGTTATTTAAAAGGATGATGGCATAGACGGAGACTTCCTAAGGTATGATTTTAGTCAGGCACAGTAGATAAAACTATTCTGAGTGCAATAGAAGCTAGTGTGAAAGCACAGTTTAGCTGGCTAATATTCCTCCTTATCATTTTGCAGACTTTCTTGGGGAGAATTGATATAAATTGGCAAGCAAAATAGCTTTTGCAATTCAATAGGAAAATGAGGAGAAAATGAGACTTCATTCTGTGCTTTACAAACTGAGATTAACAGGTTATGAGTATTAAGCAAAGTACTAATAAATATAAAAATCAATGTATAACTTTTCTGATACCTCCAATTAGGGAAATTACATGTGACAGATGATAGCCTGAGGTGGCCGTTAATGGTGAAGGGCATGAAGGACAAAGAACTCAGACAAAGTACTTTGCAACCTGTGAGGCTGAGGAAAGATTGAAGTTCATTGAGACATGAACAGTGGCACTGGGGAGCAGGAGAGTGTGAACTGTGCGCTATAGGAGGAGAGCACAGAACATGTTGTGCAGACAAGTGAGGTAGGGTGGAGGACAATACAAGCCTTGGGTTACAGAGGTAATGAATAGCACTGAGCACAGCAGAGGTGCATCTCTGGAGGCAGTCAGGACCAAAAGGAAGACTCAAGTCATAAACAACAAGCTCAAGAGTGTTACATATATTTCTAGGTAAAAACTAGTTTCTGTGATGAACCCATTGGGCAACAAACCTCCACTCCTGTCCACTGTCTTGCTGGCCTATGACCATCCACCATTGACAAGCTATAATATCCCTGCCCTAACCAAAAGGGGAGGGGGCAAAAACTCTTTATGAAACACCCGGATCTAAGAAGTAACTTCTCTCCATGAGACAACAGTGGCTACATTGAAGGCAGGTGCAGCGAAGAGAAGCTGACTTCAGTCCAAAGGAAGTGTTTGAGGAAGCATGTGGTCAGCAGGCTGCTGAAGGAACTGGAGGCTATTAGGCAGAGAAGTTTGTGACAGTCACGCACTGTAAAGGGACTCAGATCTGTGAAGAACTATTGAGGGAGGAGCAGAAAATGGGCAGGGGTCTCGCAACCAGAAGGCTGGTCAGAGAGGGCTCTGTAGAGAACTCGGGTGACATAAAAGCAGTGGCTATCTCAGTGTGGAGGTGACCAACCCTTGTGCTGCTAGCACCAGCCCCCCTAGTAATTTCCCAGGTTTCATCTCTTGGGGGAGAAGGCTTGGGGGAAGGAATAGAGAGGGGGCAAGGTGGGAGTGAAGCAGGGGTGGGAAAAGATGGTGTGGTGACAAAGCAAGGGCAGAAGAAGATTGAGTATGGGCAGAGGAGAGGCTGGCCCAGTCCCCTTATGCCCTTAGGGATGGCTCTGGACAGCAAAACACATGGTCTGACATACTATCCTAATGACATGGAACATATTAGGTGGGATGCAGACATTTTTTAACTTAGGATATTTGGTCTCCATGGAGCTTAGGGACATAGATGATCCCTGTGACCCCACATTTTCACACACAAACACCCCCAAAGGATGGGAACAATCTGTCTTGCTTGTGGAAACTTGAAAACCATGAATCTTCCCATTCTTTTTTTTTTTTCTATAAGACAAAGAATAGAGGGCAAGATGTGTAAAGTTGTTCTGTTTGTACAGCACCAAGCACCATATGGGCCTGATCCATAATTAGAACTACAATAACATTATTGTTATTATTTATTATTGTGATAGTGAGGTGCCTAAAGGTGCAATTGGATACCTAGTGGAGCCTAACATAACTGACATCCACTGTGATTAGAGTCAGACATCTAGATGATTTTGAAAATTCTACTCAGCCTTTCTACATCTTTAAGTGCCCAAATATGTTTAAGAATGTGATTGATAGGCTCCAGTGTCTGGTTAATAGTCATCAAGCACTGGGGAAGTGGTATGATGACTATGCTGCATTGGCTTAAACCTAGTAAACACTCCTACATTTCAGTTGCTCTAATTTTCTAAGAATTGTTGGATCCATCTTTGTTGTTTAAACGGCAGCACCTCATAATTTCATAGGTTACATGGGTGATGCTGTGTAAATGAAAGGACTCACCTTTAAAGTCTCTATTTACTGCATGGCTTGCTTGAGTTCTCAGTTCAGATGCAGAATGTTTCAATCAGTCATTGAGCTCTCTTTCTCTCCCTGAGACTATGGGTCAGAGCCTCAGATGGTGTACATTAGTTGTGCCCAACCTTATTATATAGCAGGACTACAGAAACCTCAGCAGGATTGTGTGGGCTGAACTGACTATACATGTTTTAATAAGATTTTTTAATCGCCTCTATTGATTTATATTTTTTGTTCAGCTTGTTTCATAGGTATTTAATAGGTTGTTCCTATACACAGTAATGTCTATGTACACACTTGTGTAAACTGAAATGACATAAACATAACAAAACACTAATGAATCACCCATTAATATATTGTGTTGAAGCAGGCTGCAGGCCTTATGAAATGCTCTGGTGGGCTGTGTACAGACCATAAGTTGGGCACCCTAGTACACATCAGCAAAGCTATTTTGATGTCAGTACAGCTAAGTTACACCAGCAGAGGAACTGGGCTTTTATATTGCTTTTCTTATTGTTTTTCTTAATAAAAATTGCTGACAAAAACCAAAACATTCTTTTTTATATACAAAGTAGCATATGCTGCATGTGCATCATATGTAGAGATACTTCAAGTTCATTTCCTGGGGAAACGACATTAGCTTTAATTAAATTTCAACAGCACAAAATGTATTATCGCAATGCTTTCATAATAGATAACAGTAAGCTATGTTTATTTTCTCTTTTAAAGGTACATTTACATTAATCAGATAGCAAGAGCATGTTGCTACATAAGCACTAATCAAGATTGTTTTGGAGTATACGAAGCAAATAATGTCTGCACAGCTCTCACTAATGCCAAGTACTGCACTCAGCATCTCTGACTGTATTGAGTGCCAAAACGCTTGACATTAATTGTCGCTATCAGAGTCAGAGGTAATAATTGCTACACTGGATTTGTCTTTTTTTTTTTTTTTTGTCTTTTGGCTAAAAATGTTGAAAAGAAGAGCGTTTAGTGAAGAAGAATCCAATTATTTTTAGCGGCTCATATTCATTTCTGATAACATTGTGTAATGTATGATGTAGATAATGTTCTGGAAAGTGAGCATGTTATGGTGAAGGGAAGGAACTCTGATTAACTCAGGAGTTAGTTCCAAAGATCTTATTATATCTTTCTCAAAATATAAATATTACCTGAAAATTACAAGATCATGAATTTCTTTTTTTGTTTGTATTCATTTTTTACTGCAAGATAGAAAAACTATTTATACATATCTCTGGACTGGATCCAGTGGCTTTGCCTATGAACTGATATCCTGTGGGTTTGCAGTTCATCAACCCAGTCCTGAATGTGATAGCATTTGTGTTGTGACATGTGCTCATTGGGTGAGTCAGTTCATAAAGCGTACTCTGTTTCCTTTGTCATGTTGATTTTTCTCCGTATCCAATCCTAGCACAGCAACACCAAGTAAGTTGCTATAAATTTGTTTGCTTTCCCCATCACACTGTTTCCGGTGGAAGTGAAGAAAATCGCAGAAAAAGCCATGAAGGGAAAACTCTGACGGAAATGGCAACTATACCCCATTTATACATCCACATGGTCACTCTGGAAAATATGCACATGACCAAAGATGCGTGACCATGGGATGGAATCTGGAAATAGCTCTTCTCTGTATAATTATTTAATGCAAATAGAAGCTAAATTCCATGTAACATTTTTCAGATTAATTAGTACTGTTTGCAACATTCTATGTTCCCCGTGACCTTTGTCAAGGAGATCACAAACCACAAAAACTGGCTAGCAGCCAAGAGCAGTTCAGCATGGACTGGTCTTGCTGCCATTACTGAAGAGGGAAACCTGGAATGAAGGCAGAGGAGGGGGAGTCTCTCCACATAGCTGCCTGAAGTATCAAAATACTCGGTCAAAGAGCTTCTGCAGATTTCTGGCCTTGACCTTCAGTCTAATCTGCTTTTGTGCAGAGCAAGAGAGTAAATGTGTCTTGAAAACTGCACTTCAAAGCCTGCATGGTTTTTTTTTTCCCCCATTAGCTTGTTCCACACCCCTTTATACAGTACTGAAACATATGGCTCTTGTTCATGTGGGATGTTGATCAGGGCTATGTAACTGGGAACAGTGCACAAACCCACAAAGAAAAAAAAGCTGGTAAGATGTAATATTTTTTTTCTGTTGACCAATGAAACTGAACAAGTGTTTTAGGGTGTTTAGTATCAGAGAATAACTTTCAGATAATTTAAATGTATGCAAACCCTGGAGATTCAGGACACGATTTTCCAAGTTTTGACCTACTGCAAATAAGAGAAGAAATGTGATCTGGCAGCATTCTAGGGAAGTTTTCCAGAAATTACTACATACAGTACAAGACAATGGTGAAACAGGCCCCCAGAGTCTGAGTTTAGTTTAGATTAGAACCCAATACCTTAGATTTTTATCCTTATGATCTAAAGCTCTTGAGTTATACAATTTAACATGAAAATTTGCAAGTACAACCTCTTAGTATTTAGGATGCTGCTTCTTTCTGGTTAGGCAAGCCACTGTAAGAATGGCTTTTTCTCTCAGGTATTTTTGGATTTGCTTGGGGATGGTTGGTTGGTTGGTTGGGTTTTGTGTTTCTAATCTCAATAAGAAGCTGGAAATACAAACAAACAAAAATATTAGGGGAAAAAGCTGAGTATTTGTGAACCTTAAATAGGGTTGACTTCAATTTGATTCTAGAAATAGATGAAGTCTGTGGTAAAGGGAATTGTCTTTCTCTAATGTAGTTTACCTTCTTTCATTTGGACAATCCTGGTCCATATCATCGGATTGAACTCTTGAGCAGCTTTGGTCATTCCAAGACAATAATTTTTAGCACAGTTCTTCTGAATACGTATACTGCTGTAGAATTGTTAGTTGAAAGTGGCCAAAGGACAGAACTTGCAGAATTTACTAGTCTTTGAATACCTGGATGCTCTGGTAGCTAGGTCAAGGTCCATTAAAGAAGCAGTAATGTAAGCATTGCATTGTAGCTGCAGTATTTCCATCATATGTAGCCCATTGTGAATGGAATTCTAAACTCTAGTTTAAAGATTCCCTCTTTCCCATTGTATTAACCAAATTTTCATGTACACTCTTTTTCACAACTATATTTTAAGACATTGTAACCTATATCCAAGATGTAACTGATGACATCCTTTAGAAAGAGTAATCCTATAGTACCACAGTCAATATTAGTCTGTACAAGCTCATTGATACACCTGCACACAAAGTCAAAAGGAATATTTCTTTACCACGTTATTCCTTTTTTATAGTTCTAGCAATATATTTTACTCTCAAACAGCAAATCGTTTCATCTGCAGAAGCACACAAAATGTGAAATAGAGTAATATTATTTTATAGGTCAAGGTTTATAACAAGTATTTTAACAGGAAAGCCATACGAAGAGCAGGAATATATAGCTGAGGCTGTAAAAAGAAATGTTCTCCTCTGACTCAGTGGGGGAAGGGTGAGTTAATTCATCTTGTATCTCAGGAATTTACTTCAGCATAACCACATGTCTGAAGGGTGTAAAAAATCCACACCCCTGAGACACAAAACTACACCAACCTAACTATAGTATTGTCATTGTGAGGACCTAGCTACCTCCTCTTGGAGAGATGAATCTCTCTACATGGATAGGAGAATTCCCTCTCACGGGCACAGATGTTGTTTACACATAGGTGGTACTGGAGCACTGCTGTTGTGCTTCTGTAGTGTTTTAAGTGTAGACAAGCCCTCAGAACTGTGTAATCTGTGTTTCTGAAGGGTAGAAATTGTCCTTAAATTCTGAAGTCTAAAACTAATACCACCAGAGAAGAGACCTCTCATGTCCCTTTGATTTTATTGATAGTCAAATAAACACTATAGTAACTCTTGATGTTTGAGCTTATGTAGGTTAACAATTATTAACATAAATACTATAAAAGGCTGTCAAATACTAATAAGCATGTCTTTCCAATGAGCTGGCAAACTCCAGCGGAATGAGCATTTCATTGGTGATGCTGTGGCATGGAAGCTTTCATAGTACCATTTTAATAAAGAGGACATGCTCATTCATTTTTTTTGTCCACTCGTTTTGCCAGAGATTCAGTATTTATATTGGAATAGGAGTACTAGAGGTATCAAATGGTTATCACTATAGATACTGTCTATGTTGAACTGGTGTGGAAAATAATAGATATAGATATAGATGATATAAATGAGTCACAATTAAGGTTTTTTTTCAAGGGTGAGATTCTATTTCTGATCCCAAAATCACTCCCATCACTTCCAAAAGTTAGTAATATTATATCCATTTGACTGAAACACAGAATTAGGGCCTGATTTTCCTTTAGTTCTCATTGATTTTGATTGGGGCTGCCATTACTCAGCATCTCTGAAAAAAGCAGACTTTAAAGTAAGTGTCTTCAAGTTAGGCAACAAAAACATAAAGTTCACAAATTTTTAGGCCACTCTTGAAAAATTAGCTGTTTCCCAAGCTTGCACATCTAATTGGTGGTAGGGTCAACTACAGAACCCATGTCCAGTGGGCTAGATTTTTCAGTAGGTTCTGCTTGCTTTACGCTTCTCTGATGATGCAAAGCAGGAATAAGCCTCACTTAGCCAGCTAGTTATGCTAGAGGATGGATGTTTTTCCTGACTGGAGCAGCACAAATCAGAAAGAATGAAAACCCTAAGGTTTGTTTGCTTTATGTAGTTTTTTTGTGATCAAGAAACTTTCTTTTGGCACCCAGAAATCTAAGAACATTTTCACATTTCCTCAGTATCAGGAAGAGACACTCCTCACTCAGGGGAGATGCACCCCTTCCTCAGTTGTGCTTGCTGTAGCTGCAGCTGCCTTGGACAGGCAGGCACTTGCCACTTGGCTCCAAGCTGCTTCAGTGAGAGAGGGCCGCTGTTGTCCTCTCTTGCTGGGGCAGCCTGAACTCTTCATTCCCAATCCAGATAAATTTTGTTTTTCTTCTGTTTAATAATTAATTAGAGTTTAGAACTGAACAAACCAGGTAAATCTTCTATAATACAATACGGTAATGTCCTTTACAAATTTACTGATCACAAAATGTTTTGATTATCCAGTGCCATTTCAGAAGAAGAATATTTTTACAAAATATTTAGTCATATCTAAAACATCTCAGGAAAAATATTTGTAAACAAAGCTCAATATCTTGAACAGACATTCATTCAACTTGTCTCTTGAATTCTCAGACAAAACCCCTTGCTACAGTCACATCCAATATCATGGCCTCAATGGCTGTCATCTTGCTTCCCTCATGAACACGCTCAAACAGTTTGAACCACTACTACTGCTAAGATCATAATCCCTGCTTGTCATTCAAGAGACCTCACTAGAGCTGATTGGGGATTTTCTGGCTTGGTTTTTCATTGGAAAATGCCTCTTTGTTGACATATAAATGTTTTGTGGAAAAGTTTCAGGTTCAATGAACTTCTGAGGAAATACAAGAGGCAGGTTTTAATGGAAAAGCAGGCTGGTTTCCTACCAGTTTCCTTGGTGGGCTACTGAGCAAACTGGGCTTATACATTTTATGACTCCAGAAAAGATCCACCACAGGGACTTACTCAGGGCCCTGGAGTCTTTCCTGGCTCCCTCCCACAGACGTAGAAGCTTGGAAGCCCTACTTTATCCTCTCAGATTCACAGCAAGGAGCCTAGATGTGCTGTGCTCTTAGCTTGAAGCAGAGCCGTTAGGCTACCCAATCTGCAAAATGGACCCTGGCATCCTATTAGTATCAGCATGAGCTGGAGTTCTTTAGGTTTCTAGACTTTTCCCAGGGAAGACATTAATGTCCTTCAGCTCCTTCATTAAAAGTCAGGAATGCTGCCAAAATTACAAAACACTACAACTGGTAATGGCTAGGTGGGTGATGTGCGGAGACCTCTGCTTAATGTAAAAATAAGTTGCTTGCCTTCCTGCTACCTGAGCCTCCACTCAAATACACATACATACATCTTGGCTCTCGGCATAATCCACATTGTGAGTAATTGGGGCAACAACTTCCTTTTTATTAGCTGTCTATACAGTGACTAGTACAAAAGAGCTCTATTTTTTCATTTTGTCCTGCAAGTGCTACTGCGATACAAGTTTTATATTATTACTAATAAAGTACATCAACATAAAGGTTCTGAAGTTGGCCAGTTGTTGGAAGAAAGTCAATCTAAGGCTTTCAGTATATGCTTCTATGAAAATCTGTAAAGCAGTGACCATAACAGCAGCAGATTAAAACCTCCAGATGTCCAATAACAGCAGATGGAGTCCAGCAATGATCTATATCTGCTACTCACCTATAGGAACCAGGCTGCCATCAGAACTAAAAAAAACATACTTTCTGATAGCCTTTTTCAATGTTATATCACCACTGATCAAAACTAGTTGCTAAGCCACTTGTGATTAGCTAAACATGTTTGAAAAAATTCTCTTTTTGTCACTCAAGTTACCATTTGTTAATTTTCATGGGCACTTAGGTTATTTTACAGTTGATTGAGATGTATTATATAATTCAGTTCAGACTCTAATTCATGCAGTTTTGCCCACTTTTAATAAACACAGAGTAGAAAGCTGAAGCAAAGTTCTGGAATGAATAAACTAGATTCTCAGCTAGTGTTAATCAGCATACATCTTATCAGTATACATCTGGCCCAATATTTCTTATTGTATATTTCCTCTCAGTAAATGCCATCCCTTAACTGAAAAGATACTTTTGCAGACCTTTCCTTCCAAGAGAAAAATAAACTAACCAGTGAAAAATTATCACTGATTAAGCTAAGTGGGGATATTTATTTATTAATCTATGCAAACTGAAGGCAGTAATCATTCTTAATTATTTATATGAAACAACATTTCATTCAGCTTCCCCTGAAAAACAGATCTTCACTGTATCCAACACAGAACTGCTGAAATTAAAATGCAAAGAATTATTTTAAGAATTGCTTTGTAATTACTTGTACATCAGCATTTTAACAGACACTAAGAGTCGTCACTTTAAGAACAAACCAAAAAAAATGACTCTACAATTGTAGAATGCCGCTACATCAAAACCAAAGCTATATTCCTAATGGAAACTTTGCTGCGGGTGTTTGAAATATCATTCAAACCATAACTCTTTCTTATTAAATGTGACATATTTTCACTTACACAAAATGCAACCTGAGAATGAGAGCCACTCTTCTTAAAAGCGAACATATTGCAGCCTGTTCATTTATTCAGCACAGCTCATTGCCTAAGTGAGGGAGACTGTTGATTGACTCTAACTGTAGAAAACTGGTAACAGATTCAGCACAGTGGCTATTATGACTAATAAAATGTGGTTCTTCAGAAGAACAAACATCTTCCTGATAAACTAATGATAAATAATTGTAATTGCAAAATCCTAACCCCCTCAGCAACTCTTAATAAATGGACTCTACACAAGAAAGTTCTTCATGAACTTATGAGGGGTTAAAAGACACTCAGCCATCCCATACAGTGCCAACAGAGTGACTCCACAGCCTGGGCAGGTTCTGCAGGTGCTGCCACTCTTCTGAAAAGTGAAGGAGTGTTCCACTACATCTAGGGAGGATTGGATCCACCTGACCCATCCTCCACCTTGGCTAGAAGCCCTTGCTATAGGCCAAGATATCAATATGCTAGGCATGGCCCAAAAGAGCTTACATTCTAAGACAAGAGACAATAGAGGGATTCAGACCAACAGATTGGGGCAGTAAGAGAAAACAATGAGATAATACTGATCAGGATGATAGGAAGTGATTTGGCCCACCAATAGCCTGGATTTGCTATGTTTATTGTGAACATCATGGCAGAGGAGGGTTCTGAAGGAGAATAATGTGTTACTTTTGCAGATGTTTAAGGAGAGCTTTTCCCCAGCATGAGAGGCAGCATGGGAGAAAGCACAAAGGTGCTTCTTTGAAAGTGTAGTAAGTCAGAGGTCAGCATCATGGGCTGATTGGAGTTGGCAGAAAACATCTCAGTAGTGAAAGAGAGATGAGAAGTAAGGTGAGGATAGCCTATGAAAGGCCTTGAAGGTGAAGAAAAACTGCTTCTGTTTGATGTGATAGAAGACAGGGACCAGTGGAACTATGCAAAGAGAGAAGTGACAGTCAAATCAAAGTAGTACTGGGTTTCCAATGGCACTCTGGCACTGAGCCCACACTCAGAAAGGGCATGGCAGGACCATGGCCCCACCATCTCATTCCACCCTGAGCTCCCTTCCCCTGCCTGGTCTTTTATACTGACCAGTCAATTTAACTTATGTGCCAGGGAAGATAATGGAGCAAGTAATTAAGGAATTCATCTGCAAACATCTGGAAGATAATAAGGTGATAGGTAACAGCCAGCATGGATTTGTAAAGAACAAATCATATCAAACCAATCTGATAGCTTTCTTTGATAGGATATCAAGCCTTGTGGATAAAGGAGAAGTGGTGGACATGGTATCTCTAGAGTTTAGTAAGGTATTTGACACAGTCTCACATGTCCTTTCTATCAATAAACTAGGGAAATAAACCTAGATGGGGCTACCATAAGGCAGGTGCATAATTGGCTGGATAACCATTGTAAGAAAGTAATTATTAATGGTTCACAATCATACTGGAAGGGCATAACAAGTGGACTTCTGCAGGGGTCTGTTTGGGGGGAAGTTCTGTTCAATATCTTCATTAACAATTTATATGATGGCATAGGGAGTACGCTTACTAAGTTTGCAGATGATACCAAGCTAGGAGAGGTTGCAAGTGCTTTGGAAGATAGGGTCATAATTCAAATTGATCTGGACAAAAAAGAAAAATAGTCTGAAGTAAACAGTATGAAGTTTAATAAGGACAAATTAAAAGTACTCCACTAAGGAAGGAACAATCAGTTTCACACATACAGAATGGGAAGCGACTGTCTAGGAAGGAGTACGCAGAAAGGGATCTAGCAGTTTTAGTGGACCACAAGCTAAATATGAGTCAACAGTGTGTCACTGTTGCAAAAAAAGCAAACATGATTCTGGGATGCATTAACAGGAGTGTTGTGGACAAGACATGAAAAGTCATTCTTCCGCTCTACTCTGTGCTGATTAGGCCTCAGCTGGAGTATTGTGTCCAGTTCTGGGCATCACATTTCAAGAAAGATGTGGAGAAATTGGAAAGGTTCCGAGAAGAGCAATAAAAATAATTAAAGGTCTAGAGAACATTAGCTATGAGGCAAGGCTGAAGGAATTGGGCTTGTTTCGTTTGGAAAAGAGAAGACTGAGGGTGTGTTTAGACTACAGGGTTTTTTCGAAAAAACTTCCCCTGTGTCTAGACTGCTGCTGCGTTCTTTCGAAAATAAATTGAAGGAACGTGGCAGTTTTTTTGACCACAGAAAACCTCATTTTACGAGGATGAACACCTTTTTTTGAAAGTGCTCTTTCGAAAAAAGGCACTATGTAATGCAAACTGTGCTTTTTCGAAAGAGAGCATCCTGGGTGTGTCTAGCTACATCCCTCTGTCAGCAGATGGATGTAAATGAAGCACTTCAAAAGTGCAAATGAAGCGAGGATTTAAATATCCCATGCTTCATTTTCATAATCACGTAATTGCGCTCTTTTGAAAAAGCGCTATTTCAAAATTGAAAACACAATCTAGATGCTGTTCTTTCGAAAATGGGGTGCTTTTTCCAAAGATTCTGTAAACCAATAAGGTTTACAGGATCTTTCAAAAAAGCGCCCCGTGTTCGAAAGATCTGCGTCGACTGCAGTTTCAATTTCGAAATAGTGCTCTTTTGAAAGAGCGCTATTACGTGATTATGCAAATGAAGCACGGGATATTTAAACCTCATTGGTTTACAGGATCTTTTGAAAAAGCTCCCTGTTTTTGAAAGAACCACATCTAAACTGTGGTTTCAATTTCGAAATAGAGCTTTTTCGAAAGAGCGCCATTATGTGATTATGCAAATGAAGCGCAGGATATTTAAATCCCTGTTTCATTTACACTTTCAAAGTGCTTCATTTACATCCCTCTGCTGACAGAGGGATGTAGTCTAGACGTAGCCCCAGAATGCCTGGCTGCTCTTTTTCGAAAAAGCTGCTTGCTTTTTCGAAAGTACTGGTTGTAGTCTAGATACTCTTTTTCAAAAGAGGCTTGCAGTCTAGACATAGCCTGAGAAGGGACATGATAGCATTTCTCAAGTATCTAAAAGGCTGTCACAGGAAGGAGGGAGGGAAATTGTTCTCCTTGGCCTCTGATGATGGAACAAGAAGCAATGGGTTTGAATTGCAGAAAGGGAAGTTTAGGACACTTCCTAACTGTGAGAGTGGTTAAACACTGGAATAAACTGCCTAAGGAGGTTGTGGAATCTCCATCACTGGAGATATTTAAGAGCAGGTTGGATAGACATCTATAAGGGATGATCTAGACAGTGCTTGGTTCTGCTATGAGGGCAGCAGACTGGACTCGGTGACCTCTCGAGGTCCCTTTCCATTCTAGGATTCTAGGATTGTTTCTCCAGAGTCCCTGCTCATCACTCACTTCTTTCTGCCCCTATGCCCTGTGTGAGCAGTTGTCAGGTCCTCAGAGGAAAGAGGCCACGTGAGGGGGCAGGGCCTCAGGAAAGAGCATGGACAGGGCAAGTGTCCCCGCACTCCCGGCTCACAAATAATTAATCTGACCCTGAAGCAAAGAGCTAGGAAAATGATCTTTGCAGCAGAATTCTGACTGGATCTGAGCATGGCAAGATTGTGAGATGATTAGAGCCTGGACAAGAGTTTTAGCTGAATGGATGATAAGAAAGGACATATCTTACTCATGTTATGGAGAAAGAATCAGCAAGATTTAGATATAGCCGAGGTGTGAAACATCTGAGTTGAAGATGAAGTCCATGTCCCCTCCCTGTCACCCACAAGTAACAAGCAGGATGGTGAGTTCTCCACAGAGAGAAGTCCTAGGAAAGGTTAAAGAGCTCTGTTTTAGCTATGTTGAGCTTGACTTGATATTTAGACATCCATGAGGAGATGTCAAAGAGAGACTGACATTTACAGTTTGTAAAGAAGAATGCAGGTCAGAAGCCCTGCTCCCCACTTAGTTACTTCAAAATGCAGGATGTATGGTCTAAATCCTTCTCTTCCCCTTTCCCACTCTGACCACTGTCAAACTGCATTTTAGGGCATTTTAGGCATTTTTTGGCATTTTTAGGGCAATGAGTGTTTGACTCAAGAACAGATAGAGTCAAGGAAGCACTGAGTTTCAGGTGATGGAATATCATCTTCATGAATCCTTCAGAGAAGTAGATTTATATGAGAGAGCAAGGGATTTGTCCATCCTGCTGCCATTCTAAGATCTGGAGGGAAAGTCCCCAGATCCAGGGGTACCCATGGAATGCTATGTAGGGACATTCTACAACTGTTTTTATTTATTTGTTTTTAAAGTGATGCCTTTTAATTTCTGCTTAAATGCTGATGTACAAGTAATTACAAAGCAATTCTTACAATAATTCTTTGTATTTTAATTTCAGCAGTTCTGTCCTGGATACAATGAAGATCTGTTTTCAGGAAAAATTACATGAAATGTTGTTTAATATAAATATCTAAGAATGAGTAATGCCTTCGGCTTGTATAGATTGATACAACCACTTATCTTCGGCTGTGATGATTTTTCACTGGCTGGTTTATTTATTCCTTCCAAAGTCTCTATTCAGTTAAGGTATGGTGATCACTGAGGGCAATATACATTATGCAATACTGGACCATATCTTAGACGTATGCTGTTTAACACTAGCTGATAATGTAGTTTATTCATTCTAGAACTTTACTTCAGCTTTCTACCACTCTGTTTATTAAAAGCAGGCAAAGTATTGTGAACTAGATTCTGAATTGCATTATATTAGAGGATTTACCTGGTGTTGCTGAGATCCTGAACTGAAACCATTTTTGCTTTTCTTCATTTAAATCATTGCTCTGGGGTGAAACTGGGGATGATGGGCTCAGTATGCAGGCTGCCACATGGACAGAGAACGACCCCCAGCTCTCTGTCACCATAGCAGCTTGCAGCCAGGTAAGAAGAACCTGCACATGGCAGCTGCAGCTATAGCAAGCAAGCTGGGGGTGTGGTACATGCCCCCCAGCTGGAGTACAGACAGACACACGCATAAACTCTCTCAAATATAGAGTACAAAGCTGTCCCTTTCTCTACCTCTGCCCCTTGCTGGACCAATGGGGTTATAGCTATCCTTGTCCCCATCTCTGGTTCCTTGCTGCCCACTGTGGTCATTCTACAGCTGTGGTCCCCAATGCGGTGCCCGCGGGCGCCATGGTGCCCGCCGGGCATTTATGTGTGCCCGCCTAGTGACAACCTCTCGTCACTCGTGTATCGCCGCTTGTGACGGGGCATTGCCGCCCTGCACTCTGGGCCCCCCTGCTACCGCGCTGCTTGCGGCATGAGGGATCAGGTACCGGCTGTGTGCCAGCTGTTCGCACGCCGGGAGTCTGGCGCGCAGCTTTAAAGCGCTGGGGAGCGCAAGCGGCAGGGGAGAAAGAGGGCAGACAGCGCGAAATGGCACCAGCAACGGAGCTATGCAAAAGGGGCGGGGCACTGAGGAGCGATGGGGGTGACGTCACTGGGACTGGGACGGGTGGTGAGGGATTTAAAAATGGCCGGTGGAAGTGCACAGGAGGAAGGAGGGAGGCAGTGAAAAGAAAGAGCTGGGCAGTCAAACGGGAGGAGGGAGAGGTAACATTTTGCCCCAAAATGAGTGGTTCAAATAAAAGACAACGTACACATTATTTCAACGCAGAGTGGGAAGAATCCTATTGTTTTATTGACAATAAAGGGAAATGTGTTTGCTTATTGTGCGGTACTACTGTTGTAGCGCCGAAAAAACATAATGTCAAACGCCATTTCCAGACTAATCACGGCTCTTTTGACATTAGCCATCCACTTAAATCTGAGCTGAGAAAGGTTTGATTTGAGTCGATTAATTTTCTTCTATCTGCCCAGCAATCTGTTTTCATTAGACAAGTGGTAAAGTCTAAAATTGCTACTATTGCTTCCTTTAAAATTGCTCATCTGCTCACAAAGAAGAAAAAACCCTTTCAAGATGGTGAATTGTTGAAGGAAGGTGAAAGAGTAATTGCCGAATAATTTAATTAATGCCTTTTACATGTAAAATTACCTTTTTTATCTTATGGATTCATATATTATGTAATATTAAATATGATGTTTTTCATATTATTTAATGTACAAATACAAAATAAGCCTTGAAAAATTGTTGGCGCCTGCCATACTCTTCTGAAAACATGAATGTGCTATTGGCCACAAAAAGGTTGGGGACCACTGTTCTACAGTATAACTATCCCTCTACCAGACATCTCCCTTTCCATTTTATGAGAAACAATCACTTTCCAGGCACATCCCATTAACTTGGCACCACCAATCTCTTACCTTGCTTTAAGTTATAATAAGAGGAAGCTGCCTACCAAATTTGGTGTCCTAGCACTTACTGATTAGGAGGAGTTCTAGAACAAAAAGACTCTCAGAGAGATGGACAAAAAGACACACAAACTCTCTCCAATATATAGTGGATAATACATTTCAATCAATTAAATATCTTTAAAGTCCATGAAAATTAATAAGTGGGTTATCTGAGTGGCAAAAAAAAAAAATTTCAAACATTTTTAGGCAATCAGAAGTGAAATGGCAACTAGTTTTGTTTAGTTCTCAAATATGATAAAGAAAAAGGCCATTAGGAAGTGTGGGGTTCAAAAGTCCAGTATCTTGCACCACACTTGGGGACCACACTTTCTCTGTTCATACCCCAGTGTGTCTGTTTCAACATTCCCTTACAGTACTACATCCTGTTTGCCAGAGGATACTGCTGCAAAACATGACGAATGTGTTGGTTTCATTTCCTCTTACTTAATACACTCTTCCATAATTGTGGACCCCCAACACTATCGAATGGGGATGGAAATACTTCCACAAATTCAGAGACAGAAGATGTATGTTGCTGTTCTCCTTTCCCATGTCCCACACATGACACTCCTGCTCTTGCAATAGTATAGGTGAAACATTGGACCCTGAATACTTAGTAAGTGTCTATTTGAGTTATTTTTTCATCTTCCTCTATAAAGGCATTGATAGCCTTCCAAACACTCTCTGCGAGCACTGAGTCAAAGCAGGTGCTGGGTAGTAATAATTTTTCTCAGAACACAAAAGTCTGGGCAGACTGAGGTTTGTAGCTGGGATGGATAATTTACTAGCTATTTTTTGAAGATAGTAGTATAAACCCTATCATGTATTTGACAGCTACTAGGAACATCCTGCAAAGCCAATGTACCAATGTAATATAATTCCCAGAAGTACTGCATTGCAGTGCTTTTGTGTTACTTTTGATAAAGACAGACGTACTGCTTGGCTTACCTCCAATTATACACCTATTTTAGATTATCTACAAATACTTGATGCAAAAGGATTTCTAACTGGCTTTAAATGTTTTTATTGTAAAGATAATTATTTGGTATTGATCATAATTTTCTGTCCATCTTATATTCATTAAAATATTGTGTCGTTTGGCACTCTGGGCTTGCCCCTTCCCCGTTGCAATGGTATGCACACTGCTCTTTGGGCAAAATTATTTTAGACTTTCCAGGAAGATATACAGTGTTATGCCTAAACAACAAAGACTACAGAGGCACCTTAAAAACTAACAGTTGCACTGTGGTATAAGCTTTCATGAGCTGCAACTCACAAAAGCTTATGCCATAATAAAATTGTTAATCTATAAGGTCCCACCACACTCGTTGTTTTTGCTGAAACAGACTAACATGGCTACTTCTGAAAAATATTATGTCTAGCATTCAGAAAAATACATAGGATTTATTTGACTGACAATTCAAAATATATGCAAGTGTGTTTGTCTCAAAATGTCATAGATAAGGCCCCAATCAAGAGAGAGGCTCTATGGCAATGCATGTTTGACAAACACACATGAAGGCAGGCCTAAACCCTGATGTAGGCACATTGATTTATTTTCTCTACAAATTATCTACCTATTATTATTTTTAACAGTATGTTCCTTTAAATGTTTTTGTTCAAGAATCATTCCAGCCAAGAAACTAGCTTCCACATGAACAGCATCTGTCTTTAAGGTCCTTGTTTAGTTTTTACCTCTTGATACACACCACAACTAACATTGTTGTTGGCTATCTGGCAGTCTCATCTTGTTCCCAAGAAGTCCATTGCAAAATTCCTATTGACTTTTGCAGGATCAAGATACTAGTGCTTTGCCATACTAGCCATCATCGTCATGTGATGTAATCTTGAGTATATCCAATCATTTATCTTTTATATTTTAAACAATAAAAAACTGTGCACCTTCCTTTCCATATTCATTAGAAAATTAGTCAGTGTCTAAAAATGGTGATTTTCCAATTTAAACCATTTATTTTAATTATTAAAGCACAAACTAACTAAAATCTACCATCATACCTCACAGTCTAACCAGTACAGTCTGTGAGGTGTGATGGCAGCACACACTGGTGTGCCACACTATAGCTCCCACGCAGAATGCTGGCCAGGATCCCAGGGTCTTGAATTCACATCTATTGATATCTTTTGCATTCCAGCCGCTATCTGGTAGTTTAGTAGTAACTAGTGGGTTGAGAAGCTAAGGAAACCCTGACCTCACCAAGCACTGCCTATAGGTGTCTGATTAGAGGAGTATCTGTTCCCAATGATTGGTACAATTGTGCTATTTAGGCTAGAAGGTGGCACCAGAATCATAGAATCATAGGGTTGGAACAGATCTCAGAAGGTCATTGAGTCCAACCCCCTGCTGAAAGCAGTACCAATCCCAACTAAATCATCCCAGACAGGGCTTTGTCAAGATAGAACTTAAAAACCTCTAGGGATGGAGATTTCACCACCTCCTTAGGTAACCCATTCCAGTGCTTCACTAGTGCCCCAGTGAAATAGTTTTTTCCTAATATCCCACCTAGATTTTTCCCACTGCAACATTGCTCCTCATTCTGTCATCTGTCACCGCTGAGAACAGCTTCTCTCTTTCCTCTTTGAAACCCCCCTTCAGCAGTCTCCAACTACCTATCAAACCTCCCTTCACTCTTCTCTTCTGCAAAATAAATAAGCCCAAACCCCTTAGCCTCACCGCATAAGTCATGTGCTCCAACCCCCAATCATTTTCTTGCCCTCCACTGGACTTTTTCCAACGTGTCCCCATCTTTTCTGTAAAACCCTCACCAGTACCAAATAAAAGGGAGTAATCACTTCCCTAGATCTTCTGGCAGTGCTCCCAGCTGTGAAGCTTGGTGAATTTCTGACTGGCTGATACCATGGACCCTGCCTTCTTCTCCGGCTCCTGCTTTCCTGAGTTTTCCCTGGTAATTATTTCATAGACTTTCCCTGGTAATTATTTCATAGTCGGTTCCTGCTGTCTGGACCTATCCCTGCCTCTGAACCTCCTAATTTGACTTCTGGCTCTTGGTTCAACACCTGATCCGACTCCTGTCCTAACCACTAAATCTGATCACCTAAACCCTGAGAGTACGTCTACACTAGCCCCCTAGTTCGAACTAGGGAGGCTAATGAGGGCGACCAAAATTGCGAATGAAGCGCAGGATTTAAATATCCCACACTTCATTAGCATGTTCCCGGGCAGTCGCCATTTTGGAAATTGGCTAGCCCGGAATAACTGCCCGCATCTACACGCGGCAGTGAAACGGGAGTTTGAAGTAAAGCCCTTAATTCGAATTAGCTGTTAAACCTCATTCCAGGAGGAATAACAGCTAATTTGAGTTAGGCTTTACTGAACTCCCGCTTCACTGCCGCGTAGAAGCGGCAGTTATTCGGCTAGTCAATTTCCAAATGCTTCGTTCGACTATCTTAATGAAGCGGATATTTAAATCCCGCGCTTCATTTGCAATTTCGGTCGCCCTCATTAGCCTCCCTTGTTCGAACTAGGGGGCTAGTGTAGACATACCCTGACTGTGATACTGACACTAACTAGAAGGTACTCACATTAACAAAAACTTCTTTCAAAAAGGCCAGGCTAATGGAAACTAGGTACCTCTTAGTTTGCGTTAGCATAATCCATGCAGGACAGTGGTTCTCCAAGTGTGGTCTGCAGACTCGAGCGCCTCCCTTCTGCAGGGGGAGCGTGCACTCGTGCTTCAGCCTCCTCCTCCCATCCTTCCCCTTTAGGTTGGAGCACCAGCATTGGCTTCCTGCTGTGGGAGGGGGTGAGCCTTGTGGGCCAGATCCAGTTTGCAGGGTCAGGAAGTAGCTCCGTGTGTTGCAGTTCCTCCTCCCCCTGACTGGGGGAATGGCGGCACAGGAAACCACTTGTGTGGAGGCTTTCCCCATTGCTCCCATTGGCCAGAATCACAGCCAATGGGAGTGGCAGGAGGTGTGGAGCCAGGTAAGTGCCCCCTCATCCCCAGACTCCATACTCCCACCTCTCCTGCACCCTGCCTCCTGGCCAGACCCCACTTCCTCCTGCACCCATTTTCTCATTATGGGTGGTTGACTGGTGGTCCGCAGAAAGGTCTGCATTGAGCGGGATGGGCTGCAGGCTAACAAGTTTGAGAACCACTAATGTAGGGGAATTACAGTGTAGTTAGCACATGCTGCAATTCACATCCCCACAGTCCAAACGAGTGTCAATTCTTAAAAACCTTAATATAAGGACAGAATTACTGGAAGCTTTAGATTCAGTATCCAACAGTTACTGTTTTGCCACCTGTATGTTTGCCTGCCCAAGGTTATTAGGAAAGCAAGAAATCATGCTGTTCAGGTTTAGCTGTTAAGTAAAAAATGTAGTAGTTCACTGTGGTCTTTGGCTATTACAATTCCTGTATCTCAGCTGTTGCTTTAGGACATTTTGCTATGAAAAACACGGTGTAAGTTGAAGATATCTTGTTACCATGGAGTTTCAAAGGTAGAACAGGGATATGCAAGCTCTTCTACCTACGTGGTCTCAAAGCAATTGATTTTAAGTAAAGTAACATGAGAGTAGGACATTTGTCAAACTGTTATAGATTGAATACAGTTAAATCTTCATAGAGTTCTCCTAATCATACAGGTAAGGTAGGCAAACACAATATTGATGGTATGATAAGAATATGCCCACCATGTTCCAGCACTGTGTGGAAAATGAAGCATTCAGCTGTTAAATTAAATGGAAATTGTCCAGATAGAAATCTGAGAATATAAAAAATTGTCCTTTAAAACACAGATTGCACAGAAAATAAAAGGCAAACATTTTCAAAAATGAGTGCATATGCTTATATTTAGACAGCTGGGTAAGTCATCTAATTTTCAAAAGGGTCAAGCACCCAGCATCTTGCAACAAAGCCAAAATACAAGAAGCAAATTAACAACTGGATTCTGGATCCAATGCAGACAGGGGGATTTTTGTAGAACAAAGGCCAGTTCAAAGCTCATCTCTCATTTAAGGTTGATTTGAGTTGGACACCCAATTCCTGTTTGGTGACCGAAAATGTCCCCAACTCAGCTACAGCCCAAGGTAACTTTATTAGGAGCTACTGGACGTTCACTTCTTTTGAAAGTAAAATAAAATTAAAATTAAAATAAAAAAATCAGTAACTATAATTGTCATGCTATGGTAAATGTTTTACTGCTGTCCAAAGTCTTATCAACTCCTGTAATCTTTACGTTAAAAGAAGCATGGAAGAATGCAAGCAATAAGAATTAATAGCTAAGTGATTAAGTTTTTGCATTTGGGAGCTGAGTACTCCCCAGTTCTATTCTAGCCCAGTCCCAGCATCAGTTAAAGCAACTTAGGGATTGCTCTGATTTACTTTACTGCAGATCAGTGCAACAGAGTTTTTCTCCACCATGCCCCATCCCTAGCATACTCCCTTTCCCCCTTGGCCTGCCCCTAAAGTTTTGCCAGAATTTATTTTTTACTGCTTTTTTCCTTTTTCTCTCTTTTGTTAATGTATGTTTCTGATTGTGTCTTTCTTCTTATACATAAAACACAACGGGGTATTTAGTATGGTATTCTAAAGACAGTCACTTGTGGTTATTAGATATGAGGCATAATAATAATAATAATAATAATAAACACCGGTATGTCTCATTATAATCATAAAATGTTGAATTCTAAAGAAAACAAATGAGATTGAGGCTATGTCTAGACTGCAGAGCTTTTCTGGGATACCGGAGGTCCAAGGAATGCTTCTGCTTTTTTGGAACTGTTTCCGAAAAAGCGGGTGAGTTCTTTCGACATCCCTGTATTCCTCTCGGTGAGGGGAATAAAGGATGTTCTGAAAGAGGACTTTTTTTCAAAATTTGGCCCCATGTAGACAGGCCAAATTTTGGAAAAGCCTCTTTCGGAAAAAAAGCCGAAAAAGATACACAAATTGTGGTTCACAATTTGAGAATCTCTTTCCGAATTTTCTCTGCAGTGTAGACATAGCCTAAGAGTTGGGAAATATCTGTAAAATGAAGACTTTTTTCCCAATCATACAGAAGATAATATTGGGGAAAAATTTCCCTCTGTTGTTTATACATGTTAATGATAAAGCATTAACATTTTAAAGAGAAATTTTAAAAAACACATGAATGACATATTCCTTCCATCTGAACTTCGAAACCAGTCAGCACTAAAGGAGACTTTTAAAAAAGAAATTGACAACATAAGACACATTTGAAACTGGGAGATGTTTTGTTTTATTTTTATTATGTGCTTCACAAGCCAGCTGCATAATACCAGGGAGGATGGCGGGGGGGTTGTACTGTTCTACACTCTGTTATAGCTAGGGACTTTGATCCTTTGATAAAGCTTCTTTTGCTTTGGGGGCTGGATTATTACATGCTAAATATTACCAGGAAATTACAATTGTGAATATTTGTATGTTTCAAAATATTAGCAAAAAACACAATAAAATATTTAAATTAATATTACTTATGATCAGGGCTCAACAAATCATTGAATCTACTCGCCCATGGCGAGTAGATTTCAGCTGGTCACCCCGTTCACTGGCGGCACACGCATGCGCAATGCGGGTCTTGCGCATGCTCAGTGCGGGGCTGGCGAGCAGCTTTTTGCCGCCATTTGTCAAGCCCTGCTTATGATGAATAAACCATTAAGTACTATGTTTACCTAAATGTTAGCTCCAGCTGCACCTTTGACAATGAAAGAGTATGCTCCTGGATAGAAGCCACCTATTTGTAGTTTCAACTCTTACAAAAAAAAAAAATCAGGGAACACAGAAATTAGATTATGTCTGTCTACAGTGGGGGTATTACACATTTCTATGTAGCATCTGGTGCTTTGTGTGCTTTTACTCTATACTATATAGATTTCACAGGGAAGACCAGCATATCTAAAATTGGTCCAGACACAAAAGGGAGTTGCAGGGGAGAGGGTGGTCACAAGGTTATTTTAGAGGGATCACAGTATTGCCACTCTAATTTCAGTGCTTCCATCAAAACTGAGTAGCCAGAGAGTGACAGTGTTGGCCAGGCACCCAGCTCTGAAAGCAGTGCCCCACCAGCAGCAGTGCAGAACTAAGAGTGGTAATACCAAACCATGCCACCCTTCTGTGCAGCTGTTAGAGGCAGTTCTGCCTTCAGAGCTGGGCTCCTGATCAGTGTTACCCCAGAGTCTCAGTAATGAATAAAATCTTTTGAATTAGTTTAGAAGTTAGGATAAGGATCTGATCGAAGATGTTAAATACGCTGGTTAGCAGAAGGGAGATCCCTTGACACGGTATCTATCACCGGTGATTTTCCCTCACAAGAAAACTCGGAGTCCAGATTAAAGTTAAACAGCATATATTGTAGACATTTAGGATGACACTTGCATGAAACAAATACAAAACAACAACCAATAATCCCAACCTCCACCCCAAAACGGAAGAGAAAGAAGATGGAAAGATTCCCGGTACAAATAAGGGTAGGTATACATTACAAAATTCACGTTGATGGTAAAGTGGTGCTTGCGACCTTGACCCTTAGACTGCGGTTAGCCGTTGGGGAGGAACAGCAAGTGTTCCTTCGCTGGTTGTCTCGACCCCCGGCGTTTGCCTCAGGAACCAAAGCGTGATGATGATGGTAAATGGTGGTACAAGTTACAGATCTTACTGGGTCTTCACCACAGCAGTGTAATCCTGGTTGGTAATGACAGGCTGAGGTAGACACGTCCCTGGATCCTGACCCTTTGGCACAGGTGATGGATGATGCACAAGTCCCAAGGCCTGACAGGCGCTGTCCTCACAGACCACCGACAAAAAGGCGCACACACTCTCACAGGGTGTGGCACTTTTATCTTTTATTTGGCAGGAAACTGGCACGTATGTTGGGTGCAAAGCTGGAATGTTGTGTGCACAGTTCTAGCGTGCCAGGTGCACAGTTCTAGCATGCCATGTGCAATTTTAGTAACAAGTGCAAACACTTAAGGTGGGAAAAGTCCAAAGTTCAACTGTCCACAACTCCATTTTGTTTTCCAGTCACTGATGACAAACGCCATTTTAAATGTGCACCTTACCCAAATTCTGTACACAACAATTGCACTATAACCATTATGAACAAATCAACATTATAACATTAGAGTCCCTCTAACATCAGCATCCATCATTCTCCAGCTGCACAGCCCTGACGGCAGTCCTGCTGCTAGTAGCAGCACAGAAGTAAGGGTAGCAGTGCCACAACCACACATTCCTACAATATCCTTGAAACTCTCCACAACTTCTTTTTGAATCAGGACCTCAACAATTACAACACTGTGACATTTCAGATTTAAACATCTGAAATACTTCCTAGACTAGATAAAAGTCCTACCTAGGCAGATAAAAGTGACAAGGTTTCCGCTTTTCTGATGGAAATAAATTCCACTCTTTGTTTGTGAACTCTCTGTGAACAAAAGCTCCAGAGGGGTAGCCAAGTTAGTCTGTAACAGGAAAACTTAAAAAACAATAAATAGTCTAGCAGCACCTTAAAGACTAACAAAACATGTAGATGGTATCATGAGCCTTCGTGGATACAACCCACTTCTTCAGATGATTGGAGTACTAAAAGTCCAGCTCCAAGAATAAATAAGGGAAGAGGGGTGGGGGGAGAAGAGAAAAAATAGGGAATTAGATTGTTCAAGTTACAAGAGGCTGATAAGAACAATGTGCACCTCTATAAGTACCCATTCTTTGTTTGGCTGGTTAAGTCATTAGGATGTGGAAGATAGTGTGGGAGCCAGCCAGTTAAGTTCCAACCCTTCCCTGTGTATTTGGCTTCTGGAATTGGCCTGAAACAGCACTATGACTTTGAGATCCATTAATGAATGCTTGGGCAGCTTAAAGTGTTTTCCAACAGGTTTCTGTGTGTTGCCTTTTCAGATATCTGATTTGTGTCCATTAATTCTTTCCCATAGAGATTGTACAGTGCGGCCACTATATATGGCAATGGAGCATTGCTGGCATTTGATGGCATAGATCACATTCGTGGATGTGCAGTTAAATGAGCCCCAATGTAGTGGCTGATGTGGTTGAGTCCAGTGGTGGAATCACTTGTGCAGATGTGTGGACAGAGTTGGAGCCAGGGCTGAGTGCAGGCGTGGGTTCCTGGATGATTATGATTATGTGTTGCTAGGTTACTGAAAGAATTTGTTTGAGGTTAAGGGGTTGTCTGTAAAGCATGTGATTGATAGTGTCATTTATTGTATGACATATTTCATCCTAAAAATTGCTTGTGAATTATTTGCAATTGAGTATCAAAGACCGATAAATCAAATTGTATTGTTTTTCTTCCGTGATTGGAAAACAAAAACTTTTATGTGCAAAAGAGACATAAGAAGGCTATTTCGAGAAGGCATGATTTGCAGCTCGTATAGGCTGTGTCTAGACTACACTTCTCTGTCAACAGAGAGATGTAGATTAGGCACGTCAAAATTGCTAATGAAGCAGGGATTTAAATATCCCACACTTCATTAGCATAAACATGGCTGCCACTTTTTTTCGACACAGAGCTTTTTTGGAAAAAATGGCAATCTAGACGGGGATCTGTCAAAAAAGAAACCCTTTTTCGACAGATCCTGTATTCCTCAAAAAATGAGGTTTAAATCCCTGCTTCGTTAGCAATTTCGATGTGCCTAACCTACATCTCTCTGTCGACAGAGAAGTGTAGTCTAGACATACCCATTGATGCTAACTTTAATCTAGCTGGCCTAGCTAAACAGAGCAATTAAGATGTGGTGGCACAGGCTGCACTATGAAAGACCAGTTTGTCCCTGATTAGTCTGTGCTGCCATGTCTTCACTTCTATTATTAGAGCATTAGCTAGATTAAAACATACCTGAGCTACAAATCATACGTTTGACTGCAAGAGCAGCCATACTTTTTGTCCCAGAGTGTGATTAGTACCTGATTCTCCCAGGGAGACAGGTAGCAAGAGATAATAAAACCTAGGGAATTAGGACATTCTAGCCTTGTTGCTTTCCTGTGTTCCACAAAGATGGATCAGGATGTTTTACATAAGTGGACTCCAGACTAAGAATATGATAATTAACTCAATGGAAATAATACATTCCTGGTAGCTGTTTACAACAGACTTAACAGTCAGTTTTCTCTTGTTACATTCATGTACAGTAACTGCGTCTGTGCATATGTGTACAGAACAGTTTGTGAAGGGCGTAGTCACATCTGTGACTAATTTGATTACTTGCCTCAGTGCCAATCTACCATGGCCAAAAGATTTCAGGAACAAATAGGCATATTCATGTTGAAACAAGGGGATTCATGTGATAATAGCACCCTCCCCAAAGTTTCATGCAAATAAAACTTTGTTCAAACAAAGATTCATGGAAAGTAGATGAAAACGAATATGGACACGGTCTAACTAAATTTCATTTAGAATTCATCAGAATATTCACGGAAAGGTTTTTACACTAGTTGACTAATAAATCCAGAAGCAAGAATCATTTCAAATGTTTTACGTTAACGAAATAAAAACTATTAAAAGTAACTTTTAGTACTGGTCAAAGGTGCTAGAATATAGCACTAGAGATTTATTTAAAATACTTCATTGTAACAATACAAGCTAAATTAAAATAATTGATTTTAATAAAATTTTTCACAATTAAAAAACCTTTTAGTTGTTTTCCTAAAGAAAAATTGATTCTCATTGGTGGGTACCACTTAAAACATGTTGATTTGCAACTAAATACAGCCTTTAAATTTGGTGCTTCATTTTTATTAGCCAGGATGAGAAGTTATATATTAAACTATTTACTTACCAGCTCATTCATTTTTTTTTAGTCATTATTTGTGACAAGCTCTTTTTGGATGGAAATTCAATTTCAATTAAAATGCTCAAAAAAGGCACGGTGGGTTTTATGTTCTGTTTCATTTTCATTAAATAAAAATTATCTTAAAATTTGCTGGACGCATAAAAATATCAAAACATGTTTTGCATTTAACATTTATTGAAGTATTATCTCTAGTTAGACAACTGAATTGGGGTTTTTTTCTGTTCATTAGATCATTCAAGATTTTAGAACTAGTTGTTCTCATCTTCTCCAAACTAGTTTTTATTAATATATTTCGGTATATTCATATATTTCAGTTCTCTAGTGGTTTTTAAACTGATCCTCCACCTGGGATCAGTCATTATAATTAAGTTTCCATTCCGTTCAGCTGGGGTGTCTAATCATACCTAATTTGCTAGATTGCCAGCAAGGCTGAGTCCAGCTTGCCTCAAAGGGCCAGCCAGCCAATATCACCACTTGATGCTGTAGTGTAAGGAGTTGCTCCGGAGGTGGCCACCTGATTACACTGCCCTTCCAATATGCCTCCACTGCAATCTTTTTTCTGGTCTCTCTGGACAACTTTCTTGTCAAAACATTTTGGATTGCCTGGATTTCTTTACTTTGCAGGATTTTGTCAGTTGTTAATATTTCTTGAATAGTACAAGAGAGGTGTTGATTGAATATTCTCAACTCCTAGGCAGGAAGTGCTGATCATTGTGGATGACCAGGCCCAATAAGAACCAGAGAGATTTGAAGCCCTTGTGTTGTACACAATGAAGGTTCAGAGAATCGTTAGGCAACCTCGGTATTATACAATGCAAAGCGTTGGCAATCACAGTATTAATCTTAAAGAAGAAATAAAGTATATTCCAATAGACATTTATCCCTTTGAACTTTAGAGCTTCCCACCTTCTCCACCACTGACAGATCTCTGACATGAATCACTAATTAATTATCCTAAACAGTTGTTTTATATTATCGCTGTCAAACGGAGCATATATTCTTGTTTATGCATCCAAAAGCAAACATCTGTCAGGCTGGCAGGCCAATCTGTGTTGCTTTCTCAATCTCTGTCCTCTAATGGTTGCTGCAGGGAATAAAAGGAAAGGTATATGGCTTTAGGCCTTATTCATGACTCATGATCATTTTATTTCTTACACTGCAAAAGCATAGCATGTACTTTGCCGCACACTGTAGATTACTATCTGTACTCTTTTATTAAACCTCACTTACATGTTATCACAGATAAAATGACTGGAAAACCAGATTGTGAGCCTTGAACATATGACAGATCACAAAAGATAAAACTTAGCTAGAGGAAAAGGCAGTTTGTCTTATGCCTTGGAACAGGCTTTATGATTCATGATGGTGAATTCTCTATCACAGACCACTTTTAAATCAAAAAGATGCTGGATGCTTCCCTTAAAGATCTGCCCTAGGAATTATTTGGGAAAATTTCTCTGACCTTCTGTTTTCTACAGAAGGTCAGACTAGATGGTCACAGTGACCTCTCCTATGAATATGATCATATCTGCTCTCAACTTACAGGACATCCTCCAAAATTTATAATACAATTCAGTTCACATTAGGAATGTATCCATTAATTTACCCCTTATATGATGATATATACAATTCTGTGGAAGAAAGTCATTATCGGGGGCATCCCAACATCTTGGCTGTGTCTAGACTGGCAAGTTTTTGCGCAAAAGTGGTTGCTTTTGCGCAAAAACTTGCCAGCTGTCTACACTGGCCGCTTGAATTTGCGCAAGAGCACTGACTTTGTAATGTACAAAATCAGTGCTTCTTGTGCAAATACAATGACGCTCCCACTCGGGCAAAAGCCCTCTTGCGCAAAAGCATTTGCGCAAGAGGGCCAGTGTAGACAACTGAGAACTGTTTTGCGCAAAAAAACCCCGATGGCTAAAATGGCGATCGGGGCTTTTTTGCGCAAAATCTAGATTGGCCACGGATGCTTTTGCGCAAAAGTGCTTTTGCGCAAAAGCATCCGTGCCAATCTAGATGCTCTTTTCCGCAAATACTTTTAATGGAAAAACGTTTCCGTTAAAAGCATTTGCGGAAAATCATGCCAGTCTAGACATAGCCCTTTAGTATTTTGAAGCCCTTGAGAACTTGTCACCAGTAAGGCTAGCTAGTTCTGCAGACCTCCCTTTATTAGTCAAAGTTTCAGATCTTATGCACTGGCATTATGGATGGAGTATTGGAATGGAAAACAGTCTATCCTATGTTCAGTGTCTGTCTCTGCCACTGGCTTATCCTGTGGCCTCAGGCAACCCCTGACTTCTCTGCCTCAGTTTTCTCATTTGCAAAATGAATGTAAGAATGTTCCCATAGGGTAGTAGTTTACAAAATTATTGTGAAGTTCAATTAATGAATGCATCTTAAGTACTTTCTATACTAAGTGCTATGGGACATTATATTAACTCTGACCTGATCTTTGCAGGTCAATGATTGAGAATGACCAGCAATCTATAGAGGTTAGAATAATTTAAGCTGCTTAAGAATCACTATTATGCAATCAGGGGAACACATAATAAAGTAGGCTTTGTAATAAGCTTAATGAAAGCCTAGTAAGGTATAGTGGTTATTAAGGACAAACAAGGCCTTGCAGATAGCATAACCATTTGATCTATGGTGATAAGATTTTTATGAGTTTTTGTAATATAGAATCATAGAATCATAGAATACTAGAACTGGAAGGGACCTCGAGGGGTCATCGAGTCCAGTCCCCTATCCTCACAGCAAAACCAAACACAGTGTAGAACATCTCTGATAGATGTCCATTCAACCTACTCTTAAATACTTCCAGTGATGGAGATTCCACAACCTCCCTAGGCAATTTATTCCAGTGTTTAACCACCTTCACTGTTAGGAAGTTTCCTAAACTGCCCTTGCTGCAATTCAAACACATTACTTCTTGTTCTATCATCAGAGGCCAAGGAGAACAATTTTTCTCCCTCCACCTAGTAACACCCTATTAGATACTTGAAAACTGTTATTATATCCTCTCTCAGTCTTCTCGTTTCTAAACTAAACAAGCCCAATTCTTTCAGTCTTCCTGCATAGCTCATGTTTTCTAGACCTTTAATCATTTTTGTTGCTCTTCTCTGGACCTCTCCAATTTCTCCATATGTTTCTTGAAATGTGGTGCCCAGAACTGAACACAGTACTCCAACTGGGACCTAATCAATACAGAGTAGAGAAGAAGAATGACTTCTCGTGTCTTGCTCACAATACTCTTGTTGATGCATCCCAGAATCATGTTTGCTCTTTTTTTTTTGCAACAGTATCACACTGTTGACTCATATTTAACTTATGGTCCACTATGACCCCTAGACACCTTTCTGCAGTACTCCTTCCTAGACAATCACTTCCAATTCTGTATGTGTAAAACTGATTGTTCCTTCCTAAATGGAGTACTTTGCATTTCTCATTATTAAATTTCATCCTATTTACTTCAGACCATTTCTCCAGTTTCTCCAGATCATTTTGAATTATGACCCTATTCTCCAAAGCACTTGTAACCCCTCGCAGCTTGGTAGCATCTGCAAATGTAATAAGCGTACTCTCTATGCTATCATCTAAATCATTGATGAAGATATTGAACAGAACTGGCCCCAAAATGGACCCCTGCAGAAGTCCACTTGTTATGCCCTTCCAGTATGACTTTGAACCATTAATAACTGCTCTCTGAGAATGGTTATGCAGCCAGTTATGCACCCACCCTACAGTAGCCCCATCTAGGTTGTATTTCCATAGTTTATTGATATGAAGGTCATGTGAGACAGTATCATATGCTTTTCCTATATGTAGTTGTAATAAATACGTATGCTGCAGAAGTATAAAAATATGGATTTGGGAAGAATTTTTATGTTAATCATGAGATTAACTGAATAGACTCAATAGAAATTCTGGGAAAGATATTAATGCACATGGCTCATTCAACAATCTGAACCCCTATTATGGTCTCCAGGACATCCATACTTGGACTAAAGGTTGAAAAAAACAATCTAAATATGATCTCCAGACATGTATGGGTGCTGCAGGAAAAAGAGGTATAAAATAAGATGTTTGATTATCCTTTAGTAGGGAGATAGAGGATGATAGAATGGTGAAAGTCTTGCTATTGATAAGCCCACTCATAGTGTTCTCCATTTACTTTTCTTCCATCTTCACTTCTACGAATATCCATAAGGTTATGATGATTATGTGCAATGCAGCAGGCATTTTTCATATTTATCTTGTTTTATTGTATTTTTCTGTTATTTCCGCTATATTTATCTGTGTTAAATAAAACTTATATTGCGTGCTACCATTCTCTACACTGCAGGGAAGCCTCAAAATTAGTCTGAGGCAGGCTTCCTTAATGTAGACGTGCTATCTCGATTTAGAGCCCCAAGAGGAATAACTTAGAATGGCCCTGGTGAGGGACTATTTCGAAATAGCAGAAGTGGAGCATCTACATATGCCTTATTTTGAAATAGCTATTTTGGAATAGGCATTATTCTTCACAGAATGAGGTTTGCAGAAGTTGGAATAAGCTGTCTGTTATTTCAAAATTATTTCAAAATAATGGAATTGCTGTGTAGATGCTTGCACACTTATTTCGGAATAACGGCCATTATTCCAAAATAAATTTGCTGTGTAGACACAGGGTATGTCTACACATCAAAGTTATTTTGAAATAACAGCTGTTATTTTGAAATAACTTTCCTAGGAGCTACACAAGCCAACCACTATTTTGAAATTAAATCGAAATAGTGGAGGGCTTATTTTGAAATTGGTAAACCTCATTCCACGAGGAATAATGCCAATTTTGAAATTGCTGTGTAGAGACTTATATTGAAATAGGGGGCTCAAGCCCTGGTGGCCACTCTGGCCTCAACCAAGAACACTCCTCTCCCTCCACCCCACGCCCCCCGGAGCCCTTAAAGGGGTAGACTCTGGCCACAGTGCCTGTGCCAGTTCCAAGCCTGACAGCCCAGAGCCAGCAGTCTCTGCCCCTGACCCAGTGGCCCCAAAACATGAGCCAGCAAGCCACTGGCAGCCAGCCTTCCACTGCTTCCCAGGCGCCTTCCTGGTCCAGGATGGAGATCATGGACCTTTTTCAGGTTTGGGGGGATGCCTGCAACATCCATGATCTGCGCACTAGACAGGGGAACATGGCCATCTAGGGCAGGATAGCTGCCAGCCTGGCCACCAAAGGCCACATGTGAACCCAGGAGCAGGGTTCACCCACCCCGAGCCCTGAGCTTCCCCTTCCCCTTCTTCCCCTTGCTTCTCCCTTCCAGCTCCCTCCTCCCAGGTTTCTGCCTCCCATCTCCCACCCTCTCTCTTCCCCTCTCCCGCCTCCGTTCACCAGTCTCACCAGAGTTTCATTCCCCCCCTCCCAGTTTTGTTAAATAAAGAGAGTTTGTGTTCATGAAAATACGTGTATTTTATTTGACATCAGGAAGGGGGGTTAGGGAAGGGAAAGTGGAAGGACGTGAGGGAGGAATAGGCACAAGCCCCCAGTGGGGCAGACCAGGGAGGCTCTTAGTGCTCCTCAGGGTGGAAGCTCTCCTGCAGGGCCTCCTGCATACTGACAGCCCCCCGATGGACCTCCCGGATGGCAGCCTGCAGAAAGTGCCACCAGGCTTGCAGCAACGTGTCCACGAGAAGCACCAGAGTGCCATGGGGCAGCTCTGGCTCCATGTGGCAGAGTGCTGTGGTGTCCCGAGTGAGGGCAATCAGAGCACGCAGAGGTAGGCAAGCAAGCTGGGAAACCTGAGAACTGGCTGTCCAGGGGTGGTCCCTTTAAGCACAGGCCTCAGATAGCCTCAGGCAGCAGCCACATAAAGTAACTCCTGACCTGATGCCCTGATGGACCTGGTTCCGGCCGGCCTTAAATGCAATTCAGCGTCCACTCAGTGTGGACGCACTATTTCAAAATAGCCAAATGCTATTTCGAAATGCATTTTGTGTGTAGATGCGTTATTTCGAAATAACTATTTTGAAATTGGAGATTTCAAAATAACGCTGTAGTGTACTTGTACCCTAGGGAAATAAGCTATATCAGAATAACTATTCAGGAATAGTTTATTCTGAAATAACTATGCAGTGTAGACGTAGCCTCACTGTTAATAACAATTCTTATGGAGCTGCCTGAATAAAAAACCCACTATTAGTGATTGGTGTAATTTGCACCCCAACTCAAAGACTAGATCTCCCACTCTCCTGGTCCCTGTGTGCCCCACTGTGCAAACATTTTCATGCAATCAGTCTTTTGACACCTCGTCACATAGATATAAAACTGGATAAATCAATTAATGTCTAACTCTCCATTTGCAACGTTGGCCTGACATAGACTAAACTGCAATAGCCCTATACTCCAGCATCCCTGGAGCCTCTGAAGTCTCATGCTTCACAAATATATAGAGGTAGCCCTGTTCATGTGTCAGTAAAAGCCTGAAACAGTGAGAGTCCTTCAGACTGCTTCAGGTGAATCCAGACAGTCACAGAAGTACCTGACCTGAAAAACACCCAAGGGATAGCAAGTACATATAAAAAAACTTTAAAAACAACAATGGTCCTGTAGCGCCTTAGAGTATCTATTTTGTTAGTCTCTAACATATATAAATAGTATCAATAGTTTGTTAGTCTATAAGGTGCTACAGGACCATTGTTGTTTTTTAAGTTTTTTTAGTTACAGACTAACATGGCTACCACTCGGAGACAAATAAATATAGTTAGAGCTGAGATGAATCTTTAATTTGCAGTTTTAAAAATGGCCCCCATCATTTACCTGACAGAATGAAATTTAATCCAGTCCAGGAGGGCATATTAGGAGCATTGAGCATTGCCATAAATGTGCTTGACTTTGTTTAGCCAAACAGACGTCTTGCCACCAAATCCCACTTTTGATAATGTGGTTACCTCTTCCATCTCCAAATTCCCTTTCCCACTACTACACTATCTGTTACTGTTGCTGTATCTGAATTTCCCCTTTTTTAGCCTTTGTGTGTGTACGTGTGTTGAAAGGGCAGATTGTTAGGGTATGATCTGTAGCAAAATCTGCTTGCTGCAGAAGGGTAGTGGAGGAGATGGAGTTCTTGAAGGCTCTCCATAATTCTGGATCAGTTTTGCATTCACCTCAGTGAGATGATGGGGATCATTTAAATGCTAATGATTTCTTTCACTCATTTTTTAAAGCAATTAAATGCACTATCAAAATCACAGTCAGGAAATGTCAAGCTTAAAATTGTAACAATAGTGTTCATCTTCCAGTGTTGCAAAAATGTCTTTTGTACCCCAATAAATTCTTTTGTCACCCACCACTAATTCTTTTGTACCCCACCAAAGTCAATGTTGGCACTTCCGAGGTACATGGGGTGACTCTATGGAAGAGCTGTGAAAGCACTCTGCTGCTTTAATCCCCAGTCCTGTTGCGATCTACGTGGGCAAACAGACTCGCCTATTGAAACTCTAGGGATGCAATAGCATAGAGGCAGTCTGGTATTTCTGATTTATGTGGCAGAGGGGTGTTGCTGACACATAATGACATATATTACATTAGTAGATGTGCATGTGAATGAGCCTTTGATCCTATAGCTGATATAATTAGGTCCTGTGATAAAGTCACTAGAGTATGTGTATGGACAAACAGGGTTTGTTGCAGGGATAGGTTTCTGGATTAGTGTTTCTATATGTAGTGGGGTATGAAGTTGGTGGTGAGTATATGCCACAGATTGAGGGGATGTTTGTAAGCAAGGATTGGCCTGCTTCCCAAGGTCTGTGAGATCCCTCGGTCTCTACGCAAAAAAAGAAATGGACACAGATAAGACTTTAAGATTGGCAGCATATAAAAGTCAGTGGAGGAGCACTTTAACCTCCCTGGGCACACATTTTCAGAATTGCAAGTTGCCACTCTCAGACAGAAAAACTTCAAAACTTCAGACTGCAGAGAGCAACTGGAATTCATATGCAAATTTGACACCCTGAACCAACCTCCTAAATAAACACATGGAGTGAGTCTCTCATTCCAATAGATAATTTCCCATTCAGGTACTGTCACCTTCTCACTGCTGTTGGAGATTAACCACATCCATACTGATTTAAGTGGCACGTGAATATTTTAAATAGAGAGGTGTGGTAAAATATTTTACAATAAATAAATAAATGCCCATCTCTGTATCCCTTCCTCCCCCCTCTTTCTGTCTTTCTTTTGTTTTCTTTTCAGCATCTGAGGAAGTGAGTTGTAGCTCATGAAGGCTTATGCTCTAACACACTGAGGGTATGTCTACACTAGCTCATTAGTTCAAGCTAGGTAGGCAAATGAGGGCAACCGGAGTTGCAAATGAAGCCCGGGATTTAAATATCCCGGGCTTCATTTGCATGTTCCGGCGCCACCATTTTAAAATCCCCTTAGTCCGAACTCGCGCCCGCTGCCACACGCACGGAGTAGGTAGTTCAATTCAGGATCTCTAATTCGAACTACCGGTACTCGTGGAACTATTTACTCGCGTGCGCGGCTCGCTGCATGGAGTAGGTAGTTAGAATTAGAGATCCTAATTCGAACTACCTACTCCGTGCTGCGTGTAGCCGTGGGCACAGAGTTCGGACTAAGGGGGATTTAAAAATGGCGGTGCCCGGGAACATGAAAATGAAGCCCGGGATATTTAAATCCCGGGCTTCATTTGCAATTCCGGTTGCCCTCATTTGCCTACCTAGCTCAAACTAACAAGCTAGTGTAGACATACCCTAATAAATGTGTTAGTCTTTAAAGTGTCACCTTGGTTTTTTTTAAATGAAGATGTGCTGTCTTTTCTATCACCTTAAGTTTCTAAATCAAGACTGGGCATCTTTCTAAATGATACATAGTGGCTCCAAAAGTAATTGTGAGTTTCTTCCCTAGTGTACCAGGTAAGCTTCTATGGCCTGTGTTATGCAGATATCAGACTAGTCACTCTGGTCCCTTCTGTCCTTAAGATGTATGAATCTACTTCACACCTGTCTTAGCTGCTCATGCAGGATGGTGGACAGTGGCTTTTGGCCCAGGACCACCATGGACTTAGGTATCTCATTACTGAGCACTACAACCCCTAGTTTTTATGAACTCTAGCCACCCAGTGGAATCCACAAAAGCAAATATACTGAATTAGGCACCTATACTCCCTATACAATATCTGGGGAAACAAGGGCACCTAAGAATGCAATCCACAAAAGTGAATAGATAGATGAGTAATCTACCACATCCTGGCTGAGTTCCCTAACCATTGGGATGAATATTATGAGGAAGTCCTTCTTCCTCCCTGCCCCTTTTCCCGTGATGTTTTGTGTGTAGTTCGGCAAGTTAGGACCACACTTAGCGGTCATTGCTCCACTTATCTTTATGTGACTTGAGGATCCTGCTGGGACTTCAGTGAGAGATAGACATCCAGCAGTATACATGCCCAGAGGTGCATGCCTAGGGGACTTTTACAACAGAAATGTAGGTGCCTGAAGGACAAAATGGCACGAGTAGGGGGGAGTTTAGATTGCAATAGTACATAAATCTGCAACATATATGCCTCTAACCTTTTGTGCATCTAGACCTTTGGGCTCAATTCTATTTTGGTTAAACACCACCAGTCACTTAAATTCAATGGAGTTTCTTGGTTATAATTAATGGCAGAATTTGACCTCTTGCTACACTTCACTTTTTAGCATGGGATACATGACATATAAATATAGATCTTTCCCAGTTCTAAATTTTGTGGTTCTTTGGCCCAGTCTTTTCTCTTCTCACCTTGGGCAGTCATTAGTGAATCAAGGGTGTATATGCTACAAGATGAGACAGGTTATATTTTACAGCTCTGTGTGACTGCATATGGTTCAAGGCTATGAAAAATCAGCCCTTTAGTATTAATTTATGAACAACATGCAAAACACTGGACATGTTTGCTTTTTTTATTGAATAACATGTGGAAGGCTGCTGTATCTTTAAGGAGCTAAAAAAAGATTCAGGCAGCATTCCCACTTTTATGGTTTAAAAGATGTTCATTTCCTTTATAAAAACAGTGTTTCAAGGTTTTATAGTTTGATGATAGAAATTACTCTAGGCTGAAATGTAACTTGACATAAAAGATTTCAGCATAGGAGCAATTCTGAAAACAACAACAACACACTTGCCCATTTCTAAGTTACATGTGTGTAGGCAAAAACAATAATGTATCATTTTGGGAAGGAAAGGAAGCCATGAGACCTATCTATATCATGTCAAGAGTACATTTCTTTCTTCAACTGAAACTTTGCAGTTTAAATTGTGAATGGCCATTGCCTTTGGATATCTGTGGGATGAAAGTAATAAGAATGAAATGTACTGATGTACAGATATACTTTCCATATAAATGTGGCTAATTTTATTCCACTAAAATTTCACAGGGACTTTTAGCATGCGGACAAATAGTGACCATATGTGGCAACTGGGTTGATAAAGATAAACTCTAATAGCTCCATTCTGCCAAAAACAAATTAGAAGTGCTCGTCTCTGATCAAGTCTGAATTCATCCAGCGTTTTGGCAGGCTGGAATTTTTAAATACTGCTTATTCCATATGTTCCTTTGGTAAATATCTGAGGAAGGTACCTAACAGAAATATCAGGTGTAATTCTTTTCATCCATAAAATAAATATGTAACCTAAATAGAACTTAAAGCATGATTTTTTATCCTTTGTGAGTGGGCACCTCGTAAGTTGATTTCATTGTAGGTCTTGATTTTGGAATTGGATTTCTCTTTTGGACAGAAGTCTGCAATCAACTTATTTTACTGTTAAGACTTAATTGAATTTAAATTAGGAGAGACAGTTTTGTTGGTTTGTTTTCATTCCCTAGATTAGTTTAAAATAAATATGGAAACCTAACAAAGAGCTCCATGATGCTGCCAGTGATTTCAATGGGAGCAGAAGGAAGGTCCAGAATCTGCATGCATGTTAAATGCTCTGTAAATTAAGGCCCGGTTCTCACAAAGAAATCTATGTGAGTAGACCCTGGCACCTTGAAAAAACATATTGATTTCAGTGAAAGCACATGACAGGCCTGCCCTGACTTTGAAGAACAGTGCCGAATGTAATAGCTTAAAACTGTACAACATTGTCAGAGAAGAATGTTAGCAAATCCATGAGCTTCTAAGAAACAACTCTTTTCCTATTTTAGCAATTCAGGTAATGTTCTATAATTTTTAATGAATTATTATTAACAATTATCAATTAAATTTCTATTTCCAAAAATCAGTCATTGGTGAAGAAATTATGGTGCTATATTTTTTTCCAGTGCTTTTATTATTACTTTACACCATTACCATCTCTCAGCTTCCTCTAAAGGTAATTTTTTTAGCTGCTGGTAATGACCAGTTTTCAGAAGCCATCATTTAATTGCATCCTTCTTGTTCGTTGCTTTGCATCCACCTGCTTGTGCATGCTGCTCTGAAATGAGCCCTCTTGCTCAATGTATAATCAAGGTAGGATGATTAACAAGGGCTTCCAGTAGTTTACTGAGCTTGTATTGGGTACTTCTAAGAAAGAACAGGCTATATTCAGAAAACAATTGATGTGGTGTCCTGTTGTGCCTCATCACTAGTGAATTTATTTCTCTCTTAACTGTGCATATCATCATGTCTGTTAATTTGGGCCACCACATAAACATTCCTTTCTATGCAGAGATATGTGTCAGCTTTCATCTGAACTTCATATTTTTCAGTAAAAAACAGCAGATTTTGTGAGTTCTGATTCAGCAACCACTTTCAATAGGGTTTAAATACACGTTTCTGTGCTTTGCTGAATTGGAGTCTTTGTTGAAATCACATTGTCTTTGAGGAAACTGCTGAGAGCCGCAGAAATGCTTTTGTTTCGGGGATAATCAGAGTATGGTCTGATCTACATTAGGAAATTTGGTCTGCAAAACTAATGTCACTTAAGTGTGTGAAAGAGCCACACACTTGAGTGACACACTAAAATTGACTTAAACTCCAATGTAGATGCCTCCCAATGAGCTACCTACCAGCTCTTGGAGTGGATTACTTATGTCAAATACCTCCCTTTGGCGGTATTTGACATAAGTAATCCTTATACTGAAGCACTCAAACAGCACAAATGCAGTGGCACTGCTATGCTGCTATAGTGGTTTATGTGTGGACAAGCTCTATTAGCTCATTGCTTATTCTAAGGTCCCACATTCACACCAAATAAACACAAAGATTTACTGGTAGCAGGAGAATTAAAAATCACCAATCAAAATGTGTAAGAACAGCATCTCACAATATAAGTGCCTTGAACAAAAGCACCATTCTGGACAATGCTCTCCCATTGACATCACTACTGCTGATCTTTGGGGATGGTTTTATGGGAAGCATTGCAGAGGTGCAATTGCTAACTCTTAAAAAAAATTACAGCTGGTATGACATTTTTACAGGCTGGTCCCCTATTTCTAAGGGCATACTATCTATTATGTTTCATTCATTGCTAAGTGTATTAGAGCCTCATTTTTTGTTTTAAATCAAACTAAAGTTTCCTGAAAGTTGGTGAGCAGAGGGTTGTTTGCAGTAGAAAGTTGCTCTGCTTGAGCTCTACTAGTATAGTTCAAAGGATACAATCCCCCTATTATGCACACAGTCATCTCAGTATGAAGGTGTTTTATACCAGTTTAGTGAGGGGAGTAAGCTATATTGGTATAAAGCACTTTTATGAATATATAGCTCTTCAAGTTATGCTAGGAAAACTATTTAGGTATAAATAAAGAAATGCATAGCTCCCCAACCTAGTTCTGTAAGTACAAAGAACTACATGGAGACCAGGCCGTTAAACATTAGGAAACACCACTATTAAGGTTACTTCTAAAACCTTAGCACAGTGCCATTGTGCACGTGTATTATGATACGGACTCAAAAGTATGGCCTTGTGGTCAATTCCCTTGCCCACGCTGTATTAATTTCCCCCAAAGTACCAAGGGAAATGGTAGTTTCTCCTTCTCTTGATGTCTCCCAAGGCCAGATACCTTTCTGATGTGTACTTTGGTCCCCAACTCCATACTTCACCCTACAGAAGGACTGTGATCTGCAAGTGGGTCATAGTAGATGATCTAATAGTCTCTTCTATGCAAAACTGAATGTGGCACATTGAACAGTCTCTGATATTTTCATGTGTAATCTACTTAATCCCCAGCACTAGCACTAAGTGAGTGGGGGGAGTAACAAGGGGCACAAGTCAAACATATGCAGGATTGGCCCATAGGCAGGACCTTGGTCCTGCAGGTCATAGGTGGCTCTGGCAGAGAAATCACAAGGGACTTTTGCAGCTCCTCAGTTTATTGATCAAAGATGTTTGGGAGGCGGTGACCTCACAGAGTGTCCATGACAACGGGCAGGTAAGAGAATCTACAAGGTACAGTGGTGGATCTTTGTATACACATGAATCATTGGTATGTAATTCTTGGGGACAGGTGACTCTAGTTTTCACACTGAATATAGCATTGCATTTGAACTTGATAGGCATAACTTTGGGATCCTGGGGCATGTATTGTCATGTCAACAAATAGCAATGGATACTACAGGCCAAATTAAGTCTTCAGATGTGCACACCCAAAGAAATAACTGAGTTCTAAAGCTGTAGGATAGTTCAGGCTACGACTCCCACCCTGTACTAGCCATCATAAATGATATGACATTACACATTCACTGACATCCACCCTTGATGATATCAGAAATGCTGACTCTTGTAACAAAATCATTACCAAAAAAATGGTGGCATGAAAGCATTTCATTGTAGTGCAGGGGCAATCACAATATATGCGAAATAAAAATACAGGAAAGCTAATGCATTTTGACCATGGAAAACTAGGATAGTTCTCTCTTTGGACATATTTAAAATCGAGCTCTACATCTCCTTTTTTGTTATGTGGCCTTTCCGTACCAATCTACAAAATCCATTCATCTGGAGGGTGCTCAAAATCTTGATTTTAGTTCATCCTGTCAATTATCAATGGTGGAAAATTTCAGTGCATTCATCTCAAAGGCATCAAACGTCTTTCTGAATATTAGGATACTTCAAAAGTTAAAAATCCAGAAATAACGCTAATCCATGCTATTGTTTGGTTTTGTTTTGACTCCAGGGTCATTATATTCACATTAAGACAATGTTCTTACAACGCCAGCATAAACAATCAATTAAGGAGATAAAATGTTTACTTCTATAGTGATGAGCTTTGCAAAATCATCTGTAAATAAACATATTAAATTGGCAAAAACAGATTACCTTTTATATTTTATAAAATAAGAACTACAAAAGAAGAGGAAACAGTTTATAGTTATTATTCAAAAACCCCAACCTCCAGAAAGATTTGAAATAAAGCATAAATATACTCACTGCATGTACTGTTATTACAATATAATCAAAGTTCTTGCCTTTACAAATTGAGATAATTAGCATTGTTACAAAATAAACATAAAGTGAATAAGTCTAATAATCAGTGTGTGTCAACACCTATTTAAAGTGCATTATATAGTGCTTATCATCAAGTAACTCTTTATATAATAAATGTGCTACAATAAATTGTGATCTGCATGCATCCAAGGGTTGAAAGTCCCAAGAACTGTGTTGGGAAAATGAGAGGAATATCTACCTTTCTACTACTGTAGCAACATTCTCCACCCCAACATTCTCTTCCTGTAGTATCCCCTTTGCTTTGACCCTGATCCTGAATTTCTGCTCCGGTAGGACAGTTTCAGAATGGAAGAACCTTCTGGAATAGTGGTTTTTAAACTGTAGGGTGCATCTCCCCAGGAAGATATGGAGAAATATTTAGGGGGATAAGGGGAAACACCAGGTGCCTCAACCCAGCATCATGGGAGTCGTGTTTTAGCTCCACCCAGAGAGTTCAGGGAGGGAACACTATTTCTACCCCCACCTCACCTCTTTTTGTCTGGGTTGGAAGAATGAACCACAAATTGTAAGTCAGAGGCTCCAAAAGTTTGAAAGCCGTTGCTCTAAAAGGATTATTCTAGAGTTATTAATATCTAGAATTATTACTATCTCTGCCCCCACTATTCCCGTTCTGGCTCCACCTCTTCTACTGTAGTTTTCTTTGTTATGCAAACCTACAAGTCTTGATTTGTGCAGAACAGAAGGCCACATATGCAAGGGTATATAATATACACTTCTGTCTGTCAAAATCAGAGAATCCCAGCAATTTAAGAAATACTAAGACATCTTTCCCAGAAATCTATTGTTCTAAAATTTTATTCAGATACAAATAGCTGTGGCCATCTATTGACATAAACCCAGAAGGGCCATTAATGTTGGCTCCTTACCATACCAGACCCTGCAGTAGAAAAGGCAATATGCCATGGAAACCCATAACACAATAAACCTATTAGCTCTGCAGCCAAAAGTGATGCAGCCAAACAGCTCTTCCTGCAGTGTAACAAACAATGCCTGATTCCCAGTCATTTTAAAAATCCTGCCCACAGGTGTATTACATCATTTTATATTCATTTCACATTTGGAAGGGTACCCTTATAGCTAAGGTCTAGAGACACAGGGCCAAATTTCTGTCCTCACATTCCATGAATCTCAATGATTTGTTTTATTGTTTTGTTTTCACAGAAAAGTTAGATTCTCGAATTTATTTCTGTGAGAGGGTAAATATTATGACAGATTCCATGATAGTAGAATTCACAGGGCCCTGCCTATATTGAGTGCCAAGGTGAGTCATTTTAAGTTCTTCCATGTCCAGTTCCTATATTCTTCATAGAAGGACCCACTTCTATTTTAAGATGCCTGAGAGACTCAAAAATGCTCAGTCTATGTCTAAACTGCAGAGCTTTACTGGGATACTGGAGATATCCCAGAAAAGCTCTGCCGCATCCAAGGAACGCGTCCACTTTTTCGGAACAGTTTCCAAAAAAGCGGACGCGTTCTTTTGGCATCCCTGTATTCCTTATTGTATGAGGAATAAGGGATGTTCTGAAAGAGGAGGTTTTTCCGAAATTTGGCTCTGTGTAGATGGGCAAAATTTCGGAAAAGCCTCTTCCGAAAAAAAAAGGAGAAAAAGATACGCAAATTGCAATTCACAATTTGCGTATCTTTTTCCAACTTTTCTTTGTAGTGTAGACATAGGATGCATCTAGACTGCAGGGGTTTTTCAGAAAAAATGTCTGTTTTTCTGAAAAATATTCACTTACGATATCCACACTGCTGTTGCGTTCTTTTGAAAGAAAATCAAAAGAACACAGATGTTTTTCTGACATTGGTGAACCTCATTCTATGAGGAAGAACGTCTTTTCCAAAAGAGCTCTTTTGGAAAAGGGCATGTGTGGACAGGGAAGAGGGAGTTTTTTCAAAAGAAGAGGTTTCCAGGAAAAAGCACAGGTGCCTTGGTGGCCACTCTGTCCATAGTAATTACAGCTTAAATGTGAGACAGCGTCCACTCAGTGTGGATGCTATCTTTCGAAAAAACAGATAGCTTTTTCAGTGAGCTTTGGCAGTGTGGACACTCTCTTTCAAAATAAGTTTTTTGGGAAGATCTCTTCCAGAAAAGCTTCTTTGGAAAGAAGCCTGCAGTCTAGACGTACCCTCAGTGTCATCTCTATTATTGACTTTAACATGATATCCGATTCTGACCAGGAAAAAAGGGGTAGCACCAGACAATCTCATGAAGGAACTCAGCCACTGAGGAGCAAGAATTCTACCTGATGAAACTGGATATCCTCTACTCAAGAGCCCAAGGAAATATATAGGTCAGTAAGCTGGCAAAGATTTGTTTCTGTTTGCCTGGTGCTTGCAAACTCAAGTTGTGCACAATGCTGCTTAAAACAAAAACAAAAACAAAAACAAAAACAAAAACAAAAAAACAAAAAATGAAAACAAAACCAGACAACTAAACAACTACAGCAACTGGAACCTACTAAAAAGCTTCAATACATTTTTGATATAAAAATGTTGCTCTGTGCAACTCTGAAGAGAGGGAGCAAAGGTAATGTTAAGCCATTTTTGCATTTCCATTATTCCAGTCTATTTAGGCCCATGATATAAATTAGAGCACCATAAAGGCTGTCCTACTTTATGCCAGCGATAATGGTCCCTTAGGGGAGTTCCATCAGCTGGGAACTGGTAGAACATTCCATCCAGCCTCACACACCCTTCCAGCCCCTGGAAAACCCTATGAGAGCAGTGAGCTAAAATTAGGATATTTAGACCCAGCTATGCTGACTTTTCACCATCTGAGAATTCTCTTAAGCAAGGGGAATTCCCAGGTGAGGCAGCTTTACAGCCCATTTGCACCACTCCCACAGCACAAAGGGACAGAAGTCTAGGCAGGAATCTGGCTTACATTCTTTACCTTCTTAAAAGGAGTCTTGTTTGTTTAAACTTTATGTTCTAATTATTTCCAGGTAGGCTGTTCTTTGCCTGAAGTCAGAGATGTGATGTTCCCTTTCTCACAATCAGAGACAAATTAAAACATTTACCAGAATGTCAGAGTGAGATCAAGCAAAAATAACTTCATCTGGCTTCTGAGCCAAAGGGGAAAAGCCTTGTTACTTACAAGCTTTGCCTTCTGTTAAGCCTTTCACAGCAAACAAGTGCAGGTTGAGCCTCCCAAATCCAGGACTCTGGTCCTGCAACATCCGTGGTCAGGCAAGGCCATGGATGTAGCTGGACCAAAGAGCCCCAGGAGCAGGAGCCAGTCTGGAGAATTTAGGGTCTGTGAAATCCTGGCTCGGCCAGCAGCAGCTAGGCAGGGGAACTCTGGTGGCCACATGGCATTAGGGAGCCTCTGCCCTGCCTGGGGAACCCCCAGTGACAGTGGGGTTATGAAGGCAGAGAGCCCCTAGCAGCAGGGCCAGTGACAGACGGAGAACTCCAGAGACCTCCCTGTGGTGGGGCTGAGATGGCCGGGCAGTTCTGACCAGGAAACCCCTGGCAGCAATGGGGCCAGGCAGCGGCCTGCAAGCTCCAGCTGGGGGACCCCAGCAGAAGGGTCAGGTGGCAGCCAGGGAGTCCCGGCTCCAGCAGGGGAGTCTCTGGTGGCAGCGGGGCTGGTCTATCAGCCCTGTCAGGGGAACCCTGGGAAACCCCAGGAAACCCCCAGTGGCAGCAGGCCTGGGCCACCCAAAGAACCCGCAGAGGCAGAGGGGGTGGTGGTGTCCAGGCAGCCTTGGCTGGGGAACCCCTGGAGCAGTGGGTGGGCAGCTAGGTAGGGAGCCTCAGCCCAGCCAGCTTTAGTGAGGCAATGGCAGGGAGGGGAACCCCAGCCTTGGGAGCCCTATAGAGACAAGCTGGCAGAGGGGCAGCCAGAAGGGGAGCACTGACCTCCCCTGGTCCAGCAAACTCCCAGGTCTGGGATGACCCAGGTCCCAAGGGTGATGGACCATGGAGGTCCAATCTGTACTAATAATCTGAACTGTCTCTTCCTCCCAGTGATGAGTAGGTAGTGAAAATAGTAATAGTACCCAGCCCTGAAAACATCCCAAGTTTGAAGTTGGTGAAAATGCTGTACAACTATTTTAAGTTCTCTTTAATATGCATACAGTGTGTAAAAGTCTTATCTCAGTGGTATAGAGAGAGAGAGAGAGAGAGAGAGCATCAACAGAATCTATCTATCTATCTTTAATTAGCTCAGATTTAATTTAAGAAATACATTTTTTTCTTATTAAATATAGTTGTTCAGATGTATCAGGAACTTGCTGACAGATGACCACTGTGATATGTAAGTCCTTCTGAATAGACATCATTGAAAACTTTCATCTTACACAAGTGACCTAATTTTAGTATGATTGAGGGAACTATAAAATTGATTCAAGCTATGCCTTCATCACACTTACAAAGCATGTACAAATTCAAGGATAGGATCTAAAATTAGGAAACTGGTAGCAGAACCAAAAAGATTAAGAATATGGAAAGTCTGACACCCTTTCTCCAAAAAGAGCTATTGAAATAAGGAGCATTAGTGATCTCAAAAAAAAAATGTAAACAAAGCCAGCATTGAGAGGTAAAGGAAACATATGCTAATAGAGATGATGAAATTTAAAATGGCCATTTAAAGTGGCCTTTTCTCTAGATTACTTACATCCATTCTAAAACATCTATATCTTGTTAGCTGCACAGCATCAGAGTGTTAATGATATAAGAAAAATTAATTTCTATTGAATTCACTCAGGACATATCTATACTATGGAGAAGATCGGCCTTCTGTAGGTTGATCTAGCATTTGATTTAGCAGGTCTAGTGTAGACCCCCAAATTGAATGCTGAAGGCAGCCCATGCCAGTGTCCTATATTCCTCATTCTGTGAGGAGTGAGGGAAGCTGACAGGAATGTGTGCTCCTGTCAGCCTCCTGCAGTGTAGGTACTGTGGCGGCTCGACTTAAGGTAAACTGAATCCAGCTATGAATTTTGCTTCGCTGGATGGTGTAGCTTAAGCTCACCTGCCTGGTCTAGTGTAGACCGAGGCTCAGCCCACGAAAGCTCATGATGCCATCTACATGTTTTGTTAATCTTTAAAGTGCTACCAGACTATTTGTTATTTTTTAAAGTTTACCCTGTACAGACTAACTCGGCTACCCCCTGAAGCTTCATTATATAATGTTTCCCTCATAAATAAGCCCCAGAATCCTTTGTGCTATCTGTAGAGGTGCTCCATTGCAGCTGGCACAAATGCTTTAAAAGCACCTATTGTGCAAACATAAACTAGAACTGGAATATAATATTGGAGGAGTAGACTAGCTTGGCAGAACATACGTAGCTAGATTAGAGCAGTTAGAAGTCTGTCTGTCTTGTGCATGATCATAGCTGTCTTCTGGTACTCCATTACACAACCAGAACTAGAGGTTAATCCAATACATCTCTTATTAAATTTCAGGATGGGCAACTAAAAAAAAAAATCCGCTAATTTTAGTGATGATAGCATTCTGACAGATGGGCACTTAGAACTATATCTGGAGCATAAAACTACAATCTGTTTTTGTTTTGCTTTTTAAAGTGAACTTATTGCTTGCAGAAGGTGACAAATCCTCTATGGATCCACATAATAAGTATGAGTATACTTATTAGCATGAGTATAAGCCCTAATCTATACTATAGGGTTATGTTGACAAAACTGCCTTGTGTTGACCTAGCTGTGGAAGTTTCTTCACTTAAAATTGGCTCCTGCCAATATAATCAGTTTGGTTCTCTATAACTGATTTAGTAACACCACCTCCCTGAGCAGCACAGTCATAGTCCATATAATTAAGAACATAAGAACAGCCATACTGGGTCATACTGAAGGTCCATCTAGCCCAGTATCTGTCTTCTGACAGTTGTGAATGCTACATGCCCCGAGGATAATAAACAGGTAATGATCAAATGATCCATCCCCCATCTCCCATTCCCAGCTTCTGATAAAAAAAGGCTAGGGACATCATTCCTATCCATCCTGGCTAATAGCCACTGATGGACCTATCCTCCATGAATGTATCTAGCTCTTTTTTTTTTTAACCCTATTAAAGTCCTGGCCTTCATAACACACTCTGGCAAGGGGTTCCACAGTACTTTGCCTGAAGAAATACTTTCTTTTGTTTGTTTTGAAACTACTATTTATTAATTTCATTTGATGACCCCGAGTTCTTGTGTTATGGGAGCAAGTAAACAATATTCTCTTTCTTATTCTCTATCCCTTTATTAATTATTTAGAAGATTCTATTTGCTTTTTTGACTGCCGCTGCACATTGAGTGTATGTTTTCAGAGAACTATCAACAATGATTCTAAGATCTCTATCTTGAGTCGTACAGCTAAATTAATCCCCATCATTTTATATATATAACTGGAACTATGTTTTCCAATATGCATTACTTTCCATTTACCAACAATAAAATTCATCTGCCATTTTGTTGCCCAATCACCTAGTTTTGTGAGGTCCTTTTGAAACTCTTCACAGTCTGCTTTGGGCCTAACTATTTTGATCAGTTTGATATCATCTACAGATTTTTCCACCTCACTATTTACCCCTTTCTCCAGATCATTTATAAATATGTTCGGAAGGATTGGTCCCAGTATGAATCCCTGCAGGATACCATTAGTTACCTCTCTCCATTCTGAAAACTCGCCATTTATTCCTACCTTTTGTTTCCTGTATTTTAACCAGTTATCAGTCCATGAAAGGACCTTCCCTCTTATCCCATGACAGCTTATTTTGCTTAAGAGCCTTTGGTGAGGGACCCTATCAAAGGCTTTCTGGAAATCTAAGTGCCCTATATCCACTCAATCCCTTTTCTCCAGTGGACAGTAATAGTGTCAGTGTAGATAATGTGGTAGTTATGTTGACTATTACTGGCCTTCAGGAGCTGTCCCCCAATGCCCCATACTGACAATAGAATTGCTACAAACTGTCCCGTAAGCACCACTGACACAAGGAACCAAGTGTGCACATGCACAAACAATTTAATACTTTGTAGTAACTTTATGCCAACATAGTTAGTTCAACATACTTTTGTTATGTAGACATGGTCAAAGCCATCCAAATTCATCCATACTGCCCCACTTGTCAAACCTTTGCCCTCCCGTGAAGGACTGTCTTATGGAATTGGAAAGAAGTTGAGTTTCCATGCTCAGGTATTCCTTGGCTTCTTTTCTCATACTCCCAATAATGGTCCTATGTAATTACAGTTGTTTGGATTTTGACATGTGGATACCTGTACACATTCTGGACCCTGCTCTGGGCTGTGTTGTGCACTCCATTGCCACAAAGCAGCCCCCACATCGCTAAGTTGGCACCTTGAGATTTCCCCTGCCTCCATACTCCTATGCCATCTCTTCCTGAAACCAGCATAGGGTGTAGTCTCAGGACACAGCAAGAAGAATAACATTTGTCTGGGATATCCTTATACTTCAGTGTGTGTGTGTATTAAAGGATCCTCAAGCTACAACCTGGAACTGAGGTATGCTCTGTTCCTTAACTCTCCGGCCTGGGTTCTCTCTTACAATGTTTTGCAAGCAGCAAACAGCAAACCCCTATGGGCACAGTTATCACATAGTACAACAACATGTGGCATGCCACAGCCAACGAAATTGCATAAATGCTCCCTGAGCCATTCCCAAATCACACAGAGACCAACATATCTCCAAATGTCCAGCCTTGCACCACTGGGATATACCATCTTGCCCTTATTAGAAGCCTGATGAGTGTAAGTTTATTACTCAGTCTTCCCTCCCTCAATTTGGAGAGAATACACACTAGTCTTTGTGAACTGAGATGAGATTTACCAAGCACTTTGACCAAAAGACAGTTTAGGTAAAATATAAAACAGATTTATTAACTACAGAAAGATAGATTTTAAGTGATTAAAAGTAATAGGCACATATGGTCAGAGATAGCTGCCAAAGAAAATAAAAAATCACACAGTCTAAATCTTAAACCCTATTAGATTAGGTAGTATTTGGATCAAGCAGTTTTTTCCTATCCCATTCGATGTTGCAGGTAGGTTCAGAGACTAACATGGATACCCCACTGAGACTTTGTAAATCACTTGTTTTCAATTCCCCTGCTGGGAGTGCATCACCTTCTTAGTTTAACTAGAGATGCCAATGGCCACAAATTTACAACATATTTCAGTAACAACCACACAGCAAAATCTCATAACTTCATAAAAATTAAGAAGATCTATATTTTGATATTGTTTCAGCAGATCATGACCTTTCATTTGAGTTCTTACATTTATGGGTAGCAGGTTGCTATTTTATGGCTCTGTGTGTGTAGTTAGCTAATCAGCCAATAACATCTAGAAAGAGGAACTATTGAGGATATCTCATAAATGGAACAAGGAAGAAAATAAGATATGGAATTAACAAGATGTATAGGTGCCTTCCATCACTCTCATCAATTTGCTTCTATGCTGCATTCACACACACATCCCCCATATATTTGTTTTGCCTTTCAAGAATGTAAGTTTTTGAGGGTTAAAGGGCTAAAGTCGGAATAAACTATGCAACTACGCAATTTCAGCTGGGTCAAATGCGTAGCTGAAGTCGAAATAGTTTATTTTGGCTTTTGGCGCTGTCTACACAGCAGGAAGTCAAAGGAAGAACACTCTTCCTCTGATTTCCCTTACTCCTTGTGAAATGAGGATTACAGGAGTCGCAGTAAGAAGTCCGCCAGCTCGACATGTCAGAATAAAGGCTTGTAGTGTAGACGTGCTCTTTGTTATTTTGGAATAATGCCACCTATTCCGAAATAACGCTGCTGTGTAAATGTACACTGAGCGACTGTGTGTTTCTTAGCATTTGGAAGGCATCTAGTACACTTCTTTCCTTTCCCTCTCTTCCTATTTCTTTGTTCTTTTGCCTTTTTTAAATGTTCTTTGCTTATTAAAAATCAATTAAATATAAACTTAAAAAGAGAAAATCGTTTTCTAAACAAGGAACTTTGTTTTAAAGTGAGTAAAATAATCCTCATTTTTTATCTTTCCTTATTATATAGATGATTATGAAAATCAAATTCCATTGAACACAGGCTTGGAGAGGAAACTCTCAAAAAAAAGTATGCTTTCCCCATTGCTCTCCAGTATTTTCTTGATCCCATGGTCATGATCCCATAAGTATGGAGAATCAAGGTGGTGACCTTTCCTGAGAGACATAGGCTAATGGCAGAAACATCCCTAGTTCACCCAGTTATTACTTGAATATTCATTTCTGTAGAGCAGGTGTTTACAGTTATCTACATTGCAGCAATGTTTGACATTAAGCATGAAATGCCAATGATTCAATAATGTGCTTAATGCAAGTATTCTTATTTTCAGCTGAAATAAAAACCACAGTCTTGCCAGTATGTGTGCAATAAATGTTTGATATAAATGGCAATCTTGTTTACACATTTAAGTGTCATGCTTTTTTCTCCACTTAGAGCAGTTTTTTTGTAAAATAAATAAAATAAAGTTACAAACAGCTATGCTTCCCTTGAGAGAGATTTCTCCGCCATTTGAATGGTAATAAGAGGTGAAGCAAATCTTTCCTTGGCTATATGATTATTTTTCCTTGCCTTTTGAAATTGTGTTTTGCATTTGTCATTTATATAAATCAGCACATAACTAATGTAGAGAGTAAATTTAGCTGGTTAGCAGTTCCTAGTAGCTTTGATTCATTACAATGTATGTACAGACTGTATATCCTTGGTATTATGCCACAGATTAAGAAAACTGAGAAAAGGATCATTTCAGAATTGTCTCCCTTCCCACCAGCCTTTTATATGCAAAGTCAAGGGGTACGTCTAGACTTCAAGCCTCTTTCAAAAGAAGCTTTTTTGAAAGATATTTTTGAAAAAGACTCTTTCGAAAAAGCGAGTCTAGACTACAAGTAGATTTTTTGAAAAAGCGAGCCACTGTTTTGAAAGAGCGTCTAGACGCTCTCTTTTGAAAAAGCAGTTTGCATTCAATAACACGTTTTCGAAAGAGTACTTTCGAAAAAAGGCGTTATGCCTTGTAAAATGAGGTTTACCGCGATCGAAAAAACTGCAGCTTTCTTTCGATTTACTTTCAAAAGAACACGGCTGCAGTCTAGATGCATGTGAAGTTTTTTCGAAAAAAGGTTACTTTTTTCGAAAAAACCCTGTAGTCTAGACACACCCAAGGTGTGCACTTAATATCAGGCATGTGCCCTGGTTGGGCTGTATTCTCAACAGTTTTACAGTGAGTGAGACTGACTATGTTTCTGTGGGTGCAATTTGTTCATTTAAAATCCACCGTGGGAACTGTTAAGTGCTGAGCACTTCTGAAAACAAGGCACACTCCAGTCATCTGAAGAAGTAGGCTTTGCCCACAAAAGCTCGTGATACCATTGACATGTTTTGTTAGTCTTTAAAGTGCTACCAGACTATTTGTTGTTTTTTAAGTTTATCCTGTACAGACTAACTCGGCTACCCCTTTGAAGTTTTATTACTCACTTGAACATCTTCCTTTGTATTTTCTCCAAACTACCTTTCTTAACACTGCCAAAACTGATGGCTCTTGGCTCATTCTTCTCCCTCATCATGCACAGGAGTCTGAGCTGAACAATGACATGAACACTGATTCATAATTCCTACTGGAATTCATTTTATGAATTATGTCAATCCAATTAGGTAACAGCTAACTGCTCAGAATTTCTATAGCTAGACATGGCGGAGGTATATCTGTTCATGAGAGAGACAAGCTTTAGAACCACACGAAGCTCTTTTTCAGGCTGGGAAAGTATCACATCTACATTCATGGTGGAAGAGATTGTTTAGCATAAATATTCAGCAAGAATTTTCAGGGACCATTGAAGGAAGAGTGCCCCATTAACACCTCTGCAAAAAATGGGGGGGGGGTTGGGTTACAAAGTGTTATAATAATCTATAAATCCAGTGTCTCTGTTCAACCTATGATTTTTAATGTCTAGCAGTTACAAGTTCAAGCTCCCAGGCTCATATTCTACAAGTGTTGTTTTCTTTTGTGATGCCAAGAGAACCTTTTTCAGATCTGATCTCTAATATTTGTCACTACAGAACTTCTCTATGAATACAAAGATGTTGATTAGGGCTAACAGGCACTAAGAGACTAATTGACAAGTTATTAGCAGGTAATTTTCAGATAAAGGGAATTCAAATAACTGGAATTATACTATCCTTGTAACAAAATGCTAATATGAAGACCAAGAGTTATTTATATACATTGTTTGGTATAATAATTCAGAATAACAAATATATTTGGGAAAGTCATGATTTGTTTGGGGAAAACTCATGAACAGAAAAACAAATACAATTTATCTCATAAACTATCCTTCATGAACATTTTTCATAGGTTCGCTTGAGTCATCTGTAATAAACTGTCAACGTTGCCATTATTAAGCTAAGTATTAGGCTTCTTCTCAAGTGGATGTGGGACTTGTTGTAAGGAAAGGAAGTTGAGGAGATGCTATAATATCAGATTTAAGAGGAGTAGCTGTGTTAATTTGTTTCAGCAAAAACAATCAGGAATCTGGTGGCACTTTAAAAACTAATGCATTTATTAGCTTGTGCCCTAATAAATGTGCTAGACTTTAAAGTGTCATTGGACTCCTGGTTGTTTTTATAATGCCAGAAATGACAAGGGGGGATGAGGTGATACCTTTTATTGGCCTGTCTTCTGTTGGTAAGAGACCCAAGTTTTCAAGCATACACAGAACTCTACTTTGTCTGGCACCAAAACAGCTACAACAACAATGCTATAAATACCATATAAATTTTGAGCATGTGTTATTTACTTTCTTCTGTAAATGGAAACAAAAGTGTGTTCATTGGGGGAAATACTTTAACCATGAGTCTGTGTCCATTTTGCCATCCACATGGAAGAGAAATACAATGTATTCCTCTTGATTAGAATATGCTTAATGTACTCATCTACACTACAGAGAAGATCAACGCTGCCACGTCGATCTTCCAGGGTTCAATTTAGTGGATCTAGTGAGGTGTAAGAGAAGCTGATGGTGTAAGAGAGGTGTAAGATGAAGCATTTGTTCCCGTCAATCTCCTGCTGCGTGGACAATGATTTAAGATATATCAACTCCAGCTACACAATTAATGTAGCTGGAGTTGTGTATCTTAGGTTGACCTTCCACTCCATTGTAGAGCAGGCCAATGAGAATATCTCCCACTGAGCCAGTGACGCATTTTGCTAGCAAGCACTGCTGTTTTATGGAGTGGGTAATTCTACTGAAGAAAGAAGATTTCAGGTGATTTATTTTGACATCCTTAACTGTGGTGTTTTCTTCTCAGTCCCATGCTATTTATATTGCTGCTTTTCTAATCACAATTTCAGGCTCACCATAGCAGTGATACATACAGAGAATGTATTAAAAGTTTCATTACTGACTATTCCTGGCTGATGATTTGCTCCTTCCATGCAAACTAAGCAATCTGGGCTGTTATGCTAGGCCTTTCACAGCTGTCACTAGTCAAGAACCAGGCACAGTCATTATCCCAATGCAAAGAAAGCTGATTAGAACTCCATGAACCAGTCCAGTAACATAATGGGACTCTGCAGCTTTTCAGAATGCAGCAATATAGAATCACAGAAATGTAGGACTGGAAGGGACCTCAGGAGGTCACCTAGTCAGTCCCCTGCACTGAGGCAGGACTAAATATTATCTAGATTCTAGACTATCACTGACAGGTGTTTGTCTAACCTGTCCTTAGATTCCTATAGCGACAGAGATTCCACAACTTCCCTGAGTATTTTGTTTCAGTTCTTAAATACCCTGACAGTTAGGAAGTTTTTCCTAATATTTAATCTAAATCTCCCTTGCTGCAACTTATGCCCATTACTTCTTGTCATGTTAACAGATAAGGAAGCCAATGTATCACCCTCCTCTCAATAGCAACCCTTTACTTACTTATTTGAAGACTGTTATTATCACATCCCTTCTCAGTCTTTTCTACTCCAGATTAAACAAATCCTTTATTGTTTTCTATCTTTCCTTACAGGTCACGTTATCTAGATTACCTTTAATCGGTTTGTTGCTGTTCTCCGGATAGTCTCCAATTTGTCACATCTTTCCCAAAGTGTGGTGCCCAGAACTGGATGCAATGCTCCATCTGAGTAGAGTAAACACAATTACTTCTTTTGTCTTTCTTATTGCACTCCTGCTAATACATTCTAAAACGTTTGCTGGGGGTTTTTTTGTTTTTGTTTTTTTTTCGTTTGGGGGGTTTTTTGCAAAAGGATTACATTGTTGACTCATATTTAGTTTGTGATCCCCTATGAACTCAGATCCTTTTCTGCAATGGTCCATCCTCAGCAATCATTTGCCATTTGTATTTGTGAAATGGTCATTCCTTCCTTCATGTAGCACTTTGCAGTTGTCCTTATTGAATGTAATCCTATTAATTTTAGATCATTTCTCCAGGTTTTCAAAAACATTTTGAATTCTTATCCAGCTCATTATCTTATGTAAACATTATAATTATATTCTTTATGACATGTTCCAAATCATTTATGAAATAGACTCAGCACAGATCCCTCTGGGACCATATTCTATATACCCTTACAGCTTGATTGTGAACCAATGGTTGATAATTATGCACCACCTTATCATCATTTCATCTAGGCTATATTTCCCTGTTTGTTTATGTAAGACAATATCAAAAACCTTATTAAAGTCAAGATACATCATGTCTAGTGCTTCCCCCTTACCCACAAGACTTATTATCTTGTCAAAGAAAGATATTGGATTGGTTTCACAGGATTTGTTCGTGCCAAATTCATGTTAAGTATTACTTATCATGTTATTGTTTTTAGGATCTTCCAAAAATAGGTGATTGATTGCTCCATTATCTTTCCAGGTATCAAAGTTAATCTTACTGGTCTATAATTTCCTGGGTTGTCCTTATTCCCCCTTTTATAGATAGTTATTATATTTGCCCTTTTCCAGTCTTGTGGGATCTCGCCCATCTTCCATGACTTCTCAAAGATAATTGCTAATGTTTCAGAGATCCTTTCAGACAGCTTCTTGAGTATTCTAAGGATTTATTTGATCAAGCCCTGCTGACTTGAAAACATCTAGCTTATCTAGGTAATTCTTGACTGGTTCTTTCCCACTTTTATCCTCAGATCCTACTTCATTTACATTGATGTACACTGTGTTAGATGTTCACCTCACCTTCTATTCTTTGTCATTGTCACTTGCTGTGCACTCTGCTGTACACAGCTAAACTCTTCAGGACAGGAATTTTGTTATTCTATGTGTTTATAAAATACTTATGTAGTCCCCTTACTAAAGGGGCCTCTGTTTTATTCTGAAAAGACCCTGTGTGCTACAATCCAGACTACAATTCCCATGAGCCCTTGGAAAAAAACAGGAAGGAGGCCTCTGGGGGAGAGGACTGCTCTCTCCATGTGCTTGAAGAAAGAGGCCTAGCAGTCTGGGACTCTGCCTGGAGTTTGGAACCAGAGGGGAGCCAGGCTGCTGCCAAGGACATTGACCCAGTGGAGGGGCTGTTGGAGTGCAGCTACTGGATGCCTGTTGGAACTGGAGTTAGCAGGCTGCCTCCTATAGGCACAGCATAAGGCAGTAAGTTTGGGCCTTGTTGGAAAAGTGCTGCCTGGGACAGAGCTGCTGTTTAGCCTGGACCAAATCCTCGCTACAGCTGCAACATCAGCGCCAACGCAAGCAAGTGCCTGGGACTGAGTCTAAGGGTGTGTACACTCTGGGGTGGGGTCACTGTTGTCCAGCTATATAAGCTTCAATTATTGATATGTGTTTGTTAATGCTATTCATTGCTAATCTGTTAATCCCTGTTTATTCAAATTAAGTAAAGATTGTTTATTTTAAAGTGTTCTATTAGATATAAAATGATTTGTAGTTGTTCTGGAATTAGATCCAGATGAGTTATAGTGGAATGAGTATATTCCTGAGGCTCAAGGCACACCAGTGTGTGTTCAAGGCCAGCCAGGTGACATTCATTGCCAGCAAGGGACTGCAGTAAGGTGGATAGGGTTTTCCCAACTAAACACCATCACCACTGGGTGCCCAGGATCTCTTTTGGGTTAAAACATCAGGCGCCCAGGCACACCTGTGAGTGTGACCTGCTCCCCAGTAACCCGGGGAGGGAAAAGGGGGTTACACTTAGTATATTGGGGTGCCAAGTGGAGCCTTTAGGAGCTACTGTAATATAGATATATGAATAACAAGAATTATAGCAAGAATAACTTTCATTGATGAAATGAAAGCTAGGTACAGATGTCCCTGTCTATGAATGGCAGACTAAAATGCTCATATTTTTGAAAATAGAGACAACAGAAAAGATATTCACATTTGGTTTTGTCCATCCTCTTAGCATGAAAAATCCCATGATTAACAGCTGAAGCAGATACTAGATAGAGTATGATCGCTTTTTTTTTACCCTTTCATAGCAAGCAGTCAATCTGTTCTTGTTACATTCAGTTCATCAGCTAATTTATTTCAGAAAAATCTAAATATAAGTGTCTAAGTTATGAAAGGGGCTTAGTAACTTCTTTGATGACCAAATGTGGTAGACAGAATAACATTAAATATTATAATTTAAAATGTTCTAATGTGCCTTTTTATAGCAAAAAAAATGGTATGACTATTAAATATTCACACTGCAAAGTACTTTTGAAAAATTGCCCATGATAAATTGGTCCCCCTTGAAGTTTCCATTTTCTAATATTCAGATACAAAATTCCAGCAACATTTGAGTTTGATTGTTTCTTTGTGACATTAATGACAGTTATATAAGAAAACCATCGCAACTGAAAAACATTTCTAAAAATAATCAAGTTTGTTTTTCGATCTTGCTTTGGGATGACTACTACATTTTGGTCGTGATGATCTCACCGAGACTATTCAGTCAGTTCATGATGGTTCACAGTGAAGCTTTTTTTCTCCATGCTAATCAGTGTCTCTTACTTGCAATTAAAAACATGCGCTTCTATCATTTCAAAAATATTTGATTGTGACGGTCATTTCAGAGCCAGCTTTGTCTTCAGTTTCTTAGGAGAAATGTAAATCAGCAGATTCGCAGTTGTAGTCACCATGACACAAAATTACTATTAATGATACTGATTATTAATGACAGTTATATCATTGCAACCATGAATAATCTATTAATATTATTAATGTGAGCTACAAGTTTCAAGGGATTTTGAATCATAGAGTGGTTATAGAGACTATTTTGGTTAATGTGTAATTCCTACTATCATTTGGCTAAACTTTTCTTTGGAAAGTAATGTCAGGTTGAAAACTGTACTGTTTTTAAAGCAAACATTAGATTGTTCAATAGACACAAATTTAAAAATGTAACTGGCTTTTCAATATTTATGCTGTTTCTTTTTTAAAACTTTTCTCAGCTTGGATAACAAAAACAGATATATCAGTTATTTTGGGAGTTATTATTTTGAAATAAGTTATTTCAAGATTATTTCCTAGTGTAGATATGTCCTAAGTGACCAGTTCTCCTGTTCCTTTGTATTGCTTATGGCCCGAGATGGAATTTCTTCAGTGTCGACAGGATTAACTAGTTTTTTCTGTGTCTAACTCTAACTATTGTTTAAGTAATAGGTTTTGAAAGTCAAGTGTAGCATAGTTTTTGTAGCATGGGTCATGGAGATCTCTTCCTCCTTCTTTCCATTGAGGGTATGGCTACATGACAGAGAAGATCAAAGCTGCCACTGTCAGTCTTCCAGGGTTCAAATTAGCAGGTCTAGTGAAGATACATTAATTTTAACTCGGAGGGGCACTCTGGTCGATCCAGTAGTCCTATTTCAATGAGAAGTTAGGGAAGTCGAAGGGCAAGTGTTTTCCCTTAGACTTCCTGCAGTATAGACAGTGCCAAAAGTCGAGTTAAGGTACTTTGACTTCAGCTACATAATTAACGTAGCTGAAGTTGCGTATCTTAATTTGGTCTTATCCCATAATGTAGACATACCCATAGGATGTTTAGTATGAGCAAGATCCCAGAATTTAAGCACTGCTTTTCCTGTTCCTGAGTCTTTCTGCACAGTGATAACCATCTCAAAGGCCTCTACTGCCCTAGGGAATTCCACTTTCCCTCAAAGTGCAGCATTTGCCAATCCTTCCTGAGTGAAACCCATAAAGACCATGAGTACAGGCTTCAGAGAGTCCTACTGAACCTTACTATGAGGCCCCCACCACACTCTAGCCTTTCAGACTCCCCGATGCTTTAGAAGAGCCCCCTACCCCAGTGACCAGCTCTGGAGCTTATAGGAATACAGCTAAAGTGTTTCCAAACAGGGATGTGGGAAGTGTTAGAAACTCAAAAGAAATCCCAAGTCAAATCCAAGGGTGGAATTTCAGGAGCAGGGTGGGGGAAGGGAGACAGCAGCCATGCACTCTGGGACACAGCTTGCTTTTTTTCATCCTGTTTCCTTCACCAGACAGGTGTGAGAGACATGCACAGAATGCAAATACATTCCCCTCACTCCCTTAGTGTCCAGAGAACGGGATGAAAAGCAAGCTACCAATGGTACCAAGTTCCCTGGGGACCACCTCACTTTCCATTTAACCCTTTGTTCAGGCCTTTTTGTGGGCCCATCACACATATACATGGAATATCCTGAGCATATTCAGTCCCATTGGGAATCCAGACAATCTTCCAATCATAGAGAGGGTCCTGAACCTCCTTAGGAGCAAAAGGAGGAAAAAATAACCAGATATGAGAGAAATACCAGATTTGATAGGGTTATCCTCCTCCTCACGCTCCTCCTCTTCCTCTTCTTTATCATCATTGTCATCATCATCATCTCCTCTTTGGCACTCAGAGGACCAAATCCTTCAGAAAATCACGTAGATTATTTGTGTCCATCTTGGAACATAAGAGGGGTAGAGCAAACTCATTCTTAAGAATGTCCAAATGGATTTCAGGCAGCATTTTGCTCTGTTATGAGTTAACATTGATCCCCAAGATGTGAAAGTCCATTTAGCTAAAGCTCAGGCTGCATGAGTACCCTCACTTTAAGAGGTTCCTGTCCTGTAAATATGTAAAGCAGCAACATGGGGCTCTGTTCACGTTGTCACACCTGGCATTACAACCTGGTGCAAGCTTCTATAGCCGACACATCCTTCAACAGAGAAGTCTTCCCATCAGGAGGAAACAGCTGGGTTCCTCACTTCCTCATCCTCAATGAATTTGCTTGGGACAACACACATAGGGACCATCACTCAAAGAAATCCAGTTACTGTGAAGTAAGTAACTTTTCTTTTCACCAGTAGCTTAGAGTGTCTCTTTTTATCCACTATTGTTTGTAAGGTTGGGTCTTGCCTTCCCACAGTTAACCACTTTGTATTTGAGATCTCAAGGATGAACTATACTACAGATTTGTGTTTTCCTTGGTTTTATCCTACAGCAGTGGTCACCAACCAGTAGATCGGGATGTACCAATAGATCTTGGAGCCTCTGACAGTTGATCCTGATTGGTTTGGCCAGGAAGCTATCAAGCACTGGTACTTGGGGGGGGGGGGGAGGGGAAGGGTACTGATGTCAGGATGTCCCTCCTCCCCCCACATCTATACTATATCTTCACACAGAGAAAAGGGAATGGAGGAAGCTTGTCAAGGCAAATCTCTATCACTCTCTCATACACTGTGAGTATGACTAGACTACATGGCTCTGTTGCCAGAGCCATGTAGATTAGTTTACTAGACATACCCAAATGAAGCGGCGATTTAAATAATCGATGCTTCATTTAAATTAAAATGGCTGCCGCGCTGAGCCGATCAACTGTTTGTCAGCTCAGCGTGCTAGTCTGATGCTCCGAGGTCGACATCAAAGGCATTTGTCGACCGCCCCAGTAAACCTCATCCCACGAGGCATAACAGGGCGGTCGATTTAATGCCTTTGATGTCGATCATGAGCGCCCAGACTAGCGCGCTGAGCCGACAAACAGCTGATCGCTCAGCGCAGCTATTTTAATTTAAATGAAGCGCGATTATTTAAATCGCCACTTCATTTGGGTATGTCTAGTAAACCAATCTACATGGCTCTGGCAACAGAGCCATGTAGTCTAGACATACACTGTGTGTGTGTCTGTCATTCTCACAAATACACAGAGTCCTTCACTCTCATCTCCTGACCCAACATATATGTGGGTTATTGTTGCTACTTTTACTGCTTGCTAAGTGTGTTATTTCTGGTTTTTGACTGGTTTGTGCATTTCATAATTTTCATTACTCTCATGCTTAAATTTAATTATTTAAGGAGTGAGTTCTAAAATGCTTAACCTGTCGTGGCTGGAATAATTATCCCTATGTAATTGCTGCTCCTGGAAGTGGCTGGCATGTCCCTGCAGCCCCTGAGATAGGCACAGCAGGGGTCTCCACATGCAGATATCACTCCTGCAGCTCCCATTGATCAGTAACAGAGAACCATGGCCAGTAGAAGCTGAGAGCTCAGTGCCTGTAGATGAGGGGCAGCACATGGAGCCATTGCTGTACATACCAGCTGCTTTGAGGAGTGGTGCAGGACTAGGGCAGGAGTAAGCCTGTCTTAACTCCACTGCTCCACCACCCAGAAGTCATCTCAGTTAAGTGATGCCCAGCCAGAGCCTGCATCCTGAACCCCTGTCCCAGTACTGAACTCCCTCCTGCCCCAGAAATGAGTTCCCCTGCACCCAAATTCCTTCTCAGAGCTTGCACCCTGAACCCCCTCCTAGATCCCAATTCCCCACCCTGGGCTAAGCCTGGAGCCCCTCCCACACTCCAAACCCTTGGTCCAAGACCAGAGCCTGCAACACAACCCCCTACCCCAGCCTGGTGAAAGTGAATGAGGTTCGGGAAGGAAGGGGGATGGAGAGAACAGGGTGAGGCTTCAGGCAAGAGGTGGAGCAGGGGCAGTGCCTCAGAGAAGGGGCAGGAAGGAAGCCGGGCAAGGGTATTTGGGTTTCAGGTAGATCTTACATTGCACTTAAATTAAAAAAGTGATCTTGTGGTTAAAAAGGCTGGAGACCACTGTCCTACAGGATTACTTAGCTCCTCAACTCAGGCAAAAGGTAGCAGGCTGCTTGGTTAGCAGTGCAAGTCGTCTCAAGCACATTGCATCCATAACGCAATATGCTTAATTAGATTTCTACAGTGTTTGCTTTTAACTGTGGTGCAAGATGTTGGTTTTAATTTAAAAGCTCCCCTCTGACTGCATTCTAGCTACCTATGAAACTACTCATCTCCAGATGTACCATCCCAGGTGAAGCCAACAGTTGCATTCTTGCTGCAAGATCCCAGGTATGTTTTCACTAAGTTGTAAAAAGTCTCCCTAGTATTTCCATTTCTGAAGTTTCAGGTGTTGCTAAGTACTGTTTTGCCCTGTCACCACTGTGTCTCACCACTTGCTGTAATGTATTGCACAGGCTGCTGGCGTGATGCCACACCTTTGTCTCTCTTGACCCTCCAGTGGTTGGCAGGGATGGTGATTATTTTCCATTCAAGTGAATGTGTTACCTCTCTCAATTTTGTCAATGGTGACCGAGCTTCATCTGAGAATATCTATTTTGTGGTGTGCAAATGGGTATTTAACCAGTGTGTCCTTTCTCCCACCAAGATACACTTGTTTGTTTTCAGGTTCCACAATTGTACCCACATACAGTGATGGTGCTCCAAGTTCTTCACTGAGTACAGCATCTATGGGTAATACTTATCTTGCAAGTACCACAGACATGGCTGCATCTTTCTACAGACAGACTTATGCCTTGTCTACATTTGTAGCAATTGGCCTGTAAGAAATGCAATGAAAGGCAAGCTGTATTCATACTGGGGTGTGTAGCTATATGAGGCATTGAAAGACTCTGGCAGAAGGGAAAGACACAGATAAAATAGCAGTGTACGCATGGGAGGCATTGCTTGGGCATATGGAGAGATGTATAGGGTAGGTATTCCAAGATTATAGCATCTCTGTACTCTACGTACATAAGCAGATCCTCACCGTCTACACTACTATTTGTATCCAACCTAACTGGAGGTGTATTTTCTGCACTTTCCATGAGATAAATGTAGCCATACCTTCAAAAAGTGAGCACAGAACTATGACTAACTGCCACGTGCCGAGCCTGAGTTTACTCATAATTGGCATAAAAATGCATGCCTTTGCTCACTTAAGACTGGAACAATGTTTCATTGTGAGTTCTGTTCTTCTCTTGTCCACTAATCCAGCAACTTTACAATAATTTCCTCAAACAATGCTATTCCATTTCAGGGGAACTTATGACGTGATCAATGTACACCTACATATACCCAACACCATGTAAGTCTTGCTACCCAATAATTTGAGTATCAAACTCTTATATTTCTTCTTTTACCTTTAGCCATAGGGACTTGTCTTCTCATTCTGGATTTATACAATTGCTTTGAAGGCAAATGGATACTGTATTCAATGAGAATAAATACAACGCACAAAATTACCTGTTATAAACTTTCCATTATATAAAAAGAAGAATGGAGAGGGAGGATGAGGTGACTTCATAGAGTTAAATGTTTCTCATAGTTGGGTGTGTCATCTGATTTTGCATTTATATGGTGGGAGGTGTATGGAATGATTAATACATTTTTTAATTTACAACTGATAGTGATTTCACAAACATGGGGTAAAGGTAACACAGAAGGCCTCCGTCCAGCTGAATACATTGATTATAGGGGAGAAAACTGCTGTTTGTACACCTGTTTATAATTATCAATGCTTTAAGAGGAAATGGAGAAAAAACATGTCACTGCTTAATGATTTTTTCATAATTTATATTTTTTTAAATCCACAAAGACTTGTAGAAGGCAATCCACTGTAAACTATAGCAAATTGTTAAAATAAATATTTGATTACCATCAAAACCTTGGTATACCAGTAATAATTTCCTGCTGTGATACCATCGGAAATCATATTCTGCCTCTAAAAAAACTAGAACCCTATTCACTCCCATAACATATTCATTTGATGAGCTCTCACATTATTCTTATAGGTGAAATAAATATAGAGGTAACCACTGAGAATACCTATTTGCAAAGAATTCGTGTGATTTGAGGAGTCCATAGTCTTTTACCCAAGGATCTTTGCAGAGATTCAGCCAATATTTAGTAGTGGGTGGCAGCCAGTCATTACTGACTTTCATCCATCCAACTGGTCTCTTCATTTGTATATTAAACATAGTCAGCTCTTCTTGCATCCTGGTGTAGATCTATATGAACTGAAGAGGTCTATGACAATACCTGCCTCCAACAAAGTATCTGCTGATCTAGTTACTTCTATATATCAATAACTTGTTTTCAATATATCATTCCTTCCAAAAGTGGTCAAGTGCTAGTCATTATTCAGTAACTGCCACATAACACCTCTCCTCCTAATAATAATATAATCTTGCATTTATGTAGTGTTGTACACATTCTAAATACGATAGGAAAATTAGCTATTAAATTTCTGTGAATCATTTCATTCAACAAGATACAGTCAAAAGAAAAGGAGAATAAAATGAGAGGAAAAAGAAAGAAGGGAAAAAGGAAACTGGAAAAGAGTCAATGTGAGCCACCAGTAATACCTAGCCAAATTGTGGTTCCCCTTGACAGGGCATCAGAGAGGAAGAATGGAAAAAAATGCCACCTAGAATGGGATGAAAATTGTTTACTCTGTTCTTCTGATTACCAATGGTATTTCCCATCAAAAATGTGTCTACTAAGCAAAACATTCTCATCATCATCAAATCAATTTGCAGCTTCAGGGGGCCTTCTGAAATTTCTCACTGCTGTGAGACCTTCAAATAGAACAAAACCCCTTCTTACACTGTGTCTGGCTGGATGACTTCATACCTTCCTTCAGTTGCTGATTCATGCTTTAATGGCCTTCAGGATGGATGATTGCAAGAGTAACTCATTAGAGAGGAGCATCTGCTCTACTAAAGTGAAAGTTGTGAAGACCACTCTGTTTAAAGGATAACCCTTCTTAGTGTCTTAACATCCATAATTTGCTAAAATCCATAAATTTGCTAAGATTGTCTGGAAATGTAGTATGCCGCACAGAGGTGTGGGGGATTTTCTATTCCAAACTAGGGATCATTTCAGCACGGGGCTCCTAAGATACAGCCCCACACCAAAAACACCTGCTTTATTAAAGCTTGATAGATTATTACTGTTGGGGGATACACCTAGGGTCAAACCTAGGTCTTCTTTAATCCCCTAAATGTTCCTATTTGCTCAGCATTTATCTTAGCTAATGAATGGCACCCACTGCTCTTGTGGGGGAAGCAATACTGAAATCATTATTCAAAAAGGAGTTAAGAAGAGGTATAAGCCTAATTCTGGAAGGTCCCACAGATTATACCATGCATGTGCATAAATTCTATCCAAGGAACTTGCTCCTAGATGTAGAAACTGATGGCTCATGGAGCTATGCAGTGGCTGTAGAACCTGAGCTACAGCCAGACTCGGTTCAGTACTTGGTAGAAATCTAAACCAGAAATGATGGCATGTTGCTGAAATGTGCCTGCACAAAGGGTTGGGGGAGGAGAGGGGGGTTCGGTGGGGGGATGTAAGCAATACATTTTCCCCCAATAGAAAATCTAGAAGGCACTCAAACTCTATTCAGAAAGCAATAAAATTCACATGTGACCTTGGCTGGGAGGGGGGAGGGAAAACAGGCATGCATTCCATCAGGAGATGGGGTACCTAAAATGTAAATACTTTTGTGGATCTAGCCCAGCACCCAGGTATTTCACAAGTTTCCCATGCATTGTCTATCTGTGGTCACATCCTAATTCCTACACCCTTTTTCTCCTCAGTGCTCCACAGAGTGCTGGGGAAGATAATGAAGGACAGATTACAATTCTACTCAATTCTACAGTTTCTTAGTTATTCTTTGGTATGATGACATAAATGCCAGGTTAACAGATGGGTAATACTGCAGAGAAGTACTCTTTCATTATCATGTTTGTTCTCAAGGGACCGCTGTGAAAGACAGGATACTCAGACCAAACTACAATATTTCTGCTCTCAGCTTGGAAAAGTGGCAATTAATACGTTCCACATCATGCTTTAAGGAGGCATTGTTTTAATGTGAAATTAAATCCAGAAGTACAAAATTCCCTTTTCATAGTTAAACTACCAATCCTTTGTTGTTGGATCAGTTAGAAGCAATTGGTATATTTACTGCCACTACTAAAATTATGCCTCGTCCACTAGTCTGTATTTTCCCCGGTGTAATCAAAATAAGAGAGTTTGGCAGCCTAGCCAAGGTTGCCTTCAAAATCAAATCTGTCTTCTTTTTTGTAAATCTTGTTACGTTATTAAGCTTTAATTAACAATTCATTTTGCTCTATCAGGAACTTAGTTGCTACATTGGTTTGTCTTTAATCTGCACTTTTATCTAGCAGTATATCAAAACTGGATTTCTTAATTAACTAGATCTATAATTAATTCTGGATAAAAAAGAAATTAGTAGAAGAACTGTATGTCTGGAAGAACTCTATCTTAGTGAGATTACAAAGACTAACCTGTATTATTTTGTCACAGATGTGTAAGATCTGTGTTATCTTCTGACTCCTGAAATATATTCAGATGACAGCATATAAAAAGATTGACATGTATCGCTGCAAGTTACTTTAACACTATCCTATCTAATACAATAAAAACTTGGTTTGAACCCCATATGGGCGATGAAGGCTTAAAGTGTGAAAATATGGGGTTCACTTACAGTATATAGAAGGACAGCTACAGTTGTAGCAAGGAGTAAAGGCTGTAACATCTGCAGCTCTCTGGTCTGGAGTGGATCTTCATTAGAAATTACTGTAGACTTTTCCCTGGGATAAATGCAAATTGGCAACTGTAATTCTCAGAAACTAGAAGCTGCTACTTCTCACTTAGAGATAGATTGTGACGTTATTCCCCAGACTATAAAAATCAGGTGACTTTAATGTTAAGAAAAAACTAATTCTAGCTGTTTAAAGAGACTAATACTGTATTATTCCCCCGTCATCTGTCATATAGTCTGATATCAATTTTTACATTTTCTACCCGGAATTTTTAATTAGAAGCATTGGAGAACACATAGCTCAGGAATTTATAATCTCTGCACCGATGCTTACTTATATCATTAGCAGCCATCCTGCAGCTACACCAATACTGAAAAATGGATGCTCTCTTTCCTACAGAATACAAAGCCATGTAGAGTCTGATTCTGTTCTTCCTGATTTGAATAGCTAAGGTATGGGTCTCTTCTGTATTTTATCAAAAATCATGTAGTAAATATTAGATAATTGTGTGTGAGAGAGAGACTCATTTGCTTTTATCTATTCCTATTATGCTATCACATGAAGCTATTTAAAGGATACAGAAAAGAAACAGCTCGCCTTATTTAGAAGCAGAGAACAGAGCAATTTTCTTCCTTTAAGATGGTTCATAAAACAATAATGTTGAAAGTCATGCAGAATTAACCATCTTCTCTAAACAATTTGCAGGACAAATCCCATAAGCTGCCTACTTTTTGTTTCATTGGCATGTTTTCCTTTTGTAAACATCATTGAAACTGTATTAGGATTCAATTGCCTTTAAACTCTGAAACCAACATAAAATATGACTAGCTTCTTGTTTCGCAAATTACATTTAAAGTTGTGTCATGAAAGCTGACAAAAGAAGAGAGATTCCTACTAACTGATTTACAAGAAACCTGAACTTTCTCTTGAAAAACAGATGGCTCTCATTAACTCTTTGAGTATGCTGCATATGGTTGGAAATGTAAATGTTTTTGCCCCAGCCTCTCTCTAATTAGAAATGTATATAGTTTCCTACATAATCAAGGGACATAAAGCAGGCCTGCCTTTCGGAGTTTTTAGAAATAAACAGTGATAATGGGGACTCCCCCATCCCTTTGTTGACATGAAAATCACTAAGTGATATATTATGATATAGACAACTCTCCCACACTAGGCAGCGTAGTAAGTTGAGGGTTGGTAACATGGAATCAACAGGCCTGAATAAAGGTCTGTAACATAAAAACAGCAACAGGCCTGGAACCTAGTGAGCAAGACTTTGGTTCAGTAACATGGCAGCCAAGAAAGAGGCCCTATTGATAATTGTATGATTGTGAAAGTTATGTCTAGCATGGAAGAACATAGGGAAGCACTGGGATCAGGACAGGCTGTGAGCCAGAGGGCAGTAGGGATGTTAAGGACTAGTCGACTAGTCAACTATCCGATAAGCATTTGCTTATTGGATAGTCTGTCGACTAGTTAGTCAATTCCCCACCCTTGCTGCCTCTATGAAATATGAAATAGAGGCAGCAAAGCGGGGGGAAGGAAGAGGTACTTCAAACCGGCAGTGCCACACAGCTGAGCCAGGGATCACCTGTGTGGCGCTGCCGCTTTGAAACCCCAAAGCGGCGTTTCAAAGGGGCAGCCGCTGAACAGTTGATCCGTGTCTGACCTATGTAGCGCTGCCCCCTTTAAAATGCTGAATCACCATGGAGCCCGGGGTCAGCTGGGGACTCCACAGCTAACCCCAGGTTCCAAGTGGCATTTCCCTAGAATCCGGGGTCAGCAGCGCAGCATGGAGCCCGAGGTCAGTGGGGGAATCTGAGTCCCCCACTGACCCTGGGCTCCATGGCTTTTAAATGCACAAGAACCCCCACTGTGGACTCTTATATATTTCAAAGCAGGCACCCACATGCAGCCCAGAGTCAGCGGGACTTCCCGCTGGCCCCGGGTTGTACACGGAGTTCCGCATTCCTCTTTTGAAATGTACAAGAGCCCGAGCAGGGCTCTTGTACATTTCAAAGGAGGAATGCGGAAATGCCTATCAACTAGTCAAGTAGTCGATGGAAATTACATCGACAACTCAACTAGTCAATTAACCGCAATTTAATATCCCTAGAGGGGAGTAGCAGAACACCTCAATAAGAAACGTATTGGTACCAACCAACTCCCCAAACAATAATGTACATACTGATCTAGGTTCAGGACCAGGTCAAAGTTGACATCATGAAAAATAGTAAGTAGACCCCCCCCATCTGTGAAGTGAGGGGTGGTAACTAGGTAACAGAGGGTGGCAACGTGATACATAAGAAGTGATGTAACTTGTTTGTACCTGTCTATAAAAAGGGCACTGCAAAGGGTGATCACTGACTGACCTTGGGGGGGTGCTATGTGCGCTGTCATGTGTTGGTACATTACCAAGGCTTACAGGACGTGCAGTGGCTTAACGTTAAGTTTGTCTGCTAGCAACTGTTAATGTATGTCATCATATATATAGTAGCCCAATGTCTGTGACTCTGTAACGCTGAAATACTGGCTGTTCCCTCTGGGCAGCGCTGTTGCCTCCCTGGCTGTTCCCTCTGGGCGGAACTGTTGCCTCCCTGGCTGTTCCCTCTGGGTGGCGCTGTTGCCTAAGTCACATTCTTTGCCTCCCGCCATGGTGCTCGGCTGACTTCTGCACCGCTCAGCTGGGCTGCTGCGGAGGAGCAAGCGGTGCAAGCAGCCGTTTGGGAGCTGCGGTCCCCATGCAGCACCTTCGTGCTGCATGGGGAGCGCAGGGCCCAAACAGCCACTGAGTGGCGCAGAAGTCAGCTGAGTGCCACGGCAGGAGGTGAAGGGGGGCCGGGCATCCCCAACAGAGACAGAGGAGAGCGGAGAGAGAATGAGAGGCAGGAGGGGGAGAAGAGAAAAAAAGAGACGGAGAGAGAGGCAGAAGGCGGAGGAGAGCTGAGGGGGGGAGAGGCAGTAGGAGGAGGAGAGAGAGAGAAAGAGACACAGAGCGAGAGACTGGAGGCTCAGGAGAGAAGACCTACGTGGAGAAGAGACCTGAAAATCCCGTCTTATGACGTGCTAATTGGCTAATTTGGCAATAAAGCTGCTTGGGTGATTTTGATCCTTATGGGTATGTCTACACTAGCTTGTTAATTCGAGCTAGGTAGGCAAATCAGGCAACCGGAGTTGCAAATGAAGCCCGGGATTTAAATATCCCGGGCTTTATTTGCATGTTCCCGTCCGGCCGCCATTTTTAAATCCCCCTTAGTCCGAACTAACTGCCCGCGGCTACACGGATTAACTGTTACTCCTCATTCCCCTCTGATTTGTGCTCTTTGGGGGCTCTCCCCTGGAGTCTGTTGTGTTAACTCAAGTGCACAGGGTTAACGCTTTAGACAGGGGAGCACAGGCATGCTCACATGCAGCCGAAAGTTGATCATAATGGACAGAGTAGAGGACCCGTCAGGAACCCATTGGGAGGAACCCTGAAACCCTGACTAATGACAGGCAGTACTAGATAGTTGAATCCCCTTCAATTCTTACACAGGATTCCTAGACTTTGGGTCCAGTCATGTAGGAGTGAGCAAGTCCTTTAAATCTGCTTGTGTGTATATGTGACAGTCATAGAAGATGCTTTGGTACTATTCCCTGGTGTGCTGATTATTCCACTGATACCTGCCTTCTTAATCCCTGGGGCTCCCCACTACCCTGTCCTGGTGGGCCAAATTCTATGGTCTCCCCAGACAAGGCATGGAGCTGAGGTAACCACCCACCCCAAAGAGCAATGCAGACACTGAACCACTTTAGCTCTGGGAGGATGCAGTTCTAGGGCACAGCACCCCAGGAGACCAACCCCCAAAAGGGATCAAAACCCCAAATAAATCCATCTGTCTCTATGTAAAAGTTTTACACAATGAAAGTTCATTCAGGTAAGCCCCCTTTATCAATGAAAGGAAGATACGCACATTGATTGTTCCTCCCATGTAACAATTATTTACACTGGGCTTGATAGTAAACAAAAGTGTTTTTATTAAGTACTAACAGTGGGATTTAAGTGATGGCAAGTAAAAACAGATAGATCAAAGTAAGGTACAAAATTAAAATGAAAAGAAAATGCATAGCTAGATCTAATACCTTAAAACTTATTGCAAAGATGTGTTCTAGCCATAATCTTCATGTCAGAGATTATTTTTCCCTGACCCTGGTCCCCAGCCTTCCTTTTGGGTGTGCCATGCCAGCCAAAGACAAAGGAACTAATAGTTTCCCATTTCTTAAAGAGAGATTTCTTGGGTGAGAATCTTTTGTTCTTCATTTCCACAACATACCCCCCAACCTGGCCATGGAAAATTACCTGGTCAAACTGGTATCTCAGTTCCCGGTGGTATGGTCACATGTCTTCCTAGGACCAACCACTGCTTAGGTTTAAGGGACAATCAAGGCTGTTTAAAAAGTTATTAAGTTGATCACCCAGGCTTTAAGGCTTCCTGAGCATCATTGATGGCTCTCATTAGCACATTTCAAACCATAAACAATCGCATACTTCATATTTCTAACTTTATATACAAGAATGGTGCATGCACCAAAGATATATGGATCCAGAAGACAGTAACATTAAAATTTATAGGATACATGAGATATTTTGTCCAAAGCATGTTCGAGTTATGCATGTTATAGTCATAAGCCAATTTCATAAAACATGGGGGTGGAGAACCTGTCAGAGTATAGGCCCCAGATAAAATTTTAAAAAGTACCTCAGGGCCAGATTTTCAAAGGGATTTAGGCAGGTAACAGGAGATAAGTGCTTACATCCACCATATAGGCACTATTGACTTTTTCAGAGGTGCCACCTGACCCATAGTTGCCTATATCCCAAGGTACCTAAGTGTCTGCCAGTCAGTATTTTCAAAGCAGCCTAAGAACTGCTGTCACACCACACTTAATGAGCTGCTTGGAGCCCTAGATCTCATTTTGAAGCCTAAGGCCTCATACCTGTCAGACCCTGCAGCGATTGGTGGGAAGGCAGCATAGCAGTTGCACAAAACACAGGTAGGGACGGAGGGAACTCTAATGTGAGTGAGTCACAAGGAGCAGGAGTACGGGTACTGATGGGGGTGCCCTCTGAGTTTGATTTAGTGGGTCTTTACTAGACCGTGTAATTAAACTCTGGAAGATCGTTCGCGGCAGCATCTATCTTCCCTGTAGTGAAGACGTGGCCTTAGGCATCTCCCTATTCAACTGGCTGGTTTGTGAAACTCCTTTTCTTTGGCACATAACTTACCCCATGCACTCTATAGGGAATATACACAACCTGGAATCATCTACATGGGGGCTGAAAATCCTACTAAGTGGGTTATCTGGGGACTAGGCATTGCTCCATTCAGCCAGACAATGCCTAAATCTAGGTCTAAGTGATTTAATATATATCTATACAGCAAGCAGGATCCTGCAGCCATGAGTCTCAGAACCCATGTATACAGACGTGGTCTCATAGAATCCATGATACAGTGCTGAAACAGCTGTGTTGAGTTTACAGGCTCTCAAAATCGCACCCAAGCTCCAGCCAGAACCACAACAACCGCACAGATGTTTTTAGTACAGTTGCACAAGCCTGAGTCTGTGTAGCTGTCCCTATCTCAGAAGAGTATTTTTTGAAAATTTTACCATCCTTAAATTGCCTTGTTCAATACAAAAATCCAAACATAACATTTAAATATATTTAAAGCCTATTAAATCCTTCTCTCTATTTACTTCTGTTATGTTACTAAAAATGTTATTAAAAGCCAACACTAATGACTGAGAGCTTTTAAGGAAAGTTGCATTTAAATATTTTGGGCTTAGCAATCCTCACCCTGCGTTCCAGGGGGTTTTGAGGTTTAATTAACTGATGTTTTTAAATTGTTTGAGATCCTCAGATAAAAGGAGCTACAGAAGTGCAAATTATTACTTTAATTGATCTGGGGAGCTGCTTGTTTTCCTATATAAACACCACTGCTTTCTAGAAATGCTATTTGTGAGCAACCATTAGCAGATCTCAAATGTAATTTCCTCCCACATGGCCAGTGGAATTTGGGAGGGAAGGTGGATGTGACACTGTGTACCAAAAATCAGAAGTAAGTGCTTCAGGCATTCCAAATTGTCTTATATATTTAGGTGTCCATATTTCTCATTGAGGTCATAGCAAAAAACAAAATGTACAGTTACCTTTGCACTGCTGAAGATCAGTGACCAGGTTACAATAACTGATATTTTGGTGCCAATGTATATTAAGTAGTTGACAAGGCACTGTCTATTTTTTAAATACCATATGTAACTGAATCATTAAACATGTATTATTCATAAACAATCAGAACTAAACAGTGGCTAGGGTGCACTGCATGGGTACCTGGGAAGGTAGAGGGTACAGCAAGATTCTTTGCTGCACCTGTGGAAGGTCAGCTTGAGTGCAGACTTCTTTGAGCACGTTGGCTAATGGGGCACAGGCCAACTAGTCAGGACACGGGAAGAAAACAGTTGTGTTATAATTAATATAATAGCAGCACCTAGAGCCTCAGCTGAAATTGAAATCCAAGTGTGTGGAGCACTATACACACCTTTGTTAAGAGACAGTACCTGTCTCGAGCAGTATACAAGCTAAATAAACAAGACTAACAGAGGAAGGGCACGAAAACAGAGGTGAAGTTATTTATGTAAACAACATAGCAGATGGTTGGCAGTGCTAGAAAGAGAATGCAAGTCTCCTGACTCCCAGACTAGTGCCATCCATAACACCATGCTGTGTCTCAGATACGGGCATGGGACATTTCATATTTTATCTTTCCAGTATTCTGTGTGCCACTCCAGAACTTTGAGATATTGTTCCTAAATTTGCTTTTTGCAGTCAAAATGCTGAAGACCTACACTGCCACTCAAGTGCTATAACTCCACAACACCTTATCTGCCTGGTACACTTTGAGATACAAAATCCAGAAACTGCTCCTGGGTGAATGTTTACTTTGAAATTCAGAGAACTGGGAGAAGAGATTCTGGAGGAAGAGGGAGAGGAAAGACTTAAGAGAGAAGGAAGATGAAAGGAGAAAAAATATTGATTGAGAGCAAAGGCTTCTGTGGCATGGGGGTAGGGAAGTGCCTCTCTGTGAGAGGAATGAGAAGTTATATTCTGGCAGAAAAGGGGACTGGTTTAGGCTCTCTCCATCCCTGGTATAAAGAACAGATACAGATTGGGCCTTAGTACAGATTGGGCCTCCCCGGTCCAGCACCCTCAGAACCTGACCAGTCCCAAATGAGAGAGTTTGCCAGGCCAGGGGAGGAATAACGTTTCTTCCAAAATGGTTATTTTGAAATAGGGGCCTCCAACCTTTCCCAAGGTGCCCTGCTGGCCACTCTCGCCACACTCAGCCAAACTCTATATTCCCCCCTTCCCCTTCCCCTGGAGCCCATTTAGCTGCAGCCTCAGGGGAAAGTGCTTGTGGCAAGTTGGAGGCCCTGAGAACCCTGAGCCACCCTGCAGTTGCCACTGCCTCACTTTTTAAGTGAGCAAGTCTACAGCTCCCACCCAGCACTCCACTGCTCCCAAGGAGCAGTCAAACAGCTCCCAGGAGCCTGCCAGGTGCCAAAAGAGGCTTGCACCTCCCTGGTCTGGTGCGGAAATCCTGGACCTCATTAAGGTCTGGGGCAAGAAGGCAAACCTCCTGGATCTCCAGACCAGATACAGGAACATGGACATCTATGGCCACATGGCTGAGAGCCTGTCCAGCAAAGGACTTTCCACACCCAGGAACAGGTGCGGATGAAGGTAAAAGAGCTCCGCCAGGCATATTCCAGGGCCAAGGAGAGCAGTTCCCTCTCCAGGGCAAAATCCCACACCTTCCCCTACTACAAAGAGCTGGACAGCATCCTGGGGGGCGGGGCAGTCCCTTCACCATCCCCCATCCCAGTTGTGGACTCCGGGCTCAAGACACCCAGTGTCATCCTCACAGGGGAGAGAGACAAGGAGAAGGAGCTAGACAAGGCCAGCATCATCACCCTCCTGACCCTTGAGACGGTGCCCCTCCCTGTGGACGTGTCCCAGGCATTGTCCAAGGCTGGGGAAGGAACATCATTTGAGTGCCATCATGTTCCCTTCATACAGGGGGTGGAGGTGGTGGGCAGTGAGGGGTAGCTGGGCGCTCCTCTCTCTGCCCTTGTGGCTCAGGAATCACGCATTAGCCTGTGCGCGTGGGAGTATATGCGGCACTGCTCCTGGCCACGCAGCCCCAGGAGGTTTCCATGGAAGACCATTGTGCTCTTGGCCACAGGGGTGTCTGGAGAGGCCTGCTATCCTCATGACTCCAGGGTGGGACACCCTCCCTCCATAAGCCACCTCTAGAATGAGGCTGGGGACATTCACACACACACACACACACACACACACACACACTCAGCAGTCCCGCACATGGCACACGGGCATGCCCACACTTTTGGGGCAGCACCCACTCCTAGGGACATCTGGGACCCTGTAGGAATGGACCCACTGGCCAGAGTGCACATGGCCTTGCTCACAGATGAGGGCAAGACTTCAGGCACAGTGTTCCCTGGGATGACTGACCGTCTCTCTTTATTCTCCCCAGCCAGAACAGCTGTGAGAGGGGGGTGGTCGACACCTCCCATGGCAGTCTCCTGAACCCGAGGAACCCATAGGCACCGGAGACCCAGGGATGACTTCCAGAGGGAGCACCTCACAGCACTCTGATCCCTGAAGCAGACCATCGACTGCAGGCTCCAGGAAGACATCCAGCTGCGGCAAGATACCTGGTGGAAGCTGCTGGAGCAGGGCTGTGCCATGTGCGCTGCCATGCCATCCCTCGTTGACAGCATGATGCATACTCCAGCTCCTGCTTCTGCTCCTATTCCTGCTCTCGCTGTAGCTCCTCCTCTCATTCCCTCTCCTGCTCCTGCTCCCATTCCTGCTCCTGCTCCTCCTGCTTCTCCCCTGCTCCCCGTGGCCACAGTGGCCCCTGTACCCATGACTCCCAGCCCCAGACCTGAGCCTCTACTCACCCCTCCTCCCCCTTCCATCTCCCTCCTCCTTCCCTCTCTAAGGTTCTCATCCCCCCTTCTCTCCGCCTCCTTCCCTCTTCCAGGTTCTTTCCCCAGTTCCTCCCCAGTTACTTTGACCCCAATAAAAAGAAACAGAGACTTTATTTTTTCCAAAACATTTTTTTTGTCATCTTAGCAGGGAAGGGGGAAAGGGAGGGGTGTGGAGGAAAGACAGCACACAGGCCCCTAGTGGGGAGGCCCAAGGGAGAGTGTCACTAGGCCCCCTGCAAGAAACTCTCCCTCGGGGCCTCCTGGATGCACATGGCCCCTGATGGGCCTGCTGGACAGCAGCTGTGCATGGCTGTTCAAAGGCCCTGCTTATGCGGTCAGCCTCCACCCCCCTCCCTGGCAGGAATGCCTCCCCCTTCCTTTCACAAATAGTGTGGAGTACACAACACGCAGTCACCAGGTGTGTGATGTTGTGCTCCCCGAGGTCCAGCCAGGTGAGGAGGCATCTGAACCATGCCTTCAAATAGCCAAAGGAACCCTCTACGACCATGCGAGAAATGATGAGCCTGGCATTGTGGCATCCTCTAGAGCAGTGGTCTCCAACTTTTTTACACCCAAGATCACTTTTTAAATGACAGAACAAGCCAAGATCTACCGCCCCGCCCCTTCATTGAAGCCCCGCCCCTTCATTGAAGCTCCGCCCTCTCTATACTCCTCCTCTCCATCACTTGCTATCCCCAACCCTTATACTGCTGCTTTTTTCCCCAATTCTTCTGTAGGAAGAGGTTTTTCCAACATTTGGCCTGTCTAGACTGGACCAAATGTCAGAAAAAACCCTTCTTTTGGAAGCCCCCTTATTCCTTGTGGAAAGAGGAATATAGAGGTGAAAGAAGTGGAAGAACAAATGCATCCCTGGATGCAGAAGAGTTTTTCTGGGATATCTCCGGAATCCTGAAAAACTCCTGCAGTCTAGCCGTAACCTTGCTGGGTTGAGACAGGATGTGTAGGCTCTGGGGTGGGAATGAGGGATTTGAGTGTGGGAAGGGGTGAGAGGTGCAAACTCTGGGAGGAAATCTGGATGCAGGAGAAGGTGGATAAGGGGACACTGGCTTGGGGAGAGGGCGCCAGGCCAGGCAGTGTTGGGGTCAGATGTAGGGTTAGGGTACTAAGCAAACCACAGACTTCTGGATGTGAGGGTTCAGGAATTTGGGTTGGGGTATGTGAGAGGCTCAGGGCAGGGGGTTCCAGTGTATGATAGGCTCAGATGTAGGGCCTGGGGGAAAGGGGAGTGCAGGAGTGTTATGATGCTGTGGCCAGATGGGGGCTTGGCCCCAATTTGGGGTTTGTTGACCAGGCTTCATTTTTAAATAAAATACTGTGTCAAACAAAAAGTTTCTGCATTGTCTTTATTTCTGAGAAGGGCAGGGAACCTGTTTTGAGTCAGGGGTCACTGACCCAAGAAAATTCAGTTGGTGCCACACAAGTGAGATGCAAAAAAACCCTCCTCCACCCCAAGCTTCACTAATGTGGCCCCAACTGTGTTGGTGGGAACAGGGGACATAGTACTGGGGAAGGGCGCTAGTGGGTGCTTTGGCAGGGAACAGGGTGCCAGTGGGGACAGAGTTCTGTGGCTCGGGACAGGGGAATGAGAACAGAGTTCAGAGAGTGGGGATGGGGACAGAGTTCTGTAGCTGGGGACAGGGGAGTGGGGACAGAGTTCAGGGAGTGGAGATGGGAATTGGGACAGTTCTGTAGCTGGGGACAAGGGAGTGAGGACAGAGTTCTGTGGCTGGGTAGAGGGAACTGGGCAGTGGGGAGTGGGAATGGGGGAGTGGGAACAGGGGGCAGGGGGGCAGTGGAGGCAGAGAGTCCCCTGCATCTGCCTTCTCCCAGGATTCTCCCCCCCCCGAGAAGCCAGTGCATGCCTCCTCCGGGCCCAACTCACACTGCCCCACCCAGTGCAGGGAAGCTCCACACGCACCTGCCCCGGGGCCGACCCCCCCAACGCAGGGAAGCCCCGCGCACGCCTGTCCCGGGGCTGACTCACCCCTCCTGTGCGGTTCAGGGAAGTCTCTGTGCTCCTCCTCCAGAGCCGATGCTCCCTCACGCAGTATGCCCGGCAGAGCAGCTAGCGCACTTCCGGAATCGCCGGAAGTGGCGCTAAGCTGCGGGACTTCTGTCCATCCCCGGGAGGCCGACACTACCTCCATTTTCACTTGAGGTAGGTAGTGGGGCTTCTCGGGGGTGAGAGGAAAATGGAGGGGGCCGGGCAGGACGCCTCACGATCGAGTGGTCGAGGCCTCACGATCGACCAGTCAATCGTGATCGACCTGTTGGTGACCACAGCTCTAGAGGAATCGAGGTGGCTGGTGTATGGCTTCAAGACTCAAGGCAAAAAAGGGTAGGCCGCGTCCCACACCAGGCAGATGGGAATGTCCATGTCCCTGACCCTGATGGTGCGGTTGGGGAAAAAGGTTCCAGCGTGCAGCTTCTGGAACATGCGAGAGTTTTGAAAGACACGTGCGTCGTGTGCCTTCCCCAACCACCTGACATAGATGATGTCAGTGTACTGGCCCCAGTGGTCCTTAACAGCCTGCAGTGCCATTAAAAAGTATCCCTTCTGGTTGATGAAGAGAGATGCCCAGTGATCAGGGGCCCAGATGGGAATGTGGGTGTCATCAATAGCACCCCCTGCAGTTGGGGAAGCCCATGTCGGCAAAGCCAGGGATAATGGCATCCACATCACTGAGGTGGATGAACCTGAGAAGCACAATGGTGTTAATGGCCCTCACCACCTGCAGAAGGAGACAAACAGAGATTCACAATAGCCTGAGAATGCAATACCTGCACGAGCAGGGTCGTGATGATCAATCTCTCCATGTCAAACTGGTTCCTGATGGATCGGTAGCTATCCAGTGTGGAGAGCTTCCAGAGGGTGATGGTGACACACTTCTGGAGGGGATTGGCGGGTCTCCTGTGAGTGTCCTGTCACATGAGGGCAGGGGCAAGCCACTCATAGAGCTACAGAAAGATGTCCTTCCTCATCCTGAAATTCTGGAGCCATTTCTGCCACCACTCCATGTCAATCTGTTCCCACCAGTCTGTACTTGTGTCCAGAGGCCAGAGGCGGCGAAGAGGAGGGCGGGTGAGATCCAGCTGCATGAGCCACACCCACAGAGACCCAAAAAGGGTCTTCCAGAGGAGCTGGGGGTTGAGTTCCTGCAGGGCCTGAGCTGCAGCCTGCAGAAACTTCTGCATAAGTTGCAGCACAAGCTGCAATAGCCATAGACTGCCCAGAGGCAGCTCCGGCTCCATGTCTGGCAAGGTGAGGTGTCTGCAAGGGCAATTGGAGAAAGCAAAAAAAAGCCTTTGCTGCCCCTTGAGGAGGACGACAAAGACAAAAAGCCTGAGACACTGCTGGACAGGGGAGTCCCCTTAAGAAAGAGCCTCAGATAGCCTCAAGCAGCAGCCACACAAAGTAATTGCCGACCTGATGACCTGCGTGAAGTGGTTCTGGGTGGCCTTAAATGTGAGTTAACATCCAATCAGTGTGGATACTCTATTTCGAATAGCTAAGTGCTATTTCAATGTGCATTTGGTGTGTAGCCTCGCTATTTTGAAATAAGTTATTTCAGAAGAAATCTTCCAACATTGCTTATCATATATATAGTAGCCCAATGTCTGTGCCGCTGAAATGCTGGCTGTTCCCTCTGGGCAGCGCTGTTGCCTCCCTGGCTGTTCACTCTGGGCGGCGCTGTTGCCTGAGTCACGTCCTTTGCCTCCTGCTGTGGCGCTCAGCTGACTTCTGCACCGCTGAGCCGGGCCACCGCGGGGGAGCAAGTGGCGCAAGCAGCTGTTTGGGTGCTGCGGTCCCCATGCAGCACGGGTGCTGCATAGGGAGCGCGGGGCCCAAACAGCCGCTTGCGCCGTTTGCTCCCCCGCGACGGCCTGGCTGAGCAGCGCAGAAGTCAGCCGAGCGCCACGGCAGGAGGGAAGTGGGGCCGGGCGGTGACGTACACGGCCAGGCCCCTCCCCCCTTCGCCTCCCGCTGTGGTGCTCAGCTGACTTCTGTGCCGCTCAGCCGGGCTGCCGTGGGGGATCCCAAATGGCCACTTGCTCCACTTGCTCCCCTGCAGCGGCCCGGCTGAGCAGCGCAGAAGTCAGCCGAGCACCACAGCGGGAGGCGAAGGGGGGCGGGGTGGTGACGTGCCATGTGACAGCAGCTCCAGGCCCCACCCCCTGGCCGTGAACATCACCGCCCTGCCCCCCTTTACCTTCCGCAGTGGGGCTCGGCTGACTTCTGCGCCGCTCAGCCAGGCCGCCGTGTGTTAGCAAATGGTGCAAGCGACCATTTGGGCTCCACGCTCCCCATGCAGCACGGGGAGCGTGGTGCCCAAACGGTTGTTTGGGCTCCGCGCTCCCCCGAGTGAGAAGCAGGAGGGGGAGCAGAAGAGAAAAAGAGAGACAAAGAGAGAGGCAGGAGGTGGAGGAGATCTGAGGGGGGAAGGGGGAGGGAGTAGGAGGAGGAGAGAGAGAGAGAGAGAGAGAGAGATGGAGAGAGAGACCAGAGGCTCAGGAGAGAACACCGACCTGGAGGAGAGACCTGAAAATCCCATCTTATGACGGGCTAATTGGCTAGTTTCAAAATAAATTTGAAGTTTAAACATAGCCTAAGGGTGCATCTACATTGAAGCGCTAGCTCGAAATAAGCAACACAATTTGTGTTATGCAAATTGAGTACCTTATTTTGAGTTTAGTTTGAGACAGTCTATTTCAAAATTTGGTGCTGTCTACATAATGCCAAATTTCAAAATAGACCACTATTCTGACAAGTCCCTTAATCCTTGTGGAACGAGGTTTACCAGGACATCGGAATAGTGCACTTGTTATTTTAATTGCATTTCAAAATAACGCTGTCAAGACATGGAAAACGCTATTTTGGGATACTGGAAATATCCTGAAATATCACCACAGTGTAGACATACCCTGACTGCCAGAAACTGGGAGTGGATGATAGGGAATAGATTACACAATAATTGCTCTGCTCTGTTCATTCCTTCTAAATTCAGACCATGTTGAAAACGAATTCCCAAATGTGCCATGACTAGGCACCAGAACGATAAGAGAGTGTACTACCCAGTTACAGTTGTACAGAGACCTGAGTCCTTAGCCCCTGCAATCACTGAGATAAAAATGGGTTGTGCAAGAAGCAAAGAGGTTGGAACACATTAAATTTATACAAATGCAAAACTCTGGTAACATCTCCAGGGAAAACTAACTCCACAGTGAAAAAATAAATAAATCAAAATTGTTTTGCCATCCATAATGCCTGGCATCTACACTTTTCATATGCACTGAGTCTGTGTTAACTTGATTTACAGTATCTTATAGCTCAGAATGTCATTTAAAATACTTTCTGGTAATTAAAATGCCAAAAACCCAAATAAGGGATGTTTTTGGCCTGAAAGCTCATGTACTAGTAGTGTACATTATTTGATGATTCAGTTAAAAATATCAAATATTATGTCTAATCCACTATACAAAGAGGTGGCAAAATTTGAAGACAATACAAAATTACTTAAGATATTTAAATCCAAAGCAGAATGCAAAGAGATCTCACAAAACTGCTCAGTATGGATTGTAGAATTGCTAGCAGCAGGTGCTATGGAAACATTATTTTCAGGATTCCTATATGCCGGCTTCTCCATACTGGTACCTTGAACCTACAAACACAGAGACTATAAAAAAATTGTTTAAATAATGGATCAAAATATGAACAATTTCAAAATAGTTTTGTAAAACCTCAAAATGGAGGGAAATCAGAGAATCATAGAATAGTAGGACTGGAAGGGACCTCGCGAGGTCATCGAGTCCAGTCCCCTGCCCTCATGGCAGGACCAAATACTGTCTAGACCATCCCTGATAGACATTTATCTAACCTACCCTTAAAAATCTCCAGAGATGGAGATTCCACAACCTCCCTGGGCAATTTATTCCAGTGTTTGACTACCCTGACAGTTAGGAACTTTTTCCTAATGTCCAACCTAAACCTCCCTTGCTGCAGTTTAAGCCCATTGCTTCTTGTTCTATCCTCAGAGGCCAAGATGAACAAGTTTTCTCCCTCCTCCTTATGACACACATTTAGATACCTGAAAACTGCTATCATGTCCCCCCTCAATCTTCTCTTTTCTAAACTAAACAAACCCAATTCTTACAGCCTTCTTTCATAGGTCATGTTCTCTAGACCTTTAATCATTTTTGTTGCTCTTCTCTGGACCTTCTCTAATTTCTCCACATCTTTCTTGAAATGCGGTGCCCAGAGCTGGACACAATACTCCAACTGAGGCCTAACCAGCGCAGAGTAGAGAGGAAGAATGACTTCTCGTGTCTTGCTCACAACACACCTGTTAATGCATCCCAGAATCATGTCTGCTTTTTTTGCCACAGCATCACTCTGCTGACTCATATTCAGCTTGTGGTCCACTATAACCCCTAGATCCCTTTCTGCCAAACTCCTTCCTAGACAGTCGCTTCCCATTCTGTATGTGTGAAATTGATTGTTCCTTCCTAAGTGGAGCACTTTGCATTTGTCTTTATTAAACTTCATCCTATTTACCTCAGACCATTTCTCCAATTTGTCCAGATCATTTTGAATTATGACCCTATCCTCCAGAGCAGTCACAACCCCTCCCAGCTTGGTATCATCTGCAAACTTAATAAGCGTACTTTCTATGCCAATATCTAAATCGTTGATGAAGATATTGAAGAGAGCCAGTCCCAAAACAGACCCCTGCGGAAACCCACTTTTTATACCTTTCCAGCAGGATTGTGAACCATTAATAACTACTCTCTGAGGGTACGTCTACACTAGCTCATTAGTTCGAGCTAGGTAGGGTAATGAGGGCAAGCGGAGTTGCAAATGAAGTCTGGGATTTAAATATCCCGGACTTCATTTGCATGTTCCCAGGCGCTGCCATTTTAAAATCCCCCTTAGTCCGAACTCCGTGCCCGCGGCTACACGCGGCACGGAGTAGGTAGTTGGAATTAAAGATCCTAATTCGAACTACTGTTACTCCTCATTCCACGAGGAGTAATGGTAGTTCGAATTAGGATCTTTAACTCGAACTACCTACTCCATGCCGCGTGTAGCCGCGGGCATGGAGTTCGGACTAAGGGGGATTTAAAAATGGTGGCGCCTGGGAACATGCAAATGAAACCCGGGATATTTAAATCCCGGGCTTCATTTGCAACTCCGCTTGCCATTATTACCCTACCTAGCTTGAGCTAACGAGCTAGTGTAGACGTACCCTGAGTATGGTTATCCAGCCAATTATGCACCCACCTTATAGTAGCCCCATCTAAGTTGTATTTGCCTAGTTTATTGATAAGAATATCATGCGAGACAGTATCAAACGCCTTACTAAAGTCTAGGTATACCACATCCATCGCTTCTCCCTTATCCACAAGACTCGTTATCCTATCAAAGAAAGCTATCAGATTGGTTTGACATGATTTGTTCTTTACAAATCCATGCTGGCTGTTCTCTATCACCTTGCCACCTTCCAAGTGTTTGCAGATGATTTCCTTAATTACTTGCTCCATTATCTTCCCTGGCACAGAACTAACTGGTCTGTAGTTTCCTGGATTGTTCTTATTTCCCTTTTTATAAATGGGAACTGTATTTGCCCTTTTCCAGTCTTCTGGAATCTCTCCTGTCTCCCATGATTTTCCAAAGAAGATAGCTAGAGGCTCAGATACCTCCTCTATAGGCTCCTTGAGTATTCTAGGATGCATTTCATCAGGCCCTGGTGACTTGCAGACATCTAACTTTTCTAGTTCAGATGTTTCATAAAACCAGGGGTCTAGCTGCATTCTACTATAACATTTCTCCACCACTTTAATGCAACCAATTTTGTCCTAAAACACAGTAATTCCTTTGCAGGTAAATTTACTATATATAACCTAGAAAAAACAAAGACTTAAGGGGAAATAGATTCAGACTGCAAAACAAGTAATACCTTCCAGGTATTATCATATTTGAAGACAGGGAATTATTCACATATTTAAAAGATGGTAGAACTAGAAGCAATGGCCTGAAGCTAAGGAAGGCAAAATATAGGCCATGAAAAAGTTCTTAACAGCACTGGTAATTGGACAGTGGACTAAACTCCCAAGGTAAGGGGACAAAATCGCCATCACTACAAGTATTCAAGAATTTAGATAAGACATCAGAGGAAGTGTTTTAAACCCAGACACATAACTGAATCTAGGATTCATGTTTAAATAGTCTCACATTTTAGTGTTGTAATAACCAGGGCTTGACAAGCGGCGGCAAGCCCTGCTCGCCAGCCGCAGGGTTTGGCATGCTACACATGCACAGACTGTGCTGCGCATGCGCTGATCGTGCTGCGGCGCCATGCCGGGCTAAAATCTACTCACCACGGGTGAGTAGATTGCCCTAATTGTCGAGCCCTGGTAATGATGATATGCATAAAGCTTGCAGGCTTGAACAGTTAGCGTACATCTACACTACAGAGGAAAATCAAAGCTGCCACTGTCAGTCTTCCAGGGTTCAAATTAGTGGTCTAGTTAAGACAGCTATTTTGAAGTTAGAGGGGTGCTAAAGTAGTTGTGGGTAAGGAAAGTCGAAGGAAGAGTATTCTCCCTTCAACTTCCTGCATTGTAGATAGTGCCAAAAGCTGAGTTAAGTTACTTCGACTTCAGCGACGCAATTAATGTAACTGAAGTTGCATATCTTAATTTGACTTTGTCTCATAGTGTAGACATACCCTAATTAATGTGCAAGCTTGCAAAAAAAGGGATGAGTCTGAATGACCGACTGGGGACTGGCTAAACAGTAGTTCAGCAGAAAAAGATTTGGAGATTACAGTGGATGAGAAGCTGGATATGAGTCAATAGTGTGCCCTTGTAGCCAAGAATGCTAAAAGCATATCAGGGTGCTTTAGGAGGAGCGTTGCCAGTCGATCTAGAGAAGTGATTATTTCCCCTTTATTCAGCACAGCTGAGGTCAAATCTGGAATATTGCATCCAATTCTGGGGCCCCCATTACAAAAAGGATGTGGACGCATTCGAGACAGCCCAGTGGAGAGTAATAAAAATGATTAGGGGGCTGGAGTATATAATTTATGAGAAGAGGTTGAGGGATTTGGACTTATTTAATCCACAGAAGAGAAGAGTGAGGGGGTATTTGATATCAACCTTTAACTGCCTTAGAGGAATTCCAAAGAGGATGGAGAGAGGTTGTTCTCAATAGTGACAGATGACAGTGACAGAACAAGGAATAATGGTCTCAAGTTGCAGCGGGGAAGGTCTAAGCTGGATATTAGGAAAAACTATTTTACTAGGAGGGTGGTGAGGCACTGGAATGGGTTACCTAGAGAGGTGGTAGAATCTCTATCCCTACAGTTTTTTAAGTCCCAGCCTGACAAAGCCCTGGCTGGGATGATTTAGTTCAGGCCTGGGCAAAATGCAGCCCGGGGGCCAGATCCGGCCCACCAAGCCACCGGATCCGGCCCACGGACCACCCTTTCAGGATGCTCAGGCACACAGCTGCTGTGATCTAAAGCATAGTCTGTGTGTCTCTCTGCTCTGCAGGGAGGGGAAAGCTTCATTCAATCTCCCCACCTCCAGCCCAATCCTCAGCTCCTAGTGGCCAGAAACAACCAGCCAATAGGAACCAACCCCAGCCAATCTCTCAGTTCCTATTGGCTGGAAACAACCGACCAATAGGAGCTGAGAGATTGGCATGGGGGATGGGGGCAGCAAGAAGCCTCATCCTCCTCTGTGAGCTGAGAGCTACGTGGAGGAAGCTGCCTGAAGTTTTAAGTGATCTGGGGCTGCAACAGGCAGGGAGCCCAGCCTGCCTTGGGGGTGCTGCAGGCACAGGTAAGTGCCTCCCAGCCAAAGCCTGCCTCTGGCACCCCATCCCTTCCTGCATCCCAACTCCCTCCCCCAGATCACCATCCAAACCCTCTGCACCCCTCTTCCCCTGGTCATGATTTCCTCCCAGATCCTGTATCCCGTCCTACATCCCTCCCCCAGGCCAGAATCTGCTCCTGCACCCACACTCCCTCACAGACTATGCACCCCATTCCCATGCCCCAAGTCACCACCCACCCCTTTGCGATCTGCACCCCCTTTTCCCTTCTCCCAGGTCACAGCTCCCTCCCAGACTTTGCACACCCTCCTAGTGCTCCTTCTCCAGGCCAGAATTTTCTCCTGCACCCATGCACCCTCCCTAACCCAACACCCCTATCTCCTGACCCAGGTCACAACCCCCTCCTTTGCCCAAACTTCCTCTCAGACCTCACACCGTCTCCTGCACCCCAGTCCCTTACCTCATGCTCCCTTCTGCACCCAACTTTCATCCTAGACCCTGCACCCTCTCCACACAAAAGTGCAGCCCATGACCACTTTCCAAAATCTTGAAGTGGCCCCCCCACCAACAATTATTGCCCACCCCTACTTTAGTTGGAGTTGGTCCTGCTTTGGCAGAGGGTTGGACTCTATGACCTCCTGAGGTCTCTTCCAACCCTATGAGTCTATGATTCTATGACCTAAGTGATCTGTTCTTGCACTACAACTACATCCCTGAAATAATTTCTTCACAGACCTACATTCATCCATCCCTATTGAAGGCACTGTTTTTTTGTTTGTTTTTTTGTTTTTTTGTTGGTTTTTTTTGCATGGGTTGTAATCAGTGATTCTATAATGTTGGCAACAGCATATGTCTCATAATGGGACATCATGTCAAAATATGGCACTAATACTTGGCCAATGGGAGTTCCTCACAGTGTTAAGCACAGCCACAAATACTGAAAGAAGAAGTTCTCACAAACTCAGAATAGTTTATCATCGGGTTCATCTGGCAATGGAAGAGGCTAATCTTTGCACCAAGCAATTATGTGACATGTGCAATGTAATAAACCGGTAGACTCTTTAGAGTATGTCTGTGCAGCAGGAAAAAAGTCGAAGTAAGATACACAACTTCAGCTATGTCAATTGCATAGTTGAAGTTGAAATAGCTTTATTTGGCTTTTGGTACTGTCTACATAGCTGGAAGTCGAAAGAGGAACATTCTTCCTTCAACTTTCCTTACTCCTGTAAAATGAAGGTTACAGCAGTCAGAGTAACAAGTCCTCCATCTTGACATTATTTTGAAATAATGGCTTGCTCTGTAGATGTGCATTTTGTTATTTCAAAATAACGTCAGTTATTCTGAAATAACTCTGTTGTGTAGACATACCCTTAGAGATGTCTACAAAATAAAATCAGTAATGTAGCAAACTGGGGGTGCGTGAGTTTGAATCAATCACTTAATAAAATCATCACAGTGTCATATATATAGTAGCCCAATGTCTGTGACTCTGTAACACTGAAATGTTGGCTGTTCCCCCCTGGGAAGCGCTGTTGCCTCCTGCCATGGTGCTCGGCTGACTTCTGCGCTGCTCAGCCGGGCCGCCGCAAGAAAGCAAATGGAGCAAGCAGCCGTTTGGGCTCCCCCGCGGCGGCCTGGCTGAGCAGCGCAGAAGTCAGCTGAACGCCACGGCGGGAGGTGAAGGGTGGTGGGGAGGTGACGTACACGCCCCCTGGCTCTACCCCCCTTCCCCTCCTGCCGCGGCGCTCAGCTGACTTCTATGCCGCTCAGCCGGGCCACCGCGGGGGAGCAAGCGACACAAGCGACCATTTGGGCTCCGTGCTCCCCCTGAGTGAGAGGCAGAAGTGGGAGGAGAAGAGAAAGAGAGAGACGGAGAGAGAGACAGGAGGCGGAGGAGAGCTGAGAGAGAGAAAGGAGGAGGCAGTAGGAGGAGGAGAGAGAGAGACATGGAGGAGAGACCCGAAAATCCCGTCTTATGACGGGCTATTGGCTAGTTAGAGAGAATTGTTAATTCAGTAAATCTAAATTGGGATGGGGCATTTTAATTTTTCTTGCCTGTTTTTTATTTAGGAGATTAGTAGAAGAAATGATGTACTGGAACTTTCATAAAACATGGGCGACACACACAAACCTCATTTAGTTTGGGCATGTGATGTATCATATATATCTCACATCACACTGAATTAAATTGGTCCACACCCCTCCCCCCCAACCTAGCTTGTAAATATGTCACTGGGTGATTCTAAGACAGTAGGGGACATGGAGGAACATTTGGAGGGATGTACAGTGGGGCCTGGGCCAGAGGGGGACAGGTAGGGAGTGACATCCAGCTCCGCTCTGCCCTAGTCCAGACTACTTTGCCCCAGCCCAGCTCCACCTCTAGTTCCCGTTCCTCCCTCATCTCCAGTTCCACCTTCTGCCCAAGCTCTTCTGCTCTAAGGGCTTGCCTATACATGGGTTTTGGTCTGATTTCGCTATATTGGTTTAGGCCAAGTGGAAAATATACTATATATTTATACCTTTATACCTGCCAATGTGCTTATACCATTGTAACTTCCTGCAGGGAAGTCACAGCCAGGGCTAAAAGCTAAGCTGCTAGACCTGTTGAGGGCACAGTTGGCAAACAGAGGTGCTGTGACCTAGGGACCCAGGTGAGGAATCGTGGGCTACATCTACACTACGAGTTTTCTTGGCAAAAATTATGCTAATGAGGGACTCATTTGCATGAGTTGCGATCTTATTTGCATATTTTCTGCTGATCCGTTTTGGCACTGTGGTTTTTGTGCAAAAACAAGCAGTGTGGCTATTTTCTTTTTGCGCAAAACCCCCTTTTTCCGCAAGATACTTATGCTCCAAAGCAAAAGCGCATCGAAAAAGCGATCTGCTTTTTCAAAAGATAGCGTCCACATTTAACGGACGCTATCTCGCATTTAAGCTGTGATTACTATGTACGGAGTGGCCATCAGGGCACCTGTGCTTTTTTCTCTTTCCTCTTCTTTTGGAAGAACTCCCTCTTCCCCATCCACACACGCCTTTTTCTGAAAAAGCTCTTTCAGAAAAAGGCTTCTTCCTCATAGAAAGAGGTTTACCAATGTCAGAAAAAACCCTCTGTTCTTTCAATTTTATTTCGAAAGAACGTGATTGCAGTGTGGACATAAGTGCAGTGTGGACATACCCTAAGAGAAGTATTGGCATATCACTTGTTCCAGCTCACCCTTAATCATGAGACCATCATTTCAGCCTGGGTGACCTTGGGCAAATCACTTACTCTGTGTGTCTCAGTTTTCCACTGTGTAAAAGGGAATACTGCTACTTGCCTACCTAAGTGGTATATAGCATAATGTATTAATGTGTGTAAAGCATTTTGAAATGGATGGTATTGTATAAAGTGCAGGCTGTTATTCATTAAGCATTATTAAATGCATACCTATGTTTAGCTTCTCTTCTTCATAGTCCTTTTGTTGTGCCATATACAATACACAATTCTATTTTAAAATGTGTGGGCTATTCATAATCAAGGACTGAGATTTGCTAGAAGAGGCAGATCTGTTCATTCATAGTAAGAAAAGTAACAAAACCAGTGGCCCATGGGTCACACATGGTTCATCAGGGTAACCCTCTAATTATTTACCTTGTGTCCTCAGTAATATCCACTTGCAGCTCCCAGTGTTCATTGTTTGCTGTTCCCAGCCAGTGGGAGCTGCGGGAGACCATTCCTGCAGGTGCAAGGTGAACAACATGTCTGGCGACCTGCCAGTGACTTATTTTGATGAGTTGCATCTGACCCACAGGCCACAGGCTGCCCACCACTGGTCTAATGGATGAATTATATCTAGAGTACAACTGCTGTTCTGCATGTTGATAAAATGACTTAAAGTAATCTTAACTGTTGGAATTTTTTTACTGATTTTCTGTGACTAGTTAAAAAAAAAAAGTACTTATTTCCATCAGTGCAGTCACCTGAGATAAGGCAACCAAAAAAACCCCCCAAAAAACAAAAAGGAGGGAAATCAAAACCAATTAGAAAAAGCCCGGAGAATAGCAGTAGATTATGTGTGAATATTAAATGCTTATTTCTTATTCAGTATTTCCTTTTTTGTAGTCCCATATTATCCACTAGCTTATCATGCTGAACTGGCACATTGTTGCCAAGTTCTGTAATTTTATCATGAGTCTCCTGATATTTTGGATGTTTTCTTAAAGTCCCAGATTTGGAAGTCATGGTGTGAGAATCTCAGCTTCCTTTGGGGGTGAGGAGGGAAGAGGTTTTCTAGGTTTTCTGTTTGTGAAGAATAGCAGGAAAACATGAACCCTAAAGACTGAAAGATGAGAAAGCAAATAAAAATATGCCAACTTTTTTTTTTAATTTCTAATTTTAAAGCCTATATCTTAATTTTGTGGAGACTTGATTATGGCTTTTGAATGTGAGGGGCTGAAGACAGAGTTGGTTCTCCTGAGCCTACAAAAGACCATGCATACTAAAATAATATTTTGGCATATAGAGGGGCATGTTACACCATAGTGAATGGGTGGATGCAGGATGGTGAGTACCCATGGCTTCTTAAGGATGGCATTAGACAATTTGCCATCCCAGGCCACTGGTACCCAGCCACATGAGAAGGAAATTCAAAGGGGCAGACCATCCATCCAACCCAGTTGTCCCAGCAGGGGAGGAAGGAAAGGCATGTTGAGGCAGAACCATGACACAGCCCTGACTCAGACTCAACTGTTACTCGTGGAGGCCCAAAGGAGGAAACCCTGGCAGAGAAAGAACTGACAAAGCTGTGTTGGCACAGTAAGGCAAGAGACTCTCCTGAAAATTAGGTCTCCTAGACAGCTCTCTTCTAACATAAGCTTTGGGCTTGTTCCCTCTTCTCCCACTTCACACTTTGCTGAAAAGCAATCAGACCTCTATGACTTTACATTGAACATTCCTGGAACTATGTGGCTTCATTTTCTCTCCTAACAAATGTGATTTTTAATCCCCATCATGTTATATCAGAGCCTGACTGAAGCAGGAGGGGGCTGAGGAGAAGTCTTAGCTCTTCAGAGAGCAAGAGAACAGCTTGGGAAACAATGAAGATTTTATTGCAATAGTTTGGAAATAAATAATAAAAAGATGTTAAAAGAAAATGTCAAAAGCATGTTGTCAGAACATGCTCTTGCATTGAGATATTCTGATTGGATTTCTGGGACTTGCTTTTTCTATGTCTGTGTCTTAGTGCCAAATGGACTAGGGTTTCACACTGATTTCTGTAACAACTGGAATTCTTTTTTGATTGTAATGCCAGCAAATGGATACATTTAGTTAGTGCCTTTCCGTCTCTGTCTGCCTGCTGTTCCAGCTCTGAAGTATGTTTATTTGATAGTGTTGATTCTTTTTATGAATGAGACATTATTACATTCTGTCATGTACGTAATTCATTTTTTCCTAACATTGTAGCAATGTTATGGGATAAAATCAGATTAATGTCAAACCATGCCAAACCTCTGGGCAAAATATTCTGATCTGTTTATCTCTAGATATGGACTTGTAACCTACTCTACAGTAGCTGGACTGATTGATGCTAAGGAATGCTTCTGTTGCTGTTATCAAGACAGACTTTTTTTGTGGAACAACAGATTGCAATTGCAGATACGACAGCCTTGTTAGATGCATACACTATTTGAATTTAATTACCTCTCCCTGCTTCCAGTGAGGAATTTTATCCATCTGATTCCTAACAAATAAAGTTTCCATTTAACTTTTTTATGGACAATCTCATACATTGTCCATGTTGGAATCTTTCGTCCTGCAATGGTCTCACATTACAGCAATTGTTGTTAGCATAAGGAGAACCAAATGAGACCAAAATCTGAGTTGGGAAGAGATAAAATAGACAACTGCTTCAGATACTTAATTCAGAACAGGGAGCAAAATACTGCCTCAAACATCAACCTATTTGTTCTACAGCTCCAGGAATGTGAGATGGCAGGAAGGGCCACAGTACAGTGGTGCTATGCTCTGGCCTTCTTCTGACTACCTCCCACACTGATTCTTCAGCTACAGCCATGTTACATACACACCCAGTAAAGATGAGAGGTGGTTGGGCAAGTGAAGAGGACCATGTGGCATGCAGACTGGCAAAGAATGCTTTATTTTGGCAACCTCAGTTCAAATGAGGCATTGGATGGAGGGGGGCTTAGTGATGAGGGAAAGCTTAAGAGGGAATGGGAGTTACTGGGAGTAGAAAGAACTTAGAGAAGAGGATGAAGGGAGAGAATCTAATGTAAGCTTAAAGAGAAGATAGAGAGTGGAAATGAGAGCCTGGGTGAGAAAGCACTTGGGAAAGGGAGCACAGACTAGTGAGAAAGCACTTGGAAAAAGATGGCTGAGGGGTGAGGAAGCTCTAGATACCATAGGGAAAGTGGGACACTAAAAGGGAGCAGAGACAGGAAGCAGAATGAGAGAAAAGGACCCATGGGGCAATAAAAGAAAAGGGAACTGAACATAGAATTGGGGAATATGAGAATGAAGAAGAAACTGAAAATACAGAATTATAAAACTGTTTAAAAGGGGGGATGGAAAGAAGCAAGAATAAACTGAAATTGCTGATTTTATAGACAAGTTGAACATTAACCTAAAGAATTGAGCTAATGTATCTGTTTCTTAGTTTCTATGTAACAAGCACCGACAGCACTTTTCAGCTTCAAAGTACTGTACCATCTTTAAAGGTATGTAAGTTCTGTACATATCATGCATCACTGATAATAAATTGCTTAATGTGTGTTATACATTGCCTTAAATGCCATGGGCCTAATTCTCTTTACTAGCTTTATCCTACTGTGTGTATGCTGAAGTCAAAATGCAGTTATGAATCAGGCTTCATATGAGCACATTTGCGTCATGAGGTATAATTTTGACAGTTGTTTTTCCCCATTCTACATCTACTGATTTACATCTATACTAAATCCCAAATAAAAACCTTTCATTGTGCTATGCATCTGGCTGTAGTCGACTGGGGATTCTGAGGTGCAGGAGAGCTTATTGGGAAATTCAAGTGTAATGATGGAGATTTTATGCTCAGTTCTTTCACTATCACATTTATCCCATGACACCATGGAGATCATTGTGATTCATAATTAAACTTTATAACTCTCCAGGAACTGTAAACATTGATTTACAATCACAAAATATACCACAAGGTACATTGCATCAGAAAAACTTTTATTCAGGAGCACATCTAGTTAGGGGACAGTGTTATTTCTTGAGTGTTTGAACTGCTGATCAACATTGAATACCATATAAAATGAGTTTATTTTGGGTTTTATGCTTATTTTATTGACCTATGAAATGAGATTTTGCCTGAGTCACACACACATTTAGTATGCAGCAAATGTTGTCTAGATAGGGGCAAGGCATTTAAAAAAGTCTACCTTTTAATTGAGAAAAACCTATGAGAACTTTACGTGGATTTGCAATTTTTTTACCCAGCTCTATAAACTATGATTAACAAAAATAAATTCAAATTATTCATAAAGGTTCTAGCCTGTAACTTTATAGTGTACTCTCAGTCAGAGGTATCTAGCTGCCCTGCCCCAGGGTCAGACCAAAGAGCAAACTGTGTTCAGACACACACAGTTCCTCTATGACTCTTTTTGCTCTGAGGCAGTGAGGGGGGCAATAATGAATTCCTTCCTTTTTGTGGAGCTGTTCACCCCTTGCTGTGTGCTGAGCCAGCTGTTCTAGCCAATGAGTGAGGGTTGGAATACCATGTGTGTTCCCCTCCCCGACCACTTCTTGACAGGATCTTTATCTCCAATGACCCTTCTCACGGCTGGGGTTGGAATCCAACCAAGATGCACAGGGAACATAAGCAGGGAATTGCTCTCCTGCATGCCTGAGTCAGTGCCGGGATAATTGGATAACTAATTGTCAAACATTCCATAATTTGTTTGATCAGCTCTAATGCTGATGTTTCACTTATTTTATAGAAGCAAATTGTATAAGAGCACAGCCTTCAAAATCTGTATGATTTCTTCCATAACAAAATCATATGAAATCATATTTTCAATCTAGCCTCTCAGGTAAACTCCATTTTTGGTATTTTCAAATGTATTCAAGGATTTTTCATTTTGCTATCTAATAAACTCTCCTAGTTGTGTTTGCATACCTCATCCACTTTAAAAAGGATCTGGCTACAATACCCCATCTCACATCTCAGGTCAGCATACTAAAAATGGCTACACTGGGATTTTGAAACCAATGGGACTTTGTGACAAATGCTGGTTAGCGTGAGTGGAAGCCCCAAAGACTGTCTTCGCTATAGTCAATATCATTAACAGTGAAAATTGGCTATGGAGACCACAGTTGATCCTTTTGCAGAAATTGGTATGAGGATAAGAATTTATTATTGGTTGTTTGAATATTTAATCTCTGAGCCTATGAACACTTACATGTGTGTAACTTCATATGTGAAACTAGCCCATTGTGCACTTTGGGTCCCAGTGCTCAAGAAAAATGCCAAGCTGAACTAATCCTGGTGAGCAAAGTCCTCATTTTGCCTACAGAGAATTCAGTACAGATAGCGTCAGCACAATATAGTCAACATAATACCTTGTGAATGCTCCTCAGACTTGAACAGAAGACACCACTAGAAGATTCAGATAGCTATTATTGGGCTTCTGCTCCCCTTAGACAAGGCTGGGCAAAAAGAAGAAGTGATTAACAGGGTGAAAATAGACTACAGAATAGGTAAAGTAAACAACTAATATAGAAAGTGATGAAAAAATAGGAGGGAGAAAAGAAATCTAATTAAAAAGTAAAAAATAGCATATATCCAGTTTTGTAACCCTAGCTTGGTAATGGCTCTTCTATCCCTTATATAGGTTATGTAGTCCCCATTAGTTCTAAAAAAACATGTTTGGTTTGTTTTTAAAAACAACCTTAACCTTGAAAATAAACATGGGCTCAAATTACAGAACAAAAGGTCCTGGAATTACTGCTACAAATTCTAAAAATAGCTTAAGAGCATTGTGAGGCCAAAGTTCATTGACCTGTAATAACTATTATTGTGTTCACTGACCCATAGTTAAAATTGACCTGAGTTTGAACCAGCAAGAGACTCAATAGCCCATGGTTTATTTTCTGAACATTATACTTCCCCAACAAAGGTTTTGAAGTCAATGAACTAGATCAATTTACATCTGCTAAGGATCTGGCTGTTACAGAGTATTTGTGATAATGAAACCTATAGCCATAAAACTATTATGTAATGAAGTGTCAAATAAATCAGTGCAAATGCATGGAGAATTTATTCTGAGGAATGCCAGAAATATGTCATTTTAAGTCTTTTGGAAAATGAGGTCAATAGATAGAGCAATTATCATGATGCTATGATATTTGGAGATGTAAAAAATCAATGTTAATGTGTATATGGAGATAATCTTAAAATCTGTGAAAAGCAAAAATATGTTAATGCTGCCTCATGAAGCTCTGGATACTGCAGATTATGGAAGCAGAACCTTACAGTAATGCATACTAATATTCATACCAGTGCACAGAACATTTTAAATTTATTTTTGGACAATAATTGGCTGCCAATGGCCAAAAATATTCTATTCCATTTCTATTTAGCATACTTGTAACCATTCCTCTTAGATGTGGACTTTCCCACAGTTATCCAGGCTTTTGACGCCCAGATTGCACTACTGCAACATATTCTGTATGGAATTTACCTTAAAACTCTTCTCAGAAACTGCACTTTGAGCCTGATCTATCATAGAATCCTAAGGCTGGAAGAAATCTCAGGAGGTCATTGAGTCCAACCCCCCTACCCAAAGCAGGACCAACCCTAACTAAATTGTCCCAGCCAGGGCTACGTCAAACCAGGAATTAAAAACCTCTAGGGATGGCGATTCTACCACCTCCCTAAGTAACCCATTCCAGTGCTTCACCACCCTCATAGTGAAATAGTTTTTCCTAATATCCAAACTAGACCTTCCCTGCTGCAACTTGAGACCATTGTTCCTCGTTCTGTCACTGTCATCTGTCACTATTGAGAACAACCTCTCTCTATCTTCTTTGGAATCCCTTTAAGGCAGTTAAAGGTTGCTATCAGATCCCCACTCACTCTTCTCTTCAGCTGACTAAATAAGCCCAAATCCCTCAGCCTCTCCTTGTAGGTCATGTGCTCCAGCCTCCTAATCATTTTTGTGGCCACATTCTTTCTGTAATGGGGGACCAGAATTGGATGCAATACTCCAGATGTGCCCTCACCAGTGCAAACTAAAGGGGAATAATCACTTCTCTGGATCTGCTGGCAATGCTCCTCCTAATGCACCTAATATGCCATTTGCCTTCTTGGCTACAAGGGCACACTGTTGACTCATATCCAGCTTCTCATCCACTGTAATCCCCAGGTCCTTTTCTGACAGTCAGTCCCAGCCTGTAAGGGCACGTCAAAACTACAAAGCCTTTTCAAAAGAGGATATGAAAATTCCACAGGAATTTGCATATATTCTGATCGCATTTTCGAAAAAGGATCTTTCAAAAATGAAAGTGGTCTGGATGCATTTTTTTCAGAAAAAAACCCTTTTTTGAGAAAAAGCACATAAAACTCCTTTTTTTAGGAAGAACAGTTTTTTCAAAAAAGGGAGGGGGTGGAAACAAATGCATCCAGACTACTTTCATTTTCGAAAGATCCTCTTTCAAAAATGCAATCGGAAGAAGATATGCAAATTCCCACAGACTTTGCATATCCTCTTTTGAAAAATCTTTTTAGTTTAGACGCGCCTTAAGAGTGCTTGGGGTTCTTCCGTCCCAAGTGCAGGACTCTGCACTTGTCCTTTTTGAACCTCATCAGATTTCTTTTGACACAATTCTCCAATTTGTCTAGGTCACACTAGACCCTATCCCTCCCCTCCAACATATCTACTTCTCCCCCAGTTTAGTGTCATCTGCAAACTTGCTGAGGGTACAATCCACCCCCTCATCCAGGTCATTTGTAAAGATGTTGAACAAAACCAGACCTAGAACTGATCCTTTGGGCAGTCAGCTTGAAACCAGCTGCCAACCAGACATCTAGCCAGCTTTCTATCCACCTCACAATCCATTTATCTAATCCATTGATCCCTCCCACTGATTTCTGGAGGGGGATGGCAGGAGACAAATCGCTTGATCATTGTCTTCGGTCCACCCCCTCTGGGGCACCTGGTGCTGGCCACTGTCGGCAGACAGGATACTGGGCTAGATGGACCTTTGGTCTGACCCAGTCCGGCCGTTCTTATGTTCTTATGTTCTTATGTTCCAAGGGAGCAGGTCTGGGTGTTTAGTGATAGCACAGTTGCTTTGAAGGGTGAGTCAGGAGAAGCAGAGTGCATAAGTGGGGCTCCACAGATTGTGCTAAATTTCTATCGACTTTTGGTTATACTTCAAAGTGTTGCTATTATACAGTAATTTGACAGGAGTTTGACTTGGGCCAAGTCATTAGTGTAAGGCAATTTCAGAAGGGTAGCCATGTTAGTCTGCTTCAGCAAAAACAATAAGGAGACTTGTGGCACCGTAAAGCTGAGACCTTGTCTCCATTTGCCAGAGGATCAATGCTTAGGTGACTGATCATCCTTGGTTCAATTTAGCAGGTCTAGTAAAGACCGGCTAAATTGAATGCTGAGGCCCACCTGTCGGCAGCTGGTCCTCCTCGCTGTCATGAGGAATAAAGGAAGTCCCATCTATAAAAAGGGAAATATGAACAACAGGGAAACTACAGACCAGTTAGTTTGGCTTCTGTGCCAGGGAAGATAATGGAACAAGTAATTAAGGAATTCATCTGCAAACAACTGGAAGATAATAAGGTAACAGGTAACAGCTAGCATGGATTTGCAAAGAACAAATCATGTCAAACTCAATGGCGCCGTTTCGGGAGGGTGGGAGGAAGGGGCAGCAGCTTTGCAGTCCAGGATGTGGCTTGTTTTTCATCCCATTCTCAGGACTATCAGGGATTGAGGAGAAAGTGCTTGCATTCCATGCATGCCTCTCACACCTGGCTGGGGAAAAGAGCTCACCAGCCAGGTGTAAAAGGCAAGCACAGAATGCAAACACTTTCCCCGCTCTCCCATATAGTCTGGAGAATGGGATGAAAAGCAAACCATGTCCCAGAGAACATAGCTACTGCCTGTCCTCCCCTCACCCTCCTGAAATGGCACTTATAGTCAGCTTTCTTTGATAGGATAACAAGTCTTGTGGATAAGGGAAAAGTGGTGGACATGGTTTACCTAGACTTTAGTAAAGCATTTGACACGGTCTCACATGACCTTCTTATCAATAAACTAGGGAAATACAACGTAGATGGGGCTACTGTAAGGTGGGTGCATAATTTGCTGGATAACCATTCTCAGAGAATAGTTATTAATGGTTCAAAGTCATGCTGGAAGGGCATAACAAGTGGGGTTCCGCAGGATTTGTTTTGGTACCAGTTCTGTTCAGTATCTTCATCAACGATTTAGATGATGGCATAGAAAGTATGATTATTAAGTCAGCAGATGATATAAAGCTGGGATGGAGCATAGGGTCATAATGCAAAATGATCTGGAGAAACTGTCTGAGGTAAATAGAATGAAGTTTAATAAGGGCAAATGCAAAGTACTCCACTTAGGAAGGAACAATCAGTTTCACACATACAGAATGAGAAGTGACTGTCTAGGAAGGAGTACTGCAGAAAGGGATCTAGGAGTAATAGTGTACCACGAGCCAAATATTAGTCAATAGTATGAGACTGTAGTAAAAACTAAATGTGCTTCTCCCCCCCCCCCCATTGCTTAGGCTCAAAACAGAATGTACCATTCAGCTGATTGTGCATGTTTTAGAAGCTGCTAAACTCTCTGCCAGCTCTTTCTAGATAAGGGAACTAAGCAGACTTGCAGTAACAGCAACCAATCACGTTGCGATACGCTGGCCAGAAGGAATGTAGAATCCATAAAAGTTTCAGCCCAAGCATGGTTCAAGGCCGATTTTGCTTTGAGCACAGAGCTCCTTGTCGGTCTTGTTTGCAAACAATAAAATGGGGTTGGACCCAGCCTGAAAGTGTGACTCTCTTCTTGAGGTGAATTGGACTAGCCTCCAGGGGACGAAACTAGCAATTTATGCAACAAATTTCTGGCGAGCCAGACCAGGAGATACCCCTTGGACTACTCCGGAGTCGGACGACAAGACCGTTGTAGGTGATCGTGAAGTGCGCACCGGACCGTGTTTGAGTCCGTCACAACACCGAAAGCGTGAGTCGGGACATCCGGAAAGTTAAAGGAATCTCCACCAAATGAGTCAACCAGGCTGTGAGGTCCAGAGAGACGGCGCCAGGGTGTTGGCGGAGTAAGTATACATATTCCCTGTGTCTTTTGTGGTTGTTAGTCCTTTGGGACTCTTGCTCAGCACATAGGTCTGAACATTGGGACTCTTGCTCAGCACATAGGTCTGAACATTGCACTCGGCATTTGGGGCTGAGAAGTTGACACAATGGGTTCAGGTCGCTCCCGGGTAGAAACTCCGCAACCCCATTGGGATGCATGCTGCGCAATTTCAGTAAATTTAAGAGTGATTTTGGGATTAAGATAACAAAGGATGATTTAATTAAATTCTGTCAGCTAGAGTGGCCAACCTATGGGATAGGCTGGCCAGATACAGGGTCTTTTGATGTGAATCTAGTTGCCTCTGTGCATGGTGTTGTTACTTGAGATGGGCACTGGGATCAGTTCCCATATATTGATTGTTGGTTGAATCACATGCAGAGGCGACCTGCGTTGCTGCTGAAGTGTAGCATAGGAGCTTGTAAGGTTATGATAGCAAAAAGTAAGGCCACGGGAGGCAAGGGTGCGTGCCCCAAGGTTTTAAATGATTCTGGTAGTGAAATTGATCTGACTCAAGGCAGGCGTAGAAAAACTCCCGTGGTGGAGCAACATGAGGAGGGGAAGGAAGAAGGCGAAGCAAGCTACCAGTATGTAAACCCCTCCTCACGAAGATTGGAAATAATATGCTGGAGCATGCCTTTGTTGTTTCATGTGCATGCCCAGCCACTGCTGGGGCGAGAGATATGCTAACTAAGCTGCAGGCTGAAATTTTCTTCCGTGGTGATCAGATTGTAGTGCAGCTGCCGGTGAAACAGGGCTCTTCCCTTTAATACCCTGGTTTTGGGGTGCTCAAAGCAGATGGCACCTCGTATAGATTAGTGCAGGATCTGAGGGCTGTAAATAAGAAGGTTCTTGTGGATCACCGTATGGTCCCAGATCCACACACCATTTTAAAACAAGTTCCGGCAGATGCAAAGGTGTTCTCAGTGTTGGATTTAAAAGATGCTTTCTTCTCTATCCCTTTGCATAAAGACAGTTGGAAACTATTTGCCTTTGAGTGGGAGGACCCACATACCCATGACAAAACTCAGTTGTTGTGGACTGTGTTGCCCCAGGGTTTTGTATCAGCTCCTATATCTTTGGGATTGCATTGCAGAAAGACTTGAAAACTGGAAAAGGGCAACGGAGTCCCAGTTGAATGCCCTAGGGAAAAAGGGATATAAAGTTTCACAAGAAAAGGCCCAAATATGCCAGCCAAAGGTCACCTTCTTGGGCTATGAGATTGAAAAGGGAGTGAGGGCTTTGAGCAAGGATCGAATCCAAGCAACTTCAGGAGATTCTCAAGCCCTTCTTAGCAAATAGATAACTACAGCCTCTCCGGTTGGAATCGCAGGCAACCCAAGGATGATTCACAACACGTGAGTGGGGGCCGTCCAGAGAAAAAAACATAACAAACAGTTAAAACCTTTCCCTCACAAGCCATTATAATTGGCTTGAGGGCGTGGGAGAAGGTAACTTAAAAGCCACCCTAATGTCAACCGGTAAAAATTGAATGTGAAGATGTAATCACTAAAAGCTAAATCTGCCCTAACAAGGAGACACATTCTGCAACATAAATCTCCTTACAGAGCATGAGCAAGTGATCCACCCCAGAATCAGCAGCATAGATCAACTGCTGCAGCCTGGATGTTATGAGAACCCTATACTGAGAAGTTTAAAATTAGTAATAGCTGACTGCAATAATACACATTTGGATTTACATACTGAAAAGAATTAGGAGGTGTGGAGGCTAATTGGAAAGCCCACCCTCCTTACCAAATTAATACTGAACAAACCTGTGTTATTGGGAAAAGTCATTTAGCAGGAATCAGGATGGACCATAAGGAGGAAAAGCATGTGAAAGGGGAAGGCAAAGGTTTGGAGCCCTATGTGCATAGTTGAAGGAATAAGGAAAGTAATACAGACATTGGAAAGTTACTAGGAATGAGGAACGTTTTCTTTGAAAAGACGAAGCAAGTGATTTGAGGGAATGTGAAGGTAAAAAGTGAACTCCGTGGGAGTGTGGAAGGAATTAAGTGATTGTTGTAATATGTGAAGGGAAATCTGCTTTAAAAATGACACCTCGTTTCTTTGTAGCCTCTTTCTTAAGCAGTGTGCAAACCATCTAGGCAAAGAAACAATCAAATTTAAACATTTGGCTACCGATACTTTTGTTAAATCTGCAAAGGAGAAATTAGAGATTCTACTGAAACTTAATTGGTTAACTGCATAAAAGAATGAGCTCTCTATATATTGTAACTCTATTTTGTGGGTTTCAAATGAACTAGTTTTATTTTGTTTTGGATAATGTCCTCTTGCTTAAAATTGCAAACAGACAAGGCACAAATTGGTTAGTGCTTGTGTTGGGCATTCAATCCTTAAGGTTAAATTTGCTCTCTAAGAAAACAAGTTATTGCTTTAAGAATCCAAGCCCTGAAACTTCACTGTGTCTCTGTTCAAGGCTGAGTTGATAACACTTTGGCTTTCTTTCAGATCCAAGTGGGTGAAGACTGCTTGTGCCTGCTGTCGCACCCCCTTGAGTGAGCCTGTAACATTGAATATGATTCTTTTCAGGAAAAGAAAAGCTTTTTGCTTGCTGGAACAGTAACTGGCCAACTAACACCTTGTGCTAAGGAAAAGCATTATAGCTTCACACATTAAGCCTGATCTGTGGTACAAGAGGGAAACTGAGGCATGCCACTGTTGGGGAGGGCTAGCAACTCTGAGGTAATTCAAGGGAGTGGAAGGTCACGAGTACCGATGAAGCGCCCTTGTTCTCGGAAAGTTGCAGCTCACTCGCCCACAGAAGTGGTAAGGAACTAGCTGTAAACGGTTCCCCTAACAGATCTTAGGCAGTATTTTAAGTTATAATGGGCCACCCCGATGGGGGTAGAAATGTTTTCTTGTCTTTCAGATCATCAGAAAGCACTGGTGCCAGCTGAAGAAAAACAACAACAACAACAACAAAAAAACATGGTTCTGTGTCATGACATAATAAGTTTGTGTTCTGTCCAAGTTTGTCTTGTGTGTCTTAATTGTAATACATATTGCAAATATTGTTGTGTATAGAAAATTGTTCTTTTTAGTGAAAGGATAATAGTGTAGTAATTGTTTAGGCTAGGAGAATGTTAACAATGTCTCCACAGGTGAACAAAAAAAGGAACTGGAAGGAAGCAAGGAGTGCATCACGTGAACAGAAGGATGGGAGACGGTACTAGCCCCTTCCCACCAGATTGGTTTTGCTTTAATGGCCACACAAATGAAATATTTAGCTTCTGAAAGTTTGCACACCAACCAGAGAAGTGGTTTGGCCAGAGATAATAAGAAATCTATAAGAAACAACACGGGCAAGTGGGACATCAGCATATTTAAGTAAAAAGATGCCCACAACAATGAGAAAACTAGTAACCTCATCATTGCAATAACAGTTACTTGCCCTGCTACTCATTGGTGCCTGATGCCTTAAAAGGCCTCAAGAATTATGGAATTACATGGGTTAACAATTAAACATCTGTGAACCATGCTTGGTCCTATAAGAGAAACAGTGACTCTAGTCAACGTAACCTCCTTCAAGTCACATACATAGAACAAATACACGCTAATAGCAATGGGGAATACACGGCTTTGGGCCGCCCCTCATTCACACATAATTATTTTGTTTATTGTAACAACATGAACACTACGAGGACAAAGAATACACAGTCCTCTGAGTTAAAGTTTGTATGGAATATTGTGGGAAAGAAGCTAAACGCTAACATCAGGCCAGTTGGACCTACTGACTCCTACTGGGGCTTACCACTTAAAGCCCAAACAAAGGTAACCCTGAGGCATGGCTGTCATTTGTTAAACAATGGCCATTGCTAACTTGCTCTCATTTGGGTATTTTTAACCAGGTCCTTAAGAACAAAATAGAGCCTCCCAATTGTGCATCATGCCCTGAACAGACCCCTGTCCTAGAACCAGGACAACCGTCACTGGTCCTTACCTTGGTGATGTTCCACACTGGTATAGACCAGCTGTGTGCTAGACTGGCTAATCAAATTGGCAAGTGCCTGATTAGGCAACGACGGGGCTTAGCAGATACCATCGCAGATTGGTTTGTGCCTGGAAACTCTGTCAGCAACGCTTATGTCATAGCCCAGAAATTGTATAGAATCCAGGCTGGTAGATGCAGTGATATCCAGTACCTGTAAAGGCCTACACACCAGCCAAGCTAATCAATTGATCCTGGATAGTTTGAAGGATCTGTCCAGCTCTGTGTCCACTTCACTAGACCTAACCAGATATTTGGACCAGAGACTAATTGGATTGTTAATTAATTAAACTAAATTAAAGGTATTAGAAGAGTAATGTTGGAGGATAGACACTACCACCCAGCCCTTATGGAGGTGGTGAGTCCCCATCTTCCCCTGTGCCTATCCATGGGTGTGGGGAAGTAGAGAATCCATGAGAATACAAAAAGGCCTATTGGGACAGGCCATAGTATAACCTTTTGGCCCCTTTGGGTATTCCCACTTACAGCAAGCAAGAATATATAGATACAGTCGAGGGCATCGCTTATTCAGAAGGTGTGGGGCCTCCTATACCCCAGGGATTGTTGCACCCACTTTGATAAGGAAATTTATGTACCTGCCCATTTAACATCATGACGAATCTGCTAGGTTTGATGTGGTTGTCACAGAAAACAAATGAACATCGAGCTGGTCCAAATGAACGGTACCTACAGGTGTTTGATTACCCAGACAGATCACTCCATCCTGCCCTCTACATATCTGTGTGCATAACAGCCCTCACCGGGCGATCCGGACCATGGACGGGATGCAGCTCTATCGCACTTCGCAGTGATGGGTAACCTAACATGAGATCCTTAGTGGCACGGCGGAAGTAAGTACCAAGAGGAGGGTTTACTGGTCCTGCAGGCAAAGATCGAGGAGTTGGTGGCCAATGCCCAAAGATATATCGGGGCTGGCCGTCTGAGGTACACACTGATAGGGAAACACCGTGGACCATGCCAAACACCTACCTCTGCAGCACTCAACCAGGCAGTAGAGGTCAAACCTATAATCATGGGCAGCGCCAGTAAGGCGATGAAATATCTTGGGGATGGATTTGAATAGTGTTTGCCAAATTATGTGGGGAGTTTTGATTTTAACATTTATAATAATGCTGGTGCTGTACCGCGCTTTCCAGAGTAAATTAAAACCCCTTAAATTGTTGCATTTAACCTGGTAGGTTAAGGAGAACCCCAAAGTCAAGAGAAAGGAACTATAGGAGTAAATTGAGGCAGCCATGGTATCTTGCTGAGAACTGACAAACTCAAATCATTAGGCCAGCCTGAGAAGCACACACTACAGCAGTTACTGTGACCCTGGTTCCCCTGGCAACCACATTCCAAAGGGCCTCACTTCGATAAGGCCGGTACCAAACAACCAAGCGGGATTGTTTTTACGGTTTGCTTTATTCCTAGGAAATAACCTTGGTTCCAAAGGAGCCAGCTGGCTTTTAGCTCCGAGAATAGAGACTCTTATGTCCATCAGCGAAAGACCGCTCTAGAAAGACCTTTACCAAGTCTTGCTAACCACCAACACCGCCGTGAAGTGCCAAGAACTGACTGTTGGCCAATGCTTCTCACTGCAAAAAGATCCCTCCATCTCGAAATGATCCTACCCCGACTGCTGATAAGCCTTTCTCTCCTTCTGGTCCTGCTTTCCCACCTGCTGGACACCAGAAGAACCAAAATATTACAGGGTGATGTGCTGGTAACCTCTCCCCTGCATGATGCTGAACCACGACTGTTTCAAGGAAAAGGAGGAAAAGTCCGCTCCTCTGACACCGCCAAAGCCCAAAGATTTCTGACTACAAAAGAACTAAAACTGAAAATTAGTAAAAAGGGAACATGAACATGAACCCTATTGTGCTATGTTGGTACACATTCCTGTTTAGTTCTGTTTTGTTATGATAATGTTATGCTTATTGCCTTGCCTAGCACCATGTATTATAGCTCTTGTACAGCAGACTGTATGGTCAGTTGTAAAACGTGAAAAGTTTGTACATTACCAGAGACTAGCAATGGCTGAGACAGATTAAGTATAATTCGAAGAAAGCATCTTGAGGAAGGAATTGTAGTAAAAACTAAATGTGCTTCTCCCCATTGCTTAGGCTCAAAACAGAACGTACCATTCAGCTGATTGTGCATGTTTTAGAAGCTGCTAAACTCTCTGCCAGCTCTTTCTAGATAAGGGAACTAAGCAGACTTGCAGTAACAGCAACCAATCACGTTGCGATACGCTGGCCAGAAGGAATGTAGAATCCATAAAAGTTTCAGCCCAAGCGTGGTTCAAGGCCGATTTTGCTTTGAGCACAGAGCTCCTTGTCGGTCTTGTTTGCAAACAATAAAATGGAGTTGGACCCAGCCTGAAAGTGTGACTCTCTTCTTGAGGTGAATTGGACTAGCCTCCAGGGGACGAAACTAGCAATTTATGCAACAAGACTGTTGCAAAAAACCAAACAAAACAAGCATGATTCTGGAGTGCATTAACAGGAGTTTTGTGAGAAAGACTTGAGAAGTCATCCTTCCGCTCTACTCTGCACTGCTTAGGAGTCAGTTGGAGTATTGTGTCCTGTTCTGGGCACCACATTTCAAGAAAGATATGGAAAAACTGGAGAAGGTCCAGAAAAGAGCAACAAAAATGATTAAAGGCCTAAAAAACATGACCTATTAGTGAAGACTGAAAGAATTGGGCTTGTTTAATTTAGAAAAGCGAAATGTGAGAGGGGCCATGATTTTCAAGTTTTCAAGTATCTAAAAGGGTGTTTCAAGGAGGAGGGAGAAAAATTGTTCTCCTTGGTCTCTGATGATTGGACAGGAAACAATGGGTTTAAACTGCAGCCACGGAGGTTTAGGTTGGACATTAGAAAAAACTTCCTAACTGTCAGGGTGGTTAAACTCTGGAATAAATTGCCTAGGGAGGCTGTGGAATCTCCATCACTGGAGATATCTAAGAGCAGGTTGGATAGACATCTATCAGGGATGATCTAGACTGTGCTTGGTTCTGCCGTGAGGGCAGGCGACTGGACTTGATGATCTCTTGAGGTCCTTCCGGGTCTAGTATTCTGTGATTCTATGATTCCATGAAGTTGATGGGAGCATTTCTGCCATTGACCTCCAACTGTGGGGCTGACCAGAAAAGCAGTGTAAGGTATGTTGACTCCAGCTATGCAAATTGTTGTAGCTGGAATTGTGTATCTTGAACTGATTTTCTCCGCCAACGTTGCCCTCGCCTAGGAAAATTATTTGGGCATAAGATTTTGTGGACTAGAGCCCACTTTGTCAGATGCATGAAATGGAAATTACAGTTTGGCAGGGAGTGTTACATTACTATGTAGAGGACCAGATATAATGAGACCAATTCAATCAGGGTGGATGTAGCCCACTCCTAATCGTGGATAAGAAGGTGAGAATACCAAAAGGGGGAAAACAACTTTTTGTAGTGGGCTAGCTACTCCCAGTCTCTATTCAGACCCAAAGTCATAGTACCTAACCACATCAGCTATACCATTAGGGCTCATTCACTGCACATCTATTAATGTGTTATATGCCATCTTGTGCCAGGCATGCCCTTCTGCCATATACACTGGCCAAACCAGCCTGTCTCTAAGCAAAAGAATAAATGGACAGACACAAATCAGATATTAAGAATGGTACTATTAAAAACCAGTAAAAGAGCACTTCAACCTTCCTCAACACTTAGGGTATGTCTACATTGTGCGTAGACCTCTGATATCCCTAAATTGCTACCCCGCATCTTAACAAGCCTCCCGTTATTTCAAAATATTTTTTGAAATAACAGGCACACTATTTCAGCATCCCTGTAACCCTCATTCCATGAGGGTTAAGGGATGTCACGAAATAGCGTGTTTTTTCAAAATTTGGCACTGTATTAGATGCGCCAAATTTCAAAATAAGCTATTTCGAAATAGAATTGAAATAAGACACAATTTGTGTAGCACAAATAGCATATCTTATTTCGAATTTAGGGTGCTGTGTAGACACACTCTAAGTAACAGACCTGAAAGTTGCCATACTTGAGCAAAAAAACTTCAAAAACAGACTGCAGCATGAAACTGTAAAGCTGGAACTTATATGCAAACTTGACACTATCCAACTGTATTCCACATAGTAATGTAACACTCCAATCTTTGTATGTGTGTGTATATCTCTGCCAAACTGTAGTTTGCACTTCATGCATTTGACAAAGTGAGCTCCAGCCCACAAAAACCTGTACCCAAATAAATTCATTAGTGTTTAAGGTACCACAGGACTCCTTTTTTTGTTTTTAGTATAAGGCAGTGTTTCCATACAACTTGCAATATCCTATAAATATTTGAGTGACTGACTCTCTCTCACAGCTGACCACCTTGACCAAAGAGGTCAGTCAATCTGCTCTCATGCAAGGTACATATGTTTGAACAACTAATGGCTAGCAGTAGGACAGTCTCAGTGGAGAACCATCTTTCTCCATAGGTTAGACAGAGCTTAAGTTTCAGGGGGCATAGAGCAAATCTAATATATTTAGTCGGGCCTTTGCCAGACACCAGTTAATGCAGAATGTTTTTCTGTCTTTAAGGACAGCCCAATGTTACTTGTTAAGCAAGATTTTTCTTACTACGCCTTTTTGTTTTGAGCATTGTAAATTTGGTGATTGTCCTTTTTTGCAGTATAATGCTAAAAATGTGATATGCTGTGTTTTTACTTGTAAATATGCCACAAGACACATGTGATTTGCACATGCATATCATTAACAAAAATATTTTCAGGCATAAACTGAAAAGGTATAACACCCCACTCGCTCCAAGCTTCATCTCCTTCTTATGGCCCTCCAGATGCATGTCCTCTTTCTTAGCCCTTGCTACCTAGTTAGAGGCCTGTGTGAGGAAGAAAGCTGAGGAGTTGGGGAGACAGGCTGGCTGCATCAACAAACTGAAGTTGTAAGGGTAATATCTAGCCTTGTATTTGAATAAAAGTTAACTTATGACATGTTGCTGAATTGTTATAAGACTATGTGGTATGTTGTAATTTAAAGTTTCTAGGTACTACAGTTTTTTCATTATGAGTCTATACTATTTAATCTCAGGAGAAATGTCAAAAGATGCTCATTTTAAAAGTTTCCTCTTTGCCAGAAGGGCTAACTTTTGTATCTATCATACAAAAGTTATTTTAGCTAGCAGTTGTATATTCCTGTTCATTGCCTTAACCATTGGAATTGAGTTTTTTACACCTCTAAAGAGAAATGGGAACAGTAACCAACATCATCATGGGTATCTTGCTAGCTGTGCCATGTAGGACAATTTGGCTACATTAGTATGTTTGGAATAGCAATATATATTTACTTCTATTTCATTTATACATCTTATATTGCAATGAATTTAAAAAAAAATCACCTTTATATAGAAACTACTTATTTTCCCTCTGAATTATGAAATTTAATTTTTTTTAGTAAGGAATATTGTTTTTCCATGGAGAAAATTGCAACATAAAGACATAAAACACTGGATAATTTTACCTGTACTGCAGGACATCACCTTAATGAAAGCCTTTTGACTTTTATTCCACTGTTTGCTGAGTTTCTGGTTTCTTAAATTATATAGAGCACTAGCAGTGTACATTAGTAAAGGGTATTTAAGAAAGCAAACTCCCACAATCTGCTTTTACAATATATACCTCTGTTGTTTAAAAAAACTTTTCAGTTTTATAAAATTAAAGCACTCTTCTACTTGAGGAAACAAAACAAGCAAAATTTTTCTACAAGTAATGCCTTTTTTCTTTGTTCTGAGTTGAGTCATTTTTGTGTGTAGTGGTTGTTTTAGACTGAATACAGGTATGTGATTAATTCATTAAAAATACCTCCAGTGAAATTTGGCTTTTTTGAAAACAGACTGTGTACATATAATTTTTCTCCTAAAATTAAATCACGGTTTGAAATTATTTGCCACAGAATTTCTATATATAATTCTTACTGTATTGCTTACAGGTGAGAAGTTTATCTGATAACCACAATCCCTTGACTGAAAAAAATATGTTGTAGCTCCCTGATTGGATTAACATAACTTTTAAAATTAGGGTGTTAGTATTAATAATGTGATTACAAATCAAAAATGTCTGTGCATATTCTGCAAAGTTGACTTAAAATTCTACAGATATTCTGATCAATATATTTGTTTCCTTTGTGAATACAAAGAGGGTGTGAATACATATGAAGCAAATTATTTTAAAAAGTTCAAATATATATTTGCAAAAATATTGTATCTTAATTGCCAAGCTTTAACAGTGAGATTGGCACGGAGTTTGCACAGAGCTCCATATGAATGGACCTCACACAGTTAATTTCTCATCTCAGTATAGAGTTGAGTTGATAACAATTAATAAATCAAAATTGATAAATCAAAATCAATGTCATAGCCAATAGCTATTTTCATCCATTCAAAGAGACTCTGTGAATCCTTCTTGATTTGAGAAAAAATTTCATAGACAAGGGTCTTATGAACCAAGTTAGGAAACTGTCTGGTTTCAACAGCAAGATGCATATGTTCATGGAAAATATAAATGAAGAAAAGCTACACTGAGTGCAGTAGAGAATATGCCAAATTTTCCGACTCTTTCCTATCTACAATGATATAAATCTACTTAAATCCATATGGTCAACTAACCTTGCCAAAGAAATTAAGCAGTTTGGCCCAAATCCTATATATCATCATAGTTATTCCGTGCTCAGGAAAATGTTCTTTGGAGTCAATGAGACTTTTGCCTGTTTAAAGACTGAGAGGATGGTAGAATCTGGTCCTATGAAAATTCAAATTGTCCCATTTTCAGTGAAGCACCCTTAGCACATTATACTATATAGCCTAATGTATGTAATCCTTCATATGAGAGCATAACATAGTCCACATAATTCAAAGTGAAGCTAGGAACTCCGTCTGAAAAGGTCATATATGCAAAACAATCCTGAGGAAGCAACAGAGGAGAAGCCGGAAAACTTCTGTAGCTGCAGCTGCCACAGCAAGCACAGGAAACTGGACTGTGCAGCAGCATTATATCCACTATCTAAACATTTCCGTCTCATAGAATTGCAGCCTGTGGCTAGTTGGCCAACTGGAACCGAATAGCACATGCCAAGCTACTTGGAGCCCAGTAGGCATGTATCTAGATGTCAGATAACTACATGGCATGTCACAGGGACCCTTTAATATGCTGTGTTCCATTTTTAGTCACAGAATTTTAATCAAAAATCTGATTTCTGGCATAAGAAGGCTGCAACTTCAGCTCAGAAGCTGTGGCTTAATGTCAATGAGAACCCTATTCACAAACATTTAAATATTCATGAGTCCCTTATACTTACAGGCAGTGTGTAGAAAGTAAGCTGGCAGAAGCTGGAACGCTGTCCCTGTACTAATGTGATAAGCAATATAATGGCAGACTTATAGTATTAACAATTTTCAGCTGTATCATATTAGTATTGTATCACACAGCCTTTGCTTTGGCTCCTATGGTACAAAAACATATCATTATTATTGACAGGCAACCACAAGAACCGAATGAAATTGAAGCTGATATGCTTTGTAATATGATGTAAAAACCACTAACATAAAAGAAGAGTTTGAATATGATCTGAGTCAGTCCCTCCCTTCTGATTAGTTTTAGAAACATACATACACTTAGTTAATAAACTAAACTTTTAATTAGTTTTCCTTTTCAGAACACTGTTATGATCAAGCTGGAAATAAATTAAGGGTAATCTTTTTTCACAATGCTACAGCATTTCTGCTTCTACTCCAGGCAGAAAAGAGGAAAGCTGAAGACTTGCACAAATTAAAATACCCAAAGAAAAGAATGTTTTTCAAACTTCAAAAAATGTTTGGGAATGACATATATTAATGACATATATTAAAGATTTTGCTCAGTTTCCTTTCATTTCACACTGACCCACCAATCAAATTTATGGTGTCTTTCAATCTCAGAATTAGCTCAACCCATGACAAATATTGAGCAGACTACAAAGGAATCCCCTCTCAACTATGCTTCAAAGAAAAGAGGTATGTCTGCTCCAGAGATGGGTTCATGAGAGGTTTATGAACTGAATCCTGCGGGTTCATTTTGCAAGCGTTTTTAACGAACCAACCCCTGCAGGCTTGACTAGACAGTTGGTGTTTACAAACTCTAAAGCAAATAATACCCCTCCAGCTCCACAGCTGCCTCGCACACCCTGATCCCAGGACTCTTTTCTACCTTTGGTGTCTTCAGGGGAAGTAGCAGTTTATCCCTGTCTATTGGTTTACCATGAGGGCTTCTAGGACCTGATTTACAAATATTCTGAACTATTACAGCTGAACTCTAATCAGTCAAAGTACCAGATGCTCTGCACTTTTGAAAATCAGACCATTACCTGCCATTCATAAGGCACTACCTTCAGCTATCCACTAGTATACTCTGCCATCCAAAAAGCCCAAAACACTTTTTTATAGAGAGAGCAGGATGTGGTCCTTCTCATGCCCAGAGCCTAGACAATAGGCAGCTTCTATTGCTAATAATAAAAATACTTTGTTTCTTCCACCCTGTCTGTCATGGCTGCTTAGGCTGCAAACTCTTCAAGGCAGACAAGCTCTTTCTCGGTATGCATTTGTCACAGTATAGTGGGACCTCGTTCTCAAATGGAGCCTCTAGGTGCTACTGTAACAAATACTTAATGCTACTAATGTTAACAACAAGCTCTACGAAGGCCTTGTCTACACTTGCAGCAGCATAGGGTATCTGTAACTACATGCCACTGTGAAAGGCAGGCTACATCCACACTGTGGTATGTATCAGCATGTGACTGTGAAACGCTCTGGAGAGGGAAGCCAGGAAGTTCCCCCCTCTCAGAGTCTTTCACTGAAGCCAGTGTCTCTCCCTGAAGTGAGAAAATGCTTCTGCAGCAGGGAAGGACATGGACACTACACAACTAAAAATGGCATTGCAGGTGTGAGAGGTGTTTACTGCATATGTAGAGAGCCACAGTTGGGACATTTAGGGTTCTGGCATGTCTATATTTTAGTTGCCTAAGCAGTGCCTTGCCATTCATCTTCTATTTACACCACGGCTAGGGATTCTGGGCAATCTGTCAACCTAGTTCAGAAGAGTTACTGTGGAGTCTCACAACAATGCTCAGTAGAACCAGAGGCCAGCACAATGATCTGGCTGTTTGCTGCTGTCTTATAGGTGCTGAGGGAACTGCAGGTATCCCTTTCATTAGACAATCCTTTATGGATTTGTAGCATACTGAAAGAGGTATGCAGCTTGCCAAAAACAATATTTTCAGGGTTCCCATTTGATAAAGCTGAATAACTGTTGTGATTTAATCATTTGTATTTCACTGTAGCAGTAACCCATTTCAGCTAATGTATTTATACATAATTGTTGTGCTTCTTGGGTGGTTTGTCACTTAATCTTTAATCTTGTGCCTCATAACTCACCTGAGGCAAACAATAATCCCACAGAAGGGTGCCTACGTGTTCCTTCTTATTGCCTAATTATAACACACCCTCAATTTTGGCTGAGTTACAGCATTCCGGGAAGGGCTATCTTACTGAGAAAGGTGTATAAACTTAGTATTAGTAGGGTTATACATAGCAAAAGGCAAGGTGAAAATAAATTTTTCTTTAAAATGATCTTCCATTAGTGAAACAAAAAAGACAACTATTAAAAATCTTATGCTTCCCAGTAGAAAATTTGCTGTCAGTCTGGAGATCTATAGAAATCAAACACCAAATTTCTGGGTACTTTCAAAGACTCACAGAAAACCTTTGCAAAATTCTTATGTTCTTAAGTTTGATATTGTATAATGAGCCAGTGGATAAAGCAGATGGCAGATTTGCTGTATTTTCGGTAGTCTTTGTTGATACGGAAAAGTAACATTGCATTCTCTATTAGTTTTAGGTTCTTAAAAGCCTGATAGCTTCATGACTAGGTACATTGCGTTGCCATAGTCCAGGTTGGAAATGACTAAAGTGTGTGTTAATGGACACATCTACACTGTGATAAAGACCTGTGGCACAGCTGTGGTTGGCCCCTGTCATCTGACTCAGACTTGTGGGGCTTGGAGTGTGCCGATGTAAAATTGCAGTGTATACATTCAAGCTCAGGATGAAGCCTGGGCTCTGAAACCCTCTGAGGGAAAGAGCTCAAAGTTTAGGTTCCACCCTGAGTCTGAAGATCTATATCGCAAGTCTCAGCCCAACAGCCCAAGCAACGTGAGCCCAATCAATTGAGCTGGGTGCTAACACTGGTTACTGGGGTTCTGGACAAAAATTTACAGGGGAGGGTTTTCTGAGAGCCACTGAACCAAACTGTATGCCCTGTACACGATGAAATCCATTGTAAGCCAGAGGCACAGCTAATTCCAGCACTTATGCTGGGTATGGGTATTGCTGGACATACCAAGTGACACCAAAATTTCATGTCAGGGGTGGCACAAAATCTGTTAGCCAGCTCCTGGGTATAGAAAGCATTACTTTTAACTGCTGCTTTGTGAGGTTTTAGTGAGGAATCCAGGAGTACTCAGCAATGGATTGGTTTAACCAAATGAAAGTGTGGCCCTTCAACCAGTGGAGACTGCAAATGGCCACAAACTCCTCAGAGTAGAACCTCCATCTTGAATGGGCCCAGCTGCAACTACCTGAAGTTCATTCATGCGCTGATCTGCTCCAAGCACTGCTTTCAGAGGATTTGAACTGAGACTATCTTGGCTTCTAGTCTTGTGCGAAAACCACAGCTTTTTCCAAAGGTAAAACAAATAGGGTTGTTGTAGTGTACTGTAACAAGGAGTCAGCCAAACGCTTAGTGCTGAAGTCACTGGCACAGGTTTCCTATATATCCAAGTTAACCCTTAGCATGGTGACATGTGGTCCCTTGAAGTAGCAGGATGGCTGGTGTCAGCAAGTCAACAACCTTCTAATGAGAAAGAATGGTATTAACAAAGGTAAAATCAGGCCCAGAGTATCTGCTGTGAAGCAACAAGAGGAGGAGTTGGGAGCAAAACAGGGGAATATCAGGCTGCATTGGGAACATTATCAGAGACCTGACATGATAGAAATTGGATTGTTCCAACAATAAGGCTATTGATTCAGATCCAATTGATTATTCTTGAACTAAAAGGAAACAAGTCTTCAAAGCAAGGAGGGGAAATGAGGAGGCGATTATTCCCTTTTTCTTGGCTCCCACCTCCTTTTTCCTCCTTGGGAGCTCGCTCAGGCTGAAAACACAACTGCACCTCCCGCTGGCTGCGGCTGGATGAATTTAGACGGGGATGGTGAGCGCCACAATCCAACCGTCCGCCTAGCTTCCGTCCTGTCTGCGGCCGCTTGTCCCGGATTCCTGGGCAGCGCTTTGGGGAGGAGGGTGAAGATTCAAAGGGCGCGCAATGCCAACGGGTCAGGGAGCAGCAGCGGCCGCTACATCCCTCTGCCTCCGGGCCTCCCCCCGAGGTCGGATCTGCAAAGTGAGCGTCCCCCGCCCCCGACACGCTGCCCGAGGGCAAAGTCAGAGCTGCCCCCGCGCAAAGCCCTGCGGTGGCTGGCGCCTGTTGACAGGGTTTTCCTCCGGACGGGTTTAGAGCTGGGGAGAGCAGCTGGCGCCGGCGGTGCTAAGCCTAGCGGCGGGCTCGCGCGGTTCGCCCCAGGGCTCGGTGCGGGGCTCCGCACGCCCCTAGCCCCCCGCAGCCAGGAGGCGAGGATGCCAGGCGCTGCCTCGCGCCCTTTCTGGCGCGCTCCCCTTCTCCCCGGCCGAGCCCGGTGCTAATTGATGGGCCCCTGCCTATTGGCTGAAGTTCTCCCCGCGATTTGCATGAAGAGAGAGACCGGGGCGTGTCTTCGCCTGCCTTCCCATCCGGAGCGAAATGACTGCGGTTTCAGTGGGAATGAAGTGCCCAGGGACCGAGCGGCGCTCGCCAGCCCGAGCCGCAAGCTGGCTTCCAAGGAGCAGGCACCGGCAGCTGGAGATGGGGCACCTCTGCAGCGCTGGGCGCTCCACCAGCCACAGACACCTGCAGGTAGGGGAGGTGCGCTGGGGAGTCCCGCACGCTGTGGACTCCTGCCCAGAAGAAGCGATTGGGATAAAAAAAAAAAAAAATCAAATGTTGTAGCTCCATCTAAACTTCCCCGGGAGCGGTAAAGGGGCTCTGTTGCGCCTCTACCACCGAAAACGAAGGGCGCGCGGGGAGGGAGGGGGTGGCTTTGATTGTTTTAAAGACCCGTGGACACTGAAAGGTGGCTGGCTGTCAAAGGGGGAGGGGGGGGGGACAAAACTCCCCGAGGAAGCAGTAGACGAAGTTACGTGCATCCGTTTCCAGATGCAGAGGGCTACGGGCTGGCTTGGCCAGCACCAGATCTTTTTGCATAATCTTTTCAGGCGCTCCTCTTTGCGCTTGGCGTGAGTCCTGGCGAGGGGCGAAGGGAGCTAGCAAGGAGCAGGACTTATCAGTTAACCTGGAATTGCAACTTGAACTGCGAGCTCTAGGCAGTGAGAACGGGAGTCCCTCGCCTTTCTGCGCGAGGTGTACTTGGTGCGGGTGGTGTACTTCCTTACCCGGTTCCATGTGCACAGGCTGCGTGGTGTACCCGGAGCTGCACTGGGAGTGGTGTGACAGGGCCATCAGAGGCGCGGAGGCTACATTTGTGGCAGGGGTCTGTGTGGGTACGATAGTTGGTGTGCATGACCTGTTGGCTAGATGCGGTGATGAAGACTGTCTATGCAAATTGGATAACGTAAAATTTGAGGTGTATTTGGTGGAAGTGGTTTCTGGGGAGGGTGTACCTGTGGGTTTTTAGGTACAGCAGGTGGCATATTTGATGTTTATGGTGCTGTTGTCTAAGTCAGGAGGTGTATTTAGTGCACATTCTGGTTAGTGGGAAGAAAAAATATTGCAGAGGTCTTGGGTGTATTTGAGGAGGTGTATTTGGTGGTGTAATTAGGTGTCAAACATCTGGATATTTGAAATGTGCATAGTGGTGAATATCATTTACAATTGGTGGCAAAGATGGTTTATTTTGGGTAAGATTATGATATACTTCACATCTAGACTGGTGGTTTAGGAATGCATATAGTGGTGTATTTGAGGTGTGGATCTTGGTTTAGGGCATGGTGCATTTGGGGTGCAAATTGAGGTGTATTTGTAGTACAGGGTTCAGATCATGGTGTACTGTGATCACAGATGGTGTAGGTGATGCGGTATTTAGGGTTCAGGTGATGGCTCAGAGGATGGAGGATTTGGATTGCAACATATGGTGTGGTGGTGATGTGTTTGGGGCATAGATTAAGAGTGTATTTGGCATGTAAGTGGTTCTGCATTTGAGATGCAAATGGTGTATTTGGGGGATAAATAGTGGTGTATCTGTAGTACTGAAAGTTGTGCATTTGTGAGTAGTTGGTAGTATATGTATATAGAGCATAGTTGGGCATGTAATTGGTTTTCAGGTGGTGTATTTGTGGCTGAGACGCTGATGTTCAGAGGATAGGTGATGGCATGTTTTGTGGTGCAGATGATGATGTAGTTAGGGTACAGGAAGTCTATGTTGGGGTAGGCAGTGGTGTATTTGAGAGTAGGCAGTGGTGTTTTTGTGATGAACATATAGCTGTATTTGGGGTCAGATGGGGGTGTATTTGTGGCAGAGATTATGTATGTCATAAAAGGAAGGCTGCTACTTGTGGGCAAGGTGGGCTGGCTGGGTGCTCAACATGGGTAATCCCTCTCTAACCCCTGTGCCTTTCTCTCACCAGCACTTGTTCCTTTTCCTGCTCTTCATCGGCCCTTTTAAATGCTTTGCCAGTTACAGCCGTGCCACGGAGCTCTTCTATAGCCTCAACGAGGGGCTGCCAGCGGGGGTGCTCATCGGGAGCCTGGCGCAAGACCTGCGGCTGCAGGGGGTGGCAGCAGAGGGGTCATCGTCCCGTCGTGGGGAGCCTGCACTCTCCTTCAACCTTGCCTCCCAAGGGCTGGGTGGCCAGTACGTGAGCCTGGACAACCGCTCAGGGGAGTTGCACACTTCATCCCTGCAGATCGATCGTGAGGCACTGTGCCTGGAGGCCAGTGCTGGCTCACTCATCTCCCTTCCAGCACCATCCTCAGAGCCCTGTCTGCTGCTGCTGGATGTGCTGGTGCTGCCCCAGGAACATTTCCGCCTAGTGAAGGTGAAGATTGCCATCCGTGATGTCAATGACAATGCGCCACGATTCCCTGTGCCCAACATGCGCCTCTGGGTGCCTGAGAATGCCCCTATTGACACCCGTCTGGCCATAGAGCACCCTGCCCTTGACCCTGACTTGGGCACCAATGCAGTCCAGACCTACCGCCTTCAGGACAACTATGGGGTCTTCACCCTGGATGTGGAGGAGAATGAGAACGGGGAGAGGACCCCCTATCTGATCGTCATGGGGGCTCTCGACAGGGAGGCTAGGGAGGAATATGTCACCCTCATCATTGCGGAGGACGGGGGGACCCCACCTTTGCTGGGCAGTGCCACCCTGACCATTGGCATCAGTGATATCAATGACAACTGCCCCCAGTTCAGTGATTCCCAACTCAACATCACCATCTATGGGAATTCCAGTGCAGGGACACATGTGGCCACTGTCCACGCCGTGGACATGGACCTGGGATCCAATGCCCAGATCACGTACTCTTACAGCCAAAAAGTCCCCCAGCCATCTAGAGACTTGTTCCACCTAGATGAAAGCACAGGAACTATAAAACTCTCCAATAAGATCGATGGTGATGCCCCACGTCTCCATAGGTTGACCATATTGGCCAATGGTCCTGGTTGTATTCCAGCTGTGATTACTGTGCTAGTGTCCATCATCAAAGTCATGTTGAGACCTCCTGAAGTGGTCCCTCGTTTTATAGCTAATGAAGTAGATGGTGTGGTTTTCCTGAAAGAACTGGAGCCTGTTAACACACCAATAGCATTTTTTACCATCAAAGATCCAGATGAAAAATATAAAGTGGATTGCTTTTTGGATGGCAATGGGCCATTCAGATTGTCACCATACAAACCATACACCAATGAATATTTATTAGAGACTACAAGGCCATTAGACTATGAGGTGCAGCAGCTCTATGAAATATCAGTGGTTGCATGGAACTCAGAGGGATTTCATGTAAAGAAAGTAATTAAAGTGCAGGTTCTGGATGATAACGACAACTCACCAGTTTTCCCTCAACAACTAATAGAATTGTCTATTGAAGAAAATAATGCTCCCAATGCTTTCTTGACCAAATTGCATGCAACAGATGCTGACAGTGGTGAAAGAGGGAAAGTGTCCTATTTCCTAGGGCCTGATGCCCCTTCATATTTTTCTTTAGATAAAACCACAGGAGTTCTTACAGTTTCCACTCAGCTGGACAGAGAAGAAAAAGAGAAATACAGATATACTGTTAAAGCAATAGATTCCGGATTGCCTCCCAGAGAATCGATGGCAACAGTCGCCATCACCGTGTTGGATAAAAACGACAATAGTCCTAGATTTATCAATAAGGATTTCAGCTTTTTTGTACCAGAAAACTTTCCAGGTTTTGGTGAAATTGGAGTTATCAGTGTTACAGATGCTGATGCAGGGCAAAATGGATGGGTAGCCCTTTCAGTCTTAAATGGAAGTGATATTTTTGTGATAGATACTGGAAAAGGAGTTTTGAGAGCTAAGGTCTCCCTTGACAGGGAGCAGCAAAGTTCCTATGTCTTGTGGGTTGAAGCTGTTGATGGAGGTGACCCTGCCCTGTCTTCTACTGCCAAAATAACTATCCTCCTTCTGGACATAAATGACAACCCTCCACTGGTCTTGTTTCCTCAGTCAAACATGTCTTATTTGTTGGTACTTCCTTCTACTCTTCCTGGCTCTCCCATCACAGAAGTCTATGCTGTCGATAAAGACACAGGCATGAATGCTGTCATAGCTTACAGCATCATAGGTAGAAGAGGTCCCCGACCTGAATCGTTTAGGATTGACCCTAAAACTGGTAATATCACCTTGGAAGAGTCACTGATGCAAAATGACTATGGTCTCTACCGGCTACTTGTAAAAGTCAGTGATCATGGCTATCCAGAGCCTCTCCATTCCACAGTCATGGTGAACCTTTTTGTCAATGACACAGTGAGTAATGAGAGCTATATTGAAAGCCTGTTAAGAAAGGAACCTGACATTAATATAGAGGAAAAGGAGCCACAAATATCTATAGAGCCTACACATAAAAAAATGGAGTCAGCATCTTGCATGCCTACTTTAGTAGTCCTTTCAATAATAAGCTTGGGGTCAATCACTTTAGTAACTGGGATGGGCATTTACATATGCTTACGGAAAGGGAAAAAACCTCACAGAGCAGATGAAAATTTGGAAGTACAAATTCCACTAAATGGAAGAATTGACCTTCATATGTTGGAGAAGAAACCAATGGAGATTTCTAATATTTGATGTTTCCATGTGGACAATCCAAACTGTTGTCTAACAAACCTTGGACAATACCCAGACTGGGTGTGTTGACAGCAGTTACAATGAAGGACCACTAATTTATAACTTAACTATATAATTGTAAATAGTGTTTACAGGTTTTTTTTAAAGTCAGATTCAGATTGCAGCTTTTTTAATGAAATCTTCGTACTAACAGCTAGCAAGCAGTCTATAAAAACATGAACATCATTTGCAGCTTATAAAGACATCAGATCAGTGATTATACAGAGAAAGGAAGGTAAGACAATGATGCATTAAACTAAGTTTTTAAAAGTTTAAAAAATCATTTAAACCACAAGAGGGCATCAGATGCTCCTGTGCTGGGAACTGTTTGAGATACTGTCCATGAGATTAATGCAAAGTACATTTATGGGTTTTAACATAAATCATACCTGGACATACATATATTTACACAAAATAAACATGTATTCCACTATAGGTATGATAAAAAAAAGAGGGGGAAACATGCACTAGTAAAACAAACAGAAATTTTACCTCATGAAGAATGATTACACTACTATAGAAAAGATATTAACAAGAAATGCAATTCCTGTTGAGCAAGGATGCAAAATATTGTCATATAATCAGAATTTGAACTGCTGTAACATCTCCATTTTTCATTTATTGCGGACTTAATATCTTCAAACAAACTACCATTGCTCCAACAGTTTACTTGCCATTATTAGGGGGAAATGATATTTAATATTTCTTATGGCAAATGTACACAAACACATGTACACATGTCTACTTCAATTACTCTGGCCAGATAGAAGGAAGCAAGGAATGGTTACATCCTTTAGTTGTCCCGGAAGTGTTGATATTTTGATTTTTCCAGCAATACATCAGTCGTATTCCACCACTTTGGTTGTATAATAGATATTTGTATGTGATACTTCTGAATCTAATCTGTCAGATAAAGATAAAAACACTTCACATTATTAGCAATTGTAGTAGATAGTTTACACTGCCTATTGCTTCTCTCTGAGTTGGTATTTCATGTGAAAGATCTGATTTCTGCCTTTTTGGCTACCATTCCAGGCTCCTTTTCACTGGCTTTGTTTTTTGGATCAGTTCCAAAATCTTATTTGTAAGACTGGTGGCATATTTTCTTGATAATTTATTCTTTGCTGCGTCCTCTGCAACAAAGCAGCAGGTTTATCAGTGATGCATCATTTTCACTTCATTGTAAGACCTGAAAACTATCTGTTGTATGATGGTTACATCAAATTTGTCTACGTAAACAAGGTAAATAAGTGTTATGCTTAAAACTAATCATTTTGATTTCTGGCATCATATGTCTGCATTGTACCAAAAGTGTTTATACGTCTGCAAATTAAAGCTATATATTTTCATAATTATGTTTTCTCGCTGTGCTAACATTTTAATGATAAAATTGAGTGTCTCTCCATTTACAAACAATTTTTCATCATTACCTAGATATTTACTCTTTTGTTTATTTTTAATATAATTCATAGCACATTACAAATAGCATAATGTTTCCAAAAACTAATGCACTCCAAAATTTTCCTTAGGAATCTTGTCTTGCACCCTCTGAAATCAATAACAAGTTTCAAATTGACTAAAATTGTGCAGAATCAGATTCTTATTTTATTAAATGGATAAAGTACAAGGTATGCAGGTATGGATTTTGATACATTTGCCCACTTTGGATATTTAATACCTTACTCTACTGCAGAATCACTGAAATCTTCAGACTACTTGCTGAGTAAAGTGTTACTTGTCATGAGTGAGAGTTTCAGAATCTAGCCCATATTTTACCAAACCATCTATTTAGCAAAATGAATTTCTTTTCAGAGGATAATATTCTCTCAGAACATTTTTTGTTTGTGAGCAGTTTGATGTCTGTGTTCCATGAAAAATTAATTCTACCTGTCAAATGGTTATGGTTTATCACTTTGTTTTGTTTCTTTTAATATTATTAATATATGAAAATGGTGTGTATCCATGAAAATTCATGTGTCATAAAAAAGACATTATCTCAGAAGATATACGACTAACTCCTTGGAATTGGGTTCTTTGTTAGAGATACGTTTTGATGGTTAGTGGGAAAGTTTAGTCCTCTGTACTACATTTATTTATTTTCTGCATTGCATCTGTATTATTCAAACTAGAAGCCTGGTCTCATTTCCAGTGAAGTCGATGACTTAAATGGGAGCAGGAGGAAGGCCCACACTTTTAATAGCAAAAAACTAAAACATAAAATCATGGCCCTGATCTCACAACCCTTACACACAGGGCACCAGATTGTCTGATTCTTACTTATGCCTCATCTATGTGTAGGTGTGCATTGATTTAAATGACCACCGTTTAAGAATGGCTTATTTTAGTTCATCTTAAACCTGTTCCAGATCACTTTAAGATAAACCAAACTGTGCCTGGTTAAACTGAAATAAACGTGTTCACATAATCTTATGCATCTGGTTTGAATAAATCAATTTGCAGTCACGCCTTTACTTAGACTGATGCAAATATGCATGGTAAGTAAAGGTAAGCCTTTATTTCTTAACTAATCCCATTGACTTTAATGGGGCTATTTGTGGTGCAAGCTGCAAGTCAATGTAAGGGAAGTGTCACAATCTATCCCATGAATGGTCTTCATGCAGGTGATCCCACAGAAGAGGACAAAGGGTGCAAGACTGGATTATTTTGGGGGTTTTTTACTCAAAATTGTACAATTGGCAGCAGGTAGAATGCTACAATTTGGCTAATCATATCCATAACAAAACAATCTTAAAATCATGGTACAGTAGATGTTTTTCATTTTAAAAAAGTGCTTCTAATTTCCTTGTGTCAGAATAGTTGATACTAGTAATGAGGCACTTCTCTGTGGACCTTGCTGTTGCTAAAATATCCCTCAGAAAAATCCCTTTCATGCAAAAGACATTTTTAATGGGTATAGCTAAAGTAAATTAGACTCCAAGATAAAAGGCCCATTTTACAAACACCTTGTGTTAGTGCAGTTGCCAAAATGTATGCTAATCTTGTCAATGTTGGTAGTTGAGCTGGCATGAAAATAAATGTCCCATTCATTAAGAATCCCAATATGCACTGAACAATCTGAAAGCGACTGGGTGCTGTTTGTCCAGTTCAATAAAAAATGAGATGGTCCTAATCTTTGTACTGCCAAAGGCACCATCATATTGCAGTGCAAAACATATTTGAATGAGAATTAGAAAATAAAAGAAATGGGCTATGGGCCTAGTAGAGGTGAGCATAGAAAATCAGTTTGGGTTCTTTTTTTTATACCATTTGATCTTTCTGAAGAGATGGGAGCTCCTTGAGTCTTTGGCGTTATTGTTTCATGCAAAAGTATCGAAACACTGCTTGGCTTAATATCAGGAAGGCAGGAGCGGGGAACCTCCAAGCGCACTGGCTGCACATGGTTCAACTGGGTTAGCTATTGGTAGGCTACTGGGTGCTAGTCTCTAAGATCCTAGTGGCCATGGTTTGCTGTTCCCGGCCAATCGGAGCTATGGGAAACATTGGCTCAGATGCTTCCTGTACCTTCCATTGGCCAGGAACAGTGAACTGCAGCCACGGGGAATTATGGGGCTCCATGCCTGCAGATAGGTAAACAAACCAGTGGCTAACTATGATAAACCATGTGTGGCCCACAGGACAGAGGTCCCTGCAGTAAGGGATGAGCTCTGAAAGTATGGCAATGAGAAGTAGAGCACTTTGCTTTTTTCCCCTCCCATGTCTAACACTGAAATGCTTTTTTATCTTATGACCTATGCAGTCTTCAAAGCCTTGATTCAGCAAAGCACTTAAGCCAGGGCTTTGCTCGAATGTATGACTATGCCTACAAAGTCAGATCCAAAGCTCACAATGAAATCAATGTCAAAACTGCTTTTGACTTCAGTGCAGCCAGGATTTCACTCTTGATTTTTTAGTTGGGGACATTTAATGAATATACCCTAATTTCAAAATATGAGCATGTTAATTCACTACTAGACTTTCACTTCTGGAAACTCATATTCAAAGTGGTCAGAAAAAGAACTGAATTTCATGGTCTAATCTCATCCCAATTCTCAGTGAACAGTAGCCAGATTACAAAAGCACCCTACAATTTGGCATAATTTGACATAAATGGCACTTCCATCTTAAAAACAATCAGTGACAGAAACTGCAGAGTATTTCTTTCCATGACTCAGGTGCATTGGCAGAGCTGTGCAAAGGAGCTTGTACCTGCACTATACTGTGCTTGGCATCAGTTTCTTCCCTGGCAATATTTCATTTTCATATGCATTAATATTTACAAAATTAACTTGCAATTAAAAACGATACATAAAACTACACTACATTGAAATGGACATTTGATTCACATTGGTCTCTGACTAAGCTGGAATTTGTCTTAAAATTGTGTCTTTTAAAACCAAAAGTACCTATCTTTAAATGAAATATCTTGTGAAATTTTAATTAAAGTCAGGTACTCAGCACCTCTAAGCTCACCCTATCAGTTTAATGGGACTTCTCGTAGGATCAAGGATTACTTGAATGAATAAAGGTTGCAGGATTGATCTTTCTACTTTATTAAAATTAGTCTTTCATTTAATGGACTGGAAAATGATCTCTGGGAGCCATCTGCACACTTCTAACATGCTACTTCATAATAGGTCATTCAGAGTTATGAAGTTTCTCATAATTTGTAGCATGTCATAATTTAAAGGTTTATAGGTTAAAGTGTGTCTAAAAATAACTGTGCATGCAGCGTAGCTGCTTCTGTTTCACTCTCTTTACCAGACTGAAACTGCTGCCAGGGAGATAAACCTGACAGCTGCAGTGCGATGCAGAGGAGTTCACAGAATTTGGCAAGTAAGAAAGAACAATTAAATATTTTCAAATGTTAAAAAACAAAGATACTTTCATTCCTACAAAGAAAGGTTACCTGCCTGCTTAACACTTTGTAGGCCAAAGTTTCAGAATTTGCACCTAGAATTTTAGACTAATTTTGACTGGGTTTTAAAAACCAAATGATAAATTTCTGAATATTTCTGGAGAGAAACAAAACAGAGCACTCTGTATACAACAGGTGCTATGAAAACATTGTTCTTAATACAGAACTTGTTTAAAATATATGATGCATTCAATCATTTATCTCACTGCCTGTGAAAACAAAGTGTTTGACTTACAGGTTTTATACCCATGAAAACTAGCTGTTTTGAGTAGCAGGCATTTAGTTTGTAACTCAGATACACTATGTGGGATCATGTAATATATGATCAAATAGAGAAGATGACTTTGTGTTCAGGCTTTACATTATGTCCCCACAATCCTTGGAATGACCATGGGTTTTAATCCCTGAAGAGTGAATTCAGTTTTCCATCCTTCTGGACATTCTTTATATTTTACATCTCCAGAGCCCTGCACAAATATTAATCCTCACCACAAGCCAATGGATTGAATGTACAGAATGTGGAAACAAACACTTAAAGGAGCAGATTCTGTCTTGATTCCATAGAAGGATGTAAATGAGGAAAGAATTTGTCTCAGAGAGATTAAGGTTTGTATTAATAAATGAAAATGGCCCAATTCTGTATGCATATATAATTTGTTTGCTGGTTTGTTTTAGCACCTGCTAGCATTTGCATCTAGATTAGAAAATATGGGACCTACATCATTTATCCAAGCATCTGAGAATGAAGACTGCTGATACTACAATCCTGTTATTCTTGACTACAGTTCTCTGTGCTCCTCATTAGATTACTGCTCCTACAACACTTTTGCAAACATTTCAGCTTGATTCAACGTCTTTGGCTAAAACACAGAGAGAGCAAGAGAGAGGAATGTGTTAGGTAAATGCAGTCAGTTAGCTGTATGTGAGTGAATTAGAGCTGTATAATGCTAGTTAAAGCATTTTGAGAAATTATGACATGTGAAGTACTCTACTTATTACTAGTTATATTATAGTACTAGAGTGTCTAGAGGCATCAGCCAAGATCCTGTCCCCTTCATGCTGCATAATGTACAAACATATAATAAAGGACAATCCCTGTCCTCTGAAAATTCATAACAGATCAGATAAAATGGTGTGTGGACAGGAAAAGAGATGCCCAGGGTGATGATGTGTCTTGCCCAATGTCACACAGGAGCTCAGTGGCAGAGACAACATAATTTAAGTCCCAGGAGAGTGAACTTAAATTAATTATTCTAAAGCAGTGACAAAACTATTTTGTAGTTTTTTTTCAGTGGTATTCACCTTTCACTCAAAGGTTGCTGAACATATACAGGAAGAGAGATACTGTGCATTTATTAATATGGCAAGCTCTTTCAAATGGTTGATTGAATACAATGTTATGTAGTGCGAGTTAGCTCCCTCCTCCATATCATACATTTTTAGAAGAATAAAGTAATAAAAAAAGCTGTATGGCATTCAAAGGACAGACAAGTACTGCTTTTGGGGATGTGTTGCACTTCACTAAGCTCTGAAGTGGATAACAGCAGAACATAGGAAGGCATAATTAAATACAGTCAAAATGAAAGAGTCCCTTAAAGATAGCATTGGCAGCACCTGTGAGAAATGAAAGGAAGTGGTCATAAGCCAAATAAAGGTTCATCCTCCTTCTGCTGGAGTTGTTGAGCATGCTCGGCAGTGGTAAGGTCCCCTTTCATCTTTCTTTTACTCTAAGAGTAAGATCAACCTGTTGGCACAGTGTGGGGCTTTCCTGACAGTAAGTGCTAATACAAAATTCAATAAATGACTCGCATTGTCAGGAGGTCAACACTGCAAAGAGGAGACAGAATGGAGGGTTTTAAAAGGGTCTGTTGCACTACAATAATAACATTATTTTATTGGCAATTGTCCATCACACAAACATGTTGTGCTAGCTCATTTTTGCTAACACAGTACAAAAACGATCTTCTTAGAAACATTCGTATATTTCTCAGCCAAAGTACAGGCTGCTCCTGTGACATGGTACTTCCAGTAGAACATTGGAATTTTGTTAATTAAACTAGATCCTTATTTTTTGTATCAGTACACAAATACCATAGCTGACTCTACACTGACTTTCCAAACAGTACATAACTCTAAGATAGCTTTTCTCTCCTATAGTTCATTAAATATTACATTGGAGTAATAAAAAAGAGGATGATTTATATCCTGTGGATGTATTCTGTTCAAATGCACAGGACATAATTCTACCTACAAGACACCTGCACATTAATTTTTTGGGGGTGACTCATGGTGGGGGAAGGGGAATGCACACAACCAGTATGTTTGGGCAAAGGGGTTAACTGTGGTTGTTTTTCTCTGACAACAGCTATACATTTAGCAAAATTAAATATATTTGAATTTACTTTCTTTGAAACAGAGGTGCACTGAAAACTCAGAATCACCCCTAAATATAGCTATTTTATCATTTGGCCCCCAGTTTTGGACAGATCAGCATTTGGATTACTTTCTCCATTGCTCTACAAGAGAAAGCACAATTGTTAGGGCATATTTAAGTCCTGGAAGTTCTATTAAATGTCTGCTTTAATCCACATGAGATATCTAATTACTTATGCACCTCAGAGCTGCTTTCCACTCTACTCTGAAACAAGTTAATTGAAATAATCCAATGCTTTAGGACCCAGGTACTGAGCACCACCGCATCTTCCACTCCCATTTGACGTCTCATGAGTTGAGGGCATTTTCCATCAACCCAGATAATTCTTTAGTATAAAGACGACCAAAATCACCAGCATTTTCCCATCCAGACTTCAAATGGTTTGAGGAGATCAGAGAGAGGAAGTTTAAAAAACTTAAGAAAAGGTCCTATAGTGCCTTAGGCTACGTCTAGACTACAAGCCTCTTTCAAAAGAGGTTTTTTCGAAAGCCTCTTTCAAAAGAGAGCCTCTAGACTACAAGTAGAGGTTTTGGAAAAGCGAGCTGCTTTTTTGAAAGCGTGTAGATGCTCTCTTTCGAAAAAGCACAGTTTGCATTAAATAGTGCCTTTTTTCGAAAGAGTACTTTTGAAAAAAGGTGTTATTCCTTGTAAAATTAGGTTTACTGCGATCGAAAAAACTGCCGCATTCTTTTGATTTACTTTCGAAAGAACACGGCTGCAGTCTAGACACAGGTGAAATTTTTTCGCAAAAAAGGCCACTTTTTTCGGAAAAACCCTGTAGTCTAAACACAAAAAATATAGATAGATAGTATCATGAGCTTTCGTGGGCACAACCCACTTCTTCAGATGACAAATATCATTATTGTCTTCTGAAGAAGTGGGTTGTTCCCACGAAAGATCATGACACTATCTCTATATACAGTAAAACTCCAATAGTCCGGCATCCAATTGTCCAGAACTCCTGATAGTCCGGCATCAAAATGGCAAGAGCCTAGTGCAGGGGTGGCCAACCCGAGGCTCCTGACAGAAAAAAATTGCATCTCCTGACGGAACTGGGATGGAACCCAGAACCGCTCAGGTCAGCCGCTCTCACGGCCGGGCCGCTGTGAGCCGCATGCACGCTCACGGCCTGCGCCGTTCCCGCTCATGGCCCCCAGCGCACTGTGTCATACCCTGCACGTACATGCCGGGTCGCACACAGGGTCCCAGCCTGCACGTGCTAGCAGCCAGCCACTGAGCACAGGCAGCTGCTTCGGGACCCAGACATAAGGTTGGGGAGGAGAGATGCCTGGCTCTGGAGAAGGGGAGGGGAATCAGTGGGGGGTGGGATGCGCATGGCATCCCAGATGCGGCACAGCGGCTCTGGCTCCAGGACCCGAGCGTAAGGTTGGGGGGGAGGGGGATTGGGTTACAGCAGGGAGGGGAGGTGTTTGGCTCTGGGGAAGGCAAAAGGAGGGGAGGGGGATTGGGTTGCGTACGGCATCCCAGCCAGCTCATGCTCAAAGCTGGCCGCTCAGAGCACGTGCCCCAGCACCTGGAGGGAGACGCGCAGCTGTAGCAGCGGCTCTGGGACCGAGAATTAGGTTAGAGCGGGGGGGGGAGGGGGTTGGATTGGGAGTATGCCCCCTTATAGTATCTCCTGATAGTCCAGCATATCCATAATTCGGCACCACCTAGGTCCCAAAGGTGCCATATTATCGGAAGTCTACTGTATATTTGGTTAGTCTCTAAGGTGCTACAGGACCATTTTTGGGTTTTTTACAGTTTTTTTAGTTACAGACTAACATGGCTACCCCTCTGAGGAAATTTTAAAATTCCTACTATTTTTCTGATACTAACATCTCACTTTGGATACTAAGTGTGATTTATATTAGTGCCTCTTCAGTAACATAATTTTGTACGGTATAATGTAGTGGGTTTAGTGGTTTGACAAATTTCTGATATTTTTAAAAAAATACCAAATACCTAACATACATTTATCCATTTAAGTTTACACTAATAAGTGAAACTATTTGGCTAATGTAATCAAAAGTGACGCTTTGGCACAAGGACACAGCTTGGAAAGTATTACGAGAAGTTCCTCTTAGTGCTATAATTAAAGTCCTTCTTTTTATACATTTTTCTTTTTTTTCCTGAATCTTCTTTCTCTTTCTCATTTCTTGAGGAGTAAGGGTTATTTTGAGGGAAGGGTTTTATCTCGAAAGAACCCCGGTTTTTCTCTCAGAATAGCGCTAATTTGAAATAGCACCATAACGCAATTATGCAAATGAAGCATGGGATATTTAAACCCCTGATTCATTTGCAATTTCGGGTGTCTGCATTTGCATGCCTCTCTCTCGAGAGGAATGAAGTGTAGACATACCCTGAGTGTTTATTTCAGAGAAACATCCAGAATAGCCAGCCCACCAGTACCAGTTCAGCTAGATCAAGAATCTGGAAAAACCAGTCCAGATGTGAACAATAAAAGCTATTCCCAGCCACTACCTCCGGAGTCTCATATACAATTAGGCTTTGTCTACAGTGCCGGCTTTTGCCGGCAGAGAGTATGCAAATGAAGTGCTGATTAGCATTTTGTCGCACTTCATTTGCATAATCTATTTGAGCCATTTTTGCACAAGGGGTTTTTGCGCAAAAACAAGCAGTGTGGACATTTCCTTTTTGTACAAAACCCCCTTTTTATGCAAGATCCTTATCCTGCTCCGGGAGAGGCATAAGGATCTTGCGCAAAATGGGGTTTTTGCACAAAATGGAAGAGGCTACACTGTTTCTTTTTGTGCAAAAAGAATCGGCAGAAAATATGCTAATGATGTCACGACTCATGCTAATGAGTCTCTCATTAGCATATATTTTGTCGCAAAAACTTGCAGTGTAAACAAAGCCTTATGGTGGAGTAGCCTACAGTTTAGTGTAAGCAAAGATACATGTTCAGCTCTCAGTGAAAATTTTCCAACTCAGTGAGATCAGAAGATGCACAAGTAAAACAGGGAAGTATTTATCCTACCATGGTTTCATTAATATAGTTTTGCATATGTCTATTTTTTTATATATAAACCACAGAAATTTTCAGTGTCAATGGGTGAAACCAATATTGTTTTTTATTCTAATAAGCCACTTCTCACCTCCATTTTTTCTTGCTACTGCAGTGAGATACTGTGTCCTGAGATACCTGGTAGCCAGGTATCACCTTTCTACTTCTGAAATCCCATCATGATACACAGATGCACAGAGGAAGACAAAGGAGTCTAATTCCTATTCCATTTTCACTGGTCTGACACTGTGCTAGGGATGCAATTCTTAGAGGAAAAAATTATTCCACATAGCACGAGGAATGAAATACTATGTTTCAATGCCAAACGACATTTTTATATGGAAATATGCAAAAGACGAGCCAGAGAAATCCTTTACAAGACTGATAGAAACACACAGATTCCTTATATGGTTCTAAAATGGTCTGTGTCAAAAACATATTGAACACAACAGTTTATAGAATCATTACATCTTCAGCAACTATCAGAAAGACCTCTGCAAAAATGTATCAAATCACCCCCTTTTACTTTAAAGGCGAAGACAATTCAATGGTCATTGACTTGTGTTTAGAGTGCTGTGAGTGTTCTACGAGATGACCTGAATGAAACATTTGATGTCTACAATGGCATGAAATTCCTTAGCAAGCGGTTTTCAGATAATGGTCTACAATAAACTAGTCAAAGATGGAAAACTTTGACAAAACCTTAGGTTTGTCTGATCATGTTACATACAGTCCAACATCCCCAAGGATAAAAGGACATGAAGAATGAACAGGTCAAACTCAAAAATATACTCAAAATATTAAAAGAGAATGATAAAGATCCTTCTTGAATATACATACAGAAATATATCCTAAAAGTTAATCTGGAATCTTCCACTCAATCATAAATGTAATATACTGTCATGAATAGTCCACCCCCAGAAAAAAAGAAGTATGTATTTGTTAGTGTCTTTAGGGTACATCTACACTGCACACTTATTTCAAAATAAGATATTCTTGAATAGTTATTTCGAAATAGCTTATTCTGAAATAGCACATCTACACTGCAGGGAAGCCTCAAAATTAGTCCAAGGCAAGCTTTCCTAATGTAGATGTGCTATCTCGATTTAAAACCCCAGGAGGCACTGGGGTGGAAAAACTTAGAATAGCCCTGGTGAGGGGCTATTTTGAAATAGCAGCAATGGAATGTCTACACATGCCTTATTTCGAAATAGCTATTTTGGAATAGGCATTATTCCTCGTAGAATGAGGTTTAGAGATTTTGGAATAAGCTGTCCATTATTTCAAAATTATTTCAAAATTACAGAATGGCTGTGTAGACATTCGTATTATTATTTCAAAATAACGCTAGTTATCTCGAAATAATGATGCAATATAAACACACCCTCAGGTGCCACAGGACTACTTCTTGTTTTTAAAATTACAGACTGTCACAACTATCCCCTTGAGACTTTTACATATGTAGGTTGAGAAGACAAATGAAGAACTCAGTAATATATCTGAAGCAGGTCTAGCTTTTTTCAGTACCATAAAACCTAATTGGTATTAATGACTGCAGCTTGTTTGTTGCTTCCCTACTTTTATTTTAAGGGGGAGGTTTACTGGTAAAAGGATGAAGCAATTATTTAATATGTAATTACATGAGCCTTCTTAGATGCAACATTTTGGTTTATCAAGGACTTACTATTGCTAAACCCAAACATTCTCAAACCATAAATCGGGTGCCTGTTTTTTAAATCATGAGGGGTCTTTAGTCTTCTGGTTTTTGAGCTTATAGAGTACATTTGAGTCACATTTCAAATTTTTCTGTGCAGCCATGAGTGCTCATATTCAAAATGAAGGCTGAGATTTTAACATAGGGTCTGTCTACACTGCACACTCCTTTTGGAATAAACAATTTCAGAATAGAAACTCTGAATTAGTTTATTTCAAAATAGCATGTCTACATAGCAAATGCCCATCAAAATAGTGTTGAGCTATTTTGAAATAGAGCATCCACACTCATTGGAGGCTAAATCGCATTTAAAGTCACCTGGAAGCACTTCAGGCAGGGCATCAGGACAGCACTCACTTCCTGGAACTGCTTCCTGAGTCTATCTGAGGCTCATGCTTAAAGGGACTCCCCTGTACAGCAGTGTCTCAAGATCTTCTCCTTTGCCTTTTCTCTGCCTGCTGTGGTTGCCCTTGTGGACATCACAGCACTTCCAGCAATGGAGTCGGACCTGCCTCCAAGCAGTCAACAGCTCTTAGGCCCATGCCACACCTCCTGGTACAGTTGCTGCAGGCTGCCCTCGTGGCCCTGCAGGAAAACACCCCCAGCTCATTGCAGGGCACCTCCTCTCCTCTCTCCACATGCTGCTCATGCATCATGACCCCTCTGGCCTTTCCCTGTACACCGTGCACCACTGCTTCTGGTGACTGGACACCAATTCCAACTGGTGGAACCAGATTATCATGGAGCAGTGGGAAGACCAGCAGTGGCTCCAGAATTTCCGTATGTGGAAGGACACCTTCACGGAACTCTGCGAGTAGCTTGTTCCTGCCCTCAGGCAATGGGTCACCCACATGCCACCCACCATCCCTCTCCAGAAGCAGGTCGCCATCGCTCTGTGGAAGCTCACTATGGAGGACAGTTACCACTCCATCAGGAACCAGTTTGGCATGGTCATGCAGGTATGACGCTCTTGTGCTATTGTCCCAGGAGGGTGGTGAACTGCTGGAATGGGGTTGCTTAGGAAAGGGGGGAGGGTGGTGGAGGCTCCCTCCCTGGAAGGGTTCTTAGTCCCACCTTCACAAAGCCCTGCCGGGGGAAGGGATAAGTAGAGGGTTGGTCCTGGTTTGTCCGAGGGGAAGGGGATGGGCAACCCTGTGATTCTCTGTGTCCTTCTACACATTGTGAGGACCATCAACACCATCCTCTTCCTCCTGGGCAACATGGACCCCATTGTCACCATCTTTGCCACCATGGGCATCACAAACTGCAGGGGGGCCATTCACAGCACTCACATCCCCACCTGGGCTCCTGACCACCAGGCATCCGACTACATTAACCACAAGGGGTACTTTTCTATGGTCCTGTAGGCCCTCATGGACCACCAAAGCTGGTTCACAAACATCAGCATCTGGTGGTCGGGGAAGGAAGAAACTGTGTGCCAGTACTTCTTTCCCCAACCACACCATCGGGGTTGGGGATGTGGACTATGTGCATAGTGGGGGACGCAATCTACCCTTTGCTTCCCTGGTTGATGAAGCCCTACACAGAACACCTGGACCAAAACAAAGAACTTTTCAATGCCAGGCTCAGCATTGAGGTTGAGGGTACCTTCAGATGAATGAAAAGGAGGTTCTTCATCCTCTTCATCTGCCTCAACCTTAACAAGCAGAACATCCCCCAAGTGGTGGCCACCTGTTGTGTTTTGCATAATATATGTGAGAACAATGGGGAGACATTCCTGCCAGGGTTGGGGACAGAGGCTGGGCAGCTTGGAAGGGCCTTTGAACAGTTGTGCACAGCTGCCATCCCGCAGGCCCATCAAGGATCTGTGCCTATCCAAGAGGCCCTGAGGGAGAGTTTCACGCAAGGACCCCAGTGACTCTCTCCCCTGGGCCTCCCCATAAGGGGCCTGTGCATTGCCCCAGTGTGCCTTTCCTCCCCCAACCCTCCCTTTCCCTGCCTTCCCTTCCACCCTCTCCCCTCTTTCCTTCCCCTGTTGATACAATAAAGCAGACCTTCTGTTTTTTAAACAAGAAACTATTTTTTTGATTAATTGAGGTAAATGTAACTGGGAAAGAACGTGGGAGGGGGAAGAAGAAGGAAGGAAGGAGGAGAATGGGGAGGAGAGGCTCTGGGATTGGGCTGGGAGTGAGTCAGATGGCCCCACTGCTACCTGTGTGGGGCCCTCAGCAGCCACAGGAGAGGGGTGGGGGAGAAGCCGGAGGAGCAGGACATGGGGCAGGAGCTGGGGCAGAACCGACCAGCAGGTGGTTGATGGCAGTGGTATAAGCTGCACACATGGTCTGGGCCTGCTGCAAGAGCTCCCGCCAGGTGGTGAGGTGCTGCCCAGATCTGTGTCAAGAGACCGCTTGAGACCATGAAGAGTGGCAATGTGCTCCCGCTCCAGATCCTTACAGGTTCATTTGCAGCACTGGCTCCTTACAGGTTCATCTTAGCTGTTCCTTTCAGGTTCATCTGCAGCAGTGGCTCCCATGGGGACTGAGGCAGGCCTGTGCAGGAACCCGGGGTGCAGGTGCACAAAGGTCCTCTCTGGCAACCTCCTGGGGCTCAATGCTCCAGACCGGCGCTCCGTGTGCACCGACGTGTACAGGCTGCCTTGCGATGCCCAGGCCAAGAAGGCTGAGCAAGGAGCGCACAGCCTCTCACTGCCCACTGCCTCCCCCTGGGTGTATCTTGGAACAGTCCTGGAACTCACCTGATGACCCTTCCCTGGCTTTGTCCAATCCCTGGGTGACATCCAGGGAGGGTGGTAATGGCTTCAAGGACAGAGTGAGATCCTGGCTGGTGGGCATCGTGGATCCTGAGGCCTGCACCTCCTCCTGCTCCTCCTCCTCTTGGCCCCAGGCCTGCCCTCCGGGAGGGTGAGTCTACAACTGGGGGAGAGGGGAAAAGGGACTGAACCTCCCTTCCAGAATGTGGTGGAGCTGGTCGTAGTACAGGCAGCTCTAGATTGATACCCCTGAGTGGGAGCTGAACTCCCTGGCCTTGGTATAGGCCTGCCTTAGCTTCTTAACTTTCATCCATACCTGCTCCTGGGTGTGGCTATATACCCTCTGCCCCAGGCTGTCAGCCATCTGGTGATAAATGTCCACATTCCTGTGTCTGGTGCAGAGATCCTGGAGGTTCACCTCCTCGCTGTAGATCTCAATGAGATCCAGGATTTCCGCACCATACCAAGAAGGCGCCTGCCTCTTCTGTCCCTGGGCAGGGGCTTGGGAGCTGTCTGCAGCTGTGCTGGCAGCCATGTGTGTGGAGCGGGGGGAGGAGGTTCAGGTGCAGTGCTACTGAGGGATGGCTGCTGCTGTGTGGCATGGTGCAAGCTGGGCTTGCTGTGTGCTACACAGTGTTTTCCCTGTGGGCTGCACCTTGAAAGCTTACATGGGAAGAGGAACTGTAGAGTTCTGATGCATGTGGACAGAGTGGCCAGCAGGGCACCTGTGAGAAGCCCTGGAGGCCCCTTATTTCAAAATATCCACAACTGTGCTGTCTACACACACCCTATTCCAAAATAACTATTTCAAAATAAGCATTAGTCCTATAAAATGAGGGTTATGGATTTTGGAATAAGATGCCCGTTATTTCAAATTATTTTAAAATAATGATTTTGCTGTGTAGATGCTCACTTTGTTATTTCAGAATAACACTAGCTATTTTGAAATAATGCTGCCATGTAGACATGCCCATAGTGACCAGATTCCAGAAGCTATGGCTTTAACAGAAATACTGAATGCAACAAGACTTACAAGAGTTAGTTTACTTTGCAGTGTAAACATAGCCCCATTGACCTCACACTCTGAGAGTTTGCCAAAAAGTATCCCATAATCCCATAGGATGACTTTCTTTGTCCTCTGAACAGACAATTTTGGTTGATAGTTAAGTTTCCACACTGTACCACAAAAAAGGATTATCGCAGCCACATTTTGGGAGGGCACTAGGAATCATGGGATAAGCCTGGTTGGACACTGGCTTGTATAATGATGCTGGAACCCTAGTTTGGGATCCAGGGTTCAACAATTTCTAAACTGGGTTTACAAATGATTGTAGATGCTCAAGACCTAGATTAACAAACCTAGGGTCTTCTAACCCAAATTCTACTAACCCCATGCTTATTATATTGCAATGTAGACATACCCTCACAACCTAGGTCAACTAGCTTGAACTTCTAGGGCATATGCTGTAGGGCTGAAAATAGCAGTGTAAATATTTGGGCCCAGGCAGGAGCCCAGGACCTGTAATCCTGTGAGGTAGAAGGGTTGGTCTCAGAGTTTGGCTCCAGCCCAAGCTCAAATGTCTACCCTGCTATTTCACTTGACCAAGGCTCTAAAACTTGCTTCAGCAGAGTTTTTTGTTGTTGTTGTTTCATTTGTTTTTTTTAATTTTTGTACTACGTAGATGTACCTGTAAGTGTCTATCAGGAAATGTGCAGGCAGGAAGTGGGCTACAGAGGGAGATGACACATACAGAGCTTAGGCATTTTCTAAATACAGCAATAAACCTGGTTTCATCTGTCCTTGATGTGACAGATAAAATCGTTAAACAGGCTTTTTGAGAATACAGCATTTTCCTTCTGAATACAGCACCCTTGATACTCTGGCTATAATAGTTATATTACATTTGACAGAAGAACAATCCATTCTTGATTATTTTATTGATTATTTCTCTTTTCAGAAATGTCTTCCTTAAGTAGACACAAATGTTTCCTTTTCTTACTCATCTGGGACTCATTTCCCCATCACAAACACCTTAAGTTCATGTATGAGGTGAGGGTCTCTAAGGTCTGTCTACACTGCAGTTAGACACCCGAGGCTAGTCCATGCCTGCTAATTCATGCTTTCAGGCTCAGGCTGAGGGGCTGTTTTTTGGGGTTTTTTGGACAGGGGAAAACGCCAATGCAGTCCCCCACTACCACAAATTATGGAATCGAGTTTCCCACATTTGGGCTACGTCTAGACTACAGGCTTCTTTTGGAAGAAGCTTTTTTTGGAAGAGATCTTCCAGAAAAACTTCTTCTGAAAGAGAGCGTCCACACTGCAAAAGTTCATCGAAAAAGCGATCTGCTTTTTCGAAAGAAAGCGTCCAGACTGAAAGTAAGCTCTCTCTCTTGCATGTAAGCTGTGATTGCTAAGGATGGAATGGCCACCAGGGCACCTGTGCTTTTTCCTCTTTCCCCTTCTTCCGAAAGAACTCCCTCTTCTTTCACAAAATGGCTTCTTCCTTGTAGAAAGAGGTTAATCAATGTCGGAAAACCCCCTCTGTTCTTTCGATTTTCTTGCAGAAGAACGCAATTGCAGTGTGGACGTTCCTCAAGTTTTGTCAGAACATCGGCCGTTTTTCTGAAAACTCTGTAGTGTACACATACCCTTGGGGAAATCAGAGGGTTCAGCACACCCACAGTGCAATGGCTGAGCCTCACCCTGGGAAAACCACCTTCATGATCAGTGGCTGTTTAATTGTGGTGTAGATGTTTAGGCTCTAGCTGCTGTCCAAGTTCTGGGACCATCTGACCTCATAGGTTCCTAGAGCTGGGGTACCAGACTGAATCCAAACGTCCACATCACTGTTAAAGAGTCCCTTAGCCTGAGGCCTGCAAGCCCAAGATAACAGGCACGGGCCAGCCATGGATGTGTAATTGCAATGTAGACATCAGTGTTGTCTTCAAGTCGTCATTGTCAAGTCCAAGTCGAGTCTCAAGTCACTACAGTTCAAGTCTCAAATCGAGTCTTGAGTCCCTAAAGTCACTTTCGAGTCAAGTCCCAAGTCGAGTCTCAAGTCTTAATTTAAAAAATGTCAAGTCACTTTTGTACAAGCCATCAATCTCAGCATTTTCGGACAATTTTTTCACCAAATCGATTTAACAAAATTAGCAAGTCTCAAGTTGAGTCTCAAGTCACAAACAATGAACCCGCGAGTCGAGTCTCAAGTCGAGTCACCTAGACGACTTAAGTCGGACTTGAGTTCAAGTTGTGGGACTCGAGTCAACAACTCTTGTAAACATACCCTAAGGCTGAAATGTTATGTGGCTAGTACGCTATCTTCTTTCGTTCCTTGTGGTATAATAGAAAACACAATTTAATATTAAACATTTTACCCAGACCAAAGGCTGAAAGTTAAAGCCAGATATATTCAAATTAGAAAAAGGGCACTTTTTTTTTAGTGAAGGTGGTTAAGCATTAGAATAAACTACCAAGAAAAGTGGTGAATTTTCCATCTTTTGATGTCTTCATCTTTGAAGACTTGTACAGTATCAGGTCACCCCTCAGTCTTCTTTGAAAAGTTTCCATGCAGCTTGCAGGGATTTAACTTCGGTACTGTACCTTTTAATTTCTGTGTAACTGACCTCCTCATCTTTTTGTAGTTCCCCTTTCTGAAATAAAATGTCACAGTGTTAGGTTACTGTGATGTTTTTCCTGTCATGGAAACATTAAATGTAATTATATTGTGGTCATTATTTCCAAGCAGTCCAGCTATTTGCACCAGCTCCTGTGTTCCAATTAGGACTAAATCAAGTATTGCCTCTCTTCTTGTGGGTTCCAGAACCCACTGCTCCATGAAACAGTCATTTAAAGACACCAGAAACTTTATCTCTGATCCTCTCCTTAGGTGAGATATACCCATTCAATATGGAGTCAGTGGAAATCCCCCATTATTAATGAGTTTTTTATTTTTACAGCTTTTCTAATCTCCCTTATCATTTCACAGTCACTATCACCATCCTGGTAATATATTCCATATTCTTATTATTAGAGCATGGACTTACAATTCAGGGAGATTCTACAGAACAGTTTGGTTCATTTAAGATTTTTACTTCATTTGATTCCATGCTTTCTTTCACTCCCTCACTCCCAAACCAGTATGACCTCTTCCATCCTTCCAATATATTTTGTACCCTGGTATTACTGTGTCACATTGATTTTCTTTATTCCACAAGTTTCTATGATGCCTATTATATCAATATCCACATTCAATATGAGGTACTCTAGTTCACCCATTTTATTATTTAGACTTCTAGCATTTGCATATAAGTACTCTAAATCTTACCACTATTTAGCTGCCTGCTATTACATGATGTGATTGAATGGGACTCTTTTTCATTTGACTGTTTCACATCACACATTAACCAATATTTTATCATCTTCCATCCTCTCCTCTTTACTAAGACATGGAGAATCTCTATTAATAGACTCTCACCTAAAGAATGTGTCTGTCTAATCCATGTGTGCCTCCACTCCTGTCAGCTCTTCCTCAGATCTTAGTTTTAAAACTGCTCTATGACCTTTTTAATTTTAAGTGCCAGCAATCCAGTTACATTTTGGTTTAGGAGGACCCCATACTTCCTGCTTATGCTCCCTCTTTCTGCAAAGTTTCCCCACTTCCTAATAAATCTAAACCACATCCTCCTTACACCATTGCCTCATCCACATTATTGAGACTCTGAAGTTCTGCCTGCATATTTGGCCCTGCATGTAGAACTGAAAGCATTTCAGACAATGCTACCTAGGAGGTGTCTTACCTAGCATCCTAAATTTGGCCTCCAGGACTTCTCTCCTATCCTTCCCTATGTCACCGGTACCTACATGTGCCGTGACCATGGGCTCCTCCCCACCACTACACATAAGTATATCTAGATGTCTCAGTAGATCTGTAACCTTTGCACTAGGCAGGCAAGTCACCATATGGTTCTCCCGGTCATCACAAACCCAGCTGTCTATGTTCCTAATGATCAAATCCCCTATTACTAACACCTGTTTCTTCCTAATAAATGGAGTTTCCTCTAGAATCATAGAATCATAGAGCTGGAAGAGACCTCAGGAGGTCATCAAGTCCAGCTCCCTACCCAAGGCAGGACCAATCCCAACTAAATCAACCCAGCCAGGGCTTTGTCAAGCCAAGACTTAAAAACCTCTAGGGATGGAGATTCCACCACCTCCCTAGGTAACTCATTCCAGTGCTTCACCACCCTCCTAGTGAAATAGTTTTTCCTAATATCCAACCTAGACCTCTCCTACTGTAACTTGAGACCATTGCTCCTTGTTTTGCTATCCATCACTACTGTGAACAGCCTCTTTCCATCCTCTTTGGAACCTCCCTTCAGGAAGTTGAAGGCTGCTATCAAATCCCCCCTCACTCTTCTTTTTTGCAGACTAAACAAACCCAAATCCCTCAGTCTCTCCTCATGGGTCATGTACTCCAGCTCCCTAATCATTTTGGTTGCCCTCCACTGAACACTCTCCAATGCGTCCACATCCTTTCTATAGTGAGGGGCCCAGAACTGGACACAATACTCGAGATGTGGCCTCACCAGAGCCGAATAAAGGGAAATAATCACTTCTCTAGATCTGCTGGCAATGCTCCTCCTAATGCAACCTAATATGCCATTAGCCTTCTTGGCTACAAGGGCACACTGTTGACTCATATCCAGTTTCTCATCCACTGTAATCTCCAGGTCCTTTTCCACAGAACTGCTACTTAGCCAGTCGGTCCCCAGCCTATAACAATGCTTGGGATTTTTCTGTCCCAAGTGCAGGACTCTACACTTGTCCTTGTTGAATCTCATCAGATTTCTTTTGGCCCAATCCTCTAATCTGTCTAGGAGAGGTATCGGCAGTTGAGATGATACCGTAACATTATCTGGAAGGAGTGTCCCAACTGTGGGAACATTTTCCTCTCCTCCACTTGGAGATTCTCCTTCCCTGAGATTTTTACCCTCCTCCAAAGCACAGAGGCTATCTGATTGGAGGTATGACCATTCTACTGTGTCCCAGAAAGTCTCATCTATGTACCTCTCTGCCTCCCTTAGCTCCTCCAGTTCAAAGCCCATATGCTGCCTCTGAGAGGCAGGAGCTTCTTGCACCAAATACACATATATCACACCTGCACATAGGGCAAGTAAATCATATATGCTACATTGGGTGCAGTAAAAGAGATAGCCATGACTTTGTTGTTGGGCTTCTGCCTGCATTCACTTTTTACTCCTAGAGCTTATTCTCATTTTGTGTTAAATCATGTGGTTTGGGTTTTAGTTTTAAAAAGGTTTAAAGAATTTTAATTGTATTAAGCCCCCTTCAAACTACTTTAGCAATCTGTGGTCAGATAACCTTGATAAGGGGGATGTTAAAGAAAGAAAGCTGAGAGTACAGTATAATCTTTAATCACTGCTAAACTGGACTGGTTTTGAATTGGCAATCTGCAGGTTAGCAGTTCAATATCCTACTAATGCTGCCAGGAAGCATCTAGTCCTCCTAGTCCTCTGTTATCTGGCCCTGCATTGCACTTTCAGTTTGGCTATATTTTTATAATTACCTAGAGTTTGAAATGAAATAAATGACTATAGTTGTATAGTAAAATTCTGTTCCTACTCACCTCATGCCATATATCATGGATAAATCATCATTTTAAAATGACATCAACCATAACCAAGGCTTTTTATTAAACTATTATAATAATGACCCTTTATATTTTATAAGCTCTCCAAAGAAATATAGTTTTAAATTATTTTATTGTTAGTCACTGCCATATTTCCTGGTAGTTCCTGTAACAGACAATTCACTAACACTGGCCTTCATTTTGCTAGGAGGCCCAATAAGAGCTGCAGGCAGAGATACCAGGGTAAAGGGATTACCTGAAAATGGAAAGAGACACTTTAAGAATTTAGATGAAGGTGCCATGAAGGATGCTGGGCTGCAATATATTTTTAATACTATATGTTCGTCTGGTTGTTGTAAGGGATGTTTACTGTGTGCATATATTGTTTTAGTTAGTGTAACAGAAAGCTGTTAGGTAAAAAAGAAAATGGGAAGGCAATACAATTACTTGAGAGAAGACATGAGTTAACAAACATGTGGGAGTTCTTACAAGACAATGGAAGGGAAAGTGGCCCAGGGAACTTTGTCTTTATCTTTCCAGGAGCATCCCACAATGATTTTGGGCAGCAGGTTAAAGCCCCCAAACCGAAGAACAAAGTTTCCGATTTAGATTTAAAAGCTCTCTCGCTCTCTCTCGCTCTCTCTGGGGGAGGCAGCTGCGAGGGAGCTGTTTGGGGAACATAAGCTGACAGCACAGGCTTCAACTGGTGTGTCTGAAGATTTGTGGCCTTCCTGGGATCTCTCACAGAGTGTCAGGGGTTAGGTAAGACAGAGATGTGTGCAGACTTTTCATTGTTTTGATAATCTTTTTGCTAATGTTTTGCTTTAATCCTACTGTTAAAATTGAACCATAGTTTGCTTTGAGAAAGCTTCTGGTCACTGTGTTTACTACTAGTCACCAGATCCTGAAGGTGTTGAATGGAGTTGGACTTGTGGGATTAACCATTTGATCCACAATGCAATTTTAGGGCATGTTTACACTAGGAAATTATTTTAAAATATCTTATTCTGAAATAACAACTCCCGAAATAACTATTTTGAAATAGTATGTCCACACTACCAGAAAACCTTGAAATTAGTCTAAGGCAGGCTCCCTTAGGGTATGTCTATACTACGGGATAAGGTTGAATTAAGATACGCAACTTCAGCTATGTTAATTGTGTAGCTGAAGTCAAAGTTGCTTACCTCAACTTCTGGCGCTGTTCACACTGCAGGAAGTTGAAGGAAGGACACTCTCCCTTTGACTTTCCTTACTCCTCGTGGAAGCAGGAGTACCAGCATTGACTGGAGTGCCCCTCTCAGTTCAAATTAACGTGTTTTCACTAGACCTGCTAATTCGAACCCTGGAAGATCAACTGTGTCAGCTTTAATCGTCTTTGTAGTGTAGACATACCTTTAATGTAGATGCACTAAGTTAGCACAGTTAGCTAACCTCCTAATAGTCAGGATGGTTAAACAGGGGAATAAATTGTTTAGGGAAGTTATGGAATCTCCATCACTGGAGATATTCAAGAGCAGGTTAGATAGACATCTATCAGGGATGATCTAGATAGTGCTTGGTCCTGCCGTGAGGGCAGGGGACTGGACTTGATGATCTCTCGAGGTCCCTTCCAAGTTCTAATATTCTATGATTCTATGACTCTATGACTTAGAACCCCAGGAAGTACTGGGGAGTAATTACTTTGAATGACTCTGGGGAGTAGCTATTTTGAAATAGCAGGACTGGAGAGTCCACACTAACACTAGTTTAAAATAACTATTTTGAAATAACCATTATTCCTCATGGAAAGCAGGACTTATTATTTCAAAATAACCAGCCCCTTATTTCAAAATAACAGGCTTGGTAGTGTGGACATTCTGCGTGTGGACAAAAGCTCCAAATACCTCCTGCTGCATTCCCTGAGACTGTACATTTCTGCACTACCATTTACTCTGTGCTTAACTGACTGGATCTAGCCCAATATTTCCTCTTTGAAGTGAATCAGAAAAATAAGCCCCATTTATCATTGGTTCTGTATCAAATCTTTCCCTGTATTTACTCCCCCTCATGTGCACATACACCACTTCACAGTGCTCCTTGTTGGACAGGAGACCAACCAGCAAGTATAAAATTGTTCTGGAAGATGATAATGGAAATATTTTGGGAATTTCTCATTGGAGGAATCTTTTCATTGGAGGAATCTTTATCTGAACATTCCATATCTCCACATAAAATGTGTTCTGTTCACATATTATTGGAGAGTTTACCAGGGATTGGTTCATATTTTTGTTGGAATCAGTTTATGCATCATTCTTTTCCAAATTATAATTAGGAATCCAGAAGCTCTACTAAAATATTATATAGTGTGTGTCAATTGTATAACTGATAAATTCATACAAAACTAGTGGTGGCCTTTAAATGTACTCTCAGTCCTCAAGTTGGCAAGGCGCTTCTCTGTTGCTGTCTCCAATAGCCTTGGCTTATTGAAAATTTTTCAAAATGTTTTTGACATTTTTCCAATCACTTTCATAATGCAAAAACAAACAAACAAACAAACAAAAACCTTTGTCTCCTTCAGTAGCTGATCCCATCCATGCTGATTTTTATTGTGGAACTTCCTAGATTTAATAGCAAGATAATTAGTGACAGATTGATACCATTACTCATTTGACCAAATATCTGGCTGCATGCTAAATGATGGACGATCATTAAAAAAAACTGTATTTGTTTTGCAGCTCCCAGTTTGACAAGCCTTTTATTAATGTCATTATTAGTTTCCAATATTATTTTGCCAAGCATAGTAGATGAAGTCATTTTCCTTTGACAGATCAGTGCTTTTTCCATCTTTACAACCTAGCTTCTGTCCTATAGATTTCTCTAGAATGGTCCTGGCTGCAGTGGATTTTCCTTCCCAGCTAAAGCCGGTGGCCTCCAGTTCTTCCTCATTCTTATTGGTCTCTCTGTAGCAGATCAGTAGCAGTGATCTGAGACCACCATTTGTCTCAATACCTGTGTACTCTCAGTAGATATGTCTCTATGGCTTTGTCTACACTATGGCTTTTGCTGGATGAGGCAATGCAAATGAAGCGCTGATTAACATATTGTCGTGCTTCATTTGCATACTGTATTCTGAGCTGTTTTTGCACAAGGGGTTTTTGCACAAAAACAAGCAGTGTGGACATGTCCGTTTTGCGCAAAACCCCCTTTTTGCACAAGATTCTTATCCCTCTCTGAGAGAGGGATAAGGATCTTGCGCAAAAAGGGGGCTTTGCACAAAAAGGAAATGTCCACACTGCTTGTTTTTGCGCAAAAACCCCTTGTGCAAAAACGGCTCGGAATAGATTATGCAGAATAGATTATGCAAATGAAGCACTACAATATGCTAATCAGCGCTTCATTTGCATTGCCTCTTCTGGCAAAAATGGATAGTGTAGACATAGCCTATTGCAGTTTGGTTATAGGCCTAGCCCCACTAGAACATGAGACATTAGTTTCCTCTTCAGCCAGAGGTAGTGCATACAATATAGATAATGCCGTAAATGATAGTGTATTTATGCATCCCTGCAGTGAATTTAAAATGGATTTTTCCCTTTTAGGGTGCGTCTACACAGCATTCTTAGCTCTAAATAAGTTATGCAATTTGCGCTATGCAAATTGCGTAGCATATTTCAATGCTATTTCAGAATACCTTATTTCGTAATCTGGCACTGTTTTGGCCATTTTGAACTAACGGGTTGCTTCAATAGATGATAACATACTGCTTCAATAGACGTGGAATAGCTATTTGGGGATACTTCTGGCATCCCAAAATAGCTCCGCAATGTAGACATACCCATAGTGAATACTACAGGATTTCACCCAATTAATAATCATTAACGACAATATCATCAGTGCTAGATTCTGAAGGATTCCTAGTCTTTTCTTATCTTCTATAAATGAATCATTTTACATAACACTGAAGTTTAGCCTCTTCTAAACTAGGCCATCATCTTCTTTCTTTATTTTTATCCTCCCACACCCTCAGGTGCAAAGGGCATGCATCAATTTTTTTCCATTTATTTCACTCTTGTGCTGGTCTTTTCAGGCTTTTGAGTGTCATGTTGATGGATTTGACTTCTTTCTCTATTGTTTTGTGTAATATTTCTCAAGGTCACCCTCTTTTTTCTCTTCCCAGGTGTCATCCATATTATCACTTGACATGGAAATCATATTGATGACATCTTTAAAGCATGTCCTAAATATGTCCACTGTTACCTTCCTACCATGTTTGACACTTCAGGTTAGTTTGTTCTGGTTAGAATGACTTGGAAACTAGAGTGTGACAGCTGTTTAATAGCACCCTACAACATCTTAAGATGGGAAGTGGTGATAAGTGCTATGTCCATTTCTAACTGCAGAAGGAATTGAAATAGGCAGATTTTCTAGTGCTGTGAATCTGTGACTATATTCAGGCTCTATATTCACTTTCAGAAGGATACAATGAATAAAAAGAAAGGAAAATTACCCAAAATATGCTAATTTGCAGCCTTGAAAAGAACACAAAAATAATTCAAACCCCAATCTTCTTTGTAAAGTTTCCTGCTGTAATAATCTGCCACCTCAATCCATTGTCAGCACAATGACATCCTTCAATTATTGCATCAGCAGAAGTAGGTATCTAATGGAGTAGAATGATGGTGCACAATAAAGGATTGCAGTGGGAGGGGGGAATGACTATTTTGGAGACTCAGTTTATAAAAGTTTGTTGTTGTTGTCATACATTTCTTTTGAAAGTTAGCTAGTTGGCCTACAAGCAATGCCTTTCTTTACCTAGTGTCTCCAACCAGTTAGGAATCTCTCAACCCAAAATGTTGGGCAGAATTTCTGATTACACTGGTCTACAATTTTTTAGAAGTCGTCTGCTTCAGAGATAAAATGTGCTATTTATTATGTATTTTGATGTGCTGAATTCAAATATGACAATTAAAACAGCTGATTGGCTACTGTTTCCAAGATATTTAAGTTTTTACATTTTACGTCTATGTATATTGTGTAGATAGTAGAGTTTTAATCATAAATTGTAAACCTAGGTCTTTTCATGTGTTTATGGTTGCTTTACATGATAATATTTCACCTGTCCTGTTTATGTAACACTTTAAAAATCAGCAAAAGGGTTATATAAATAAAATGTATTATGAAACAAAAGGCAAAAAACTATTATGTACATAGTTTAGTCCTATTCAGTGTCTACTCGGCGCTTCTTGGCTTGTCTCTTGTATTCATTAACTGGAGCATCTCTTGTCACTGTCCAGCAATAGTCTGCAAGCATTGATGGGCTCCATTTGCCCTGATAGCGTTTCTCCATTGTTGCAATGTCCTGGTGAAATCGCTCGCTGTGCTCGTCGCTCACTGCTCCGCAGTTCGGTGGAAAAAAATCTAGATGAGAGTGCCAAAAATGTATCTTTAGTGACGTGTTGCAACCAAGGCTTTTGTATGCCTTGAGGAGGTTTTCCACCAACAACCTGTAGTTGTCTGCCTTGTTGTTTCCGAGAAAATTTATTGCCACTAACCAGAAGCCTTTCCATGCCGTCTTTTCCTTGCCACGCAATGCATGGTCAAATGCATCATCTTGAAGAAGTTCACGAATCTGAGGACCAACAAAGACACCTTCCTTTATCTTAGCTTCACTTAACCTTGGAAATTTTCCACGGAGGTGCTTGAAAGCTGCTTGGCTACGTCTACACTGGCATGAATTTCCGGAAATGCTTAAAACGGAACAGTTTTCCGTTATAAGTATTTCCGGAAAAAGAGCGTCTACATTGGCAGGATGCTTTTCCAGAAAAGCCCTTTTTCCGGAAAAGCGTCCGTGGCCAATGTAGACGCGCTTTTCCGCAAAAAAGCCCCGATCATCATTTTCGCGATCAGAGCTTTTTTGCAGAAAACACTACTGTGCTGTCTACACTGGCCCTTTTCCGGAACAGTTTTCCGGAAAAAGGACTTTTGCCCGAAAGGGAGCAGCATAGTTTTTCCGGAAAAGCAGCTGATTTCTTACAGTAGATCGTCAGTGCTTTTCCGGAAATTCAAGGGGGGCCAGTGTAGACAGCTCGCAGCTTATTCCGGAAAAGCGGCTGATTTTCTGGAATAAGTGGCCCAGTGTAGACACAGCCCTTGTGTTTTGTCCATGGCCTTGACAAAGTTCTTCATCAGACCCAGCTTGATGTGTAAGGGCGGTAACAAAAAACTTCCTTGATTCAACAAGTGGTGGATGCTGAACACTTTTCCTCCCAGGCTCCAATGACTGTCGGAGTGGCCAATCTATCTTGATGTAGTGGGAATCTCTTGCACGACTATCCCATTCGCAGAGAAAACAGCACTACTTTGTGTATCCAGTCTGCAGACCAAGCAAGAGAGCAACAACCTTCAAATCGCCACAAAGCTGCCACTGATGTTGGTCATAGTTTATGCACCTCAAAAGTTGTTTCATGTTGTCATAGGTTTCCTTCATATGGACTGCATGACCAACTGGAATTGATGGCAAAACATTGCCATTATGCAGCAAAACAGCTTTAAGACTCGTCTTCGATGAATCAATGAACAGTCTCCACTCATCTGGATCGTGAACGATGTTGAGGGCTGCCATCACACCATCGATGTTGTTGCAGGCTACAAGATCACCTTCCAGGAAGAAGAATGGGACAAGATCCTTTTGACGGTCACGGAACATGGAAAACCTAACATCACCTGCCAGGAGATTCCACTGCTGTAGTCTGGAGCCCAACAGCTCTGCCTTACTCTTGGGTAGTTCCAAATCCCTGACAAGGTCATTCAGTTCACCTTGTGTTATGAGGTGTGGTTCAGAGGAGGAGGATGGGAGAAAATGTGGGTCCTGTGACATTGATGGTTCAGGACCAGAAGTTTCATCCTCTTCCTCTTCCTCGTCTGACTCAAATGAGAATGATTCTGGTGCATCAGGAACCGGCAGTCCTTCTCCGTGGGGTACTGGGCGTATAGCTGATGGAATGTTTGGATAATGCACAGTCCACTTTTTCTTCTTTGACATACCTTTCCCAACTGGAGGCACCATGCAGAAGTAACAATTGCTGGTATGATCTGTTGGCGCTCTCCAAATCATTGGCACTGCAAAAGGCATAGATTTCCTTTTCCTGTTCAACCACTGGCGAAGATTTGTTGCACAAGTGTTGCAGCATATGTGTGGGGCCCACCTCTTGTCCTGATCTCCAATTTTGCAGCCAAAATAAAGGTGATAGGCTTTCTTAACCATAGTGGTTATACTGCGCTTTTGTGATGCAAAAGTCACTTCACCACAAACATGGCAGAAGTTATCTGCACTGTTCACACAAGTGAGGCATCTCTGCTCACTTTGGCTAAACAGAAATGTGTCCTTTGCAAAATCAAACACTGACAAATAAGAGAGCACGACACTGTATGATTTCTAGAGCTGATATAGGGCAATTTGTTCAGCAGAGTGATGTAAGCTTTGTTATGATTGCATCATCCATGACTTCTAGGAATAACATGATGCAATTCATATCATGTATGACGCAATACCAGCTTCAGATTGCATCATTCATTGTTTTGCCTAAAAAGCAAGTACTGTCCAAACCCAGTCATAGATTTATTCATAGATCCAGTCAAAGATGTATTTGAGTCATTTCTGGTTTAAATTGAGATCCCTTCCCTTTATAACTCACTTATCCTCCGCCATTCCCAAGTCAAGGGTCGTATATACTGACCCAATAGCATATCTTGAAAACTAGAGCCAATCAACAATTTTAAGCATCATTTTCGTTCTCAGTGACCCAGAATTAGTAAAGTTTGACTACATTTATTTCAGAAGCATTTTGGCTGTAGAGCAGTGTTACTGAACCAACTACTAAGTTAGTTAGCCTAGACGTCTGCAAATCTGATCATGAGAGCATATCAACTACTCAAAACTTGGGAGTTAGATCAGGATAGTCTGAACTTACCCAGATGAAAATTGTGATGAGAGTTTGCTAGAAATCTCTCTTGTTAGTTGTTTAGCTAAGTTAATCTATGATTTTCTGAAGACATAGCACAAAATGCTTACATCCACATAACATTAGCAATTAAATTTTCCATTTGCAGAGAAAAAAAATGAGATCTCCATTACAAATCGTTCATGTTAAGTGAAATTGTGAAGCTGAAAAGTCAATGTCTGTTCTCCTATTTTCAGTTTCTTTATTCTTGTTTGTAAACAAACAATTGTAACTCAGTTGATGGGCAAACTCCAAACAACACATGGAAGCTATCATTCTAACAACCAAAGTTATATAGAATTTAAATTAAGCAGGCACAGAACTGAAGTTACTATATCTGAACTGGGACTCTCAAGCTATCTCTAAAGTAGTGATTTTCTATCTCATGAATCGTATTTTCTATCTTGGTAGTGTCCAGAAATTTAATAAATGTGTTCAGATTCCTCACCTTTACTATTTTTTTCATGGGGTTCTTCATGTTCTTCTATTGGTAAAGATTACAAATAGACTGAGAATTTAAAATTAAACTGTTCTTTAGGGACTCAATTTACAATGGAACTTTATCACATGTTCCAATTGGGAAGTCTGCAACCATTATCCAATAATACCTACACTTGCTGATACAATCAGAAATAAGAAAAGGAAGTAGAATAGCTATATACAATTAATTGTGTTCCAGCATGACCTTGTTGTGTTAATGGTGTGTAAGGTAGATACCTGAAACAAAAGCAAATAAATTATGATTAAATAGTCTCCAATATATTAAAACAACATCCAGATGATATGACTTCTGGAGCATATCATATTCAGTGCTAAAGAATAATTTATAATATTATGGGATTGGGTGAGATTATTTTGGGATTTTCCATGTCTATACCACGCAAACTTTCTTCTGAGATTCTCCATGCCTACCTATCTCACACAAACAGCTAACATATGAGACATTCCTTGATACTGATCCTTTGGCAAACATTTTAATTTGGTCTATTTTTATTCTAGATTTAACACCAACCCCACTGGTACAACTTGCAGAATATAATGTATGTGCTCCCACTTCTAATCCTGTAAGAAAGTCCCTCACCAGGTCTGTGACATGTTATGATAACTGTACATGTAACGTGAATGATCTAATATACTGACTTCTTTTAGACAGAAAAAAAAAGTGAAAGACAGACCCTTAGGGAGGTCAGTGGTGCAAGATGTAGACTTCAGATAATGAGCACAGATTGTTAAAATGCTACTACTGCCTCTGGTAATGTTGTTCAAATGGTCCTATTACCATACATACGTCAATGTTTTTACCATTTCAAGAACACTGAACTTGATGTTTTGAGCTGTGCACAAGGCATGAGATGCACATAAATTCATATCCATGTTATGTTTCCACTAACTCTTTTGAAGACTTAGGAGAAGAAGCATGGTCTAATTGCTAAAGCACAGGACTGCAAGCAAGGCTGTCCGGAGCCTGGCTCTGCTAAAAATCTGTTGCATCACCTTGGAAAGTTTGTATACCTAAGTTACTTTGGCCTCAATTTCCTGTATGAAGAAAGAGGATAAAATATTTTCCCCAGAAGGGAATTGGGAGTCTTAATTCAGTGATGTTTCTAAAATGCACTGAGATATTTGCATTGAAGGCATTACAGAAGAGCAAAGCATTGTTAGACAGCATTCAGAGAAATTATTCAAATTTTATTACTATGCAATGTAGTCTGGTTTTAAAAGGTTGCTTTAAGACAAAGAGTGAAATCCTGACTCCAATGAGCTCCAACTTACCATTGACTTCAATGGAGCCAGAACATCATTCATTGACTTTAAGGGAGCCCTGGTTTCATTCAAATTCTGGAACCACTGAAGCCAATAGAAACTTTGTTGATAACTTCAATGAGAAACTAATTAATTGTGCAAGAAAGAGATTGAGCAAAAATGTTGTCTTGTCTGTATATGACATTAAAGTCCTAATAAAGATGTTATAGAACAAGCTGTAGCACCAAAGTGCATTGTGAGAAGGTTTCTTTTCACATAAAATTATCATTATTATTTACATAATTATACTTCTAGCAATCTTGGTATGAATGTATCAGTAGTGATGAAAACTAATATAATGGAGTTTTCCATTCACCTAACTTAATCTAGTTCGTTTGAGGTTCATAAAGACTTGTCAGAAATGTTTACAATATCCATGACAACAAAATTACTTTTTTATGTCTACAAGAAAATAAGATGTATCTACTTGAAACAGATAAATGTAACCTTCCATATTTTTTAATGAGTAATTTGGGAATTCTTCATTTCTTTCACCTTTCCTTTACCACTTGTGAAATATAACAAGGCCAAGTTCTGTGCATGTCTATTCTGCAGTATATTTATGGTTGGCGCAAATAGCCAACAATTTTTTCATAACAAGCACTCTTATTATAGCTAAAGCAAGTATAATATGTTTTACACTGTAAAGTGTCTCTCGGGTAAATGTGCAACAAATGAGAAAAGAATTAATACATTTGTGATTAGTGTATCTTTCGTTCAAAGAAAGCTTCCATCTATTTTTGTACATGGGTTAATATTATCTTATCACTGACCAAAGCATTCTGGAAATAGGAGTATCTGAAATTACATTTAATTATTTAATTGTGTAGACAGCAAGTAGTTAGCATCACTCCTGGACTGATCGGATTTCTAGATTGATTTTATTGTTCTTTCTATGGCATGAGCAGAAACAATTACCAGTCCAATAAAGCAGGAGGTCAGATTACATGGGACTGAAATCATGATTAGTGCAGTGACCTGGTTATGGTACAAATTAACTTTCCTTCTTGTTCTTCTCTTTAATAATGCAGGCCTGCCTTTCTCTGGGTTTGTGTGTTAACAATGTTCTGATATAAAGAGCACAAAATCCTGTCATAATAAATATTTCTGATTCAGTGAAATTATTAATAAGCTCTCTCTAATTCTCATAACCAGTCCTGATATCAACCACTTTCAAATGTTAATCAGAACAAAACAAAATGTGCCTCTTTTGAAAAGAAACTGCACTGGGTAAATTGACTTTAAACTTGAAAAGGAGCTTACTTGTTTATTCAACTACTGTATTGGCAATGCTAGCGGCTTTGATAAAATGATTAGTTACATAACAGGCAAATGCTGTGATATGAACTGCTTAATTTTGCCAGTGAAAAAGTACTGGAATTAGTCTAACTTTAGAGTCCAGAAAAAATATATTTTGTTTAGACATGCAGCCAATACTTAAAACAAAGGTAAAGCTACAGAAAACTATAACAACTGGAAAGAAACAAAGGGTTTTTTTCTCCCGTATTTTGATTCCATATTACTATTAAAATACTGTGGTAATCCCCAATAAAGATTGACAGTATTGTGTCATATACTACAGTATATTTTATAAGGGTTACTATTCTCCTTAACTCAGATCTTAATTTTTCTCACAAGGCTTAATACCTTGTGCTTTCCCTTGACTCTAAGTTTCCATCTCATTCATGCATATATTCTTACCACTTACATATCATTGGGAGAGGGTCTGGAAAACTGCAGACAAACTAAATTAGTTCCCAGAAAAGGAATTACATCACCCCACCTTCCATCATCTTCACTGTCAATTTATTTCCAGATTCAAAATTATCCTATTATTTTTAACTTTTCTGTGGCACCTTCCATCTTCCTATTATCATTTGTATTTCAGCAATGCCTAGTGGCCTGTAATGAAAGATAGTCCATACCACCAGGCAGACAAAGGGTATATTAAACTGTGAACAGAGAGAGTTGGGGTTGGGTTCTGTGGTCTGCTAAAACCACACTGTGCCATAAAAGCATTGGCCTGACATGGAGAATTGGGACACTTGTGATGTACCTACATTTACATAAAATGTCAGTACCAGAAATAGGAACTGACACACATTTCCTGGGCCCCAGGAAATGTGTCGTAACTACACGTCATACCTTACACACTGCCCCTCTGTCCCACTCCTTCTAGCACTCCAGTCTCAAGCTTCTTTCAATGCTCTTCACGGCATTGACACTGTGTTGCTCTGTTTGTTTCCTCTACCTATGGTACTTATATGGCTTCCATTACAAAAATATCTGATCACCTCACCATCTTGAATGGATTTTTCCACACAACACCCTTGTGAGATGGGAAAGTGCTTTTATACCCCATTTTATAGATGGGGACTGAGGCACAGAGAAGCTAGGTAACCTGCCCAGAGTAAGTCTGAAGTGGAGCAAGGAATTGATCCCCAGACCCCAAGTGCAGGGCTACTGCTCTGACCACAGGATAATCCTTCCTCTAAATAAATTGCTTCCTCTATTTAAATTTCAACACTATAGACTTTCTTTTCTGCTTAATACACAGAAGACACTTGGTATAACATGTTGGGACAAAGTGCCCTAAGGATACTACATACAGATGAAAATATTGAAGTTATTCATGTACTAATATAGTAACCGGTTGATGGACATTATTTTATAATATGGTCTCCATCTGAAATTATATGGCCATGCTTCACTTATTTGTATCTTTATGAATTCACTCTAGTGAATCAGTTGGTTTAGTTTCTCTCCAAAGACTGGAAATACTCAGAAATATCATTTAGCCAGAGCATTTTCAGAAACAGGAGTCAAATTGGTCTTTTCTAATTAGCCAATGTGAAAGAGCTGCTTTCTGGGAGAGTAGGTCCAAAAGGTGAGCTGCACGACACAAGTAGCACACATAGCAATTATAAACACATGGCTAGAAGCCAATGAAGCCCTAAGTGTGAAACAATCGATCATATCTCTTTGTCACCACTCCTGTCAACCCTATGTACAAAGGAATACAATTGAATATTACAAGCTAACATCGTACATCTATGGAGGGAAGTAATTTGAAAGACAGATATGCAATATTATGCAACACTTTTCTGTACATCTTATGAAGATGAGTAAGCCTTAGAATCCACATTTCACACAGGAGGAAACTGAGACATAGTGAGGATTTTTTTTATGAGTAAAATAATCAAATGCACTCAACTGACTTATAATCATAACTCCCATTTCCGAAAGTAACTTAGGCCCTTAGCAGTCTAACACTTATTGACCTTCAGTGAGATTTAGGGTAGCATTTCAAAAGCACCCATGGGGCCAAGTATTAAAGTTATTTAGGTACCTAAATCCTATTGACTTCCAGGGTAAGTTAGGCACAGATCCTGCCATAGGTACTTTTGAAAATCCAATTAGGCACCTAGCTGCATCTTTAGGAGCCAAAATTATTTGAATATCTGGCTCTTACACACATAAGTGCTAAAGTCACTTTTGGAAACAGGACTTAAGTAGCCTCTGAAATTTTTATCTTAACTGTTTTCCACCAGATCCTGAACAGGCTCTAAGTCCCAGTCTAGTTCCCTGGAGGCTACACAATCACCTGCTTGTCAAAATATTATTCTATCCTTCCTTTCCATCTTAGCCCACTAGCTAAGATTTCTAAGACAGCCTCTATTTCCAAGTAATAAATCTTTGCCTACATAAATGGCAAAGGCTTTATGTACATATTACATATTTTCCTGTTCAAAATTGTATGGTGTAGTTGCTTGCACACAGTTTTTAATCTCGCTCATCTGGACACTGGACATTCAGTTAATCAAATCCCAGTGACAGTCACTCAAAATTTGTCCTCAGATGAGATTACTGTTCCCCATAGTTTGCCCAAGTTTTCATGGAGCATCCACATTGGCCCTGAAAGCCTGAGGTCATATTTGCAGTGAGGATAGGAAAAGCAATCAAGAAAAATAAACCAAGGAGTCATATGCAAGGGCTAGTGAGGACAGGAGGGGAGATACTTCAACATGACTGAGGGACTTTTTCCATATATTGGACAACTGTTGGACAGTCAGAAAGCTTAGGAGGAATCAGAAGACGTTCTTGTGACTGCTTCAGTCTTATTGCAATAAAGTTCTGTTCAGCTTCACAAGTGAGAATTACTGTGCTGAATTGATCCGTCTGGCCTTCTTTCTGTCCAGAGTGCTTTGCTTACAGCATGGTTTCTTGCTTAGAAGAGTGATCAAAGGGAAGTGGGGCAAAGAACAAAATTATCCCAATTGCTGTTGTCTTCACTATTGGTACATTGACTAAAAGCTCTCAGAGATGACGGTTATCACAGTGATAGAAGTTAAATACATTTTGTACTTTGTCTATTCCTCCTCTGAGATCTTTAACCAAAATCTTATTTTTTCCCACAAAAAAATGTCATAATACAGATAGTGCAGTCTGATGCAGTTCTTCACATAGATAGATTTTTTTTCTAGGGGCTGCAAGAGCCCATCCTTATTATGGGGAAGTGTTTGATAATATATTTCATGGTCAAACACAGCAATCTATTTGTTGTTCAGGGAGAAGGCTTTAGCTTTGTTTCCAGGGAGCATCTCATATGCTGCGAGCAAGAGTCAGAGGGCAAGATAAGGGAATAGTTAAATGTGTCTAATAGAAATGCTTAGTTTAGATTGTTTGCATAATTCATATTTTATGCTTTGTTCAGTCTGAAAATAGCTCTTGGGACATGACAAAGTGTTTTGAATTTCATCTCCATTCAGGAGTAATACTAAACTCTTTTTTTTTTTTGCATGATGGTGACAGAACAGTGACATTTACCATGGCTGATGAGGGGAAAAAATAAAATGATGATTTGCTACTCAGATATAAATGATAAAGAGAGTGCTTCTTGTATTGGTTACCTGTGTCTGTTACATTGGTTTGGCCCAAGTTTTCCCTTTCCCTCCCTTTTTTTGTTCAACATTTGAAAGACGTAAATATATGGCATTGGATATTGTAAAAGGCAGAAGCAAAACACTTAACAGTTACATTAATAGCACCGGAAGGAATTTGAAGGAAAACAGGATACATGAAAAATACTGTCAACCTGGATAAAAAAGTTACATGAATTCACATGTACAGCTATGACATTTTATTCTGGTGAATGACTCAGTATAAGCCTGAAACTACACATGTCCTTATATTGAAAAAAAAATCAAGACATCTAAGGCTTAATTCTGATATTCTTACTCCAGTTTAGTAGCAACTAGTGCCATAATGTGATCCATTTAATGGACCTACTTGCTGAGTAACAAGGAGCCCCAATTTGATTTGTTTATTCCCCTTTTCTGGATTTCTAATGCTACGGTTGTACCTGCTCCTGAACATAAGAGATTCTGTGCTACTTCTCTGAATATCAATGATAATGACTTCAGTTGCTTAAAAAGACTCAGCTAATGTCTAATTTGACAACTCAGAGTGAAATCGTATTCCTTAAAGCAACATCCCTCATTTAATGTAGCTGAGGTGTTCCTGAGCCTTACATACCAATGCTTTTTAATTGGATTCTCCAGCATCAAGAGGCAATGAGTGTTTACATCTAAAAAAAATCTAAACCAACGAAAAACAAGCAAACTTTGGATGTTCTTAAGCAACAGAGCTGAGAGATTCTAAATGTGATTCAGTATGACTGAGCAGGTGGAGCATAGGATGAGTCATAGCAGAACAGATGAAAGGTCTGTCAAATCCTGGATTCTGTTTACAACTGCACCTGATACCAGATGCTTCAGAGAATTAAACAAACACCTATAACCCACTAGCTAATTGTGCTATAGTATAATTTGGGGAAGGAATGTTTCCTCCTGGGACTTGGTTGGGTTCAGTTTGCACCCTGAAGCATGTGGATTGCTGACCTTTGCAATGTCATCACACAGATCTGTTTCCAGTAGGGTCCCACAGGGATCAGGGCTTAGCCCTACACTATTTATTATTTTTATCAATGACCTCGAAGAAATTATAAAATCACCACTGATCGTGTTTGCAGATGACACAAAATTGGGAGACTAGCAAATAAGGACAAGTTATTGCTTCAGAGAAATCTGCTTCATTTGGTAAACTGGATGGATGCAAACAATACACACTATAATATGGCTAAATGTAAAAGTATACATCTGGGAATAAAGAATGTAAAGCCATAGTTAGAGGATGGTGGACTCTATTCTGGGAAGCACTGATGCTGATAAAGATCTGGGGGTCTTGGTGAAAAATAGCTGAACATGAGCTCCCAGCATGAAGGTGTGTCCAAAACAGCTACCGCAATCCATGGATGCATAAACAGTGGAATTTCGAGCAGCAGTAGAGAGGTTAATTTGCCTACATCTTTGGCACTGGTTCAACTGTTGCTGAAGTGCTTTCTCCTGTTCTGGTACCCACAATCCAAGAAGGTTCATAAATTGGAGGAGGTGAGAAAAGAGCCATTAAAATTATTAAAATTGTAGAAAGCATATTTTATAGTGAAGGTGCTGAATCTATTTAATTTAACAAAGAGAAATTTAAGGGATGACTTGATTAAAGTGTGTAAGTTCCTATATGGGAAACAAATATTTGATAATGGGCTCTTCAGTCTAGCAGAGAAAAGTGTCACATGATCCAATGGCTGGGAATTGAAGCTAGACAAATTCAGACTGGGAAATAAGGGTACGTCTAGACTACACAATTTTTTCGGAAGAGACTTTTTCGAAAGGTACTTTCGAAAAAGCCTCTTTTGAAAAAGAGCATCTAGACTACAACCAGTACTTTCGAAAAAGCAAGTTGCCCCCAGGCAGTCTGGATGTTCTCTTTCGAAAAAGCACAGTTTGCATTACATAGCGCCTTTTTTCGAAAGAGCACTTTCAAAAAAAGGTGTTATTCCTCGTAAAACGAGGTTTTCCACGGACAAATAAACTTCCACATTCTTTTGATTTACTTTTGAAAGAACACTGCAGCAGTCTAAATGCAGGGAAAGTTTTTTTCGAAAAAAGGCCACTTTTTTTGAAAAACCCTGTAGTCTAGACACACCCTACGGTTTACAATTTTAAAGGAGAGTAATAAACCATTGAAACAAATCTACCAAGCATAGTGAAGGATTCTTCATCACTTACAATTTTTAAATAAAGGCTGGATTTTTTCTAAAAGATCTGTTGTGAGAATTATTAGATTAGATTATCACAATGGACCCTTCTGGCCTTGGAAACGATGAATCCTTCCTAGAGAGTTAATCCACAGATTCTATTCTTCTTCATAAAGCCATCTGGTCCTTTTCTAAGCCAACTGCCTCCCTAACTGTTGTGTTGCAAAGGCTAATTAACTTTTTAATAAAAAATGTATTTTTTTTCCTCCACCATAGTTTCATCCACCACAATTTCATCACTGGAGCCAGGAGGACAAAACACACAATCCTTGTGTTATAGTATAATTTGAGGAAGGGCTATTTCTTCCTTCTGGTCCTCTTTCCATGAATTCCAGACACATGCTCAACGGTAATCATTAATACCACAATTCAGCTACTATAATCACTGAAAAGTAGATATTTACCAAACCTAAAAAATTCCAGGAAAAACTTAATTGTTTGATATTTTATTTTAAAAATATTCTACATTCTATATTCAGAGACTAATGGATGTGTATTGAATGTATCAGCTAATATATGTGCACATATATTTCTCACTGTATTTACTCTAGGCTATGGAACAGCAATAAATGTATAGATTTCTCATATTTTGTTCTACAATTATTTATATTTCAACATATTTCAATAGTGTGCTTAATATTTTGAAATATTGGGAAATATTTGGGATAACAGATGGCCACTATGTGAATGCAAAGCAGTAATTCACTAGAGGGACTCAGCTGCTATCATAAACTAGGCATCACCAGTTTAAGTGGTTTATGAACTGCTTCAGAACTGTGAGCATGAAATATATCGCTGCATTTAATGGGTGTGCAGTTATTGTTATTTATAATATATAGATATTTTTTGTCAGTCACTATGTCTTTCAAAGAGAGGAGCATCCTTTTTCCTCACTCTTGCAAAATTGAACAAGTATTCTATGGGCAGTGGCACTATAAGCTTTACCTACGTCACTCCATTAATGTGTATCGATCCTGACATGTGGCTGGGAGGGTAGGTAAAATGGTTTGCATGTTCATTCTGTACATGGCCTCTCTAATAAGCAGAGCCCTGTAAATCCATGGATATCCACAGGTATCTGCATCTGCAGATGTGGCTATCCACAGCTCATTTTTGCGGATGAGGATACAAATTTTTGTATCTAAAACCCTGCAAATTTGCAAATACAGGCTTTATATCTATGGGATGTCAATGTGGATAACTGTAGCTCCTTTTTGTGGAAATGGATATAGAGGAGGATACAAATTTTGTATCCATGCAGGGCTCTGCTAATAAGGCTTCCAGAAAAGGGTATGAAGTAGTCTATTCTGGTGGGAACAGTACTGAAAAAACATAATAGTCCAGAAAGGCCATCAGCTGATTGTCACTTTTGAACACTGTCAGAGAGCGTGTTTCCAACCAAAGACTCAAATTAAAACCCCCACAAACTTGAGGAAGCTGGGAGGAAAGTTTAGATTCCTAGTTCATAACTGTATGGAGGAAACTATGGACACTGAAGCTTTGTTTAGACTGTAGGCTTATTTCGGAAGAAGCTTTTCCAGAAGAGATCTTCCAAAAAAAGTCTTCCAAAAGAGAGTGTCCACACTGCCAAAGCGCATCGAAAAAGCAATCTGCTTTTTCAAAAGATAGTGGCCACACTGAATGGATGCTATCTCACATTTAAGCTGTGATTACTATGGATGGAGTGGCCACTAGGGCACCTGTGCTTTTTTCTCTTTCCTCTTCTTTCAAAAAAACTCCCTTTTCCTGTCCACACACTCCTTTTTACGAAAGAGCTCTTTTGGAAAAAAGGCTTCTTCCTCATAAAAATAGGTTCACCAATGTCGGAAAAACCCCTCTGTTCTTTTGATTTTTTTTGAAAGAGCACGATTGCAGTGTGGACGTAAGTGAAATTTTTTCGGAAAAACTCTGCAGTGTAGACATACCCTGAGTTATTATAGTCCAGGAGCAGAACAAAGATCTACATGACAAAAGCATTCAGAGACAGTAGTTTGAGACTGCAGCAGAATTTCTCTAATATGATTGAAAAATAATTTTAGAGTTTTAGGTGTGGAACAATTTTGTTCCTCAAACTCCTTTGTCATTCTACCTCACTCACTGATCTTTACACATTACAGACCAGATTTGGCTCTCACCTACACTGGTATAGAGCTCACGTAACTGTAGTAAAGTCAACACTGCCACTTCGGATTTATATGTTATAATTGAGATCACAATATGGCCTGGCATCTTATTCATAATATTTCCGTGATTATTTGTGGTCACTTTTTTCCATCCCCAGGAAAGATTTACTTAAAGTCCTCTAGAAATATTTCAATTAAATTCATTGCAGAAGTGCTCGAAGTGTTCAGCGCTCTGAGTGATAATGTGACTCAGAGTATTCCCTAGGATAGTGGAGACCAAGAGCTTTGAAAACTTGGTGTGATTTTTAATTTTCACCCTGAGGTTAGACCAAAATGGATTGCATTCAGAAAGCCCCTTTGGAGTCTGAGGGTACATCTACCCAGCAATATTATTTCAAAATAACTAGTGTTATTTTAAAATAACATCGTCCGCTTCTACACAGCAGGCAGTTATTTCAAAATAATATTGAAATACTGTCAAGATGGAGGACTTTTTACTGGGACTCCTATAACCCTCATTGTACAAGGAGTAAGGGAAGACAGATGAAGAGTCCTGTATTTCTAAATAAGTGCTGTGTAAAGGTTCCCAATTTCAAAATAAGCAATTTTGAAATAAGCTATGCAGTTGATGTAGCTCAGTTTGCAGAGCTTATTTCGAGTTAAGCCCCGCTGTGTAGACACACCCTGGGTTTTAAAGCAAATAGACTGCTGTGCTAGTCTTCTGATTTCTGTACAAATACTTGTCATCCTAACAACCTGGTGGATCAGTTCTGTCATCCACCTTTAGGAATGTTGGTGTATTGAGGAAGTGCCAACAGAAAATCAAGGAAGGAGAAAAGTTAGTGACCCCAGGCTAAGGAGGCTGGCTTCTTTCCTGATGCTCCATAATAAGTAGGATGCCTCAGTAAACTTATGAGGCATGCAACCTTATGGGAGAAGTTCTTTCAGAATGGTTGCATAGATATCCAAACATTTTAAATTATATTCAAAATAAACCTAGAAAATGAGCCTCATGAGATTTACTGATCATTACCTATGAGCAGGACACACATTCTCGCTCCACCACTCTGTCTTCTAGTATCTGCCACAGACGGCCTTTTATTTGAAATCTCTATGTGTAGCTTCTGGAATGTTTTGGGGAGCAATATATTGCTTAATACCACGATGACATATGAAAAGCAATATTCTTTTTCTCTGCAGAAGATCAGGATTATAGAAGAATAATCCATTGCTACATACATAAAAGAAAACTTGTCACCACCTTCTAATCCTATTATGCACCAGTATGTATGTTATTCAACAAAATATTTTTAACACGAGACTAAATATAGTAGGTGAGAAGCTTAGTGAAATTCTGTCTCAATGAAAAAATATTCAGTACAAATTCTGCTTTTTTTCAGTTCTGACAAACTCTTATGAGGTTTGCTTTGAAATCCACATAAAAAAATCATTCCTCACTGTTCAGATGAAAGTGCATGTTAATTACTCATGTATTGTTTAGTGCCATTTGAGTTCATATTGCAATCTATACTATTATAAAAGAAGAGGTGTCCATCACGCCATCTGTCACAGAGAATGTTTGAGAATACACTGGAAGACTTGGGAAGTCTGGGTCTGGGTTGGGTCCCCCAGTGGCCTAATGGATAAGGTGTTAGCCTCCAGAACTTGGGCTTGTCGGCTTGTGTTCCACCCTAAGAGCAGCCAGGCAGCTGCCTCTAGCTTCCCCAGGGCTAGAGCTGGCACCAGCTGAGGGTAGGGAGGTGAGTTACCAGCTTCCCTGGGGCTGGAGCTGGTAGGGATGAGCAGCTGGCTCTGGAGCTGCTTGCTCTGGCAGCAGTGAGCAGAGCAGCAACTGGCCCAGGCAGGGGAGGGATGTGTGCATGAGAGGCACTGCCCCAGCTCTGGTGTGTGTAGAGCAGGCCTGGGCCTACTCTGCTGGAGAGGGGGCAGGACCTGGTGGGGGTGATGCTGGTACTCAGGGGCTCCCAATCCGGTGGGGTGAGTGGAGTTGAGGCATAGTGACTCACCTGGGGGACAGGTGCTGGCTCCTTCTCCCTTCCTCCCCTCCCCCACTCGCAATGGCAGCTCCTCCTAACTTCCTACCACCCCCAGCCAGAGCAGCTCCCCTCAGCTCCCCACCCCCACCCCAAGAAAGGACAGCTGCTCCTTCCCTGCCCCAGGCAAGATAGCTCTTAGGTTCCCAGCCACACTTTTCCCTGCAGCTGGGGATAAGACTGGCTCAGGTTTGCCCAGTCCTCTGGACAGGGCAGGAGAGCAGCCCACCCTCGGGCTGATCCCACTAGGGCAGATCAGGGACCCCCAAACCCGAGCACCAGTGTCTGTAACAGGATTTATTTATTTTAACACTCACTCCCACATGGCAGCCAAATGCTGCTCCAAACAGTGAAGAAATTAGCGGTCCCTGGGCCAAATGTGGAATGAAGGCCGTGCCTTGCCAGGAGCACAGGGAGTCCAGTGGGTGAGTCCAGGCAGGCTGGCCAGGATCCAGCCCACAGGCACCTGGATGATGGACTCCAGCAGCCTCACAGCACTGTCTGGTGAGTGTGAGCTCATGGCACACATGGATGGCACGAGATAGGGGCGGAGCAGCAGAGACATGGCCATGGCAGCTGCAGGTCCTTCATGGGCAAAATGGCAGCCAGGTCTGCTTTTGCCCTCCCGCCCCCGCGTGCCAGGCCAACCTGAATGTATGTCTACTATCACAATGGGATGGGTAATGCTAGTATTTATAAAAATGAGCCAGATATGTCTGGAAGATTGTTTAGTTGCATAAAAGAAATTCATTCAGCAGAAGTTTCATAAGGTTTTAACAGACTGTAGTTCTGTAGTCAGCTAATTTGCTAAGCAAGAAGTACATTTTAAAATTATGTGGAAAAATTGAAACAGGTGGAAAACCCCCCCACAAAAACTACTTGAGGGCTGGAAAAAAGTCCTTCAAGTGAGAGATTTAAAGAGTTAAATCTGGGGGATGGGGTTTATTAAAAAGATGATTCAGTGATGGCATACCTTTATGGGGAGAAAATACTGGGGATTGAAGGGTTTTTTTATCAGAAAAAGGCATAAGAAGAATCAATCTTCTTATTGATTTGGCTAAAGCCAAACAGATTCAAATTAAAAATAAGATACTTTGTTAAAGCATTTTTCTTAATGTCTTTGCTAGAACAGTCTCCTGGCCACTAAGCTATGGATATTCCAATTCCAAGCTCTCTTATCGTCTCTAGGATTGCCAGGTGCCCAGTTTTTGATTGGAAAGTCTTGTCAGAAAGAGGATCTGGAGAGCGTCCAGTCAGAAGCACTGACCAAACACCTCAACTCTGATTACCACCTGCACAGGCACCAGAATGGGAGGGGAGAAGTCACTGCCTGCAAATGCCACCACAAGCCTGTCCCCAGGGCAGGGCCAAAGCAACCCTAACCCTTTCCTGTTGAAGCCATTTCATTTTGTATGAACAATGAAATACGCCTTGTTCCAGAGAGACAGAGAGAGGCTAACTCTATAGTTGAAAATCCATGTTCAAATCCCTTCTCCTTATCAGGCAGAAGGGAACATTAGATACTGGGATCTCCCCACATGCTTGCTGAGTATCCTGCCTAGCAGGTAACAAGTTATAAGGAAGGCTGCCACCTCCTTTCCCTGGCTATTTTGGGTTGATGTAGGTGTACACCAGCGCAGTTTTTGGAAGAAGTAGCTTAGGCATGTAAGGCAGCTTAATTCACGAGAGGGGGAGACTGTGAGCAGAGGAAGACAATTCCCACTAGGCTTGTCAGGTGCCTGTGTAAATTGGGCACCTGACACTTCTCTCATCAGCATTTGCTCATGGTTAGTTCAAGTGGCTCCCCCATCTAATATGATGGATTCCATTATCAAATGCTTCTCCCCTCAACCTCAACCTTAAGGATGCCAGAGCTGATGAATAGTTAGGCAATGATGAAGTGGGAATATTTTGTAGAATTTTAGGGCTCAGATGCATGCCTTGCTTTCCTCTCTAATGAATTGTGAGCCAGTGGGTGCAAAGGGGTCAAAAGGCTGATTGTGGGGCAGAGCAGGAGACATGAGGAGTTGTGTAATGTAACCGTCTGGGGGGAATGTTAAAGGACAGTTAAAGGACATGCTGAAACTGACCCATATCAATGGATGGCTCAAACAGGCCACCGGAACCCCAATGACTGAACAATAGAACAACTGTCCTTAGGAATCTCCAGCAGGCACAGCATGTGAATTCAGCAAAAGTCTGCAGAAACTGGACAACTGACCAGAAGGCATCAGCTGACTGAGATAAGAGTTAACTTTACGAGAGATACAGGTTTCATAGAATCATAGAACACTAGAACTAGAAGGGACCTCAAGAGGTCATTGAGTCCAGTCCCCTGCCCTCACGGAAGGACCCATTATTGTGTAGACCAACCCTGATAGATGTCTATCTAACCTGCTCATAATTATTATTAAATATGCTCTTAAAGACTTAAGAGAAAACTACCTGCTCTCTAAACTCCTTCACCCGTACTCCCAGAGCCCTGTTGTCACTCTTGATCTGCTCAGTGTCACACCGTGCAGTATCATTAGTGCCCACATGGATGAGGTCAGAGTGCCAGATAATCCTCAACAATGCTTCCGTAACATCTCAGATACAGGCCCCCAGCAGGCAGAATATTTCCCCAGATGACATATCAGGGCAACAGATGGGCACCTCCGTCCTCCTCAGAAGACAGACTCTGCCCACCACTGCCCTATGTTTCCTCCTCGCAGTGGTGGCAGCAGACCTCCTCAGCTGTAGGCGGTGATTCCTTATCTCCTGTATCAAGAAGAGCGTAACGGTTTCCCAGTACCATGGTGGGAGGGTTGGGAGCAGGGGTGGAGCACTACCTGCTGTCAGAAGTGACCAGCTGCCAGTGTCCCCCCTGAGCCATCTCCTCCACCACCAGTGGTGTGTCAGCAGTCTTGTGTAGTGAGACAGCTACCTCAGCTGTCTCTACATGAATACCGTCCAGGAATTGCTTGTGGATTCAGATGCTTCTCAGCCTAGCCACTTCCTCCTGTAGCTCTCCCACCTACTTCCTGAGAGATTCCACCAGGAGCCACCATTCAGATTGGATGGTCCCCCCAGCCTGGATTTTAGTAAGTGGGAATTGCAAGCCACCATCCCTACAAAACCACACCAGGCTCTGGGTAGAGGCATCCATGGTGAGGTGGTCTGTCTGGCTACAGGCACAGGAGACAGAAGCAGTGCTGGCACAGGTGTTGTGGGTCTTCCTGACCATAGTAGGCCTCCCTCTTTCAAACTCCCTTTTAAACTCCCCTGTTTAAAACTCTGCATCCCCCTGTCCACTTTGCTCCCCTGGTCACTCTGCCTGTAGCTTTTAAAGCCTGCTCCCTAGGTCAGGTTTGACATGATTTGTTCTTTACAAATCCATGCTGGCTGTTACCTATTACCTTATTATCTTCCAGGTGTTTGCAGGTGAATTCCTTAATTACTTGCTCCGTTATCTTTCCTGGCACAGAGGTTAAACTGACTAGTCTGTAGTTTCCTGGGTTGTTCTTACTTCCATTTTTTTTGGATGGGCACTATATTTGCCCTTTTCCAGTCTTCTGGAATCTCTCCCATCTTCCATGATTTTTCAAAGATGACAACTAAAGGCTCAGATACCTCCTCTATCAGCTCCTTGAGTATTCTAGGATGCATTTCATCAGGCTCTGGTAACTTGCAGACATCTTTGTCTCTGAAGCAGCCAGTTACTCCCTCTTTTCTGCCTGATTCTGTAGAACAGTGCTTGAGCTGTTCTGCTTCCACTCTGCTTAACAGCAGCATGTTCCGCTAAATGAACCTGTGACATTGAGCATATTCTAATAGTGCATCATTCACCTGGACCTACAACTCTAGTAATATAGGGAGTGAGAGGAAAGTTATCCAAGTCTCAGTGAACGACATTGAGTCTGAAGTATTGTGGGGCTGATCCAAAGTCAACTGAAGTTAGTAGGGCTGCTTACTGAGTAAGCTAAAAATCTACTACTCAAAGACAATAAGGGCATCCTGATCTGACCCAAGACAAGAAACAAATACAGGCACAGTTTTTAAATAAATGCTTTTATAATTTGGATCAATTAGGATATTTTTCAGATTGAAATGCTGCCTATTAAGCGGGTTGCTGCTATTAAAAATTGCATTTTATCTATAATTTTTGTATTTGCATTAGAAAATCAGTATGAAAGTCTGCAAATCAGAGGCTTTGATAAGAAACTTATGTGAAACTGCAGGTGTCTCACTTCTCAGATGGTTCTACGTGCCTCTAAATATATTGAATTGATATATGTGCCTTAAAACATTATTCAGAGGGTAAAAATGTAATACTCACAAGTGCCTACAAGACAGACTGTCTTACCCCATGCACCAGAGAAACTCTTTCAAACCATGTTCTGTGTAACTGTACAGTATGTAAGATGAAAATACATTTAAGGCTTCATGGGTTTTGGTCCCATGATACATTCCATTGTCATCTTCTATTTCATAAATAGAAAATCATACACAGCTGCAAACTACAAGCCTTATTTGGTGTCTTTAGTCAGCCTAATAATTCCATTTCACTTTACCCGTGCAACACAATTGCCCCCTTATTAAATACAGAACACCAAAACCTATTCTCCCTTTTTACACCCTTACATATGACAATATGGACCCACCTAAATGTCCACACAGGAGCCTTAGGAGAAGTAAAACCTCCTCATAGCCTAGTGTGCCTTCCCCATCTCTCTACTATATGGAGAAAGTAGGGGCAGACCACCCTTACCATAAGTGTATTGCTAAGAAACGAATGGGCTAGGACATTAGTGGAATCTTGGCTCTCTCCCTCAACATACTGCCAGCACACCTGCCCTTTGCTCATGAGTGGGTGGGAAATAATCTGTTATTGATATAAAACAGTAACCCATGGGATATTTAACTATTAACCCTCCCATTAATTTCCAGGAGCAAGTGGTGGAGCAGGGAAAGAATCAGGACTCTCAAAATTCCTTCCTCAGGAGTTCCTGAGGCAGTACAGATGCACATAGTCCCTTTCCTAGGGCTTACTGAATCAGCACATCCTAGACGTCAGAATATTGCCAAGTTCAGCTCCTCTTTAGAGGCCTAGCTTCCTGCTACTTCTTCAAAACTCTTAGGCTATGTCTACACTACAGGCTTCTTGCGCAAGAAGGTTTTTGCGGAAAAGGTCTTCCGCAAAAACTTCTTGTGCAAGAGCGCATCCACACTGCAAAAGCACATTGAAAAAGCAATGTACTTTTGTGCAAGAGAGCATCCAGACTGCACGGACTCTCTCTTGAAAAGAAACTCTGATTGCTATTTACAGAATGGCCACCAGGACACCTGTGCTTTTTTTGATTGCCTCTTTTTGTGCAAAAAACCCTTGTTCCCCGTCTACACACACCTTTTTGCTCAAGAGTTCTTACGCAAAAAGGAGTTATTCCTCATAGAAGGAAGAATACCTATATCGGAAAAACCCCTCTGTTCTTTCATTTTACTTGCGCAAAAACACGCTTGAGGTGTGGACTCTCTAGTGTAGCCCTAGCCCTGTAGACACCAGGAAATGCTTCTAAAGTGGCAGTAGAGTTACTTTGATGGCTCTCTCAGAATATCATTAAGATGTACCTCACACATTTATATTCATTATATGAAGCTTGGGAATAGGTTTTTAATTTATTTAAAAAGTATTTTAATGGGATTTTAAATACTGAGCAAAATTTCAAATGGTTTATGTGTGAAAATAAATCTATTTACTGAACACACATTATTCAGAGTATTCCTCAGCTGTTTTTCTGGCACAGATATTTTGCTTTGAAAACAAGAGATTTCTGCCTCAGAGCGCATCTTCAATTACTGTAAGATCCTGTGGTGAAGTCACAATGCTGAAATTGTGATATAATAATAATTACCATAGTAACCATTGAGGTGTGTTAAATACAGGACTATCATTCAATTGGAAGTTCAACCTAGAGAAACTGGGTATTAAGCAGAAAGTCCCTGTTCCAAACATAATATCTGCAATAATAGTGAACACAGTGGAGAACATAATGCTTCCCCAGGGAGCGCAAAATAATTAGTGGGAAATTAAATTGGTTGGTGTATATAAGTTTTCCTTTCCCAATTATGCTCCAGTGGAAAAAAAATCTTCTTTAAAATAAACTAGTAAGGATATATGATAGCACGAAGCAGAGGGGACTCTAGTTATAGGCAAAATAGGCCTAGGGCAGGGGCAGCTGGGCCAATCCTCATGGTCACAATAGCACTCACGCAGTTTTAGCTAGCCTGCTTCTTGACAGAGAAGCAGCTGGATCAAACCTGATGTGGCGCTGCACACTAGTGCACCACCACCATCAAATTGTCAGAAAACTCACTGCAAGCACACACACCAGAAAATTTTGATGGTACACCAATCTAACTGAGCACCTCTGTTTTAAGCGTCAGGAGCAGGGGTAGCACAGTGAAGTTTTGCCTAGAGCTGCAGATTATCTTGCGCAGCCTCTGGCTTCAGGAGTATTGTTTCTGCTATTGTTCAGCCAGATGCCCCTATGTAGATGTTAATCTCTTCATCCAGATGTAGAAGAGTTCATTTGCCACTGACATGTGCCCTTATGGCTGTGCCTGGCTCAGGAGGAGGTCCCTGTCAACATCTTCTCCAGCCCTGAAATGATCTGCTCTTTTCATGACTCAGCCCTCCAGCCAAATCATAATTAGTCTCACCCATTCTGCAGTATACAAAGGGTTCAATAAGCTAACTTCAAACAAACATAACTTCATGCTTTCCCAGGCTCTTCAAGGTTGTCCTCCTGCTCTTGTGTGCAGCAACACCTCCAAGGACTTTTTTCACAGAAGTCCAGCTCCAAACTCAAATAGCTCTTCTCCCCCTTGTATCAAGGTTCACACAAGAACATAAGAAAGGCCATCCTGGGTCAGACCAATGGTCCATCTAGCCCAGTATCCTGTCTGCTGACAGCAGCCAAATGCCAGATGTCCCACAGGGAGCGAACAGAACTGGTAATCCTCAAGTGAGCCCTCTCCTGTCACCCATTTCCAGCCTCTGACAAACAGAGGCTAGGGACACCATTCCTATCCATCCTGGCTAATAAGATTTTCCCACATCACTTCACTGGAAGTCTTCTTACCATGGCATTTCTTCAGGCACCACTTCTCTTTGGACTTACTCTACATCTGCTCCCCTTTCTCTCTCAGGTCTTTCCTCTACTCCCTAGCAGGCAGAGAGGGACAACAGAGTTCTTCCCCTCACTCCCTGCATCCCCCCTCTTCCCTGGGCTTCCTCTCTTTATTCTCACCACCCAGGTCCTCCTTCAGCTGGGCTTTATCTTTAAGAAGGCCAGAAGTTTAATTGTCCCCTCAGGCCCACTTTAACCCCTTCACTACCTGTGTAGGGTACATAAGATTGCACCCAGTAACCCCCTCTGTACTACCTCTACCATGCAGTTGCAGCATCTGCTTATATTGATTGTCCACCTTTTATGCCTCTTCTGCAACACTGAGTGAATGCATTCCCTGTCTTTTCAGATAACTCCCATCCGACTGTTAAATGACCCTTTTTGTCATCTAGAAGATCCTCTTGAAACCACAATCCTCTTTCCTTTGTCTATAGCTCCTTTTTCTGATGCCTCTCCATAGCCTTCGTCACCTTCACCAGCTTTTCCACATAGACTTGCTACTTCGGCCACTACTTCCTCAATTCCTATTTCCTTAGGTACCTGTGCTGTTTGAGCCTCTGGGAGTTTCACCCAACTTCTCACTGGGCTTCCAGCAGCCTTAACAGGCAACTTATCCCACATCAGCTTTTGAGTTGTAGTCTGAGTACCTTCTTGAAATTCATTTTTGTCCCTAGATCTTCAGCTTCGCACGATCTCCTCTTTTCTTCTTCAAATATTTTTTCTTCTTCAGAAAATGTAGTTTCCTCTTACTACCTTCTCAGTTTCCTGTGAGGCCCTCTTTATTGAGTCCTGTGAGGATAGTGCCCCTTTATTGAGTCCACTTCCCTACGAAACAATCCAAGCAACCCTCCCATCCACATCACACCAGTAGGCCATATCTCTGCAGCTTTTTTTAGGATTTTGGCACTGGAAGACAAATCATCTCACATGTCATATTGGAACATGTTCATCCCAGCCTCTGGTTCATGAAGGGTGAACCTAGAGAGAATGAGAGAAGGCCTGAACAAGAAGTTGCCTATCTGCGAGTTACAGGGTCCATGACCTGGAACCCAATGTCATGGGAGAGAAGGCACAGGAGCCAGGGGCAAGAGGCAGCTGGGTTGTTGGTGGCCAGCAGCAGCTTGGAGGTATTCCCTGCCTTTCAACATTGTGCGGGCTTGAAGGGACAAGCTGCTTCTAGCCATAGGGTAGCAGGGTTGGGGTTGGGAGGAAAGAGATGTCCTCTGGAAAAACACCCTGACAGTATCTTTATCCAGGATCTCCAGTTGGTTTTGTTGCTGCTCCTCTGTCTGAGAGAGTTACTTCTGCAGATCCAATTGTAATATTTGTTCTCCAAAAACTGCTGAATGGCTGTCTACATCTGCTTTACTTACCTATTTGTATCAAGCTGGTACAGGAATCTGGTGAACACCACTAACCCTCCATGCCAGCTTAAGAGTGCAAACCTTCTTTCACTAAATAAACAAACAAACAAACAAATAAAATTTTTGTGTACTTCAAATCAATGTTTAAATCTCCCCACCCACCCTCCTTTTTTCTGTCTTTGAACCAATGGCCCTCCATACTCTTACCTTAGTTCAAGGCAGTGGTTTTGACCCCTTTCATCATATGAGTTTAAGGGTGAACCTAGAGAGAATGAGAAAAGGCCTGAAAATAGGTTGACTGTTTGCTGTTTACAGATACCTAAACTGGAACCCAATGTCATGGGAGAGCCTGGGTACCCCTATCATTAACTGGGGAAGGTGGCATAGAGGCCTATGAAGAGGACAAAGACAACTGAAAACCCTGAGAGAAGGGTGTGAGCACCAGAGGGCCCAGAACGTGGACAGAGACCTTTTGTAAGGGTATTAGACTCTCTGTAATGGAAAGAAAGTGGAACTGAAATATGACCTGGCTGGAGGGCCATGTCCAGAGAAGTGGAAAACTATCACAGTTTCTGAGATCCCAGTAAGTGCTAGAGGGGAACAAACAGCTATGCCATACTCAGTCACAAAGGGACATTCCAACAGTGAGACTAATCTTGTACATCCAGTTCTTATAGTCAATGAGTAGTCCTGTGGCACCTTAGAGACTAACCAAAATATATAGAATCCTGAGCTTTCGTGGGTAAAACCCACTTCATCAGATGAATTGAGTGGAAATAACAGAAACAAAGATATATATATAACAGCAGAAGCAGTGCCTGTCAATTGTAGGACCATGTTAATGAGGCTAATTAAGTGGGCTAGCTGTAGCCCACACATAGCTTTTGACATGGAAATGCACATGTTAAAGGCAAGAGAAATTGGCTTTGTAATATGTCAACCAGTTAATGTTTTTGTTCAAGCTCAGGATAACAGTGTCAAATCTGTAAATAATTTCCAGTTTTGCAAACTCTAACTGGTTAGAGAAATCCCTTTGTAGAAGAATGGCTACTTTTAAATATATCATTGAGTGAGCAGGCAGGTTGAACTGTTCCCCTTCAGGTTTATGTACTCTGAGCCAAACTAAAGACTCCTATCAGAAGAAGTATAAGTACCAATAGGCCAAACTTTATATTAAAAATGTGTGAAGAAATAGGCTAGGGTGGCATTATGTTGTATCATCATGTGATAAATATGCATAAGAGAGCAAGAAGTTAACATTGTATAGGTAACCATAAGGTTGGCAGACCTTGACCTTTGTGGTAACCTTAAAAACCAGTATGAATGTAATTTTTTTTCATATGGACTCATATAAGTAGCTTTACATTTTCCAAATGGCAAAAGCAATGTGTCCACACAACTGTTTTAGTCTTTCAGCACATCCCAAAGGATGATGATGGGTTGGGATGGAAAACAGCAGCATAGGACTGTGCTGGATATTCTATACAATGTGAAAATTGTTATTATACTGGTGTGAGATTATTTGATTTGATCTTGGAAAAGAGAAGATTGAAAGGGGACATGACAGTGGTTTTCAGGTATCTAAAAGGGTGTCATAAGGAGGAGAGAGAAAACTTGTTCTTCCTGGCCTCTGAGGATAGAACAAGAAGCAATGGGCTTAAACTGCAGCAAGGGAGGTTTAGGTTGGTCATTAGGAAAAAGTTTCTAACTGTCAGGGTGGTTAAACACTGGAATAAATTGCCTAGGAAGGTTGTGGAATCTCCATCTCTGGAGATATTTAAGAGTGGGTTAGATAAATGTCTGTCAGGGATGGTCTAGACAGTACTGGGTCCTGCCATGAGGGCAGGGGACTGCACTTGATGATCTCTTGAGGTCCCTTCCAGTCCTAGTATTCTATGATTCTATGATCCTCTAGGATCTCATAGTTGCAGTTTATGTGACACACTTAACAGAAGAGTCCAGCAAATGCCTATGATCAGGCGCTACTAAAAGCTAATTATCAGTGGGCCCAATTGGGGCTCTGGGGGAACCGATTTTGAAATATAACCAAGCCAGTGATTTAAGTTAGGAAATCAGGAGTATCCGTGGAAAATGTTGTGTTTCTATAATCAGGCGCTACTAAAAGCTAATTATCAGTGGGCCCAATTGGGGCTCTGGGGGAACCGATTTTGAAATATAACCAAGCCAGTGATTTAAGTTAGGAAATCAGGAGTATCCGTGGAAAATGTTGTGTTTCTATAATCAGGTGCTACTAAAAGCTAATTATCAGTGGGCCCAATTGGGGCTAATTATCAGTGGGCCCAATTGGGGAACCGGGGGAACCGATTTCTAGATATAACCAATCCAGTCCTCTTTGTACTGTGAGCTGAATCCTGCAAAGTGCATAATGCCCATGGCACTTGCTGATAACACACACAGCCCTGCCAGGAGAATGCACACAGCCCAAAGGAGGGTGAGTGGTGGGATGTCTCATTTGGGTTTGGGGGGAGGGAAGCAACTTTAATTTCCAGACGGGGTTCAGTCAGAGCCTGGCTGCATGAAGATGTTGAGAGGCTGTGATAGCTGAAGGCTTCTTCCAGCCACAATTAGCAAGGCTAGACCCCAGCAAGAATCAGCCACATTTGGGTCTGTCCTGGAGACCTGCTGGTGCCCTAATATAGGGGAGGTTGCTGATTCTCTGCCCTACTGCAGCCTCTCCCCCATGGGCTTTCCCTTTATGGTGATGCAGGTGCCCACATGCTTTGTCCTCTAGGATCTCGTAGTTGCAGTTTATGTGACACGCTTAACAGAAGAGTCCAGGAAATGCCTATGATCAGGCGCTACTAAAAGCTAATTATCAGTGGGCCCAATTGGGGCTCTGGGGGAACCGATTTAGAGATATAACCAATCCAGTTATTGAAGTTAGGAAATCAGTAGTATCCGTGAAAAATTTGGTGTTTCTAGCTCTTACTGTTTCGGAGATCTTCCGTTTCAGAGATCTGTTGGAATTATCAGTGGGCCCAACTGGGGATCTGGGGGAACCGTGGGAACCAACTTCGAGATATAAGCAATCCAGTTATGTAAGTTAGGAAATCAGTAGTATCTGTGCAAAACTTGGTGCTTCTAGCTCTTACTGATTCGGAGATCTTTCGGGACAAACAAAAAAACTAACTAACTTTCAGAAATATTTATAAGATTGGTCCTGCTTTTAGCAGGGGGTTGGACTCAATGACCTCCCGAGGTCTCTTCTAACCCTATGATTCTATGATTCTATGCATAACATGGGCACCTCAGGCTTATTAGGGTAGTAATTCCCAGAAAAGAATTAACACACAGTACAAGTGAAGGATAAACTACAGGAGAAATGAAATAAAGAAGCAGAAACAGCCCAAGTGGACTAATAGCATTAGCACAGGAAAGCACAGGAGCACTTCAAAATGAAGAAAAGCAGGAGAAAGCAAATTATAATATCTGCTCATAAATATGGATCCCTGCAGAACAAAGGGCTCTGCATATAAACTGTGGTTGAAGTGCCTTATGCAGTTTATCTAAGGCTGCCCAAAAATACTTTAAGGGTACAGCTACACTCCAGAGGAAGATCAAAGCTGCTGTTGTCAATCTTCCAGGGTTTAAATTAGTGGTCTAGATAAGACAGCTAATTCAAAGTGAGAGGGGCACTCTGGTTAATGCCAGTAACCCTGCTTTCATGAGGAATAAGGGTAGTCAACGGAAGAGTATTCTTCCTTCGACTTCCTGTTGTGTAGACAGTGACAAAAATTGAGTTGAGCTACTTCAACTTCAGCTACTCAAATATCGTAGCTAAATTTGCATATCATAATTTGACTTTGTCCTGAAGTGTAGACATACGCTAAGAGAACTACCCCCTGAGACTCATGGGCTCTGTTAAGAAGTAATTATTAAAAGAGCATTTAAAACATAGTTGAGCTGCTCATGCCATTTTTAGTCTAAACTGAATCAGAGGTATAAATTTGGTTATATAATAAGTATCTTGTTCTACTAAATTGTATATGACAAAGCTCAAATAAGATAAAAAAAATTAAAGACTTTGCAAATTTCATGCCAAGAATGCAGCAATATCAAGTAATATTATTACCTTTGCTTTTACAAAATATAAAGACATCTAAATAGGAATGATTCTCCACAGTGCAAGTATTCAACTTGTGTAACAGGTAACTAACAGAAAACAGCTAACTGAAATTCTAGTGTACCAGCTAGCTAATGATTTCCTCGCTACAATTTTTTTTTCACTGATGGGTTCATTGATTCTGAAACTTGATCAGTAACATCAGTGCTGAGATACTCAGAGCTACATTACATGCTAGACAAACCAGCAGAGACAATTCCAATAACATACAAATTATGAAGATATAGAGTCAGTTTCAAGATTCAGTATAACAGCTGAATTATCTATATTCCAGAATCTAATTCAAATAAAGCACATACAGGAAAAGCAAACAAACTTTTTGTGCATTCATTCCATCCAGGCGAAGTTATACAGAGAAGAAAATAATTTGCAACAGTCCCTATTAATGTGACAACTAGGCACTATTTCCTATGAGAAAATATCTGATGAAAAGCTGAATGAAAGAATAGGGTCTCAGTCTTTTCCTGAAAAAGTCTGAAAGAGGGGCAATGGTTAATGGAGATTGCCACTCAAGCAGAAATTCATTTGCTTTTTTATTCTTGGTCTGAATCTCAAAAAGGTCAATTGCTTCATATTGTGTTCATCAGATGCTATAGTGGGAGAAGAAATAGACCCAGACAATCAATAAAACTACTGAGATTTTTTTGAAACACAACATCATAAGGCTGCATGGAGGTTTAGGCCCTCATCCACAGAAGTTCTGAGCACCCTTAACTCCCAGGGTAAACTCAACTCCATATAGGATATAGTCCTTAGTAAGAAATGAATGTTTGGTCATCAAGCAACATGGCTACTATGTGTGGTTTAAGGAAACACAGGTGAACTAAGTATGTATGTGTTCAAGAGGCAACAGCAGTTATCTTTCAGTACATTAAATAGCAAGTCTCTTCTAAAAAGAGACTATCAAAATGGTATGGTGGGTTTCCTTCTTTATTATCTCTCAGTAATTTCTATATCAAATAATTGCAATTAAAATGATTTTCCTTCTGCCAGCGCCTCAAAATCAGCTTAGGTTCTGACAGTCGAGTCTTTCTATCTCAGGATCATAGCCAACAACATAATTTCTGCAGGTATAGTTGAGTCCATGGTTCACTTCGGTGGGTTTGGGGTTTGCAGATGTGAAAGTGAGTGGAATTTAGCAAACAATTCTATTGATGATATAAGCAGTTCTAACTTAGAATACACCAAGTGAACTGATTTGTTGAGCAGGATGGTTCCAATTTTGCAGTTACTTTCTGAATACAACTGCACTCTAAACTGAAATGACCCTTGATACATTAAAAATAACTTTTTGGGGATGATGATCAAACTGGGTTAACAAATCTTAAAATAAGTGTCCAAAAAGATATTAATTTTATTAAAAGCGAAGTGTTACCAGATAGTTTAATTGTTTCCTTGAATTGAGGCCATATATATCTTTGATAAGACTATATAAAGTGCAAATATATCACTGCCAAGTAACAACTGGCAATGATGGTGCCTTAAAAGCTGAGTTTTGATGCTTCTTTGAGGTTTTGCTCCTGAATGAGTTTCTTTCTTTCTCAGTTAAAACAGCATCACAGTCTGAAAAATAAATGAGAATTTACTTGCTCAAGGAGGAAATTTAATTTATAAAATACCAAATTAAGTTCAAGAATAAATATAACAAGATTAAGAATTTTGAAAGATGTATTACATGCATTGTATTGGAATCGGGAGAAAAAATTCCTCAAAACAAATCTATCTTTTACTTGATTGTATTGACAGATTTCTACCCAATCAATTACTGTTGGAGAGTGATGTATGAGATTAGAACTTCTGGCTTTCAAATATTATATTTTTTTCTTAAGGAATTGGCAAATTCATGCTATTTTCCTTCTCATCATAGAGAGATCCACCAGCTTTTACTAAGTTTGCAATAAGGAATCTGACATTTTTTTTTTAGACTTTGCTTTCAAATGTTCATCTGGTTCATTTTCCCTAGTCTCAGTTTTATGTTTTGTGAGATTACAATAACTATATTCAATTTCTGGTACTTTTGGGCAATGTTTGTTTAGAGAGACTATCTCAGTTCAGTTGAAACATCTGGTTTTCAGTCAGGTCCTGCTCTTATCCAATTTTCCAGCTGACTTGATTAATGCACTAAATTGACTGAGTGGCCCATCTGCATGCATTCAATCTCAGTGGCCAACCTTTCACCATCTCCAGAAAACTGACTTGTACACTGGCCACAAACAGGAAGCACCATGCACTGTAGGCAAGTCTTCGTAATAAAATACTAGATTGGCATCTGTATGTTATTTAAAAAGTAAAATGTGCTGATAATTTAAAAAATATTTATTTCTCCATGAAATGTGTTCTGCTGATCAGAACATATAACCCTCAAACATTTATAGGCTTACTTGGAAAACTAACTCCAAGATGTTACTGTGCTCTTGCACATGAACAGACTGCTGACAGCTAATCTCCCTGATTATGTAAAGATGGAATTATAGCATGAATTACTGACAGGCTGGTGGGTTTGGATTCCCCACTTCAAGAGTATTGAATTCTTTCTTTTATGCTCTGTGACAAATGACCTACCTAGCTGTTCGGCCATGCAGTGGAACAAGCTGACGAGACAGCTGATGCTGGCAAGAAAGCAGTGATGCTGGAAAAGTCTCACTGCAGAAGACATACAACCCTTCAATGAAAGCAGATTATCTCAGTATAATTAACATTATTTTCTCTGTCTCAGCTTTATACCTTAGGAGCAGTTGTGTTTGTTTCTGCTGTGCATGAAAGGGCTCTATTCATTAAAAGTTATATACATTTACATTAAGGAGAAAATAGGCAGACTCGTGCCTCATCAGGGAGCCTGCAAAATGCGCACTCAATACACAAAAGAAACATAGAAATATCGTCAGTGAAAAACATGAGTCATGGGTATCCTTCCCCACTCACCAACTCACATTTCTTAAATGTAGGCAGGATGTTTGCTACACACAGAATATGTGCTGGGATTTTTTTAAGAAAAGGACTGCAGACACACTCAGGTACCTAAAAAGCATATGTGTGGTGCTGAATAAGTGGCTTAAGCACCGGTTTTGATAAGTAACAGAAGTGATCACTTTTTTCAAACATTCTCATCAACCCGCAACTACCCTTATGGAATTGTAGAGGAGTAGTTCCTCCTTGCACTGAGTTGAAGGACAGCTTAGTGATCTAAGCATTGTGGTTAAAACACCTACCATCATGACAATTACTGCTTTGAATGCTACAGAAACAACTGAACCCCTAATCCATCTGTAACCCCAAGTAGAGTGACTGGATGTCCTGATTTTATAGGGACAGTGCTGATGCTTGGGGTTTTATCTTATATAGGTGCCTATTACCCCTTCAACTCCCCATCCCAATTTTTCACACATGCTATCTGGTAACCCCACCCCCAAGGAGCTTATATACATTCTTGGGTCTTTCTGTGGTTGTAACTGAAGCAGAGGTGCTGCTCCTGGGAGGAAGGGGGACCAAGGGCAAACTCAGAGCCCAATAGGCAGCTGTAAGGTGGGATAACGGCCCTTGTTAGCTTGCAAGAGAATAGCGGGTATTCCTGGATGGCCTCCATCATGCCGCTCAGAGGAGGAGAGAAAGGAGGGGCAGAGTCCAATGACTGACAAGTGAAAGCCCACAAAGACAAGCTATCCCAAATGATAGGAAGTGAGATGCCCACATCTGAGAGCACTGTAAAAGAGGAAAAGCCATTTTGGAATAAGCTAGAGCAGGGTTTTCAAACTCCTGGCCTGTGGGCCATCTACAGTTGGAGCATATTCTCAAACTGGCCTAGAACACATAGGCCAGAACTGGCCTAGAACTGCCTGTCCCTATCTTCCCAAACTCCACTGCTTCCTGCCACCACCCTACCCTCTCCCCCCCCAACCCCGCATCCATTGCACCCTGTCTCTCAAGGACCTGGTGCAGAGCAGCTTAAACAGTTGGGTCCCCCACACTTCCCACCGAGGTGGGAGCCATGGCCCATGTAATCCCCAAGGCTGTGTCCGTGGACATGGGATGTAATGGGTGGGAGGGGGCAGGATGGTGATGAGAAAGGGCAAGGTTTGGGGGACAGGTTCGGACACTGCTCTCCCACCCCCCACCAGGTCTTGTGGTCAGGTTTGTAAATATGCTCCGGCATGTAGATGGCCTGAGGGCTTTCAGTTTGAGACTCCTAAGCTTGAGTCAGCCACGGACAGTACAGGACTTATTGTTTGGTGAACTCCTGACTCCTGGGGTGCATGCAAGTTTCCCCTGACAACTGGCTTCTGGGTACCCGCAAGCAAGATCCCTCAGCTTGGTCCTTTCCCTCTTCATGGTGACTCCCAGTTTAAAGAGTTTTGCTGGGAAAACTCCCTACCCATCCAGGCTGAGTGAGTACTTTAGATGTCTACATAAAATCAATCGCCACATGGCACCACTGCTCTACTTTTAGGTCAGGGTTGCCCACTTGCTGTAAGTCAGATAAAAATTTAAATAAATGTGTTAATTTTATTTAGAGAACAAGGAAAGAAGCTATATTATACAACCTGACCAGGGAGTCTAATTTTCCATGACAACCCCATTATCCAATAAAAAACCATAAAAATCTGCATTTTTCCATGATTCAAATGAAGTTTCTTAGTACAGGTGTAAGTTCTTGCCACTGCTGGAGAAGTTGTGAAGTAAATGTAAATTGCCCACGTTGATTAGCAGGGACCCTAGTTTTTTCTGGTAAAAAAAATCCTTCAGAATTCTCCAATAAAAACATAAAAATCTGGTTTACTGCAGTTAAAATGAAACACTGAACTTCAGTTTCCCTAGCCACAATGTATATAGATATTAGTGGAACACAATGTTTTACTGATGTAAAATATAACCCTTTTTATTGGAGCCTCCTTTATCCAGATCTCTTTATTCACCAAACAACCAGATGTCTGGGCTGACAGCAGTGAGACTCAGACAGTTATCTCCTGGGCCTCTGGAACTCTGGCAGTCAGCCATATCGGGCTAACAGTCTAAGCCCCAGTCATACAGTGCTGATAATCCAGTCCCAATTAGATAGTACAAACAGGGTTCCAGTGTAAATTTAAAGCACATCCAAAAATCAACCACAAGGGAAGGTTGTGCACATTGAATACATGACACTGGCAGTTTCAGTAAAATATAGTTAATAGTTAACATATGGGCTTGGTGTTTTTTCCCCACCAAAATGTAACAGCTAAACATTTTTCTGTAAAAACACAAATTCCTTCTGGAGCTGACTGCCTGAGCCCCACCGAGCCTGACTGCCCCAGCCCCACTTCTTCCAGTTCCAGCTATTGGTTGTTCAGTGAATATAGACAGCCTGATAATGGATGCTTGGATAAACAGGGTTCCTCGGTATATCAATAGAACATTGTGTTCAAGTTATATCTATATATATGGGGTTAGTGAAACTAAAGTTCAGTGTTTCATTTTCACTGCAGAAAATAACATGTATTTTTGGTTTTTATTGGAGAAATTTGAGGGATTTTTATCACAGAAAACTAGCGTCCCTGCTGATCAGTGTGGGCAATTTACCCCTCCTCCACAACTTCTCCAAAAGTGGCAAACATTTGCACTTGTTCCAGGAACTTTCATGGAGGCTGCAGCAGGTGTACATTCATCGGACCCCATTTCAATTCCCAGAATGCATGAAGCCCACAAGGTGTGGTAAGGCCAAAGACTTCAATAGTAAATTCAAAGAGACTCATCTTACATAACCATTCTATGAGGAGTCTGACAGGGTCCAGTCAGGGGTCCTTAGTGCTAAGTGTGAAGTGGTTCATGATCCCCTCTTCAACCTTACCAAAAGAAGAAGAGGGTCCATGGAGGCCCATAAGGTGAGGAATATGTGATTCAGCAGCTTTTCCCAAAGGAGCAGGTTGAAGAAGTTCACCATCCTCTGATGAACCTGAGGAGGTCACCAAGCCAAAGGAGGAGCCCAGAAACCAAGGATGGTAAGTTACAATGCCTTCCCCCCATATGTATCCCCTCTTGCTCTGGTGGTAAATTCCCAATATCCCTGGATAATATGCCATGCATTGCTAAGTCTCTGCACATTTCAACTGCAAGGCAGGAGTCACAGCATTGTTATGCCCTATTCCCATTTACCAAAATCCTATAATCTCCTCCCCATCTAGCCTTCTCCTCAGTTCCACTCCAATATGGTCCTCCAGTAAGTCAGCATTTTAAATCAATGATTTGACTGATTTCTGATAAACTACAATTAGGATTTGGCTTCTAGAGTTATTTGTTCAAACACTTTATGCAGGAAAAATCAGTGTGTCTTTGTTTTCAGGCAGGAACCGGGTAGTCAAGGGTGTGGAGGGAGGGTATAGAACAATCCCAAACGGGGAAGGGAAGAGAATGCAGCTATAAACAATTACACTTGACTGGCTAAAGAAAATTTAGTTATGGCACTCTGTTCTCCCTTGGAAGATTACACCATCTGAGGGTTTCTCCTACACCCATCAATCTTCCCTTTGGACTGGGGGATGATTGTGGGATGGAGGTCCCAGTTGGAAAAGAGAACAGAACACAATTGTAAAAAACGTACACTTTGTTTTCTAAGGCACAGTAAGGGTGTGTCTAGACTACAGGGTTTTGTCGAAAAAAGTGGACTTTTGTCAACAAAACTATACCTGCGTCTACACTACCCCTGAGTTCGACAGAACTCGGCAGTTTTTTCTACACCGGTAAACCTCATTCTACGAGGAATAACGCCTTTTGTCGACAGAGTTCTGTCGACAGAAGGCGTTATTGCATCTACACTGTCCTTTGCGTCTACACTCTCATGTCGACAAAGTGGCTTGCTTTGTCGACAGAACTGGCTGTAGTCTAGATGCTCTTTGTCGACAGAAGCTTTGTTGACAGTATCTGTTGACAAAGCCTCTCTCGACAAAAGCCTGTAGTCTAGATGTACCCTTAGTTACAGCAGCCTTTTCTCTCTTGGAAGATTACAGTAACTTAATAGTCTCTATCCCTGGTGTCTTCCCTTTTCTCCACAAAGAGCTATGCTGCACAAGCTAGTGAGACTGCAGGTAAAAGGAGAATCTGGAAGGCAGTCAGATAAAAACTATGCAGTGCTTTGTTGTAGTTCTCTGAGGCTAGGAGTTGTGATGCTAAGCTGAATCTTCAGGAAACCTAATGAAGTTGTAGTTTATCTTTCTTTCCCTGTCAGGCAGGCACAAGGCTAGGACTTTCAGGTGAAGCTGGGGAAGGGGAAGAGGAGGAGAAAATTCATGGTTCAGATCCTTTTTTGCATGAAATCTCCCTATGCTAGCTAAAAATATAGTTGATATTCAGTGGAATTGCCTCCTAATCCTCTAAGTATGTTTCAGCAAACTTCTGTTGCAGCATAAACTCCAGCTGGTTCTTCAGGTTCACTGGCAGTGCAAATCTGCTTGGTGTATCTTTGAAGCTGACCAAACCTCTCCGTTCTGCTATATCTAAAGGGCTGACTATTAGCAGAAACATCTCTCTGAGACAGATTAATGGTTCTGTTCCACAATCCTGGAGAGCCATTTCTGATTTCAATTATGGTACCTTGAAAACAGCTCTGCTCTCCAAATGTTGGACAGCCTTAAGGGAAGAACATAGACCCTGGAACATAGACCCCACTGCCCATTGAGACAATATGAACATTGTAAAGTGTGAAAAACACCATTAGGATTTTTCAGTTTGCTCCAAAGAGCAAAAATATTAAGCTCCCCTTCTCTTTAAATTAGCAGATACTTTTGCTCCCAGGAGTAAAACCATGCCATCAAGAACAGGAATGGTACCCCTGAGAAAGCTGAGGGAGACAGAGAAGGACACAGCATCATCTTCTCATGAGTATGGGAGGAGAAAAAGGGGCAATTTGTATTCCTCAGAGCATAGAAGGAGTGGTCTCTCCAGCAGGAGAAAACATTTATGAACTGGCTCATCGATAAGGACATTCCAAAGAGAATGGTAGCATTCCCAAATGGAGGTTATTGAACTGGTGGCTGAAAGAATGTGGTGTCCAACTATTGCTGAGGCCCATCAACCATCAGTGTTGATTCCTCCAGCTGCCATTCAGAGAGCAGCTGAGCCAAAGTATCCTGTTGAAGTGACCTGAAACCCTCCCTGACTAATCAGGATGAGAACAATGAGCCTGCAGGAGCACCTGAGCACAATCGAATACAAACTCTCAAAACCAGACATCCTGGTTTAAACCAATAGTCACTGTCCTCCATCACTGTTTCTGGGGAGGAGGGAAAGATTGATGAAATGATATTAAACTGTGGGCAATGTTCTTGATTGTGAACAATTACTTTGGTAACAATATTTTGAGTTCTTTTTCAAAAGCTATCTATTAAACCTTCTATCTTATGATTTTATTAAATAATATGTGTTGTTTAACTGTGTGATGGTCCTTCTTCCTAATAATGAACAGAAAGTGTTTTGGTTTGGTTTTCTCTAGAATGGGACACAAGCTTCCAACCTCATGTAATGATATAGTGTGCAAAAATCTGATACCATCATAGTACAAATATTCTTGAGTCTCTCGGCAGTATTTTAAAGAAGCCTTATTGAAGGCACAGGAACAAACTGTCCTGATGCACAGTAAAAAAAGCAAATGTGGTAGAAGGCCAGCTTTGCTTAGCAGTGAAATCCTTGGTGAGCTTAAACACAAAAGGAAAGCTTACAAGAAGTGGAAACTCGGACAGATGACTAGGGAAGAGTATAAATATATTGCTCGAGAATGCAGAGGAGTAATCAGGAAGGTGAAAGCGCAATTGAAATTGCAGCTAGCAACGGATGTGAAGAGTAACAAGAAAGATTTCTACAGGCATGTTAGCAATAAGATGGTGATCAGGGAGGGTGTAAGGCCCTTACTAGATGAGGGAGGTAACCTAGTGACAGATGTTGTGGGAAAAGCTGAAGTACTCAATCCTTTCTTTGCCTCTGTGTTCACAGACAAGGTCAGCTCACAGAGTACTGCACTAGGCAACACAGTATGGGAAGGAGGTGGATAGCCCTCAGTGGAGGAAGAACAGGTTAAGAACTCCTTAGAAAAGCTAGACATACACAAATCCATGGATCTGAATTTAATGCATATGAGGGAGCTGAGGAAGTTGGCAGATGTCATTGCAGAGCCTTTGGTCATTATCTTTGAAAACTTATGGAGATCGGGAGAGGTCCCGGATGATTGGAAAAAGGCAAATGCAGTGCCCATCTTTAAAAAAGGGAAGAAGGACAATCCAGGGAACTATAGACCGGTCAGCCTCACATCAGTCCTCAGAAAAATCATGGAGGAGATCCTCAAAGAATCCATTTTGAAGTACTTGGAAGAGGGGAAAGTCATCAGGAATAGACAACATGGATTCACCAAGTGCAAGTCATGCCTGACCAACCTAATTAGCTTCTATGATAAGGTAACTTGCTCTATGGACATGGTAAAGTCAGTGGATGTGATATACCTTAACATTAGCAAAGCTTTTGTTACAGTCTCCCATAATAATTTTGCCTACAAGTTAAGGAAATATGTATTGGATAAATGGACTGTAAAGTGGATAGAAAGTTGGTTAGATCGTCGGGCTCAATAGGTAGTGATCAACGGCTCGATGTCTGGCTGGTGGTCAGTTCAAGTGGAGGGCCGGTTTTGTTCAACATCTTCATTAACGACCTGGATGAGGGGATGGATTGCACCCTCAGGAAGTTTGCGGATGACACTAAGCTAGGAGGAGAGGTAGATACGTTGTAGAGCGGGGATAGGGTTCAGAGTCACCTAGACAAATTGGAGGATTGGGCCAAAATAAATCTGATGAGGTTCAACAAGGACAAGTGCAGATTCCTCCACTTGGGATGGAAGAATCCCAAGCACAGTTACAACCTGGGGACCGACTGGCTAAGTAGCAGTTTAGCAGAAAAGCACCTGCAGGTTACAGTGGATGAGAAGCTGGATATATCCCAAGAAGGGTAATGGCATATTAGGATGCATTAGGAGGAGCGTTTCCAGCAGATCTGGAGAAATTAATATTCCCCTTTATTCGGCATTGGTGACACCAGAACTGGAGTATTGCTTCCAGTGCTGCTCCCCTTCCCCACTACAGAAAGGCTATGGACGCATTGAAGAGGGTCGAGCGGAGGGCAACCAAAATGATTAGGGGACTGGAGCACATGACTTACAAGGAGCTGCTGAGGGATTTCAGTTTATTTAGTCTGCAGAAGAGAAGAGTGAGGGGGGATTTGATAGCAGCCTTCAACTTCCTGAAGGGAGGTTCCAAAGAGGATGGAGAGAGGCTGTTCTCAGTAGTGACAGATGGCAGAACAAGGGGCAATGGTCTCAAGTTACAGCAGGGGAGATTTAGGTTGGATATTAGGAAAAAATATTTCGCTAGGAAGGTGGTGAAGCACTGGAATGGGTTACCTTGAGAGGTGGTGGAATTTCCATCCCTAGAGGTTTTTATGTCCCAGCTTAACAAAGCCCTGGCTGGGATGATTTAGTTAGGGTTGGTCCTGCTTTGGGCAGGGAGTTGGACTCGATGACCTCTTGAGGTCTTTTCCAGCCATAGGATTCTATGTGTGATGGGGTGAGGTCACAGAAGATCCCTTGTGGGTGCCTCTCAGAGTGCTGACACAGCCACTGCCATTCGCCTTCCAGCTCTCTGAAGCTTCTCACTGCCCTGTCCTGCTGGGCCATTTCCCTGGTCCCTCCAGCCAAGGCACAGAGCTGAGATTAATGCCCTTCTGAGAAGCAGTACAGACACTGAACCTCTTCAGGTCCAAGGAGCGTGCAGTTTTGGGCTCAGCTTCCTGGGATACCACTCCCCAGATGGGATCAAAACCCCTATGGATTATTTGAGTAAGCCCCCTTTAGCAATGAAAGGAAGAAATGTTCACATTGATTTCACCCCCTCCCCATACACACACAGGTAATAATTGTTTACTTTGGGCTTGATAGAAAATAAAAGTGATTTTTATTAAGTAAAAGCAGCAGGATTTAAGTGGTAATAAGTGAGAACAGGCAGAGCAAAAAAGAATACAAATCAAAAGTAACAAAAAAACGCATCACTAATTCTGACACTAAAATCCTCAGCACAAACTTATTATAAACTCACCTTAAAACTGTTTCTTTTCCAGCAGCTTTCCAAACCAGGAAAAATCTCCACTTTCCCCTGGGGTCTCTGGTTCATCCTCCTTGGGTATGTCCAGCCAGCCAAAAGACTCCTACCTTTCTATTCTTTTTAAAGAATTCCCTTATTGCATGGGGAGTCACCTGGCCACTCCCTACCAACCACTGTTAAGACTTAAGGATAAAAAGCTATTTGCATATGATTGCCCAGACACTGAGGCCTCCCTTGATGACTTTCATTCACAGATTTAAAAAACATAAAGCATTCCACCCCGTATGTCTAATTTTACACAGACAACTGATACATACACCAAAATAAGATAAACAGACCCAGAGGACTAAAACATGAAGATTGATAATTTGCTCAAAGCATCTTTGAGTTATGTACATTGATTGTATGATTCTCCCCAGCCTCAAGATTGAGAAATACCTTTAGACATATACAGATACTTTAGAGGGAGGGGAAAGTGCAGAATATGGTGTTATGTGCATTAAGAAGCAAATACTGTTTTTCTATGTAGTAGATGCCTAAAACAGACATTTATCTATTGATTTTGTGTGAAGGCAGGGGTTTTTAACCTGTGGTCTGTGGACCTCAGTGGGGAGGGGAACCTGCAGACTATGTGTAAGATTTCCAAAGAGGTTAGAACCTCCATTTGAAATTTTTAGAGGTCTGCAAATGAAAAATGATTGAAAACTGCTCTTCTAAGGGCTTTATTAGACACATTGAAAATAAAGAGCCAGTAGCAAAGAAAGAGGGAATACCTGGCAATACAAGGTGTCAGCCAACAATTTTGCTCCTCAAAAAGGTAAACCGTTTCAACCATACCAGGGATTAGTGCTTTCTAAAAGCCATTAATTGCACACAGCACTGCAATAATAAGCATTGATAATAAAAACTCAATAAAGAGAATGCTTACAGTACTCTCTACCCAAAGCTAACCAACATAAACATGTTTAATAAAAATGTAGGTGCTCTCACTAGGAGAGCTAAAGCCTTATGTGCACATTGCACAATGACAGCTTAACACCACAGCTGCCAACATCCACAGCACAAACCCAGCCCCAAGATGATAACCTAACTATCTTATTCTGGACAATGTCACCCAAATGAACAGCTAATGACTTTTGGCTACAGGAGAACAAAACCCACAAAGAGTTCCATAGCCTGGTAGATATGTACCAGTGTTCCCTCATGTGCATGTTTGGCAATCTTCAGGTTGTATCTTCACTAGGGCACAGATAGATGTCTTCCTTTTCCTTCCTATTTTGCCAAGGTGTGAGGATATATGCCATTCCTGATTTTTCTTTGCCTCTGGGAAGGATCAGTATGCACAAGGATGAAACCCTGCTAACTGTACAGAGTTTGTAAACAAAATTTGTCCTGAGCCCATTGGGGATGGAAACAATTCCCTTTATCTTCATAAATGTTATATAGTGCACAGCATGCAATGATTACATGACAGTAATTATGTAATGATTACATGAGAAATGAACAGCATTTATCACCTTGAAATTCAGATGGGTGAATAGGCAATACTAACAGGCTTTCATCCTATACAATGCAAACTCATGAACCATTCTGCAGCTATGTAGCTTTTAACTTAATTCCCTTTTTCCAGGGTAGTTGATGTTGCAGTACAGTTTTATGAGCCAAGATAGGAGTAGGTATACAGGGTCTCTCAAATGAAGAGTTGGCACAGACATGTACCAGACTGTATCATTTCTGGGGAACTAAATCTTTCTTTGCCCCATTACGTACTATCCTGATTTTGTTAGCACCCTGCTCTCATGAACTATTCCAGTGTTTCCTGCATTTGTACTCATGAATCTGCCTGCATGGTTCACTAAGCATTACACAGCAACTGAATAGTAACCTTTTTTGGTTCACATACTCACCTGCCCTTAGTGATAGGTGAAGTATTGGGATAGGGTGCCAGGGTTGGCTCCTGAACAATTCAGAAACCTCATATTTTGAAATACAGCTATGACTTCTGTACCTTTTCTTGTGACAACCATACTTGGGGTAAGTCACACTGTCAATTGTCTCACAAACCTGTACCACAAGGACTTCAAAAGTGGACTTTCCATCCCTAAAGTGATTTACATCAGATCTATATCTATCTTGTATAGCTTGCTGCCACAGGAATATAACAATTTGCTTTTAACTGTCATGACTTTTCTGAATTGAGTCTTCCTATTTTGGGAGGATGGAGCAAGCTCCTCACAGAGGGCCATGAAAGTCTGTTTCCTCATTCAGAAATTCTGAAGCCACTGCTGGTCACCCCAGTTTTCCAAAATGGTGTGATTCTACCACATTGTGTTGATTCTTCTTCACTGGAAGCAACAATTAACAAAAGGGCATACCATAGCAATACTGGCATTCACCATCTCTATGAGTTGGATTAATTGTCATTGACCCTCAACATCAGCTGTCACTGATGTGCTAGAAAATTCATTCAGCAGTTGAGTGTTAAGTGTTCATTCTACTGCATAACATTTATCCAGGAATAAGGAGCAGGAGCACAACCAAATAATCCTTACTCCTCTTTGAAAATTTCCTCCTATTTTTCTAATTCATCATGAAACTCTCTACCTTGTGTTTTTCACATGGTTATAGGTTTTGATATGAATATGTCATTATTGCTCTAGTAGGTACTGTATTATCCACAATTGTATCAGTCAATAGATAGACACATAAAGAGATTAAACGACCTGATCAAAGTCACATAATAATCAGTGACAAACTCCAAGAATCCTGGAGGTCATTCTTTTACTCTAACCCAGGAATATACATAGGGTAACCAACTGGTGAACAATAATCTTTGAAGAAAACTGCTAATATTATTCTCACAATGCAGAGCCTTATAACATAGGCTCTTCATTGTATAGTGTATGTTGCTCATTAATTTAGTACAGTTTGACATATCAAGATAGACCAGGGGTGGGCAAAAGGGCTGGATCTGGCTTGCCAAGTGGGTTGATCCAGCCCACAGAGGCCCTGCAGCGCCCCTGCCCCCAGACCAATTAGGGCCTGAGAGTGGGGGAAGTGCACGAAGTTTCCTCCACCCTGTCAGGGCACGCAAAGTTTCCTCTGCCCTGCCCCCACCTTGCAAGGAGCATGTGGCACTTGGAAGCACCACATGCTCCTGACAGGGCAGGAGGAGACTTCACATGCTCCCTTACCCCCAAGCCCTGATTGGCCTGGGGGCAGAAGGGGGAGCGTGCAAAGTCTCCTCCCATTGCCAGGGGTGTGGGAGTTTAGGGGAAACCTGTGCAGGGGGGAAGGGGGTGCAAAGACTTCATACGCTCCCCCACCCACAGACCAATCATGGTCTGTGGGTGAGGAAGCAGGGATGTATCTTGGCCCTGCCCCTTCCTCTTGAGGCCCCACCCCTTCCGGAGCAGCCCAGGGCTACTTAAAAAATTTCTGAAGTAGCCCCAGGTAAAAATTATTATCTAACCCTGAGATAGACAGAAAGAGAGCGTCTAATGAAAGGAAACATTACCAGAACTGGAACCTACTTTCAAAACATTTGTGAAGCCTAGAGATGAATGACAACTAATAAGAGGTGAATGACAAATAATAAGATGGATATAAACTAAATATTTGGGAAAATGTAGTTGAAGTGATCATTTAGTACTAAGCAAATCACATTACGTATTAAGATCATTCACTTAAATTGTTTACATATGTGGAAATTAAAACTAAATGTTACATTGTGTATTTGACATCTCACTTGCCAAATGAAGGTTATATCTACCATATATTTGAGAGAGTTTGTTTGTCTGTTTGGTCAAGAACTCTTCCTAAATGGTAAGAGCTGGGACCACCACATTCAGTATACACCTTCCTCTTACCATAACTTAAAAGCAAGGTAAGGGTTTGATTGTGCCTGGGTTGTGCCTGGAATGGGATTGCTTTTCATAAAACCTGAAAAAGAGAAAGAATCACCAGGCAAGTGAAAGGGGTTGGTTGGTGGCATGCCCCCACATGTGGGATGACTGCCTCAGGACTTAGTCCCCCCCCCCACCCTTAAGGGAAGGTGGGGTGGCTGAAGTTCCTCCCCCCTCAATTCATATAGGGACATTGCTGGCTGTTGTCCTTCATCAGGGAGCAAGGGGAAAGAGTGCAGTTTGCTCCAGTCCTTACTCTGGCTGGGGGGAGTGCAGGAGAGCACTTAAACCTGGACCTGCCCCACGCAGGGGATATGCAACTGGGACTGCTGGAACTGTAGCAGCTCACCTGGCCTCAAGCTGCTAACGTGAGAGAGGGCTGGGGTAGTCCTCTCTCCCCAGGGCAGCCTGTATATTGAACCCCGCACCTCTGTCCCCACCCCAGAGCAATGATTTGAATGAAGCATGTACATTTTCAGTGTCTTTTAAAAAACCTAAACATTAGTTGAGTCATGAATGGGAGTAACATCAGGTAAATCTTCTAGTTCTAAATACAGACAGAAAGAATGAAAACTGGATGATACTGAAAATGCAAATGCAATCTCTGGCATCAACAGTAGTATTTTAGTGAAATATTTTCCTCTCTCAATAATTCTCCATTTGTATATGGACATATAGTTAACAGGCTCTTTAAGTTAGAGCAAAAATCATGATGATCAATAGTGTGAAGCAGATTGAAGTCTAGACATAACAGTGACTTCATCATCAATTAAGGGCATTTAACCAATTCACAGTTGTGACAGTGCACAATTACAGGTTTCTGTTCGTATCATCTCTGCTCCTGGATTCACAGATAGGAGTCAGTAATGCCTTTATTATGTCCAACTTTCCAAGAGACTATGCCCTTTTCACTGATACATGAAATTAGCCACTCTGGTCTTTTGCCTTTTTCACCTTAAGAATGAACTGTTGTAATACATTCTGTCCCAGCCTGACCTTGAAAGGCTATCGGAAGCTGCAGCTGGAGAATCTTATGCAACCTTAACCAAGCAGTCACTGCCATTCCAACTATGTAACACTTGCAGAAGAGATAAGTCCCTGTGCCCTGGAACATGACCTATCTCCCACTTTGTCTCCTTCAATCTCCATCTCCAGAAGCCCACTCAATTCCTTCTGTATAGAATTCCAGTTGAGCAGACTCCACAGGGTTCCCCCAGGTGAAGGTATGACATCCTCTTTCATCCAAGCAGGGCTGGTGCACCTGCCTCAAAAGAGGGAGCATGCTCTGGCCCATTACAAAAATCCTCTTGATTTGCGAGAGGAATTTTTCTGCGTGTATTCTTTCAAGAAGAGTTAATGCATGGTTATCAGCTTTGCTTATGTCATTTGAGATATTAGGTGGCAGTACAGAGGGATGAAGATCTGCTCACAGCAGATGGTATTACATGTGCCTTCTAATTCCATTGCAAGCTGTGGGAAAGAATGACATAGCTAGAGAGTTGTAATGTGGTTTCATATAAAGTCTTACATAACAGGTCATCTTTGACTTCTAAATATCTCCACGCTGAGAATCTGATCATACACCTCTTAGTTAGGCAACACTCACAGTGAAATCAGTAAAACCTTCATCGGAATAAGGAGTTCAGGACTGTCCCCAGAAACGGCATTCATGAGCAGTCAATATGTTTCTTTATAAGGAAGCATATAAAAAATATCGGATTTACTGAATGGAACACATATTGGCCATAACCAGAGAGCTGATTATTTCAGAATATAAATCAGATAATATTCAACTGTAGATGATCTGGGATTTTATGGATCAAAAGGGAATTAGGGGATAAAGGCGTTAGAGCATGCTTAGTCAAATGCTCAAGTCAGACAGTGGCTGAAGCTGAACTTTCATATGACCTCTGTGATGGCTCTTTATCATACAATCTTTAGATGTTCTGAGTGTAGTCTGGAAGCACCTTGTTGCCTTTCTCTCTCAGGGTATGTCTACACAGCAAAGTTATTTTGGGATACCAGAGGTATCCCAAAATAGCTACCCTGAGTCTTTTGAATGCGTCCACTATTTCGAAATATAGCAGATGTGCTATTTCACCATCTCTGTAAACCTCATATTACAAGGAGTAAGGGATGCCTCGAAATAGCACTTTATTGTGAGATTTGGTGCTGTGCAGACAGTGCCAAATGATGAAATAAGCTATTTAGAAATAGTCTCAAAATAAGCTATGTAATGTGCGTAGCACAAATTGCGTAGCTTATTTCGAGTTTTGGGTTCTGTGTTGACACACCCTCATGGTGCATCTACAGTGCACCCGTAGGTCAAAATAAGATGCACAATTTGAGCTACACAAACTGTGTATCTTATTTTGATCTAATTTCGAAATAGCTTATTTCGAAATTTGGTGCTATTTACACAGCACCAAATTTTGAAATAAAGTGCTATTCTGAAACATCCCTTAACCCTTGTGGAACCCTCATGGATAAGGATTACAGGGACACCGGAATAGCGCACCCATTATTTCACAATCTATTTTGAAATAACAGGCACATTTAAAGATGCAGAATAGCTATTTCAGGATACTTCTGGTATTCCAAAATAGCACCACTGACTAGACATAGCCTCAGAGATTTATGAACATGACTAGAAAAATGGTGGGGGTCATTGTTTATGTCTCAGATTACTTACTAGATACTACACATGCATGAAGATGGTAGAATCCTGCCCTCCATTTTTTTATATTATATTTTTAAATGAATTCACACCTCACCAGAGCCCAGCAGCATGGTGATACATAGCACACTGAAAGCTCTGACTCTTTGAATTCTAAAAGCCTATTGCCTATCAGCAAATGCACTACTGCTTATCTTCTAATGCTTCTCATGTGCTGTTCTCTTGTGCTTTTTCAGTTGCTGGACCCTGCCCGCCCAAGTCTGTCTGCATGTTACAGTCCATATTGCCTGCAACTTTTCCGAAAAGGTACAGGCACTTGTATGACAGAAGGGAGAAAAATAGTCATCTGTCTGTGTTGGAATGCTGCTGTTCTCACTCTTCTATCCACCATTGTGCATTTTATCATATTTGATAATTTTCCAAAGGTGCCTCAGGGTATTTCTGAATAAAAATATCTATTGTGAATATTACTTGATCCCAATATCAGCCTTTTCACCCATACATGCTGTTTTCCTACCTATTTTCCTACTATCGCGCCTATACTATAGAATAGTGATAGGTATCTTCAAAATACCCAAGACTTTGATTTTGAAGGCAGATATTTATATATCATGCCCTCTGCAGAGTCCCATTTAAATCAATGAGCAGGCATAAAGGTCTACTGGTATGAATTCCTTTGCAGGATCAGGTCTAAGGACAGTAGGAAATTGAGAATCTGTATTTCCCATTGCATCTAACCCCCCACTTCATACTATGCATTTCATCTTCATCCTGCCCTATTTTTCTAATTGTAATCTTGCTCATGACCTAGTTCACACTGATACCAGCGACACTGCTCATATGAAAAAAGGGAGTACAATATGGCCTTTTATCAATCCCATTACCATATCCTATTCTGTGTCAATCCTGTGCAATAATAACAGTGTCTTTTTCTGCATGTGCTGAAAATGACAGGATATCACAAGATGTGTAGCTGAAGCAATGAACCTGTTAATAGGGAGATTATCATTGTTAGTGCACAAGTTTCTTTTTTTTTCTAAAGCAACTGTAGGTTATCCATAAAAATCTGCTTGGGTAGCTAGTAAATGTGTGCTTAAACTACTATCGACCAGAAACGCAGAGCTGATCCATCTACATCACATGCCATATGCCAGTTTCTTTACTTAGTCTGTGGGGAAGTAGATCTATTAGAGATTAAGTCCTCAGCACACTCAGAAAACATTTTATCAGATAATGGTGTAAGCATAATGCAATATGTGCAAAAAGATGACACCACTTTGACACTGGTTAAACTTGCTCTGTGTTCACATGCATTATGATAACCAAACCACTGAAAATGTATTGGGCCCTGCAAGTACCAGACATTAGCATAGATCTGTGAAAGTATGTACAATAGCAATATCAAACTGCGGACACTGGCTTCACTTGCTATTCCTCTCCCCAACTCACTTCAGTAACATATTTTTATGTTTCCATCTCTGCATTTTTGCCTTAGACTCTAGTTATTGAACAGCACTCCAATGAAGGAGGAACTATTAACTTAAATCTGACCCAAATTTATATAGGCTTTTACAAAAATTTAAGGCCAATAGAAATATTTCCACTACTAGAAACAAAATCCAGTGAAAACAAACCTTTTCAAATAAACATTCCCTGCATGGATTGAAGCCCTAGTACTATACAGATTCAGGTCTAGCAAAACATTTAAGCTTGTGCTGAATGTTAAGCAAATATGTAGTGTAACCCTTCTGCTAGGAGCTGTTGGCAGCAAAAAGGGCTGGGTTCAATTTTCTAGAAGTTTCTTCTAAATTCTTAAAGAATGCTGGCTCAAGCATCCATTCAGAAATCTCTGGAACTGTTTCCCCACACTGGACACCTGTGTAGAGTAAAATGTCCCAAAATGCCAGCATTGAATCCAAGGGTTTAAAACAAAGAGAACTTTATTGAAAAGTAATAAGGATAAGAAGGGACAACAGAATGGGGGAAAGGAGCAATTAATACATTAAGAGTATTAATCCCAAACTCAGTCTTCCTCCATGTGTTATGAGTGTCTGATGTGTTCTTACCATTTTTCTCCTCCCAGACTTTTCAGATTGTTGTTCAGAACTGATGGAGTCCCAGGATTCTGGCTGTCTTTGCTGCTCTAGGGACTTCACTACCTGACCCAACTGAGGTGAGATTGCTGGTAGGGAGGCCAATACTAGAGTCCTTTAGGTAGACTTCTACTCTGTGATTTCAATCCAGCCCACCTTACTGACCTCAGTCTCAAAACCTCCTCAGCTTTCTAACTTCTACACTTGGGAACAACTGATCACCAGATCAGGTGGATGAGGTAGACGAGGCTTTCTTCAGACAGCTAAGAGAAGCTTGCAGATCACAGGCCCTGGTACTCATGGGGGACTTTAATCACCCTGACATCTGTTGGGAGACCAATACAGCAGTACACAGACAATCCAGGAAATTTTTGGATAATGTTGGGGATAACTAACTGGTACAAGTGCTGAAGGAAACAACCAGGGGCCATGCGCAGCTTGACTTGCTGCTCACAAACAGGGAGGAACTAGTAGGGAAAGTAGAGGTGGGTGGCAACCTGGGAAGCAGTGTTCATGAAATGCTAGATTTCAGGATCCTGACCAAAGGAAGAAAGGAGAGCAGCAAAACACTCACCCTGGACTTCAGAAAAGCAGAATTTGACTCCCTCAGAGAACTGATGGGCAGGATCCCCTGGGATGCTAACATGAAGGGAAAAGTAGTACAGGAGAGCTGGCTGTATTTTAAAGAAGCCTTATTGAAGGCACAGGAACAAACCATCCTGATGCGCAGTAAGAAAAGCAAATATGGTAGGCAACCAGATTGGCTTAACGGGGAAATCCTTGGTGAGCTTAAACACAAAAAGGAAGCTTATAGGAAGTGGAAACTTGGACAGATGATTAGGGAGGAGTATAAATATATTGCTCAAGAATACAGGGGAGCAATCAGAAAGGCAAAAGCACAATTGGAATTGCAGCTGGAAAGGGATGTGAAGGGTAACAAGAAAGGTTTCTACAGGCATGTTAGCAATAAGAGGGTGATTGGAGAGGGTATGGGGCCCTTACTGGATGAGGGAGGTAGCCTAGTGACAGATGATGTGGGAAAAGCTGAAGTACTCTGCTTTTTTTGCCTCTGTCTTCACAGACAAGGTCAGCTCCCAGACTAATGCATTAGGGCAATGCAATATGGGAAGGAGGTGGGCAGCCCTCGGTGGAGAAAGAACAGGTTAAGAACTATTTAGAAAAGCTAGACATACACAAATCTGTGGATCCGGATTTAATGCATCCGAGGATACTGAGGAAGTTAGCAAATGTCATTGCAGAGCCTTTGGTCATTATCTTTGAAAACTCGTGGAGATCGGGAGAGATTCCGGATGATTGGAAAAAGGCAAATGTAGTGCCCATCTTTTAAAAAGGGAAGAAGGACAATCCAGGGAACTATAGACTAGTCAGCCTTACCTCAGTCCCTGGAAAATCAAAGAGGAGATCCTCAAGGAATCCATTTTGAAGCACTTGAAAGAGGGGGATGTGATCAGAAATAGTCAACATGGATTCACCAAAGGCAAGTCATGCCTGACCAATCTGAGTAGCTTCTATGATGAGATAACTGGCTCTGTGGACATGGGGAAGTTAGTGGATGTGATATACCTTGACTTAAGCAAAGCTTTTGATATGCTCTCCCACAATATTCTTGCTAGCAAGTTAAGGAAATATGGATTGGATAAATGGACTGTAAGATGGATAGGAAGCTGGCTAGATTGTCGGGCCCAACAGGTAGTGATCAAACGGCTCGATATCTGGTTGGTGGTCAGTTTCAAGTGGAGTGCCCCAAAGATTGGTTCTTGGGCTGGTTTTATTCAACATCTTCATTAATGCCCCGGATGAGGGGATGATTGCACCATCAGGAAGTTTGCAGATGACACTAAGTGAGGGGGAGAAGTAAATACATTGGAGGGTAGGGATAGGGTCCAGAGTGACCCAGACAAATTGGAGGATTGGGCCAAAAGAAATGTGATGAGGTTCAACAAGAACAAGTTCAGATTCCTGCACTTGGGATGGAAGAATCCCAAGCACTGTTACAGACTAGGGACCGACTGGCTAAGTATCAGTTTAGCAGAAAAGGACCTTGAGATTACTGTGGATGAGAAGCTGGATATCAGTCAACAGTGTGCCCTTGTAGCTAAGAAGGCTAATGGCATATTAGGATGCATTAGGAGGAGCATTGCCAGAAGATCTAGATAAGTTATTATTCCCCTTTATTCGGCACTAGTGAGGCCACATCTGGAATATTGCATCCAATTCTGGGCTTCCCACTATAGAAAGGATGTGGATGCATTGGAGGGGGTTCAGCGGAGGGCAACCAAAATGATTAGGGAGCGGAGCACATGACCTATAAGGAGAGACTGAGGGATTTGGGTTTATTTAGTCTGCAGAAGAGAAGAGTGAGGTGGGATTTGATAGCAGCCTTCAACTTCCTGAAGAGAGGATCCAAAGAGGATGGAAAGAGGCTGTTCACAGTAGTAATGGATAGCAAAACAAGGAGCAATGGTCTCAAGCTACAGTGGGAGAGGTCTAGGTTGGATATTAGGAAAAACTGTTTCACTAGGGGGGAGGTGAAGTACTGGAATGGGTTACCTAAGAAGGTGATGGAATCTCCATTCCTAGAGGTTTTTAAGTCTCGGTTTGACAAAGCCCTAGCTGGGTTGGTTTAGTTGGGACTGGTCCTGCTTTGGGCAGGGGGCTGGACTCGATGACCTCCTGAGGTCTCTTCCAGACCTATGATTGTATGATTCTATATATAGGATCATTAACAGAGTATTTATTATCACACAGAGACTTTCAGTAGAAATCAGACACCTCTTCCCTTTCTCTTCCCCTTTTAGCCTTGTTCAGGCTCCCTTTCCCAACTGTGCTTGGCTGCAACCTTTAAAAGGTGTCAGTCTCTTACCCGTTCATTTCCCAATAGGGTCAATAGTATTTGATTGCCCACAAACTCAAAATTGAACTGTGTTTTAACCAAAATGCCTCAAATTGTCACATAACTAAAATGTAAATGAATCCTGACCCATTCAGTCAATTCCCATAGCTCACTAAGCCCTGGTGTACACTACAGAGTTATTTCAAAATAGCCCCCCTTATTTTGAAATAATAAACAGAGAGTACACACTACCAAGCCAGTTATTTCAAAATAAAGGCTGGTGATTTCAGAATCTGTACTCCTGCTTTCCTCAAGGAATAATGCTTATTTCTAAATAGTTATTTCTAATTAGTGGTAGTGTGGTCGCTTCACTGCTGCTATTTTGAAATAACTACTCCCCAGAGTAAGTCAAAGTAATTACTCCTCAGTCCTTCCTGCAAAAAGTCCACAAAGATCATAAAAATAGTCACAAGTCAATTGATTTTTCCAATGTTTGTAATTTAACAAGCTAAGGTGAAATCAATAATCCAAGTAAGAAATCTTTTTGCAACATACAAATTTCAAAGAAAAAGAAATCTCTGCCATTCCATGGCCACTTCAGGATAGCTACATGAAAAAAATCACTGTTTAATCCACTTCATTTTTAAATGCAAGTCATAAATTTTCTGCCACTCATCTTGGGAGGCTAATCCATTACAATAAAGACTTTTTCTGATATTTAAACTAAATATGCTGTTACTTGTGTTACCTGTCCTTGGAACCAATAAGCCCAGACAAAGGAAGAACTAGAGCAGCACTGAGGTTTGGTTTCTTGGTACAGATTTCAGTGGTATGGCAATACTCTCACACACATCACATTCATGCTGGCAGTTGGAGGCAGGCTGCAAGCATGGCGAAACTCAGTTTTGATTTTGCAAGTGGCTGAGGCTAGCCAGGCTACAGCTACCCAGAGATAGGCCATGAGGCGACAAGAGTCCCTGGAGTTCCTTCGGATCTGCAGGAGGGCTCTACTGTTTCTGGTCTGGTCCTGAGTTTGGCATGCTTTACGTCTTTTTTGAGGAAAGCCCCACCTCTATGCAAGATTCTTCCTTATAGCCATAAAAGGTAATATATGCTGTACTGCCTTATGATTGGCAGTTTCTCACTCACACTTCCTTGTGTATTTCATACATTGACAGGTTACATATTCATAAGCATGAATACAATTGATTCTATAGAGTAAGAAAGCAGCTGCTCAGCATAACAGGAAACTATTCAGATTGCAGCTGCTTGGCATAACAGACCACACCTGAAAGAGCAAATGGGGTGGGGGTGGGCATCTAGCTACAACTTTTAACCTTCTTAGTTCTACTGTATATATCTTTGGTTTCTCTTTCATGCTCACATAGAGATTTCAAATGATGATGAAAGAATGCAACCATTCAGCTACCTACCACCAATGATAGGCACAGTGTAAAGATCCGAATAAAGTAAAATACTAGTGACAAGACACAGGCATTTATTTTCAGATAACTTCATTTACCTGGGGCTGCAGGTAGTTATAATTCAGTCTACGTTGTCCCTTTGGTTTTTGTTTTATTTTGTTTAATTTTTACCCATGGGTATTTTGGAAGTATGCATATGTAAATAGTGACATGGACAAATATTTCAGCCTGGATTTATCTCTGTGGTGGATAAAATGGAACAAGTCCTTCCTGATTTCATGAACATATGAAACACCATTTGCCCTTTCCTATCCTTTCCATCATTCTATGGGTTAATTTGTCCATGGTTTTATAGACATGTGGCTATACCAGAGGTCAATAGCAGGAGCAGTTTCTATAACTAGTCAAACCATTTTAGCAGGAAAAAAACCAGCAAATGGTCTGGTAGCACTTTATAGACTAACAAAACATATAGATGGTATCATGAGCTTTTGTGGACACAGCCCATTTTAGCAGGGTTTGCTAGTCATTTCTGTCTGTCTTAAGAACATAAGAACGGCCATAATGGGTCAGACCAAAGGTCCATCTAGCCCAGAATTCTGTCTTCTGGCAGTGGTCAATGCCAGATGCCTCAGAGGGAGTGAACAGAAATAGGTAATCATCAAGTGAGCCCTCTCCTGTCATCCATTTTCAGCCCCTGACAAACAGAGGGTAGGGACATCATTCCTACCGATCCTGGCTAGTAAGTATTGATGGACCTAACCTCCATGAATTTATCTAGTTCTTTTTTGAATCCTGCTGAAGTCCTGGTCTTCACAATATCTTTCTTATTGTGATCCAACAGTGACAGACAGGATACTATCTGTCTTGTCTGACAAAAACTCTTTCCTGTCAAAATTAAATGTGTATGCCAAGTTTGACTTTTCCTCTGAAGAGCAGTTTATAGATCAGATTTTTTTTAAAAAAGGTACCTACAGGTTCTTGCACAAATTAAGGCATCTATTCAACAATAGATAGGATTTCCTGTGGGGGACAACAAAGTATAATAGGTTGTATCAGCTTAATACATGCAAAGCCCAACCCTGATTAAAAGACTGCATTTTTTATAGACTGGCGCAGTGGAACTTTGAGGCTGGATTTTGGAACTGCTTCTTTCTATTTCAATTTTATGAGTAAAAATAATTTTTTAAAAGGTTTAAGCTTCATCAACCCAATCCTGCTCCCAATAAAGTCAAAATTAAATAGAAGCTGATGAGATATTTACTCAGGAAAGCTGTCTTTGACCAAACAGTTTCTTTAAAACAAAGGAGAAGAAGGGATAATCTAGGAGAGTCTTTCAATGAAAAGCCAGCAGGAAGTAATTACTATATCTGTCATAATTTCCCTCTTTCATCAGTAATCACTGGCTGTTGTATAAAGAATAATGCACTTGGCAGAAAAAGTGGAAGAATAAGAAATGATGAAGTAAAGGGGGATCAAAAATCACACCTAGTTATGTAAATTGGCTTGAATGGAGCTATTACAGTTCACATCAGTTGAGGAGTTGCCCTTTCCTATCCACCTTGTATTAAGAAGGAACTTGTATAAAAAGAACAATTTAAATTACTTTAATAATATGTGCAGGCATCCATAAATTAATTTTCACAGTTCTGTGAACTAGGTAAAGTGTTTTGTAGCTGAAAGGCTGTATGTAAATACGAGGTATTATTATAGCATAAGCAACAGCAACCATTTGGGTTAAGGCTATCTAACTTACAATACTGTGTAAATTGCAAATTTGGCAATATTAGGCTTCCACTGCAAACTTGAGAGCAAGGAGCTCCACTACATGAGGGCTGACAGTGGGAGCCTTGTCACCACCAGGACTCAGAGCAGAAACCCATGCTCTCAGTCCCAGGTGGCTTCTGTCAGTCCCAAGCCCCCCACTCACAGACCACAAGCGACTGAAAGCAGGAGCCACTGCTCTGATCCCCAGGTATTCAAGAGTGGAAAATCACAGAAAAGTAATAATGGACTTTGCTATTGCAAATAATAAGGTCCATAGTTACTTTTAAGCAATTTTTCAATGGCTTGTCTGTAACTTGTGAGTTACTGTGTCTGTAACTCAGCCACAATTTTGTGACAATCATTTCGCAATTCAAGTAGTGCATAACAATTTTCATTATAAATCCCTTGTTTCAGTCAGTTATACCTTTCTGAAACTCAAATCTTTTGTAAAGATGGTCTTTTTAAAACTTTTAACTTTCTGCTATTTTTTCTCAGATTCCCAGATATTTTGAAGCCAAAAAGGATCATTGTGTAAATCTAGTCGGACCTCTTGGTCATAGAATTTCACCCAGTCTTTCCGGCATCCAACACAATAACTTGTGGCTGAGATGCATCTGATCTTTTAGAAGGCATCTAATCATGATTTAAATTTTTTGAGGTGATAGATGAGGCTAGTGGCAAAATACACTTTTTCTATTATAAAATCATTCTTGTAACCAATTTAATGCCATAGCTCTACCATCAATTCAGCTGCAAGTAGGAAGCTGAAATTTGACAGTAAAAGATTTTGTCCAAGTACCTTCAGTATTCCTCAGATAAATGTGTTTTTTTAATTGAGAAAGGAACATTTGAAATTGCATGTTGTACATGAATGGTGGATTTAGTGTGTTTTCTCCCTATACTGTTAAAAGAAGGTAAAGCTTGTGCATGCAATATATCTGCTGGGTAAGCAGTGTACTAAAGATGCGCATACTACAGGGCTAAGCAAAGCACTCCGCAGAAGTCCCTTTCTTACTTTTTACAGACGTAGCCAGGTTTGAAGGAGTTAGGAATGTTATTGCACACTTTGTAAGGTGCACTCAACTCAAATGCATTGTGTAGCTGGAAAAAGGTTCTTTGGACTATCTCCTCCAGATTTGCTTAGGTGCACAGGACAGGACTTTCCAGAAGTGTCAGTCAGTGCTGGATTATAAATTGAACCATGCAATTGGATTTTTTTTTTTTGCAAGCTCACAGACCTTCAAATCAATTAGACAATAAGACTCCCTTTTTGTTTGTTTCTTATTTATTACCTGTTTGCAATTCCCATCTTTTTTTTTCTTTTAAAAGACCTAGGAAATTCCATTAAAAAACCCCTACGTTAATAAAATGTTCATTTTTCATGCTCTAAAAGTCAGGAAATTCAAAAATTAAGGTAGAATTAGCAGCCTTGCTTAGGAATCACAATACAGAACCAGATTTTCAGTCTGACAGGGAAAAAATAGTGGAAACTGCCTATATTTCCACAGCTGGGGATATCGGGTATGTCTACACTGCATGCTTCTTTCGAAATAAGGGAAGCCTCAAAATTAGTCTGGGGCAGGCTTCCCTAATGTAGATGTGATATCTTGATTTATAACCCCAATAGGAACTGAGGAGAAATAACTTAGAATAACCCTGATGAGGGGCTATTTTGAAATAGCAGCAGTAGAGCATCTACACACACCTTATTTTAGCAGTAGTGTATGATTCGTAGCATAGGAGTAAGCTCTCTTTCCAAAAATAAATGTATGCAGGATGAGGCCAATAATTTTGCAGCTAACTGCCTTAGCCTCTAAAATCCACCTAATAAAATTGGCACTGCACAAGCCTGCACCAGTAAATTAGCTTAATAATTAACAGGCTCATTCCCTTAATTAGATCTAAAGAAACTGGTACTTCTGCTTGAAAAGAAAACACATAGTGCCACTGCTGACTAAAACCGCAGGTCAGTAAAGCATCTGCTTAAGTTCCATTGAAGTCAAAGTGACCTAGATACATGTGTAAGTATTATGCTGTACAGAATAGACAGAAAAGGACTTTCTGAATGAAAAGTCTAAGTTGTAAGAGATATCCTTGCCCAATGCTACAATAAAATTAATGTAAAAATGAGATAATGAAGAAAAAAAACCAAGGAGCAACATGCATATCCAAGATTGTGGAGGGAAATATACAGTAGTACTTAAGAAATAATGCATATATAATTAAAGACTGCAACCACTTACTATGCATAAGAGTTACTTATGAGCAACCCTAACTTTATCACTGCCGGTCTTTTAAAATCTCGTCTGTATAATTTAAACATTCTCTTAATGTTGCTTTTAATATGGAATTATTACTGATGGCTTACAGGAATTATTTACACAGCTGAGAAATGAGTGCCACCATTTTAAATATTAGATATACTTTTAAAGCAGATCTACATCAAACGTAATTTTTAAGAAAGGCCATCAGGTTATAATGTCATGACTCCAACTACTTTTGGATGGGCTGTTCATGTAGAATACAATAAGGGAAGGGTATTTTTTTTCTTCAGACCCACATCCATATCTCTTATGTGAAATAAATATTAATTGGTATCATGCAACACCAACAAAAGGAGTGATTCCTAAAATTGAATATGCTCTTTTCACCTGTAACTGTCAAGCACAGTGTTGTCATTCCTTTTTTCTTTTTCCTCAGTTTGTTTTGTGGCACAAGCCCTGAAAATGAATGTGAACTGGAGCCTGCATATATCTGTCCACATCAGAAAGCATTCTTAAGAAATCTTTTAGGAGACGTTATCAACAAAAGCAGATGAAAATCACATCTCTTAATGGGTGGATCATAAAGTCATTTAACATGAAACAGATGAGACAGAGGGGTTTTTTTTTAAAGCTATTTTTGCCTTGAGCATCTCAGTGGGGAGAGGATACAGAGTTTAAGAGAGCTGTGGATTTATTTATAACCCTACTTAAAGCACAAAAATAACTCTGCTTTTTTCATATGCTAGTTCATAAAAAATACTACTCTGGAAAACTGTTCTTAGTTTGCATTAGATTAAGAGATTTTCATCTCATTGAAATTTGTGTAATAAGACAAACCAGAAACTCTTATACATTGTATCCTATCCATCTGAAAGAATACTTATGAAATTAAACAGTCTTAAGAGAAAAATTGTGTTAGCCTGGGTCAAAATGTAAAAGCCAGGTCCCCACACATGTGAATTTAAATGTTCTCCCACCCTATGTCTACACAGCATCATTATTTCGGCATAGCTGATGTTATTCCAAAATAACATAATCCGAGTCTACACTACAAGCAGTTAGTTTGACATAATGTTGAGCTGTAGGACTTCTTACTCTGCCTCCTATAACCCTCATTTTATGAGGATTAAGGGAAGTCAGAGGGAGAGTGCTCTTTCTTGGACTTCCTGCTGTGTAGACAGCGGCAAAAGTCAAAATAAGCTATTTTGACTTAAGTTACACAATTGATGTAGCTCAAGTTGTATAGCTTATTTTGGCTTTAACCCTGCTGTATGGATGTGCCCCCAGAAAGTTCAGTTGGGGGGAAAGTATGGGTACGTCTACACAGTAACGTGTAGCTCAAAATAAGCTACACAATATGAGCTATGCAAATTGCATAGCTTATTTCAAAATAGCTTATTTCAAAATTTGGCATGGTCTACACAGCATTTATTTCAAAATAAATTGCTATTCCAGTATCTTCCTTAATTCTTGTGCAATGAGGTTTATGGGAAGCCAGAATAAGATGTCTGTTATTTCAAATGCATTTTAAAATAATGGGTGTGCTGTTAAGATGTGCAGAATGCTATTTCAGGATAATGGACGTTATCCCAAAATAGCGCTGATGTGTAAACATACCCTATTACAGAGAATGAGTGAGGGACAGGAGAGGAATAGTAAAGAATTGGTCAAGTGAGAGACAATCACCACAGAAAGGAATTACTTTAAGGATGTGGAGGAAAAGGAGGAGGAGACTGTAGATGCGGAATTAGAAGAGACCAAGGGTCTAGGAAGCTACTTATTTTACAAGTAGTTTATCATATAATTGTGCATTATCTATTTTCTTCAATCTTCCTTTGAAACATCTGTGTCAGCCACTTTGGCCAGAGGATACGGGAATGCTGGACCATACATCTGATCCTATATAGCAATTAATATATTCCAAAGGCAAGAGTGAAGGGAAAAAATGCATTGTTAAGGAAGTGGCAGAAAGAGGGAGACATTAAGTAGGATATAGCTAGTAAGGCAAGGTTCAGAAACTTGAATGAACTCTTAGTGAGTTTGGCCCATAAATTAGTTAATTCTCACAACATTTTTAAAAAGCAGGAAGTATCATTACCCTTTTTTGAAAAAGTCAGAAGGTAATCAGTTAAATTTCCCATACAAGCTTTAACTCTACCCTTTTCCTAAATTCCTCATTTAACTTGTAGTTACAGTCAAAGACTGTAGGTAGGTAATAAAATCTCCAGAGCTGTGGGAAGCGTACACTCATCTAAAGAACTTGCTACCCTTGCGCTCATGAGCTTCCTCCAGCATACATGCATTACCAGGTTCTTGGCTGACTTCAGTATAGCAGGTGGTATTAACTGGCCCTTCGCAGCACTTCACAGGCAAATTATGGCTCCTTCAGCATGGTTGCATAATAAGGGAGGGAAAAGACTCCCCACTTACCCTTTCCCTACTCTAGCATACCCATGCAGAACAGCATTTTTTAGTACATTTATCATTTATATCCCTCCATCCCCGCTTAGGAATTTCTTCATGTACATGGTGACTGAGCACTGCTTTACAATCATTTCCAGAAACAGAACCCTATTTAACCTTAGAGCCATCTTGTTAGTTCCACTGCTGCTTATAAAATATAAAACAACATAATTGCAGTGTGGATGTAAAAGTTTAGTATGGGGTGAATGAATTTTGCTACTCTCATTGACTTGCATCCACAAGAGCTGATATTGCTGAGGTTTGAGGCAGGGGCTTGATGAGCCGTTTAACAGAATGTCCCTTATCAGGACTGAAGATAGGTCTTCCATTGAAGCTAAGCCCCTGCCAACTATGTGGCCATTTGATGCAGGACCCCTAGGAAATATGCAAGCCATGCAAATGAGTTCTTAATATCCCAAGCTAGACTGCTGTTTATTCTCTTGCCCATTTGGGAAAGACTGCTGGCCTCAGTGTCTTCTGGCTTATGCAGTTTTCCATTTCTTTTTTCTCCTTTCCCTCCACAGCACTCGATTTTGCTTTTGCTTTGTCCTTATTTTCCTGACAAAGTTATAAGGAGATAACATGTAATAAAAAGTTATTAAAACAATATTAAGTTCTAGACTATACACCCATGGATGCCAGGAAATTCAGAGTTTCTGTTCCCACCCTATTAATATATCTCCTTCATATTGACACATGATTATGTAATGACCCTAATTACAGGCAGTCCCCGGGTTACATGGATCCGACTTACATCGGATCCCTACTTACAAACGGTGTGAGGCAACCCCGCACTAGCTGCGCTCCCCCAGCAGACCGCCGAGACGCGCCGTGGTCCCGCCGCCCACGTCCTCCACGGCGAGAAAAGCGCTCCAGCGTCTCCCTGGTCTGCTGGGCCCCAGCAGACCAGGGAGACGCGGAGCGGCTTTTCTCAGCAGACACCTCAGCTTGAGAATAAAGGACTGAGGGAAGTGAGGTGTGGGAGAATAAAACTGAGCTCTGGAGAAATGTTTGGCTAGAGTTTCCCCTACAATATGTACCAGTTCCGACTTACATACAAATTCAACTTAAGAACAAACCTACAGTCCCTATCTTGTACGTAACCCGGGGACTGCCTGTATACAGTTAGGCCACTTCTACACTATAGGGAAAATCGATGCTGCCATGGTAGATCTTTCAGGGTTTGATTTACCGGATCTAGTGAACACCTGCTAATTCAAACTAAGAGGTCATCCTTGTCGGCACCAGTACTCCTGCTCCTCATGAGGAATAAGGAAAGCCAACGGGAGCTTAAGCCAGCGGAAAGCCATTGACCTCTCGCTATGTGGATAATAATTTAAGATACGCCAGCTCCGGGTACATAATTAATGTAGCTGGATTTGTGTATCTTAAGTCTACCTTCCCTTTAGTGTGATGTGACCTTAATGTATAAGAAGGTAAAATTAAGGTGGTTGTGTAAGATAGACAATCAGTTAGTGTTCCCCCTATGCATTCAGTTCCCTGAGAAATGTCATCTGTTTTTTTATAATTTGGGGGAAAAATTTCACTCATGAGATGTTATCTGCCCAGAAAGATCAGATAAAAGTTTTGTGCTCTCAGGCTCAGATCCTCATCTGTTTGTTTAAATTAACAATGGTGCTACATATGGTACCATCTCATTCCTCAGATATCAAGTTAGACAATGAGCAGGTGTCTTTTTGAAGTGGCTAGATCTATTAGCATTAGCACGCTGTTGGATGTCATGGGCTATTCAGGCCTGTGACATGTGCGACCCTGGAATTCTGGAATCTGGAGAAGAGAATCAGAAATCAACAACTTTATCCCTTTAAAAGTTTAATGATGGTGTAATTTGTTTGTCTTCCCATGCAAGGACTGTGTGTGTGCTTTGAAGTTACTTTAAAAACACAAATACTAAACAAACATATAAAATACACGCTTTTTCAAATGCAACCAGCTAATATACCATGTAACCCTAAAAATCATTATCTGTCACCCCCATAACCTCTATTCAAAAGTCCAGGAAACAAATAAGCCCTGCAGGTAAATAAATTTTACAAATCATAGAATCATAGAACACTAGAATTGGAAGGAACCTCGGGAGGTCATCAAGTCCAGTCCCCTGCCCTCATGGCAGGACCAAGCACTATCCAGATCATTCCTGCTCTTAAATATCTCCAATGATGGAGATTCCACAACCTCCCTAGGCAATTTATTCCAGTGTTTAATCCCCCTGACAATTAGGAAGTTTTTCCTAATGTCCAACCTAAACCTCTCTTGCTGCAATTTAAGCCCATTGCTTCCTGTCCTATCATCAGAGGCCAAGGAGAAAATTTTTTCTCCCTCCTTTTAGATACTTGGTCTTTTAGATACTTGAAAACTGCTATCATGTCCCCTCTCAGTCTTCTCTTTTCTAAAATAAGTCCAACTCTTTCAGTCTTCCCTTACAGGTCATGTTTTTTGGACCTTTAAACATTTCTGTTGCTCTTCTCTGGACCTTCTCCAATTTCTCCACATCTTTCTTGAAATGTGTTGCCCAGAACTGGACACAATACTCCAACTGAGGACTAATCAGTGCTGAGTAGAGTGGAAGAATGACTTCTCATGTCTTGCTCACAACTCTCCTGTTAATGCATCCCAGAATCATGTTTGGGTTTTTTTTGGAATAGTGTCACACTGTTGACTCATATTTAGCTTGTGGTCCTCTAGTATCCATAGACTCCTTTCAGCAGTACTCCTTCCTAGGCAGTCGCTTCCCATTCTATATGTATTAAACTGATTGTTCCTGCCTAAGTGGAGTATTTTGCATTTGTCCTTTATTAAATGTCAGCCTATTTACCTCAGTTTGTCCAGATCATTTTGAATTATGGCCTTACCCTCCAAAGCACTTGAAACCCCTCTCAGCTTGGTATCATCTGCAAATTTAATAATCATACTCTCTATGCCATCATCTAAATCATTGATAAAGATATTGAACAGAACTGATACCAAGACAGACCCCTGCAGAACCCCACTTTTATGCCCTTCCAGCATGACTGTAAACCGTTAATAACTACTCTCTCAAAAAGGTTATCCAGACAGTTATGCACCCACCTTATAGTAGCCCCATCTAGGTTGTATTTGCCTAGTTTATTGATAAGAAGATCATGTGAGACCATATCAAATGCCTTACTAAAGTCTAGGTATACCATGTCCACCATTTCTTCCTTATCCACAAGACTTGTTATCCTATCAAAGAAAGCTCTCAGATTGGTTTGACATAATTTGTTCTTTACAAATCCATGCTGGATGTTACCTATCACCTTATTATCTTCCAAGTGTTTGCAGATTAATTCCTTAATTTGGGGTTATTTTAAAAGAGTGGGGGAGATGACTTCTGAAGGGATCCTTGCAGGCATCATTCAGTTACTACAACACTCAGTTATAATAAGGGGGATCTAGCATAAATGCCTCACTGATCACAGTCATGGTAGTAGATCATGTGGACAGACAGTCTCTCAAGTGCACTACTAGCCACAATTAAAACTGCTTAGCACATGATTCAGAAGCTACTGTAATCTGAATGACAAGAAATAAATCATTCAGATTATCTGCATATGGTTTTAAAAATTTTTAAGCATATTTCATTTGGCATATTTTACTAATCTCTTATCCTGGTCACTGAAATCTCATGCTCTATGAATAATAGTGGAAGCAAAGTCAGAGCCTTTTCCCATACAAATCAGCAGGTTGCTGTTCTTCTGTTAAGCTAAGGCAAAGCACATAAGACAACTGCTTAATACAATCATTTAGCTTCTTATATAGTTTCCATTACAACAGCATATGAGAACCTCACAGAAATTAATTAAGACTCACAACAAAAGGGAAGTATGATTAGCCCCATTTTAACAATGGGGAACTAAGACACTCAGGCTATGTCTACACTACAGGGTTTTTGCGCAAAACGGCTGTTTTTTTGCGCAAAAACCCACACAGCATCCACACCTCAAGCACGTTTTTGCACAAGAAAATTTACAGTGAATTGACAGAACAGAGGGCAGAACAGTGGTACAGGTATTCCTCTTTCTACGAGGAATAACTTCTTTTTGCTCAAGAGCTCTTGTGCAAAAAGTTGTGTATGGACGGGAAACAGGGGTTTTTTTGCGCAAAAACAGCCTTTTGAAACAAGCACAGGTGCCCTGGTGGCCATTCTGCTAATGGCAATCAGAGCTTTCTTGTGAAAGAGCATCCATGCAGTTGGACGCTATCTTGCGCAACAAGTTTTTGCAGAAGATCTCTTCCGCAAAAAGCTTATTGCGCAAGAAGCCTGCAGTGTAGACGTAGCAGAGAGAAAACATTTACAATCTTACTGATTTTAGTTGAGGTGCAGAGTGCTTTACGCTAAGATAATAAACAAAAATCTTCAAAGTACTCAGGTAAGAAACAAAGGAAAATGTGCTGTAGTGCAAGAATCCTTCTCCGGGAACATCTTTCACTCCTTTACTTGGATTTTCTTAAGCCTTTATTCAAGTCTTCCAGTTCTTACTCAGACAGTGCTCCCAATGAGTTCAACTTCAAAGAATTGTTTCACTCCCCCTTATTTTTCCACACTTTGCTTCATTAGGAACAGTCTGGTCTAAAGGGTTCTACATATAATAATTTCCTCACAGAATAAATCCTCTGGATACAGCATCTTGCAGAAATGGATGGGAATCCCTCATTAATAAATGGAGTTCCAAAGGTGCTGAAAGGATTATAAAGAAAGCACTTTATAATAATTATAGCTGTAAGTGAGAATTATATTGCACCAGTTATTCTTGCATTAGGTAAGAAGCATGTCACTAGGCTTCCTCCCAAACCTTCATGTCTTGCTAGATGGATTTCTTTCTGTCTGGCAATTTACTGAACATTCCATAGCCATAATTATTGTCTATAATGAATGTGCCTGACTATATTATTTTAGGCTCCTGAAGCAGCTAACTGGGGCTATGAATAGACTGCCACTTTTTATCAGAAAAAGGTACGCAAATTACACTCCACAATTTGCGTACCTTTTCTGATTGTTTTTTCGGAAGAGGCTTTTCCAATATTTGGCCTGTCTACAGTAGGCCAAATTTCGGAAAAACCTCCTCTTTCAGAAGAGCCCTTCTTCCTCATGACACAAGGAAGATAGGGCTTCTGCAAGAGCACGTCTGCTCTTCTGCAAACAATGTCGGACAAGCAGATGTGTTCCCTGGATGCGGCAGAGTTTTTTGGGATACCTCTGGTATCCCAGAAAAACTTCATAGTCTAGACATAGCTTGAATGTCTATGTCACTGGTACTGCAAGTAGTTATTAAAGAATTAACTATCCCATGAGCCAAAGTTGTCTGTATCCAAATTCATTGATCACACTAAGACTCATCTTTGGGAAGAATCTTACTGGTTTCCAAGAGATTAACAAATGTCACAAATAGTAAAAACATGCAAAAGAGATGAGGAGTCCTGTGGCACCTTATAGACTAACAGATTTATTGGAGCATAAGCTTTCATGGGCAAAGACCCACTTCGTCAGATGCATGGGCTTTTTAATAAAATGTAAATATCTATGCAAGAATGTTCTAGGAATTGGTGATGTAATAATCGATAACTATTTCTATATTCCCATTCCAGCTCTGAAATGCAAATGATTGTAGAAGTCCCCATAACACCTAGATTAGATCCTCAACCAAACCTAGCATATGGCTAAAGGTAAAAGACAAATCAGAAAAATAAATTAATCTGGCATGTCACTTAGATTTCTTCACTCATTTAATCAACATGTACTGTAAACAGTTTTATATATCTGGAAATCAGATTATCTAACATAAAGTAAAAGAATGACAGGATTTGCAGGCTTTGGAAATTAAATTGAGTGATTCATGCCTTTTCTAAAGATCTGAATGACTTTTATATGATGCAACCACTTTATGCTCGCTAATCCTTCTTAAGAAAGAAATGGAAAAATATGCTGATATCACTTTATCTGTACTAATACTTTCACACAAGCATCTTAGAAATACATGCACCCATCACTTTATTTCTTTAATTGGATTTCATTCCTTTACATGATTTTTTCTTTAGCAGAGTTTTGAACAACTATTTAAAATGCTTTTTCTTCTTCCATATACCACTAAAGCTTTAAGACTTGGAGCAATACCAAGCTATTTGCACTAAAAGGTTTTTTGACGTTAAAATAAATTTTGCTAATAGGGTATTTATTTGATAAGGATGCTCTTATAGGAAGTGGAAAGAAGCACTGAAGTTAATCCATGTGTGATTTTATTAATTGAAACATAATTTTGGTTAGAGCAAATGAATCTATTTGCATTTGTCAGCTTTTGTGCTGGGATTTATAAAATGCAACTTGGCTGCAAAAAGTTGTGGAAATGGGTTTGTGATATTAAGTGGGATTTTAGTAGACATAGACTTTTCTCTAAGACAAAGGAGACGGGTGGGGGTGAGAGAGACTCTGGCAAAATACTGACCTTTCAACCACAGTCTGTGACATGGGACTAGAAGTCATTCTCCAACAAACCAATGTTCAAATCATATAACTACATTATTTAGGTCAGCTCATAACCTCTACTAAAATGAAGTTACACAACTGAGCCACCATAGAAAGAAGATTGTGTAACCATTCCACGTCTTCTTAAAGCATCCTCTCAAGTGATAGAAGATATGAATCGCAGAATGATTTGAGTGAGGCACAGTGAAAGGAGACATGTTTGTATTGCTATTCTGTGAACAGCAACTGGCTAATACCAATGAGACAGGAAATATTTTTTTGTCAAGAAACAGCCATTTCTTCTTGTATAAATATTCACCATGGGATGGGGGAATAAAACACAACATGCCAACAATTAAAAATAAAACATAGATGTGTTAGAAATGTGTATATCCTACATTGAGTGTATATATTAAATAGACATAAAGTTTTCACACAGACTTTCTCCTTTCTTACTCCATTTTCCTCCAAGTCTTCCACTTCAGCCCCCGCTATTGACTGAGGGCAAAATCCTGGTCCTATTTAATTTCAAACTCAAATTGACTTCACAGGAGCCAGAATTTCACAAAGGATTTACATAGATGTAGTGATAAGGAGATGAAAATAATTTCTTTCCCTTGGTTTTAATAAGAACCATAGTTTATGTGTCTGCCACAGCTGTGCATTTAATTTCTACTGCATAATGTATTTCTGCATATAGAATGTAAATACATTTCATGTACAAAAACAGAAGCCCAAAATTTTTGACTAAAATTTTAAATAATTAATCAAAAATATGTTAATGAATTTCCAAATTTAGAAAATAAAAAAAATTATGTCAAGTTAAATGTTAATAGTTTTAAAATAATTGAGTTCCAAAAGAAAAACCTACAGTGCAGAACTATAAAATAAAGAAAAACTTGTTTATGGAAACAAATGCCTGGGGTGCACTTTGGAGTACGAACTTCTGGGAGTACTGAATACTCTTTCTTGTGCAGATTCAGTTAAAAGACATGGAGTTTGTTTTTCTTATTTGAAGTTGCAATCACAATATCCTTAAGAAAAAAGACTTACTTTCCGTTTGCCAAGCATCAGCAGAGTAATGAGTTCCTTTTAAGACAGTAGGGGTATGTCTAGACTACAGGCTTTTGTCCACAGAAGCTTTGTCAACAGATACTGTCGACAAAGCTTCTGTCGACAAAGAGCATCTAGACTACATCCAGTTCTGTCAACAAAGCAAGCCGCTTTGTTGACATGACAGTGTAGACGCAAAGGACAGTGTAGATGCAATAACGCCTTCTGTCAACAGAACTCTGTCAACAAAAAGCGTTATTCCTTTTGTCGAATGAGGTTTACGACCATCGAATGAGGTTTACAATCGTCGACAAAACTACTGAGTTCTGTCAACGTTATGTCAACAGAACTCAGCGGCAGTGTAGACACAGGTATAGTTTTGTTGACAAAAGTCCACTTTTTGTTGACAAAACCCTGTAGTCTAAGGGTGCATCTACACATCTACCTAAGGGTGCATCTACACAGCACAGTTATTTCGAAATAACAGTGCAAGCATCTACACTGCAATTCTGTTATTTCAAAATAAATTCAAAATAACAGATGGCTTAATCTGACTTCAGTAAACTTCATTCCACAAGGAATGTGGGAGACCTAGATCAAATCCCTATACTGCCTGATTTGAACCAGAGACTTCACCCAGGTCTTACATCTGCCATTCTATTTAGTACAGAGCTCTGCAAACAATTGATGTTTTGGTTTACTGGCATTTCTGAAGTATACATTAAAAAAATGCAATTTGATCCAAAACAAAAATAAAATCTAAAATTTTGATGACCCGAAAAGTGAGAAAAATGAAAGTCTTGGATCAAACTAAAGGTTCTTTTTTTCAAAATGCTTCATTTCATTGTTGAGCTTCTTAAAAAATAAAAATGGTTTTAAAGGAATTTGAAAGAAATGTTGAAACAAAAGTCATTGCAAGTCAGGACAAGAATTGTTTAAAAATGTTGGAACACAACACTTCAAAAAAAATTGGGGGGAATTTGTCTTTGCTTTTTGACCAAATCAAAGTGGCAAATTCTGCATGAATTCCTAGAATATTTTAAATGTACATTTGCAGTTTTTGTCCTTCTCTCCCACAAAAAACATTGCCTAACTTGAATTGGGTATTCTGGGATAGGTCTTTGTTACTCTTTCCTATTGAATCTGTCCCAGTTGTAGACATGATTAATTGGACTGTACTATAAATGACTTTATAGTCCAGTGGCTAAGGCACTGAGCTAGAATGTGGAAGAGTTACCTTCAAGACTCTGCTCACTTTGAATATTTAATAGTTAAAGATATTTATGCACCCAATTCCTATAGAAATCAATGGGAATTAGGCTCCTAAGTACCTTTAAAAGTCTGACCCATCAGAACTTCTAAAAATTTTACCAATCAGAATATTAGTCACACATTTAATTGAAACCTCTCCATTTTTTCTAACCCAGAAACATTAAGATTTTAGGAAAGACTTCAGGCTCCAGGCTCTGCATGCTAATTGTAATTTAGCTCTAGGCTTAATTATAGCGCTACATTTTTTGCACATACTGAACATCCTCTGAAGGAGAGAGGCCTAAGAGGTCAACACCAGATTTCTTTGCAAACAATCAAAAATATCCGATGCACCTTTTTTTTTAATCATCTTTTCATTCCCAATCATAAGAAAGTAAGAATGAGACATATTAGCATTGTCACTCTTGACCTCCCCCACCCCCAAAATGGCTGTGGCTTACAAGAAAACAGCATCATTAATTTTATATGAATTAGGAGAAAAGGAAATGGAATCAAGAGCACCAGAAGGTTGCTCTAGATTTAAAACAAAACAAAACAAAAAAACTCACAGAGCACCAAGGCTATGTCTAGACTGTAATGCTTTTCCGGGACACTGGAGGTATTTCAGAAAAGCAATGCCATGTCCAAGGAACACATCTGCTTTTCTGAAAATTTTTTGAAGAAGCCGACGTACACTTTCGCCATCCCTGTAAACCTAGTTCTACGAGACATAAGGGATGTGTCGAAAGAGCAGGTTTTTACGAATGTCAGCAAGAAAGAAAATCAGAAAAAGCTGCAAATTGCGTATCTTTTTCCAGTTTAACTCTGCAGACTAGACGTAGCCCAAGAGTGCAATATACATGGATGAACTGGAAAACAACCTTTTCTAACACTGTTTTGAAAACCACTGAAGAACTACTCTAAAGGTTCTGAACCTTCAGCAACAAATTTGGACTCAATAATAGCTGATCTAGGGAAAAAACCATCTGGTGATATGAAATCATGCCCTTTCTAAAAGCAGAAAACTCTTGGAAGGGTATTTTCATTCTTATTTGCCATCGTGTACTCTGTTCACCCAAATATTAATAACTATTTTACAAACAGCCATGAAGAAAGTACCTGGGTTCTTCTCCCATTCAGTGTGTGGTGTCATCTGCCAAAATGTTGTGTTTGATTGAGTTCCAGTGCCATAAAGACTAGGATCCATTTGACTTGAATGGATCAGAGTGCATTGCCAAAGCTGTGTGTTAGAGATAAAGTAGCAGTCACCTGTGAAATGGAGTTGAGAAGCTGTCAAAAAAAAAATAAAGAGCAGTTAATAAAAGGTAATCATCAACTCAGGGAAATAAATCTAAACATCTAAAATAATTCTGAGACGGATAATAAATAAAATTCTACTGCAAGTGTATGATCAAGCACAATGGTTTAATCCTATGAAACAACATTTTCTATAAAAATGAGAACAGTCCTCTTTCAGGCTCGGGTAACAAACATTGAAAATATGTTTAATCAGTGTAATTGATTATAAATTACAGGAAAGGCAGCAACAGTATAACAAGCAGCTGAAGTGAATCTGTGAAATGGAAATGAAATGATGCCTACAGGTTATTGCATGCTTCATAAATGTTATTTATAACACCTATAATTATTAAAGCCCAACAAAAAAAAATTAAAGTTAGCCTGATTTACCTTTGTAATAAATTGACTGTGCCAAGAGAACAGGTTCAATGAACAGTTTTATTGTGTTTTTTGAGGATGTGAGAACGTGGGATTTTTAATTACTACATTGTATGTCATGAAACATTAGAAAATATACCACACACTTACTCTAGTTCAGGTATTCTGATGAGGATGCAAATCAGTTCTGCATATTATGAATAAAATAAACTTGTATCTTTCAAAATCACTTGTTAGGGGAAAGTAATTGAGTAAAAATTCACAATATACTATATTCCCATTTATCCAAATTTCAATTAAACAAAATAGAGTTATAACATCCACTAACTCGTTGAATTATCTAAAACCCCGGGGCTGTGTCTACATTGGCACCCTTTTCCGGAAAAGGGATGCTAATGAGACAAGTCGGAATTGCAAATGCCGCAGGGATTTAAATTTTCCCAGCGGCATTTGCATGAACATGGCTGCGCTTTTTCGGCTCGGGGCTTTGTGGAAAAAGCGCCAGTCTAGAGCGGCTCTTGCGGAAAATAAAGCCTTTTCGGAAGATCCCTTATTCCTCTTAAAATCAGGAATAAGGATCTTCCGGAAAAGGCTTTATTTTCCGCAAGAGCCGCGTCTAGACTGGCGCTTTTTCGTCAAAGCAGTCGAAAAAGCGGCAGCCATGTTCATGCAAATGCCTCGGGGAAAATTTAAATCCCCGCGGCATTTGCAATTCCGATTTGTCTCATTAGCATCCCTTTTCTGGAAAAGGGTGCCAATGTAGACACAGCCCAGGAATACCTACACAGGAGCCAACAAATAGAGCTGGAAACAAGAGAGTCTGTGTAGCGGGTCTGTTGGAGAAGGAAAGCAAGTGCCCATTGCTTTGGGACAGTGATGCTTCTTAAAAGCATGTTTGTTTGCTTTCTGGTTTGTTTTCAGTTTTAAAAGTCTGGTAAAGAGGAATTGTGTTGTCAGAGTAGTAAAGTTACAGAAACTCTCTGAAACCTGAATCCCAAGCAAAGAGCAAAAAATCCGCAGGGAAGGCTTGCAGACCAAACTGGATGAACAAGAATCACAGACAAGTCATTATGAAAAAACATTTGGCTGCGTCTAGACTGGCATGATTTTGCGAAAATACTTTTAACGGAAAAGTTTTTCCGTTAAAAGTATTTCAGCAAAAGAGCATCTAGATTGGCACGGATGCTTTTGTGCAAAAAGTGCTTTTGCGCAAAAGTATCCGTGGCCAGTATAGACGCGATTTTGCGCAAGAAAGCTCCAGCGGCCATTTTCGCCATCGGGGCTTTCTTACGCAAAAAATTCCTTCCCTGTCTACACTGGCCCTCTTGCGCAAGAACACTTGCGCAAGAGGGCTTTTTCCTGAGCGGGAGCGTCAGAGTTCTTGTGCAAGAACACTGACAATCTTACATTAGATCGTCTGTGTTCTTGTGCAAATTCAAGTGGCCAGTGTAGACAGCTGGCAAGATTTTGCGCAAAAGCGACCACTTTTGCGCAAAATCTTGCAAGTCTAGACGCACCCAAAGGCTACATGGAATGGAAGAAGGGTGGATCATCAAAGAAAGCCACCTCCAGGAGGTTAGAAAGTATAGGCACAAAGTGAATACTACCAAACTCCAAACATCTTTGGATCTTGCAAAGGAAATTAAAGGCAATAATAAAGGTTCTTTACCCATATAAATAAAAAGAAAACAAGAAAAGAAGGGAGACTGCTAAATAGTGAGAATGGGGTGGAGATTAAATATATGACCCAATACCTAAATAAACACTGTGCCTCAGTTTTTAATAAAGGTAATCGGGAACTTGCTGGCAGTGGCAGACTCATTAAAGGGGACAAGGATATGGAAAGAATTACTTCTGAGGTGCAAGCCAAACTTAAACAGCTTAATGGACCAAGCTGGAAGGGATGGGGAGGGGGACACCTGAATAATCATTCAACAACACTAAAACAACTGGCACATTAAAATTCAGTAGAAAGTATTTGTAATAAATCCATAAACTCAGGGTTGTACATGTGACTAGAGAATTGCAAATGTAGTAACTATATTTAAAGAAAGGGAAAAAATTAACTGCAGCACCATTAGTTTGAACTCAGTTTTATGCAAAGTCTTAGAACAAATGTTGTAAGAGAGAGAGAGAAGCTGAGACATAGAGTTAAATGGTAATTGCAATAAAATACAAATTGTTTTTACAAAGCTAGATTGTGCCAGACTAACCTGATCTCTCTCTTTGTCTCTCTCCCCCACCACTTCTATAAAATTGGTTATTGTATCAAAGACAATGCTATAGATCTAATTTACCTAGGTTTCTGTAACACATTCGACACAAGTACACAAGGAAAAATATTAAATTGGAGAAGATAGGGACTGAATCAAAAGATGGGTAAGGTACTGGTTAAAGAGGAGACTAATATGGGTCATCATGAGAGATGAACTTTCAGGCTGAAGAAAGGTTACTAATGGAGTTCCTCAAGGATGGGAAGAAATGCGAAGTGAAGGCTAAGGATTTTTGCTATTCACTGGGAATGTACACGTTAGAAGTGACAGAGGAGAAAGATCTGGATGCATGGGTGGTCGGTGAAGGTAGGGGTGGGGAAAGCAAGCCCCCAGCCCTAATCCCAGCCCCGCCCCTTCTGCCGAGGCCCTGCCTCCTCATGGGAGCCAAGTCACCTCCCTACCTCACCCACACCATGGGGAAGTGGTGCGGGAACGCTTCCCCCACCACCACCATGGGGAGGGGAAGAGGACAGGTGAGCGCATGCATGACCAAGCCTCCCCAGCGCTAGAACATGAGGAGGGATAGGGCTGTGCTCTGTGCTGGGGACACCAGGCCCCACTGTCTCCAACCTAGTCAGGGTTGCACCCCGCTGCCTCTGGCCGGCTATGGCTGCATTCCCCACTGCACTGTGCTGGCCCCAGCCAGAATTCCTTGTTGTGCTGTGCCAGACCTGGTCGGAGCTGCACTCCCAGGCATTGCTGGTGCTGCTGCCTCCAGGGTAGGGCTGTGCTCCCCACTGTGCCGGTTCAGCCAGAGCTGCTCTCCCCGCTCTACCCACTCAGCCAGGGCTATGATTCCAGGCACTGGCCCTGCTGCCTGAAGCCCAAGTAAGACTTCACACCCTCAACCAGCCCTAGCCAGGGGCTCTGCTCTCCACCACACCAGCCCACTGCTGCCAGAGCTGTGCTCCCCACCGCCAACCCTGCCCCTGAACCTGGCCAGCCGGGGCTCTCTGATCCAGCAATATCCATGGTTCTGCCAGACCATGGATGTTGCCGGACCAGAGAGTCCCGGATTTTAGAGGTTTAACCTGTGAATGCATATGAGGTGCTCTGTCTGCTGCACAGCACAATTGGTCCCCTGTGTGGCAGCCCAGCTCCTCTGGCCATAACTCTGCCTCCTTCCATCCCTGCTTTTTTTTTTCCCCCTGATTGTTTCCTGTGGGCAGAAGAAGGCAGCAGCAGTCCCTATTCTCTCCCCATGCATCAGGTCTGATTTTGTGGGAGGCCTTTATGCACAAGGGAGAGGGAGGCTTCTTGCAAGTGACTACATCCTTGTGTGGCCCAGCAAGGACCTCTGCAGCCTGGCCCTATCTAATGTCAAAATGATCTCTAATCACTTTACAGAGTACAATATACTTCCCTTAATGGGAACACACTCAGTCAGGATGGCCACTTACCTGGGACTTCTTACAAGGCACCAATTTATCCTAATAGTAATAACTGGGTCTTAATTACAATGAGATTCGCATAAATTCTACCCTCTAGGAATGCGGTCATCTGGTGCCATGCAATAGCATGGTGCTCAATTAGGCATTTAATCAGTGTGAAATTCTGTGCTCATGTCTTTTAGCAATCAGTGAGGATCTCAATACTAATATAATAAATACTAGTCACCCTTATGACTTACAATGCCTGTTACATGTTCAAAGCACTGTACAAACACTGTATCATTTTACAGACAGTAGTTACCATTTAAAGATGAAGAAGCAGAAATATAGATCTAGTGAAAATAAGAAGCAATTAGTATAATTCAGAATCTATACGGAGGTGACAAATAGCTACAAACATATTATTTGCCAGGTGTAATCCAGAGACCATAGTCAACTGTTCCTTAGGTGGGAAATCCTCCATATTATTGTAGCCCTGTAGTGGAGATGGAGCAGCCCCACAAACAGACCTCCACGCCCTCAGCAGACTATGTTTGAGGAGGCTTCATAAATGTTCTTGGTGAATGATGGGGTTTTACCCCTTTGTAGAAGCTGGGAAGGGTTGCCAGAATACCTTCAGTCAGAGTTGGCAACCCTAAGGCCAGGCCACATTCTGGCCCTCAAGCTTTATGAGATTTAAACAGTGGCACTTGCCTTTTCTCTGTGTGATCATGCATTCAACATACATATTAATGAGAACTGTGCTACCTACTGAGTACAGTAGATGATCACAGAGCCAAGGGTAATGGGTTCAAATGGAAGGTTTAAATGCATTTCAAAGCATGGTGCAAAAATATGGGAAGACCCGAAATCACTGTAACTTGATCACAGGGCACCAAAATATTTTGCACAGATACCCAGGCATTTCTTCACATTAAATCAGCCTCACCTCAGTGGCTGCATATATCATAGTGTCCCCCTCTTTATCCATTTATACCTTGCTCACTATTGTAGTGTCTGAGCCCCAACAAAGGCTAAAATACTAATAGCTGCCATCCGTCTTCTTCCTCTCTTCCATTTCTCTCTAAGGCCATGTCTACACTACAGATAAGATCGAAGCACCCACCGTCAATCTTTGAATTAGAGGGTCTAGTGAAAACACGTTAATTTGAACTGAAAGGGTGCTCCTGTCAATGCCGATAGTCCTGTTTCTGTGAAGAGTAAGGGAAGTCGAAGGGAGCATGTGTTCTCTTTGACTTCCCACAATATGGATGGCACCAAAATTCGACTTAAGATACTTCTACTTCAGCTACACAGTTAATATAGCTGAAGTTGCATATCTTAACTTGACCTTAACCCATAGTGTAGACCATAGGCCAGAGATCACTTGTGATCAAATTGACCCTAACATTAGGAATCCAACACTTCTTGTAAACCTTCACTTTATCACACTCTACACTGCAAGAGGACCAGTTTCTCCTTTATAATGTGAAATAGAACAAGAGTTCCAAGTTATTTTAATAAGAGAAACATTCAGAGTTCTGAAGAGTAGCCAGAAAAAATGACACCACATCAATGTCACATGCACTAATTTTGCAGGGTTTTGTTTTAGCTTTAAATTTGAATAGTGAACTTCACTGCAGCTAGCACATAATGAATCAATGTCACCCATAATGATATATGTAGGCTGAAAAACAGGAGTATAGCCAACAAACCTTTTTTTATTCCCACCCTTTCTCCCTTTTTTCATAAATACCTTCGTATAAATTCTTTCACAGCAGGTAGTCAGGTCCAAATTGTATTTCACAGGTAACTAGTTCTTATATGTTAAAATAATCAGCTTACAAGATTGATTGAATGTAAGAAAATGTAAGCACCGCTTTCTGGATAAAATCTTGCAAACCACTTTCAGCTATGCACAAAATCAGTTCATTGTAAAGGTTTTATTAGTCATAAGTGTCAAATCAAATCTCTTCTGGTTGCCTTTAATGCTATGGAACAACAATGCCCCTTGAAGGTTTGCATTTATATATGTGTTTTATAGTGAATTTCATCCAGATTGTATCAAGTGTAATCTACATTAAATACATTAATTCCAAAATTGGTCAAATTAGAAAGCTAATGGATTGAACTCCAACACCAAATCCTGTGGCCTTTGTCCAGGAAAATCTCACACTGTCATTAGAGAAGACAGAATTGGGACTAACACCAGATTATGCTCTTATGGCCAGGGTTACATTTTACACTAATGTTCTATTCTACTCTGCATAGATACTTATACGACACTCACTGTAATATCTGAGGGTGGGACTCAGTCAGGGACCTAGATGACTAAGTGATACTTTTGGCACTCACATGCACTATTTAGGCACCACTGTCATTCACAAAACCCCTGTTCAGCTGCTGCCTAACTGTATGTACCTTAGGCTACGTCTAGATTACATCCCTCTGTAGACAGGCTATGTAAAGCTGTCTTCCAGTGGCATACTGCTGACACCTCAGTCTCCTATTTGGTAACATCACACGGTGGCTGTATATAATTGCTGAAAAGAGAGAATGGATCCTTGCAGCACTTCTTAAATGAGGGGTGTGCTAGTGGAGGTGCATTTTCCCATTGTTTGTCAAATGCTGAAGAAAGGTGCATGGGGTAGAGAGAGGATGTCTGTCTGCAATCCATTGACAAGAGTGGCATCAGTGCCACTAAAGCAGTTTGCCAATAACCTGGACTCAATCCAGAGTGCAATGGGCATATGATATTGGCGTCAATTAGATGAGCGTAAGTTTGTTTTTGGCTAGCTTCTCTGTGAGCTTGCTTAGGAATGTAAAGTTTGAGACTGGGCAGTAGATGATTAGAATCAATGTAGGATGAGTATCTCCAGTGTTGGTCAGGCTATTGCATGTTTGAGGGAGGAAGGAAAAGTTTCCTCAATGAATGAGGCATTCATTTTATGAGCTTCCATTAATAAATGTTTTATATAGGGTTAATCTTTGGCTATCTCTTGATGCGAGGATGATGTCTGCCTGGGGGTAAATCGATGGGGTTTTAATTAGCTAAGGATCCCAATTTGTGCCTTTCAGACAGAAGTGAGAGGTGCAATATTGTTATTTTCTGGATTGTTGGGCCCTTTCTTTCCTTTTTTCTCACTTCTCTGACTCATAAGCACATCTGTTCTCAAGGTAAGCTGTGGCTTAGTGTACAGTGAAGCACCACTGTGTTTGTTCCACGCCAAGTCTTCCCATTTTGTTGGGTTGATGCTTCCCCTTATAAGGTGCACTTTCAGTATGTCTTTGAAGTGTTTCCACTGCCCTCCACAAAGCCCTTCTTCCCTGACTTATCTGAGGGAAGAGTACTTGCTTTGGATGGCAAGTGTCGGGCCCATGTGTATAGTGGCTCGCCCAGAGAAGTCAGTATTTCATGACTTATGCCTGTATCCTACCAAGATTGGCTACAAAGAGAACACTGATGTTAGTACATCCGTCTTCCCAGCTGATCATGAGAATCCTTTTGAGGCAGCCCTACTGGAACCACTCTAGCCATTTGAGATGTTGTCTATAGGTTACCCCGGTCTCACTTCCATAGAGAAGGATGGGGATGACAACTGCCTTGTAAACCAAGCTTTTGGTTCCTGTTTACAGATCCCTATCACTGAAAATTCATCTGAGGGGTCCGGATCCTGTATTCAATTTCTGTATCAATAAGGACTGTGTGGGGAAGATAGCTGCCAAGGTATGGGAAATAGTCCACATTTTCCAGGGGCTCTGTGCTGATGGTAATTTGTGGAGTATGAAGAGTAGTTTGCGCGGTGAGGGCTGGTAGAGTTTTTTTGTTTTCCCAGTGTTCAGCCAGAGACATGGGTTGTGATAGGTATCTGCAAAAAGATTTGTAGGTAGGCCTTTGTATCTGAGAGAATGACACAGTCATTTGCATATGGAAGGTTTGTTATGCCAGGTCTCATGATCTTAGATTTTGTTTGGAGACATCAGAGCTTGATGAGTTGGCCATCCATATGATATTCAATCCCAATTACACCAGGAAGGTTAACAAATGACTAACAGAAGTCATAACCACCATGGGAGTAGTATGTTATAGATTGGGGTGGGGAACCTCCAGCATACCAGCTCCATGCAGTTCATCAGGGCTAGCTGCTGGTTGGCTGCCAGACACTTTGGCGCTACGTCTACACTGCAGGCTTCTTAGGCAAGAACGGCCGTTCTTGTGCAAAAACTTGCGGAGCGTCCACACTACAAGCCTGTTCTTGCACAAGAAAGTTTAGAGTAGATTGTCAGAAGAGAGGGCTTTTTGCACAAGTGTTATTCTGCTTCCCATGAGCAATAAGCCTTTTTGGCCATCAGAGCTTTCTTACACAAGAGAGCGTCCACACTGCCATGGACACTCTTGCGCAAAAGCACATCTCTTGCACAAAAAAACATGGCAGTGTGGACGCGCTCTTGCTCAAGAATTTTTGCACAAGAACTCTTGCGCAAAAAGTTCTTGCGCAAAAAGCCTGCAGTGTAGACATAGCTTTTATGTACCTGAGTACAGTGGCTGTGGTTCACTGTTCCCAGACAATGGGAGCTGCGGTAACTGATGCAGGCTGGGCCATCACTTCCTGCAATTCCCATTGGCCAGGAGCAGTGAACTGCAGGCTGCATACACTCAGGTAAAAAAAAAAATCTGGTGCCCCACCACTGGCTAACCGCACCGGTTATAAGTGGTTATGAGTACATCAGTAGAAGACATCACAGGTAACAGGTATTAGAAACCCATTGACCATTTAAACTCTACAATGATGTGTAACAATTAACTAATCTTTTTCTAAAACATCTTACAATCATTTATCAACTCTTCATAAACCATTTACAAATGGAATCTTAATATAATAATTGTGATTAGGGTGAGGTCAAGGCCCTTTCAATTATCTGACAAGGATGAAACTACAGTGTAGAGAATACAAAATTAACAGAATACAAAATACCATGGATCAGTGATACAGCAATTACCAAACTTTTGAATGAACTTGTTCTGTATATTTTTTTCAGTGTTGAATATGATCCAATCTCTTCTGAAACTACTCATCCTCGTCACTTTCCTGTTTACAAGCACATAAGGCTTATACTTGATACAAAGTCCATTAAGACCCAATAAACTGATTTTATTGAATAAATTTAAACAGACTAAGATTGTATGCTTAAGAGGCCTCTACTGAATTTCTAGTTTACATAATGTAGTGATGAATTAGAGGCTTATATTTTGTCCTCTAATATCCAGGGTAAGGTTAGTTAAATGTTGGAGTTGGGTCTTAGATCACATAAACCCATCAAATTATTTATTTTGAATTTGTGGGACACACTCCAAGATACCATAGTTCAAAGAGAGAGCCTTGTTAGAGATCCTTCCTCTCACTGTGAGAACAAGAGTATTCAAGGCGGGAAAAAATCTTAGATAAAATCTTAAGAAATTAGAGCCCAAGAAACATTTGCATGCAAAATTACTGACGTGTTTTTTTCTATAGTTAACTACAGTAAGACAGAGGTGTTAATGCTACAAATAGTATGTGCCATAGGCACCATTCTAGCTAAGAAGCAGTGTCTGGCTTTGGGTTGCATAAGGAACTTAGGTCAGAAATCACAACTGAGAATCACAGTTAGATTTTAAGTCCAGTAAGGAAGATTATGGTCATGGAGGCTGTGTCTAGACTGCATCCCTCTGCCGAAAGAGGGAGGCAAATCAAGCACTTCGGAAGTGCAAATGAGCCCGGGATTTAAATATCCCGGGCTTCATTTGCACACTCGTGTTCCGACGCTGTGCCGATCAGGCTCAGTGTCGAAAGTGAAATTAAAGTGTAGCCATGGCTCTGCCGACAGCAGGGAGCTTTTTCGGCAGCTCCTGTACTCAAAAAATGAGTAGAGGGATGCAGTCTAGATGTAGCCAGAGTCTGAGCTCCCTGATTAACCTTTGCTCAAAGGGGAAATGATCTACCATTGGCCCTATTTGAGAGGTGGTGAAGGAGAGATATCATACTCTTCCTAATGCTTCTGAGGACCTATGCAGACCAAACCAAATCCAAAACCTTCTTTAGAAATATCAAGAATTAGAGACAAATATTATAAATGTTTATTCAATTTTTTTTTCCATTGAGGAAGTTTTATTTTTACTGATTTTAACGATTCAGGTTTTTTGTGGGGGGGGGTTTTAAATTATTTTGTGTGTATAAGTGCGTGCATGCATGCATGTTCTTCAAAGAATTTCTAAAAGAAAAGAGAAACATTGAGAATCACCCAACAAATCTTCCAACAGCTTTTTCACATCCACATAACTCTCATATCCAGATTTACCCACACCACACTATCTTACCATTGACCCATTCATCTTGATTTGTTCCTTCCATCTTCATTATCTGAACCACTGCTGACCTCTTTTCACTTCAACAATGGCATGTGTTGCTTATTCCACAGTTTGTGCAATATGTTTGCTGTTTAATATAGCATAGGAAAACATTATTATGGACATCAGATATTCACAATTATGTGAAAAAATGACTTCACCTTTAGAAGAAGTGTTCTGAAGACTGTTGGAAAATGACATTTTGGGGTAATAGATAGATAGATAGATAGATAGATAGATAATTACCAGTGTATATTATTTTTATTACCTCCATTATTACAATTACTTTTTTTCTAACTTCAAAAATATCGTGGAATCTGAGTCAAGTTATTTGTTTTTTTTTTTCTGGTATATGATTCATAGCCAATATTAAAGGTTCTGCAGGTCAAATTCTGCTGCAGTTAACCCATTCTATTCAAATTCTGCCTGCTTTAGTTTACTACAGATACATCTGAGGAAAGAAATTGGGCCTTACAATTAAAATGTAGAGTCAAATCATCCTCCAATTAGATTATTCCCATCCCTATAAAGATTCACCATTTACCCCATCTAACATACACACAGAAAAGTTTTCTTTTGTATCCCATACTATATTTCCATGATAATTGTTTGCCATCAATTTAAAAGTCACAACTTGTACACACTACGATCAGCAGGAAGAAGCCAAAAATTACTGTTTTGTGGATTAGCAAGTATTTTAAAAAGCAACAATATCTACCGTATTTTTTGTATTTATTTTGGCAACTGTAGTTCAGTTTTAGCAATGTCTGACACTATTTTATGATTTTTTAGAAAACATACTCAGGAATCCTTCATCAAAATTAATGACTGCATGATAGCATTTGTTCTGTCTCTTACTATATTTCCCTCATTAAGTAGGTCTAAAATGAAACTGTGTCCTTGTAGTTCAAGATTTTATGGCTATTTGTTAGATTCCTTCACTGTACAGCAGGTTATAAAATGCATAGTTTATGAGTGATTTGTCTTTATGGTCAGTAGGAGTTAAAGATTGTTTGGGGAGTTTTATACCTATGTTTATCTTAATGACTGATGAAATTCAAATGTACAATGTCCTTCTATGGTAGTGTCTTCCAGATTAAGTTAAATCATTTTTTTAAAGCCATAAGATCACGCTGTAATTAAAATTTATACCAGATAAAAATGTCAGCTCATGAAGAAAGCATTTACAGGTTATTTCCTTGGTAAAGTTCGGAATCCTCTTATTTATTAATATAGATCAGTGAACCTTAAATGGTTTAATTCATTTCAAATCAATTTTCAAACATGCGGATGCTTATTGATGCAGGAATCACTGGATGAAATTCTATGGGCCTGTGCTATACAAGAAGTCAGAGTAGATGGTCATAATTTTCACTTTAAGCCTTAAAAATCTATGTACCTGTCTGAATGCAATTAGGCTTCAAATCCCACAACAGGCAGTCTCAAGAGAGTTCCTACACTTGGACTCCGCAAAACTTTTTATTGGAGTGTGTAGCACTGTGCTATAGCCTTCAATTTGTAGCTTTGGCATTACAGTAAAGACCAAAAAGGTTTAATTCTGGATCAGATTCTTAAAGCTAATCTTCACATACAGCACTACAGCTTTAATAAAGACAGCACTAGGCCAATGGGAGAGCTTTTTACAATGGCACAGATATTTCACCTCCCAAAGACAGGGTAGGTCCCAAAGACCTCTCTTCATTGATGGGAGAAGCTCAGTCTATACTGGGGTGGGGGAGGTCCATATAACTGCATTGCTCAGAGGTGTGGATTTTTCAGACCGTTGAGTGACATAGTTATGCCAATATAAATCTGTCATTTAGACCTGGCTTCAGATGCTGTTAATTGGTATAATACTATTGACTTCACTGTACATAATACATACATTTGCATTGAGACTTCAATGGAACTCCTTTATTTTACATTAGCTGCAGCACTGACCTTATTTAATCCAAACCTGTCTTTCCTTCCCTAATATTTATCCAAGTCATTGATATAATGTTGTGATTATGTTACAAGTGATAGAATAACACGATTGGCTTATACATTACTAATCTTTTTGATGTAATCAATAGGGTACTATGGCTGATGTAGCTGCAGACTTTGTATAACAAAGGCATTGTCTATTGAAACTGGCAAATTATGAGCGCTCTGGCTGTTCAATGAGAAGCTCCCAGAAGTTCAAATTTCACTCTTTTCTCTCCTCACCATTTATAAATTATGTATCATTGTTTTGAGACCTGTCTTCAAACTCTTAGGGGCCACCTCATAGTGTTATTATACTGCTGCTGATGTACAAGCTCTGTGCTGTGGTTACGTTGCAGAGATAGGCACATTACAGTGATGCTCACAACCATGCTTCCCATCACAGCTTTCTCTAAAAGGCAGTGTCAGATGTAATTTCAAACAAAAGTCACTACAGAATTATGGAATAGCTATGAAAAGAATAAATATATTTTCCGTGTTCACTTCTCTGTATGCTATGGTAAGTAACCACTCAGTTCCAGAATGTCAGCAACAGAATCTGCATAATACAGCTGTTCAAAATTCAAACAAGCCTCTAAAACAAAAACAAAACCTTTGTTTATGGAAACAAGGAATACATGGGTGGCAGGTGAAGGCCCTGCTTGGGAAGACCGCTGAAGCCCTTCCCCTTCCACCCAAAACAACACCCCTTCCCTCGGGAAGCCGAGCTGCCGCACGGTACGTGTAAAACTTGTAGACAATTCTGAGCTGGGAGGGGTTGCAAGTACTTTTGAGGACAGGTTTGGAATTCAAAACCATCTTGACAAACTGAAGAAATGGTCTGAAATAAACTGTGAAATTTAGTATGGACGCATGCAAAATACTCCATTTTGGAATGAATAATCAATTGCACACACACAAAATGAGGAATGAGTGCATAGGAAGGAGTACTGCAGAAAGAGATCTGGAAGCTAGATTGCAAACTAAATATGACTCAACAATGTAACACAGTTTCAAACAAAGAAAATATTTGGGGATGTATTAGAATAGGAGTTTTGTAAGGAAGCCCTGAGAACTAATTATTGTACTTGACTCAGCATGGATGAGGTCTCAACTGGAGTGCTTTGTCCAGCTCTGGGCACCACATTTGGGGGAAGATATGGATGAAGGGGGAAAAGTCCAGAGGAGAGCAACAAAAATTATTGAACGTGTAGAAAACATGAGCTACTACAAAATATCGAAGAAGAAAAAACCTGGGATTGTTTAGTCTATTGAAGAGAAGACTCAGAGGGGACATGATACAGTTTTAAAGTACATAAAAGGTTGTTATATAAATGAATGTGATAAATTGTGGTCCTTATCCACTGAGGGCAGGATAAGAAGTAACAGGCTTAAATTTCAGCAAGGGAAATTTAGGAAAAACATTCAGAACTGTAGGGGCAGTTAAGCACTACAACAAATTACGTAGGGAGGTTTTGCAATCTTAGTCACTGCAGGTTACTAAGAACCTGTTAGACACCTGTTAGGGATGATCTAGAAAATACTTACTACTGTCTCAGAACAGGGAACTGAAATGGATGACCTATCAAGATCCTTCCAGTCCTACGTTTATTTGGCTTAGTGAAAGTTAGACACACACAGAAAAATATGATACTTTGACCAGTGACTCAGTCAATTTAAAACACATTTTAAATCACTTTCTTAATATTTTCTGCTAGAAATATCTGCAGTTTTAGAACTTGTTTAGGTCTTCTACTCAGTAGACTATGATGGAAGTTCATATTGGATGGATCACTTGATATTTACCAGTTCTGTTCATTCCCTCTGAAGCACCTGGCATTGGTCACGGTTGGAATACAGGATATTGTGCTCAATGGACCATTGGCCTGACTCAGTATGGATGTTCTTATGTTCTTCTGTTCTGAAGAAAGAAGGCAAACTTAATACTGAAATGAAGGCAAGAGAAAGAGAAACAGTGGATATGATGAAGAATACCAGCCCCACAGTGGGGCAGCAAGGGTTAAAGAGTTGCTGTGGGCCCACTCTCTTTTTATTTTTTTGCAATAGGACAAAAAAGATTAGGGATGACTGCTATTTCACATTGAATGACCTTTGACAATATGCGTTACTACTTATGCTAAACATTCTGTTCCACCTTGGATTTACCTGTGACACTCTGAGCACCTTTCCCAGACCTGAAGAGAAGGAATCTCTGTAGCTCAAAACCTTGTATTTTTCCCTAAGGGTGCATTTACGCTGCACAGTTATTTTGAGATAACTAGCGTTATTTTGAAATAACAATGTGAGCATTTACACAGCCATAATTTCAAAATAACAGACTGCTTATTCCAAAATCTGTAAACCTCATTCTATGAGGAATAATGCCTATTCCGAAGTAGCTGTTTTGAAATAAGGCGTGAGTAGATGCTCCACTGCTGCTATTTCAAAATAGCCCCTCACCTGGGCCATTATAAGTTATTCCTCCCCAGTGCCACCTGAGGCTCTAAATCAAGATAGCACATCTGCATTAGGCAAGCCTGCCTCGGACTAATTTTGAGGCTTCCCTGCAGTGTAGATGTGCTATTTTGAAGAAAGCTATTAGAGAATAACTATTCCAGAATAGCTTATTTTGGAATAAGCGTGCAGTGTAGATGTACGCTAACAGAAGTTGGCCCAATAAAAGATATTAACTCACCCAGTTTGTCTCTCTAATACCCTGGGACCAATGCAGCTACAACAGCACTGCAAACCATAACAGAGTAAGAAACACCTGGGACTGGCTAAAATGAAAATGGGATATTTATTCCTTCATTTTCCCCCCAGTTTTCTCTGCACTCACATTGTGATAGAAGATAGTTGGATTGCCAGTCTGGTAACAAAACTTTTAGCCAAACTACACATTAAAAAAAGCCAATTTGCCTGCCCTGCCAGTCACTTCCGAACAATTAGTATTCTGCCCACCATACATCCATACCCACGACATCAACTTTTAGACAGCAAAGGTTAAATACTAAGAGTTATTTTTGCCTCCCGGGCTCATGTGTCTCTCTAAGTGCTGACTTGCCTAGTGATGACTGCAATTAAATTACTGAAGTTCCCATTTCCCAACTGTTCTGAATACTATGGTTAAATTATTGGTGAGCCTTTGGTTGCTAGACACGTTGAATGATGCAGTTAAATTCCCAGTGTCTTTGAGATAACCTTTTGATGTTGCACGTTCTGAATATTACGAAATGGAACATTACAGACCCTATATCTGTTTTCTCTAGTCATACATTCTGAAATTAGAATACATTCTAACACATAATGTATCCATAACTTCTGCAATGGTAACATCTAATTCAAAAGGCAGAAAAAAGCTGTTAAACAAAACACATGGAGTGAAACTGCAGTAAAGACTACCTCCAGTAACCAACCTCCTCCCATCATAACAGACCACATTAAAGTGTTTCCCACATAAATTTGTACTTGACTTGAAGTTAAAATCCCACCTCTACTAGAAACCAATTTTCATGGGTCCCTTAGAAAATTGCTTAAGTCAGGGTTCATTATATCATGTTCTTGACTATGGTTAGGTGACATATTGTCAGTAGCTATCACACCTTTCATTCAGACTTATAGTCCCAACTGACACTGAAGTTATAGGAGACTTTTTAGGGAATACAGAAAAAAAACCTATTGGAACATCATCTTGCCTTTTGTTGTCATATACTTTTATCAATTAAGATTAAAGAGGTAAATTATTTAGTATCACTTGGTATTAAATGGGCACCATTCTACTCCATTAGTTCAGAATGGTATGAGCCATAGAAAAATACTTTTCTTGGGATTTTTCTCTTAAACAACAATATTTAACTGTATTTAAACAACAGTTCTATTACTGAATGAATACTGTGTTGTGACTGAGAAAATTACAAAGAGCTTAAGATAGGTATAGCAAAGGCAAATTGCTCAATTTTTAAAATAAATTAGTTTCAATCAATATTTACAGGAACAATATCAGAACCCATATCTATTGCTTGCAATCAGCTCAATGCCCATGCTCATTGACTTCAATGAGAGCAAGATTGTAGATGATCCTATGCCTACCAAAATCAATGGACTTTGGATTCCGCTCTAAAAACAAAATAATACCATTCAACAACCTAGGATAGGAAGCACATAAGGAAATCCGTCTAAAGATCTGGTCATACCTTCAGAGTCTTGAAATTATTAATGTGGTCCTTTTTTCCTTGAAGTCAATAGGAAATTTTAGAATTTCAACTTTATATATATATATATATATATATATATATATATATATATATATATATATTAGAAATGTGTATCTGTCTGTCTGTTTGTCTGTGAGTCAATTTGTTCAAGAACTCCTCCTAAACAGCAAGAACTAAGACCACCAGATTTGGTATGCAGCTTCCTCTTTTCCTAACTTAAAGCAAGGTCAGGGATTGGTTTGTGCCAGGGCAATGGGATGTGTTGGAATTCAATTGTTTCTCACATAATGGAAAGGGAGGGGTCTGGAAGGACAGAGTTATACTGCAGAATCACCAGAGGGGAAGCAGGAGGCCAGAGATAGGACTGGGAGAGCTATAATCCGATTGGACCCGGAAGGAGCAGGGGTGAAGAAAGAGACAGCTATCTACTATATCAGTGGTCCCCAACCTTTTTGGGTGGCGGGTGCCGCGCGGGGCTGCTGGGGTGGCACTAGGCAGGCGCACATAAATGCCCCAGCAGGCGCCATGGTGCCCACGAGCATCGCATCGGGTACCACTGTACTATAGATTTCAGAGAGCTTGTCTGTTTGTCTGTATATCCCCCAGCTGGGGGGACATGCACCTCTCCCCCAGCTGTGCTCACTGCAGCTGCAGCAGCCATGGGGATGAACTTCTTATCTGGTCCCAAGCTGCTGCAGTAAGAGAGGACTTGGGTCGTTCTCTCTCCCTAGGGAAGCTTGCACACTGAACCCCTCATCCCTAGCCCCATCCCAGAACAATGATTTAAATGAAAAAAAAAAAATTTGAATCAAGGACCTGAGGAATGCCGAGTTAATCTTCTAGTAATCAATAATCATATAAGTGTTATTTTATATTTTCACTAGATTTAAAAAGAGTTAATTATAATGGTTTTAACTGATTTTTAAAAGCAATTCTGACTGTTACTGGGTATTTTTAAAAGCTATATAAATTCAAGGCGGGCTTCTAATAAAAAATCTCATTAATTGTCTTTTATTTTGCCTGTGCAACTCCCTTATCCATAATTGATGCTTTTTAAGGAAAATGAAGGGTTATACTTTATGTTTAAAAGCATCATCCAGATTTCAGATTGCTTTATTTTTCTAACCTCTTAAGATCTATTAAAACACACTTCAAAATAACCCCCCATTATTAGATAAAGTGAATAGGCAAACACTACTTAATTACTACTTAAAGTAGCTAGTTTGCATTGTCAATTATTGACTTCAGTATTTTCCTTGAATTTTTCAGCACAAAAACATTTCATGTTTAACAATTTGCAAACTACAAAATGCATAAAGTTTCACACAGGTAAGAAAAAAAAAGGAAATCCTTTCAAAACTGTGAAAAGGAATCTATCTTGCTTTTCAATCTCACTGACACTTTACAATTGTCTTACGTTTTCTGGATTGAAAGCATAACAAAGAGGAATGAGAGCTGTCTGTCAAAATGGTATAAAAATATTACTAGATGTTCCTTTGGTAAAGCCAATCTATAATTCTAAGTCTTCAGTCAACAAAACACTGCAAATTATTGTGTGGAATAATATTTGCTTCATGCTTCAGAAGAGAAAGACAGGATTAAATAGAAAAACTTAATCAGTAGCAGTTCAGAATTTTTTTTTTTAAAGCCATCAAGTGCAAACTGGCATATTTATGAAAGGTTTTTGTCTTAATTCATTCTGCATTCATTGGTCACTCTTTTTTCTCCCACTACTTTTTTTTTTATTTTTCTCCTTTATTCTACTGCCAGCTAACATGTGCAAGAAAGTTATTTCCAAAATATGCTGTGCTGCCAAAAGAAGGCGTAAATCACTTCATGTGAAATATTTGAGTATTTACAACAAAACAACCACTGTGCATAAGCCACTCATAAAACAAGCAAGTTCATGGGAAGATAGACACATAAAATTAGTCAGATTAGATAGGTAGGTAGATTGGAAAGAAAATGAGATTTTGAGATGAAGACTGTATATAGTTATATAGGATACACACAATCAAAATATTGATGCCCTAAGTGGGATGTGACAAGTAATCCCCAAATAAGTGAAAATAAATCTCATACATAAAATGTATCTATTGTGTGTTAAAGAAATCTTGTCCAAAAATATCCACTTTCTGCCCAACTACATGTTTGTGCAGAAAACTGCTCCTAAAGTTCTATCTCAGTTACCATGAATTAGGTGGTGGTGTATAGATGTGGATGCTATTCAAATATTTTGAATCATATTTTGCATAAAATTTAAAACCAGTAAATATAATGCCAACAAACAGAACCAAACTTGGGACCTCTCAAGCTTAGTGCATAAGCCTCTACAACTTGAGTTAAAAAGCCACCTGGCTGTCAAAGAAACTCATTCTCTTTCGCTCTATAAGTGGTCTAAGCGCCATTATATGGGGCAGTGAACCTCACTCACCTGGTAGGTTTGTGGATTACATGAGAATGCATTTTGAATAAACTCAAGTTACCTATACTGCATAGTGACAGACTGAATTACCTCTGTCAAATTCCCACTACCCAACATTGAACTTTTCATAGGACAGAAACAGGACTGATACTGATGGGTCAATAGGGTTTTGGTTCAAATTATGAACATTTGTACTTAAAAAAAATATTCTATTGCGGTTGCAGATTGATTCCTCTTGGTCTATATGAATGACTAGACAAATCAATGGAGTGCATTAGCATCATCAATAAATGGAGTGCATTTATCTTATTCTGTATTTAAATATATGATACAAACATGTATTGTAAGCCTTTTAATACTTTCCTCAATGTCATCACTACAAAGGTTTCTCTTTGGCAAGCACAATAAACGTTTTTCCAAGTTGTCTAATCTTTTTAAGAAGATTGTCACTCTGGGTTTGGGAATGCAACTAAGTAAGTGAAAGTATAGCTCTTGCAAAATCCATATTTGGCATAGACATCGTCTCTCTAGAGAATGCATATCTACCCCTCTTTTACATTTGCACCAAAGAAAGACACATCCATTTTTCCTTTGACCAAAATTACTCTGGGGACCACAATGCAAGTTACTGACTAATTTCTATGGCTGTCTGAAAAATATGATACGAATGTGGAAGTAAAGGAGAGTGACGCATTTGCCCACCTTCCAACTCCAGAATATGCAGCACACAAAAAACAACACCCTGAGTAAATATGAAAGTCAAATAACATTTTGGGCCCATTTTCATTGAGGCAACAGTCAGTGCTCTGCCTGCATGCACACTGAGACAAGGGAATTTGAGATGATAGATTCTGTCAACAATGGCATGCAGGAATTGGCACAAAAAAATGCATGGCTAACAGAGGAGGTTAAGAGCTGAAAATCATGCCCTTAAATAACTACACATTGTACCTTTCAAATCCAGGATTCTCTCATCCAGCAACATCCGTGGCATGACCATGCATGTTCCTGGATGAGAGAGAACTGAGACAGCTGGGAGCCCAGGGCATCTCTGCGAGTCTGCTAGCACTGGGGCTGCAGCAGCCGGGGAGGAGCACAATCAGGACTGTTTGCTGCCCAGCAGCAGGGCTGGGACCACAGCAGCCCAAAAGAGGAAGCCTGCCCAGGCCACGTTAGCCTGGGAGGTGGTGCGGCCGCAGCAGCCCAGGTGGTGGCAACGGCAGCATGATTGGGGACGCCTGTAGGCTGGCAGCAAACCCAGGGCTGAGGCTGGCCCGCAGACAGCCAGCCGGGCTGAAGGAGCCTGCAGCAGGAATAGGCAGTGGGCCAAGGGACTGATATCAGAGGCCATCCTGTTGTCCAGCAAATTCCCTCTTCCAGGACCCATCAGGTCAGGTCCCAAGGGTGCCAGACAAGAGAGGTTCAACCTTTACAAAACAGTCAAAATACTGGCTTGTAGTCTGTCATCCTACCTCACACTGAGTAATAACATAATCCCCAAGATATCCTGTTGTACTCAGTGGGTCAGCTCACAAAGTCAGGTATTACTCAAAATAAGTAGGAGTTGCAGAGGGCACAGGTTAGGCCCTGATCCTTTGAATATTTGCATATGTATTAGATTTTAAGCATGTGAACAGATGTGCATGTGGTTAAATAGGAAAAAGACCTTAGTCAGTCTTGTGGAAAGTTTATTTCCATTCTTGTGGAAAGTTTCTGGAAAGTTTAATGGTCCAGAAACATCCATAGTCCGGAATGATTTTAGTTAGCTGGATGTCCACTTTTCATGGGTGTGGCCAAGCTCTTCATGGTCCCATAAAGTTTGTTCACAGTCACCAGTCCTGGCTCTCAGTGTTCTGTGATGTTATTTAGCTCTAATTTACCCCTAAATGTTTTCTAAGAGCCCAGTAACCAGTGGAAGTGTGGGTAATGCTGCTAGACAATATTGACCTCCCATGGTCTGCAAAAATCTCTGGTTTGGAACCAGTCAGATCCTAAGGGTGCCGGACTAGGGAGGTTCAACCTGTGCAACCCCTGAGTACTGCAGAGTGCCATCAGAAGCATTAGGTGGACCTGCAGCAAACAGGTCAGATCAAAGAGTGCTGTTAGAATGGTGACTGGCTCCTGCGTGGTTGTAATATTGTACAGGGAAAGAGGCTTTTTGTTCTCACTACAAATGCATCCATACAAACTAGGTAACCGCTTAGCCCAAGGATTGAAAATGCCAAAGATCCAATACATAACAATATGGAAATAAAGATAAACAACTAGCACATTACAGGTGATTCAATATTGCAAAATGTTTGTTATTAAAGTGTTGCGGGGTGGAGATTTTTCGCAGACACAGCACTGAACAGATTGAAGAGTGCATGGAGCCCAGTAGAGATTAATTGGTAATCAATTTCCTGCTAGATAATGCTGTTTTGGTTTGTTCGATGCAATGTCTGCAGAAGGCTTGGCGATAATGGTGACTGTGGACATAACTGCATCTAGTACTGTGTCTTAACCCTTTCAGGAACCTGTGCTTTTTTCACACTATACTTAATCACCAAATTGAAATTATTGTTACTATATAACAATAATCAATAACCAGGATAATCAAGCATTAGGGGGACAGAAGGGTGTGATCTGGTAGTTATTTTGCGAGTTTGTACATACCCATTGTGCATCTACTACTCATTCCAAGAACAGGGTATTAATCATAGGAAAAGGTACACTAAATCGAGCATTAAGGGTCTGATTTTTAGCAAGGTATCAATCCAGCTCGTTCATACAACATGGTGCTATTTTTCCTTGTGCAACTCATTGTGACCAGAAATATTAATTGCTTAATGTTTAACCACCTGACTTACATGCACAAAGAAGTAAATAGGAATATAACTACTAATAATTACATTGGTCACATTTTGTCCAGCACTGTTACACTTCACATTTTAGTTCAAGCTGCAGAGGATCATCATTTGGGCTCAGAAGAGTCTCAGGTCAATCCCTAATGATGACAATTACCCCTGTGGTTCATAGTGTACACTCAAAGTTACCTGCTTGTGTGTCTGAATTTTTATTTTGCATACTCAACTTGGTGTGGTCTGTGTGTAAATTTTTGATACCCAATTAAAATATAATAAAAGTTGGACCTCCCTGGTCTGGCACCCTTGGGACCTGAATGGTCCACAATGAGGGATTTTGCCAGATCAGAAGAGGTCATTTCTGGCTCCCCTGATGCCGGCCCACCACCTCCCTTGATACCCCAGCAGGCTTCCCAGCTCCTTTGGCAGCTTCCTGCCTTCCCGCTCCTGACCCTCCACAGCCCAGCTGGGCTGCATGCCAGACTTCCCGGCTTCTGCCCCCCGCCCAGATGAGCTGCACTCCGGCCTTCCTGGCTCCTGTTTCCCATTCTCATCCCCCGCAGCCAAGCTGAGCCACTCACTGAGCTCCCCAGCTCTCCTGGGCAGCCCAGCTGGGTCACATGCACTGGGGTTTCCCAGCCCCCCCTCCACAGCCCAGCAGGGCCACGCATCAGCTTTCCCAGCTCCCTTCCCCTGAGCCCAGATGAGCTGCGCACTGGGCTTCCCAGCTCCTCCCTAAGCCCAGTTAGTTCTGGGCTCCTGCCTCTCCCCACACCCTGCATCACACCATGCTCACAGCCCCCTTCCCTTCATCATGCCAGCTCCTGGCCATAGCCCCATACAACGCCAGAACTCTCTGATCCTGGAACAGCTGCCAGACCAGAGAGTTCTGGTTTATAGAAGTACAACCTGTAACTGTTGTTCAACTGCATTAAGTCCTTGTATGGTAGGTACATCTGGAAGTATAGGTACCCTTACAATTCTACGAGCCTATTTCTGGGGGTTGAAATCCTCTGAAGCAGAAAAAAAAATAATTATTGTAAAATAAAAGAAGACATGTTAGCAGCTAGTTTGCCAAGATGAATAAAATATGCATCAGCATCCAAGCCCTTCTGAGTGATTTATTTAATCAACCTACTGAAGTGGCACAAAGCTTCCAAAGATGGATAAATGATCTTATAGGTCACAGTTCATAGTTAGCACTCGCCAACTGGCTTCTGTCATGCAGTACACCTAATTCCATAGAGTAGTACTTCTTCAAGACATCTGACTACAAATTCCTACATATAAAATTTTTCATAGAGTTAACCTTAAGAGTATTTAAAACAACTGGAGACAAATATAGAGACTATGTGTGTAACTTGTTTTAAAAATTAATTTTAACTTCATTAAAATAAATTAACATTTCTGAACTAATGCTAAAGAAGTTGTTTGGAAACACTAACAAAGAGCATACAAAAACAGCTTAGGGCCTTTTTTAAAAAATATATTAGAAAAATGTGTCAGAGATGTTAAAAGATCTACTCACCAAAATTAGTTTCTGAAAAGGAAAAAGTCTATATTTATAGTTTACAAGATAACAAACGGAGATGGTTTACAGCTGCTATTTTTGTTATAGCTTCTTTTAAACAAAACAGATTACTGGAGAGACAAGTTGGTGAGGTAATAGCTTTTATTGGACCATTTCTGTCAGAGAGAGAGACAAGCTTTTAAAAGGTACACAGAAATCTTCAGCGGCAAAGTGATTTTTCGTTCCTTAAATGGTTATTTTTCTTTAAAAAAACCTTTATTTTAATTTATTTTTATATCATAGCTAATAACACTATTGAAGACCTAATTCAATCATCTTTACTCATGCTGAGTAGCAGAGAACCCTATCCTATGAGTTACACTAAAACATCATCTGGCTGTATCTCTTGGCTTTATATTCTGTATGCTGATAGATGGGAAGTGTAATGGACTCATTTTCTGCCACACTTACTCCTGGTGTGTAGGACCTTTCTCTGCAAATAAAAGTGATAAAATATGGTTGTTCACATTTATATTTCTTTTCATTTTGTAGACAAGCCCTAGTAAGAAACTTAGCTCATTTAAACAAATATTACAAAAATTAAAGTCTTTAGTATAATAGCGCAGAACAGTAAGCCTTTAAAAAAGGGAAAGTGGGGGAAGGAGAAAGAGGGGAAAAAAGGAGAAAAAAGACAGCGAATAGAGTTTCTCCTTTTTTTCTCTTTTGTCACCTTTTTCCCCCCTTTCCTCCCCCATCCCGCATTCCCTTATTTATTCTTGGATCTGGACTTTTAATACTCCAGTCATCTGAAGAAGTGGGTTGTGCCCACGAAAGCTCCTGATACTATCTACATGTTTTGTTAGTCTTTAAGGTTCTTCTAGACTATTCAATGTTTTTTAAGTTTTTCTAGTTACAGACTAACTTGGCTAGCCCTCTGAAGAAATCAGACAGTATTTGTATTACAGTGACTCCAGCTCCAGCCCTCTGTACTAATATGCACTTTTGAGAAACAACATTTATATCACACTGAATGTATTTTCTTGAGCAAAGATTTTAACTTTCTAATAAATTACAATGACCCCCTAAGCCAACAAAACCATGAGGAAATTAATCTTCCCTTCCTCTTTCTGTTATTCCTGACAACATGGGTTCACTCACTTGACTTTCAGTTAGTGATAAGTAATAAGGCAAAAGCCCTGTGTCACTGGATTAAAATGGTTACAAAACTCCATTGATTTTTTTCTCCACTTATTTTTTCAAGTTTGCCTGAACAGTCTTGAATGCATCCAACTCCATTCTAAATGTTGAAACATGGTTCACCCATTCATCAAAAGTAGCAACTAAAGCAGCTAGCAGTGACTGAAAAGCAATTGATATTTTATCTATTGATTTCTTCTAATAATGCAAAAAAGAACCACGAAGCTTAGAATCACTTGTGGAAAAAGGAGAGTTCAAGTACTTTATTATATGTGGGCTGCATTCTCCACTGTTACTGCTCTGAGTATTTCTTTACATCTATGAAAACTATATGTTAACCTACATTTCTGTTTTTGTACATTTTACACTCAGTAAGCACAAGGCAATGGAGATTCAAAGTCTGTGTCTGTTTCTTTTTCCCTTCTTCTCTACTCCCACGTACTTTCCAGCGTGAAGGGGAATATTTTCCCTTAACTAATTGTGTTTAGTTGATTTGCTATCATGTCTTTTTCCTTTTTGGCATCTTCACCAGAATACATTTTAAAACATGCTTGTTGCAGTTACTTTAAACTAACCTTCACAAATTAACATTCAGTTTTATTCCCCTTAGCCAAAGTGCCACACAAAGGGTGCATCTACACTACACCATTATTCTGGAATAACAGCCATTATTCCAGAAAAACAATACTAGCGTCCACACAGCAATTGCATTATTTCAAAAGAAAATTGAAATAACAGAAAGCTTTTTCAGAAATAAGCTTGCAGTGTAGACGTAGCCAGCAGAAGAGAAATCACCTCTCTTCTACTGCTTCATGTCCTCTCCAGAAGACATTATCTATTGCAGATACTTTTGGGGACAGTAATCATTCCAATATGATGTGCAAAGGGCCCGATTCACTGTGCCTGGCTAGTGACTTCCAGATTATTATCACTTTATACATTACACAAAAATTGTAAAAATTTTCTTCTAGAGTGTTTACTCCAGTGGAAACTGGAGCAGAAACTGAATCAGAAGGGGGAAGAAAGCGAATTCCCTTGGTATAGGGCCACCATAAGTACACTGTCTCCCTCCCCTTCCCCTCCCCCCCCCCCCAACACACACCTCCTGTTGCAGTCCCTTACATAGGGAATCCACTTGGGTTGAATGTTGAAGCACTTCAGAAGCAGCACTTAGTCTACGTATTTTTATGGGCTAAAGTGTAGTCCTCAAGGTTGCTCTAATTTGCACCGGGGGCCTACTTCATTCTGCATTGTACATGAAATCACCTTCTCCAATTTCTCTTTGGTTGTGCATGCTATATTGCAGTACAGAATCTGGCCCCCACATTATCATTATTCATCTTGACCTCCATTTTTTCCAAGAAGTGAGGTTTTAGGGTCCATACCACATTTGAACCTTTCTGTGGCTCAATTTTCCTATCTGAAAAATAAAATGTATCTCACCCATTTTTGGAACTGCTTAACAGTCTCTTCCATTCTGAAAGTTTCTACCATTTCTATTTCTATCCCCCATTTGTGTAGTCAGACAGGTACACATCGCACAGTATTGTCTCTGTTTCCTTGTCCCCCTCCCACATCTGTCTGTGGTATCTGTTGGTTGTCATCTGCCTCGTATTGCTAGCTCTTTACAGCATGGTTTCTCTTTGTGTTATGTATTTGTTCAGTGCCCCGTGCTGTTACAGCACAACTAATCATCATAATATGTACACACAGAAGTAGAACTAGAGCTAGAGCTAGATAATCTCTCTCACACAAGCCAAATGCTAAGCGTACCCATTCAACCTCCTTCACACATGAAGGTTTATTAGTTGATGTACGGCATTTGGAAGGTACAAATTACTATAAGTGGGAAGTGAACAGGGGTAACACTGGCCTATGTGAGTAATCAGTCTTACTACCGTGAATACAGACGCTACATGGTGCAAGTGGTGATGGTGCTTCTAAAATTTGAGGTGTGATCACACCTTTTCTGCCCTTCATTCCTTCTGTTCTGCCATCAGTTTTTGAGGGGATGAAATTTAAACAGAAGCTTGATGTGCAGGCAAAAAAAAAAACTCCATGTAAGATTAAAACTTGATCTTTGAAGGAGCCAAAAGTCTACTATCTGTTTAATATTAGATTATTTCAAAGACTAAGGGATATAAAGTCAATTCATTTTTCTGTGATGAGTGATATATATTCACTTTTGAAACATTGGTTGTGTCATTTTCTCTTTTCATTTCAAGGACATTTTAGACATCTCTGAGACTCTGTTTTTATTATAATTTCATGCTGGGAAATTACAAAGGATTGTTTGAGTCAATAAAAGGCTATTTGGGGAAAAGACAAAAACGTAAGGCTAGGATGATATGTCTTATTTTTAAAAAAGAATCAACGTGTCTTTAGTGTGTTAAAGTTTTAGCATGCTTCATAATTAACTCCTCAGTAATCTTCTATAGTGTGCTACATTCGAAATACTATTCTCCTGCCATTAATCAATCTTCTTGTTGAGATAGATATTCCCATTCAGCAAGTTATACATGAGAAAACCATAAACTTATTTGGACTTTGCAAACCTTTCTGGAAAGTATACTGCTCTGAACTGCCTGCCAAAGAATACTGCATATTTTATAATTTTTCAAGTGGAACAGCTCTAAAGAGGAGGTGACCATACTTGCAAATTGCATTGCCCTATAAATCTAAGCAATTAAATATGATTTGGTCATTGTGGGGATATAACACAAAAGCTTACTGGCTTCCATGCCAGTTCCAGGAGTTGAACTGTACAGTATTGAATCCCAAAGACTCTTGTTAACCACTGTTGGACATAAGGAAACAACTTTTCCTGTGGACAGGTTATTCCATAATTGGCCAGCGTGGTGGTTTTTGTGCCTTTTTCTGAACCATCTGGCAGTGGCCGCTGTCAGGATCGGTATACTTTGTTGAATGGATCACTGGTTTTGTCTGGAGTTTTAAGTTCTTATGCTCACAACCTAAGGATTCACTTATTTCAGATCTATGATAGATGAATCAATGAAGAGTCTGTTTGTTTACTGAAGCAGTTAGCAACTCTTCTACAAACAGGAATAGAAGCTGTAATGGGGTATGCTCTCCACAGTGGTCTTGCAAGAGATGAATTGGGCCAAGTAGGCCCAACCAGTTATGTAGGCTGAAAACAGGGGAGCTTCAGGCTGGAAGCAGCTTAATTAGAGAGGAGCTTATCTATGCAGGACAGGAGGGGCTTCTTACAAGACAGGAAATTGGAAGCAGCTAGCGTGGCAAGGAGAAGTCTGCATTGCCCTATAAATCTGCATTGTCCTATAATTCTCCTTTCTCTCACAAAGGGCACGTCTACACAGCAAGGCTACAGTCAAGTTAAGCTACGCAACTTCAGCTACGTCAATTGTGTAGCTGAAATCAAAATAGCTTAATTTGGCTTTTGGCTCTGTCTACACAGCAGGAAGTCAAAGGAAGAACCCATGAAATGAGGGTTACCATGAGTCAGAGTAGGAAGTCTTTCAGCTCAACATTATTTAGAAATAAAAGCTTGTAGTGTAGACGCACTCTTTGTTATTTCAGAATAATGTGAGTTATTCTGAAATAACGCTGCGGCGTAGACAGAGCCTTACTGAGAGAAAGAAGGATTATTGAGGGGTTGCCTGAAGTTACTCCCTGGGAGGAGGAGACTTGCAAACCCAAAGGAGTGGGGAGGGCTAGGAGGTATGGATGCAGCTCGGGGAAAGGCTGCAAGCTTTAGGGAACAGCTCTTCACTGCTCTGTAAACAGAAGGTTACCAAGTTTTTGACAGAGCAAAACTGAACACATTTTCCCCTCCTTCTCTGAGACCCTGCCCTTACTCACTCAATCCACTGCTCTGCTTTGCTTACTCACTCACTTACTCACTTTCACTGGGCTGAATGGGTCCTTTTCTGATCAGGTATTCAGTTGAAAATCAGACATCTGGCCACCCTATAGAGAGTTCCTGACCTAGAACCCTGACTGGGCCTCAGCTTCCCTACCAGCCACTGTGGGAGTGGCACTGTGAAGCAGCCAAGGGGGAGACTGCTGGAAGGGGAAATCGGGTACCTTGAGGAGGGCTGAGCCACAGGGTGTATCTAAACTACACCCCTCTGTCGGCAGAGGGATGTAAATTAGATGTATTGAAAGTGCAAATAAAGCCAGGATTTAAATATCCTGTGTTTCATTTGCATAATGGCGGCCGCCGCTTTTTTCCAAACGGGGCAGTTTAGACGGGGCATTTTCGACAGAATTGCCCCGTTTCGACAGATCCTGTACAGGATAAGGAGTTTTGGAGACAGCCTATAGAGGGTGTAATTGCTGGGAGAAGTGGTGGCCTGACAGAGTTAATCTTCACAACTGCCAGGAGGTGGTGCTGTCCAGTGATGAGTAGAACAACTCTCTCAGGGTGTGTCTATACTGCACTGTGAATAGAAATAAGATACTCAATTTGACCTATGCAAATCACACATCTAATTTCTATGCTATTTTGAAATAGCTTATTTCATCATTTGGCACTGTCTTCACAGTGCTAAATTTTGAAATAAAGCACTATTCCTTACTCCTTGTAGAATGAGGTTTACAGAGACTTCGGAATAGTGGGCCCAAAATAATGGGCTCACTGTAAAGATGCTGGATAGCTATTTTAGGATATCCTGGTATCCTCAAATAGTATAGCGGTGTAGATGTACCCTCACAGACATGTGAAACAACACATTACAAGAATAAGAACCATACAAAAAGGCTACAGATTGCAACACTTCAGCAAAGAACATGAAATTAATTAGTATTCTGTATTGCGGGTGCTTTTGGCCGACATCCAGAGCTGCTGTGCCAGCCCTTGGGCAGAAAAGACTTACAAAGTTAATACTGTATGTCTCACTACACTCAGAGGAAATGCTGATTATCTGTGCCACTTGCAGGTTATTACCAATAAAACACTTTCCTCTCTTGCAACCGCACAAGTCTCTCTTGGCTCCTGCAAACATGAGTCAGTTCCCGGTTTTCAGATTTCTTCAGTTTTTATAAACAAGATAAACAACAAATTGTTATTAATTTTTATATTACTGTAGAGCCTGTGCATCCCAGTCAAGGGTCAGGGTCTCATTGTGCTATACACTGTAGACATACATTTAAAAGAACCTACCCCAAAGAGTAGTGTCTGAAAGCACACAGATAGACAAAAAAAGATGGAGGGCAATGGGATAGAGAGGAAAATAAGATAACAAAATGACTAGCGTTTAGTAGAAAAATACAAGTCCCAGGTCACTACTTGTCTAGCTAATGCCAAAGGAAGCATGGAAAAGTATTTAATCAATGAAGGTCAATCATTCAAGTCACCTTGAACTTTCTCTGTCACCTTAATGTTTAAGTAGCAAATCAAATGATTTTTAGAAATACTACTGACACACTGTGGAAAAGCTAATTGACTGTAAATACTGACTGAGCACATATCTAACTTTGTACTTTAAGTTTAATTGCATTTCTTTGACACCTTGCACTTTACTGGGATAATTCACATCTGTCAGAAAGCTAAGTGCATTAACCATAGCCAGGTTCTGCAGAGCCTACATTCAGAACTTAAGTTTCCTTTCCTGTGCTGTCGTTAAAGTATTCTTCATCCATTGAAATTGTTGACTTGAGTATGTAAGTGTTATGTGTGATTTTCAGCTAAATTGATATTTTGAATTCTCTATTTTAACAGCAGAATACAAAATTCAGTCTACAGCAAGCACAATTAATACCTTACTTCTAGAAGGCTCATTTTATTTTTTGTGAATGTAAAGGTCATTAAAGTGCCAAGGACCCTTTTTGAGAATGAGGATTTAGGCACTCCAGGCTTGACCTTGTGTAACCCAACACTAGGCAGATATGAACCTGTGACTTCAGTTCAGAACCTTCCACAGCTTGAGCTATAAAGCCAGCTGGCTCTCGGTGTAGGCTGTAGAGCTGTCTTCTTAGCTCTTGCTGTAAGTGGTCTAAGTGCCACTACATGGGACAGTGAACTACACTAGGTGTGTGGGTTAAACTTGCAAAGTTCTTGAGGGTGCTCAGCACCTCCAGAATTTCCAAGCACCTTGCAGAATCAAGTCTTAATGAATGGCACAAGAGGCCCAAAAGATTCAAGAGAATTACCCCTTTGAACAGTGAGGCCGTTGGTTCAAACGTAGTGGTCAGGACAGCCCTCAGGGTTTTAGTTTGTGTGTCTGTGTCATTGTACTGCCAGTTGGGCAGGGATGTAGCAGGTTGACTTCATCTCAGATTCTTTCTTACTATCTTTTTGCCATGCTTCAGCCAGGTCACATTCACCAGTCCACTCCTTTCAAGTGGACAGGTAAGTCTCAGGATTAATCAAGGGATTCAGGGATTCCCTGTTAGGCCACAATTGCAGGATCCCGAACCTAGTATCTTCAGATGGCTTGCCCCAATGAGCAGGGGCGACTGGTTATGAAGGATGCAGGGGGAGCACCAGCCATCTGACTATCCTCCTATGACTCCACCCAACATCATCGGGGGAGGGCCAAAAAACACACCCCCCCGGCCCCGCTTCAGACTTCGCCTCTTCAAAACCCTACCCTATCTCTTCCCTGCCCTTACTCCTGCTCTGTCCCCACTGTGCCTCTTCCCCCCATGCTCTCTCCCCTGAGCGATGTGATCCAGGGGACTAGCAGGAGTGCCTGGCTCCTGCAGTAGGGATCGGGCCCCCGCACACTCACTGGCAGCAGCAGGGGGAAAGTAGAGCAACACAGCTCCACTACGTGGCTGCTGGCCATGTTATTCTGCTTCCCAGCAATGAATGTGGGGGCAGTCTTGCCCCTCCCCAAAGCTATGCAGCCGGAAGCTGGGGAAGCAGAGCCATGTTGCTCTTCTTTCTCTCTGCCACTAATAGTGAGTGTGGGGGGAGGAGGTGACCCTTGCTCCAGATGCCAGGTGCCCTGCTACTCCTCTGGACCACCCAGAAGCTCTGGCCCCTTACCCATACTGCTTGAGGTGTTGGGGACTATGCGGTCCCGTGGACTACCCTAACACATTGCCAGTGCCAATGAAGTTACCCACTGACGGATAGACTACCATAGTTGTCCTACTTTAGAGGTTGGTAGGAGAGCCCAGACCCAATGGTAGGCAGCAAAAACTCCTGTGCAACTCCTTCCCAGGAGTTCAATGTGTCTGTCAGCTACTGAGATATTCTCCTCTGCTTTTAGTTTACCTATTCCAGCCTGTGCCGCCTTTGCAGAAACAGTGGAATGGGGCTGTTTGAGCCCAGAACAGCTCCTTAACCCCTTTCTTGCCAGTGAGGGATTTGTTTGCCTCCATCATAGTTATATCTCTGACAAAGATTACATGATCACAGTTCTGAAAATTTTAGGAAACTGTTAATAAACTGTAAAATATAGCACTTTTTGTTGTTTTTTATTTTCATATGTGTTTTCCAAAAGTGCTGTTTAGTGTAGGTTGTGCCACTTGGAAGATCTTTTAGGTAGGGGATCTTTTTTTGTGGAAGGGGTTAGTTTTGTGGTGGTAGTGTTGTGCGTTTTGTTAATGATAGATAATTTTGTAAGTCTTTCAACTGCAGACATAATCAAAAAGAGTCTTTGCCTGCTGTTTTACCTTGATTCAGTAGCATAGCCTTTGGCAATAGATTGCAGTTGAAATGAAATTGAACTGGGTACAGCATGAAAGAATTATTAATCAATTACTAATGTATACATCAGATTTCTTTAAAAGTCACATGCTAAAACAGCCATATTTTTGTCATTTTCCCAGATTGCCCCATACTTAATTAGGTTGGAAAAGAAGACAGATGGCCTCTGTTTTACAAAAACTCTGCCTTCTTTCTCCTTGATTGACCACACGAACCAATATTCACAAACCTCATACTTATAATTTTACTCAATTAGCCGCAAGCAAAAACTAAATCAAGGATTTGTTTCAGAGAGCACCAAATCATTCTAGCACAATTTTGTAGATAGCAAATAGCCTTCTAATTTTCTTGTGAAATCTGATTGGTCACATATTTGGTAATATTTTCATTTCTAACCCAGTTCATGCCCTGAATTTTTATTAGGTAAATGCTTTGATATTCCTGTAGTGAATGAAACAAGAAGCATCTGAAGAGTTTCCACTAGTTCCTGTTGAAATTTAAAGTTCTGTGGAGCGGAGGCAGGTTGATTTCTATGGACTTAATACATGCTGAAGAGCTTCCTTGAATCAGGAGCTAAGATAGGTCACCCTGCCTTAGTCACTTGTGGGATGGAAACCAGCATCACGACCCGCATCATTCAGGAGCAAATGTGGTGAGCTGTTCCTCTAAATTAAAAGACTCCCTATACACACTTTTTACATTATGTGTTTCTTTGGTTTATCTCCCCCCCCATTAAAAAGTATACAAGTAATTCCAACATATAAAGGAGTCCACAAGATGGACAAAGAAAAAAAACTCCATTGTACCAGTTTTATCATTATTTATTATTACTAGGCATCATCCAGAAATATAATACCTGATACATGCATCCAATAGATATACTTAATATATTCATTACTCCGAAATTGTAATAATTTTACAATCTACAATATAAAAATAAGGCACAGTTAGGGATGGACCTATTGGCTTTGGGATCTCCTTCCTAAATTAAAAAATGTAACCCACTAAGACTGATTTTTTCTTGATTTTGTTACAATTAAATTAACCTAGATTTGTTCTTCACATTTACAATAGACCATCCATGGTTCTCCATTCCATTTTATGCATAATCCATCATTCATCTTTTCTTGTAATGACATGTACAGCTAATTTGTCTTTTCTGCCAATACTCTTACAAATTAGATTATTCCCTTTTCCATGTATCCCTGAAGTTACATTAGAATCATGGACCTCAAGAGATCAGACATTTCAGTCCTCTCCATTTATGGCAGGACGAAGCAGCATCTAGACCAAGAATGGGGAACCTTAGGCCCAGGGGCCGGATGAGGCCTCTGGCTTGGCTGGATCCAGCCCCTGAGGCTGAGGGCTCCCCCCAGAATCGAAGAGCCTGTGCTGGCACTCCAGCCCCCTCACCATAACTCCATGGCGCTGGATCACACAAAAGCTACTAGCCTGAGCCCCACCGAGGCTGTGGTGTATGAGGGGAATGTAAGGAGTGTGGGAAATGTGGGGACTCCTTCTCAGTTGGGGGCCATGTCAGGGAAAGTTTGGGGGCAGTCTGAATTTTCTGCGAGTCAGTGTCCTTCCGACCCAAAAATAGATTGCCCACCCCTGATCTAGACTATCCCTGACATGTCTTTGTCTAACATGCTTTTTAAAATCTCCAGTGATGGAGATTCCAAAGCATCCCTAGGCAATTTATTCCAGTGCTTAACCATCCTGACAGTTAGGAATTTTTTCCTAATGCCGAACCTAAACCTCCCTTGCCCAAATTTAAGCCCATTGCTTCTTGTCCTATCCTAAGGGGTTAAGAAGAACAGTTCTTCTCCCTCCTTCATATAATAACCTTTTATGTTTTGAAAACTGTTATCATGTCCCTTCTCAGTCAGCTTTTCTCAGACTAAAAAAAAATTATTTCATCTTTCCTCATTTGTCATATTTTTAGACCTTTAATCATTTATATTTTCTTCTCTGTACTTTCTCCAATTTGTTGACAGCTTTCCTGAAATCTGGCGCACATAACTGGACACAATATTCCAGCTGAGGTCTAATCAGTCCAGAGTAGAGCAGAAGAATGTCTTCTTGACTCTTGCTTACAACACTCCTGCTAATATAGACCAGAATAATGTTTTTGAAACAGTGTTGGCTCATATTTAGTTTGTGGCCCACTATGACACATGGATGCCTTTCCACAGTATTCCTTCCTAAACAGTCATTTCCTATTTTGTATGTGGGCAACTTCCTAAATGGAGTACTTGACATTTATCTGCATTGAATTTCTTCCTATTTACTTTAGACTATTTCTCCAGTTTGTTCAGATCATTTTGAATTTTAATCCTATAGCCAAAATACTTGCAAGCACTCCCAGCTTGGTATCAATCATAAACTTTATAAGTGTACTCGCTATTCCATTATCTAAATCACTGATGAACATATTGAGCTGAAGCAGACCCAGAACTGATTGCTGTGGGACCCTACTTGTTAGGACCCCTTCCAGCATGACTGTGAACCACTGATATCTATTCTCTAGCAGTATGTCTACACAGCAGCATTATTTTAGAATAACTGATTTATTCCAAAATAACATAGTCTACTCTATATAAGCTTTTATTTCAAAATAATGTTGAGCTGGAGGACTTCTTACTCATGATAAGCTTCATTTCACAAGGAGTAAGGGAAATTGAAGGAAGAGTGTTCTTCTTTCAACTGCCTCCTGTGTAGACAGCACCTAAAGCCGGATTAAGCTATTTCAACTTAAGCTACGCAATTGACGTAGTTGAAGTTGCATAGCTTAATTTGACTTTATACGTCCTGTGTTGACATACCCTAGAAATGGTTTTCCAAACAGTTATGTACCCACCTTATAGTAGCCCCATCTAAGTACCATTTTCCTAATCTGTTTATGACACAGTCATGTAAGAAAGTATCAAAAACTTTACTGAAGTCCAGATACCCCATGTCTACTACTTCCCCCATCAACAAGATTTATTACCCTCTCAAAGATAGCTATCAGGTTGGTGTGACATGATTTGTTCTTGACAAGTCCATGCTGGCTGTTAATTATCACCTTATTATCTTCTAGATCAGGAGTAGGCAATCATTTTTGCAGGGGAGGGCCACTTCATTAATTTTGGTAGTGGTGATGGGCTGCCCCCGAAGGGGCAGGGCCTTGGTCATAAGGGGCAGGGTCTTAGGCAGAAAGGGTCTGTTTCCTCTAGGTGCAGCTGACTCCTGGCAGGGGAAGGGGAGGCAAGTCTTCATGCATTCCCCCGCCGCCAAGCCAATCAGGGCTCTCCCCCTAACCCCCACCCTGCCAGGGGCACACAGTGCCTAGAGGGAACCTCAGGTCATTTTGAACAGCTGGTGGTTCCCTGTGGTGCCCCGTATGCCCCTGGTGGGGGAGGAAACCTCATGAGCTCCTTCGTTCCCAGGTCTTGATTGGCCCAGAGTAAGGAAAGAGCATGGCGGTCGCAGGCTGGTTCAAACTGCTTGGAGGGCCAAATCCGGCCCATAGACTCTGTCTTGCCCACCCCTGTTCTAGATGTGTGCAAATTGATTCCTTAATTATTTGCTCCATTATCTTTGTTAAGCAGACTGGTCTGTAGCTTAACAGAAGTTAAGATGACTTGTCTGTAATTCCCTAGGTTGTCCTTGTTCCCCTTTTTATAGATTGGCACTATATTTGTTCTTTTCCAGTTTTCTGGAATCTCTCCCATCTTCTGAGAAAGATAATCTCTAGTGGCTCAATTATCTCCTCTGTCAGCTCCCTGAGTATTCTAGGACACATTTCATCAGGCTTTGGTCACTGAAAGAATTCTAACTTATCTAAGTAATTTTTAATTTTCTCTTTCCTATTTAAGCCTCTGAACCTACATAATTTCCACTAGCATTCACTATGTTAGATGTTCACTCACCATCCCTGTCACTTCCCTTTTTCTATTATTGCTTTTACCTCTTCATTGCATAAAAGGCTTCCTTGTCCTTGGTCTTCCTCTAGGTTCTAATGTACTCATAGAATGTTTTCTTATTTATCTCTAGCCAGTTTGATCCCATTTTCATGTCTTGTCCTTCCTAAGTTTGTCCCTCAATATGTGTGTCATTTGTTTATATTCATCCTTTGTAATTTAACCTAGTTTCCTCTTTTTGTGGAAGTCTTTTTTGATTTTTAGATCATATAAGATCTCCTGATTAAGCCAGGATGATATCTTGCTGTATTTCTATCTTTCATATGCAATGGGATGGTTTGCTCTTGTGCCCTTAATAATGTCTCTGAAATATTGCTAACTGTCTTCGATTGTCTTTCTACTTAGACTTCCTTCCCACAGGATTTTACCTACCAACTTTTTGAGTTTGCTGACGTCTGCCATCTTGAAAGCCATTATCTTTATTTTGCTGTTTTCCCTCCTACCATCATTTAACATTCCACGATAAGTTGCGAACAGGTGAGTGCTAACAGGGAGTTTAGAGAGGGAGTTCTCTAAGTAAAGGAGAAGCAGATACAGGACTCTTGAGGGAATTGTGTGTTGTCTTTGGGGCTTTCTTGTGTGCTGAGCTTGTGTTTGTGAGTGAGGGTTGGTGTGTGTGTTTTTGTTTTGTTTTTTCCCCTGTGTTTGTGAGTGAGGCTTTTTTTTTTTCCACTTCCTCTTTCCCCTCTGTAGTGGTCAATTGCGGAAGAACTTTGTACGTGTTAGTTTAGGGGTGGTGAGGCCTGCATTCTCCCCGCTTTCCCTTTCCCCAATATCTGATGAGCCAGAAGCAAGTCTTTGGGAACATACACCACTTAAGATAAGTATTGTTGCCAGTATAGCAAGAACAAGTAAAGATAAGGGTAAAGGGCAAGAACGCATAAACAATTCTGTTTACCCTAACGTACTGATCACGTAAACAGGGCCAAAGAACAAAAAGATCCAGATCAGAACCAGATCGATAACTAACAGATAAGCCCTACATCAGCACTAATAAGTAAGCCCTGGAAATTTCCAAGCTGCCAAACAAGGCAGGAAAACTGTATTTAAGGCTGCCTCAGAGCCTAGCAAATCGGACTTCACCGATGGGCTTTGGGTACCAGCGCCTCGGAAGCTGAGACAACCTCCCACTTCGTCCGCAGCGTACCCGGGACCCAGGCTTACAGGAGGGGACGTAAGATGTGCCGCTTCTTTGTTATATTGTTCTTCCATTTATGGGGGCACAGCTGTTAGCTGTCAGGAAATAAACTACTTGTGTTTGACAGATACCTGTGTAGCGTCCTTTGTACTTTGGGAACCCAGTGTCGGACCTGAGACTTACTCTTGCCGACTACATTTGGCGCAGCGAGCAGGGTTCTCTTGGTACAAACCGCTCAGCATGTGGAAGAAAGGGAGGAGGATGGGCTTGGGAGGTATTAGGGCAGAGCACCAGATTCCAGGCTGGCTGTGCAGATCAGCCTGGGCTTCGGTTGCTCACATTTGGTATGATGTAACGCCTGCTGTGCAGTTTGAGGGGGGAGCTAGCTGATGGGGTCAGTCCCGCTAGTATTCAAAAGGGGCTGGAGGCGTTGGACGTCCACAAGAAGGATAAGGGAGTGCGTCAGGCCGGATGGCTGTTTCTCAGCGCGCTCCGCAGTGTGTGTGAGGAGAAGGAGGGGTTACAGCGAGAGGTGGCACAGCTTAAGGAGGAACTGGACAGGGTTAAAGCTCTGTCTGGAGTACAGCAAGCCTCCTTAGAGCATGCACAGAAGCAGACAGCAGAGATGGGTCAGAATCTGCAAGTTATGGCTGTCAGATATGCCAATCAGAAGTATAAGTACAACCGGGACCGCCAGCCTTCGCAGGCGAAGGTCTGTGCGCTCCGGTCCACTGATTGGGACCCCACCATTTGGGATGGGGATATTTGGGATTCATCTGATGAGGATGATATGCAGCAACCGGATCCTTGGGGTCTGCAGAAGGGATCGGATTATACAAATCCACCCCCCTACAATCCCTTGGTTTCGCAGATGCGTCCCCTAACTGAAAATATGACCACCACTGTCACTCAGGGTGGCCAGGTGCAGCTCCCTCAGATACGCCAGAGGGAACGAGACTACACCCAGACCGAGCTAACAGATCTGGCTGGTCGTATGAGACAGAAGCCGGGGGAAGTACTAGATACCTGGCTGATTCATCTGTGGGATTCAGGGGCGCATGATATCACTATGAATGTAGAAGAGCTGCGAAAGATGGGGGCTCTGACATCAAACCCCCTTATTAACCAGCGCATCCGTACTCTACCGCAGGGTGCGAACACTCCTAGACTAATGGAGAGTGTTCTGCTGGGGGTCATGGCATTGTATCCAGATCATACGGCCTGGCCTGACAAAATTAGTCCATGGAAAACGCCTGATGAGGCTGGGAAAAGGCTCCGGGAGGAAGCCATGAAGATTGGCATGTATATAGCCAACTTCACCGGACCAGATTCCTTCCCATTCTCTCAGGGGATGAAGCGGTGCCTTATAGCTACAGCTCCACAGCACTACAAGGGCCCCCTAGTAGCAATCCTGAACCCTGCCATCACTTCCCCTGTAGGAGAGGTGGTTTTGTTGTTAAACACTTTCACTGAGATGGGGGGTGACATGGGATGTTTGCGCCCCCGCCCAATTGAGCAAGGGAGAACCCCCCATCTTGCCAGCAAAGGAAGATGGGACCGAAGACAGATGTTCAAGGCTCTACTGGCTGCTGGAGTCCCCAAAGCTGAAATTGATCGAAAGCCTACTGAGTATCTGTGGGACCGGGTCCACCAACTAAGGCTGGATAAGCGAGGACCCTCCCAACCGGCTTCCGCTCCCCCGGTGGACAGAAACACCCCTACTGGATCCTGGCTACCACCACCACCACCACCACCTGCACCAGTTCTTCCTCCCCCGCCTCCACAGCAGTGGCAGGCTCCCCAACCCCAGGGATACCAGGCATAGGGACTCGGCCGGGTCCCACAGATCTGGGTCGCTAGCGGGGACACACAGGGAGACCTGAGGCCATACGTTCCCCTGACCATTTATCGTGCAGGACAGACCCCACACAAAGTAACTGCTCTAGTGGACACTGGGGCAGAAGTAACTGTGATCCACGGGACCCCTAACCCATGGAGGGGACAGCCCGTTGTAATCCAAGGTTTGGGAGGCCCTGACCTTCCTGCAGTTAAAACCACCCTAAGATTGGGAATTGGAGATCTCCCAGTCTGTCCTGTTGTAATTGCAAACACTGGAGGAGAATACATTCTGGGCATGAATGTGTTAAAGGGCTTGCAGCTCTCCTTGCCAGGAGGGCACTTTGCATTTGGTGTCCAGGCACTGACTGTGGGAAATGCTAAGTGGGAACCGGTGGTTGTACCTCCACCCCCACACCTGGTGCATACCAAGTAATACCGTATCCCGGGGGGAACAGCAGCAATTACTGCCACCATTTAAGGATCTGGAACGAGCGGGTGTAATCCGCCCTGATGTGTCACCTTTCAATAGTCCTATTTGGCCTGTTAAGAAAACAGATGGCAGCTGGCGTATGACTATTGATTACCGGAACTGAACCGAGTAGCACCCCCACTCACGGACGCTGTACCGGACGTAGTTACTCTATTGGAACAAGCTGACCAGTTTGGAAGAAGTTGGAAAGCAGTGATAGATCTCGCAAATGCTTTCTTTTCTATCCCTTTAGCCCCCGAATCGCAAGATCAGTTTGCTTTTACCTGGGATGGCCGGCAGTATACATTCACCCGGCTGCCACAGGGGTATCTGCACTCCCTCACTCTGTGCCATGGGCTGATTGCCCGAGACTTAGATCAAATCCATGCCCCTCTGCCTTCTGATATCCAGTGCTTACAGTATATTGATGACGTGTTGATCCAGGGAGACACCAAGGAGGAGGTAGCAGAAGCTTTGAACGCTATCCTGAACCACCTTAAGGAACGTGGGTGGGCAGTTAACAGAGATAAGATTCAAGGCCCCAGCGAGAATGTCAAATTCCTGGGCATAGTATGTATGGGAAAGCAGCGTGTCATGCCAGAAGCTGCAAAGAATAAGATCTTAAGTGCAGCTCAGCCCTCTTCAAAAGAGGAAACGCAGCGCTTTACTGGTTTACTGGGTTATTGGAGGGGCTTTATCCCCCACCTGCAGGCCATTCTAAGATCCTTATACCAGGTTAGCAGGAAAAAGGCCACCTTTACATGGGAGAATGAACAGGAGGAAGCATTTCAGCAAGCAAAGGCAGCAGTAGCAACTGCCCTCGCCTTGGGGCCATGGGAACCAGGTCCTGTAGAATTGCAAGTCTCCGCCCAGGGGAACCAAGCTGCCTGAAGCCTGTGGCAAATGCAGCAAGGGCGTCTGGTCCCTTTAGGGTTTTGGAACAAAACTCTTACAGGGGCCAGTGCTAATTACACTCCCTTTGAGAAGCAGGTGCTGGCTTGCTATCTGGCATTATTAGATACTGAGCATGCCACTCAGAATCGGCAGGTGTTGCTGCGCCCCGAGCTCCCTATCATGAGCTGGGTGCGAGATACAGCTGCTCCCCGGTCAGGTCGAGCTATGGCCAGTATTCTGTTAAAGTGGAGGTGGTACATCCAGGAAAGAGCTAAGCCTGGACCCTCAGGGGTTTCCCACTTACATGAGTTAATAGCACAGCTCCCAGAGGGAGATAAGGCTGAACAGCCCAGCCCACAGCAGCCGCCTCCGCTGCAAGGGATAGCAGTGTGGGGCTCTCCTTACAGTGCTCTGACAACCAAGCAGAAACAGTTTGCCTGGTTCACTGACGGGTCTGCCCGATATATGGGAGGTGCCCGGAAGTGGCGAGCTGCTGCCCTACAGCAGACCTGGAACATGCAGATGATTAAAGAAGGCACAGGAGGGTACAGCCAGCTAGCAGAATTAGTGGCTATACACCTGGCATGCAAGCAGGCAATAGAGCTGGGGGACAAAACATGCCTCCTTTACACAGATTCCTGGGCAGTGGCCAATGGTCTAGCAGTCTGGTCAGGACACTGGGCTCAGAATAATTGGCAGATTCATGGATTCCCAGTCTGGGGTGCCCCTATTTGGCAGGAATTGTGGGACCTCTGCCACCACATACAGATACAGGTGTCCCATGTAGATGCCCACACACGAAAGTCTGGAGAGGATGTAAAACTGAATGCGGCTGTAGATGCTTTAGCAGCCGTACGCTCAGTGACAACTGCTCCCGATCGAACAGAGCTGTCTCTCCTAGCTACCTGGGCACATCAACAGGCAGGGCATGCAGGGGTGGACCGCACCCACCAGTGGGCAAGCAGGCATGGTATTCCCTGCACTAAAGATCAAGCTCGCACTGCCATCGAGCAATGTAGTATCTGTCAGCATGTAAAACAACGACAGCTGTATGAACTACCCCCAGATCACATTCCACGAAGAGATACACCTGGGCACACCTAGCAGTTAGATTACATTGGCCAGCTACCCAAATCTGGGGGCTGCCAGTATGTCTTGGTTGCTGTGGATACCTACAGTGGCCTCACCTGGGTACACCCATGCCGACGCGCAACCCAGCACAGTACCATCATGGGGCTGCACCGGCTACTGCAACTATATGGCCCGGTGGTGCAGATCTACTCTGATAGTACACTTCACTGGGACCACAGTACAGGATTGGGCCCATGAAGCTGGTATCAAATGGATATTTCATATCCCATACCACCCCCAGGCAGCAGGATTACTGGAACGCACTAATGGCCTCCTCAAGGAGCAAATCAGACAGCTTACCCCCACCCATACTCTGCGAGGGTGGAAGTCAGTGTTGGGGCAAGCCTGTAGTAATCTGAACTCTTGCTTAATTGCAGGCAGTACCCTTCACAGCTACACCCTCCCCCTCTCCTTCACAGAGTGTGTGCTATAACTGGCAGGTAGAAACTGTTGGCTTCTAATTAAAGCTTGAATTCTAGAAGCCTCTGCTGATTGGCTGAGCCTTGGTAGGGGAAGGGACTTTCAGGCAGTCCAGGGCTTTATAAAGCAGTGAACAAGCAACCAAGGAGCTTGTGACCAGGTGAGTGCTAACAGGGAGTTTAGAGAGGGAGTTGGGAAGGGCGCGAGGTTCTCTTGCCTTTCTTTTAAATCCTTTCTACACAGCATGTGCCATTTTTGTCTTCCTCCCGGAAGAAAGAACAGATTTCATCTGCACTAAGTGCAAGCTGGTCGCCATTTTGGAAGAAAAAATTCGAGGACTGGAGGCCCAAGTGTCAACCCTACGCTTGATCAGAGAGGATGAAGATTTCCTCGATAGAAGGCAGCATTTAATCCTGCAAGCACGGCAGGCGGAAGAGCCAGAGAGGGCAGTACAGGACCAGGAAGTGAACTGGCAGCATGTAACTTCTAGAAGGGGAAAAAGGCCAGCACAGGAACCCCCAATGCTATAGAGGTATGTAATCGCTTTCAGGCTCTCTCCACAGGCTCGGCAGTGGTGAATGCTTTGGAAGGGACCTCACAAGGAAGAAACCGCAAGGGAACACCATCTACTGGAAGGGGTGCTAGTCCTAGGGATGGGGGTTCCACGACCACCACCCCCAAAATAAGACGACAGGTGGTGGTGGTCAGGGACTCCCTCCTAAGAGGAACTGAGCCATCCCTCTGCTGCCAGGACATGGATTCTCAAGAGGTGTGCTGCTTACCGGGAGCTCGAATTCAAGATGTGACTGAGAGGCTTTCAAAACTGATCGAACCTTCGGATCGCTACCCCTTCCTGCTTCTCCACGTGGGAACTAATGATACGGCCAAGAATGACCTTGAGCAGGTTACTGCGGATTATGTAGCTCCGGGAAGAAGGATCAAAGTATTCGGAGCGCAAGTGGTGTTCTCGTCCATCCTCCCTGTTGAAGGGAAAGGACTGGGCAGGGATCGTCGAATTGAGGAAGTAAATGTGAGGTTGCACAGGAGGTGTCGCAGAGAGGGCTTAGGTTTCTTCGACCATGGGACTCTGTTCCGGGCACAAGGATTGTTAGGCAGAGATGGGATCCACCTAACCAAGAGAGGAAGGAGCATCTTCGTGGGCAGGCTTGCAAACCTAGTGAGGAAGGCTTTAAACTAGATTCGTTGGAGGACAGTGACTCCCTGAAGTGGGAAAGTCAGATACCGGGAAGAAATGCAAAGAGGAACGAGCAAGAAAGGAGGACCCCTGATTCAAATGGAGAAGATAGGGCGATCAGCCGGTTATCTGAGGTGTTTGTACACTAATGCGAGAAGCCTGGGCAACAAACAGGAAGAACTGGAGGCCCTGGCCCAGTCCAAGAAATATGATTTAATTGGGATAACAGAGACTTGGTGGGATGACACGCATGACTGGAGTGCTGTCATGGAAGGGTATAGACTGTTCAGGATGAACAGGCAGGGGAGAAAAGGAGGAGGAGTTGCACTATACATAAGAGAGCACTATGATTGCTCAGAACTCCAGTATATACAGGGGAGAAAAACCTGTTGAGAGTCTATGGGTTAAGTTTAGAGGTGCAAACAATAGCAGTGATGTTGTGGTTGGTGTCTACTACAGGCCACCGAATCAGGTGGATGAGGTAGATGAGGCTTTCTTCGGACAACTAAGAGAAGCTTTCAGATCTCAGGCCCTGGTTCTCGTGGGGGACTTTAATCACCCTGACATCTGTTGGGAGACCAATATGGCAGTACACAGGCAATCCAGGAAGTTTTTGGAGAATGTTGGGGATAACTTCTTGGTACAAGTGCTAAAGGATCCGACCAGGGGCCGTGCGCAGCTTGACCTTCTGCTCACAAACAGGGAGGAACTAATAGGGGAAGTAGAGGTGGGTGACAACCTGGGAAGCAGTGATCATGAGATGGTAGATTTCAGGATCCTGACCAAAGGAAGAAAAGAGTAGTAAAATGCACACCTTGGACTTCAAAAAGCAGATTTTGACTCCTCAGAGACCTGATGGGCAGAATCCTGGGATGCTAACATGAAGGGAAAGGAGTCAGGACAGCTGGCAGTATTTCTAAAGAAGCCTTATTGAAGGCACAGAGAGAAACCATCCCGATGCGTAGCAAGAAAGGCAAACATGGTAGGATACCGGATTGGCTTACGGGGGAAATCCTTGGTGAACTTAAGCACAAAAAGGAAGCTTATAAAAAGTGGAAACTTGGACAAATGACCAGGGAGGGGTTTAAATGTATAGCTCGAGAATGCCGGGGGGTTATCAGGAAGGCGAAAGCTCAATTGGAATTGCGACTGGCAAAGGATGTGAAGGATAACAAGAGAGGTTTCTACAGGCATGTTAACAAGAAGGTGATTAGCGAGGGTGTGGGGCCCCTACTGGATGTAGGAGGTAACCTAGTGACAGATGATGTGGGGAAAGCTGAAGTACTCAATGCTTTCTTTGCCTCTGTATTCACGGACAAGGTTGGCTCCCAGACTAATGCGCTAAGTGACGCAAGATGGGATGAAGATGGACAGCCCTTGGTGGGTAAAGAACAGGTTAGGAACTATTTAGAAAAGCTAAACGTACACAAATCCATGGGTCCAGACTTAATCCATCTCAGGGTAATGAGGAGTTGGCAAATGTCATTGAGAAACCTTTGGCCATTATCTTTGAAAAGTCGTGGAGATCGGGAGAGATCCCGGATGATTGGAAAAAGGAAAATGTAGTGCCCATCTTCAAAAAAGGGAAGAAGGACGATCCAGGGAACTATAGGCCGGTCAGTCTTACCTCGGTTCCTGGAAAAATCATGGAAGGGATCCTTAAGGAATCCATTTTGAGGCACTTGGAAGAGAGGAAAGTGATCAGGAATAGTCAGCATGGATTCACAAAGGGCAAGTCGTGCCTGACCAATCTGATTAGCTTCTATGATGAGGTAACTGGCTCTGTGGACATGGGAAAGTCAGTGGATGTGATATACCTTGACTTTAGCAAGGCTTTTGATACGGTCTCCAACAATATTCTTGCCATCAAGTTAAGGAAATGTGGATTGGATAAATGGACGGTAAGATGGATAGAAAGCTGTCTAGAAGGCCGGGCCCAGCGGGTAGCGATCAACGGTTCGATGACAGGATGGTGGTCTGTTTCTAGCGGAGTGCCCCAAGGTTTGGTTTTAGGACCTGTTTTATTCAATATCTTTATTAATGACCTGGATGAGGGGATGGATTGCACCCTCAGGAATGACACTAAGCTAGGGGGAGAGATAGATACGCTTGAGGGCAGAGATAGGGTCCAGAGTGACTAGACAAATTGGAGGATTGGGCCACAAACATCTGATGAGGTTCAACAAGGTCAAGTGCAGTGTCCTGCACTTGGGACGGCAGAATCCCAAGCATTGTTACAGGCTGGGGACCAACCAGCTAAGTAGTAGTTCTGCAGAAAAGGACCTCGGGGTTACAGTGGATGAGAAACTGGAAATTATTCAACAGTGTGCCCTTGTAGCCAAAAAGGCTAATGACATATTAGGTTGCATTAAGAGGAGCATTGCCAGCAGATCCAGAGAAGTGATTATTCCCCTTTATTCGGCTCTGGTGAGGCCACATCTGGAGTATTGTGTCCAGTTCTGGACCCCCCACTACAAAAAGGATGTGGAGAGGATCCAGCGGAGGGCAACCAAAATTATTAGGGGGCTGGAGGATATGACCTATGAGGAGAGGCTGAGGGAGTTGGGTCTGTTTAGTCCACAGAAGCGAAGAGTGAGGGGGGATTTGACAGCAGCCTTCAACTTCCTGAAGGGAGGTTCCAAAGAGGATGGAGAAAGGCTGTTATCCATAGTGACAGATGGCAGAACAAGGAACAATGGTCTCAAGTTGTGGTGGGAGAGGTCCAGGTTGGATATTAGGGAAAACTATTTCACTAGGAGAGTAGTAAAGCACTGGAATGGGTTACCTGGGGAAGTAGTGGAGTCTCCATCCCTAGCGGTATTTAAGTCTCAGATTGACAAAGCCCTGGCTGGGTTGATTTAGTTGGGATTGATCCTGCCTAGAGCAGGGGGCTGGACTTGATGACCTTCTGAGGTCTCTTCCAGCTCTATGGTTCTATGATTCTAAGTTTCCCCCAAACTGCCTTCAACTTTCAAACTTTCAACCAGTTCCTCCCTATTTGTCACTATCCAGTCTGGAACAGCCTTTCCCTTGTAGCTTTTTCCACCTTCTGAAATTAAAAAAAATGGTTTCTAGTACAGTCCAATAACTTGTTGTCTAATCTATGCCCCGCTGTGTTATTTTCCCAACAGATATCTGGGTAAATTAATTCCTCCATTACCACTAAGTCTTGTGCTTTGAGTGATTTTCTTAATTGTCCAAAAAAAGCTTCATGCACCTCTTTTTTGTGGTTAGGTGTCCATAGTAGACCCATGCCATCACCCTGGATTTTTACCTTTTTTATTCTTACCCAAGTCTGTCTCCTATTTCCATCTCAAGCTAAGTCCAAGTGTGTCCATTTTTAATATAAAAGGCAACACCTCCTCCTTTTTTTCCCTTCCTGTTCTTCCTGAGCAAGCTGTACCCTTCTAAACCACTATGCCAGTCTTGTGTATTATTCCACCAAGTCTCTGTGATGGCAAGTCTAACCTACTCGTGTTTGTTTACTAGTTTTTTTAGTTCTTCCTGCTTATTCCCCATACTTTTTGCATTAGTATACAGGCATCTAAGATAGTGATTTGATTTCTGCACCCTTCCCCATTCTGTCTTTATTCCTGCTATAACAGATTCACCAAAATTGCAATCTGTCTCCCAGGTCCACAAGTATGAGCAGGAAGGGGGAGACTGCCACCCAGTACGTGGAGTGACAGGGGGGAAGCAGGTCCTCCCTACTCTACTGCGTCCCAGCCCAGGGCCCTAGCAGTGGCAGCCTTGGATGTCACTGGGTTCAGCGGGGATCCGGTCAACAACACGCTGACACACTCTAAAGTGTTATTAGATCAGCCTGACAGTTATCGACTTCCCCTGGGCCACATCCTAACTCCCCCTCGGCATCCACCTGGCTCCACACTGGCTGCTGGTTCTCGGGGTTGAGGTAGTCTGCACCCTTGGGCAGGGTATAGAAGGTCTCCTCTTCGGAGCAAGGACCTGGAAGTCCTGGCCAGTTCTCAGCCTCTGCAAGGTCTTCGGGGCCCTCGGGGCTTGGGAGCTCAGGGCAGGCCTCTGCTTTCTCCAGCAGCTGGACCCCCACTATGCTCCTGGGGCTGGGCTTTTATGCTCCCTGCCCTCCCCCTTCCCCCCATGGCCTCTGTGGAGTTAAAGGGGCGGGACCCAGCTCAGCCCACCCAGGCTCGTAGAGGGGTTCTTCCCCCTCAGGGTCAGTGAGCGGCCACCCCTGCTCACTACAGGGTCCCTGCCGTTCCATGTACCTCCTGGGATGCCATCTCAAGGCAACAGATTCATGCCTCCATCTGCCTCAGAAGAAAGTTACCAATCACCACTATCTTACATTTCCTTCAGGGAGTGGTGGTTGCAATCATTCCAGCCTTTAGAGCACATGGCTTCTCCTCCTCTATCCATAGGAGTGATTCCTCATCACTTATTGCCAGAGCAGCAAATTGGTTTTCCCTCATTATTGTGGGTGGGTTGGGAGTAGGGGTAGAGCACTTCCTGTGACAAAGCTATCTCCTCCTCCCCTGGTGGTATGCCAGCGGTCCTCTGTAGCTTGATAGCTTCCTCATTCTTGGATGTCTTCACATGAATACTCTTGAGGAATTCATCATGGACACAGATGCTCCTCAGCCTTGCCCTTGCCTCCTGTAGTTCTCCCAGCTGCTTCTTGAGATGTTCCAGGAAGGCATGTTTCACATTATGCCCCCCACCCCCCAAAAAACTGATTTTCTATAAGTGGGAAATTCAGGCCACAGTCTCTACAAAACCACAACAGGATCTGGGTAGAGGCATCCATGGCAAAGTCATCTGTCTGGCTACAGATGCAGGCAGAGGAGACAGCAGCAGAGCTGGCACTGGCGATGTGGCCCTTCCTAACCATAGTGATTATATGTCTCCCTCCTACAAAATCCCTCTCAAACTCCCCTGATTGCAATCCCCTGTTGGATAGCTCCCCTTGGTCACCTTCACTTTGACTTTTAAGGCCTTCTGTTCTAGGTCAGCCCTACTCCCTCGTTAATCACACAAGGGGATGGTGATCACAAAGCTGACTTAGGCTGATCAAAGATGAGCAAGGATGTTCCAAAGAACAAAGGCTCAAATGTCCCCAGACACACAATCCCTACTGACCCTGTAACTAAAATATCTGAAAACCCAAAAGAGAAAGAGAAACAGAAACAGTCAAACTCACCCCCAAATACTAACCCCCAAGTTAGTACTTCACACCTTGTTCATCCAGTAAAGATTATCTCCTTCTCATCCTCTTAAACTCCTCTGTTTGCTGTCCACTGTCTGTAAGCCCACTGTCCCATGCTTACTGCTCAGGGGGTTGAATCTGTTGTTTTGCTTTTGCTCAATCTTCCTGCTAAGTGACAGTGTTTCTGCTTTTTATGTCATAGTAGATGAATGTCAGAGCTTTTTTTCTCAAGCTTAGAGGGGGATCTTGCTCATCAGGATAACGCAATAGCTCCTGGACTTCATGTGGAACACATACCCACTTCCTAATATAGATTCGTGATGTATCTCTATGCTTCTAATGCTTTCTCATTTTTGCTGATCTTTTCTTCCACATTTACAGAGAATATCTGGATCATTCTTTTGACCTTCCTCATAACTTTCTGTCATCTTCTTTGTCAATTCTCCTTTGGAGGTTGCTGCAGATAATCATCTGAACTTGAGTTCCCAGTACAGTGCTGTGGCTAAAAAGGGTAACATGATCCTTAGATGCATAGATGGAGGAATCTTGTGTCAGAGAAGTGATTATAACTTTGTACTTGGCACTGATGCTACCCACACCTGGAAAACTGTTGCTAGTTCTGGTGTTTCCATTTCAAGAAGGTTGTTGTAAGGTTGGAGAGGGTTCAAGAGAAGAACCACAAGAACAATTAAAGCATTAGAAAACGTGTTTTACGGTGATAAACTCAAACAGCTGGAACTATTTAGCTTAACAAAGGAAAAAGTAATGGGGTAGTAACACGACCACAGTTTGCAAGTACAGTACCCACATGGAAAACAAATATTTGACAATGGGATTTTCAATCTAGAAGACAAAGATACAATACAATCAAATGGCTGGAAGTTGAAACTGGACATGTTCAGATTGGTAATAAGAGGTAAATTTTTAACAGTCAGAGTAATTAACCATTGCAACACTTTAGCAAAGATCATGATGGCTTCTCCATCATTGGCAATTTTTAAATCAAGGTTGCATGTTTATTTTTTTTCTAAAAGGTATATGGTAAAAAAAATTGGGGGGAAATTTTATGGCCTGTGTTATCCAGAAGGTCAGTCTAGCTTATTGCAATGGTGCCTTCTGGCCTCAGAATCTATTAGTCTACCTTCTATCCAGGCAGATAAATTGACATATATCTTTAATTTCCTTTAATATATTTTTAATAAATAGAAAATAAAATCTGTAATTGAGAACACCAGGGAGACAGCAAAATCATTAGGTCTGCTCCATTGAGATTGTAACGACTCCAAATGGTCCTTAATCCACAGTTCATTGTCATGCTAGCCTGTACAGAATTGAACAGAGCCATTATGATTTATCGTATCAATGTATACTTAGGGAATTGTTAATCCACACATCACTGGCGCAATAAACGATAACTCTTTTTTACTTGGTGCTATTACTCTCTGTTAGGGCAATGGATACTTGTATGTTGAAAAAATAACTGTCTCCATATTTTTATGTACAATACAGGCACAAGAATGCACATTAAAATATCTTTTAAAAGCAGCTAGTATATATTTATAAAGCTTTTTTTCTTTAAAAAAGAAAATGATAGTTGTCTGTAAAACAAAATGATTTCACAATCATCAAAATAATTGATTAATCCAAATAATACATATTTGCAGGCTGCTTTTGAGATAGAAGGTTTTCAAAAAAGTCTACCACCAAAAAATAAACCAACAAACTAATATTTTAACTGTAGCCCTAGAAGGTACCAATATATGGGAATGATTGAAAGAATAAGAACACTTTCTGAAATGTCAGGTGTGCAGGTTAGAATAGCCTCTGGCAAGTCTAACTTGTAAGCCCAGCACTGAGCAAATAACTAGTGACACTCACATTCCTAGCATTACAGAAATAATATTTTACCTTGGATAACTGCTCTTGTAAGATTTCCCCAATGTATTAGGCATGACCTTGGTTTCTATGACCAACAGCCTGGTGTGTATTCCCTTTTCAAAACATATGTATTTTTATTATACCCAATGGGCAAAGTAAATAAAAAAACATATTTTTTAAAGTTCTTTTGTTTCTCTTATGGGCTCTTATTTCAAATGTAATCCTACAAAATACTTCTACTGCTCTCCTCGCATAAGACTTTGATGTTAAGGAACAATTTCTAGTATCTACAGACCCCTCTGTCTTTTCATTATTTAAATATATGTTGGGGAGACAAAGTGAGTGAGGAAATATCTTTTATTGGACCAACTTCTGTTGGTGAGGGAGACAAACTTTCAAGATACACTGAGCTCTTCTTCATACACTGCATACATTAAATGTATGTTAATAGTTCAAACTGTAGTTAGCTTTGGCATTTATTATTAGCACCGTAGTGATGTCCACAGAACATAGCACAATGGGATCCTAATCCTTACTAGGTATTGCACACTCTGTGAGCAGCATACTGGTCTCCATTGTGATCAGATCTGGTCCTACAGTTCTGTAGCTGCATAGAGTGGCCCCAGGACCAGTCATATGACATCAGCAGGTTGATGTGAGCCTTGGGCCTGCTTTGGACAGATGCTTCTGACATTTCTAGCAGTTTCCTTTTCCAAGTAGTGGTTGCCTCATCTTGATTCCCCTCCCGTCATGCCAACTCCTAGCCTCTTCTCGCTGTACAAGTGAATGGAAAGGATATAGCTTCCTACACAGATGCACCTGGAACAGCAACAGCATTTTCTCCAGATTCTTTGGCCAGTTATGGCCAAGCTGAGTGGGACCCAGAAGCAGAAAGAGGCGTGTCACGAGTCCACACTCGTAGTCTATGCAGATTACACCTTTTTATTTAATCATGCACTTCCCCGGCCTCATCACCGTATAATTTAGAGACAATTCGCTGGCAGATCGCCCCATGGGTCGGTCTACCGATTTGACTGAGTCTTGTTGGCCGCCTTCGGATGGTGGAGAGGGAGGCCCGGGCCCACCCACTCTCCCGGGCCCCGGCCCAGGGCCCTAACGTAGGGAGGTAAACTCCCTACAGTAGCAGATGGGGGTGTTGCCCCTAAACGCGTCTGCTCGCAGGTTTTGCGACCCCGCTCTAGGCCACTGCTCAGCTCCGCCACCCAGGCTTAACTCACCGGTATGCTGTTGCACCCCCGCTCCCAGATTACCCCACACTGGTTTCTCTCTGCACCTTCCTCCCTGTGTTTCTGCCACCCCGTACTCCTCCTCTTCCTCCTTCCCCTTCCGTCTGCGTGCCCCGCTTATATAGTTGTCCCCGGCCTCGGCGGGTTTCATCATTCCGCTCCCCGGCCTTAAACCCTCCCCTACGGGAGTCTCCAGGCACTCAGCTGATGTCACGCGTTCGGGGGGCGTGACGTCATTTCCCTGAGCCCAGTCTGTGGTGGCTTGCGGGGCCCGTGCCCTCCGCACGGCCTCGCCTCCTTCCCCGCCCAGCGGCTCCGGAGTTCGCCTGGCCACTTTCTCTGTGGTGCGGGCGCTGGCGTCTTCACCCTCCTGGGCTTCCCTTGGCCTGGGACCGTGGTGGGGTTGCTTCACCCCACCACAAGGCCAAATGAAGGTGGACTTTTGTCGACAAAACTATACCTGCGTCTACACTACTGCTGAGTTCTGTTGGCATAATGTCGACAGAACTCGGCAGTTTTGTTGATGGTGGTAAACCTCATTCACGAGGAATAATGCCTTTTGTCGACAGAGTTCTGTCGACAGAAGGTGTTATTGAATCTACACTGTCCTTTGCGTCTACACTCTCATGTCGACAAAGCGGCTTGCTTTGTTGACAGAACTGGATGTAGTCTAGACGCTCTTTGTCGACAGTATCTGTCGACAAAGCCTCTGTCAACAAAAGCTTGTAGTCTAGATGTACCCTAAGGCTGTCCCTCCAGACATCTCTCACCTGTACAATACAGTTTACATATTAAACTGGTGAAATTACTATTCCTTATACACTCATGGTGGGGATGTGAAAGCAACGTTGTTAGCCAAGCCACAGACAGAGGAGATTAGAATAAAATCATTTATTTTTCTGTATTTCTATTCTGTGACCATTTGTACAATACACCCATTACCATGGTAACTGAGCACCTATTTCAAATGCCCCAATATTTTCTATTAATGTCTGCAGATCCAAAGTTAACAATAATGAAAATAATAAAAAGAATTTCCAACAGAAATCTTGGAAAACAGACAGGAACATTAGTGTTTCCCATTTGAAGGAGCAAATAGTTTAGAATGAGACAAGATGATGCCAATAATCTGCCCCATTTTGTTTAATATCTACTTTCCTCATCTCAGATTCCTTAAAATGCTTCCATGCCAAGTGAAAACAGTTATGACAAACATATGGAGATATACCTATCTCATTGACCTGGAAGGGACCTTATAGGTCATCAAGTTTAGTCCCCTGACCTCATAGCAGCACCAAGTACTGTCCCTGACAGATTTGCCCCAGATCCTAATTGGCCCCTTCAAGGATTGACCTCACAACCCGGGTTTAGCAGGCCAATGCTCAAACCATCCCTCCCCCCAAGTCCTTTCATAGTCTTTCCTCACAGGCAGTTTCTTTTTAGCTACTAAGTACATAATTTGGTTACTTTATAATAAATTAGAAGATTTACCCAGCATTGTTTGGGTCCTTAACTTAATTAATTTTTGGTTTTGGGAAAATAAAATGAAAATGTACTTGCTTCATTTAAATCATTGCTCTGGGGTGAGGTTGGGGATGAGGGGTTCAGTACGCAGGCTGCCCCAAGGAGAGAGGACATCCCCAGCCCTGGCTTGGGACCAGGGGAGAAGTGTCTCTCTTCATGGCCACTGCAGCTCCAGCAGGCATAGCTGGGAGAGGGGTATATGCCTTTTGGCTAAGGAAGGTCCAGGTTCATCTGCCCCCTGTGCTTCTCAGCTAGAATGAGGAATGGATCAAACTGTGCACTTCCCCTCCACCCCCACTTCCCTGAAGAAGAGGAACAGCAGCAATGTCCCTGTATGAAGGGGGGCAAAGCTGCAGCCTCCCTCACCCCACTCTCCCTAGAGCACATCTTTTGCCTGCCTAGTGATTCTGGCTTTTTTTCTGTAAGGTTTTTTGAGAAGCAGTCCCATTCCAGGTACATCCCATCTTCCTGACACAATCCAACCCTTACCTTGCTTTAAGTTATGATAGGAGGTAGCTGTATACTGAGTTTGGTGGGCCTAGCTCTTACCGTTTAGGAGGAGTTCTTGAGCAGACAGATACATAGACAGACAGACAGACAAACTCTCTCAAATATATAGTAGATTTAGTTCGAACTGCAATTTCAGAGCTGAATGTGCAGCAATCTATTTTCCAAGAGCGTTACCCAATTCCTCCTTAGACAATCACTGATTAAGCTCTCATATTGCTGAATTAAAGCTTGAAAATTAAAACCAGATTTTTGTTCTCAGACTAAATAAAATTATTGTTGACTGGATAATTAACTGTGGCTATCGTATCTGAAACTGAAAAAGTGCCTGTAGCTGTAGTGGAAATACTTTCCTGAAAATGGATTGATTCCAGAGATAACTGTTTCAAGTATTAAATAAAACTAAATTAAATATCGGGGATTTCTGCAGTGCTTTTCAATTGACACAAGGCTATATTTTACAGTGCCCTCTTGTCAATGCACAGCCTGAGGAGAAAGCATGCTCTGCCTTGAACAATTCAGCCTGGGTTAGGAGGGACGGTTTCATCCCCACTGGATCATGTACCATGGGCCCAGATTTTCAAAGGCATTTGGGTGCCTAATTTCCTTTGATTTCAGTGGGAGTTAGGTGCTTCTGTCTTTGAGGAGCTGGGCCACAGTGATTATTTCAGTCTATATTAGCCGCTTATATTGTAGCTGCACCTGTACCTCAGACAAGCTATCCATTATTGGAGCCTCTTCCTCCCTAGCATGCCTAAATCCTCCTGGCCTCTATCATCAGGTACAAATTGATAGTCTAGCACGCTTGGGACCTGTCAGGTGCCAAACCAGAGAATTTGCTGAACCAGGGGCGATCAATATTGTAGTCAGTGGGTCTCTTTATTTTTATTTCGCTGAGGCAAATAAATGGAACAATACCACTTAATAATTTATGACTGTACTGATAGACCTTATATAAGCCTATGCCTAGCCAAGGCTAATCAGCTCACTTCATATCTAAGTTTCAGAGAGATAGATGAGTTAGTCTATAACAGGAAAAGCTTTAAAAAAACCAAATAGTCTAGTAGCACTTTAAAGACTAACAAAACATGTAGATGGTATCATGAGCTTTTGTGGGCACAACCCACTTCTTCAGATTACCGGAGTGTTGGAAGTCCAGATAAGGGAAGGGGGGAGGGGAGAGAAGGAAAAAAATTGAAGGGGAGGAAGTTTTTGGACATGCAAGGCAATGCATTCAGCCGTATGGAGTGGAAATCCATCAGCTACACAAAGAAACTTGCACAGATCCAAACAGACATCATCTTCCAATGGTTTTTGATGCCTGTTTATAATCTGGTGTTGGTCATTTTCCTTTCCAAGTGCTAACTAATGGTTCTTATCAGCTTCTTGTAACTATCTAGTCTTTAAGATGCTACTAGACTGTTTGTTGTTTTTTAAGTTTTTCCTGTTACAGACTCACTGGGCTAGCCCTCAGAAGCTTATCTACTCACTGTCTTCTTTTCTTCCTCCTCTTCCATTTTTTTTCCTTCTCCTCCTCCCCTCCTTCCCTTATTTATTCTTGGATCTGGACTTCCAACACTCCGGTCATCTGGAGTGGGCTGTGCCCATGAAAGCTCATGATACCATCTACATGTTTTGTTAGTCTGTAAACTGATATTAGACTATTTGTTGTTTTTTAAGTTTTTCATATCGAAGTGTTACTGTTGTTTCACAATTTTATTGTATTGGCACAAGGAAATAAATAGGTAAAGCATAAAAACCATGCTTATGCTTAGCAGCATTACCAACACTCCTATTTCTTGCTGGCCTCTTAGAAGACATTTAGGGTATGTCTAAACTACACCCCTCTGCCGACAGAGGGATGTAGATTAGGCACATCGCTATTGCAAATGAAGCGGGGATTTAAATATCCCGCGCTTCATTTGAATAGAAATGGCCACCGCTTTTTGCCGCCACGGCACTTTGCCGGCAAAAAGCAAGAGTCTATACAGGGATCGGTCGACAAGGAAAGCCTTTTCCGACCGATCCTGTAAACCTCGTTGCACAAGGCTTTACTGATTCTGTAAACTTCGTTGCACAAGGAAAAAGGCTTTCCCTGTTGACCAATCCCTTGCCGGCAAAGTGCCGCGTTGGCAAAAAGCAGTGGCCATTTCTATTCAAATGAAGCACGGGATATTTAAATCCCCACTTCATTTGCAATACCAAAGTGCCTAATCTACATCCCTCTGACGGCAGAGGGGTGTAGTTTAGACACACCCTTGGGGTAAATTAGAGCTAAATAGGTTTTTTAAATTATAGACTAACATGGCTACCCCTCTGAGCCCATATTAATCGTTAGCCCTTTTTATATATATATAGTCCCTTTTCAAAGGATGATAAGTTTCATTGCCCCATTTTCCAGAGAGGCGAACAGAGACAAAGAAATAAAGATGGATTGAAGTAACTCAGAAGGAAGTTGTAGACCCACAAAAGGACTTAGGTATCTAACTGTGACTTTAGGCATCACTGACATCTTCAAAACCCTGATCCAGCTGCTGCAGAACTCTACAGGCACCTAAAGTCCATAGACACCTATATATTTTCCAACAAAGTCCCCTATGAACCTAAACATTTGCCAGTGAGCATGCACACAGCCATCTCTCTGCCCAGGACCCTCTCTAATGCCCAAGCTGTAGCAGGATCTTGAGACTAGATGCACCCTTGACTGTCTTACCCAGGAGGCTGATCCAGTAGACATTCTTGGTGTTGTCTACGCTCATATAAACCATCTAGAGGATGAAGCAGATTGTGGTGGTTTCCCCTCCCTACCACCCAACCACTGAGATATGGAGTTACTCACTCTCTGGCCCAGTAATTATTTATACACAATGCAACAGCCCTGAGAGATCAAAATACCCCAGAACCCAGTGGTTAGGAGACTTTTCTTGTGAGAGAATTTAAGTTCAAATCCCCTCCCCACAAAGCCTATGTGCTGTTGTGGATCTAACCCCAAATGATTTGTCCCAGCTTATATAAATCTTGAAAGGCAGAGCCAGGAACAAAAGCTCAGTTCTTCCATGCCAGCCCTATCCACTAAATCACCTGGCTGTTAAAAAATCTATTTGTTCAATGGGATTTGAGTTCCTATATCACTTACATTCTTTCAAAAATCTGGACTTATTATTATTTATTATTTGTATTATTATAGTGCCCAGAAGCCCTAATTGTGAATCAGGGCCCTATTGAGCTAGGCACTATACACACACAATACCAAGAGGGTCTCTGACTCAATGAGCTTACAATTTAAGAAGGGTTATTTTCTTTTGTTGAGTTTTCTACAAGTCTAGCTATTTTTTCCTTGGACTTTTCTAATCTCTTACACCCCCGTATTTTATTATTTCAACTAATGTAATTTTAAGGCCACTCAATTGTGGATCTCAATAAGCTTCCTTACAAAAGAAGTCTTTTTGTGTCATAAGAGAGACTCAGCTTCCTTACAAAAGAAGCCTTTTTGTGTTATAAGAGAGACTCACATGAAAATGTGATTTTAAAAAATTAGATCTATTTGGTATTTTGTATGTAAGATAAATATTTTAATATTTAAAAATACCTTAGACTAATCTGTCAAGCAAAATGAATAATACTAATTAAAACACAAAGAGTAAAGATAATTAACAATAATTCTGAACACATTTGCAGAATATGATGTTGGGAACTTGTTGGTAAAATATATTAATAGCTCCAATTAATCCTTGATAAGTCTGCTATAAAAGTTACTTATGTAATCATACAATTATACAACAAGAAATTCCATAGAATGTTTATCTTTGCATTACTTAATATGGAAGATCAATGTCATGTTTAAAGCTTGACTCTTTTGTCACATGAGAACTATATTTTAAAAGAAGCTTTTGTTTTTCAGCAGTTGCATAACATACCTACAATAAATCAAAAAAAAATCTTTCAGTAAAGAAATGTTTCATGGGTGGATGGATGCAGAGTTAAAACAGGTGACTGTACAGCTTCTTATCACATTACAAGAAGGAAGTTAGACTTGTTAGCACATCTTTACCACACGCTAAATCTCAAAAGATTGAGATGAGGGGCGTGGAGGGGACAAATGCCATACATATCAAACAGTGCCAGAAGATTATTAACCATTGTGGATGAATTTAATGAGGGAGAACATGATTTCATGAACACATGTTGTGAGTCTGACTATGGGTGGATTGCTATGATTTAGTTTTCATTCTCCTGATTTTGGAAAGATTAAACACCAAATTTTGAGATCAATTTGTTAATCTGACTTTTTGCCACTTGTGACCCAGCATTTTTATAACCTTGTAGTGCCGCCTAAATTGTTAAAGAAATAATAGCAAATAATCTAATGCATACATTTCAATATTTAACATATACTAAAAGTTTCTGACAGATATTTTATTATGCATTGAAAGCAGATTTCTGAGGGTATGTCTACACAGCGACGTTATTTTGGAATAACTGAAGGTATTCCAAAATAACAAGCAGCATGTCTACACTACAAGTCATTATTTTGAAATAATGGCGAGCTGGAGGATATCTTAACCTTGACTCCTGTAACCCTCATTTCATGAGGAATAAGGGAAGTCGAAGGAAGAACACTCTTCCTTCGACTTCCTGATGTTTAGACAGTGCCAAAAGCCGAATTAAGCTATTTCAACTTCAGCTCTGCAATTAACGTAGCTGAAGTTGTGTAGTTTAATTTGAGTTTTGCCCTGCTTCATAGACATGCCCTGAGTGTTTTGCTTAGTGTATCGTTGATTTTTATGTTTATTCTCTTGTCAGAAATGTCATAATTTTCTTCCAAATGGCATGTTTCAAGAATATGCCATAGCACAGCACTGCTGTGACTGTTATAACAAAGTTTACTCTCACTTGAGTAATTAGAGAAGTTACAGAGTTCCATAATAGGATTGCAACACATTTGCTCCCATCTACACATGCACATATTCCAGCCATGTTATAACACAATCTCATAGCATGGTAGATATGGCTATGTAGACAGTCTTAGAATAAAAACTTCAGGTCTTACTTGAATTTTGGTGCTGGGGAATTTGGCTAGTAATATTTCCTTCTAAGTGAAATGCTGCAGTCACAGGTCCTTAACCACATTTCTAAAATTCCACATGTTCCCAAATTCTCTCCAAATCCAGTGCATTTACAACTGGATTAAATTTTCACTGAAATCTTTTTAGACATGTCTAGCTGTTTATACCATATTAGCAATATTTATTAGTATTAGTATTAATATTAGTATTAGCATTAGTAAATAATAATAATAATGTCAGATTCTCAGTCATACTAAAATTCCTTTGAACCATTCTGGCAGTGCAAAAGTGGGTGTAAATTACTCAGTGACATTAGTGTAAATGAAATTCCAGACTAATATAATAAACATTTCACAGGAAATTAGTATATTTCATTGACCATTCTCTATCATTTATTACAATCTTTCTAAAGATATCATATACATGCAAAACATTACATTAAATAACTTGAAGCTATAGAGTCCCAAAGTGTCATGCTTGATTTGAGCTCTTCCTATCCAGATGCTATACAAATACTGAGATACACAAAGCTTTCTGTTATTCTCAAAGTAGGAACAGAAATGCACATATGCAGTGTCATACAATTAGTTCAGCATCCCTGAAGTAAGTGGAAAGTGGGCAGAACTTTATTCCCCTCTTCTATCTCTGGAGGCACATCAGTCATCCAGGGAGACAGATTTTTTTTCCTTTCCAGGTTTCCAGAGAGATGACTTTCATCCTCACTTCCCCCTTTGCCCAGTAGTTGACATACCCATACAAAAATGTTCCCAAGCAAAAATGTTCCCAACCACCACTGTGCAGATACTCCCCCTCAGTCTTGGACTTTCTCCACCTTGGCTGTGGACATGGGTTTTAAAAAAAAGGGGAGATGGGAGGTAACAACTTCTGGTCCTCCTCCTTACTTCTTTACCTTTCCTTGGAATGAGGTAGCCTTACTCTGAGGGAAGTGAAGCAAGGACTCTGAAATGTGAGCAGCAGTTTAAGCTCATGTCTGGATGAAGTTTAGTCATAATATGCACATATTGTTTAGCGTGTCTCTGGTTACTGATACACATGCTGGGTAAGAAAATGAGGTTTTTCTTATTCATCTATTTTGCATAATATATCTTTAGGTCCTGTGTTCTTTTCTGGTTTCTGTGACACAACAGTATGTTCGACTTAAAATCTTGTGGCAGTTTCGAGTAAATTGAAAAGGTGATGTTAATAGGGTGATATATCACACAATCAATATTCCATCCCTTACATTACTGTTTCTGATGTGAAATTGAGCTTATTTTATTCTGGCTCTGATCTTTCCATTTTTCAAAGTGCTGCAGATTATTGTGTTGACAATGCATAACAGCCCTGTAGAACTTTTCGGTGGAGCAGGCTGAAAGTACAGCATCTGAGTGGGGCATAGTTCAGGATTTTCATAGTTTAAAGCCAGAAGGGAGCACCAGATCATCCAGCTCACCTCCTGTATGTCACAGGCCACCAACACCACCCAGAACTCATACGCTAAACCCAACAACCAAAATAGTACAGCCCTCATATGCCACAGAGACTAAGGTACAACCATACCTGAAGGCCTCACAATGGCATTAACATAATTAAGATATACCCAGATAATCCTGGCAAATGACCCACACTCACATACTGGAATGGAAAGCCCTCAAGGTCACTTACAATCAGACCTGTGGAAAATTCCTCCCCAATGCCACATATGGTGATCAGTTCTGAATCAGACCCAGTACACGTGAGCAAGAAGTAACCAGCCAAGCACCAGACAGAATGGTCATTGCTATCTCAGAGCCCTGGTCCATTCCATGTCCCATTTCCAGCTATGGCCATCCCAGATCTACTTTACCTGTGCCACTGCTTTTCCCCAATGTATTTACCAAAGTGCTTCTTAATCTCCTTAATCCTTTAACCTAGCTATCATGCATTAAGGGTGGGATTTTACAGGTTTCTCATAGTTATCACAAGTAGTTATGGTCCGCCTAGGCATGTAGGCTATTCTATACCCCTTTGTGTATATATCTTGATCCACCACGGCTTGGTGGATAGAGGGATTGGAAACATGGCCCCGCCTTATTCCCATTTAAGGTACTGTGCACCCTGAAAGGAACAGGAAGGAGGCCAATCCTGGTTTCCTCAAGGTACAGGGGCTGCAATCTTGCCTGGAGCTGACACACGCTGCCCAAAGTCTCTTTCCACCATCTGCTATCAACCTGCATAAGGACTAGGCACTATCTGGCCCTCTACATTTTTTGCTACCCTTATATTGTCCTACAAATCTGAAACTGATTATATCATTTTGGGCTACCTCTAAAAAATTCCATTTGAAATGCAGACTCTGATCTTGTGGGTGAAACTACACCAATCACGTTTTGCTCTTAATATTCTTCTTTAAAGAAATTTGAGTCTCCCTTGCTTTACACTTTTGGGCCGGTGTTTAGGATTCTCCAGGCTTCTTCCACACTAAATTTTAATACTTCTGACAATCACTCTATATTCAGCAGCTTTATTAAAGCCACATTTTTTTCCTGATGATTTCCTATCAGTTCTCTAGGAAGGTTAAAAATCCCAAAGAGCTCTGACAAGATGTCCACTAATTCTTTCCCAGGTCAACAATAGGCAATGAATGGGAGACCACTCACTGCGAGCAAGGATCCTTTTTCTCACAAAGTAGAGCTCTGAGCTATCCTGAGGTCAGCCAGGCTGCAGGACAAACACTCTGTAGATAGAACTAGCGGAGACTGCAAGGGAACAGGAAACTCATTCATCCCCCTGTTCTCCTCCACAAACAATCTGCTGAACCAAACCCCCTTTTTAGCCCTCCAGCCATGGTGCCTGAGGTCTGCCAGTGCATGGGATGGAGCAAGCAATTGAAGGAAGCACCCAAGCCTCAGATGTTGTAGAGGTCTGAAATATTTCTGGGGGTTCTACTCTTTACTTGCTTCTACACCTTCTTCTTAGGAGAAGGGATGTCCTTGGGTAAAAGGCCTTCCTTGACACGTGACAACTTCATTTCAGAGATTTCAGCCATCTGCAATACTGAATGGAAGGCATAAAACACCAATGATGGACTAAGAGCTGGGTCTGTCTTCCCAAGACTTTTTTTACTGTAGAGCAGGCCAGGCTGGACTCTGAACCTTTGGTGTGTCAGGGTGAGAATTTTGTTCTGTTATATCTATTAAAGTGAAACAAGTAAACAATCAAAACCAGCAGGAAAGCTAAAAGCATTTTTATTAGACAGCTTTCCCATTAATGGGTGATAACAGTATGTCTTCAGTTTGTACACAAAGAGATACACTTTAAAATGAAGCTGGTCTAATAATTGATTTTTCAGTTCAGTGGTCAAAACAAAAAAAATCTGAAAAAATCATTTTGGGTCTAACGAATTCTGTTCTATGTGAAACAAAGCGTCTAACATCTTTTTGTGTGTTAAATCTATCTGCAGGTCTAAATTAAATATGGTTTCTAAATGGAAAGTTAAAGCATTTCATTTAGAAAATGCTGAAACAAAATGTTCTTACCTTTTGGGAGTTTTTTGCTGGTGTTGTGGTTTTGTTTTGTTTTTTGTCCACAAATATTTGCCTTTTTCAATGCAAATTCACACAGTTTCAGTCAACCCAAAAACGCATTCTTCATGGAACAAGTTATTTGCCATATATTTTACCCAGCTCTATTGCTCATCCAAAAATCACATACAAATTTTTGAAAGTGTAGGTTTGGGTAGTATGTGCATGCAATATGTGTACAGGCGTAGTGGGTAGTTAGATATTGAACTGTTTGATCAATGAACACAAATCCTAATTCTGGGGCAAAACAGGGCTGTATCAAAAATGTGTGTGATTTTTGGTAGACAGATGTTTTTAGCCTCTTTGCATAATGCTTCCCAATTAAAATCTGATTTTAAAATTTTGAAATGTTATAGTTGAGAGCCACATTGTCCTCGTGTGAATGTTCCAGTGCAGAGGACAGCTAATTCACTGAGATTTGACCTTCCCCACTTTACTGCCATGTACAGCCGAGTGTCAGTCTAGCTCCAGGCTAAGGAACAGTGTTTCAGTGAAGGATGTTTTACACCAAACTCTGACAAGGGTAATAGCATGTCACTGAGACTACAACAAATGTCAGCAAAAGGCTGAAATCATAATGACTTTCAAGGAATCATTACCATGTCGATGGGAGAATTGTAATAGATCCATTTCTGAAATATCTCATCTACAGCCTCATATAATGTGAGTCTGAGCATTGTGTCATCACTCACTCTCTTACTATATAAAATCCCAACTGATGTACTGAGTAACATGTCAATTAGTAGAATATTACTCGCTTTGAAAAAGCATATTAACATTCACTTTGCATCAAGTCCTTTAGCTCTGATATGAAGTGAATGAAAAGAGTGGCAACTCTGATTCTGTGCAGAATTCTTATTATGCAAAACCCTGGCTATCAGAAGGGTTAGGTCCAAACATCAGGAAAGATATGGTTGGACAAGTGGTGGGATGGGAGTCATTTTTATACTACCTTAAAATAATTAGTAATCCAATATGCAGAAGTAGGGTAAAGTTTTGGACTATGGCACCACTCTTCTTGATTTTATTGAGCCTAGATCATGTTGCACATGATCAGAAACAGTATTTATTTCATTCTAAGATATACAAAAAGATGGCTGCCAGGCCATAGGCAGCTTGCCAAAGTATTTTTAATCTGCAGCATTAAAACAAATTAGAATAGAAAATAATAGCAAAAACTAAAGTAGATCTCACATACCTCAGTCTTTCCATAATGTTCATGACAAAAATCCCAGACTTTGAGTTTCTCAAGAGCTTCTTACAATCTCACAGGCTCTCCGCAATACCCTAAGAGATAGGCTTCAACTACCTCTGATAAAAATCTTCTCGGTCACTTCTGCTAATCAGTCATTTAAAAACTGTACAGAATCTAACAAGACCTCCAAGTTGTGCATCCAAAGAACAACTGATGGATGCATACTCAACATAGCCAGTATAAACTTTGCCATATTGTTACATTGCTCACTCCATCATTGCCTCAATCTTATCTGAACTGGACTTCAATCAAGTTGTTCCAGTCTCACTCAACCACATTCTCCCATGTCACCCATAGGAAGACATAGCCATTAGGATGCTTAACAGCCTCCTAACCTTGCTTAAGAAGAGGAGTGACAAAGCAGAATCTGCACAAGTATGCAAGACCAAAAAGTCATTGCCTAACCCTATCCTCTGGGATTTTTCTGAAAAACAACAATCCCTCCTCAAAATGAGCAGTATCAAAAGCAGCTGGTAGAATTAATAATATCACCAAAGACATTAAGGGACAGATTCTGAGCTTGCTGGAATAGCTCTACTGGCTCAATGGGAGGAACAGCAATCACCCCATGTTATCACAGTGGCCATGAAATCTAGAGCCAATTCAGAAGACTCATAATCAGGGATCATAGTTTTCCCTGATAAAAACAAAAATCTCTAATAAGAAAACATATAAAAATCTTATGTTTTTCTGTGATTAAAATGAAACATTGAACCTGAGTTTCCCAAGCTACAATGTATATTGACATCAGTTGAACACAATGTTTTATTGATATATTTACAATATTAAGCAAGTTTGAAGCCTAATACTACTACCAATCATTATAATTAAATAAAATTACTAGAATGATCCAATCACACTGCATTGTTTCATTACTGTTGTTGATGTTCCTGCTGTTTCAGCCTCTTGTTTTTGTTTCCTTTCATTCAGTTTACGTTTAGCACTTTCCATGTGTTTTACAATTGTCTGCCTTCAAATGTAATCTACGACCTTGCTGCAAACAGTACAGAACAGCACATTTCCATCAACATGAAATTTGTCCTTGCCAGACTCAGTGACATGGTCTTTAGGGGTGATTTTTAAAGTTTACACCATCTTTTCATAACTTTAATTAATCACGTCTGGAGGCAGAAGTGAATTTGAGTTGCATTAAAACACAAAGCTCTAAATGCCATTCCGTAACCTCTATATGATACAAAGGGTTTTAAGCTGCTCAATTTTGTTTCTTAAGCACAGCACTGGAAAACATTGCTTTGCTGTTAACTGAAAAGAAAAAAATAGCAAGTTGATTAAAGTTTTTTTTTTTGTTATAAATTGTGACATTCGCCTCCCTCTCCCCTTCCCCCCCCCCCGTTTTCCCCCCATTCTGCTCATTGTGGGTTTTGCCCATGTTGTTTTTTAAGTTGATTAAATTAGTAAAAAATGGTGTGGCAGTGGTAGACCATAATATTAAGGTACCTAAGTTAACAATTAAGTATATACTAAATTGTTGCAATTAAATGCTAGGGAGTCTGACTAATAAGATGGGTGAACTAGAGTACCTCGTATTAAAGGAGGAGATTGACATAATAGGCATCTCTGAAACCTGGTGGAATGAGTAAAATCTGTGGGACACAATCATACTGGGATATAAAATATATCGGAAGGCTAGAGCAGGCCGTGTGGGTGGCGGAGTGGCACTGTATGTGAAAGATAATGTAGAATCAAATGAAATAAAAATATTAAATGAATCAACATGTTCAATAGAATCGCTATGGATAGTAATTCCATGCTCCAATAATAAGAATTTAGCAGTAGGGATATATTATCGACCACCTGACCAGGACAGCAATACTGACACTGAAATGCTGAGGGAGATTAGAGAGGCTACCAAAATAAAGAACTCTATAATAATGGGAGATTTTAATTATCCCCATATTGACTGGATACATGTCACCTCAGGAAGAGAAGCAGAGATAAAATTTCTCAATGGCTTAAATGACTGCTTCTTGGAGCAGCTGGTACAGGAACCCACAAGGGGAGAGGCAATTCTCAGTTTAGTCCTGGGTGGAGCGCAGGATCAGGACGAAGAGATAACCATTACAGGACCGCTTGGAAATAGTGACCATAATATAATAACATTCAACGTTCCTGTGGTGGGAAGTCCAGCACTCTGGCATTTAATTTCAAAAAGGGGAATTACACAAAAATGAGGAGGTTAGTTAAACAGAAATTAAAAGGCACAGTGACTAGAGCCAAATCCCTGCAAGCTGCATGGAAACTTTTTAAAGACACCATAATAGAGGCCCAACTTAAATATATACCTGTGACGGGGTGACGAAACCCTTCACTACCCCAGGTCCACCCCGAGGGGCAGGCTGCGATGGACTGGCTTACCCCCCTCGGAAGGAGAAGAAGCGGCAGCGGCCAGAGCGCGCCGTGCGGAGGGCGGTTTGATTGGCACTGGCCCCAACGCCTCGGGGGAGGACCCGAGGAACGCAGGCACATGCGCCGTGGAGGGCAAGTTGGGCAGGGCCTGCAAGGGCAGAGGAGGAGTGAGCCGGAGGGATGCCGGCGCAGGTGTAATAGGAGAGGGGTCGGGCGAGTCCTGCTGGGGGAGGGGAGGTGACCGGGGCGGCATAAAAGAGGAAGGAATGCTCGGGCTGGGGAGGCCAGCAGGAGAAGCGGATGAAGGGTCTCCTGGCTTCAGGGAAGAAGCGGACGGGAAGTTTGGGTGAGCGGGGGTGAGGAAGCAGCCCAGGGCGGGAGTGAGTAGGACCGCCTGTGGGCTGATGAGTTGCGGCACCTAGCCCCATCAGCCAGGTGAGGGGAGAGCGGATATTTTCCCCCCACTTTAGGGCCCTGGGCTGGGGCCTGGAGAGAGGGTGGGCCCAGGCCCCCCTCACACCCTGCTCGGGGTGAGCGTTTGAGTCGGGATAAGCAAGCCCCCTGACCCGCAGGAACAGATCGCGGGCGGAGAGTGGGGCGGAAAGGGGGACTGGGCGTCTTAGGGTAGACGACACCCCCTGACACGTGGTGGAGGATGCAGGCGTGAGGTTCACCCTGAGGGTAGGGACCGCAAGGGAGTTGCGGTAGGGTATGTTGAGAGAATAGATATTGTGTCTTCAAGGAGGTCGCAAAATGGAGGCGGCGAAGTTGTTAGAGTGGTTGATGGAAAACCAGCGCAAGTAGCAGCACCAACAGACACAGATCGTGCAACAGCTGGCATCTCAGTTTCAGGAACAACAGCGGCAGTTGATCCAAGAGCTAATGGAGCACCAGCATGCCATCGAGGGGAGACGGACAAGGGAGGAATTGCCACTACAAGGTGAGGAAAGCGGAGCCAGTGGGTCGCAGCTACCAATCCGACTAGCTAAGCTGGGGCCGGAGGATGATGTGGAAGCATATTTAGTGACATTTGAAAGAGTTGCAACTGCAGCAAGGTGGCCGGAGGAGCATTGGGTGACCCTAGTGGCTCCCTATTTGTCATGGCCAGCCCAGTTGGCATACCGGGGGTTGTCCGCTAAAGACACGCTGCACTATTATAAAGTGAAAGAGGCGATCTTGGACCAAGTAGGGATAACTCTGGAAACATATCGCCAAAGGTTTCGGCAAGAGCACTACCAACAGGGGGAGAGGCCCCGGGCCGTCGCGCAGCGCCTGAAAGAATCTGGAATGAGGTGGTTGGAGCCTGAGGCAAAAACAGGGATGCAGGTGGCAGAGACGGTAATCTTGGAACAGTTTGTTCAGATATTGCCCACAGAAGGTCAGCGATGGGTCAGACGCCACCACCCCTCGACCCTGCCAGAGGCGGTAACCCTGATGGAGGACTTCATGGCCACCGAGGGGGCGGAGGAGAGGGGGAAGACGCCAGGAGGAGGCATGCCCGTGAGGGTTCCAGTCCCGAGTAAAGGACAGGGAGGTCGGGGCGGAGGCGAACGAAGGCAGCCGACGGAGACAGGTCCCACAGGTGGAAGGAAGTTGGCCCCGGTGTGGCAGACCCCCACGAAGGAGTCTAAAGGCAAAAAGGGGGCACTGCCCAAAGAGAGGGAGAGTGGCCGGAAGGTGGGTTCCCTGAGTAAGCTTATATGCTTCCAATGTGGACAGGAGGACCATTTCCGTCAAGAGTGCTCCATGATGGATTACACCTTTGGGAAGGTGATGACGCCTGAGTCAAGAGCACCGGAACTCCCCCCCCCAAACAAGGTAATGGCCCGAGTAAAGGTAGAGGGGCGAGTAGTGGAGGCATTGGTGGACTCAGGGTACGGTCCGACGACAGTGCGAGCAGACCTGGTAGAAGGGGGCTCGTCTACCGGCAGACCCATTTGGATGCAATGCGTTCACGGGGACATCCACCCTTACCCGACGGCCTGGGTTCAGATTAGTGATGGACAACGTACCGAGATGTGGAAGGTGGCTCTGGCCCCGAACCTGGCGTATCCCGGTGTTACTCGGGTATGACTGGCCCGGTCTCAGCCAATTATTACAACAATGGGGGCAGGCAGTGACTTCTCCGGAGGCAACAATGGAAGAGCCAGTACCAGTAGTAGCCCAGGGGGGAAAAGGTCTTGCTACCGAGTCCCGGAGGAGGGACGTAGACCACCGACCCCCTGTCAGCTGACGGTCAGGACAGTGTGTGTGTGTGTGTGTGTGTGTGTGTTACCGAGAAAAGGTTTAACGTCCGTGACTTTACCGCTAGGACCGGGGTCCCTTCACGGAGGGCAGCCAACAGGCTGACAGACGCCCCAGAGTTTACAGGAAGAGCTTATTACATCTCAGATTTTAGCTGCTAGGATACAGGATCCCTTTGCAGCGGGCAGTCTAGGGAAGACTGAGAGATGCCCCAACGGATCTGTCACCTGGGGGCACACGATCCAAACGCCCAAGCTCTTCCTATACCTGTCCCTTATGACCGGCTGAAGTTCTTTTAAATTGTGCTTGGTTCTGTTACAGCAACTGAAGGAGTCAGGTTAAAACTTAAACAGTTACAGGTTTATTAAACAAGCTTATAAATCATATGGTTACAATGGCTTTTGCTCTATTTCTTAACTGCTAGCAAATATAGATCTTAAAAATGGTTACAAAGAAAATAAAGATAGAAAATAGAAATAATGGTACCAAGTGACAGCTTAATCTTTAAAGAGCTCTAAGTCTATGTGTACACTTAAGACAAAGGACCACATCCAGGTACAATTTTTACCCCCTTCTGTGCCTCTCGACTCCAGCGGGTCAAGCCAGGGCCGGTCCCTCAATTCCTAGGAAAGACGAATACGAGGTGGGCGTCCCGTGGAACCTCGGGAGGTCAAACACTTAACCCGACCAGCAGATAGATGGTAGATTGACACTCAGAGTAAATGTGCTGCTGGACCCATCTTTATACCCATAGGGCCCGTATCCTCTTTCTTATCTAAGATGCCAAATTGTGTTGGTTTGTCTTTGTGATGCCAGTTCTTACAAGCAAGTTTCAAGTTAATTTACACTTGCAAGAGAGATAACTAAATTGTGAGTACTAGACATTTTTTTACTGGGCGAGAGATTCCTCCCCCCGCGGACGGCTGTGTGTTCGTCAATATGTTTTTCAGTCAAGAGCACTCCTCTGCAGCCTCTTGGTCAGCAATTGGCGTATCTCTGTTTACAGCCATTCAGGGTTACAGCAGCCTGCCATATCCAGGCCTTCTGTTCAAGACTTTTACTGCTCTGTGTGCCCTGCATGCTCCAGGCAAGCAAAAATGGATGTTACGGGGGGTTCCTGTCTGGCTACACCCCCTCCCCATGAGAAACCGCCTCTCAGCCTTTCAACCTGGAAGTTGATGAAGGGGACTTCCTCCAGCTCCAGCGGGAAGACCCTTCGCTCCAAAGGGCATGGGACAAGCAATGGGACCAGCGGAGGAAGACGGGACAGAGGAGGGCTCATGCCAGAGCCCGCGATTTGAGGTACAAGGGGACCGCATATACCGGGTAGTGAGCGGGGGGGACGGGTGTGAGGCAGTGCGCCAATTACTGGTGCCGGCCCGATATAGGTGGCGAGTATTGGAGTTAGCTCACGCCAACCCCTGGGCCGGGCATTTGGGGCGGGAAAAGACCCAGCAACGGGTGCTACAAAGGTTCTTTTGGCCTGGGGTGTACCGGGCGATACGGGATTTTTGTGACTCCTGCCCCCAGTGCCAGCAAACCGCGCCAGCAAGGATTCCGAATGCCCTGCTAGTTCCTCTTCCGGTGGTCAGGGTCCCGTTCGAATGAATAGCTTTCGACCTGGTAGGGCCAGTCGAACGTTCGGACCACGGTCACCAATTTATATTGGTGGTAATAGACTATGCGACGCGATACCCTGAGGCAGTCCCTTTACGGACCACGACAGCCCCCACAATTGCAGGGGAGCTGATGAAAATTTTCGCGAGGTTCGGACTACCACGGGAGGTGTTAACTGACCAAGGTACCAATGTAACCTCCTGCTTAATGATGGAATTGTGCCGGATGTTGCAAATTAAGACTTTGCACACATCCGTGTATCACCCCCAAACTGATGGTTTAGTGGAACGCTTTAATAAGACCTTGAAAATGATGTTACGACGATTTATACAAGACGACCCTCGGAACTGGGATAGACTGTTGCCGGACTTGTTATTTGCCATATGGGAGGTGCCCCAGGCCTCGTCGGGGTACTCCCCATTTGAATTACTGTATGGGTGGCAACCGCAGGAGGTGTTAGACTTAGTGAAAGAGCACTGGAAGGAACAGGAAACAAGGGCACAGGGGACAGTCCAGTATGTACTGCACCTCAGGGAAAAGCTCCGATCCCTTGGAGAATTAGCCACGAGCAATCTTGTAAAGGCCCAAGGGCAACAAGAGGCGCAATATAATCAGGGGACCCTCCTGAAGGAATTTGAACTAGGGGATCAGGTCTTGTTGTTATTCCCAGACCGAGAATCTAAGCTGCTGGCAAAGTGGCAAGGCCCCTTTGAAGTCCTGCAGAGGGTCGGTAAAGTGGACTATGAGATACGACTGTCCAGGAAAGGAAGGACACCCAGATATACCATGTGAACTTGCTAAAAAAATGGAGACCTTGAGAAGCCCTCTTCATCGACCCTCAACCCCCCGAATTAGACTTGGGACCGTGGTGTGAGCCAGAGGAGGGACCGCGAATAGAAGGGGAGTTGATGGCCACCCAACAGGAGGAAATATGGTGACTATTGCAGGCGTTCCCCCATGTGTTGACCAGCCGACCGGGTAAGACAACCCTAGTGAGTCATGAGATCCATCCTGAGCCAGGCAAGAAGGTCCGTAATGCCCTCAGGCCCCTACCGAAAAAGTTATGGGAACGAATGAAACAAGAATTACAGATGATGCTGCAGTGGGGGGTGGTAGAGGAGTCCCGGAGTGACTGGTGAAGCCCAATAGTACTGGTGCCGAAGGCTGATAAGACAATGCAATTCTGCATTGACTTCCAGGGGGTGAATGCCATCTCACACTTTGACGCCTACCCAATGCCAAGGGTAGACGAGCTCCTGGAGCGAATAGGGGAAACCCAGTACCTCTCAACCATTGACCTTACAAAGGGGTATTGGCAAATTCTGTTAAGCCCCGAGGCAAGAGAGAACCCCATTTGGTTTGTATTAGTTTGTAATCATGCCGTTCGGGCATCTTAGGGGAGATGACACCCCTTGACAATACCCAAATTAAAAAACACAGTGAGAGACCTAAAAAAGAGTCACCATGGCTTAACCACCATGTAAAAGAAGCAGTGAGGGACAAAAAGGCATCTTTCAAGAAGTGGAAGTCCAATCCTAGTGAGATAAAGAGAAAGGAACATAAACACTGTCAAATCAAGAACAAAAATGTAATAAGAAAAGCAAAAAAAGATTTTGAGGACCAGCTAGCCATAAACTCAAAAAGAAATAGCAAAATGTTTTTTAAGTAAATTAGAAGCAAGAAGCCTGCTAAAAAACCAGTGGGTCCCCTAGACGATCGAGATATAAAAGGAGCAATCAAGGACGATAAAGCCATTGCGGAGAAACTAAATGATTTCTTTGCTTCAGTCTTCACGGCTGAGGATGTTAGGGAGATTCCCAAATCTGCACTATCCTTTGTGGGTGATGTATCTGAGGAGCTGTCCTGGATTGAAGTGTCATTAGAGGAGGTTTTGGAACAAATAGAAAAACTTAGAATCATAGAATCATAGAACCATAGAGCTGGAAGAGACCTCAGAAGGTCATCAAGTCCAACCCCCTGCTCTAGGCAGGACCAATCCCAACTAAATCAACACAGCCAGGGCTTGGTCAAGCCGAGACTTAAACACCTCCAGGGATGGAGATTCCACTACTTCCCTAGGTAACCCATTCCAGTGCTTCACTACCCTCCTAGTGAAATAGTTTTTCCTAATATCCAACCTGGACCTCTCCCACCACAACTTGAGACCATTGCTCCTTGTTCTGCCATCTGTCACTACTGAGAACAGCCTCTCTCCGTCCTCTTTGGAACCTCCCTTCAGGAAGTTGAAGGCTGCTATCAAATCCCCCCCCTCACTCTTCGCTTCTGCAGACTAAACAGACCCAACTCCCTCAGCCTCTCCTCATAAGTCATATGCTCCAGCCCCCTAATCATTTTGGTTGCCCTCCGCTGGACCCTCTCCAATGCGTCCACATCCTTTTTGTAGTGGGGGGTCCAGAACTGGACACAATACTCCAGATGTGGCCTCACCAGAGCTGAATAAAGGGGGAATAATCACTTCTCTGGATCTGCTGGCAATGCTCCTCTTAATGCAACCTAATATGCCATTAGCCTTCTTGGCTACAAGGGCACACTGTTGACTCATATCCAGCTTCTCATCCACTGTAACCCCCAGGTCCTTTTCTGCAGAACTACTACTTAACTGGTTGGTCCCCAGCTTGTAACTGTGCTTGGGATTCTTCCGTCCCACGTGCAGGACTCTGCACTTGTCCTTGTTGAACTTAAAGTTAACAAATCACCGGGACCGGATGGCATTCATCCAAGGGTTCTAAAAGAACTCAAATGGGAAATTGCTGAACTATTATCTGTGGTTTGTAACCTATCCTTTAAATTGGCTTCCATACCCAATGACTGGAAGGTAGCTAACGTGACACCAATATTTAAAAAGGGCTCCAGAGGCGATCCTGGCAATTACAGACCAGTAAGTCTAACTTCAGTACCGGGCAAATTAGTCAAAACAATAGTAAAGAATAAAATTGTCAGGCACGTAGAAGAACATAATTTGTTGGACAAAAGTCAGCATGGTTTCTGTAAAGGGAAATCATGTCTTACTAATCTATTAGAGTTCTTTGAAGGGGTTAACAAACATGTGGACAAGGGGAGGATTCCCCAGTAGATAAAGTATACTTAGATTTTCAGAAAGCCTTTGACAAGGTCCCTCACCAAAGGCTCTTGTGTAAATTACATTGTAATGGGATAAGAGGGAAGGTCCTTTCATGGATTGAGAACTGGTTAAAAGACAGGAAACAAAGGGTAGGAATAAATGGTAAATTTTCAGAATAGAGAGGGGTAACTAGTGGTGTCCCCTAAGGGTCAGTCCTGGGACCAATCCTGTTCAACTTATTCATAAATGATCTGGAGAAAGGGGTAAGCAGTGAAGTAGTAAAGTTTGAGGATGATACTAAACTGTTTAAGATAGACAGAAGCAGACTGTGAAGAACATCAAAAAGATCTCACCAAACTGAGTGATCGGGCAACAAAATGGCAAATGAAATTTAATGTGGATAAGTGTAAAGTAAAGCACGTTGGAAAAAATAACCCCAAACTATGCATACAGTATGATGGGGGCTAATTTGGCTACGACAAATCAGGAAAGAGATCTTGGAGTTATCGTGGATAGTTCTCTGAAAACTTCCACACAGTGTGCAGCAGTGGTCAAAAAGGCAAATAAGATGTTAGGAATTATTAAGACACAGAATATCTTACTGCCCCTGTATAAAACTATGGTACGCCCACATCTTGAATACTGTGTACAGATGTGGTCTCCTCACCTCAAAAAAGATATTTTGGCCTTGGAAAGGGTTCAGAAAAGGGCAACTAAAATGATTAGGGGTTTGGAAAGGGTCCCATATGAAGAGAGGTTAAAGCGACTGGGACTTTTCAGTTTAGAAAAGAGGAGACTAAGGGGGGATATGATAGAGGTATATAAAATCATGAGTGGTGTGGACAGGGTGAATAAAGAAAAGTTATTTATTAGTTCCCGTAATAGAAGAATTAGAGGACACCAAATGAAGTTAATGGGTATCATAGAATCATAGAGCTGGAAAAGAACTCAGAAGGTCATCAAGTCCAGCCCCCTGCTCTAGGCAGGACCAATCCCAACTAAATCAACACAGCCAGGGCTTTGTCAAGCCGAGACTTAAACACCGCTAGGGATGGAGACTCCACTACTTCCCTAGGTAACCCATTCCAGTGCTTCACCACTCTCCTAGTAAAATAGTTTTTCCTAATATCCAACCTGGACCTCTCCCACCACAACTTGAGACCATTGCTCCTTGTTCTGCCATCTGTCACTACTGAGAACAACCTTTCCCCATCCTCTTTGGAACCTCCCTTCAGGAAGTTGAAGGCTGCTATCAAATCCCCCCTCACTCTTCGCTTCTGCAGACTAAACAGACCCAACTCCCTCAGCCTCTCCTCATAGATCATATGCTCCAGCCCCCTAATCATTTTGGTTGCCCTCCGCTGGACCCTCTCCAATGCATTCACATCCTTTTTGTAGTGGGGGGTCCAGAACTGGACACAATACTCCAGATGTGGCCTCACCAGAGCCAAATAAAGGGGAATAATGACATCTCTAGATCTGCTGACAATGCTCCTCTTAATGCAGCTTAATATGCCATTAGCTTTCTTGGCTACAAGGGCACACTGTTGACTCATATCCAGCTTCTCATCCACTGTAACCCCCAGGTCTTTTTCTGCAGAACTACTACTTAGCTGGTTGGTTCCCAGCCTGTAACAACGTTTGGAATTCTTCCATCCCAAGTGCAGGACTCTGCACTTGTCCTTGTTGAACCTCATCAGATTTCTTGTGGCCCAATCCTCCAATTTGTCTAAGTCACTCTGGACCCTATCCCAACCCTCCAGCGTATCTACCTCTCCCCCTGCCTTAGTGTCATCTGCAAACTTGCTGAGGGTGCAATCCATCCCCTCATCCAGGTCATTAATAAAGATATTGAACAAAACAGGTCCTAGAACCGAACCTTGGGGCACTCCGCTAGAAACCGACCGCCATCCTGACATCGAGCCGTTGATCACTACCCGCTGGGCCCAGCCTTCTAGACAGCTTTCTATCCATCTTACCGTCCATTTATCCAATCCACATTCCCTTAACTTGCTAGCAAGAATATTGTGGGAGATCGTATCAAAAGCTTTGCTAAACATCCACTGACTTTCTCATGTCCACAGAGCCAGTTACCTCATCACAGAAGCTAATCAGATTGGTCAGACACGACTTGCCCTTTGTGAATCCATGCTGACTATTCCAATCACTTTTCTCTCTTCCAAGTGCCTCAAAATAGACTCCTTAAGGATCCTTTCCATGATTTTTCCAGGAACCGAGGTAAGACTGACCGATCTATAGTTCCCTGGATCATCCTTCTTCCCTTTGAAGATGGGCATTACATTTGCCTTTTTCCAATCATCCGGGATCTCTCCCGATCTCCACGACTTTTCAAAGATAATGGCCAAAGGCTCCTCAATGACATTTGCCAACTCCTCATTACCCTCGGATGGATTAAGTCTGGACCCATGGATTTGTGTACGTTTAGCTTTTCTAAATAGTTCCTAACCTGTTCTTTACCCACCAAGGGCTGTCCATCTTCATCCCATCTTGCATCACTTAGCGCATTAGTCCGAGAGCCGACCTTGTCCATGAATATAGAGGCAAAGAAAGCATTGAGTACTTCAGCTTTCCCCACATCATCTGTCACTAGGTTACCTCCTTCATCCAGTAGGGGCCCCACACCCTCTCCGATCACCTTCTTCTTGTTAACATGCCTATAGAAACCTTTCTTATTATTCTTCACATCCTTCGCCAGTCGCAATTCCAATTGCGCTTTTGCCTTTCAGATAACCCCCCGGCATTCTCGAGCTATACATTTAAACCCCTCCCTGGTCATTTGTCCAAGTTTCCACTTTTTGTAAGCTTCCTTTTAGTGCTTAAGTTCACCAAGGATTTCCCCCGTAAGCCAATCCGGTCTCCTACTATGTTTGCCTCTCTTGCTACGCATCGGGATGGTTTCTTTCTGTGCCTTCAATAAGGCTTCTTTAAAATACTGCCAGCTGTCCTGGACTCCTTTCCCCTTCATGTTAGCATCCCGGGGGATTCTGCCCATCAGGTCTCTGAGGGAGTCAAAATCTGCTTTTTTGAAGTCCAAGGTGTGAGTTTTACTACTCTTTTTTCTTCCTTTGGTCAGGATCCTGAAATCTACCATTTCATGATCACTGCTTCCCAGGTTGTCACCCACCTCTGCTTCCCCTATTAGTTCCTCCCTGTTTGTGAGCAGAAGGTCAAGCTGCGCACGGCCCCTGGTCGGATCCTTCAGCACTTGTACTAAGAAGTTATCCCCAACATTCTCCAAAAACTTCCTGGATTGCCTGTGTACTGTCATATTGGTCTCCCAACAGATGTCAGGGTGATTAAAGTCCCCCACGAGAACCAGGGCCTGCAATCTGGAAGTTTCTCTCAGTTGTCCGAAGAAAGCCTCATCTATCTCATCCACCTGATTCGGTGGCCTGTAGTAGACACCAACCACAACATCACTGCTGTTGTTTGCACCTCTAAACTTAACCCATAGACTCTCAACAGGTTTTTCTCCCTCTATATACTGGAGTTCTGAGCAATCATAGTGCTCTCTTATGTATAGTGCAACTCCTCCTCCTTTTCTCCCCTGCCTGTTCATCCTGAACAGTCTATACCCTTCCATGACAGCGCTCCAGTCATGCGCGTCATCCCACCAAGTCTCTGTTATCCCAATTAAATCATATTCTTGGACTGGGCCAGGGCCTCCAGTTCTCCCTGTTTGTTGCCCAGGCTTCTTGCATTAGTGTACAAACATCTCATATAACCAGTTGATCTCCCTATCTTCTCCATTTGAATCAAGGGTCCTCCTTTCTTGCTCGTTCCTCTTTGCATTTCTTCCCGGTATCCAACTTTCCCACTCCCCTCAGGGTTTTGGTCACCGTCCCCCAATGAACCTAGTTTAAAGCCTAGTTTAAAGGTAGCAGGTTTAAAACTAATAAAAGAAAGTTCTTCTTCACACAGCGCATAGTCAACATGTGGAACTCCTTGCCAGAGGAGGCTGTGAAGGCTAGGACTATAACAGAGTTTAAAGAGAAGCTAGATAATTTCATGGAGGTTAGGTCCATAAAAGGCTATTAGCCAGGGGATAGAAATGGTGTCCCTGGCCTCTGTTTGTCAGAGGCTGAAGAAGGATGGCAGGAGACAAATCGCTTGATCATTGTCTTCGGTCCATCCCCTCTGGGGCACCTGGTGCTAGCCACTGTTGCCAGACAGGCTACTGGGCTAGATGGACCTTTGGTCTGACTCAGTATAGCCATTCTTATGTTCTTATGTTAAAGAAATAAGGCAACGGGTTACAATTTAAAAATGTAGTAAATTAAGTGCACATACAATGTGGACACTTTGCCAAGGACAATGAGATGGCAGTTTTAAGCAGTTCAATGTATTGGCTATTGTGTTGGTAGGTAGCATGTGAACTGAAGTTAGGTAAAGGCCACTCTAAAACTGAAGGCAGAGGGTCAGTTGGGAATTCTGAGTCCAGAAACCAGGTGACAGTCACCATCCTATAATAGTCAATATCCCATAATACTGCAATTTGTTGTGTAACAGCTTTGACTGACATTTAGATTTAGCAGTAGTAATTGGTTTACTAGTATGGACTAATCAGAAAAAGTCTGAAAGTAATTGCAGGATTGGTATGCCAATGCTAGGATTGAAAAAGAAGTCAAGCGGAACAGGACAAAAACTCTCTAAGACAAAGAGCAGGCAGGCAAAAGTCAGTCGGGATAGGAGCAAGAGAAAAGGAAGGATAAATAGAAGAGCTTAGAAGAAACCTAAAAGAACAACAAAATCAGAAGCAGCAGCAGAAACAATCGCAGGATAGCAGCAGCAGCCATGGTGTTGCAAGAACAGACCAGAATGACCCTGACAGAATAGAGGGAGAGAAGAGAATGGAGAATAAGCACATTAGCCAGAGTTTAGGCTATAGAATACAAACAGAGTTAATGAATGCATAAGATTGGGAGAAGCAACGTGAGTTTCTGTGGCATGTATGTTTAAGATACTATACATAAAGTTTAGGGTTTATTAAGATCACCATCAGTGTCCTGCATGGATTGATCACCAAGTGCAGAACATAATCACGTAAGCCATTCCAACCACATGACAATACAGTCTTGGTAATTTGTGTACTTTCGTAAGGAGTGTGTTTATGTGATAATTCGGGTATAGCTTAATTGTATTACAGATCCTCTAAACCTCCGTGCAGGAGGTATAAGGGATCTATCGAAAAAGGCTTTCTTTCTCGACAGATCCCCCTCTAGACTGCTGCTTTTTGCCGACAAAGTGATGAGTTGGCAAAACGCGGTGGCCATTTTTATGCAAATTAGGCGTGGGATATTTAAATCCCTGCCTCATTTGCAATGTCCACCTGCCTAATCTGCATCCCTCTGCCGACAGAGGGATGCAGTCTAGACATACCCTAAGGATGGAATCCTCTTTGTTTTGGAAAGGTACTGCCTGGGTGTCAGTAGGGCTGTATCCGTGTTCTCCCAGAGGTGAATAGATCTACTCTGTTCTTGGGGACTTTCCTGAAAGGCATAGGCAAATCCTGGGTAAACCCGGCAATTCTACAATTATCCTTTCACCTTGCAGGAACAGATCTGCTAATCTGTGAGGCCTGAATCTGTTCCTGGGGTAACATGTACGCTGGAAGCTATTGATTGGAGTGTGGTCAGCTGTGTAAATTTAAAGTGCATTGAAAAATCAATCACAAGAAGGGAGGTTGCATGTATTGAATACGTGACATTGTTGCTTTCAGCACAATTTAGTTAATCTTACTACATATTTTAGAAAGTTTTTGCATCTGTCTATCTGTCTGACCACCTGTGAGTCTGTTTGCTCAAGTACACCTCCTAAACAGTAAGAGCGAGCACCACCATATTTGGTATGCAGCTTCCTCTTCTCCTAACTTAAAGCAAGGCTAGGGTTTGGTTGTGCCAGTACAATGGGCTATGCCTGGAATCTATTTGTTTCTCATTAAACAAAAAGGGAAGAGTCTGGTACCAGGTACAGTTATACTCATGAATGACCACAGGGAGGGCAGCAAGCGCAGGAGGCAGTTATACTGCAGAATGACCACAGAGGAACAGCCACACCTGTAAGAGAGTGGCCAGCTGGGGTGGGGCTCTGCATGTTGCTGGCAACTGTCCAACCTTAGTGCTCCCATGAGCCCCCTCCCAACTTCCTGCCCTGAGTCCCCACCCACCTCACAACCTCCTACCCTCACTCCTGCATCCCTAACCCCTGTCCTGACTCCTACGCCCCTCACACCCTAACCTGATTCATGCATTCCTCAACCTACCACCTAGGGGTGTAGCCCCTCCATCTCCTACACCCCTGTCCAGACTCCTTCACCTCCCACATGCCTGCCCCTTGCCCTGAGCCCACCCACACTTCCCAACCTCCTTCCCTGACTCCTGCACACACACACACACACCCTACCCTGAGCTCCCACAAGGACCCGAGCAACGTTGGGTAAATCCTTTAGTAGTTACATATTTTTATTTTTTCACAAAATGTGATAACTAAAGATGCCCTATAAAAACAAAAGCTCTGCATTTTGCCACAGCAAATAGTTTTCTAGGAACCCTGCTAATCATCTTTTGGGTTATTAAAGTCATTGAGACATGATTAATAGCACCATGGTGAAGTTTGAGCAAGTTATCTCATTTCTAGGAGCCTCTATTCCCTTGCCCCGTATGTAAATTGAGGCTAATATTACTTACCTATCTGACACAAGTATAGAAAGAATTAATTAACTGATGCTAGTAAAATGATTTGAACCTAAGGGTAAATATTAATATCAATCCTGCTGCTCCTGCCAGAGCTAGAGCTCTTCTATGGCTAAATGCATTAGTCAAGTTTCCAGAGCTATCAATTTGGGATCTCCCTGAATGACTAAATTCATTTATACAAGCAAGCAAGAAAACAAGCAAGATGAATGAGGATCCAGTAGAAACATTAACATTGATTCTTAATCTCACGTTGATGTAAATCAGGAGCACTCCACTTGAGTTAAAACCAGGTATGTGTGAGGTCTGAATCTGACCCCGAGAGTGTTAGACTCAAGCTGAGTTGACAGTATGAAGCTTTGTGTCAAGGACTTAGTTGCAGCAGGGTCAGTCTTCTAGTAACACTCTAGACAGCCAGGGCTGCCTGATTCATTGTACCTTCTGATCCGTGGAGTCATGGAGCTATCCACTAACTGATCCAGCAGAAGCCAGAGTTAGCTGGCTGCTAAACACATTTTATGCCTGCAGCTGTGCCTGCTCCAATATTTACCCTTCTCCATCCTGGACACCCCTGACTCTGACCCCGGCTTCATGTCCTGACCACACCTCTGGCTCACCCATTCAGTTATGGCATTTAGCTTCTGATACTTGACTGAACCTCAGCTCTGCTCTAGATCATACCACCGTGAAATCCATGGTCCTGATCTTTGACTCCATTCTAGCCTCCCATGACTACAACCTTAGGCTGAGTACCCACTTTCCAGTTCTGTCCCTAACAGTTTGAGCAGCTTAAGAAAGAAAAATGAAAGCCGGGGTCAGAGTCAGGGGTGTCCAGGATGGAGAAGGGTAAATATTGGAGCAGGCACAGCTGCAGGCATAAAATGTGTTTAGTCTTCCCTCTTCCTGATGAAGGTAATGGACATGTTGCAAAGGCCGCAGATCCAAATCACAACCCTGCAGGAACAGGTCTGACTACCTGCGGCCCCACGTCTATCAGGAACTGAAGATTCTTCTGTCAGACCAGTTTGAAAGTGATGGGGAAAATTTTTGTGGCTCTCTGAATCAGTGTTGACTCCTGTTCATGCCACAACTACTGTCTTTTCTCACTGACAACTTATCAGGGACTTATCAGCCTGTTAATTAGATTTGGACGTCCCCTATCCTGGAGACTTCCAACTTTCTGGTGAGGCAGCTTGAGGAATTCATCTAAGACTAGTCATGATGATTTTTTTCAGTGACCCAAATTATACCCATGCTCTCCTCTGAGAGCATGCTTTGGAACCTACACAAGGGGAATGGACCACTCATCTGCTTTGCCACAAAATTCCAGCACTTAGCGACCAACATTAGATGGAACGAGGCAGTACAGTGCTACCATTTCCAGCCTGGAACAGGTCACTCACATTTGTTCCTGCCTTACTGACAGAAAGGAGCCAACAAAGAGCTTGAGATTTATGTCTACCTTTTGGGGAAGTGCCACAGAAAGACTTGTATACTGCATACTGCCCTGATCAGGAAAGTCTATTTTGTCTATCTGGTCATGGTTGGTGAAAAAGAAACAAGCTTACCATTTTCTTTTGGTTACAACATCCTAACATGACTGACCGGTCAAGCTGAAGGAGCTGGTGGACTCTGGAACCTTCCAGACCTTATTGGACTGAGATTTTGCTTGAACCCATAACCTTCACATTCAGTGAAAGACCATCCCAGATTTGATGGAATCAACTGATCAGTCCTCCTTTGGCCCAGTAATTTATCAAATGACACCACTGATTGTGATCATACTTCAGGGCCCTGGAAAGTTCTGCAGTTTGGACTGATCTACACCAGTCACTTCCCCCATCATTCTTGGTATTCTTCCATCCTGCCCTCACACAGCCCTGCTACGGGGACAGCCTCATAGGAAGTGACTCCTGCATGTTTGAGGGAAGGCGGGGAAGCGATGGGTACCTCCAAAGGGCTCAGGCACTCCCTCTCATTCTCTGTTTTGTGTGTTTCTTTGTCTCCTTCTGCAGGTGGTGAAGGCCATCAACTCTGTCCTGCTGCGCAGTGTCATCCACTTGGGAGACCTGGACCCGATCATCACCAGATTTGCCGCCCTGGGCTTCCCCAATTATGGGGGAACCATTGATGGAACTCACATTCCAATCTATGCACCACATCATCAAGCCACCAAATACATAAATCACAAGGGCCATTTCTCAGTGGTGCTGCAGGCCCTGGTTGACCACAGTGGACACTTCATGGACATTTTTGTCAGGTCGTCAGGCAGGGCGCATGGCGCCTGCATTTTCCAAAATGCCAACCTCTACCAGAAGCTGAAGGCTGACACATTCTTCCCCTAGTGAGACTTTTGGCTTGGGGACATGCAGATACCAGTGTGCATCATGGGGGACGCAACCTATCCCCTCATGCCATTGCTCATGAAGCCTTACACCAGACATCTGGACCTCATTAGGAACCAATTCAATGCCCACCTCAGCCAGGCCCAGATGCAGGTGGAATGGGTATTTTGGGGCCTGAAGGTGCAGTTCAGGTGCCTCCTGACCTTCCTGGATGTGGGGAAGCAGAACATCCCCAAGGTGGTCTCAGCCTGTTGTGTTCTCCATAACATTGTGGAGAGGAAGGGGGAGGCCTTTCTACGGGGGTGGGAGTGCACATCCAGGAGGTCCTGAGGGAGAGTTTCTCTCAAGGACCCCAGTAACTCTTCCCAGGGCCTCCCCACTAGGGGCCTGTGACTTGCCCCCCTATGCCTTTTCCACTACAACCCCTTCCTTTCCCCCTTCCCTGCACAGTCAATAAAGACACCAGTTTTGAGTTGAAAAACACAAGCTTTGAATTTTTTTTCATAATAAAAGTACCTGGGGAGGATGGAGGGGGGCTGAGAAGCTGGATGGGGGAGGGAATAGGGGGGCTTAGAGCTGGAAGTGGCTCATGGTGCAGTTGGAAGTGCCACCTCAGTGGGTGGGGCCTGGGACAACAGGGGGCTAGTCAGGAGGGGGGCTGGAGCACAGTCAGGTATGTGGGAAGGGAGCAGAGGCATAGCAGGGGGCAGGGGTGCAGGAGCAGGGACAGGAGCTGGGTGTGCCATCATTTCTTGGATGGTGGCAAAAATGTTGTCACCCTGCTGCACAAGCTGATCCCACACGCAGGTCTACCACTGCACATCATCCCAGACCTTCTGGGCCAGTGTATGCTGCATGTCATGGAGTATGGCTACGTGCTCCCTCATGAGGTCCTTGTGGATCCTCCTGCACTTGTGGCTCCCCCAGGGTTGGTCAGCTGCCTCGGATGATGTTGATCATCCCTCAGCAATGGCTGCTCCAGCTGTGGAGAATAAAGAGGGAGAGGCAGTCAGTTACCCATGCAGACACTATCCCTGAAGCCTTGCCCTCCTCTGTCTGTGAGCAACAATCCTTGGGCCAGAGGACAGGGATGTCCCAGAAGCAAGGCCATGTGTGGTCTGCACAGCAGGCCCTACCTCACAGGGGCCTTGAGGTGCCCAGGGGACCGTGCTTCCGCCCCTCACCCCCATCCCATGGACAAGCAGGCAAGGGAAGTGTCCGTCCATACTGGGATCCCATGGGCGGGAGAGGGGCCTGGAGCAGCCAGGCCTTCCATGGGGACCACACACACACCTGTGCCTGGCAGCACTGTCTGCAGGAATGGGTGGAACTTTGCGTGTGCAGGTATGCCCGTGTGCTGTGTGTGGCACTCCTCAGTGTGTGAGCACCCTTGTGCCCAGCCTGCTTCCAGCGGTGGCTGGTGGTGGGAGGGCATTTCCCCCAGGGATCAGACGTGTGTGTGGCCTCCCCAGAGCCTGTGAGCAGGAGCTGAGGGTGCTCCAGGGTTGCCTCCTGAGACTGTGTGGCACAGACTGGTGCAGCACATGCTTCCACATGCACAGACAGCAGCACGATGTCCAGGCCGAGCGACAATCGCACCCCATCCCCTCTGTGCCTGCTTCCCCCACCCTGTGTGTGTGACAAACTGAGAGCACTCACCTGATGATCCCTCCCCACTGTCAGAGGTTGCCTGGGAGATCTCTATGGTCTGGAGTACCTGCTCCAGGGTGAGGGTGACAGTGCTTGCTATTTCCTCCTCTTGCAGTTCGTCCTCCTCCAGCTCCTCCTCCTCCTCACCAGGGAGCCCTAGCCGGGCAACAATGGGTGTCTCTAGCCCAGAGTCCACCACCACAGGTAGGGAAGAGGCTGCATCACCCCCAGGATTTGGTGAGCTCCTGGTAGTAGGGGCAGTAGTGGGGTCCCACCCTAGAGCAAGAACTATGCTTCCTGGCCCTGGCGTAGCCCTGGTGGAGCTCCTTCACTTTGATCCATACATGTTCTAGTGTCCTGGGGGGATGGCCCCTAGCAGCCAGAGCCTAGGCCATCTGGCCATAGATGTCAGCGTTCCACCTCCAGGACCAGAGATCCTGCAGGGTCTCTTCCTCACCCCGCAGCTCCAGGAGGGACAAGAACTCTACCCTGGACCATGCGGGCGCACGCCGTTTGCTGCCCGTGGCTGGGTCCTGGGAGCCCTGGTGGTGCTCCCTATGAGGGTCAGAGGGGTCTCGGAGGACTTGTGGCTGGGCCATGGGTCCAAATGTGGGTGGTAGTCAGAGCCGTGTAGTGAGGTGCAGCTGTCTGGGCTGGCTTCCTGCCACAAGGCTTGTCCCGGGTGCCTGAAGCTTTAAGAGCTGGCAAGGCCATCAGAGCACCTGTGTTATTTCCTGGAGGCCTCCTTTTTTTAAAAAAACCCTCCCTCTTTCACATTCACACACGCCTTTTTCCGAAAAAACTTTTTCAGAAAAAGGCTTCTTCCTCATAGAAAGAGGTTTACTGCCATTGGAAAAACCCCTCCGTTCTTTCAACTTTTTGTCAAAAGAACATGATAGCAGTGGGGACACAAGTATTGTTTTTCTGGAAAAACGGCTGTTTTTCTGAAAAAACGCTGTAGTGTAAACATACTCTAGCTAGAGCAACATGTTCACCTTGTCCTTGACAGATTTCCCCAGAATCACCTTTACACCAAACCAAATAAATGTGCATATAACAACAATCCTCATTTATACAACTTCTCTCAAGGGTTCACCAATATATCCATAGAAAGGGTCTGCATCACTAAGCAGCACATTCTATAAGATGCAAAGGGATTTCAGCAGTTTCTCAGATTTGCCAGTTTTTATCAGTGTTTCATTAAAGGATTCTCCCTGCAGGTAAAACCAATAACTGCACTCTTTCAAAATCACATTTCTTTTGTCTGGTCAGTCAAGTACAATATGCCTTTGATCAGTTAAAGAAAACTTTCACATCAGCTCCTATTCTTATTCATACATACCCGACCAAACCTTTTGCAACTGATCCAACTTCACTATCAGGTCTGTGCTTTTGCAACATGCAATCCTCCGTAACCAACTCCTTGTGCGCATTACTCATGTAAACTGATCCCTCCTGAGAAAAACTACGATGTCTGGTGCAAGCAACTGCTCACAATCAAAACCACATTTGAAGCATGCAGATATCTTATGGAGGAGGCTCAGTTTCCAGTCCAGGTCCTCACTAATCACAAGAATGTAGGATATCTTCAGATGTCTTGACATCTTACTCAATAGCAAACCCTTTGGGGGTCACTTTTCTTTCCCAGTTTTCATCATTAACTTCCACCCTTGGTCATGAAACAGGAAAACAGACACCCTTTCCCACAAGGATGAATATGCCGAGCTGAGCACAGCTCCCCAAAATGCTGTGTGATGCCCATCTAATTTTATAGATGGAACCAGAACCTAACATTATATGTCCCTTACTTGGATGCTACTCCCAAAAGACCCACAAGTGGCTAAAATCTGTCAGACATCTGATATCTCCAGCACTTCAGTCAACTCAGATATACATTTCCATAATGTTCTATTGCATCATGAGATGTGCCCTTACATTTCAAAATGTCAGTCCAGACATGAAGTCTTAAAAATGTGCCATGATATGTTAGTGGCACTGTATTTCCTGAATGGAGGAGGGCTGGGCCTAGCTACTACTTGATCCAGCAACACACAGAGCTTGCTGGCTGTTCAACGTATTCCATGCCAGCCTCTGCACTTGGTTCTGCTATCTCCTTCCGGTCTCCTATGCCGGCTCCTGCCACACCTGTTTTCTGTGTCTGCTTCAGCCCCTCCCCTTCTCTGCACTTGATTCCCCTGGCTCTGCTTCCTGATTATATCTCCATCCCACTCATTAGTTCTGGTATTCCCTGACTGACCCCTGGATCTGCTTCCCCACTACATCTCTGTCTCATCCACTGGCTCTGGCATTTGGCTTCTGGCTTGACTCTGAACCATGGCCCCCATATCTTCACCATGTCCCTGACTCTCAATTGTCTTTGACAGTTGGCTTCTAATCCCTTGCTATGCTCTCAGATATGTCCCAGGTACCCCAGGGTCCCAATATTTGACTCCACTCTAGCCTCCAGCCTGGCTATCTCTATGACTGTATCCACTAGGCACAACTGCTAGTGTCCTGGTCAGGTCCCTGACACTTTAACCAAACATTTTTGCAGTGTTAGATTGTGAGGGATCTGGCTGGTTTAGGGGATTGTGATGAAATATAGAACATTTTATTTATAGGTTATTATCGCTGTTCAAATCTGGCATAAGTCCATAGTGTTAAAAAATCACTACCATTTGTCAGTTAATGGCCTCTATGTGCGCTTGTTTCAGGGGACACCAGATAAATATCCACATCCCACTAAAATGGCACCTGGCATTAACTGGTTCCCTTATTTGCTGTGTCAGCAGAGAGTCCAAGTACCAAAGTGTCATTGAGACTGAACAATTTTTTTGATAGATAAAAAAATGATCCTGCCAGATCTGAGTGAATGAATATTACATGGGCCGTCCAAAGAACTAAAAGAATGAGACACTACTGCTTGAGTGCAAGGATCAGATCCACTAACCTGAAGTCAGAAAATTCTGTACTTTGTCTTGTCACTAAGAACCCCTTCCCCTTAACATGAGTTACATGTGGATTGCCAGCGCTGTTCTCTGATTTTCTCCATTTGGCACCTTTCACAAACACCAAATACACATTTTTTAAAGTGGAAATTCCAAGATGAAAATTAATCCAGTGTTTTCCAATTTGACCGTGCAGTCATTTAAAATAATTTCAATAATTACAACAAAGTTAATTTTATGTGAATCGGTTAGAAACATTTTTATTTTATTAAGATTTAACAGTAGAAAATATTGTACCATTCAGATTTTTATGTCCAATAGACAGTCAAATTCTATCTGGATTGCTTTAAATTAGCTAATGTACCTGCAAGATGTGTCTGTATGTGGTAATCATAAAAATAAAATTGAAATGTGATGAATTATCTGCACCCACTGCAGCATTAAAATACAAGCAACCCAGAGACTGTAGCTAATAAAGGCCTTTATTTCAGTGCAAAACTGAAGTGCTTTAAGTTTTCAAAGACAAAGGCACCTTACTTGTTTTTCACACTGCACAATATCTGTTCAGAGTGGCTATTCTGATTTCTGGGAGCTTTCTACTACATTTTATTGGCTCACAGACTTCGTGACTGTTGTGGCAAGTACCCAAAACATTAAAGCATCACATCAATAGTAAACAAGGCTTAAGAAAAGAGCATGTAAGACAACAGATTCTTAATAAGACCAAATAGCTAAGAATAAGCATTTTTAATTTTAAACTCTCCTACTTACACGCATACACTAATACACCTGGCTGTCAACACATACTTGTTGGCTGGTTTCCTGTAAATCATATCTTACTTTGCTTAACTAAAGACACCAATAAGTACTTCTAAAGTAAAGGTAGGTAGAGGGAAGGCCAAACAGGAGGTAATTGTTTTTTCCCTGCCAAACAGGAGAAATCCTGTTATCTCCTGAACCATTATTGGAATGAGTCAGGATAGCTTGACAAACCTCTATCTAGAGACAGTTTCTATTGGAAAGAGCCAATTGCCCATACATTTTAGTTTTTATTTACATTTTACTTGTATTATGCAAAGATGTTTAACCATCCTGTGCCACTACAAATATGTAATAAACATAGTAATTGTTCCTTTCCTTTCTGTCTGGTGTGTGTTTTTCTCTGTCCTAGCTTTTTGGAGATAAATTTTGCTAATTTTTTTCCCAAAGTTTGAGTGTCAACTTATTTCTGAAAGCAGCAGATGGCATAATTCTGGACTTGTACCAGAGTGTAAGGAGCAGCATGCATAACAAATATAACCCAAAATATTTTTGTGGGCACGCAGAGTGGGGCATGACTATCAGTTATTGTTATCTATTTCTCTAAATTCTTGCTACCAGCCTGAAACCTTAAAAGGATTAAAGGGATTTAAAAGTGGGATTTAAAAGCTGCATCCTTAGCTGATGTGAATTGTCATAGCTCTGTTGACTACAGCTGAAGTTAATGGTGCTATGACTTATACCAGCTGAGGATCTGGTCCCTAAATACACAATGTAATAAATTGACTAAATGTTTATTAGGCTTCTTAAAAATAAGTATGTGCTGCTTATTTGACTACACTGAATTCCATTCTATATCATCTAGCTTCCAGTTTCAAACATTCATCAAAGGCAGTAAAGGGGTCTGGCCTATTTTACACATTTTTAACAATGTTACAAAGACAAACATGACACAAAATTCATTTTATAGAAATCTAAAGAGAAAATATTTAGTGTCAATGTCAAGCTAAGTCACAAATGTACTCATCGCAAAACCATAAAATCAAATTAGCAAAGATTTTTAAAGAAACAAATGGCATTATCTCAGCCATAAAGCAGTGGGTGCAGAATATTGAAAGAGATTATGCTTTTGGGAACACACTGAGTATCATCAACCAATTTCCTTATGGATCATCATGTATTGTTTTTGACAGGGTCATGGTGCTTGCCTCTTAAAATTAGTATCCTTAATCCTGAAGTGAAGACTAAATAATCCAAAAGAGGAAAATATGAAACTCAGTGCTCCACTTTCTTCAGTGAGGACCTTTTTAAAATCCTAAGGCCTTCAGGAAACACTGTTTATTATTCCTGTGTTTGCCGTTTGCTTTCTGTTTCCCAGCTTTCATGTCAGTGAAATGACTTCTCTATTCTTTTACATCAACTGCCAACATGACTCGGGTAAGACCATGTACCCATTTAGAGAAAGATTAATAAGACTATCACGATACATTATATTCATACACAAATAGCAGAATTAAGGTAAGGAAAACCTTTTAATTGAAAAGAAAATAACAGAAAACAACAATGTATTGCTTGGGAACAAATTTTGCATAGAAAACCTAGAAAATATTAATCAAATAAATAACATCAGAATAAAAACAAATAGAACAGTAATACATTTAATATTTTCACCTTCCTAAAGTCTTCAATTCGTCTTTGACCCCTGGTTTAGAAAGAACCTATGGTGCAGGTTTTATGGTTTATAAAAATTGGGTTGGCATCAATATGTGTTTATACAACTTGTAGAATGCATCATTCAATACACTTTTAAGTGAATCCACTGATATTGCATAAATAATATTTTTGGGCCCATACCAGGAATTTCTGTAGGGGGGGGATGCTTTTTTTTGTGGGCCACAATTTTTTTTAATACAGAAAGGTTCAAAATAGTCATGCAATGAGTGTGCATAAGAGAGGTTACTGAAAAATTTGAGTGGAAACAGTCATCGGTAAAATTATTTTGTTATAATATACTAAAAATTTATACAGTAATAAAGGTTTTACAGAAATTATTTTCTGGGATCTTGCTGTAATATCTTAAGTGAAAAACAATATTTTAAATAGTCCCGTCTTTGTCTTCAGAGTTTTTCAGTTAAGACTATGTATAGGCCAATAATAGTGAAATTAATTTTAGGTAACAACAAACTTTTATTCAGGACAGTAAGTTCACAACAGTGTCTAAGGGTATGGCTACACTCCAATTCTATTTTGAAATAGCTAGCGCTGTTCTGAAACAACTTAGTCCGTGTCTACACAGCAGGCAGTGTCAAAATACTGTCAAGCTGGAAGACTTCTTACTCTGACTCCTGTAACTCTCATTATATGAGGAATAAAAGAATTCGGAAGAAGAATGCTCTATTTCAAAATAAGTGCTGTTATTTTGTTATAAGCTATTTCGAATAAGATACGCAATTGACGTAGCTTCACTTAGTATTTGGAAACTAACTAGCACCCACAACTGCTTCCCTTTAACACCAGAGACTGTTTAACTAAAAAGCTTAATGGAATTCTGGTTCGGCCAACTTGAATGGTGGAGCAATAGGACCATATGAAACCCTTCCATCGTGCTCAGTGTTTGATAGACTCCAACTCATTTTCACTTTGCATGTAACTTACAAAGTCGCTGTCCAAATATGTCAAGTGTTTCTATAAAAGTGTCTTTGATCACCTGCATCATTCAGCTAGAGGTTGACTTTTATCATTAAAAATATGTTGAATTCACTCACAAATGCCTGGACATTCTTTTATGTCAATCCCGGTTTTATTTTTAAAACTATAATGCTTTAAAATTTATAGCACTTTTCTTTGTATTGCATATATCAATGCTATCTTATGTTATGCACATGTAGCCCAAGGTCCAGTGGGCTTCAACAGCAGCCCTGGGAACTACAAGTTGTGGACTACAAACTGCGGCATGTTAGGAGAACTTCCTGGTTCCTGCCAGGATGTGCCCTCTGCCCTCAGCAGGGTCTCAGCTAGGACTGAGCTGGAAGCAGCACGCAGGCTGCATGCAGAGAGGAGGGGCTACTGGACTGTGATCCTGTTCTATGTTTTTTACAGAATAGAGCCTGTTCCTGGTGGTTTGTCTGAGTGGGTCTGGTCTGAGGAACACACACACTAATACTCAACGCAGAACACACCAAGGAACCTCAGGCCCAGCCTCCCACAGTTGTGTAAGAAGTCACAAAGCTTCCCCTATGCTGAATAACCTCACACTGGGCTAGTGAACAGGAGGGGTTACCTTTTTTTTTAGCTATTGGTGCTGTTACTCGGATAGAGGAAGTTTGATTGTTTTGCACAGAGTTGGGAATCTGCCACACCAGAGCACCAGGACAACATGGATTCACAGTTTGGAGCCCAGGGGGATTGGTGTCAGTGAAAGTAGAGACCCCCAATGCCAGTGAAAACATATCTTGGAAATATACCCAAATTTGAGTTAAAGACTTCTGGTGACAAAGAAGCCACTGCAGCCTTATGTCATTTTTTCTAATAGTTAATGACCTCACATAGTAAATGTGCACCTCATTTTGTCTAGCTTTATATTTTAGCCAGTGGATCTTTTCATGCCTTTTTAAATTCTCCATAAAAACCTCTTTCCACTATGTATGTGCTCATACACCATAATGAAATCTCCTCTAACCTTCACTTGAAAAAACTAATTAGATTCATCTTCTTTATTCTCTCAATATAAGGCGGGTTGTCCAAATCTTGAATAAGTTTTGCAGTTCTTTTCGGAACACTTTTCTACTTGACGAGGTATGTTTTCACTCTACCAGAAGCCATGGACTTGATGCAATAATTACTGGGCAAAATTCTCTAGCATGATTATGATAATAGAATTATAGGACTGAAGTGGATCTTGAGATATCATTAAATCCAGTCCCCTGCACTCATGGCAGGATCAAGTGTAACCCACACACCTGCTGCATACTGTCCCATATAGTGGCACTTCAGATTTGTCATATAAGAAAACCGTATGATCTAAGTCATATCAGACATTTGTGAAATATATCTATCTCTCCTTCTATATATAGATAGATACAGTAGCTGTTTGCTTTTGAAGTCAGTAAAAAATTGAGCATAAAAAAGCATAACAACTACTATCCTAGCCTCTAATCATCTTGTTTCTAAAACTGTGTCAGGAAATGAGAAAACTGAAAAACAAAAACATTTAAAACACTTCTCCCATGTTTGATTTATAACAACTTAGACCATCTGGTAATAAACAGATAAAATGTAAAGTAAGTGACCTACTTCCAATTACACCTAATCTTGCTACTCACCACTGTTTATTACAGTGTTCACATTCTTGCTTTATTTTTCTTTGGTCAGCAGTCTGTTTACCAGATATGAATAAGGATACCTATGCCTTTGCTATTAATGAATTTTTCCCCTCTAACAACTGTACTCATTTATGCAACATAGGAAAAAAGGAAAGGGTGAAAATAGCAAATGATTAAGAGTAAATATTACAAGGGGTTGGATTTGACTTGTTTATTTTATATTTTCTGCATCTCTCATGTTCTGCTGTGATACCTAATGCAGCAGAAAATAGACGAAAGGCAGGGCGAGGCCATAAGGCAAACTTGTGTTTTTGACTGTATGAATGAGAGACAGAGGGATATGAGAGGGAGTTGATGTGACTTCCTTGCTCTACAAAGAAAAGTCAACAATGGACTCCAGACATGACAAGATATATATAGGATTTAAAACAAATTGGAATAAAAAAAGATTACAGAAAGTAAAAAATTTCACAGTGCTTCAAGAATCTCCAAAGGAGTTTGGCCATTTGGGAGCTTCATTGTTTAAAGAGGATGTTGAGCATCTATTAAGAATCCTAAGAATGCCCCACCTTTTTACAATACCTCAAAATGCATCACTCTAGAAATGAAGATGACTGAGACTAAAAGAGTCTTTTGGTACTTATTAAATAAAATAGGCTAATGAACTGTTCTGTATGAAATATCATTACTCTCTATGGTATTGTAATGTTCCAGCTGACAACTGAACTGAACAATCCTCTGGTTGATTGCAGCATGGGAACATCTTTAAGAACAATTAAAAAACTAACAACATATCAGGAAACTAAAGATCTATCTGATAGCAACAGAGGCTTGTTTAAATCCAGATTATCCATAATAATCCCAAGTATTCCCCCTAAAGGAAGTAAAGAAATATGCAATCATGTACAGCTTGGCAGTTTCACCTCTCCAGCCCTTCTGTGAATATTTTCTTTGATTGAAGTCCAAGAAGGTTTGCACCTTCAAAGGGCAACTCTGTTGAAACAAACAAGTTTTCATTTGGTTTTATCTTGAAACAATGCAAATAACAACATCTATATGGCTGTGTCTACACTACAAAGGAAAGTCGGAAAAACATGCGCAAATTGTGATTCACAATTTGCAAATCTTTTTCCATTTTTCTTCCAAATCTCTTTCCATTTTTCTTCCATCTACGTGGGCCAAATGTCAGAAAAAAACCCTCTTTTGAAACATCCCTTCTTCCTTGTAAAATGAGGTTTACAGGGATGCCAAAAAAATGCATCTGCTTTTCTGAAATTTTTTTTGGAAAAGCAGACGTGTTCCTTGGACGTGGCAGAGCTTTTCTGGGATACCTCCAGTATCCCAGAAAAGCTCTGTAGTCTAGATGTACCCTCAGATTTAGATGCAAACCTAATCCAAAGTGCACTTAACAGTAGGCCCAGATTCAGTGGAAAGGTCTGTGAATTTTCTAATGAAGTTGGCCAGAAATTCAAGTGAGTTTCACCATGGCTGTGTCTAGACTGGCCAGTTTTTCCGGAAAATAAGCCGCTTTTCCAGAAAAACTGGCCAGCTGTCTACACTGGCCGCTTGAATTTCCGCAAAAGAACTGACTTCCTACTGTAAGAAATCAGTGCTTTTTGAAATACTATGCTGCTCCCGTTGGCAAAAGTCCCTTTGCGCAAAACTTTTGCGCAAAAGGGCCAGTGTAGACAGCTGAGATTTGTTTTCATAAAAAAGCCCGATCGCGAAAATGGTGATCGGGCTTTTTATGAAAAGCTGTCTAGATTGGCCACAGACGCTTTTCCGCAAAAAGTGCTTTTGCGGAAAAGCGTCTGTGCCAATTTAGACACTCTTTTCAGCAAATGCTTTTAACGGAAAACTTTTCCATTAAAAGCATTTGCGGAAAATCATGCCAGTCTAGACACAGCCAACGAGTATTATATGCAACTGTGGAAATAAAGTCCAAGATCTTCAGTTGGTGTAAATAACCATAGCTATGGCCTTCAGTAGAGCTAAGACATTTTGTACCATCTGCGGCTCTGGATAAAGAAGAATTTTTTATGTTGATGGAAGGTCGGCAGGGAAGTTTTCCTCTCCTTGCTCACTGAGAGAGATGATCTGATTATAAAACATGCTCATGCAGCATCCCAAAATACTTGGACGCCAAACAAACTTATTTTCAGCATGAATGTCTGTTTTTCAGCTATCCACATCAGCTAGCAATGATAACTTCATCTGTCACATTCCTAATCTAAATGAAGGGAAATGAAGTGAATGAGGAAGTATCTCTCCCCTCTCCCCCCCCCCCTCTTGTTTCTCTTGAATTTGGTTCATAATTATTACACGAAAAATTACAGAATATTTTTATGTGAGCCAATGATCCTCATCTGATTTGTTGCTCAAGCTTAGTGGCAATAAGAGATGACCCATTCAAATAATTATTGCATTGAGGTTTCTAGATTCCACCTTCTGGTTTATCTAAAGCTGGAGTGGTGTTATTGACAGTTACTATTGATACTTCATCAAGTATGAAAAGGTCAACCATCTTCAACTCTGCAGAGGTCGTACTTCTTATTAAAGAAAAATTAGAGTACAGTCTGAAAACCATAATCCAATTTTGCAGATGTCCAGAAACGTCAACAGATTCTCAATCTAAAACTAGAACTGAATGAATGTATCCAATTTCTATAATATGTTTCAGATGGGAATCATATATTTCAGCCTACTTCTTAGTTTTGGTTTCCCCCCCCCCCCCCCCCCCCCCCCCCCAAGGCTCTGTTTTACATTGCTGAGATTGACTATACTTATGATCTTAAGAGCAACACTTATCATTATTTAATGGTTTAATGACAGCCATGGAACTACCTATTTGGTGTTTTGGCTTAATTCTTACATCTGGACACAGTTTTAAATCTGGTTTTGAGATTGGCTTAGTGGTCATTGGGTGGGGGGGCAAAAGAGGGAAGGTGTGGAATACTGAATTAATGAATGCACTGAGGAAATTTGAGGCTGCAGTCTGAGACCTCACCACATTCCCTCTTCGGCTGATGAGTCAAAGGAGCATTATTGATTCTATTTTTGAGGAACACTGTCAATTACTGCAGAAGAATAGGTTGCCAGATATTCTTAAAGAAGTAGTGGTGAGGCTTCTGCTTAAGAAATTATCTGCTGACACTGACAATCTTGATAATGATCAATAAAGGACTAGTATACAATGTGGGTGAAAGATCATTGTGAAAAAAAGGTGCTGAAGCAACTCTGGTAGCATCTGGAGTCTTCAAACACCCTGAACCCAAATAAGTCAGGTTTCAGTCATGCTTAAAGCACAGAAATCGTGCTGCTGGCCCTGATTATAGAAAAGCATGTCCATGCTGATTCTTTTTGATCTGATTCTTTTATGGTTTCGCCTGATGTGAGAGACATGAGGGAACACCATACATGCAAACCAAGTCCATGTCCAGATTCCAAAATCTTCCACCCAGACTTTAGTGGTGTTTTGTTTTTAGAATGGGGCCATCTCTAATAATCAATATAATATTTAAATATCCAGATGACAATGGCAAACATTAGGGCTTTTACCCTTGTGGATTGTAGAACTCTAGCCTTTTAACTGCTTTAAGTAACCATGGCTATGTCTAGACTGCATCCCTTTGCCGACAGAGGGATGCAAATCAAGCACGTCAAAATTGCTAATGAAGCAGGGATTTAAATATCCCATGCTTCATTAGCATAAACATGGCTGCCACTTTTTTCGACACGGAGCTTTTTCGGAAAAAAAAAGCAATCTAGATGCGGATCTGTCAAAAATAAACCCTTTTTTGACAGATCCTGTAAACCTCATTTTTTGAGGAATACAGGATCTGTCGAAAAAGGGTTTATTTTTGACAGATCCACGTCTAGACTGCCATTTTTTTTTTTCGCAAAAGCTCCGTGTTGAAAAAAAGCAGCGGACATGTTTATGCTAATAAAGCGCAGGATATTTAAATCCCTGCTTCATTAGCAATTTCAACGTGCCTAATCTACATCTCTTTGTCAACAGAGAGGTGTAGTCTAGATGTAGCCCATGTCACTTCATATCTGTATTTAGTGAGTATTCATCACCTATTTCAGCCAAATTAAGACATGCTTCATTTGGCAAGGATGAATAAACAGATGAATTACGAAGCAAGGGAATTTCTGCTCCCATCTTCAGAGGTCCTAAAAATGTAAGAGCAAGATTACCGTTCAAGAATATCTACAGAAGCAGTCTCATGGATTGTCTTTCTCGACTTGTATCTAACAAGGAAGAATTTAACCTTACTGTGACCTTCATATTTTGTAACCATGCTTTATGTATACCTGTAATATAGGCCCTGTGGATCACACGGCCTGCTACTTAGAATCCATAATATCACCTCCATGTGGATAGAGCTTCCAGTCCAGTTCCTTTCTTACTCAGAGGTGTATTGAGATGGGCAAAAGGTCTATGTCCCTCCTGTAGCAGGGGCATTTGGTAGGGTAACTGGGGCCCATCTACTAGACAGGCCCCAACCCAGGGCCCTAGGACAGTCAACTGTATCTGTCCTTCAAATGTGCCTACCTAGTTACCCTCCATGGGTGCTTGACAACTATTTATCTTTCTCTTTCAGCCTTTGGTCAAATATAAGCCCTCCCTGTCCCGTACCCCCCCCCCCAAAGGCAAACAAAATTGTCATCCTCAACTAGGCTTAACATACAGTCTCCTTCCCTCGGGAAGGCTTCTCCAGCACCCTTAACAGGATCCTTCAAGTGAAGTGTATCCTCCCCAGCCTTCGTCTTTCTCGACCCTTTCTCCTATTGGAGCAGGCTCTGCTGGTCAGTTTGTGAGCCTGAAGGGGCTAAAAGATCACAATCCAATCACAGTAAGTAAGGTCAGCTAAAGCTACAAAGGTAAAGCACATGGTGGAGGTCTCTAGGTTGGGGGGTGGTGAAGGAAAAGAGGGAAAAAAGGAAGAACTCAGAGTAAGCCCAATATTAAAAACATGCTGGACACTTATTGACCAACTTCATTGCAGCGGGTTCTAATAAGAAAATAAAGATCACTGGTGCTGAGGTTGTAAGATTGTTTCCCTTGAAAACTCCACTTGAAAGCTCAAGTCCAGTTAAAAACTTTGGGAGTTTCCCCTTGTTTTTTCTGCATGCCTACCTGAACTTAGAAAAGTGGCCTGAAATAAAACAGTTTGACAGCTAGAAAGGTGAAAAACAGTGGAAGCAGCTTTAACTGCCGCTACCACATCAGATTTTTTTTCTGAAGCATTTGAATGCAATGGACTGCATAGCAGTAAAACACAATAAGGCAAGACAGGTTTCAGATTAAGTGCTTGCACATGCACAGAATTATATAACAGCAAATCCCTTGCCAGAGCAACTGTTAATTTACTTTATCACTAAAACACATTTTGTCTAATAGTGTTTACAGTAGGTAACATTGAATTTACCTAAAAATGCTGCATTAATGTGCTACTCCTGCCACTAGGAGCTTTTAACTCAGGTCAGAAAGCTATCGACAAAGCTACAGCCCAGCAATACTTCTAGCCTCTGACTTAAAAATAGTTAACAATTATATAGCATTTTATGGTGTAGCTCCAAAGCACTTTACAAGACTTTATTAATTAATCTTCAGAACATATCTATGAGGTAGGTATGATTACAACTTTTTTTATTGATAGGGACACAGATACAGATAAATGAAGCCTTTAGTCAGATCAAATAGTAAACCAGTACTATAATGTGTTGCTAGCCATCCCAGGTCAGATTATTAAATGATGTTGCCAATCTATTTTTTTTTCTACAGTTCAATTTGTCACTGCCTGGTCCTGTAAAGCCTGGAGTATTTCAGAGTGGCTGGGGGAAGGGAGGACTTTGTCATGCTATTATACTCTGTGTGGAGATAAAAGGTGTGTTAACCTTTTCACAGTGATTATACTTTGAGATGTATTGCACAGGTCCATTCCATAACAGGTGTTTATGTGCTCCACTTTACAGAAGATCTGATGCTTACTCCCTCAACTCCTCTACTCTCCTAGCTGATGTAATGGATACTAAACCTGTTACCTTCACTGAAAGGTGCAAAAGAGAACAGAGCACTAGTGGGTCTAAGGTGAGGGGACTCATCAACTTTGTTAACACAGTCAACCTCTGGAACTCCTTTCCAGATGATGTGGTGAAGGCTAGGACTTTAACAGCGTTCAAAAAAGAACTAGATAAATTCATGGATGTTAGGTCCATCAATGGCTATTAGCCAGAATGGGTAGAAATTGTGTCCCTAGCCTCTGTTTCTCTGGAGGTGGGTGACAGGAGAGGGATCATGTGAGGATTACCTGTTGTGTTCCCTCCCTCTGGGGCATCTGGTATTGGCCACTGTCAGCAGACAGGATACTGGGCTAGATGGACAGTTGGTCTGATCCAGTAGGGCTGTTCTTTTGTAAGACACAGTTCAAGCGTGATGGAATAGTGGAATGGGGCTCTGTACACGTGGAAATCACCTGTTAAATACCTTTTGGCCATTACATTTAAGAATGGGAAGCGGTTATCTACAGGAGGGTGAAATGCAGAGATAGCTCCCAGGTGTAGCCTGATGAAGCGAATCACTAATCTTTGATATTTCAAATACAAAAGATGGCTCAGTACGTAACTCAATAGAAGCAAGAACAGGAGATATCCCTTTCAGCCTGAACCAGATGGAAAACCCATTCCATTTAGCAAGGTCAGCTGTCTTAGCTGATGGTTTTCTACTATTGATCAGGAGCTCCAGGCCTTCTCTAAAGCAGGGCTCCTCTTCTGAGGAGCTTCAGAGGTCCTCTCCCCTCCAGGCCATCCGGTGAAGGGCCTGAAGCCTGTATAGAGGAAGTGGCTGCTATTCAATGAAATCAGGTCTGTATGGAGCAGTATTGACAGTGAGGGATTGACTGAGGTATGCAAGAGCTGTGAAAACTAGTGTAAATGGGGTTATGCCAGGGTGATCAGTCTCAGATGGGCTGTCAGGGGTTTATTCAGTATTGTGGCATCTCCATGTGGCTTTGTTAGGAGATTAGCTCAGTTTTTATGCCTCTGTTCTGACAGTTGCTCACCCACACATCCTCCCACTTCCCCATAGCGCTCCTTGTTCATGACTCAGCCCTCCAGCCAGGTCACTGTACGATCCTCCCCTTGTGGGATATCAAAATCTCACCAGATCAGCTGTCCACATGCCATTTCTGCTATCACTGCTTTTACCACTTTGTAAAAACACCTGGGGCAGCCAAGAGATAAAGGGGAACACGGTGAACTGATAATGGTGAACGCTGACAATGAATCTCAGAAACTGTCTGTGGCCCTGATGAATCACCATGGATACTTTCAGCTGAGAGCAGCACGCCTAGTTCCAGGCAAGGGGTAATGGAAGCTACAGGGACCATCTGGAATTTTGATTTTTTTTTTTAAGGAATCTGTTTAACTAACTGTAAGAACAGATTCTGGACTCCGTGTATGAAGCAAGCAGGAGAGTTTATTACACACACAGCGCTGGCAAAGTGTCACATCACTTGTTAGGCTCAGTGAACATTGCCTACAATAGGTTACAACCAATTATATAGGATGCTCAATGGGCAGATCAAGTGATGGGGGGGGGGGAATCCCAGACCCCCTGGATAGATGCTAATTGTGAGGCAAAATAAGAGCAATAATATAAAGTTACGTAGTGTTTTCTGCCCATAGCTTACATAATACCGTACAGCTAGTAAAACAAGTATTTAAACAAAGCAGACATCAATTATCAATTATGTGTTAAGTGGCGATATGTCTGTCAGCTTCAAGAAGGTGTCTCTGCATGGATGTGATCCATCTGGGGATTAAAGCAGAGACATTAGGAGTACTTGACAATTGCACATTTGTTCCTAGCACCATTGAATATGTCTTGTCCTGTCTCCCATCCTGGGTCGTTAGCTCTATGACGACCTTTCTTCGATGGGCTAGGCGGCGGGCGGGAGGGTAACCATCATGTTCTGTGTTAGTGTGCCAGTTCCAGACTCCAAATTTAGAATAGGGGTTCTTAACAGAATATCATAGCCTGCCTCAGAAATTTTTACCCTCCACTGCCTTAGATCTAAAATGCATCTGAGGTGCTCTTTTGCCTTCAGGGTCAGGAAGTTTCAGGATTAAAAACCCTTTCCCCTGAACAAAGGAGGGACCTCCTCTATAGTTCTTATAATGAGAAGCAATTGTATTGTACTGCCTCCTGAAGAAGGACAGGAAGGGGGATGGAGGAGGAGTATAAATCAATGTAATCAATCCTACTTCCACAGTGTTTAAAACACAATGATCTGTTCTGATTTGTTCCAGCCATGCCAGAAGTGGAACAGGTAGTCTGCAAAAACTGGAAAAGACAAAGATAGCGCCCTTAGATTTAATAGTCTGTTCTCGACCTGTCCATCAAAATGAGTTCTTTGAAGATGCCACCTGCCTGAACTGTCAGCTGCTGAAGAGGGGGGGTTGTAGACGTCTTTTGTAACTTGTGTTTCTTCTCTTCATATCAAAGCTTGTGTCCCTGAGGATGGAACACCTGAGCCTTTGGTAAAATGCCCAGAGATTTCAGGGTTCCTCTAGAGTCTCTGAGATTATGCCATATCTTGGCCATATTTTCTGAGAAGAGTGATGGACCTTCAAAATGTAGGCCGTGGACAGTTTATTATACCTCTGGATGGAGGCCAGAAGAGTATAATCAGTATAAGAGCAGACAACACACTGCAAGCTGCAGAATCAACAGCACCCAGCCCATATGCAGACCCATTCTATCAATCAACTTTCCCTCCTCCATTGGAGGTGGAACTCCTATTTCACCACATCTGGAAGCTTTTTTTTGGAAGGTTTAATCATGGCACCCCAGGAACAGTTGCTGGTTTGCAATCCAAAACTGTAATCTGCCTCTCAAATTAAGCGTTCTACTAAATAAGTTCAACTTTTTTTTGTTCTGGGTCGTTGATTCCTTGTGTCTTGTCTTTCTCATTGACTGCCACCATACCTGTAGCTCGAAATAAGATACGCAATTTGAGCTACACAAATTGCATAGCTTATTTTGAGTCAATTTTAAAATAGCTTATTTTGAAATTTGGTGCTGTCTACCCAGCACTTATGTCAAAATAAATTGCTATTCCAAAACATCCCTTACTCCTCATGGAAATAAAGAAAACACTGATAAGGGGGCACTCAGGCCAAGCCATCTCTATCTAGGAGCTGAAAGGGAATGCCAAACATACGTGTATATAGTGCAGTTGTTTTAAACACATTTCTCTGAGTATGGCACATTTTTAACAAATAAAACTATACTTTGTTTTGAAGAAGTTGCTTTTGTGTCACTGCATATTATTATTGCTCCGAAAGGGTGTCGGGATATGTGAGGTATCATGGGTAGCAATCAGGGAGGTGTAACCTGGAGACCCAGTTGGAGAGTAGCTGGATTGGCGCTACCACCCCAGAAGTAGAAGGTAGGGCCTGTCGAGTGACAGAGGTCCACCTGAGGGACTGGAAAAGGAGCTCAGAAATGGTAGCTTACCCAAGGTCCACAGCATCCTCTGCTAGTTCAATAGAAGGAGGATGCCTTTTTTTAAACTTCATAGTGAAATGAGTGAAGGAAAAGAATATTCTCACTGAATGACTAATGTGTGCTCTTAGGCAAGAGTGATCTTTGATAGGTGGGGAAACAACGGGGAGAAATAGCAATCCAAATAGGTATAGTGTGTCTATTAAAAAATAAAGAATTTCACCAAGTGCCCTACCCAAGCACTACCTTTGGTGATAAATGCACCTGCAGGCAGATGACTCTTTCACCAGTGAAGGCTGGGATTAGGAAAAGGAGCCCCACTGAGATACTTTGGGCTTAAACTGTTACATATTGATTTAAGTGAGGTATTTTAATTTATATACAAAATGTGGTAATGTAACGCTTGTGCTTGTTATCTATTTATCTCGATAACAAATGGATAATTCTTCCTCTGTGGCCTAGTTTGAAAAGGAAAATGTTCACTATTTGAAGACTGAACCTGAAATATTTTTATCATACTGATTATTTGTACTTCAGTGACACCCAGAATTTGGCTTTCTGATAGATCTTAATTTAGGAGTAAAATGTAGAATGAGGCCTCGTGAAGTGGAGAAAAGGAGCCAGCACTCAATAACACTTTCCAGTTACTGGGTTATTCTAAAGATTTGCAAAGAGACAGTAAAACAAATACATTGGAATTGTCTGGTTAAGTCAGATTGAGTACAGTTTTATGCCAGTAGAGAACAATAAATGCATCCAGATACACCAGCGATTGTGACCCAAACTTCTTTGAGTCTATGAGCAGTCTGAAATGTAATTCGTGGAGTTGGTTGCTCGCGGTCTGTTCTTCTAGATTGTTATTCATACTGACTTCCTAGGATGCCACTCAAAAATAGAAGTGACTGAGAGTCAATGCTCTTACTTCCAATCTAGTTAGGGGAAAATCTTCATCTCAGCTCCACATGTCCAATTTCAGTTCAGTATGGAAGTCAAAACCCATTAGAAGAGTCTGAAAGAAGGATTTTGCCATAATATCCTGAATAACATCATGTGCAAAAAGCCCATATTGAATGATAGAGGACATAAAGAAAACATTAGATCATTTTACAACTCCTTTGCACATATTTAAGCAGTCCAAGTCTGCTATATGTTCAGTTATAAGGGTCACCATTAAAAAGTAAGCACTTGTCAGCAATTGGCACACTATGGTGTCTGGGACATGACATATTTTTAGTGATATGTTTCTCCTTAATTTAATATTTAATGACCTAGGAAAGTAAATAGTCACCTACCAGATATTCCCATACTCTTTCATGCTGGGACCCTGTGGAGAAGGAGGTCCAGGTCCCACTCTCTATCCCTCTCAGACTTAAAGACTGAGGCCACTCAACCAGCAGGGGGGCTAAGAGCTAAGGGATCTAACCACTTTTCTACTCAGCCACCCACGCCCCATCACAATGATAGTAGAGAGTATTTGTGCTTCTTTCACCCAGAACGTAACGCAGGAGTGGGGAGCCTCTGGCCCATGGGCTGCATGCAGTTCATCAGGTTTAGCCACTGGTGGGCTGCCAGATACTTTGTTTACCAGAGGTCCTGCAGCTCCCAGTGGCTGCAGTTTGCCATTCCCAGACAATGGGAGCTGCGGGAAGTGGTGGCCCAACCTGCGAAAGTTCAGGTAAACAAACTGTCTGGAGGCCTGCTAGTGGCTAACCCTGATGAACCGCATGTGGCTGGCTTGTCAGAGGTTCCCCACCCTGATGTAAAGATTGATTTTACCAGATTATTAAACAAATGTAGAATCAGAGCAACAGTAACCCACCCAGTTTCTCATAAAATTGAGCCTTTTCCACCAATCAAATCTATAACCATCTCCTGCTACATTGAATATAATAGCAATTACCCTGCTCCAGCTAATGCTCAAATATTTTGCATTCACAATGTTATACTCAGTTCACCTAATAATAACAAATCTGAGGATGAACATGCATTTGTCTTTAATTTATAGAACAATATCAATGGTCAGATTTCAGGTTCTAACAGAGATTTAAGTGACTACCTACATGCTAGTGTATTAAATGTCAGAGCTCCTTGATCAGCTCCTGTGTAATGCATGAGCTCCTCTTTCAGTGAAACGCAGAGGCCCCACTCTCACAAAGCTACATATTAAATAATTCTGTATCTCTTCATAATTTCTTGTAGTCATGGCACTCACCAAAATACCTAGTTTTTGGGAGCACACCAACCTGTGGAAAAGGCACAAATTGATGCCATTGTCATGCGAATCAAAGTTAAAAGCTTTTATGAATGAATGTTCATATCAGCCTGATACTAAATGTCACTTCTCTTGCACACTTCACAGCTCTAAGTGAAGAGTGGGTAGCGCATGCATTCCAAGCACATTTAACAGGAAGCTGATGTTGCATATTGTTTTGAAGAACCACCTAAGGATAGATAATGCGAATTGAAAAGGTGGATCAGCAGAAGAGGAACTACTCAATCAAACTTATTTCAGTTTGCACAAACACAGTTGTCAGATACTAATGTCTTGGATTCACAATACTCAAAGATAAAGAATTAACTGCTTACTGGAAATATTACCTGCATGAACTGGTTCTAAAAAGTAAGACTCTGCAAAAAGATTGTCCTGTTTTATGAGCATTGGAAATCTGATCCATAAAACAGAAAAAAAACCCAAAAGATGCTTTGAACATCAGTTTCAGAGGGGTAGCCGAGTTAGTTTTTAACAGGAAAAACTTAAAAAACAACATATAGTCTGGTAGTAACAAAAGCTTATGCCATAATAAAATTATTAGTCTTTAAGGTGCTACTGGAATTGTATTATGGCATATAGGGTTGCCAGATAGTTTCAACAAAAATACCGGACACACTTGACATTACATCACAATCTAAATTACATCTTATTTAGGAAATACCGGACATTTATATTTTCTCATTTATATTTTCTCAATTTTTTTCCTGAACAGAAGGCTCAAATACTGTACTGTCCTGTTCAAAACTGGACATCTGTCAACCCTAATGGCATAAGCTTTTGTGAGTAGCAGAGGATGTGGCCCAGATTCCACTATCTTAAAAAGTGCATTCCATTGGCAATATAGAAGAAATATGAATTGACATATTGCACTGATTAACTTTTCACCAATATTGAACCGACACATTGCACAAGTTGGTAACGCACTTACATTAACTAATAAATTTTTCGTGATAACACTTTCTTGGGACATCTCTGGGAAGGAGCTGAGCTCCACAGCTCACATGGTGACTTTTCTCATTTTCACTATCAAAATGGTCCTTCTGCACCTACCTCCATATTCTAAATAATGATTTGTACAAGCTACATGCCACATTTGCCTTACGTAGAAACTCTCTTTAAATGAGAATATTTTCTTGGTCAAAGAATATTTTCTTTCAACCCTCCCTTCCGCCCAGCCTGTCTGTCTCAAATCCGTCTGCAGAGACAACCAAATCAGAGCAAAAGTCACAATACTCTGTGATTAAGGCACTGAGATACTAGTCATGTGGGGAAGCTCATTTGGAGACTTAGCTCTATAAACTAAGCAAATATTTTTTTTTAAAAATGCATACATAATAATTTATTCAGAAAATGTCATGAAATTTAGCCAGATAACTACTCTACTCTAGTATTCAATCAGCTCAAATTGATAATCAAGCCCTGGAGTGAGAAGGAATAAAGTTCCATGTTTGAAAACATTGCAATAAAACAGTTATCTCGAGAGAAAGAACAGAAGGTAAAGAAAGTGCTTATTAAATCTTTGGCATCTAGGATCTCTTGTGAACATTTCAGATTTTAAAGAAAGACAAGAAAAAGCATCTAAGCACAGAAAAATAAAACTTTATGATTAATGTTTAATGCTAGAAAGCTATTCATACAGTATTCTGTGCAGGCCTTTGGGGGAAACCTTCAGTTTCTTACTCGAGGCAGGAAGCCCCCCTCCTTTCCACCAAACAAAAAAGCTGAGTTCTGCAGAGACAGTGTTAAGCAATTTGAAGTTATAAAGTCAGCATTAGTCTAAGAAGGAGGGAAGTCAAGTCCCATAGAAACTCCACTGATGTAAACATGAAAACTGAATTTTAATAAGCACAGACAGATTCTCTGTTTCATGGCTCACTTTTTTTTTATTTAAAAAAATTAAACACATGAAGGCTGAGAACAGCTTGAGGGATAATGAAAATCATCTTTATTTAAAATGTCTTTCTCTTTGAATTTAGCCAGAGATAAAGGGAGACTTAGCAGGATTTTTAAGAACACAGACCTATGAAATTTTGAATCCGCTAAGAGACTCAGAAATTTCTGTAATGAATATAGTCCTGGGAGTAAAGCATCTTCACTCAATACAAAAAAAAAGAGTCACTGCTCTAGTAAGAGTTCCCTCACAGAAAATATTTGAATCAATATGCTTTATTATACCTATGTTATCAAAAGAGATACTTGTGCCATTAAATAGCAGTAGATACAAGCCAGAAGGCCATTTCTCACATGAATGTTTTTCAGTTTTATTTTGCATGTAACATTATACCAAAGCATATAACAAGAAATGCTTTAGAAGAGGCTTAAACAGACATGAAAAAATGTAGATTCAAGAACTGAGTTACAAAAAGAACTAGAAGGATCCAAGCAAAAGCAGTAATACTGAAATGTATGCCATTCTATCTAATTCAACTTGCTACAGCTACCATATATATGTCTGCCAGAACTGTCTGTGATAACAGGTGTAGGTAAGTAGCCTTTTAAGGCTTAGTAACATCTGAAATTCTCAGACTTTTTCACACTGCAGACTACGTTTTAATGCAAAGATTATCTTGTGGCACATCTGGCCTCTAATTTGCAATTATGTGGAAAACATTCCTTCCAATTAATAACCTTTAACATCACTGGCAACCACTGCTGTTGTTTACCTAGGCTATGTTTGCTCTAGCCCTTTTGTCAGTAAAAATTTTGTCAGTTACAGATGTGAAAAAAACCCACTCCTGACAAACATAAGTTTCACCAAAAAAAAAAGAAAAAAAAGTGCCAGCCAACAGCTGAGTCTTTCCTGCCAACACAGCTACCGTTGCTCATTGGGATGGTTTAATTATAGTGATGAGATAGAGTGGCTACACAGGAGAACTTACTGAGAGGCAGCTGCAGTGTTACAGCTGTGCTGCTGTAAGGTCTGTAGTGTAGTCCTGACCCTAGGAAAGTGATGCTAGGGAAGTATTTAAGACTGGGAAGGGGGGTTAACTTCTTTTAATGCAGCTGTGGGTAAGGAGAGGCAGCTGCATGTCACCAGGAAGCTCAGTGCAGACCACCAATAATCCAGAGAACCTCTGAGTTGCTTATGGCTCAAAAAAAAAAAAGTCTTTCAGAGAACATCACAGCTCTCACTGCAGGAAAAAAACATCTGTAGCTCTGCCAGTGCGTGGTACAGAAGCTACATCAAATTATTCCACCATTTGAATTTTTAAATGCTGCTTCAAGCAGCTCCACTTTTCTGTGTTAGAAGCATGCAATACACATTGCACTAGAGATACCCGGGACTTACAGGGAATGCACTGATGCTCTCTCTCATTAAGTATAACCTCATCAGAATAGCGCAGAAGACAAGCAAGCCTCTGCATCAACAATAATACATGATGGCACAACATATGGAGATGTTCACACCTGACAGTGCTCTGTATATGTTACGCAACATCCGAGCCAGTTAGGAGAGTGAGATTGGATTTGTGTTGTAAGGCTTTCTGTGGCAGGCTTATCTTTTTGAAATTTCCGTGTATAGCATCATATCCATGTTTTGGCTATACTCACACCATAATCAAACCCCTTATGGCAGAATCCCTGCTATCCCATTCACATTGTGGAGGACTGAAATGTTGCCAGTTGTGAATCTTTCGGATATGTGGGAATTTTCTAAAAGTCACAACTCCTGGAGTTCTCTGATTAAGTCAGACACTTGGGCTATGTCTACACTCACGGCTTCTTGCACGACGAGAAATATGCAAATGAGGCTAAGCGTGAAATATCGCCGCGCCTCATTTGTATAGCTAATGAGCTGCCATTTTTGCAGAAGAGGCTCTTGCGCCAGAAGGAGCTGTCTACACTGCCCCTTCTTGCTCAAGAAAACCCCTCTTGCGCAATGCCGTTATTCCTGAAAATAATTGGCGTAGCGGCATTGCACAAGAGGGGTTTTCTTGCGCAAGAAGGGGCAGTGTAGACAGCTCCTTCTGGCGCAAGTGCCTCATCTGCAAAAATGGCGGCTCATTAGGTATGCAAATGAGGCTAGGCGATTTTCCACGCTTAGCCTCATTTGCATATTTCTCGCGCAAGAAGCCACGAGTGTGTAAACGCAGCCTTGGTGTTCATTTGAAAAGGAAAGAAAGTTTCTAGCCAACATGGTAGCAGAGAAAAGCTTGAAAATGTGACTCCTAAAAACTAAATCCAGAAGGCCAATACATAGAACACAGGAGGGGAGGCATATTTTAAAAACAATTTCATAATTTTGGGGCCCTGAGTGGTTGGGGTTGGCAATGCTGGTATTTTTACAAGCTTCTCTAACAAAAGGTCTCTACCTACGCTGGGTAGGAAAATCCTGTCAGAAGTTAGCTAGCAAGTCCATACAATAAATACTAGTGGGCTGTCCCTTCCGGAGTGAATCACTATGCCTCCCACAGCAAAATGAACTGAACAGCTAGTCTCTTTTCATGATGGACGCTTCCAACAGCCCAAAGAGAGTAACTCGGTACAGTTACAAGAAAAAACAATAAGCAGGTTTCTGTTACTGAGGAATTAACAAAACAACAACATATATACAATAGCTACCGCCTCGGTGAGACAAACAATGTATTGGGCTACATACTGAGTCGGGGGCCCTTTGGAGTAGAAAATGTGTGGTTTGCATTGACACAACAATACCTCTCCACAAGGGGGCTTGCAGCTATTCAGGGATGACCAAAGAGTAAGAAGCATTGACAGGGGAAGGAGCATGACTCAGGCAACAAAAAGAGGCATTGAATTAATGTTTCCCCAATACAGTCTCCATCAGCACACCACAACCACTGTTTATGGCAACTCTTCTCTGTTAGAAACCTGGGAGTGGGGAGACACACAGCAATGCAAACATAACTTCATCCTATCACATGGTTTGTCCTCACCTCTGCTCTATGGTGGAGCAAACCCCACTGATTCAGGGAGATGTCCAGTCACATCAGCAAGACCAAACTGGGTGCATTGCGTTTTGTGCAAGAAAATAACTGACAAACATTATTGCCTCTGTTCCACCAGACCTAAGCTAGCTGTCTGGGGAAATGAATATTTGCCTAGTGGGCTCCCTAGGCTACAAAGCTGGTATCTGCATGTGTGCACTCCAGTACTTCCCTTCCTCTGCAGGCTTCCAAGAATACAGCCATGAGCTGGGCTGACCTCTTGAGGGCACACAGAATGAGGAGTTAATAAGGCTCTGTCTAGTTTGTCTCATGCTACATAAAATGTACAAGAAGGAAGATTTTGTGTTTGCCAAATGGAAAGGAAAAACAAAAAGAGAAAAATTATATTTTAGTTATTATAAACAAGAGAGAGTAAATGTCAAAAATCAAGCACTCTTTTTAAAACACCCTTTCAGATTGTTCCTATTAGTCATAGACAATACCAGAAATAATGACTTCAATAAAATTGTACAGATGTTACCAAGAGCAGAATCTGTCATATTTTATTTAAACAGATTGTTACCCATCGCTTGTATATTTTAATCATGATTAAATGCCTCATGGTATTATTGACATCTCTTTATCAGAGCTCACACCTGGAAACAACATTAATGAATTAAAGATTTGAGTACAGTTTAAAGGAATCAATAGTTTTGTTTTGTTTTGTTTTTGTTATTGTTGTTTTTTTGTCACCAAGACTGTGTGGTTCTTTAGAGATAAACATCACCCAGAGAATAATGTAAGGAAGAGTATGTAGAATCTAAAAGCACATTTTCTGGCTTGAGTTGTTGAAGCTGTTTCTTTCATTCAAGCAATCAAGCCCTATATCTATATACCCAGGAAGCACAGAGATCTCAATTCTTGTTTCACCACCTTCCTCTCTCTGTAAATGGTTGTGTTAAGTGGGATGAATATCTGCTAACTTTGGAGATATGGGCTATGCATGTTTCCACAGAGAACATCACAATCAGGGAAGGTATCATTAGAACAGACACTACTACAAAAACGGCTGAATACTAAAATGATACTTAAAATAAGACAGGGCTAGAAAGGTTCCTTTTGTCCCCAATTTCACAAGGTTTTCTTCTACTGTTATTTCTGAGAACTATTATCCAAATATCCTGTCATCGCTGCCTATATGGGCCAATCAGTCTGTGAATCCAAACAAGCCCCTGAATATGCACCCCTTCCAGCCTTCAGCAGCAGGGTACCTTTCAAATGAATCCAGCAGCGTAGTAAAGATGTAATGCTCATGTTCTAAGCAGGTACCAAGTGTAAAAGCGATTTCACAGATGAAAGGCAGGTTATCAACAGAATAACAGCTGTGCTGGCATATTTTCTTTGGAAATGATCTACTGCATTCCACAGAATCAGATAAAAGGGAAATCGAAGGGTGCTTTGACTTTCAGTCTCCAGCATTCACTTGGTGTGGGGCTGGCTCAAATGGTTAAATTATGCCCCAGATGTGCACCAAGATAATTACCACATCACTTTAGTTTGTTGTGCTGAATTGAATGGCAGTAGTGACTAGCTCCTGTTTCAAATGATACTGTAGATAAGTGCTACTCTATGGAACCTCTGAATGTGTGACAATCCTTAAGTGCACTCTCAAAATATCTGACCTGCCTAACTAAATTTGTGTGTTCACCTAGCACATTTTTCATTTTCTTTTTAACTCCTCTCACAATCCCTACAGTTTACATGTGACTAAATGTTGCACACTAACGATAATGAGACACATAACAATAGCGTTATAAATGGACCCAAGAGTTGAACAGTGGGAAGGCAGCCTCAGTGGCTGGAATCCATTTACTTCTAATCAAGCTAAAATGCAGATATGAAAGGAAATGAAGATATGGCAGGAATGTGTTTGTTGATTTTATGTATAGACAGGAAGCCAGGTGTGAATAAATGCTATTAAATGGGGGGGAAGGGCAGCTGTGCAAGAAATGTTTGCTACTACCATTTGTTAATGCACAGTGGAATTTGTGTCCTAAAAGCATGTTTAAAATAGTGTTAAATTGAGTGTGCGGTTGAAAGGAAAATATAAAATGGATTAAATTATTCTAAATTAGACCACTAGGTGAGCTGCTCATTGTGACTCTTATTTGGGAAACCTTCAGTTCAATGCTATCAGGTCTGAGGATTTGTGGAAGCAAAACAAGCTGGCTCTGGAAGCATGGGACTTGGAGGGAGAAGCACAGGTTGCAGAAGGGAAGAGCTGAGTCCTTTGGCATCAACTTATTGCACAGACTCACAAGGATAGCAAGCCAAAGTAATAAAGACTTCTGTGTCAGAGTCCAGCCCAGGAGGGTTGAGGAACCACCAACAGAAGATACTGTGAATGTATTCTTCTTCTTGTAATAACATTCTATTCAACATATCAGGCATATGTTTCTGTGCTTTTTATTCCTTCCAGCTCTCCTTCATATTCAGAATATGACAAACCTAGTACCAAATTAATTTAATTAGATAACAGTACTTTGATATGAAAGTGCTTTGAGATCCCTGAATATAAGGCATGATATAAATGTGAATAATGCACACTGTTGTTTCATTACAATAGTTATTTTGGTGTGTTCTTATTGCATATCGCTGATAGCTTTAAATTATTCACTTTTCTTACTATAAATAGACTCCTGGAGTTTCCCCTTGGGATACCAGGCAATAATAATGTACAGAATTTCCTGTGAACTGAAGATCAAGATACATTTCCTCTAATCCATCCATTCTGAGGCTAATTTCAGGCTGTCTTTTGTAAGCAGGCAAAGAATACACCTTTTTCCTTCTGTCACCTGTAGACTCCACTCCCTTGGGCACGTATACACAGAATATGTTTTGGTTCCCCCTCCTTTGATTTTGTCCCTAAAACACAATGAGTTATTTTTGGAGCAATGTAACAATTTTTAATGTTTTTGTATTGTAATGTTAGAAGCCCAGTGTGTTTGCTGCTTTCACAAAAGGCCTTTAAGACTTTATAAAAGTAGCCCCTCTAAGGCCCACTAAGCTAATATTCATGTCCATAAAAATGGAGGCTAGACTGAGAGTCAGCTGAAAACACACCCCATAATTTTCTAGTGTATATAAACAGTCATATAGGGAAATGAGCACCAGATATCCAAAAAATGGAAAGTTGTTTTTAAATGAATACTCTCAAGGTTGATAGATCCCAAAATGACCCTTTCTTCTGAAAATGGCAGACCTTAAATCAGGCTTATGGAAAAGACTATCAGACAATCAAGATAAGAGATTTAATAGTTTTATTTTTAAGTTTGCCAGTCAGGGAAGAATTTTGTCCTCTGGATGAATGGCATAACTCACATCTCCATATCTTGGCAAAAAATTAGTGTTCTTTTCCAAGTAAGATTGTGCCTATCAAAATTTAAAAGAAAGCAACACTAGGCTGACCTGGACAGTGGGTCTACATTAAAAGCAAGCAGGTTTCAGATAATATGAATGTAGCAGTGAACAAAACTAAATGTTATGTGACGCAGCAAACAGACTTTTCTCTGTGAATCTATCCTTCCACCTTACTTTGCAATGTAGAAATACATCTTTTTCCAAGAAGGTGAACAAGTCTTTTTGAAAGGTCAGTAGATCACTGAACCTACAGATAGGAGGAAGCATGCATAGCTATAAAGAAAATGTCACAATATATATCATTGGACCTGCAGTATTAAACTACAGAAGCTCAACAGAGATAGAGTTAGAGGTGTGATCCTGTGAACTGCAACATGTACTCACAGGCGATGGACACCCCTAGGCTACATCTATACTGCAATGCTATTTCGGGATACCAGAGTATCCTGAAATAGCTATCCTGCATCTTCACAGCAAGCCCATTATGTTGAAATATAACAGGCTTGCTATTTCAATGTCCCAGTAAACCTTATTCCACGAGGAATAAGGGACATTTCAGAATAGCAAGTTATTTCAAAATTTGGTACTGTGTAGACAGTGCTGAAGTACAAAATAAGCTATGTTGAAATAAGATCAAAATAAGATACACAATTTGCATAGCTTATTTCAAGGTAAGGGTGCAGTGTAGATGTAGCCCTGAAGAACAATCCCAAAAGCAGATGCTTGCCTGAGCCCAGAGATTAATATTCCCACCACAAAAGACATAGGGGAGCTACTGAATAGCATAGGTGCTTTCTGAAGTACCCCACTGTCTGCAAGATTCTTTGGCCATTGTTTTCTATGTTATGTCTGTCTGGATTAAATGCACATCAGTATCTTTCCACAATCTCCTTTCCTCTGCCTTCATTTATTTATTTTGCTGCAGGCCTCCTTTTCTTTGTCATCTTTCGATATTTTTACCAGCAGATTTAGTCAAAGTGGTCCACTCATCTTCCTTCGGAAGACATTTAATACAGATGAACTTAACATTGACTTGATATTAACTCATGTCGCACACAATCAAAATCAAGAAGTATCTGGGAATAAAAAAGGAAAACATGGTCCAGAGGGGGCTTTATTTTATTTTGTTTTCACAATCTATAATGTTTATAATGGCAAAAAGCACATTTACAGTGACCAAAAAGGGAATAAAATGGAGCTACAAAATACTAAAAGCTGTAAGAGCTATGAATTAATAACTACCTAACCTTTAGCCTTGGACTGGCTACATTAAGAGTAAAAGACTATTTTGGTACTTTTTCTTGAAGTGCACAAACCATTTCATAAAAATAGGCTATTTAAGTGGTATGTTACAGGAGCTCACAGTTTAGTGTCAAATACTGAAGCTGAGAGTCAGCACTTTCAGCATACAGTACAACATTTACTGCTCCATTTTGGCTTTGACATCCACAGCCAAATTCAGGATGCAACCTCATTCTATCTCAGCAGGAACCCTTGGAAACTTTCCAGTTGAGTGAGTCTGAATTCACACTGCACCACAATTTGAAAAGATGGAACAGATACTCTGCCAACACTGACTTAAATTTCTGCACTTGCTATGACTAGGGAATAACCTATGGGTTGTCCAGAACCCTTTTTGTTCCTAGATGTAGTGTGGGGATATAAACACAGAGGCTACGGCTACACGGCAGCGCTATTTTGGGGTACCGGAGGTATCCTGAAATAGCTATCCCATGTCTTATTTCGAAATATAACGGGCTCGCTATTCTGACATCCCTGTAAACCTCATTCCACGAATAGTATGGGATGCTTCAGAATTGCAGATTATTTCAAAATTTGGCGCTGTGTAGACAGCGCCAAATTATGAAATAAGCTAACCAATTTGTGTAGCTCAAATTGTGTAGCTTATTTCAAGCTACGGGTGCAGTGTAGATGCACCCTCAGAGAGTCCTTTAAACAACAACTACAGAAATATCATAACAAAAAAGTGTATATGCTGCAACATACATCCTGGTCCTCTTTGGTAACTGAGGAGGACCAATATTCCAAAGCAAAATTGGACAAGGGGCTGAACACATGCTGCTGGCACACTCTGCTAATCAGCTGGGTGGGTCAGATAGAAATGCTGGGCAGGCCAAGTCTGGCCTGTAGGCAGTATTTTGCCCACCCTGATGTACATAAATAGATATGTATTTTTCAGTATGCAAAAGTAGGCCCATCAATAACTATCACCTTACGCTCTGGGTATCCTGAAATTTCCAGCTACCAGAAGCTGGGATTGGATGACAGGGTATAGATCACTTGAAATTGCCCTTTGCGGTTCATTCCCTCTGATATGACACTGGCCAGCCTCAGAAGACAGGAGTCTGGGTTAGACTGACCATTGGTCTGATCCAATATGGCCATTCTTAAGTTAAGTTCTTACATACAGATAAACCACAACTAAAAATTGAATTTGGGAATCTCACCTAGTCCCTACCAAACATTTTTATTTACAGCTCTAGCTTCTTCTTTTTTTATTTCATCTTCTAAACTGTATTTTATTTCCTTAATCTCCTGTTCTTTCTTCTGTCTCCCTTACTACATCTGTTCTTATCATTTCGATATCTGATTCATCCTCTGTCAGGGGACTGTCACTGAATCCTGCATTGGCAAAGGTACTGGATGATCAAATGGACTGGATGATCTGATCAGTCTTTACCTTCTCTGACTTCTATGATCTATTATGTACAAGTCATACCTTCTCCCCTTTTTATTCACTGAATCTGTCAAACAGTTATAGAAAAAGGGCAGGAGATCACAGCATTCCTTTTGTGTGCCCTGAAGTACACATACAGACCCCAAATCTTTGCTTAATATTTGTATTGTGCCATAGGACATTTATTTAGAAATGTGCAATAACCCACATTCCTATTTATTCAGAAAGAGCCCAATTAAATCGCACAGATTCTATAATCACTCAGCACATGGTAATGACAGTAACTGGACTGGCTGCTGTTCAAGAGGACAAACTACATCCAAGATGTGTAACCACATATTTAAGTAATAACAAAAAAAGTTACAGGAAAAACTTAAAAAACAACAAATAGTCTAGTAGCACCTTAAAGACTAACAAAACATGTCAATTGTATCATGAGTTTTCATGCGCACAATCCACTTCTTCAGATGACAGGAGTGTTGGAAATCCAGATCCAAGAATAAATAAGGGGAGGGGGAGGGGGGGAAAGAGGGGGAAAAGGATGGGAAGAAGAAAAAAGAGACAGTGAGTAGATAAGCTTATTGAGCCTCCTCTCTTTTCCCCCAAAGAACACAATAAAACAATTACAATTGTGGTCTCAAGTAATAAGCTCAAGGCGGGCGGGGACTCAAGAGATCTTGGTTCTATTCCTGATTCTTGCAATGACTTTCTGTGTGACTGGACAAATCACTTACATTTGCTTTGTCTCAGTGTCCTCATCTGTAAAATGACAATAATAAAGTTTTCCCACCTTTGTAATTCACCTTAGGATATTAGAAGGGAAAGCAGAGTGTAGGTACAAATTCTGTTTCAATGCATATCAGATGTTCTTCTTAACACACTTGTGGTGCCAAATTGCTGCTTTTTTCTTATCAGAGAATGAGGAAAGAGGGAGGAGGAAAGGGTAAATCAGTAAATGTCAGGCTCTTGTTGCTGACTTGGAAGCCAAAAATGGTAATCCAGCCCCCTCTTCCCCACCACCCCTGATAATGTGTTAAAATTCAGGCACAGAATGTTTCATTAGAAATGTTTTCATCAGGGAAGGATGGTGACTTCTGAAAGTAGGTAGATAAAATAGTTATGTAAAAATTGCATCCATATAGCAGCAGGAAATGTTCATAATGTACCTGATTCAGAACAAAAATAGGCAATGCCTAGTTCTCACTCCCCTACTAAATCCATGGATGCAAAATTATTTTGAGACCACCAGATCTTGCCTTTTGAAAAATAAGTACTGAGTATGTAAGCTTACTTCTTACTATAATATTTTCATAACCATGTTCTTTATACTGCTGAGGCAGCCCTTTTGAGGGAACTGGGCTTAGCCATCACCTGTGACTTTTCAGCTACCTCCCAGTTGGGAAGATAAAGGCCAAAAAGCAGCTCACCCAAGGGTGAGAACTATAGATGGCACCGGGCTGGGGAAAGGACCAGAAATGGAACTTTCTACTCTAGCTAGGTGAAAGGCCTGGCTGGGGATTCCTGCTGTTTAGGCAGCAGCAGAAGCCTTCTAAGGGTATGTCTGCATTTGAAACTGGAGGTACAATCTAATTCCCAACACAAGAAGACATAGACATGCTAGTTCTGATTAAACTAGCATACTAAACGCAGAGGCTGTGTCTACATTGGCACCCTTTTCCGGAAAAGGGATGCTAATGAGACAAGTCGGAATTGCAAATGCCGCGGGGATTTAAATTTTCCCCGAGGCATTTGCATGAACATGGCTGCCGTTTTTTTCCGGCTCGGGGCTTTGACGGAAAAAAGCGCCAGTCTAGACGCGGCTCTTGCAGAAAATAAAGCCTTTTCCGGAAGATCCCTTATTCCTCTTAAAATAAGCTGCGAGCTGTCTACACTGGCCCCTTGAATTTCCGGAAAAGCACTGACGATCTACTGTAAGAAATCAGCTGCTTTTCCGGAAAAACTATGCTGCTCCCGCTCAGGCAAAAGTCCTTTTTCCGGAAAACTGTTCCGGAAAAGGGCCAGTGTAGACAGCACAGTAGTCTTTTCATAAAAAGCCCGATCGCAAAAATAACGATCAGGGCTTTTTGCGAAACGTCTACATTAGCCACGGATGCTTTTCCGAAAAAGGGCTTTTCCGGAAAAGCATCCTGCCAATGTAGACGCTCTTTTTCCGGAAATACTTATAACGGAAAACTGTTCCGTTTTAAGCATTTCCGGAAATTCATGCCAGTGTAGACGTAGCCCCAGAGTGTAGCTCCATCAGTGCAAGTGGTGGGAGAGGCTAGCTTCCCTGAATAGGTACCTGTTCAAGAAGCAAGGCATGTTCTCATGTCCCCCATCTCCTAGTTTTAAAACTGCTCTACAGCCTTTTTAATGTTCAGTGCCGCAGTCTGGTTCCACCCTGGTTTAGGTGGAGCCCATCCTTCCTGTATAGGCTCCCCCTCTCCCAAAAGTGTCCCCAGTTCCTAATAAATCTAAAGCCCTCTTCCCTACACCATCATCTCATCCACGCATTGAGACTCTGAAGCTCTGCCTGCCTACCTGGCCCTGTGCGTGGAACTGGAAGTATTTCTGATAATGCCACCATAGAGGTCCTGGATTTCAGTCTCTTTCCTAGTAACCTAAATTTGGCTTCCAGGACGTCTCTCCTACCCTTTCTTACGTCATTGCTACCTACATGTACCACGACCACCGAGCGATCTTCCCTAGATTGCTCCTCTTTTGAGTTAATTTTTTTTAATAATTACATATATTTTAAACTGTTTAGCAGTTGCCTTCTTTTGCAGCTGTGAGCTGATAGTACTGCAACAGAGAATCCTCCTGCAGAAAGAGGAAAGTCAGAAAGTCAAGATGCAGCATTCCTCCTATTTCTAAAGAAAAAAAATCAGCAGGAAAACCATCTCAGTCTGTCTTTATTCATCACAAAGGGTCAAAAAGAACTTTATTTCCTCTGCAGTTCACCTTTAAATTCATATGTGTTCATTCCCATTCATCCCTTTTGTTCACGTGTTTGCTATTACTGTTCATCCAAACAGACTCACAGCATTCATCTCTCTTATCTTCAGAACTGAATGCCTCTGCTAGTTTCCTTTAGTTATACAGATGCTCTGGCCCAGTCACCCAGGGTGCTTGAACATTTCCTTTTATGTGGTAATACCATCAGCTGATTTAGTGCAATGGCCGCTGTCTGTGCTCAAGCACTAAGTTTCTCAAGTCCCTGTAACATTCTGATTGTCATGGGTTGAATCTGCTCCAATTCCATTGTATATTTCTTCTTCTTAGCATTTGCACAATGTGCCTCAGGTGGTAATTGACCAAGATTTATCACCCAATTTGGTTTGCATGGTTGGATCATTAGTTTCCCCAGGTACTCATGAGGACCACCACATGAATGCTTATCCATATTCTTAAAATAAGATGATCAAAGTAGCTAATGCTATTTGGTATTTTTATCTGTGATCTGGAAGAAAAAGAAAAAAAACTGGTTGTAAAATTGGCAGATGACACAATAATTTGGCTAGGTGATAAATAATAATGGTGGCAGGTTTAGATAGACAGATTGATCTGGATCACTACTTATAGTGGGTTCATTTGAACAACATGAATTTTAGAACAATCAAATGTAAAGTCTACATATAAGAACAAAAAAGGTAGGTCACATTTATCAGATGAAGATGCTGTACTGAAAGGCAGTGACACTGAAAAGTGCAGGAATAGATACCCAGCTGAACTTGAGCTCCCTGTGCGATGTTGAAGCTAAGAGGGAGCAACCCTTGGATACAGGGCAATATTCATAGAATCATAGAATACTAGGACTGGAAGGGACCTCGCGAGGTCATCGAGTCCAGTCCCCTGCCCTCATGGCAGGACCAAATACTGTCTAGACCATCCCTGATAGACATTTATCTAACCTACCCTTAAAAATCTCCAGAGATGGAGATTCCACAACCTCCCTGGGCAATTTATTCCAGTGTTTGACTACCCTGACAGTTAGATACTTTTTCCTAATGTCCAACCTAAACCTCCCTTGCTGCAGTTTAAGCCCATTGCTTCTTGTTCTATTCTCAGAGGCCAAGATGAACAAGTTTTCTCCCTCCTCCTTATGACACCCTTTTAGATACCTGAAAACTGCAATCATGTCCCTCCTCAATCTTCTCTTTTCTATACTAAACAAACCCAGTTCTTTCAGCCTTCCTTCATAAGTCATGTTCTCTAGACCTTTAATCATTCTTGTTGCTGTTCTCTGGACCCTCTCCAATTTCTAGCACTGGGGCCAAAACACTACTTCTATTTACAGGGTTGGGGAACTTCCCACCTGCCAGCCACATGCAGGTCATCAGGGTTAGCCCTTGGAAGGCCGCAAGATGGTTTATTTACCTGATCAATCACAGTCATAGCCACTTGCAGCTCCCATTGGCCATAAGCAGTGTTCCCTCTAAGCTGCAAGGCAGCACAGCTTCACGGGTGATTAATCAGCCCCACCCAGTCAGAAGCTCAGGGCTCCATGCTCATAAGTATCATGTCTCAGAGACCTGGCTAAAGTAAACCTTCAGAAATGGTGTGAGCTTCAAAGAAACCTTTTAAACAATAGACTAAGACAATAATGAACTTTAAAAATTAAGTGGTCCACCAGGAAATCTCCAGAGAGAGCTTGTGAATGAACTGCCTCCAGTTAAAAAAGAATTTTGCCTTTTGAAGCTGACTGCCTATTCACCCTGGCTACAAAGACCTAAATGGGATTAAAAGAGTGACCCTTTTAGGGTGGTGGTTCTGAGCTGAAACTGTGATGAATTTATGACTACTTGGAAGAAGCCTTTTGTGGATTTGAAGGACTAATCATCAACCAGAGACCAGTTGGAGTTGAGGTTCCCTCTGGTAAGCTTATTAGAATGTTTTAATGTGTTTTCTCTTCAGTGCTTTCACCTTAAGAATACATTGTGGCAATTATGCTGTGGATTATTTCTGAGGAAAGAAGTGAAGCAGGCCTGTTCTGGCAATCTGTCTTTCTTCTGGGGCTATCACCATAGAGGAACAATACAGGGGTAGTTTCCCTGAACTGTGAGAGGCTATAAAAGTCACCAATCCCAAATAAGGAAGTGGTAGGAAAGATGAGCTCACCACCAACAAAAATAAAATAAAATCACAGTCCAGTTAATTTAGACAAATGAAAAAAGAAAGTTAAGAGGTGACATGTTCATGATTTGCAAATAATTATATTAGGAAGCTATTTCCAATTCTAATGGTTGGTAGATGGTTTTTCAGATGAAAAAGGCATAATGAGTGATTGGAAGCAGAGGTTAGACAAATTCAGAATAGAAATATGGTACACATTTAAGACAACAAGGGCAATTAAACTTTTCTTATATAGATACATGGTGGAGTACATTGTTTGAAGTCTTTAAATCAAGATTGAACATCTTTCTAAAAGATGCACTGTAGCTCAAAGTAAAAGCTATGGGCAGAATTTCCTAGATAAGGTTTTATGACCTGTGTTATAGAGGAGGCCAGACATTGTCTTGAAATTGTCAATCTTTTTTTAGTTCTCAAAGGTAGATCCAGGATGGCTTCTCTGTCTGGCAATGAAAAATGAAGTTGTCTTCTACACAACCGAAGAACTTTGTGTGATGACCTGTACTGGCCTCAAAATCTATGAATAGATGAAAGGAAACATAGCATTCTACAAATGGCTTAGCTGTGCTATCTGATGTGCTGATAACATTGTTTTCTTGGGCTTATCTAAGCTAGATTCTCTAAAATGTAAATTGTTGCTGCTCCAGTGATGTCAGTGGATCTGAGTCATTTTACATCAGCTGAGGATCTGTCCCAATCATTTTTTTCTGCATCCCATTTCCTTCTACAAAATCCGTTCTTTTCCACATTCTTCTTAACAAAGATACAACATTCCCATGGAGACCTAAGGAGACCTAAATCAGGTGTTTATTTTTGAAAAGGAACTAGTGTCTTAGAATCTAGAGCCAAACCCTGCTCCCATTGAAAATAATGGGATTTCAAGGAGAGTAAGACCAGTGTCCTTACCTGCTACACGGGCAATGTTATGCATGACACAAAAGATGGCATATAAAACATTTATAATGAATGAGTGTTGGATTTGCTTATTTCTTTGCTATTCACTAATTTTGGATACTGTGATGGATAGGAGGAGGGCTAGCCAGCATTCGGTGACTAACGGGTTAAACTCAGATAGCTAGGGGGTGTTGGCAGAGAGCAAGAAGAACCAATGGGATACCGTGCTAAAATTTGAATTCTAAAGATATACCTGCCTGCTGTTTTTTTCCTTTGTGTAAGTTTAAGCCAGGAGCTGGGGAGCAGATATTTTAAATACAGGCAGGATTGCCATGCCTCCAAGGAATACTGGGCATGGAAATGGACTGGACATTGAAGTGGATCAAGAGTAATAGGGAAAAATTTATATTTAGTTGCGATCAGGTTATTTTGTTTGTTTTGTTGTTTGGTTAACTTCTCTGTGCTAATCCATGTGTACTGCCCACCCCCATTCATTGCAGCTGACATGCAGCCCAGAGAGACTATGTTTTTCTGTGTTTTAGTTTGTGTTTTCTGAGTTGCTTTGTAACACCTAGCAACCAAATATGCTTTATTAATGTATCTCTTTTTGTTTTGTTAATAAAATCAACTTTTCTGAAGGCGATGATTTGATTCTTGTGTCCTGGGAAACAGCAGGAGGTCTGTGTATATGTGCCTAGACTGAGAGGTCAGCTATCAGAGATTACAGTTTTTTTTGTTTTTGTTGGTTTGTTTTTTGGTTTTTGTTTTTAATTTCAAGCTCTTTTGTGGTAAAAGAGCTTGGGGTACTCCTCTGGAAGAAGTTCAAGTGTTTCTTTCTTTGTTTCAGAAGAAGGAGTTTCTACGCTTGATGGTGGCTGCCTATCTGTCTCCCAGGGGACAGGGAATCTATGACCTTGGAGAGCTTATAAGCAGAAGCCTATAGAGGCAAGGTATTTTAAGGCATCTGAAGTGCCAGAGTAGGGAACAGCCCCTGACAGACACTATTCTGAAGTTTTCAGACTTTTATTCTTTGCTATGCTATTTCTCCTAAGAATTATGTAGTCTGACTATTTTCCTTGGAATACTTTTGATATCATAGTGCCCCAATCTACACTACCTTATATTTCTCAGTGCTGACCCACATAAGCCACTTATCTGCCCAGGCTTCTAGTCTATCCATGTAATTTTGAATTATATTGCCCTTCTTTGTCAGTGACTACTAGACAGTTTCACAACATTTTATCTCTTTATTGCACATTCCTACCTCCAGGTCATTGCTATGCAAAGCAAACAGAACTATTTCTAACACTGACCCTGGGGCACTCCTTCCCCTCTTTCTTAGTATTTAGCAGTTACCCTCTGTCTTTGAGTTCCAAGCCAGTGTGAGCAAGTAGATCATCCCTATAATGTATTTGCTAACCTTGCAGACCCTACACTTCCAAAGCACAGTTTCATCTACACAATTTACTTCTCTAATAGGAATTTGTAGCTAACAGCCTGTGTACTGCATGTAAAATGCCTAACTAAGTTAAATGTACAGGCAAATTATGTCCCTGGCTTTCCTTCTTCAGCTTTTTGTTCCTTCTTTAAAAGAAATCAAATGGCAGTTGTAAATAAACTCCTTTTTGTGAAATCATGCTGACTATCCTTAATTAAATTACAGCTTCCTAGGTGTTTCCCTAGAAACTAGCCCTAATTAGTGTTTTTTGTATATCCTCTTCTTCAGAAATCGAGTCTACAAGTCTTGACATTTCTTCACTTCTTGTTTAAATGCAGATAGTACAAGTCCACTAGTTCCTGCACCAGCTTCCAAAGGAACCAAGGATCCACATTTGCCACCATCACTACCCACTCCCTTAACTTGAACAAGCAACTTCTTAGCCAAATTGGAGAATAAGCACCACAAATTAAGGATCCCGTGCTTTTCTCCAACAACAAAGAGAAACATAAGCAAGAAAGGAAAGACTCTGACAGCCCCTGAGGACCTCTGAGATAAACACAGCTCAACCATGCTGTTTCTGAGCCATACCGTGCGATGATCTGCTCCCCCACACATACAATAGGAAATCCTCCCACTTTACAGCAAGGCTCCCTTAGGAGTTCTGTGTCCATTGGTGCAGTCTCTCAATGCTGTGCTCTATTATCCTAATCAATAAATGTGTGGAGGGCATAGACAGGAGTAGATGCACTTGGTGTAAGACTTTCCCACATGAAATTTTCTGGGCATCATTGGAAACATGACAGAGAGTTGCAACAATCTGATTTCTTCCTATTTTTCCCAGAAATCCCTCCTCACGTTCATGGTGGAGTGCCTCCATCTTGTGGAATTGCTGTGGAGGTTCAAAACATGACAGCCAGTAGCGATGCCAAACCTCTTCTACGCCCCAAGGCCACCTGCTCTATTTCCCTGAACCTAACTACCTTAGATGAGCATCAAGTCCCACATTAATAGGTAGTATAATAGACAGTGGAAGTGCCTGGGGGAGAAGTAACATAAAAGAGAATAAAAGGGAATATAATCAAGAAACACATTTAAAATATTTCATTTTGAGAAGCATGGTGTTCTCTGTGAACCTGGATTTTAATGGCATTTAAATGCAACAGAACATATTGTGGTATTACTAGTCAGTGTGCACTGAAAGTCACTGAACAATTGGGATAAGACAAAGAAGTATATTTTGGGGAAAGATGGGAACAAAATGTCACCTCTGTGCTGATATCTCCCTTGGGGAACATACTTCTAAGGAAATAACACTTTTTTCAGCAGAGAGAAATGCTTGCTAATTGCTTGTATTATCTTGTTACCTGAGTTTCACAACAAGGAATGGATAAATTGTAACTGGCACATCTCTAAAGACTACAGACAGAGGCATAAACATACAGAGGAAAAAATATAATTTCACTGATTACCTTCCAAGCCTTTAATAAAAGTAGTTAAGGCCTGATTTAAAAGCTTTCCCTCCGACGGTAATGGCTTATTTGTCAGATTTTATTATACAGTGTTGATAGTCATTGTGCGGTAAAGTGCTTAGTGTTTAGTGCTAAATGTTGAATTTTTTCCAGATGTTTATATTTTGGCAAGCACTAGAGAAATTGGCCTGAAGACGGGCAATAGAAGAGGAAATATCAAATGCCTAACGCAAAGTCAAGCTTTCAAATACAGTTCCCAAATTGACACTTATTTATTCCTAAAGGAATAAATATCAATGACTACCTTATTCTACATTAAAACCATGAGAATAAAATTTGGTTGCATTATGTTCATTCTAAATGAGTATTTTATGAATATGTGGGATGTGTGTTCCTCGGTATATAGCTACCTAAGGCGTTATGACTTTATCCTGTAAATTCTCGAGAAACCTCCACTAGGAACTTAATGGAAATTCCATGCATGGGTGTCTTTGTAGGTAAAATTTAGCCCTTATATTTGTAACATTTTAATCCCAAAAATCTATTTAAAGGTTTATGTACTGAAATTCAATAATGCTTTAATAAACCCGAGTGTATCTGGTACTCTAAGTTTTCAATCTAGCTTCTATTAAAGTCAATGAAAAGACACTTAATGACCTCAATGAGAATTGGGACAGGCTTTAAGTAAGTTTATTTTTAAAGGGTCAGTGTCCAAATCTCTTTCATGGAGTTTCATTACATCTGTTGGTTAATGAGTTGGGATGTTTTTGTTTCTCTGGTCAATTTTCTCTAGATTAATTTGGACAGAATATGAGAGAGGAAATGAACTGAGCAGTCTGTCTCCTCATAGAAAGCATACCTAAGACTGAAACTACTTTGAAAAATACAAACAAAAGGGTTTGAATTTGTTTTGTCAGAATTACCCAATTCACTGAAAGGGAAACAGTTTGTGAAGACATTTTTATTTCAGTGATGTTCCTTCACAATCAAGGTAGGCCCCTGTCTGCTAAGCAGCTACCAACTCATCTGCCTGGTGCCTCAATAGGCCATTTGCTGGGCTGCTGGAGAGTCCAGATTTCCAGGACAACCAACCAGAAAGGCTGCCCAGAAGTCACAGACACATGTCTTCCAGTAGACTTGTGACTCTAGAACTGCAAGCCAGATGGACCACCCTGAGGGACCCCAAGATTTCCAGAGTGTGAGTCTAAAGCAGCCAATCAGATGGACTGTTCCAGAGTTTCAGATCCAGGGCTTTCCCTTTTGTCAGGAATGTTGTAATTTGGGGGGTTGTTACTAATCAAAACCAAATTTTTGTACATTGAAATCTTCTGAAATGACAAATTTATTTTGGAGTGCAGATGGTTAGCAAACATGAGCCACATTAAAATCATTGCTAACTACCACTGAGTTAGCTATAACTCAAGCAAATATTTCAATTGTTCAATGGTCAGTATATTTACATTAGTGTGAACTCATGTAGACTCCTATAAGGATGAAACCAGTAGGGGTTCTATTTTAAAAAAGCCCTAAGGACTATACAAATCTTAATAGATAAAATTGTATTATTTCTTTAACACATTTTTATTTACAAAATATCCCTAAAATAGCTCAACAGCAAAATACCTCATATTTAAAATGGAATAATAATATTCAACTTTAAAAGTGTTACAGTTTGTACTTTCAGATGTATCAATTAGTTGTTATTGTGCAACTAATTCAACTACTGGGCATTCACTTCATGCATAGCAAAAGTGTACTTACACTTCATTTACAGCCGCTCCCCGAGTTACGACCACCTCCACTTACGACCATCCGTACTTACGACCAAAGTGGTCGTAAATGCAGATCCGAGTTACGAACGGCGATCCGCACTTACGAACAGCGCGGTCGCCATGTAACTCTATGGGATCCGAGTTACGAACGCTTCGAGTTACGGACCAAGTGTTGGTCAGTAACTTGTTCGTAACTCGGGGAGCAGCTGTATTTAATACATAAGTGTATAAACCAATGTTTCTCAAAGTGGACTGCAGACCCACTCTTATAAAGCTGCTAACCAGCCTCTCCGGTTTGTTTATTTAGCAGCTCTGCAACCATGGAGCTTTACAGCTCCCATTGGCTCTGGTTTGCTATTTGCAGCCAAGGGGAGCTGCAGGAAGCAAACAGGGAACCAGAGCCAATGGGAGCTGCAAGGCTTTCTGGCTGCAGAGCCAGAAAGTAAACAAACTGGAGCAGCCTGTTAGCTGGTTTCTCAGACTGGCTCCATGGTCCACTTTGAGAAACACTGGTATAAACTGACTAGGGATTATTTTAAAAAAGCCGGGTATACACAAAAGAAATGTGCAATAAAAGTCCAAGTTTTCATACAGTTACTGCAGTCATGTGTGCAAATGCCCAGCTGTGCAACTAACTGGCCATTTACACATGCAAAAAATGTAACAATATGTACATGTAACTATGATAATTGCATCCAAAGAGGCAATTGAACACTAGTATTTTTTCATACAGTGTTATTTTATAAAGTGTTATTAAAACTCTTTTACATAAAGTGAACTAGTTTCTATGCAGCTAAAAAGCAGTGTGACTTCCAGTTAAATCAATAGAGCTATTGTGATTTTACACCAGCTAAGGATATGGTCCAATATATTTAAAGTACTAGATTATTAGAAGAAAAACAATAGCTCCCTGTGCTTATAAGTAATGAAGGAATTAATGTGAATGCCTAGCATTGATGCAAATGTGATATATTAAAATACTGTAGGTGCCAGGAATGCAAAACATTTTATTAAAGTTATGTTGAGTATTTTATTTCTGAAGCATTTATGTTGGTAAAAATGTCCCAAAATATATAGTTTGAAATGAAAACAAATTAAAATGGATTTAGTAATATACCAACCAATTTATTTCTGTAACTAAGTCAAAAATTACAAAACACTATTAATTTCAGCTGCACTGTTTAATAATTTCTATTGTTTCACTGTTTTTAATGTATCATCTTAAAATGACTTCCTTTCCCTCTCTTACCTTCTTAATTTAAACTAAAATATTGCCTATTAATGTCCAAACTTGTATTAAGGTATCACTTAGAGGCCTCAACAAAGCTTGAAATCCCATTGTTCAGAGGGTCAGAGAAACCTTTTTCTGATTGCTTAGCTTAGTAGGTACACTCCTGTTTGGAGTAGGATGGGACATTGGATCACCTATGCCTGTGAAGAAAAGAGACTGAAGGCACAGCTATGGATAGAAACAAAAAGATTTCACAGGGGGTGCAGGTGAAAAGTACAACATGGACCAGCAGCAGTGCATCGTGAAAGTGAAGGAACTGTTCCTGTGCTGAGCTGAAGACCTGCTGTGTTTATAACGAGCTGCATACTGTACTTGGTGGAGACCCTGTCATTACCTCCCAGACCTCCATGAATTCTTCAGAAGAGCCCGAGACAGAGACCACTGCTATGAACAGCAAGGAGTGGAGCAAGGAGTGGGTAGATGAGGCCGGGGTAGACCTGCACATGCCAGAAGCCTGAACTAGTTCAAGATTCCATCATAAGCTAGCTAGCCCCACCAGCCGAGAATGGACAAGCTTGCTGAGAGGGAAGGGATATCAGGTAAGTGTGTGCATGCATCTTCCCTTCCAGTGTTTAAATTTGGACACCTGGCCCATCCCCAAGTTAACAAGATACTTCTATGGAGTTTTCAGAGTTATATTTATATGAGACGAGGCTTTCAGTGTTATATTTATATGAGAAGAGGCTTTTCAGTCTCACGTACAGTTAGGCAGGCACATCCAATATTTTATATGCATAGGAAGTATCCTCCAGAGCAGTGTTCCCTGTAAGCTATTTGTGTACGTGGCCACTCAAGAGAGATTCAAATGCTACCCAGCTGATTAACAGAGTGCCCACAGCTAGGTTTTTTGTTTCTACTGGTGGTGTACATACGCACATGCCTCAGCGTACATAAAATTATTTTGCAGATTGAATAATGAACTGTACTCTGCAGTTCATGACAATAAATGGCTGCCTTATTTATTTCTCTGTGGTAGGACACTTTCCCACACCATTCCACAATTAGTTTGGCTGGAATCATTGCAGTAAACAGGCTAGCAGCTTTACAGGGCCAGGTGGCTCCCTGACACTAGTAAACCTCCACCTCAAAGGTTCAAGAAAATACACAGTGTATGTATAAATGTAAAGAAAGCAAGACATAACTGATAGCTTCAGTAAAGCACAACTTATTATTTATAAATGTACAGCAAGTACTGTGCAATTCCACTCAAAGGTCCATGGCCAAAAACAGTTCAGCAAAGCACAATACAGCTCTTCCAAAGCTCCTCTCAATCACATAGATCCAAATGGGGCTCTTCTACTGGCCCTTACATGTGGGTGTTCAAAGTGAGCACACAGCTGCTCCACCTCCACCTTGTACCCTGCTGGCAACTTTGCTCACAGATACTATGCAGGACATAGCCGGTAGCTATAACCATTGGGATATTTTTCTCACTGAGATCCAGTCTTGTGAGTAAACAGTGCCAGAGCCCTTCAATCTACCAAAAGTACATTCAACTGTTATCCTGCACTTGCTGAACTAATAGTTGACTCTTTTCTTGGTGCTGTTGAGGTGGCCAGTGTACAGCTTCCTGAGCCAAGGAAGCAAGATGTAGTCTGTGTCACCCAGAATCCCTATGGGCATTTTCATGTTACCAGTGGTAATCCACACGAAGGGAAAGAATGTCCCTGCTGGCAACTTTCTGAACAGTCCTGTGTGTGGGTCATGTATCTGCCCTGACCAGCCATATTGATGTTGATGAATCATCCCAGTGATCCTCCAACACTTGTATAACTATAGAAAAGTAACCCTTTCTACTGATGTACTCTGTGGCAAGACAGGCTGGTGTCAATATGTGTGCCATCTGTTGCTCCAGCACTGTTCAGGAACCCTGTTGCTGCAAAACCATCCATCTTGTCCTACATGTTGCCAACAGTCATTGTCCTGTAACTATGAATGGCACTCCCATATTTGGATATTTATGACCCCCACTGATTTTCCAGCTCCTGAATGGTTTACCACTGACTAGAAGCAATCCAGTATTGCAAGCCTACAACGCATGATTGCCATTCACTTCTTTACTGACAATGAAACTCTCATTCTGCTGTCTCTGCACTAGAAGAGAGGACAAGCTTTGCACACAGATCCAGAAATGTGGCATTTCACATCCAGAGGTTCTGAAGACACAGCTCATTGTCCCACTCCTGCATTATGTTGACATGCTACCAGTCAGTGCTCATTTATTTGGCCCAGAGCTCCATCATCTGCAACTGTTCCACCAGTACCAACCACTTTGAATTGTTTTTTATTAAATCCTTTAGCAAACTGGCCTCAAAAGAATTGTCATGGCCTCCAGTGTCACGGTATATCCTTCAGGTCTGCAAATATAGAGCGATTATACCTCCTATATTCACAATATTGTATTTGCAACTTTCACAAGAACAGTGCAGAGATCTGTGGGCTCCATGCTTCACTCAGAAATGCCCGACATTGAAAAATGCCATGTGGGTTTCTGGGATGAAAAATAAAGCACAAAAAGTATGGAAATGGATGACATTACAGGATGGAGAAAATTGCATGTTGAGAACTTGGCCCTCGGTTCCCAGAGATTCCAGGGTGACTCATTTCTATGCCACAACACATTGCAAAAATGTCTCAACAGTCATTCTGCCACAAGAGTGCATGGCATAGCTGTCTGTGTTGCACAGCACTTGGTGTTGACATAAGCACTCCTAGGGTATGTCTACACAGTAACATTATTTCAAAATAAATAGTGTTATTTTGAAATAATGTTGCTGGCACCCTAGGAGTGCTTATGACCTAGCGTTATTTCGAAATAACTTAGTCCGCATCTACACAGCAGCCAGCTATTTCGAAATAATGTCAAAATACTACCAAGCTGGAGGACCTCTTACTCTGACGCCTGTAACCCTCATTGTACGAGGAGTAAGGGAAGTCGGAGGAATAGTGCTCTATTTCAAAATAAGTGCTGTGTAGGCAGCACCAAAACTCAAAATAAGCTGTTTCAAAATAAGCTACGCAATTGACATAACTCAATTTATTCTGAGTTAAGCCCTGGTGTGTAGACACAGCCCTAGGGAGTTTACATGTCAGTGCAAGCAACCGAGTATACTAACTTTGGTGGCTGCATGCTGATGTAACTTGTTTCAATCAACATTTGTAGGGTAGGCATGGCCTAAGTGACATTCAAGAAAGACACTGAAGCACACACAGAGCACACAACTAAATATAGGTGTCTTCTGAGTTCCAGTCTACTGCCTCAAACTGCAACCTCGCTGTTCCTTTTTTCATACAATAATGGAAGTTGTTCCCAACAGTATTTTTGACCAAGAGAATAATAAGAACTGTTGGAGATAGCATGGGAAAGCAATTTTTTTCAAACTTTAAAGTGTCAAAATGACTACAGTTTAAATGCAGATTAGAAGTATTGTTATAGAAATACAAAACATCTATAAATTTGAGTGATTTCAAATTTCATTACAAACATGAGAAATTATTCCTATTTGTGTGGTAAAAATTCAAGGCTAGGAGGAGTATGCTGTTATCAGGAATATCTTTTTTCTATGTGGAGTGACTCAGGAAGAATATAATGTAACATTAAGAAAGGCACTGCAGATGTAAAGTATCATAGTCTCTGCAAAAAAAATCTGATTCAGTGTACAATCCATCATATACTTCTTGCAGGGACATACTATCACTGTAGGGGGAATTACATTGAAACCTGATTTAGTGAAAGCTATTGTGGAAGCACCTGTCCCAGATAATTTGAAATGCCTTCAGTCTCAGGTTTATGGGATCACTTTGCCACAAAGTTAGCAGCCCTACAAACACTTAATGTACAAGAGGGATGAGGTCTGCCCAAAAAAAGTTTCTAACTTGTCAAACAGGCTAACACACTTCAAATCCAGTGTGAAGTGAATTTGATATACCCTACAGATATAATTGAATCTAGAGTTGTTGAAATTAAGAAGATAGATAATAACAGCAATAACACAGAAACTACAGATGCATTTCACAAATTTTAAATGATACAGATATAAAATATTTAGTACTTGGAAAGTAAAATGAAGCATGATACAGGGCACTACAATATTTCAGTTCCTACAGAGTTTGTGAAGCCATTTACTAATATTAACTATCTTTGCACTAGCAACAGCTTAATAAGGCTAACTGAGTTCAGTAGTCAAGTAATTTAACTAAATATAATCTGTAGTTCCAGGATTCTTGGCTGGAGTGAATTGCTATATATCTCCATTTACTTCAAGAGAACTATACCAAGTTACAGCAATTGAAAAAATTGGCCCTGTGTTTTTAACTGTTGAGGAGAAAACATACCATCAAGTCACTTTCCCGACTTCAGGGACTCCCCTTCCATTTTGTACCTACAGCACCTACCAGAATGGGTCCCTGATTTTAGTAGGGCAGAAGCCAGACCGAAAATTAGTATTTCCTTTAAACCATAAATTCAGAAATTCTGAGAAACATTTCAGAACAAAAGGCAGAATTTCAAACTTTTCAACTGAAGGAAAACCTGCTAGGGCTGAGGAGGAGTTGGGAGCCTAGATGCCATGGCAGAGCCAGGAACCTGAGAGCCAGGGCTTCCAGCTCCATGGCAGAGAGTCTAGAAGCCCCAGCTCAACTGATGGTTCTCAGGGTCTCATTCTGCAGAACTGAAAACTGAGCCTTATCAATTGTTGGGGGAAAATCCCCTTGTTTACAAGATCCCTTATTCCTCAAAAATTAAGGTTTACAGGATCTTGCAAAAAAGGGGGGGGTTCTGACAAATGGCCCCATCTACACGGGGTTTTTTATCACAAAAACCTCTTCCGTGAAAAGAAGAGAGTGCCATTTGCATATCCTCTTCCACAAAAAAATGGCAGCGTAGCTGTAGCCTCATGAGTGAAACCTACAGTTCAATTTTAGGCATGTAGGCTCCATATACGATGCATGACCACATAAATCTTTAAAGACTATCATTCAGCAGAGCACATGGCCACATGCTTAAATGTTTTTCTAAATAGGGATTCATTCCTGAATTGAGGCCAAAGAGCTTTAGAGATATAAACTATTTAATCCTCATGGTATTTGGGTGAGGTAGGTAAGTAATTAATGTTAGTAGCATTTTATAGGCATGAAAACTGACACAGAAAGGATAGGGACCCCATGTTAAAAGAGATCTCCTCCCTGCATTTGGGGCCAGATATTAAAAATTACTCCTCTCCTGCTCAGGCCTCTAAATGAATGGTCACAGTTAGCCACTAAAAATAAGATTAAAAATCCTGCATGATGAACAGGAGCCTCGACAACTAGTCAGTAGAAAATGGGAAGAAAAGGATCTATAAACTAAACCCCACCTCCCAAAGGGATTCAGACACCTAGCTCTCAATCAGCAGGTGGCACCTATCTCTGTTTTGGATTCTCAGCAATGAACTCACTCCTAGAGTTAGTGGGTAACCAGGGTTTGAATTGGAACAGTGACTTGAAGCTAGTTCTCCTTCTTCCTAGGTCCATGGCTTAACCACTGGACTGTCCTCTTGATGTCATACCTCTTTGCTTATTAAATATTAATTGGTCCAGAAGCAAGCAAGACTTAGGACACTCTCCTGAAATATGGGAGAGTCAGGTTCAAGTTCCTGCTCCCATCAATTAAGTATGTTATACAATTAACTATGTTATACAAAGTATGTTATACAATTAAGCATGTTATAGAAAGTGGAACAACTTCAAGAGGTGAGATAGAAAGATCTGTCCCCAAAGTGTTTTAACCGCTAAGCTATTGAATAAAGGAAGAAGGGAACCAATCTGGTACATGCACCCTAAGGGATCTTATGAGCATGTCTATTAAATTGTGTTCCATTGGACAGAGAATGCCTAATTTGAGCATTCTAGAGGAGCTTCAGCATAAGCCAGATTTTGGGTATTAGGCTGTGCATATGCCAACTGACAGTTGTGTAGGAGCGTAGGGCATTTTATCAGTCAAAATGTAGGTGTCTAGGTGATAGGTAGAGGTTAAGCGGGTGTTTTGAGAATCAACACTTTTGAGTTAGGTGCCTAAATCACTTGGTAGATACAGCCATCTTTTAGATACATTTTTCACCACAGAGTTCAGTACCCTATTAACCATTGGAGTGCTGTTACTCAAACTGAAGATATACTTCTCACATTCCCAAAACCCACATATGGGATACAATTTGCATCAAAAACATAAGCTAGACAAGAAAAATAAGAGAACTGCAAAACTAAAATGGCACACTGTTCATTTCTTTAGATGAAATACTATATTTAAGGGACTTTTTGCCTCCAATTATGTGTACCGTATATTATTGTGTTGGGAGAGTAAAAGGTATCATATTATAAATCTTGTCTTCTTTTTTTCAAGACTGAAACAGTTATATACAATATATGTTCAGCTGAAAAATAATGAGCATAACTTTAAGATGGTTATGTTTGGGGCTGAATTAATATGTCTCACGATATCTTGTTTTAAACTAAATATATCAGCACTTTTGCTTTTGAACAAGGACGGGTATTGTAGTAGTAATCAACATAAAATAACCCCACATTGATCTCAGACGGTTCAATTGTATGTATTGCATTTAAGTATTGTTAACATTCCTACTATCTTTCAGTGCTTCATTATTATTGGTGTTCAACTTACAGTCAATATAGAGTGTACTCCAATATCATTTTTAGCTTCACCTGCATTTAGACAGCATTTAACAGATCTGAAGCTGTGTTGCAGAGGTTGACAAGTGTTTACATAACATAACAACTGAAATAACCACCATTATACAGGAATTAGTTATCTTTCCTGAAAAATATATGTCAAAGTCTTACCTCACACTAATACTGTATTCCCCTTGCTAGAGTCTTAAATTATGATCACCCACTCCCATAAATCTTAGGCTGCAAAAGAAGATTTATCTGCTACTTCTCAACCTTCTGTTTCACAACATTTAAGTACTTTTGAATAAAAACAACAACTACCAAAAAGCATTTGAAAGGCTCAAATACTTTACAACTACTGACCCACTCTTGTCTTCTCTAGATAGTAGCAGGCCATTTGTAGTATATTCCCATTCCTCATACAGCGGTATCTGAAGCAAGTCCTCATGCAGAGAACTGTAAAAGTGACTGACAAAGTAATAGCTTTCTGTCAGCAGTACACTACATGTGGGCACTTTCCCTGAACCACTAAAAACATCTCTCTTTACAGTTTCAGTTTGCCAGAATTGCCTTCCCTATACTGGATGTCTCTTGCAAGACCTCACTTAATTTCACAAAATGCTTATGATCCAGATTTAACACATAAGGTAGCTTGATGGAGCATTAGATTCAATGTACTAGAGCCTTAAACTCTTACACGAGGAAAACAAAATTTAGTGCTTGCAAAACTGACTGAGAATCTGAGAAGACAAACTGCAATATCTGTTTTAGGCCATTATACAATTCCTTTTTTTAACATTGATAAAAAGCACAGATAGCATCTATGAAAAGCTGCCTTGGAGACTACAGCAATCTTCCTTACCTGCATAACATGCTCAACATTGGACAGCAGCAGGGCAAGATTCCACTCACATGTGTTGCTTCACCTCAAAACTGGAGGATCACTTCTTGGGATGAGTGTGAGACATTTTCAAAGTCCATTAAGATCCTTGGTCTCTCAGCTGAATCTTCCAGCAATGACAGGAATTAGTGTCATTTGGGGTGTGTGTGTGTGTGTGTGTGAATTAGTGTCATTTGGGGTGTGTGTGTGTGTGTGTGTGTGTGTGTGTGTGTGTGTGTGTGTGTGTGTAGGATAGAGAAACAAATTAAATTTCACAAACACCAAAAAACAGCCTTCAGACAGTAATGACTTTAGGTCAATGGGCTGACCTGGAGGAATTTAAGTGATAACCTGTAAGTATATCCTTGACTCACCATGTCCCATCCCAGTTCTTCAATTTTAATCCAATATCAATAAGCTCACTACTTCACAAGCATAAATGAATTTATCACTGCACTCCCGAGGAAAGATTGCACACTGTCTGGAGTGGTTCAAAGCCATGAGTACCAACCTCAGGACAGACCATCAAACATCAGGGCAGACTCCCCCTTCCCCCACCTGGTGATATGTTCTATAATTAGACTTCACCAATGCTATGCAAATGTGAACTCCTGGATCACCATATCAATCTTACCATGGCATCACAGACAGTTCTCCTGGGCACTCCAGTCTATCTTGCCACCCAGGGCACATGTACACATCAGGGCTACAGTCAAATTAAGCTTCACAACTTCAGCTATGTCAATTGCGTAGCTGAAGTCGAAATAGCTTAGTTCAGCTTTTAGCACTATCAACTCAGCAGGAAGTCAAAGGAAGAACACTCTTCCTTCAACTTCCCTTACTCCTTGTGAAATGAGGAAAGAAGTCCTCCAGCTCGCCATTATTTCGAAATAATGGCTTGCAGTGTAAACATACTCTTTGTTATTTTGGAATAACGTCAGTTATTCCTAAATAATGCTGCTGTCTAGACATAGACCCAGGGAAGCTGGACTTAGTGGTAAATAGTCATTTACACTTAAAAATCACAACATATTCAGGTTCTTCTCAGCCCCAAAAGACCAATTACTTAATCCCAAGTTCATTGTACCTTATATCTCACACCAAAAATGACTCTGGTAGCCAGTCCTGTAGTAAACAAACTAAAGATTTATTAACTAGGGAAATGATGTGAGAGAGTTATTTACAGGCTAAAGCAAGCAACATAGAATTACAATGAGCCACAGTCTGTGGCTGCAAAAGGTGACAGAGATGTAATAGTTGGTTCACTGAATATCTTTTAAGTCTAAAACAGGTTAACCCCAGGGATCTTTGTTTTTTGTTTCTTAGCTCAAGGGGTCCAGACAGCAAAGTAAGATTGAGCTTCTCCTGATCAGGGATTTTTATCTCCTCCACTCCAAAGTCTAAACTTATTAAATGAGTTCATGTGTAGGTCTCTCCTTCCTAATGGGAGTTAGGAATGCAATCAACAGGATTCTCCTTTGATGCTACACAGTGTCCCATTTGTCGTCAATGAACAATCTCGTACACAGAACAAGTCCTTTACCTTAATAAAGCTTCTTTTCCTATTTGGTGAGTTAAACAAATACCCAGGTTTAAAACTCACTCAGTATAGCTTCTTGTTATAACCATCTTGTTAGTCTTTAAAGTGCTACATAGTTTCTCCTTTTGTTTTAGCAAGATCAGATTAACACAGCTACCTCTCTATTACTATCCAGTGTAACTTTGATACTAGAAACCTTGCAATGCCTCTCTGGCTGACAAGGGAAGGGTGGTAACTCCCTCCTGAATGAACAGGCTATCACCAAGTAATATTACTACCTGGTGACTCCTTTTAACCTTAAGAATACAAAGGCATAAACTGCTACATAGTTACATTATTCCTTACATATTGCTCATACACACATCACATCTTGGATTATGAACCTCATTCATTTGCAATCTTACACATGATCCTTTATGGACCAATACCCTCTAAGCAATGAATTTGTGTAGTGAGTTTGTCATGTCTGTGATGAGAGTTGTTTGCAAATTATAGGGCACCCTTTGCTAAAGGGCCTCTTTGTCACAAGTTAAACCAGATCTATGGTAGCATATTTAAAAAATGTGCTAGGTAGTACAGTTCCAAGCATGACCCATTTTCTTTGTTTAGATGGGACTTTGCAGTTAACCTTTAATGTTGACATGGGTTAGATGATTTGTCTTCTGTTTCAGTTACTTATATGCATTCAGAGAATGTGAACATTTTAGAAAATTAAAAATATATCCATAACAATGAACGTAAGTCATTTTTTACCCTGATCAATGGTTATCATGGAGCGAACCATGTATATATAATGCAGCAAGTTCTGTGCTATGTGGTAAGGATACTGCCCTACTTAGTAAAGTTCTGAGAGATCTACTAATGAAAAGAGCTGTATAAGAGCTATTATTGTTGTTATTATTAGAATACTGCCAACAGTTTGCTGGACATTGTTGGTTGTGAAAATTATAGCTTCTGATTGACAACAAGTGGTAGGATGTACACCAATGGCTTGATCCAGAATTCACTGAAGTCAATATGGGCATTCCACTGACATCTGCAAACTTTGGATAATTTCTTAGGACCTGATCCAAAGTCTATTCGAAATGAGTAGAATGGATCCTATTGACTTCAGCGGGCTTTGGAATGAGCTGAGCTAGAGTTTTTCCAATTCATTTTTGAGGCCCAAAGCTGTAAAAATCTTTGTAAATTAGGGTAAAGTTTAGCTATGTGGAACTAGGCTTATAGTTTTATAGTACTCCATTTTATAGTACTTCTAGCCATCTTTTGATGTCTGACTTCAGCATCTGCCCTTGTAAATCTTAGTTAAATGCCTCTTCTGATTCTAAATGTAAACGATCACATTATATGTCAGCAGTAATGTGTATGTCCATTACATCCACATAAAAATGCAGCATCTTCTACCAATGCAGCTCATGCTGTGCTCATCTCTATAAGCATCATTAATGCTAGAAAGGTAGATATATGCTAGTGGCAGCATAGTGCTTTTTGACAGTTGGCATTACAGCCGAGGAAGACTGGGTTTCCTTCTCCCATTTAACCTCTATGTATAGTTTAGAATACTCTGTGCTGCTGATTCATAGCTTTTATATTCATAATGCTTTGAACAGTGAAACCACTATATAGATTATGTAGGGTAATATCAGGTATGGCCTTTAGTTGTCACTTTGTACCAATATGAAAAGCAAATAATATAGAGAGTGTAAGATGCACTCATTGTTAACAATAAAACTCTCCATAAACTAGATGTCTCTGCTGATGCTACAAAAATGAAGTGGTCTGTCACAAATTAAAACTCGAGGTACTCAGAAATGAGTGAGGATTTGAAATGGCGAGGATCTGAAATGGCGAGGATCCTAAAAAAAAGGAAAAGAGTACTTGCAAGATGTTTGGGCAAGTGAAGTGTTGGAATGGTGCTATTTTTCTAGAGCATCACAGCAAGACACAAATGAAAAAGGTTCAAAGGATTTTTGTCATAGAAAAAAATATAACACTCTGATATTCATTCTTAACATGCTGCAGCAGTAGCTCGTTTGGTAAATGTAAAGGTTGCAAAGCTATTGTTACCAAGTTAGTATTAAGATTACAGAACCCACAAATTTTAGTGCTGTGATACATTGTCCAGTGCTTTAAGATGGTAAATGATAGATCTAGGGAGGACTGTAACAGCAGCAGTGCTCAGGGTTAATTGCAATGATTAGGAATGAGATTTAAACAGTTGAAGTCTTTTTTTCATGTGTTCAAGGAGCTGCTTTAACTCACACTTGAAGGTCAAGCAATGGCTCAGAAAAATTTCTAGTCTATTATCAAGATTATTTCCCCAGGCAAAATTCTGGGACCCTGAAGTGCTCATTTTTAGGTGGGAAATTTCAATAAAACTACAATTGCCTACATTTCAAGTCACTAGGCCATTTGTTCAGTTACGGGATGATAAGCAATTGTAGGTGCCTCTCAAGGTGATTTACTTCCACACACAGGCAATTTCCTGAGTTGAGCAAAGAAAAGTCTTAACAATATTTTCACTTAGTTATTGACTTCTCTCTCACAATCTCAAAATGCTTTATAAAAATTCAATTCAAATTCACATTTGTCCTAGCAACCTCACTGAATGCTTACAAATACATAAGAGGAAACCCGACTTGCTTATTTGTGTGTTAGCATTACCAAAATTAATATTAGATGATGCATTGATAAGAATGTGTTTAGTGTTTAGACTTTATAAAATGCTTGTAGGATGCTGCATACACTGATCTCGCTTTTAGCCAATGGTGTGAAAGGTGAATTTCAACCATTTTTCATTTGCAATATTTTAAATGGCAGTGTGGACCCTTTGGAAATCTAAGGCATGGTATGCAGACCAGCACCCCACCAATGGTCTGCAGACCACAATTGAACACCATTGCTATAAGGGAAGGGAAATAAGAAATACCAATAAAATGCAATTTATACGAGTATAATTTCATTGCATACGTATAAATAAAAAAAAATCACATCCTACCTGAAATAATTACACTGATACAAAAGCTGAGTGTAGACCATGCTGTAATAATACCTTTGGCATAATACACATATCAAAGGTGAAGTTTCCAAAACACACTGTTGAGATAAGTCTGCTCTCATTGAAGTCATTGACTTTTGCCCATAGACTTCAATGGGAAGTGGAATTAGATCAATAAGGCACACTCTGGGAAATCTTACCTTGAGCCATGTTATGTTGCTTGTCATAATATAGACTAGGTAACCTATTCACCAAAGACCCTGTTGTTGATAAGTGGGGGTTAAACCTTGTTGCCCGCCAACAGTGTGCAATGAGCTGTGTCATATTCACTTCATTGTGCCTGAGTTTGCAGAAATAAGAAGTAGAACTGTCCTGGTTTTGCTGTCATTGTCACTGTCTTTCATGTGACTGCCAGGGCACAGAATGCCTGCTGGCTCAACTTTCTTTTTACATATTTTTTGACATTGCATTTTAACTTAACACTGTCAGGTATGCTGTTGTAATTCTGCAGAGCCCAAACATTTTCAGCATTGAGAACTGCATTAGCAATTTTCTGAGAAACTGACGGCTTCCCTTAGTTTGCATGTATGTTTAGATCATTTTAAAAATAAAATGTAGTAAGTGCAATAATAACATTTTTTTCTCCTCACATTTTCCTTGGTAGATTAATAAAAAAGGAATATTTTATCTAAGTTATCTTTTACATTTTTATACATACAACATTTCCTTTTCTCCTGACCTCTGTTTTTGTTGTAGAGCTCAACTTAGAAATGCTTTTAAACTTTTTTTATAATTTATTATTTCAATATATTTCTGATTAGGATTTGTTTGTTAGCTGCTGTTATCAGTAAAAGATCAAGAGCACAGACAATGTTATTGTTTACATTCTACGCAAACAGTGAAAATTAATTCTCTTTTCAATAGTCTTACTATTGAAAGTGGGGAACTTAAATAGGTACATGAATTTAATAGTAGGCCATACAATGGAGCCATGATCTTGGTTAGACCTTAGTCTCTACTGTAAACGTGATTAATATAGAACAGAAATAATAAATCACTTGAAAATGCCTTGTCTGTGGCTTTCTCTAATATTTGCCCTGGCACAGCTTATGTTATTGGAGGCCATAGTACAATCACAATTTTTTTTTAAGAACTCTATTATTGTGTGGGTAATTTTGTTTCTCTGTGTTGGAAGACTTGACCCATAAGTATAAAAAATTCAATCAAAAGTAAAATGGATCTTGTGATATTAAAATAGTAATCAGTAACCTAACCTTCAAAATCCACCTTTTGAATATGAGTATATTTGATTATGGCATACATTCCTAACTCTAATTACCTAAATTTGAAAATTTTGGGTGAAAGCACTTTTTATATTAATGATGGCACAATGGCAAATGTTTTGAAAGGCTAATGTAACACTAACATGCAGAATCGAACCGGTGATCTCTGGAGCTCAGTGTAGAAGCCTCTACTGATTGAGGTAAAAGCCAACTTGCTCTCAGCTAAAGTTGTAGAGCAAACTCATTTGTTCTCTCTGTAAGTGGTCTAAGTGGGACAGTGAACCACACCCAGTGGGTGTGTGGGTTACACTAACATCAGATTTCATACTGTTGTAATCAAAAATAGTCATTTTTCAGCAAAATGGCTGTGAGATTCAGAAATGACAAGGTGGGTGAGGTAATGTCTTTAATTAGATCAAGTTTTGTCGGTGAGAGAGAGACATGCTCTCAAACTTGCACAGAGTTCTCCTTCAGCTCTGGGAAGAAGAGCTCTGTGAAGCTTCAAAGCTTCTGTCTCACCAAGAGAAGTTTCTCCAGTTAAATATACTACCTCACCCACCTTGCTTCTCGAATATCCTGGGACAGACACGGCTACAATAATACTGCATAGATTCAGAACTGCCAATTCTAATCTTAAAAAGACCATTTGGACTCAATTCTCTGCTACATTCAAGTTTGCTTAGTTTGGTCATCAACAAGTCTATTAAGGCTGTCCAATTCAGTGCTGGCCCAGACTCAGCATGAGTTACAGCAGCTTTTAAGGCATTATGCTAATGATGGACCAGCATAGCATAACACTATCAACCTTCCTTTACCTATTCTGACAGACCATACTCCCCATTCAGCACTATGCTGGAGTGAGGCATGGCTGATGCAGAAGCCTGATTCACTGTCTTTATACAAGCTGGAAAATCTTTTCTGGTCTCTTATAGCAAGAATCCAGCTTCCTTTATAGCATGTAAGCAATGCAATGGGACTCCAGCACAACAAATCTTGCCCTTTATTTCATGATCTATGCATTGTAAGAAGCATTTATTACCAGCGAACTTGCAGCTTGCTGTGGTGAGCAAAACTGGCACAATTTCTTCTAAGAACAAGTACCCCTGCATCCGGATTATTAGGTTTTCTATTGCTACATAATTTTAGTTGGATATTATACTGCCTGTTAATTTTCAAAGCATAGTTATACTGAAAAGTTAGTAATAATAACCACAAATTCATGAACTGTGAAATTGGTGCACTGAAATAAATTGCATTAATTTGGCACTGGAGCTGAATGCTGTCAAGTAAATCCTTAGAACATGATAATAAAAATACAGCAAAAACATAATGATTCACCCTGTGAATGGGTCTTTTAAACAGAAACACTCAGTTGTGTCAATCAAAAAGAGTCAACATTTTGCAGTTGTCATGGCGTCCCAGCTCTACGAAAAGATTGAACTCCAATAGTGAGTTATTCCTCTCTGAGGAGAAAGAATGTATAACACAGGCCTTGGTTATACACAGAAGTTGTGCGACTTAGGTTAATGTTTTAGTTAAATTAGTCAAACCCTTCTGTAGACACTTGTAGGATGGTTTTAGTGTAATTTATAAATTTAAGGATAACTACCCAATCTTTTGCACCTATTTAACTAGATCTATTTCAGATCACACCTTCACTTTTACCACAACTTTTCATGTATGCAAGTCCATAGACACGGATTCTTCGGTTCTTAGTAGAATATATTTCAGCATAGGTGCTAACTGGCAGAACACAGTGCAGCTTGGAACTGATGGATGTCAGAAGCGCCACTTTCAAAAACCCAGCAACATGGCGTTCAAGTTCTTTAGGCAGACTGTGTTCCTGCAGTGTTGTTCCCCTCTAAAGATTTTGTAAAACTTCCCTAGTCTAAGGGCTTCTTCACACTGGCAAAATGGTGTCAGTTTAACTAAAGGCTGCTCTATAATTAAAACTTAAATTGGCATAGCTATGTCTCTCAGGGGTATGAAAAATCCACACCCCTAAATCTCAAAGCTATGCCGAACTAATCCTCAGCATACATAGCAGTAAGATAAAGAAGAATCCTTCCATCTGTCTAGCTATTACCTCTCAGGAAGGTGGGGCTAGCTGCAAGGATGGTCATGGGTATAGTATGGGAGAAGGATTGGGCATTGCCTGCCAACAGAGACAAGGCACAGAAGACATGCAGGTTCATGTACCACTCCCTCCTCCACAATTTCTGCAAGTTCCAAGCTGCCCTAAGAGGGCTTGCTTTGCTCAGCTTGCTGTCATTCCCATGCTGAGCTCCCTTCCCCTGGCTTTTGTCTGGCTTGGTCAACCCATCTCCCCAGAAGCCAGACCCAGCCAGGGAGCAGAAGAGGTGGAACAGAGCCACCTTTCCCACTGGGTGAAGTTGGCTGCTCTGGTTTACTGCCTCAGCAGATGGATACTGTCTCCTGGATTCCCTAGTGCCCATTGTTGTCACCCTCTACATGCACTGGGTGCCCTGCTTGGCCAACATCCTGTTTTCTGTACAGATGTGAGTGCCTACAGAGGGAGTGGAAAAGAAGCATCATGAAAGTGAAGGGGATGGGATAGACTAGGGGGAAGAGAAGGGTGACAGGAATGGGACAGGAGGTAGTGGTAAAGGGAAAGGAAATTATTTAGTCCTGGTCTACATTACAAAGTTATGTCAATGTACACGGCCTTGCATTGACCCAGTTGTGTTTGTGTCTACATTTAAATATCTCTCCCATTCATGTAAGTTGGCCCATAAGTATAAAAAAATTCAATCACTGACATAGTAATACCACCTCCCCAAGTGGCATTGAGCCAAAGTCAATATATGGTTGTCAGCACTGTGCTCCCTATGTTGACCCTAACAGTCCTCCACAGGTTCTGTTCTTATTACCATTGTGAACTCCACCGCCCAGGGGTTATGGAGACCAGACACCCCTTTTCCCTTTAAAGCCTCACAAATTTTTGAAATTCCCTTTCCTGACTGCCCGACTTGGTGATCGTTACTAGTAAACTCTCCACTGTTGAGTGCAACTGCCCGAATGACCACGTTAGGCACCAATGTGCTCCTGCTGGAGTAGAAAGGAGATATTTGATGTTGTGTGCCCGTGGGGAGAAGAGGCTATGCAAGGACAGCTCCAAACCAAGTACAGAAGTAGCAACATCTCTGAATAGGTTGTTGGGGATGCAAGAGAAGGGGTATGACAAAGAACAAGAGTGGTGCTGCATGAAAACCAAACAGTTACAGCAGACATACCAGGAGGTCAGGGACGCTAATAATTGATCTGGTGTCAAGCCATCAACATGTCAGACATTATACACAATGGAGACCCACTACCACCCTGCATCACACCATCAATACCTCGGAGGAGTGAGGAAGAGGAGGAGGAATATGCCAAGACTTATTTTTTACACCATCACAATTTAGCCAGTTCTGACTATTGAGCATGGGCAAGCCTGATGCAGGGGAAGGAACCATGGGTAAGAGTGTATATAAATTTACTATTACAGGGATACCCCTCTCCAAAAAATGGCAGAACACAGCTTTTGACTTTTTGTTAATTTATTTGTGCTGGAAGAGGTAATGATACAAAGAAGAAAGTCAGAGGTGCTCTATGCTTTTCATCTTCCTCTATAGTTAAGGGGGAGGGCATGCAGAGCAGTTTCTTTATGCATACAGGAAAGTCCCTTAAATCTTTCTAAGAAAGCTAGATGAAACTTTCATGGAGTTACTCTGCAATATTCTGCTAATATGCACTGTACAAACTCTGTGGAAAGATAGTCCCTTCTCCACCAAAAAAGAAAAAGTGTTCATCATAAAATGTAGTTGACAAGTTTTGTCAGAAATATGGATTGTCTTCTGTCTATGATATGTAGGGGGGGAAAGCTATAATCGTGGAAGATCTCAATTTCAGTGTCATGATGGAGATTCAATGCTGACATTGCTAAAACATCCTTGGAATTTCTAAGTATTGTAGATGATGATTCCCTACCTCAAGAAGTGTTGCTTCTAGCACCCTGGAGTTCTGTATTAAACCCCATCCTGGGAGATAAAGAGAAACTAATCACAGAACTAAACATTAATGGTAGTTTAGGTACAAGTGATCATTACTTGATCGCATTTATAATGGGCAAACAGAATATAATATAGGCAATGATGTAAATACTTGATGTTTTAAAAGGGCCAGTTTCACTAGCTGAAAACAATTATGGTCCAAATCACCTGGGAGGTAGAATTTAATGGATTTGAAAATATGCCTTATAGTATCACACTCTATAAGCTCAATCTATTTACCTTAACTAAGATAAGTTTAAGGGGTCACTTGATTACAGTCTATAAGTTTCTACATGCAGAACAAATATTTGATGAGGGCTCTTCAATGAAGCAGAAGATGGTATAGTGCTATCCAGCAGTTGAAAATTGGAGCCAGACCATTTCAGACTGGAAATAAGGCATACTTTTTTAACAATGTGGTTAATTAACCATGACATCAGTTTACCAAGGATGATTGGTAGATTCTTCATAACTTTAATTTTTTTTAAATCAAGATTTGATGTTTATCTAAAAGATATGCTCTGTGAATTGCTATGGGGAAGTTCCACTGCCTGTTCTGCAGAAGCTAGACTAGATAATCACAGTGGTAGCTTCCAACTTTGGAATCTCTGAATCTCTACTGCAGAGTAACAAAAATAATGACTATGATAAAGAGACAAATCCTGGCTCATGTAGATTGGTTTAGCTCCATCGACTTCAGTAGATAAGGCGCTCCATTGAATTCAGGGGAGCTGCTAACTGAGGCTTTAGCCCAAAGACCATTTCTTTTACAACTCTTAAGCTACAGTATGTTTTAGTCAAAACTGGAAGAAATATAGTTCCCTATTTAATAAAGGTCACTTAGATAGTGATTTTAAGTGTGTGGGATTGGGAAGATAATGGAACTGAGCAAAAAGAAAGAGGATGACAGGAGAGAGGAAACAATTAGCAAAGTAACTTGATATATGTTGCTACATGGATACAGAGGGAGACAACAGAGACTCTGAACTAAATCTTTGGAATTCTGAGTTTTAAAAGGATTAAATATAAGTCCTTTAAATCAATTAAATATCAAAAATTCAGAATTTCAGCTACAAAAATTATTGTGAGGGAACAATATGTGGGGATGCTGATTAAAAAGAGGTGTGCAATCCTCTTGCTAAGGCTTGTAGGGGATTGATATTATTTGATTGAATGCAGTTCTTACAATGATATAATGAAAATCAGGTTGCTCCTCTAATAAAGGAAAGGAAATTCCTTTTCCATGAAAGAATGATTAGTTCTATCTCCTCTCACGGAGCACAGCATTCCCTGCTTGTAATTGCAACCTTTGTACATCTGGTTGTCAAGACTAGACTGGAAACAGACTACAGTACAAGCTTATATAATGTATATCTTTCACGTCTGTCATTTTTTCCATTGCTGTCTTTCATTTTTTTTTATAGTATTTGTTATTGTAAAAGCAGGGCTGATTACAAGCTCTTGATTTTAACTAAATCCATTCACAAATAATTGCTCTTCAGAAGCATGGACAGGAAAGGTAGAACCCCTGAGTACTTCAGATATGGCTATTTATGTAATTGGGCCATTCCCAGTCATCCATTACCAGGCTACACACAAATATTAATATTTCTTCTAGGGTTTAAATTATATTGAGCTTCTCAGGTTCAACCTGCTTCATTAAAATTGATAATAAAGAGTGATACTTTGTAAGTATAAGAATTCAGCTCTATCTGCCAAAGCAGACTGTGAAGAGGTTCCAAAAGATCTCACAAAACTAGGTAATTGAGCAACAAAATGGCAAATGAAATGTAATGTCGATAAATGTAAAGTAATGCACATTGGAAAAAATAATTCCAATTATACATACAAAATGATGGGGACTAATCAACTACTCAAGAGAGAGATCTTGGAGTCATTTTGGATAGTTCTCTGAAAACATCCACTCAATGTGCAGCGGCAGTCAAAAAAGCAAATAGAATGTTAGGAATAATTTAAGAAGGGATAGAGAATAAGACACAGAACATCTTATTGCCTTTATATAAATCCATGGTATGTCCACATCTTAAATACTACATAATGGAATGGTCTCCTCATCTCAAAAAATATATATTGGCATTGGAAAAGGTTCAGAAAAGGGCAACAAGAATTATTAGGGGTTTGGAATGGGTCCCATATAAAGAGAGATTAAAAAGACTAGGATTTTTCATCTTAGAAAAGAGAAGACTAAGAGGGGATACGATAGAGGTCTATCATGACTGGTGTGGAAAAAGAGAATAAGGAAAAGTTATTTATTTGTTCCCATAACATATGAACTAGGGGTCATTAAATGAAATTAATAGGTAGCAGGTTTAAAACAAACAAAAGGAAGATTTTTTTCATGGAGCGCATGGTCAATCTATGGAACTTCTTGTCAGAGGATGTTGTTAGAAAAAAAAAACTGCCCCCCCAGTAAAAAGTTTGGCCAGGCCGCTCTTGCTATAGTGGGCTGCATTACTCCTTGGGTGCCGCACCCTTCCTGCATACCATTGCCTTTAGAAAAAGGGAAGGTGTGAAAAGGGGAAAATAGCCTCAGACGCTCCCACCCGTCACCTTGGCGTGAGAACTGCGGGGCTTACCTGGTCGCATGAAACCTGCACAGTTTCAGCCCAACCCCTGGGACACAGACCCCCACTTGGTGACCGTTGGGCCATATATGGTAATATGCAAGCGCGGGAAAGCGATGTGCAGATCAATACCCATCGCACAGTTCATTCGAGGAGGTCTTCGCAACACACGTACCACCATGCGTGTGCCTTCCCGTATACTCCAAAGCGCTGCCGGCCTAATCAACTGACCAGCCACCTCCCGACTCGGCGTAACTAAGGCCTTCGCAACCGAACCGATATCTTTGAAATGTTCCGTGTGCTGTGTAAGTTGGTATGTATGATTTGATTTTCTTTGTTGTATAAGCTTAGTGTTGTAGTTGTTTTGGGTAGTACATAGAGTTTGTAGTTATCACTGTTATTTAATTAGTGTAGCTGGATTTTTAGAATAGAGACTATTCCTTGCCATTCCCATCCTTATATCTCTGACACGTTTAACTAGAAATTGTAGAATAAATATAATAAATACTGTAAATTCATTATTAACACGGTCTATTAAAAATCTTAGAATAAATACTATAAATTCATCACTGTCATAAATAAATATCCTTTATTTGCTAAAACTGTCCACCTGGTTCTGTCCTTCCCCCCTTGGGTATGCATCATCGGACCTGTGGTTCTCACGACAGTTGTAAAGACCAGGACTTTAATAGAGTTCAAAAAAGAGCTAGATAGATTAATGGAGGTTAGATCCATCAATGGTTATTATCCAGGATGGATAGGAATGGTGTCCCTAGCCTCTGTTTGTCAGAGGCTGGAAATGGATGACAGGCGAGGGATCACTTGATGATTCCCTGTTCTATTCACGCCCTCTGGGGCATCTGGCATTGGCCACTGTTGGAGTACAGGAAGATGGACATTTGGTCTGACCCAATACGGTCATTCTTATGTTCTTAAGTAATTAAACCCATATGGTTAACTTGCTGCAGAAAGTAGCCAAGCAAGAACATTTCCAGAGTGATAATTCATAGGACTCTGTAGAACAAGTAATGGGAATACTCATATACAGTTAACATTTGCATTCATTTACATCCAAACTAAAGGCAGTTTTAGTAGAGGACTAAGTAAAATCTGAATCCAAGGAAGAATGCTGAAGAAGAAGTGTAGAATAGTGATAGAAATGTAGCCGTGTTAGTCTGGTGTAGCTGAAACAAAAAACAGGACTGTGTAGCACTTTAAAGACTAACAAGATGGTTTAATAGGTGATGAGCTTTTGTGGGCCAGACCCACTTCCTCAGATCAAATAGTGGAAGAAAATTGTCACAACCATATATACCAAAGGATATAATTGAAAAAATGAACACATATGAAAAGGAAAAATCAAATTTCAGAACAGAAGGGGGATGGAGGGAGGGGAGGTAAATGTCTGTGAGCTAATGATATTAGAAGTGATAATTGGGGAAGCTATCTTTGTAATGGGTAAGATAATTAGCGTCTTTATTCAAACTTGAGTGTAAAGTGTCGAATTTAAGCATGAAGTGGTGTCTAATAAAGAACATCACATAAGCCATTTCCCCACCACACACAAACACACACAAAATCCTATTTATAATTCTAAGTAGGGGTAGTAATAGTAGATGTATCTGTGTCAACAAAGACATTGCCATTTTAACAGATGATTGAAAAGAGATTACTATAGCAATAATTGAAATGCTGCTGAATGTGAGTGACAGTGTGAGGCCCAGAACCATGATGGCAGTCTGCAGGCAAAATAATATGGTTCCTGTCTCATAAACAAGTTATTATGTACTTTTTGAAGTATACTTTTTGTTACTAAAAAGAAGTCTTAGAAGGAATGTTAAGATATGACACAATGAAAGGCCCAAGCAAGGTTGAAAGCATATAGTAGTTGTGGTTAGCAGTTTCCCCCTACTTTGTCAAATGCTACCATACAAAGTTGTAACAACACACTGATGGTGGTCCCACCACAAAACCTAAGGAAATGGTGGTGTCATATTTGTGAAGTGTTGATGTCAAAAACAACTAGACTCAGTTCACCTGTATCCAAGGCAGAGAGCCAGATATCTGTAAGAGCAGAGTAATTCCAGATGTACACCAGATATACACAAGCATAAAGGGAAACAAGTCCTGTATTATGGATGATTTTGTTAGTTATTTTTTAAAGCCTCATCCATCTTTTGTTCCTGGTTCTTCTTATGACCATGAGGCAATAAACCAGGCAAAGCAGCACAAGCATACAGCTGAGGGTGTATCCTGGTACACTGACTTAGTTGGAATTGTACACATACCTCTGAGAGTAGGGAAAGAAGGAAAATGGTAACACTGAATTATGGATGTTTTATTATGAAAAACAGACAGAAAAAATCATCCACAGCCAGTATTCTTTTAATCTCTCTCAGCATATGCACAATTTGCCCAACCATTTGATGGCACCAGTCAGGTGAAGAGCCTACCATCAAAATAAGACAGCGAGGGCACGTCTACACAGTAGCGCTAAAGCCAAAATAAGCTATACAACTTCAGCTACGTCAATTGTGTAGCTTAAGTCAAAATAGCTTAATTTAGCTTTTGGAGCTGTCTACACAGCAGGAAGTCAGAAAAAGAGCATTCTTCCTCCAACTTCCCTTACTGCTCATAAATTACGGGTTACAGGAGTCTGAGTAAGTCCTCCATCTCGACACTATTTTGACATTATGTCAAAATAACTACTTGTAGTGTAGACATGGACTATGTTATTTTGGAATAACATCAGTTATTCTGAAATAACACTGCTGTGTAGACATAGCTGGAGTCATTAGAAAAAACCCATTTAAAGAAATTGGCTGTGCAGTTGCCCTGTTGTGCTCAAAACCAGGTCACAGATGACTACAGGCACCTTGATGGATCAAAACCTTGAAAAAAAATGTTTGGGTCAATGCTGAGAGCATGATTAACGACTGTTGTCAGCTACCACTCATTGTGCCAAGCAGATTTCACCGTCATATCCTGTGGTAGCAAATAGGACCATAAAGGGCATGTAGAAGACAGGCAAACTGGCTGGTAGTTAAAAAGAGCTTCATACAACGGCAAGTAACTGTTCTCACAGATATTGGCCATCTCACAGCAAATATGGGGCAGTATTAGCAGTTCTGGAAACAGAGTTGCATGTCAACTCCCAGAAACAATATGTATAACTTTATTAGGCTCTCCAGTGATCAGGTTACACTAGACAGGTGACACCAGTGAGGAGCATAGTCCTCTGCTGTTGAATATTTATTTTTTAAATTAAAAAATATAAATAAAGTCACTGATAACCATCAAGTTAGTGTAAGACCATTATACATACATTTATTATGCATGGATTTGACAGTCCATGTATCAAGTTTTATGCACGTCTTACTTCAGATCTAGGCATAATAAGGCTTATAATAGACATCGAAATATAACAGATGACATTTTAATAGATAATTTTTAGCTACAACAAAACACCGTATAAGATACCATTTAGATTTTTAAACATACATTAAAAAGCACAGCTTTCGACATTAGTGCCTCCAGTTGGACATTAGCTGTGGTGATGTAAGTGATTAAACATAGATTTAGTTACTCTAGTTTGAAAGCTAAGAGATAAGTTAAGACTAAGCTCAGTCAGTGAACACCATTGAAATCAGAAGCACTAGGGGGTACTTTTTGTTTAGAACTGTAGGAAGAAGTAAGCTGAAGGACGTAAGGGAAAGTAATGCAGCATGTAGCTTTTAAAATAAGTATTTTATATTTCAGAATATGATAATACATAATACTGTCAAGTTATTCTTATAGAACTACATTTTCCCATTTGTCTGTTGTGACTTTTGAATGCTTTTATATAAATTTATATGCTTGCCTGGTAGGAAATTTTCTAAGAAGGAGATTAAATTGGGTTCAATTGTTTTTCATTGAAATCATCTGACAAAGCTGCAGTAGAATTCAGCTTAACATGATCAAACATTTTATAAATGTTTGCAGCATAGATACCTTTTACCTTACATCAGTTGGGGACCTACACGAGAAAACACAAACACAAAAGGGGGATTTTTTTTCCTTGAAAAGAAAAGGGAATAAGAGCCCAAAAGAGATATTTTTTAAAAAGGGAAGAGAAACTGGCACACAAATACACACAATTTATTAAGAGGCAAAATAAGGTTACTCTGTTTTTATTCCTTCATAAAGAATTTTTACACATATAAAAAGATTTTAAAAATGCTGTTTACGTGTTCACATTACAATGCACAATATTCTTCTTCTTGGCAGGAATTTCAGAGGGAGGCTATTTTGTATTTCTTTAGAACGCCAAATATTCAATATGAGATACAAATATCTAGTTCTCTGAATTGTTAGAAAGGATGTTGTGATAAAGAAACATTCATGTATTTGGGCTCTGTCTTGTAACAATATTTTTTAACAAAGTAAAAGATTGCTCACTCCTGAAATCATTATGGACAGCAGTCTAGAAACATAAAACATCTTTCTAGGTAAAGTAAGATGCCTACATACAATAAATAAACAGGTCACATAATGCATCAGATCAGAGAAATGGGAAAACTCACTGCCACTCTCCACCTTCGTAATAATTTTTTTTCCTAGAAGGAGACTTTAAGACTTTGATCTAGCTCTGCAAAAAATGTCAATATCTTGATTGCTTTAAATTTCTACTTTTGAGATCTTGCTAAATTAAAGAAAGTTTGCTCTTTAATTCATATGCAGACTTCAATGATGGTAAGTCACCTTGGCAAGGGTGCCTAGAGTTGCAACCCACCTTGAATCCCTGATTCTTTGGAAGAACAAATCACCAAAGCACATAGGTTTCCCTTGAAAGGGATGGGGCCAAGCAGGCAAGAAGCAGCGATTAAATTTCTCTCCCTCTTCTGACAAGAATTCTCCAATTTGAAAGACATTATCTCATTATTTTATAGCTCTTGTGTAAACCACACGTCTTCTGGGTGTGGTGTGATGTCTCATTTAGTGGCCCTTAGAACACTTACAGCGAGAATAAAGAGTGTGCTTTACAACCTTAGCTGAGAGCCTCATGGCTTTTAGCTCATGCAGGAGAGGCTCTTGCAATAAGCTCCAGAGGCCCCACATTTGATTCTATCAGTTGGGATATTAAACTTGCCCAATGTATGCAGGACACTCTGTAGAAATAATAAATTAAATTGCACTAAGTAAATTAATAGTAAGGTCAATCCAACTGAATCCATGATAATAAAACAGCTGAAATGTAGGCACTCTGGTACAGTTACAGAGTATACTATATTGGAAGTATCATATGCTGTTAACTGGTGTTATCTCAACAGTTTTATTTCAACAATTGTAATTCAGGTAAGAATTTTTATTATTGTACACCAATAGTCATCTATTGTTTTACTAATTTGCATAATTTTTGCTCAAATGTAGCAGGGGGCATGATTCTCCCCCGACTACCTTTCTACCTCAGTTTCCCATCTGCCAAAAGAGAGCAATACAGGTTGTACCTCCTTTAACCGGGACTCTCTGGTCCGGCAACATCCGTGGTCCAGCAGAATCACAGATTTTTTTGGAGGGGAGGGGGGGCGGTGACTCAGCCAGGAGCCCCATGTGGGGGAAGGGGCAGGCAGCACAGGCGGGAGTTCTGGCCCCAACTGTTGGGCAGTAGCGGGGGGTTGGCAGCAGCCAGGGAGCTCTGGCCCCAACAGCGGCTAGGGAGCTCCGCCCGTGGAGCCACAGATAGCCAGGCAGAAGTGGGGCCAGGCTGGAGCCCTAGCAGAGGGCAGTATTCAGCACAGGCCTCGAGGGGAGGGACCTCCCTGATCTGATAAATCCCCTCATTTGGGACTGGTCAGGTCCCGAGGGTGCCAGACCAAGGAGGCCCAACCTGTACTAAATTAACTGATGGGGACAACAGTGATGATTACACTGTTATATAACAATTCAGCAGAACTCACACAGCACATTTCCCTGAGCTTTCCAAAATATTGTCAACAGTGGATTGAGGTCAATGCAAATATCTGGGCTTCACTTCTACTACAGCTAGAGGTGAGGGCTGGGCTAAGCAATCCCACCCACCTTTAATACAAAATTAGCCATGAAACAATGAAGCATGACAATACAATTTTTTTTCATTAAACCAATAGCAGGTATTAAAATAAAAAAAACCCCATATATTTCTATCAGATTCAGTATGTTCCCTCAGCAAAAGCAGAGCAGACTTCCCAGGAAAGAGAGTACTGACCAAGACAAATTACTAAGGTTTGACATTGACAGGTGTATTGTAATTGCACAGTAATAAGAACAGGAAGGGTGGTCAGATCACTAGTACAATGTTACTCTTGCTGTACAGTTAATATTACAATACTGTACAGTATTTTTAGTGCTCTAGATGTACAATGGAATAGTTCGGGCAATTATATAACCATTAAAAAGAAATATTGAGATAATACCACTAGTGTGGCCCCACCCACTCATCCTGAAGAATCAGTTGTGTTCTTCTCTGACAAAGTAGTACATGTAAATAGTAAATAGCATGCTAGAGTGCGTTCCCCACATGGTACCTGGCTGCACTTGGAGGGAGAGCCAGGCTTAACTGATCATGAGTTCCAGTGGGGTAGGGGCAAGCTGGTTAGTATAAAACCAGAAACCTGAGAGCAGAAGAAGGCTCCAGAGAGTGATTCTGCAGTCACTCTCCGGGAACAGAAAGATGAGGAGGAGAAGGAAACAGAGAAAGCCCAATAAGTCCTAACCCTAGTTCTGAAAAAGAGTGAACCATGGAAGTTACAAGGAAGAAAGGCTGAGAAAGGCTGGGCAGGAAGATGACCAGAGAAACAATAGTAAGGAGTGGGACTGTGCAGAGCTTGGCTATTGATGATAGGGCCTTGGTTTCCCCACCAGCCACTTGGAAAGTGGCACAAGACAAAGATACTTGGAATGGAAGACCATGCAAGACAGCATCCGAACATCTAGTCCAGTGGGACTGTAAACCTCATTTTTTGAGGAATAAGGGTTCTTTCTAAAAAGGGGGGGGATTGTACAAAAAAACCCCATCTAAACTGCTTTTTTTTTTCCAAAAAACTTCTTTCGAAAAAGGGATTGGAAGAATATATGCAAATTTGTGCCTAATTTGTATATCTTCTTTCGGAAGGCGAGGGTAGTCTAGACATGCCCTTGGTGAGGTTAGCTTAGTCCTATTCCATCAAGGCCTAGAAATCCTTTTGGTTCTTAAGACTCTGAAGGGTTGGTAAGTGATCCCAGGCCAATCCACTCCATCGGGTTCCAGGTTGGAGTCCTTACACCACAGGGGTAGAATCAAGCTGCAACAAATCCTCCTTCTGTGCCCTGAGCTCCTTCCTACCTCCCTTTGTTGAGAGGTACAATTATCCCATCCCTAGGATGATGTCTTTTGGTGGTTTTTCATCAGCTAACTGGCAGGACTTCCCCTTCTCCAGCCGGCTTGCTCCTCTGGTAACCACCTTGTTCCTCTGCTTCTCTACTCTTCCCGGGGGGGGGGGGGAGGGGGATTGTGTAATCTCCATCTCTGGAGATATTTAAGAGCAGGTTAGATAGACATCCATAAGGGATGGTCTAGACCGTATATTGGGTCTTGCCGTGAGGGTAGGGGACTGGACTTGATGACCTCTCGAGGTCCCTTCCAGTTCTAGCGTTCTATGATTCTTTCATTCTTCCAGCTGCTGTGAGCCTTCCAATCACCACTGCCTCGTGGTTGCTGTATTAACTCCTTAATCGCCATGCCAATGGGGTCTGTACATCCCATGACAGGAGGGGACTATATGACGACCTTGCCCAAGAGCTGAATCACAAAGACGAAGCACTCTCTAAGCCCATGGTGTCCAACACACTAGCCACTAGCCACTTGTGGCTATTTGGCCGGTTGAGTGTGACTAGTTCGTTATAGCAGTAGCCACTATGGGCATTTCTACACTAGGAAATTATTTCAAAATAACTTACTTTGAAATAATAACTCCCAAAATAACTATTTAGAAATAAGCGTTATTCCTTATGGAGTTATTATTTTGAAATAGCCAACCCGTTATTCTGAAATAACGCACTTGGTAGTGTGCTTGTTATCCTCCTAGTGTAGACGAGGGATTAAGTGGTTACTGCTACAGAACTGGTTGGACACCGTGGCTCCAACCAAAGGCAAGAAAGAGGGGCCATAGTGCAAACAATGAGCAGAAGGGGACCCCAGATGAGGTGAGAGCTAAGGCCCAAATCCAGGCACAGGGGGGCATATCTACAATGAGAGGACCCTTAATGAGAAGAAAATCCAACTTAAATGATGGCATATTACACAGCCAGTAAACCTTGCAAACCTCTGAGGAATCAACTCTCATACTTCACAGTTATGTATGCCTATAGCTATCTAAAACTGCTCCTCACTTATGAGTCTCTCCTGCCCACCATGAAGTGATCTGAATGCCTTCCAGACTTTGTACTGAAGAACAAAGCTTACAGTATTTTACCTTAAAATAAAAAGGTAAGACTTGTTATATATGCAGAAAACAATTCTAAAAAAAAGTCTTACATGTCTACCGTCTTATAGTTAGATAACCTAATTTATTAAGAAACATTGAGTACAATTGAAATAAAAACTATGAAAAAATAATTTTAATTTATGTGGGCAAATACTTTTGGACCTTTCAATCAAAGGCAATAATACTAGACTTGCACAGACCATTTTTCTTACCATCATGACTTCGTCTGTCTATGACACCTTGCCTGTCATGCCTAAATGCATTTATGATGATGATAAAGTTGGAGAAGGGTTACTAAAAGACATCAGATTTGCACCACATTCCACTCTCAGCACCCCACTCTTCTTCCCACAGAACACAAACTTAAAAATCTGCAATCATTACCACTTCACTCCAAGTCTATATCCACAAAGGGAAATGCTTCCTACTCTTCTATATGACTCACTCAAAGCCTCGTCATGAAAGGCCCTATCAAGCTAACGTTGAAGTCAAAAGAAGCCTTTTTTTTTTAAATTCTTATGGGAGTTTGATCAGGTTCACAAGGATATAGCCTGCAGGCCCGTTTTCTCCCCTTTCATCCATTTTCTTTGCCTGTTCCCACTGCTTTATTTGTTACCCTTCCCAATCCTTTCCCAGAAGCTACACTTTCCTTCTTTCTCTCCAGCCTCTTGCCACCATTCCTCCCAAAACACTTAACCTATGGCCTGTGCATCTCTCCCCACATGCTTGATCTCATATCAAGCTCCTATTTGAGATACCATACTTGGAGATTTCTTTTGTTGATGATGCCTCTATTATTTTCCTCAACTCTGAATTCTGTCTGTCCTCGTGGCTCTTCCTGGAATGTCACAAACAGCATATGTAGCAGCCAAAAAGGCTGCAGACATAACAGGTATGTGAAAGAGACAAGATCTGACAGCTGCTGAGTGCTTTGACAGAACTACAGAGCCGGTTGGTTCCAAATTTGAAGTCTTTCCTTTCACTCAGGAAGGAATTAATTATTTATGACTGGATTTGGCAGAATTCAATTGGCAGATAAAGTCAACAGATATTATCAATGTTAATTTTAAGCATTTTTTCAATATACATTTATTTACATTTTCATTTGTGCTACTTTGTGGGGTTTAGGCATTTTTTTTCTATATATTGGTTTAAATTTTCAGTTTGTGGGAAATTATGGGAGGGTCAGACAGTAACTATTTAATGACAGGAGACATAATTTTATAGCCTTTGAAACACAAAATGTCAATACCACATTTCAAATTATGTAAATTAAATATCTTAGATCAAACGATAGTAAGTTCTCAAGAAGCATACATTTTGATCTTTATCAAAGGAAATTTTTTTCATCAGTTTGGGTATATAGTGAAATTGACATTTGCCACTTTTCCTTCCAAGCCTACCTATGTCACAGCATTGTACATATACATCCAGTACAATGCTAGGAAGGACTCCAACAATTATGGATGGGGAGACACGAGCATGTAGTATATTGTCAGAATAGACATAGATTAGGAATGACGAGAAATTTTTACCATAACAAAACTGACAGCATCTATTCTGAATACCAAACTAAATCTGATCTGTATAGTATAAATTTAAAAGCTGCCATAATTTGGGACTGCTCTTGTCTTTTATGAAAACCTGAAATGATATATTATTCCTATTAGAGATATGATTGTCTTTTTTCTTCATTTTTTGTCTTCCTTTTTGAAGTAAAACACAGATAAAATACAGACTAAATGAATTTATTGTGTGTTTGTCACTAAATTCAATAAATGCTTAAATAAGATGTCACATTAACTTTACACATTTCAGTTACTCACTGGACAGAAAACCCCAACACTACAAAATTAGATGCATTTTGTAAGGGCTGGCACTGCAATTGTAATTAAGAAAATAAAGATTGAATCATAATAAAGTACAGAATCTTTGTTTGGCTGTATATGCATAAAGACTGGTTTATGAGTGGATTTTTGTCCCTTTTTATTTCTATGTAATAAGCCTTTAGCATTCTGATTAGCTTTTTGTCACTTATTCTGTATCTTGGCAGGGGAGTAGACTAGATGACCCTTGTGGTTTCTTCTAATCCTATGATTCTATGATTTCAACAGTAGTGAAGGAGAAAGAATCAGGTGGCTTGATCATATTATAGAAAGATAACTAAAAACCATGCTACAAGATTCATATACATTATGGGCCTAACCCAGTACCGACTACAGTCCCCAAGCAATGGATGAGGCTCATAAGTCATAAAAAGACTTCTGTTGTCCAAGTTAATGCTACATGAAGGGCAGTATGGATAGGGCTTGGATTGCCTTTTTGCATTCTACTGGTAGTGGATTCTGGACCTAAAGTTCCAGCCTTGTCCCCCAGAAATGTGCCTCTTGCACTGCCCAGATCTGCTGGACATGCCAAGCACATGGAAATTCCATCATTTCATCAGTGGAAAATGACAGACACAGACCCTGTTATCTCCAGTGGAGGTTCCCGAACACTTGAATCTAAACACATGCTGGCTTAGATAAAACAATAAAACAAGTTGATTAACTACAGAAGATAGATTTTAAGTGATTCTAAGTAATGAGGCATAAAGTCAGAATTGGTAACGAAGAAAATACAAAATAATATGCAAACTAATATCTAATTTATCAAACTAAATCAATTCAGCTCAAAGGTTTTATTTCACCATATGCTCACAGCAGTCTGCATTGGCTGAAAAAACCTTCCAGCTACGTTCCCTCCACCAGTTCAAATTTGCATCCTTTTTCTTTCAAGCATTGTAATTGCCTTGAGTAGAGAGGAGGGGAAAGAGGTGATTTAGGGGCCTCTGATTCTCATTCATATATCCTTCTCCTGTCTTTAAGGATTATCTCCTGCTAGAGTTCAGGTGACAGCCAACTGTGTCTTTGCCAATATATAAAATTCTCATGTAAATCCTTCTTCCTGCCAAAGAATGGCCACTTACTCAGGTAATACTCCATTTGAATATACTGATAGCTGGCTGGGGCATCATTTTGTCTGTTGTCTCTGAAGAACTGGTATGGGATTGTTTTTTTCTGAGTTTAGAACATGTTACAGCAATAATATACAGAAGAATCTTACATATAATGTTGATTCACATATTTTACCAGTACAATCATATTCAGCAGGTTATGAGTTTTCTAATTATACCTCACAAGGCATAGTTTGTACAAAATGTATCATAGTCTTGTAAAACTGGTAAATAATGGGGTAGAAACTATCACATACATATATTATATTTACAAACCTATCCTGCTCTCTCAGGTTTCACCCCTCTAGTGTTCATCCACTTTGAGATGGAATTATGAGATTCTCCCACTGCCAGTGCAGGCTCTCTGTTGCAGTCCCATGTTTATCAACCATGATTTCCCTCAGCAGATCTGACTCATGTACAAATCCTGCAATTCTATTCCCACTGGGGCAATGGCTGGTAATCATGGACCAAACAGCCTCCTTAAAGTATATACAGAACTAAAGTATTTCAGAGAAAACATCTTAAAAACCAAAAAACAGATTATACACATGTCTAGCCTGCAATGTGTTTAAACACTTCCCACCTGAGGAACCTGGTAGGACTAGCTCCCTAAAGGCTCTTCCATATATTTCCTCTTTGTCAGCTTAGTTCCCTGTCAGAGCTCACTAACAACATCCTGGGCATCCCATGACAACTAATTCTTTTCGCAGCTGCCAGAACAATTTCTAATTGGTTTACATAGCTTTGATCTGGTAACTCTAAGCTTTGCAAAACAAAGTTTTGCAACATGCTGTAGTAAAAGTCAAAGCTTTCCCCCTTGCCTTTAAAGTGCATTTGGGTGTTCTTATCTGAGAAGCCATTATGTTTCCTCCCTTCACAGATCCCACTGAATTCAAGTAGCATGGACATATTGTGAACATTCCACAAATACCAATATAGCTAGATAAGTAGTCGCATAGCCTACGTTATATCTACACTACCAGGTTATTTCAAAATAAGTTATTTCAAAATAATAACTCCCGAAATAACTATTTTGAAATAAGCTTATTCCTCTTCACAAGCAGGAATTATTTTGAAATAACAAGCCTATTATTTCAAAATAACAGGCTTGGTAGTATGGATGTTTGCCATGTTATTTCAAAATAAGGGGAGTTATTTCAAAATAACTCCCCAGTGTAGATGCCCATAGAAATTTTTGATAGCCAAATAGGTAATAATTTCCCCCTCACTAACACCATCACACATTGCTAATAAAATGTTTACATCTCAGCAGTCATAACATTACATATCAGCCCCATATCTGTCACAACTTTGACATACACTTGTTTTGGACTAGCTCATGTTATTTTTCTCAGATCTTCTCTTATGTTATCAACCATGCACTGTACATTATAATTACAGTAATATTGTTCAGAATGGATTTTTGTATCTTAATTGTACTACATGTAATCTTTATCATTGAAAAACTTTCAAAGGTAGTAATACTTTTAAAGTCATAAATAAGGACTAAAACGGTCATGTTAAACACCATCAAGCAAGGGTCTTCTTCAGTAGCCCAAATATATAACACTGTAGTGTAGGGGTGGCCAACCTGCGGCTCTCAAACTGTATGCAGCTCTTTGCTTAAAGAAATGTGGCTCTTGCTAGTTCTGAGCCACACGCCCAGACTGGTCATGGCCGGCCGCTCTGTGCACACCCCCCCAGCACTTGCTCATGGCCGGTCGCTCTGCACACACACCCTAGCTCCTGGAGGGAGAAGCGTGTGGTGGTGGCGGCTCCGGGAGCCAGGCATTGGTTTAGAGTGGGGGAAAAGGGGCTGGAGGTATTGGGCTCTGGCGGAAGGGAGGGGGATTGGGTTACAACGAGGGGGTTAGGGGGGCCTGGCTGTGGGGGAGGGGTGGGGCATTGGGTTAGAGCAGGGAGGCTGAAGCACCTTAAACTCATTTTCTGGGAGGTGAGTGGCTTTCAACCCCTGTTGAGGGCAATAAGGTTTATGAATGCAGCAGTGCTTTGTGTGATAGCTTTCTCAACCTCAGAATGTTTCAACATTATTAAAAAGCTAGCAGCTGCAAGATTCAGCAGCAGAAGTGCTGCTGCAGAAGTGAAAAATGTCTGCCTGAAAAGATGACCACTAGACTTTGGGTGAAATGAATGGTTCAGCTGACTACTCTTTGAAAAGGCCTGTGTTTCTTCCAAAGAGAGTGTGAGGTAGGCAAATGGAAATGGGGGGAATGGCATCTTCCAGATCCACCTCTGAGGGAAGGAGATGAGGGGTTCCTTTACTAGATAGGTCAGAATTTACTAAAAGCTTGGTCTGAGTTCTACAAATGAACAAAGGTTCAAGGAGAAAACGTGGTTTTATATTCACTGTGAGTTCTTGTCAATAAAAAAGGAAAAACAGTTTGGCTAGTGTGGGCCTACAGAAGGTCCCAAAAGCTTGTTGATTCTGCATTTACAAAGCTTTAACTAATCTGGGCCCCAAAAGAGAAATGCAATTAAAGGGGAAAACAATATTAAGTCTTTCTACCAGCTGCCTGCAAAATAAACATGAGGTATAGCAGATGAGTTACTTAAAAGCTCCAACAACACATAAATACAGAACTTCATGAATCATGCTTAGAATTCTTCAGAATTCATTATCTGCATGTATTAATTTTTGGTATGCATCCTATTCTCTGTAAAAGACACCATGACAAAAACTAGAACTCGTTAATATTTAAATATACTAGGAGACTTACCCAGCATTGCCCAGGACCTTCAGGGAAGGACCTTGCAGGAGGCTGGGGGGCAGGGGACAGTATGCGAGTCAGGGTTGGGGTGAGGAGGGGCTCAGGACGGGGGGGGGGGTGTCCCCCCACCCTCCAAGGGCCTGATTTCTCCCCACCCCAGGCCTCCCCCAGACATTTTCTGGGAGGTGAGTGGCTTTCAACTCCTATTGAGGGCAATAAAGTTTGTGAATGCAGCAGTGCTTTGTGTGATAGCTTTTTCAACCACAGAGGGTGTGTCTACACTACAGCACTTAGTGTGTGGGTCTGCTGCCTCCGGCTATCCGAGGTCTGTGCTTAAAGGGACCCGACCCCCCATCTCGGACAGACAGTTCTCAGGTTTCTCTGCTTGCTGGTCTACCTCACTGAGGGTCAGCAAAGCATTTGTGTCTCGGAGTGCACTGCTTGCCCTCACTCGGGACACCACGGCACTCTGCAACATGGAACCAGACTGTGCTGTGTCTCGTGGACACGTTGCCAGCAGCCTGGCTGCACAGTCTGCAGGCTGCCATCTGGGAGGACCATCGAGGGGCTGTCAGGATCCAGGGGGCCCTGTGGGAGAGCTTCCACCCTGAGGAGCACTAACAGTCTCCCCGGTCTGCCCCACTGGGGGCTTGTGCCCCATTCCTCCCTCTGGTCCTTCCACTTACCCTTCCCTAGCCCCCCTTCCTGATGTCAAATAAAAGACACGTATTTTCAAAAATAACAGCTCTCTTTATTTAATACAACGGGGGGGGGGAGAATCTCTAGGGAGACGGGGGAAAGGAGGTGGGAGAGGGCAGGAGAGAGGGTGGGAGAGGGGAGGGGGAAAACTGGGAGGAAGGAATTGGAAGGGGGAAGCAAGGGGAAAAAGGGGGAGGGGAAGCTCAGCGCTCAGGGGTGGGAGTCTCGCCCAGCCAACTGCATTCCAGCTCCATGGGGGAAGGGGCCTCGGCATCCCCGGGGGGATGGGGAGAAGGGTGCGGAGGTGGAGGTAGGGGGTGTGGAGGTTGAGGAGGAAGAGGTGGGGGGGCAGGAGTGGGAGGAGGAACAGTAGCTGGGGGGGCAGCAGGTGCAGGACCGGCACGGGACAGCACGCTCTGCACCAGGGCCTGCAGATGGTGACAGATGGCACGACCCTGGGCAAGCAGCTCCCGCTGGAACTCCCAGTTGTCCTGTGCCTGCTGCCCCATGATCCGGGTCTGGGCTCGCAGGGCCTGCAGGTACTGCTCTCTGTACCCCTGCCACGTGGTGGTGGTCCTGCTGAGGCCGCGGGTGCGGGAGCATGTCCCAGGTGGGGTGGTGTGCCCTGCACGAGCAGCTGGTGCGGCTGTAGAGAAAGAAGAGAAGTGGTCAGTTGTCCCTGGGGACACAGTGGATGATGCCCAGCCCCCCCTTCGAGGTGAGGGCGACCAAGCCCTGCACCGTCAGAGCCGATGTGCTTGCACAGAGGCCACGGTCAGCATGTCTGGCTCTGCCCAGGAGTGGGAGCTGTCCCGAGACCGCACCCATACCCCCGTGCTGTGTAGAGTGCGGCCGGAGTCGGGGGGAGATGTCCCCTGCCCCTGGGTAGAGGGGGCATGTGAAGGGAGCGCGTCCTGCTGTGTCCCGCCCGAGGTCGGGAGCATGTCGGGTTTCTTCACACACAAGTGTGGCTATCAGGCCACGGCCCCTGTGTGGCACGCAGCTGGAGCCACCTGCCCAAGGATGGCACGGCACGTGCCTGCATGTGCACAGGTGGCTGCGTGATCTGTGGGAGGCATGGCCTCCGTGCGCGGTCCCTGATCTCCCTGTCTGCCTCCCCCCCGGGTAGGGAACAGTGTTGGCACTTACCTGGTATGGCCTCCCCGGATGACCCTGCCAACTCCAGTGCCGGGACAGCTGGTGGTGGCCCCTCTGCTGTGCCCGGGTTAGGGCCCTCAGCTCCCAGCTCGCTGCCCCCCAGGCTAGCGCGGACCGCCCCGCCCCCCAGGATTCGGTCGAGGGCGGGGAAGTAGGGGCAGGATACTGCTGCAGAAGTGAAAAATGTCTGCCTGGAAAGATGACCACTAGACTTTGGGTGAAATAAATGGTTCAGCCTACTGCTCTCTGAAAAGGCCTGTGTCTATTCCAAAGAGCCCAGACTGCCAGGGGCCTGTTCTCTTGTTCCTGCCAAGGGCCGGCTGGAAGGGGGAGAAAGGGTGGGGGCAGGAGGATCTACTTGGTGTGCTGGCAGGCAAGATGGCAGAGCCCCATACGGCTACCCCCAGTGGACACTTTGCGCTTTCATGTTACGGAAAACTGTTCTTTTCCCAGCGCTTCCAGTTGTCCTGGCACAACCAAACCCTGAGCTTGCTTTAATTTGGGAGAAGAGGTAGCTGCATACCAAATTTGGTGGTCCTAGCTCGTTTAAGAGGAGTTCTTGAACAAATGGACTCACAGGCAAACACACAGTCAGACGGATACATTCTGATAGCTAGATAGATAGATAGATAGATAGATCTAACCCTGCTCCCATTAACATTGATGGGAATATAGCTACTCCTTCATTAGGAGTATATCCACTCCTAACGACGCTATACAAATTAGCTATATGTACTGTCAGGAAAATACAGACACAAATAGTTTAAAGAGCACTAGGGAGTAGAAGAAAAATATAGAGTTAAATTTTGATCCAACTAACATTATGGAGCAAGGGACATAATGGGGAGCATGGTGAGTAGCAAGGTAGTAGAGAAAGCAGACTCCAGTGAATGCACCCCATCCCTACCTCATCCCACTTGTCCCCCAAGCACAAATGGATAGAACACTGGAGAAGAGGGTAGAAAATGGGCCAAAAACTCAGCTCCACCCATGGCCATTTCATTAGTCAGAGAAGCTGTGCTGATGCTTTGGATTGCATGAGCTGCACCAAATGTACAACCACTACAGTTTACTCTCTTCCCAGCTCCTCTCTCCAGGAGGGAGATGATGGCTCTGAACCACAATCTTCATTGTGCATTGCCTGAAAGACAATGCAACAAATCACCGCAACCTACCCAGGGTATTTTATCATTTCATAATCTAGCCAACAAAAATGAAGGCATTTCTCCACCTGTCCCTTTTGTTAAGAAAATTACCCCTCATGATAGATCAGCATAAATTTGTAAATTCAATTTGCCTAAGTCTACAACAAAGACAAGCTGGATCAGGATCCTACCAACAAAACATGGAATGGCTTGTATGCATGCTCATTTAACGTCTCTTTCCAACAACCCTGCCTCCTAGCTTCATCATTTATTTCTAATGAAATCATAAATCCTTGTGCAGATGATAGCAGTCAAAATCAACCCACTCTTTGAGGGCCTCATAGAAGATACACATCTTTGTCATTTTAAACAAAGTTATGGTTCCTTGAATTAATGTATGTCTTAAAATAAGATTTTTCATACTGCATAAAATATCACAATTGTCATATAGGGTATTGACAATTTACCTTATACACTATTTTAATACTTTAAATGTACAAAGGCAAGCTCTAATTTCAGGCTAGATGACTCCTTTGAAAAGCATTCTCTCTAGAGAAACCTCTGCTTACACAGAACAGGTTGTTGTATTTTATTTTCTCCAATTCTTTTTATCATTAAAAACATTTGCATGAAAACAGGATCTTTGTTTTTGATAGCTCATCTGCTCATTCTTCCCTTGAGGTCAAACTCTTCTGTTTATAAAATTATAATCCTTTCTGCAACAATCTACTGTGATGTCATCAACAGAATATTTTAATTTCAAGTTAGAATAAGCCTCAAGCACAGATTCACTCTTAAAAGCAGAGATCTTCCTTCCATGCTAATGTCAATTTTAAAAAATAATTTAAAATACGTATTCATATTAACAAAATTCTACCTTAAAAATGCACTTCTGAGCTTTCACGTCTTAAAAAGAACCATTAAATCTCTAAACAAGAAAAGCTATCATTTTGTAGTGCTTCACTTTGCACATGTTCTGAAACAGAATCATGACTTTCTTCACTCTGGGATGGCTCGTAAATATGCCAACCTCTTCATGGCCCACTTAAAGCAAGAATTTTTAGAAAAATACAAAACAAAAGCAATGAAATACCTGAGATAAATCAATGGTATTTTCATGCTGTGACCTAAAGTCCCTTAGAGATGTCCAATACAACTTCAACAAGTGACACCCATCCATTAAAAACTCTCTAGAACATTTCACATGAAGATTAATTTGCTGGATACCACAGTCAGACTCAAAAATGGAACCCTTCAGACAACTGAATACAACAAACCTAGTGATCACCACATTTACCTTCACAGATCCTCTAACCACCCAAACTCATCAAAAAATCTGTTATCTACAGCCTGGCATGCAGATAATAGAATATGCTCCACAGACCAAGTCCAGAATACATACCTTAATACATTTACAACTGTCTTTACCAACTGAGTCCACCAGATGAGTAAATTGCATCGTGGAATGGGCTTCCCAAATACCCCAAGAGAACTTGCTTCATTATAAACTTTCCACAATTACACATCATTAGTTTATTATTTATTTATTTAAAATATTTTTACCCTGCCCCTCTATTTAAAATATTTGAGGCAGCTTACAAAATTTTTAAAAACACAGTAGTTGAAATCTATCATCTCTCATCAGAACCCCTTTGAGGTCTAATCAAACAATTATAACCCATTCTTGATGGGGATCACAACTTGAAAAAAAACTTCCCTGAAGCCCCTCTACTGGCCTTCAAACAACCACCTCCCCAACTTCACCAGGGTTGGTTGGTTTGTTTGCCTTCCTCTGCAATGGGCAGAAGGTCAGACTAGATGATCTGGATGGTCCCTTCTGACCTTAAAGTCTATAAGTCAAACTCCTCATCTAAAGCAAGCTCTGCACAGACCAGACTACATCCATTCAAAGCAACAGCAGGTTTTGCCAGAACAATAGATGTAAAGCCTGAAGAATTATCTCTACTGCTATGACGATCAATAGCTCCCACAACAGCCCTTTCAAAATCCATTGGTCTTGGATTACAAAATCTGTAACCCACTAACTCTTATTTGACCTATGACCATACATGTTAATGGCCCACTTTACTTTGAATGGCCCCCTGTACCACATGCTAACTCCTATGCTTAACAATGTTTTACCTTAAATTTAGCTCTGATAGTCTCATTACCTTTCCCAGACTTGAAGAGTTCTGTGTATCTCAAAAGATTGTCTGTCCGTTCCACCAACAGAAGTTGGTCCAATAAAAGATCCCATAATATTATCTGTATTTGATAATTTGCAGGCTTTCTTGTCAAATACCCACAAACCCTAACTGCCCTCCTAGTTGTTCACCATTTCTGATAGGAACATGGAGCCCACAAAGGTCCACACTATTGTCATAAGCCCCTACAAGCACTGCCATATTTGCAGCGCAAACAGAAAGAAAACAAACAGTGGGGAACGTGACAATTCCATGAGGAGAGATTATTGTGAGACATAACAAGACCCAGTTCACGGTTATCAGAGGCATTCATGGAGCAACTGCAGAGGATGTGGTGCTGCTTGTGGGCCTGAGAGACAAGCATTGACTGGTGGTATTACACCTTATGAAGGTTTGGGATGATGAGCAGTGGGTGCAGAACTTATGGCTTCTCAAGACAACATTCTTGGATCTGTGCCCTTGGATCTGTGCATCTTTATTTAATCTTTAATGTCCCCTTGGGCTGCATAGCGGTACTGTAGTGAGTTCCCAATACAGGCTGAGCCTCTCTAGTCAGGCATTCTCTGGTCCAGCAGCATCCATGGTCCAGCTTGATTTTAGTTAGTTGTTCACTTATCACAGCTGTGGCCAAGTTTCCTGCGGTCCCATAAAGTTTGTTTACAGCCACCAGTTCTGGTTCTCAGCATTGTGTGCTGTCATTTAGCTCTAAATTACCCTTAAATGTCTTCTAAGAGGCCAGCAAGCACTGGAAGCATTGGTAGTGCTGCTAAGCGTGAGCATGGTTTTTATGCTTTATCTACTTATTTTCTTGTGCCAGTACAGCAAAATTGTGTAACATTAACACTTTGTTATGAAGAAAGCTGATAAGCCTTGGCTAGGCATGAGATTGTATAGGGTGTATCAATGCAGTCATACATTGCAAGTGCTATTCACTTATTCACCTCGATGAAATAAAAATAAAGAAACCCATTCCCTACAATATTAACCTCCCATGGTTTGGCAAATTCTCTGCTTTGGCACCCCGTCAGGTCCCGAAGGTGCCAGACTTGAGAGGTTCAATGTGTACTGAGTTCTCAGTGGGGTTCAGAGGGAGGCAAGCCCAGCACCTGTCCGTTCACTAAAGTCTACAGCATATTTGCCACCTGAGAATCTCCATTAGTCCTGGTGCAAATCCCTCTCCTTTTCCTTTTGGGATCCCTGGGCCTCTCTCCCCTCCACACTTTCCAGGCTGCCTGCAGTGTTCATCTTCCAGGCCCTGTGCTCATAGTCTGATGCAGCACTGGTTTGCCGGGTCTCACTGAACATGTCATCCCAATTCTTTCTCCCTCTTATATGGCTTAGGCATTCTCCAGGTATGGAGGGGAAGATCCCAAAGGCCTCAATATCATCACCTGCAGATAAAACACACCCATATGCCATTGTCAGCATATTCACTATGGAAAGCAAAACTTAAGATGCTGAACTCACTCCCCTTGCTCCACAGAAGTTTTAAGCACTACCTTCCCATTGATTGTGCACAGTGCTAGCCACAGCACTAGCAAAGATGACTATAGCCTGTCAGAAGGGAGTTGCTCCATTGCATAGGGGATAGGCACTGAATACTGGCACCATTATCCACAGGGATTGGTAATTTTAGCTTATATTTCACTCAAGGGTAACAAAGGCACAGAGAGGACAGCTGCTGGTGGTGTACTGAAGCTGTGTACTGCAATGATGCTGCTGAAGTTATTTCTCACTGGCACAGAAAGCATTGTGCTTTACTAATATAATATCACATTTGGGGGGGGGCAAGAAGTCTAATTCTCCTCCATGACCTGGGCTTGCTGAGGCCAGGGGTGGGCACACCATATTGATCAATCAGTATGAAATACTTAGTAATAAAATGGCAGTTATCTTAGCTTCTTTAATGAGCTTGGTATGTCATTCCCCTTTCGTGTTTCTCCACCAAAAATGTTATGCTTATAAGAAGCACAAAGGATCTTTTTAAGGGGAAAAGCGATGTGCCACATGTATTAAGAACATAATACAGAAACCAGCATATGCACACACACAATTCCACCATCGATGTTATAGTTAACAATCAAAGGCTTGGACCAACCTAATGGCCAGTTAGGTTGGACATGAGGAGGGAAGCCAGGTCCTGTTGGTCTTGATGCCAATGCTCCAAGACTGTTGGCAGGAGAAACTCAAAGTACAGTGCAAGACATCCCATCTTTTATAGGAATCCCTTCTCATGCAAGTGTATGGATTTTGCTGCATTATATTGTAATCAGTCACTATACAACATATGTTTATTTGGAGAGTGTTTTCATTGTTTTACTGCTTAACATCAGTTTGCAGATGACTTTTCTGGGTGTCTTTTCTACCCCACACTGGTTTCGATGGGATTTGTTATTTTCACATTTTGGGAGTGCTTGATTCTAACTTCAGGGTTTTTAGTCTTCTCGCATCATGACAAAAGTGTGATCAACAGGATATACTGAGGCACATTACATTGCTCAAGGCTTATTATTACATTCTTATATAAAAACTGGAATATTACATTTTAGCTACATGGCTACGCTGTCTACTACAGGCAGGAATGCATCTGGAGTGTGTAGCCAGCACAGTCAGTGGGGTAGTTTCACTTGACTTTGGAGAGCAACTAGGGGTGCTTGTCAAGCCAGTCAATCAGAAAAAGGAATTTAAAAAATTTGTAGTGTTATAAGGGAAGTTGAGTCTTCCAGTCTACATGATTCCTGGGCAGTGAAGTTCACAACAGTGACTGGAACAGTTGGTGTGCCACATTGTGGGACAGCGGATGGAAAACTGTTGCATCAAATAAGTAATGCAGTGTTTACATTCTCACCACGTTGACAGTAGCTCTATGCTGCTCAGTGTTATTATATTACTTACATTATTGGGAGACAATTTAGTCTAAACTGGGAGGGGATCCTTGTGGCATGCCAACCGCGTGTGGTTTGTCAGGTTTAGCTGCTGGTGGGCTGCCGGATAGTTTGTTTACCTAAGAGTCCATAGGCATGGCCACTCTCAGCTCCCAGTGGCCACAGTTCACTATTCTCAGGCAATGAGAGCTACAGGATGTGACGTGGGCCTGGCCACTGCTTCCCAAAGCCCCATTGGCCAGGAATAGTGACCCACAGCCCCTGGGATCTGTGGGGTTCTTTGCCTGCAAATGCTCACTTAAACAAAACATCTGGTGGCCCACCACTGGATAAACCTGATGTGTGGCCAACAGCCCGGAAGTTCTCCATCTCTGGACTAGAAACACGCACAACCAGGACGATTCAAGCTGCCTTGTATCAACCTAACTTTGAAGTGGAGATGAGTCCTGAACACACTTCCCACACCTAAAAAGGAGCTCCGTGTAAGCCTGAAAGCTTCATAAACAGAATTTGATCCAACAGAAGATATTACCCACCATGTGCTTAAAGTTAAGCAAGCGCTTAAAATCCTGGTTGAACTGGGGTAAATTCTGTTCCCGGAGCACACAGATGTTAAAATCTCATCAGCTATATAAACAAATGCCAGTGTTCAAAAAGGAAACCAGGTTGAGCCTCTTTGAGTTACTTACCCTTTTGAGAGACACTACTGTCAATATTATTTGTGGTCATTGTTCAACCAAGAAAGACTCTGGGAATTTAAAGAAATAGGATTAACTTAACAATATTCAATCAACTGCCAAACCTGCCTGCGTCCACTTTTCCATTCAGCATCTATTGCACCTTTTTTATGTTTGTGGCTGACTGTATTTTCAATGGGGTACTCTCATAGCCCTAAGCCACTGTGTCTATTTATTTGGGAGCTATTTTATAGCATAATATTTTGATTTTGGAATTATGCTTTTTATTATCAGATAGACTTTGTATGGGCAGTTGTCAGAGATATTAAAATATAGTGGGGATAGTTATAGGTACTGATCTTCTCAATCACCCTCTGTGACACTCACAACACTCCAATAACTTAACTAACTGCTTGCAAAGGCTTTGAAGGCTAATAAACATTTCTTCTTCCTCAGGATTTATTTGTTTACATTATTTAAAATTACAAGAGATCATAAAGGATAACCCTTCATCCTCCATCCTGCCATGACCTTTCTGAATGAGGACTGCCATAAAAACAACAACTCTGCAGCATTTCTAATCTTTATGACACTGTCTGACTGACTGTTCTTTCAACACAAAGGTTGAAAGCTTGTTCTTTCAAGCTGTTCTTTCAGCTTGCTGGTTTGCTAATGATCCCTTTTTCTGTTTTATTTCTCCAAACCCATTTATTTTCAGGCCTATACTATCTGCCAACTGCATATACTTTCTATCTGTACAATTTTCCTCTTTCCAGCAATCAAATAAAATTCTAGGAATAGGTTTTAAAGAAAGTGATTTTAAATAATAATATTGGTACGTATTGAAATACTTTCACTATGTCAGTAAAAGATCAGGCAGACACCAGGAACAGTACTGCCAAAATTAACTTCCCAGCTTAGTGTTCAGATACTAAATCATTTAATAGTAATGCATATAGTATTTCATTTATGGTATAGAAATTTATGATTGTCCATCAACTGTGTTATTGCAATCATAATTGCATGTGATCGAGGCCCTAGAAGACTCCCCTGTAGTAAGTTTTATTAGTGGAAGTGCACCACAGGAATATGCACTAATGTTTTAAATTAATATTTCATATGCAAGGTCTATCTACAGACTGCAGCCAGGATAAATCCCTGTTCAGCTCTTCTGAAATGAGAGTCAATAATCCCCCCTTTGAAATCTTGGATGATTTTTGTCTCATCTTATTTTTATGAGGTTATAAGACTATGTTACATGCCAGTAAGGTATATCAGTGTGAACAGTGGTAACACCAAAAATAAAATATATACTAATATATGGCTTAGCAGTACTAAGGTGATGTGGCTTATTGCAAAGCATCTCAAGAACAAAAGACTGGCCTCATCCTTTAAGAGCTGAATATGAATGGAAACTAGCTTTCCTTAAACCAAATCCAAAGTGGTGTTTCTCTTCATCCAAATCTCAACCGTAAGTACACATTGTCATTCCGCTACCAGTTATTTCCTCTTCTCCACTCTTCTTTTTTACTCCCATGGCCAACAATTGCAGGATCCTTTCTCCTCGCAGAAGCACTCTTTTGTAGAGTAACTCATTAATTGTCTGCACCAAGCTCAGTCCTGTTATTATTTCGTCTGAACACTCACAGCAGATAGATGCGCTCCTTCCACTAATCAGACCAAAAGACCGAAGCCCTTTCCTCTCATTTTCTGGATGAAATCTGTGAAGCTCAGAAGACACTCATACTGAAACGTGGCTTGTCTCTTTCAAGGGAAAAAGTTAAATACGTTTCAGCCTGAACTAGTGAAGTTCATAGGGGTTATAGTGGACCACAATCTGAATATGAGTCAGCAGTGTGATGCTGTTGCAAAAAAAGCAAACATGATTCTGGGATGCATTAACAGATGTGTTGTGAGCAAGAGACGGGAAGTCATTCTTCCGCTGTACTCTGCGCTGGTTAGGCCTCGGTTGGAGTATTGTGTCTAGTTCTGGGCACCGCATTTCAAGAAAGAAGTGGAGAAATTGGAGAGGGTCCAGAGAAGAGCAACAAGAATGATTAAAGGTCTAGAGAACATGACCTATGAAGGAAGGCTGAAAGAATTGAGTTTGTTTAGTTTAGAAAAGAGAAGACTGAGGGGGGACATGATAGCCATTTTCAGGTATCTAAAAGGGTGTGTCAGCCGATGGTCAGGGCAGTGAGTGGTGTGTGTGTGTGTATTATACACCCGAGACTTCAACTGCCAGGACCAGGGTCCTTAGCAGCGGGCAACCTGGAAGAGGTTGACAGGCGCCCCAACGGATCTGTCCCTTATGACCGGCTGGAGTTCTTTTAAATTGTGCTTGGTTCTGTTACAGCAACTGAAGGAGTCAGGTTAAAGCTTAAACAATTACTATTTTATTGTTACAGGGTAAACTTAGCTGTTAAATGCTACTGCTGTGTTACAGATAACACAGCCACTACAAAAGGACAGGACAGAAATTACACTTAAAACAAAAGTCACTTACAGGTACCATGAAACCCTTTTGGTTCTCTGAGCTCTTATTAAATGCATGCAAAATAGACACATAGCAGGTATATATTCTCACCCCTGCGTTCCAGACTTGGCGTGGCCAGCGTCTCTCTCTCAATCCCTCGGGAAGAAGTAGGGCGAGGTTGGGCGTCCCACAGACCTCGGAGACAATCAATACCTGCCAGCAGGTATAGATGATTGAGCTCAAATGGGGTGGGCTACTAAACCCTCTTTATACCCCTTGGGTCACGTAGGCTTCTTCCTGGTCTCAAGTGGCCAATTAGGAAAAATGGCTTTGAATGCCAAGTTTCCCACGAAGGGTGCAAAGCATAATTCACACCTGGGAAGATGCAGACAATGGGCACTTCTAGTATGTGATGGGCGGATTCCTCTCCTGGGACAGTGCAGGCGTGTCAATTACTGGTACTAGCCATCAGGGCGGCGGGAGGCCCCGGGTCGTCAGCTAGCCCATTTACTGTCTGGTTTCTGTTTATGGTAGAGTCAGGGACAGGCAGCACATCTGCGTTCCCAGGGCATCAAAGGCTGACTGCCTTTCTCTTGCTCTCTGGGGGAGTGGGGGGGAACAAGATGGGGTTCATGTCTGGCTACAGGGTGTCATAAGGAGGAGGGAGAAAACTTGTTCATCTTGTCCTCTGAGGCTAGAACAAGAAGCAATGGGCTTAAATTGCAGCAAGGGAGGTTTAGGTTGGACATTAGGAAAAAGTTCCTAACTGTCAGGGTAGTTAAACACTGGAATAAATTGTGGAATCCCCATCTCTGGAGATATTTAAGAGTAGGTTAGATAAATGTCTATCAGGAATGGTCTAGACAGTATTTGGTCCTTCCATGGGGGCAGGGGACTGGACTCGATGACCTCTCAAGGTCCCTTCCAGTCCTAGTATTCTATGATTCTATAAAGAATTATTAGCATTTGTTCTCTATTTTAATAGCCATCCCACTATTACAATAGCATTTGGCACCCAACCCTGCTCTTGTTAGAAGTCCTTGGAAAAAACTCCCAGGCATAAATGGTTGTAAAGAATCCTTTACCATTGGAACCTCCTGAAAAAATGAGGAGTACAGGATCTTTAGAAAAAAGGGTTTTATTTTTGAACGATCCCAGTCGAAACAGCCTTTTTCTTTTGAATAGCCCCTTTTCAAAAAAAACCGCGGCCGCCATTATGCAAATGAAGCACAGGAAATTTAAATCCCGGTTTCATTTGCAATATCCAAGTGTCTAATTTGCATCCCTTTTTCGAGACAAGGGATGTAGTTTAGACACAGCCTCTGATATACTGCAACCCTCACAGCATCCCCACCAGGGTCTCTTGTATACCCGATGTATCAAGATGAGAATATAGCTACAAATGTGGCTATGTACAAACTCTGGAGACCACAGTACCTACAGAGGTCAAAGAGACTAGACTTGCTGTGAAGTACAGTACATTGAAGTATATTGTATATTTGACTGATTTTGAAATGTTGGTTATTTGCAGATGAGTTTCTGTTGCATTGGCTTCTGCTTAAGACTTATGTGCTTATTTGCATTTTGATATGCTTTGAGTCAAGGCTGAGACTATACTAAGCAGATCTGGAATTACAGTCTCTTTAAAATGAGAATATGAAATGCACTGAACACCTACATGTATAATCTGGAAAAATAATGCTGCAGACTGTGTTCAGAATACCACTGTTTGTGTTTACATATTAAGTAGTCTTTTAGCATGACAATACAAAGATGTGAAGGGCAATTCAAGCCTTTTCTAAACTCCTTCTTCCCTGCTCAGTTAGAATCATGAGATACAGCCATGTCCCTTCAGAGGGTTATCTATACTTGGTATGAATATTCAAAACATTCTGCTGAAACTAGATTTAAGAGGCCAGGTGGCACTTCAGGAAAAGTAAAGCAAAACTTAGTTGAGCAAGAAAGGTCTTGACAAGGATATATGTCTTCTGGGAGAATATTAGATCTATGTATTGACAAGAAAATGGGATGTTAGAATAGCTTTTTTAGTCATATTTGTTAAAAATTATTAAGCCTTTTTTGATACCCTGACAGTCCTTGGTATCTTTGCTTTTGATAATCAGGATGAATGACAAAAAAAAGACATCCAAAACAGAATGTTTACTTCATTTGCGGATATGAAACACGCTCAGAATTACTTATGTTTTCCAGCTCTTATTTATCCTTGTCTAGATGAATTTTACATCTCATAAACCTTCCATACTTGATTCCATAATGTACCTGGCAAATGGCAAAGGGATGTGAACAGTTTAGATTGTTGAACTAGCCTGGCAAACCAGTAGCTGTGTTGCACATGGCCATGCAGAAGGCTAGAGTTTAATTCTTATTCTCCAGACTGTTACAGACTGGAATGTTGCATTGTTAATGAATGGTTAGCTCGTGGGGAAGAGGAAGTTCACAGTGATCACTGCAGAAAAAGACAACGCAAATTTTGGGAGCTGGTGTTCCCCCCTCAACTAATGTTTCATTATAACCCCTCCCTATAGCTTTTCACATTTATTTTTAAAATTAAGATTGGATTTTTTTCTTATAGATATAGATATAGATATAGATATAGATACACACACACACCCTAGGTTAGGGGTGGGGAACCTTTAAAAAAGGTTTCCTAGCTAATCGGAGGTTGCTGACCCACAGAAAAATCAGTCAAGGGCTACACACAAGTGAGAAGCAAATAAACAAAACCCCCAAAAAAGCATTCACTGACATGGCCCCTGACTGAGAAGGAGAAAGACACTCCTCATATTCCCCTTGCACACCAGAGCTTACAGGGGCCCAGCCTAGTAGATTTTGTGTGCTCCAGCCCCTCTGTGGGGCAGCAGGGAGGCTGGAATGCCAGCGCGGGCTCCTCAGGGGGCAGATCCAGGCAAGCCAGGTGCCAGGCCTGCGGTTCCCCACTGCTGGCCTTGGACAGTCAACCAGAAGTTAATTCAAGGAAGTCAAACTACATTTGAATGGTTTCTTTTGGCTAGGAATCCATCAACATTTGACTCTAGCTTCATGTCATTTTGGCTATAACCATGCCAGGAATAACAACTAATAATGAACCTGGGAAAAACAAACTTTATGGTCATGCCTGGTGAGGGTCACAGAGGAGAATGCCAAATTCAAGCCAGACTAATTAAAATAGCATACTTACCCTACCAAATAGGTAGGTTTTTTTTAACATTAGAGTTTGCCAAATCAATAGGAAAAATGAGCTCCTGTATCAATAAAGTGGTTATCAGAAAGGCAAAATACAATTCCCTTAGGTAATCCAGCCCATCTCACCACATAGACATTTGGACTTTTTTATGAGGATCAAAGGATCAATCACTTCTCCTGGTCAATATGTGGTTCAGATCTTACCCAGAAATCATGCTACTAGCCAGTCCTTTAGTAACTAAAAATTATATGTTTATTCATATAAAAAGAAAATAAGAGACTTATTAATTAGTTAAAGGACTAATATATTTTATGGATTTCAATTGATTTCAGAATTTGAAAATCAGGATAATAGAAGGGATGTTAAATATTCTATCTTGTAATAAGTCCTTCTGGTTCATTGATTAAACTGGAGGTCACTAGTTCATTATTCAAAGCTCTTCTTTGTTAAAAATCATGGCCAGAGATGTTGAGCAGAAATGAAGAGAAAGAGGTGATGTCACAGTCTCCTTTTATATTTTCAGCCCAAGTGCATGGAAAGACGTAGACTTAGATCGCATGTTCTCATCACATGTCCTTATATGCATTACTGAATCAGTGTTCTCTAAAATGTCTCCATGAGGGACTTATTGGGCAAGCCAGTTGCTTAATGGGCTGTCAACAAAGCTGGCTAGCCTTGACTCAAATCCATCTTTGGTCATCCAAGAAAAGATCTTTGTGATACCAAAAAAAAAGCCAGACAACATTCATCACTTCATATACAGAGACGATACATCGATTCAAACAAAATAATGTATATAGCAGTTTATAACTTTTCCATTGAAATCTTACAGGACATACTTTGTGCAAGGTTTATTGCAATTTTATAACAGTGGTGACTGTATTAGTTTTGTCGTGTAGCAGGTCCTTTTGACCACGGCCTCGCGCGTATTGCCCATACTGGCACACAAAAGCCCCTCACAAGAAAACACAGGCCGCTGAGGCGGATCCAGAGACAGAGCTTGAATTCCCTCGGGTGCTCAGCACAGTTCTCAGTAAACGGAACTGAACTTGGCAAGCACCTAGGCCAGGAAGATAAGAGTAGGGAAAAAAGTTAGGTTAACGAACACTAAAAACAGGACAAGATAGGAATAAGGGAAATGAGCTGTCATAATACACTAGTTAACAAGTACCTGGAACAGGGAAAGAAAAAACATAGCTAGCTTTCACGTGTGCCAGTCATGTCTGCATCAGGCACTAACCACAATGCCTTGAGGCAGACGTCATATCAAACAGGAAGGAACCCTAATATGGTACCGGATATCAAATCATAGTATCAACTGAAGCTGAACCCTTATATGGCACCGGATGTCAAAATTATAGTATAAAGCACCCTGAGCCCTAAGCCCTAAGCTCAGGGAGGTTCATCAAGTTTAAGTAGTTCTTTTCCTTTTTATACATCATCTCAGAAGGACAAGAATTCAGTGTAATTAATGAGTCTGTCCTACATGAAATATCCACATAAAACTAAATACACAGTATTTTTATGTCATTTTTCAATCAAGAGATGATTGAGATGTTTTAGTTCTATCACCAGTAGGCTCACAAAGAAAGGCTCACAAAGGTATGAAGATGAAAATAGACTGAACATTTCTTGGGAATTCCTTCAAAGACAGACAAAATCTATTGCACTTCTGTTAAGAGAAAGTCAGCCACAGGATATTGACACAGGAAAGATCTACTACTTTACTTATAATGACTCATTCAATGCCACAGAGTCAATTGCAGCTTGGATGAATGGATGCATAAGTCATCTATTTCCTCAGTGTCGGTTGTCCAGAAAATAGCAACTGGGTCTGAAGTGCATGAGTTGTTGACTTATGAGTTGGTGATGATTCCTAACCAATTCCTCAGTTTCCCCCAAATCTTAAGGAAGAGGAAATTCCTCTTCATGCCTGAGAAAGAGCAACTTCCAAGTTTTCTGATTAATGTTTCTATCCAGTTGAGTGTGACCAAAACATTCATATTTCAAGTCTGGAGAGAAAAGTTCAGCTCGTTGAGAAGCTAAAAGATGTCAGGAAGATGGAGCGGGCATACCACACAAAATGAAGTACTGAAGCCATCATTGGCCAGGGGTGATTGCCGATCATTCAGGAAAACCTGCACTCCTCCTTCCATCTCAAAAGAGTCAAGTTTACTTGATGAGAGGCACCTCACCTCATTGTGATATGTAAGTTACTGGTGAAAGGAACCCAGAGCTTAGTCACAGAGCAATGCAAAATGTCATGAGCTGAATGGGCAGCCTTCAATGAAGTTCACAGCTTTAGCAGCCTCTTGATGCATGTTTTTAGTTGTTATTTCAGTAGCAGATACATGGTGAATTGCATGAGAATGTGAAACCGAATCATTAGGTACAGCTTTTCTGATCTGAGTGAGTAGGGTGGTAACCTTATTTGACATTAGTGCTATCAATCCAACTTGACTCATAATACACCCACTAAATGTGGTAATCTTTGATTGCTTCCTGAGAAGTTTTGAATAAATATTTTCCTATTGTGCATCCTCACACAGCTTTACAACAAAGCAAATCTTCAGCAGAACCATTAAACTCATATCTCACAAACACTTGAAGCTGCACAGCTCCAGTGACATCCGCTGACTCATCAAATTGAATTACTCCAGTAAGCAGGCACTTTTCCTGTCTTGAAACAGTTGCTCTCAGACATCCTTCATTACAAAACATTGTTAGATTTGACAAAGGCCTTCTTCCACCTAAAAGAAGATTAGTTGTGGCTACTCCTGAAGCAAATCGAAACTACTTTAATCATGTGTAATAGGGTTTTCTAAACTGTATGTAGCTATACGTAGCCATGTGAAAAGTATAATTTGGCAAAAAAAAATTATACTTAAAAACAAAATAAACATGAGATATACCACATAAGCCCAGTAATGCTGTTGCTCTTTAAGGCCACAATAATGTTGTAAGCATCAATGGATCGCTGCAGATTAATTCAGGCATCAGGCTGTTCAAACTGCTCTGCTAGGCTAATAAAACTGTATTAAAGCTGTACCTTATACAAAATGATACATGCTCCATTTAAAAGAAGCCTTGTTTACTATGTTTAATATGAATTACAAGCCTGCATGTGTACAAACCATGGCATTGTGTGTTACTGAATTGGACTACTGAGTATGTATGTGGGTCACTGCTGAGGCTCACCCAGACCACTCTATACATGCTGGTTGCTCTTTGGAGCTCCGTTCTGGTGAAGGGGCAATTCAGAGAGTTTGTTGATTGCATAATAAGGATAGTAGCAAATTGTTCCAATGGTGGCTCAGAAACAAAGGAAAAGAGAAGAAATACAATAACATTGATAAAATGTATGATTTTACAACCATTGATTCAAAATGAAAGTATGTAATTTGTTCTGAAGTGCTGGCTGCCGAGAGTACGGTATGGCACCTTTGTTGCTGTTGAAACATTTAGAAACCAAACATCCATCACTGAAAGATAAACTTGAGGATTGTTTTTTTCAGATGAAACTTGAAGCTGTGGGAAGGGGGAAAAAAGAAGTAGTTTCGATTACTCAAGTTGGCAATATCAACACCAATGCCTTTTAGGCATCTGATTTGGCGTATCTATAAATCATACAACAGAGCAAAGGTGAATACTGTAGCAAGAAAAAAATTATTCTGCCATGCACAATAGCAATTGTTTTGAAAGTTACACAGACTGAACCAGTTTCCAAACTGAAAAATAGAATGGTGGCCACAACATGGGATATTGAGTGAAAGGGATAGAGCAGGAGAAAAATGGAGGAATTTCCTTTGCTGAAGCGTCCCTGACAGGTAAATATAACAAACATTCCTTGCTGATGCCTCAGAACCAGAAGCAGACTTTATTAAAAGTTTCCATCTCTCCACACAGTGGAAGACAAAGATGCAAGCTTCTCCTACAAAATATGTTTTCCTAGATTTATGCAGAAATCTGGATGAATCTTTTACTACTTCAGGGATTAGTGCTAAGTAATCATGATCAACCATCTGATAATGGATACTAACCTGTAAAGTTCTGGTCAATGGATATTTTGTAGATTACCACTAAACCAAAAGTGACTATCACATCCAATTCTTCTGCTTCGTGAATGTGTCTCACTGGCTACAAAAGCATGATAAGATCACTGAGGGTAAGAGAAGAATTACAAATACTCACACTTCTCAAAAACAAACAGGTTTGGAATTGTTCCACTAGTAGTCTCAATTGAAACTGATGATAATAGGTAATTTCCAATTCAGAGAGCAATGTTAGCACTTTGTCAGCCTTTGGCTCTGTTGATTATTCTAAATATAGACATGCTTGTTTACAGGAACAATAAAGTCAGGAAATTACTTGTCAGTCTTAGAGCCTTTATTTTTAAATTTCATATGTGTGTATTTGAATTATGCTTCATATTTTCTATGCAGCTGCAGAACTACCTATGGCCCCAGATGCATATAAAGCATACACACCACATATCATCATGAAGCAGACATATAGCTCTGTGTAACCTACTATTGATTTTAAAGCCCATTGCCTTGGTGAGCAAGAAAATAATCACAATCTGGCTAATAAAGAAGAAACAGCAAGTACCTCAGTGAGATTAGGTAACAAGCACCATCTGGTTCTAAATGCAGTGGGATTGTAAAATATATGCCACTCATTATTTTGGATGAAAGAAAAGGAGTTCCTGGAGCTGCAGCTACAAGTGGAATCTGTGAAGGAGAGGCATGTAATAGTGTAGTGCAGGAGGGTTGGAGATGACCCTTCTGAGGATAAACATTCGCATTCATGCAGAATCAATTTCTGACTCTGTCATTCAGTTTCACTCTGGATAAAGCCTACCAAGATTCATAATACTGCTGTTGCTCATGACAAAGAGGAAAAAATTAGCCTCTGTATCATTTCTTGAACTTAATATGATGCAGCATTTCTATTCTTAGCAGAAGTCCTTGCAGTTCGTATTTGAGGTTTCCCTCATCCAAAGACATCAGCCTCTTTCACCATGTCCATTTTTTTAGTAAATTCAGATCACAGCAAAGACAATGCAAAAGTCTTTATCACACTGTGACTATTTCTGCTACTGCTGTTTTGCGGAGTGCGCCTGATAAAAGGGCTATATTATTGACCAATCGCTATCTGGGATTCCTACTCCCAACAGAAGAAGCTGCAGATCATCTAAAGCAGTCATTAAAGCAAATCCTTGCTGCCACATTTATAAGTATATGTGACAAGTTGGAAGGGCTGCGTAAGCTTCTTTTAGCTCCCCAGCATGCAAATTACACTTATTTAAACTACCTTGCATACCGCCACAGCGTGTGTCATTAAGTCTGACTAGAAGGGACTGTAAAGAAGTCTAACTTACATCACCTTACAAATTACTTCTAAATTTGGCATCCTGTTTTAGTTTAAATAGCCAATATCTTCCAAGCAAACCTGTCCACAACATGTGCTCTATGCTATCAAGATGCATACTGGTATAAAGCATTGGATTCTAAATCCAATGGATTTTACATCCTAAAATAAGAACATAAGAATGGACGTATTGGGTCAGACCGAAGGTCCAGCTAGTCCAGCATCCTGCCTTCTGACAGTGGCCAACGCCAGAGGGAAACAACAAAAAAGGCAGGGGAGCCAACAGCCTCTGTGGGCCCTTGAGCAAAGTGAGGGGGGAGCCAGCTCTGTGCCCCCAGAAGGGCCAGGTCTGTGGGCAGAAGCAGCAGTGCCAGAGGCAGCCAGCCCTCAGTGCTGCCTGGGGCATGGGGTGCCACCCCACAGCCCTCAACACTGCCCAGAGTGTGCAGCGTGGTGCTCTGGCAGCGATTTAAAGGGTTTGGGGCACCAGCTGCCACCACAGCAGCAGTAGTGGTGGCCAGATCCTTTGGCCCCTGGGGCAACTGCCTCCTGTCCCACCCACCCCCATCACTGGGCCTGAGAACGATAATCATCAAGTGGCCCATCCTCTGTTGCCATTTTCCAACTTTTGAAAACAGGGACTAGGGAAACCATCTCTGCCCATCCGGCTAATCATAACACTTCATAGACTCTGTCCGAAAATGTTTAGATTGTATCCGGCTGGGAGAGACTCGCTGCTCTGTCCTCAGCAGGGAGCTGCTGTAGCTGAGGGAGAAAAGCCCAGCCAGGCAGTTCTGTGCGCGAGTCCTGAGCCCGTGGCTGAACGGGACTCATTAAGCAGCTGCGGGGCTGTGCTGCTGTGCAGCTTAGAGGAAACACTGGTGGTTGCCTCCACACTCCCCTCTTTCCTCCCAAACCCAACCCTGCTGGGCTTCTTCTCAACCCAGTCCCACCCCTTTCTGCCCCATTCATCTCCCTCCCACAAGTGCTCCACCCTCACTCTTTGCCATCCCCCAGATGCCTCCTGCACACTTCTGAATAGCTGATCTGCAGGGGTCTGGGAGGAGCTGATCAGGAGGGCGGACAGCAGGCGGGAGGCGCTGGGGGCAGGAAAAAGTCCACTGTCTTTTCCCACGGGTGCTCCTGCTCCAGAGCACCCATAGAGTTGGCGCCTGTGATCTAAAGTAATTTAGGCATTGCAGTGGGGATTATTGCAATGTCTAAATACCTTTAAAAATCACAGCCTGAAGCAAAAATGCCCCAGATGTTAATAGGCATTGAGCGGCTGCATATGTATGATTTTCCCACCACCCATATCAAGTTCAGTAACTAATTGGAATGGAAGAGGTTAGAAACATGAAAAATCAAAACCAAAACAAATTCTCAGTAATATACATAGGATCTTCATTTAGCCACTACTCCTGTGGCAAAGACCCCTAATTTCTGCAGCAAATTAACATTTCTGAGTTGATGAGAACCTTCAAAATAAGCATAGCAAATATATATACTGGGACATATATATACTGTCACCTTTCTGGTGACTTTCCTTGGGTCATAAGTCACAGTGAGCAGTTTTCTCCCTTCTGTTTAGCCAAAATTGGAAACAAACCAAAACATTTTCTTGACAGGCACAAAACAAAATGTGAGACATAAGCAGCTGAGAGCCTGAGACCCTTTTGAAACTGAACAGGGCTTAGGTCCTGGCGAGCCTAAGTCACTGTGAAAATAAGTCTTAAGCTCCTGATGCTTTTGAAAATTTTACCCACAGACTATAGACTCAGCAGTCCCATCTCTGGTATTTTTAATGTGCATTTTTAATGTTCTATTCTGCAATGAAAAGTGATTGAGCTGTAGAAGTAGGCAGTAATTGCTTCTCTCTATAAATGAGTAATTCTAAATACATTAATAATTACTGACCCATTTCAAATTTTGTCTACAGTAGGTAAATTACTAGAAAGGTAAATTACCAGAATGCCTCCTCTGTAATCAAGGGTATTATTATTTGTGGAAAATGTTTATTACCAGTAGAATAATATTCTTTCAGCAGCTACAGTAAAGGTGACAAATTGATAATTGTACTCCTATGGATTCTATTTATTATTAACAATGATAATAATACTATTGCTAATTACTTTTATACTGCCATACATTTACATGGTACATTTACAAGCACACAATTAAATGCCATGGTCCAAATTTATTCTTTGGGTAACTCCAGTAATATTCAACAGGTTGAAACTGGCCCACTCTTTACTCCAAAGAGTTCACAATCTGCAAAAAGGAGGTGTACAATGAGAGCTCAGGAAGGTGATGAACAGGAGAATGAATAGTGAGGAGTGAAAAGTAGGATGGATTCCTGAACTAAGTATTTCTTTAAGAAAGGATAGGAAAGGAGACACAGCTGACAGGCGAAAGGGCATAAGTGCAGCAACACAATAGAAGGAATGACATGGAAAGTAAGAGTAAAAGATAGAAGAAAGAGTAAAAGGGAAAGAAAAGAATGTACAGGGAATAAGAGACTGTGCAGGGACATGAAAGCAGAAATACAGGAAGAGATAAGCTAAACAGATGCAGCATTAGCAGTGTGGACACACAGAATTGGTGACTGAACAATGAGCTTAAGCAACTGGCTGATATATCACCAACTGAGCTCGCTAACATGGACAGGCCCATAGTGCCATCAAATGTGCTAAATTGATAGTTTCAAAGTCTTCATGTAACCCACACGCCTAGCAGGTGTGGTTCACTGTCCCATGTAATGACACTTAGACCACTTACAGCGAGAGGTAAGAACAAGGGAGCTCTAGAGCCTAAAGTGAGAGCCAGCTGGCTTTATAACTCAAGCTGTAGTGGTTCCTACACTAAATTCCAGAGGTCCCAGGTTTGAATCTGCCTGGGGGCAGTTATACTCATTTAGCCACAGAAGAGACACAACCGTGGAAGCGAAGTGCAAGTTTTTGTGTCTCCTAGTGTTGACTAGAAAACTACTTTTAAGATTCAACAAGGAATATAGTCTTCATGTGCCCTCATACCCTTCATTTTCCCAGTTTTCATGGCCAGTAAATATACACGTTAATGAAGCTGTGATTATATTCTGTGTATGTTCGTGTCTGGACAATAGGTAATGGACTAAGGGTATGTCTATACTGCAATGTAGGCTTGGGCTCAGACTTGAGCCCAACCCCCTTTTCCAGCTACACACCATTCTGTTGGACTCAGGCCTGGGCCCCAGAACCCCACAGCATGGGTGGGTTCAAAGCTAGTTCCCACAGGGACTCATGCCCTAACTCCATCATTTTGTAGGGTGGCACCACAGACTTGGCCCCAAAGAGTCCACCAATGCTATCGCACAATCCCCCAGGTTGGTGTTCTTTGTCCTCTCTCTCCCAAGAATAGTCAAGTGACTCTCAGAAAATGGAAGCAACTCTCCTTTCCAAGTACATCAGCTCAGGATTTAACCCATCCATTTTATTTTGACTACTGAGCTGTAAACACAAAGAAAATTCTCATGGATTTGCAATGGCCACAAACTGGAGGAAATTCTTTGCCAAGCGCTTAGCTTCCTGGTTGTGGAGCCATACCAGATTTGGCAAATCTCTGAAGTTAGGTAAGCAAAAAGTTTGATTGTAGTCAGAGTACCAGGAATGACTACATTTACCTGGAGAGAGCAAAGAACCTGGCAGCACTGGGGATTCACCAGATTGGCGACCACTACAGGAAAGCCAGGGATGCGAGCCATACCCTGGGAACTCGTCATCATCCTGCCCCTTTTAGAGAGAGTTTGATCAGGTTCTAGGTATTGCATTGAGCACAGAACCAGCAGTGCTTCACAATGGCCTGGTCAGCTAGATGGCAATATCCTTTTTAAAGATGCAAGGCTACAGACACAGGAGCTCTACTTCAAGCAGAGTCACAGAGGCATAACCTGACCCACAGATAGCTCCAAAGAACTGGGAACAGAATACAGCATACATAAACAAAGTAACCAATCAACACAGAACTTGAGCCATTGTTGGGTAAGCAAGTTAACCAATCAGGAGCCATTATTAGGCAAACAGGCATCCTTCACATGAATCATAACAATAAGCAAGGTTCTCAGGCCTGCATAGGTGGAGTTCAGGAGTCCTTCTGTAGATGTGCAGACCCAGAGAGGTCACACAGCAGACTCCTTGATTGACAGCCCTAGGCTGCTCCTACTCCCCTGGCAATAGCACAGTAGCACAGCCTACAGAATCCAGAATTTAGTGGAGCCAACATGCACTAGATTAAACTAGCTAAGTGATTATGGGGCCAGAGCCAATCCCTGAGAGGAGGCTTTAATCAGAGAAGCTTTTAGATGCCGCCTCCTGAGCAACAGCCTGCTGCAGAGCCAGAAGCAAAAATGAAAGAGACAGAACTTGCCCTGGAGCCTGGTAAGTTCCTGACTCCATGTTTGATTTTATTAACACAGGTATGGGAGGGATTTCTGGATTATGAACCAATGCAAAATTTGTGCAGCAGAAGGTATCCACTGATGATGGATTGCATGCCTGGACCTTGGTGTCCCCCCAGTACCACCACCTGGAATTCAAAATGGTGACTGGGAAGAAAGCACAGTGAAACACGCACTTAAAAATGAAGTTTTACTAGTAACTCCACATTGTTGCTAAGATGTGAAGAGATGGTAAAAATAAGAACCTTAGAGTATTTTTCCTGTTAGTATACAGCTCTGTACTAACATAACAAGTAAAAAGTTGCATGAGAACAGGGCAGCAGAGAAGAGGTTGAAATGTACAGAATCTCATCCACTGAAACCCAGTGTTGTCCAGGGGAGTTAATATAATTTGTCTGAAATATAGCAGGGGATGAGGGTTGTACGCCATCCAGAAATATACTGCTGGAAGAGGCAGTGGAATAGCTGTAGAGCTATTTGAGAGTCCATATTAGTCTGATATTTGCATGCAGTCACAAAAAAAAAAGTGGTATCAGAAACCATGTGGAAGCAGTAATCCATGCAGATGCTAACAAAGCTTTCTGTTAATTTCCCCGTGAATTTTGCTCCAATCCCCAGTGCTGATAACTGCAAACAATTTCCATAGCAGGAACCCCATATAGGAAGTCACATTTCAAGAAAGGGCAAATTTACCAGGGTTACTGCCACTGCTGACTTGCCCACTTCATCCGCAGACATCTGTTCAGTCACCATAAGTTTGAATATTTAAGTGACATGCACAGCTGAATTGTCACCAGAAGCTTGACATAAAATCCAGAAGCCACAAGAATTGGTACAACCTCCTAAAATGTGGAATGCCTGAAATGATAGAGATTTTACACTATGGCCACCCTTTGCCCTTAATGTGGTGTACAATTTTAAAAAATGTGCTTTCTAATTTAATGTGTACTTTTTTCCCTGTAATTAACTCAGTTGTGTCCACAGAGCTTCTAAGATGGGAAATGGTCGTCTTACAATATACTGAAGTTCATTATTACAAAGCACCATGTTTTGTCATTGAGTTTCCACAAAGGGGGGAGGGGTAAGAGGGAGAGAAAGAGTGTTCATGCACTAACCCATTTGTGAATCACTAAGAAAATACTGTTGTGTTTTGTGTGCGCCTAAGCACATCTACTGGTCAACATGCCTCAGCAGCTCACACACACATCAGCAGAGGCCCGGGTCTCTGTACTGTCATAGACTGGTCCAAGAGAAAGCTATTTTTATGATGAACTTATGGCTGGTGTTCTGGACAGGGTCAACAGGCAGATGTGATACCAAGGAGAAAAGGATTCATGGCAAGTACAAAAGCAAGTGGAATTGGTCCTGCTTTGGGCAGAGGGTTGGACTCAAAGACCTCCTGAGGTCTCTTCCAACCCTAGAATTCTATGATTCTAAATGAAGAGGCAAGCAGAAAATCTCAGGCAAGCTGCAGAGTTTGAGGACAAAATTGCAGCAGAGCAGACACTTGCATCACAATTCCTGGGACAGGAACATCAGCTGATGGAGGACAACAGAGCATAGCAGAAAGGCCCATCGAGCAACTGCCTTTGCTTATGGTCACAAGTACACAGGCCCCTTCTGTTCCCACATCATGACAGGAGTCCCTTTATGGTGCCATGCACCACATGCCACACAAAAAAACCCCACTTAGGATAATTCCATGGTTGGGTGGCCCATGCCTCTAGAATGGCAAATTTAACCCCAACATACTTCCATCTCCATTCTGAGCCCCTCATCACTGCACGCATCCACCCCAGCCCTCCTCCCCCTTGCAACCTGCCAACCAACTACAGACCTCAAAACCCATGCAATAGCAGTAAGTGAGTGTCAAATGCAAAAGAAGGGGAAATAACAGATGAGGAGGCATGCAAAATTTGGGAATTATTTTGATGGTATCATTTGCACTATTCAATGTTTAGTTTATACACTTTGGTTTATTCGTGTTATTTTGGAGTTGTAGCAGCAGCTGGTCTGCCTGGCCATGTTTTAGTATTGCTATTTTTGTCATACAAATAAAGTATTTTATTTTACTAAGAAAGTTTGTTGCCAGCACTAGATCACATTTTATTATATGTACTTTGAATAATAAAGATAAACACAAAGTGAGGCACAACAAGCAAGATGTATCCCAACACAGTTTTGCAATACATCTATGTACAGTGATCAATAATGTAAATATAGTTTCCTCCTGTTACATTAATAGTCATACCATCCAAAATAAAAATTAATGGCAAGAAACACCTCTTTCTGTTCTGTGTGCCGTGATAGTAACTCCACTCCCCATTTACTGTGATGTGACAGTATCTCGTTTATTCTAAACATTGCTCTGTAAAAAAAAATTCATAAAACATATTATTCACCATCTTCCATTGGCCTATGCATAATATGGGAACACAGAGCCTCCCTGATTTCTGTTGCTTGCATGCATCGCACTCCAGCTGTGATGAGTGTACTTTCTGGTTGAGTATAACACTTTAACCATCCATTACTGATATCAGCCCACACAAGTAAATAGCTCCCCTTTGGTGTTACAAAGACTGTGAAAAGCGCATCAAGCCACAATAACACAGACAGCATTTATAACACTGGACCATTAGACAACCGAAGTATTTCACAGAAGCTACCACAACCATCTCATATGTGGCAATAACTTCCAGCCACTAGCATTGCTTCCTAGGGTGCATTTGAACTTTGGACATAGAGGTAAAAGTTGCAATGCTGTTCCCCAACATCAGAGGACACTGTTCTTTAGTAAGACCATTTTAATGTTTTGATCCTGATTTTACTTACACCAGGTCAATGCCATTTGGTATTGGTGTTACTCAAAAATTACACCAGAGCTACTGTGAGGGGATTCAAACCCATATGGGAATTCAAGAGTAGCTTCACTGAAGTTAATGGATGTAAAACACTGTTGTAAAATAACTGTGTCATGATAATGAGGGTTAGCCAGCAGCCTGGGAACTAACGGGTTAACTATACCTAACCCAAGTAGAGTTGGCCAATAGGAATGTAGATAGGAATTTCAAACTGGGACAAAGGAATTTTTGGGTTTTCCCTCTTTGTCTCTGGGGCAGTTTTCTCTCCAGGTACTGAGGGAGACAGACAGAATGTCTCCCTCCAAGAAAAGACTCTTCCCTGTATGTAAGTAAGGTAAAGTTTAGATAAATCCGTTAGGTTTTATTGTTTTACGGTTTGGGAAATGGGATCTGATGTCTGTGCATTTAGAAATGGTTTTCCTCTCCTTTGTAACTAAGCCCCTGGCCCATGGTGGGGTTTCTTCCCCTGCCCCAGGTATATTACTTTGTGACTTTTCTATCTAGTTATTATGCTTGCAACAGGAATATTGTGGTGATAATAAAAATTCTCTCTCTTTTCTTTTTATTAACCTGTATTGGTTAATTTGTGTGTCCTGGTTTTACTTTAGGGACTGAGATTTCCCAAGTGGTCTCTCCCTGATTTCCTTATCATTACTTGGGTGGTGGCAGCAGATTTTATCCCCAAAATCTAGGTTTTTAAGATTTTGGGGAGAAGTTTTATACCAAAGCCCGGAAAGATAAGGTTTTGGGGTACTTTTGCGGGCCCCCACTTCTGCATTCATCGTGACAGAGTGCGGAAGGTGCCTTGACAAACCGGGAAAGAAGAATCAGACTCTTGGACTTCATTTCACTGTAGCACACTGCCTTTTATCATAGCCAGAAAGGTAATGGAAATCAATTTAAATAAAAATGGGAATTACTATCTGATGCCAGCAGCTTAATTACTGTCATGCAAAACCAGAGTAATGCATGAAATGTAATGGATGATTTATAGTTCCTAGAAATGAAGAGTATATTTTATAAGATAATAAAGGCGAACTATCTAATGTATAGGGCTTCTGTGCAATGTTTGATGAAATTACCATCTCAGACAACAAGCAAATGACTTGGGGTGGGAGGAATCAGAAGCCAGGTGACATTTCAATCTCAGCACAGAACAGAACAAGTGTTTTCAGACACCCACATTTAGTTCTGTTTTGAAATGATCTGCCATAAGGAGTTTTTGTGAACAGGAAGCTGCTTTCAAATGTGTGAAAATGTTGTGTAACACTGAGTTCCTAAAATACTTTTATTCATACAATAAAATACGGATAGTTTGATGTAATTTTCTTTACCCAACAACACTACAGTTAAGACTGACAGATATAAAACAATGAGCATGTACAGATCATTGTCCTGCCAGAAGGAGGAATCATTCACATGAGCTATCAGATGAATACTAAAGACAACTAAGACAATAACCTTGGGTATCTCCAGCACAAGACCTCAACCAAAAAACTCAGTTGAGTCAGAGAGGAAACCAAAAGTGCAGTACATCAGCCTGAAAACAATCACAGTGCTTATTTTCATTCCACATTGTGACTCTCATAATTGGCTTACACACCTAATCAAGTGGGGGCGGGACACTTGTTTTAGAAGTGATGGCCAAGCTACATCTCCTTTGTGTTCAGTCTGTAGAAAGGTGAGCTACTAAAGGCCCAGTCATCAGTAAGGTCAAGCAAAAGCCAGGTCAATAAAAGCAAGTGTCTCGTCCATGGTTAACCACAAACATTGGTGACCATTAAACCTTAGAGCTGCAGATTATGAATCAGAAGTAGCTATATGGTGGATGATGAAATCAGTGGAATTGGCCATTAGTGTACCCCAACCCATGTCTTTTCTATGTCATCTCCTTATGACCATCACACAACAGATCAAAGGTGTCAGTTCTCAGAGTCACTGTGCACCTACTTCATTGCTCCAAATCCCCAGCCTTTACCACTGCTATCCAGCTTCCATACTGGGGCTATAGGTACATTTTCACACTGACATAGCTGACCATTTAAATAGGGACCACAGGCAACTAGAGCCCACAATATGTTACAACGTGATAAGGAAATACTCACTATCCCCAAATATTCAGCTCCCATGCTAGTCTGGCTGTCCACATCAAATGTCTTCCCACCCAGCTGCATTGGATCTCACACCACTATGGTAATACAGAAACACCACATGCCCCCATTATCCATGACATTGAACTTGAGCAATATCTGAATGAGAAATAAGATACAGGACACAGGAATGCACCAAAATAGTAAAACATCACAATAGACTGCAAACTATAGAAATGAGCACTGTGTATCTCCCTTCATACAGCCACAGGATTAATACATTTTCATTGCCACAAGTTTTGCTCAAATCACATGCATTATCATGTCATCTCGTTTTAATTCCGAAACACACACACACACACACACACATACACTCGCAGCAAGGCATAAGTATTGCACTGTACATAGATGGCAGGGAGAATGGGCTGAAGATGAAGTATAACAGCCATGTGATAAGGCTTTCCTCTCCAGGAAGTAGTGAAACACTGAGGACCAGGCCACAATAAATGTGCATGCCCTTTTTTTTTCCAGACACACAAATGAGCTCATCTGTTCATCATCTGGCTCATACAGAAATTAGCTAAAACTCCAATGGGTAATCTACAGCCATTTGAGGAAACTCCAGAGATCAACTGAGATCATGTCCACATTTGTAGTCTGCTAGTATTTAAACACAGAACAAAGAGAACAGTTCTATGAAACTAACTAAAACAAAAACATATGAACTCTATGATTTTGTCATGTTGAATAAAACATCGCTATACATGCTTTATGGCCTGGATCAGTGCTTTAAGCCAGACCATGTCAGTTCAAATGCTTTGAAGCTAAAGTCTCCACTTTTAATACTTGCAGAAAATAATCTAGCTAAAGAGTGGCAATACTATGCTAGGTAAGATTTAAAAAACAGAAATTAAGAAAAATATAGCAAACTGTCAATCAACAGTTCTTACCTGAATAATCCAACACTCTGAGGTCTCTGGGTTGAAATTGTTATGAGAGCTCATTCTTCAGTGAGAAATACCACCCACCTGCATCAATAGGTGGAGGAACTTGTTGGGTCTACGATAAAAGGAAACAATCCCAGAAGCAGGCAGGGACAGCGGGCCACTACATAGCTCTTCCCTATCGTTAGTGTCTTTGGCACCCACTGGCTAGCTGGGGAAGAAAGGGGGATCCTTGGCCCGCATTCCTCAGCTTCCAGGATTTAATCAAGAACTGTAACCCTATGGCACTTCTTTTTGGCACTGATCCAGCAGCAAAAGGGCTAGTCATCATCGCAACAGCAGCAGTAGTTGTCTTCAGGATGCAAAAGGAACACAGATGATGGTTCTGGGGCTTTTCTTCCCAGGGTGGAGAGTCTGCCCTAGCAGTGGTGACTCTGTCTCATTGTGTGTGGAGGTCATATCACTGCCCGCCCCCCCAACATGAGGAATCTGCTATCAAAGCAAGAGGAATTCCTTCAGGGCGTCCTCACCCACACTTCCTATTTGGTGTGGGGAAGAGGCTGGGGCTACATGGGGAAGCAGATGAGGCTTCTGGGTCCTGAGATGGTGCAGCCCATGTTAAGCCTGCTTTTCTCACCATCCTTGTTGGAGGAAGAGATCAAGAGATACGTGGTATCACTAAAGTGGCAGGAAGGGTTGGGCAGTCCTACCAGGACCAGGTCTATTGGCAAATCTCCCTACTCCTGCTCTACCGCTCTGCTCATGGGAGAGAAAACCATAGAATTATCTCAGCTACCACAGGAACACACTGTTCCTTATGTCCCACTATACTTCCCCTTCCCACGTAGGGCTTTAGTCAAGAGCATGGCTAGAAAGCCTGTGAATTCCCACTGCAGGAGTCATTCTGAATGCCAACTCCCTTCCTCTGCTCTGTTGAGGTGGGGTACCTTGCCTTATTAGAGGCAATGAAAATGGTGACCTCAGAAATGGGTGAGAGTTCAGTGGGGCAGCTCTGCCAAGGAATTGTGGGCCTGGCATTGCTGCCCCAAGAGGAAAGATGTTCTCAACCTTCACAGGAATAGAGGCCAAGCAAGGACCAATGGCCCACACTCAATATGGACTAAGAGTCACAGGACTAGGGTAACAGCGAGCAGGAGCCAGACCACTCTATGGAACAGTTCACTTTGTGGTCAGTGGTGAATTGGAGACGTGCATTCCTCTGGGGTGGGGTCTTGAACCATAATGAGGATCTGAGCTTCACTGGGATGGACAAGGATGACAAGGAGCGTGTGAGTGTCCTTCACCTCCAGAACCCACCAAGAGTCCAGATTTCCTCAAGATATGGCAGTGGGAGTTGCCAGCAGTCCACAGATAAGGAGGAAAGGGATTGTGAGCCTTCGCGCTCAACATACTCCTTCTGACAACCCCCCTGCACCCAAGGGATTTGAGGTGACCTGACCAAATTGTTGGCATGGGTGGCCCAAAGGCAAAGCAGCCTGCCAGAGAAAAGTGGGCCACTCTCAGACAATGGGGTAACACTGTCACAAACTTGGGGTGAGAGTAATATTCTTCAAGGGGATATGGAGCAATTGGGGAATGACTTCCCTATCGCCAAATGGCAGCATTCCTAACAAGAGACAGACAGGAGATACAGTGACTAAAACTCCTAGACCTTATGTGAGATCCAAACAGCCCCTCAAGAATCATCCATCTAAAGGGGCTAAGGAATAGATTTGGAAGAATAAATTTGTGAATTCATTTACCTTATTGTTTAGGGAAGATCCCCAAGCAGAAAGAGGCAAAAAGGACAGAAAAGGCAAAGATAAACTACACAGACCTAAAGTGTCTCAAACTTGTGAGAACTGGTCCCAAGCCTTTCACATTTATGTGAGTATAAATTTGTGTAAGGAGCCCAGAAAGGTGTATTTCCTTATTCAAATACAATAACTTCAAGGGATTATGCTATCTAAATTAGAGTAACGTGGTTAAGGTGTGACAGAAAACTTAGGCAGAGAGCAACAGAAGAATCTCATTCACCCTTGGGTAAACCAGACCAGAATGTATGACTCCTTATTGCCCTGCCCAGCTGACATTCACAGATAGTGGGTAGCCCCTGCCACCCCATCCCCCCCAACTGTGTTGTCAGATTGTCATTTGATATAGATGTAGCTTTGGTTAAGGGGCGATGTCAGTTTCAAAATATGAATATAAAAATGAAGGTTTGCTTTGCATTTAACTATGGGAAGTATTGTTATTCTCATGTACAAACACTGCTTTAGATGGTGAGTATTGTGGGTGTCCATGAAATGTTGGAGTTCTTGTGCTTTTTCAGTCCACCATTTGTTCTTGAGTTTTCTGGTTTTACGTTGGACTTCCAATTTTGCCTTAGCCTGGGCTTCTCTCTTTGTATTGCAATTTATATCATTCTGCCAAGCACAAAATGCCATTCTCTTCTCATTGATGAGAAGCTTTTAACAATATTCTCATCAAACCAGTGCTGATGCTTTCTGATGTGGTAGCCAATGGTTTCCTCACAAGTATTGATGATTGCTGCTTTCAGCTGTTCCTCAATTTCTTCCAGAAACTCTGATGGAAGCTTTTCTTCGAAGACTGCTTGGAAGTGGTCATGCTGAATAGGGTCCTTCAAATCTTGAACCTTCAGCTTGCACCCGATCTGATTCTTTTGCAGCGTCCATTTGGGGGTGATCCTAATTTTCATTGTGGATCAAATGAGACAATGATCAGTCCAGCAATATTCAGCACTTGTCATTGCTTTTGTAAGACGTCACTATGATCTCAAGCACGAACTATGACATAGTCAAGAAGATGCCAGTGCTTTGAGCGTTGGTGTCTCCAAGATTTTTTGAACTTGTCTTTTTGTTAAAAAAGGGTGTTCATGATGATAAGTTCATGTTCAACACACTTGGTCAGGAGCAGGATGATTCCATTTGAGTTGCTTTTGCCAAATCTTTCTTTCCTGATTGTTCCTCAGATTGGTCTGAGTCTTGTCCAACTCGTGCATTGAAATCCCCCAGAAGAATGATCTTATCTTCTTTAAGGCTCTCCAATAAAATGGTTTCCAGCTGAGAGTAGAAATCTTGCTTTACTTCCTCATCAGTGTCCATTGTTGCCGTATAGGCGCTCGTATAGTTACCTGCTGGTTATTGGTGAGCCTTAATTGGAGTGTCATAAGTCGCTCATTGATGCCTACTGGCAGCTCATAGAGGTATCTTATGAGCTTGTTGTTTATAGCAAAGCCTACTCCATGCAATCGAGATTCATCTAAAGATTTTCCCTTCCAGAAGTGAGTGTATCCTCCTTTCTCCTCCCTCACTTGTCCTTCTTCAGCTCTTCTAGTTTTGGACAAGTCAGCAATATCAATGTTAAACTGATTCAATTGATCAATGATAGCTGTACGTTGCTCTGGGTGGTCACTGTCTGAGTTGTTCATCAGGATATGTACGTTCCAGGTTCCAAAGTTCAAAAGTTTCATACATTTTCAATTGATGGGGTGGTGATCCTGCTGGATGTGGTCATCCAGCCAAGATGAAAAGAGGCAAAACTATTTTTAGGGCACTTTTTCTAGACCCCTCCCATGTGGAGTGAGCAGAGTGGGTCCTAAAAAGGACTGCTCAGTCATGGGTGCAGCTGCTGAGCTGCTCAACCTGCCTCAGTCCTCAAGCAAGAATCACACACCCACTGCCTGTGTGTTGATGTATGACTAGGAACTTCTGGACCTCACTGTCCTGTTCCCATTGCCACTCACCAATCGCCACCAGACTTTTGACTTATGTAGGTGTTGTTTTCCCAAAAATGGGAGGATGCCTGCATGGAACTTCTTTTGAAGTGGGGAGACTGGTGCACACACTGTCCTTGACAGATAAAGGGCTTGAAACCAATGGCATGGATGCTACAATGATTGGAGATCCTCTATCTGCTGCAGCCTTCATCCACCTTTACAGCTGCTGTAACATTACACAACAGTTTCACCTCCATTGTGCAGTTATCCTCTGTCTGCTCTGCTGTTGAGGACTTCTTGGATCACACTTTGTCTGGAACCTCACCCTTGACCATTCTGCTATGGGTGACCCAAAGGGAGTATATGACTCCAGGCAACGTTGTTCTCAGGTGTCATTGGAACATGCAAGCCTCTCTGCCACCACAAGGTGGTGATCCATGGAGAGATTTGTTTCCATGGTTCTTTTCTGCCATTCAGCCTGTTTAATGGGCCAGCTTGTCATGGCATGAACCACTTTCACTGTAAGGATGGAACCACATTTCTGAAGGACAATGACACCATTAATTTTTGCTGGAAAGAACATTTTGAAGATCTTAATTGTAACTCCATGGTTGCAGATGATGTTCTTGAGTAAATCCTTCAACAACCTTTTAGGGAAGTGCTTGAAGACCCTCCCAATTTGCATGAGGTATGCAATGCCATCAAGCAGATGAAGAACAACAAGGCAGCAGGTCCAGATGGGATCCCCACTGAAATCTTTGAAGACGGTGGACCAGAGTTAATTCAGCAGCTTAGCCTGTTTATCCTTAAAATCTGGATAAAGGAGAAGATACCCAGTGAAATGAGGGATGCCTTGATTGTAACCCTCTTTAAAAAAGGGGATAAAGCAGACTGTGGAAACTATCATGGTATAGCTCTCCTTGCTGTTGCAGGCAAAGTTCTGGCACAGGTCCTTGCAGCCTGTCTTCTGCCCCTGTCAGAATAAATTTTACCAGAGTCAAAGACTGGCTTCCTACCATGTCGTAGAACTGCAGATATGATCTTTATTGCACAGCAGCTGCCAGAAAAGTGTCAGGAACAAAACCAACCTGGCTTTTATTGATCTAACTAAAGACTTTGACTCAGTGAATCACCATGCCCTTTGGACTGTACTTTTGAAGATGGGATGTTCTGATAAATACATCAGTGTCCTAAATTTGCTTCATGACAACATGAAAGTGACTGTTCTGAGCAGCACTGGCTCCCACAGTGAACCTTTCAACATACAAACAGGAGTCAAACAGGTCTGTATCATCGCCCCGTCATTTTCTACCCAATTGCTGGGAAGCTCCCAGCTGCTGTTGAAATCATCTACAGAATGGATGGAAAGCTGTTAAGGCTTAGCCAGCTGAAAGCTAAGAGTAAGATTTCCACCACATCTATCATGGAACTTCAGTATGCTGATGACAATGCAGTTTTTGCCCACTCAGAGAGATCTTCAAACTATCCTGAATGTGTTTGCTGATGCTTACGCAAGACTTGGTCTCACCCTCAACATCAAGAAGACCAAAGTGCTCCATCAGTCCTCTCCATATGAGGTACCATTTGCCCCATCTATTAAAATCAATGGAGAGGCACTGGAGAACGTTGGTCATTTTCTCTATCTTGGAAGTTATCTTTCATCCAAGGCAGATATTGATGTAGAAACACAACATCATCTGAGCTGTGCCTTTGCTCATTTATGGCATAGGGTTTTTGAAGTTCATGACATTCAAAGACACCCAACTTCTTGTCTATCAAGCTATAATTCTCCCAGCACTATTGTATGGGTCTGAAACCTGGACAACCTACAGAAATCACTTCAAAGTCCTTGAGAAGTATCACCAACGCTGCCTCTACAAGATCTTGAAGATGAAATGGGAAGACAGGTGCACTAACAAAAGTGTTCTGGAAGAGGTAAAGACCACCAGCATTGAGAGAATGATAATCTGTCAGCAACTTCACTGGGCTGGTCACACTGTTCGGATGCCAGACCATCGCCTCCCAAAACAGGTCCTGTTTTCTCAGCTGAAAGAAGGAAACTATAATGTGGGAGGACAACGGAACCGTTATAAGGACTTGCTAAAGGGTAACATAAAGAAGTGCAACATTGATGTTGACACTTGGGAGACACTCTCCCAGGATCACTCAGAATGGAGAGAAGCCCTATGCAATGGCTCCCTGCATTTTGAACCTGCCTGCCGACAAACTGAGGAGGAGAAGAGGCACAGGGGAAAGGGGAGATTGGCTTCTAGTCATGGTCAACAGCATCCTGCTGTACCTGAAACATCTGTCCTCACTGTAACAGAGCTTGTGGTTCAAGTATCAGCCTTATCAGCCACCTGAGGGTCCACAACTCCCATTGAGGATGATCATATTTAGCAATGAGTGACTGACATCATCAGATGGTAAGAAAGTCAATAAAGTGCTCTCCTATATTATAAGGATAAAGGCAGTTCCAAGAAAGTGGTGAGAAAGGGGGTCCACAAGGACCCAGTGTTTGGGAGATGCTATCTGGACCGGGGCAAAAAGTTCCTTCTCCAATTAAAATACAGATGTTATGGAATCTATTCAGAATGACCCATGAAAAAGGACGCCACTGAAGCTCAAAGGGGCTTCCTATTTATTGTTTTCATAAGAATTTTCCTATTTTGGAATAGTGGGGAGCCCCAATGTGCTAGCACCACAACTGAACATGCGTATGTGTGTGTGGGGAGGAGGGTAACTTATTAAAGTTTAATAGAAGCTGCTTAAAATCTACCTGTGTGTTTGTTTTCATTTCCCTGCAGTGTCTGCACCAACCGTCATTTTCACTCGCATAGTCTGGAATAGCTGAGCATGCTGATCCTGAGGAAAAGTGCAAGCAGAAAGCAATGTAGCCTCCAAGTTTCCTAGCTGATACACATAACTACTGCAGAGAAGAGCCCCATCCCAGGGAAATGTGTAAAATAGACAGTGAGATAGGCATCAGACAAGCACTCTTACATCAGAGAGGGTGCTATATTATATAGATGATGCCTTCACAGACATCCCCTAGTGATACTTACCAGTTACTTCAGAAAGCCTGTAAGTTTAGAATCTCTGCTCTATCCAGCTTCTAATGAACACAGCCAATGTGGGCACCAGGGAAATATCTATATCCGCCTGGTCCCAGAGGTAGATTAGAGCATCCTGTGGACAGCAACTGCTGCTTAGGATTGCTAGAGTGCAGACTTGTTCTACTCCTTTTTCTCCATCTCTGGCATGCCCCCGATGCTGGCGTGTTGCAAGGAGGGAAGTTTACAGGCTGCAAGGAAAGAGATTACGTTTCTGTTGGCAGCGAAGATTGCAGCTAGTCTCAGAAAACTTGACTTGGTATTTTTAAGGTATAGTTTGCCAGCAATTAAACACTTAAGGCATGTCTGTACTAGGAAATTATTTTGAAATAACTCATTTAGAAATAATAACTCACAAAATAAATAATTTGAAATAGAGTGCCCACACTACAGGGAAGCCTCGAAATTAGTCCGAGGCAGGCTCCCTTAATGTGGACGTGCTACCTCAACCTAGAGCCCCAGGAAGCACTGGGGAGTAATTATTCTGAATGACTCTGGGGAGGAGTTATTTTGAAATAGCCTCAGGGAAGTGTCCACACTACTGCTATTTTAAAATAAATATTTCGAATAAATATTTCTAAATAAGCATTATTCCTTGTAGAAAGCAGGAGTTATTATTTTGAAATAACAGCTTTGGTAGTGTGGATGCTCTGCTTCTTATTTCAAAATAAGGGGAATTATTTTGAAATAACTCCCTAGTGTAGATCAGGGCTTAAATAGTGGTTTCTGCTTATACTAAATGCAAAGTTGGTGTTTTCTAATACAAGCATTTCTGAAAAATAAGCACTATTTTAAAAATGCACTTTTAAACAGCCTATTCACTGCTTACATCTTATTTCAAGACACTGGAGTGGGCCACAGACTCAGAAAGGACTAACTCTCTCTCTCTCTGAGTTCAGGCTTTGTGTATTTGATAGGAACTACATGAGCACAAGGTTTTGGATGTATGTTTGTTGGTGTACTGATAGAATGCAATGAGCCAGTAGACAGGGCTGTTTGTCTGGTTGCATCCTGGCCCCACCTAGACCTCTCCAGCTCAAAAGGCGATTGTTGAGGTGGCAGCAGAATGAGGGTGTATATTTATGTCCAACCCTTTGTGAATTTTGTGATTTTTTAATATAATGGATAGGTGGCTGCATGGAAGCCTACTGTTATATTTTAGACATTTGAAAACATAAAGTAAAAATAAAGTAATAATTCCAGGGTCTCAACTAAATTATATTTTCTATCTTCCCCTATTGTCCTTGGATCTAAATTCTGGCCTAGAATCTTCTAATAATTCAGCAAATTGAATTTGGAGGATCCATGTGTCCCCCTATTTAAATACATGTCTCTCCAGAGATTACTGTTTTATTTACCTAGCTACAGATTTGAGCCTTGGTCTTGGCTGATCGGGCCTTAAAGTGTGACACGGTCAGTCAATATACGCTAGTTGCTAAACATTCACAAAGGCAACTAGACTTTTTATTTTAATCAAACCTTCATTTTAATTTTTTGAGATAACAGTCTGGCTACATCTACACTACATGCTTCTTGCACAAGAAGCCTTTTGCCCAAGAGTTTTTGCGCAAAAACTTCTTGCACAAGAGCATGTCCACACTTTAAAGCGCATCGCAAAAGTGATGTGCTTTTGCACAAGAGAGTGTCCACACTGCATGGATGCTCTTGTGCAAGAAAGCTCTGATGATCATTCATGGAATAGCCATCAGAGCACCTGTGTTTTTTCCCATAGGAGCGTCCACACTTGCCTTTTTGCGCAATAGCTGTAGCACAAAAGGGAGTCATGCCTCATAGAAGGAGGTTTACCTACACCATCTAAAGCCCTCTGTTCTGCTGTTTTACTGCTGATTTACTTGCGCAAAAGACACTTGAGGTGTGGACACTCCACAGGTTTTTGCGCAAAAGCGGCCATTTTTGCGCAAAAACCTTGCAGTGTAGACATAGCCTCTAAGAGCATGCACCTGTCTTCGGTCAGTACAAATCATTGCAACTTGTGTAAGACTTTGCATGCACAAAAGTCTCTCTTAAAGTGCCTGAAAACTGTTGTTTGTCTCCTAAAGCACCCTTTTTATGGTATTTTCACCTAAATTTATTTGGAACTATATTTTCCAATACTGGACCATTGCCTTGTTACAAAGAAATTAAAGGTATACTGTAAATGTGAATATTTATCAATTGTTTTTAAAATATCTAACAGAGGAACCTGTCACTGGTCTGGATTGGATTCTTATGTTTTAATTATTTTTTTTAAAATATGCAAGGGTTGTGCAGGTTTTGTTTTGTTTTTGCTAACTTGCTTTGTTTGTAAGGGTGTTTTGAATGGACCCCAAAGAAATGTCAGGCATTCTGCTTCCCATCACCACCTCCCTTTCTTTCTCAGCACACATCATTCTCAGATCATCAGATTCAGCTAGTTATCAACTGTTCAGACTTGGGACATACCCTCTTGCACAAACTAGATTAGAAGTGGTATGTGAGCACCCCCTAGGGTGGTGTGTAAGGATAATACAACAGACCACCAATGCAGTGAAAAGTACAAACACATACACATCTCTAATTCCTTTTTATTCTGGCAATATTAATATATAGCTGCTGTAACAATAAATACAAAAACCCTAGTCCCACAGAATACAATGGCACAACTCATGTTGCTTACAGAAGGGTAAGATTTTTCCTAATGATGTTCCAATGGAAATGTGATTTCCAAACTGATGGTGAATCTTCAGCCTGTCATTTCACAAACTTCCTTGACTGACATAATGTAATGTTCTACAATAATGGTTATATTCTGCAGATTTGGGAGCCATGACTGTTGAATTTCACTAATGAAAAAGAAGGTTATGTAGGTTAGAAAAAACAGCCTTGCTCAGAGAAAGCATATATATACACACACACATTGTTAGTGATTTCCCCTTTTACACATTTTATATATCTTTATACATATAGATGGATATAACAAATTAAAAGTGGGGAAGCCCCTAGCAATGAATAAAATTAGAAGCTAGGAATTGTAAAACATTGATAAGGGAAGCAAAAGAATATAGGCAGGCTAAAAGACATAAGGAAAAATCTATACTCTACTGATTTAAGAACAATAAAGGGGGGTGTTGACAGCAGAATTTAATTTGTATTTATTATAATTTCAATGGCTAATACTGATATTTATTTTAAAGATTTTTTAAATTTAATAAATGTAAATGTTCACATTTGTGGGATTTTATGGGTCATTAACTATTAATTAATTATACCAGATGATGAAATTCTAAAAGTTCAAACACAAGTTGTCAATACCATGTGTCAAAAATATATAAAAGTACATATTATTAAATCAAACTCTAATAAGTCCTCCAGCAATATTTTTCTTAGTTTTTCCTGTCAGTTTCAATCAATATCAATGGAGATATTTTTCATCAGTTTGTCCATGTACGGCAAAATCAATGTTTACCAACATTTACTAACGAAAAACCTAATTCTCCAAAACTATATATTAGGAACAGACTATGGTATTGGTCTGCTATAAAGCATAAATTGTAGAATTGCAGATAATAATGCAGAAAGACCAGAAGTTATTAATTAATATTTCTGTTCTATGTTGGAAAAGAATGATGATGAAATGCTTTTCATTCCAACACTAACTAAGGAGGATATTATACAGCTGGTACTAAAATCTGGCATTCTAAAGTCAGCAAATCTGAATAATTTGCATCTCAGAGTTTTTAAAAAGCATGTCTCTGGTCCATTAAGGTTGATTTTCAATAAGTCTTGGAATACTGAGGAAGTTTCAGAAGTTCAGAAGAAAGCCAATGTTGTGCCATTATTTTAAAACAAGAAACAAAATGACCTATGTAATTATAGACCTGTCAGCCTGACATCGATCCCTGACAAAATAATGCTAATGGTGATACAGGACTCAATTAATAAGAAAGATATAAGGTAGTAAATATTAATTAGCATTAGTTTATGGAAATAGAATTTGTCCAACTAACTTGATATTCCTTTTTGATGATATTACATATATGGTAGATAATGGTGTTGGTGCAATATTCTTATATTTATGCTTGGTATTAAACTTGGTACCACACATTTTGATTAAGAAATTAGAACAATACTTAATCCATGCATCACACATGATATGGATTAGAAACTGTTTAACTAATCAGTCTCAAAATTTAGTTGTCAAAGAGAAATCATCAGAGCAGGTGTGTTTCTACTAGGGTCCCAAATGTATCAGTTCTTGGCCCCTCCCTATTTAATATTTTTTATCCATGACTATGAAAAATGTATAAAACCACTACTGATCAAGTTTGCAGGTGACACAAATATTGGGGAATGATAAATAATGAAGAGAACAAGGCACAGATACAGAGTGCTCTAGACTGCTTAGTAAGAGAGGAACAATCAAGCAATACGCATTGCAATACAGCCAAATGTAAGGTTATATAGCTAAGAATGAAGAATGTAGGCCTTTGTATACCTCATGATTTACACCCTACACATTATTGTCATAAACATGGCAAAATACATCTTGTGAGGTATCATTGGAAAACAAATAACTCGCTGGTCAATAATTTCACAGCAAAATGTATATAAAGATATGTGTAAAGTTATGAATTGCCCTTGTATGATGTCACTAGCACATGTTCAAGACCAGAGTGCTTTGCCTCAGTAAAAAATATTAAATAGATTTGTACAAAGGAAAAGGGTATGGGTTTATCTCAGTTTACATATAGGCAGTAAACTGGGCCATCAAGCTAACAAGGGGAGGAGATTGCAGGAAACTGAACAATTTGCATTTTAGCAAACACTGCTGGGAAAGAAAACTGGAGAGTACTTCAGGTCCTCCAGGACTGGAGAGTCCTTCGCCACCAGCCTCCATGTCGCCTTCTTCACAGATTAAATCAACTTTACTTTGAGAAGAAACCTTCAGAAGAATCCATTTTCCAAGATCCACTGGACTATAAAAGAAAGGAGAAAAGACCATCACATGATCTCTTCCGGCTAATAACTAACACATTGGGCTTCTGAAGGCAATCCTGATTAGAAGAGATGGTCCAGCCATTTTGCAGTAAGATTCTGGATGAAAAAGCAATATTGGACAAAGATTGTATCTTGCTAAATTAAGTTGTAGTCACTAGAAAGCATGTTTCACTTTTATTCAATTCTGCCTTCCTCTCTTGTATTTGAATTCACTTAAAATTCTACCTTCTTTTTTGAATAAACGTATGCTACTTTTATCCTAAACCAAAAGTGCTGTGTTTGAATTATCTCCAGTTAAAGTGGCCCTCTGTGCATTTTGTCTCTTTAGAGGTGCAAATAGACATCCTGCTGAATGTTGCAACAGAGGGCTGGACAGTGCAGAGCACACAAATTTGGGGAAGTTTGTGACCGAATGGTTAGGAATCACCTGCTGACTTTAACCAAGTCTGATAAAGACAAGAGTGTGTCTGAGACAAGTCTGTGTTCTGTGCACCGTATAGCTCTGATTCAACCACTTTGAACCCAAAAGTTATGTCTACACTGGCATGATTTTGCACAAGAACTCTTTTGCGGAAGAGTTCTTGTGCAAAAACTCTTCCAGAAGAGAGTGTCTACACTGGCATGTGCCTTTGCGCAAGAGATGTGCTTTTGCGCAAGAGCATCCATGCCAGTGTAGATGCTCTCTTGCACAAGAAAGCTCTGATGGCCATTTTAACCATAGGGCTTTGTTGCGCAAGAAATTCATGTTGCCTGTCTACACTGGCCTCTTGCGCAAGAACAGTTGTGCAAGAGGGCTTATTCCTGAGTGGGAACGTCAGAGTTCTTGAGCAAGAAGCACTGATTTCATACATTAGAACGTCAGTGTTCTTGCTCAAGAACTCACGGCCAGTGTAGACAGGCAGCAAGTTTTGGCGCAAAAGCAGCTGCTTTTGTGCAAGATCACGCCAATGTAGACACAGCCAGAGTGCGTGATGGCTGCATGTGTGTCCCACGCAGGGAGCCATAATAGTAGAAGCATTTTAGGGCACTCAACATTATAACACAAGCAGTGACACTACCTTTCAGTGGTCTCTCTGTACCCCTGAATGTGACAGCTATACTAACAGGGTGAGGGATTACACCCCAGGATACAGTGACTCTGGAAAAGACTCAGGGATCATTGTCGATAATACACTAAATATGAGATCCTAGTGTGATGCTATCATTAAATGTGATCCTTGGGTGTTTAAACAGGAGAATACTGAACTGGAGTAAGGATATTATATTATTTTTGTCAGTGTCGGTGGAATTTTGTACCCAGTTTTGGTGTTCCCAGTTCAAGAAAGATGTTGAAAAATTGGAAGGAGTTCAGAGAAGAGACACAATAATGTTTAAAGTACTGGAAAATATACCTTATAGTGACAGACTTACAGAGCTCAATCCATTAGTTTAGCAAAGAGGAGGTTAAGAGGTGACTTTATCACAGTTAGTAAATACTTATTTAGGAATATATAATTTATAATAGAGAGCCCTTTAAATCTTGCAGCCAAAGATATCACAAGAGCCAATGGCTGGAAGTTGAATCTAAACAAATTTAAACTAGGTATAATAATAAGGTATAATTTCTTAGCAGTGACATAGCAGCAGGAACAATTTATCACCACTCCATCATTGGAATTATTTTAATCAACTCTGGATATTTTACTAAAATATCATTCTGATTCAAACAGGAATTAATACAGGGCAATCTTATGTCCTATATTACACAGGAGATCAAACTAGTTCATCACAATGGTCCCTTCTGGCCTTAAAATCTATGAATCCTGTTCCCTTTATTGTGAAAAATTAAGTGGACCCTCTTGACTCATTTTTGTCTCACATTGTATAGTATTATATATCTACTTATAGCCTCTAGATTACTAGTCATCAGACTCACTTTTTAAGTGTCTGCAGTTACTATCCCATTTCCCCTGAGTTTTGCAATTGACTTTAATGGCTGAAGAAGTAGATTCTCTCTCAAGTATTAATGGATACATCAAGGGATTGATAATTTCCAACTCTAGGTCATTGGTTCAGCTTTTGTCCAAGTAAATAATGACTAACAATCAATCTGCATGAATGACCTGGGCACAATGAATGGGCAGTACCAACCCAGTTGCTATTGGACAAATGTCTACATCACATAACACTGCCATCTGAATCGGTTTTTTTGTTAATACTTTCTGCAGGGGCCAAAGAACGAATGGGCCAGGAGCATAAGTGTCATATTCACAAGTGACTTAATACTGAAAATTGGACTTCAGCTTCTAAGACATTTAGCTTCTTCTGAAAATTTGACCCAATAATTAGTGAAATAATTTTTTTTTAAAAGTAACATTTTTTACTTGAATAATATGTTGGAATTTTCCTACTAAATTTTCTTGACTGACTGGGTTGGTCTTGCTCAACACGGATGCACCCCCATTTAGATTAAAGAACAATGGCCTCATTTGTTCATTTTCTTACACCTGGTGTATTGATTTACAGCTGTGCAAACAGAAAGTAAAAGGCTATTGTATTCTCATTTGTAAGATTTTTATACTTACTTTGTACCAACTTCACAACTACAAAATGTTTGAGGCAGTAGAGAATCAGATATCAAGAGTTTATGTTCTTTTTATTAGAGTGGTAAAGTAAATATAATGACTCATGAATTTTCTCTTGAACTGAGGAAATCTGATCATTCTTATTACTGTAAATCTCCCTAGAGCTATGCCTAGACAGTTGCACGGTGATTTATTGTTTTATATAACACTGATACTATTGACTGTTTTTCCCTCAAGGATGCTCTTATAACCTCTCATTTGATTTCTATTTGTCCCAGTTATTTAATTGGACTCATTTATGTTACATACAGAAATAGAGTTTGAATCGAATGCCTATTTTATTGATTTCACAAAACAGAGACTGGAAAATACCTGGCTCAGCACATAGGTCTGACACAGAATACCAATGCAATTTAAATATTATAAAATACAACATACATACAAACAAAACCGTTCCTTCCTGTTCCTCCTGAAAAATCTTTAAGTAAGCACTTGGGAGATATCAAAGGATAAACACATTATTATGTATAGATCCTGTGACCATACCATTTTATACTGTGATCAGACCAAATGTTACATGGTAAGCAGAGTCTAGCCCATTTTGTACTTGGCCAGAAGACCTCTAAGGAACATGCAGTTGCTGCAGGAAGTTTTGTTAACCATTCAGGAGATGGCATTTCTCTCTCTAAGTCAGCACTAAACAAACAACCCAGCATGATATAAAGGGACATTGTGTTGCTGGAGCATCCATCTTTTGAATGTGGTGTAAAACTTGAATCCTGACCACTTGCACCATACAGATGCCTCAGCTTAACTGGAACTTTGATCATTACGGTATGTCTATGTAAATTCCCTACCTGTTTTCTATTGGATATGGTATTTTTTAACACTTACTTTCCAACTGTTGCATGAGATCCCCATACCTAATTGGGGTGGGAATCTGCCAAATAGCAAAAATACTAATGCTCTTCACTATGCCAAATTGGTGGAATTGTAAGCTTCTGGGTGGTGGGGGTGCACTTCTATCTACTACTAACACTATCACACATGAATATGTCATCAATAGGTCTGTACACTTACAGAGGAACTCCTAGACACTTGCGGGAAGATGGAGGAAGGTCAGTCAAAAGGAAATGGTGATTATTTCCACCCAATTGAGCAAATGGGTCACATTCATAATATTCTAGGAATTTTCGAACTGTGCTGTTCCCTGGCCCACAAATCTAAATATAAGACTCTGCATCCATCTCATATCATACACGCTAGCTGCAGCATTTCACCCCCAAAACCTTAGCTGATAAATGCAATGATCCCTGTGCATAAGTGAACATCCATTTGTGAAGCATTTTGGAACCCATTAAGATGAAATATTTGATATTTTAATGGGCTGCGTCTAGGCTGGCAAGTTTTTCCACAAAAGCAGCTGCTTTTGCGGAAAAACTTGCCAGCTGTCTACACCGGCCACTTGAATTTGCACAAGAACACTGACGAGCTCATGTAAGATTGTCAGTGTTCTTGCGCAAATACTATGCTGCTCCCATTCGGGAAAAAGCCCTCTTGCGCAAATGCTTTTGCGCAAGAGGGCCAGTGTAGACAACACGGTATTGTTTTGCGCAAAAAAGCCCCGATCGCGAAAATGGCGATCGGGCTTTCTTATAAATCGCGTTTAGATTGGCATGGACATTTTTCCGCAAAAAGTGCTTTTGCGCAAAAGCGTCCATGCCAATCTAGATTCTTTCATAAATGCTTTTAATGGAAAAACTTTTCCATTAAAAGCATTTGAGGAAAATCATGTCAGACTAGACGTAGCCATTATGTATTACTTATTGTGATTCCTTTTCAGAAGTGAACCCAAAAAAACACTGATGAATGTAGCATCAACTTATTATCTGTTTATTTTGATTTAAAGTTTCTTCCACAGATAGGAAGCAATGTGAGTAATTTGATATGGTCAGTGCACATAACTACTCAAAATGGGAGCTTAAAAAAAACCTTTTTGACAGATGTGGAGTGTTGAATCCTGAAGATTTTACATAGTTTGTTCATTTTAAATGTATGTACCACAAAGATCAGAGTGATTAAAAGCTGTGGTTGAAGTTCATGTTATCTGTCCACTTTGCTCGGTTTAAATTGCACATTTCATTCTCTGCTGTATCTCTAGGATGAAAAATTGAAATATTTACTGCATCTTGATTGTCAATCATAAGAACTTCACCAAATTAAGCTTTAAGGTGAAGCAATGTAAGACTTATCATGATATATTGTTCATTGACCTCATGTGCAACCCTGTCTTGTTAAAACCACTGTTAGGAGTTCAGCAGTGTATTTTAATTCTGTTGTTAGCACAAAGAATCCTTTAGTACTTGTTGATTATAATGTAATTCAGCAGACTAATGGTAATGTGCTTAGTGGTGCCTTTTGAGAGTTGTATATAAGCAACTAATTTGTTACACACATTCTCATACTCAAGAAACTTATACTTGGATCTTCTCTCCTGGTTTCTGCTTGTTTTCTTTGATTTCATCACAGTTGCTTTCCCCTCAAGTTGCATTTCTGCTATCTTTATACTTAGCAAACTGCCTCAATCTCTTCACTCAATTTCTAATGACAAAACTTCACTCTGAATCATCTCATTGAGTGTATTGAATAGTATTTTTCTATATAACATTACACACTTATTCCAGCACTAACACTCTTATTACAGGTAGCCCACCAAGCACTGTATTATCTGTGACCCAAGGACCTCTTGGTGCCTACTTGTACATAGCATTTCATCGGAATACCCTGGGACAGATATATGCATAATAATTCACTAGAGGGGGCTCTTCTACTAATAGCTGAGAGCCCACCAGTCTATCGTAAAAAATACATAATGTATGGAAGCATAATATTTAAGGAGTTACTACATTTTAAAATATATATGGAGTATACTAAAATTATGTTTTTAACAACTTGGAGTTAAGGTAAGTCAGCAGGAGGTGACATAACTCGGACATGTTCCTTTCAGGCACTCGGACATGCCCCTTTCAAGTAACAGACACTTAATCTACCTATCTGCCCAAGTGTGTTTTGTGCATTGTATGTCTTATAATGGATACCTAATCACATACTGAGAAGCCAGTTGAAAAATTGACAAAATCTAAAAGATAGAAAATCTTCAGGAAGAAACAAAATAGCAAGGGGAACAGGTGCTAAAACCAAAGCATTATTAAGGCCTATCTGGGAAACATACAAGGAAAGAAATATATGGAGTTTTTCACGTAGGAGACAAGTTGAAAACATGGCTGGCTGTAAACACTTCAATGATTTGGGGTAAGTAATATTCCACAAAGTGATCTAGTTATTTAAGTCTTGGCTCTAGAATGCATAAGAACATAAGAAACAGGACTATGTAGCACTTTAAAGACTAACAAGATGGTTTATTAGGTGATGAGCTTTCGTGGGCCAGACCCACTTCCTCAGATCAAATAGTGGAAGAAAATTGTCACAACCATATATACCAAAAGGATACAATTAAAAAATGAACACATATGAAAAGGACAAATCAAATTTCAGAACAGAAGGGGATGGGGAAGTAAATGTCTGTGAGCTAATGATTTACTTCCCCATCCCCTTCTGTTCTGAAATTTGATTTGTCCTTTTCATATGTGTTCATTTTTTAAATTGTATCCTTTGGTATATATGGTTGTGACAATTTTCTTCCACTATTTGATCTGAGGAAGTGGGTCTGGCCCACGAAAGCTCATCACCTAATAAACCATCTTGTTAGTCTTTAAAGTGCTACATAGTCCTGTTTTTTGTTTCAGCTACACCAGACTAACACAGCTACATTTCTATCACTATAAGAACATAAGAACAGCCATACTGGGTCAGACCAAAGGTCCATCTGGCCCAGTATCCTGTCTTCCAACAGTGGGCAATACTAGATGCCCCCAGAGGGAATGAACAGAGCAGGTAATCATCAAGTGATCCCTCCCCTGTTACTCATTCCCAGCTTCTGACAAATAGAAGTTAGGGACACCATTCCTACCCATCCTAGCTAATAGACTTTGATGGACCTATCCTCCATGAGCCTCCATGCAAACATGTAAACATTTGTTTCTAATATTTCTACTTGCTATTACTTGAATCTGTACATCTTGTTAAATACATTTATACTTGATTTCACTATAAACAAACCTAAGTGCTCCAGTTAAGGAGAGTAGTGATCTCAGTGATCTCACTATTGGTTGGAAATCCATTTGCCCTGAAAAAATGTCTATATCATTTTTTAGGAATGCTCTGTGTAGATGTAACTTTCTTTGAAAGCAGTTAGATACTGTGGTGACAGATGCTATAAAATAGAAGACCTTTTGATTAGATGAGAGAGAAAGAGATGTTAATTGACTCCTAGGGCAAAGGTTACCACAACTGAAACTTTTTTCCTCTATAATTAATTATAAGAGGTTTTATGTAGGGTTGGTAGGTTGGTTTTTAAATCGATTCTTTCTTTCATCTTGTTACGAATCTACAAATTTACATAGTCTTCCCATAAAAAACAAAGATTATGGATAAAATTTTCAAAACCATTTAAAGGACTTCGACGCCTAAGACTCATTGTCAAAACTAACTTAGGCAGTTAGGCGTTTCACTGACTTTTACTAAGTATCTTTAGAAAATTGATTGTAGGATGCTAAGTCACTTACGTGCTTTTAAAAATATACCATAAGCCTTTTACTGCTTTTTAGCTTGTAATTTACTTCTGATATGTTGATGTTAAGATTTAGCCAAGCTAGGTGGATGATCAGATGAAATTCATTGTCAATAAATGCAAGGTGGATACATACAAGAAGGAATATATTCCATCCTTGATTAAAAGTTGATACATGCTTTATCACTAGGAATAGAAAAGGAGATGTGTGATAATGTGGATGCTTGGCAACATCTTAAACAAGCCACCCTTGCAAAGCTTAGCAGGAGATAAAATTTTCATTACCTCAACCTTATGTCTAGTTGTCCACAAAAGAGCTACCAATTTAGTACTTCCCATTTCAGAAACATTATTTTGTTCTTGTGTGTGAATGGAAAAGAAATTGAACATCTGCTTTCATTTAACAATTTACATGGCACCTTTTTATACTGGAACACACTTATTTACCATCAGCTATATCAGTGATGTCTGTACAGGTCTGGGAAAATATCTCTGACTACTTCTGTAAAGCAAAAGGAAGCAAAACATATGTGAAGATATAATTATTTTTAGGGTATCTACTTTAGCGTAGGCACCTCACATATAAAGTGGTATGTTTATAGCAGCTGTATTTTTTACAAAATTACTTTCTGTTTTTCTAGTAAACTGAAAAAATACTGTGTGTAATTTTGACGCACCCTTAGTGAGTCACACAGCACCCTAAACTCGAAATAAGATATGAAATTTGCTCTATGCAAATTTCTTATTTTATTTCAATTGTTTTTCAAAATAATGTGCTATTTTGAGACATCCCGTAACCCTCATGGAATGAGGGTTACAGGGATGCCAGAACAGTGCGCCCGTTATTTAGAAAAATATTTCAAAATAATGAGTAAATTTAAAAGACACGGGATAGCTATTTCGGGATGCCTCTGGTATCCCGAAAGAGCCCTTCTGTCTAGACGTACCCTAAAAGACTAGCCAATACCTCTAATTTTACAGTCACTATAACACTACGTAAGTGCTTGCAAAGTACTTGCTACATTCTTTCTGGTCAGTGAGGCAATAGAGGCTTTTTATTCCCCACCTTATTCACAATTTGCTACTGCAGTGATTTAGAAAAGTCAATGTGCAATCAGATGAAAATGAAGAAGTATCAGATCTAGTTCTCTATATACCTTAGTACTGAGATGCACTGGACTCCAAGGAATGGTCTACACTACTGAGATAAGTCAACCTAAGTTATACTATAACTTATGTAACTGAAGTAGAAATATCTTAGGTTGTCTCACAATGGTGTCTACACCCCACTACGTTGACAGGAGACACTGTCCTGTTGACATAGCTTCCACACCTGGGGGAAATGGAATAATACATCACCAGCGAGTGTGGTCTTATTGACTAATGTGTCTTAACCAGACCCATTAAATTGACACCACTGCATTCATCACAGAATAACAATAAGATGACTGACTTTATTATTATTATTACTACTATTCCTAGTACAGTAGAGCTGAGAGATGCCAATCAGCACTAGGTCCCGAGTACACATAATCAAAGGATGGCCCCTGCCCCAAGAGGTTACAATATAAAGGCATGTCTGCATTAGAACTGCAGGTGTAATCTCCGTCTGAGGTAGACATACCTGCACTAGTGCTGTTTGACCTAGCATGCTAGAACACAAATATAATCATGGTGGTGCAAGCAATGGGACAGGTTAGCCACTCTGAGTATGTACATAGAGTTTGGGGCAGGGAAGCTAGCTTGACCTGGTGCTCATGCCGCCACAGCTATGTTGCTATTTTAGGTGCATTAGCTCAATCAGAGCTAGAACAGGTATGTCTACCCAATCTTGAAATAGCATCTCCAGCTGAAGGTACACCCTAAATGTGTGACATGATGATAGGTGACTACAAGACAGGGAACAATAGGTAGCAGTGAGATAGTGTAATAGCTGCTAGACTTACTTTAGCTCAGCGTAAACATAGGCTAGATTTACCACAACCAAAAAAAGGTTTTTGAATCTAGTATCCACACATGATATCCTTGCTTTAAGTGTCTGTAGAGAGGTTAGGTATTTAAAACATAAGGTCTTGTCCTGCTCGAGAAACATCACTGAGAAATTGTGGGGGAAGTCACTTCTCAGTGTGGCATTGCTGTAGCAGATCTGAAGGTAAACCAAACAAATCTGCCACCCCGCACTCTTCTTCTGGCATTTTTCAGAAATATATTTGTTTCAAATGTAAAAGAAAAGAAAATCCAGTACAACTAGATTTCTGCTGGCCATTTGCCAGAGTTTTAATTAATTTTCCTTTTTTTACTTTTTTCTGTTCTATATAATGGAATAAGATATGGAGGCACAAGTATATCTGCCAGCCTCCCGGGCCTCATTAATCTGAAGAAGATAACCTCAATTAGGAATCATTTTTAAGCAGTTTTTAAAAATATCTCTCTTCTCAGGATGAGGGATTTTTCAGGGAAAACACATTTCAGGACAAATATAAAAAAAAGACTGTCTAGGTGTTTGTACAAACATTTGTGTTTATCTAGGACACAAACTAAACATTCATTGGCACATGCAAAATGATTAGCTGCATACACACATCCATTTGTCCATGCAACAGAGGCTTTCATACATATAATGGATGCCTGTCACGGCTTTCAATGAACAACATAGGTGTCTGAATTTGAAATATAGGTTCCTAAAATCACCCTCACTCATACTTACAAATCCCTTCTGCTAGGGACCGCAGTTTCACCTCCTCCACACATCCCTCTAATTTATCGCCCTAATATGAGTTATAGGAATATATTGTCAGTTCTGTTGTTGTTTTTCTGTTGGGACAACAGGATAAAACCTCCAGATGAATATACTCCTGATGGAATTCTGGGCACTGTGCAATGCAGAATTTCCACAGAATTAATGTTCTGTGCAGAATTTCCTCCATTCGCCCCATTAAAAAAAAGAGGCTGTAGGGCTGCTGTCTGCCACTAGGGGTACTGGACCTGGCAGAGCCCAGCTCCCCAGCTCACAAATAAAATACACTGCCAGAGGAAAGGGGAGAAAACCAGAGATTTCCCAGAAGCTGCAGTTATTGGCATGCCACAAAGGCAAATGATATGCAGGAAACTCCATATAGGCTGAGGACTATGGGTGCACATAGTGAAGGCAAGGGGAAGGGAATGCCTTCCCAAATAGCCAAGGGTGGCTCCACCCACACTCAGCCCAGGCTCTCTCTTACCTGCCTGCAGGCTGCTTTGTAGGGACCTTGCTGAACTTGAGGCCACCCAGCACTGGGGGGCTGCAGCGTTGGAGTCCTGCTGCCATGTGCTGTGGGGGGAGTGAGTGGTTGGGCATGGAGTTGGTGGCTCTGCTGTGGGGGGCCTTTGGGAAGAGGCCAGCCAGCCAGCTGGAAGTTGGCTTGGGCTGGGCAGGGTTGGGCCACCCAACACTCCAGGTCTGGAGCACAACCACAAAACCTCCAAGCAGCTGCAGGGCCAGAGGAGGGCTGCTTGGGGCCACGTGGCTCCCTGGCACTGGGGAAAGGGAGGTGCTAGCCTTGGGTAGAGGCCAGAAGCCTCAATAGGGAGGTGCAGGGCAGGAGCCAACAGCCATAGGAGGGGCTGGGCTCTGGTGGACATGGAAAGGGTGGGACATTGGGTGGAAAGGAGCTGGGGTTACCCTCCCCAAGCCAGCCATTCACCCACCACTTATGTCCAGGATTCAGGCTATTTTTCCTGCTGGATCCCTGGGCTCTGGGCATAGGGAGTGTCAGTGCGTGGGCAGAGAAGCACACCACAGCTGAGCTGTGGAGGACAGGTGGTGCAGATGTCTGGGATGGAGATTACCCTGTGGCTGGGAGAAGAGAGGTGTAAGTTTCTAGTAGGGGGGTGTGTCTTATGGCAGGGCTCTGGGAGTAAGGGTTGTGGTTGTCGGGGCTAGAGGTGTCCCACAACTGGGCTCTTGGGGGTATGGAGTGCTGGTGACTGGCCCCCCAGCTGGGCTTTGTGGGAGGGTAGAGAAACAGGAACTGGATTGTTGTAGGGTTTTGTTAACTCTCTATTCCTGGGAAATTGTGTGTGTGTGTGTCTGTATTGTTACAGGCATACTTGCTAACAGGTATTTTGAAATAAATTACAGGTTGGACCCTGCTACCGGCTCCCAGACCACCTTTCCTTCCCGCTGCCAGCCCCAGCCGCACCCCTGCCGGGCTGCCAGGTTGCTGTGGCCCCAGCTGCCCAGACTGCCCCAACCCCAGTCCTGCTATCTGGGCTACTGCATCCCTGTCCTCCGCCCCACTACCAGGGGTGTGTCTACACTGCAATATTACTTTGAGATAACTAGTGTTATTTCGAAACAGCAATGTAAGCATCTACACAGACATTCCATTATTTTGAAATAACACTGAAATAATGGACGGCTTATTCCGAAATCTGTCAACCTCATTATACGAGAAATAATGCCTACGTCATGCCTCCCCAGTGCCTCCTGGGGCTCTAAATTGAGGTAGCACATCTACATTAGGGAAACCTGCCTCGGACTAATTTTGAGGCTTCCCTGCAGTGCAGACGTGCTATTTCGAAATAAGCTATTTTGAAATAACTATTCCAGAATAGCTTATTTCAAAATAAGCATGCAGTGTAGATGTACCCCAGGGCTGCTGCGGCTGCCACATCTCCAATCCTGGCCCTGCTATCAGGGCTGATGCAGCTGCCATGTCTCTGGCCCCGGCCCCGCTACTGCGTCTTCCCCAACTGACACGTCCCCGGTCCCTGCTGCACTACGGGGACTCTGATGCTGGTCCCAGCCCCAGCCCCAGCCGGCTCCGAACCGCCAGCCGTCTTGCCACTGAGGCTTCCTGGTCCAGGAACACCCGTGGTCTGGATGTTGCCCAATAAAGGAGTCCCGGTTTTGGGAGATCCAAGCTGTACCAAAACAATTGAAACTGGCATGATTGTATAGTGTTATTTTGACAAATAAAAACTATTAAGAATTGTAAAATACTGTGCACATAATTTTAATTTTTGGTGTAAAATTTTTAAATTTTGATGCAGACTTCCACCAGTAGTATAAATAGTACTATGTTAGTGTTAAATGCCAGAGACCGGGAATAATAGAAGAGTTCTTGGGCTAGATCATCTGCTTTTGTAAATATACACAAGTCTGATTCTGGCCTGTTATCTTTTTTATTTAGATCTCTTCCCCCCCCCAAAAAAATCTTTAGCTTTTTCCATTCAGCAATGTTCTTTTTTCTATCCCACCACATTATCTCATGACCTGTCCAGCATGAGATTTTTTACTTATGGAAGACATATAGTACAGCGGTTACAAAAGTTACTGAAAGTGATGGATTAAATTAAAGTCAGGAAACTTACATGCATTTTAAAAAAAGATAGTCATTGATCTTTCTTTTATTTCTCATTCACTCCAGAGACACATCTATCTTCCATTTTTGATCTTGAAGTTTACAGGATTAAAAATAACTGAAGAAAAATTCCTTTTCTTACTGTCTCTGTACTTCAAGATAATGGTGCTTCTATCAATTTTACCATTTGATTCAACTATTCTTGTTAATTTTCCTAATACATTATACTGAAAGACTTCTTCTAAGGAAATATTTAACTGCCTCTTCTAACATAAGCCAGTGTGATCATTGAGAATATATAAATAGTGGCACCCCAAAAAGATAACCTTTGAGTTTAAGAAGTAGTTGTTACCAACAACAAAAAAATTACCGAGGCCTTTACAACCTTTATAAATGTATATTATTGGCATTTCTTGATTACCCAAAACTCCCATGTGAGAGTCTTGATCCTATATTAGTTTTTGTTCTACATGTGTAAAAAGAAGGTACAGTACCACAATGAAAATTTTTCTGTAGTGTATGGAATTTTAAGAACTGTGATGTCTATGTATTTTTACTGAATATGTAAGACTCAGAACATGCTTCATAGAACAGTTGAAAAGATTGGAAATGGTTGGAATTGTTAAAGTTTTTACCTAAGTTAAAGACTATACCTAATAACAAAGTGGCACTGCATATAATTTTCAAAAAATGGTCTCCATCATTGGCTAATTTGCTTATTTTGCTGTTGTTATTTTAACCCAATTAAAACAATTGGTAAATTAAAAGGCATGATTGACCAACTGACTGGATTTTGGGGGACCTAATGAAATCACAATCAGATTTTAAATTAATTTTTCAATTTTTTGGTACAGTATCTCTAATTCCTTGGATAGATAATCTCCTTAGACAAAAGAATGTAAATAATTAAGTCGGTAGTATGACTATGATAGGAAATTGTACCTTGCATATCACTGCCAATGCAAAGGATGTGAGAAAATTCAGTGGAGAAGGGATCTGGAAACAAGCTATAAGAAAAAATATTTTTAAAAGGAACATGGATGTTGAATAGCCCACTTGTAGTGCTAATCAACACGTTATTCTTAGGCATTTAGCAGATTTAGGCTGGAAATTTTTGTGATTACTTACTGAGTCAGAGCCCTTATACAATGCTGTCAAGATGTTTCTATACACTGATTATCCTTCAAAAGGAGCCATTTTTAACATTTTTTTTTTACAAAGTATAATTAAATGTGCAACAACAATATAGCAACAACTTTAGGCAAAGTTATAAAAACTAGAGGGAAAACAGATGAGATAACAAAACACTTCCCTATGTCAGGCCACAATTGCTACTGACCAGAAATGTCTACTTAAACTGAATATATCAAGAGCCTCTTCATATTCTTATTTCCATATCAGCTGGGTCAATGGAAATCATGACTATATACAAACTTAGTAACTCATTTACTCTTTGTTTGTCACAGCCTGGCTGGCCCTTTAAGGTATTGCTTGTGGCCTACCACCTAGCCCCTATGTGATGGTGATATGGCAACTTAATTATATTAATGACAGGGAATTAGGAAGGACTATTCATACAGAGCTGAGAATTCAGAATAATGGGAAAGACGCCAAAGAAAGGGGATCTCTACTGCAGTTAGAAGAACCTGAAGGCTCAAGTACCTGTGGGTGGGAATCCTGCAGCAGGGTGTAAACATGTAGTAAGTTAGGTAGGAGAGGCAGATAGTCCGCCCACAGACCTGGAAGGGGACAGCCTCTAACTGAATCCTGGTGGGCAGAGTCATGCCACTCTCAATCCTTCTATGGGAAGTCAGCAGGTGGGACCAGAAATACAAAAGGTAAAAGGGCCATTAAGAGCACTTCAAGTAGAGCCCAAAAAGAAGTGGTGGAATTATTACTTGGACGTTCAGCTGGACATTTTAAGAATGGCTACACTACATGCTAAGCCTAAGCTCTGGGCCAGGTTTGATCCCAGCCCTTCCTTCCCCCCACATACAATCAGTTTGATCTGGATCCTAAGACCCTTCACGAGGGACATAAGGTCCTGAGTTCCACTATGACTTGGGTCCGTACCTAGTCATTTTTCAGTCTGGATGCAGCTCAAGCCACACATCTGAATCAGAAGGGCTGTGTAGCGCAGCATGAACAAGTTAGCATGGCTGTGAGACCTGGGTCTAGCAGTTGTAAACCCAGGTTTACAATGCTTGAACACAGGCTTGGAAACATAGCCAACAAGCCTGGGACCCAATGCAGTATAAGCATATCCTTTGTTACTTAAACACAGAACTAAACTGTGCTAAAGGGCCAAAACATGGAAGATCCGGTGAAAGGCAGCTGGCCCGTAGAAGGCAATGAAAAGAAGGACCTTCTGACATGGCACCCTGACACAAAGGGGTGCTACAGATTATAAGTCCACTGTTTTACATACCTCTTACAAGAAGAATAAGGAAAACAAATGGAGATAGATAAAACTTCATATCACTCTACTTTTCTGCTTTCTCCCCACCTGTTTCTCATTGAATCCCATTTTTTCTTAGTTATACTTCCTCTGCACATCTGCATCCAATTCAAGAAATATAACAATGTTCACCTTGGTTAATATAGCCAGCATGATTTTTTTTAATGGAAGAAGATTTTGAGGAACAGCTAGCCAAAAACTCAAAAAGAAATAACAAAATGTTTTTTAAGTACATTAGAAGCAGGAAGCCTGCTAAAAAACCTGTGGGTCCCCCCTAGACGATTGAACTATAAAAGGCGCAATCAAGGACGATAAAGCCATTGCGGAGAAACTAAATGATTTCTTTGCTTCAGTCTTCACGGCTGAGGACGTTGGGAGATTCCCAAATCTGCACCGTCCTTTGTGGGTAATGAATCTGAGGAACTGTCCCGGATTGAAGTGTCATTAGAGGAGGTTTTGGAACAAATAGAAAAACTTAATGTTAACAAATCTCCGGGACCGGATGGCATTCATCAAGGGTTCTAAATGAACTCAAATGGGAAATTGCTGAACTATTATCTGTGGTTTGTAACCTATCCCTTAAATCGGCTTCCGTACCTAATGACTGGAAGGTAGCCAACGTGACACCAATATTTAAAAAGGGCTCTAGAGGCGATCCGGCAATTACAGACCGTAAGTCTAACTTCAGTACCTGGCAAATTAGTCAAACAATAGTAAAGAATAAAATTGTGAAGCATGTAGAAGAACATAATTTGTTGGACAAAAGTCAACATGGTTTCTGTAAAGGGAAATCCTGTCTTACTAATCTATTAGAGTTCTTTGAAGGGGTTAACAAACATGCGGACAAGGGGGATCCAGTAGAGATAGTATACTTAGATTTCCAGAAAGCCTTTGACAAGGTCCCTCACCAAAAGGCTCTTGTGTAAATTACATGGCCATGGGATAAGAGGGAAGGTCCTTTCTTGGATTGAGAACTGGTTAAAAGACAGGAAACAAAGGGTAGGAATAAATGGTAAATTTTCAGAATGGAGAGGGGTAACTAGTGGTGTCCCCAAGGGTCAGTCCTAGGACCAATCCTGTTCAACTTATTCATAAATGATCTGGAGAAAGGTAAGCGGTGAGGTGGTAAAGTTTATGGATGATACCAAACTGTTTAGGATAGTCAAGACAGAAGCAGGCTGTAAGGGACTCCAAGAAGATCTCACCAAACTGAGTGATTGGGCAACAAAATGGCAAATGAAATTTAATGTGGATAAGTGTAAAGTAATGCACATCGGGAAAAATAACCCCAACTATATGTACAGTATGATGGGGGCTAATTTGGCTACGACAAATCAGGAAAGAGATCTTGGAGTTATCGTGGACAGTTCTCTGAAAACCTCCACAAAGTGTGCAGCGGCGGTCAAAAAGGCAAATAGGATGCTAGGTATTATTAAGAAAGGGATAGAAAATAAGACCCAGAATATCTTACTGCCCTGTATAAAACTATGGTACGCCCACATCTTGAATACTGTGTACAGATGTGGTCTCCTCACCTCAAAAAAGATATTTTGGCCTTGGAAAGGGTTCAGAAAAGGGCAACTAAAATGATTAGGGGTTTGGAACGGGTCCCGTATGAGGAGAGGTTAGCGACTGGGACTTTTCAGTTTAGAAAAGAGGAGACTGAGGGGGATATGATAGAAATGTATAAAATCATGAGTGGTGTGGAGAGGGCCGATAAAGAAAAGTTATTTATTAGTTCCCTAAATAGAAGAACTAGAGGACACCAAATGAAATTAATGGGTAGCAGGTTTAAAACTAATAAAAGAAAGTTCTTCTTCACACAGCGTGTAGTCAGCCTGTGGAACTCCTTGCCGGAGGAGGCTGTGAAGGCTGGGACTATAACAGAGTTTAAAGAGAAGCTAGATAATTTCATGGAGGTTAGGTCCATAAAAGGCTATTAGCCAGGGATAAAATGGTGTCCTTGGCCTCTGTTTGACAGAGGCTGGAGAGGGATGGCAGGAGACAAATCACTTGATCATTGTCTTCGGTCCACCCCCTCTGGGGCACCTGGTGCTGGCCACTGTCGGCAGACAGGATACTGGGCTAGATGGACCTTTGGTCTGACCCGGTACGGCCGTTCTTATGTTCTTATGTTCTTAAGTATATTTAGGTACCAAAAGAAATCACTCACTTCTCAAAAGCAGTTCCTGTTGACATTATACGAGTGTTTCTCACAGTGGCCTGTGGACCCATTCTGAAAAAGCTGTTACCAAGTCGCTCCAGTTTGTTTACTTACCTGCTCTGCAGCCACGGAGACTCACAGCTCCCATTGGCTCTGGTTCACCATTGGCTGCCAAGAGGAGCCACGAGAAGCAGCGTGACCTGGGCCCGATGCTTCCTGTGGCTCTCCGTGGCTGCAAAAGGTGAACTGCAACCAATTGGAGCTGTGAGGCTCTGTGGCTGTGGAGCTAGTAAGTAAACAAACCAGAGCAGCCTGGTAGCAGCTCTCTCAGAGTTGGTCCGCAGACCACTTTGAGACACACTATAGTACACAGATGTGGAAATTATTTTCTAGTTTTGTTCAAGCTCTCAGTTCTGCAGAAATTTTTGATCAGTTCTGATCAACATTTGGGGAGACTGAGTCAGTGGGGATTTAAAAACGTTTAAAACGTTAACCAGTTAAATGGTAAGGCAGCCTCCTTCCAATGGTGCTGCTGGCCAGGAAGGGCCTGCCTCGCCATACTGCAAGCAGAGGGGTATTCCAGGTGGTCCAGGCCCACCACGCTGCACCTTACATCCTTAGTCACATGAGCCAATTCTTACCCAGAAAATCCCACACAACTGCCACTCATTTTTCTAAGAGCTGTGAGGATGTACGTGAATGATGGATAAGGTCTGGTTTTGTAGAAGGCTTCTAAAATTCTCTAATACTCATGACTTTCATCTGACCAGGAACAAAAGAATTTAGAAGTGAGAAGTTCAAGGAATTACCTAAAACTAAACATAGACCTGGATTGAGTTTATGATAGTGTTTGGTTTTCAGAGTCATGATCAATCTGGGCTGAAGCTTCACAGGTTTTCAGGGCAGGGTTTGCACCTAGCACAGTGGAGATGCTGTCCTGGTTCATGGTTAGGGCTTTTAGATGCTACCATGATACAAAAATTATCATCATCTTCTTGGAATTTACAGCACATATTCTTAAGCTGAGCTCTCCGACACTGAAGTCCAAAATGAAAAATCTCACTAGCTTGACCAATTCATGAGATTTTTACACTTAGGTAGGGAATAATATAGAAACTGAACAATTACATGCTCTGACTGTATTTTTATCTAGAAGTTATGACTCTTATTTCCCACCAAAAGTGTCTTTAAATCTTTAGGGTAAGAATATGGGTGGGAAACACCATTCACTAGTGTTTTGTGCACTCATCTGGAAGGGTAGAGATGCAGGTTCTGGCCCCTGCTCCTATCAATAGTGTTTAAACAAATAAAATTAAAATAAATCTTTTACATTTATTCTCTTTAATTGTTAGAGTGTTTCAGACAAAGAAACAATTGACTGTTCAGAAAATACTTTTGTTGCATTTTTCACAGCTGTGGGTGTTTACAAAAGCATGCTTTGTGGGAAAGCACATGTTTTTTAAGGAAGAAAAAGACATTAGCTCACAAGCTTAGTGAGAACTTAATTACAGTTCCTTGCTGATATTTTAAAATATACCCACTTCTTCTACTTCCCAGCTGCAGAATGGTAGCAGAAGTGGCCCTATTTTTCATACCTGTCACTTTAAAATAATATTCTCCAACACTTACTTGCCTTCACCTTGCCACCAACCCCATATCACTGCTAGCCACACTAAAGCTGATGAGGAGATAGCAGCTTGTTTGCCTGAGTTTGAACCTTTCACAAAAAAAGCATGCTGGGATTCTGACTTTTAATTCATTTAAGCTGCAGCGGGTTTAACGTCCAATCTTTTTAAAGTTTGCAAATTAAATCCTAATGGTTTTGAGCTTACCTGCAGTTTTATAAATGAGACCAAGGAGTTTCATTTGCCATCAACGAAGAATGGATCCCCCATAAGGTTGAAGCAAAATTATTTCCACTAAAATAAGAAACATTTATATTATTCACCAAATCACCAATATCTCACATTCCTGGACAACAAAGCAACTTGTTCTTCAATCCCATTCCCTGAGGCAAGGACAAAAAAGCAAGTTACTGCTAGGCATGGGGATTCGGGTGTCATTGTGCCAGCAGAGCTCAACAGAGCAGACAGTAGCTGATGAAATGCTGCTTTATGCAAGAAGGATTTCAGGCTGCATGAAACATTTCTTCTTCTGTTGCAAAAGCTTATCAGGTTCCGGAGGCTTTAAAAACTCCACATGGGAAACTCAGTTTATACAGAAAGTGCTTTAATCAATTATGCTAAAAAAAAGTCTGAAAGAATGAAAACATATCCAACTGAACAATGTACTATACGGAACAATGGAGGAAAGTAAGTACCCATGGAGCTTGTGGGCTACATCTGAAGGTCAGGCCTTCTTTGCTATAGTGGGTGATTACACTGCCTACATAATGCAACTATAAATGCAGTCTCCCAGACATTATTGATGAATTAATAGCAAATATAAATTTGAAGTAATCAAATGTTATGCTGTGGAAATAGAATGACTGAGGCTATCTAGTTAATGAACAGCTGACAAGGAGTGCATTAGGTTTCAGTAAAACTATTCTATATTCCAAGTAAAGGACACTTTTCCCCAGATAGTTTGGGGAGGTTACACAATCTGTGTGTTGCACTGGTACTGTATTAAGCTTCAGTATCTCACTATCCCATTCTAACTCTAGACTATAATTTATTTCTATATGCCAGTCACTGAAAAGTGCAGCTTGCCAGCAGTTAATTTTGACCACTTTGTAGGACTGACTCTTGTTAAATAGACACCTGGTTTTCTGATTTTCCTCAGTAAAAATCAATGTATATTGAAATTACAGACAACAAATCACATAAAATATGGTGAGCTAAGAATGACATTAACACTAGAAAACAACCTACATTTTATGCAGTAATTTTCTATAACTGATTAACTGTAAAAATGAATAGATATTTCTGAATCAACACTAAAGGAAATAAGTATAATTGTGTGATTCTCAGGGCACAGTAAGAATTGCAAATAGAGGGGCAATAATGTGTTTCACATTATGGGGAAGCTGAAAGAGGATATCAACAGATTGTTAAATCATCCCTAAGAAGATCAATATATTTATGAAAAATGAACAGTTCATCATTTCTCCTGACTTACAGAAGTAATAAAAAATACAGAGGCTCGGTGTAACCCTCAAAGCACTCTTCTTTAAGATATGCAGTGTATGTCCTGGAAAACAAAAGGTTCCCATTATGCCAACCATGAGGTCATTGTGGTGTGACCACTTTAAAATACATGATGTATGCTGGCTAGCGATATGGCACCCACAGAGCCGATTTCTTTTAAACAGGCAACTACCCTTCTAAAGTGAACACCATTTAAAAAATCCATGTTTGCCAATAGATCATTCAAATTAACTGCAGTTGCTTCCTTCTGGGTATAAATAGAGAAAACTACACTCTCAGATGGTAACAGTGGTCAAATGATGCCAATAACATGTGGCATTTTATCTACTATATATTTTAGAGAATTTGTCTTCCTCTCTGTTTTATCAAGAACACCTCCTAAAAGGTAAGAGCCAGGTCCACCAAATTTTGTATACAGCTTCCTCTGATCATAACTTAAAGCAACATAAGGGTTTGTATTTGCCAGGAAAATGAGATGTGCCTTGGAATAGGATTGCTTCTCATAAAACCAAACAGACAAGAGCCAGAATCAACAAAACAAATGCAGTTCTGAAAACCGACAACCACATGAATGATAAAAAAGACTGACCCAAAATAAGCCAGAAAAATAAGATGAACCTAGAATAGGATTGCTTTTCAATAAACCTTACTGAAAGAGATAAAATGGAGAAATTTGGAGTAGTGCTTTGTTTTGGCACAGCTACATCAATGCCTAAACTTTGAAAACAAGAAGAAAATGTTATTGAAAACCAAATTCACTATAGCCCTTTTTGCTCCGGTCTACTCTAGGGCATTATTTCAAAATAACCCTCTTAGTTCAAATGTATAAGCGGAGTCCACACTATAAAGACCATTATTTCAAAATCTCAGGGCACTTATTTTGAAATCTGTACTCCTGCTTACCTCAGGGAATAATGCCACTATTTTGAAATAGCTACTCCCCTGAGTAATTTGAACTAATTACTTCTCAGTTCTTTCTTGATCTCTAAGTTGAAATAGTACACCCACATTAACAGAGCCTCCCTCAGACTAATTTCAAGCATTCCCTGTAGTGGGACATGCTATTTCAATTTTGTTAAATTTAGTTATTTCAAAATAATTTCCTAGTGTAGACATGTCCTTTGGTTAAAATATAGTGAATTATAAGTGTTTATAGGGATGAAGAAAAAATACATTTGATGGAATTTCCATTTAAAAAACGTACCAAAAAAATTTAATGGAAAAATTTTAATAATCCCTTTTTTAAGAAATCCAAAATAAAAATTAACTTCATAAAAATAACAATGAATTTTTGAAAAATATAATCATTTAAATAAAATATGTTCATTTCCCTTTGATTTTCAAAAAAACCCTTAATTAAGTTATGGTCCCGAGCAATGTCAGATAAATCTGCTAGCATTCATTAGAGTTAGAATTAGCTAACGCACACAACTGAGATGGTGCCAACAATTTTGGCCTCAGTTTTGGGGACTCAGACTCTCTACAGTTAGCTAATGTAAGATTTCAGATTTAGAAAAGTATCCTAAAAATTTAACTTGTTTAAATATTTGAGGAACAATAAGTAATGCAACACCTGAAATGCCACATCTTTTTCAGATCACGTGAAATTTCGGTGGCACATAAAGTCATGTGGCCAAGTTGATTCAGCTTCTAGTAAAGTTAATTAGGAAATGGTATTTTAATGACGTATGTCGGTTCCATCATGACTAAGAAAACTGACAAAAAATTAAAAGCTATCAAAACCTATATTTCTATACTTAGCTACAAAACAGGTGATTAAATCTTTTAATACTATCACTGATCCTTTCTATTGATAAATTACCACTAAGCTAGTGATCCAAATCAGCAAAACAGTACTGATGTTTCAGGCAAGGTGACAATATGAACCAATTCAGCAGAGAAAGAGGCACCCTTAAAGATAGCTCCACCTTAAACCATTTAATACAGGGCTGATCTTAGCTGGGCTGTTACCTGAAATCACAATACCAGTAGCATACATTTTTATTGGTCACAGTATATGAGCTTTCGTGGGCACAGCCCACTTCTTCAGATGACCAGAATATTGGATGTCTGGACATCCAACACTCTGGTCATCTGAAGAAGTGGGCTGTGCCCACGAAAGCTCATGATACCATCTACATGTTTTGTTAGTCTTTAAAGTGCTACCAGACTATTTGTTGTTTTTTAAGTTTATCCTGTACAGACTAAGTCGGCTACCCCCTGACGATTTTTATTGGTGCCTGACAGTCAGCATGGCAAGAAAATTGCCTTCATCTGACAACTGAGCAGCCTCCAGTGTCACAACCACATACAAGATACTTAATCTATTGCCTTCAAGCTCTCCTGGTACATGCAGTGTCATCAGCATATGATGTTTAAAAATAGTTTTCATTTAGCCCCTAAAAAATGGAGAAAACACTCAGAAGTCAACATATTTGAGTAGAAAAATAGATTTTAATGTTCTCAACTCCTCAGAGAAATCATCCATTTCTATATAAATCTTGCAACTTTTACATAAAGCTCTCCCCAAAAAAACAACCTTAAAATATTTTTTTCAGCTGAAAGATCACCACCTGAGCAGAGGTTTTTTAACTTTAATTTGACAAATAAATACAAGCCTCACAGTTAGGTGGCCAACAAATTATTTAATTACTTATGCAAAGCACTTCTTTGATGACCCGTCTGAACTTACGAGATAGAGGTATGAGGACAGCTTGAGGAAGAAGAACAGCCTTGAAGAAGTGAGGATGGTCTGAAGTCAATTTATGCTTGGAGAAAAAATTATTTGATAGCTAAGAGAGAGCCCTGGCAGCACTGCCTTCCATCACAGATTCATTTCAAGTCTCCCTGCTCCCATCCTCATACTTTATCCTTTGTCTTGTACTGAATTTAGGTCTATCTAAAGAGCTCTTATGTATCTTGGTATCTAAACACTTCAGGGCAGTGACCATGTTTCACAATGCATTTTTATAGCACACCTCTGCTGCTATATAAATAATAAATAATTATAGTTAGGAAAAAGGATGTCAGCTAAAAATGCAGGGAATTGTCAGAAAGGGAATGGGAGCTAGGTAAAACATTCTGCAGAGATGGGCAGCTGATTTGAGAGAGATAAGCAGAAAGAGAAATTGCCCCTCTAGAAAAAGACAAACACCAGCCCCTGAAAGCAGAGCTATTGCACCTTGAGGTCAGAAAGCATCAGTCAAAGACCACGTATGAGAGATGCAGCCTTAGAAGACCTGTGTAAGTCAATGCTGAATCTGTCCAGACACATCCTTGGTAAATGAAGGCTTTTTAAGCTTTTACTATTTTCTTCACTGATGTGCTGCCAATATTTCATCAAAGAACTTCCACAATTGCTTCTCTTAGTCTATATTAAATCGTGTGCACCAGTATTGCATGTCCTGGCAGACAGGAGGGGCAAAGGATAGGGTGGCCTAGTCAATTAGTTTCTCATAACCTGAAATAAGGATAAAATATTGTTTGGCAAACAATCTTCTATTACATGCATGTGAAGATCTTTTTCTTGGTTGTTCTTGATTATTGAGTATATAGATAGCATATTGCAAAGTTCAGCATCTATAAATTGAAATGGATGTGGAGATGAAGATTATGCAGGAATAGATAAAGGAAAGTCTACCGTAGAATGGGATTTTTTAAAATATGATACATGATATAACCTGGTGAAACTATAATTATAAAATATTTGCTCTTTAAAATTATTTTTATGAGATAGGTCAACCCTTAGAGGAACAATATAGCAGTAGCCAGAGAACCCAACAAATTGAGGTTTTACAATGTATAAATGACCTGTCTGGAAAAAAAGAAACTTCCAGTACACAGAATGGGTCAACATGCTCTTATGAGCTGTTCAAACACCATACACCACAAAGGCTGAGTCTATGATAAGGATACGTTCCTTGTTGTTTTTATCACAGGGCTGTCTGTCACATATCAAATTAAAAGTGACTTCTACATAATAAAATGTAATCTATTTACTCCTTGATCCTGCACATCTAAACACTCAGAAATTCTTCCCTGGAGAGATAGCAATTAGCACACTGAACAAATACAAATTCTGGGTGCAATCTAAATTTTATTTACATCTCTCCTTCAACCAGAAAGGCTGCAGGTAACACTGTTATGTACTATATATTGCTCTTCAAGGATTAGTGGCTAACTCCCAGGGACCCTTTGAAGCCAACTGAAGGTGGGCACAAGGTGCACAGATTTCACAGGGATCCTGTGGGCCAGATACAGACATAATAGTTCACTATGGGCATGTCTACACTAGGAAATTATTTCAAAATAACTAAATTCGAAATAACTCCCAAAATAACAACATCAAAATAGCATGTCCCCACTACAGGGGAGCCTCGAAATTAGTCAGGCTCCATTATTGTGGACACACTACCTTGACTTAGCACCCCAGGAAACACTGGAGAGTAATTATTTGAATTACTCTGGGAAGTGGTTGTTTCAAAATAGCAGCAGAGGCGTGCCCACACTACTGCTATTTCAAAATAACTATTTTGAAATAAGTGTTATTCCCCGAGGAAAGCAGGAGTACAGATTTTGAAATAACTAGGTCGTTATTTTGAAATAATGGGCTTAGTAGTGTGGAAGTTCTGCTTATTATTTCGAAACAAGGGGGTTATTTCGAAATAACTCCCTAGTGTAGACCAGGGCTTTGTGAGGTCTCTAGAAAAGCCAGTCGTCATTAGTCATCAAAATCATTGTGGAATATATTTACAGATATTATTTAAGTTTTGTATCTGTACTGAAAATTATGTACTTAAAGATTTGAATTAAGGAAAGTCACCAGGAGGTTACAAACTTCAAGAACATTCCTTGAAGCAAGTAGTAACAGGTGCTTATCTCTCTTTCTGGTCAAATATGTATTGTTCTCCTCACAATGCATGCCTATTTGCATACTAAGCCTGATGCTAATCAAGAAATTGCAAAATCAACAAGAGAGGAAAGCCGAGGAAGAAACAATCAGCAGGGGGTATCCTGTTTATGATTAAGCACTAAGGGTTGTACCAATAGATCACTGTTTCTCAAAGTGGGCTGCGGGCCCGCTTTGAGAAACACTGCAATAGATCATGAAATACCAGAAGACATTCTAGATCCTTTCCCAAGGAGAATAGCTAACCGCGTGTTTGCCCGCTGAAATCACTGCAGTCAGCTTTGCTGTAAAATGCTGAAAAGGACTTCACGTGAGTTTAATTTTACAAGACATTAGAGTACCATGTTAATTAAGCCTAGGGTCTCAAATGCCTACACTTTTTATGTGATATGTAACCATTTGTTTCTAATGCTTCTGGTTGCTATTACTTTAAATATCTGTGGTTTGGTAAATAAATCCAATCTTGATTTCACTGTAAGCATATCCAGAGGTGCCAACAGCCTCTGCAGGCCCCTGGGCAAGGTAGGGAGTAGGCTGGCTCCAAGATCCGAGAAGGGGCAGGGCTTCTATTAGAAGGAGCCGGGTGGAGCAGCCACCCCTTCGCACTGACCAGAACACACTTCCGCCCCCCCCTTCCCACGCCAGCCCTCAGCACCATCCAAAGTACAACGCCCTTCCCCAGCCCTCAGAACCTACATGGAGCACACGGCGCAGGGCTCCAGCAGCGATTTGAAGGGCTCGGGCCTCCGGCTGCTGCCACTACTGTAGTAGCAGCAGCGGCAGCCAGGAGTTCTGGACCCCTTTGAATTGCCAGGCCCCGGGGTAATTGCTCCCTTTCTGCCCACCCCCCATTGGCGGGCCTGAGGCCATCTAAATGCAGAGTGTTAAGCAGAGAATGATCTGAGGTGACACTGGTAAGCCGGGCTGTTCTGTTTCTTTGGAACCAGTGAGCCTGTGAATACTGTCAGTGCCCAGTGGAACAGGGGCTGGACACTCCAGGGAGACATTCAGAGGGCTTAGGGCCTGGTTGCTAACCTTTAGAGTAACAGCAGGACCTGTGCAGGCCTTGAGGGGAGCATCCATGATCAGTGGAGTTGAGGAGCTGACCCCCCCCAGGCAGGCACAGACATGGCTTCCTGATGCTAAAGGCAGATAGTAATGAGGTGCCTCACAATGCTGGGTATCCCCCAGGAAGCATCACACACTTCCAGACAAAATTTCATCAAAATTATTGGCTATTTCATCAGATATTCCTAGTTAATAGGAAAGGGTCATGAAACAAAACAGCTTAGATAGCACAATGACATTGACTACGAACAATGGCATTTGAGTGTAGCAAATATGTTTTTAAAACACACTAGAAACAATACAAGCCAACCTACAATAGCTGATCCCTTGTACTGAATTGTTCATTGCAAACACAACCAATTACCCATATATTATCCTCATTTTAAATGTGCTCCAAGTGTTCCAGGCTCAATTCCATATATGGGTCTCAAAAAAAAAAAATGTCAGTGGGAAATCATCATCCAAAATGTACTTCTCTTGGAGTCCTCTAGGTATCTGTTCCTCAGTGCTATTCAATATCTTTCTCAGGAAGAAAATATAAAATCATCGCTGGTCAAATTTGTAAAGGACACAAAAGTTGGAGTGATAAATAAAGAAAAGGCAGACCAGTTATACAGACTAACCTGAGTCGTTCAGTAAACTGGTGTCATTTCAACAGCATACATTTTAACACACGCACCCAAAGGCAAGGTCATGCATTTAGGAATAAAAGAACATAGGCAGCATTTATAGGATGGGAAACTGTATTTTGGAAAGCAATCTCTGTAAATATAGAGTTGATTTGACTACTACAACCATTGAAAATAAAGCTAAAATGGAAATGGAAAAACTGGCTGTGTCTTTGTCACATGTTAATTGTTTTATTTCAAATGTTTGGTTTGATTGAAGTATCAAAAGGAATGTGTGTCAGGTTAATCATCAGAAACTACTGAGAACAGAGCTTCATTTGCGTCACACAGTCCACTTGGTTTTAAAACTAATTATGGTTGGATATTGCAGCGGATTCAAGTTACCTCTACACAAGCATGAATTTTAGTTTAACTGGTACCTGTGTGTGCTCTGATCACATTGAACAGGAGTTTGCACATGAGAGAAGACTTCTAGCTCCTTTGTAGGCTATGTAACTCTTCACAATCCTTTTACTCTTACAAAAATGAGAAGTGTGTGAGGTGACAGAATATGAGAAATGCATGTTCTTACATCAGGAATCCAATAATCTACTGGAAGCATGCTCAGGTCCTCCAGTACCCCCTGGAAATTTTGCCTGAAAGTTTTAAGAATCTTCTACCAAATCAACTCTTCTAGCAGGGAGTAATAACAGTGTTGTAGACAGGTCCAACAGGTGCTCTGTGAGGCTATTTACCACAAATACTAGTGGGCTGTGTCTACACTGCACCCCTTTTCCGGAAAAGGGTTGCAGATGAGACAAGTCGGAATTGCAAATGAAGCGGGGATTTAAATTTTCCCCGCTTCATTTGTATAAACATGGCTGCCGCTTTTTCCGGCTCAGGGCTTTGCCGGAAAAAAGTGCCAGTCTAGACACGGATCTTTTGGAAAATAAAGCCTTTTCCGAAAGGTCCCTTATTCCTCTTAAAATCAGGAATAAGGGACCTTTCGGAAAAGGCTTTATTTTCAGAAAGATCCGCATCTAGACTGGCGCTTTTTTCCAGAAAAGCCCCGAGCCGGAAGAAAGCGGCAGCCATGTTTATACAAATGAAGCGGGGAAAATTTAAATCCCCGCTTCATTTGCAATTCCGACTTGTCTCATCTGCATCCCTTTTCCGGAAAAGGGGTGCAGTGTAGACACAGCCGCAGAGACTAAATAATCTTTAGTTTATTTTAACTGCTTTTGAAGGCATCCACTAATTAATTGCAACAAGTGGACTAATTGGTCCAGTCTCCATTGTCATGTTGTCTATCATATCAAGCATAAGAAAGAGCTTTTCTCTGCTGATATTAAGAGCAGAACAAATACATGTCTTTGGACATGGCAAACTATCTAGACTGGTTCACCACAACTCAATGTTAGCATAGCACTGTAACACAGCAAGAAAAATGTTTCTGTCATATCTCAGTTTACAAAAAAGCATTTTCCAGAAAGTAGAGTATGTTCATTTCATGTTTTGTGCCAGCTATTTCTGTTCTGAAGTGTTCATTTACACATGGCATTGTGAAACAACTGAAAGACAACACATTTTGCTCATCTTAAATGTATTCAGCTAAATAAGAAAATGACAACTTAATTATGATTCACAACATATGCTTTACTTCAAAAAATGTGTATTAATGGGCTAAGGAAAATAAGAACAAATTTACATAAAATGAACAGTATTGAAGAAAGATTGTATCTATCCCAGATGAAAATAGTATATTTATATCTTATTATCATACATTTGATGGTTTATGGACCTAGGTAGTGTGACAAATTCACATAGTATTCCTCAGTTTTATATTTTTGTTTCTGATGTAGCTGGTTGATATGAAAGTTATAAGCAGCCAGAAAGCTTCCTGGTGCCTCTATTGCTATGGATACAGAAGTGTGCAATTTATTCCACCTAAAGTTGACATTTACATGCTGAAATGTCCCCTTCCTATCCACACTTTCCTGATGACAGAATACGAGTTAGTATTTTGTGCAGATTCCATTCCATTTTAGTCAAATTATGTCCTCCTTTTGTGATATGATGTATGATCTGGAGATTGGCTTTGTATCATGGCATCTTAGCAATAGGTACCTAATCTGATGCAACATCAGCCCCTTAAACCACCATTGATTGCTCCACAATGTGGGACTAACACTACCGCTGTCTATCTAGGTTCTTATAACATGCCCAAAAGAATAGTAGTCACATTCTTTTCAAGTTTATTAAAGACAGCACAATGTATGAGAAAGTCTGGTCATTCATGAAATCATTTCATAGTTTTGCAGTTTGGAATACATTAATCTCCAAAACTCATGGGGTATGTACTCATTTATGTATCTGTTTAGTCACTGTAATAATTGATGCTCTGCATGACTTCAACAGATTCAGAGTATTTTTGTTTATATTTTGAGTTCTTTTGGTTTTCACATTTTGTACATAACGGAAATTGAATTTTGTTATTTATATATTTCTGTCTTTTACACATCTTTCTATATGTTTTGCTACCTTGTGTTTGTATTTTATATAAAAACCTTAAAAATAAAGTTTAAAAAAAGTACAGCAAAAAGTGCAGCCATATTTTTTAGTTCTGATTTATTTTAAGACATTTCTTGTCTTTCATTTCTTTGCCAGGAGAACATTTGAAACACTTTTACAATGCTCTGATGGGAAAAAGTCCTAAACAAAGAAGATCTCTTTATTGAGGGATATGCTGATTAGCTTGCTTGCTTGTAACTGCCTAATAGACTGAGTATACAATGCACAGGTCTCCATGCAGCTGGATCCTCAGTCTTTGGTCTAAAGGAACTCTTTTCTTCTGCCATGACTGCATTTGTTGTTTTCACACATTTTAAGGCTAAGAATATAAACCTCCCCCCGCAAGCAAAAGGCAGATTTAGTTTCTATTTTGCTCCAGGGCACAATAGCTAATGAAAGTGGCCAATTCCCCATCCCTTTCTTCCTGGAATTTCTCTTTATGAAAAAATTAAACAATTGCAATATAAATCTCAGCCTAAGTTTTCTCCTGAGTGTAACTGTTCCTTGTGTTTTCGTGACAGGAGTCCCCTAGTTCTCTCCATCATGAGTATTGCATCATCGGATAGAACTTTATCTGACCAAATAGCAGACTGAGTCAGTAAAAATAGTTCTGCATATCTAATACCTGACATCTGAATGAGTCAGCAAAACAAAATAGTTCTTCATCCCACCACTCTGTTATAATGATTCAGTTGTCCAAATTTCTCATTTCCAACCTCACCAATATCAGTTGGGAACTAGTAAAACCCAATTTTTGCCACTGTCCAATGACAAATTCCTCTGTATCTCTTTTTTCAGTTACTGAAGACACTTGGCCTAGGGAATGTGGAAATTTTAATGGATCGATTCATTGTATTCATATCTTACCAACTATCTATGAAGAACCTTGACTTTTTGAGAGTTGGCTTTTTGCCTTCGTTTCATCTCAGATTTCCAAGCCCACTTAACCTAGAGTACCAAACCAATAAGGCGTGGTGTATGGATAAGAACCCCTAAACCACTGGTTTAGCACACAACATTGTAGACTTTACATAAAGAGGTAGCTCATTTTTAAAGAATTGGAGATCTAAAATGAAACACCAAAAAGATCCTTGAATATGATCTTGCTACCATCCATAACCAAGCAGCTTATGAAGAGATGTTTGTGGAAACTGAAAGCACAAATACAGTACAGATTGGACCTCTCTACTTCAGAACTCTCTGGTCCAGAAACATCCACAGTCTAGAATGATTTTAGTTCGCTGGATGTCCATTTTAGATGAGTACGGTCAAGTTTCCCATAGTCCCATAAAGTTTGTTTACCACCACCAGTCTTAGCTCTCAGTGTGCTGTGCTGTTATTTAGCTCTAATTTACCCCTAAATGTTCTCTAACAACCCAGTAAGCAGTGGAAGTGTTAGTAATGCTGCTGGACAATACTGACCAGAAAAATCTCTGGTTCAGAACCAGTCAGGTTCCAAGGGCGCTGGTGATGAACATTAGTGCAAGGACAATCAAGAGATGGAAAAAGAAACACCTATGACACAGTCAATGACACAGATTGTACTGTCAGGAGCTAAAGCTGGATTCATGTGGAACAATGGAACACCTGCTTCAGAGACAGAATGTGGCAACATGAACAAGTAAGATGAATGTGCTACCTTAAAAAGCCAGTGGTGCATTCCACTCCATAATTCTGAATTCTTGCTTTGGACTGAGCTCTGGAGACTCATTGCAAACAACTGATTGGAAGAGCATGTGTATAACAAGTACTATAGGAGCAGGCATGGAAGCTGGTTACTCACAGCAAGTAATCATAGAAAAAGGTAGCAACAAGTGAAAATGAGGTGATGATACAAGCTTAGGGAGGTGAACTGCAGGAGGTATACGAAACCTACTGATGTAGTGAAGCCATAAACAGTTCCATTAATATTTGGACTAACCTGATAAAAGGCCTTGCAGCCCTGTGCATGTGTTCTTCATCTATGCCTTTCTAAAATTTAAATAGCTTCTCCACCTATATAAAACTGTCCAATGAAAAACATATTACGACTAACATCCTTTAACAAATTGTTCTTTTCAAGGTTGCATAGCCATGTTTATGTAGCCTTGTTACCATTTTTCATGTGAATTGCAGAGTTCTTTTCATCCTCCCACTATTCCATACCATTTGCAGCTGTGACTACGGTTCAAGATTTCTCACATGATAAGGAAATTTTAGCGCATATGGGGGAACAGAAATCCATGTGTTCAAATGGACAATCTCCCTGCCTAGTCGGGTATGGATAAATCAGCAGCACTCAAGGCCGTTATCAATAAAATTTTATGTAAACTCAGAAAGCATGGGAATTTGATAAGTAAGGTATCTGGCAAGTTAACTACCGACTCATTTTCATCACAAGATATGAAACATCAGTAGAAATTTACTAACCACAACATGTTAGATTATAGCTATTCACAATGAGGAACAATAAGCCAAGTAGAAAAGAATCTTATCACTAGTTCCATTAGCCAATTCACGCAAGTGATTTTTTAAATTAGAGCCCTTATATCTATTCTAATATTTAAAATACTTCTCATCAGTGACAGTTAATAGCCATATTTCCTTCAAATCTCTTTAGAACTTTTTTCTTGTCACACTAAGGGTGCTTCTACGCAGCACCCTAAACTCAAAATAAGATACACAATTTGCACTATGCAAATTGTGTATCTTATTTTGAATCTATTTCCAAATAGCCTATTTTGCAATTTGGCGCATCTACACAGCGCCAAATTTCAAAATAACACTCTATTTCGAGCCATCCTTTAACCCTCATGCAACCTCTGGTATCCCAAAATAGCCATGCAGTGTAGAAATACCCTAAGATGGCACTGTCACTCCTTTCTGTTGCCTTGGTCACAACACTTGAGACTAAATTTTCCAAAGTCAAATTCCTGAAGTTGGGGTCTTAAATCCATATTTAGGCATCTAAATAAAGTGGCCTAATTTTCTGAAGCACTAAGCTCCTACAGATTCAACTGTGTCTGTGTGTTTTGTTTATTTGATTGTTTTTTTATTTCTCCTCTTTTTAATGGAAAGATCTTTATTAGTTCAGTACAGGGCCACAGTTTTCAAGAAGTAATGAATACTTTGTGGAAAAGCCACTTTGCCAAGGGTCTAGTCTAGAACAGAGCTCTGATCTAATTATGTATAGTAATTAAAATATTTATTTAAATACTTTGCTGAAGAGCTCAACTGGACTACCAGAAGTGAGGCACTATCACATATTCCTCCAGTTCTTGTATTTCAGTGAACTAGTTGGAAAGAGGACAATACATTTCTCTCCCAAGACTCTCTGCTGTTTTTCTTGTTTGGTAAAACTGGCCAACCTGACTATTTCTAAAGATGAAGTCTGGAACTCCCACAAGGCTTCAAACACCTACAAATATGGGACTGACAGCTGCCCTAGAGGTAAGAGGGTTAAGCTTGTATGAGAGCCATCACGGGGAGTCAAATTAAGATAGTATGCCCTATTGTGCTATAATATTCCTCAAGGTTAATAACATAATATGCAAATATGTAGCATAAAAATATTAACTCGCTGCAATTTTAAACTATCAGTCAAGTCTTTATAATCATCCATTTACATTATGGTAATATCCAGAGACCTCACTAAGATGATCATTGTACAAAAACAGAAGATGGGAAAAGGAACACAGGCCAAAATGGGGAAAAGAGATTAGGTAAATATTTAGATAAATTAGATGTATTAAAGTAAGCAACCCCTGATGAAATTGGCCCTACAGTATGTGAGGAAATAGCTGAAGCAATCTCATAACCATTAGAGATTATTCCAAAAATCTCTTGGAGGATGGATGAAGTGCAGAGGATTGGAGAACAACAAACAGTACCCATTTTTAAAAGGGAAAAAGGGGACCCAAGAAATCATAGAACAACCAGCCTAAATTCAATACCCAGCAAGATTATGCAGCTAATTATTGATTTCTTACTTTGCTTAAATTTAGAGCATAGAGTGATACATAATAGCCAATAGGAACAAATCATGCCAAACATACCTAATCTTTTTTTTTTTTACTGGATTACCGGCATAGTGGATGTGAGATGCATAGATGTACTCTAAATTTTTGTAAGGTTTTTGATACAGATCCACAGGGCCTTTTCATAAGCAAAGTAGAAAAATGTGGTCTAGATAAAATAACTATAAGGTGGGTGCACAATTGGTTGAAAGATGTCCTCAAAAAGTAGTGATCAACGGCTCGCTGTCAAACTGCATGGACGTGTTTGGTGGAATCCAGCAGGGTCTGTTCTGGGTCTGATACTATTTGCTATTTTCATTAATAACTTGGATAATGGAGAGAAGCCAGTGGTCATAAAATTTGCAGATGACACCAACCTGAGAGAAGTTGCAAGCAATTTGAAGGACAGGGTTAGAATTCAAAATGACTTTGAGACTTTGGAGAATGGAAATCAACAAGATGCCATTTAACAAAGAAAAATGTAAAGTACTACACTTAGGAAAGAAAAATCAAATGCACAAATGCATAATGATTAATTACTGGCTAAGTAATAGCACTCCAGAAAAGATGCTGAGAGTTATAGTGGCTGAAGGGAATATGAACTAAAAATGTGATGCAGTTGCAAAAAAACATTGTGAGGTGAATTAACAAGAGTGTAACATGTAAGACAAAGAGGGTCTATATTGTTCCACTCTGCTCAGCACCAGTGAGGCCCTGGCTAGAGTATTATATCCAGTTCTGAACACCACGCTCTAGGAAACATTTGGACAAACTGAGGAGAGACCACACAGGAGCATTTAGAAAACATGTCCTGTGAGGAAAGGTTATTAAAAACTGGGCATATGTAGTCTCAAAGGGCACGTCTAGACTGCCCACAGCTTTTGAAAGAAGATATGCAAATTCATGCCAAATTTGCATATCTTCTTCCGATCCTGTTTTCAGAAGAGTTTTTTTCGAAAAAAAACCCAAAACCCGTTTTTGAAAGAACCCTTCTTCCTAAAAAAATGAGGTGTACAGGGTTCTTTTGAAAAAGGGTTTTTTTCTGAAAGAACCGCGTCTAGACTGCTTTTTTTTTTTTTTTTTTTTTTTAATAAAACTTCCAAAAACGGGATTGGAAGAAGATATGCAAATTTGCAGCGAATTTGCATATCTTCTTTCGAAAGCCGTTGGCTGTCTAGACGTGCCTCTAGAGAAAAGAGGATTAAAAGGGGACATGATAACAGCTGTCAAATATATTTAAGGTTGCTATAAATAGTGGGGCTGGAACATATTTAGGAGCAGGGACCCTGAAATACAGCTCCTTTACCCTGTCCCCCCAATCAGCTGAGGCCAGGAGTAAAGCCCCCGCTCAAGGGGCCAGCAGCCAGGTCCCTGGGCATAGGGCCAGCAGCAGAGCCCCCTAGTGGATGGGAATGGCAGCTGGGATCCCGGGCATGGGTCTGGCAGCAGAACCCCCTGCCATGCAAGGCTGGCAGCGCGGGCCCCCAGCATGCGTGGGTGGCATCTAGGACCTTGGGCACTAGGCCAAGGGCCCAGAAGTGCTACAGAACCCACCCACCCCCTCCTCCCTGAAACCATAGTTCCTGCATCTATGGCTATAAAAAGGATTGATTGATTTTTCTCTATGCCCATTAAGGGTAAGAAAAGAAGTAATCAGTTTGGTTTGCAGCAAGAGAGATTTAGGTTAGACATTAGTGAAAGCATTGCAACTATAAGGATAGTCAAAGTACTAGGATAGGCTATCAAGGGAGGTCACAGATTCTCATGCTTGGAAGGTTTTAGGAATAGGTTAGACAAACATCTCTAAGGTATGGACAAGCGATATTCAATTCTGCCTTAGTACCATGAAGGGTATGCTACATGACTTCTCAAGGTCCCTTTCCAGCCCTAAATTTCTATGATAAGAAATAGTTGCTACTCCTTTTCAAAGAACATTGCCATCCCAGCTATGTCCTGACTTGATTTTTACTTCTCTTTCAGAAACAGCAAATCAGCCCTTGGTAGCCTGTGTAAAATGAGTTGATAGCCATGGTCCATGTCCTGTTTAGGCAAGAATCCATATCACAAAAGTAATCAGTACAGCTGGCACGCTTATTAATAATTTCAGCAGAGAAAATAAGAACTGAATGTAGAGATTGATCCTCTCCCTTACCAGTAGAAATGGTCCTTCCAGATTGGCATCAAGATACTGTGTCTGAACACTCTCAGTCACCAATAAATCATTACTGAGCTCTCAGCTAATCTTAAAAACTGAAATAAAAAATTGTTTGGACTGATATCTTAATAGCAAGTGTGAATTTTAAAACAGATTTAAATCAATAAAACATATAGAAGGAAACTGCTGCTGTGCTCCTCTATGTTAGTAATGGCACCAGAATCCTTTACCACAATTTATTTATAAACTTGTGATTCAGTGATCATTTACTTTATAATAAATGTGATATCAATAAAATATTATCCCATGTTTAGAGGAAAACACTGATTGGGTGTGATTTTCAAAGGCACTTAAGGGATTTAGGATCACAAGTTCCAGTGACTTTCAATTGTTTAAAATCCCATCCTGAATAATTTTACTGGAAATACATTTTCCATCAATTGGGATGCATCTTCCTATATGAAAGCAGAATATGATCTGAATTTCTAACAAATTCATTTTTCCCAATATAATATTCAAGCAGTGTTATCTGGCATCTTCATAGTCAAGTTTCCAACAGATTCTATCAATTATTTTCCCTCAGTGATCACACCAGAGAGATATGCTATTTAACTGTACATGTGCCCTCACAAAGTTTATTAAAGCTGCAAAGAAACAGAGCACATCTCTACATGAAACCAGTCCATTTAGTTTATCCTCTTGTCTCAAGAAATTCCACTGAACAGGTTCAGAGAACTCAATAAACATTAGGGAATAAGTAAGTGAATTCTGATAACAAGAAATCTCTTTGAGAACTCTATCAGTTGAATAGTGAAATATTTCCACTACAAAGAGTGAATATTCTAAATACCATATATTATCATCATCATTCCAATAAAAGATTTAGTCAGTGAAGTAGAATCTGCAGCAAATAAGCAATTTCCTGCTTCTCAGAAACAAAGACTTTAACACAGAAATCACCTATGCTTCCCTTGTCTTTTTTCCTGTTCTGCCTACTAGTTGTATAACAACCTTGGCAGTTGCTATATTAATCAGCAACATGACCAGGGGCTGATGTAGAGAAAAATACTGACTTTCATTATCATTTGATAATATAGTAATAAATGAGATGTGCATAGGAAATCCTATTAAAGACATGGGGAGGGAACGGGTCACAGTGACCATAATCTCCATAAATTGATTTCACTGAGTTAAATAAGTTAAAACTACACAAAATTAATACTGAGTTTGTCCTAAACTCCTCAAGGAGAGAAAATTTGCACTAAGATTTAATTCTGCCTTTATCTTCCTGCCTTTACCTTCCTGTTCCTAGCGACTGCAGGAATCACATCATATGCTGTATATGTGACAAAATAGGCTGATTCTTCCTAATATGCTTGTACAGGTAACAGTAGCACGAGAAGACAAGAAGGTTTAGGTAATAGAGGGCTCTTTTAAAAATTTCTCTACATGGCTCAGATGCTTGTTCTAGGTCCCCATCACAAGTGGAAAAAAATGTCACATGCCGGCTGGGCTCATGATAATTGGAGATGGAGATACTTCCCTAACAATGAACAGTGCCATCTAGTGGCAACTAATCATTATATGAATTTAATGAAAAGTCTCAGCCTATTTGACAAAAGTGAATGGAGCCAAAATATAATAAAAGGCACCTTGGGAGAGGGAAGGGTGACTGAGGCCAACAGAAAAGAAGGAAGGAGAACAAAAAAAGGGACAAAGTTGCAAGGTACAGGGTCAAAACAAGGGATCAAGAGGGTGAATTCAAGCAGAGAACCCCAGACAATTCCCTCTGCTCAGAGAAGTTGTCTAAAGAGTCAAGACTCACGGGACACCACCCAAGGAAACTCTGCACAGAATTATGAATGGAAAAATGACTATAGATAAACCCCAGAGTCCTAGAGAAATTCCCAGTCCAGCCTCCTTCTCCTGGACTGACAGATGGCCATTTAGGCCAGTGCCAGGAGGAAGCTGATGAAGAGGTTTTAGGACATTGCAGAGCAACAGGTAGGGAGCACATAGAGGAACAGGTGCAGGAAAAAAATGTAACCAGAAACTGAATAAGAGGTTTTGTACACAATGAAAGATGAAGCTGCAACTTGGGACACTGCAGTAAGCCAAGTACCAAAGTCTTCCTCTCATTCTAGGAGAGGCAGGTTGAAAGGGTGTCAGTGAACAGCACCAAAAATACTCCTGTGCCCCATGGACACCCTTTGGTGTTAATATTTACTGATTTCCTAATGGCAAAACCTGATTTTACTGATTTTACCCACACTTTGGAATATCATGAAAACACTGATAATGAAGTTGTAAACTAACAACTCCATGGAGAAGCTGTCCATGAAGCAATGTCCTTGCAGGATGTGAAACTAGGGTGAAGTCACAACTTGCTCAGCAGACCCACATCTTCAGAAAGTGACAGCAGGACTGGCCACTTGGCATAAGGGTGAAGCCAAAGAAGTGGACAGACTGACAACCTTGGAGAGATAAGCACTTATATACTCCCCAAAGCAAGCAAAGCAAGTCTAATGGGAGTGCATGCTTCCCATAGGGTACCACTAGACTACGGCTAGACTGCAAGGTATCCTGAAAAAACTCCACCACGTCCAGGGAACACGTTTGCTCTTTTACTTCTTTTGCGGAAGAGTAAATGCACTCTTTGGGAAGCCTCTGTAGTCCTCGTTCCACGAGGGCTTCCAAAAGAGGGTTTTTTTCCAAAATTTGGCCCATTCTAGACGGGCCAAATTTCAGAAAAGCCTCTTCCGACAAAAGTATCGGAAAAGTATCGGAAAATGCAGAGAGCATTTTGCATACCTTTTTTCGATAGATCCTTGCAGTCTAGCCGTACCCATACTGTGCCTTCTGGATGCCTCAAGCCTGTTCTTACAGGACCACTACTAGTGGGATAATGGAGTAGTTCACTTTTCAGCCTCACAGAATCTTTGATCTCTCCTTGGCGACTCCAAAGAGAGCTCCCAGGACTAACAAATGTGGAGGTAGTTGTACAATGTGGCTACCTGTACTAGGAACTGGACTGAACCTGTCAACTCATTTCACATGGACCACCATGAAGCCTGAAGATGATTATAACTTAAGGCCACTATTGCCAGTGATTTGCATTAAAGGCTCACTATTTCTATAACAATACCCTGAGCAATACAGTCATACTTTCTTGAGTTTAAATCAGACCTGAAACATTTTGTAAACATAGGTCATGGCAGTTTTATATAATTTGTTTTGATGGTAGGAGAAATTATGGCAGTACTTTAGGAAAGGTGGAGGAGACATGTCAATCAGTATATTTAAAATTTAGCTGAGCACAATACATTATTCTTAATATGCACACTGCAACGAGTGAGAATGCTGCAAATATAGAATGCAAACTGTTGTTAATGCACCTTGTAGGACCACAACATCAAATGTATTCAGTCATGTTTTGAGTCTTAATTGACAGGTTGACAGAGACACATTGACAGATTACACTGTAATGACTGCTTTGACATCATTATTATGTACAGTACACTGCACATGCATATTCACAATATAATACATTTGCATATGAAAGATCCATCATATGCGCTGGTACTCATTTATGTTTCCATAATGCTGACTATGTAGTAAAAAACACGGGTGTTATAGGAATAGTAACTCTTCTCTCTACCTCTGTATAATTGGTTGCTTTAAATATTTTAAGTAGTAGGTCCTTTGTCTTCACTATGAACCAATAACCTGAAAAAACAGATTTTAAATAATCATTCTATTTCTAGAAAATTGAGAAGATGAAACTAGTAAAATCATAGATATGTTACATCCCGGGGAAAAAAATAACTTGACCACTTTTCATTGGAAGAATGTCATACCTGAAATCTAGTGCTGCTCCTCCTGAAATGAACGACAAAGAGGGAGGCTTACCATGAACTTGAATAAGAACAGGCCCCTATAATGGCTTTGACAGTGTTAGCTAAATTTTAAATCAAATTAAATAATTATAAGATAAAATAGTCTCTGAAAACATGGGTTTACAGCACAAACATAACCATGAAATTAGTTATTGATGTCACTGAAATATTTAACAACAATCTTAAATATTGATAACAGCTAGTATTTGATAACCAGCACGGTAATGTAAGATCCCTAAGAGAGTGTTTCTCAACCAGTGGTACGAGTACCCTTAGGGGTACTGGAGAAAAGTCTGGGGAGTACATCAACACAACTGAAATTTGGAGAAAACTGAATTTTTGTTTTAAGTTTTACAGCACTTTATTATTTTTGTACTTTTTATACCCAAAAATTTCATCACCCGCCCGGCTACAATTAAGTTGTTTAAACAAATGTGTTGCAATGGTAGAAAACTGTAGGTACTGGGGGTACTTTTTTTTTTTAAAGGGCAATTTATTAAAAAAAAAAAGGTTGAAAAACACTGCCCTAGAACAAAGCCAATTCAAAAGGTTTAAACTAGGGGTGGGGAACCTCCAACCCATGGGCTACGTGTACTTCATCTGGCTTAGCTACTTGCAGGCTGCCAAATGGTTTCTTCACCTGAGCATCTGCAGGTACAGCCACTCGCAGCTCCCAGTGGTCGTGGTTCACCCTTCCTGGTCAATGGGAGTTGCAGCAAGTGGTGGCCTGGCTCATGTCACTTCTTGCAGCTCCCATTGTCAGGCCAATCAGAGCTGCAGAAAATAGTGGCCTGGCTCACGTTGCATCTTGCAGCTCCCATTGGTTAGGAACAGCAAACTGCAAGCACTAGGGGCTGTGGAGCTCCGTGCCTGAAGATGCTGAAGTAAATTAACCATCTGGCAGCCCGCCAGAAGCTAACCCTAACAAACCACGTGTGGCCAGCACACCAAAGGTTCCCCAGCCCTGTTTAAAACCTGTGTTACACATTTTTTTATTTTCCAGCGTATTCATAAATGTACTCATTTTTAAAGCTCTGAGGTTGAACCAAATGTTTCATGAGAAGGAGATTCATAGTAAGATCATCCTCTTTTTAAGATCTAAACAGATAATCAAACCTATAATTCTCATGACCATTCCATTATGAAATAGCTATGGACAATTAAAATCAAATTGAAGTATTTTTGTTTGTACAGCTCACAGCTGATACAGGTAAATGTGTCACATACTGACTAAATACATAGTACACACCAAATACCTAGTGAAGTAATAGATATTTCAGTAAAGTGTCATAGCTGATTTTCAATCTGAGTTACTACACAATAATTTATGTTTGGACTTTGAATTTAAGTTTATATATATATTATATATTAGTGCTTTTTTTGTTAAAAAAAAAAAAAAGCCAGTTCTCCAGGGGAAAAGTTGTGGGGCTGGCATTGCCCTTTTAAGAGATGCGGCCCCTTTAAGACACGCAGCCCATTTGCATACAGAGGTGCCGTACGCTCCGTTATTTCCAGGTAAGCTCTGACTGGAGGTGCCGGTACTGCATACTGGGCAGTACCATCACAAAAAAATTAGAATATATATCACAGAAACTATATAACTTAGGCATAAATGAATTGGAGCTTTAACTACAGATTCCTTGTTAATTGCTAAACTTAATTAGAAATCATTCCAAGAGTCTTAGATTGTACAATCTCCTGGACTTCCTATGATTGCCAGTGCCAGTCTGCAGCTACAATAGGGAATTAGATCATACAACAATGCATACTAATAATGTGTCTGATGCAGCATTCACTATCAATACAGGGGACAATCAAAATGTTTTATTCCTTAATTGAACAGGTCATTGGAAATTGCGTAGGTTTTTTTTTTTTCTTTGCTATTAATATGTACTCTGATGTTCAGTAGCACAGTGTGACATGTCAATGTTTTAATCTCTTGAGGTTACCCCTCCTGCAAGTTTAATCAGTTTGCATTGACAGCAAGCCAATGACTTCTAAGATGTTTACATTACTGTGTGATTTATTTATTTTATTTATCTTTTCCTCCTGTTATCTATTTCCAGAGCACAGCATAGCATCTATTCTAAGCCCTTGCCAGAGACCAGGAATTAAAGATACTGCTTTCAAGAGTAAGTCATCTTGAAAAAAAAAAGAGAGAAACATAGCTAGACATGAAGAACTTCCTCTGAAGAGGTCGGGAGAAGAAACTACTGGCTGACAGAGAGATGATTCATTTACTGTACCCCAGTATTTCTTACTGTCTGTGTGCAGTCTTCTGACAGTTTTATATTATGAGGTAGCATCTTGTTATATATTATATATTAAGTATCATAAAAAAAACCCAAAAGTCTATCAACAAAAGCTGGAGTAGAATGATGTTCTTCAGATTTCAAGCTGCAGTGTATTCTCAGATACTGGACATTAAATAATCTGAGGAGATGGAATTGAAATTCAGCAAAAACAAATTTCTGACAAAAAGAATATTGTTGCACTCAATTTTTTATAGAATTCTTAGCAACATATTTCAAGTTCTGTGTTGCTATTCAAAGCATAAAAATCTAATTCTGATCTCTGCTTAAGTCTGGTGGAATTCATTTGACTTTCTCCTACTTTATATTGGAATAAGAGAGCAGAAATGTTTCTATAATAATGGCTTGATTTTCAAGGCAATGAGCACCCACCACTGCCAATGAAGTCCATATACTAACAGCTACAATCCCCACTTCCTCTTAGCCAAGACAATGAGTGGGCAACAGTTTCCGCGGTGTGGGCTTCAAGTTACAGAAGTAACTTTTAGGGAGAATCAATGCACACCAAATATAGTGCTTCTCATAAAAGTGAATTTCACATAATTAGTTTCCAAAGGGTTCTAACAGAGCTCAGAATAACAGGTTCAATACAACTGCAGCCTAGTGACAGGCAACTTGTATGGAAGCAGGGTAGTGGTGTTAGGACATTTAGTAGTACTTTGATAGTATTTGATTAATCTGGTGGAGCAGTCTGGAAATAGCCATAGTGTGGTATATTATTATGCTGGAGCAGACTAGTACTTATTAGCAATGTTGAATGACGCACTCCGAAATGTGTGAACGCACTGGTATAGAAGTTCTGAGTAGTAAGGAATGTTTGATGGCATTAGCATATTCATGACTGAAACGGCAGAGTGCCAGAGAGCTCTATTGCAGTGATGACTGGGCAGTCCGGCATATTTGATATCACAGGTCTGACAATGTGATATGGTCTTGATAAGAGAGCTATGGTAACTCTATAACAGTTTTTTAAACCGTATCTTTGATCCAGTAAGTTTTGTATCAACAAGAAATGGTTTTCATATATTCTTCGAAGGCCAGAAGGGACCATTGTGATCATCTAGTCTGATCTCCTGCATAATAGAACACAGAGCTTTCACAAAATAATTTCTTTTTGAACTACGGAATATCTTTTAGCATTCAGTCTTGATTAAAATTGCCAGTGATGGAAAATCTACCACAACCCTTGGCAAATTGTTCCAATAATTAATAACCCTCACTGTTAAAAATTTGCACCTTATTTCCAGTTTGAAATTGTCTAGCTTCAACTTCCAATCAACTTTAATGTGATAGATTGAAGAACCCTTTATCATCAAATACTATCTTTCAAATCTCTAGGTAAGTACTTGTAGACTGTGATCAGTTCATACCTTAACCTTCTTCTTGAAATGTTAAATAGATTGAGCTCCTCAAGTCTCAATTTATATGTCATGTTTTCCAATCCTTTAATCAACCTTATGGCTTTTCTCTAAACATCTTCAATTTAGCAACATCCTTCTTGAATTGTGAACACTGTAACTGGATGCAGTATTTCAGTAGAAGTTGCATTAGTGTTAAAGGCAGATGTAATACAACCTTTCCACTCCTACTTGAGATTTCCCTGTTTTTGCATTCAGGATCTCATTAGCCCATGTTGGGAACACACGTTGAGCTAATTAACCACCATGGTCGCCAAGTCTTTTTCAGAGTCACTGCTTCACAAAATACAATCTATGTTCCTAGGTAAATAACTTCACATAGGAATGGTAATAAAGATAACTCTTCCTGGTTCCAATGCTATTCTCTTGAGATGTAAGGTTCAACAGGACACCCATAGAATCATAGGTCTGGAAAGGACCTCAAGAAGTCATTTAGTCCAGTCCCGTGCACTTACGGCAGGATATGTATTATCTAGACCAAGGATTCTCACACTTCTTTGCACCACATCCCCCTTCTGACAGCAAAAATTACTACCCAACCCCAGAAGGGAGGACTGAAGCCTGAACCTGCCTGAGCACGGGCCACCCCAAGTCAGGGGGGCTGAAATGCAAATCCCAAAGCTGAAGCCCAAGGGCTTCATCACTAGACAGGGAGCCTGTAACCTGAGCCCCACCACCTAGGGTATGTCTACACTAGCCACCCTAGTTCGAAGTAGGGTGGCTAATGTAGTCATTCGAACTTGCAAATGGAGCCCGGGATTAAAATATCCCGGGCTTTATTTGCATGTTCCCGAGCGCCGCCATTTTTAAATGCCCGGTAGTTCGAACCCCCTGCCCGCGGCTACATGCGGCACGGGCTAGGTAGTTCGAATAAAAGCTCCTAATTCGAACTACCGTTACTCCTCCTGCAATGAGGAGTAGCGGTAGTTCGAATTAGAGCTTTAATTTGAACTACCTAGCCCGTGCGCGTGTAGCCGCGCAGGGGTTCAACTACCGAGCATTTAAAAATGGCGGCGCCAGAACATGCAAATAAAGCCCGGGATATTTTAATCCCGGGCTCCATTTGCAAGTTCGAATGACTACATTAGCCACCCTAGTTCGAACTAGGGTGGCAGTATAGACATACCCCTAGGTGAGAAGCCCTCAGGTGTGACCTTAGGCAGTGGAGCTTCAGCTTATGCTTTGGCTCTGCGATTCAACAACTCTAGAAAGTCAGCCTTTGTGACGCCTCTAAAATGGGATCAAAACCCACTCATGGGACCCCTCCCACAATTTGAGAACCACTGATCTAGACTATGTCTGATAGGCATTTGTCTAACCTACTCTTAAAAATGATGGAGATTCCACCACTTTCCTCAGCAATTTATTCCAATGTTTAACCACCCTGAGAAGTAGGAATGTTTTCTTTATGTGGAACCTAAATCTCCCTTACTACAATTTAAGCCCATTGCTTCTTGTCCTATCCTCAGAGATTATGGAGAACAATTTTTCTCTCTCCACCTTGTATTAAAATTGTATGCACTTGAAAGCTGTTATGTCCCATCTCAATCTTTTCTTCTCCAGACTGAACAAACCCAGTTTTTTCCATCTTCCCTATAGGTCATGTTTTCTAGACCTTTGATCATTTTTGTTGCTCTTCTCTGGAGCTTTTCCAATTTTTCCACCTTTCCTGAAATGTGGCACCCAGAACTGGAAACAACACTCCAGCTGCAGCTTACTCAGTGGTAGAGCACAAGAATTACTTCTCGTGTCTGGTTTACAGCACTCCTGCTAATACACCCCAGAATGATGTTTGGTTTTTTTTGCAACAGTTTTATACTTCTGGCTTATATTTAACTTTTATCTATTATGACCCTCTGATCCTTTTCCACAGTACTCCTTTCTTGGCAGTCATTTCCCAATTTGTAGGCATGCAACTGACTGTTCCTTCCTGGAGTACTTTTCATTTGTCTTTATTTCATTTCATCTTCCAGTTTGTCCAGATCATTTTTAATTTTAATCCTATCTTCCAGAGTATTTTCAACCCCTCCCAACTTCAGATCATCTGCAGACATTGTACGTTTATTCATTGTGATGTTACCTAAATCATTGATGAAGATATTGAACAAAACCAGGTCATGATCCCTGCAGGCCCCCACTCGTTATGCCCTTCCAGCTTGATTGTGAACCACGGATAACTATTCTCTGGGAATGGTTTTCCAACCAGTTATGTACCCACCTTATAATAGCTCCATCTAAGTTATTTTTGGTTTATGTGAAGGTCACGTGACACAGTATCAAAATATACCCACATCTCATGCTTCCTTCCATCCATAAGGCTTATTACCGTGTCAAAGAAAGCTATTAAGTTGGTTTGACACAATTTGTTCTTGACAAATACATGCTGTTACTTATCATCTTATTATCTTCTGGATGTTTGCACATCGATTGCTTAATTATTTGCTCCATTATCTTCCCGGGTACAGAAGTTAAGCTGACTGGTTGGTAATTCCCCAGGTTTTCCTTATTTCATGGACATACACACACTACATTACTTCTATATTATATTTACAATAAATCACTCTTAAAGAAGTAATACTTCCAAAGGAACAGGTATCTCATCACTCTCACTGTGCCAAGCCACAGAAGAAGTATCTACCCCTAGCATCTACCCTTTGGAATGTGACAGCCCCATTCTCAACATTTAATTCTCTGGCTTTGCTTAGCCTATCCCATTTTTTAACAAAACAGTAAGATTTTCTGCCATCCACTCTATCTTTGATTTTTGAGAAAACAGGTAAAGAGAAATTGCTTTCTGAAGCCAGATTTAAACAGGATGCTTGGATCCAGCCTGCGGTCTCAGAGAAGCTGGCTTGCAGTGAGAAACTAAGATTTATGGGTGGATCAAGAAGCCCACTGGAAAGTGAAGGGAGGGTTAAAAGTAAGACTGTTTCTTGGGGATGGTGAAGTTAGATAATCAGAGTTCAAAAGTGCCCTTTGGTGTTCAAGGAGCTGCAAAGTTTTTGGTGGCTCTGGATCCATTTAGCCTTAATCCTGCCCTGGTTGAGCAAACTAACCCAAGTGCTGATTGCCACTCCCACCTCCAACTAATTATCTCGACATAAAAACCAGTAATCTTCTTCCCTCTGTTTTGGATAAAGGGAGATAAAAGAACCAAAGACTAGTAAAAATGTGGTAACAAGAATAGCGTATCTGCAAGCTGCAGCATTGCACAGCAATGCTAATTTATGGTATGGTGCTGAAAGTCAGGGAAGGGTTCAGCGGCACTTGCCTAAACCTTTTGTGCTGTGTGGATTAATGGTGAACAATAAATTCACTGTGTTACTCTTTCATTAGACTTAATATGCACTCACTGGATAATAATTAAACTTTGAATTTCTAAGGCTGTAATTGTGATATGACATCACTCATTTTTCCTAGAACCATCCATAAATTACAAGCAAATATACTATTAAAAGCATAATAGAGGGAATGGTAAAATCAGAATATCAAAGTAAAGTAATAGAAAGAAAGTAGGGCTCTGCTTTTAAAGAAACTTGACTTACTTGTGCAGCAGAAAGAGCCATGTGACATTTCATTGGAAGGGTAAGGAGACCAGCCATGACACAAGTATTCAACCAGCAAGTGTTCAGTGTAAGATAGCATGACAGCTTCCATCTTGACCAATACACCAGGGACGGAAGCGGGAACCTTCCAAATTAAAAGCACAAGGCACTGCAGTTTGAGTTTTAAAAACAACCTCTGCAGCTGAGGTTGTAATGGACTCATATACCCGGAGGATCAGTGAGGGGAACCTGTAACAAACTGACCAGCGAATTACACTAGCATCTCCTTTTCTCTCACTGTTGGTTGTCCCATTACCATTCTCTGTTACCCAGGCTCATACATTTAAACTCCTCCCTTTCATTCTCCCCTCTCATCCAGTTCATGTCCATATACTGCCATTTCTTCCTCCACAACATCTCAAAGTTCAGAACTTTTTTTTTCCCACCCCAATGCCCAGCCAGAATGCTCAACCATTGCCTCCACCCGATTCATGCAGCCACCTCCTGCTCCTGGCTCAGAATGCAATCAACACAGCCTCCCTTTCTGCCCATTTAAATTACAGACATGTCACTTAGCTTCCTGGCCTGCCAATCTGACCACCCCATCCCCTTGATTCCCCCACAATAAATGTTGAAACTTGATGTCCCCATTGTCAAAATCCTATCCAATCCTTTCCACTAATATATGGGAAATACTCTTGTCTACAAAGTCATCTTACTTCCTTCATTTAATCCCTCCTCTTAACAGATTTCTTCAGCAATATCCACAACAAATGACTAATAATTTTCACTCCCTTATCATTGTTTTATTTAAAATAATCTCAACAGAACCAAGGTGTGGATAGGCCTACTCTGGCTTACTGCATGATCATACTGTTGTAAACTGCATTCTATAGCTGTAACTCTGGTCCTGCCTCACTTCATCACTTCCCTTGCTATTTGTCATTCTCATTCATTTTGTCTTTTCTAAAATTCAGTCCCTGGCCCTAGCATGAGTCACTTTTGGGAAGGTGCCCTACACCCATCTGGAGCCACTTTGACTTCAGTAGGGCTTTCTGGAGACACAGTGGTCTACCCACCTGTAGCCATTTGAAGGATCAAGACCTTAGATTCTAAGTTCTGCTGGGCAGAAACCACATCTTCCTACATTTTCTGTGAAATACTTAGCACAGTTAGGGGCATTATAGGGTTAATATGAGAAAAAATAACACTTTGTCCTTAAACTTGTGGGCGAATTTATTGAAGAGAAAAATTAATCCACCACCATGGGCCAGGCATACAGTGATGAGATGTACCATACACTTCCCCAAACAATGTGCATCCACCATTTTCTCTACCTTCCCCACTTACTCCAACAGCATGCCAATACTTGATGCAGGATTTCTAATGAGACCAAATGGTGACTAGACTACATAAGTCCTCTATTTTTAACCCACTTTATTCACCAGTGGAGCTTGGCCAGAGATGGTTTTCCTTAGGGTTGGCAAGTGATTAAAAAAATGTAATTGTGATTATTCAGTTAAAAGCATGATTTGCGATTAATTGCACCATTGAACAATAAAATACCATTTATTTAAATATTTTGGATGTTTTCTACATTTTCAACAATATGGATTTCAATTACAATACAGAATACAAAATGTACCGTGCTCACTTTATATTTATTTTTATTACAAATATTGGCACTGTAAAAAGCAAAAATGTATTTTTCAATTTACCTAATGGAAATACTTTAGTGTCATCTCTTTATAATAAAAGTTGAACTTACAAATATGCAATTATGTACCAAAAACCAAATAAACCCTGCATCCAAAAATAAAACAAAGTTAGACTTCAGAGCCTACAAGTTCACTCAGTTCTACTTCTTGTCCTCTCAGAGGGATAGCTCAGTGGTTTGAGCATTGGCCTACTAAACCCAGGATTATGAGCTCAAACCTTGGGGGGGGCCATTTAGGGATCTGGGGCAAATCAGTCAGGGATGGTACTTGGTCCTACTGTGAGGGCAGGGACTGGTCTCAATAACCTCTCAAGGTCCCTTCCAGGTCTATGAGATGGTATATCTCCATACATTATATTAGACAAACAAGTTTGTTTACATTTGCAGGAAATAATGCTGCCTGCTTCTTGTTTACAATGTCACCTACAATTGAAAACATTCACTCACATAGCATTGTTGTAGCCAGCATTACAAAGTATTTATGTGCCAGATGCACTAAAGATTCATATGTCCCTCATACTTCAACCACCATTCCAGAGGACATGCGTCAATGCTGCTAATGGATTCTTCTTAATAACGATATAAAGCAGTGTGCACCATCACATGTTCATTTTCATCGTCTGAGTTAGAGTTCAATAGCATAAGATTGTTTCTTTTGGTTATTCAGATTCTATAGTTTCTGCATCATAGTGTTGATCTTTCGAGACTTCTGACAGCATCCTCCACACTTCATCCCTCAGATTTTGGAAGGCACTTCAGATTCTTAAACCTTGGGTCAAATCCTGTAGCTATCTTTAGAAATCTCACATTGATATCTTCTTTGCCTTTTGTCACATCTTCAGTGAAAGTGTTCTTAAAATGAGTAACGTGCTAGGCCATCTTCCAAGACTGTTATAACATGAAATATATGACAGAACTAGGGTAACACATTATTTTTGGAACGAGCATCATTAGCATAGAAGAAGGTATATACATGTTTAGCATCTGGCATGTAAATACCTTACATTGCCTGCTACAAGAGTGCCATGCAAACACCTGTTCTCACTTTCAGGTGACATTATAAATAAGAAGCAGGCAGAATTCTCTCCTTCAAATGTATGCAATTTTTTTTTTTCTTTTAGTAATTTGTTCAACAAAAAGTATGCTGAGTAGATTTGTAAGCTCTAAAGTTTTACATTGTTTTCTTTGGCGTGCAGTTATGTAACAATTTACATTTGTAAGCTGCATTTTTACAGTAAAGAGATTGTTCTACAGGTCCTGTATGAAGTAAATTGTATAATACTATTTCTTTAGTTTATCATTGTCACAGTTCAAATATTTGTAACAAAAATGAGATGAAGTGGGCACTGTACCCTTTGTAGTCATTGTTGTAATTAAAAATGTAGAAAAACATCCAACATATTTTATAAATGTCAATTGATAATTTATTTTTAACAATGTGATTAAAATGGCAATTAATGTTTTAACCATGTTTAGGGTTTTTTTAAGTTAATCGCATGAGCTAACTGATTAATCAATAAGCTTAGTTTTCTCATATTGCAACAGGACAAAAACAAAGCCTTTTCCTTTTTTTTTGTGAAAAATAACTAATCAGACAACAACTTTAGAAAACTCCCTGCTGAAGGCATTCAGTTGGGATGAGGTAGATGTAGATTTAAATCCCTGCTCTGCCCTATTTGAACCAAGGAATTGCACTTGGGTCTCCCCCATTCCAGCTGTGCCCCATATCTGCCAGGCTGGCTATTCTAAGGTGTGCCACTCTCATTCACTGCTGTTGGAGAGGTTTTCACTTTATAGAAATAATTTACAATTCCATGATTTTATGATTTGTGCAGGTTATCATAGTTCTTGCAACTTTTCCTTCAGGCCATGGTAAATGCACTTGGGAACAGAAGGTGGCATTAAGATAGCAAGAGCTGGATATGCTATTAAATACAGTACAGATGCACCAGAGATTGCATCTCTTGATTGCGTCTCTTCAGCCACAGTGGCAGCTCACATAAAATGACAGAGTAAATTCTGTAGCTCTCAGGGATGCACACAATGGTTTCCCGAGACTGAAGGGTGCTTACTACAATAGTTTAGTAGTTTTCAACCTGGCATCTGCAAACCTCTGGGGTTCCACAGACCATGTCTAGAGGGTCTGTGAGAATCCCCAGTGGCAGTGGGGCTAGCCTGGCAACCCTAGCCGGAAAACCCTGGGAACCCCCGGCAGCAGCAGATTCAACAGCAGCCAGGCAGCCCTGGCCAAGAATCTCCAGGGGCAATGGAGCCACATCTCAGCAGCAGGGCAAGTGGCAGCCAGGCAGCCTTAGGGCCAGGAAACCCAGAGGAACCCCCAGAGGTACCAGGGCCAGCAGTAACTGAACGGGGCTGGCGGCGGCCAAGCAGCCCTGTCTGGGGAAATCCTGGCGGTAGTGGGTGGGCCAACTTTAGCATTGAGAGCCCCAGGGAGAGGAGCCAGCAGCGGGGTAGCCAGCAGTGTAGCACTGACCTCTCCTGGTCCGGCAGACTCCCAGATCTGGGAGAGGCTCAGGTCCTGAGGATGCCAAACCAGGGAGGTCAACCTGTAGTGCTAAACATCTCAACACATCATTAAGTCCATTTCTATTCAGCAAACAATCCATTTAATAACTTTAAGCACATACTTAGGTGCTTTGCTAGCAAGGGATAGACTGCTGAATTAAAGTCTTAGGTACAACTCTAAATCAGATAACGACTTACATAGACCCAGAGAAATATAGAACTGGAAGGCACCTTGATAGGCCATCTAGTTCATTCCCCTCCAGGACTAATGTTATGTAGACCATCTCTGACAGGTGTTTGCCAAACCTGATCATAAAAACTGCCAATGATAGGGTAAATGTACACAGCAAAGTTATTTTGAAATAATAGCCCTTATTTCGAAATAACTTTACTAGTGTCTACACAGCCAAACCGCTATTTCGAAAATAATTCAAAATAGCGGAGCGCTTATTTCGAATTTGGTAAACCTCATTCTAGGAAGAATAATGCCAAATTTGAAATAGCTATTTCGAAATAAGTGCTGTGTAGACACTTATTTCAAAATAGGGGGCCTCCAGCCTTCCCAGGGTGCCCTGGTGGCCACTCCAGCCTCAACCAAGAACCGTCCTCTCCCTCCCCACTCCCCAGAGCCCTTAAAAGGGTAGATTCTGGCTACAGTGCCTGTGCCAGCTCCAAGCCTGCCAGCCCAGTGCCAGCAGTCATTGCCCCTGACCCAGTGGCCCCAAAACATGAGACAGCAAGCCACCGGCAGCCAGCCCTCCACCGCTCCCCAGGAGCAGTCTGCCAGCTCCCAGGAGCCTGCCAGGGCCCGGAGAAGGTGGGCACCTTCCTGGTCCAGGGTGGAGATCATGGACCTTATTCAGGATGGGGGGGGGATGCCCCCAACGTCCATGATCTCCGCACTAGATGGAGGAACATGGCCGTCTACGGCAGGATAGCTGCCAGCCTGGCCACCAAAGGCCACATGCAAACCCAGGAGCAGGTTTGCATGAAAATCAAGTTGGTCCGGTGAGACCCCCAACCCTGATCCCTGAGCTTCCCCTTCCCCTTCTTCCAGCTCCCTCCTCCAAGGTTTCACCCTCCCCTCTCCCACCCTCTCTCTTCTCCTCTCCTGCCTCCTTTCCCCAGTCTCATCAGAGTTTCATTCCCTCCCCCCCCAGTTTTGTTAAATAAAGAGAGTTTGTGTTCATGAAAATACGTGTATTTTATTTGACATCAGGAAGGAGGGTGAGGGAGGGGTAAGTGGAGGGACATGAGAGAGGAATGAGGCATAAGCCCCCAGTGGGGCAGACCAGGGAGGCTCTTAGTGCTCCTCAGGGTGGCAGTTCTCCCGCAGGGCCTCCTGAATACGGACAGCCCCCCGATGGACCTCCCGGATGGCAGCCTGCAGAAAGTGCAGCCAGGCTCGCAGCAACACATCCAAAAGAAGCACCAGAGTGCCCAGGGGCAGCTCTGGCTCCCTGTTGCAGAGTGCTGTGGTGTCCCGAGTGAGGGCAACCAGAGCAAGCAGAGACAAACTGCTTTACTGTCTCTCATCGAGGTAGACAAGCAAGCAGGGAAACCTGAGAACTGGCTGTCTGGGGGTGGGGGGGTTCCTTTAAGCACAGACCTCAGATAGCCTCAGGCAGCAGCCCCTCACAGTAAGTCCTGACCTGGTGCCCTGCCGGAACTGGTTCCGGCCAACCTTGAATGCGATTCAGAGTCCACTCAGTGTGGACGCGCCATTTCAAAATAGCAAAATGCTATTTCGAAATGCATTTTGTGTGTACACGCGTTATTTCGAAATAAGATATTTCGAAATAAGATATTTCGAAATAACACTGTAGTGTAGACATACTCATAGAGATTCCACAACCATCTTAGGAATTTAGTGTGGTGTTTAACCACCCTGACAGTTAGGAAGTTTTTCCTAATGTCCAACTTATTCCTTCCTTGCTGAAATTTAAGCCTGTTGTTTCTTGTCCTATCCTCAGTCTTTATAATGAGTATAAACTACAGCATGTAGCCCTAATTAGTCAGAAAATAAGTTAAAGGGCAGTGGGACCAAGACTGTAAAACTCTTCAAAGCTGTTTGGAGAAAATAATTCCCAGAGACATAGAAAACATTAATATTTTCCAATAACAAGGGACTCTAAAAGACTTTAGAAACAAGAACTAACTAGTTATGGAGACAATTCACTCTTATGTCTTCAGTGAGATAGAAAGTATTGAATTATGCTAACTTCGCTAGACCTAGATATTTCAATTTAAATTATGACACTAAATTGGAAAAGCTAGATTCCTTCCAAAGGCAACCAAATTCCCCAAAGCATCTGGCTGTTCTGAATAATGCATGAAGAGAAACAGGTTATTTAAACTCCTTAAAAACATGTTAAAATGTGTCTATTAAAATTCTAAACTTTACAGACTCAATCCATATGAGCACAGTGCCTTAAAAGCCACAGATATTCTTAGACTAAAGTAATGTAACATTTATTTAAAACAATGCATTACAGAGTTATTCACTACTCATCGCTGCATCATAAGATCATCAAATACAAGTGAAAGGTGTAGCAAACCTAGTGTGTGTAGTAAGGACAGAGCAATATTCAAAAGGACCTCAGATATTTGAACTTTTGCAGTTTACAATGAAATTCAACTTGAATGAATGTAATCATTGTCCAGCTTGTCCCAAGCTTTTCCATCTCCCCATCACTGTTCCCCCTTCCAGTCCCAGAATCACCAGCCTACTGCTTTTCCCACCAATACAGCTTTACTCCTACAGCTGAGTATAGTAGCATTACAGACTCGGTGCTGTTTCTTTATCAAGCAATCTGCCTGAGATAGCTTGGAAGTGTGCAGTGTTCTGTCTGCAAAAAACTCCAAATGTGTCTCATGACTGAGTCAGACTTTGCTGACTAATGCCATAATTAAATAATTAATTGTAATCGCTTAGATTAACTGTAACTTAACATAATTAATGAAAAGCTCTATAAGATTGTTTCAAATTAGCAACATGTTAAAATTCATGAAGTGATTTCCTGTGTTATTTTTACTGATTTGTTTCAAGTCTTTCTCTCTCTACCCAGCAAGTCAGTCTGCCTATAGGCCAGCGCCTGCGTGTTTTCCTTTCTCTCCAGTACTATGAGCAGGGTATTGCCAGCAGTTATCCCACAGCTCTTCTGAGCAAGCACATTTATTCTTAAGAGAAAAGCAAGTCTTAAAGAGAAAGCATGAGAAGAATAAACAGATTTAAACACACACTGACAATAGCAGGAATCAGCCATCAGTCATATGGGAGCCCAGTAAGCCAAATCTTTCCAACCCTTCCTTCCCCCCCCCCCCCCCCCCCCCCCCCCCCCCGAGACAGAATGTTCTGTCCATTTGTTGGATCCAGAAGAAGGTTCTCTGTCAGTTCAACCTCACCCCTTTTGTAAAAAGCTCTTCGTTTCTGTGACATGTTATAGGTGAGGCTGCCCAATATGTCCTATTATAAAACCCGGTGTCCAGTAGCTCGTAACTTTGCCAAACTTCAATCATTTGGGTTGAAATTTTCCATCCTGGGTATCTGCTTGAGCAGCACCACCCCTAGAAAGGTATAGAGCCTGGACAACTCTCCCCTCTCTGCCCTGTGCCCCGCTTCCATACTGTCTCTTCCTGCCCTTGATCTGCCCCTTTACCCAACCCTTCCCAAGTGACATGGTCTAGCCAGGGGACTTCTAGGAGGCCTGGTATCAGCAACAGGTTTCTGCCCCTTCACTCACTGCAGTGGTGGGAAGCAGAGCGACCCTTCCCCCATCTGCTGCATTCCCTCACGCCCAACTCCCAGCCATGTTTCTTAGGGTAGTGACCTGGCTGGGAGATAGGGGAGCAATGCAGACTGGGACTCCGTCAAGCCACTTCCTGTGACTCCTGCTACCTCTGGTGAGTACCGGGGTGAGCTCACCCCTGCTGCCAACCCCAGGCTCCCTGGCAATCTGTCAGGCTGCCCTAGACATAGGGCCTGGGGCAGCTGCCCCAAATCAGCCAATGGATGGGACAGGCTCTGTGCCTCAGGCCCTTTCTTGTAAATGCTTTAGAGCCCCCTCTGCTTTGTCAAAAGGGACTTGAAATCTGGCAGAGGGTGGCCTTTTGTCATCCCTTTGAAAATATGCCCAAATTTGGCCAAGTTATAAGCCTTTGAAAAAAAGCACACTGTGCAGACTCATTAGACACTTGCTAGAGTTTTAACAATTAACAGCTCAGAAAGTTTCATACTCACTAAACACATCTGAGCCTCTGGTGGTGCCTGGTGATGACCAGGCTCCATGTGTCATCCCCACAAAGTGACTGAGCATGCTCCATCTCATCACACACACTCTCTTTGTGACTACATTGCATGTGTGCTATCCCCACAGAATGACTCAGCATGTTCCTTCAAGCCCCATGCTCTGGCAGTACAGAAGGGCTTTTCTTGTAATGGTTACTCATAGCTGCTGCGAGTCAGAATGGAGCTGGGCACTGGAACTGAGAGCACAGAATCCTTCTCTCTCTCTCTCACTCGCTCGCTGGGAATTAATTATTTGCTGGCAGAAGGGGAAAAATTAGACATGACAGGGAAGGGAAAGGATTGGACTGGTGACACTGAGAATGGAGAAGGGGAGAGAAACTGCAGATGGTAGTTGCACACTGTGACTGATTGAGCAAGAAGACCAGAGAGGGAAATGGAGGGGAGATGGAATCTAGTTGGGAGCAGGAAACAGTATAATCTTACAACCAGGACTGTCGATTAATCACAGTTTACTCATGAGATTTAACTCAAAAAAATTAATCACAACTAACTGCTATTTTAATTGCACTGCTGAACAATCGAATACCAATTGACACTTATTAAATATTTTGGATGTTTTTCTACATTTTCAGTTACAACACAAAATGCAAAGTCCTCACTTAATTTTTTATTACAAATACTTGAACTGTAAAAATGATAACGGAAATGCTATTTTTCAATTTACGTCATGTAAGTACTGTAGTGCGATCTCTTTATCATGAGAATGAGCACTGTACACTTAGTATTCTGTGTTATAATTGAAATCAATATGGTTGAACATGTAGAATACATCCAAAAGTATTTAAATAAGTGGTATTATATTATTGTTTAACAGTGCAATTAATCGTGATTAATTTTTTTTAATCGCATGATCAATCATGATTAATTTTTTAATTGCTTGACAGCCCTACTTATAACTATTTTGCCTTTTGCCCTGAGAAAGAAATGTATTAAAAAAAATAATCCAGCCACTATGACTGAGTACTGGAAAGCATATACCAAAACACCTGATTTTTCTAACTACAATACTAACTTGAAATAATAAGAAAGTCTCAGAGGGGTAGCCGTGTTAGTTTGTATCTGTCAAATCAACAAAGAGTACTGTGTCACTTTAAAGGCTAACAGATTTATCTGGGCATAAGCTTTTGAGGGTCAAAACCACTTTGTCAGATGCAACTAGTAAATAGTTGAAATAGTAGAGTGCTCATTGTTAACACCACATTCCCAAGAGTGAGACTTTGGTTTTCTTTGTTGTTCAAACAAGATACTATTTAATAAAGAGGTGACAGTAAGCGGGTGCACCCTGATGCACAGCTTTGGCAAGAGCTGGCTGAGCTGCAGCAAAAGCCAGCAGGGAGCTTTTAAAGAGCTATTTAAAGAGCTGGCAGGGACCTGGGTTTCAATAGGACAGTGCCTGTATGAAATTTTAAGTTACTTTCACCACTGAGTGTTCCTAATCTTTACAGTTTACTACTCATGATTCTGCTTGTTATTTCACCTTGGAGCCTATGAAAATAATTCTATGGAAATAATTTGGGATACAAGGTTATGAAACTATAAGCTCGAAAGATTACAGAAAAATATCAATGGATTTATGAATGAACCACCCTTTTTATAGCAAGAAGTTTAATACTGCTTAGAACTAATGATTGTAGGTCTCCAGAAACATGCTGTTCTCTTTAAAAAAACCTAACAGATTTGTTCTGTTTGTTCAAATGGCAGTTCTCCTGGATGGATTATGGGAAATAAATACTTATTTTGTTGAGAGAAGTTAAGAAATCCTGAAAAAAAAACCCTGCTGCTGACAGTCCTTTCTTTTCTTTATCATGGATAGTTATTTATATATAATACATTTTGAGCAACAATAGATGCACAACAGCTCAGGGGGGTTAAATACGTTTAAGGAAAAAGTCTTATTTCCCCCTGAAAGGCTGACATACAATTAAAAAAAATTAAAATAAATCTGCAGCCTATTACTAACAATGACAATTACTGCAGACAAATCTGATATCAATTTAATTGCACCAAAATCATTAATTGTGCTAAAATCAGTAATTGCCTGCTGCACTATATTATTAGAGCAAGGATGGCATAAAAAGTATGCTGTGAAATACTAATAGAAGTCGCTGATTAAAAAATGTGATAGAAAAAGGTAAAACATGGGGAGCATCACCCAGGATCATGCTATGCAGTGTTGATTGCAGCAACCTCACCCAAATGCTTATTAGCAGTTAAGCCCTCATTTTTATCTGTATGGAGACTACCAGAGATCTGGCCACACTGGCCAATGATTATCATCAGGCCTGTCTGGGGGAACAGCTGGAGAAACATCCGGCATCCTCTCCTGAAGGAGGCTGTCCACCATTAACCAAACAAATGTACAACTTGGGGTTGCTATTAGATCTTGGGCTGCTCCTAATGTCCAAATGGTAGCTGAGGCCAAGAGCAGGTTTTTTTCTCCTGGAAAGAACAATGCAGCATTTTCTAGGCCTTCCCATAATTCCACACGAGGCTACACCTGCAGAAACTCAAACTAGTGCAGAATGCTGAGGCCTACGTTTGAAGCAAGGTTGGTGACTGGAGCTCATTGGTGGCCGCTGGTTCCCAATTAGCTCATGGGTGAAATTCAAGGTCTCAGTTTCAACATATAAATCTCTGTTGCTGCTCTCTCTCCTTTTGACATATGAAGAGAGGATCTTTTCTCAACTGAGGAGCTTGAGCTGAAGTGCCTCACTGCTGCTGAGGGAACATTCTCTGGGAGGGGATCTTCGCTTTGGAAGCAGTTCCACCATCAAATAAGTTACTGTATAATTGAAGCAAAACTTAAGTATATGTATCTATTAAAACCTTCAAAACAATATTAAATGGGGTGTGAAAAGCTTGCCAGACAGTGTCTTCTAAATATTTATACAATGAAATCTATAAACCATACCATTAATAATGTTGCTTTCCTCTGAGAAAAAAATCCATCATAGGTTCCATGAAGAAAGTCTGAATCATGAGGCATTTAATAAAAACAAACTGTATCTTGTGTATACAATCATTATCAAAACTTACATCAAACATTTTCTTCCAAATGTGTCTGACAAAGTTGTGTTTGCTTTAATTGTTTTATTAAGGACATTCTTAAAATCTACAATGTGCAAAAAATGCAAATTTTTGGAAAATTAATGTTCACTGCTACATGAATAATTGTTAAGAAACTTGGTAGTTAGCTTCAAGTAATATACATCATGCATCTTAAATATCGGTAAATAAAGCATCAGAGAATATATAATTTTGGCCCAGTGATTCTCTAAACTATTCATTTTGCAGACCACGTTCTACGATATTCTGTCATGGACTTCTTTCCCAGCCCCTCAATCATCTACTTAATACTGCTTTCTTCTTTAAGATGTTGTACTCTTGGAACAACAGAAAGGGCTCCATGGACCATAATTTGAGAATCATGGCTTTTAGGTACCTTTCTTCCTTGTATCTGTGGAAGGCGGTATTGTCTAATGGTAAAAGAACAACCCTGCAGACTGTTTTGATCTTGAAGAGAAGGGATGCAAAGTCAGGTGGAAGAAAGTCAGGAGTAAGAGGTGAAGAAAGAAACAAAATGATTAAAGGATATATATAAAGGAGACTTAATTAGAAGATTGTCAGAGAAGGAAAATGGAGGAGGAAGTAAGAAGAAAAGAAACAGAGGGGGATAGAGAAAGGAAGAACAAAAATATGAATAAATGTCATTTTTTTAAATGGTTTTGGAGACTGTTAAATTACTACTGGGGGCTGTGCCCCCTGCTTGTTGTGCTCGCCAACCTCCCATCTCTAAGGACAGGCAGGCCCAGTTATCCCCCCCCAGCCACTGGGGAGGTGAAGGCCAGGGCCGCACCAGCCCCAGTCTCTTGCTCCACCCCCAGCCACTGGAGAGGATCCCAGGCCTCTGCACCCCTGCCCCCCCACACCTACCTCGCAGCCAGCCTGGGTCTCTCGACCCCTTCCATGCCCTCCCTCACAGCCAGCCCAGACTTCTCGGACCCCCTCCAGCCAACGGAGAAGGGCCGGGGCAACATTCTCTCAGCCCCCTCTGGTGTTCCACCTACCCACTGGTGGGAATTTAGGCCGGGAAGGGAATTTAGTCCCTACAGCATTAGGCAGCAACTGAACAGTAGTTTTGTTAATGTCAGTGGTACCTAAAGAGACAAGATAGGTAGAGAGAGATGAGCTTTTGAGCTACAGAGCATTTCTTTGGGGTGTTCTGTGCCAGTTCAAAAGCATGTCTCGCTCATAACAGAGTCCAAATAAAAGATATTACTTTACCCACTTTGTGTGTCTAATTTCCTGGGACCAACAAGGCTACACTTTATATGAGCATGTTATCTAAAAAGGCAGTTTACTCTTAAATCCCTTTGTCAATCTAGCCCTGTGTCACTTTCCCATGTGAATAGTTCCATTGAGTTCCCTGGCACTCTACACACATAAACATGTGCAGGAATAGGACTGAAAATAGAGAAAAGTTGGCCATACTCTTGGAATTGTTAGTGATAGCTCCATAGTTAATCAATGACAAGCTAGCAGGAGATTACATGTGGTCTCCATAAATTGTAAGAATCCACAGTACAAGATTAAAAGTATGAACAATACAGGGACTCACTTTATTGTATTTATCTTATTCATATGATTATGTACAGCCATCCTTTCCTATTATTTCAGTTTTGCTTGTCTGTATTGAATAAAGTTTCCACCCAGGGAAAGAACCGTCTGATCTGTGATAACTGTAGTTTGCACCCCAATGCATAACCATACAATGTAATAACTGTGCAGACTACACAGTGTTTTCTCCACAAGCTTGATTATCTTCAACAACCCTCTTTTGTCCCCAAGTCTAGTTCTACACTCAGAGAGATATTTCCAAGCCTCTTGGTTATCACTAACAAGATCCACCTGCCAGCAGGGGCCAGTTAGGGTTTTGTGGGACCCTTGAGCCAGATCAAGTGTGGGGAGGGCCTCCCATCTGCAGTCTCCCCTGCTCTGCCCAGGCGATCATGCCAGAGAGTGGTGTTGGAATGTGGGGGCCTGTTCCTTTCCGCCCACCTTCCCAGCACTCCCGCCTAGGAGACCCTGTGCTCCAACAGCACTCCCCAGCAAGAGCACCAGGCAGGGGGAGTGGGTCAGACAAGGGATACTCATTTTTCCAAGGTCTCCCAATTGGCTGGGCCCCTGCACACTTGCCCCAATGGCCCAGTGGCTAATCTGTATCTGCCTGCCAGCATGAGTCATCAGTAATCACTCAGGAGATATATTCGGTGTATTAGCAATGAGCTTACGGTGGGTCAAAACAGACATTCTGCTGTGCTGGGCAATCTGGGATCTGCCACCCCACTACATAGCACCATTGATTTTAATAGGATTACACACTGAGTCAGGTGATCAGCATCAGAAGTTGGTATGGAGTTACTAGTTATTCTCCAACATGCAAACCTATACACTAATTTTTTCTTCTTTAGTTTGAGGACAAGCGCCTTCCACATTGATTCTATGTCTCTCTCTTTTCCTCTGCTTCATTCTGCGTCCCATCAACACACATCACCACATGACAACACCCGATTTCAGAGCATCCACCACCGCTGGTGAATTTCCCTACCCATTTACATTTAGTTTTATCATAGCCTGTCCCACCTTCACATCCCAAAACCAGCTCCCTTTCACTATCTTCTGTGCAGTTAATACAGAGCAGTGTAAAGAGGGGATAGTCTTACATATCATGCTAATACCGAGGCACAGCTGTAGAAGACTATGGGTAAGTCTAACGTGCAAAAAAAAATCTGTAGCAGTCAGAGTTGGAGCTAGGGTCAACTGACTCAGGCTTGGCAGGTTCAGGCCATGGGACAGGGTGCATATTTCCACTTTGGCTGGAGCCTGGGCTCTGAGACTCACCCTTTTTGGTCAAGTTTCAGAGTGTGGACTCCAGCCTGCACTGGACCATCTATGATGCTATTTTTAGCCCAAGCAGTTGGGCTCTAAGACTCTTTGCCATAGGTTTGTTGTCTTTTTTTTTCCAGCATAAATATACCTCGTGTTTCAACCTCAGCTGTGACTCACTGGCTTTTACGTGCATCACTGAGGCCCCTGCCAATACTTTTAAATGTTTGCTGGTGGAGCTTTTAAACTGCACTTATACAATCAACAATTCTCACAGCAAAGGACTCATCAACTGCTCTGCATGTGCATTATTGCTTAGTTTGCTATACTTCACTGATACGAGATTGACTATAAAGGGAAGGAATCCTGATATTTTTATTAGCTTGTGATTTTTTGTGAAGGTTTCTAGCCCACAAAGGTGCTTTTCATCAGCTCTACAAAGGGACAAGGTGAGCAGCAGCATTTCTAACAGGCTGTCATGAAGAAACAGAAATAATTAAGTGCACGCTGATATATAAATCAAAACAAATACCCTAACAACTTAATACCCCACATAAGTCTTTTCAACCTGTGTCAGACAAGTCACCATATTAGATTTCTTTCAATTTAACAGGCAATACCAATACCCCCTGCTGTGAGTAACCAGGAAATATAACCATTTTGGACATTTTAACAGCTCTACTACCCCTCAGCATATGCATCTCCTTTCCCCCTGCTGTCACTGTGAAGTGAGGGACAAAAGGAAATAAGTAGAGCATTTAGACCTCTTAGAAGAGTGAACAAAATGAAATCCCAGAATATCCATAGGCTACGGTCATGTCTAAATGGAAAAGGTTTCCCGTTATACCAATATGGTTATGCTGGTATAACTCCAGTGTGGGCACACTTATTCTGGAATAAGAGTGGCTTTTTCGGTATAGCTTTAATCCCTTCCTATGTGATAAACTAATCTGGAAAAGATACTTTTATACCCGAATAGTCTACCTGCAGGTCATTATGCCAGGATAACATTATTAGTTTAAAGTTACTCACCTTAGTTATACCCCCCAAAAAATTATCAACTTGTAAATTTCTGTAGATGAGGCCTAACCATAATGGGCAATAAAACCTGATTGGCCAATCTGCCAAGCATTCTCTAGAATAACCAGACATAAACAGGGAGAAGTGAATGGAAATATGATAGGAGAAGTGAGACTTACTTAGTTCTTCAACTATACTGAGGAAGTCATCAATAGAATATTATCAGAAGGGCAGCCATGCTAGTCTGTATGCACAAAACCAACAAGGAGTCCTGCGACACCTTAAAGGCTAACAGATGTATTTGGGTATAAGCTTTAGCGGGCAAAAACCCACTTTGTCAGATCTATGCATCTGAAGAAGTGGATTTTTGCCCATGAAAGTTTATACCCAAATAAATCTGTTAAGGTGCCACAGGATTCCTTATTATGTCAGTAGAATAGTAAAACTCTCCTTTATTCCTCCTCTGGGCATACTCCAATTTCTTGCAAAGCCTGTAATAGTGAACTCACATGCATGTATAACCCATACCTGTTATGTGTGGCACTCTGTCATGCCTAATGGCAGCTAGACTAGCTACAGATAGATGAGTCTGGTAAGTACTTGGCTAAAAGACCTATGTCTTTTAGCTCATGGAGTAGAGGCTCATGTGTTAAGCTCCAGCAGTCCCAGATTTGATCCCAGCTGTGGATAACTAAGGTCCACTGGTGTTACAAGTGGTGATGTGTCCAGGATATAAACTGGGATGATCGGGATGCACTTCCTCAATGGAGGGAACTATGCAACCTTCTTGGTGTGGCATTCTATCCCTGTGTAGGAGCAGCTACAGATGGATGACCCTGCTACGGCCTTGTCTAAGAGACACATGTCTTTTAGCTCATTCATTAAGCTCCCAAGGTGACAAAAGAAGCAGAGAAAAGGCATACCTCTTGCCAACCAGAACTTCCCAAAGAGATTAGGTAGAGGTGCAATTCCTACCTCACCTTTCCAGTGCCTTGCATCAGGGCAATCTTTCTCCCAATCAAGACCATTCAGGAGCAATTTCCTCTCAAGTTTATCCAAGTCATCCCAAGTGTCAGCCCTTCCCTTCCTAGGGAGAAGTGCTGATTCTTGAATACACCCAGCCCTTGAATCTGTGAGGAACACAAATATGCAGCCCAATATTGCCACTAAACTAGCACCTAGCACACTAGAGCCATGGTTGTAAACCCGGAATCCACAGACTATGTCTAAGGAGTCCACCAAAGGTTGTCATTGCTGTTGAACAGGGGGTTTCAACTAGGGATGTGAACAGGTCACCGATTACCTGATAAGCATCACCCTTACCAGGTAATGCTTACTGGGTAACCAATGCCTGAGAGCAGGCCTCAGCCCTGGGGCTGGGAGCCTGCTGGTGGCAGCAGCCCAAGCCCAAGGACCAGTGTGGGTCCTGGAGCCCCGTGTGTTGGGGCTGCTCCAGCTGGGCCTGAGTGGTGTCCTGTCTGGGATCCCACTTAGCGAGTTAACCAGTTAAACATTAGGTTAACCAAATGTTTAACCAGTTAACTGATTAATCAGGATTTTACATCCCTAGTTTCAACCTGTGATTCATGGACCCCTGAGGGACTGCAGACTATGTCTAAGATTTCCAAAGGAGTCCACACCTCCATTCACTATTTTTAGGGATCAGCAAACAAAAAAAGGCCACTGACTAGAGAGCTGAAACTTCATGGATTCAAGTCAATGGAAACACTTGACCTAAGTTCAAAGGCACAGGACTAAGCTCAATGCAAACACCTAGTATAACGTTGGTGCTCTGCCAATAACAATTAAATAGTGATACAAATAACTTAAAAAGAAGTTGGCAGTATGGTTTTAAAAGATGCTTTTAAAGGTTTGTTCCTCACTATTGTTATGTAAATCATAATAGTAATCACGCATTTCTGCAGCAAATAAAGACCACTGGGAGTTACTGATCTCAGGAGAACATCTCTTTCACGTGGCCAATAATAAAGGAGAAATCATAGAATACTAGGACTGGAAGGGACCTCGATAGGTCATCGAGTCCAGTCCCCTGCCCTCATGGCAGTACTGTCTAGACCATCCCTGATAGACATTTATCTAACCTACTCTAAAATATCTCCACAGATGGAGATTCCACAACCTCCCTGGGCAATTTATTCCAGTGTTTAACCACCCTGACAGTTAGGAACTTTTTCCTAATGTCCAACCTGAACTCCCTTGCTGCAGTTTAAGCCCATTGCTTCTTGTTCTATCCTTAGAGGCCAAGATGAACAAGTTTTCCCCCTCCTCCTTATGACACCCTTTTAGATACCTGAAAACTGCTATCATGTCCCCCCTCAATCTTCATTAGTCTGAAATAATTATGGCAGTTTAAAATAAAAGACCAAAGCCAACCTAACAATAATAGGTAAGAGCCTCTTCTGGAAAAAGTTGGTATTTCCTGCCACGTTTAAATTTTAGAATCTTGAAATACTGTACTAAGGAGACAGATACTACAGATAAGATCATAGCAGCCCCACTTGATTTTCCGGTGTTCAAATTAGCAGTTCTAGTGAAGACACGCTAATTTGAACTGAGAATTGCGCTCCCAGTGACCCCGGTAGTTCTACTCCTATGAGGAGTAAGGAAAGTTGAAGGGAGAATGTGCTCCCTTTGACTTCGTGCAGTCCGGACAGCGCCAAAATTCAGGTTAAGATATTTAAACTTAAGCTACGCAATTTACATAGCTTGAGATTCATATCTTAATTCAAACTTATCCCTAGTGTGGACCTAGCCAAAAATAGCTACCAGTGGATTAAAGAAGTAAAAATACATATTAGGCAATTTTGGAGTAAAGTAAATATTGGAAGGTAAAGTTTGTATCAGCATAGATAATGGTAAAAATAACCAATATTTAACCTAACAGCCACTCAAAAGTTGCAATATTCACAAAAGTTCAGTTACAATCAGTGGAGCTTTACAATATGTCATGCAACATCTAACACATTTCAAATGGAATAGAGCAATAGAGAAACCGATTCCTCTGCCACTCAACACAGATCACTAACTTGCCTTCACACAATTTTCTGCAACATCACTTGAACTCTCTACTCAGTGTGTCCTTCTAAAGTACTTGACTCTCCAAGATTCAACAGCTAGCTGAAGTCGTAACAGGAATTTGAAATTTTCATTAACTACATTTCACAACAGTTCTGTTATAATACTGGATATGATTAAAGGCGACAAGACTGAAAAACATATTAGCAGAGTTTGGGCTGTAGTACATCTAAGTCAATTTAACTTTAAGGGAGTAGATTACAGTACTTGTAAGCAGTTTGGCTATACTTAGTGCATCCATTAATAAGTGACGTTCAGTGAAGGGAACAATTTTAGAATAATTAGGATAACATGTTAAAGTTGTGGCCAGCTAATAAGCAATAAAGCATTTGATCAGAATCACCTAAAGACTATCACACCATTCAAAATATAACAAGTGAGGCCCCTCACTATGCACAAATTTTGCATACAACTCAATAACAATAAGCTTGGCAGATGTTATCCTTTCTAGAGATTCAACTACTATGTACAGATGTGCAAACCAATCCTGAAGGTGACATGTGCAGGCCTGTACTGTATGCTGCAGTGCAGCAGCACTGTTCCACACAGGTAGGTAAATTATCTCCATGCAGGGGAGCCCTCCAGTGATATAGCAACATTTCTACATTGCTTCTGACTCCCACTGACAGCCCTGCAGTGCATTGATTGTTGCCATATGGACTTCTTGGGGAGCGGGTATAATTTGGTGCTGCAATCAAGATGTTTAAGTCAGAGGGAGACACAAGATGTTCTAAGACTAGGTGAGTGCTAAGGCTCAAGTTTGTATTTAGGTTGGGAGGCTGCCCACATGCCTGTGATTTGCACAAGGAAGGATAGTCCAGTCATTAGGCTTATAGTCTGAGAGACACAGGTTCAATTCTGTGCTCCACCATGTCTCTTACCACTCCTATGTCTCAGTTCCTCATCTGTAAAATGGGAATAATTCCTATTTCACAGGGATTTTCTGAAAACAAATACATACCAGATTGTAAGATGCTCAGATATGATGGTAAGATATAGAGGGTCATATAAATAACATAAGTTGAAGAAGTGGGGTGTGTCCCTGAAAGCTCATGATACCATCTACAGCCTCTTCCCGACTTATGAACCGGTTATGGACCAAGCAATTGGTCGTAACTCGGTTTGTTCATAAGTCGGACCCCATAGAGTTACACGTGACCACACTGTTCGTAAGCGCGGATCGTGTTTGTAACTCGGGGTCCGCCATTTATGACAGCTTCGGTCGTAACTGCAAACAGTCGTAAGTCGACCGTTTGCAACTCGGGGACCGGCTGTATATGTTTTGTTAGTCTTTAAGGTGTTACTAGACTATTTGTTGTTTTTTAAGTTTTTTCTGTTATAGACTAACTCGGCTACCCCTCTGAAGCATAAGATGGATAGATAGACTGTTCCAATCTGTTCCCAAACCATCTCTCACTTTGCCACCAACTAATCTCAGATACTCCAGCTGTATTTCTCAGCATGGCAAATAACTGAAACAACAGAGATCCCTCTCTATGATGTCACAATATCCCAGAGATATCAATTTTAAATTGTGCTCAGAGAGATAGCATCAGCAGTACAATTATGAGTATTTATCTGTGGCCCATCTGTCTGGGTGCCCCTACAGGGTTTATGTTTAGAATGTCCAAGATCTCAGTGAGAGAAGACAAGTATCATGCTTCCCTGCTGCCAGAAGCTATATCAGTGAGCTAGAATTATCAGCAACACATCCTGTTTTCATGGTCCAAGAGAAGACAAAGCATAGTTACACCAGCACAATCCAAACATCATAGTGGTAGCCATTCAATGAAAAGCCTGAATTACATGTATGCCATATATAATTCCACTATTTAGTTTGACCCCTCTACGTTTGTCCAGTCACTTCTGAATAGGGAGGTTTCTTTTATAGATGTGTCACACTTTTGTATTACATATGTCTGACCTTTCAGTAAAACACAAAACTCCTGCTGATTTCCCTGGGAAGTATATGTCTATGCAATGACAGTGGAAGTGAACCTATGAAATTGGAATTGGAGAGCTTACAAAATAGAGAAACACTCAAACATTTAAAATTTAATTATTTTTTTTAATTGAAATTATTCTGTCTGCAAATGCACAAATAAAGGGAGATCTCTGCCACAGATAGAGTGTCACTTTCAAATTTGTACAGCATTTTAGGGAGCTATTTTCAAATTCAAAATGTGATTCATGATTTTTATCAGATTTTTAAATTTAAATGAAACATACGTTTCTCTTTAAAATATAGACCTGAAATTAAATTTGAAATTGACAACCTCTGCTAAGATCTAAATGTATTATAATCTATTTTAATCATTTGCACTAAATCCAAAAAGTAACTTTAAGCAGAATGTGTTTGTTGCCAAGTTATAAAGAAAGCCAAATCACTAAGATGAGCACCTAGAACCATAGTTTGTTGAAGCACTAAACTGACTTTTGATAGCAGTAGCCACTTCTGCTCATGCATAAAGGATATTATGTTCATTTCAGTTTATTCCACTAGCTCAGTTCAATAACTGGGTCATTTAAAGTTGAGAAACCAATTAGGAGTTGAAAAAGCAGGAAGGGCATAGTGACCAGGGACAATCAGCTCAATTCACTATCTACAGTGAATACTTCCTTTGCTTAATAAATCTGTTTTAAACAAAAAATAAGTTCTGATATACTTTTATTCATATAAACCCAGCATAAATTGCTGGAATGTAATAAAAATTAAATGGGTTTTTTTTGCATTTTAATTTAACTTTAATTTAGACACAAACCACAAGTAAGAGCACTCATCCTATAAATAAGAAACACAGCATTTGCCCTTTTTAATATAATAAAATATGTAAAACTTAAGAATCTGAATACATATAAATTGAGCTATATAATTGCTTAAATAAAAGTGTATCAACATAGTGTATCCCCTGGTTATCAAATAGAAGCACCAAATATAATTCAAAGTCTATATTTAATTGTAAATCTATGTGTGTTAATGGTTACCAATCAACATGAAATCAACTTTTCTTTGGGAAAATAACTGAAATGTACAAATGCAAAACACAATTAAAACTGCTTATTTAAAATCAAGGTTTTCTGTGCAGTGGTTTAAATCATGATTAAAACTCATTATTTAAATTGTTTTGATTTAAATCAGTCCACCCTGCTGCCACAGCATAGACAGAAAGGAATAGCTCTTATGCAGTCTGAATGGTTGCATCATCTCTTGCTTTAGTACTGTTTCTCAATTTATTAATATTGGTTCAGAGGGGAAACTGAGTTAGTCTGTAACAGGAAAAGGTTAAAAAACAACAAATATACTAGTAGCACCTTAAGGACTAACAAAACATGTAGATGGTATCATGAGCTTTAGTCTGAAGTGAGCTGTGCCCACGAAAGCTCATGATACCATCTACATGTTTTGTTAGTCTTTAAGCTGCTACTAATCTATTTGTTGTTTTTTAAGTTTTTTCCTATTAATATGGAATTAGAATAGACCAGATGTTCTCAAACTGGGGGACAATGGAATGCATTCTGCAGGACATGAAAAAAAAAATTAGGAGCAAAAATCTTACTGTACACATTTTGATCCAGGCAGCTAGAGAGCAGCGGCTGCTGGCCAGGTGGCCCAGCTCTGAATGCAGCTCCACTGCCAGGAGCAGTGCAGAAATAAGGAGCAGCAATACCATTCCATGACACCCGTACTTCCCCACTGCTGCTGGTGGCAGTGCTGCCTTCAGACCTGGGTGACCAGCAAGCAACCACTGTTCTTTGCTGTGCCTTCAGAGCTGGCCGGCGGCTGCCTAGGATGGGGGAGGAGACAAACTACTACAGGCACAAAGACAGGACCATGATTAAATAAGTTGCAGAACTGCCGGAACAGACAAACATTCCCATCTAGGTGATTTTATCTTTACCAATCTAAATAAATGTTCACAATTGAAAACTTCATTTACATGAAAAATGAAGAGAGTAACAACTCCACGGTAATGTGTTAGCTTCACAGTTCAGAGCATCTTCTCACTACATTCTTCAGTAGCAAACTGCCCATGGTTTCAGTCCCCAAAACAATTAGCAGTCTGTGACTGACATGCTATAGAGTTTCCCATTATTACTGTAACCGGTGAGAGACTATGTACCGTGGATAGGTATGTTGCACAATGGACCCATTTGTTCAATCCACAGAGCTTGGAAACTAAAGTGATATCACAATGGAGAATTGCAGGGACTCTATCCTGCTGGCTGCAGGTAGAATGTCCTCTCCATGCACAAGCAATTCGTAGGTGGAATGTAATTCTAGATTAGGTTCATGTGGGAAGAGAATGAAGACTGCAAAGAAGAAAGTTGTGGGCTCACATTAGGTCATACTTAGAAGATAGCTCAGTTGACCTCTGTTCTTGCTTTGTGCGTCACATGCTCTGACCCCCAACAGAACAATTTAGTCAAAAAGTTCATTCACAAGCCTCTGAATATAAAAAATAAGAGCAACACAAAGCATAAACACATAAACCTATGGGACAGACTGTCCACTGGTTAAATTAACCTCATCATCCCCATTCACTTTAACAGAGCTATAGTGATTTACAGCAGCTGAGGCTCTGCCCCCCTAATTTGTTTACCTTACTTTTGCCACCCTATAATTATATCATCAAGTTTAGCTGTTGATATTCCCATAATTCTCAATTCAATCAATCCCAGCTATTTCTGGGCCACACAATGTACTTTGAAAAGGAACTTTGAAACTTCCCTACATAAAAACAGCTCGGAGTAAATGTAATGGCAAAATTATTCAGACAAATCAAACTATTTTAATCCCTTTGATATTTTATATGAAGTTATCATGCAAAGCTACAGATTTTCAGTACATCTAATTTAGGACTAGAGTATGGAAGAAGGGTGCACAACAGGTTTTCAGATCAAAACAAAGGTCACATAATTCTACCATGTAGTCTCAGAAGTCTTAAAGGTCTTACAGATCAAAACAAAGGTCACATAGCTCTACTAGGTAGTCTCAGAAGTCTTAAAGGTCTTACTAAACAGATAAAAAGACAGCGGACAACAAACATTTATATGAGTTCTGAAAAATTGGCTTAAAATCAGTTCTAAGTATTTCCCTTTGTATCGCCTCAGAAAAGATATGTATGCCTTAATGAAGGGCAAAAAAGTAATAATAATAAAAGATAATAATAAAAACAGCTACAAGCTTAAAAATCTGTACAAGCCCAGATTCAATAAGTTGACAAATAGCTCACCTAGACTCTGATAACAGCTGAAATCTATGTGTGAGTCACTTAAAATTTATATACAAAAAATGGGAAATTGCTATAAGCCTGGAATGGTGAGATAATAACTGATTCTGATTTAGGTATATGAATAAAATGAAGAGCTCTCTGCTGAAGTTAAATACAAATTAATATTTTACATTATCAACACTGAAAAAAATCACCGCCGAGAAACTAAATCAATTGTCACGGGCTCAAAGTTGAAGCCCTTTTTGTACAAATGTTCTAGGACTGTTCTAAAATGCAAAAGGGCCTGGACATCAGTATATAAAAAGGTATGTGCCTGAGTTTCCATTCCGTGTACTGTAACTCCACCAAAATAAATGGCCTGGAATGGAGACTCAGGAGCCTATGTGACATAATTAACAGCGAGCTCTGGATTTCAAAACATGAGCAAGTCTGAGAACATTCAACTCCAAATTGGCCCCTCCCTTTGTAAAGATAAGGCCCATTTTAAACAAACGGAGTGATATCCTGAGCCCATTGAAGACAATGGCAGGACTCCCATTGATTTCACCGTGGTCAGGATTTCATCCTTTGGCCTTTTATATAAATGGGAAATCACCGGGCATGGCTGCAGAGCTTTCAAATGTGGAAGGCCACCTCCCTGGAAGCCTTCAACCAGATTGCTATCAACCAGTGGACAACCAGATTAGGATTGGAAAAAAAACTGTAGAGGGGAGCTGTGTCATCATCCAGGTGAGCAAGGCCATTAAGTGTGTCCTGAGGCAGTGTGCAGGGAATAACAAGATTCAACACAATGGGCTTCCACAACTGTAGAGGTGCAGCACATAGGACATTTATCCCAAGTCTTCCTTCTCAGGTTATTTTGCCAGCAGGGCATGCAATGGTCTAAGTTGCATCACATTGCCAAGGCAACATGAGCATAACCAGCTGACTTCCTGACCTGCTGTGGAAAATGAAGTTAAGGCATGTAAATGTAGAATTCAGTTGTCCGCTAAATTGTGGAATGGGGATCAGGGCCTGAGGCAGCAGAAGGCTGGAATGACTGCAGCAGTGGCAGGTATCTAGGAGCAACAGTGCTCGCTGAGCATCCTGCAGGCAGCTGCAGCTAAACCGCTGTTCCCAGCTGGCAGAACCCAGAAGCCCAGGCAAGAGATGCCACAGCAGAAGGTAGATTGTCCTGGGACCTGAAGCCCAGCCATGCAGATGGAGGTGGGAGCAGGACTCCCTGCATGGCTCAGGAGAAGGTCTGAGTGGAATGTAGTGCTTAGGCCATGTATTGAGTCTCCAGGGGTAGCAAGAAGGCTGGAGTGCCCCCTGCTGGCCCAGAGAGACAAAGCAGCGTCTGCCATCACCTGTGGAGTCACATGTACTGCACTGTGTACTGCATGGAGACTGAAAAGCTTAACTGCCACCCTCTGCATGCTAGCCCTAGCCCAATACTCCTTGTCCTCAGGAGTCAGCATCGAGGTAAAATTCTACCTGTTGCCTGTGCCCTCTTCTGGCAACTTCAGGGCCATGACTGTACTGAGCTGCCAGCTGTATCTAGAGGAGAAGGCCACCAAGCCCTTCTCCTGATGCAAGAAAGCAGTATGCACTGAGTACCGGAAGCAGCAGCTAAGCTCTTTGTTAAATGTCCATGTCCTGTTGCATACCCTACTAAAAATGTCACGGGTGAATCGCAGCCATTCTTGTTGTACAGTGGAATTGAGAAGGGGCACTGTGGCCAGCTTTGCTGGTGTCTTGCTTGAGACATAGAACATAAGAACGTCCATGCTAGGTCAGGTCCATCTAGCCCAATACCCAGTCTTCTAACAGTGGCCAAGGCCAGGTGCCCTAAAGGGAATGAAGAGAACAGGTAATTATCAAGTGATCCCTTCCCTGTCACCTTTCCCAGCCTCTGACAAACAGGCTAGGGACACAATATCTACCCATCCTGGCTAATAAGCATTCTTTTTGGAATCCTGTTAATGTCCTGGTCTTCACAACATCCTCTGGCAAGGAGTGCCACAGGTTGACTGTGCATTGCATGAAGAAATACTTTCTTTTGTTTGTTTTAAACCTGCTACCTATTAATTTCATTTTGTTCCACGAGGAGTAATGGTAGTTCGAATTAGGATCTCTAATTCGAACTACCTACTCCGTGCCGCGTGTAGCCGCGGGCACGGAGTTTGGACTAAAGAGGATTTAAAAATGGCAGCGCCCGGGAACATGCAAATGAAGCCCGGGATATTTAAATCCTGGGCTTCATTTGCAACTCCGGTTGCCTTCATTTGCCTACCTAGCTCGAACTAACGAGCTAGTGTAGACATACCCCCTAGTTCTTATGTTATGGAAACAAGTAAGTAACTTTTCCTTATTCACTTTCTCTACACCAGTCATGATTTTATACAACTCTATCATACCGCCTCCTTAGACTTCTCTTTTCCAAGCTTTAAAGTCCCAGTCTCCTCTCTCCCCCTTCATATAACAGTCATTCCAAACCCATAATCATTTTTGTTGCCTTTTTCTGAACTTTTTCCAATGCTAAGAGTTGTTCACACATTGCTACTGGGGTCTAAGTGTGTGTTCTGCTTCAACACATTTAAAAGCATCGGGGTTTGCAGTTTGAGGAATGACATTGTGCCTTAGTGCAGTTTTTGATGTATGGTTTAATTCTTTCACATTTCCTTTTGGTCCTGCTTTTCTTTTCCAATGCACATTCTCCAATTCCTGGCTTTTTGTGAACCAGTGCCAAAGTACAGCCTGTGAAGGATTCGCTTTGGACTTGGGCTCCCAAATTGGTGAACCAAAGCACTGCCTTGTGCATGTTTGCATCGCATGTTCAACTTTATTCAGGTAGCCTGAATGACCACTTACTGCATTGCGTATTTGAAATTTTTTATTAATTATTTATTAATTTATTAATTTTAGTTGAATGCTCAGGAATCCATTTCAGCATATTTCTTTTCACGTTTGCAATTAGTGCACTGATTTATGTGGGTAGAAATTTGATCTGGCTGTCCCCCAGACAAAATCTAGAAATGTTCATGATCTTTAAATCCTTAGTTTCCTCCTATTTTTACAAACAACACACGCTTTTGTAATGTCCTGGTTACTTGACAAGGAGCATTGCCAATTGTTCTGGAGTCTCCATGAATTAAAGATTAATCTTCAATTAAATTATGCCAGGTGATGAAACCTCCAGGAATACATCTACCCAAAACTGGCAGCCCTATTCACAAAGCAATCCCTGTGTCTTCTGCCTTTGCACTTTCAGGTGCCATTTTGGAAGGGGGAGGATTGTGGGGTGGAGTGGGGGTAGAGTTTCAGGGACCATGAAGAGAGAGAAAAGGGAAAGAAGTGTGTATTAGTACACCTACATGAACGCCCCCTGCCCTCTTTGAATTCCATCTGGGTTCATCTGGGTCAGCCCTTGCTGTATCTCAAAAGCACGTGGCTCTCTCTCAGGCTGTCCTCTACAAGCTCAGCACCATTGGGAACTATTGAGGTTCTTTCCTCCAGTCATGAGGTACCCACCGTTAGAGGTACTCTAATGTTATAATGTTGATCTGTTCATAATGGTTATAGTGCCATTGTTGTGTACAGAATTTGGTTAAGGTGCACACTTAAAATGGCGATTGTCATCAGTGACTAGAAAACAAAATGGAGATTACCATCAGAACTCTGTGGAAAGATCTGGACTTGTTTCCCACCAGAAGTCTTTGCGCTCATTACCAACTTATGCACATGGCACTCAAAAGCTGTGCACAAGGCACAAAGAGGCTTGTACCAGGCACGCAGATCCTTTGCACCCAGCCCAAAATTGTGGATAACACCGTACACAAGTTTTCCCGCCAAAGGTTCTACAAAAGCACTGCACCCAAGGGAGGGTGTGGTCAGTGTTCCGTCTGTGTCTGTGAGGACAGCGTGTGTCAGAGAGGGAGCGTCTATGCCATTGAGGGGCCCACTTCCCTGTATCGAAGGATCAGGATCCAGTGACGGTTACCCTTCAAGAGTAGTGTTCCAGCCTGACAGTGCCACAGAGGGAAAAGACATAGGGATCATTCACAACTGCAGTGGGTTCCCACACCACGCTGTGGCGAAGGCTCAGCACTGGTGATCTGGAATTTTGATCTCTACCCACGTCGGACCATAACATCGTCATCATCCCTGAAACATTCCATTGTGGTGAAGGCGCAACGAGAATTGTACCAGAACTGTACCACCATTCATCATCAGCCTAGGCTCTTGTGGCAACAGCCTAGGATTCCACCGAGGGCAATTGATCCATCTGCGAGGGATCACTTGTGGTTCGTCCCTGAGGGCTAACCTGAGCCCAAAGGCAGAAGGTCGCAAGCACCAGTACCACCATCGGCGACACAGAGACTTTTGAAACGTATAAATACCTTATCTGTATTGGGGATCTTTCTGTCTTTCTTCTCTTCTGTTTTGGGGTGGGGGTTGGATTTGTTGGTTGTTGTTCTTGTTCATGCACTTGTCAATTTAAATTCTTACAATATATTAGTGAACTTTAATCTGGACTCCAAGCGTGTTTCTTTTGGGGAGAAATCACCGGGTGATCAGATACACTGTCAGGGGGGCTCCCTGCTGGTAACCAGAGCACTTAACATCATCAATCAGATCCCTTATCCTAAATTCTAAATTAATTCAAAAGATTCTGCTTGTTACTGAGACTCTGGGGTAACAGATTTGGCGACCGCGGAAGGACCTGACGGGATTTTTCCTAGTCAGGTCCAGAGGCACCACCTAGACTTATATCAGCCTTGCCTGACAGTGCATGAAACAACAAAATAACACCATTTGCAGTCCAGTGACTCGGGGAGGGATTGGATTTTCCCTTTTCCCAATATTTTTTACTCCACCCCACTGTGTAAAATCCAGTTTGTGTGTGTGTCCAAGGGAGCTTGGGGACACCCAGCCCCAGCATGCACCACCGGTAACAGAGCGGTGTTTCCCCCATCGGGTCTGTTAGGGCCTACTGGTCCAGGAAGCAGAGCTTCCTTCTCCCTAGCACAGGCCGGATGTGATGGGTCGCCCCCGACCCGCACGGGAGACGGCTGGGGCCGCCGCGCCGCGGGAAGCGGAGGGCAGACCCAAGTCCCTCCCCGCGGCCGCGCCGGAGGCAAGGGAAGCGGGCGAGGCCGCGCGCCGCCTCCACGCCTCCGCCGGCAGGGAAATGCTAGCCCCTCCCCAGCGGCTGCGCTGCATGGGGATGGGGCGGGGCTAGACCGCTGGGTCACGGCTGGCAACGCCAGCACGCCGCCGGAAGGGGAGGGGCCCCGGGTGGCGTCCGACGCAGCGGGCCAGTTCAAAAGGGCCCGCCGCCAGCGGGGAAGGGGGCAGCCTCCTCGCAGGGAGGGAGGAGAAACCCCGGTCCCAGGACGGACCCCGAGGGACGCCGCGATCGGCAGCCAGCCCGGCCGCGGCCCCGGGCCTCCTGGGAAGGTCACCGCAGCTGGCAGTCAGCCAGCCCCGGCTCGGACGGCGGGTGGACCCCACTCCGACAGCCCTGGAGAGGGCGGTCAGGTCGGGAATGGACCCGGCGGCGGGAACGGACGCCCGAGGTATCGCCGGGACCACCGCACGCCGGAACGTCTGAACCGGGGTAGGTCTCGGAGGTGGGGGCAACGGCCCGAGGGAACCCGGGAAGGGAGGAAGGAGCCCGGGGCGGGGCGCTTTTGGCGACCGTGGGTAGGCGGGTTACGGGCGGAGTGACCCCGTCTACCGCGTTGCGCGAGCAAGCCCGACGCTTAGGGTCCCGGCTGAGACCCGGAGAGGCGGGACCGGGTCCCCTCCTTCCCGCCGAAGGAGCATCCAGCCTTAGGCAGCGCCGGAGGGGCGCCCTAGAACCAGGGCCCGCCCGGGTAGGTGGAGACTGGATCGAGGCTCGACCCCATCCCGCAGGGACGGGTGACATTAACTGGGTCCGCAGACCCCCCCTTCCTTCCGGGGGGGGGTGATCGCACCCGATTGCCCGGATCGCCGAACAGGGGCCGGGAAGGATACGGGTGGAAAGAGGGAAAGGGGTCCGCTGAACCCCCCTCCTAGCCGGGGATCGCACCCCGAACCCCTCACACCGGAGCAGCTAAAGGTGAGGCCTTATCCTGTGGGTTGCAGGCCTGACAGTGTCACTCGCTTGAAACCCGTTCGTGTTGTATTATCGCTGCTACCCTACTCTGTGGTGTTGGTTTATTTTTGTGGGATCTATTGTAATGGGCCCTGCTGCTGCTGCAGGCCCAAGCCAGATCTCCACCAGAAAACCTTGAGGCAGGCTTCAGTTCGGGCCTAGCCTCTGCTAACCCCTCTTTTGGTTAAGGAGTTGGGTAAGCAACTCTCTAACTTTTGTTTCCACAATGACATCAAAAGACAAGCAGTTTAACCTCCAAGGTTGGACACCCCGGATAAATAAAAACTCTTTGGAGTCAGCAAGCAGTTCATGGGTGATGTTAGTATCTCTGCCAAGTATAGCATCCAGCACCAGATAGAAACAGCAGGTATGGGGGGGAACAGATTTGTTACGGCCCTCCCTTGCTTTCTGGCAGGACTGCCATCATTCATTCCCCTTCTCCTGTCATTACTGATCAGCCTGTGGTACTCCAGCTGCTGAGTGCCTTCTGCAATGTCCAGCTAGACATCAGTATTTCTATGGCTGGTCTGCAGCTGGGCTTGCTCTGCTCAATCTCCCCAGAGGGTGAAAAAATCCAAGACATTTTCAGGGACCAAGCTGCAGTGTAATTTTGTGTGGAGCCATACCTCTGTGTTCACAATGGAGGATAATAGACATTTCAAAAACATGCTGGGAAATCTAAAGAGGGCAGGGAAGCCTTCCGGTCTGGGACCTGGGGACGAGGTCCCACAATTGTAACCAGAACACAGCTGCTGTGTGGGGACTTGACAACTGTGAGACTGTTCTTGGAGGACTGTTGTAGTGACACAAGCAGCGCAGCATCCACACTGGCCTTGTACCAGTAAACAGGGTATATTATTCAGAAAAGGGGGGTTCAACCACCAACAGAAAGTAAGGGTCTTACCAGAAGTACACAAAATTGTGTGTGGACATACATAGAGGGGTGCCAAATGAAAGGCAACTTTCAGCAGGAAAAATGTCTTGTGTGTCCAAGGCTGCAGAAGCCACACAGGGTTTGTCTATGCTGATGTTGGAGATAGGATTGCAGCCTGTGGATCTAAACTAACTTTAATCTAACTAGCATGAAGCCATAGGAGCATGGAATTGACCATGGGCTAGTCACCCAAAGAAAATACCCAGCATCCTTGGTGGCTTGTACAGCAGAAGTCCATACTCCCATGGCATCCAATCTATGTATTGGGTTGTGTAAAAGTTAAATAAAGGGTAATCACTGCCATGGTGAGGGGGGTACAGCATGGGAAGACACTGTCCTTACTGATTTACAGACATGTTTTCCTCCTTTCCTGCTTGCTTGGAATAGATAAACACCTAGCTGCCCCCAGGATGTAACTTCTAATGAATATTCTTCGCCTATAACCATATGTTATCTTCCTCCCCTTCCACTCTGAAACATATTTAGGGTCACATCTCCTTCCCTCTGTCAACTGCTGATTCAGGAAGTTTGTGACATGAGAACTGCATGCTTCAGCTAAAAAACTGTAAACAGTAAACAGGAGTGAGTATAATTTTATTCATCACATGGTTATTACTATGCATTATATGGGTGTTCACATTACTAAATTAGGATTTAAGGGGACTTGTAATAGATAAGTATATTTACATACTAACTAAGATAAAAAGGTGTATCTGTGGTTAATTTGTTGCTCACTCAGACCAGGGCTTTGTGGGTCCATGGCAGAATGAATATCTGCAATAAAGGAATCCTTCCACCCAATCTGCCTTGTAAGTCATCTGTTCTTTTCTAACAATTAGCATGATCAAAGTTAGCTGAGGTGTGTCTACACAGGCTACAATCACACACCTAATGCAATGCGGACACTTCCACATCTCTATTGCTGAGATTTTACAAAAAGTCAAATCAGCCCACATCTCTCGTGAAGCTCGTCTCATCCACTGATGTGAATTGTCAGAGGACTTTTTGACTGAATGGTGTTTTATATGTACATCTTTGGTTGTATACATACATGCAGTGTTTCAAGTGAGCAGCAATTATAAGGTCTTGAGGCTCTGCCTTCTTCCCGGAGCAGGAGCTCCATAGCAGCACTTGTTCTGAGGGATATCAAAAATAGGTTCTCACTGTTTTACTTGAGCAAAAAAGGAAATGCTGACGATGATGAGACTGAAAGAACAAAATAGTAGAGAAGGTTTTGAAAACCCATTCTCCTAGTGGAAGGAGAACAAACTGTTCAAACAAAAGAGTGGACTAGAGCTGTTCTGCAGCCCAGGACTTATTCTTCACCTGCAATTTCTTCTCTTTGGAATGAAGCACTACACAAGTGTCCTGTGAACAAGCATGCTTTTTTGGGATACAACTGAGACTATCTAATTCAGGATGACTTATGTAGAAGTTCTCTTTTTGACTCATTTGGCATACCTAATGTGGAGGAACCCCACTCTTGGGCTATGGCAGCCCTATTTCTGACTCACCATACTAGCTAACAAGTCATACAAGCAATTCCCTCAGACACTCAAGTTCCCCTGTATTGCCACCTTAGAGGAATGAGTGGTTATGAAATCCATCTCATCCAATAAAAGGTTCTTCCAATTCCAAAGGACCAGACACATGACCAGGTCAATTTATAATTCAGATCTTACCTCAAAGTCACTCTGATGCCAGTCGGGTAAGTATCTAAAATATAAAGGTTTATTCATAAAAGAAAGAGATGTGAAAGTTGAAATTGGTAAAGGAATCAAATATATACAACAATTGCCAAGTTCTTGGTTCAGGCTTGTAGCAGAGATGAGAAACTGCCAGCTTAAGCTGAATCTCTGAAGTACTCCCACCGCTTTGATGGGTACTTCTGTCCTTTGTTTGGAGCTTCAGTTTGTAGCAAAGTTCCTGCAGCGGTAAGAAGCAGAATTGCAGACAAAATGGAGGGGTTTCCAGGACCATTTATATCTTCTGCCATGTAGACGGAATCCCTTAGTCCTTGCTGTGGAAAAGTAAAGTAACAAGATGGTGTTTGGAGTCACATGGGCAAGTCATCTGTCCATGCATGACTCCGTTCTTTGCAGGTGAACCCCACTGCCCACATGTTAGTCTGAACATTCCCAGAAAGGCTCATCTGATGTGAACTGGTATCTCCCCATGGTCCATTGTGAATCAATTACTCCTCAATGGGCCATCCAATTTGAATAGACCCATCACAATACACAGACCAAAAGATTATACACAGATAATCTTTGAATAGACCCACCACAATACACAGATTCACAGGGGCTACTCAGAATCAAACATATTGAAATACAAGTACTCATAATTTCAAATATGAAAATTATACATGTATACAAATAGTGTAATCATAGTAATCAGGTTGTAAGCTTTTCATAGGCAGCTCACTTGGCACACTTTGTATAAGATTTGCTGCAAATATATAACAGTGATTGCAGCAGTGATCCATACTGTCATATTTTAATCAGATAACATCACATCCACTTACATTTTTTCTCCTCACTGAATAGTGTGTACGGAAGGGAATCATTCATACACAAATATAGATGTTACTTAGTTTGATTCATATGTAGCTTCTGCTTTGTCATTGTATCACTTTGCCTTTTCTAAATCAATATATATTCACTGTTCTCTCTGAAAATGATAGAGAGTTAATTACTTTAAAAGCCTTCAGGAAAGCAGATAAGCTATTTGTCAATAATCTGAGTGTCAAAGTTCACTGGTTTTACTTGAATCCGGTGTACACAATCCAATCCGTACATGCTAAAAACACTGTTTTCTCCATTAGAAATGCAAAACAAAATGACAGTATTCAAAAGAAGAAACAGCTTTTTTTTTTTCAATTTTACATGGGGCTGGTTCTTGAAAATTATTTTAGTCATTCCTGAGGAATTTAAGACTACAGGTACAAACTTACCAATCACATTGGACCTGTTTGTGTTACTCTTTATGGGTCCAAGCTGTTGAGACTCACAATTCCTGGGTTCTGTTCCAGGTTGTGAGTGGAAGTGTAATGTTTTAAGTATTTTTGTTATGAGTATTGCCATCTGGTGGTCATTGTGAAAACAGTTATGTTCTGGCAGAAGCCTCAAGATTGTACTGAGCATGTTCCAGGGGTCTGGGCCAGGAGGTGAAAAGTTTTTTTTCCCCCAAGATGGAGTCAGTACTAGAATAAAAGTTCTTTTTTGGTTCTAATCTGTCCAGGTCTCCATATATTACATTGGTAGCAGGGAGAAACTGAAAACAACCACCAGCAAGTTCCACACACTGCCAACAGTGCCCCTCTGCTATATATATTGGTCAAACTGGATGTTCTCTGCAGGAAAGAATCAATGGACACAAATCGGATATACGTAAAGGGAATACTCAGAAACCCGTGGGAGAACATTTCTGCTTGCCTAACCATACTCTAACAGATCTGCAGGTGGCGGTCTTGTCACAGGCCAGCTCTTCAAGCCAAATACACAGGATAAGCCTGGCATTACATTACATACACAAATTCAGTTCACATGCTACTGGGCTTAATCGAGATTTGGGACGGTGGGGACTTTATCACTGAGGTGCTAGCAGCTTTCTGAATGGTATCCTTCCTGCCTCAGCAATCTATCTACTGACTCTGATTTTTATCTGCTTTAGTCTAACACTCATTCTCCAGCAAACAGGAAGGGGGGGGGTTGGGAGACAGAGTATCTTTCTCTACCCCCACCCTTCCCTTCTCCTATTTATTTCGAGTTTTCATATCCCCTACTCATAACTCTGGTCATTTGAAGAATTGGGCTGTGCCCACGAAAGCTCATGACACCATCTACATGTTTTGTTAGTCTATAAAGTGCTACCAGACCATTTGTTTTTTTGTAAGTGATGACCTCTTTGCACAGTAGAATGGCTGGATATGGAAAAATGGAAGAATATGATGCCAGCGGGGGAAGGGGCAAGGATCGGTATTCTGTGAAACTCTCCTAGCACTTCATTACAAATTATATGGAGGATAATAACAAGAAATGAGAGTATGTGGAGGAAAATCTTATAGTTTAAATTTGAAGTGTAGTGCCAGAGCACACGTGCAGGGGGTGGTGCGAAGGCCCTCCCTCCTCTCCACATGGTTCCCCAAGTAAGCATGCTCCAGCCAGCCAGGGGACGGCAGGAGTGGCACGCTGCCCGAACCTCCCTAAGCCATATTCTGGCCAGCCGGGAGAAGGATGGGGCAAGATTTCCCTGCTTACTTGGGGGACTATAGCGGTGCATTCTCACCCTTGCAGTCCACATTTACAAAAAAAGCGCACACAGCTCCCAGAAATGTCTGCATACGGGCCTGAGCGGCATAAGAAAACCCCAGTGCCTAATCCTCTTGTAACCCCTCCTGTTCTGTTCGCTAGCCCAGTGTGAGGTTATTCAGCATAGGGGAAGGCTTGTGGGAGGCTAGGCCTGAGGCGGCTGCTGTGTGTGTGTGTGCGTGTGGCGGCTGCTGTGTGTGTGTGTGCGTGTGCGAGAGTGAGAATGAGAGAGAGAGACCAGACCCACTCAGATAAACCACCAGGAACAGGCTTTATTCTGTAAAAAAAAACCTAAAACAGGATCACAGTTCAGCAGCCCTTCCTCTCAGCATGCAGCCTGTGTGCAGCTTCTAGCACAGTCCCTGCTGAGACCCTCGCTGGGGGCAGAGGGCACAGCACACAACACAGCCCCCTTACAACATGTTCCAACTCCCACAGTAACTAAACCCCACAATAACCAAGTCCAGGTTCTCCCTTTGTGACACACAAACTTCTCTCAGGGTGCTCTATTGCCCTTTCTGGTCCTACCTGTAAAAAACAAAACAGGATCACAATTCAGCAGCTCCTCCTCTCAGCATGCAGCCCGTGTACTGCTTCTAGCACAGTCCCTGCTGAGACCCTGCTGGGGGCAGAGGGTGCATCCTGGCAGGAACCAGGAAGTTCTCCCAACATGCTGCAGTTTGTAGTCCACAATTGTAGTTCCCAGGGCTGCTGCTGGAACATACTGGACCTTGGGCTACATTCTGATGGAGTGGTTAAAGTTGTCATGCACCATCATAACCCCATGCATTCAGAGATCGTGCAGCATTTAAAATTCAATAGTTGGGTACCCCTAAGGAAGATGGTTGAGTAGTTCTGGACTCCTAAAACCCTGCACATTAGTTTGTTGCTAGCAATTACTTTCCTCACAAATTGGCAATAAGTTTTTGTCATAATCATTTAAATTACTCCCCTGGATAAAGTTCAAACTGTTGAATATGAATATGAAAAAATGAGAGGCAACAAAAACTCAGGTCTAAGTTACCCAACTGAAGGGAGAGACTGCTAGATCACAGCAGAACCTAGCCAAGCACATCACAATATTGAAAGAATTCCTCTTAGACCGACTGGATTCAATCTTAACTTATCTGTGGCATTTCTAAAGATATATATGATGTAAAATCCTAGGTAGTTAACTTGGAACATGAGCCATAAAAGGACTGACATTGAAACTAGTAAAATTAAAGAAGAAACTGCCTCCTTAAAGCTTAGACTAGACAAACGGGAAGGAAAGCAGGGTGGCTTAGAAAACAAATCTCAAAGAAACAACCTTCGCCTCTTGGGAATTGCTGAGGGTTTAGAGGAAGATATTATCAGCTTTCTGCAGAAGCTGCTTCCTGACATACTTAAATTGGACACTCAGCTGCCCCCATTAGATATTGAAAGGGCTCATCAAATGCCTCATACTTGAAGGCAGGAGTCTTCTAAGACCAGACCCATTATCTTCCAGCCACTGAAGTTCAATGATAAAGTAATGTCAATGCAGGCTGCCAGAAAAGCTGAAACTCATGTACAAAGGCCACCAGATTTCTGTTTTTCCTGACTTCTCAGCTGAGCTTAACAAAAAGAGGGCTGCATTCAACAGCTTGAAGCAAATCCTGAAGGGAAACAAAGTCAGGCACAGAATCAAGTACCCATCCACTTTCATTATGGATTTAGCAGACTCCCCTCCAGTGCCTCTGTATACACACCGTGGAGTTTTGAGAGCAGAAAAAGCTTACTTATGCCATTTGGTTCCCTCTCTCTTTTATATGCCTTTAGAAAAAAAAATCTGACCCGTCTCTGTATAGACCATCCTGCAATAGGTTAAGCTGATTACAGCAGCTTCTTGTAACACTATGGGATAACCTGTGCCTTAGGATCAAGGCTAATTCCTCACTTAAAACAATTTGGACAGAAAAAAGGACTAACAAAAATTTAAAATACAAAACAAGATGATAAACTAGCCTCCTTTGATGCCATGTGTAACAAATATCAAGTACTGCTGTCTCACAGTTCTAAGTTCTTTCAGTAGCTATGCTCAAGGATTCTTGAAAAGTTGGAGGACAATCGATCTATTTCAACTCTCTCATCTCTAAAAGAACATGTTAAGAAATTCAGAAGCAAAAGTCAATTTGTAGGAATTACATATAGGTGCCTTAATGCTTTGCATTACTCTTTAAATCTCAGTCTCAAAGAAAAAGGAGGAAAATTTTAGCTTTCCTATCAGAAGAGAAACCTGGGAGGCTGTCTGACTTAAGGTGAAAAATACTTCAGGTTCTTTATTCTTGCAATTCTTCCAGAACAATTTCTTAAACAGATACTTTTGGAGATGCAAACAGCCACCTGTCAGCCTTTCACACAGACCTGCCAAAAATGCTTATGTTCTGGAACGCCACATTCAGTGATCTCTCAAAAATGGTGTGTCACTGTCTTTCCTTTTCCAACACTTTGTATTGAAAGTGTGCCGGGAGAGTTGGCTTACTGGTTAACATTAAGAAATGGATTACAGTAACTATTTTAGTACCCAAAAGAGTTATTGTGAGAAAACCTTGATCTGCAGTTCCTCCCTGACACTGGTTTTTAGTAAGCTCTCACACAGGCATTTTTTCCCATGAATGCAGGGTAAATAGAAATGCCTGGAAAAAATATGAGGATGTCTGATCAAACATAAAACTATTGCATACTTTTGCAGTTTAGTACATGTTAGTTCCCAGTGCCCATAGGTTATGTGCTCATTCAGTTATTTATTTAGCAACTTTAATAATAGATGACCTGCATGGTCTCTATGGGTTCGGGGCGGAGTGGAAGTTGGTTTTGTTTTTTCCAGGTTTGCAAATAAGGAACATAGAATTTTATTATTTATATACAATTTCCATCTTGTGCATGGATTTATATATAGTTCATTTTGTTAAAAGTTTATATTGTATATAAAAACAATAAAAAGAAAGTTAAACAACGTTAAATGACTCCTGCTATTAATAGACTCTCCATTAACAGTTTTGTAGCAGAACCACATAATTTGTTAGAGCACTGCAGATTAAATGCCATGCTGTGGAACAGACTTGCCTGTGGTATCACTGATGAAAGAATTCAGACACACATCAGTTGGCAGAATCCACCTTAGGTTTTTCAAAAGCTCTGAAAATAACACAGGCATGGAAGTAGCAGCACAGCATTCTTTGGATTTACTGAGATGTACTGAGCAGCACGTAGACACTTGTGGGCACCATGTACAAATTGTCCAGCATTCCACACAAAGCAAATGAAGCTTTAAGTAAACAGAGGTAGCTCCTTAAGAGATATGTGGAGAAACATGGACCTTATCTTCTGTCCATATGGATAGGGTTTGCCAAAACTCAGGACATCTTGCAAGAGTGCTATTAAAAAGGGGCACCTGGATGGGAACATATGAGTCACAAGAAAGATACACATCATATTGTATAGGAGGAAAGGGAGCCAGAAGCCAAGGACTCGGTGTATACTACAGTAGAACCTCAGAGTCACAAATATCTCAGAATAGAGGGTTTTTGTAACTCTGAAATGTTCCTAACTCCGAAATAAAATTATGGTTGTTCTTTCAAAAGTTTACAACTGAACAATGACTTAATAAGAATGCAACTTTACTAGACAAATGAAAAATGCTGCCTTCAGCCATCTTAATTTAAATGAAACAAGCACAGAAACAGTTTCCTTATCTTGTCAAATCTATTTTTTAAACATCCCTTTATTATTTTACATTCACATCTAGTTTATGTTTAGCCTGCTACTGTACTGGTTTTGCTTTCTTTCTCTTTCTTTTAGCTCTGCTGTTCCCTGATTGCATACTTCCAGTTCCAAATGAGGTGTGAGGTAACCAGTCAGCTTGTAACTCTGAGGCTCTACTCTATTGTTATCAGCAAAAGTTAAGAGAAACTACTGCAAGTGCATGTGACAATTCATGGAAAAAGACTAACCATAGGGATTGATACAGGCGTTTCTGTTTGTCTTTAATCAGTGAAGATGGTTATCACCAGTTATGGCCCAGAGAAAACACAACACAGCTGGAAGCAGCGTTGGAGGTATTATGTACACACACAAGAGCAAAGTTCCAATGAGAGGTGCAGTTGGTGTGGAGACTGAATACCAAGACCACAAGCTATGCTTGCTTTTTGTAGTAGGGAAAGGGAAATACCCCAGCCTCCTGGACAAGACTGATTAAAGCTATTAAAACATAACTGGGCTGACTTCAATCATGTTCAGATGCTAAGCATAGAAGTACCCTTTGAAAAACATTTAGAGCTCTTCAGGGAGGGCCTTGGTACCCTACAGTGTGTTTCTTTACGCGAGGGTCAGAATTCTGTGTTATGCACGGCAGGGTAGGCCAAGAACTGGATCAGGTACAAACAGTTGGTATGATGGAGCCAGTACGGTTTTTAGGCTGGGCTCCTCCTACTGACCCATTGTTGAAATCAGATGATGGAGTGACAATATGTGGTGACTGCCAGATCACAGTCACCTCAGTCACAGGCAATGTGGCCACATTAATTGCGTATCCACTCTCCATGACAGAAGAGTGGTACGCTACCTTGTCTGGGGGAGAAACGTTCACAAAAATCAGTAAAAAAACCAACAAATGGTCTGGTAGCACTTTATAGACTGACTAAAAACATGTAGATGGTATCATGAGCTTTTGTGGGCACAGCCCACTTCTTCAGATGACCGGAGTTTTTTTACAAAATTTACAAGATTTACAAAAATCAGTGTAAGTATTCCATACCTCCAACATGCTATACAAATTCTAACTCCCAGCATGCAGAGGTGGGCTTGAGCTGCTGCGTGGGGAAGTGGGGCTTTAGCATTGTGGGGCTGAGGACTTAGAGCATCTGCTCCAGGGGGTGCCAGAACTTGGGGCTTTAGTGCCATGGGGCACTCAGGGCTTTAGCCCCATGTAGAATTTTCATGTTTCAGGCTCCCCAAAGAAAACATTTCCAGAGGAGGGGGAGTTCAAGTGGTATCCCCGCATCTCTCCTGCACCCTTTAATCCCCTGACCTCTGCACCTCCTCTCCCTGTACTCCAGGCACTCAGTGCAGCCTGTCTCTGACCTCTGGTGGCTGCGTGAAGCTTTTCCCCAGGAAACAGCTGCACAGCCCATCTGCCTTCTGCCCTTCCCACCAGCCCCAGTGCAACATGCAGCTTCAGCCTGTCCAGAGAAGGGATTCAGGGTTGGGCAGCATAAGCCCGACATGTTATAGCTGCAGGAGAAGGAGCACCAGGGTGCAGAGAAAACGCTTTCTAAGCTGCCTCTACTCTTAAAAAAAAAATGAAGTATAGCTTCTGATTTGAAAGACTGTTCTGGGGGATGGTGGAGGATCACAAGAGAGGCAATGTCCAGGAAAAGATGGATAGAATCATAGAACACTAGAACTGGAAGGGACTTCGAGAAGTCATCAAGTCCAGTCCCCTGCCCTCACGGAAGGACCAAGCACCATAGATCATCCCTGATAAATGCCTGTCTAACCTGCTCTTAAATATCTCCAGTGAAGGAGATTCCACAACCTCCCTAGGCAATTTATTCCAGTGTTTAACCACCTTGACAGTTAGGAACTTTTTCCTAATGTCCAACCTAAACCTCCCTTGCTGCAGTTTAAGCCCATTGCTTCTTGTCCTATCCTCAGAGGCCAAGAAGAACAATTTCCCCCCTCCTCCCTGTGACACCCTTTTAGATACCTGAAAACTGATATCATGTCCCCTCTCAGTTTTCTCTTTTCCAAACTCAACAAGCCCAATTCCCTCAGCCTTCCCTCATAGCGCATGTTTTCTAGACCTTTTCTAGAGTTTTGTTGCTCTTCTCTGGACCGTCTCCAGTTTCTCCACATCTTTATTGAAATGTGGTGCCCAGAACTGGACACAATACTCTAATTGAGGATGTATGGTAACCCTAGGACTCAGGTTTCTGCCCTGTGGGACACCAGGGCTCAGAGTTTCAGGTCTGCAGGGGCTCTCAGCTTTACTCCTGTGGTGTGGGGAAATCTCAGGGTTTTCAATCCCCTTGAAACTAGCTTGGAGACCCCAGCCCTCACTGAGATCTTCTACTCTAAAAAAAATATCTAAACTCTATGTAACAATCAGTACTCCCTAAGTGCTGTTTCATTAATGTGCCTCCCATGTGGAGTGTCAGCAGCTTCAGGGACTTTTCAAAGAGATAGGTTATTCAAGCATGCACCAAGTCTATTTATACCTTGATGATATCCTGATTAAGGGGACACAGTCAGAATACTTGCAAAACTTGGATAGGGTGTAACAAAAATTGACTAACATAAGTATGTGTCTTAAGAGAGAGAAGTGAATGTTTGGGGCTGCTGAAGACATTTACCTTGAGAGCAGGAAATTGGTGCAACTGGTTTTCATGCAGGTTGAGGAGAAAGTATGGGCCATTACCAGGGCATCACCCACCAAAATCTGCATCCACATGGAAATCTTTTCTACATCTGCTAAATTATTATGGGAATTTTTACCCAACTTGGCATGCAGTGTCTCTTCATTACACAAACTGTTACAGAAAAGGATAAAATTCCAGTGAGTTTTTAAAAATAGCTTTAGCAGAAGCAAAGAAATAGAAGCAATGAAGAAAGAAGCAATGAAGCTAAAAGTCATGAGACCTTTTAGCTCATTAAGAGAGTTGAAAAGAATTAGTATTGTCTTGTGGCACCACACCATATGGGATGGGAGCAGTATTACTCCACTGAACATCAGATGGATCTGAGCATCCTGTCAGTTTTATAGCTGGGTCACTAGTTCCAGCAGAAAAAAAAACTATTCCCAACTAGAACCAGAAGAGGTAGTTGTGATGTTTGGGGGGGCGGGGGGGGGAAATGCTTAGCAATATGGCCAGCATTTTATTTGCATTCAGACCATAAATCTCTGGAAGGGTTAGCTGGTCACAGCAAACTTGCATCCCCCCTTTGTCATGACCCAGAATTCAAAGATGGGTTCTCACCTTATCAGCTTATGACTTCTGGTTTGATTATAAACCTAAAAAGGGCTGATGGAGGGCAAGTGACAGATGCAATATGGAGAGAGGATAGAGAACATGTTAACCTGGGGGCAGGGGGTAGCTGGAATTGAAGTGGCTGGTGAACTGAATGGGCAGAAGCCCGGAGAGCTGAACTTGTGGGTACCAGTACCGGATGGTGGGTGGGATGCATTCTTACACATAGAACTTAATATGGGGATGCAGTCAAATTGGTGAGCACCCAAAGGGAAAAAATTGACCCAGAAAGGGAGTTCTAGAGCCAGATACAACTGCAATGAGTGAGAACCCAGAAACACCATCCCAAATGTGATAAACTGGAGGGTAAAGGGAGCAAGTGAACTGCTGAGCTCTGCCCCCACAGCAGTGGGTAAGTTAGGAAGCAAGTTATTCATTCAAGAGATCCCAGCTCCCACCAGCAGAAGGAGAAGAAAACTCAAGAGGGAACGGCAGATGTGCCCTGGTCTTAGTCCCAGTGGTAAGATCAATAAATAAGAGGGATGGGGGAACCTTTGACATGAATCCATCATACAGAAGGAACAGCAGCTTTTGGGGAGCAGGGAAGTGGTAACGTGTGATAAGTCCACTTAAAAGAGCTCTGCACATTTGTGATACGGAAATTTGTATTAATACCCTTAACTATAAGTCCAGTTTTAGAATTACAGTACAGATAATAACAAGACAATAAAATAGTGTGTGTTCTCCCCCTAATAGGAACACAGTTGGAACAGAGAGCGAAATCTAAGCTGAAAATAACAAGGATGAGAGCAGAAAAGCCAATCATGTTCTATTGAATGCCACTATATCGTGCAATTTTAAAAACCAATAACACCTAGAGATTAAGAGGTTCCCATGTGCAATAAAAATGGAAATAAGACACATACGCTTCCCCCAGTGACCCTTTTGATGAGAAACTTTTGTAAGCTAGCAGAACTAGGTTCCCTCTGAGGACAGCAAAGAAAGGAACTTTGGAAAAGGAACATTTTCTTTAAGAGAAAATTTGGAGAAAATCCAAACACCACATGATATCATGGAACTAATAATACACTAAGATGTAAGTGTCCTTACTCCAAGAGCAGAATGCTTCAATTGGATTGCAAGACAGTGAACTTGAATACAGGATTAATAAGGCAACCAGCAAGTATATTGGATTGTGTTTTCTTAACCACACTGCATAGACAGAATCACTCTTTAAAATTAGATGAAAAATAGAATGCCCTATGAAAAGCTGAGGCCCAGGGATGCCAATCTAATCCATACAGAAGCTAATGAAGTAGCAGTTGCAGGACATGCAAACTATTTATGATTCTCTCCCAAGGCATCCATTACTACGATCTTGCCTTATATAAGTTGCATCTCTGAAACAGCACTTAACATCCCTAAAAACACTATTGACATTCAACACTTCCTTTTCACCTCCAAAATGACACTGGCCCAGCTCACACGTTCTTGAGTGTAAGAGAGATGAAAGGAAAGGATAAAAGTCTTGGTTTCTCCCATGGAGTTTCTGCCAGATTCTTTCGTTAGCATCCAACGTTCTGCCCCACCACAGAAGACGCAGGAGGAAGTATGATGGCACAAGTCTTTCACACAGACATCCTGGGCTTTGGCAGTCATTCCAGGGCCACTGGCCATGTAGCTCCATTGGTGCTTCCTCCAGCTCTGGCACTTCACAACACCCTGTTTTAAGAGGGATGCTCTCAAAGGAAAGGGGGCTCTCTAGAACAGCTGACACAGTGTGAGCCAGTATCCACTTGTCTTCTGCAAATTGCCTGTGTGTGTCCTGCACCCAGTAATGCCCACAACCAATCTCTTCCATGAATCTGTTAAGGATGGTGACATGGAGGCAGCTCAAATCCCTTCTGTCTCCCTTGGATCTGCCTTGGATTCCTCATCCCTTGGAGCAGCATGTCTCGAGGTGGGTGGGGTGGGGGGGCATGTTGTTGATACTTTCCAGCCCATGCTAGCTCTAGCTCACCCAAAAGGGATTGGAAAGTAGACATGGGCCTCCCATAGGAATTAATGGTTAACTCATTTATTAACAAAGGTTGTCTAATCAGCAATCAGCTGCTTATTAGTGTCAACAGACAATACAAAATTGCAGTAAGAAAACACTCAGAATTAAAATCTATGGAAATGAGAGATATTTTAACTGAGGTAGTCTAAATGAAATGGTTAGAATAAAAACAATATTTAACTAAATATTTGCAGGAGGACAGAAGGAAAGAAGGGAACTTTTGCCAGACACAGTAACAAACACATATTGTTTTGTATTGACCTACTCCCTGAAACATTTTTATTTGAAATATTGGCAGGAAGAGTGAGCTTAGCCAGCATGAAAAGAGAGATTATATTACAGCTACTAAAGAAGACAGAGATGACAAACAAAGAAAGAGCAATAAATGTGGCCGTTTTCCTATTACTGAAAGCAACTTCCATCCCAACTTCAATTTGCATGTAAAGGTGATTCTAGTGATAGAACCCTTATAGCAAGGTAAGATCCAAGACCAAATAGAAATGTCAGTAATCAGATGAGTTCATCTCAATAGCAGTAAAGTGGCATCTTCTTGAACATTAGCCCTAATGTACAACAAACAGGATTCCTATGCTGCTTCACAATTTGGCCAATTTTAATTTAGACATTTTTGTTCTGAGATGGAGGAATGCAGCAAGTGGGATGGAAGATTGTCAAGTAACTACCAGAGAATCACAGAACTACGTCAAAAGGCACTCACAACCCCCAAATAATCAACGTGAGCACTTAAAAAAAAAAAACCAGACAGACCCTTTTCAAACTTGTGCATTTGTAATACATATATCACTACTGTACCTAGCAATGAAGATAGTCCTTTAGATCTGTGTTTTCTCCAGGATGGAAAACGTGCTGTAGGATGGTGAGCATTTAGATTTTGGGATGAATCAGTTTGTTGCATGGATGTAAACTCCTCTATTGGGGGGAAGCTTTTCAAAAATAAATGCAACTTGCATTTTGCTCGAAAATATATGGACTATCCCTGATCTCCAACATTAGAATGCTCCCCCAACAGACACAAAAATAATATTCCACGGCACATGATAGATTCATCTAAAGTTTCATCATCTGTGAATCCTTGAGTGTTGCATGGAGGCAGTCCTTGAATTAGTTTGATCTTAACCTGTGAAGCGCTTATAGACCAAACTAGGACCTTAAAGTAAATCCAAAATTCTATTTAACTTGTAATATGTTCCATGTAATATGGAATGATCTCACAGTGTTCCAAAGCATGATGCCCCAATATAATAATGAGAAATGCAATAGCAGGGCTTTGTGGCACCAGGAAAAAACTTGGTAAGTCTCACTGAGCCATTTAGCTCTAACATTTAAATGGGCATTTACAGGAATTGTCAAGATGCCTTACCAGTCCCATATGTATGTTTCCCTGAAATCTTCTGTAAGTAAACACAGTGTATACAAATATATATGCTTGTTCTGTTCATTAAAATACTCTTAAGCATATTACTTTATAACGGCTCTGTTCTCTATCAGTGTTGACAGATTAAAGTTATTACAAATGAGAGGATCAGCTAAGAATTTAGCAAGAGCTGCAATTTTCTTAGTTCTCTCGAAAGCATGCATCTTACGGAAATAAGGAATTCTGTAGATTTGAATGAAACCTTCCCTAATCTACTATATATTTGAGAGAGTTTGTCTGTCTGTGTCTCAGTGAGTGACTGAGTCTGTCTCTTTGTTCATCTGTTTGTTCAAGAACTCCTCCTAAAGGATAAACTTAAAAAATAACAAAAGGTCTGGTAGCACTTTATAGACTAACAAAACATGTAGATGGTATCATGAGCTTTCCTGGGCACAGCCCACTTCTTCAGATGATCGGAGTTTTGAGTTTAGGATGTGCAGAACCAAAATAAATAGGGGAGAAGGTAGTTGGGGGGAGAGGGGGGAGAGGAGAAGGAAAAAAAGAGGAGGGGTGGAAAACAAGGAGCAGAAGCTATGGAAATATCAAAGGGAAAAACAGGAAGGCAGAACTGGGAATCAGTGAGCACCTGAAGATTGAGAAGTTAAAACGAAGCAGATAAGAATCAAAGTCAATAGATAGTACCCTTTCTAGCACAGGAATCTACACAAAGAGCTGTTTGCACCTGAATTGAATATTAGGTTGATAGTGTCCCAACGTCACAATTGAGGCCATTAGCATGAAAATTGAACTTGCAGATGAATTGTAATTCCAACGCCTCTCTGTACATTTGGCTAGTAGAATTGGTTTGTGACAAGACAGCCACTTGAAGATCTTTTAAACTGTGATTAGGAAGATTAAAGTGTTCCCCAACAGGTTTCTGTATGTTTCCTTTACGTGTATCTGATCTGTGTCCATTGATTCTTTCCCGTAGGGATTGTCCAGTTTGTCCAATATATATGGCGTAGATCAAATCAACTGCCAGCAATGCCCCACTGCTACATATACACTGGACAACTGATTCTTATCTGCTTCATTTTAACTACCCAATCTTCAGGTGCTCACTGATTCCCAGTTTTGCCTTCCTGTTTTTCCCTTTGATATTTCCATACCCTCTGCTCCTTGTTTCCCTTCCCCTCCTCCTTTGTTTCCTCTATTTATTTTGGTTCTGCACATCCTAAACTCAAAACTCCAGTCATCTGAAGAAGTGGGCTGTGCCCACAAAAGCTCTTGATACCATCTACATATTGTGTTAGTCTATAAAGTGCTACCAGACCTTTTGTCATTTTTTAAGGTTATCCTGTACAGATTAAGTCGGCAACCCCCGAAGCTTCCTCCTAAAAGGTAAAAGCTAGGACCACCAAATTTGGTATGCAGCTTCCCCTTCTCATAACTTAAAGCAAAGTAAGGATTTGGTTGTGCCAGACTATGGGATGTGCCTGGAATGCAAGTGTTTCTCATAAAATGAAAAGGAAGCGCTCTGCTAGCAGGGACACTCATACTGTATAATGACCATAGGGGGACGGAGATGGGGATCGGGACAGCTATAGCCTGTGGGGCAGCAGAGGGCAGTGATGCAGATAAGGCTCCTCTCTCATTCTGGCTTCCATCCCCGACAGCTGGAGCGCAAACCACCCCTTCCTCCCCCCCTCCCTCAGTTGCAGATGAGGAGGGGAGGCCCTAGACCTGGTTAGCTCAAGCCAGCACCCACAGGCCCTGTGCAGCCAGAGTGCACCCAGGCTGCAGTCCCAACTCTCAGGTGGCCAGGTAGTACAGCCTGGGCCATCCTGGTCAGCCTCAGGGATCTGCCACCCGTGCAGTCTCCTGCCCTGGCCAGCCGTGGGTGGGGTTCTGCCACCTGGGCAGCTTGGTGGCCACACTCCTAACCCTGAGCCCCCCCACATTCCCAACCTCCTGAGTCCCCCATGCACCCAACCTCCTACCCCAACTCCTGTAACCCTCCCCCCCCCCCCCACACACACTTTGATTTACATCAAGCATGTACATTTTCCTTTTATTTTCCAGACAAGAAAAATCCATTGAGTTAAGGACCCAAGCAATGCTGGGTAAATCTTCTAGTAAAAACTATTTTTAAAGCTTTGTGAGACACTATCAAACCACATCATTATTTCAAATGTTACTGTTACACCTACTTGCAAGTAACACCCAAAGTTACTGTAACTGAAATATTAGATCAATATGTATGTATTTCATCCATTTGTTTACTTGGCGCATTAAAATGGTCAGCACTTTATATGTAGTCAGTTTTACTATTTCCCCTGAATAGTCAATGTTTCCTGTCTATGAGAATCTTTCATACATCACTATGGGGGAATTTAAAAAAAAATAATATATAGGACCTTGTAATTGTGAATCTACAAAGATTGGCAGAGGAGATTCAGACAGGTACAGGAATCTTCTCTGAACTCTTTATTCTTTTTTTTTTTTTTTTATGTATCAAGATAGCTAGTTAATGGTGTCCCTTGGGATTCTGAGCTTTTACCCAATTCAACATAACACAGACATTCATCCTGGCTCCTAAACATATGAACTGATCTCATTCAGGAGATGATGCCACATAGATTTCTTCTGCAGAAAAAGGCCCTTACTTCTTTAACCATAGGAAAAGAAAATGTTTCTGTCCTGCAAACTCACAGAATCTTACTACTTCCAACAGATTTACAAAAAGATGTCAAAGCTTGAAACATATTGTTACCAACATACAATGAAATCACATTCCCTAGAAGAAAAGAGTCTCATCACAACACAATGAATGTGAGAATTACTATAGCACAAATTAAGCCAATTTAATTCTAAAACAATATCAAATCAGAGCAAAACATATCCGATGCACAATTAAAATTGATCACGTTAAGACAGAAAAAAGACAAAAAATTAAATCTAATCCTGAAACAAAGCAAATGTTGTTTTTCACACATCAAAAGGTTAGAATCCAAACCATAATGTATGTCCTTCCTTCCTTCCATTTTCTGTATCATTCATTAAAAGTCCATTACATGTCCTTGCAAATCACCTACAACAATGACTAGGCTATGGAGAAAAAAAACGAGAAGTCCTGTGGCACCTTATAGACTAACAGATTTATTGGAGCATAAGCTTTCGTGGGCAAAGACCCACTTCGTCAGGTGCATGTAGTGGAAATTCCAGAGGCAGGTATAAATAAACACATAAAAAGAAAGGAGTACCAATCAAGAGGAAGGCCAGAGATAACAAGGTCAATTCAGTCAGGGAGGATGTGGCCCACCAAGAGTGGAGAAACTGCCTTTGAGTTGGCTAGCCATTCACATTCAAAAAAAGAAACATCTTTGATGACTTGACACTATGACTAGGCATTAAGGATTCTTCCAGCACCCATTGAAAGGGCTAGAGTCCTATGTCGCATTCAAAGGGGGGTTACATATGTTAACCCACATTTAGCAAAAATGACAAACAAGTGGGCAGAACTACCATAAAAAGGCCAGTGATCACATAAAAATATTCACAGAAATACAAAGGTAAGCACAGTTCTGATCTGGCAATTCTAAATAATCAAAGCATTAAGTAGATTCCTAAGCACAAGACGACAACAAAGACGAAGCTATTTTATATGTTTTTAGAATTTGCAATGGAAGAAGGGTACAGACCCATTTCACAAGGATCGTCTTGAATCTGGGTAACAAGTCTGGCAGATTATGTGCACTGCACTCACGCTTTATGTGTAATGGAAAACTGATATGAACTACTAGGCATAAGAGTTATGGAATTCAATGGGTTCAATGGTGAGTCAGAATGTGTGCATATGAAGAGTCATAAAATGATATAAGGAGTCCCTTTGCATCCAATGTGGGCTGCCCACTTTACAAGAGGGGAAGCCTGGCCAGGCCACTTTAGCCTGGGAGGCAGCGGGGCCGCAGCAGCCTGGGTGGTGCTGATGGTGATAGTGGCACCAGCAGTGTGATTGGGGCTGCTTGCTGCCTGGCAGTAAGGCCAGGACTGAGGCCACAGCAACCCGGAAGGGGAATCTGGCCCCGGCAGAATCAGCGAAGCCAGGGCCACATGCTGCCCGGCCGTGGGGTTGGGGCTGCAGCAGCCTGATTGGGCAACATGATGTTCTGGCTGTGGGGTTGGAACTGCCCAGCCAGCTGGCAGCAAAGCTAGAGGTCCCACCTGTAGTTATGTTAAATAACCTTTCCCCTCCTCCCTGTATTTCCACTCTGAGTACCTTTCCCAGACCTGAGGAAGAGCTCTGAGTAGCTTGAAAGCTTGTTTCTCCTACCAACTGAAGTTAATCCAATACAAGATATTACCTCCCTCACTCTCTGTAATATTCTGGGTTCAACCAAGTTACAGCACTGCAAATAGTGTCTTCATATGGCTTAAGTCTATTTTAGTAGCTTTAGAATGAGCCATATATGGTGAGCAACTGGCTATGTTTCATATAGATAATTATCAGATGATGACAGTCATGATTTTCACTAACAATGAAATTATTATATTATTTTAAATGAGAGTTGAGAATATGAACATTCTCATTATCAATTATGCTCAATGAACCATGATTTGATCCTATGTACTGTATAGAAGCTATTTACAACTAGAAGCACCCCTTAAATGTGCTAAAGTACATTTGCAGCCTCTCCTCCATAATTCTGTCAATGACCCATGCATATATGTTGACTTTAATCCATATTTGGGGTTATTTATTCCACAATGTACCACTGCTCGGAACAATGATAACATATGAAAACAGGATACATAGGAATATGCTAATGACTTGCATATGTGGTAACCACAAAACAGCTATTTGTAAAATGACTGAGCAACGCTCTGACTGTACAAGGTTCCACAGGCAGATACAGAAGTTGGAGATGGATTTTCAAAGTGCCATGGGATTTTCAGTATTTGTGAAAAGAAAATAGGACCTTCATTCATTATGGATCCTCTGCAGATAGTACCTGTTCTGTTCCAAGCTGTGACTGGGATAGTCTGATATACGTTACTGCTACTGTTAAGGATGGCTAGTAATAAAGTATACCCTTTCACCATAAGTCCAGAAGGAAAATATTTCTTTTTCCTTTGGACAGGCATTTCAGACTAAGGTCAGCATTATCGGTTGTAGATGCCCAAACTTCTGAAGAGTCAATTGGACTGCAGGCCAAGAGCTGACACGTTTCCAGTTTAGCTGCCAGAAGTAGCAGAATCCATCCAGCCACATCCATGCTTGTCAAATGTCATTATGCTTGTGTCTCAGGCCAGGCCTATTTTGATATCACAGGTATTTATTCCAGTCTACTGCAGAATTACAAGTAGGTGGCAGAGGGACACCACTTTGTATTAGACTGCTTTGCTTTTGGGATTCCTCTCATCAGGAAATTTATCACCATCACACATGGATTTTCCAACCTACTCCAAAACATCATCTATGAAGGCTGAATAGGGTCAGCTCCCACCAATATGAATTTGTCTTTAGCTACAAAAAGAAATTACAAATATAATATTAATTACAGCTCAAAGCCAACTCCTCATAGATATTACAGAGGTTAGAGAGGTAAAAGACTAATTGATGTATTCTTCTCCATCAAATGAGAAGACGAAATAATAGTTAGCCAGGGTTTTTTCCTGATCAGCTTACACTTTTCCCAGCTGAGACATATCCCATCACTTTTCTATGACATATAAAAAACACCATTATTATGTTTCCAAAACAACTTTATTGAACATCTCTCTTCCTACCTTGGCATGTTGACACAACAGGGAAATGGCTCCCCAGAGTCCTCATGATGTGGTTTGGATAGGATTCCCTCATGAAACTTTTTTCTAGCTGTTGTTTCCAGTGCCTGTCCCTGCAGAAGGTTTCTCGACATCTCTTTTTTCAAGGAGGTGCCTCAGCCAAGTCTTTATTATATGGTGATTTCATGCTTAAACCACTTATAGCCAATGAATTCAGATTGTTCTACCCAATTAGCTACAACTTGCAATATAGGATAAAGAGTCCTTCATAAGGTTTGTTTGAGGCATCAGGACATAAGCTACGTCGTGCAACAGTGTGGTGAGATCAGAATGTTTTGGGTTTATCATTTCAGTCATAGGAGGCTTACTAAATCACTCTGACCTGTTTATTCATTTTATTTCTACCCTCTAACCATTTCAGAAGGGGTAATTCATAGAAGTACAGACTTGTTAGAGAAATGGGCATGACAAACTGGAGTCTTGGGTGTTCTATTCCCAACTCATGATGTGATCTTCAGAACATCACTTCCTTTCTGCTCCTGTTTTCTCATTTGTAAAATGTATATAATACTCCTCACCTACCTCACAGCTGGTGCTGTAAAACATGCTGAATGCTGGAAAAGTTCTTTGAGCTCATCTGAGAAAAAGCAACAGAAACATACAAATTCTCTCCAAGGAGAAAATTAACTCAAAACTTGCAGAAAATAGCACACGTTGGACCTGTGTGGTCTGGCACCCTTGCAACCAGAGCCTCCTGGACCAGGGAGCTTGCCAGACCAGGGGAGGTCAATGTTCCACTCCTGGCTTCCCGGCTGCTGGCTCCTCTCTCTGGGGCTCTCAAGGCGGGAGTTCCCTGCCTTGCCGCTGCCCCACTAACACTGGCCTGGCCAAGGCTCCCCGCCTACTGCCAGCCCCATTGATGAATGGTGGCCACTGGTAGCCCCAGGGGTTCTTCAGGATTTCCCAGTCTTGAGGCCAACCAGTCGCTGCCTGCCCCACTGCTGCGGCCCAGTGCCCCTCCCCCCCACGGCGGGGTGGGAGGGGAATTGCCAGAGTTTCTTGGCCTGGGCTGCCAGGCCAGTTCCACTGCCACTGGGGAATCCCCTGCTGGGGCTGAGACTCCGACTCCCAGCTGCTGCCTGGCTCTGCTGCTGGGGTTCCCTGGCCAAGGATCCCGGGCTGCTACCTGGCCCTGCTGCCACTGGGGAGTTCTAAGGGTTCCCCAGCTGGGGCTACTCCGGCCACCTAACCCCACTGACACTGGGTATTCCCCTTCCTAGCCACTGCTAGACCATTTGAGACTCTGCAGACCCAGCTCTCCTGGGACTATTTGGTCCAGAAACACTTGTGGCCCTGCCAGACCACAGATGTTGCCGGACCAGAAAGTCCAGTATTTGGTCGTTCAACCTATATCATGTTTTCAAGCTTTTCACTACAGCTTTTGTGGGCTAGAAATGTACTTTTTTATTTTAAAAGAAAATGTAGATATCTCTGGTATAAAATAACTCCAGGATCTGAGACTTAAGGAAATCTCCAAGTACTAAGGAATTCACATTGACATTCCCACAGTTTTATCATTGAGTTAAAAAGAGACAAGTTAAATACAAGTCAAAAATTTAAATTTGAGTGTCTAACTCAAAGAACAGTTTGATTAGTTTTCTTGAAACTTAGTAGAGAAAATCTTAAACAAATACATAAACCTGGAAAATTTTAGGCAAAATAAATGTCCACAAGTAATCCTGTACCCTCCTGCTCCTTGTTCCACATGACCCTGCACCCCCACACTCCCATTCAGATCCTACCTCAGTCTGTTCCCCCACTAGCCTTTCTGAATCCCAGCCTATGTGATCATCCAGTATTCCCGTGTGTCCCACTCTATCTGTCTCCTCCCATAACACGTGGCTCCTTATCTGGCATCACAGGCAGGGCATTGTGAGGAAAACAACCTCTCCTCCTCCCTTTTTTACTGCTGTGGCTGATGAGCTGGCTGGCCTTTGTTCTGGTACCACAGCAGACTCTGGTGAAAAGTGCAACTGCTGTACCTTTTTGGTATAATGTATTTTCTGCAAAGAAAAAAATTACAGGGGACATGAATTCTGCACATATGCAGTGACACAGAATTCTCTTAGGAGTACCCTATGAAACCACTGTCTCAAAATAAAAATGCACAAACATTTTCCAAATTGAACTTGAAACTGTTCACTATAGTAACAGTGGTGGCAATACCATGTTCTCCTCTGAAATCTAAACAGGATAAGACACCGATGACTGTGTGGCTTTGTAAAATATATGATCTACCTCAGGCAGAAGTTAGGGGTCTGATGGAAAACCATACAATGAAATTCTATGGCCTGTGTTGTAAAGGAGGTATTTCTTAAGTTAAAACTAACACTGAGGAAAAATAACTGGCACAAAAGTATAGGCTGAAATGAGCACCCAATTACAGTACAAGTTTAGCCATAAGCTGTAACAATGCAAAATATCTAGGAAAAATAGCATCATTATTAATCACAATGCAAATTATGCCAGCTATGAATGTGATTCTGTGAATGAGGAGACAGAAAAAGGACTAGTAGTATGTCAAACTGGTATGCCGGTGGCTAGATGTTACTCCAGGTATTTGCAACATAAACTTAAACACCACTGTCTTATTTAAAGGAGACTCAAACAGTGTAATCATTTCTGACCCCAAAAGAAAAGAGAGCCTGGTGTTAGTAACAGCTCATTCTTCTTAGATACATGGCAACAGAAACAGCACATAAACTACCCTCAGAAACATGCTATTCCTTAGTACTGAGCTCTCCTTAAATGAGCCACCCAACTTGGAGTGCCCTTTGATGTGATGAAGCCCATCAAGATGTTAATATTCATTTGAAGAAAAAGCAAAAATAACATTTGTAATCCAAATGGCACATTTAGGAGGAGACATCTTAAATGTCATCATCCCTCTGTATCATAAAATGCTTGGCACTTTGGATGTTTAGGTGCTGCATTTCAGGACCCCATATACTGTGCAGAAACAACCCCTAAATGCTGTAGCAAAATTAATATATCCTGTTGACACAAAATACCTCCACTCTCCTGTAGTCCAAAATACTGGCCAACATAACATTTCTCAGTGCTTGTTTTCCACCATTATTCTTTCTCTGGTGATTATTTTTGAGGCTGAGAGTTTATGCTCTTCAGGTGGCCCAAGTTCTATTTCCCAGGCCTTAGCTCCTGTCATGTTAATAAGTGCCCCGGACAACAGACTTCTCACCATAATGTTAGGATAGAAGAAGTTTGTAAACTGACTTCAACATCTACTATGACTGGCCATTGCACGGTTCTTCAGTCAGCCCAGTCACCAGCCCATATTTCTGGTTCCCCCATTCCCTGGCTGCAAATTGTACCCGGCTACCATCACTGCATCAGTTCACATTTTGTATGGTTATTTCTTGTACAACTGTAAGAATTAGAATTTTGTTAAATTTAAGTTAAAATTCTGGAGAACAATTCTGCATCAAGGGCTGAATTCCGCAGCTGTGGGTCTCTGGCGATATGTCTTACATTTAATGTCATTGTGGCAGGTGTAGACAGAGACACAAACAAGCAAATCTTGAGGTCCTTTCAGTTTTTACTCAATTTTATATGGTGAGGGTTTGACTGAGAAATGACTTAAGTGAACCCTGAGTCTGGAACACAGGATTTAACATCAGCCAACACGCTCATCAAAACAAACTCAAACAAATAGAAATAACACTAAAAATTTTAAAAAACTACATTAGATCATCAATAACATCCTATCACAGTCAAACTTGGGCATAATTACCTGAGCAAGAGACTGAATAAAATATTTGAAAAAAGGTAAGAACATCTATTTTAATTTTGAAGAAGGCTATTTTACTGCTGTGGCTGGTATTTGGAACATCTCTACAGTCACCTTGTTCCTTAATTCTCACAGTTGGAGAACTGACTGCCATTTCAATTGTGCCAGGTCAATACTGTCACAGCATATCATACTGGTTATGCCTTTTCTGTTAACGCCATTTCATGAAGAGGTTATGATTTGTTCCTTATCACCATGCACAGCCAAAGTTATGCACCTCTTCAATCATTCCCTTGCTGACTAGCACAAAGAGAAGAATCAACACGAGACAGATAATTTATTTGGATTTTAAATTGGAGCACAATGGCATATGATTAAAGCAGCCTTAGCAACACATTAGTTATCTCCTCTAATAGTTGGAGTGCTACATTTGAGGTTACACATAACATTTTTACTGTAAAGCAGTTTTAAAATGTTACCTACCTTTTCTTTAACTTTTACAATTTAAAGAAATATACAAATAAAAATGAAAAAAAAAAAAGAGATTGTATTCTCAATGTTAAGGCCTGTGATGAAACTTTCAAATGTGAGGAGCATCTTCTGCACAATATCCCTTTTTGTCTTGTCAACTATAAAGTGGCTAGAGCATCCAATTATAATTTGACTAAATACTGCATGCACATCTACTTCTGTCCTGGCTGTTAAAAGAAGCTGTTTAAATTTAAAATGTAGTGGAATTTCATACCGAACTGCTTTTTTCTCATAGAAACAGTTCTGTAGAATAGTGTTAGAAATACTTTCCTTAGGACAAAGACAAAAATTGTAGAAATGTCTAATTGTTATAATCTATAATGCTTGATTGGTATGCTGTATCTGTTTATCTTTTAGGGTGTCTAGCTGTTTGAATGTAAGGATTAATATCCCTTTTTATGGATAACATTTGCAGACTTCCTTTTCTGGAATATACAGTACGTTTCAAAGGTTTCATTCTGGTCTTACATACACAGACATGGTATGTAACTCTCTCTTCACGGAACATGTGGATCAGTGAGCTCTCCGGATTATCAAAATGTATGATTAATTCTATGGTCTGTAAAACTTCTGAGAAAAATGCAGTTGTGCTGTAGCAGTAACTTATTTTCAAAGATATTCAGAATCAAAGGACTCTCATGGTGCTTAAGAAAATGTAACTTAAAGCAAAATTTATAATCCAAGTCAGAATGGTCTGGTAAACATATATCAGATGAGGAGTAAAAGAATGAATCCATATAATCCAATAAGAAATGAACACTGGAAAAACCCAGCAAACTGAAAAAGGGAAACCATTACTTTGGGGGTGAGGGAGGGAACAAATACATTCTATAAAGTTCCAATAAAATTATTTACTCTGCAGAGAAAAATGCTTTTGACAATTTACCTAAGCGAAAGGGTATCGATATAGAATTTTGTGACATACCCACCACAGTGGTAAAGTGTATAATCCCATACCATGATGTGACTCTCAGAGCCCCTGATTGCCAACATGCCTGACAAACTCAGTACATCAAACACACTGCTGTCACATTTATCTAAAAAGACCATCAGAAAAGGTATTAAACAAAATATCATATTGGTTATTATATGCATGGTGAAATGTATGTTCAGGTGTCATGCAAGTAGTTGTCTCTAGGTACCAAAAATATGTTTTAAGTAACCAGACAAGGTTGAGAGACAAGTTTTCCTCAAAGGAACACTGGTTTACCTGTATGCCTAGGTCTCTGAGGTAAAGTATGTTCCATTTGTATCTAGGTAATCAGTGCAAACAAGTTAACAGGAGAATGAGAAAGCAACATGCTGAGAGTACACCGGAGAATCTCATCTGGTAGGTACAAACACTTTTTGTATCCTTGAAAGCTAGAATCTGGCTTTAGGGGCTGTAGGCAAGATAATTATTGGAGACCAAGATTTTAGCCTGTTGATGTCATGTTTATTGTCATATTGTTGTAGCTGAGTTTGTCCCTGGATATTAGAGAGAGAAGGGGGTGAAGTAGTATCTTTTATTGGACCAACTTGTGATGATGAGAAAGAAACTTTCAAGCAACATAATGCTCATCTTCAGTTCAAAGTCATGCTTAATCACTTAGAAGTGTGCTATACTTTTGTGTTATTTATAATTATTTCTGTTTCCATTATCATTGCTTTTTATCAGTTAAATCTCTATCTTTTGTTAATGTCCCTGTGTTCTTACACATAGATCTCAGTGCTGTAATCATAAGCAAAGCGTGAATTCTTAGTTGACTAAAACAAACTAGTGAGAACACTATTTTTCTGGGGACAGGGGCTGGATACTCCACGGGAACATTTTCCCAGAGGGCTTGGAACTGGGATGCACAAAGTGTTATCTTCAAAGCAAAGTGATGGCTGTCAGAGGCCTGAGACAAAACTTAAAAAACAACAATGGTCCTGTAATACCTGAGAGTCATTTTGTTGCCCAATAGCTCAGTTTGGTGAGATCTTCTTGGAGTCCCTTACAGTCTGCTTCTGTCTTGACTATCCTAAACAGTTTGGTATCATCCACAAACTTTACCACCTCACGGCTTACCCCTTTCTCCAGATCATTTATGAATAAGTTGAACAGGATTGGTCCTAGGACTGACCCTTGGGGACACCGCTAGTTACCCTCTCCATTCTGAAAATTTACCATTTATTCCTACCCTTTGTTTCCTGTCTTTTAACCAGTTCTCAATCCAAGAAAGGACCTTCCTCTTATCCCATGGCCATGTAATTTACACAAGAGCCTTTGGTGAGGGACCTTGTCAAAGGCTTTCTGGAAATCTAAGTATACGATCTCTACTGGATCCCCCTTGTCCGCATGTTTGTTAACCCCTTCAAAGAACTCTAATAGATTAGTAAGACAGGATTTCCTTTACAGAAACCATGTTGACTTTTGTCCAACAAATTATGTTCTTCTACATGCTTCACAATTTTATTCTTTACTATTGTTTCACTAATTTGCCAGGTACCGAAGTTAGACTTACCGGTCTGTAATTGCCCGGATCGCCTCTAGAGCCCTTTTTAAATATTGGTGTCACGTTGGCTACCTTCCAGTCATTAGGTACGGAAGCCGATTTAAGGGATAGGTTACAAACCACAGATAATAGTTCAGCAATTTCCCATTTGAGTTCTTTTAGAACCCTTGGATGAATGCCATCCGGTCCCGGAGATTTGTTAACATTAAGTTTTTCTATTTGTTCCCAAACCTCCTCTAATGACACTTCAATCCGGGACAGTTCCTCAGATTCATCACCCACAAAGGACGGTGCAGATTTGGGAATCTCCCCAACGTCCTCAGCCGTGAAGACTGAAGCAAAGAAATCATTTAGTTTCTCCGCAATGGCTTTATCGTCCTTGATTGCGCCTTTTATAGTTCGATGCCTAGGGGACCCACAGGTTTTTTAGCAGGCTTCCTGCTTCTAATGTACTTAAAAACATTTTGTTATTTCTTTTGAGTTTTTGGCTAGCTGTTCCTCAAAATCTTCTTTTGCTTTTCTTATTACATTTTTACACTTGATTTGACAGTGTTTATGTTCCTTTCTATTTATCTCACTAGGATCGGACTTCCACTTCTTAAAAGATGCCTTTTGTCCTCACTGCTTCTTTTACATGGTGGTTAAGCCACGGTGACTCTTTTTAGGTCTCTTGCTATGTTTTTTAATTTGGGGTATACATTTAAGTTGGGCCTCTATTATGGTGTCTTTAAAAGTTTCCATGCAGCTTGCAGGATTTGGCTCTAGTCACTGTGCCTTTTAATTTCTGTTTAACTAACCTCCTCATTTTTGTGTAATTCCCCTTTTTGAAATTAAATGCCAGGGTGCTGGTCTGCTGAGGTGTTCTTCCCACCACAGGAATGTTGAATGTTATTATATTATGGTCACTATTCCCAAGCGGTCCTGTAATGGTTATTTCCTGGACCTGATCCTGCGCTCCACTCAGGACTAAATCGAGAATTGCCTCTCCCCTTGTGGGTTCCTGCACCAGCTGCTCCAAGAAGCAGTCATTTAAGCCATTGAGAAATTTTATCTCCGCTTCTCTTCCTGAGGTGACATGTATCCAGTCAATATGGGGTAATTAAAATCCCCATTATTATAGAGTTCTTTGTTTTGGTAGCCTCTCTAATCTCCCTCAGCATTTCAATGTCAGTATCCCTGTCCTGGTCAGGTGGTCGGTAATATATCCCTACTGCTAATTTCTTATTATTGGAGCATGGAATTACTATCCATAGCGATTCTATTGAACATGTTGATTCATTTAATATTTTTATTTCATTTGATTCTACATTATCTTTCACATACAGTGCCACTCCGCCACCCACCCGGCCTGCTCTATCCTTTCGATGTATTTTATATCCCGGTATGATTGTGTCCCACAGATTTTCCTCATTCCACCAGGTTTCAGTGATGCCTATTATGTCAATCTCCTCATTTAATACTAGGTACTCTAGTTCACCCATTTTATTAGTCAGACTCCTAGCATTTATGTAGAAGCACTTTAAAAATTTGCCACTGCTTATTTGTCTGCCCTTCCTGATGCATTGGATTCCTTTGTACGTGGTTGTTTGTCTGCTCTGGCCCATGGTTTGCCCTCTCCTCCTCTCTCTTCTGACTACAGCTTAGAGAATCTCTATCAATGGATTCTCCTCTAAGAGAAGTCTCCCTCCGATTTACGTGCATCTCCACACCAATCGGCTTTCCCCCATCTCTCAGTTTAAAAACTGCTCTACGGCCTTTTTAATGTTTAGTGCCAGCAGTCTGGTTCCACCCTGGTTTAGGTGGAGCCCATCCTTCCTTCTCTTATCACAGAGAAAAGAACTTGTTTCACTCAGCTGGTGCACTGGGGAAATAAAGAGGGAGAGGACTTGTAATGTCAACAGGCAGAACCAAACTTGGGACCTCTAGAGACTACTGCCTGAGCCTCTACTGCCTAAGCTAAAAGCCAGCTGCTTCTCAGCTCAGGCTGTAGAGCAAACTCATTATTTCTCTATGTAAATAGGCTAAATGCCACTCCATGGGACAGTGAACTACATTCAGTAGGTATATGAGTTACAATAGCATCTAAAGTCCCAATTGAGACTCAGGTCCCATTATGTGAAGCTTTGAAGAAAAATCACTGTCCTCTAGAAACTTACCTTTGAGACTTTGGACTTGTCTCCACCACACTGGGGATCGATGCTGCAGTGATAGATTAACTCGCCATCAATTCATCGCATCTTCTTAGATGCAATAAATCAGTCTCTGAGCCCTCTCTCATCGATGAGAATGAGAAGAGTAGCCGGCATTGACAGGGGAGCAGCCCCTCCAATCTTACTGCACACAAGAGGCTGAGGTAAGTATGTTGACTTCAGATACGCTATTAGCTACTTGTACATTAGATCGACAGTGGGGATTAGTGTAGACAAAGCCTTAAATATGTAGCACTAGAATATTTACCTGGTGTTGCTAGGGTCCTTAATTCATTTGCAGAAGAGCCTGTCCATGGCCACTGCAGCTGCAATGGACACAGCAGGGGGAGGGATGTATGCCTCCCAGCTGGGGAACAGACAGATGCACATACACAGACAAACTCTCTGAAATATATAGTAGATAGCTGTCCTTTTCTTTACTCCTGCCCCCTGCTGGCCCATTGGGGTTATAGCTATCCCAATCCCGCATCTCTGGCCCCTTGCTGCCCCCTGTGGTCATTCTACAGTATAACTGCCTTTCCTAATAGACTCCTCCCTTTCCTTTTATGAGAAAGAATCAAATTCCAGGCACGTCCCATTGTCTTGGCACAACCAAACCCTGATCTTAAGTTATTTTAAGAGGAAGATGCACACTAAATTTGGTGGTTTTAGCTCTTATCCATTTAGGAATTCTTGAACAAATGGACTCAAAATCGACACAGATTTCTAAAATACATAGCAAGATAGAGATCCAGCTGTAACTTTGGCTGCTTATGTATGTTCAGAGAACAAGTATGGCTAAGTGTTTTTGTCTGCCTGCACTTGGGAGGTTATTATAACAGTGGATGCAAACTGTAATAATATATGCATGCCTTTTATCCTTAACAATTATTCTAACTTCAGCAAGCGCAGATTATAGCTTCTAGCTTACTTAGAGCAATTTCATATGTGGGGGATATTAAATTAGTGTTCTATAGACTTCATAGGCTTCCAAATTGTTTCAGTGAATGTCAGGTGCATAATCTATAAATGCATAATCTTACATGATGTGGGGGCTGTTTCCCCCATCCCTCTGCTTATGCTCTAACCTGACGGTTAAGATCCATGGAAGTATGTGATGGGCTCTAAAATGAAAGCTTGTTAAATTTTTTACCAATGGAAGATTCCTTGGTTAGAAAATGCCAATTATCCCAAATTGATACATTTTGTGGGAAAGTGTCTATTTCAGCAAAAATTCATTTAGAGAGAAAAAAAATTAAAAAACAAAATAAAAAACAAAGAATTTTGGTTAGATCAAAACAAAGCGTTTCATTTCAAAATATATTTCATTTTGCTTCAAGCATATTACACGTTTTGTTGATATAAAATACAGTCAACATTAAAACAAATTTTGATTTTATCAAAACAAATGTTTTGATTGACCAATAGTGTCCTAGGCAGAAAATCCAAGTTTCAATCAGCTCTACCTCGAACAGTGGTTCTTAACATATTTATCATTATGGATTGCATATGCTTCTCATATTGTGTAACCTGGGCTGCAGAGGCTGGGCTGTGTTATCCCCCACCCCTATGCAGAGGCCAGCCAGCTGCCCCAGACTCCCTAACTTTGTTGGTGCTAGGTGGCAGCTCTGGATCACAACCCCATGGGGCTATATGGGAGCCCTGGATCCTCAGACCCCCATAACATGGCTCCCCCTGTAACCTCAGATGGTGTGGGCCAGCTGGTCACTACACTGATGAGGGACTACATGGAGTTGACCAGCTGCCCTGCCAGTGAAAAGCCATACAGGGCCGGCTGGCTGCTATGACAAAAAAGGACCATGCAGAGCTGGAGTCTCCAGCCCCCACCCCCATGGACACTAGATTGCCCTTGCCCCTACCACCATTTGGAGCTGGTCATCTGTCCTGGAGCAGGAAGGACCAGGCAGTAACCCTGAATCCCCAGACTGCCCTGGCTTCCCCTTTACATGTGTTGGAAACCCCGATTCCAACCACAAGGATGTCCCAGACCTCTGAAGCCAGAAGGCCAGGCAGCCTTTAGCACGCAGCTGGGCCACAGTTGTGTGCTAATTGGGCAGCAATTTGAGAACTGCTGACCTACATGTACATGTAAGAAGACTGACAGCAGAATGTTCTCAGTGGAGAAACTTAGAATCAGGAATTTACTTCCCCTGTTAGCCCAACCAAAGTAAAGTTTGTTAACTTTCAAGGCACACTTGAAAGTCTACTTCTCCATAGCTTTTTCTGAAAGAGAAGGCTTACTGAGGAGTTTTCGTTTTGTTTGTTTCTTGCATGAGTGACATATTTATTGTATTTTGATTGACAAATGATTTAGACTGATTATTTATACAGTTGAGTTTGTGCGCATAGTGGTTTTTTTATTTGATAGATGCATTATGTAAATCAAGAAAATAAGATAGAGACCCATATTATCATCTTCTTGTTTCCATATGTTGCATCAATGATCAGAGTTAAATGCCATGACAATATTTCATTTAAAAACTAAAAAACCCTTCCTCTGAGTAAGAAGTTCATGCAAACATTAACTAAGCTCACTCAAGAGCCTAAAGCACCAACTTAAAGACATGGGAAGTTCCCTTCTTTCACTATGAGAATCTGTAGGTGGCTAGTTACACAAGTTTTCTAAAAAGTCTCAGAGGGGTAGCTGTGTTAGTCTGTAACTTTAAAAACAATGGGTAGTCCCATAGTACCTTAGAGACTAACAAAAATACATAGGATCATGAGCTTTCATGGGTAAAACCCACTTAAACAGATGAGTTGGGGTGGAAATAACAGCAAAAGCTGTTACCTGTCAATTGTAGGACCCATGCTAATTAAGTTAAGTGCTTTTGATGTGAAAATATGAATTCAAAGGCAGGGGAAACTGGCTTTGTAGTGCGATAACCAGTTAGTATCTTTATTCAAGCCCAGGTGTACTGCTAAACTACATATGTGGCCAGAGGGAGACAAATGTCATAGATGTTTCATACTCACATGAGTATGCCATAGAGGAAAGGCAAATTATATTTTGTGCAGATTATTTGAATATTCATAGATAAATTAAATTGACTTTGTAGTCAAAATTTTTCATTTCATTAACTCAGACTGCTGTTTTTCTGGATTTACTTCAAAGCAGCAAGAGATTTCAGAGTATTATACAAAATAATTCCAATTTCACTGCTTTGATATATCGATTGTAAGGCTCTGTCCTTAAGACTTGTCCAAGCATACAGCCTACTAGCATTGGAAAAACAAAACTACTTTTTAACTAGTATTATAATCTGTACAGCTTTGTGAAGTTGAATAGCTGCTGTAAGTGGTCTCATTGATAACGCTGGAGGGGAAATGTATCTGGTCATTTTAATTGCATGTACAATTTGGTTGAATTGCTCAGATTGACTCACAGTCTCTGGGTAAGGATTTGGAATTTAAATCAGGAAACCTCAGGCCATTGTTTAGGATCTACTACGGTGGCTAAAATTCCTGTTCTTTATTTAATTGACTAAAAAAGAAACTTACTCTAGATAGCAATTTCATTTATCTACAAGGCCAAGGTCCTGCCAACACCTACACACACACTAACTCTAAAGTTTGACTGCAGTATGACTACTTACACATTTAAGAGTAAAGCATGTGCCTAAGTGTTTGCACATTTGGGACCACAAAATGTGCTTTATACATTTTACAAATGTATTTAATTACATTGGTATGAACCTTTTTTTTGATGTAGTAGTTCTCATGTGCCTGGTGCATTTTATATTAGCGCTTAGTAGAGAGAAAAGCAGATTTCACCCACAAATTGATGATACTTTCATGCATGTTATTAATACAGCTGGGGCTGGGGTTTACAAACCTCATTAAGGCTGAAACAGGGGAAGGGATGGGCCCACCCTGACCAAGAACCATGGGCAAGGAACACAAGAGGGCCACAAGCATTAACCCTAGATTGGAGGAATGTTCAAGTAAAAACTAATTTAGACACAAGGTATGGAAAGAAGTGGCCCAGGGGCCGGCCAAACCTACGTATTGTCATGCCGGGTGAAACTTACCTTTGTGCAGAGGACCGTCACAATCTTAGAATCATAGTATTGGAAGGGGCTTCGAGAGGAAACAGAGAAGTAATGCTTCATATATGATCAAGAAACAGAGGAGACTCCCCACAGGCCCCCAAAAGGCCACTGGACTGGTTGCAGGCCCCAATGATTCTTCTTCGAGTGGTAAGCGCTGTTCCTGCTGCCGGTGCAGACGACACCATGAGTGGAGCACCCACGGGGACACATCTCGAAGAACAATCGTTACTGCACGAAGGTGAGTAACTTCTTCTTCCCTAGTCATATAGAATCACAGGAAGGTCTTAATAGTCCAGGCCCCTGCACTCAAGCCAGGACTAAATAGAACATCCATCTCTGGACTTTCTCCAATTTGTCCACATCTTTTCTGAAATGTGGCTCCCAGAGTTAAACAGTGACAAGGAGTCCTGTGGAACCTCGTAGACTAACAGATGCATAGGAGCATAAGCTTTCGTGGGCAAAGACCCACTTCGTCAGATGCATGATAGATTTCCACTCCATATGGCTAAACGCAGTGCCTTGCATGATGTCAAGTATCAGAGGGGTAGCCGTGTTAGTCTGGATCTGCAAAAGCGACAAGGAGTCCTGTGGCACCTTATAGACTATCAGATGTATAAGAGCATAAGCTTTCGTGGGCAAAGACCCACTTCGTGTCAGATGCAGAGTTAAACAGAATACTCCAGCTGACACCCAATCAGCGAGGAACAGTGAAAGAATTACTTATTGTGTCTTGCCAACTCTTCTGCCAATACATCCCTGAATGAGGTTTGCTTTTTTTTTTTTTTTTTTTTTGGCAACAGTGTTACTTTTGACTCTTATTCAGCTTGTGATGCACTATGACCCTCAGATCACTTTCCACAGTACTCCTTCTTAGACAGTCATTTCCCATGTGTGCAACTGATTATTCCTTCCTAAGTAGAATACTTTGCATTTGTTTTAATTGAATTTTATCCTATTTACTTCAGACCATTTCTCCAGTTTGTCCAGGCCATTTTGAATTTTAATCCTATCATCCAAAGCACTTGCAACCTCTCTTAGCTTGGCATCATCCACAAACTTTATAAATGTACTCTCTCTGTCATTATTTAAATAATTAGTGAAGATATTAAATAACCCAGTAGTGATACCTGCTCATTATACCTTTCCATTATCATTGTGAAACGTAACTATTCTCTGGGAATGGTTTTACAACTATTTATGCACTCCCATTGTAGTAGTTCCATCTAGTTTAATATTTCCTAGAAGGTTATGCAAGACAATATCAAAAGCCTCACTAAAATCAGGATATATCATATTTACCACTTCCCATTCATTCACAAGTCTTGTTACACTGTCAAAGAAAGCTATTAGGTGGCCTTAACATGATTTGTTCTCAACAAATGCCTGCTATTGCTTACCATCTTCTTATCTTCTAGATGTTAGCAAACTAATTGCTTAATTATTTGCTTCATTATCTTTCTGGGAATTGAAGTTAAAATGACTAGTCTGTAATTCCCTAGATTGTCCTAATTTCCTCTTTTATAGATTTGCAGTAGATTTGCCCTTTTTCAGTCCTCTGGAATCTCTCCCATCTTCTACAACTTTTAGAAGATAATTGCTAATGGCTCAGATATCTCCTCAATCAGCTCTTTAAATATTCTAGGATGCATTACATCAGGCCCTAGTGACTTGAAGACATCTAATTTGTCTAAGTAATTTTTAACTTGTTCTTTCCCTTATACACAACTCCAGTCCCATTTCAGCCATCCAGATAAAGTTTAAATGGGACAAGGTGTTGCACTGCTCTCTGTACAGGGGTAAAATTTCAACCATTCTGCAATAAGTATTAAAACGAAATGTAGCATTCCCCACATGAGGCACCTTTGTCAAGCTTCAAGGAAGATTAATTAAAACATTTCCAACAGTATCTGAAGCAATAAAAGCAAAATGTGAAACTAAGAAAAAGTGAGAATTTAATATTCAACAGTTAAAGTGTACTCTATGTTCTCCTGTGCCTTTGAGTCTGTCCTTGGTGTTGTAAGCCCAGTAAAAGCACGTTGATGCAAAGCTGTCACATTCAGATAATATCTCTTTCCACAGCAGTCAATTTAAAAAAAGGAAGTATTTAGCTAAAATTATTTAGGATATTACTGGAAATACTGACCAATTTATGCTTCATTAGCCTTTTAAGCACATTCTGCTAACAGTCTAACACACAGTCATAACTTTGGCCTTAGGTAATTTGGGAAAAGAAACAGCAAGCTGTGTGGGAATCAGTCCATGATTCCACTCTACAATAATTACTGGTGACGTTCTAACAAGTTTTATCATGGGTATTCTAGAAATATAAAATATTAAGAGTCTAGTCCTGCTTCTATTTAATGTAATAGGAGTTTTGCTATTTCTTTAATGTAAGCAGGATTGGATGCAAAGTCCACTCTAAATGAATAAAAAGGAGAACAGTGAAATTTAAGTAATACCTAAGGATAACTAAAGTACAAGACAAAGACCAGAATAGTGCACCATGGGTTTATTGATGGCAGCAATAACAATTTCATATGTAAAAAGTATTTTGCTTCATATAATTAAGAACTTTTAAAAAGTCTCTTTGTGCTGATCTGCTCTGGATTTCTCCTGATCATACCAGCCATCTTTCTTATATCCTGTTCCTTAGGAAAATCCAGAAGTTCTGCTAGAAGTCTTGAGCAATGGAGAGAGAGAGGAGTGTTGATGACTTTTTCCCTCCCAAACGAATTGCTAAATGAAAAAAATAAGAGATATAAATGATAAATCTGTCTTTGCACAATGCGTACTTCACTATTTTTCATCCAAAAAAGTATATATCTATTCTACAGGTTGAACCTCTCTAATCCAGAAATATCTGTCATCCAGAATGATTTTAGTTAGATGGATGTCCAGTTTTCATGTGTGTGGCCAAGTTTCCCAGGGTCTGAAAGTTTGTTTACAGTCCTGGCTCTCAGTGCTCTTATTTAGCTCCAATTTACTCCTAAATGTCCTCTAACAGCACTATAAAAGCAGTGGAAGTGTTGGTAATTCTGCTAGACAATACTGACCTCCCATGGTCTCGAAAATTCTCTCTTTCAGGAACCGGTCAGGTCTCGAGGGTTCCGGACTAGAGAGGTGCAGCTTGTATTGTACTTACAGAGAAATAACCCTTTATTTAAAATATTTTTGGCCCGCCTCTGCTTTTAAAATATTTGAGGTGGCTACAAAATTAACAGAAAGGATATAATCCAATGCAATCCAATGTAACTGTGCTACAGAAAACAAAACAACTCTCTCCCAAACACTTCCAAGCAATGACAGCCTATAAAAATGACATTTATATTTTGGTTTAGAACAATTATCACTAAGCAAAGGGAGGTCTAAAAAATAAATAAATGTTTTTTACGATCAACTCAGCCACTCTCCAAGACACTCAATGCATGAAAGCATAGGCATTTTCCTCTTTTAGTTATTCACCTCCCTCCCCCGTGCACTACATTACAATGAGGTTATCGCTGGTAAAGGTGGACTAGTCGGTATTTTAATTCAAAGTCAGGATCCTGATTCTGATACAATACTACATAGAGTGAGTAATGGTATGTTAAAACTGTTCTTGGGGTACAATCATTTATTTTATGATGAAGAGTTTATTATACACTTATCTGATGAAATTATTTTAATGTTAGTTTATAAATCGATGTTCTATACTGAGTTAGTAATATTGGAGATTGCTTTGTTAGGGCTTGTTCTGTCATGTTAGACATCATTGTGCTATTGCATGAGTGAGGTACGTGTGTATCTAAATAGATAAAAGATGCAGCAAATTACAAAAGAGGGAATGAAAAAACTAAGGTGCCAGCATAATCAAGACCCTGAGGCCCTGATGACTGAAAAGTGCAGATTGACGGGCCGAAAGTCCAAAAGGTATCTACCCCTAAATCAAGAACAAGATAAGCAGATGGAAGATAGCTGTGAAAACAACCAGCTTGTGATTAATAATCCTAACACTGACGATGAAAGAGAACTGTGAAAACAACATATTTGTGATTAATGATCGATCCAAGCATGACATAGCAAAATCTATAAGCTAAAAGACTGGTGACAGCAAGGGGGGGGAAGGGGGTTGGGTTCATTCTGTAACAACGGAGCTTCGGTATGCATCTGACAGAGGTCCTAAAAAAAGATACCAACAAGGCCTGTCTGATAGATGTCTTAACCATACTTGAAAATACATCTCCTGAAATGTAAAGATAATCTTTTCTTCATCCACCTACACCTCAGGCCAATTTCCTTTATAGATTCTGTTGGATTCCTCCCACATTCCACAAAGCAATCCTAGTAAAATAGAACTTTCAGATACACTTCAGTGTCCAAATGGATTAGTAAAACACATAGTCCTAAAATGAAATACAATCTCGAGATGGTTAAAAGTGTAACCCATTTCTGGAAAGTAAACAGCTCTGCCAATTTTTCAAAAGATTCTTGCAGACATTGAATGGGGGGGGGGGAGGAAGGAGGGTGCAAAGGAGGGAATTAGCTTGAATGACAAATTCCATAAGAAGACTGTTTTACTTGGAATCATAATTTTAGCTAGTCTCATGGGGTAGCGATGTTTGTCTGTATCTACAAACACAGCAAGGAGTTCTGTGGCACCTTAAAGACTGACAGATTTATTTGGGCATAAGCTTTCATAGGTGAAAACTACATCTTCAAATGTATGGAGTCATCTGAAGAAGTGGTTTTTAACCACAAAAAGCTTATGGCCAAATAAATCTGATTAGTCTTTAAGTGCCACAGGATTCCTCATTGTTTTTATATTATTGAGTTTATAAATGTAATGCAGGCTCACATTTAGACAGACATATATCCTCCTGTTGCTTCTCCTATTATCTTTGGTATCACTTCACTTCTTTTCCTAATTACAGAATTAGAGAACAAAAAACTGTAAATACAATTTTGCCTTAAAATATTAATTTTTTTGGTGTAAAAATGGAATACTTTTGCCATGAATTATAATAAAGATTTTGCTCCTTGTAATCATTTTCTGTGTTTGATATTGGAAGTTTCGCAAATACAATCTCAAAGTTAATAATAAAAATGAAAGTTGGTTATCATCAGATTTAAACATGTTATTAATATAAAACATGCACACAAATTCACAAACACCAGTGTATAATTTTCACATTTTAAAATAGCTTAAATTATTCATAGTTACTGACATTTCACATAATACGCAAGACAAACAACTCATTTAATTTTTTTAACCTTGTGCAACTGAAGATTCATATTAGTGTGCAAATGATCTAGAATCATAGTGATTTGCAAAGACAATGAATATTGGATATGCATAACCCCGTTACATTTTATATTTGAACTGCATAAATAAAGACTAAACTACATAGGGACTGATAACATTAGCCAAGGTACCACTGGCTATTAAATACATTTGGCCAATAACCTTATTTCCCTGCTTCGTTTTTGCTGCATTTCACCACCATTTTAACAGCTATTCCAGCCAAGAAATCTTTCCCCCATGCTTCCAGTTTGTCAGAAACTGACACCAGGCTTCTGGTGAAGCTGTGTGTATGGTCTCAGTAAGACCCATAATTCAGGGAATGGACCCTGAATCTATTGTGCTATGACAATAATTCTGAGAAGCCAGCAGCAGAGGGAATTGAGCAGATGGAATCTCAGTGCAACGGCAGTTTCTTCCATAATAAAGTGCATGAATTTATGGAGTGGCATGATTGAATGCACTGCCTGGGATATCCTACTATAAATCCAGCCCAGGGCACAGGCTGATATGGAACCATTGTGGACACAGCTTGCATGGGTCTGGTCTGGGTAGGATTTTGCAGAGGGGATGTTCCACCCATACTATGCAATGAATACCACTAGTGTTTCTGAGGTGAGAGGACACGGACTTTTCTTGGTCATATGCTAAATTACCTTGCTGTCTTGGGAATTTTCCCTTTAATTTTGGCAACTGAGCATTCAAAATTTATTTTTTACTCATGTTTGGCACTTTGTTTAGTGTCTTGCTCCACCCACAAAAGCTCATGATACTATATATATATTTTTTGTTAGTTTCTAAGGTGCTACAGGAAAACTCATTTTTTTTAAGTTACAGGCTAACATAGCTACCCTTCTGAGACTTCGATAATAGAATGATTTTAAAAAACTGAGATTATTTAATTTAGTGAAATGAAAAGAAGAGATTTAAGGGGCAACCAAAATTAACTATCATCTTACCCTCCTTCATATTGCAAGAACAAAAGGATATTGAGTTAAAATGAAAGTCAACAAATCTTAGTCTCTAAAAAGAACATTTTGCCTTGAGATAAATTGAGGCCAAGAGTGAAATCCTAGAATTTCGCATTGGCCGCTCTGGGGCCAGGATCTAATTTCTAGAGTATAAAGGATTCAAAAAAGTATTAGGCATTTATATAATTAATGATAACATTCTCAATTACATAATAGGTAAAAATATAGAAGGGGGGATGGGTAGCAACCCTCATATTTCCCAACATAAGGAAACCACTAACTGATGAGTTTTAGAAGAAACTTTTTCCAATGAGTAAATTATTCTATCAGGGTACATCAACACTATATAGATGGAAACTGCCGCTCTCTATCTTCCAGGGTTTGAATTAGTGGCCTAGTTAAGATAGCTAATTCAAAGTGAGAGGGACACTCCAGTTGATGCTGGTAACCCTGCTTTCATGAGGAGTAAGGGAAGTTGAAGGGAGAGTGTTCTCCCTCTGAGTTCTTGTAGTGTGGACAGTGCCAAAAGCCAAGTTAAACTACTGTGGCTTCAGCTACACAATGTAGCTGAAGTTGCTATCTTATTTCGACCTTGTTCTGCAGTTTAGACATACACTCTATGGCAAATAAGATCTTCCTAACGTTGCAAACTGTCTAATGTTTTTTTTAAGGATCTCTCTAAATTATAGTTAGATGGAAAAATATCTGCACGAGAAAGTTAAACACACTCTATAGTTAGTAATTAAATTATGCTAAGAAAATTGATAATCATAATTTATTTTAAAATAGGGGAATTTTTAAAAGGTGTCTCATGAAACTAACTACAATTGCTCAGCATGTTTTATCCTAAGTCCTAATAATAAGTCCCTGAAATATCACTATACTTTACCCTCATAATTAAAAATTATTCTGCAGCTGAAGAAATTAGATTTTTCCTTTTTCAGTTCATCATAGAAGCTATTTATTTCAACATTTGCTGAGAAAGATACATCAGATAGCTGCTTCTCTCCCAGAACTTGGGGTTTTAAAATACAGTGAAGAAGAACGGATTAGTTAAAAAAGTAGAACAAACCAGATGGAAATGTGGGATATGATTGGAGGACTAACAGCACCCAGGTTTCATTATCCTACATTCTCATTGCAAAGTAGACAGACTACCAGCCCGAGCTGAAGTGAAACCCTAACTAAAGCCATACCTGCTAATTGTCTTAAAAGCACCGTCAAAACTGGGTTAGGGGTCTTCAGTATGGAGAGAAGAGGATTTGGGTTGAGACCAACATTAATCGAGACTAATTCTGTAGTGAAACAATACTCTAGAAAATGGACCTTGAAAAGGAATTTAGAGCAATATATACCAAGCGATGAGAGGAGGAAGAGGACAGAAAAAACCAACCACAAAATAAAGTACTTGCTCAATCAATATAAACAAGAAAATGAGAGGCAAGTGAAAAAGATTCAGTGGTTAATGCTTACCAAACATGATGAATTTTAAGACCTATCACTTCACTCATTATAGACTCTTGATCAACACTTAAAAATTGAAGGATTTATTAGATCCTCAAGTAAGAAAAAAAAAGCTAACACACAGGGCATACTTGGTAACTCAGCTGTTACTGCATCATAGTTTTAATTTGGTAACATCATGCTTTTTGAGTATCTAGAGCAGTGTTTCTTAAACTTTTTAAGACCAAGGAACACCAAACAATTTTTTTTTATGAGGAACACCAAGAATTTTTTGTTGAGAAGGAGAAAAAAAAAGGGGGGGGGGGAGGGTCGGGGGGAAGTTATCGAGCAAAAAAAAATAAATAAAAAAAAAAGGTTGAAGGTCACCTGCCCCTTTAAGGGCGGCCATTTTGAACTCTGTAGTTCTCCGCAGCACAGCTCTGACTGCCTCGCAGCACACCACCGTGTTGCGGAACACAATTTAAGAAACACTGATCTAGAGATTATATGGTTTGCTTTTTTTAATTTTGTTAGCATAGATGCCAATTAAATTTTCAGAGAATGAATCATCGAAATTTTAAAATCATAAACGACTAATAAATTAATATACTATGGCTACAATGAGACCTTCACTAACAGTTCAGACAGTGAAGATTTGCAGTTCTTTGTGTGAGCTTAAGTCAGGTATCCTTGCATATGACACTTCCATGTTTGGTCCACTGAGACCTAGACTCTAAAACGAGAGTTGTGAACTCTTTGTTGGGCTCAGCAAGTCAACACAAAAAGAGAAGTTACTTGGCTGTGTACATGGCTCATAATGGGCCAGAGCGTGAGAGTCTTGGATCAAGGAAGATAATACTGATTTCAGTAGGAATTTCACCTATGTATCTGAGAGGAGAGTTTGGATGGTTGGACATGGAACACAAGAAACAGGCATCTGGACAGGAAAAAACAGGAGCAGTCCCCTGGCAACAAATTCTACAGACTGACTGTAACTTGTATGAAGGAGTATTTCCTTATGTTCTTTTTAAACCTGCTGCCTACTAAATTCATTGGGTGACATACGGTTAATGTGTTATGTGAGGGAATAAATAACACTTCCTTTTTCACTTTCTCCACGCCATTCACGATTTTACATACTTCTATTATATACCCCCTTAGACATTGCTTTTCTCAACTGAACAGTCCCAGTCTTTTTAATCTCTTCTCATATGGAGGCTGTTCCATATTCCTAACATTTTATTGCCCTTCTTGGTACTTTTTTCAAACTCTAATATATCTTTTCTCAGATGGAACAGAAAGAATTTGATTCAATATTCCAGGTGGAGAAATAGGATGGACTTACACTGTAGCATTATGGTATTTTCGGTCTTCTTATCTATCTTTTCTAGAGGTTCCTAATACCCCGCTGCCTTTTTTGACTGCTGCTATACATTGAGTGGACACTTTCAGAGAACTATCTACAATGACTCCAAGGTCTATTTATTGAGTAATAACAGATAACTTGGGACCACGTGGTGCCACTTCCCCTCCACATGACATACTCTAATATTCCTATATATTTGTACTCTGGTATTATCATGTCCAATGGATTATCATGATTCCACAACGTTTCTGCGATGCCAGTTATATCAATGACCTAATTTAATACCAGGCACTCAAGTTCACCCATCTTTTAAGACTCCTTGCAGTTGTATGAAAGCACTTATAAAATTTATCACTATTTAGCTCTATGCCTTCATGTGATATAATTAAATTGGATTCTTGTTTGTCTGCATTTCTTTAATTCCTGCCTGTACTTTTATCAACCTCTATTCCTCATCTCTTGAATAGGATATAGAGTATCCCCATTAATAAATCCTTCCCTAAGGGATGTGTCTATTCAAACTACGTGCTCCTCCACATATGTCAGCTTCCCCGCCCCCCGGCTTTGTTTAAAAACTTCTCTGTGGCATTTTTAATTTTGCATGCCAGCAATCTGGTTTCATGTTGGTTTAGGTGGAGCCCAAACTTCCCGTATAGGTTCTTCCTTTCCCAAAAGTTTCCCCAGCTTGTAATAAACCTAAATCCCTTCTCCAAACACCATTATCTCATCCACTCATTGAGTCTCTGAGATTCTGCCTAACTAACCTACCCTGACTATGGAACCAGAAGCATTTCAGAGAATACTACCATGGTGGTTCTGGACTTCAATTTTTCTTAAAAACCCAAATTTGGCCTCCAGAACCTCTCTTCTGCCTCTCCCTATGTCAATCGTGCTTACATGTGCCACAACTGAGCATTGTGCATGAGTTGATCTAGATGGCGTGAAAGGTCTGAAACTTTTGTACCCAACTGGCAATTCACCAAGAGATTCTCCCGGTCATTACTAACCCCACTATCTGCATTTCCAATAAATGAATCCCTCATTAGTATTATCTGTCTTTTCCTAATAACTGGGATTTCTTCCTAGAAGAGGTATCTTCTGTGAGAGAGAATATTGTGACATCATCTGAAAGAAGGGTCCCAAGTACAGACCACTCCCCAGTAGTAATGCTGGGCAGGCAGGGGAAGCTCCCATGTCCTGACCCAGCTCCCAGGAATGAGTGCTGGGTGGGGGGATAGATTGAAGCAAGCCCCCTATGTCCCAAACCCCTTTTTCCCCACAGAAATGCTGTGGGGGAGGGGAAGAGAAAAGGGGAGTGGATTGGGGGTGGAGGAAGTGAGATGGGGTCCCACTTGCTTTGGGTCAAGGACCCTGATCTGCCTCTGTGAACACATGCCACCTATCACAAGGCAGGCAAACATATATACTGCATTCAGTGCAATAAACTGGATCGATCCATTCCGCTGTTAATATTCAGATATACCACATCAAAACATTCAAGGAAAAAATGCCAAATATATATTTTTATCTGTCTATGTTTAGTCTACAAAATTATGCCAGCACAATTTATAACCTAAACAAGATATTATATTTCTGAATCAAAGCAGAACAGTATCAAATTTATTCTCCAAAAGCTTTTTTCTCTGTCTGATAGCAAAGGGTTGATTCTGAAAAAACAGACAATAGTAAATTTTTATTTTAAAGATTACACAATGTTTTATCATTACCTAGACAAAATATTTTAAAGGAAAATACGAAACTTTTTAATTGAGTATAATTGTTAAAACCAAGTATTTTACAAAGACACTTAAACACTCTAGTACATGCATTAAGCTGTAATAATAGTCATTTCTATGTGTGGGTTTTTGGCTTAAGGCCTCATAATACTACTGAAAAATGCTACTTTTACAATACAAAGCAGGTCATGTCATGTTATTGCTTACTTATTTTAATAAAACTTTTTATAAGAAACACCCATTCTTCCCCTTAGGAACTTTAAATTGTAAATATGGTCCTAGTATTGTATAATAGCAATTACTATAATTTATTGTACTCATTCAATCTGCTCAGCACTGGCAACTCAACACTGAAGGCCCCCCGGGCAACCCTGTCATTGGCAAAGCTTCAGAAAATAATTTGACAAAGTTATTTTTCTTTTTAAATGCAGTAACTCTGAAGAAGTCATATTATAACCACTAGGGTACCGGATATACTTTTGTTGAAACTGAAACCCACAAATAAAATGTCACCATCATATATTTACCTTTTATTTTTTCCTATTAGTTTCTAGCCCTTGGGGGGCTGATAAAACTGTTGGGTTGGTCGCGTGGACCGTCTTGGCTGGCCATCACCTCCTCTGCGGAACTCTAGAGTTTGCTCATAAGCATCTTCCTCCTCCTCCTGCAGGTAAACAGCATTGTTTTAAATGTAGAGAGTAAATAAATGTATTATATATTAATAGAAACTGCTGCTTTTATGCTGATAATCACACAGGAAACTACCATGATGTGGAAATCACCATAATAGATCACTCTTTCAAACTGTTTCAAAACTAGATCTCAGAAACAGCAGAAATAGATATAAGGGACCTGAAGCAGAGACAGACATATATAAAATTACAAATTCTTTTTGAAAAGTCATACAAGCAATATAATCAAGAAGCAAGATAATTTTGCCCAAACTAGTGACAGCCGGAGAAAGTAGCTTGAAAGATTAGAAACATAAGCAGAATGTAACAAAGAGAAATTCAACAAGGAAAAATGCAAGTGACGAAATCTTGGGAGATATATTCAGAAATGCTGATCTGACACAGGAGCAGTAATGCTGTAGAGACCAACAAGCAATAGTAGACAGCATATTAGATATAAATTTGTGATGTGCCGTGGTAATAAAAATAGACTCTCTACACTCAGAGGCACCAAGTAATGGCACAGAGAAGTAATTACACACCTAGAACATTGCATTCTGTCCCGGGCACTTAAAAAAAAAAAAAAGAAAAAGATATTGACAAATTACAGGGAGTTCACAGAAGAGCAACAAAAATAATTAGGGGGTTGGAGAGATTGATTTATGAAGGAAGATTAAAAGAGCTAAATATATAGCTTCTCTAAGAAATATTTTAAAGCACAAAATGTTAGCTGTCTACAAAATTTAAAGGGTGTATACATTAAGAACAGGAAAGAAATATATTGTGTGGCTCAAGAGGACACAATTAAGAAAAATGGCATGACAAAGGGATATTTAGGCTTAATACCAGGGGGGAAAATACTGACATGAGTCCCTGGTCACTGATCTGAACTGCTTGAAAAACTGGTGCAAGCAAACAATATGTACTTTAATACAGCTAGATATAAATGTATACATTCAGGAACAGAGAACACAAAACTCTACTTGCAGGATGGGGAACTATATCCTGGGAAGCAGTGACACTGAAAAAGATTTGGGGATCATCATGAATAACCAGTTGAACATGATCTCTCAGTGTGATACTATGGCCAAAAGAATTAATGTGATTGTGGGATTCATAGTGGAAATCTTGAGTAGGAGTAGAGAGATTATTTTACCTCTGTATATGGTACTAGTGTGATCACTGTCAGAATAGCGTGTCCAGTTCTGGTATCCACAATACAAGAATATTCTTCAAAAATTGGAAAGGGTTCAGAGAACAGTCATGAGAATCATTAAAGGATTAGAAAACAAAGAGCTCAATCTATCTTAAAAAAGAGACATTTAAGAGGTAACAATTACAATGTGTAGGTAGCTACATGGGGAACAAATGTTTCATAATGATCTCTTTAATCTAGCAGAGGAATATACAACATGTTCCAATGCCAGGAAGTTGAAGCTAGACAAATTAAAATGGGAAATGAGTATATTTTTAACCGTCAAAGCAATATAACTACTGGAATTATTTACCAGTAGTGAATTCTCCATCTCTGACAAATTTTAAATGAAGACTTAGATGTTCTTCTAAAGATGTGCTCCAAGCATTATTTTGAGGAAGTTCAAAGGCCTGTGTTATATAGGAGCTCATACTAGATTATCACAATGATCCCTTTCAGACCTTGGAATCTATGAATCTGTGACTGTTAAACAATCCCTCACAGCAGGAAGTGAAAGCTCAAGTTTTTGAGATATTAAAGGTAGCCTGGATGAAGTGTGAGAGACTGTTTAACAGTCACAGATTTATAGATTCCAAGGCCTGAAAGGGATCAATGTGATAATCTAGTGCCTGGAGCATATCTTTAGAAGAACATCTAAGTTTTGATTTAAAAAGTGTCAGAGATGGATAATTTACTACTGGTAAGTTATTCCATTGGTTATATTACTTTGACAATTAAAAACAATCCTGCTCTGGGGATTGACAAGATGACCAACACAAGAAGATGTCTCAAAGTGGAGTCTCCTCATCAAATACATATTCAGTTCAAGAAAACAGTTATTTTTTACTGAGGAGTTTTTCAGAGAAGTAGGATAGCGAGATTGTGAAAAGTGGAAAAAAGGGGGCATTAGTGGTTGATCTCCATCCTTAATCCTATGTTATCCATCACTGACTATCAAGTAGAGGAGACTAGTATATAACTTTATAAGCAAAAAACTAATAAAGGGCTACAGGGAAATGTTAGCTCAAGAGACAGAATAGAAATCCTGCACAGTGAGTAAATCACTTTTGGTTCCCTCTTGCTGGTTGATTTCCTCATCATGAACAGGAATGTAAACCCATACAAGAAAGAGGACAAGGGAGAATTAGGATGAAAAGGCTAAGATGATGAAAAGCATCTTTAATTCTGTCAAATGCTATAATTAAGGCTTATTGGTTGCTTAAAAATTCACTAAGAATCCACAAGCCTTGAAAACTGATACGATATAGCAAAGTTACTCACCTTGGTGCAGTAACTGTCGTTCTTCGAGATGGTCCCCCGTGGGTGCTCCACTGTAGGTGCTGGGCTCGCCCTGGCGCCGCAGAATGGAGACTCTTCAGTAGCAGTACTCGGCCGGACCGCGCATGCGCGGCAGCGTCTCGCGGTGTTCGCGCTCTTTTCTGTGCTCGTGTGGTCCGGCCCCCGCCAGTTCCTCGAGGCTGCCTCGGAATCTGTGAAACAGTAGAAAGAGAGAGAGAGACCCCGAAATGGGGAGGAGGGGCGGGTAGTGGAGCACCCACAGGGACCATCTCAAAGAACGACAGTTACTGAACCAAGGTGAGTAACTTCACTTTCTTCTTTGAGTGGAGGCCCCATGGGTGCTCCACTGTAGGTGACTAAGCAGCAGTACTCTCATGAGCCGGAAGGTGGGATACGGAGTCCCTGTTTGTCTGCTGATGAGAGCACCACAGCGTCTAAGAGAGACACTTTTGTCGGATAGAGTGGTGTTTAACAAAGGTGGCATGTGAAGACAACGTGGCTGCTCTGCAAATGTCTTTCAGAGAAACTCCTTTGAGAAAAGCTGTTGACGCTGCCATTGCTTGTGTGGAATATGCTCGGGGTTGTGTTGGGAGTGGTAACCCCTTAGAGGCGTAAGACTGCGTTATACACGTGGTTATAAGTTTAGAAATACGCTAGGGTGATAACGGTTGTCCCTTACTTTTGTCGGCTAGAGAGACGATTAGCTGGTCAGTTTTCCTAAAACATCTCGTGTGGTCTATATAAAAGATGAGGGCTCTACGAATGTCTAGTGTATGGAGAGACATTTCATGTGGTGAGGAGTGAGGCTTAGGGTAAAAAGATGGCAGGATAATAGGTTCGTTGATATGGAAGGACGAACAAACTTTTGGTATAAATGCTGAATGAGGCCTTAAGACTACCCCGTCTTTGTTAAAGATAGTGTAGGGTGGTGTTGCCATTAGTGCTGATAGCTCACTGACTCTGCGTGCTGATGTAATTGCGAGGAGGAAAGCTAGTTTCATGGTTAAGGTGCGCAGAAGTATAGTAGCTAATGATTCAAATGGCGATGTGGTTAGGGCACTCAAAACAGTGTCCAAGTTCCATACTGGGGGAAAAGGTTTACGAGGAGGACTTATATTCGATAGACCTTCCATGAATCTCTTGGTAGTTGGGTGGGCGAAAAGGGAGGTTTCCTCAATAGGCTGTCGAAAGGCCGAGATCGCCGCTAGGTGAACTCTGAGAGAAGCTAACGCTAGGCCTGTGTTTATTAGATGTAGCAAGTAATCGAGGACATGATGAAGTGGAGTGGAATATGGGAGCAGTTTCTGCGAGGTACACCAGGAAGCAAATGGCGCCATTTTGAGAGGTAAGTATTTCTCAGTGTCTGCTATCTACTGTGAATGAGTATGTTTTGAATCTGAGTAGAGCAGAGGGATTTGGCAGGATTCAACCAACTAGAAGCCATGCTGTGAGTCGTAAGGTATGTATTTGTGGATGTCGTAATGTCCCTTGATTCTGAGTGAGAAGGTTTGGAAGGGTTGGCAACTGGTATGGTCTGCATGGTGACATGTGCCGAAGGAAGGGCCCATGCTGGTGCTATTAATATGACTGTGGCTGGTGCTATTAATATGACTGTGGTGCCGTCCGTTTTTTATCTTCTGCAGGACTCTGAGAATGAGAACTGCAGGTGGGAATGCATAGAGGAGAAGTCCGCTCCAGTTGAGGAGAAATGCGTTGCTGAGGGAGTCTGGACCGAGTCCAGGCCTGGAACAGTACTTCTGACATTTGGTATTTTGAAGCGTGGTGAAAAGGTCTGGGGGAGTGCCCCCACCGTTGAAAGAGAACATGGAGCACTCCGTCGTGCAGTTCCCACTTGTGCTCTGGTGCAAAATTTCTGCTGAGGAAGTCTGCCCAAATGTTCGTGATGCCAGGTAAGTAAGAGGCCACTGGTGTTATGCCGTGGCGAATACACCAGTTCCAAAAGCAGATCGCTTCCATGTAGAGGGAGCGGGAGTGAGCGCCACCTTAGCAGTTCACATAATACATTGAGGCGACACTGTGAGGATCCTCACGGTGGTATTGCGGATATGACTGAGGAAAGATCTGCAATCACTGAAGAATGCCCAAAGCTCCAGAAAGTTTACATGGAGCCGTGTCTCGGAAAGTGACCAGCGGCCTTGGATTGAAATGTTTTCCATTTGCGCTCCACAGCCCAGAAGGGAGGCATCCGTGGTTATGTGATGAGATGGCTGTTGTGCGTGAAAAGGCACACCGGCAAGGAGGTTCGCGTGGTTTGTCCACCACTGGAGCGATTGGGTAACAGATGCTGGAGTGGCTACTGACCTGTGGAGGTCGTGCTTCGTGTGGTCGTATACGGTTGCTAACCAATACTGAAGGCTGTGAAGACGTAGTCTGGCATAGCGGACGACATAAATTGTAGCTGCCATGTGGCCCGTGAGCTTTAGACAGGTAAGTACCTGGATGGATGGACTGCCTTGAACAATTGCTATGAGGTCTTGGATAGTCTGGAATCTCTGAACGGGTAAGTATGCTCTTGCCGTGATCGCGTCTATATGGGCACCGATGAATCCCAACTCCTGAGTCGGTTGAAAAATGGACTTTTGGTTGTTTATGAGTAGCCCAAGCGCATGGAAAGTTCTCAAGGTGGTCTTGAGCATACCGAGAACATTGGTGCAAGAATGACCTTTCAGTACGCAATCGTCTAAATAGGGGAATATGATAACCCCTTGACGGAGGTGTGCCGCAACTACCGTCAGGATTTTTGAGAATACCCTGGAAGCAGTGGAAAGGCCAAAGGGAAGGACCCTGTATTGGAAGTGACTTTTTCCGACTATGAATCATAAGAATCGTCTGTGCGCAGAGTGGATAGTGACGTGAAAATATGCGTCCTAAAGGTCGAGGGCCGCAAACCAGTCGTGCTGATCTAACACAGGTATTATCGAAGCGAGTGTCATCATTTGGAAAAGTTGTTTCCGTAAGAACTTGTTCAAGTTCCGGAGATCAAATATCGGTCACCATCCGTCCGACTTCTTCTGAGTGAGGAAATAACGGGAGTAGAATCCCCTGCCTGTGAATTGTGCTGGAACTGGTTCTATCGCACCAATGGAGAGAAGGTGGTCGACTTCAGTGCGTAGCAGAGTTTCGTGAGATGGGTCCCTGAAGACGGATATGGGGGGGAGAGGGGGAGAGAATGGGGGAACGGTGAAGAAGGGTATGGAGTATCCTGATTGGATTATTTCTAACACCCACCTGTCTGTGCTGATTGAGGCCCATTGATGGTAAAAGGGCCTCAGGCGGTGAGGATATTGGTGACCTTGGTGACTTTTGCTGGTATTTGCGTTTGTCTGCGTACCCTCGACCGAGGCGTCAATCTGCTGTTTGGTATTCATTGGGGTCTGAGTGCGATTCCCCTGGTTTTGATGCCTCTGTGGTCTTTGTCTGTTCCATTGGAGATCAACAGCCCTCTGCTGGTTCTGCCATTGTTGTCAGACATAAGGGTAGTCATAGTGTCTGTGATACGGAGGGTAACACCTACACCTATATGGAGGGATGTACTTACCCAGCGTCCGTAGTGTTGTGCGAGAGTCCTTGGAAGAGTGTAGCACACTATCAGTTTTCTCAGAAAATAGCTTGTCCCTGTCAAAGGGCAAATCCTCGACTTTAGTCTGGAGATCTTTGGGGACTGTGGCCAATTGGAAGTAAGACGCTCATCGCATCACTACCGCTGTGGCAGTAGATCTCGCTGCTGTGTCCGCTACATCCATGGCTATCTGTAGGGCAACTCTGGCTGATGTGTAGCCCTCATGGACAACCTATTTAAGTATGGGCCGCTTTGCTTCCGGCAGATGGTCTATCAGGGGTGTGAGTTTCGTGAAATTGTCAAATATGTGGTTAGAAAGGTATGCTCTGTAGTTCACTATCCGGAGCGTGAGTGTCACAGATATGTACACCTTCCTACCAAGTAAATCCAATCGCTTTGTGTCCTTCCTCCACCACTAAAGAGTTCGGTTGGGGATGGGTAAAAAGGAACTCCATCCCCATAGGTGGCACAAAATATTTTCTGTCTGCTCTTTTGCTAGTTGGTGGAACAGAAGCCGGGGTTTGCCATATCTCTTCCGTGACCTCAGGTATAGCTTCATCAAGTGGTATGTCTATTTTTGCTGTGTTGAGGCTGAAGGTTTTTAAGGAGGCGGTGTTGCTTTTCCTTTATTTCATCTAGGTGTATTTCCTGGCTTATGGCTACCCTCTTGAAGAGTTCTTGGTATTGACGAAGATCGTCAGGTGGGGAGATTTCTCCCGGGATTATGGCCTCATTGGGTGAGGAAGAGGAACGGTCCATGGGGGAAGGCTCCTGCAGTTGGTCCTCTGTGGTGGAAAGCTGAGTATCGTCTGGTTCCGATGGTTGACACTGAGGAGACGCGGGTTGGCCTGTTGGAGTGGGAGGGGCCGGAGTTGGGGACTGTCTGGTTGGTGTGCAATCACAGCATGACCTTCCACGAGACCTAGAGAGGTAATAGTATGAGTGTCGACTAGGCGAGTGTCGGTGGTAGTAGCTGTCCGATAGTAAAGTCTTTCAAGAGGCGACCGTCGATCAAAATAAGTGTACCGAGATTGTTCCCAATGAGATTAACGAATTGAACGGGGTGAATGGGAATGGGCACACGAGGCTCTAGATGATGTTGGACACAGAGAATAACGACTGTGGTGACGATGATGATGGTGAGTCATGGCAGCCGCTAGAAATGGTGAAAGTAGCCTTTGCCTTGGAGAGCACGGGGATTGGTGCCGGTGCGAATCATGTAGTGTGGGGGACCTCAGTGCCGGTGGAGATGGCAACGGTGCCGGTGAAAAGAGCAACGAGCAGGAGCGTGAGTGGCTTCGGCGCCAATATGGACTCGGTGCGGTGCCGGGCACTTCGGTGTCAGGTGCATTGGTGCTGGGCGCGTGCAGCGTTGGTACCGCAGGGTTTTGCGTCGGGGCAATCGGTGCCGTATCGCGCACCGAAGGCGCAATCGGTGCCGGTGGTGAGCCCGGTGCCGCCGGTGCCTATGATGCTCTCAGCACAGATTCTGTCAGTGCCGAGGACGCGGCCAGTGCTGACGTAGATCTCGGTGCCGGTCTCAGCAGTTTCTTTGTTTCTAGCACTGCGGAAGCTTTGGGACGTGGTTTTGAAGTACCAGACGTCCCTGGCTTATCTCCCGAACAAACTCTGCTCTGTGTAGTAACTGGCAGAGATCTTGTGGGCGATGCCCTGTGCTTCTTAGAAGTCTTCGTGGTAGGGGAAGAAGCCCTACATTTCTGAGGCTGTGCGGAGGTGGCCGCGCTTCCAGAGGGTTCTGGTTGGAGTGCCTTATCAAACAAAATCATACGGAGCCTCATCTCTCTGTCCCGTCTGGCCCTAGCAGTCAGTTTTAAACAATGCGAGCATTTCTGAGGGACATGGGATTCTCCAAGACAGCGAATGCAGCAGGAGTGGCTGTCTGAGGCAGGCACTGCCTCATGACAAGTGTCACATTTCTTAAAGCCCAAAGGGGACGGCATTTCTTTCTTCTTTTTTTAATGGGATTTTTTTTTTTTTTAGAAAGTAACTAGTTAGATCTATGTACACTATTAACTATGGGATAAACTTGAAGGAAAAGGTATAGCGGGATAATAAACTGGTTACCAACAAAGGGAAAAAAAAGTCTTTTTTTTTTTTTTTTTTTTTTTTAACTAGGAGAATAACCAGAGGGATATTCGGGAACGAGGAGAAGAAAAAACTAGGAATAGAACGAGCTCACGCAAAAGTAGAGGAAGAAGTTGAGGAGAGCTGTTTACTCCGTCTGCAGCCTGAGGCGGTTGAGAGGAACTGGCGGGAGCCAGACCGCGCGAGCACAGAAAAGAGCGCGAACACCGCGAGATGCTGCCGCACATGTGCGGTCTGGCTGAGTACTGCAACTGAAAAGTCTCCGTTCTGCGGCGCAAGGGTGAGCCCAGCACCTACAGTGGAGCACCCATGGACACTCTACTCGAAGAACAACATACTTTTTGTCTCCTACAATACAGTATGGTTAGCAAAGAGTTAAGTGAAACACAGTAAAGTGTTCCATAATAAATGAGATCCAGCAAGAGTGATGTCTTATTTTCATAAAAGGACAAATCTATTCTATTTATCCAGAAAATTAATCTGCAATCTGTTTCCTAATCAGACAATGATTTGGAGGTTATTTTAGAAATGCATATTATTTTGAAAGATTTTTAGCTATCCAGCTGCTCAAATGAAGGTCCCCTTTGTATAAACTAGGTTCTTGGACACAGCTAAGTTTCCTGGGGCACAAATAGATTTGATTGCATTATGAAGGGAGAGGCAGTCTACAATAGCTATACAAGAAAATAAAACTGAATTTCCTGTACAGACTCAGAAGGGATATGTTACATCTGATGCATTCACCATATCCAAAAGCAGAGAACAGATGATAGCAGTATAAAAACTCATTCAAATTGATATACAGCATACTGCACCTAACACTATAACGTTCTTTATAACATGAAATAACATTAACAATCAATTTCTCACAAAATATTTGTGAGAAAGAAGTAACAAGAATGTGAAGAAGGGGAAAGAAGGGTGATTATTTTAATCTCTTTCATACAAATTATATCAAAGTTTTGCAAGGATATATTAGTAATGTATAACTTTTCACATTAATTACAGTAAGAGCAGAAGGACAAATGTAGGCACATTGAGTTGGAAGCAAATGAGTGGTTATTTTTATCATCTTGAATGCCTGTTTCTATTTAATCTTGAGAATAAACAATCACTTGAGTTAAACAAAATCATTGTTTTGGCTAAAAAGCAGCTCAAACCCACAAAAAGTAAAAGCTAGAAATTCTACACAACCTTTTGTGCCTTAGTAAAAAATGTTCAGACTGTAGGTTGGAAATTGAGGATTTGGATCTCTTTTCTTCTATTGTATCTATCTCTTTGTATCTATTTTTCAATAGTTCATGTCTGAAAGGGTCTGGCAATTATTTAGTCCCTCAATCTCCTGCAACAGAATAAACATGGTTGATTAGCTCTGAATGACATTCTGAGAGCTGACTACTAGTTTCACTTGCACAGAAGTTGATCAGTGTCTATGAAGATACAGCTGTAGTTTTATGGTCCCAATTCTGTGATGTGTTTTGAAATTTTTTAATTTTTTAACAGATGCTTTATATTGACCTTGTAGTTAAGTTTCAGGAGTGGGAGTCAGAAGATTGAGATTCTATTCCTGGCTCAGAGATCAACTTTATTCTTGACTTCTCACCAGTCACTTCAATCTTTTTGTATCTCTATTTTGTCTTTAGAAAAATGGGGACACAATATTTATTTCATAGAGGTGTTGCAACACACAGTTAACTTTTGTTAGTAAAGAACCAGGGGGGCTAACAGACTTGCCGGGCCCCGGGGTAAGGTGTGGGGGAGCTCTGCACTCCCAGAAGGGGCGGAGCTGGGAACAGCCAGCTCTCAGCGCCATCCAGAGTTCACTGTGCTGCCCCCTCTACTAGTCCTGAGAGCCGATCGGAGCCCACCACGTGGTGCAACAGCAGCGATTTAAAAAAAACCCCAAGGCTCTGAGTGCTACTGCTCTTGCAGTGGGAGCGGCCAGAAACCCTGCACCCTTTTGAGTCACCGAGCTCTGGGACAACTGTTCTCCTCTCCCTCACATGACCATTGGCAGGCCCGTAAAGAACTTTGAATATGGATGGAAGATGCTATAGAATAATAAAATGTTGTCTCTGCCTCTCATTAAGTCTCATTCATAGGAATGTGCAATGAAGGGCTAAATCATGACTTTTCGGACACTCCCATCTCCCCCTTCCCCTGCCCCTAGCCTACTATGGGGAGTCAAGAACTACTGGCAGCATTATACCCTCTTATTCCTTGCATTTCCTGAGTTTAAAGGATGTGATTATACCTATTCCCAAGCCCCTACACAATCCATGTTGCATCTCTTTCCTCTTCTCTCTAAAAAATTTCTATATTAAAACACAGTTCAAATAAACATAACACCACAAATTACTACACTAAATCCTTTTGACAGACTAATATAATGAATGCCATAAGTTTCTTTATGCTAAGATTCTCTGATTGCATCCCTTATTTTTTGTTAGTGACAAATTAAAATTTCAATTATAGATATTACTAGACAGAAGTTGAGTGGGACCAAGGAAAACAACATAAACAGAACCTTCCAAAAATACAGTTTGCTCAGCAACTGTTACCAAATATGCTTGACAAAACAAATGTGTTGATGGCCTATATGCTATGAAATCCTTTTCAGTTATCCACCTACAAGGTCACCTTCCATCAATCATTCTGTATTGTGAAAAGCTTAACCAAAAAAACCTGAGTGTTCTAGAAAGGGGAAGGAAACACATTTTTCACAAATGAGAGAACTTTACACTATTTACCAAACTATGTATTATTGTCATTAGATTCATGTTCTTGAAAACAAACTTAGTATTTATCAGTTTGGTTATTCTAAAACTGCAGATAAATCAAACACAATTAATGATATTTCAGCATCTAATTAACCCATTTTCTTTTCTGCAGCACTGAATTTTATAAAATACTGAACATTTCTCACCCTCTAGAGGAAAGAAAATAAGATCTATAATATTCATTTTAGAAATGTGTTTGTGTCTAGGAGTCTGTTTGTTCAAGAACTCCTCCTAAACAATAAGAGCTAGAACCACCAAATTTGGCACACAGCTTCCTCTTATCCTAACTTAAAACAAGGTCAGAGTTTGGTTGTGCCAGGAAAATGGGGCATGCAGGGAATGGGACTGTTTTCCAAAACATGGAAAGGAAGGGACTGAGAGGAGGGATGCAATATTCAGTCAATACTGGGGACAGTGATCACAGAGGAGAGCTATACTGGAGAGTGACCACTGCAGGAAGCTGTACTACCAAGACAGTGGCGAGCTGGGGCTGAAGCGTGTCATCTTGCCTGTCATCAAGATACAGCTTCTGCTGCTCCCTTCCCACCCCAGGAGAGGAAGGAGGAAAGAGAAAACCCCTGGCAGCCTCCCCACCATGGCAGGGGATGGGAGTGAGGAAGAAAGGCCTCAGTGCCCCCCGTCCTGGGAGGGGGAAAGAAGAAAGCCCCTGGAAGTCCCCCATCCTGGGAGGAGGGAAGGAAAAAGCCCTGGTGGCCCCCCTGTCCTGAGATGGGTAAGAGGGGAGGAAGCCTCCGGCAGCTCCTCCTGCATCCCCACACCGCAGCTTCCTGCTCTGAGGCCCCTGAATCCCTAAGGCCCTGCCATGACTCCTGCACTCCCCACACTGCCAGTCCCCTATTCGGAAGGACCAAGGCAATGCCGGGTAAGTCCTCTATTAACAAACTAAAGTAAAATAATTCCTAGGGCTTAATCATGAAACCCTATTTTATATCATAATCAGACAGTACTGACAGCATGAAATTATTTCAACTCTGAGATGCTGAAAACTTTAATAGGAAAGTTTCCTACATTTTCCATCATTGTCAATTTTCAGTTTTTATAAGCGTGTCTTTCTTTCTAAATTAGGGAGTATGAAGAACTGGAAGCAAAATGTTTTTTATACATTTATTCATTTTCCAAGAGCACAGAGACACCATCTAAGATTTTCTACCATTCCCTGACAAAGTCTTCAACATACAAAGACTACATTTTTAAGAGTAAAGATTTAACCTGGTCTGTCTATTAAATGTAGGTTTCTCTTGAACAGACAGATTAAACTGCACAGAATTGTTACTGAAGGTTTAGCAACGTATACTAGTATTTTTCAAAAGAATGTACTGAATCAGCCATTTCATTTTCTTTTTAACAGCCTAAGTAAGGCTTGAAGCTTTTCAGTAGTTGCCTATACCATGAAAAACACTACACATTATTTCACAGGATTTATAGTTTTCCCCTCAAGAAAGACCCAGAAACTAAATAATTTAAAGAATGAATTACCTTTCACCATAATGAATGGGGTCTCTCTGTAAGGATGACAAGCACTTCAGAGTAAAGGCCATTGATAAGGTACATTAAAGAGAGTTTTCACAATACCTGGCTTGTTTGTTTGCACAAAGCCTCTATTCCTAATGCTGTTGGTCGTTGGAACCCCAGAAACACAACACATCAGCCCAAATTAAAACTGAAAATTGAGTAAGACACATTTTATTTTCATTCCATTATTAACCGAGTGAAGAGCTGAAGGTACACACATTCTAATTAAGTTAGCTTTGCAATAATGCAGTCTGTTGTGAAACAAAAAAAAAAAACCAAAACACTTTTTTCCTCTTCTTTGAAGCCCTAGGTAAAATGAAAGGAGGCTTTGTAACAAGTGATAATGGCAGAGATACCGTTTACTAAACAACACGTCTTCCCTCTACTTTCCCAGCATCCTCTCCCAACACTTGCCTGTCTCTAATAGTTGGCTCTTCCCCTCTCCCCCACCATCATTTGTTAATGTCTTGTCCCTTGTTAGCTGACTGTCTTCTGACCTTCGCCTCGTTGGTTGATCTCAAACATTAAATAAACCGTCTCACTAACCAAGAGAGCCACTTGCTTGACCTTATTTTGAGTATGCAATTCTCCTTTTGTGATATCTGCATTCCTTCTTTGCCACAAGCCCTTGAGTACTGCCCACCCATCCATCCTTTAATGGCTACATATCCATTTATGCCCAGGACTTCTCTGACTCTCTAATTCATCTCCTTCTGTGGAATCTCAATCCTTCCATTCCTCTTTGTTTTCTCTGTTCAAATACAAAGTCCATCCTTTATGTCTTGAATCCTAGCTCATTTCCAAGATCCACTTCCTTGCTGCTGTTCCTGATCACCTCTGGAGAAAGTTCCATGACCACATAGACTATATATATTACACATTTCTGTCTCCTCATCTTTTTGTATATTGTGTATTTCCCTATATTGTAAGCTCTTTGGGTCAAGGATCACGTACCAAGGGCAATGGTCCCTGATCGTCCTAATCAGGACCTCCGGCTTGACTGTAACAAATATTATATAATAAAAAAAATAAGAAAATTACACCAGGATGAATCAGTTACAAAGCAATTAGCTAAATGCACAAACAGGAAAAAAAAAAAATGGTTACTGACCTTTTGTAACAATTGTTCTTTGGGATGTTTTACACACAACCATTCCAATATAGGCATGTACATGTCCTGAGTATAATGGCTGGATTTTTTTAAACCCTTATTGGTATCCATCAGGTTGGCTCTAGCCCACCCTGGTCCCAGGCACTCTTAGTGCCAATATCAGAGGTCCTGCTGAGCCCTCAACCTTTGGTTTCTTCTTACCAACCACTCCGAGAAAAGGGGGCTGATGGTGTGCAACACATAACCAACAATCATTAAAAAAAAAAAAAGGTCAGTAAAAGACAGCTACTTGTTTCATGACTGGTGATAGTCAAGTTGCGTTGCTCATGTCTAAAGTTTTTCCCCTAGCGTTACCCATAGGGCAGCACCTATAGCGACCCCTGGAGTAGCACCTGCTAAGTGCAGTTTAAGGGGCGCTGTGCAGTTTCCCCACCATCAGAACAGCTCTGCTTAAGACTTGGCTGTTGTCTTTACCCTGTTATTAGTCTTCTTCATAATTAGTTTATCCACAGTATACTTAAAGTTGCTTGTCCCCGGAAGGACTTCAACTGGATCGGGGGTGCCTTGCTGCTTCAAAAATGGAAGTTATTCCAGAATGAGCTGATTCTCACATGTTAACATCCTAGTGACCTAGAAAGGCTTGCTGGTTTGCTCTGTGGAGCTGTAAACTCCCTGTGGAGTAGACTTTCCTGCCAAACAAGTCCAGATTTTTGGGGTACTTCACCTTAGAAATATGTCCTGTTTGACCTTGGTGGTCCCTTTCTTTGGTGGCTACCATCACCAGGGATCCTGGGGGAGGGTGCAAGAATAGGAATTTGCAGCCCTCAGCAGCCACAAAATATTTTCACTATGTCCATTTAGCTGTCAACAGGAGAGAGAAACATGACAGCCACTCTTCTGGGTCCTGCCGCTGACAGGATGTCCAGGAGGCCACAAGTTCTTTCACTATCTCTGCCTAAATACCCAAATTTGAGACCACTCACGTTCTAGAGTCCTGGGGAGCTTTGTGGTCATCCTGGAGTGGGGATAGTTCAGTAGTCACCAGATTCTCCTCTGGGGAAGAGGAGATGGTGGGTAAGGCTTCTGCTCTCTCCTCTGTCAGCCAAGACCTGAGGGATGTGCTCATGTGGGTTGGTATTGAACTTGGCACTGGAGTCCAGGTCTAGTGTTTTGCACTGCAGTGCCAGCGGCACTCCACTCTCTGAGGCTACAGAATAAGAACACCCTCAAGACACAGCACTGGCCTGAGAGAAACTCCCATAGGTTCCAAAAAAGCCACTGCTTGGGTGCCAGCCCCCATTATCCCAATTGCCCAAGTGTTTAGAAGTACCACTGCACTAGATGTCTTTGTAGTGCAGGATGGCCATGAGGAGTGGCATAGACGGTCCTGATGGGGAAGAGTAGGCGCCAACCTCTGTCCCCAAAAAGGAAGACATGCTGCAAGGATACCATCTGATGCAGACCCTCTTGGTGCTGGTGAGTTGTGGTGTGTTGTCACTAGGAGTGAGGTGATCAGAGGGGGTTTAATGCTGGAGAGCGGTCTCAGTACTATTTAGAGGCTTGGGGAGTGGTCTCAGTGCTATTCAGAGTCTTGGGGAGAGCTCTCTTGACAGTGTGGGCAGTGCTAAAATCTGGATGTCAGGTGATCCTGGTACTGGCAGCTTGAAGAAGTCCCTAGCCGCTACACATGTTCAGGTGGATGGTACCCTGAACTGCCTGGTACACTGTCTGCTAAAGGATGATGAATCTCTTGCCAAGTTATATGGGACTCGTGTGGGTGCGAGTGCTGCTGGTGAGGGCTCTAGTGCTGTCAGGGAGGGAAAACAACTCAATACAGGTCTTGCACTGTAACAGTCACCTTGCTTGCCTCCTTTTGGTATTAGGGAGTGACTTCTGTCTTGGTGCTTTCAATGCCTCTTCTTGGGCAATGACAAAGAAGAGCAGTGTAGAGAGCTCCTAATGGCAGAAGGCATTCTCTATCCAAAGCAAAGGTGCTCGGTGAGGCATTTGATTGTACCACTGATGTTGGTCTCAGTGTTCCCTCCATCAGGACCTTCAGCCTCACTGCCTGAGTGTGGGGCTTGAACTCCTTGTAGATCTGATAGCAATCATTCCTGTGAGCTTCCCCTTAAAGCCCACGGTGGGCAGTTTTCAGCCCATGGGGGTTCTGTGTGTGGCCCATGAAACATTTTGTTTACAACTGCCCATCTGCAGGATTAACCAGATTCTGCTGGATTCCATCCATGCGGTTTATTTCCTAATGGATAAAGTGACACACATGTAAAGCAAGGGCATGTGACACAAGGTATATGCTGACAGCATACAATTGACCTATGCTGACAGCACACAACTGACTATTGGAGCTGTGCACCCCCTCTGCATCCAATGAAAGTGCTTCTATTGTTCAATCGGCATATCCCACAAATTCTAGGTACAAAGGTGCACTCAATAAAACTACTGTATCCCAGGAGAATGTCTTGGTTATGACAATCTTGTGGCCCACTCACTAGTCTAGGTTTCCCATCGCTGCCCTAAGCAGTAGAGGCAACCTGAATACGGGTCACTCAGTGGCATCGACTTGCCATAGGAGGAGCAGGGCTTACCCAGTGACCAAGGCATATCCTAGTGTTATGCCCATACAAAGCACACAAGATCTTTTGTAGGGGAGGAGGCATTTATTGAGCATTTACGTCACATTTATTGAGAATACAACAGTTAGCATATGCTTTTCAGTCGCCCCCCCCACACACACACATCCCATGCACACAGTCCCGCCAGTCGATGTTATAGTTACCAGTCCAGAGTCTGGATCAATCTAGTGGCCAGCCAGATTGATTGCAGAGGGGAGCTGGGGTTTGTCGGTCACGATCTGATGCTCCTGGAGTTGGTGGCAAGACGAACCCAAAGTCCCATGGCAAAGCACCCTGTTCTTATAATCCTCTTTTCTCTATTAAAGTCTATGGATTTTGCTGTGTCAGTTTGTGACTGGTTACTCCTTAATTAAGAACATAAGAACGGCCATACTGGGTCAGACCAAAGGTCCATCCAGCCCAGTACTCCGTCTACCGACAGTGGCCAATGTTAGGTGCCCCAGAGGGAGTGAATCAAACAGGTAATGATCAAGCGATCTCTCTCCTGCCATCCATCTCCACCCTCTGACAAACAGAGGCTAGGTAACTGGTGTTATCTTTTGACGTTAACATTCCAAAACACCTCCGAGAGGGTCATCCTGTCCTGGATTGAGTTAATCTATTGTCTTTAGGGGTGCCAGCTCTACCTTAAGGTCATCAATCTGCCCTTCCTTAAACATGGATGCTCACTGCTGGTTCTCTGGCATCGATAAGTCTCATTAAATTTCTTCACCCATCCTCTCTTGACCATCTGGTTTTAACAACGGCCTTCACACCTTATCTTTTTCTGATGCATACATTCCTCATTCACACAAACAGTTTTTTACAGAGACCTTCAAAGGTATACAAACAGCAGTGTTTTATATTGAGCAATAAAAAAGCATTGTAAATTAAACCTTACTAAATCTTGTAATCAAAACAGTTCACATTGTGGCCCGGGCCTTCAGCATTCCTCTAATCTTATTAACAGACACAATACAAGATCCTGCCTCTTAGTTACTAAACCTTAAAACAAAGAAGTGTACATTTAACTAAAGGGCCTAATGGTCTGTCCCTGCCTTAACATCGGTACAGACACTGGCAGTCTGTACGGTGCATTTCTACCAATGCCCCAGAGAGTCATAAAGAGGGTGGCTGGCAGGATGAAATTAAGTCATACATTACTACATTATTAAACCTGAAATATAAATATAAAATCCCACTCCTACACTAGCACTGAAGAGCAGACAAGCCTCTCCAACAAGTATAGCATTGTCTCAGAACAGTAACTACTATACTCACCAAACTAACTATTATAAATTATATATACAACAAACAAGAGAAAGCCGCTGGAAAAGAATGCTGAAACAAGGGAAGGTCCAGCAACTGCAATGGGTGGTAAAAAAGGACTCGAAGGGTGCAGGATCAGCAGGGCCTCTTATACCAACCTTCTGAGGATGTGACACCAGAGAGCCGTAGAACCAACCCAACAGACACCACTGACTGAAGGAAACATTTCTGGTAACCGAGCTCAGGGCGTGTACATATGTAAGCTGGAATGAATATGGACAAGCACTCCAAGAAGGCCAACTACTGTTATAACTATTCGGGATCAGTATCGGAGAGTGAGGGTGGAACATATTAGCATTCTTTAGGTATTTGCAATAGTTCATGTCTTTGAAAAAAATGTCAAAATAAATCATACAGCATTTGCACTAGCATTACGTGAATTTCATGCAGTACATCAATATTTAGCTCCTAAGCACAGTGCTCTCCATCTCTAAATGACCTACCTTAAGGGCTTGAAATATTGCATGAAGTATCATGTGTGAATTACTACAATCTAAATTACACACTGAAAGGGGACTTTTTTTTGCCAGTGAGAAAGAATGCAACCAACTCAAAGGATAGAGGAAGGCAAGAAAATAAAATTAAACTTCAGTTTTGAAATACCTTGAATAAATAGCAAAAGGCTTATAAAAATTAACAAGGTACTGTTATCAGCCTTAAGTGTTATTGCAATTTCAAGTGGTCTTAAACTGAAAGATATATCTGAATTTTCACATAAAGGAATATATTAACAAAATACACTCTTGTGTCCATTAATCGATCAGGAGAGATCAAACCTACCTGACCACCTCAATACTGTAACAATCTTTAAAATACAAATAAGATTATAAAGGAGAGGCAGCACAGGAGTGTATATCTAGACCACGAACTTGGTCACTGTTGCTAATCTGGCTCATAACCATTAGGCTATAGATGTGTGGAAATTTATTTGATTTTTAAAAATAACTAAAATATCCCTATCCAAGGCTGTAGGCAACATAACACCGTTAACACATTTTCAGTTTCAGCAGGATTAAAGTGGTCAGTTCAGCAGGAGCTGAATTAGATAGTCAACTACCACACATTTTTTCTCTCTCTATATGATCTAGGAGATGTACCTTCAGTCTGCTTCTAATGCTCTATCAAGCCAATGTTTTTTGGCAGAACACTGAAAGATTATGATATATAGTTACATTTTACTCAAAAGCCTTGTTCAGAAGCTCATTTAATTAAGAATTATGGGACTGTATAAAGGTCACTTTGTGAAAACCATGATATCATACAGTGATGAGAATGTAATTTGAGTCTCAGATTAGAAAGAATATAAAACCATAACTAAATTAACTGTATTGCTATATGTTTGTTTTTCTTATAAGATAAATTAAAAGGATAAGAAGGGAAAAGGGAGGGGAAAACTAACGCTAATATAACTGTACATTTGAAAACATTTCTAATTAATTTCAAATTAGATTAATTTGCATAAAAGACAAATTGTGCATAAATCAAAATATCTGTAATTATATTAAAAAATTCAGCCTGATTTGTATGATTAACCCTAGTTTTGAATATCCTTCCAATAAATCACAGAAATTACTGTGACATCCATATGAGACAACATAAAAAGTCAAGTGTAACGGCATGTTAATGAAATAACTTCATGGTAGTCTTAATTCCTGACTAGCACATGACTTGTATCTTAATGAATGGGCGTGATCCATGGCATTAGTTTGTTGTACTGATGAGGTTTTGGTGCATTGCAAATGCCATTGATCAAGCACATAAGCCTGGACCATAGCATGGCCTGCACAGGCAGAAATGGCACATGGAAACATTGCGGGATCAATTCCATAAAAAGGAATATGTCCATATCTCTGCCTTACTCGCATCTGAGTCTCAGTGTTCCTTCTATCACCCTTCTTGTTTCACATTGCCTACTGCATTTGTAACATAAGCAATGGCAAGGGAAGAATTTCTTTATGGTGCAGAACACCATAAAACTTCTCCTGAAACTATTTCAGTATTGTGACTTCAGTCATTAAATTATGGATTCATGTTCTCATAACCAAAACCAGTATGCACCTATATAATTAGTACCTTCAATTTCCTAAAGCAATTTTTCTAGTTAGAAGAGGATCCTAAAAGGTTTTACCTCCCAATTTCCTTTTGACACTGTGTCTGCAGCACATTTATTTCTGCCCTTGTATTTAAAGTACTGAAGTTTGACTTGGAAGTACTAGACAAATTAAGATTCATCGGGTGAATCTCCCTTTACCTCTCTAGGCCATGTACTATATAAAAACAAGGAATCTGGAAAAACTTCTTTTTGGAGAGGCCACGTACTATATAAAAACAAGGAATTTGGAAAAACTTCTTTTTGGAGAGACCACACAGATTCCTTTCAACTCAGGTTCAAAAAACTATAGTCTGCTTAAAACTCCTTCAAGGCAAAGATCAATTGTTTCTAATGGGTCCAGGCTTTCCATCTTCTCCTGTTCTCCATGACATCTTCCATACAAAATGGCAGCTTCCCTCCACTGATGGGATAGATTTTATTTAACTCATTGGATGTAAATCCTATACTCCACCTATCATCTCCAGGCCAATTTTCTAATGAATAAATATAGAAAGACTAGGTTAGGTTTAGGTGGGCTTTTTTTAAATAATATAAAAAAACAAAGGATATTAAAATTTTGTAAGCTCTTACATTATGTTGTAGGGGTTATGTTTTAAGGAGTTTAAAGGGAAGTTCTGGGTATTCTACACACATTTTATTCTTTTTATGGGCTCTTCCCATGATGTACTGAAGTTTAGCTTGAAGCTCTTTGAAAAACTTTTTTCCATAGCAGAGTGATAAAATGAAGATTTGATTTCTCCTCATGGACAGTTGGTGCAGCTGCCTCCCCCAGTCCCTCCCTCTCTGATGAGGCTCCACCCGCCCAGGGAAGGCAGGAGGCGGGGCAGCGGGTTGAGCATGCCCCTCCCAGGTGAGTAGACAGGACACTGCGTTGTGTGCTCCCCAGACTCCCAGGAGCACCAGGGAGGGGCAGAGAGGTGAGGGTGGTACGTGCGCAGTGCAGTTCCCGGAGTACCAGGTAGGGGAGGCAGTCCCGTGGTTCCAGCCGCCCCGGCAAGGAGCATGGGGCAGGGCAGGTTCCGGGGGCAGCAACACTCCATTATCACCTCCATTCCCTGCTGTGGACTGATTAGCCATGCTGGGTGTACACTGCCACAAGAGCAGGGGGTTAAAGAAACCCAAGTGCCGCACAGCTGCTCTTCAGTGGTTATCAACATTGTCTTCTATAGCAGGCGTTCTGGGGGCAGACTGGGTGGGGCCAGGCTGGCTGTTTGGGAAGGCAGAGCCTTCCCCTGCCTAAGCCACTAGATGCCCATGATTCTCCCTCTTTGAGCTGCCTTAGGAAGGAACAGGAGTTATTCAGATTCTGCCTGAAATCCTCATGGTAACTTTTCTTGCCTGCTTAAAACATTAACATTTCGCATAGCCAACCAACAGTATGCTTTTTATCAACTATTTTCTTATATAGTTAAGGTAATCTTCATATTTTATATTGATAGATGGAAAATCCAGTTAGCGGAAAGCGGACATATTAATGAATATAAATAATATAGCGGAACTTAATATATTTAGGGGCACTGAACTGCATCAAGATGTTTGGCTTTTTATTTGCTCTCATCCCATAAAGGTTGCAATTTATTTTTTCATTTGTGATTTTAAAAACATACTGGTCCTGCATCTTGCCTGGGAGATGTGATTACTTTTATACATAGAAGCAGACTTGATTCAAGAGCCTTTTCCTGGGAAGACATTATATTCAGATCGCTAGGAATACAGGCATGTGGAAACTGTAGTAAGGAGCTTTAAGGTGACTATATTCAACTGGAGTGAAATCCTGGACCCACTGGCAAAACAGCCATTGAATCAATAAGGCTAAGAATCCACCCCCAATGTTTAACAGCTTTTCTTTTACAATGTGCAGACATAAATTTTAATTTTCATTCCATGATCACCTTTCACAGTGAGACTGGAAATAACAGATGTGTTATTATGCCAGATATTATTTGTTTCTAACAGCTGCAATAGAAAAAGGATGAGAATAAATCTCCCTCAGCATCCTGGAGAATTCTGTGTAATTGGAGATAACCTTTGCATCCTGACTGATAAACAGCTGCATTTGAACCTGAAAGTTATCCACACATCCGTCATACATAGGGTCCTACCAACTTCACGATTATGAAAAACATGCCATGAACCATGAAATCTGGTCTCCCTCAATGAAACCTGGTCTTTCAATTCTATACACATTTCAAAGGGGAACCCAGCGTTTTTAAAAATGGGGGTCCTGACCCAAAAGGAAGTTGCAGGAGCCACAAAGTTATTTTAGGGTGGTTGCTGTATTACCACCCCTATTTCTGGGCTGATTTTAGAGCTGGGCACACAGAGTGGAGGCTCTTGGCCAGGTGTCCAATTCTGAAGGCAGCATCTCGTCAGCAGCAGCACAAAAGTAAGGGTGGTAATATAACACCATGCAACCCTTCCTTCTGCGCTGCTGCCTTCAGAGAAGGGTGGCTGGATAGTTACAGCTGCTGACTGAGGAACTAGCTCTGCAGGCAGGAGCACAGAAATGAGGATGGAAACACTGTGTCTTGCTATTCTTACTTCGTTCCAACTGCTCTCAGGGAGAATGGGGCTGGAGCACCCGCGCAGGCTCCCCGGTCCTGAGGGGTAGCCCTGAGCCTCTGGGGCCAAATCCAAGTAAGATGGGCCTTAGGTTCCCCACCTCTGCCCTAGAGAGTTGTTGACAAATTATATCTCCCTCTTTGCCTCCTTTTTAGGAGGAGTTTTAACTCGTTAGCGTCTTTCAATCTCCAGATTCCCCATGTAGCAAAAGAATTATTACAGGTTAGACCTCCCTTGGGGACGCTTGGGAACTGACCAGCCCTTGATGAAGGATTTTGCCAGACCATGGGAGGTCATTTCTGGCCCCCTTGTTGATGACCTCACCCTGCTTCCTGGCTTCCCCGGCCCCAGCCCAGCTGAGCAACGTGCTAGGCTTCCTGGCTCTCACATCCCCTCCCTGTAGCCCAGCTGGGCTGTGCATTCCCTACACACATATGCGTGCGCCGGGACACTCTGATCCTAGAACAGCCATGGTCCTTCCAGACCACGGAGGCTGCCAGACCAGAGAGTTCTGATTTAGAGAGGTGCACCCTGTACTTCAGTCCAGAGCATGATAGTATTCCATTGGCTTTTAATTACCCTTAATGTTTGCTAGGATATTGCTTCTATGGGACCACTGTGTTTCCTTCCTTTTCTTTCTTCCCTCAGTCCCCTATTAAGTTAGATCAATACAGTTATTCAGGAAATTTTAATAAGCCGTCATAGTTATACAGTAACTTAATCTCACTGATCAGATCACATACCGTATTCATATATAATACATAGCAAATGCACGTCTGTCACTTTGTTGCTCACTGAAAGGTACTAAACTGACCCATTATGAAAAACAAAACCACATTTTGCTTGTCTGTGAGGCAGGTCTCTCACTGACACTGGAAAAAATACACACTAAAAGGTCCGTTTCCCATTTTCCTACAAAGTATCTATCTGCCTATATAAAATCTAAACTGCAACACATCTAATCTGTAGTTATATCCTCTGTCTTCCCCCATTACATTTGGAATACTATGCATATGACCAGCAAGATGTCAACAGGAAGAAAAAAATAAAAGAAAAAAAAAAAAGAGATCAGGTGTTGATGTATGCAGTAATATATGCTGAGAGAGAGATGGGGGCACTAATCAACAGCAAAAGGCTTATCCTGGACAGCACTTATGCTTGTTTTAAATGGAATATATTTTAAGATTTGTCCTGAACCAGAGCCAGGGAGATTTATAGCTGTAAGTATCTGAAATGTATGAATCCCCAAAAAAGTATCTGAAATGAATGAATCCCCAAAAAAGGCACTAACTTGTTTAGGCTGATCTATAGGAGATTATAATGATGTTAGTGGCCTTTTCCTGTTTAAATAGATTTTCCTGTTAAAGGATGTAAACTTGTACATCTATTAGGGTATGTCTACACTTGCACCCTAGTTCGAACTAGGGATGCAAATGCAGGCATTCGAAATAGTCAATGAAGCGGGGATTTAAATATCCCGCGCTTCATAAGCATGATCTCGTTGCTAGTTCGAATCACGCTGATTCGAACCAGGAAGTGCGGCGCGGGATGCGTTAGTTCGAACCAAACCCCTTGGTTCGAACTAACGGTACTCCCAAAAATGAGGAGTACGTAGTTCGAACCAAGGGGTTTGGTTCGAACTAACGCGTCGGCGCCAAGACTTCCTGGTTCGAATCAGCGATGATTCGAACTAGCGCGCCGGCAGATCATGCTTATGAAGCGCGGGATATTTAAATCCCCGCTTCATTGACTATTTCGAATGCCTGCATTTGCATCCCTAGTTCGAACTAGGGTGCAAGTGTAGACATACCCTTAGTGATTTATGCGGGGTTTATTATATATAGAGAGCAACAGAAGAGAATTCCATCTCAATGAAGAAGCCATTTCTCTCCTCACTGTCTCCCACTCTTCTCCCTTTTTCTTCCCTTCCCCTGCTCTTCCCCTCTCCTATTTATTTTGAGTATACACATCCCAAACTCATAACTCCGGTCATCTGAAGAAGTGGGCTGTGCCCATGAAAGCTCGTGATACCATCTACATGTTTTGTTAGTCTATAAAGTGCTACCAGACCATTTGTTGTTTTTTTCTGTAACAGACTAACTTGGCTACTCCCTGAAGCTTCTGATTAATCTGTTTTCTCATAGTCCAAATCTGTCAGCTTTAAATTTGCTGAATGACATTTGAATATTTGAACACTCCCATTGTTTGCTATGAGATTACTCATGTAAGTAAGATATTACTACTAGGCATAAATAAATGTCAGAACTCGGTTTTAAATAACTAAGAACCTTAAACAGATTATTTCATTTATGCTTTGTTTCAGGAAGTTGTTACTATAAGATGTACTCATAATTAGTTTTTCTAAGATATATACTTTTCTCTGCAATATACCATGTCTTTTACATAGGCTATGACTTTGGTTCCCTGCGCCTCTGCTGTCTTGAATATGGAAATTCACGAGCTACTTCAAATCTATAAAACCGCATTCCCAATTCATTTAATTCTTTATAAATCTTTATTCCTTTTTAAAACCCACTGCTTTTATGTTGCGATTCAGCAACAGATATTTGCATTTTCCAAAAGAATGCCTTCCACAAAATTTCTATCAAAAAATAAACAAGTGGTTCAGAAACTTCAGGAGGGTACCCCTATGTACCTCACATAGTTTTATTTTCCCTAAAACCTTTCCAATTTCCTTCCCTACACAAATTTCAACTGTTCTTCCTTCTTCCATTCTTTCCACCAAACTGTAAATGCACTGTACACTGTGTATCTTATTTATTACAATGTATTAAATGCTAAGGTGAAATCCATATATACGACTTCTGCTATGTCACCTTTCAGTAATGATTTTAAGGAAACCATTTTTAAAAATGAAACTACAGGTTGTACCTCCATAAACTGGCACACTCTGGTCTGGCAACATCCCTCGTCCGGCACGACCAGAGAAGTTCCTTGTCCAAAGAGCCCGGGAGCCTAAGGGCAGGAGAGACAGCTGGACCGGAGCAACAAGGTTGGCAGCCCAGCTGGGAGCAGCGCGAGACTGGGGCCGGAGCCCCGTGGCCGGAGCCCTGTGGCAGCCTTCAGCAGCCCATAGCAGCGCAGGGCCACGCTGGAGTTCCCTGGCATAATGGGGCAAGAGTTTCTCGACACCCCCCCAGAAGCGCAGGGTCAGGGCACTGCAGCAACTCCTGGGAGCATGGGGCTGGAGTTGAGCCCTGTGGCAGCCTGGGGCCAGAGCCCCACAGCAGTCCCCTGGAACGCGGAGCCAGGGCCAGAGCCCCGCAGCAGCCCACTAGAATGCGGTGCTGGAGCCTTACGGCTGCCCAGATATGTGAAGCAGGAACCCCGTGGCAGAAGCCAGAGCCTGTGCTGCCCAGGGAGCCAGCAGCAGCTGGGCAAAAAGCCCTGCCAAGTCAGGAAGGGCAGGAGAAGTGAGGCAGGGTGCTTGCTGGGGCAGCCTGTCAGTGGGAGGCAGTGAGGCTTGGGGCTGGTGGCAGGAGAACATCCCTGGTCCAGCAAATTCTCTCGTTCGGGACCGGACAGGTCCCGACGGTGCCAGACCAGGGAGATCCAACCTGCATGAGTCTACACTTCCTTGAACAGTCATTAGTTCCTTCCTGAAATACAGCAACTAAATTATTCATACAAGACCACTGGGTGCATTTCTGGTAAATTGTCAAATGATTTTACATTTTCCTTTCTGGCTCCTATGAAAATCTAGGATGTATTTCCATTCGATATGCTGTCAAGTTTTAACAGTCCTCGTTGCTTTATTAGCCCTAGTATTCCCAAATAATCAAAAGAAATGCTTCTTTAAATAAATTGAGACTCTAAATCAACAATGATTTATTTAGTAAGATTGAAAATATTGGAAATGCAGACTTCCACAGCTTTAAAACTAGGGATGTAAAACATTGGTTAAAAAGGTAACCGTGTAACTGCTGAATATCTTAGCAGTTACACACACTGTGGACTCTGCAGTACAAACTTAAATAAGCAAAGCCACTGCCAGCTCCACTCCCAGGGAGGAGACTTCCCTGCTGTAGAGAAGCTGCCTCCTTGGGAGCCAGGCTGGCAGGGGCTGCCAGTCCTGCTCCTGAGGGTTGCCAGATGGTTTCTGAAAAAATACCGAACCAAAAACAAAAAAAAAGGACCCCGAGAGTTGTTAGGCCTGGCCCCTTTAAAAAACGCGTAGTGAGGCTTTTTGGCCCTAAGAGGCTGCTGGCAGCACCCGCCATCTTGCCTCCCTGCGTGGGGCCTGACAGCTCCCCTGCAGAACCGGGTAAGCACGAGGGTTGCCAGGCTACCTCCGTAATGAGCCGGACAGCCCGGGATTTTCGCCTCCTGGCCGGGGGAAAAAAAAAAAAAAATCAGAAAGTACTGGACATTTTAGGTGTCCAGCATTTTCTGAATTTTTTTACCGGACAGGAGGCAAAAATACCGAACTGTCTGGTTCAATTCCGGACACCTGGCAACCCTACTCCTGAGAAAGAGGCTTCACTGCTGCAGGGAAGCTGCCTCCTCAGCTTTGCTGAGGGCTCTGCAGCCAGCTGCACTCCTAGGGAGCCAATGTATAACTCACAGCAGCGGGGGCTGCGCCCGCCATATACAGGCAGACTGCCTACAGTGAGCCCTGCGGGGCTGGAATAGCCCCCTGTCGGGGGGGGGGGGGAAGGGGAGGAAAGCTGCTCCAGCCCCTACAATTAACGAGAATTAAAAGCATTATCCATTTAACATTCTGTTAGATTAGCATTTGTTCAGGATATACTAGTCCTTTCCTGGGAAAAATAGTTATCTAATATCCAAATGACAGGGAATGAATAATTCCCTGTGAAATGAATGATCAGGGCATGGGCAAGAGGATACATGACCTCAAGTAGATCTGAATTTAACAAAAAGTATATACCAACAGATGTAGCATCTAGAACCAGTACACCTTGTTATTTCATTGGGTTTTTTTTTTCCAGTTTTGAAGACAGGTCATTCATTTATTTCCTGAATAGACATCCCAACAGATCTTATAATTAAGTTCCTTTAGGATCACATCAGCCTGGGATCCAATTCTTCTACAATAACTCCTCTAGAATTGCTATTTTCTTGTGGTGGGACAATAGGTGCACAGAAAGACAACAATGAGCCTTTCACATCTGAATCTGTAATTATTGCCAGTGGCATATAAGACAGTAATCATGTCTTATGACATTATTATTGTGAGCTGTGCAAACATTTCCTGATGCAAGATATCATAATATTCTCAGAGACAGAAAAATCACTATTTTTAAAGATACTATTTTAGCTCCCATGTAACATATTATGAAACCACTGGGTTTACTCTGACATTAACTTCTACCCTGGGTTTACCTTGACATTTTTGTTAGCAGAAAAGAAACTACCGGTTATTACAAAAACAAGCATTAACAAAGTGAGAAATTGGTAAATGCTAGGCTGTAAATATTAGCATCTTATTAAAGAAAAATTGACGCACTAAGGGAACATCTCTCATAGAAAACATCTCTTTAATTAAGGCAGAAGTAGAAAATTTTATCAGACCACCAGGAAAAGAATCACTGATTAGAAACTAAAAATGCATATTGTACGTGTGCCAAAATATATGCAACCACTTATGGCCTGTGAAAAAATCCCAGATAATTGTTTGGCTTCTTAGATCACATGTGCAAGGGCATGGAATCCAGCAAGTAGAAATAAAGATGAGAGTTACAGAAGAGTAGTATCCCAATAATTGGCTCAAGTCTAAATTTTTAAATGATTGAGGAAAAGAGATTTTTTTTTTTTTAAATTATAACTTCTACAAAGATAATAAAGAATAATGCGTTAGTCTGCTGATAGATCAGAAGCTCAAATAATGCTGCCACATGGAAGATATGCTGTAGACTTGAAAATAATGTCAGGGCTCTGCTTTCTTGAATTGCGTATACTCTTAACATAAGAGATCATATTCTTTCTTTTTAAACTAAGAAAAGCATTTGCTATACTGTTGGACAACTGATAAAACAAATAAAAAGACATCACACATCTCGAGTTTTGGCAGTGGACAGAAAATTCAAGGGATGAGAAGCAATGTTCCCTCTAATTTTTTTCCATCCGTGGGTGGAATAAATTTTGCTGCATGCACCAAGGCATGTGTGCAGGTGCACCACCAGTGGAAACACATGCTGCCAGCTGTGGGTGCTCTGCTCATCAGCTGGCTGGCACCTGAATGCCTCTTGGGAAACTGTCCAAGCTCTCAGTTTACAAGGAACACTGATGAGAAGGAAGCCTCCAAAAGATAAAAGTGAGAAAAATCACTAGGCTGCCAGGGTAAAAAACTATCATAAACATTGATCATATATTTTTTAAAAATTACAATTCTTAAGTTAGAAATAATTATATATGCATGCACATGAACCCAAATTTGGAGTAGAAACCCTCTTGCAGGCTGGAATTTGGGCACACAGTTTATAGCTATGAATAAAAAAGCTTCAGCTCTCACGTCTTGGGCATGTGCATATGATTCTGAAGATTCAAAATGAAATGAAGAAAACAACCTAATAAAGCTAATTAATATTTAGCTCTTAAAATGCTATGTCAGGAAAATGGTTTCTAAAGTAACTGTTACAAATGCATTCCACCATTTGTATGGGGGCCCAAACAATTAAAAAAACTAAGGAAAAAGTTGTCTGCTCATGGCAACTTTTAAGTCAACTTGTAATCTGACATAGAGCTAACGAAAAGCTTGAAAAGCTTTTCTCATATGAAAAGCAAAACATGGCACAATAAGACCTGAATAAACAAGATTTACTCACGTTTGCAGTACTTCCTTTCCCTCCTTGATGAAGCTCGCCCAAATGACATGGCATTAGATAGTCCTTTTCAGATCAAGACATCAAGCTTTGTTCCGCAGTTCCCTCCTTTAATTGGGCTGAAACTTATTATATAAGGCCAGAGTGATTTTCTCACTGAGAGCTCAACTTCATCCATCTCCTAGAACAGTGATGATGAACCACTATGGCATGTGATGCCATGTTTGTTGGCTCTGCCACAAATAGAGTTTTGAGCCTTAGAAGTGATGATCAGCAATGGAGATAGCTTACAAATCAGTTGATGTCAGACATGAAGACAGGCAGGGTCAGAATGAGACAGATGACAGTAGACTGAAAGGGGGAAAAAAGGGAAGACCAGGAAGAAATAATTGAAAGGGATTAAGGAGAAAAGACAGATTAGATCAGAGAGGAAGAACAGGGAAGAGGAGTGAAAGCTAGAAAGGGAAAAGATTGAACACCACTGAAGCCCCTCTAAAGTCTGCAGCCAATAACTAGCAAAATTTCACTTTAGTCCCTCTGATTCTAAAAGGTTCACCATCACTGTCAGAGAGAGAAAAAGAAAAGGTGTCCACTGAGGGAGCTCCATCAACCAAGGAACTGACACTGCTGTAACAGCTACACACTCATGTTTCTGTTCCCTGCTCAACTCCATTTCACCCACAATGGAAGACCTTCAGGAATAGAAATAAGGTGGGAAAGTATAGGATAAGATCAGGACAGCAGAGAAGAAAAATGAACTTAGGGAAACTATGTTGTGAGTACAGCAGGATGCCCATGAAATAACATCACAAACATTTTTTATTAACCAATTCCAGTATACAAATTATTACTACACTAGCAAATCAAGTTAATAGCACATGTTATGAAATGCTTATAATAAGATGACAGTAAAATCACTTCCAGTAATTAACAGTCCAGGTTCTAGAATATAATTGAACCCTGTTTTTCTGCTCAGGTGGTTGGATTGTGATGCTGGTGGCCCTCTGGGAAGTCCCTGTCAGATGATATCTTCCTGCTGACATAAAGCCTGCTCCACTAGTTGCTCCAGCCACTCCGATCCCAGTATAAAAGGCATATTAAAACTAAGTTCTGCTATTTCTATATCTATCTTCATGGGTGTAAGATTCACTAGGGTCAGCACAGACTGGTCCACAGAATCAGGAGCGGTAAGTGGCTCCATGAGGCATCTATGCAGGGAAGAATCTTACAATATTTTTGGCTATTGTAGTACCAAAGCTTTGCCAAGCAATTTGCTAAATGTTATATGCCTCAGTTTACAAGTATTTACTGACAGTGTTATTTTTCAAATGTAATCTATAGCACTTCCTAAAACATTCCACAACTAATAAATATATTGCACTTCTGATAACCTGTTCCTACTGGTTAACCAGATTAAGTAACTGTTGTTTCTTGAACTGAGTTCCTAAACACTTCTTGAAAATACAGTTAAATCCATAATTTTAGAAGTGAAGAACCTGTTAATCTTAAATCCTTTGACAGTAGGGATGTAAGCGATTTGTTGACTATCCAATAGCATATGCTTATCGGAGAGCTAACTCGATTAGTCACTTCTCCCCCCTCCCCTCCCACCTTGCTGCCTCTATCAGAGAGAGGCAGCAAGGGGAGGAGAGGAGCCAATGCTGGGGGAGCCGGCTTAAAAGCTGGCTCCCCCAGCACTGTCTCTGGGGGAGGGTGTGATGTGCAGCAGGGAACTGGTGGCGCTTCCGCCTTTGAAATGTAGCAAGAGCAAGGCTCTTGCTACATTTCAAAAGCAGAAGCGTCGCAGGAGCCGGGGGCGAGTGGGGGAGTCAGGCAGTCCCCCGTGGGCTCCGCGTTCCCTACCCCCCCACACCCCGGGGTGGGAGCTCTTGTACATTTCAAAAACAGGGAGTGTGGAGCCAGTGGAGGACTGCTTGAGTCCCCCGCTGGCCCAGTGCTCCCCTGTGGTGCTTCTGCCTTTGAAATGAGCAAGAGCCGGTAGGGCTCTTGCTACATTTCAAAGGAGGAGGTGCCCTTATTGACTAATCGAATAGCATTGACTATTCAATTAGTTGATTTATCTAAATTTAGCATCCTTATCTGACATCCCTGCCAAAAGATTTAAGGGCACTTTCTCTCTTTCTAACAGTTGTTTGGCAGATTCAACAGTTATAAAATTATTTTAAGTATGGTAATTATATGCACGCATTTTTAGAGCCCAAGAGTAGAATTTTAATACTACATTAAGTTTTCCGAAAGATGCAAATTTAGGTTTTCTGCACATGTGTTTAGAAAATAGTGTAGCTGTGTGACTAATAGCGTCATTTTTTCAATGGCTGTGCATTTTAAATTTTGTTAAAGGCCTGATTTCTTTGTTAAGAGTTTATATCTATAACTGCATCTATATAAAAATAAAATGAACACTAATTCTGAAATCCCTAATGGAGCTGCTGTCAGATGTACCTTTGACAGGATGTAATTTCCATCAAAAGAGATACACTCGAGACAATCTACAATTGTGCATAATGTGCAGCTATACTGGTTAAAACATTTTTTCTAAGCTAAAAGGTAAATCATCTCTCTGAAACTTTTATCTCCTTTCTTGCAGACTGTGAAATGTAAAACAAGAGAAGACACGGGAATTTTTTCCACATTATTTCTTTCATACACTGAGAGCTAACATTCTGAAATCATGAAAAAGGAAACATTTTTTATCTATCCATACTCAGAATACTGAGTTGTCATATTTGCTAGTATGTACTTAGCATACTTTCACAAGGCCCAAACCAAGATGCTGATTTCCACAAGAGTTAAGATAGCTCAGCACACCCTCCCCAAGAGAGATTTAGTACTTCTCAGGATTGGACCCCTACTCAAGAGATCAGTTCATTTAGTGTGTGATTAAATCTGGTTTTCAAGATTGAAGGTCACATTACTTCAAAGGTAGCCAACATGTTGTCATGCCATACATGTTGTGTTTTTCAAGATTCTTGAGACAATCTGGTTGCATAGAGTTGTAAACAGATCCAGCACTACAGTGTTCCACATCCAGAAAGCATTTCTTACAGTTGGTATACCTTAACGTAGACTTCAAAACTAAAATAGCCGCATTCCGGATTTGTTTGAAACTATTCTTGAAGTGTGAAGACAAGGACAGCTGGCAGCAAAACATGATTAATAAGTCACCATAACCAGAATAAAGAAACACTAGAATTTATTAGGTTTCCCACTGTCTGTTCATAAGGTAAGATGTTGTTATGCTGTTCTTTTATTTGACTCTGTTATCCTGAATATTAAAACTCAACTGCTGAGCAACGTAACTTACAGTAACTTAACAATGTCTACACTGTGCTGTTGGTGGGAGACACTCTCTTGTTGACATAATTAATCTACCTCGAGGAGAGTGCTCTTTCAATCAACTTATGTCTTCACCAGATCCACTAAATTGATGTCACTGCATTGATTGCAGTGGTGACAATTTAGCACAATAGTAAAGACAAGCTCTTGAATGTGCCATAACAACAGTGAGGCATTTTAACCAGAAGAATAATATTTTGACTTTTAGAGTGTGATTGACATTGCATTTAGCTCAGTGGTTCTATTTAATTTTTTTTTCCTGAATCACCCATGTACATTTCCTAGAGATAAGGAAGTAGGTATTTGTCAAAATGTAAATTGGCTTAAAGCACTAGCTCAACAATGAACATAGTTATTTTTTCCATTTAATTTCTTAGTTTTCTTAGACCTAGCATAAGGAATTTTGTTCTGCATTTGTACAGCATCTAGCCCAATGGTCTATTGAGCCATGACTAGAAAACAGACTCTGTGGTAATACATATAATCATATATATACTATAAAATCTATCAGTGGAGATTATTGAAGAACTTAGATACAATACCTCAGTCTACAGGGGTACAAATCTGGCACTTTAAGACCTAACAAGTCATTTACAGAGTTTGCCTTTTAAAAGGCCCACATTTACCAAGAGTTACTCCAAAAAGTATCTGAGAAACCCCAAGACAATCTTATTTCTAAATATTAAAAAATACTGTGATATCTCCAAAGCCACAGTGTGGTAATGACTGTCAAATATTAACTTTCTAATACCAACTGGCTTTGCTTAACAAACAAAATTCTAGATTATAGAACTATCCACATAAAACCCAGAATAAAGACAAAGAAAGATTTTTCCTCTAAGTCTAGTTTATTGAAAAACTTGAGAATTTCTTATATTGAAACTATGTTTTGATTGACATTTAACATGGTTAAGTTTAATGCTGGCTACAAGGGAAAAGACACAGAGTTAGTTTGTTTAAGACCTAACTGGGTCTCAAAACTATGGCAAGAAAATACAATTGTGCTAAATATTCTGGCAATTGAAGTGTAAAAACAATGTTTTTGGTTGTGTGTTCCAAAGGGTAAACTAATGATATAATGTGATATGAATTTTACAATTCTTTTCACATTGGCACAATGGTATCTTGAAGCTTAAGGCTAAAAATAAAAATTGGCCTCTCCCACCTCAGCTCCCTTGTAAATGCCACTTGCCTCTCCTACCAAAAGAAGTTAGTCCAATAAAAGGTATTACTTCATCTGCCTTGTCTCACTAATATCCTGGGATTGATATCACACTGCATACTTGTGGGATAGAACACACACGTAAAATTAGCCATATGTATTTGTCTCATTATGCGACAACAGATCAGAGCTAGAAGAGGAATGTAGTGAAGTGGTCAGTTGTTCCCTAAATTTGCCTAACAGCCATGGTTAAAATATAGCAATTTCTATAGTGCAGACATGACTTTTGTGTAAGGATCAAACAGGATGAAACCTCTCCAACACTAATTTTGAAAATATAGATATATATCCAAGTCTTCACAGGACATAAAAGCAGACTAATTTGTAGGAAGTATTTTAGCTCTCATGAGTTTCCTTTTCTGGTTACGCTCACTCCTGGCTTGCTGAGCAGCACTGATTTTTAAACTACTACTATTCTCCTATAGTTGTAAACAGAAATGTCCAAAATCAGAAGCCTACTACCAAATTACAGCTAATTACAAAAGCTTTTCTTGGGACATGAAATGAACTCTAAACTGAATTGACATTATTAACACAGAGGGAGACCTTCAGTGCCATTCTTGCCAGTATTATAACAATTGTCTGATAAGTCCACCTGAGAACAAAAAATGGTTTGCCAGAATAACAGAAGGAGAAAACGTGGTGCTCTTAGTAAGTTTTATTAATTTTCTAAGTATATTTGCTATATTTTGAAGGTCTCAATAGGAAAAAAGATATTCCACGTGACTTATTACTACCAAGGCAGGAGTCAAATTGCTTTTCTGCCACCAATCTATTTCACAGTCAATTGAAATTATTTTTTAAGAAAGTATTTCCTCAAGTGGAAAATGTTTCTCAGCAGAGGGAAACAGATAATGCCTACAAAATGCCAACTAATGAAGAAAAACCCAAAATATCAGGGTTGTTAGTGTGACTGTCCAAGGATGGGACATGAAAACCTTCATCATAAGTTCTGCATCTGCTGAATATGTGCTGTATATAGTAGGAAAGAATAGAAAGGGGAATACAATTATTGATTCATTATTTACTAAGAATAGTATTTGTCATAATTTCTTCTCTACACTACTAAAGATAACATGTACATCTTCTCTCTCCAAAGAGCAAAAAACGATCAACCAAAGCAGGAATAATTATTTTCTTCTCACTTCCTTCTTCCTTTATAAAATTCCTGAGCTAATCCTTTAAGGGCAGTCAATCGAATTCCCAAATTTAATGGAGAAAAGGGATTACATGAACACACACAGTAATTTTTTGTCAACCCACTGTCTCTTCCCCCTTTCAATCATATGCTTCCAGATAGAGAGTTGCAGAGAAACAGTACCTATCCAAAAGATGTGTGTCTCTTTCTGTAACTAGCATATGTACTGACTAAATTAATTTCAGCAGAGAGAAGACATATGTAATTTTTATACAGAAAGTGAACATCTTATTGGAGTAAGTCTTATTGGACTAAGTTTGTAAAGTCCCATAAAAAGAGAATCTAAAGGGTATTATTCAGATAATAATAATTGTAAGACATAAGTCTGAACACATTAGTCACATTACGCTTCTGAGGGGCCTGGAAGCCAAGTTTTTTGGAGAGATAGTAAGGAGAAGAATAGTCCATTTTAAAATAAAATTTAAAAAAAAAACCCCTTAAACCCTTTAAAAAAAACAAGAACAATTATTCCATCCCCAACATAAGAACAACGTCAGATTGGATACCTAAACTGCTGACTTTGATTAGATTCAATTAAAGACTTTCTGAGGGGTTAAAAGAGTGGGATGGTAAGTTTATCCTTTAGATGGTAAAGGTATTTAACACTTCTGAGCAAACACAAAATGGGGAAAGGGAAAGGGCTCAAGTGATTGAGAAATTGCCTACAATGGTCTGCTTGACAAGAGAAACATGTAGAATTGTACAGCCTACACATACCTAATGTGTACAGCCTACACATACCTTCACTGACACCTAATCCAAGTGAACCACAAGAGCTACTTTCCATACTGCTTTTGTCCATTCCGATATGTCTACACTGTAGCTGATAGTGTGCTTCCCAGCTTGGGCAGACGAACACACACACTACTTCTTTTTAAGCTAGTGCACTGAAAATGGCAGTGTAGTCAGGGATAGCCATACAAACATGATCCAAGCCACTTCTTGACTACACAGTTATTTTTTCAACAGGCTAATGTAAGCATAGCTAGCACATATGTTTACCTGAGTTAGAAAACATGCTCTTAGCATGAGAGACACAGAGCCTACAATGGTAGCTTTTCAAATGGACACTATGGGTACGCCTAGATTACATGCCTCTGCCGACAGAGGCATGTAAAATAGACTACCCGACATAGTCAATGAAGCAGGGATTTAAACATCCCCGGCTTCATTAAAATAAAAATGGCCGCTGCGCTGCGCAGCCTTTGTCGACCGCTCCCTTATGCCTCGTGAAATGAGGTTTACAGGAGCAGTCGACAAAGGTTTCCCTTGTCGACCAATCCACATCTTGACTCGCGCGCTGTGCCAACGATCAGCTGAGCCGGCACAGCGCAGCGGCCATTTTTATTTTAATGAAGCCGGGGATATTTAAATCCCTGCTTCATTGACTACGTCGGGTAGCCTATTTTACATGCCTCTGTCAGCAGAGGCATGTAATCTAGACATATCCTATGTGAGAGTGCTGGAGAGAATGAGGGAAAGGAAAGAGGAGATAGTGGAAATCCTGCACAAGGGAATCCTCAGTCATTCAACACAAAGTAAATCAAACTATCAACTTGGAGGTTTTCCTAATGGTGAAAAAGACATTCTTGAAGCCTATTTGAAGCAGGTATAAAAAGCACAATTTCTAATGGATGCAGGTAGAGATGGGTAGTTCTCCTAGGGCAATCTTTAGATCAGTATATTAGATTGCATTAGGAATCCTCCAAATATTTTGCTGGGATCCCCTCTGAAAATATTTCCGGCTCCTCCATACCTTGCCACCCTTACTCTTCTGCTGCTGCTGGTGGCAGTGCTGCCTTCAGAGCTAGACACTTGGCCAGCATCTGCCGCTGTCATGACCTATCTAGAATAGTCTTTTGTGACCTCTTTTGGGTTGCGCCCCTCGCTTCCTCCCCTGGTTTGAGAAACACTATGTTAGAAGAATCTTACTTAGCAGCCCCATTATTAAGTGGCTAAAGCAAGTGATAAGCAAGAACCCATCTGTAGTTAGATGATAGAACAACAATGAAAAGGTCTCATTTTGCCTGCCTAAATATTTATAACAGGGAAGCTTGCTGCCTAAATGCAAGGTGTGAAAGGAGTATGCTGTGATGGTAGGACATTAAATAAACTAGCACCCAACAAGCAACTTAGATATGGCTTCTATAAGGTGGGTGCATAACTGGCTGGATAACCGTTCTCAGAGAGTGGTTATTAATGGTTCACAATCCTGCTGGAAGAGCATAACAAGTGGAGTTCTGCAGGGGTCTGTTTTGGGACTAGTTCTGTTCAAGATCTTCATCAATGATTTAGATATTGGCATAGAGAGTACATTTATTAAGTTTGCAGATGATACCAAGATGGGAGGGGTTGCAACTGCTTTGGAGGATAGGGTCATAATTCAAAATGATCTGGACAAACTGGAGATATGGTCTGAAGGAAATAGGATGAAGTTTAATAAGGACAAATGCAAAGTGCTCCACTTAGGAAGGAACAATCCATGTCACGCTTACAGAATGGGAAATGACTGTCTAGAAAGCAGTACTCCAGAAAGGAATCTAGGGGACAAAGTGGAGCACAAGCTAAATATGAGTCAACAGTGTAACGCTGTTGCAAAAAAAGCAAACATGATTCTGGGATACATTAACAAGAGTGTTGTGAGCAAGACCTGAGAAGTCATTCTTCCTCCGCTCTACTCTGCGCTGATTAGGCCTCAATTGGAGTATTGTGTCCAGTTCTGGGCACCATATTTCAAGAAAGATGTGGAGAAATTGGAGAAGAGCAGCAAGAATGATTAAAGATCTAGAGAACATGACCTATGAAGGAAGAGTGAAAGAACTGGGCTTGTTTAGTTTGGAAAGGAGAAGACTGAGAGGGGATATGATAGCGGTTTTCAGGTATCTAAAAGGGTGTCACAAGGAGGAGGGAGAAAAATTGTTCTCCTTGGCCTCTGAGGATAGGACAAGAAACAACGGGCTTAAACTGCAACAAGGGAGGTTTATGTTGGACATTAGGAAAAACTTCCCATCAGGGTGGTTAAACACTGGAATAAGTTGCCTAGGGAGGTTGTGGAATCTCCATCTCTGGAGATATTTAAGATCAGGTTAGATAGACATCTATCTGGGATGGTCTAGATGGTACGGAGTCCTGCCATGAAGGCAAGGGACTGGACTCTATGACCTCTCAAGGTCCCTTCCAATTCTAGTGTTCTATGATTCTAAGAACATCAGATCCTTCAAGGAATCCATAGTTGATATAAATCAAGATCTTTGAAGGGGTACCCTGAGCCCCAGAAAGACTGACTTCCACAACCTGCAACAACAATTTTCTCCAGCCAAGACAGTACTGCATGATTGAATGTTAGTAGAAGAGGCAGCTGAAAGCACACCTCGGTTCATTACTCCAGCAAAGGAAAGCTGCTGGAAAAGGGCCTAAGATTTTTCATTTACCTGGCATTACAAACTACTGGGGGAAAGGGCCAAAGATACAGTCTTCTTTAAAAAAGGGTCAGAACTTGTGAAAGTGCCTACAGGACTGTGAGGAAGGAGACAGAAAGCTGGAAGCAACACCACCTTGAATTAAGACTGTTACCCAGCCCCAAAAGAAGTATTTGTGTCACAGAAATAATGTAGCTGGAGACTTAGACTGCTTTCTCTTTCCCTCTCCTTTCTGCCGTCTTCCTATACTGGACAGTCCAAAACATGAAATTAGCTGATGAATGGATTCCATGCCTCACAAAGCAACAGTGTGGAAAAAGCATCATTATACTTATCTTGATTGTAAATTCTTTACCTCCTTGTTTCATGGTGAGGAGAGAGATAATGCTCTTGAGGCAAAACTGTCCTGTGGGATTCAGGAAGAAGAGACTACAACAAAAATTATAGACTTTATTTTATAACTATTATTTAAGTAGAGGGGAGAGAAAAGTTCCTATGAACTTAATGCTAGTTGGAATCTAGAAGCACAAAAATGAGATTACAATTTGTGGAGATGGGAGGGGAAGGAAGGGGAGTAATGCCTTCCCTTACATTATAGGAAAACAGCAATTATAACCACAAGTGAAAATGCTACCTGTAATTCCAGGAGCAAAACCTCCCAGATTATTATCTAGGGATGACAGGAGGGAAAAGGAGAAAATAAATGATCTTCATAATGAAGTGATCAAGTAAACTCTTATGCTGGAAAGAAAACAGGTAGCAATTAATGAGAAAACAATAAACCTAAAACTTAGAGAAAAAAATTAACACTTTAGGTTTAAATTATTATCTTCACTTTATTTTATTTTTCCACACAACAGACTATTAATTTAGTCATGAAGCCCCTTAACAGTTCATGCGTTTCAGTTTGCTTTTATAACTTTACATTTTTAATAGAAAAACGAGCAATTGTTATTTCTACAAAGGCTTTTTGGTGGGTTTTCTTTTAATCAGGAATATAACATTTTCATTAAGTGACCACTGCTACATTTAAGGAAACATGAGGGTACATTTTCAAAACCTTATGTAGGAGATGACCACTAAAGGAAATCTTAAATAATATAAAATATAATATTTTTATTAAAACAGTCAGATAGAGTTTTTATACATCTATTATAAGAGCTAAGCAAAATTATAAAGACTTATTATTTTTGCAAGACAAGTACAATGATAACTGTTAACAGGGTCTTTAAAAAAAACAATACTCAGTAGCCCTTTTATTTACCTTGTGTAACTTATCAGAGTTAGATTTGTAGCATTTGGTCTACTAATGCAAATGTTTTGGTTTTTCATACTTCTAGCAATCAGTAGGTTAGCTGCTTTAAAAAAGAAACATACCAGAACCCAAAGAAAAGTAGGTAACAGAAGAACACAGCAGGTGGACTATCACTCTGCAACAACAGATTTCCACGTGTAACGTGTAGCTCTAGGAGCCTTAATATTATCTTGCAATAACTTTTTCAGATGAGGTGGAAATTAAAGAGAAACCTAGAAATATAAGATGGGCTCTACATGCCAACAAAGATACAAGACTCTTTCACTGAAGAAGTCCAGTCTTATAGCTATTCTGGCAATGAAAAGAAAATATTTTTTCTTATTGATAACACAAAGAATCACTATACTTCTACAATGAGCAGTTTGATAGTTATGCTAATGGGGAAAGCAGGATATCAGCAATATCTCAGCATCATTTGGGTGGTCATACAGGAGATCAGCCAAAAGAAACAATACTACTATGGTTAAGCAGGATTTTCATATGCCTTTAGTTTAGTGGCTCCTACTTTGCTGCTGACTGACATGACATTTTTGCCTCATCCTCCTGCAAAGAAGTACTTTCTCTATTTAGATGTATTTTGAGAAGTTTTGGATGTGATTCAGTTTATGAGCACCAAACGTTTTTAGGAAAAAACAGTGACAAGTAATCTGAAAAACAGACTGAAAACGCCACTGAATATACTGCAGCATAGTGTCAAATCACTGAAGTGCCTTGTATCAGCACTGACTGTTGCTTCAAAAGATGCTTTTAAATACAACTTGGAGAACCAAGCAGTATCATGGAGCCAGAGCTGAAGTATGGGACAAAGAAGATGCCTGCATGTACATATCATTTTCAAAACAGATTATTAAGGCCCAGTATTGTGTGATAAAGACTCAAGTCAAATGCAGAGAATCCCTCTAAATGATGGAACACAGACACTCTTGTTGACCACAAAAAAAAAAAAAAGATAGAAGGAAAGGAATCCCTGCCGACAATTTGGAGAAGGTTATGAATTGGATCGTATTAACAAAGTCCCAGAAAGTCTTAACATTTTATGGTGAACCACAAGGCACTAGAACTTCACTGTGCACTGCTGAATAGGTTGCCTAACATTAGTTAGTTACATGGGTTATTGTGTGAATACAAGGGGAAGGGGAAAGAGAGAGAGAGAAATCACAAAACAACTTTAAAAGGTCTCTCTTAGCATTAGAGCAAGATTTCAATAAATGTTGAAAAGTTGAAGAGGTATGTATGTAAAATGAGAATTAGATTTAGCATCAGAACATAAAAGTAAAGCACAAAGTGCAAATAGTTTTTTCATGCAAGAAACTCAATGCTGCAAGGCTATCTGAGCAGCAAAATAGCAAAATATCTGGGTTTTTCCATAATCAGCTTGAGACCAACTATCAGCTTGTGGTGAAACTCAAAGAGAAAAGATGGAAGAAAGGATTGAGGAACCTAACAAGTGGAAGGTTTTGAAATGCCAAGAGTTAGGAAATAATTGTATCCTAAGGGGGGAAGGGGAAGGACTAAATAAAAGTTCAACCAGTGGAAATAAGATTGAGACTTCAAAGGAATATTAATGCAGAAACTAGAAAAAAATTCAGATTTTGTAAAGTTGCCAAACAAATAAAAACAAAATCCACAAGGAAGGTCCAGAGAATGAGAGGTAATAATTAAGACAAAAGACAGTTAGCAACTTGGGAGTGAATACTGGGTAACCATTCTATCTTCAAGATGATACCAACATGGCTGTTAGGAACTGACTAGGAAGTGAGGATCATTAAAAGCACTAATTACAGTTAAGATCTCTAGGGATGACACAAACACACTCAAGATTAAGAGAAGAAATTAGTTACATAGGCTGTAAAAACTAACTTTTGTGCATTTATTGGGATAATAAATAGGAATCTTAGTGCAGAATTAATAATGCTTTACTCTTTACATGTAGCATTGCATATTTCCAAAAATTAAATGCTAAAAGGCCAATATGTTCTAAGCAACCCTTGTAAATCACATAGTTCTGGCATAATATTTGGCAAAGAAGAAATAAATGAAACAAAAAACAAAAATCATGATACAAACAAATCTGTATTTTTTACCTGTACATATACACATAATAAAAGCTTTTGGAATAAATTTGTATATTTGAAAGGCTTTTTTCCTAGTCTTTATATGTAATAAAACAAAATAGCCATGTTAGTGAACCAGAAATCTTATTATGACAGTCACTTTGTATTCCATATATAAACACAAACTTGAGAGAGAATAAAATATGCATAAAATGCTCATTTTGCATATACAAATCATTGTTTCTCTAACAAGTTAATAATGGTATTCATTTTCAAAAGAATACAATTTAACTTTATTATACATGAAAAATAATACCACAGGATTCTTTCCTATTATTATGGAGTGTTTATTTAAATAACTAAGGCAGATCTATTCAGTTTTAAAGTATTTTTCTACACAGTTCTTTTACATGTATACCCTTTGCAGCACTCATCTGTTGAAAGCTACATATTTTATACAAATAATGTAGATTATATCTTTGTATACAATTTGTTATCACATACCCATGCCTCTGCGTGAATTGGCCTGATGTTGCTTAGTAGCACCTCTTCATAGTTTCCATAATCACAGAATTTAACAACTGCAGTTGTTCCAGAAGAATGAAGAGCTTCAATTTCTGCCCGGTAAAACTTGAAGAGAAATTTCAAAAGGTCATAAAATACTGGATTAAATACCGCAAGAAAATAAAAACATTTTAAAAGATTGTATTTTAAACCACTTAAAATTTATTATATTTTAAAAAAATGTTTGTACCAGATATTCATAGATTAGAAACTTGTGTCAGTTTCACACCAAATACAAATGTACATGTCCATCATTATATGGACATGTTTAGACAATGGAATAAAGAAAGTGAGTAGACTGAGCTAATGCATTTTGAAATGTTACTCAGAACACATTCAGGCTATTAGAAAAATGTGTGAGCATTTCTAAGTCAATAGAATGCCTAAGCAATTTGGGGTTCAATATACAGTGAAGACATCATGGCATTATCAGAGACATAAAAGTGGTATCAAAATGAGAACTATTTTACCTTTCTAGAAGGATTTAAAGAAGGAGAGTAGGGATCCATTTTTCTAACTCCAAGAAAACAAGAAATTTGGACACACACACTTATTTAATTTCTGCAAGGATCTTAAAGGAGATTTAGAGCAGGGGTGAGCCAAACTAACATCGACCTTTTTCTTCCATACAGAGCTAAGCTGAAACATGTTCAAATTAGTTCATTTAAATTAATCCTCCCTAGCCTGCATCAATCTTGTATAAAATTGTCTACGGTCTATCTTCAGATAGCCTATAGACTGAAACAAATCTGTAGAGAATATCCTACCACTCTTTATAGAGTTGAACATGGAAGAAATAATTATTTTTATAGCAATTACAATCACCACTATCACCACTGCTCTTGACCACTTAGCTACAGGATCTGGAGACTGCACAGGCATAAATCAGTCCATAACTATCAATACATTTATAGTAGCTAATTTTCACGAAGTATACAATATTAGCAGCAAGCAATGAATTAATGTTCTTGCTCAGCACATTTTCTATCATTATTGTGAGTTCCTCACTAACCATAAGCCAGCAATTCAAGCATCACACAAAAATTAAACTATTTTTATAAAAAAATCAATCCATTCATGAATGTATCTGATGCATATATACTGATTCCATTTATGCACATATATTGGAAAGATAAATCCCCTTTCATTAACCTGTTCTCATGACTGTAAACATTTGTATATGCAGGTGACCATTTTATCCGAGTCTCATAAACCAGAGGCAGATTAAAAATTAAACAAACAAAGAAAACCCCTTAATTGCTCCTTTGTTTAAAAGAAAAAAAAAACATTTCCAAAACTGGCCTAGCTACTTCCACTGTGAATATTTATACAGCTGAATGAGAGCTTAAAATAATAAAATAATACAAATCACACCTGATAAAAAACAGACACATTAAATCAGTAGAAATATTAGCTGTTAGATCAACAAGCAAACCCTCACCACAATTTAATGTAGTTTCAGATTATGAAAAAAATAGGGGGAAGGGAGAGAGAGGAGATTAAAACACCAAAAGAATGGGATGGCAACAGAGATGGGATAAGGTGCTATCAAATTCACAGTTCAATTTGGTCTGGTCAATTTCATGACCACAGGGTCTTAAAATTAGTCAAAAATATCATTTGTTCACCATACAGACCACTCTGGAGAGCAAGGAATTTGGCTTCCATTCCCCAAAACTTAGTGTGCCATGTATCTCACATATGCAGCCCTAGGTAACAAGTTACCAGTTCAAAAGTAAGAGATTAAACACTCATTCCCTCTCTTTGTGGGAATACATTTAAGCCCCCTCCCTTTTGTTTTTAAAGATACAATTTACTGTATTTCCTACTTAACTAAGGCATACCTTGTTGTCTTCCCAGTAAAGAGCAAAACATTCATCCCCTGGACTCCAGCTTTTTCCATACTCCATGGGAACAGATGGTTCCAATATTTTTTCTGGTTTGATGGGCCCAGATCTCCTTTTGGGACCAGCATTATAATACAACAATTTGTGTTCAAAAGGTGCAGCAACACTGGGTCCTGGTGATTTAATAGGTCCTACTCGTCTTCCTTTCTGTAGATGTTCAGTATCTCCATTTGGTAAAGCATTAAAATTATCAGTTCTAACAGGATTCTGGTAGTCACTATTCATAACAAAACGTTGCTCATTTTTTAAACTGAAAGTTTCATTACTTATTGTTCGTGTTTTCCTGTCATAAAAATTGTCAGGACTATGTATTTGGTTTTCCTTCTTCCCTCGTTTCTGATTATTGTCATCTGTGGTATCTTGAACACTAGAATTCTCACTCAGTTCCATGAATGAAACCCCTTTTCCTAGTCTGCTCTGCATAGCATTATCCCTTTTTTTAAAAGAAAAATCACTCTGGTGAGAGGCTGCGGGATAACCAATATCCTTTAGCCTATCATTTCTTGGATAAGGTCTATCACACTTATTTTTATCTTCAGTCCATTGCTCTGGTCCTAAGGAGCTGTGTTTTTCAGGACCTCTGTTTCTTGGTAACCCACTACCTTCCAAAACCTGTCTTGAATTCTGACTGTCCCTTTGAAAACGAGGGGGTTTCTCATTTCTTGGCTGTCTAATATCATTTCGAGGAAGGTATCTTGGATGGCTGTAGTCTTTTATGCCATTCTGCTCTGTGTTCAGCATTCTGTGTTGTATTTGATGCTGCGGATGAGACTGTGATTTTGGTTCTACAAAGAAAAAGAACACTGTGTTTCAAATACTGGAACAATTAATTTGTCTCATGAACAATTAACTTCACATACAAAGAATCAGTTTTAAGAAATATCATGTCAAACACAGAAAGATACAGCAGTTCTATGATAAGTTGAGAAAAACAAACGGGGTTTTCAATGTCCTGTGGCAATAGAACAATGCACTGTGTTCAACAGGGAGAGAATTGGGCTTCAATTTGAGATTATGATTCCCAAAGCCAGTAGGAAATATACACCACTCTCTGTTGGTATATCCACCAAACACCTACACTCATGAAAGTGTTGGCGTGAAATTTGCAGGAAGCTACTCATCTTTCCCCAAAGGCAACTTGCTTAAACAACTGTCATTTGGCAGGAGGGAGGAATAAAGATCCCAGGATTGAGAAAAGAGGAAAACTTTAAAAAAAAAAAAAAAAAAAAAGGAAGATTTTTAATTTAAATTAAGGCTTCCAACTTCAGAGCAAGAAACAGAGGATATCAGACACACTCTAGATACATGGCCATTTTTTAATCTTTTTGGCAGCAAACGGGCACAGTATCTGAAAAAGGGATATTAGCTAACCCTTTAAATGGGACATACCAGTGAGACCTTCTTATGAAAAAGTCAGTGATCTAACTAGAAAGTTTATAAGTCTCAAAGCGTATGCAGTAATACTTGAAGCCATCTTTCCAATATTTAATTTTGTCCAAAAAAGTATCAAAATAGACTGAGTCAGCAAGGGAAGTTAGCGTATCAATGGACTCACTGAAATCAGTGGGACAACTGACCTGTTTAAAGTTAACACATACTTACGTACCTTGCTGAATCAAGTTTATACACCAGGTACTAGGGATGTTAAGAAGTGGGGTATTTCACTAATTGTATAGTTGATAAAAATTCTATCAACTACACAATTAGCCGATAAGCAAAGGTGCTCATGCCAGGTCTTGGACCTACCGCCGCTGCGGCTCTTCGAGTTAAATATAGTAAGAGCGGGGCTGCCAGCTTGCCTGGCTCTTACTACATTTAAAATGCAGAGCTGCAGCTCGAGTAGCTCCTGGACCCAGCACAAGCTGGGACTGAGCCGGGCTTACTCGGGCCTGTCTTGCTCTAGTCCAGCAGACCCTGTCCACTGGGGGTCCAAGCAAGGAGTTAGGAACTCCTGCAGACAGGGGCTGCTACTGGAGCAGCCTCCCTGGTTCCCCCGCCCCCGTTGTTGCCTCTGATAAAGGGAGCAGCGTGGGGTGGGGGAGACAGCTGGCACCACAGTGCTGGTGCTGGGGGGAATCAGCTTTTAAGAAACAAAGACAGCAAGGGGCGGGGAGATGTGACTAGCTGAGTAGTTGACTAGATTTACTGATAAGCCTAGGTTTATCCATTAGTCAACTACTCGTTTACATCCCTACCAGGCACTAGCAGCTAATAGCTGGGAATTATAATTGTATAATTGTAAATCAGATTACATAAGACACCTTAAAACATACGGTGTAAGTAAATGTAATATCCTTCAGGGTAACCCTTTTTTTTTGTTTTGGCCAAATTTTTAGAAATATTAATGACAATTCATTGCACATGTCCTTGAGGAAGATGAGCAAAACAAACAAGCTGAATATAAAATTTTGGAACAACTGCTCATGCTATTTTATGGTCACATGTATGTCACTTTGTCCAATACAATTTTTAATGAAAAAAATTTACTTTCATCAGGAATGAAGTCTTGGACAATCTCTAATGCCAACTTTTTTACTTAGTCTTATGAAAAAGGGTATAAAGTATTTTTATTAGCAGAGTTTTTAGAAAGTTTTAAGACCATTCTTCCTTGCTATGCAATCTTTTCAAGTTTAATAGAGCTATTCACACTGTTGTTTGAGGTATACAGTTCAGAGTAACTGTAAAAAGTGAAGGCCAAATTCTGTCCTCAAGATACTCATTTGCAACCCTCCACATAGCTCAAGTCAGAATTTGGTCTCAACACGCTGTATCAAGTAGACATAGGTATCAGTGGAACCTGGTGCCTATCTGGGGCTCTGAGAACCTTCACCTTCTAGCATCCTAGAGCCAGGGAAAGAGCCCAGTCCTGGCTATCTAAACTGTAATTAAACAGCCCTGCAGTCTGAGCCCTATAAAGCTGAGTCAGCTGACACAGGCCAACAGTGGCTGTCTAATTGCAGTGTAGACATACCCACAGGGGTGTGCAACACCTGCAGTTCCTTTAGGTGTTTTCAACAGTTTAATACAAGGTGCACTGATTTAAATCAAGTCAATTTAAATCAGTGATTTAATTAATTATTTAAGTCACCAGGTGGAAAGGCTCAATTTAAATTACTGATCTGAATAAACTTTTCCATTTGTTCATTAGTTATTTCTACATAAAAGGTGTATTCTCACTGATTGATGCAATGTTTAAACATGTTAATTTGTAACTGAATACAAGCTTTTACACTATATTTGGTGCAATTTTGCTACTAAGAGGGTACACTATAATGATATATGCTTATTTAAGCAATTATATAGACTGATATTTTCAGATTAACTGTGTATTTTAATATGAATTTCCCATGGTTAAAGAGACAAGCTTTTGAGCTACAGAGAGCTCTTTTTCAGCTCCATGTAACTTGAAAGCTTGTCACTTTTACAAAGAGTAGTTGGTCCAACATATCATTTAATCTACTTTGTCCCTCATGTCCTGGGATCCATACAGCTACAGCAACACTGTAAACATTTTTACTGTGTTAGAAAATGTTGATTGATATATCTCTTATTTACCAGATAATTATTTTTGGTCATGATTTGTCTTAAGCTTCATTAAAATAACTAAAATTTAATTAAACAAGCAACGCGCCATATAAAATTTATTTGTATTAAACAAAACAACCATAAAGGTTTTGGATACAAAAACTTACCTTATGAAAACAGGTTTCACATTTACAAAGTGATTTATTAAATGTTGGATTAACTGTAGTCAGTGAACTAAATTTATTATTTCAGGTCAGCCTGGGAAAATTTTCATATATGCATAAAGTGAAATTTTCAAATATGCTGAAAGATTAAGTTTCTAGTCACATTTTAAGTCGACTGAAAATGAGACCAGCTCATAAATTACTTAGGCTGACCTACTGTGCCATATTCATAAAGCTTGACCTCAGAAGTCAGATGTTTCCCGATTCTTATTTATACAGAAAAAGCAGCCTGTTCATAAAAACATTATGGCGTCAGCTTTTAAGAGATTATAAAGCAGTATTGTGCTAAAGCATTGTATTAAATTGAGATTTCATTTTGAACAAATTTATTTTACCATATAATTTAAATAAAATATTTAAATAAAAAATTTAAATAAAAAAGTCCATTTGTTTTGGTTTTTAAAAACAATCATTGCTTTTTCTCCTCCCTCACAAAATGAACATCAGATTAAATTTTAAATATCCAGTATATGAAAAGTAGTATCATAATGTATAAAATGTCACTCAAAATAAGAGAAGGTTAAACTAAATCTGGATATAAGTTGTTGAAGAATTTTTGGAGTTCATATTGGTAACAGATAAGCTCACATGGTTTGAGGACACTTCCTAGTAAGTTAAACAGATAAGAGTTGGCTACTGAACAGATCAGTTTGCCATGCGACACTTCAGAGATATTTATATCTGCACAAAAAATTTGGAAGAGATTTTTTTATATTCAACTCCTGTATTTGTTTTAGGATTGGGCAGAAATTCTGTAAGTAGTGAATTTTGAAAATCATTTTATGGTAATCATTCTGAAAAGAAAAAGATGGTTAATTTATTGTATAGTCTGTTCATACCTTATGTGTAACAGTATGATGTAAATACAATTAAATTTAATGTTTTAACACTTGCTATTTTATCCTTTTCTGAAAGCTTTCTACCAGATAATTATTTTTGGTCATGATTTGTCTTAAGCTTCATTAAAATAACTAAAATTTAATTAAACAAGCAACGCTACCATATAAAATTTATTTGTATTAAACAAAACAACCATAAAGGTTTTGGATACAAAAACTTACCTTATGAAAACAGGTTTCACATTTACAAAGTGATTTATTAAATGTTGGATTAACTGTAGTCAGTGAACTAAATTTATTATTTCAGGTCAGCCTGGGAAAATTTTCATATATGCATAAAGTGAAATTTTCAAATATGCTGAAAGATTAAGTTTCTAGTCACATTTAAGTCGACTGAAAATGAGACCAGCTCATAAATTACTTAGGCTGACCTACTGTGCCATATTCATAAAGCTTGACCTCAGAAGTCAGATGTTTCCCCCGATTCTTATTTATACAGAAAAGCAGCCTGTTCATAAAAGCTTATGGCGTCAGCTTTTTTAAGAGATTATAAAAGCAGTATTGTGCTAAAGCATTGTATTAAATTGAGATTTCATTTTGAACAAATTTATTTTACCATATAATTTAAATAAAATATTTAAATAAAAAATTTAAATAAAAAAGTCCATTTGTTTTGGTTTTTAAAAACAATCATTGCTTTTCTCCTCCCTCACAAAATGAACATCAGATTAAATTTTAAATATCCAGTATATGAAAAGTAGTATCATAATGTATAAAATGTCACTCAAAATAAGAGAAGGTTAAACTAAATCTGGATATGTTGTTGAAGAATTTTTGGAGTTCATATTGGTAACAGATAAGCTCACATGGTTTGAGGACACTTCCTAGTAAGTTAAACAGATAAGAGTTGGCTACTGAACAGATCAGTTTGCCATGCGACACTTCAGAGATATTTATATCTGCACAAAAATTTGGAAGAGATTTTTATATTCAACTCCTGTATTTGTTTTAGGATTGGGCAGAAATTCTGTAAGTAGTGAATTTTGAAAATCATTTTATGGTAATCATTCTGAAAAGAAAAAGATGGTTAATTTATTGTATAGTCTGTTCATACCTTATGTGTAACAGTATGATGTAAATACAATTAAATTTAATGTTTTAACACTTGCTATTTTATCCTTTTCTGAAAGCTTTCTACCAATTATGAAATTATTTTGGTGGGGATTGTAGTGTAAGGCCACAAGCAAGCAATCATTTCAGTATATACTTAGAAATATAGAAAGTTAATTACCCAAAATAAACAATGTACAATAAAGAATCAGTAGCATACCACATGCTAGATTTGAATAATGAAATTTTGCTACAAAGCCACCATATAAACGTCATATAATTGTAAATTCCTGAACAGGAAAGTAACTGGCAGTATCACACCTGGGATGTAGCAGGGCATGGACATAGTGAAAGTATCTCTCACAGATCTTGGCAGCTCTGAGATTCCATTGCCGGAATTCATATTTTTCAGAGAACTAAAAAACTTGAGAGGAAGTCTGTCTAACAGATGACTGAGAGGCATAATGATGCATCAGGTATAACAGATACAAATGGGCATAAACATACAAATGTAATCACAAAAATTATTACAGGATAATATTATAAAACCCCATGAATAGTTAGCACACAGTTCTGGATGTCATGTAATTAAAAAACAAATACACTTGGGAGCTGTATTTAAAAGGAGTGAAATGTATCTTTTTTCAGCCATCTGAGTAAGTCCCAACTCTATACATATTATCTAATCAATTCCAAATTATTTTATGCATAGAGACTGTTCATGATTACAAAATGGAGTGTGGGACGAGCTCTGGACTGAGCCCAGGTGGGGGAATGGGGTCCAGGAACCGTTTCAGGGTGCAAATTCTGAGAAGGAGCTTGGGTGCAGGGGGACTCATGTCTAGGGCAGGAGGTTGGATTTAGGAGGAGGTTCAGGGCTGGGACAGGGGTTCAGAACGCAGGCTGTGGCTGGGCACCTTTTAACTGAGATGGCATCCAGGAGGTAGAGCAGTGGAGTTAAGGCAGGCTTACTCCTGCCCTGGCCCTGCACCACTCCTGAAAGCAGCTCTCATGTACAGCAATGGCTCCATGGTGCCATGTGCTGCCCCTCATCTACAGGTACTGAGCCCACAGCTTCTACTGGCCAGAGTTCCCCATTACTGATCAATGGGAGCTGCAGGAGTGGTGTCTGCAGGCAAGGAGACCCTCTGCTCTGCCTTTCTCAGGGCCTACTGGGACATGCCAGCAACATCCAGGAGCAGCAATCACCATGGGGATAATTACTGCAGCCACAACAGGTTAGGCATTTTAGAACGCACTACTCAAAAAATTACATTTAAGAGTAAGAGAGAAATTAAAACTATGAAATGCACAGACCAGTCAAAAACCAAAAACAACACACTTTGTAAGCAGTAGAACTAGTAACAACAACCCCCTCCCACACACACACAAATGTGCAGGGCTCAACAAACCGCGGTGAGATCTACTCGCCAGCCTCGCACCGCGCATGTGCGCAGCGCCGGTGAATGGAGCGACCGGCTGAAATCTATTCGCCACGGCGAGTAGAAACAGCGATTTGTTGAGCCCTGCAAATGTGTTGCGTTGGGAGATGAGAGTGAAGGACAGTTGGTGTTTGTGAGAATGACAGACAGACAGACACACACACACAGTGTGACAGTGACAGAGATCTGCACTGCCAAGCTCCCTCCACCCCCTTCTTTCTCTGTGGGTACAGAAGTGGGGGGAGGAGGGACACCCTGACAGTGCCCCCACTTTTCCCTCCCACACTCTGCACAGCAAGCAGGTGCTGCCCCCCTGAGAGCCTCCAAGGCAGAGGGGCAGGAGCAGCATGACAGCGGGTGGAGGGCCAACTGAAGTGCCATCGCTCAATAACTTCCTGGACAAACCAGTCAGGATCATCTGTCAGAGACTCCAAGATCTACCAGTAGATCCCGATCTACTGATTGGTGACCACTGGTGTAGATGGTAATCCATACAACTAGCCTATCAGTACAGGGCTGACAAAGCTTACTTCCACTGGAGTAACAGGAGAGAGAAGAAACTTGAACACCGTGAATCTTCATTTGATCCTAGGGAACACCATTTTATGTAATTCCACAAACTAGGTTCAAGTGTTTGTTTTTCTTTTATTGATTTTAATTTCAAGGAACTCTTATAGAACATTACTATTTCAGATAGTGCTTCTTTTTTTAACTCAAGATTCTTTTTAAGGTCAAGAAAAGGAATTTTTAATGATTCAGAATTCAAGTTATAAATTATCTGTAAAGACTAGTGCCTGTCCGGAAGATAACACTCATTTAAGAGAGTCAGACACTTCACTTCTGAGGTATGCAATTAAGCTCCATCCCACAGAGGAGCAAAAAGATTCAGAATAGCGTAACAGTAAAACGGAAAATAGAAGCTCTTAAATAGAAAGATTTTGGCAGTTTGCTTAAAACTCGACACAGCTAAATCGGTCCAAAATCAAGTTCTTGGAGGAACTTGTGCAATAATCCTTTTTACACATCACAAAGGCAACAAAACTGGCAAAACAGTGGTTTTACATATTGGAGAATGTGTTTCTAACATAACAAACTGTACCAAGTACTGGAATAGGGAGTGGTGCAAACAGATGAAAGCTTTATTGTTTTTATCATGATTTCATCAAAGAAATGAGCATCATTTAAAACAATTATTTGGATTTCCATTCCACTTTGCATATGCAACAATTACATCCTTTAATAATACATACAGATTTCCACACTCCTAAAGGTTGAAAATCTGGATCTATCAGAATTAGTCTTCAGGTTAATAGAGAAAATTCAAATTGGTTCTTCTTTTCTTTGCATATTCACTGTGACACATCAGGAGCCCTTATAAAAATACCTCGCACTGTTATGTGGAGAGAACTACAGTCTGTAAGTCTTACAGCTGCATTCAATTACCGGGGGCCAAAAATCTATTAGCCAAGTAATAGCTATTCGACTGGATTTACTTCGGAGCCTGGACCCAGCAGGAGGGTATTGATTATTTTGTGTGTACTAAGTTTGACATCAGTTGTATAAAAAAAATTAAAGAATATAAGTGAAGTCTACCTGCCTCGTCATCCAATGTCAAAGAATTTTGAAATAGGATTAAATTGCAATAAAAATCATAGTGTCTCAGCAGACTCGGCCTGTCTAAATTGATCACTAAATAGGTGCATGCATCTCTTAACAGAAAAAGTTCGTGCTAATGGATGCTGGTCAGAGGTTTCCTTTTTATGCAGAAGTGGAAGACAGGATGTTCCTTTTTTCCACTGCTTTTTGCCCTCTCCAGTGAACCACTAGCTAAAGCTCTCAGGAAAGTAATAGATTTCCATGGAGTAAGGAGAAACACAGAACTAAATTTGGAACTTGACAGATGGCATGCTGTTTTGTCACACAAACAGACACATCAGCCCAGTTATTATAACTAGAAGTTTGGGAAAATTTGTTAGAAAAAATTTCCATTTCAAAATTAATGACATGCCAAAAGGCTTTTGTATTCTGACAAGTAGTTTTAAGGAAGTCAACTGGCATTTCCCTTTTAAAATGTCAGTCAATTATTTTACTCCTTTCAGGTCTCCTTACATCTGTGACCTTGAGAAGATTACATGGAAATCAACTTACTCTCTTTTTTAAAGGAATCAGCAGTAACCTGCTTAAAGGGAAATGCCCGCCAGTTCTGCTTATTAAAATCATTTTTATTAAGAGAAGGGTGCTTTGAAATATATAAAGATATTATTTCTAATTTTCTGACCAAGTTAAGCAATTAGAAAGGCATTTGTGTATTGCATTTGGCAGGAAAAAAATGAAAGAAGTTGCTATTTTGTAACTGCAGACTAAAATTTACAAAAGATGAATTGACCTGTTAATTGAAGTAACATACCAGGGATATGAACTAGAGGGATATACATGAAAGACTTTTTTATTCAGTTTAACAGATGATGATGAGATACAGCACAGAAAATGATTGATCGTGACAATCAATTTCACTTTTGTTTGTAAGCAGTTTCACTTTTTGGTTCTCATGTATTACTACAAAGCTGCAATGCTTGTGATGCACATGTTGTACGGGTGTGTTTAAAACAAAATAAGAAAAATAATCTTTCCTTTTGATTCATTGCATTGCTACTATGAGGAGGTTTGGTTGTTACGATGGGAGGAGGGTTGGGATTTTGTCAGGTAATACAAAACTCTAAATTCAGATGTTAATTGGATTGCATTGAAGCAGAGAGAATTTTTAATTACATTTTTCTATTCTGTCATGACAAATGGAATGCACAAACTCATTTCTAAACCTTTATCTTATTTTGAAAATGTATTAGGAATGACAATAATGATATAAGTCCCATGTCAGTCTGTTTCAGCAGATATACACACAGATGCAAATATGGAAGTGTTACATTATTATGTGGAGGACCAGTGCTAACAAGGCTAATTCAATCAGGGTGTGGCCCAATACCTAGAGGTAATGGAAAAGTGTAACTACCGAAAGGGGGAAAATTACTTTTTGTAGCAAGTGATTGGATCAAGATCTCGAATTCATATGCAAACATTGTATGTTCTTCTCTTCTGGCTCTGATATTTAATATATGCCTGGGATCAGGAAGACCCACATGTACCTACGCTAATGACTACTTCATTTATACACAGTGGCATAGCTTCAAGAGAAAAGACTGCCAAAAAAGAAAAAAAAAAAAAAATCAGCAATTGACCTGAAGTGAATTTATTTCTTCAGTTTTTCAAACCAGCCAGCAAATCTAAATAAAAAAATAAATGTCCTGTTTCATTGTCCTCCTACTGGGTAAAGTTAACCAATCAGTAAAAGATGATAAATCCAAAATAATTACTGTGAATCTCAGGTAGCATAAAGCAGATACTCACTGAACTATCTAGTCTAGTTACATCAGAACAGAAGAGAGGGTTAGTCACCCTCTGCAGTAACTGACGTTCATCGAGAAGAGCGTCCCTGTGGGTGCTCCACCTTAGGTGTTTTGGCACCGCAGCCCTCCTGTCCGGATGATTTTACTAGCAGTGGCTTTGACAGCTAGCTCGCACATGCGCAAAAGCGCTACACGCGCTAGGTGGCTAATGTGCATGTGCGAGGTGCGATGTCCTCAGTTCCTTCTCTGCCCCAGAAAAGTATGGAAATAGTACCAAAGCAGAGGGGAGGAAGGGTGGGTGGTGGAGCACCCATAGGGACACCCATCTTGAAGAACGTCAGTTACTGCAGAGGGTGACTAACCCTCTCCTACTTCGAGAAGTGTCTCTGTGGGTGTTCCCACAGAGTGTCTCTGTGGGTGGACTATAAGCAGTCTATCCACTGGAGGTGGGAGCTTTTGGACCGTGGAAAGGATGGTATGTCCAAACTCAGTTCATCTGGACACGTAGGAGTCCAGAGCATAGTGAGCAGCGAATGTATAAATAGACGACCAGATGGCCGATTTGCATATATTGAACAGGGAGATGCCCTGAACAGAGGTTGTTGATGCTGCCATGGCCCTGGTTGAATGTGCACGAAGTTGTGCAGGTGGTTGTTTACCAAAGGTTGAATATGCTATTCTTATGCATTCAACTATCCATTTTGAGATCCTCTGGGAGGAGATGGGGAGTCCCTGGGATCATTCTGTGATTTATAAGAATAACCTGTTGGTTTTCCGAATTTGCTTCATTCTTTCCAGGTAGAATGAAATGGCCCTCCGTAAATCAAGAGTATGAAGTGTGGCCTCCATCTGGTTGGCATGAGGTTTGGGAAAAAAGACTGGTAATAGGTTCATTACAGTGGAAAGGAGAGGGCACCTTTGGCAGGAACATAGGGTGAGGTCATAGGGACTACCTTGTCCTTATGGAAGGTGGTGAAAGGTGGATCTGCCATGAGAGCTGCAATTTCACTAACTCTCCTGGGGGATGTTATTGCCACTACTATAGCCACCTTCATGGAAAAGTGAAGCATAGAGCAGGTCGCCATAGGCTCAAACACTTTATGAGTTAAGGCCCTCAGACCAAATTGAGGTCCCAGGCAGGAGTTGGAGGTTTGATTGGTGGATAAATGTTTGCAATCCTTTGAGGAGCTTTTTGGTAGTGCAATATGTGAATAGCGACTTGTCTATTGGCTGGTGTAAAGTGGTTATGGTGGAGAGGTGAACCTTCAGGGAACCGATTGAAAGTCCCGAGTTCTTGAGTTCAGTTATATATTGCAGGACCACGGGCAATGGAGTGGAAGATGGGTCGAAATTGTGGAGGTGAGACCAGATGGAGAATCGTCACCACTTGTACAGGTAGGTTTTCCAAGTGGATTTTCTCTGACTGCTAAGGAGAATCTGTTGGACCTCATCTGTGCGTTCTGTTTCTAGTGAAGTGAGTCATTGAGGAGCCATGCCTAAAGATTCAGGGTGTGGAGATGAGGATGCTGAAGGCGATCAGGACATTGAGCAAAGAGGTGTGGGATCTGTGAGAGATGCCGTGGGCGATCAGCTGACATTTGCGGTAGGTAAGTATACCACGTTTGTCTCGGCCAGTCCGGCGCTATCAGTATGACATTGGCGTTGTCTAAGCGCACCTTAGTGACTACTTGATGGAGAAGTGGTGGTGGGGGGAAGCGTATAAGAGGGTCGTCCCCAGTAAATGGTGAATGCGTGCCCTAAGGATTGTGTTCCAATGCGTGCACACGAACAGTAGCATGGACACTTTTTGTTTCCACTGGTGGCAAACAAGTCGATCTGCGGCGGGAAGCCCCATTGTGTAAAGATCTGATGCAAGATGGTGGGGTCTAGTTTCCATTCATGGTTCACAGGGAATTTCCTGCTGAGATTGTCTGTGGTTATGTTGTGTTTGCCGGAAAGATGTGAGACAATTAACATTATATTGTGAGCGTTGCACCAAGTCCATAACTGGACTGCCTCTCTGCAGAAGGGGTAGGACCTCACCCATCCCTGCCTGCTTATGTAGAACACTGCAGCTTGGTTGTCCGTAAAGATCTGCACTGTGGAGTTGGAAATACAGTTCACAAAATGCTAGAAGGCGTAGTATACTGCTCAGAGTTGATGTGCATCATGGTCTCTGTGTGGTGAGGGTACCCAGGTGGTGTTGCGATGCGTCTGTGATGATGGTGAACAATGGGACTGCCTGTGGAAGGGGACCCCAGCGCACATGTTTTGCTCTTCTGACTACTACTGGAGTGAGCGTTTGACCATGTTTGAAAGTGAGACCAGTTTGTGCAGGCTGTGTATTCAAGGTCTGTACACTGTGCTCAGCCAGCATTGTAGAGGCCTGATGTATAATCTGGCATGCAGGACAACTGTTGTCACTGCTGCCATATGGCCTAGTAGCTGGAGGCATGCCCTGGCATGAAGTTGTGGGGCCGTGGTGTGAAGCTGTATTAGTGGCAATATTGTGAAGAACCTCTGATGGGGTAAGGTTGCAATAGCACGGATACAATCGAGTTGAGCTCCTATAAACTCTAGGATTTGGGTTGGCTGGAGCTGACATTTGGATAGGTTGATTTGGAGGCTAAGTGCACAGAACAGGGCCATGGTGATCGTGACTGAGTCCTGAGTTTTTTGGAACAATAAGGCAGTTGTCGAGATATGGGTCTATTGACACACCCTTTCTTCACAACTGCCAAGACCTTGGAAAAGACCGTAGGTGCCATGGATAGGTCGAAAGGTAGTACTGTATACTGGAAATGTTGTCCCCCTGCTGTGAATCTTAGGTACCTCCTGTGCGCAAGGTGTATGGACACATGGAAGTATGCGTCTTGGAGGTCAAGAGTCGCCAGCCAGTCATCTTTGTTGAGGGAAGGTATGATGGTGGAGAGGATAACCATTGTGAAGCATTGGTACAGGCCATATCTGTTGAGAGCCCTGAGATTGAGAATGGGTCTCCAGCCCCCTGACTACTTCTTTGTGAGAAAAGATCAGGAGAAGAAGCCGGTGTTTTGATATTGTTGTGCAACTCTTTCCACTGCATTGATATGGATTAAGTGGTTGATCTCTTGACACAGAATTGTGAGATGGGTCCCTAAAAAGGGACGGGGTGGGTGGTTGGGTTTTGGGAGGAGATATGAAGGGGATGCAGTACCGGAACTTTATCATGTCCAGAACCAATTTGTCTGTTATTATGAAGCACCACTGATGGTAAAACGGTGCTAATCTGTGGTTGGATAGTAGGATGATCAGAAACTCGGGTAAGGGAAGATGAGTCTAATGGCTCTCGACCAGACCATCAAAGTGCTTGCCTAGAGTTAGAGGACTGAGATTGAGTGGATTGGTTGACTGGCTGTCACCTTCTCCCCTGATGCTGGCGCTTTCTAGAATCGTATTGACTTTGAGAATGACCAAAGAGGGAATGTCTGTATCTTTGAACCTAAGGTTTGTTTTGTTTGTTTTTTGGTGCAGAAGCCTGGATGCCCAGTGTTTTAAGTGTGGCCCTGGAGTCTTTGCAGGAGTGTAAAGAAGTATCTGTGCCATCAGCGAAGAGCTTCGGGCCCTCGAAAGAAAGGTCTTCAACCTTCGTCTGGACCTCCTTTTGGAAACCAGAGAGGTGGAGCCAGGAGGCTCTTCTCATCACCACAGAGATGGCCAGGGCTCGTGAAGCTGTGTCAGCTGAGTCCAAAGCAGCTTGGAGGGCTGTTCTGGCTATCAAAAGACCCTTGTTAGTATTTGCTCTAATTTGTTCTATTTTTTCCTCTGGGAGGAATTGAATAGTCTGCAATTTGCTGAAATATGTGATGAGTGTATTTTGCCAGCATCGTGATGTAATTAGCAATATGTAGCTGTAGGGGGTCAGAGGAGTATGACCATTTGCCCATAATATCCAGACGTTTCCACTCTATCAGGAGGGGTGGATTTGGCAATGTTTTGCTTGCTCCTCTGATTCACTGCCTCAATTACTATGGAATTGGGAGAGGGATGTGAGAATAAAAATATTACATTGCACCCTGAGGAGCGACGTTGTATTTCCTATCTGCCCTCTTGCTCACTGGGTGAATGGTGGCAGGTGTTTGCCAAAGTTGCTTGGCTGGGTCCATGGAGAGACCAAGCCTAGTGGATGCTCATAAGTTTATGCTGCGTCTCTGGCAATGTGGTTAACGAGACCTCGAGGACCTCAACTACCGTCTTAAAGAGGTCTTGAAAGACCTTAAAATCATCCCCAGATAGGGCTTAGGGAGGCATGAGTGTGTCCCCTGGGGAGGAAGGAGAGATCTGTGTAAGTGGGTGAGAGGAAGTGGTAGATTCCTTGTCACTTAGTGGCTGATCGAAATCTGTCCAGTCCCTTGAGATGTCAGATTCAGTTGATGTAGGCCCAGATCAGAGCTGGGCAACATGGTGATGCTGTTGCTACTGAGCCCTCGGGGGCACTGGCATAGATGATGGTAGCCAATGCGCAGGTAGCCAGCGTGGTAAGGCCTGTTGTGAGTGAGGGTATTTGCGCCTCGGTGTAGAGTGTCTGGGAGGAGTTGAGGTCATGATGGAAGCCTGATCTTCCTCACCAAAGAACAGAGGTATGGAAGTGCCAGGCACAGACATGGAAAAACCCTTGTAATGAGGGATGGAATCAGTGCCAAACAAGGGTGTTGCGGGCACTGAAGAGATAATAGAATCGTCTGTGAATGTGTAAGACTAAAAAGGAGGCACAGGTGGTAAAGAATATTGTTCCAGTGTATGCTTTGGCTTTGCCAGCAGAGGGGATGGCACAGGTGCTGGAAACGGTAACAGCACTCTGGTCCCTGCACTGCCTTTATGTGCAGCACTGCTGGGTGTCGGTAAGACCGACGATGCTGTTGTAGCCCTGTGCTGTTCAGCTGAGACAGGTTTGGGCTTATCAGCATGTTTATGCACATTAGCCAGGTCCTTAGACCCTCGGGGCACTGTGGGTGAACGCTGCCCTGGTAAGCACTTATCCAGAGCCCCAGCTGGAGATGGAGCTTGCTTAGGATTCAGGGATCACCCTTTCTTATGTGAAGGAGATTCCCTGTTTGCTGCTGCATGTGCTCTCTTCTGTTTGGAAAAGGCAGAGCTCGCAGCTGACGTAGGGGGGAACTGCCTTATCCAACATCGCCGCTGGTGACCAGGGTCCGATGCTGGTCTGAGGGAGCATCTGAGGACGATCAAATTGAAATGAAAACCCTCTAGCTCTCCTAACCCCCGGCTGCCTAATTTTCACTGATGACAGTGAACTGCGCTGTATTTGTCCAGACAATATATGCACTGAGAGTGCTAGTCCGACAGCGAGATTGACAGCTCGTAAGGAAAAAACAGTGTTTAAAACAGAGCCCCCACTTGGGAGAATGCTGCACAAAAGATTGTTAGAGAGAACATTCTTTTAAAACTGAAAATATCTCTCTCAGCAGTATGTGAGAAGGCTGAGGAAAAAGCTGAGGGAAAGAAACTCCTCAGCGCAGGAGAGAGAAGTCCCCTGAGGGGACGTGTGAGGCATGGAGCCCGCGCTTGTCTCCGTGTCTGAGGAAGGCACTCCGTCTTCTTCTTCTTTTTTTTTTTTTTTAAGAATCGTAAAGATTATGATAAAAATATAATAAAAAAGTCTAACTAAGTAAAAGAAAAGAAAAACTAAGACTAGCTGTCTCTCTGAGGAAAAAATCTGCAGAGCACACTGCGGGTTCCAACCAACACCGCAGGAGTACGGGATCTTTTGAAAGAGGGGTTTTTTTCCCCCAACAGAACCACGTCTAGACTGCGGTTGCACTTTCGAAATACCCTTTTTCAAAAGACAGCTGGGACGCAATTATTCAAATGAAGTGCGAGATATTTAAATCCCCGCTTCATTTGTGCTTTTGAAGTGCTTCATTTACATCCCTCTTTCGAAAGAGGGATGTAGTCTAGACGAGCCCTAAGTTGGAGCACCCACAGGGATACTCCTCAAAGACTAAATTAAATCTACAAAGTACGATGTTTTAAACTTTGTTACTCTAAAAAAACAAGAGTATGATGTTTTATGATGTAATTAGAAACTGACAATTACACACTACTCAAAAGGTGAAAAATGAGTTTACTTCTCCCAGAAAACAAAACATTCACTTCCTTTAAACTTTTTTCTCTGCATCATATACATTATACTTTCTTTTAAAATGATTAATATACAGTTTAGAAGTATTTTGAGAGGTTCCATTTAATCAACATTTCCTTTTAGTTTTGTATTTAGACACTATTGAATTCTTTCAGTAAATAATTAAAAGTAGTTTCAACATACAGAACACAGTAACATTTACTGTAATGAGAGCTGAGTCTATGATCTCAGAAAACCTCTAATATTGACCACATGCCTTAGGACAGTGATAACCGTGTCATCATATTGCAAACAACTATTTCTTTATGGAGATCATCCATCACAATAACTGCACAGCTAATGGAATGGCAGATACTTTTTGGGTTTACTAAAGATAATCAGGTTAGCCAAAACTGCAGAGCAACTAGATTTCTTTTGCATTTGATGGACAATCCACCACAATTAGGAAAATTCTCAGAGAAGCTGCCAGTATATTAATTCACTACAGATTGGACCTCCCTGGTCTGGGACCCTTGGAACCCACCCACCAGTAGCCCCTTCCAGCCCTGGCTTTGCTACTGGTCAATGGCTGATTCCCTCATCGCTATGCACAGGGCTTCCCAACAGCCCAGGACTCCTGGCCACCAGTCATCCACTGGAACTTTCTTGTCCTGCAACCTCCATGCCAGATAGCCCAGTGAGGCCAAGAAGCTCCGTGCGTGGCAGCAGGGCTGCCCACCGAGGGGGGAGCCAGCCTCCAACCAGTAGCAAAGTCAGGGCTGGAAGGGGCAAGTGGTGAAGGGGGACAGGAAAGGAGACAGAAAGACCTCCCCTGATCTGGCAAAATCCCTCATCCAGAACCACAGATATTGCAGACTAGTCCTTGCTGTAGTGTAGAGGCACAATGTTACACTTCCGACTGTTTGCAGTAGTTCTTTGACAAGTTCTAGGTTTCTATAATTCATCTTTCAAGATTAAGAAAAAGCCCTGTGCCTACACAGGTAACAATTGGCAAAATCTTGTGTATATGGAATGCAATGAGATGCAAAAAAGATGTCTGGAATACATTTCCTACTCTCCAAACACACTACAAAGCCACCTCCACAGACAAATAAAATAAAAAAATCCAAACAACACAGTAAGTACAGTAGGCTTATTCTGACCTCTAAATTCATGAATAAATTTAGAATCATATTTGAAACTCCAGCCAAAATTAAGAGGATTATCAAGAGAGATGATAGGAAAGGAATTAAAAATTGACAAAAGCTTGCACAATGATGTCAATGCAGGCTTTGTATTTCAGTTGATGATTGACACCTAAAGAACATATGCTTAGGAAGCAGAAAGGACAACTTGCAGTGAGTTTTAATTCATATCATTTTCCTCTTTTTAACATTTGTTATATATTGCTTTTATATTTCTAACTGTTGCTTTTACGTCATAGGTGGACCAAAATGTCCTTTTAACTAAAGTTATCTTCTTTCCTACTAGTAGCATTGTGGTTTTTTGGCTATATAAAAATTTCTTAAAGTTTCAGAGGGGCAGCCATGTTAATGTGTAACTGAAAAAAACTTAAACAACAATTAATAGTCCTGCAGCATCTTATAGACTAACAAAAAATAAAGATGGTATCATGAGCTTTTGTAGGCACAACCTACTTCTTCAGCTGTTTTGCCCATGAAAGCTCATGGTACCATCTACATTTTTTGTCTCTGAGGCTATGTCTAAACTACACCCCTCTGTTGGCAGAGGGATGTAAATTAGACGTATCGAAAATGCAAATGAAGCCGGGATTTAAATATCCTGCGCATCATTTGCATAATGGCAGCCGCCACTTTTTTTCTTCAAAACGGGGCTTTTCGAAAAAACCCGGCCGTTTAGACGGGGCATTTTCGACAGAAATGCCCGGTTTCAAAAGACCCTGTAAGCCTGTACTCTTTCGAAATGGGGCATTTCTGTCGAAAATGCCCCGTCTAAACTGCCTTTTTTTTTTTTTTTTTTTTTTTTTGGAAAAGCCCTGTTTGAAAAAAAAAATCAGCAGCCACCATTATGCAAATGAAGCGCGGGATATTTAAATCCCGGCTTCATTTGCACTTTCGATATGCCTAATTTACATCCCTCTGCCGACAGAGGGGTGTAGTTTAGACGTAGCCTAAGGTGCTGCAGGACTATTCATTGTTTTTTTAAGTCTCTTCTTAAAAGTCTTCCAATTTTCATTCACATTTTTTCTATTTTTGTCCTTTTCAATGAATTGCGCTGATCACTTTCCTAAATAATCCCAAAAGTTTGGGCCATCTGACTGATATACATGCAGAAAAATATATACTTGCAATGGACTCTATTAAGTACTTTGAACCAAAGATCTGGTCTAGAACTTAGTCATTCTTACAAAGACTGCATAAGCACTAGGTGTCTATGGATCTGGCAATACTGAGAACTGCTTTGACAATTATTCCAGTTTCAACAGCTGAGATAAATGATTCGGCATCACAAAAATTATGCAAAATTTAGTCATTTCAGCCTCTCAAAAGATTTTCTGAACAGTACATGAACTCAGGCCATCTGTCAGAAAATTTTATCCTATTAAAATATATTAGATGTCACTACAAGCAAAAATGTAAACATGTATTACAAAGAGCTGTATGACATGCTAGGAAATGTGTCATTTTCCCTCAAGAGGGAATTTGAGGTTTTGGGTAAAAAATGGTAGAAAACTACCTCTAGTTTATTCCTTGTGTTTAAGGAAAAAAAAGGTAAAAAGCTGAAGATAATTATTGTACATAAATGCTAAATAGAAAGAAATCACACAAATGCAAGACAATTTACCTCTAAAATCCAGAAGTGAAGACATCTGTTAGTGTAACCTGCACACCTGCTGCATGTGGTACACTGTCCCATTTAGTGGCACCTAGACCACTTAAAGAGAGAGAATGAGTTTCCTTTACAGCCTTAGCTGACGGCCAGCTGGCTTTTAGTTCATTCACTAAGCTCTAGAGTCCCAGGTTTGTTTCTGCCTGTTGGCATTACACTAGTATCACTGGTTTTTCTCTACTCTTTGGCCAGTGTGTACTGAGGAATGTCATGACTCCATGTTATGCTGAACTCATACTTTCCTTTTCACAATCACAAACTGAATGGTTAACTTACCAAGGATGATATTTTTAAAAGGTCCTGCATGCTAGGCTGCAAAAACACGCTTTGCAAATGACTATGATTCTCTGAGTCTCTGTATTCTTTGAAAAGATGACAGTTAATTATGTTATTAATCTATTTCCAGGTTTATAGGAGGACAGGAAGTGGAATACACATCAGGACTACATATTTCAAAGGTCCTCCACTTACAAGTAAATAACTTCTTTGAGTAACGATCCTTACTATATTCTATTATGGGTGACTAACAAGCAGTACTTAAGTCTAAGTACTTAAGTCTAAGAAGAGTGCAAGGGTGAGACCAGAAAGGTCATGCAGAGAATCGCAGTGTTAAAGAAGCATTTGAGACCGAGTCCTGGACCAAGACACAGAAAGTTAACAACATGTAGAAAAAGCTCCATATGGCTGCTCTAGATAAATCTATGAGAGGCACTTCCTGAAGGGATGCCATGCTTATTGCTTCAGCTCTACTGGAGGGAGCCCATATCCTACTGCGGGGAGGTGGATTTGCAAGCACATAGAAGAGTTTAATGCAGCTGGAAATCCATTTGGAGATGTCCCTGGATTCTCTTTGCTATTGCAATAAATTGCCTAGGAGCTTTTCTAATTGCTTTTTATTTTCTGCAGGTAAAAGGTCAAAGCTCACTGAACACTGAAAAATGTTCCTCTGCAGATGTGTTAGATTTAGGTAAGATAACAAGTAAGTGAATGGATCAATTAGGAAGAAACTGGGAGATCTCTTTTGGTAAACATTTCAGTTATACAAGTAAGAAAACCTTGTCTGAGTGTAATATTGTACATAGTGTGTCTGCCTGCCATCATAGCTCCAAGGTCCCCATCCTTCCCACCAATATGATAGTAACAAGTTGGGTGGCCTTTATAGAGAGATGAGACCTGGAACAAAATGCCACTGGTTTAAAGGGAGAGAATGATTGTTAATACTGAGACTATCAGATTCATAGCCTATTGAGACACAATCACTTGGAGGCACTGGAAGGTTCTTAGGTGGCTTTTTTCTAAAATTTATCCGTTGGCAGGTGTGTAAAAAACAGGGTAATCCTTCACAGGAGCATGGAAAGTGCTGATCACTGTTAGGTGGACTCTCAAAGTGCTGAGGGCATGATCCAATGTCTTTAATGATAGAATGTAGTCTAGGTTAATGGACTCTCTACCGCTTTTGGTAAAACCTGTGTCGTGGTCAAGATAAAAAGTATCTCCACTTAGCCTGATAACACGGTTTAGTGAAATCTTATCTACTATTTAAAAGAACGCCTTATACTGTGGAGAAACTTGACCATTCAAGAGTATAGATGCCGATCTAAATCCCACACTCTGAAATGGAGCGGACATGGATTAGGATACTTGATCTTGCCATTGTACTGGATTTGAAGACTGGGAAGGTCAAAATGGTAATCGGTGGGCTTGAGGACATGTGCAGGAGATTGGGCAGGTTATTAAATCAGCATAGAGAGGCACTTATGATAGTGGGAGCCAAATTTAAGTGAAGGTACTTTCACAACTAGGTTGACAAAAGGCATCTTATATTGACCTAAACATGTAGAGTAGACCAGGCGAGAGAGAGGACTACCTACAGACACACACACACACACACACACACACACACACACACACTGAATGGCTGAGAGGAAGGAACTGAAATCCCATGAACCTAGAAGGAAAGGAAACTAGTCCTCTCCTGAGAAAATAGCACTATTTGCTTTGGGATCGTCCGGTCTCTTTTACTGTAGGCACCTTTATTTCTTTCACCTTCTCTCTGTCGCACTCTTGAGTGGTTTGGAGCTGCAGATCTACATTAAGATAACTCATGGCCCCATTACACCCTATCTGATTCACGCCTAGTCACCCACACTTTAGCAAAACCAAATACTATTACATGCACATCTGCCTTTAATCTGAGTAACAAACTGAAAGAAAACTCACAGAACATTATCATTTAAAATTTTCATGGCTGTAATAAAGGGGAGTGGTCTCTCACTGGGCCAAAGGGGGAGAAATGACTACAGTAGACTTCCGATAATCCGGCACCTTTTGGACCTAGGTGGTGCCGGATTATCAGATTTGCCGGAGAATCAGGAGGTCCGGTACAGCTGCACGGCTTAACAGCTGGCCAGGACACAATCTCCCTCCCTCTCCCCTCCCCTTTCCTCTTCGCATCTCCTCCATGCTGTAACCTGATCCTCCTCCCCCTCCCTTCCCCTTTCCTCTTCACTGAAGCAAAACGCTCTTCTCCATACTGTAACACGATCCCACTCCCTGCCCCCCTTCCCCAACCTTATGCTCCCTCTGGTTACAGCCAGCACTTGTGCTAAGCGGCAGGCTTTTTAATCAGCTGGTCAGGAGCGCTTGGCATTTTGATGCCAGAGTATCAGGAGTGCCGAACAGTTGGATGCCGGACTATCGGAGTGTTACTGTACTAACACAGTACAGTGGTAAAAAGAAAAATGTAATACTTTCCATTAGATCCAAGATGACCATGAAGCAATTAAGCCTCTTCCTGTTAATAAACTTGTAACATCTCTCGATAACCAAGTGGTAGTGAGAAAATATGAATATATATTGTTAACTGAACACAACGCTTACATGAAAAACCCAAACAACATGAAGTTTCAGATGTCCTGTCCGACACAAATCTCAATATCTATAAAGAAGATGCTTAGCAACGTAGAAAAATTATGCCAATGGTCTGTGACCTTACTTTCATAGATCATTTTAATTTCAGCAGCTTACCTTCTACTGTTAGAGTACCCATTTTTGACTCTAAGAAGTCAAAGAGTGTGCTGGGTGCAGAAGGTCTGGCATTTCCTAGTTCTTCTTCATCTTCAGGTCTTAATCGGCCTCTGCCCTTGCCTTTCCCTGTGGATATTACAAACAAGTGACTTGGACCCAGATAAATCTACAGTAACTCTAAATTTCAGTTCAAGCCTTCAAACAAGAAAATAAATCAGAGCCACAAACTACATGGATTATTTTCAATTAAAAACACTTAAGGGTGTGATTTTTAACTAGCAAACAACTACAGATATAATACACAGAGGTACGTTTCAATTATTCACTGTCAGGTCTTGAATACATCATGACCTAGAGCAGGGGTTCTCAAACTTTGTGATACCGCGACGCCCTCTAAGTTGCTCACGACCCCCCTCTAAGTTACTCGCAACCCCACGGGGGGTTGGGACCCACAGTTTGAAAAACACGGATCTAGAGGAAAACATATATGCAATTATTCCACTGTATTATTCCAAATACACCAGCAAAAACCATTATCATCTTTTTGTGCTTGTAACACAAGATTCCCTGTTATGTAGAAACTTCAGTCTAAAACACAGTTTCACAAGTTATACCTCTAGGTGGTGGTCCCTGAGTAGGTTTCTGTTTACTGCTATTCAGAAGAAAATTTAATGCTGCTTCTAGGCTGTTGCTATTATCCATAAGCGCCTGCCTTGCTGCTTCTTTACTGAAACCCATTTCTGTTATGTGTTTTAGAGCCTTTTCATCAACCTGTAATGAAAGATATACACAAAAGTAATCATGGACTATAACACAAATTCCATAAATACTAGGTTTGCTTGTAAATTGCACATTAATATTTAATCAGAACATTAATTTATTTTTCATGCATGATGACCAATACTTAGAGACATTTATAAAAATATTAATAAATAAGCATTTGTGCCTTTGTTTAACTGATTAGAGTGCACTGAGGTGAAGAGCCAGGGACAGAAGTAATGTTAGGGGATGTGTTTTGGGAGGTTTTCTTTGATTTTGGGGTTTTGTTTTCTGGGGAAGGGGGGTTGTTTTCTTTTTCCTTTTTGTTCTGATTTAATTTCAAATACGGATGTCAAACTCTGATTTCCATACTTTAATTCTCCCTCCATGAATATCCTGACAGATAGCAGTATCTCTCCCCTTAGCCAGAAAAAAAAAAAAAAAGACAAAAATCTATCAAGGATAGCTAGCGTAACGGGTGAGCTTTCTGTTCTTGGTATAAACATTACCAATGGTTATACAAAATTAGATTTCTGACAAAGGTTATGCAAAATTAGATTATACATTCCCCAAAATAGGGAGGTTAGATATACAATAACTAAAACCAGGACAGGGAACTTTTGGCACACTGGAGGCACGTGGCTCGTCAAGGTTAGTTGCTGGTGGGCCATGAGATGGTTTGTTTACTTATACACTCACAGGCACAGATCCCTGCAGCTCCCAATGGCTATGGTGCGCCGTACCTGGACAATAGGAGCTATGCTTCCTGCATCTCCCACTGGCTGGGAATGTCAATCCACAGCCACTGGGGATCTGCTAGCAGCCATGCCTCAGATGCTCAGGCAAACAAACCCTCTGACGGTCTGACAAACCGTGCACGGCCAATGGACTAAAGTCTCTGCAAAATAAACCCAAAGGAAATACTAATATGTAATTTTCCTTCTTCAGTAATACATGACTTCTCACTCCCAATTGGAAACTGTGTCTGAAACACTATTATAGCAGTGCTTTAACATCACTGTCCCTTTTGTTCCCCTCTTTGTCGGCAGCCATGCCATTGGTTCCAGAAGTGCTGCTGCAAAAGCACTTTACTGCTGCTTTTGCTCGGGGGAGCAAACAGAGCAGCAACATTAAATGGCCCTTCAAATCACCACTGGAACCCTGGGGCACCTGGCCACTGTAGTAGCAGTGGCCATAGAGGGGCCTTCAGCCCCAGCCATTCTGCCCAAAGCCCCAGCCCTTCTGGGAGCCAAGAGCCATCCTCTCTTGCCAGAGAATGCTGAGGCTAGTGCAGGGAGCATTGGTAAGTCCCACCATTTACTTTCACCCCTGCTAATGTCATAGGAAGGATGGTCTATGCTACTAACACTCAAGTGATGTACATGCAACGTCCAGCTGTCACAGATTTCCCATATGAGGCCAAAAAAGTTAATTTAACTCGTCACAGTCTCTCATCTGTAAAACAGACAGAGCCTCCCTATAATACAGGGATGTGATGAGGATAAAATTCATTAATGACTAAAATGCACACAGATAGTACAGTGACAAGGGCCACATAGTTGAGTATATCAGCAAAAAACGTAGATTAGAATGCTGCTCTCCTGGAAAAAAGAAGTGCTGGTTTAAAATCCATTCCTTTAGCACTAGGTGAAGCCTGCTCAGCAAACCTCTTCTACTGTTCTGTCTTCTTTGCAGATGGATAAAGTGGGTGAGGTAATATCTTTTACATAGTTATTACAGGGAAGAAGGGAAATTCTACTTTGCACCAGTGGTACATCATCTCCTTTCAGAGTTGGAAGTACTCCGTGTTCCCTGTCTGCTGATGTATAATGCAGCTTTTGTTTTTGTCAGGAGCTAACCACTACCCACAGTCTGAACTGTGGAGAGCTAATCTTGGACAGGACCATAATCTGAGACATGAGGGAAAGGCAATTTTCCCGGAGATCCTCTTTGTCATACAGTCTTTGTAACATTCAGGGTATCTATGGAGTCCAAAGGAAACTCACAATCCTCTCTTTATATATATATATTGCACCAAAAGCTTCTCTCTCTTGATCATTTTTATATATAAAGACTGGAGAGAAAAAGAAAGAAAGATTAGAATAGTATAGTCTGTGTTTTAAAGTTGAAGGAGGCAGAATGACCAACCTGGTACCAGTGTAACAGTTATGACAAACAACTTCATTGTTTCATAGTACACTGGACAATGATGTAATGCTATCAGATTCTTTTGTCGGATGTGGGAGAAGATAAAATAATGAATGAAACCTTAAATCTGTGTTAAAATTTTCATTTCCAATAAACAACCATGCCTAATATTAGTAGGGATGTAAAATCCCGCTTAATTCGTTAACCAGTTAAACGTTAAGTTTAACCAGTTATTCCCTTAAACTAAGGTGGGTGGGTAGCTGCTCCAGCCAGGCCAGGCCTGCCACACTGGAGGAAGGGGCTGCTCTGACGGAGCACATCACACTGCACCACAGTTTTGCCAAGGATTTGCAATGCCTCAGGAGGCAAATGAGTCATGCAGATATGACTAGAAACATTGTTTCGAGATCCCATGATGGAGTTTTCTCCATCCCATAATTTTATCTGTATCCTATAATGTTTTGTGCCTCTTTTCAAAAGACTCGCAAATCCACACATCCCCCATCTCTTTGAGGAGTATGGATCCTGCATAGCTCTATGATGAACATTGTGATCACACCATGCCTGATCCCACAGTATTTCCAGAATCAGAAGAGAAGTTGCTTGGAATAAGATTCCTGGCAGGTTAGTTTACTAAGACCATGGAAAGAAACAATTCCAGGCTGTTGTTGCCAGTCACAGACCCACTGCACACAGTGAAGTGCTGGTTCTGGATTGACAAACAAGTACTGACAGGTAAACTGAAAAAACAACAAATAGCCTGGTAGCACTTTATAGACTAACAAAACATGTAGATGGTATCATGAGCTTTTGCAGGCACATCCCACTTCTTCAGATGACCAAAGTGTTGGATGTCCAGGACCAAAATAAAGGGGGGGCAGGGAGAGATGATGGGTGGAAGAAAAAAGACAGTGGGTAAAAAATATATCAAGGGAAAGCCGAGCTGGAAAGCAATAGGGAAAACAAATAGTCTATAAGCACCGAAAGACTAGATAGTCAAAGGAGGTAGATAAGAACCATTAATTAGCAAACAACAGAGAGTCAGGAAATACTTAAAGACTGCTGAAACATCTAGATGGTATCATGAGATTCTTCAAAGACAAAGAACCATTGTCGCCTTCATTGTTTGATAGGTAGGTAATGACCTAACCATCCAGTATCTTTGTTGAATTCAAAAGTGTGAGAATTGAACTTGTGAATGAGCTGAAGTTCCAGTCCTCTGTGTATTTGGCTCCTGTTGTTGTTGGTAGTCCGTCGTGTCCGACGATGACGTCTTGAGTTTGCACAGGCTCATTGGTTGTGGACTCGCATGTGGCTGAGGAGTCCAAGCCGTGAACGGCATGGGCTTTCACAGTGGGGGCAAAGGAATTGTCCTGGCTCTGTCAGTGTGGCTGCTACTGTTGCTTTTCTTGGCTCCTGTAACTGTTTTGTAAAAAAACAGCCACTTGAAGATCTGTTAATGCATGCCCAGGGAGATTAAAGTGTGCCCCCACAGGCTTTTGTATGTTTCCTTTACGGATATCTGATTTGTGTCCATTAATTCTTTCACGTAGGGACTGTCCAGTTTGACCAATATATATAGCAGTGGGGTACAGCTGGCATTTGATGTAATTACTGGATTAAATTACTGGATGTGCAGTTGAATGCGCCTCTGAGTTGGTGGCTTATGTGGTTGGCTCCAGTAATGAGTTTGCTTGTATAGATAAGTGGGCAGAGTTGGCACCGTGGTTGATTGCAGGGATGGGTTCCTGAATGTTTATGATGTAGCTATGTAGCATGGTTACTGGAAAGAATATGTTTCAGGTTGTGGGGGGGTTGTCTGTAAGTGAGAATAGGCCTTTCTACAACCTATGTTGGAAAATGATCCCTCACTGTCAGAGGCCTTGGGGGATTGTGGATAATGCACTGGAAAGGTTTGAGTTGTGGACCGTAGGTGATGACAACTGCAATTCTGTTATTTTCTCTTTTGGGTCTGTCTTGGAGTAGTTCATCTCTGGGTACTTTTTTGGCTCTGTCAATTTGTTTTTTCACTTCTCCAGGTGGGTATTTCAGTTTTAGGAGTGCTCTATAAAGATCCTGCAGGCGTTTGTCTCTATTGTGGGATTGGAGCAAATCCAGTTGTATCTAAGGGCTTGGCAATATACAACAGATTGAAAAATGTATCTGGGATGGGAGCTGGAAGCATGACGGTAAGTGTAGCGGTCAGCGGGTTTCCAGTATAAGTGGTAGAGATTTGTCCATTTTTTAATTGTACTGCAGTGTCCAGGAAATGAATTTCCCATAGGGACTGGTCCAGGCTGAGGCTGATGGTGGGGTAGAAGTTGTTGAAATCCTTGTGAAATTCTTCAAGAGTCTCTTTCCCGTGGATCCATATGATGAAAATGTCATCAATGTAGCATAAGTAAAGTAGGAGCGTTAGGGGGTGAGAGCTGAGGAAACGTTGTTCAAGGTCAGCCATAAAGATGTTGGCATGTTGTGGTGCCATGCGGGTGCCCATGGCTGTGCCGCTGACTTGGAGATACAAATTGTCTCCGAATCGGAAGTAGTTGTGGGTGAGGACAAAGTCGCAGAGTTCTGTAACTGAGGGTATGTCTACACTTGCAGCCTATTTCGGAATAGGGCTGCAAATGTAGGCATTCGGAATTGCAAATCAAGCCCAGGATTTAAATATCCCGCGCTTGATTTGCATCTTCCCGGCTGGGCGCCATTTTTGAAATTTACAAGCCCGGAATAACTGCCCGCGTCTACACGCGGCAGTGAAACGGGCATTCGAAATAAAGTCCTATTTTGAGCTACCTGTTAAACCTCATTGCAGGAGGAACATCTCCGGCCGGGAAGATGCAAATCAAGCGCGGGATATTTAAATCCCGGGCTTGATTTGCAATTCCGAATGCCTACATTTGCAGCCCTATTCCGAAATAGGGTATGTCTACACTTGCAGCCTAAGTGTGCAATGTTGTCATAGGGATGGTGTTTCTGATAGCCTGTAATCCGTTTTCATGTAGAATGTTGGTGTAAAGGGCTTCTACGTCCATAGTGGCCAGGATGGTATTTTCAGATAGATTACTGTTGTTTTGAAGTTTCCTCAGGAAGTCAGTTGCGTTGCGGAGGTAGATGGGGGTGCTGGTAGCATAGGGTCAGATCACACTGTTCACTGGCCACATCAGATCACACTGTTACACAAGTATGGGATGACAAGCAGCAGCTGCAGAACTTTCAGATGCACATTCTGAGAAAGCAAGTGGCAATTCCTGCATCAAAGCTTGAAGCAATGCCAGATTCCTACTGATTAGTCAGGTATCAATTTGGAGTTGGGAAAATGTGTAGGGGCATTAATCACATCTGCTACAAAGAACTGTGACTCGGTGGTATGTGCAGGACATATTGGGTGGTTTTGCTGCACTGGGATCCTAAATTGTGGTGGGGAAATAAATGACATAGCATTATTTTTGCACTAGACCACCTTGCCACAAAGAGCTACTTTTCCATCTTATTGCAAGTGCAGTTGGACCTTTGGGGACGTTTTACTGACATGAACACATGACCATCAGAGAAAGTGCATGACACATGAATCTTTAAAAACAAAGACCATTACAGAAATCTGGAAGCAGGCACTTTCTTTCCAGACTAAAGGATTACCACTCAGATGTTGAAATGCCAATAGAAAAGGTGGGAGACCAAGCCTACACCCTTCCTCCTGTGGTTCATGAAGCTGTTCACTGGCCACATCAATAAGAGCAAGGAGCACTTAAAGCAGTGGTTCTTAACCTGGGGTGCACGCACCCCCTGGGGGGGTGAGATGCCCTTTCTGGGGGTGCAAGACATGCCAGATTTTTATGATATATCTTAGGTTTAAAACTGACCTACTTCAACGATTTTTAATAAGGGGTGCAAGAACATATTTTGAGAACCAAAGGGGTGCAGGCTGCAGTAAAGTTAAGAACCACTGACTTAAAGGATAGAGTCAGCAGGTGCAAAATTACAACTGAATGTGCTTTTGGCTACTTGAAAGTTGGATGCTACTGCCTACTCACAATATTAAACCTCAGTGAAAAATAGATCCCTATGGTTATAGTTAAGAGTTCTTCGGTTCAGAGTATTTATGAAGCAAAGGGGGAGAAGTTTCCACAAAGTGTAGGTGGAATGGCTGTCTGCTGATTTTAAGCAGCCAGATAAATACCAAAGGTATTAAAAAAAAAGCTTAAAGGGGAGCTATATGACTCAGGGAGGCTTTGAAAGAACATTTAATAATGAGAGACAGTAATGTTTGTTGCTGTTGTGTGGGGTGCCTGACACTGGGTTTTCTTTTTGCATCCCAGTCTGAAACTTATAACTGCCATGTGATAAACACTACAAATGCTTCTGTTTCTATTACCTGTGAATGTCGTCAGCCTCAGCCATGTTGTGAACTAATGAATATGAGCTATTTAAGCTTCCATAAATAGATTTTTATTCCAAACACATGCAAACAAATATTTTAACTGAATGAAACTTTATAAATTCAGAGGAAAAAAACCTTTGAAGAGGAAAGAAGAGTAATTTTCATTTCACAAACACATACACTAACTGGCTCTCTCACAGGTCAGTGGATGGCAGGCTATGATTATCTGTACTCCCCCTTGGGATGCATAATGCATTGGCTCCAGATGGCCACATGGAATGTGATGTGAGAAAGTGTAGGGAAGTCCCAGAATGCATTCTTTATGGGCTGCAAAGAAAGCTTGCACAGATCTTTTGATCCTGAAGGTCAACAAGCCTCTGCAGTACATATGTTTGTTCCTTCAGAAGCACTATAATCTGCTTTGCATCACTCTCCTTTTCCCATGCGTTTCTTCTATCTGAACTATCTCTGTCCATTCTGTCTGCGAGCTTGAACCTCCAAGCCTTGTGCACAGTATCTGCGGCACTAAAACTGTGCAGGATCTCTTCAAGGTTGCATTTCCAGCTCAAAAATACAATGCACAGAGGAACTACTGTGCATATATTTACAAGATAAATGGAAATTTGATGTACTAAACTCACTCCCCTTATAAGGACTACATTTCTCACTTCCGCTTGCAATTCAAAGAGCACAGAGACAGTCCCAGACACAGTGGGAAGGAGCAGGGGAACGAGCTAGCACAGTAAGTGGGAGGGAAACTCACAGGCATGCATGTGTGTGGATAGGACAATGGAACTGAATACTGGTACCATTTTCCACATGCTGTGGTGACATTAGCTGATACCTCATTCCCAAGAGATTGAAAGGATGCCGCTAGCCTGTGTGCTGCAATGATGCCTGCTGAGCGGCATGGGAAAGTGTCCTACCTTGGCAGAAGAAATAAAGCAACTCTTCCCAATAACATTCAGTAGAAGACTACAAACTAGGAAAGTTTGAGAGAGCCACGCAACATCCCAGTACACATAAACAAACTATTCTGCAGGGTCCCCTCTGCCTAACTGTACAGGGGAATGAGAAGTGAAAAGCAACTCTGCCTCTACTGGTTGTTTCACTACCTCTTGTAGCTTGATAAAACACAAGTAAATGAACAGATGTATCCTGCAATATCAAATCAAACTGCACTCTTGCTTTTTTCCCCTTCATAAGACTCTCTTATGGTCTCCATAGTCAACTACGCACTAGTTCGACTGCTCTGGAGTCAAAAAGAGCCCGTGGCTCTCTGAGGCACTGGATCCCCTGGTTTCCAGTCCCCCATTCTCCTCCTCCTTGTCCAACACCTTCTCCTCATAGTTCACTCCAGTAGCCTGTGACTATGAATCCTCCCAAATACCCACAGAGCCCTTGGAGACGGTGGTGGGATGCAGCTCCTTGTAAAATGGAATGTCTACAGATCTGTACCAGTGACTGTTAGCTACTCTTGCCTAATGGTGCATCTGCTGCAGGCTCCTTGACTTTCACATGGCATTGCTGCAAGTCCCTACTGTAACTAGGAATGTAAATATCAATTAAAATAGTCAACCAGTTAAACTATTAAAACTATTACTGTTTAACCATTTGTTGGCTGCCACAAGGCAGCTGGGGCAGTGTTCTCTGCTGGGTCTCTGAGGCATGGGCTGCTTCAGACTAGCTTGCCCTTCACATATGGAGCTGGCACGGCTCCTGTGTGGCTATGGCCGGGGTCCCATCTGCTCACTGGGGCTGCTCTGGCACAGTGGTGGCCAAGGTCTCACCTGCCTGCCTGCCATGTGATCACGGCCCCACCTGCCGGCCCAGTGCAGCCATTGCTAGGGTCCTGCTGTCCAGCCTAATATGGCTGGAGACGTTCCATCCCAATGCAGCTGGTCATCCACTAGGGTTTGGACAAGGTTCAGTTAACAGGTTAGCTGGTAAGCATTCCAGTAAGCCTAATGTTTACTGGTTAACCAGTTAACTTTTTACTTCCCTAGTTCTAGCCCTTGTCTCCCAAGACCAAAGCAATCTGCTTGTAGATATTGAAATTTCTACAGCTGGGTCAAAGCTGTGTCTTCACAGCTTCTTCTCCCCATAGATCCAGGACATCCATCACCTCTAGTGTACTCTAGGCAGGTACACATCTGTAACATAGAGCTGGCATGATTGGCCACCTAGTTCCTAAGAGAGCTCTTCACAGTCAGCAAATAGAAAACAGTATTTCAAAAATTCGTTAAAAGGAGAGGGGCATGTACCTGCATAATTGGCCACTGGGTCACAGAGTTCAGAATGGTGACCAGAGCAACCATAGGTAGAGGGGGAATTTTGAAACAGTGAACAATTCTTGGATATTACTAAAGTTGACATAAGTGCATGTATAGATTGACGCTGCATTGCCCTAAGTATGTCAACCTACGTGTTACGCCTATCGTGCAGGTTATTAAGTCAGTCATGTGATGAAAGCAGAATAATATAATCTAATTTATGAAAAATTCTTTTTCATCTCCATATAAACAACACACAATCCTGTGGAGATATGTACCTCAGAAACACATAGGATATAGATTTAGGAAACAACTACCACATTAAATGATCCACGACTTTTTTTTAAACTCTTTAATTACATTTAATATTTTTAAATCCAATGCTGGAGGCAGACATCTTGCTAAAAAGAAATTTATGGCACATGAAGTATTAAACTCCTGTTACATAAAGAGGTACTTGAAACAAATCTCTAACCTGCTTTAATACTGGTTTAACAAATGGAAGAAAAAAATAAACCTATATTAAGCAATTAATTAAAGAAGTTAAAACTAGTTCACCATCCCTTCTATCATGCTGCCTCATTGTCACAAATGACACCTCTTTCCAGCAAGATGGCAGCCTCCAGCATGAAACACATAAATGTCAACTGTAATACTTAAATATCTTACATGGTTTGTCCCTGGTGACAAACATTTCAAACCATATGAACTGAGAAAAATAAATGCAGGTGTTTTTTTGAGGACTGTTTTTATAAACTATCCATTTTGCCCACTGATGTATTCTGAAAGTTCACATAACTAATAATACTGCTCACCAAGTAACTGTGACATAGATTTAAAAACAATGTTTTGAATTAAAATTGATAGTTTTGAACATGCTGCCAGAGGCTACCATCTTACATAACACAAGACATTATTTGTGACCCAAACATTAGGTTCCAGAATGAGAATGAATAAGAGTGTCCCTCTTTTTCTTACCAATTTAAATATCAGAAACAGCACTTCACTTCATGGTTTAAACACTAAACATATTCTGTGATGATAAACCAATATTATTCCAGAAGGAAAATGGTTTTAAAATGTCTTGCTTTGGGCTTTTAAATTGTGGTATAAAAAAAGTGTTTGATCATAACAATTAAGTTACTTTAACTGCAAACTGCTGCATGTATTTTAAAATTCAAGAAAAATATTGCTTTAATAAGCCCAGCACACAAAAATAACAATTTTTTGAAGGTCAGTCTTTTTTGTGTAAGAGTTTCCACATTGCTGCAATATAGAGCCTGATGAATTTTATTTTTCATGAGTTAGCTAGTCCATGAAAATAAATTAATCTCAACAGAGAGTAAAATGTAAAAATCTTCATGATCTTTTACAGAAACTGATGGAAAAATCATTATCTCATAGTATTTAAAGAAAAGGGATGGTGAACTAGTTTTAACTTCTTTAATAACATGTCAACTATGGATATTTCAGGTTCCATTTAGATCCTCATCCTTACCAATTCACGATAGACACCTTCATTTTTCCCCTCAGGTTTTGTTATCTTTTCTTTCTGGAACACTTCCCTGTTTCGATTTCCTCCAGCACTCACATTAAGATTGCTTCTAGTACTGCCACCACCTCCTCCAAATGTCTTGGTCTTTAGATAAGAAGGAAAAAAAATTCTGTAAATAACACAGTTAAGGAAGTAAACATTAAGATTATGCTACTACAGAAGAATGCAGTAAATCTGAGGTACCTAAATATTTATTGTTATCCTTTATATAGACAGATAAACTGTTAGCTTCCATAAAACAAATGTCATTTATTAGCTAGAATTTCCTTTCTTTCCTATGTCCGGATGAGGCTGTAAAAAGTTATACAATTTTAATTTTTATGAGTTACTCTGAGGCAAATCATAAAAATAAACTTAAATGGAAAACTGTAAGGGAGAATATAAAATAGCCCAAGGATTAAACATGTTAAGTTTAATAGCAATTCAACAATACCAAACACAATGAGTCAAAGTTTTTTGGAACTTGGAAATAGTGATTGAATTTAATAACTATATTCATTACCTTAATTCCAGCATCAAAATAACTCCAATACAGGCTGCCTAGTAACTAAGTTTTCCTTATTCAAATTGTGTGTGCATAAAGCAAAACTGAATTATAAAATTCATGCATATTTTAGCAGAGTTGGTTTAGGTCAAAATCAGATCCACAATAAAATATCCTATGATTAGCCTATACCACATTACCTCCTTAGAAAAGGGAAAATACACACCACATTTCCAAAAAGGCTCACTGCATTAGATTTCCCTTTTTTATTTTTTCTTAATACATAGTAGACAAAATAAAATAAAAAAAACAGATACTATAAATGCATCTCATATTAAGGAGAAAAATACTTGAAATAACTAAAATAATGAAGCATATTAAGTAAAATACTGGAGCAACTGTATATTCTAACCTCTTTGCTCTTTGCTACTTCTGCAATAGCAGCTGTTCTCTGTTTTTCAAATTCATCATTGTCTCCAACAGGTTTAGCAGTGATCATCATTTGTAGAGTCTTTCTCCGATCAAGTTCCTTGCTATCCACTTGCACAGAAGACACACATTTCTGTGACACAAAAAGCATTATTACATAAATTTACTCTCTCCTTTCTGTTTTTAGTTAAACAAAACACTCATATTTCATTAAAGCAATAACTTTTAAAAAAGCGAATCTAAAAAAATATACAGCTAGGACAACTAAACATATTGGTTCACAGCATCTCTCTGGTCCATGGAAGAAAGTGGCCTTCAAACTTTCACCTCTACTAGAGGAGGAGGGGATCAAAAGTTTGGCACATACTCTTACCCTTCAAGGATGGCAGATTCAGTTGCCAGTGAAATGTGGCAAGAAAGATTAGAAGGGGAAATTTTCAAAAGACAAAGTTAACATTTTTCAACTTGGCACACTAGTACTACACACCAATTCATTAAGTAAACCACTAAATACAAATCATCATGAAGGGTATTAAACTCTCTTCAGTAGGATTTGGGAATGCACAACACTTGTACAATGTTTGAAGCATTTAAACCTAAGTTTGTATATTCTGACTCAGATGCACACTAAGGATGTTAAGAGGCGGATAACTGACTAATCATGTAGTCGATACAATTTGTCAATAAGAGAAGGGCTCTGTCCCAGCTTGTGCTGGTCCAGGAGCTACCCACATTGTGACTCTACAGTTTAAATGTAGTAGGAGTCAGGCACACAGACAGCCCAACTCCTACTACATTTTAACTGCAAAGCAGCACCAGGGGTGGGCCCTGGGCCAGCACGAGCCAGGTCAGAACCAGAACTACATACATCTTATTACATTTAAAATGCAGAAACGCAGCAGTCCTGGACCGGCAAAAGCTAAGACTGAGCCGGGCTTGCCTGATCCCAGCGCACGCCAGGTCCAGCAACCCTGCAGGAGTGTCCTAGCAGGAAGCTGGGACCACCAACAAATACGGGATGCTGCTGGAGCAGCCTCTGCCCATGGCCAGCCCGGGCTCCCGTAAACAGGGCCTGCTCTGCAGCATCCCCTGTCCGCAACGGCCTGGGCCCGCCACAGACAGAGGCTGGCCTCCCCTACTCCCCCCTTCCCCCAAGATTGCTGCCTCTTATCAGAGGCAGCAGCATGGGGAGAGGGGCAGGGAGCAGGTGGCCAGATCCACCCCCAGCACCAGCTCCTATTCCCTCCACCTGCTGCCTCTGATACAAAGGCAGTGGGGGAAGGGGAGTGAGTAGTTGATTCGACTACCTGATAATCTTAGGCTTATCGGGTAATCAACTACTCGACTATTTGCTTACATTCCTAATGCACACCAGGTATCTGATAGCGGAGCAGCATTTCTACTCAACGGTTGCCCTTTAGGCGAAGAGTTGCATCACCTGTGTTTGCCAACCACTTAGAGTTACAGGCTTCCCAAAGATAACTAGTGTTGAACAATTCTCTAGATGATGGACTGATCAAGCTTAGTACTTCGGCAAGTATCAAAAGATCCACCAGTATTATCACATGATTGACTACAGGAGTTATTAGGGATCTTGATAAACAACCTGAAATACAAGACTGCTTCTGTGAAATACTTGGAATTCATAGGGACAGAATTAAATACCATTTATTTTACTTTTATGAGTCCTTGAAGTTGTGGCCTGAACAGAAACAGTTAAGCAGTTGGCTAAAGACATATTTTTAGGACAAACCGCATCTTAGATCCCTTTTTAGTCCCAATCAAATGCATCTCTTCGGTAACAGACTAGGCTTTCTGTACCTCATTCTGGTCTGACCACTTACATACTGGCTCTCTAGGATGCAGTACAACTGGCTCACAACTATGGTAACAACCCAGTTTTGGGTCCCGTAAGAGTTTCCATTTGGTAGCCAGTGACAGTGTACATTAGCAGTGACACACGCAGTATCTCCAAGACCAAGCATTATATGTTCATTCCTTAAAGATAAACTGCATTTTGCTAACTGAGTTAATACAACGAAAGATATAGCTGTGCACCTCCTTCAAAAAACTTACCTCTCTAACTATAGCTCCAGGAAGTGACTGTTGTCCAACTCACACCAGGCTCCCCCTGTCTCTGCCAAGCTGGGTATCAGCTTCCATGTGCTCACAACCCATCCTGTTCCTTCCCAAGCCAGAATTTTTCTTAAATTTAGCATTCTCTTTTGATCTTAGGCTCAGTCTAAGATTAAACCATCCTAGCCTGAATGGAGTCAGTTGGGGTATTTCCCCAATAAAAAGCTTTTCCCTTGTTTCTTCAAGGACTCTCAGTGTCATTGTTTTATTTCCCATTGGTTTCTCCCTAAATGGTCTCTCTTGATTTTACTCCTGGAAGTCAGGTAAGGCATATCTGGAATAACTGTGGGGCACCTGATATTCATTAAAAATTACACAATCTCCTCACTGCCCATAGCCAGTATTACCTTGGACAATGTGTTGAATGTTAGCCTTGATGTTTGCCATGGTGTCCATGGAAAAATGTTTCATTACTTATGAATGATCAGAGCTTGACATTTAACTTCAATCTACCAAGTTCTAACATATTGAAAAGTTTCTCGAACACTTATATCAACACATTCTCACACACCTACACTTTCAATAACCATTAGGTTGCATTTTAAGTTAATTTTAGGATGTTTTCAGATTTTTTTAAATTGTAAAGGGGAAATTTTGATCATGACTTGAAAGCAATGAGGTGTTAAAGACTGCAATGTTCCTGATTATCTAAAGTATCAATTTACCACAGTGGTAAATATTTAACTAACACTTTCAAAAATGTAAAAAAGTTAGTTATCTAGGAACATCAAAAAGTATGGTATTAAAATGAAGTTAGGAAAATACTCATTCTATCCATTCTAACAACAAAATGTCTAGTCATTACCGTGTTAACATTATTTTACTAAATGCTTATCTGGATTCTGTCTATACGAAGGTCAAAAGTTAAAAAGAGACTACTATACCTGCCCAAAAGGCACAAAAGGGGGTGGTCCACCTTCTGTTCCAATGTTGCTTCTATTGTGTTTTGATAAACTCTATAAAATTAAAACAAATAGCTTTTGATTAATAAGCTTCAAAAGAATACAAGGCACGGTTACCTGACAAATGTCTCAGAATTTTGGCAAGTTAATGGAAGTGGCAAGATAAAAAAAAATCGCAAACATTATAAAAATGTTTGCTTTATGCCTTTCATTTAGCTTGACTAATGAACTTCAAACAGGAAAGGTCCTTTAATATCAATATCACTTAGATAAGGTAAATGTGTTTTCAAAAACCAAGTCCTTCACAACTTAAAAATTCTTTAGTCACTGTATCCTAAACCAGAGAAATAAAACTAGCATGTGAAGAGTGGAAGCCTCTTAAAAGAAATGCAAGTGACTAGTTGACGAGCAAAAGCTTACTGGGTAGTCAAGCAGGAACGCGACTAGTCACTTCCTCCCCGGCCCTCCTCCCCTCCTTTGCTGCCTCTATCAGAGAAATAAAGTATCTTAAGAGGCGTGTATCTGAAATGCTAGTATCAAAGGAAGAGAAACAGAAGTTGGAGAACTGGGCTGGATTTTTAGTGACATGCAAAAGAGATGTGTAACTTACAAAATCTTCATAGCACTAAATTGTGTAACTTTGGGAACATACATTCTACGGAGGATGAACAAAACACTGATGCAAGAGATAGCTTCCCAGAGATTGATATAAAACGGAACCTCTCTCCTGTGCAATATTATTAATGGTTTAGAGGGTACCTGTGTCCCACGTACTGTATGCAACCCATCAGGGTAATCCACTGGCAAGCTGCAAGACATTTTAGTGACATGGACTGTCCACGGACATGGCCTCCTGCAGCTGCCAGTGGCCGCGGTTCACCATTCCCGGCCAATGGGAACTGTGGCAAGTGGCAGTCAGTGGCCTGTCACTTCCCACAGCTCCCATTGTCCACAAACAGCGATCAGTAGGGAGTTGCAGGGGGCCATGCCTTTGATAGTCAGCATCAGCAGAATGTCTTCCAGCCCACCTGCAGATTACCCTGATAGGGCAATTAACATGACTGACACTGGTTATATATCCTCTTATATATTTCATAATGAACCAAATGCAGTCAAGTAAAGAGTACACAATTTATCAACAGCACCATATACACTGAAAGGTTGTGACTATAAGACTTAATGTAGCATTGACATATGCAACTTATTGTACTTCCACATTTCGATGTAATTACAGACTATTAGACCTATTTGACATCACAGATCAATTTCAATCTACTTTAAACCCCTGAAATAGTTAGTAACCCAAGTCTAGTACCTAAGAGGCATCTTTGTAGCCTATATTCTAATCTGAGGAGACAGAAATGATTAGATGTGATTATTTTCCTGTCAGTCCAACCGCTGAGTTTTAAAGAATATTAGCAAAGCTATATACCTGGGAGTCCTTACCTTTGGAATCCTCATTCCAGATGTGGAGCCCACGGGATATGAGATAATGCAATCTGATTTAGCAATTAGGACGTGATTTTTATGAAGACAGCAAGGGTGTGAACGTTTAACTGATAAGCCTCACCCTTAATGGGTGAGACTTTGCAGTTAAGGGCCACGGGAGGCCTGGTTAAATAATATATTTAACCCATTAGCCAATTAAATGGTATTTCACACCTCTACAAGGCAGCATTAATTAAGGAAACCTATATCGTTAATATATTATATTGATTTTTAACAACTATTTTTCAATTACAGAAGCATAAGAAGGCATGTTAATACACATTTTCTTTATTTGTGCATTGTTATGATTCAACATATTCAAATCCATAACTCAGTTTGCCCAGAAAGGTTTTTTAAAAAAATGTGTCACACCATAAGACCAAAGATAGTGTTCTTTGTTATGGTTGAAACTTTTACCAACATTAGGGTCTGTTGGAAATAATGCTCATGGATAAAAGGCTTTTTGATTAGTTGACATATGCAACAGGTCTATTTTCTGAACCAGTAAATACTTAATAGTTCAGGGGACTAAAATACCTCAGTGGTCCCTACGTCCATCTGACAAAGTGATTCAATCTGCAGCAGCCATTTAGTATTACAGAAATCAATTAACAGACTAGAACATTGTCACAAGTCCAGAGTTTCCTGCTCTGGGAATAATCATTACTGCTTTGTGTTAACATTTATATAGGAGAAGGAAACAGCCAGCTTGTAACATTTTCTCCACTGATATGCTCTCCTAATTTGGCCACATTTGAGTGGAGTGAATTAAATCAAAACTCTTTATAGTTTCTTTAAAAGCTCTTAATACTTTCTGTTTATGTTAAGTGACTGCAGCCTTATTTATGCTCCTGTTGAAGTATAAGCTCCAATTTTGTCTAAGCATAGTTATAGCTTGCAGGGTTCTAACATAATTTCCGCTGCCATTGTAAAAAGAAATTTACTTTTATGAATTAGTGATAGAAAACTATATTACAGACCACAACTGAAAAGTTTTATCTTAAAATCTGTTGAAAGAAAAAAAGAAGCCCTATATGCAATGGTCAGGGAACCCACAAGAATCCTGACAACCATCACCACACTTAAAGACATTGCAACAGGCCACATCCCTGCTTCAGGCGAAGAGAACAATTACACACACTTTGCTGGCCAAGATAATTTTTAACCCACATTTTAAGTTTAAAATTCTGCAGGACCAAAAAAGTATCATTTGCTGCTAAAAGGTTTTCTTTGATTTCTACATATTCAGCATCTGAAGCGCAGCACAAAACATTCCATTTATTTACAGCGATTTGGCTTTACCTATAATAAATAATTAGTACATCAAATATCTAGATTTTTGCATTCAAAATACTATTATATTATTGTATAAAAACTACTAACATTTTTGTTAGTAAAATTTAGCTTGCAGAAGTTACTTATATATAACTTAGACAAGCATTCAGTGATGTTACCTCACCCTTTGTAACTCCCACTTTTCTATAAGATGTTCCACTTCACCACCAAGAACTACAGTGTTACTGTCATCCAAAAGCAAGAATCCATTTTTCACTTCAATAATTCCTGACAGCTTAATTTTTGTTCCAGGTGGAGTGTTCAGGCTAAAATCAGAAACAAATGCACACAAAAATTTCAAACATTATATTCAGAGATTCCACCAGACAAAACCCCATCACAGGGCATTAGATAGCAGTACAGTACATAATGTGCAGCAGTAATTACAGAAAACTAAAACTATACATGTATGTTTTCCCATATAAAGAAAGACTGATATTGAGTTACTTTTTATCTGTCTGAGTAAGCCTATTTATGGAACCAAAGCAAATACTTTGTAACTATAAAACACTGGAAACATTCAGCCCCCTGAGTGGGCTGTTGGGATTATTTGCTTTTGGCCTTTTTTGTACATTTTTTTATTTAAATGAAATAAACCATGCTTAGGAAAAACTATTTAAATCAAATTATTAAGGAAACAGCTATTAAATCACCTTTGAAATGTAGAGTGTAAATAATCATAAATACAATAAATAAAACATGACATTAGGATTGCATCATTCAAATTAAATGTGATGTTTAGGAAAGACGGCAGATTAGCAACCTGGAGAAATATACTGCTCTTTATTTAAACAATTAGAGCACAAGTGGCAACACAAACTTTCCTGCACTCCTCTTAAGACATCATCAAGTGGAGATGAAGATTCAAAAACCAGAGGGAGGCACATTGGAGGATGATGAAGATGTATTTATTGTAGGGAGAGCAGTTTCAGTATGTGTTGGTTGTTCTTCAGGGTACCTTTGTACAGCTCAAGCTGCTAAAGAATATGCTGTCTCAGCAGCAGTGGTACCAAGGTTGGGACTGGAATTGATAAAGGACACAGATGACTTCCTTCTATACAACACAGACTTCAGTAAAACAGGGGAGCCCAATTCAAAGTAGAGAGCATACTCTATGGATAACAGTAGGGCCAAAGTGGAACACAAGTCAGCATAGGAAGTCAGTTGTATCTACTGCAAGCCTACTTCTGTGTGAACATATACAGCATACATATGAACAAGTGTCAAATGAAGGAGAGAAGAATCTCAGGGCTTCCTGTAATCCAAACAGCAGACATGTGAATCAACCTCTTACTCTGATATTCCAATAGCTTCTGAGGCACAGTACCAGGACCAATTGAGTGGACACTGGTATCAGAGATAACATCAGTACTTGCATGGGCTTGATATCCTGTCATCCTTGAATTTTCATCAGTCTTTCTTCAGAGTTGGTGCAGATGAAACGGGTGATTGCTAACAGCATGCATCAACTCTGCTGGCAAGATCGTAAGAACAAACAAAGGGCCAAACTGGGTCAGTCCAAAGGTTCACATAGCCCGACAGCGGTCAAGGCCGTGTGCTTCACAGAGAATGAACAAAACAGGTAATCATCAAGTGATCCATCTCATGGCGCTCATTCCCAGCTTCTGGCAAAACAGAAGAGGTCATGAGCATTTGCACCGTAGAAAGAGGTGATGCTGAAATGTCCCCATCAGTTTGAAGCAGTGGGGAGTCCAGCAGCACAAGGTACCAAAGGTCCTTAGCAACTTCATCTTCCCCCAGTGTTGCCAATGTCAAGAGGACCAGTTGCGCCAAAGTATGTGGTGGTGTTCAGGTTGATCCCACAACAGATACATCACCAGAGGGGTCATTATCTATAATCATCTGACTACAATCTAAAATTTGAAATATGCTGAGAAACGGAGGAAACATCTCTGAAACCTCACATACTACAGAAGGGAACACCTCAAACACAAAAAGAATCACATTCCAATCCTCCAATTGGAAGGAAAAAGAAATCAAGAAACCTATTTGGAACCAACAAAAACAACTTCATAACTCCCAAAACACAATGTTGCGCCGCTTTTCAGAAAGTGCTCTTTAATAATACCTCAACAGCAGTTACTTAAACAGGAATAGAAAATATTAGAGCAATATCCTAAGGATGAAGGTAATACAAGTGAAACTAATTGAGAGAAGCATCCATAAGACTGCGTTGTTATTGCCACTCCATCAGTAAAAATTTTCCTTTTTTTTCCTTGCCAAAATTATCTGTGACAGAGGATATTTTGCAATGAGTATGTATAACTAGATGTAATGGATGATAGTTGAACCATCTTCAGTAAGAAACTAGGGTACAGCAAAACTAAATCACATATTTCATCAAAAATTAACAGCTAAGAGGAGCTCAACAACAGCAACGGCACAAAAATCAGACTACTGAAAGAGCCCTATATTCCTCCAGAGCGATGAGCTTTTGCCTTTAGAGTTAGATAAGGTTTTAGCATAACAAAATCTGTTTCCTAGCATATCCAGTGTTTAAACAGCACTCATTGAGATTTATTTATTAGCATTAGCCAGAAAAACACAGTTTGTCATTCAAGTCACTGTCCATGACACACGATATTTTGTGGGGCAATCGGAGGGAAAACCCTGCACCATTATATTGCCCTTTCAACATGAACACCCTATTATTCTTGCCATTTCAACATAAACACCGTCATTAATTACCCTGAAAAATACCTTGATAAAAAGCAGCTGCTAGTTAGACAGCTGACGAACCAGGAAATATATCAGTCTTGTAAGAACACAACACACAAAAGTGCATATCCCTAAAACTTTATTCATTTGCCATTTCCCACCCCATGAGATTAGTGTCTTGGTCTCCATGTTTCTCCCCAGACTCAATCCAAAGGCCTGTTACTCATTACAGATATAAAAAAAATACATTAAAAAAAAACACAAAGAAGTGTACAAAGTTATTGCCATTAATTTATATTATTAAATCTTTCTGAGCTTCTCTTCTTTCCATTTCCAAAAAAAGTCCACAGTTAAAAAGCCTCAGAAAGAAATACTTCTGACATTCTGGGGAGCAACTTCATTCACTCATCTCTCGCTCTGCTTTACATACATTATTAGCAGAGCTTGGTGCGGATACAAAATTGGTACCTGTGGATATAAGGTGGATATCTGCAAATTTGAAGAGTTCCAGATAAAAAATTTGTATCCATATAAGCAGGGCTCGACAAACCACTGATTCTACTTGCCCGTGGTGAGTAGATTTCAGCTGGTCGCTCCGTGCGCCCCATTCACCAGCGCTGCGTGCATGGGCAGGGCCGAACTGGCGCATGCACGGTGTGGGGCTGGCGAGTAGCTCTCGCCGAGGTTTGTCAAGCCCTGCATAAGTATATGCAAAAATTAGCCATTGATCTCTGCATCCACATGCAGGACATGAAGTGAATATCCACAGATTTGCAGGACTCTAGTTACGAGCATTGCACCACAAAAAAGATATAGTCTAACTAAGGATTGTGACCATGTACTCAATCTTTTAACGTTTGGTTTTCACAAATCTGCTGGCTCTTGTATGCCAATAGCTAATTTTACCTATGTTGCTTCACATTTCAGTATTTTTCAAGTTTCCTCTTCCTCACAAATCTCCCAGACCATGGTCTTTGATTTTATTCTCTATGGAACTTGACCGTAACAAATACAAAGAAAAATGCAAGCTCTCTGGCATGGAAGGAGCAGAAAGCAAAAACTATATTTTTTCTTCAATAAAAATCAAGAACAGCAAAAGAAGAAAAGGGGAAAAAAGAATGCAGTCAAGAACAAAAAGGACTATTGCATTGTAAGAATTACTTCTGCTTATTTTTCAAGTTATTTTGACATGGGAAATATTTTGCATATTATTGATTCTTTTCATTAATTACTTCTGATATAATATTTAGTGAAAAAAATTGTCATCCACCTTATTTTTGACATATAATTATATTCTATTGCTGTGCAGCTTGTATGTCCATCAGTCATCTGCAAACGCAGCATTCTGGGAGCAGCCTGAGATTCTTCATTATCCTTTGGTGCAGCAACATTGCGTATTTTTTGTATCTGCAGGACACATGGGCCTTCCAGCTATAAATACAAAATGGAAAAAATGAGAAGTGAAAACATGAAAAACTCAATCAAGTTGGATTTTTTTAAATCGGTATTTTGCTACGTGGTGTTGTCTAGCCATATAAACTGAAGCCCATAGGATACACACAGTCTAGTGGTCTGAAATTTCTGAAACTTCATGTTTTAGATTGTATTGTACATAAAAATGGATTTGCAGAGAAAAGCCACTCTTCTATGTTTACTAGCTACCAATCATCTGCAGGGGATGAAGAGTATTTTTTTTTAAAAAAAGCTAAGAAAATATTGTCACTTTCAGATTATATGGGAGACCAAACACCATAGGTTTCCAAAGTCAGAGTACAGTAACAAGAACATCAGCTGGCTGTACAGATCAACTGGCTTTAAAAAGGGCTTTTCTTCCCAGATAGCTCTGGCAGCTCATCAAATGGTTTGTGTCAACTTACCCAGAGAGTGATACTCCAGAGATTATCCCAAAGGGTTTGAGTTAGTGGGTCCAGTAAACTCACCACTGATGGTGCCCTGTCGACTCCAGTACTCCCATGGCTCACATGGAGTAAGGGAAGTCGATAAGAGAGTTTCTCCTACTGAGCTCCCACAGTGGGGATGCTACAGAAATTTGACCTAAGGTATGTCAACTCCAGTTTCGTTATTTTCATTGCAGGTGTTGCCTCTTACGTGGACTTTTTCCCCTAGTATAGACCTGACCTAAGAACATAGGGTCTTCAAATCAAGGCCTAACAATTAGAAGAATGCATTTACACTAAATTCAGTAAATCCACAATGCACTATATACCCCAAAGAAAGAATCTCATTTGGATGACTTACAGTCAGAGTGGATTCATACAAATCCAAGTGATTTCATAATTTCAATGAGCAATGATTTCAATGAGCAAGAAAATCTTGTTTTAAATCATTTTTATCTTGTTTTGCATTTGTATTTTTAGTTGTTTGGCTTAAAAAAAAGTTGGTACAACCACAGAAGTATGTTGATTCACAACTGAATACAGCCATTAAGTTTTTTGCTAGCCCAGAATATCCATTATATCTGCACTCATTTTATTTCAATGACTATATAACTTTATAAATATCTACTTAGTCTCTTAATTTTGTACATTTATTTATGTTAAAAATAGCAATGATGCATTTCTTATTTACCAAATGACCTTTTTTAACTCAAGATTTGTACCAAGCTGTATTTGAGTGGTCATAGGAATGTACTTAAAAATGCAGAAAATTCAGTATTTTAAATTTGTTTTTATTAGTTAAATAAAAATTACCTTAAATATGCTGGATACATATGGAAAAAGGTTTAACAAAAAAACCTTAGTGATTATTAAACAAAATATGTACTGAGCAACTTGACAGATTGTTTTAGTCACCATGGCCCAGATTTTCAAAGCTATTTAAGTGCCTAAATACACAGGTAAGTGACTAGAAGGGTTTTTAAAATGCCTAAGAAGATTAGATGCTTAGCTTCTGTTGAAAATCAATACAAGTTAGGCACCTAATTTGCTTAGATCGTTTCAAAAAAATCTCCCTAGGTATCTATTTGCATCTTCAGATGCCTATATATCTTTGATGATCTGGCCTCTGATCCTTCAAGTTCTTAGAATTAGTAAATGTCATCCCCCACATTATTTTTATTCAGAGATTGGAAAAGGAAAACAAACTCTCCCACTTTTACTAATTTATTTTCCAAACTGTAATGAATCAGTCCATATGAAGAAAATACTGTCTCTGAGTCTGCTAGTCAAACTCAAACCAAAAATGAGGCAAAAGCTTTCCTGCACAATAAAAACTGAAAGTATTACATTTGGGGGAAAATCTAAATAGCAGCATACATTCCATCAGAGCTGCAAATAACATAGGTACTGAATGCACTATGTGGCACTGTGACTTATTTATATAGCCTGAGTTGACCTCAAAAGTTTTCCCTGATTGTGTATGTAATTAAAAAGCAGCACCCTTTAACTCATTAAAATTTGTGAGTGCTCACTGATGCAACGTTTTCTTTCATATGAATGATAATAGACTACAGCAGGGCTGCTCAACTTTGGAAGCCCCTGGGGACACAATGATACTCACAGCACATGCCTAGGGCTGCAACTTAAGTGTGGTTGCATATACATGCACATATATACGCAAATATATGCAAATAGCTTCTTTCACACAATGCCCTGGCACTCCCAGCACCTCCTCCCTGGGGGCTAGAAACACTGACACCCTGCACCCATCTGTTGCTGCCAGCCCATCAGCTTGCGTCTTTCAAACACTCACCCCGCCTGCAAGATGCCTCGCCATTGTGGAGCATGTTCCCAATGGAGGTCATGTTCAAAGGATCGCACCCACAGGCCCCATCTTGAGCCCCATGTAAACCCAAACTACACCGGAGGCCACAAACAAACTGGCCACGGGCTGCATGTTGAGAAGCCCTGGACTACAGTAAATTTAAGCCTTAAAATAAGTTGTCATTTTCAAAGTTTAATTTTAGATAGGTTAATTTTAAGGAGAAAAATTAATTTAATTTAAAAATGAAGAATAAATTTTAAGGGATTTGTAGCCACCCTGGTTATAGTTAAGATGTAGCACAAAGAATATCCACGTTGGCTCTCCTCCACTCTTCTGATCTGCAGGTACAGAGGATTAATCCCAGTCCCTCTAAATAAAAGGAAGAAAAATATGCTGCATCTAGACTTTAGTCTCTAGTATGTAAGGCCAGATCTACACTAGATCTGGAAGATCATCATCAAGAAAACGGTTGTACTGGAACAGGGGTTACACAAGATTCTCCAATTACCTTCAATGCAACACAGTTTGAAGGATTTTGGTGGATCACAAAAACAGGAAGTGGAAGCTGATGGATAGAATATGAATTTATCTGAAGGAAGGTGAGGGATAAATCAAGAAGGAAGTGATTAAAGGGACAGAATAGGAAAAAAATATATAAGACTGATGGAGAGAGAGATTTGGGTGAAAACTAAGAAATTAAAGCGATTTCAGGTGGGGAAAAAAGGATTTTGTTGAAGATGAGAAAGAATACGAGTAACCAAGGGGATACACACTGAAGGAATGCTGGGAAGGAAGAGATAAAATAATGCATAGAAAGAAGAGAAAGGGAGGTGAAGGAGCTGCTGAGGAAGAAAGGGAAAACAGGAACTAAAAATAACAGAATCGGCAGCCTGTGCAGCAGAAGAAGGAACTAGCTCTTTCAGAACCACATTACCTATTCTCAGTGCTGGTCTCATAATTAAAGAAAAATCAAGTAGAATACATGGGAGAGTATGATGAAATGCAGTATTCTGTATTCACTGCTATGATTAGTTACTTTCAAAGTTAAAAGTCCTCCTCAGTGTGCATATTTTTCTATGTATAAATTGGTCTCCTACTACATATCAATATAGCATCTAAGCAGGATAACTGACTGTGCAGCCTTGAATTAGGAGTTGGAGAAAAAATTAAAAGGGAAAAGAAAGACACCAAGATTTTCAGTGGTACCTTTTTATTCTTTCACCTTATAAAAATATTTTAAGGAATCGACATCTTAGCAGTCTCATTAAATTTACCAAATAGAAACATTGGATGGATAGCTTCTGACAAAGCATGAATGTAAGAACTACTGAACGTTTACTTGAAGATCTACTTAAACTTGAACTTTTTATATAGTTACATCTCTTCAGTAAACTCACATACTGGTTCTATTTGAAGGAAGTATGTGACAATGATAAAATATTGTTAATGATTTTTGTTGTTGGTTGCAGGTAGCCCAGTCCTGCTCTTATTGATTTCCAAGGTGGTTATGGGCCCAATCCTTCTCTCTAATGTCAATGTGAGATTTCATTCCTTTTCAGTCAATGGAAGCAGGACTGGACACTACGTATACATGAAACCACTCTATCCTACACTGGATATCTGAAGTTTACAAAGAAAAGAAAATCTTTCTAAAAACAACCAACAGAAAAAAAAATCCTGTGGCTTAAGTGCTACAGGCCTGTATTTATGAAGCTGAAGGATGCCTGACTACATGCCACTTCAGTAGGTAGGTAGCTCATCAAAGAGGAGATACTATCTCCATAATTAAAGTCCTATCATAAGACAGACTATATTTCCGCTGTATCACAACTAAAATAGTCCTCATACATTTAGATTTGTCTCATTGAAAAGTCTGATTGACATCTACAACGTATTCTCTTCTTGAAAATTATAACAATATTTACCTTTTTTCAACAAGACATGGAGTATCTGGCAGCGTGGATTGATTTAAATCAAAGCAATTAAAATAACTGATTTTAAATATGATTTAAATCAGCAACAAAAAACTTTGATTTAAATCATCTTTTTAAATCAAGTTGTGTATTTAATTTTTTTCCTATATAAAGGATTATTCTTATTCGTTGGTAAGAGAGAGTTACTGACCTTATTCAGTAACAGCAGTTCTTCAAGGTGATTGTTCCTGTGGGTACTCCACCTTAGGTGTCTGGGGAACCGCGGCACCTCTAGTGGGAGAATTTAGGTAGCAGTGCCCTCGGTAGGCTGCGCACGCAGGGCAGCTGGTATATGCCAGTGTGACTACTCCGCATGCATAGCCAAATGTCCTTTCAGTTCCTTCACTGCCCCAGAAATAGGTGGTTGCGAAGCAGAGGGGAGGAAGGGCGAGAGGTAGAGTACCCACAGGGACAACCATCTCAAAGAACCTCCATTACTGCACAAAGTAACTAAGCTTCTCCTCTTCTTCTAAGAGTATCCCTTTTGATGGTCCACCTTAGGTGACTATGAAGCAGTACTCCTACTCAGAGGAGGGAACTTTGGTTGATCACGAGACCACTACTATGTTTTGATATATATAACCTCGCTCTCTCTGTTCTATAGCCTAGGAAACCAGATAAGTATGGAGCTCCTCTATTCTATTGTGTCTCTTGCTTATCCTCTATGGCTCTGCGTAACAACTTCAGGGTCAACTTCCTTGTAATCTTTGTAACCTGTTAGTTTGTAGTATAGGAAATTGTTGATTTAATTAGAAATTATATAAATAGTAATTAGAAGCAGGTATAATTGTATTCATTATTTGCTTATTAATATTCATTTTATGGGAGTTAATACTACTAAATAAGGCTTTAGGAAAAGTAGTGATAGACATGTGAATTAACATACTAAAATAGATAAAAGGGTGTCACCAGGTTGCTGCCACTCGGACACTGTGTTAATATCCGAGGTAAACGTACATAGGCAATAAAGTAGTTCCGTTTACCCCATCTACTCCTGGGTCACCTGTTTCTTCTCTAATATATGCATCAGGTAAGGATATCATGTCTGTCTGGGCCAACAGTGTCTGATTAGTATTACTGTGGCCTTGTCAAGCTTTATCTTGTTGATTACGTGATGGAGAAGCGGGATTGGTGGGAACGCATACGACAGTGGAAATGCGTACAACAGTGATGCACTCCATGTTATTGTGAACGCCTCCCTGAGAGAGTGTGTTCCAATGCCCGCACAAGAACAGTACTATGGACACTTCTTGCGAACAGGTCCACCAAAGGAAATCCTCACTGACTGAACATTTCTACTAAGAGAATCATATCGATCTCCATTTGTGATTCAAATTGAAGTTCCTACTGAGGGCATAGTATTGTCCTTGTCTAGCAAATAGGTGGCTTGAAAATGTATGCTGTATGCGACACACGATTTCAAGAGCCAGACCACTTCTATATAGAGGTGGTATAAACTGGCTCTGCCCTGGCAGTTTATGTAGTACATGGTTCTCTGATTGTCCATGAAAATTTGTACTGTTTTGTTGCAGATTAGATGTAAAAAGTGCTGGCAGGCATTGCTTACTGCCCAGAGGTCCAATATCTTTATGTGCAACTTGGATTCCTCTGGGAATCATCGTCCTTTCTTGAGTTTGTCGGTGTGTGCACCCCAACCCAAAAGAGATGTGTCTGAGGTGATGGTTATAGATGGTGGTTGAGGGTGGAAAAGTACTTTTTTGCACATGTTGAGTGGGTTGTCCACCAAGCTAAGGACTGTGTCACTTTGTTATGAACTGAGATAATTTTGTTGATGCTATGGAAATGTGGCTTGTAAAACGTCCTTAGCCACAGCTGCATGGGTCTCGTGTAATCTGGCACGCTGTATCACAAAAGTGGCTGTTGCCAGGTGACAATAGCTGAAGGCATAACTTTGTAGCAACCTGGGGACTGCCCTGTGCAAGTCCTACCTGTTCTGTGACTGCCTGGTACCTTTGTTGTAGAAGAGAGGCTATTGCCATTGTGCAGTCTAGGTAGGCTCCTATGAACTCTAATTTTTGAGTAGCTGTGAGCTTGCATTTGTAGGTTTATTTGCAAACCTAGTCTCTAAAACACTGACATAGTTAAAGTGACTGCATCTTCCATCTCCTGATACGTTTGTGCTTTTAACAGGCAGCCGTCGAGGTACAGAAATATGGTGACTCCCCGCCTGCAGAGGTATGCTGCCACCATAGCCAGACCCTTTGTGCTATGAAGAATCCAAGGGGGAGCACCTTGTATTGAAAATGTCCATTGTTGAACGCAAATCAAAGGTATTTTGCGTGTGCTGGGTGAATCGACACATGGAAGTACACATCTTGCAGGTCAAGGGTCGATAACCATCTCCTTTTTCTAAAGCAGGAATTATTGATGATCTTGAACCACTGAAAGCATATGTAGCAATTAAGCCTTCTTAAATCAAGAATTGGCCTCTATCTTCCTGTTTTCTTTGTTGTACAGAAATAATCAGAGTAGAATCCCTTCCCTCTGTGGTGATGGGGCAGGACTTCTATTGCTCCCAATTGTAGCAGGTGGTTGAGTTCCTGGAGGAAGATGTTCTCATGAGATGGGTCCCTGAAAAGGGACAGGGGTGTGTGGATTGGAGGAATAAATGAAAAGGAGAGACAATAACCATCCTTCACAATGTCCAATATCCATCTGTCCATGGTGATCAAACTCCAATTCAGGTAGAAGAGTGTCAGGCAATTGTGGAATGTGGATAGTGCGTTCAGATGCCTTAGAGGTAAGTGGGCTATCGTACCCTCAACCTGATGTTCAAAGTGTTTGTCTGGAATTTGAACGTTGGGAAGCTGAGGGTTGGTCAGTGCTTTACCTGCGCCTAGTCTGGCACTGTCTTGTCTGGCCTCATATTGCCTCTGGCTGTTTAAAAAGCATGGATCTGTATTGTTGAGTAAAATATTTTCCCTGCTTCCTCTTTCTTGTAGCAATGTGGATGCCTAGTATTTTCAACACGGCGCTAGAGTCTTTTAGGAAGTGAAGGGAGGCATCTGTGGAGTCAGCGAAGAGTTTTGAACTGGATAAATAGAGCTCATAACTATGGCCTTAGCAATGGAGTGCGAGGCTGTATTCGAAGCATTCAGGGATGCTTGCAAGGCGGTACACAAGAAAAGGGAACATAAGAATGGCCATACCGAGTCAGACCAAAGGTCCCTCCAGCCCAATATCCTGTCTGCCAACAGCGGCCAATGCCAGGTGCTCCAGAGGGAGTGAACCGAACAGGTAATGATCAAGCGATCTCTCTCCTGCCATCCATTTCCACCCTCTGACAAACAGAGGTTAGGGACACCATTCCTTACCCATCCTGGCTAATAGCCATTAATGCACTTAAACTCCATGAATTTATCTAGTTCTCTTTTAAACCCTGTTATAGTCCTAGCCTTCACAACCTCCTCAGGCAAGGAGTTCCACGGGTTGACTGTGCACTGTGTGAAGAACTTCCTTCTATTTGTTTTAAATCTGCTGCCCATTAGTTTCATTAGTTTCATTTCATTCTTATATTATGGGAAAAAGTAAATAACTTTTCCTTATTCACTTTCTCCACACCACTCATGATTTTATATACCTCTATCATATCCCCCCTTAGTCTGCTCTTTTCCAAGCTGAAAAGTCCTAGTCTCTTTAATCTCTCTTCATATGGGACCCATTCCAAACTCATCAATTTAGTTGCCCTTCACTGAACCTTTTCTAATGCCAGTATATCTTTTTTTGAGATGAGATGACCACATCTGTACAAAGTATTCAAGATGTGGGCATACCATGAATTTATATAAGGGCAATAAGATATTCTCCATCTTATTCTCTATCCCTTTTTTAATGATTCCTAACATCCTGTTTGCTTTTTTTGACTGCCGCTGCACACTGCGTGGACGTCTTCAGAGAACTATCTACGGTAACTCCAAGATCTCTTTCCTGATTAGTTGTAGCTAAATTAGCCCCCATCATATTGTATGTATAGTTGGGATTATTTTTTCAAAAGTGCATTACTTTATATTTATCCACATTAAATTTCATTTGCCATTTTTTTGCCTAATCACTTAGTTTTGTGAGATCCTTTTGAAGTTCTTCGCATTCTGCTTTGATCTTAACTATCTTGAGCAGTTGAGTATCGTCTGCAAACTTTGCCACCTCACTGTTTACCCTTCTCCAGATCATTTATAAATAAGTTGAATAGGATTGGTCCTGGGACTGACCCTTGAGGAACACCCCTCTCCATTCTGAAAATGTATCTTTTATTCCTACCCTTTGTTTCCTGTCTTTTAAGCAGTTCTCAATCCATGAAAGCATCTTCCCTTTTATCCCATGACAATTTAATTTACGTAAGAGCCTTTGGTGAGGGACCTTGTCAAAGGCTTTCTGGAACCCTCGTTTATATTTGCTTTGAATTACTCCCTTTTGCTGTCACTTATTCAAATATTTGGCTAAAAGGGGCAGTATAATTAGTTCCACAACTGCAAGAATGCTGAGGAATAGGCCTTTCTGCCCACTAAGTCTAAGCATTTCCACTCTTTGTCATAGGGAATGGTCCGGGTGGGAGGTGGTGAGAAAGTGGAGATCTCATTGCTTGAAGCAGAATCCTCTTCCTTTTCCGGCACCACTGACGTGTTCAAAGAGCATAGAGATGGAGCTTGTGTTGTGCAGGAGGGCAACGGCTGAGGCTGCTGTTGTTGCTGTGCTGTATATAACGCCCAAGGGTCCCAATAGGGTCAATTAGTACGTACTGTGGTGATTGCCACTGTGGAGGTAGTCAGGATTGCGTGGGAGAGGAATGCCTGGCTGTGTGTACCCACTATAGGCTCTTCATCTTTGTCACTAGAGAGCGGCAGTGCCAAACCTGTAGGAGTGGAGTGGCTGAATCTAGCTGAGGTCAGTGTAACTTTGGTATCGAATAGCGGAGTTGTTGGTACCGAGGTGACTTGTGGTCCCATAGCAGTCAAGGGTGATGCTACGGCCGGTGCCAGCAGGATCTGTGGTGTCGTTGGCGCAGAGTGTTTATGCTTCTTCGATGCCGGGGGTAGCATGGATGTGGTTGGTGCTGACATGGATCGCAGCTTGTTCGGTACTGACGTGGAGCGAGATAGCACCAGCAGACTTTGATTTGCTTTGCACCTTGGAACTGTTCTTAGTGAGGTCCTTACACCACTGGGGCACATCGGTGCCTGTCGGTCCCAGCAACACTTTCCGGCACCTTAGCTGCAGCCAGTGCCGGAGGAATTTTATGAGATGGTGCCCGTTTCTTTGAAAGGGAGTTACCTTTTGCTGTTGAATGGGCTTGCCTCCTGGACTGCTGGTCAGAGGCAGAGTCCTTGGTGCTGGAGCCTGAAGGGGCAGCTTTGTCTGACATTGCCATCGGGGACGGTAGCCTCGGTGTTGAGTGCTCAGGATCCAATGTCAGACATATGGTGTTTTCTAGTAGGAACAATGTCAGCTGAAGTTCCCTAACCTTCCTCTCGTGCGCCATGAGTTGCTTACAGTGCTCACACAGCTTGTCCCAGGCACTGAACGTACCATAAATGGCCGTCCAACACAAGTATTGAATGCCTACAAGACAGACAATGCTTGAAACCTGGGGGAACACGCATCCCAGGGAGAAAAATGACCAACTGGAAAAAAGGACCTCATCAAAAGAGAAAAACATTTTAACTACAACTATTGAACAAATGAACAACTATTAAGACAAAACTTAACAACCCTAACTATCTAACAAGATTTTCAAATTATTCGCAGGGCAGCTTTTGGTTCCGACTTAAGCTGGCAGTGGCAGAGAAGGAACTGAATGGATAGTTGGCTGCATATGCAGAGTAGCCGCATTGACACGTGCTAGCTGCCCCACATGTGCAGCCTACCGAGGGTACTGTCACCTAAATTCTCCAACTAGAGGTGCAGTAGCATCCCAGGAACTTAAGATGGAGCTTATCGACTACTCACTCACGTTCCTAAAGCGTACGCGTCAAAATATACCTATAATTTAAGTTTTTGGTGAGGAGTAGGGATGTAAAATCCCATTTAATCAGTTAACTGGTTAAATGACTAAGCGGATCCTGAGCAGGAGACCACTCCAGCCCATCTGGAGCAGCTTCGAGCGAGGCTAGAGCAGCCCACAGCAGGGTACAAGCAGGGGGCTGTTCCCTGGCACTAGTCAACTGTTACCCAGTAAGCATCAACTGGTAAGTATGAGGCTTACTGGGTAACAGGTTAAGCAGTAACCCATCTGCATGTTTAGTGGGGAGAAAGACTTCATTATTGATGCAAAAATGATTTTAATAAAACTATAATATTTTTACATTACAAACATTAATATTACTAACTAGTTTGTCCCTTGCAAGTATGATATAATCAAAATGTTTGAAAAAAATAACACCTGTGCATATTTTAATTAGTTCTATTATTAAAAAAATGTAAATTAACCAAAAGAATTTTCAGGAGGCTTCTGCTTTCTGGCGTCTACATAGCAGCGTTATCTCAGAATAACTGATGCTATTTCAGAATAAAAAAGAGTGTGTCTATACTGCAAGCCATTATTTCAAAATAATGTCGAGATGGAGGACTTCTTACTCCAACTCCTGTAACCCTCATTTCACAAGGAGTAAGGGAAGTCAAAGGAAGAATGTTCTTCCTTCAACTTCCTGCTGTGTAGATAGCGCCGAAAGCCAAATTAAGCCATTTCAACTTCAGCTACACATTTGACGTAGCTGAAGTTGTGTGTAATTCGACTTTTGCCCTGCTGTGTATGTGTGCCGTGTATGCGTGCCCTTAGAGACAAGTAAATGTCAGAGAAGTAACTCTTCCTTGGCCATAAAAGAAGCCACATTTATTGCCCTTAAGGGTGTTTACATAACATAAAAGCTTCATTTTCAAACTTTTCTTGCTTTGCATTTTCTTTCCCAATTATTTTATACCATCTTTTGAAAAATGGATGCATGCTTGGTTGCTATGATGGGTGCTTCATACAGAATGTTTGATAGGAGTTTTAAATGTAAAGGCTGTAACTGATAAATCAATCTGCTCAAAAGCACTTCAGAGAGAATTACCACTGAAGATCTTTATCAAATCTTAAAACCTAGAGGTAAAGTAAGCTCAGCCGTCACCTCTTTGCGAAAAAAAGTGTAAGTGTAACTGGAAATGTTTTAAATTTAACAACTTATTTAATGCTGAAATGGCCAATATCTTTATGAAATGACTATTTTTTTTTGTTAGTCCTGAAGGTACTACAGGACCACTCTAAGTGTTTTTACTCACAAATATGTTAGATTAATGCAAAGTTCCTCATATAATTCCCAATATCATTGCTATGTAAATAGTAAAATGTTTTATGAGCCAACATGATATCTAACAGTTTTGCTAAACTAATTACTAGTGTAAGAAGCCATTGAAGTACAGAACATTTGTATTAATGGAGAATTAATGGGAAATAACGGAATTTAATCATCTTTTTCTAAGTCAAGGGTCCTCAACCTTTTTCTCTCTGACACCCCCCTCGACATGCTATTAAAACTCCAGGCCCCAAAGAGGGGTGGGCATTCTTTGACTTCCACCTAGCAGGGCTCAAGTCACCTCTGCATGGCAGAATCCAGGGATGGAGTGCCAATATCCCCAATCCATCTTAGCAGGGAGTAGCTAGGAGCTGTGGTAGCGGTGCACAGAGGAGGTAGCTGTTACAGCAACAACACAGGGTGGCTGTGGATGCAGGGAAGGATCCTTTTGATTATTAATCATAACCCGACAGCTGAGAGACAGGCAAAGTAAGCAATCTTATGAAATCAAAGAAAATATTTAAATTGATTACTTAGAACAGTGGTTCTCCAGCGGAGATCTGAGAGCCCTTTCAACGGAGCTGGGGGCCCCTCAGCTGAAGCCATAGAACGCAAGTCCTGATCCCCAGGACCCCTCACGTGCCTGAAGCCACAAGGCATGGGACTGAAGCTACGGGTTGTATGTAGGCAGGGTGTAGCTGGGTCTGTGTCAGGACAGGGAGGTAGCTCACAGTACAGGGAGAGAAGTACCTGGCAGATGGGGGAGAGGTCAGGATGCAGGGAGGATGTAGTTCAGGTATAGAAAGGAAGATAATAGGGGTTGTGTGCTTGGAAAGCTCCCCTGTGGTCCCTGTTCCTGGAGGGGCCTTCTGGCCACTGACAGCTCTTACCAGCTGCTTCTGTTGGAGCAAAGGGGACTGGGACCTGAGAGGCAGCTTCAACCCAGGACACCAGAAGTAGATGAAGGAAGAGTGCTCCTGCCTGCTTCATGGCACCAGCCAGAGCAACAGCTGCCCCAGATTGCCTTTCTCCAGCTTCCTGCCTCCAATCTGTCCGGGGGTGGGGAGAAGAGGTAGAAGGGAGTGTAGAGTGGCCCTAGGACTGCTACGCACTTGCACTGCAGTTTGGCAAGGGAAAATACCCTCCATATCCTCAACTCTTACACATGGGCTCAGGGCTTCTGTCTCACAGGGAGCACCAGAGCTCAAAGCTCCAGGTTTCAGCCCCAAAGAGTGTGCCAGGGAGGGGGGCTTCAATCTCATGCCTCCCGGCTGCAGCCCCACAGGGGGCGCCAAGGATGGGGCTTCAGCTCTGCATCTCCTGACTTCAGGCCCATGAGGGGCACCAACCATTTGAGCTTCAGTCCTGTGCCTCGAAGCTTCAAGCCCCCTCCACATCCAGCCCCCTTGTAGACCCTGCATTTCATAGAATCATAGAATACTAGGACTGGAAGGGACCTCGAGAGGTCATCGAGTCCAGTCCCCTGCCCTCATGGCAGCACCAAATACTGTCTAGATCATCCCTGATAGACATTTATCTAACCTACTCTTAAATATCTCCAGAGATGGAGATTCCACAACCTCCCTGGGCAATTTATTCCAGTGTTTGACCACCCTGACAGTTAGGAACTTTTTCCTAACGTCCAACCTAAACCTCCCTTGTTGCAGTTTAAGCCCATTGCTTTTTGTTCTATCCCCAGAGGCCAAGATGAACAAGTTTTCTCCCTCCTCCTTATGACACCCTTTTAGATACCTGAAAACTTCTATCATGTCCCCCCTCAATCTTCTCTTTTCTAAACTAAACAAACCCAATTCCTTCAGCCTTCCCTCATAGGTCATGTTCTCTAGACCTTTAATCATTCTCATTGCTCTTCTCTGGACCCTCTCCAATTTTTCCACATCTTTCTTGAAATGCGGTGCCCAGAACTGAACACAATACTCCAACTGAGGCCTAACCAGCGCAGAGTAGAGCGGAAGAATGACTTCTCGTGTCTTGCTCACAACACACCTGTTAATGCATCCCAGAATCATGTTTGCTTTCTTTGCAACAGCATCACACTGCTGACTCATATTTAACTTGTGGTCCACTATAACCCCTAGATCCCTTTCGGCTGTACTCCTTCCCAGACCGTTGCTTTCCATTCTGTATGTGTGAAACTGATTGTTCCTTCCTAAGTGGAGCACTTTGCATTTGTCTTTATTAAACTTCATCCTATTTATCTCAGACCATTTCTCCAATTTGTCCCGGTCATTTTGAATTATGACCTTATCCTCCAGATTAGTCGCAACCCCTCCCAGCTTAGTATCATCTGCAAACTTAATAAGCGTACTTTCTATGCCAATATCTAAATCGTTGATGAAGATATTGAACAGAGCAGTCCCAAAACAGACCCCTCACGGAACCCCGCTTGTTATGCCTTTCCAGCAGGATTGTGAACCATTAATAACTACTCTCTGATGTCGCTTATCCAGCCAGTTATGCACCTACCTTATAGTAGCCCCATCTAAGTTGTATTTACCTAGTTTATTGATAAGAATATCATGCGAGACCGTATCAAACGCCTTACTAAAGTCTAGGTATACCACATCCACCCTGAGGTATTTCCTCAATACCCCTCTCCCAGGTCAGAATCCTCACCTGCGCTCATACCCTTCCCTCTGGACTCTGCATCCCAATCCCCTGCCCCAGCTCACGACCCCCTCCGCCATCCCAACTGCCTCTTAGACCTCACACCCTCTCCTACACTCCTGGTCCCCTACCCTGAGTTCCCTTCTGCACCCAGCCTCCATCCCAGACCCAGCACCTTCGCCATAGAAAAGTGCAGCCCATGTCCACTTACCAAAATCTTGGAGTAGTGAATCATCAAAAATTATTGCCCACTCCTACTTTAAACTAATTCTCTTTAGTCTTTTTTTAAAATACAATTACTCAGTATTCAACAATTTAAAAGTATCCCTTTTTAAATGTACCATTTAAATAAATTAAAACATTATCATACAATAACTCAGAGTTGTAAAGTTATGCTAAATATTGCTCAATGTACTTTTGTTTTGATTTATACACTCATTCAATATTAAGGAGTGCTTATTCTTTGTTCTGAGTATTCCTTAAGTTTAACAATTCAATCAATCAATAGACAAATGCATTGATCTTCTTCACTAAATTAGCACATATAAACAAATGAAAACGTTTTGTAGATATTGATCGATTTCTAGCAAAATCTACCTCACATCCACAGCAAACAAATGGGCCTACCAGCATGTCTGGAAGGTTAATAAACTAGAAGAGCATGGCTCTAGGTAAACCAGAAGTACTCTCATTATATAGTCAAGAACCGGTTTTGGAGGCAGGTGCTTCACATCTTTCTCTCAGGCACATGGGGCTGACCATATTACAATGTATACTGAGTATCAGCAGACCAAAGATAGTGCTCTCCTTCTGAGCAGAAGCAGAATAGAAGTAATAAATGCTACAATTCTGGCCAAGGAGGGGAGATATAAAATGTACAAAAAACATTGCAAATTAGTAATTTAGACACAAGAGCCTATTTTAATTATTTTATTTCACAATCTGATACCTGTGGACCCTAAGGCATGAAAGGATGTTCTTATAAACTATTAGCAATGCCGATCTTTAATAATTCATCTTATGTAATAGGGCGTATAATAGGCAAATACAATATACACAATTGTTTCCAAAACTGAGGTTGTACTTCATTCCTAAATGCCTAATATGCATCATTTAATCCGTTCCCAATTCGGTCAATAGTGTACTTTCTGGTGGACCACAGAGTTTGTATGTTAAATTGGTTTGGCTGCTTCTTGTACCCAGTGTCATGTAGGGTTTTCTTAAAGACTTACAAGCAAACTGTCATTAGAAGCTTCTGCCTCCCTGTGGGTGTGGAGGCAGAAGTCACTGGCAGGTGATAAATGTTCAGGGGAGCCAAGGAGTAAGCAACATAGGCTGAGGAGAAAAGAACAGATGAAATCAGATTAGAGATTAAATGAGAAGAAAAATGAGACTTTCACCCTAAAACAGCCACCACATTTAAGGTATTAATTAGTAGTAGTATCATAGCACCTAGGAATCCTAGACATCAATCAGGATCCCAATGAGCTAGGCACTGTACAAACACAACACAAAAAGATAGATCCTGCCCCAAACATCTTAAAATCTAGGTATAAAACAAGACAACATATGGATAGACAAATACAAAGGAATATGAGGAAACAATGATATAATACTGGTCAGCACACCAACAAACTAAACATTGTCTTTTTTTTTTCTTCTTCTTTTTTTTGCAGATACCATGGCAAATGAGAGATTTTCAAGAGTAATCAAGTGGCTTTGTGGAAGTTTAGAAAGAGCAACTCCTAAGCATGAGGGGCAACATAGGAGAAAGCAGGAAAAGATTTGTTTGACTACGTAACAGTGAGTGTTCAAACTTCATGCCTTGGGCAGATCAGAGACAAAAGCCAACCTTTTGATGCAGAATGAAAGGCAATTAGTAGGATGAGGATAGGCCACAAAGGACCTTGAAAATACAAGTAGCTTACTTTCAATACAATAGAAAAGAGGGAGCTAGTGGACAAACAAAAAGAGGACTGGTATAGTCAATGCAACAGACTAGCAAATCATCTTTGCAGCAACATTCTGCATAGATATGAGTTGGGTGAGACTGTTTTTCTAAAAGTCAGGGAAAAAGACTGCATTAATCAAGACATGAGATGAGACCTCAGACAAGACTGAGCTTTGTTTAGTGGATCTGTAGGAAAGGACTTATCTTAAAGATATTATGTTCATTTATGTAGAAAGAATCTGCAACATTTGAACATATCCTGGACATGAAGACCCAAAAGGAAATTTATGTTGAGGATAACACCCAGGCAGAGCCATCTCATTCATAGGACAGTTCAGGGCGGTCACCCCAGGTGCCGTGCTTTAGGAGGCTCCACAGTGGCTGCTTCAACTGTCCTATGGATGGGGCCTACAGCAGCCCAGGGGATTATCAGGAGACCTGGTGTGGGATGGCAGCAGGGGTTGCCCCCTATCACCACAGTGACAGCAGCAGGAGCAACACAGCAGTCTGCTCTGCTCCACCTCGCCACTCTATCCCAACCCGCCAAACTCACCATGGTACAGTAGCAGGTAGATACCCAGCCCCTAGAGTATCCCAGGCAGAGTATCCCAGCCCCCAAGGTGCTTCGCTTCCTGCCACCATGAAGAAGTAGAGCGTAGTGAGCTGAGAGAGGGCAGCAGAATGGAGAAGACTGTTGGGTCACTCTGGCTCTTGTTGCCATGCTGAGTGTTGCGGGGTGGACCCTGCTGCCAACCATGCCAGGACCTCTAGTAATCCCCCAACTTGTGTTGCTCAGAGGATGGGGCTTTGGACAAGGGGGTGGAGCAGGGGAAAGTGGCGGAGAAGAAGCGGGGTTGTCCTGGGGCCAGCACCTGGAGTAGTGAGGGGGGTTGCCACAGGCCAACCCCAGGACAGCCCTGCACCAGGTTACAGATTGACTGAAAGGCATGACTGTCTTGTCCACAGAGACAGAAGATAGCAGGGATGGCTGCAGCGATGGGGAGAGTGCATTAAGGGCTCTCTTTCAGTCATGCTAAGCTTGAGCTAACAGCTAGATGGAACTCCTTGTCAGAGGATGTTGTAAAAACCAGGACTTTGGATGACAGGAGATAGATTATTTGATGATAACCTATTTCTGTTCACTTCCTCTGGGGCATCTGGCATTGACCACTGTCGGAAGACAGGATACTGGGCAAGATGGACCTTTGGTCTGACCCAGTATGGTCGTTCTTATGTAGATATCCATGAGATATCACAGAGACCAGAAGAATATTTAGTTTGGATAGAAAGAGACCCATCGGAGCACAGAAGTACATCCATGAATTGTCAGCATACATAGTACTTCATATATAGTACTTCAATTTATGTTTGCAATGAGCTTACTTAGAAATAAGGTGTAGAAGACAAGAAGGGGGCTAAGGACAGAGCCCTGTAAAACATCCACAGAAAGCTGAAGGGTGGATGAGAAGGATCTTTCAAAGGTGACACTGGAGAGATGACTAGAGAGGTAGGAAGAGAACCAAGAAAAGCCAATCGGGAAGTCAACATAAGATAAAATTTCAAGAGGAGCATGGACTACTGTGTCTAAGGTGACTAACAGATAAAGGAGAATGAGGATGGAGTACTAGTTCTGACATTTAGCTAAGAAGCCATTATAGACTTTGATGAGAGCAGTATCAGTTGAGTACAAATGCATTCAAGATAAAATAACTACTTACCTAACAATACATTCTTATGTAAGCAATTACTGTAGCTCTCTCAGATGCTACACAGGTGTCACAAGTGGGATAGTGAATGAGAAAGGAAGAGTTCCACAATGTGATATTTTTAACATATGGTTCACATTAAGAAAAAGTTAGATCGTCCCATATTACTTAATTGATTATGTATATGACAGTCAAAAAAAACCCAGTAAAAGCTGAAGAAAGAAAGAAAAGTACACAATGATGAATGTGGCTGACAAATTACTACAGAATAGTAGGAAACCTAGTCTTATTTGTATTTAATACAAGATGCTTCTTGTTTATGCATGGTATATATATATTTGGGGAAGAGAGGCAAGGATTATTAATTTTAAGCTAACATAGCCATCTGGTGGCTGTGGTTGATAATACAGAATTTAAGAACTATGAAAAAGCTACACAGAAAATAAAATGTGTCTTAATGCATAGGAATATAATGAACCTGTGTACCAATGGTGATATTTGAATACCCCGTGTTGCGCTTCACAACTCTTGCCTGTCACAAAGTATTTTGTATGGATTCTGAGTTTTCTTTCAAGATATCTTAATTGTAATTCTTAAGACTTAAATCACAAATCTTTGTATCTGGTTACTGACATTAGTGATTTTACCCCCCCAAAAAAGTTATTTCCCAAGGAAGATAAGATTAAATTAGAAATGCATGTGTTCAGTATTCAGACAGTTACAGCTAATCCAAATACACTTTCCAAAATAATCTAGAAACTTTAAATCATGTGTTAAATTTAAAGAGGAAGGTAAAAGTGGAAATCCACCTATAAATAACTTTAAATGTACTTTCTGATTTTTTTCATCAGGTATCTCAGAGTCACAAATGACTGCTTATAGCTTTGCGAGAATCCTAAGAAGCTGGTACTGTGCTGCTGAAATCATTGCAACCAGGCTTACTTATAAAATGTTCTATTTTCATATGCTTGCATGTGCTTTTGCAATGTTTGTATATTTTATGGCATATCCCTTAAAAGTATTAAATGTTAAAAAGATGGAAGAAGTTGTCAGATCTGCTGCATATCAAATGATTTTAATGACTCAAATATTGCTCAGTTTAGAAAATAAAGTTATTGATATAGTACCTATTGCTCTTGGTCTGTAACTGAGAACCAAAGCGATATGCGGACAGGAAGTTCTCCCCGGCATTCATTATATCATTACCTCGGAGGTTGAAGGATCATTTACCTCTCTTTCATAGAATCACAGGGTTGGAAGAGACCTCAGTAGGTCATCAAATCTGACCTCCTGCTAAAAGCAGGATTAATCCCAATAGCCTCTTTGGAAAAGGCTATAAGGAACTATCAGGGGAAAAAACCTAAACTCTAACATGGCTTAAATCAAGTTTGCCACAAAAATTAAAATGAGTTGATCACAATCAAAACTTCACAAAAAAACTCCCCAGATTTCAGACACTCTAGCCTCACCTAAGGAATCTGCTGTATGTTAAAGAAATTCTAGTGGTCACATCTTTAACTGTGTGTGTGTCAGTTTTTCAGACTTTTCTCCTCTTATTCAACATATCAGAGCATGAGACCCTGTTATCAGTAATGTTCAATGTGTGTCTCTGGCATCTTCCCTCTTTTTTCATCTCTCCTGTCATACCCTTGAGCAGGAAGGAGACCAATTAGCAGGAGTGGTTTGGATCCCAGGAGACTAAGAACTAACCTGAAAAAGAAGTCTGCTGGATCAAAACTTGTTACCATAAGGCTGCAGAGGCAGAGCACCATTTCAGTCGAAAGGTTTTTTTCCCTAGGCATTTTATGCAAGCAAACTAGTCTGTACATTCTCCTACATGAAGAACAGCAGTTAACACCAGATTACTTTTTATTTGTCATTAATCCAGTTTCACTAAAACCTAAGCTAAAACAGATTTTCTGTTTTTTAAAAGCTATATTAAACACTAGCGCAAAATATTTAAAACTAGCAAAACAAAGAAGATGGCTCAAATATAATTTACACTTATGGAAAAAGAAGAACTGATGTTAGGTGCATGAGACCTTTAATAAATGTCATTTGGAACATCAGGATCTACAGACAATGTGCATGTGTTCCCCACCCATTAAGGTGTTTTAAATTATTCTAGGATTGCAATGCACATTATGCAGCTCATATACTGCATGACAGCAGAAACAATTTTACAAGGGAGAGTAATACCTTCTTTGTCTCCCCTATTGCTCATAACTAGGCCATGATATTTCTTCCCACAGAAACGTGCTTTTATTAATTAATTCCATTGATGAGGGAGTAGGTCAAAATTCTAGAAATAAGGGTTGGTCAAGATCAGGGGTGGGAAATATTTTTCACAGGTGGGCCACTCCAAGAATTTGGGAACTGGTCATAGGCCACACTTTTCTACTATATTAATGAATATACTAGGGGTCTGGGATGGAGCTTGGGTGCAGGAAGGAGCTCTGGGGGCAGGTAACTGCAGTTCAGAGTTTGGGAGGTAGTTTGAGTGCAGGAGGAGTTTGTGACTTAGGGCAGAGGGTTGGGGTATAGGAGGGGATGTCAATTGTAGGCTGTGGCCATGAAGTTCTTATTCTAAGTGGCTCCTGGCCAATGGCCCTATGGTACACTCAAGCAGGCTGCCTGCCTGCCATAGCCCCACATGCTGCTCAAAGTGGCCAGATGCTGGAGCAAGCATGTCTGCATAACTCTTGGGGGAAGAAGCCAGTGAGTTTTCACACACTGGCCATGCCTGAAAGCATTCCCCCCGCAGTTCCCAATAGGGATGTTAAAAAGCGTGTAATTTGTTAATTGTGTAGCCGACAAATATTTTGTCCACTACACGATCGATCAATAAGGGTTAGCATTGCAAACACCCAATCCCAGTTTGAGCAAGGTCCTGGCAACTACCCCTGCTGCAGCTCTGCAGTAGAAATACTTTAAGAGCTGACACATGGCCAGGGACTTAGTCAGCTTGCCCATGCGCTGTCTCTTAATGCATTTCTAGTGCAGAGCTGCAGTGGAGGTAGTTTCTGGGATCTGGCTTGAGCCAGGACTGAACCAACCTGCCGTCACACCGGCTCTTAAAGCGTTTCTAATGCAGAGTTGCAGCAGGGGAAGTTGCCAGGACCTGGCTCGAGCCAGAACTGAGCCAGTTTGTCGGCCAGCCCACTAAAAAATGTACGGAGAGATTGCATGTACCCAATAGCGATGCTTATCAGTTCTTCATTTAATTGACTAACTATTACATCCCAAGTTTCCATTGGCCTGTTTCCAGCCAATAAGAGCTATGAGGATGGCTGCTCTGGGCAGGGGCAGCAAGTGGAGATGAGCTGTCCCTCCCAACAAAAGGCATGCATGAAGAGACACACGTGCCCCAGCAACCGGACACTTTGACCAGTGTGTGGGGCCATGGCAGGCAAACAGTCTGTCTAGTGCTTCACTGGGCTGCAGGGACATTAGCAGCCCAGAAAATCACAGTGGGCCGGATCTAAATGTTTAGCTGACCAGATCTGGCCCGTGAGCCATATTTTACCCATCCTTGTTCAAGATAATACAGTTTTTCTATAATCTTTTGCACACTTTCACATTGCCTTTTTAGGAAAGAAATTATGGAGTGGTTATAGAGCTCCCTACTGTTACCAGACAGAAGTAGGATGTGTTGCAGGGGGAGCTTAATCATGAGGAGGACCTTCCCTAGTTACTGCTTAGGCCAGGGCATGACTCTGTGTTTATACCAACAATTACCAACAGTCCCATATTATAAAGGATGTCCTTTTTTTAAAGAAAAAGTTGCCCCTCTCAAAATAAATCAGAACAGGACACCTTTTATCCTTTTTTTCCAAATCGGGTGCTGTGCTGCCAGAGCAGTCCAGAGTATTGCTCCTGCACCTGGATCCTAAGAGTGAGCAGAGCTCCTGCACTTCACTTTGCAAAGTGCTGTTGGTTGGGAACTTGACCAGATGCACATCCTTACAATGCCACTCAAAACTGGTCCTGCCATGCATCTGACAGGGCAGAGGGGTGGCTGGAACAAATTTCTGGACCCCTGCCGAAAGCTGCCCTTCCCATGGAAATTTGAAATGGCATCCTCCTGCTAGCTGCAGCAAAACCTCCCAGAGGATCACTGCAGCAGGCAAAGACTACCTACTTCACCCTCTGATAACTCCCAGCACCCGTGCAGAACCTGCAAAGCCGCCACAGTGGTCACCCAGAGCCCAGCGTCTGAAGTCCTCAGCTCTGGGTCCTGCACAGAACCGAAGTCAGAACTCTTAGAAAGGGCAAGGGAGAAAAAGGGGCTCACCTTCAGAGGCTAATGTTAATACTGGGTGCATCTGAAATCTGTCCCATATTTCTGAAATACAATGCTGGCAATAAAAGGCAGGACTATGCAGCACTTTAAAGACTAACAATATGGTTTATTAGGTCATGAGCTTTCATGGGCCAGAAAGCTCATCACCTAATGAACCATCTTGTTAGTCTTTAAAGTGCTGCATAGTCCTGTCTTTTGTTTCAGCAAGACCACACTAACACGGCTACATCTCTATTACTATTCTAAATGCTGGCAATAGTAGTTGATTTGTGCTCCCTCTACTGGATGGCTCTGCGTGCAGCAAAAACTCAGTACATTTCCAGGCATTACAGTTATTTTTTTTTTTCTTTCTTATAACACAGGTAAGGAAAGTCTAAAATCACCAAGCTGATATTTAGAATCCAAAACATAATTCTCACTAAATAATTTTAATATAAAAATTAACACTTAACTAACAAAGACATACCCACTGCAACTGAAGCTTCTGATGCTCAGGCTATGTCTACCCTAGAGACCTTACAGTGACAACTGTACCGATGCAGCTGCACTGCTGTAAAATCACTTGTGTAGCCATTCTATGTTGATGGGAGACAGCTCACCCATCGATATGATTAAATCATCTCCAACAGCAGCAAGGAGTTCTCCCACCAACAAAGCCCTTCACACACTACCGCTTATGCCAGCAAATCTTATGTTGCACAAAGGGGAATAGGGAGGCTGTTCTTCAAACCTCTGACATATTTTCTGATGCAAATGTAGGTGTACATATGATCTCAGTGACAACTGAGAAGACATCAGTTCTAGAATCAAAGGTCCCACATTACTGCATGGTTTTTCTGATCTTTAAATTCGCTTCTGTACTGTCCCCAGATTTCTGGGCTCAGTATATAAGCAGTAAATGAGATTTATTGTACTCTTCCTCCTTAAAAACGATGTGCTCCCCCTCCCTCCAAGCAGATCAACTCAGAGGACCATATTAACAAGAAAAGATGAATAAACAAACCAAAAAAGGCAACAACAAAAGACAGCTCACAAAAATAAGGGAGAGAAAACTAAAGCCAAACAATAGATTGATAAAAATAACTAAAAATTCACTAACCCCTTAAAATGCTCTGTGAATGTTCGACGTACATTAGACAAATTATCTGACATATAGACCTAATGGATGTATAGTACTAAGTTTTGCTATCAGAGCAATAAATGTCTCCAAATGTGAATCACATTCCTCAAATACATATGATGTAGCAACATACATTAGATTATGCCTGAGGGATTTATAAGATGATCTTTGAAATTTAAACTAAGGGCACTGAACTCTTTTTTCATGCCCCAAGCAGAAGCTTTAAAGCACAATTCACTGTGTTTTTCTTTCTGCATGCAATCCTGCGAAGTGCAGTTGTATTTTCTGGCAATTGCTTGCTGTAGCAGCTGGCCATTACTATCTCCCTTACTTCTAAAGCACCTATCACCATGGTATCCAAACACAGAGCCCTTTGTGAAGCACAGTCTTGGGAAAACACATGACAGAGTAGCATTCTCGAACCTGTTCTGAGACAGTAGCAGAAACAGAATTCAGTGGTGACCAGGACAACCAGATCAATGACCAAATTTTCAGTATGCAAAGATATTTCTGAAAGAAAATGGCCTTCACATTTTGAACTAACAAGGTCATGGTAACAAATATTTCAGCAAGCATTTTCTTTGTAGGTAAAGCTCTGAAGTAGATAACACGTACAATTATCTGGTCTATTCCCAGTGCTCATTTGAAAACTAACAAACAGCTACCCTCAAGTAATCTATAAGAGGTCAGAAAATTACAACAAATTATTGCAGAAATTAAACCAGTTCTCCAAATTGTATTTGTTTGCCAACAGGGTCTGGTGGATACCATGCTGTGGTAGAGGAAGACTGAAGTGTTTGTTTTATTCCTTTACACGCTAATTTTTTCAGTACGACAAAAGCTATCAACTTGATTTTTTTTTTTTTTCCAAAAACCCAAAAAGGGTAACAAATATGAACTAAAGAAAAAACAAAACAGGGAAATAAATAAAAAAATTAAAATGAAAAACAAAATGGGAAAAGAACACTCATATGATGTGAACTGAAAATATTAAACTTACACAGCATATTTTTTAGAAACTTCAGTGGCTAAAAAAAAAAAAAAAATCAATCAATCTACCAGCAACACATGATAAAACACAAACTTAAAAGTTTCTAAAATGTTTAGAAAACAGTTTTGATGTGTTAAATAAAAACAGAAACTCTATGTCAGAGAAATGTTTATTTAAACAGTTAATAGCTACATGAACACAAAGCAAAGTTTGGTTCAAAACTCATATCTACAAAACATATCAAATGAATGTTTATTGTCAGAGTTTCTTCTGTTACTGTTTTTTTTTTTTTCATTAAAACTAATACTTCATTTGTCATGGTTTGAGACAGATAGCAAAGCATCAATGCATGATCATATCTACACAATGGGTAGCAGCCATGTCTCCTTTCTGAAATTTTACAGAAAATAAATCTGTATTTGCTTAGTTCACCAACTAAGTGGCTAATGAAAAATAATTCCACAAACCTTCCCATGAGCAACAGTTAGTCAAAACATAACATTTTGAATTGAAAGCTACCACTGGTTATTAAAAAAGGGGGAGTTAAATTAAGTATGAGAATTAAGGACACAGAAAAACCAGTTGTATACATTTATCATATTCCCATTTATTTTAATTGACTATAGAGTCTGTACTCAAACAGACAAAAATGACTTCACTAGGGATATAAAAGTTCAACTGGTTACTCATGCTTACCCAGTGACCAGTTAACTAGCCTGACCAGAAAAGCTCACAACCCGCAGTGTGGTGGGCCCGGCCAACAGGACCCCAGCTATGGTGGGCTGCAGCAGTCTCCTGCAGATGGCACAGCAGGCTCAGCTGGCTGGACCCCACCCGTGGAAGGAAGGTTTGGAACAGCCCCCCCCTGCACACGGCAGGCCTGTCAAGTAGGCCCCCAACCATGGTGAGCCCAGCTGGAGAAGGCCCCCCAGCCGCAACGTGATAGGCTGGCCAGGCCGAGACTTCAGCTGCAGCGGCCCCTACCTGGAGCAGCACCCGCCTCATGCAGCAAGTGGGATTCCTATCCCACAGAAGCAGTGGGAGTGCAGCTTTGGCAGGACCCCAGCTGGTCTGCACCAGTCTTCCATAGTTAATCAGTTAAATAATATAATTTTAATTGTTTTAATGGCTTTTCATCTCTAAGCTTACACCTTTCCAAATTTCCAAAACTTGTGAAAGAGGTATGCACTAAAAAAACAAATATCTAAATATCTGCATAATATGTATATAAATTAATGTGAGCCAGATTACACAAACAGAATGAAACATATAGCTATTATCAAGAAGTCAAAATGAAGAAAAATTAGTAACTCATATTTGGGTACCTTTTCCACTTTTCCACCATTGATGTCACTGGGGAGGAATTTCTTGCCAATGGTTCTTAGATCTGTCTGAAAGGAAAATACAGAATAACAAAATTTCATTTGAAATATATTATCCAAAATATGTTTTGTTAAATAAAGTATAAGAAACATACTAAATTTACCAGTATTATACACAATATTTTTAACTTGCATATTATGTGTTACATATACATTTGAATAAATGTGCTTTATTCTAAAAGAGCAATTCCTACATACACATTTATGAAAATGGTGATTTTGAATGCATATTTATTCTTATGAACTTACTATTTTAGAGAGCTTTTCAAAAACTGTTCAAATGTTTAAGTTGCATATTTTTTTCAAGTATTAGGTAACACTAATCATTAAACACATTAATATAAGTCATTTAGACAGTTAGCATATCTTTTTTTTCTTCCTGTCTTCACCCTCTTTAAAAACCCAATTTCGATCTGTATGCCTTTCAAGTCTCCCAAAATTTGCAGACAATTTTCACAATTATATCCACAGTCTATATTTCATTTATATTAAGGAATTAAATATTTTTACTTTAAATGTGTGTTTATTTTGGGATTAAGCTAAATAGCTAATCAATATTATCCAATTCAGCAAACATGTGACAAGGACATCAACATTTAAAGAAAAAACATTATATGATCAAGGAAACAAACTGGACACAGCACTCCAAACAAGGGGTATAAACAATTTAGACAAGCATTTCAGTTACTCTGAGTTTGGATAACAGAAGGAAACTCCACATCTAAAATCTGTCCTATGCAAAATGAGTGGAACTTCATCCAAATCTTACTAAACTGCTTGCATGACTTATTACTACAGCTTCATATATTATAAGGAAAACCAACAGTGCAGCCCAGACTGGCATCTAAGAGTCTGTTTACACAGAGATTTAGTGTGCAGCAAGCCAGGGTGAATATATGGCAGAAGTCACCACATAGACTCTGCATTAAAAATTCCGTCATGCACTTTGATGTACTGCTTTTTGACACTTTTTGCATGTGATAGCAAGGTCCACAGAATGACTTAGTATGCAGCAAGCTAGTGGGCTGTACATTCACATTAATTTGCCATGCACTAAGTCCTGCCGAGGACAAGACATATTTTTTCTCCATTTCAATGTTTGAAATAACTCTGCTGCCTTAAAAAAAATATGGATAAGGTAAAGTTCACTGTTGAAGACAAAGCACTTTCTTATTTTATTAATGTTTTCTTACAGATGTCGAAAATAGCCTGTCATAAATTCATGTAAGCCTTAGTCATCCAGAAATTTAGAATGGAATTGCTAATATCACTTGCATACTTCTTTGCCCTAGTAATGGTAAACTAGTATCTTATATGGGTTATCATCCTACTTCAGAACTATTATTGGTTTTCAGCAGTTAAAATTAATTAATCCAGTATTTTATGCTTTTACACATACAATACTAGCACAGTTACCCAACATTGCTCAGGTTTCTAAGGAGGGGCTCATGGCAAGGGGGTGGGAGTGTAGAGGGGTGCAGGAGTCAGGGTGAGGGGCTCTGGGAAGGGAAGGTGGGGGGCGGCAGGGTGGAGGGACCAACTCCACCCCCACTGAAGACTCATACCAGGGCTCCTCGCTCTTCCCCTTCCTGTCTCTGTCAAGGAGTGAAAGCAAAGTGCAGAGCTCATCTGTCCTTGCACTCCCCAGTCAGAGTGAGGAAAGCAGCAAACTGTTGCCCCCTGATGAAGGGGAACACCTAGCAATGTCCCTATATGAATCTTGGGGGGGAGGGAAGGAACTTCAGCTCCCCCCACTCTCCCTAAAAGGAGCATGGAGAGGTGGGAGGCTGAGGCTGGGGAGGTCCCACATGGAGATGGGGGGGGCACCCCAACCAGCCCTTTTCACCTGGTTGGTGAGTCTGTCTCTTTTCTTTATGGTTTTAAGAGAAGCAGTCCCATTCCAGGCACATCCCATTTTCCTGGCATAACCAAACCCTTACATTGGTTTAACTTACGATAAGAGGAAGCTGCATACCGAATTTGGGGGTATTAGCTCTTACCATTTACCATGATCAAAAGCTTCAGAGGCGTAGCTGAGTTTTAGTCTGTAACTGGAAAAACTTGAACATCAAATAGACTAGCAGCACCTTAAAGACTAACAAAACATGTAGATGGTATCATGAGCTTTCGAGAATACAATCACGAAAGCTCATGATACCATCTACATGTGTTGTTAGTCTTTAAGGTGCTTCTAGACCAGTGCTTTTTTTGTGACGGTAGGCACTGTCACCTTTTTTTGGGAGCACTCACCGCTTACTTCCAGCACAGCCCTCAGAGTGAGCACTCACGCCGCGCTGGACGGAAGCCCTGGCCGTGGGGTTTTTTTGCTTGTTTAAAAAAAAATAAATAAATAAAACCACACACACACTCACTGTTCTAGACTATTCATTGTTTTTAAGTTTTTCCAGTTAGGATGAGTTCTTGAACAAACAGATAAAAATCTCAGAGTAGATTAAAACTCACATTTTATAGAATGGAAAGATGCTCACTGGTTTTACTCTAAGTATCTATTAAAAAAATCAGCCCACTTTGTGACCTTTTTCTGTAATGCAATATAGTCATATACAATGTACATTAAAAAGTATATGTGCTTTTGAACTTCCATACATTTTACAATATATGAGACTTTCCTAAGCACACAAGGCAACTAAGATTTAAACTTGTGCTAAAATTCTTCACAAAATTATGTGTAATACTATTTTAATAGGTATTTAGGGTTTTATATTATGTTAAGTTAGGGTTTTTACCATATTCTTTCTCCAAGTTCCTTAAATGTAATAATATAATTAGCAATAACAGCCATAAAGTACAGAAATTAAAGAGAAATTGAAAAAATGTTTTGTTTTCAGTTGTTCCTTTTTGGGCGGATAGAGGTCTCCCTTTTCACAAGATGGCAAAAAGTAATCAAACTTTTTTTTATAAGAATACTCTGGAATCTACTGTGAGTCTGATACTGCCAAAACTGTTTTTCCTAACTTATACAAATGCGTTTTGTTACCAATGTCATGGAAAATAAGGAAGGAAATCAAGAGAGAGAAAAATCTCTCAACTTATCTACGAGTTTCTGAAGCTGATTGAAACCAGAAGACTTGTGACAACCTAAATGTTAACCTTTAGCTTCTTCTATATTTATTAGTTGAGGGAGTATTCTACCTAAACATTCTTTCATTTTTTTCCTTTTACCTCAGACAGTGACTGCTACAGCGAGTTTGTGCATGTGTGATTTTGAAAACAGCACCTACAGGATGGTTTTTCAAATATCTAAAACAGCATATGGTTAAATAATCTCATTTGTCTGAAATATCTCACACATTTATATATTATATATTGGGAGATGTGTTTAAATTTTGAAAAAAAAATTATTCTCACCTAAATTTATATTTGCCAGTTTAGTGTAACAAGCATATCATCCTGGATTGTATTGGAAACACTTTCATAATTATGTTTGGAAGGAAGGGGAGATCAATTATTATTAAACTATCACTAGCAATTTAGACAAACTTCCTTAGCTGACAAAGTTGTAGTCCAAGTATAAATTTTACATCTGCAGTGATTTAACCCTCTTGACATTAGCCATTTGGGTTGAATGTAAAAACATAAGACTGGCAACGTTCATTTTTCTTAGGGCTGAGCACCAAACAAGATCCACTTTGTGTTCCGAGTTACTAGCTGGAGGAGCTCTTGATAAGCCTTGAGACCAATGTGCAGAGACCTCACGGTGGAGGGGCCTGCCACAGCTTCCTCTGGCGATGAAGACAAGAATTCTGATGTTAGTAGGGGGTCAGCTTGGATCTGATCTTCCTCATGTTCCTGCACCTGACTGATGTTGGTACCTGTCAAAGTGGTTGCCCTTGCGTTGCTTCAGGCACTGGAGCTGCCCCAATGTCTGTGACCTCCTCCGATGATCTAGAGACTATGGCTACAGTGGACCGTGAATACAGGATGTTAGCGTACAGTCAAGTAAATGATTAACTGATAAGCCTAGGCTTATTGGTTAATCCTATCAACTACATGCACTCCCTACCCTGGCTGCCTCTTTATCAGAGGCGGGGGTGGGAAGCGGGAGCCAGTTCCCATGAAGAGCTAATACAGAGGCAGCAGAGCGGGGTGGCAGGGGATTCCCTGGGAGTGGAGCTAGAAGCACACTTGCTATTGGCTCCACCCCTGGGGTCTATCAAATACACATGTAACCACTAAGATTTCATGCAGTTACATGACTACTCCATTACACAATACCCAACATCCCTACTGTCAAGCTTAAGAGTCCCTTTGCAATCTGGAACAATGGTACATCAAGACCACCAATACAGAGCCCCTGGATACACCCTGCGACTGGTGGTATGCCCATGATGTTCAGAAGGACCATTGTGTGGTCCACTGTGGGTGCCAAGCCAAAGATTTTACAAGTTTGCACCTGCTGGTATGGTTTCTGCTCTATTACAGTGAGGTCGCATCTGACCCAGAGCCAGAAGGATACAACCCTGGAAATGCCAATGAGCCCAGAGCTGGGGGTCTGAACGGATTTGAAAATGGTGCTGGAGAACGTTGCTGGGACAATCAGGAGTCTTCATCTTCATCCTTCTCACTACAGAAAGCAATAGCAGCTGTAGTTGGTGAGAGTGAAAGTAACGAAGCAGTATCAGTGATTCTTATACCAGCGCAATTTTCAGATCCTTCAGTGCAAAGAACTGTTGAGGCTGTGGTACTGATGAAAGTACTTATGTGAAAGACAGTACAGAAATTGTGGTAGTCCCTGGGGACATTGCAACATTAGTAGGAAAAGAGCTGACACAGCATGTTGAGGAAAGTGTGGCAATCTGCTCCTATTCAACATAGGGCCAGCAGGTGGCATTTTATTGTTGAATCGCTCAATACTGATTGCTTTGCCTGTGGTGCCAATGACAAGATGCAGGCCTCTTCCTTAGAGCCTGACTGCTTACGGTCTGCAGCTGTGAAGGTACCACTAGTACCAGAAGTCCCTGCTGACTCAAAGGTACTAAGTGGTTGGTGCCAGTATCATGGACAGAGCCAGGAAACATTTCCTCTGATTCAGTCTTGGTAGACAGAGCATTCTCTCTCCTTTTTCCATATCCTTTAGGAGACAGAAGGAAGGGGATTCTGTCAGAGGCCAGGTCCGAGGTAGGACAGAGGGACTTCTCAATTAGAATAAGTTTCAATTTAAGTCCTCTCAATTTAAGCCCTTGTCTAAACTTTACCCTACTTACAGAAGAGTGAAGAGTCTATTCTTGGAGGGAGACATTCTGTCTGACTCCCTCAGTAGATGGAGAGAAACTGCCCAGGACAAAGGAGGGAAAGACCCAAAAATTCCTTTGTCCCGGTTTGAAATTCCTACCTACATTTCTATTGGCTGCCTGCAACCAGGTTTAGGTAAGGGACATAGTTAACCTCTTAGTCCCCAAGGTGTTCGCTAACCCTCATGATCATGACATCTAGTCTAATCGACTAATCTAACTAAACTAAATCTGAGGTAAACCAAGCACGAGCAGAGCTAGAGCTCCGACTCTGACAAAGGTCAGTTGAAAAGGAATTGGGAGTGTGGGGGCGCACAGAACTAGTCAATGGCCACTGCCACTGCAAGACAGGTAATGTGCACTCCAGCCGAGTACTCCTGTCAAAATACTCTGATTACAGCCACAGAACACAGAATCATCTAAAGTGGAGCACCTGCAGGGACTCCACTTGAAAAAGACTCATCAGTTTCAACAAGATTAGATATGAGTGTGTGTACAGCTTCATGGTCTCCTCTTTAAGGTGCTTGTTGAAGTTAAACTGTTACAGTTTCCAGATCCACAGCGGGAAAGCATTACAAATGGCACACTGCAGTGATACGCGCTTCCTGGAGGCAGCAGAAATAGTGTTGTTGCTCATTGTTTAGAGAGAACAAGTAAGGAGGAAAAAAAAAAAAGTTCTTGAACCCTGAATTGTACAAAAGTCCCAAGGAGAAGAGGTCAGACCAAGAAAACCTCCATAACTATCACAACTATGTAAATTATCTATACTAAACAAATTTAAGAACTATATACAGCTACAAGAAAGGCTGTCTTACAATAAACACTGAGGGTAAGTCTCCACTGCGGCGTTATTGCAGAATAAATACACGTCTACACTACAAGGCTTTATTTCAAATAACGTTGAGCTGGAAGACTTCTTACTCCTACTTCTGTAACCCTCATTCTACAAGGAGTATGGGAAATTCAAGGACGAGTGTTCTTCCTTCAACTTCCTGCTGTGTAGACAGTGCCTAAAGCAGAGTTAAGCTATTTCAACATAAGCTACGCAATTGACATAGCTCAGGTTGCACAGCTTAATTCGACTTTAGCCCTGCTGTTTAGACATACCCTAAGTTTGCAGAGAAACAGGAGATCCAACTCCACTATGCCACAGTACATGTCACAGATGTTTCTGGACCAAAGAGCCCTGGCAGAGCACGGTCTGCAAAGTCCCGGCTGGGCCAGCAGGGGCTAGACAGGAAAACCCTGGTGTCAGCCAGGCCAGACGGTGTCTGGCAATCTCCATCCCATCTGGGGAACTCCTGGGGTAAGTGGGATCAAGAAGCCAGAGCAGCCCCAGCCAGGGAACCCTGAGAACTCCCCAGCAGCAACAGGGCCACACAGTGGCCCGGGAGCCCGGGAACCCCAGTGGCAGGGCCAGGTGGCAGCCAGGAGTACCAGCCGTAGCAAGGGAATCCCTGGTGGCAGCAGAGCCGGCCTGGCAACCCCAGCTGGGGAACCCCAGAAACCCTCCAGCTCTAGCAGCGGCCAGGCAGCCCGGTAGCCCTGGCCGAGAACCCCCAGGAACAACAGAGCCGGGCCACAGCAGCAGGGCAGACGGCAGCTGGGCAGGCTTGGGGCTGGGAAAACCCAAGGAACCCCCATAGGTACCGGGGCCAACAGTGGATGAACGGGGCTAGCGGCAGCCAGGTGGGCCTGGCTAGGGACCCCCAGCAGCAGCAGGCACAGAGCCTTGGCCGGGCCAGCGTTAGTTGGGCAAAGGTAGTACGGGGAACCCCAGCTTTGAGAGCCCCAGGAAGAGGAACTGGCAGCAGGCAGCCAGCAGTGTAGCATTGAGCTCCCCTGGTCCAGCAAATTCCCTGGTCTGGGATGGCTCAGGTTCCAAGGATGCTGGACCAGGGAGGTACAACCTATAAGGGAATTGGTGAGGCATCAACCTACATCTTTATATACTCAGCTAGGAGCATAAAGACACACATTGTGCTCCAGTGCATGATGCACATGCACATCCATGAATGTAATACTTACAGAAACCATTATGCAGAGAAGAATCTGTATTCCTGTGTACCCAAAATTTCAATTGACTTCACTGAGAATTTTGAGTCTACAATGAATGCAGACTCCTGCTGCTTACATAAAATATATGAACATTTTAAATAGACTGTAAAGTTTAAATGAATTTGCACTATATAGGGAACCCTTCAGTACTATCGCCTACATTTGCTTTCACGCTGTGAACAAGTAGATGCCATATTTTGAAAATTTAGTCAAAGTTTGTGATTTATCCTGGGAGTTCTCTTATCTGAACATGGTATTGTAAGACATAGAATCTGACATAATTTAGAAAAGGAAATATTGTTTGCAAGTAGTAAAACAAATGGCCGGATTTGGCTGCAACCAGTAGTTGGTCTCTATTTTTCTAGCGGCCTACTGAGTATGAGTTATAGAAAAAAATATAATGTATGGAAACACGGCTTTCCTTTGCACGCCACATCCTTTTTTTGAAAAAATATGACTTTTAAAAAGTTTTGAAGAAGAGCTCTTATTGAACTCAAAAGCTTTTATTGGTCCAATAAAAGATATAATCTCATCTACCTTGTCTCCCAAATAAAATGGTAGTGTGCATGAGGAATAGGTGAACTAGAAGATAGTGTTGCTCTGGCAAAGGAAAATAAGTGGAGAGGCTATCAGTGCACCTAAATATTGAAAACATGGTTTGGTGCAACTTGAAACATCTTAACAAGGGTTTTTGTGGATTCTCTGTCACTGGACATTTTTCAGTCAAGACTGTATGTTTTCTAAAAATGTTATTTTCTAGTCTAGTTCAAATAAATTAATTCATGGAAGTTTTATGGTCTGAGTTACGCAGGAGCTCAGACTACATCATCACAACGGTCTCTTCTGGCCTTACAATCTATGAGCACGTTCTCAGATTTGAGCTGACAACATTGCCATGTGTTTTGGAACTAAAAGATCACATATGTATGATGGGCATCTGATTTTTGTAAAATATGCAGCCCTGTACTACTGATGAAATCTTAGTTTTGCATGAACCTAGGACAGAAATAGAGCTGGTTCTCTTCCTATCCATAGCTGTTAAACTAAGACAACAGACATACCTAACTCGGCCCTACAAATATTGTTTTACAACATGCAATTTTCTGCAAATCATTTAACTTCTTTATGTTTCTTTTCCCATATGCCATACTTTTACATTAATTCTTACAATCCTTGTAAAGCATGTAAAGCCCTTCGAACAAAAAAGTACTGATTGCTACATAGCATTAATTACATTTTCCTTGGTAGTTTCTTTTCTTTATAGGTTTTTTCTGCTTTTTTCACAACCTTCTGCTCATCCGGACTCATAATTCTACTTAGTGAAAGTGTGGGGCTTCAGCCTAAATGGCAGAGGGCATGTCTAAACTACATTACTCTTCCGAGAGAGGAACATAAACGAGCCCAATTGAAAATGCAAATGAAGTGTGGATTTACAAATCTTGCGCTTCACTTGCATAATTGCGTGAGCGCTTTTTCAAAAATGGGTTTTTCTAGAAAGAAACTGCAGTCTAGATGGCGTTCTTTCAACAACAACAAAAAACACCTCTTTTGAAAAAACCCGTAACTCCTGAAAAAAATGAGGTGGGGTTTGTTTTTTCCCCCCGAAAGAACCCCATCTAGACTGCAGTTTCTTTTTCCAAAATCCCTTTTGAGAAAGCACTCTCACGCGATTATGCAAATGAAGCACGAGATTTGTAAATCCCCGCTTCATTTGCATTTTCGATCGGGCTCATTTACATTCATCTTTCAGAAGAGAAATGTAGTTTAGACATAGCCAGAGTTAGGCACAGTACTTCAGGAAGAGTTTGTGAAAATGTTAAATCTACTAGGCAACATAAAAGAATTAAAAGGAGAAAGGGCATGCAAGCTTAAAAAGATTCTTTCCATGTGTAACACTTATGGAATCTCTACAGAGGCACACAAAACAAAGATCTGCTACAGATATATTTGCAAATTCAGACAAAAAATATTCTTCTCTACTGATTTTGTGGGAAATCACAAAAAAAGAGGTTATTTCATTTTTCTAGGCTCTACATAAAATTGTACAAATCGAAATGTTTGTACAGACATGGAAGATTTTCATACTGGATTTAAGCTTATTAGAAATGAAGGACTCGAAAATTGTAATCAGAGATAAAGCAAATAAGAGGTTTGCTATATTTTAAAGAATATAGATATGAATGACTAATGAACATCGGGACTATTGCTAGATAGAAAACAGTTTTCCCATATAAAAAGCTATGAGATTCCGAAAAGTTCCTATTCCATATCAGGATGAAACCAAGATCTTTCAATGAAAAAACAGCAGAAACAGACATCCATCCCAAAACAGCTTATGCTCCAATCATTAGGGGCCCTCACCTGAGATGTGGGAAATTCAGGTTCATTTCCCTGTTCTGCCTGATGCAGAGCTGTGGCTTGAAGCTGACTCTCCCATGTTCCGGTAAAGGCCTTACCACCAAGTAATATGAACACCAAATTTTCCCAAACTTTAGATAGCAGTCCCAAGGGCGTCATGAAAGGGTATTCATGATTGTGAGACTTCAAACCAGCAAAAAGAGAGGCTGAAAAGATGGGTGGAGAGGTAGAAGCTCTGGAGAGTGGATGACCAACACCCAGCACTCCACCTGCCAGGCCATTCTGGTGGAACCTGGTGGCAGATCCTCTCAGCACTGCTGGAAACTTCAAGCCATCAGAGAATAAGGAGAAAGGGGGTAGGCAGTGGCGAGCAGCTCCATTTCAGGATAAGGAGAGGCAGGAGGCTATTTGTGCTCTTTTCCCAAGCAGGGAGCAGACTCACACAGAGCTGCAATGAGCCACCCAGTCCAGTAGAAGCTACAGCAAGAGGAGGGTTGGGGAACCTGTGCTGTCACTGTAGCTAGGCAGGGGTGCCCAGTCCACATGCTCCTGCCCACGTTGGCAACTCTTTCATAAGGACCCCAGGAAATGGTGGGAACAGGTCTGGACGTGAGATGGGGAAGGAGCAAACAAGGATGGAAAATCCACACACAGAGACCAAACATCTGAACCGGCACCACTGCTCCTGGGCCAAATGTTAGCACAGATGAGCCCAAAGGCAGTCATGCATAAATAAGTTTGGGAACCATTGCCACAGTGATGAGTCCCTTTGATTCTCTCCTTCTGAAGCTCTTCAACTTTTTATAAATAGTTAAACATTTGAGCAGGGGCTTGAATCTGTCTCCCACTTTCCACCTAAATGCCCCAGTCACTGGCTAGAGAGTCAGGTTTCTCTACATTGCATAGTTTCATTGACAAAAGTCAGCTTTTGTAGACAAAAAAGTTGCAGTATATGTTCATGTTCCTTCCGCTGACAAAACTCTCCTACATTTCCAACAAAACAATACCACCTTCTGAAAGGTACAAAGCTTTACACAGCAAAGTTGCATTGACAAAATATATAGACACTGCGCTTGGTTTTGTCTCTGTAAATAGTGCCCACGTAGTGTCCCATAATGCCAATCCTGATCGCTCTGGTCAGCTGTTCAAACTCTGCTGCTCTGCACTCAGGTACACAGACTTCTTCCCTTCTTCCTTTACAGTCCAGGAATTTTTGAAATTCCACTTCCTGTTTGCTCACATAGTCCCAATCAACTGTGGTGGTGGCAGCTCCACATGTCAAATGCTCTCTGATCTGGTCTGGATCTGCTGACTCTATGACTGTGTACTCTCAGCTCCACTCCAGCTCTAGGAACTTTGATACCTATAGTCAGATTTATCATGGCATGTTGGAGAATGGGTACAAACAAAACACTCATCAGTGCCATGCAAAGATCAAGGAGCTGAGACAGGTGTACCAGCAGGCAAAGGAGCAAACCATTGCACTGGTGTTGTGATGAATACATGCTGCTTCTATAAGGAGCTGGAGACCATCCTCAGGAACAACCACACCTCCATCATAACAAGCCCTGTGGATACTTCAGAGGGACTGGTGACAGCAGACTCAACCCTGAGAACAAAATCATGGATGAGGGGAATGAGTTGAAGGATGATGCAAAACACACAGAAAGACCATCTTGTGGTGCAATAAGTCAGGATCTTGTTTCCACTCCAAAGGGGTCTATCCTGTCCAAGCCATCTATGCATGATGCAGGAGAAAAAACTTTGCTAAGTGACCTTTTGACTTGTTGCTGTTGGGTTATATTAGGTAGAGCTATGTTTTGGTTTGTATATTATAAAAGTGGTTGAAGGTATAGAAATGTATAAGACTAGCTGTGTTTTGTGTATGTTTTACATTCTCTTGTACAGCTAATCAGTGCAATGGAACAGTGTGTTAATGCACACTGAGATTTCACTGGAATCCTCCAGAGAGCTCCATAAGAAACTTGCTTAGAGGTATTCAGCAATCCTTTGCCAAAGAGTCCTTGGCAGAGCTGCTTTCCCTGCTTTCCCCTTCACTGTTTAGGAAGCTGTCCCAAGCCCATTGTCAATCACTTGCACAGGAACCAAAACAGCATACAGGCAAGTAACGTAGAGACCTGGTCTAAAGCAACGTGCATGCAGGCAATACATCTTTGCATTGCTGCTTATTCTCAGGAGTGAGTTATCTGCTTCAATAACACCTACCTGGGGAAAACTATGGTAATATTTACAATTTTGTCCCTAGTTGCCTGCAATGATGCCCTTTAAAAAATAACAAAAAACTTTGCCTGTTGTAAAATACTGGCTTCAACAGTTAGCATAAGGCTCAAGGTTTATGAACGTTGGCATTGATAAACGGCTTAACAGTCAACTAAGTTCTGGGGAACTGGAAAGTGAGTGTGTAAGGGAGAATTTGGCCCATAATTACATCTGTCAACCACAGGAACATGAGCTAACACTGGCTTTTGAATAAAACATTTACAGATGTGTGACCACAAGAGAGCCTTGGCAACTAAACGAACAGGTTCCACCACCTCCAACCTACACTCACCATATTTAGGGTTTTCACCAAGCTATGTGTTTGCCAGGGGATGCTGAGAATCATAGTTTTTAAAACTGCATTATACTATAATGATTCAATGCTGTGCTTGCACTAATAATCATGGTTCTTTGTATTATTTCTTGCGCTCCTGCGGATGTGACTGTCAGTGGAACTCCCTACACACAGGCAGAGTGCCTCTGCCAAATAAGGAAGCGACCAAGAAGGAGCAAGGAGGATTTGTTGCTAAAGATGCTCCAGTCCTCAAAGACCAAAAACAAGAATGCAGGGGTCTTAACAGATTTCAAAAGAAAATTATAATTTCAAAAGAAAATTATAAAATAGACAGGACAGAAAGGAGTGCCTGGAGACGATGATAAAAGTGATGGAGAAGCAAACAGAGATGTTGAAGTCCCTAATCATGCTGTAGGCAGAATTCATGTGTGCTTAGCCCCTCTTGCAGCTCATACAGAACTGCTTTCCATACCCTCTCCAAATTCCTCCCACACATTACCTGCAACTTCTTAGGCAATTTCAGTTCCCTGTGTACTCCACCCCTTCACACACCTTCCAAAATGATAGCTGGAATTACACACAGCTGTCAGAAGCCACATTGTGGATCATTCATTGTTAACTTTTCACCCTTAGCCTGCAAATATTAAACAATGCATAAGAAGGTTGCCATGATCTTGGAAATACTTCCTTCATTTAAGTCTAACATGACATAAAGGCAGCATCAATGTGCTTTTAATCTGCCAAAGGAACATTCAATAGTCTTTCCACACCTGCTCAGTCTATTGCTAAAGCACTCCTTGCTGCTTTCATGTTTTCCTGAGTAAGTTTTCATGGGCCATAGAAGTAAGGGGATCAAGATAGGCATTTCAACATCCTCCACTGGAATCTTCTGGTCTGGAAAGGTCCCTTCTTGCAGCTTTCTGTACAGGCCAGCGTTTCTGAAGAGGCATGCATCATACACGTTGCAGGATCACCCCACACTGATGTCAGTGAAATGGCCATGGCAATCTACAAACTCCTGCAATACCATAGAGAAACACCCTTTTCTGTTGATGTACTCTATTGCAGGATGGACCAGGGTGAAAATTGATGTGTTTATGCCACAGTTAGGGTATCCTATTGCTCCAAAGCCATCCACTATTACAGTTTTATCTATTGTAGGAGGATTCAATTAAGGACCCTGCGCACTTGAATTAACTCATCCCCAATGGTGGACTTCCAAACTCCAAATGGATTCACAACCAACCGGTAGCAGTCACCAGCTTCCACATGGAAATCGCCATAATCTTCTCCAACAATAGGGCAGTTCTCATTTTGGTGCCCTTCTGCTGCAGGGCTAGAATGAGTTCCGTGCACAGTTCCAAAGAGGTGGCTTTCCACATATTGAAAATTCTGCAGCCACAGCTCATCATCCCAGGATCACATAGCAATGTGATGCGACCACTCGGTGATCGTTTTCCAAGCTCAAAAGCAACAGTTTACCATATGCAGCTGCTCAGTGAATGCCAAAAAACCCTGGCATTGCATCTTTCCATAGCACACAGTAGATGAGCCACCTCTGACTCCTGTTCAGATTGGGTACTCATGATATACTGCATGACCAGCTGTGATGTTTTCATAAGCGTGACCACAACAATAGAGAGCAATGCAGGAGCCACAGTTTCAGACAGAGACGGTGGGCATAGAGTGAACAAGAGCCACTGAAAAACGCCACAAAATGCAGTCAGAAGCTCATGGAATGATGGAATGGAAAAAACTACATCATGAGACATTGATCCTGTACCAATGAAGCACTGATCTATTCCACCTTCCCACAACTCCTACCTGCAGAAGGTGGCGAGTAGCACAATGGGATAGCTACTCACAGTGACCTGGTCTCATTGTCAACGCTAAAGCACCAACTGTGGACGTACTCTGTTGACAGAATGAGCGTCATGAGAACATGAATAAGCAATGTAATTATACCTTTTTTTTTTTTTTTAAGTCAGTGTAACTTGCATCTAAAAAACTCTGTAGCGTAGACAAGGCTTCAGTCTCTCCCTCAATCAAAAATTAATTATTTGTACAGAGTGTAACTAATCTATCAGCAGAGACTGAGAAGACTGATTACATCCTGGTAGTTAAGGCCCTCAACTGTGATATCGGAGACCTGAGCTTAGCCTGGAGACAGAATCTCTCACTTCCCAGGTAAGACCTTATATTTCTTGACCAATGCTAATTTAGCCACATTGACAGGCCTCTTTCCCTGGCTAAAAGATCTCTGTTCTTTGAAGAAGAATCTGGGGGGAAAAGCAGTTGATCATCTCCATCAGGTTTACTGAGGAGGCAATGACTTGATTTCTGAACTTTTCTAAACATTTCATACATACTTTTGCCATCTTCTTAAAAAGATAAATGACCAGTATGAGGCTAAGGTATGATATATCATTTATCCACATGTTGACAGGAATAGTTAGACTAATGATCCAGATTACTTCAGTAAATGCACATTTATTGCCACAATTATGTTGTAGTTATACTTTTCTTATAAAGCATCTTCAGGTATTTGGAACAGTCCATGGATGGAATGTAATATAAGAATACGATGCATAAAAGTTACAAGCAAGGAGTTAACAGATATAATACAAGAACGGCGTGCTTAAGAGAGTTACAAGTACCACAAAGTTTTTCAAATATATTTATATCATAAAGCAGCATCCGTAACAAAAGATCAACTATTCCCTCAAAACTTAAAGCATTCAATTAAATTTTGGCTTTTTTCATTTAACTAACTTTCTGATCCATCTTCTCCTTTGTTTATACACAGGTAAGGTTAGGGCTGTCAGAACACACATGGGCATAATATTTGCTAACTATTTTTTCTAGCAGGGTCAAGTGCCTACAACAGTAAACTTTTTACCTCCAAGATGCATCTTTGTAAGTACATAAATAGGTCTGAGTAATTTCTACATCATATCACTTTTAAGGCACGTAGGACCTCAGGCTGGAATTACTGTAAGTGCCCAATGAAATATTTTAATTACCACAACAGTTAACATTTGTATTTATATTTACATGCCAGTATACCTTAAAAATGTATTTTTGGTATTGATGTTACATTTAAATAAATGAACATTTGATTAAAAATTACATTTTTTCACAGCTAAATATGCTCTTTTTAAAAAAAATAAAAATTAAAAAGATTAGTCTGGCAAAGATAATTTCTCAGATCTAATTCAGATATACTAAATTAAACAACACCTTGAAATAAAAACATTCTGTATTATGTACAGCATGTAAAGACTGAACACTCAAAAATTTTTCAAAAATTTCTCAACTGTAACCTACATTAAGGGCGATCAGGATAACGTCACTTATATTGATTTTGTCAGAAGAATTTGTGCAAGCTTCAATTCCTTCATCTGAAAGATACCTGTTAAAACAAAATGAAGTTATTTTAGGAAGGCATTTGAAACACATTTTAGACTAAGCTATTAGTTAATCTTTCTTTTAGAAGTCTTCATGATGTCAGGACTTCAGGCTTATTCAGAAGAAATATAACTAATTCTCTGAATCCTTACAAATGCCGTATAGAAAACAACAGAGGGACAGAAGGATTCCTCCTGTTGAGGAGTTCCTACACCCTCCAACTAGATTGACTGTTGCCTTACAAATCATTTCAACCATTCCTCCTCCCTCTTTTCTCCTTTCCAAGTTCCTTCACTTCAAGATTTACATATAGAACACCAATTATTTTGTGTGTGAACTCCAACATCATACATTAATCTCCCAAGTTATGTAATTACACAGTGGCACTCATCCACCCACCCCCTCTTTTGTGTCCTTCCCTCATCGTAACTTGGACATTCATTTAATCCAGGCAAGCAAATATGTAGATCTTTGCACATGTGGAGTCCCACTGAAATCAATAGGGCTCGTATCTGTACGGATCCAAATCAATGATCAAGGCTTATAGGCAAGTGGAGATATATTTATTAAGGATGTTAGCGTGTAATCATTTGCAGGATTAACCCATAAGCCCAGGCTTATCGATTAATCTTAACAGTTAGACATGCACACCCCACCTTATTGAGTAACAGTTAATCTTTTAAGCCAGCTCGCCCCAAGCAATGGTCCTTCCCCCCCCACACACACCCAGGCTGCTGCGTCTGTGGGTAATTAGTAATGGGGAGGTAAGAGCTAGTGCCTGTGGGGAGCTGGCTTTTAAGCTAGCACCCCATGTGTGCTGGCTCCCAGAGCCACCTCCTGCCATGCACCGCCCCCCTTCCCTCTCCGCTGCATCCAACAAGAGGCAGCAGCATGGGGAGTAGGAGGGGAGGAAAGACCAGTGCTTGGAGAAAGCCAGCTCTCTGCATGTACCCGTTCCCCCGTCACCCTCACGCTGCTGCCTCTGATACCGAGGCAGCAGTGTGGGTGAGGGGGCACGGACAGGAGCCAGTATGTGTGAGCAGCCAGATTTTAAGCTTAAAAACTGGCTCCCCACAAGCACCAGCTCCCGCCTACCCCTGGCATGTGAATGTTTAGCCGCTAAATATTTCAGCAGTTATATGTTCACACAAATACACGATTTTTAACATCCCTAACGTTTATGAAAGACTGTGATTTGGAGCATTCCATCAGAAGAGATAGTATTGTGGGTGTGGAAATTCAGTGATGGGCCCTGGAGATGGGGGTTGGGAACACCACATGGCTGTGTGCAGTAGCTCACCACAGAAACTCTCCAGTTTGTTTTATTAATATTGTATTTCTTTATCATATGTTTGTTATTTAATTAACCCCAAGACTGTTACAAGACAGAAACATTTTTTATGTAAAGGCTAAACAAAGATGACACTATCCACACAAATAACTTACATTTTAAGAGTAAGTTGGAACGTGTGCATTGCAAAACTGGTCTCATTTTTAAGTAACAGAACTTTTAACAGCAACACTACTTCCATCAAGAGAGAAAAAACCAACAAGTATAGAATGAGTCTCAAAAGATCCCTCAGCACACCTGCTCTGACACCAGAAAAGAAGGATCAAAATGTCTAGAGCTTTCTAATCAGTTCCCAGGTGTTGTCTGTGAGCATACAGGGCCCAAGAGTGCAGATGCAACTATAAGAACCAAAAAAAACTCTCGTCCCCTGGAGAACTCCTGTTTACTAAAACAATCAGCAAGAGTACGCTTTTTTCTCTCCCTAATGGGAATTCTGGATGTGCTGTATTCCAAACCCAATCATTTCTATTCTGACTAAACATATATATGTACACATTCTGCTTTATTAAGCGCAACCTGAGCTCTAATGAGGCCAGATAGGTTTCCTGTATGAGAGGCTAAAAGGAGAAAAATCTTTCAGCTAGGTTCTAGTTCAACTGCGTTTTTTTACTTCCTCTCCTTCCCCCCACCCCAATCTCATTGTCCATAAAACATTACCATCACAGCTAATGAAAAACTTCAATGTCTGTCAATTATTTGCCTGATATTATAATTAAAGGAGGTGCACAAATTATTGTTCATAAATGCTGCCAATTGACGCATTAAAAATAAAATGTGCTTTACATTTTTTAAAAAATAGATTACGAAGACTCTGTACACTTACCATGAAAAACACACACACTGCCCTCAGAAATGTGAAACTATACCCAAGCCTAGGTACACCTTGCAAAAGTTAACTCTTGAGATGAGTCATGAACGAATCCATTTTCTTTAATGTATGAGGGACTACCTGATCCCCTCCGGGCACAACAGAAAAAGATATTGTATTGCCCACCAGGCCCAAATGCACAGAACTTGTGTGTGTGTGCGCAACTCCGGCTCCCATACTGGAAGTTCACATTCCCAAATATAACCTGAGTCCCTGATGGCCAGCTCTTTCAGAACCTATAGCCCTTCTCCAACTTCCTTCTAAAGGTACCAAACCTGTTCTCTCTTTGGAGGGCTCTCTTCCAAATACTAACCAGATTTAAATCTGTTTAGTGAGAGAAATTATGTACTATGGAGGTAGGGCTGCATTAAAATCATGTAATATGGTGGTGTGTATATACTACAGGGACAAAGGAATCAGATTTTGAATTTTATTGCCAAACTTCATATATTTGCTGAACCTTCATTATGCAGATAACAAACATTAAAATCTTTTTTTTTTTTGGCTGCCAAACTAAGAACCCAATCAGAATTTTTTAGTTCTCATGCAAAATATAGATCTCAAAAGCAGAAATGAATTTCTATTAATTCAGTGTCTAAATATACAACATGCAAATGTCTTTGTCCAGTTTAGATAACTTTCTATGTTATCTAAAATAAAGCATATGTAGCATGTGAAATTAAAGAAAGAATGCACAACACGGAGACATCCACTAGGTGGCAATATTGCTGCATAAGAAAAGGCGCTGTATTGCTTTTTCTATATTTATTATTGAGACACTTCAAACTTAGGGAATATTTTTCCCAATATAGTTTCAAAGGTTTCTGCTGAACTTAAAACATGGAGTTTTCTAAGAGAAGAAAATTTTTCTGCAGTGTCACAAATTTTACTGAGTGACTATATCATTAAAGCATCTAAAAATGTGTTTTACAAATATTTCTATATTAAAGCAGGAAATGCACAGATTTAAAGAGAGGAGCTTTTAGGCACTTCCCTAGTACCTGTATAACACCAGAAATATATTCTGCTGCTGCTGAGGTATTGTAGTTCTTAAAAGAACAGTGTGCTTTTTCCCCCTTGAACATTGGGTTTATTTTATTTAAAGAATAATTTAACATTTTACCAGTTAAAAGAAAAAGAATAAATTGCAAGATTCATCAGAATTACAATGTACATAATAAAAGGTGTTTTTGTCGTGATATACCACCGTTAAAAGCCTACTGATGTGTGAGTTCACAGTTTTCCTAACAGAGTAAAACTTTGCTAATTCAAACTCGCTTGAACACCCATCAAGATTTTTAAAAATCTATGCATTGGTGAGCTACTATTTTACACGAATACATCTCAAGTGGCTTTAGCTCTCATTTGAGTTAGCAGAGATTTAAAAATGGTCAGCATCATCCTCGCCATCTCTCAGGTTCTAGTCCTACTAAATAAATAATTTGATACATTTAAAAAACTGTATTAGACAAGTTTTGTTCATCTATTGTGAGTGTAATTTATCTTTCAGCATTTGACAACACTAAAACATATCAGTAAATCTACTTTAGCATGTTGCATAAAAATAAGTCAACTTAGTAATATTATTAGTATTGCATATAAGGATGTTACCGACTAGTCGACTATCCGATAAACAAAAGCCTATCAGATAGAGGCAGGAAGGGGGAGAGGGGAGAGAACAAGGTGTAATCAAAGCATCAGCGCTGCACGGAGCCAGTACCCAGGCTCCATGCGGCACCTTCGCTTTGGAACGTCGAGGCAACATTTCAAAGGGGCAGGGCTGCCCATTTGAAACACCACCATGGCGTTTCTAGCGTCAGTGCCGCGTGGAGCCCAGGTCAGCTGGGGACTCTCCAGCTGACCCCAGGCTCCATTTCTACAGAGTCCCCAGCTGACCCCAAGCTCTGCATGGCATTTCAAAGCAGCAGCACCACATGGACCCCGGGGTCGGCAGGAGACTCTGAGTCCCCTGCTGGCCCCAGGCTCCATGAGGGCGCTTCCACTTTGAAATGCACAAGAGCCCCCTCTGGGAACTCTCGTACATTTCAAAGCTGGCACGCCCTGTGCAGCCTGGAGTCAGCAGGACTTCCTGCTGGCCCCAGGCTGCACAGAGTTCCGCATTCCTCCTTTGAAATGTACAAGAGCCCCAGTGGGGGCTCTTGTACATTTCAAAGGAGGAATGCACAAGTGCCTATCAACTAGTCAAGTAGTCAATGTAAATTCCATCGACTACTCAACTAGTAAATTACTCACTATGTAACATCCTTAATTGCAGTGCAATCTATATGGTGGTGGGCACTGTCCAAACACACAGGAAAATTTATAAACAACGAGTACTTTGAAAAGCTATGGTACTGTAATAGGAAACTTTTGTGTAAATTTTTGTGATGAGATGCACCCTAAAGTCTTTCAAGCCAATCTGAACTCTGAAAAGTTTGGTACTGATAAAAGGTCTATAACACTGGATGTGGCTTTTAAGTATCATATGTGAAATGAATGTGTTTCATCTCAGCATACTTAACTCTATTCAAACACCTTTATCGTAAGAACCATCATCAAAACTAACTAACATTGCCGTGATCTCAATGGAATCCTTCAGAGAGAGGATACTGAAAGTTTTGAAGAGGTATTTGTACATTTTCTGCTTAAGAGTCTATTGCAGTGCTGCTTTGTCCCTCCCAGACTCTTCAGTCCCTCGTATCCCTCTCCCCTAGGCCAAAATCCTCTCCTGCACTCATAGCCCCTTCTGGACCCTGTGCCCCAAGCCCCTGCCCCCAGATTATAACCCCCTCCTTCACCCAAATTCCCTCTCAGCCACCACACCCCCTGCTGCACCGCAGTCCTCTATCCCAGGCTCCCTTTTACACCCCACCCACCATCCCAGACCCCACACCCACTCCACATTTCTGTGGTCCTTGACTACTTACCAAATCTTGGAGTGGCCCCCTCATTAAAAATTACTGCCCACCCCTGTGGTATGCGCGCACACTAGTCCCGCCTGCTCCTCTCCCCACCCTCCTGTATCAGAGGCAGCAGCATGAGGGGAGGACAGTGGGCTCCCAGCAGCAGACCCTGTGTGCAAGGGGCCAGAGCTCCCCACAGACAGAGGCTGCTGGGGAGGGAGAGGGCGACACAAGCTGCAGCGAAGCAGCCGTTGTCCACGGCAGCCCGGGCTGGCCATGGACAGAGGCTGCCCCAGCAGCAGCCCCTGTTCATGGGGGTCCGAGCTCCCCACGGACAGAGGCTGGGGAGCCTGGACCTCCCGGTGCACAGGGGCTGCTGCCACCCTGCTGCCTCTGTATCAGACAGAGGAGTGCAGTGCAGCACGCAGCCAGTCCACAAGGAGAGCTGGTTTAAACTGGCTCCCCTTGCAGACAGGCTTCCGCCTGGCATCCCACGCTGCTGCCTCTGATACAAAAGCAGCAGGGCGGGGTGGCAGGCAACTCTCTTGGTCAGAGTACACTGGTTGCTGGCCCCATGGTGCCGCTTGTTCCCCCCCGTGCTGCTGTGTCTATCATAGGTGGCAGCCGGGGGGGGCCGGGAGGCTGCTACAAAGCTGCCTCTACCTGCGGCAAACCCGGGCCACTGCAAACAGGGGCTGCTGCTGGTACAGTCTCTGTTCATGGCAGCTAGGGCTGGCCACAGACAGGGGCTGCTGGACACAGTGTGATCTGGGACTGAGCAAACCTGGCTCAGTCTTGGCTCACGCCAGTCTGGGACCGCTGCAGCTCTGCATTTTAAAGGTAGTTAGAGCTGCCCGGCTCCTACTACATTTAAACGGCAGAGTCACAGCAGGGGTAGCTCCTGGACCGGAGCAAGCCAGTACAAAGCACCTTCCCTTATCAGCTACTCATGTAGTCAATACAAATATTGACTGCACGATTAGTCAGTTACCTGCCTCTTACTATCATAGTTGCTAAGCTTGTATGGTGTTCAGTACCTCAGGAAGTAACAGTGAATGGGAGTCTTACCTCCACTTCTATCTCTTCATATTGGGTAAAATGTCAGAAATGGTGTAAAGCAATCCTAAAAAGCTTGATTCCAGCCAGAGGAGAGTGCTACCAGCACAAGAACTATGACAGAGAACCATAAGACTGTCTTCAGAGCATCTCCTTGGATGCTCTGGTATAAGGAATAGACTTGGGCAAGATGGATGTGTTAGGAGCACAGTTAGAGTTGGGTTGAGGGCAGGAAGTGTGGGGCCACAGTGCACAGCACTGTATAGACTGAAGACACAGTAGGTTGAATATCCCTGGTTCGGCGCTGTTGGGACCTGACTGGTCCCGAACGAGAGAATTTGCGGACCAGGGAAGGTCTCCTGCCACCGGCCCCTAAGCCCATCGCCTGCTGCTGGCAGGCTGCCCCAGTAGGTATCCTGACTTGCCCTACCTCATCCCTTATTCCCAATCTGGCTGGGCTGCCAGTTTTTGGAGGTACAACATTTACGGTGGTCCATATGGCAAGCTTTCAGAGCTGCTCTAAATTATATTGGTCCCCAGTGCTTTTATTCTGGGAGTCTTTCCATCCACCACGAGCATGCCATGATTGCACATGTGGAAAGCCAGCTCAGTCATTTTAGTCCCTTGTGCCCCCTAGTGTGTGAGTTTTGTGCTGTGCCTCTTAGCCTGCATTTTCCCTGAGAGAAAGGAGGAAAGGCTCCCACCAGTTCCTCCTGATTAAAGACATGATTAAACAGCAGACACTCCAAAGGGGGGAGGAGGGTGGGTAGCGAAGCACCCATGGGGACACACATCTCAAAGAACCATCATAACTGCACAAGGAGAGTAACTTCCTCCTCTTCTTCGAGTGATGTCCCTGTGGGTGCTGCACTGTTGGTGACTTTGTAACAGTACTTGAGAACACAAGGTATGCGGGTCTTGGAGTTATGGTTTAAAAGCTGTTGAGAGTACTGCCAAGGCTACTGATGTAGCATAATGCTTCATGAAGGTATGGTTCAAGGCCCATGTGGCTGCATGGCAGATGTCTGTGAGGGGAACCCCTTACAGGAAAGCAGTGGATGTTGCCACAGCTCTCTTGGAATGCACTCTGGGTGCTCCCAGAAGTGGCTTGTTTCAGACGGTATACCATTGGGTAATGGACGACACTCTGAGTCTAGAAATGCATTGGGATGAGATTGGTTCACCCTTAGAGCGCTCTGCTATGGAAACTAGTAACTGTTGTGACCTGAAAAAAGATCGAGTTCAGTCTATGTAAAAGGCGAGTGCCCTGTGCACATCCAGGGTATGAAGATTAACATCCTTCCGGGATGGCTTAGGGTAAAAGGATGGAAGAACAATCGATTTGTTGATGTGGAAGTTGGAATACACCATAGGTATGAAGGAAGGGTGAGCTCATAATACTACATTGGCCTTATTAAAAATAGCATACGGTAGTACTACCATGAGGGCCGCAAGCTCACTGACTTTGCGGGCAAATATTATGGTGAGCACAAAAACCACCTTCATCGTCATTATGGAGAGTGGACAGCTAGCTAGTGGTTCTAACGGTGATTGGGTAAGAGTGACCAGCACCATTTCCAGGTTCCACGCCGGTGGTGGTGTCCTGTGCGGCGGATTAAGGTTCCCCAAGCCCTTGATGAACCTCTTCGTGGTAGGGTGTACAAATACTGGAAAGCCGTCTATCAAATGGCAGAAGGTGGTGATTGCTGCCAGGTGGACTTTAAGAGAGGCAAGGGCTAAACCAGATTGTTTCAAGAGAGTATATACTCTAGAATTTCATGTAAGGATACTGAATATGGGTCGAGGCATTTATTAATGCACCAAAACACAAACCTATGCCATATTTAAAGGAGGTGGAATGTGTGGTGCATTTCCTGCTATGCTTCAACACTTCTTGAACATGGTTTGAGCAGAGCATTTCGGATTTGTGGAACCAACAACGAGCCAGGCTGTCAAGTGCAGAACACGGGGCTGAGGGTGTAGCAGAGTTCTGTAGTTCTGGGTCAATAGATCATAGCATTTGGAGAGGGGATACAGTGCTTGGGGAGACCTCCAAGAGAGATAAGGAAACTACGTCTGTCATGCCCAGGAGGGGGCTATGTGTATCACTATTGCCCCATCTCTGTTAATCTTCTCAAGGTCTCTCGGAATGAGAGGCGTTGGAGAAAACACATTAAATAGAGGGGTCCTCCAGTTGAAGAGAAAGGCATCTCCTAGGGATCCATGGCCCACTCCAACCCTGCAGCAGTAGTGTGGGCACTTGGTATTCTGGTAGGAGGCAAAAAGAGGTCTATCCGAAGAGATCCCCACCAACAGAAGATAGTTTGGAGCACTTGACGATGCAACTCCCACTCGTGATCTGGTGCAAAGCGTCTGCTTAACGCACCTGCTGTGGCATTATTGATACCGGGTTGGTAAGACACAACCAGGGTGACCTTGTGGCAAATGCACCAGTTTCACAGACGCACTGCTTCGGCGCACAAGGAATCGGAATGAGTACTGCCCTGCCAATTTATATATACACATGGTTGTCATGTTGTTTGTAAGTATTCTGACAGTAGTGTCGTAGATGCACACACTGAAGTGCTTGCAAGCATTGAAAAATCACTCAGCTCCAAGAGATTTATATGGAGCATTGTCTCTCTCGCTGTGCATAGTCCCTGGGCTGAGTGACTGTCCATGTGGGCACCCTATCCTAGGAAGGAGGCGCTCGTGGTGATGTGTGCAGACTAAGGATATTAAGTAGCATGTAATTGACTAATCGAATAGTCGAGCATTTTCGCATCAACTATTCAATTAGTCGATGGGGCAGTGCCACACAGAGCCTGGGATCAGCTGGAGACTCCCCAGCTGACCCCAGGCTCCAAGCAGCACTGCTACTTTAAAAGATGCGATGGCATTTCAAAGGGGCAGCGCTGCATGGAGCCCTGGACCCATGCGGCACTGCCACTTGGAAGTACTCTCCTCTTTCCCTGCCCCCGCTTGCTGCCTCTATCTGACAGAGGCAACAAGAGGGAGGGAAGCGACTAGTCCTTAACATCCCTAGTGCAGACAGTTGGTCCCAGTGGAATGGGACTCCCATTAATAAGTTGCATGGTTCGATCCACCACTTTAGGGAAGCTATCACATTGGGTAGAAGGGAGACCTGTTTGTGTATACAGTGCTTCAAAGGGGTTTACACAGAAGCCAGACAATGTTGAAGGCACTGGAAAGTCATTCATGGTGCACTCCATCTGTTGTGGCCACCATATGCCACATGAGCTGGAGGCAAATAAGCACCGGCACTGTAGGGCTCATGATGAGAACTGTGACAAAATCTTCTATCACCTGGAACCTTTGCATAGGTAGTACGCACGGGCCATAGTGGAGCCCAAGCAGGTGCCTATCAAGTCCAGGGACTGTGTCTGCTGCAGTGTAGATTTTTGGGTCACTGATAATGAGCCCGAATGATTCAAATGTTCTTCTTGTAGTATCATATGGGACATTTCTATACAACACGTACCCTTTATCAGGCAATCATCAAGATAAGGAAAGATTATAATCCTCTGATGACATAGGTATGCCACCATTACCACAAGTGTCTTTGAGAATACCCTGGGTGTGGAGGAGAGGCCAAAGGGTAGGACGCAATGCTGGAAATGTTCTGATCCTAGTATGAATCAAAGTAACTGCCTGTGAGCAGGATTGATGATGATGTGAAAGTAGACATCTTGTAGGTCGAGGGCTGTGAACCAGTCCCCTTTGTCCAGCACTGAGATTATCGATGATAGGATAACCATTTTGAGCTGCTGTTTGCAAAGGTAACCGTTGAGCTTGCAAAGGTTGAGAATGGGTCTCCAACCACCCATTCTTCTCTGTGTGAGAAAGTAGTGAGAGTAGAAGCCTTTGCCTCTGAACTCGTCCAGTACTCTCTCTTCTGACCCGATGGAGAGGCGCCGATGAACCTCCTGTTTTAGTAGGTCTTTGTGAAAGGGATCCCTGAAAGCGGACAGGGAAGGTGGGGAGGTTGGAGGAAGGGCTGTAAATGGGATGGTGTAAGCCCAATGCCACAATCTCAAGTACCCAGCAATCGGATGTAATGATGCCACAATCTCATCCCAGCGACCAGATGTAATGGTGGCCCAACAATGGCAGAAAGGCCTCAAGTGGTGATGGAAAATGGGAACCATGTCATCGTGCATGTGTCTCACGGGTATGTCTTGCATGCCCTCGATCAATATATCAAAGCTGCTGCTTATTTGCATGTTGGCTGGCAGTACGGTTATTCTGAGGTTGTCTCTTCTGACGCCGTTGTTTCACCTGGGATTGATCGAACCCCCATTGATATTGCGAGTACGCAAAGCCACAGTGCCTCTAGTATGGTGTGTACCGTTTTCAGCCACATGGTGGCGTGTGCATACCCAATGTATGTAAGGTAGTTCTTGAGTCCTTACTTGTGTGGAGGACCTCATCGATCTTCTCCTCAAATAGTTTCTGTTTATCAAATGGGAGGTCCTCTACTTTAGTCTGCAGCGCTCTGGGGACCCCTGCATTCTGAAGCCATGAGGCTCTATGCATCACTATTGAGGTTGCTGTGGAGCATACTGCTATGTCAGCATTATCGAGAGCCATTTGAGGGCTGTTTGCACAGTAGCATAGCCCTCTGCAACAATCGACTTTAGGATAAGCCTTTTGTTGTCCATTAAGTGCTCCACAAGACCAATAAGTCTAGTATACCTGTCGAGGTTGTGGCACGCCAGCAGGGCAGAGTAATTCACAATAGAGAGCTGTGGGGTTGAGGAGGAATACGCTTTCCTGCCGTAAAGGTCCTTGCACTTGCTTTCCTTGTCTGCCTTGGTGTTTTTATACTGAGGTAGTTTGGATACAGGGACAAAGTACTTTTTGTCTTCCCATTTGTTGGTCAGGAGGTGGCGGGGGGAGATAGAGGCTGGAGTCTGCCAGATTTCATTGGCAGCCTCCATAATGGCCTCATCAATGGGCAGTGTGATTTTGGCACAGTGGGAGAATGGAGGTTTTTAAGGAGGCGATGTTGTTTCTCCTGTACCCCTTAGCTGGATCTCCTGGCTGGTAGCCGTTCTTTTAAACAGGTCTTGAAAGGGCTTGAGGTCATCTGTGGGCGACACATTCCCTGGAATCACTGCCTCATCAGGGGATAAGGAAGACTGTCCATGGGGGAAGTATCAGGTTATTGTTCATCAAACTCAGATACTTGCCCCTCTTCCAGGTCTGACTGTTGGGGAGAGGGAGAGGAGCTCCGAGGTGGTAGTGAGGTGGGTTGCCTGTGAGCTGGTGTAGAGGAAATTGCAGACAGGTGTCTGAAGAAAGACCTGTAGCAGCATGACGACCAGTGTCTGGAGTAGGCAGGTTGGCAGTGATACTCCAATCATCCAGCAAAGTGGGTGGTCGTAAGAGTGTCTCCATCTATAGTGCCCATAGTATGATCTTATGGGGGAGGAATTGTGATACACCCCGCCCCATGGTTTATGAAATGGACTTATGAACACAACTATGCATAACTCAAAGATGCTTTGGACAAATTGCCTCATGTAACCTATCGATCTTAATGTCTTAATCCGCTGGATCTGTTTATCTTATTTTGGTGTATGTATCATTCTTGTGTGTAAAATTAGACATATAGAGTGGTTTTAAATGTGTAAATGGAAGTCATCAAGAGTGTTTCCAAGGCTGGGATGCCTCGATGTCTGGGCAATCATAAGCAAATAGCCTTTTGTCCTTAGTCTTAGCAGTGAATGGTCTTAGGAAGGCACATGACTTCCCTAACCAGTAGGAATTAGCCAAGTAACTTCCCATGCAAAAATGGAATCTTTAAAACTATGGGAAGCTTAGCAGGTTTTTGTCTTTGGCTGGCACACCTAAGGGAAGGAATCAAAGATCCCAGGGTGAGGAATAGTCCTGGTCTTGAAGGCTTAGCTGAAAAAAAAAAAAAAAACAGTTTTAGGGTGAGTTTGTAGTAAGTTTGCGTACTGAGGTTTCAGTGTTAAGTGGCAGCTAAGCATTGTCTGTTGTTTTTTGAGTTTGTAATGTACTTTGCTCTCCTGTTCTCACTTATTACCACTTAAATCTTACTGCTTGTACTTAATAAAATCACTTTTATTTTCTATCAAGCCCACTGTAAATAATTGTTACCTGGAGGCCAACTGGTGTGTACATTCCCTCTTTCATTGCTAAAGGGGGCTTACCTAAATAATTCCTTTGGGGTTCTGATCCCATTTGGGGGGTGGTATTCTGGGAAGCTGTGCCCTAAACTGCATTTTCCTTGTACCTGAAGAGAATCAGTGTCTGCACTGCTTCTTAGGGGAGCACTGATCTCAGCTTAGTGCCTGGGCTGGGGGAGACCAGCAGAGCTGGCCCAGCAGGACCAGGTGGTGAGAAGCCCCAGAGAGCAGGAAGGTGAGTGGCAGCGGCCTTGTCAGCACCATGAGGAGCCCCTCCGAGGGGTCTTCCGTGACCGCAGCCCATTACGGTAGTGTCTGGGAGAAAAAACACTCCTATGATCCCATATGATAGGGAGCATGCATTGACAATGTCAGAGACCGAGGTGATCTTACTGAACCCCTTGATGAAGGGGGAAGAGCAGAAGGACATACATCTCAGTGGTGCACCATGGGAGGATGTATGGAACAGTATCAGAGATAACTGAGAGGCTTATAGGTGATGTCTCCTATGTGGATGCAGATCGTGCCTGGCTGCGGAGTGCCTCGGAACCAGTGAAGGCGGGGACGGAGATGACGGTGCCTTTGAGAATGTTAGTGACTCCAAACTAGGAGCCCAAGTCTTATTAGTCTTGGCACAGGCTTTGGTCAGTGCTGGCGGTCAGCTTGGCATCTCCAGGGCTGGGGTAAGAAGCTATGCCGCCAGTTCCCGTGGTCTGTATCATGTCTATGTGGGGGCAAGTGCTGCTGCCTGTGCGGCTAGCACTGCCAGTACCGGTAGTGAAAGCTGTGCCGAAGTCTATGTTGGGAACGGCTGATGTTACATGCCATGACGTCGGTTCCACGGCACCCTTAGAGAAAGAACTCACAGTGCCGCATGTTCTCAGCTTGTCCCCAGAACTAACCTAACTGGTAGAAATTGGTGGAAGAGCGCATGCCAGTGAGGCCCGTTTCTTGGCTGAAGAGCCCAAGCCCGGGGAAGTGGCACTCCAATTTTCAGCCCCAATAGGGTCTGAACAGGCACTTGGAGATGCCAAGTCGGTTGGTTGAAGCGCCTTGTCAAAGAGGAGCATGCGGAGACGCATCTCTCTATCCCAGTGTTTCTTAAACTATGTTCCGCAGCACACCGGTGCGCCACGAGGCAGTCGGAGGTATGCTGCGGAGAACAACAGAGTTCAAAATGGCCACCCTTAAAGAGCCAGGCGACCTTTTTTTTGCTTTTTTGCTCAATAACTTCCCCCCGAACTTTTTTTTTTTATTATTAATTTTTGCTCAACAAAAATCCTTGGTGTTCCTCATTAAAAAAAAAATTATTGTTTGGTGTTCTTTGGTCTTAAAAACTTTAAGAAACACTGCTCTATCCCAACGTGCCCTTGCAGTCAGCTTTGAGCAGTGGGGGCATTTTTGAGGTACATGCGCCTCACTGAGGTGCCTAATACATGATGAACACCCATCTGAAACGGGCATGGTCTCATGACAACTGTCGCACTTTTTAAAGCCCAACAAACCTGGCATTATGTAAGGTTTTGGAGAGGTTGGGGGGGGGAGAGGTGGTGGTGTCTCTCTTCACCTTCCTGGGTGGTGGCTGGTTTGTTTTTTTCCTGCGGCCTTCAACGGCAGCTGGTAGCTACTTTTTTTTTTTTTTTTTTTTTTAACTGACAAGAACAACAGAGCTAAAGCTCAGTTATTCTAAACACTACCCATGAACTAACAGACTAAACTACTAAACTAACCAATTCTCTTTGACTAGGTTCTCTGATGAGAGGAGCTCCCTCCGTCTTTGACTGAGGTTAGCAACGAAGGAACTGGTGGGAGCTGGACCGCAGGTGGAAACGGTACGAGGTGCCTGACGTGCATGTGCTGTCCCGGCCAGCTACTGCTAGAGAAAGCTCTGATCTGCGGAGCTGGGACGACCCAAAACCAACAGTGGACCACCCATGGAGACATCATTTGTAGAAGAACCTTCTCTTACACTCATGAATCTGTCCATAATAGTTTAGCAATCCATAATTACAATAGAATTTAGTTGTCATTGGAACTATGGTCTTGGAGGAAGAGGCTAGTCCCACTGAGAATTTAGATACCAAGACAGATTTTTATTTGGACCCTTTATCAATAGGGAGCCAGTACAAAGACTGCAACAGTGGAATGAGATATTTATTGTGGCCCATGTTTTTTACCTGAATTGATCAATTTAAAAAAATCATTATACAGAACCAATCAGAACATCATAAAGTACTTCTTGCTGAAGTGTAACTAAATTATGTCTTTATCAATCTAACTCAGCTCATCAAAAATATTATCAAGTTTGACAAGATTAAATTTAAATAAAATCATACTGATTGGCATTAATTTTCAAACTTATTTAATTCTTTAACATTTGCGTCTGATGTCAGCCTTTTCATAATTTTGCCTGGAACAGATGTCAAGTTCACCTAACGATGTTATCTAGATCATTCCTTTTTAAATATTGGACCCTTAGGTTTGGAGTATTTTTTCCCCTCATTCTCCTGGAATTTCCTGTGTTCAAAAATTTGTTAAAATCAAAACCAATGGCTCTGATTACACTTTCACATCTCCATCTGAAACTAGCCCAAGAGTCATAAGAAGTTCTCAAGTTCAAGCACAGGTGCAATGACCTAACTTCAAGTTTTAATTGTTAAAATGAGACTTGCAAAATCCCAAGGGTAAGGCTAAATTATTTTTTGCAAAATAGTTTTTTTTTTTTTTAATTAACTGATGATAGTTGTTAAATCTTCAATTACAGTAACATTTACAGTAACAATTACAGTAACAATCTTCCTTTCAAATTCTGACTAGTCAGACAATGTGTTCCTGGAAAAAGAAAAAATGAGGAGGCAAAACAGAAATAAATGTAAGGAACAAACCTCTAGCTTTCTGCTGTTAGACTTGGTTTTCCTATCCGCTTGAGAGGAAAAGTATAACAGTTTCACTTTTCAGCCACACAGCAGAGTTATCTGGTTGATCCATTTCACCTTTATTTTCTAGTATTCCAGTAAACAGAGTTAATAGTAATTCTATTCTAGCAGACAACACATTTCAGGGAGTAGCAGCAGTAAAAAGCTAAAACAACAAGGCAGAGCACCTGCATGTGAGAGACAATGAGAGAAGAGTAATATCCCATATTCAAACTCCATGATTTCTGCCCCAACCACTCCCTTTTTTCTGCCTTTATTTACCTACTTTATTTAATGAATTTAGTGGTGACAATTACTTGCAAACTCTGGAGAGTGACTGTTTCCTTTGTTTATAGCACAGGTCTTGTCTGAGATAGATTTCAGAAGTACAAGCTCATCCACACTGCTCTCTGCCTTCAAGTCTTTGGCCAGGTCTACACTAGGAGAGGAAGTCAACCTAAGATATACAACTCCAGCTACTTGAATAGCGTAGCTGGAGTCGACGTACCTTAGGTCTAATTTCCACAGCGTCCTCACTGCAGGTCAACAGGAGAAACTCTCCAGTTGACCTCCTTTATTCTTCGTAACCTGGTGTAGTACTGGAGTCAACGGGGGTGCTATCAGCGGTTGATTTAGACGGTCCTTACTAGATCCACTAAATCGAACCCCAGAAGATTGATCTCCTCAGTGTCGATCTCCCAAATAGTGGAGACAAGCCCTTAGTCTTACACAAGAGGACCAATTCTGTGCTTGAGAAATTAATTCAATTTCTATGCCTTCCTAAGTTTTTCATCTGTGGATGCTGTCATGATCATGAGGGATGGGCAGCAGCCTGGGGACTAAGGGGTTAACTGTACCTAAGCCAGGTAGCAGTCAGCCAATAAAAAAGCAGATAGGGATTTCAAACGGAGACAAAGAAAATTTTTGGTTTTTTCCTCCTTTGTCCCTGGCCAGTTGACTCTCCAGATACTGAGGGGGACAGACAACATGTCTCTCTCTCCAAGAAAAGACTCTTCACTATCTGTAAGTAGGGTCAAGTTCAGATAAAGCCATTAGATTTTATTGTTTTATGGTTTGGGAATGGGAATCTGATCTCTGTGCATTTAAAAATGGGTTTTCCTCTCCTTAGTAACTAAGCTTTTGGCCCATGGGGGTTCCCCATGAGTGTATTAATTGATGACTTTTCCATCTAGTCATTATGCTTGTAACAGGAGTATTGTGGTGATAATAAAAGTTCTTTTTTTTTTAATTAACCTGGTATTGGTTAATTTTTGTGTGTCCTGGTTTTACTTCAGGGCTGAGATTTCCCAAGTGATCTCTTCCCTGGTTTTCTTACCATTACTTGGGTGGTGACAGCAGATTTGTATCCCCAAAATCTAGGTTCTTCAGATTTTGGGGGGAAGCTTTATACCAAAGCCTGGAAAGATAAGCTTTTGGGGTACTTTTGCGGGCCCCCACTTCTGCATTCATTGTGCCAGAGTGGGGATTTGGCCTTGACAGATGCCAACTAGTTTCAACTGGGATGGTGATTTTTAGAACATGGATGCTCATCAAATGGGAACTGAACCAAAGACATACTATTTAGGCAACTGAACAGCAACTGGATCATCATGTCGGGGCATTAATGACAACAGGATAGATTTTAACTTATGCAAACATCATCAATTCCATAACCACCAAAAATATTTTTTGAAGCTCCTATACAGTGACAACACTGTATTTGGTTCCTGTGAACAATTCTGATCTTAACTGATGCAAAAGAGGAACATAAAAATTGATGCCAATGTCAGTAGTGCCTTAAATAAAACAAAAGGTAAAAAAGTACGCAATTCAGCCTATTGAATCGTTTCTCACAGAACTATGTCTTACTGGAATAGCTACTGGAGCCCTTTTTCCCCCTCCCCAGTCACTTATTGTTACTGAGTTCTTGTAAAGTAAATCACTTCTTAATTTGCTGTATTACATACCAGTCTTGTTTAATTCTCTCCTAGAGTTTTTTACAGAACATCTAAAACCTCTAATCTGTGTCATGTAATCAGCTTGGTTACTCCAAGGCCATGTACATACCAACTGTTTACTATATGGATTATAAAAATGAGTAGACTACAGCATTTTATTATAGTCCTTTACAACATCAGAGATACAAACCTTAAAACTCTGTTAAGGCTGCTGTACAAAGCAGAGCATTAGATAGTGAACATGTTTTCAAAATTAAATCAGACTGAAGTACTGCCATATAAGCGCTCCAGATTCATATTGAAGCATGCTTTGGCTTAAGTTATAGAAATGCCTTTTTCAAAAGCAGCAACAACTTTTTTTTGTTTGTTTCACCCTGCATCTTTATATAAAATGCATATCTGAAAAGTAACTAATAGACGAATTTGTTTCCTCACATTGAAGATTTACCAAATGAATAAATGTAAGCAAATACAGTTTACCCCAATGTTCAAGCAGAAAAAGAAACTCATGTGAATAGGTTAAGAATCTACCCAAAACATTGCAATTCCCAGACAAACTCTTTAATAAATTTGAAATTAAGTTTAAGAAAAAAAAAACCTTTTATAAAACAAAAAAACAGCTGTTAATAGACAGACCATTTAAAGTTAATGTTATATTTAAATGCCAACATTGGAAGGTATATGGGAAATTCCAGTTAAGGTACAACAAACAGCCATATCTCTGACTTGTGTCTATGCTACCCTATGAACCCTCCATGTAAAAAAAGATATGTGGAAAACAAAATAAAATGGGAGTGGCTAAGATTCAGTGCACGTGGATACAGCCTACATTTGCCATGGGAATGATAATTGAGCTCTTGATATCATACCTAGTGATAAAATGGTAAACACACGTTAACTGTACCTATTATATTACAGCAAATTAGTATTTTAATTTATATGGTTAACCTGCGTGTTTAGCTGGGAATATATTAAACCTCATACACATTAGCATTTATAATTAACCCAAACAGAAGGGTATCTAGGATTTCGGAAAAAAATTGTTTAAAAATTTCCAAATATTACAAATAACAAAAACAGTCAATTTAAATGAAAATATTTCTGGCAAGTTTGACAGTGGAGAGCTTCCCACATTGCATAGTCTATAACAATAAGACCCACTTCCTGTAAAGGACACTCCTCTTCAGGGATCTGATCCTACTTTCACTGACCTTTAAGAAAGTTCTGACTAACTTCAATGAGAGCAGGAGTGGGTCCCAGGTAAGATCAATTAGTTCTCTTATTTTATTGAAGGGGAAAAAAAGCAGATATTTTAAACTTAAAACCAACTATGCTTCCATGACACACAGAAGTGAGAAACTTGATATATCATTAACCCCCAAAAGAAAACAGAACATATAAAAAAAATCACAATACGAAAATAAATAAACATACATAATCCGATCTCCAAAAATCTATGTCAATTGCGTATCTTATTTCTAAATAGCTTATTACAAAATGGGGAGCATTCACACAGCACTTATTTCAAAATAGAGCACTCTTCTTCCGACTTCCCTTATTCCTCATACAATGAGGTTTACAGGAGTCAGAGTAAGAGGTTCTCCAGTTTGACAGTATTTTGATACTGTTTCAAAATAACTGCCTACTGTGCAGATGTGGACTAAGTTATTTCGGAATAGTGATAGTTATTTCAAAATAGTGTTGCAGTGTAGGCATACCCCAAGTGTCTTAATATTTCTTAATCACAGAAACTTGGGTTTTTGATTGGTTTTTAATCAATAGTTTGTACTTTACACGTATAAGACCAATACTAGTATTTGGAAAACACATTGATGGAACACTGCCAAACTCAGGCAAACATTACAACATTATTTTACCAAAGCCTTCTTACACAGTCCTGAAATTCATGTAAATTTAATCTTATTGTTGATGCCTGTAAAAATCAGAATCTCAACAGATACACATTCCTTACTACTCAGCCTCCTCCAGATTTATTAATCTGCCTCTAGTTGTGATATTTAAAGAACTGTATATATTTAATGGGGCTTTGATTTTTTTTTAAATATCTCTATGAGTGTGATATTAGTTTAGGCAACTGTAGACAACTAATTAGCATACCAAGACTAAGACAAGTATATACTGATTACTCTTGTTCTTTGGTACTAAAAATAGAACCATGGCCCGGCTCCAGTCCTAGCACATGGGCAGCCACTCGCCGTGTGGCCCAGCTCCTGGGAGCAGCTGGGGCCACGGCTGCATGGTGGCTGCTAGAGCCCAGACTGCGGTACTAAAAATAGCACCATGGCCCTGGCTAGAGTCCTGGCACATGGGGCATGCTGCCCCAGGTGCCAGGACTATAGCCAGGCCACAGTGCAGCTACTCCTGGGCCAGGGCCACAGTACTAAAAATAGCACCGCAACCCTGGTTCCAGCCCCAGCAAACAGGGCAGCTGCCCACCATGCTGCCCCACACAGCAGGTGCCAAGATGGCAGAAGGTAAAGGAAGGAAAGGGGATAATTAAGGGGAAGGTGGGAGAGAGGAAAGGGCTTGTGCTTAGGGGAGAGGAGAAGGCATGAGAAGAAGGGGGAAGGCACCACGGTTGTGTGATTTCTCAAAGTCACCCAGCACAATAGTGACGAGCCAGGAAAAGAGTCCAGGTTTCCAGAAACCCAGAAAACTTATCTCCATTAGGCCACACTGTTGCTGTACTGTTTTTAACTACCACACACACAGGTAATGAAAAGGTAATAATTAATGGCTGTGCTTTGAAGAGGTTTGCAGTGTGTAGTACTAGCAGCCAATGAGAGAAATCACAGACATGGTCTATGTCCCAAAAACTTGACAGTTGTGTTACATGGTATTGTGAGAAAAGATTGGTATGTATCTTTTCTCCCTCCTTGCTTCTTCAGAATTTCCCACAATATATTGCTCTCTCCACCACCATTTCCACTCACTCTCTCCCCACTCCTGTCATATTAAGCCATTAGTATTTTAAAAGCCAGGTGTCCACAAAACCCATTGATAAACCTAGGGTTTTTTCCCCCTCAGAAACATCAACTTTTATTCAAATGCCACCATTTGGCTCACTAACCCTACAGTATATCCACTTCCCCTGGACCATCTGGATATGAATGCAGATTTCAGAACACTTAGAAAAACTGTCCTTCAACACTGGTTTAATCTTAACTGTAGCAAATATGGGACTTTGTTATAATATTTATGATTTTATCATCAACTAGTTTGCGATACAGAAATCCTTAGCAAAGGATAATCCTGAAAGTAGCAAACTGTGAGAGGTGTAAAGTGGCTCATTCATCTTTATTGCTCTCAACTGAATGACCACCCTCAGGGAGAGGAATATGGATTGAAACAACAATTCTGAGACATGTGAACTGCTCCATTGTCTCGTGATCTCATCCTCCTTCCCTAGTCCTGGATAGCCTTGATAAGCATCAGCTGCACCCATTCTCAACTCATTAGCCCAGCCACAGCAGCATGTCCATGGGTGGTGCATGCTCTAGTACAGTGTTTCCCAATTGGTGCTCCGCGGAACCCTGGGGTTCCGCGAAATGAAAGTAGGGGTTCCGCAAGGAGCTGGCACTCCCCCGCCCCCTCTGAAAGAGTGAGAGCTGGCTAGCCAACTTCTTAAAGAAACAGCACACGTTTCCCGTTCCAACCTGGCGACGCAGAGGCGTAGCGTGGCAGGGGCAGAGGGGAACAGTTGCTCCCGGCCGGCATACTAGAGGGGTGACCCCACATGACCCATAGCACTTCCCCTTCCCAAAGGAGCTGGCACGCTCTGCCTGAACAGCTGGGCCTGTGGCACCCGGCAACTTAGTTCTGTGGCCTTTCTGCACGGTGAGGGGGACAGGAGGTCAGGAGACCCTGGGCTGCGCAGCTCCAACTCTGCAGGCAACGCGCTCTGCCCTGGGACTCCCCGCACCCACCCGCCCGCCTGCTCCTTCTCCCCACCCTCCTCCCGCCCGCCCGCCCCTCCCCCCCGCAGGACAACTGGGGTGCAACAGCCCCTGCGGTTCAGGCAATGCGCGTGCCACCTGTTTGGAGAAGGGAAGTGCAGTCGCACAATTCCTGGAACCCAGAGGTGTTGCAGGATTGCCAGGTACTGGTCCCAGCTGCCCCTGTCCCCTGCCCAGACCCCCCCCCCCACGAGTACCCTGTCCCCACCAGCACTGTCCCCAGCAGCACCCTGTCCCCGGCCCCAGCACCCAGCAGCACCCTGTCCCCTTCCCCAGCACCCTGCCATCCACCCTAGCACCCAGCAGCACCCTGTCCCTGGCCCCAGCACCCTGCCACCCACTCCAGCACCCAGCAGCACCCTGGCCCTGGCCCCAGCACCCTGCCATCCACCCTAGCACCCAGCAGCACCCTGGCCCTGGCCCCAGCACCCTGCCACCCTCCCCAGTACCCTGTCCCAGCACCCTGCCATCCACCCTAGCACCCAGCAGCACCCTGTCCCTGGCCCCAGCACCCTGCCACCCACCCTAGCACCCTGGTCCCGGCTCCAGCACCCTGCCACCCACCCCAGCACCCTGTCCCCGGCCCCAGCACCCTGCCATCCACCCTAGCACCCAGCAGCACCCTGTCCCCTGACCCCTCCTGCACAGTTGGGACCACATTAGTGACGCTTGGGGGTTTTGGAGGGGGTGGCTGTGTGTGGGTGTGCTTGGGTTTTTTGGGGGTTGTTTTTTTTTTTTTTTTTTTTTGCATCTCACTTGTGTGGCCCCAACTGACTTTTCTGTGGGTCCGTGACCCTTGACTCAAAACAGGTTCCCCGCCCCTCTCATAAATAAAGACAATGCTAAAACCTTTTGAGTTTGACATATTTTATTTCAAAATGAAGCGTGGCCAACAAGCCCCCAATTGGGGCCACCCCCCATCTCACTGCAGCATCATAACACTTCTGCACCACCTGACCCCAAATCTGAGCCTATCATACACTGGAACCCCCTGTCCTGAGCCTCTTACATCCCCAAGCTCCTGCATCCCCACATCCTCAGTCTTCTGCCACAACACTCCTGCACCATCCACACATCATAAATCTGTGTCCTGAGCCCATCATACTCACAGCCTCCTTGCCCTGAGCCCTCACATATCCAACCCAAACTCCTGCACCCTAACATCCACAAGCCTGTGGCTTGCTCAGCACCCCAACCTTCCATCTGAGCCCAACACTCCCCAGCCTGGAGCCCCGTCCCCGAGCCAGCATCCCCTTCTCCTGCATCCATATTCCCTCCCAGAGCTTGCACTTCTCACCCCTTCCCACACCCAAATCCCTAATTCCCACCGCAGAGCCCGCACCTCCTGTCTCAACCCAGTGAGAGTGTATAAGGGCTGGGGATAGCAAGTGATGGAGACGAGGGGAACAGAGAGGATGGGGCCTCAAGGAAGGGGTGGAGTCTTGGGGAAGGAATGTGATTTTCATGCACTGGTGGGTCCTCTTTTTTTTTTTTTTTTTTTTTGCTTGACAAACCTAGGGGTTCCTTGAAATTCTGAAAAGCTGAAAAGGGGTCCATGGCCAAATAAAATTGGGAAACACTGCTCTAGTATGTCTGTACTGGGCTCTCCACCCAAAGAGCAGGACTTCCCAAGATGGGAGGCAGGAAAAATAGCTCAGAGAGCACAAAAGGCAATCATCCTCAGAACCCAACTCATACAGGGATAGTAGGGGAGTGTCAAATCCATAAGGTCTTTCTCCTGCCCTGAGAGTGGCACAGACCCCCATGGAGCATGGCAACCTGTATCTGCTGCTACACAACCCCAGGAGGGGAACCAAAACCCTGAGCACACCAGAACTCCACCACCGCGGGCGGAAAGGTGAAAGCCAAAGCCTGTAATCTGACGCCTGCCTCCCAGGGCTAAAGCTCCCAGCTCCACACAGTGGAAATTAGGCTTCAGTCCTGAGCCCTAGCAAGTTAACTCCATTAAAACAGGGTTGCAACTCACTTTGGTGTCCCAACCTTCAGTTTTGAGAACCACTGTCCCATGCTGACACTCCAGCCATCTGACTCTTCCCTGCAATGCTAGAGCCCACAAAATCTACTAGCCTGGATCCTGTTACGCTCTGTTGTGCGAGGGAAATGTGGGAAGTGTCCTTCTCCTTCTCAGTCAGCATCCATATCTGTGGATTTGTTTTTGTTGTGTGTTTTTTTTTCCTTTCTTTTTTGCTTCTCATTTGTGGCAGCTCCTGACTGATTTTTCTGTGGATCAGCAGCCCCCAACCCCAAAAAGGTTCCCCACCCCTGCTCTAAAGAGCTAAATGAGTGCCATGAAATTTCTGTAGATAACCTCAAGCTAGTGTAACTCTTGAGCCAGGATCAGAGCCATGCTTTGATTCCCCCGCCCCATTATGGGCATACTGCTAAAATAAGGCCATGTCTATCTATACCCATATTTGAACAACAAACCCTCCCACCTTCAAAACACAAAAGTTTTGCCCTGCCAAGTGCCAGTGTGAACGCGTCGTCTCCAAGAGCACTCTCCTGCAGAAAATGAGAATGCACTCATTGAGGATGGAAGAATTCTGTCAGCAAAAGAGACAAACAGCAACTACACTGCCATGCTGCTAAAAGTTCAGTAGTGCAGACAAAGCCCAAGCCAATTTTAAGAAAAGTTGGGGGGGGAAGGGGCGCTTTCAAGGGGCTTTATCTTGGAAATTACTTACTCAAATGACTGCAAATTTGGATCATTGGCTGGACACCCAGACATCCCAAGGAGGTAAACCAAATGTCATAGAATCATAAAATCTTAAAGCTGGAAGAAACCTCAGGAAGTCATCAAGTCCAGCCCCCTTCCCAAGGCAGGACCAATCCCAACTAAATCAACCCAGCCAGGGCTTTGTCAAGCCAGGACTTAAAAACCTCTAGGGATGGGGATTCCACCACCTCCCGGGTAACCCATTCCAGTACTTCACCACCCTCCTAGTGAAATAGTTTTTCCTAATATCCAACCTAGACCTCTCCCACTGTAACTTGACACCATTGCTGCTTCTTCTGCCATCCGTCACTCCTGTGAACAGCCTTTCTCCATCTTCTTTGGAACCTCCCTTCAGGAAGTTGAAGGCTGCTATCAAATCCCCCCTCACTCTTCTTTTCTGCAGACTAAACAAACCCAAATCCTTCACTCTCTCCTCTTAGGTCATGCGCTCCAGCCCCATAATCATTTTGGTTGCCCTCCACTGGACCCTCTCCAATGCGTCCACATCCTTTCTATAGTGGGGGGCCCAGAACTGGACATAACACTTGAGATGTGGCCTCACCAGAGCCGAATAAAGGGGAATAATCACTTCTCTAGATCTGCTGGCAATGCTCCTCCTAATGCAACCTAATATGCCATTAGCCTTGTGGCTCAAGGGCACACTGTTGACTCATATCCAGCTTCTCATCCACTGTAATCCCCAGGTCCTTTTCTGCAGAACAGCTACTTAGCCATTTGGTCCACAGCCTGTAACAATGCTTGGTATTCTTCCGTCCCAAGTGCAGGGCTCTACAATTGTCCTTGTTGAACCTCATCAGATTTCTTTTGGCCCAATCCTCTAATCTGTCCAGGTCACTCTGGACCCTATCCCAACCCTCCAGCGTATCTACCTCTCCCCCTAGCTTATTGTCATCTGCAGACCTGCTGAGGGTGCAATCCATCCCCTCCTCCAGGTCATTAATAAAGATGTTGAACAAAACCTGTCCAAGAACAGATTCTTGGGGCACTCTGCTAGAAACTGACTGCCAACCTGACATCGAGCCATTGATCACTACCCGTTGGGCCTGACAGTCTAGCCAGCTTTCTATCCATCCTACAGTCCATTTATCCAATCCATATTCCCTTAACTTGCTGGCAAGAATATTGTGGGAGACCGTATCAAAAGCTTTGCTAAAGTCAAGGTATATCACATCCACTGACTTTTCCATATCTACAGAGCCAGTTACTGCATCATAGAAGCTAATCAGATTGGTCAGGCATGACTTGCCCTTCGTGAATCCATGTTGACTATTCCTGATCACTTTCCCCTCTTCCAAGTGCTTCAAAACGGATTCCTTGAGGATCCTCCTCAATATAATTAACTGTGTGGATTTTATAATACTTAAAAGAGTAGAGATTCAAAAAGAAAGCTGGTCTTAATCCAACAGTACCAGAGATTTCACTACAATCAAACATTTTTAAATGAAGACAACTCTACGTTCTTTATCCTAGTACCCAGAATAAATCAAGATTCCATTAAGTGAAAAGTTCCTCAGTGTAAATAGTAATTTTTTTTAGTTTGAATAAAATTATTACTCCAGTTTGGATGCCCATGAAAACTTTTGAGGAAAAAAAAAAAAAAAAAAAAAAAAAAAGTGTCCCATCACTGGAAAGCTGTACAGCCCCAGGCAATGAAGCTTTTCAAACTTCACAGGATTCTTCTGAGACTTTGATACCACATTCTACATTTTCAATTTCACACCCTGCATTCACTTTGAAGTCTAATTCATTTTTATGGCACTACTGCCTTGGGCATCCTTCAGATCCTTAAATAACAAGGCAGAGAGAGAAACCACACTATCAATATCTGTGCCTCAGCGTATCGCACATCCTGGTCTACACAGTGTTACTATTTTGGGCGTAGAGAGAGTTATACCAAGATAGCCTCTAGTACAGATGAAATTATATGTCAGTGTAAGGCTACACTGGCAATTGAACAACAATTTTTGTTGTTGTTCCCGGTTGCTTAAACCTTCTACCTCTGAAAGACAAAAATTTTGCAGGAGCAAGTGACAGTGTAAACAGCTCGTTAGCAGAAGCAGTCTCCTGTTGACAACATGAATCCCGCTAATAAGATGCAAGTATTTTGCTGGCGAAAGTGCCAACAAACATGATTTACACTCCCTGACATTTAGTGACATAGTCATCTCTAGGAATGCAAAATCCCAGATAGAAGGTTAACTGGTTAAAGGAAATATTTAACCAGTGAGCCGTGTTGGCAGCTAGACAATTTTCATGCCTAGGTCCTTTAACCTGCCCTGAAAGCAAACTATGCTTTTTCTCCCCCATTGAGTAACCATGTGAATTACTGGGGAAAACAAGGCATACATAGGATTCATAGACATACTATAGTAATTACATATTACTAAAAGACTGCTTCATCACAATCATATTAAACCTTTAATCAAACACTAGTTTTCCCAATAATAAAAATGTGCATGTTTTCTGCTAGGGATCTTAATGGTTACCTGGTAAGCCTCACCTTTAACAGGTGAAGCTTACCATTAGGGAGGGGGGGGGAAGGGCTGCTCTAGCCCCATGGTGTTCCTCTAGCTCAGCTGGAGCAGCCCCCTACTGCGGCCTCAGCCCAGCTGGAGCAGCCCACACCCACCCAGTTTAATTGGTTAACCAGTTAAACATAATATTTAACTGGTTAACTAATTAAACAGGATTTTACATCCCTATTTCCTATATACTAGAAATAGTTACTTATCCAAAGTAAAGCTAAGATGTACAATTTCCTAATGTTAACTAATAAAAAAAAAAAAGCAGCCAGAGCCTAAATTCATAGTTCAAATTATGAAGTTTTATTTACAGAACCAAGTTTGTTTCTAGACTACAATACCACATCTGAAATACTTCTGAGGAGAATGGAGGATGATACCGTCATTAGTCAACTAGTCCAGGAAGCCCCAAGTTCAAATCTCTGATCCTCCACAGACTTCTTGAGCTACCTTTGGCAAATCACAGCCTGTTTTTGCCTCCCCCATCTGTAAAAACAACAATACTTCTCTACCTCACACAAGCAGTGTGTGGAACAATGCACTGACGATTGGGAGGGACTCAGACACTATAGTAACGGGGTCATATAAGTATCCTATACAAACAGAAATCTAGGATTTTAACCAATACTATATCATTTGTAGAAACACCCAAGGTGTGTCTACACTAGAAACACTAAAGCAGCACTTCTCTGTGAACACTTACTAGAGCAAAAGAAGGGGTTCTTCTCTAATTATAGTAAATCCACCTCTTCAAGAGGTGACTGCTCAATAGAAGAAATTTTCTGTCAACCTAGTGGTGATTACACCCAGGTTTATGTCAGCTTAATTACATCATAGAGAGGATATGAAAATTTTCCCAACCCTGAATGAGGTAGTTAAGCTGCCCTAGAGTAGATCAGACCACAATAACTACTATTTATGTTTTAAGAGATCAGTTAACACTGCAAGACTCAGGAAAAAAGTCTCTCCCACCCATATCATACCCTCTCTTCTCCACTAAAAAAGGGGTAAAATAGGAAAAGGGGAAAGAGAGGGTTGCTGCCCAGAGCGTTGAATTTGTTCATAGGACGGTCTCGCTGCAGTGATATAGCATTATCCGGATAACTTTTTTAAGTTACCTTGTTTAACCTACTTCCTTCCTTCTTCCTCCCACTCCCACAGTTATGGATACCCACAGTTAACTTTCTGATTAGTTATTTTTTTAGGTTTTGGAATGGAATGGACTTTGAATGAACACCTGTGGCATTGATGTCCATAACAGAATTTTAAAAGGGATATGTATTGGTCAGGATATCTGCAAAATTGATGTTTTGTCATCCCAATAAGTGTGTGTTAATTAACAGAGCACAATGTAGTAAAACTCCCTCTTGTGCAGAAACTCAATATCTCCAAATATACAAAGCTCAGAACCTTTCATGTGGCAAAGAGGAAATCTGCAGCATGAAGTAATTCATACTGTGGCTGTAACATAGGCCTTTTGGCTACTATGTTTCCAGCTTTGCTGAAGTCAATGCAGTAGTTGTGATGTCAGCACATGACTATGTATACTTCTTGAAGTTTGCATTCATACTATTACATTAAAAAATAGTTATTAAATATTCGGAAAGTAGTTAAACTGTCAAATGGTTAAAAGGGTATGTGACTAGTTTTTTCTTTTTTATGTATATCGAAGACATGAAAGACGTCCCACACCCCACCAAACTTGAAAAACTGAAATAGTCAGAAGCAAACAAATCTGGGGTTTCTAGCCCTCACTTATATTAAAAATAAACAATTTTTCCACAACAAGCCAGCTGATTTTATTCACAAACATTACAAAATTAAAAACTAACCAAAAAAATATATGACGTCTGGTCAGATGTGCCTACGTACTTACACAAAAATTCTACTTTAACACAACGTTGCAACTGTGAAATTTCAAGTTGATTCAAATGTTGTCCATGCTATGGGGATGATAAGCACTAGGTTAATTACAGAAAGCTAGCTTCAACCTAAAACACAGAAAGTCTCAGAGGGGTATCCATGATAGTCTGTAACTTTAAGGCACATTAGAGAACAACAAAAATAATATGAAGTATAGAGAGAGTTTAGTATCTTTAAAATCCCTCAAGTTTTCCACAAAATGAGGTAATAAGTTTAAAACGTAATAAATTAATCTGCTGTATCTAGGCAAACTGCTAGCAAGATTTTATGTCAAGGATTTTATTGGTAGGGCAAAAAAAGCAGAAGCATTATTCTGAGCAATAAAAATCAATGTATCGGCATATCATTCTTTTTGCCTTATTAAACATGTGGCAATTCAATTTATCCTTACTTTTTATTATTATAAAAGTTATACTTTAAATGACCATGTCATATATTTAATGGGGCTTCTGGGTTTTGGGACTAGAAATAGATGTGCAATTATTTATTAGCCGCAGCAGTATCTTAACTTTGTGTTATTCTATACATTAACAGGATCCATCCAAACATCAAACTGCAAATTCCCTCATCAGTTTTCTCAGTCACTTTATCTACTTGCATTAAAATAAGCTCAAAGAGTTTTTCCCATTTCATAATTCTCAAATACACATCTTCCTTTTCAAATTCCTCCCATGTCATTCTGTCAATGATGTTTATGTCTGAAAGTTAAGGGAGCCATCACTATATTGTCATATTTCAATGAGACTGAACACTTTTGCAACCTCTCCCCACTGTTTGCTCATGGCATGAACACTTCCAAGTTGTAATAAAGGCAACACTTCAATTTGACAAAATACTATCTTAATAGTATATGTGCAAAGACACATATATTATCATAAGATCCTGATTACCACTGACGAAAGGACATTTTCCTAAGATTAATGCTTTTGGTGAAGAAAAAAGAAAGTTTGTTGATATAGTACCCTAACTGCTGCTATGTTGATGTTTCTGAGAATCACAGGGGAAGCCATCAACTCATACCTGTGTGTGGAAAGAGCAATAATCTAATTTTAATAACATTTCTCTTTTATACTATGAAATGGATAATTAAAAATCGTCTATGAGAAAGCAACAAAGTTACCTGTTACCAAGAAGGCTTTAAAATCTCAATGTGGCCACAACTGTAGGGTAAACTGAGGCAGTCCCTGGTATTTCGCTAAGAACCCCTATTCAATCCTAAAATTTGAGACAGGCCTGTAACTTAACAGAACGGACAGTTAGCCTGAATAGAGGGACCTTGGGAAGGCACAATCGCTCTGGCAACCACATTCCAAGGGGCCTCATCCAGATAAAACACTGTCTGGTACCAAAACAAACCTTGTTAGTGTTAGTGAGTGTGATTTGTGCTCACTGTCTTCCTTTAATCCTAGATAATGGGCCTGTGACCCAAGGACCACGCCAACGCGAGGCAGTACCATCTTGCTGTAGACGCATCATAATTTAACTAGACAAAAGTTGCCATTTAATTGTTTGTTTGTTGATATTGGCTTATTTAGCTTGTTAAGGAAACTATTTGTATTAGAGGTAAGGAGTTTGTTTGGCAATGGGCGGAGATGCTGTGTAACCTTCGTAGTTTATTGGCTTACATGCTCATTTCATCTTGCTGCTAGAACCTATTGAATTGCTTTCCCTCCGTCCATCTGCCCCCCATATCATCTATTGTAATGTTTTGCTTAACCAGTGTGCTCCAGCTTAACCCCTGGTTGACACTCCACCAGCACTGCGTGTGTAATAAATCCTCTGACTTGGTTTCACCACATCCAGAGTGCCCAGACTGATTCCCAACAACAACACTCTATGTAAAAATATTAATTCTATTAAACTGAAGTATACAATGTTAAATTTTAAAAATACATGCCCATCTGGAAAAGGTTTTTTAAAAAATAAGTTTCATTCTGGGACACTTAAAAAACCAATTATCTGAACTAATCTGGCAGCTTTTTAACACTCTCTCAAGCAGAATGAATGTGATTTGTTTCTATTTAGTTGTATTATGCTTAATATAGCTTACCACATAGTTCTGTCATTTGGATAAAAAGTTACATTCATTATCTTATAAAAAGTAAAGTTTTACAATTTCCGGCCTCAACACATTCCCACTTATTACAGTGTAAAAATTGTATGTGTAATTTAAGTTTTGAAGTACCAGGCTGTATTCTTGCCTAGAAAAGTGATTAAAAGACTTCAGAAATTTTCCATGTACACAGTTCTCAATTATAATTTACCTTCGATATGCTCAACATACTTCAAAATTTATTGTTTACATTAAAGAATGCCCTTTCAATCATGACAATGAACTACATCTATGTTATGCCTTCAAAATATTAGTCTCTCATCTGGCTGAGAATGAACAGTTTGTCGTCAGGTAGAAGTTCAGAACAAAAGAGATGAAATAAACGCTAAATAGTGAGATGTCTGATAAAACAAACAGGGATTATTTAGGACTACAAGAATGAGGAAGTCAAACCTTTTTAGTAAAATTTTAAATAAAAACAAAAACATTAATTTAGGGCAATTTCTTACTACTTAGAGTAATTTTTTTCTTATTCTCCTGATGGCAGAAAGGGTAAATTCCTTTTTCAAGCCAGATCAGAGAAAACACTGGAAGAAGGCTGTGTTAATATTCAGAAGTCTTAAAAGTTGAGTAAACTGCATTTTATTTTACCAGCAATTATATGTCAAGCTGTCTGGAGTATCTCAAGAACATGGGAAACAAACTCAGGGCATATAGTTAAGAAGCATGGCACAAGCCCAAAATTGGCTGAGACACTTTGACTGATAAAATCTATCATCAAATATAAACTCCTGAGCTACTATACCATCCTTCACATAGTCACAGACTGTCTAGTTGACTCTATTCTGTCTATTCTTATCTATCTTGCCACCGAGGTAAGCCTGCCTTTGTGATAGATGGTCTTTTACACCAAATATTCAGATAAATCCCAAAGGTGTACCTTGCACAAAAGCCAATCCTATAATAAATTATGTAAAGATTCATTACCTTAGAAAAAGAAATTAGTTATTTACAAGCTTAAAGCAGATAAACACACACATCTGAGTTACACTATTAGGCCTACTTTACAACCTTACAAACTTACATCAATACAAGTTTTATCAACATACAGTTACTGCTGTTAGTATATTGTTTGTGTGCACGCAAATTTGGCTCCGGTGTCAATGGTATAGGTATTCACCACGAGTGCTTGTACTAATGCTTAATGAGGTATATGTTACATAGGTACCTTACAACGTAACCAGCCACCACTCAGCACACTGTCTGTTAGAAACATTTGGCAATGCATGATGGGACCAAAGAGAGTCATACAGGGGGGGGAAAGCTGAAGGAATTGGGCTTATTTAGCTTGGAAAAGAGAAGACAGAGGGGACATGTTAGCTGTTTTCAGGTACCTAAAAGGGTGTTCGGGGGGCGGCGGGGGGGGAAAGAGAATTGTTCTCCTTGGCTTCTGATAATACGACAAGAAGCAATGGGCTTAAACTGCAGCAAGGAAGGTTTAGGTTGGATATTAGGAAAAACTTCCTGTCAGGGTGGTTAAACACTGGAATAAATTTCCTACGGAGGTTGTAGAATCTCCATCACGAGAGATATTTAAGAGCAGATTACACACACATCTATCACGGATGATCTGGACTAGGAGTCAGCAACCTTTCCTAAGTGGCATGCCCAGATTTAACCCTCTTGCCCTGGGCCATGCCTCTCTCCCAGAAGAAGGGAGGGGCTCTCTCCCGTGGACCACCTAGCTCAATGCAAATCTTTCCACAGACTACCAGTTGCTAATGGAAACTTACTGTTAATTACATAATTACGCCCGAGCCATTTTGCTAGTGCTGCAGCTGGGGAGAATGGTTTAATTTAAATTATTCAACAGATTAAGAGTTTTAACTGTCTCATGTTAGTTTATCAAACTTCATTTTAAATAAAGTAAGATATTATGTCCAACATAAAAGGTTTCAATATTTTCTTTATTTATGGCAGGGGTGGGGATCCTTTTTTGGGTTGGGGATCACTGACCCACAGAGAAATCAATTGGGGACCACACAAGTGAGAAGCAAGAATCTCCTCCAGACACCCCTAACCCTCACTGATGTGGCCCCCAACTGAGACAACTCACTCTTCTGGCACTCAAGCCTCCACGGAGTGAGGGGAAGGGACAGGGAGGACTGAGGTTAAGGGCTTCCCATAGGCCAGATTTACTTCTCTGGGTTTCCAGAGTTAGTGGATTTTGTGGATCCCCTTAGGCTCTAAGGTGGGAACAAAAATGAGGGGTTCAATGTGTGGTACAGGGCTGCCAGCCAGTAGGATAGGGATACAGGACAGGGTGAGGAGTGCAGGGTCTGGAAGGGAGTTTAGTACCAGGAGAGGGTGTGGAGTGGAAGTACGAGAGGGAGTTTGGGGGTGTGAGGTGGTTGGGAGAATAACACTGAAAAGGTTAGAGGGTAAGAAGGCAGCCAAATAGCAAGTTGGAGAGGAAGACAAAAAAGTGGGGAGTAAAGGAAAGTGCAATTTCTGCAAAGTAAAATTGTACCCCCCTCACATCTTCCCTCTGGTTCCAGCCTCGCTCCCCTCAGCCCATGATCCCCACATCACCCCATTCCCCTCAGTGCAACCCCTGCCCCACGCATCCTCCTTCACCTCCCCTCTCCAGCCCCCACATCCCTGTGCCCCCAGTGCACTTACTGGCAGGGCAGCAGCACTGGGGCAAGGACAGGCATGGGGGGCGGTCAGAGTCTCTTCCCTGCCTGGACCAGCCCTTTGCCTGCAGGCTGCAGCTCTGGGGCTAGGGCAGGCAGAGTCCAGGGCTGCCTAGGTCTGGTTCCAACCTAGCTGGGCACTGGGATAGGGGCTCCCCACCCTCACACAGACCGTGGGGAGCAGCACAGGCCCCCATGCACCACATGTGACCAGTTGCCCAGTCCTGGCTCTGTGGAGCAGGCCCAGCCTCAACCCTTCCGGAAGCAGGAAGCCTGTAGCATAGAGGGGGTTAACCCCTTAGTTCCCGGGAGCTGCACACTCAGGCTGGGCAATCAATTCCTTAAGAGTCAGAAAGCTTCAAATGGGGATTTTCTTTCCTGAATACCAGATTACCACTGGGAATATTGTAATCCAGGCAGATCAATGGTGGTGCTAGGGACCCATCCCACTATTTATTCATGAGGCCATACACCAGCCACCTCAACAGCACCAAGCAACAATTCAACTACCAGCTCAGCGAGTGCAGGATGACAGTTAAGTGTGTTTTTGGCTGTTTAAAAGGAGGACCCTGGTGTTGCTTATTCCCCATATTGGAATATTACTCTCACTGAAGGCCAATGGTTATAGCTATCAGCTATGTCCTGCAAAATAATGTTAAGCAAAGGAGGAAAAGTTCCCACTGATGTGGAGGGCTGAGGTGAAGCAGCAGTTTGCTGACTCTGAACACATGACACAAAGGATATTAAAAGAGTTCAGCCCTGAACTATGCAGCTCAAGAAAGCTTTGAAAGGTCATTTTAAACAACAAGCCAGACCAGTGCGTATTCCTGGGGCTTTTCTTTTATGACCTCGGAATTGTGTGGTTATTGCTGTACATGTTGGAATATAACACTGTCAATGCACCTATGAATTGTGCATAATCCTAGAAGTTGTACAACACCTTGCAGTAACCGGTAATTGGTTGCTTTCAGAACTGCTGACCAATTGGCAATATATATTGTGAACTAATAAAGACTAATTATGTTCCAAATAGGGCTGTCAATTAATCGCCATTAACTCATGTGATTAATCGTGATAATTTTTTTGTAGGTAATCGCAGTTTTAATCACACTGTTAAACAGAATATCAATTGATTATTCAATATTAATGGCTATTTTTCTACATTTTCAAATACACTAATTAAAACACAATACAAAGTGTACGGTGCTCATATTTTTATTACAAATATTTACATCATAAAAACGATAAAAGTAGTAATATTTTTCAATTCACCTCATACAAGTACGATAGTGCCTACTCTATCATGAAAGTGCAACTTGCATATGCAGGTTTATGTAATAAAACAAAACCAGGCAAAACTTTAGAGCAGTGGTCACCAACCAGTAGATCGGGATCTACTGGTAGATCTTGGAGCCTCTGACAGGTGATCCTGAGTGGTTCGGCCAAGAGGCTATCAAGTGCCGGCACTTCAGCTGCTCCTTCCCTACTGCTGCGCACCTCCTGCTCTTTGCCTTGGAGCTACCTCCTCCCACCTCCAGGAGCCTCCCGCTTGCTATGGAGGGCAGAGGAGGGAGAAGAGGGGCACTGATGTCAAGGTGCCTCCTCTTCTACCCTGTATCCTATCTCCACAGAGCAGGGTGGAGGGCACAGCAGGACATGGGAAGAAGTTCACTGGCTGTTTTGGGAAGTAGTGCAGGGCCAGGGCAGGGGTGAGCTTTAGCCCCACTGCACCACCACCCAAGAGCCACCTGAGGTAAGTGGTGCCCAGTTGGAGCCCAAATCCGGAAACCCTACCCCAGTCATGAACCCCCTCCTGTACCCCAAGCCCCTGCCCTGGTCCTGAGCACCCCTGCATCCAAACCTCCTCCCAGAACCTGCACCTAGAACCCCCCTCTGACACCCTAACTGCCTGCCCCAAACTCAGCTCAGAGCCCCTCTCACACTCCAAATCCCTTAATCCAAGACAAGAGCCTGAACCCTCACCTGCTGCCCCTGCCTGGTGAAAGTGAGGGAAGATGGGGGAGGGAGGGAGGATGGAGTGAGCAGGGGTGGGGCCTCAAAGAAGGAGCACAAAGGAGGCAGGGCAAGGGTATTTGGGTTTGAGGTAGATCTTGGATTGCACTTAAATTCAAAAAGTGATCTCATGCTTAAGGTTGGAGACCACTGCTTTAGAGCCTACAAGTCCATTCAGTCCTATTTCTTCTTCAGCCAATTGCTAAAAGAAACAACTATATTTACATTTACAGGAGATAATGCTGCCCAGTTCTTATTTACAGAAACACCAGAAAGTGAAAACAGGCCTACACATGGCACTTTGGAAGCTGCCATTACAAGGTATTTACGGGCCAGATAAACTCAACATTTGTTTACCCTCAGGGTCTGACAATACATTTTGTTTTAAAGAGCAAGGAGTAGACAAAAGCAAACTACTATGCTCTTTCACTGGGTTGCTGACTTGTTTAATTTTTTTTCCAGTTTCTGTACCCATTTTGATTTCTTTAACATAACATATTATACATGAAAGTTTTCCTTCTACTAGAAGCATAAGCTTAATTTCAAACTATAAATTAAAACCAACTATTCTAAAAAGTGAAAAGGGAAGCAATGGAATCATTAAAACCCATGAGAAAACAAATTATACGTCTGGTAGGAACATTAGAAGAGTGGGAAAATGGTGTAGTCACTGGGTGACTAACACACGGGCTGTGGGAGGAATTAACTGCAATTTAATACTGAGGAGTGGGGAGTAAATACTGTTAGCTGTTAAAAAACTTCATTTGCCAGAATCTAGAAGCTTGCTGAAAGTAGACAAAGCACATGGTAAACAGACTGTAAATGCAGCTAACTGGATCTTATTTTTTTTAGGATTCAATCTTCACTGTTTCAGTACGTGATTGTCTCTCATCTTAACTATATATATATACTGATGAAAGGTGCAGACCAATGCTGCAAATAACTTAGCACTGTTTTGTGAGTACTAATATCAATGTACAAATTAATGACTCAGTGTGCATTAATTTGAAGGAACTGGTAAGAAAATGCACTGAATGAAGTAGCAAATGCCAACAGTTCTCTGAAAGTGTAAATAAGATCAAGAGTTAAGTCACAAGTTAAAAAGGTCTCATTGTTATCGAGATAAAATGCAGGAAATTGATATCTTCAAATTCAAAATTAATGAACCCTTGTCTGTTCACGTGCAATGCAGAACTTTAAGTTTCAAGACCCAGCAAGTAACACACTGTCAATGCCATTAAAATGTAGACTCGATGATTATTTTATCAGAAATAGCCATGTTAGTATGTATCCAGAAAAAACAATGAGTCCTGGTGGCACTTTAAAGACTAAGGGTGCATCTACACTGCAGCCGAGCTGGAAATAAGCTACGCAATTTGAGCTACACAAATTGCATAGCTTATTTTGAGTCAATTTTGAAATACTTTATTTCGAAATTTGGCGCTGTCTACACAGCACTTATTTTGAAATAAATCGCTATTCCAAAAAAAACCCTTACTCTTTGTAGAGCTAGCCAATTAGTCCATCATAAGATGGGATTTTCAGGTCTCTCCTCCACGTCAGTCTTCACTCCTGAGCCTCCGGTCTCTCGCTCTGTGTCTCTTTCTCTCTCTCCTCCTCCTACTGCCTCCCCCTCCCTCTCTCTCATTTCTCCTCCGCCTTCTGCCTCTCTCTCCGTCTCTCTCTTTCTCTTCTCCCCCTCCTGCCTCTCATTCTCTCTCCGCTCTCCTCTGTCTCCGTCGGGGATGCATGCTCATCCAGGCCCCGGCCCCTGGGCGTGTACATCACCGCCCCACCCCCCTTTGCCTCCCGCCATGGCACTCGGCTGACTTCTGCGCCGCTCACCTAGGCCGCCACAGGGGAGCAAGCGGCGCAAGCAGCCGTTTGGGCCCCGCGCTCCCAATGCAGCACGAGGGTACTGCATGGGGACCGCAGCACCCGAACAGTCGCTTGTGCTGCTTGCTCCCCCGCAGCGGCCCGGCGCAGAAGTCAGCCGAACACCACGGCGGGAGGCAAAGGACGTGACTCAGGCAACAGCCCTGCCCAGAGGGAACAGCCAGGGAGGCAACAGCACCGCCTAGAGGGAACAGCCAGCATTTCAGCGTTACAGAGTCTCAGACATTGGGCTACTATATATATGATGAGGTTTACAGCAACGTCAGAATAGCTAGCCTGTTGTATTTCGAAATAATGGGCGCACTCAAAAGACACGGAATAGATATTTTGGGATACCTCTGGTGCAGTGTAGACGTACCCTAGCAGATTTATTTGGGCATAAGCTTTTGTGGGCAAAACCCCCACTTCATCATAAAATGATTATTTTAATCTTCCTTCCAGCAGCTCTCCAACCTCAGCTTCCTTCAGGATAGTCCTGTTCATCTTTGACACCCATGAATGGTAAAGGCTAACAGGTGATTATGCCATGTAAACAAGTTAAAGACAAACTTGACATGAAAGTTACATTTTCATTTTATATCTCCACTTGCAATGCAGCACAAAATTAAACGTACGCAATTCATCAGTTACACACAAACACATGCACTCTGTTCTGAACAGACTTTAACTTGAAATTATATACTACTACTAGACAATCTGAGCAAAGGAAGAATTTAAGAATATTTAAAAATAAACTTCAAAGCAAGGTAATTTGTCAAATATGATGAATAGTTTTATTTTGTTCTTCATGTCCTTAAACTGGGCCCATCACCATGGGAAAAATTTGCTCCTACCATACCAAATGCTATTCATGCTACATCTGAGAAGAAAGCCACAATATCTTGTTTAAATTGGTAATGAGAACATCCAAGAATGAAGACAAAAAATAGCATCACAAGAAAGTCTTTGAGAACCACTAAAACAACAAAATAAAATGAAAGCTACAAATGCTGCTTACGCACAATCATTAACCTTCTGACATATAGATGCTCAGTGAAGTATTTAAAGCATACAGAAAAATCAACAATGTTTAGCACATTGATAGTCCATACACTGAATAATTCAAAACCACAATCAACATCCAACTGCCTAAAAGGTGACTGAAGGAGACTGATTCCCCAATGTCCTAATAAGTTGCAGTGAAACTTTCTGAAAGATTCTCTCTACACTCATATTCAATTACAAAAAGCATGCTAAAATTTGCACTGTGCAGAAGTATCAAGTATTTAACCCAAGAAGAAACACTAGAAAAAGACATTAAACATATAAGAACAAGATCTGCAGGCAACTTTACATATTACAGACTAATGATGCTACCACAAACTCTCGATAGACATCTGGCTTCACACAACACTAACATCAGAAATCAATATTCAAATGAAGTAAGTCAAATGCAAAAGCAGCACTTGATGATGGCAATGGAGGACTTAAAGTGAAGAATCCAGAGTTCTTTCTTTCTCTTCTAGTACTTAAAATTGATGTTCCAGACATCACAACATATCACTAGGTGGCTACAATAGATGCATCAGGTACATAAAAAAGATGGAAATGATAGAAAGAAACAACAGTAGAATGCAAAATTCTGCTAAGTTATAAAAGATCTGTACTCTTGGCCCTGCAGTTACGTTTCAATCACATGTCTGTATAGCACATTCTGATAGCTGAGATCAAAGACTTGTGATGTGCTAAGCACTGAAAAAGTAATAAGTTGGCAAGAGCCTATTGCTAGCTAAAGGCATTTATGAAAAGAATAACCACCAGATCAGGTAATTACTTAATGTTGTGTTGGTTTTCAATTACAGACTTGAAAGCTTTTTGTTTTCAATAATATGTCCCTTTTTATGTCTGGGATGCTTTTGAAGTGACTCACATGTTGTATGTTTTGTTTGATAAAGCCTTTAGGAGAATTTTCAAGTTTTACACTATAAAAACGGAACAAAGGCCATACTGGATCAGACTAATGGTCCATGTAGCCTAGTATCCTACCTTGTGCCAGATGCTTCAGAGGCAATGAATCACTCAGTGACTGCCTGCTCTGTTCATTCTCTCTGAAGTGGTCATCCACTCCCAACTTCTGGCAGTCTGAGGTTTAGGGACATCAAGAGCATGCCATATGTTTGCCATCCAGACTAACAGACATAATTGCACCTCTCTCTCCATCAATTTATCTAACATTTTAATGACCAAAGTTGTATATTTGGCCTTCACATCATCACCTGGCAGAGTCCCACCAGGTGAGTATGTTCTAAGTGAAGAAATACTTCCCTATATGTCTTTCACACACTGCAGCCTATTAATATCATTGGGTAACCTGTGGTTCTTCTGCTATGTGAAGGGGTAAATAACACTTCCTGATTGACATTCTCCACACCATTCATGGTTTTATGGACTACTATCATATCCACCCTCATTTATCTCTTTTCTCAGCTGAACAGTCAGTCTTTCATCTCTCCTCATATGGAACCTGTTCTATATCCTTCATCATGTGAGATCAAATGACCAGGACTGTGTGAATTCCTCCAGGTGCGGGCATCTCATGGATTTATATAGTGGCATTATGACATCTTCTGTCTTCTTCTCCATTCCTTTCCTAATGGTTTCTAATATTCTGTTAGGTGTTTTTTTAATAACACCGCACATAGAGCAGATGTTTGCTAGGAACTCTCCCACATGACTCCAAGATCTTTTTCTTGAGTGGGTAACAGCTATTTTAGACCCCATCATGTTTTAAGTATGATGTTTTCCAACGTGCATTCATTACTTGGCATTTACCAGAATTGGATATAATCTCCCATTTTGTTGCTTTGTCAGTCAACTTGGCCTAAACCTTCTTGAGTAATATTGTACAGTATCAATGCTTTGCTACCTCACTGCTGACCATGTGATGCCCCCCGTACTTTATGAAAAGTGGCTTGTGAATATGAAAATGCATAACTTAAAGATCTTTTACACAAAATACCTGCTATAACCGATCAATTTTAATGTTACAGTCTGCTGAATGTGTATATCCTATTTTGGTGCATGTATTATTTTTGTGCGTGAAGTTAGAAATATGAAGTGTGGATCTGTTTATCGTTCTAAATGTGTCAATGAGGGAAATCACTGATGCCCAAGGAAACTTAATGGCTCTGTGATGAACTCAATGACCTGTGAATAGTGTTGTTTGTCCTGTAGGCCCAAATGGTGGTTGGTTCTAGAAAAACATGTGACCAGACCACCTGGTACTAGAATGCATTTTGAGGCTGGTATTTTTTCATGGGAATGGGAGATGCCAAAGGGTTCCTGGCCTGGGGGGAGGAGTCTTTTTAAGCAATTGTAAGCAATCAGCCTTTTGTCTTCTACTGGCTTTTGAAACTGCCTGGCACACCCTACAAAGAACTTTGAAGAAGCTGAAGCTGTCCACTCCAAATCAGAGTAAAAGATCACCTCTGATTTAAAATTTTTACCTGAAACAAGAACAGCTGTTTAGGGTAAGAATTTGCATGTAACAAGTTTCTTCATGGATTAAAACTAGTTAAGCATGTTTTATTCATTTAAATTCAGTAACATATTTTGATCTGTTTTCACTCGTAACCATTTAAATCCTACTTTATGTAATTAATAAAAACACTTTTGTTTATCATCAGGCCCAGTGTAAATAACTGAACAGAGGGGGGTGGGAGTGGGAGGGGAACCACTATTTATCTCTCTTTTATGGATGAGCTATCTCTGTATAAAACTTTTGCACAGGGCAAGATGGATTTGTTTGGGATGTTCATCTCTTTTGGAAGTTGGTTTCCTGGGTGCTAAGCCCTTATAGCTGAGCCCTCTTGGAACTGAACTGGCTCAACATCTGTGCCGCTCTGCGGAGAGGTGCGGTGACCCCAATTCTATGTCTTGGCTGGGGGAAACCAGAGAATCTGATCTCCCAGAAGGACATGGTGATGGGAGTTCCAGAAAGCAGGAAGGTGGGTGTCAGTGGAATCATCAGCATAGCTGGAGGACAACCCAAGGGAACTTCTGAGATTCCAGATCCCTTTTCCAGATCATGAATAACTCTGTTCAACAGCAGGGATATGTACTGAGACTTTGCGGTACCCTGAATTATTGTGTGTGATTTAGTACAGACTATGGAGGAAAGCATTCTCTCATGAACCCTGAAAATTCACTTCTTCATCTTGCAGTTCCTTTCTGATAATTGTCGTCAGAGGAAGCAAAAGAGAGAACAAGATCTGGAAATTCTTCTAACCAGTGACAACCCCATCCCTGCTATTCCATGTTGTATCCCATGTAATAATGCAAAATAGATAATCTAATTTTCATCTACTGTTGTGTAGGCTCTTGCTAATCTTGAGACACTACCACCCAACAGATAGGGCACAGGAATGAGTCAGCAAGATCTGGGTTCCATTCCTAACTTTGCCACGGTCTCCTGTGCGGATTTAAGTAAGAGCTGAACTTCACTACTACCTTCTGAAATGGGATAATCAAAATTACCCAATGTAACAGGGATTGGAAGGCTGTGTGGCTCATTCACCTAGCTCTCAGACATCTGCTTGTGGGAGAGTAGGGGGGGGACCCAGGCCTTCTTTCTCCACTGGGTAACAGCCCAAGGCCCTGCATACATTAACCCCTGAATGGGGGCAGTTGGTGTCCGTCATGATAGGATGTCAGAATCCACTTCCATGGGCTACTTCCTGTTCATACATTCAGTTTGGGGCATGCCCTTTTAGTCCAGTCAACCAAGTAGATGGCTTCCCATAGGATTCCCTCAGGGATGACATCTTGCTGTGGTCCTGGGCTCCTTTGGGTAGCACAGCCTCAACTGGTTACAAGCCCCAAAATCTTTCTGCATTTCTCACAGTTCTGTGCTGAGGGTTCATCCACAGTATCCCATAGCTGGGAAACTATATTCCCTTCCAGGTGGCTGTGCTGTTTGGCAGGCCAGTGCTTGGTCCCTTTAGGGAAAGCCTTTTATCCCTCCTCTAGGCCTGGCATGGCTACATGTAGAGTAGGGTGGGCCCAAAGGCTCTCTTAAACCCCTTCTGTGCTGGCAGGTAGTTTCTATGTTTCAATACAAATCACACATCCCTCCCATGCCCCATTTCTGTCTGCTCCCTCTCCCTGTCCCGTCCCCCCACCTCCCCTACCACAGGTGCTTTCTTCGATCTTGGGGAAAAAAGCCAGCATTCAGGTGGGTGCTTCGAGCTGGGCATTGAATGCAGAACAAAATGGGCTGGAGGGAGAGGTATCATCTCATAGTTCAAGGGTTAGTATCCTTCATGGCATGTAGTCATCGTGAAGGGGCAAGCTCTGTAACTAGTCTGAAATGAGTGCCCAGAAAGTCAAAGCTGAGTAAGTCCACTTTACTGCTAAAGCCTCCTTTTGATCACAGAGTAGACCTTCTCTCTCTTTGGGAAATAGCTTCTGGCTAATGCACAGAATTGGGCATTCATCACCTCTCACAACCTGGGACAGTACATCTCATGCATCGGCCTGTAGCAAGAACTCTTTAATATAGTCACGGCTGTACAAAACAGGTTATCAGAGATAGGCCTTTCAGGGCTTGAAAAGCCTCCTCACAAGGTTTGGTCCACCAGATTTTTTTTTTTTTTTTGGAGGGGGGAAAGGGTAAAGAGCTACCAGCCTGGAGAAGGCTAGTTAGAGGTGCTGCAATGGTTGAGAAACCCAGAATAAAATCATCAGTAGTACCCAGCCTGTCCCAGAAGACACTGTGGCTGTTTCTGTGAAGGTATGTGGTATGCCTGAGGGGCCTTGACCTTAGTAACCAAGCATCACAATGTGTCTTTTCCTGAAGCGTACCCAAGGTTGGTTATTTCCTCTTTGCCCAGGTGACATTTGGCATGATTTGCAAGTCAAGGAAGCTTCCTGGAGAGATTTTAACACAACCACCACATACTGTAAGAGCAGTGTTCCCTGTAAGCTGTGCAGCTTCATAGGTGATTCATCAGCCCCACAAAGTCAGAGGCTCAGGGCTCTATGCACAGCATTGACTGACTGGGTGGGGCTGATTAATCACCTGTGAAGCTGTGCTGCTCCACAGCTTAGAGGGAACACTGCTTAAGAGGTCCTCCTAGTTCAGACTGTTGACTATGTACTTTATCTATGTACAGCACCACAGCTAGGTGAGGTACCAAGATAAGTCCATCAGCCATTGGGGAATGGCTGAAGCCCCATCCAATCTGAAAGGCACTATCTAGAACAGAAATATCCCAAAGGAATGGAAACAACTATCTATTCCCAGGACTCTGGTATGAGGGAGATCTGCCAAAATCTCTGTCAGATCCAGAGTGGGGCGTACTTTGCTTCCCTCAGTGAGTAGTTAGCTAGTTTCATCAATGCAGGGCATCACATATGCATTGCATTAAAGTGGTCCCATCAGGCTTTGAACCCATGGGGGCTTCTCCTGTCACAAAAGGATTCTTCAATTACTCCTAGTTCTAGCATTGATTCTTGCATTATTGTTTCTCAGAACTTTTGAGAAAATGCTAAAGGATTTCCATTGACTTTAAGTACCATTTGTGTTTAGATATTATGGATTATGAAATAATTTAGACTACATAGAGTAAAAAACATGGAAGAGAATACAGTAATCATCCGTTGAGTCTGGGCTCGCTGGTACATGATGAGGATATTTTCCTTTTTTACCAGCACTGGCTCTGAGGCCTTAGCAACCTGCAGACCTAATTCTGGTTCATGTCTAATTATCAGCATACCTTTTTGGGTTTTCCATGGTTTTAGTAAGTTCACATGGTAGATATAGCATATCTTTTGCTTAGCCAGTTGTTTTATTTCATAGCTTATTGTCCCCATTCTTCTCAACACTTCATAGACAAGACTCCATGTTTGTCACAGAGGTCACAAATTCGGTGACTTCCGTGACCTCTGTGTCTTGTGCAGCAGCCTCGTAGGTGGATCAGGAGCCATCTGACCAGCCTGGGCCGCACCTGGGCCATCCACCTCAGTCATTGGTGCAGTCTCAGGGTGCAGTCTCAGGATCCTCCTCACCCCTTCCATCAGCAAGAGTTTGGGGGTGGGAGGAATAAGGGCTGGAGTTGGGGTGCTGGATGATGGTTAGCTTGGAGGCTCCCTAAGAGGGTGACAAGAACTGCTCTACATCAGCTCCTTAATGTGCTGCCTCCACCTGCAGCACCAGCCCTGCTTCTCCCATTGGCTGTGGTTCCCAGACAATGGGAATGGCAGAACCAGGGCTTGGGGACAAGAAGCACCAGGGCATGGAGCTAGGAACTGTAGGTCACCGCTTCCCAGGAGCCACATAAGGAGGACAGCCTGCCCTAGGCCCCACTAATCCTCCCCCGAGTACCCATGATGTGCCCTAGGCCATTCTCCCGAGACTCACCCATCACCAAGTTTTAGTCTGGGGTATATGTTAGAAGTCATGGACAGGTTACAGTCCATGAGTTTTTATTTACTCAGAGTGACCTGTTCACAAAAGGAAGTGACTTTTACTGAAAATACACATGACTAAAATGTAGCTTTATTCATACAACCCTTCATAGAACTCTAATATTTGATTCTGAGCTAGACAGTAACAGAAGAACCTGATTACTTGGTTGGAATTGCCAGAGACAAGCCTTTTAATAAAAGCCAGCTTCTGTGCATTCTGGACATGTAGAAGGTTATTCAGGGCATCAAGCCTCTCCTGTAGACTATGTTACTGGCTTGAGATGGTTGTTCTACCAACATTTCTCTAACAAGCTCTAAAATTCCTCCAGGTTGCCTCCATACAACATACAACAGCTCAAATGATAAAAAGCCAGTAGAGGATTGGAAAATTTCTCACAAGTGAAAAAAGGAGAGGTTGGAGTAACTGATCCCAGCACTGAACAGTCATGAAGACAAACTACTAGAGTACTGTCTTTAGCAGTTTGTTAAAACTTTCCATCAGGCCATCTGATGGAACAGACATACTGAAGGCCTTGCTTTTCAGTCACTGACTAAGTTTGATAGCTTGAGACAAAATTCATTCCCAGTCCATTTAGATCTCCTGAGTATCCCAACCAGACCACACATTTTCTGGAGTCCAGTAGCCACCAGTTTGGCATTAATCAAATATAATGCTAACAGCTGATTGCATAAGCCAAGATAACTAAAATCTGGTAGCCTGCATCCACAGTTCTCTCATGCCTAAGAAACTAAGGACAGGTTTTAAAGTGTCACACCATTGCCAAAGATGCTGAAGCTAAATCTGGCCAACAGACAGAACCTGAAGTACAGTAAACACTTTATCTAGCATGTTAAGAGAATGGGGGTGCCTGTTAACTTACAGTTTGAAATAGGGAAGGGCCTCTTGGCGAGGCAAGGTGTGGGTTCTGGGCTGGGGCCAAAGATAAGAGAGTTTCAGGGTATGGGAAAGGGATTCAGGGCAGAGGGTTGGGTACCAGAAGGGGTGATGGGCTCCAGGGTGAGGTCAGGGATGAGAGGTTTGGAATGAATGAGGGGGCTCTTGATTGCGGCCAAAGGGTTCAGAGTATGGAAAGGGGGAGCAGGGTTCAGATTCACAGAGCGAATTAGAGTGCGGAAAAGAGTCCAGGGCAGGGGTTGGAGCACATGAGAAGTTCTGGGGTGCCGGATCTGGGGGACACTCCTCAATCAGCTCCCCCCAAGCAGTGACATGTCTCTGTTGCTGCTAGGCAGAAGCACAGGTAACCCATGGTAATGGTGGAGCCAACACTTGGGACAGGCAGCACATTGACTCATGCCTCCAACTAGGAGCAGCAGGGACATGTTGCTGCTTCTGGGGAGCCACACAGAGTTAGGTAAGCAGACTGCTGGCCCTGCACCACTCAGACTATAACCAGACTTTTAACGGAGATGAGAAATGTTGGTTCACAGAGCTTTTTTCAGTTGATACAGGTAACACAGCTTTTACTGCATATGCAAAAGTATGTTGGATGGAATTTAGATCATTAGTTGGACTTAGCCAGTCACCTAGTCAAATTACATTAAAAATGGGAAACATCATGAGATATTAAGTATTTTTAGTGTTCCTTGATGGTGGAGTGCTGCCTCAGGCTTGGACCATTCAGTTCATACGTCTCTGCTCATCTGTATTGTCACTCTGCTAATGAGTTTCTGCTAACAGCTAACTTCTGCCTCAGACAATTTGCTGTTTTACTTTACATTCTGTAGTAAGTGTAAAAATACTTACTATCAAGTATCTCAGGTGTTCTTAATTTTTCTCTTGAAAGGAGATACTTCATTTCTTTATCCGGCAAAAATTCTGCACTTCTTTCATATGTTTTAAACCATTTAAGGATTGATGCTTTGTTCATAATTCACCTTATTATTGATTCAGTTTTGGGAATAATATTCTTAGTTTCTACCTTGCATTGTAAAATTTCACTAACCAGATGGGCCATGGTGCTGGCCCCATAGGTAACTGGACAAGTGCCAATTACGTACCGTGCATTAGACCCTAGTCAGGTACAAGACTATACTCGTATCAAAGCTAACTTTTTTAATACCTTGGACATCTGAGAAGAGACATTTCAGCAGCACTTCCATGTGAAATAGTACCCATTGGGAGCAAGAGTGTCTGGTCGCCCAGAAATTACAAGATGGCGTTCTGAATGTGGCTCAAACCCATATCACCCACTTGAAAGTTGAACTGGTTCTACCTGAGTAATTTACATAGATATTGCTTGATACTTCCATAATTATAAAACTCATTACATACAAAGAATGGTTTCTATTAATGAATCTACATCTTGGAAGTACATCCAGTAAAGAAGCTGAAACTACTCAATTACCCTGTCTTTAATGTGAAAAGAAATATGCTTAACCTATCACTTGCACTTCCTTTCTTGGAAGCTAGGCTTAGCCCAAATCCAAAAACAAATCCAGAAGTATCTCTCTAATTTCAGATCTGCAGTAAATATGTATGTATTTGGTAGGAAAGTACAAGGTTTGCTCTTGAATGGAGTTCTGTTCTCCTAAATTTGTCACAGTATAAGAAGAGGTTCATTATTTAGTTTGTTTATTGAAATCCTTAGCGCACTCCATGTGCACGTATCAAAACACTTCACAAAGGTGAGTGTGAGAAAGGAGAGAAATTACCAGCAAGTACACAAGGTGCTGAAGAAAGCCTTTGAGCCCAGCAAGCGTTGGCCCCGAAATGCGCAACCCCATCAGTCTTACCAAGATGGTGTGCAACGATGAATCTAAGGCCTTTCTTGACACCTGTGAATGAGTGGTCACTGTAGCTACCTGCTGGCTGAGCAATTTCAGTGTTTAAGGCTGTTAACGCTGGGAGGGTGGAGCAGATGTAGGAAGATTTGGCCAGGACTGGGATCTGGTCAAGAGGGAAGGCCCCATTGCGTGTCAACCCCTGAAAAGGGGAACCGGTGTCCCTCCCCTCAAGACCTATTGCCCTGGGCTACTACTTACTCATGCATACAGTTTGGGCATGACTCCTCTATTCCAGTCAACCAAGTGGCTAGCTTTCCACAGGATTCCCTCTCGGACCCAGACAGCACCTTGCTGTGGGCCTGGGCTCCTTCAGAAGGGAAAATTGTGTCAAAGTCTACATCCAAAGAGTACCATACTCAAAGTCAGGAGCAGACACTTTAATGGCTAAATTTCCAAAATATGCCATATTTTCTATGAACTTCTGTGGCTCACTCATTTGAACACAAATTGTTATGGAATTTACATACACAAAACAAATGGTATGTACAAATTAAAGAATGTAAAAAGCTGATACATAAAAAATTGCAGTTTCTAACTTCAACCAGTTTATAAATACAGGCTAGGTTAAGGCCTGTTTTAAAATGAATATGACAAACAAGTAAACACTTCAAAAGCCACATTGTGATGGGTTCCCACTGGAATGCCACCTGAAACTGGATATCACTGAATCCTCAGAACCACTAGCTGGGGCTTCTTCTTTCACTGTGCTGCTGTGACAAGCTGCAGACCCCCTCCCGGTCTTATACTTCCATCAGCATACACTTAAGTAGGAAACACGCCCAGCTGCAGTTGCTGGTCAGACAGCCTGCATGTATGTGACCCAACAATAGATAGGCTACAGCCAAAATAACCATCTGCTTCCCAACTTAGGATCCTAAACAGTATTATATTATCCAGTTTGCCTCCCCCCGAATGTGAAGAGGAATAAACATTAGCCCCTACCGCATGAGTTAAGATTTCCAGGCACTTCAATCCAAACTCACTGATTTAGATTAAAACAACATAAATTTATTAACCACAAAAGACAGATTTTAAGTGATTATAAGTTATAAAAAAACAGGTCAAAGAAGATTACCTAGTAAATACACAAAAACGCAAACTAAGATTAAAATACTAGAACAGGAGTGGGGAACCTAGGGCTCATCTAGACTACAATGAAGTGTCCAAAGAGGTGTTCGAAAGTGAGATCAGAAGAAGATACACCAATTCCCGCAGAATTTGCATATCCCTTTTCAACACTTCAGCGTAGTCTAGACATAGCCCTACAGCCCACAGCAAGGGAGAGAACATGAATGACGTAAGAAGAGTGCAGAGCAATATAGCACCACTGAGGCACAGTAGCAGGAGCAGCACATAGGGAAAGGAGAGGCTTAGGACTACAGAGGCGCACACTAGAGATAAAGCAACAAAAATGGTGAAGGGACAGCATGGAGAAATGAAATGAAATTTAATATTGATAAATGTAAAGTAATGCCCATTGGAAAAATAATCCCAACTATACATACAATATGATGAGGACTAATTTAGCTACAACTACTCAAGAGAGAAATCTTGGAGTCACTGCGGATAGTTCTCTGAAAACATTCACTCAGTGTGCAACGGCAGTCAAAAAAGCAAACGGAACACTAGGAATCATTTAAAAAGGGATAGAGAGTATGACAGAGAATCTCTTATTGCCTCTATATAAATCCATGGTGCACATCTGCGTACACCTCATCTCAAAAAATATATATTGGCATTGGAAAAGGTACAGAGAAGGGCAACCAAAATCATTAGGGGTTTGGAATGGGCCGTATATGAAGAGAGATTCAACAGACTAGGACTTTTTAGCTTAGAGAAGAGGAGGCTAAGGAGGGATATTATAGCGGTCTATAAAATCATGACTAGTGTGGAAAAAAGTGAATAAGGAAAAGTTATTTCCTTACTGCCATAAGAACTAGGGATCACCAAATGAAATTAATAGGTAGCAGGTTTAAAAACAAACAAAATGAAGTTTTTCATCACGCAGCGCACAGTCAACCTGTGGAACTCTTTGCCAGAGGATGTTATGAAGACTAGGACTTCAACAGGATTTTAAAAAAGAGCTAGATAAATTCATGGAGGTTAGTTAGGTCCATCAATTGCTATTGGTCAGGATGGGTAGGAATGTTGTCCTTAGCCTCTGTTTGTCGATGGCAAGAGAGGGATCACATGAGGATTACCTGTCATGTTCACTCTCTCTGGGATATCGGGCATTGGCCACTGTCAGCAGACAGGATACTGGGTTGGATGGACCTTCGGTCTGACCCAGTATGGCTGTTTTTATGTGCTTATATTCTTAGAAAGAGGAAGAAAATAGAGAAAAATAAGTGCAAAGATGGAAAAAGAGAAGGAACTGAAAAACAAAGGCAAAAGGAAAAAAACACCCGGAACGACAGTGGGGAAAACGAACATCACAGCATGACAAAAATTAGACAGATAAAAATCATGTAACAGATGAGATGCAGCAATTGCTCTGGGAAGTAGAAAAGTGTCATGGAAGACACTTCATGCTATTGTTACAAAAAGGACACTGACTTAATCATGGACTACTACTGTACCAACATAGATAGTGACAAACTTCCTGAAAAGTTTACGCTCTAAATCAGGGGTGGGCAAGCTTTTGGTAAAGTGGTCAAAGGCCACACTTTTCTGTGGAGGAGTGAAGGGGTTAATTGGGGAAGAAATCTGTGTGTGACGTATAGGGGTGGTAAGGCACACATTCTTTCCCCCCTGCTCTCCCCCTCCCAATATCTGAGGAGCCAGAAGCAAGCCTCTAGGAACACACGCCATTTAAGATAAGCGGTAGTGCCACTGTAACAAAGACAAGTTATAGATAAGGGCCGGAACGCATAACAATCTTGTTTACCCAGATATACTGATCATGTAAACAAGGTCAAAGGACAAGTAGTAGCAAATGGATAGTTAACAGCTGAGCCATACATTAGCAAGTAATACGTAACCCCCAGAAATTTCCAAACTGCAAAACAAGGTAGAGACACTGTATTTAAAGCTGCACCACAGTATAGCAATTTGAACCTCACCGATGGACTCTGATACTGGTGCCTCGGAAGCCGAGACGACCTACCGCTCGTCCGCAGCTGAAACGGGGTTCCCAGCTTGCAGAAGGGACGTAAGACGCCGCTTTTCCTATCATGTTTTCCTTTTAGTTAAGGTGTACAGTTGAAAACTGTCAGGAAAGGAACTGCTTGTGTTTGACAGATACTGGTGCAGCGTGTTTTGTACTTAGAGAACCCAGTGTCGGACCTGAGAATTACTCTTGCCAGCAACAAAGGGGTGCGGGGTCTAGGTTGGGTGCAGAAGGGCGCATGGGGTAAGGGACTGGGGTTCAGGAGATGGTGTAGGGACTGAATGTTTGGGTGGAGGAGGGCATTGTGACCTCTAGGGATTGGGGTGTAGGGTCAGGGAGGAAGTGTGGGTGCAGGAGAGGATTCTGGCCTGGGGGAGGGGTGTAGGACTGAGTACAGTGTCTGGGAGGGAGTTGTCACCTGGGGCAGAGGGTTTGATGGTGATCTGGGAAAGGGAGCTGGGGTGCAGAAGGGGTTGGGGTGCCAGAGGCAGGTGCTGGCTGGGAGGAGTGTAGCCAGACAGGAACCCCCCCCGTAACATCCATTTTTGCTTGCCTGGAGCATACAGGGCACACAGAGCAGTAAAAGCCTTTAACAGAAGGCCCGGATATGCAGGCTGCTGTGACCCTGAATGGCTGTAAACAGAGATACGCCAATTGCTGATCAAGAGGCTGTAGAGGAGTGCCCTTGACTGAAACCTATATTGATACGAACACACACTGTCCGCGGGGGGGGAGGAATCTCCCGCCCAGTAAAAAAAAAAAGTGTCTAGTACTCACAATTCAGTTCTCTCTCTTGCAAGTGTAAATTAAGTTGATACTTGCTTGTAAGAACTGGCGTCACAAAGACAAACCAACACAATTTGGCATCTTAGATAAGAAAGAGGATATGGGCCCCTATGGGTATAAAGATGGGTCCAGCAGCACATTTACTCTGAGTGTCAATCTACCATCTATCTGCTGGTCGGGTTAGGTGTTTGACCTCCCGAGGTTCCACGGGACGCCCACCTCGTATTCGTCTTTCCTAGGAATTGAGGGACCGGCCCTGGCTTGACCCGCTGGAGTCGAGAGGCACAGAAGGGGGTAAAAATTGTACCTGGATGTGGTCCTTTGTCTTAAGTGTACACATAGACTTAGAGATCTTTAAAGATTAAGCTGTCACTTGCTACCATGATTTCTATCTTCTATCTTTATTTTCTTTGTAACCATTTTTAAGATCTGTATTTGCTAGCAGTTAAGAAATAGAGCAATAGCCATTGTAACCACATGCTTTATAAGCCTTTTTAATAAACCTGTAACTGGTTAAGTTTTAACCTGACTCCTTCAGTTGCTGTAACAGAACCAAGCACAATTTAAAAGAACTTCAGCCGGTCATAAGGGACAGGTATAGGGGGAACTTGAGCGTTGGATCGTGTCGCTTCCAGAGGACAGATCCGTTGGGGCATCTCTCAGCCTCCCTGGCTGCCCACTGCGAAGGCATCCTGTATCCTAGCAGTTGAAATCTGAGATGTAATAAGCTCTTCCTATAAACTCTGGGGCGTCCGTCAGCCTGTTGGCTGCCCTCCGCGACGGGACCCCGGTCCTAGCGGTAAAGGCATAGACGTTAAACTTTCCGGGCGCCCTTCAGCCTCCTAGGCTGCTCGCTGCGACGGGACCTTGTGTCTTAGCAGTTAAAGACTTGGGTGTCTCATACACACACACACACACACACACACACACACTGACCTGACCGTCGGCTGACAGAGGAGTTTACCTAAATGTCTCCTGGCCAGCAGGCTGCAGCACCCTCAAGGCAGGCCAGGCTCCCTGCATGCTGCAGCACTAGCCCATTTGAAAATACAGGCTGCTCCCTCCACATGGCTCTCAATTACGGGTGGAGGAAGAGGCTTGCACTGCCCCAGTCTCTCAGACCAATCTCTCAGCTCTGATTAGCTGGCTGTTTCCAGCCAATAGGAGCTAAGAGATTGGCTGAGGTCAGTTCTTATTGGCCAGTTGTTTCTGGCCAACAGGAGCTGAAGATTGGGCTGGGGGCAAGGAGATCATATGAAGCCTCCCGTTCACTGCAGAGCAGAGCAACACAGGGACTGTGTTTTAAACCATGCAGCCGCATGTGCCTGAGGATCCCAGCAGGATGGTCCACAGGCTGGATCCTGTGGCTTGGTGGCCATACTTTGCCCAGCCCTGTTCTAAATCACACTTTTTGTGTGTGAATTTTACGATCAATTTATCGCCTATATCTTTCATAAATTAATCTGATTAAAACATGGTTGATGTACATCATTAGGATTTTTTTAATTAACTGCTAGGCTATACAATGCTAAAGTGACAATAATATTGCTAGTGTCTTACTGTAGAACAATAGTGGGCAACCTGTGGCCCACTGGGATTCCACCTGAAATCCATTCTCTGCACCACCACAGCTACATTATAGTCGTACAAAATTGTTGCTACTTAGTATAACAATTTTGGACAAGCATTTCAATTTCTGCATTGAGAAGGTGGTGGTGTAAGCCTATTAGAAGCTGACTATTCTTCACAGCCTCCACCAATGAAGTAATTATAAACAAATCATTATACACAGAGAATACAATGATAAAACTAAAACAGAAAAATGTACTAGACTGTATCTAGTACAATTTCATTTTCAAGAAGAAGATTGAAACCATGTCAAGAAACGTTAGCCTGACAGATAATGACATAGATGAATCTCCTCCTGTCACAATTCTGAAAATAGAGATTAATTCAGAACTATAAAAGTGAGAATGTTATGAGACGCATGGAAAAAGACATTGGTTGGCATATGATGTTGACAGCTTTGATGTTCTGCACTTGGTGTCAGCAGTATGATAAAAGCAAGTGGATTAGCAAAAATCATTTTCAGAGTGGATGAAGTACATTGCAACTACACATTGTGGAAGCTCATTAAGTCTTCGCAGCAAAGAAAAATACTGAAAGAGTATTCACAGCCAATTGAACAAAAATATATAACAAACCAGGAGATAAATATGTAGACATTATGAAGTAGGAAGAAACGGACCAAATGCGTGAACTGTTCTGTACTTATTTTGATACCGTTAAAACACAGAGGCCATTTTCTTCAGCCTGAGGCCATTACAAAAAAATCACAAGTCATCAAAAAAGAATGCAGTGACTAAGTAGGTCTTTTTTAGATACTATCATCCATAAGTAAAGCAATACTATGCCCAACGTTACATAAATATTTGATTTTTGTTAATTGATTTTCAAAAGAGATATAGAGTACAGCCGGTCCCCGAGTTACGAACGCATCGACTTACGACCATTCGTATTTACGACCAACCTCCTATACAGCCGGTCCCCGAGTTACGAACAAAAACCTCACTTACCAACAGCGCAGCCAAACGTAAGTGAATGTAATCCGACTTACGAACAGATCGAATTACGACCTAGTGTTTGGTATGTAACTCGTTCGTAGGTCGGGGACCAGTTTGACCCCTCCCCATCACTAATGGGCTTCTTACCTGAAAATCAGTCAGTGTTCCTGGAACTAAAAGGAATACCAAAATGATCATTTGATTATGAAAATATCTCCTGAGCAGATGAAAGTTTAGAGGGGGAACTGCTGATAAATGCTGTCTTAGAAACTACTACAGGCAGGAAGACAGGAATACTACCATAACTGCCAAGAGAGTCCTCTCACTTGACAGGCGTCTTGCTCCTTCTCAGTTGTGGGCCACCTCAGTGAGGGTTTTTTTTGTTTGTTTATTTTGCTTCTATCTTGTGTTCAGCCCGACTGATTTTTCTGTGGGTCAGTGGTCCCAAAAAGGGTTCCCCGCCCTTGCTCTAGTAAGATGTCTTTGAGAAGTTTCGATGCAGCTTGCAGGGATTTTACTTTTAACGCTGTACCTTTTAATTTATTTTAACTAACCTCATTTTTGTGTATTTCCCCTTGCTGAAATTAAATGCCATAATGTTGGGCTACTGCTGTTTTTTTTCTGCCACAGAGATATTAAATTTATTTATATTATGGTCACCATTTCCAAGCGATCCATCTATATTCACCTCTTGGAGCAGATCCTTCACTCCACTTAGGACTCAATCAAGAATTGCCTCTCCTCTTGTGGGTGTGCAGGCAGTCTGGCATCTGTGGGGGAAGAGAGCTGGGCCTGCTGCGGCCAGGCCTCGGCCCAGCCCATTTCTCCAGTGGCCAGAGGGAGATACCCAGGGCTGCCAAAGTCAGGGGGAAGTGAGGAGAGCTGGGGCTGGTGTGGCCTCAGCCTTGCCCGGCAGCCAGGGACAGGGAGCTAAGGCTGGCCAGGGCTGCCACGCCTCGGCATGGCCCTCTCAGGCAGCCAAGGGGGAGAGCCGGGGCTGACTACCCCATGGGGGGGGGGGTGAGAGTAGCAAGCAGGGGGCGCAGCCCCCTACTTTTTTATTAAAAAATGAAAATGTTATCTTTGTACTTTATTTTATTTCAATTTCCAGACAGACCTTGACAAAACTCACAAATAAAAAAAATTAATTCAGTATATAATACATTCATCATCCATTTTCTGACGTAATAAAAATGTAAACTTAAAAATCTGAATAAATGTAAATTAAGCTATGTAATTGCTTAAATATATGTGCATTAATATAATGTATCCATCTAGTTAGCAGAAAGAAGTATCCAATTTAATATAAAGGCAATATTTAGTTGTAAATTAACATGTTTTAATAGTTAACCACCTGTGGAACTCAACCTTTTTTTTTAGGAAAAAAACTGAAGAGTACTGTAGAACATGATTAAACTTGATTATTTAAATTGAAGTTTCCTGCCTGTTGATTTAAATCATGATGCGAATTGATTATATAAGTTGCTTTGACTTAATCCACCCTAGAAACAATTTACTCACTTATCTTTTGTTTCTGTCACACTTTACAAGGATACAATGGGATGCAATGAGGAGGCTACACTTCTCTTAGTATTCTACTCAGTCTTTTTTTAGACCCAGGAAATATATGTGTGTTTTTTATAGTCTCATGGCAGCAAGCAAACAGGGGGAGTTTCTTGAGGAACTAAAATAGTAAAATTACATCTACACTCAGGAAGTTAGCTACCACCAAATAACTGAATAGTTGAATAACCACATGAATTCTTAGTGGTTACTCAACTATTCTATAGTCCCCAGAGGCAGGGAGGCAGCCAATCTGGCCCCATTCCTGAGGAGCCCCCTGCCACCCCACATTGCTGCCTCTGTATCAGCCTCCCTCTGCAGGGAGGTCGGACCCCCTCCCACCCCACAGACAGGAGCTGCTTTGCTTTGCAGCAGCCTCCCCCTCCCCGCTCTGATAAAGGCAGCAGCATGGGGGGGGGGGGGGTCAGGTGGTACTGCCAAGCCAGTGCTCAGGGGGAACTGGCTTTTAAGCCTGCTTCCCCCAGCACCAGCTCCTGCTTTCCGCCGCCTGCTTTCCGCCGCCTTGCTGCCTCCGAGGCAGAGGCAACAAAGGAGCAGGGATGCGATAAGCCTAGGCTTATCGGTTAATCATATAATAGACTACTCATTTACATCCCCAGTTTATACTACAGAGTTCTTGCTGACATACAGCCACCACTTTAATATCCACATTATGCTCCCTGTGTTGACAAAGTGCATCCACACTAACAGTTCTTGCATCGACAAAGAACAACATACTGCGGGTAACTATACCACTGTGAACTGACTGTAGGATGCTTTGGGAAGGCTTTGCAATATCTCATGGAGCAGTGTGTGTCACATGATGCAGGTTTCTCAAACCCATCATTCCATGGGCATCCCACTAGATTGCCAGTTGCTTTTCCACTGAAATGTGAGGGGAATGGAAGGAGGAGGAAATGTGTATGACTAGAAGAGTGTGTGGGGAGGAGTACGCATATTGGAGGAAAGTGTGTTGACATTCTTTTTAAATTCTTACAGCAGCTGGAAGCAACCAATCCTAAGGTGGGGAAAAGGAGCACCCCACACACAAAACAGTCACTGCCTCCTTTCCCAGCTTTGCAAGACTTAGCTGTCTCTCCTGCCTCACCCATTCTGCCTGCTGCTATGTTCCTAGTGCCAAGAAAAGCAGAATTCCACATGAATAATTCTGTGATTCCCTCCAAGTTCTTCTACATCCTCCTTCATGCACAAATCAAAAATCCACATCTCCTTTGTACTCCAGGCAGGTGAGTATGTTGCTGTTTTCCTGCTCACCATGCTCAGTATATGAGCTCTCCGGACTGAGAAAGGTCAAAGCTTCATGGAGCTCTGAAGCGAGGAATGGGTGGTTTGCATGCCTGCAAGGCAGTAGAGGTCACAACAGGAATCAGAGCAATCACTACAGACCCATGCTGTCCAACACGCTAGCCACTAGCCACATGTGGCTCTTTGGCGGGTTGAGTGTGGCTAGTTCACTATAGCAGCTTTAGAACTGGTTGAACATCACAACTATAAAAGTTGTGAAATACTATTGGAGGCCAGTTACATCAACAATGTAACAATGAAGCTCTGTTGCTTTAACTTTCATCACTAAAAGCTCTATGCTTCTTGTTTTCCAAAAAAAATAAAACCATCTTGACAAGAGAGTTTTGACACAAAAACATCATTACAGTGTGTACACCTACACTGTTGAAAGCAAAAGCTGCCTTTTGGCAACAAAATTCTATAGTGTGGACAAAACCTAGCAGTTTGAGGTGTCCCTTAAAAAAAGAAATAGTATGCTTATTCACTAGTCTTAACTATTGGTTTTCTTTCTTTCCCTACTGTGTACCATATTAGTCGCTGAGACTTATAAACTTCATCAATATAGAGAGTCTGATCTTCTAAATTGACCAAATATTGCTCTCTGGTTGACTCCAGTACTCCACCAGAATGATTACTCCACCAGAATGAGAAGATTAATGTAATTTGATAGACAGCACCACCGATCAATGCAGCACTGTGTGGGCACTGCAGTAATTCAACCTAAACTACATTGATTCCAGCTACATTATTCATCCAACTGGAATAGCAGAACCTGGGCTGACTTAACAAGATAGTATAAACAGGGCCTTAGTGCACATGAGATTATGCAGATCAACAACTCAGCTTGCCATGGACTATCAGACTCTGCAGACAAGTCCTTAACCAGGAGCTCAAGAACAACAGTCTTGACTAGTACGAAAGTGGCTAAGATAATAACTACAGGTTGAATCTCTCTAGTCTGGCACCCTCAGGACCTGACTGGTTCCAAACAAGAGTATTTTCCAGACCGCTGGAGGTCAATATTATCTAACAGCAGACACAACACTTCCACTGCTTATTGTGCACTAAATAACAGCACAGAACATTGAGAGTTAGGACTGGTGGCTGTAAACAAATTTTATGGGACCATCGGAAACTTGGCCACACCCATGAAAAGTGTATATCCAGCTGACTAAACTCATTCTGGACAATAGGGGTTTCTGGGCCAGAGAGATTCAACCTGTATATCAAGTTTCCAAGCGTGTCAAGTATGAACTTGATGCTTCTAAAAGCCTGGCCACACTGAAAACTGAATCTCATGAAGTTAATACAATTGCTGTGGCTTCTCTCTGAACGCAAGTCAACTGTACTTATTAAGTAATAATAGAGAGAACAAATTCATGAAAGTGGCATTGGGGTTGATAGTACATATCAGCTACTTAAGGATAAAAACAATACCAGGATGTTTTAAGTATATCCCCTTCACCCAAGCAAATAAAAGATGCACTACAAAACCAATAAAATTCAGCATTACAGTTATAGTCCCAAAAAAATCTAACACACCTTAAGATAGGAAGATACACTTAAGACAAACAACCTTACCTCCACCCAGTAGTGACACCATGAAGCACACATGTAACTGGAATTATGCATACTCTTCATAGTCCCAGATCACACAAAATAAATTTAAATACAATCATTTTTTCCAGTTTTCTTTATAGTGTCACTATAGGGAAAACGTGTTTGATTTTAAGGAGATGGAAATATAACCTATGTGGGAGGAGGACCAAAAAAGAAACCAAAGAAGAAAAAAAAGGGGCTAGTAGAGAGAAGCCTCAATTAGGGATGTTAAATTTTGATTAATCAACTGACCAAGTAGTCGATGGAATTTCCATCGCCTACTCGATTAGTCGATAAGGGGGCCACTCACTATCTCACTGTGGGTTCCCTCTGCCTCTCTCCCTCTGAAATGTTCAGGAGCCAACCCCAGCGCTTGTATATTTCAAAGGGAGAGAGAGGCAGCCATTTCCACTGCTTTTCTGCCTTTGAAATGCACAAAAGCCAAGGCAGCTCCTATACAGTAAGTCCTCATTTAACACTATAGATGCGTTTCTGAAAATGTTCGTGATAAGCGAAAACGTGCTATGCAGGATCAATTTTCCCATTAAAAATAATGGAAAAGGTAGGGGTTGCATTTCAGGTGGTGGTGGCAAAGTCAATTTTTTGTTGGTGCTCGATCATCAATGTCAACATTAGATATCTAGCAACACAAGGTATCTAGCAATACAAGTCACTGCAGTTTGTTAAAACACAAAGATAAACACGTGAATGGAACGGAGGAGCGCTGTGACCACATGTATTCATCCGCTCATGTGTATTACCGCTGTTTTCACCAACTTATACCGCCACACGAAGTTGTCCGCCAGTTGATTATTTTCGTGTTATTTCGGGGACGGTCGTGTTATTTGAAAAAGTTCCCTTAAAAAAAGAAATTGTGCTATTGCGAAAACGTGTTAAGTGGGCACGTGTTAAGGGAGTAATTACTGTTCATTTCAAAGCGAGAGAGGCAGCAGGAACCTGCGCCAGTGAGAGCAAAGCAGTCCCTGCTGACACGGGCTCCCCTCTGTGCCTCTTCCTTTGAAATGTAAAAAGAGCCACAGGCAGCTCTTATATATTCCAAATGGAGAAGAGCAGCAATGGGACCAGCACTGTGGGACTGTTTCAATGCCCGCTCACGCCGTTTCCCCACTGCCCCCTGCCTCCCTTGCCCCCTGCAAACATGGTACTGGGGAGGGGGAACGGCTTTTAAGCCGGCTCCCCCCAGCACCAGCTCATTCTTTCCCCCCTTGCTGTCTCTCTCTGATAGAGGCAGTGGGGGAGGAGGGAAGCAACTAGCCGAGTCCCTACTCTACTACCCAATAAGCATTGGCTTATTGGGTAGTCGACTAGTCGCTTACATCCCTAGCCTCAATATGATGACCAAGGAATTCAATGGGCTAATCACTAAATCTTTTACAGGTGTTTAGGTGGGGGAGTCCAGCCTGCCCCTTCCAGAATCATGACAAGACAGAGGTTGCTCTTTTCTCTCAGCAGCCAAGGGACAGTAAGGGGAGGCTCAAAGTTTGCCAGAGCGCTATTATGGACAAACCCAAGGCTGGAAACAGTGAACGGCAAAAAGTCAACATCCCACAAGCACCATACACAGATTAAAAAAAACATTTTGTCACCATTTGCTACCTATAGACTAGCCCCAAGTTTGTGGAATACGCTTTTGGCACCAGCACAGACCTTTAGTAAGTGTGTACACAGCAAATGTTTCAAGCCATGTGTGAAATCATTAACAGCCTTTGCTATCACAGAAAAGCAGAGATTAGAGTACCTGGTCTTATTTAATGTTTGTACAGTACTTTGAAAATAAAAAGTGCTATATAAATGCTAAGTAGTAGTGTCCTCAAGTGATCACCTATTTAAATATTCATCAGGTCCAAACCTGCTTAGCTACTGTATATCAGATAAAAAATAAGGAATTTTCAGGTTGGGTGGCCATTCCCTTTTTATTTGCTACAAGTACTATAGTTTATTAATACCAGAATGAATTTGTATTACTGAGTTTATAATGTTAAATTTAAAATATTATGTATACATAACACCCTACATATGAAAAGTTGAAGATAGTATTGCCAAGAGTATTGAGTAGTGCTCATCCTAAGAAAGAATTATCAATTCTGCTAGGGCATTCTTATTCACTACAAAACACTTTTTTAAAATCTGAGGCTCCTCTCAACATACCCAAATACACTCACCGCTTCAGTCTCACAGTATTAGACTACTCAAAAATAGCTGTTATGAATTAAGTCACAGACAGATCCCTGAAAATAATCCACTTTCTTCTCACACTCCTGCATGGGCCACTAACATTAATTTATAAAACTTCTCACCACTTACATAGAGTTCTTCAACTATCTAAGTCTTGTAAAAAGCTGGTAAGCATAATCAGGTAAGAAACAGAGTCGTTACATGGCTTTCCTTGGGGTCCTACAGAAGGATATAGGAGAGCTGAATATAGACCAGTGATGAGCAACCTAAGCTAGTGAGTGTGCTGCATGAGTGGCCCTCCTTCTCAGTGGGCCAAAAGATTGTTGTAACCAAGATGGTCTCCCAGGATAGTGTAGTTTGCTAACTACATTTGCGTACTTCAAATATGGGGGGTGTGCCAATTGAACTGTAGCAGCATAGCTCTCACAGTCAATGCAGGGTGCAATCAGCACACACTTCACATTCCCTTGCTTTATGTGCACATAACTTCAGAAATAGCAGTAGGAAAAAAAACTATGTGGATGGAAACCAACACCAAGTGGCAACCCTGCGCACGGGAAACAGTAAACATCTCTCGAGACATACATAGAACCTGATGGGCTGCATGTGGCTCACGGGCTACAAGTTGTCCACCGCTGGTAGAGACAGTTTAGAAGGACAATGTGAATGGAGCCTTAAACAGTGATTTAGAATTAAACATTTCAATCTTAAAACTATAACTCTTTCTATGCTGTGATGCTGCAGTTTAGCAAGGGAATGGGGAAGATTTTCCAAGGTACAAAGAGCAGATGTGCACACACCATGGCACCTTTGAAAACTTCCCCCATAACCTGTTACAATCCAGGAAACAGATTCAGGGCAATAAAAACCTCACTCGCTAAATATTTCTTACCCACAATATACTATATACATAGTAATATAACAAGTACATAGTGCATATCATAGCAGCATCCCCTGCCCCTCAGAGATGGCTGGACTCGGCTCCCTACTCCAGGCATTATGGCCTCACGAGTCACAGCCCCCGCCATCCAGGTTTTGCCAAGACATTCCACTTTTGTGCCAGGTTGTAACATTATTTATACATGAAGCTCCTGAGTCCATCACTCAAATTTGTCCTGGATGGCCCCTTCAATATCAGACTAGAAGGATGGCTGGGCAAAGCTAAACAGTCTTGCAATCCCATGAACCACATAGCAACACCTGGAGTGGAGGAGAGTGAGGAGACACTGCTGTCTGTGTGTGTGCATTAAACAGTGTAGACAGTTTCTTCCACTAGGAAGATAGCCCCCCCATATGTAACCAATGTTGAATCAATACTACATAAGTAAAATCTTTATTTAAATAATGGTGAAGAGAGCAAAAGTCTTTTACTCTTAATTATTAGTTTTGACTTCCTTATAATTTGATCTGCAAGTAATTTGTTAAAAGGACTGAAAGTTTACCCAACTTTTCTGAAACCTCTCTAAGTACTTTCATCCTTGACTAAAATTATATTTTTTTAACATGTTACAGCACTATTTCAGTGAATCAAGATACAACTTGTAATCTACGGACACTATTGATCAATAAGGCCACTCGCATGTAGACATTTGCAGGTCTGGAGAATATTCACAAGCTTATGTTGCAGGTATGATTTCCTTTGTTCTCTTCATACAAGTGACCTTCTTTAACTGTTTCTCTCTCTCTCTCTCACACACACACACACACACTCCCAGATGTTGCACACGCAGGTAAGGCCATGGGGAAAAGCTACACATTGGATTATTTAAGAACATAAAATTATCCATATGTATAACCAATACACTAAGAGGTAGATTTTTTCATGATCTCTTTGCACAATTGCAGCATTGTGTATTGCTCCGTTTATCCCAAATAAAAAAAAGGCAACAAAGCATTGGTATGAAGATTATGGGTCCTAGCTATTATTATACATCTAAAAAAAGTCGTTATAAAACAAAATTAAATCAATACAAATTAGGGATGTCAACATGTAGTTGAATACAAGATTAGCTGATAATCTTGGGTTTATCAATTAATCTTATCAACCACACACACTCCCACACCCCTTGCTGTCTCCATATAAAGGGAAGCAGCCCAGGGCAGCAAACAGGTAGCTGGTCTGCGCAGGAAGCTGTTTTTTAAACCAGCTGCCTTTACAGATCAGCTCCCACCTGCCACCCTGTGCTACTGCCTCTGATACTGAGGCAGCAGCATGGGATGGCAGGAGGCTTGCCGGGAGCGGGGCCAGGAGTGCACTGGCTGCTGGCCCCACTACTGGGGTCTACAAAATAGTTGTGTAACCACTACAATTTGATGCAGTTCCATGACGTGTCAATTAATCGCTATCTAACATCCCTAGTACAAATACTGAACCATTATGGTAAGTGTTAAATATAGCAAAATTAGTACAATACCAATACTACACATGTACCTCTATGATTATAAATGTTATAAGATAGTATATAATCTTGTAATTAAACATTGTAATGCATTAGAATGGACAGAATTAAGGCAGACAATGCAAGATTAATTTTGGAATTTCATGATTTTGAGTATTTTACCAGTCAATCTCAACTTTCTATTAACAATAGCAGAACTGGCAAGAACTGCTGGCCCTGCTCCCGGGTCAGGTAGGGAGCTGCTCCAGCCCTACAGTTAACTGGAACCAGTAAGCACTACCCATTTAGGGTGATGCTTACCAGTTTACCAAACCCAATGTTAATTAGGAATATGAAAGGTTGAGGGAGGTTTTTTTCCTTTGTTTTCATTGAAATACCTATAAACCAACATTATTTTATGGAGTCTGTCGATAAGCTTATCGGGTAGTCGAGTAGACTACTCGCATTTCCACACACACACTTCCTGCTGCTTCTGTATCAGAGGCAAGGCGGGGAGGAATAAGTGGGGAGCAGGAGCTAGTGCTGAGGAGAGCCGGCTGAAAAGCTGGTTCCCGCTAGCGGCAGCTCCATGATGCTGTTTGACCCTCCCCTCGGGCTGCTACCTCCATCGGAGAACAGGGACCCTCAGCGGACAGGAGCTGCTGTGGCGAAGTAGGCTCTGTCCGCTGCCAGCTGGCCACAGACAGGGGCTGCTGGCAGAGCAGCCTCTGTTTGTGGCGGCCAGGGCTGGCAGCCAACAGAGATGGGGCTGCTTGACCCGGTGCAGCTCTGCAGTTTAAATGTAATAGGAGCCAAGCTGCCTACACACCTGGCTCTTACTACATTTGAACTGCAGAGCCACAGCAGGGGTAGCTCCTTCTAAGCACTTTCCCTTATCGACTAATCACATAGTCAATACAAACTATATTGATTACACAGTTACCCGCCTCTAAATATTCTTAGTCTGTTCTAGCCATGATGTATGTGTATCTACCACTAACATCAAAACAGCATTACAAAAGTGATTTTAAGATAAGCCATAATGTGTAAATAGTACATCGCCACTTGACAGATCTTACATTACATGTTTTTCAAGTGCTATACAGGAAACCTCCAAGATGCGACCGCCTGAGTTGTGACCCCCTGCACTTACAATCATTTTTGTAAGGGCAGAAGGTGTCGAAAACCCCCGACTCATGTCCTTGGCCCACATTTACGATGCCGATCGTAAATGAGGGTTCGAATTACAACGCCCCAAACTTGCAATGCTTCCCCAGGAACCAATCACGTCACAAGTCGGGAGCTGCCTGTATTTTAGTGATATATCATGGAAAGATACATTACAAAACTGTATCAAAATTGGAGCTTCCAGTGAACAAAGTATTTTACTACAGTAGGCTACTGACTACATCAGAAACACATATCTGTTAAATATATGAATGGTAAGTGACTAATATTTTAGGATTATGTTTTTAAAGAACTGAATTTCAGCACTGATTCTCATATGTTATAACAGGAGACAGACATACAATTACTTGATAAATACAAATGTATTGGTCATCATTTTACTCCTGTGAAAATTCTGCATGCCTGCAGTACAGCAGAAAAATACCCCGTTGCAGAATCCCTTGGCTTCCTTGCAGAATATGTTTTCTGTAGAGAAGCAAAGAAAAGTTGCACCAGCCAGTGTACACTGACCTGTACCAGCAGCTCAGAAGTGTCTGTCCAGGGAGGAGGAAAAGACGTGTCTGAGGATACCCTGGCCACCCAGGGATGTTAGCCCCAGCAAGGGAGGAGGGTGAAGGAGGACTGAGATGAGCTCCCCTCCCACTACCTTGCACAGAGCAGCTGAGGATGGGTCATATCAAGTACCAGAAATTTCCACTGGCTGCAGGAAGCTGTGCACCATGGAGGTACCAGGTGCAAGGGGAGTTCTAGGTGCCAGGGAGGGGGTCCAGGTGCCTGGGGGTTGGGCAGACAGGGGGAGCAGCTCCCTGTACAGTGATACCTCCCACACAACCATGTAACCCTCCCTCCCATATCAAGTGGGATGATCTGAGACCATGCCAGTTACAAGATCAAGAACACATATTCCTGTTCATCCAGAAATATAATTTATGCCATCATGTGCCTAAAGTGTCCATCTGCTATGTACATTGGACAAACATCTCAGACACTTCGCCAAAGAATCAATGCACACAAAACAGACATAAGACTCTCTCACAGAGAGAAAGCTGTTGCTTGCCATTTCAGCCAGACGGATCATTCCCTCAATGACCTTAAAACATGCATATTGCTTCAAAGAGACTTTAACTCCAGACTTCAACGAGAAGCTTCAGAATTGTCATTCATGCTTAAATTTGACACTTTATGTATGGGTTTAAACAAAGACTCTAATTATCTCACCCATTACAAAGATAGCTTCCCCAGTTATCACCCCTAATGTCATTACCTCACAGAAACTTCCCCTATTATCACCCCTATGTCATTACCTCACAGAAACTAACCTTCCCCCCTCACCTCCACTCTGTTCTAAAATTTGATTTGTCAATTTCACATGTGTTCATTTTTTTGATTGTATCACTTTGGTATATATGGTTTTGCCAATTTTCTTCTGGCCCACGAAAGCTCATCACCTAATAAACCATCCTGTTAGTCTTTAAAGTGCTACATAGTTCTGTCTTTTGTTTCAGCTATACCAGACTAACACGGCTGCATCTCTATCACTATTCACTAAGAAGTAAGGCATATTAATACCATATGTGAAAAAAGTGATCAGCACAAAGCAAGAACACAACAGACTGTAGGATCATGGATCATCTTGTGTCCCCATGTAATCATGTTTGCAGTGTTCATGCTGGTCTGGCCTCACATGTACCTGTTAACATAACATACTGGTTATGACCGTATACTACCTAAAGTTCATACTGGACCCCCAAAGGAAAAAAATTCCAAACTGACTGAAGGAGAATAACAAAATACAACACCACTAAAACCAATGGTTATAATACTAGTGCTGAATCTCTGAGTTTTCCAAGCAGAGTGAGGAAATAAAGCTACTTTAATTAGTGATCACTGTTATACAAGCAAGACCATCACTGGATCTAAGCCACATCATCAGAGGCTACTTCAACTGTGCATCCTCTAATGTGACATATGCCATCAAGAGCCAGCAATGCCCTTCTGCCACATATATTGGCCGAACTGGACAGTTTCTGTGGCAAAGGATAAATGGACACAAATCAGACATACATAAACCTGTAGGGGACCATTCCTGATGTTAATATTTTAACCTTCCTGACACTCAATCGTGGATTTAAAAGTAACCATTCTTCTACAAAGGAATTTCATTACCTACTCAATTACATAGAGAGACTGCTAAACTGGAATTCATTTAGAAATTTGATGCTGTTACCCTGGGCTTCAGTAAAGACATTAACTGGTTATCGCACTACAAAACCAATTTCCCCTGCCTTTGATATTTGCATTTCACATCAGTAGCTATCAATGGGACATATCCAGCACATTTTATTAGCTTCATTAACACAGGTCCTACAATTGACAGATAATTGTTTTTGCTGTTATATATCATGTATTCTGTTATTTCCACTCCAACTTGTTTTACCCATGAAACTTTATGGTCCTATATATTTTTGTTAGTCTCTAAGGTGGCACAGGACTACTTGTTTTTAAAGTTACAGACTAACACACCTATCCTCTGAGACTGTTACCAAAGTTACGCTTGATAGCAAAGTAGGTTCACTACATTTTTAATACTAAATGAATGAATACACAAGACAAATCTCTAACATTTCCATTTGGATGTAACTTACATGTTTGTTTTCTATCTTAAGTCTGCAGTATCCCTTTGTGCTTACAAAAATATTTAAGTTCTTGCATTATGTGGTCTATAAGACGGAGTCAAGTAGAAATTTCAAAGTACACTCTTCAATAGACACAGCTACCTTTTAAAAAAAAGATTAAAATACCCCTACGTTAAAAAAAATTAAGAGCAGTTTCTACTCTGCAGAATGACTGTGTAATGTCACCACCACCTTACTCAAGAAATCAGCTCCATAAACGTATTTAGAATTATATCTGCTTACTTCAGTACCAGCAATTACTTTTTACTATTCTGAATTCTTATTACTGTAGCATAACCAGAAAGGATTTGGGAAAACAAGCTGGAACACAAATCAACTGCCTCACAAATCAAACTGCAGCTGCAGAAGACAATGGTGTTTCACATATGTTAAAAAAAAAAAAAAGCACAACTGATGTCTGATGTAAAGGAAGACAAAATTTGACTTAAATATTCTTTTCAACTTCTCTCTATAGGAGGAATGATACTCACTTCTAACAAGGAGTGCCAGCCAGTGACAGTTGCAATATAACTGGTGCTGAGCATGTCTTAAACTACAACCATAGACCAGAAACGCACCAGTTAAATACCAATTCTGAAAAACTGTTTAAAATCTGCTTGAAGCTCTGATGCTACTATTAGAAGGTGGAGGAGTGAAGGAAAATATCATCATACCCCACAGACCAACAACAGTAGATCATCTTGAGTACAGATGCTAAGAATTTTTTAAGTACTAAGTGCAGTAAGATGAGGGTCTAAACTTAGTTTAGCCCATGCATCACGGGTCTGGTGTGAGCCTTAGGCAACAATGGTCAAGACTTTGCTAATTTAAAGCCAAGTTAAGCTGTGAGCAAGAGGCAGGCACTGCTCACACAACTTTGCAAGAACAGAGATGATATTGCAGACGAACTCACATGTAAAAGGTACTAGGAACAGGCCATAAACACATTCTAGATGGATGGCATCAAAACACCTCATTAGGAAACATCTTGGTACCAACACATTGCTCACAGTTAACAGGTACATACCAATCCAGATTCAGGATAAGGACTAAGATGACAGCATGATAGATAGCAATGTTTTTGAAGGAACCACGTATAATGGGTGGTATCTAGGTATGTTTGATGGCGGCAATCTCATACAATGGAAGTGATGCATAACTTGCTTATATCCATGTATCAAAGAGTATCCTAAAGGCAGTGGTTCCTAACCACTGGTTCGGGGACCAGCGGTGGGCCATGAATCCTTGCCTGTCAGGCCGCGGCACACTGTCAGGCCATGCTCCTACCTGCTAATGATCCCCGTCCACTGGGGTTTCCCATGCAGCAGCAGGGTGAGTGGCTCGGTGGGCAAACAGATGTGCTGCAGCTGGAGCCAGGGCTGCAGCGAGGCTGTCCCTACTAAGGCAGCCTCACCGTGGCCCCGGTTCTAGCTCCAGTGGCCACTACGTGGCCTGGCTGGCGGGACCGCATGATGCACAGCTGCAGTGCTTGGCCACAGCTGGGTGCCATGGCAGCCGGGCCCCTGTCGAGCATCGCAGTAGCCAAGCTCCACGCGGTGCTTGATCCCAGCTGAGCGCCACAGCAGCTGGGCTCCACGTGGCACTTTGCCCTCACCAATCACTACAGCTGCGCTCAGCAGGGGCCCAGCTGCGACAGTGCTCAGCTGAAGCACGGCAAGCTGCGGGCTCCGCACAGCCCTTCTGCCATGCAGGGAAGCACTCTGCACTCAGCTGGTGGCTGGAAGGCAGTAGCAGGGCTTGGTGAGGGGGGGTAGGGCAGGCACGGGGCTCTGGGGGCAAGGCTAGTGCTGAGAGGCTCTAGGGGTGGGGGGTGGCTGACACTCAGGGGCACTATGACATCCAGAATGGGGAGTGGGTTCTGGGGAGCTCTGGGGTCAGGGACAGTGAAGGGACTAGAGGGGCAGGGCTGGCACAGAGCTAGTACTGGGGACTGACACGGGGCTAACCTGGAGGGATTAGGTTCAGTGGGGCTCTGGAAACAGGAGGCTGGCACTGAGACGTTTGGGGCAAGGGGGCTGGCACTAGGGGACTCTGAGGGCGAGATGCTGGCACTGGGGGGTTGGGTGCAGGGGTCTCTGGGGTCAGTGGCTGGCACTGGGGGGGTAGTGGAGGGGTGAAGGGCTCTAGGCGTTAGGGCTGGCTCTGGGGCTTTTTATACCACGGACCGGAACCCATTCACAATCTTTTGGCAGGCGGGTAACATTTTATTTGTGTATCTGAATATTTATTATTTGCATGTGAATATGCAAATATACAAATAAAATGTTACAGGTCCGCCAAAGTTTGTGAATGGGTTTGCCAGTCCCCAATATAAAAAAGGTTGGGAACCATTGTCCTAAAGGGGTTGTCTTTGTCTGGCCTAGGAGGCAGTAGAGAGTCCCACCTCTCACTGAGCTGGTCCACTGCAACAAGCACACACATGTTAGCATAGATGTAGACATCTGATCCGGGGAGCTAGGACCATGCTTCATCGACAACCAACCTGGCCAGTCTGATCTCCTGTACAATTAAGGTCACAAAAACTCGCCCAAAATAATTCCTAGAAAACATCTTTTAGAAAAACACAAACAATTTTGATTTAAAAAAATAGCCAGATATAGACAATCAACCAAAACTTCTAATCCGCATTTGTCTAGCTTCAATTTCCAACCGCTGGATCCTTTTATACTTTTCTCTGCCAGATTGAAGAGCCCATTAAATATTTATTCACCATGCAGTTTCTTACAGACTGTAATCAAGTCACCCCCCAACTTCCTCTTTGTTGAATTAAACAAGTGTTGAATTAAAAAAATCTATAACTACAAGGGATGATTTTTAATCCTCTAATTATTCTCATGGCTCTTCTCTGAAACCGCTTTAAAACATTTTTCTTGAATCATGGATGCCAGAACTAAATATTCCAATATTCAAGCAGCAGTTGCACTAGTGCCAAGTTCAAAAGGAAAGATAACCTCTCTACTTTCATATAACTATATCTATATATTGCATAATAAGAAACTAAAAATAAAAAAATGAAGATGAAATTATAAACTACTTGCCTGAAAACTTTGTTAATTTCAATTTATAAATTGCTGATCTTCTTGAATACAGTTTCTATTAAAAATTACTTTTAGTACCTAACTTCTGGTGGCCAAAAGTCATGACCTTTTGTCCTAGAATAGTGTTAAAAGATAATTTCTGAAATTAGTACCTTTACTCCTTAGCCAAGCATCTGCAGAGAAGCAGTCCTAGCAAGACACCACAGCTTCTTAGTTTGATCAATGATTCCATAAAAGAACATCAGGTAATTTCAAAGGCAATCCAAGTTTGTAGGAACAGAAAGTTAACAGATCAGCAGATTTATAGTCTTCCCATAGATTGCTATTTTCTCCAGAAACTGAACTTTGAATGAAAATTTGAAGGGAAAAAAAAGTATAGGTTTAACAGTATATAAGCTCCAGCAATTAAAATGTGACCTTTGTTGTTATCCTTTTAAAGTGATAGAAGGAATTTAGGCACTGTAAAGCCCCAATTCAATAAAACACAGGAAGTAGGGAGATACACATTCTAGAGTCTAAGCATGTGAAACTTCAAGCAAGTAAGTATTTCCACTCAAGTCAATAGGCCTACTCACATACTTGCAGTGTAAGCATGTATTACAACTATTTTCCAAGTTAGACCTAAATGACTAATTTTTATAATTATCATATATTGCAAGGCATGCCCATTTTCACAAATGGGTTGTAAAATAATCAAGGGGAAAAAAGTCTAATGTAGTAAATAAATAACACTAACCGATACCCAGGTGATTACATGTATGCTTTGTTTTGGAAAGAGTGGTAACTTTGGTTAAGTGTTGCATTTTGACTGAAGTATTATTTCCAACTAATAGCACAAACTGGAGAGACACAAGACTGTCTACACTAGCTCCTTTTAAAAATAATTTTCCGTCCATGCAGCACAACCAGCAGTAGTATGAGTGGTCCAGAAAGGCTGTGGGCCTACAACGTTTTAACTACATCTCAGCTAAAACTATTGCAGCACATTTAAACAAAATGACAGTAAAAACTATCCTTGGTTCTTCAGAACCTTGTCTAAATCAACAATCCCACTGTTGTTACCATTAGTGGAGCTGCACCGAAATCTCAACCTTGTTCAGAGAAAGGTTACAGTAACAAGGCCTATGAATTTTGGCAACTTTTTGGTGCATTAAACTTTACCTGCTGATCATTTCTGTAACATTAGTGCAATACCACCAACTCGAGAGGTGCTGGGAAGCTTAGTTCATTAACTGTTCACAAAACACTCCATGATCCTTGCTTTCTGTTTCATTTATGGGAAATGTTGAAGGCGACCCAGGTGCACAGACTAACTAAAAAAGCCACAGCATGCTCCTGCTAATAGAGATAACTACGTAAAAAAAAATAGGAAATATGGAACCCTTCACTGTATAGACAGGGAAAACTGAGAAAGGGAAAAGCAAGTCTGGCCTCTGGATCTTTTGCTGCGGGACTGTGCCTAGCACATCCCCTCTAAGGGCCCCAGAAAGGTCAAACCATCAGCTACCCTTCCACTGTGAAAGCCACTTACCTTCCCCCCACACCGAGCACTTCCTGCTCCTCTCGCAAGGCAGGCGGGAGGGGAGTGTTACAAGTCAGGGTGGAAAGGGGCAGGAACCAGAGAGGCCTAGAGCCGCAGCAGCCGCTTCCCGGCCCAGTCCTGACCCTCCAGGCCTGGCCCGAGTCCCACCCCGGGCCCGAGGAGCCGCCCAGCGGGCAGGCCCCACTTACCAGCCTGACTCCGAGAGCGCGGAGCTCGTCCCGCCTGCCATGGTGGCTCCCGCCGCCTCCATAGCCCCCGGCTGCGGCTGCCCCCAAACTTGCTGCGGCGCTGGGCGGCCGGCTGGGCCCGTACCCGGGGCAGCAGCGGCAGCAGCTGCGGGGGAGGAGCCGCGTGGCCTGGCCCGCCCCGCCCGGCTCAGGCCGCGCCCCCGCCGCTGGGCGCCGCTCGCCGGGCTGAGGCGACGGTGGCCCCAGCGCGGAGCCCGCCCCTCGCAGGCGAACAAAGGCGCCGAGCCGGGGGCGGCTCCAGCCCCGCCGCTACTGGGGAGGCGCGAGCCCGGCGCCCCCGGGTAACAGCAGCGAGGCGGGCGCCGCCATCACGGGGGCGGGCGGAGAGGGCGGCGCTCGCCGCACGGAGCGGGCTGAGGGCTGCCCGCTCCCGCCCGGGGCCCACCCTCTCCCTCTCTCTCTCTCTCTCTCTCTCTCTCCCGGCAGGGCGGGAACGGAGCGACTGGCCTGAGCTCCGGCGCCTGCCCGCGAGGCCGGGGAGGGGGCAGTTGGGCCAGAGCCAGGACTAGTGCCCAAAGCAGCGGGTCAGTAACGCACAAGGGGTGGTGCCGGGCTCCAAGGGCCTCCGCGGGGGCTGCCCCAGAACGTGAATCATCTGCCCGCTGGTGCCAGGCGCAGGGAAGACCTTGCAGCACTGCGTGTAGGGCTGGAGAGACCATCGCTGCCACAGGGAGAAAGGGACCCTGTGTGAGGCTAAGCCGAGGCCCACCCATGTGGGGCTGGCCTGAGCTTTCCCTCCACCTGGTGCTCCCTTCCCGGGAACCTGGGGCTAGAATTGCTGCTGGCTCAAGTTTTGCCTGGCATCCCTCCCCAAGCACGTTCCTACACACCCCACTTTTTTTGACCAAGTAGGGAATTTGATTCCGTTTGGGAGAGCAAATGGGACAAAGGAATACTTTTCCCAAACAACTAGGACAGCTGGAATAAATAGGACTTATAAAGGGCTGTTCTGGAAGAGGACACAGCTCACCTTATGCATGGCTCTAGCTGAACCTTCAACCCTCACTGGGAACAATTTACCTGCATGGGTCTCTGCAGTGGTACTCTAACAAGGAGTGGGAGGTCTAAATTAATTACACCTCACTAGTGTTCCCTGTAATTTTTTATGTCCATGTGTAGAATAACTTTCATTATGTGCACCAGTAGGGCGGTGATATATCACATAACAAAAGGCATTCCACACATGGACAGTGCGTGACAGGTGGAGCTAACGGATTGGGTTGAGGGCTCTAAATGGAAGTGCTGAGTGTGAAGGGGCTCAGGGCTGCAGCAAGTAGTTGGGGTACAGGAGGGGCTGAGGTGTGTAAACTCTAAAATGGGGATGAGATTGGGGTGCAGGAGAGCACTCCAGGCTGCGAGTAGGGCAAAAGGATTCAGAATACAGAAGGGGGATGTGGGTTGAGGAAGGGGATTTGGATGCAGTAGGAAGTGTGTGTTATGGAGCAGAGGTTGGCGTGCCGGAGGGGGTACAGGCTCTGGGCTCAGGTGTGTACTTTGGGCTAAGAGTGGCTCCAGGTTTATGGGGGCTCAGGGCTCGAGCTTATCTGGATGGCTCGTGGTGTCTACCTGGTATCTACCTGTCTGGGGCATCACCCCATGCCCCAGAAACAGCCAGCAGGTCTGGCTCCTGGGGTTGGAGGATAAGGTGTAAAATCCCATTTATTTCGTTAGCTGGTTAAATGTCAAGTTTAACCAGTTAAATGGAGGGGATCAGTGGGGGGACACCACAGATGGGAGCTACTTTGGCCAGGCAGGAGTGCCCGGGGCCCTTGGCAGATGGGGGGGGCTGTTCCAGCCCATACCCATTACCTGTACCCGTTAAGCCACCCATTAAGGACACCGCCCTCCCCACTCATTCAGGGTGCGAACAATGCACAGAGCCCTATGCCTCCCTCCCCCTGCCTAAGAACTGGATCTGCTGGCTGCTTCCCCACCAGTTCCTGCAGAGCTACACTGGCTGCACTCAGTGCTGGAGCTTGCAGGAAGGAGGCCCTTCCCCCCCCCACCACAGCAAGTCTGTGTTGGGGCTGGGGGGGATGGGCCCCTTCCCCTCCCACCTGTGGTTGCTCCATGTGGTGGCTTGGGAAAGGGTGCCTCTCCTTTGGCCACTGCAGCCCTGAGCCTCTTTGCAATGGTCCAATGTAGCACACTGAGCTCCTCTGAAATATATCACATACAGTACAGTTAAAGAAATACAAGCTATCAAATCTGCACTAATCTGAATTTGAGGGGGAGGGAAACTTCCATACTCTTAATCATTTTTGTTGCCCATCCTAGTACCAGTTCCAATTCTAATGTATCTTTTTTATGAGGGGGTGACTGGAATTGCATGCAATATTTAAGGTGTGAGTGTATCATGGACTTACATAGTATAAAAGCTTCAAAGGGGTAGCTGAGTAACTCTGTAACAGGAAAAACTTAAACAACAAATAGTCTAGTAGCACTTTATAGATTAACAAAACATGTAGATGGTATCGTGAGCTTTCATGGGCACAAACCACTTCTTCAGATGACCGGAGTGTTGGAAGTCCATATCCAAGAATAAATAAGGGAAGGAGAGAGGGGAGAGCTTCTGAAGCGTATCTATTTACTGTCTTTTTTTCTTCCTCTCCTTCAATTTTTTCTGCCCCCCCCCCCATGTTTTGTTAGTCTTTAAAGTGCTACTAGACTATTTTTTCATATATAGTATAAGCATTCTGAAAATGAAGCCTCTATTCTAGGTGTCCAAGCCTGGCCCTTCCTGGGGCCCGCACACACACCTGTGCCTTGCAGCGCTGTCCATGGGTGCGGGTGTTGCCTTGCACAGGCATGCCCGTGTGCTGTGTGCAGCACACCTCAGTCTGTCTGGGGTTGGCCGTGTGCCCTTGTGCCCAGCCTGCTTCCAGCTGTGGCTGGTGGTGGGTAGACTTGTGTGCCCTCCCCCAGGGGTCAGACATGTGTGTGGCCTCCCCTGAGCCTGAGAGGAGGATCCCAGGGGTGCTCAGGGGCTGCGTCTGAGGCTGCATGGCACACACTGGCACTGCACATGGTTCAAACTGCAGCATGATGTCCAGGGCGAGCAGCCTGAACGATGTTCACACCCCATCCCCTCTGTACCCGCCTCCCCGGCCCTATGTGTGTGGAAAACTGAGAGCACTCACCTAATGATCCCTCCCCACCATCAGAAGATGCCTGCGACACATCCTGGCTCAGGGGTACCAGCTCAAGGCTCAATGTCACAGTGCTGGCCGTGTCCTCCTGCCCCTGCTGTCCCTTTTCCTCCTCCTTCTCCGTGACCTCCGGGCGGGCGACGACAGGAATCAACCACCATGGATGGGGAAATGGCTTCCCCAGCCCCCAGGATTTGGTGAACCTTCTGGTAATAGGGGCAGGAGTGGGTCCTGCCCCAGAGTGTAAGCTGCACTCCCTGGCCCTGGCGGCACTCCTTGACTTTACTCCAGACCTGCTCTAAGGTCCAGAGGGGGTATCCCCGCTCTGCCAGGGCCGCAGCCATGCGCCCATAGATTTCAGTGTTTTGGTGTCGGGAGCGGAGATCCTATAGGGTCTCCTCCTCCCCCCACAGCTCGAGGAGGGACAGGTTCTCTGTTCCGGACCAGGAGAGTGCATGCTGCTTGCTGCCCCTGGCTGGGTCCTAGGAGCCCTGGTGCTGCTCCCTGCGAGGGCCAGGAGGGTCTCGTGGGGCTTGTGGCTGGGCCATGGCTGGCAATGCCTGTGGCAGGGAGACCCACACAGTCAGGTGCTGCTCCAGGGCCAGCTTCCTGCCACAAGGATTGTCCAAAGTGCCTGCAGCTTTAAGAGGTATCAGGAGACAGGTACTATAGAGTTCTGATTACTTTGGATGGAGTGGCCATGAGGGCATCTGTGTTATTTCCTGGAGGCCTCTTCTTTTGAAAAAAAAAACCCTTTTCCCTGTCCACATACGCCTTTTTCCGAAAGAGCTCTTTCGAGAAAAGGCTTTTTCCTCATAGAAAGAGGCTTACTGCTGTCGGAAAAAACCCTCAGTTCTTTCGACTTTCTGTCAAAAGAACTCAATAGCAACATGGACAAAGGGTAGTTTTTTTGGAAAATGGCCATTTTTCCTAAAAAAATTTGCAATGTAGACATACCCTCCATGTGATAAGCCCTGGCTTCTTTTTTTCTGACCACTGCCATTCCATTTCTTGCCTCATCTTATTTGTCTATTTTGTCCTCCTGTTGCATCTTGTTATCAAGTACATTGTGAGCTTTCTAAAATAAGGACTGTCTTTATCACCTTTCTGTACAGTGCCTAGCAAAATAAGGATCTTTGATTGAATTTCCTAGGCACTAGTGCTAGATAAGTAATTACATAACAAGTAATATGTAAAAACTGAACAACAATAATTGACAAAGAACAAGGAAACAATGGCAATACTGCTCTGCTAGGTCTGAACCATTCCTCATATTACTCATACTTTCTCAGACTAGCTTCAGAAGAAACACTGAAGAAAGTGTACGCTGGCCATGGAACAGGGAGAAAGACAAAGCGCAGATATTTAGTGAATTGGACAGGTACCAATTCTCTTGTTGCAAATACATGAAAATAATAATAGTCATCAGTACCACCTAGAGAGAACTACAGGTTGTATTGCTGGTTACCCTATACAAAGTTGCTTCATGTAACAGGCACTGAATCACAACCAACTTTTGTGCTCAAGTTTCTGAAAGGATTGTACCAGTCCACATCCTGCAAACTTTAAACAATGCTTGAGTTTAATCAGTGCTGGGGGCAAGGAGAGTGTTATCTGATGTACAAAGATATGTTAACCATAAGAACTACACCCCAAAATTCTTACATTATCATGGCATGAAAGCTCAGAGATCAACTTTCTCAGAAATTAAACAAGTTGCTCCTTCCATTCACACAAGGTTACACACCAATGCGTAGCAGCTGCTGGCAGGCAATTGTACCAGGTGTGTGTAACTATAGTGCTAATGCATTCAGACTAGCTTACTCAGGGTATGTCTACACTGCAGTTTTTCTGGAAAAACTACACTTACGTCCACACTGCTATTGCGTTCTTTTGACAGAAAGTCAAAAGAACGGAGGGTTTTTTTCAACAGCAGTAAGCCTCTTTCTATGAGGAAGAAGCCTTTTTCCGAAAAAGCTTTTTCAGGAAAAGGCGTGTGTGGACACGGAAGATAGTGTTTTTTCGAAAGAAGAGGCCTCCAGGAAAAAGCACAGGTGCCCTGGTGGCCACTCCGTCCACAGTAATCACAACTGAAATGCGAGATAGCGTCCACACTGATTGGATGCTATCTTTCGAAAAATTGCTTTTTTGTTGCACTTTTGCTGTGTAGATGCTCTCTTTCGAAAAAAGTGTTTCCGGAAGATCTTTTCCAGAAAAGCTTCTTCTGAAAGAAGCTTGCGGTCTAGATGTAGCCTCAGAGGGAGGGGCAGAGTCAATTAAATAGGCAGACAATAGTAGTAATAGTAAAAGTGGCTTTCATTTAAAAACTTCTGATTCTATGTTAGATGTCAGGAGTAGTCACAAACACAGTGATCCAGGGTATTGTACAAGGGCTGAGAAAAATTCCTAACTAATTGGTGAGAGAAGGGGAGCTATTATGTAGAAAAAGGGCTCTCTTATTGGTTGAATACAAATCTACCAACATGGAGAATCTGTCATTGTGGGAATAACTGACTTCTATCAACTCAGCAAAACATATTGTGAGTTATATTAAAGCATGTAGGCTCAGGTTAACCTTTAAATTTTCCCCTAAATTGCCTTGTAGTTGCCCTGATATCGCCACTGCACTGGCATCTAATTTGCACCATAACTTACTGACCTGCACAAAAGAGTCATATATTTCAGAAAATACAGTAACCGACATAGTCCTTCCTGCTGAACAGTACACATCTTCCCTGACAATCTGAGTTTTATATAATAGCTGAGATGCATCTATCCCTCAGTGGAGGCCTAAACCCACATTAGTGTATATCTTTCATCAGAAGTGCAACACTGCCTAACTCTTTCTAGGCTGTCCACAGTGGAGCACAATATCAGGAGTAATAATAATTAGGTCTACAAATGCTTGATCATACAGGACAGCGAGGCCCACGCAGGAGGTATGGAATTATATGGAATTTTAAAATAACCATTTGCAAATATCCTGCAAATGCAGCCCTGTACGGATACACCTCTAACATCCTCATTTGCATATGTATATGATCAATGTAGTAAATATGCACGCTCAAAGATATTCTATATAAGAAATGAAGAGTCTAAGAGTCTCAGGATAGATCTACACTGCAATGGTAAGTTGGAAAAAGAAACGCTTTACTGTCAAAAGAGGCTTTTCTGAAATTTGGCACGTCTACATGGCACCAAATTTCGGAAAAAAGTGCTCTTTCGATACATCTCTTATTCCTCGTAAACTGAGGTTTACAGGGATGGTGAAAGTGTGCGTCTGCTTTTTCGAAAAATTTTCCAAAAAAGCGGACGCGTTTCTTTGGATGTGGCATTGCTGAGGTATCCTGGAAAAACAGTGCAGTCTAGAGGTAGCCTCAGTATGATGAGCATATGGAAGCAAGATGTTATATTAGCTGCCACTATGGCAATGTTGCAGGTAGGAGCTAGAGCCCTGCAATGGGACTGGAATCCCATGGGTCCCACAAGAGCAGCATGTGCAGCCATTGCTGGGACAATTGGCTAGAGACCTGAAGCAGGAATGGGATCCTGCAGGTTCCACTGCCATAATAGCGGGAACTGGATAAAAAATCAAGAAACAATGCAGGAGCACATGGGAGTGGAAATTGTGGGTCACCAATAGTCCCATGCAGGGCTCTGGTAGGAACAGTACTAGGGCACGGGGCTGGATCTAGGAAATTACTGGCAAAAAGGTGGAGGTGGGAGAAAGAGAGAAGCTAATTATATCGCTACAGAAATAGATGTTATTATCTGGGAAGTAAACCTCCATTATGTATTAATAGTTTCTAGTCCCAGAACTCCTCTATTACCGGTAAACAAAAGTTCCTGGGTCAAATTCTATAAAAGGGCTATGGGGCTGTGGAGGACATTGATAAAAATGGAAAGATCTGTTTTGCTCAGTCTAATAGAAAATGGCATAATGTCTGACAGCAAAGCAGAGAACAGCAAAACAACAGGAGAAGGCCCATGTATTCACCACCCAGGATAATGCATTTCTGCAGGACATACCTGTATATACAGGTTGAACCTCCCAAATCCAGGACTCTGGTCTGGCAACATCCGTGGTCTGGCACAGATGTTGCCAGACCAAAGAGCCCCAGGAGCGATAGCCAATCGAGAGAATGTGGAGTTTGCGGAGTCCTGGTTGGGCCAGCAGCGGCTAGGCAGGAGAACCCTGGCGTCAGCGGGGCCAGGCGGCATTGGGGAGCCTCCCCCTCTCCAGGGAACCCAAGTGTCAGTGGGGTCAGGCAGCTGGAGAGCCCCTGGCAGCAGGGCCAGTGGTGGCCGAGGAACCCAGGGAAACCCTCAGCGGCAGTGGGGCTGTCAGCGGCCAGGCGGTCCACAGCTGGGCAACCCTGTGGAACCACCAGAGGTAGCGGGGCTTGTGGTGGCCAGGTGGCTCTGGCTGGGGAATCCCTGAGAACTCCCAGCAGAGCTGGTGGCAGCAGGGTGGGAAGCCTCAGCCAGGCCAGCTTTATCAGGATAGTGGCAGGGCAGGGACCCCCAGTCTTAGGAGCCCCAGGGAGAGGAGTCATCAGCAGGGCAGCCATCAGGGGAGCCTTGACCATCCCTGGTCTGGCACATCCTCTGGTCCGGGACAGTTCACGTCCAGAGGGTGCCAGACCAGGGAGGTCCAACCAGTACTAATATGGGGATTAGACAGCTAGACACTGTCAATGGAAGGCAGGCACAGAACAAGTAAGAACTAATGGCCTCATGTAGGGTTTGTGCCCTGTATAGTGGCTTCAACATACCTCTATCATATAAAGGGGTGCCACACTCCTGCAAAAAACATAGCATTTACTATGAAATATTGCATTATTTCCAATAGTACTTTCATAGCCCTATTTATCCTCATTTTTCAGCTGTTTCCAAACCACAATCTTGCTGGATATATTTCAGTGGTGTTAGGCAGCGTGTTCCTATTTTTCTTTCAAATGTCTATGACAAAAGGTTAGACATTGATCGTATGGGCTTGGAAAGCAAGACCTATGAGGAACAACTAGCAGAACTAAATCTAAACCCCACTGCAAGGCAACTTGTGTGATAAATCTGTCATATAAACATGATTATTGTAACTGGTGTCAACATTAGAGGGAGAAGAATAATTTTCAGTGGTTGCAATGACTCAATGTGTGTGTGTCTGATTTTTGAGTTGGTTTAGTTATTGTTTTGTTTTGAAATTAAAATTAACTTAGTTTATGCATCAACCAACCATTCCCAGAAATGGGACAAAATAGAACCAACAGGGAAAGTGTTACACTTATAAGAATCACATGGGCTCTTTTTCAGGGGGATAAGGCAACATGCCACATTTATTGACAATATAACAAAGTAGCATAAGCATTTACACACACACACACATCGTGCTAATGGAATAGTTACCAGTCTGTTGCTCGGCCCAACCTATTGGCCAGATAGGTCAGGTGCGAGGTAGGAGCCAGGTTCATGTCAGTCTGGACTGATGCCCCTCCTGGTCTTGATCTTAGTAGGACAGAACCCGAAGAATCATACAAGACACCCCATCCTTTATAGGACTTTTCTTCCATGCAAGTCTATGCATTTTCCCTTGTCAGGCCTTAATCAGCATCACAATCAGTCTTCCTACAACATGTGCTTATTGGGAAGAAGTTGTTTTCACAGTCATCTGATATCCATATGCTGATGACCCCTTGGGGGTGTTGTCTTTCCAGCAAAAGTTGTGATTGGTTCCCAATCAAGGAGTGCTTTGCCTCTAGCTTCAGGGTTCATCAGTCTGCCCGGATAGTCTGCGTCTTCTGAGTTCTTTCACTTAGTTGATAATTATTTGGTGCTTCTGAGTCTTCAGCCCCTGCTCTGACCATTTGAGCATGCAGTACCCTTCACACTTATCTCTCCTAAAACATTCTCTCTCTCATTCACACAAACAATACATTTACAGAATTGCAGCATGGAATTGCAGCATGGAACAAAGGGTAGTTCTAGTCACTTTAACAAAGTTACAGAGTCTTTTACCATTAAACGTCTTTCTATCTACTATAAGGCCTTATCTAACACTAATATCACTATGTATTACAATATTCCATCCCTTTACTTTAACATGCTAACATCAAAACAGAGCTGGAGCTAAGATGACAAAGCTGCCTGGCCCTGTGTGAGGCCTACATCTTGTATTTAAGTTTAATCCAATCCTTTTGCTATAACATACATTTATTACAATTGACTTATTAGTTACAAAATTCCAATTCCAGTGCTACAAAAGTTCTATATTAATACATGTAATTTAAAGTCAGTTAATACATTAATTTGGGAATCTGAAGCTTAAAGGGAAATAGCTGACTTAACTAATACAATGAAAATTGTAGCATGGATCACATTTATTAGCATTTATCTATGCCATCAAGTGCCAGCAATGCCCCTCTGTCATGTATATTTGTAGCCAGACATGAACCCCATCTTGTTTCCCCCCCCCCGCCCAGAGAGCAAGAGGAAGGAAGGCAGTCAGCCTTTGATGCCCTGGGAACGCAGGTGTGCTGCCTGTCCCAGACTCTACCATAAACAGAAAACAGACAGTGAATGGGCTAGCTGACGACCGGGGGCCTCCCGTCGCCCTGATGGCTAGTACCAGTAATTGACATGCCTGCACTGTCCCAGGAGAGGAATCTTCGCCCATCACATACTAGAAGTGCCCATTGTCTGCATTTTCCCAGGTGTGAATTATGCTTTGCACCCTTCGTGGGAAACTTGGCGTTCAAAGCCATTCTCCCTAATTGGCCACTTGAGACCAGGAAGAAGCCTACGTGACCCAAGGGGTATAAAGAGGGGTTTAGTAGCCCACCCCATTTGAGCTCCAATCATCTATACCTGCTGGCAGGTATTGATTGACTCCCGAGGTCTGTGGGGCGCCCAACCTCGCCCTACTTCTTCCCGAGGATTGAGAGAAAGACGCTGGCCACGCCAAGTCTGGAAAGGGTGAGAATATATACCTGCTATGTGTCTATTTTGCATGCATTTAATAAGAGCTCAGAGAACCAAAAGGGTTTCATGGTACCTGTAAGTGACTTTTGTTTTAAGTGTAATTTCTGTCCTGTCCTTTTGTAGTGGCTGCGTTATCTGTAACACGGCAGTAGCATTTAACAGCTAAGTTTACCCTGTAACAATAAAATAGTAACTGTTTAAGCTTTAACCCGACTCCTTCAGTTGCTGTAACAGAACCAAGCACAATTTAAAAGAACTCCAGCCGGTCATAAGGGACAGATCCGTTGGGGCGCCCGTCAACCTCTTCCAGGTTGCCCGCTGCTAAGGACCCCGGTCCTGGCAGTTGAAGTCTCGGGTGTATAAGCTCTCCTGTAAACTTATTGGGGCACCCGTCAACCTCCTCCAGGTTGCCCACTGCTAAGGGACCCCGGTCCTGGCAGTTGAAGTCTCGGGTGTATACACACACACACACACACACACACACACACACACACACACACACACACACACACACACACACACACACACACACACACACACACACACACACACACACACACACACACACAAACTGGACAGTCTCTACAACAAAGGATTAATGGACACAAAATAGATATTTGAAATGGTAACACATAGAAACCTCTTGGGGAACATTTCAACTTGCCCGGGCACTCATTAATGGATCTAAAAGTGACAATATTATTACAAAGCAATTTCAAAAACCAGCTTGAGAGAGATGCTGCAGAACTTGATTTCATTTACAAGTTTGACACCTAGAATCAAGGTCTGAACAAAGACCTGAACTGGATGGGCTGCTACATTCCATACCCTAATGCTGTAAAAAGCTATGCACCAGGTGCCTAGAGCCCACTCTCATAGCCTCGTTTAGCATGGACACTGTAATTGACAATATTTCCCCCCATTTTTTCCTTCTCTTTCCTTCCTCATCCCCTCTCTTTCTCTGATATTTATGTGTACCCTGGACCCCTTAACTCCATTCATCTGAAGAAGTGGGTTGTGTCGATGATAGCTCATGATACCATCTACATTTTTTGTTAGTCTCTAAGGGGGTGCAGGACTATTCATTTAAAAAAAAAATTCCAGTTACAGACTAACATAGTCTCTCTGACACCTTTATTAGGTTTATTCCTCTATTTAAGAGACCCAAAGTACCTCTAAACTACAAAGAACACTTTTGCTCTACTACTAATATACAAATACCTCTGCTAAGCAGCCTATTTTTGTTAATTTACAATTTGTCACTTAAGATAGCTTTCTTGGTATCTTAAATTAAAAAAACATGCCTACACAACAACATTCTGAATCATGAAAACAGATAAGGTGAGATTTAACAGACTATCCTGACATGTGTTTTCCAAAGGATTCATTTAAAGAAAATTGTCCCACTTCTCCGGCACTGAGGGTTAAGCACAACAGTCTCTCATACCAAAGAAATAACTTTTATGTATACCTAGTGCTTTATATCTTCAAAATGCAATATGACAATAAAGTATATACATTTTAATAAAATGTTCTTAATAAAAAAAAGTCTCTTGTTCAGTTTTTAGTTCCATAAAGACTTTACATAAAAGTGCCTCTTTGTTCAAAGCATTAACCTAAAAGATAAATTTTCAAAAGATAATAAAACATGGAAATAGAAGTCAACAGGCAGAGGTTGCTTAATTAGTGACAGATATAACGTGTCCCAATATGTGTACAGATATAAGTAGAGACAGCATCCAAAACCAATAGAGTATATATTAACTTAATTGTTCATCTAAGATAAGCAGGATTAAATGCCTAATGAAGTGATATGTAAAGTATTAGCGTTAACACCTCTTTAAGAAGAGTAGAGCAGTTAACACCTCTCAAGGGCTACGTCTACATTGCAGCCATATTTCAGGATACCTCCAGTATCCCAGAATAGCTATTCATTTCGAAATATAAAGAGCTCGCTATTCTGACGTTCCTGTAAACCTCATTGCACATGGAGAAGGGACGTTTCAGAATAGCAATTTATTTCTAAATAAGTGTGTAGACAGTGCCAAATTTTGAAATAAGCTATTTCAAAATTAACTTGAAATAAGCTATGCAATTTGCGTAGCTCAAATTGCATAGCTTATTTTGAGCTACAGGTGCAGTGCAGATGCACCCAAGGCTATTATTTCAGTTTTCCTGAACTGGTTTACATTTCACTAGCATTTTGAGGGATTCCTTTTAAACCTGTCACCTTTATTTCTTGAGCAGATTCACTGATATTATTGTGTACATCTAACAGCAACTAGACACCTGCAGTTGACCTACTGTCAGGGCTGCTCCCCACTCTGGCACTACAAATGCCGAAGGTGGAGCCCGCAAGAGAGCTCCAAAACCTTGCCTCTACAGGCACTGGTTACAGAAACTTCCCCCAAAAATCCTAATACTCAGATTTTGGGGAATTCACTGCTACCATCAATTACATTTTGATTCCCCCCCCGCCAAAAAAACACCCAGGAGTGAACACTTGAAACCACCCCAGGGGTACCCCAAGCTCTTTTGCCCCCAAAAGAGCTTGAAAAGAGAAAAGAGAAAAACAAGCTGCAGTTTCTGGTAGCTGACCCCTCAGTCAGAGGCATGCAGATACACACAGACAGACCTCCCAGGACACAAGAATCAAATCGTCACCTTAAAAGACGTGATTTTTATTACAAAACAAAAGATAAACTTGCAGAATCATACTTGGTTGCTAGATTTTACAGACCAACTGAGGAAAACAAAACAGAAAAAGAATCTCGGCACATTTCTTAGATGTTAAGGGGGGAGGGGAGGCATAGATTCACAAAGAGTAGTTCAAACCAAACCACAAAATAAAGAAAAAGTACCCTGAACGCAACTGGACTCACATTTCCCTGGTATTCACTTCTAATTTTTCTCTTTCTTCAGTCTGCTCCCCTGTCCTAAATTCCATGGAGAGGGGTCATAGTAGTCTTGCCTGGGTTAAATCATTCTGTGTCTTTCAACCGTGGTGTTACTCTCCCATACAAAAGAAAACAGGCAGGGAATCTATATCCAATTAAAATTCCAAGCCTCTATCTCAGTTGGCTCTCCTGACCAACACCTTTCCTAGTACCTGAGTTAATCCCTCGGTCGGTAGGTGCAAGTCAGCACTACTTCTGTTCATGACATGCCCCACCCCTCCAAATCACAGACAGTGCTGGACAGGCTGGCCCACACTGGCTGTGATTTCTTCTTGGAAGTGTAGGATAAAACAGTTAATAAAGTACATGCAGACTCTACATTTACTATTAAATACATGAGAATCAAACAAACAAACCCCTTCCACATCTGTGGAATACAATGATTGATATACAGGGAGAGTCCTACGTAGATATTTTTCAGCGCATCAATTTTGCAGGGCCTTTTTGCAAAGACCCTCATATCGTTACCGACTCATTGCAACTGCCCTTAACCAATCAAACTCTCAATCCCAAAATCAAATTTAGAATCGCATGGGGTCCTAATCCAAAGCTCAATTGACCAGGTTCTGTCGCTCCTGCCAACTATGCCACTGTAACGCAACAGGCCAGGTCTTGGCACCGCTGTGGGCATCAGCTCAGGGCAAATTGCTCAAAACCAGGGCTACTTACAGCTCACGACTGAAGTCCTTTCCTATAAGGCACCAAACCAGTCACACAGAGCATTTCAGCTGCCAATCTGACCAGCAGGAAGCCTCACTAGCAAAACCCCTCAGGCATCCCAGCTTTCCCTGTGCCACAATCAGACCCAGACCTCACACACAGGTTAGAGGTTATAAAACCCAATCTCACCAACTTGGAACAGATCCTCTCGGTCTCAAAGGACAAACCACAGTCCTAGGCCAATTTACATCTAAAATCTAAAGGTTTATTAATTAAAAAAAAGAAAAGGTTGAGAGTTCTTGATGCAGGATTTTAGCAGAGATGTTACAAACGGCCAGATTAAAAGTCTCTGAAGCACAGAGAGACAGGAACTGCCCCCGTTGTCCCCTCACACACGCTTTCTACCTACTTATTCAATGACCTAGCCATTAGGCTATAGAGCCACCAGGGACTCGGCCACAACATCATTTTGAAACTTGAAGATGTCAAAGTCAAGTCTCCATATTAGACACTATTTGAAATCTCTTAAGCATTGAAGCAGTTACCAAGAGCTGTTTTACCATTGCTAAACAATTCTATATTGTGATTTCACCAAGTTTATTTATGGATGTTGAGAAGTCCAATGGGACTACATGCTTCTGAACTGAAAGGGTGCTGGGCAGATTTTACAGACCCCTGTTGATAAAAAATATTTCCTTATTTGCAAGAGGAAATGTAAAGTATTATTTCCACTCCACAGAAGCATTCACCCTGCAATTTTCCAAAAAGCTACAGTATTTGTGTCAGAGGCAGGTAAACTCGTGGAAACCCAAGCCAGGCTTCAGCTTAGCATTTGGCTCTGTGTCGATGAATGAATGAGGATGAGCTAAGCAGGCAAGTATGTTCCTTTACTATTTCCTGTCAGTGGAAATACAGCCATTTCGTGTATTTTCTTATTTGGATGAGGAAGCTTCAGCTAACACTGCTTTTCCATTAGTTTACATATTTGATCTGAAGAGTACCGACATGGTAGGACTAAATGAACTTTCAGCACAACCTTCAAGAAGCAGTTAAACTTAAATAACAGGGAATTTAAAACAATCAAGTGCAAGAGCTGAACAAGGGATTCAGTGATCTTCACTGACAGAGGTTTAGTTCCTTTCTTTTCTAATTGCCTTAGATAGATAGATAGATAGATAGATAGATAGATAGATAGATAGATAGATAGATAGATAGATAGATCTTAAATAATATATATATATATATACATATACACTATTTAAGATATATCCTGCATTGCTTGGGTCAGAGGGGAAGGGGGCACAGGTGCAGGCCATCCCTGGCAGTGCTTTCCAGGCCTGATGGCGAGATGGGGGTGGGGAGGAGGTTACAGGCTGTCCCTGGTGGCGCTTTTTGGGAATGGTGGAGAGGCGTGTGTGTATGCAGGCTGTCCATGGCAGCGTTCTCAAGGCCCAGCGCATGGAGCAGTGGGGGACCATGCAGGTTGACCCCGGTGGCTCTCTCGGGGCCTGTCCTGAGGTGGGGGAAGCTATGGCTCTTCCAGGGCGGGGGCAACTGGCCAGTGTAGCTTCCCCCCAGCTGCAGCCAACAGCCAGGGAGAGAGGTTTGGGGCAGAGGAGCCACTTATCCAGTCCAGCGGTCAGCAAGATGGTGAGCCCTGGCCCGACCTGGCCACTCTCTTTGGTGATGCAGCTGCCCACAATGGTCACTCCACAGGATAGCTGTCCCCTGCGTTCACTACCCCCAGTGGTGACTCTGAAGTATAACTGTCCCTCTGATCAGCCCCCTCCTTTTCCATGTTATGCAAAACAATCCCATTCCAGGCACTTCCCATATTTCTGGCACAACCAAACCCTGACCTTGCTTTAAGTTAGGAGAAGAGAAAGCTGCGTACCAAATTTCGTGGACCTAGCTCTTACCATTTATAAGGTGCTCTTGAACAAATGGACTCATGGACGGACAGACAGACAGATGCACATTTCTAAAATATATCGATAGAGAAGATGTTTCAGTTTCTATGTGGATGAGCACTGTGATGCCTATATGGATGAAGAAGTCTGTCCCTCAGCCTAAAGACGTCAGATACATTCAAGAGCACAAGACAGAGAAGAGAAGCATTGCGGATAGAGAGCATGACTCCAGATCCACTATACCAGGGCTTCTCAAACTTCATTGCACTGCAAACTCCTTCTGACAACAAAAATTACTACTTGATCCCAGGAGGGAGAGTGGAGGAGCCACCACCAGATCCTGAGTCCCCAAACCCAAAATTCAGCCCCAGTAGGTTGCCTGTAACCTGAGTCCGACTGCTCAGGGCTTAAGCCCTTAGGCTTTTGCCCTGGACAGTGGGGCTATATCTAGACTGCAGGCTTCTTTCGGAAGAATCTTTTTTCAGAAGAGATCTTCCAAAAAAAGACTTCTTCTGAAAGAGAGTGTCCACATACAAAAGTGCATTGAAAAAGGTGCTGAGTATCTACAGCTCCACTGATTTTAGTAGGAATCTCTAGAAAGTCAAAGATTCTAAGTATCATGGTTACCATTCATCTATCTAACAAAATGGACCTTCTTTTTCCAGGGTCTGATAATGGTTCAGTTACATGCAGAATGTATCCAAAGTTTCTCACAACCAAAGCTGTCTCCTTCTGAAATTCAAACACAAGAGTGCTCAGACTCTGAACACAATCTCTCCGCTCGTAGAACACAACAGCTTCTATATCCAACTACATGTGCAGCTGAATCTGCTTCTATCTGTGGAGCCAACAAAGAAACAGATGGTCAGGCAAAGATCACACAATACAAAACGGAATACATAAAGGAACACTTGTCAGGAGCCCGGGTCTTCTAAGGCTAGTAGACACCACCATCATTACATTACATTATTTATCTAGTTACTTTACATTCCACTCTCTCATACTAGACTCTAGGTTCCTCCTTATGCCCATGCCAATTTCCTCTTCCTTTATTATTTTATGCCTGATGTATTGCCATACACCAGGCACTAGATGTCAGTGTTTATAACAGTATTATATTATGTGCCTATCTACCACTCAGGACAGGGGGTGGGAGGTGCCACGCTCAGGACAGGTCACCCTCATGCCCTGCCTTGAGCCCACTTCCCCCTCTCCTGACTCCCCACATCTCCCGACCCCTTGCCCTGACTCCTGCACCTCCACCCCCTGCTCTCACTCCTGCACCCCTACCTTGTGCTCTGACCCCATCCTCACCCCCAACCCTGACTCCTGCACCCCTTCACTCCCAGCCTTCTGAGCCCCCACAACCCCCAAACCCTTGCCCTGACTTCTGCACCCTCTCAAACCTCCAGCCCCCTGCCTGGAGCCCCTCCATAAGGTCACTTTGCTAGTAATTAATAAAGACTGCTTCCTCACTCTGGCTGCCAAATTATGTTTTCTAGTGGATGCACTGTGCAAAAACCAACCCAACCCACAGATCATATAGAGAAATTTCAAACATTTTGGCCACTCAAAGGGCTCAGAAGATCAGATAAATCAGGTCATCTCCATTCATTTCTTTGCCTGCCCTCTTCTCCCGTCCTTTCCACAAGGCTTCAGAAGACTCACAACTTTTCCACTAGATTTCTCAGCCTTCATGCACCCATATTCCTTACCTTCATTGTTGAGTTCACCCAGCTCTCATCTCTGTACCGGTTTCTTCAGATTTCTCACATTCTGAAGCTTCCCCTTAGAAATGGTACAAAGAACACTGTATGATTGGAAAAAAATGTCTAAAAGTACCCAAGAGTTAAACAGAGAAATAAGCTCCAAGCCTAGAATAAAGACTACAAATATCCTAGTCCTATTTACAAACCTGAAGTTCCCATTATAGCTATCCTTGTATCAAGTTTGTCAAGAGCAGGCTATAGAAACACCATTACTCATTCAGCCCAGGAATACCTCATAGGAGCCATAGGAACTAGAGGTGTGGGGGGTGCTGCCATATCGCCAGGTTTTGCTCAAGGTCCCAGCTATGTTGGCCTGCCCCATGCCTGGGGGCTCTACTTGCAACGTAGCATCCTGGGCACCAGCCCCACACCTGGGGGCTCTACTGTTGGCCCTAGGTCCTGACTGCCAGCTCCTTGCCTGGGGGCTCCACTGCCAGGTCTTGGTCCTGGCTGCTGGCCCCGAGTCCCAGCGACCAGCCGGGAACACAGGACTCTATTCCTGACCCTGGCCCTAGACTCTGTGCCCACCTCCAGCTGTGGCTCCAGCCTCAGCCACCATACCTTCAGACATAAAAAAAAAAAAGGAGTCTCATAAAAAATGGAAACTAGGACGAATTACAAAGGATGAATATAGGCAAACAATACTGGAATGCAGGGGCAAGATTAGAAAGGCAAAGGCACAAAATGAGCTCAAACTAGTTACAGGCATAAAGGGAAACAAGAGGACATTCTATAAATATATTAGAAGCAAGAGGAAGACCAAGGACAGGATAGGCCCAGCACTCAGTGAGGAGGGAGAAACAGTAACAGGAAACTTGGAAATGACAGAGATGCTTAATGACTTCTTTGTTTCAGTCTTCACCGAGAAGTCTGGTGAAGGAATGCCTAACATAGTCAATGCTAATGGGAAGGGGGTAGGTTTAGAAGATAAAATAAAAAAAAACCAAGTTAAAAATCACTTAGAAAAGTTAGATGTCTGCAAGTCACCAGGGCCTGATGAAATGCATCCTAGAATACTCAAGGAGCTGATAGAGGAGGTATCTGAGCCTTTAGCTATCATCTTTGGAAAATCACAGAAGAAAGGAGAGATTCCAGAAGACTGGAAAAGGGCAAATATAGTGCCCATCTATAAAAAGGGAAATAAGAACAACCCAGGATACTACAGACCAGTCAGTTTAACTTCTGTGCCAGGAAAGATAATGGAGCAAATAATTAAGGAAATCATCTGCAAACACTTGGAAGATAATAAGGTGATAGGGAACAGCCAGCATGGATTTGTAAAGAACAAATCATGTCAAACCAATCTGATCGCTTTCCTTCATAGGATAATGAGTCTTGTGGATAAGGGAGAAGCGGTGGACATGGTATACCTAGCCTTTAGTAAGGCATTTGATACGGTCTCGCATGATCTTCTTATCAATAAACTAGGCAAATACAACTTAGATGGGGCTACTATAAGGTGGGTGCATAACGGGCTGGATAATGTTCTCAGGGAGTAGTTATTAATGGTTCACAATCATGCTGGAAAGATATAACAAGTGGGGTTCCAAAGGGGTCTGTTTTGGGACCAGTTCTGTTCAATATCTTCATCAACAATTTAAATATCGGTATAGAGAGTACGCTTATTAAGTTTGCAGATGATACCAAGCTGGGAGGGGTTGCGACTGCTCTGGAGGATAGGGTCATAATTCAAAATGATCTGGATAAATTGGAGAAATGGTCTGAGGTAAATAGGATGAAGTTTAATAAGGACAAATGCAAAGTGCTCCTCTGAGGAAGGAACAATCAATTTCACACACAGAATGGGAAGCGACTGTCTAGGAAGGAGTATGGCAGAAATGGATCTGGGGGTCATTGTGGACCACAAGCTAAATATGAGTCATCAGTATGACGCTGTTGCAAAAAAAGCCTACATGATTCTAGGATGCATTAATAGGTGTGTTATGAGCAAGACACAAGAAGTCATTCTTCCGCTCTACTCTGCGCTGATTAGGCCTCAGTTGGAATATTGTGTCCAGTTCTGGGCACCACATTTCAAGAAAGATGTGGAGAAATTGAAGAAGGTCCAGGGAAGAGCAACAAGAATGATTAAAGGTCTAGGGAACATGACCCATGAAGGAAGACTGAAAAAATTGGGCTTGTTTAGTTTGGAAAAGAGAAGATTAAGAGGGGACATGATAGCGGTTTTCAGGTATCTAAAAGGATGTCACAAGGAGGAGGGAGAAAAATTGTTCTTCCTGGACTCCGAAGATAGAACAAGAAGCAATGGGCTTAAACTGCAGCAAGGGAGGTTTAGGTTGGACATTAGGAAAAAGTTCCTAACTGTCAGGGTGGTTAAACACTGGAATAAATTGCCTAGGGAGGTTGTGGAATTTCCATCTCTGGAGATATTTAAAAGTAGGCTAGATAAATGTCTATCAGGGATGGTCTAGACAGTACTGGGTCCTGCCATGAGGGCAGAGGAGTGGACTTGATGACCTCTCGAGGTCCCTTCCAGTTCTAGAATTGTATGATTCTACGATTCTATATGCCCACCTCCCAGAGCCAGGGCCCTGCTGCTAGCCCCAGCCCTAGGGAGCAGTGAGGGGCACACACAGGGATAAGTGGAGGCATAACTCAGCATCCTCACTCTGAAAACTGTTCAAGTGTCACTGATGGGAGCGTGCTTTCAATCCTCAGAACAGAATATTAAATGGGAGTCCTACTGACAGGGTGTTTCCTCCCTACAGCAGCAAGATCCTTTTGAACTGCTCACCAGTGGATCTGTTCCCTCCTCTGACGTTGAAAGAGAACTAAAGACTCCTACAACTTAAGGACCACAAAATCTTCAAGGGCTGATTGGTATTAGCTTTTTTTTTAATGACTACCCTGATTATGGAGAATCTTGCTATCTGGAATATCTGCAAAGAAACAAAATCAGTTGGCTACTTCCTCAAAACTTGCTGCTTTAGGTAATAAAATTGCTAGGAGAGCATCTCCTCAGACAGGGAACTGTGCACATCAGTGCTTCTGATGTAATTTATGTTGCTCAGGTTGTGGGTTTTTTCACATCCTTGAGTGATGTCAATTATACTGACAAAAGTGCTAGTGTAGATATAACCTAACTCTCATCTTCTGTATTTGGAAAGCAAAGGATGTGTCACTTATTAAATTAGAGACTGTATTTTAAAGGCAAGCTTTACTGTTATGCCTCATAAAACAAATAGATTTTAACACATTACAATAAAAACAAGATGATTTAAAACAATCTGTTTTGTTAATGGGCTCAGCATGCTGCACATGGCATGTAACTCAGAAGTTGATAGATTAGTTCCAGTAATTAGGAGTGTGGTACTGTAAACCTTTTTTCATGCAGGTAGTCCTCTTGAATAAGATACGCTGTGTATTTTCCAAGGTTTCGTAACTGTCCTAACATGTTTCTAACCAAAGAACATCATAAAGTAAAGAGACATTTAACTTCAATTTAGCTTTCTTTGGATAATTTAATTATCCCCGTTTCCCTCCCACTAGCGGTCACCACTCCTTTATAATTTTATAAAGAACTATTTGGACCTCTCCCTCTTCTCTATGCTAGGACTTGTGTAGGTTGTTTTGTCCCATACAGTACCATACGTGGCACTTCATAAATGAAGTGTGGCATACAAGTAAAGTTAGAAGTGGCAACAGCTTTCTGTGGCCAGACAGGGAATTTAATTAGTTTCACTTCCTTTGAACTCAAGAGGTGGACTAAAACCAACATAAAAAAGCCACTCAGAAGAGTTTCTTGCAATGATAGATGCAAGCCACATCTTTACATCAAGTAACAAAACAAATATGGCCTAGCCAAATATAGAAAAGTCCGGCTTCATACTGTTGCCACTTTTCAACCTGTATGTCCAAAGACTGAGGCTCTGGTAATGTTTCAGGTGAAAGCAGAAATTGGTTATGCAGCATAGTTTATTCACAAATAGTATACAGAGTCCTGTGTCTCTGAATACAGAAAGAACTCAAAACAAAAAGGAGCAATTTTATAGCAGTTTTATCCCCTCAAGCTTCTTTTGCCAAAACCAGGCTTCAAAAGATTTCTTACTAGTTTTTTCCAGGGTCACACTTGGCTTGCTGGCTCTTGCTTGGCTTTTCTTCCCTCTGCCTATCTCTCTCTCTCTCTCTCTCTCTGTCTATTCTTGTCTATGACTTTGTGTATGTGTATGTGTCTAAGTTTCAAGTGCTGTTGTGGCAGCGCTTTAACACATCAGTGTGGTCACAGCACCAGCACTGGGAGAGGAAAACCATCTCCAGCTAACAGGACCAGTGGGAGTTGTTTACACTGTCACTTTATGGTGCTGTAACTTCCTGCTCATGGGGGGAATGTTTTTTCACACCACAGAGTGGGAAAACTACAGTGCAGTAAAGTGGCAGTATAGACAAGCTCTATGTTCTGTGTGTGCTACCAGCCCCTCCACTCCACCTACTCACACTTATACCTATACCCACACCCAGTCTCTCTCTCTCTCTCTCTCTCAGACCTCTCTCTAAAACAATACTCACCCTTAGCTGCTGGGAATGTTCACGCACACCTTCTGTCTCAGGTGGGGCTTCTGTGTACAAATATGTTAATTAAAGGATCAGCCTCATCAGTGTTTTAACCCAACCCATAACAAGGTTTCACCAAGCTTGTAACAATACATTAAAAACTGGAAAGTGCCCAGATGTTATGATAATAGGGGCCATATGTGGACTTCTGATAGAACTAAAGTATTTCTCTCAGCTCCCACAGCAATTTTAAAGCACAGTCTTACATCCTTCTGCTGAAGATTTATAGAGTAATAAATTAAGTCCATAAGAGAGCATGCTGATCATTTATTCTGACCTCCTCCATTGTACAACAACCAGACCTCAACCAATAGTGTCTTCATCTAACCCATAATTTCTGATTGAGCTAGGGAACATTTTTTTGAAGACATCTTATTTTGAATTAAAGACTTCACATGGTGAAGAATTGATCAGCTACCTTAGTTAGTTCTTCACATGGTGAATTACCTTCACTGTTAAAAATCTGTGCCTAACTTTAGTTCCACCCACTGGATTTTTCCCCCTTGGTCTGCTAGACTCAAGAGTCCTTGACTAGATATTTGAAGACCATGATCAAATCACCATGTAACTTACTATTAGCTAAATTATGTTGAACTTCTTTGGTCTTTTAAAGTAAGGCATGTTTTCCAGATTTAAAATTATTCTTTTAGCTCTTTCTAGAACCTTTTCCAGGTATTCAATATCCCTTTTAAAGTATGGGCACTGCTTCTTGACACATTATTATAGTACTAGTTTTGCTAATGCTACATGAAAAAGGTCATAACAATACCACTTCCCTACTCCAACTGTATAATCCCTTGATTACATATCCAAGAATCATGTTAAGTCTCTTTGCTGCCCTTTGGGAATTAGAGTAATTTTATCATTTGGACTACATAAGAAGGTAAGAATAGCCATACTGGGTCAGACCAAAGGTCCATCTAGCCCAGTATCCTGTCTGCTGATAATGGCCAATACCAGATGCCCCAAAGGGAGGGAACACAACAGATAATCCTCACATGATCCCTCTCCTGTCACCCATTTACAGACAAACAGAGGCTAGGGACACCATTCCTACCCATCCTGGCTATATCCATTGATGGACCAAACCTCTATTAACCTATCTAGCTCTTTTTTTAACTCAGTTAAAGTCCTGTCTTCACTACATCCTCTGGCAAGGAGTTCCACAGGTTGACTATGCACTGAGTAAAGAAAAACTTCCTTTTGTTTGTTTTAAACCTGCTGCCTATTAATTTCACTTGGTGACCTCTAGTCCTTATAGCTTACATTTACATTTCTAGTTTACATTTCCCAGGTTTGATTCTTGCTGGTCAATGTGGCTTCTTGAAGGATTCATTTGGCTATTTCCCATCAGTGTCTATAAGGGCATCTGGCTGCAAAGGGCAATAATTGAACATCATACAGGGTAGGATGCATGCTGGTTTCTTGTGCTTCCCAGTCAGGTATAGTGTACACAACCAGTATACACAAACAAGATTCCCCACACAGCTTATGCTGGCATTTGATGCATTCTAGGGCATTTTCTGAAAGAACAGAAATGCTCTTATGCTTAAATCTGGCAGGGATCCACTAACAACAGTTCAGACTGGATCTGAATAGCATTTAGTGGTGGCTAGCTCTCTAAAAAAAGTTATTTTCCCTCTTTTGGTATTCACAGCTTCTTATCAGTTGTTGGGAATGGTTCACACACTGATTGAAATGACCTTGTTAGCACTGGTCCTCTTCATAGTAATGTAACACTCTTATCTTTGCATCTTTGCACCTGCCAAACCAAAGTTTCCATTTCATGCATCTGGTGAAGTGGGCTACAGTCCACAAAGGCTTATGCCCAAATAAATATGATAGTCTTTAAGGTGCCACAGGATTCCTCGTTGTTTTTGCTGAAACAGACTAACAAGGCCTCACCCTGCTCACTCCATCCCCTTTCCTCTTCTATCCTCCCTCACTTTCACCAGGCTGGGGTAGGGGGTTGGGGTGCAGGCTCTGGTCTTGGGCCAAGGAGTTTGGAGTATGGGAGGAGCTACAGGCTTAGCCCAGGGTGGGGGATTGGGGTCCAGAAGGGGTTTCAGAGTTCAAGCTCTGGGAAGGAGTTTGGGTGCAGGGGGGCTCCTGTCTGGGGCAGGAGGTTGGGTATAGGAGGAGATTCAGGGCTGGGACAGGGGTTCAGGAAACAGGCTCTGACTGGGACAGCTTCTGGCCAGTGGCGCAGTGGTGTTAAGGCAGACTTACTCCTGCCCAGGCCCTGCACCACTCCTGAAAGCAGCTGGCACGTACAGCAATGGCTCCATGGTACCATGTACTGCCCCTCATCTATAGGCACTGAGTCCACAGCTTCCACTGGTCACAGTTCCCCATTATTGATCAATGGGAGCTGCAGGAGTGATGACTGCAGGCAAGGATAGCATGAGGAGACCCCCTGCTCTGCCTCTCTCAGGGGCTGCAGGGACATGACAGCCATGTCCAGGAGCAGCAGTTACCAAAGGGATAATTACTCCAGCCATGACAGGTTAGGCATTTTAGAACTCACTACAGCCTCTTCCCACTTACGAACCAGTTACGGACCAAGCAATTGGTCGTAACTCGGTTTGTTCGTAAGTCGGACCCCATAGAGTTACACACGACCACACTGTTCGTAAGCGCGGCTTGCATTCGTAACTCGGGGTCCGCCATTTACGACAGCTTCGGTCATAACTGCGGACGGTCGTAAGTCGACCGTTCGCAACTCGGGGACTGGCTGTACTCAAAGAATTACATTTAAGAGTAAGAGAAAAATTAAAATTGTGAAATGCACAGACCAGTCAAAAACCAAAAATAACACACTTTGTAAGCAGTAAAAGGAGTAACAACAACCCCCCACGTATGTGTTGGGTCAGGAGATATGAGTGCAGGCGTGTGTGTTTGTGAGAATGACAGACACACACAGTGTGTGAGAGTGACAGAGATTTGCATTGCTAAGCTCCCTCCACCCCCTTCTCTCTCTGTCGAGATAGAGTACAGAAGTGGGGAGAGGAGGGACACCCTCACATTAGCACCCCCCGCTTCTACCTCCCCCACCGTGCAGAACAAGCAGGAGGCTCCCACAGGGGTGGCTCCAAGGCAGATGGCAGGAGCAGCATGACATTGGGTAGAGGGGCAACTGAAGTGCCAGCGCTTGATAGCTTCCCAGCCAAACCAGTCAGGATCCCCTGTCAGAGGCTCCCAGATCTACCGGTAGATGCCGATCTACTGGTTGGTGACCACTGCAATAGGGGATGTGAAAATGGCCACAGTGATCATGAAAAACCCTGCCTACCATTTACTCACATGACTTATGAAGCAATATGCCAAAAACCTGCATAGAAGCAAGGAGCACCTCAACAAGAGGCTCAGCAGGTGCAGAATGTTCATTGAGTATTCCTTTGGCAGATTAAAGAGTCACCAGGACTGTCTTTTTGACAGGTGATACCTCAGTGGGGAAAATATTCCCTTGGTCATAGCAGCCTGATGTGCTCTGCATAGCTTTTGTGAAGCCAAGGGGGAAAAGTTTCCCCAGGAGTGGGGTGTTGAGGTGGATTGCCTTCAGGCTGATTTTGAGCAGCCACATGCCAGGATTATTAGAGGAGCTCAACAGGGGTTGTTTGAATCAGGAAGGCTTTGAAGCAGCATTCTGATAATGAGCCCTAGTAATGTGTCTTACTGTTATTCATTAAGCCAAGCATTGTTTACTTGCCACCTTGAATGATCCTTGTAATGATTGCTACTTGAGCATTAATTGCAGTCTGCAAATGTGCCAATTGCCCCTGTATATGAATTTCTGCTGCAACCGGTATGTGTAGGACGAAGACACAAATAAAGAATCATTACATTTGTAAGAATAAACTTGTATTGAATAACAATACACAGATTCACGTTTCGCACAAGGGTCATGACACTGAGCAGTACGCTCTGAAATGAGGCTCTCACAGTCATGGAGTATTGTGTCCAGTTATGGGCACCACATTTCAAGAAAGATGTGGAGTAATTGGAGAAGATCCAGAGAAGAGCAACAAAAATGATTAAAGGTCTAGAGAACATGAGCTATGAAGGAAGACTGAAAGAATTGGGCTTGTTTAGTTTGGAAAAGAGACGACTGAGAGGGGACATGATAGCAGTTTTCAAGTACCTAAAAGGGTATTACAAGGAATAGGGAGAAAAATTGTTCTCTTTGGCCTCTGAGGATAGGACAAGAAGCAATGGGCTTAAATTGCAGCAAGGGAGGTTTAGGTTAGACATTAGGAAAAACTTCCTAACTGTCAGGGTGGTTAAGCACTGGAATAGATTGCCTAGGGGTATTGTAGAATCTCCATCGCTGGAGATATTTTAAAAACAGGTTAGATAGACATCTGTCAGGGATGAACTATGATGCTTGTTCCTGCTGTGAGGGCAGGGGACTGGACTTGATGACCTCTCATGGTCCCTTCCAGTTCTAGTATTCTATGATTCTATGTGTAAGTCCAGCTGCCATTATGGAAAATGTCTCTAGGGGTTAAATGTAAGGGGTACTGTCATGGCACAGGAACATGAGAGGACTATGTATCAGGAGTTTGGGAAGTGCACAGACCACAGTTCTGCATGGACTGCAGCAGAGTTGAGAATGAATGTGTCCCATCTGCAAAGCATTCTGGGATCTAATCATCTCTATTTGTTTCTCCTTGAGCTTATCATCTGCTTCTGTCCCTGTCTCCTCTCTTGCTATCCATTTTTAATTTTAGTTTATTGTCTTTGTCCATGCATTGTGCTCACTGTCTGTATGATCACACTAATTTCAGCGCTTCTTGAAACATGTTGTCCTTATTCCTCCTTGTTTCCCTCTTTATTTGAGGGAAGTGCTCCACCCGTTTATAGGAGCTGGCCCTCAAGGGCACATCTGTAGAAGCAAAAGAAACAATGCACAGAGTCAGTATTCTGAGTGCATTCCCAATCTTGAATCTTAAAACTTTGATATCCCTCTTTCTCAGTTTACCCTCAGTAAGCACACAGCACGGTGAGAGTACTAAACCGGGTGAGTTTGGCCCAGGGAGAGGAAGGTGCAAGGTAGAAAAAAGGGTCTAGGTGATTTCAAAAGGGGATCAGTACAGGTGCCTAGAGACATTATTCTCAATACTGTCACTGTTTTTCACAGGCAGAGCTGATAGAACCTGTTATCTCATTACTGAGGGTAACTGAGAACGCCAGAGTGATTTTCCTGCATGCATGCAGCTTTAGACCAGACCCATATCCTGCTCTCCTTTGTGTTGCTTTGGTTCCTGCAGAAGTAATTGCCAATTGGAATGGCAAAGTTCCCTATAATGGGGGGGGGAGGAGGGGGAAACTAACACAGCTCTGCCAAGGAACCTTTGGTAGCGGTTTGCAGAGTGTCTTCAGGAAAGTTTCCTAGAGATCTCTATTGAGGGACTCCAGGGAGATCCTGGAGGGTATTAACAAACTTTTCTGCAGGCCTCCCATTGCATAGCGGCACAGGGAAATAAGAAGCAGATGCAAACAATACATAGCATTGTCAATGTCCATCTTTTCTCGTACGTGCACCATGTAATAAAATAAAAGATACCTCTACCTCATATTACCATAAAGTATCAAAGCAAAATGAGTACTTATCAAAGCATCAGAGCCAGACTACTGGGACTGGCTAGACTCTCTCAGAATCAAAAAGAGGTCCTAGTTCACCATGCCACTGGATGATCCTGTGGTCTGTCCCACATCCTTCTCCAGATCAGCCTCCTCATTCACCACTTAATCCTCCAGATTGACTTCACTGGCTGCTGCCTCCAGCTCCCCTTTGTGAAGTATCTATGGGGCTCTTGGTGGTGAAGGTGAGGTTGCCACCAAAGATAGCTGTGATGGACCTCCCCCATGCTTTATGAAACGGACTTATGGACACAAATATACATAACTCAGAGATGCTTTGGACAAATTACCTCATGTAACCTATCAGTCTTAATGTCATAATACACTGGGACTGTATCTGATTTTGGTGAATGTATCATTCTTGAGTGTAAAGTTAGATATATGGAGTATGGAATGGTTTATAGTTTTAAAAGTGCAAAGGCAAGCAAGCCATCAAGGGTGTTTCCCTCAAGGTCTGGTCAACTGTAAACAGCCTCTTTTTTTTTTATAAGACTTAGCAATGGTTGATCCTAGGAAGTCATGTGTCTCTCCAACTGGTAGGGTCTGACCACCTGTGATTTTCCATGCAGGGGTGGAATGTAGAAACAGAATTTCCACCCAAAGGTGGAATCTATAAAACAATGGGAAACTAGCAGTTTCTTGGTCTTTGGCTGGCATGGCACACCCAAAAAAGTGAACCAGAAACTCCGGAGAGACAGACTTCCCTGGTTTGGAGGCTTAGCTGGAATAAAAACAATTTTAGGGTGAGTTTGTAATACGTTTGTACTGAGGTTTCAGTGTTAGAATTAGCTAAGCATTTCTGTTATTTTAAATGTGTAATCTACTTTGCTTTGCCTGTTTTCACTTGCAGCCTCTTAAATCCTACTGCTTGTACTTAATAAAGTCACTTTTATTTACTATCAAACCTAATGAAACTAATTGTTATCTGGGGGAGCAATCGGTGTGTACATCCCCCTTTCATTGTTAGAGGGGGCTTTCCTAAATAATTCATGTGGGTGTTTTGATCCCATTTGGGGAGTGGTATCCCAGGAAGCTGGGCCCAAAACTGCATTTTCCTTGGACCTGAAGAGTTTTAGTGTCTGTACTGCTCCTCTGGGGGTGGGTTGGGAGGGCAGTGATCTCAGCTCTGTACCTTGGCTGGGGGAGATGAGGAGATCTGGACCAACAGGACAGGGTGGTGAGAAGTCTCAGAGAGCAAGAAGGCGAGTATCAGTGGCTTTGTCAGAACTCCAGGTAGCACCCCCAAGGGGTCGTCTGTGACTGCACCCCGTCACAATAGCATACATCACCTTGTAGAAGTGGCATGTTTTGGGGTTACATAAGAGCAATTGTTGGCCTTCCTTGCCTCCTGATATGCCTGTCTCAGCTCCTTGATCTTAGCACCGAACTGCTACATGTCCCTCCCCTTCTCCTCAATGCCACAAGCAATCTGCTCATAGATTTCAAACTTCCTTTTGGTTGGAGTGGAGCTGTGAGAAATCCAATGGTGCTGGTGTTCTCCAGTCAGGAGTGTATTTGTTTCAAAAAGCTGTTATAACTGCAAGGTGTATAATAAATGGAAATGACTTGGTAGAAAAATGTCAAAATTTGAGGTCCCTTTGTCTTCAAATGGTCCTCCTGGCCCCTCCTTTGATAAGGCCTGCTGATCCCTATGCATTTTCCCCAAGATTATGCACAGAATGATTTCTCAATCCTCTTTAACAAAGCTCATTTTCTCTCTTTGTCCCAATCCTTCTAAAAACTTTCTTCTTCCATGCTGACCAGATAACACAATGATGAGAACTGTTTAGGAACCTAGAGTGACAGATTTAGAATAGTAGTAATAGGACAGTATTTAAACTAGCCCATTCATTGGCTTCTCTTAGTACATCATCTCACCTCTGTGCTTCTCTTTGAGATTGTAATCTCCTCCGGTGATGCAACCAGTACCATGTTTAATGTTATGTATTATATAGCCCTAAACACATTGTCACAATAGGCAACATTCAGATTATTAGAAGGTCGCTAAGACTATTCTCAAATATGTAATATAGCACTTATTTTGGAATGACACATTTAAAGTTTGAGCACAATAATAGTAATTATGCTCTTTTGTAGGATATTATGAATGTCTCAATTTTTTGGTGTCCAATTCAAGGATCAGATACCCGATTTTCAAAGATACTGAATATTGTCCACACCAACGGAAGTCAATCAAAGTAGGAATTGCACTAGCTAAGAGAGCCAGCCCTTTATGTTTCAGAACCAAAATATGTTAATGGACACTATTCAAAACCCCTAAAACAAATAGATTAGATGGACGTGTTTTAAGGCTTGGGTTCTAACTTTACTTGTGTATTCAATCTAGCCCTTTGCAGATATTTGTTTGTATAATAATGAAGCCATCTGTGAGTAGGAGGCCTAAGAGTGCAACAGAAATGGCACTGAAATTCAGGCTTGAAGTGAACAGGTAAATATGTGTCATTAGATTATACATAATATAGTGTTATGATCCTATTATAAAATAGACTTTTGCTTTCATAACTGCTAAAAAGTTAAGATGTTGTTGACCTAGTTATGATATATAATGGCTAAATATAGTTGAAATTAAGTAGACTTCCTTATCAGACATAAGTGAGTGAGATGCATGTATATAAGATAAATAACTTAATTTGTACTTGTTGTGTTCAAATTAATCAACCTATTATCTTTGTTTAACAATTCTCTATATTGCGTTAAACACATTCTGTGAAACATATAGTAGGATGAGACCCAAAAATAAGACTTAGGCCCTTGATAATATCAGTAAATTAAATTAGCTTGACTCAAAAAAAAAAATCTATCCTTACAACAAATTTCATGAGCAAAAACTATGTAATTCTTTATCTGTACTGGAGTGTAAATACTGCTGACATCTGCATTTCTGAAAGACAAACACTGAATATATATAGCTAAAAGCCTTTTTAGTTGATTTTTTATTCTGATTTACTTATGCCTATTTATCTATGAAACGTATTTATTCAAGCATCTGAAGGACTGTACTAATAGTGCAAAGAAAGCAAACTTAAGAGCATAACATAAAAATGGCCATACCAGGACAGGCCTATACTCCATCTAGTCCAGCATCCTATATACCGACAGTTGCCAATGGCAGGTGCTTCAGAGAGAATGAACAGAACATAAGTGGTCCATCTCTCATCATCCATTCCCAGCTTCTAGCAATCAGAGGCTAAGGACACCCAAAACTGGATTGTTTTCCTGACCATCTTGAAGAAAAGCCATTGATAGACTTATCCTCCATAAACAAACCTCATTCCCTTTTTTAACCCAATTATAATTTTGGCCTTTGCAATATCCCCGGCAATGAGTTCTATTGGTTGACTGTGCATGTTGTGAAGATGTACTTCCCTTTGTTTATTTTAAACCTGCTGCCTATTAATTTCATTGGGTGATCCTTAGTTCTTGTGTTATGTGAAAGAATAACTGTAAGGCAGAACTGAATCTAGGACCTCTAGAGCTTAGAGCATGAGCCTCTACATCTTGAGCTAAAAGCCAGTTGTGTGTCAGCTCAGGCTGCAGAGCAAATGCATTATTTCTCTCTATAAGCGGTCTCAGTGCCACTACATGGGACAGTGTGACCCACACCCAGAAGATGTGTGGGTTACACAAACAACATTTCTTTATTAACTTTCTCCACACCTTTTGTGATTGTGCAGACTTCAGTCTCATCCCCCTGCAGACCTCAATCATCCCCATGCAACCCATCTTGTTTTCAAACTTAAAAATCCCAGTCTTTTTAATCGCCCCTTATATGGAAGTTGTTCCATATCCTTGATCACTTTTGTTGCCCTTCTCAGTATCTTTCCAATTCTAATATATTTTTTTTGAGATGGAGTGTCGAAACCCCATACACTATTCAAGCTGTGGGCATATCCTGGCTTTATATAGAGCCATTATAATATTTACTGTCTTATTATCTGTCTTATTTACAGCAGGGTAATGTAAAGACAATAATATAGGTAAACCTACAGTTACATAGGACAGAATATTGTAAGATAAAGTAAAAAACATATCCTCATCTCCAATTTTAATTACCTTTTAAATTTTACAATGAAGTTACGTCCTTAACTTTGCAGGTGAGAATAATGGAATAAGGCACACTCAATAGAACCCTAGAATTAGATGAGACAACCCTATTGATGCTTCTGCGTACTCAGTGAGGAGGAGGCACTTGCACTGTCCCTGGTTCAGTGGTTACAGAATGGGTGGTTACATTCTCCACAGCAAACCCCCTTCTCTTGCTAGAAGATATCCATCCCTTCCTTACCACCTTCAGTAGTATTAACTAAGTCTTCACTGTGTTATATACAAAAGGACCCCTGCAACCACGTGATACCCCATGGATTTCGGTGGGGCTCTGTGTAAGCATAGGAGCCTGCATGCACAGACATAATCTCAGAACCAGTGCATAAGTCTCCCCATACCTTCTCCCCAAACAGTGAAAGGGAAGTTGTACTGGTGCAGGTTGCCTACCCAACAGCAGCACCACTTCAGTGGGGCTCCTTTACTCACTGATGTGCAGTTCTGTGTGGTTAAAAGACTGAACCTCTCACCTCCGCGACAACCTCTCAGAGCCCTCCCACAAACAGGAAGATTTCAAGGAAATTCTGTTCAACTTGGGCTATGTCTAAGACTACGTTCTATTTTCAATAGAGGAATGTATTATTCAAATTCCTGTGGAATTTGCATATCTTCTTCCAATCTCACTTTCAAAAGCGGATCTTTCCAAAGTGAAAGTAGTTTGGACGCAGGTTTTTTCGGGAAAAAACCCTTTTTCGAAAAAACCGCTCTTCCTTAAAAAATGAGGTTTACACGGGGTTTTTTTCCGAAAAAGGGTTTTTTCCCCCCAAAAAAGGCATCCAGACCACTTTCGAAAGTGAGATCGGAAGAAGATGTGCAAGTTCCCAGGGAATTTGCATATCCTCTTTTGAAAATAGCAAGTAGTTTAGACATAGCCTTGGAGAGTTTCCCAAGCTCCTTCCTCCCATAAGTATTTCCACAGAGAGCACAACCTCAGTATAAACTGATTAAAAACTTGTAAATAGTTGGAAAAGAAAATATTGCACTTTACCCAGAGTGTGTAATAAATAAGTTAGCAAAGAGGAAAGCCTGATATTGAACTCCTCATTCGGAGTCACTCACTTCAAAGGCCCTACTGAAGCTTGGGTATTGTGATGCAGCTCTGCACGAAGCCATACTGTAGTCACCATTAATCACTTTTGAAGTTACTAGTTACTGCTTAATGTGGGGGGGAGGGATATATATATATATTTTTATCAAGTTGTGTCAGTTGAGTTACATTAACTTGACTGAACTTCTCTTCCCCATGGCTTTGAACGTCCACCCAGACACAGTTTAACATCTATTATAGATTTTGACCTAGTTTTGTTGTAGACTTGGCTTCCTACACCTCAAGCTATATTATGATCAGCTCAAACAGCTTTGAAAGTGTAGCAGAGTGTGTTGCAGAACAGCACTGTTTCTACTGACAGTCATGCTCACCAACTTCAACTTGTATGTACCGCTAAGGAAACAGACCTGCAGTCCACATTGAATGAATAGGTTCTCACAGGGATCTGGCTTGGCACCATGGCTCTTTACTATTTTTATCAGTGACACCTCATTAATCAAGTCATGGAAATTTGGATACACAGATGATTTCACATTTTCCAGGCAAGCGAGCAATTTCATCAAAGCAGAATGCAACCCCACAGAAGACTGGAGAAACTGGAGGCGTTATTACAATGCCATTCAGTCCCTCAAAAAACAGACAAACAAACAAACAAAAAAGCTTTCTCCACATTCCACCTGAAGAACCAACAGACCAGAAAGCACTCTCTCTGGTAAATTACTAAGATAAAGAATTGCTTAACCCAGCATATTCATACTCCTTCCTGAAGATCTGGTGTTAGGAGACGTAGGACTAGCCTCACCTCTGGCATGCCAATGAAGTTGAAGGTCCAAACAGGTAAAGTGTGGAGTGGCTAAACTATACTATAAAGCTACGATAATAGTTAATAGAAGGTTGATAAACAAATGAACAGCAAAGCACAACAGTGAAGAAGAACTAATGATAAACTAATTAAGAAGAAGAACCTTTTTCTAGTTTCACAGCACAGATATTTACAGGATCTTGGCATCACTTGATTCTGACCCATTCTACCTTGCCCATATTTTATTTCCTCGCTCTTCTGAAAAAAGGTTCTTCCGAAAGAAGCCTGCAGTCTAGACATAGCCTAAGTTAGGTATTAGTGTGCATCTTATTTTTTATTTTCTTTGCAACCAATTGTGACTTTTATGCCTCATTACTTGTAATCACTTAAAATCTTTCTGTAGTTAATAAACTGCAATAGTTCTATTATTTTATTTAAACAAGTGTGTTTGGATAGAAGTGTTTGGAAACTCCACCTGAGATAACAAAGCTTGTGCATATCATTTTACACTGATGAAAGATGGACTTTATATCAGCAAGTATTATCCTATAGAAAGCTGGACGATGCAGTATACACATTTCTGGAGGAAGGGCTGAGAATGGGTAATTGCTGGGCTTGTTCTGTATGTAATTAATGAGTTCTCGCCAGTGCATTCATATAATGCAGTTTGGAGTGATTTTGCATGCTAGAAGCTGTGTGTGAGCAGGAACAGAGGTGGTTGCTCTCACAGTAAAGCAGTGTAATAGGCATCCCGGGTTAGAGAATTGAGGGGACACAGCTGTCCAATAGTCCAGACTATATCCCAGGGAATATCACCATATCAAATAAATAGTGTATTTACAAGTAGTAATATCATAAATTCTGCAACCTTAATATGATGCATAACTGCAGTATCTCTGCAAGTTCACATCATGTGTGTGCATATATTTTTTTCCATTCTTCTGAAGCAAAATTTTTGTACATATGGTTTGTTTTGTCAAAGTTTAGTTACAGTTATTCCACCATAAAAAGATATAAATATTATAAACCTTGCTTTATGTTTGGGCTAGACTAAAATATTTTTCATACATTTGCATGGAGTTTATTTATCTTCAGTAAGTATAACATATGGAACCCAGGCATTATGAACATTTCTGTTAAACAGCAAATGACATTACAATATAAACACAATATTGCTAAAGTTTGGCCTTGCAGATTGAATTCTACAACCTTGCAGATAACTTACAAATTTAAAAACATCCTCCTATCTTCAGCTCTGTGCAGTATGACCCTGGCACAGATTCACTGGAGTAATATCATCATCTAACCCTGAGGCCAAAAAATTAAAAATTCTGTATACAATATTTTAAAATTCTGCTTTTTTATTTGTCGATAAATAAATGTGGAGGTTCCAGCATGGCAGTTGGCTGCATGAAGGCCATTGACTGCATGAAGGTGTAAAATAACCCTGCAGCTCCTCCCCTTCATACAGGGTCAGCAGTGAGGCTTCAACTGGCCCTGACACAGCTCAAGAGCCAGATCTGACCCAGAAACACCTCAGAGCCCTGGCCCTTCTATATCAAGGAATGCAAGTGAGAGAGACAGAATCTTGCACACAGATCCAGCCCTGGCACCCAGTCCCAACAGAATCCAATTGTGGAGGGCCATAGTGTGGCAGGATGAAAATACAGGATGACAGGATTCTGTGTGAGGCAATTTAGATGCAGGTTGCTTGGTAGAGAATCTCAGTTGTTGGGGGGAATCTGGATGGAGAGGGGGTAATTGGGAGGAATGAGACTTGCAGGAGTTCCATGTGAAGGTAGTTGGGTCTCAGCAGGGAAGGTCTGGGTGTGTGGAAATGAGGTTCTTCAGGGAGTGTGTGAGTTGTAGAAGGCTCAGCCAAAGCCCTGGGTGCTGGGGCAGTGAGAGTCCAGAAGCAGCTGACTAGGGCTCAGTGGGGTAGAGATCGAGGTGCAGGAGATTTGTTAGGGTTGTCCAGAGGCAGGAGGGTGTTGTTGATCAGGGTGTTGGCTCTAGCATGGGGAACTCAGCAGGAGATTATCTGATGCAGGAGTGAGTCTAAATGCCGGGGAGCACTGGCAGAGGACTTCAGGGCTATGTCTACACTGGCGGGTTCTTGCGCAAGAGCGTCCACACTGCCATGTGCAAGATGTGCTTTTGCGCAAGAGCATCCATGGCAGTGTGGACACTCTCTTGCACAAGAAAGCTCTGATGGCCATTTTAGCCATAGGGCTTTCTTGCACAAAAATCCCCTGCGGAGCGTCCACACTGCCCTCTTGCGCAACAGCTCCTGTGCCAGAGAGCTTACACCTGTTAGAAAAGAGTGTAGCTCTTGCACAAGAAGCCCTCTCTTAGCACACCGTACTGTAAATCTTCTTGCGCAAGAGCGGGCGGGCAGAGTGGACGCTCTGCGGACTCTTGTGGAAGAACCCACCTGTGTAGACATAGCCCAGGTGTGTGCGGATTGACAGGGAGCGAATTAAGTGAGTGATGGGGGGCTCTAGATTCATCTGGGGGTTCATGTACAGGAGCTCAGTCAGGGGGTTCTGAAAGTGTGGGGGGTAAGGCTCACCGTGGGCAGGTCTTGTTATGAAGGCTTGAGTTAGATATTTCATGCAATCCTTTTTATTTAAAGAATATCTCTAAAGTCCTGTTTCTCTGAGCACAGCAGAAATCAAACAGCAGGAGACTGTTTCTTTGAGGATGGTTCCAAGCCATCTTCCCAAGCCCTCTCTTTCCAGCCAGCTCTCTACCCAAAAGCTCTCTCCCCCTTTGTTTTTTTCCCCAGACTCATGCTACTCGTGCTTCTCTGGCTGTGTCTATGGCTTCTTTTATGTCTCCTGTATATGATTCTGTTGACTGCTGCTTGTGCCATACACACAGTTGCTTCAAAAAGCACCTAACCTCCTGTACTTGTGTTCAGCCTTCAGGCAAATCCATCTACTCACATAGCACAGATTACTAACCTCGTTTTGGGCATTGGTTCCTATTGTTTCAGCTGGAGCTTAATGGCTTTTTACACTTATCCTGAATGAAGGGCAGCTGTTGGCGCACCAGCCACACTGAGGTTTCACCCATGGCCTAGCATAATATTAAACTAGTTGACTGAAGATAAAACAGCAAATCTTTTTATAAACTAAAGGAGATTTTTAGAAGTATCCCTTTCCCAGCCCTTACAAACAGGCTGTGTCTAGACTGCCCAGTTTTTGCGCAAAAGCAGTTGCTTTTGCGCAAAAACTTGCCAGCTGTCTACACTGGCCGCTTGAATTTCCGCAAAAGCACTGACTTCCTACTGTATGAAATCAGTGCTTTTTGCGGAAATACTATGCTGCTCCCGTTCGGGCAAAAGTCCAGTGTAGACAGCTGAGATTTGTTTTCCGCAAAAAAGCCCCGATGGCTAAAACGGCGATCGGGCTTTCTTTTTAGACTGGCACGGACGCGCCAAAAGTGCTTTTGCGTAAAAGCATCCATGCCAATCTAGACGCTCTTTTCCTCAAATACTTTTAACGGAAAAACTTTTCCATTAAAAGCATTTGCGGAAAATCATGCCAGTCTAGACGCAGTCACAGAGGCTAGGGACGCCATCCCTGCCCATCCTAATAGGAAATTATTTGGAAATAAGATTTTTCCATAAAGCAAGCAGGAGTTATTATTTTGTAATAACCAGCCCCACACTACCAGACTTGGTAGTGTGGACATTGGGCTTGTTATTTTGAAAAAAGGAGAGTTATTTAGAAATAACTCCCTAGTGTAGACTAGGGCTGATGGACCTATCCTCCATGAATTTATCCAGCTCTTTCTTGAAGCTCATTATAATCTTATTTTTTCTTTCTTTGTATTAGTCAAATACCAAACCTTCTAAAGTGATTTGGGCTCCTTATTAAGTGCTCTGATTTTCAAAAGTGCTAAGCCCAGCAGCTCCCAATATCTTTAAAGTTCAAGCTTCAGATGTTTTGTTTTCAATTGTGACAGCAAATTTCATCAGCCTTTAAAAACAGTCATTGATATGGTACATTATTGTTAGAGACGAAACAGGCAACCCAGGAGCCGATGGGGTAGAAAGGACTACTTGATTACCTATGCATGTTTACATTGGACATTCAACACAATGTCCGAGTGGCCACAACCTGGTGTTAATTACACCCTTTTATCTATGTTAGTAATTCACATGTCCATCACTACTTTTCCTAAAGCCTTATTTAGTAATGTTAACTCCCATAAAATGAATATTAATAAGGAAATAATGAATACAGTTATACCTGCCCCTAATTACTAGTTACAGAACTTCCAATCAAATCAACACATTCCCATGCTACAAGCTAACAGGTTACAGAGATTACAAAGAATCCAACTCTGAAGATGTGCTATGCAGAGCCAATGAGGATAAGCAAAAGACACAACAAAGTCAAGCTGCATGCTTATCTATTTTCCAAGGTTGCCAGGAGAACGGGGAAAAACACGTTTGGAGGGCAATCACAATGTCTTTCCTGGCTGGACCTCTTACCCACTACTGTAGAGCCATTTCAGACCTATTAATTGTTGAGGTGTGTAAAAATTATTAGTTTGTACTGTACACAGCCAAATTCCCTTGCCACTGTGGTAGGTGCTGTACAAACACAGGAAGACAGGAATTCTGCTCCAAAGAGCTCAAACTGATGTTTTCTTAATTACATTACATTATGCTGGAAGGGGAGTGGCTCCCAATAACCTTGTCTTTTATCTTCAGTTTGCTGGGCATTGAGGCTATGTTTCAGGCTAAATGAGGAACCAATAAATATACCCTTTAGTGAGCAATAGCATTGTTTAAAAAAATAGAATGCAAAGTGTAGGACTGGAAAGGCCCTCAAGAGGTCATCTACTTCAGTCCCCTGCACCCTGGCTGGACTAAGCTAATGTTAGGGATGGGGGTTGTATTTCATGGCCGAGGTGCGTATGTGTCTCAGTGAGCCACAGCAGACAGAAAAACCAGGAAAGTGTAATAATCACGGACCCTGAGTTGTAATATCGACAGGAAAACATGCACACACTAGCTCTGTGCAAACTAGAAACTATAAAGAATAGCGTGACCATGGCAGCACGGGCAGTAGCTCAGACTAGTTGCTCAAGTACCCATGGCGTTGAGTGGTACTGTACTTGGGTAGCTAGTGCGAACCGCCTTCAGTCACATTGCTATTTTTAAGCACTGGCTCAAGCAGTTAGCATGTGTTTGTCTACCATGCTGGGAATTACACCTCCAGAGAGAAAACAGCTTTTTCTACGGGGTTGGATGAAAACATAGAATTAGAAATTGCAAAGAAGGAAACTGCATGCTGCTGTTGGATTCCTACCGTGTTCAGGGAAACAGGAATTTTTGTACATTCATTTTAGATAAATAGGACTGCATCAAAGAAATATCTGACTTCTGCAATAATTTCTCAGCCTAACAGAAACAACCAAGAAGACCCAGAACATTGACTATCCATTCAGGTAAAAAAAGGATGACAATACTAAATCACAACTTAACATTGTACTCACTATGGAATTACAAGAAAAACAGGTATAATAACTATCAACCCACCATCTACATGTTTTGTTGCCCTTAGAGTGCTGCTAGACTGATTGTAGGGTTTTTTTTAAAGTTTTATCTACTCACTGTCTCTCTTTTGTTCCTCCCCTCCACTTTTTCTCCCCCCGCCCTCCCCCTTTCCCTTATTTATCCTTGGATCTGGGCTCATTATACTCTGCTCATCCGAAGAAGTGGGTTTTGCTCAGGAAAGCTCGTAATACCATCTACGGCTACATCTACAATGCCCTCTCTTGTGCAAAAAATATGCAAATGAGGCAAAGTGTGGACTATTGCTGTGCCTCATTTGCATAATTATTGAGGCTCCATTTTTACACAAGAGGCTTTTGTGCAAAAAGGAGCCATCTACACAGCTCCTTTTTGCGTAAAACGCCTCTCTTGCGCTAGAGCCATTCTTCCTCTTTTTTTCAGGAAGAATGGCTCTTGTGCAAGAGGTGTTTTTGTGCAAAAAGGAGCCGTGTAGACGCTCGTGTTTTTGCACAAAAGCCGCTTTTTTTTTTTTGCACAAAAGCCGCTTGTACAAAAAGCAGCTGCTCATTAATCATGCAAATGAGGCACGGCAATATTCCACGCTTTGCCTCATTTGCATATTTCTTGCACAAAACAGTGCAGTATAGACGTAGTCTACAAGTTTTGTTAGTCTTTAAAGTGCTACTAGACTATTTGTCATTTTTTAAGTTTTCCCTGTTACAGACTAACTCGGCTACCCCTCTGAAGCTTTTGTAATATTAATGTTAGGCACAACAACAATGAGCACTGCAATGCCTACATCCCTTTGTGGATCCAGACCTCGCAGCCATAGTCCTATAGACTATTGCCAAGATTTAGACTTCTAATTCCTTATACATTTTTGAAAAAATTATCCTACAACTCAAAAACTTCTACTATCAGCAAGCAACTTCTCACCAAAGATTTGATGTCTCCCATATTGTATAGCAATTTTTCCTCAAATTCCAAACTTTAAATAGTGTCAGACAGGAGTTTTGTTTTGTTTTTCCTCTATAAGGTACCTATCTATTAGAGGTTTCTGTCTGAATGTATGTCTGAGAGTCTATTTTAAAGAATTCCTCCTAAACGGTAAGAGCTAGGACCACCAAAATTGGTATGCAGCTTCTTCTGATCCTAACATCAAGCAAGGTCAGGGTCTAGTTGTGCCAGGAAAATGGGATATGTCTGGAATTTGATAGTTTCCCATAATCTGGAAAAGGAGAGGGAGAGGAGGAGGGACACAATCCTCACACTCACTACTGGGGGCAGAGAGCGCAGGGGAGAGCTATCCTACAGAGTGACCCCTGGGCACAGCCACACCATCAAGAGAGTGGCCAGCTGAGGATGGGGTCCCACCATCTTGCCTTTCACTGGTAAGTGGCCTCCCTGGATAAAACCCCCAACCCCAGCTCTTCCACCATGGCCCTGTCCTGTCCCCACCCCAGGAGCATCCCTGACCTCATGGGACCCATCAGCGCCCCCTGCACTTCTCCCTGCACTGATGTGCTACCCAGAGTGGCCAATGCAGCCCAGCCTGCATGGCTCTCCCTTTCCTCCAGCCTAGGCCGTGGGAGCACCGATGTGGGGGAGGCCTGGCCAACCCCCCCTCTCTTTGTCTTTGTCCCCCGACCTGGGTCCAGTGAGCGCTGGCATGGGAGAGGCCTGTGTGGCCTCCTCTTCCCCTCTGCCGCAAGCCTGGGGAGTGCCAGCACATGGGAAGCCTGTGCAGTACCCCCTTCCGCCCCACCTCCCAGGCCAGACCGGGACAGCACCGGGACAAACCTGCTAGTTGCAAATAAAAATCAGACAGGAAAAGTTTCATAAATTGCCTTGAAATCATCCATCTAAGCGTATGTCTACACTGAAGCAGCCTGTTATTTCGAAATAGATTTCGAAATAACAGGTGGCTTATTCCGCGGTTCCAGTAACTCTCGTTACATGAGGGTTAAGGGGGAATTTTGGAACAGTGTGTTATTTCAAAATAAGCTACACAAATTGCAGTGTGAACTACGTAGCTTATTTCAAGCTAAAGGTAACACCAACATGAAAGTTCAACTCAATTTAGAATTTACACCAAACTTTTCAAAAAATGTATTGTATATCTAACATGAATATTTTGTTGCATAACTTTGAATGTTGACTGTTTAAATCCCTATCCTTTGGTTTCTAAAGGGATTGTTTAAAATTAACAAACTAAACCAAAGAATAAGCCACATAAGAATTCCAAAATGCAATCACATGCAGAACTTTAATTTGAAAAATATCAGTAACATTTTAGGTTTGTTTTGTCATGTTCCATGCTGTAGAAAATTAACTTTGATAATTCTACATTTTTCAGTAGATGGCACTAGCAATTCCTATATTCACTACAAAATTAAATAATGTTGTAATATCTTATACAAAAATAATACCATCAACTTTTTTTTATAACATTTATATTGATTTTTTTCCCTACAGAGAGAAATTTGTTTGTGATAGCATTCCATTATCCCAGAAACATTTTATTGCAAAAAATGCTTTAACCAAACTGGAAACCATGGACTACAGTCTGCTCTTAATTAAACTGATGTAAATATGGATTAGCTCTACTGAGGTGTGAGTAGCAATTCAGTCCACTGATTGGATTTCATAGATAGGCATTAGAACTCATGAAACCTATTGCTCTAGGAAGAGTTGAGAGAACATGTGAGTATCAGTTCTAATTTCACTTTTCATTTAAAAAATACTAAACCAGATAGTCAGCAACTTTGAGTCTTGTTGCTCTTGTCGAAGCAAAGGCTTCACTTTGTTTAGCCGCCTAAAAACTAACAGCTTTATTGATCAGTAAAGCCAAGTGAGCCAAACGTGGTCCCAGCAGAGCCGGGCCCAGTAAGGCTGGCTAATACAATCAATCCTAGTATTTTATACCCTTAACCAAACAAGTCTGATGCTAGGGATTCCATCAAAACAAACTTCAAAGAGAAATTGTTATCAGCACAGAAAGAAACAGGTTTTTAGGGAGTTTGAGCTTCAGCTCAAAATAGTTCATTAACACATTCCAACAGCCCATCCTCCTGGCCTCTCACACATTGGTGAAGGTCAGTTAACCTTCTAGTGTACATGCAGAAGCGAGAAACTTAAATGGCTTCTGTTATATGAAGTGGCTTCTAGCTAAATATGAAATGGTTTCTACACTCTGAACGCTGGGGACCAGATTCTCATTTACAATAAGGCTACTTTACAACATTCTGGAATTTATTCCCAATTTCTATAAGGCCTGTTTAACTATCAGAATGGTGTAAAACATAAATGAAAAGTAGGCCTTGAGCCTTCCTAAATTTTTATATCAATCTTATTATTCAGCTCAATTGGTGAGACAGGAACCAACTGACAAGCAACTTAATAATGCAGTATTTCCTAGTTCGAAAAGGTAATTGAGACAGGGAATAGATAACTAAGGGTATGTCTAAACTGCATTGCTCTTTTGGGATACCAGAAGTATCTTTAAAAGCACCTACTATTTCCCAAAATAGCGGGAGCGCGCTATTCAGGTGTCCCTGTAACCCTTGTTCTACAAGGGTTAAGGGATTTGTCAGAATAGTGCCTAATTTTGAAATTTGGCACCATGTAGACAGCACCAAACTTCAAAATAAATTTTTTCCATTTAGATTCTGAATAAGTTATGCAATTTGCGTAGCGCAAATTGTGTACCTTATTCCGACAGAAGGGTGCTGTTTAGACTCTCCCTAATTCAGGAGAAAAAAAAAATCAAACTGGTTATTAAGAGTTTGGAGTCCAACATAACAGTAAGGCCAGATGGTTTAGTCACACATCTTTTACAATCAGCTGAGTAAAAACATGAAATTGAACCCCTGCTAATTAAAATATTTCATAATTATTTTCAAATGAGAATTAATATAACTAAATGTAAGTAAACCCCTGCACATGCAGTGAAAATTTATCATCCTTTTGTTTAGTCCCACTAGTTCTATCTTTTGGAAATGGAAGTAGTAGACTGAAGTAGATCTATGTAAGCTAAAGCATTTCAGTTTCACATCTTCGAGAGAAACACAGTGAAAAGACGTGTTGCTCATAAGAACAATGCCCTCCACATCAAGGTTATTTTAATTGTAAACTCCCACAGCTGGAAAATTTGCTCATAAAATAGGTTATACGGTAGGTGCCTGTTATAGAAAGGAATGATACTAAAGGTAAATGAGTGGGTTAGCTGATCAAGGAATCTTCATCTGTAGTCCACATAAGTAGTGAATGAAAATGTATACCATTTGGTGACTCTCCATTTGCTTTTATTGAATTAATTTGATTCACAATTAATTTCCTGTTGGGCAGCTCTGCACATCACAAAACCACTCACTAACTGGCAGTCTAGCATGCCTTCCAGACAAGGGACTGATGGGGCATGGACAATGAAGGACCATTTTAATCTGGCAGTCCTTTATGTAAACTCTACACAGGTTCAACTGAATATGTACACAGGTTACAATCAGGCCCTAACAAGCCAATGTCATATAGAATGACTCAGGACTGTGAGCGCCAACTTCAAAGCAGACTGTCAAGAACGAGGGCACAAAACCCAAAGTTGTTGTTTTCTATACTTAGATTTCACCAACCATGTATCAAGTGAGAACTCCTCAAGGATTGTAATTGCCTTAACACAGACATTGCCCTTAGACATTTCAGTCTATCTCGCCACCCACGCAAGCCTGCCTTTGTGATAGGTAGCCCCTTAAACCCCCCCCCCCCAAAAAAAAAAAAAAAAATCACAATATCCAGGTTACTCCTTGTCCCAAGGACCAGTCACAAACCCAAGATCAACTGTATCTTAAATCTCTCAAGATGCTTGTACCCAATTCTATAACATACCAACTAAACATTTATTCACTAAGAAAAAGAAATGAGAGCTATTTACAAGGTTAAAGCAGGTAAATATGTACACACATAAATAAATTATAGTTCTGGGCTCCAGAATTTGATCTAATAGCCAAGCTCCTAAGTCCTATGTCCTTTAGAGCTAACCCGGGCTACAGCACATCAGGATCCTTTGCTAATGCTTAGAAATACTGCCCTTTCCAAATTCCAAGCAGCATAGTGATAAAATTCCTTCTGGTCAGGCATTTTTATTCCCTTCCCCAGGAGCTCATACTAATGGAACAAGAGTTGGTGCCTGTCTCCTCTTCATGGGTGGCGGGGAGGAAGAGAACCACCCATCAACAAAGTTTGTCCTCTGCTGTTTCACAATGGCTCATTTGGTTTCAATGAGCCTTCATGTGCACAGGACTAGCACATTACACTAATTAATGCCTCTTTTCTGTTTGGTGAGTTACATAATTACAGAGATTTCACAATGCAAACACTAAATATAATTTTATACCATGTGCTACAGAAGTTATAAGTGAGATCAAAACATGCAGCATCCTACATGCATTTAATCAAGTCTAAACACATTTTCATCAACATAGCATCTATTTGAACAATGTTCACACTCAGGTGAGCCAAACTGCTTTCCAATCATCAATTGTCAGTATTCAATGAGGCTTGGGGGCCTTGGCATCAGCTGTCACCTGGTCAGCCAGCATCCCAGTTAACATATGCAAAAAAGACCAGAGGAAAATTCCCATCAGTTTGGTGCAGGCTTCTATGCAGCCCTCTGTGATCCAGGGCATAAAGCCCTTAAATTCCTAATGGCATTCTCTGACCTGTGTCTTGTAAGTAGCCACTTTTGTAGCCCTTATCCATAGTACCTGTGTAAGGAAGGGGAAAACAGAGATCATAGATTCCAGTACTAAAGGGACTAGTGTGATCATTTAGTTGACCCCCAGGTATAACATAGGTCACAGAACATCTCTGAAATAATCTTTAGAGCAGCTCTTTTAGAAAAATATCCCATCTTGATTTAAAAATTGATAGAGAATCAACCACAACACTGGAAATATTTTCCCAATGGCTAATTACACTCAATGTTAAAAAATGTATAAATTATTTCCAGTGTGAATTTCTCTAGCTTCAACTTCCAGGCAGGATCATGTTGCAACTTTTTCTGTTAGGGCATGTCTACATTGCATGCTTATTTCGAAATAAGCTATTCCGGAATAGTTATTCCAAAAGAGCTTAGTTTGAAATAGCACGTCTACACTTCAGGGAAGCCTCAAAATTAGTCCGAGGCAGGTTTCTCTAATGTAGACATGCTGTCTTGATTTAGAGCCCCAGGAGGCACTGGGGAGGACTAACTTAGAATGACCCTGGTGAGGGGATATTTTGAAATAATAGGAGTGTCGACACATGCCTTATTTCAAAATAGCTATTTTGGAATAAGCATTATTCCTCATAGAATGAGGTTTACAGATTTCGGAATAAGCCGTCCATTATTTCAAAATTATTTCAAAATAATGGCATGGTTGCATAGGCGCTTGCATTGTTATTTCAAAATAATGCTAGTTATCTCGAAAAAACAATGCAGTGTAGATGCCCCCTTAGATTGAAGGGCCTATTACTGAATATTTGTTCCCAATGTAGATACTTCTGAAATGCAATCAAGTCACACCTTAATGTTCTTTCAAGCTAAATAGACTGAGCTTCTTGAGTCTATCACTAGTAAAGTATTAGCAGACACACAGATAAATAAAATATGTTAAGGAAGAGTTATGCCTCATTGACCTATTAGAATTCTTTGTTGGTGTCAACCAACCTATGGAGGAGGGTTATCCAGTGGAGATAATGTACTTGAACTTTGAGAAAGTCTTTGATAAAGGTGCCACAGCAAGGGTTCTTAAGCAAAGTAAGTATTCATGGGAGAAGAGGGAAGGTCCTCAAATGGATCAGTCACTGGTTAAAAGATAGGAAACAAAGGATAGGAATAAATAGTCAATTTTCACAGTGGAGAGAGGTAAACAGTGGAGTCTCCCAGGGGAATGTGCTAGGGCTAGTGCTGTTCAACATATTCATAAATGATCTGGAAAAGGGGGTAAACAGGTGGCAACATTTGCAGATTATACAAAATTACTCATGATAATTAAGTCCAAAGCTGATTGCAAAGAATTACAAAGGGATCTTACAAAACTAGGTGACTGAGCAAGAAAATGGCAGATGAAATTCAATGTTGAAAAATGCAAAGTAATGCACATTGGAAAACATAATCTAATTATATACAAAATGATGGGGGTCTAAATTAACTGTTACCATTTAAGAATGCTCTTGGAGTCATTGTGAATAGTTCTCTAGAAACATCTGCTCATTGTGCAGCAGCAGTCAAAAGAGCTAACAATGTTAGTAACCAATAGAAAGAAACAGCTAATAGAACAGAAAATATCATAATGCCACTATATACGTTCATAATGTGCCCTCCTGAAATACTGTGTGCAATTCTGGTTGCGCCATCTCAAAACAATGCATATTAGAATCGGGAAAGATACAAAGACGGGTAACAACAATGATTAAGACTATGGAACAGCTTCCATATGTGGAGAAATTAAACTGTAACCCTTCTGCTAGTCAGCGTTGGCAGCAAGAAGGACCGGGTTTAGTATCTAGGGGTTCGTTTTCAACAGTTCAACACAAAATCGGCTCGAGCCCCCACGCAGTGATCTGGGACATTTATACATCACCCCTTGGGCACATCTAGACTACATCCCTCTTTCAACAGAGGGATGTAAATTAGGCACTTCGAAACTGCAAATGAAGCCGGGATTTGAATTTCCCGTGCTTCATTTGCATAATCACGTCATGGCGCTCTTTCGAAAAAGGTTTACAGGATCTTTCGAAAAAGACTTCCCTTTTTGAAAGAACCACGTCTAGACTGAGGTTTTACTTTCGAAAGAGCGCTTTTTCGAAAGAGCGCCATGACGCAATTATGCAAATAAAGCACAGGAAATTCAAATCCCGGCTTCATTTGCAGTTTCAAAGTGCCTAATTTACATGATCATGTTTGGCTGGTGTTGGATCCCTCTGTCAAAAGAGGGATGTAGTCTTAATATACCCTTAGAGGCAATACTTCCCCTCTCACAAGCACAGAGGCTAAGTGTAGCAAATAAACTTTTTTAAAAAGCAAGGAGGTAACTTGGCATTAATTTGGGAAATCACCACAAACAGAATTCATAAACATAACCAAAAAAAACCCACCTTCAAATGGAGAATGTGCTTTTTCCTCAGTTTCTTAAGCCCAGCAAACAAGGTCCCTTTAACAAGCCTGTCCCTTCTCTGTACCCCACGTAGTTTGCTGTCCTTGATCAGTGCAGAGTCCGAGTTCAGACATGCATCTGGTGAGGAAAGTAAAAAATCAACTTACTTGCTGTGCTGGCCAGGAACTCGATTGTTGCTCCTTTTCACCAGCCACAGCTGGCTGATTGGTGCACCTGTCCACAGGACTCCACTCTGGTCCTCTCTAGCAGAACACCTTGCCAGCCAATTGCTGCGCCACTCTGCTGGCCACCCTGCCAGCTGATCTCTAACCCACCAGGATGTCTTCTGGTTCCTGTGCTTCCAGCTCTCCGTGATTTCAACTATTAGGGGGGGAGCCTCACTGCTGGAAAAGGGGGTAAACAGGTGCCACAGTGTGCAACAAGACTCTCAATTGAGTCTAAATTAGCTCTTTTATTATACTGTGGAGAGAGAATGAGTCAAATGGTGCCTAAGACCCATAAGTGGGGTCTACATCACAAGGTGAAAGTATCTAGCCCCTTTCTCTCTCAACTCATTGGGCTTTGGAGCCCACATCCCCTGCCTAGCGAGTGCCATTTAGTTGAAGGTGAGTCCTCCATCAGGGTACGCCTAGCACAGTTTTGCTGCCATTGATGCACACAACAACGATAACAACCCGTTATTATTCCTGCCCAAATAACAAGGCAACCGGGGATCCAACACCAGCCAAACATGATCATTTGGACAAACAATCCCATCATGCTGCACACGTAGGCAGGATAGGTGTTCCCATCCAAACAAGATCAGATCCTGAAGTCCTCTTCCACGGCTCATCACTGAATATCAGTGGAGAGCTCATTCAGACCCTGTTCACCAACAAAGGCTGGGATTGTTCAGTGTAGAAAAGCGACAGCTAAGGTGCTAAGTTCCCTGTAAGCTCTGCACAGCTGCTTGTTTGCTCAAGGAACCTGCCAGGGGACCTGCCACAGGCACACATCACCTCCATACTGGTGCACATAACAAAATTCATTCTGTTCACGGGTGGGAAAAATTAGAGAAGGGACACTGCTAAAGGGGGATATTATAGAAGTTTATGAAACTATGAATGATGTGAAGAAAGTGCATGAGGAGGTGTTATTTACTCCTTCACATAACATTTACTCCCCTCCCAGCCTCCCTTATACACCATGCATTGCCGCTTCTCGGACCAGATCGTTATGGAGCGGTGGGACAACCAGCTGTGGCTCCAGAATTTTCACATACAGAAGGACACCTTCCTGGAGCTCGACCCTTCCCTCAGGCATCGGGACACCTACATGCGACCCGCCATCCCCCTCCAGAAGCGGGTCACCATCACTATTGGAAGCTCACCACACCAGACAGCTACCGCTCTGTTGGGATCATGGGGTCAGGAGTAAGGCAGGCCTCTCTAGAAACCCTGTGAGCAGGAGCAAAAGGTTCCTTTGTGGCAGCCTCATGTGTCTGTCTGCTCAGGACTGGAGCTCCAATGTGCACCCACATGCACAGGCTGCAGTGTGATCCCCAGGCCAAGAAGGCTGAGCAAGGAGTGCACAGCCCCTCGCCATCCACCGCTTCCCCCAACATGTCTAGTGAAAGTAATGGAACTCACCTGATGGGCCTTCCCTGGCTTTGTCCGAACCCTGGGTGACATCCTGGGAAGGGGGTACCGGCTCCAGGGACGGGATGAGCTCCTGCCTGGTGGACATGGTGTCCACGCTAGCCTCGTCTTCCTCTTCCTCCTCCTCCACCTGTCCTCTTTGTCCATGGGCCTGCCCTCCAGGAGGCTGACAATGGGCTTCTCTGGGCTGCAGTCAACAACAAGTGGGGAAAGGGACCAACCCCCTTCCCAGGATGTGATGCAGCTGCTCATAATAGTGGCACGACTGGACTGCTGCCCCTGAATGGAACTCTGTTGCCTGGCCTTCGATGTATGCCTGCCTGAATTCCTTGATTTTTCATGAGCACCTGCTCCTGGGTGTGCATGTGGCCCTTCTGGCCCATGCTTGCAGCCATCCACATCGTCATTCCTGCATCTGGTGCGGAGATCCTGGAGGTTAACCTCCTCTCCCCAGACCTCAATGAGATCCAGGATCTCCGCACCATACCAGGAAGGGGCCTTCCTCTTCCATCACTGGGCAGGAGCTTAAGAGCTGGCTGCAGGCTCACTTGCAGCCTGGGGTGGGGGGCTTGTTGGGAGTGCAAGGGTCTGCTATGGACCAGGGAGGGCAGAACAGTGTGCTGCAAGCATGGCGCAGGGCTGTCAGGGCCTGCGTGATGCCAGAAGCTGTTTCCCCTGTGGCTGTACCTTTAAAGGCTGCAGGGGAAGGGAAACTATAGAGTTTTAATGGGTGTGGATAGAGTGGTTACCCAGGGCAGCTGTGAGAAGCCCTGGAGGCCAATTATGTAGAAATAACCACAGCTGTCCCATCCACACACACCCTATTTTGAAATAACTATTTCAAAATAAGTGTTATTCCTCATGAAATGATGATTACAGAGCTCTGTGACTTTGTCCTCACCCACAACTATTTCCAATTTAAGAGGCAATTTTACCTTCAAGTGAGCACGCAGCTATAGGCACCAACATGGCCCCACAATATGCCATCGTCTTTATGGCTGATCTTGAACAACATTTCCTCAGCTCTTGCCCTCTAGCCCCTTACTCTACTTACACTACACTGATGATATTTTCATCATATGGACCCATGGGAAGGAAACCCTTGAAGAATTCCATAGGGATTTCAACAACATCCATACCACCGTCAACCTCAGCCTGAACCAGTCCACACAAGAGATCTACTTCCCAGACACTACAGTACAATTACATGATGGCTACATTTCCACCACCTTATACCGGAAATCTACTGACCATTACACTTACCAACATGCCTCCAGCTTCCATCCAAGACACATTTCCCAATCAATTTTTTACAGCCAGGCCCTAAGATACAGCCAGATTTGCTCCAATCCCACAGACAGAGATAAATACCTGCAGGATCTATATCAAGTGTTCTTAAAACTAAAATACCCACCCGGAAGTGAAAAAAGTGAAAATACAGATTGACAGAGTCAGACAAGTACCCAACATCAGCTTCTTCAAGATAGACCCTACTAAGAAAACAACAGAACACCACTGGTCATCACCTACAACCCCCAACTTAAACCTCTACAGCACATTATCAACCATCTACAACCTATCTTGGAAGATGACCCCTCACTCTCACAGGCCTTGGGTAATAGCCAATCCTCGCCTACAGACAGCCCCCTAACCTCAAACATATTCTTTCCAGTAACCATGCAGCAAACCCCCATCATACTCACCCAGGAACGCACCCCTGCCATCAACCACAATGCCAACTCTGTCTTCACATCTATGCAAGCGACATCATCGCAGGCCCTAACCATATAAATCACCACATCAGAGGCTCATACAACTGCACATCTACCAATGTGATCTATGCCATCAAGTGCCAGCAATGGCCTTCTGCCATGTATATTGGCCAAACTGGATGTCTCTATGATGAAGGATTAATGAACACAAATCAGATATTTGAAAAGGTAACACAGAGAAACCTATTGGGGAACGTTTTAATTTGCCTGTGCACTCATTAATGGATCTCAAAGTTCCCATATTATTATAAGCCAGTTTAAAAAAAAAAAAGCTTGAAAGGGAAGCTGCAGAGCTTAATTTCATTTACAAGTTTGGCTATGTCTAGACTATGGGTTTTTTCCGGGATACCAGAGGGATACCAGAGGTATCCTGGAAAAACTCAACCTCATCCAGGGAACGCATCTGCTCTTCTGGTTTTTTTTGCAGAAGAGCAGATGCGCTGTTTCGGAAGCCCTGTCTTCGTCCTTCCACGAGGAAGAAGGGCTCTTCCGAAAGAGGAGTTTTTTCCGAAATTTGACCCAGAAAAGCCTCTTCTGACAAACCTATCAGAAATTTGCACAATTTGCGTACCTTTTTCCAATAAAACATTGTAGTCTAGACGTAGCCTTTGATACCTGCAACAAAGGTTTAAACAAAGACCTTAATAGGATTACCCGCTACATTTCACATCCTAATGACAAAAAACCGAACATCAGGTACTTGAGACTACTTAGAACCCTCTCCATCAGCTTCATTTAGCATGGACATTCTAATTGACTATTCTTTTCCTATTTGTTTCTCCTTTTCTTTCCCCTTCCCCATCCCTTTCCTTTCTTTGCTATTTATTTGGAACCTGGATCCCTTAAACTCCATTCATCTGAAGAAGTGGGTTGTACCCACAAAAACTCATGACATCACCTTCATTTTTTGTTAGTCTCTAAGGGTATGTCTACACTACAAAGTTAATTCGAACTAACAGCCATTAGTTCGAATTAACTTTAATAGCGGCTATACATACAAACCGCTAGTTCGAATTTAAATCGAAATAGCGGAGAGCTTAATTCGAACTTGGTAAACCTCATTCTACGAGGAGTAATGTCAAATTCGAATTAAGTAGTTCGAATTAAGTGCTGTGTAGCCACTTAATTCGAACTAGCGGGAGGCTAGCCCTTCCCATTTCCCCCTGGTGGCCACTCTGGCCAAACCAGGAAAACTCCTCTCCTCTCCCCCAGCCCCGGGGCCCTTAAAGGGGCAGACTCTGGCCATTGGGCACGTGCAAGAGCCAGGCCTGCCAGCAGCCGCAGACCCTCAGCCAGTGGCCAGAGGATGGCAGCCAGTGGCAGCCAGCTCTCCCCCGCCCAGTCCCGTAGCACCCAGGGGCCAGCCAGGGGCTGTAGACAGCGCGCACCCTCCTGGACTAGTGCGGAGGTCATGGACCTCATTGAGGTTTGGGGGGAGGCCCCCAACTTCCATGATCACCGCACTAGGTGGAGGAACGCAGCCGTCTACGGCCGCATAGCGGCCACCATGGCCAGGAAAGGCCACAGGCGCACCCAGGAGCAGGTGCGCCTGAAGGTCTAAGAGCTGCGGCAGGCGTATGCCAGGGCCACCAGGGGTGGCGCCGCAGCAGAGGCTGACTCCTGCTCCTACTTCCCCGCCCTCGACCAACTCCTGGGGGGCGGGGTGGTCTGCGCCAGCCCGGGAGAGAGCAAGCCGGGACCGGACGGCCCTGACCTGGGCACACCAGAGGAGCCATCGCCAACTGTCCCAGCACTGGATTCGGCAGGGTTATCAAGGGAGGCCATACCAGGTAAGTGCCAGCACTGTCCCCTACGGAGAGGGAGACCAGGGACCGCGCGTGTGGGCCATGCCTCCCACGGATCACGCAGCCATCTGTGCACGTGTGAGCACGTGCCATCCCACCCTTGGGCAGGTGGTTGCAGCTGCATGACACCCAGGGGCCATGGCCCAATAGGCACATGCATGTGTGAAGAAACCTGACACGGTCCCAGCCCCAGGGCACTCTCCCTTCACATGCTTCCTCTACACAGAGGACACTCTCCCTTCACATGCTTCCTCTACACAGAGGCAGGGGACATCTCCCCCTCGCCCCGGCCACACTACACGGCACGGGGCATGGGTGTGGTCTTGGGGCAGCTCCCAGTCCCGGGGAGAGCAAGCATATCGGCTTTGACGATGCAGGGCACGGTCGCCTCACGTCGTGGGGGGAGGGGGGGGAAGGGGGGCTGGGCATCATCCACTGCATCCCCAGGGAGAACTGACAACTTCTCTTCTTTCTCTACACCTGCACCAGCTGCTCATGCAGGGCACACCACCCCTCCCGGGACATGCTCCCGCACCTGCTGCCTGCTCCGGACCACCAGCACGCAGCAGGAGTACCAGGACCAGCACCTGGGGGCCCTGCAAGCCCTGCACCGCACCATCGAGGCCTGGATGTGGGAAGACCTGCAGCTCCACCGGGAACAGCTGGCTGAGGACCGAGCCATAAACGCTAACCTACAGGCCCTGCTGCAGAGCATGCTGCCCCATGCCGGTCCTGCACCTGCTGCCCCCCCGGCTACAGTTCCTCCTCCCACTTCTGCCCCCCCTCCCACCTCTTCCTCCTCAACCTCCACACCCTCCTCTTCAATGTCCACGCCCCCACCTCAACCTCCGCACCCTCCTCCCCATCCCCGGGGACGCCAAGGCCCCTCCCCCACCATGCTGGGAGGCGGTTAGCCCAGCGAGACCCCCATCCCTGAGCCCTGAGCTTCCCCTCCCCCTTCTTCCCCTTGCTTCCCCCTTCCAACTCCCTCCTCCCAGTTTTCCCCCTCCCCTCTCCCACCCTCTCTCCTGCCCTCTCCTGCCTCCTTTCCCCTGTCTCCCCAGAGTTTCATTCCCCCTCCCCAGTTGTGTTAAATAAAGAGAGTTGTTATTTTTGAAAATACGTGTCTTTTATTTGACATCAGGAAGGGGGGGCTAGGGAAGGGTAAGTGGAAGGACGAGAGGGAGGAATGGGGCACAAGCCCCCAGTGGGGCAGACCGGGGAGACTGTTAGCGCTCCTCAGGGTGGAAGCTCTCCTGCAGGGCCCCCTGGATCCTGACATCCCCCCGATGGTCCTCCCGGATGGCAGCCTGCAGACAGTGCAGCCAAGCTGCTGGCAACGTGTCCATGAGATGCAGCAGAGTCCCTGGGGGCAGGTCTGGTTCCATATTGCAGAGTGCCGTGGTGCCCCGAGTGAGGGCAAGCAGAGCACTCCGAGACACTAATGCTTTGCTGTCCCTCAGCGAGGTAGACCAGCAAGCAGAGAAACCTGAGAACTGTCTGTCCGAGATGGGGGGTCGGGTCCCTTTAAGCACAGCCCTCGGCTAGCCTGAGGCAGCAGCCCCACACACTAAGTCTGACCCTGATGTCCTGCCGGCACTGGTTCTGGCCAGCCTTACCTTTGATTCAGGGTCCACTCAATGTGGACGTGCTATTTTGAATTAGAAAAATGCTATTTCGAATTAGTTTTTGTGTCTAGATGCGTTATTTCGAATTAGCTTAATTCGAATTAACTAATTCGAAATAAGTTAATTTGAAATAGTGCTGTAATGTAGCCATACCCTAAGGTGCTGTATTTGTTGTTTTGTTAAAAAAAATTCAGTTACAGACTAACATGGCTACCCCTCTGAAACCACCAAGGCTTTTGTTATGTATCCTCAAACAACATAAAAATTCAAAATCCCAATTTATATCTTGCTTTCCAGCTGTTCATAACTTGCAATGCTACAGGTACTATGTAAGGTGGATACCTGTCCATCAAGTTATTGGCTGAGACCACAGACCCCCTTTCACATAAGCCATTATATATCAGATTATTTTCAAACACTATTTGCTTGAGCTTGATTATGCTACCACTAACTACCAAACAAAGTCCTTAGTATTGTGAATAGACCCATTGATGGTGCTACTCACAGTTGTGAGCCTGTAGCCCTGTGGGGCAGAGGGAGGGGCTCCTCCCCCTCAGGGTCAGTGAGCCCCACTATACCCCGCTCAGTTCTTGTGGGGAATCAGCTGTGGTTGCCTGCCCTAGGGTAGTCCACAGCCCAGCACACAGTTTGTAATAGAAGTCTTTACACATGGGCCCTTGTTCAGGACAGGGCAACAATAACCCACAAACCATCCTAAGGTCAGTCCCTGGTTCAGGGCGGGGCAGCACGCAAACAAACAAATAGCTCATGTCCTGTTCACAACAACCCCAGCCACGTCCACTTTGCTGCTCATTTGCATATGGCCCCTGACTGATTTTCCCATGTGTCAGTGGCCCCCAACCCAAAAAAGGTTCCCCATCCCTGCTTTAAAAGTAAGCTGGTTTGAGTTAAAGATACCCAAATCACTTAGACTTTGTCAACCACGGGATGCTATTCCAGGAAGGAGTGCTAGGCAGAGATGGCGTTCACCTTTCGAGCAGGGGGAAGACCCTATTTGGACACAGACTGGATAACCTAGTGAGTTGGGCTAGGTTTGATGGGGACAGGTGAGCAAAGCCCACAGGTAAGTGGAGAACATGGAGACCTGGGAGATGGGTCGGAAATGGAAGGGAGCATGGGCTATAATGGCAGAGAGAAAGGAGGGTCAGGGCAAAACTAACAGGAAAGATCAAATCAGTATCTTAGATGCCTATGTACAAATGCGAGACGTATGGGTAATAAGCAGGGCTTGATGAACGGCGGCGAAAGCCGCTCGCCAGCCCCGCACTGCGCATGCGCAAGACCCGCATTGCGCTTGCACGCGCTGCAAATGAACGGGGCTCCCGGCTGAAATCTACTCGCCACGGGCGAGTAGATTCAATACTTTGTCGAGCCCTGGTAATACGCAGGAAGAACTGGAAGTGCTAATAAATAAATACAACTATGACATTGTTGGCATCACAGAAACTTGGTGGGATAATACACATGATTGGAATCTTGGGATGGAAGGGTACAGCTTGCTCAGGAAGGATAGGCAGGGAAAAAAGGGAGGAGGTGTTGCCTTATATATTAAAAATGTACACACTTGGACGGAGGTGGAGATGGACATAGGAGACAGAAGTGTTGAGAGTCTCTGGGTTAGGCTAAAAGGGGTAAAAAACAAGGGTGATGTCAAGCTAGGAGTCTACTACAGGCCACCTACCCAGGGGGAAGAGGTGAATGAGGCTTTTTTTAAACAACTAACAATATCATCCAAAGCCCAAGATTTGGTGGTGATGGGGGACTTCAACTATCCAGATATATGCTGGGAAACTAACACAGCGGGGCACAGACTATCCAATAAGTTCTTGAACTGCATTGGAGACAACTTTTTATTTCAGAAAAAGCTACCGGAGGGAAGCTGTTCTAGATTTGATTTTAACAAATAGGGAGGAACTGGTTGAGAATTTGAAAGTGGAAGGCAGCTTGGGTGAAAGTGATCATGAAATCATAGAGTTCACAATTCTAAGGAAGGGTAGAAGGGAGAACAGCAAAATAGAGACAATGGATTTCAGGAAGGCAGATTTTGGTAAGCTGGGAGAGCTGATAGGTAAGGCCCCATGGGAATCAAGACTGAGGGGAAAAACAACTGAGGAGAGTTGGCAGTTTTTCAAGGGACATTGTTAAGGGCCCAAAAGCAGGCTATTCCGCTGCATCAGAAAGATAGAAAATATGGCAAAAGACGGCCTTGGCTTAACCACGAGATCTTGCATGATCTAAAAATAGAAAAGGAGTCATATAAAAAATGAAAACTAGGACAAATTACAAAGGATGAATATAGGCAAACAACACAGGAATGCACGGGCAAGATTAGAAAGGCAAAGGCACAAAATGAGCTCAAACTAGCTACAGGAATAAAGGGAAACATGAAGACTTTTTATAAATATATTAGAAGCAAGAGGAAGACCAAGGACAGGGTAGGCCCACTGCTCAGTGAGAAGGGTGAAACAGTAACAGGAAACTTGGAAATGACAGAGATGCTTAATGACTTCTTTGTTTCGGTCTTTATCGAGAAGTCTGAAGGAATGCCTAACATAGTGAATGCTAGTGGGAAGGAGGTAGGTTTAGAAGATAAAATAAAAAAAGAACAAGTTAAAAATCACCTAGAAAAGTTAGATGCCTGCAAGTCACCAGGGTCTGATGAAATGCATCCTAGAATACTCAAGGAGCTGATAGAGGAGGTATCTGAGCCTTTAGCTATCATCTTTGGAAAATCACGGAAGAAAGGAGAGATTCCAGAAGACTGGAAAAGGGCAAATATAGTGCCCATCTATAAAAAGGGAAATAAGAACAACCCAGGATACTATAGACCAGTCAGTTTAACTTCTGTGCCAGGAAAGATAATGGAGCAGGACAGCATCGTGGAAGTAAGTTGCTGGGGTGCAACAGCCCCTGCTGTTCAGGCAGTGCGCGTGCCAGCTGTTTGGGGAAGGGAAGTGCAGTCACACAATTCCCGGAACCCAGAGGTGTTGCAGGATTGCCAGGTACTGGTCCCAGCGTCTGTCCCCTGCCCAGACCCCCCCCCACGAGTACCCTGTCCCCTGCCCCCACCAGCACTGTCCCCAGCAGCACCCTGTCCCCGGCCCCAGCACCCAGCAGCACCCTGGCCCCAGCACCCTGCCACCCACTCCAGCACCCAGCAGCACCCTGTCCCCAGACCCAGCACCTTGCCATCCACCCTAGCACCCAGCAGCACCCTGGCCCTGGCCCCAGCACCCTGCCACCCACCCCAGGACCCTGTCCCTGGCCCCAGCACCCTGCCATCCACCCTAGCACCCAGCAGCACCCTGTCCCCTGACCCCACCAGCACAGTTGGGACCACATTAGTGAGGCTTGGGGGTTTTGGAGGGTGTGTGTGTGTGGGTTTTTGGGGGGGGGTTTTTTGTATCGTATCTCACTTGTGTGGCCCCAACTGACTTTTCTGTGGGTCAGTGACCCTTGACTCAAAACAGGTTCCCCGCCCCACTCATAAATAAAGACAATGCTAAAACCTGTTTGACATATTTTATTTCAAAATGAAGCCTGGCCAACAAGCCCCCAATTGGGGCCACCCCCCATCTCACTGCAGCATCATAACACTTCTGCAAACACCTGACCCCAAATCTGAGCCTATCATACACTGGAACCCCCTGTCCTGAGCCTCTTACATCCCCAAGCTCCTGCATCCCCACATCCTCAGTCTTCTGCCACAACACTCCTGCACCATCCACACATCATAAATCTGTGTCCTGAGCCCATCATACTCACAGCCTCCTTGCCCTGAGCCCCTCACATATCCAACCCAAACTCCTGCACCCTAACATCCACAAGCCTGTGGCTTGCTCAGCACCCCAACCTTCCATCTGAGCCCAACACTCCCCAGCCTGGAGCCCCGTCCCCGAGCCAGCATCCCCTTCTCCTGCATCCATATTCCCTCCCAGAGCTTGCACTTCTCACCCCTTCGCACACCCAAATCCCTAATTCCCACCGCAGAGCCCGCACCTCCTATCTCAACCCAGTGAGAGTGTATAAGGGCTGGGGATAGCAAGTGATGGAGACGAGGGGAACAGAGAGGATGGGGCCTCAAGGAAGGGGTGGGGACTTGGGGAAGGAATGTGATTTTCATTCCCCTCCCGCCCCCTTTTTTTTTTTTTTTTTGCTTGATAAACCTAGGGGTTCCTTGAAATTCTGAAAAGCTGAAAAGGGTTCCATGGCCAAATAAAATTGGGAAACACTGGTCTAGAGAACATAACCTATGAATGAAGGCTGAAAGAATTGGGTTTGTTTAGTTTAGAAAAGAGAAGATTGAGGGGGGACATGATAGCAGTTTTCAGGTATCTAAAAGGGTGTCATGAGGAGGACGGAGAAAACTTGTTCATCTTGGCCTCTGAGGATAGAACAAGAAGCAATGGGCTTAAACTGCAGCAAGGGAGATTTAGGTTGGACATTAGGAAAAAGTTACTAACTGTCAGGGTGGTTCAAACACTGGAATAAATTGCCCAGGGAGGTTGTGGAATCCCCATCTCTGGAGATACTTAAGAGTAGGTTAGATAAATGTCTATCAGGGATGGTCTAGTCAGTACTTGGTCCTGCCATGAGGGCAGGGGATTGGACTCGATGACCTCTCGAGGTTCCTTCCAGTCCTAGTATTCTATGATTCTATGATTAAACAGAATTATATTTTCCTTTATCTCAAAAATTGCCTGACCAATTTTCTTCACACATGAAAAAACAAAAAAACAGTTAAAAACAGAATTTAACACCAGCATTAAATTCTGTCTGCCTCACTGCCAATTTTCAGTCCAAAAGGAGATTTCTGGCCAGAATTAGAGGGATACTAAAAGTAAATTCTGTACTTAGACCCAGTTTGCAGCCATAACTATGAAGATGCTACTAGTGGCTTCATGAGCTACATAATGCATTATTTTAAAAAATAAACCATAGTGATTAGGGTAAATATTAGCAAGCAGCTAATACATGTATCTGAAAAGAACAGCATGATACAGTATCATCAGGTGCCCTAGTAGAATGCAAGTACACTAACTATTGCTATGTATAAGCATGGTCCCTTTAAACATGAATGCCAGGCACACCCTGTCATGATACAGCAGCACCAGCAGCTGAATTCCTGCATCAGCTGCTTTTGAAACTGATGGTTCACATTTTGCCTTGAAATATGCTGTCTGATCCAGTGGCAAGGGCACCAAATCTAGCCTCAAGATACATGGGTTTTATCCCTAGCTTTGCCACTGACCTGCTGTATTGTCTTGGACATCTCACTGTGCCAAAGTTTCCCCCTTTGTAAGGTGATATTCACCCCTTCTTTGAAAACATTTTTATCTGAGCTTATTATTTCTGTAGAAGAATTTAAGTTTAAAGCTTAAATGTAAATAGAGTAGCATAATTTTAGATGGGGAAATTTCTACTAAAATGTTTTATTTTGCCCCATAATTGTTCTCATTTTTTTAAAAAACATGCAAAACAAAATATAAGGGATTGAAAATATTAGAGTGGGCACAAGATTTTCTGCTCTCTGTCACTCAGAAAGGGCCTGTTATTTCTGTTAATACAAAGGTGCCTTTCCCTAGCTTTCTGCTGAAGACTGTTATAAACCTGCTGCCCAGCAGAGGGACTTAGAGTTGCATTTTGAAGTGTGACCCAGGCAATAAATGCACCTTTCTGTACAATGTTTACATGAAGCTCATTGTGGATAAGGCTACTGATAGTTAAAACTAATTAGCACGTAGTCTTCCTAAGTGGCACCAATAGATTGGAATATAATCTGAATTAATTTATTTAGAATACTGTGCTCTCCACAGATCAAAATCTTACTTGTCATCAGCACAGACACATGGTCCCCCAAATTTCTGCCAGGGTTTATATGCCCTGCCCTGAACCCCACTGCATACCACTAAAACCTGTACACTGTGCCTCCCCAGCCCCCACTATCAACAGTAATCTATTGTCTCTGTGTCAGAGTCCTTTATTTGATTTGTTTCTTGTCAGGTATGATCAGCTGGATCATTTTATCACTGTTCCTTCTGCGAAACGGCAAACAATTTAAGCACTTTCTTTCAGAAAGATGGATCTGTAGTCTAGAGAAGACACCACAAAGGCAAACACTCTCTCATATAGCTATTGCCAAGTATAAAGAGAAAAAGATTAAAATGATTAATGATTAAAATTCAAAAAAATGCTCAGTGAAAAGTGGGTGTCTCTTGACTGCCACCATCTTCGGAAATCCCAATTTTCATCCTTTCTTTCCTTTATTCCCATCAGCTCTTTTCTGCTCCCCACCTTAAGCAAGGGTCCTGCCTAGTGAGAAGTCTAAGGCCTGCCATGTGTGGTTTCCAGCAGGAACACAGCAGCACCCAAGGTTGGAAAACGAGCAGAGGGCCACTACTGAGAGACACTTAAGCTAGTGTCTGTATCACGACAGCAGGTAACAGCCATGCTTAGCAGCATTATTCCACCTCTTCTCCCTCAGGTGGTGGTGTTGCATAAAGCCTCCACCTGAGCTATTACTTGATTTACACACACATTTTCTGGAAATGCATTAAACTGTAACGTCCTGCTAAAACATGACTTAGAGAATGACAAAACCTGCTGCTGACTGCACTTCTGTTTAAGGGGAGCAGTTGTCTTCTAAGTCTCAGTCAGATGCTGTGCGCTGGAAGGTATCTTTGTAACTATTGAGCTTTGAAGCTTTGTACTTGTCTCTTTGTAACTTTCAGCTAAGATTGTTGAGCTTTGCAACTTTGTAACTCTCAACCACTTTGCTTGTAACTTGCTCTAAGCTGAATGCCACCCAGTGATAAGAGTGTGTGTGTGAATGGAGCGTGTTTGGAGCGAGGAAAGAAGCAAGGCTAAACACATGGAGCCAGGAGCCAGGTGGTAACTAATTAAAGACACAACACTGCCCTAAGCAAACAAAGGACCTGGACTGAGGGAAGTCTAGGCATGCTCCTTGGTGACCAATGTGAGGGTAGGACCCCTGCGTGAGTGACAGGAGCCGCCCAGTTCCAATAAAAGGAGAGAGCATGTGGCAGAAGCCCTCTTTCTGATCAGCTCACCAGACCCGATTCATGGCTAGAGGCAAACCTGTGGAGTCAATATGCCTTGGCTTGCTCTGCAACCTGTTGCCTGTGTAAGTGTGTGAGTGCCTGAAGACATGAATGAGTGTGTGAATGGACTAATGAATGTTTGTGTTTGTGTGAGTAAGAGATAGTTCAATCCCCTTTAGTTTAACCCTATAGTGGCATTCAATGACTGCTCAGCCCCCTTGAGTTTAACCCTCTAGTGGACTGTTAATTCCTCATTTAATAAATCCATGTGAGTGTAACCCTGGGGTGGTCTCCAGTGAAGTTTGGGGTAACAGCTAGTACACAAAGATCTCCAGGTAGAAACTGCAGAAAATACCAATAAATACCAAGCAAAGCTGTCCACTTCCACCTCTTGCTGGGTTCACATTGGCAAAACTCCAGCAAATGACTAGTCTATTCTGGTCAGGGTAAGATATTTCTTGCACTATGACAGACATATTCTCTGAATCCTCCATATAAGTCAAGTGCCTCAGATATAGTACCCAGAAAGTGCAAATGAGTAAGGACTGGCAAGATCAGACTTCAATATTTCAAGCTGCAAAGTGAAGAATCAAGATGACAACACTGATGCGAGTTAATTTCTGATGCAGTTTATCAAAGGCAGTAAATGTAGTAAAATTACACTGTAAACAGAACGATAATTTATCAGGACAACAAAACATTAAGCATCTGTTTCTGCCTGAAGCATGGAGAGGGCAGAGGAAGATATGAATAGCTCTGAGTCATACAGTCTTGTGATTTAAGGTCTTTACATGAAAATAGACCTGTCCTCCTTGGACTTCACCTTAGGATTCCATAGAAGAGGAAGAATGAGGTAGCTAAAACAAAAACATGTTTTGTTAGTCTATAAAGTGCTACCAGACCATTTGCTTGCAATATTGGGATGGGCCACCAAACAATGGGTTCCTCCCAAACTTTGATATCTGCCAGTTTTTAAACTTCTCAAGAGACTCTGCTCCATTTTCCATGACACAGAATTTTCACATAAGGATACAACTGCACTGCAAATGAAGGCCCAATTACAACACAAGCAGTAATACTCAGAGGTGAAAGCAGGTGTGCCCTCATGCGCAGCTCCGGCAAAAGCTGGCTGAGCTGCAACAAAAGGGAACTATTTAAAGAGCTGTCAGGGACCTGGGTTGCAATAAGACAGTACCTGTAAGAAATTTTAAGTTATTTTCACCGCTAGCCATACTTGATCTAGCTTTAATGCAACTAGACATCATAGTGCATGTACTCAACATTGGTGACTTTTCCGATGCATTTAAAATCTCAAATGGTGTGAAACAAGGCTGCGTACTTGTTCCAGCACCGTTCAGCTTGTTCTTTGCTTGTGTTCTCAGCCATGCAACAAGAGACTCCACTCAGGTGAAATTCATCCACTGCTGATTTGATGGTACCCTCTTTGATCTTCGAAGACTCAGTGCTCAGAACAAGACACTGAAGAGGCTTCTTGTCAAGGCACCAGACAATCTCCAAGTCCTCGCTGACAGAATTTCTGAAGCATCTCATCTCTTTGGCCTCACCATCCATTTTGGGAAGACAGATGTCTTGCATCAGCCAGCACCTCACTCCAATGCCCTGGTGCCAGCCCTCTTCATCCAAGATGCACAGTTGAAAAATGTGGATCGATTCAAGTATTTGGGCAGTAGCATGTCAAGTGACAGCTTTCTTGATAAGGAAATCTCCCGCAGGATTAGTAGGAAATTTCCTCCAGTCCCTTGGCTGACTTGGAACAAAATTTTTTCACCAACACAACATCTGTCTTCCCACCAAATTGAAGTTCTACAGGGCAGTGTTTCTGACATCTCTCCTGTATGGATCCAAGGCATGGACTCTTTATAGACATCACATGAAACAGCTTGAGCAATTTCATGTGCACTCCCTCCACTCAAGCTGTGAGTCAGGCAAAAGACAGAAGGGTTTGTCCTTGTCAGCTCTTCAAAGAGAATCTGAAGAGCAGTCTCCAGTGGGCTGGTATCTATCCCAAAGAACTTGTGGCTCAGAACAGGACTACTTGGCGGTCTCTGATAAGATCAGCCTGTGACACGTTTGAGTGGGAGCAATGAAATTTTCTCTAGGCTGCGTGTGAAAGGCACCACAGAACTGCATCAAACATCACAGACACAGACTTCCTATGCCCTCCATGCATCTGACTCTGTGCATCAGGATTCAAACTGTGGAGTCTTATGTTCAGGCATATGCAAAGCTATATATGAGAATTGCAACTAGAACATCATCATTGTCAGCAATGGGCTACCAATAATCTAGCTAGGTAGTGAGGACAAGGCAGGAGAGGGTTCAGGGTGGGCTAGCAGCCCTAGTACAAGCCCACTGCGGACTTTGGGTATGTACTCAAGTTGCCACCTCTATGAAAATGCATCTTCACACCAGCAAGATTAAAGTACTGGTAGTGTACGTATACCTAGCCACACTGTATTGGCATGTTCACCTCCAAGATAGATACACCCAGTGCATCATTACTCCCAGTCTTGTCTTCTTCATTCTACTTTAAAATCTCCTACTGGCTGTGCAATGTTTATTTGCACTCCAGCCTCCTTCCTCCACCCTCCATCTACCATTGTCTAGATTCTTTTTTTCCTGAAGGCTCTTCCAGTCCCTCATTTATCAAATCTGGTATCAGTATCTGAGTAGGTGCCAGCCTTCAGAGGAGATATCTAGCAGGTAGCTGTCACTGGCTCCCTTATGTGTTTTTCTGCTTCAGCAGAATATAATGCGGATGGGAACTGAGCAGTTCTCCCTATTCCTTGCTGCTCCTTTCCTACTCAATTGGCTGGAGGTTGCTGCTGCTTCACTTCCTGCTTGCCTTCCAACCCCCCAAGCCAATCGAAGGCAACTGGTGGAGCAGGTACCCCTTGAAATCTCACTTTGACCTTTTACCCATCAGGTATCTCATGAAATTCCCTCCACTACAATTAACTGGAGTCCAGGCACCTGAGAGCACTTCAGTGTTTGCTTAAATTCATCTCTGTTCAGGAAACCATTTGAGCATATACTTCCCTCTGTTGAGGCCAATGAATTCACCCAGGAGACAAGGAAAGAACTTTCAACTCCTAACTGACCCCTGCAGGAAGAAGTCTATCAGAGGAAGTCTTGTCAGTTGAGGAATTCAGCCCCAAAACAAGAGTTTCTCTAGTTTGAGGTATTGAAAATGTATGCCCTAAGCATAGAGAAAAATGTCATCTTTGACTTGGCAGTTGTATACAAGAAAAGAAGGTGACAGTTTGATAGAAAGAAATGTTAGAAGAACTTGTGGAATTATGTGCTGTGAGTAACATATCTATTACATTTAGATTTTTTTCCTTCTGTATAATCCAAATTTAATTTTTTGACAACAAATTAACGTCTTAGTCTATAGCTTAATCACTGATAACTTTTATTTATACTCATGCAATCCCACTTACTTCAAATTCAATCACTCATCCACCTAAATGTTTATATGATGATCATCACCAGAGCTGTCAAGTATATTAGATTTTGCATTGTTTGGCATTTCAATCTATTTGGATGCCTGGTATGCTGGTCCACTCAGCCATGGCATACTTGCACTGTAACCTCAGGGAAGGTACATCGACTGAGGAGCTTTAGTTCTGGTCTAACCACTTCAAACTGCTGTTTATATTCTGGTGTACTCCAGATCCCATATATAATGAGTAAAACTGCACATCTTACCCCAGAAGGAAGGCAAATTTAATTTCACCATTTTACAAAAATGTTATGGTTGTACAATGTCAAATCTGGCAGAACTGGGAATAAAACCCAGGTTTTTAACATGGCAGACTCAAGCCTTCTCCACCCATGTCCACTCCTTGTTAGAATGACTATGCTTCAGTGACTCTGTTCTTTGTAACTGCCCTGAACATATTTGAAGACGATCATTAGGTGCCCCCTCAGTATTCTTTCCACAAAGACTGAGTTTTGTGCCCAGTTTTTTAAACCTTTCCTCATACATCATGTTTTCTAAGCTTTTTATAGCTTTGTTGGTGGTGTTTTTTTTTTCTCTCCTCTGGACTTTCTCCTTCTTAATGTGTGGCATCCAAAACTGTACATGTTACTCAGGCTGAGGCCTCCCCAGTGCCAAGCAGAACAGAACTATTACTTCCACTGGCTTGGGCCCAACTCTCTTGTCAACATACCCAAGAACTACATTAGCCTTTTTGCAGCTGCATCACACTGTTGCGATATTCAATTTGTGATCCAGTAGATCCTTCCACCCCCCAAAATCCTTTTCAGCAATACCATTTTGTGTTTGGGCATTTGATTTTGCCTTTGTAAGTGTAGTACTTTGCTCCTGTCTTTACTGACTGCCATCTTGTCGATTTCAGAGCTATTCTCCAATTTGTTACAGTTAGGGCTGTGTAGCCACTTAATTCAAACTAGTGGGAGGCTAGCCCTTCCCAGCTTGCCCTGGTGGCCACTCTGGGCCAAACCAGGAAAACTCTTCTGCCCCCCTCCCGGCCCCGGAGCCCTTAAAGGGGCACGGTCTGGCTACACTGCTTGTGCCAGTTGCAAGCCTGCCAGCACCCAGCCAGCAGACCCTGCACCTGGCACGGGATGAGCCAGCCACCCGCTGCCACCCAGCCCTCCCCCTCTTCCCAGGACCGGGCTGGCGGCTCACAGGAGCCTGGCCGGGGCCGCAAGAGGTGAGCGCCCGCCTGATCTAGTGCGGAGATCGTGGACCTCATCGAGGTTTGGGGGGAAGCCTCCAGCGTCCACGATCTCCGCACTAGCTACAGGAACGCGGCCGTCTACAGCCGCATGGCTGCCAGCCTGGCCACCAGAGGCCACATGCGGACCCGGGAGCAGGTCCGCTGCAAGGTCAAGGACCTGCGGCAGTCCTACTCCAGGGCCTGCCAGCCAGGGGCCGACCGGAGGCCTGCCCCCACTTTGAGGCCCTGGACCGCATCCTGGGGGCTCACGCCGTCCATGCCCCCCGGGTGGTGATCGACCCTGGGGCAGAGGGACCCGTCCCTGACACTGAGGAGGAGGAGGACACCGAGAGCCAGGAGCCTGCAAGGAGCCTGCCCAGGACCCAGGACCCCCGAGGCACCCCACTGAGCACATCGGCCATGTCGTCCGAGGCCGAGGAGGGCTCCACATGTGAGTGCCATCGTGCTCCCCTTATGTGTACGGGGGGGTGCGGGGAGAGGGAGCCCAGGGACCGTGCGCCTGGGCCTTGCCACCATGGAGCAGCAGCTGGGTGTCATGCAGGGGCCCTGGCCCGTTCCCCACACGCCGACCTCGCCTTGCAGAGGGGGGCTGGGTTTCACCCACCGTGTCCCCAGGGAGAACTGACCACTGCTCTTGTTTCACCACAGCCATAGCACGTGGGACTGCAGGGCACACCACCCCACCTGCAACAGCCACCCGCACCTGGGCCAGCAGGCGCACCAGGAACCTGGAGGACTACCACCGGCGGCACCTGCGGCTACTGGAGCACCGCTCCGCACCCAGGACCACTGGGTCCGGGAGGACCTGCGGCTGTGGCAGCGGAGTTTGGAGGCACTGGAGGAGCAGGGCCGTGCCCTCAGAGGCCACCGCCAGACCTTGGTCGACAGGTTCCTGCCTCCTCCTGCCCGGCCCCTGCGGCCGCCCCAGCTCTCGCCCTCTTCCCACCCCGCTCCCCTCCCACTTCGTCCACACCCCATCCCTCCTGCCCCACCCTCCACACCCACTCCCGACACCCCCGCACCGCAGTGCTGCAAGACGGGAGAGCCAGCAGGACCCCAACCAGCTTTCCCTTCCCTTCCTCCCCTTCCTCCCCTTCTAGCTCCTCCTCCCAGTTTTCTCCCCTCTCCCCACCCTCATTCCTCCTCCCCCACCCCAGTTATGTAAAATAAAAAGAGATTGTTGTTTTCAAAACAGGTGTCTTTATTTAACATTAGGAAGGGGGTTAGGAGGGGAAAGGAGAAGGAGGGGAGGGTGGAAGAAGGCCCCAATGGGGCATGCAGGGAGAGTTCAGTTCTCCTCCTCCACTTGGAAGCTCTCCCGCAGGGTTTCCCAGATCTGGACGGCCCCCGGCTGGGCCTCCCGGATGGTGGCGGTGCGGGGCTGAGCGTAGTGGCCAGCCATGCGGTCAGCCTCAGCCATCCAGGCTGGCAGGAAAGCTCTCCTTCCACAAATTGTGCAGCACGCAACATGCTGCCACCACGGGAGGGATATTGTGCTCAGCGAGGTCGAGGCGGGTGAGGAGGCACCTAAATCTGGCTTTCAGGCGTCCGAAGGCCCCCTCAATCATGAAGCGGGCCCTGGTGAGCCTGGCATTGAAGGCCTGGCGGGAGGGGTTGAGGTGCCCCGTGTACGGCTTCATCAGCCAGGGCTGTAGGGGGTAGGCCGCATCCCCCACCAGGCAGACGGGCATGTCCTCGTCCCCGACCCTGATGTGGCGGTCGGGGAAGAAGTTCCCAGCCTGCAGCCTCTGGCACACGGAGGAGTTGCAGAACACCCTGGCGTCGTGTGCCTTGCCAGACCAGCCCACATTAATATCTGTGAACTGGCCCCGGTGGTCACACATGGCCTGCAGGAGCATGGAGAAGTACCCTTTGCGGTTAATGTACTGGGAGGCCTGGTGTTCCGGGGCACGGATGGGGATGTGCGTCCCGTCGATGGCCCCCCCCGCAGTTGGGGAAGCCGAGGGCGCCAAACCCCCAGATGACGGTGTCCGGGTCGGCGAGGCGGATCACCCTGCGGAGCAGAACCCGGTTGATGGCCTTGACCACCTGCAGAGAGACACAGCAAACCGCGAATCACTGGGGCGCCTGGGTGGCTGGGAGTGTTTGTTCCCTGGCACTGCCCCGCGCCCCACTCCCAGAAGCGACCCCTGCTGTGATCCTGGCCGCCGCGGGCGGTGTGTAGTACTGCTGGGACAGACCGAACCCTCCCGTGCGGGGCACTGTCGCCTCCTCCCCCGGCCCCGTTTTCCCTGGGGCTGCCCATTCCCTCCTTGCAGCTCCCCTCTCCCCCGGCCCAGTGGCTGGTGAGTGGCGTACCTGCATGAGCACTGCTCCGACGGTGGATCTCCCCATGCCGAACTGGTTCCCAACGGATCGGTAGCTGTCCAGCGTGGAGAGCTTCCAGAGGGCGATGGCCACACACTTCAGGAGGGGGATGGCGGGCCTCATGCGAGTGTCCCGTCGCCGCAGAGCAGGGGCAAGCCACTCGCAGAGCTCCAGGAAGGTGTCCCTCTTCATCCTGAAGTTCTGGGTCCACTGTCTGTCTCCGCAGCACTCCAGGATGATGCGGTCCCACCAGTTGCTGCTGGTGTCCAGACGCCAGATGCGGCGGGGCACGCTGGCGTCCGGGCGCTGCTGCGGCTCCTCCACGGCCCCCTGGGAGGCCAGGTGGAGCGGCAGGGGGCTGACATGCACCAGGTGGTGGCAGGCAGCCTCCAGCCATTGCTGGCAGACTTGCAGCAGCAAGTCCAAGAACTGGAGCAGAATGCCCAGGGCGAGCTCTGGCTCCATGTTGCCAACTGCAGCGGCGGCCCCAATGGGAACCACTGACACAGGCAGGTGCAGAGAAAAACGCTTTGCTGTCCCTCAGCGAGGTAGGCAAGCAAGCGGAAAAGCTGAGAACCAGCTGTCCAGGGGGCTCCAGGGGGGGTCCCTTTAAGCACGAGCCTCTGATAGCCTCAGACAGCAGCCACACAAAGCAACTACTGACCTGATGCCCTGCCAGAACTGGTTTCAGCTGCCCTTAAATGCGACCCAGCGTCCAATCAGTGTGGACACGCTAGTTCGAATTAGCAAAACGCTAATTCGAACTAGTTTTTAAGTCTAGATGCGCTAATTCGAATTAGATTAGTTCGAATTAGTTAATTCGAATTAGTTAGTTCGAATTAAAGTTGTAGTGTAGACATACCCTAAGTTTCCTTTCTTTTTGGGTATGGTGGCTTTGAGTCTGACAGCCTCGGTGGCAGGTAGCTACTCCTGGTAGGGCTGGATTAAGACATGCTGAGGCCCTAAATTATGTCAAGTTCAAGAGTCACCATAGCATTACCAAAAAATGTGTGTTAGTCTAACAGAAAGGACAATGAAAATAGAAATAATAGTTTTATATTTGCATATATACCAGTACATAGGCAATGAAATTAAAAACTAATAATTTTTTGTATTTAATGGCCCTAAGGTGTAGCTTACTTATCTTGTGCATCAATCCGATACTGCCTCCTGGTCAACTATTGGGGTCTGCACCTCTCCTCCTGTCACCAATACTGCATACTGGTTATTCACTTGGGATGTGTCAAGACTAGAGGAATTTTTCGGAAAAAGTGGCCTTTTTTTGAAAAATCTTTAATTGCATCTAGACTGCTGCCACGTTCTTTTGAAAGTAAATCGAAGAACGCGGCAGTTTTTTCCACCATGGAAAACCTCATTTTGCGAGAAATAACGCCTTTTTTCGAAAGTGCTTTTTCGGAAAAAGGCGCTATGTAATGCAAACTGTGCTTTTTCCAAAGAGAGCATCCAGACTGCCTGGGTGCTCTCTTTTGAAAAAGCGGCTTGCTTTTTCTGAAGTACTGGCTGTAGTCTAGTTGCTCTTTTTCAAAAGAGGCTTTTTTGTAAGATACTTTCGAAAAAGCCTCTTTCAAAAGAGGCTTGCAGTCTAGACGTAGCCTTAGATAAACAGGCACATGGGTTCAGGTGGAGTACTGTCCATTGCTTGGGGAGGAGATGGGGGGGGGCGGGTGGGAAGGCGCGAGGCGCAGCAGCTAGTCTCCTTCCCATAGAGCAGCCAGTCCTCCTCCTTCCTCTGGTGCCACTGTGGTTGTCATCTGTAGTCAGCTAGCATCCTCCGTATGTTAGATGTTTCTAACATAAGAATCCAAATGGAACAGAATAGAGTTCAAACCTGAGTGATGATCAGTGGCAAAGGAAGCTTATAGATGCATACAACGGAAATATTAAACTATAAATTCTGGTTTTAAGGATGCATTGTGGCTATATGAATTAAATAAGCCTTTTTTTAAAAAGAGAAATTGGAAAAATAATCTGTCAATGATGAGAGGACACATAATGTAGACATTGCACATTTTGAGCACTTTTGTCATACAGTGGAAAGCTTGAAGATTTAGAGGTGTACTCCTTGCCTTGGTAACTCAGTGACATAGTGATCATATTGTGGATTTCTGGATTTCTGTGTCTGTCTCCACCATTTGATCAGAGCTTTATTTATTTATTTATTTTATACTGAAAGATCAGTGGGATTCCAAAGAAAAAATAAAGGAGAAAAACATGGCCCAGTGTCTTTTTCCATTTTCTTTTGCCACCCCCCCTTTTTTAAACACCTTATGAGTTCAGCTTCTCTCTGACCTTTGTGGACACTGATGGCGCCTTACAAAAAAAATTAGGTTTTGCCTTTCTACAGAGAAAGAGAGAATTGCTGTATTATTGCATCATAGGTTTGTGAAGTTTAAGGGACGACCATTGTGCTTTTTCTTTTCATTCTACTACCTGATGTAAATTCTCTTTAAGCCAAAATACATATATTTTAAATAACTGCTTATAGAGCAAATATTTCATAAATTTGTCTTTGTTTTGCCAAGAACGAGAACTTTTTGCAAAAGTCTTGTATGCTGTACATTAGAACATAAGCTTCTAATCCATTTAAAAACTCAATTTTCCTGAATCATCAGTCACGGTTAACCAGAAAAAACTAAGAAATATTAAAAGAAGAAGTAGGAAAAAGACCAGACATTTCTTTGACATGATAATTTAGGAGAAAGAAACAAGCGCTAATGTGAGCAGTTCTTATTTTGTTCTGACTGTATTGTCTTACAATAAAACACTGAAATGCCATCTGAGAGATGGATTTCAGACAGAGATTTCAATTATATTAAATTATCTAATTTAGAAAAATGAGTCAAGTGATTCCTACCTCTTTAAAGTCCATGGAAAAGAAACAGTCTTCTTCTAGAGCTGCAAGTTAGATAAGGAAATAAGACGGGAAGTACAATTTATCTCCTCTAAAACCTTACACCCATGAAAGTTTATTATGGCATGAAACAGAAAGTGAGAGACACTTATAAATGAGATCCAACAGTCTACATAGACGCATCTTGCTGAAATGATACTGTTCAGATGGAATCTTTATGACTTGGATTTTGAATGCATAAACTATTTTAAAATAAATCTAAGCTGATATATTCATTTGTAACAAAATGAATGTGAGATACTATGGCCACTGTAATATATAATTTCATCCTGATAATTCAGTTTTCAGAGGTAATATAATTTTCTCTAAAACATTCCTGAAAACCACAAAGGGCGAGATTAAATAAATATCCTAGCCTAGGAAGGAAATTAATGTTAATGTTTACCCTTCTATTGAGAAAAAATAGGAGAAAAGTTTAGTTGTTAACAACAGAGGAAAGAGTTGGCACATACTCATTTAAATGAGCATTTCAACTATCTCTTCAATATGCTTATCATATGAGGCAGGGGTGAAAGTAACTTAAGTTTCTTACAGGTACTGTCGTAGCCCCCATCCCCCAAGTGGAATTTAGGGAGGGGATGAGGGATGTGATACGATAGCACCTATAAGAAACTTAAGTGTAGGGTGAGGTGGGGGGCTCAGGGAAAGGGGTGAGGATGTGGAGGCAGAAGTCAGGGCAGGAGATTGGGGGTGAGGAGGAGCCCAGGGCAGGGGCTGGGTTTTAGGGGAATAGGAGTTATAGTTGGAAATGGGGGAAATAGGGCAAGGGGCAAAGGGTGTGGGGGAGTCAGGGTTGGGGTGTGAGGAGTGACTCAGGGCAAAGGGTTAGGGTATGGATGGTCAAAGCAAGAGGCTGGAAACATGGGGGGTAAAGGAGTCAGGGCAGTGGGCTGGATGTGTATGGGGGCAAAGGTGCCATTTTGAGAGGGCAGGGGGGAGAGCTGCACTGCACATGAAAGGTCACTGCTGCTCTTCTTCCCCTTCCTCTGACTATCAAGGGGTGCAGAGAAAGTGCACGGCCTACTACTTTCCTCTCCCTGCTGACTACTCAGGGGAGAAGCACAGGAGGGATGCACTCCGGCTGGATACTTTCTCTTTGCTCCCTGATAGTCAGGGGAAGGGGAAGAAGAGTAGCAGCAACCCGATACATGCAGTACAGCCCCCCTGACTCTCCCAAAATGCAACCTAGGGGAGGGGGCTTAGGGCTGGCTCGGGCACCCCTAGCCAGCTCCTTTAACCTGCCTGGCTGTCTGCTACTAGCGTGTCAGCCTGCAGGAAGCCCCATGAGCCAGGCTGGGAGTGTGCTGCCACTCCCATGGCAGCTTAGTGCCCACCTGGCTGGCTTCTTGCAGGAGCGGTGCACCAGGGTGCACCGGTGTACTTTCACCTCTGACATAAGGAGAGATTAATAAGATTGGGACTTTTCAGCTTGGCAAAGAGAAGACTAAGGGGAATATGATAGAGATCTATAAAATCATGACTGATGTGGAAAAAATGAATAAAGAAGGGTTCTTCCCAAAACTCAAGAATTAGGGATCACCAAATGAAATGGGTAGCAGGTTTAAAATAAACAAAAGGAAGTATTTCTTAACACAACACAGTCAACCTGTGGAACTCCTTGCCAGAGTACATTGAGAAAATCAGGACTTTAATAGGCTTCAAAAAAGAAACTAAATAAATTCCTGGAGTATAAGACCATCAATGGCTATAGCCAGGATGGGCAGAAATGGTGTCCCTAGCCTCTGTTTGTCAGAAGCTGGGAATGGGTGACAAGGGGTGGATCACTCGATGATTACCTGTTCAGTTCACTCCCTCTGGGGCACTTGGCACTGGCCACTGTCAGAAGACAGGATACTGAGCTGGATGGACCTTTGGTCTGACCTAGTATAGCCATTCTTATGTTCAATGTATAAAGACTGGGATGGACTGGTGGAAGAGAGAGGGAGAAAAATACAATATTTACATTTGCTTTATTTAAATCCTTTTTATTCTTTTCAGGCATATTCAAATAGGTTCTAAGAGAAGACCACAACATAATGGAGACACAGAACGAAATCCACTATGGCATGGTTACTTTAAAAGAATATGGGTCGCTTTTGCAGTCTATACTGAAAGGCTCTGAATATGATTAAAAATGTATGATAAGACTATTTAGGATACATTAAGATTACAGTACAATTGAATGCATCTGAAGAAGTGGGTTGTGCCCACGAAAGCTCATAATATCATGTACATAGTTTGTTAGTCTCTTAGGCTACACTGCAGGCTTCTTGTGCAAGAACGCATCCACACTACCATGTGCTTTTGTGCAAGAGATGTGCTTTTGTGCAAGAGTATCCATGGCAGTGTGGATGCTCTCTTGCGCAAGAAAGCTCTGATGGCCATTTTAGCCCGTCCACACATGCCTTTTTACGCAAGAACTCTTGCGCAAAAAGGCTTATTCCTCATAGAAAGAGGAATAAGTCTTGTGCAAAAAGACCTGTGTTCTGATACTTTACTGTACTTTTTCTTGTGCAAGAACACGCTTGTAGTGTGGATGCTCTGCAAGTTTTTGCGTAAAACCGGCTGTTTTTGCACAAAAACTCTGCAGTGTAGATGTAGCCTAAGAGTGCATCTACAGCGCACCCTTATCTCGAAAAAAGCTATGCAATTTGCACTATGCAAATTGCATAGCTTATTTTGAGATAATTTTGAAATAGCTTATTGCAAAATTTGGTGATGTCTACACAGCACCCAATTTTGAAATAAAGCACTATTCCGAAATGTCCCTTAACCCTCATGGAGTGCAGGTTACAGGGATGCTGTAATAGTGCACCCATTATTTCGAAATCTATTTCAAAATAATGGGCACACTCAAAAGACATGTAATAGCTATTTTGGGATAGTTTCGGTATCCCAAAATAGCACTGCAGTGTAGATGTAGCCTAAGGTGCTGCAGGACTATTCATTGTTTTTTAAGTTTTTTCTGTTACAGACTTACACAGCTACCCCTCTGAAACTTATATTCCAATATGGAATGATCAAATAAGTGCTGTCACAATATTTCCTCCTGGAAAGCCCAATCTAGCACCCACTAAAGTTAATGAGAGTCTTTCCATTGATTTCTGTGCTAGCTAGATGAAGGGCAGATGCTCTGTTTTGGCTTTTTACACTGATCTGTTTTTTTCTGATCTTACATGCTGGGGTTTTGTAAGTTTCTATCTGAAGTTATTGTACTTCTCTCGTATCACTCGGAAGTATATGCATTATTTACCAAGCCATACTGGATTTATCTACAACTCAATAGATATTCACAAGGGCTCTGATTCAGCAAAATACTTGAACATATGCGATAAGCATATGAATAGAATTCAGTAAGGCTATTAACAGGCTTCAGTTTAAGCATGTGCTAAAGTATTTTGCAGAATTAGGGCCCAAATGCTCAGCAGTTTGCAGGACTGAGCTTGTACTTGCTGAATGGACCGTGTAAAGCAGGACACAATTCAGGTCAAAATAACATTCACAGTTAAAAACTTCTGCTCTCAGACAGGTGGGAACTTCGGAGAAAGTGGCCATTCTTGCAAGCCTTTGAAAGGATCATTATGGCTCAAAAATTGAGACAGTATGGGAAGCAAAGCGGTAATAGGAATTGGATATAATCCAGAAAGATAAAATCAAAAAGAATGAGAATACGATAGATACAGCAAAAAGTCAAAACTAATAAGAGGAGATTTCAACTATCCAGACATACAGAAAAAGAGGATACAATGAGAGAAATAAATCAAGCAACAGTCTAATGCTATATCCTCAATATATTAAAAGGTGACCAAAAAAATGTAAAAGCTTGACTTTACATCATAACAGCTGTGCTACTGAAAGGCAGGGACTCACTAATGACTGTAATCCAGTTGGATTCATTATTCCAAACTGAAGCCAAAAACAAAGATTTTGAATTTAGAAGAATGGGGGAAGTGCTAGAAAGAATCAGTGGAGTATGCCAGGAAGAGGGAAGGACACAGTGTTCAGAAAGCAATTACTGTATGTCCAAGGGTTATGTGTACCATCTAGCAATAAGTACACTAGAAGAGAAAAAAAGACCATTGCAGATGAACAAGAAATTGAAAAAGATAAGGATAAGAAAAAAAGGCATCTGAGAGGCACAAAGCAAGAAAATGGAAAGTTTATAGATGAACTTATGATAGCATAAAACACAGAGAAAAACATCTAAAGCAGAGAATTAAATGAAGACTGCAAAAGAAATAAGCTAGTATCAGAAAAACATTTCAAGCGTAAGTAAGAACAGATCCGAGGTATGCAGTAGAGTCTCCAAGAGAAAACTCGAAGAGTGAAATACTATAATTCAATGCAGAGTTCTTTCCTTGGGATCTATTTTATTGCCACAAAACTCTCTGGGTGATATCAAGATTGGTGGGGTTGCATGTAAGATTAAAATTCAAAATGACCTGGACAAATTGGAAAAATGGTCTGAAGTAAATAAGATGAAATTCAATAAAAACAAATGCAAAGTATCCTATTTAGGAAGGAACACTCAGTTGCACACATAAGCTACGTCTATACTGTGCTCTCTTGCGCAAGAGAATATGCAAATGAGGCAAAACAGTGAATATCGCTGCACCTCATTTGCATACTTAATGAGCCACCATTTTGCACAAAAACCCCCTTTTGCGCAAGAGCCATTCTGCTGGGTTTTTTCAGGCAGAACAGCTCTTGCGCAAGAGGGACGTTTTGTGCAAAAAAGAGCCGTGTAGATGGCTCCTTTTTGAGCAAAAGCCCTTTGCGTAAAAATGGCAGCTCATTAAGTATGCAAATGAAGTGCAGCAATATTCACCGCTTCACCTCATTTGCATATTCTCTTGCGCAAGAGAGCGCAGTATAGACGTAGCCATAGGGTATGTCTACACTATAGGACAGTCGAATTAAGATATGCAACTTCAGCTATGTTAATTGCGAAGCCAAAGTCGAAGTAGCTTAACACAGCTTTTGGCGCTGTCTACACTACAGGAAGTTGAAGTAAAAACATTCTTCAACTCCCCTTGCAGGGCTAACAGCATCGACCAGAGTGCCCCTCTCACTTCAAATTCACTGTCTGAACTAGGCCACTAATTCAAACCCTTGAAGATTGACAGCAGCAGCTTCAATCTTCCTCTGTAGTGTAGATGTACCCATAGAAAATGGGAAATGACTGCCTATAAAGGAGTATTGTGGAAAGGGATCAGGGTGTTATTGCAGACCATAAGCTAAATGTGTGCCACACTGTTGCATAAAAACCAAAACAAACAAACATCACTCTGAGATGAATTAGCAAGGAAGAAGAAGTAATTATTCTGTATTCCTCAGTGGTTAGGCCTCAACTGTATTTTGTTCAGTTCTGGGTGGCACATTTCAGGAAAGATGTGGACAAACTGGAGAAAGTCCAGAGAAGAGCAATAAAAATGATTAAGGGTCTAGAAAACATGACCTATGAGGAAATATAGGTGTAGTCCCCTTACTAAAGGGGCCTCTGTTTTTTCCCTGGAAAGACCCTGTGTGCTGCAATCCAGACTACAATTCCCATGAGCCCTTGGGAAAAACAGGAAGGAAGGACTCTTGTGTGGGAAATGACTCTCTCTCCATGTGCATGAAGAAAAGAGGCCTAGCAGTCTGGGACTCTGCCTTGGAGTTTGGAACCGAAGGGGGAGCCAGGCTGCTGCCAAGGACCTTGATCCTGTCCAGGGGCTGTTGGAGGGCAGCTACAGACCGGGACTAGATGCCTGTTGGAACTGGGATTTAGCAGGCTGCTTCTGATAGGCACAGCATGAGGCAGTAAGTTTTTGGGCCTGGTTGAAAAGTGCTGCCTGGGACAGAGCTGCTGTCTAGCCTGGACCGAATCTCCACTACAGCTGCAACATCAGCCAACACAAGCAAGAGTCTGGGACTGTGAGTCCAGGGGTGTGCACACTCTGGGGTGGGATCAATGTTGTCAGTACAAGTGTTAGCTATGTAAGCGTCAATTAGTGTTGTGCGTTTTGTTAATGCTGTTCATTGCTAATCGGTTAACCCCTGTTTATTTAAGTTAAGTAAAGATTGTTTATTTTAAAGTATTCTATTAGATGTATATGATTTGTAGTTGTTCTGGAATTAGATCCAGGTTATAGTTGGAATGAGTATGTTCCTGGAGGCTCTCAAGGCACACCAGTGAGTGTGTGCAGGGCCAGCCAGGTGGAGGCACCACCATTTCTGCATTCATTACGAGCAAGGGACTGCAGCAAGGGGGTGGATAGGGTTTTTTCCCCCAAATTAAACACCATCACTACTGGGGTGCTCAGGATCTCCTTTTGGGTTAAAACCAACAGGTGCCCAGGCACATCTGTGAGTGTGACCTGCTCCCAAGTAACCCGGGGAGGAAAAAGGGGGTTAAATAGGGAAAAAGAGTTTGTTTAGTCTAGAGAAGAGACGACTGAGAGTGGGGCAACCATGATAGCCGTTTTCAAGTACATTAAAGATTGTTAAAGAAGGCGGGAGGTAAATGATTCTGACCTCTAAAGATGGGCAAGGGAGGTTTAGTTGGACATTATGAAAAACTTCCTGTCAGGGTAATTAAGCACTGGAATAAATTGCCAAGCAAGTTTGTGGACTCTCCATCACTGGAGTTTTATGAGCAGTTTAGACCAACATTTGTCAGGGTTGGTCTAGATAACACATTGCCCTGTCTTAAGTGAAGGAGACTGGACTAGACAGTCCTACAATCTGTGATTCAAAATAAAAGAAAATTAACTCAAAGTACTTGCTCCAACCACCAGTTGGAGCCTTTCCAGTATCAGCAAGGTTGGAGGGCAGTGGATGTGCCCTTCCCTTGAATCATCTGTTTTGAAGAACTCTTTAGTCCTAATGCAGGGACATCCTTCAGAATTTTCCTTAACCCCCATCTTCTTAGATTGCCTGCTGGAGACTATATAAAGGAACTGGATCAATCTCAGGATTTTTAGGCACCTTCCCCACTTCCTACCCAGATGGATCTGCCTCCACATTAATAGAGATTAATTCTGATTGTGCATGGGTGCAAACCAGGAGTAACTCTGGTCGAGTCAGTATAGTGATTCATGGGCAATAGTGAGAAAAGGACCAGGTCTATTTATCTATAAATAAAGAGGAAAACCAACAGACAGCTCTCTACACAAATGCCCTGAGGACAATTGGCAGTTTGCAAGCCATACTCTGGAAACCTATGTGCTGGAGAAACCCAGACAATGGAGATAGTCCCAAAATATCTAATATACAGAGAAGGGGAGCAAGCAAAGGTCACTAGAGGGCCTCCAAAAATAGAAATCCATATCAATCTAGAGAAATTAGAACCAAGTTAATAAAAAAAATATTTTGTTTCTCCATAGAAATAGAATCATGTGTTACAGAGTAAAGTTTAACACAAGACAACGAAAATTCTTCTTGCATTGTATAAGGCTCTTTTACAGTTAGGATTGTCATTTAGAATGTTGCCCTAAAGTATTTCTTAATAAAATGATCATCAGAACCAAACTGACAATTGAATAGTCAACCACAACTAGTGTTCAGTCAATTTTAAGGAAGATTCTTTGTCACAATAAGACACAGAGAGAAAGCATGACTAAGCCCTCCTCTGCCTGGTCTGCTAAAGTCAGTACAAAGCTTTGAGTGAGCAAAGCACTTTCCTGTGCTGATTGCAACACTGCCAGCCTGCTGTTGGGTCAGTGTGAGCCATATTATTTTCACTGCAGCAGAGGAAATTAAGACTACTCTAATTCCAGAGTATTATATTTTCCTCTCTGCTTTCCCTAGTCGACAGGGCAGACAGAAGAAAAGAGCTACAATGAGGTGACAAGGGGGAAAAGCTTCCCCTTGGAAATAAAAAATCCACACAACTGATAGGTCATGTGGCCTAAGAAAGGGTGGATGGGAAAGTAGCTACATTAAACTCCATGTTTCTCTCCTTCTCGGCTCTCAGAACCACATGAAATCTGTAGTAAACCCCACTTTAAGTTAATCCTTAAAGCACCATTAACTACCGCTGCACATACTGGTATCTTTCACAGCCTCAGATAGGTCATATACAAGGTGGGCAGTCAATGGCTCATAGATAGATGGATTGCATTAATACATCTGCTAGTGGAGCATTCTCTGCCCTACTGCCCATAATAAGTAAGTCTGGGTTTCCACATACCTGTGGGACCTTTGACATTCATTTATTGGCTTCATTCCCTGTCTGGTCAATGCTCACAGAAGTCCTGTGGGGAAGAGTGGAATGTATAGCAAATACGTTAAGAATTGCATGGATGTTAATGAATTTGTTTCTTCCTGTGTGCTTGTGTATAGGCGAGATGCTCTGGGCACTTAGTAAGTAGCTATTTCTGTCTTGTCCAGCAGAATATTTGCTTTCAAGTTCATGCTTTAGAAACTGAAAGACTGTTGCTGCCACTTTGCAAAGTGACACACTGTCGTTCTAAACATTCTCTAAGGCTATGTCTACACTACAAAGAAAAGTTGGAAAAAGATACGCAAATTGCAAACTGAAATTTGCGTATCTTTTTTCCGCTTTTCTTCCAAAAGAGGCTTTTCTAACATTTGGCCCATCTACATGGGGCCAAATGTTAGAAAAAACCTTCTTTTGGAACATTCCTTCTTCCTCATGAAAATGAGGTTTACAGATATTCCGACAAAAGGCGTCCGCTTTTCCGACATTTTTTTCGGAAAAGCGGACGTGTTCCTTGAACTCAGCAGAGCTTTTCTGAGATACTGGAATCCCAGTATCCCAGAAAAGCTCTGTAGTCTAAATGTACCCTAAGGTTGCCTCCAAAGCACATGAAACTATAATGTCAATCGTATTTCTTAGCAGTTGGATTTTGGCCCAAAGGATCAGGGTTTGTATTCTTTTCATCTCCTCTTTGTAAAATATTAAAGGGATGATATGAACCTTCAGTTTCTGGGGGAGCCAGCGAGCTAGAGCAGTTGCTGCCACTGCTGTCGACAGTGATGTTCCTGGAGCAGGTGCCACCATATTGACTCCACAACAATCTATTCATACCCCAAAACAACGATTCACTATAAAAAAACAAACTGAGGCTGGGGAAAGTATCATGGCTTGGTATAAAACCAAGAAAAAAACAGATGATTCAGTTAGCTAAGAGCAATCTTCTTTAGCTTAGAAAGAGCTTAGCCCTTTCTGTCACAGGATGTATGTCCATTATGCTGCACAGATTTTTCTGTCTGATAGGACAGATCTATCTGAAGTATCCCTGGGAGCAAACAAACAATGTGAACCAATGTAAATGTACATTATATAATATAGGCACATACTTGTTCCCTAGGGGTGCATCTACACTGCACTCTTACCTCGAAATAAGCTACACAATTTGTGTTATGCAAATTGTGTAGCTTATTTCAAAATGTCACTTAACCCTTGTGGAACGAGGGTTACAGGGATGCCACAATAGAGCGCCCGTTATTTCAAAAGATATTTTGAAATAACAGGCTACTTTAAAGATGCAGAATAGCTGTCTAGACATTCCCTAGCTGTGCCAGACATTATGGACTGAGGGCAACCCTGCAACACTGTGTGGGAAGATGGTACACTGCGCACAACCAAACCAGGATGTTTAATGAGGACATACAATACTAGCCTTGTTTCAGTAACGCTGGTCAAAGTTGCTAGAGTACAATTCTCCAATTCAGACACAGCCAAGTTCACCAATATCGTTACAAAGAAATCCCATTTGTCTCACACAGTTTATACTCTCTCACCAAAAGAACCTCTACAGTAAAGTGTCAGAGTGTAAAGTAAGCCCAAATCTGTATATTTGTAATGGTTAAATACAATCTAGTTTGCTCATTTGTTTACGCATATACCATCTACATTCCAATTTCACATCATAGATGAACAAATTCATCTGAGTACTACCCTTAAATTTCTTATCCTTGCTGCTATTGCTGCTGTTATGTAAAAAGACAGTTTAATAGTCTAAATTTAATCTACCGATCTTACGCAAGCAGTATCAAAATAGGAAAAAATTTAATCAGGTTTATCTCTTTTGTGAACTCAGGCTATAATCCAGCATATCAAGAGTGCTGTAAATATTCTCAGCAGCAACATACCAGATCACAGATGTTCCCTAAATTTATTTGCTACTGTGTTTCAAGTTCTGCCAATGTCAAGTAATGCATCCAAAACACCCGAACTTTATTTGCTGCTTTGTTTCAAATTCTGCAAGTGTCCAGTAATGCATCCAAAACTTTCTCACAGATACCAGGTTAGCTTTGTACTCCAGTCTACCCAGCGTGCATGCACTTTCTCTCTCTCTCTCTCTCACACACACACAGAGATAGTAAAATACCAGTCCTGCAGCTAGATCCATGTAGAAAAACCCCTGCACCTTTTAGGAGACTCAGGCTATGTCCATACTACAGGCTTTTGCCTGCAGAGTATGCTAATGAAGTGCTCATTAGCATTTGTCGCGCTGTTGTTTGCGTATTTTTGCCGATGCTTTTTGCGCAAGAGGTTTTTGCGCAAAAACAGGTAATGTAGATGGGTCCGTTTTGCGCAACCCTCCCCTTTTGTACAAGATCCTTATACCTCCTTTTTTTGAGGCCTAAGGATCTTGCACAAAAGGGTTTTTTTGTGCAAAACAGACCCGTCTACACTGCTTGCTTTTGCGCAGAAACCTCTTGCGCAAAAAGCATTGGCAGAGAATATGCAAATGACAGCGTGACAAATGCTAATGAGCCCTTCATTAGCATACTCTCTGCCGGCAAAAGCCTGCAGTGTAGACATAACCACAATGACGTCTATGAAGCGCTGCACAGACCCAGCTGGAATCTGTGCCTAATGAGTCCAATTCATTTACACTTTTCACCTACTCTCACATCCTCTTCCATAGTTCCTGTCTTTTCAATGAAATTCAGTGTATATTTTGTCACATGACCAAAACTTTCTATTATTAAAAAAAACTACACATGGGAAGATGAGTTATTTGATCAAAACAAAGATAAAAAACATTTTAAAAACAAAACAAAAACCTCTCACTTTGTTAAAAATGTGATTTAAAAAAAACTTTCACTGAAAGCTTTTTCAGAAGAAATAAATTATACTGGACACATATAAATAAAAAGGAAAAGAGCAAAGAAGAACATGAACATACATTACTAGTGTAATTCATCAAAAATAGTTGACACTTCAATCTAATCCAGCAAATGAAAACACAGAACTCTATAGAGTTATGGGAAGTAAGCAATTTAAACGTACTAAGGCACAAGGTCATCTAACAATGAAACCAAGAAGATGTTCCATTTTATTCACTTTCCCCCATTCCTTTAATCCTTCTGAATCTATCAAATACAGATTAATATCAATCTTTCGAACAGGCAGAGGAGATCTTCAGTTTAGATCATTAATAACAGTGGTCCAAATGTTCCATAACAAGTCCATCTTCCCTTTACAACATAAAATGAAAGGACACTTTACATGACTAAGCTATCACTGCGGAACAGGGTTTCTCTTTGCATAATAGTATAACATATTTCTTAACTAATTAGTTCATTAATTTAAAATATAAGTCCTGGTAAAACTCACTGAGACAGTTCATCTTGCTTAAAAGAGTGCTGGGGTGGAAAAAACAATTCTCAGAGTTCATTCAGAACACTTACTCACAAAATCATTCCCCAAGTATTCAGCACTAAATGGATGAGGCAGAGGAACTCATTTCATTTGCTTTTGAGAGTAAGCCTCCAAGGCCATTTCATAAGCAGAAATCATATCCATACCATGCAGATGCTGGGGTTAAGTTTATGATGCCAGGTAAGACTGGACAATTTCCCAGTCTTACCTGGCATCACTTTACTGGTGAAAGCACTTTACTGGTCTGTATGTAAATACTTCTATAAAACCACTGAATAGTGATCAAGTTCAGTATTAATATAATAAATTAAAGATGACATCTGAAAACTCACTATCCAGAAGAATAGTCAGAGTTCACGGCAAGACAATAATTGGTGGTTTAAGCAGCTTACCAGTACCCTGGGAAAAATGTGGTGCAGTATTTAGGAAATCTCAAAGGCATATAAAACAAACAGTGTGCAATATTAAAATACAGCTGAATGGCCTTGTGGCATCATGGTGGTGCTGTGCATGGGTTTGTAAGTCATCTGAGAATGGCCTGATAAATCTTATGGTAAGTCTAGGAAGCACTAATTTGTACATTTTCAATTCAATATAGGATATTAACTGTGCTTTTAGTGCCTGTTAGTCAATAATATAAACCATGTTCCTAAATACTTGGGCACCTAACTGAAAATGTATTCATAACTGAGAAGTTAGCAATGGCGTATTTTCTTGCCCCAGTCAGTGATGGGAAACTCTGGCCAAGTTTATCTTTGTTGGTTTGTCACAGAGGCAACAATGGCTGTCTTAGAATCATAGAATACTAGGACTGGAAGGGACCTCAAGAGGTCATCGAGTCCAGTCCCCTGCCCCCACGGCAGGACCAAATACTGTCTAGACCATCCCTGATAGACATTTATCTAACCTACTCTTAAATGTCTCCAGAGATGGGGATTCCACAACCTCCCTGGGCAATTTATTCCAGTGTTTAACTACCCTGACAGTTAGGAACCTTTTCCTAATGTCCAACCTAAACCTCCTCCTCCTCCTCCTTTCAGTCCTAGTATTCTATGATTCTATGATTCTCCCTTGCTGCAGTTTAAGCCCATTGCTTCTTGTTCTATCCTCAGAGGCCAAGATGAACAAGTTTTCTCCCTCCTCCTTATGATACCCTTTTAGATACCTGAAAACGGCTATCATATCCCCCCTCAGTCTTCTCTTTTCTAAACTAAACAAAGATGAGAAAAGACAAAACTTTCACAGTGGGACAATGAGCTGTAAGTTAGAGCAATATGGAGTCCATGATACAACTACAAAAACATAGGGCCTAAAGACTGCGCATAATCACTTTTGCTCCTCCTTTGGCTCCTGCTTCAATGTTTTACTTTATGGAGACAAAGCACAGAATTTGAAGTTATTTTTAAATCCAGTCATTAATTTAAAATCAGTATAAATATGCCAGGCTATGTCTAGACAGCTGCGCTATTCAGGATACCAGAAGTATCCCGAAATAGCAATTTCATGTCTTTAAATGCGCCCATTATTTTGAAATATATTTATATATTTCAAAATAACGGGCGTGCTATTACTGCGTCCCTGTAACCCTTGTTCCACAAGGGTTAAGAGACTTGTTGGAATAGTGCTTTATTTTGAAAATTGGTGCAGTGTAGACAACGCCAAATTTAGAAATAAGTTATTCTGAATTACCTTGAAATAAGCTACATAATTTGTGTAGTGTAAATTGCGTTGTTTATTTCGAGGGAAGGGTGCTGTGTAAACACACCCCCACTTTGTGATATTTTTCAGTCTAAAATTTCACATAGTCAGATATCATGTAAATAGAGGGTTCTGAGATGGATGTACTCTGTGTAACAATCACCTTGTATCCTTTGCAGTCTGTAAAAGAAAACACAGACAGACAGGTAAACAGGGTTTATCCTGCTTTTAATTACCAGATCTTTGCAAAGCAGCCCAGACTATATTGCTGAATCTGGCCATTAAGTCTTCAGGGATGGGCAAATCAAATATAGTATTTGCCAAAAAGTATGAATGTTGGTGCTGTCCAGCCACACGAGTATTTTAAGTTATGAGAGCCATAAAATGCCTATAATGAAGTAAACACGGTTGGGGCAATATTCAATTGGTCTATCTAATCAGCTGTTTTCCATAAAGCTTTTGTGTCTAGTTAGTTGTAACTGGCTGATATGTGTTGTATCATGCAAGCAAGGTACTAATAAACTTCAACATGACTTTATTTACCAAAAGTGAAACCTCTTTACAAAGCTGCTGCATCCCTCTGTAGCTCTCACTCAGCCCTGGCTAATCTTCTCCCTCCTCCTTCCTGTTTCCTGTGCTTCCAGACTCCCAAAACCAGTGCTCCCAGTTCTAATAATTACAAGCAGCATCTAAAACACCACAATATGGGAAAGTGGACATTATGTATTACTTATATCATGGTAATGCCTAGAAAGTGCTGGGTGTTGTCCACATTCACTGCCCTGAAGAAACTGAGACTGGTGACTCAGAGGCTACAGACAAAAGTGACAGAGAGGGAGAAACACCACTATTATTGTTTATTTAAGTAAACTAATGGACAACAAACTTTCTCCAGCTCAAATGACGCCCCCATGCTCTCTCGCACCAACAGCAGACACAATTTTCTACACTCTGGGTCCTAGTGGTGCCCCCACACAGTCTGGCACCTGAGGTGGCCGCCTCAGTTTGCCTCATGGTAAAGCCAGCCCTATATGAAGGCAGTTTCAGGAATGGCAGAAAAATGTGTGATCAAGAGCGGCATCGCTGCTGAAGTAGAGAGTGTAGGGCAACATGGTAAGAGCAGGTAAAAGTATAGGGGAAGAGTAGTGAAAGTCCTTGAAGGTGAGGGAAATAAGTTTGAATTTGATGCTTTATAAAAGGGGAGTCAGTAGAGTGTGTCAAAGGCAGCTCCACACACATCCTTCTCCTGAACAGTGTGCGGAAGATGGAGAAAAGGAAAAGTATTCACTTCTCCCTGCAGCTTCAGCCACCCTTTTCTCCTGGCTCATGTAAAGGTAGAAGGGGAAGCCCACCCACCGGCTCTACATGGGCTGTGGGAGAAGAGTCATTCCTTACTTCTGTGGCTCCAAGAGAGGAAGGAGCCAAGGAACCCTGCAGGAGCATACCAGAAAAAACTAACACAAAGCACATATAATTCACAGTTGCATTATATTATCTTTCAACTGGCTAAAATCTGCCCTGACTGAAGGTACATAGAAATACAATACAAAGAAATTTATTATTTGGAAATTTTAGGACCTGGTCACTATGATTCTGAAGATTCCAGCAGCGTGTCATATGGGTGATCATTTGTCTCCAGAAAACTATTTGACTTCACTATGCTATGACAGGGTATCACACTGGGTGTTTGCAACACTTTATTCATCTGCTGGCAATTCCAGTACTTCATTTAGAATTCACTGTAACAGCACAAAGGATTTTAAGTTGTCAAATAAGTTGTAAAAATCAAAATGAAATACCTTAAGACAAAATGTCTGGGACAGACTTTTCTAATTTGAACTTCTTTCCCTCAGAACACTTTGTCTCCTTATTCACAGTGTAGGCTTCATCAGTTATGATATCTGTTTCCTTTTCTGGACTTACATCAAGCAGCCTCAGCTTATCCATGAGGACATTTTATATCCTCTCTTTTAATGTCATACCCAACAGATTCCCTATCACATGTGATCCACAAGTAGATGCTCTGACAAATGTTGGCAACTTTGGAATTTTGACAATGTTAAAGCTTTCATCTTGAACAAACCTGACTTAATTAGATGCAGTCATCTTGCCTCTCAAAGCTTTCTTTAGCTCTCTTTCAAAGAAATGACACATTTGCTGTTTTTCTTCCAGTTTTCCATTTCCTTTGCTTTGTCAGGGAAAGTGATGGCGTGAAGAGAAGTGTGACTGAAACTAAGGAAAAATAACCCAAAACTAGAAGGCCTCAGCTGGAATACTGTCCAGTTTAGGGCATCACATTAACAAAGATGTGAACAAACTGGAAGGAGTCCAGAGCACAGTGACAAATATAGGAGGCTGACCTCCAGAAAATGACAGTGCGACATAAATGTCTATAAACTGGAATGTTGGTGAAGACGTCTTGTAGGTGATTGCAAGGATTTTAATATACTGTAATTCATGATAATGTGATTATGTAGTTTATAACAACTGAATCATTATTAAAAGAGTAAAGATACCAATGATAGACATGTTCAATAACTTGAATATGAAAGAAGCAGGGCCATCCCAAAGAGGGCACAGGACGTGGGCAATCCCTCCCCCATGACACAGGTGTGAGGCTTGGGGCAACCTGCCCCCTGCATAGACCCTGCCCCCTCTTCACCCCTTCCTCAATCTCTGACCTTCTCCCCACCCCACGCTTTTGTCCGGGAGATTACTGAGAGCCCAGCATAGCAGTAGCTGGGATCAACCCCCCACACATACCATGGCAATGGGAGCGAGAGTGGCCATGCAGCCTGTTCTGGTCCACCCTGCTGCTCCGCCCTCCTGGCTTGCTGTGCTCCAGTTCTCCATGGCAGTGGGAAGCAGAGTGCCCTCGGGCTGGGGCATTCTGCTTTCTGCCATCATGTGAGAAACTAAGTACAGGAGGCTGAGAGAGGGTGGTGGGGCAGAGCAGAGCAGAGCACTGGACCCAGCCACCACGATGAGTCGGGCGGGGGGCCAACTCCTACTGCCGCTGTGCCAAATCCTTGGCTCCATCCCCTGTGTCCCATCCATAGGACATTTGGGGCGACCACTGAAGGGCACCCAAAAATGCAGGGCTTGGGGCAGCCGCCCCAAATTGTCTTATGGATGGGACGGCTCTGGAAAGCAGCATATAAATATGCTAAAAATAGCCTCCCCTACAAAACAAGCAGTGCTCCCCCGTAAATGAACAAACACACAAAAAACACCCACTGGCCAAAACAAATTGAGCACCTACCCCAGTGAGCTTCCTTAGTTTGGGTATGTCTACACAGCAAAGTTATTTCAAAATAACAGCCGTTATTTCGAAATAACTTTACCAGCATCTACACAGCCAAACTGCTATTTCAAAATTAAATCAAAATAGCAGAGGGCTTATTTCAAAATTGGTAAACCTCATTCCACGAGGAATAAGCGCTGTGTAGACACTTATTTTGAAATAGGGGGCCTCCAGCCCTTCCCAGGGTGCCCTGGTGGTCACTCTGGGCACAACCTCTTCCTCCCCCCACCCCTTCCCGGAGCTCTTAAAGGGGTAGACTCTGGTCACAGTGCCTGTGCCAGCTCCAAGCCTGCCAGCCCAGAGCCAGCAGTCGCTGCACCTGACCCAGTGTCCACAGCATGAGCCAGGCAGCCAGTGCCAGCCAGCCCTCCACCGCTTCCCAGGACCAGTCTGCCAGCTCCCAGGAGCCTGCCAGGGGACGGAAAAGGTGGGTGCCTGCCTGGTCCAGTGCGGAGATCAGGGACCTAATTCAGGTTTGGGAGGATGTCTCCAATGTCCATGATCTCTGCACTAAATGGAGGAATGCAACCGTCTACAGGCTGCTAGCCTGGCCACCAAAGGCCACATGCAAACCCAGGAGCAGGTTTTCATGAAAATAAAGGAGCTGTGGCAGGCATATGCCAGGGCCACAGCGGGCAGCTCCCAACCAGGGGCTGACCCAGACCCCTGCCCCTATTTTGATGCCGTGGACTGCATCCTGGGGGGCAGGATGGTCCGTGCCCTCCAGGTGGTCATCGACCCTGGGGCAGAGCTTGCTGCCTCCTGCTGCTCCAGCCCCTGCTGCCTCCCCAGCTACCACTCCTTTTCCCCTTCCTGCTTCTTCCTCCCCACCCTGCCCACACCCCCAGGGACGCCAAGGCCCCGCTCCCACGGTGCTGGGAGACAGTTGGGTCAGCGAGACCCCCCAACCCTGAGCCCTGAGCTTCTCCTCCCCCTTCCTCCCCTTCCCTCCCTCTGCCAGCTCCCTCCTCCCAGGTTTCCCCTTCCCCTCTCCCACCCTCCCTCCTCCCCTCTCCCACCTTCTTTCCCCAGTCTCACCTCAGTTTCATTCTTCCCCCACCCCAGTTTTGTTCAATAAAGAGGCTTTGTTGTAATGAACACGTGTCTTTTATTGTACAGCAGGAAGGGGGGTTAGGGAGGGGTAAGTGGAAGGACGTGAGGGAGGAATGAGGCACAGACCCCCAGTGGGGCACACCAGGGAGACACTTTCTGCCTGCAGAACATGCTGCCAGGCTCGCAGCAACACGTCCAAGAGACGCACCAGAGTGCCCAGGGGTGGCTCTGGCTCCATGCTGCAGAGTGCTGTGGTGTCCTTAGTGAGGGCAACCAGAGCACGCAGAGAAAAAAATGCTTTGCTGTCCCTCAGCGAGGTAGGCAAGCAAGCAGGGAACCCTTAGAACCGGCTGTCCGGTGCGGGGGGAGGGGGTCCCTTTAAGCACAGGTCTCAGATAGCCTCAGGCAGCAGCCACACAAGGTAACGCCTGACCTGATGCCCTGCCAGAACCAGTTCAGGCCAGCCTTAAATGCGATTCAGCATCCTATCAGTGTGGACATGCTATTTCGAAATAGCAAAACGCTATTTCGAAATGCATTTTGTATCTAGACGTGTTATTTCAAAATAAGCTATTTTGAAATAACTATTTCGAAATAAGATATTTCAAAATAATGCTGCAGTGTAGACATACCCTTTGTCAGCAGGCTTCATGGTTCAAATGGGATGTAGATGCTGTAGGAGGTCATTGTTCCAAAGGGAGAGGTGACCACTGAGGCAGAGACAACATGATAAAGGGAGTGAGGCATTATATGTTTGTACAGCACAACACAAAATTGTCTGGGACAGCTAGGCACAACAGCAACGAAAATACACAAGAAACATGGTATTCACTATGGGTGTATCTAGACTACAGGGATTTTTTGGAAAAAGTGGCCTTTTTTTGAAAAAACTTCCCCTGTGTCTAGACTGCTGCTGCATTCTTTTGAAAGTAAATTGAAAGAACGCGGCAGTTTTTTCGATCGTGGAAAACCTCATTTTACGAGGAATAACGCCTTTTTTCAAAAGTGCTCTTTCGAAAGAGAGCATCCACACTTCCTGGGTTCTCTCTTTCGGAAAAGCGGCTCGCGTTTTCGAAAGTACTGGCTGTAGTCTAGACACTCTCTTTCGAAAGTGGCTTTTTCCAAAGATTCTTTCGAAAAAGCCTCTTTTGAAAGAGGCTTGTAGTCTAGATGTACCCTATGAGACAAACTCACTTTTTATTCCCACCAAATTTGCAGAGCTTCCAAAATGCTGCTAAGCTCATTTGATTTTTGAAGGGATTTGAGGGAGGACTAGGTTGTAGGATGTTATTTGTTTTGTACAGCAGTCTGGCAGAAGATGGCTGATAGAATAGAGCTGTTCTAGTTTCGTTTGATTCTATTCTATTTTTTAATTAATTTATTTTTTACAAATACCTAGAGCTACATTCTTTCGCCATCCTTGGAAACCTCATTTTACAAAGAGCAGGTTTTTCTGAAATTTGGTGCTGTGTAGATGCGCCAAATTTCGGAAAAGCCTCTTACAACAGAAAAGCGGAAAAAGATACACAAATTGTGGTTTGCAATTTGCGTATCCTTTTCTGACTTTTCTTTGTAGTGTAAGTGTAGCCTAAGAGTGTACAGGGCCAGCCAGGTGGAGGCACTACGATTGTATATTCTTTAGGAGCAAGGGACTGCAGCAAGGGGGTGGATAGGGAATCCCCAACTAAACAACATCACCACTGGGGTACTCAGGATCTCCTTTTATATTAAAAACATCAGGTGCCCAGGCACACCTGTGAGTGTGACCTGCTCGAGTATCCCAGGGGTTGGGTGGGGGGAAGGGAGTTACATGTAGATGACACCCACATAAAGGTCTTACTGTAAAATGTTTAAAAGCTTCAGGGGGTAGCCAAGTTAGTCTGTAATGGGAAAAACTTTAAAAACAACGAATAGTCTAGCAGCACCTTAAAAACTAACAAAACATGTAGATAGTGGTATCATGAGCTTTTCTGGGCACAACCCACTTCTTCAGATGTAAAATGTTTGCAATTCAAGCCAAAGAGTTTCTGTCACTAGAGGATGCCAAAGCCTGCCCTATCAGAATAAAAACCAGAGAGATGTTGCTGAAGAAATGGAGCTTCCAGCTAACTAAATAAGGGGGGGGGGGGGGGACTGTGTTGATAACAGATCTCAATCAGAGGTTCACCGACTTTCTCTGCCTTTTAAAAGTAGCCAAGCCTACTTGAAAGACATTTTCAACAGTTCTACTGCACCTTTGAGACTCTGGATAAGAAGACCAATACTTGCAAATGTTATGTGTAGTTGACTTTTGCTAAAAGTGATAAATTTAATTGCTTATGTTTCTGTAACTTCTGACCTGCAGTTGAGCATCTGAGTATGTTTAATATTGTAATTTTTTGTATAAAGGGGCTGCTTGGATGCTTAGGGTGTAACACTCCAGACTGGAGATGCATGGCAAATTTTCTCTTCTAAGATATACTACATTGGAATTTAGGGGAATCAACTTGGAGTTTTTTTTCTTCTGACAACCTTCTACATATTAAGGTTTGTACTCAGTATTGGATCTCTTAAGTTCCAGTAAAGTCCAAGGGTTTGTAAAAGAGTTGATTAGTTAGGGACTAGAGTGTGCAATTTGCACAGGACTGTATGGACGCCTCTCCCCTCCCCCACAGAATTATAACAGGACAGATTGTACCTTCTGAAGATCCGTCAGTCCTGCTGTTTCTTGATGTACAATCTGTTTCATTTCATGAGGAGGGAACAAACTGTCTTCACTGCTTCAGCTGGTTTCCTTGGGCCAGTGTGGAGGTGAGGAAGGAGTCATTCCTCCTCCCTTTGTGGGCACTTGTTTTCGTTAGCTGTTACAATGTTAGCACAATTACTAATGTCATGGGTTTCCATGGTGTGATGCCTCCTAGGGCAGCAAGAGTTTATTTTTTCAGAGATGTAAGTAAATGATACTATTTCTTTGAATTTTGCTACGGGTGCTAAAGGCTCTGCAACCTACTGTGTAAAGAAGACAATTGCACTTCTTTCTGCTCAGGTAAATAATAAGAATAGCATCTCACTGCATGCCCCCTTTTCCTTGAAATCCCGTTGTGAGAAAGTTCTTTGCTATTGCTTTTTGAGACACAAAAATTAATGATTTTTACATTACCACTTTTTGAAGTTCCCAAGAAACCTTCTTGGGGCAGAGAACTTTTTATTTTAAATACATCTCTCGTTAACAAAAGAGCAGCATCTTTACATACACTTTTTTCTCTGAAATTCTATATCGAATTTATAAATGCATGTTAGCTTATCTGAAAGGAAAGATCACTTTTTGTACAAGAGTATGTAACAGATTAAAAAATTGCTTCCAGTCAAGTGTCTATATTTAAATATAAGAAAAAGTATGCCTTTCTCTGTGTCAATTTTTTGCTCGACATCCCAAATCCCCTTTTAAAACTAGCTATTGTTCAACAGGAGGTAATTTATCCCTTTTGTAAGGTTATGCAAATAACCTATCCAGAACTGGAACTTTACATGCAGCTTATATCCCCAAGAACATTTTATATGAAGTTGTTTCAAAAAGATTCAAATCTTTATAATTAAGAAGGGGAAATATATTAATAAGGATAATGGAATACTCTTCTAATCTCCCAGTTATGCAAATTAGTCTACAATTTTTTGTCATTTACTTTAGAATCAGCAGAACAATGGAGTGTTTTTCTCAAGCATGTCAATCTCATTTGTCTGCGTGACACAGTACAACCGAATATTTATTTCCAAGCAGAAAACTTTGTTAACAGTTTGAAGACTGTAAACATAGAATTGTAGGACTGAAAGGGACTTTGATAGGTCATCTAGTCCAGTCCCCTGCACTTATGGCAGGACTAAGCATTATCTAGTTAGCTATATATCAGTTAGTTAAACATATATACACATTTGAAAACTAGGATATTCATCATTAATATTTCACAAACAGATATAAGGCTGACCTCTGACATCTACCTACCATATTGCTATGATTAACTTGCTGTGTATAGAATTGTATTGGTGGATTTGGGGAGAGACACAATTTTGGTTCAGACACAATATTCACAACATTTTTCCTATTTTTTGATTATCTGAAGTCTACCTGTCAAACGGTGGGGATATCCTAATTTCAGATATATTTGGATTATCTCATAGAATCATAGAATTCTAGAACTGGAAGAGACCTCGAGAGATCAAGTCTAGTCCCCTGCCCTCATGTCAGGATCAAGCACGGTCTATATCATCCCTGATAGATGTCATTAGTGAACATACTAAAACAAGTTCTACATCGAGATGAGCTAAACAAAATTCACGAACACATAGTGTTACATATTCTGCTCTTTATACATCCAGCACATTGGGCACAGTGGTATCCAAATAACCATGTTTGTCAATTATAAACATTGTAAGGCCTAATTACATAAATGTACATCTGCTGCAGTAGGGTTCTGGTAGTTTCTGAAACACAGAACGAGTGAAGGCCGCTACAGGCCTCATAACTAGTTAAAGGATACTACTCAATTCCTATACATGATCAAAACCCAAGATTAAATTACACCCAATTCCATATTTTGTATCCACAATTCATCTTATCTCCACCTAACAGACCTTAATTTTATACAGATAAGCCCATGCACACACACTGGGGGGCAACTGAATAATTTGCTATATAAGATTGTAAACAGCTGTGCTGGCTCTACAAGATCTATTTTATCCTGTGAACAAAGGAATTCTGGAAGGTATAGTGTTACCAGATTTGCCCATTGCCTTGGGGTATGCTCATTTATTAGGGTTATTCTTCGAGGGGTGGGGGAGCGGTAGATAATTCTATGAATGTGGTGCTTGTGCTACTTGTGTTCTCATATGGAGCTTTACTTCTCCCTTCTGCCAGTTCCCTCCCAATGGAACTCTCCTGTAGTATCTAGGTTCCCCAGAACTGTGTTCCTCCAACTCTGTAATCAGATGAACACACAGACACGCACACCCATTTCCAGAGCACATCTGAGAGGACCAATTAATCAGCACTCATAAGCTGACATCTTATATGCCCCTGGATTCAGTAGGCTGAGATGCACAGCAATGCCAAGCTGTGATCCACATGTGCCCTTGGATTCAGTGGGCTGGGTTAAACAGTACTTTAAGCTGCCACCATCAGGTTCAGCACTTGTCCCCACTTTCACTCCACAACCATTCAGCTAGTAATCTGCTGGATGAGCAACCTCCCACCCCACCCCAGGATTTTGGGGCAATACGGGAACCTTTAGCTTGGGTTCAAGGAGCATGGTTGCAAAGTGAATGAGGAAGCCAAAACAACACTTCTCCCCCACCCCCTGGGGGGGGAGAGAGGGGAAAAGAAAAAAAAGCAACTAGTTTAATAATGAAAGTCATTTATTTCTAAGTAGTAACCATACAAGGGGAGCCAAACAAACAAAACAGTTACAATATTAAAATCTAACTTAAGTCTGATTACAAATGTTAGGGCTCCGCAAACCATAACTGATCACATAAGGCAAGGTCAGGAGGCTATACTGAGAAAGAGAGAGAAAGATCTCACCACTCCATGAACCATGGACTGATTGGGGTTCCCAGAGGGTGATGGTAGTGGGAGCCCAGAGTGCTGGAGACAGACAGAGCAGAGGTGAGGCGAAGATGATGTCCTAGTGAAACGATGCAGAATTTAAATCCAGGCATCAGAACACTTTACTTGAGCATGGATAGGGATTTTTGTAGGGAAACAACAATGGTTCAAGGGTGGTGTGATGGGCTGGACTAGGCCCCAACACCCCCTACAGGAGGCTAGCAGGCTTGCCGTCCCCCCATCCCAGCAGGAGGAGCGGAGAAGAGGTCCTCCAGACACTGTAGAGTGGCTGTCTCTGTGGCAGCCAATAAGGACCTAGTAGAGGGGTATAAAAGAAGCTGCAGGATGGGGGCCTGCCAGTTCCCTTCAGGAGCTCGACCCAGCAGGGTCTATAACCTGACTGGGAGGATCAGCACTATGGCTAGCTCCCAGTGTGAGCTGAGGCTAGATCTCGATAAAACCCAGACCCAATGGCCAAAGACCAGCCACAAGCAAAGCCTTACTAGCACCCTGCACAAGGCTAGTCAGGTCCTGGTTCCAGGATTTTGAAGGCAACCTGACAACTCAGCAAGGATCTTGCACAGCACCACTTGGCCGCAGCAGGGCGCTTACCAGTGGGTGGACCCAATACAGGGGGACACTAGATTTGTTTATTAGTAAACAGATGGTTCAACAGAGTTTTCCAGAGTTGTTCAGTTTAGGCTGCTAAACAGTAGGAACTGATTGTTCCTGGCTATGCAATGCTCATAATGCAATTGGGCAGTTTCAGTATTTTGGTTACCAATAGCGCATTTATTACTCAAATTGATTTGATAATTATTGACCTAGGTGTGGGCAGACCTAGGTGTGGGCAGGCATAGGTTCACTGACATCTGGAGCAGAGATTTCCCACGAGGCAGTGCTTTCCTGCTTTCTGTATCCCGTAGTTCAATGTGGTTCCTGCTTTGGAAGTGCTGTTCTCCATTCTGTATGTTAATATAGATGTCTGTCTGTCCTATCTTCAATGCAGATGAGGGTAGGGAAATTTCCTTGACCCTATCACTCTTGTCCAGAAGGGTTTAGGTGTGTCCTCTTCTGCCTTTTCATTGCTCTTGTTTTGGCTCAAGCAGAGGTCTGAGAGATAGAGAGGAGAGAGAGTGGATTTTTCCATGAGTACTATGTCCTGGTTCCCCAAGAACACAGAGCTGGTAGGTAACAATAGTTCCCAGATGGACGCTGAGGATTACTGGTAGGGTAGTAATGCACACTAGGGAAGGGGACAGCAATATAAAAAAAAGCTTTCTTTTGAATGACAGAAAGAAGCTAGGGAAGAGTAAAGGCTGGTAGTGTTTCTTCCTGCTGAGAGAACCTGAAAGGGCTAGGTTAGGGTAGGGTAAAGAATTTTGCACAAGAGAGGGAGAGGGAACAACAACTAAAGTTTCTGAAGAACGGGTATTCGTAGGCTTACAAACAGAGTTGGCAAATTCACAGGTGAAATAACAACAGAGCTGATAGGTAAAGGACGAGAGAGGGTTGTAACATGAACACAAGTGTTAGTTCTGTTTTGGGGCCCACAGCAATGATTCTGAGAGAGGGTGGGGGGAAGTCTGCTGGTATTCCCCTGTATGAACGTGTGGCTGTGTTGACACAGCAGCGTTATTTCACAAAGGTGTGTCTAGATTACAGGGATTTTTTGAATAAAGTGACCTTTTTTCGAAAAATCTTTACCTGCATCTAGACTGCCGCCGCATTCTGTCAACAGTAAATCGAAAGAACGCGGCGGTTTTGTCGACCACGGAAAACCTCGTTTTACGAGGAATAACGCCTTTTTTCGAAAGTACTCTTTCAAAAAAAGGCGCTATGTATTGCAAACTGTGCTTTTTCAAAAGAGAGCATCCAGACTGCCTGGGTGCTCTCTTTCGAAAAAGCAGCTTGCTTTTTCAAAAGTACTGATTGTAGTCTAGACGCTCTTTTTTGAAAGAGACTTTTTCGAAAGTATCTTTTGAAAAAGCCTCTTTCGAAAAAGGCGTGTAGTCTAGATGTAGCCTAACTGATGTTATTCCAAAATAACATAGTCTGTGTCTACACAGCAAGCAGTTATTTCAACATAATGTCAAAATAAAGTCGAGCTGGAGGACTTCTTTTTCTGACTTCTGTAACCCTCATTTTACAAGGAGTAAGGGAAGTCATAGGAAGAGTGTTCTATCTTGGACTTCCTGCTGTGTAGACAGCACCAAAAGCCGAAATAAGCTATTTCAACTTAAGCTTTGCAATCAATGTAGCTCAAATTGTGTAGCTCATTTCAGCTTCAGCCCTGCTGTGTAGACATGCCCTGAGGTAAAATTGCTCAGGCCCTTGATGGAGTGCTGTGACAGAATGAAGGGAAAGAACTGCTTGTTGAGTGAATTGTTAGCTTTGGATTGTTGTATACCACATAATTGGAAGTTTCTGTTGTTTCCCCTCTTCTCATTTAGGGAGAGAGCTATGTGAAACTGTGATATTGGCAAGAAATACATTATCTACGAGAAAGAAAAATTGGGGCACTTGATTGGAAAGGTAAAACATTGCTACAGGGACGAAGAGTGACATTGACTAAACATGAACTAAAACAGGAACATTTTCTTTAACCATTTTCAGTTGTAATAAACTTAGCTATTACACTGGGAGTTACAATCTCAAATTGGTGAACTGTGAGGTGGTGTTCCTTTAAGTAACAATATTCTGAAAATCTTTCTAAAGCAATTGATATGTATATACATTTTTATTTGTCTGACTAGGAATTTCCTACAGTGTTTAGAAAAAAAAAATCTAAAAAGTTGTTGCACATATGTGGCATATATAGCCATGTAGTTGATTCTTTTCTGTGTTCTGAACCTTTACTTTTCAGCATTCTGCTCTGGGCAGAGCCAGCTGCCATTTTTTGAGGCACAATCGAAGCATCATGTTGTTCACTATTAATCCAGGCTATATAAAGATCAAAACTAGACAGGAAAATGAATCTCTGTCCATTAATATTCTCACAAGCTATACAGTGTTCCTTCACACTCTTGAATTATTGCATCAGAATCACTGTGGATCTCACATTGTACTTCAAGAGCCTATAGACCACTTTCGCTCAAAACAAAAACAGCTGTAGTATTAGCAGTAGTTAAAACTTGTGTGTGTGTTACTATGCCAAGAAATACTTTGCAAATAATGAACATAATTCTAGGAATCAAGGACAATTATGATTGTAGTTACAAACTGCTAATAATTTTTTAATTAACAAACAAGTTTCAACAACAAATTACTGTTCTTATTACTTATGGCAAGATAAACTCCCACACAATATAAAATACTCTTCATGTTAGTATGTGAAAAACTTTAATTTAAAATTCAAATATGTAATAATTAAACAATGCAAGTGGGGGAACTGAAATTTATGTGGAACAATTAGAGATACTAAATATTTCTGAAAGAAATTCGAAGTATATGACATGACTGAGGTGTTCATGCTTCCCCATTTGATAGTGTTATGAAAAATTAATTCCAATATTAAAATCCTATCCACACAGTGCATATGTCTTTTTTGTTGCAGCAATATAGTTTTTATGATGATCAGTCTGCAATTATTAGCCTGAGAATATCTCAATAGGCAGAAAGACATGAATGCCTCATTGCTATACAGTCCACATCAGACACTTTCATCATGTTTTTTCGTCTTTCAAAGGAGGAAATTAAACCTTTGCTTATAAGATTCAGTGGTTCTTGGGAAAACAAAGCCATTAAAATGAGTGGCACATGATCAGAAAAAGTGAATTCTAAGTGTCTGAGCAGTTAATAAGATATTGGACTTTGAAATATTAAAACAATAAATTTCAGATACAAATTCAGGAACAAGAAGCGTTGCATAGCGTGTTGGCAAGTACGCTAATCGTCTGTCTACACAGCACATAGCTCGAAATAAGCTACGCAATTTGAGCTACACAAATTGTGTAGCTTATTTCGAGAGAGCACCACATTTCGAAATAAGCTATCTAAACAGCACTAATTTTGAAATAGAACGCTATTCCAATGAGTTCCTTAATCCTTGTGCAATGAGGTTCATGGGATCTCAGAATAACAAGCCCATTATTTCAAATGTATTTTGAAATAACGAGCTTGCTGTTAAGATGTGCAGAATGTTATTTCAGGATAACAGACATTATCCTGAAATAGTGTCGCTGTTTAGATGTACCCTGGAAGACCTCATTTATTCGTTTCATCACAATGGTTCCTTGTATGTTATAATTCAAGTCAAGATGCATATAGGAGACAAGGAGAGATCAAAGAAGGATGCTGTTTAAAAGGAGAGGCTGCAAGAGAGAACTGAAGTGAGGGAGGGGAGAGAAAAATATTAAACTAAATCCACCACATGTTAAATTTCACCATGGTCATGTTCCTTGTATGTTTTCCCCCATCCTGTGTTTGTTCTATTTGTAGTAAACTATATGGAATAAGAACTGGTCTTTGTTCTATATATGAAAGACACCTATAACATTCTCAATATCTGAATAATTAATCAAAACAAAAATGTATGGTAGGGAACAGTGGAAGATATGCTGCTAAAATTTTAATAATAGTATCACCAGAATTTTCCATTCTCAGTAATTAGTATTTATTTATATTGTGGAAGCACTTAGGAGACCCTGTCACAGATGAGTATCCCATTTTGCTAGATGTTGTACAAAACACAGAACAAGAAGACTATCCCTGCCCCAAGAACTTACAGGCTAAACATAGGCTGCTGCTGCTTCTTGTGTCCTTGTCACAAACTAGATGTTTTTCCAGAATTGTGCAACAATCTAAATATAGGCTGATAAAATACAGGTGGAGGCAGACAGAGGAAGACAAGGAAACAATACTGGTCAACTTGATAGGTAGCAGTTTCAGAAAACAAGGAGAGACAGAAAGGAGGACAATGAGATGACTCTATGGATGTTTGCTAGCATCCCTGGGAAGATGGTGTAATTGATGGAAGAGCTCTATAGTGGAACAGAAAGATGTGTTTGAGTGAATGGCAGATGCATGGCATGGTTTCCTTTCTCCATGGGAGTCTGTCAAATCTGTAGTCTGCCACCATCACTGTGTAGTATCGGCATTGATGGGTTGAAGGATGAGCTCGATGAGCTTTTCCTGACATTGAGCGGAGCACAATTCTCTGTTGAGAACTTGAACATGTCAATGGCATTGTCTTGTTGGCTAAGTTTGATCAATCACTGCAACTAATGACTGATCTGGTCAGGCAAGAAGCAGAATGCATTAGTCTGGTTATTAGTCTGGGTAAAACTAATTGCCCGGTTCTTATCATTAAACAACCTCCAGCTCAATATTAATCTGTCCAGATGGGCCATTGAGCAGATGGCAACTATCATCTATTTAGGAAGCATCACAGACAGTGCTGGAGAATGCTCAAAAGATATGGACACTCTTATAGCAGCAGATGCTACCATGTTTCAGGCCTTCCATAGCATCTGCAGTGATGTCATGTCAAGAAGCTTCCTACAAAGCTGCAGCTATATGGAACTGTGAACCAATTCTGTGGTACAACAGTAAAACATAGACGCTGAGAATAGTAGCAGGACAAATATTTAATAATGAACTTTTCAGTCTAGCAGAAAAAGGTATAACACAATCCAATTACTAGAAGCTGAAGCTAGTCAAATTCAGACAATAAATAAAGTATAAATTTTTAACAATGAGAGTAATTAGCTATTGGAACATTTTACCAAGGGTCATGATGGATTCTCCATCACTGGCGATATTTCAAGCATGATTAGATTTCTAAAAGAAAACGTGCTCTAAACATTTTGAGGGGAAGTTCTATGGCCTGTGTTATACAGTGGGTCAGACTAGGTGATTTGTCTTTGGAATCTACAATTCTATGGAAATAATCCTTCCACCACATTGTGATGTAGAGGCTTTAAGATTCTCATGACTAGATGAGGCTACTGTGCCTTTAAGACAGGGGACATTCTGTGTGGCACAAGTGAAAGGACTCATGAGCTGAAGGTGTGTTATTTGTCTTTTGTCATAGTATACCCCTTCAATCCACCATAATTCCCCCTGTCCAGACCCTTCTGGTGGTGAGTGAGGAATCAGTTGGAAATGGCTCTTCTTTTATTCTGAATTGGGCTGGAGAAGGTGTCAGGTGCAGGAGCAAAATCTCTCCTCTACTTTATGTTAAGGGAAAACTGGGGTTCCTTTGTGTGACTGGGGAGCAGCATAGAATGGATTCCCACTCAGTGCCGTAACATCATGAGCACCTTGGCTCCCATTCATGAATTTCTGGAGCACTTAGCTGGGAGTGGGTAAAAAATTAACACCCACACGTGCAATGCCACCCTATGTTTCCCAAGCAGTCCTTCCTCGTACCAGCTTTTGTGACTGACAATTATGGGTTTACCTGCAGTGCAGCACCTGGCTCTGTCCAAGTCTGAACTGTAGTCAGATCCTTTGACAACCAGAACTGGCCAGAGAGTTTCTGGGGGGGCTTGCAAAACAACTTTTTGCTGCCAACATAACACCACCAGGTAGAACCAAACCTGGGACTCTAGAGCGTATTGGCATCATCCTCTACAGGCTAAGGCTATAGTACACACTCATTCTTTCTCTCTATAAGTGGTCAAAGTGCCACTACACAGAACAGTGAACCACATCCAGAAGGTGGGTGGGTGACATACTCCCCCCTGCCTAAGGAAGTGTGTCCCAACCTTCTTAGAAACCCACTTGAAATCCCAGACAAGCCCCACTTGTAACACTCATAGGAAGAATCAAACTTGGGATCTCTGGAGCTTAGCGCACGAACCTCTGCAGCTTGAGCTATAAAGCCAGTTGGGGCTCTGCTAAAACTGCAGAGCAAACTCATTCTCTCTCTGTAAGTGCTCTACATGAGATAGTACACCACACCCAGTAGGTGTGAGGGTTACACCAGCATAAACAATTTCTGTTGAATATAATCACACCACTGAGTTTCCTTCTACTGCCTTAGAAAAGCCCTTCACATTCTCTTAGATTAAAGCAGAACAACACACAAATTATCAACAGTTCTTATTCTTCCTAATAAATATAGCATCAGGTCAGAATTATAGCAGAATCAATACACTGTCCCATCTTAGAGGGAGAAGAAAGACACAGGCTCTCATTTAGGAAACCTTTTCCTTCATCTTTGATTTTAACGGGATTGCATTGGACATAATTAATACTAAATAAGGTTTATTCTCTAGGAACCAGTCATTTTTCTATATTTGTCTAAATTTGCATGAGCAAATTAGAATTTGCCAACCAAACGTGCTACTTACAATTGCAAATGAAGGACTAGATTGATAAATTCTTCCACACACTACCAACTTTTGCACAAATACGTTATGGGTAGAGCAAAATTCATTCCCTTAGATAGATTGCACAAGTGAAATGACAAAATGGAAGCACTGCTCTCTGGCCTGCAGATAGCAATTCCAGGCCCCAGGGCAGAACAGCTAATGGGCCTGCACGCATGCAGTCCACCTGATATTTGAGCAGGGCAACACCTGTGCTGTCTGGTGCCCAGTGAGCTGTATGCACTTTTCTGGAATAGCCAGGGCTTCCATGTACCCACCCAGTTGGGTTGCCAGCTGTCTGATCAGGCAAACCCAAAGACCCTTGTGCTGTCCCTTGAGGTGTGTCTAGATTACAGGGTTTTGTCGACAAAAGTGGACTTTTGTCGACAAAACTATACCTGCTATCAGTTTGTCAACATAACGTCGACAGAACTCAGCAGTTTTGTCAATGGCTGTAAACCTCATTCTACGAGGAATAACACCTTTTGTCGACAGAGTTCTGTCAACAGAAGGCGTTATTGCATCTACACTGTCCTTTGCGTCTACACTGTCATGTCAAAAAAGCGGCTTGCTTTGTCAACAGAGTTGGACGTAGTCTAGATGCTCTTTGTTGACAGAAGCTTTGTCGACAGTATCTGTCGACAAAACTTCTGTCGACAAAAGCCTGTAGTCTAGATGTACCCTTGCTCTGCCCCTTCCCTGATGCCTTGTCCTGTCCCACCTCATCTTCAAGGCCCTTCCCATTCCACCCTCACTCACTTTTACAAGGCTAAAGTTGAGGGTTGGGGTGCAGGCTCTGAGAGGGATTTTGAGTGTGGTGGGGTGTGGGCTCTGGGAGGAAGTTTGGTAGAGGGCATGGGTATGGGTTGCTGGTTCTGGGATGGAGTTTTGGTGCAGAGTACGGGCCGTAGGCTGAGGCAGGGGACTGAGGTGTGAGAGAGCGTGTGGGCTCTGGGAGATAGTTTGGGTGTGGGGTATGGGCTCGGGCAGGGAACTGGGGTGCAAGCGGGGGTGTGGAATTCAGGCTCTGAGAGGGAGTTTGGGTGTGGGAGGGAATGCAGTGTGCAGGCTCTTAGAGGGAGCTTGAGTATGGGGTGCAGGATTGACACTGGGGCAGGGAAGGTTGGGGTGTGGGAGGGATGCAGGCTCCAGGAGGGAGTTTCAATGTAGGAGAATGTGTGGGCTCTGGGAGGGAGTTTGGGTGCAGAGTACAGGTTCTGGGCTGGGGTGGGAGGCTGTGGCATGTGCTGTGGTAGGGAGTTGGAATACAGGGGGGTCAGGAGATGTGGTGCTTCCTTTGAGCAGCTCCTGAAAGACATCCAGCAATGGCTCTTAGGTGGAAGGCCTAGGGAATCTCTGTGCACTGCTGCCCACGGGCACCACCCCCACTGCTCCCATTGGCCATAGTTCCAAGCCAATGGGAGTTGCAGAGTTGGCACTCAGGGCAGAGGCAGCACACAGAAACCACCCCATGTGCCACAGGGATGTGCTGGCTGCTTCCAAGAGCAGTGCAGAGCGCAGTCAGGCAGGAAGCCCTCCTTAGCCCTGCTGCACTGCCAGTGGTGACCGCTGGGGGGTTTCTGGACCCTTTTAAAGTTCTTCACCCAGGCTACGTCTACACTGCAAGCCTCTTTCGAAAGAGGCTTTTTTGAAAGATACATTCGAAAAAGCCTGTTTCGAAAAAGAGCGTCTAGACTACAACCAGTACTTTCAAAAAAGCAAGCCGCTTTTTCAAAAGAGAGCACCCAGGCAGTCTTTCAAAAAAGCACAGTTTGCATTACATAGCACCTTTTTTCAAAAGAGCATTTTCGAAAAAAGGTGTTCTTCCTCGTAAAACAAGGTTTTCCGCGGTCGAAAAAACTGCCGCGTTCTTTCAATTTACTTTCAAAATAACGCAGCAGCAGTCTAGAGGCCGGGGAAGTTTTTTCTAAAAAAGGCTTTTTTTCGAAAAAACCCTGTCGTCTAGACAAGGAATTTTGTGTTGTAGATGGAAGGCGTACACAAACCTTAAACAGGACAAGCTGGTAGGAGGCCAGAGGAGATGCTTCTGAAGCAGGATTTCAAAGCTTCATTGGCCTCCAAATCCTGCATATGGGGCCACCAGCTCATCACCAGAGCAGGTACAATAGCTATGGAGGGGATTCCAATATGGAGTTTCTTGAATTAATCATATCCCAAGCAGTGCTTAGTCCTCCCCCTCCAATTAAATTCATTTATATGTGGGGGGACCTATCATTTGTATCTGCATGCACTGCTTGCAGTTTTAACATATGCTTTTGAAATGGGAAGTTTGGGCTACCAAGTTGCTTCAGGCTTTACCAAGATCCACTTGTAAAGTCTGAGTGAAAAAGTGTGAAGAACTACAAAATCTTCTTTGCATGAAGAAGAAAAGCAAAACTAAATAAGTAAAAGAAGAAAGAAAGAAGTTTCTTTTCTGCTAATGCCAAACATCAATTTAGTTTCTTTTCATTTAAGGACCCACTTTGTATTAATTTTTCTTTTGACATTACAGGAAACAGAACATGCCTCAGGCTGCATCTTTTAAAGTGTATTTCAGAGATGCTTTGTCTATAATTGTTAGTTGTCACAAGGTCGGTTGGTTCTTGGCTCACATTTTCCAAAGAGAGAAATCTGAACAAACATTACTTTAAAAACTATGATGAGATACTGTACTGAAATTTCATTCACGCTTGCATTTCTGGCTGATGATATAGCATTCCTTCTCTGCATGCATGAGATATGTACCTAATGGCACATTTAAAGGAGAAAAATATCTGTTTGAAAGAGAAAATTGCCCACTAGTTTTAAAATACAGTATGAAAGTTTATATGCTTGAAAAATAAATCCATATAATTCCCTATATTTTTCCCCAATCCTACACCATAAGATAAACAATAATCAATCAAAGAAATAAAATGAAAATCAGGAGTCATCTAACTTGTGACTGAAGGAGAAGATTTATTAGAGCAGGACACTGGTACTTTTCATGGGTAGGTTCTAGTCCTTACTCTGCCATGCCACTTTGGGCAAATCAATCATCAGAATTGTCCCTACTACAATTTCTATGAATTTGTAACCAGTTAGTACAAACAACAAGGAGTCCTATGGTGCCTTAGGCTATGTCTATACTATCAGGTTGTTATGAAATAAATGATTTCAGGAGAGCAACGGGGCAGCGAGCGGAGCCATTCTCCCGGCCCGCGCCCTGGAGCCGCTGACGCCGCTCCTGCTGGCGCCACTTTGTCCCCAGGAGCTGCAGGCATCAGCGGCTCCAGGAGAGCGACGGGGCAGCGAGCAGGGCCATTCTCCCGGCCCATGCCCCGGGAGCTGCAGGGAGGGAAGGGGCCAGGGCCAGGCAGGGATGGGGACCAAGCGGCTCCGGCTACAGTAGAGTCCCTATCATCCGACATTTTCGGTAATCCGACCACCTGTCAGTCCCGTTTAGGTCGGATAATTGGGACTCTACTGTACACACACACTAAAGAAGGGAGTTACTTACCAAGTGTAGGATCCTTGCAGAAGCACATCTTGAAATGCATTGACTCATATGCTACTAATGTCATTATGTGAACATGTTCTCCAGGCATTCTGTTTCTTGATGAGGCATTCTAGCATACCTTAAACTTAAGGTATAAATAAAACACAGTTGAGTAGTGTGGTAGATGCAAACATGCAACATGTTTGATGACAAAAAAGCTGATGTGTGGATAAGATGAACTATGTTTTCAAGTATTTAAAAGGGTGTTACAAGGAGGAGGGAGAAAAATTGTTCTTCTTGGCCTCTGCAGATAGGAAAAGAAGCAACAGGCTTAAATTGCAGCAAGGGAGGTTTAGGTTGGACATTAGGAAAAACTTCCCAACTGTCAGGGTGGTTAAACACTGGAATAAATTGCCTAGAGGGTTTGTGGAATCTCCATCACTGAAGATGTTTAAGAGCAGGTTAGACAGATACCTGTCAGCGATGATCTAGACAGTGCTTGGTCCTGCTGGGAGGGCAGGGGACTGGACTCGATGTCCTCTCCGATTCTATGATTCTGTGTTACCTACTTGGTTACAGTGATGCAGAATGGACAAGGTCTAAACTTCAGTACTATGCAAGTTTTCTTTCTCTGTAAGATGGGTATATGTGACATGTTAGAGGGTAACCCAGACCAGTGAGAGTCTTCCTGCAGCTCTGAGTGCCTTAAATCCTATGCTGCTGTGGTTCACAGCCATGACACTAATAGCCTGCCTGCATGCCAGATCCTGGTTTTTACCAGCTTTAGTTACTTTTAGCAGAGTGACCCCCAAGACCTCCAGTCCATATTTCCTCAAAACTACTTGTTCAGTGTGACAATCAGATACCTCCTCGATCAGCTCCTTGAATATTCTAGGATGCATTTCATCAGGTCCTGGTGACTTGAAGACATCTAACTTTTCTAAGTAATTTTTAACTTGTTCTTTTTTTTTATTTTAACTTCTACACCTATCCCGTTTCCACTAGCATTCACTATGTTAGGCATCCCGTCACCATCAAACTTCTTGGTGAAAACTGAAACAAAGAAGTCATTAAGCACCTCTGCCAGTTCCATGTTTTCTGTCACTGTTTCTCCCTCTGCATTGAGCAATGGGCTTACCCTGTGCCTGATCTTCCTCTTGCTTCTAATATTTTCTTGGTTCCCTTTATGTCTGTAGCTAGATTAAGCTCATTTTGTGCCTTTGCCTATCTAATTTTGCCTGTACATACTTGGGTTATTTGCTTATATTTATCCTTTGTGCTTTGACCTACTTTCCACTCCTTTTTGATTTTTAGATCATTTAAGATCTCCTGGTTAAGCCAAGCTGGTCTCTTGCCATATTTCCCTGTCCAAACAAATTCCCCTTAATTTTCTCAGTTTTAACTGGAGTTACCACTGTTTCCAACAGAAATGTCTACCTGGAAAAGCTATTTTTCCTTCTGATGATGTGACAGCATAGAGACCCACACTTACTAGCCCCACCCCCTCTACCTGTCCATTATGTATCATAAGGAGGAGGCCTTTTAAAAGGATGAAACTGTATTCAGCTATGGGGGAAGAACTAGGATTTTTCTAGGAGACTCTTGGAGTCATATAGGGAATGGCCAGGTGGGCGTTCTCCCTCCAACCCTATGGAAAGTGTGGCAAACTCTCAATCCAGAGAGACATGATGTCTGCAAAGGGCAGGACCTCTTGCAAGTTGTAAGGAGCTGGGGCCTGTACTGTAGACACCCACTGTTAGTAACTTGTGGTCAAGCTCTCCCACTATCTGAGTGAAAACCTCAAGGGGAATCCTTTACGATGGCTTGAGAGGAAAGGTTTCCTAGCTATGGAAAAATCTGAAAGGTAGTTAAGTATTAAGGATGGACAGCAAGGGCAATATAGACAATTTCACCTGTTGAGATGAAGAGGTCACTAAGGCTACACTACATCCCTCGTCTAGACTACATCCCTCTGTCGGCAGAGGGATGTAAACGAAGCACTTTGAAAGTGCAAATGAAGCCAGGATTTAAATATCCCGTGCTTCATTTGCATAATCACGTGTAACCCCCTTTTTCCTCCCCGGGTTACTCGGGAGCAGGTCATACTCACAGGTGTGCCCCTGCGCCTGATGGTTTTAACATAAAAGCAGATCCTGAGTACCCCAGTGCTGATGTTGTTTAGTTGGGGAAACCCTATCCATCCCCTTGCTGCTGTCCCTTGCTCATAAAGAACATATAATGGTGGTGCCTCCACCTGGCTGGCGCTGTAACACACTTACTGGTGTGCCTTGGGAACCTCCAGGAATAAACTTATTCCAATAATAAACTGGATCTAACTCCAGAACAACAATTACAAATCATAAATAATATACATCTAATAGACTGCATTAGAATGAACAACCTTGATTTAACTTAAAGAAACAGGATTTAACAAATTAACAGTGAATAACATCAATTAACAAAGTACACATAAATAAAAGGAACTTATCTAGCTGCCATTTGCACTGCCAATATTTATTCCACCCCAGAGTGCACACCCTTGGACTCAGAATCCCGGACCCTTGCTTGCGTGGGCGCGCTTGAAGAACTGCAGCTGTAATGGAGATTCTCTATAGGTAGTGTATATGTGCGTCCAAGCTATGCAGCAGCTCTGGTTCACTGGGTTGGCCTCTCTGCCTCTCTTTGAACCCAGAGTTAGTCTGTATCTCTGAGGTCTGTCCCAGGCAGCATTTTCCCAAAGATGCCCAGTTACTCACAGTCTCCTTCTGTGTGCTGGATGCAGAGTAGCTTCTAGCCACAAGTACAGCCAAAGGGCCTCCCCTTTGGGCAATCAGAAGCAGCCTGGTAGATCCCAGTTCCAAAGGCTCGCTGTCCCAGTCTGTAACTGCAACATAGCAGCTCCTGAACTGGATCAAACTCCTCCACAGCAGCTTCCAAAAACAGAGGGAAGAGTCCACAGACTGCTGACTCTTCCTCCACACACGTGGAGAGACTCAGATCTCCCAAACAAAAGTCACTTCCTTCCTGTTTTCCCCCAGGGTTCATGGGAATTGTAGTCTCTGGGGCTAGATTGCAGCACACAGGGTCTTCCCAGAAAATAAGCAGAGGCACCTTTAGTAAGGGGACTACACACGTAATGGCGCTCTTTTGAAAAAGCGCTATTTTGAAACTGAAACTGCAGTCTAGACGCGGTTCTTTTGAAAACGGGACGCATGCTTATATGTTAATGTCTCTTGTACAATGTGTTCTTAAAAGATAAGTTAAATATCAACCAATAACATAGAAGCCACGCTGCTAAATGCTGTGTTGCTCAGCTTATCAATTGTGTCTTCCTTGCTACATACCTATTACATGAGATGGGTTTTAATTTTGCCATCCCTTGCCTTTTTTTCCCTTTGAAATAATTTTTTGGTTTCTGACATGATCTGTTTATACGGGTACTTTATGGCCTTTGTCACCATAGTATCTAAGCACCTCCACAATTATTAGGTCATTTTTACCTTCACAACACACTTGTAGGATAGGAAAGCCCTATTCATTTTATGGGTGGGAAATGAGGTACAGGGTAGATTAAGTGACTCATCCAAGGTCACACAAAGAATCTATTTCTGAATCAGGAACTGAACCCATATCTCCAGACTCATTCCAGTGCCCTGCCCATATGCTTTCTACTCTTAGAAGGCTCATAGAATACTAAAATCATCTGGCTACTCCTGCTCAGTAACAATTCTCAAATAAAAAGGACACTTAAAGAATCAGACTGATTAAATTCCTGTAACCCACCTTTGTGTACTGAGTACTTTGCTTTTGTAGCACTATACTTATGAAGCTATTTTTGTGCTGAATGAAATACTGCCCAGACTGTATCTGTCCCTTGTAAAGTACAATACTTGTAGTTATACAAGAAGCTTGCATTTGTAATGGAAGAGAGCAAGCTAGAAGAGAGAGGCTCAGTTGGGTAGGTGACAAGGTTAGATTGGCAAGGAAGATGTTAGTAGCTTTGTTTTCATAGTGAAAAGGGGCGGATGGTGCTTATCACCATACTATATACAGCGGTTCTCAAACTTTTTGGGCTCCGGAGCCCTTAACATGCGTAAAAATTTATGTGGAGCCCCAGCGGTCCACTGATTGTATGTATTGTACCTATCAATGTTTCCAGTTTGTCAACCTCGTGGAGCCCCTGGAGATGTCTCACGGAGCCCTGGGGCTCCTCGGAGCACAGTTTGAGAAACACTGCTATATGGGAACCTCACATTAGTTTTTTTACTTAAGACATCCATTAGATGCTGAGAGCAGTCAACATTTTGATGCGGAGCTGAGGCACAGAGATTAAGACAAAGATGTTTAGTGGCCAATTATTTTAGGTTTCTCCAGTACTTGGTGCCCTGCTTGAAACAATTTAAATAGGCCTGATTATTCAGAAAGTGCTCATCCTAACTGGGCAAATCAGGCCTTTTAATGTGTTCTAAGTTGCAGTCTTCAAAACGGAGTACTTAATCATTTGATGTTTTTTGAAACTTTGACCTAAGTTACTTTTATAAAGTCATGCAAAGTATTTGCATTGGCTATCTTGACAGGGGACTCCATAGAGGTTCCATTCCCAAGAGACGTTTCTTCTGTTGTAACGGATGCACATTGGCCAAGTGCTGTGGAGAAGCTTGTTAATGCTCAGAACGGACACTGAAAAATGTAGTTCCTCCATGGTTGTCAATTGAAAACTTCTTTCTTGTGCATGATGTTGCAATTTTTAAACAATGATTTTAATATGTGACTCAGAATCCCCATTTACATTTGGACTGTGAGGTCGGGTTCTTTCTGAAGACATTGTACTGAAGTGCTGGTGTGGTGACACCTGCCTATTTGCATATCACTACCAGATGAGTGACTGAGATTAGGAGCAGCAGATTTGTTCAGAAAAAAAATAGCATCAACCCCCTTCCTGTCTTCATCTCTTTGCCAAATCAAGTATAGAAAACTTTTTCTGTGCCCATGTAGTAGTCTTCCCTTTTTCCTGACTCTTCGGATAGCTGTAGTTTGTACTCTCTCCACATCACTCTGGTAGTCTCTACCCAGTTTTTCTTTCCCAGTGATCCTCCAGTCTTGTTCCCTCCCCATGACATTTTCCTAAGGAGCAGAAGCAAGGAGGCTAGGAGCAGCATACTTTGAGAATATTGAACCGTATTTAAAAATGAGGTAAGAAAGCTAATAAAATAAAAGCCACCTTGCTTAACTGCGTTGTATTTAGTACTTGTAATTATTAGACCTTTCACACAGATAATGTCTAGAAGCAATCCAAATACAGAGTATGAAACACGCATATATTAATAGCATTGGCATCGTGTGGTCATGATAGATAAAGTCCTTATAAAGGTACATTTTGTTGCCTTTGTAATTATTTCAGTCCTAAAATGATGTTGTTTTTATGCAGCTATATTTAATCATTCCAAGTGTGAATATAGCCTGTTCAAGTGTTCTCCTTCGCTTCATTTCTTATCAGTGACAGCAGTCCAAACACTTGTCTCAATTTTGAGATCAAAGCTGATGAAATCCAGATCTCTAAAGCACTGAATTGCCTCATGTATTTTTGTTCATTACAACAAAAACAAACAAAACCCAAACCAGAACAGTTATTTCAAGTATGTGAGGTATTTCAGTAGCATCTTGTCCATTGCAAACAAATTTTCCTTTTCTAAATCTCTGATTTGTTCTTTTCTTACTCTGTGGAGTTAAAAAATGGTTAATTTGTTATTTTTTATCACATGCGTGCAGTTTTGCCTAGTAATGGGGCAAGAATCCCTGCACTATGAGTAACTGAAGATGCACTGTGAGGCTCTGTGGGAGTACCGGGGAAGCTCCTTGCTACCACCTGTGCTTGGTGTGAAGAAGCCTTGTCTGGGCCTGCCCTGGATTAGATTTCCAACCCTGCTGGCCATGAACAATACAAACCCTCCCCTTTTTTGCTATAGGTTAGTGATAGGCACTTTCCAATCCCCAGCTCTCCAAGTGTCTCCTTGAAAAGTCCAGCTCCTGTTCCCCTGGATACTCATGGGCTGTGTCTACATTGGCACCCTTTTTCGAAAAAGGGATGCTAATGAGACCAGTTAAATCCGCTGGGATTTAAATATCCCCGCGGTATTTGTATTTACATACGCCGCTTTTTCCGCCCGGGCTTTGCCGAAAAAAGCGCCAGTCTAGACGGGGATCTTGCGGAAAATAAACCCTTTTCCGCAAGATCTCTTATGCCTACTTGCCGGAGGAGGCGGGGGTGGGCGCGAGCCACGGAGCGGCGTCCCGCCGAGGAGCCCCGGCTCGCCCCAAGGAGCGGAGCCCCGGGCGCACGCCAGGGGGAATACTCAGGGGGAGGCGCAGGGGGGGCGGGGCTTACCCTCCTGACATCACTCCCCGGGGACGTTAAAGGCGGCGGCCAGACGCCTAGGAGGCGGGGAGCGAGGGAGCAGTCACCCTGGCTTCCAGGGGTACCAAGCCTCCTGCCACCCGGGCAACAAAGAAGGACAGCGCCTGCGGTTGGCGGATCGCGTGGGGACGGACCCGGCGCCTCCGGCGGGGTGAGTGACCAGACACACGCCGTACCAAGGGAGTTGGCGGGCGGGGAGTGGAAGGAGCCCGAGGCGGGGCCTTTCTGGTGCCCGTGGGTAGACGAGTTGCGGGCAATGGCCCCGTCTGCCATGGAGAGCGGCCCGTAGGCACCGAGCTCCACTCAGGGCCTCGGGCTGGGACCCGGAGGAGAGGGCGGGCCTGGGTCCCCCACTCCCCACACACCCACTCCTACCCCTACCCCAAATCACCCCCAAGGGACCAAAACACCCCTGCGCCCCAGGGGCATCGTGAGGGCCGTGGTCACGACCCAGCCCTTCGGACGCATAACCGCCCGGTGGAGGGCGAGAAAGGGGCCGGGACCCCAAGGCCCGCAGTTGGGCCGAACCTCTAGCCCCGCCAGGGGCGACGCCTTGACGGGTCCGCTGAACCCCCCCCGCCACATGGGCAGAGGGGTGATCGCACCCGGCCCACATACCGGGCAGACTCAGGCGGAGGGTCCGCGGAGCGCCCTCCACCCCTCCCCCAGGAGGGGGTGGGGCGGTGCTCGCACCCGTAAAACCCGCCACACACTCCTTTTTCCGAAAGAGCTCTTTAGGAAAAAGGCTTCTTCCTCGTAGAAAGAGGTTTACTGATGTCGGAAAAAACCCTCTGTTCTTTTGATTTTTTTTCCAAAGAATGCGATTGCAGTGTGGATGTAAGTTAAGTTTTTTCAGAAAAACAGCCGTTTTTCCGGAAAAACTCTGTAGTGTAGACATAGCCCCAGTGATTATGTGACCTTGTGTAAGCTCCCACAGTACAGAAGCAGAACTGTGCTTTTATTAAACCCAGCCTAGGCAACTATAGGTGATCAGGGAATAACTTGACCAGATGAAATAGAACTATTCTGGTGTAGAGGGCAGAAATAGGTTGATGAAAAAGAAAAGAATGATGTGATACCCTGAAAACTAACTTATAAATGTTACTAATAATTTGTACTTTAAAGTATCAGTTACTTTCCTGTGAGGATCATTCATGCTATTTGAGGATGGTTTTCTTTTCACTTCAAATAATATGTGAAAAACTTTTCAGAAACATGTTGTATGATCAGTTACATGAGTACTTCATTTATCTCGTGGCTTCATTATATCCATGTCTAGTTAGCATTTTGTACAGTCATGCCAAATCCAGGGGTACTTTGGGGCAGGAGCACCCATAGGGAAAAATTAGTAAGTGCTCTGCACCCACCAGCAGCCAATCTCCTCCCTCTGCCCTCCACCCTCAGTACTTCTTGCCAACTTCTCCAAATCCCAACACACTCGGGATGCTCTGTGAGGGAAGGGGAGAAGTAGGGATGTCCTGTGTTTGAAGGAAGAGGCCAGGTGTGGGTGGGGAGTTGCCAGAAGGACTGGAGTGGGGCTGAGCCAGGTGCAGAGCAGAGGCACAAATGCTCAGGGTGGGGTTTTGGGGGAATGGGTGAAGTGGAGGGAAGGTCAAGCACCCCCTGCCCGGTGCTTGTTGGCTGAGAGGTGGGGCAGGACACACCTCTCCCAACAGCTGCAGCAGGAGGGGAGGCACTGGAGGGTGCACCTGAGCCCTGGCCCCCAGAGCTGGTCCATGGACCAGCAGTTGGGAACCACTAGTGTATAAGGTGAGTTTAAAATTAGCCACTCTTCTTTGTTTCAACTATTTTGCTTTAACCTGTCTTCATTTCCCTCTTTTTACTGCTTTCAGATAATTACCACTAAACACTGAGAGCAAACATGTTTAATGAGAAGGAACAGGAATCTATTAATAAAACATATCAGCCATATTTTTCATAATTAGCTATTTACAATTGTGTATTTCTAATTTATGCACACAAATATCCTTAGTGTGATTAACAGGCAATGTGCAATATAAATACCTGATCTGTAGCTGCACATTTGGTATTCAGATCCAAAAATTAAGTACAGTCTATGTATACTCACACCTGTGCAGGCCTAAATTTAAAATTCTGGCCTGCATGTCTATTTACCATGGCCAATTACAACAAAAGCCAAAGGTTTTTACTTGCCATTCAAAAGAGTTTACTTTCCAAGGCAATTGGGCAAGTGTATTTTTGCAAAGTTCCTTTATGCTGTCACTAGATATATGCAACTTTAAGACGTTGTAGCTACATTGAGCCCTTAACCTACTGCAATATGAAAAGTTCTCCTTAGGAAAAAATGTCAGACAGCTTGTTTTTGACAAGAATACCTAGAAGGGAGTAGACACTCATCTATTTTATTTAATTCAAAAATAACTCTCTGCTTCCAAGTGTAGTGTGTTTGGGGAGCAAGATCTTGTGCAGCAGCCTCCATCATACAAGCAGCTCAGCTTTTCTCAAGTGCATTGACAGCTGACAACAATTAAAGTAATCTAACTGCATGTGCCTTATTTAAGGAGAATGACGTCCAGCTACAAACCTTCACTATTCCTTCAATTTCTTGTTTTGTATCATATATTTTAATGCAGTATAGGATCCCATCTAGAAAATGTAAATCTGAACACTTCCTAGTAGTAGTAGTAGTAGGTTTATAGATTAGTTGGGTTCATTAGTTTGCAGAGTTGTTGACTCAAGTCCCATGACTTGAACTCAAGTCCTACTTAAATCGCCTAGGTGACTCGACTTGAGACTCGACTCGGGTTCATTGTTTGTGACTTGAGACTTGACTTGAGACTTGCTAATTTTGTTAAATCGACTTGGTGAAAAAATTGTCCGAAAATGCCGACACTGATGGCTTGTACAAAAGTGACTTGACATTTTTTAAATTAAGACTTGAGACTTGACTTGGGACTTGACTCGAAAGTGACTTTAGGGACTCAAGACTCGACTTGAGACTTGAACTGTAGTGACTTAAGACTCGACTTGGACTTGACAATGACGACTTGAAGACAACACTGTTAATTTGTTGCTTCAAAAGCAGTTACTCATAGGTTGCCAACTTTCTCGACCGGATGCCATTGCTGCAAATAGCGTCCGGTCCATCTGGTCAGAAAAATGGACACCCCTAAGTCAGTACCACATGACCCAGGTAACTAAAATAAGTTTAGTAAGTATAGCAAACATTAAATCTAAAACTCAGTCCATGATCATAGCACAACTATTCTATAAACCAACTTTACTTACTGGGAAGCTGTGCTCTTCTAAAACTTTTAACATTTATTTTTAGTGAAGCTAAAAATAATCAGTTTACACTTTCTGGTTTCTATGCACTAATATCTGAACTTTCCCATCAGTTGGTCTAAACTGTATCATGGTATAGCACAAACCATTTAGTGACACTAATGTCAACAGCAGTTATTAAATATTGAACCAATAAATGGACTGGAATTTAATCTAGATTTACTACCCTTAATAAGGACTTCAGCCATGCTTGACTGCTTTTCAGCTACCGCATGGTGATGTTTCGAGCAGCATGTCCTTATGAAAGCTGAGATAATCATTTAACAATTGCAGTTCTGTTAGTAAACTGTATTTCATATCCGACACATTTTTTCTGCAAAGCAGTTTGATGCCTTAAATTTGGCGAGATGAGGCTCCTTTGCTTGCTTTCCTCCTTCTCATTAAAGCTTTTTTGTATATTTAACATAGTGTACCGGGGCAGTGCCAGCCTCTTCCCCAGGAGGGGAAGGATAGACAGAAAACAGGGGGAAGGAGGGGGAGCTGCACTATACATCTTAAAAAAAGAGGGTTGGGGTAAATTGGAATTAGGTTCAACTTCAAACAGCATTTCAAACTTTTCAGTCAGTAAATTATTTAAAGATGGTCATAAAACAGCAAGTAACATAAGTTGCATCACCTTGGGTGCAAACTTAGTGGCTATGCACAATGAGTAATATTCATGCCCATGCAAAGGGCCAGCAAAAGCCTATGAACTAATCCAGTGGACACCAACCAGTAGATCAGGATCTACTGGTAGATCTTGGAGCCTCTGACAGGTGATTCTACTGGTTTGGCCAAGGGGCTATCAAGTGCTGGCATTTCAGCTGTCCCTTCCTCCCACTGCTGCTCATCTCCTGCCCTTTGCCTTGGAGCTGTCCCTCACCCTGGGAGCCTCCTGCTTTCTGTGCAGGAGAAGGGGGTACTGATGTCAGGGTGCTCCCTCTCCCGCTCTGTATCCTTTCTCCACAGAGCAGACAGAGGGCACAACAGGACTTGGGATGGAGTTTGCTGGCTGCTTTAGGTAGTGGACCAGGGCCAGGGCAGGGGTGAGCCTGCCTTAGCCCCACTGCACCACCACCCAAGAGCCACCAGCAGTGCCCAGCTGGAGCCCACATTCCAAACTCCTACCACAGTCATGAGCCCCCTCCTATACCCCAAGCCCTTTTCCTAGCCCCAAGCACCCCTGCATCCAACTGCCGTCCCAGATCCTGCACCTAGAACCCCTCCGGCATCCCAGCTGCCTGCCCTAAGCTCAGCTCAGAGCTCCTCTCACACTCTAGATCCCTTAATCCAAGACCAGAGCCTACACCCCATCCCACAGCCCCTGCCTGATGAAAGTGAGTGAGGATGGGCAAGAGAGGCAGGATGGAGTGAGCAGGGGCAGGGCCTCGGAGACGGGGCAGGAAGGAGGCGGGGCTGTGGGATGGGGTGTAGGCTCTGGTCTTGATAAGGGTATTTATGTTTGAGGTAGATCTTGGATTGCACTTCAATTCAAAAAGTGATTTCATGCTCAAAAAGGTTGGAGACCCCTGCACTAATGTAAGTTCTACTTTAGCCATGTATCATATTACACTGGCAAAAAGCTGTGGTGAACTTAAAATCAGAGTTACAGTTTTTAGAGAGGACCTAAATCTCACACCTCCTTCCTGTCTTAATCTCCACATTTCACAGAGAGAGGTATTGGATTCAGAGATCCGGATCTGGACAGTCTACTTTTTTGGGTGTGATGAACAGAATTTCTTGGAACCCGTTTTCTTTGTTTTCAAACTCTTTCTTTCAAAGCATATTGTGTGGGTAACTGGATTGCAACCGAGATTTGCCCTTTCCCACAAGGTATGATAGCAATCTCTCCCAAATACAAATCCATGTGTTCTACTTCCCGCTGCCATGTACGAGACCAATGTATCCTTGCAAGACTGCAAGGATTTTTTTTGTCCCTGAAGTGGTAAAAATAGGCAGTAGATGAATTTGCCCCTGTCGTTCCCAAAAGACCCTCAATGAATGGTACCATTTATCTGACAGCTCCCACTCCTACATGTCCAGTGTATAGAAATTAAACATCTAGCTCTCCTGTAAATGCGTTGGAGGGTGGTCCCCCTCCCCACTGCCATTCAGGGCACTTCAAGTGGGGTAGGCCAGCCTGTATAGAAGGACATACTGATGTCAAGGACATGAGGATTGGATGGAATGGGTGAAAAGGAGGGGTAGCTGTGTTTGTCTGTAATTGGAGAGTACCAAGACAGCCTGGAGTCTGGGCAGGAAGGAGGAAGTTGAGGGAAGAAGGCAGGAAAAATGATGCTAAGCTTGGATGGGAGGGAGATTCCTGGAAGGGGTACAGGTCTGTCATGTGTCCCCAGATGAAGCTCTGGGAGGGGGGATGCTTGCCACCAGACCTCTCCTTAGAAAATACCAGCAGTTAGGAAATGTATTTTCTTCAAGCGTATGATCTCCTTATTAATTATGAAGTATTTGCCAGCCTTCAGAGTTACACAGCCCTCCATTGCATCCTTTAGTTTTCCTCCTCACATTCTTAAGAAGCTTGAATGATTAATGAGCTTGCAACAATATTTGTTCTTTTCAAGTTAGTTGCACTAGTAGCTGTAGGTAGGTATATGGACTATCAAGAGGGTCTTCACCATCATAATGAGTTCTGACTCATTATTATAGTCTTCTAGTGACATAGTCTAAAGGCTTTTCTTGGCTTTGGCTTCGTCAGTTTATCTATCTATTGCCAGCCAAACTACATGGGCACACCTTCCTATGCATGAAGAACAAAATCAGTCCACCTAGCTTGCTCATTTTTAAGCTTGCTCGTGACAAGGCAAATTTTAAAAGCATGCTCTAGTTTAAAACAAGGAAACCCACACATTTTCCTTTTCCCTACTTGACATCCTTCCCTTGGTGGGTGAAAGAAAGAAAGAAAGAGTCCAGGTTTTAGTTTAGTGGACAAAGCTAGGCTTTTATACTCCTCTGTTGCAGCCCACCTTTCCCAAACTAGGACTGAAGATTGGCTGCTCAGCATTTCCGATTCTGAGATTGGCTCCCGGCTCTCCTGAATCTGAGATAGGCACTAGATTAATCCTCCGTCACGGAAAGGAGTTCCAAACCACCCTACACACAGCACTCTGGTTTTAAGACAATGTCAACATTTTAGAATGTTCCCCATACTGCTTTCTTTCAATCCTCTGGCGGTATTCTATGTCCTACAGGTATATCTTAAGTAGTAAATCCTGGAAAGGAGTAGTGCTGGCCTTGGGGATTTCCTTCAGTAGCCTTAAATAGTCTGTACACCACATTCAATATTTCTAAATTCATAATAATTCCAAAGATATGCCCTTCTAATTTCTTTCTATTTATTTTTTGTAATATCTATTTTCTATCAGAAATGTATAGATACACCGTAACAAGTAGAGCGCATAAGAATTGGCATCTGGCTCTCAGAATATTTTTAGCAGGTCATGACAACTCTTTTTTTTAAACAAACTTTTTGAATATGAGACTTTTTAATTATATTAGTCTGTAACCCTTCTGCCAAGTGGAATCATGAGCAACAAGACCAGGTTCAGTATCTAGGAGTTCCTCTTAACAATATAAAGTAGAACTGGCTCAAGCGCCCACCCATTAATCTGGAAAAATTAAACACCACACCAGGAGTTTTCAGGAAGCAAAAGTTCCCCACCTGCAAGTACTGGGTCTATGTATGGCAAAGAAAACTATTAATAAAAGAGAAAAAACAAACCCAGAATTAATTTGTAGAAATGGCACAATCACAATTCAAAAACAGGTGATCACAAGCAAACACCCACCCCAGAGTACACTGAGCAGTGTGCAAGTCCAACAACCCTGGGGAAGTGGGAGAAAACATTGAGCAACACCTCAGCTGCTGCTCCTGCAAACTGGCTCAGTTGCCACAATTCCCTCTGCTGTCACTGCCCAGTTCTACCATGATTCCCACCATTGTTCACTCTGCAGCTGCTAGCCACCATCCTATTTCCACCATGGTATGAGGTTCCATTGGTTAACCCAACTCTCAGCAGTTTTAGCAAATAGTAAGAAACCTCACTGATAGGGTAGGCAATGCAGTTTTATCAGACCATGCAGCTAGTTATCACTGATTTCAGCTCCAGTGAGCACTAAACAAAATAACTCTCAACTGAATCTAATCAAGTGTATTTTTAAACAGTGGGAAGAAAAGAATCACAGTGTGCCTAGAATTACACATACAGAACCCAAACCTCCACATAAGAAAATCTATTCCCCCATCACTAAGATTTGGCACCCCTATCTCCTGCTTAGCGAATGAGATTCTGTTGAGGGTGACCCTTTCAATCAGGACAGGCGAAATACAGTTCTGCTGATCTTTACTCATACAATAAGGATAATAACATTTCATTATGCCAGCACTCAGTAAGTAATGATACATGATACCTTGTACCCAGACGTTACCTACTACAGGACAGACCCAACAAAGGAAGCAACAGAACACCACTAGCCATTACTTACAGTCCCCAGTTAAAACTTCTCCTACATATCATCAATGATCTACAACCTATCATACATGCTCTCACAGATCTTGGGAGGCATTTACAGACAGCGTCCCAATATGAGGCAAATACTCACCACCAATTTCACACCCCACAACAGAAACAACTAGGAAACCTAAACCTATCCCTACAACAAACCCCACTGCCAATTCTGTCTACACATCTACCCTAGTGACACCATCACAGGACCTAACCACATCAGCTGTACCAGGGGTGAGCAACCTTTCAGAAGTGGTGTGCTGGGATTTAACTTATTCACTTCTATTTACAGGTCTGCATGCGTTAATACTTTTTAAAGTCAATAATAGTCCTACTTAGAGCAGCTTCATTAATAAATAAATTAAGATGCAGATCTTACCATTTTAGTAACACAGGATTTTAAAAAATCATTAAGATCAGAGTTTTAGATATCTGCAACACTCCAAAAAAAATTCTGTTAAAAGAAGCTTTTTCTTTCATACCTTAACTATATAACACCTATGTAAACTTTGTTTGAAATGTAATCATGCAAATGTCCACCTAGCACACAGCCCATGCAGCCTGCTTTCCTCCCCCGTTCCAACGCAGACAGACAGAGAGGACTGCAATCCCGATTGCAATCCAATCAGTCAGACACCCCAAATAAATTGTCCCCTGCTTCCACCTACCTGCACAGATGCCAACACCTACCCACCCTCTCTTTTCCCCACCTTCCCCTGTGCAATCTTTTCCCCCCAGCCCAGGTGGGGGCTGGGATAAAATCCTGCTTCTCAAAGAAGCAGGCACCAGCAGTCTGTCCTGTCCTAACTCCCAGCTAAAGCATAAATTATCCACACCTGCCCTACCTCACAGCACAAACTATCTCCCTGCCTCCACCTCACCCCAATGCCAACACCCACCCATCCCCTCTCTCCCTACCTAACCCATGTAGTCAGCCCCTTACCTCCCTGTGACGGACCAGGCCGGGTCTGGGCACAGCTGAGGGCGTCCGCTCAGGGCGAATTGCTCAAAAACCAGGGATCCTTACAGCCCCTGACTGGAGGCCCTTCCTAAATAGGCCACAAACCAGTCACACCAAGCGCTTCAGCTGCTAGTCCGACCAGCAGGAAGCCTCATGAGTAAAACCCCTCAGACACTTCAGCTCTCCCTGTGCCACAATCAGCCTCGGGCCTAACACACTGGTGAGGGGTTATAGGACCCAATCTCACCTACCCCAAATGGGTCTTTCCAGTCCCAAAGAATCAGCCACAAATCCCCGGTCAATTTACACTTTGGATCTCACCCACAAGAGCACACTGGTCCAATCCTTTAGAATCTAGAAGTTTATTAATAAAAGAAAGAAAAGTACAAGAGTAAGGTTGTTAAGGAGAATACATAACATGGATCGAATCATCAAGTTCTCGATGCAGGCTCTTAGCAGAGATGTTATAAACTGCTATCTTAAAAGTCTCTGGTGTACATCCTATGTCAGGATGGGCCAACGATTCTTCCCGGCTTGCTGTTCCTCACAAGGCTGCATCTGGAATCAGTAGCAGAATTGAAGGCAAGATGGAGTCTGCCTCATGGCATTTTATATCCACCCCTAGTATCTTCCAAGCTGGAGCAGGTCACATGGCCCAGTGACCTATCCCTGAGTCCCATCTCTGCAGTCATGATATTGGCTGGTTTGCAGGTCCCAAACACATTCCTCAGGTGTGTATTGGCCTCTCTGAGAGCCTTGTCCCTGGAGCCTTGCTAATTAGCATAGTCACTGACTGAACATTCCTGGCCCATTGCTCTGTCTTAGACAGAGAATCTTCCAGCATAAGCACAAAGTAGATATTTATAACTCCACATACAGATATCACACAAGTACGTGAATAACATGCATAAAATCAGTAGCATAAGCTTTCATTTGACACCTCACATGGCCCCCTTTGTATAGACTTTGGGGCAAACACCCCTCATAGGCGCAGCAATGATCTGGCTGTTCCCTTTAAAATCCAGTAATGTGACACTCCCTTCTTCCCAGGAGGCTTGAGTGCTGAGTTTCTGTCTCTCCTGCACACAAGGGATTCTATAAATTCCCCTCCCCTCTGACTTCCCCTCACAATTACCCACTCACCCACTCCCTTCCCCTACCTAGGCACTTATTTCAAGCACAGAGCAGCTCTGTTTAGCACAGTGGTTCTCCAACTTTTTGGCCCATGGGCCACCTGGCTCAATGCAAACCTTTCCATGGACCACCAGCTGCTAATGGAAACTCACCATTAATTACATAATTACGCCTGAACCATTTTGCTAGTGCTGCAGCTAGGGAGAATGGTTTAATTTAAAATTATTAAACAGATTAAGCATTTTAACTTTCTTGTGTTAGTTTATCAAACTTTATTTTAAATAAAGAAAATATTAATTTGTGTCCAACACAAAAGGTTCCTATATTTTCTTTCTTTATGGCAGGAGTGGGGAACCTTTTTTGGGCTGGAGGCCACTGACCCAGAGAAAAATCAGTTGAGGACCACTCAAGTGAGAAGCAAAAAAACTCCTCCAAAAACCCTCCACCCTCATTGATGTGGCTCCCAGATAAGATGCTTCACTCTTCCGGCACTCCAGCACCACGGGGAGAGGGGAAGGGACAAGACGGCCTGAGGTTCAGGGATTCCCATAGGCCAGATTTACTTTTCTGGGGTTCCAGGGTTAGTGGATTTTGGGGACCCTCTTAGGCTCTGAGATAAGGACAAAAATGAGGGGTTCAGTGTGAGGGATAGTGCTGCCAGCGAGTGGGATAGGGTTGGAGGTGCAGGGTCTGGGTGGGAGGTGGGGTGCAGAAGTGGGTGAGGAGGGGAGGGTCTGGAAGTGGGTTTGGCGGCAGGAGAGGGGGTGGAGTGGGGGTACAAGAGGGAGTTTGGGGGTGCGAGTGGGTTGGGAGCATAACACAGAAAAGGTGAGAGAGTGAGAATGCATCCAAATAGCTGCACATCAAAACCCTTATGGATGGTTGATTATTGTGCTCCCATCTGTGGAAGGGGAACGAACACTGGTGCCTTTCTGGGTTACGATGGAGATTTGTGGTTCCTATGGCAACTATATGGCTCTGAAACTAAGTAAAAGAAAAACATTGATTCACTTTTATATGTAGATGCTGAAGAACTATTTAGCTTAAAAATCCTAAGCCAACATGCAGGGCAGGAACAAGGGCGAGGCTAGTGAGGCACTTGCCTCGGGCACGTAGCTGATGGGGTGCAGAAACGACAGCTACTACGCTGTCTTTGCTCGTGCCTTGCACCATGTCAGCACCTCTGCCTGCGTCGAGGTAGGTCTTGCCTCAGGCGCCAAATTAGCTAGTTACGACTCTGCCAACATGTATTCAATATCATGGAGGGAGAAGTCTCCTTCAGCCCACTTGTCTTTTGGTAATCCCTGTGAGGTGTTGTCAGTAACTGAGGGGTCAGAACAGGGGCTGAAGGAGACTGGTCCATGAAAAAGCAATGAGCCCCAGACAGACACAGCTCAGAGCTCTGGGGGAAATAATGAATAAGGGTCTGAGCTGCCAGCAGAAATACGCACTGGCATTAAAAGCAGCTACTCTGCTGGAGACCTGGAGGGGAGCAAATGTCCCAGGTCTAATGCCAAGGGATGCTACAGATTATTGAACAATGTACAGACCTGCCAGCTTTCCTGCAGAGCCTGCAAACTGGCTGCAATTCTCATTCACACAGAATGATAAGGTGCAAAGAGGATCACCCTGTGATGGGGGAAGGGAGGAAAAGAGTGGGGAGTAAAGGAAAGTGCAGCTTCTGCAAAGGGAACTTGTATCCCTCCCTCACATTTTCCCTCCGCTCCAGCCTTCCTCCCCTCAGCCCCATGATCCCCACCACCAGCCTGGTCCCCCCGCATCCCTCCATCCCCCGGCAATGCAACCCCTGCCCCTTCTGATCCTTCCCCCACATCCTCCTTGACTCCCCTGCTGCCCCCTCATCCCTATTCCCCTCAGTGCACAGACTAGCAGAGCAGCAGCACTCTGACTCACAGTCCCCGGGAGCAACGCTGGGATGAGGAGGGGCTGGAGGGGACAGAGTCACTTCCCTGCCTAGTCCAGCCCTTTGCCCGGGGCTCGCCCCTCACCTGCAGGCTAAGGCTCTGGGGCTGGGGTGGACAGAGCCCGGGGCTGCCCGGGGCCGGTTCCAGCCCATCCAGGCGCAGCAGGGCACTGGGGAAGGAGCTTCCCGCCCCTGCACACACCTCTCAGGGAGCAATGCGGCACAGTCCAGGCACCCCACGTGTGACCAGCCACCCGCCCCACATGTGACCACCCACCCACCCCGATCTGTGGAGCAGCCCCAGCCCTGCCCGCTCCTGGAGCAGGAGGCAGAGCCTATACCATGGGAACAGGGGTGTTAGCCCCTTAGTTCCCGGGAGCTGCAAGCCCAGGCTGGGCAGGGGCAGCCCCAGAGATGCGGAGCTCAGTGCAGGGTCTTCCTGGGCCACCCTGGCCCCCACACCATGCTGCATGCACGCCTCTCTCACTCCCCCTTCCAGCAGAAAGCCAGAGCTCGTGCTCCAGCCTGCAGCTGCACGGCAATCTTGAGGCTTGAGCCGCAGCATGGGCTCCACAGAAGGGTGGGGTCGAGCTCATGTCCCGCATGCCACTGAAAATTGGCTCATGTGCCGCTTATGGCACGTGTGCCGTAGGCTGCCAATCCCTGTGCTATACCATCAAAGGCTCTTTCATGTGCACATCTGCTAATGTCATATATGCCATCATGTGCCAACAAGGCGCCTCTGCCATGCACATCGGACAAACCAGATTGTTTCTACATAAAAGAATAAATGGACACAAATTAGTCATTAAGAATGACAACATCCAAAAGCCAGTGGGGAGTACTTTAGCCTGCCTGGTCACACAGTTTTGGACTTGCCATTCTCAAACAACAAAAATACTTCAAAAAAAGACTGCAGAGAAGAACTGCGGAGCTGGAATTAATATGCAAATTTGCCACCCTAAACCAAGATCAAACAAAGAATGAGTCTTGCATTACAATAGGCAGTTTTCCATTTAGGTACTCTCACATTCTCACCACTCTTGGGCTATGTCTACTTTATTTTTTTCTGGAAGAACGTCTCTTGCGCAAGAGGGGGTTTTTGCGCAAAAAGGAGCAGTGTAGACTGCTCCTTTTTGCGCAAAAGTCTCTTGTTCAAAACAGGTGCTCATGAATCATGCAAATGAGGCGCGGCGATATTCCACACTTAGCCTCATTTGCATATGTTTTTCCGCAAAAAGGCTATAGTGTAGGCATAGACTTGGAGACTAGCCACATCCATTCTGATTTAATTAGCACTGTTGCCACACACTCATCTCTGTATCTTTTTCTTTTTGTTTTTCTTTCTTTTTCTCTTCAGCATCTGAGGAAGTGAGTTGTAGCTCATGAAAGCTTATGCTCTACTATCCTAATAAATGTGTTAGTCTTTACAGTGCCACCAGACTCCTTGTTGTTTTTGCTGAAACAGACTAACATGGCCACCTTTCTGATAACCCAACACCAGCCAAAACTGATCACTTTGGCAAAGCAGTTCCATGATGTTGCACATCTAGGCAGAGTAGACGTGTTTATGCAAATACAGTCTGTTCCTGAAATCTTTTCTCTGAAGTTCCTCAGTAGGTGTCAGGGGAGAGCTCATTCAGACCCTGCTAACAAGTCTCTCCACTTTTCTTGTTGATACTTGGTGAGAAAGTGTTAACCATCCTTCCAAACAGGAGCAGAGCTAGCAACACAGATCCTTAAATTAACCATTGGGGTTTCTAGTATACAATAACAACACTATTCTTTCACATATATTCTCAGCTCACTGCTGCTGTGGAAACAAGAGAGACACCGCCGTCTTCTGAAGGCTGAGAACTACCACTGTGCAAGGCTGGCAGGATTCAGCTAATTTTAATTCTGTGCAAGTGGCTTTGTATACAAGGGTATGTCTACACTACAAAGTTAATTCAAACTAACAGCCGTTAGTTAGAATTAACTTTAATAGCGGCTATACATGCAAACCGCTATTTTGAATTAAATTCGAAATAGCGGAGCGCTTAATTCGAACTTGGTAAACCTCATTCTACGAGGAGTAACGCCAAGTTCGAATTAAGTAGTTCGAATTAAGGGCTGTGTAGCCACTTAATTAGAACTAGCTGGAAGCTAGCCCTTCCCAGGTTGCCCTGGTGGCCACTCTGGGCCAAACCAGGAAAACTCTTCTGCCCCCCTCCCGGCCCCGGAGCCCTTAAAGGGGCACGGTCTGCCCACGGTGCCTGTGCCAGTTGCAAGCCTGCCAGCATCCAGCCAGCAGACCCTGCACCTGGCACGAGATGAGCCAGCCACCGGCTGCCACCCAGCCCTCCACCTCTTCCCAGGACCAGGCTGGCGGCTCCCAGGAGCCTGCCCGGGGCCACAAAAGGCGGGCGCCCGCCTCGTCTAGTGCGGACACTGTGGACGTCATCGAGGTTTGGGGGGAGGCCTCCAATGTCCACGATCTCCGCACTAGGCACAGGAATGTGGCCGTCTACAGCCGCATGGCTGACAGCCTGGCCACCAGAGGCCACATGCGGACCCAGGAGCAGGTCCACTGCAAAATTAAGGACCTGCAGCAGGCCTACGCCAGGGCCTCCCAACCAGGGGCCGACCCAGAGGCCTGCCCTCATTTTGAGGCCCTGGACCGCATCCTGGGGGCTCATGCAGTCCAGGCCCCCTGGGTGGTGGTCAACCCCGGGGCAAAAACGGAGGAAGAGGAGGACGCCGAGAGCCAGGAGCCGCAGGAGCCTGCAGGGAGCCTGCCCAGGACCCAGGACCCCCGAGTCATCCCACAGAGCACATCTGCTGTGTCGTCTGAGGCCGGGGAGGGCTCCACATGTGAGTGCCATCATGCTCCCCTTATGTGTATGGGGGGGAGGGGTGGACCGTGCGCCTGGGCTTTGCCCACCATGGAGCAGCAGCTGGGTGTCATGCAGGGGCCCTGGCCCATTCCCCACACGCCGACCTCACCTTGCAGAGGGGGGCTGGGTTTCACCCACTGCGTCCCCAGGGAGAACTGACCACTGCTCTTGTTTCACCACAGCCACAGCACCTGGGACTGCAGGGTGCACCACCCCACCTGGAACATCCACCCACACCCGGGCCAGCAGGCGCACCTGCAACCAGGAGGACTACCAGTGGCGGCACCTGCGGCTACTGGGGCAGCAGCTCTGCAACCAGGAGCACTGGGTCCACGAGGACCTGCGGCTGCAGCAGCAGAGCTTGCAGGCACTGGAGGAGCAGGGCTGTGCCGTCCGAGGTCACCTCCAGACCCTGGTGGACAGGTTCCTGCCTCCTCCTGCTCCAGCCCCTGCGGCCACCCCAGCTCTCGCTCCTCCTCCCACACCTGCTCCCCGTCCCACTTCCTCCGCCCCCCATCCCTCCTGCCCCACCCTCCACACCCACTCCCCGACACCCCGCACCCGCAGTGCTGTGAGACAGGAGAGCCTGCAAGACCCCCAACCCTGAGCTTTCCCTTCCCTTCCTCCCCTTCCTCCCCCTTCTAGCTCCCTCCTCCCAGCTTTCCCCGTCCCCTCTCCCACCCTTATTCCTCCCTCCCCCCACCCCAGTTACGTAAAATAAAAGAGATTTGTGTTGTCAAAACAGGTGTTTTTATTTTACATTAGGAAGGGGGGTTAGGGAGGGGAAAGGGGAAGGAGGGGAGGGTGGAAGAAGGCCCCAGTGGGGCATGCAGGGAGAGTTCAGTCCTCCTCCACAGGGAAGCTCTCCCGCAGGGCTTCCCGGATCCAGATGGCCCCCCGCTGGGCCTCCCGGACGGCGTCGGTGCGGGGCTGCGCGTACTGGCCAGCCAAGTGTTCCACCTCAGCCATCTAGGCTGGCAGGAAAGCCTCCCCCTTCTGTTCACATAAATTGTGCAGCACACAACATGCTGCCACCATGGGAGGGATATTGTGCTCGCCGAGGTTGAGGCGGGTGAGGAAGCATCAGAATCGGGCTTTCAGGTGTCCGAAGGCCCCCTCCACCACGATGTGGGCCCTGGTGAGCCTGGCATTGAAGGCCTGCCGGGAGGGGTTGAGGTGTCCCGTGTAGGGCTTCATTAGCCAGGGCTGTAGGGGGTAGGCCGCATCCCCCACCAGGCAGACGGGCATGTCCACGTCCCCAACCCTGATGTGGCAGTCGGGGAAGAAGGTCCCGGCGTGCAGCCTATAGCACACGGAGGAGATCCGGAACACCCTGGCGTCATGTGCCTTGCCGGACCAGCCCACATTAATGTCCATGAACTGGCCCCGGTGGTCAGACACAGCCTGCAGGAACACGGAGAAGTAACCCTTGCGGTTAATGTAGAGGGAGGCCTGGTATTCCGGGGCACAGATGGGGATGTGTGTCCTGTCGATCGCCCCCCTGCAGTTGGGGAAGCCAAGGGCGCCAAACCCCTGGATGACCGTGTCCGGGTCGGTGAGGCGGACCACCCTGCAGAGCAGCACCCAGTTGATGGCCTTGACCACCTGCAGAGAGACACACCAAACCGAGAATCACTGGGGTGCCCGGGTGGCTGGGAGTGTTCGTTCCCTGGCACTGCCCCGCGCCCCACTCCCAGAAGCAACCCCCGCTGCGATCCTGGCCGCTGCGGGCGGTGTGTAGTATGGCTGGGACAGACCAAACCCTCCCGTGCGGGCCACTTTCACCTCCTCCCCCCTGTTTTCCTTGGGGCGGCCCATCCCCTCCTTGCAGCCCCCCTCCTCCCCGGCCCAGTGGCCGGTGAGTGCCATACCTGCATGAGCACTGCTCCGACGGTGGATTTCCCCACACCGAACTGGTTCCCAACGGATCGGTAGCTGTCTGGCGTGGAGAGCTTCCACAGGGCGATGGCCACCTGCTTGTGGAGGGGAATGGCAGGCCTCATGAGAGTGTTCCGTCGCCGCAGAGCAGGGGCGAGCCACTCGCAGAGCTCCAGGAAGGTGTCCTTCTTCATTCTGAAGTTCTGGGTCCACTGTTGGTCTCCCCAGTGCTCCAGGATGATGCGGTCCCACCAGTCGCTGCTGGTCTCCAGACGCCAGATGCGGCGGGGCACGCTGGCGTCCAGGCACTGGTGCGGCTCCTCCACGGCCCCCAAGGAGGCCAGGGGGAGGGGCAGGGGGCTGACGTGCACCAGATGGTGCCAGGCAGCCTCCAGCCATTGGTGCCAGGCTTGCAGCAACAAGTCCAAAAACTGTACCAGAATGCCCAGGGCGAGCTCTGGCTGCATGGTGCCAACTGCGGCGGCGTCCCCAATGAGAATGACCAAAACAGGCAGGCAGAGAGGAAAACGCTTTGCTGTCCCTCGGCGAGGTAGGCAAGCAAGCGGAAAAGCTGAGAACCGGCTGTCCGGGGGGTCCCTTTAAGAACGAGCCTCAGATAGCCTCAGACAGCAGCCACACAAAGCATCTACTGAGCTGATGCCCTGCTGGAACCGGTTTCAGCTGGCCTTAAATGCGACCCTGCATCCAATCAGTGTGGACGCGCTATTTTGAATTAGCAAAACGCTAATTCAAATTCGTTTTTGGGTCTAGATGCATTATTTCAAATTAGCTTATTTCGAATTAACTAATTTGAAATAAGTTAATTCGAAATAACGCTGAAGTGTAGACATACTCCTAGTTATTTTCTTTCAATTTTATTCCATGATGGGCTTTTTCCATTCTCTCTCAGCAGGCAAGGTTAGTATCACTAATACAAGCCAGAGCAATTATTCTTTCTTCTGAAAGCATCTGCTTTCAAAGTCACAGTTCAGTTATGAAAGTTGGGGATTTTTGAATTCTCTTCCTTATATCACTGATTAACATATTGGGTCAGATTCAGCAGAAACCAAGCTGAAGGCCTTGACAGTGGACTGGCCACACTGAAGGATGTATGCAGCTCCTGTGGAGAACAGAAATCAGTTGTTACTGACCAAAAATGGGTAGGGCCAGCTATGGTGGCAATGGGCAAAGGAATCCAGGTATTCAATGACCTGAAGATGGGCTCCATGTGTAGCTCAGAAACTTGTCTCTCTCAACAACAGAAGTTGATCCAATAAAATACATTACCTCACTTACCCTGTCTCTCTAATATCCTGGGACGGACACAGCTACAACACTGTATTCAAAAAGCACAACTTCCAAATTATTTTTTCTTTAGCTTCACCTTCACCCCTTTCGAAGATTGTGGACCTTGGGGTCATCTAGTCTGACCTTCTCTACTTTCCAATCTTATTGAAGAACCACAAGCTAAATCCTGCACACAGGATTAACTATCTTGCATATAACAGTGAAATAGTAGTTCTGCATTCTTTCCAATTCAGTCTCTGATCCCCTCTTGAGTATTTTTATACCTGACTTTTGTGCAAGGTATATGCATTCCTATGATTGCCTTACATTGACTATTGTACCAAAGTCAAAACAGAGATTTAAAATGTCATTAGTGCAGATGTTTAGTATTATTTTTCCCCTTGAGATGACAAACTAATTTCTCTCTCTATATAAAAACGTTTTTCCTGCCGAGCAACAGAATGACGTCATCACACTCTTATGTTCTCTGGCCGCAAAAGTGAAAGTGGCCAGAGAGAAGGGGGTTGGCGAGTTTAGGGAGCATGAGACACAGCCCACTAGTAAAATTTAAAACGAAACTAAGATAAATGCAACAGACTGCCCATCTAAAGTTGGACCTTAGAATATTAAAATCTCCCGCTAGCTATCAGCACAAGAAACAATCAAGTTCTTAGCAATAACAATCAAGTTCTGTACATCTGGTTCACAATATATAGAGTACACAGAACTCAAATTAGGATTTTCAAAATAGACCTTATTTGCTTCTCATGAATGTTGACAGTGTTATGTGGACCAGGGACACTTCTGCATTTCATTTGTTATTGTCCTGATAATATGCAGTTACTAAAAGGTTTGGGTCATGCTTCAAAATATTACTGGAAGTCAAGAACAACTATCATTTGCAAACAAAGTAAAATCAAGTGACTTTCCAAACTTTGTTGAACAATGACATATTAGATTACTGTGGCACTTAAAATCACTAATATTTGCAAGGACATGATTCAAATAAATGAGAGAGAAGCTGTATGAATGTGATTTACATAACCTTCAAGTTTGGAACAAACAACAGTACAATAGCAGAATTCATTTTTAGAAATACAGGTCAATTTTTTTCTCCTTCAATCATATCTAAAAATAATCTGACAATTATATCCCCACAAGCACTATTGAATGGAAATTACAACAGGCACAAGGACGACAAGTGAAATATGATTGGATTATAGAATAAGCATAGTATTATCTTTATGTCTAGATGTATTAGACATTGCAGCTCAGTTTGTCTGGGTAGTCATACATTTATTATATAGTAAATACAGTGGACATGGGTTAAGAGATCACCTTTATATAGACATGTCCCTGTCTTTTGCACTTAACCTATATAATTGCAAAGCAGCGTAATTATTCCAGAATAAAGTGTCTACATAGGAAGCTATTCTGGAATGGTTCTGTTCTGGTCAAATTCTCCCATGTAGATTAGGACAGAGATTCAGCATGAAAAGTTGAGCGAGCAAGCAAGGGCAATGAAGTTCTGTTTTATGCATCTATCTCTAGTTGATATCTCTCCCATAGCTGACATTTGAACAGTTCCATCATGGACCTTGAGAAACAAAAATAACTCTTCAACTGATAAGTCAGCACTTCTACACTGTTTTTAAATCACAAATTATTAAATTGTCAACATTTGCACTAGACTGCAGCAAAGGGGACAGAAGGAACTAAAAGTCCATACTACTAATACTTCTGGAAGAAACCCTGCCTCACATTTTCAGATTAATAAAGTCTAGTGCAAAAGGTGGTGCAGAATGGTTTGAAAGAATTCTGATTCAGAGTTTCAATGTTTGAGGATGACAAGGTAGTTTTTGTGTTAATTAATTCAGAAAGATGGAATTATTAGGAATTATTAGAAAGATGCATTCAAACTGTATCAGTGCAGAGAAAGGATACTAGGATAATCAGAGGAATGGAAAACCTGCCTTATGAGAGGAGACTAAAAAACTTGACCAATTTACCCATGAGTAAAATAGGGATAACAACACTTAACAGATGAAAGCACTTTAAATCCTCAGACTGAAATATCAGCATTATCATCTGGGGAAAGCAAATGAATCAGAAAAAGCTTGCTAACTTCATAGACTCACATTTACAAAAATTACACTCAAGTAGCTACCTAGAACCTAGCTGCCCTGGAAGTGATGACGGCAGTAAATTCCAGAAATGTCACATGAGAGAAGATAAAGAAATTGCATTACACCAAAATGGTAGCATTTTTGCATTCACTTTGTGTGCAAAGTGCAAGGCAATAAAGAATCAGGTTACAGAGTCTACAGTGTTAAAGGGGACAAAAAGATATTGATCATATTTCACATAGGGGCACACTTTAGTGAAATAATTTCCAATGCCTGAAATTAGTTTTTCACGTGAGGAAAGGTAATTTTCCACTTTGTCCTTGTGAAGGAGTGAGCATACCCTGCACTGGGCCGGAAGGGGTTAATACCACAATGTGGGCAGAGGAAGTCCCACCCCTGCAGCCCTGCTGAGCATGCTTGAAAGCAGCTCAGCTTAGTCTGCAAGGAATGATGGGGAGGGAGGATGTATGGAGGAAGCTCCTGCTGAGAACCAGCCACAGACCCTCTCCGCAGGGCTGAGGACCCAGTGGCTTAGACTAAGCTTCCATGGCTGATGTGGCACCAGGGAGCAGCCCTCACAGAGGAACCTGCAGATCCTGGGACTTCTTGGACAGATGCATCGCTGATTATGGTAGGAAGCAACCCAAGGAGGGTGAGCGAGTGGTACCTCCCACTCGTGTTAGCTCAGCGTGTTTTGGTGGAATTCCCTGCTGAGCCAGTGGTATTCTGTTCTGCCCCTGCCAGGGCCCTGGTTCAGGACCCTCCTTCTTGGGCAACTAGCCCCCTTTGTTGGCAGTCCTTAGTGGCTCTGGCTATTAGGCCACACTGCCCTGGAGCAAAGGGCTGCAGTACTGGACATTAGGCCATGCTGCCCTGGGGCAATGGTGCAAGTGCTTTTGCCCTAGGCTTTGGATTGAAGGGGTTGTGAGACCTGGAGGCCACCTCATAGAGGTGTCCCTGCACCTCCTAACCATGCCCATATGGGACGGAGTGTGCATACATCACAACAGTTCTAAATAACACAAGAGGTGCTTCAAGGACTAATTATAGTTGATCACGAGGGACTTGTCTACACCATGCGATTATTTCAAATTTACTAAGTTCAACTTCTGGGCACCCAATTTTGAGAAGTCAAAGGTCCATGTCCTCATTAGGGGGGCAGAATTGAATTTGCTTCAAAGTAGCGCATCCACATTCATGAAGCCTGCCTTGGACTCAGAGCCCCAGGAAGCACTCTAGGGAGTGCAGCAGGATGGCGGATACCTCCGGTGTTCACTTGGTCCAGAAAACAGTGACAGGTGCTTACAGGGCTCCTCTCCACACCCAGGTCCCACAAGGCACTCCTCTACTCCCTTCCCTCTCACAGGACAGAAAAGGACCGCAGTGAGCGCACGTCTTGTTGTGCCCATGGTTCTCATCTCATGATGCAGTATATCGACAGTGCCCACATGTTGCTCCAACAGGATGAGGACAAGGAGGAGAAACCCCGGTGTGGCCCATAGGCCCTGCTCAGACAAGTCCTGGAGCTCCTGCTACTGTGTACACCCCTCAGTCCCCTGGACACGGTCAAATGACGCTTCTAGTTGACAGAGATGTGCTTGGACTGGTGGGACCGCATCATCATACAGTGATGGGATGATCAGCAGTAGCTGCCCAACTTCCACATGCACAAGGCCACCTTCCTTGACCTCTGTGAGTAGCTCACCCTGCCCGCAAGCAACAGGACGCCCGACTGAGACCTGCCATCCCTGTGTAGAAGTGTGTGGCTATTGCCCTCTGGAAGCTTGCCACACCGGACTGCTACCTTTCAGTGGGGAATCAGTTCAGGGTGGGGAAATCCACAGTCAGGACTGTGCTCGTATAAGTAGCCAAGACCATTAACCACATCCTGCTATGGAGGATCATCACTCTGGGCAACACAGACAACATTGTGGATGGCTTTGCCAACATAGGCTTTCCCAACTGCGGGAGAAGAGTGGGTGTGTCATAGATAGAACACACATCCCCATCCTGGCCCCCGACCACTGGGCCTCAGAGTACAACAGCCACAAGGGGTACTCTCCATGTGCTGCAGGCGCTCGTGGATCAGAAGGGACACTTCACTGACATCAATGACAAATGGTTGGAAAAGTCGTATGATGCACGCATCTTTTGAAACTCATGCCTCTTCAAAGAGATGCACACCGGTACTCCCCCAACCCCAGACAGAGTCAGAGAGGTGAACATGCCCACTGTGATCCTGGGTGACACAGTCTACTCCTTGCTCCCCTGGCTCATGAAGCCCTACATGGGCAGCCTGGACCCCACCAAGAAGGAGTTCAACACCAGGCTGAGCAGGTGTAGATGGTAGTAGAATGTAAGTTCAGGCATTTTAAAGGAGTATCCTCACCAGCCTGGAACTCAGTGAGCTCAAAATCCCCTTTGTGGTGGTGGCCTGTTGTGAGCTCCACAACCTGTGTAAAAACAAAGGGGGAGACATTTCTGCCGGGGCGGGGGGGAAGGGGGAGGCAATGGTCTGAAGCAGAACACCTGGCCAGAGAGTTTGAGCCACCGGATACCAGTGTCATAAGGAGAGTACAGCAAGGGGCTTGAAGGACAGTTTTATGCAAGGCCAATTCTGAGACTTTCCCCCCATGCCTCTCTACAAAGGGTCCCTGCATTCCCTGTGTGTGCCTTTACTCCTTCATTCCTCCCTTTGCCTGCCCTCCCCTTCCCTCCCCTCCCCTGCAGAGCAAACAATAAAGAGATTGTTTATGAACAAACAGGAGAACAGGAGTCTTTATCTGGGGGATATACAACAAGCTAGGGAATAGAAAAAGAATCTGAAATGAGGGAGGGATGGGGCTGGTCAGTGCACCACTCCTCTCTCTCGGTGACCCGATCCAGGCATTCTGCCTCAATTTCCTGCATGAGGGACTGCAGATAGACCACCTGCTCCGTGAAGAGCTCGACCCAGGTTCTTTTTTGCCTATGGGTCCTGGTTAGGTGGGAGGACACAACCAGCTGTGAGGAAAAGTCACAAGGGCAGTCATCACAGAAGACACTTTGTATGAAGCCTATCCCTAATCTCTGAGCTGACACCGAAGGTCTCAGTTCAGACAATGGCGATGTGTTTTAAGCAAGGCCGTATTGTGCCTATATAGTAGGCACTTTCCAGAAGGTGCACAGATGTCCCAGGGGAACATCACAACACCCATGGCCTGGAGACAAGCAGTCATGGTAAGGCTCCAGCCAGGCCAGGAGCCTGAAGATGGGAAGTGGGGGTGGGGCAGCTCAACTTCTTACTGTGTCCCACATATGCTGGATCTGGCACTGGCGGCAGAGAGAGAATTTCTATTCCTGCCCAGTGGAGGAGAAGGGGGAGGGGAAGTGGAGGTGTGATTGGCAGATGCTGCTTGCTGGAGAGAGTGCTTCCTCCTCCCAGCAGGTTCACGGTATTAGTCTTCTCTGATTGGGAGCGAATGCTGACTTGAGTACAGGCATGAACCTGGGCCGTGTGCTGCACTGCTGTATGGTTCCATAATACCAGACTACTTACTGGTGGGCTGGCATGGGTAGGTGTCCTACTACAGAGGCCGGAATAAGGCAGGCCTCTCCAGGAGCCTTGTGTGAAGGATGGAGGGGTTCCTGTGTGAGACCATCATGAATACTCCAGACTGGTGCTCCCTCTGCAGACAGATGAACAAGCTGTTCTACAGCCCCCACGCTGAGCAGGCAGGAGAGAGGAGTGTGCAGCCCCTCACAGTCTGTCACTTGATCCCACTTGTAGATTGAGGAAGTTAGAGAAATCACTAGAAGTGCCCTCCCTGAGGTCATTGGATGCTTGGGAGACATCCTGGGAGGGGCGAGGATTGGCTCCAAGTGAGGAGCATCTCCTGGGTCTCGGGCATCATCACCTGGCTGGCCTGCTCCTCCTCCACATCTTTGTCCTCTTCTTCTGCCACTCTGCCATCCTGCTGGCTGATGCCAGACATATCTTGACCGGACTCAATGACCAAGGCAGGGTCTGTGACCTGCCCTCCTCCCAGAATGGTGTCCAGATGGTCATAATAGAGGCAGGTTTGAGGTGCCACCCCTGAGCGTCTGCTCTGCTCCCTGGCCTTCTGATAGGCCTGGTGCATCAATTCGATTTTGAGCCTGCATTGCTCCAGGTTCCTGGTGCGGCCTTTGGTCGAGAGTTTGGTGGTGATCCTGCCATAGATGTCGACATTCCTCTTCTTAGTGTGGAGTTCATGGAGGTTGGACTCCTCCCCCCACACCTTGATGATGTCCAGGATCTTCCTAGCACTCCACAATGGAATTTTTCTGAGTCTGTGGGTAGTGGAGGCTGTGGGAGCAGAAGTGCTCACAGCCATCGGTTCTCTGAGGGGATGTTGGGGGCACTCAAGTCTCTGTGTGCTAGTCGCTTGCTCAGGGCTCATGAGGCTGGCCACGTGAGACAGGCACTTCCCCAATTCCTGGGACTTCTAGACCTCTGTGGGAGGGAGGCACACCTTGGAGATACAAGGTGTGGCCAGAGTAGTCAGAGCGGACATCTGTGGGAGGCCAATTAGGTTGAATTAGTGACACTGGAGCATCTACACTACCATTATTTCAGTCATACAAGGTTGGGAATAGCATTACTCCTCATGAAAAGCAGAATTACAAGGTTCAAATTCCGTGGCCCCTGATTGCGGAATAACAGGTTTGGTTGCATGGACTCATCACTTAGGATAATCAACCGTGGTAGGCTAATTTTGGAGTAAAGTCCTAGCGTAGACCAGGCCGAAGTGATAGTGTCCATGATCAGTTAAGGTGAATGGAAAGGATCATATAAAATTGAAATTCTAAATTTTAGACTAGTGGATTAAAATAGGTAATTGTTAAGATTCCAAATGTTGTTCAAGGTAACCAATGTCCTCAGAAAATGGCAATTCATCGCTATTGTAGTCAGTAGATAAGAGTATGAACCATACCAGGTAAAAATGAAATACAGAAATTAGGAAAGGTATGGAAATTTGAAGAGCAAATAGCCAAAAGCAATCACAAGAAATTACTGAATTACACCAGAAAGAAGCAGCTTTCTGTCACTATCAAGGAGTAAAGAAAGGTAATTATTTTACATCAAGCACCTTACATTACAGTACATACACTGAGAAGTCCTTGCCTGATCCTCCAAAGGAATCTGCTTGTGTGGACATTTAACTCACTGAGAATTTTCTTCAGGAAATGAGTTTATTTTCTTTTGGCATTTATAAAATTCATTATCATGGGCAGTTAATATTATAAGGACAGAGTGCGTGGCATATGAGCCTTTAAATCCTTTAGTGTCATTTGAGAATCTCAGACTCAGTCTAGAATTATGTATCATGAACATTGTGGCCTGTTAGATCCACTTACCAATTTATAATTTACTATACCAATCAACTTATCCCAGTGACTTTTAGTAGACTTAAGTCACAGATGAATTTGGCTCATAATTACTGTACAAATCTGCACTTCACATAACAAGAATGTCCTCAGTTGTGTAACAAATTATATTTCATATGTCCTCATAAAGGTCCATTTGATTTCCAATATAATTTTATTTTTTTAACAGGCAGAGTCCTGAAGAAGGTATATCATGTTTCCACAGCTGCAATGTTAGTTAATTAAAATTATGTTGATGTTAAATGCTGTAATGATGTTAAATGATGTTAATATAAAAATCTCTCTATGTGTTAAGTTATTCCAAAAAATTTAATTGCACATGTTTAATGAAGATAATTTACCTTCCTATCTGTGTTTTTGCTCATATCCTTAACTTTAGCATGGGAACATAAATTCTATTTAAAAAGTACACAAGAAATACTCATTCTGGAGCTTCTTCTGTTACTCATTAATGTAAAGTCTAGCCAGAAATGTTAGTGAATAGATCAGGAAAATTTAATGTTGATAAATGCAAAGTAATGCACACTGGAAAATGTAATCCCAAAGACACATACAAAACTATGTGGTACAATAAGCTGTTATCACTCAAGAAAGACCTCTTGGAGTCGTTGTGGATAGTGCTCTGAAAATATCTGCTCAGTGTGCAGAGGCAGTCAAAAAAGCTAACAGAAAGTTAGGAAGTGTTAGGAAAGGGATAGCTAATAGGACAGAAAATATCATAATACCTCTATATGAATCAACAGATTTCTGTACCTGAAATTCTGTGTTCAGTTCTGGGCGTCCCATCTCAAAAAAGATATAATTGGAAAAGATAATGAGAAGGGCAACAAGAATGATTAGAAGTATAGAACAACTTCCATATGATGAGAGATTAAAAAGCTTAGGACTCTTCATCTTAGAAAAGAGATGTCTAAGAAGGAATAAGATAAAGGTCTATAAAATCATGAATGATGTGGGGAAAGTGAATAAGGAAGTTTTATTTACACCTTTACATAACACAAAATACAGGGTCATCAAATGAAATTTAATAGACAGCAGATCTGAGATAAACATAAGGAACCATGTCTTCTCACAACACACATTTCAGCCTGTGGAGGAGAGGTTGTAAAGGCAAAAAGTATAACTGGGTCCAAAAGAGAATCAGATAATTTCATGGAGAATAGGGTATGTCTACATTTATGAGAAGACTGATGGTCCAGAGGTCGATCTTCTAGCATTCAATTTAACAGGCGTAGTATAGATCCCTAAATCGAATACTGAGGGCAGCCCCTGTCAGTGCCTCCCTACACTAACCCAATGCCCTCCCCCTCCCCCAGAGCCAGGCCTCCCAGCCTCCCTGCTCTAACACAATGCTCTCCCCCTCCCCCACAGCCAGGCACCTCCAGCCCTTCCTCCCCACTCTAACGCAATTCCTGGGTCTCATCAGAGCTGCTGCCGCTGCTGCAGCCATGTACTTCTCCTTCCAGGCACTGGGGCGTGTCTGCAGAGTGGCAGTGAGCAGTCCGGGCATGCAACTCCCCGAACTAGCAAGAGCCTCATTTCTTTGAGGAAAGAGACACATGCAGCTTGAGACCCGTGGATTGGCCACCCCTATTCTATATGAAAAGTTTCTATATAAAAGGACTTGATACAAAGTTAAAAACTTAATACAGAGATTATCTGAAGATGATCCACATTCATATGAAAATGATTAATACAGAGATTTATGATTAATAAAGAAATGTATTTACAGGTACAGGGTGTGCTGGTTTTATTACCCAGGTACACTTGCAGGCATCTGCTACTCAGCATGGTCCACAGCAGGCGAAGTGTTGGGTAGCAAGGTATACAGTACTTTGATCCACTGATGCAACGATTGGATTCTACAACTGTGCAATTAAAAGGGTTCTATTTGAACAGCTCTGTCATCTGCCTTACACAGGCAGATTAATTTTCTAATCAAAACATTCTGGAAAATCATTAAGCATGACATTAAACAGTGTTGTGCTAATTATACTCCCCATGAAGAATTCCAATCTGAATTTACAGTAAAAAGCTCTAGAGAAACCTAGCAAAGCATAAATGCTTCACACATTCATATAATAATTTTGGTTGTAACTCCTATTCTAAATTAACCTATTCTTCCATAAGACACTATTATGATCGAAATCATGCAAAAGGATACATGTGGTGGAACTTTACATATATACATACAGAACCCCATTGACTGCTGTAGGATCACCTGGCTATAGGATTCTGTCTGCATAGAACAAATTGAGGGAGCAAGGCCTGTGTTGTTTCCTTGATATATATATATATATATTTTTTTGCATTTAAGCAAGTCAAATTATTTCAGCGCAAGTGATTGCAAATATTTTGGGTTTTTAATTAGGTTTTATTTTTATTGTATTCAAGATGAACAAAAAAGAAGACAATTACATAAGTATAGGTAACTTGAGTTTTTTAGATCACATAATAGAACCAAAGGAAACTTGTGCCTTTTACTGCTATTTGTTATAAAATACTGAGGATGTAGACACAAATACAGAGTGAATTTATTTCAATGTCTATTACTTTGTATTTTTTCAACAATGAAATTAATCTACTGGTGCAACAACATCGAATTGAAATATTAGACATCTGATTAAAATGTGGCACATGGACAGAAAGGGTTAACCAATTCATAGGCTGACTGACCTAGGGTTGGCTCTTAAGAACTTGTTAGGAACTTGTGTAAATCAGAGTAGAACTTTGAAATGCAAACTTGCATTGTTAGAGCACTAGAATGACTGATATTTGCTCAGGTCTTATGATGTGAACAAACAATCTATGTCTGTTATTATAGCTTTGATTCAAGATCAGAAGTGAATATTAACATTTATGATGAAACTTGGTTAGAGTTGTATTAATGTTATTATGTCTCAGAAGATTGTGGTAAATTGTATATGAAATGTTTAATGGATAAATTACCTTGTGCTAATAGTTTGGGAGACAGAATGTTATATCAAAAGCCTATTGTGTTAACCCAGGTGAACAGGCTGCTGCAAAGGTACAGGATCCTTTTTTTCAATCTCATATCTGCTTGAATGCTCATAGGGAAAGTTGCAAACCATAACCAATAATCACAGAAGGTCCTGGTATTCATACAATTGACTTAACTTTGGACTAATCTGAAAAGGTCCATCTGCAACTACCAAACTCAAGCACTCCGTGTAACTGAACCTGAAGAATGGAACTCATGTCTGTATGCATACTGATCTCTCTTCTCTTTTAAAATAAATTTTAGTCTAGTTAATAAGAATTGACTATAAGCCTATATTTGGGATAAGGTCTGAAATATTCATTGACCTAAGGTAATGTGGCCAATCCTCTGTGATTGGTAGAACTGTATCTGAGCTGGGTGTCAGGTTAGAAGCCTGATGCTTTAAGAGAACTGCACTGTTTACACTTTTGATTAACCAATAAGAGAGAATGTGTTTTGTGCTGGCTTGGTAAATATAAATATTGGAATATCAGCTTGGGAGATTGGCCATCCCATTTTTTGCAGTGCATTCTAATGAAGTAACCTCATCTGGTCATTTACTTTGTTAGATCTTGACGAAGTTTCTTACAGTTTCTCCACTAACATACCAATGTTGTCACCTTACAATTCACCTGGTTCTCCTTGTAAATAATCTTAGAACAAAATTTGTCATCTCACTGTTAGTCTTTTGTTATGATGACCAATATGTCCTCTAAGCTACATAGCAGCACAGCTTCACAGGTGATTAATTAGCCCTGCCCAGTCAGTCAGCTCCATACATGCAGTCCTGGGCCTCTGACTAGGTGGGGCTGATTAATAACCTGTGAAGCTGTGCTTCCATGCAACTTAGAGGGAACACTGATGATGACAGCTCCACAGTAATGTATTAGGACGGAGAACTGAAAAATCACACTTAACATCTGAAATATAGACCTAAATACTTGTTCAATATTTGAAAGAAAATAGTAAAATGCATAGTAATAATGATAGGTCTCAGATCAGTAAGTGCTATTATTCTTAAGAGGATTGTTAAAATATGGAGTCCAGTGTATAGAATTGTAGTATATAATTATAATCAAGGCTTGATGAACCACGGTGAAAGCCGCTAGCCAGCACCGCACTGTGCATGCACAAGAGCCATATTGCGCATGCGCGCGCTGCCAGTAAACGGGGCGCCGGGCTGAAATCTACTCGCCACGGGCGAGTAGATTCAATAGATTGTCGAGCCCTAATTATAATTATTGAGGTAGTAGCTCATTTGGTTAGCCTCCTGTATGCAGCCTAATCAGTTCTTCCCCAACAGTAAAGTTTCTCTTTTAGTAACAGAATCCAGGAAATGTCTAACTTGTACATACAGAAACACTGAACAAGTAGATCAAATTTAATTATGAGCTGTTCAAAGTTCATTAGCATCATGTCCTGCAATAAATCTCCAGTAGTTAATAGCCTGTTAGCATTCCATTTTTGAAAGTTAGCCCTCGAGTTAAAATTGAATAGTTTTATGTTTTTATTTTGTATGAAACATTTGAGGGGCAGCTTCTTAGAGGAGGAACATTCACCATTCCAACTAAAATGAGGTCACTCTACGCAGCATACAAAACTGTACCTGTCTGGCAGCATACAAGAATAAAAGCCTATAGCAGAAATTACTACTATCCAGTCAATTGAGGGAGCTGCTCTGACAACGTGCAAGGAGTTTTGTGATGATGAACGCAACAGGAGTGAAATGGGCTGTAAGGTTTTATCTATACTAATTCCCTTGTTGACAGCACACGTGGACATACATTTACCTTCATTTCACACCCACTTTTCTGAAGCTGCTAAACAATTCTGAAATCAGACATCAGAAATGGTAACACACATAAACCTGTGTGGGTGAACATTTTTATTTGTCTGGTCACTCAATTATGGATTTAAAAGTAGCCATTCTTCTACAAAGGAATTTCATTAACCACTTATAGAGAGTCTGCAAAACTGGAATTCATCTACAGATTTGACATGGTTACCCTGGGCTTGAAGACATTAGCTGGTTGGTGTATTACAATGCTAATTTATCCTGCATTTAATATCTGTGTTTCCATGTCAAAAGCTGTGTATGGGACACATCCAGCCCACTTAATTAGCCTCATTAATAGGACCTGACACTTGCTAGGTACTTATGCTGTTTTATATACATGTAAAATCTTGGGTTCTCTTATTTCCACTCCAAGTCATCTGATGAAGCAGATTTTCCCCATGAAAGCTCATGATCCCCTATATTTTGGTTAGTCTCTCAGGTGCCACAGGACTCCTCCTTTTTCATAAGGTGACTTGTCCAAACAGTAAATTAATAGCAGTCCACAGCTCAGAGCGCTCAGCCTCGGTTACCCGCCCCATGTCCTGCCTGGTACACCACCCTTCCCAGCCCTACCGACATGCTCCAGGCAAAGGCAGCACCCCGAGAACGACTACAGTTCCCAGAATACAATGCCCATTACCCCGCCCCCTTCCCGTCGTCCCTCCGCCGAGCTCTCGCCGCATTGCTTCTCGGGATATGTAGTCTGGCTGGGCCGCCTCAAAGCGAACCGCTAGTGGTTTCCCCTCGCCTAGCGAACAGCTGACTCGCTGGAGATTAACGGCAGTTTCGGCCAATAGACAGACAGGCTTGAACGACCGCGGTTCCGGATTGGTTGGTTCGCGAGAGGCGGGGCGGGAGTGCCAGTGGCGGGACAATTCGGACTGGGACGCTTTCCTGCCACGGGGAGCGACGCTGGAGCGGTTTGTGGCGCACCGGGATTTCCCTTCGCCGGTGCTTGGGGCAGAGCGAGCAGCCGGAGGCGGCCGGGATTACAGGAGCTTCCCGGCTAAATCCCCGGGCAGGCCGAGGCGGCGGCTTGACCCTGCGCCGCCCAGCTAAGCCGCTGTAATCGCAGGCACCCGCCGGGCGAGCCGAGGCCAGGCACTGACCCGCCCGGGGGAACGAGCAAGGCGGGCTCCGCGCCCCTCGCCATGGAGCCGCGGCAGCGCTACACCGACTCGTCGCCGCCGCCGCCGCCGCTTGCCCGGGGGAGCCGAGAGAACAAGCTGCTCCGCAGGAAGGCGCCGCCCGGGGCAGGGAGCCGGCCCGGCGCGGAGGAGGCGGAGGGGAGGAAACCCAAATTTGTAAGTGTGGCGCGGCCCTTCCCGCCTCCAGATACCAGAGCCGGCATCTCCCGGCCCCGCGCTTCCTTCGCAGTTCTTTGCCAATGCACGCTCCCAAGGGCCGGGCGCGGCCGGGCTTGCTCTTCAGGTTGCTAATTAGCGCTCACCCGAGCGAGTGGGCAGTGGTGACAGCTTGGGGGTGCCGGCTGTGGGGGGAACTGGCTCCAAACAACGGTTGACATTACTCGCCTTCTTTTCCAAATATTGTATGTTGCAAAGGGTGTCTTGTACTGGGGACGCCTGGGTTCCTGTAAATGGGTTTGCTGTCACAAAGTCAATACCAGTGCTTCTGATCTACTGAGTAAGAAAGCTTCGGGAGCTGCTGGTTGGTCATGGAAAACCTAAGAAATCCGAAGTGGTGCTTGGAAGGTTGTGTAAAGGGTAATTTAGGAGGGAGTTCAGCTAGACCAAACTTAATGGCCAAAATCTGATAGCAGAAGAGGAACGTTCTCATCTGGGTTATATGTGTCTATTTAGGAACCACATCATCATCTGTTGCCCAGAAAGGTGCAGTCTTCAAAGCATAGTTTTGTTTTTGCAAAACCCTAAAGTGTGATTATAAATCAACATTGTTACACCAGTATATCTAACACCCCAGATATTCTTATTTTAGTCTGTGTGTTTTTTCTGTTTTAGTTCATATTGTTTGGAAAGATGTTTCAGCTAACCTAATTAAACTAATAAAAGTACTGGAATAATAGTGTCCATGTGGGATGTTACACATGTCTACCACGTTGGCATAACTGCTATTTTTGTCGATACTCTATGCAGTAGATTTTTGCTAGCGAGGAAGAGGTGTTTTTTTTTTTAAGTTAGTATCTTTTATTCTATAGTTACTGAGTGTCTAACCAATTTTGTTTTTCAAAATAAATTACTTTATAGGGTGGGAATAAACTAATGGCGTCCAGCAGGGGACTATACTGGAACAATCCTTTTCAACATATTCATAAATGATCTGGAGAAAGGGTAATCTATGAGGTGTCAAAAGTTGCAGATGATACAAAACTGCTCCATATAGTTGAGTCCAAAGCAAACTGTGAAGAGCTTCAAAAGCATCTAAAAAATTAGATGATAAAATGGCAGATGAATTTTAATGTTGATAAATGCAAACTAGTGCATCACCTCCTCCTGGCCCTGCTGATGTCAGGGGCTCCCCAGCCACCGCTGGCTTAGCCGGGGCTCCCCAGCCACCGCTGGCTTAGCCGGGGCTCCCCAGCCCTGCGTTCTCCTGGCTGGCTCCTGCTCTCCACCTCCAGGGCTCTTTGGTCCAGCAACATGTGTGGCCCTGCTGGATCATGGATGTTGCCGTACCAGAGAGTCCTGGATTTGGGAGGTTCAACCTGTACTATCTTTATCATCAAAATCATCATGGAAGGGACAGACAGCAGATTGTGTGTCTTGATCAGTATATTTTTGGACTGGATTTCTTGTTTTGTGAGACAGTTATTTATCTTTCTTTCTTGAATTAATAAGTACTCAGTTTTCAACTGGTCTCCCACACATTTTAATCTAGTAAATTTAATGCTTTAGTAGTTGTAAAAGAGCATTTTACAATTTACTCTTTCATGAATTAATTTTAACTGTTCATATGATCTTAGTCATGCTAACAGTTTACTGCTCACTAATGAAAACTTAGTTAACTTATGGTGAGTCATTGATTTTTGAAAGAAATGTTGGTGGAGTTGCATGACTCAAGAGAATGGAGCTTTGCAGTACTGAATAACCTTGATCAGAGTTTGGGATTCAGCCCAGGACTGCAGCAAGGATTCTCCATTTTCCTTTTAAGTGTTGCTAGAAATAAAAGCTACAGATACCCAAGATAACTTTTTCTAGTAGTTAAAACAGTCAATGAACAATTCCTAATACAGTACTTAGGGGCAGTCCAGTATAATAGTATGTATTTCCACACTGATCTGCTGTCTCTATGTTCAGTTATCCCACATATGCTATGCCACCAATAAGTAGGGATGTTAAATTCAGTTTAATCAATTAATTGACTAGTTGATGGATTTTCCATTGACTAGTTGATAAGCATGAGAACTGCAGCGGGGTTAGCTCCTGGTCCCAGGAGCTAACCCTGCTGCGTCTCTGCCTTTTAAATGTATTAAGAGCTGGCAGGCTCTTCAATACATGTAAAAAGCAGAAGAGCAGTGTCTGGGACTGGGTGCAAGTTGGGAATCAGCTGATTGCCGGCTTGTGCCCAGTTCCTGCTACTGCCCAACTTCCTCTGCCCCCCTGCGGAGATAGTTCTGGGGGAACTGGCTTTTAAGCCGGCTCCCCCCAGCTCCTGCTCCCCTCCCTTGCTGCTTCTGATAGAGACAGCAAGAGTTGGAGGGAAACGACTAGTTGAGGGACTAGTCAACTATTCAAAAAGCTTTTGTTTATCGGATAGTCGACGAGTTGCTTACATCCCTACCAATAAGGCTACTTTTCTGACTGTCTCTCAGCTCTCTGGCTGCCTGCTATTCAGCTTGTCATCCATAGCCAGTTCCCAGGCTTCTTGCATCAAGTTTCTGCTCAGCCTCAGTTTCTGGTTCTTTGCCAGGCTGATCCCTTCTGACCTCAGAATGTTACTTCCTGCTCCTGTAATCTAGGGATTATGCAGCCCTTTGTTGGGTGGATGGTGAACAAGATAACCCAGTGCTATTTTAACTCCTGCAGCCAGGAGTTTGCTTCCTAGATAGACAGACATAAGCAGGTGTGCTGAAAACAGCTGTGTAGATAGAGGTAGTGGCCTAGAATAGCCACTTAAGTACATACTGAGTGGGTCAAGGCAGGTTTGTACTCAGATGGCTAGATTGAGCTGCCATCCCTGCTACTTTGAGCTACACTATTTCCACCATGCTAGTTGAGCACAGGTAATGTGTCTGTCTATCCCTGGTGCAAATAATAGTTCCAGCTGGAGTGTAATGTGGAGTGTTTCCTTAGTATTTAGCTCTTTTCACTACAGCTCGGATGTTGGAGAGGGGTGAAAAAACCCAAGCAGGTTGCTTGTAGTATAGTGCAATTTGAATGCAATGCTTTTAAAAAAGACAAGCATTATGAAGTTTCATTTGATGTGTCAGTGACTTGCACGTTAAATTTGTTCAATTTCAAAGTGTGATAAAATTGTTTATGTATAGCTGTGTTTCTCAGCCAGTGGTACGAGTATCCTCAGGGGTACTCGAGAGAAGTCTAGGCGATATTTCAACACAACTGAAATTTGGAGAAAACTGAATTTTGGTTTTTAGTTTTACAGTGGTTTATTATTTTTGTACTTTTTACACCCCAAAATTTCATCACCTGCCTGGCTACAATTAAGTTGTTTAAACAAATGTATTGCAATGGTAGAAAAAAGAGTGAGTGTCTGCAAACTGTATGTACTGGGGATATTTACGTTTCTTTTTTTGAAAAAGGGGTACTTTATATAAAAAAAAAAAGTTTGAGGAAAAACTGATATACAGTAGAGTCCGGATTATCCGACCTTTGGTAATCTGACATTCCGCTTTATCCGACCCTGCAGCTTCCGGGGACGAAGCGGCACCAGCAGGAGCAGCATCAGCGGCTCCAGGGCGTGGGCCGGGAGAATGGCCCCGCTCGCTGCCTCGTCGCTCTCTTGGAGCCGCTGATGCTGCTCCTGCCGGCGCCGCTTCGTTCCAGGGAGCTGCAGGCATCAGTGGCTCCAGGAGAGTGATGGGGCAGCAAGCGGGCCCATTCTCCTTGCCCGCGCCCTGGAGCTGCTGATGCCTGCAGCTCCTGGGGACGAAGCGGCACCAGCAGGAGAGGCATCAGTGGCTCCAGGGCGGGCCGGGAGAATGGCTCCGCCGCTGCCCCGTCGCTCTCTTGGAGCCGCTGATGCCGCTCCTGCCGGTGCCGCTTCGTCCCCGGGAGCTGCAGGCATCAGCGGCTCCAGGAGAGTGACAGGGCAGCGAGCGGGGCCGGGCACCCAGGAGCTGCAGGGAGGGAAGGGGCCAGGGCCAGGCAGGGATGGGGACCAAGCGGCCCCGGCTACAGTAGAGTCCCTATCATCCAACATTTTTGGTAATCCGACCACCGGTCGGTCCCGTTTAGGTCGAATGATAGGGACTCTACTGTATAGGATACTGGAAAGTCACCTGTTAGTCAAATTCCTCCTGAAGTCATACAGGTGTTATAGAAGGCAGTATTAGGCTCTGTTGCACAAGTAGATTAGAATGCCACTCACTGCCTTATAGCTTAATTGACTTGGCAGTGGTAGCAGGAACAAATTTCCATGGCTCTTGGTTTTGTTCATGAAATGAGCAAATATGGCAACATCAGTAGGGACAGGTATGATGACTGAGCCCTTTTTAGTAGTTCTGTTGTGTGTCATGGGGGAAGGTGTTTACTTTGTGGAGCATTACACTATTCAGAGGAGTAAATTACTTACTTTTCAGCAAGAATTGTCAGTCCTTCAAATAGCGATAGCATACTTGTAGCATGGTAATGCCCAGAAATGGACTTTTATCAAGATTCTTATGCTGGGTATTGAACAAATATGAAGGAAGACAATTCTGCCCCAAAGAGTATTTCATCTGTACGAAATTTTGGAGTTAAAAATCATGATAACTATTTTCATTATATTTGGGCTTTTTCATTATTGCTTTTTTACATATCAAATATCAGACATGAGAACTGCTTTTGTAGTATCTTTTGAATCTTAACTAGTGGAAGCAATTGATCTTGGTGTTTACACAGAATTTTTAGTACTAATATTAAAAGCAAAGTGTTCCATATACTTGAATACTAATGTTAAACTGTAAATCAGGGCTACTCAACTTTGGAAGCCCCGGGGGTCACAATGATACTCCTAGCACATGCCAAGGGCTGCAAATTAAGTGTGGCTGCATATGTGCAAATAGCTTCTTTTTCACTGACAGGCATGAATACAAAGATTAAGCCTTAAACCATAGTGCCGGATCCAAATGTGGACAGTGTAAACCAGTCCAGCACCTCTCAGGCTCTGCCCACAAAGCTAAGCAGCCAGTACTTCCCACAATGCTCCGGTGCTCTTGGCACCTCCCTTTTGGGGGCTAGAAATGCTGACACCCTTTACCCGTCTGTTCCAGCCAGCCCGTCCATTTGCAGGCCACGTGTTGGGCCTTGCGTGAACCCAAACTGCACTGCGGGCTTCAAACAAATAGCCCTGCTGTAAGTTATGCTCTGAGGGAAGTAAGAAACAGAATCAGGTAAAGAGTAAGCTTGAATGTTAATATTGTATGCCCCAAGTTTTGGATTTTGGTTGGAATACATTTCTTAAAAATTATTCAGGTTGGAGTTTGGTGTACCAAAATCTTTTTACCTGAATATTTAATCACAAACTAAGGCCCCATTGCATTAGGCAGTGTAGAAACACAGAACAAAAAGATGGTCTCTGTCCCCAAAATGTAAACAAGACAGAACAAATGGATACAGATGGAGTACAAGGAAACAAGAAAATATTCGTCAGTAAGATAGGCAGTGGTCTCAGTACACCAGCAGCTTAATGGTTTTCAGGTTCTTTTGTGAGTGTAATTCTTCTGTCAGGTGGTGTTAGCTGCAGCAAGGACAGATTCAATACCTAGGCATTCTTCTTAGTCTTCATAATGCAAAATAGAACTGGCTCATGCCCCAACTCGGTAACCTGGGAAAACTAAACACCACATAAAGGCCACTCTAAGAAGCAGCACTTCCCCACTTGCAAGTATTGAGTCTGTGGCTTACAAAAGAAAACCTTTATTAAAAAGGAAAGGGAACCTAGGATTAATTTATAAAAACCCCACAACCACAATTGACAAGCACATGACTATAAGCAAACAACTATCTCACAGTATGTTGGGCAGCATCTTCTGTTGCAGTATATTACCTTGCAGAGGAAGAGACCTAGGGTACGTCTAGACTACAGAGCTTTTTCGGAGGTATTCCGGAAAAGCTCTGCCACATCCAAGGAACGCGTCTGCTTTTCCGGAAAAAAGTTGGAAAAGCGGACGCGTTTTGTCGGCATCCCTGTCAACCTTGTTTTACGAGGAAGAAGGGATGTTCCGAAAAAGGGTTTCTTTTCCGACATTTGGCCCTGTGTAGATGGGCCAAATATTGGAAAAGCCTCTTTCGGAAGAAAAGCGGAAAATTGCGGTTCGCAATTTGCGTATCTTTTTCCGACTTTTCTGTGTAGTGACATAAATTAATGAATGTCCTTTAACACACCATTACCTTTTCTGTCCACTGCATCTTGACTAAAAATTGCTTTTTCTTGGTCAGTAAAAACTCAAACTTAGTCTACACTTCAGAGTTTTTTGTCATAAAAAATACTCTGATTCAATTAAACTTCTATTCTGACTCCAAGCATAGCAAGGATATATAAGAGCACGTCTACGCTAGCAGGTCTTGCAGTGTGCTGAGAGTAGCTATCCTGCTGTACAGTTAGCTGCAGGGTGCTTTGGGAAGGGTTTGCAATGCCACATGAGGCACATAAAATATTACATGAAGCAGGTTTCTCAATCTGATTGTTCCATAGGCATCCTACTAGAATGCCAGCCACTTTTCCACTGAAGTGTGGAGGGGAGAGAGTGTGTGATAGGAGTATGTGTGGGGGAGAGACAGAGATTAGTATGTGTTAGCAGAGTGAATGTGAGGAAAATGGTATGTGTGGGGGTGCGTGTGTCCATGTGCTGTCTCTAAGTTCAGAGAGTAGTGGGAAGTAGGGGTATAAGGGTGTAGTTGCGGAGTTGACTATTCACATTCCTGCCCCTCCTTGCTGTCAGTGTATCAGAAGCAGCAAGGTTGGGGGAGAGAGCAGGAGTTGGTGTTGGGAGCTGGATTAAAGCCATTTCCCAGCACCATCTCTGTGGTGCTGCCTGCCTACCTCCCTGCTGCTGGCTCTATCAGAGGCAGTGACATCTGCCCACAGTGGGCCCAGGCTTGCTGAGGGCGGGGGCTGCTCCATATGCTGTCTTCAGGCAGGGGCTGCTGCTGCAAAGCAGCCCATTATCTGTGGCTGTCGGGTTGGCTGGAACAGATGCTGCTCTAGCAGCAGCCTCTGTCTGTGGAGGGTCCCAGTTCCCTTGGGGGAACCCACATGGAAAAAGGGTGCTGGACCTGGCATGAGCTGTAAACCTCATTCCACGAGGAATACCACCTAATTCAATTTAGGGGCTTTATTCCGGAATCCCGTTTCAGTGCCGCGTGTAGACACGGGCAGTTACTTCCGGCTAGTCAATTTCTAAAATGGCGACCGGCCGGGAACATGCAAATCAAGCGCGGGATATTTAAATCCCGGGCTTGATTTGCAATTCCGGTCGCCCTCATTAGCCTCCCTAGATCGATCTAGGGGGCTAGTGTAGACGTACCCTTATTGACTAATTGTGTAGTCGATAGAACTTCTATTGAGTACACGGTTAGCTAATTACTTGCTTCTTAACATCCCTAGTGGGAAGCAACCAGTCCTGAGGCAGGAGGAAGGAGACACCCTCCCTTGCCCACATTAGCCCACATTTCCCACCCTGGATCTTCATAGCACAGCAGTCCTGCCCCTCTTCTCCTGCATTAGCAGCTGGTTTGCTCCTTTTTTCCTGTTGCCCAGGGAGAATAGGGTTCTGAGTTAATGGTTTGATACCCCACCGCAGTAGCATGCTTAGCTGTCTGAACTTCCCATAGCTTTGAAAGGGAAGGGGAACATGTCTGTGTAGTTGTATGCAGTGCAGCCAAACTCAAAACAGTAAAGTGGTCATGGTGGGCATTGTGTAATGCTGGAAGAGGCTAGTTATCTTACTATATATTTTGCAAATGGACAGATGCACATTTCTAAGTCTGTAGGTTCAAGAACTCCTCTTAAATGGTAGGAGCTAGGGCCTCCACGTTTAGTATGCAGCTTCCTCTGAAACTTAACTTAAAGCAAGGTCAGGGTTTGGTTGTGCCAGGACAATGTGATGTGCCTGGAATTTGATTGTTTATCATAAAATGAAAAGGGAGGAATCTGGCAGGAGGGACAGTTAAACTGCAAAATGACTACAAGGGGCATTAAGGGGCCAAAGATGGGCACTGGGACAGCTATAACCCCATTGGACCAGCAGGAGTAGAGAAAGGGACAGCTATCTACTATCTATTTCAGTTTGTCGGTCCTCCAGCTCTAGCCAGTCGGATATGACCCCCCTCCCTCCTCTTCACTGGTGTCTAGCTGACCAGGCACACTCTGCTGTTTTTCTATTCTTCCCTGGCCTTGGCTTTCTGAGTTATAATTTATTAACCTTTTTTCATGCCTTTGGTATGTTATCATTAGTACAATGCAATTTTTTGTACTCAAGGCCATCATAAGGCCCAACTTTGCCTAGAAACCATATTGCTTATGAATATGTATGTAACCTGTGGAATGTGTGTGAGGTGTGAATGAGAAATACCCAACCAAAAAGGCAGTTTAGGGTCTGTGACCTTTTAAGGCAGACAAAGACCCTGCAAGAAGATAAATTAACTGAGAAGCGGCCAGAAAATCACTCTTGCTTCCCTCTCCCTCTTGGACAAGATGTAACATCACAGCAGAAAACTGGGACAGGCCCGGGAGAAGTAAAGCCTCCTGTAGATCCGAAGGGATCTCCCAAGGAACATCATGGTCGAGTCTCTGGGAAGCTGACACCTGGCCAGCATTCTAGCCACCAGTGAAATAAAAAGTAATCTATACCGCACTTGCAGCCTGCCTCCAAATTGCCAGCATGAATGTGAAGTTTGTGTGTGAGTATCACCTTACTCTTAAGAATCTGTGCCAATAAACAACCCCAAAAGCAATACTGCTCCAGCCCACCCTTTGTCCGTGTTGGTTCCTCAGAAGGTCTGAGGAAGTGCCACAGCAGCCACGGAACATACACCCCTACACCAGCTGTGCCTGCTGCCATGGTCCTGGACAGGCGCTTCTCACCCGGTCCCACGCTGCTGCAGTGAGTGGGCTGAGGTTGTCCTCTCCACGGGGAAGCTTGCAACTCTAGCCCTACTGCAGAACAATGATTTAAATGAGAAAAACAAAAGTTATTTAAGGACCTGAGCAATGCTGGGTACATCTTCTAGTGGTGACATAACAAACAGCAGTGTCTACACTGATGCTTTGTTGCTTTAACTTGGTCGCAAAAAGCTCTTTGAGGTGGTTTTATTAAGTTAGCAAAATTCTCCTGTCTTACCAACGAAAGTATCATGGTAATGTGTATGCATTCATGGAGATATTAAGGTTGGTAATGCTTAGGATGATAGTGGTGGCTTTTTTTGTTGAGCAAAAAAAAAAAAGTCCGCCATTTCCTCTACTCTGCTGTAGAAGAAATATGCCTAAGACTAGAGCTGGATGTTGCATTTTGCGCTTTATCTGTGAGAAGAAAGACAGGGGAGGGAGAAGAACAGTTGGGTAGAGGTTCAGAGACTTGCTCAGCAATTAGAGTAGATAGCATGGCTCCAGCACAAAAAGGAAACTTCTAGAACAATTATTGTCAGAGATGCCTATAGCTCTTACTTCTGAATCTCACACTTGTCATATTGCATTTTTTCCCCCAGTCTGTTAACTTGCGGAGGGTGAATGTTGTTGTATTGCTGGAAGTGGAATATTTGGCTTTCCTCTTTTGTATCTTGGCCCAGAAAATCCTATTAAAATCTGTAGTGTTTCTGTGCAAAAATGCGCATTGATTCTTTAATAACAACAGTTGAACATTCTTAAAGAATGTATCGTAGCAAAGAGCAATCTTGTACAACAATGAAACATTCAAAATGACACAGCAAGGTGGGATTCGAGTTAAAATCAAGTCTAGATGCCTTGCCTCTCTGCTTTTTCCTGTTTCAAATCTTCTGGTTTTGAGTGGCAAAGTTCAGTTATTAGGCTCATTAGATGGCTCAAAAGAGCTGAGCCTCCCCGTGCAGTTGTTCTTACTGCACTGAATTGGGTCTGTGGGGGGAATGAATTTTGGAAGCACTGCTGTGGGGGTACAGCCGAGAGGAGTTGCTGGTGTTCCCGGTGTCCTTTATTATCCAGAGATTGCAGAATATGTCTGGGACCTAATTCACAGCTCAGCATTGTCTGTACCCCTATCAGTAGCTTGTCTTGTAACAGAGCATTCTAGCTTCCAAGATTTGCATCTGTGTCTCCCTTTCTTTTTCAGTAGTTTTTCTTGCTATGGTTACATTTTTCTTGGCCATGGTGACACTGTCTTAGGCTACTTAAACAATCTTCCTGGAGAGACCTCCCCACCACTCCCTCAAGTACAGCCTGTATTTTTTGGCCCCCATTTTCATTTTTTGTTTGTGACTTTGTAGTGAGGTATGTGAACATATCCTGAGTTTACTGTTCCTTCGTCCTGTTCAGCTATTGATACAGGACCTGTCCTTGATGATCTGGTGGTTTTTGGTGTCTTCGTTGTGGGAATAGGAGAAAAACACAAGTAATCGTGGTTTTGTTCCAAAAGAGAATGTGATGATTTTAATACACAGTTTTGACTCCCCCCTCCCATCTCTGAGACATCCCTAAGACTGGGAAGTGGTAGGTGCGTAAAGAGGCTATAGTGGGATTTCTGTCTTGCAGGATATGCTAGGTTTTGCCATTGTGGCTTAGAGATGTGGGGTGAGAATTTAGTTCTCAGTTTGGCTGCGTCTAGACTGGGAAGATTTTGCGCAAAAGCTTCTGCTTTTGCGCAAAATCTTGCCGCCTGTCTACACTGGCTGCGAGTATTTGTGCAAGAACACTGACCTTGTACTGTACAAAATCAGTGCTGCTTGCGCAAATACTCTGATGCTCCCGCTCAGGGATAAGCCCTCTTGCGCAAGTATCCTTGTGCAAGAGGGCCAGTGTAGACAGCAAGTTAATTTCTTGCGCAAGAAAGCCCGATGGCTAAAATGGCCATCGGAGCTTTCTTGCGCAAGAGAGCGTCTACATTGGCATGAATGCTTTTGCACAAAAGATGTGTTTTGCACAAAAGCATTGGTGCCAGTGTAGATGCTCTCTTGCGCAAATACAAAGTTTTTCCGTTAAAAGTATTTGCGCAAAATCATGCCAGTCTAGACACAGCCCGAGAGTTTGCAGATTTGCTTACAAGGTATCAGAGAGCTGCATGTGGGCACCTAGCATGTTAGCTGGATAGTAATGCCTGCTTTAGCCCCTTTGGGCTTTGTTTTAGGCTGCACTAGTATGGTATTGCCTTTATTTGCTTTTCAGTCAAGAAAGAGTCTGGTAAATACACAGTTTTGTTTGACATTGGGAAATGTAAATAGTTGTTTCTCTCAAATGATTTGTTGCCAATTCTAAGGCCTCACCCAAGAAACCCAACCCCCCTCCCCTGAAGTCCCAGAAACCTAGTTAGAAATACTAACACAGTTCCTTGTTAGATACTAATTTCAAATGAGTTTTTATTAAAATAGTTTAAGGATTCAATCACACTGAATTCTTGCTTTTTTTGGAGATATTTTCTTAAAATCCACTGAATAAAATGACTGTTATAATGCAAGGTAGTGACATGACTTTTTTTTCTTAATTCACAGCATTTAAATATCAAGACACTGACAGATGATATGGTAAGACTATTTAAATTTTGCTTCTGCTGTGTTTGGTGACTAACCCAGTATCTTCCGGAACTTTAACATTAGCTTAGCTTCAGTGCTGCTAGAAACTGGCATTAAACTGTTTTTAATACTGCCAGTTTGACTGAAAAGCAAAAATATAACTGATAAAATCCAACTAAACTGGGAAAACGGTTTACTGGTTTGATATGTCTAAATGCATCCAGTAAAAATCTCAGCATTGTTCATTGGTTTTGAAATTGCTGCACTCGGTACCAATTGCCAATGCTTCATTGGGTGACTAGTATTGTTGTCTGAAACAAACCTCGTAATAGATGTAGTAATCACATTTGAGGTGTGCAAAAATTGGGTTAACCAGCTAGGGCAGCAAGGCTTGATAAAATAGTGCTTAATATTAACTTGTGCTTTTTTTGTTTAACTTTCTGTGAATGGGTGCTCCACTAACTGCTAAGGTAATATGAGCAGTGGAAGAAGAGGACCAAGAAGTAAAAGAACCGACCCATTGAAATATGATTGCCAAACCTCTTTCTGAAGCTTTCCAAATAATTGAACCTGGCTTGCAAGTCATTAGTGAAGATTATCCTGACAGGGAATGCAACTAAAAATTGTTTAGAGGAATTGATAATATAATGACTTGATACAAGAAATGTATTAAGAAAAAGGAAAGTAAACCAGCAATCTCTAGATGATTTTTTTTTTTTTAAATTCAGGAGGATTATCAAGAGGAGCACCTAGTAATCCACCCTTTGACTCCATTCGCCTCTACCAAGTTTTGCAATCATCATTGCTGAAAGTAGTAGTATTTTGTTGGTTTAAAATATACATTGCTAATGTATATAATACCTTTTGTCTGTCACAAAACATTTCCTTGGAACCTACCACCTACCCCCTTTACATTTGATTCTTATGGGAAAACTGGATTAGTTTAAAAATATTTTGCTTAAAGTTGTATTTTTCAGGAACATAACTCCAAGGTTAAGTGAGGAGTTACTGTACTGGAGTTAGCAGGGGGTGTCTGGGGTGAAATGTTATGGTCTGTGATATATAGGAAGTCGTCATAGATGGCATTATAGCTCTTTTGGCTGTTTGACCATAAATCTATATATAGAAATATCCAGGGCTTGACAAACCCCGGCGAGAGCTACTCGCCAGCCCCACGCTGCACATGCGCCAGACTGGCACTGCGCATGCGCGACGCGCCGGTGAATGGGGCGCACGGAGCGACCGGCTGAAATCTGCTCACCACGGGCGAGTAGATTCAGCGGTTTGTTGAGCCCTGGAAATATCTATCAGGCTTGTGAACCTCTGTCTGTACTTTGTCACTCTCAAGTGGAAGGATGCATACTTACATATTTCCATCTTTAAATGCTATGGTAAGCATCAGATTTTCATAGCACAAGACCAGAACTGAGATTGTTCCTCCTTGAGTTAATTTCAGTTCAGATGAAATGGATAATTAATCAAAAATAGGTCTGCAGCTAGGGCCCCTTGATTTCAAAAACGGAAACTTTAAACATTAAGGGAACTAGGGGTCGGTGCCCCCTGCTCACTACACTTGCCAATCTCCCTTTCTAGGGGTAGCAACCCCGGCTACCACCGAGGGCTAAGTTGAGGTGTAGCAGCCCTGGCTTGTCCCGGCGCTCCCCCTTCCAGACACTGCGGGGGAAGGGAGCGGAGTGTTGGGACAGATTGAGGCTGGCCCAGCTCTCTCCCTCTGGTGGCGAGGAGGAACAGTGTGCAGCGCCCTGCCCTCTCCCTCTGGCTACTGGAGAGGGGAGAGGCCGTGCGGCTCTTGTGCCCCTTGCTCTCCAAATCACTGGCGACATCAGACATGTCCTGCTTGTCCCCATCCCCTCACCTGAGCCTTTGCGAGGCTCTGCAGCTACCGTTCACCCCTGCTCCACGGAGGCCACGCGACTCTTGTGCTCCCCTTTCCCACACCTGAGCTCCCGCTCCCTGTACCCGAGGCCCCGCAAGGCTGTGCAGCTCCCTTGCACTCCCCACCTCTTCCTTCGGCTCCTGCACATCTCCCTCCCTGTTACCCGGAGAGCTGAGGTAATAAATTGCTGTGCTGGGCAATTTAATTAAAGCCTAAGGTGCCCTCCCACAGAAGCCAGATTCGGCCTGGTATCCTGTATCTATCACCAGGGAAACGCTTTGAAAAATACTAAACGACAAGAATTTAGGGCCAAACCATATATTTTAGAAATAAAGAGCAAATATCAGCAAACAGTACCCAAACAGCAACGTCCCACCCTATCCCTGGAAAAGAAGATGATAGACAGATCCCATACACATGAGGAAATACATTACATAGACTTCGGCGATTGGGGTTGATGTCCGTGACCTGCTACCTCGTGGCTAGTGGAAAGCCTTGAGGGAGGACAACGGAGCGGTCCCTCGATGTCCGGACCTCGCCTCCTGCGAGTTGACGCCTCTGGGAAATACCGGATCGTGTCCGAGTATTATTTAAGCAAGACAGTTTATAATCCCATAGTCTTTCAGTGGTGACAGGAAAAGGCTTCCCTCATTCCTTAATGGCACTGGACTCTGGGCAGTCTTGTCAGAACGCAGGCTGGAACCTGTTCTCCTCGGGACAGACGAAGACGACGGACAGGAAGTTGACTCAGAGACAACGCATAGACAGGACATGAGGAAGAACAAAGAACACGAATGTTCCTTGACAGGAGTTTATAAACCCTTTTGAGCGGGAAACCTTAAGAGAGGGAAGGGTGCAAACCTTGAGGGCTGAGTGCATAACATCTAAGTGTCTGGTGCAAAAGGTTGAATGCGCACGCAAACAATTAGGGCTGTGTGCACAAATTAGTGCGGAGTGCACAGGAGTAGAGCTGAGTGCACAACCTTCTTCTTGCTGTAATTGGCGGGAAAAGGGTGAGGAACCTCCCCGACTCCATTTTGTATATCAACTCTATACCCAGGCAACATCCCCCATCTCCCTTCACCTGAGTCTCTGCAGCTCCTGCACGCCACCTCCCTCCATCCAAGCCCCCATAAGGTTGTGCAGCTCCCACATTTTCCCCCCTTTCAAGCCCCTGAAGGTCGCATGGTTCCCCCTTCCCCTGTGCGTGCCTTCCCAAACCCCTGAGAGATCACACAGCTTCCATGCGCCCCCCTGCCCCTCACCTGAGTCCCCAAGTGTCCCATGCATCCTCTTCACCCCCCACCTGAGCTCCCCAGCTCCTGCATGCGTCTTCTCCCCTGCAGAGGAGCCACACGTTTCAGTTTAACTTCCGGCAGCCCCAACCCACGTGGTGGTTGCAAGAGGGACGCTCAGGGGCCGGTGGCATGTGGGGGAAGAGTTAACCACCAGCCCATGCGGTGTGGAGTTGGCTGCGGGGGGAGGGTTTAAACCCCAGCCCATATAGTGTGGAGCCGATAGAGGATCATGGGCAGGGAGAGCGCAAAGGAGGGCAGCCATGGGGCCTCTCCCTGGAGCACCGTGGGAGGAGGGAGCTGCATCCCCTGAGAGCCACACAGCTTGTGCCTCCCTGCTGTCCCAGGCTCACTGGGGCAGGTTGAAGAAGGGAGCAGGCTGCACGGCTCCCATAGAACATGGGGAAGAGGAGGGGGGCTGCAGGACACAGAGTGGCACATGTCGTCACTCTGTGGTCCAGCAGGAAAAACCTTTTTATAGTACAGTAAGACTAGTTATTCAATCCTAAAATATGAATGGGGAAGAAGTTTGGAGTTATTTAAGTAAAAGTTGTCGAAATTTTCTGAAACTTGCATCCCAAGCAAGAGGCAAAAAGTTACAGGAAAGGGTTGCATATCAAACTGGATGAACAAGCATACGAACAGCTGAGTAAGAAAAAGCTGAAAGTCTAGAAACAATGCAAGGTGGGATGAATTAGTATGGAAAGTTACTTTGTTAGATGTCAAGGAATGTGGGGAATCAAGTGCAACTGCCATTCTTCAGATGCATTAGGCAAGGTGTTTCTGTTAGAGATAGGATGTGTTTGTACAAGGCACTGGTGAGACCTCACCTGGAATTCTCTGTGCAGCTCTGGTTTCCTAGGTGTAAGAAACCTGAACTCAAATTGTGACACATGAAGAGAAGGGCTATCAGGGTGACTAGAGGAATGGAGAACCTACCTTATGAGAGACTTACGGAGTTTGACTTGTTTAGTGTAGCAAAATGGAGACTGAGGGGCGATATGATTGCTATCAATAAATGGAGGAAGGGAAAGGGGTTATTAAATTGGCACAAGAACAAATGGATATAAATTATCCAACAAGTTTAGGGTTGAAATTAGTCAGGGTTCTAACAATCAGAGGAGTGAAGTTCTGGAACAGCATTCCAAGAGGAATAGTAGGGGCTAACAATCTTAGTTTTAAGATTGTACTTGATAGCTAATAGAGTGGGAAGGGTGGTGAAGTTTCCTGCAATGGTGTATTGCTTACCCTCATCTGTTAGCAAGTATGTTGAATGACTAGAGACTGGATGGAGAGGGCTCTCTATTACTAAAGAGCAGTGTTTCCCAATTTTATTTGGCCATAATTAATTAATAATATTAATTATTTTTTAAGTCATAAAATGTTGTTGTAATGGATTTTTCTCGCAGAACCCTTATTTTCACTTTGCGGCACCCCGGGGTTCCACGGAACACCATTTGGGAAACACTGCTAAAGAGAATTCTTTCCCAGGTGTGTGGATGGTGGGTTTTGTCCACATGCTCAGAGTCTAAGTGATCACTGTATCTATGGTTGGGAAAGCATTTTTCCCCGTGTCAGACTGGAGACATCCTGTTGGTTTTTCACCTTCCTTTGCAGTAAGGAACATGGATCACTTGTGGGTTTGAACTAGAATAAATAGATTCTCTAACTTAAAATTGCTAAATCAAGGCTTGAGGATTTCAGTAACACAGAGATTATAGGCCTACTGCCACCAAGCTGTGTGAGGTTCTGTGGCTTGCAGTGGGCAGGAGGTCCTAATTGATCTTTTGTCTTCCTTGGGACTCAAGATACCTTGAGACAAATCAACCGTTTGTTCATGCTTAATTAGTAGAGTTGATAGGCATGCTTCTAGATTCTAGGTCAGTGAGAGACCTTGTGGGAGACTTAAAACAATGAGTCTTTCCCCCCCTTCTGTTAGAGCTCCAGTCTGGACTAAGAGTATTACTGAAAGTACGTTTGAACTTTTTGGAAAATATGGCCTTTTGCATTGATGTGATGTTGTGCTTTTTGCAGATCTAGAGGAAGTTATTATTCCCCTTTATTCAGCACTGGTGAGGCCACATCTGGAGTATTGCATCCAGTTCTGGGCCCCCCCACTACACAAAGGATGTGGATGCATTAGAGAGGATTCAGCGGTGGGCAACCAAAATTATTAGGGGGCTGGAGCACATGACCTACTAGGAGAGGCTGAGGGATTTGGGCTTGTTTAGTTGGAAGAAGAGATGAGTAAGGGGGGATCTGATAGCAGCCTTCAACTTCCTGAAGGGAGGTTCCAAAGAGGATGGAGAGAGGCTGTTCCCAGTAGTGATTGATGGCAGAACAAGGAGCAATGATCTTAAGTTATAGTGGGGGAGGTTTACATTTTTCCTAATACCCAACCATTTCCCTAGGAGGGTGGTGAAGTACTGGAATGGGTTACCGAGGGAGGTGGAAATCCCTAGAGGTTTTTAAGTTCTGGCTTGACAAAGCCCTGGCTGGGTTGATTTAGTTGGGATTAGTCCTGCTTTGGGCAGGGGCCTGGACTTGATGACCTACTGATGTCTTTTCCAGCCCTAGGATTTTATGATTCTATGAAAGACGATGTTGTTTGGGGTCAGTCTACCAGCCACACAGATACAGCATTAAGCTGCCAGTGCTTGTTCACATAAATGTCCTTCTTTCTACTACTTGGGAAAGATTTTCTGTTAGTGGTGATGTTTGTGTTTCCAGTTCATTCAAACATGCTGACAGTTGCCTCCAAACTAAGTTTGTGAGAGGATGCTTTTTTTTGGGGGGAGGGGAGGTAGGGGTTAAAGGGCTTCAGCTCCTACCTGAATTTTATACCAGGGGTCAACTTATTCTAGCCCCAGATAAAACTGTTAACTGCATTACAGCTTGAGTGTGATATGTGGTGAATTCGGAAGCTAGGAACAGCACATCCTTTGCCCCAGAGAGTTTGTTAATAGAGGCAGGGTGATGAAAATAACAAAAGGCTTGTCATTAATGTAAACTAAGGATAATTAGATGATCCCCAGTCCATTCAGATATTCCAGTCAAAAGATAGGAAACTAAGGGAATAAATGGTGAGAATGGAGAGAGATGTACCCCTTGGGTCTGTATTGCCCAACACATTCTAGATCTGGGAAAAAGAGGAAAGAGTGAGCTGGCAAAATAGGCAGATGATACAGAATGTATTTAACATAACTAAGCGAAAAGCAGACTGCAAAGAGCTACAAAGAGATTTAATAAAACTGGGTGAATGGGCAACACAGTGTCAGATGAAATTAATTGTTGATAAATGTGGAGTGATCACATGTCAAAATATAATCCCCAAATAGACATATGAAATGAGTCTAAACTAGCTGAACCCATCAATGAAGAGATCTTGGATTCATTGTAGATAGCTGTCTGAAAAGATTTGCTCTATGTTTAATGACAATAAAAGAATACCTAGCAGAATATTGGGACACAGTATGGTACTGTCATTTTATCTATCCATCCCTACCTCCCCACATATCAAATACTGTGTGCAGATTTGATCACCCCATCTCAAAATAGATAAATTGGATTTAGAAAAGGTACATAGAAATTATTAGGAGTACTGAACCCATTTCAAATGAGAAGAGATTAAAAAGACTGGGACTTCTCAGTATGGAAAAGAGATGACCGATGGGGAAGATATGACAGAGGTCTTTAAAATCATTGAATAAGGAAGTGATATTTATTCCTTGAAATAACACAAGGAATTTTAATTCCTAGCTCGTTTAATAACACAAGAACTAGGAGCCACTTAATGAAATTAATAGGCAGTAGATTTAAAACAAAAATATTTCTTCCTAGACAACCTGTGGAACTCATTGCTAGAGGATGTTGGGAAGGTCAAAACTATAATGGGGTTCCAAAAAGAAATATATATTCTTTATGAACTTAGGTGCCTCAATGCTTCCGACATCACCTCTGTTTGCCAGAAGTTGGAAATGGGTGACAGCCACTGATGGGATGAATCATGTAAAAGTTATGTTCATACTCTCTGTAGCACTGGACATTCATTACTGTCAGAAGATGGCATACTGGGCTAGACGGACCTTTGGTCTGACTCAGTGCGCCATTCTGATGTTCTTACATAGAACCTCTGCTGTAACCTGCTAGGTCCCACTCCCTTCTCAGAGCTGAGATAGAGCTTAGGAGTTCCCATAGGATGTCTCTCTATGCAGAGTTAGTAAGAAAGTAAGAATATATATTAGGTTTAACTTTTTAACAGAGTCCCTTAAGTGACTTGTCAGAACATGTTGCTGTTGCTGCTGAGTGGGTCTAATGTTTGTTTTTCTGTTATATAGGAATTAGATATAGGGCTTCTGTCAGCTAACTACAAAATTATCTGCCTGAAACTAGTTTTCAAGTGCCTAATTTGCCACTGGAGTCATGGTTAAAGTTGCTTCCCCTACCTTGCCTCGCAACCAAAATCTGAAATGGTGTCACCACAGGGGAGCACATCTGGCTCATCAGCATACCCAAGGTTGATGGTATCTAGTAGAATTCCAGCAACACATAATAGAACATGGAGCCATTTGCTTGCTTGAAGTTATTTCTGCTTCTAATCCAAGTTGACAGACACCTGCTAGTAGTATTATCTCCTTCCCAGTCCCTGTTTTTAAAGAAGCCATGCTCCTATTGGAATGTCTTGTTAATCATTGCAGCAATTCTAATACTAGTACACTTAACTGGGGTTCTGAATAATGTAGTGGTTTATTTCAGCAGAAAATGCTTTCTTTCTCACAAATAGTCGTTCAAGAATTCGGACCTTCAGAGAATTTTTCAAAATCATCTAATGATCCCTTCTGTTAGAGACCTGTTTATGCCCACTCTAAGTAAATGAAATCCCTCATTTCACTCTGGAGGGGGATGAATCCTGGAAACTTCTGGCTACTTAATGGTACTCAAAATCGTTTTTGATTTGATGAGACAGGAATGTACTCTACCAAGTTTTCTGCCATCTCTTTTAATCCTCAAGATTGTCAGTAAAACAAAATATGACGAAATTTAAGTTGTATGTGCAGCAGTTATGATACTTGGTGATGGCACGCACATCAGTTTAACTACCAATTAAGCTATTGAAGGCTTTGTCTACACTGTCAAGTTTTGTTGAGGAAAAGTGCCTTTGGCGGAAAAACTGCATGAGTGTTTCCACTTCAATGTGACTTCTGTGAGGAAAAACACCCATTTTTGTTGACAAATTTCCAGCTTTGAGGGGCTTGTTTCCTTTTCTTCTCCCTTTGACGTCGATTGGCATTCACTAAAGACACCTCAAGGCATTTTGTCACTGATGATGGCCTTCAAGAAGTGGCCCACAATTCCAAATCAGCCACTCTGGTCAGCAGTTTGAACTCTGCTGCCCTGTAGCCAGGTGATGAGCTCCTTTGCAAGCCCCACAAAACTTAAAATCCCATTTCCTGATGACTGGCTTTTCTCCATGGGTTGACTGGAGAGGATAGTGACTGTCTGGTTTTATCCATATGGTTGTTGAGGCATTCGATGCAATGTACACCACATGGGGCTGACCTTAAAATCATGGTGTCTGAGCATCTGCACTGCCTCTCCCCCCTTGCTCTCTCCTTCCCTACTGGCTGGCTCAGTGTGCCGAAGTCTCATGGAAACTTCCTAGGTGCCCATGCCTGGCCATCCAACCAAACGCTCCTCATCTTGGACCCACACAGAGCTGTTGGATCTGATTATTGTATTTGGAGAAGAGTCTGTTTAGACCCAGCTGTGAAGGACCCATAGGAACTGGGGCTCATACAGGCATGTTTCTCGATCCTTGTGTGAAAAGGGGTATGAGTGGCACACGCTGCAGTTCAGAGCGAAGATTAAAGAACTCAGACAAGGATGTCATAAGGCCCATGAAGTGAACTGACACTCCAGTACTTTATAGAAATGGCAGTCTTCAATGAGGAACTGGACACTGTCCTTGGTGGTGACCGCATTTTTACTGCCAAGAGTCCTGTGGATACTTCAGAGGGCCCAGAGGCAGTAGATGACTGACCTAGACCAGTCAACCTTTTTTTTTCAACTGGGACCACCATGGCTGGGCCCGGCCGTTGGCGGCCATGTGGCACGTAGATCTGGGTGGCTGGGGGCTGGGCCCAGCCATTGGCGGCCACGTGGTCCGGGTGACCTACCAGGAAGACATCTGTGGCCCCCTTGGGGGTCGCAACCCACAGGTTGCGCACCACTGACCTAGACCAAAGAATGAAACTAAATGAAGAGATTGAAGTAGATGGGGACCAAGGGCTTCCCCCAGGGTTGCTTAGTGTGTCTGGCAGCCAGGAACTGTTATCCACTGCTGAGGAGCATAGCTACTCAGAGCAACTGCTTTTCAGGGACTAGGAAGCAGGGGATGCGATGCAGGGTAAGTGGGTGTGGCTTGTGGAGTGTAGGGCTGAGGGCATGGGTGTGAAGCTCACTGTGTTTCTGTGAGTTGCATGTAGTCCTGTGTAGCTAATCAACATGGCCAAGCATGGTGTTGACGCGACCTCTGATCTCAAGGGAATTCTGCAGAGAGGTTATCAAAAGTTTTCATGAGATACTTTCATTTTCTGTCAACGGTTCTATGGTAGTGCAGCTTTGTCGCCTCGCCTGTTGTAAGAAACTATCTTTCACCATACATCAATCACTTGTGTAGGAACCAAGGTGAAGTATAGGTGGGCTGCATCTATGGAGCAGGGTAAGAGCCACAAGCCTTTAAAAGTTGTGCCCTGGATTCCTTGCTTAGCCTTAGGAGAGACATGTGTACCAGAGTGATACTTGTTTGTGGAGAAGTATGGCATAATTAGAATTACGTTTGCGCAAAGGACATTTTCTGGCCTGGCTGGAATTTCTTTGGTCTGTATTCACAGCCGACAGCCACCCTCACTCATCATAGATCATGGTGCTTTCTGAGAGGCGTTCCTTGCAAGGGTCAGCAGAAAACTAAGTGGAAATGTTGGAAAAGAGGTTTGTAAGTGAAATTTTGCAATGTAGGACGCAATGTTAACAGACACCTTTTTTGTGCATTGTGCTGAACAGCAGAGACCTTGATGGCCCTGCCATAGACCACGTTGGAGAGGTTGCAACAGATAGAGTCACCATAAGAGAAACAGGAAATCTATGGTTTATGAAGTGTTAAATCAGTCAGTGAGTGCAGATGTCAGAAACAAGGCTTTGAAAGGGAGCTGTGCAACCACCAGGAAAAGGCTTTCTCCAGGGATGCCACAGAAGGCAGGGTCTCTTCTGAGGGTGGTGGAGGAACAGATGGAGATCCTCAAGTGTTTAGTCAAGCAGTAGACTGAGCCAACATGGGGTCACTCCCCTCTTTCCCCCCCCCGTAGAAGATTGAATAGTTTGTATCCAGCAACTCCCTCTCTGTGACCTCACATTTCAGTCTTTGGGGGTCCTCATTTTCCCATGCGCTCCATACCCTTTCCCAGATTTGCTTATAATCCTAGATCCAGATATATTTGAGTTGTAATCATTTGGTAGCACTTTCCTTACCAGCTATGGGGTGTTCTATTGCATTTCAGTGCACTGTTTTCTTATGGATTTAAGGCATACTTTTACAGTGGTTCAGTACTTTTATTTAGAGTTCAACAATCTCATATCAATCATTGCGATCGCATGTGCAGTCATTAAAGGCCAGTTGCTGACTAGGCATTGCATTAGCTAGGATGTTGTGTGCACGTGCAGTCTGGAAGCAACTGTAGCAGAGGTTTATTTCAGTGCCCTTCCTTTTCAAAGTGCACCCTCATTGCTTACATGGTGATAAGAGAGGAGCTCAAAAAGCTGCTAACAGCTCTAGCGATGTGAAAGGTTGACCGGTAAGCATCACTGTTAATGGTTGATATTTACTGGTTCTGGTTAACGGTTAACTGGAAGGGGCTCGAATAGCTCCTTACCTGCCAAGGGCAGAGGGTGCTCTAGTCCTGTGTGGGGCCCACAGTGGATGGGTTGCTCTGGTCATTTGGAGCAGCCCATGTCTGTGGTGGGCTTGGGGGCAGAGCGCTCCAACGCTGGGCTGTATTGGCTTCCTGCTCTCGTTCTGTTTAATCGGTTAAGTGGTTAAACATAATGTTTAACTGGTTAAACAATTAAATGGGATATTACATCCTTACACTAGTGTCTGTCTGCTCAAACTCTGCAGCCTCAGCATTCCAACCCTGAGCAAAGTGTTCCTGCTTAGATTCACACTAATTATGTAAAATGCAACACATCGCCATAACCATGGGAATACCGTCCTTATTGAGGCCTAGGTTGCAACAGAGACACCTCCGTCTCACTCAATCACCCAAAGGTGCATTTGACCATCATGCAGCACCTTCTCAGCCTATACTTAAAATGGCCTTCCCTGCTGTCCTGGTACCCAGTGTACAGTTTCATGAGCCAGGACTGCAAAGGGAAAATTTGGTCTCCCAACATCATAATGCACATTTCCACATTGCACACTGTAATGTTGTGATCTGGAAATAAAGTCCCCATCTGCATCTTTGTGTAAAGATCAGTGTTACTGAATATGTGTGATTCGTGCACTTTTCCAGACCACCCTTTGTTGATGTCTGTGAAATGCTCATGGTGATCTGCAAGCACCTACAGTTCCATCAAGAAGTATCCCTTCCTGTTCACGTAGTCAGGGGCAGGTGGGCTAGCGATAAAATCGGAATATGTCATCTATTGTTACCCACCTCCACAATTGAAAAATCCCATGTCCGCATAGCCAGTCAAAGTTATGCACATATCCCAGAGTTGCGCTCCTCCATAGAGAATATGATTTATTGCCCTGCATGCTTGGAGCAGTATAGCACTAATGAAAGATTTCCCCACTCCAAACTGATTTGCAACTGACCGGAAGCCATTGGGAATTGCCCACTTCCAAACAGCAGTCGCCACATGCTTCTTAACCAAGAGGGCAGCTCTCATTCTGGGTGTCCTTGCACTATAGATTGGGGGCCAGCTCAGCACACAGCTCCAGGAAAGTTGCTTTACATATCCTAAAGTTCTGTAGTCACTGGTCTTCATCCCACATCTGTATGATGATGCAATTTCCCACCAATCATTGCCCTTTTCTGTAGTACAAAAGTGCTGCTCTACTCTACACAGCTGTTCTGTGACTGCCAAATGCAATGACAGCCAAATGCTGCTATCCATATCCTGCATACTGTCAAACTCTTCTGAGTCTTCTTCCTCTGTCAGTAACTTCAAGATGATCTCTGTTGACATGCACAGTGTTCTCATAGCAGTTAACAGAGACTTGAGGGAAGTCCAGGATCCATTCTTTCTTGCTGCAGATGTTGGAGTGCACATCATAGAATACAGTTGGAAAAAAGGTGTGAAAATACGACGGAAGCCCCTAAACAAAGCGATTCCTATGGGATTTCTTGCATGGTCCCAAGATGCCCCATGTTCTGTTGCAAGCTCTCACAACACCTAATGAGTGATGGTGTCTCCAGACACTGTCTGATACATATCCACAATGCCTTGTTCCCCGTGTTGATAAGGGAGTTCCCAATGTGAACATGAGAGAGCTTTGGATATTTCACTATTTATTTCTGTGTACTGACGTTAGTTTCCTAGACAGAATTTGGTAGTGGAGACCTACCTTAACTCCAACTTATGTTTCAGGTAATGTTTCTGATTTCTTTAACTGAGTTCAGCATCTTTTTGTCTGACAGCTTGGGTGTTAGGTAGTTGAGTCTGGAAGACTATGTTCTGCTAAAATACAGAACATTCTGATTCATGGTTGAAAATCTTGAATTAGGCTTACTTATGAGGCAAACTAGAAATAGTTTTCAATGTGGGCGTCTCAAAATAATTTCTTCTAGTAGATGCATCTCTTTCTAATCACCCGGATCACGTCTTATAATGGAATAATTGCGTGCCATTCTTCAGTACAAGGGAAAGCTTTTCTCCCACTCTACTTGAACAAGATTTTAAAGGTACTAACGTATTTTCTCATTAATTCTCCCCCCCCCCCCGATATAAATTGTGTCCTAATACTGATGAAGCCTCCATTTGAACCTCTGTCTTCCTGTTGTTTGTATCATTTTCTGAGACAGCTTTCTTGATAGGTATTGCTTGGCTCAGAAAATGAGCACCATACAAGAAGTATAGAAAGTATCATCATAGCTCTCAGTGTATGGAATTTAGCCTCTGAAGGGGAACTATCTTGGAAGTATACAAGAGGTAATAAGCTGTGACATGGGTATTGCCAAGCAAGCACAGGTGGGCATACTACTTCTGTGTCTGACCAGCTTCTTAATACTTCATTGGCGATGTCTACACTGCACTGTTCTTCTGGAAAAAGCTATGCAAATTGCAAATTACGAACCAACGTTTACACTGGGCCAAGTGTGGGAACCCCCCCCCCCCCTTTTGGGAGCATCCCTTCTTCCTCATAAAACATAGTTTACAGGGATGCTGAAAAAGTGTGTCCTCTCTTCTGAAAAAAATTTCTGAAGAGCAGGCATATTCCCTGGATGTGGTGGAGTTTTTCCAGGATACCAGAGGTATCCTGGAAAAAACGCTGCAGTGTAGATGTAGCCATTGGATTTGATCATGTGTGGTCTCTTCGTAAGACAAACTTAAGATAAAGCTGAAGTTTCATGTAAGACCTGTTGATGACCTGAGACAAGTCTGTGGTTGTGTAAGAGAAGGATAAATGACACACAACATTCTCTACTATGGAGAAGATCACTCTGGCTTAACCAGGAGATGTCATAGAAAAAGTGGAAACTAGGTCAAATTATGAAGGATGAATAGAAACAAATAACACAAGTATGTAGGGCCAAAATTAGAAAAGCCACGGGGAAAAGTGAGATCAAACTAGTGAAAGACATGAAGGGTAAAAAGAAAACATCCTACAAATACATAAGAAGCAAGAGGAAGACCAAGGACAGGGTAGGACCATTTCTTAATAAAGAGGGGAAAAACAATAATGGATAATGTGGAAATGTCAGAGATGCTTAATGACTTTGTTTCTGTTTTCATCAAGAATATGGGTGCTGATTGGATGCCTTACACAGTGAATGCCAGTGAAAATGAGGCAGGTTCAGAAGTTAAAATAGGAAAAGAACAGGTTAAAGAGTACATAGGCCAGTTAGATGTCTTCAAATCACCAGGGCCTGGCGAAATGCCTCCTAGAGTACTCAAGGAGCTGACTGAGGAGAGATGAGCCATTAGCTGTTATCTTTGAAAAATAATGGAGGACAAGGGAAAGTCCAGAATATTGGAAAAGAGCAAATATATTACCCATCTATAAAAAGAGAAATAAGGACAACTTAGGAAACTACAGACTAGTCAGCTTAACTTCTGTGCCAGGAAAGATAATGGGTGCAAATAAATAATCCATTGTAGAGGACTTATACCTTCATCCTCCCACTTCCCTGGTCCTTTTCACATGACCAGAGAACAGCAATACTCAATGTCCAGAGATGCAAACAGTTATGTTTGTTGGAGTTTGCGTCCAGCAAGCATGCATCCAGTTTGCTTTCATTTTCCCCATTCCCTTGTTTTTTCCCCACTCACTTCCTGTTTGTCCCAAATATAGAGACATATTTTCATTTATGCCTTAACCAGTCATTTATACTGAAACTTAATTAACCAGTCCTAACATATATTGTAATGTGATCACTTAACGTGTTATACCACACTACTTTTTAATTATACAGGAGACCGAGACTATCAAAGAACCAGACAAAACCATACAGATAAACAATAGAGAGAGTGGATCCTTGCCAGACAGAAAACTATCTAAGTTTCATTGACTGGTTTGGAATATTCCTTTGTAGCAAAAATGTATATTTTAGTTAGTACTGGTTATAAGACTATAAGTGTGATGTATAATTTCATGTGTAATGACCTGATTATAAGTTCTGTAGCTTCTATTTCTCTCACCCTGTGTCTCATGATTAGATAATGTTACTATAAGGCCTTGCTCCCTGTTAGCATTACAAATTAAGTTGTACCCCTTGTCTGCGTCACAAACTAAGTTGTGTCTTTTAGTAATTATTGATCTTGTCAGAAACTGTACCATTGTGTGGTGTCAGTGGAGGGTGTGTGAGTGAAAGCCATCACAGATGCCCAGGTGATCAAGAAGAAGTGGAAACTTTGAAGATAATGAGGAAACAAGCATTGTGTCTTGAGGCTGGATTAAATTGGCAGCATTGACAACCTTGGAGACAGCATTGACAATTCTTGCAGAGATCCTCCCAAGAGTGAGCGACAACGATGGGCAGCCTGACAATCACCATCAAAGGATAACTCCCCAAAACACAGATGAACACCTCCTAAGGGTGGATGACAGCATGACATTACAATATCCATAGACCCAAATGGGAACTTATATTTCTTCGAGTGGTGTCCCTGTGGGTGCTCCACTCAGGTCTCGGTGCGTCCCTGCACCGGCGATCGGAGAGTTTTGCATAGCAGTGCCCCTCGCGCCGCGCCTGCGCACTCAGCCTCCACTGCGCACTCAGCCTCCACGCCCCCCGGAGGCCCGTGGAGCGCGTGCGCCCAGCATGAGTCTTTTCAGTTCCTTTTCAACCGTCCCTGGCTGAAGATGGAGCTCAGCAGTACTCTTCCTCCTGAGGGAGGAAAAAGTCCATTCTTAGTTAATTCTACCCCTGTTACCTCATAGTTTAGTTAGTTTATCCTTTCTTTAACTGCGAAAAGAACGGGGGAAAAAAATGTGGCAGCTGCAGACATGGCGGCTTCTCCTCTGCCACAATGCCGGGCTCTCCCGGCTTCAAGAAATGCGATTGCTGCAGAGACTCTATGTCTTTGTCTGATGGCCATGCCTCATGTGTCAGATCCCTGAGGGAGTCTCACATGGCTCACAAATGCCTGCATTGCCAGAGCATGTCAGCAAGGGCGAGAAAAGACTGCAAAGCGCGGCTTAAAGCAATCCTCTGGGAAAAGTCTCTTCTCTCACCAAGGGACAAACCAGAGGACACGCGGGTGTAGCAAATGCCCTCCTCCAGGGCAGCCTTAGCACCCCACAAAGGCTCTCAAGCCTCAAGGGCTTCCCTGGTACTCTCCATGTCCGAGCTGCCTAGAGCCTCTCGTTCCCCGTTGCCATCAGTGTCTGGTACCACGGAGAAACGCAAGCCAGTACCAGCCAGCAGGGCTGAGGCACAAACGAAACATGCCGCTTTATCAGGCGATAACAAGGCAGAGGCTTCAGACAAGCTACACATGCCTCCACCATTAGCTCCAGTGAGCTCCTCCTCTGCACCTAATTTAACTGGGGCAGAGTGATCATGACCTGTGCTGCGAAAGATGAGGCACCTACAAAAATCTCCTCAGCCAGACTCTCACCTCGCTTCATGGTGCAGGGGCACTCTAACACCCCTCACAGTGGCCAGCACTCACCTATACCTCCATACCTGGGCTCTGACTATGGTAGTGGGCATAGGAGCAGGTTTTCACCACACCATTCCTCCTCTGCCCCCTCACTACCCTCCTGGCATTCATACAGGGATTACTCCCTTCAACAACACTCCATGTGGCACAGCCAGCCATGGATGTATCCTCCATTTCAACTCCCTCCTCAGTGGAGTTCCTGGGATACATGGCAGGCACATCGACCACCACCCTCTCACACCTATCAACCAAGGCACCCAGCCTCTACTTCTAGGCAACACCGCACCTCTAGGCGCTCACCCTCAATATCTGCACGCTCCTCACCACCTCACCCACCCTCAGTAAATTCTCAGGTGGGTTCCACTGAGCATGATGACCTACCTCAGTCCAACTCAGAGACTTCTTCTCATGGGTCCAGACCTAAGCAGAGCGAAGCAGTCTTTCAGATTTCGCCTTCTCCCCCAGCGGATGATCTGAAACATTTTCAAGAACTTTTCAAATGGGTAGCACAGTCACAAGATATTACTCTACAAGAGGTGCAGGATAAACAATATAAATTACTTGCCATATTGCAGTCCTCAGTATCCTCCAAAATATCTTTGCCTATCAATGAAGCTATTCTCGAACCTTCAGATGCTTTGTGGCAAAATCCAGCCTCTCTCCCGCCTACAAACCATAGGGCGGACAGAAAATACTTTGTCCCCGCAAGGGACAAGGACTTTCTATTTGCCCACCCGCAGCCGAATTTGCTGGTGGTAGACTCTGTGAACCACAGGGCAAAACCCCCACAATTTAAATGTACGCCCCGTGACAGGGAGCATAAACGCTTAGACACCTTGGGCCACAAAGTATACTCCTCGGCCACATTGCAATTCTGTGTATCTAATTATACAGCATTGTTGGCCAATTATTCCAAATTATAGGATCTCCTTCAAGATCTCCCTGAAAGCAAACACCCTCTCCTTCAATCCATCATGAGGGAGGGCTTATCTATAGCAAAAACAGCTCTTCAGGCCACTATGGATGTCGCAGACACTGCGGCCAGAACCACAGCCACGGCCATAGTTATGCGCGGGGCCTCCTGGCTACAATCATTGGGGGGTCCCAAAAGAATTGCAAGCAAAGGTGAATGATCTCCCCTTTGATAGGAAACTATTTGCTTCAAAAACAGATGAGATCCTTCACTCTATGAAGGGCTCTTGCACGACCTTACGTACCCTGGGGATGTACACCCCTCCCAAGAAGGAACGCAAATTTACTCCTTATCAGAAACCGAGGGGTTATAGTTACAATTACAATCACTATAGACAGCAACACAGGCCATGCGATAACAGACCCAAGCAACTCCCTAATAGGAGGAAGAACCACCAAAACCAGTCCTCCGCAAACTAGTTCACCTCTGGCAAACAGCAAATTTGAAGTTTTGGTCAGGGGTCTGAGCGACCATCCCACATCCCCAGTGCAGTCCAATGTCATCTTCGGTCACCGCCTGAGGCTTTTCTACCACCAGTGGGCCCTAATTACTACAGACAAATGGGTCCTAGAAGTCGGGCTACACAATCCCCTTTACTTCCATGCCCCCTTCCCATCTCTCCACCCCGTCCCTCTTGAGGGACCCCTCTCACGAACCTCTGTTACGGGCGGAGATCCTGAAGCTTCTTGCTGTAGGAGCAGTGGAACCCGTACCCGAACAACATCGCGGGAAGGGGTTCTATTCCAATTACTTCCTCTCAGCCAAAAAATCAGGGGGCTGGAGACTGATCTTAGACCTCAGGAACCTCAGCAAGTTTATTCGAAACTCAAAATTCAGAATGGTGACCTTAGCAACAATAATACCTGCACTGGACAAGGGGGACTGGTTCTCAGCCCTCGACGTACAGGATGCATATTTTCATGTGACTATACACCAGTCCCACAGAAGATTCCTCAGATTTGTGGTGGGACAGGATCATTACCAGTATACTGTCCTCCCCTTTGGCCTTTCTACAGCCCCTCATGTGTTTTCAAAGACCCTGGCCATGGTCACAGCGTTTTTCAGAAGTCAGAACGTTATTACCTTTCCTTACCTGGATGACTGCCTAATCAAGGGCCTCACCCATTGCCAAATCACTATCCTGACAACCACCACCAGGGAAAGTTTTTTGCATCTGGGCTTGCTTATCAACATACAAAAATCCACCCTACAACCCACGCAAAAGATAGAATTAATTGGGGCATTACTAGATTCAGTCACAGCGAGAGCCTACCTTCCGCTGCAAAGATTCACCACAATCTGCGACCTTGCCCAACAGGTCTGACAGGCCCCTTTATCCATGGTCCGCACGTACCGACAGCTGGTAGGCCATATGGCGGCTACGACCTTCGTGCGTTGCCTACAGCATTGGCTTGCAAACAGCTATATACCAGCCCGATGCAGCATGGCCAAACACCTCTCACCTTCTCCAATGGTATTACAGTCCCTAGACTGGTGGACATCCCCGCACAACCTTCTCACCGGTGTACCCTTCCACCGACCAGACCCCTCAGTTACTATAACAACAGATGCATCCCTCACGGGATGGGGAGCCCACTTCAGGTCAGCATCAATACAGGGCACATGGACCCAGCACGAGAGACACCTCCATATCTATATCATGGAGCTCAGAGCCATTCGCAAGGCGTGCGCCCACTTTTTGCCTCTTATAAAGGGCAGAACGATTTGTGTCCTCATGGACAACACACCATCCATGTTTTATATCAACCGTCGGGGGGTGCCCAATCTCTCTCTGTGCTGAGGCAGTCAAATTTTGGAATTGGTGCATCAGGAATCACTTAACGCCAATGGCAATGTACATTCCAGGAGAACAGAATGTCAGGGTCGACAGACTGAGCAGGCATTTCTCAGATCAGCAGAGTGGGAGATCAGTACCAACGTCCTTCTCACAATCTTCTGCAAATGGGTCTTCCCGACCATAGACCTCTTCGCAACACTGCACAACCACAAGTGTCACAGATTCTGCTCTTGGGCAGGACTAGGCAAGAGGTCGGAAGGGGACGCTTTCACCATCAGCTGGACAGCTCCTCTTCTTTATGCCTTCCCACCATTCCCACCCATCTCCAGAGTGATCAACAAGATTCGATCCGATTGGGCCAGGGTAATCCTGATAGCCCCAGCATGGCCAAAACAACCGTGGTTTCCTTACCTATTCTACCTGTCCATGGACCAACCGATCCCTCTCCCCGGCGTTGCCGAATCTCCTCACACAACGCACGGTACTATACACCACCTCAGTATCAAAACCATGAAACTTACAGCTCGGCTCCTCAATGGTTCCAGAATGAAGAACTTACATGCTCAGACAGGGTCAAACAAACTCTTCTAAACAGCCGTAGTCCCTCCATGAGGAAAACTTACCCGGAACAAATGGATGCATTTCCAACATTGATGTATAACACGCAATCTGCATCCCACCACAGTTCCCATATCTACCTTACTCGACTACCTTATGGACCTCAGCGATGCTGGCCTCTCCATCAGCTCCGTCCGGGTCCATCTGTCCGCGATCACAGCCTTCCATGACTCCGTAGACGGCTTCTCCCTTTCCACACACGCATTGGTGAAGTGTTTTCTCACAGGCCTGCAGAAAATGCGGCCGAACATCCGCCCTCCAGTACCACCATGGGACCTGAACTTGGTCCTCGACGTTTATACCAGGCCTCCATTTGAGCCACTAGCCACTATATCACTACAATACCTATCTATGAAGGTTGCATTTATAGTGGCGATAACGTCAGCTAGAAGGGTAGGAGAGATCGCAGCCCTCGTGGCAGACCTGCCCTTCCCTACGTTCACCAGGGATAAAGTTATACTTAGACCCCATCCCAGGTTTCTCCCTAAGGTTATATCTAACTTTCATGTAAATGAGCCCATTTACTTACCAGCCTATTTCCCTAAACCTCATGCCTCCCTTAAGGAGTCTATATTACACACCTTGGATGCGAGGAGGGCAATTGCGTTTTACCTTGATAGAACCAGACCGAACAGGAAGTTAGACTCTTTGTTGCATGGTCAGGACCACGCACAGGAACAGCAGTTTCTGCTCAGCGCCTATCCAAATGGATCGCAGGCTGCATACACACTGCTTATGAACTTAAGGGCAGACAACCACCGCAACCCATTAGGGCGCATGCCACATGAGCGATGGCCACCACAATGGCCTTCCTCAATACTGTACCACTTACAGACATTTGTAGAGCAGCCTCATGGTCTTTGCACCATACTTTCGCGCATCATTATGCCTTACACAGCGGGTCGATACCTTCCACATGTCTAGCAGAGGTGGTTTTTCCCTCTTCCATCTAGAGAGACTCCAATTCCCACCTCCATTAGACAGATACTGCTGTGGAGTCACCTGAGTGGAGCACCCACAGGGACACCACTCGAAGAAGAAGTTACTCACCCTGTGCAATAACAGTGGTTCTTTGAGATGTGTGTCCCTGTGGGTGCTCCACTACCCTTCCGTCCTCCCCTCTGCTTGAAGTCTCTGGGACTTCAGGTAGAAAAGGAACAGATGGGACTCGTGCTGTGCGTGCACTCCACGGCCTCCGGGGGGGGGCCGGGAAGGGATGCTGAGTGCGCAGGCGCGGCGCGGCACGAGGGGCACTGCTATGCAAAATTCTCCAATGGGTGGCTCAGGGACGCACCGAGACCTGAGTGGAGCACCCACAGGGACACACATCTCGAAGAACCACCGTTACTGCACAGGGTGAGCAACTTCTTCGTATAAGAAGGGAAACTCTTGCCATGAAACTCTAGGTTCAGTCCTGCAAGCCAAGCGACAGAGGAACCCCGATTCCTCACTCAGTGAGCCTTGCCTGGCCAGTAAGACTGACTTGAGCCACCATTGACTGGTAACTATGCACCATCTGCAGGACCTGTGTGTGTGTGTGTGTGTGGGGATGGGGGGCGTGGATTTGGGTGGTGGAGGGTCTGGAGGAGAGTGTGTAGGAGTGGGGTGAGTTGCAGGATCTGGGCATGAGGGAGATGGGGGTCGCTTACTCGCCTCTGTCTCTGCTGCCACTCCCAGGCACTGCCCCCTCCTGCTTCCATTGGCTGTAATTCTGGCTAATGGGAGGAGAGGAGAAAGCCTCCAGGCGCACAGTTCCTTGCACTGTTGTTCGCCCAGTGAGGGCGGGAACAGCAGTGCACAGAGCTGCTTCTTTCCCCTGCAAGCTGGATTCAACCCGTGAGGCTCCAATCTCTATAGGGGCAAGCCAGCACTGGCACTCCAACCTTGTGGGGGAAGGAGCTTAGTGCTGGAGCATCAGCATAAGCTCCCTACTGCAGGGGGGAAGAGCAATAGTTGCAGACCACATTTTGAGAAGCACTGGCTTAGGGAGTAAGCTTATAAAGTTTGTGAATGATACCAAGCTGTGAGTGGTTGTAAGTGCTTTAGGATCAAAATTCAGAATGATTTGGACAAACTGGAAAAGTGGTCTGAGATGCCTAGGAGTTCAATAAGGAGAAATGCCAAGTATTCCACTTAGGGAGGAGTAATCAGTTTCACACATACAAAATGGGAAATGATTATCTAGGAAAATGTACTGCAGAAAAGGATGTAGGAGTCATGGTAGATCACAAGCTAAATATGTGTCAAAACTCAATATGAAACACCACTCCTCCCCTCCCCTGGGCTCACAACTGAGAAAGAGAAATGGCCACAGCAGCCACCTCTGAGTAGTAGTGGTGGTGGTGGAGTGGTGCGGGACAAGCTCTGCTTTTACCTATAACCTAATCAGTCAAAACCCTTTAACTTTATTTGAATATTTAAATTAAGCTTTGTTAAAATTTAGTTCTTATTTTAAATGTGTCTAAATGCCATGTGCTAAGGAAATTGTTGAATTGAGGTTCACTACTTCGATGTAGTCAATGGGTCAATATATATTTTAAGGATCCAGATGACGAGGGACTGAGCACTCAAAGTGAGGAGCATAAATTGCTAGCCTGCACCAGTGAAGAGTATGGTTTATGGTAGTACTTTTGTCGTCTGCAGTTGGTAGTTGAGGGAGAATTTTCCCCAGATGGGCACAGGCTTACTTTGTAAGAAGATAGTTGTGATTTACCCTGGAAATGTCTGTCATTGATACGGTTGATATCTCTTGGTGATAAACTTAGGGGACAAGCTATTTAAGCTGTTTCAACAGATTATCTTAAAAATGGGAGTCAGATGGTAGTCTACCAGGGTTCAGGCAGCCTCCTCTGCCTTTCTGAGACACATATCAGTAGCTACTTTTGATATCTGTAGAGCTGCTACTTGGAATTCGATAGATATATTTTTACAGTATCTCTTCATAGCTCCTGAATCTGATGTACAGTTTGGCAGTGGAGTGTTAGTCATTATTTAGATTTCTGACGCTTCCACTTGGTGGCTGATGCTTGAAGTGGGATCCACACGCACAAATATTCAAAGAAAAATTATGGCTTAATACAGAGTAACTGGTTAGAGAGGTTTTGTCCACATGGATCTCACATCCTGCCCTCCATCTCCACTAATGTGGAATCCTTTACAATTGTGAAGGAACTGCAAGGCAATTGGGTAACCCCACCACTTTGTCCCCAGGAGGTAGACACGACGACACCTGACTCCAGACATTGCTACCGCTAAAAAGTCTGAGATCACATTTATGAGATGTGCAGACACCTACCATGGGATCCATATAGATAAACCCCTTCAAATTACAGTTAAGGCAAGAAACCATTGTTCTTCTGTAATGCATATATACTCATATACAAAGATTAATCGCCTGATGACCTTCAGTTTCTGTACATCTGTATACACAGTACTCAAGGTCATCAAGGGATAAATCTGTAATTCATGAGATGGAACTCATTGAAGCTGAAAATTACTTTTTTCTAATGTGAGCTATAGTTCGTTAAATGAAGTTTTTTAGCTTAGTACAAGTTTGTGCTGTCTTTTTTTTTTTTTTTTTTTTTTTTTATTGGAATATTTTTGTATATCATCCCCTGTGGCAGTTCAGCTTAGTCCGAAGCCCCTACCCACGCGTCCGGGCAGGGCCCCATGCCAACTGCCGCCTTAATGTCCCCCAAATTCCTGTACGCCAGTCGTTACCTGACTGTCCCAAGTTCAATAGTCCTGTATGCAGGGTTGGTTGACCCCCGCCCACGTAAGGATTACCGTCGCCCTCTGGTTACGAGGGCGGCGGGGGGGGGAATAAGTGGGACTTGGGCCCTCCCTCTTCACCAGGTCCCAGCCCAGACCCCTAAGGTGTAGGGACGCGTAGCTCCCTACCCAGCTCATGGGGTGCTTGCCCGAAACTCGTCAGCCCACAGGCGCCAGTATCGCTCTGCCCCAGGCTGCTTCCTTCCCCACCCTTGCTGTCCTTGTCCTGCTGCTCTCCGACTGGGATTCCTACCAGAGTCCCTGGAGCTTCCTCCTTCTTATGGTTGCTGCGGTCCTTTTGTGGCGGCCACAGTTGTGCTCCGGCTCCGGTTTGGGTTGTCTCCCAGTCCCTCTCCGGACTCCTCCGTCCTCCGATGCCGCCCCCGTTCCTCTAGCCGCTGCCCCTTTGAATGGTCCCGACACTCCGCTGGCCTGACAGTCCGCTGTGCCGGCGACCAGGCATTCCACCACTTCCACCACGTCGCCTTCCCCCCAGCTCGGCTCGCCCCCGCCCGTCACTGGTGTACGCGGGCTGCTCAGGTTTTGCTGGCAACGTGGCTTTTCTTCCTCTGTGCTGCCTCTCCCGCAAAGTGGCGGAGGCTTGCAAAGCGGCAGAGGCTTTGCTGGACCCAGTGTGGGTCCCCGCGGACCTGTCACATCCCCATTTGTAGTACCTGATAGGATACATGTTTTAAATACTTGATGTAAAATGTGAATTACTACAGTCTGATTATAATAATTGTTAGTCTGTTGTACCATACTGATAGCTGGGGCCGTGGCAGTCAGCGGTGTTGTCTTCCATAATGGTGAAAACACAAAACAGGTACAGATTTAAAGATTCCATGTGTTGTTCTATGTGTTCTTAATGGATATCTTAATGGCCTGGTGTATACTAGGGACTAAGTTCAAATTAAGATAGACAACTTAAGCTACGTTAATTGCGTAGCTTAAGTCGAAGTATCTTAACTCAAATTGTGGTGCCGTCCATGCTGTGGGAAGTCAAAGGGAGCGCACACTCCCTTCAACTTCCCTTACTTCTCATAGAAGCAGGACTACCGGCGTCAATGGGAGTTCCGTCTCAATTAGAGTTAGTGAATCTTGGCTAGACCTATTAATTCAAAAACTGGAAGATCCACTGCAGCTGCTTCAATCTATCTGTAGTACAGGCATGGCCAGTGACAATACTTTTGTAAGCTACAGAGCTCATAGTATGTTTATAGTTAGAGCTAATGAATTTGCTTTCATGAAGTATACATACTACAAAACGTGGGCTGAAGGTTTGGTTTAGTAAGGCTTAAGAAAGTAAAGATATTGTAAAAACACTAGTCATTCAGTAAGATGAACTAAGGGAAGGTGATTAGCAGATTGGGCAAAGGGATGATGTCAGTTGCTTATATTTTTGATCCTTCCTGATAGGGTGTCAAGTCTTGAAGGCTCAAGACAAATCTATGATTAACACCAGCATCTGATTTTATGGGTTTGTTCATGCTGATTCTACTCTTCCTATGTGCTGTCCAATATGAACTGTTAGAAATGCCAGCTGTAGGGAAGACAATAAAACTGATAAGTGTTCCTTGCCCTTTGAAGTTATGGAAATAGGTGGAAGAGTAAAGTCAAGTAATTGGTGTGGGCAGAGTGTTATATTCTAGTATTTGATTAGGAAGTATGATGTGATATGGTCATAGAGCTGAGGGCAGAGAAGAAATGGAAATAAACTCTTGAAGCAATTCATAACAAAATGAAACCAACTCAGTGTTACTATTGACTTCCTTGTGTTTTAGTGAAGGCCGGTTCCACCAGCACCATATCTGTGGTGCTCCCTGCCTCCCGCCCCTGTGCTATTTCCTCTATCAGAGGTAGCAGCTGTGAGAGGGTGGAGGGATAGGGGAAGCTGCTGTGAAGCATCTTCTGCCTGTGGCAGGCTGAGGCTTGCTGCGAGCAAAAGCTGCTCAGGCAGCAGCCCCTGTCTGCGGCGGCCCGGGCTTCCGCGAACAGCAGCTGCTGGACCTGGCGTGAGCTGGGACAGGACCATTGCGCCTCTGCATTTTAAATGTAGTAAGAGCTGGGCTGCCTGCATGCCTGGCTCTTACTACATTTAAACTGCAAAGTCACAGCAGGGGTAGCTCCTGGACAGCTCGAGATGGGACAGACCACCTTCTCTTATCGACTAATCATGTAGTTGATAGAAATTGTATTGACTACATGATTAATCATTTACATGCCTCTTAACATCCCTAATTAGAATGGCAACATTTAATACAATGGAATAGCCTAACAGGATTATGTTGTTTAAAAAAATCAATGTTTTAATATCGACTAAAAAAGTCAGCAACTATAACACCAATATTATGTCTGCCATGAATTGTAATTTCCTTAAGAAGCAGAGAAGAATCTTGAAAAAAGATTTTTCAATAAGTTTTCGCAGTTGTTAGTTAATATTAACTTTTAGTTCTCTCTTTATTTTTATACATTAAATTAATTCACTTATTAATGGCTCTTCTAAAGGCTTTATGGTATTAGCAGAGAGTATGTTTAAACTTGAAAATGAGAGGTTTTTTTAACCTATATTCATGAATTTCATGTAACTGAATATTGAGCTGCATTTTATTATGACTGGTATCAAGTCTGCAAGAAAATAGATGTTTAAGGGAAAAGACCCTGCATTCTGCATAAATATGGTATAAACGAAATTGGGTGATGAAGATTTATTTATGTTCTTTGATAAGAGGGACTTGTTGCAGCTGGTTTCTGTAGTAGATAAAATAACAATCCATTGAAAGACGTTTAATTTGGCTGTTAGTAATAGTAACTAGATTAGAATTGCCCTTAGCTTTTCCATCATGTAACCCTAAAGCTGCTATAAAAGAAATTCCACAAGTAATTAGGTAAAGCAAAAGTTAATCATGGAGAAGCAACTTTTTTTTCAACAAGGAGTTTATCCTACTTCTATAAAAAAATGGAATTTGAAAAAAGTAGTTTGGGGAGTGTAAAACTACATCCTATTAAATACAGAGGCGAGCGAGAGATGCCAGCTCTATACTTTACATTACCATCCTTTGTGTATCTGTTTTCTGTACTCTGTATAATAAAGTGTGCATTGTAATGGAGCAGCTGACTTTTTTTAACATCTAAAGATGAGTGGTCTAGGTCTCTCCTCATAAAAATGTTTAAAATTAAACAGTCGGACAAACATGAGATGGTTAACTGTTAAAAAAGTGTAAACATTATTTATTGTGGTTGAATATAATATCAGAGACAGCTGGTAATCTGTTAACTTTTTTTTTCCTTGCAGTTGGATAGATTTGCCAGCATAAGGATTCCAAGCAGTAGAAAAGAAAGACCTCCGGTATTACAGCTGAAACAATCACATTCGTCTATTGATTGGTCTTCACCTCCTATAGATGTAGATGAGTCTATCCTCAAACCCTTGTCAGAACGAGAAATCCTAGCACTTTTTGGAAAAATGATGGTAAGAATCCCATCTCACTACTGATTGTAAACATCTCTCTGTGTTGAATTTTAGATGTTTTTCATTTACAGAATTACAGCATGACTAATGTCTATTCACTTGAAGCTCATTATCTATGAATGAAAGTGTCTCTCTTTTGTCCCCAATTGAATGAAGAATATGTATCAAGATATAATTGCAAACAGGGAATCCTCATTACATTGGCTGCGTCTAGACTGGCAAGTTTTTGCGCAAAAGCAGCCGCTTTTGCGCAAAAACTTACCAGCTGTCTACACTGGCTGCTTGAATTTGTGCAAGAACACTGACTTTGTAATGAACAAAATCAGTGCTTCTTGCGCAAATACACTGACACTCCCGCTCAGGAAAAAGCCCTCTTGCGCAAATGCTTTTGCGCAAGAGGGCCAGTGTAGACAACTAAGAACTGTTTTGTGCAAAAAAGCCCCAATGGCGAAAATGGCCACCAGAGCTTTTTTGCGCAAAACCACATCTATATTGGCCATGGATGCTTTTGCGCAAAAGCACTTTTGCGCTAAAGCATCTGTGCCAATCTAGACACTCTTTTCCGCAAATGCTTTTAACGGAAAAACTTTTACATTAAAAGCATTTGCGGAAAATCATGCCAGTCTAGAAGCAGCCATTGTGTTTATTGGCTCTCCACCTGATGCTCTCTTACCAGTGACCTGGAAGAAAAGACAAAATCATAACTTTGCAGATGACACAAAGCTTTGGAGAGTACTAAAGAATGAAGACTATAGTGCAGTCTGGGTCACTTATAAACTAGGTACAAGCAAACAGTATTTTCATCTGGCTTTCAATATTTCAAAGTGCGTCCTGTCCCAGAACTATGGTGGTAGCTGCTGTTTGATCTAGACCTCAGGGGTCACCAAAATGAACATGTAGGAACAGAAAGGACTGTCTGTCTGTCGGGAGAAAAAAATATTCTTGAGCAAGCTTCCAAATGTGCACTGCTATTTACAAAGCCCATTTACTATGCTAAATATAGTTATTTAAATTTTGGTTATGTATCAAGTTGTACGGAAAAGTTTTCTCAGAACAACAGGTTAAAACTGAGGTTCCAGTTGGTGGCTTTGCAGGTGTTAGGTGCTTCAGACACCTCAGAAGGCTCTAGGCCTCAGCTGTTGTCATGCACAGGGGTTGTTGGTCACAGTCTTCAAGGACACTGGAAGAAGTACATATCACACCTGCAAGCCTCTCATTTGAAGGCAGTGACCTGTTTAACTTCAATACAGGTTCAGATCAGCACTCGATAAAATTTTTTAGGTGCTTTTTGATCTGCCAGGTCTACATGCCACAGGTAATAAGGAGAAAACAAACCAGACCTCACACTTCATTCATACAGATGCTTCCTTCCTATTACTTCTGTGAGCACCGGCCCTGTGAACCACAAAGAGACAAGAAGTTCTAGCAAAGGTCATCATAGGATATTGGTTGCAATATCCTGGTCCAATATTGCAATAATTAGTTATCCCACTAAATCTCTGTGATGCCAGCTATATCATTTCTAGTTCTTCTTGTTTATTCCCCATACTTCATGCATTTGCATATAGACTTCTGAGATGCTCATTTGATTTTATCCCTTTTACCTGCTAAAATTGTTCATGTTCCCTCCAAATTCTAACCCTTGTCCTGGTGGCCATGTTTTTGACTTGTCTGTGGGCTTTTTGTTTCCTGTCCTTGTTGTGTCTCCATTTAAAGCCCTCCTTTAAATTAGCCAGTCTTATACAGAGATACTCTTCTCCTTCCTTGATAGATGGAGCTTATTTCTGCTTAGCAGTCTTTATTCCCGAAACAGCATTCCGTGGTCAAAGAAATAGAAGCTCTTTTAGTCCGCCACTAAAGGATGCCTAACAGAAGAATGGCATGAGTGGTCCCATTTCACTGGTGTCATGATTTCTTCTGAGGGGCAATGTCACTAAGGGGACAGACGTTGAGATTGCCATATTGGTTTCATTCTCTTTGTGTGTAACTTCTTAGTGGAACCTGAGGCTTTGCTTAATAAGAGTTGCAACTGATACAGAATTTCTTAGTGCACTAAGTTCTTAGGGGCTCTGTCTTTGAGAGTAGGTAGCAGGCCACAATAAGATATCTTAGCAAAGAAACAGTTATACTTGTCTAAGATCATTGTATGGGTCAGCTGTATTTGGGATATCAAGAGGATGGGGCTTTTGAGCAGAATAAAATTATAGAATTATATTTTTCTAAGAATGGCTGGATGTAATCTAAAGTATCCTCAGGAGACAGTTTTCTTCTCTCCACTTTTTTTTTTCAATGTGCTTCCAAAGACTAGTGCAATTCCAGGGGAGCAAATATGGACCAAGGTGTTAGAAAGAATGTTCAATATGTAGCTTACATCTGTCTTGTGATATAAAAATGAAAATCTGTTTAATCATCAAGGAATTGCAAGCATAGTGAATTTCAAGAAAGCAAGAAAGGTAAATGTAATCATGTACATGGTGGAAAAATGTTCTTTATAGAAGGCTCTTAGATCACTCGATCCCTGTTACAGCATAGAATAAATTATCATCTTATGTAACATGCACAGAAAATGGTATTGAAGGCACAGCAACACAGCACAAAAAGAATACCAACACCTGTTGGATGGTTTCTGATACTGTTACCCCAGTTTCACTGCAGACCATCCCAGGGTTACACTCATAGATTTATTACATGAGGAATTAAACTCCAGGGAATTGAGCTTTCATTGACGGCCACTATGGAGTTAAACTGAAGGGGAGTGAGCTATCTCTCTCGCCTACACATTCCTTAGTCCATTCACAGGCACATTCATTCATATCCTCAGGCACTCATACACTTACACAGGCAAAAGGTTGCAGAGCAAGCCAAGGCATATTGACTCCACAGGTTTGCCTCTAGCCATGGATCCTGGCAGGCACACTGATCAGAAAGAGGGCTTCTGCCAAGTGCTTTCTCCTTTTATAAGAACTGGATCGCTCCTGTCACTTGTGCGGGGGTCCTACCTCCACGTTGGTCTGGGAGGAGCGTGCCCAGACCTCCCTCAGTCCGGGTCCTTTGTTTGCTTAGGGCAGCATTGTGTTTTAATTTGTCAGCTCGAGGCTTCACATATTTAGCCTTGCTGTTTCCCTCACCCCAAACACCCTCCATTCACACACACTCTCTTATCACAGGGTGGCATGCAGCTTAGAACAAGTTACAAGCAAAGTGGCTGAGAGTTACAAAGCTCAACAATCTTACAACAAGGTGCAGAATTTAAAAGGCAAGGTAGCTGAAAGTTACAAAGAGACACGTACAAAGCTTCAAAACTCAATGGTTACAAAGATACCTTCCAGCGCACAGCATCTGACTGAGAACAATTTCCATCTTAATCATCAGTAATAAAGTGACTTAGAAGACAACTGCCTCCCTTAAACAGTGTTCACAGCAGTGCAGTCAGCAGCAGGTTTTGTCATTCTCTGTCATGTGTTGGCAGGACCTTACAGTTTAATGCATTTCTAGAAAATTTGTGTGTAAATCAAGTAATAGCTCTGGCAGAGACTTCATGCAACATTATCCCCCCCCTTGGCCACCCAAATTACAGTGACCACCCCAAGGTGGATGTTTTACCTGCACCCATCCACACCAACATTTCAATTGCCATGACAATTTCTGGATTTCCCATACAGATCTCCTGTTTCATATCTTGATATGACAGGTATTTTGTTTGTTGTAATCAGAGGACAATGAGATAAATTAACAATAAACAAAATGTAACTAACAATACAAATGTATATCGATAACAACAGGTAACAAAATGATAACTAGAGGAACTAACAATAAACCTGATGCTTTGGGGACCAAAGGCTTTTTGGACAGAGGTGGATGTATGATTGATAATTTGGTGGGAGATGGGAGGGGTAAGGAGAGGAAAAAAAGTTTTCCCTGCTTAGTGTAGTATCCCCTCTTTCCCCAAATACAGTACACAACAATGCTAGCATAGGGACACCCATGAAGACGAACACTGAACTAGGGATGTTACATATCGGTTAATTGAATAGTCGATTAATATCACATTCTTATCGGTTAGTTGACTATTCTATAGTCCTCGGGCAGCCCCTGTCTTGGGGGGAAGGGTCTGAGCTCCCGGGCCCAGCATAAGCCAGAACTGAGCTAGGCTGCTTGTCCGCTTGACTCTTAATACACTTTAAATGCAGAGCAGCAGCAGGGGTAGGTCCAGGACCCAGTGCAAGCTGTGACTGAGCTGGGCTGCTGGCCAGCCTGCTAAAAAAATTACTGGCAAGTGATGTGGAGGGGGAAATGCATGTAGTCTATAGCATTAACCTATAAGCTTTCGCTTATCGGTTAATCAACTATACTATTACGTCCTTACACTGAACACAGTCTTTGTCAGGACACTAGAACCATGGTGTTTATGTTGCTCTTCAGCTGGTATCTGATGTTCTGTGAGACAAAAACCTGCAGAAAACCTTAAGGATGATAGGCACTGGGTTATTGTAAGGAGGAGCAAGGACAGGGATGGTTCCTCCTACATGCTTAAGCTGTCCTCGGTGGACCTACTTCCCGTGGGGGCCTCGATCAATTTGGAATACTTTGTCACTCCCCTTATTACAAATGGTAAATGGCCCCTCCCACTTTACGTGAAGGGGCTTAGTGTTCCATTTCAGATACATCACCTGATTGCCCACCTGCCAGGCAGGTGGTTTCTGCCACTGCTTGTCCATTTTTTTTTTTTTTTCCGAGCCTGTTCCATTGTCTGCTGTATAAGTTGAGCAGCCTGGGGAAGTTCCTCCTGTAAAAGCTTATACCATTGAATTTGCTCTGGACTGGTGGGGTCAGAGTTGGAAGGGGCTGACTGTGACCACATAAGATGCATTGGTGGCCCGAACATCAATTGAAAAGGCATAATTGAGCTACTGTAGTGAGATCTACTCCTTATTGCAGCTAACACTAAAGGCAGATGTATACCATTTTGTTTAAAAACGTCTTATCCAGTAACTGGTTTCACAGCCAACCACAACAGGCTGGAGTAGTCCTAGCTGTATCCCGTCTGCTATGTCGGGGCGGCAGGCAGGGCCATACCTGTTTTGGCCAGCGGGGCCCTGCCTCTATGGAGGCGGTCCGGCAGGATTCCGATCCCAGCTACTCAAGAGAGGCGCCTGGGAGTGTCCCAGCCCTAGCTGTGTCCTGGGGGCATGCAGAAAAATCATAGTACAGATTCCAGAGCACTAGCATAATAAGCTCATGGCAGGAAACACTATTTTAGCAAGTTATATACTAGCTTCAGTTTTCGAAAGGATTCAGTTTTCAAAAATGTAGCTGGATGTAGTGCAGTAATCTAATCTCAGGGTTACAGGCATGGTGGTTAGTAGGAAGATCTGCATCCTAAAAGAGGCTGAAATGATCTGCACAGATATGGGGGGAAAATGCTGCTGTGTGATCACTGGACTGAAGAAAGAAAAGTTCACAATTCAGGTGTCTAATTACAGATATAACAGAATGCAGTGACACTTGCTCTACAAAATATGTAAAGATAACATTTTGCATACATTTCCCAAAATGATGGATACATACCAAAAATCAAGACTGCAATATGGTTGTGTGATGATTGAGGAGGAGAAGGTGACTGTGATATGGGGTCTCCCACACAATATGTCTTCATTTTGCATATGATTCTGAGGACGAGGTTAAAATGGAACTACACTGCTAGTCTTGCTTGCAGTTATTGACTGACTGACTGCTGATGCTGGAATTGTCAAATAGGGAGGGTAAAATTATGATACACATTCCTTAAAATTAAAGAAAACTTTTTTTTGAATATTTAACTTGACTTTATATATTGCTCTGTCCTTTTTGCCTATTGCAAGGTTATAAATTGCTTAAGTGGATGTTTTGCATTTGGTTCTTTAGTTTCCTCATTGTTGGCATTTCTGTTTTATGTAGGTTCTCTTTCCCCCCTCCCCCCCCCAAGTTTCACACTTAACATATCTATACCTCTACAGCAATGTGTAGGCCTTCATTAAGATACTTATGATCAGACACATACATGGCTAAAACAAATTATTTCAATTTTTTCCTGTAGGAAGATATGAATTTAAATGAAGACAAAAAAACACCATTGCGAGAAAAGGACTTGAATACCAAGAAAGAAATGGTGATGCAATATATTAGTACTGCTTCCGAAAACTGTAAGTATATGTCACTTCTAGAATACACCAAAAATATGTGTATGGAAAGTGTGGTGTGCTTACTACTTCTACATGTATATTTGGAGGGATGAACATAAGAACATAAGAACGGCCGTAGCGGGTCAGACCAAAGGTCCATCTAGCCCAGTATCCTGTCTGCCGACAGTGGCCAGCACCAGGTTCCCCAGAGGTGGACCGAAGACAATGATCAAGCGATTTGTCTCCTGCCATCCCTCTCCAGCCTCTGTCAAACAGAGGCCAAGGACACCATTTTATCCCCTGGCTAATAGCCTTTTATGGACCTAACCTCCATGAAATTATCTAGCTTCTCTTTAAACTCTGTTATATTCCTAGCCTTCACAGCCTCCTCCGGCAAGGAGTTCCACAGGCTGACTACACACTGTGTGAAGAAGAACTTTCTTTTATTAGTTTTAAACCTGCTACCCATTAATTTCATTTGGTGTCCTCTAGTTCTTCTATTTAGGGAACTAATAAATAACTTTTCTTTATCGCCCTCTCCACACCACTCATGATTTTATACACCTCTATCATATCCCCCTCAGTCTCCTCTTTTCTAAACTGAAAAAGTCCCAGTCGCTTTAACCTCTCCTCATACGGGACCCGTTCCAAACCCCTAATCATTTTAGTTGCCCTTTTCTGAACCCTTTCAGGCCAAAATATCTTTTTGAGGTGAGGGAGCCACATCTGTACACAGTATTCAAGATGTGGGCGTACCATAGTTTTTATACAGGGCAGTAAGATATTCCGGTCTTATTTTCTATCCCTTTCTTAATAATACCTAGCATCCTATTTGCCTTTTGACCGCCACTTGACACTGTGTGGAAGTTTTCAGAGAACTGTCCACGATAACTCCAAGATCTCTTTCCTGATTTGTCGTAGCCAAATTAGCCCCCATCATACTGTATTATAGTTGGGGTTATTTTTCCCGATGTGCATTACTTTGCACTTATCCACATTAAATTTCATTTGCCATTTTGTTGCCCAATCGCTCAGTTTGGTGAGATCTTCTTGGAGTCCCTTACAGTCTGCTTCTGTCTTGACTATCCTAAACAGTTTGGTATCATCCGCAAACTTTACCACCTCACCGCTTACCCCTTTCTCCAGATCATTTATGAATAAGTTGAACAGGATTGGTCCTAGGACTGACCCTTGAGGGACACCGCTAGTTACCCCTCTCCATTCTGAAAATTTACCATTTATTCCTACCCTTTGTTTCCTGTCTTTTAACCAGTTCTCAATCCAAGAAAGGACCTTCCCTCTTATCCCATGGCCATGTAATTTACACAAGAGCCTTTGGTGAGGGACCTTGTCAAAGGCTTTCTGATAATGTGTAACTGAGTATTAATTTTTTTTTGACTAATATCAGTCTTTAAATCTCTTCTGGGTCCTTTTTTTAACATCTGTAGGTAACAGTGGAAGTTGTCTGTATATGTGGTTGATCATGTATCCTTTACACTTGACTCTAATACTGTATTTTGTATGGCTGAAATTGATTTCGGTTTGTGTATTTGGGGACACTAAAGGTGCACACTGGATTGGATTGAGACACATGTTACCCAGTATTCTGTGTCTGATAGTGGTCATATAGACACAAAACTGTCCAATTTTTATTTTGAATCCTATAGGTTGAACCGCTGTAAATTGGTATTCCCTTGTCCGGCAACATCCTTGGGATCATGGATGTTGCAGGACCAGACAGCCACAGTGGAGAGCTCCTTCCTAGGAGCCCTGCGGGCTGCTAGCCATGAGTTGCCAGTGGGGCCAGGAGCCTGGGGCTGCCTGGTGGGCTGCAGCAGGGCTTGCGCTGCACACGTCATCTGGGCCATCTGGTGTGATAGGCAAGGAGGATGGGGACCGGCAGAGCGTGAGCAGGGCCTGCAGCAGGTCTAGGGCTCACCTCCCCTGGTCTGGCAAAATCTCTCATCCGGGATCAGTCAGGTCCCAATAGTGCCAGACCAGGGAGGTCCAACCTGTAATTAGTAACTGATCTTATTGATACTGAGGCCATGAGTTCTACAGACTACTATTGTATTGTATTCTGTGAAAACAATTGCATATAATTTTTAAATTTGCCATCTTTAAATTTCATTATATGAACCTTACTTTAGAATTGAGAGGAGGGAGGAGGATGGGGGTGGGAAGCTTACTCGGCATCCCGCTCCCAGGAGCACACATGGTTCCTTGCTGCAGCCGCTTCCATGTACCACCCCCAGCCACTATGGGAGTGGCTAGGGAAAAGGTTCCAGAGAAGCACTTCATTTCTCTTCCATTCCCCCCAGCTGGAGGTAGGGAAGGGAGCAGTTGTGTACATAGCCGCTCCCCTAGTAGGGTCCAAACATAGGTGTTCGCAGATTAGGGACACCTGGATTATGGAGGTTCAAGTGTATTTTCTGTTCCCTGTCTTAGGCATCCTAATACTTAGTTTGCTTTTTGACCACCAATACACAGTGAGCAGAGGTTTTCATTGAGACTTGTAAATTTTCTTCTGAGTTCTTGGAACCATTTGGGAACCTAGTAAGGATTGTGACTATTTGAAACAATATGCATGAGAAGGAATTACTGTGTGAAGTTCAACGATGGAGCCTCACACTATATTGATGGTCAAATAGGGCAGGGTGATAACCCTTCCTTCTGCCCAAATGGGCCATCACCAAGACATGATCTCCAGATGATTAATTTCTTTTCCAAGTGCACACAACATACTTTCAATATCAATGTGATTACTTAACTATTACCCATACATACTTCTCAAAATGATTACAAATTTTAAGTTAGGAGCTCTCTGTAAATACCTTACATGCGATTCTTTATGGATAAATATCCTGTCAGACGTGTTCGATGTAGGGACTTGGTCACGTCTGAGGTAAGAGATGTTTGCAAAAACAATAGGAGATCTGTCATAAAAGGACAGTGTGTTTATTTTCTACAGAGCATTTTAAGGTGGTCAGAGGAAAGCAAAAGTAATTATGATCATTTGCAACATGGTAACGTGATTCATCTGTCAATGGCACTGCAGAGGAGCCAATGTCATAACGCAGTACATTGTTTGCTGCACCCCTTGCCAGCTAACATTTTAAGAGGTTCTTGCATCACAACTTGTAGAGTAATGCCATATTAATTCCTATTGTCACATTAACACAAAAACATGAAAAAAAAATATTAGCCCTTTGAGATAGGGACCATCTTTTTGTTGTGTGTTTATATAGTTATTAGCACATGGGTAGCATAATCCATGATTTGGGTTTCTACGTGTTAATGTAGTTTGTATGCATAATAATTAAAGCCAAAGCCAAGACGACTTATTTGGCACAATAGACTACGGATCAATATACAAACACATATTACTCTAACAATAGAAGAAAAAGGGTGAGGAATCCATTTACAAAAGAGCTTTCTGGAAACGTTGTGTTAACAGTAACTGGTCCAAATGCTCCTGGTGTGCAACCAAGATTTAACAATGAACTGGACAGAAATTTAAGAGAAAAAGCCTATGAGGATTTCCCAAGCCATGCCTGTTCAGGAAACATGCAATAAAAGTGTCAAAGTGGTACTACTTTTACACTACGTATTACAATGAAGAATGGAGTGGCTCCTGATCTGGTTACCAAAATTACTTTTTATTTCTGCATTAAATGTATCCATCAAAAAAGAAAGTACTTGTAACCTACATTTGCTGAGCACCATCTTGCCTACCACCACATTGGTTGAAGTAGGTACCTCCAAAACTAAATAGGTACCTCCACAACTCTACACCTTGAGCTAAGTGTAAGACTCGTTTTCTGTGAACTGAGTACAGAGGATTAGACATCTAACACACAGGCCAACAGAGTACATATGCAGCCAGGGGCGGCCCGTGACTATAGGCTGACTCGGCCGTCGCCTAGGGCGCCGCCTTCAATGGGGCGCCCGGGGAGCCCAATGATGATGTCACGGGGCGCCCGATGATGACATCACTCGATTGACGGCCGTGCAGGCGGGGGTGCTTATCGCATGTTCTGCCTGGGGCGCCAGCTGCCGCAGTCCGCCTCGGGCCGCTCCTGTATGCAGCAATTACTGCATTTCAGAGACATGATGCCAAAATAAGATTTCAGTTATTCAAGTTATTGATCAAATAGGTAGAATCAAGATGTCAGGTGAAAGACCAAAGGTATTGTCCAGGAACAAAATGTCTAATTGCATTTGAAAGTCGCTGGTACAGAGCATTGTCAATGAATTTGTTTGTCATTCATCTCTTGGGTAACTAAAGTAAAATAGCCAAAAATGTTCAATCCAGTTATGACTGTCACAAAAACATTAAAAACATGAACCTGCACTGTATTCAATTCAAAGACTTTTCTAAAATCAGCAACCATTTATTTCATTTTCACATCTTAGATTTCATCTTATATATGAATTATGTTTTGCTGTGTGAACTAGAGCAACTGGCAGATTAAATTCTACACTGACAAAATGCAAAATATTAACATTTTGAATGTGAAACTGAGAGGCAATGATAAAGAATCAAAACCACTTAATTGTAAAAAAACCAACAGTTTTTTAACAGGATAAGGATTAGCCCAATCTGTGAATACCAACAATAAGCTGTTTTTAGTGTAAAAGAGAGGAGATCCATTTAGCATGACTTTCTTCTTGCAGGGAAGCCTCAAGAGCAGACGACAGATTACACCTCAAGAATTCATGTTGGAACTAAAATCTGGAACAACTGATGAAAGACTTGTCACTTGCTTAGAATCCCTACGGGTGTCTTTGACCAGTAACCCTGTCAGGTAATGCCTCTGTTTGCTAGGGCATATTGCAGAGTTTAATAATTTTCAGAAGCCTATTTTGTAAAAAAAATTTCTAAATGAAATAAAATCCTTCAATGCAGTTTGATTAATATACACATGCTGTTAGCTTTAAAACCAGAACAAAGGTATCTGTTTACTTTTTTTCAGGTTCTTTAATTTTAAGTAGACTGTTAGACTTCTCATATCTGGAAAAAATCTAAGGGGCAAAATGTGAAGCAATTTTTATATCCAAAGAGCAGTCAGTTTTGGCTACATCTGAATCCCACGTAGGCATATGGCAGCATTGTTGTAGTTGTGTTGGTTCCAGAATATTAGGCGAAGAGGTGAGGTAATATCTGTTATTGGATCAACCTTTGCTTGTGAAAGAAAGCTTTTGATCTTACATACTCTTTTCTTCAGCTCTGGGAAACAAACACAGGATGCCTCAGCTAAATATAATGTGGAACAAGATGGTTTAGCATAAGTAGTAACACTTTTCAAATGACAATTTAAGGTGAATTGCTACACAGGTAAGAATTCAAAGTTGATAAAGTAGTCCTTCACCCTTTCTTTTTGGATTATAACTTGGCTTATCCCAAAGTTTATTACTGATACCTAATCTTAGGGAATTTATGGAAGTTTAATGAAGGAGAAAATAATGTTCACCAACAACTACAATTGCAACAGTCAATTCATAGGCAACATCTCTCCTTCCACCTGGAATGTTCTAGTCCTTGTTCATATACTGCGAAATGATTATCTGGGGGGTTAAATTCAGCGTGTCTCCATTGTATAGTCTTGTTGCACAAGACTTGTAATGAAGTGTATTCCCCAGCTGCTTTGGTAGGGTAAATGTTCCTGTCTCTAACAATTGGCTAGTGTTTAAGAATAAGAAGCTAAATTGAGTTAACAGGGGTAACCCAACTGTCTGGCTCACTGCTGAACAGAGCGCAGAAGGTATTATCCATTTGGTAAGGGCTCACCTGAGCCAGTGGGGTATCTTGGTAAGATGGTTTGCCATAATATTAAAGTTATAAACTGATATTTATCTCAAGAAGGCCACATGGACTCTTAAGTTACGTAACATAAACCAGTCCTTCGCTGGTTCAAGCAAAAGGAAGGGCTAGTTGAGCTTATCAGGAGGCTGGGTTTCCTGGTTAAGACAGAGAAAAATCTTTTCTTCCTTTGTCTCAGCATTACCTAGAATTGACGTCTGAAAGAAACAGCCATTTTTATCTTGCCTGTTCCACACTGATTGTCTTCCTGCTTCCGTCCTTTTGAGTGACCTGTTTAGGCAGTTCTTGGAGTTGTAAACTCATTTTTGACCCATCTAAAGTACACCACCTTCAGATGGGATGTGCCAAGTTGGAGACACATCCCACAGGCAGCACCCAATAACTTGTGCACCCTGCCATTCCCTTTTCCAAGAACAGCTCTTAGAAAATGTGAAACAATGTTTATATCCAATCTGAAAACAAAATGGGAGCTCTTACATATATTTGTCTCTCTGAAGCAAAACATTTACTTAACTGTAGAAGTGAAAGATATGTGGAACTTGCAGTTTGAGCAGACAAAAAAAATGCACTACGTTCCTCCACATCTTTCACTTGTTTGTGGCTAGCGGACCTCAGTTTTATTGATGAGGGCTAGTATTTTGATTTTCCAGGAGGCAATTTTGAGGAGGAAATTGAGATAAATGAATAATTTGTTTAGGAACAACATTTTATGCAAGTGGGACAATATAAAATAACTCAAGAATGAGGGGCAAGGTAAAGAAGGGGGCTATAGTGGCAGGGGAAAGGTTGTCGAAGACCAGTTGTGGGTAGTGAGAGCAGAGTTTAAGTCTATAAAAATATGAAGCTTAAACTAGATAACGCAGGAGCAATTTAGTGAAGGTATTTGAAGCAAGAAATAATGTGAACTGAGCAACATCTGAAAGAAATACTGTTTTTGCTTCAGTTGATCGGAGTATGGAAACTGGTGCCGCCTGAGAGGAAATTAATATAGTAATAAACATGGGAGATGATCACAGCATTATACAACAACATTGGGACTTGACAGGTCTTGGACAAGGGAGTTTGCCAGGCCAGAGGAGGTCAGGGGTCTCCCAGAGGTGCCTTCTGCAAGCCAGCCCTGCTTCCAGTTTCCTGGGGCTGCCAGATGGGTTGTGCTCTCGTTCCCACAGCAGCCAGGCTGTGTTCCTGGCTTCCAACGCCCAGCAACTGCCAAGCTGTGCTCCCAGCTGTGCTTCTGGTCCCTGGCGGCTGCCAGGCTGTGCTGTTGAGCTAGCCCCCGGGGCTGCCAGACTCACTCTTTGGGCAGCTCCTGGGGATCATTGGTCCAGGGGCTCTCTGGTCAAGTAACATGTGTGGTCTTACTGGACCATGGATATTGCTGGACCAGAGTGTCCCGAACCAGAGAGATTGAACCTGTAGGAGCATTTTAGCATGGGGAAAGAAAGAGGTCAGGCTTCAGAGACATGCAGTGAGAAGTGGGAAAAAGAGTAATTATTTGTGGGAGAAACTCTAAGGCAGTCTACCGTCTTCTATAAGCCTAATGCATTTTATGTCAAAGCTATACGACATCACGTCGTTAATCTTGTTTTCAGGTTAACTTTGCATAACATTGAAGCAGACTGGCATCAATACAGTGTAGCAATAAATATACAGAAATACGTTTTCAAGACTTATTACTGTACCTACAGATCAAAGCTCTATAACTTTCAACTTGACATGAATGGTTCTAAAACTGTAAAATTGGTTTCACTTATCTCTGTGAAATCAAATATAGTCTAAAGTCATTCCCTCTTGAGCTTCATAGGACTGAGGTTGAGTATTTATTAGAAAACTGGGTTGTCAACATGTATAGTGAATAATACTTCTAACTTTTTATGGTTGCAAACTATATACTTTGTTTTTGACAAGCTGATGAATAACAGATCAATTTCACAGAAAGTAGTGATGGAGGGAACATTATTAAAATGTCTAATTCTAGAGAAATGCATGTTGTGAACTAAACAAGTGCAATAAAAAAATCAAGCTTTTATGTTTTTGCATTTATGTTTTTAGCTATTTTAATTTTCAGAGGATCTTAAAATTGCAGACCCCAAAACTAACTAGTTTGGTAAATGCGAACTAATGCCAATATATGTTTAAGTTAATGTAAAATCCGTGTTGATGGCTCTAGTAATCTTTACAGGTGTCAAATTCCTGTGCCTCTCAAATCATTCCTTTTACTAATGCAAACAGTGTACAATATTACTATACTTTTTAAGCAATGGAATTAAAGGCTCATGATCTTGTGCTATTGAGTGGTAACAACCAGATGATTGCAAATTGAGGTTTTTTTTTAATGAATAAACAAAACATTTAAATTATAGGTGGAATTGATAGCAGTGTTCCCTGTAAGTTGTATGCTTGTGTGACCAATCAGGAGCGATTCAGATACCTCCCAGCTGATTAACAGAGTGCCCACTAGGTTTTTTGTTTCTACTGGTGGTGCATAGTCACACATGCCTCGGTGCACATAAAAATTTATTCTGCACATGGGTGGAAAAGATTAGAGGGACACTGACATCCTTACCTGTAGTTAAGGCTTGCTATCCCTTCCTTATTTTAAGACCATGTTTTTAGCTCCTAGTAACTCAAAGTAGAGACTTTTCACCTCCATTAGCAAAAGTTTGGCATGGTGTCGGTCTCAAGCAGATTTTTTTAAATGTTTCAGCAAAAATGGCTTAGCCATTTCAAAGAGTGAGTTTAGCAAAATTTATACTGTTTTGCTCATTTTTTAAAAAAGGTCATAATTACTTGAATACAAGGGAATGGACAATCTATGGGATTTGGAGTTAACAGACAGACTTGGAGAGGTCTTCAGTAGGCAGGCAGTAGTAGATGGGCTAAAACCACTGAAGTACGCTTGCTTCTAGAACTTGGAATGTAACATAGCATTCCAAAGTCTCCGAATTCCTCTGTTGTCCAGTAAACAGCTGTGAAACAACACCTTTTTTGTGACTTGTTGAGAGTCCTGTCCTGTCACACTGTGTGACCTGTGAGTCTTTCTCCAAGAGGATCCAGAGAGCAAGGTAGGTAAAGTTGAAGCTCTTCCTCTTGGAAAGATCCAGGCAAGTTTTATCAGATATAAGAAAACCCTTATAGATGTTTCAGATATTAGCCAGTCTCATTTAGTCAGTTCTCATGTTGGATTGTGAAAGCTCTTTAAGACTCATGCCTCCTAAAGTCTTACAGTCCTGAAATCCTGAAGTCCTGAGAAGAATAATGGAGATGTTGGTTATCCCTTGGAGGTCATTCAGGAAAAAATACATCAGCTTCTTGATGTCCTGAACCCTTACTCAGTTGTATAACTATCCATGGTCAATAATGATGGGACTATTTGAACCAGTTAAATTGATCTGGAATACACAAGCCTCTGTCACAGTGCCTTGGAAAAGAGCAGACAGGACATAGCAGTTGTTTGCTAAAGGGTATGAATATTTCTGCTTGAACTCTCTCTTCTTTTGGCAACCACTTGTCCTGTTTCTAGGAAACTTTGTCTGGCCTAAGTTTGGACTGGTGGGTCTTCAAGGTAGTCAGTGAGCAAGGGGTATCCCATCTAATTTCAAGCTGTTTTGGTTCCTCCCCCCTCTTGTGAGGGACTGTTAAACCAAGAGGCAGACTTCCTCATTCACCTGGGATAGGGAGAGTGGGTGGGAAGAAAAAAGGTGTTCCACTACAAAGACCTCATGATTGAAAGCAGGAAATGCTTGACCAGACCAAAACAAAAAAATAAATAAGAAACTCCTTCCATTTGGCTTTGTAAATCTGTGTGTTGCAGCATCAGCATTTGCCAATAGAAATCCCAATTCCAGTCTCATGCAATACTGGGCTATTTAATTACTCTGAAGCAATCAGGCCTGCCAGTGACTACACCTGGCTGATTTTGTGAAACATGCTTCTGTACAAGGCAATACCTTTTCTTAGAGTGGTGAAAGTGTGTTTCTGAAACAGGGGCTCTTGCAGGCTATCCTGTCTCAAATTAGGGAGTCTGGCAATTTCCCAGAACTGCAGGTAGCAGCTAATGTGTGTAAGGCAATAACATAGAAGTTTAGCTCTTCAGCTGTGTCTATAGTGGAAAAACTGTTGCTCCGTAGTTTCATTCTGCTTTGGGGAGCAGTAAGTCCCAGGGCTCTAAGGACTGCTCTGGGACTTGAGGCAGTGATGAGCTTCAGAGGGATCTAAACCTCTCTGTTTTGTTCTACCAAAAAGTAAAATAATTTTTACTTGTTGCTGTTGTCCTGCATGACCAGGTCTCTGTACAGCTCGCAAACTTCCTTCCCTTGTATTCATCAGTGAGCTCAGTTTGTGTCTGCAAAACCTAGGGCTCTGGGTGGCTCCAGGTATTTCCATCACTGACATGGCCAGAAGCTGCACTTCAGAGAACTCAGAGTTTTGATGCTGCTACACTCTTTCATTAGATGGTGACCATGAATGCAGGTTAAGGTGAACAAGTGGAGGTTTATTTAATTTAGCGCACCTCTGTGTCCATGTGCCTTAGTTGCTTCCATCCTAACTACCCACATTTTATCTTTGTGTCCTATCAATAACAGTTGCTATACGAAATCTGGACTTTCCGATTGTGGTAACACTAGTTGCGATACAGTGGCTGCCTATTGTTTATGCTAGTGGCATAGGGTACATAGGCCTCAAGAGTGCAATCTTAGAAGAAAGCACATCTCAAAGAATCATAGTTAATGTACACTAAGGAGTTGTTTAATTATGTTTGTGAAGCACTCCAGGATTAGAGAAACATAGATCATAGATTATCTCAGGAGAAAATAATAAATTGTGTGTTCAGTGTAGAGTTTGGAAGGTGTGCACTAAATAGAGCATGGGAACAGACACTGAAGGATGAGAGAGAAAAATAATATTGAACATTTATTGAGCTTCTTTCATTCTGTGCACCAAAGGCCAGAATCTTGTGTGAAATGGCATGTGATTGTTTAACTAGACCATATTATACATATGCACAGAAGTCCAAATGAAAGTGTGATGGTTAAACTAAATTCTGTCATTTTCTAACTTCTGTGTGCTGATTTTTCAACCTTAATGTTCTACACTAACATTTTTCTATTTACCTTTAAGTACAACTAACGAGGATGTTAATTTCCAGCATCCAATATAGATCCTTAAGTTTCTTCCAAAGATATTTACATGCTAATTTGTGAACATATTTCAAGAATTGTTTAGTATAATTTATTTTTTTCATGTTCATCTTCCACTTGGTTGTGTACTGCACCTATACATCCTGATTAAGTGGTGCTTTGGCTTATCAAATTAAGGTGTTATGAAAACTTTTTCTGCTGCTCAAATCATGATTTGCAATTATGTATTTTTGTTGTTGGTCAGGGAGAATACTAGTACCCATGCAAGATTTTGCTATCTGTAGGTCTTCAATATTTTCTCTTCAGGCATTGGCTCTGTTTGCTCAGCATTGGTGATGTCCAAATCATTTCAGCTCTTATATTTTTGGAGAGCTAAGGAAGAAAATTAAGGAAAATTATTATGCAAAGATAAAAATATTCGGAAGGTTGAGAACATCTGACAAGCATTTTCTCCACTTTTTGTTTTTATATAATACACTTGAAAGATAATAAACCTTGTAGAAGATGAGAGAAATGATTATAGAAATATTGTATTTGTTCAGCAATGATATCAGGAAGCAGTGTCAGACTATGGCTACATTGTAATTTTGGTCCAATTTAGCTTATACTAGAGAGATTTTCAGCAGCCTGCATGTTAAGTATAGAGCAATAGGTCTGATCTTTCTATATCTGGTAGGGATGTTAAGAAGTGTGTACTTTTGTTCATTGTGTAGTCAATAAAAGTTTTGTCAACTACACTATTACTTGATAAGGGTTAGCACTGTGTTGGGATTTTGTGGTTCCCAAACAAATGAGTCAGATGCTGGGCAGAATCAAGGGTCTTCGATACTTCAATTCAATTCAACAAGACTTTATTCAGTGTGCACAAAGGGAGAGCCCCTGGTACAAAAATCAGCGAGAGCCCCCAAGCAAGGAGCCCCTCCCCTTGCTATTTTAAAGCACATGGCAGTTACATAACACAAACCTCTAAACCAATCAGATTTAACCTTTCCATATATGGATTTATTCGTCACATGCTTGTACTTCTCCACTCCACATGTTGAGCTCACCCCCCTCCCCTTGGCCTTTTCTAGACTGTTCCTAGGGTGGTGAGCCACAGCATGCTGCTTTATGCATACGTACCTTTTAAATCACATTTTATTTAAAATGAACACAAGCATACCTTTCAACTGCAAGCACTCAGTCCTGGCTCGTGCTGGGTCTGGCAACTACCCCTCCCCTCCCACAGCGGCTCTGCATTAAGAGTATTTTAGGAGCCGGCAGGCAGGCAGCCCAGCTCGGTCCCGGCTCGCGCCATTCCCAGGGAGCTACCTTGGCTGCAGCTTTGCAAGGAAAGTATTATTGCAGAGCCGCAGTGGGAGGTTGTTCCCAGGACACAGCGTGAGCTGGGGCTGAGCTGGACTGCTTGCTTTCTGGCTCCTAATTTACTCTTAATGTAGAGTTGCAGCGGGGGTAGCTTCTGGGACCCTGTGCGAGCCAGACTGAGCCAGGCTGCTGGCCAGCTCTCTAAAAAACTTACTGGCAGAGCCATAGGGAGTGGAGGGGATGCATGTAGTCCGGGGGGGGCAATAATTTTTAATGGGGGGGGGGGACGCATGTCAAGATTTTGGCAAGTGGTCAAGGGCTGCATTTCTACCGAGGAGGTGTGGGGTCTGAGACAGAGGTTGGGTGCAGAAGGGAGCTTGGGGTAGGGGTCTGGGGTGCAGGAGGTGGTGTGGAGTCTGAGAAGGAGTTGGGTGAAGGAGGGGGTTGTGATCAGAGGCTTGGAGTGCAGCGTCTAGATGGAGGTATGGATGCAGGAAAGGATTTTGGCTTGGGGGAGGGGCTATAGGAGAGGCTGCAGGGCCTGGGCGGGAGTTGTGACCTGGAAGAAGGGGGTGCAGAGGGTTTGGGTGGTGACCTGGAGCAGCAGAGTGGGGTGCAGGGTTAGGGAGAGGGTATGCAGGAAAGGATTCTGGCCTGGGTGTGTGTGGAAGAGGGGTGCAGTGTTTGGTAGGGAGTTGTGACCTGGGAGGGAGGGGTACAGAGTGTTTGGGGGGTGGTCTAGGGCAAAGAGGTTGTGGGTGTCAGAGGCAGGCTCTGGCTGAGAGGCGCTTACCTAGGTAGCTCCCAGTCAGCAGCCCTGCAAGAACCTAAGCTGCAGCTGCAAGCTGCTCTATGTGGCTCTGTTCCAGGCAGGGTGGGGGGGAAAGGTGGGAGGAGGCTTTGTTGCTGCCTCTGCCTCCAGCAAAATTTCTCAGCTTTTACTGGCTGTAAACTGGCCAATGGGAGCTGAGAGATTTTGCTGGGGGACAGGACAGAGCACAAAGCCTCCTTCCTCGCTCCTCAGCATGCAGAGCGTAGAGCAGCCACATTGTGCTTAAGGGTCTCAGCGAGACAGCCATGGGTCGGATCCAGTGGCTAGGCGAGCTGGATGTGGCCGGCTAGACTCCCCTTGCCCACCCCTTCTGTAGTTGGTAGCATTAATTGATAAGCTTTCTTTTATTGGTTAATCATTTAACCAGCAACATTATTACATCCCTAATACTGTATCTGGAAGTCACTGCTTTGCTCAGCACTTCAGGGCCTCATTCTGTACTAGTAACCTCTTCTCTAGCTGAATCAGTAGGCTTTCCTGTTCACTTTTTTGTACTGAAAATTTGTGTGCTTTTGGAGGTTTATTTTCCAAAATTGAACTTGGCATGTTGAAAGAATTAGCTCTGTCCAAGCAGTGATTCTAATCCAATGTGTTCTGATTAAATTCCTGTTTGCATAAATACTTTGAAGGTATCTACAAGTATTCTTAGAATTTCATGTTGGATATGATAGTCAATTAGAAATCTTGTAAGATTATGTCCTGGATGTTTACACGTTATTTTATTGAGTGTAGATTGGTTTCAATAATTGATTTTAAATGAAAAAAAAATCATAGATTTAAATCATGTTACCAAAAAAGTTAAAACTGACTGTTTTTGGAATGTACTTAATATTGGAGCAAACCTCATTGAACTCACTGACACGTCTGTTTTTTTGAGAAAACAAGTGTAGATTAGGGTTCCCTTGGAAAAGCTGAGTTATGCTGAAAAAAAATAGGGAATAGATTTACGGCAGCACCATTATGGTCTGTGGCCATAATGTTCCAAAATAAGGGGCGCACATTGTGGAATATAAAATGAAAAAACACTCAGTGGCAACTGGCAACTCTAGATTTCTTTTACTGCAGCTTTCTGTATTGAATGCTTGGGTGATAGATTCTAAACCTAGTTAACTTACGGCTTGTTGAATAAGGATTAGCTAAGCTAAATAGTTTTTTTTTCTAGCAACATCCAACATAGCAAACAGCTTGGGAATTGACTTGTCAAATCACACTTATGCTAAAAGAGAGTCTTGAACAAGGAAGGAGGTTTTTAATCCCTGAAAGTTTGTCCAAATAAATCTGTTCTTCAACATTCCACAAGACTTTTTTTCTGTTTATTTTTTTAATTATTTAAGGCCATGCCTATACTTAAGTGCTGGAGATGCATCTTCTGGTGTTAGATTGAGTGGATCTAGTAAAGACCTGCTAAATTGAATGCTGAGGGTATCCCTGGTCAGTGCTGGTACTCCTCACAGTTGTGAGGAATACGGGAAGCTGACGGGAGCATTTGCTCCCATCGACCTCCCACTGTGAAGACTGTGCCAAGCTTGTCTTCTTGTATGTTGACTCCAGCAACATTATTTATGTAGCTGGAGTTGAGTACCTTAAGCTGACCTTCTGGGTGTAGTATAGACCTGACCTAAATTACTAACCAGTTGTGGATATGACTGAGTGGATCATCTTTATCCACATAATTTTCTTCCAATAAGCATTTTTCCTTATGATGTTTCATTCATGTAATTAGGCTTCATCTTCTTGCATCATTTATGCTTGACACGTTTTCCTTTTTTTTACCAAGGGAACAAATTGCTTCAAAATATTCCCAGTTAGGGGGTCTCTTAGGCCCAGAAGCCATGACACTTTTTCAGTGACAAAAGTGTGGGGGGATATAGAAAGCTGTGTGCGTGCTTAATAATGTCTTACCTTTTTCTTTCCAGTTCACTCCAGTGTTGCTTTCTATGCTGCCATCCTTTCCTATATATTGTCTCTGTCTTAAAACAACATCTTAATTAACTCCTCTGCTGTGGTTGGCCAAGGGCCACCACCATATAAGCACAGAACAAAAACAGTCCTTTCCATCTTGTGCCTTTCTTTGTGCATGTTACTTTTTAGTCTGCTGAGGAACAGGAATTGAAAACCCAGAATTTTGAAGAAGCAAGAGCTGGTAGTTAGGCTGGGTAGACTGTAGCCATTAATTCTTTTTTTTAGACTGTAAATGTTTGTGATGTGTAGTATGTTCGTAATAGGATTTAATTGTAACTGTTATATTTAAATGAGAAATATAATAGTTGATTTTAAAAAAAAAATGAACGTTCAATTTAGATTTTGATTTAATTTAAATACAAAAATCAATTTTTAAACTCACCCTGATTTTGTGTGTGTGTGTGTGTGTGTCTCGCCACTATGGAAAATGTATTTATTGTTATGGCTAACTTTTATTTCAGTAATCTTCAGCATTTTCAAAGTATTGTGTAAATGAAGCATGGAAAACTTTGCAAGTCTTGAGGTACTTGTATTTCTTTTTCTGTCAAAACTGCTGAGTTTCATTGAGCTATCACTGAATATTTGTAAAGACACGAGGGGCACTTGGGCGGAAATGGTTCAGGCTAGGCATGTTAAAATGAGGTTATTTTACTAATGAAGTAGGTATATATATTTTTTTTATCAACTACTCGATTAGTCGATAGGGGAAGGCAGCTGGCTCAATCCTGGCTCGCGTAGGGAGCAAATCCTGCTGTACCTCTGCAATTTTAAAAGGCAGTAGGAGTCTGGCAGCCTGCCCCCTGACTCTTACTGCATTTTAAACTGCAGAGCTGCAGCGGGGTTTGGTCCTGGTGCGAGCTGGGCTGCCTGCTAAGCTGGCAGCAACCCCTGTCTGTGGAGAGCTAGATGTGCTATTTTGGACTATATTGGATTCTTCTTTTCAGCGAGGACATGGACATTTTACTTCACAAAATCGGATGGCCAGAAATGGATCATAATAAATTCAAACTTATCTCCTAGTGTAGACATGGCCTAATAATCCCAAATGCTAGTAATAGTATTCTTGAGGGAGTGAGCAAGACATCCATATTTATCTGTTCCTGTGGTATCTGTTAATTAGTATAAAACTTAAAGAACAACTAATGGTCCTGTAGCACCTTAGAGACTAACAAAAATTTAGATAGTATCATGAGCTTTTGTGAGTACAACCCACTTCTTCACATAAATGGAGTAAGGCATCCAGAGGTACAAATCAATAGGAGAAAAAGAGGGGAGATGAAGAGGGAAAGGGGGAAAAATCTTGACTATTAAGTATATATGTCTAACCCAAAGACACAAAGAAGAAATGTGCATCTTTCAGAGCAGTGTATGTTAAAATGGGGGAAAGAGCCATTTTTCCATTGACTCAAATGGTTAAATCAGAGATTGCTAATAGAAACATAAAAGGAAAACGTTTTTTGCAGCAAAATACAATCAGCTTTATACCTTGTTTTCAACACCAGGTGGCCTCACAGGAGCAATAGAACGATGCACATTCAGATAAGTATAGGCTTTTTGATGGTAAGAGCTATTAATTCAATACTGAGCTTCACAAGATATTATTGAGTAACGCAATATCTGATATTAGTCACATTGCACAGTTGCGCTACTAGAAGGTAGTCAGATAAGCCAATTCTTCTTTGAATGCTTGTTGTCAAAATTCCCATCATTGTGTGTGCATGCATATGCATGGTAGCTGGAAGACTACTGTTGGGTTGGTCCGGGCCCCCCTGGAACGGTGTCTTCATGGTGCTAAATATAGGGCCCTGTCGATCTGCTCTCCCCTCAGTTTCTTCATAATGACAGTGATGGCTAGCTGGAACATCCATGGCTCTTGTCTTGACAGTCACTTTGGCAGTATCTGCACATATTTCTTACAAGTAGTTTAGTATTTAGTTTCGGTTAATTAGTTTGGTCTTACCCTTTTTTTTGTGTGAGGTTTCTCTCTTCGTTGCTCTTCTGGCACCAGGGCATGACACTGTCTCCATGTTTCAAAACCTTTGTGGTTAAGGTGTGCCAAAAAGTGAACACACAGTTCGTGTTTTGAAGTGTTTAGGGAAAAGTCACCAAAAAGATTGGTATAGGATCTCTAAGGGGTTCTGTTCCAGGACATTGAGAGATAGAGGCCAACATCTGAAGATTCTTCTAATGAAGGCTGCACTCCTCTCTAGATTCTCTGGTGGTGTATGAGGCTAATTAACATGAGCACCAGGGGCTATCGAAGCACCAGGAGGAAAATAGATTTGACCTTTCCTGTATAAGGTCTACTCAACTGCTGGCTTGCCACTTCGCATTGCAAACCAGCAGGCCATTGTGAGCAGATACTGCTTTAACATTGCATTGCAATAGTCAAGTTTGCAGAGCTGGTGGTGCTGCTGCTGCAGAATTCCCATCCAGAATTTTCGACCTGATGGAGGTGGACTGGTTGATTGTCAGATCTTCTCTGTAGATTGTTCTGACCAGGGCAGATGGGACTGCATGAGCTATGGGTATGGGCACCACTGTGAGAAAGGGCTCCTGGCTGCTGGTCTCTGATCTGTTTTATTAATCTAGCTGACCATCCAGGACCTTGCCGTGAAGGGTTCAGCTCTTTACTCCAAAAAGATGGATATGAGACTTTAGAGCCACCTTTAAAGCATTGTGCTTCCACACACCTTCCATGCGGCAGAAGCATTTAAGCCTCAACCTCCTCCAAGGTTCTACCAATCACTGTTACACAGGACAGCTCATGAAGGAGGAATGAGTGGCAGGAAGAGGCCATACCCATCGTTAGGTCAGGGTTCTGGCTTGTCTAAGCCTTCATCTGACGAAAAGTAGGCCTTTTGAAAGTGTGTGTGAGGATGGGACTTTGGTACAAAGACTGGACCCACCTGGCCTAACCACCTTGTTCTGACGATCCTCTTTCCACACTGCCTAATTCTGTATCATATTGGACTTCCGAGTGCACCGCATAGGAAATGGGGCTTGTTCCTCAAATTTTCAGCCTTCATCCCTTTTCTCTGTCCGTCTTCAGGTAATCTGCTCATAAGCAGCTCCTCGTACAGGAGGTGCACTCTGTTTTTTGCTGGGTGCAGTGGAAGAAGTTGTTCAGGATCTGAAGGGCAAAGACTTCTAATCTCAGTATTTTTTAATACTGAAAGCCAAAGGTGGGCTCAGGTCCATCCTAGACCTGCATGAGGTCAACAGGTTCATGAAGCTATTGAAGTTTTTCATAATGTCTTTGGCCTCCATCATATCCTTGAATCCAGGGTACTGGTATGCCACCCTTGACTTGAAGGATGCTTATTTTCACATACCGATTACATTATTCCAGAGAAGGTTTGTGGTGAATAGACCTTTTGTTTGGTCTGAGTTCTCCATTCAGCGGCACCTAGGTGTGTATCAGTTATGACAGACAACACCATGCTGATTTTTTTTTAATGAGTGGTCCTTATGTCTGGATGCCGTAAACTCCATCTTCCAATGGGGAAGCTTTCCCAAGATAGACCTGTTTGCCACACGTTGTAACAGAAAGTTCCAGTTGTTCTGCTTCTTCCTGAATCACAGCTCAGGTTCCATCATGGATGCTTTCCTCCTTCCGTAGGAAGTCCCTGTCTACTGTACTTATTTCCACCCTTGCCTCTCGTTCACAAGATACTCCTCAAGATACAGAGGGAATAAGCTTTGGTGATATTGATAGCTCCAGCTTGGCCCAACCAACAGTGATACACATTTTTCCTGAAAATGTCTGTGGAAGCCCCAATCACCTTGCGGCTCCTCCCAAACCTGATAACTGAGAATTACAGTTTTCTCCAGCATTCCAGTCGTGAGTTGCTGCTCCTCATGGCATGGAAGCTTCATGATTGAACCTCATGGAGCTCTCCTGCTGGGGGTACAGTCAGACAAGTCCTTTCTGGCAGAAGGAAACTCTCCATCAGGGCTACCTTTCTGGTCAAGTGGAAGAGATTTTCAGTTTGGTTGGCATAACACTTTCAGTTGTATAAGATGCTTGTGTGTGTTCAACTTTTACTGGACTATCTTTTCTGTCTTAAGCAGGAAGGGCTGTCCATGTCGTCCATAAGGGTCCACTTATCCACCTTTTCAGTCTTCCATCTGAGGGCTGATCAGTCTTTCCCAATCATGTGGTCTGCTATTTCCTGACAGGACTTGACAGGCTATACCTGCATATCCAACAGGCAGGCCCCGCCTAAGACTTAAATCTGGTCCTTTCCAGACTAATGGGGTTCCAGACCATTGAACTGTTGATAACTTTCTCCCTGCTCTGCTTCTCGTATAAGGTGGTTATTTTAGTAGCAATAACCTCAGCCAGGAGATTGTCTGAGCTCAAGGCCCTAATATCAGAGCTTCCTTATACAGTGTTCTATAAGGACAGGATTCGTTTTCCTGATTTCACATCAACCAGGACATCGTCCTCCCAGTGTTTTACCGTAAGTCATATGCAAGCAACAAGTTAAGCCTCTGCTAACTGCCGGACATTTGCAAAGCACTAGGCTTTTGCAAGGGAAGAACAAAATCATCCCGAAAGTCCATTCAAATGTTTTTGGCTGCTGCAGACAGAATGCAAGTCTTCTCTGAACAAATTTTGTCATAGATCCGTGTCCTGCATCTGCGAGTGCTATAACCTGGCAGAGGTGCCTGCTCCTTTACTCACAGTACACTCCATGAGGGCACATGTGTCTTCAGCAACATTTCTGGCACAAGTTCCCATCCAGAAAAAATGTAGAGAGGTGCTGCGGTCCTTCAGACACACTTGAATTGCGCATTATGCAGTTACCCAACAGGCCAAAGACAGTGCTGCCTTTGGTAGAGCAGTGTGTTCCAATCAGTGGATACCTGAACTCTGACCCTGCCACTGAGACTTAGGCTTGGGAGTCACCTGGTTGGAACTGATGTTAACTAACACTCGAATAAAAAAGGGTACTCACCTTCATGTAACGGTTCTTAGAGACGTGGTGTTAAGGTCTGTTCCAATATCCTCCCACTTTCCCCTCTTTTGGCGTCGCCAGCAAGAAGGAACTGAGTGGGTGGTGGGTAGGCACAGCCCTATATTGAGGCCATGAAGACTCCACTCCACGGGGGAGCCTGGACCAGCCTGATGGATATCGCTAGGGGAAAAATCTTCCAGCTGCTGTGCACCCACATGCACACAGACCTGATTATAATAGACATGAACAACACACCTCCAAGAAGAACCATTATGAGGAGGTGAGTAACCTTTCTTACCATGATAGAAGATCATTTATAGAATACAATGTTTTGGCAAGCATGTTTTGGTAAAATGACTCCCAGGCAATGCCCCACAGAGGAAAATTGGATTAAGAGAAATACAACGTACTGAAGAGTACAAAGTAAAATGTACTTTTTCCAGCTAACTGCTCCTCTTTTAGTGAGAGGAACTCTGCTGTTTGCTTGAGTTGAGAAAAGATGTGTTAGGGAATAATGGACTGTCTTCCCAGAAGAAGCCAAAAAAAACTACAAAAAAAGAACTATTTTCCTTTTGTAGCGTTTAGTGCTGCTTGTGTCTCCACCCCCAACCTACAGTGAAACTTATTAATGCATGAATTCCTGTTTAAATGTTGAACTATACAAATGAAAAATTAATAGATGTGGACATGACATGTTAAGGTAATACAGTGTTAACTAATACATGGATCATTTTTCATTCAGGATGCTGCTCGAACAATCTGAAATACTAAAGCCATTTTTGAATTAATTTCACAAAAATGTATAGCAGTTTGTCTTTGTAGTCAGAAATGGGATGCTGATGCTTGGAACTGAAACTTCCCAAATAATTTATTAAAGTTTCTGTAACACTTCACTCCTGGTCTGAATCTGGGTGAGAGAATGTCTGGGTTGAAATGAAAGGGGTTCAATAATTGAAAGTCCCATGCTATTTGAATCACCGTGTTAATACTTTTGTGACTACATAAGGGAAACTTTAAAATAGCAGGGAGTCTATTGCTTTATCTGCTTCAAATGTTGCCCACAGCAACCAAGTGTCATGATGATCAATGCATTTCTATGTTGCCCATGTCTCTCATTGGTATTGCTGAGTCAATTGGCACTAATGTTCCTAAAGAGCCTTGTGTACTTAAGGTTTCCTTAACTAAAGCAAGAACTCATTATTATATGCTCCACGTTTTTTTTTTTTTTTGTTACCTGCAGAGCCAAATAAGAATATTTAAGTCCTTGCACCATTTGGATAAGCACCACACAGTTAGAGCTCTGCGTGGGTACACATGTCTACCCATGGATGCGGATATCCTCAGATCAACATCAGTATCCACTGATGTACAGGGCTCCACTCCCAAGAGGCACTGTGGCCAATGGAGAGGAACATGATTTCCTCACTCTTCAGAGCTAGTCCCCCATGCAAGCAGCTCCTCCTGGCAGTGTGGCTGTACTGTTCCTAGCTCTGCCCCCAGTGGGGTGGTACAATCCCAGACAGGAGATATTGCAGCTGAGGCTTGGGTTGGAGAGGATACAGTTGCATGGCTGTGAGGACCTGCTGGCATGGGTCACCGGCTCCCAAGAGTAAGGGAAAAACCACTCGTATACGTTGTCCGCAATGTCTCTTGAGAATGGGGCCCTGCGGATCAGTGGATATCTGCATCATCAGGCAGACATTTATATGTGTGCAGAGCTCTACATATACTCCTTTCCAGTTTCTGTACCTTATTTCTTGGCATCAGGGGATTTTAGAGCACTTCAGAGTGAAGACTATTTTTGTATAAGGTTGCTTTCTTTCAATGGGAACAAGAGAAATAATTGATTTAATATATAATACTTTTTTAAAACAAATGTTTTAGAGTATTAGTTACAGAGGTGAATCACAAGGAAAAAAATACACATCTGACTCTAAATTTTATGCTTTAATTTTGTAAACTTTTTTTTGTAGGTAGATTACAGGATTTTAATAAGTTAACTTGTTCATTACATTTTTATTCTGACTTTTTATTATTCATATAGTGTAGATGTGGTACCTTACTATATTCTTCCCTGTGAAATACAGGACACAGTAATGAACATTTTGAGTTAGCGCTGATATATTCACAGCAGTAACTTAATTTTTATTCTAAACCAGTCAGTTTTTTTCCTCTGCTCCCTGGAATGATTTTTTTTATTAGTGGTAATGAAACTTATTTTACCTAAGATAATAAAATTGTTTTTGTTCTTGTTATGGAACATGGAAGAAGTATTATTTTGCTAATGCCTCTTCAAATTAATTTTTATTACTGTATATTGTGCAGAGTCCTGCACTTGGGATGGAAGAATCCGAAGCATAGTTACAAGCTGGGGACCAACCAGTTAAGTAGTAGTTCTGCAGAAAAGGACCTGGGGGTTAGTGGATGAGAAGCTGGATATGAGTCAACAGTGTGCCCTTGTAGCCAAGAAGGCTAATGGCATATTAGGTTGCATCAAGAGGAGCATTGCCAGCAGATCTAGAGATGTCATTATTCCCCTTTATTCAGCTGTGGTGAGGCCACATCTGGAGTATTGTGTCCAGTTCTGGGCCCCCCGCTACAAAAAGGATGTGGACGCATTGGAGAGGGTCCAGCGGAGGGCAACCAAAATGATTAGGGGGCTGGAGCACATGACTTATGAGGGAGAGGCTGAGGGAGTTGGGTCTGTTTAGTCTGCAGAAGCAAAGAATGAGGGGGGATTTGATAGCAGCCTTCAACTTCCTGAAGGGAGGTTCCAAAGAGGATGGAGAGAGGCTGTTCTCAGTCGTGACAGATGGCAGAACAAGGAGCAATGGTCTCAAGTTGTGGTGGGAGAGGTCCAGGTTGGATATTAGGAAAAACTATTTCACTAGGAGGGTAGTGAAGCACTGGAATGGGTTACCTAGGGAAGTAGTAGAGTCTCCATCCCTAGAGGTGTTAAAGTCTCGGCTTGACCAAGCCCTGGCTGGGTTGATTTAGTTGGGATTGGTCCTGCCTAGAGCAGGGGGCTGGACTTGATGACCTTCTGAGGTCTCTTCCAGCTCTGTGGTTCTATGATTCTATGATCACTTGTTCATTAGCAAAGCAACTAAGTTGTTTACTGAAGCATCTTGAAATTTAAAATTTTTTATTAATCCAGAGGGTAGGGGTTTTCTGCTGTTAATTTGTTTGCTACTGATGGTTTATAAAAAAAAAAAACCATGAAATTTAATTTTAAGTACTCAAGATCCTTGGTTAAAAGGCAGGATACAAGGGCTAAATATAAATATTTGTAGTAGTAGCTAAAGCCTTATAGTAAAGGAGTGCTTCCCTTTTGTTTGATCCATAATAGAACTGAGCAATAATATTCCAGATCAAATAAAAGCCAGAGAATAGGGATGGTTAAGTCTGAAGCATACTGTGAAGACTCTCAAAGGGATCTCACAAGCTGGGTGAGTGGGCAACAAAATGGGAGATGGAATTCAGTGTTGTTAAAAGGAAAGTAAGCACACTGGAAAATATAATCCCTATTCTACATAAAAAATTAGGTGGACTACATTGACTGTTACCTCAAAAAAAAAAAAATATCTTGGGGCTCACTGTGGATAGCTCTTTGAAAAAAAAGCTGCTCAGTGTGCAGTAGTAATCAAAGTTAGCAACCATTAGGAAAAGGATAGTTATTATATAATGACAGTAAGTATAGTCTGGTACATAAATGCGTAGTATGCACACACGGTAAGTATTGCGTGTAGTTCTGATTGCCTTAACTCTAAAAAAGGAATTAGAATTGGAAAAGTTACAAAGAGGGGAAACAATAATAATTAGGGGTTAACAGCTTCCTTATTATGGGGAGAGATGAAAAAGACTGGGACTGTTCAGCTTGGAATAGTGAAAGCTAAGGGTGGGATATGATTATAAGTCTATAAAATGAGGAATTGTTATTTACCTTTTCATAAAAATAACCAGATGGCTGTTGGTGAAATTAATAGGTATTAGGTTTAAAACTAATATTAGGAAGTACTTCTTCATATCACACAAGTCCGCTTGTGGAACTTATTGCCAGGTGATGTTGCGAAGGCCATAAATATAACTGGATTCCAAAAAGAATTACGAGTGTTACCCAAGGTGACGGTTCTCTGGGTGTCACTAAGGTGAAGATTTGAAATCCTGAAGCTACTTGAAGGCTCCGTTTCTTTCCTTTTAATATAATCTTTCTTAATACTTACCTTGGAATCAGAATATATTATTAGCATCTATGGAAATTAAGTTTCAAAGATTGAGAACATTTATGAAACAAGAATCTGAAATGCATACAAAGGATATGAAATGCATACATCAGAATTCTGTAAGGCAGTATTTTTGCACTCCAAGGCCAAATTCTGGCTTCTTTCAAAGCACACAGAAATTTCTTGAGGAATCTTAGCAGCAAGTACTCACTTACAAATCTCCATGTGCTATAGAGCAACTAAGTAGAATTATCACCTTTGTTTCTATTAGCCAGGGAGTTTTCTGGCAAGATAATAATTTCTTTTTAATGTTTTTAAGCTTTGGGAAAGCGCTTGTTTCCTAAGGTTGCCTTAATTTGTAACTTTGGGCCTCCTAAAGGTTGCAAAACTCATGTTCTTGTCCATAAAGGACTTGAATCAAGAGAAACTTGGTTTTGGGAGAGCAAAGTTACTAAACTCTGCTTACATAAACAGGCATCTCTTCTTCGGTCAGGATCAGGAGGATGCCTTGGCTTTCAGGACCTATGAACCTTGTGATGAAAGGTTCTCCCAGATGATTGGGATCTCCCAGATGGTTGAGGTTTCTTGCGAGAAAGAGAACAATGTATTGAGATTCTGCAAGACTTTTATGCGGTTTTTTCCATTTAGTTTTTTGAGGGGCTAGTCTAGTTCCAAGTAAGCATGATTGACTCAATGATTTTCCTGTTGGGCAGTCTGAAAATACTGGGGGATGTATGCGTATCTGGCTGCAAACTGTAAATTGACCAACTTGATAGCTCAACCTGTCATTGTACATTTTTAGCCATGCAATGGGTGTCAGAAAATGTTCACTTTTCCAAGGGTTTGCAGCTTCCCCTTTGAAATGCCTGTTTCTTTTTTTTGCTCTGATGATTAAAATATATACTAACAGAATGTATTATAAGTCTTTTGGCTTAACTTTGTTGTTACTACTTGAGCCATTTAAGAGAATGTAAGTAGCGATGTTCAGTAAAAGATGTAACACTTTTCCCCACTGTCAGATAATAGTGTAAAGTCATTACAGTAAATGCTAAAAAACTTGAAGTGAGTATGAAACAGGTTTAAGGCAGTCACTGAAGTCCATTGGCTAGTGAGAAACTTACTCTGAGTGGGTTGAATGGGTTTTATCTGAGTTTGCTCAGAATTTTATTTAGTTGGTATAATCTGTCAAAATATCTTTATTTTTGAACATTTTATTTTTATCGCTTTAAATTTTAAGAGTTCTGGGAAATTATGGAGAGGTCATAATTTAATGACTCTCACTACAAAAAGTTAAAGCTTTGTAACTTTTTAAACACAGATTGTCAACATAATATGGCAAGTAACTAACCTTATTGAAACTCATTTCAAAAAGCATTTTTCATACTGTGTGTGTCTGTAGATATTGTGGATTATTGATAGAAATATTTTTCTTCAGTTTGTGTGTGTGTATGGTGAAGTAGTTGTTGGATGCTTAAGAGAAACTAATTTTTCCATGCCCAGTTATTTCATAACTGTATATTGTAGGATTTCATGTATTTTTGACTCATTTGGTGTTGTGTGCTAGATGAGATATTGGACTGTGGCTTTGCCTCTAGTGTGATCAGGTATGCTAATTACCAGATTTCCTGCTAAGATGAGCATGTGCTGACAGGGAAAGAACAAAATGGCAGTAGTAGTTTATCATACTGGAACACTAGTAAATAAGATTTCAATGTTAATTACAAGTACATGATAAATAGACTTCTGCTTACCCAAAGCACTTTGAAGTCTTTTTCAGGATCATGTCGCTTATACAAATTCCATGCAAGGATTACTTAAATTTTGAGGTTTATTGACATGGTTTTTCCAGTTTACGGTGCATGATTAAAGTGCTGGTAGATCCCACTAGAATGTTTCTTGAGTATCTAATTGTCCCTGGTAAGAGGTAGGTGCAAATGAAAGTTTTTGTTTTGGCTATAATTGTTTTAAACATATCTGATGAATGACTCTGACACGTATCAGAACAACCGGCGTCTCCGCAGTTCCCATCTCGGCGGCCTTCCCCTGTGGCATCAACATCCCATAAGAGCCGTTCCCCATCTCACTCTTTACCAGCTGGGATCGCGAGCTCCAAAGATAAACTGGGCACGTCCTACAAAACAGCAGCTCGAAAACTACACAAGGATAAGCCGGTGCGAAGTATATCGGCACCGAGCTCAACGGTGCACACGGCACCGAAGCCGCTTTTGGCACTGAAGTCGGCACGGGAGCTCCCGACACTGCTGGCACTTGGCCCTTCTGCGGCACCTCCGGCGCCGAGAGAAACAACAATGCCGCGCCCGGTGCCCAGCTCCTCGGCACCAACGCCGGCACAGAGAGAGCCGACGGAGCCCGCTGACACTCCAATATAGGCAACGGCGGCACCGACACAGACCATGTCGTCGGCACCGATGCCTCGACCAGCAGTTGCCTCGCACGCGGCACCGGAACCCACGGCACCGCTCAGATGCTCTCCTACATACTCCCACAAGATCTCAACACCAAGTGCATCTCCACCATCACCTTTGATGCAAGTGTCACCGTCTTCCGCGAGTGGTCGCCCACCAATAAGCCCAGGGCTGACAGCTTCCTCCCCGGAGCCACCGACTCCGCCTCGCTATCATCGGCAGTCCAGATACAGCGTTTCCCCATCACGACACCATTATCACAGCCAGTACCAATCACCATCTCCCTGCTGCGCTCATCGCAGATCCAGGTCCCCAAGGTCTCCCTCCTATTCACGCAGCTGCAGGTACGACCACAGTCGTTCATACCGTTCCCAATATGATGACCGCTGGCACACACACCATGACCATAGGCACCGTTATTCACGATCAATCCGCTCTTCATCGTCACCAACTCCATCACGGTTCAGTCATGCTAGAAGTAGGTCATCCACTCCGGCGACAGCTAGACCACCTACTCCGTCCGACGATCTTACTTCCGCAGGACATCCCATTGTTGACCCCCCCACAGGTCGTGGAGGTACAGGCACCACATCCACCCTCCCCCACGGACGTCGCCTTCTCCTCCCCAGATGACGCCATGCTTACCGGAGACACGTCACCCTTCGACGACCTCAAAGAGTTTCAAGACCTTTTTCGCAGAGTAGCAGACACTCAAAATGTAAAGCTCACAGAGGTCCAACAGAAACAACACCATCTGTTGCGCAACTTCCATCCTGCCTCTCATGCTTCCAAGGTCGCACTGCCTCTGGATGAGGCTATATTTGACATTGCCAATGCCATCTGGCAGACCCCTGCCACAACCCCACCAACGAACAAAAAGCTGATAAGAAATATTATGTGCCTGCCACGGGGATGGAATACCTGTTTACTCATCCCCAGCCAAACTCGTTGGTTGTGGATGCAGCGGAACAACGCACAAAAGCCTCCCAGTATAAACCATCAACTGGCGACAAAGATAACAAGCGCCTGGATATACTGGGACGGAAGGTGTATACTTCAGCCACGTCCATCCTCCGAATGGCCAATTACTCCGTGCTGCTGGCCAACCGTAACTCCGACAACTACGCGAAGTTAGTCCAGCTACTTGAACACCTGCCGGACACAAAGAGCCAGCTGCTTAAGGCCATTATCCAAGAGGGCTATACAGCATCCCGCTCGGCGCTGAACATAGCCCTCGACACGGCGGATGCTGCAGCTAGAATGACAGCGACATCGGTCGTTATGTTAGCGCGGACACTCTCCTATGAAAGCTCGGTGTCCACCCAATGTATAATTTAAGAATGCCAATTAGCCTAATTGAATTAAAAGAAGATAGAGGAACTCGACTTCAGAACGTATCTATTCACCGTCTGGTTGCTTTACCTTTGGAATGTGGCGCGTAAATGAAAACTTAAGACGTTCAGTAGTTTTAAGACAACAGGACTATATTAGCTATATATCTCAAATAAACAAAAGATGTGCTATGCACAACAGCAGGGGGTTTACCAGAGTCTTCGGCGCTTGGGACGATTGATGGTTGCTGGCGACCTCGAGTCTTTGGTCCTTCGGGCCTCAGACGAGGAACAGCCAGGAGTCCTCGTTGGAAGAAGGTGCCTGGCGACCTCAATCCTTTGGCTCTTCCGAGCCTCGGGAGGAACTGCCAGGAGTCCACGAAGAACTGGAATAGAGGGCGACGATCGCCTTCCGCGGTGCTCGCCTCTTCCTGCTCTTCGGGGGCAGCTGGAGCAGACGATGGAAGCTAAACCCTAAACTACTATGCCCTAAACTTATCCTAAAGATAAAACCCTAAACTATCTCGCGACGCGCCCGCTGTGCAGACTCGACGACGGCCGACGTGTGGTTACCGACGCGGCCTGACGGACAGACTTGACGACGAGAGAGAACCTAAGGTGGAGAGACTCTGACCTTCCGTCTGGTCAATCCCTTAACTTAACCTAACACATATGCTCTAGTCAATCACGCTCGGGACAGCACGATCCAACCACCAGGTCTCTCATACCGCTAACCTAGCCTATGCCTAACCCGACGCAACGCCCAACGGGTGCGTTGCACAGGCTTTTATAGGCTACGGTCATGAATATGTATGAGGACTTAGATTTAAAACGATTGGCTGGTGGAGGACGCTAATTTACGTAAATTTAAAATGATTGGTCTTTCAACATATTAATACATAATTCAGGACATAACAGTATTCTTTTATGAATATTCATGCAGTCAACTGTCAGACTGATGAATATTCATTTACAGTTGGTCAGGTTTTAAAAGACAGCATTACCACAGTCAGCATGACTCAGCATTCTTTATATATGTGATGATGTATGTGACATCTTATTGGTGACTCCTTCAATCTATCCATGTAGCTTATTAACATTAATTATACACAACTAATCATTTATCATTACAGAGGTTATAGAGGTTCATTACAGATGTTATACAAGCACTCCTTTTTAACATGCAATTCTGTCCAATTCTGTCAACAGTTATGCGCAGGGCCTTGTGGCTTTATATGTCGGCGGTTCCCAGGGAACTTCAATCTAAGGTAGAGGACTTGCCATTCGACACAAAGGGCTTGTTTGCTGAGAAGATGGATCAACTACTTCACTCTGGCAAGGACTTGTGTACCACCTTGAGAACCTTAGGCATGTATACGCCACCATATCGCCGCAAGAAGTATACTCCCTGTCCGAGACAAAGACCACCCGTCTATGCACAGCCACGACAATATGAGCAACAACGCCCCAAGCAACGTTCCCAAAGATGATGTCCACAGGCTTCCAGACCAACACCTCAGCCACAGTCCAAACAGCAGGTTTGACGTGTTGCTCGAGGGTTTGCAAACAATTCCAACTCTTCCTGCCGCAAGTGCCGACACCGCACTCTTCCACCACTGCCTTTTCAACACTGTTGGGCTGCAATAACAACGGACAAATGGGTCATGCAACTCATAGCAACCAGATACGTAATTCCCTTCACATTCCATCCTCCGACCACCCCTCCTCCCCTCCCTGTCCCTTTTCAGGGACCCATCTCACGAGCTCCTCCTCAAACAAGAGGTAGATCACCTCCTCGCTATCGGAGCTATAGAGAAGGTGCCCATACCCTTCCAGGGCAGAGGGTATTACTCCCGCTATTTTATCACGCAGAAAAAGTCCGGCAGTTGGAGACCTCCGCGGCCTCAATCAATATGTGCAGATGCAACGATTTAAGATGGTCACTCTCACCACCATCATACCGGCGTTGCAGGAAAAGGACTGGTTTGCATCCCTCGATTTGCAGGACGCTTATTTTCATGTCACAATCCACCTTGCCCACAGATGCTTCCTCCATTTTCTGGTAGGCTCCGAACACTACCAATACAAAGTGCTGCCTTTCGGTCTTTCATCTGCTCCACGGGTGTTCTCCAAGACACTCGCTGTAGTCGAGGCCTTTCTCAGACGTCTAGGAATCATAATTTTTTCCTACCTGGACGACTGCCTTCTCAGGGGCCAATCCTTCGACGAGGCATCGATCGCGGTCTCCACAACAAGGCGACTGTTCAAAAATCTAGGCCTTATAATCAATATCCAGAAGTCGTGTCTCGTCCTTCAGCAAACTTTGGACTTCATAGGCGCTCATATCAACTCGCTGATGGCATGCGCCTACCTACCCAATACCAGATTCACGATGATCCAAGATCTTGTTTAGGTCCTTTCTACCAGTCCCACAGTTCCTGTGCTCACTTGTCTACAACTGATGGGACATATGGCATCCACGACCTATGTTGTTGCGCGTGCATGCCTTCATTTCAGATGCTTGCAGCAGTGGATACCGACGGTATACACGCCTCACAGACGCGATGTCCACAGGATGGTTACCGTACCACACACTGTCAGACAATCCCTCAAGTGATGGACAGTTCTGGACAACATGTTAGCGGGCATCCCATTTCACACGCCCCAACCTACTGTCCAGATTACAACGGACGCCTCACTACTTGGTTGGGGAGCCCACATGAAAGACAAACAAGCACAGGGCCGTTGGTCTCCTCAGGAATCGCTTTGCCACATAAGTTTTCTGGAGTTACGAGCCGTATACAGTGCTTGCAACCAATTTCTCCCCTGGATATGCAACCAGAGAGTGCAGATTCTTACAGACAATATGACAACAGTCTATTATATAAACAAACAAGGCGGAGCTCATTCCCGGACTCTCTGTAAGGAGGCAGTACATCTTTGGAACTGGTGTATCCGACACAACATCATAATTACCGCTGCTTATGTTCCCGGGGACGACAACACTATGGCAGACACGCTCAGCCGACATTTTGCACAACAGCACGAGTGGGAGTTATACCCCGAGGTTGTACACGACATATTCCAACTCTGGGGCCAACCAACTACAGACCTCTTCGCCACACAGTTCAACGCGAAGTGCGACCAGTACTGCTCCAGAGCAGGACTAGGCCAAGCATTGAGGGGCGATGCCTTTCTCCTCGATTGGAGTCGACAGCTGCTGTATGCGTTTCCACCAATTCCCCTAATACACAGGGTACTAGAGAAAGCTCCAGTAGATGGAGCAACACTAATTCTAATAGCACCATTCTGGCCACGTCAGACGTGGTTCTCTTACCTCCCTCATATGTCGTCTTATCCCCCATATTGTCTTCCCACTCGACCCGATCTTCTCTCACAGGAGCAGGGGAAACTACTTCATCTACATCTGGATCACCTTGGCCTGTCCGTGTGGTTCCTGGCACATGCCAACAAGAAAGGTTAGGGGGCTCAGCAGCAGTCGACCAGGTACCCCTACATAGCAGAAAAACGTCAACCCGAAATACTTACCGGTATAAATGGAAAAGGTTCGCCGTCTGGTGTGCGAATAAAGGCATGGACCCTCCATAAAGTGCCACTATATTCCATTTTAGAGTACGTTCTGCTCCTCAAACATAGTGCACTTTCCCTATAGTCGCTGAAGGTCCACTGAGCTGCCATGTCAGCCTTCAGACAATCGATTGATGGCTATACCATTTTCTCGCACCCAGTTACAAAAAGATTCCTCAAAGGGCTAAACAACATGTTCCCCGAGCACAAACAGCCCCCAGACCCTTGGAATCTCGAATTGATTCTAGATACGTTTATGCGGCCACTTTTCGAACCATTGTCAACATCCGATTTCAACTTTCTTACCATGAAGGTTGTGTTCCTGCTGGCAATCACGTCTGCACGCAGGATAGGGGAACTAGCAGCCCTGTCGGCATCACCGCCTTATACGATTTTCATGCCACAGGTGGTCATTCTACGTCCCCAACCATCCTTCCTACCCAAGGTCAATTCCAGCTTCCATATAAACGAACCTATAGTTTTGCTTGTATTCTATCAGAAACCGCACACTTCTTCTCGTCATGCTAGTCTCCATTCGCTCGACGTACGCAGAGCACTGGCATTTTATATTGAAAGGACTCGTTCCATACGGAGAACCGATCATCTGTTCATCTCTCTGGATGACTGCACCAAAGGCCACCCGCTCTCATCTCAGTGAATATGTAAGTTAATTGTCGTGTGCATCACCAGATGCTACCAAATGAGTAACATCGCCCTACCCTATAGGGTCAGGGCCCATTCTACCCGCACAGTAGCGTCGTCAACAGCCTTTCTTAAGGGAGCTCCCAAGAAGGACATTTGCTGTGCGGCAACATGGACCTCGGAACTTACGTTCGCAAACCTTTATGTGTTGTCCAGAGTCATCACCTTCGACACAGCAGTAGCCACTGCTGTCCTTTCCTCGGTGGCACCACATTGACTCAGACCCTCCTCCTTATGTCAGCTACTGCTGTGGAATCACCCACAGTGGAGCACCCACGGGGACACTACCCGAAGAAGAAGAAGTTACTCACCTTGTGCAGTAACGATGGTTCTTTGAGGTGTGTGTCCCCTTGGGTGCTCCACGACCCGCCCTCCTCCCCTCTTCGTAGTCTCTTGTTTTGTCTTGCAGACTTCGACGGTCGAGAGGAACTGACGGGGCCGGACCGCGTGAGCAGAAACAGCGCGAAAAGCCGCAAGATGGCCGCCGCGCAGGCGCGGTCTGGCGAACAACAGCTGAAACATCTCCGAACTGTGGCACCGGGACGAGCCCGACACCCACAGTGGAGCACCCACAGGGGGACACACCTCGAAGAACCATTGTTACTGCACAAAGTGAGTAACTTCTTCTTGTAGATTTTTGCTTTTAATTTATAAGTAATTAAGAACTTTGCCTCTTCAGTCAGTGGCAAATATTCTCTGACATTTCTGGTGATGGAAAAAGAAGCCAAAATATACCTTCTTAAAGTAACATATTTTAGTCCTGTTAGTGACTAAAGAGGAATAGACTAGAAGGCCTTCCAACATTGTCTTAAATTTGTGAGATTATAGAATTCTTGAGTAATGACTTAGTACTTTTTGGATGGTTACAGTTCCTAAGATACATTGCAGATAAAACTGGTAAGAGCTTGGTTCGTTGGCCACTCTCTGGTATGTGGCAGAGTTTTTACTGTGTTACATTGTAGCTTGAGCTCTGACCGCAGCCCCTTAATAGTGTTTGTCTGGCTGGAGTCCAGAAGTGTTCAGGGTGTGTCAGATTTCTGTATGGATGGAAAGGAGGCTTAGCTTAAAACTTGAGTCAGAGCTCAAGCTTAGTGTGCTGTATGGACATACCCTCAATGGTCCTACTCTGGCTATCATTAATAATTTATTTTCTTACCTTTTAAAATGCTTGGTTTTGTTACCTTTCAGTTACAGCATTTAACATCTTAGCTGGTCCATTTAAGTATTTTTTTTTAAATATTCTGTAACAGTGTGCATTCCCATCTTACCAACACCCCATGGTTCAGTGTGTTTGTGTGTGTCTGCTATATTTTTTTCAATTTCCTTCACTCATTGGGCTCTCTGTCAGTTGCTGTGCTCTTCAGGTGAGTGCCAAGTCACACAAGGTGCATGTGTGACACAAAACTTTTCCAGGGTATGCTGTCCAACTGGACCTATCCCAAAGCCTTCAGCAATATCCTGTAGCTCTTCCTTCACAGTCCAATAGGACCCATCACGATGCCCTCAATTCATTTGCCATGTGCTTCATCCCTTTAAGTAACTGTTTCCCAAGTACATTTCTCTGCTGCTCTGGCCTTTTAAGTCAAGTCCCAGCTGGGTGCACCTCCTTCTGCCTCAGTCCCTTCCTGAACACTGAACTCACTCTGCCCCTGAAGCTATTTTTATACTAACCAACTGGGCCCTGATTGGCGTTACAGCCTCTTTCCTGAATGGTTATTCTCAGGAACCTGGAGTATTCTCAACACTGCCTTTTTATGTGGTGAGGCTGTGAGGCCTCCAGCAAAGGGTATCCGGACTTAATCCACCCCCTCACACTTTCTCAGTTAAAAGAAAGTTTTACATACTTGGGTCCTGAAATTTAGACAGGTTGAGCGTCAGCACCTATGGATGATTTCAGCTGAATTTGTTAGTGCTCAGTGCTTCTGAAAATTAGCTTCTGAGAATGAATTACTTTGTCAAGAGAAAAACCTAACCTTGGGTATTTGAAAACCCAAAGTTCACGCTTTCCTGTCAATGCAGGTTCAGGGATCCGTGTGACTGAAAAAAGGAATTTGTTTTTCCAGCTCTCTTTTTAAAAATGTGACACATTGAATTCACAAAGTGAGTAAACATCCTCAAGAACAGCTTTATAGAAATAAATTATAACCTATCACATAGGGCACAATGCACAAGTATTCTACATTTTAGTCACTTGTTACCCATTTCAGTGCCCACATCATATATTGGTAGGCCTGACTGTTTAGAATTATGACTACTAGGTACTAAGTTCCAGTTAATATTTTTCTCTTGACAAAGTAATTCATTCTCAGAAGCTAATTTTCAGAAGCAACTCCTGTCCCTGAAGAGCCAATCGTCTCGTGGTTTTGGACTAACCTCTGATGTGGAGGACGCTTAGCTCAAGAGTAGCTGCTGGAAAGATGCAACAGGCGTTTTGTCATTTGCTTATTTACCAGTTTGCAGACGTGTGTAGAATAACAGTGGCTATAGGCAGGGTAAGGAAGTATATAGATTTAGTTCATTCTTTCTGTGAGAGATGCTGAGATCAATCACCCCAGAATAGTGGTTAGGGCACTCACCAAGGATATGGGAGAGCCAGGTACAAGTCTTGCTCTGCCTAATTCAGACTAGGGACTTAAAACTTGGTCCTCCACATCAGAGGTTAGTCCAAAACCACGAAATGATTGGCTCTTCAGGGACAGGAGTTGCTCAGTTTTTGCAGTTGGAACTGTTTCACTTAGGCCTAGAGCATGTTCAATTATTTATACACCGTGGAACAGCTACATCAGGAAAGATTGAGAGAGATGTACCTCAGAATAGCCAGTTCCTTGATAGTGAGGCTCTGACCTTGCATGTCAGAGAAAAAGATTCTGGATCAGGTCAGAGCAAAGTCTTGAACTTGCGTCTTCAACATCCCAGTTTACCACTCTAACTACTTGAATTCTCTGGATTTGATTAAAAATTCCCTCAGGAATCTGAGAAACATTTCCTTATAAAAGCTTACTTTAAACTGCTATGTTCTGGTTGTGGTTTAACTGGAAAGTTCCTGACTATATTTAATTTTGAGAGAAGCAATGTGGCTGAGTGGATGATACTTAAATTTGTTATTCTAGCAACCTGGGTGGTTTGTTGGCATTTCTGGGAGACATGATTGTGCAATGTCTTGGTTAGCATACGTGTAAAACTGGGCAATGATATTAGACTGCTATCTTGGATATCAGGTCATGCACAAGGAGAAGGGCTCTGAAGTACACAAATATCAATAGCATTAGAGGTGAGATCAGTCTCATGGCGTATTGGCTTCCTAGCTCTATACTGTACCTTGCCATAGATTTCATGATAAATAACTTCTCACCCACCGAACTCTGTGGCTGAAGAGAACGTGTGAGTCTGCTGAAATGTGGAATGTCTTGCAGAATCTGGCATCTTTCAGAGCTCAGCCAATATCTGTTTTCAAGTTTGCTCACTTCTCAACAGGAATATTAGAAAAAGCTATATTGAACAGGACTTTTACTGCTTTAGTGAACTATTGTGTTCAGCCTGCAGTCATTTTGAGTTTTAACTTGTGCTACTGCTACATACTTCAAGTCTTCATCAAATACATGAAATACCTTGAAAATATGACCAGAATTTTCAGTTGCTTTCTCTAATCATTTAATTCAGTCCTTAATTAAAGTTCCTTTTGCTTCCCTGTTGCTTCTGTCTTACATGTATACATATCATATCCTATGTTTAAACTGAGTTTGTAATTCAGATTTACAGTTACTATGAATGTGATAATGTGTTGTGTATTGCTTCCCAAACATCTGGAGGCAAAAGTTCAAGGTTTGTGCTGAGTGTCACCACATTTCATTACCTGCAATCCCTTTTTAAATGGAACATTCCCCCAAGGGATACACACACAGGATTAGTCACTGCTAGAGAAACTCATATAAATTTAATGTTCAGGCTAAAATTTAACTTCAAAGTGAATGAGTCCTAGCCAAGATGGAGCTGGTACATTGGACAAGGTTGCGTATCGGAAGACTTTGGCAGAAATGAATTCAGGAACACAAGGAAGGGTATCTGGTAAACGGGAAGTGGGTACTGGATCATTCATATTTTGCACATTTCATTTGATCTAGAAATTAGTAGAGTTTTTCAAGATTATTTCTGCTGAATTTGGGATGTGAAAAAAGTACTTAGCTGTTGTCTTTTTTTCTTCTTCTTTTAGTTGGGTTGAAAACTTTGGCCATGAAGGACTGGGATTGTTGCTGGATGTTCTAGAAAGATTGGTTGAAACAAAACTGTAAGAACACTTTATGTACATCTTGAATTTTTTGCAATATAATAATTAATTGATAATTACAACTTGAAATGTTTCTATCCATTCAGTCAGGACAGAGTTGTGAAGAGGAGTCAGCATAAGGTTGTACAGTGTTTGAAGGCCTTTATGAATAATAAGGTATGTGATTTATTGTTACTCAATAATTGACTTTATTCATGAGGTAGTCTATGCTACATTATGATTTAGATGTTTAACCTGAAGTGACTTCATTTTACATGAATGGTTTTCAAATATTATATATGAAAGAAAACCACTGTTATGTTTCAGCCCCTTATACCCAGATCTATTAATGTTTGTGGTTTGCACTGTACACTCACACCAAATATTTTGATTCAAGATAAAATCTGTGAATCTTAACTAAACATAGTAAGTTCAAGTAGCTTACATGACTGTTCTAATCTGGAAAATATTATTTCAGTATCCAACTTAGATTTATTTTTCTTCTGTTATATAGAAGGAGTCTTTGCAATTGAACGTATTTTTGATAGTTCCCCCTATAGGGTATTTCATTCTTCAGTGTGAAGCTGATTATCTGTACAACATGTTTAGCCAGTAGTTCAGCGGTTTGATTTGTAGATTGATTTTAAACCTAAATAATTTGAAGACCTCCTTTAATTTCTTGAACAGCGTATGTGGTTTTAGAGTTTAAGCATACAGCCTCATCACCTGTAGTAGTTTTAATATAAAGCGTAATTACCACTAAATTTTCTTGAAGAAATAAACAATACAAATTAACCTAAGAGGCTAATGGTTAGCTCCTGAAATCATAATGGTTCATTAAGTGTTATCATCATTCAAACTCTTAAATTCTAAGCTTCTGTTGTTTTGGATTGCTGTATCATTATCCACCAGTTACTCTTTTTTGATTAGCATAAGCATTCCCTTTGCACATCGCTACGAACAGCTCTTCCAACTTCTTTCTAATTATATTTCACAATGGTACCATTTGTTTTTCATGAGGCCTTTTGCACGTCTCTCAAATTTCTGGGTTTTTTTCTTTTCTTTTTTTTTTTTTTTGGTCAAGCATGCAAAATAGTCCTAATTCTACTACCGCGAACTCCAAGCACTCCAATTGTATTTATACATCTTAATACTACTCATCCTGCTTGTTTCTCCTATCACCTAGCCCTTGCCTTTATATTCCAGCAATATCTTCTCATTCACAATCCACAGCTTTTTCTTGGAAATGCAGGAAGAAAGACAAATCACATGGGATCTGGTTTAGCTAGACCAGATCAACTCAACTAGGAACTGTTGAGCAATAATTTGTGCAGTGTAGGCTATCTTTCTTTCTTTAATCTGTTTAATATAATAGAGGTCTGCAGTCAACCTCTGATCCCAGCACATGACTGGGACCTCATTCCCCTACACTCCTGTGAGTGTTAAGCAGATTTGGGCAGGGGAAGAGGTTGTGTCCTTGCTGTAAAATGTGTCCTTGATGCCAAATCCTGTTCCTCAGTTGATTTAAAAGATACCTTCTTGAAATTCACTTCCAATTCCTTTTTGTTAGGGAATCAGATACCTTGTGAAGATAAGACCATCTTTAGCTCTTTGGGAGAGCTTACTATATTGAGTTTATTTATCCTTTTGGCCAAGGGATTGTATGTAATTATGTAAATCCTTGTGGTAGGGTGACAACAATTCCTTCAGGAATTAAGAAAAGTGGCTGGTGATAATGCTCATTCACTCAAGAGGTACTAACACGTATAGAGGCATGCATATACAAAGATCAACAGACAAAGAAAGGATTGACTCAGCAACTTGAACTTACTATGTTTAGTTAGGGTTCACAGATTTTAATTTGAATCAAAATATTTGGTGTGAGTGTACAGTGCAGCCTAACTCAGTCCCAGTAAAAGGACAGCACCCTCTGACCACAGGGGGCCCCACCACTCATTCTTCCTATAGAGGGTTAGGTGGACTTGGACCTAATGATACTAAAGAAATCTGATAAGTGACCTCATGCACACAGGACCTTTTATTAATTTTTGCTTTCTCCGTACTACTTTCACCTTAAGAATTGCTTTAAAAGGGTCATAGTAACTTCTGCTGGCAATTACAATTGTTCATAGCCTTTGAAGAGCAAAACACAGATGCTGGCATGTTCAGTCAGTTGTGTGCTGGGGATATCAGAATGTAGACAGGCAGCTGTGCAGCATGAAAAAAAAAAACAAAAAAACTGAGCAGGGAGAAACACACTTGGATCTCTAACCAAAAGAGATGATGGCTGAGGAGCCTAGAGCAGGTGCTCTCGGTGGATCTCAGAAGAGGGAATATAGCGCTGTTGTCCTGAACTGTAATACAGCTATCAAACTAATACCTACAGTGTATCAGGAGGCACTAGCAATTAGCATAGTTGTGTCTCCCCAACCTACAGCTGAGTTTCCTCATAGTTAACTGTTTCTTCCTGACATTGGCCAAAAACATATCCAGTGCTTGATTACCCAAGGACTGGGTGTTTCAAGATGTGTACCCCATCTTCACTGAACAACTCAGATATGAATGACATTTTACTGATCCTCACTATGTGCATAGAAATTTAGCCACCTCCCAGTCCACGCATATTTTAGCCATATCAATCCATGAAGCCTTTGGGTCTCTTCATCATATCCTCTCCTGCAGCATTTCAGGCAGGTTTACAGGGACGCGGGGAAAAAGGTCCTGGATGTGCCCTTACTCCCTATGCTAATGTCGCTCACGGAATCCCAAATCTTTTCAACTAAATGTATAATAATCCTTTAATATGGTTTCTTTTTGGCTGCCGGAGAGCGTAAGAAGATCATCAGGATGCTCTTTCCCTGACAACTCAGAATCACCTCACCACTGAGGCCCAGACACAAACCTCTAGGCTAACTGGTCCTGCCTGATTTACAAGTGCTGAATACTTTGCCTACCAATCCAAACAGCAACTCTTGTAATCTGTTCATGTTCTCCCTGAAATTGGATAAACATAAAAAAGTTAATACCCTAGCACCACTGATTTTTCCTTTTTCTATCCTGAGTCATATATATGACTTATATACATTCAAATGCCACTGACTAAGAACCCGTATCCCCGAGTCATACTTGATTCTTGTTACCATGTAGAAGTTGTTGCCTTGATCCAAAAAGAATGAGACCCAAATTAACCAGGAGAAAATTGCAACTGTGCCGTTAAGTCTGCCACAAGCTGGAATTGAATGCGATAACTCTCACTGTGAAGGAAATAATGGTCATGACCAGCTAGCCTCAGTTTTGTATAAGTCCTTACTGCTGTTCCCAGGATAATACATTTTTCCCCGCCCTTGTGCAATAATATGGGCTCTCGTTGTCTGTGATGTTTCAAGATCAAGGTGACTGATCATTTGCCCTCCTGTAAATCCCTCATCTCGGATGCCTCATTGGAAATAACTCCTTATAAACAGCTAGGTTCTTTGTTTCTAAATACTCCAAAAAGTGCCACTAGGAATGTAGATTTAAAGATGTGTCCTGTGTATATTGACTTACCTATTGAGGAATTCCTACCACATCCCAAAATATCTGAATAATGATGGTTCATTGGCGGAATGACTGGAATTGCAAAGGGGCCACACTGAGATGGCTCAGTTAGGGCAAACTGCAAAGACTGAGGAAGACAATTCCCTAAACTGGTGCTTATTCTAATTCTTAGATTGACAAAGCCACTAACGAACAGCTTCTGCAATATATTACTGATCACTGACAAGTCCAAAATACAGCTCCCTTAGAGCAACCTAATCCTTAGCTCCCACCAAGACAGCCAAGTCAAATATGATGAGGAATACTGAGGAACTTGTGCATCATATAAAAGTTCTACAGATCCCAAAGAATCAGACACCTTACCCTCCAGGACAATACATATTTCCCATTTTATCCAAATACATGCATGCAACCAATTTTTATAAACTGATCTAAAATGTATTTAAAAAAGGAGAGAGAGATCCTTATACATACAGATATGCATAGAGTTGTTAGATCAGTTTCATAGTAGAGATAGTGAACTTCAGTGCTGCAAAAAGCCCTTTTAGAATTAGGTTACAGTCCTAATGTCCAATATCAGAGTGATCTAGACTGGAACTGGAGACTTCAGCCTTAAGACTCAATCTTCACCTGATGAAGCTTATGTAGATCGGAGATGAAAGCATGAGGGGCCAAGAATTTTACAGCTCCTATTGCTGTGCTATTGTTAGCTCTTCCCAGAAGGTATTTCTTGGTCGAAGAATAGTGTTTTTGAAGTATCCACCTAAGTATTACTGATAATTCACTAAATGGATTAAAATAAGGCTGTTCCCTAACTCCTGCTATTTACAGGTTCTTTATTCTGTGCTTCAAAGATAAATGAAGACAGTGATATCACTACATTCACAGTTAGATTTAAATGTTAATATCAGCGGTTCTCTGTTAGCTTTTTTTTAAACGTTTTATCAGTTTGTTTAATGTTAATATCTCCTTTTGATCTCTGAATTTAGAAACTGTTTGGTTACATGATCATGAGACTGTGGCTGTGTCAAAAACCTTACTAAAATGAAGATGCGTCATGCCTACTGCTTTTGTATAGCCCTTTCTGATTTTTGCTCCTGTATGCTTGCTCCATTCTTTTGTATTAATTCATAGCAATTTGTCCAAATTTCCACTTTTTGTAGCATTCCTTTTTCATTTTTCAGGTCATTGTAGGGCCTGCAAGCCTTGTGTTATGTAGGTTACAGCCCGTAGCTGCTCTTGAGTGCCTTCACATTTACATAGAAGTTGGATTGTTTGTCTTCCTAAGATTGTCAAGCGGTCTTTGTTTTATTTTCAGATGTTCACAAATAACATTCCTAAGCAAATTTTGCTTTGGGCCTCTTAGTGTTTCATTAAACTTTTCAATTATTCTTGACTGGGAAAATTGCTTGGAAACACCATATTTCCATATTAAAAATAATTAATAAACAGTTGGAAAATTGTACTATTATATTGTAATCATGGTTTATGCTTGTTGCTAAATACTTGTACCGTCCTACAGAGACTCAAATTGATATTCAGTAACCTGACCACACAACAAATGATAAGATCTACTGGAATATTGTGTGCTGTGTTCAGAACTTTTCTGGGAATACTTAAATTCTTAACAACTGAAGGCCAAGTGATGAAATTAAATTTCTAATTAAAATCCCCAGCAAATCTGAGATGCATCCTTGTATAGTTGTTGTTATGCTATCCTATGAATAAGTGTTTTCTGTGGGAACACCCAGATTTGGTTTTCCCGTTGATGTAGTTGAATGTCAATTGTTCTGCTTAAAAATAGTTTTCTTTTATTACTGAAAAAGGAAAAGTCGAAGTGAAACATAACTTGGAAGACAATACATATTAAATCATATTCTGCTACTTCTATTTACAATTTTATTTTTTTTTCAAAAATTTGATTAAAATTGTGACAACTTTTTTAGATTAATTTTTATTTTACTTTAGTATGGGTTGGAAAGAATAATGGGAGAAGAAAGGAGCCTAACATTACTGGCCAGAGCAATTGATCCCAGACTGACTAACATGATGACTGATGTTGTTAAACTCCTATCTGCAATATGCATTGTTGGAGAGGAAAACATGTAAGTATTGTATTCAATTTACCAGAGTTTTATACCCTTTTATAACTTCTAATTGTATTTACATAGTCATTATCTGTTGAATAAGTTAACTACTTAATCATCAGTTTTTAGAAAAAATTGATTAAAAAAAAAAAAATCAGTAAATTTTCAACCAGAAAATAAAAATCTTTACTGTTATCACCCCTTTGTCATTTATAAGAACCTTAGTGTGGCGTAGTGGGGGTGCTGTCTGCTCTGTAACCCGGTGTCCCCCTGTGCTGTGATGTGATGTGAGTCAGTGGGAATCACCCAAATGTGTATTAACCCAGACAACTAGGCTCAGCCTCCCAGGGAGACAAAGGGAGGAAGGCAGAGACCAACACCTGGCTGGGGGGCAGGGCCTTGAGGGGAGGCAGTTGCTGTCTGGGGAGCATGGAGAGAACAGGCTAAGCTGGGGGCTAGGGGTGATGGGCCCTAACCCTAGGGGCCTGAGCCATCCTGGCCCTGCCCCCGGTAGCCACATCACGTATGTGCTGTGCTGTATTCTGGAAAATCAATAAACCCCTCTCTATTCTACTGGTTGGTGGAGACTGTTCTGGCTGCTACGAGGGTGCAGGATCGGGAAACCCCCAACTCGCCGTCACACTTAGTATAAGTTAACATTTTGAAATGTTCTCATCAATTTTCCACATGAGGGAAATAGGAAATAATCACATGTTAAAATGTTAGTCTGTGAAAACTGAATGAATAATGTCTTGCTTTTTAATATGTTGGCTTTTGGCTTATATTTCTTAAAGAAGTAGATGCATACACTTTATAAATCTGTGTTAAAATAGGATTATGGATTAGGATTTATGATATCAGGAAACTTAGTTTAATTTAATAATTGACATATAATAAGTAATTTATTAGTAACAATAATATTTACCATAATGGGGGAGGAGGAAGAGACAGTAGTTCTGGGAGAGGGAACAAGCTCAACTTTCTCCCATCATCCCCCCCCATTGTGGTAGGATTTTGTTGTTTGTAAATTTCTGAATAGGTGTAAACTAAGATAAAAGTTTCCTTCTAACAAAAATGACATTTGAACACAAAATTACAATTTGTATTGTATAGCCCTACTTCTTGTTAAGGAATTTTACACACCAAGCAGGTGTGTTTAAAAAAAAAAAAAAAAAGGCGGGGGAGGGGAGAGTGTCTGTGAGGAATATTACTTTTTCTGTCCCATAAATCAAACTGTTTAAATTTCCTATAGCCTTGAAAAAATTTTGGAAGCTGTAACAGCAGCAGCAGAAGAAAGGAATGTTGACAGATTCTCTCCTATTGTGGAAGGTCTCCAGGATAACTCAGTACAGTTGCAAGTAAGTATTGTTTCTTCTATGATATTTTTTACAGTAAAACAAAAATGAAATAAGTATATTGAATGCTGATTTTCTCATTAGAATGAAATGGAAGCTACCCAGATTAGATCAAGTTTTAAAATAAGTTATATGTAATTTAAGGAATGTAGATTATTGCTGAAGCAATTTTTACAGGTAAACTATCTATCTTGTCACTTGCAGACTGTTCCCATGCTTCAGTGGGTCATAGCTAAGCATGTCAAATTCAGAATGAACTGCTGAGTAATAGGGCAGTATCACCTTAGAACTCGTGGTTCTTTGAGTGATGTCTCTGTGGGTGCTCCATTGTTGGTGTTGGGCTCATCCTGGTGCTGCAGATCAGAGACTTTTTCTAGCCGTGTCCAGTCAGGCTGCACATGTGCCATAGTGGTGTGTGCTGTTTACACCTTTGGAGTTTGCGCGCGTGGGCTGACTCCCCTCGGTTCCTTCTTGACCGCCTTAGGTCCCAGATGACGCTCAATCCCTCCTCTTCTCTTCAGTTCTCTGTGGATAGGAATTGAATTTGTAATTAATTTAAAGTGTTAGTCCTTTGTTAAATTTATAGTTAGTAATAGTTTAAAAAAATGTTGTAAATAGTTAAGGTGCAACTCCTGAGGGGCAGTGCACCACTAGCCTCGATGGCTGTGGTCCTCAGACGTCTACTTTGTTGAGAAAAAAAAAAAAAAAGAAAAAGGAAGAGAGTCATGAAGAAAAATCTAGTAGAACAAATGGAAAAGAGAAAGAGGATAATTTGATGATCCTTGAAAACTCTCAGAGAATGAGACCTGCTGGGCATATAGCTACTGGTGTGCGTGGGGGAGGCGGGGGACAGGGCAGGGAAGGGGAGAAGGGGGAGAGGGGAGAAACAGTGAAATGCCGGCTCCCCTGGTTTTAAAAAGTGTGAAGTGCCGCAACCCTATCCCCGTTTCAGACGGACGTGGGTCTTATTTTCGTTGCCTGGGGGAAGCACATGTCCCCCAGAAGTGCATCCATTGCTGAAGCCTTAAAGCCACAGCTTGTAAGGATAGGTGCTCCGGCTACGTATGCTGCTCTTCGATAAAGTGCTTGAACCTCAGAAAAACAGGGATGACACCAATCAGTCTGAGTCTGCCAACAAGTGAAGAAAACCTTGAGCCCTCCCTCACGTGAGCCCTTGATCAAAAGAAGGGCCTCTGGAGCCTGCTCCCTAAGCCCAAGGGCTAGTATGGGAGACAAACCAGGCACCGCACATCCCTGTGCCGTGTCGGTGATGGACCCGAAATCTGAGAAACTATGGCACCGACTAGTGTGGCACCGAAAAGACCTAGTGCCGGGGAACAGGATAAGACTTGAGCACCGTTGCTACTGCTGCTACTGGCCAAGACTTCAGTGCCCACAAAGGCTAGATCTAAATCAGTTAAATTAGTGCTGTGCACTCCGAGTCTGAAGTCTGTCATCACCACTAGCACTGATGCCATCTCCATCTGCGCATGCTCTTCGGCACTGCAGGAACCTGTGCTGAGCTGTTGTCATCCTGTGGCGTGCATGCAGGGATACGATGCACCGGTTCTGTATGAGACAACTGTGTGAGAGGTAGGTCCCCATATGCTTCCTCCTTGAGGCACCAATCCCGATTCCCCTTCTCAGTTCATGGCTCTTTTCCTCCACCATGGTTGCCAGTACTTTCACACTGTAGTGACTACAAAGGGGGTTGGTGAAGTGTACTCGTCCCAGCACTCTTCTTCAACCAGAGTGCATTTATCCTGTGATAGACACTGGCCATGCTACAGTTGCCATCATTCAGGGTATCCTGACTGGTCTTATCACCCACATTACCCAACTCGCTGGTCTATATATCATCATTGGGTACCCACATGGCATCAGTCTACAGCACTGTCAACGCCGCCCCACAGGTCAATAACTCACTCGTGTCCTACACCTTCCCTTTACCAATGGTGGATCTGGACACAGAGGAGGCACAGATTATTGATAAACCTGATGCAGACCAACCTGATGTATCACCAACTGACACGTTGTCCTCATCGCCTGGTGAGGTGGTTATTCCATATGACCTGTCGCCAACAAATGACCTGAAGCAATTCCAGGACTTGTTCAAAAGGGTTCCGACCAGCCAGGACGTGGTATTATCAGAGGTGCCCGAAAAACAACACAGGCTTTTGAAGAATCTTCATTCTTCAACTAAGTCAAGGAGTGCACTACCTATAAACAAGGCAATTATGGAAGCAGTGGACGAGGTCTGGCAGGCACCAGCCACAGCCCTGCCAACCAACAAGAGGTGAGACCAAAAAAATTTTGTCCTCTCTGAAGGCATGGGCTTTTTATTCCTTCACCCACAACCAAATTTTCTGGTGGTTGATGCAGCACACCACAGATCTAAGACCCCAAAATAAAGAGCTGCCACTCAGGACAAGGCTCATAGCGCTTACCGTAATTTAGCGAATATAACCTGCGGGTTATATTCGTTTAAACAGCCCCCGCATACAGAAACTTTTTTTACCTGGTGAGCTCTCCGTCGCCTCTTCCTATGGCTGCGCAGCCGCCTGCCTCCGGGCGGGGGAGCACTCACTCCCCGGTTCCTGCAAAGCTGCAGGAAGGGGCAGGGGAGCGCTCATCCCCTGGTTCCTGGCCTCCAGACTCTGGGTGGGGGAGCGCTCACCCCCTGGTTCCTGCGTAGCCGCAGGAAGGGGTGGGAGAGCGCTCATCTCCCTGCCCCTTCCTGTGGCTGCGCAGGAACCGGGCGGTGAGCGCTCCCCCGCCCGGAGGCTGGTGGTTCCTGCTCCCCCACCCCTTCCTGTGGCGGCGGAGGAACCTGTGGGATGAGCGCTTCCCCCGCCCAGAGGCTGGTGGCTGCGCTGGAACCTGGGGCGGTCAGTGGCTAATCCCTCTCTTCCCCCTTCCCCCCCGCACCGTAAATATGCCCCCAGCAAATATACCCCGGCACAGAATAGTCTTGTATACCCCATGGGTTATATTTGTGTGCGGGGTATACAAGTTTTTTTTTACTCAAATAGAAAAAAACGCGGGGTATATTTGGGTGCGGGTTATGTTCGCTAAATTACGGTAGATCTGTTTGGCAGGAAAATGTCTTCCTCCTCAATGCTGCAGCTTCAGATAGCCAACTATACAACACTGTTAGCCAACTGTGACTTTGGTAATTATGCTAAACTGACAGAATTAATGCAACGCTTCCTGATGATAAAAGACCTATACTAAAATCGATAGTATAGCAAGGCTATGCTACATCTCGCACAGCACTCAAATGGTTACAAGCACCGGTGTCCCCAAAGATCTTCAGACCAAAGTGAAGGACCTATCTTTTGACAAAGAGAAGCTCTTTGTAGAAAAAAACGGATGAAGTCATTCAATTCTGTAAGGATCGCAGACCACCTTACACGCTTTGGGGATTTATACGCCCCCATATTGTAGGAGACAGTATACTTCCTACCAGAGACATAGAGACTTTACATTTTGCAGTCAACATCATCAAAGGCCATCCAAGCAGCAGGTTTGAGGCTTTGGTTGAGGGCCTACATGACCTCTTCTCTTCACTTCACTAGTGCCTGGCCCACACACCATATTCCATCACCACTTGCTCCCTTTTTACAACCAGTGGGCAGCAATTACCATGGTCCGATGGGTCCTAGAGATCATGAAGTCCAGATACTCCATTCCCCTACTTGCAGTTCTTCCAGCCTCCCCACCCTCCCCCTCCCTCTTCTGGACTCCCCACCTCCCCCACCACCCCCCCATGAAATAAGTTTGTTTTAAAATCCTCAATAAAATACTAAATTTCTCATTTAAAAATAAGTTACATCTTATGACTAACATGCTACACCTACACTCAGTCTCATAAAAATGAATTCATGGGTCTGGTCTGTCCAGTAGAACTACCGCCACTTGCTTCTAGAAAGTTCTCGGCTTTCAATTTCTGTTTCTTACTAGATTAAAAGGTAATATGTGAAGTAAGACACAAGCTGGATAAAATAAAAACAACTGTGCTTCTGTGGTGGTGGACTTGGATGAAGCAGAGTAGAAAGCGAACACGTTACCTTAAAGACAGAGACACAATATATAGAAAGGACGGAGGCAGCACAGAAATGGTACAGCAAAGCGGACTGGAAAGAAAAAAAGAAGACATTATTCAGCACACACACAGCATTCTATATTCCACCACACTTTTTGCCATAGAAAAAGTATCATGGCTTTTGCGCATCAGAGAGACCCTACTTGGGAATATTTTGAAAACATTCATTCCCTGGGTAAAAAAGAAAACTGTGTCAAGTGTAAGCATTGCAAGAAGGTGATTTAGGGCTGAGTCGCAAGAATGAAACATCAGAAGGAAAATTGCTGTTTGGGAGAAAATGATGTGGATGAAGATGTGACTATGGCTGAGTGGATAAACTGGTTAGTAACTTAAATTAATCATTTTGCATGCATCATTTTTCAAGACACTCTCTATGCCTTTTAGTATAAGTGTGATTTAAGAAGTAAATTCTCAAGCAGTTAGCTGTGTTAGATGGTGTTAGAAAAAAGGCTTTAGCTTAGCTAATCCTTATGGTTTGTGTAACTGGTTAATTAGGTTTAGAATATATCACTTATGTATACAGCATAGAAAGTTGCAATGAGAGGTCTCAAATTGCCAATTGCCAGTGTGTGTCATTTTCTTACTTTATATTACATAATATAAACCCCTTTAATTTAGAACATCATGACCACAGACTATAACCATGATGCCCTAAGTCCATTCCCTATTTTACTTACCTTTTAACTCAGCTTTTCCAAGGGAACTCCTTCCTATACTTGTTTTCTCAAAAGCAGAAGTGCCAGTGAATTCAATACGATTTACTTCAACTGATTGTAAGTACAATCAGTTTTAGCTTTTTTGGTAACTTGATTTATCTGATTTTTTTGGGGGTGATTTAAATCATGATTTAAATCAATGGTTTTAATTGCCTTGATTTATAAAACAGTCCATCCTGTCAAACTTGCACGTTGAATAGAGAATAATTGACATCTGAGAGAGCATATGATGTAGAGCAAATATGATCGTTCATAGCTGAAAAGCGTTTACAGGTTGAACCTCTCTTGTCGACACCTTTGAGACCTGACCTGTACCAAACCAGAGAATTTGCCAAACCATGGGACATGAATATTGTCTAGGAGCATTACCAACACTTCCATTAATTACTGAGCTTCTAGATGACATTTAGGGGTAAACTTGAGCTAAATAAAAGCACAGAACACTGAGAACCAGGATGGTGGCTGTAAACAAACTTTATGGGACCATGGGAAACTTGGCCATATCCATTATAAGTGGACATCCAGCTAACTCAAATCATGCCAGACCACAGATATAGCCAGACCAGAGAGTGCCAGACTAGAGAGGTTCAGTATGTATCAGATGTACATATTTGGCAAAGTTGAACAAATTTTAAACATGGGCCTGTTACCACTAATTTTCTTCTTCCAGAACTCATTTTCTGAGCATCCTTGAATTAAAGAACTCAGATATATCTCTGAGCTTGCTAAGACTCCATCTAAGTGCTGATTCAGTTATGAACCCTGAAATATAGGGTCATGCCATTCTTTCTTATTCTGTGGTTGCCAGTTACTTGAAAAGGCCTGTTAGGGTGGTATTCCCGTGGAAAGGACCCTAAATTTGGTCTCGAGGGCTCATGAACCCTCCTTCTGAACCATTGGCCTCTTGATTTCTATTTTACTTCGCAGGTAGAATATTGTCCAGGATGATGGGAGAGTTACATGACTTGATGACAGAATATTTCATCCTCTATAAGGGCTTGGATGTCTTTGAACAAATATTGGTGGTGTGATTTTAATGTTGTTGGAGTTTCTTTTAAATCAGCTCATCTGTGTGCCATGCATTTTTCTCTAAAATACACACAAGCCATGTGAAAAAAGATGATCTTCTCTAGAAGTCTGTAGAGCACTGTGCTTCTAAATAGGGCAGACTTTCAGGATTTCATTCCGAATTTTTATAGCATATGGAGAGAGGATTAAGGCCCAAGCTATTGCAGCTCATAGATATTCCATAGGTACGGAATATCTCCTTGGGGAACCTAAAGCCCAAGGGCTGGATGAGGCCCCTGGATTGTCTGGATCTGGCTCCTAATGCTTAGGGCCTCCCCACAACCTATTGTCTCCAACCGATTTTTCTGTGGGTCAGCAGCTCTGACCTTAAAAGGGTTCCTCACCTCTTCCATAGACCCTGTAATGGGATATGAGAGAGAGAGAACTATTGTTACATCAATTAAGTTTGTCTTTTTAGAAATTCATTACAATTAGGTTGTCTTAATTTTGAATTAACGTTAAGGTCTCAATTTACAATAATCTTCTGAAATAATTTAAATTAAATAAAATAAAAGTACAGCGTATTTGCTGCTGTAGGTTGGCAGAAAATCAAACTACTAAACTGGTGGACAATGTATCTGGAACCACTTTTCTTGAAATCCTAAACCAGCTTTTGACAGCAGTAAACTTCCCACACATAGTAAAACAAGAATTTCTTGACTTTCTTCAGTGATTTCATTTTAATGACTAATTTATTCCAAGTTAAGAAAGCAGTTGGGAGTTGAAAAAGCAGGAAAGCTTGTTTTATCCTTTCCCAAAGTCTGAATAAAAACTAGATGTGAGAAAATGAAGCCAACAAGTTTTAAAGTCTTGAAATACAGAGTGACTAGAAACAATTAGATCAGTTCACTAACTATGGACAGTTTTTCCTTTCATTTAAGAAATTAATATTTTGTTCTGTATCTAGCATAAGTAAGGTAGCTTTATTTAATTTATAAAAATGGAATGTCTTGTACATTTTTAATTGAATGTAAATTTTAATCCCAATAGAGCTCAACGTAAATCCCAAATAAAAAATGACTGAATAAAAATCAATTATTAATAATTTTCTAATACAATAAAATATTAATAACAGTTATGAATTGCAATAAATGTCTGTCACCCAATACGGTTGTTTACATCAATACACGTAGGTACAGAATACCTTCTTGGTTAGCAAAAATTAGCAAATTTAATGTAAGGGCTACATATAGTTGCAAATCAGCATATTTTAATAATTACCAGCCAATGAGGATGAAACTTTCTTTAGGAAAATAGCTAAAAATTATAAATGTTCAACAACATATCTCTCTCTCTATAAAAATTTTTTTTCCTGTCAGACAACAGAATATTTCTGCTGGATGACAGAATGACTTCATCACATCAACAGGTTCTCTCAGCGAAGTGAAAGTGACCAGGGAGGTGGGCGGTGGGGGGAGGGTAGGCGAGCGTAGTGAACGGGGGGCGCAGCCCCCTCGTAATTATTTAAATCAAGGTTTTCTGTTTGGTGATCGAAGTTATGGTTCGAATGGATGATTGAAAACACATTGATGGAAATCAATCCTTATTCTTTGCCATATTCTACATATGGTTGCTAGGCTCCTCATTTAAAAAAAAACAACTAGTTAAGATCTCTTCTGTGAATGCCTTGTTAACTCTTGTATAAATTACTCTGACCTGCTGGTTAATTTGACACAGTTTTGAAATGACTAAAACCTTGTTAGCTGTAAATTATTTGGCATATTTAGTTGGATTACCTTTCTGATCTATGTAGAACGGCAATGTGGCGATTCAATTTGACACTAATGACTGACCTTTTCATACTGGCATAGACTAACGTGTCTGTAACTTTAAAGCGTCTCATACATTCAGCCTTTGTCTGATGTGTTTTGTGAGTGATCCATTAAAAATCACAAATGTACTTACTGATTTGGCTGATAGCAAATGTTTTGAACTTCTGAAATTGTGCCAAGAAATGTTTTTGATAAAATGAACACTGACAAATTACACAGGAAAATACGGGATGACTTGTTTTATTAGAATAATTTTTATTTTATCTTTTATTTTCACTCTGAACTAAATGCATGCAAAGCAGAAAATGCGCCATACAGATGGAAAAATGGAGAAGAAATTCAAATGTTTTGAATCCTGAGGGCTTGGAATCGGTATCTTAATCTAAAACTAATTTTAATGCAATTTAAGTCAGGCAATGACAGCTTATGTTTTTATTTCGTATTGCACACTGGTATTGTGTGTCATAGCTTCTTACTAATCTATAGTTAAGATTGGAAAAGTATTTGTACGATATCTTCAAAATTATAGGATGTGATGAATGTTTGAACTCATTTCAGAAGTGATTTCCTGTAGGTAATGTTTAATTTTGGATCTGTCAGTACATTGCATTTACCTTGGCAATGAACTCAAAACAAATAAATCACAATTAATGAGCTCTGGGAAGGCTCATCTTAAGGGGATAGTCACAGCGCTAAGATATCCACCTTGGATCATAAATCCAAAATTATATGAAATTTGCCTCCTCCCTCAGTGTGGAGGAAGGTATGCACAACTTCCTGTCCCTCAGTTATACATTACATAAATTGGGTTATTTATAAACAAGAAATAAATTTATTATCTACAATTGGAGTATTTGAAATTATTGAACAGGTAGCTAACACAATAAAGCAGATTGCTAAGAACATATAGCAAAGCCTGCAAACTAATCTTGATTTACTGCAGAAATTGGTTATAAATAATTAATTCCTCACCCTAGATATTATTTTAGTTGAAGCCTTCAGAGGCCAGATACCTTTTAGCCTGTGTGCAGCAGTTCTCTCACCCAACCACCTCAGTTCCAGTCCTTTTGTTTTCTGGGTGTTTTCAAGTCTCTCTTTGGGTGGGGAGGTAGAGGAGAAACAAATTGAAGACCTTGATTGTTTGCTTCCTCCACCTGGTGTAGGAATTCCAGAAGGCAAGAATCCTTTGTTTGATTCTCTCACCTAACAGTGGAGTGGACAAGTTCAGCAATCTAAGATGGCGGTTATTGTCAGGTGACCGTGTCTGCTGACTCTGGTATCACAGCATCCATCAGTCTGTGACAGTATGGAGCTCATAATGATGTTGACAGCTCATACCCTTTAACCAATACACCCAGCTCTTACTCCTTCTATGTCACTTTGAACTGAGATGTCCCCATGACCTTCCACTTAGCACTAGGGCTTTCAATTCATACATTAGGGATTGATTTATAGCAGGATTCATTTTTAAATGTGTTAATTGGACTCCAGAGGGAGCAGAGGGGAGTGAGAACAGCTGAACTATGGAGCTCAGGGTGCAGGGCCCCACACCACCAACAAGATTGAAGGCCTGATTCCTGTGCCCTCAAGGTGGTGGATCACAACTTTTTGTAGTATGTGTGGGATGTCATAATTTTTTAAAGTCTGAATGGGATCACCAGTTTGGAGTTTGAGTAACACTGCTCTGAAATTTTACATTGTTTTATTTTTGAGTAGTTACTTGAAAAAATGTCTACATTTTGTAAGTTGCCATTTCTGTGGTAAAAAGATTGCACTATAGCACTTTTATGAGGTGAATTGAAAGTTTATTTTATCTTTTTTTTTACAATACAAATGTTTGTAATCAAAACAATAAATATTGAGGACTGTATACTTAATATGTTGTGTTGTACTTGTAATTAATAAGTTTGAAAATGTAGAAAATGGTAGTGGTCCATGCGGGGGGGGGAGGAAGGATGTAGTTACACAAAAATAGGGAACCTACAGCCTGTGATTGAATCCAGCTAACACACTTTGCCGTCCAGGGGGAAGAAGCTTCTTTGCACACTGCTGTTCCCCTTCCACACTTCTCTCTGGCTGGGGGGGAGTTGTAGCACTGGTAAGCCCCATCCTTGGGCAGCATGCAGGCTCCACCCTGTCACACCCGTTGGCTGGGAAACATGACCACTTGGAGCCTTCTGCAGCCCCCCACACCTGGAACTGCAGCAGATGGGCCCCCAACCTTGTTTAACATCCTCCCTCCCACCAAGACTCAACTTACCTGCTGCCCAGACCCCTCACCAACCAGCTCCTGCACCCTCCTCCAACGCAGACAGCTCACCCCCACCGTGCTTCTGCATCCTACCTTCTGCCCAGATTCCTTACCCTCATCCCGCCCCTGCACTCCTCCTCCTGCCCAGATTCCCCACCCACATCCTGTACCTCATCTCCTGTCCAGGCCCTGCATCCCCACCCTCAACCCCCTCGTTGGCAGCCCCCGATATACTGAACTGCTCCTTTTTGGCCCCACCCCAGAGCCTAGAGGGGCTTCAGATAATCAACGAGGCTCAGCCCTCAGAAGAGTTAATCTAGTCCTGGGGGAAGCCCAGCTCTTTTTGGCCCCCATCCTCTCAGACTGAAGTGCAAGGGAAATTCTGTCTCTCCGAATTGCATGAGTGAGGTGAGTCCCTCTCACTTGGTGCTTGTTTGTTGGGGACTATGTCCATGAAGTGTGGGATTTTTTTCTTGCTTCTCACTTGAGTGTGGACCCCAACTGATTTTTCTGTCGGTCAGTGGCTCCTTTATGGTTCCACAGACTTGACATAAAAGGTTGGGATTATTTTTAGGGATTGGTTTATTTTGGCCTTGATTTAAAATGGAATTAGCTTGATTTTTCGCTTACTGTGAAAGTCCGTTATTTATTTAGAGCATATGAGAGTTATCTACCAATAGACTCCTCCACTTATGTTGACTTCCAACATATAATTATACATTTGTGGAGAATAGATCTTAAACTTTAAGATGTTGTTTGTACATTGAGCTAAATGGTAGGGCCACAGAGTCACTGGGGAATGGTGGCAAAAGTTGTGTGTTTGGCAGCTTTGTCTCCTTGGGGCTCTTGACCTCTTGGTTCCTGTTTCTCAACATACAACCCCTATCTCCTGATACCTCCATAGCCTTCTTTGAAAACTTTCAGGTGTGTTAGCTATAAATCATATTATCATGTGTTGGCGGAGTATATGTGTGGGTATGTGTTGTTTGTGTGCTCTCCCAGTTCTGTTGCTGGTGAAGCAAAATCCTAACTCTTCAGATTATTAGGTAGTTTGCACATACAGTGGATGCACTTTAATCACTGATGGGACTTGCCACTGCCCTATAGGCTGATCAAAGGTATTTTCTCTCAGAACCAATTTTATACTCCAGTACAAACAGTTGCCCCTGTGTCTGGTTAGTTACCAGCTTCTATCTTGTACATGTTGGTTTGATCAAAACAATCCCTATCCAACACACTGTCATCCTGACCTGATCTTTGAGAGGTCACTGTGTCTTGGTTATCTTTCGGTGTATGTGTGTGTTTAACATATTTGGTATCCCGATGTTCTGGTACATTGCTTCTGGAATGTGTTTGGGTATCCTGTGCCTAATACAGTAAAACCTGTGTTATCCGGCACGCTCGGGAATTAGGGCGTTCTGGTTATCTGAGGGTACTATCAACCTAGGAGAAACGAATGGACAATCATAGTAAAACTCAAATTTTTAAGATTGGTAGTTTTGTAGTGAGAGGCAGTTGGTCTCTCATTTGTATTTTGAATTAAAGATGATTAGTACTACTTAGATAAAAAAAATTAAGCCAATCATGGTAAACCAAGCTAGGCCTGCGCACCTGAAGATGTGACAGCATTATGGCTGGTGGCAATTGTGGTTAACAGAGTGCTGAATAACAAAGGTTTCACTGTATTTAGAAATGTTATGTTTCTCTAATACTAGTACTGCTGTTGCTAGGTACTCAGAGCTTGCAAGCATGAATATTTTGTAGAAAGGCCTGCCTTCTACCCAGAGGCTTACTTGTGATAACTTTGCTTTAAATCAGCAAAGCTTAGCCACTACGTTAAGCCTCAGGTTTAACAGCGGCTTTGCATACAAAGGCTCAGGCTCTCTTCCTGCTATACATACAATGTAGCAACTTGGCTGTAGACTTTATCTACCTTATGCCTGGCCCTTACTCATAAGGTAGATAAAGTCTACAGCCAAGTTGCTACATTGTATGTATAGCAGGAAGAGGAAATGCAGAGGAGTAAAATTTCCTTATTTTTATGTTAAGATGGGACTTCTATTGTACATGGAAAAACTTGTGCTTGCCAACTGCAATTTATTTCTTATAAAAATGTAAAGAAAACATTAAGTAAAAACTTAGTTAAAAATCCACAATATTTAACTAAAATAATTTAAAAAAAGCAAAACGTTTCTGTAAAACTGTTGTTGTTGAAAAATTTCGACCACTGCTGTTTCCCCATGTTACGAAATATGATGAGAATGGGTGGTTAGTGAATGGACCTACAGTATGTTGAAGGACTGCTGAGGACTGTATGTGATTATGGAGAAGGGGGGGTAAAGGAGACAGTAAGACAGGGCTGGAGAAAATGCAGAAAGTTCTCCAGAACACATTGCTCTGTTAGCTGCTGGGGAAAAATTAGAAACATGTCAAATCATTTTTTAATTCTTCTTTCTTACTTCTTCTTTGTTACATTACTTCATCTTGATCTTTCCTGTAGTCTGCAACCTTTTGTAAAATTTCAAGGTAAAGACTTCTGAGGTTGTTTTCGGGACCACCCCAAAAAGAAGTATTGGGGAAAACTTCAAAAATGGACTTCAGTCGCAAATTCCACTAAGGAGTGTAAGTGGGGGAAGAGTAGAGTAAAATAATATAACATCTGCAACACTCATTAAAACAATATGTGGCCCCTTGCTCATGACCTATGCATAGCAGGTTATGTAATGTTTTTGGAAATAGAATACTTTGATGGCGCTTAAGCCAATACACTATTATAGCTGGAGGATTAGGTTTGGCCACACTTCCTGGTCTCTCTTAGAAAACATATCCCATATATTGGAACTGTGCTCATTAATTAAAAAATTAAAAAACAAGACTACTTGCAGATAGATGTGTTCACTGTAAAAAATTCTTCCTTCTACCTAAACTAATAAAATCTTGATTCCCTCCCCTTCCTCTTCTCCTTTTCCCACATGGACCTATGGAAGAACTAAAGGACCTCTTCCTTCATTGAAGTGTTATGGAGTTTAACTTAAACAAAATAAAACTTCTGTCAAATTACAGTTCAGAGGTGGGAAACTTCTGGCCTGCAAGCCACATGTGGTTCCTCAGGGTCAGTGTTCCCTCTAAACTGAGCGCTTTTATGGCCTTCTAGGAGAGAATCAGATACTGACCAGTTCATTAGAAGAGTGCCCATAGCCTGCAGTATTTGTTTATATTGGTGGTGCACATCTGCACATGCCTTAATGCACATAACAAAATGTATTCTGTACATGGATGGAAAAAAATAGAGGGTTAGCCACTGGTGGGCTGCCAGAAAGGTGTGTTTATCTGAGCATCTGCAGGAATGGAGCCCGGCATTGATTGTGGTTCGCCATTCCTGGCTAATGGGTAGTCTAAAATTGTGATGAAACCAAAATAGACTGTGTAATAAAATGTGTTGGAGCACATTTGGCAAGTAGATCTTATTTCAGCAAAATTGGTGTAAAAAGGTAGAGATTTCACTTAAGTGCCCCCTGTTCTACTAGATGGGGCTTTGACGATTCAGACTCTGAAAGACTGTAGAGAGATGCAGTACTGCACAATGCAGAGTTCAGCATTGTTGCTTGGTCTACTGAAGCATTGTCATGTGTAGTAAGACTTGTTGACCCCTTTTCTTGAACAGGATTAAAAAGACAGTTGTCTTAGCATCTGAGAATAGGAAGCCAGATTCCAGTCTGGCCAAATTAAACTAGTGGGAAGGGGGTAGGTTTAGAAGATAAAATAAAAATAGAACAAGTTAAAAATCACCTAGAAAAGTTAGATGTCTGCAAGTCACCAGGGCCTGATGAAATGCATCCTAGAATACTCAAGGAGCTGATAGAGGAGGTATCTGAGCCTCTAGCTATCACCTTTGGAAAATCATGGGAGACAGGAGAGATTCCAGAAGACTGGAAAAGGGCAAATATAGTGCCCATCGATAAAAAGGGAAATAAGAACAACCCAGGAAACTGCAGACCAGTTAGTTGAACTTCTGTGCCAGGGAAGATAATGGAGCAAGTAATTAAGGAAATCATCTGTAAACACTAGAAAGGTGGCAAAGTGATCGGGAACAGCCAGCATGGATTTGTAAAGAACAAATCATGTCAAACCAATCTGATAGCTTTCTTTAATAGGATAACGAGTCTTGTGGATAAAGGAGAAGCGGTGGATGTGGTATACCTAGACTTTAGTAAGGCGTTTGATACAGTTTCGCATGATCTTCTTATCAATAAACTAGGCAAATACAACTTAGATGGGGCTACTATAAGGTGGGTGCATAACTGGCTGGATAACCGTACTCAGAGAGTAGTTATTAATGGTTCTCAATCCTGCTGGAAAGGTCTAACAAGCGGGGTTCCGCAGGGGGTCTGTTTTGGGACCGTCTCTGTTCAATATCTTCATCAACGATTTAGATATCGGCATAGAAAGTATGCTTATTAAGTTTGCAGATGATACCAAACTGGGAGGGGTTGCGACTGCTTTGGAGGATAGGGTCATAATTCAAAATGAGCTGGACAAATTGGAGAAATGGTCTGAGGTAAACAGGATGAAGTTTAATAAAGACAAATGGAAAGTGGTCTACTTAGGAAGGAACAATCAGTTTCACACATACAGAATGGGAAGCGACTGTCTAGGAAGGAGTACGGCAGAAAGGGATCTAGGGGTTATAGTGGACCACAAGCTGAATATGAGTCATCAGTGTGATGCTGTTGCAAAAAAAGCAAACATGATTCTGGGATGCATTAACAGGTGTATTGTGAGCAAGAGATGAGAAGTCATTCTTCCGCTCTACTCTGCGCTATTTTAGGCCTCAGTTGTAGTATTGTGTCCAATTCTGGGCACCGCATTTCAAGAAAGATGTGGAGAAATTGGAGAGGGTCCAGAGAAGAGCAACGAGAATGATTAAAGGTCTAGAGAACATGACCTATGAGGGAAGGCTGAAAGAATTGGGTTTTTTTAGTTTAGAAAAGAGAAGACTGAGGGGGGACATGATAGCAGTTTTCAGGTATCTAAAAGGGTGTCATAAGGAGGAGGAGAAAACTTGTTCATCTTGGCCTCTGAGGATAGAACAAGAAGCAATGGGCTTAAACTGCAGCAAGGGAGGTTTAGGTTGGACATTAGGAAAAAGTTCCTAACTGTCAGGGTAGTCAAACACTGGAATAAATTGCCCAGGGAGGTTGTGGAATCTCCATCTGTGGAGATATTTAAGAGTAGGTTAGATAAATGTCTATCAGGGATGGTCTAGACAGTATTTGGTCCTGCCATGAAGGCAGGGGACTGGACTCGATGACCTCTCGAGGTCCCTTCCAGTCCTAGTATTCTATGATATTATTCTCAGTGGTTTAATCTACCAGCACTGCAAAATGCAGTGGCAAATTTTCTCACCAGGCATTTCAGCATTGACGATGAGTGGGACAAAATACTTTAAATATTCTGAGACACATCTCTTACCTGGGGCCATTTGCAAAAAAGTTTATTCTCACAATCTCTTGGACATCCTTTATGTGTGTGTATGTGGATGTTTTCCAGTGCCCATCAATGAGAGACTTTTTGAGTCAGCCTAAGTGCTCTGTTGGACACACCTCTTACACTAGCATCACAGAGAACATACTATCACTACTGAATGCCTTAGCAGAATGGCAAGCAATTCTATATGTACCCTGTAACGTAATTTGTTGTTGCAGTGAATGGGAGGTCAAACTATAAAACACCAAAAGACAAGAACTAAAACAAGAAAAAGCTCAATTTGGTTGGAAATGTTACTCTGCCGTCTCTAAATGTGAGGACTTTTAGGTGAAGTAAGATCTAGATTTGGGATTTTGTAGCTAAAGTTGCAGGCAAGTTCTCTACATAGAACAAGGAGGAGTTTACATATTTGCTTGCTTAAAGCCAACTTGTACATACATTTCTCCAAGTAACTTGTGTGCTATAGATACAACTTGTTCATCTCTTCTTACCTCATTTGGTATGAGGATCTCCTCCTGTGCCCAGTCATCAGGGATTCTGAAAGTGGAATAAATTACAATTGGGAAGGTGCAATATTTTGTATGAAAACTGATTTAAGCTTTACACTCTTGCAAAGACTGGTGAGCCCCACTGAAATCATTAGATGTTTGTATTCCTGACCCAAAGTTGAATCTAAACCTTGTAGAGAGAGTCATTTTATACCCAATATAGGGAACCTGAATCAGTGTGGAAGCACCAGAAATTCCTCAGAAGGAAGTCGTCTGCATCCATCACTCATAAAGGTAGCAGATCTGATTCTTTGGGAGGAGCAATGTACAATTTCAGTTGGATCTTTACAAATGACGAATTTAGTAAACATTGTTTCGATTTTCATACTCCATCCTCTTCTAATCTTACTACTGTACTGTGGACATTTACAGGAAGTGGTTCACTCAGATATTTCATTGTGCCATAACAGTTGTGTAGAAAGTGACCACATATACCTCAACTTAAAATGCAGTCATGAACCTAAGTAAATCTATTAAAAATTGCCTTTGAAAACTTTTAAATTTCTAATGTGGTAATACATGATTGGTCCCTGTGTCTGGTCAGTGATGAAGATGGTATCAGGTTATGGTAGAGAGGAATGCAAATTAGTATGCTAGATATAAAGTGTCAGGTCTGCTTACCATGAAATTGTCAACTTTCTTTACAATTTAGTGATATCCACATGACAATCTGTGATATCTGCATGAGGAAAACCAAGATCTTGCTAGCAATACTTCAATTGTTCTGCAACATCCACAAACATTTTAATTTTGTTCATACTTTTAAGAGTTTTGCTCCAAAACTTGGCTGTGTTTTTTGGGAAGCTTTACCCAGTTGTTTAGTAATTCTTAAGTTCATAGTCATTTTATGCATTACCTTGCAGCTACATAATATAATTGTTTTGTTTTTTTATGAGAAATGAAACATTAGTGATTTAGCTTTTGGTGAAAAATGAGAACGTAAAAACATTTTGATAAACAACTGAACATATGCCATCTAAGAATTTAGAAATTACTAAAACTTTGTTTATTTGTAAAAGAAAGTAAGTCTGGGCATTAAATACTTTGCTACTAGTCCCTGCTGTTGTTGTGTAATATTTTCTTGGTTGTAATAACAGAATAGCAATTAGTTACTGTCATTAAAGCAGTCATCTTTGTTTATATTTCATTCATCCTTTTAATTTGCATACATATCAAAGACTATAAAGTGTTAGAGGAATTTTAATCGACTATGTACATTTGATGCAGTTGTAAACAAAGTAATATTTGTGACAATATGGCAATATCCTGGTCAAACCTTTTGGAACGAAGGTAAAACATATTGAATTAAGATGAAGATCTTTAGAGGCCATTGTATTAAAAATGCAAACGTTTATATACTAGTGCGGAATTGTATGGAACTTCTTTAACAGGACCACAGAATTAATACTTCCTCTGGGAGATATTAGGGACTTGAAAACACTTTTTGGGACAATATACCATATATGCTTGATTATAAGCTTAATTTTTGGGTAAAAAGTGAAGCCGCAAAGAATGTGGAGGGGTCAGCTTATGAACAGGTCATTGCGTTTTACCATTTTTTTAACTTGGGGGTGGGGTTGGCAAACTTCAGGTACCAACCCAGCAAAGCAAACTGCTGGGACATTTAATGTGCCTGGAGAGTCTGCAGGCATGGAGCCCCTTAGATCCCAGTGGCTGCTGTTCGTTGTTCTGGGTTAACAGGAGTGGCAGGAAATGGCGGCTAGTAAATGGCCTCTGTTGCTTCCTGCAGTTCCCATTGACTAGGAATAGCAAACAGCAGTCAGTGGGAACTGAGAGACTCAGTGCCTACAGACACTCCAGATAGCCTAAACTGCTGGCACGTTGGGATGTTTAGTTTAACGAGCTGGGATTGCAAGTTTTCAGACGGCTGATATAGAGCCTTATAAACAGGCTTATGAACAGGTGTTCACAATTTTTACAATTTTTTTTAACTTGGGGGGTTGGCTGATGAACGAATGGGCTTATGATTGAGTATATATGGCATGTAAAGTAGGTTTCATAGAAAATACTTGGGGGTGCAAATGACCAACTTTGACTTCATACTTTTGAAGATACCTCCTGGGGAAAGAAACCGTCTTTTGCTTGAAATAACACACTAAAGGCAGGAAACTATTCAGTCTGGAATTACTGCAGTCAGAAATAATTTCTTGGGAGAGATTCCAGAAGACTAGAAAAAGGGCGAATTCAGTGTCCATCTATAAAAAGGGAAGTAAGAACAACCCAGGAAACTACATACCAGACAGTTAAACATCTGTGCCAGGAAAGATAATGGAACAAGTAATTAAGGAATTCATTTGGAAGATAGTAAGATGATAGGTGCAGCCAGAATGGTTTTAGAAAGGACAAATCACGTCAAACTAATCTGATGGCTTTCTTAGACAGGATAATGAGTCTTGAGAATAAGGGAGAAGCGGTGGATGTAGTATACCTAGACTTTAGTAAAGCATTTGACACTACTGTCTAGGAATGAGTACGGCAGAAAGAGATGTAGGGATTATAGTGGGCTGCAAGCTAAATTTCAGTCAGTGGTGTGACTATGTTGCAAAAAAAGCAAACGTGACTCTGGGATGCATTAACAGGTGTGTTGAGAGCAAGATACGAGAAGTGATTCCACTGCTCTACTCTGCACTGGTTAGGCCTTGGTTAGTGTGTTGTCCAGTTCTGGGCACCACCTTTCAGGAAAGACGTGAAGAAATTGGAGAGTGTCCGGAGAAGAGCAACAAGAATGATTACAGTCTTTTTTAGCGAATATAACCTGTGGGTTATATTTGTTTTTACAAACCCCGCACCCTCCCCGTGGGCTATACTCGTGTGCGGGGTATATAGGGATTTTTTTTACTGGATGGAAGAGGATCCCCTCCCCCCACACCTTTTCACTTCCTTTGCCGGGCTGGGGTTAGGTTCCCAGCACAGGAACAAGGCGGGGAAACTTACAAGCCTAACTGAACAACGCGGGGAAACTTACAAGGGGCGTAGCCACTGGGAACGCTCCAGAGCTGGGGCAGAGGCATCCCCAGCAGAGGCACAAGGCGGGAGGCTCCCAGCCTGGCTGACAAAGGGAAGGAGCCCGGAGCAATTTGCGGGCGCGGGGCTCGGCTGCCAGCAGCAGTGGCGGGAGTCGGAAGGCGGCCTCGGCTCACAGGAGCGGGGCTGGGGCATGGTGCTTGTTGCTCCTGCGCGATCCAGCTGGGCGCCCTCCCCTTCCCGGACCTGCTGCATGCTCGCTTGTTGGTCCCAGGCCGGCGCCTGCCCTGCCACCCTGAACCATGCCCCCGCCCAGGAGCAGCAAACGGCGGTGGCTGCAGGTGAGGGTGCCCGGCTGAATTGCACAGGAGCAGCAAGCACCATGCCCTGGCCCTGCTCCTGTGAGCTGTGGCTGCCTTCCGACTCCCGCCGCTGCTGCTGGTCGCCGAGCCCCGCGCCCGCAACTTGCTCCGGGCTCCTTCCCTTTGTCAGGCCGGGGTGGGAGCCTCCCGTCTTACGCCTCTGCTGGGGATTCCTCTGCCCTGGCTCCGGAGCGTTCCCGGCTGCTGCACCTCTTGTAAGTTTACCTGCGTTGTTCGGTTGCGGGCTGGGAGCCTAACCCCCTGCACTGTAAATATACCCCCGCACCCTAAATATATCCATGGCACAGTCTTGTATACTCTGCGGGTTATACTCGTGCGCGGGGTATACAAGATTTTTTTTACTGAAATAGCAAATACCGCGGGGTATATTCGGGTGCTGGGTATATTTGCTAAAATACGGTAAGAGTCTAGAAAACATAACCTATGAGGGAAGACTGAAAGAACTGGGTTTGTTTAATTTGGAAAAGAGAAGACTGAGAGGGGACACAATAGCAGTTTTCAAGTATGTAAAAGGGTGTAATGTGGAAGAGGGAGCAAAATTATTCTCCTTGACTTCTGAAGATAGGATAAGAAGCAGCAGGCTTTAATTGAGGCAAGGGAGATTTATGTTGGATATTAGGAAAATCTTCCTGACTATCAGGGTTTTTAAACACTAGAATAAATTGCCTTGAGAGGTGGTGGTATCTCCATCACTGGAGATATTTAAGAGTAGGTTGAATAGACATCTATCGGGGGATGATGTATATGGTGCTTGATCCTGCTGTGAGGAGACTGTCCTTGATGACCTCTTGACATCCCTTCCAGTTGTGGTGTTCTGTGATGGTATGATTCTGTGGGTTTCCACTGAAGAAGGGAACAAGTAGGAAGCTCGAGTCTGACATCAGTTGCTCTTGATCAACTACTAAGGGAAAACACAGATGATGTTGCCCTCAACTATGAGAATAGTAGTTATTTTTTCTTTTTTAATATGGTCTTTATTAATTAATTTCAACTGCAGAAAGTCATCAACAGTTGATAGTTTTAAATAGAAGCTAAGTATTAGCCACCATTGATTACTATTGCTTTGTTTGATATAATTGTTGTTACATTTTTTGTGGCATAGATATCTTTTGACAAGAGAGACAGTAGATTGCTTAGTATGTGATGGTTTCAGTGTTATATTTTGCTGGACCTTGGCATAGTGTTTCAGCAATGTCATAAGCATAACAGAGAAAAGCATAACAGAAAGAAAACCATAACAAAAAAAAGTTCAGTGGACTTATTTATAGGTACTAAGGCCTGGAGAAACAATTATCAACTTTTAGTCACGTTGTAAAGATCATAAAATTTCACTTTGTAATTCCTGTACCCACAAAATCTCATGACCTCATAATTTTGTTTGTTTCTAAGGGTACGTCTAGATCACATGCCTCTGCCGACAGAGGCATGTAAAATAGGCTACCCGGCATAGTAAGTGAAGCGGGGATTTAAATATCCCCGGCTTCATTAAAATAAAAATGGCGGCCTCGCTGTGCCTGCTCAGCTGATCGTCGGCACAGCACGCGAGTCGAGACGCGGATCGGTCAACAAGGAAGCCTTTGCCCACCGCTCCCTTATGCCTCTTGAAACGAGGTTTATAGGAGCGGTCGACAAAGGCTTCCCTTGTTGACCGATCCGCGTCTCGACTCGCGTGCTGTGCCGATGATCAGCTGAGCAGGCACAGCGAGGCGGCCATTTTTATTTTAATGAAGCCGGGGATATTTAAATCCCCGCTTCAGTGACTATGTCAGGTAGCCTATTTTACATGCCTCTGTAGGCAGAGGCATGTAATCTAGACATACTCTAAGGTGCTACAGGATTGCTCGTATTGAGCTTGTACGAATTATTAAAATTTAGTTCTGTTTCTGATCAAATTATTTCACAACAGTAAATAATTTAAAGAAAAAAATGTATAACTACAATATGAAAATAGCTATGCTAGAATACTGATAGCTGTCATAATCTGGCCCAGTCCTTCTCTGTGGATAGACTTCTATCTCTTGTGCTAGAACCAAACGTTAGATATCAAATGGTTCCATGATCCCTGGATCCTAGATAGTGAGTGATGACTGTTAACTCTGAGACTCTTAAGCACACTTCCATGTGTACCAGGGTCTGACATCCTTCCTGAGCAGTCAGATTCCACAGGCTGATTTCCTAAAGGCAGAAATCAGCGCCACAGCCATCAATCCTCCACTTGCTTGTTGTTTGGACCTCAAATCACATAAAATTCCCCCGGTCTGTGCGATCTGTGGTTTCATGGTTACATTTTTTAGGGCAAGTTGGCAATAGTACAAGAAAAGACAACTTTAGCAAAGAAATTTTGTAGCCACAAATACTTTTAACTTGTAGATCTTAGGAAAAGAACAAACTATCCTCAACATGCACACTGTGTGACCTCACCATTGCTGTGAGTCTTGGGATTGGATTGAGTTATACAATACTGCAGCTTGTCCTGCCTTTTTGCACCCAGTGCTCTTTTTTTCTTTGCTGTTGAAATGATCCCCTTCTCAAGGAAGTAGGTTAAAAATGCCACCTTTCTTGCCAATACACTTTAGTTGGTGAATTTCCAGGCTCTAATTTCCTGCTACCCCAAGACTTATCTGTTTGTTTTCTGAGTAAATAGTCCATTCAAACTCAATGAGCCCTGTTGTAGAACTCTTACTATTCCAGCAGGGAGGAGTCATTTAGTGTTAGGTTGCTCGATTGCAGCTTTCTACTCTGCTATAAAGTGGATGCATTGATCTGCAAGGGCAGTTCAGTTGTAAATGGATGTACACAAAACACAATGGAGTTTATGATATAACATATTCCCTGAATGATTACATTAGCCTTTAAATATTCAAGTTAAGATGGCATAGCTATGGCGGACTGGTCACCTGTGGTTTCACACAGCTATGTGACAGTGAGTTTCTTATAGCTGTTTGTATTGCCTAGAAGCTCCATTTATGGTCCTGGACTCCATTGTGCTATACAAACACAGAAAAAAAAAATACTCTTCCTGTCCCAAAGAACTTGCAGTCTATGCAAAAGACAAGAGAAAGCATATAGCTACAGAGCAAGAAAGGGAATATAAGTAAATAGGCAATATTGGTCAGCATGATAGTCTGTGCACTTGGGGTACAAGCGGCCCAACCTTTGTCGGATGAAAACCTATGTCAAACTTGTTTGTCGTCATCAGAGCAAAGGAGAGTTTTGAGGAGGATTTAGAAGGCTGATAATGAGGTGGCTTTGCACATGATTCACATTTAGGAGTATCTTCTCAGAAGTAAGGGGCAGCATGGGAGAAAGCATAGCTGTGCTTGTTGAATTTTCAGACACGCAGGTGGTGGAGTTGGCATCCTTAGCTGATCAGAGGCAGAGTTAACATCTTTCAGCAAATGGGAATTGATCAGTAGTGCAGGGTGGGAATGTGGTGGGATCCCCCAGGGTGGAATTGACAGTCTGGGATTGTGAAGGTGCTGTGATGCTCTGAAAGCGCTTCACTCTGGGCTGTCTCTCACAACGCCTAACTCATGACCAGCAGAAACTCCTCCAGCTGCTGTTATCACAAAGCACAATCACATTTGGAGGTCCTACACCCAGCTCAATTGCACAGATGTTCCCAGAGCCACTCACAGATCCCACTGAGAGAGGCAGCAGTGTGAAATCCTCCCAACTCCCACCACTGTGCCTCAGGCTTTTATACCGTCTCATTTATTAATAGTTTCACTTCTTTGTCAATGGAAAGGGGATATACACTGCCCTTACAAAACTTGAGAAGATTTGCCACATGCTTTACACAAACTCATTGGTAAAGATAAACAGTGAAACTCGTTGAATGACTGACTATAAAAGCTTCAGGGGGTAGCTGAGTTAGTCTGTACAGGTAAACTGAAAAAACAACAATTAGTGTGGTAGCACTTTATAGACTAACAAAACATGTAGATGATATCAGAGCTTTTTTGGGCACAGCCCACTTCTTCAGATGACTGGAGTGTTGGATGTCTAGGACCAAAATAAATAGAGGGTAATGACAGAGTGGATCAGGGTGGAAGAAGGAAAGGTAAGAATAAATAGGTGACGCGAGGTGGTGTGAAAAAAAGGGTACTATGGAATGAACAAGAAAAGGCAGTGGGTAAAAAAAAAAAAAAATCAAGGGACATTTATATTTTTTACTCACTGCCTTGTTCCCCCCTTCCCAATTTTTCCTTCTTCCACCCCCTCCCCCCCCGTTGATTTTGGTCCTATACATCCAACACTCCGGTCATCTGAAGAAGTGGGCTGTGCCCAAAAAAGCTCTGATATCATCTACATGTTTTGTTAGTCTATAAAGTGCTACCAGACTATTTGTTGTTTTTTCAGTTTGACTATAAAAGATAGTTCTTAAGCGGTATTAAACGAGAGGCAAAATGTCAGGGTAGTTACCAAAATAAAATACATAATCATGCAGTCTAAAGGTTCAGTCCTATTAGAGTGGGTAACAACTAGATTGTGCTGTTTTTCTCACCCCACTGTATATTGCACTCCATAATACACAGAATTAATCGAATATAGAATCATAGGGTTGGAAGAGACCTCAGGAGGTCAAGTCCAACCACTTTCTAAAAGCCGGACAAATCTCAACTGATAATTTATTTTGTTTGATTTAAAACTGCTGCCTATAAATTTAATTGGGTCAGTTTCTTGTGTTATGTTAGTGAAGGAATGAATAGTATTCCCTTATTCTATTTTTCCACACCATTCATGATTTTCTAGACTTCTAACATATCCTCTCACCTTTCAGTCATTTCTTTTCCAAGCTGAAAATTCCCAGTTTTGTTAACCTCTCCTCTATTGGAAGATGTTTCTTAACCCTAATAATTTCTGTTGTCCTTTCTGTACCTTTTCCAAATGCAGTATATCTTTTATTTAGATGGGGAGATCAGATCTGCATAGTTAATCAAGATGTGGGCATACAATGACTTTATATAGAGGCAATATGGTATTTTGTCTTATTATATATTGCTTTGCTAATGATTCTCACTATTCTGTTACCTTTTAGTTAGCCACTACACATTGAGCAGATGTTTTCAGTGAACTATCCACAGTGATTGAAAATCTTTCTTGAGTGGTAACAGCTATTTTAGACTCCATCATTTTTCTATCTATAGTTAGGATTATATTTTTTCCACGTGCATTACTTTGCATTTATCAACACTGAATTCCATCTACCCTTGTGTTGACCAATCACCTGGTTTTGTGAGATTGCTTTGCTTTGTAACTTTTTGCCTTCAGTTTTGGATTAGTCACTATTCATACCTTCTTCAAGAACATTTATACGTTTAAAAGCAGTGATCCAAATGCAAATCCCAATAGTACAACCCTAATTCCTACCCCCCGGGAGTACCTGGCAGTGTTTTCATGATGATCTCCCTCTTTTTATAACAAACTCACTGGCCTGCATTTAAGAACTGCCTCTGAAGTCAGGCCATGGGCTTTAGGGAGACCTCAAGTATGAAATCCAGGGGTTTCAACTTTGGGGAGGGCGGGTACTGTCCCTGTAGCTTCCCATAAGTGGCATCCTTGGCTCCAGCCCCATAATAATTTTTGTTGTACTCTGCTGGACCCTCTCCAATGTGTCCACATCCTTTCTATAGTGAGGCGCCCAGAATTGGACACAGTACTCCAGATGTCCCCTCATTAGTGCCAAATGAAGGGGAATAATCATTTCCCTAGTTCTGCTGGCAATGTTCCTACTAATGCATCCAAATATACCGTTAGCTTTCTTGGCTACAAGGGTGCACTGGTGACTCATCTCCTGCTCCTTATCCACTGTAATCTCTAGGTCCTTTTCTGCCAAACTGCTGCTTAGCCAGTTGGTCCCCAACCTGTAGCAGATTCTTCCATCCCAATTTCGGGACTCTGCACTTGTCCTTGTTGAACTTCATCAGATTTCTTTTGGCCGAATCCTCCAATTTGCCTGGGTAACTCTGGACCCTATCTCTACCCTCCAGTATATCTACCTCTCCCTGCAAACTTGCTGAGGGTGCAGTGCATCCAGGTCATGAATAAAGGTGTTCAACAAAACTGGCCCCAGAACCTGACCCGTGGGGCACTTCTCTTGATACTGACCGCCAACGAGACATTGAGTGTTGACCACTACTCGTTGAGCCAACAATCCAGTGAGCTTTCTATTCACCTTATAGTCCATTTATCCAATCCATATTTCTTTAACTTGCTGGCAAGAATACTGTGGGAGACTGTAGCAAAAGCTTTGCTAAAGTCAAGGTATTAGGGATGTTAAATATTGGTTAATTGAATAATCGATTAACCTCATGAATTCTTGTTGGTTAGTCGACTATTCTGTAGTCCCTTGGGGTGGGGCCAGAAGCCAGTGAGTTAGAGGCAGCAGCCTGGGGTGCCAGATGGGAGCTGGTCCGCAAGGGGGGAGCCAGTTTAAAAACTGTCTGGGGGAGGGAGGGGTTGAGCTCCAGGACCCGGCGTGAGCCGGAACCGAGCCAGGCTGCCTGCCTGCTTGTCTTGTTATACACTTTAAATGCAGAGCCACAGGGAGGGTAGGTACCTGACTTGGCATGAGCCAGGACTGAGCTGAGCTGCTGGTCAACCTATTAAAAAAAAATGTACTGGCAGGTGGCGGAGGAGGGAGGCGGGGGGCGGGGGGCGGGCGGAAATGCATGTAGTCTATAGACTATAGCATTAACCTATAAGCTTTTGCTTATCAGTTAATCAACTACACTATTACATCCCTACAAGGTATATCAGATTCATCACTTTCCCCATATCCACAGGGTCAGTAACTTCGTCATAGTAGGCAATCAGGTTGTTCAGGCATGACTTGCCCTTGAAATCTGGATTAGTCCCATCCTTTGGAACCTTCAGTCTTCTCAGTGTCCAGATGTCTTGCAGCATACCTGGGTGTGTCCTCCTACATTGTATCTTCCTTGCTGGACTATGACTGGTGATGTCTGTTCATCAGTACCCACCCAGCTATTGTCTGTCTCCCTTGTTATTGCCTCTGTAGAACAAGTATCTAGGTGCCTCTCAATCCTCAGTATGTTTTATTGACAACCATATAACACGTTCTCATAACTTCATATGTATTAATGATATACATATTTCAATATCAGAGAGGTAGCCGTGTTAGTCTGAATCTGCAAAAGCGACAAGGAGTCCTTTGGCACCTTATAGACTAACAGATTTATTGGAGCATAAACTTTCATGGGCAAAGACCCACTTCGACAGATGCATGTCAATAGACTTGCAGCAGATCAAACCATTCCCCTGATAACTTACAAGGCACTCTTTATATCTGAGTTTGGCAATAAGCTAGAGGCAGTATGCCAGGGTTAGCCCCTGGAAGGCCACTGGCGCTTTATTTATCTGCATGCTTGCAGGTATGACTGTTTGCAACTCATGTTGGCCATGAATGGCCACTCTCTATGATTCAGCAAAAAGAGTTAAGAGCATGTTATGTGCTCATGTGACCATGTACTCCATCTTGGGCCACTAACTTCCCACAGACAGGAGTTGCAGTGGTGTAGTAAGGAGGGCATGGTATGTTATTGCCACCCCTTCTTCTGTACAGCTACTAGCAGTGGTCCTGCCTTTGGAGCTGGACACCTGGCTAGTAGTTGCTGTGCTCTGGCTGCCCAGTTCTGTTGGTCCCATACAAGGTTGTGCAGAGGTTTGTGTGGACTTCCTGTATAGCAAGGATGGACACCCACAGGTATATGAGATGGCAGTTGGTTCCTCCATGTCGCTGCTATAGAGCAATGATCATTCACTATGAGAATCTGCAAATATTTTGCTTGTATTTATCTGACTCTTCTGGAAAGATTATTATATTATCTTGCTTTTTGTTTTCTTATTTTAAAGAGTAATCATAGAATCACCACACAAAAGACACTTTAACTGAAAACAATATCATAGAAGATTAGGGTTGGAAGAAACCTCAGGAGGTCATCTAGTCCAATCTCTAGCTCAGAGCAGGACCAGCTCCAACTAAATCATCCCAGTCAGGGCTTTGTTAAACTGGGCTGTAAAAAGTTCTAAGGATGGCGATTCCACCACCTCCCTAGGCAACCCATTCCAGTACTTTACCACCCTCCTAGTGAAATAGTTGTTTCATAGTCAGAGCTATTTTTCCCCGTGTTCTGTTGTGAAACTCAACACTTTGGGAATTTTTGTAAATGAAGAAGGGTAAATTTTATTTGTCCTCTTCTGTACAGAGTTTAGATTTTGTGGGGTGATTTATATCTTGCTTTCAAGACCTCCTATTTTTTTTCTGCATGTGAAATGTAAGTTGCCAGTTCTCATCATGTCACGCAGTTTTAATATATACTCACATGCACAGATTTCAGTTATTTACATTAAATTAAACAACATTTTTTTTCATAAAATCCCTGATGTAGTAATACACCAAACACTTTAAATATTGAGTATAATTTTATAATAAACTGTCTCTCAAGGCATTCTGTTACTATGGGTGAAATGATCTACGTTTTTATATACAATTTCAGCGTTCAAGGGAGAGCAAGAGAACTGAAATTCACTATTTATGGTACCATGACAAATGTCATGTCTCACTTTCATATTTGACATCCGTGGCTTAAATAGATTTTGGTATATTAAAGTATCTTTATTAATAATGACTTAAACATGACAGATTAGATTTAAAACTGTAAGATGTGGAACACGTTAAAAAGTAGGTATTCAGTTTTCTGTAATGCTCTTTTTTTAAATGTTAAATATATTGAAAACTAGGAAATACTTTAGTCTGTATTCTTATTTTCTTTTTTGTTGTTGTTATAGGTAGCTTGTATGCAGCTCATCAATGCTCTTGTAACATCTCCTGATGATCTGGACTTCAGGCTCCACATCAGAAATGAATTTATGCGCTCTGGATTGAAGGAGATATTGCCAGTGAGTGCCTCGAATTTGTCTTCGCATTAATAGTAAAATTAGCAGACTACCTAAATTGGAGAAGTTGTATGAAATACATTCTAGAATATTATACAAAGTCTGAGTATTAAAGGGGTCACTTACGAAATTTTATGATTTTAATGATAGAAAGTATGGAAGAGCATGATGTGCAAATACATTTCATTGACTATTTCACATTGAGTAACTGAAGTAAGTTCTTGCAATGTTAAATACTTAAATAACATAAACTTATCACAATTACTCAAAATTGAAGGGTTTATTTGTGTGTAATTACAAGTTTTGTGTGTCTTTCTACTGCCTTTTCTTTGCAGCAATTGAAATGTATAAAGAATGAGGCTTTAGATATACAGCTGAAAGTCTTCAATGAGCACAAGGAAGAAGACATGATTGAGTTCTCTCATCGTTTGGAAGATATTAGATCTGAACTAGAATATCCTTTTGGGAGTGGGAACTTAATACATACAAACAATAATGCTTTATTACAGTGGTTCCCAACCTTTTTGAGCATGTAGACCCCTTTTTAATCTCTTAAAATTGCTATTGGCCCATGCTGCTTGCTCAGGTTCTGTCTCCTCCATCCTCTGCCCATCCACAGAGGATATGATGAGGGGGCTCTTGTAGCCAAAGGCAGCTCCTGCCTTGGCACTCTGTCCTTGTTCGGGCATGGAGCCTTGGGGGAGGAAAAATGAAAAAAAGGGAAAAGTAAGGATCAGGCCCACTGTGGGACTGGTAACGGGGAGACGCCTGGAGCGTAAACAGCAGCGCAGCTGGTGGCTGGAGTACAGATGGTGCCTTCTGGGGTATCAAGATCTCATCCCAATGGTGGAAGGCAGTGTGTGTGCGCGACTGGTCACGGAAGGTGAGTCCTGGGCGAGACTCAGCTGGAGGAAAAAGCCAGTCCTGTGGTGGGCCCAATCCTTACTTGTTCTGAACTTTCCATGGAGCCCCTATAGTACTGTTGTGGACCCCAAGGGTGTGCAGGCCACAGGTTGGGAACCACTGCTTTATTAGAAAATTCAATTCTGTTTCTGCGTTAGGAATATAAGATTTTTTTTGTAGCACAAAACTTGACTGCACTGATTTTCTTTACTGTGTTTTGAATAGTATACTTTATTTAAGTAGTTTGTTTAAAAAAAAAAAAGTATATCCTAGATTGGAAATTAAAGTTTTTTTTTTTTTTCCTTAACTTGTTTACTGAAGCAAATGATGTTTACAATATGGTGTGGAATACAGTGAAGGATACTAATGCTGAGGGATATTTTCTTTCTATACTCCAGCATCTTCTGCTGATACGTAATGATTATTTTATACGGTAAGGTAAAATAGTTGTAATTATCAGCTCTATAATTCTTGTGTTTCTTTGTGCCAAACTGAATAATGGGAAAATAGCATCAATAAAATCAAGTGACAGACTAACTCAAAATAATGTATCAGTTTTTGCTATTTGAATTACTATTTAAAAAACTGATATTGCACAAATGGCATCCTTACGTCACAATAACATGGTGTAAAGAAGAGAATGAATCCTGAATCAGAATAAATTATTTAATTGTTCTTACTTACTTTTTAGTTAGAACACAGTTGTGCTTTAATTTAAGGCCCAGTCCATTTTGGGATCTGAATGGTATTAGCTACTTCTGTCATCTATAGCACATTATTAAACAAAATATAAAAATACTCTTCTTATTCATCATGGGAATCATAGTTGATTCTTGCTAGAAATATGGCTTAAACAATAAGGCTAGATGGATAAAGGTGCAATTTTATATGTTGATGTATTAGTTTCAATTACATTACTTGTGCATTTGAATTTGGAGTACCAGGTAAGCAGTTCAGGCATGCACAAACTATATATTTTACAAATTTGACCCCAAATAAATGAACTATAGGGTAACGGCTAAGTGGCCCTATATTTAGGTTGTCAAATAGTACTTTAAAAGTATCTTGGAACATTTTTTATAAACTCTAATATCTCTGTTTATGTTCATCAATATTTCCGAATTGGGGATAAATGCAGAGGGCCAGATAATTGCTTTTTATTTTGTTCAGATATGACAGAAATACAAGCTAATCAAAATAGCAATTGCTCTCAGCAGTATTGTTGGGGAATATTTTGGGATCATGCCAAAAACAGAAACAAAACAACGCATGTGAAACTAATCTGAGAGCTTTTTTTAATGGATAACAAATCTTTTGGATAAGGCAGAAGTGGTGGACGTGGTATACTTAAACTTTAATAAAACATTTGATAGGGTATTGCATGACCTTCTTATCATTAAACTAGGGAAATACAACCTAGATGGGGCTACTATAAGGTGCGTGCATAACTGCCTAGATAACTATTCTCAGAGAGGAGTTATTACTGGTTCACAGTCACGGTGGAAGGGCATAACAAGTGGGGTTCAGCAGAGGTCAATTTTTGGGTCTGGTTCTGTTCAATATCTTCATCAGTGATTTAGATATTGGCATAGCGAGTATGCTTATTAAGTTTGCAGATGATACTAAGGAGGGAGGGGGTAGCAAGTGCTTCGGAGGATAGGGTCATAATTCAAAATGATCTGGACAAAATGGAGAAATGATTGGAGGTAAACAGGGTGAAGTTTAATAAGGACAAATGCAAAGTACTCCACTTAGGAGGGAACAATACGTTTCAGACATACAGAATAGGAAATGACTGTTTAGGAAGCAGTACTGCAGAAAGGAATCTAGGGGTCATAGTGGAATGCAAGCTAAATGAATCAACAGTGTGACAATGTTGCAAAAAAAGCAAACATGATTCTGGGATTGAATTAACAGGAGTGTTGTGAGCAAGACACGAGAAGTGATTCCTTTGCTCTACTCTGCACTGATTAGGCCTCAGTTTGAGTGTTGTGTCCAGTTCTGGGCACCACCTTTCAGGAAACACATGAAGAAACTGGAGTGTGTCCGGAAAAGAGCAACAAGAATGATTAAAGGTCTAGAAAAATGACCTATGAGGGACAACTGAAAGAACTGGGTTTGTTTAATTTGAAAAAGAGAAAACCGAGAAGGGATATGATAGCAGCTTTCAAGTATGTAAAAGGGAGCAAAATTATTCTCCTTGACCTCCGATGACAGGACAAGAAGCAGCGGGCTTTAATTGAGGCAAGGGAGATTCATGTTGGATGTTAGGAAAAAATTCCTAACTGTTAGGGTGGTTAAACAGTAGAATAAATTGCCTTGAGAGGTTGTGGAATCTCCATCACTGGATATATTTAAGATCAGGTTGAATGGACATCTATCAGGGATGATGTACATGGTGCTTGGTTCTGTTGTGAGGGCAGGAGACTGGCCTTGATGACCTCTTGAGGTACCTTCCACTTCTAATATTCTAGTATTCATGTGCAGAATATTAACTTTCAAACATGATTTAAAATTAAGTATCTTCTAGTTTGGACCAGCAGGGTCTATGTGGGGCAGTCATAGCACAACTCTTTAGAGATTCTACAAATCATATCTTCATAGTCCAGACTGCTTGTCCTTAATGAAGAGTTGGTCAGTCATTTCCCTAAGATCGCTCTTTTGACTGCAGCCTCATTTTACTAACCTTTTCTAATCCCATCGTTAGGTTTTTTGATAAAGATAGTCTTTTAACTACTTATGGCCTTGTATCATCCAAGACATGATTTTTAGTTTCATAATCTCTAATAGGTCCTTTTGAGCTTTTGGGTGCATACTCCCATTTACTTCTCTCTGTGAAAGTGTCCTGTTGGCCATAATCTTGTCCAGAAGGCTGGGGCAGCTGCAAGCCCTTGTTGTAGAGCCCTGCAGCACAGTTTTTTTTAAATAAGGGCATGTCCTGTCAGCTCTTATCCCATGTTTTTAACAAAGGTTGTTTTAAGTATTCACTGCTGTGAAATGATTTGCTTACCAACATTCTTTCCCAAGTCACATACCGTAATTTAGCGAATATAACCCACGGGTTATATTCATTTTTACAAACCGTGCACCCCCCTTCCCACGGGGTATACTCGGGTGCGGGGTATACAAAATTTTTTTTACACACCACCTGGTTCCTGCGCAGCCTCCAGCCTCTGGGCGGTGAGCGCTCCCCTGCCTGGTTCCTGCGCAGCTTCCGGGCCGGGGAGCGCTCACCGCCCGTTTCCTCCGCAGCCGTAGGAAGGGGCAGGGGGAGCACTCATCCGGCTGCACAGGAACTGGGCGGTGAGTACTCGGCCTGCCTGGAGGCTGATGGCTGGCAGCTGTGCAGGATCTGGGCGGGGGAGCACTCACCGCCCTGTTCCTGCACAGCTGGATGAGCGCTCCCCCTGCCCCTTCCTACAGCTGTGGAGGAACCGGGTGGTGACCGGTCCCCTACCCGGAGGCTGGAGGCTGCGCAGGAACCAGGCGTGGGAGCGCTCACCGCCCGGAGGCTGGAGGCTGCAGGAACCAGGCGGGGGAGCGCTCACCACCCAGAGGCTGGAGGCTGCACAGGAACCGGGTGGGGGAGCGCTCACCGCCTGGTTCCTCTGCAGCCGTAGGAAGGGGCAGGAAGAGCGCTCATTCAGCTGTGCAGGAACCGGGCGGAGAGCGCTCACTGCCTGGAGGCTGGCAGCTGCGCAGGAACCGGGCGGTGAGTGGCTGGCTAATTTCTGCCCTCCCCCTTCCCCACACCATAAATATACCCCCGGCACAGCCTTGTATACCCCGCAGGTTATACTCGTGTGCGGGGTATACAAGATTTTTTAAACTCAAAAAGAAAAAACCGCGGGGTATATTCGGGGTGTGGGTATATTTGCTAAAAGATGGAACTCATAGTTGAAGAGATGCTCCATACCTTGAATATACATAGAGCCTTTTCTACTTAAATGGGACTTAGCCATTCAGTGTGTTTGCTCAAATGTTTCTGTCCTTTATGGACAAAATGAAGTGCGATGTATTTTGCTTACAAGGAACTTATACTGTATCTTATTTTGCAATATGTATATGACATTTCTTAGACCACTTCTCCTGCAAAGATCTTTCTATGCTCTACAAACCTCAAGGAACTTGGTTTTAGGAAAATGCTTTCAACTTCTGATGAATGCAGACCAACAACATGGTCATCTGTACACAAATTTTATCAGAAATTAAGCTCTTACTCTTCTAGAGACGATGGTGGATTTGGAAAGGTGGCTCTACAGTCTGTTTTCTGATAGAAATTGAGCCCCGATTACCTTCTGAACTACTCAGTAGTCACCTTACATGGAATGGACATTTGTAATGACTTTAAAAAGGGGATGCGTTTTCTCTTTCCTGTTTTATAACTGTTGTTCTTTGAGATTTGTTGAACATGTCCATTTCATGACCAGCTTTCCTTCCCCTCTGCTTCAGAATTAGTTCATCGTAGTTCATGTGGGTTTGGTGTGGTTCTGCTCTTTATATCCCCATCTGGAAATACAAGCAGGTACAGGATTCATGCATCACTCTGTTGGATACAACTATAAAAAAAACTTTGGCTTCAGTAAGTCAGGCACGTAAATGACTGACATGGAATAGATATGTGTAGCATATCACAAAGAATAATATAGTACGTAGTTACAGAATAGGTGAGTAACCATTGTATTGAAGTGTTTCTAGCCTACCTTCACTTGAAGAAAGCTAAGTTTGACTAGAGAGTCCCCAATACTGATATTTAATAACAAAATTTTAATTTTGTAATGCATAACGCTTGCCTCATGTACTGCTTTAAAGAAGCTGCACTTGCTTTTCTTGTGACATGGGGTTATCCTCTTAGCTGTAATAAACTGAAAGGTAGACTATTGAGATCCATGCTATTGTCATGAAGAAAAGGTGTCATTTAGGCTGCTGGACAGATGCTATCGCAAGGAAAACTCTTTACTGCAAGAGTTTCATTGCCGGCCAACATTTACATCACTCAGGTCTGTGATTGATATTAGGTGAGTAGAGAGAAAAGAGGACCAGGCAGCAGCAGAGCACATGCAGGAGAAGAGGAAAAAAACTGCAGAGCGCACATGAAGAAGGAAGGCGCTACTAGGCTGGGAAATATATGCCGTGATAGAGAAGGACTAGTGACAGGGAGAGTTAGAGGGAAAGAAGTGCAGAACTTGTATATGAGGGAGAGAAAACAAGGGTGGGGATTTTTAAAAGTTTCAGAACTACTGGTTTAGCTGTATTTGCCTTTGAATGGTGAAATACTGTGAAGCTGTTGGAATTTAAAACTGTAACTGTGAAGCTAAGTAATTCTAAATGCTTTAAGCACTAATGTATTTATTCTGGAATACCTTTGATTTATGGTTAATATAAGTGTGCACTGACAAGTAAACCTACTGCAAAATGTTTTCCTTCTTTTTCCTCCTTTAGACCCCAGTATTTCAAATTAATTGAAGAATGTGTGTCCCAGATAGTTTTGCATCGAAGCGGGACAGACCCAGATTTCTCCTATCGTAAGAAGTTAGATATCAATTTAAGTCATTTGATAGGTAAGCACTGCTTTTAGATATGATTATTTTGTAGAAATGTGTTTGTGTTTTTTATAAAGGCAAAGAGTTTAAATGGCATATAAATTAAAAAAAAGTATAACTCTGGTTTTAGATGTTTGTGTAGATAAAGCAAAAATAGAAGACTTTGAAGAGAGAGCTTCACAACTTTCCAGGAAAGTAAGTAATTTTGAAATTATTTCAAACTTTCTAAACAGTTATGAGTTTTATTAGATGACCATATAAATTTGTTAGAGCAAATGGTGACGGTTCACAACATATTTTTATTTTTCAGTAACCATGTTTTTCTTATGAGTGAAAAAAGTGTTGTATGTGTGTCATATGCAAAAGGCAGGTATCTAGTGCAAAGATAGTTGATACTTGGTAGATGTTTATTTTAAATTCCAAACTGCAAACCTTAACTTTAGTAAGTGAGAAATTCAAGTCTTGTAGATGGCTGGAGTTGTATGGTACAGACTTTTTACCCAGTGGAATAAACTGAGAGAGATTGACAATAAAACCTGACACATTTTATAGTCTAAACAGAATATGTAATAACTCTCAGATTTGTCAGACTTCTCCATTTACTCTGTGTTCTTGAATAGTGTATTCCTGTACATGACTTAAGTCTTGGTGTGGTGGTGGTATTGCCAAACTGATCTTTGAAGACACTTTTTACGTAGTAAAGTCCTTTTAACTAAATAATTTACATAGATTATAAAACTGTTTGACTGGACGTGAAAACTCCTGCTTTAATGCAGCAGATTGCTGTATCAGATTTCATACATTGAAACACACGATACTGCGGCTATTGGCTTTGTGTTGAAAGATCAAGAAAATATTAGATTTTTCTGAAGAAACATAGCAGTGTCGATCATATCAATTAAAGTCTCATGTTGTTTTTTTCCTTACAGTTAGAAAAAGAATTTATAGTCCATCAGGAGACACAGTCTCTACTGCAGAAAAAAGAAGAGAAAATCAGTGAGCTAGAAGCAGAATTACAGGCTTTTAAATCCATGGTAAAAAGACTATGTTAAATAACATTATTCTATACTGTAATGTCACTAGTGAAAGAAGCATACTTAATTTAATACTTTTGAGACCATAATACAATGTGTGATTTAAAAAAAAATCAACTTATTTTCAAAAACATAGTTAAGTATCAGTTTCTTTTTTTTTTCTGTGAGCCACAAATGTTTATAAAAAAGAATTGCAGTATAACATTAATTAGCTGTGTGAACTCCCAGTTGATCCCTGTTTTGTGCCTAGGCTTTTGCTAATTAAACTAGTTCCTTATATTTTATTTGGGTTTTACTTTCCTTGTCACATATTTCCTAAATAATTAACCACAAAGGGTAAGAAATCTTCTACTTGTGGATTTGGCATTCATCACTGATCTTTATCCCACCACAGGAAATTATTCCTCGTGCAATTTATTTTGCTGAACCTTCAGCCATGGGTATCCTGCAGTGAAAGATAACCTACAGCTGAATGAGAACACTTTCTGATAATTTTTCAATTTCCAAAAGTAAACAGATTTTAAAAGGTGACAAAAAAGAGAGTAAATCCTGATTTCAAAGGAGATAACTTATATACAACTGTTGAACATTTAACATTTAGATAGTAAGAATATATGACCAAAGGATTTCACAGTGTTATAGCCAGGAGTAAAAGGAATATAATCTATGCATTGACTAGAAGCATTGCTCCTTGAGTAAAATATACATATAGAAAAACAGACACGCAATTTTCTTCAGGTGCTTCTATGGAATGTGTGCATGTACACCATGCACTGTTGCTGGAGACTGTCAAGAGATTTAAATACTTATTGTACTCCTGATGTACACACTTCAAACTGTACTGTGTACAGATGTGGTTGCCTCATCTCAAAAAAAGATATATTGGCACTGGAAAAGGTTCAGAAAAGGGCAACAAAAATAATTAGGGGTTTGTAATGAGTCCCATATGAAGAGAGATTAAAAAGATTTGGACTTTTCAGTTCAGAATGGAGGAGACTAAGAGGGGATATGATAGAGGTCTAAAATCGTGACTTGTGTGGAAAAAGTGAATAAGAAAAAGATATTTACTTATTTCCATAATATAAGAACTAGGGGGTCACCAAATGAAATTAATAGGCAGCAGGTTTAAAACAAAAGTAAGTTTTTCATCACTCCACGCACAGTCAACCTATGGAACGTCTTGTCAGAGGATGCAGTGAAGGCTAGAACTTCAACGTGGTTCAGAAAAGAGCTAGATAGACGCATGGAGATTAGGTCCATCAATGGCTATTAGCCAGGATGGGTAGCAATGTTGTCCTTAGCCTCTGTTTGTTTGTAAATGGATGACAGGAGGGGGATCACATGGTGATCACCTGTTGTGTTCCCTCCCTTTGGGGCATGTGGTATTGGCCACTGTTGGCAGACAGGATACTGGACTAGATGAACGTTTGGTCTGACCATTCGTGTGGCCATTCTTATGTTCTTATTTACCCACCCCCACATGGTTTTCTAGTGGTGGAGGCAGTAAATGAAAAGGATCAGCAGGGTCACCAAGCTCCAGCAACCAAGTTGAAGAATGCTAAGCGCCTTGACATATTTTGCCTCAACATCTATTCCAGAGGGGCCTACTATTCAGGATAGCAAATGAGCAAGCCATTCTGAGTTGCTATGATGACAACTCCTGGGTTTCTCTTCTAAAATTCAAGGACTAGCTGCCCCAGGAGTCACAGGATTAATTTGCCACCTTAATCCAGGAGGGCAAGACTTTATCCTGCACCCGTCTCCAGGCGGCACTGGATAGTGGGGAGTTGGTAGCGTGAGTTCTTGTCTCTGGCATCACCATATGAAATGTCACTTGGCTTCAACCCGCGAGGCTCCCTCCTGAGATCCAAGAAATTCTCCAGGACTTTCCCTTTGACAGAATGGGCATCTGCCGAGCAAACAAACTTTCACCTGCATAGCCTTAAGGACTTCAGGAATACTATGAAGTATTTGGGCATACATACCCAGTCAACACAACATAAAGCGTTCAAGCCTTGGCCCTTGCCAGAGGTTCTTCCCTTCTCGCACTGGGATTGACTACTCCCATTGGCACCCACAAGTTGGGTGGATACTCCCCCCATAAGTTGTCTTGGTCCCAGTCTGGTAACCACCAGAGTCAGACAAAGTGCTCCTTTGGCACAAAGCAGCCCTTCTGAAGTTGCACCAGAGGATGAAGTACCAATGTTGCCAGATCCTTCCCTGCCCTTTCTCAGCTGACTGTTTCATTTTCACCTAAGTTGGGCTGGCATTACTTTGGACTGCTGGGTCCTTCCGATGGTGGTTGTGATCTACTCTCATTCTGCTACCGCCCCCTTCCCCTGCTTGTCCCTCTTCAGGGATCCCTCTCACGAGCAATTCCTGGTTCAGGAGGTACATATGCTCCTGGACCTGGGGCAATGGAGGGAGGTCCGTCAGGAACTCACGGGCAGGGGTTGCTATTCTTGATACTTCCTTTTCCTTAAGGCAAAGGAGGGCCTTCACCCCCAACCTGGACCTCAGGGAGCTCAACATGTTGTTAGCACAAGTTCTGGATGGTTTCCTTGGGCTCCGTCATCCCTTTCTTGCATCCCAGGGATTGGTATGCTGCCCTCACCTACTTTCGTATTGCAATCAAACCCTTGTACAGATGGTACCTCTGCTTTCTGGTGGGGCAGACACACTTTCAGTTCATGGCCCTGCCCTTTTGTGTGTTTATGGTGCCCTGTTTCTTTGCCAAATGTATGGCAGTGCTGGAGACCTTCCTCAGGCTTTACGAGGTATAGGTTTACCCATATAGGGGTGACTGGTTCTTGTGGGGATGTTGCTGTCAGCGAGGTGCAGGTCACCTTTATCTGGGCTACCATAGATGGCTGGATCTGCTACTTACTCGTGAAAAGTCAGCTCTCATTCCCACTCAAAGGCTTGAGTTCATCGGAGCAGTGACACCCCCAGGGCACAGCTGCCAGAGCAACGCTTCACAGTGTTAACAGCTTCTCAGGTTGTTTTACTGACTTTGCATTCACCGCAGCCAGAACTTGCTTCAAATTCCTGGGTCACATGGTAGCGTGCACGTGTGTAGTCCCATTTGCCAGGCTCCACCTTCAGCCTTTACAATCTTGGCAGGTCTAGACATACCATCCATCCAGGGTATGACAGCATTGACATGGTAGTCATGGTTCTCTGCCATGTCACTCATGGCCTCTGGTGTTGGCTAGACCTACAGTCAGTGATGGCTACTATCCCTTTTCATGCCCTGCAACTTAGTGTCCTGGTCATAAACATGTCCACTTTAGGCTGGGGGCTCACTTAGGGGAACTCACCGCTCAACCAATGTGGACAATGAAGGAGTTGTTCCTCCACATCAATGTGCATGACGTCTGGGCGGTCCACCTCTCATGTCTTGAATGTGGAATAGAAATGCAATGACGGTGCATGGTGGTAATGATAGATAATATGGCTGCCATGTACTACATCAACTCATTCATCCCTCTTCTGCTCAGAATCCCTTTGTCTGTGGGACTTGTGCATATCCTACTCTGTTCACCTGGAAGCATCGTTCCTCCCAGGGTTCCACAACCAGCTGGCAGATCATCTCAGCTGCTGCTTGTGTGCTCATGACCGGTCAGTGCGGCCTGCCATTCTATATGCTCTTTTCCAGAATTGGGAGTTCCCCAGGTAGACCTCTTTGTCGTTTGGGACAATTGGAAGTAATCGTGCTTTTGCTTGTTCTGGGGTCTCAGCTCAGGATCCCTAGTGGACAATGTCTTGATTCCTTGGTGAACCTGCCTGCTGCATGCTTTTTCTCCATTCCTGCTGGCTCACAAGGTGCTTTTCAAACTCTGCAGGGATATGGTGAATGTTACCCTGATAACCCGTGCTTTGGCCCATAAGCACTGGTACCCCACCATTGTGGAGCTGTTGGTACAACCTTCCGTTCCACTTCTTCTGACCCTGGACTTAATTAAGGAAGACTACAGTCGCTTTCTCCACCTGGACTTACGTTATCTTCAGCTCATGGCATGGTAGTTGTTTGGCTGAATCCTGAGAAGCAGACCTGCTCAGAATAGGTCCTCCATGCCTTTCTGAGCAGTAGAAAGCCCTCTGACTAAATGGAAGTGTTTCTCCTGTTAGTGTCTGCAATGTAACCTGGAGCCATTGTCGGGCTCTATCCCTTATGTGTTGGAGTACCTGGTGTCCCTATAGCAGCAGGGTTTTGCGACAAAGCCCTGGCTGGGATGTTTTAGGTCTTCCTTTGGGCAGGGGGCTAGATTCGATGACCTCCTGAGGTCTCTTCTAGCCCTAGGATTCTATGATTTTACGACTTCCTATCTGAAAGTGCCTGGCGGAGGTCTTAGCTTTCCACTGGGGGAAGCCAGTCGCTTCGTTTTTGCAAACTCTCTGGTTGAATGCTTCCTTGAGGGTATGGATAGATTCCACCCTGCAGGCCGGTGCCCTGTCTCTACTTGGAATCTCACCACAGTCCTTCTGGCATTCATGGAGTCCTCCTCCTTTTGAGCTCTTGGCCATGTGCTTTCTGCTTTTCCTCTGATTAAAGGTGGCTTTCTTGGTCACCATCAGCTGTGCTCAATGGGTGTCAGAGCAGCACACCCTAATGTCAGAGCCCTCATACACTGTCTCCATAAAGACAAAGCCCAGCTTTGCCCTGACCCAGCTTTCCTCCCAAAAGCGGTCTCTAGCTTTCACGCTAGCCAGGACATATTCCTTCCTGTTTACTATCCTAAGCGCCAGCAGATCTTATGGGAACAAAGATTGCACTCTCTTGATGTCAGGTGAGCTCTCACCTTCTACGTGGACCAGATCATGTCCTTTTGCAAGTCCTTGCAGCTGTTTGTGGAGGTGGCAGATTGTGTGAAGGGGCTGCCAGTTTTATTGCAGCACATTTTCAGAAGGTGATCTCACCAAGGTTTCCCTGCCTTCTCTCACAGTGCATTCTACTTAGGCCTGCTTGGCTGCTTTACTGGCCCATGTACCTCTCTCGGAGATCTGTAGAGCTGCAACGTGGTCTTTGGTGTATACCTTCACATTGCATTATGCCGTTGTGCAACAGTGCAGACAGGATGCAGCCAAGTTGAGATACTTGTCAGCTACGCTTTGGTTCTGGCCCTTCCTTCTGGGTAAGGCTTGCAAATCATCTAATTGGAATAGATATGTGCAAGTACTCAAAGTAGGAAAAGAATAGTTACTTACCTTTGTAACTTTTGTTCTTTGAGATCATAGAATCATAGAATACTAGGACTGGAAGGGACCTCGAGAGGTCATCGAGTCCAGTCCCCTGCCCTCATGGCAGGACCAAATACTGTCTAGACCATCCCTGATAGACATTTATCTAACCTACTCTTAAATATCTCCAGAGATGGAGATTCCACAACCTCCCTGGGCAATTTATTCCAGTGTCTGACCACCCTGACAGTTAGGAACTTTTTCCTAATGTCCAACCTAAACCTCCCTTGCTGCAGTTTAAGCCCATTGCTTCTTGTTCTATCCTCAGAGGCCAAGATGAACAAGTTTTCTCCCTCCTCCTTATGATACCCTTTTAGATATCTAAAAACTGCTATCATGTCCCCTCAATCTTCTCTTTTCTAAACTAAAAAAACCCAATTCCTTCAGCCTTCCCTCATAGGTCATGTTCTCTAGACCTTTAATCATTCTCGTTGCTCTTCTCTGGACCCTCTCCAATTTCTCCACATCTTTCTTGAAATGCGGTGCCCAGAACTGGACACAATACTCCAACTGAGGCCTAACCAGCACAGAGTAGAGCAGAAGAATGACTTCTCGTGTCTTGCTCACAACACACCTGTTAATGCATCCCAGAATCATGTTTGCTTTCTTTGCAACAGCATCACACTGCTGACTCATATTCAACTTGTGGTCCACTATAACCCCTAGATCCCTTTCTGCCGTACTCCTTCCTAGACAGTCGCTTCCCATTCTGTATGTATGAAACTGATTGTTCCTTCCTCAGTGGAGCACTTTGCATTTGTCTTTATTAAACTTCATCCTATTTACCTCAGACCATTTCTCCAATATGTCCAGCTCATTTTGAATTATGACCCTATCCTCCAGATTAGTCGCAACCCCTCCCAGCTTGGTATCATCTGCAAACTTAATAAGCGCATTTCTATGCCAATATCTAAATCGTTGATGAAGATATTGAACAGAGCCGGTCCCAAAACAGACCCCATGAACCCGTTTGTTATGCCTTTCCAGCAGGATTGTGAACCATTAATAACTACTCTCTGAGTACGGTTATCCAGCCAATTATGCACCCACCTTATAATAGCCCCATCTAAGTTGTATTTACCTAGTTTATTGATAAGAATATCATGCGAGACCGTATCAAACGCCTTACTAAAGTCTAGGTATACCACATCCACCGCTTCTCCCTTATCCACAAGACTCGTTATCCTATTAAAGAAAGCTATCAGATTGGTTTGACACGATTTGTTCTTTACAAATCCATGCTGGCTGTTCCCCTATCACCTTGCCACTTTCCAAGTGTTTACAGATGATTTCCTTAATTACTTGCTCCATTATCTTCCCTGGCACAGAAGTTTAACTAACTGGTCTGTAGTTTCCTGGGTTGTTCTTATTTCCCTTTTTTATAAATGGGCACTATATTTGCCCATTTCCAGTCGTCTGGAATGTCTCCTCTCTCCCATGATTTTCCAAAGATGATAGCTAGAGGCTCAGATACCTCCTCTATCAGCTCCTTGAGTATTCTAGGATGCATTTCATCAGGCCCTGGTGACTTGCAGGCATCTAACTTTTCTAGGTTATTTTTGACTTGTTCTTTTTTTATTTTACCTTCTAAACCTACCCCTTCCCACTAGCATTCACTTGGTTAGGCATTCCTACAGACTTCTCGGTGAAGACCAAAAAGAAGTCATTGAGCATCTCTGCCATTTCCAAGTTTCCTGTTACTGTTTCTCCTCCTCACTGACCAGTGGGCCTACCCTGTGCTTGGTCTTCCTCTTGCTTCTAATGTATTTATAAAAAGTCTTCTTGTTTCCCTTTATTCCGTAGCTAGTTTGAGCTCATTCTGTGCCTTTTCCTTTCTAATCTTCCCCTGCATTCCTGTGCTGTTTGCCTATATTCATCCTTTGTAATTTGTCCTACTTTCCATTTTTTATATGACTCCTTTTTTATTTTTAGATTACGCAAGATCTCGTGGTTAAGCCAAGGCGGTCTTTTGCCGTATTTTCTATCTTTCCGACACATCTGAGATGTGTTGCTCAGACCTGTTCCAAACCCATTCTCCTTTCCCCACTATCTTGCCAGGAGTAGCTGGCAAGAAGGAACTGAGGGGTGGTCGCATTGGCAGGGTCATATATGGTGTACCACACGGGTACCACTCAAGGGGGCTTCATAGTCAAATAGATGGATAGCAGCTAGGGTAAAGCTTTCTGGCAGCACCTCATTGGAATAGATATAAACAACACATCTCGAAGAACAACGGTTTCAAAGGTGAATAACTGTTTCTTTTCTGATCTCTATTATTGTCAATCAAGTCTTTGTTAAATATGTTTAAAACAATTTAAAAATATTTTTCAGAAGAGCAGAAAATATGGTTTATGCAAATATGAAAGGCTTGTCTCCATATGTTCTCCAGGTGATAGAGAAGCAGTTTCACAATTAAGAAAATATTAATTGCATAATGTATGTTACAAATATCAGTAAAACTCATGAGTTTCAAATATTACTTCAACAGGCATTGTACACCTTGCTTTTGTTATACCTTGGTTCCATTCCTGCCTTCGCTCTGTTTTTAAATTTTCAATAGCAGATTGAAGTGTAGCTTTTCCCGAGATGTTTTTTGTGTCTGTTGCACTTTTACTCTATGAATCATGTTTTGGGGTTTTCTTTCATATCAGCCAGTGGTTGGTATATCCCGGTAAATTTGAAGCTCACCTTCCCTGAACAATCTCTGATCAATTTTTACTCTGAAACCAATCATGAAGACTTAGGATGTCATAGCATTGATTAAATCTTCCAAACAAAGCTATTTTACCTTCACAATTGTTAATTGGAAACTTACTTTCTTCTAAGAATGTGAATGGCTTTTATCTATGAAATGAGATTTTTTTTCCGTGTCTCTTTTGTTTATGAAGTTAAATATAATCACTGGACCAGGCTAGTCCAGTTATGCTAATGTTTCTGGATTCTTGGTAGTTAGAATAGTTCTTGAGCTGTAATAGCAGCTTGAGGATTTGACCATCTTGATTTTGGTTTGCTTCTAACTCTGCCTGGATTAGATTAAAAAGTCCATCTAGGAATAAGAGAAATTACTTTAAGAAATACTTCCAAGAAGAGCTCTGTGTAAGCTTGCCTCTCTCACCAACTTGTGTTGGATCATTAACAGATACTACACCTCCCACCCTGTATGTCTTTTCAATTTTATCATGTCCAATGAAAGCAGGCGTTGAAGTCAGTGTCTGTAAGTGTGTTTGTGTAACTGCTTCTGATTCTAAGTCTGTATTTGGAAGGCTAACAACCCTGCTGAAAGATAAGGATGTAAAGAGATGTCAGTTTCAATAACATTCATATTTCATTGTGTCATGGAGGAGTCTGTCACATAAAGCATTGCTTTTGCATTTATTCATATGAACCTTATGGCACCAATTGAAAAAAACCCTGAAATGTTTGTTTTCTTCCTAGTATGGAGCTGTACCACGTGGAGCAGATGCTCATTTTTTACCATCAACACAAGGAGGTGCATCTGTTCCTCCATCAGGTGCTGCAGAACCTCAACAGTTTCTGTCGCCTCCCCCACCAGCACCTTTTAATGGAGCATTGCTACCGCCTCCTCCTCCACCTCCACCACTACCACTTGTGAAGGGATCAGGAATGCCTCCTCCTTTTGGTGCACCACCACCTCCACCACCACTGGGCTTTCCTGGAGTACAGTGGTCTCCTCCTCCAAACATGTTGCCCTTTGGATTGAAGCCTAAAAAAGAGTTCAAACCTGAGATCACCATGAAAAGGCTCAATTGGTCAAAGGTAAAACTAAATGTAGAAAATTTCTGATGCTACATTTTATATAGAAAGAACAGTAATTTGGCTTTGTGAGATGGGTAAGTTGTCTAGAATAGTGGCTTGCAATCTTTTTGAGCATATGGACCCTTTTTCAATCTATTAAAATTTTATGGACCCCCTCCCAACAATACAGCTGTTTTCAAATGTTCCATTGCTTGATAGTCATTTGAAATGTATAGTAGTTGATACTATCTTAAAAACAAATATAGTAGTATTGAGTACTGTACTTACTGAGATGGCTGGTGCTGTAGAATGGATTACAGTTTCTATTTTAAACTTTCAGTGGACTTGTTACAGTACCGTTGTGGACCAGCAGGGGTCCGCGGACCACAGGTTGGGAACCACTGGTCTAGAATGCACACCAGTTTTTTGAAAATGTGTTAATCTCTTATTAAGTCTTTAAATGGCTTTACTCTTTCTTTCCTCTCCACTGTTTCCTCCTCTTTCAAATGATAGGATGTGTTTAAAAATATTCTGTTTGTGTTTTTATCATGTATTATCTTTTATATTAATATAAACTTTTGGACCAAAAAAACTCAATGTCAAGACTTGCACATAGACAAAAACAAAATACATAATATTATATTCTTGTTAAGTCAGTTATTTTTAGAGAAGTTTGCATTATAACTGATAATGTTTTAAATCTCAACTCATGTCAAATATGCTATATTTATATACAGCGCACTTTTAGACCCACAACTAATAAGGTAGTACTGATAAAATACTTCACGTGTATTAGAAACTTTTTTCTATATTCATTTGTTGTGAGCACATGATTACAAAAATCAGAATTATGCTAGCAATTCTAAAAAAGTTGTGTAAAGCTCAGTTTGTGTTAAAGAAGTTGGTGTTAGGCCTGGTCTACATTAGGAGTTTAGGTCAAACGTAACTGCATTAGGTCTATTTTTCTAAGCCTGTTCTGTTGACTTGAAGGGCAGTTAATCAGTTTGGTACTCCTCATTTTCATGAGGAATAACACTAAGTTTGACCTTGAATTGTCAACTTTAGGGTAATGCAGATGCAGAGGTGTGAACATTGACGTTCTTGGCCCCTGAGACGTGCCCCACAGTTCCTTCTTGTGAGTGCTCTGGCCAGGAGTTTTAACTTTGCTGCTCTTCAGATACAGAAGAAAATTTGAATTTCTTTTTCTGTGTGGCCAGCGTGGCAAACAGACTTCAGAGTACACCTGGTAGCACACCTGACTATGAATGCCCAAGGTTGCAAACAAGTACCAGCATGGAGCGTGCAGGAGATCCTGGACCTCATGGCTGTCTGGGGAGAGGAGTCGGTTCAGGCAGAACTGCGAAGGAGTGCAAGAAATGGTGATATTTATGCCAAGATCGCACAGGATATAGTGGATGAAGGATATGCCAGGGACATGGAGCAATGCTGTGTGAAAATAAAGGAGCTGAGTCAGTTGCACTAGAAGACAAAGAAGGGAAACACATGGTCTGGGTCAGCGCCGCAACCATGCTGCTTTTTTAAACAGCTGAATGGGATTGTAGACGGGGACTTGATTAGTTTCCCTGAAGAGTTCATGGATTCTTCCCAAGAAACTCCTCCGGCAGCCTCAGGCAGCAGCATGGATGAAGAGGAATAGGAGGAGAATGGTCAACAGGTGAGTGGGGCAAGCGAGGACCTTTCTGTAATTTTGGGGCCAATCCTCTCCTTCCAGGACATATCGCTGCTGGGTCCTGATGGCGAGGATGGCACTTCTGGTGAGTTCACATTTTCAGTCATGGTACGAGTGGGTTAAGGCAATTGGCTGTGATCTGTGGTGAACACTCTGTTTACACAGCAGGGGTTCCCTGGAACAGTTTAATGTGTCTGAAGACGGAGTGGGAATCCTCCCTGCATATCTCCATAAAGCTCTCAGAGAAACTCGTTCATCCTACTCACAGAGTTTCTGGAGTGGCCTGCCTTATTCCATCCTCTTCTGTAGGATGCCGAAAAAATTGCAGCATGTGGTCCAGGTTTCTGGCCACATTCACTCAGCATCTGTTCCTTATCACTATGTGTGATTCAGACAAGATTTAAATTGCACGTGACAACCTGGACGAAGCAGGGAAAGCTATATAGCTGGTACTACATCAGTACACCTGTTTGCTCATCCCCAACAAAGCATTGTTTGAGGTCCTGCCCTGCCACCATGTGAGCCACTGCCCTTCTGCCATATGCAGATCCCTTCACCCTCCTGTCCGAAGGCTCCTTGGTGTCTGTGTGAGCCTCTGCACCTCCACCACACCTGGACCACCATCCCTTCCCGCCCACATGTTCCTTTGCATCTGAATGAACCCCTGCCCTTCTACCACATGTGTACCACATCCCCCTTCTGCCTGCAGGCTCCTTGGTGTCTGCGTGAGCCCCTGCCCTGCCACCATACATGGACCTCTCCTACCTGCAGGCTCTTGTGGGAAGAGACAGTTACACTTTCCCCGCAAATGGGAGGTGCCGAATACATTGCATGAGCCTCTGTCATGCTGCCAAGCCACTGTGGCTCCCTTTTTGAAAATGAAACTGTTATTTGCAAGCACTTGTCACGCATGCTTTCAAAGCAGAAACAAAAGAGCGAACCCTGACCTGTTCCTTCCCATGCCTGCCACCAAACGGGCTGCTTCCTTAAGATCTCTGTGGTGTACATGCTGCATAGTGGGTGCTTAAAAGCATAACGGTGGTTTGTATGTAACACATCCCTATTGCCTCTGGACAGACCTTCCTTTATGGGATGAGATTAGGTTTTATGCTCCACAGTGTATCTACTGTGAAGTCTGCCCTTCATTTCTCGTTACTGCGGATGCCACAGTGAGCCTGCTACGTGCTCCCCCAGGTCGAGTTCCTCCTGGTGTTCGGCTATCACAGATACGAACGTGGAAAATATTGAAGGGGTACCCTTCTCAACTAGCAAATACAATCTTCCTACTTGGGCTAGGCACGATTGAGTGCAGAAAAATGCTGCTGCAGGACATGTGAGTGCAGTGTGAGGACAGGAATGCAAAGTGAAGACACAGGAGAATGTGTTGACAGTCATGGCAGAACAGGATAGCCAGATCAACAAGCACTCTCTCTGGCCCATGTGGGTCTGCTTTCCCTCCTCGCTAAGCTCCATATTTTCCTCGCCCAGGATTTCTAGAACGCGGGTGGAGGGCAGTCAAGGGCAGCCTCACAATCATCGTGGCAAAGCCATCCACTATGTCCTGCATGTTTCCAAGAGTCACTACCCCTCGCAGCAGACAGGTATTGATTGCCTTGGCTACTTGGATCACAGCAGTCTCCACTATCGATTTCTCCATTCCAAATTGATTCCCAACTGAAAGGTAGTTGTCTGATATTAGGGGTTTTGCCCCTCATTTCTCAACTGTCATTCTGGTAATGCTGTACTTCAGGATAGAGGAAAACAATTTTCAAACTTTCATAAAAGTGGCCTTACACATGCAAAAGTTTTGCAGCCACTGCTGATCGTCATATACCCGCATAACTATGCAGTTCCACAGTCTGCTTGTCTCATGGGACCAGAACCGGTTTTCCACTGTGTCAAAAGGTTTGAATGCTTCCTTCATCTACCAATCACTTACGTCAAGTGCTTCACAGAAGAATATGTTTGTCTCCTCAGATTCTTCCTTGTTCCTGTGGGCCCTAGATTGTCTCTGTTCTTATTGCGGCATAAGGCGCAAGATGATTCTTATGATTGCCATAGTATTTGTTGCTGAATGGGTTCTCTGCTGGTTTCCATGCTTACCCTGCTATGGTATCTGAATGGATAACCAGGGAAAAAAGGGTGTGAAAAGATTGTTTGCTGTTGCTTTCAAGCAGCGGTATGGGGGAGAGGGAGGAGATGAGTTCATTATGGGATGCTGATGACATGTATTCAGAAGCACCTGCTGCACTCCTTTGGTCCCATCGGTCCTAGGAACACAATCGGACTGCAAAGGAGCAACAGGAACTGTGAGAGAGCTATCCACAGTACATTGCTCTCAAAGTTGATGGTAGCTACCCTACTGGCGACGCTCACAGCGGGGACATGAACCTTTAATTTTACAAAATTGGATGCTTAAAAACCTGACCTTAGTAAAATTGACCTTATCTCTTAGTGTAGTCAAGGCCTTAGTATTTAGATCTTTTAAAAATTAGCATCTCATTTCTTTTAAATAATACTCTCTCTTCTGTACATTAATATATATTACTGTATTTTGATCATTAGAAATCTTTGTAACACTGAAAACAGTGATTGAATTACTCTATGAACATGTAGCCTTTCAAGTGTCCAGTTGTTACATTGTAGTATCATACCACTTAGAAAATCTAATTGTAGACCAGTACTTCATAGTGTTCAGTGCTATATATATGTGCAACAAAAAGACATTCCCTGTCCCAAAGGACTTATAATTGAAGTATAAAACAAGGGACAGCAGAAGAACAGGTGAATGTGGCGTACAAAGGAAACTATGAGATGACGTTCAGCATGGTAGGTAGTGGTCTCGGCAACCAACTGTTTCACCAGTATTAAAATTGTACTTTACTGTAAGGTCAACAGAAGACTTAGGGAGGGTTATATTACATTTGCAAGAAAACTTTGATCTCTTGTTGCTTTGCAGATTAGGCCACGTGAAATGACTGAAAACTGTTTTTGGGTAATAGCAGATGAAGATAAGTATGAGAGTGCTGATTTGCTTGTGAAACTGGAGCATACGTTTTGTTGTCAAAAGAAAGGTAAATAATTTATTGACTTCTAAAGCTGTATTTTTTACTCAAAAATCACAGTGCACTAATTTTAAAAAATATATTGTATATCAAACACGTTAACTCTGCATATTTTGTAGGAGAGCATATACAATATATAATGTGAAAAATGATATTTTAGAGTCACACTTAATTTTTATTAAAGGAATAATATTCTGTTCCATCATTTTGAAAGCATTGTGTAATGTGAAAGTGAGAACAAAAATGTCTGTGAAAAATGACAACATGATTGCTTGGTATTTTTGACTTCTTTGTTTAATCAGATTTAAAAATAATATTTGGTCATATAGTGTAAGAAGATGAGCTACTGACAAACTGGTGGGTCTCAATGTGAAGTCCCAAAATTGTTGTTTAGCTTGCAAATATATATGCTTTAGTGATACACTATGAACATAGACAAGCCCACATTGAATAAATATTGCTGAAATTAAACATATGAGTATAATTGACTCAGGCTTTCTGGGGGACAGTTGGTAAACTTTTTGTGAGCTCCCCCTCTTACTACAGATCAAGTCCTGCTCTTGTTAAATCTGTTTCTGACTCAGTGTTTTTTTTAAGCCTGTGGAAAGGTCAGCTAGGCCACAGATAGTGAGAGAGCAGTCCTTTCTCTATAGTAGCTCTAGTTACCCTGCTCTTGGTTTTTTCTTCTCTTTCTCCAGTTGCGTTCTGTGTATGCTGCAGCCAAGGGTTTCCCCTTGAGAGGCTGTGTTTGTGTGTTGTTACTTTCCTTAACAGGAATATTAATGTTCTCATGTCTCCTTGACATCGGAGGGCCTGAACTTTGAGGTGTTTCCCTTCTCCGCAAAGTGGGGATGCAGACCAAATAGATTTGGTGGCAATAGATTAGGACTGCATTTGGCAGAAATTGTGAAAGTTCTTTCACTTTTTTAGTGATAGGGCATTTTTCTGTCACAGCAATATTGAAGTATGCTTTTAAGGAAATGTGTGTATCTTCATTAACATTAACAAATGAGAAAACACCATTACATTCTATACTGAAATAAAAATAATTGTTTCTGTATCAAGTTAATAATGTATGAAGCTACTATCAGAGTAGTGATTGTGATGATTATTTTTATTTCTTAGGTGCTAGTGGCATGGTTTCAGATATTAATCTGGTATTAAGAACAGTATTGTTTGAACTAACAGAATCTGATGCTTTTGTTATTGTGCATGGCAAGAATTACCTTTACTTCACAGTGATTAATAAGTTGTAATCTATTAAACTTGCAACCAGCTGTGAATTTACAGGTTTTTGCAGAAGAGAGATCCTGAGGAACTAGCTGTCTAAAATATAGTGGGAGAAAAGTTTAGTTTTCAAGACCAAAATTTTAAAGTACTTAGGAAAGATGATTTTTTAAACTGGAGTGTCATATTAAGTTTCTCCAAATTATATAATAAGATACTTGACAAGCACAAAACTGCAAACCTAAAAAAGATATTAAAAATAAAAAGGGATAGGGATATGTTTTATATGAAAAAAATTTGCTTCTCTTGTGTGTCTGAATTAGCTGAAAAGAGAAATGTTGAAATAAATTTCAGATACTCTGATGAAAGCAGTTGTTCTTTCCTGTATAGTGTGTCAAAGGTGTGTGTATCGAATGGAAAATATTTCGTGTTATTTTCTGTGTGTGAGAATTTCCAATGATGAGCTCTTTCCTGAATTAGTAATTGAACAAATATGGTATAACTACTTTTAAACTAATATAAATTCCGCAGACTAGCAATGGTTGATGGTTCTGGATCATCACTAATAAACTGTATTTGATACTATTATCACTAGGACAGGAAAGCAGTTTGCTTCAAGATATGTCATGAAGTATGTTTTAGGCCAACATAGTTTGCTGGAAAGAATCTTTTATTTAGTATTCCACAGATAGTTCCAAAATGCTGTATTAGTATCTTACTGGTGGAAAAGTGACAATTGTACAGACTAGCAGATATACCTGGCGTTGCTGAGGTCTTTAATGGGTTTTTCAGTTTGTATGGAAAATAAAAGGAAAATGTACATGATTTAGTTAAATGAGTGCACTTTTCAAAAATGAAGGAAAAAAGTTTGAATTAATAAAAGAAGGAAAGTGACTCAAACAATAGATAGAACTTGTTGGTAGACAATATTTGCAGTTCATTTGTCTTTCACTGGAATAAAAAGGGAGTGGGAGTGCAGGAATGAGGACAGAAGACCGGGAAGGTTAGGGGGCTCAGGGCAGGGGGTGGCGGGTGCTGGAGTGAGAGCAGGAGTGGGAGCTGAGAGCATGATATTTGGTGCGGGGGGGCTGAGGTCAGGGGATGGGTGTACAGAAGTCTGTGCAGGGGTTTGGGTGTTGGGGGGGCACAGGGCAGGAGATGCGAGTTCAAGAGTGAGGGCAAGGGGCTCAGGTTGGGAGGCTAGGAGGGAGAGAGCTTACTGGAGCGGCCTGTGGTAGTGCGAGTGGGCCTGCTTTGGTGCAGGCTCCTCCCTGGAGGCCAGGGTTGTGCTCCTCCCTGGGGTCTGAATGGTGATGCCTTCTGAGGGTCTTGGGGATGCGGTGACCATACCCCCATCGTACCAATCACTCACCAATGGTTTAGGCAGATATGGTTTTTTCATCCAAGGGTTCTAAAAGAACTCAAATGGGAAATTGCTGAACTATTATCTGTGGTTTGTAACCTATCTCTTAAATCGGCTTCCGTACCTAATGACTGGAAGGTAGCCAACGTGACACCAATATTTAAAAAGGGCTCTAGAGGCGATCCGGGCAATTACAGACCGGTAAGTCTAACTTCCGTACTGGGCAAATTAGTCGAAACAATAGTAAAGAATAAAATTGTGAAGCACGTAGAAGAACATAATTTGTTGGACAAAAGTCAACACGGTTTCTGTAAAGGGAAATCCTGTCTTACTAATCTATTAGAGTTCTTTGAAGGGGTTAACAAACATGCGGACAAGGGGGATCCAGTAGAGATAGTATACTTAGATTTCCAGAAAGCCTTTGACAAGGTCCCTCACCAAAGGCTCTTGTGTAAATTACATGGCCATGGGATAAGAGGAAGGTCCTTTCTTGGATTGAGAACTGGTTAAAAGACAGGAAACAAAGGGTAGGAATAAATGGTAAATTTTCAGAATGGAGAGGGGTAACTAGCGGTGTCCCTCAAGGGTCAGTCCTAGGACCAATCCTGTTCAACTTATTCATAAATGATCTGGAGAAAGGGGTAAGCGGTGAGGTGGTAAAGTTTGCGGATGATACCAAACTGTTTAGGATAGTCAAGACAGTAGCAGACTGTAAGGGACTCCAAGAAGATCTCACCAAACTGAGCGATTGGGCAACAAAATGGCAAATGAAATTTAATGTGGATAAGTGTAAAGTAATGCACATCGGGAAAAATAACCCCAACTATACGTACAGTATGATGGGGGCTAATTTAACTACGACAAATCAGGAAAGAGATCTTGGAGTTATCGTGGACAGTTCTCTGAAAACTTCCACACAGTGTCGTGCGGTCAAAAAGGCAAATAGGATGCTAGGTATTATTAAGAAAGGGATAGAAAATAAGACCCAGAATATCTTACTGCCCCTGTATAAAACTATGGTACGCCCACATCTTGAATACTGTGTACAGATGTGGTCTCCTCACCTCAAAAAGATATTTTGGCCTTGGAAAGGGTTCAGAAAAGGGCAACTAAAATGATTAGGGGTTTGGAACGGGTCCCTTATGAGGAGAGGTTAAACTGGGACTTTTCAGTTTAGAAAAGAGGAGACTGAGGGGATATGATAGAGGTGTATAAAACATGAGTGGTGTGGAGGGCGGATAAAGAAAAGTTATTTATTAGTTCCTAAATAGAAGAACTAGAGGACACCAAATGAAATTAATGGGTAGCAGGTTTAAAACTAATAAAAGAAAGTTCTTCTTCACACAGCGTGTAGTCAGCCTGTGGAACTGCTTGCCGGAGGCTGTGAAGGCTGGGACTATAACAGAGTTTAAAGAGAAGCTAGATAATTTCATGGAGGTTAGGTCCATAAAAGGCTATTAGCCAGGGGATAAAATGGTGTCCTTGGCCTCTGTTTGTCAGAGGCTGGAGAGGATGGCAGGAGACAAATCGCTTGATCATTGTCTTGGTCCACCCCCTCTGGGGCACCTGGTGCTGGCCACTGTCGGCAGACAGGATGCTGGGCTAGATGGACCTTTGGTCTGACCCGGTACGGCCGTTCTTATGTTCTTACTATGGTACCCTTATGTGCAACAAACTCTCTTCCAGTCACTCCTTACCACAGCTCCCAGAATGAGCAATGCATTCTATGCCATACAGTGGAAACTCTGCCTCAAAGCCTGGATCTTCCATGGTTCCAGCTCATAGAAATATCATACTCTGAAGAGATGCACAGTGGTGTTCTTCGAGTGATGTCCCCATGGGTGCTCCACTGTTGGAGTCGGGCTTGTCCCGGCACCACGGATCGGAGACTTGTGAAGCAGTGATCATGCGGGCTGCGCATGTGCGAGTGGAGAGCGGCATTCCTGCCTTGCAAGTAGCATGTGCAGCCAGCGTTCCCCAGAGCCTTGTAGTCATTCTTGATCTACTCAAGCTCATACCTTGCAATATCATTAGTGCCCACATGGATGAGTAGCATGGGGTAGTTGTCAGAGGGCCTAATAATCCTTGATTATGCCTCTGTATCGTCTCGGATACGGCCCCTGACAGGCAGCATACCTCCCCAGATGACATGTCAGGGCAACAGATGGGCGCCTCCGTCTCCCTCAGAAGACAGTCTCCGACCAGCACTACCCTACATTTCCTCCTTGTAGTGGTGGCTGCAGACCTTTCAGCCTTGGGGTTAGAAGGCTTCTCCTTTTCTGCTTTAGGGGGTGATTCCTTATCTCCCATATCCAGAAAAGTGTAACGGTTGTCCAGTACCACAGTGAGAGGGTTGGGAGCAGGGTTGGAGCACTGCCTGCTGCCAGAAGTGACCAGCTGCCAGTATCCCCCTGAATCATTTCATCCTTCACCAGTAGTGTGACAGCAGTCTTTTGTAATGGGGTCCAAGAAGTCCAATATCAGGTTCTGATGCCACTGTTACATTGTGTTCTGTGCTAGTCATAAGTATTTGCTCTTGCTGTGCAGCATCTCCGAGGTCCTCATTTTCTTCCTGAATAGTCTTTAAATCGAGCATAGATTCTGCATTTGTCACTGCTGTTGGTATTTCTGTGTCATGATTAATGATCTCCTCATTTTGAGTCAGTGGCATTGAAATGTCATTTGTGGGTACAAAGTTTTTATCATTAGAACTGGAAGTTTCACTGTACGTATGGTCACTGTCTAATGACTAAGGCGTCTTCTACAAGAAATGATCTTATTGGCTTTTAACTCTTAACTGTTGCTTCACTCTGTTGCTTTCAGCATCTCTTATTTCCACACTTTCAAATCGTTGCTTTATTTTTATAAAGGGTTTCTTTTAAAACACAGTAATACAAAAGAAAATAATTTTCTAAAGTCTGTTTGTTATACAAAATGTTAATTGCATACACATCACAAAGAATATTATATAATAATGGTTTGAAGGTGTTATTTACTACAACCCTTATAGCCTTATTTCAAAGTCTTGAAATTTTGTCTGCTAACATGTTCCCATTATTAAATGCCTCTAATAACTGGTGCGTTATTATGGATATGAACAGGGGGCAATTGCCAGAGCAGATATAAAGTTTATTAAACAACTAGAATTAAAAGTTTATTATCACAAAAAAGCCTTTAAAGGTTAATTTAAAATGGACGAAGAGGTAGCTTACGGCTGAGCCTAATATGGTTATTGTATATGAAGACACAGAAGAAAAAATAGGAATACAAAAAAATCTCCTCTGCAGAGATAAACATCTAATTTAAAGGTTAAAGTCACCCTCAGACCAAACCAAATCACTTTACAGTAACAGAATTCATTACGACTTTCAAAACCTCTAAACTATGCAAAGACTATAAACAGCATTTCATAATATAGAACAACTAATCACAGAAGCTACTTCAGTCACACAGATGAAAACTTGGATGAGACTGAAAAATTGGAGAAGGCCCGAGGTCCCACAGTGATTTAAATCAGTCGATGAGGTGTGTATATATAGCTTCTTCTGCTGTGTCTGTTATAAGTGCAAGGTGTATAATACATGGAAATCACTTGGTAGAAAAATGTAAAAATTTGAGGCGATTTTGTCTATTGAGGCCCGGTCCAGATGGCCCTCCTGACCTTCCCACCCCCATACAGGGCCTGCTCAGAGGGGTAGCCATTTTAGTCTGTAACTTTAAAAACAATGAGTAGTCCTATGGCACCTTAGAGACTAACAAAAGAGACTAAGGTACCACAGGATCAAGGTTCCCTGTAAGCTATGGAGGGTCTGTACTTGCTGTGGGTGAGCAATTTCTCCAATGAGCGAGGCAGGAAGTACTTGAAGGATCATGTTGTAGCCCGATGTGCTGGCTGAAGGGGAGAAGGTATTGGTGTTTCATTGCTTGCCACCAACTACATGGAAGAAGGTGGGTAAGTTACAGGCGCTGCCACACATTCTCCTTTCCAGTGGCAATAAATATTTAATTAATATTTTCAAGGAGAACATGACTATTTTTGGTTGTCTCCTAGATTTCCTTAGCATCTTAAAGCTCAGCTATATGTGGATAATACTCATTTTAATGTGGTTACTAGCTTGAGTTAACAGAAAGGGTGATAATATATGTAATACAAAGGCAACATTAATTTTCCTTTTATTTCATATTAAACATCATAAGCATTGCTCCATGTTAATTATCCCTTGTTTTAATATATTGCACACCTATGGACTGTTTAAAATATATATTTACATCTAGGGCTTTTGTTTGTATTGGTGGGTGCAGATCCACACATTACGTCCATATTGTTGTTGCACATAAGAAATTTCACCCACCCAAAAGAAAATTAAACCTGTCCAAGGATGGAAAATTTTAGAGGGAACACTGCACAGGAGTACTTGTTTTTTTTTTTCCTAGCGAGAATATGATAGCTGTATGGGGGTTGTTGACATTTTGATTGAACTGTATGAGAGAACTTAGAATGTCTGTGAAGAGGATGCAAATATCATTGATTATCTCAGATATATTATTGGATTTGTGGTATATTTTTTTTTTTCAGAAATTCTTCATATAAGTTGGAATTTTTGGGGAACCATCCTCGTACCTATTGCTTGTTCCCGTGATTTGCACAAAGTGTTTGTTGAATATACCATTGTTATGGGCAAGGATGAAAGGGATTTATTTGGGATGGATATCTGAGGGTTGCTCACTTTTTCTAAATATTTGAGGCAGGTAGTGATGCTGTCAGTATGAGGAATGTTGGTGTATATGGAGGTAACTTACTTGTTGACAAGGATTGTCATCTGAGGGAGATGATCAACGTTCCAGAGTTTCTTGAGGAACCTAATTGTGATCTGGAGATAGCTGGCTGTTTCTGAGATTAGTAATTTGCGAATGCTTTGGGCCCTGATATTCCTTCAATAAGAGTGCTGAGACCTATTCCTCCATTCCAATGAAAATCTTCTTTAACTGACTACCTAGCTAATGGAAGTGAAGTGTCAGCTGTACTTGGCCTATATTCCAAAATGATCAGGAGTCTGTTTTCATCCAGGAGAGTTTCCACACTATGTAAGTTCAATGCATGTTGTGAAGAGTGAAGTTCAGACTGAAGAAATCCTGGGATTCTAGCAGCCCTGGACTTCATTCAGGAAGGTCCTGATAAGAGACTTCAGCCCAGCATTGCAGTGTGCCAAATCAGCAGGCAGATTGATATTTCTTCGGACCTAGCATATATCCTTTGGGGAGTCTTCAGCTCCTTAGTTCTTCCTGAAGGAAGACTTTTCCTACCATTGACTCATACACAAGTTGTTGCTTCAATTTTCCCTTTCATAATATGAGATATAGTGTATTTGAGAACATTAGAGAGTGAATCTCCAGATAAAACACAATTCATTTGTTATTAAAGAAAAGAAGATACCAGTATTTTGCATAATATAGAATTGCATAGAAAGACTAATTAATATGTGACTGAGATTCATACTTGAAAAACACCTTTAGGCTAGTCTTAAAAATTTAATACAAAGTACTGCAGGATTTTCCTTCCTGCAGCAGTAAATGAAATAGTTTTTTCTAACTACCTGAGAGAGTTACATTATTAGTTCTCATTCAGCTATAGCTTCATTCCCTAAAGGTTGACATAGTTTTTAGTTATTAACTACGTAATAAAGATGAACTATTGCTCATTGTACAAGTGTGTTTTGTACGTACATATTGAGAGGGTGACAAAAACAAAAGGAGTGAATAGAGCACATTTGAGGGCAGGATAGGTTGTGAGTTACAGTAGCTATAGATTCTGTTAAATATGTTAAGAATTATTTATCAGTTTTCCCAGTTTTGCTCAATTTTATCCAGTTTAGTTAATATAGGCAGTGAGATGTTTCATTTCTTTAATCCTGTAAATCCATATTCCTACAGAGGTTATTTGTTTCTGCAACTATAATAAAATACATTTATCTGTTTGTCACAAATGCTAAGAAGAAATTTGTTTGATATTGTCAAAAAGGACATTTTCTTACCACCTAGAAAATAGTCAAAAATATATTTACTTTTTTTTAAGCCAAGTTAATATTCTATGAGTTGTCATTATTCAGTTTCTGTTTGGTAATTGTAGGTACTACAACTCCATTTTAATTTATTACACAATTTTTGTATATCAGATAAGCTATGGTAAGTTATGTTTTAATTTCTTCTTTAAAGAAAAAGTTTGACAAAACTGTGAAGGTGTTTCTGTTGCTATCTATTGTATTAATTAGGACCTTTGGTTTGGATTTATTTTTCTCTTCATTTTAAAACTGTAAAAAACGCATATTAATGGAAAGTTCTAGAAGAGGCATAGCTAGGATTTTAAAATTTATTGAAATGATCTATTGAAAATTATGCTACTGCTTTGACAAGCATCCCTATGACTGTTCCACTGTATGTGTGCTTGTGTTTCTGCACAGCTAATCAGAGAACTTCATGTATGCTCTTGTGTCCTCATGCTGCACCATGAGGCTGGCCAGCACACTGCCGAGCCCCCACCTTAGTTCTTACTTAGCCACCCCGACTTAGAGAAAAAGCTTCTCCCAGTCCATTGGGATTGTTGCTCTTTTTGCAGTTAGTAGGTAGTTAGCCTTTTAGCGTACTGTATTTTTAGTCAATTTTTTACTTTTTTTTACTTTCTCAAAAAAACCCTCAAAAAACTCTAAACAATCTAAAAACTGTATTTTCACCCACTTTTTCTTTTTCTTCTTCACTGGGGACTCTTCTCTGTAACTGGGTGTGCCCACTTTGCCAGGCTTCGAGAAGTGCCTCACTTTCAAGAAGGAGATCCTTATTGCAGACAAGCACTCCGAGTGCATTCACTGCCTTCGGGAAAGGAGATATCTGTCAACCATGTGGTTCCTGCCAGCAACTCTGGCCATGATCTTTTAATGACAAAGAACTCCAACAGAAGATTCTAGTTGCCTTTTCAAAATAGAATGAACCAAAATGTTTGTTGGTACACTCCATAATTCTGATTTCTGTGGAGGATATCATACATGAACTTTTGGCAGCACTAGATTTGCTAAATGTATGCTCACTATTGGGGTAAAAAGTCAGGTGTTGTACAGATTGAACATCTGTAAATCGGGACTCTCAGGGTCCGGCAACCTGAAGAAATTACTGACTGTGTGAAGATCTTTCTGGAAATAGTTTCAAATGGGATTTACATAAAGAGACTAGCTTTTTAATACACAATTTAAAATTACCTCTTCATTATCATTCTAGTGTGACAGTTTCCTCATAATATTGGAATGACAACTACCTCTTAAGAAACAAATATATATTTTTTGGTAAAACAAGAGACTTAACAATTTATAATGATACTGTATTGTATGTAAAACACTTATGCTTATTATTTGGCAATGTTTCTTAAATATTTCAAGAACTGCGGGGCTGTTTTGGGCATTCTCTTTTATAATGTCCATAGTAAAGTCCTACTTCACATAAATATTGAGCATAGTGTGTATGATATGATAGTAAAGGTAAATTATACAAAATGAGTATGATAGTAAAGGTAAATTATACAAATTCTTACATTATGAAGTTTTAATTTTAACATTTTAGATACATTTTCAGGTGTAAAATAACTTGTTTGGAATGGATCCCAGTTTCCTTAAAAATGGATTTGCTGTTGGCCAATCACTTTATTCCTTCGTATTCCACAAGAGTGTCCCATAGCACAGTAAATAACTTGTGTTGCTTCATAGCAGTTACTGATTTGATGTAAGATAATACAATCTAATAAATACAAATTTCAAAATAAAATCCCCAATATTTTGTAATATTTCTAAAGTGCTTATTCAGTGAAAGATGTAAAGAGTTTCGTTGAAATACTAGTTTTTTCTTTGTATAGCTTGACCTTCTCTAGTCTGGCACCCTGGGGACCTGACTGGTGTCAAACCAGAGAATATGCTGGTCCGTGAGATGTCAATATTGTCTAGCAGCATTACTAACACTTCCACTGCTTACTGAGCTCTTACAAGACATTTAGGAGTAAATTAGAGCTAAATAACAGTACAGAACACTGAGAGCCATGACTGGTGGCTGTAAACAAACATGAGATGGCAGGAAACTTGGCCACAGCCATGGTAAGTGGACATCTAGCTAATTAAAATCATGCTGGACCACAAATTTTGCCTGACCAGCAAGTGTTGAATTAGAGAGGTTCAACCTGTAGAAAATTCAGTTTAATCTAATACAAACCTTATGATCATACTTGTAGTGATATGAACAATTGTTATATAGAATATGAAAACCTAGTGTTTTTAATAACTTTAAAAAATATTGCCTTATATTTGTTAGTCCCTTTTGTCTATTGGTTGAATATTACAGAAACTCCATATTTATGTTGCTTAATGTTTTTATTACTAGGCATCTTAAACTCTGAACTAAAAGCAAAAATTTATTGTGATTTACAAGCATGCTGTAGCTATTCCAGAATCAAAATTTTATAAATTATTTCACTTATTTGAAGTGATTTATTGACTGTGAATTGGTTAAACAGTTTGGGGCTACATCATGACAGCACTCTTTAAGTGTGCTTAGAATTCATGTACAGTCTGAACCTCCCTGGTCTGGCACCCTCAGGACCTAACTGGTCTCGAACCAGGGAATTTGCAAGAGCAGTGGAGTCAGTGAGGGGGAGATAAGGCTCTCCCTTCTTCCCTTGTCCCCAGCTGCCCGGGATCTCTGCTCTCTGAGTCACCTATCATCTGGCAGTGCTCCTGGCCCTAGCCCACAGGTTTATCATTGTGAGTGCTCCCACAGGGTGACCCTGACGATGCTGGAACAGGGGTGTTACCTAGATTAGGGAAATTCGGATTATGGAATTAAAACCTGTAATTAGTTCTTGTACTATTTTAATACCAATGTCCTTTTATATTCAGGGAGAAGTTGTATTACTCATTCTAGCTGTTTCCAAAGGGCCATGTTTTTGTTTTTCTGCTGTGCTTACAAATTATATGAGGCACATGTTATATTGATTTTATCACAACGTTTATACTTTATAGGCACCCTTTTAACTAACTGCTTTAATGTGTTATTTCTTCAGTGAGAACTGTATTCATGTGTAAACTAAAACTAACTAGCCTTTCTGTTCCACTCGTAGTTTTTTATATGAAAGAACAGGGTAAGGAATTTATTCATCTCCAATCATCTCATTATGTTTTGGCTCACCACACACATATTTTTAATCAATATGAATATAAGCAGATGGCTTATTTATAACTTCAACAGGGAGGCTAAATGATTGTAATCCAAATTGTGACTCCAGCTGAAAAACAATTTTGAGCAAATGATTATCCAACTGTAGCTTTTCAGAATAAAGTAGACTGATATTCTGTTGTTACTATTAACAGTATTTGGTTTCAGCTACTGCAGGAAATCCTGCTCTTTCCTCTGGCTATTATCAATAGCCATGAATTTACCAAAGGCTAAATGTGAAACATGAGCTTCAAAATATGGAGCAAATGATGAAAAGGAAAGATACAGTACAGATTAGAATATCACAGATCTTCAAATAATTTGGAAACAATTTCAGAAGAATATATTAGTTATTTTACTATTTGTGTTTGGAATTCTGAGTTAAATAAAGTAGTTTAATTTAGAAAAGTTGTTGGTTATTGACAATGGACAGAAATCTGTATTAATATAGCGGTGTTTTATGTGACTTATGCTAAAAACCCATTATGAATACTGTTATAGTAAGCTTTGTTGGGTGTTGCTATCACCCACAATCTTCTAAATTCTTGTTCCTAGCATGCAGCCAAATAATCAGTTTTGGAACGATACATTGTGGTGTGTCTATGTTTTGGTTTTATAATGCTCTGCATAGAGACAAGAGTGAGAGTAAGCTGAACAAGAAGCAGGGAACTTAAATTTTTGCTTTCATCTCTGCCTAGAGTCAGTTCTTGAGAGAGTTTTCTTGAGGGAACCGGGCATTACTGTTGGGCAGAAATTCTTTAAAAAGGTGTTGTGTGCATGCTGTATCATCTCCTCTGTTCCAGGACTGGTGAATAAGTAGACTAGTATAAGAAAACAAATTTCACTTAGATGTAGATCAAGACTGTCACTCATTTCCTCTCTACTTGAAAATTTGCAAAAACCCTGAACATCTGATAGTACTTGATATAAGGATGATGCTTGGGACTTCAGTGTCAGAGGATAGCAACACTATTATTGAAATTGTTTCACTTACTCTGTCTGCTTTGTGGTTGGTTATTCTTTCTTTTTAAATTTCTGTGTAATTGGCAAATTATTTTTCTTAGTTTTGGTAAAAATTATTTCTTGGTGTATGAGATTGACATTGTCAAATTAGTTTACGTTGGCTATGTGTTATTTCTTTAAACAGTTATTAATCCAATTTTCCTTTTAAGTTACTAGTTCTTAAAACTGATCTTTCAAATTCATGGTTTTAAACTTTTTGATTAGATTCCAAAAACAAACTGTCAAGGCTTTTTCCCACTCTGGCTCTTCTAGTGCAGAAGGTGGGGACCCCGTAAGAGACTTTAAAATACTCTGCCACTAAAAGCTTCTGTTTAAAAGCTCTCCAAGATCACAGATTCCCTGACCTTTGGATGGTACGCTGCCACCACATAAATGCAAAAACCCCTTTGAAAACCTCGAAGTCACACCTGTACATTTCTTCCTGTGGGGTGCCCTCAAGCTCTTTAAGTCTCTTTTTGGAGAGAGCTTAAAAAAACCCCCTGCAAATTTCTTACTATCTGACCTTGCAGTTTTAGGCACATGTACACAGAAGACAGTTCCTGTCTTCTAATACACAGGAATCAGATGATGGTGATTAAAAAAAGGTGATTTTTATTAACCAAACAAAGAAAACATGCTTGGTAAAATATGACTGGTTGCTAGGTTTTACAGAGCTACTGAAAAAAACCAAAGATTAAAAACACAGAGAATTGCTTCCCTGGAATTCAGTTTAAAAGTTAGTGTATGGGAGGGGGTTGCGCATGGGCTCAGCACAGAGAAGTCCATCAAATGTAAAATTAAAGAAAATAACTTCATCTCACCTGACTGAACATTTCCTGTTCTATGCACATATCTGTTGTTCCAAGATTTAGTCTTTCCCTAGTCATGGGTATCAAGGAATTTCATGCCCGCTTCCTTGCTTAACTCATGTCTTTCTAGCTTTCCTCTTGTCACACAGGGTGCCAGCAGGAAGGTTAATTCAAATGGCTCCTGCCAACACTTCCTGCTTCTTGAGCATTACTGTGTGTGGGTTTTAATCTTTACAGACAATTTAGTTAACTGAATGGCTGGGACGTCCAGAAAAGGGCAATACCTCTCCCATTGATCAAACAAGTACAGTAAAACTCCAATTGTCCGGCATCCAGTGGTCCGGCACTCCTGATAGTCCAGCACCAACTGGAACCTGGAAGTGCTCTGGCCAGCCGGACAATTGGAGCTGCTCTGCCCCCGGCTTCCCCAAGTCCGCCGCTGGTCGGTTTCAGCAGCAGTGGACTTGGGGAAGCCCTGGGGCAGAGCACCCCAGCTGCTCTGCTCCCGGCATCCCCAAGTCCGCTGCTGCTGAAACTGACCAGCGGCTGACTTGGGAAGCCGGGGGCAGAGCAGCTGGAGTGCTGCCGGGTTGGTCCTGCAACGCCGCTCAGGTGAAGGGCGGTGCTATGGGACCAACCGGGCAGCACCCCGGCTGCTCTGCCCCCGGCTTCCCCAAGTCAGTGTCAGCCGGTGGTCAGGGCAGTGTGTGGTGTGTGTGTGTTATACACCCGAGTCTTCAACTGCTAGGATCGGGGTCCCTTTGCAGCGGGCAACCTGGAGAAGGTTGACGGGTGCCCCAAAGTTTACAGGAAGAGCTTATTAGACCCGAGTCTTCAACTGCTAGGACCGGGGTCCCTTTGCAGCAGGCAGCCTAGGGAAGGCCGACGGGCACCCCAAAGGTTTGCCCTGTGGAGATGGCACAACCCAACACTCAGCTCTTACTGCGTTTACCCCGACCGGCTGTGATCCTTTTAATTGTGTCTGGTTCTGTTACAGCAACAGGAGGAGTCAGGTTAAAGCTTAAACAGTTACTATTTTATTGTTACAAGGCAAACTTAGCTGTTAAATGCTACTACTGTGTTACAGATAACACAGCCACTACAAAAGGACAAGACAGAAATTACACTAAACAGTCACTTACAGGTGCCATGAAACCCTTTTGGTTCTCTAAGCTCTTATTAAATGCATGCAAAATAGACACCTAGCAGGTATATTCTCACCCCTGCGATCCTTACTCTGGCGAAGCCAGGTTCCTCTCAATCCCAATGGGAAGCAGTCAGTACGAGACTAAGGCGTCCCTAAAGTCTCGGGGGTCCAAGACCGCCTGACCAGCAGGTATGTGGGTGGATCTCCAATTAGAGTGGGGCACAGGGCCCTACTTTATACACCTGTGGTCACGTAGTCGCTTCTCTTGTCATTAAAATGCCAATTAAGTTGGAATGTCTTTGTGACGCCCATTCCCGCAGGGGGTCCGAAGCTTAATTTGCACCTGTGAGGTGGAGGTAACTAAATCATTAGGGCCAGACGTCCTTTTTCTGATGGGGCGACACATTCCTCTTTTGGGACGGTGTGTGTAGGCGTAATAATACTGGTACCAGCCATAGGTAGCCCAAGGCCCCCAACCGCCTGCTGGCCCAATTGCCGCTGTTATCTGGTTCCTGTCTAGCATCCAGGGCCATTGTTATTCCAGCACCTCTGGAGGCCCTAGAGCCTTTGAAGACAGAGTTTCGCTCTCAAGGATTCTCTCTCCCCAGGAAGTCAGAGGGAGGAGGGGGAGAGAGAGAGGAGCGGGTTCTGTCTGGCTACAGTCAACTGCTGCTGAAACTGACCAGCGGCTGACTTGGGGAAGCCGGGGGCAGAGCACCTGGGGTGCTGCCGGGTTGGTCCCGCAGTGCTGCCCTCTCCCACGCTGCGCAGTTCCCCGCCGACCGCCCCCCAACCCCACCCCAGACCCCTCATAGCCCCCCTTCTGGCACCCCGGCATATCTGATAATCCGGCACCCCCTGGGTCCTAAAGGTGCCGGATTATCGGAAGTTTACTGTATTGAGCTTAATTACATGTGTTGCTGAGAGTTCTCTGCAAGGTGTAGAATCAATGAGAGCTGGGGATGAGCACCACTTCACAGTATTAGGATAAAGAGGCTAACGTATCTTTGTGAGGATATAGAGGGTTATCTCTCCAGTCCTCTAGCTATTGTTACTTGAAAAACTGGGATATAAATGCACTACTGCAGAAAAATCAGAAAATTAAATTGTAAAATTAAACAGGCTCTTTGTGTGGTTGCAAGTATCCATTGGACAACAGGTGTGCTTATGCTTACGGCACTGTTGTCAGAAATTTTCCCCTTGCTGGTACTTGTTGGGGTGGCATGTTCTGTCTTGTACTTTTGTATGATTGTAAGAAAGGCTGAGTCACTCCTGACCTTCCTGTTTCTTCTCACTGCTCTCAATAGTTGTCGCAGTGTTATGTCTTGCTGTCACCTTTGTTTCACTAGCATATATAGTTTAATTGTTAATAGTTTTAGTATTAAGATAGTTTTAATAGGTTTCCTTTATTGGGGTACTTCTTTGTAGTCCTTGGCTCCTGTTCTTTGGGTACCGATACCTGGTACTGGAATATGCTTCTGTCGCTGAGCAAGAAGCTGATGCCAACTAGTGAGTCCAATGGTACCAGTGGATCTAGAGGAGCATCCCTCATCTTATCCAGACAGAACTGCCCCTTCAGTCCCTTTTTCCCCCACTGGATAACTATTGCTAGTTCCAGAAATTGCTGTAGAGAATAACCAGTGCTTAGAAATTCCCTCAGAAAAGGTTAAAGTCAACACCAGCTGCTTGACATCTTGAAAACTTCAGTATTGGTGAATGTGACCTTACCAATCAATGATGCCATCCTCCGAATGGCAGGTAGTTGTATGACACCTCAACCATGTGTGAACCCACTCCCAAAGAGCTGAAATGCTAATCCGTGCTTCATTTGCATTGCCTCTTCCAGCAAAAGTCATAGTGTAGACGTAGGCTCAGATTTTCTATCCATGAGTGGAGTGAGTTTTGTCTTGTGCCCCAATATTGAGGTCATGTGCGCTTGTTCGGACGTGTGCCACTGTGGCACCCACCACTTACTAACAAATATCATATAGATAGATATTAAATATTATGGCAGAAAGAATACTGAAATAGCCCTTTCCCAGTCACAAAGATTAAAAAAAAAGCTTTTAAATCAGAACTTTCACCCAAGCATCCTTATGGCTGACTCTAAGTGCCAGTGTACTGTATCATGCCATCAGTTACAGATAAGGTAAAAAGACATCTCGCCCCCCCCCCCCATAAGAACATAAAAATGGCCATACTGGGTCAGACCAAAGGTCCATTCAGCCCAGTATCCTGTCTGCCGACAGTGGCTAGTGCCAGGTGTCCCAGAGGGAGTCAACCGAGCAGGTAGTGATCAAGCGATCTCTCTCCTGCCATCCATCTCCACCCTCTGACAAACAGAGGTGAGGGGACACCATTTCTCACCCATCCTGGCTAGTAGACATTAATGGACTTAACCTCCATGAATTTATCTGGCTCTCTTTTAAATCCTTTTATAGTCCTAGCCTTCACAACCTCCTCAGGCAAGGAGTTCCACAGGCTGACTATGCACTTTGTGAAGAACAACTTCCTTTCACTGGTTTTAAACCTCCTGCCCATTATTTTCATTTGGTGGCCCCTCGTTCTTATACTATGGGAACAAGTAAATAACTTTTCCTTATTCACTTTCTCCACACCACTCATGATTTTATATACCTCTATCATATCCCCCCTTAGTCTCCTCTTTTCTAAGCTGAAAAGTCCTAGTCTCTTTAAACTGTCTTCATATGGAACCTGTTCCAAACCCTTAATCATTTTAGTTGCCCTTTTCTGAACTTTTTCTAATGCCAGTATATCTTTTTTGAGATGAGATCACATCTGTATGAAGTATTCAAGATTTGGGCGTACCATGGATTTATATAAAGGCGATAAGATATTCTCCGTCTTATTCTCTATCCCTTTTTTTAATGATTCCTAACATCCTGTTTGCTTTTTTTGACTCCCGCTGCACGCTGCGTAGACATCTTTGCAGAACTATCCACGATGACTGTAAGATCTCTTTCCTGATTAGTGGTAGCAGAATTAGCCCCTATCATATTGTATGTATAGTTGGGGTTATTTTTTCCAATGTGCATTACTTTTCATTTCTCCACATTAAATTTAATTTGCCATTTTGTCGCCCAATCACTTAGTTTGGTGAGATCTTTTGGAAGCTCTTCACAGTCTGCTTTGGTCTTAACTATCTTGAGCAGTTGAGTATTGTCTGCAAACTTTGCCACCTCACTGTTTACCTTTTTCTCCAGATGATTTATACACATTTATACATGTGAAGAGAATGTTATTGTTTGACTTGGACAAGACTAAACCATTTAGAGCCTTCTCCTTGCAGTTGTTTGTGGCAGCTGCAGACAGGATGAAGGGACTTATGATCTCTTTTCAAAGAATCTTGCCATGAATATTACTTGCATAAGCTTGTTCTGCCACATGGCCGACACTAAAAAGGTTGCTAATATTTCTAATCAGATCTCTTTTAGCCTCCGTAGCGTTTCAAGCCAAGGTGCCTATTCCAGACATGAGTAAAGGTGCAACTTTTGTCTTCAGTACATAGCTTTACCTTCCAATGTCATATTTAACGATGCTAAGAGGTGGCTACTTGGGTGCCAACATTTTTTTTTTTATATATCCCTAGTCATATTTGGATTATACAATTGGTATTTAGGCCATAATTTTAGATCAAATGGTTTGTGAGCAATAGTCCCTCTAACCTTGCATCCGCGTGTCGAATAAATTTTATGTGCACCACCAGTAAAAACCTATAATGCCGGCTCTGGAAGCTCTAGTAATTGTCTGGGTAGTATTTGAATCTCTCCTGGGTGGGCGTCCTAGTGCACAGCTTACAGGGAACACTGCTTGTGAGACTTCTGAAATGGAATGGACACGTGCAGTCACTCAAATAAGCAGACTTGTCAATTAACTCCCTATGTAAAGGTTGCTCAAGATATGTTGCACGTCTGTTGCAGTTTGGGTGACCGCTCTGCTTCCCTTCTATATTGGAGTCAGTTTTGTAGAAGGCAGTCAAGGGGGTTGAGAGCAACTTTGCCCTTTATACGATTGTGTTGCAGTGCTAGACAGCAGAGACTGGAAGTGCTGCCCTGTGCACTTACACACTTGAAGTGAAATGGAGATGTGCAAACCATTTTGAAGAACAACAGTTATGGAACAGATTAGTAACTGTTTTTTCCACTGAATGAATTCTGGCATTGAGTGCATATTTTAATTTATAATATACAGTTCCGGTAAATGGAAAAGTAAATATACACGTGCTTATACATAGTACAGCAAAACGTATATTATAGCATATTTGTATTAAAGGTAACTTGAGTATTGATTGGCATGGACAAATAAAATTTTCTCTGTTTTGTGACAAAATACTATGGCTAGGTTTGCTCAAGCTGATAATGCTATTTTTCAAATAAAAAATTCAAAGTAGTTTTCTCTTCAAGAAAACAAACTAATGTCATTCTGAGATGTATTAGCAAGAGTGTCATAACCAAGACAAAGAAATAATTCGTCCACTCTACTCTGCACTATTAGGCCTCAACTGGAGTAATGTGTCCTGTTCTGGATGTCACATTTAAGGAAAGATGTGGACAAATTGGAGGAAGTCCAGAGAAAAGAAACAAAATTGGTTAAAGGTCTAGAAAACATGACCTGTGAGGCAAGATTGAAAAAAATGGTGTTTGTTTAGTTTGGAAAAGAGAAGACTGAGGGGGGACGTAATAGCTTTCAAGTACTTAAAAAAACAACTAATAGTATGGTAGCACTTTAAGATTAACAAAACTTGTAGATAGTATCATGAGCTTTTGTGGGCACAGCACACTTCTCGGTCATCTGAAGAATTGGGCTGTGCCCACGAAAGCTCATGATACCATCTACATGTTTTGTTCATCTTTAAAGTGCTACCATACTATTCGTTGTTTTTAAAGTTTATCCTGTACAGATTAAATCGGCTACCTCTCTGAAGTACTTAAAAGCTGTTAGAAGGAGGAAGGTGAAAAATTATTTTCCTTAATCTCTCATGATAAGACAAGAAGCAATGGACTTAAATTGTAGCAAGGGAAGTTAGCTTGGACATAAAGAAAAACTTCCTAATTCTCAAGGTGGTTAAGGACTGAAATAAATTACTGAGCATGGTTTTGGGACTTAGGGATTTGGGACCCTAAGCCTCTTGAATTTCACTTTTGAAAAGGCAACCTAGGTTCCAAATGCCTTTGCAACTTTACTGAAAATGCCTGTTTGTTGGGGCGGGGAGAGCTGGGGAAGGTAAGGGTAATTTTGTTGGAGGGTGCTCATTTTGTGTCCAACTCATATTTCAGAAAAGTATCTAACTGGCTTTTATTTAAAGTTCTTGGTTCTTGAGCAATTATTTTCTGAAGGTACTAGGATACATGCCTAAGTTGTGGCATTTTGAGACATGTGCTGACCCAGGAAGACGTTTTATTTGTTGTCTGCTCCTACTGTTTCCTGAGAATCAAAAGCAGTAGCCAGTGTAAATTGCATATTGTCTTGTACTTGAGAATAAAAATCCTGTGAATTATTCAGAGGAAAATAAACAGGTATATGGTTTTTCCTTTTGTGTGAACTATTAATAATACATTTTGTTTTCCCTAGTCATTTTTCCTCCTTCCTTTTAGAGTTTGCTGCTCAGATTTCCTTGTTATAGCCAATATATTTTTCTTTATGTTCCTGCTGTGAAACTGTTTCAGATAAAGTAGAAATAAAGTAGGTGATGCATTTTCACTACTTTAAAGTGGTAGTTACTCACCTCTGTTGGGGGTATTTCCATGCTAGGGTCACTGACTATTCAGAAGCTAGTCACCTCAAGAAATCTTATCAGCAATGGACAAGGCATTAACTTTATTCCAGTCTTAGCCTTCATGTCAATCACAGGAAATGCATATTAACTTCAGTATGAAAAATAGACTCCATAGAAACCACTTCAGAGTCCACAACAGGAAAAGCCTATCTACACAAGGAGAACTTCTTCTTCAAGTGATGTGCCTGTGGGTTGGTGTTGGGCTCATCTGCACTGCAGATGGGATACATTATTCTAGAAGTGTCTAGTTGGGCCGCACATGCGCGAGAGTGGCATGTTCCATTCATGCCCTTGGAGTTTGCATGCGGCCCAACTCCTCTCAGTTCCTCCTTGATCACCCTCAGTCAGACTGCGTCTATGTTGCAGGCTTCTTGCGCAAGAAATTTTTTGCGGAAGAGATCATACACAAAAACTTCTTGCGCAAGAGAGCATCCAAACTGCATGGCCGCTCTCTCAAAAGAAAGCTCTGATTTCTATTCACCAAATAGCCACTAGAGCACCTGTGCTTTTTTCGATTGGCTCTTTATGCGCAAAACCCCCTTGTTGCCTGTCCACACACATCTTTTTGTGCAAGAACTCTCGCACAAAAAGGAGCTACTCCTCGTAGAAAGAAGAATACCTTCACTGCGAAAAACCCTCTGTTCTTTTGATTTACTCTAAATTTACTTGCGCAAAAACGCGCTTGAGGTGCGGACGCTCTGCGGGTTTTTGCACAAGAACGGCTGTAGCTCGATCCTTCGTTGTGCAAAAACCGACGTAGCTCGATCCCTCTCTTCCTTTTCACTTTGTAGATAGAAATTGAATTGTAATTAGTTAAAACTGTTAGTTCCTTCTCAATTTATAGTTAGTATTTTTTAAAAAAGGGTTTTTCTTCAGAGTTGCTGTAAATAGTTAAGGCACAACTCCTGAGGGGCAGTGTGCTGCCAGCCTCTACTTACTACTTAAAAAAAAGAAGAGAGTAGGAGAGAGAACCAGAAGAACAGAAAAGCAGAGAAGGGAAAAAGTGGGGAAACAGCAAAAGATGTGAAAAGTACCATGACCCTATGCCAGTTTCAGATGGCCATGGATCTTGTATTCATTGCCTGGGGAAAACACACGTCCCCCAGAAGTGCGTTGATTGCCATAGCCTTACAGCCAGTGCTTGTAAAGACAAGGAGCTCAGGCTACGTATGTTATTATTTGATAAGGCACTCGAGCTCTAGACGAACACCGATAACACAATCTGTCTGATTCTGCCACAAAGCAGAAGAAAACCTCAAGCTCTCCACCACATAAGCCATTGACAAAAGAAGGGCTTCTCCAGCCCACTCATTTCCTACGGCCAAGGGTTAGTATGGCAGACAAACTTAGTACCTCAGACACCACATGCACATGTGCCGTGTCAGTTACTGAACTGAAATCATGGTCTGAGCAAACTGTGTCACTGAAAACTAGGTACCCAAGAGATTTGGTGCCAGGGAATAGAATAAGACTTCAGCACCACCGGCATCACTGGGACTATCCAAGACCTCGGTGCCTACCAAAACTTTAGGTCAAAATCAGCAAGATTGTTGTAGCACACGCTGTGTACAGAGTTGGTGTGGTCACCATCAGCACCAATGCCACCTCCATCAGCTCTGCACTCCCCGGCACCCAGGCGTTCTTGCCTGGCTGTGTGCACACAAGAATATGATGCACTTGTGCCACGTACGGAACTGATATCTGGATCTCTGTATACCCCTTCTTCCAGGTACCAATCCTGATTCTCCTTTTCTGTTCATGGCTGTCCTCCCCCACCATGGTCACCAGTACTATCATATTATAGAGACTATGAAGGGGATCATTGGAGCATAATTTCATCTCAGCACTCCTCTAATCAGACTGCATTCATCCTATGGTAGGCACCAGCCATGCTATTTTCACCATCATCTGCGGTACCCTCACTGGTCCTATCATCCACACTACTGGTCTCCATACCCTCATTGGGCACCCACATGTCACCAGCCTACGGCACCATCAACACTGGCCAATAGGTCAGTACTCCGTTGACATCCTCACACCTCTCCCTCCCAAACTATGGACAGAAGAGGGACAGATTGATGACCCTGACCAACCCGAAGTGTTGCCAGCTGATAACTGCCTCATCTGGTGATGAGGAGGATTTATCCCTGATGATCTGTCACCAACAGATTACCTGAAGCAATTCTAGGACTTGTTCAGAAGGGTTGCTACCAGCCAGGAGCTCATCCTATCAGAGGTGTTGGAAAAAACAACACACATTTTTTAAAAACCTTCATCCCTCAACTAAGTCAAGAATCGCACTACTCCTAGATAAGGAAATTCTAGAAGCAGCTGTCGAGGTCTGGCAAGCGCTAGCCACAACCCTGCCAACCAACAAGAGAATAGACAAGAAAAATTTTGCGCCCTCTATAGGCATGGACTTTATATTTCTCCATCCTCAACTAAATTCTTTAGTGGTTGATGTGGCACAACACAGATCTAAAATGCCACAATACAAATCCGCTTCTCAGGACAAGGATCAGTTCTTAGATCTGTTTGGCAGGAAAATGTACTCCTCAGCGCTGCAGCTGGAGATGGTCAACTATACAACTCTATTAGCCAACCACAACTTTGATAATAGGTTAAAATGACAGAATTAATGCAACATCTTCCTGAGATAAAAGACCTGTAGTAAAATCTATAGTACAGGATGGCTGTACTTCATCTTTCACAGCCCTGCAAATGGTGCTTGACTCCACTGACATGGCTGTGAGAGCAATGGCAACATCTATTGTAATGAGACGCATATCATAGCTACAAGCAGTGGGGGTCCCCAGAGAGCTTCAGACCAAAGTAGAGGACCTACCATTTGACAAAGATAAGCTCTTCGTGATGAAAATGGATGAAGTCCTTCACTCAAGCAAGGACTCTTGGACCACCTTATGCACTTTGGGGATGTATATGCCCCCATATGGTAGGAGACTGTATACTCCCTACTAGAGACAGAGACTTTACATTTGGCAGGCAACAACATCAAAGGCCATTCGACAGCAATTGTTCCAGGCCAAGAAACTACCACCAACGAGCCAATAACACTCGCTCGTCCAGCCATCAAGACTCCAAGCAGCAGGTTTGAGGCTTATGTCAAAGGCCTACACAACCTCTCCACTCCGCCAGTCCCTTCCCAACGCTCCATATTCCATTACCATTTGCGCCTTTTTTACAACTGGTGGGTATCAATTACCATGGATCGTTGGATCCTAGAGATCTTCCAGTGCGGATACTCCATTCCCCTACTTTCAGTTCCCTCAACCTCCACATCCTCCCTGTACTTGTTCAGGGGCCCCTCTTATAAAACGCTGCTCCGTCAAGAGGTACGCCACCTCCTCTGCAGAGGAACTATAGAGTGGGTGTCAAGCATTATGAGGGCAGGGGATTTTACTCAAATTACTTCCCGACGGAAAAAATAATGGGTGGTTGGAGACCCATCCTCGACCTCTGCCATCTAAACAAATGCCTTCGTAAACAGCGGTACAGGATGGTCACTCTCACAACAATTATCCCAGCACTGGAGGAGGGAGACTGGTTTGCAGCCCTCGACCTCCAAGATGTATATTTTCATATAACTATACACCCGGCGCACCGACGCTTCTTCCAATTTATGGTGGCTTCAGATCATTACAAGTACAGAGTTCTGCCTTTTGGACTCTCGTCTGACCCCAGAGTCTTCTCTAAGACCCTGGCTGTAGCTGCAGCATACCTTTGTCACCAAGACATCTTGATATTTCCACACCTAGATGTTTGCCTCATTCAAGACCCTTCACAGCAGACCACAAGAAATATGCTCCTCTTTACCAAGGGGGTCTTTGAATCTCTTGGCCTTGTTATCAATGAGCAGAAGTCTATCCTCTGCCCGACCCAATTCCTAGAATTCATAGGAGCACATCTCGATTCTACCACAGCATGTGCATACCTGCCAAATCAACACATTCAGGGTTCCATGGTGCACATCCTTACAGAAAGTGTCACTACAAAGTTTTACATCAATAAACAGGGAAGTGAACGTTCCCGCTCTCTGTGCGGAGGCTCTATGCATGTGGAACTTGTGCATCCTCAACAATATCACCATCACTGCATCTTACCTACCTCTAGCCGAGAATGTTATTGCAGATACCTTCTGCTGCAAGTTTGCAATAGAACAGGAGTGGGGAAATCCATACCAGGGTCCTGCACGACATCTCCCACCTATGGGGTTAGCCATTGATAGACCTCTTTGCGACATGCCATGGTACCAAGTGCCTTCGCTATTGCTCCAGGGCAGGCATAGGTCCTGGATTGCTAGGAGACACTTTTCTTATCGCATAGAATACTCACCTTCTCTAAACTTTTCCTTTCATTGTGCTCATCCCCAGAGTTCTCCACAAGATACAGACAATGCCCTAGTCATCCTCCTAGCCCCAGTGTTGGCCAGGCAGATCTGATTTCTCTATCTCTGTCAGATGTCTCTTTGACCTTCCTACCTACTTCCAACCTACCCAGACCTCCTTTTGGAGAACAGAGGCACCCTTCCCCACTTGCTGCAGCTGCAGACACTACATCTGATGCTGTGGCTCCTCGCTGGTTCTCAGAGGCTGAACAGAGTGTTCACAACAAATAAAAAAGTCCTACTCCACAGTAGATGTCAGATCACTCACAAAACTTACTTCTATATGTGGAGGCAGTTTATGGCCTTGTGTGAGAGAAACAACAGCCACCCCTTGTCTGCATCTCTCCACACGATCCTCTACTGCAGTGTTGCTCAACCAGTGGTCTGAGTACCCTTAGGGGTACTCTAGAGAAGTCTGGGGGGTATGTCAACACAACTGAAATTTGGAGAAAACTGAATTTTTGTTGTTAAGTTTTACAGCGCTTCATTATTTTTCTACTTTTTACACCTAAAAATGTCATTGCCTGCCCAGCTACAATTAAGTTGTTTAAACAAATGTGTTGCAATGATAGAAAAAAAATTGTGTGTCTGAGAACTGTAGGTACAGGGGGTACTTAATTTTTATTTTAAGAAAGGGGGTACTTGTACTTTTTTTTTAAAGGGGTACTTTACAAAAAAAAAAAAGTTGAGAAACACTACTCTACTGTCAAGTATCAGAGGGGTAGCCGTGCATCTGACGAAGTGGGTCTTTGCCCTCGAAAGCTTATGCTCCAACACTTCGGTTAGTCTATAAGGTGCCACAGGACTCCTCGCCACTCCTCTACTGTATTATATTTCTGCAACAACGTCTATCAGTTTCATCACTCAGGGTGCATCTAGTTGTGCTTGCAGCATTCCACCCTCCAGCTGACGGTTTCTCCATATTTGCTCATCCTGTTTCTAATGAGATTCCTCAAAGGGCTACATAATCTTTATCTACCGCGTAGACCTATTTCTTCCATGTGGGATCTAGAATTGGTACTCCAGGCACTTTCGAGACCGCCATTCGAGCCCATGGCCAAGTGCTTGCTCTACCGCCTAACACTAAAGACGGTGTTTCTAACAGCCATCTCATGAGGAAGGTGAGTTAGTGAGAGTACTGCTCTCACAGCATCTCCTCCCTACACTGTATTCCACAAAGACAAGCAGTAGCTTTGTAGTTACATGTAAATATCAGTTAAATACTAGGTTGACAAGTTGAAACGGACTGGAATATTTTTTTTTCTGTGTTACAGGTAAGTGTCAATTCAACTATCTTGCATTAACACAATTTTCTAGTTCAAATGATTGCTCATGTGATTGAAGTGTGTGTGTGTGTGTGTGCGCTGCATTCATTGCCATTGGAAGATTTTCCCTAGCAGTACCTATTGGGTCAACAGTGGCATCCCCTGTGGGGAAACACCTGCCATCTCTACTACTGCTCAGTTCCTTCTTTCTGCAATTGATGGCCACTGGAATTTCTGTCATCCTGATTCACTAGTAATTTGTCCTTAGCACTGCAGATTTTAATACTTCTTTATAGTGTAGATTAATTTCTGTTTGTGCTTCCATTAGTAGTAGTTAGTTTGGTGGGGAGATGGGTTTCCCCCATTCTTATTTGAGCTTCTGTGGCATGCAACATCCTCAGGGATTCAAACCGTATGCAAAGGGTGACAAGCATATGCCCAGAAACTATGTGCACACTGCCTGCCTAAAGTGTCTGAGGGCATGTCTACACCGGCAGGTTTTGTTGTCAAAAACCTCGTTTTGGTGACAAAACCCAGCGAGTGTTCACATTGTGATGCAACAAAAGATGTGAAAAGTACCCAGTTTCGGTGACAGAAATCTTCCACCTGTACGAGGAATGTTTTTCTGTCAACAATGTTGCACTGTGTACTATAGGAGGGTGTTTTTTTTTGTTGAGTTTATTGAACTCCAGGTTGTTTTCCATAACGAGTGATGGAACTCTGGTCAGCGCTTTTGAACTCTGCTGCTCTACAGCTGGGCAAACAGAAATGCTCCCCTTCCCCCTACAAGCTTCTGGAACTTTAAAATCCATTTCCTGTTGGCTAGCTCAGTGTGGAATGCTCCACATGATGTCTTCTCAGGGAGACAGGGGTGGCTGTTGCCTAAGATGCTCTACTGCTTGGAGCACAACAGAGCTTTTGGATCTTATCTGTGTGTGTGTGTGTGTGTGTGTGTGTGTGGTGAAGAATTGGTTCAATCACAACTATGAGTGACCTGTAGGAACTGGGACATGTACAGCCACATTTCTCAAGCCATTTGTGAAAATAGGTATGAGTGAGACACCCTGCAAGGCAGATCCAAAATAAAGGAATTCTGGCAGTCATACCAGAAGGTAGAGGAGACAAACTGCTCACCTGGTTCTGCACCCAACGCATGCTATTTTTACAACGGCCTGGATGCAGTCCTGGGGGGGAAACCCCTATGTCCACTGTCAAGAACCCTGTGGGTATTTCCCAGGGCACAGAGTTAGCATAAATAGGACTTAGCTGGAGGAAGAAACTCTTGATCAAGAGGTAGAGTTGGATGAGGAGGAGGGGCTCACTGCGGGGGTCACCCAGTGTGGCAGGCAGCCAGGAACCGTTTAAGTCCCCAGGCTCATGTTCAGTCTCAGCAGCAGCTGGAGCATGAAGCAAGAAAAAAGATGCAGGATAAGTTGCTTTATTGCAGCGGTGCTGGAGGGGAGACCAGTGACTGGGTTTATGTGAGCTGGGTAAGCCCTGCCTTGCTTGGCATTATGTCCAAACACAGCATTGATGCACACAGAGATATCAAAAGAATCTTGCGGAGAGATGCTGTTGAAGCTTTTCCTGAGGTACTTAATTAATTTTCTCACAGAGATTCTGTGACAAGGCTGCTATTTCCCCACACCCATGGTACAACACTCTTCCCAACCATTCCTCAATCTGTGATGCCAGTATTGAGTTCGCACAGAGTTGGGCTGCATAAGGAGCAGGGGCACCTTCCACTCGCATCCAGAAGCAGAGCCTGGGTTTGCCTGTTAACCTTCAGTAGTGAGATGTCAGCCAGAGTAATACTCTTTGGACAAGTGTAGGGTTATTACAAATTGTTTCCATGTGCATCTGCTGCACAACTGAGGACTATACGTTCTTATGCCTACATGTACAACACTCCTTCCCCTTCTCATCTCACCTTTAAATCTTGCCATGTTCGGATTGTCGAGAGATCTATGTTTGCCTCTAGGGTAACAGGGAAAGTGGCAGGTCAGCAAAGTGCATGTTAGTGAAATGTTTCAATCTTTATCAGGAACAGTACAGTCACTCTATTTGTTAATGGTGACTTTTTCAGACCAGACCTTGAGAAGGCAGGCATGCTTCTCCACTGACCGGTTCTGCCAACCCACGGAAAGACCTCACAGGACCAGAGAAGACTCAGTGAAAGATGTTTTACAGTATTCCTTGCTCCAGATGGAAAAAAGGAAGGGAAGGCAGGTCAAGGAGATGAAAGATAGAATAGAAGCCACTGACCACATGCTAAAAGCTCATGGAAGACAAAACCGAGAATGAAGTGACTAATTAAGAGGAAGAGTGAGCAGAACTTGCAAAAGCTTCCCTGGCAGCACATGAAAAATTCTATGCCCACACATTCCCTCTATGCTCAAGTACTCCTTTTCACTGTTTGGGAATAGTTTTTTACAGCACTTTCTGCTCTCTGTCAACCTGTGACTTTGACAGCTGGACATTAAGCCAATTGTGAGATTTTCCACTAATCCTTCACCCCCTTATCAGCAAACATTCACTTTATGAATGTGCCTGGGATTTGCAGTGATGAATAAAGGCAAAACTGATGCAGGGTTTAGTGAGTTCATTTTGTGTAATACCAATCATTCTGGCTCCTGTGGAAGCCTGTAACATCATTTGATTTCAGGGGAATGCCTTGTTTAGGATGAGTAGTGGGATGAGGCAGGGAAGCAACCCCAAAACACAGAAAAGTCAGTTCCCCATATTGTCAAAGTGGTTCCTCAGAGCCTCACTGATGGCCACCCTGTGGGCTCCTTTAACACTCAAGTGTTTGGCTGTTCAGACTGTGTGCCTGGGCACTGTGCCTTGGTACTCCAGCCACTGGAAAGAACTTGATCCTTATTCTCTCACTAACTATGTCAGACACAGTCTGCAGCCAAAACCATAGGGTATGTTCCTCTGTAAGGTCCAGCCTGCCATAGGAACCACCTCCATCTCCATTACAATCTGCCAAAGACACATTCAAAAGACATGTGGTATCGGGGCCTGGTTTCCCGTCGCTGGATGAGGCAGGGACAGGCATCTTCCAGTTCTCTCGCTCTATGGGTTCTAAGACTCACCAGGACCTACTAAGGCATGTGGTCCAGTGCTTCATCCTTCTGGCTGAGGAAGTGGTCAAATAGTCTGACCAAACTGTTGTGTTCTTTTGCATGAGGGTCCAGCGCAGGTGGCCTTGTCTAGTGAAATCTATGCAGATTACCACAAATGTGCGCGCTCACACCCCAGCCCTGACTGTGCCCATGGCCAGTGGTTGAGAGGTGCAACGAAACTGATGTCTTCTTAACTGATGTTTAGTATGTATCAGAGGTAATGGGTATTTAATTGTATTGTATTTTTTAAAAACTCCTGTAATATTTAAACTACTTTTATATATTAAATAATATTTTAGGTTTATAGTGAACGTATCTTTTTAAATATACCTTTAGAGAGCTACAGAGAAATACTCAATATTAAATCCTGTTACTAAGCAACATTTTTATAAGACTAAAGTGCAGCCTTTCTAATAAAAGCTTTTTATGGTGGTGATTCTAAAACCAGAAGTTTTATAGAATACAGTATGTGTTTTATGGATAGCTGTAATATTTGATTAAAAAAAAAATTCCTAAATCTCTCAGATATAGTTTGAGCTGATTATTCAGAAATAATTGTGTCCCTTCTATATTTGATATAACTTCTCATGCAGAGCTTTATGCACTAATAGTTTTGAATATCCTATGTAAAAACATAGGTTTTGTCTGCTTGTAACTTTGAGTAACCAATCTATGCATGTATGTATGCTAAATCATAACAAGTGAAGAAAAGAGATGAAGCATTTTAAAAGATGAACAACACTAATTATTTTGGTAGCTTAAACATTTGCATCTTCATTAATAAAGAAAACACAAAAAGCAACTTTGTGTGTGGATAAAGTATGTCCTGCAGTAGTTTTAAGTAATAAGTAGAAGTAGAATTTTTCAAAATTAGACATATCCCTCTCCAACACACTCTTATTCAGAGCATTAACATTTGGAATTTTCCTGTTTCTGTTATGTGCCATGTGACCATTCTAATCAGTGTTCTTTCGCTGCCCTTCTTCAAAATCAGACCAAAATCGTATTCTTAAGGCTACTAGAATCTGCTCGTTGACTTCTGCCCTTAGTGCCTTGCCTCTAAAAGCAGGAACCATGGCAGATAAAGCATTCCTTTACCAGATTTACTTTAAGATGGCAGTGAATACAGTTTATTTTGGTGGATTCTACAATTAGGAAAAACTCACCTATCTGGGAATAAACTTCTGAAATCCTTTATTTAATGTATCTGTTTTCTACTACTGCACTGTGCAAGGCCAGCTTCCACTTAAAGCCATTTGGGACAAAGATGGCTAAAAGATTTGTAGGCACTGTCTACTTTTGTTTTTGTACAATGCCTAGCAAAGTGAGGGTAGGATTTGGGGGTGGGGCGTGTGTGTGTGTGTGTGTGTGTGTGTGGTGGGCGGGCAGGTTATGACAGCTAAATATGAACATTGCATAATAATGCAAAACTGAAGACACAAACATAAAGTTTGAAGGAATTCTGGGCCTAAGGAATTAGCACAATATTTTAACATTCAACAAATAAATAAATGTGGCTCCAACAGTGGAGAGCACAGGTCCTTGGCTGCACTGAGATGAGAGAAGGCCTTGAGAGCTGAATGTGGCTGGCTCTTCAGAAACTCCAGGTATAGTGATGCAGGTCTTGTTGGGGTGAAAGGGATCCATAGGCTTCCTTAATGAGGGAGCCCCAACTGCTGTTGAGGGGACATCACATACTGGGTTCCTGCTTCCCCCTGTGATTCCCCTTTTTCTGATTTGTCTGCCCTCACCTACCTTGTTCCACCCTTCTTCCTTCCTCAATGACTGTTGTCCATACTCCCCCTTCCTTCATTTCCTTGGCCCCTGCTCTTGGCCCTGCTTACTCAGAGGGCATTCATACACACAAGAGGAAGGGCCCCAGCATACAGAAGGGGAGGAGAATTGTCACTAGGAACTAGGTTGTATTCAGCTTAAGAGTCAGTCTCCTTCAACTGGTCAGCTCTATGCTTGGGGAAATGAGGGGTGGGAGTGACTTGCCACCTCTCATGCCTCACCTCTATTTGGGAAAGTAATTCCCCGAAAGCTGCACCACATTCGTCCTCTCCGCCCCACACTCTAGTCACTTCCTTTTGCGTCCCTGCCATTTTCTGCAAGAAGTACAGAAATTACAGAGGCGGTGTGAGTGGGTGTTTTCTGTGGCTGTGTAATCCTGCAGAAATCCCCCAGTAATATATTAACACTTTGCCCCATTTTACAAACAGGGCAATAGAAGCACATGCCTACCAACATGCTCCGGCATTCCAGGCCCAAATAAAACTACTATTCCCCAGGCAAAGTAGTGGCCATAAATCCCCTATTCTCATTGTAACAAATAAAGATTATTGTGCCTTTAGGGAACAACAGACAGCATAGTGCAAAACATAGCTGCCATGCTGACACAGAATATTAATCAGAAAAGATCTTAAATTTAAGATTACTCAGATTTAATGAACTCTTACAGAATTATGTAATGTTGTTAGACTAGCAATCCATACTTTGAAGGCCCTACAATCTCTTACATGCACTTCCTTTTATTGTACTTTTGTTTGTTTGGTGGCAGTCACCTCGGTAAGAAATTTGTCTGAGCCGTCAGCTCTGTGTCTTCCATAAAAATAAAGTGACACTGGACAGACGCAACTTTCATCCAGGTACAGTATTCAGTAGACAACAAGAAATGGTTGTAAAGGTTTTCTGTCCTAAACTAAACTTTTTAAGTAAAGGGAATGGCACTGGCATATCCTCTAAGTTATATACACTATTAAATATCTATCCACAAGTGGCAACATCTTGTGGGAAGACTATAGTTGTATTACCTGTTAGTGGAAGGGGGAAAAAAAATCAGTCATAGCCAGGTGCATAAAATTGTAGCTGGCAGAGCCTTAAAAAGTCTCAGGTTCAGAATCATGAGACAATGTTATATCCCACGCTGAGAGGATCAATGACATCTTGGATTGGAGGAGTCTTAAGTGTTGGAAGAGCTCTGTAAAGTGGTCATGTGGGTGTCTAGTTCCTTTCTCACACAGCATCACAGAAATCAGAATCCTTTCCTGCTTAGATGCTGAGAGAAAAGTGTTGAAGAAATTGCTGCTTCAGCAATAATTGCGTGTAGTTGGAATTTTCCCTCTCTCCCTCCCAAGGGTCGTTTATTGCTTTGTGCATCACAGTTTAGTCTGTTGCAATTTTCATTTCTCATATCCATCTTGCTTGTAAATTCTTTTTTATCAATCTTGTCACATAATCTGTCATACTCATGATGAATATTTTACATTAGGTTTTCAAAATTAAAATGTGTTCAATATTAAATTGGCTTAACTGCCAAAATAGATCCTACGGCTTAAAAATCCGGGACATTTCCTGAATGCTTAAAGTTTCCTTATAATGATCAGTGTTTGTAAGCATATGCTTCTAACCAGTATAGTTTGTTATGGAAGGTCCCAATCTGCAGACTGTCAGGAAGGGGTGATCCTAGTTATTTGCCCATAGCCAAATCTTTGGTCTACTTCCACACCCGGAATGATTAATTTTTCTGCTGCATTAGTGTTGTGGGTTCATAAAATAAAGTTTTTTGGTTTTACTATCAATAGGACATTTTATTAAAATCTTCTGAGACACACTTACAAAATAATGAAAAAATGAGTCCTAGTCCTGTTGTTTGGATTTAAAGATAGATAACTATTTTCTCTCTGCATATATTCCTTCCACAATAGTTACACTGCTGTGAAACCACTCGTAAGTGAACTCATCAAAGACTGGAAGAGATCAGTTGCCTGATATTTGTGTGGCAGAATTGTGTTGAGCGTGTTTGGGAATACTTTGAAGTGGTTTAAGTAGGGATGTTATCTAAAAATAAGTGATCTTTCACAGGAGTCTCTATATTTGTTGTCATGGACATATACTATTCTGTAGCATTGATATGTGCTAATGTACTGGCTCCACAAATGGCCTAAGTCCACTGCTGGGTGAAATGCTCCCCTCTCTGCCTTTACGGTACCTGAATAGTGAGGTTTTTTTGAGTTCAGTTAGTTTAAAAAATCAATAATAGTATAAAAAATAAACCTATAATTGCTGTAAACGAAGTGGTATTGCTTCTTGTAAGATATTGGGTCATTACAGTAGAACAGTATGATAAGTTTTGCTTAAGGAAAAAAAGCTGGGGAAGGGAAGAGTATTTATGATTAAGTATTATTAGACAACTTTTTAAGCCATTAATTTTATTCATTCCAAGCCTAGCTCACTGTTGGAAAATCTAGTTGGTCTTGGTAAGGCTTTCTTTGGCCACTTAAGTTCCTTCTTTCTCTAGAGTAAAGCTGTATTATAGCTTTTCATAGCTATGTAACTTGAAAAATCCATTTACCAATTTGTATGTGAGCATCTTTCCCCCAGCAAACATAGAGGACTGAGCTATCAATTTTAGAAGAATTTTAAGCTTTCATTGACCAACAAAAACATTTCTACCTTTTACAGTTCTGAAGGTGACTTTACTACTGTAAATAAAATATAAAGCGACTTTGTGTTTTCTCAAACCTGGAAAAAGTGATAGTTGTTCTGCTGCACAGACATTTTAGTGCTGTCTTTTAGAACTTTCTAGGCAGTCGTTAAACTGTTAAATATCATATTACTTTTTAGAACGGGGTGGGAAGCATAAGGCCCAGGGGTCATATGCAGTCTCTTCCTTGCCTGGATCCAGTCCTTGGGGTTCAGGGTTCCTCCCCCCCAGCATTGCAGAGCCCGCGTTGGTTCTCCAGCCCCCACTGCTCCCTGCCCAACTGAATTTTCTGTGGATCAGCGGCTCCTGACGCAAAAAGGTTCCCCACTTCTGTTTTAGAATTTGGGAAAATGAAGATAGGAAAAGCCCAAAAATAAGGGAGGAATAGTGAAGATCCCTTGTGTTCCTGTCATCTTAGTCCCCTTCATATTTGGGAAAATATGTAGTAGATATAGTTGATGGAGCCACAATCCATGTATAGCCCTTCCTGTCATGCTGGTTTTGGGAGAGGATTAAGTAGCAGAATTTAGCAACATTCAGAGGTTCTTGGTGTGGGGGGAAGACATGAAGAGGAAAAGCTCCTCCTGATACCAAGGAAGGGGAGGGCACTTTTGGAGCATAAGATTAATTAAAACAGCTGTAGCTAGGAGTGATGGGGTCTCCAAAGTAGGCTTTGCCACATTACCATGGCAGAAATTACATAATTTCCCCTTTCCTGACAACTGAGGGTTATAGGGGAGGAGTTAGGTTACACTGCCAGGGTAATGGCCTAAACAGTTCTTGTGGGATTCCACACTCTGTTTCCCAAATTTCTACCTTGTTTTCTACCTGTGGCTAATATATTAAAATTTTTAGCTAATTGTCATTTTATAAATTGCATATTTTTACAATAGGCCTCTCAATCAGGAGTGGAAAGTACTTGGTTATTTTTCCAGTGGATCTTCCTGTCTTTCTCATACATAACAATTATATTTTTTAATTTTTTTCGTTTGTGGAAGCTCTGTGCTAGAAGAAAATACCACCCTACTTCCCATTGTAATGTGTTAAATGCCATGTGTTTACAGTTGCCCTTCCTTTCAGAGGTTTCGTGAGATAAAGTGAAGAGGAGCAGTATTTTATTGTTTTGCAGTACACTTCAGTGTGCATACTGATGATCTGAATTCCCATATTGGATGTCCCATTTAAACATGACATTACATTTTTTTCAAAGGAATCTCAGTAATGGTATTATTAGGGAGACCTATAAAGATGAATTGTAAGTTGGAAGATGTAGAAATTGCTCCTGCTCTTTTAGTAGTCTCTCAGTTAGATGATCTTGAATGTCAAGGCTGAACTTTGCTTACTTGATACCAAATGACACCACTTCAGAAATATTGCATTTTGTACTTCAGTTTTGAAATCAACGCTCTGCATGTTGGTCATCTGGTCTGTTCAAAATGGATAAATTGTAATTTGAGAGCGTATAATGCAATGGGTCATTAAGGCTTAAAATATGATAAGATTGCTTTGGCTGTTAATGAATTTTTTTATTCTTTTCAAAGCTGTTGAACAGGAATAGATGACTTTTTAAACTAATTGTAATGCACTGACGCACCCTGTAATCTATGAGAGAGTTCACCTTTGCACTGTGCCTGTCCAGCTGTTGTCTCGAACAATTATCAGCAAGTTATTGTTCTGGCATGAGCCATGTCATGTCTGAAAGTGAGATGAAAAATAATTAATGAGGGTGCATGAATGCTGGTTGATGAAGGTTAAATAGATACAGATATGCTCTCAGCATTCTTTGCTGTGCATGTTCGGACTGAAGCAATGTGCTCTAATGGGACCACACAGACAAATGGTGCTGATTGACAGCTTTTGATTTAGCCATGAAGGATGTTGACGGAAGCTACATTTTGTGTTTCAGCTAAATAATTAGGTCGCATATGCTGATAAAGAGCTAGTATTGTTGATCTTGAGTATAACCTGGTGCTTCAGTTGCTGTATTATTTAACTATTTATTTAATTCATTTTATAATGGTTTTAATTTTTCTCCAGTTTACCATGTATGCTAATGTATCATATTTTCTTTTTTATAGTGATGTCTCCCGGGGCTACTGTAATTAGGAAAAGCTAAAATATCCACTGTGATCTTGTTTTGGTTTTTTTGACGGAAGACGAAAGGCTAATAATTCTAACATTTTTCTATAAGATTATATTGAAATATGGATTAGAAGCTATTACACTCAATCATTTTTGACAATAATTGGGTTGAGAGTCATATTCTTATTGAGTAGTGTTTTGTTTTGAGCTGTGGCTGGCTGACTGGTGTCAGTTACTATGTAAAATAGCTATTGTCAATACAAATTTGATCAGCCTTATGTAGAGAAGGAAAATTCAATTCTAATTGTTTTGTTTGGGAGACTGTTAACTCTTTCCTTTTCTGCTTCCATGAAGAGCTTACAATCTATAAGGAGGAGGCGTGATGCAAGAAACAATGTATGCTATTCCCAGTAGTTTCAGTTAAATACTCGCTCAAATCAAGTGAATGACAGCAGTTTGGGAGATGACAAAGATTACCACAGGCAGGAAGGAGGGGGGAATTTTGCACTTGTTGACTGCTTGTGGGTTTGTGAGAACATAAAAATTCCTGAACAGGGTGGGACATACCTAAGTCTGCTTCCTTTGACTTAGGTTTTGGGGTATGAGAAGCTGTGTGCGGAACAGTGATGCGCAGCCATTAGGAGTTGCAGGGGGAGGGGACTTGCCTGTAGATGGTCAATGTCAGAAAAATGTCTTGTGGCCCACCAGTGGATTACCCTGTAGGGCCAAGAGCCAAAGGTTGCCGACTCTAGTCTGACCTTTTATCTAGCATAGATCATAGAATTTCTCTCAAATAATTCCTAGAGTGTATCTTTTAGGAAAACATCCTAAAAGGTTTTGAAATTTGCAATGGAGAATCCACTTCAGCACTTAATAAATTGATTCAGTCTCACCTTCAGAAAATGTATGGCCTATTACCTCATAATGCCAGATGTTATAAAAATGTTTAATAAGATTAGATGGGGCTTGGTTCTAAGGAATACTTGTTTTAAAAAGGAGTGGAGGGGAGAAAACAAGATCTCCACCTCCCATCCCAGCAGGGAACTAATATGCCAATGTAAAAAAGCAGAAAGCCCAGGCTTCCATAGCTAGAAGGAACCAAGTGGCAACTGGTGAAAACATAAGGAAAGGAGGAAAACAGAGAACAAAAGCAGATATTAAATTTATGTTTTAATAGGGAAGATTATGTTCATAACAAAATATTTGGTCTGCCTTTAAAATGTACGGTACTGTAAATCCTCCTAGCGATCAGATTACAATGTTGGTTTCTTCAAATAAGGAAAAACAACATGGAGTTTTAATTTTACATTGCATATGATGGGGAATGCTGTCTAAAATGTCTTATTTATAGAGCTCTGCATGGATACAACATGTGTATCCACATCTGATTAGCAAATATGGTCCACAGATACTGACATCTGCAAATTTGCAGGGCTTCACCTATTTAAAGAAGAGGCACAAGTGCTCCTGGCATTTGGCGGGGGTGGGTGTTTCACTCCTTTAAACAGAGGGCAATATACAGTACTTATGGGTTAGATTATTAATGTCACGACTGTTAATTTTAACAAGATAATCCAACACAAGTGGGAGGTATTTTACTCACTTATAAAGGATTTTCCTAGTATAATCCATTTACAGAAAACACACTTGAAGAAAAATTATTATAAATACCCAAGTTCCTCTTGGATACAGCTACCAGATGTCTCATCTGGATAATCTAATAGAAGAATAGTAGCAATACTTGACTAAACACGTGATTTGTATTGTTTCAGCACAACTCATAGGTAAAGAGTGCAGATATATTTCAATGGAATGCCCTTGACAGGTAAATTTGTCCCCTCAGCCAATGTGTATGCTCCCAATCAAGGTCAAGTTGTTTTTAATCAGTTTTTAAGGCATTTAGGATGTTTGTGAGGGCTCTTATTTTAGGGAGGATTTTAACCAGGTGATTAATCCCACTTTGGCTCAATCAGTTGAATACAGAGGATATTTGGAAGTAGCAAGAACAAATCTGTGGCATCGCTTAGCAAATTAGGATCTGGTGGGAGATGACTCTGGCGGGCTGTGCATGTTACTCTGCTACGCAAAGATCTTATTCCAGAATTTATTTTTGTTTGTAGTAGCTTGGCTAATTCTTCTTTGAGCGGACATGCTCCATGTCAGAGATGGAGATTTTTGATTTAGCAGTACCCGTTAGGGAGGTACTCCATTCCATTGCCAGCTCTAAGATGGTGCGAGGGGCAGAGCTGCTCTAGCCATTCCTCAGTCCCTTCTTATTACTGTGATTGGAAGTGAGATATAGAATCATAGAACACAAGAACTGGAAGGGACCTCGAGAGGTCATCGAGTCCAGTCCACTGCTCTCATGGCAGGATCCAGTACCGTCTAGACCATCCCTGATCGATGTGTATCTAACCTACTTTTAAATATCTCCAGAGATGGAGATTCCACAACCTCCCTAGGCAACTTACTCCAGTGTTTAACCATCTTGACAGTTAGGAAGTTTTTCCTAATGTCCAACCTAAACCTCTCTTGCCGCAGTTTAAGCCCACTGCTTCTAGCCCTATCCTCAGAGGCCAAGGAGAACCATTTTTCCTCCCTGCTCTTTGTGACACCATTTTAGATACCTGAAAACTGCTGCCATGTCCCCTCTCAGTCTTCTCCTTTCCAAACTAAACAAGCCCAGTTCTTCCAGTCTTCCTTCATAGGTCATGTTCTCTAGACCTTTAATCATTCTTGTTGCTCTTCTCTGCACCTTCTCCTATTTCTCCGCAGCTTTCTTGAAATCACATTGACTTGCAACTGCAAATTTTTTCCTTGACAGGAAAATTATACCCTTTCCATAAATAGTTAAGTTAGTGGTATTGCCTAGTGTTAGAATTAGTATAGATTTTCTTTATTTGTCTTGGGTTGTCAGTTCCCTCTTATTCTCAGGGAACTAATTCCTAAGTACAAGATTATTCTTTGGTCTCCATGTGTTAGGTCTTGTGCCAGCTTCAAGAGAGCTATGGTTCTTTGACTTGTGCTGTCCATGAGTAAATCCAGCATTCTGTCTATGCGGTTATCATCTCTAAAGAGATGCCCTTGGATCTTGGCACTGCCTGGTACAACATCATTGTGATGAAGTGACTCAGGATCCTTTTTGGAATCTGATGAACACTTCTAGGCCCTTCACTTCTGGATAGATGGCTGCGCTCTTCTTAGCCTTCCTGAAGGGAATTCCATTGTTAGTACCCCTCAGATACCGGGATCCTTGGAGCAGTTGTGACTAGGGTTGTATTCTATGCCTGTGGCTTCCTGTAATACAGGGGGCACTGCTGAGATGGTGAATTCAGGGCAAACTGCTTATAGACAGAGCTGCTTACAGGCCAAAACTGGCGGCCCTCAACTATAAGGCACATCAAACCAGTCACAAAGAGAACTTAAGTTTACCACACTGGCATGAAGAAGTCATACAAGCAATCCCTTTAGATACTCCAGCTTTCCTATGCCACCACCCTATCCATCCTTAGTCAGATGAGAGGTTCAGAAAACCAGTTTTATCAAATCAGAACAGGTTCTTCCAATCCCAAAGGACCAGTCACGTTCCCAGGTCAATTTATAACTCAGATCTTACCCAAATGAGCACACTATTAACCAGTCCTTTAGAATTTAAAATCTAAAGGTTTATTCATAAAAAGAAAGAATGAAAGGGTGAAAGTTAAGGTTGTTAAAGAAATCAAATATGACAATTGCAAAGTTTTTGGTGCCGGCTGGTAGCAGAGATGGAATAATTCACTATGTTAAAACAAGTCTTTGGAATACATCTTCTGTTAGGATAGGTCATTAGCCCTTTCTGGCTCAGTTCCAGAGGTGATGAACTGGAATGAAGGCAAAATGGAGGAGCCTTCTGGAATCACTTTATATCCTTATCCATGTGAAAAGAATCTTGTTCTCACTGTGAAAAATCATGTCCCAAGATGGAGTTTATTATATGAGCAATTCACCTGTCCATGCATGACTCAGTCCTTTTTAGGCAGCAGCCATCCCTTACATGCTGGTCTGAACATTTTTAGAAAAGCTCATCAGATGTGGATTAGCACCACTTATGGTGCATTGTCAGTCAAGTACTGCTATTTATTTGACTAGTCTTCATATAATTGGCTGACCTATCTCCCAGAAGCAAACATTTGAAATACAAGAATAAGCAATACTAATAACTTCAAATGCAAAACCAGTTCATGTATATGAGTAGCATTCAGACTCCCCTAATCATAAGCTTTTGATAGACATCTTACTTGGCACTTTTGGAATGAGATTTAGTTCATACATAATGGTTACAACAACGATTGGTATATTCATCTCATAATCCGGTAACGTCACACGTCCCACTTCCATAGCCTCTGATTCCTGAGCTTTTCAGATATGTTAGCAGATGCCAAGCTAGCTCACAAGAGGAAGTCCAGATTGTTAGTACTGAGCAAGACTGTTAAAGCCAGACTCAGGCTTCAAAACCTTGACCTACTGTACTACAGGAGTATCAACTTCACCCTCCTTTTCATTGTTGCCTACTCATCACCAGACAATGCAGTAGTTCCCTGAGATTTCTCAGATGTGCAGAAGCGCTATAGGACTTACCAGGACTTTTTCAGAGTGTAGTTACCTCTCTTGGTGTTCCTGTTGAAATGGTCCAGGAGAGTTCTCACAGGCTGGACGATATTTTAGTCTTGGGTCTGCTCATAAATAGTGCCATATTAGAGCCTACCAAATCAATACGGCCAATGTTATTCTCTCTCCCTCTAATAGAGAATATTCACTTCTTAAGCCTATGAACATTGTTTTTACTCATTGTTCACCTGATTCTTTTTTTGGGGGGGGGGGGGGGGGAAGGGCAGTGAATAAAAGAAGTGTCAGGACAAAGGACAAAAATGAAAAGAAATTAAGCATTTATTGTAGGAACACTTATTCCACATATGGTCTATATATTTTTTTATTGCTAACCTATAAGCTGTTAGCCATGTATGACTTACAAGACTGTTTGCTGAAGTTCTCAGACAAGTTACTAGAGGTTGCTAGACAGGAATTCCAGCCTTATTAGACAGATTAGATCTCTACAAGAATTGTTAGATGGGGCAGATTCAGAGACATGTCATCTGTAATATCTATGTAGAGATCTTTAAGAAAATTGGAAATCCTGACTGTTTAATACCAATATGTATAATGTTTATTTTAAAATTTTGTTGCTAAAATATGAAGTGTAAAATCAGGTATATATGTTGAACATGGCTCACATGCTTATCAGAAAAAAATCTTTTAGTTTTGTACTATGGAAATATAAAACAGGGCATGTTTGTACAGAATGACACAATTTCATAGATATTAATAGGATCATTTGCATAGAATCAAACTCAAAGTGCCACTTCTCAATTGTGATAGAACCTTTTTGATTATTTCTAGTTGTGTCCAGCTCCCCATAAGAGCTGTGTCATGTTTCTCTAGTTTAGTTTTACTGCTCATAATTGGTGATACTGCATTATAGCTGAACTAGGATCCAGTTGAAATTCAATTGAGCATTGACCTATTCGTATGGTTGTGACTGCATATAACTAGATGGGTTTCTTGTTCATACTCCTTTTCTCTGATTTGTGCCTCTCTTCATTAATCACTGCATACTAACTCCTTATTTTCTCTCTGGGTGTAAATGCAGTATATACATACAAAGTGACTCCACAGATTTTTTTTTTTAAGTACCTATTTTACATGTGTCCAAATGTTGGGTATGCTTCTCCAAGGATATGCCTTTTACTAGTTTGGTCATGCTCTGCAATTCTCAGTCTACCTCAAGTATTCTCTTCATTTGACTTAGATATGTATGTTACACACTTGGGGACTTACTCGTGGCAGAGGCATAGCGAGGGTGTTATGCGTCGGGGGGGCAAAGGCAAAATTTCCACCCCCCTACCACCACCGCCATGCTGCGGGGCCCCAAACCTGTGCCCATTCCTGGTCTTCCCTTGCCCCCTCCATTTTGGGGCCAAGCCCCTGCACACACTAACCCACCAGTGGAAATGGACGAGGGTCGGGTTGGGGACGGAGAGGCGGGGAGGAGGCTCCAGCAATTGCGGGCAGGTGAAGGAGGAGCAGGCAAGCCAAGGGATGACAGCAGGAGCGGAGGGAGACTAAATTGACACCCCCCTAGTGTGGTGCCCGGGGGCAACTGCCCTCCTCCCCCCATCCCTTCCTCGCTACACCACTGATTTATAGTTACACTTGCTGGACACCTCAACCTTTTTTTTTATTTTATTTTATTTTTTTTTTGCATGCAAAGTTTATAGAATTTGATTGTCTTCTCTCTGTGTTAAGTGGTATTCAAATGTATCTCAAACAATCCTGTCCTTTTTAATATATCTCAAAATTTTGTGTATTGTGTAAGTTTTTCTTTCTGTGGCATACATGTCTATTTCCTATGTTATTTAAGTTTCATGCTTTAAGGGGATATAATTAACTTGAAAATCAAATTTTTATTTGATTATAAGAAGTAATACCTAATTACGACAATATATTTTTCTGTATATTTCAGTTAATTTACTTTGTTAAATCCATGGTGTTATGTGAATACTCTACATTTCTGTATTTCATTTGCAGTCAGATTCTTGCAGAAAAAAATCATTAATTTTTTAAAGGAAAAAATAATTTTTAAAACATTTTCAAGATATGTATTGAAGAGGAGCTGTCAAAATTTGGATATCTAAAATATTAGTGGCAAACAGAGGCAAGATGACAGATAACCAAATACTTCTATTGTGATGGAGGTGATGTCTTATATTAGTTAATGTTTGGAACTTATTTTAGTAATCCTGGCTTGAAGTATCACTAGTCTATCAGGATGGATAATAAATCATTTTTAATAGCCCTGATTGCACAGTGTTGAAAAGATAATCTATAGGTCACATAATAACACTGTAAATGATAGATCATGTTTTCAAGGGGTGAAAAAGCCTTGATTTTTATATCACCTGTGTTATTCGTTAAGGTTATAATATGTCTTCAAGGCTCTTGTGGAGCCAGACGTTGTTTTGACAACTAATTGATATTTTAGGGGTTTTATTTTTTTTAGAATAAAAGTAAATTATGATGATCTATTTAAATGAGTTGTGTTGTAATTATATGGGTGGAATTGTTTACTGTAAGTGATGCTTTAATTTCTGTAAAGTTATTTATGGGCTAAGATATATTGCTGTCTGTTTTAGTATCAACTGGTCCAACATAACTGTCAAGTAATTAGATTTAAAGTGAGATCCTCTAATTATGTACAAGCATAAGCTTGGATGTATTGTGGTAGAAACAGATCTTGAAAGGAGTGTGAGTAACAGACTAATGGATCAGTTCAGAGAAGATATTCCAATGATTTAGGGAAAATGTACAAGTATGTGAATTATTGTGTAAGAAACAAATAGATGAAATTAATTAATTAATTTCTTGTGCAGTTATACTTTGTGTGTATATTAAACAGAAATAAAATTCTTGAAGTGTGTAACATGTTTATTGTAAGCTTGATTTGAAACATGGAGGGGAAACTTTAAAAATTGATTTAACTTGTGATAATCATTCAATGCTGACAATCTATGCATGGGAAACTTTCTCAGTTCTAGTCCACTAAACCACTAGTCTCTTGGGAATATGATCCAGTGGTTAGGACAATAGCCAAGGACTTGGGAGATCTTACTTCAGTTCCCTGCTCTTCAACAGACTTCCTATATGATACTGGGGAAGCCAGTTACCTTCTTTGTACTTCATTTCCCCATCTGTAAAATAGGGATAATACTCCCTAACTCACAGCGATACTATGAGGATCAGTAGATTAAAGATGATTGCAGTGTGTTCGTAGATTTATGGATGGAAAGTACTTTGTAGGAGGTTGGTGGTTTTGTTATTAGACTTTCTTCTCTGAAGAGTCTTCCCATGGGTGCTCCACCTTAGATGTTTCGGTGCCACTGTGCCTCTAGTTGAAGAATTACGTATCAGTGCCTTCAGTGGGCTGCACGTGGGATCGCTGGCACACGCTGTTTGGGATGGCTACTACACGTGCATAGCCAACCGACCCCTCAGTTTTTTCTCTGCCACCACTGGCTTCAGTTAGAACAGCAGTCACCCTAGATATCCTTTAGTACTTTGTTAGTTAAGCAACTATCTGCACCGGACTCCTATGTTCCAGTGACCGGCTGACAACAGGGCGTACGAAGAGTTGTTGCATTAGGTAGCTCAGAACATGAGCCTCCCTATAGAGAAAATAGAAGAACTGGAGGACCCAATGGTAGGCATTTTGTCCGAAGAGGGCCTTTTGAGGGTGGCCTTGCTAATCATAAAGACTATTCAGTCTAATTATAACAATCTGTGGCAGACCCCTGTGTTCATACTTCCCATGGCCAAAGGTGTGGAGAGAAGGTACTTTGTCCCTTCCAAAGGGTACGAGTTCCTCCTTTCCCACCCCTGCCTCTCCTCTTTTGTGGTGTCAGCTGTCAATGAGAGAGAGAGGCAGGGCCAGCAGGCGCTGACACCGAGAGCCAAAGAAGCAGAAAAAGATTAACCTCTTTGTCAGGAAGGTCTACTCGGCTGTGGGCCTGCAGTTGAGGATCACAAACCAGCAGGCAATCATCAGTCATTACTCTTTTAAATCATAGGAGGCACTCTCAAAATATGAAGAGCTCATAATAGATGTGTCCCTGAATCAGGGCTTTGAAGGTGCACCCGAGGGTAGGGCACCAGTTATACCGAATCTTTCCCCTTTGTTTTCAGCCAGGCTATGTGTGGGCCACCATTACCTCAGACTATTGGATATTTATTGCATTTCTTTTCCTGACCTCCTTCCCACTCTCCTTCCCCGTCCCTTTTCAGGGACCCTTCGCATGAGCATCTCCTAAGAAAGGAGATCCAGTTGCTCCTCAAGATAGGTGCGATCCAAGGGGTTCATACAAACATAAGAATGGCCTTACTAGATCAGGTCTATCTAGCCCAGTATCCTGTCTTCAAACAGGGACCATTGCCAGATACTCCAGAGGGAGTGAACAGAACAAGTCATCATCAAATGATCCCTTTCCTGTCATCCATTTCCAGCCTCTGACAAACAGAGGCTAGGGACACCATTCCTACCCATCCTCGCTAATAGGATGACAGGGGATCCAGTTTCTGCCCCATGTACATCATCCTGAATAGTACAGTGCATATGCACCTGTTACGATCTGGCTGTCTGTGTAACAGACATGCCTGGTTCTCCAGGTTTTAAAAGGAGTCTGACATGTAGATTGTCAGTACCTGTTTCTGACGGACACTTTCAGTGTGTCAGTTGTCTTGGTGAGGGATGCTCTACCTGTAAGTGCCCTAATTGTAAGAAACTCACTGCCAGGACCAGAAAGGCTAGTGAGCTCAAGCACCTGGCGTCTGATCTAGAACACGCTACCAAGACCATCTTCTCCTATGAAAAGAAACAGCAACTCCCTCAGGGTCAAGCTCTGCAGACTGCTTCAGCAAAGTCCTCTTGGAAGCATTCCCACTCATATCTTGGGGCGATTGCTCTATGAAGAATCACTTTCCACTCCTAAAATCTGTCCAGACACCTAAGGCACCAGACAATGAGGTATTGGGCATGTCTGGCACTGAGAGAACTTGTGCCTGGTCCTTCACTCCTCACGCCAACTCTAAGGCACTGGCCCTATCAAAGCCCATGTCTGCTCCATTGACACTGACCAAGACATCCTTGGCACGTGTGAAACCATGTACGGCTTCGGCACTGCACATCCCAATTCCATCACATATTGCACCACCAGTGCAGAGCAAACAACTAGTATGATCTGTGCAGCCTCCACAGCAGCGCCCCTCAACACCGATGTTGGCACTGGATATCCTGGTACTACAGACCTTTACAACTGCTGCAGACTTGCTGGTCACCTCTGTGCCTGGAATACCACTTCTTGGCACCGATGGCACACTAAATACATCCCGCTTCAGCCTATCAGCTACACCAGCGGGATCAGCTCCTCCACTATCTAGTGATGACAAGGAGGACTCTTTGAATATTCACACTCCAAGCAACTCCTTACCTAGACCAATGCAGCAGCCATCCCAGTGGTAACCCCTTCAATAGCTGCCTCCATCAATGCTGATGCCTGCCAACTGGCCTTGCCTCAACCCCTGGGCTGTGTACTAGGCGCAACAGCCCCAAGTGCTTTCACAACCAATTCCAGCACCTAGATCCCGATCATCTCCTGTTCGATCAGCAAGGCAGTCAAGGGCTGAAGAGAGATCAGCACCTGAATCTCCACCACCGGCTCATATATCATCATCCTCACCGGATGACACAATTATGCCACCAGCACCCATGGTGGGGAATGAGTTTAAGTTCTTATAGAAGCTGTACAAAGAAGGTAGCAGACATTTCTGTGGTAGACTTACCAGAAACACTGCAGTGGCCAGCAGATATCCTACGTGCCTCCCCCAGAGCCAAACTAGTCTTATCCATGAATCCTGCACTCATGTACCTAGCCAAAATAAGGCAGACTCCAGCCATTACCCCTCCAATCTGTAAAAGGTTGAATAGGAAATATTATGTGATGCTTCCTGGAGCAGACTTCCTGTTTTCGCACCTTACCCGGAATTCCTTAGTCATGGAGGCAGTAAACTACAGGGGCAGGCAATAGGCAGCTGGTAACACGCTGTATGGTAGGGAGTGGTAAAAAGAAATATTCCTCAGCTACCCTCCAACTGAGAATTTCTAAACTATACAGTCCTATTGGCTAAATAGACACATCACATATTTGAAGAGGTGTAATTTTATATTGAGCAATTGCCAGATAACAAACGAGAACAGTTCAAAGCCAGCATTAGTGAAGGGGCCCTTATATCTCACACCACTCTCCAAACTGTCCTTGATTCGCTGACACAGCTGCCTGATCCATTTCCACTGCAGTGGATATGCAAAGGGCATCATGGCTACAGCTGTCAGGTTTTTCCAGGCCACCACTGTGGAGGACTTGCCCATCGAAAGATCAAAGTTAATTGCCAAATCCACCAAGACGGTCCTCCATTCCCTAAATAACTCCCTATCCACCCGTAAAACCTTGGGTATCCATGTGCCTGTGACAAAGAGAAAGCGCTAAAGATAGTGCAGACTGGTTATGGTATCCCCTTTTCATCTACCTCTCTACTCACCCATCCCTCTTCAGAGACCCATCTCATGAGACTGCTCTTATGCAAGAACTCAACCATCTCCTGCAACTGGGAGCAATAGAACATGTATCTCAACAACACAGGGGAAAAGGATTCTAATCCCACTGTTTTCTTACCATCAAGAAAACAGAGGGACAGAGGCCTATCCTCAGCTCCGAGTCCTTGGGGGATGCATTCACAATAAAGTGGGATGCACCCCTACTATATGCATTTCCACCATTACCTCTACTTTGAGTAATACTCAAAATAAAAACACAACAGAGCCAAGGTAATTCTAATAGCACACAATTGGGCTAGGCAGACCTAGTTCTTTTGCCTTCTATAGATGGCATTGGCACCTGCTTGGCACTTCCCTCTGTTTTCCTGTTCCCTCTCTCTTTACAGTGTGCTCAGCACTGGTGCAGGAGATCCTCCTCAACCGTTGTAGGCCATCTACAAGAAAAACATATTTACACAACTGGCACCGATTCATACTATGGTGTGATAATCAACATATGTCTCCCACATCAGCCGATCTGCCTCAAATACTGCACTATTTGTTATCCTAAAGGATTCGAGACTCTCCTTAGGTCCATAAGAGTGCACTTTGCTGCGATTACAGCACTGCACGTTCCTGTAGACGGTTACTCCCTGTTTGCATACCCTACACCCTACTCCCTGTTTGCACACCCAAAAGTTTCCTAAAACAGCTAAGGAATACATATCCTTTGGTTAAGCCTCCAACTCTGGCTTGGGACCTAAATTTAGTGTAAGGATACTAACAGGCAAATTGTTTGAATCCACAGCTACTTGTTCATTATTGCGTTTATCTATGAAAGTGGCCTTTCTAGTAGCCATTGCCTTAGTGCGTAGGCTGGGCAAGCTTCTATGTTTCACGGCGGACCCACATCTGCCATTTTCCACAAAGACATGGTCGTCCTCCTCCAAAAAAATTCTCCCAAATGTACCTACTTCATTCCATTGTAATAAACCCATATACTTATCTGTTTTTTGTCCCAGGCCTTATTCTAACAGAGAGGTAGTCTTACATACTTTGGACATCTGGAAGGCAATTGACTTCTACTTACAAAGAACTAGAACCTTCCGGAAATCCTCCAGGATCTTCTTGTCCTACACAGAGAGATCTCAAGGCGTGCCCATCTCTAAACAGAGACTATCCAAATGGATATTAGAATGTATCTGCCTCACATATACCCTATTCAGTCGGGAGCCCTCAGCGACTGCATCTGGTGCCACTCCACCAGAGCAGTGGCAGTATCTACAGCCTTTTTCAAAGATATACCTTGTCATGGGGCAGACTCACCCACATGGTGCCTGCAGCTGGTTGCTCTGGGAATTAGCTGCTTGTTTTGCTGGACGCTTCCCTCTTTGACCACGGCGTCCTCTTTGACCACGGCATCCTCTTCTGGACACTGCCCTCCGGCAGTGCCCACTCCAGTCTCTCTGAGCCCCCTTCCGGGGGGTGTTGTTTACCCAACTGCGCACTCCAGGATCCTTCCCTCCAAAGGGGCACCCAGTTCTTTTCCCCGGGGAACACCCAGTTCTCCTGCCCCCACATTGCCTCAGTGACCTGCTGTCAGTCTTCATCTAGTCCCTGCCTCAGGAGAAACTGCAGTCTGCAATGGCCACTCATCACTGGCAAAGGGGTGTGGACCTGCTGCCCCTGCCTACCATGGCTGCCCCTCGCAGCCCAGTAGCTTCAGGCCTTGCAGCCTGGGGGCTTGCTTGGCCAGAGTTTCCCCAGCCCTGCCTTGCTTCCCCAGCACTGCTCTACCTTCTGCTTCCCAGGCAGCCAGGTCCCTGCTGCTCTCTCTAGAGCAGCAGTCAGTCCTTCCTCTCCCTCCAGGAGTCCTTCTTTATATACCCCCCAGCTGGGCTCTCATTGGCAAAAACTGCCTCAGGTGGGGCTTTGCTCTCAGCCCTTGCTCAGGGCTGGGGTTTTGCCTTTAAAGGGCCAGTGCAGAGCAAACGCCCTGTCACATAGGTAGCAGCTCTGCAGATGTTATTTAGAGCTAAGTGACCGCTCACATTTTTACATAACATTATGCTTTAGAGGTCTATTTGGCCTCAGACATTCACTTTGGACATACTGTATTACCCATGGTCAATGCAGAACTACCGAAGCTTCCTCAACCAAGCACTACTACTGCTTCATAATCAACTAAGGTGCAGCACCCACAGGGACACTCCTGGAAGAAATAAGAGAAGGTTACTCACCTTGTGCAGTAACTGAGGTTCTTCAAGATGGTTGTCTTTGTGGGTAGCTCCACTACCCACCCATTCCCCCCCTCAGAACTGTTTGTTCTGGGAAGAGAAGGGATTGAGAGGTTGGTGGGCTGCACATGCATAGTAGCCACTCCAAACAGTGTGTGCCACCTGCCCCTCATGTGCAGCCCACTGAGGGCCCTGCTATCTTAATTTTCCGATTAGAGGCACAGTGGCACTGAAACACCTAAAGTGGAACACCCACGGGGACAACTGTCTTGAAGAACTTCAGTTACTGCATAAAGTGAGTAACCTTTTCGTAGGACTGGCTGCTCTACATAGCTCATGTTATAATAACTTCTGTTAAAATATAATCTTTCAATCAAAACCTCAAGATTAGAACGTAATTAAGCTGTCACTTCATGATCTTATTTCTGTAGCTTGCTTCCTTCTCACTACCTTCCCCTCTCCATTGTTTTTATTTATCCATGTTTTCAGTATACATTTATCACTAAATCCTGCAAACATAGACAAGTAATTCCACACATGTGAATTACCTTGTTGATTTCAGCAGGACTACCCTTTTAGCATAACTTCTCTGGTAGTAATTTGCATAATCAGAGTCTCAGTTAGAAAGTCAGAGACCCAGTTATTTTCTTTTTTTTTCAAAGCACCTAATAGACCTTTTGGTAACTATTAACAATAAGCAACATTTTAGTTTCTTTTTTAAAAAAGGTATTAAATCAATTGAAAAATTTGAGAGGAATAACTCTTAAACACTTGCTATAACATACTGTTTTACTAATGTTGGACATATCAATAAAGCATGTATCTTTAAGAAACACATTGTAGTGAGTCTTTCATGCATCATCAAGTAGATTTATAATGCAGAGAGCCCCAAAGCTCACTTCACATTTTTGACTGGTAAGTTTCTCACCTTACTAGATTAGTTTTACCCTGTATCTAGAAGGAATGTGCCTTTTTGCCTCAGTGACAGCTAAACACATTACAAAGACATAAAAGGCATATTTCTTTTTGCAGGGAACATCTGCAGCTCCATTACAACAGATCTTACTTTAAATTCCTTGGAGGTAGAATCCCAACCCAGTTAAGGGTTGCTTGGAGTAGCCATACCCATGCTGGATTGATTTAAATCAAAACAATTGAAATCACTGGGTTGAATACTGATATAAATCAGTGAGCAGGAAAGGAAATCTGTATTTAATTTTAATAAGGGCTGTCAATTGTGGTTAACGTGTGCTTTACTTAAAACAATTTTTTGACAAATAGTAATCACATACTAGAATACTGTACTCGGGGAGCAATGCTGTGTGCCTTTACTTCATCCTGTTGCACGCCTCTGGGGCAAGGGTTTCCCTCCTTCCTGCAGGGGTCCTGTTGCACCTTAGATATATATATAGTATGATGAGCTTTTGTGGACAAAATCCACTTCTTCAAATGAGCATGAGTGGAGGAAAAAGGGGGACTATCAGAATTATGACAGAAAAAGAAGGGAGAGGAAAGAAACAAAAATTACCTGTCAGTAGTAGTACAGGTGCTAATTAGGCTAATTAAGTTGGCTGGAAGTGTCCCATACTTAACTTTTGATGTCAATGATGTGTTAAATATAAGGCAGACTGGTTTTATAATGGGCTATCCAGTTAGTGTCTTGGTTAAATCCGAGGGAAACGGTGTGAAATATGCATATGAAGGTGAATTCTCCACTCTGTCTCTGTAGTTGTCTTGTGAATTGCTTTGTAGAAGAATGACTGCTTTTAAAATTCATTAGTGAGTGCCCAGGCAGGTTAAAATGCTCCCTTACAGGTTTGTGTATGTCATCGTTCCTGATATCTGAGTTAGGTACATATACCCTTTGTTGTAGAGACAGTCCAGTTTGCCCAGTATTAATGGCAGAAGGGTATTGCTGGTACTTGATAGCATACATTGTATTAGAGGATGTGCAGTTGTATGAACCTCTGATGTTATGGCTTACGTGGTTAGGTCCTGTGATGGTGTTGCTTGTATAGATTTGTGGACAGAGTTGGCAGTGGGCTTGATTGCAGGGGTAGGTCCCTGGGTGAGTGTGTCTGAGGTGTGATGTGTGGCAGCTAGAAAGAGTTTGCTTCCACTTAAGGGGTTGTTGATAGATGATGATTGGCCTGTCTCGGAAGGCCTGTGAAGAGTGGGGGATTGTTTTCCAGAATAGGTTGTAGATTGTTAATGATGCACTGGAGGGGTTTAAGCTGGGGGCTGTAGGTGATGGCTAGTGGTGTTCAGTTATTTTCCTGGTTTGTCCTGTAATGAAGAAGCAGATTCTTGGGTATGTCTCTGCTCTGTCAATCTGTTTCTTCACATCCCCACGTGGGTACTTTAAGTTTTAAGAATTCCTGATAAAGGTCTTGTTGGTGTTTGTCGCTTTGGGATTGGAGCAAATCCATTTGTATTATAGGGCCTGTCTGTAAACAATCAATTGTGTGATGTGTCGTGGATGGAAGCTAGTCATGTGGTATGAATAGTGGCCAGTAGATTTCTGGAATAAGATTGTGTTAATGAGGCCATCATGTAATTGTACTGTAGTGTCAAGGAAGTGGATCACCTGTGTGGATCACCCTGACAGTTAAGAATTTTTTCCTAATGTCCAACCTAAACCTCCCTTGCTGCAATTTAAGCCCATTGCTTCTTGTCCTATCGTCAGAGGTCAAGGAGAACAATTTTTCTCCCTCCTCCTTGTAACACCCTTTTAGATACTTGAAAAGTGCTCTTGTGTCCTTTCTCAGTCTTCTCTTTTTTCTAAACAAAAGAAACCCAATTCTTTCAGTCTTCCCTCATAGGTCATGTTTTCTAGACTTGAATCATTTTTTATGCTCTTCTCTAGACTTTCTCCAATTTCTCCACATCTTCTTGAAATGTGGCACTCAGAATTGGACCGAATACTCCAGCTTAGGCTGAATCAGCACAGAGTAGAGCGGAAGAATCACTTCACTTGAAGGTATAAGTTGTCCCCAAATTGGAAATGGTTGAAGACATAGCTCAGCCACCAGGTGTGCTGTGGCATTATCGGAGATCGTGTTTCTGTCATGTGCAATGTTGATGTAAACAGGTTCTACATCCATGGTGGCCAGGATTGTGTGTTCAGGAAGATTACAGATGTGCTGTAGTTTCCTCAGAAAGTCAATGGTGTCTTGAAGATAGCTAGGAGTGCTGGTAGCATAGGGTCTGAGGAGAGAGTCAACATAACCAGATAATCCTTCTGTAAGTGTGCTAATGCCTGATATGATGGGATGTCCGGGATTTCCAGATTTATGGCTCTTGGGTAGAAGATTTATGGCTCTTGGGTAAAATACTCCAGGTCAGGGACTTCGGGGTATGCTTTTGTATAGATGTGGTCTCAAGTTGTAGCGGGAGTTTCATGAGCAGATGTGCAGATGGTATAGTTTCTTTTGGTATTTCTCAGTGGGATAGGAGGAAAAAGGCCTGTAGAATGTGGTATTGGTGAGTTCTCTGGCAGTCTCCTGTTTGTAATCTGTCCTGTTCACGATGACTACAGCACTGCCTTTGTCAGCCTCTTTGATTATAATGTTAAAGTTGTTTTTGAGGCTGTGGTTAGCATTGCGTTCTGGATGGCTGAGGTTATAGGTCTCATGATGTTGTTTGTTCACAATGTCAATCTGTGCGTGTTTGCAGAAGTCTATACTCTCATTACTCCATCAGGAGGGGTCCACATAGGGGCCTTTCTCTTGTGGGGTTGTTCAGTGGTATGCTGGAAATATTCCTTCAGATGGAGGCATAAAAAATAGGCTTCCAGGTCATTGCAGAACTGAATCATATTTGGAAGCTTCCGGGGGTAGCTGAGTTAGTCTGTTTTTTACGGATAAACTTAAAAGACAACAAATGGTCTGGTAGCACTTTATGGACTAACAAAACATGTAGATGGTATCATGAGTTTTCGAAAGCTCATGATACCATCTACATGTTTTGTTAGTCTATAAAGTGCTACCAGACCATTTGTTGAAGCATATTTGTAAGGCTGGTGGGGCAGAAAGAGTCCCTGAGACAGGATAGACTCTTCTGTCGGTCTAAGAGTGTGGTTGGATAGATTGACAATGTTGTTAAGTGAATTGAGGGTACCAGAGTTGTTGTACCCTAAGGCATGTAGGAGGTTAGATAGTTTATTGTCGTTTTTCTTCTGTAGGGAAGTGAATTGAGGAATTGTTGTTGTATTGGATGCTGATTAGGTGGTTACTCCGTTTCTTTGAGAGTGTGTGGCATAATCTCTCACTGTAGTCTGTCAGGTATGTAGACTGTAATGTGTTTTTCACCTTAGGTCCATTGGGTATGATGTGCATCTATTTGTACTTGGATAGGAAGATAATGTCTCTTTGGATCTGTGGCGTTTCCTTATGCAGTTGATGGATTACTGGTCTATATGGCCCAATGCAGTACCTTGCATATTTAAAAAGCCTAAGAGGGGTAGCCAGACTGCTGCTCCTGTCTCTTTCCCCCTGCCTAATGGAGTAGCCAAGCTATTCTGGATCAGGAACCTTCCTCCTGTTTGTTGCATGGAGTGGGACGAGGAGGCTGATGTCAGGATATCCCTTTCCCCCTACCTATATATGTGGTCACTGCTTATCTGGGATTATGGGATGGGGGAGTCTCTCTGAAGTTGCTGCTGATAGGGTGTGTCACTGTCCAGGATGCTGTACTCCTTGGGCACTTCCTGAGCAGAAGTGCCTCTCCTGCTTTTTCTCCTCCTGCTACTCTTCTCTGCTGACATCCGCAGCTGTCAATGCTTTTATCCTGCCCTGCCTTTAAACTGCATCTGGCAAAGTTGCCTAGGACCTGGAATCTCTTGTCTGCTGCACAGAGCATGTGGGGAGGGTGATTTTGGGGTATTTCCATTCTCTTATCCATGTATCTAGTCTGCATTAAGCTGGGGTGGGGGAACGGGAAGCTTGTCTGCATTGCTGCCTTTGGGTCAGGAGTAGAAGCTGTCAGCTGCTGCTGAATAAGCATTAGAGAGACAGCACACTGAAAACGCTCATTCTCCCAGCACAGACACACATAACTTCTCCCCCAAGATTAAAAAAAAAACCTGAAATAAATAGAACGTGGTGTTGTTTAATAGTGTATTAAAACTCCAATTAATCACAACCATTTTAAAATCTTGCAATTAATCACTTTTTAAATAATTTTACTGCCCTGATTTTAATCATTGTTTGCATTCGTATTTTTTAGTTACTTTCCCCCAAAAAGATGTAATCTCATTGTTATAACCATTACAGTGTAGATTTGTAGCTAAATATAGCCTTTACACTAATTTGATGTCTTTTTTTAGCTAATTGGGGAATGCACTATATCTATACAAATTTATTTAGGCAATTATTTAGCTGTATGTAAATGTATTCAGGTTCTTTCTTAGAAAATGGTGATTGTTTAATTTTTATTTACTAGATGATTTATTACTTATTTGTGATTTGTGTCAAGCTCTATGTGGATGGAAATGAAAATTAAATTAATATACACAACAGCATTTTGAGGCAATTTTTATTCAATATTTTAAACCTGTTGGACACAAGTAAAAAGTTTATGAAAAGTACACCACAACATATTCCACATTTAAAAATTTATAATGTGATTTATTTTAAAAAAGTATAATTACTGAACTGAATTGTTTTTCTAAGTTGTATTGTTTCTGTCTCTAATGTTTCCAGTTTTTACAGTTGTAGATTTCATTCTCAAACCTAATTTTTTATTCATAGATTAGAAGAGAAAAATATGCTTTTCTGCTTTTTCAGTTCCACTTTGTTTCTTAGGTTTGGCTTTGGTTATGCTAGAGAGCTTACAGCAGTACAGCTACATTAGTGCAGTGCTGGTGCTATAAGTTCTGCCAGTGTTGCCGTAGTGAGCTGACAATAGAGATCTCTTTGTTGGCTTAATTACTCCATCCTCTGTGACTGGTGGTAGCTGTGTCAGTGGGAGAACACCCACTGACATAGTGTTGTCTATGCTGGCTCTGAAATCAATACAATTCACTCATGATGGTGGGTAATTCACACCTCTGAGCAACATAAGTTAAGATGACTTAACCTGGACATTAGTCATAGCCTTTGAATGAGCTTGTTATGGAACTTGAACCAGTTGAATACATTGAAATGAACAAGATAATGTCTCTAAACTTGCAGAAGAAGCAACTGCTGCCAAAAGGTAGTTTAGTTTTATATCAAACACTGGTTCTAGCTGCTTAGCTAGAGACTTCCACTGCTTCAGTGCTTTGACTTTGTTTAAAATATTGGTAGCAAACACGTGCTGCTTATTGTTTTTTTTTAAATTAAGTTAGTTGGCAGAAAAAGCAAACAGAACATGCTTGCCATCAGGTGGCCATGTCACACCTGCTGTATGGACTGAACCCTGCTCATGTCACATGTCAGCCATGCCATGTCTGCCAGGTCAATAGGGCCATGCCCCACTGCTTCCTTCCTTTCCATGCAGTCAGACTTAGAAAGACAAGGTCAGACACGGAGGAACAAGTAAGGATTCCTTATGGTCTACTGTTTATTTTCACCATTTCCACTGCCCACATTAATAGTGTGTAGGTCCACTCATGTGGCACTTTGTCTTGGTCAGCGGTGGGATTCAGTAACCCACTAGCAGTGCCATGTGGATATTAGTATAGTACTGCCTAGCTTGTGAATCCAGTAAGCCAAAGGGCTGCACCTTTTTTCTCCTTCCTTTTCTTGAAGCAGGGGCTTAGAGGAGTATCAGAAAAGTTCAAGAAACCCACTTAAGGATCATCTCAGAGTAAACTTATATAGAATCGTAGAACATTAGAAATGGAAGGGACCTTGGGAGGTCATCGAGTCCAGTCCCCTGCCCTCACGGCATAGCAGCCTGGGAGATTCTCCCTTCAGATATATTATTTTACCAGATGACATAGGAGGCTACTCTTTCTGTGTTATATAAATGAAGGGAGAAACTCAGTGGCTGGACACTTAAGGTTAATTTGTCTTCCACAAAACCGTAAATAAATCTAAAAACTGGAAAGGAAAGAAAAAAGAATCAGGGAAAAACATGACTATTTCGGGCCACAGTGGTCAATCTGCAATTTCCTCCAAAATTTCTACATTTTCCTTAGAGATAGAGAAAATTTCTAAGGTTTGGTTTTCCCAATAAAATAGAGAGTGCGCAAAGTGAGAGATGCAGAACTTTCTGCTTCTTCTGGCTTTCCATAATGCATATCTTCCCAAGAAAAAGACTCTAACTGCAAGAATGGGCCCAGAAAGTGCATAGAGGTTACTCATGTTGATTTTCCTAGAAACTTTTTTTTTTTCCCTGAGCTGGGGCTAGAACCCAAAGAGAAGCGACCCTAAACGTGTGTGTGTGTTGTGGTATGGTGTGTGTAGTGGTGCTGCTGAAAGGAAAAATTGGGAAGATGTGCCAAAGAAGAAAATTTAGTTCACTGATAAGGAAAATACACTATGATTTATCTTCCCAAAAGTTGATGCAACTCTCATGACTGGTTAAAGAAGAGACAAGCTTTTAAATAAAAATAATAATAACCGAAACCTCTTAAAAACTTTTCATCTGCTTTCTACATATCTTGTGCCGGTGCCAGGCATGTATTGCCATAGTCCCTATTTCACTGAAGATGAGACGATCCTCTAGATTGGGAGCTTTCTTTAAACCAATGTAAAAAATCATTTAAAAATACATTTAAAAAAATCTAGGGAAGCTTTGTAGCTCAAAAGGAAACAGACTCTTTTGGTCCAGGTAAGGGTTACAGGAGGAGCACATCTGACTAGTTGATTGAATATACCAAATACAGTAAACTTCTGATAGTCCGGCACCTTTGGGACCCGGGGGTGCCGGATTATTGGATATGCCGGAGTACCGGAAGGGGGGCTATGAAGGGTCTGGGGGCGGGGAGGGTCGGCGGGGAACTGCGCAGCATTGGCAGCACTCCAGCTGCTCTGCCCCCGGCTTCCCCAAGTCCGCTGCTGCTGAAACTGACCAGCGGCGGACTTGGGGAAGCCGGGGGCAGAGCAGCTCCAATTGTCCGCTTGGCCAGAGCACTTCCGGGATCCAGTTGGTGCCGGACTATCAGGAGTGCCGGACCACTGGATGCCGAACAACTGGAGTTTTACTGTAGCATGAGAAACAGAGAACATACTGTAGGAAAACCCTCTGCAGCTTTCAAGCGAGTATGACTAAAGGTAAGATGCCCTGATCATCATAGCACACTGTTCCTCAAACAGGCTTGTAAAACAGCACTTAAACAGCCCCAGATTCTTTTTTGTAATAGCATGAATTTCTTAACACTACCAAGAGCCAAATATATTCATGCAGTCAGTATTACTTTCGGAGTTTCATAGAAATCAACTTCCATTGGAGTTTATTTCTATGAGAGTATAGCATTTAGAAACACAAGACACAGTATCTTTTGTTCTCTAATAGCATCTTTCTGAGCTCTGATGTCTTGAATAAATGTACCTATTTTTTTTTCACCACCAGTGGTATCAGATTCCACATGCCCTCTCCAGAAGCTTCTTAATTGATCTCACAGAACCCATCATTCCTATCCTCTCTTTCATTGCCTTGTAAGAAATACTCTGAAGGTCCCACAGTAAGGCTACGTCTAGACTGTAAGCCTCTTTCGAAAGAGGATTTTTCAAAAGATACTTTCAAAAAAAGCCTCCTTTGAAAAAGAGCATCTAGACTACAACCAGTACTTTCGAAAAAGAAAGCTGCTTTTTCGAAAGAGAGCACCCAGGCAGTCTGGATGCTCTCTTTCGAAAAAGCATAGTTTGCATTACATAGCGCCTTTTTTCAAAAGAACGCTTTCGAAAAAAGGCGTTCTGCCTCGTAAAATGAGGTTTTCCGCAGTCGAAAAAACTGCCGTGTTCTTTCGATTTACTTTAGAAAGAAAACGCCAGTAGTCTAGAAACAAGCGAAGTTTTTTTAAAAAAAAAAGGCTACTTTAAAAAAAAACAAAACCCCAAAACCTGTAGTCTAGACCCACCCAAAGGTATAGGTTGTTGAAGAAAATCTGTGCTAGTTTCAACAGAAGTGAATATCACTTGTGGAAATGATTCATCCAACGTTAATGGAAGAACAGAGTTCCAGTATAGTATCAGTTAGCTTAAGTGTAGAGAAATTATATTGACTGCAAGAGCTGTAACTTCAGGCCTGATTAGTTAATATGTACTGCAATGGCTTTTGTCGACAAAGAAGGAGGTACTAGATCTTCAGTCTGGCTATGTGTGTCTAATCTTGTTTGTTCCTGGGCGAAGAGGAAGAACAAAATATGTATTCTTAAATATTTCATGTAAAGAAGAAGAAAAGCCATGACTTTTCTTTCTGTTCATCACAATGATGACAACAATAAGAAGGAAGATGTGAATCAGGTGCTTCGCTTTGTCCAGCGAGGTTGTGGTTCAATTCATTTGGACTGTTAAGGCTCTTCTAGAAGAAAGGCATGTTCCCAAGTTCAAAATTCTCCACCAGGGCACAGAAAAAAATAAATGTAACAGAAAATTTAAACTGTACCCTTTAAAATAGTCAGCAAACATGAGAAGTAATGAGAGCTCCCTCCAGCAGGCCAGATCTCATATTAAATGATATGATTAACTATCTTTTTATCCCTTATCAGAAGTACACACAATTTTTTTTCCTTTCAAGGTTGTCATTCTGGTTGCAGTCAATAAAGGATAAATTTATGACGCTATGGTCTTACTGGGAATGAATAGCATTGTCAACACTTTCTTCAGGGCCATGTTTTCTATTGAGAAGTTCAAGCAACTATAGACTAGGTCCAACTCTGCTTAGCTCATGAGATATGTTGAAAATTGCAGCACCAAGGGGCACTTGCTCTTTAATCTAGTTATAAACTGTAATGGAATCCAGAAGATGAAGCAAAACTAGCAAAGGAAGAGTGTTCAGTTTTTATTACTACATATGTGCAGAACCTATTGAGACTCAGAATTTGATACATAGATCTGTGACTACTGTTAGAGCTTTTGCTAAGCACAGTCTTTTATTGCAAATCTTAGTCTACATAGATAATGAAATAAAAATGGGGTAATGTGACATACAGAACTACAGTAGTATAAAAATAGTTTTATTCAGCAATAGATATGAACGAATAAGATTTAAAATTTAATAACACCAGTACTCTTAGAATTTGATGAATGATGGGGTTAAAAAGATGGAGAAAGCTGCTTTTAAATTAAAATATTTGGAAAACAAGAATTAAAAACAGTGGATGTGGTATAGCTGTCATTTTTTTCTATCCTTTGGTGAAAGGAACATGTCAATATGTTGAGTAAAGACAGGAGATGCTATTACTTAGTTTGTATTTCATGACCATCATAACTCTATGAAACTTGAATTATGAAGATTTTCTGCCACTAATCTTCAGTGATGTTTTATATACATTTGTGTCTTCCACTTGATGAGCTCATGCTTTGTGGTGTTGTGAAAAACCATTTAGATAGCAGCATATTGTGTTATATAATTGTAATGTGTATGGTGTTTGGAAATGTTTCTTGGAAGATGTTGTCATCTATGCACTTTTATATTCACCTGCAGAAGGTACAGAATGATGTAGTGTTTTATAGTTAATTGATTAAACATTCAGTTCATAATTCAGATATCTTTACTTTACAATCCAGACTATATTACAATCAGGAACAATTATGCTGAAAGTTTCACAAATAAGCAGGCAATTAAATACAAAATATGGGAGTTCTCTTAAACTAATTATCTCAAATTAATATTTTTGATCAATAAGGTAATTAAATTATAATCTTATAAAGCCATTAGAACTATAATAGTTATTAAATAGGACTTGAAATAGTGTTTTTACTTTAGCCTATTGGAAAATGTTAATTACTGTACTGTACTGGGGAGAGGCAATAAGTATGTTTTTTGTCTAATATTTTATTGTGCAAAGTCTACTTGAATCTTTAATTTTCCTGACTGAAGCTACTGCAGAACATGTTGATGGCAGGCTCTCCCTTTTTTTCTGCTAATAAAAAAAGGGTGCGTCCATCTAAAAGATGTATTTTGAAATTCTTCTTTTGCTTTAAGTAACATATTTTTCTGAAATAGTGTGGCTGTAAATTAAACTGCTATTTAAATAGAATTTGCCAATCTGCCAGATGTTTTCATCTATTCGTTGAAGTTAATGGAATTTTATTTTTATTTTCCTGATATTTCCTCCTTATCAGTCTGTGGGCCTTTTTAGGCGTGTAAGTGTCTGATCGTGTGTGTCTGCATGTGCATTATGGGCATTCAAAAAAGCCTACCCAATCTTTTTCATTTGAAGATTTAATTTGGATCCCTATTGGGCTGCTTGGAGACCTCATCATTAGTGGCCTCTACCCACTTCATATTTGAATCACCATCTCTTGTACCATGAGTTCAATGCTGTCAGCAACCTCTGGTATGGTTTCTTAATTCCTGCCACCTCAGACTCCTAATGACTAACAGCATCATTCTTCCGATCTTATGTCAGTTGCTATTTCTTCATCTTTCTCTGACTGTACTGTAGTTCAGTTTACTCGATCTTATTCAGAAAACTACAATACATTTATAGAAATACTCAGAAAAATTGGTGAAATATTCTCAGAGTTGATGCACAAAAAATGTGCAAGGTAATAAACATTTTGCACACCTCATTACAAGTGAGACTGGCTGTGCTAGTTGACAAAAATCTGTAAAACTGCTAATGCAGTTGTGCCACACAAGACTGTACGTGTGAAGTGTATGGAATAACAGTCCTCTCCAAAAGAAAATGTGCACAAGTGACTAAACGTAATAGGGAAGAAGAGCTACACCTTTGCCAACCTTTAGCTAAAGATTGGCATCTATCAGGCACACCTGATGATTACATGATCACAATCATAAATGATTGTGAATAAGGTTTCAAGTTTGTTTTGGAGGTCTGGAAAAGCATGGATTCCATGACTTCTTGGGACTTTTGTGACTTTTGCAGTGGCTGGTGCAGTTGGGTCCAGGGCTGCTTCTCTGGTAATTCCTAGGTCAGCCACACCAGCTGCTGCTGGAGCAGTCTTGAGCCGCCACACGCTTCTCCCCCGGCAGCAACAGGAGCTTAGGTGTGGGAGGTGGACTCAGGGCTGGGGGTTGAGGTAAGGGAAGGGACAAGTGCTCTGGGTGGTGCTTAGCTTGGAGTTTCCTGGAAGTGTTGACATGTGCCTCCCACATCTCCCAGGGCAGGGGTGGGGAGCGTCAGGCCCAGGGGCCAAGTGCGGCCCCCGTCTTGCCTAGATCCATCTCCCAAGGCTCAGGGCTCCCCTGCCAGCATTGAGGAGCCTGTGCCTACTGTAGGACTGGAGCACACAAAATCTACTAACTTGGGCCCCACTAGGCTCTGGTGTGCAAGGAGAATGTGGGGAGTGTCTGTAGTATTTGTCTTGGTCTGTCGATTGCAAATTTTAGTTTAGAATGTGATTAATAGTTACAGCTAGAAAGAAGCCCATAGAAATACAAATATATTTCATGACGAAGCATTCACAATATAGAGTGTAGTGTATAGTGTAATCACGATCCAATACTCATTTGAGTGGGTATGAGGTCCGTCATCAAGCTCTGTGAGCAGCTATTTCCTACTTCTTAGTTTAATATAGAATTCCTTAGAAACATGCTATCCTCTGTGAAATGAAAAAGTAAGAAGAAATTGATCAGCGTCTAAAGGATTCAGAAGCTGAAATAATGGACTGCTTCTTTTCACAAATTAAAACCTTCTCTAAATAATATAGCAATTTTAAAAATTAAAATGTATCTGTGTAGTTCTAAAATATAAACTTTAAAGCATCAGGCAAATTCAGTTATAACATATTTTAAGAATTCTGGTAGTTAAATTGAAGCATTTAATATAGATTTTTGGTAAGAAGATATTTCCCAAATACTGTATTGAGAAGAATGATGATCTTTAGTTATGAACTGAAAATCTGGGCTAAGATGTTGAAAAATGGTTGGCTAAGATTAGATTCTTAAGTTTGTAGTTAAGCAGCTAAATGAATGAATTGTTTTTCAAAACTAAATAGTTCTAAAGAAGTCTTGTCTTGGAAAAGATTGTGGCAAAAGTCCTTTCTGTCTTTTGAAGACAGTGGGAGCTGCTAAATTCCTATAATTTTAGAAATACAAACAACTTACATATGTTAATATTGATTAGTAACCTAATTGTACTCACCCAAGTAACATACTGGCTTCAGAAACATTTACAACATCCAGTGGGTGTACTACTTTAATATCTGGACTCTCGAAGAATGTCCTGTTGGAGGCCAAAAAACATTGTTCATAAAATAATTCCAATTATTTTTTGTCTGTGAATAAATTAGTTTTGTAAATTGTGTAAGAAAGTAGAGTGAAAATTAGGTAACATGTCTTTTTTGAAGATAGCGTAAAGTGTGTTAGAAAATATAATCTGAGCATTCTTTTTCCCTGATGAAATAAAAATATGCTAAAAGCACATATCTTTGATCTGGTTACTCTCAAGCTTTGTGGAAGATCTTCTGATTGTAAAGTGGCTGTAAATTAAATGAATAAATATCATTCACTCCCATGTGTGGAAAACAGACAATATGTTTATTAGCATGCACTTTGAAAAATATGAACAACAATTTGAGATGCTCTCATTTTCAAATAGTTTTCTTTTATCCAAAAAGTAGGATAATGTTTAAGTATTTGAGTTTATACAAAAGCATGAGACAGTTACTGTGAGAATGAGTTTTGGATATTTTAAATTTCTTCTACAATGGTAGATTAAGAAGAAATATGTGATATATACAATTACATAATACTTAGTCTTTTGAACAGCAACATTTCACTGGAGCTGAAGTAATCACTTGGAGGGCAGATGTAACTAAAAATAGAATAGGATCACATCTGAAATAAGCCTATGTGACAGTACAATAATGTATAGAAGTCCCATGCTACCCGAAAGGGGGGGAAATAATTAAATAGCCTGTAAGAGTTCATGATTAAAAAAAAACCCAGACACCTCCCTCTCTCCCCCAAAAAGCCCAAATCCACCACTACTACTTCTATATTGTAGTTTAATAAAAAGGAAGTTTTTGTTCTTGTTTTGTTTTTTGCTTATTTAGGTTACTTTTGTGATTTTTTTTTTTTTTTTTTAATGAAAGTCTCCATATGCAATTAACCATCTAAAATTTCACAAGAGTAATTAGTTGTTATGATTCACTGCTTGTTTGGGAGACAATACAGTAGCCATTAAAAAAAAAAAGTTACTGCTGGTTAAACGTCTGTTAACCAGGGCTCCCTGGTCTGGCAATGGACCACTGATGTTCCAGGACCAGAGCCCCGGTGGAAGCCTGGCAGCTGACCTGCTCGCTACAACCCAGTGGGGCTGCCCAGCAGGACCAGGAGAATGGCCCACCACAGTGGGGCTGCCTGACATGTCCAGGAGCTCAGCACACTGCAGCGGGACTGCTCAGTGGGCCCAGGAGCCTAGCGTGGCCAGGAGCTCAGCACACTGCAGCGGGGCTGCCTGGTGGTGCCTGGAGACCGGCATGCTGCAGTAGGGCTGCCTGGCAGGGCCAGGAGCCTGGTGTGTAGGGAGCTGGGCTGCCTAGTGTAGCAGGAAAGTGGGGGACTGGCAGGGCAGTGGGGCTGGCGAGAGAGGGAGCGGCTAGGAGGTTGGTGGATGGTCCAAGGCTGTGGGGCGGCTGTTGCAGGGGGGCCAGCTATGACCCCCGGCAAAAACCCTCATCAGGGACCAGTCAGGTCCCTGGGGTGCTGGACCAGGGAGGTCCAACCTGTACAGTAGTGTATTTGCTGTTTGGATGAGTTTGAGGTAAGAGCCTTTTTTTCTCTTGTGAAAAATAAGATTGCAGCCAGAAGTACAGTACCTGAAACTAGTTCAAGCAAAACTTTTTTGGAGAATTGATATTTAGTACAATTTAATGCATTTGTGTCATGATTTAGAAATGCATGAAAAATTTGTGAGAAACAGGTATAAACGAAAAATTCTATTCATAAAATCGTTTGCATAACTGAGATTTTTGTGAACAAATATATAATTTGAATGACATGCTTTTAGGATATTTACATACATTACAGTCAGTCTAGTGCTAGAGTATGTTTCTTCACCTGGTGCAAACTGTATATATAGCATCTGCAGCCCTGATGCAAATGACCTCATTACAGCTGTTCCCAGTGCAAACCTTCTCAGCACTAAAGCAGTTCTTGGAACCAACCCATCTATTTGTAATTGTTTTGCCAGAGTGATCACCTCTGTCTACAGCAGAGTGTCATCTAAAGTATCATTGTTAGAGGACTGGAGAGACTCCATTCAACTGTAGATGCTTCTGAGTTACTTGGGAGAGGCATCTTTGCACCCTTTTTGCTTCACCCTAAAATAGTCATCTCACCCCATTTTATTGTGTTTTATTTAGTGTTGTAATGCATGTTTGGATTCCACATTTTCCTGCTTTTCAGGGAGCTGTAGTTGGGCCTGCCTGGACAGTCTATGAAACCATTACAGCGTGTGTGTATCTTGAGACATAGAGGATTAAGAGTTTCTCTGTGCGGAGAGGTTAGAGACTCTGAACAGAGGAAAAGTTCACCTGCCTGTAACTGGTACTACTTGCCTTACCATCCAGCAGGGAGTGACGGCTTGTTTACTTTACTTGCTTGACTCCAGCCTATGATCATATCTAATCATTCCTATGGTCTAATTGTCCAAGCATGCAATACTAGATTTTGAAATATTCTAGAAGGCTAGCTTTTAAAATTCTCATACTTGAATTAAATGTGCTAGGGCATGGCAGGTCAAACATCTAATGACTATTGTTTTAGACTAAACTGTAAAAGACAATACTGCAATAGCTATACACAGTCTAAGTTTTTATGTTCTGAAACATAAAAACTAAAAGCATTCTTTATAAAACAGTAAAAGTTTTAGCTCCTATCACATCAATCCAATGATAGCATATTGGTGAAGGTGGCATTGATGAAAATATATGCCTTTATTGACCACTAAGTAGATAGAAATGGTTATGAATTACAGTAATAAATGAAAAATTACCACACTAAGAAACTTAAAAAGTAACCTGCACCTTAGAATTTGTTACAGTTTAGAAATGAGTCATTATCCAAATCTCAAGAGTCAGGAATTTACGGGAAGGAGTAAAAGTTTTACACCAAAAATGTAATAAATAGCCCATTTAAAGTTGTTATAATTTATAAATTAATTGCCTAGCTAGTTAATTATTAAGACATCCAAGCTGTACTTAGAGTGCTATAACTCGTATTTTTGCATATAAATTAAAGATTAATCTCTCTTTTGAATATGAATCTCAGCTTAATCATAACTAAGGAGATTGTGTAATACATTTTACATATTATGGAGGTGATATAGCATCTCTTACATCAACAGATTCCTTAAATGTATCCATTTAGAACAGCATATAAGCATGTGCAACTAAGTACGTATTGAAGTCCTATGGACTTAAGGGGCATCCTGAGTTGTGTTGGTATCCTAAACTGTGTCAAAGACTTAATAGTTTTTAAATTAATGTGGAGATTTTATTAATATGTGTGGAATTGGATAATATACTCACATAATTCTTTTATAAATATGCTTTTTTCAGGGTGTAGTGATCAGTCTCACTTGTTCTTCTGTTGGGCCTATCAACTTCTAATAATAAATGTTAAACTATTATCCACAAAAATGTAGTAATACTATTAGTAATTTTAAGTTACAAACAGTAATTTCACATGAGCATCTTTCATTGCCTTTCAGAAATTGAAAATCCCGGCCTAAGTGTTCAAAACAGTATCTATGGTGTTTGCTTGACTGTTAGTATATTTTGTGTGTGAGGAAGATTGGCATATGGTATAGTTTGAAAATGGGTCTGTCCAGCACACTCAGAATTAACACTTACATAACACCTAAACTATGCTAGCTACTTTAGATACAAAAGTTCCCAACTCCAAGGAGGTATAAACTTTCAGAGTACCAGATGATAGATCAGAAATAGAAGCGACAAGAGAGGAAAATAATATAACAAAGGAATTGGTTGCTCTTTGGCATATGTCTTGTAAACGGCACAACTTGTGTCATTTGTATTTAAATCTATATATTAATTTTCTCATTATTTCTGTAATTCCATTAGTCAAGTTATCTTCATTAACCTGTTCAGCCTTGGCTACCCAATTTAAAAAAAAAAAGTCTATTCTGTCTTCTTTCTGCTCTGCTTTCTACCCCAGGTCAATATGAATCTCAGATTTTACCCAGAGATGCTGTCAGCCAATCCTTAGTAAGTTAACTAAAGATTTATTAACATGAGAAAGTAAGACAGTTACAAATATTGAATAGATCATATACATAAAATTATTACAAAGGCCTTATTTCAGGTATGTAGCAGTGCTGGAATAGACTGCTTTATCAAAGTCTTTTTGGTAACTTCTAAAAGATTGAAAGTTCGTCAGTCCATGGTCAAGATGCTCCTTTTTGCTGCAAATCTACAGTCCAAAGAATTGCAGTAAGAGGCAACATGGCAATGTTTTAGGTGTCTTTTATTGTCCTCTGCCAGGTGCATGAAATACTACTTACCCAAGATGGAGTCCAGGTTCACATGCTCATATCATATGCTCTTACATATTTTGATGAATCACAGAATGTAGCCATTGGTGCTTTACTGCCTGACAAATCCTCAGGAAGAGCTATTGGGCAGGATGAGTATTTTCAATACTAGTTGTGTGTCCTTGATGGGCTGTCAATATACAGTGTGTAGCTCAGGAATATAATTCAGATTTAAGATATAAGTACATAGCAATATTCATAATTTCAGATACAAATATATGGAAAAAATGGGGCAATGATTTAGAAAATCCTAACTTCCATTGACACCTTACATGAGGTAGTTTGTGTAAGATTTATGGAAATTGCGTAGCAGTGCTAACAACAATGATATAAATGGTCACCTTTTGTATGAACAGCATCATTTGTGAGATAAAAGTAATATCTATCCTTTGCTTCCTTCTGCTGGCATTAAAAAGGATGGGAGCGGAATTCCCATGAAGAATTATCCTGTAAGTTTACAGTAGTTTATATATAGTAAACACATAATTCCAAGTTCCTTTTTGGCATGTTTTCTTTTAGAGAATTTTAAAATTCTGTATTAAAGTAAATATTTCCGACCATGGATACGTTGTTTTATATATAGCTATAAAATCTTGCTAGAGGATTTTTCTGTATGAAATTCCAGAGGAAATTGTTACACTATTTTCAGTCTTTATTATTGATTTAAACACTTGCTAATTTTTTTTGACTGCTGACTTTCTGCTGGTCAGCGTGGGCTAACTCTACACCTAATGAAGATATTGATAAATATAGCGTTGTTGTTTTTTTTAACCAGCAGGTGGTGGCAGAAAACACAAACACTTTTATTATTTCTCTATTAGAGTTATTTGTTCAAGCAATCTAGTTTAAGAGATTATGTAATAAAGACTGAACACAATGAAGGAATTGAACTATTAAAAAAAACAAAACAAACAGCCTGTGGAAAATAAAAGATCCTGTGCATAGACGGACAAGCCAGAGTCATACTGGCCCATTTTTCCTAAATAGTCATTTACCATGGAGCTGTTTTCATTCCAATGCCATGTCTTCAATGCATAATGATAATTCAGAAGTATACCTACCCAATCATAAATGTGACATTTTCATTTGTGCTGTTAATTTTTTAATGCAGATGACAGTGTACACATTGTGTCTAAGCTAATGGACTGGTTAAAATCAATATAGAGGACCTGGATCTCTGTTGTGGCTCTTTTGGAGACAATCATTTGGTTGCAAAATGTAATACTTTTACTGCAATAGAGCAAAGGGGTAATTCCAGATGAAACAACAGTGGTGATTGTTTTTGCATCGCTTCCTGATACGAAAATATGTATGAAGTGCTATTTTATTAATAATAAAATATGGCAGTTTTTTTGGAAAAAAATAATTTGTTAGTGAGGACTTTCTTTGTACTCTGTAAAATTTTCAAAAGCGCCTAAATGACTAAAGTCAAATTGGAAGTTATTTTCCTTCATGAAAATAAGATTTTGTGGAAAAAAAGCAAAGCCAATATGTCTTTCATTGTTATAGTGCCTTTAAACAATTACTTATTATTTCTGTTACGGTAGTGCACGGACTCTCCACTTAGGATTGTAGATTCCTTTTGCTTGGTGACATAAAAATACATGAAAAAAAGAGCTTATGCTCTAGATCAGTCGTTCCCAACCTTTTCCAGATGGGGACTCATTTTGACAATTCAGGAAGACTTGGTGACCCAAGGCACTTAAACACGGGGCAGGGGGGAAGGGGGAGGGAAGTGCCGTAACTAGCTAATTTTGCACCTAAGGCAAGAATATACATAAGAACATAAGAACGGCCGTACCGGGTCAGACCAAAGGTCCATCTAGCCCAGTATCCTGTCTGCCGACAGTGGCCAGCACCAGGTGCCCCAGAGGGGGGGGTGGACCGAAGACAATGATCAAGCGATTTGTCTCCTGCCATCCCTCTCCAGCCTCTGACAAACAGAGGCCAAGGACACCATTTTATCCCCTGGCTAATAGCCTTTTATGGACCTAACCTCCATGAAATTATCTAGCTTCTCTTTAAACTCTGTTATAGTCCCAGCCTTCACAGCCTCCTCCGGCAAGGAGTTCCACAGGCTGACTACGCTGTGTGAAGAAGAACTTTCTTTTATTAGTTTTAAACCTGCTACCCATTAATTTCATTTGGTGTCCTCTAGTTCTTCTATTTAGGGAACTAATAAATAACTTTTCTTTATCGGCCCTCTCCACACCACTCATGATTTTATACACCTCTATCATATCCCCCCTCAGTCTCCTCTTTTCTAAACTGAAAAGTCCCAGTCGCTTTAACCTCTCCTCATACGGGACCCGTTCCAAACCCTTAATCATTTTAGTTGCCCTTTTCTGAACCCTTTCCAAGGCCAAAATATCTTTTTTGAGGTGAGAGACCACATCTGTACACAGTATTCAAGATGTGGGCGGACCATAGTTTTATACAGGGGCAGTAAGATATTCTGGGTCTTATTTTCTATCCCTTTCTTAATAATACCTAGCATCCTATTTGCCTTTTTGACCGCCGCGCTGTGTGGAAGTTTTCAGAGAACTGTCCACGATAACTCCAAGATCTCTTTCCTGATTTATCGTAGCCAAATTAGCCCCATCATACTGTGTATAGTTGGGGTTATTTTTCCCGATGTGCATTACTTTGCACTTATCCACATTAAATTTCATTTGCCATTTTGTTGCCCAATCGCTCAGTTTGGTGAGATCTTCTTGGAGTCCCTTACAGTCTGCTTCTGTCTTGACTATCCTAAACAGTTTGGTATCATCCATAAACTTTACCACCTCACCGCTTACCCCTTTCTCCAGATCATTTATGAATAAGTTGAACAGGATTGGTCCTAGGACTGACCCTTGAGGGACACTAGTTACCCCTCTCCATTCTGAAAATTTACCATTTATTCCTACCCTTTGTTTCCTGTCTTTTAACCAGTTCTCAATCCAAGAAAGGACCTTCCCTCTTATCCCATGGCCATGTAATTTACACAAGAGCCTTTGGTGAGGGACCTTGTCAAAGGCTTTCTGGAAATCTAAGTATACTATATCTACTGGATCCCCCTTGTCAGCATGTTTGTTAACCCCTTCAAAGAACTCTAATAGATTAGTAAGACAGGATTTCCCTTTACAGAAACCATGTTGACTTTTGTCCAACAAATTATGTTCTTCTACATGCTTCACAATTTTATTCTTTACTATTGTTTCGACTAATTTGCCTGGTACGAAGTTAGACTTACCGGTCTGTAATTGCCGGATCGCCTCTAGAGCCCTTTTTAAATATTGGTGTCACGTTGGCTACCTTCCAGTCATTAGGTGGAAGCCGATTTAAGGGATAGGTTACAAACCACAGATAATAGTTCAGCAATTTCCCATTTGAGTTCTTTTAGAACCCTTGGATGAATGCCATCCGGTCCCGGAGATTTGTTAACATTAAGTTTTTCTATTTGTTCCAAAACCTCCTCTAATGACACTTCAATCCGGGACAGTTCCTCAGATTCATTACCCACAAAGGACGGTGCAGATTTGGGAATTTCCCCAACGTCCTCAGCCGTGAAGACTGAAGCAAAGAAATCATTTAGTTTCTCCGCAATGGCTTTATCGTCCTTGATTGCGCCTTTTATAGTTCGATCGTCTAGGGACCCACAGGTTTTTAGCAGGCTTCCTGCTTCTAATGTACTTAAAAACATTTTGTTATTTCTTTTGAGTTTTTGGCTAGCTCTTCCTCAAAATCTTCTTTTGCTTTTCTTATTACATTTTACACTTGATTTGACAGTGTTTATGTTCCTTTCTATTTATCTCACTAGGATTGGACTTCCACTTCTTAAAAGATGCCTTTTGTCCCTCACTGCTTCTTTTACATGGTGGTTAAGCCACGGTGACTCTTTTAGGTCTCTTGCTATGTTTTTAATTTGGGGTATACATTTAAGTTGGGCCTCTATTATGGTGTCTTTAAAAGTTTCCATGCAGCTTGCAGGGATTTGGCTCTAGTCACTGTGCCTTTTAATTTCTGTTTAACTAACCTCCTCATTTTGTGTAATTCCCCTTTTTGAAATTAAATGCCAGGGTGCTGGTCTGCTGAGAGTTCTTCCCACCACAGGAATGTTGAATGTTATTATATTATGGTCACTATTCCCAAGCGGTCCTGTAACGGTTATTTCCTGGACCCGATCCTGCGCTCCACTCAGGACTAAATCGAATTGCCTCTCCTTGTGGGTTCCTGCACCAGCTGCTCCAAGAAGCAGTCATTTAAGCCATTGAGAAATTTTATCTCCTTCTCTTCCTGAGGTGACATGTATCCAGTCAATATGGGGGTAATTAAAATCCCCCATTATTATAGAGTTCTTTGTTTTGGTAGCCTCTCTAATCTCCCTCAGCATTTCAATGTCAGTATCCCTGTCCTGGTCAGGTGGTGGTAATATATCCCTACTGCTAATTTCTTATTTTTGGAGCATGGAATTACTATCCATAGCGATTCTATTGAACATGTTGATTCATTTAATATTTTTATTTCATTTGATTCTACATTATCTTTCACATACAGTGCCACTCCACCCACCCGGCCTGCTCTATCCTTTGGTATATTTTATATCCCGGTATGATTGTGTCCCACAGATTTTCCTCATTCCACCAGGTTTCAGTGATGCCTATTATGTCAATCTCCTCATTTAATACTAGGTACTCTAGTTCACCCATCTTATTAGTCAGACTCCTAGCATTTGTGTAGAAGCACTTTGAAAAATTTGCCACTGCTTGTTGTCTGCCCTTCCTGATGCATTGGATTCCTTTGTACGTGGTTGTTTGTCTGCTCTGGCCCATGGTTTGCCCTCTCCCCTCCTCTCTTTCTGACTACGGCTTAGAGAATCTCTATCAATGGATTCTCCTCTAAGAGAATTCTCCCTCCGATTTACGTGCATCTCCACACCAATCGGCTTTCCCCCATCTCTGTTTAAAAACTGCTCTACGGCCTTTTTAATGTTTAGTTGCCGCAGTCTGGTTCCATCCTGGTTTAGGTGGAGCCCATCCTTCCTTTATAGGCTCCCCCTCTCTCAAAAGTGTCCCCAGTTCCTAATGAATCCAAACCCCTCTTCCCTACACCATCGTCTCATCCACGCATCGTCTCATCCACGCATATACAATATGCCCCCTCCTGTTTACATATTCATAGTATTTATTTCACAGAAAAACTGAAAATACAAAAGACACTCATCCCCAAACCACTCCCGGCAAACCCCACACTCAGGGGCTGGAGGAGTTGTACTCGGGGGCTGCAGGGGCTGGGAGTCTAACAGTCAGGGGTCTGGGGAGTACACTCGGGCTGGGAATCACACTCTGGGAGTCACACACTCAGGGACTAGGGGGGGCTAGGAGTCACACTCAAGGACTAGAGGGGATGGGAGTCACACACTTGGGCTGGAAGTCAGGGCCTGGGGGGGTACACTCTGAGCCTGGGAGTCTTACACACAGGTGTTAAAAAATATTAGAAGCATAATATACATTATTCAAAAAAACAAGTAAAATTTAGTATTTTACCAAACAGTTTCACTTGAACTTAAATTAATGGGATGATGGAGCTTGCATTTGCTTTGCTTACTGTTGTATTCTCTGAATTGTTGTGGCACCCACCCAGCACAGTCCCAGCCTTCCCTCCCCCCCGGGCTCCCAAACACAGTTCTAGCCCCTACTCCAGCCCCCCGTGGCTGCAAGCCGGCCAGGACTCTGCCCTGGCCAGCCAAGTCAGCTGTGGGAACCCCGGACGAGGTGGTTGGAAACGTCTTAACCGGATGCCCCAACACCTGATCCCCACTTACCTGAGCTGGGCACTGCTTCTTCTCTGCATTCCCTAGCTTTCTAACTTGTTTCTCTCCATGTCCAGGGATATTTCCTTACTCTGCCCTTAGTCACTAAAATGGTATTCAATTCAATTGATTGGTTTAACTGCCTGAATGTTGTTAAACCAATTGGGTACCACTTCACGTGAATGGTTCCTTTAGACTAAGCCAGCTGTGGAGCTGACCTGCTGGGATCTTTTCAAATGTGTGAATGGCTCCTTAAGAGCACCACCTGGGGAGACACTTGGTGACCCTTTTGAAATGTAATGGCGACCCATAGGTTGGGAAACCCTGCTTTAGATGGATGAAATTGGGGTGGAGGAATTGATAGGGAATCTATTTCTGAGGCTACAAGGTACCTTTGGATCATACCATAGAATCATAGAATACTTGGACTGGAAGGGACTTCAAGAGGTCATCGAGTCCAGTCCCCTGCCCTCATGGCAGGACCAAATACTGTCTAGACCCTCCCCTGATAGACATTTATCTAACCTACTCTTAAATATCTCCAGAGATGGAAATTCCACAACCTCCCTGGGCAATTTATTCCAGTGTCTGACTACCCTGACAGTTAGTAACTTTTTCCTAATGTCCAACCTAAACCTCCCTTGCTGCAGTTTAAGCCCATTGCTTCTTGTTCTATCCTCAGAGGCCAAGATGAACAAGTTTTCTCCCTCCTCCTTATGACACCCTTTTAGATATCTGAAAACTGCTATCATGTCCCCCCCTCAATCTTCTCTTTTCTAAACTAAACAAACCCAATTCCTTCAGTCTTCCCTCATAGGTCATGTTCTCTAGACCTTTAATCGTTCTTGTTGTTCTTCTCTGGACCCTCTCCAATTTCTCCACATCTTTCTTGAAATGCGGTGCTCAGAACTGGACACGATACTCCAACTGAGGCCTAACCAGCTGTCAGCCGATGGTCAGGTCTGTGTGTGTGTGTCACACCCAAGTCTTTAACTGCTGAGACACAAGGTCTCGTCGCAGCGGGCAGCCTAGGAGGCTGAAGGGCACCCCGAGAAGTTTACCGTCCGTGTCTTAGTCCGCTAGGATCGGGATCCCTTCGCGGAGGGCAGCCAACAGGCTGACAGACCCCCCAAACTTTATAGGAAGAGCTTATTACATCTCAGATTTCAACTGCTAGGATACAGGATCCCTTCGCAGTGGGCAGCCAGGGAGGCTGAGAGATGCCCCAACGCATCTGTCCTCTGGAAGCGACACGATCCAACGCTCAAGCTCCCCCTATACCTGTCCTTTATGACCGGCTGAAGTTCTTTTAAATTGTGCTTGGTTCTGCTACAGCAACTGAAGGAGTCAGGTTAAAACTTAACCAGTTACAGGTGTATTAAAAAGACTTATAAATCATATGGTTACAATGGCTATTGCTCTATTTCTTAACTGCTAGCAAATATAGATCTTAAAAATGGTTACAAAGAAAATAAAGATAGAAAATAGAAATAATGGTACCAAGTGACTGCTTAATCTTTAAAGATCTCTAAGTCTATGTGTACACTTAAGACAAAGGACCACATCCAGGTACAATTTTTACCCCCTTCTGTGCCTCTCGACTCCAGCGGGTCAAGCCAGGGCCGGTCCCTCAATTCCTAGGAAAGATGAATACGAGGTGGGCGTCCCCCGTGGAACCTCGGGAGGCAATGCACTTAACCCGACCAGCAGGAAAAGCGTGGATTGGCACTCAGTAAGTGTGCTGCTGGACCCATCTTTATACCCATAGGGGCCCGTATCCTCTTTATCTAAGATGCCAAATTGTACGGGTCCGTTTTGTGGCGCCAGTTCTTACAAGGGAATTTCAACTTAATTTACACCTGCAAGAGAGAGAACTAAATTAGGAGTACTGGACATTCTTTGCTGGGCGGAAGATTCTTCCCCCCCCGCTGACGGCTGTGTGTTCGTATCAATATAGGTTTCATTCAAGGGCACTGTGAACTCGCATATCTGGGCCTTCTGTCAAGGCTTCAAAGACTATGCTGATTTTACTGCTCTGTGTGTGCCCTGTATGCTCCAGGCAAGCAAAAATGGATGTTACAGGGGGGTTCCTGTCTGGCTACACCAGCACAGAGTAGAGTGGAAGAATGACTTCTCGTCTCTTGCTCACAACACACCTGTTAATGTATCCCAGAATCATGTTTGTTCTCTGTGCAACAGTATCACACTGCTGACTCTTATTTAACTTGTGGTCCACTATAACCCCTAGATCCTTTTCTGCCATACTCCTTCCCATACTCCTTCTGTATGTATGAAACTGATTGTTCCTTCCTAAGTGGAGCACTTTGCATTTGTCTTTATTAAACTTCATCCTATTTACCTCAGACCATTTCTCCAATTTGTCCAGGTCATTTCGAATTATGACCCTATCCTCCAGAGCAGTCGCAACCCCTCCCAGCTTGGTATCATCTGCAAACTTAATAAGGGTACTTTCTATACCAATATCTAAATCGTTGATGAAGATATTGAACAGAGCCGGTCCCAAAACAGACCCCTGCGGAACCCCACTTGTTATGCCTTTCCAGCAGGATTGTGAACCATTAATAACTACTCTCTGAGTACGGTTATCCAGCCAATTATGCACCCACCTTATAATAGCCCCATCTAAGTTGTATTTACCTAGTTTATTGATAAGAATATCATGCGAGACCGTATCAAACGCCTTACTAAAGTCTAGGTATACCACATCCACCGCTTCTCCCTTATCCACAAGACTCGTTATCCTATTAAAGAAAGCTATCAGATTGGTTTGACACGATTTGTTCTTTACAAATCCATGCTGGCTGTTCCCTATCACCTTGCCACTTTCCAAGTGTTTACAGATGATTTCCATAATTACTTGCTCCATTATCTTCCCTGGCACAGAAGTTTAACTAACTGGTCTGTAGTTTCCTGGGTTGTTCTTATTTCCCTTTTTATAAATGGGCACTATATTTGCCCTTTTCCAGTCTTCTGGAATCTCTCCTGTCTCCCATGATTTTCCAAAGATGATAGCTAGAGGCTCAGATACCTCCTCTATCAGCTCCTTGAGTATTCTAGGATTCATTTCATCAGGCCCTGGTGACTTGCAGGCATCTAACTTTTCTAGGTGATTTTTGACTTGTTCTTTTTTTATTTTACCTTCTAAAACTACCCCCTTCCCACTAGCATTCACTTGGTTAGGCATTCCTACAGACTTCTCGGTGAAGACCGAAACTAAGAAGTCATTGTGCATCTCTGCTATTTCCAAGTTTCCTGTTACTGTTTCTCCCTCCTCACTGACCAGTGGGCCTACCCTGCCTTTGGTCTTCCTCTTGCTTCTAATGTATTTATAAAAAGTCGTCTTATTTTCCTTTATTCCCGTAGCTAGTTTGAGCTCATTTTGTGCCTGTGCCTTTCTAATCTTGCCCCTGCATTCCTGTGCTGTTTGCCTATATTCATCCTTTGTAATTTGTCCTACTTTCCATTTTGTATAGGACTCCTTTTTTATTTTTAGATCACGCAAGTTCTCGTGGTTAAGCCAAAGTAGTCTTTTGCCGTATTTTCTATCTTTCCGACACATCGGAATAGCTTGCTTTTGGGCCCTTAACAATGTCCCTTGGAAAAACTGCCAACTCTCCTCACTTGTTTTTCCCCTCAGTCTCGATTCCCATGGGACCTTACCTATCAGCTCACTGAGCTTACCAAAATCCGCCTTCTTGAAATCCATTGTCTCTGTTTTGCTGTTCTCTCTTCTACTCTTCCTTAGAATTGTGAACTCTGTGATTTCATGCTCACTTTCACCCAATCTGCCTTCCACTTTCAAATTCTCAACCAGTTCCTCCCTATTTGTTAGGATGAAATCTAGAACAGCTTCCCCCCGGTAGCTTTTTCAACCTTCTGAAATAAAAAGTTGACCTCTCTTACGTTATAGGCCAGTGTTTCCCAATTTTATTTGGGCAAGGAACCCTTTTAAACTCAAAAGAATTTTGTGGAACCCCTAATAGCAGTCTTATATATGGAGCTGAAAAAGTGGACCACAAATAAGTAAGGATAATAATAAACAAATGCTAAACAAGGTCATGAGATCAACACAAATGAAAATTGTTTTCAATAAAATTCATAAACGCTTAATATCAATTATTATTTTTTTGAATAATAATGTTATTGTAATGGAATTTTCTCGCTGAACCCTTATTTTCACTTTGTGGAACCCTGGGGTTCCCTGGAACACCATTTTGGAAATACTGTTATAGGCCATTGAATTTCAGCCAGTTTTGAGCCCAACAGTTTTGTTTTGCTGAAGCACAACTTCTAGAAAGGTATCTAGTCATCATTTGAAAGAATTCTAGATCTGGAGAATTCATCACTCCTATCATAGTTTGTCCTTGTGACTGCTAAAAATAAGCACCTTATTTCTAATGTGAATTATTGTTGCTTCTGCTTCTAGCCATAGTGTCGTGTACATGCTTTCTCTGGTAGAATAAAGAACCCCTTAATAGCTAGCATTTTTTTCCCCTATGAAAGTTTGTTTACCTGGGGAGAAGTGTATTAAAAGCACCTTTTGATCTTTTTATAAACAAAACAGATTGATCTTCTTGAGTATCTCACTGTAAGGAACTTTTTTTTCAGCACTTAAATAATTTTTGTGATTCTTTTTCGCTTGTCTTTTTCAACATTCTTTAAAAAATATAGACAACAGAACAATAGAGAGACTTACTATGGCCACAATCAGACGTACAGTTAGTTCCTTTTTTTCTGCCCTCTGATCATCTGTTTATACATCGAAGGACTGAATTAGCTCCTGTCCCCATAGTATTTTGCTGGAGGTCATCTTCAGTGGTTTGTATGCTATAACCCCTAAATTGTTTTTAAAGTCACAGCCTCCCATTCTACAGGTGTAACCTGCATTCTTTATTCCGGGATGTGACCTTTCATCTGTCCGCATTAAAATACATTTTTTTGAATGGGCCCAGTTCCCCAAATGATTCAGCTCATCTTGCCTTATTGCTTTATTTTTATTATTATTTATTTTTGTCTTCTAAAATTTGTTAGCAATTACTTGTATTTACTTCCAGAAGATTGATAAAACGCTGAATAGTGTTGTATTCAGAACTGGCCTTCACAGAACCTCATTAAATTGATGGTGATTCTCCACTGACAACTACTTTTTGAGATGTCATTATAACTTGCAACTTTTGTGATCAAAATGATAAATGGCAAACATAATGTTCTGCCTTTTAATTATTTGTGGTATTAATTTTATTGTTATGAAAGTGCTGTTTGTGAATCCATGGTTAAGGCTGAATTGAGTTTCCTCACTAAAGCAGAGATTTAATTCCTTTATTGTATATGAAAAATACACGTCTCACTCAAAGTACAGCACATCCTCTTTTTTGTTCAAATTTCTTTTGAGAATTAACAACTGCATTGATTTATTACTGTGAATTAGAATTAATTAAAATGTGGGTTTTGTAAGAAACTTAGCACAGACATGTTTTGTTTCAGATTAGTTTTAATATAAATACTAATACAATAATTTAATAATAATAGAAATTCTTCAGGTTTCCCACATATTTAAACTCTTTTAAATATTTCAGGTGTGGTACAATTGGCAATTCATTTTTGAAGGATTAATCACCATTTTTAATTGTTTTCCACTTTTAACTGTTAGTCTTTTGAAAGTCCATAATCTGCAAAAGAATAATTATCAGTGGTTAACTGTCACACTGCAAGAACGATGCTTGGGTCCCCAAAGGTGTTTCCTACATTTGGTATAATTAAATATTTTCATTAATATCTTGAATAATAATAGTGGAGCTTATAAAAATTGTAGAGGAGATTGCAACAAGCACATTGAAGGTTGGGGTAAAATTTAAAAGGACCTTGATAAATTGGAGAATTGCTCTGAAATGAACACTGAAATTCAGTGAAAACAAGCAAAATACTTCACAGAAGACTTGAATGTGCAAAAACAAAATTGAGAATAATTGATGGGGCAACAATGTGGTGCTGTTACAAAAAGGGCAATTCGGGAGTTTATTAGGAATGTTGCATATGAGAGGTTATTATCCCACTCCACTCAGCTCTTGTGAGGCCTCAGTTCATGTTCAGTCTTGAGTCTGACACTTTGAGAAAGATGTGGTCGTATTGGAGAGAATCTAGGAATATGTAGTTTTGAGAAAAGAAGTCTAGGCGCAGGGGAATCTAATAACTGTCTTCCAATATGTTAAGGGTTATTATAAAGAGAACAATGATTCATAGGTACAGACCTTGTGGGTGCTCTACAAAAAAAAGTTAGTGGGTATATAGCATTTGCATTTCTTCCTCCCACCCAGCTTCTCCTGATTGCTGGAAGCCCCCACAATCAACTCCTCCCTCCCTCCCTCCAAATGCCCTGAGCTGGTCACAATCAGCTGTTCTGCAGCATGCAGGAGGCAAGGAGAGAAGTGGGAGTGGGGCTCATTTGGGGGAAGGATGGAATTAAGGCAGAAAGAGATGAGGTGGAGCTGGAGTGAAGGTGGGAAGAGCCAGGATGTGGGCGTGGCCTGGGGCATTGTGTATGTGGGTTGGGGGTGAGTACTACCAGTGGCCTAGAGGAAGCTGACATTTGTGCTATGATCAATTGTTCTTGATGTCCACTGAATGTTGGGCAAGAAGTAATTGACTGAATCTACTAAGATGCCTGTTTTTGAAGGAAGAAAAGGGAGTTAAAACATAACAATCAGTTTATATTTTTGAACAATTTTACTTTGATTTAACACATACTCTCTTTACAGCAGCACTCACATTTTCTCCCTATGATGTATTTGTATAATCTTGAAAATATCTCATGCACTTAATGTTGAATTGCAGTTTTAAACATTTTATACGTTCAGTTTGTTTAGACTTGTTAAAACTTATGCCTGAAATTTGACTTCAAAGTTCATTCTTTTTCACTGCACCATATGACCAAGCTGACTACAGTCACATTCATGATGCATGATCTGAAATCCCGTGATCAGGTAACTCTTGACACTGTTTTCTAAAATTCTAGGATTTACGTTTTGAAAAAAATACCTTTTGTTTTTATTAAAGGCAGTATGTAGAGAAGGCTGCTGCCTTCTTTAGTTCCACTGAAGCGCAAACAAGCAATAATTGCAAAATAAAATATAACTGGTAATTCATTTCTCAGTTGTACCTTTTTTCTCATAGTGATTTGTCTACTGTCTGACTTGGAGAGCTTTTTCCATTCAGGAATTTGGTTCCCTGTATTTGATACTGGGAATACATTTTTGTTTTCTCTTTCATTTTGCAGTAAAAAAGGAGGAGGAAGATTTTGAGGAGAAGAAATCCATTAAGAAACGAATTAAAGAACTTAAAGTCTTAGACCCGAAGATTGCACAGAACCTCTGTAAGCAGATGCTATTTTGGTGACAACCAAAGAAATTTCTATTGTTTATTTTTGTGAAACTTTTCTTTCTTTTACAATGATTTGTGTAGAACTTGTTTTGATACTTTATTGAAGTGATTATTTTTTAAAAAAATAATCACTCTAAAATTCAAGCTAATTTCAATTAATACATTTTAAATTTGTTCAGTACGATAAAATCATCCATACTCAAGCGTTTAGCTCCATCAGTTACTTCAAGATTATAAAACCTAAAATGTATTTTGGTTAGCTCTCTCTGCTGTGTACCTCAACAGTTAACCAATTCAGATTATTAAAGTGCTGGGAGAGTTACCTAAAGTCCCGGCCCCACATGAAGTATGTCCTGCAAGCTTCCTCCTTTTGGTTATATCAAGGGAGGAGTATGTAACATTAATACAGTTAATTGTAGCTGTCATAATACAGTGTGAGGGGAGAGAAAAAATGTGTTACATCTGTATTCCCATATTATGTTCATGTAAAGCTTATAATTAGGACTAATGGGACTACATTTTTAGAAAGGAAACTTTAGGTTGAATACTAAGGAAAAAGTCTTAGGAAATTTCTGAGAAGTAGCTTGTGAAGCAGAAGACCTGTCACTTAAAATATCTAAGATGCACTAGATTAAATATAAAAAAAAATAAATGAACAAATTGTCAGTGGCAAGAAGCCAGCCCTTCTTTTTGCTCAGACCTTTCTTCATGAAAGAAAGCTTTTAAATGGCTGGTAATACTCATAATCTTTATCCAGCAATCAGCTCTCAGAAAGTTGCTATGTTGGACAGAATGTTGTCCTGATATAAACTTGGTAAAATTCATTATAGTCAGTGTTAACAGGGTGATCTGGAATAAGAACCTGTCTTCAGTTTTGTATGTCTTTTCAAAAATGTTTCATGTTGGGATGAATTTTCCATGTTGCATGACTGCTTCAGGTGATACTGATTTTTGGAAACATACCAAAATAGAGGTTCCACTATCTTCCTTGGAAACAGTGCAGTAGTTCCATTTTCTCATAGTTAGATGGATTTGTTTTTAATATTTAACCCTTGCTGCATAGTAAGCCACTTACTATTTGTACTACCTTAGTCGACATGAACAATTCATCACGGTACTTTTTTACTTATAGTCCTTAACATATTTTAAGATGGTTATTAGGTCTCCCTGGTTGTCTTTTCTCAAGATCAGTCATGCTCAGTTGTTTTAACCTTTCCTCACTGGTCCGATTTTCTAAAGCTTTTGACATTTTTGTTGCACTCCAGTTTTTCCACATATTTCCTAAAATGTGGCATACAAAATTGGACGCAGGACTGTAGCTGTGGCCTATATAGTGCAAGAAGAGCACAGCAGTTATATCCTATTTTTAATGTACAACTCCCCTGTTAATACATCCCAGAATATTAGCCTTTTACATAGTGTCCATAGCTGTCTCACTTTGGTGACTTACATTCAATCTGAATCACTGTAACTCCCAGATCCTTTTCAGCTAATCCACTGGGTTAGTAAACCTGTCAAATTAGGAAATTAGACTGACTTGACATGATTTGTTCTTGACAAATCCACGTTCGCTATTACTCATGACCCTATTTTCTACTAGATACTTACAAATTGATTTTTTTAGGCCTTTGTACTAGTGTTTTTCCTTCTAACAAAGTGAGAGAGACTGGTTTATAATTCCCCATATTCTCTTTATTTCCCTTCTTAGAGCTAGCCGAAGTATTTGTCCTTCTCTGGTCCTCTGGGACCTGATCCCAACCACCATAATCTTTCAATGATAGTTGTTAACACTTTCAACACTTGTTCAGCTACTTCAATAAGTATGTTAAGGTGAATTTAATCTAGGTCTGCCTACTAGAACACATTTAATGTATCTAAATATTCAGTGTTATTCCCTATTCTAACTGGTGGTCTTTCCCCCACAGTTTTTAACATTAGCTATGTTAACATGCCCAAGAAGATATTATCAACAGTGTGCTTTGTGCATTTAACATGCCCAAGAAGATATTATCAACAGTGTGCTTTGTGCATTGGATGGGGCAATGTGGATTTGGATAAGACTGGAAGAAAACTCATTTTCTCCTCCCCTTGTATTCTTTCTCTAGATGATGTCTTCTGTTCATATTATTTCAACTACTATATCTGTGCTCTCAAATCCCAAATCTTCTCCTCAAGAGGTCTTCCTTCATCAAAACCTGTATTTCAGTCTGCTTTTTAAAATATTTCCTGTATTCTCCAGTTTAAATTTAATTTGCTCAGAACAGTACTGATTGCTTTTTTTAAATCTGTGTCCCTTCCCACATTTTCTGTTAATTTTTTCAGTGTCACCATTACTTCCCATTATTCAGACTCATACCTTGAGTGAGGGTCACCTTTTATTAGCCACTGCTGCTGCCTCCTCACATCCATTTTGTGTCCAAATTTTGTCTTTGTTCTGCATGATATTTTAAAAATGCAACCACTTTTTTTTGACCAGACAGGAAAATTCTAATCCAAGCTTCCAAACTTTTTCCCTTGTTAAGATTTCCAACATCGATATTTTCCCACAGAACCCACACATAAGAGCTATAAAGCTGTGATTTCTATTCACATCAACTTTATCTCTGACTGACGCTACTATTTTCCAAGATCAGGTTTAAACTTTGTACCTACCTTTAAGATGCACACTTCTCTCTACTTGTCTAAGTAATTGCATAGTCTTGCCTATTACCATTTATTCCTTCATTTTCTGTTTACGTTTTACTCCCTCTCCTCTTTTGATACCCTTTTCTTCCATAATATCTGTGTTTAGGTTGTAAAATCTTCAAGGCACATACCTATTGTCTTATTTTATAGTGAATTATCTAGGACTCTGTGGCTATGTCTACACCACAAAGAAAAGTCAGAAAAAGATACGCAAATTGCGAACCGCAATTTGGGTATCTTTTTCCGCTTTTTTTCTGAAAGAGGCTTTTCTGATATTTGGCCCATCTACATGGGGCTAAATGTCAGAAAAAACCCCTCTTTCTTCCTTGTAGAATGAGGTTTAAAGGGATGCCGGAAAAATCCATCTGCTTTTCCAATTTTTTTTTTTTTTTTTTTTAAGAAAAGCAGATGCATTTCTTGGATGCGGCAGATCTTTTCAACTCTGCGGTCTAGATGTACCGTATCTGGTGCTATAAAATTATCATAATGCTAATCGCTAGAGCAGATAAGGAAGGCTGAAGAAAAGATGTAGAATTAGGAGGACAGTTTATCCATGAGCAATTGCTCATTAATACTGTGTATGAAGAAAATGTTGGACAGTTGTGATACTATAGCAAACAAAACTATTCATCAAGAAATGTGATTGTTTTGCAGTTTGCAGTGGTCTTGCTTAAGGAAGTGCTTTCTCTAGGTTCCTCTCTCTCTCTCTCTCTCTCTTTCTGCTGAAAAATATTCCTATGCAATAAGGGGGAGAAAAATGTGAAGAAATGGCCATCCAAGTACAAATAATATAGTAATTGATGAGTAGCTTTCCTGGAGCAAGGACTGACTTTTTATCTCACTTGTTTATAGTTACTGCAGCACACAAAATTATAAAAAGCTGCATAGAAAGTGTTATCTCTTGTCTGTATTATCATATACAATGTTTGGGTGACCTATAGGACTCTACAATCCATTTAGGTTTTATTTTGTAAGTAGCAAGAGAGATCAGCTTCTTACTACTTCACCATTCATTATGTATTGAATTTTTGTTACAGCTATTTTCCTTGGTTCTTTCCGAGTGCCTTATGAGGAAATCAAAATGATGATATTGGAAGTAGATGAAACACAGCTGGCAGAGACAATGATTCAGGTATGTAAATTGACAGGCGGTTTAAATACCAATATTTCAGTGTAAGCATCTCATTAAACAGAAACCTGTTACTGACAAAAACTCTAACACAAATTATTCAGCTGGAAAATCATTGCTGCATAATTAGTCTCTTACCATTTGTAGTAAGCAAACAAATCTTGGTGGTTTGGTTTTTTTTTTTACATTTGCAGACTAGATAAATCGTATATAAACATTTGAATTTATATTCTGCATTTATATCTGTCTTATAACCAACATCCAGAATACAACTGTATTTTATGTATGTATTCAAACAGACTACGGGTTGAACTCTCTAATCCAGCACCCTCAGGACCTGACTGGTGATGAACCAAAGAATGTGCCAAACCATGGAAGGTCAATATTGTCTAGCATCATTACCAACACTTCCACTGCTTACTGGACTCTTAGAAGGGGTGAATTAGAGCTAAATAAAAGCACAGAACACTGAGAGCCAGGACTGGTGGTTGTAAACAAACTTTATGGGACTGCAGGAAAATAGGCCACACCCATGATAAGTGGGCATCCGGTTCACTAAGATTATGCCAGAGAAGAGAGTGCTGGACTAAAGAGGTTCAACCTGTAATATAAAGTAATTTACCTGAATCTTTTGTTGAATGTTGTGTATTATGTTCACCTGTGTTGCACAAAGCTATCACATTGTTGGTTAAGAATTAGGCAGGAAAAGATTTTTGTTTTCATTTAGAACTGACTTGGTCTGGTATTCTACCTTTAGAAATCTCCATCAGCCACTTAACAGTTCTCTGGAATGTAGTTGTACAGCACTTCATATTCCACAGCATTTTAGTCAAAGCAGAAAATCAATATAGTTGTGTTTGAGGACAAAATCATCTTAGATTCTTAATATTCTATTCAAAGTATCATTGAAAGAAGTTAACTACATTTAATGAAACATTATTGACTGACCTAAGCTACAAATACTTGATGGTTCTTCTTCGAGTGCTTGCTTATATCCATTCCAGTAGGTGCGCACGTGCTGCGTGCATGGTCGTCGGAACTTTTTTACCCTTAGCAGCACCCATTGGGCCAGCCGGGGAGCCCCCTAGAGCAGCGCCGGCATAGCCGCGCATATATACCCCTGCTGGCCCCAACCCCGCTCAGTTCCTTCTTACCGCCCGTGACAGTGAACCGGAACGTTGGTCTTGCTCTGGCAGACTGCCCTTAGCGTTAGCTTATCTTCCGTAAATAGTTGTTATCTTTGGTTAAGGGTTCTCTTTCTTATTCATAGTTAGGTGTTAGTGTCTTCCCTCCTTCACCATGCAGGGGAGGAGGGTATGTCGGAGCCTCAGGGCTTCAAACCCTGCAGACACTGCTCTAAACCGATGCCCCGTGGTGACCCTCACAAGGACTGCTTAAAGTGTTTAGGTGAGGGTCATCTTACTGATTCTTGCAAGATTTGCAAGTCTTTCAAGCCCCGAGCTAAGAGGGAGCAGGACTCGAGACTGAAACTGTTGCTCTTGGAGTCTGCGCTCCAACCCCAGGCACTGGAGGCTGCATTGGTGCGGAGTGCACCGGGCTCGGTGCGGGAAGCCGGGCACCAAAGGAAGCACGCCTCGGCACGGGTCCCAGTCCCCGGCCTCGCGTGTGCATAAGAAGGTGCGCAGGACAGGTCCCCCTCGCGTAAAGGTCGGCCCTACAAACTGCCCTTGATGCAGCTGACGCAGCAGCACGGGCTATGAGTACGGGCATAGTCATGCGCCGAAGCTCCTGGCTCCATGTCTCTGGCATCCCCACGGAGGTGCAGACTATCCTTCAAGACTTGCCGTTTGAGGGCCCGAGCCTCTTCTTGGAGCAGACAGACAGTCGGCTCCATAGTTTGAAGGATTCACGGGCGACTCTAAAGTCCTTGGGCCTCCATACCCCGGCCCCGCAGAGACGGCCCCTGGCCCCTCGAGGACAGAGAGGGTTTAGTCAGGGGGCCAGGTTCGACAACAGGCGTAGGTCCCGGGGCGGCAATAACAGGAACACCAGGAGGTGTTCCAGGTTGGGCTCTGATAACAACCAGGGGCTGTCGCACAAGCCCCAGGGCCCCAGGTCAGGCGTTTGATGGTGCGAACGAGGATGGCAATCCAGTCACAGCCCTAAATTGACCCTTTGTGTACAGGCTATTTCTTTTCTACCAGGCTTGGGCAGCTATTTAGTTGGACCGGTGGGTCCTCGAGGTGGTGGCAAAAGGATATTCTATCCCATTCCTTTCCCTCCCTACCCCGTCCCTCCCCTTCCCTGTTGCTTTTCAGGGACCCCTCTCACGAGCACCTCCTCCGGCAGGAGGTAGCCACGCTCCTCTCGCTGGGGACGGTGGAAGAGGTTCCTGTAGCCTTCAGGGGAAGGGTTTTTACTCCCGCTACTTCCTCATTCCCAAGGCGAAGGGGGGGCCTTTGCCCCATACTGGACCTCAGGAGGTTGAATGCTTTCATAAGGAAGGAAAAGTTCGGAATGGTGACGCTAGCCTCCATTATCCCGTCTCTCGATCAGGGAGACTGGTTTGCTGCCCTCGACCTTCGAGATGCCTATTTCCATATTTCCATTTCCCCTCGTCACAGGAGATTCCTGAGATTCACGGTAGGGGGCAGGGACCATTACCAGTTTGCGGTGCTCCCCTTTGGCCTCTCTCCACAGCCCCCAGAGTGTTCACAAAATGCATGGCAGTAGTGACAGCCATGCTAAGGAAGGAAGGGGTCCATGTCTACCCTTATCTGGACGACTGGCTCCTCCGGGGACGGTCCAGGGAGCAGGTTCAGCGGTCCATACTATCGACCAGACAGATTTTGGACCAGTTAGGGCTCTGGGTAAACGAGGCGAAGTTGACCCTAACCCCCACGCAGGTCATCGAGTTCATGGGGGCGAGACTGGATGCCACGATGGGGAGGGCTTACCTCCTGGGCCCCAGGTTCCAAACAATCAGAGGGTAGGTCCAGGAATTCCAGGCTGCCCCCCTGACCGCAGTGAGACGGTGCCCGAAACTCTTGGGGTACATGGTGGCCTGTATGTACGTGCTCTGGCACACCAGGTTGAGACTGTGCCCGCTCCAGTCTTGGCTGTTAAGCGTTTACAGGCCAGCGCGGGACCACATGGACAGGATGGTCACCATCCTGCCAGCGATCCTGTCGGCACTGGAGTGGTGGACGAGGGAGGAGGAGGTGTGCAGCGGGGTACTGTTGGCGCCCCCTCCCCCCCCCCCGCCATGGAGCTGGGTATGGACGCCTTGGAAGCAGGTTGGGGAGCCCACCTGGACGACCTGAGGACTTGAGGTATGTGGTCTGAGGTGGAGAGGCGGCTGCATATCAATGTCCGCGAGTTGCGGGTGGTCCGGCTTGTGTGCATAGCGTTTCTCCCCCCGCCTCTGAGGAAACGGTGTGTTGGTCCAGATAGACAATGCAGCCGCTATGTACTATATCAACAGACAGAGTGGTGCTCGCTCCTCTCCCCTGTGCGAGGAGGCAATAGCCCTTTGGGAGTTATGCATGGCACACGACATATACGTGCAGGCGATGTACCTGCCGGGGGTGGACAACACCCTGGCGGACTGGCTCAGCAGAGCTTTTGCAGCCCACAAGTGGTCCCTCAAGGAGGAGGTGGTCAGCTCACTCTTTCTGAGGTGGGGTGCTCCCCTTTTCGATCTGTTTGCTTCGAGCAGCAACAAGAAATGCCCCTCGTTCTACTTGTACAGGGGGAAGGGGAAGGGCAGCGGGTCCCTGGGGGACGCCCTAATAGGGTGATGGCCAAAGGGCCTCCTATACGCATTTCCCCCATTTCCCCTTATTCACAAGGTCCTCTTACGGGTCAGGATGTTCTGGGCAACATTGATCGTCATTGCCCCGGCGTGGTCCCACCAACACTGGTACATGACCCTACGGGGCCTCGTGACGGAGGACCCCATCCTCCTCCCGCAGGTCCCAGACCTGCTCACTCAGAACATCGGGCAAGGTCTTCTCTGTCACCCGGACCTGCACTCCCTGCACCTCATGGCCTGGAAGATCAGTGGCTGACGGGGGAGGAGCTCCTCTGCTCGGACCTGGTGAAAAGGGTACTGATGGAAAGTAGGACGCCTCGTACTAGGGCTACCTACCGGGCTAAGTGGCAGAAGTTCTCCTCTTGGGCCAGGGAGCGGGAGGTGGACCCGTTTGAGGCCCCTACACAGTGTATCTTAAACTATCTGCTGGAGCTCAGGCAGCAGGGGCTGTCTACCTCCTCGGTTAGAGTGCACCTGGCGGCCATTGCAGCCTTTCATCAGGTGAGCGGGGTGCTCGGTATTCGCCCTAACGATAGTCAAGAGATTTTTGAAGGGCCTGGACAGGCTATACCCGCAGGTCAGGCAGCCCATTCCTCAGTGGGATTTAAACCTAGTGCTTCGCGGGCTGATGGGGGCCCCGTTCGAGCTGCTCACTACCTGTTCCCTGTCTCACCTATCCTGGAAGGTGGTGTTCTTGGTGGCTATTACATCGGCTCAGAGGACCTCAGAGTTGCGGGCCCTGTCCTCGGAACCGCCGTATACAGTGTTTTCCAGGGACAAGGTCGCCCTCCGCCCTCACCCAGCTTTCCTACCCAAAGTAGTGTCCCCGTTTCATATGTCACAGGAGATCTATCTCCCAGTATTCTATCCTAAACCTCACGCAGACGGGAGGGAGCAGGCACTACACACGTTGGACGTTAGGAGAGCATTGGCATTTTATTTAGAGAGGACAAGAGCATTCCGTAAGTCCACGCAGCTCTTTGTCTCGATAGCGGAGAGAATAAGGGACTCACCGGTCTCGGCGCAACGTCTCTTCTCCTGGATCACCGCTTACATCAGGGCAAGTTACGAGCTGAAAGGGAAACAAGTGCTCCAAGTCACTGCCCATTCCACTAGGGCCTGGGCGTTGTCCACAGCATTCTTAGCCCAGGTGCCAATCCTCGATATATGGAGGGCGGCCACGTGGTCGTCCGTGCACACGTTCACCACGCATTATGTTATCTCAGCGTTTCCCAAACTGTGGTCCGTGGGCCAGTACCGGTCCTTGGGAAAAAAAATACCGGGCCTCAGAAAATTTTTTGCGAGAGCCCGCCTCGCTGCCCACAACCCCCAAGATGAATGCTGCGCTGAACTCCCAGTGTCAACAGAGGTAGGGCGGGCTTCCTGCAGGGTCGGGGGGCAGTTCTGCAGCTGCACACCAGGTCCCAGAAGAGTGCAGGCTGCTCTTCTCCCTGCCCCAACAGCTGGTGCGGTACCTAAAATGCTGGTCCATTGTGCGTTGGGGACTTTGTTCCCCTGCTGCCTTCCTGCCCGCGGGGGAGTGGGTGCGGATCCGGGACTGCGCCGGATCCAGCTGCTTGGGTGGCGCGTACTGCTGTGGGGAGTGGAGGAGCAAGGCGCACGCTGTCCGAGCAATTGGGGCAGGCACGGACTGGGACTCCCCCTGTCCCGTCCCCCCACGTGGGAAGGCATCAGGGGAATAAAGTCCTCAGCGCGCCGGCTCCAGCTGCTTGGGCGGTGCGCGCTGCCGTGGGGAGCAGAGAAGCGAGGCGCGCGCTGCCCGAGCGGTTGGGGCTGGCTCAGTCTGGGACTCCCCCTCTCTCTGCACAGGAAGGCATCAGGCGTGCAACGGACCAGTGTGTCAGGCACTGTGCTGCTGTTTGGGAGACGGGGGAGCAGCCCATGCACTTCTTGGGCCTTGGCAGCTACAGGATCCCCAGGTATCGGTCCTTGTCCCCTCCCCCTTCCCAGACCCCCACAAGTACCCTGCCCCAGCACCCACAAGCACCCTGTCCCTTGCCCCAGCACCCGCAAGCACCCTGTCCCCTGCCCCAGCACTCATTGGCACCCTTCCCCAGAACTCTGTCCCAGCACCCACAAGCACAGTTGGGGCCACATTAGTGAGGTTTGAGGGGTTTGGTGGGTTTGTGTTTTTGTATCTCACTTGTGTGGCCCCGACTAACTTTTCTGTGGGCTAAAGTTGGCACTGGGGGCTTTGGGAGGACCAGAAACAATTTATTTGCATATTCATCATTTGCTTAATGAATATGCAAATAAATGTTACTGGTCTTCCAAAAGCTTGTGAATGGATTTATTGGTCCCCAGTATCAAAAAGTTTGGGAACCCCTGCGCTATCTCACAGCAGGCCTGGCAGGACGCGGTTGTGGGGATGGCTGTGCTACAATCCGTCACTATCTAGACTTCCGACCCCACCTCCATAGTTATGGCTTGGGAATCACCTACTGGAATGGACATAAGCAAGAACTCGAAGAAGAAAAAAGGGTTACTTACCTCATAACTGTTGTTCTTCGAGATGTGTTGCTTATGTCCATTCCAATCCCACCCGCCTCCCCTTCGTCGGAGTTTCCGCCAAGAAGGAACTGAGCGGGGTTGGGGCCAGCAGGGGTATATATGCGCGGCTATGCCGGCGCCACTCTAGGGGGCTCCCCGGCTGGCCCAACGAGTGCTGCTAAGGGTAAACAAGTTCTGACGACCGTGCACGCAGCGCGCTCACACCTACTGGAATGGACATAAACAACACATCTCAAAGAACGACAGTTACGAGGTAAGTAACCGTTTTTTCTGCATAACCTAACTTGAAAAAATATTATAATTGCATGTTATAAACAATGTTTTGGAGTATACATATAATTATTAATTGCACAATACTGTATGTTGTTATTTTGCTTACCATGTTTTGTTACTTGAATTATATCAAAATACTTATTGAAGGGCTAGTGTTCAGTTAAGCTGTAGAAGAGCTCCTTTTTCATTCAGGTTATAAAGTTTCAAAAAAGCTAAATTTTGGAGCTTTCTTGAACTGACACAAGACAGTTAAAATAGTTTTTTGTGTTTGCTTGTCCATTTGTTTTATCGCTAATTATTAATGTGTTTTGTAATGTGCCTTCCTTTTTAAGTTTTGCTATCTGCTAAATCAGAATACCTAAGGATCTAGAAGGTTCCAGAGTAAGCTGTCAAACCTCTAAAATATTAACATAGTGTTTAAAATGTCTACAATTTGTTTAAAAAATTAAAGTATTGATAGACTTCCAGATGTTAAGGTCAGAAGGGTCCCCTACGGTCTTATAGTCTGACCTCCTATGTATCATCAACCATAGGACATCCCTGTATTAATTCCTGCTTTGAGTCCAATAGTTGTGCTTGAACTAGAATATATTTTTAGAGGGAAAAAATAGTCTTGATTTAAAGATTTCCTATGATGGAGACTCCAGCACAATCTTGTATAAGTTGTTGCAGAGATTAAATAAGCCATAGGTTTGAACAATAAGGATAATTACAGTCTGAGTTTGTCTAACTTCAACTTCCAGCCTTTGTTTTTTGTTATCTTTGTTTGCTAGAACAAAGAGCCCTCTATTATCAAATTTCTGTTCACCATGTAGGTCTACATTGTACACCTCTTTTGGTAGCATGGAGGATATGTAGCTACATGTTTCAATGAAAAGCAGGCTGTGTCTACATTGCAGTGTATCGCTTCACATATCAGTGAAAGCATCTCTCAGGTGGGAGGCACGAAGCTGCTCGCTCCTCTCCCTGTTGCCCTCACCATGTCAGAGTCCCTCACTGAGGGAGGCATCAGGCACTAGGACGCTAAACTGTTAAAGAAGCAGTGTAGATGGGTAGATACTTTCTGGTGAGTAGAGAACTCTGTAAGGTATACACTCAGGTAAATGCTTATTCACCTAAGCATTGCTTCACCTTCTACAATCCTTATATCTGTGCTGTCAGGGGGAGAGCATATACTCCACATGCGCCTGAAAGGCTTGTGCAGTGTAAACGTACTGATTGTAAATAAGTATTTCATCATCATATAATATGACTACATCTGTTTTTCCCACCAAACAGAGCAGAAATATTTATTTGAACACTTCTGCTTTTTCTGTATCATGATTAATAATTCTGCTACTGAAAAAATCTTTGTTGACGTTAACAATCATAGCCATATGCATGCGTAGATATATAATTATAATTGTTTTAAAAATATAACAAGTATATCAGAATGCATGATTCATCATAATGCACACAATAATTGCAGGGTTATAATAAAGTGAGAGGAAATTATATATGTCATCAGAATTTGCATTAATCATCATTAAAAAGTCACCCCAAATTCTTTTGATTTCTGTTTTCCAGACAGACCCCTTGTGCAGCATGCTAGTAACTTGTTAACTGTGAGGTCAGCCATATCACTGAACCAGGAATCAATGTTTAGAAGGGATCAACTTTTCCAGTTTTACAGAATTAATTTTTTAGCAAGGAAAGCTGCATGTTTAAACCCTGCTACCTTGTTACCAGGTAACCTCTAGTTTTCAGGAATATATCAAAAAATAAAACTTGAGGAGAAGGGCTCCAGTATACCATTGGATATCAAATTGGTCTTCTGAACCACGCCATACCAGACATTCTTGAATCAGGGCACTCCCATAACTTGTGAGCTAATATAGCACCAAACTAGCTACATTTTCAACATCAGTCAACATTTGAAACCCACTACCATTAGAGATGTGAATGGTTAACCAGTAAGTTTCACCAGCCCTCCCACACCTGACCCTGTTTAATTGGTTAGCTGGTTAAACATTATGTTTAACCATTTAAGGGTGTAAAATCCTGCGTAAACTAATGGTAATTAAATAATTATCCAGTGACCAGCATGCTAAAAAAAACTCTTCTGTTGAATAAGTCAGTCTCAGATCTAGAGATTTTTTTAAATAATAATGATTGTTTTTCTGGCTGCTTTCATATCCCCTCTAAACAAGGTTCTTTTTAAAATCAGTATAGCCTTTTTTTTGTCTATAGATTTATTTTATTTTATTTTTTTTTTTTGCCTCTTTGGGAATCTAGTATTAATATTCTTAAGCAGGTCCCAATTATCATTCTCATTATTTTGTTTAAATTCTTCTTCTCAGCTGATCTGGCTTAATTGTTTTCAACTTTGTCCTTCAGTAAAAATTGAGTATCTGAAATCTATAGCACACATCACCATTCATAATGACTACTATGCTGGGGGTGGATCTGCCATTTCTCTTTGAAAGGGATGGGGAACCTATGACCCACAGCCTACATGGTTTTCATCAGGGTTAGCTGCTGGTGGGACGCTGGACAGTTTGTTTACCTGAGCGCCCTCAAGCATGGCCACTCGCAGCTCCCATTGTCTAGGAACACCAAACTGCAGCCACTGGGAGCTACAAAGCTCAGTGCCTATGGATGTTCAGGTAAAAAAAAAAAAAGGCGTCTAGAAGTCCACTCGTGACTAATCCTACAAACTGCATGTGGACGGCATGCCAGAGATACCCGACCCCTGTTCTGATCTGATAACTAAGTGAGGATGGAGAGACCTATTCTAAAGCTCTTCTCTTCAGAAGTGGTGTGCCTCCTGCACTGCCCACTACCCAATAGCAGTGGAATTTGGTACCAGATGGGTCTGAATAGATAGGTATTTCCAAGTGGACTGATACTGACCCGTTAGATTCCTTCAGAATCATGTTTGCTTTGGTGTTGGCAGCCTTAAAGGCAGCACTGATGCACAAGTTCTTGATATCAGTAATTGTAGGTCACTGATCCTGGGGCTCAGAATCCTAGTGATTCAAGTTCACACTTCATTGTCATTTCAGGTTTCCCAAATAAAACTGATGAGAGTTTTTCCTCTTTCTTCTCTGGAATATGTCAGCTTTGTCATGTTTAGTGGCTGTTCTCTTTGTAAAGATATAATACAGCCCTGCAGACATATAAATTATTAGTCCAAAATTTTGGGGATTTTGATAGACTCCTGTTTGTCATGGTTTCTCTTCCTTCCTGTTGATCTTTTCCAAGCATCCAAGAAGCATGCTGCCACAGAATATTTCAAGCCAACTAGTTTTGTATGGCTCATACAATGCTTAGACATGAGAATCATAGACTCATGGAATCATAAGGTTAGCCGGAATTGCAAGGATCGGCTTGTCTAATCCCCTGCCAAGATGGGGAATTTGTTTGGTCTAAGATCTTGTTTATACTGAGAGATAAGGTTGAATTTATTAAGGTCACTTTTTTTTAGCACCTGATTTTGTAAAGTCAAAGTTGCATGCCCCCATTATGCACAAGAATTGGACGTAGTTTGAAGTAGTGCATCCCAAGTAGGGTGGCATCTGTCGACTTTGAGAGCGATGCACTGTGTGTATCTATCCCACAGTTTCTGCTACCCTTTGTATTATGGGTTATGCTCCCAGTGCCTGATGGGACGAAAAGAGTGCAGCGGGTGGTTCTGGAACATGTTTTCAGTATCCCATAATGCACACGTCTTTCTGTCCCCACCCCTGCTTGAAAGCAATGGCGAACAATCTGTTCACATTCTTCTTTTCCCTGGTTATCCGTGCAGATGCCATACCAGGGTAAGTATGGAACCCGTTAAGCAGCAAAGTTTTATGGCAACCATATTAACCATGGTGCACCTTATACTGTATATCCACAGCATATCTAGAATCCTCTGTAATGAGGAAGAATATTGGGAGTCCATGAACATACTCTTCTGCGAAGTGCTTGAGTTGAGCAACTGGCAAATGCCGCCCGTCATTTGATCCTCTTGACACAGTAGAATGCTGGTTCTAGTGCTGTGAGACAAGCAAAGTCTGGTGATACTGCACAGTGATGCTGTTATGGGATGAGCAGCATTGGCTTCAAAACTTTTGTATGCTTAAGGCTACTTTCATGGCAGTTTGCGAATTGCTTTTCCCCCCACCCTGAAGCACAGGAATACCAGAATTCGATCCACTCTGACAGTGGAGAAATAACTGGCAATAGACTTATGGAAGCTTCCAATGCCAGGCAGCTACTGGTCACTTTGGAATCAGTTGGGAGTGGGGAAACCTCCAGTGGCCCTGTTGTGATCCAAATATCCAAGGCAATCAATACCCTTCTGCTATGGAGGATATTGACTCCAGAAAACATGTGGAACATAATGGAAGGCTTTGCTATAATGGGGTTCCCTAACTATGGTGGGGCAATAGACAGAATTCACATCACTATCTTGGCACCTAACCAGCTTTCCAAAGAGAACAAGGGGTACTTCTTGATGATGGTACAGGCACTGGAGGGTGACAAGGACTATTGCATGAATATGAACATAGAATGGCTGAGAGAGATGCATGGAGCACTCATCTTTAGGAACTCTTGTTTCTTCAGACAGCTGCAAGCTGGGATATTTTCCCCAGGCCAGAAAATTCCCATTGGAGACGTTGAAATGCTAGTAATGACCCCTTGCTCCTGTGTTTTATGAAGCCATACATAGGCCCTAGTAGGGAGCAGCACAACTACAGGCTGGGCAGATGTAGAATGGTGGTAGAATGTGCTTTTTTGGCATATAAAGGAAAGGTTTTGCAGTCTATTCACTAGGTTAGACCTCAGCAAAAGCACATTCCCATTTTTGTGGCAGCCTGCTGTTTGCTCCATAGTATCTGTGAAAGTAAAGGGGAAAGTCATTTATGAGATGAAGGATTGAGGCACAGTGCCTAGCCAGTAATTGAGCAGCCAGACACCTGGGCACTAAGGAGAGCACACCTAGGGGCACTACAAATCAGAGAGGCTTTGAAAACCAACTTTATGAATGGCCAGACAGTGAGATGAGTGTCATGCATGTTGCTCTTAATGAGGTACCTCTGCATTAAGTGTGCTTGCCTTTAAACCCTGTGTTGGGAGGCGACCCCGGGACTTAGCCTGATGAAGGGGTGGTTACGACGTGGGTCGACTCCCGTTTTACTCTAGCCCAGTGGTGGGGATGGCGCCGGGACAGCAGGGCCAATGCCCCCTTCCTGCATCCCCCCGCCTCTGGGTGAACTTCCCCCTATTGGGATTGCCTCAGTTGCCTTGTGTGGACCTCTACCCCAATTCCAGGGTCCACCATCTACTACGATCACCAGTCCTTTCCTCTTGGCCGCCTTTTGCCAGCCTCAGGGTCCTTAGTTTGGCCCTATGCACAGTACACATGCAGTAGTTAGTCAATTGGTTATTGATTCCACCTGTCTCCGCAGACTCGGTCTCGCTGCTGGGCAGGGAGTAGGGGGACCTGGACCCTCCTGCTCCTCCGGGTCCCGGCCCAGGGCTCTAAAGGTAGGGGCAGCTGTCGCTACCTGGCTGACGGGGATACTCCCTGAAACCTGCCAACCACTCGGGTCACTGTGCCCTGGGCCTCTCCTCTTCCTACTCGCGCCAAGGCTCACCTCTCTTTGCCCCTTCTGTGGGCTGATCTCTCCCTGGCCAGTCGCACCTGGTGGCATCCGCAGGCCCTCCCGGCGTCCAGACGGCTGGGATAGCTCTTGGGGTGGACGCTCGCACCTCTGGCCCTTCTTTGGGCCTGGCCCCTTTACGGCTGACTGCAACCTACTTGGCCATGGTTTTGGAGGGCGGGATGCTCCTGTCCTCTGTTGGGCAAGCCGGCGTCCTCCTGGTCAGCGGCGTTTAAAACGCCCGGCCCATGGCTCGAGCATGCGGCGCGGGGGCGGGGGTGGCTGGCCGTGCCAGTCTACTGCGCCTCCTACCTGGTGGTGGGATCGTTGCGCCCCGTCACATCCTGCAACCCACCCAAGGCAGGAGCTTGAGGTGGCATGTGTGTGATCATAGGTGTGAGGACAGCTTTTTGCTCCTGGACGCATCCCTTGGGGCTGAGTGTGAGGCTGTCCTTTAATCCACTCTCCTCCCCCTGCCGAATTCTGTGGCATGTGGGAGAAATGCGTGTTCACTCAGCTTTGTCATTTGCGAGTTGAGGATGGAAAAGTGAGTGTGTCTTTCTCATGAAGTCTGTCTGCAAAAAAGGCCAGTTTTATTTCAAATGCAGAAACATCACACATCAAAGAATGTAGTTTTTTTTTCTTTGCCTAGAAGTTTGATTGAGTGCATTTAAGTGGCATGTCATATCAGTGAGAAAAGTTAAGTTTAGCAGGAATGTCTCTTCGTCTAAACATGACAGTAAATCCTGGTGATTCTTTGCCTCCAAAAACACTCATACAGCAGGCAGTAGATCCATAAGCTGATCTAACAGTTTGCCTCAATTCAGCCATTTAGTACTTCTCAACTAAAGTTCAAAATTGTCTATGTTTCAAGGCGTTTGCAACAATGAAGTTGACTATTTTTGTGACAGTATCCATTGTGCTCTTGAGAAATCTTCTCTTCAGTTTTCTACATGAGTGTTCCTGGTACAGAATGCAATGGTATGAAAATAAATCTGGAAACTGGATTTTTCTTCAGCAAAGAAATTAGCCCTTTCTCTTTTCCAACAATGGAGGGAGCACCATCAGATGTTACTGAAGTAAGCTTCTTCAAAACAACACATCATCCTGGTCCTTAAAAATATTAAAAAAAAATGCCATCAGCACAGAATAAACTTCCTCTCCCCTAGTTTGACCTGTCAAAGGTAGCAGAGTAAGCATTTCTTGGACATACTTTTTGCTATTGAAAAAATGCACACAGATTGAGCTGAGATGTCTGAACGATCAGTAGATTCGTCAGACTGAAATACTCAGTGCTTTCAATGTCTTTTAGCAATTTAGAAAACAGATCACCTGAAATGCTTTCAGTTCGTCTTACACAGTTGAATCAGACTCTTGCAGTTTTTATATTTAACTATATTCTTTTGGTTTTTAAATTCTGCAAAAAGTGATTTACTGCAGTCCAGGAAGCACTGCTTCATCAATTCACCTTCAGTAAAAGGTTGTCCTACTTTAGCTATGTGCCAAGGCATTCTGTAACAGCATAGCTGTCTTTAACTTGTGAATGGAACATATCTTGTGGAGTATGGAAACCTTCCAGTAAGGAATGTATCTTAGTTTTCCTTAAATTGCTGTCAGGTGGATACAAGTCTTTGAACTCAGGGTGACAAGATTCATGGTGCCATTGCAGGTTTGTTTTCTTTAATGCAGTGATAGTCTTTTGACAAAGACGATACATTGGTTTTCCATTTATCTCTGCAAAAGCGAATTCCATCGCCAAAACAGGGTTGAAAACCCTGTGTTCATCCAACAAGCGTCTCTTCTTTGTTGTAATTTTTAATGCTGCTTATTAAAAAGAAAATTGTATACCAGTGTTTTGGGTATATAGCTTGAAGCTTCAGGTTGTGCATTTCTTGGAGTGTTTTTACTGTAAAAAGAAAAGTTTCCAAGCCAGAGCACTCCAACCTGTGGCAGGCGGGGAGCTGGGCGAGTCAGACCAGACACGAGGCGAAAAAGGACAGGTGCCCAAGAGCCCTTTCCTGGATTCCCAGTGTACGCCAGTAGGCCTCCTGGAGGGGTTCCTCCACCTCCGGGTCAGTGGGCGGCTAGTGGGTGGCTGCACAGCCACTTAAAATAGTCCCCAAATCAATAGTCCCACTAGTCCAACTCCCGGCCTTACATCAGGTCAGGTTGAGAGGCAAATAGTCCAGGTGCCCGGCCTTGCTTCACGTTCGGGCCAGCGGTAAAGATTTCAAAACAATTTATCAGTTACAATGTCCTGGCCCTGGAGGAGGGCAGGCAACCATCAGAGTCTGTTCAGGCGCCCCGGGCCCTAGGTCAGGGTGGGGCACCAAATAACCCTGGTCCATAGCCCTGGCCCTAGGTCAGGGCAGGCAACAAATACAACAACAGTCCACAGGTTCAAGAGGCCCTGGCCTGTCTCAGGTAGGGGCCAATCAATCCTTAATTAGGAAGGCCCTGACGCCCTGTACCTGTCTGTTTCAGTCCATCCACTCACACCTTTCATTGCTCACCTCGCCTGGGAGATGCCTTGTTGTTGTGGAGCCTGTTCTCAGTGGAGGCCTTGTTCAAAGGATCCCATCCACAGGCCACGTGTTGAGCCCTGCGTAAACCCAAACTGCACTGCGGGCCGCAAACACTCGTGGCCGGGTCGTGTGTTGAGTAGACCTGCACTACACTATTCACCTTGCCTCAGGGCATAATCTGAGCATTCCCTAGGTCAGGATGAAATTTTCCCTGTGGTATTAGTTTGCATATGTGCATCAATGCCCTTTGTGTTTGGTATGGCAAGAGTTCTTTTCAATTCTACTTGATTCTTTTTCAGCTGGACATGGCTTCTACAACTTTTAAATTTCTGAATGGGTATGTGGCAGCATCTTCTATGCTTGCTTTGGAAGCTAGATCTTTTTCTGAAGTTATGTCTATGAGATTTTGCATCATTATTCTAGAAGCACTTCCTAGGAATACTACTACTACTAAATAAGAAAAATAAATCAGCTTCAGAAAACTGTCAACTATTTTACTCATAACCTTCACAAAGAAATAAAAATAATGGGATATGATGATGATTTGTAATTTTTCCCTATGTTTTTTTCCTATTTTACAATATTCCTGCATGTTTGTTCTATTTTGTTGCAGTAATATTTTAATACCAACAGATTGTCATGTCATAAATAATGTGATAACTTCACTGAAGTAATTAGGAGCACAAGAAAACATTTGATGAGACACTAAAAGAATTATGATTAGCGTGGCTAAGTAACAACTAAAGGGGAGCGGGTTATAGATGAAGGATTAGTGGATCAAATCTTTCTTGAGTGGAATATTGTGGAAACCCTACACACACAAACTTCAAGTTGCAGTGTAGATTACAAGAGACCATATAAGACTTGATAGATTTAGTTTCTTTTTTCATTAATCATTTGAGTAGCATTTTTGCTTTTTAACTTGAAAAGAACTAGCTGAAAAACAGCTCAGGCAGAAAACACTGCATACTAATGTTAGTAACAGTACAAGGAAATGAGAACTTCAGGAATAACCATTAGCCTCTGGACGGGCTCAAGAATGCAATAATAGTATCATATTGAGATGTGTTTTATATGAAGATATAAATATGCAATACATTATGTATAACTTCAGAGAACTGCTATAATTAAGTAATTATCTTTCGGCTCACCAAAAGCTAAAAAATGGTTGAAAACAGCCCATTGCAAACTTGATTTGCAGCTGTTCCTTTTCATAAAAGTCATCTTATTGTTTGAGCAAAAATTGAAAATCCACTTGTAAGAATCCTTAGTAGACATCCACTAAGCAGTTATCAGCCTAATGAAGTTATTTTGACTTCAGGACATTGTCCTTGGGCTTCAAGAATTTCACTTAGTGCAGGAAATGATTTGGTAGTGGGTTTCCTGATGTCAGGCACTGAATGAGGGCATCTGTAAACATTTCTCACTAAACCACACCACAAACTCCTTCACAAATACTGTATTAATATCAGGAAAGGCAGGACAAATAGTGATTTGTGTCATAATCTGTAATTATTGGTTTATTTTGCAATATCATGCAGATTATAAGCTTTAATTTTTAAAGGGTGTATCATTTCCTTGCCATTGTGTATTTCTTCTCCTGTCCTAAGACACTGAATTAACTGACAATATACTATGGCACTTTATAGTAGCAGCAGGTGGTCAGCGTTGTAAACATAAATCTCACCTTCGCAGGAAGATGAATCTTGCTCTATCAGTCTTTCCCCTTGCCCTCAAGATATGGTGTGTGCTCACTCTTATGCCTTGTGTATTTAAGCCCTCAAGCTGTAAGAATTTTACATTGTCCACCCAATACATTTGTAGGCCTTGTACCTTCTGTGTTCACAGAATGAACTGGCTGATCACTTGAGCACACTATTTTGTGGCTGTGAATAGCTTCTATGCTTGGATGTTACCATCAACATTTTACAAAGGAGAAAATTTCCCTAGATAAACCTGGGAAATGGTTTAATGTAAACATGATACAAGAAAATATGTCAGCATTGTGCTCCTTCTTCAATCTCATCCAAAGCTTTCTTTCGGACACCTTCCTCCTGTCCTTAAAAGATTTCCTGCTGTATGCATTCCACCATTACTGCTCATTCACAAAGTCCTCCTCAAGGTCCAACAAGATGAAGCATTGTTAATCTTAAGAGTACTAGTATGACCACATCGTTACTGATTTACCACACTGCTGGACACGCCTATAACTTTGCTCCGATTCAGGACTTGATCACGCAGAAGCATGGCTGCCTTCAGCATCCAGCCTTGAGTCTTTCCACTTGATTGCATGGAAACTGGCATGGAACTGCAATGCTCAGACTTGTTAAGGAGGTTCTCCTTGGCAGCAGAAAGCTTTTCATTTGTGCCACTTGGCTAAGTGGAAGAGGTTTTCAATTTGGTATCTTCAGAAGGCATTCCTCCATTGCAGTCCTTGATTCGCTTCAACCTACACTGTTTACTTCAGTTAAAACAACAAGGGCTGGTAATATTATCAATAAAAGTGTACTTGGTCACGATTTTGCCACACCTAGATGTGGAGCACCCTTAGGGAAACACATCTCGAAGAACCTCTGTTACTGCAAAAGGTGAGTGTAGTGGGGCGGGGTGGCCGCCCACTGACCTGAGCCTTGGTTGGCAGCACCTGGCCCCAGCAACCCACCTGACTAGAAGCCAGGAGGTGAAGCTAGGGATATTAAAGGTCTGCCAGAGAGGGTAGTCAGGCCCTAGTGACCAGAGGAGCCAGACTCCTCCCCTGCACACCCAAGTGAGAAGCTGGACCCAGGGGAAGCCAAGGACTGGCCTGGGTTACCAGGTCCAGAACTGGATGGCTGTCTGGAGGGACTGCTTACCTGGCTGGAGATTCCAGAGTGACACAGCCCAGAAGGCCTGCACTGGACCCAGGTACAACCCGAGGGGGAGGATGGAAAGAGCCCACGGGTAGCTGACCACTGTTTGAGCTAGAACCAGGTCAGCGTGTTGCGGTACAGATTCCTGCTGACTCAGCAGCAGACTGCTTTGCTGCTGATAGGGCCCTGGCCTGGGATACAGTGGCATGGGTGGGCCTATGTCCATCAGTCTTCCCCCTCAGTTGTTCCAGAACAGCAGCCTGCATTTGCTGGACCCCCGCTCGAGCAAAGGGAACCGACCGGGTCAGTTCCCAACAAAACTTAGAACTGTTTGTTTGCTTGCCGTCCTGCCCTGAACCAGGGCCTGGTGTTACCAGATTTGCCCATCACTCTGGGGTATGCTCCTTTATTAGGACTCTTATAGGGTGTGGGGGTTAATAATTCTATCCGTGTGCTGCTTATGCTACTTGTGGTCTCATATGGAGCTGAATTCTCCCTGCTGCCAATTCCCGCTCCCAATGGAGCTCTCGTCCAGGAACTATGTTCCTCAGGACAGGGTTCTTCCTACTTTAGAAACACATGGACACTCACACCTACTAACAGAGCATGTCTGAGAGGACTGGTTAATCAGCACTCACAAGCTGACCCCTTATATTTCCCTGGACTCAGCAGGATGGGTTTAACAGCAATACCATGCTGTCCTCATGTGCCTTTAGACTCAATGGGCGGGATTTAACAGCACTTCAAGCTGTCATCCTCATATGCCCCCAGGTTCAGCACCTCCCTATCGCCACTCTCACACCACAGTAATTGGCTGGTAAACCACGTGATGAGCAAACCCCAAAGGATTTTTGGGCACTATAGGGATCTTTATCTTGAGTACAAGAAGTGTTGTTGCAGAGTGAATGGGGAAGCCAAACAACACCCCTGAGGAAGAGTGAGGGAGAGAGAAAGAAAAAGAGAGAGAAGCAACCAGCTTAACAATGAGGAGCCAAACACATAAAACAGTTACAATATTAAATATAAATTGATACTGATTACAAATGTTAGGGCTAGCAAACCATGTAACAGTTTACATAGGGTAGAGTCAGGAGGCTGTGCTTAGAGAGAGATAGTGGGGAATGGGGAAAGAGGGAGAGAGAGAGCTCTCCACTCCGTGGAGCTTGCACTGATCAGGATTCCCAGATGGTGATGGTAGCTGGGGGTCCAGAGGGCAGGAGATGAGCAGAGCCCCCAACAAGATCATGAAATCTCAATAGAACTGATGCAGTTTAAATCCAAGAATCAGAACAGTTTTTCTTGAGCAAGGGTAAGCATTTTAGTAGGGCTGGGACAATAGTTCAAGGAGAACACTGGATTTGTTTATGGGTAAAGAGAGGCGAGATAATAGAGACTGACTATGGGTGATGTTCCTTGGAAGAGCTCACAATGCAACTAGGCAGTTTCAGTATTTTGGATATCAATAGGATCCATTACTAGAATTGGTCTGATAATGACTAATTTGGGGGTGAGCAGGCCTGGGTTCATTAGCATCTGGAGCAGAGATTTCCCATCAGGCAGTGCTTCTCTGCTTTCAGTATCCCATAGTTCAGTGCGGTTCCTGCTTTGGAAGATCTGTTGTCCATTCTGTATGCTAATGGAGATCTCTCTCTGTTCTATCTTGAATGCAGATGAAGCTGGAGTGTTTCCTTAATTCTATCACCCTTGTCTGAAAGAGTTTAGGTGTGTCTCCCCCAGCCTTTTCCTTGCTTTGTCTTTGATTCAAGCAGAGGCCTGGGGGAGGGGGATTGTTTTCCCTGAGTATCGCTCCCTGGTTCCCCAAGAGCAAAAGACTGACAAGTGGCCATGCTCTGGTTCCCCAAGAACACAGAGATGGTAGGTAACACTGGGCACAGAACTGTTTGCTTACTGCCCCGTCCTGAACAAGGGCCTAGGCTCAGAACTGTTTTCCTGTCGCCCCGTCATGAACCAGGGACAGGCCTCATAACTGTTTGTTAACCTGCTGCCCTGCCCTGCGCTGGGACCCAGCCTTAGGACTGTTTGGTTTGTTACTGCTTGCCCTGCCCTCAAACAGGGCCGTAGTTCAAAGACTGTTTGACTTCTGTATGGTCTGTGGGCTATCTTAGGGTTGGAAGCCACAGCTGATTCCCCATAAGAATTGAGCGGTGTGTAGTGGGGTAGAGTGGCTGCCTACTGACCCAGAGCGGGAAGAGCTCCTCCCTGAGCCCTACCAGGCTAAAATGAGTAACCTTTTCTTTTACCATGTGCTGGGCTAAGTGTAAGCTGCATTTCACTAGCTGAGTCTCATCAATGAGCATATTAACTAAAGTATAGGCAATACCTTTACTACAATGGGACAGAATTATCCTTTAAAAGTGCCTTACTTATATATATTACTTCTTATTACTATTATTATAGCACAAAACAGCCATAAGATCATAATATTGTTGGTCACTGAAGACCTCAACCATATGTTAGTTGGTATGTGCATCATTTGCATTCAAAATCATTGGTATTTGGGATGATCTATCCAGAAAATAAACTTTTAGCACCTGTGTGCCTGGGCTATGTATAATATAAACCTAGACAAAACATTCAACTGATTAAGCTTGTAAATAACAATGTTTATTTGCATAAGTAGTCTGGGTTCTGATATGTGTGGTACAAATATTACAAAGATTCAGGAGATAGGAGACAGAAATAAGTATCAAGTGCAATTGTGTACTATTTGAAGACTGTTTTGTAGTTTTTAAATATGAATTAATTTATTGTTCACTGCAGCATTAGGCTGTGAGCCCGACATAAAAATATATCGGTGCCCTGACCTATAAATCATTGCAATTCTTGTTCAAGTGTCAAGAGGAGGAAAAGAAAAAAATTTACTTTTGCAATCGTGTCTACAAAATGACCACCAACCACTTGAAATGACAAAATGAGTCATAACTCATTTCAGAGTTTCTGTTCAGAGTTTCAAATTCCCTGCTCCCTTGGCTCTTCTTGGCAATTTGGGACTCACTTCTTTTCTTTGGAGTTAGGATAAATTCATGGGCACTGCTGAGTTGTTTGGTCCTGGCTTTTGCTCAGTGGGACTTGGATGCCATGAGGGTACGTCTGCACCCTGAGGGTATGTCTACATGACAAGCAGTTATTTTGACATTATGTCAAAATTATGTCGAGCTGGAGGACTTCTTACTGTGACTCCTGTAACCCTCATTTTACAAGGAGTAATGGAAGTCGGAGGAAGAAGTGTTCTTTCTCGGACTTCCTGCTGTGTAGACAGCACCAAAGCCAAAATAAGCTATTTCGACTTAAGCTATACAATTGACGTAGCTCAAGTTGCGTAGCTTAGTTTGGCTTTAACCCTGCTGTATAGACGTGCCTTGAGTGTGACTACTTCTTGATGCATTGGGGGAGGTATTCTCTCAAGCCTATTATGTTGTCAAAATGAACTATCCCTTACAAAAGAGTGTGTATTGTCCATTTATGATACTTTTCCTTTCATACAGTGAACCAATTAATAGTACTGACATATAAACTTTTATTGGTCCATCTGAGTTACTGAAATAAATGGGTCAGCTTTTAGAGCTATTGTTTTGTCTGCTCTGCAAACATAGGAAGTCATCACTCGATTCTTTTGCACCAAGCTCATGGTTTCATGTTTGTTTTCACAATCTTAATAGATCCAAACTTGCTCTTTTTTCTCTCTCTCTTTTTTTTTTAATAGCAGCTGTGCTTCTATAAAACATAGTGAGAGAGATACTAATATGTTGTACTACTTTACAAATACTTGTTACTTTACAACAGTCAAATTCGAGCGCTGTTTAGGTCTTAGGTAACTGTTGATGTGCAACTCATAGTCATCCCAGATTTTGAAGCATTTTGTGATGGTTCAAAATTGCATAAATGGAAATAAGGAAGTCCAACTCACTTTCATATATGACAAAAGTACCATTATTACTCCATTTTCTAGAGATGAATAATTAGTGCGTTAACTCACTGGATAGCCTGTATTTGAAATTGCGTTCCTTCTGCACCTACCATTCTTTCAACTTAGGCACCCACAGGAAATGTATTTTATCAACTTTGTTCTTCCCTTGAAAGTGGTGTTCAAAAAAGAATTAAAAAACATATACATAAGATGTGCTAACCAGCACCATGTAATAACTTTCTCTGTGCATTCTTAGTCACGTTCTTCAGTATACATGTTGACTTCGCTGGTCTGGCACTTTTGGGATCTGACTGGTTCCGAACAAGGGGTTTTGCCGGACTAGGGAAGGTCCCTCCCCTCATGACCCGTGCTGCCACTGGGGTAGAGCTCCAGTCTGCCTCCCCCGCTGCTGTCTCAGCCCGCCAGGGATCTCTAGATGCCGCCAGCCCCATTGCTGCCAGGGCCAGAGCGCCACAGCCAGAGATCTGCAGCCACCTGGCTCTGCGGCTGATGCCAGAGCTCCACAGCCGGTGCAGAGTTCTGCAGTCACTTGGCTCTGTGGCTGGATCGGAGGTTCCTGGCTGGCACTGGGGCTGGAGCTCCCAGGCCACTGGTGCCAGAATGGGGTTATGGTTGGAGATCCATGGCTGGGGCTAGGGCCAGAGCACCCTGGCTGCTGCTGGGGTCTGAGCTCCCTGGCCGCAGCCAGAGCTCCACGGCTGCTGCCGGGCCACTTGGGCCAGAACTCCCTGCAGTGCTGCCCATCCATACCTCCCCACGGACACTGGGCTTCTGGCTGAGTAGCTAGTTCCCCCTACAGCGCTCCTTCCCCGCCGCCGCCAGGTTCTGTGGTCCAGGAACATCCATGGTCCCAGTTAAGGGAAGTATAGCCTGTACTGTGTATATAAATTGTAAGGACTTCAGCATGGGGACCTTATTTTCACATTTGATTCTATAGTTTGTTGCTATATAAATAATAATCATGAAAATTAGTGATGAACAATGCAAAATCTGAGATTTCTAATGCTCATAATTTGATCTTTTTGTCAGAATTTAATAAAACATCTTCCTGAACAAGAGCAGCTGAATACACTATCCAAATTCAGGAGTGAATATAGTAATTTGTCTGAACCAGAACAGTTTGGAATTGTGGTGAGTACCAGCCCCTTGCTGCTATTTTTCACTTGTCTTACATTAGTAATCTACGTTGAAGTGTTATCACTTTTTTGTTGTTGTGCCTAATTATTTTCACAGTCTGAAACTGAATAAGAAAATTGGTAGTACTTTCCAGTGAAGTATCAGCTGACATAGCTATAGTTCCAGAACCTCACTTGTTACATCTGTCTTTTGTATCTCCTCATTGAAATAAAGTTAACTGTTAACCACATAACTTTTCTCCAGCAAAATCATTTACAGTAGAAGTTTCTGTGGTGTAATTTTGATGGAGAACTAAAAATTCAATTCTTTAACCATTTTGGAATTTCTATGGCAAAAGTCATTCTGTAACATGACAAAATATAAACAATTAATCACATTTTTAGGTAAGATTTCCATACCAACTTTCTGTTCTCAGGCCACCATGTATAGGCAAAAAACTGTTGCCCAGCACCACATTAACCTAACTACTTCCTTGGGCATACGTTTTATAGTACAACTCTTGCTCACCTTTGCAAGTGAGTAAAAGGAAAATCAGCAGGGTCATATAATTTTTCAAACACTTGGTGGGAAGACTATGGAGCGAAAGGGTGTGTGGTCAATTAACACTCATTTCTGTCATAATGGAAGTAAAATGGGCATATTGATAAATATTGGGAGGTCATTGATCTTAATTCTCAAGGCCTTTAATGATCAAGTTCTGAAGCACTAGTTTTAAAATCAGTTTTGATTCATCACATGTTTCTTTGTGAGAGTCACCCTACGTATGACATGGAGTGCAAAACAAGTGGCCTCTGAAACATCCCAGTCAGCTGAAACTCTTTAAGGGCAGTTTCCTACTGAGTGTCAGGAGTTGGGCGAACACCAAGATGAAGTTTTTATGGGAAATCGGCTTTGACAGAGGGCCTAGAGGAAAATAAAAGTGTGTAGAGGAGGGCATCACTGGGATTTAGCAATAGCTAGATGACTGGAATCCGGTGAGCAACTTGTGTCACGGCAGGAATAGCGGTGCTACGGAGGAAGGCAAGCAAATAGGGAGACTGGACGTGGGGACAGTGCTAGGTTCTCCACTCGTTTCCCTCCCTTCCTAGACCAGTGCATAAATTCCTCTTTTCATTTCCCTTGTGGAATCTGCTATTCCACAGACCCTGATATTCTTCCTACTCTCCAGAGAAGACAAGGGGAGAAACGGTATCAGGAAAACAGAAAAGCATGCTCTAAAGGTTTTACATCCTGAGGCATCTCAAATTGCAGAACTTTTTTTAATAGCTATGATAAAGCACCGGGCCACCACCTCAGGAAGCTAAGTTAATCTCTCTAAGTTAATTGTTGGGATGTTAATTTATATTGCTGCACAAACTGACAATAACAAGAACATGATATTGGTTTTAGTTTGTTTTGAGTACAATTCATGAACAATTTTTCAAAAGGATAAAATCAATGTAGAAAACATGTTTAATTCTTTTTGGAGTGTATTACAAAAATGTATGGAAAACCTGTAATGCATAATAGTACTGAACAGAGATTGGGTGATTTCATTATCACTTGAAGTATCAGCAGAGTTTATTTTGAGGAGAATTAACTGTTTAAAGCTTTTTCTTAAAAGAAAAATCTGGCAATATTAATAGTGATATTGTGTTGATAGTAATGAGAAAATAAATGTAAATTTCTAAAGACAGTTTGGGAACTGTAATTAACATTTTTGGTTGCTTTTGTATATGTCAGTTCTTCAGGCTTCTTGTTCTTCAAAATAAATTGTTTGAAGGAAAAAAAGAATAATAGTGTAAGCAAATGTATTTTATCAGTTTTTATACATTTAATCTCTGTGTATTACTCCAGTTAATAATATGTGCAATGAACTAAGTAGTGGTAATAGAAATTCAAAAGGTTTTATAGTTTTCTTTTATGATAAGCACTGCAAGATTTGAATGAATATGGAAGCCATGCTTTGGAAATAGTTTATTGAAATTTAGACACTGGTGGGGGATAACTTGATTGTCTGTGGTTGTATTGAAAATCTCAGGTGAGCTCCTTAAACCAAAAGCTTCTTTATAAAAGTGTAACACTGATTTTTTTTTTTTGAGTGACTGCACTTTGACTGACTACCCCCACATTGTATAGAAAAGTTGTCCCCTGGAAAGGACTACATAGAAGGAATTTCAAGTGATTGTTTTGGCTAATTGGAAATGGAGAGTAGAGGCATGGTCAAAATTAGACTTGCAATGGAAACTTGACATCTTTAACTATTAATACCATCTTAATTCTGGAGAGGTTTTTCCCTTCAAACCTGCATCATCTGAGGCAAACTTAACATTGTTTTAGTTTCATAAAATATTTGTACAAGAAATGTTGCGTTATCAAATGATGTTACACCATTTAATCAGAACATTTTAAAATCAATCCCATATCATTTAAACCTTCTTACGCTATATTTTCTTCCTCATTTGAGCCTACCAGGCTGAGAAATGTGAGAACAAAGTTACAATAATTGCAGCTATATAATGTGTTTATAAAAACATATTAATCATGCATGCTAAAAAATAAAAATATTCTACTTGGGAATTTGAGCGTTCCATATGTACTGTTGATAATTTCTATATAGAGTTGCCAGTTTTTCAAAGGGCCTAAAGGGCCTAAAAGCAAGCTATTGCACTGCGTAGGAAAGATAGAAAGTATGGCAAAACTTGGCTTAACCAGGAGATCTTGCATGATCTAAAAATAAAAGTGTCATTTAAAAAGTGGAAAGTAGGACAAATTACAAAGGATGAGTATAAGCAAACAATACAGGTATGCAGGGGCAAAATTAGATAGGCAAAGGCACAAAATGAGCTCAAACTAGCCATAGACATAAAGGGAAACAAGAAGACTTTCTATAAATATATTAGAAGCAAAAGGAAGACCAAGAACAGGGTAAAGGTCCATTGCTCAGTGAGGAGGAAGAAACAGTAACAGGAAACTTGGAAATTTCAGAGGTGCTTAATGACTATTTTGTTTTACCAAGTCGTCTGATGAAGGAATGCCTAACATAGTGAATTCTAGTGGAAATGGCGTAGGTACAGAAGATAAAATAAAATATGAACAAGTTAAAAGTAACTTAGAAGAGTTAGATGTCTGCAAGTCACCAAGGCCTGATGAAATGCATCCTAGAATACTCAAGGACCTGGTAGAGGAGGTATCTGAGCCTTTAGCTAGCATCTTTACAAAACCATGGAAAACAGGAGAGATTCCAGAACACTGGAAAAGGGCAAATATAGTGCCTATCTATAAAAAGGGAAATAAGAACAACCCAGGAAACTATAGACCAATCAGTTTAAGTTCTATGCCAAGAAAGATAATGGAGCATGTAATTAAGAAATTCATCTGCAGACATCTGTAAGATAATAAGGTGATAGGGAACAGCCAGCATGGATTTGTAAAGAACAAATCATGTCAAACCAATCCGATAGCTTTGTTTGATAGGATAACGAGTCCTGTGGATAAGGGAGAAGCAGTGGACGTGGTAGACCTACACCTTAGTAAGGCATTTGATACGGTCTCGCATGATATTCTTATCAATAAACTAGGCAAATACAACTTAGATGGGGCTACTATAAGGTGGGTGCATAACTGGCTGGATAATGTTCTCAGAGAGTAGTTATTAACTGTTCACAATCCTGCTGGAAAGGTATAACAAGTGGGGTTCCGCAGGGGACTGTTTTGGGACCGGTTCTGTTGAATATCTTCATGAATTATTTAAATATCGGCATAGAGAGTACGCTTATTAAGTTTGCAGATGATACCAAGCTGGGAGGGGTTGTAACTGCTTTGGAGGATAGGGTAATAATTCAAAATGATCTGGACAAACTGGAGTAATGGTCTGAGGAAAATAGGATGAAGTTTAATAAGGACAAATGCAAAGTACTCCATTTAGGAAGGAACAATCCATTTTGCACATACAGAATGGGAAGCGACTGTCTAGGAAGGAGTACTGCAGAAAGGGATCTAGGGGTCATTGTGGACCATAAGCTAAATGAGAGTCAACAGTGTGACGCTGTTGCAAAAAAAGCAAACATGATTCTGGGATGCATTAACAGGTGTGTTGTAAGCAAGGCACGAGAAGTCATTCTTCCGCTCTGCTCTGCGCCGATTAGGCCTCAGTTGGAGTATTGTGTACAGTTCTGGGCACCACATTTCAAGAAAGATGTGGAGCTATTGGAGAAGGTCCAGGTAAGAACAGCAAGAATGATTAAAGGTCTAGAGAACATGACCTACAAAGGAAGACTAAAAGAATTGAGCTTGTTTAGTTTGGAAAGGAGAAGACTGAGAGGGGACATGATAGCAGTTTTCAGGTATCTAAAAGGGTGTCACAAAGAGGAGGGAGAAAAATTGTTCTCCTTGGCCCCTGAGGATAAAACAAGAAGCAAGGGGTTTAAACTGTAGCAAGGGAGGTTTAGATTGGACATTAGGAAAATCTTCCTAACTGGTTAAATACTGGCTTAAGTTGCCTAGGGAGGTTGTGGAATCTCCATCTCTGGAGATATTTATGAGCAGGTTAGATAGACATCTATCAGGTATGGTCTAGATGGTACTGGGTCCTGCCGTGAGGGCAGGGGACTGTACTCAATGAGACCTCAAGGTCCCTTCCAGTTCTAGTCTTCTATGATTCTGTCATGATACTGATTTGTTTACCAACAATATCTTGGATATTCTACAGCATATAGCAACACTTACAATCTAAACATTTTGACACAGTTGACAAGTGAAAAGATATCTGCTACAATTACCAGCAAACTCAGGATTGTGTCTTAAATTTGAACTGTGTCCTTGCTGTCACAGGTATCACCAGTAATAAAGGTTTTATGGGTCAAATGCTGCCCTTAGTGACATCAGCAGTTCCTTATTGTCCTCAAATATATTTTCTGTAACACTTCCGCCATTAATACCTCTGCACAGTTATAGTTCGGGATATAATTTAAAGACAATGGAACTGCAGCAATGGTTCTGCAGATGGAACTATCATTAACAATTTGGTTGATCTTATTGTCAGAATAGATTCCAGTTCATTGTTCAATATATCCACCATAGAATTGAAATTCTGATAGTAGAATAGCATATGCAGTTTTGAAATAAATTGGTAGTAGTACCTCATGATTGATTATGTCAAAGTTCACTTACTCAAAGGAGAATGTTGTCATTAAGTAACAATATTAGTACAGGTGTTTGTTGTTTGTCAGTTATTACCATAAAGTACAACAGTTCACTAGACACCTTTCCATGTCACAGCACTGGAAAGGCTATCATATTGATAGAGATCAAGTAGTGCCTGTGTATGGCTCAACCATGGATTGTAGATCAATTTATCCAGAATGCTAGAGGCAAGGAGATAGTGAATTTGTTGATTGTGAATAAGAAGTAGAATTTGGCATGTTTTTGGGTGCTTGGTAGTTTTTTTTTTTTTTTTTTTTTTTTTTTTTTTTTTCTTTCAGAAAAAAGCAATGAAGGAAAGAAAAGTAATGAAGACTGTTAGTAGATCTAGGTATTCTTCACTAGTTTGTTTTCCAGGTTGTGTAACGGGCACATTTCATGTGTATTGATCAAGGAGTCTTTCAATATTACAGAACCTCTGTGTGTGTGATGGGGACATACTTTGCCAAGGTAGATGGTAGCAGTATTACCACTTTTCAATTAGACTTTGGGGTTTTTTGTGTGTGCAGGATTTGCAAGTGTTAAATTTAGAATAATTAAATCATAGGGCTAGAGAGGTCATCTAAATCAGCCCCTGCCCTCACAGCAGGACCAAGCGCCATTTAGATAATCTTCGATGGATGTTTGTCTAACATGTTCTTAAAAATCTCCAAATGGTGGAGGTTCCACAGCCTCTCTAGGCAATTTATTCCAGTGCTTAACTACCCTGACAGGAGTTTTTTTCCTAATGTCCAATCTAAATTTCCCTTGCTGCTACTAAGCCCATTGCTTCTTATCCTGTCATCAGAAGTCAAGGAGAACAATTTTTCTTCCTCCTCCTTGTAACCACCTTTTGGGTACTTGAAAGCTGTTATTTCCTTTTCATCTTTTTTCCTTACTAAACAAACCCATTTTTTTTTCAAATTGGCTTCATATATCATCTTTTCTAGATCTTTAATAGTTTTGTTGCTCTTATCTGGATTTTCTCCAATTTGTCAGCATCTTTCCTGAAATGTGCTGCCCAGAACAGGACACAACAGTATATTTCCCTATATAGTCCTCTTTTGTGTCCTGTTCAAGCTGTTCGTTTTCAATCAACTGAGGTTGAATTTTGAACAATGCAGAGTTGATACTGACTCCAACTGAAAAAAATGAGTTTACTGAAACCTTACTAGACTCTATGAATTTGAGGGCCTTCCTTGCACACTAATAGCTCCAGGAAATCTGATGCCTTTCTGGCTTTCTAATCTCATCCTTCAAGAACAATCTCTGTGTATGTGAAATTACTAGGTCATTTGGCCACATGCACTTATGTGTTTCAGCATGTGAAATTGTATCTTTGTCCTGTTCAGTCATGGTTGAAGTTGGTCTTTTTCCTGATCTGCCAGTCATTGTACAGGCTTGTCTGAGTGCCTCCAGGAATACTGACTCTCTGCAGTGGTAAAAAGAACAAGAACAGTGATGTGTGCCAGAATATTACCTTTGTGCATCCTATGCCAACCAGAACAGCAGTCACCATTGTCTGCGTCCACTATAGGCTTTGGAGTGCATCTAGGAACATTAAATGTTCCACGTTTGTGGTCACAGAATGCAGTGTGGTGTCTTAGCAATGTACTGCAGCTACAAACCATTAGCAATGTGTGTGGTACAATTCAATGGAATAGCTGTCCACATACTCACCAGCAATGGCTCTGTACTGGCTATCCCCATGTGACTTCCATTTGAGCCTATAACAACTGTTCATTGTTTCTCCTCTCCCAAAAGGCAACTTTTCTTGTGGCTACATCATCTACAAGAGGAATCAGTGAATTAGCCTTAATGACAAAATCTTCATATAATCAGTTCTTGAAGGTCAAAATGCCTTTAAGACCACACATTGAAATTTTTTGTGCAACGTGGCTTCACTATTTTACCTTAACCAGGTTATTTGGTTGCCTGACGTCTTTCCTAAGCTAGAATGAAATGCAGATAAGCAGCATATCTGTACATTAGATATGAGATGGTACTAGGTGTTCTATCTGGAAAGAACTAAACTATTTTGTTCATTGCCTAGACTACTGTGTGGCTCAAATGAAAGGTCAATTGGTCTCCTCACAGATTATTTTCAGGTGGATGTCCCCTGTATGGAGTAGCTCAGCCTGTAACCCCACAGATAATATGGGTTCATTCAATGAAAGAACATGTGATATGTCAAATTTCTCAATTTCAATATTGTACGTTTCAGTATTGGATATTTGTGGGACTTTGAGGCATATTTTTTTTACTGAACATTATGCTGTTACCACAGGTAAAGGAAACTTTGGGAAGGCAATTCTTCAAGTCATTGTTTAAGTAGACTCCAAACCCCACCAAGTACTCAAACTGCTTGTGAGTCACCGGAACAGAATACATGCTTGCAAACATTTGAAGGAGAAAAGATGGTTACTTACCTGATTTTTAACTATTGTGTTTTATTCGTTTTTTGAAAACTAAGGTTTTTTTCAGATTCCCTTAAGTCACTTTTTCTGTCTTTGACTTCTTATATGATGTCCATTACATTTCTGATTTTTCATAGAATCCCTTGAATTTCTATTAAAATATCCTGCTTCCACTGGTTTGGTTTAATTCTTATTGGGATGTAAGCTCAGATTTTCCAGCTCATTTCTGTGGGAGCTTTTGTTCAGCCAATTAAGCATCATCTTAGCATATTTGCCATTTTTTCCCCTGAGAAAATAGTGTCTGATTGAATAATTATTACTTTCATGTCTCATAAAACTTCTGTAGGTTTTTACATATTTTTCCTGGATTTACTTTCAAAAATAAAGACCTGTTACCATAAAAGAAATAGCTAGAGAGGACACTTAGGCTACCTCTACACTGCGGCACTATTTCGGGATACCGGAAGTATCCCGAAGTAGCTATTCCATTTCTTCTGAGCACGCCTGTTATTTTGAAATATAATGCATTTGGAATTCGAACATCCCTGTAAACCTCATTCCACAGGGGTGAAGGGATGTTTCAGAATAGCATTTTATTTCAAAATTTCAAAATGTTATTTTGAAATTACCTGGAAATAAGCTACACAATTTGCATAGCTTATTTCGAGGTAAGGGGTACAGTATAGACACACCCTCATGAAGATTATTGTCATGGTATGGCAACTACAATATTATATGTCTTTGAATTAATCACTTTGTCTTTGTAGATGTTTCTGCTTGTTGGTTGCTTGGGGCTTATTTTGTGTCTGTTTAAATTACTTTTGGTCAGTTGTTTCTGCAATTATCCTCTTTGTTCATTTTACCCTTTTATTTTAACTATTGTTATTGCAGCCAGTATAGTGTTAATCTTTTCCTGCTCCTATCTTCCATCACAGTCTTTTGGCTCTTCTGGAGATAAAATATTTTATTTTATTGGGTTTTTTTCTTCACTTGCTCCACCCTGCTGTCTTGCAACTTAGATGTTACCCAGATACCACTAAGTCTCATAGGGGTAGCAGTGTTAGTCTGTAACTTTAAAAAAAGCAAACAAACAAAAACCAAATGTGTGGTCTTGTAATACCTTAAGAGACTAAAAAAAAATGTATATAGTATCATGCGCTTTTGTGGACACAACCCACTTCTTCAGATGCGTGGAGTAAGAGGCACAGAGAGGTACAGTTATTTTAGGATTTCTGTACCTCTCTGTGCCTCTTGCTCCACACATCTGAAGACGTGGGTTGTGCCCACGAGCTTATGATAGTATATTTGTGTTTAGTTAGTCTCTAAGGTGATATAGGACCACTTGTTTTAATTTTTTTTTTTTACCAGATACTAATGTTTTCTTTTTTCCCCGCATACTTGCTTGAAGTGTTCTATGCATGCTGTTGAATCTGTTCTTTTTATCGTATATTTTAGTTTAGCTCTATGGTGTCGATTTTGAGCTGAAGTTAAATTAAATGCTATTTCCGGTTCCTCAAATATTTGGCAAAGTATACTGATGCTACTAAACTCTAGATAAGTTAAATCTTTAATCACTATATTTAATACAGGTTGTACAATCCCAGTCTAGCATTGTTGGGGCCTGACCCGTTCTGAACCGGGGAATCTGTCAGAACAAGGGAGGTCAATGCTGATCCTTCTGCTGTTCCTGGCTGCAGGGCTCCACTGTGGCAGCAGCAAGGGAGCCAGCATTGACTGAGCAGGGACCTTGGGGTATTCGAGGGAAGAGGCAGGTCGGCTGTAGAGCCTTGTGGCTGGGGGCTAGGAGTGTAGCCCTGCGGCAGCACACTGAGCCCCACTTCTGCTGGGCTGCACTCTAAGCACCCACCACTGGCCTCAGGGCTGTGTTTCCTTCCTCCCCCCTCCCCCAAGTTGTGGGACTCTGCAGCCAACTTACCTCTTCCCCCAAGTGTCTTCCTTGTCCCGCTTCTCCCTCTCCTTCCCTGAACTTGACCACTGCAAATGAGCTATTTGTGACCCTCCGGAAGCTACAGGGGGGTTGGGGAGGAATTCCTGAGTGCAAGGCCAGCTTTTCTCCATGAGTGCTCCAACAAAGTCAAAAGCAAAGGAAATGTATAGATTTGACGTAATTGATGCTTTAAGAAAAAACTAGCCTTAAACCACAGCTATTTTGAGCATTAACAATGTGATGTATACATATGCATCCCAGCACAGTCTAAATAACTTTGTAGTCAGTGAGGCATGGTTTGGACTAGGGATGTTAAATAGCGGTTAGTAAGCTAATTGAGTCGTCAATGGAATTTCCATCGACGACTCAATTAGTCGATAAGGAGGTTCGAGCTGCTCTGCTTTTTAAATGTAGTAAGAGCCGCTAGGCTTATATGGGTTTTAAGCCAGCTCCCTCTAGCACTGGCTTCTGCTCCCCCGCCTTTGTTGCCTTTGATACAGAGGCAGCAAGAGGGGGGAAGCGACTAGTCAAATAGCGACTACCCAATAAGTCTAGGCTTGCTGGTAGTAGACTACTCATCTAGTTGCTTGCATCCCTAGTTTAGACAAGTAAAGACAATGCCAGAAAGGTGGGGATATGTGAAATTACATTCCCTATATGGCTTTTGACTCACCTAACTTGTGCTTCTCTTCTACACTGCTATTTTTAGCAGCGTAGTATTTTCTGCTCTGACTCGGCTGCTGGAGTCTTTCTTTGCTGAAGAAGTTGTCCCACATTTTTGCAGACAATGGAGATATACACTGTGTCCATACACATGTATACAAATAATTATATAGCCTAACATACATTTATTCAGAGTCTTAATTTTTTTCATTTTTATTCCATTAGAAAATGGTGAATGACCAATTTCTTATTTATTAAATGGCTACAGTGTTGGTGTTTTGATTTTGTTTTTTTAAAATTTGGGAACTACTTGAATATACTGAAATGAAATATTTGAAGAGTTATAGATAGGAAGGCAGAAGTGATTGTTCCAGTGTCCTCTATATAACAGGCCATAGAACCTCCTCAAAAAAATTCCTAAAGTCAATAGCCTGGATTTAAAAATTACCAGTGATGGAGAATACACTGTAACACTTGATAAATTGTTCCAATGATTCATTACCGTCACTGTTCAAAATGTACACCTTACATATCTTAGCACTGGAAAAAGTTCAGAAAAGGACAAAAAAATGTTTAGGGGTTTGGAACGGTAAAAATAACATGTTTTCTCAAGATTAAACACACTATTACTAATGTATTTTTGCCAGCAAGGTGATAAAATTTAGGGCTGAAGTATTTATGGAATGATTTTGTAGCACCATTCTCAAATTCTGTGGTTCTCTGCATACATACACACACAGTTGCTGCCAGTCATATCCTGGAGCCAAAAACAAGCACAAGACTGCAGAGGTAGAGACATTCTTCTAGTAATTAAAATTGGAAAACAAAGTTAACTCTGGAAGTTTTCTACTTCTGTAGGGTTGTTGTTGCTATTCTTGAGGTTTCATTCAGCTTCAGGAAGCTGGCACGTGGTTGAAAATATTAGCAAGTATTCTGATTGCTCCATTGTTTAATATCAGTGGACTTTCAGAATGGCTAGAGGTTACTTGGTGGCATGTTAAATCTCAAGTGTTCCAAGTTGCTAGATTGCTACCCCTCAGTGGCCAGACAAAAGTTGGGTGAAGCACAACCCTCTTGGTCAGGGATGATAGCATTATACAGCCAGAGGCCAGCAAGACATTGTACACAAGCAAGCCATGGTTTGAAGCCAGCAGTACGGCTCCCTTCTTTTGTTTAGTTTTTGAAGATGGTAACCTCGCTGATTTTTCTCTCTTTGAAGCTCCTCTTAATAGCTTCTTGACTGATCAAAATGGGACACACTCTTCTTTTGAAGTGACTGGCATCACAAAATGGAGTCTGATTAGAGCACCTTTATGCATACTTCAGCATTCCAGCAACTTCAGGCTTGGAAAAATCCAATGATTAAAAAATATACCCAGCAAGTGAGTTCAGTAACTATTTACTGACATCACTGCAAATGTTTCAAACAGGATCTCAACCATCCTTCATTTAAAAAAATTGATAATTAAAGAGTTACAGCTCAAATAATTGGTCAGCATGAATCATACATTCATTGCTACATTGTACCTACCATTCATTGTTTTTTAGAATCTTAGGATATAATCAGAAAATTCTTTCCAGAATGAAAATATCCTTTCAAAACGAATAAATGTAGGTGTAATGGTCCGGGTCAGCAGGAGGCCGCTGACTTGCTACATTGGCCCACTAAATAGCACTTTCCGGCTCCCTGGCCCTAGGCAAGGTCCCAAACGAGTCAAGGCCTCAGGTGGCAGGCTGGGCCACAGTTCACGGAGTCCGCCCCCTTGGTCCAGACAGGGCAACAAACAACCTCAGGGTTCAGTAGCCAAGGCCCTGGTTCACGGCGGGGCAGCAAACGAATAAGCAGTTAACAGCTCAGGCTGGGCTACTGGCTGAGCAGCAGTTTGTAAGGCTACACCTGAATCAGGGCATTGCACCAAAGAAGCAGTTCAAACAGTTTAATGTTTAGGCCTGTCTGCAGGATGAGCAGTGGTTGGGTCTCCTTGCTCTGGCAGGGAGCCGACAAGTGCAGGGCTTTTTCTCCCTACAGGGGGAACCTGCCATGCTGGGTGGAAGTATGGCAGAGAGGGGATGCATGCCCACCCGCTCCACTGCCTCCAAGCCCAGGGCCCTAACAGCGGGGATCCTGCGGGGGTCAGCGGGGATCCTGCCTGCAACACGCTGACTAGTCCAGTGGGTCAGCAGGGTCCAGGCCACACCATGCTGCCCAACCAATCTCCATTTCGTTAGCCGGCCCGTGGTCAGCTTTCCCTGGGCCACTTCTTAGTTTCCCCTGTGAGCCTACCTGGTGCGCCTGCTGATTCTTGGGGTTCTTTGCGGGCGACGGCGCTGGCAGGGTGTCCATGGGCTCACGGTCATATGGCAGGGCAGCCGTGCCTCCCTCCTGGGGAGGCCGGTGAGAGCGTCTGTCTTGCTTGCCTGCTGGACTCTAACGGAGCTCTCAGTCCCTGCTTTCATAGTCCCAGCCCCACCCTTCTACTTCCTGGGGGTGTGGCTGGGCGGCTCTCAAGGGCTCTTATGGAGTGCTTCCCCTTCCGGGTCAGTGGGAGGCCATGCTGACTCACTACAGTAGGTCAAATTCAATTTCAATGGGATTTATATTCTTAAAATGAACATAATTATATATATAATTATATAAGAGTTCATTTGTGCCTTTAAGGCAATGCCCACATAAAGTATGGTGGGGATGTGCACTGCCCATCCTCCTCCTGACTATACTTGCTAAGACTCGTATGTCAGGGGTCGTAGTGAAGGGGTTGTGCAAAGCAGCTAAACAAAATCTGGCAATGGGATAGTATATTGTGTCTGTGCGCACATATGTGGGCACATAGATACCATAATGAATATATAGCTGTATATTACAAAGCTGAATTTTACAAATAATGAAAATAAATATTTTGCATCTCTGCAATCCATATCACTTAATCTAGCCACTCTCTGTAAACTATAACATTGTAATCTCTTGTTCTGTCTGCGCCTTCACCAAATAAACCATTTGAAGAGGATACAAACTGATGAATATTTTGGAAGCTGGGTGATGATGGGGAGATGATGAAAAATAATATAATATTCTTTAACTGCTGATGAAACTTGTACCATATAGATCGAGTTACTAACATTAAGAGATTTTGGGGTGAAACAGCAGATTTATGTATTTTTACTTTTGCATTGTAAATGTGCGGTGGAGTTTGCTTAAAACACAGTATATTTTTTTATGTATAAGATTAAGTACTTGGTGGTTTCTGAAACTGTTTGCCCTCATTGTATATTACTTTGGTATATTTAAGTGACAGAATGGAGAAGAAGCTTAGTGTTTGTCATCTGAACTAATCAATGAATAGATGTAGTAAAGATGAAATGCAGCATAGAGCTAACACAATTGGAAGTTAACTAGGAATTTTCTTGGCCCTTCACACCTTTTTTAGTGAAGGATGTTGCGTCTGAGGAGCAGAGTTAAGGAGCTCAGCTCAAAATCAGAAGTTTTGACTAGAGTGACTGTAAGATTGGGGTTATACATTCAGAACACTAGCTTGTACTCAAAAGTTTATTTTAATGTCTGGGAAACGCTGCAATCTGAAAAATTACATTTTCCCCTATTTAGTAGGTATGCATACAAACTCAGAGCTAAGTATACAGCATTGAAAACATTCATTGTACAGTACTGTGAAAAAATGTATTCCAACAGTACTACAGTGTAACCTAATAGCACAAATGGCTGCGTTTCTGACTCCGTTTTTGAACTATTTAATCTGATGTGACTCTGCTAATTTTTAATAAAGATTTAAATAATTGCATTTTATGGCATCAGCCTTAATTCTGCAGTACTGAAGTACTCCATTTATGTACAATTCATCTTTTCAACACACGATGCTTAAATAGGTGTGGATGGAGGGTTTTATTTGCATAAAACTAGGTATGATATAGGAGGAATTAAAGTACATGTCTTTGGAGTATGCTTATACTTTTCTAGATCTGTCTCACTGACAAGGATGTTTCCTATTGTTGTTCTGTTACACAAATAGATAACATATAATAAATAGAACATAATAAAACTAGCAGAGAAAATAGATTTCAAAATTAAGCTGATATTATTCTGAGATTTTCATAAGTAGTAGGGACAATGAGTATTATGTATAAACACATATAGTCCAATCTTTCAGACAATGAAGCCAGTGGGCATTTTGCTTGTATAACTATTGCAAAATTGAGCCTTTAAATTGCCATCTTAAATCTTTAATCAAAAACGTTGATTATTTTTTGTCATATCTGATAGAACGATGTTGATTTTTGTAGCAGTTACAATATTAATAAAACTAACCATTTCAGATGCAAGACACATTTTAACCAGATATTATTCAGTCCATAAATACATACATATTTTGTGAAATCTGGAGGAGTTTGTAGTATACAGTTCTATGTTTATTAAAATGAACATTATTTTTAAATAATATTTTTTTATTTATTTACTAAGGAAGCCAGAAATTATACTCTCCAAGCATTTAAAGTACTGAAAAAGAGAGGAGGGTGAAAAACTCAATATTACTTAAAGCAGGATTTTTTTGAATTAGAGACAGGCATAGTAGTGTCTTACAGAGAATTGCAGAAAGCCGTTGAAATGCTTTCATATTGTCCTAAAAGGAGATGAATCCATATTGCTCTTTGAGGAGACCTTTTGCAAATGCCTCTATTTAAAAATAAGGGGAACCCTGGCAGGCTCCTTGAGTCTCTGTTGTTTTTATATATCCTTGCTTCTTTATTAGGTGAGATCATCATAACATTGTAGTGGGAGAGGATATAAAGCTACAAGTATAATGTGTAATAAATGTTAAATCACTTTTAGTTTTCTCATAAATTAATGAATGAAGTTAAAATTTCCTTTTTGAGAAAGAAAGAAAATATTCTTCAGTTTGAGATTCTGATGGTTAGTGGGGGCAACGGTGAGGTACATGTGTAATTGCAGTAGATTTAATAAAGAGGTTTTATTTTCTCTGGGTTCATATAAACACAATTGAATTAAAACTGATACCTAAAACTTAATATTCTTGTTGAAATACCATAACATGGAACAATTGATATGAATGACAGTACAGAACAATAACAAATCAAAGAAAATGCATGCAATGGTTAATGCACATCTTAATTAAAACCTCCTCCAACTATCTACACAATATATTATGAAACTGCTAGAAGATTTATCTGGCATTGCTCCGGTCCTTAACTCAATTTTTATTTTTTTGGAAAATGTACATGCTTCATGTAAATCATTACACTAGATTGGGGGTGGGGTGAAGGGTTCAGTATGCATGCTGCCCAGGGGAAAAAGGAGTACCCCAGCCCTCTCTCACCACAGCAACTTAGGGCCAGGTGAGAAGCACCTCTCCATGGTCACTTCAGCTCCATTGGGCACAGTTGTGGGGTGTGTGTGTGCATGCATGTTCCCTCACTGGGGCGGGTCCAGGTTCGTCCGTCCCCTCCACTCCCCAGCCACAGCAAGGAAGTCAGCAAATTGTGCATATTCCCCATGCTCCCTGATGAAGGGGAACAGCCAGCAATGTTCCCACATGAATCGGGAGGGAGGGAACTTCAGCCATCTTGCGTCGTCACTAATAGGTGCTGGGGTGTGGGAGGCTGGGGAAGTGGGAGCTGGGGCAGTCCTGGATGGGAGCGGACACTCCCAGCCAGACCTTGTCACCTGCCTGATGATTCTGTCTCTTTTCTGTATGGTTTTCTGAGAAGCAATTGCATTCCAGGCACATCCCATTTTCCAGGCACAACCAAACCCTTACGTTGCTTTATGTTATCACAAGAGGAAGCTGTATACCAAATTTGGTGAACCTAGCTCTTACTGTTTAGAAGGAGTTCTTGAACAGACAGACTTTCTCCAATATATAGTAGATTGAGTATGAAATAATAGTTGGGTCCATCCACTATTTATACTGGCAATGACAAGTCATGGTAATATGTTAATAGTTAACTCAGCAGACATTTCCCAAGATTAGTTTTTCATTAAGTTAATGTGCAGCATTGCTTTACTATAGTAAGAGAAGACTTCAAAGCACAGGACTGTAAACCCCTGGAAGTCTAATCCTGATTCATCCACTTCCACTTAGGGTACATCTACACAGCAACATTATTTTGAAATAACTAGCGTTATTTTGAAATAACTTAGTCCACAGGCTAACAGGATTAGATTAATAAAATATTAAAAGGAGAGTAATGTAATTAATTTAATATGGGTTTATGGAAATAGATTTTGTCTAACTTTGTATCTTCTTAAATGAGAAAGATTTGGTTGATAAAGGCAGTAATGTTAATGCAATGTACTTAGAATTCAGTAAAATGTTTGACTTGATAGTACATTTTGATTAAAATAATTGACCTGTATAAAAATAATATAGCACACACATTAAATGAATTAAAACACGACTGATAGATTTCAGACTGTCATTGTAAATGAGGAATAGTCAGCAAGCTGATGTGTTTTCAGTGGACTCCCACAGATATTAGTTCTTGGTCCAATACAATTTAACATCGTTATCAATGACCTGAAAGGTAACGTAAAATCATCACTGACAAATTTTGCTGATGACACCGAAATTGGAGGAATGGTAAATAATGAAAAGGACAGGTCACTGATTCATAGTGATTTGAAAAGTTTGGTTAACAGGTTGCAGATAATTAATATGCACTTTAGAATGTCTACATGTGTATATATATGCTTCTTGGAACAAAGTAGAATGTAGGCTACACTTACGGGGCTGTGGGGACTCAATTCTAGAAGTCTGTGATGCTGAAAAAGACTTGGGGGTTGTGGTGTATAATCAGCTGAACAATGAGCTTGTGTGATGCTATGGGCAGAAGAGCTAGTCCAATACTGGGATATGTAAATAAGGTCATCTTGAATAGAAGGAGAGGTTATTTTACCTCCTTCTTTGGCACTGGGACAGCTGCTGAAATACACTGGAGTTCTGGAGTGTCCAATTCAATAAGAAGTATTGCAAACTGGAGAGAAAGAAGGTGGGTGAAATAATCGTTTATTGGACCACTTTCTGTTGGTGAGAGAGACAAGCTTTTGAGCTATGCAGTGCTTTTATATCCCGGGACTGAGACTGCAACAACACTGCATATAAATCAGAGAGGTTTCAGCGAAGAGTCACAGGAGCAATTAGAAAATGTGCCATATAGTGATGAAACTGAAGGATCTGAATCCATTAAGCTTAATAAAGAGAAGATGAATGGGTAAATTAATTAGTCTTTTAGTGTCTACCTGGGAAACAAATATTTAATAATGGATTAATCAGTTGAAGAGAAAAGTATAATATAATGAATGCAATGGCTGAAAACTGAAGCAAGATACATTCAAACGGGAAATGAGGCATAACATTTTGTGTGTGGATAGTTAACCATTGCAACAAGTTACCAAGTGTCAAAGTGAATTCTCCATCACTAACCATTTGTAAATCAAAACGGAATGATGTTTCAGTAAAAGATATTCTGTAGGAATTCTTTTCAGACAATCTCTATTGCCCTGTGCTATACAGGAGTCCAGATTAGATTATCACAAAGTTTTCTGGCCTTGGAATTGAATAAGCCTATGAAAAGTATTTTTAAAGTACTTTCAAGATGAAAAGTGCTGGTTGTATGTTTAGTAGTGTGTGCCTACAGTAGTAACCTAGATAAGATACTATTTGTGTTGGTCAAATAATGGCAGGATTTTAAAGGGACTTGTAACTTCTATCTATCTATCTATCTATCTATCTATCTATCTATCTATCTATCTAAACAAAAAACCTTTTATGCATAGATCAAGTTTTACTGTGTGCAGCTTCAATCTTGCCACAGATGATTTTGTAAAATGGAAAAAACAAAACAACTGAGGCCTTTTTGAAAAAGGAAGAGAAATAAATGTATGGTTGCAGAACATTTTGTGCAACTCTAGAATTTTTGAACAAATAGAGTGTGCATATTTTTAGTCTTGATGAGGGGTTCTCAAACTACAAAATGTGCCTTTCTTGAGAGGCTGGGGAATGTGTCAAGGGAGACATGAGCTTTGGCTGTTTGCCTTTTGTGGCTGGGATTCATGCAGAAGGGCCATGCACATCCAAGAGGTAAGGATAAACGGGATAATTGAGCTCCACCACCTGAGTTCATACTCTCCTTTCCCTTTACCTGAGAGGCATCCTGGGCTTGGGTTCTCGTTCCACCTCCTCCTTTCCTCACCTGGAGGCAGCCAAGTCTCAGGCTCTCCCAGCCCCAGTCCCCACCTAGAAGTGACAGGACTCCAGCTTTTAGCCTTGGGGTCAGAATAACAGCGAAGAAATAAGTGTGGGAATCTGGCAGTTAGTCTGCTATGTATTGTCGACAAATATCACTTTTCACATTGCCAACCTAATGTATAAGCTGCTGCTGGCATGCATTGCCTTCAGAGCTGAGTGCCCTGCCAGCAGCTGCTGTTCTCTGCTTTACCTTTAGAGTTTGATAGCTGACAGTATAGTAGTTGTGTGCGTGGGAGGGGGAGCTAACATACACAAAGGAGAGTGATTTGCTCAAATAATTTTGAGAACCACTGATTTAGACAATTGCCTTTAGATATTTTCATACAGTAATTTATTAACTGAGAATCTAAGGGTCATTAAGTAATTTTGCATGTGTGAGTTCTACTGCATCTGGGATTTAACATAATTTAAAATGAATGAAGCTGACATACTGGTTTGTTAGTGCTGTTGCTTTGATACTACTCCATTCTGTTCCTTCGTGAGTCAAAATGAATTCTATAAAAATGTGAGGCTAATTTAAATGTAATTTTTTAATTAAGCCTTACAGCCCAAAGGAAGAGCTTATTTTGAAATTACTAGAAAAATTCTGATTTATCCAGACTTACTCCAGATTTGATAGAACAACTAGTTTTAAACTTGCATAATAATTCTAACGCATCCAATCTGAATCACAAGTCAGATATTAAGTCAATGCTCAATTGAGAGTTTCAGTAATTGTATGGGTTTGAAACAAAGTCTTAAAATTTAATGTGTGCAGTTGTTAGCATTAGTTTGAAGAATCTTCAAACCAGAATAGAGAGTGACAAAATTCATTCCACAGATGGACATAAAAATTAGAGTGAACACTGGTGGCCTGTAATAGGACAAGAGTGGGGCTGGAATGGTTCCAATGTCAGACTGCAGGGAATAACCAATTTGGGGAAAGCTGGATAAGGCTTGCGGGCCTGCTTGCAGGCTGCTTGTGTTAATACTCTGGACTGAGCAGCAGTCACATGACTTTCATGAACACCCATGTGAGGCGATGAGTAAACCCATTACTGACCTGAGTAAACCCCAAAACTTCACACTGGTTAATACATTTGTGTTAGTTTTACAGGTTTTAATGTGCAAAGTGACAAATTTGATATAGGATGAAGCTATCTTTTATTGCTTGTGCATGCTAGTAGTTATAATGGGGGGAAACAGTTTTTATTAGCAACCACAAGCCAGGATTTCAGTTGCACTCCCTCTTTCATTCATCCAGTTGACTATTAGTTATAGGAGATACATTGCTTTTTCAAGCCTGTCACACCAATAAATCACCCCAGATTATATGCATTTGTACAGTACAAAAGTATAGCATGAATTTGAAAGGAAATCTATTTTTTTTTCAATCAGATGAGCAATGTGAAGAGACTACAGACACGGCTCAATGCTATTCTCTTTAAGCTTCAGTTTGAGGAGCAGGTGAACAACATCAAACCTGACATCATGGCTGTCAGTGCTGCCTGTGAAGAGATAAAGAAGAGTAAAAGCTTTAGCAAGTTGCTGGAACTAGTGTTGCTAATAGGAAACTATATGAATGCAGGTTCTCGGAATGCACAGACCTTTGGATTTAACCTCAGCTCTCTATGTAAAGTAAGTTGAAAATATCCTGCATACTGAATTTTTATATTTCATCTACTTTTTCGTATGTCATTATGGCACTACTTAATCTCCTATTTGAATTCACCCTCCCAATAATTAGATCTTTACACTTTTGCTCTTTTATACTTTTCAGATCATATAGTCCATTTTTATGAGTCGTTGGTAGTCTGAGTTAAACATGACTAAAATTACATCTGTTGAGGTTGCTTTGCACTTAAGCTTCTAAAAGTTTCTATTTTTGTCAGAATAAAACAGACTGAATAATATGATCTGTTCTGTAGGCTATTTTGCTGCTATTGTATTGGCATTATAATCTTGTCTTAAAAGTGAACATATTTGAAGTCTGTTTTCTAAAGTATACTTCATCATTATTACAATTATGAATCATTTATTTTTGTGTATCTTTTTTATATGCAATTTCTCTTTGGTGAAAGTTGTTTCTGGTTTGTTGACCCATTTTCATCGCTTGCCCATTATTATTTATATTAGGGATGTGAACGACTAATCGACTATCTGATAAGCAAATACTTATCAGTTAGTTGACTAGTTGCTTCCCTCCCCCCCCTTGCCTCAGAAAGAGGCAGCAAGTAGAGGGAAAGAAAAGGGGGTTCTTTAAAGCAGCAGTGCCGCGTGGAGCCCAGGGTCTGCTGCTTTGAGACACTGCATGCAGTCCGGGGTCAGCGTGGGTCTCACCTGCTGACCCTGGGCTCCATGCGGCGCAGCTGCTTTGAAACATCGCAGGAGCACGGGGCAAGTGAGGGATTGCTTAAGTACCCTGCTGGCTTCATGCTCCCCACAGTGCTTTCGCCTTTGAACTGTAGCAACAGCCCTAAGTCTGTTGCTACATTTCAAAGGCAGAGGTGCCCTTATCAACTAATCAAATAGTCGATGAAAATTGCATTGACTATTCGATTAGCCAGTTAATCAAAATTTTACATTGCTAATTTATATACACTGTGCCTCCCCATGAAAAACTGCAAGGTTAGGGTTAGTTTCTACCAGCTATTTTCTAAACCTCTTACTCCCAAGGTAATTCAGTTTATCCACAATCCCTGTGTGATGTCATTGCAAAGTCTAAGAAACTATTTTTATAGTTTACTCACTATGAGGAATTAGCAAGGCAACCAGAGTATCTAGCCTAGGTCTGGGCTCAGGATTGAGCTGGAAGCAGAGGTAATTAGCCCAGACCCTACGTCAGGGAAGCACAGCAAGAGTCTATGGTTCAGATCTGACACATGGATGAGTAAAAGGGGGTCAGTATCATATCTCTGGCAGATGGCCCACAAATGCAGTCGTCTTAGCCCATTGAGAGGGAGACTGTGCTACCTAGAGTTTGGAATAGTTTGTGTGTTGGGAGGCGGGGGGGTTTTCAGGCCTGCCCAAAACACTGTGTCCTGGCCTTATCAGTAGCAGATAACTCTGCCTCTGGATCAGTGGGGTTCCTGACCACATCATGTTGATCTAATGTCTAACAACACTGCAGCAAGACTCCCACTAGGGGTGTCCCTGGGTTGGTAGAGAGTCCTCCAAATCGTCAGAGTAGAAGGCCTGTGATAGTACTGACAACTCTTCTTGTTGTGCTTAGAGAGATAGAGCTAGCAGAATCCTGTTTGGGATATAAAGCAATATGCCATGTATATTGTGAATGCAGAATTCATTTACGGTCCCTAGCTACTAAAATTATCCACCACATGTACACACACTCATACACACAGTTCTTTGGGTGGGACATACTTACCTGCCTCAATTGCTCATGCTAGTCCACTGGCCAGGTGGTCTAAACATGAGGAGAGCTGGGCCATGTCAATGCACACCTATGGTCCCAGAGAATGATCATAGCACTGCAACAGTCAATCCTGGAGTTTTGCACCTATCTTTTTATATGTTTTAGTCCATATATCCTGACCTGTCCTACTGTGTCAGGGTACTATGTGATCACGAGTCATCCATTAATGGCAGATGCAACTTCGATTTTTTTTTTCTTGATGGGGTTTTTGTTTCTTTGAGTGGGTTCTTTTGCAGGGCTAGCCTGCGTTGTTTTTTAGCCATCAAGGTGATGCTAGCAGCTGGTCACAAATGGCTTTGATCCCATTATAACCACATCTACATTCACAATTTTAAATGAGATTACATACACACGTGTAATTTTATACTGGGTTAAGACAGTATAAAGTTTAAAATGGGATTTCAGTTACAATATGGAATCACTTTAGTTACAATGTATTGAAAGGAGTTACAATAACAGATTCTTCAGAAGTAATAGAGAGGTAGCCGTGTTAGTCTGATCTTGCTAATACAAAAGGAAAAACTATGTAGCACTTTAAAGTCTAACGAGACGGTTTAATAGGTGATGAGCTTTCGAGGGCCAGACCCACTTCCTCAGATCATATTCTGGACGAGAATTGGCATGACCATATATACCAAAGGAATACAATGAAAAAAAGTGAACACATTCCTTTGGTATATATGGTCATGCCAATTCTCGTCCAGAATATGATCTGAGGAAGTGGGTCTGGCCCACGAAAGCTCATCGCCTATTAAGCCGTCTTGTTAGTCTTTAAAGTGCTACACAGATTCTTCAAAAGCAATTCTTAACAGACTGCTAGCAAATTAATCCAAAAGTGGTTCACATTATTTCATTTATTAAATCCCATTCATAAAAATTGGTCTGCAATTCATGAAATTACATAATGTCACATTAGTAAATACATTTCATTACAAGTGTCATTTCATTTTTTTAGCCCTTTACTTTGTCATCTGGTCAGGTGATGGCTTTGTCAACACTGCCCAGTCCTCAGCTCCATAAGGGCCTGCAGCAGTCTCCCAACTTGGGAGTGAGTTGGAGAGTCTAGCTCCTCTGGTAGCTGCCACCCAACTGAACTCCCAGTTACCTCTTATACTTCCTGTCATGGCCACTCACTCTTTGTGGGAAGGATGAGCAATAGGGATGTGAATGATTGGTAAGCATCAACCTTACCAGTGATGCTTACTGTTTATGGTTAACTGGTGGGGTCTGGAACAGCTCTTGTCCACTGCGGGCCCAGCCTCGTGTGATACAAGCAGGGCCACTCCAGTTCGGCTGGAGCAGCCCCTGTCCATGGCAGGGGAGGGGAGTATTCAAGCTCAGCCATGGCAAGCAGGGCACCTCTCCAGCTCGGGCGGGCTGTAGCAGCCCCAGGACTCATTTAATTGGTTAACCAGTTAAATATAACATTAGACAGGATTTTACATCCCTAGTGAGCATGGCCTGGCTTTGCCTACCAAGGCCAGTGAATGGCTCCTCTCCATCTGGCTCTGTGGAAAGCCATATTACCTCACTATAGGGCTATATTTTTATCAATAGATTGATGATACTCAGCTGGTTCTGTCATTTAGAGTGAAACTAGGCATAGGTCTTACAGAATTCTCCTAGTTTCTCAGAGACTGAGATCTACATAAATTACAGTTAACTGCATCTCATCCTGAATAAGATAGAGGTAATAACTGACCCATTAAATAACCACCCACTGTCGGTTTTCCATAATCCTGTGATTTCCATAGACATACCTCTACTCCTGCTATCTGATTTTAAAAATAAAATTATTGATGTCTGACACCTTCTTCTCCGGAATACATATTGTCATGGTCGTCCATGCACTAGTTACAGTACTTGTATGCTTGATGTGGAACTAAGCATGAAAGCTAATTGGATACTTCAGCTATTGAAAGATACAGCTACCTGCCTCCTGAAAATAGGGCAAGGTAGGCAGAGTATCTCATACCTGTGAGCCTTTGTGTGCGCAACTCTCAGAATATCCATGAGATTTAAGGTGCTAGTCCATGTCTAAAAATTCCTTACTTATCTGAGCTCCAGGTACCTGAAATGTTGCCTCTTCAGTAGTTCATTCTGTGTTGTAAACTTATTATAATTATTACAACTAACTGTGCCAACACTGACATTTACAGTAGCCTAAAGAAGGCATTCTTTGCAACAGTCTTCTACTTTTAAATTTCACTTCTATTGGAAGTGTGTAACTGTAAACTTGATCTTATGTAGAAAATACTTCCAGACCCAACTATTCTACTTGTGAATGGTGAAATTCTCTATTTTTTATCATGGTCAATTCACTGGGGCATAGAAACGTAAAGTTCTTCGGAGATTTTTATGATAAATTGGAGTTTTTTTATATTAGCAGAAAAACTTTTCTGCTCTGAGAATGCAAAAAATTATATATACTAAAACCTGAAGGTGGGATGTTAGCAGAGACAAAATTCAATGATATCTAATATTCACTCAAATCCAAAAACTAGAAAGTAACATGGTCAAGAGCAGCCATACCCTGTACTAGAGTTCTCTGCAGGCACCAACTGTACTTCCAATCTTTGGCAGCTGTCATAGCTCCAGTCATTCTTAAGAGCACATTTCCAAAATATTTAGATAGTATGTAATTCACATATCCTGTCTGCCCCTCCTCACCCTACTTTCTAATTCCAGCAGTGCACAAAGAGTCCTAATTGAGCTGAGCTCGATGCAGGGCATGGGTTGCTCATTTCATGCAAGACAACCTCCATGTTATGCCTTCTCTCCACACTGTGTTAAAAATGAATTGCAACGGTTCAGCTCAATCCAGAGGTCTCCACGCCCATAATGATGAAAGCAGAATTTCTTTTCATATGTTAAACTAGACTAGCAGAATATTGATTTGTTAAAATATTGGATAGACTCTTGTTTACAATGCTGATCTATTTAATTGTAAACTAACTATACGTATGTATATTTACTTTCATCAGAGCATCATCTCTCTGGAAATTTGCTGTGATATCCCAATAGCTCAAGCGTTACCTCATTGAGAATCTCAGTATGGTGGTAGTATTTTATTGTACTGTACTGGTATACTGTGATAATCTTAGTATATTTTGTATTTACATTATCTTTTCCTTTCAGCAAGAAACAAAGCAAGCACTTCAATGTCACACTTTTATTAGCCCAGTTGTTTTAAAGGAAATATATGCTGGGGAAGATATCATCTCATCATGTTTATATCAAAAGTAGCAGCTTGATCTTTGACAGTAATAGTTGAATTTCTACACTGAGTACAAAGTACCCATTTCAGTGATAAGCATCCATCCAAGGAATTCTGTATGCATTTGACAGCATAGGGATAGGGAGATATTTTAATCCGTTAGAAGCACATTGGGCAATCTCATAAAGTTTAAAATCAGACTCCATAAAGTATCTTTAAGGGACCTTCATAGATAATTTTATATTACAAAATAGCATGAGGAATTTATCAAAGTCTTATGAATATGAAATATAATGTATTTGAGAAATTGACAATCACTAGTGGTTTGTGATACTTTAGCAAATTATACGTAGTATTAAATTTAAGCAGGAATAGTTGTTTTCAGTTGCTCCTTCTGAAGTAATCACTTTTGGGCTTAAATTTTCTATGCTTGGTTTTAATCCAGAAGAAAGTATTTTCTGAAAACTGAATAAAATAAGTTTGTTCTTTTAAGTGACTTCATTGTGCCCTTTTGATGTAGGAGAATATATACACACAGAGTCAATTGTCACTAGTAAGTCCCATTGGTGTTGAACATAACCCAGTGCTGCCCAATGCCTCCAGACAATGTTATAAGTGGTGGAGATACCCCAGTTGTATGTTAGTTCATTTTTACCACTTGTGGCTATGAATTGAAGTCTGCTTTGCTTTGTTCATTTTTCTTTTTTCCTCAAGAGTTTTTCATTCCTTTATTGTAAACAGTGGAATGCAATTAGTTAGTAGATGGCATTTGATATTTACCTACTTACCTGAAGATGCTTACTGGGCAACTGGCAGCACGTCTGGGCTGGAGCAGCCCCCACCCAATGCAGGCAGGGGGCCACTCCAGCCGAGCTGGGCCCCCTGCCTACAGGATCGTGGTTAAATGTCACATTTAACCAGTTAACTTTTCAAACGGGATCTTACCTCCCTACTGCCTAGCCTTCAGTGCCATCTATGAAGATGATCTCAGTACCATCTTCAGTGTGATCTCTACTGCTCACACCTATAAGACATTCAGTGCTGACTTCAGAGCTAACTTTCTGGTTGACTCGGAGAACAGATATTCCTCCCAACCGTGCCAGAACTAGATAACCGGTTATACCATTAGCTAAGGAAACATCTTTTGAAGGTCTCTCAGTCAGAGCAGGTGCCTCTACCTATCTCTTTGGCTGAGCCTGCTATTGAATTTGACCCACTGAAGGATATCCTATAGTGAGAATGTGTGTAGTATATACATTCTCTCAAAGGGCTCTTCTAGACTACATCCCTCTTTCAAAAGAGGGAGTAAATTAGGCAGATGGAAAGTGCAAATGAAGCATGGATTTAAATATCCCATGCTTCATTTGCATATTCGTGTCTGATTGCTGTTTCGAAAAAGGGTATTTTGAAAGTGAAACCGCCACTTAGATGCGGTTCTTATGGGGGGAAAAAACCCTTTTTTGAAAGATCCCATACTCCTCATTTTTTCAGGAGTACGGGATCTTTCGAAAAAGGGTTTTTTATCCGAAAGAACTGCGTCTAGACGATGGTTTCACTTCGGAAATACCCTTTTTTGAAACAGCGATCGCACGCAAATATGCAAATGAAATGCAGGATATTTAAATCCGTGCTTCATTTGCACTTTCAATCTGCCTAATTTACATCCCTCTTTCGAAAGAGGGATGTAGTCTAGACATAGTCTAAGATTCAACTTTCAAAGTTGCAAAACTGTTTGTGGAACTAAGCTAGTGTTTTAATTTTGATCTGCACTCACAACTGCATCTCTTTGGGAGTGTGTGTATACACGCATGCATGTTTTCTCTTGGACATATTTTCACGAAAAAATGGATTTAAAAATATTAAATGATACTTTAAACATATATAGTAATTTTAAAAACTTTCTATTTTTCAACATTTTTCTTCCCTTTGATGTGTGGAAGAACACCACAAATGGTGTTTATTTAACTTTCTAAAATGTATGCTGTGACTATCCCATGTGGTACATGATTCAAAAGTACCCAATGACAGTGAGTCATTTGTACATAAGAATGGCCATTGTGGGTTAGACCAAAGGTCCACCAAGCCCAGTATCCTGTCTTGCAACAGTGGCCAATGCCAGAGGCCCCAGAGGGAGTAATCTAGAACAAGTAATCATGGAGTGATCCCTCTCGTGTCATCCATTTCCAACCTCTGACAAACAGGGGTTAGGGACACCATTCCTACCCATCCTGGCTAACAGCCATTATGGACCTAACCTCCATGAATTTATCTAGTTCTTTTTTAAACGCTGTTAAAGTTCTGGTCTTCACAACATCCTCTGCCAAGGAATTCCACAGGTTGACTGTGTGCTAAGTGAAGAAAAAATTCCTTCTGTTCGTTTTAAACCTGCTACCTATTAATTTCATTTGGTGATCTCTAGTTCTTATATTATGGGAGCAAATAAATAAATTTCCCTATTCACTTTTTCTACACCAGTCATGGTTTTATAGAGCTGTGTCATATGCCCCCTTACTCTCCTCTTTTCTAAGCAGAATAGTCCCAGTCTTTTTAATGTCTCTTCATATGGAACCTGTTCCAGACCCTCATCATTTTTGTTGCCCTTTTCTGAAGCTTTTCCAGTGCCAATATATCTATTTTGAGATCAGGCAATTACATCTGCACACAGTATTCAAAATGTGGGCATACCATGGATTAAGATGTTATTGATCCCTTTTTCAATTATTCCTAACATTGTTTGCTTTTTTGACTGACGCTGCACACTGAGTGGATGTTTTCAGAGAACTATTCACAATGGCTCCAAGATCTCTTTTTTGAGTAGTTTTAACTAAATTAGCCCCCATCATTTTGCATGTATAGTTGGGATTATTTTTTCCAATGTGCGTTACTTTACATGTATCAGCATTACATTTCTGTCAGCCGATGGTCAGGGCAGTGCGTGTGTGTGTTATACACCCGAGTCTTCAACTGCTGGGACACAAGGTCCTGTCGCAGCTGGCGGCCTTAGGAGGTCGATGGGCGCCCCGATAAGTTTTACGTCCGTGTCTTTGACCGCTAGGACCGGGGTTCCTTCGTGGCGGGCAGCCAACAGGCTGACAGACGCCCTAGAGTTTACAGGGAGAGCTTATTACACCTCAAACTTTGACTGCTAGGATACATGATCCCTTCGCAGCGGGCAGCCTAGGGAAGGCTGAGAGGTGCCCCTACGATCTGTCCGCTGGAAGCGACACGATCCAAATGCCCAGCTCTGCCTGTATCTGTCCCTTATGACCGGCTGGAGTTCTTTTAAATTGTGCTTGGTTCTGTTACAGCAACTGAAGGAGTCAGGTTAAAGCTTAAACAGTTACAGGTTTATTAAAGAAGCTTATAAATCATATGGATACAATGGCTATTGCTCTATTTCTTAACTGCTAGCAAATATAGATCTTAAAAATGGTTACAAAGAAAATAAAGATAGAAAATAGAAATAATGGTAGCAAGTGACAGCTTAATCTTTAAAGAGCTCTAAGTCTATGTGTACGCTTAAGACAAAGGACACATCCAGGTACAATTTTTACCCCCTTCTGTGCCTCTCGACTCCAATGTATCAGGCCAGGGCCGGTCCCTCAATTCCTAGGAAAGACGAATACGAGGTGGGCGTCCCCGTGGAAACTCGGGAGGCCAATCACCTAACCCGACCAGCAGATAGATGATAGATTGACGCTCAGAGTAAGTGTGCTGCTGGACCCATCTTTATACCCATAGGGGCCCGTATCCTCTTTCTTATCTAAGATGCCATATTGTGTTGGTCCGTCTTTGTGACGCCAGTTCTTACAAGGGAGTTTCAACTTAATTTACACTTGCAAGAGAGATAACTAAATTGTGAGTACTGGACATTCTTTACTGGGCGGGAGATTCCTCCCCCCCGGACGAGTGTGTGTTCGTATCAATATGGGTTTCAGTCAAGGGCACTCCTTTGCAGCCTCTTGGTCAGCAATTAGCTCGATCACCCTCATATCTATGCTTACAGTTGTCCAGGGTCACTGTGAGCTAGCATATCCGGGCCTCCTGTCAAGGCTTCAAAGACTATGCTGATTTTACTGCTCTGTGTGCCCTGTGTGCTCCAGGCATCTCAGAGAGGGGCAAGAAAGAATGGATGTTAAGGGGGGGGGGGGTTCCTGTCTGGCTACAATTTCATTTGCCATTTTGTTGCCCAATCACTTAATTTTTTGAGATCTTTTTGAAGCTCTTCACAGTCTACGTTGGTCTTAGCTATCTTGAGCAGTTGAGTTTCATCTGCAGCTTTTGCCACCTCACTGTTTATCCCTTTCTCCAGATCGTTGATAAATAGGTTGAATAGGATTTGTCCCAGTATGGACCCTTGGGGAACACCACTAGTTACCTCTTTACATTCTGAAAACTTACCATTTATTCCTACCCTTTGTTTTCTGTCCTTTAACCAGTTATCAATCCATGGGAGGACCTTCCCCTCTTATCCCATGGCAAACTTAATTTGCTTAAGAGCCTTTGGTGAGGGACCTTGTCTGGTTTTCTGGAAATCTAAGTACACTATAGTCACTGGATCCCCCTTGTCCACATGCTTGTTGACCCTCCGCCCCCCCCCCCCCCCACACACACCCCATGAAGAACTCTAGATTGGTAAGGCAAGATTTCCCTTTGTAGAAACCATGCTGACTTTTGCCCAACAAATTATGTCCATCTATGTGTCTGACAATTTTATTCTTTACTATAGTTTCAATTGATTTGCCCGGTACTGAGGTTAGACTTACGGGTCTGTAATTGCCAGGATCACCTCTAGAGTCCTTTTTAAATATTGGCGTCACATTAACTATCTTTCAGTCATTAGGTACAGAAGCTGATTTAAAGGATAGGTTACAAACCAGTGTTAATAGTTGCACTTTAGTTGGATCAATACATGATATCTTTGGTGGGGGGAGGGCAGAAGGGAGTGGGAACCGTCATAAACTAGGAAAATTTGGATTCAGTTGGGAAAGCCTCCTTTGAGTCTTAAGGCAGATCTTATTCCCAAATTAAAATGATACATACGAAGAATCTTATCACCTGGAAGGAGCAGAAAAGAGCTTATCCATGGATTCACAGCTCTTAAGTGTTTATACGCTTATGTAAATAATGTCCTAGCAATGTTTGGAGCGGTATTTTTATATATAATTGTTCAAGAATGGAAATGAATAAATGTTTGTTATTGGAATCTTTTTCTTTTCATTTAAAAAAATAAACTTGTACGTAACAACATTATTCATGTGCTTAAATAGATTACAATCCCTTGCATTTCTAATATAACGTAATATTTCATAATTTAGCATATGAACAAATATTTGGTAGATAAGCATTAAACAAAACGCTTTTAAATTTAAAGAATCTACTTTAAATTTTGAATAAATTAGCAAAAACAACAGTCATGTTACAATTTGCTTACATAAAGCTGCATCAGTTCAACAGCTTACCTCTGATGTTCATAACATTGTCAGTTGTTTCAGTGGTTGAATGTAACAGTAATTCAATACATTTTTATTGCCAATATATATATGTGTTTTTGTGTTAATTTCTCTAGTTAAAGGACACAAAATCAGCAGATCAGAAAACGACTTTACTCCATTTTCTGGTTGAAATATGTGAGGAGAAATATCCCGATGTCCTCAATTTTGTTGAAGATTTGCAGCATTTAGATAAAGCTAGTAAAGGTTTGTATTATTAAATGAAAATTTTAATGGCACTTCAATGTTTGTCCGTAAGAATGTATATGTATTTTAATTTAAAGCTGACATTAAATAGCACACTTAATTTGATGCACGTACTGTGTAGGTCAATTTGGTTGAATTTTCAGATATTTACCTATAGTAGTAAAGTAGAAGAGCTCAAAGATAGTCCCCAAAATTGCTTCCAGCATATATTCTGTATACATTCACCAAAATAGATTTATATTTTTTTATTTTGTATGAATAGACCTCACACTACTTCAGTCTTTTGTTTATCATAAGAATCAACTACAATTAAACAGTACTCTTCCCAATTTAACACAATAGTTCTGAAAGGTTATAATATAATAATTTTAATAAAAACCAAAAAAAAAGTTAATCATAGTAACTTCCTTTTTTCTTTCCTTTCTATAAATTCTTCATGCAACAGTAGTACTGGAAGCCAGGGAAGATAAATTTCAATTTACCACCTGATCATACAGCATAGCATCTTGTACATCTCATTCTAAGCAGAAGAAAACTTTTGCATATTATCAGTCAACTAAGAGCTCCTTCTATATATGAAGACATAGCGTGACTAATTTTAACTCACTGAGCATAGAAATTGATGCCTTCTCATCATTGTCTAATTCGTATAGGAAGCAGTATGAGTAAAATGGTGATTGGCTACACACACTGTCACAGTTAATAATTTTGCCAGCTTACATAAATTTACTGGGGACTATATTGATTTGCATAGTGACACCGCTCATGCCTTATGCAGCCATTCTTGCCACAATCCCTTGATTCACAATTTTATTTCTGTTGGTGACACAGGAGTCACTCACATTCATCCAAACTACTTTCAAAGATATAGTTTCTTCCCACTCATATTTGAATTTTCAGATACAACTGATATACATGATCCAGTGTTATAAATATTTGTGTATGTTTTGTCTTACAAAAACTTTATACATTTATAAAATGTTGCTACTTTTAGTATTTAGTCCATAGTAACTGGAAGAATTACTGTATTAATTTATCAATGTTTTACTTGAGTGCATAAATTATGTTGTTGCATGTTCATAGAAAAGCATGTGTGCTTTCATCATAGAAAAGCAGTATATTGTGATGGTCCTTGTGGGTATTGAATGGTGTAATTATTATATTTTATCAAACTACATATATTGCCACATCAACAATTAATCTTATAGGATAAAGATGATATTTTTCAAGGTTTATAGGCTGCTTTTGCCTCTTCATTATGAGAGGAGTTTAAATAATCATAGCTACACTAATGTATTACATATTACTGAAAGAAAAGAACAGAAGGATCAGACATAGTATAACAGATTAGTATATGCCTATGTCTATCTATATCAGTATGCAAACTCGATTCTGTTTTGTGAATGACATTTTGATTGCAGCCTATGGAAAACCCTTCACTTTTGCACTATAGTCTCCATCCTGAGTTGGCACAAGAAATCCTTACACCTAGCAGAAAGTCTAACAATGGTAAAACCATCAAGAGTCCTAAACTTTGATGGTCTTCCATTCAAATGGGTCCACACTAGAATAGTAGGATGACTGCTGTCCACAGAAACTAGTTTTCCCATTTTGGAATTGAGGATTACAGGGTGTTCTTGCATTTATTTTGTGAAACTAATGGGTTTTCCCTGATAAATTGCTTTCTGTCTCTATAGGACCTCACATGTTAAATTACAGTGGTGCTGTTATGTTACTTTTTTTGTGTTCAGATCATATGTACAGCTTCTGAGAGAGAAAGTTTCTGAATATCTCAAAATAAGAGTGTCTGTAGTTAAAGTTCTAAAATTTTATTTGGGCCCCCAAATATAAATGGCCTAATTTTTTCAGAAGTTCCAAGCATCTGCACATCTTAATGAAGTTAGTGGGAACTAGGGATGTAAGCAACTAGTCGACTATCTGATAAGCATAAGCTGTGAGAGAGATTCAGTAAGCAGGGGTAGCAGGAGCCAATTCCTGTCTCCACAGGGAGGTACAGGCACAGTGGGAAACGGTACGAGTGGGGATTGAAGTAGTATCCGTTCATGCTACTTCTGCTGCGATTCTGCTTTTGGAATGTACAAGAGCCCAGCTCGGGCTCTGGTACATTTCAAAGGCTCAGGTGCTGCAGGGAGTGCAGGGCCAGTGGGAGTCCCCTGCTGGTCCTGTGCTCCCAGGGGGGCTTCCTTTTCAAATGTACAAGGGCCCCAATGGGACTCTTGTACATTTCAAAGGCTGAGGTGCTGCAGGGAGTGCAGGGCCAGCGGGAGAGTGCCCCGCTGGTCCTACGCTCCCTGCTGGGCTTCTTTTTTGAAATGTACAAGAGCCCTGTTGGGGCTCTTGTACATTTCAAAGGCTCAGGCATCACAGGGAGTGTGGGGCTTCTGCTTTTGAACTGTAGCAAGATCCTGGTAGTGAGTTGCCCTTATAGACTAATTGAATAGTTGATGGAAATCCCATTGACTATTCAATTAGTTAATTAATCTAAATGTAACGTCCCTAATGGGAGCTGCAACTGTTTATCATCTTTGAAAATTAGACCATTTTTATTAAGTGCCTAAATATGGTTATAGGAGCCAGTAGGCATAAGGTTGGAAAGTTTTTGGCAAATGAGTTTGAACTACATTGTCGCTAGTTTGCTACTTAGTTCTCTAAATATATGCTTTTAGCAAGTCCAGATGTTGAATTCCGGTTATTCCTTCCAGTGTAGGAATGGATGAGTTAAAATTAATCCACAAAAGAAGGAAGTGATGCTGTAAGTGGATGATAGATGTGTCCTCAGTCCTTATAACTCTTGGGTCTTTGTTACACCTTGGTTATGCTTCCAGAACTCCCCCTCTACTGTGAGAAGGTCCTTAATGAGTCACAGCTGATAACACCCCTCATCCTTGGATAACACTTAATTGTGAAATTGGTCTCTCAAAATGCTTTTTGTCACTCTTCTACTTTTATAAGCAGCTAGCTGGCTGATTCATGTCTCCTACTTCCCTGAAAACTAAGTAAAAATTTGAAATTTTCCATTTGCCTTTTTTTCTTAGGATACCTTTATATTGCTTTCTTATTGAATGATTTATCTGGAAATCAAAGATGCTATGGAACTGGCTTTCTACATTTAACTCCCAATTCCTTTCAACTGTTAATTCATTTTTAACTCTAGTTGCACCCAGACATCATCTAGTTATTTTATGTGGTGACTATTTCAGCCAGTCCAATTCCTTTGTAAGTTGCTTTGCTGCTACATCAGTGTTGTGCTTTTACTGCCCGTCCACAATTTTATCCCGTTCCTTTCTCTTAAAGAGTAGATTTGTTCTCTCTCTTGTTTTTAATGTAATATCATTTCTTTTATTTTGTAAATATATCCCAGATCGTCTCAGGGTTTATAAGTATCATTCATAAAGTTATTAACATAGATTGCTAAATTTAGGGAGCAGCTATTTTGTCTTTTAGTTGTCAAATCCATGCATATTTTCAGTTTCAAGATTTGTATAACTTGTAATATTTCTCCTACAATGTGAATTAAAATTTTATACCAAAAATATTTCTTTATTAAAGACTGAATGGAGACTTTTAGGTTTATATTTTTAAATATGGCATACAGAAAGTTGGTAGTGCATGATTTGTGCAATATTAATTTACTTTAGCTCCCTTTCCTATTAAAGTTTCTGCTTTTGAAATATTGGAAGTTTGCTCAATGACCTTCCATCTACTGTATATAAATTTAAAATACCTTATATATATTTATATACATACGTACGTACGTACATACATACATGCATACAAACAAACAAATAAATAAATAAATAACAAATCCTGGTTGTTAGGTACTCCTAGATCTGTAAGGGAAATATTCATTACAGTTACTCATATGACAGTTTCCAAAGATATACTTCATTAGAGCTGTTGTTTTTCTGGAAGATAATGGCTTTCAACTTCACTGTTAATACTTTAGAGAAAATCATTTTTGTCATTATTGAACCTCTCAGTGTCATTGTAATGTTTTCTTGTGTTATGGCCTTTTAAAGCTGCATACTATTTTTCTCAAGTATGCAGTTTTAATAAATTGATTCTGATCTATACAGATCTTATATTTATAGATTTATGAAATTTTATTTTCACTTAATAAATAGTAGCCATGTTTATTAACCTATGGACATTGCAGACCACTGTACTTTTCCAAATTAAACTGCACTAAGATCTTGAATAGTGTGATAGGGTGGTTGTTTTTTTTGTTTTTTGGTTTTTGACTGAAACAGTTTGGCAAATTTGTCAACACCAGAACCTTTTTTGAGTTAATGTCTGTTTCAATAAATTGTTTGTGTATAGGGAAAAACAATCCAAAGAAGTCTAATAATTTTTTATTTAAAATGTTTTCATTCACCTTTCAGTTTTATTAAGTTCAAAGAAATGCTCATCTAAAAAAATGTTTTGAATTGAACTAAATGTTCAGTTGAACCTGAAAATATTTTTTCCCCATGTTTTGGAACTACCAACAAACTAAAAAATGAGCAGATTTTTAATTTGTATATTCAACATTTGCCCCAACCCTTCTCTGAAGCAGTGGAGTCTTTACCTGACTCAGGAGATGTTTCTCACCTTTTGCTTTATCAATCATCTTCAGGCTTACCCAAATACATCAATTAGGACATCTTTCAGGTTTATCTGACAACTGACTTTGTGCACCTACAAGAAGTATTTTGGCAGAGTTCTCTTTCCTGCCACAAAAGGGTATTTGAGATAAACATATCTCAAATTTTGCATGGATAGATTGGTCACACTTCCTCATAAAGTCTTATCCTCATTAGTTTGATAAAAGGACTGTATGCAGTAGAGTGCCCTCGCTGCCTTTTCTAACCAAGACACTTTGAACTGGGGCGCTTGCAAACACAAAGGCTCTACTTTCCCCAAGAAATCAATCTCCATATAAATATCCTGAAGCTGAAAGCTGTATGCTTAGCATGCACATCATTCCTGCCCAGGCGCTAAAAGACTACGATCTAAGTACTGAGGTACAATACTACAGCAGTGTATGACATCTTCAAGCTAGTGGCACTTGCTTATCAGCACTCTGTCGGAAAGCAATCTAGCTGTGTGACTGGTGCATCTGCCATCAGATCCCACTACTAGCCCTACATCTTCCAAGTTTGCTGAACATCTTAGCAGCTCTGACTATCCTAGTTACTGAGGCTTTGACTGACCACTTATATTTGGACATCTTTCACAAATGTCATTTCTCAGTTGATTGATTCAGTTACTTATTCTTTGGGGATCAGCACTCCTTTTTCCCTCCTGTCCTCGACTCTGATTGTCACAGTCATCCAAGGATAGACCACTTATTCATTGACTGGAACAATGTTTTGCTCTAGAGGAGAATTCAACCCAGGATCTTTATTGGGCGTCGTCCTCATCCCCTGGATATCAGTGCTAATGTAGGTTGCCCATCTATTCCACTAAAACAGAGGGTCATGAGAAAACTCATATATGATACAGTCCAGCAGAAAATGATTGCCCTAGCATGTCTCGGGCAGTTCTTAGAATCATAGACTATTAGAACTGGAAGGGACCTTGAGAGGACATCAAGTCCAGTCCCCTGCCTTTACGACAGGATGAAACACCATCTAGATAATCTCTTCTAGATGTTTGTGTAACCTATTCTTAAATATCTCCAATGATAGATATTCTACAACCTCACAAGGCAATTTATTCCAGGGCTTAATCACCCTGACAGTTAGGAGGCTTTTCCTAATGTCCAGTCTAAATCTCCCTTGCTGCAATTTAAGCCCATTGCTTCTTTTTCCATCATCAGAGGTTAAGGATAATAATTTTTTTCCCTCCTCCTTGTGATACCTGGACCTCATGACCCTATCAGCTCAGCCCCCAATCATGTGTGCAGCTCAGGCTGATGTGCTCATGCAAATCAAAGTTCATATTCTACCCCCAAGGAAACAGCTGTGCAGCACCACAAAAATTAGATGCTTATGGAGTGATGGCTACAGACAGAATCTCTTCCCGAGATGTTCAAAATAATCCTATTTTGTAGTTGAAAGTACTCCACTAAATTGACTTATGCAGCAAAATAGAAGTGACTGTCTGGGGAATGCAAAAGCAATTGATAACATTAGGGACCCTAGTAGCTGTTATTTTAGATTGCTTGCTGTCCTGCAGCATTTTGGGCTTTCGATTCACATCATAAGAGTCTACCTGGCAACTGTGTTGGCTCATTATCTTCTCACAGAGGGTCACAAAATCTTGTGTCTCACAAGTATCAGGGGGTAGCCGTGTTAGTCTGAATCTGCATAAACAACGAGAAGTCCCGTGGTACCTTATAGACTAACAGATTTATTGGAGCATAAGCTTTCGTGGGCAAAGACCCACTTCGTCAGACGCATCTGACGAAGTGGGTCTTTGCCCACGAAAGCTTATGCTCCAATAAATCTGTTAGTCTATAAGGTGCCACAGGACTTCTTGTTGCGTCTCAGTCACTAAATGTTTTGGTCATACTTTTTTCACCAGTTAGGGACACTCCTTTCTCCTGAACTTCAGTGTGGTGTGGTTTGCATTAATAGGACTGCAAAAAGCTGGTTTTCTCCCCAGTTCCCAAAGGACCCATTTCCATGTCCAGAGTCTCTTTCCAGTTAATTTATTTTTCTGAGCATATGTAAATACTAACAGAAATAGTTCTTCAGCCCACCCCAGGCTTACAGCTTTCACAGGGTTTTCCCTTTACCTGCTTTAGGGGTTCTTGCTAGAACCTTCCATGTTTGTTTCATGAGCACAACCACCCAGGGCTTTTTTCCCTAGAGGGCCTGGCAGGATCCTACTGCCTCCCCTCCAAAGGAATTATGGCAGCCTCTCCCAGCTGGTGTGGGTGCCTGAAAAGAGACATCCAGTGGGCCAAGGAGGGGTGAGTGAGCACTAGTGTAGATTCTCTTTTCTTCCCCACATAAACTATTTCTCTGTGGGAAAAGAAAGAGAACCTGGGGGAAGGGAGATGCATTCAATGTGTGTGTAATGGCACAGAATTCTCCTAGGAGTTAATAGCAATGACTTCAGCCACAAGAATAGGAGAAAGCCAAGCCCTCATGATGGGATCACTGTAGACAGTGTTCCCATAAGTTAGGGCATTAGGACCTCACCTGAAGTTCTTATTTATATCGTTTCAGACTTTTACCTAAATCAAGGGATGCAACTACCAGTTTTCCTTCCAAGCCACATACCACCTCTAAATTTTTTTAGCTGAATAGTTTATGTAGTGAAAAAATGCAGCTTTTGGTCAATCCAAAGCAATTCACAACTATAATATGAATTCGCAAATTAGTTTTGTCCCCCAAAATTGACTTCATTTACAAGAGGGTGGAAAATCCCATCAAGGTCAGAGGCAGGGAACTCCCTTAGCATGTAAGATCCAGGTTTGATCCTCTCTGCTTTCTAGGCTGGACTTATGATTTTAATTTGGTTCTTTCAGCTCCTGAGTCCTAATCAATGAGCTGTGGGTTATTCTGAGGAGTGTCCCTTGCCAACTCTCCTGTTGAATTGGTGCACTTTGTATACAATATTGAATAATGATTGAGCAAGAGAATGACTTGTTGGTAATTACAGCTCGGTGATTAGGGCACTCACATAGGAGGTGGGAGACCACAAAATATTTATTTAGACAAAATAGAATAGCTTCAGAGAGAAATCAAGAGACCCCCCCACTGCAGATCAGCCTATAGGCTGGTGGTTAGGCCATTCATTACAGAGATGGGAGAGCTAAGTTCATGCCATTGTCTCATGGGGAAGTGGGGGAATTGAACCTGGGCTTAAGTTGAAATAGGTTACACAAATTGAGCTACATCAATTGTGTAGCTTATTTTGAAATTGAGAGCATCTACACAGCACTTATTTCAAAACAGAGTACTCTTCCTCTGACTTCTCTTACTCCTCATACAATGCTGATTACAGAAGTTGGAGTAAGAAGTCCTCCAGCTTGACAGTATTTTGACATTATTTTAAAATAACTGCCTCCGGTGTAGATGTGGACTAAGTTATTTTGAAATAACACTAGTTATTTCAAAATAATGTTGCTCTGTAGATGTACCCTTACTGACCAGATCTAATGCCAACACAGATCTAATGTCCTTGAGTTTTATTAGCAGCCCTTTGTGTTTGGATTCATTCATTATTTCTGTCTCTTTGGTATTTTTCTATAAGCATTTATTGTTTTATGTGACTGGATCATTTTTATAAACTCTTATCTCTTTTCCCATAGTTAAACTCACAATTGGAATAGACCCAGCAGCCCCCTACTATGACAACACTGTAAAAAACAAATAAAACTTTGGACACTGATAGTAAATATTCTTCAGATCAGTGTTTATTTATTTATTTAATTAAATATTTTTACTCTGCCTTTCTATTTAAAATATTCAAGGTGGCTTACAAGAACGAACAAACAAAAAAAAATACAAATATATATGAATATTTAAAATATGAGAATTTAAAATATGAGACCTCAGAGGGACATAACCAGCTAAAAACATATAGAAAGGAGGAACACACACATACAGACTCAAACATTAATAAAAGCACGAGTAAAAAGGGTGGTTTTAGCCTGACGCCAGAACAGCGCTAGCGTTGGCGCCATGCTAATATGCCGAGGAAGAGAATTCCATAGCCTGGGAGCAAAAGCTGAGTGCCCTGTTCCGCGTAGATGTTAATCTTATCTCCACAAGTGGGGGAACATGAAGCAAAGCCTCCCCAGCTGACCTCAATCCCCGGGCAGGTTCATATGGGAGAAGACGGTCCTTCAGATACCCTGGACCCAACTCATTTAAGGCTTTATAGGTCATAACTAAAACCTTAAATTGTGCCCGGAAACATACCAGAAGCCAGTGCAGCTGCCGAAGCACTGGCATAATGTGCTCCGTATAACTAGTGTTGGTTAAAACTCGAGCAGCCGCATTCTGGACCAGTTGACGTTTCCGAAGGCTCTTTAGAGGCAGTCCTACATAAAGTGCATTACAGTAATCCAGTCGGGATGTAACAAGAGCATGGATCACTGTGGCCAAGTCATGTTTGTTCAGTAAGGGTCGCAGCTGGCGGATTAAACGAAGTTGCCCAAAGGCACTCCTGGCCACCTAAGAAATCTGATTTTCAAATGTTAAAAAAGGGTCCTGAAGGACTCCCAAGCTGCGTACCTGTTCTTTCAGGGGGAGAGTAACCCCGTCTAGAACAGGTGCCATGCCACATTCATGCACAGATGGCCTCCTGATCCACAGGACCTCAGTGTTATCTGGGTTCAACTTCAGCTTATTTGACTTCATCCAAACCGTCACTGCCTCCAGACACGGATTTAGATCAGTCATTGCCACACCTGGTTCTAATGTCACAGGGAAATATAGTTGGGTGTCATCTGCATATCGATTGCACCGTCCTCCAAAACTCCTTATGACCTCTCCCAGCGGCTTCATGTAGATATTAAACAGTATTAATATGCTTGCGCTTTTCTTATCTTAATGTTTACTTCTTAAAGAACATTTATGATAGACATGAATCCATAGCCAGAAAAGTGTATCCACATCAGTCTCATATATCTTCTCCCTTCCCCATCTTTAATAGTGACAAGTTGACAGACTGATTTCATTTAATATTTTTTACCTTTTGTGGGTGATGACTTAGATTTTGAATGTCTTTTTTCCCTTCATTCCTTATTCTTGAAGGTTGAGTTGTGATTACTGCATGATTCAGTTACGAATTGTTCACACAACTAATCTGTGCTAAAGCATCTTGTTGTGGCTATGCCTAGAGACCCCAATGAGGATCTGGTCCTAACCATTTTACAAACTGCCTTCTCTTTTAGATTTAATTCTCTGGGGCATATAGTGTCACACTTTCTCAGTCTATGCCTAGCACAATGGGATCTCACCCTAATTAAGGTATCTTGGTGCTACTGTGATATTAATGATAGATAATAGTGAGAGAGACCCTGGTGGATCAACTGGATGTAAAGCATTCTTTCTGTGTTTAGAGAAGATAAGTTTTCATTAGTCTCCAGTTTTCAGTATGAGGTTTGGTTCAAGAGGAATCTGTTTTTATTTTGAACATCAAAACTGTAATCTGTCTCGGAAGGTTTGTTACTAGTTCTATAGTAAACGTGTACTAGATAGCAATGACATATTTCAAGGTTTATCTTGAAAATGTTTGTAATGGATATTGCAACAGTATTGATATGAATTCATTGTTCAATCTAGGCCTTTTTATTAAATGCAAAAATTATATGGCCACTAATAAGAGGAAATGGCCTTTGTCTTTCTTTTTCAAAAAGATAAAATATTCAGCTTTAGAAGACATCCAGTTTGCCACTGAACAGAAGCTGTGAATGCTAAACACACTACAATTAATGCCTGCTTTATAGTAAGGATGTTAAGAGGTGGGTAATAGACTAATCATGTACTCAATACAATTTGTATTGACTCTACAATTAGATGATAAGAGAAGGTTCTCTGTGGCAGCTCGAATCTATCCAGGAGCTACCCCCACTGCAGCTCTTCAGTTTAAATGTAATAGGAGCCAGGTGTACAGTGGGAGCAGGTCCCCAACTGGCTCAAGCCAGGACAGAGCCAGGACCGCTATTGCTCTGCATGTTAAATGTAGCAAGAGCCACCCAGCTCTTACTACATTTAAAATGCAGAGCCGCAGCAGGAAAAGCTCACAGACACAGAGCGAGCTGGTACTGAGTAGTCCCGGTTTGCACCATGCCCAGACCGCTGCGGCTCTGCATTTTAAATGTAGTAAGTGCTGGGTGGCTCTTACTACATTTAAAATGCAGAGCCGTAGCAGTCCTAGACTGGTGCAAGCTGGGACCACTTGGTCCCAGCTTGTGTTCATAGTGGCCTGGGCTGGTCGCTGACAGAAGCTGCTTCGACAGCAACCAAGGTCCACGACCAGCCTGGGCTACTTGCAGGGGCTGCTGCAAACCGGGCTTTGCCCAGCCTGGGCCAGCACAGACGGGGGGCTGCTTCACAGCAGCAGTCCTGTCTGTGACAGAGGGGGACAGCTCCCCACTGGGCCCCCCTCCAGACAGGGGCTGCTGCCAGAGCAGCCTCCACCACCCTCAGCCCCACTGCTGCCTCTAATATAGAGGCAGCAGTGGGAGGCGGGGGGCAGGCAAGTCCTCAGAGATGGTGCTAGGGAGAACCAGCTTTAAAGCTGGCTCCCCCGAGCACCAGTTCCTGTGCACCCCCTTGGGGGGGCGGGGGAAATCAAGTAGTAGAGTACTGAACTTGACTGCTCGCTTGCATCCCTACTTTATAGTGTAAAGTTCTACATACATAATGTATAATACATTTAAAGTAATCTAGATTATTCTAGATAAATCCCAAACTTTGTATGTAGGAATGAGGAGGGGGGGGGGAGGTTATATGTATTTACAGGTGTAGAATAATAAGGTTAATGGGGACCACAAAAGTCATCTAATCTAACCCCCCCGGCCAAGATACAGGATTTGCTCTGTCTGAATTATTGAAGATGGATGGCTATCCAGCCTCACTTTAAATCTCAGGTTTAGATTAAATCTTAAAGTGTAAGAACAATAGAGCAATGGAACTGACTGACTAGGGAAGTCGCGGAAGCTCCTTCATTGGAGGTTTTTTAATCTAAATATGCTTTGTTGTTTGAACCCATAGCCTCTTGTCCTGCCTTCTCTGGCAAGGTAGAATAACTTTTATCTATCTGTCCCTTGTCAGCCTTCCAAGTATTTGAAGATCACTATAAATCTCCTTTTCCTAACTAAACGTACTTAATTCCTTCAGCCGTTGTCCATATAACTTGCATTCCATTCGTCTGATCATCTTTGTCTGGATCCTTTCCACTTTCTCTGGTTACTGCCGTACCTTGGCGACCAAAATTGGACATAGTATGTCCTCTGAGACCTAACCAGCACCAAGTAGACTGAGTACTGTCATCTCCTGTGACTTGTATGCTATGCCTCTGTTAATGCAACCTAAAACTGCATATGCTGCTGCTTCTTCAGGTGGTGTTGCTGTGGATGCTCTATTGTAGGTGTTGGGTTGATTGGAGATTTTTCCAGCAGTAGCCACTTGGGCTGTCTTTCAGCATTCATGTACCACATATGCAGCCTGACCCACCTCAGTTCCTTCTCTACCATCCTTGGCTGCAGACACAGCTTCACAGCACTCTTCTCTTCATGCTTCTAGAAGACAAAAAAATATAGTTAGTTACCACCTTAATATACTCATAATTATCTTTCCGTTGTTTAAAAAAAAACCCAACCTTTCTCTGTTTTCTGTCATTTGGACTTCTCTCCTCATAGCTCATAGTTAGCTGTACATAGTTGTTCTTCTTCCCCATAGGTTCTTGTTAAGAAAATAAAGAGGGAGAAAGAAAAAGAAAAGAAAATCCCTCCATTATGATGCCAGGATTCCCGGGATTCAAGAAATGTGACATTTATCAGAAGCCTATGCCTTTCTCCAGTGGCCATTCTGGCTGTGTTTGCTGCCTCGGGAAATGCATTTATGAAGTGCTCTCATTGCAGCAATCTTACCGCGAGAGCCAGAAGTGACAAGGAACTTAGCCTCAAGATGATCCTTATTGAAAAGTCCCTTCAGCCATCTTAATGAGCCCATCAGGAGACACCACATACTCCAACAAAACCACTACCTGCTGTGCCAACCTCCTGAAGACAGAGCAAAGGGGACACTACCTTGGGATGGGCTTTATCTAGATGGGCAGGGAGGAGGGAGGGAGGCACCTCCTGCTCTGCCTCTTTCTGCCACTGCCTCAGCTCCAGCACCGTCGCCGGGCAAACTCAGCCACCATGGCTCCTGGAGCTCAGCTGCCGTGAACAGCTAGCTTCAGCTCTGGCAGCCGCCGCAGCCCAGCAGATCAGCGATTCGCAGACCGGCACCGGTCAGCGGACTGGCATTTGGGAACTGCTGCTATAGACAATTTACAAAGAATTATTTATTCCAGAAATGGAAAAGGTTCTCTACCTGGAGCATGCACAAACAACTTGACACCTATGAAGCACCACTACCTCCTCTCCTGGGCTATTTACTTGAACTGAAACAGTCAGGCTTAGCTATTACCTCTGTCTGGGTGCACCTGGTGGCCATTACCTGGTGTCCAGATTGACAGTTCCTCTGCCTTTGCACATCCAACCACCAGACACTTCTTATGGGGCAGTCAGAATGTATATCCTCCAATTAGACAATCCACGTCAACATGGGATCTCAACCATGTCCTAAAATCTCTTACTCATCCATCCTTTGAGCCTCTAGCCACTTGTTCTTTATTGCACATGTTGGTAAAAATCACACTCCTTGTAGCTATTACTTCGGCCAGGAGAGCAAGCAAGATCATGGCAATCATGGCTGGGCTACCTTATACCATGCTTATGAAAGACAGAGTCATCATGCATCCACATCCAGCCTTTTTACCAAAAGTAGTCACTGCCTTCCACATTAATCAGTCAATTAATTGACAAGCTTTCTACCCAAAATACCATGAGGATCAACAAGAAGTGATCTTGCACACTGTAGACATACGACGAGTGGTAACATTTTATATAGACAGAACAACGTCCTTCTGAAAAGGCTATTTGTCTCCATAGCAAAACGCTCAAAGGGAACAGTGATTTCCACACAATCATTAATCAAATGGATCTCTACATGCATACACACATGCTAAATTCTCTGAGACAAACCACTTCCCACAAACTCCTGAGCTCATTCCACCTGATCCCTGGCTACCTCGATTGCTTTTCTACATAACTTTCTATTACAATACATCTGTCGAGCAACTATATGGGCATCAGAACACACCTTTGCAGAACACTATGGGCATCTCTAGACTACATCCCTCTTTTGAAAGAGGGATGTAAATTAGACAGATCGAAATTGCAAATGAAGCCGGGATTTAAATTTCCCACGCTTCATTTGCATAATGGCGGCCGCACGTTCTTTCAAAAAAGGGCTTTTCGAAAGTAAAACCACCGTCTAGACGGGGTTCTTTCGGGGAAAAAAAACCCTTCATTTGCAATTTCAATCTGTCTAATTTATATTCCTCTTTCAAAAGAGGGATGTAGTCTAGACATGCCCTATGTAATCACTTCCGGGCCCATTCCCAGCATAACAGTGGGCCTAGCAGTCTTATCCTCCAATCTCAACTCGTAACTCTGAATCCCACCTTCCAGGTGGGTTACTGCTGGTAGTCACCTGCAGTGGAGCACCTGTAGGGACACCACTCAAAGAACTGTCGTTACTGCTCGAGGTGAGTAACTTCTTTTTTTGCAGTAACATTACATTGCTGACTCATGCTGAAGTTCTGATTCACCAAACTCCCAGATCCTTCTCCATGGTTCTACTGTCAAGCTAGTTTTCCTCCATTTTGTATTTGAGCACTCGTTTTTTTTTTTATCCCTGAATGTAGCACTTCATATTTGTGTTTGTTTAATTTCATTTTGTTTTCTATAGCCCATTCTCTTGTTTATCAAGATCCCTCTGAATTTTAGCTCTCTCTGCCAAATTGTTCACAAAGTCCCCCTCTCCCCCCCCCCCAGCACCAAACTTTGTGTCATCTGCAAATCTGACCAGTATTTCTGTCTAGGGTCATTAATAAAAATGTTAAACAATACTGTACACAGAAGAGATCCCCGTGAAACCCACTTAAGGCCTCCCTCCAACCTGACATCATTCCATTAATAGTTACTCTTTCTTTGCAGTTGTTTAACCTATTATTTGCCCACTTAATGATAGTTCTGCCAAGCTTCTATTTTTCCATCTTGCTTATAAAAATGTCATATAGGACCCTGCCAAAAGCCTTACTGAAGTCCAGCTATAGTATATGCACTGCATTCCTCCTCTCCACCAAACCAGTTATCCTGTCATATATTTGCAAATTGAATGTTTTATAATTGCTCTAGTAGCTTCCCAGTTATTATAATCAGGCTGACTTGTCTATAGTTCCCCAGCTCCTCCATTTTAAAGATGGGTACTACATTATTCCTTCTTCAGTCTCCTCTCACCACTGAATTTGCAAATATCATGCTAATTTCTTTGAGTTTTTTTTCAGATAAATCTTTCAGTGCACTCAAGTGAATAGCATAGGGCCCCACTGATTTGAATTCATTGACATTGGTCACAAGATCTCCACATGTTCTTTACTTATCCCAATCTGCATTCCTCCCGCTTGATTGTCTTCGGTAATTTTCCTAGTAGTCCACTTACATGTTACTTTTTTGAGAGAAGACTGAAGCAAAATAAGCATTGAGCAGCTCCGACTTCCTATCATTTTCTGTTACGAGCTCCCCTTCTCCATTCAGCAATGGATCCATGCTGTCTTCGATCTTTAAAAAAAACCACTTTTTTTGTTCTGACATATTTGAAGAACTCCATCTTGTTATCTTTAACATTCCTTGCCAGGATAGTAAAGGTAGAATGGCCATTGAAAATGGTGAGGGATAAGTTTCACTGACCACTTCTCATATGAATAACACCAGGAAATTGGATGTGACTGAGTTTTGAATTAGCCACGATAGTCTGTGACTAAAAAAACAAAAACAAAAACTTAAAAAACAACAGTAGTCCTAAAGTTCCTTAGACACTGACCAAATATATATATAGATAGTATCATGAGCTTTTGTGGGCACAACCTTTAATTGACAGGGGTTTTTTTCCCCCTCCCCTTCTCCCCTTTTTTTCCTGCTTTATATTTTAACCTCTGTGCCTCTTGTTCCCACTGAAGAAGTGGGTTGTGCCCATGAAAGCTCATGATATAATCTATACATTTTTTGGTTAGTCTCTAAGGTGCTACAGGACCTTGGGAAGAAAAAAAAAAGGTCATTATGTCTGTCATTCTAGGGTTTTGGAACAGTTGTTGTCATTTGAAGTAGATGAGTAGACAGAGATGCAATTTCTACATATGAAATGAGACTCAGGAAACTGCTAGGGTTAGAGAGATATCTTCGAGTCATTTCTTGGGGAAAGTTTGACCGCTTGTGAGGGAAAAATGGTGCAACTTATATTATCTCAGGTCACCAAGCAGCTTGATATGTGTGTATATATACTTTAACTACATATCATTAATATCTGTGGATCACAGAGAATATGGAAGAATATCTTAATGTATGATTCAGAAATACAATCCAGAGTAAGTGAATGTAATTTTGCATTTGTGATTGTGTTTTGTTAAATAATAAACCTGATTCCAGGTGATTTATAAGGTATTGTACAATGCTCTGTTGGCTTATAAAATCAGTTCCTGCCTTGTAGACTTATATCACATCACTCTCATGCTCTTATTTCCTCACTCTAGTTAGTCCAGAATATTGCTGCTTTTTTTTTTTTCGTCCCAATGATTTGACTCTAATGTCTCTATTTTCTTTTAATCCCTCCACTGGCTCCCTTGTCTATCATGCAAAACTCAAATATCTTTTCCTTACCTATAGGCATCACAGCTCCATTCCAGCCTTATCTTGGAATGTATTGTGTTCACCAAACCCCTCAGTTATGCTCATTATTTCAGCATTGATGCCCCACACTCTTCTCCGTGCTTATTTCCTCTCAATTTCGGGTTGCTAAGTCTTTACCCCTTCTCCTTGTATTTCCTTTGATTCACCTCTTCAAAAATTCACATAGGAAATTAGTCTATATTACTGCAAAATACAAATAATAAAAAGAAAAACATCTACTAGCTAGCTCCTTACACCAGTGTGTTCTTTCTCCTTGTCTTATAGGAATGTGCTTCTGTAAACACACACATGGATACATTTATTCACCCACGTTTTTCCATTTAATTCAAAGTTAATACCTACTTGAATAAAATTACTAGTATTTCTATGTGTCCACAAGATCTGTACAACTGGACTGTAAATTATTTGGAATAAGGACTGGGTTTTTTGACAGTATAGTGCCAAGAACATTGTGTTTGACACTAATAATTTTAAAAAACTCCTTACCTTAAAACCTGGCTTATTATATAAATGTTCAATCTTGAGCATTTTAAATAAGTTCTTCTTTCCATATGTTTGTATGCATAATTACCGTTGACACTAGGAATTTATGTAGGCGAAAACAAACCCCATAGTGTGTGTATCTGTCATGTAACGTTAGGTTTTGCAAAAGCTTTTAATAATAATAAAAAAGCTTTGTTCCAACCTCTTGAATAAATCTGCATTTCATTACACTTGCAAAATTGTTTCTCCCTTTCATTGTTTAAAAAAAGCCTTAGATATAACAGATATATACAAAAGCAGAAAATTAAAATTTAAAGCTGGCAGTTTTCTTTCTTTTTTTAAATCAACAACATAAGAACATAGTTGAGTATTTTAAAGCTGAGATTCCTAAAGTAATGGATTTCAAATAAGTAGCCTGATTTTCTACAATTATGAACATTTGTACCTACCATTGATTTTATTTGGAATATTATCAGTGTGAATCTTAAGAAGAATTGTTTTTATAATAGAAAAGGTAGGGATCCATCCTATTGTGTAGGGATGCCATCAGAGCTTTGAAATAAGCAACATACAGCTAAATTGTGCAAATTATTCTACAGTGATGAATGTTAGTATGCATTAGGCTGCTCACATCCTTTTTCAAGGGATTTGTGGTTCAGGGCAAGTTGAACCAAGTTTTTCAAGATAGGTGTAATGTAAAAAATTTTCCGCAACATTTGAAAACTTTTTTATTCTTTTTTTATATCTTTTTCTTTTAAAGGTTCAAAGGTAGTATTTGCTTCCCACCTTTACTGAAGGAAATCCTTCATGTATTCTTTATCATAGCTATCATCTAGTGATTTTAGCTAAGCTTATCATAGAAAACAATTCACTAACTTAAATGATTCCTATAAATTAGGCAAATTTACTTCCAGTAATTAAGGACATTCTGCAGATCTCTTGGCAGTCCTAATTTTGCCAGTGGAGACAATTTAGAAGTTGTACAAATCATGATGTGTCTCTGTGTTAAAGTACACATCTAGTGGCTCATTTTTTAAGGATAGTCTCAAGTTGTTTTTGTTTTCAGAAGTAAGGTATCAGTAGGAGTCCTGTTATATTGAGTGGACATATTTGCTATCTGGTTGTGCTCCAGGCAGATGGCATCCTTAGTGATACTAGAAAAAATGTGTATTGCCTTCAGTACTTCATGTTTTAATGAACCTAAAAATCTCTCTCTTCATTTTAAGATTCAGCAGAGATTTAATTGATTTTGTTTATTAAAGGCTTCTATGACACCACTGTGTAACTTGATCGTACACAATTACTAGGAAACATTTATTATTTATTTTTTCATATTTGTTATAAATTTGGAGGGGCTCTAATAGACTGTGTGATATGAGGAATAATACGCAATTGCACAAGAGTTTAAAAATAATAGTCCTTAATTTCATTTTGTCTCATTTATGCCAACCTAAACAAGAACAATGACTTTCAAAGAGGTGACAGTTGATTGACACGAGCAGATAGAACACACAAAGTATATGTGGCCACTAAGACAAATCACTCATATTGCTGTTATCATAGTGATGCTTAATTCTGTACATTCACAAAGCTCTTTCCAAAGGCGGGTAAGCACAATTACCCCTTTTTACAAAACAAGTACTTGTAGTTAAAAGAGGTTATTTGAATTGCTTAAATTAACACTATGACTCACAGGTAGCATTTGGTTCTTATACTCAAATTGTTCTGGGCCAGATAAGTACCATAGAAATATCTAAGAGAACAGAGTCAGAGAAACTTGCTTTTCAATCTTTTAAACCATTTGTCTTCTGGATTGACACATTCACAGTATCATGTACATTATCTTAAATACTAATTTCAGTTTGGATCCCTTAAAGATGTAGTGGATGCAATGTGTTGGGTAAAACTTGACAGACTGAGACCATTTTGACCCATGTAACACTGACAGTTTATTCTCTATCTCTGTGCAAAAAAAACCCCCAACCACCTAGTAACTTTTTAAATACCTATATTTGGTGAAGGAGGGCTTATCTCTTCTGTATGCCTAGCTGAAATGAGACTATATTTGGGTCAGTAATCCTGTGTTGCATGTTCCTGAGACAGATCAAGTTTCAAAGAAACCCAATTAAGAGTGTCAGTTTGAGGAGTTAGAAAGTCCACCTTTAAATGGATGTCATGTCACAATCTCAGTTACACTATTGTTCTTGTACCTCTATAATAATGTGATCAAACCAAATTAGAAGGGACCATGAACAAAGAGAAAGGTAGTATGAAATTGTAGAATAAATTAAAGTTCATGGTCCTGATACAACTCCCATTGGAATCAATGGAAAAGCTTGCAGTGATTTCAGTATGAGTTTAATCAGGCCATATTATAACTGGGAAAATGCAGGGTCCCAAAAAGTGCTTCAGATACTAAAGAATTCTATTTGTACAAATCGCAAAATAGTGACAAAAGTTTCTATATGCTTCCAGGGTAATAATAAAATAGAAAACAATGATTTGTAGTGGTCAAATGGGGACAAGTTGAGAATCACATGTCCAAAACTAGAAGTGAATTCTAAATGTAAAATCTGCAATGTGCTGTTACTAATTGTATGCGGGCAAAAATTGGATTGAGCAGGGTAGGTATTCCTCGACACATGCAATAGTTTTTAAAAAGAAATCACTTCAACTGTAAAATATATGAAACAGATATTCTTATGGTAGGATTAAAAACAAAACAGAAAAAAATAGTGATTTTGAAAGTAATAAATAGCTGAAAGCCATTCCTTGGATTTAGGAAGCTATTTTGGAAGTCATTTGCTGGCAAAAAAGTCTCCCTTTTGCATTCTCCTACCCTCCCCACCTCCAACTCCAGGGAGTTGCCATTTATGCCTATACTAGCTGGAGTTACCCGGCGTTGCTTGGGAAACCGGAGGAACAAAATGTAGAAAAACAGTAGTCCACTATCTTTTTTTGAATGGTAGAAAAGTTGCACTGATTTCTATAGGGATTAAAATATAGGTCCGTGTCATCCCTGGGGGGGGGAGGGGGTGCGACCCTGGGTGGAGGGGAGGTTACACGCGGGAGGGATGCCCCAGCTCGTGCCCAGGGCTGCAAGTGCCACGGGGGGCAGAGCGGGTGCCTGAGCCATTGTGTGCGTGGGGGTCGGGGCACTGCATGCCAGGGGCGGCGGGGAAGAGGGTCGCTTATGTAACTCCGCGGGTGGGAGGGGATGAGTCCCGGACGGCGCTGGGGGCCACAGGTGTCAGGCATGGGATCTAGTGTGGGCGGGGCGGCCCCTGCAGTGCAGCGCGGCGGGTTACTTTTTTATTTTTACAGCTTGAGCTTGGGCCCGATCGGGTCCAAAAGTACCTTAACCTTTCATCCAGAAGAAGGTTTTATCCCCTGCAAAGTTGCGGTAGCTCTTATAGTGTCCCAAGTTATTAGCGCACAAACTTACAAACATTCTCCTTTATATATTAGACTAGCTGTACTTACCCAGCGTTGCCCGGGAAACCGGAGGAACAAAATTTAGAAAAACAGAAGCTGGTCCTGACAGCCTCCAGCCACAGTGCAGCTGCCAGTGCCTGACATCTGGCCATTATGGCAGACCCCCGTGCTTTTCTAGAGCTGCATAAAGCAAAATCTCTGACTCAAAAAAGAGGCATTGCAATGTTGAGAATCAGAGCTATTTGACTTGGCAAACTTAGATACAAAAGTCACAATAGAAACCATGTCTCTGTTTTCTTCCCATGTCATGAGTCTTGGAGCCAGTAAAAGCACAATGGAAGGGAGAGCCCCCAAATCACCATGGCTTGTTTCCCCACCATTGCTGGAAGCATATGTAGGCCCCTCTTCAATAGTGAAATGTTTTGCTTCCTATCAGATGGTATTTTTGCTAATTATCCTTGTAGAAGCTAATGTTTTTTTGGTAGGGAAGTAGGGGATAGGCATGCTGGGTGTGCAAATTCTCATCCAAGAGCTGAGTATAGGGATGCGTCAATCAATGGGGCTGGCCCTGCTGAATCTGAAAGATTTCAAGGTGACACCTCAAACTCTTCTCCCATCTTTTTTGATGAAACTGAGTCAACTACCTGAGCCTGCTGGCACTTCTATAGTCCCTCTTCCAGCACCACCTCCATAACCAGCTGCCCCTCCCATGGACTGCATCTCTCACCCCCCCCCCCCCCCCCCCCCCCGGATCATCCAGTATCAAACCCAGGACTAGTGCCCAGATTTGAGGGATTCCCCCCCCGGCCTTGGATTAATTTCTCACCCACCCAGCATCATCCAGTGCTGCCCCTTGGGCCAGTGCCCCTCAAAGGAGACACCCTGCCCCCCGCCCTGGGCTTCATTTCTCACTCACTCCCTGTAGGATTGTCCAGCCCCACTTCCTTCATCCCCCTACAATCCTGCCCTCCCCACTTGCCCCCAACAGTCCAGCCCCACCCCTACAATCCTGCCCTCCCCACTTGCACCCAACAGTCCAGCCCCACCCCTACAATCCTGCCCTCCCCACTTGCCCCCCAACGGTCCAGCCTCCCAGATCAGCCCGCCCCTCAACGATCCAGCCCCCTCAAATCCTGCCCTACCCCCATTTGCCCCAACAGTCCAGCCCCCAGACCAGCCCCACATTCCTTCTCCCTCCCCCCCGCCGCTGCTCTCACCTCCGGGTCCCCGATGCGCCTCCTTCCAGACATTTTTTCAAAGTGGCAGCTGAGCGGTAACACCAGCCGTGCCCACTCTGCCTAGAGCGAGCCCCTGCAGCAACCCGCCCGCCCATTGGTTGGCCACCGGGCCCCAAGCCAATCGCAGTATTGAAGAGGGACCTCCATATGCTTCTAGCAATGGCGGGGGAGCCGCTTCTCCCCGCACTGCCAAACTCCATGCAGCCCCGGGGAGAGGCGTCGATCTCTCATCTCTTCCCTCCCACAGTACTTTAAAACCTTCTCCTGGAGGAAAGGTTATCCCATGGAAAGTTTGGTTGCAGTCGGTCTTATAGTGTCCAAGTTATTAGAGCACAGACATACAAACATTCTCCTTTATATATTAGATAACCACACTTTCAGATTTTAATAGACCGAGGAAAGTCTTTGAACATTTTAGAAATTGAGACCAGAAACTCTCTGGGAAGTTTGCAAACAGTTTGAAATATTTGTATTTTACAGTTGATGTAATTTAATATTTTTGCCGTTAACGTGTACATTACTAAATAGTAGCTGGCATGTTGGGAAATTGAAGTTTTCACCATTTGATGCTGAATTGAAACTCCAAACAAAAACATGTACTTTTTGTGAATAAGTCCTCATTTTCATGAATTGCACTATGTGGGGCAATTTGAAATACATAGCTATGCAGATTGATTTTTGAACCAAAACCTTTCTAGTTGAACCCAAATTGTGTTTTATCTATGCTTGTCCATCTGCCTTTAAAGTGTCTTTAGAAGTTAAGCCTTAATTTAGAAAAGTCTGTAAAAGTTAATCCAACAGGGAGTTTTAGAAAGAACAATTAAATTGAAAAATGAACCAAATAGTTACATTCTGTGGAAAAAACATCATTTAGTGGCTAAACCGCATTACCGGAAACCAAAACCTCTTGATTATTTAATATCAATTTGTACTCAACTTGACAAGTCATTTTCATTGCTCTGTTTCTGCATTTGTAAAATGGGGATAACCCCTCTTTATTCCTGACACACAAGGCTGTGGTTATGAATTAATTAAATTTATGTATAATACAGTGTTTTCAAAAAGTAATGGACTATGTGAGAGTAGAGTGTTGTTACTATTTTCAAATAAGGAAGCTAACTTAATTACTTACCAATATATAATAGAGAAATCTGGAATAAAAATTAAAAGTACTTTAGTGCAAATAACAGAAGCAATTTACATTTGTAATGAACCTAAAGGTTCTGTTTTTCTTTGAAATATTTATCATAGAAATTATGATGCTTTGCAATTTCAGGGTATAAGACAAATAGTGTTTTATCATTTCTAATCCTTGTGGTTACTATTTACACACAACATCGTTTTGTAACTAGTAATTTAAAAATGTGATCGTGAACAACTGTCATTGTAACTGAAAAATCCACTCTTTTTTTTTTTCATCTTATAAAATCAGACCTTTAATATTAAGGAAATGGAGAATGAGTTAAAAAGTGAACACATTAAATGGCAGTTAGAATGTTAAGACACTGTTTTATTAAAACAGCATTGAACACAGGTTAGCAGAGAAATGTTTCAGATATAATGTGGAAATAATCTTCTCGTTCCCCCTCCACCCTCCTCCCCTGAATAGTTTAGCTGTACATTCTTATCACTCACTGAGAACCAAACATGTGCTTCGTGTTCAACAAATAAAGTGGAAGCCACAGAGTTTTCCTCAAGGGACATACAATATAAATTAGTGTAGTTCAGAAATAGAATATATAAGTTGAAGGACCAAATTTTGCAAGTGGTGCAGTTCTATTTTTTTTAAGTTGCTGTGTGCATTCTGTAATTCTTCTTCGAGTGGTTGCTCATGTCCATTCGAATCAGGTGTGCGCACCGCGTACACTGCGTCTTCTGGAACGTTTTCCCTAGCGGTACCCGTAGCGCCGGCAGGGCGCCCCCTGGAGTGGCGCCGCCATGGCGGGGCATAAGTACCCCTGCCGGCGCTCCCCCACCTCAGTTCCTTCTTACAGCCCGTGACGGTCATTGGAGCGTGTCTCTCTCTTACATTAGTTAATGGTTCCCATTTCTCTTAGCATTGTAAATAGTTCAGTTAGTTAGGTAGTTAGCGTTTACTTCGTTCTTTGTTCTTCCTCCCCCTACTGGGGTGAGGAATGCCAGGGCCGCAAGTCTTCAAGGCATGCGCTGTCTGTGCGAAGTTCATGCCCAAAGGGGACCCGCACGACAGCTGTCTGAAGTGTCTCAGTGAGAGCCATCTTACGGACGCCTGTAAGATCTGTAAGTCTTTCAAGCCGTGCACTAAAAGGGAGAGAGTTTCTCGCTTAAAACTCCTCCTCATGGAGACGGCTCTACAGCCGGCACCGGCTGGGCACCCTGCGGTGCGCAGTGCACCGGCATCAACGTATGATGCTCCGCCCCGGGCCCGGGCCCCGGTGTCGAGGACCCAGCACTGGTCTCACTCTCCGGCTTTGAAGAGGTCGAAAAAGGCTCGCGGGAGGTCCCCATCTCGAAAGACCACGTCGGACCTGCACCGCGGTGCCGTCTCTCCGGTGCACAAGTCCTCTACGGTGCGCCGTAAACGAGCGGAACGTCCCTCTAGCCCAGGGCAATTGCCCCCGCACCGTCCGTCCACGCCAGATACCTTTGAGGCGGCACAGGACCTTATCAGTCTTACCACCTCCCCTCCGTCGTCAGTTGAGGCGGAAGGGTCGAGGTCGCCTTCGCCAGAGGCTGTGTCGGCTCTGGCTTCGCCTCCGCACCGGCAAGACCGGCAGGCTCAGGCCACTTAAGTGACGGGACCGTCCCTCGTGGGGCCAGTACCGCTTGCCTCGGCATCGACGCCGTTCTCGACGCCGGCTCCCAAGCCTCACTCGGCACCCGACTGGGTTCAGCCTACCTCGGTGTTGGGATCTCTCCCGGCCCCCCTTATGGCTGCACCGGTGCCGTACCTAGCCTTGTGGCAACGTCTGCAGCACCGTCATCTTTGACTCCGGCTCAGAGTACTCTTCTGGCACTGTCCCTTCTCGCGTCGGCACCGGGCTCTTCAGCACCGACGCACGTCATGGCACCGTCGCAAGCACTGGCACCAACCATGTGGACCCTGCCGGTGCCCCAGCCTACGGTGATGTCAACCTCTTCGGGGTTCGTCTCGGCACCGTCATGCTCCGCACTGGAGATGCAACCCGCACCGGGCCCTCCGGCACCTCGCCTTCCCGCATCGGCACCGGGACTGGGTACCCCGGTGCCACAACAGCCATCGGTGCTCCCGGTGCCGCAACCCTTGGTACCGCAGCAGCGTTTTCTTCCTCCGGTGCCTCAACAGCCATCGGTGCTTCCGGTGCCACAACCCTCGGTACCGCAGCAGGGTTTTGTTCCTCCGGTGCCACTACAGCCATCGGTGTGCCCGGTACCGCAACCCTCGGTACCGCTATAGGGTTTTCTTCCTCCGGTGCCACAACAGCCATCGGTGCTCCCGGTGCCGCAACCCTCGGTACCGCAGCAGGGTTTTCTTCCTCCGGTGCCACAACAGCCATCGGTGCTCCCGGTGCCGCAACCCTCGGTACCGCAGCAGGGTTTTCTTCCTCCGGTGCCACAACAGCCATCGGTGCTTCCGGTGCCGCAACCCTCGGTACCGCAGCAGGGTTTTCTTCCTCCGGTGCCTCAACAGCCATCAGTGCTTCCGGTGCCGCAACCCTCAGTACGTAGCAGGGTTTCGTTCCTCCGGAGCCACAGCAGGCACCGGCACCGACACGTCCCCACCGTGCCCATGCGGGCAAGCCTGAGTCCATGGCCAGGTTTGCTCCTCCGTCGGCTACACGCCACTCCTCGTCGGCCCCAGCCCGACTCTGATTTTTCGTCCGATTCTGATGCGACATCGCTCAGGTCCGGGTCCTCGGGAGCCTCATCGGTCCATAGGTCCCGTTCCCGGCACCGACATGACCGCTCGCAGGTGCAGCAGACATGGCTGCCTCATCCGCAGTGGCCTTTCTGGACACTGTGGGCTTACCATCAGTGGCAAGGGCCCGTGCCCCCCTCGGTGGTGTCAGGAGCCTCGGGTCGCCGAACGGAACCAACGGCGTCGTTGTCGCAACCTCCTCCTTCCCCCCAGAGGCCGCCGACGTCGGACCCTGTGGCATAGGCGCAGGCCTCGGTGCCAGAGCCGTGTCCGCAGCCGGTACCGTGTGCCCTCCCTACCATGGATGCCCGAGCGCATCAGGAGCTGCTCCGGCGTCTGGCTTCCAACCTGGGTGTCCCAGTGGAGCCAGTCGTGGAGGACACGGACCCTATGATCGACATTCTTTCTGATGACGCGCCCGCCTGTTTGGCTTTGCCACTTAATAAAACGGTGGCAAAAATTATCAATGCCCTGTGGCAAACACCGGTGACCCTGACCCCTACCCTAAAGGGTGTCGAGAGGCGCTACTATGTTCCCCAGTTGGGGCACGAGCACTTGTACTCCCAACCTGTCCCTGGGTTCTTCGTCGTCCAAGCAGCGGCCCAAAGGGAAAAACTCCCTCAGCCGGGGCCGTCCCCGAAAGCTAGGGAGCCCAAGCGCCTTGACTTAATGGGTCGGAAAGTGTACGCCACTGGTGGGGTGCAACTCCGCATCGCTAACCAACAAGCGATGCTATGTCGTTACGCTTTTAAGACATGGCAGGCCATTGATAAGTTTAAAGATAAGCTTCCTGCCGAGACCCATCGGGAGTTTCTGGCCATGACCTCTGAGGGTAAGGCCATCGCCCGCACAGCCCTCTAGGCTTCCCTGGATGCGGTCGACTCTGCAGCCCGCACCATGGCGTCAGGTGTCGTTATGCGCCATGGTGCATGGCTGCAAGTCTCTGAAATACCTCCTGATGTCCAGTCTACTATTCAAGATCTGCCTTTCCAAGGCAAGGTGCTATTCTCGGAGCATACGGACTCGAGGCTCCATACCCTCAAGGACACGAGGTCTACCCTCCGATCCTTGGAGATCCACACACCGGCTCCTCAGCGCCGTCAGTTGCCCTACTGACAGCAAGGGAAACCACAGTCCCAGTTCCCCCGTGGGGATTACTGGAGACGCCGTCCTCGTGCTTCCAGTGGGGGTATGGGGGCAGCTTCCAGTCCATCTTCCTCAAGGGGGCGTAAGCGTCGCCCGAGGGGAGACAGCTCTCGTGGGGCTGGCCAAGGGCCCTCCCAACCGCAGAAACACCAGTTTTGACGGCTTCCCAGAGAGTTGCGCACCAGTCTCCCACCCTGGCCCCCCGTTTGGGGCCAGGTTATCCCGGTTTGCTCAAGCCTGGGCAAAAATCACCAACGACGCCTAGGTCCTAAACATAGTCAGGAGTGGCTATACCATCCCCTTTTTGAGCTCGCCCCCTTCCAACCCACCTTCCCTGTCCCTTTTCAGGGACACCTCTCACGAAGGCACCCTCCGCCAGGAGGTACTGGCACTCCTCCAAAAGGGAGTGGTAGATAGGGTTCCCTCTCACCTGGAGGGCAAGGGTTTTTACTCCCGATATTTCATAGTCCCCAAACCCAAGGGCGGTGTCCGTCCCATATTGGACTTAAGGGATCTCAACAAGTCGGTCGTGAAATCCAAATTCAGAATGGTGACCCTGGCTTCTGTCATTCCGGTTCTACAGTTAGGAGACTGGTATGCCACTCTCGATCTCAGGGATGCTTACTTCCATGTGGCAATAAGACCCTGCCACAGGAGATTCCTCCGTTTCATTGTCTCCCGGTGCCATTTCCAGTTTACTGTGCTCCCATTTGGCCTTTCTATAGCACCCAGGGTTTTTACGAAATGCATGGCAGTCGTGGCGGCATTCCTCCGCAAATCAGGGGTACACGTGTTCCCATACCTGGATGACTGGCTAATCCGTGGTCGGTCCTACGAACAAGTAGAGGCCCATGTGTCCCTCACAAGGGCCCTCTTCCTAAGGCTGGGACTCATGCTGAACGAGGAAAAATCATCGTTGACCCCCTCTCAGCGCATCGAATTCGTGGGTGCCCTCCTGGACGCCAGGTTGGCGAGGGCGTTTCTCCCCAGAGCCAGGTTCCTGGCCATAGTGGAGCTGGTCTCCGAACTGACTCGGTCCCCTATCACAACCGTCCGGGTTTGCTCGAGGTTGCTCGGGCACATGGCGGTGTGCACGTACGTGGTACGCCATGCGCGAATGAGACTCAGAACTCTACAGGCTTGGTTGGCAAGGGCATTCAATCAATCCAGGGGCCTCTGGGACATGGTTCTTACGGTGCCCCCAGAGGTAATACTTGCCCTTCAATGGTGGACCCAGGAGTCTGTGGTGTGCAGCGGGATCCCCTTCTCCGTGCCTCCCCCCTCGCTCACTCTGGCCACAGACGCTTCGGACCTGGGTTGGGGAGCACATCTGGGGTGCCACAGGACCTAGGGTCTCTGGTCCCCTGCAAAGCGGGCCCTTCACATAAATGTACGGGAGCTCAGAGCAGTCAGGAGAGCGTGCGAGACCTTCCTGTCCAAGCTCTTTCGCCGCTCCATTCTAGTCTGCCTAGACAACACGGCAGCTGTTTTTTACATCGACAGACAGGAGGGAGCCTGGTCGCCTCCCCTCTGTCGCGAGGCCCTGCACCTCTGGGACCTGTGTGTGCAGCACAACATAGCTTTGCAGGCAGAGTACCTACCGGGGTGCAAAAATTTGCTGGCCGAGGCTCTGAGCAGGTCCTTCGGAGCCCACAAGTGGTCTCTCAAGGACTCGGTTCTTCACCAAGTCTTCCGCAGGTGGGGCTATCCCCTACTAGACCTGTTTGCCTCGGCACGCAATACCAAGTGCCAGAATTATTGCTCCTGCCAGGGCTCGGGAACACTCCTGGGGATGCCATGCGGTGACGTGGCGGCAGGCACCCTTTATGCTTTCCCTCCGTTTCCCCTAATTCCCAGGGTTCTGACCAGGGCCAGGACCTTCGGGTCCACACTTGTCCTGATAGCCCCCCGCTGGCCCAGGCAATTCTGGTTCCCCATACTGGTGGACATGCTCGTCGAGGAGCCTATAACGTTCCCACCAGCCCGGGATCTCTTGACCCAACCGTGGGACAGGGGAACCATGGTTCACCCGAATCTCCAGTCTCTACACCTAACGGCCTGGTTTATCCGTGGTTGACTCTACCTGAAAGGGAATGTTCCCAGGAGGTACAGATGGTGCTCCTAAGTAATAGAAAACCATCTACCAGACGGTCGTACGCTGCCAAGTGGCGCCGCTTCTCGTCTTGGGCGTCCCGAAGGGGAGTGCACCCGTCCTGTGCACGTGTCCCATCCATTTTGGACTATCTGTTTGACCTTAGGTCCAGTGGCCTCTCTTCCTCCTCTATCAAAGTCCATGTGGCATCTCTCTCCGCCTTCCATGTTGGTTCGGCAGGAGTTTCTGTTCTCTGACCCTGTGGTCAAAAGGTTCCTTAAGGGTTTGGATAAGTTGTATCCTCGGTTAGACCCCTCTCCCCGCATGGGACCTTAACCTCGTTTTGTCTAGACTTGTGTCGCCCCCCTTTGAGCCGCTGGCCACTTGTTCCCTGAAGCACCTCTCGATGAAGGTTGCGTTCATTGTGGCCATTACATCGGCTCGCAGGGTCTCTGAGCTGAGGGCCTTAACGGTAAATCCTCCCTACCTGGTGTTCTCCGACCATAATGTGAGGCTCCGCCCTCACCCAGCTTTCCTTCCTAAGGTGGTATCACCATTTCATTTGTCCCAGGAGATCTATCTCCCGGTATTCTTCCCAAAGCCCCATGCCTCCCCTAAGGAGCAAGTGCTACATTCCCTCGATGCTAGGCGTGCACTAGCCTTTTATATCGATAGGACTAAACCTTTTCGCAAATCCACACAATTGTTTATTGCTGTTGCTGACAGAATGAAAGGGCTCCCCACATCAACCCAGAGGTTGTCCAATTGGGTCACGGGATGTATCAGGGAGTGTTATGCCTTAGCTGGAAAGGTCCCGGCCCGGGTTATAGCACATTCCACGAGGGCGCAGGCGTCCTCTGTAGCTTTTGGGGCAAAGGTTCCAATCACGGAAATCTGCAGGGCAGCCACGTGGTCATCACTACATACCTTTACTGCGCACTACGCGCTGGCACAGCAGGCTAGGGAGGATGCAAGCGTGGGCACTGCAGTCCTCAGCTGTTTTGTAAATATGTCATTTCCTGTACTGTTGCACTTTCTACGTTTTATGCTGTTCGCTTAGTTGAATAAATTTGTTGGATTGTTCAACTCTTGTGGACATCTCTCTTTCAGTGCTCCGACCCCTCCTCCTGTGGGTGGGGTTAGCTTGGAAGTCACCTGATTCGAATGGACATGAGCAACCACTCAAAGAAGAAAAGAACGGTTACTTACCTGTAACTGTTGTTCTTCGAGATGTGTTGCTCATGTCCATTCGATTCCCCCCCTACCTCCCCTTCGTCGGAGCGTCCGGCAAGAAGGAACAGAGGTGGGGGAGCGCTGGCAGGGGTACTTATGCCCTGCCATGGTGGCGCCACTCCAGGGGGCGCCCTGCCGGCGCTACGGGTACCGCTAGGGAAAATGTTCCGGAAGACAAGGTGCACGCGGTGCGCACACCTGATTCGAATGGACATGAGCAACACATCTCGAAGAACAACAGTTACAGGTAAGTAACCGTTCTTTTCAGTGATCACCAACCAGTGGATCAGGATCTACTGGTAGATCTTTGAACCTCTGACAGGTAATCCTGACAGGTTTGGCCAGGAGGCTATCAAGTGCCAGCACTTCATCTACCCCTCTTAGCACTGCTGTGCTGCTCCTGCTCTCTGCCTTGCAGGTGCCCGTCATCCCTGGGAGACTCCTGCTTCCTGTGCAGGGCACAGGAAGAAGAGGAAGCAGGGGTGCTGATGTCAGGGTGCCCTTCCCTCCACCCTGTACTCCATCTCCACAGAGCAGAGGAGGGCAAGGATGAAGAGATTTTGCTGGCTGCTTTTGGGAGTGGTGCAGGGCCAGGCTGGGGGTGAGCCTACCTTAGCCCTCTGCACCACCACTCAGAAGTCACCTGTGTTAAGCGGTGCCCAGCTGGAGCCAGCATTCCAAACCCCGGTCCCAGTCCTGAACCTCTCGTGCCCCCCAAACCCCTGCCCCCAGCCTGATAAAAGTGAGTGAGGATGGAGTGAGCAGGGGTGGGGCCTTGGAGAAGGGGCGGGAGGAAGCGGGGCAAGGATGTTTGGGTTTGAGGTAGATCCTGGATTGCACTTAAATTAAAAAAGTGATCTTGTGCTTAAAAAGGTTGGGGACCACTGCTGTAAGTGGTAGGTAATTGTTGAAGTGTTCTTTGTCTTAAGCAGTGACTTGAGTGAGGAGATAAGTGTGAGATTATTTGGTGGACAAAAGAGGGAAGGGAGGAAGTGCCACAAGTAGGGAGGAGGAACAATTCACATAGACTGTTCAGAATGGAATTTTAAGAAGCACTCCAGGTGACATAAAGGGAATTAGGAATTACTGACCTAAGGAAGGTTGGCTGTGAAGATTTAAAATTCCTTGAAGCTGAAAAGCATAAACTGAATCTCGAATGCAGAGGGAAGCCACCACAGGGGTTTAGAGGAGTGACGTGGATAGAGTTGTGGTAGACTGGAAAGATTTTAGAAACAGCATTTGATATAGACAGTGATAGAGTGCGATAAAGAGTGGGAAAGCCAGGATTACACCCACCTTGTAATCCTGAAAAGATTATTTTAGCTGAAAGAGAAAATGTCTGTTAAGGTAAAATTCTCTAATGCATTCAGTCAGTCACTTTTATCCAACCGTATCTTGCCGTGTTGCTTCTAATGGACATCTCAGGCCTTTTTTTGGGTGTTTCTGGTGTTTGGGTGTTTTTTGAGTTTCTTGCCTCTGAAGTACTTATCAACATTGTGTAGAAGCTCTAGACTATTTGACAGGCAATGCCTTTTTTAAATTATTAGTATTGTTAGTTCCTTTGTCATTCCAAGATAAAAGTCTTCACAATAGTTGTGCAGCTATATTTACTTCAAATACCTAGTTTGCTTTGTTTTTCAGTACTATGTCAATAATATATTTTGGTATTCTCTGAATTATTCTGTGTGCTATCTTATTTATTTCCAGTATTCATGAGCTATAAGAGATGAATGCACTACCAGGTTTGCAGAATTTCATATGTCATCAGTGTCTCTATTACATGAGGTGCTGGATTACATTTTTCTAAAAATGTGGTTATCTAAAAGAATTCTTTCTAGGGAATCTCAGAGGGGTAGCCATGTTAGTTTGTAACATTAAAAACAACAAGTAGTCCTGTGGCACCTTAATGACTAACAAAAATATATAGTATCATGAGCTTTCATGGGTGAAACCCACTTCATCAGATGAGTTGGAATGGAAATAATGAAAACCAAGACGAATATATATAACAGCAGAAGAAGTAACTGTCAATTATAGGACGGAGAAGTAACTGTCAATTATAGGACCCATGTTAATGAGGCTAATTAAGGGGGCTGGATGTGTCCTATTCATAGCTTTTGATATAAAAAAGTGGATATCAAAACAGGGAAAGTTAGCATTAACCAGTTAATGTCTTCAGGAAGGTTAAAAATCATGTAATAGGGTAACTGTGTAACCACTGAAATTCTCAGTGGTTACACAGTTACCTGTGCTGTGGGCTCTGCAGTATAAACCTTAGCTCTATACTGCAGAACCCTCATTGATGCCTCCTCAGGAGTGGAGCCATGAGCCCCTGCTGGCTCAGCTCCTGGGGAGGAGACTTCACTGCCCTCCGCACCAAAGCCACCTATCTTGGAGGCTGAGTGTAATTGACACTGTTAACCAATAAGCATCAACTTATCAGTGTTATGGTTAGTCGCTTACATTCTAATATCCCTAATCCTTATTCAAGCCCAGGATAACTTTGTCAAATTTGCAGATGAATTCCTGTTCTGCAGTCTCTCTCTCTAATTGGGTGATGAAATTTGCTTCAGTTGGGGATTTGCTAGAGGTTGGAGGGTTGTTTGTAGGTGAGGATTGGCCTGTCTTTCTAGAGTGCTTTCTAGTAAGCATTTCAGATATTTTCTGTTTTGCTTTGGAGGATGAAGCAACCCTATGGATGCGAGCTTTGCTCTTACGTCAGCCTCTTTATATCACATAAAAGAAAATGGCGTAAAGGACCCCGAAAAGCCATGTAACCCTCAGGGTACAATTCCCCTGATGAAGGAACTGTGATTGAATGACATAGGGGGTGGGTATAGACTATGGGGTTTTTTCGCAAAAGTGGCCTTTTTTCGAAAAAAACTTCACCTGCATCTAGACTGCCATCGTGTTCTTTTGAAATTAAATCGAAAGAATGCGGAGGTTTTTTTGAAATTGGTAAACCTACTTTTGCCAGGAAGAACGCCTTTTTTCAAAAGAGCTCTTTTGAAAAAAGGCATTCTTGAACGCAAACAGGGCTTTTTTGAAAGAGAGTGTCCAGATTGCTTGGGTGCTCTCTTTCAAAAAAGCTGCTCGCTTTTTCAAAACTCTTGTGGCTGTCTAGACGATCTCTTTTGAAAGAGGCTTTTTTGAAAGAGCACTTTCGAAAAAGCCTCTTTCGAAAGAGGCTTGTAGTCCAGACATACCCAGGCTGCCTCCAGAGATCACATTTGCAATCTGTAGCAAGAGGGGTGTGTGTGAGGCAGGGTGGGAAGGGCATGCCAGGAGTTGGACTGTGGTCCATAGTACTGCTGATCTGCAAGCAGCACTCTATTGAATAGGACACCTGAAAAGACACCCCCAATGTTTTAACTCCTGCCCCCAATCTATAATGTCAGTGACTTCACTTGTCCTGGAGCAGTCTGGGAATCAGAGGGAGCAAAAGTGGCTTAAAGTTCTTGGGTATAGTTTTTTTCTCTTGGATATACAGCACAAAATCTGACCCTATATTTCTACTCCATATACTCCTTCTCTAGGAGAGATGTTTCCATTTCACATCTTTCTTCCCTTTCTGTTTCCATCCCTTCACTAAATTCAACAAAGTCCTGAGAAAACAAGTCATGATATATCAGAATACACTGTAATTCGAGTTAACTCCTGCATGGGTACTTTCTTCATTTGGGAGGGTCATCTAAATCTGGTCAGAGGAATTTCTCTGTATCATATCAAATATTGCTTTCCTAGGAAAGAATTATTCGGATTGGTCTGCTTCATTGTATATTTATCCCAGAAGGTTTTCAACTTTCTACTAGTAGAACTGTAAATGGCATTTAATATGGACTTCTTATATTCCTGCTTCTAAAATATGTGTAGACACATAGCTTAATTCACATTCCTGGACATCATTATTACTGAGACCTGATCTGCACAGGAAATTAATTTGGTAAAACTACATTACTCAAAGGTGCCAAAAATCCTTGCCCTTCTGCAACACATTTAAACCCTGGTGCAGATAGTGCTAGGTTGGTGGAAGAATTCTCCTGTCAATCTATCTACTTGCTCTTAGGGAGGTGGAATACATGTGTATTGACTGGAGAAGACCTGCCATTGGTATAGGTAGAGTCTTCGCTGAAGTGGTACAACTGCACTGCTACAGTAGTTTGTGTAGCCATACGCTTAGCAGAGCTCTAGTCTTTCTAACTACCAGCATCAATCAGACCACCTACTGATGATTGTTACTTAGACATTAATGTGAGGACGTGAGACAATAATTCATGAAGGAGACTATCGCTCTTTATGAAAACATATTCAGCAAGAGAATGTGTCCCTTATTCTGATCACTTTGGGTCATTAATGAAGCATTCTAAGACCATTCAGCTCTGCATTTGATTCCACCAATCTCAGGTGAGTGCTAAAATTCACATTGACTTATGTAGGCCCAGGATTTCATCCCAAGAGCTGCTTGGGTAAAATATGTATAAAATTCTAATAGTAAGTATAGTAAATAATTTTAGGATTTGTAATTTGTGTAACCAGCAGATAATGAAAAACTGTAAAATGTCAATATTTCCATTCTAACATTGAAGTATATTATTTATAATCTATCTTATTATTCCTGTGAAGAACATTTGAAGGTTTACTGAAGTTTACTTCCTTCCGGTGTATGATGTGATAATCATATCCTTGATTGCATGAATCTATCAGGAGTTATCCTCATTACTGTCCTAACATTTTTATTAAATATTCAAAATATAAACTAGAGTGCCAGACAATAGAAAGGAAATCTATGGTTTCTTTTAAAGAAAAGTGAAACTCGTGGATGTTTTATGTCTCTCCTCATTTCGTCCCTCAATCTCCCAAACAACCTGTTGTTCTCTTTTGATGGACAGGGCACTTTCCCTCAGAATAACAACTGTGTGTTAGTTTACTACATAATGCTTCAGGTTAAAATTATGAGGAAAAGAATATGTCAAAAAATTGATTTATTTAAAGGAAATTCCCTTTCAGCTCTTAAATAGCCCTCTTTTCTCTCTATTTGGTGATTCAGATCCTGTTCTCTCTCTCTGTGTGCGTGCGTGCGTGCGTGTGTGTGTGTGTAAAAATTTCCTGCAGGACGGCAGAGTGATGTCATCAGTGTTGCCCTCCCCCCAGCCCATGTTTAGCTCGAAACAGGGTGCCTCACTAGCCTCTCCAGGCAGCAACTCTGGCCCTTACATTGCTCCCCACAAGGGGGTCATCTTAGGGCACCACCAGCTCCTGGCCCAGGCTGCCTTCTGCCTCTTCCCCCTCAGCTCTATCAGCTGCAGCCCATCCTCATGCCATTCTTCCATTGCTATTGGCCGGCCCAAGCTGAGACCATGCATCCGCAGCCCCCTCACTCACTGCTCTGCCGAGACCCGACACCCCCAGCCCGCTCACACATTGCATTGACTGAGACCCTGCACTCCACCCCTCTCAACTCATACCCTCCCAAGATGAGACCCCGCAGCCCAAGTCCCTCAGAAACGCTCTCCACTGAGACCCTGCACCCCCAGGCCGCTCAAACACCCTCCACCGAGACCTTGCGCCTCTAGCCCCCTCACTCATACGCTCCAAGCCCAGACCCCGCTCTCCCAGCCCCTGTTCACACCCATTCCTCTGAGACCCCACACCTCCAGCCTGCTCCTGCACGCTCGCCCCTGGCCAGACACCTACCTCCGCCCTGCTCCTGCACCCTCCTGCGCCTCCTCGCTGCCAGATATCCTGTCCACCCCCAACTTGCTCCTCCACCCTCCCTTGCTCCTGCACCCTCTCTCCCAGACAGACTTTGCACCGTCAACCCCTTCTACACCCCACTTCTCACCCAGATCCTGCAGCCCTGTCCCACACACTGAATCCCGCATTTTTTTGGCCCCACCCCAGAGCCTAGGGAGGCCCACAAAATCCACGAACCCTGGAAGAGTTAATCTTGCCTGAGGCCTTGATTCTCAGTCCTCCCTGCTGCCACCCCCTCCCCAGAGGAGTGAGGTGTTTCATTTGGGGGCTACATCAGTGAGGGTTGGGGTTTTTTGGAAGAGTTTTCTTTTCCTTCTCAGTTTTGTGGACTCCAACTGATTTTTCTGTGCGTCAGTAGCCCCGACCCAAAAAAGGTTTCCCGCCCCTGCCATAAATTTGAAACATTTTTTGTTGGACATAATATTTTACTTGATTTAAAATGAAGCCTGGCCAACAAGGTCCCAGTCTCTGGCCCAGCACCCTGTCTCTGGCCCCAATCCTGGGGCTAGCCCTGTGGTCCAGCCCCCATCTGGCCACAGGAAGGACTGGTGGTGGCCCCCCTACTGCTGCAGCATGGGTAGAAGGGAAAGCCATGATCTGGCTGTGGTGGACAAAGGCGGGGGGCGGGGGGGAGTTGATGAACGTAGTAAGCAGGGGGCACAGCCCCTTAGTTTCATATAAACATTAGTAGGGTGGTTTACTTCTTCAGAAGAGTGAAGCTAAGGTGAGCAACTTTATTGTAAGAAAATACCTTGAATTTTCTTACTATAGTTATTAATGAAAGAAGAGAGTTTGATATTTTCATAGTACTGAACAGGTAATTTAAAAATAAGCTTTTTGGATTTAATGCATAACTTTGTATTTGAATTAACTGGCATCCATTAAGAGCCAATCAGAAAATACAGCTATTTAAAATGGATACAACCAAGCACAGGGATGAAATTGTGTAACTGAGAAAAAATAAATATTGCACAATGGACTAGTATCCCTTGCCCACTGATTATCCGACACAATTCCATTTCAGAATTAGATGTGTGGTCTGTTGGTGTGAGTATTGGTCTAACAACAATCTTTTACAAATATGAATTTCTTACTAGCTTTCCTTTTCTGAGATGTTAAGAGAATGAATATATTATGTTTTAGTCTCAGCAGAAAACCTGGAGAAGAACCTGAGGCAGATGGGAAGGCAGCTTCAACAACTTGAGAAGGATTTGGAGATCTTCCCCCCTCCTGAAAATATACATGACAAGTTTGTGACAAAGATGTCTATATCCTTTTGATAGTTAAATATCTTATGAAGGCTTCTTAGGAACATTTACTTAACAGTGCAAATTTATTTGCATTTGCAGCATTCCTATTTGAAAACATTAATCCTCTTTTCCTCAAGGACGAAGTATACAGAAGAATAAAAAAAAAAAGACCTGTAATATCTGAATAAAAACAAGATTGTCTAATGGCAGTGATGCTGAATTTTATGTATAAAAACAAGGAAAACTTTTTTTAGTGAGCTAAAAGGTGAATGTGTTAGAATAAGAGTATTAACATCTTCTTTTAGGGTGTGTCTAAACTAAATCTCTCTGCTGACAGAGGGATGTAGATTAGGCACATCGCTATTGCAAATGAAGTGGGAATTTAAATATCCCGCACTTCATTTGAATAAAAATGGGCACCGCTTTTTTCCGACGCGGCACTTTGCCAGCAAAAAAGCGGCAGTCTAGATGGGGATCGGTCGACAAGGAAAGCCTTTTCTGACCGATCCCTTATGCCTTGTGCAACGACATTTACAGGATCAGTCGGAAAAGGCTTTCCTTGTTGACCTATCTCCGTCTAGACTGACGCTTCTTGCCAGCAAAGTGCCGCGGCAGCAAAAGCGGCGGCTATTTTTATTCAAATGAAGCGTGGGATATTTAAGTCCTCGCTTCATTTGCAATAGCGCTGTGCCTAATCTACATCCCTCTGTCGGCAGAGGGGTGTAATTTAGACACACGGTTAGAAGGAGAATGTTAAGCCATGTTTAATTTCCTATTGCCATGTTCTATATTGTAGGTGAAAGTGCCATTTCAGTTCGATGTGATGGCCCTTCTTAGGCTATATATTACCACTGAGATTCTGTCCACTTTGCGTAGGTGGTGTTGAAAGCTTTTCAAGTGTGTTGATATTCTTAGTTTATGAAGCTCATCATCCATGAAGACAATCTCTGCCTCATTTGTTTTTGACAAAGCTAGTTTTCATTATTTTTATGAAAAGCAATGGCTTGGATTCTTTCTCTTTCCCTTAGGGGGAAACTTGGTTCTAGTAGTGGATCCATTTCTTCCTACCTGCTGATGTCCATGTTCTGTTGCATACATCTTCTCTCTTTGCCGGAAGGGAAGCAGCTGGCAAGGAATTGCAGGAGGAGGAAAGAAGAGAAAGAGACAACTACTTTCAATCACAACAACAATCCCTTTCAGGCAAAATGCAAAAATTCAGGGGAAACACATTTTGTATTTCTAAATTTCATTTTCTGAATTGGAGGTAAGTAATCCTAGTGAATCCTTACGACTTCTGATCTGCTTCCATATTCTAAGTAGCAACAAGGAAACTGAGCAGAAAGTCATTTTTCATCACTCCAGTGGATAAAGGTTTGTTCAAAGATCCAAAGGCAAGACAGACAACAGTGCAAGGCTCCTCTCTTCAGCCATATACCTGAAACTGACAGAGAATGGGAAGCATTTTTCTTGATCTAAAATACCCACATTTGTTAGAAATTTCTGTTAAAATGATAAACACTGAGATAGTTAACTGTGTTGACTATTATAATACCATATTTATGCTTGGGACTTAACTATGGAGATAAATGGAGTAGTTCGCACCTTCATGCTACTGTTTCAGTGTCTGAAGACTCAAGAGATAACACTGCTTCCATTCCCATTTAGAAGAGTTTCCCCAACAAGTGTGAGAAAAATTTTAAGTGAAAAGTTAATGTACATAAATTATTTTGTTATCAGTGCTAGTTTTATGCAACAAATAGGCTTGGGATTAGATACTTCTGATGGATAGAGAATAAGTGATATATACAATGTGGTAGGAGAAAAACATGCAATCAGAATGTGAGAATTATTGAGCAAGCATATGGTTAGGCAAATGAGGGAGGAACATAGTTTGTAAAACCTTTACCTAGCAAATTTAAAATAGCACAGACTACTCAGTAGGGTTTTATATAGCTCCCATTGTTACAGTGTGTGAGCTTCTGAGAATAGGCAAACATGTGATATAGCAGAGTCATGCTACTTTTCTTTCAGTGGATTAGTATTGATTATTCTTATAAAAGAATTACTTGGATACATTAGTTACATTATGAATATTTGATAAGTCAATATATTAAAAAGCATTATACTTGAGACTGCTAATAATTTAGACAACAATGTGATTTTTTACTACTCTGAGAGTCAATTAAAATAGTATGTTGTAATAGCTGTAACATATTCTTTGATTCCCTTAAGTTACATATACTGTGGGCTGTTTGTCTTTTTTGACATTAGAATAAGTTTGTTGGTACTGAACATGTCATGACCATTTTTCCAATTATTTTCCCATATTAGAATATCCAAATGTGACATTTTAACTGTTATTTTGATCAGTAAATACTGTTAACTGAAGTAGTTAGCTTCACCTATTAACTCTCCCTGTAGACAGGCAGTAATTTAGGAAAAGTGAACTTGTGTATGGTTTCTGGTAATGCCTGTGAGCATGCTAATTAAAGAAGCCCACTTTCAGGAAAACAAGCTACAATGAATTACTAAAGCAAAGGAGGCTTGATGTAAAGGTTATAGAACCCTACACAGCATGATGAAGTCTGGACCTATCTTTACTTTTATTTCTATGATAGAGGAAGCTGAATGATGCTGATGTCTTGAAAGTATGCAGTTCATAAAAAGCAGCCAGCAGGAAATCTGAAACAGGAAGGATGGTGCTTTGTTGGAAACAATTTTTCATCCTGAGTACAATTATGCTCCGTGGACAAGCCAGCTATTACATCCTGTCGCTAAATATCACAACCGAGAAGCCTCTAATGAACTGATTAGCATTCTTGTTTCTCTTGAAAGTCAGATATGTGCACAGTTGGTGCACTTTATTATTGACAAAGTCTATAATTATAAATATTCCACTTATATATTGCATTGTGCTAGTTTGCTGCTCATTATACGTATATTAGTTTAAAAGCAATTATATTCATTTATTAAATGCTTTGTTTGTTTAATTAGGAATGTCAGAGAAGTCAGACTTAGAATATTAAATACATTCATGTGTATGCTAGAAAAAGGCAGGCTGAGCCAACTATTATTTTGTATTCAAAATAGAGATTATATGGATTTGTAAAGAAGATTTTAAACAAATACTTTGTATTTTACTAGGGTTTAAATAATTAAGTCCCTCTCATTCTCTATTTGTGGAAGGTTATTAGTTTGTCTTTGCATTATTGATATATACCTCAGATATCTAATTCATTAACAGTAATCTTTAAAATATTATATTATTATGTCAAACTTTTTAATTCTATATACTGTGTTAGTTTTCTAAAAAATCACAATTAGCAATTTAAATGAGAAAATATTTTTAGATCACAGTTTAGTGAACGAGAATTTGTAGTTTTTAAATGGGCATTTATAGGTAAATTTGTGGGTAGGTAGATAGGCAAGTTAAAACACTGTATGATTTCTTGATATGGGATTGTTACAAAGTTTGGTATTCACACACATTGTGTAGCATTTTTGTTGCATACTTTAGGAAAGAGTGTGCATGTCTGAGGCATTAAAATTATATTGCTTGTTACACGTGGACATGCATTTGTTGTGGCATAATCATACATGGATAGATACTAGAGCTGGATGAGTAACAGAAAAAAAAAGCTTAGGAATATTGCAGAATTCATCAGATAAATTTGTTCACAAATTATTTGATAAATCCTGGTAGGTACAAATTTAGAAAGCATAGGATTTCTATTTTGTGCAATATTATGCACAAATAGGAAAGGGGTTTTGTGTGGTGCAATATTGGGAGTTGTATCTGCTTACCCCACAACTTAATAGTGTTCTTTATTGCCTGAACTATGAATGCATTAAATGTTTTCATTGACCTGAATAGAGAAGTCTAGTAATTTAAACACTTTAAAAAAATGAACACTTATTACAGTGGCACGTAAAAAGTTAATTATGTTTTTAGAAATATTTCTTCTGTCTGGTCTACTATTTTAGTATAGGGATAATGTCTCAAACCTGTAGAATATTTCAAAATGGAATTAGGTATACCCATATTATGAAATCATTTAATCTACCACCCTTGCATAAAGCCAGGTATATAAGAAGATTGTATACCTTTAGTATATTCAGATAGAATTCTGACTGACTGTAATACAATCCATTTCTGCAGACATTTATGAAGATATATTCAATCTAGAACAGATTTGCATCTTTCCTCACTTTATGCAGGGTAAAAACTCTGGGTAATTATTTTTTGTTATAATACCCTGCATTATATCTATCAATCTGTTTTAGGGTATATCTACACTATGGAGAAGATGGAAGCTGCCACCATCAATCTTCCAGTTTTTGAATTAGCGGGTCTAGTGAAGACAGCTTATTCAAACTGAGAGGGGCGCTCCAGTCGATGCTGGTAGTCCTGCTTCGACAAGGAGTAAGTGTTCTCCCTTCAACTTCCTGCAGTGTGGACAGCACCAAAAGTCGAGTGAAGGTACGTCGACTTCAGCTGCGCAATTAACGTAGCTGAAGTTGCGAATCTTAATTCGACTTTATCCCGTAGTGTAGACAGATCCTTAGAGAATTTGTGCATCTTTCTGTCCAAGAGTTCATCCATCAAATTCCTCCTCCTAAACAGTAAGAGCTAGGACCACCAAATTTAGTATTCAGCTTCCTTTTCTCCTAACTTAAAGCAAGGCCAGGAAAATGGGATGTGCCTGGAATCTGATTGGGGAGGACATTGATACAGATCTCCGACATAATAGTTTGTTATCCAGGGAGCATTCTTCTGCACACAGTAATTTTTATATTTAGTGCAAACAATCCTCCACAATACAATTAATTTAAACACACAAACAAATCAAAACATAAACATAAATCCCTTAGCACAATCCTCACATGCAGGTTAAAGATACTGAACCATAAACATATAGTTAAAACATTACTAAATGGCTGTGTTCTTCAGTTTTGAGTTGCTTCCAGTCGCTGACAGCAATCTTAAGCTTTATATAGAACAGAATTCATAGTGCAAAAACACATCTTTATTAATTCAAACTTAAAGATGCACATTCATTAATCCTATATATTATAGCTAACATGTTTATTCTCCATAGTCCTCTCCCACTACTCGAACATTTATGTCAGGGGTACTGCAGCTGCTGTGGCTATTGCTTCTCCTTTGAGGTCTTCTTTACTATTCTGTAGCAGAGACATAAATCCTCCTGATTTAATCATGCAAAACTCTAGGGATACCATCCTTAGGGAACTTTACCTTGTAGTTAAGAGCTGTAGAATTAATTGTATCAGTGTAGTGAGTGATCTGTTTGAAATTTCTGTTTACATCTGGGGATAGCATATTCAACCAAACTATAGGCTTAGTAGCCAATGTCTTCCTCAAGAATTGATCCCACAGTCCTTTCCTGTGAGACTCAGATATCTCCAGTTGCTTGGCCTCCCCAGACTACTCTTTCCTCTTTGATGTAACAATATCAATCTCTGACTTTGATACTACTTAGAAATTAGTTCATTCACCTTCTTGCATTTTCTCCAATTCCTTTTTGAAATCTTTCATTTAGTGCCTATAAATCTGGATTCGGTCTCCTGTTCTTTGTTGACTTAATGATTCTCCTTAGTACTGTCTCTAGTTCGGCCACTCTACGTTCACTCATCGCAACCTCATGTCATCCAAATGACTTTTCTGCCTCTTTTCCAAAAGTAGCGTTTTCCTCTTTCTAAGCTGGAGGCTTTCAAATATTATTCTATTCATTAGTGTTGAACTATATTCTGTTCTTAAAGTTACTTTAGTAAGATTTTGCTCCCCGTTTCTCTTTCTCTTTTATCACCTTCATTTGAGACACTCTTAAGCTATTAAAATTGTATTTGCTCCATTCTGTTAAATTTGGTCCATCTGTCATATCCCTAAGAAAGTTTGAGATAAATGGTGGGATCTCTCTGATGAAGTTAAATCAATTACAAGCTCAGATTGTGATGTAGAAAGTAGAGTTCAAATTGGTGTCCTCGTCTTTGTGTGTGTGTGTGTGTGTGTGTATGTATGTACTACCACAGGTACTGGAGAAAAGACTAAAATGTTGAATACTGGTGCTATTAAGGCTAATAATGATCCTGAGTCCACTTGGGTCCTTCTAATTGATAGTTCCTTTTCATTGTTGCTGATGACTCAACCAACTCCACATTAATTCAGTTGGTATTTAGTTTTTAAAGTTAGTCAGGACAAAATAAAAATTGTGTTAGCAACAAGTACAAATCAAAATTTCTTATTCTATTTTTCACAGCAGCACAGTTCTATGTCTGTAGAAGCAATAGAAATCTTAGTGGTGCCTCCAATATGTGCTTTTACAACCTATCTTACAGTCCTTTTAGTTTTGAATATGTAGCTACAGAAAAATTGAATATAGTTCTATGAAATATCTTGAACAGCAGCAACTGATTGGATAGGATATAAGAAGACAAAAATAGTAGTGGGCTGTGATTTGACTAACACATTAGTCGATATAACCAATCTTCATTAGAACCTGTTACAAAATACTAACTGGAGGCAGTTATTCTCAGGATAACTATTTCTCAGGATATTCTCAGGATAACAGTTCACATATTGATGTGCAGTCTTTAAAGATTCACAGAGTTAGCATGTGACTTGTTTTGAACAGGTTCCAGGCATAACTGTTGCTTTCAAATTAAACAAGTTACTTTTGTTAGCCAAGATTATAGAACATTGTACGAGTGTCTGTTTTTTCTTGTGATTTTTCTCTCTGACCCCTAGTTCTCCATAGACTTCTATTTTGTGTTTTGATGATATACATCCTTCACAGTGCTGATCAAGATCCCCCACTTGGAAAGTTAACGAGGGGCCAGGTTTGGATCCGAACACTGCATCCTGTCTCTTTCCAAGCCAGCTGATTCTGAGCACCATCCAGGCACAGCCTTCGTTTCTCATCTTCCAAGCTCATTCTTAGGGTTCAGATTCCTTGTCTGGTCCTGGTTGGTCCTTGTAGTCCCACAGCTGTAGGCACCAAACCAGTGCTGATCCTCCTGTTCCCCTGCCCAAAGTCTTCATAGTAGTTTAAGCCCACACTAACCCAGAGCACTGCCCTCATGGATACTCTGGTTTATTATATAGGCCTTGAGGGACATGTGTGCAATAGAGCAAGGAACCAAGAGGCTTTGCAAAGTAACTTCTTAAACTCTTACATGATTAATTCTTAGAGATATTATAGAGTCTTACAGATCCACTGGCACAGGGAGACGGCAGGGAGAGGTACATGCACACAGAAACCCTTCGTCCACTGCCGGCACCACTCTGAGAGCCCGCTAGTTGTGGATAAGTCTTTTCAAGGCTGCATCTGCTCTTGCTCAGATTTCAGATTTAGTCTCTTGTCTCTTGCAACAAGCTCTTAGATTGTACAGATCTGGAAGTCAAAATGAAGTTTCTAACTCAGAAAGTGTATCCTTTTGTGTTTCCTACACCGTACAGCATTTGAGTTTTTAAAACCATGTATCTGTTTCTGATTTGCTTCTGGCAAATTTGAACTTCTCCACCTCCCATTTTTGCAGACAATCTGGGGAGAAAAAAAATGTTGTCTTCAGCTTGGCCAGTATTTTAAGCATCTCCATTGGATTACTAGGGCAGTCATTTCATAACACTGTTCTACAGCCAAAATGCTTCTGAAATAAATGTAGTCAAACTTTACTAATTCTGGGTCACTGAGAACGAAAATGATGCTTAAAATTGTTGATTGGCTCTAGTTTTCAAGATATGCTCTTGGGTCAGTATATACGACCCTTGACTTGGGAATGGCGGAGGATAAGTGAGTTATAAAGGAAGGGATCTCAATTTAAACTAGAAATGACTAAAATACATCTTTGACTGGATCTATGAATAAATCTATGACTGGGTTTGGACAGTACTTGCTTTTAGGCAAAACAATGAATGATGCAATCTGAAGCTGGTATTGCGTCATACATGATATGAATTGCATCATGTTATTCCTAGAAGTCATGGATGATGCAATCATAACGGAAACTTACATCACTCTGCTGAACAAATTGCCTACATCAGCGCTAGAAATCACACAGTGTCGTGCTCTCTTATTTGTCAGTGTTTGATTTTTTCAAAGGGACACATTTCTGTTTAGCCAAAGTGAGCAGAGATGCCTCGTACTTGTGTGAACAGTGCAGATAACTTCTGCTATGTTTGTGGTGAAGTGACTTTTGCATCACAAAGCGCAGTATAACCACTATGGTTAAGAAAGCCTATCACCTTTATTTTGGCTGCAAAATTGGAGATCAGGACAAGAGGTGGGCCCCACATATGCTGCAACACTTGTGCAACAAATCTTCGCCAGTGGTTGAACAGGAAAAGGAAATCTATGCCTTTTGCAGTGCCAATGATTTGGAGAGAGCCAACAGATCATACCAGCAATTGTTACTTCTGCATGGTGCCTCCAGTTGGGAAAGGTGTGTCAAAGAAGAAAAAGTGGACTGTGCATTATCCAAACATTCCATCAGCTATACGCCCAGTACCCCACGGAGAAGGACTGCCGGTTCCTGATGCACCGGAATCATTCTCACTTGAGTCAGACGAGGAAGAGGAAGAGGATGAAACGTCTGGTCCTGAACCATCAATGTCACAGGACCCACATTTTCTCCCATCCTCCTCCTCTGAACCACACCTCATAACACAAGGTGAACTGAATGACCTTGTCAGGGATTTGGAACTACCCAAGAGTAAGGCAGAGCTGTTGGGCTCCAGACTACAGCAGTGGAATCTCCTGGCAGGTGAGGTTAGGGTTTCCATGTTCCGTGACCGTCAAAGGATCTTGTCCCATTCTTCTTCATGGAAGGTGATCTTGTAGCCTGCAACAACATCGATGGTGTGATGGCAGCCCTCAACATCGTTCACGATCCAGATGAGTGGAGACTGTTCATTGATTCATCGAAGACGAGTCTTAAAGCTGTTTTGCTGCATAATGGCAATGTTTTGCCATCAATTCCAGTTAGTCATGCAGTCCATATGAAGGAAACCTATGACAACATGAAACAACTTTTGAGGTGCATAAACTATGACCAACATCAGTGGCAGCTTTGTGGCGATTTGAAGGTTGTTGCTCTCTTGCTTGGTCTGCAGACTGGATACACAAAGTACTGCTGTTTTCTCTGCGAATGGGATAGTCGTGCAAGAGATTCCCACTACATCAAGATAGATTGGCCACTCCGACAGTCATTGGAGCCTGGGAGGAAAAGTGTTCAGCATCCACCACTTGTTGAATCAAGGAAGATTTTGTTACCACCCCACATCAAGCTGGGTCTGATGAAGAACTTTGTCAAGGCCATGGACAAAACACAAGCAGCTTTCAAGTACCTCCGTGGAAAATTTCCAAGGTTAAGTGAAGCTAAGATAAAGGAAGGTGTCTTTGTTGGTCCTCAGATTCGTGAACTTCTTGAGATGATGCATTTGACCATGCACTGCATGGCAAGGAAAAACGGCATGGAAAGCCTTCCGGTTAGTGGCAATAAATTTTCTCGAAACAAGAAGGCAGACAACTACAGGTTGTTGGTGGAAAACCTCCTCAAGGCATACAAAAGCCTTGGTTGCAACATGTCACTAAAGATACATTTTTGCACTCTCATCTAGATTTTTTCCACCGAACTGCGGAGCAGTGAGCGAGCACGTGGCGATTTCACCAGGACATTGCAACAATGGAGAAACGCTATCAGGGCAAATGGAGCCCATCAATGCTTGCAGACTATTGCTGGACAGTGACAAGAGATGCTCCATTTAATGAATACAAGAGACAAGCCAAGAAGCGCCGAGTAGACACTGAATAGGACTAAACTATGTACATAATAGTTTTTGCCTTTTGTTTCATAATAAATTTTATTTATATAACCCTTTTGCTGATTTTAAAGTGTTACATAAACAGGACAGGTGAAATATTATCATGTAAAGCAACCATAAACACATGAAAAGACCTAGGTTTACAATTTATGATTAAAACTCTACTATCTACACAATATACATAGACGTAAAATGTAAAAACTTAAATATCTTGGAAACAGTAGCCAATCAGTTTTAATTGCCATATTTGAATTCAGCACATCAAAATACATAATAAATACCACATTTTATCTCTGAAGTAGACGACTTCTAAAAAATTGTAGACCAGTGTAATAACAACTTCTTTGATTTTCTGCTTCCAGATAGGATGTGTGATATATTATATGGTCCCTGTCAGCAAATGGATGATTTTAATATATGCTGAAGGTTAGAGTTATGCACAGATTTTATAAATACAATTGGAATTCATAAGTGGTATGTAGATTCATACAGAGAGAGCACACAATTGTCACCACAGTGGTCGGTGTCAGGCATTGTGGGACAGCTGCTGAAGAATTGACAAGGTAGGCATAAGTATTGCAGTGTCTGCACTCATGTGTCATTAACCTCTGTACATCAACCATGATTCTCTACCATTCAGGGACATGATGCTTACATCTCAGAGAGAAAATCCAGAGTAAATGAGTATACAACTAGGCATAGGCAGTCGGTACAGTATTTTGACATTTTATAGAAGCTTAAATATGCCTGTTCCATGAAAAGTTTTGTGGGTTTCCCCCTCTCCTTATCTTTAAGTAGAATTATGTGAGCTTTGCAAGTTGCTATAAAAAGTAATAGGTACCTAATATCATGAATAGAAAGGTACAACTACTATTGTTGCTACAGTAATACTTATGATGTATTGAAGATACTGCTGACATTTCTACCTATTGCTGGTTTTGTTTGTTATTTGCCTGTTTTTCTATTATAATTTTGTGTCTGTATTTACTTGTTTTTATTAGCAGGAACGGTAATGAAATGGGTGGCAGTGCTAAGCATTTCAAGTTAATTCACTGAATCTATGTACAAATACCATTTTTAGATTATTAATTTTTAACATCAAAGTACCATTTTTTTCTTCACATTGCTAGTTAATGCTATAAATCCAATTGAATTAGATATCTTGTAGTATGAGTAGGTTAAAGAAATGTACTGATATTTTTTTCACTGTTGTTTGTAACATTTTTTCATCAATGATAACGAAACTATATCAATTAGTAAACCTAGCAGTACACACGTTTTCCCCAGAACTTTATTTGCAAAAGTAACTGGCTACTTAAGTACTGGAAAGAGAGTTTTTCAGAGTTTCCCTTGAAAATCTCTATACCAAAATGCATAGCTGTGCACCACTTCTTGAAGCTCTGTGGTGTTTCCAGTATGGTACTGTTTAACTATCACATTTACAATTATTTAGGGGGTTAAAAAAAACTTATATTCTGTTGTGGAGCATATTTTGTCAGAAACCAGAGATAGAAATATTTCACCTATAAAATGTATTAATAAATAGACATTTGGAGGCAAAATTCATTAAACTGATGGACAGAATTCCATTTCCAAAAGAGGAGAAACAAGTCTAAACCTTGGCTGAAAACTCAATTATATTCACTTTTAGACACCTAAGTGCTGTGTTTTCTTTTCACAAAAAGTTCCTTCTACCCATATTCATACTGTTCGCTGTTGGATGTACTGAATTTGATTATTGTGTAGTCCAGCATGTCTCATAATTCAGATTACTTGTCCAGCTCTCCTCTCTCTGCAACTTCATAGAAGTAGATCAGTGCTTTGGCACCACATGCTCTGGTGCATCCACTTGCTGCCAGATTCTCTGCCTCTGTGCTTACCTTTTCAATCTGAGCTGTTTCTCCCCACTTTTTGTATACTGTGAAGCAATGTTCTCCCTCTCTTCTGACTTCCTTCTCTTCCCTGGATGGAATAGTCTTTTCTGAGTCTCCACTGCAGCATCTCCCAACCTACTCCTCTGACCCTTGTAGGCATGGCAAGAGAAGCCATGAAAGCATGGTGAAAGATGGTGAGTTGTGCTCAGCCTGTGTCCAGCCAACTAAGCCTAAGTCCACTAGGTTTCAGGACTGCAAGCAGGCAACTGCAATTCTAGTGGGAGAAAGGTGGACTAGATATCATTATGCAGAGCAGGAAGAAGTACAGAAGAAGACGACCCTGACCATTCAAGTCAGAGTAGGTCTGAGGGGATCATTTGCAAGACTGGAGCCTTGCAGGGCCAGAAATCCCCTTCTTTCTACCATCACAAAGCGAGGCATGAGCACTATGGGGAAAGAAGCAGGCTTTTTAATCTTTTCCACTTCTTCCCTTGCTGACCAGGAGGATTTGGATGGGGGCAGGTGGAACCCAAAGGGAGATGGTTTTGAAACAGACCTCTCAAGAAAGCGTCAGGCCCTCAGAAAGGGAAGCTGCAAAAGGCTTTTCCATACCTGCAGCAGCAGATTAACACTCACAACTCGTACAGAAAGGGTTAAAAATAAAAAAGGGAAAGAAAAAAAAAAACCAAATCCTCTGATTCCTCTTTCTCCCAGACCTCCATTGTCTGTTCCTGAATCCAAACAGTATGAGGTGAAAATACTGCTAAGATGTTAAGTTTTTTCAAGTTATGTTCAACAAGGCTTTTCCAGGATTCACATCCAAACTGAACATTTTCTCAGAGCACATTTCTCCCCGCAAACTCCTCTCCTGCAACTGTAATGCATACTTGGGGAGAGTCACTATTCCATGGTTGTCATGGCAGTAGTGGCCTTTAATAATACATTTATTTCAGGCTACCATAGCATTATTACAAAAAAGGGTCACAGGAGGATCTATAACAAAAGCAGATTGGGTTCTGATAAGCTCTTGCTGTGCTCTTTGAGGTTTTTAAGTGACAGTTTCTTTTCAAGGGTAATTGTTTTGTACTCTCCTCAGAAAAAGTTACCTGAAAATAATATACAAAATTAGAGTTCTTTTTATGTATTTTATTTGTATGCTGCTTACGAACTGGGGCTATGTCTGTCTAAATATCACAGAAACTTAGTGGCAGAAGAAGGGATAGAATCTCGGTCTGGAGGGCAGTGTTCAGCTACTCTAACCATGAGACTCTGTTCTCTTCTTGCACTCCCCTGCCTCATTCACTAAAAACTTTCCAACTTCTGAAACAAATGATAAGGGAGTCCAGAAAACCATCCCTTGCATGATATAACACTGATTCATTCCCAGAACAGATCTTCTGTATGCACTAAATGAACCAAGGGTGGTCTTTAAAAAAAAAAAAAAAAATCTTGAAAATAAAGAATGTACTGTTGTATATAGAAACAAGAGGCCTAAATTAAAACTGGATAGACAACATTCATTGTCACATGTTAGTGTGAGGATATGTCTACATTGTTTTTAAAAATCTATGGCAGGCCTGTGCCAGCTGACTCGTGCTTGCATGGCTCAAGCTAAGGTCACAAATTGTAGTGTAGACATTCAGGTTTGGACTGGAGCCTGGGCTCTATGACCCTGCGATACGGAAGTTCCCAGAACTTTGGCTACAACTGGAGCCCAAACATGTACATCACAACTAAACAGTGCCTTCTGTAGTAGGTGAGGATAGCGATGTGGTCAATTCAGGTTTCACTGGTGTGGCGTCCTAGCAAGTCTGGTCCATCAGTCATGATAAAGGCTTAGCTGTATGTGTTTTCGTATGTTCTCTCTGTATATCATGCCAACTTTACGCAGGTAGCAAGCATAATAGATGTCAAGAGAGCTCCCAGAGATCACAGACTCAGATAAGATACGAAGGCACCTGAGTTAGGTTTATTGTTGAACAAAGTACATTAATAGCTGTCAGTAGCCAGACAGCCCCCGAGCCCCTATGTGCTTGTACCTGTGACAGTTGACTCGGCTCAGTTATGGATTTCACTATTGTCTTGTAGGCCAGCCAAAGAGGTGAGTTGAGGTATCCCAACATTTATAGACTAAGACAAACAATATATGATACACACCTCATGTATCATCTTACAAATTGATACATTTGGTACCTCCCCTTGTACATTCGTCCAAAGCATTTCCTATTCACTACCTGTTGTTATGCTTTCACTCCTGTTGGTTTCAGACACAATATCACTATTCAAACTATTTTATCATGTGCTAAGTTAGGGTGTCCTTGTACTGTCCTGGTGGAAAGTATTTACATATTTCATGTGCTTTTAGCAATGTTAGCAATTCTAGTGCCGAGTTCATGTCCCGGACACTGACTTGCAAGCAAACATCTGCTTTTGACAATCTATCTGTTACTCATAGTATAACTCTTGTTTATTTTGGCTCAGAGTTTAGCCCTTACACCAGGCCCATGCTTCAGGCTCTTTCTTTCTCCTACACCTTCGTCCTCATCAGCTGGTACTGTCCGGCCTCTGGTGTCTAATTGTATGTAGATTGCTAGACTTTGCAACCTTTAATCCTTAATCTATTTCCTTAGAGTATTGAGTGTGGCCAGGTGTGGTCACAGAAGACCCCTTGGGATTGTTCCTTGATTATGTCACTGACATCCACCCAATTCTAGGGCACAGCACAGTTCCATTTTGTGTTTAGCTGTGACACCCTGAGTACCTTTCCCAAACCCAAGAGAGAGTTGCGTAGATGGTTTCTTTCACCAACAGAACTCCGTCCAATGGCTTACAGATGATGTACTCTATATTATTTATTGTAAGAGGGGCTGGTAGAAACTATTATTAAGGTTGCTTGACAATTTCCATTATATGTAAAATTAATGTAAAGAATATTTCATTCAATCACCATACTAAAAAAAAATCAAGAAAAATTGATAATCATATTTGTATTTTTTTTCACTATTACCAAAGTAGTCATTAAACACTTGGGTATGTAATTTGTACTTAAATAAATGGATAATTTATTGTGTGAGATAATTTAAGAGGATGTTTTGAAAGATAAAGTTGGCTACAGAGAAACGGGTAGATAAATCATGTTAACTTTCTTTAACTAGCTTCACTGAATGCTCTTTTAACCTTAACAATAATATACAGCTTTGCAGTTCATGCAAGAGAACATTACCAAAAACTTACCAGGATGCACGAGAACATGGAAAAGCTCTATCAAAATGTGATGGGATACTATGCTATTGATTTGAAAAAGGTTTCGGTGGAAGAATTTTTAACCGACTTGAACAACTTCAGGACAATGTTCTTGGTACAGTATGTCAATTGCTGTTAAAAATTCTGGTTCAATTGTTAAATTGTGTTTAATCAACTAATCGACTAGTCAATAGAATTTCCATCTACTAGTCAATTAGTCAATAAGCAGGGGGAACCGCGGAGCCACTGCAGGGTTAGCTCCCGACCTCAGGAGCTAACCATGCTGCAGCTCTGCCTTTTAAATGTATTAAGAGCCACTAATAAGCATAAGCTTATCAGATAGTTGAGTAGTCACTTAATCACTATTTCAAATATTGATGAGCTATTCAATAATTTATTCTGTCATTTTGACACATTTTGATACATTCATATCAGAAACCTGACTTTCTGCATCCCAGATTCTATGATGTAAAGATAAAGAAATATTCATTATCTTGAAATTCTCCATGCTATCAAAAGGAGAAAGCTGAATTGTTATAAATTTTAAAACTGGGTCCTTGATTTGAAATTTAACATTCAGGAATTTGGGGGTGGCAGAGAAGAAATGAGTTTGAAATTATTTTCTTCTGTTTACAAGGAACTTCTCCTGTCTGCCTCACTATAGGATACTTGAATGACCCAAGAACTTCTTAATATAAACTTGAAATGGGTTCCCAAAATCACGTGAATCTGATGTGTATATTATAGTTCGGTACAGAATATCATGAGGTCTCAAATAAAAGTTGTTGTCAGTCTTGTCCTTAATATTGTTGTGACATTTATGTAGAGATATTTATGTATATATACTGAAAATATGTTTTAAAGGCATGCCAACGTAATAGTCACCAGCAAAGATTTTTAAAAAACAGGATTTCCTTCCATATCCTCTGATATCTCTTTTTCAGGAGGTAAATGAAACATCGTAAGATCATACAATAGATGCCTATTTACATACAAAATTAATAGGGAAAAAAGCACAAAGAAATAAACCAGCTTCAGAGATTATCCTGTTTATGTGCAAAAACAATGAATGTAGGGGTGTTGTGCTGGCTACTTCCCAAAGAAACACCAGTCCTGCCTTTTGCATAAAATAGGGAATAATTTTATCAGATTATAGATCCTTCATGGGGATTTTTTTTTTCTGTTTTCATGGTTTACTGGATTTTTTAGTATATCCTAAATGCCTAGGTTTTCTGGGAAAGGGTGTTTCTTTTTGTTTTTTTGAAGCGGTTCACTCTTTGGTGTCCTTTTATTTAAGGATGGATAGGATTTTTTAGAAGCACTTTTAGTTGCATAGATTAAAGAAAATACATTAGGTAAGCCTCTAAAATTTTAATCTTTCAACTTTTGATGATTTTTCATGATCTCTCAGAAGCTGGGAATGGATCTCTTGATAATTAGCTGTTCTGTTAATTCCCTCTGGCATTGGTCACTGTTGGAAGACAGGATACTGTGCTAGATGGACCTTTGCTCTGACCCATTATGGCTATTCTTAATCTGGATGTCACAGTTACAGGTGCTTAAAAATATCTGAAACATAGTTGCAGCACCTGTCACTTCATCACACTGGTGATAGTTGATCCACCATTGAACACTTGTCTGTCAAAAAGGAAATATGGTAAAATTTAAGTTGATTAAGTTATAGGATCTGGCAAATGGAGTTGTTAAAGGGGACTTATTGTTTCATTAACTGTAGGGGATACTCTAATGTTATTTAAATGTAGTGTTAATAAAGAGGCACTAATGATGAAGATATTATTTGATAATTACACTATAACATTTTAATATGGTAGTTGTTAAATCAGCATGCAGTTTGAAATCAGATTTCTTGCTTTTTCTTTTAATTTTTGGTGCATAGTATGTGGTAAAATGTTATAGATTTGCATAATTAAGAGGCATTAGATATGCTTACAATTAAAGCCAATATCTGTGTATAATTAAATTTTACAAATGAAGAAAAGATTATTTTGAAGGCTTAAAACATCTTCTGTTAAGATTATTGAAATACCACTACCATCTTTTAAGGAGCTATGTATGTGACCGACAAATCCAGAGAGTATAGTATATTTTTATTTGCTTCTACTTAGCATGTTGATGTGCTTGCTGTATTTAATACATTGGGTCAGTATTGGACTAAAAAGAAAACCCCACACTCTATCTGATAAGTACTTTGTTATAATTCTGCACTGCACAATTGGGCTACCTCCAGACTGCATCCCTCTGTCGGCAGAGGGATGCAAATAAAGCACTTTGAAAGTGCAGATGAACCCGGGATTTAAATATCCCGGGCTTCATTTGCATACTCACGTTCCAGCGCTGTGCCAAACACTCATTTTTTGAGGAGTACAGGATCTGTCGAAAAAGCTCCCCGCTGTAGGCAGAACTGTGGCTACACAGCACTTTCACGTTCGAAATGGCGCGTGATCGGCACAGCGCCAGTATGTGAGTATGCAAATGAAGCCCGGGATATTTAAATCCCTGGCTCGTTTGCACTTTCAAAGTGCTTTATTTGCATCCCTCTGCCGACAGAGGGATGCAGTCTGGAGGTAGCCGTGGAGAAGGGAGGAGAGGGAGAGAGATGTGCAATATTTCTGTATGGAACAATTATCTTCCTGACGGCTTAGGAAGGAAGAAAAGTTAGTCCTTACAAATAGGCCAACAAGTGGCATTTGAATGTCTGGCCTGGAAATAGACACTGTAATGTTTTGTTGGTTGGTTTTTAATCTAAAAATAGAGCAGAAATTAAATGAGTTAATATTTCAGGTTCTGCTGGTCATCTTTTTCTTCTTAAACCCTTGTACTCCGAGTGGATCATTGGTCATCTACAAGTCTCCTCCACTTCACTCTGTCTTGAGACAAAACTTCTAGCAGACTCCAGGAGTACCTCAGTTGTTGTTTTTCAATCTCAGTAGATCTTCTCCACGTTGTCCGAGGTCTTCCTCTTTTGCGTTTTCCTTGCGGGTTCCATGTGAGAGCTTTATGGACTATGCTGCATGATGGTTTTCTGAGAGTGTGGCCTACCCATCCCCACTTTCTTCTCTTGATTTGAACATCAAGTGGTTCTTGTCCTGCTCTGTTCCAAAGCTCCTCATTTGTGACAGTCTTGGCATTTGATATAAAGAATGTACCTCAGGCATCTGTTTATGAATGTCTGTAGCTTGTGATTTGAAGACTTTTTAGTATGCCAGGTCCCGCATCCATACAAGAGCACACTCTTCACATATGTGTTGAAGATTCACAGTTTCATCTTCACAGATATTATTTGTGAACTCCATATGGGACAAAGAGTCTTGAAGGCAGCTGTTGCTTTCCAATTTTCACATTGAAGTCGCCCATCAAGATCAAGATATCCTTCTTTGCTTTCTGGTTCACAACATTTTGTAGTTTTTCATAGAAATCTGTTTTACATTCCTCAGCTGCTTCGTTGGTTGGTGCATAACATTGCATAATCAGTACCTTCCACACTTTGGTGTAGAATCTGGCTTTGATGATGCGTGATGATACTGCTGTCCATTCCATTAAAGCACCAGATGCTTACTAACATCAAGCCCACACCTTCTGTGTGTGGTGTGCCCTCTTCTTCATGGCCTGAGTAGATGAGGGTTTCACCTGTTGCCAGGCGTAGCTGCCCAGATTGTGTCCGTCTTGTCTCACACAAGCCCAGAACTGCAAGCTTGTACTGTTTCATCTCCACTGCAATCTGTGCTGTCTTCCCCCGCTTGATACATGGTCCGAACATTCCACGTACCAAACTGGGTGGTTGTCCTGGATGAGAGAAGGGTCATCTGCGGGGGCAGCTTCCTTTCTTGATCTTGATGAGCAACTTCAATGCGAAAATTGGAAGCATAAATACAGGCAGAAAAGAAGGCCTAGGTAACATGAATGAAAATGGAGAGCGCTTCAGTGACTTTTGTTCCTTCAACAGATTGGTGATAGGTGGTAGTGTTTTCCCACAGAAAAGGATCCATAAGGTCACTTGCTTTTCACCAGACCACCAGTCAGAAAACCAGATTGATCACATCTGTATCAGCAGTTCTTTCAGAAGATCGATGCAGGACGTCCACACTAAAAGAGGAGCAGATGTAGGTTCAGATCATCATCTGGTCACGATAAACCTCAAGTTCAAGCTCAAGAAGTACACCACAAAAGTGACCAAGCCGGGATTGAGATTCAACACAGAGCAGCTAAAGGATTTAGAGACAAGAGCCTGTTTCCAAGTGGAGCTGTCCGACAGATATGCACTTCTGACAAACCTTATCCCGGAAGATGCTACCGTGGAACAAATTTGGGAACACACCAAAACAGCCTGGAAAGAGACCTGCGATAAAACATTGGGAAAGAGGACAAGGTGTCACAAAGAATGGGTCACAGCAGAAACTCTGAGAAAAGTGAAGGAACAAAAGGATAGAAAAGCAGCAATTAACAACAGCAAAAAAAAAAGTCATCTTCCTTTCTTATTTTTGTGTATATATACACTTGACCAGAGTTTGTCCATCTGTCCAAGAGTTCCTCCTAAACGGTAAGAGGTAGGACCACCAAATTTGATATACCGCTTCCTCAGGGGTGGCCCGAGGTGGGCTGCCAGCAGCTGGCACCCCAGGCGGAATGCGCTATCGGCGCCCCCGCCTTCACAGCCCTTAATGATGTGATGTCATAGAATCATAGAGCTGGAAGAGACCTCAGAAGGTCATCAAGTCCAGCCCCCTGCTCTAGGCAGGACCAATCCCAACTAAATCAACCCGGCCAGGACTTTGTCAAGCCAAGACTTAAACACCTCTAGGGATGGAGACTCCACTACTTCCCTAGGTAACCCATTCCAGTGCTTCACTACCCTCCTAGTGAAATAGTTTTTCCTAATATCCAACCTGGACCTCTCCCGCCACAACTTGAGACCATTGCTCCTTGTTCTGCCATCTATCACTACTGAGAACAGCCTTTCTCCATCCTCTTTGGAACCTCCCTTCAGGAAGTTGAAGGCTGTTATCAAATCCCCCCTCACTCTTCGCTTCTGCAGACTACACAGACCCAACTCCCTCAGCCTCTCCTCATTAGTCATATGCTCCAGCCCCCTAATCATTTTGGTTGCCCTCCGCTGGACCCTCTCCAGTGCGTCCACATCCTTTTTGTAGCGGGGGGCCCAGAACTGGACACAATACTCCAGATGTGGCCTCACCAGAGCCGAATAAAGGGGAATAATGACATCTCTGGATCTGCTCGCAGTGCTCCTCTTAATGCAGCCTAATATGCCATTAGCCTTTCTGGCTACAAGGGAACACTGTTGACTCATATCCAGCTTCTCATCCACTGTAACCATTTAACGCGGTGCCCTAGGCGACAGCCGAGTCGGCCTATATGCACGGGCCGCCACTGCGCTTCCTCTTATCATAACTTAAAGCAAGGAAAGGGTTTGGTTGTGACAGGAAGATGGGATGTGCCTGGAATAGGATTGCTTCTCATAAATCTATACAGAAAAGAGAGAGAATCACCAGGCAGATGAAAGGGGCTGACTGCCTTACCTAACCCCACCTCTCCCATTTGGGACTGTCCCCGCCATGAACCTCCTCCCGCCCCCCAGGGCCCTTTAGGGAGAGCAGGGGGACTGAAGCTTCCCCCCACTCTCCGATTTGTACAGAAATATTGGCTGTTCCCCTTCATCGGGGAGAAAGGGGAATGTGCACAGTTTCCTGCATTCCTCACTCTGGCTGGAGAGCGCAGGGGGCAGATGAGCCTGAACCTGAAACAGCTGGCTGACATGTACCCTTCCTTTTCCTTTGCCCACTGGAGCTGCAGCAGCCATGGAGAGGCACTTCTCACTTGGCCCCAATCTGCTTTGGTGAGAGGGGACTGGGGTAGTTCTCTCTCCCTGGGGCAGCCTTCATATTGAACCCCTCATATCTAGCCCCACCCCAGAGCAATGATTCAAATGAAACATTTACATTTTCGTTTTATTTTCTATATATATATATATATTGAATTAGGGACCCATGCATCTCCAGGTAAATCTTCTAGTTTTACATAAAATTATCTACTAATTGCCTGAATATGGAAATTTTAGAAAGTCCAGTCATCATAATATAGATTTCTGATAGTGTTGTCCCTGAAATAATGTCTTGTGTAGAATGAGAAAGTGAACATTGACTAGTGATTAGAGCAGATGACTAGGAATTAGATGTGTTCAGCTATATTTGTAACTCTGCCCCAAAATCTCTTGTAGCCTTAGGCAATTTAGTTAACCTTACTGTGTTTCTAGCTGTAAAATGCTTAACTCGCTAACAGTTATATTACTAACTTTATTTTTAAAGTGCTTTGAGATCCCACAGAGGGAAGATCTAGCAATACCAATTATTGTTTGCCTAAATAAAATCAACTATCAGGGAAGAAAGCTTATGAGAGATGATGGTAGATTTGCTTTGAGACTAACTGTACCATGATGAATGTAATGTTTTCTTCTCTGCAATACCAGCTGTGAAATATGCACTAGCAAGAATTTTTTTTTACATTTTAGACATTCTGATTAATCGGAACTTGTTTGGTTTGGCAATAGCTGCTGAGAAATCATTTGCTTATTTCGCAGGCAAGAGTAATCTGATCTTAACTTTTCAATTGCCATGGAAACAATATTAGAGTGGGAGTTTATCGGTTGATTTGCTCATGTTTTATTTTAACATTTTGGGTATGTTTTACAAATTGCCATTGGTGTTTGATTATATGTTGAGACTATAACAGGATTGATCCAGTACAACGTAAGTTGAGGAAGGCTATCTTTCTTAAACTGACTAACATCCTAGCCTCATTATATAGAACATCTGAAACTCCACTGAAGTTGCACAATGATTACATAAGTAGACATTGATTACACACCTGTAAATTCAAACCACGATCTTCATGAGTGGTTATAACCAGTAAAAAGGTTATTTTCAGCATGTACAATTATATTCAGACTGTGAAGTATTGAAAGAGGAATTCTCTATTTTAGAATCTTTACGCCTTTAATTCCTTAGATTTTCAAAGAATATATGTTGAGTAACTGTTTCTTTTTAGTATAGGCATGACTAGAAGCACTACCTATTATTAAAGTTGCCCAGTGTTTTTCATTCTAAGATCTTTTTTTCCATAGCTTATAATTTAAGCTAACTTTTACTGTTTGTGTGGAATTTTCCAATGCAGGATGTCTGTCTCAAACTGCAATTTTTTGGATATTTTCACTCAAAACAGTTCAGTCGATTCAGTGAATATGGCTAATGAAAAATAAATTGCTTGTATTTTAGAAAGTTATTGAGACCTTTTCTTTGAAATACTCTAGCATAGTGCCTTTCAAGCTAGGGTCAATAGACCTTAGGACTGTGGAGATTGTCTAAGATTTCCAAAGGGGTATACACCTCCACTGAATTCTTTCAGTGATATGTCAATTTAAAAAGGTTGAAAACCACTACTATAGCATCCCTGTGCTTTGAAGCAGGGACTTCACTTTACAACTTTGAGTTATCCCCAAACCAGGTCCATCCTGTGCATAGAATGAATCACAGGTGCTTGACTTTGCTTCCTTTTAACAAAGTGTGGTGTGTATGTGTGTGTATGGTAAGATGAAAGATTTTGAGGTGTCTAACTTAAGACCTCTATGGCCTGATTTTCAGAGGTATTGAGCATTCACAATTCCCCTTAAAAGCAGACTCAAGGGCTATGTCTACACTGGCGCGATTGTGAGGCAGTAGTATGCAAATGAGGCTAAGCGTGGAATATCGCCGAGCCTCATTTGCATACCTAATGGGCTGCCATTTTTGCGGAAAAGGCTCTTGCGCTAGAAGGAGCTGTCTACACTGCCCCTTGTTGCGCAAGAAAAACCTCTCTTGCGCAATGCCGTTATTCCTGAAAATAATCAGCGTAGTGGCATTGCGCAGAGGGTTTTTCTTGCAAGAAGGGCAGTGTAGACAGCTCCTTCTAGCGCAAAATGGCGGCTCATTAGGTATGCAAATGAGGCTCGGCGATATTCCACGCTTAGCCTCATTTGCATATCTCTGGCGCAAGATCGCGCCAGTGTAGACATAGCCAAGATGTATAAGTTTAGCACCAAAAATTACTAGATTTTTTTTTTAATGGGCTGGAAGTCACCAATAAAGCATGAAGGGGAAACTCTGTTTATGTATATACATGGCTGATAATTTAAATAGAGTAGTTAATTTCTAATATCGTTATATTGATTTTTCAAATTAGTCAAAAGTAGAAAATTAAAAGTAACTATTTAGCAAGCTACCATTTGCAGCTCCACAGTTAATATAGAATTGTGTCTTGTATTTGAATCAGGGTTTTAGATTTTGCTAACAAAGTGTACATTCTGTCCACCTAAAACACAGTTGCTATTTTAGTACTGAATGACCTTTCTGAAAATTTACAAGTAATTCTGATAAGTTTGGATTGAAATTAATTTTTAAATGGGTCATTTGGACATTTATCTTGAGGGAGATCATTTTTATCAGCTACTATCTACAGATAAAAATGGCAGGGAAGTGTATCTTTAGTATAAATGGTATAATGGGAATTATTTACAAAATTAGGATGAATGGTAGCTTTTTTTCTGTGCTTTGTGGTTGACAGTTTGTGCTTCAGCAGTGACTGAACAATGTTCTTTGGAGTGCCTGAAGCCACAAGCTGTTCTCAGCAAAAATAGCCGCGGCCTAATTCATCTGCACCTTACAGTGATAGCATGAGGCTTCCACCTTCCCAAAGGGCAGCTTAACTTCAATCCAGTGAGGAACAATGAAAGACATTTGTCACTTTTGCTAAAGGGCAACCTGTGACCTCAGACTCATTGGCTGTGTCTACACTGGCATGATTTTCCGGAAATGCTTTTAACGGAAAAGTTTTCCGTTAAAAGCATTTTCGGAAAAGAGCGTCTAGATTGGCACGGACGCTTTTCCACTAAAGCACTTTTTGCGGAAAAGCGTCCGTACCAATCTAGACACGCTTTTCCTCAAAAAAGCCCCGATCGCCATTTTCGCGATCGGGGCTTTTTTGCGGAAAACAAATCTCAGCTGTCTACACTGGCCCTTTGCGCAAAGTTTTGCGCAAAGGGACTTTTGCCCGAACGGAGCAGCATAGTATTTCGCAAAAGCACTGATTTCTTACAGTAGGAAGTCAGTGCTTTTGCGGAAATTCAAGCGGCCAGTGTAGACAGCTGGCAAGTTTTTCCGCAAAAGCGGCTGATTTTGCGGAAGAACTTACCAGTCTAGACACAGCCATTGAGAAGGCAAATTCTAGATATTTTGAAAGAGGGAAGTTCATTAGTTCTTCTGAATGGTGAGAGTTTGTGCCAGTCTCTGTTAAAGCCTTTTTCTTGGAAAGAGTTAAAGATGATAGAACCCTGTACATTCCTGAAAACCAGACAAGGTTAGGTGGGAGAAAGGGAGAGTCTTGGCAATATTCACAAAAAGATTCTACTATGCTTTTAAGTCAGATCTGGGCATCATAGCTGTTTCTCTGTACCTTCATTTATTTGGGTTTCTTTTCACTGTTAACCTGAATGCTGACTTCTCGGTTTATAATGCTTGTTTGGAGATAATTACAAAATTCCTATTATGTAGTTTACCCCAAGTAAGTGATATATTAGAGAGTAAAATATTCCATATGTAAAGTACAATATCTTCAGATTACATGCTATTTAATACGTAAAAGACTTGTTAGAAGGTGCAAGTGACCTTTTCGTAGAATTATTTGACTGTTATAAGTTTGGGGTTTTTTTTAATTTTTATAGTTCACAAGCTTGCTTTGTCTGAAATTTCACTTACATTAAGTTTTATTACCAATATACCTTTTTTTTAATAGCAAGCAGTGAAGGAGAATATCAGAAGAAGAGAAGCAGAGGAAAAACAGAGGCGTGCGAGAATAGCTAAGGAAAAAGCAGAAAAAGAAAAATTAGAGCGGCAACAAAAGAAAAAGCGCTTGCTAGAAATAAAAACAGGTGAGTAATATGGAAAACTGCCTTTTCTATCTAGTGTTATATAGGAAATGAAACTACAGCTTCTATTCTGTTATTATTTTGATGTGTTCTGGAGGAGAGACAGAAATAAATATCTTCAGCTAAATAGCACAGAAATGCTGTGCTTAATTTTGATTTTGTTAACAACTTGTTCCAGCTTATCTGCTTTTCTCAGTCTATACTAGACTTTGAAATGATGCTTGGTACTTTTCCATTCACTATGTAGTGAACATTTTGTACTCACATATTAATGATTTATCTCCGTTAAAGCCAACCTGAAAAAGAAACAAACAAAGTCACTTCCCAAATCATGAATGCACTTTATTTATATTTTAACTAAGGGAAACTGTGATTTTTAGAATTACTCCTTTTATGACAATAGGCTTCTTTTATGTAGCTAAAATTCTTCTCGGGAGTGTGTGTGTCAGTATGGATCCCATTGTGAGCTTACATGTGCCTCGTGCACATGAGAATGGAGTTACTTTGTTTATCGTTCTCCTCAAGAACGCAAACAGAAGGGCAGAGAACAGAGAGCCACTTCTCCATTCAAAAAAAAATGCTGGGCTCCCCTGGTTTTAAAATGTGTGAGAAGTGCCGTGATCTTATGCTCACTTCTGATGGCTACAGCATCACCACCCCACACCATTTTTCACAAAGACAAGGTTGTTCTTTGACCCCACCCCTCCTTCCTGTGTAACGTTTGCTCTGATGTCCCCATCAACGAACCTATTATCCTCTCCACCTTCTGCCCAAAGCCTCATGCTTCCCAAGAGGAGACCATTCTATACACCATGGATATCTGAAGTAGGGATGTTAACTATTGGTTATTTTACTAGTTGAGTAGCCGATGGAATTTCCATCGACTACTCGACAGGCACTTCTGCGTTGCTCCTTTGAAATGTACAAGAGCCTCCGATGGGGCTCGGCATTACAAAGGGGCAGCCACGGCGTTTCAAAGGGGCAGCCGCACAGCTGATCCCGGGCTCAGTTGTGCAGTGCTGCCTCTTTAAAGTATCCCCTTTCCCCCCTCCCTTTGCTGCCCCTATCTGATAGAGGCAGTGTGTGTGTGGGGGGGGGGGCGGAATCGACTAGTCTACTGACTATCCGATAAGCATTTGCTTATCGGATAGTCGACTAGTCCTTAACATCCCTAGACTGAAGAACATTATCGTTCTATGTAGACCGTACACGACCCATCCAAAAATCACAGAGCCTATTTGTTTCACTAATGCCACTTTCATCACAGCATGTCTCAAAACTGATAACATCCTGCATCCTTGAGTCTTACTCCATCCAAAGCATACCTCTCCCTGCACTCTGTAGAGCGCACTCCACTCGAGTGGTGGCAACATCAACAGCCTTTCTGAAGGGAGTTCTACTTAAAGACATTTGTCGTGTTGCTACCTGGGCCTCTGACCATACTTTCATGAGTCATGATGAATGGACATGAGTTCCGTGGTAGCTAGCACAATCCTTTCATCTGTGCATAAGACCTAGCTGAAGCCCACCTACTGTGTTTGGGTACCGCTAGGTAGTCACCGACAGTGGAGCCAACCACAGGGACATTACTTGAAGAAGAAAGGGAAGGTACTCATCTTGTGCAGTAATGACAGTTCTTTGAGATGTGTATCCCTGAGCGTGCTACACAACCCACCTCTTCCTCTCTTCTTTGGTTTGACACTCACAGAAGAGGGCGTTCACAAAGAAACTAAGGGAAATCAGGCCGCACACGCGAACTCCAAAAGCGTGGCCCAACTAGCTACTGCTAGAAAAAGTCTCTGATCTGTGGCACGAGACGAGCCTGACACCAACAGTGGAGTATACCCATGGGGGTGGGACATGTCAAAGAAGTGTTGTTACTGCACAAGGTGAGTAACTTCCCTTTATTCTTTATCAATTTCGTGGGGGAGGGCGTGTATCCCCATGTATGGGGATATTTCAGCTTGTACGATGACATTGCAGAACTGGTAAAACAAGAGGAAATGCCCCTTTTAATCTGCAGTGGTAGAATGTGTAAAGAGGTGATGAGTACTTTCTTGTTGATACGGTTCCTCTGCTAGTACCCCTCTTTCTTTTTACCAGTCTTTATCCAATCTAATATAATGCTTGGTACTGTGTCTTTAAAAACCTCTCATCAAATAAAAATGTGGATGTTGATAATGTATTGCCCTAACTCTTTATACACATGTATTTTCTGTTAATTAAGGGGACAGCCAAGGGCTGAGGCATAAGCTACAGGGGCCATCAACTGAAATAAACGCTAATAATTATTTTGTGTAGGTACATATCAATGTGGAATCATTTGTATCTAGATAGATGAAAATAATGATTGCAGACAACTTTCATCCACTTTGATGGGCCAAATGCCAACTTTGTCCCTGCTTTACAAAAAATCTAATATTTGAAAATGAAATATAGGTTTATGTATTGGTATCCACAATGCATGTAATTTGATTCATTTAATTTATATGTGGCAAACTAGAATTGCATCAAATTGTGTTTGGCTGACATTTGGTATTTATGATTTTGGGGAGGAAGAATGAAGAGTGTATTGTAAGCAGTGCTGAAAAAATATACTTTAACATTTATTATTATAAATTAGTATTCATCTTAAGAATACTAACACCTAGAAGCCTCAGATCAGGAGTTTGTCCCATCATGCTAAACACTCATGAAAATATAGTCCCACTCTTAAACATCTTCTAATATAATATCTATTTAATACATTTTTAAAACAATCTTCCTTTACCAAAATTAATATATTGCTCCTTCACTGGTATTCTAGGTTATGAAATATACAGCTAGAAATAATTTTACATTTTATTTATCTGCATATCTGAAACAGTACCTTTACTGCTGTTTCATTAAACAATTATAGAGGCTTTTTCATAATAATATGTATATTATATAAGGGAGCCTTGACTTGGTTTATTGAAGCTGCTATGATGCATCACTTAATTCACAATATTTGTTTTACTCAGTACATTTTCTAGACACTGTAGTCTGTCATGGACAGCATGTAAATTTTCTGTCCTATAGTTTTTAATTGTTGTGGCTTATGCATACACTTCTGGTCTGTACAATTGTTTAGAGTGAAACTATTTTATTTTATTTTTTTGTTCTTTGCACTCTCTAACAGCCAGATCCATCTCCCAAATAAATCAACTAAAAGACTTTCAGTGATTTCAATGGGAAATGATCTCAAGAGTTAAATCCACCTCTACTAGACAGAGTCAAAGTAAATATACTCTGTTCAGGAGGCTGCTACGTAGGACTGGATATTCTGGGTCTTTTAAAAATACACTGTTTTTCAAAATAGATAAATATGTTAATTGTACATTAAATTGTGATAAAGTTTCTCAGGGATAAAATATAGGTTTGTGTCTCTAATGGCAGAACTATCCATTTTATTATTTACATGAAATTAAAATTAACATTTACGATAACTCTATTTTCTTATGGGTGTTTTTCAAAGATACAGATCTGAATGTTAGACCCAAATATCTCCATATTTTGAGGTATAAAAATAAATTTGCATATGAACTTTGAGACTCAAATATAGTCAAACATAGTGACATTTGGATTCATGTGACTAACCATAACAACAGATCTTAACTTGATGGTAAAAAAAAAAAGCTACATATTTTTCACTGACTCCACATTAATTCTGAGAAAACATTTTATTCAGTTAAAACACTTAAATATTTTTTTTTTCTAAAACTGGTATTCCTTAGCAAAAATAATGCAAAATTTGACTGTTTTTGTTAAAGCAGAGCAGAAGAGAACAAAACCAGTCCCCCAAACTCTTCTCAAAGATATTAATTATATCCATCATGAAATGCTTTTGAATTAAGATTTCTCACTCTTTTTAAGCCACCATACTTTATTTCCAAGGGTCAATAGCTAATGGAAAGGGATCTTTACATAAGATATTATGTATACTATTAACATTCAGGGACTTGACTTATTCATTCTGTTCAGATTCTCAGCAGAAAGCATGCCAGTCAATTATTTGGATCCTATCACAGTGTAAAGAACCCTAAAACTGTGATAACATCAGCTAAATTTATTGTATTATAATTGAGAACTCCATCATTGTGGCATCTTTTTTGTGCATTTGTTTGAATACTACTTAGATAACAAGCCACTTCAATCAGTAGTTATTTACATAGTCTACTTTTGTTTTATTCAAAAGCAGTGAAGTGATGCCACAATGATCTCTTACAGCTCAAGCCTGCAATCCACAATATATTTTGTTTGTTTTAATTTTTGTTAAAATTACTCAGGAACAAAGTTTTCTCTATTTTTCCATCCATGTGCAGAATATTTTTTTTCTGTATGCACCAAAGCATGGTTGAATGTGCACTACCAGTAAGAATACATGCTGCTGGATGTGGGAGCACTGCTAATCAGCTGGGTAGCACATGAATCTCTTCGAGGTGGCTGCCCAAGGGTACTCAGGAGTTGAAATCAGCAGCAGCAGCATGTTTCAATTGATTTAATAAATCATGACTTCAGTTGAAGCTGTTTCTGCCTTATATCCAACCTGTTCTTTCAGAATAAACAGTTCTGATTTTGAAAACTCTATTGGCATATTTAGTATATTATTTCTTAATAAACCTGTTTTAGTTTCTCATTTCTGTCCTTTAGTTGTGAAATATGGATATGGTCAATAATTGTGTGCTAGGCTTAAAAATAAAAATGTCATATTCCACTGTATTCCATGTGACAACAGGATGTTGACTGATAGCAGCAGTTTAGACTATTATAAATAGTTTCAGCTGTATATACATTCAAAGAATTAAAATTCTGATGCCATTGGGTAAAACACTTGACTTTGTCTAGAGTAGAATTTTTCTGCATTTCTTCCAGGAACTCATTTTCTACCCTCTCTATTCCTAACACCAGTGCATGAGACTTTCATTGGTGTAATCCTTCTGGGTGAGAGGGTGAATCAGCACATTAATAAAATTCCTTCAGACTTGCCCCGGTGTGTGTCACAAGCAATCAACTTACTTTAGGAGAAACCATTTTGATAGTTTCAGTCATTTCTAACAGATTTGTCAGGTGACTTTCACTGAAAAAATCACAGGCCATAGGACAGCAGTAGGATCTTGATCCATACATTTAGCCATACATTTCACTCAGTTCCAATATATATGAAGCAGCCAAAACGACTGGTAATACTAATCTATATTTCTGAGTCTTCAGCATAGAATGCTAAGATCAACAAACATGTGAACGACTAAACATTATAGGATTGCAAGTGCATTTCTTTGTGCATTAAGTTATGCACTATGGGAAATATGAAAACCAAGTGATTTTTCAGAAAATGCAATAGTGGAGGCTAGCACATATTTTTTGATAACACAAAACAAAGTTTAGATACAAAGTACAAGTAGAGAAGTAAAAGTTAGCCTTTCTAATTCAGCACTTCGGAGATCTGTAGAAGGAGGGAAAGGCAAGCCCTCATCCATTCATCTAAAGAAGTGGGTTGTACCCACGAAAGCTCATGATACCATCTATATGTTTTGTTAGTCTTTAAGGTGCTGCAAGACTATTCATTGTTTTTTAAGTTGTTCCAGTTACAGATCTACTTGGCTACCCCATCTGAAGCTTTCTCAGTTAGTCAAGGTTTACAAAGGCACCAGGCACTTACTCCTTCCTCTATAAGGAAGAGAGATTCTCCTTCAATTGCAGATCCCTATGTATATTCCATCATGAGTTCCTATTCAGTCCTTTAGCTTGAGACTAGAGAATTCTTGCAAGCAATGTTCATTGCTCTCACCTGTGCCCCTGCTCTATTCCTGCTCCATACCAAAGGTATCATGTGGCCTGACTCAGGAGTGAGGGAGAGCACACCTACGGACATCAGGTGAGCATGGTATGTTCTCAAATACAAGAAAAAATTCCTCTTTTAAATCCATTCTGAGGATGGATCTGACTCTTTCCAAGCTGGGCAAGCTCTGTGCATCCAGCCCCTAAAGACTTAGAATATCCTAAGTGCCAGGGCCATGATCAAAAGGCTCGTAAGAGGGAGGCCGCGTCAGGACCAGCCTCTACACCAGCAGTAACAATACCAAGAATACTGCCTCAGTCAGAAGACTGAGAAGTGAAAGTACAGACAAAGAGAACCCATTAGGAACATCAGTCACTGATAGTACCTTCACATTCCAATAACCCAACAGAGCCAGTCATCTAGAGCAAGGGTCTCAAACTCTGTCTGCGAGCCAGTCCCGGCTGGAGCGATTGCACAATTCAAGCTGGGGGGAGGTGGGCTGTCTGTTACCAGCCCCCAAGCCTAGTGTCTTTTCACCATCACTCCACCCTTTCCTCCCCATAGCATCCCATCTCTCACCTGGCTCTGCGCAGCAGCTTGGAAGTGGAGTGCAGTGGAGTGAATGTTCCCGGCCAGTGTGCTCCTATTCCCCTGTGGCCCCTCATGATGTGGGGAACTAGGGGGTGTAATTGCTGCCTCCATGCAATGCCAGGTTCCCCCAGTGATCCCCAAAGATATACGGGGCTGGGGTGCCATGGGGGAAGAAGGCAGAGCGATGGTGGGAAAGGATGGGGCTTGGGAGCCTGTAATGGACAGGGCCCTTTCCCCATGGCCTGGACTGTGCAATCTGGCCAGGACTGGCCCACGGGCTGGAATTTTAAGACTCCTGATGTAGAGTTTGTTACTATAGCAGAATGAGTCCAAGGTCAAGATATCTCCTGATATACATTCAGAGGATCACTGGCTGTACCCTGCTGTTATCAGTTGGCACAGTTCCTTCACCTACATGGGGCCAGGTCTCATTCTTCATGGGCATAAAGGGGTTTCAGTAGCATCACTTCAAAAGATTTGACATTTGCCAGAGCAGCTGTATGCAAGTCTTGATCCAAGATGCTGGCACATCTTTTAAGAAAAAAAAAAGGGGGGGGTTCTATATGCAGCTTTGTCAACTGTATTCTCACAACCATCTCCCTCTTCCAGTATTGCTTGTCAGTCACCCACAGCCGAATACGTATAGGCACTGGCAAAGAAAGAGAAATTACTTACCTCATTGCAACTGTAGTACTTGAAAGTGTGTGATGCCTAGCTGAATTCTACAACCCTCCCTTTTTCTTCTCTACTTGAGATCATGACTGATTTTGCAGTAGAGAAGGGACTGGAGAGGGGGTCATGCACCCTGTGACACCGGACCCCCACACTATAGGCCGCACGAGCACAGCTTTTTGGTGTGCGCCGGCCAGCGAACACCGAGCCTGCTGCAAAAGAGGAAGACCCGAAGGAGTCCGGACTGCTACTAGCCACTGGGCACGAACTTGTGGTGACTTTGGGACGGAGCACACTCAAAAGGGAAAGAAGGGGAACAGAAGCAGAGCAAGGGAGGGGCTAAGGACATACCCCGAACCCGGATTCTGCCACACATCCCACCACTTAGACCACTATAGGGCACAAGGAGATCAGGGACGTGGGCAAGGAGCAATGGACACTGCTTGCAGGAAACTTTTTGTCTCAGGCACATGAATGCATGCAACCTACAACGGAATAAGACAGAGGCCACACATCTTAAAGAATTCCACTTACAGTAAGGAAAGTAGTAATTTTCAACTCTTACCTCTAGCTTTCCCTTCTGGCTACTTACAGTGTAGCTCTCTCTGATGCTACTCATACCATTATGTTCACTTAGCAGTAGGCTATCAGCCCCACCAGGGAGTGTGAGAGAGGAGTACAAAGTCCTGCTACTATACACTGTAGCTTTCACTGTCTGGAAGTGGCTTCTTATTTTCTCTTGCATTACATCCATGAAAGGGGCTTGCACACTCATAACCCACAGAGGCTTTCATGGAACCAGGGTACCCCAAGTCTAACCAACCCTGTAGCTCAACTGTGAGCGTGAAGAAACATCTCTTAGATTAGAATGACTGAGTGCCTCCATTTTCTTGTTCCTTCAGTCTATCTGTGTTGTGGATACCAGCTTGGGTGCTTATGCAGAAACTTTCTCATCTGATTAATGAATATTTTTAAATTTAAATACAGTTTAATTTTTTAAAATATTTGTCTTTGATCTACTACATTCAAATGCATACAGTACTTAAAAAGAGAAACGACTTTCTGAGAATAATATGATTCATTATGTTACAAATAATTGATCTTATGAGACACTAATTTCATTTTAAAATGAAATCGAGCTAATAATGTTTACAATCACTGGTTGTTTACAAGTGATTTGTATAGGAATTCTTAATCTGAAATTTTCCCTTTTCCCCTGAAAAATGACATTAATGGGAATTTTAGTTTTCAAGGAATCTAAGACAAAGATTGCTTGCAGTCTTGCCAGCTTTGTTTGAGATGCAGCTGTGACGTATACAAAGAAGTGGGAAAGAATAATTCATAAATAGTAGACTTTATTGACCTGTTTATATATAGATGACTTTGGAAATTTCACAGACAATTGTTCAATCAGCGCCCACATCTACTATGAGCACAGCTCATTAATGTGCATGAACTTGGTCTATTCTGGTTATAATGCATATTTAATGTCATACATTTCTTATAGTAGCTGCGTAATTTTGCTATAAAAAAGTAAATAGCCCCAGGTGAAAAAGAAGGGTCCTAAAATCAATTTAAATCCACAGTAATTTGCTTTTTAACCGATGTTACCCTAATTAATATTTATATTACTCTAATTAATCCAATATTTAAAATCCTTAAGTAAATGTGATGATAGACATTTACACAGAAGTATAACTTGTGGGACACAGGAGAGTCAACATGATAGTGAATAAGGTAGCATGGTTTGGCAGCAGTTGTCTTAACTTTTCATTCATAATCTTTTTAATGCTTAGGCTTTTGCAGAAATCGATGAGATGCATGTGTAAACTTTTATTTTGTGTTAGCAGTAGTCACTGACAACAATGTTTCAACTTCATGTTTTTAAATGGCTTTTTTATTTGAGTGCTTCCTGAATTATTGAATGTTATGTTGCTTATCTATAGACTATTCTCAGATTGCGGATGGGGAAAGTGGTTGTTGTGTTCCTGGGTAACTTGTGTTCTCTTTGTGCTGGCCAGTGTTGTCGTGCCATTTTGAATCAAGAGGGGCTGTCTGTTGAGTGGTTATTCAATGTATCATGCACTTGGGCCACACATCTGCATAACTGCCTGAGGAACATGTTAATGATGAGCTGAATTGTGTTCTAATTTTTTATTTGTATACCAAAAAGTACTCTGAAACCTACTTCAGAGTGTCTGGAAGTGATACAATGTCTTCTGCCCTGCTAGCTTCAGTACTGCTTGTACTGAAGGTAGTACAGGTTGGGCCTCTCTGGTCCAGCAAACTCCCTCCTTCAGGTCCCGAGGGGGCCAGACCAGAGATGTGCAATCTGTATAGTTGTTGGCACAGCACTAGGCATTAACTGGACAGCATATGACTACGAAATTATCAGAGGTGCCTTCTGACTACAGCACTTAGATTTAGAGGTAGATCTTTGGGAATTGGAGGCTGCCTACCTGGGTTCTTCCCTCTGGTTGTCTATAAAGCACCGATATGATTTATTTGTACATTCCTTACCGTCTTCTCCTTAACCCTTCCTTTTCCACATATCATATTGAAATACCATAGCCCTTACTATGGTCACAAGACAGTTCCAAATGTGAGAGCACTTAACTCTCCTGCTATAAAAAGTCTTGGGAAAGGAGAGGGGATATATTAATGCATTTTGTTTTACCATTTCTGTATAATCATTTGTCAGCTTGGAATGACTTTGAGTCTTTATAATACATTGGAAGAGAAGCAGAACTATTCAGCTATATATATTCTCCTTTCTACTTCCTGCCTCTACCAGAATTTCTGTTCACTGCATAATCCAATGCATTGTACAAAAAGTTCATTCTTACTATCCAGGTGCAAAAAGGTACATTGTATATGATGCTGTAAATGGGTAGGCATTTGTGGTTTGCAGGATACAAGTAACATCATCATAGTCACAGACAGTGCACACCTTTAAGAAAGGTGATGCATTCACTTTTACCTTCTCTTCCCTTACCTTGCAATCACTGTTCTGGGAAACCATTTGGGGAGTAACCTTGGCAACACAGGAGCATACAAAATGAGCATTGACTCCTGTATGCTGATCGACCCTCACTATTCATGGATATTGCGCAGATGATAGACACTGATGTTTATGTGTGTTCCCCTACCCCTGCAACCATAGCTGTGTGCCATGATATGCAGAGAGTTGCCCAAATGACAACTCCTTTTACGATTACAGCTGGAGCTGTTGCAGTCATAGAAAATACCTTGTGCTGTTCCTGAGGTAACAAAAAGATTAGGACTTGAAGCAGCACTCTTCGTGGCCCCAAAACACCCATCTTCTCTGCTGTCCCTACATGTTCCCTGGATTTTAGAAGAAGGGCATGGAGAGAAGTATTAGCTGAAATACTCCTGCAGGCTCAAGAGCCACGCTGCTACTTTAGAAACACACAAATAAAGTATGAGCTGTGATCATTTCAATTAATACAAAATATGAACCAACTGCAAAGCAGTAGTCTGTAATTTCTCATTATCATTGCCATTCCTTTGTAAGTTACTAGAGGGTCTTAGAATCATAGAGCTGGAAGAGACATCAGGAGGTCATCACGTCCAGCCCCCTCAGGAAATGGAGCACAATTTTAGCAATGTCTGGTGGTAGGATTGCCAGATGGTTTCAACAAAAATACCAGACACACTTGATAAAAAAATTTTCGACCAAAAAAACCCCACCATGATATGGGAAGTTTATTGCCAGAGGATTCAGATGGGGCAGAAGGGAGCAAGGGAGGACCGCTGTGGGGCAGGGCGCACACCTGGTACCCTGCATGGCCAGGCTCGGTTCCCTGCTCTGGCCCCCTGTTATAAGAGACACACTTGTGCACTGTGTTTTACGCTTGGCCTTTTACACTGTGTTTTACACATCAGATTGTTCCTCCCCACGGGCTGTGCAGTGCCTGGGCAGTGGGATCCTGAGGATGCTCTCACCGACAGGATGAGTGAGGTGACCTCACGTCCCTTGAGATCATCCTGTGGCTCTATGGAACATGTTTTGGGGTTCACTTATAGAAAGCCTCGGCCCCCCAACCCCACGTTTTCCATGACCTTGGGGTCAGAGGCTGGAGGCAGGAGCCTTTGGCAGGAGAACGGGACAGGGCGTGAGTGCCCAAGAGAAAGCTAAAGCAGGAAGCTAAGTCATCTGCACCCCCGGGCTTAGCATCAGCCCGGGCCAGCCCTCGGACTCCACTTCTCCCTTCAGCGGGACACAGTGGGGGCCTGGCTCTGGGAAGCGGTTGGTCAGAGCCCCCGCTGAACCCTTCACAGAGCGAGGCAGACACGCCTGCTCCTGCCTGGCCTCCCCAGCCACCGAGCCTCTATTGCCTGCGAGGTTTTGTATCTGAGCCCAGACTGGCTTCCTCTCGCTGTGTCTCTGACGCAGTAACACACGGCGCTGTTCTCCACTTTCAGGCTGTCCATGCTCAGGTAGAAATTGGCGCTGTCCTTAGAGGCTGTGAATCGGCCCTAGATGGTGGGAGAATAATACTCGCTGTGCCCTGGTTTACTTAATTAGAAAATACCGTACATTTATACGTCCAGTATTTTCTCAATGTGTTTCCCGGACAGAAAGCTCAAATACCAGACTATCCGGTTCAAAGCCGGATACCTGGCAACCCTATCTGGTTCAGCCCTCGATAGTACTGCAATTCTTTTTAACATTTGTCATTTTCCTTTCTTAGCAGCTCCTTTTTAGTTTTGATTTCTTTTGCAGTTGATTTTAACTTTTTGTGTTGCCACAATAATTTAAGTCTGAAGAGAACTATTTCTATAAACATTTGACTTAGCTCTCCTACAGAACTTAACTATACCTGGTCTATGCTAGGAATTTAGGCCATGGGAAATTACATAGTTCAGTGTTGTGAAAAATCCACACCCCTGTGTGACACAGTTAAGCCATGCCAACCCCCAGTGTTGACAGCCTTAGGTCAACAGGGGAATTCTCCATTTTGACCCATCTGCCTTCACTGCATGGGCAGTATCTTTGCTGCAGTACTGCAGAGGTTTAGTGTAGACAAGCTTTTAGACAGGATAGGTGTTAATGGGCCACTTCACTGTGAATGGTCTCTTATTATATGCGTTAAACTGTTTATGCCAAACAATCGGTTCCATCTTGTGTTTAGGCATTGTCTACACTGTGCTTTCGCTGTTAAAACTTTTGTGTTTCAGGGGGGTGAAAAAACACCCTAAAATAAGAAGCGGTGTGGACAGCAATTTGTGAGTGGGAGCCACTCTCCCAGCAATGAAGCTACCACCTCCATCCAAGGTGGCTTTATTTTGTCACCATGAGAGCTCTTTGAAAGCTACAAAGAGTGGCTGCACTGTGCATCTTACAACGGCATAAGTGCAGTGACACAATGTAGATATAGACTTAATTGTGAGACTTCAAGCACATTTTCCAGACTTGAAGAAGAGCATTGTGTAGCTGGAAAGCATGTCTTCACTAGCAGTAGTTGGTCCAATAAAAAAATATTACTTTACTCATCTTTTCTCCTACAGAACTAGAAGTCTGCTTAATGTTTCTTCACTTAAAATTCCTCACACTGCTATTTTTTGTGTCAGATATTTCGATTTTGAAATTAATCTTCTGTGTAAACAGCTGGCAACTGTACTTCCTCCTGAACTTCACAACTATATTTATAGTGGATACTTACGCCAAGTCTATACTACTCCCAGAAGATCAGCTTAAGGGACGCAATTCCGGCTATGTAAATTACATAGCTGGAGTTAGTGTACCTTAAGCCAAGCTTGGCACCTTCTCCATGGTGGGAGGTTGATGGGAGCAAATGTTCCTATAGACTTGCCTTACTCCTCATGAATCGAGGAGTACCAGCGTCGACCAGAGCCCCCTCAGCGTTGGATTTAGCAGGTCCTTATTAGATCCATTAAATCGAACACCAGAAGATCAATCTCCAGTGTGGTAAGAATAGGTGTGGCCTTAGTCATCAGTCTATTTGACAACAGAGGTTTTACTCATTATGGTACCAGTGTAGTATTTTTTTTTCAAAAGATCCTGTACTCCTCATTTTTTGAGGTTTACAAGATCTTTCGAAAAAGGGTTGTTGTTTTTTTTTTTCAAAAGAACCGCGTCAGGACAGCGGTTTCATTTTCAAAATACCCGTTTTTGAAAGAATGTGCGGCCGCCATTCTTCATCGAGAGGCGTCCCTTGGGGTGCTCCACATCAGGTGTTGAGCACCCCAGCGCTTCTCAACGGATTTTTCTCAGCAGTGTATCGGGGACCGCGCATGCGTGGCACTCAAGAGCCTCCCTCAGTACTATTGCGCATGCACAGCCCCTCCTCCCTTCAGTTCCTTCCTACCGCCCCCGGCTTCAGACAGAACTCTCCTGATCTCGCAAAGACTTCTCCTCATACACTCTTGATCACCATTCAGCATTTCTCTAGAACATGTGGCTCTTTGAGTTGAGTGTAAGGGTTCAGTTATTTTTCAGTTTTCTATATTACTTTAGATGAAACTTTTACTCTAACATGACATCATCAGTTAAAAACCAAAAAAACCCCACACTTTTTAAAGCATCGCTTGAGACTAGCTATCCGTACAATTTTTTCTTTCTCTAGGGTGTGTGTGTGTGTGTGTGTGTTTTGGTGTGTTTTTTTTCCAAATGTTAATAGCTTTGGAAGAAGTATTATTGTTTTCCCTTTGTATTTCTTTTCTGTGTTCTCTGAATTCCACAAATGGTTGTCAGTTTCTTAATTCTTTCCAATTTTCATTCAGATTTTCCCTCTTGTCAGTTAGCTACCCCTCACTAATATTATACATTCGATTTCTATCTATTCTGTTTCTCTGTTTTATAATTTGTGTTGATGTCTATTGTCTTTCTGAAGCATTTACGTAAGCATGATTTCCTAGGTTCCTGTGATAGAAAAGGAAGAAACAGGAAATCTGATTTTTTTTTTTTAAAGCTGAGTTTGCTTTTAAGTCTGAGTTTCTTCTGTCACTTAAAGGCATTTAGTGGAGGAAGCAATTAATAGTTCCTTTAACATTTTTAGCAGTTGTGTGGGAGAACTATAATACAAGTACTGTATATCTAGTATTTTTAACATAGTTGTTTCTTGCAAAACCCTTGACACTGGCTGAAAATGCCAACAAAGTATATAGTACTATTCAAGGCAAATGTTACCTACCTCTGACAGATAGCCACAGGGTTTGTCTCTTTTTGACATCTTAGAAACAAAGGCCATTACTATGCTGCTACTTACGTTGGCAAAACATACATTCCTCGGGGGTGTGAAAAAAATCACCACACTGAGCAACTTAAGTTTTACCACCGTAAGTAGTGTTATGCACAATGCTATGTTAGCAAGGCAGCTTCTCCTCCCAACATAGCTACCATCACCCATTGAGGCGATTTTATTATATGGACAGAAGAGCTCTCACCTATTGTCATAGAGCAGTTTCACAAGCAATCTTACAGCAGTGTAACTGCATCAATCAGTTTTTCAACCTCTGATTCCTCCATATCCTCAAAACTCTGCCCTCCAACATCATGGGCCATTCTGACAATTCTCTTGAGCTCTTCCTTGACAGGTGGGAGATAAGTGATATCATTGATAGCTTCCTTCCACAACATCCTCTACCAAGGATTGATGGTTGATAATTTTATTTCATCAATGACTCCTTTATGTTAGTGATTCAGCAATGTTGTAGTCCTTCCAGCACTTCCTGAGATGAAGCATTTCATCAGCTTCGAGCAGGTTATAAATCTGAGGAAAGATACACCTGTTGCAATAGGCTTTACACCCTAGTCAAAAGGTCTGGATGAAGGAAGTTGTGTTAGGTGGCAGGAAAACTACTTCCACGTCATAATGGGCAAGTTGCAGAGTGCCTTCTGGGTGATCTGGGGCATTGTTCAAGAGTAGCAATTTGAAGGGCAACTCTTTAGATCAGAGGTATTTTTCTACCTGATGGATAAAACAGTTGTGGAACCAGTCCAAAAATATATCAGCTGTGACCCAACCCCTTCTGTTTGACCTCCAAATAACTGGCAAACTGTGCTTATTCTTTCCCTTTAACGCCCTGGGGTTCAATGTGCAGTAGAGCAAAGTAGGTATCACTATGCAGTCTCCCGCAGCATTGGAACAGAGAAGGATTGGCCTGTCTTTTACTGCCTTGTAGCCTGAAGCTGTGCTTTTCTTCTTGGAAAGATATGTTCTTGTGGGCATCCTTTTTTCAAAATAAGGCAGTTTCATCTGCACTGAACTTTTAGGGGCACATAACCCTTTTCCTCAATAACTTTAAGATGCTTTGGGGGGATAATCCCATGCTGCTTTATGGTCTGCTGATGCCAATTCCCTTATTAACTTCAGATTATGTAAACCGCCTCTTTAAAAATTTGTCATACCACCCCTTGCCTGCAGTGAATGATGCTGTCATGACTTCCTCCTCCCCCCCACTCCCATCCTGATGCTTGGGCAAAATACTTCCACAAGCTTATAGCCTTTTCTCGAATTACAGCACCCTTCACAGGTGCTCATTTCTGTGCCATGTCTTCAATCCAAATGCTTAATGCCTTTTCCTTTTTTTTTTTTTTTCCAATTATGGGATCACGACTCACACATGACATCTTTGCATAAGCTATTGCACTTGCAGCAACACTGTCCCTTATGTTCTTCTCTTTTTCTACCATAACACACAGTAGATTCATTAATGCCATACATTATAGCTACTGAGGCCACACTATGACCACTTGAAAGCTTATCCAGTAATTTGACTTTCTGGCTTAAAGTCATCACCTTCTTTCCTTTCTTAGCTTCTTGACCACTGTCTGCATCACTTGCTTTTTCTCTTTGGTGCCATAATTAAGGTTAGGTATTACTTCAGTGGTTGTACTTCTTCTTTTTACCAGAATGCTCTGAGAAAGCATCAGCACATGCTGCATCATATGCTCGCTCCAGTGCGGCACAATGCACCGCAAATAGGTGAAACACAAACAGTGAAACAGCAGATGGTGAGGTCTTGCTGTAGTAGTTTAATGTTCAAACACATATTCAAAATGAAATATGTAATAACAATAAGCTAATTTAATAAGGCTGTTCAGCTGATTTGTATCACTAATGTTTAAGTAGTCATTAGTTAATCCAAAATCTTATAATTTTAAGTCAGCAGTTTATATATATGAGCTGTAGTTATCAGTGTAGGATCAGTGTCCTGTCGTATTACAGGATTTATAAAAATCATGTTCTATTCTTGCTGATGGAGAACTAATATTTCTACAGGTTGAACCTTTCTAGTCTCGCACCCTTGAGACCTGATTGGTGCCGACCCCAGAGAATTTGCCAAACCACCGGGGTGGGGTGGGGGGGGGTCAATATTGCAGTGAGTGGGGTCTCTTTATTTCACTGAGGTGAATAAATAGATACACTGAGGTGCCTGCAATTCTGTTTAATAATATATCACTGTACTGGTATACCCTATATAAGCCAATGCCTAACCAAGTCTTATCAGCTCTCTTTATAATAAAGTGTTAATGTTGTTATGCAGTTTTGCTGTATTCACACAAGGGAATAAATAGATACAGCATGACAAACATGCTTATGTTTAGCAGCATTACCAGCACTTCCAAGGCTTGCTGGTCTCTTAGAAGACAGTAAGGGGTAACTTAGAGCTAAACAACAGCACAGAATATTGAGGAGAGGTGGCTGTAAACAAACTTTATGCAACTACAAGAAACTTGGCCACACTCACTATAAACGAGCAAACAATTAACTAATATCATGTTGGACCACGGAGATTGCCAGACCAGAGAGTACCAGACTAGAGAGGTTCAACCTGTAGTATATTTGTGTTAAACATTTTTAATTACGTTATATTTACTTTTGCATCTCTCCTGCCAATGGCATGTTGACTTATGCTGAAGGACAACACTTCTAAGCTATTTTAGCAATTACAGTAAAACTCCAATAGTCCGGCATCCAATAGTCCTGCACTCCTGATAGTCCGGCATCAAAATGGCAAGAGCCTAGTGAGTGAGCTTTGGCAAAAAATGAGTCACAAGGTAACAGCGGCAGCAGCTGAACTGAGCAAAAAGGGTAAAAAAGACTTAAAAAAACTAAAACATTACAGTATACTGTATACAGTGTGTATAATAAAAAGGGTTAAGAACACTTTATATACAGTATATAATGTATACGGTGTATATATATAACCTGCTTATAGTACCTCCAGATAGTCCGGCATATCTGATAATCCGGCACCACCTAAATCCCATAGGTTCCGGATTATCGGAAGTCTACTGTATATTGGTTTCCAGACAGAATGGTATTCCAAAAGCAGTTTTTTAAAGTGGATATGGTGTAAAACAATGTATGTTTACAAATTGGATACATCCTTAGTACACGGAAAGGAGTTAACTCAAGCATTTGAAAAAGTAGGTTGTATATATTGCAGTTATATCTCAGTTCAGTTACAAGTCCATTAAAAATATTCTTTGCTTTCAAGGCACTAGGGCTAATATTAGAGAGCAAGTTAGTAATATTAGAAAGCTCTTACTGTGAGCCTTGAGAAAAGATCTCAAAGATACAAGGCTAAGAAATCTCCAATATGCTGGGTCAGAAATCAGGAAAATTAGTTTCATTGCAGTTGGCTGCAGCAAGCCACTCCTTTAACAATTTTTCTTTGAAACTTCACAGCAGTAAGTTGTAAAATACTTATTTTCCCCTCAGGACTTTTGATACTAAGGAGGACAATCACCAGTCAGTGTTACACTTATTAAAAAAAAAAAAAAAAAACAACTTCCCAAAATAAGAAAACTCTGGTATTCCTTAAAAAAGGGACTGAACGAGGAAATGGAGATACCCTCCACTAGGAGTTTTCTACAAGTGGCTATTTTGAATTATTATAGCTACCCACAAATCACCTGGTATTATTGATTCTGGAAATGAAAAAAAAACCCTTAGGGGCCAAGTATGCATATCGAACAGTCCATAGGAGCTTGTAGAAGTTGCCTTAAAGGTCTGTCAGCCTCTGAAGTTAACAATGTCTGTTATTTTTGTGATGATGTTGGTCAATGAATCTCTAGCAATACTGTGTACAGGAGTTTCATTTGATTTGCCCAATGCCATGATTAATCCTTTAAGAATATTGTATGATGTCTTGGTTTATTAAATCTTTTGGACTAACTTGCAAATTTGGTTGCATAAAAGTAGGTCCTTAAATATGTATTTAGATACTTACATACTAACTTAGTTACTTGCTTTCATGTGTATGGATTAAATCAGTACTTATGATAGCGGCCAGAATACAGATCAGTGCTTAATTGTAGACACAGAAATTTGAAGATTTGGCATTTATTCTGTTTTGGATGGAGAAAATTAATTGTTGGTAAATTATGTGTAATAATTAAGATAACCTGGTTTTGTAAATATATCTATACAGAAGGAAAAGTTACTATACAGTTGAGTTTTTAAAATATGTACACAATAGGTTTAATTTTCAAATAATTTGAAGCCTTGATCGGTAGCCTAATTTGTAAATACAATATATTGCATGCAAGTGTGAAAAATGGATAGTATCCTCAAATGACATTAATAATTGCATTTCTAAAGGTTGTTTTTCCTGGTAATTACATTATTCGTATTCAGTTACTTAAAGTTTCTAGTCTGTATTGTGTATTTGTATAGTATAGCAGTAGATTATGCTGCAGTTCATCTTTTTGAGAACTACTGTTTAATGTAATATTTTCTGAAGTAACTATCAAGTCGGCAGAGGTTTTGAAAATGTGAACGGTGTGTGTGTCTCTGAGGGAGAGAGAAAGAGATTGGGAGAGATCATAATGAAATGAGCATGGGAATAACAGTTCCTGTTTCTGCAAGGCCCATGATCAAAATGGGCAGGCAGAATGGGGTTCTGTGTGACTGTACATGACGTTAGAAAGGAGTGGGGGCTTAATTAATTATGCAAAATTAGCCAAGTTGAGTAGAAATGGTGTCCCCTAGCCTCTGTCAGAAGCTGGGAATGGGTAACAGAGGTGGGATCTCATGATGATTACTTGTTCTGCTCATTCCTTCTGGAGCACCTGACGTTGACCACTGTCGGAAGACAGGATACTGTACTAGATGAACTTTTGGTCTGAACCAGTATGGCCATTCTTATGTCATGTGAGAGAGAGAGAGATGGAAATCATTGTTTCTAGCCCTAAACAGACATGCAATACTGGATATTAAACGTGCCACAGTCCTTCAGACCAGTGTAACTTTAAAGGGAATGTTGGTGTTCAGGGGAAAGGGAAACTAATCTTGCACAGCAATTTGAAGTTATAAGTAGTCTTACAGCAGCAGATTGCTTAATGCACAAAATGCAGGTGAAAGACCCAGTGGTACAAAATTAATGCAATTCATTGTGTAGCTACAGAAATTGTTATTAATCTGATTGATCTTTGGCCCCCAATATTAATATTACATATGTTGTTGGTACCACAGAGAATTTTCAAGTTACAAGAATATTTGTGAAAAAAAAAATTACATTTGAAATGGAGTTGTTTAAAATGGTGACTGTTTTACCTAGCTGTGAGGCTGGAAAACTAATATTTTATAACTCCTATTTTTATATTTAAATGTATGGGTTTTTTTTAAAGTAGCGAAGTAGCGATTTTGTCTCTATGTCAGGAGAAGTTATATTTAGGGGGAGTGTTTTTGTTTTTGAGGATTCTGAGGGGGAGAAGGGAATATTAAATTTTAGCTTAGATTAGAAGCTAAAATGCCAGAAATCATGATAAGCAGCTTTTAGATAGCATCTTTCATGTGCAGGGCTCGACAAACCGCTGTTTCTACTCACCCGTGGCGAGTAGATTTCAGCCGGTCGCTCTGTGCGCCCCATTCACCGGCGCTATGCGCAGTGCTGTTCTGGCGTATGCACGGTGCGGGGCTGGCGAGTAGCTCTCGCTGCAATTTTTCGAGCCCTGTTCATGTGTTCATGTGTATACGTTAGCTCACCAACTCATTAGTTCTTAGACTTCTTTCTTCTGTTTGCTGGAATACAGCCCCAAACAACTTATCTCTTGTGACCAGAAGTTTTTGTTCATGCCCCTCAAATGAAGTGTAGCCTGGGAAGAAGCTCTAGTAAAATTTGTATGGGTAAGGCTCGCCAGTCTGACCAAAATTCTAAATTCATCCCCTCTGTCCCAAGTTACAATGGGGTGGAACCATAAGATTCCCTCTCGGGAGCATCCGCATGCAATTGCCAGCAACTACACTTTAATTCAGGAAATGAAATAGAAAACGATTTTATTGCAAAGGGAACACAGTGATAACAACCACAATGAATATGGCCGTCAGGACACAGATTAACTGGATACTTTCCCCAGATGGCATTAACAAAATCAAACTAAAACTGTCTAGGTATACAGAAATTAATCATTTAGCAATAACTCATACCCACAAGATCTTAATGCCCCCGAGGCAGGCCATGTAGGGCCAGCCTCCCTTCGCCTGAAAGGCCTTGGTGCAGGTGGCGTGTAAGATATCTAAAGCAAGTTTATACAAAATTAAAGAAGCAAGAAAAAAATACAAAGATAAATTAAAGATAAGTATAAGGTTTCTGACCTCACAAGCACTCCGGAGTGGGCCCTGTCAGCAACGGCTGAAGCAGCAGCCCTGATCTCCCAAATTCCTAGGCCTAAATACCCTTTTTGGCACCAAAATGTTCTGGATGTTCATCCCCTTGCCCATAGTTGGGCTTGGTACCTTAAGATTTTTGTGGGTGCTATCTCTAATTGAAGAAAATACAGGGGAATTCATAAATATTCATCAGACATGACTGACACTTTCTTGGGCTCTATCCCAGGATTGCTTAAGAAAAGGCGGCAAATTGCAGTTTTGACCAGGAAATCTGGCATCTGATTTTATACGGAACCAGTTAATACTACTTGGCAGATTTTGCTGTTGGTTCCGATCAAAATTAAGAAATAACCTGTCACACCAACCGCAAAATCTCTTGCCTAACACATCTCCTGGGAAATAACAGAAAAATAAATCTGAACTTGTAACCAGATATATATTTTTCTCAAGCTGATTCATACAGAGAAAATTAACTCTGTAGGCTCCTTGCATTGCTAGCCTATTTAAATCTATATAAAATCCAAAATAAAATAGGACGGGTGTAATTTAGCAGGCTACATGAGTAAAGATTCAGTGGCTAGACTTTGGAGGTAGACACATTAGAACCTATAAGAACAGCCACACTGTGTCAGAACAAAGGTCCATCTAGCCCAGTATCCTGTCTTCTTGACAGGTGCTCCAGAGGGAATGAACAGAACAGAATATCAAGTGATCCATTCCTTATCACTCATTTCCAGCTTCTGACAAACAGAGGCTAGGAAACCGATCACTATCCATCTTGGCTAATAGCCATTGACAGTTCTTTAGACTAGTTTATTTGTTCTGGTGTTGTAAACTTGTTACTTAAGGTTAAAATTGCTCTGTGTGTTGATAATATAAACAAGTATATTTGTGGTACTATTGGTATAAATGCATGTACAGAAATAATGTGTAAGGGCAGGTCTACACAGTTTACGGTACAAAATTACAGCTAAGTAAATAACGTAGCTAGATTTAACCTACCTTAAGTCAAGCTTTGTCACCATCCGCACAGCAGGAGTTGGATGGGAGGAATGCTCTCCTTGACTTCGCTTACTCCTCTCAATAGTGAGAAGTACCAGCACCAGTGGGGTGGTGTCCTCAGCGTTTGATTTAGTGGGTCCATACTAGACCTGCTAAATCGAACGTTGGAAGATTGACTGCTGAAGCATTGATCTTCCCGTAAGCATAGACGTGCCCAAACCTAATTTGTGCTAATATTTATACTTATTTCCTGAGACAGAGTTTTTGTGCCTAATATGATAAGTAGAAATACTCTGAATTTGGTGAATTATTTAATATGGATTCACAGGTCATTAAACAATCGAGAGAAGCTAGATCCTGTATATTAGCCAAGAATATGTTCATTGTAGTCCATGTATACTCTAGTCCAGTGTTATTCTATTGGCTTCTTACAGACAAATGATTTTCACTAACTTGAGTCACTTTTCTATAAATGTGATGATGTGAATAATGATTTTGAATAATGTGATGATGAATCTCTTTTTGGGGGGGAGGACGGGCTCTCAAAAATCTACAGAGAAATACATTTTATCCTATCACTTCAGAAAACACAATTTCAGTAACAAATGTGTTCTAAACACATTGTTGCTTTTAGTCTAGAAGGTTATTCCTTAAAAAGCAGTTTTCTGCAAGTGAAATGGGTCATTCACAATGACGGTGGTTTCATACAAGGTTCAGAGACACATACATAAATAGAACCATATTCTGTAGAATTGTATCTCTGTAAAAAAGCAACGATGTGAAGTGAGTGAATCAAATACAGTTGGTCCGCATTACTGAACAGCAGTGCAAATGCTAATGAAACTGATTTCATTGTGAGAGATCTAATTTATGGGTGAGTTAAAGGCTTGTCTAAGTTTGAAATTACTAATTTTAGTTATGGCACAGGGCTTCTTTTTTACTGTCATGTATGCATTGACATTGCTGTGGTAACCCTGAGGGTCTGATGGAATACCCTCCATCTCTTTTCACAGAGGGCGATGAGACAGGAGTGATGGATAGTCTGCTGGAGGCCTTGCAGTCAGGTGCTGCTTTCCGAGACCGGAGAAAACGGACACCAAGGCCTAAAGGTGAGTATTATACCTGTTCATGTTACTTTCTAAGGAATTATGACATAAAAAGACATTTTTGCTTAAAAAATGTATCATGAGTACACTGTGCTGCAGGCTAGAACTCCTTAGAGTCCTGGTAGCATGCACAATCCTCTCCTTGCAATGACACATTTCACAGAGATGCTCATTCCAGTTGGCTGATGTCAGTACCACTTTGCAAATCAATGTACTGAACTTAACATAGCCTGATTGTTACGACAAGACTCGTCTATAGAAACATATGCACCTTATCTCTTTTGGGTTTACAGTAGCATAATTAAATGGGAAGAAAAAAGTCATAACGTTCTCCATTGAGTCAAATGTTTTACTAGTATTTAACACTGCTTTAAAAACATCTAGTTGTCAATATGGCTACACCCCTGAAAGCTAATAGATGATTATATTAAGTTTGTTTTGTTCTCTTGCTTTTCCAGATGTACTGCAAAATCTCAGCCCAGCCACTCAGAGGCCAGTTCTGAAAGCTTGTAACCATGGTAATAAACCATATTCATAAATTGCATGTTCTTCTTATCTCAGCTTATCCTGTTGATCTATGTTGTCTGAAGACTGCTGTGATAGTCTCCACTTTCTCTATCATTGGAATAGTGGAATAAAGTATTGAGGCCTAGTTGTTAAAGATTAACTACCTCTCATATGTTGCATCCTTAAATTATCTTTTGGGGGTACTTTGCTGAGCTAATCTAGCCTTTGCTGAGTTTTCTTTTTTCTTTTTAATTTTAGTTTTGTTTGCAGAAGTAGCATTGTAATAACCATAGAAAAGTGTTAGTTTGCACCCCCAGCATCCCAGGATTATGATCTCTGTTAGTAGAAAAAAAACATCAAGGCATATATTTTAACTACTGCAAAATATTTATAATGTTGAATTAGAAATTCATTGGCATTTACTGCATTATTTTTCATTTGTCATATTTTTCGTGATAAGTTGAACTATAGCTGGAGTTGCAAAGTTTCAGCAGGGAGTATCATACATTAGTACTATGTATTAATACAGTAGCATGAGTGATGTTGCGTTGGTATGATGAGAGCAAGTTAACAAACCATTTCACGGAAGATTTTATGATCAAATACTGTTTCTAATTTTGGCCCTAATCTTACAAGCCCTGAAATTGCATACATGCATAGTCTTGTGGGGCTTATTGGGAATATTCACATGATAAATTTAAGATTAGCATCAAAGCCTTTGTTTCTAATGTGTACAGTTGTATGTTAGATAACCTACATCATAGTGTTAGTGTGTTGTTGTTATGGACAGTAAGACCAGAGTCTCCTGTGTTCAGTCACTAAACACTAGTCCTCTCAAGATGAAGTTGGCATACTTAGTATCCATTTGGAAGTACATTTTTCAAGAAAAGTTGTTCAAATTTGTCTTTCCTACTTTTGAATTAGTAAAATGTTTGTCGCATTTTAGTAAACAAATAGTTTAAAACATAACTGATAAAGGAGATGCTATTAGTGCGTATGTAGGTTTATTTATTCTGCCTGATTAGTTAGTTAAATGTTTTTGGCTTTTTGGTTTATTCTCAAATAGTTACAATAGAAAAGGACATAGTGAACATGCAGAATATAGATTTTGTTTATAGCATTGCTGAAGTAACATGTTGAGTATCAATTACAAAATTATTACTGTTGACATACATTTGTTTTTTTTTAAATAAAAGTATTAGAGCCTAAGCTTTCGTTAGCTACATTTTACTTCCTCAGTTGCTGAAGAGAAAAAGAAATAGAGAGAAAAAATGATACAGGGATGATTAATTTGTTTATATCAGTGTTCAATTATGTATATGTTCAATGTTGCTTTTTTTTTTTTTTAAACCAAATCTGAAAACTGTCAGTATAGTATCGTTTCCCAATTGTAAGATTTTTGCAAATATGCAAGGTGGGTTTTTTTGTTTAAAGAAAAACATGAAAGCTTTAAATTCTTTAGCAGCCTTAGTCTGATATAGGAGTCTGATAAGTACAATAAGCAGGTACAGTTGTACCTCCCTGGTCCAGCACCCTCTGGACTGTTCAGGTCCCGAGTAAGGGAGTTTGCCAGACCAAGGGAGGTCAGGTTTCTGGATTCTCCTGGGGCTCCCCTCCTGACCGCCACCCTGGCCAGTCTGTTGCCTCCCGCCCCTCTCCCTGCTCTACTACCTCTAGCTCTGCTTGCAGAGCTCTGCTGGCTGCCTGGCTGACGTGGGGCAGCAGCCACTCGTGGGACTCTGTTCCTGTCCGCATACCCCACACAAGCTGGCAGCCATTCCTGGGGTTTTGATCCCAGCTGCCCGGCCCTGTGCAGGGTGGCAGGTGCTACCAGATGCCAGACCCTACTTCCAGCTCCGCGACCCCACTCCCGGCCCCATGGGTTGCCAGATCACTGGCCACAGTACTCCCTCAAAGCTGTGCAGCAGCTCAGCTTCACAGGTGATTGATCAGCCCCTCTTACTGGGCAAGGCTGATCAATCACCTGTGAAACTGAGCTGCGGCACAACTTGGAGGAAACACGGACTGGCCAGGCTCTGTTCCTGGCTGCTGGCCCAGTAGACGAACTCTGCTCCAGCTGCTCTCAACCTCTGTCACTAGGGCTCTCTGGTCCAGCAACATCCATGGTCTTAACAGACCACAGAAGTTGCCAGACCAAAGAGTACTGGACTAGAGAGTTTCAGCCTATAGGATGTAGCCCATGACTCAGTTTGATACTAGGCTTTAATATTTTGGTGTGAGAAAACACTTAATACTTAATGTTTAATCTTCAGTTTTATCTTTCTCTTGTAATTGCTTTCGCACTGGAGATCTTGAAAGAAATTCAGGTTTTAAAATGTTGTTCTCATTCAAGAGATGGCCTGTGGGTGCTCCGCTCCAGGTCAAGGTGCACCCCTGCACCTTCGATCAGAGATTTTTCACCACAGTTCCCCAATAAGCCATGTATGAAAGTGCCTTCCTCACAAGTGGTCAGTGTTTGAGTAATGTATGCAAGACCTGGATTCCTCAATTCTTTTTCTACTGTTCTTTGGATTGAGACAAAGCTCAGCAGTCCCACTATTTTTCACTCTCCATTACTTGATTTCCTTGCAGTTCTAATTCATAGTTAGTCTTTTTCTCATTTTTAGATTAGCTTCAGTAATTTTTTACATTTAAAAAAACCCACGTTATTCTTTACCTCAGCTTACATGCCTTTCCTTTCAGATTTCAAGAGATAATGTCTGTCAGAGATGCCATCAAGATCCAGTCACAGTGTGTAAACTGTTCGGTGGAATCCCACGTACTGCAAAAGTGCACCCACTGTAGGAAGCTCAAATTTAAGATTCCACAAAGACAGAGACCTGAGATTGAAACAATTTTTCCTAGACCTCTGTCTGACCCAGTCCAACATCCTTCCTCACTACAGAACTCTCCTCACACATCTTCAGAATGCAATAATAATAATAATGGGGGGAAATGGTTGGCTTTCTCTCCTAGGCACATCTGCCACCTGAACCCCCGGCACCACAGACTCATCCTGCTTTCCCTGCATCAGCATTGCCTGTATACACTGTCCCATTTGCCTTCATTGCAGGGATGAGGAACCTCAGTCCTGGGGGATGTGGCCCCTAGCTTGCCTGGATCCAGCCTTGTCCGAGCCTCGCCAGCACTGGGGAGCCCACACTGGCACTCTGGCATCACCCCCACTTCTCACTTGTGTGCGGCCCCTGACTGATATTTCTGTGGTCAGTGGTCCCTGATCTAAAACCCCTTCCTTAGTGCTTCATCACATGACATGGGAAGGTGCAGCGCTGCCTCAGTTTCTTCACTTGACTGTGTATCATGATCCTGAATCTCCTCTGCTGGGTACTGACCCATCACCAGGACTTTCGGCACCCACCTGCCACTGTCTCCTAGCCCTTCTTAAGCAAGGAGGACAACGATATTAGAATCGTGTCTCCACACCATTCTTCCCCAGTTCAGACACCTGTTACTGTGTAATATAGTAGATCACTGTCCTCATATTCCAGGGAATATTATCCCCGGTATAATCACCACTAAATGGGACCACTCATGTTCTTTCCCAACATACTAGGGTCCATGGGATACTATAAAAGACAGTCTAGTACTTTTTATGTTCCCTTCAAGGAATATATCAGATCTTCCCCACCAACTTTTCATACTGATTCTGAGCTAAGATCTGACCCAGCTGTTCAGCAGGGGAAGTCCCATCTGATACCTCTCCTACTGCCAAATACTTATCATAAGAACATAAGAATGGCCATACTGGGTCAGACAAAAGATCCATCTAGCTCAGTAGCCTGTCTGACAACAACGGCCAATACCAGATGCCCCAGAGGGAGGGAACACAACAGGTAATCATTACGTGATCCCTCTCCAGTCATCCATTTCCAGACAAAAAGAGGCTAGGGACACCATTCTACTCATCCTGGTTAATAGACATTGATGGATCTTACCTCCATGAATCTATCTAACTCTTTTTTTGGAACCCTGTTAAAGTCCTAGCCGTCACAACATCCTCTGACAAGGAGTTCCACAGGTTGACTGTGTGCTGAGTGAAGACAAACTTCCTTTTAAACCTGCTGCCTATTAATTTCATTTGGTGACTCCTAGTTCTTATATGGTGGGATTAAGTAAATAACTTTTCCTTATTCACTTTTTCTACACCTGTCATGATTTTATAGACCTCTGTCATATCCCCCCATGTCTCCTGCTTTCTAAGCTGAAAAGTCCAAGTCTTTTTAATCTCTATTCATATGGACCCATTCCAAAACCCTAATAATTTTTGTTGACTTTCTCTGAACCTTTTTTTTTTTTTTTTTTTAGATGAGGCGACCGCGTCTGTACACAGTATTCAAGATGTAGGTGTACCATGGTTTTATATAGAGGCAATAACAGATTCTCCTTCTTATTTGCTATCCCTTTTTTAGTGATTCCTAACATTCTGTTTGCTTTTTTGACTGCGGCTCCACATTGAGTGGATGTTTTCAGAGACCTATCCACAGTGACTCCAAGATCTCTCTCTTGGGTAGTTGTAGCTAAATTAGTCTCCATCACATTGTATGTTTCTTTATTAACACAGGAGGCTATTAAGCCCCCAACCCCTACAACTACTGATGAGTTCACACATTTCCAGAACTTGTTTAAAAGAGTAGCCGAGGAGCTCAAGATTACTTTTGAAGAAATGGCTGAAACTCAGCTTGAGCTCACTGATATATTAGAAGCAATCACCTCTTTCAAAATAGAGCTGATAATCAATGGGCCCATCATGAAATCAGCTAAAGCCATTTGTCAGACTCTGATCACAATACTTCCCATGAGCAAGAAAGCAGACTGCAAATATTTGTCCAATTGTCCCATCTAATGGTTCCAAGTTTGTATTTACACATCCAGTCCCCAATTTGTTAGTTCTGGAGGCAGCAAATCAGAAAAATAAACAGTTACATTTCCAGGCCTCCCCATCTGATAAGGAAAATAAGAGAAGAGACTTATTTGTTTGCAAAGTGTATTTCTCTTGGAGCATACAATTTAGAATGGTGAACTACATGGTGTTCTGAACTAAGTATGACTACAGAAACTATGCTACGGAATTTATTGATCGTATTTTCAAAGACCAACGACAACTTAGGGCAATTGTCTCAGAAGGATAGTTGATCTTCCATACAGCTCTTCAGACTGCCCTAGATGCTGCAAACATGGCTGCCAGATCTGTCATCACAGGTGTCATTGTGTGGCATGCGTCCTGGTTTGCTTCTTCCTACTTCCCATGGGAAATAGCACAGCCGAGGATCTTTCTTTTGATGGGGACAAACTGTTTCCAGCAAACTCAAATGATGTCCTCCATATCATGAAGGACTCATGTGCCACACTCACATCTCTCGGTGTTCATACAACTACTACAAGAAAGAAACAACATAGATACTAGGGATGTCAATGTGTAGTTGACAATTAATAGATAAATCTGCAGTGGAGCACTCATCGGGACACTCACCTTGAAGAAAGTCAGTTACTGCACAGAGTGAGTAACCTCCTTTTTTCTTGAAGAAAAAAAAAAAAAAAAAAAGGTCTGGTAGCACTTTATAGGCTAATAAAATGTGTAGATGGTATGAACTTTCGTGGGCACAGCCCACTTCTTCAGATGACTGGAGTTATGAGTAGGGGATATGAAAACTCGAAATAAATAGGAGAGGGGGGAGAAAAAGAAAAAAAGGAAAAAGGAAGGGGGGTGGTGTGAGACAGGGCATAATTAAGTATCTGGAGAATGGGTACTTGAACCTAAGCAGATCAAAGTAAATAGATAGATGCTTTAGGTGCATGCGCTCTGACATACACAGTTGCTGGAGATTTTTACCTTAGTGGTTTGTGGAGATCACACTGTGGTGCCCCCTGGAAGGATGCTCCCATGCAGTTGTACATTAGGCGTCACCAATTATCCGTGCATAGCAAGAGTAGCAGTGTCTTCTCATCTTCAATAGATCTCACAAATAGTTTGTTGATAGTGTTAATAATTAGTTCTTAAGTATAGTTGTTAGTAGTAGCTAGCAGCTGGGTCTTTGCCCCAGACAGGGCCTGCCCCACTTGCCTGGCTTCAAGTCATGTTCAGCATTCAGCAGGCCAATGCCTATTAGTGATCTGCACAACAATTTTCTGAGGTTTCTGCGGGAGAGCTACAGGAAGGACAAGTGTAGTATGTGTAAAAACTTTCACCCTCACACTCAGAAAAATGGGTGTGAAAAAAGAGCCCACTTGAGGACTCTCCAAATGGTGCTCTCTGTTCTGTGCCAGAATCATCTATGACTGACCCTTTGCCCTATGGATTGTCCTCGGTGCAAAGTGCTCCACCAGCACTGGACTTGACCCAGCACTATTCCTTCTCATTGGTGCCCAGGAAGTAGAGCCCTTCATCACTGAAGTTGTAAGGGCCTATGGGCAGAGGACTTTTTATCAGGCCATGTGTCCTTCTTGGGGCTCTAAGGGGATACCTCTGTAGTCAGAACCTCAAGCGAAGCCAGTAGTAAGGGCCTCCAGAATGCAGTGGGGCCTCCAACGCACAAAGTGGTTCCAGCATTTAAAGACCAAAGCCAACTGGCCCCGCAGGTGCTGCACCAGGGACTGAGGTGGCTCCGTTTCCAGCACTACAGACTAAGCCCACTGGAGAGCAGCAGCATATACTGGCAAAACACCATCAGTTACTGGACCACAGGCACAGGTGTTCTTCGCTGCCACCTTAGTCCCCAGCAGCACTACCCAGCTCACTGGCCTGAAAGCCTAGGTCCCCATCAAAGTCCCTACTGACCACAGGTGGGACTGCTGAGTCATGGCACCATTTCCTGTACCATTGGTACCAGTCAGTGTCCAGCCACAGATGGCCCATGTTCTGGTCACCCTCCCCTCCAGTGGTCTCCTGAATATCAATCACCACCCCAGAGAGATCATTTGGGATTTTGGCTTTGTTGTCATTTGCACCCCCCCCCCCCAGTACTATTCCTCGGGCAGGCAGCACTATTCACCCCATCACTCACCCACCAGCGTCTGTAGACGGATCCCAGCCTTAATGGCCCTGAGGCAGTGCGTTACATCCAGCACCAAGGGAGACCCCCCCCCCCTCCAAGGAAGAAAGGGACAACACTGTCCTGCAGGTCAAGGCAGTGGCCAGATCATTCCTTACCAATAGTCACCTGGATAATTTTAAGTAGCACTAGCCTCTCCTTAAATGGGTGGCAGAGAACCTGGGCTTTCAAAATTTAAGAGGTGGTGGAAGAAACAGACAAATCTTCAGTGTCACCTTGGTCGCCACACTAGCACAGATTGCATTGCAAGTCCACCCAGAAGTGCTAAAACTAGTCAAAGCATGTGTGGCAAACCCCCTCTTCTACTCTGCCTACTTTTCAAAAAGCAGAAAAGAAATGCTCCATCCCTGCAAAAGGCTTTGAGTATTTGAATACTCACCCCACTGTAGCATCTCTCATCTATGGGTACCATTTAAGGGGTGTTGTGGAGAATGTACTCCTCCCTTCCCCAAATTTTGTCGTAGGGATTTACTCACCCTAGCCCTAGATAGAGCTCTAAACTGCAACATAGCCTTAGAGTTATATGTGATGAATTGGGAAATTTTTGAAGTGGCCCTGGGCTGCCCCAGAAGGGGCGCGGCCTAAAGCAGAAGGGGCGGGGCCAGGATGTTTCTGGACTTCCCCACCCACAGACCATGATTGGTCTGGGATAGAGGGAGCTCCTTTGCCCCCCCTTCCCACTAGGCACCTGTGCCCCTAGCAGGGCGGGAAGAAGCTTCACATGCTCCCTCACCCCCAGGCCAATCAGGGCCTGGGGGCGCGGGAGCATGCAAAGCCTCCTCCTGCCTGCAAGGAACGTGTGGCACTTTGAAGTGCAGCGTACTCCTCGCAGGGCCAGGGTAAGGAGAAGGAAGTTTCGTGTGGCTCCCCCATTCCCAGGCCCTGATTGGCCTGGGGGCAGGAGGAGCGCGTGAAGCCTACTCCCACCCTATACCCTACCTGTGAGGAGCATGCATCACTTCAAAGTGCCACACGCTCCTCGCAGAGAGGGAGGAGGCTTTGCGCGCTCCCCTGCCCCCAGGCCAATCAGGGCCTGGGGACGGGGAGCTGCGCGAAACTTCCTTCACCCTGCCCCCACCCTGTGTAAGCGTACAGCACTTTGAAGTACCATGCACTTCTCGCAGGGCGGGGGGGGGAGAGTGGAGGAGACTTTGCGCACTCAGGGTTTGGGGACGGGGGAGCGTGTGATATCTCCTCCCGCCCTGCGAGCAGCGCATAGCACTTCAAAGCGTTGCCTCCTCCTGGCAGGCTGGGAGGAAGCTTCACACACTTCCCCGCCCCTAGGTCTTAATTGGACTGGGAGCGGGGGAGCAGCAGGGCCTCCACGGGCTGGATCAACCCACTCAACGGGCTGGATCTGGCCCGTAGAGGCCTTTTTGCCCACCCCTGATCTGGATAGTGCTTGGTTTTGCCGTGAGGGCAGGGGACTGGACTCAATGACCTCTGGAGGTCCCTTCCAGTTCTAATATTCTATGATTCTATGATAAGCATTTCAACATACCTTACACGCAAACTTTCAAAATTATCAAATACTTCATTTACTAGGACATGTGAATAATGATATACTCTCACTGATAACTCTAGTAATTGCAGCTCTCACCCCATTCACTACAAAGATACCCAAGTTGTATTCTTGACATGAATGCTTGTTTATACTTTGATTTCTCCCAAATGTCCAGTACTAACTCAGTGTTATTTCCAAGGACACCTGACTAAATATTTTACAATATAACTGAAAGACAGCAGCTACATTTCCATTTTGACTTTTCTTTTTATGTACCATAATAGATAGTTTTTCAACTTAGGAGCTGTCCTTTCCAGGTTCTCAAGTTCTGCAGCAAGATACTTTGCTCTTTCTGTCTGCTTTCTCTACAGCCCCCTGAGGTACTTTCCACTGGAAAGATAGGGCTTCCCAAAAATCTCTCACAAGGTGTCATTGATAATTTTAGTTCCAGCAACCTAATGTTATGTAGAGGTTGCACTATAGTGAATAGTGCCCTAAGGCTGACGTTGCAGACACATTTTTGTTTCACCAATGTATTCTTTTCTATCCCTAAATGGATTATCTTTTACAAAAGTGACACACACTTGTTTTCGTTTCAAAATATGGCCCATTTTTTTGTTCAAAATTAGTGATTTTTTTGAAAATAGATTTTGCTTGCAATATCTCTCTCAATTTATATTTTTTTCCTGGCTCTTTTATTCCAGTCATCTGAAACATTGTTTCAGTGAAGCAAAGCTTTATTCTGGGAAAGCACCGTAAGCCTCTAAAACAGGAGTAAGCAACCTTTGGCACGTGGCCCATCAGGGAAATCTGCTGGCAAGGCAGTAAGACATTCTGTCCACAGAGGGCTTTCCACAGACAGTCTCCCTTCCTCCCCCTCCTCCCCCGCTTCTCCCCTCGCTGCCCAGCTCCCATTGGATGGGAATGGCAAATTGCAGCCACTGGGAATTGTGGAGGGCTGTGCGTATGCAGACAGTCAATGTAAACAAAATATCTTACAACTTTCCTGTGGATTACCCTGGTGGGCCTCATGCCGAATCATCAGATACAACAAATGCAACATGGTATACATACCTTTCCCATAATTTACTTTTGACCACTTGCTGCCACAGAGGTCATTGTGCTTCCAAAAGAATTCCAGGTTTCAATTCAGCACCAGCTAGCATCCAGGAGAGAAGCTACCAGAACAGTGGAGTCCTAAAATGACATCTGCAAGGAATGGTTATGGGAAGCAGGCCAGAAAAGCCTATTGGAAGTTTAGAAATAAAGAAACAATATTCATTACTTATTATAATTCCCTGAAGCATGCTAGGCGTACAAATAAAATAATACAATCAGGAGGCCCACTATTTGTCTTAAAGGTAGAGTTACTTTCTGATGATGGTCTTGGCACAGCAGTTTCCAACCTTATAAATTGTTTGGAAATCCATTTGGGGTCAGAGATTTATATCAATTCCCTTCCTAGCTGAGCCTTTGCTGATTTCTAGTATCTGAGCAAGTAGAGGGAAGAACGGTGTCAGTAGTACTGCTATGCCATGACACCCCTTCTGCATTCAGAAAGTCTTTTTTTTTCTAATTTAAATCCATGACAGAAAAAATAATTTGCACTCTTATCAGTTATAAAGTTTGTGCTGGTTAGGACTGTATAAAGTTGCTGATGTCTAAGGCTGATCTGAATAGAATCTTAACAGTTTAAAATGCTGGGAAGAGCAGATTTCCTTATGTATTTGGAGATTAACTTACAATCTGTTTAAATTTGAGACTATTGTGAGTGGGAAAAGTAATAATAAAACGCAAGGAAAACAGCAGTTTGGCTGATCTTAAAGTGATTGTAGTGGCTGAAATAAACATCTCTTTTGTAATAACTAATCTGTGTGAATACCAGCATAGACTAAAGTCCTCACTTGCAAAAAGAGGTACAACTTTCATTCCTGTATTGCAATGACTCTCCTTCAATACTAGGGATTTAAAATCAGTTCCCAGCCCCAACTGGAGCAGCCTCTGCTGATGGGATGTCCAGGCCCACTGTGGACAGAGGATGCTCTGGACGATGGTGTAGCCTCTGGCTGTGGGGCATCCAAGCCCTCTGTGGACAAAGGTTTCCCTGGAGGATGGAGCAGCTTCTGCCCACGAGGTGCCCTGGGCCGCCATGGAGAAAGGCTTCTCTGGATGCTGGCATAGCACCTATCCACAGAGTGCCTGGGTCCGCTGCTGACAGAAGTTGCTCCAGCCCCCACTGGTTTCTGGTTATTCAATTAACCTTTCCCATACCTACTTTACACTAAGTACTATTACTTGACTATTCTTGCTGCTTTCCTGTGAAACAGTAAAAAGTAGACTCATGTATGCCTCATACTAAATCCAGTTTTTTAAACCCCTTAATTAAATAAAATTCTTGTCGAGCTATGTCATTCTGGTCCTAATTAAATAAGTGAAAACCTTTTTTAGGTCACTTGATTCTTCTGAGTTCTTATTATCTATAGGAGAACTGTCACTTGAGGGTCAAATTAACGCTTTTTCTACCAGATCAGTAACAGAAATGATAGGCTAAGGTCAGGCTTGCTTCTTGAGACCTCCAGTTCAGATACTTAGAACATATTATTTAATTTCAACATTACTGTCTCTGTTTTCAGTCATGTGCAAGAGGCTTCATCCTGTAGCATTGTCATTTAACTGAAAGTCCAACTTTACTTTCATTTCATTATTTTGATCTTAGTATACGTCATTTATTCTAATATTTTTCATATAATTATGTGTGATAACAGCATGCATTCAGCAGTAGTTATTCACACATACGACTATAAGAATGTCCATAGTGAGTCAGACCGAAGGTCCATCTAGCCCAGGATCTTGTCTTCCGACAGTGGCCAATGATTCAAGGGAATCAACAGAACAGGTAATTATTAAATGATCCATTTTCTCTCCATTCTCGGTTTCTGGCAAACAGAGGCTATAGACTCCTGAAACTTGTGAAGGCAGCTGCCAGAACGAGGGATCTTCCCTTCCTATTTTTTGCTGCTTTAATTCACTGCAGAAGATACAATCTGCATTTGGACCTCGTACAAGGCAGTCATTATATGAAAGGTATTTGCAGATTGCCTACACTTTCCTGGGCAGGAATACTCTAAAAAAACTCTGCTGTTTGAACCCCTGAGAAATAAAGTCAATAAGGATTTTATCTTTTAAGATTTCATTCTAGAGGCTCTTTACCTAGCCAAAAGAGTTTAGGCAGTGCAGGCTCTGGTTTTTAGGGGGAAATTTTATAAGATTTCTGCAAAATGGGTAGTTCTCAGTTGTGCCACTGTAGAGACCAAAAGGCAGGCATTCCGTTTATTTGAGCTATGCCGCGGTCTCCGACTGAATTTACCTCAGGGCCAGTGCCAGTCCTCAAATCCTCCTAGTGGGCCAGCGGACACCTCTTTCTGGCAGCCATACCAGATGTTTCTTAGTGTTTCTCAGCCCCTCCTGCTGGCTCATGTGCTCCCCACCCATACGTGTCCTTCAGTCCTACCTGTTGCTCCCAGGAAATGAAAAACCCACTGGTGATCTCTGCCACCGTCACCACCAGTGAAGCAGAACTAGAGTGACTGCCTGCTGCTAGCTCTGCGCTGCTGCCAGCACATCCCTGTGGCCTAGGGGAGGTGTGTGTGCAGGTGTAAGATGTGAAACTATTAACTCATTTTGTGAAACTAACTAGGAACATCACTACCTGATGCCTCATGCCTGCTATCCGCTGTGATCTCTCTATGATTTAGTAGATTATAGTTGTGTGGTGCATGATATTAGAAGAAAATACCAGCCTTTTTTTTTTTTAAAGGAAGACTTTATGGCTCATGGTTTGTTGAGTAAAGAAAGAAAATGTATCCTGAGTTCAGCCAAAGACCTAAGACACCAGATGCCAAATAAAAAGATCCCCATGTATAATTTTCTGATTTCAAGACGCTATTCTCTTTTTGAGGGTGGAGGGGCTAATTCATGAGATTTGAGTGTTTGGGATTGACAGTACAATACATAGAATCATAGAATACTAGGACTGGAAGGGACCTCGAGAGGTCATCGAGTCCAGTCCCCTGCCTTCATGGCAGGACCAAATACTGTCTAGACCATCCCTGATAGACATTTATCTAACCTACTCTTAAATATCTCCAGAGATGGAGATTCCACATCCTCCCTACGCAATTTATTCCAGTGTTTGACTACCCTGACAGTTAGGAACTTTTTCCTAATGTCCAACCTAAACCTCCCTTGCTGCAGTTTAAGCCCATTGCTTCTTGATCTATTCTCAGAGGCCAAGATGAACAAGTTTTCTCCCTCTTCCTTATGATACCCTTTTAGATATCTGAAAACTGCTATCATGTCCCCCCCCTCAATCTTTTCTCTTTTCTAAACTAAACAAACCCAACCAATTCCTTCAGTCTTCCCTCATAGGTCATGTTCTCTAGACCTTTAATCATTCTCGTTGCTCTTCTCTGGACCCTCTCCAATTTCTCCACATCTTTCTTGAAATGCGGTGCCCAGAACTGGACACAATACTCCAACTGAGGCCTAACCAGCGCAGAGTAGAGCGGAAGAATGACTTCTTGTGTCTTGCTCACAACACACCTGTTAATGCATCCAGAATCATGTTTGCTTTCTTTGCAACAGCATCACACTGCTGACTCATATTCAACTTGTGGTCCACTATAACCCCTAGATCCCTTTCTGCCGTACTCCTTCCCAGACAGTCGCTTCCCATTCTGTATGTATGAAACTGATTATTCCTTCCTAAGTGGAGCACTTTGCATTTGTCTTTATTAAACTTCATCCTATTTACCTCAGATTGGTTTGACATGATTTGTTCTTGTTATGCCTTTCCAGCAGGATTGTGAACCATTAATAACTACTCTCTGAGTACGGTTATCCAGCCAGTTATGCACCCACCTTATACTAGCCCCATCTAAGTTGTATTTACCTAGTTTATTGATAAGAATATCATGCGAGACCGTATCAAACGCCTTACTAAAGTCTAGGTATACCACATCCACCGCTTCTCCTTTATCCACAAGACTCATTATCCTATTAAAGAAAGCTATCAGATTGGTTTGACACGATTTGTTCTTTACAAATCCATGCTGGCTGTTCCCCTATCACCTTGCCACTTTCCAAGTGTTTACAGATGATTTCCATAATTACTTGCTCCATTATCTTCCCTGGCACAGAAGTTAAACTAACTGGTCTGTAGTTTCCTGGGTTGTTCTTATTTCCCTTTTTATAAATGGGCACTATATTTGCCCTTTTCCAGTCTTCTGGAATCTCTCCTGTCTCCCATGATTTTCCAAAGATGATAGCTAGAGGCACAGATACCTCCTCTATCAGCTCCTTGAGTATTCTAGGATGCATTTCATCAGGCCCTGGTGACTTACAGACATCTAACTTTTCTAGGTGATTTTTGACTTTTTCTTTTTGTATTTTACCTTCTAAAACTACCCCATTCCCACTAGCATTCACTATGTTAGGCATTCCTTCATCAGACTTCTCGGTGAAGACCGAAACAAAGAAGTCATTGAGCATCTCTGCCATTTCCAAGTTTCCTGTTACTGTTTCTCCCTCCTCACTGACCAGTGGGCCTACCCTCTCCTTGGTCTTCCTCTTGCTTCTAATGTATTTATAAAAGTCTTCTTGTTTCCCTTTATTCCGTAGCTAGTTTGAGCTCATTCTGTGCCTTTTCCTTTCTAATCTTGCCCCTGCATTACTGTGCTGTTTGCGTATATTCATCCTTTGTAATTTGTCCTACTTTCCATTTTTTATATGACTCCTTTTTTTTTTTTTTTTTTTTTAAGATCATGCAAGATCTCGTGGTTAAGCCAAGGCGGTCTTTTGCCATATTTTCTATCTTTCCTACGCAGTGCAATAGCTTGCTTTTGGGCCCTTAATAATGTCCCTTTGAAAAACTGCCAACTCTCTTCAGTTGTTTTTTCCCTCAGTCTTTCCTTCCATAGGATCTTACTTACCAGCTCTCTGAGCTTGCAAAATCTGCCTTCCTGAAATCCATTGTCTCTATTTTGCTGTTCTCCCTTCTACCCTTCCTTAGAATTGTGAACTCTATGATTTCATGATCACTTTCACCCAAGCTGCCTTCCACTTTCAAATTCTCAACCAGTTCCTCCCTATTTGTTAGGATCAAATCTAGAACAGCTTCCCCGGTAGCTTTTCAACCTTCTGAAATAAAAGTTGTCTCCAATGCAGTCCAAGAACTTATTGGATAGTCTGTGCCCTGCAGTGTTATTTTCCCAACATATATCTGGATAGTTGAAGTCCCCCATCACCACCAAATCTTGGGCTTTGGATGATTTTGTTAGTTGTTTAAAAAAAGCCTCATCCACTTCTTCCACCTGGGTAGGTGGCCTGTAGTAGACTCCTAGCAGGACATCACCTTTGTTTTTAATCCCTTTTAGCCTAACATGCAAGTTGTTAGAGTCTACTCCTATGTCCAGTAGCCTAGGCAGAGACTAGGATCCTACTAAATAAAAAATTGAGTACTCAACCTGATAGCACTATATCTTCATGCTAGGATGAAGGGTCCCATATGAGGAGAGGTTAAAGCGACTGGGACTTTTCAGTTTAGAAAAGAGGAGACTGAGGGGGGATATGATAGAGGTGTATAAAATCATGAGTGTTGTGGAGAGGGCCGATAAAGAAAAGTTATTTATTAGTTCCCTAAATAGAAGAACTAGAGGACACCAAATGAAATTAATGGGTAGCAGGTTTAAAACTAATAAAAGAAAGTTCTTCTTCACACAGCGTGTAGTCAGCCTGTGGAACTCCTTGCCAGAGGAGGCTGTGAAGGCTAGGAATATAACAGAGTTTAAAGAGAAGCTAGATAATTTAATGGAGGTTAGGTCCATAAAGGCTATTAGCCAGGGGATAAAATGGTGTCCTTGGCCTCTGTTTGACAGAGGCTGGAGAGGATGGCAGGAGACAAATCGCTTGATCATTGTCTTGGTCCACCCTCTGGGGCACCTGGTGCTGGCCACTGTCGGCAGACAGGATACTGGGCTAGATGGACCTTTGGTCTGACCCGGTACGGCCGTTCTTATGTTCTTATGATGCCCCCCCTCCCCTGCCACTAACATTCACATCCTTACACTGGGATCCTGCCTCCTCTCTCCCCCACTAACATCTGCATCCTTCTCCTCCCACCCTCTTCAGGGGTAACCGTAAGCAAAACCCAGTGGCCTCACCCCACTGGCTGCAGAAGTGCATCAGCTCACATTGTGGCAGAGGCAGCCAGTGTGGCTTCTCGGACCGAATGTCAGACTCTGCACGGCCAGGACTATGTGGTTGCTGGGAACCTGGGTGCTGCTGGGAGCCACGTGTAAGGATCTACATGCCACTCACCCACACACCCGCCCCTGGACAGGCAGACACATGAGCCCGATTAAATAACTTTATCAAAATATTCCACAGACTGGATTAGTTATGTGTTCAGGCTGCAGATTGCTCCTGGGCCAGGAGTTTCAGACCCCTGAGCTAAGCAGTAGTTATGCCCAACCTGTACCCTAACTTAAAGAACCCCAGCGCTCCAGAGTACACTGATTAGATGTCAGAAGTTCTTTGGCTCTGCCTGAAAGGGACAGCAGAATTCAGAGATGATCTTTATTCTATAAGGAGCTCAGCAATAACCCTGAAAATCAACTTTGAATGGAAAAAAGATCAACCCAAGAATACCATTTTTATTAATGATGTTGTTTTGTTTAGAACTTATGCTGCTCTTGGGGCACAGGCCAGTGAAACAATGGGGTGGGAAAGAAATGTAATTAGTCTATTGTCACCATAGATGAAGTGAACTTTGTAGTACAATTTTGAATGAGGAGTTAGGAAGAAGGGTCAGATTCCTTCCAGCCCTATCGACCAGAGCAGTAACTTAGACCTTGATACATATTTCTGCCAAATGCTGCAGAATGGATGTGCATGCTTCAGCTGAGATACAAGAATACTTTAGATGGCTGTAAAATGCTATCGGTACCTTTATACACGAATGCTGTTTTGGGACTGTTATAGCTAGATGAAGGAACAATAAGTCTTGTTCACTTTTGTGTTTTATGTATCCAGAATCGTTCCAATCAAGTTCAGCACAGGCTATTTTTAAAAGAGCGAGATAAATCTATAATTATACAAAAGATTTCTGAATCATTCCAGGTTGTTGTTTGGGAGTGAAGTATAATATAATTTATGTGGGAATGGCTCACCAATCTGACTAGAAGGTTCTAGATTTGTCCTCCAGATCACAAATTTTGATTACTATGAAGTTCTATTTCTGGAGGTGGATCTGGAGGCCCACAGCAGTAGCCATGCTCACAATGAGGATAGTACCAAATTAAAATAATTTTTATTATGATGGGTATTAAGATAGCAAACAAAACAATGCATACAGCACTGATCACACAGATTGATTCAATCACCTCTGAGAGCAGAATTAACAAAATCTGGCTATATACATTGTACTTATCTAAGTATACAGATAGTTATCTAATATAATACCATACTCACATACTCTTTTCCCAGAAGACCAAGCATGGAAGGACCAGCCTCCCTCCAGCTTGTGGGACTTTGTTTCTAAGTTGCTCTAATTACAAATTTTCCATATTTCACCTTCCACCAAAGTAAAGTAAAGGCTTGAACATGAAAGGAGAAGATAGCTTGTGCACAAGCCCTGAGCTTCCTTATTTCCATAGCTTTTATCAGTCTTTTTGCATCATTAACACCTAGCCTCTAATGATCATAAACAGATTTCCACACTCTGAGATTTTGTGGGTGCACATACTTGATTGGAGGGTGATATTGGGAAAACTTTTGAATATGCATGAATAACATCATCTGATGCCTCCTTGGACTGGTTCCCGGATGTCGGAAAAAGTGGGACCCTGCAGTTAGGTGGAAGAAGGCCTGTTTCGTTAATCAAAATGTTGGTTGGCTGGTCTTGCCATTTTGGACCTATTTTAGATCTCACAAGGCACTGAGTAACGTACCCTGTCCGTGTACTAACCCAACTGAAGATTTCGCCACAGTCTTTCATAATTTCTAAAGAGATATTAAGGATATTTAGTTTAATTTTTAAAAGATATTAACCTTTACTTATCACTCTACACTACTGCTAAAGCCAACTCCTACAGGATACGTCAAGTCCTGCAGCCCTTGCATTACTGGCAACACTAAACATATATTAAAAGGGATAGGACAGGAAAAGATATAACTTGGCAGGCTTACAGGGTTGTGTAGGTAACTTTTTACATTACCTGTTTAACTGTTCCTGTTGTATGTTCACTGCTGTTGAAATGTCATGGGAAGATTCTGAAATGGCAAAACTCTTAGATATTTAAGGATGTTCATGTGTAAGCACTGACTCTGAACCAACAAAGAAGAAATGTACCTGTGTATCTAGTTTGGTGTAGAAGACCTAAAGGAAAGAGAAGCAAATATTTCTAAGATTAACTAGTGATTTTGGGTGCCTACTGGAGACATCCTTATATGGGCCTCATTTTTTCATTAGTAGCTGAGTACTCCTCCTTTGAAAATCAGGGCTTTTTAACATATGTCAAGGTGACTATCCCAAAATCACTAGTCATTTCTGGAAAATGTTGCAAACGTGAATAGGTATAGGCTCATTTGAGCTCCCTTTTCAAGGTGAGAAAGGACAGTTTCTGCTCGAGAAATAGAAATGTGAGAACGAGGTGACATGAGGTGGTAGTGATCCAATGTACTCCATAATTACCGTAAATGCCATTGTATGTATTGTAGTGATATAGGTAACTAGACTTCCAAAACCTACTGTATAAAATTATATATTCAAAGGCATTGCTTTCAATATGCATCAGTGGACAATCTTAAATCAGCTAAGGAAGTTTTAAATTACTTACAATTTATCCTTATTCATCTTTTCATTGTTTAGCCATGCAGAACTTTTTACTCTAAGAAAATTATGGAGTTGATCTGGTACAGCAGAGAAGTACTGCTACTTGTCAGCATGCCTGTTAAATATTTGCCATGCTTGTTAAATAACGTTTCTGGATTTTGACAAAAATGTACTAGACATTTTTCTGATGTTGCTCATTGACTTCCAAGTTGAAGTTATCTAAATCAGACTTATTTAAAATATTTAAACACAACAAGGTAAATGGAACTGAACAGCTTTACATATTAATTTTGTTCTGTTTTTAAATGGATGTGTAGACCTTTTTAAAGTTCTATAGTATTTGCCTTTTTTAAAAGATAGTTTAACATGTATGAGATACTTCAATAGCTAAGGTAATAGCTCCATCAGTTGACACACATGGGAAATGGTTTGTCTAATTAAAGATGGGTCTAGGCCAAAACCTCAGATCTGACCGTCTTCAAATGTTGGGAAAGTTTAGATCAATATGCACACTCTGTGACTCTGCCTTTCTCTTTAGTTAGTAGAATACCGTTTAGGTGGTGTGCTGGAGGATGTAAAGCCAGCAAAGGAAATGACAAATTAATCATGGATAAGGCTAAGTGTTCTTTCCTTCATCTCTTTTCACTGTGTTAGTGAACTCAGTCCCTTAATAGTTTAATTTCTTCTCATCCTTATTTGTTTAAGAATTTCTAATTGCAGGGCTAATATAATTTCACTTTTAGCCCTAGTAGCTGTTGAAATTTAAGAGTGAAGTTTGAAAAAGTCTCTGGAATTATACTTCATCGTGATTCTTTTCATTACCAGGGACCCTTCCAGATAACTTGATACTAAGATAAAAGGCACATAGAGGAATATATTTCACAGCTCTGTGAAAGGTTCTATAACCCCACTGCATCTGATTGTTTTCTCCTGTCCTCCTGGTGCTCTCCAGGGTAGTCCACCCACTGATTTAAATGAAGATCACGTCCTTCCCTGCATATTGTTAAATAAACTAGCAAACCTGATTCATGTGGAAGACCTTACATCCTTTAATTTCCAGCACATTCTCCAGAAGAAGGAGCCACCCAATTTCACAATCACCTTGGCCAACATGCCAGCTCCTGCCCTGACCAAGAAGATTGGTAAATGGGTATTGATCTTTTAAACTATCAGCTATATTATCAATTTCATCTTCCTTAGCAGCTCGTCAAGACCACATTGTAAAATGATGCATCTTAAAACATCCAGGATTAAAAACGAGAATTAAATAATTCTGAAGAGTAATTTGCATGGTGCCTTAGTCTGTACCACAAGAGTGTAAATTCTAGTGCACCCTCACATATCATATATTATTAGCAAGGGAAGACCCTGCCAGTATGCACTAAAATTCAATAGCATGCATTTATGTTGTCCCATTTCAAATATTACATTAATGCTCACTAGGAATCTTTTAGTGCATGCCAGTGGGGTCCATATGGGCCAATTAGTGCACAACATGTTAGTATGCACTAGAATTTACACTCCTTTGGTGCACACTAAGGCACCATATAGAAAAGCCCAGATTTAATGTAAGTGGGAAGCAGCTACAACAATGACGGGTACTTATAGAAAACTGATAGATATTAAAAATTCTTAATGGGTTTTTGCATGTAGTCTGTGAAAGCCAAAATAGCTATTATAATGTTCCTACTTCTTAAGGTTCATTTGTTTGCTAGCAATACAGAGATGACTCCTTTTCTTTCTCTCCCTCTCCTCTTTCCTCCATTTCACCCCTAGTTTATGGGAAGGAGGAATCCATTCTCTTTGAAGAGAAAACCATGACTTTCTCTTTTTGATTTCTTTTTTTAAGGGGGAAGACTTTCCCATGCCACCCAACTCCTTGCCACCCTTTGTAGCCTCCTCTCTCTCCTAGGTCCATCTTTTTCCTAGCTGCTGTATGTGGGCGAAAACCTTTCTCTTTTCTCTCTCTGCACAAGCAATAATTCTGATACTCCCTAATTTCTGAATTCTTGACTTTGCAACCTTAATTATCTTCTTTTCAATGTAGTGTTCTGTGTTATGTGTATGAAGATACTGATATCTAAATTAACAATATTTTGTCACTTACTGAGTATTTTCCACATCTAACAAAGAATAGCTATTGTAATTTAGTTTTAAAATTTGATGTTAACTGTTGTGCAGAGCAATAATGTAATGTGTATATTCTTAGTCTCATGCAAACATACTTCAAAACTGTAGAACATTAATTAGTGTTTATGTGTACAAGTTTTAGCGGAGTCACTTTTGCCATATGTCTTTTAATAGTCACATTGAGTTCTGAGATTTAGCCTGAAAAATACTTAAAAGAGATGTATGAACAGTCAGAAAATAGTATTTTGGCTATTCAACAGAGAATAGAGAATACTATCAGGTAAAAAACCTAGTTTCCTAATTGTACTGTAGATGGTAGTCTTCCCCTGTCCCTAAGAAAAAAAATATAGAAGTCCTTTCAATTCAATGTGATCCATCACTGTGCAACTACTCAAAAAAGTAGCATTCTTAAATGCTCTCAAATGTCCACTAGCAACAATAAATGAAGGACATAGTGTATTAAGGGATTTCCAGTTGAGTCTCACAGGACAGAGAAAACTGCTGTGAGAGAGCTCTTGGGATAGCTGCTGCTCTTGCTGCCGTTAGCAATAGCTTCCTGACTAATCAGTCTCCAAGCTTATACCACTGCTTTAGGTCTTCTCTTTCTCTGTTCACAAGTCACTGACTGAAAACAGGACACAGCCAATTACTCTCCACTGAGTTAACCCAGTTTCTGTTTATTCACCTAACAGCAGTTGCTGTGAGATCACTGTATTGAAAACTTGTTATGTGGTGAGATTTCTGATCATAAACTGTTGCTGCAGTTTTGCCAAAAAGTAAAGAAAGCTACAATCCAAGACTAAATTGCACATCACTCAGAAAGTGGTTGCTGCTTGTGGTACAAAAACAAAACCAAAAAGATACATAGGTTTCACCTCCAAAAACCACAACTCTCTGGTCCAGCAACATTCATGCTCCAGCAGGATCATGAATTCTTCTGGACCAGAGAACCTGGAAGCATAATGGCAGGAGGGCTTGCTAGGGTCTGGGTCAGGAGGACCAGCAGCACAGGGCTAAGGCCAGAGCCCTGTAGCAGTGTGGGGCTGTGGCCAGACCCCCCCAAGCAGTCTGCAGTGTGTTCGGCTGGGGGAGGAGCCCTGTGGCAGCCCACAACAGCCTGCAGCCGTGTGGAACCAGGGCCAGATTGCCCAGAAGCCCACAGTAGCTTAGGGTCGGAACTGGAGTCCTACGATAGAGCAGTGTTGGTGCTGGAGTCCCGCAGAAGCAGCCCCTGGCAGCACAGGACTGAGGCAGGTGTCCCTGGCAGCCCTCAGCAGCTAGCAGCAAGCGGGACCGCGGCCAGCGTCTGCGGCAACCCAGTTAGGCTGGGAAATTATGATTGTTTCAATTGTGGAAGAAGAGCCTGCAGTGTGTCCTGAAATTGGACAGAATCTACTGCTTATCAGTTGGGGCAGTAGCTGAGAAAGTGGCAGGGGACCTCCCTTGGTCCAGCAAATCCTCTTGTTCGGAATTGGTCAGGTCTCAAGGGTGCCAGACCAGTCCAACCTGTGGTGATATCACTCCCCTCTCGGTTAGTGAGAGACAGTTAAAATACAATCTATATTTCATTTTTAAAAGAATGGTAAACTCCATTAATGATAAAATATTACTTTAGTATTTACTCTTTCGTAGAGTATCCTTTTTATATTTGCCTCTTTCCCTGTGGTTTGGCGTTAGTCTCCCTCTCGTTTGCCCAGTCTCTTCCTGTTGTCTCTAAACTCTGATACCTGAAATTTTATTCTACCCTTCTGGTCAATTTCCTCATCCACCTCTCACCAACCCCCTCTATCTTGTTACTCTCTATTCCCCTGTAATTACCACCAATATTTTTGAAGTACAAGCCACTTTAGTATTAGATATTAGCACTGAGAGTAGAATCTAATGCAATTTATAGCTGTTGTAGTCCTTGATTGAAGACCTATCGTATTAAAATAGAAATTTGTTGAACAATGGCTTAGTGTTAACGAACTATAAAATACACTGTTGAATATTGCAAAAAAGTTACATTTTACAAAGGTGATTACAACTAATGTAATTGTAGCAGACATTTTTATAAAGTACTACTTGTGCATTCTGGGGGAACTGACTCTATAGAACATGCAAGTAGACTAATTTATTCAGAAAGTTAGGAACTAAACAAAACATGGTATTCATTTGGGTAGTTAATGCCATGACATTTGTAAGAATTCACAGCACAGATGGGACACAAGGTATCATATAATTTAGTTCAGAGTTGATCTTAGTAATATATCTTAATGAAAACAATAGACAACTGTATATGCAGTAAGAGGTCAATAATTTTAAATATTGCATCATTCACAATAAATAAAAATTAAAAGGCCTTTAACAAAGTTCCCTACTTTGGAGCCATGATGTTCTTGGAGGGGCTCAGGGCAAGGACTGGGGGTATAGGAGTCAGGGCAGGGAGTGGCGAGCTCAGGGCAGAAATGTGCAAATACAGGAGTCAGTGCAGGAGGTTGGATGTGGCAGGAGGCTCAGGGCAGGGGTGGAGATGAGCGGGAAAAGGGTTGGGAGTTAAGGTGGAGCTCAGGGCAAGGTGTGGTGATGCAGGAGTCAGAACAGACTTGGGAGCTGTGAGGGGCTTGGGGCAGAAGGATTGGAATGCTGGAGTCAAGGAAGGGAGTTGAGGTGCTCAGGATAGGGGGTGAGAGCAACCAGATCCGCCACGCTGGTTGACAGGTGGCTGTTTCTTGGGCTAGCAGCTACTCCTCGGGGCATAGGGAGCTTCTGCACTGCCTGGCTGGCAGCTGCTCGCTGGGACCACCCCAGGGCAGCAGGGGCTGTGCTGCCCTTCTAGCAGCTGTTGCCCAGAGGTATGTCTATACTACCGAGAAGATCGAAGCTGCCGCTGTTGATCTTGCAGGGTTTGAATTAGCAGTCCGGTGAAGACACGCTATTTCGAACTGAGAGGGGCACTCTGCACTTGCTTTCGCCCTGTGGTCATTTGGGAGTTTAACTGTCCCTCCCTTTCTGTTTGATGAGAAATAGTCAGATTTTGGGCACATCCCATTGCCTTGGCTCAACTAAATTCTGACCTTGGATTAAATTATGATAAGAGGAAACATGCCAAATTTGGTGGTCCTAGCTCTTACTGTTTAGGAAGAGTTATTGAACAAACAGATTCACAGACGGATGCATGGACAGATACACACAAACCCCAAACGCTCTCAAATATATAGTAGATTTCTATAAAGTTCACCCTTATCCCAGCTTTTCACTAACTGCCACTGGTACCCCAACATTCACTCTCATGGATAAAATTTTCCTCATCTCTGCCCTTTAACACTGCAGCACAGCAGGTGATTGTGGGGTATTTTCTCTTTCTAAATAAAATGGTTCTGCTTTTAATCTAAAATACTAGTTTTAAAAGTAAGATTTAATCCCCATTTTTTAAAATAGTTTGCAAACAATTGGGCTGTGTCTAAACTACATCCCTTTTCTCGAAAAAGAGATGTAAATTAGAAACTTCAAAATTACAAATGAAGCCAGGATTTAAATTTCCTGTGCTTCATTTGCATATTGGCGGCCGCTTTTTTTTCGAAACGGGTCTTTTGAAAGAAAAATGGCCGTTTAGACGGGGATAGATCGAAAATAAAACCCTTTTTCTAAAGATCCTGCACTCCTCAAAAAATCTACATAGAGGGGTTTTATTTTTGATTGATCCCTGTCTAAACAGCCATTTTTCTTTCGAAAAGCCCCATTTCGAAAAAAACGTGGCCACCATTATGCAAATGAAGCATGGGAAATTTAAATCCCGGCTTCATTTGCAATTTCAAAGTGTCTAATCTACGTCTCTTTCTTGAGAAAGGGATGTAGTTTAGACACAGCCTTGGTATTTTTACCTTGGTCTCTATGTAGATTTTTTTGAGGAGTACAGGATCTTTCAAAAAAGGGTTTTATTTTTGATCGATCCCCGTTTAAACGGCCGTATTTCTTTTGAAATGCCCCGTTTCGGGGAAAAAAAACAGGGAAATTTAAATCCCAGCTTCATTTGCAATTTCAAAGTGTCTAATTTACATCCCTTTTTTGAGAAAGGGATGTAGTTTAGACATAGACTTGGTGTTTCTACCTTGCTCTCTATGTAGATAAATTATAAATGCTTACAATACATTACATATCTCTTTATATAGTATTATGAAAGTTCCTTTAGCCAAGAGTATACTTTATCAGACACAACTAAACTACATTTTATTTGCATGTAAGTGTTAATTAAAACCAGTCTTTGAGTCTGCTTTTGTGGAAGCTAACGTGCATCATTTGTGGGAAACATTAGGACAACAGAAGATGATAGCTCAGTGGAAGCTAACGTGCATCATTTGTGGGAAACATTAGGACAACAGAAGATGATAGTCATATCAAAGGTTGGAAAGCATTGTCTATCCAGCTAAAATACCAATTATAATTCAGAAGAATGACTTTTTGTGTAAACATTAAGGGAAAAATTCAGCCTTCTGATATGCATGGCTATGATGGGGTCAGTCTTCAGATCTAAATGTATTTGTTTAAATAATAGTGTGAAGTTCTCTTTAAATCACCTTATTGATTTGAAAGGAACCAAAAGAGTGACAGCTGCAGTAGAGTTTTTTGATGTGCAGATCTTCCCAGCATGAGATGACTAGCTAATACTGTAATCAGTCAACTTATAAAAGCATGAGTATGTTATGTTAGGAGAGGACTGCAACATTCTTATCCTAACAATATCCTTATATTTAGGAGACACTGTATTTTGACAAAGTAAACCATTTACACGTGTAATTTTCCATATAAAATGAAGCGTCAAGAGACTTCTTGCATTCAAGTATAGTAAGCAATGGAAGCTCACCTCTGTAAACTGTAACTGTTGTTGTTTTGTATTCCAAAAACTCCCATAATTTGATAGGCACTTTCCCCACACACCAAAAGATAGTCCCTTCCCTGAAGATTTTTCAGTGTATGAAAAGATGCTTAATATTAAATGTAGGGATGCAAAGTAAACATATAATCAACAATATATATTCTTTCTAATATATATATATAAACTTCAGCCATTTCTACAAGCCAGTTAAGCCAGGCATTGTTGTTTGATTAATACTTTACTAATCAATAGTATTTCTGACTCAAATGAATTGAGATAAGTGTTTTATTGTGGCTGCGCCAAAACTGTGTTACAGTCAAATATAGACAATAAATGTGGAAATAAGTCCTAGACCCCATTTGATTTTACAAAAATGTGGAGTGACTGCTTCAGTTTGTTTTAAATTTACTGTCATACACTAGTTAATATTTTTTTGTTAACAGCGAAGGGATTTTACAGCAACCTCTAAAACCATCACCAGGTCAGAAGTGGTTAATTCAACTCCATGAAGCTGTGCTTCAGACTTTGAAATCTGAGATACAATTGTATTTCCAAGTTTATTCCTGAGTATCAGTCACTCAGGATACTGGAACATCAGTTTGTTGCAGACACAGGTTATAAAATCTGAAAACAAGAAGTTGATTATTTTTTAAAAGTTATTTATTAAAATATAGAAATAAATTGCTTACAACACAAGTTAGGGCCCTGCCCATGCAAGCAAATACACTAATGTGAAACCTTGTCCCTGGCTTTATATCAGTGAAGAGACCACTAATTTAATTGGTCAGGGTCAGAATCATGTGCACTTACCTTTAAAGGAGAACTGCAAAGGGGAATCCATACACCTACATGAAGCCCTTTTAAGTCCCCAATGTTATATGCAGGTTAAAGAGTCTGTTATCCATGGCCAATTCTCTTGCCATGATCTGGGCTTTCATTTTTGAAATTTTGATCTGGAATTTTTGTTTTTTAAACAAGGAATTACATTTGCTATACTACATGTACATCAAATAACCAAATATGGTATCTAACAATGTTTCTCATAAGATTTCAGATAAGAATCTGGTAACAATTTACAAGTGTATATAGGGAAAATAACTTACAATACAGCTTACTGTAACATTTCAAATATATATTTCTTTCAAATGAATTACAAGGAAATTCTTCAGCTCTTCCATTAGCAATCTGTTTTAAGGAGTACAAAGATTTACATCTAAGGCAATAATATAAATCCCAAAACAATTTAGAATGGGGGTGTTCTTAAGGTATGGTGATGGCTCAAACTTGCTTCAGTGACTCCTTTCCTAAGTGAATCTTTTAATTTTTTTTCTTGTTTAACCTGGTCCCACACACTGCCCAAAAAAGAGAGAAGAAAGTACCAAAAGGAAACGGTGTTCCCAGTTTAATTTACAGTATCTGCACAACTTGCAAGTTAAAATGCCAGATATAGATGACACATTAGCAAATGTACACCAGTTCTGTATATTTCTCCAGCTTAAAGGAAGTGACTCCTCCTTTTCACATGAGTACAGTATATTACTGGTTCCAAACTCCTGGTGTCTTTCGTTCTTAGGAACAATGAACAAATTTTCACCTGGTTAAAATCTGTGTAGATGAATTTATGAAAATAGAGTTACAGTAATTTATCCTAGCTGAGTATCTGTCCCCATGTTTTCAAACACAATTCACTCTTTAAATTAAGAGAAAAACATACCTCTCTTGGATCGCTATAATAAATTATTGTATTTACTTGTCTGTTACAGTCTGTCTAGAGTGTCTTAGGTGTTTTATGGCTCCAATAATAGTAGCTCACTGAAAGTTCAGATTAACTTTCCTTAATGGTTAAACCATTTAACTGTTGCCTAACAAAATTAATAAGAATCCTCTTGACAAGTTAGACATACTTTGGGCCAGAAAGTCATTGAAGCTAACTAACTCAATTTGCATCACCTGGCTCATTAGCTCTTCTCATCTAGAGATTCAGTGACATTCTGTAGCCTTAGCTTCTGTTCCACTGGTGGATGCTTCATTCCAAAAGTGACCCTATATTGCTTATAATCAATAGTCCTGAGTCTTGAAAAAGTTTTTAAGTTTGACTCAACAGTTTGGAAATCTGTATTAAATAAAGATGAAATTTTAAACCTTTCTGTACACTAGGCTAAGGCTTACATAGTCTATAACACAAATTTATACTACTTTTCAGCAAAAGTGGGGGGGAAATAAATTTAGGTTTTTAAATAGATTTCTCAGTGTGAGGTGCTTTTTACTTTTATGAGTTTTGAGGGAACCAGGCAGAGCAAAATGATGTAAGGTTTTATTTTAACTCTTATGAGAACATGAGAGTTGCCACACTGGTCAAAAAATGGTCCAGCTAACCTAGTATCCTGTATTCCGACATTGACCAGTTTCTAGCTTCAGAGCAAATGAATAGAACAAGTCAGTTATCAGTTGATCCATCCTGTTATTCAGTACCATCAGGAAGCAGAGCAAAATTTCCACACAGAAAGCTGAAGTAAATTTCAGAGTCTGCTTTTAATCATCAAAAGCTAGTAAAACCAAATTAAGAATAAAACTCCATTCTTTGACATATCCTTTGGGTTTGTTAGTGGAATAGATATAATGCCTCATTTCCTATCGATGTACAATGGATGTTCTGTTGTAACATCTATTAGTATTTATGATGATATCTGTACATCTCCCTGTGACGGTTTCCCCCCATGTTTTATGAAAATTACTTACGAATATAAATATGCATAACTTGGAGATGCTTTGGACAAAATACATCATGTAACCTATCAATTTTAATGTTACAGTCTGCTGGATCTGTATATCCTATTTTGGTGTACGAGTCATTCTTGTATGAAAAGTTAAAAATACAAAGTATGAGACTGTGTGCTAATTAGAGCCATTACTGGTGCCAGGAAGCCTTAACAACCGGGTGAACAACTTAACAAGTTGTTTGTCCTGAAAGTCCAACGGTGATTGGACTAGTAAGACATGGTACTGGGATTTCATTTTTGACCCTGGTAATTCTCCATGGAAGGGGGATTGTAGAACAAAAGATTCCCACCTGGGCGAGAAGACTATTTAAGCAAAGGGAAGTTATTAGGTCTTTGTCTTCGTTGTTTGGGAAACAAAGAACTGGAGACCCAAGTCACAGTAAAAGATCACTATTTACTTGAAGGCTTGCCTGAAATAAAAAAAAGTTCTTTAGGGTAAGAATCTGCTTACAACAAGTTGTGTAGTGAATTAGAACTAACTACACTTTTTTTTTTTTTAACTTAATAGCTTATTTTGATCTGCCTGTTTTCACTTGAATCCTACTTCTTGTACTTAATGAAATAACTTTTGTTTACTATCAGACCCAGTCTAAATAATTGGGGGGAGCGGAAGAGGGAGAAAATCAGTGTGTATATCTCTCTTTCATTGATAAAGTGGACAAACATCCTCATGAGCTTTCATTGTGTAAACGTACTCAGAGAAAGACAGATTTATTTGTGGTTTTGATCCATTTTGAGAGTTCTGTGTCTAGAACCACGCCCTCTCAGAGCTGAAGTGGTTCACTATCTGCATTGCTCTTCAGGGGTCTTCTGTTACCACACCCTGTTACACTTCCCTCTACATCAAAGGTAAACAGACCACATGAACATAAATATTTTTGATAATTGGGTGAAACTTGAAATAAAATACTGATTGCACTGGAATATCAACTGTAACAGGATTTCCTAGGATTGTTTAAAATCTAAAGTAATGTTTAAAGTTAATGTTACTTAATTATCTTTGGGTTTGATGCAATATATTTTCAAAGACAATCAATAGTATTAATTTAACATAATTAAACATAGCTCAGGCATAAGCCAAGAATAACTCTTACAAATCATCAATGTAATAATATTCTGTGTATCCAAAAAAAAAAGAATTTAATAGATATCACTCACTTCCCAAAAAGTAAATTTGTGTGTGTGTTTCATAAATCAGAATTTACTAAATAGGTAAGAAGTGATGATCTTCGGTAAAGATTCAGTATTTTCAAGAAAACTTGCTTAAAGATTTTTCCCCCTATCCAAGGGATACAACTGTTTTAGTGTGTTCATTTCCTTGCCCCTTTTGGTGAATAAACCAAGGAATAGGGATTATATTTACCTTACAGAAATGGTTTCACAAGTTGTGAAGGCTGAAGTGAAGTTAATTGGTGTTTCCTTTGCACCATTTCATTTAATCTTTTTCGTTTATAACTTACAATCATCCTCTTATGTATTCCTTGAGAATTCTGCACTGCAGCATGGGTACTGAATTCAGATCCCTCTGAATAATTTCTTTACTTCTCTACAGAAAATTACAGAGAAGCAAAGGGAAGCCATGCAGGGATAGAGGTGGGTGTGGGGTTGGGGATGCCCATGGGTATAGTTTGGAATGCGTTGCCTTCCCCAAACAGAAGTGAGGTGTGGGGAGGCATGCAGTGGAACATTTCAGGGCTCCCACCCCTTTCTGCAGTCACATAACTGCTTAGCTGAAGGCGGGTGCTGCTCTGCTTGGCTGACTACAGCTAGATTCGTTCTCCTGAGTTCTAGTGCTGATCATGGTCCCCTTTAATGTGCTGCTAGCCATTCTGTTTTCTGTGCTTGCAGTGAAGCGGGATGAGGGTAAGGAAATAGTGGAAGAGAGTGGGGTAGTGAAGAGGCAATAGGGAACTACGGGGCTGGAATACAGCAGGATGAGAGGAATGTTGTAGTGAGATACGGTGAAGGGGACACTAGGGAGAACAAGGGGGCAGGGAATAGTGGGAAGACTGAGGGGAGTGTTAGGAAAGGGAGGGAATAGGGGAATTGTAGAGTTAACCAGGAACCAGGTGTCCCCTTGGCAGCAGCTGGGATGCCCCAGTTAACCAGGCCTATCGACATATCACTTCCCTGCACCCTAACTGATCACGTCAACAAGACTACTGAGCCTCAAACAGCTATACCCCACCAAACCCCACTCCCTAGCAGCCCCCACCCATTGAGCCCCTAGCACCTGATCCTTCTGGGCAGCAGGATGCTGGGGTGTTTCAGGGGCAGGCCTAGCTCTGCTTTGTCAGGATTGGGAGCAGCTTCACTGCTGAGTCCCTGTCCCAGGGAAACAGGGACTACACAGTGATCTCCCACTTACATGGAGTCAGTGGCCTCTGCATTTATGTATTGGCCAATACATTTTGCAGAATTTTAAAATATTGCATGCAGAATTTTTAACTTTTTGGTGCAGAATTCCCTCAGGAATCTGCACAGGACCTGCACTTTCTTTGCAGCAGGGAGGACAAGCCACTTCTTGTAAACCATGTTCCAGCCAGTAGGAGGTTGAGAAAATTATGGCAGCTGCAACCTTACCCAAGCCCACCCCTGGTGACTGCACATGTGCTATTTTCCTGCCTGGAGTGTTTCACTACCAGTCAATTCATTGGCCCAGCTGCAGATTATTGTAATAGAAATCTGCTAAATGAGCATTTATATATGTATTATTCAGATTGAAGGCTGCATTTGATAAACTCATTAGCATTATCAAAAAACTAATTTCAAGATGCTTTCAAAGGTTTAGAAATTCACAGCAGCTTCCTGAGTTAAATGCATGTCCCAGCAGCAAAAAGCAGCATGAAATTCTCTGGTTTGTTTGGTATAACAGAGTTTTGAAGAGCTGTAAAGATCTCATCTCATGGAACATTTTATTCACACATTTTGGTTTCTGGTAAAATATTTTCAGCTATTTAAATTTTAGTCCAAATTAAAAAATCTCTGTTGTTAGGCATAATTAAATTTGTCACCTCTTATCTTGGCTTACCATGTAGACTATTGCCCACCCATATCCCAGCCTTTACTCCATTGCTAGAACAGCCCTGTTATTTAGGAATAAGTCTTTTTTGCTCTCCATCAGTTGCTATGAAATAAATGTATACCACCTGTGAAAAAATTAGCATATTTGGAAGGACTTCTTGCATTTGGCTGTCTGGCTATATTCCAGGTATTTTATGGCTATATAAAAGGAAGGAGTAATACAGGTATTTCAACTGTTTCTAGTTACTAAAATAATCAGAGATATACTGTAAGTTAGAGAAAATTAAAAAACAAGCTCTTATTAATTAAATGAGGAAATAAAGGCAACAGTCTAAAATGCCCATGAAATAGGATATAAGTTTGAACTGTGGCTATTATATTTAGTAGTGCTTGTTATGTCTTATACTAGTCTCAGCCAAAGCCCTATGTCGTCTGGGCAACTCCAGTTGCCATAGCAATGAAATTCTGTTGCAGGAGCAGGGCGAATGCTAATTGTAGCCATTTGTTGTTCCTTCTGTCGTTCCCTTAACTAGCACAGTTGTAGAGCAGCCAGAGTCTCTGGGCGAACAGCACAGAGTGCCCCCAAAAGCATTGCTGCTGAAGGCAACCGGCTGCTCTGTTTAAAAAATTGTTTGAGCAGTTGACAGTGCTGACAGTGCCACTGTGTGGGCAGAAGCACCGCTTGACTCAAACACCCACAAGTGTTGATCAGAGACTTAGGAGGTTGTGGGGAAAAGAGGACTTTAACCAGTTGAGAGATATTGATGACTTGGAGATTAATTTGACATCAACCCTTCAGAGATATGTCTCTGGCAAATTGCAGCAACAGTTTATATAGGCCTAAGCATAACAATGAGATACCCTAGAGCCAAAGAATAGGCAGCAAGGGTATTTCTTTTATTTTTATTTTAAATCTCTGTTAGTATGGCCTTAGGCAAAAGGATTCATTAGGTCAGTATCACTGTTCATTCTGTTATCAACCCTTATTTTATCAGGTTTATAAATTGACTGTCAAAATATGGTTCAGCTTAAAACTTACTTCAATGAAGGACTACATGTTATAAATTTTGACAATTATTGTCAATCAGAATTAACTATAGAATATCTGTGCTGATATAACTAAAAAATCAGTAGTCCTGATTTAAAAATCAAAATAAAGTGTACTTAGAAAAGCCTAAGTAGTTTTGATACTTTGGAAAAAGATAAAAAAGATTAAGCTCAAAATTGACTAGTATGTAAATAAAAATAAGGGAGTTTAGGGTGTGAATGTGGATTACATGTAATCAATCAGGCTGATATAATACGTAATTGCTGAGATGGTGACATTAACTATTCTTGAAAAAGGAAAATATGAAATTGTGCATGATTCTGAATCTTTGATATCTATCAGATAAATAATGCATACCAAAGCATGTTTAATACTAGTAGCCAAATCTGCAATTACCTGTACAGAATGTATAATCGTTTGGGTGAATGCACATTTTAAAAATGGTCTTAAGTGTATATTATATTTACTTTCGCTTAAATAAGTATTCACTAGAAAAAATTGATATTTTAACATACTCTTTGACCTATAAAAGAATAGGCTTATTTAGCAAAGAAAGAATACATACATAAAATGTCTTTTAAAGCTTCATGTTTGGTAAAAACCATATAGTACCAAAACATTCACATTTCATGCAGAATTGAACAATTTAATCAAAAAAGGATGTTTTTTTTCCAAGAAAAGTAGGAGCATGTGAAATAGAATTCCTCATATAAGAATCTGTATATACAGTTCTCAATGATACACATGATATTGTGATGCAAGTTTGGGACTCTCTAAAAGTAAGCCCATATTAGGGCTATGTGCACAGTTGTTGGTTTTTTTAATCTAAATATGCAGACGAAGATTAGGTACACATACAGGGTATGTCTACCAGTGGTCCCCAACGCGGTGCCCACGGGCACCATGGCGCCCGACGGGGCATTTATGTGCGCCTGCCGAATGATCTGGGACGGCCCTGCCCCAGGCGCGCGGCACATGCGCGGTGCCGGCCCCGGGCACCTGGCACATGGGTGGCCCCACCCCCTGGCATGTGAGCGGCCCCGGCCCCAGGTGCCCGGCAGCCCCAAAGGTTGGGGACCACTGTCTAGACTACATGCCTCTGCCGACAGAGGCATGTAAAATAGGCTACCCAACATAGTCAATGAAGCGGGGATTTAAATATCCCCGGCTTCATTAAAATAAAAATGGCCGCTGCGCTGTGCCAGCTCAACTGATCGTCGGCACAGCACGTGAGTCAAGACGTGGATTGGTCAATAAGGGAAGCCTTTGTCGACCGCTCCCTTATGCCTTGTGAAACGGGTTGCATATATGTGTTTGTTTTTAAGAGTTACAGATTTAGGAAAAATTACTATGAGGAGTCCTGTGGCACATTAAAAATCTGATGAAGTTGTTTTGACCCATGAAAGTTTATGCCCAAATAAATCTGTTAGTCTTTAAGGTTCCATAGGACTCCTCATTGTTTTTGCAGACACAGACTAACAGGGCTACCCCACTGAGATCTGTAACTCTTGTGTTTTGTGAATTGTGTGTGTCTAGGTTAGAAGTTCCTTTGCAAAGTCTGTGTGTTCCTGTTATTAAATGGTCACAAAGTCCCTGGAGGAATAAACAGCAAACCATAGTACTGACTAGGGTAGACCTCTGAGCATTAGTACTGGTCTTGAGGCCTAGGGCAGCTGGATGGCAAAGTTCCACGTACTAAAAAGGGACTACCAAACAAAGATCTGTAGCTCAGAAATATGTCAGAGAGGTTGGACTTCAAAATGTTGTCTGGATGCTCTTAAACCCCAGTAGGCTTAAATGCCAGTGGAGTCCAAGAGTTGGGTCCAGTACAACAACCTGGAGAGTTTGCCCATAAAAGGTGAGTGCAGCCCAGGTTGTAACACTGTGTTTATTAGCTCCATATTGTCATAAAATGTCTTCAAAGGATGAGCATGATGAAGATATCTGATATGTAGGCAGTATTCTGTGTGTGCATAGTTCACCCCTGAGATCTGCTGTGTGGAGGAGAGGAGATGTAAGCTCCTTTTAATGGAAAAATCTTTTGTCTCAATCCTGAGTGTAACCGTTCCTTCCCTGTATTAGGTATCATGAAATGTAGATCTCTGTATCAGCTAGTACCTTGGATCTGAGGGCATCTAAACAGCCTAGTTCTGTCTGAGATTCAAACATACCTTTCAGTCCTCCTGGAACAGTTGGGTTCAAAGAAAGTGGATAAGTTAGTTACAGCACAGCTGCTTTCTTCTGCTCTGTAGAAGACAACGGAGAGTCCCAAATAGTTCCCTGCCACATTCTGGCAACACCAGAGGCACTGAAAGTCCTCAGTCTAAGGAATTTTTAATATTAAGTTCTTTGGAACGTAATATTGAGGAAAAGTTTCTGATAGAATCTCATCCTTCTTTAAAAGAGCTATATACAAGATTGTCACCTTTGCCTTAGATGGTGAGAGAGAACTTTGACTTGAACCGTAGAAATTGATTCTTGGCAAATTTGACCATGCTGGTCTCAGATACAGTATCCAATGTTCTTCCTCCTTGTGGGGGTCTGAACCCAGCCCATAGATACAAGTCTTAAATTCAGGCCCACTCTGGATAAGGTTGGGCTTCGTCTGTGATGGGACATAGCATACTTCAGGTGAAAGTTTTTTCTCTATGAAACTCTTTGTGAATAGAAACTCCTTCATGTTACTTAGATGTTGAGTGCACTGTAGAGTTCACCATCTATGGTCTTTTTGGTCTAGCTATGTGTCCCATATTCTTCTTGGCCTTTGTGAACTCAGACTTTGATCCACGTCCTCAAATGTGGTCTTCTCATAAGCACAAGATATCCCTAAGAGCACTACTCTTCCACAGAGACCACTTGTTGACCATCTGCAGACTCTGGCACACTCTTAAGTAGTGCTTCTGCTGCTGTTCTGAGATTTCCCAAAAGCTGGTGTTGGAAAATTTCTCATCTGTCCCAAGATTGACAGAATCTTGCAGCATTCTAAAAGGTTACGTTTTCTCAACCTTTGTATTCAATATATACATGGACCTGATGAGTGGTAAATAAGGAAGTACTGTATCAGCTACAGTTGTTTTCAGAAGATATGACACCATAGTGTTATAGCCTATGGTGGATACACATGTGGAGTGGCATTTGTGATGAAGCAATTTTCATAGGGAACACTTAATAGTAATTTCATAATGTCAACTAGAATTAATAGAGACAGTTTCCCCAAATCTTCAGAATTAAATATGGGCCTACCCTTTGTTTTGACAACCTATCTTGATATTTGTTTCTTAACGAGAACTTTTTGACATGATCCCTGATTTATGCTGAGGATCTTTGATTACATGCATTTGTAATGCTCCAGTATTATGAAACATACATTAAGTTTGAATAAATATTTATGAAGTCCTTTTGAGAAGTACTGACTGAATTGTGGGGTTCTTCCACTAGTGTCCCTGTGGGCATTCCATATAGGTGTGCTTGCTTCCCTGTGCAGTTGATTGGAGAACATTGACAGCAGTGTTAGGCCCACACATACACTGTCTCTCCTCATGCCCCATTATGAGGCTAGCATGCATAGGATAACCATGCTCAGTTCCCCCAAGTACAGATGGAGCTATTTCCACTCCATTGGGACCATTACTTTCTATTTGCACGTTTATAGTTCATCTTTCAGTTGGTATAGTTGGAGTTTTTCTTTACTCCCCTTTTCTCCTTTTTACAAAAAAAAGTCTTTTTGTTTTCCTTCCTTTTTCTTCCTCATTGGTGAGGAAGGTTATGCTCCACAGGTTATGCTTGGTTTACCAGGCTTCAAGAAGTCCCTCTCTTTCATGGAGGCAATTCCGATTGCAAACAAGCATTTCCAGTGCATTCACTGCGTCAGGAAAGGCCACATCTAGCTGAAGTGTGGACTCTGCCAGTAATTCAAACTACAGTCACATAAGGACAGAAAGCAACAACAGATTATCTTTATGGAGGCAGTTCTTCAGACCCTCTCAGATCCCACACCGCTAGTCACCTGGTAGATGTAAGACTTTCCCACAGTCCTCTACATCTAAAGAAGATTCTGTCAGTCATTGAAGATCTTTTTAAGAGCATGAAGCTCTTTGAGGAATAGGTCCCTTCACACCCTGAAGGACTTCAAAGTCACACTCCATTCACTGGGTATCCACACACCAGGACAAAAAATGAGGCTCAGTCCTCAATCTCTGAATAGGCCAGGCACATTCCAATATCTGGCTCAACCTCACTATGAGCCCATCTGAAGGGCGTGGGTCAAAGAATTAAGTTGATGCTCTTTCTCCTAAGTCATTTAAGAAGCGAGCAGGAAACCCCCATAGTGAGCACCAAAATAGCTGTAACCCTAATCATCTTGCTTGATATCTTCAATACTGTCAGCACTGAGACCATTCCAGTCTGGTGCTCATGGAAACCAAAAACAACAGGTACTGTTGACATGCCTAAGAACCCTGCAATGAATGATAAATGGGTTTTTTTCCAACCCCACAACTATCAGATATCTAAAAGGGTTAGGCAGGTTATACACATAGGTGCAAGATCCTGTTTCCCCATGACACCTCAACATAGTACTCATGGGGCCATCCACTGAACCGCTCACAATTTGGACCCTATTCTATTTCTCTATGAAAGTGGTTTCTGGTTGTGATAAACTCAGTAAGGATATGAATCAACCCTCCTGGTCTCAGAACCTCCTCTATAGTTTTCCTTCCAGATAAATTTTACCTCTGCCATCACCTATAAGCACTGATAAATCTGGTCTCTAATTTCCGTATTAATGAGGCAATTTCTTTCCCAGCCTTTTTCCCGAAGCCTCATATCCATACAGATTAACAGAATTTTAATTCATTATGAGGAGAACATTAGTTGTCCTACTTGGACTTCACCAGGTCCTTTAGATCAGAAGCTGGAAATGGGTGACATGGGGTGGATCACTTAATGATTACCTGTTCTGTTCATTCCCTCTGAGGCACCTGGCATTGGCCACTGTTGGAAGACAGGATCCTGGGCTAGATGAACCTTTGTTATGCTTAAGCGAAGCACATGAGATCTTTTATAGGGGAAAAGGAAGTATGCCGCATTTATTGAGAATACAACAGTAGCATATGCTTTTCAGTCACTCTCACACACAAACACCATACACACAGTCCCGCCAAACGATGTTATAGTTACCAGTCCAGAGTCTGTATCAATTTAGTGGCCAGCCAGATCGATCACAGAGGGAGAGCAGGGCCTTTTGTCGGTCGCGATCTGATGCTCTCCTGGAGTTGGTGGCAAGATGAACCCAAAGTTCCATAGCAAAACACCCTGCTTTTACAATCCTTATTCTCTGTTGAAGTCTATGGATTGCGGTGTGTCAGTCTGTGACCGGTGTGTTATTTTGTTGATGTCAGTCATTCCCAAAACATCTCAAAAGGCTCATCCTGTAATCAATCGTTGTTTAGGGGTGCCAGCTCCACTTTAGGGCCGTCAATCTGCCAGTCCAATCACTCTTTGACCATGGGCACGCACTGATGGTCCCTCTGACGCCGATAAGTCTGTTTTCACCCACGCTTCACCTCTCCTGTATTTGGCCATCTGGCTCTGAGGATAACCTTCGCACATTTATCTTGACACATACATACCACTTTCACACACAAACAATCCTCTACAAGGACTTTCAAAGAAAAGCATAATACAACAGTATCCCATATTGGGCAAAGCAAAAAGGCTTTGTAAATCAAACAATTAAGACTTCAGCCTTCAACATTCCTCCAATCTCATTAACATAGACACAATACCAAAATCCTGTCTCTTTACTTACTAAACTTTAAAAGAAATGTATATTTAACTAAAGGACTTAATAAAATATTAAATATGTTACCTTACATTACTACATTATTAAACCTAAAATATAAATATAAAAAGATATAAAACCCTTACTCCAACACCTTTGGTCTAACACAGTATGGCCATTCCTATTTCAAGTTTTTAAACAAGGACCCATTTGTAAATATTGATTGCCAGTTCCAATCCAATAAATAACTTGAGTAGAAAATGCAGAAGTATTTTGCCACCAAAATACTTATTACGCACTACATGTAATAAGTATTGTAATAATATTACAATAATATTATTGTTATTATTGTAATAATAATAGTAATAGTATAGTTTTAAAGCAGCTCAACAGTCAGAAAGTCAAAGGTAGAAATTGACATCAGCAAAAACTCATTAACAACAATATAATAAATCTTAACAAGAAACATCAGCTTACTTATCGTTGATAAATATATCAAATGTTTGGTGTAATAGTTTAGTCTATTCCTAATAGTTTGGTGTAATAGTTTAGTAATAGTTTAGTCTATTCCTGCTTTTATTCTTCAGTTGAGTGAAGGCAAAGAATCCAGTTTTACACAAGTATGTTGTACTAAAAAGCAGAATGACCCAATAGCATAGCAACCAAGAGCAGGATTTTTCCCACCAACAGCATTTTACCAAAACTGGGGATGGCTCATTTCAGTGTATTTTCTTGGAAAAGTGTGATCACAAGATAGCTTGACCAGCTGAGATTTTTTCCTCCATCGATAGATTCATGTCTTCCAACAAATCTCCAAATGGATCCTGTATCGATTCTTCACCCTTGAGTTGCTCATCTTGAAAACAATCACAGAATTGTGTGTGCAATTTAGTTAAATAATTACTGTTTGTTTTCTCCATTGCTTCCTGGTTAGTGGACTCTTTCCAATTTTTCTACCTAGAAACGCACTATAAAACACATCTATTCTATCATTCGAAACATGTTTGTTTCACAGAGAGGGTTTTTTTAAAAAAAGCTGCAATTTTATCAGTTTTTTAAAGCAATTATGCACCCACCCTGTAAAGATAGATTCAGATGATTGAATATATCTGCCAGATATGCAACACAAGCAGACCATGTGTCATTACTGAAATGTTCTTCCAGGTGAGACTTTTTTTTTTTTTTTTCAAGAAAAGCTGCCAACTTCCTGCCATTGGACAAGCCAGCAAACCTCTGCTTTACAAAGTAGATGTACATGCGCACCGCATATTACCTGAAAGAAAACTTGAAAGTGTTGTGAATTCAGTTTTCAGTTTGTTGTTTTCTTATCAGATTCTTCCCCATATTCTATTGTTGGAGAGAGGAATGTATTTAATTTATTTGCAGCTGACTTGCCTAGTAATTCAGTGCATATATCAATAGCAAACGGTAAAATTAATTGCTCAGCAACAATGTAGTGTGCAACAAGGTAACACATACATAATGATTGCTCTTGGACAGTAGATAGATGTTAAAGTGTTTTTTGTTACATTTCCAAACATTTGTTTTTTCATTAAAAAAATCAAGAGGCTTCTTTTTATAGCTGGAGTGTACTTCTCTCCAAATGTCTACAGTATTTTGATGGCTTTAGGCTTTCATTTGCTAACAGTTCACTGCGGATGACTCTCTGCAGCCTGTGTTCACCATATTGGTCCTCAGTAAAGAAAACCCAAAAAGTAAGCAGGGTCATACCTATGATTACTTTTCTTCTCAGGTTGTGATGAATTCCTTCTATCACTGGTACTTGCAGTTGCAAGAGGACAAATTTATCCATTTCACTGATTAAAGATTCATTTAGTGATTAGTATGCACACTCTTCACTGGAAATTCTACATGAAACTCTCTTTTCCTAAAACTCTTCACAAATCGTATTCGTTGGCTAATTGATAAGGCTACAAGTGTGTCATGGAGGTCCCAGGTGCTCAGATTTTACATAATCTCAGCGTCTTTGGCCCTGGGCTGCAAGGCTTCATGCAACCAGAATATTTTCTTATATTCTTGCGTCCCAGGAATTGAGAAATGCTTCTTTAGATGCTCAGTGCAGTTATATCACAATTGTAGACAGGTGGAAAGATAATCCAGTTTCCACTTACTGGATTTTCTCCTGGATTTCCTCTTTCATTTGCGTGTGCTACCAGTTAGCTAACATCACACTACCTACTAAATTGTGGGCTCATTACACTAGAGCAGTGGTTTTCAAACTTTTTTTTCTCCCAAGCCAGTTGAAGACAATTGTTGAGGCTTGCAACCCAACATAATTATATGATGTGCAAGCCCTGTAGGGGACAGGAATGAGGAGTCGTGAGGGTAGGAGGAGGTCCTGGGTTGGGGAGTGTCAAAGGGTTGGTGCTCATGGAAGCTAGCTATAACATCCCCACTAGTCACTGGGTCACCCAACAGCAGAGTGACCCGGTGCCTGTCATTGTGCGACCCAGTCCTGGGTTGTGACCCATAGTTTGAAAACCACTGCACTGGAGTGCAAGTTTCAGCAACTTTTCTTGCAAAGACTTTTGCAAAGTAGCAGAAGCAGTAGTAGATATGGTTAGCAGTTCACACTTTTGTTGATCTTTATACCATTTTCCATCAATTAGAAACAATGCCAGGCTTGGATGGGTTGTTCTACAATTACAGTTGAGGTAGATTCTGAGCCCACATCCATATTAATCTGTATGAGAGTCACCTATGGTGGAATGAATATGGGCAGTCACTCGAAGAAAAAAAGTGGTTATCTACCTTTCTGTGACTTATATTCTTTGAGATATGTTTCACATGTTTATTCCATGACCCACCCTCATTCCTCTCTGAATTGGAGTCTATCCAGGAAGAACGAACTGAGGGAGGCTGAGGGCATAAGTCACACTGACAAGTACCCTGGAGTGGAAAAGTTCTCCAACAGTTGTTCACAAAGCACATGCACACACGTACAGTAGAATGAACATGTGCAACACATTTCAAAAAAACAGCAGTTACTGAAAGATCCAAGACTGTCACCTTCAAGAAATTGCTTCAGACCCTTCTACTGATCAAAGATTACAGCAACAAATAGGTGCTGGGATACGATTGCTCATAAATGCCTCATCCATTTTCATTCTATGCCCCCTACTCCAGGACATTAGTCACATATGCATCAGAAAAGGAATGGGGACCCTATTTGAACCATCTATAGATATAAGGGATATATGGTCCCCAGGGGACGTGGAACTGCATATACATGTCTTGGAACTCAGATTCTTCAGACTGGAGTATGTGGCATTCCTTCATGCTCTGCCACATTTGATAATGCAGTTATTGGTAGTCACCCTGAGGGTTAAGGGAACTGATGGGTAAGTGTTATCGTCCTTCTGGAATAGGACCAGGGCCTGCTTATATACCTAGCCATGATTATTCTAATAACTCACTAATGGTTGGGGCAGTTCTGACTGGCAGACTGTTACAGATGTTCACACAAGCACCAGTCAGGATTCCACACTGCCCAGACCTCTTGTCATAAGATCAGTATTCCATTCAGACCCCAATTCACTGGAGCCTATATGTTAGCTGGTTGAGCACCATGGAATGACACTGTTCCTTGAGTTTTCAAGAAATCTGGCACAAAACCAGTCTCTGTCCATGAGAGAGGTTTTCTGCTCCAAATGAAAAAGTTTCTCATGTGAGACCCAAATCAAATGTTCTTAACTCTTTTCTGAAGTTAAAATGTTCTGGGCTTTCATGTAGTTGAATAATGGTTCATCTGACAGCACTATTAATGTGTTATCTGTCAATACAGTCACTCATCTGACAACATCCAAGAAACTTAAGGACCTAGTGTCCGTTTATCCACCAGTTAGAGCACCTACTCCAACATGCGATCTTAGGATTGTCCTTCTGAAGATTATACAGCTCCTCTTTGAGCCTCCCTTGGCGTGCTCCATTAACTGTCTCTTATGCTGAAAACAGTCTTTCTGGTACTCATGACCTCAATCTGAAGAATGAGTGAGCCTCAGGAATTCCTGGTGGGACCCCTGTACACTTGGCTTCATAAAGACAAGGTAGTACTGAGAACACATGGAAAACTTAGTCCAAGGTTGGTTTCTGAGTTCCACTTAATTAGCTTACATGTGTTCTTTCCCAAACCGTGTCTCACACAAGAGAAGAACCTATTCTTTGTAGATGTATCCAGAACTCTGTCATCTTTTAGATCTGGACACTCCAAGGGTCATGACATTTCATGACAAGAACTGTCAGAATTTGTAATGCATATCTCTCTGCGTTACCATCTGGCTGGTATTCCTCTCCCACTGACCTCTACCTCCACCAGAGCCCACTTGATACCATTAACATGTTTCTGAAATCTTTGAGTATTTGAAATATGCAAGACAGCTATGAGGATCAACCTTCTCATATTTTTCAGTTCTTGTGCACTGGATGTACCTACTCGATTAGATGCCAAGTTTGAGAGAGCAGTGCTCCTATTTTTATTCAACTGATGTGCCTCATTTCCATCTTCTCATTTCCAGTGTACTTCTTGCCAGTCCCCTATAGGGGAATCCATACTGACACATACACAAAGAAGAGAGAATGATTACTTACTTCCAGTAACTGTGCTTCTTTGAGATGTTTTAGTTGGTGTGGTTCCCACAGGCTGCCCTCCAGTTCTTCTTTCTGAGTCATCGCCTACACAAGCTTTGAATTACAAGGAAACTGAGGGAATTTTCAACCTTTATGCCTTTGCACAAGGAGACATAAGGCACATGAGGGCCAACACTGCTATTGAAACGATTCCAAACTGACATACCTGAGGTGCATATAAATCTACCGTGGAATCCAACTAACTAAAGAATCTTAAAGAATTATGGTTACTGTAGGGTAAATAACCATTCTTTCTGAATAGGAAGATCTTTATAAAATGCAAAGTCAGAATATTAAACATTGCCTCTTATTGACAACAGTTGTTAATTTTGATACTAGTAGCCTAAACAATTGCAAAATAGAGCATCAAAAAGCACCATTTAGAAATTAATACTATAGTCTGAACCTTTCTAGTCCGCCATCCTCAGGATCCGACTAGTGTTGGAATAGAGAATTTGCCAAACCATAAGAGGTCAGTATTGTCTAGCAGCATTACAAACACTTCCATTGTTTACTAGGCTGTTAGAAGACATTTAGGGGTAAATTAGAAAGCTAAATAACAGCACAGAACATTGAGCGCCATAGCTGATGGCTGTAAACAAACTTTCTGAGCACATGGAAAATTTGGTCAAAACCCATAAGTGGACATCCAGCTAACTAAAATGATGCCAGACCACAGGTGTTGCCAGGCCAGAGTGTGCTGGACTAGAGAGGTTTAACCTGTATAAACTGTAAAATACCGCAGATCATAACTCCGTTAAAAAGAATGGCAATTTCTTTTATATCACACACTTTGAGAAAGTGGAATGTTTATCATTAGACTCTAATTCATTTTGTAATCGTTTTTTGTTTTCATACCAACACTTGACAGTCTCTCTGACAGTATTACCCATAACCGAATGTTGGTATATTTAGCTGTTTCATTGCTCAAAGTTAATCAAGTCCATTTGTAGTCCAGTGGATTTTGTTATTTAGTATAAATATCTACATGTAAATACTTTCTCAGAAATACTGTTTTAAAATAGTAACATCACGGTCTTTTTATGAAGAATATTGAATTAACCATTCTTTTGTAGTCATGATGGCAAAGCTGAGTGATGTTATGAAGAGTCTCATTTATATACTTCCTTTTTGAGTTTTCATACAAAGATCCATAATGTCAGATCAGAAGAAGTAATTTCAGCTTGGATCAGATGATATTGTTACGTACTAAAGAGCGAATCATCAGCAAAGATGGGTTGTAGATATAGCTTTAAATTCTATGGTAAGAGTACATTGCGGTTATTTTCCTAATCTCTAAAAATGATTGGTGCCATATGCCTTGAAATTGTTGCAATGTTGTTAATGTCTAAGAAATCTTAAAAAGAAACCAACTTTATGCATTAACCTTGCTGTATAGATATATTTAAAATTTACGAGAGTAAAGTGAAACCAGATGGACTGAGCAAAGTTGACAGCATCTTTCTGAGTGATGAAATTGCTATTGATTTATGACAAATGCCAGTAAAAGCAGGCAGGGACTGTTTTGTTGCTGTCAGACAAGAACTGAAAGTAGGCAGGTTTTGTTATCAATCATTTGTTGTCGGTGTAAGACAGTGGCAGGCTGTTATAATTGATTTGATGGCTCCGTATGACTTGAGCTCTAGTGGCCACCAGAGTTTGTGGCAATGCACTGGTGCAGAGAATTGACATGGAAAGGAAGTGACATGACTTCTCAGAGGTAAAGTTATATGATTTAAAGGGATATGCTGATCACAACATTTCAGAAACCAGAATTTTGAGGGGCAATTGCTGATAGAATATAGTTTTGAGTTTAATCTGGTAGTATATTTTTTATACATTGTCTCATTCAGAAAATAGATATTTTATGGCCTTAAAGGATTTGCATGAATAAACACTTCATTCCCTCTCTGCTTACTGCCCCTTCCCCGCCTTCTTTGCTTTGAATAACAACTGACATGGAATTGTTCTGATGGAAAGGGCTTGATTGTTAATTAACATACAGATTTCACATGCTGGGAATCTTTGTCCTGATACAGCATCAGTCCCAGTTCTGTCTGCAGTGAACATGTGACATGAATAACCATTCTAGTCTTCTCATAAAGATGCCTTTCTTTTAGTAAAACAGAAAACAAAAGTTAAGCAATGGCTGTTTGTACAAGATTATTGGAGATATCTTAATTCTGCTGTGACAGCAATTATCCATAAACCAATAACAAAAAGATTAGTTCTTTTGCCTTCTTTTTAGGTATAGTTTTTAAGTGCTCACTTTATTATTTTACAAATTGTAAATTAATTTATCCTACCGACCTCTCCATGTACAGATGAGACTCAGATTCTTAAAATAGTCAAACCTCTTTTCAAGCCCAAGAGGCATTTAATATTTAGCCATATAAGGAATTGAGATTATGGAGCTACATTACTTCTCCTCCCTTCCAGATGTGCAATATGCTGCGTGCCAGTTGGCTACCGCTTTTCTGCCCCAGACTTGGCCGCATTTCAGTGACGGTGAACATACTGTTTGTTTTTGTAAGCCCTTTCGAATAACTGGAAATTATATGCAAAATATTTGTTAATTTTTGTTTATTGAAACCTCAGCATTGCTCTTCTGTGGTAGCTGTTACTAACTGATCTTTCTTACATTAATGTCTATTAGCTAGGATGTTTGCCAGAAGTTGGGAATGAGCGCTGGGATGGATCACATGATGATTAACTGTTTTGTTCATTCACTCTGAAGCACTAGGTGAACCGTCGGTCTGATTCAGAATGGCCATTTTTATGTTCATTTCATTACATCCCTCTTTCTGTGGGGGAGAGGAAGTCTGTGTAGTACAAAGACTTCTTAGATGGTAATCTTCAAATTAAATCTATGAGGGAAAATGTATTGCATGTTGGTTTTTCGCACTATCCAAGTAATCAGAAATCAGTATGGATCTAGACATCCTGGGTTCAAATCATCTCAGTGATTTGATCATCAGTCGTGAGTGGACTCACACCAGGGAAAAAGTTGGTCTGCTATATACTTTGCCTAGCAATGGCTATTTCATTATTTCTATGATTCTATTCCAATCTATCAGGCTAGAAGAAACAACAAAGAGTGCCTTATATAGACTTTACTGAGAAGGAAGTTGGAGCTTTTCCATGAAAGTAGCTGTCTAGTTTTAGTTTAGATGTGTTCCTGGAAAAAAGAGAGAGGCCAACTCTGGTGGTGAAAGACACTGATCAATTTAGATGAAGAACTGTGATCATTACTACCAACCAGCTAAGAACTGTGTATTTCCTATACATTTATTTGAATCCCATCTCCTCCAACCTCCTGCCCCAGCATATTTGTTTATCTCATCCATTTTAGGGATGTTAAAAACGTGTATTTGTGTAAACGTGTAACCACTGAAATTTTTAGTGGTTACACATTTCCCTCAAGAGGGACAGGCAGGAGCTGGTGCTTTTAAACTGGCTCCCTGTGAGCACTGGTTCCTTCCCCCGTCTCCCCTCCCCAGCTACCCCTGATAGAAAGGCAGCAGCACTTGGGGCAGACTGACTCCCCTCAATCACCTCTCCCATCTGCCCCCCCCTCCCCACACTGCTGCCTCAGTGGGAGGCCAGGGTAGGGGGGTAGGCAGCTTCGCAGAAGTCAGCACGCATGGGGAGCCTGCTTAAAAGCGAGCTCCCCACAGGCACCAGCTCCCGCCTGCCATCCTGCACTGCTTCCTCTTTGGGAGGGGGTGCCAGGTGGCTCTGCGGGAGCCAGCATGCTTGGGGAGCTGCCTGACCGGGCAGGGCTGATTAAGCAGCTGCGGGTTGTGCTGCCAGGCAGCGTAGAGGGGACCTTGATCCTATTATCCTACCAAGAACATTATCTGGAACCTCCTTCTCACTCACTCTACCAGAGCTAGAGCCACATCAGTAGCCTTTCTCAAAGACATACCTATCATTGATATTCATAATAAAGCAGCTTCCTGGGCATTACTCAATACCTTTACTAAACAATAAGAATTGGAGAAACAGCTGACGATGTTCACCTTAGTCGATAAGTGTTATCCACAGTCCTTTAAGCAACTGGCAATGCTGTATAGTCACCTAAAGTGGTGCATTCATAGGGACATTGAAGACAAAGGAGAAGAAGTACTAGTAACAACTCGCCTGTACAGTAACTGAGGTTCTTTGAGAGGTTTGTTGTTCCAGGTGCTCCATTACCCCCATTCCACTGTATGCTTCAGTGTTTCTCTTTGATCCTTTACGGCAGAGAAGGAACTGAGGAACAGTTGGTTGAGTATGCAGGATAGCTTCTTGGAGTAGCATGAGATGGCTGCCACATGTGCACAGCCAACCAGGACATTGCTACAGGTTGTACCTCCCCTAACCGGGACTCTCTGGTCTGTCAACATACGTGGTTCCTGGACCACGGAGCGCATGTATAGGGAGGTTGGGCTGTGGGGCAGGAGTGGCGGGAGGGCACGGAAACTCAGCCAGGAGCCGGGGCATGGAGGGGCAGGAGACACAGTAGAGAGTTCTGGCCCTTACAGCCAGGTGGTAGCGGGGGCCCTGCAGTGGCAGCCGTGGAACTTGGGACAGCAGCGGCAGCCGTGGCACTCAGGGATAGCAGCAGCAGCCACGGAACTCTATCCCGAGCTGCAGAGCTCTGGCCCCGGTGGCAGTCAGGGAGCAGTAGGGCTGTGCTGGAGCCCTAGCCAAGGACAATAGAACAGCACGGGCCATGTTAGGAGGGACCTCCCCTGGTTCGGCAAATCCCCTCTTTCGGGACCAGTCAGGTCTCGAGGGTTCCGGACGAGTGAGGTCCAACCTGTATCACAATTCTCCAAATAGAAGCACAGGGGCACACAAACACCTAAAGTTAAACACCTTCAGGGACAAATTTCCCAAAGAATCTAAGTTACTTCACAGATGAGTAACTTTCTCATCTAACTGACTATCATACTACTCATTTCTAACAACCCCTTAAGGAATACCTTGCTTATGAAAGCTGCTTGTAACCAACACACCAGCTGATTCGCATTTCTTGCTTGGTTTTGGCAACTCAACTCACTGGAAAAGGATACCAACTATTGCCCAGGCCCCTAGTCTAACCTGAGAGGAAGACAGAAATTTAAGAAACCTTTTCCCATTCAGCACTACTCCACTGCCTTCTCTTTGGGAACATCTGTGTGGAATTATCCATACAACTGTAATCTTAAGCAAAACTAGGAGTTATTAATAACCTAGAGAAAATGAAATTTAAAGTATGTCTAACATGCTTCCCATAAATTAAATTGGATAACTTATATTTCTTGAAACCAATCTTCTTTCTCTAGACACCCTTTGGTCATCCTACCTTGCTGACTACATATCGCTGTGTCTCAAACTCACTCTCATTAAATCCTTTCAGCTGGGTCACTTTATCTGTTCTATCAGCACTATGTTAAAGTGTATTAAGGAACTTTTAATGATTGGTCTATATATCAACTAACTAATACACATTGGTGCACATTAGAAATTACACCCTCTAATGTGCATTATCACATGGTTCAGAGAAGCCCTTGGATTGACAGGTTGTTTTTTTAACAACAGTCCTGTACTTATGAGCTGCACCTATAACTAGACCGATTAAGAGCCATCACAGGAGCAGGAAGGGAAGATGGGGCCGGGGGTTCAAGGATCACCAACCACTTTCCCTGCTGGAACAGAAACATATTTGCATTGGAGGGAAGAAGAGTGCAAAGCTGGAGTCATTCCGATTTTCCCATCCCTGTTGCTTCCGTCCTCTATACCCCACTTTACATTAGAGTGTTGTCCTCTTCAGCTTGCTCAACTGGACTCGTACTTTAAAATGGGAAGCATCATACTTGGAGAAATTCATCTATAGTTGAAGTTTCTAAAATTGCTATCACTAAAGAAACAAAAATACTGCTTCAACTTGAGTTCATTAAAACTTTTAAAGAAATTTTAACCTAAATGGAAAATTTCCTTAGCCAGTACCTCGCCTTCTAATACAAACCTGGGAAGATGGCTTTCCGGTTTGTTCAGTAAATCACCATGTTACGTATAGTATATTTTCTATTAATGACACTTTATTTGTAGCCCATAGGATGATTGTTCTCAATGCATGGAGTCCACCTTCTCCTACTCTAGACCACTGGTCGTATTTTGTTCAAAATAGTCTACCTTGCATATAATATTCTATTCTTGTGTTTGCTACATGATTTTTCTTGATGATAAATCAAAACTTTTTGAACTATGTACACTCTTTGACTAGGATGAAAACATTTGAGAGCCTTTAATTTGGTTTTAGCTTACATTTCATGAAACCAAAACCAATTTTTATAGATAATTTCTTCTTGTTTCTTTTATCTCTAATTTAACCCCTTCCCCCTTTTTTTTAAATGTAATTGAGGGAGCTATAGTACTGCAATACCATGTCTTGTCCTTTATAGTTTGCCTCAGGAGAGTTTAAAGGAACAATTTTAACTTGAAATCTAGTTTTAGTCTCTACACCTGCACAAGAGTGCACTACTGCCTGTTTTTGTGTTTTTGTAATCACATTTTTTATGTTCAAAAAAGGTTTTTATTTTTCCACCACTTCATCAAAAACCAACAAAAAAGAGGAAGCTGGCAAACTTCTTAAGTAAAGGAAACTATATACAAAATGCTTTCAAATTCATGAAATAAATACACTTTATTACACTAATCTAAAGTGTTACGGGTAATAATAGTTGTTACATTTGCAGGGATTAATGTGATTTTTAAATTGATTGTGTCCCTCTAAATTAGTTACTTCTCACTACATGTGTTCTTTGTTAATGCTTTCAAATAATATGGATTAAATCTCTGTTGGATAGGGTAGTATAATTTTAAGTGTTGATTTTCAAGGAGTCTAAGGTAGCCAGTAATCCAACTCCCAATAAAAGATCCTGTGAGCTCGACACTTTACACCCTCATATTGCTTTGAAAACCCAAGGCTTAGTGGCCAATATGTTGGTATCTTTAGAGTAAACAGCTAGGGGAAAAAAAATTGGTATTTTCACTTTCATATCATCAGCCCTCACAGAGAGAGCACTGATCACAACACATCATATGGGTTGTTCTAGCCAGTTTTTTAATTATTCATTGGCCAGGCTGTTAGTAGCACCAGGAATCCAGACAGCATAGCACACCCGAGCCCAGTACCCCTCAGCGATCCACCAGCCTCAGCTTCCCTAGGAACTGGGATTACAGGCATGTCCTACCATGCCCAACCATTTTCATCTTAATTCTGTAAAAATAAAATGTGATGTGTACATTTCCTACACCCAGTATGCATGTGCATATAATGTGTACATGGAATCCCAAAAGGAAATTAAAAAAAAATTAGAAGACCACAGAGTTTCCTACTGCAGAAGATCTCATTTCTAATCTTTTTGGGGTTTTGGTTGTCTTCACAATTATAAGGGGAGAACACTTGGGCTTTTAGAGAGGTTAGTCCTTTTTTCCCTCTTTTTTAAACTTTATTTCTTCTAGTCTTATAACACTCAAACTGCACATAGGTTTTTCCACAAGGTGAAACTGAAGTTCTTCTTCAGGTAGTCCCCGTGGGTGCTCCACGTCTGGTGTTGGGCTCGCCCCGGCACCGCGAATCGGAGGCTTCCCAAAGCTGTGTTCAGCCGGACCGCGCATGCGCGAGCGCTCGAGGCCATTCGCGCCTTTCCTCTCCGAGCACGGTCCGGCCCCCGCCTCAGTTCCTCTCAGCCGCCTCTGGCCACGGACGGAGCTCTCTCCTCTCCTCTCCTCAGAGTACCTCAGCATCCTGTTAATAGTTAAATTTAATCTTTGGTCTTATCTGCCTTCCTTTTCTTATCTCCTTTAAAGTTCAAAAAAAAAAAAAAAAAGTAGGAATAGATGTTTTAATAGTTATTATCTCCGTCCCTATCATTCCTGTTGTTTTCGGTTGGCGCCATAGCCGCCTTTCTCTCAAAGAAAGAAACCAAACAAAGAATAAGAGAAAAGGATAAGTGAAATAAGGCAATTCAAGAAATAAAGATACCTACGAACAGAAAGGAGCACATATACCGCAAACTGAGCAGTGTGCGGGCAAGAGCACTCAAGCGGCAAAATGCCGGGTTCTCCGGGTTTTAAAAAGTGCTCGCTCTGTCATGAGGCTATGCCGGTTTCCGACGGCCATGCCTCCTGTATTAGGTGCCTGGGAGAGGCACACTTGCCACAACAGTGCACCCACTGTGCCAACCTAACCTCCAGAGCCCGTAAGGACCGCGAGAGACGCCTGAAAATGATACTGTTTGGCAAGGCGCTCGCGCCTCAGGACGCTGGCACCACTAATCCCACTTCTGATGCAGGGAGGAGGCGGGCTCCCTCCCCTAAGGGTACCCCTCCTGTGAGGGAGAAACCTTCACCGGTCAGGTCCCTGCCTGTTGTTCCGCAGAAGCGGATAAGCGCAGGAGACAAGCCGGGCACGTCCGGCTCCTCTACCGGCTCTGCACCGGTCTCTGGTTGTAAGAAGCCGACCGGCACCGCACCGCACTCCCGACTGGCCACGGCACCGGAGCGCCGTTTGAAAGACTGCCCTGCCGGCACCGACAGCTGTACTGCTGTCGTCCTCACTGCGCTCAGCTGCAGCTCCCCCCCTCCCACCTCAGGAGCTGTCCACAGCTTCGGCACCAGCAGATCTTCAGCCTCACTCAGCAGCAACCCCTGCTCTGCAGGTCGCTGTCCCTTCAGCACCCGCCTCAGTGCGTTCAGAGCTGCCTGCTCCAGCACCGAGGAAGGCAACGTCAAAATCCTGCAGGCGTGCGTCTTCTCCTCTGCCTTCTCCTACAGCTTCACCCGGACCATCTCTGCAGCACCGTTCTCCTGCAACTCACTTCACCAGAGATCAAGGCACTCGAGCCCGCAGAAGTCTGTCGCCCTATTATCACCATCACAGGGAACCTGTTGCCTACCTAAGGGATTCTCGATCGCGGTCTCCTTTGAGATGCCCGCGCTCTCCTGTGCACTCACCATGCCGTGCATATTACGTTAGGCACGCTAGTGTCATCTCTTCACGACACTCATCCCCGGGGTACTTGGGCCGTCGTCACTGTATACATTATGACAGACCCTATTACTATGTGTCAACTCGTCACAGCCACTCCCACTCCCATCAGAGGTCACCGTGCTCCTGTCTCTCGGTTAGTCCACCTTCTCATCATGATGAGTCGAGGTCGCGATCACCAGCTCGTGCCCCACCCCCTCCAAGAAGTCCGGATCCGCAGCAGGACCATTCGGACCCTGAGGAGGGACAGATTTCGGATGCAGAAACAGACATGCCTGCGAATGTGTGCTCTTCATCTCATGCACCAGATGATGCTGTGACCCCAGGTGACACCTCGCCACCTGATGACCTCAAGGAATTCCAGGACCTTTTTAAGCGGGTGGCACAAAGCCAGGAGGTTCAGCTGTCTGAAGCACAGCTGAAGCAGCATAAGCTACTGAAAAATCTGCATCCCCAGCAACGACGCAAGATCACACTCCCAATCGATGAGGCAATTTTGGATGTGGCGCACGAGATCTGGCAGACTCCCACAACGATCTTGCCTACTAGTAAAAGAGCAGACGAGATATTTTGTCCCATCTAAAGACATGGATTTTCTCTTCAATCATCCTCAGCCCAACTCCTTAATAGTGGATGCAGTCCACCATAAGAGCAAGGCTTCTCAGTTCAGAACCTCACTCCCAGATAAGGACACAAAAAAGCTTGACTTGTCTGGACGCGAGATTTATTCATCATCGACCCTAATGCTCAGGATCGCAAATTATGCTGCCCTTCTCTCGAACCACAATTTCGATAATTATGCCAAATTACCTGAACTGATGCAGCACCTTCCCGATACTAAGAGACCGCTGCTGAAGGCAATTGTCCAAGAGGGATATTCTGCATGTAGGACATCGCTCCAAATCGCCCTCGATGTTGCGGATACGGCAGCTCGGGCCATGGCAATGGGTATCGCCATGTGCAGAGCCTCTTCGTTAATGGCAGCAGGAGCACCTAAGGAGCTCCAAAACAAAGTCAAAGATCTCCCATTTGATCGTAAGAGATTGTTTGCTACTTCAACTGACGACGTCCTACATTCCGGTAAGGACTCACGCACCACTCTGCGGACGCTGGGGATGTATACCCCCCTTCCCCTTTAAGCGTAGGCACTACTATCCATTTCAAAGGAGATATGACTATCCATTCCAGAAACATCAGCAGCGCACTCCCAACCAGTCTCGATTCCGACAGCGTCCGCAGCGCAAGCGCCAGCAGTCCAATCGTGCGCCAGCCCAGGCAAACGCCAAACAGCAAATTTGACTCGTGTCGAGGACACAAACACATCTTCAGTGCTCACGGTAGAAGAACCCACCACCACTCTTCTCTTCCACCACCGCCTCAAGCCATATTATCACCAGTGGCGCGACATCACCTCGGACCGCTGGGTCTTGGAAGTAATAAATTCAGGTCTCACGATACCTTTCGTCTCCATACCTCCCACTACTCCACCCACCCCGTCCCTCTTCAGGGACCCATCGCACGAGACTCAGCTCCAGCAAGAGGTACGTCGTCATCTTGCTGTGGGAGCCATAGAAGTAGTTCCCACAAGATTCAGGGACAGAGGGTTTTACTCCCGATACTTCCTCGTTCCCAAAAAATCCGGGGGGTGGAGACCTATTCTCAATCTGAGGCGCTTAAACCGATACATCAAGAAGCAGCGTTTCAAAATGGTCACGCTAAGCAAAATTATACCGTCACTGAGCAAGGAAGATTGGTTCGGAGTCCTCGATTTGCAGGATGCGTATTTTCATATCGCCATACACATAGCACACAGGCGCTTCCTCCGTTTTGTAGTTGGGCAGGAGCACTACCAATACAGAGTGCTGCCCTTTGGCCTCGTCTCGGCTCCCAGAGCTTTCTCCAAAACCCTGGCAGTAGTTGCTGCACATCTTCACAAAATAGGGGTCTCCATTTTCCCCTACCTAGACGACTGCTTGCTCAAAGGCCATACTCAGTTGGAAGCTCTCAACATGCTCACAGTAACAAGGAATCTCTTCAGCTCCCTTGGATTAATTGTAAACATGGAAAAATCACGTCTAGAGCCGACCCAGACTCTCACATTTATAGGAGCTCGCCTCGACTCACGGTCAGCTCGGGTCTACTTACCTACAGACCGCTTCCAAGTCATATGCGATCTAGTTCATACAGTATCGCTCTCTCCAACACTTCCCGTACGTACTCACCTTCAGTTGTTGGGTCATATGGCAGCCACCACGATGGTGGTCCGCCACGCACGATTACATTTCCGATGTCTCCAGCAGTGGCTGACCTTGGTGTACAACCCCGGCAAACACAGCATCCAAAAGCGTGTGGTGTTGCCTATCCATGGAATTCCTCCGATGGTGGACCGAGCCCAGCAACATGTTGGCGGGCATTCCCTTTCACCAACCTCAGCCTTCGAGGCAGATAACGACAGATGCCTCGCTCACCGGCTGGGGTGCACACATGGGCGTGTATACTATCCAGGGTCGATGGTCCGATACAGAAATGATGCTCCACATCAACTTACTGGAGCTCAGGGCAATTTTTCACGCCTGCAGGCATTTCAAACCTCACATACAAGGTGCGGTCACCAGTATCCTTACGGACAACATCGTTGCAATGTACTATGTCAACAGACAGGGCAGTGCCAGATCCCGCTCCCTCTGTGCAGAGGCAGTTCGCCTGTGGTCCTGGTGCACCTGCAACGACATTACTATCATAGCATCGTACCTGCCAGGAGTGAGCAATTCCATCGCGGACTCACTGAGCAGATACTTCCCACACGACCACGAATGGGAGAGCCGCACGGACGTACTCCTATCTATCTTCCACCGCTGGGGTCGACCCGCCATAGATCTCATCGCTACTTCTGCCAATGCGAAATGCAAGGTTTATTGTTCCAGAGCAGGGATTGGCACCCACTCCCTGGGGGACGTGTTCCTTTTGCATTGGGGCACGGTACTACTGTATGCGTTTCCCCCTGTGGCTCTAATTCCAAGAGTACTGGAGAAAATTGTCCTCGACAAAGCCCGAGTCTTGCTAATAGCACCGGCCTGGCCCCCGGCAAGCCTGGTACTCCACGTTCCTACAGCTGTCAATTCGAACGCCTTACCGGCTTCCTCTTCTCCCGGACCTCTTAACGCAGCAGAGCGGGTCCCTTCGCCATCCGAAATTACTCACCCTCTACCTGACTGCGTGGATGTTAGATGGTTCGACACGTCGGAGACCCTTTGTTCAGATCAAGTGAGTTGTGTTCTGCTCAATCGTAGAAAAGATTCCATGAGAAAAACATACCTCGCGAAGTGGTCTCGCTTTACGCGATGGTGTGACATTAAAGGGTTAAACCCCCTCCGCCTCACCGTTGCATGCTGTCCTGGACTATGTTTTGCACCTGCACACGTCAGGTATCTCCATACCATCACTTAAAGTTCATCTAGCAGCGATTACGGCATTCCACTGCCCAATCGATGGCCGGTCGGTTTTCGCCCACCCCATTACGAAGAGGTTTCTCAAGGGCCTCGTTAATCTCAACCCCTCCACGTAGACCTTCACCTCCTGCGTGGAACCTCGACCTCGTGCTAGATGCATTGACACAGCCACCATTTGAGCCGCTTGCGACTACATCTCTCCAACTGCTTACGACCAAGGATGTTTTTCTTATTGCTATAACATCGGCACGCAGGGTGAGTGAGATTGCAGCCCTTACGGCATCTCCCCCCATATACGATCTTTAATAAGGACTCAGTGATACTGAGGTCGCACCCGACCTTTCTGCCAAAAGTCTGCTCGGACTTCCACATTAACGAACCCGTTGTCCTGCCTTCTTTCTGTCCTAAACCTCACACTTCTCCTCAAGAGGCTCTTTTGCATACGCTGGACGCTCACCGAGCCCTCGCATTTTATATTGATAGAACTCGTGATATCCGAAAGACAGACTGTCTTTTTATATCTGTTGCAGATCAATTTAGAGGTCGTCCACTCTCTGCGCAGCGCATTTCGAAGTTGATTATTGCTTGCATTACCACCTGTTATAATCTGTGTAACAAGTCCCTCCCATCACAACCTAGAGCACACTCCACCCGTGCAGTGGCTACCTCGACGGCCTTCCTGAAAGGAGTCCCTATGCGTGACATCTGCCGGGCAGCTACTTGGTCATCAAACGTCACTTTCATGAAACATTACGCAATTCTGCAACACTCCACCTCAGACTCCGCTGTAGCCTCGGCAGTACTCCAACGCTGCCGTAACACCGATTCCGTAGTGCAACCTTAGCTCGGACCACTGCTCCGGAGTCACCAGACGTGGAGCACCCATGGGGACTACCCGAAGAAGAAGAAGAAGTTACTCACCTTCGTGCAGTAACGATGGTTCTTCAAGGTGTGTCCCCGTGGATGCTCCATGACCCGCCTTCCTCCCCGCTACGGAATCTCGTCTGTTTCTCTCGTTTCAGATGAGGCGGTGAGAGGAACTGAGGCGGGGGCCGGACCGTGCTCATAGAGGAAAGGCGCGAATGGCCTCGAGCGCTCGCGCATGCGCGGTCCGGCTGAACACAGCTTTGGGAAGCCTCCGATTCGCGGCTCTGGGGCGAGCCCGACACCAGACGTGGAGCACCCACGGGGACACACCTCGAAGAACTATCGTTACTGCAGGAAGGTGAGTAACTTCTTCTTTTTCTACTATGTACGTTTCCTGTAAATGTTAAAAAAAAGTATCCTGTTGAAATCTAACTATCAGAAAACTAAAACCACACATTTTGCTGTGGCTGCACAAGTTTACCTATATAACAAAAAGAAGGAAAAGAAAATGTCCTTGCCTGGTGGCTCCCACTTGAAACAGAGAAAATATTTTTCATTCCTCAACACTGATGCCAAAGAATTCTTACATAAAATATTGATGCAAGATATAGGTAGCAAGGTTGGTCCAGTAGTCAAAGTACTAAACTGAAACTCAGGACACCCAAATTCAATTCCCTGCTTCCTGTATGATCTTGGGCAAGTCATTTAGTTTCTCTGTGCCACAGTTCCTCCTTTGTACAACTAAGGATAAATCCTATCTGGGTGTTCTAAGGTTAAACTAGTTAATGATCGTGAGGCTCTCAGATATTACAATAGTGGGAGTCATACAAGTCACTAAGATAGATAGGGGCTTATTGAAAAACAATTTTATTTAGTGCCACTAATTGATAAGATTATTTAACCCTAATGGAAGCTTTTTCTACATCTAAAATCAATATTCTCATTGAGGGGATGGTGCCTGATGAATGTTGTATATGATTTTTGTGCATGTTACTATCTACTTTCTTTCTCTTTATAACTAAAATTATAGCAGTTATTGTCTGTTCTCCTTCGTATTTAGTAAAGAAGCATGGGAAGTTCGTCTGATTTTTCTGCTCTTTTTCTTAGACACTTTATAGCTTGGGACAGATTCTCAAAAATGTATGACACCCAGCAGCTCGCATTGTTTTTATATGAGAACAGTTCTGAAAATCTGATCCCAAATTTGATGCAGTCAAATGGTTTATTGTGAAGAGGAGGATGTGTAATCATTCAAGCACATGGCATTGTATTTATATAGTAATTTAATTATTTCTGAGTCTACATGAATTATGCTAACTTGTGTGTATTTCTGAAGTGTATTTTTATAATGAGTATAGGTGTGGACTGTAAAATTCATGAGATACTTGGTTGCATTTAGTGTGACTACATAATATACAACATGATTGTGTTGTTATTCATAGTTTGCAAGGCCAGAAGGGGCCATTCTGATTATGTAGTCTTACCTGCTGTATAACATTGTCATTGATGGAGATTCCAACATGACCCTTGTTAAATTGTTCCAATTAATTACTCTCACTTAAAAATGTATGCCTTGTTTGAATTTGTCTGGCTTCAACTTCCAGACAGTTTTCTCTGCCAGATTCATTTGTTCACCATGTAGATAGACTGTAATTAAATCAGCTCTTACCCCTCTGTTTGTTCATCTGAAAAGATCAGTTCCTTGAGTCTATTGCTATATGGTATCTTTTTAAATTCTTTAATCATGTCCGTGACTCTTCTTTTGAACCCTCTTCAGTTTATCAACATCTTTCTTGAAGTATGGACACTGAAACTAGACACAGTATTCCCGCAGTGAGTGCAAATACAGAAGTAAAATTTACTTCTACATGCCTACTTGAGAATCACCTATTTATACCTAAGAATTACATTAGCCCTTTTGGCTACAGTGTTGCACTAGAAGCTCATGTCCATCTGATTATCTGCCATGACCACCAGATCATGGCAGATAATCCCTGCTTTCCACTGCTCCCTGCCCCCCACTTTCTGCACATGATTTACATTGTTTGCCCCTAGATTAATACATTTATATTTATATTTAGGTGAATTAAAATACATATTTTTGCTTAAGTCCAAGAACATATGTATGAGATCCTACTAGAAATACACCTTTCAGTAATGTTTCCCTGTTTCCAGTTGCGTTTGGAGACCTTTCAGTTAACCATTTTAACACATTTTGGGTATGTCTACACTACAGCGTTATTTCGAAATATCTTATTTCGAAATAGTTAATTCGAAATAAGTTATTTAGAAATAATGCGTCTACACACAAAATGCATTTTGAAATAGCGCGTCCACACTGAGTGGACTGTGAATCGCATTTAAGGCTGGCCGGAACCAGTTCCGGCAGGGCACCAGGTCAGGATTTACTGTGTGGGGCTGCTGCCTGAGGCTAACTGAGGTCTGTGCTTAATGGGGCCTCCTCTCCCTCCCCAAGACAGCCAGTTCTCAGGTTTCCCTGCTTGCTTGGAGAAGGGAACAGAGAGGGTGGGAGAGGGGAGGGGGAAACCTGGGAGAAGGGAGCTGGAAGGGGGAAGCAAGGGGAAGAAGGGGGAGGGGAAGCTCAGGGGTGGGGTCTCGCCGGGCCAACTGTCTCCCAGCACCACGGATGCAGGGGCCTCGGCGTCCCCAGGGGGATGGGGAGGGGATGGAGGGTGTGGAGGGAGAAGTGGGAGGGGGAGGAGGAGTGGGAGGAGGAGCGGTAGCTAGGGAGGCAGCAGGCGCTGGAGCGGCAGGAGGCAGCATGCTCTGCACCAGGGTCTGCAGGTGTTGGCAGATGGCACGGCCCTGGGCAAGCTGCTCCCGCCAGAGCTCCAGGTCTTCTTGCACCCAGTTCTGGAGGGTGAGGTACAGGGCTCGCAGTGCCCCCAGGTGCTGCTGTCGGTACCCCTCCACTGCACGGGTGGTCCTGCAGAGCCCTCTGGTGCGGGAGCATGTCCCGGGCGGGATAGTGTGCCCTTCACGCGCAGCTGGTGCGGCTGTGGAGAAACAAGAGACGTGGTCAGTTCTCCCTGGGGACACAGTGGCTAAAGCCCAGCTCCCTTCTGCAAGGTGAGGATGACTGTTCCCTGCACCATCAGAGCCGATGTGCTTGCACACAGGCCATGTTCTGAATGTCCTGCTATCCCTGGGAATGGGAGCTGCCCCGAGACCACACCCATGCCCCTGTGCTGTGTATAGTGTGGCTGAGGTTGGGGGGAGATGTCCCCTGCCTCTGTGTAGAATGGCCTTGTGGAGGGAGGGCGTCCACCCCGGGGTCAGGAGCATGTCATGTCTATTCACACACGCATGTGGCTAACAGGCCAAGGTCTCTGTGTGGCAGCCAGCTGAAGCCACGTGCCCAAGGGTGGCACAGCACATGCTCGCACGTGCACAGGTGGCTGCGTGAGCCGTGGTCAGCAAGGCCCACGCGCGTGGTCCCTGGTCTCCCTCCCCGCCCCCCCAATAAGGGAACAGTGATGTCACTCACATGTTGTTGCCTTCCCGGATGATACTGGTGGTGGGTCTGCTGGGATAGCTCAGGGGTCCTGGCTGCGTGGCATTCTCCCTCTGGGCTCCTGTGGCTCCTGGTGCTCCTCCTCCATGCCCTGATCAGGGCCCTCTGCTCCAAGATCAATGACCTCCGGAGTGGCATGGACCGTCCCGCCCCCAGGATGCAGTCCAGGGTGTCAAAATAGGGGCAAGTGTCTGCCCCTGTGTGGGAGCTGCCCCGTGTGGCCCTAGCATAGGCCTGCCGCAGCTCCTTCAGTTTCATGTGTACCTGCTCCTGAGTGCGCATGTGGCCTTTGGTGGCCAGGCTGTCAGCCATCCGTCTGTAGATGGCCGCGTTCCTCCGTCTAGTGCAGAGATCGTGGACATTGGAGGCATCCCCCCAAACCTCAATCAGGTCCATGATCTCCGCACTGGACCAGGAAGGCGCCCGCCTTCTCCGACCCCTGGCAGGCTCCTGGGAGCTGGGGGCCTGGGCCCGGGGAGCAGTGGAGGGCTGCCTGGCGCTGGCTGCCTGGCTCATAGTGGAGCCACTGGATCGGGGCAGCAACTGCTGTCTCTGTGCTGGCAGGCTTGGAGCTGGCACAGGCACTGTGGCCAGAGTCTACCCCTTTAAGGGCTCCGGGGCTGGGGGAGAGGAGAGGAGTTTTCCTGGTTTGGCCCAGAGTAGCCACCAGGGCACACTGGGAAGGGTTGAAGGCCCCCTATTTTGAAATAAGCATCTACACAGCACTTATTTCGAATTAGCTATTTCGAATTTGGCATTATTCCTCATAGAATGAGGTTTACCAAGTTCGAAATACGCGTTCCACTATTTCGAATTTATTTCAAAATAGCGGTTTGTCTGTGTAGATGCTAGGAAAATTATTTCGAAATAACGGCTGTTATTTCGAAATAACTTTGCTGTGTAGACATGGTAATTTTATATCTTTCTAGTTTTTTAATTGGTGTCATGTAGTACCAGGTCAAACACTTTACAGAAGTCTACATTCATTACATCAGTACTATTACTTTTATCAACCAAATGTGTAATCTCATCAGAAATAAATATAAAGTTAATTTGACAGGATCTGTTTTTCATAAACCCATGTTGTTTTGGCATTAATTATATTACTCTCCTTTAATTCTTTATTAATCAAGTCTTGTGTTAGTTGTTCTATTATGTTCCCTAAGATCAATAGCAGACTGATGGAGCTATAATAACCTTGGGTCATCCTATTTAGCTTTTTTCAGTATTGGCACAACATTAGGTTTCTTTTAGTCTTCCCAGAACTTCCCTTGTGTTCCAAGTTTTATTGAAAATCAGATACATTAGTGGTCCTGCAAGCTGCTCATATGGTTCCTTTAAAACTCTTGGATGCGAGTTATCCAAGCCTGCTGATTTTAAAATATCTAACTGCAGTAACTTCTGTTTAATGTCTTCCTAAAAAAGTAGTAGAATGAAAAAAGTATTATCATAGGATATGGTTATATCATCCATGTATTTCCTCAAATACAGAAGAGAACTAAACACTTTTGCCTTTTCTGCATTATTATAATTCTAACATTACCACCTATTACTGGACGAATAATACCATTATAAGATTCTTTATTGCTCTTATTATTGATCTTCTTATTCTTAAGTTTGCAGGCAAAATATCTTTCTCCTTGTGCCCCTTTGATTCCCATACCAATTTTCCTCAATCCCTAGCTTCTGATTTATTATTGTTATTTATATTAATTACTGTCAACTTCCCCTTTCTTCCACTTTTTTAAATTTTACTTTTATAGCTGCCTTCACTTCTCTAAATGAGATGAGTTTTTTAAGCCAATAAAGCCTTCTTCCTCAATTGTGAGTTTGTGACATTTGGGGCATCGGGTAAGGTGTTCTTAAATTACTCCCAATTATCGTTCAAGTTTTTCTGATTAAATTCTTCCTCCCAACTAATTTAACTGATAATTGGTCTGTGCTTCATTCTGTTTGTATGTTATAAATGTGATCAAGTCATGACCATTTATATCATAGTAAAAAAAAACCATGCCCCTGAATGACAAAAGTTTTAGTGATGAAAATGCTGTTATGGATAGCGCTTTGTTAATGAAGACCACTCTCCTGATGACAAAATTAGCATCCCCTGTTCATGGTGCTTTTATTTTGTCTCTGGGAGAGCTGTCCCCCAGAGACAAAGAGCAGCACCACAGCAGACCTTACAACAGCACGGCTGCAGCAGCACAGCCACAATGTTGTAATGTGTGCAGTGTAGACATAGCCTTAAAGTTAATCGTCTGTCCACACTGGGGATAAATTTAGTGTGATCTTAAGTCAACCTCTGTCAGGGTTGAGTGAAAAGATCTTCCCCCCTTCCCCAACCTAAAACTCCTCTTAGCAAAGGGGAAGCAAATGAGCCTATCCCTGTGTGATTTTGTTAATCCACTGCTGCAGTTCATAGCAAGCTACAACAGAGAGCATAAGAATGGGTCTTCCAACAGATGCCTCTTTTCAGGTCTCTCTCCCTATTCCCCCTGCTGTAACTCTGGCCTACCAATGTCATTATTTCAGGCTAGTTGGGGAAGGTCTGCATATAGAGGGATGGAGAGAGAAAAGAAGAGACCTGAATGAGCTAATTGAATGCTGCAACAAAGAGCGATTGTCATCTTAATCTTAAATTTTCATTCCTTGGTCAGAGGGAGGAAGCAGGCTTGCAATCTTTACTCTTCTTCGAGGGCTTGCTCATTTTATTTATTTATTTTATTTATTTAAATATTTTTACCCCGCCTTTCTATTTAAAATATTCAAGGCAGCTTACAAAAACAAAAAAAATACAAATATGTATTAAAAAACAAACAAACATGTACACAGATGTCGGAGCTTTTTTCCCCAGCGGTACCCGTTGGGCCAGCCAGGCAGCCCCTTGGAGTGGCATCGCTATATCATCACATATATACCCCTGCTGACCCGCCACCCCTCAATTCCTTCTTCCTGCCCATGACAGTAGTTGAAGCATCTCTGACTTCTCTGCAAGTCTACCCTCAGCCTTAGTATACATCAGGTCTACTCAACACACGGCCCATGGCCCATTTGTTTGTGGTCCGCAGTGCAATTTGGGTTTACGTGGGGCTGAACACATGGCCCGCTGGTGGGATCTTTTGAACATGTCTTCCACTGGGAACACGCTCCACAACGGTGAGGCGTCTCCCTGGCAGGGTGAGAATTGAAAGACGCAAGCAGATAGGCTGGCTTGAACAGACAGGTACAGAGTGTAGGCATTTCTAGCCTCCAGGGAGGAGGTACTGGGAGCACCGGGGCATTGTGGGAAGTGCTGGCTGCTTAGCCTTGTGAGCAAAGCCTGAGAGGTGGTAACTGGTTCACACTGGCCACGTTTGGGCCTGCTGCCGTGGCTTAAGGTTTAATCTTTGTATGCATGCCCGTCAGTGTGAAAGACACTATTTGCATATATTTGTACATATATTTGCATGTATATGCAACCACACTTAAGTTGCATTCCTCAGCATGTGGTGAGAGTATCATTGTGGCCCCCAGGGCTTCCAAAGTTGAGTTGCCCTGGTGTAATAGTTGTAGAGTTGTTTTACTGTTCTAGTACTTAGTAGTTAATTAGTTGATAGTTGTTAGCAGCAGGAGTTCCTGCTTTGTCCCTCCCCTCCTGCGGAGTGGATGTCGGGGCTGCATGGGTTCAAGCCTTGCTTCAAGTGCTTGAAGCCTATGCCCTGTGGGTAATCCCCACGACACATGCCTAGTGTCTGAGGTAAGGCCACCTTGCAGATAGTTGCAAGATTAGCCGGGACTTTAAGCCCAGAATTAAGAGGGAGAGAGATTCCAGACTCGAACTCCTCCTAATGGAATCGGCTCTCCAACCACCGTCACCAGAGTCAGCACCAATAGTGCGGAGCACGCCGGGATCAGTGTGCAAGGTCGTGGGAGCACGGAAGCCCTCAGCGGCACCGTCCAAGACCACCGCATCCCAGTACCACTCCCAATCACTGGTGCCCAAGAAGAGGCGGATGCATAGAGGGAGCTCCCCCTTGAAGCATGGACATAGAGTGCGGCACTTGGAGGGACACTCTGAAGTTCTCCTCCTCGCCCCATGCCTTTACACTCATGCGCCGCCCAGGTACCAGTTGAGGTTGGCATGAGGTGCAAGTCCAGCACAGGACACACCCATCGAGGATGTCCAGCATTTGTCGACGCTGGACATCTTCAAAGCAGCTCGGGTCCTTATTGAGCTGACGTCGTGGCCAAGTTTGGCACTGGCTAAGGATGTGGGGAATATCCCAGCACCAGATGTAGCCAAACCAGCACCGCGGGCACCGGCTGCTACCCCAGCCACCCGTGCACTGGGCTACCCAGTACCCATGCAGTCTCCGGTGCCGGGGCCTTTTACAGAGCAGATGCTGCCAACCGCACTGGTTCAGCACTGGGGAAGCCTGCAGCGATGGCACAGCACCAACCTTGGCACTAATCCCGGCACGATCATCAGCGGTGCCATCATGGTCAACGTCTGACTACTCAGAGTCAGAGGCCGAGTCAGTGCGCTCAAGAGCCTCTTTGACTCGGTCCTGCTCTCGGCACCGATCTTACTCCCAGCACCAATCATGGCACTGTAGCATGGTGGTGCAGCAGAGCTGGCCCCCTCAATGGCCGCCACAGGTGCAGTGGCCCTTTTAGACACCATGGGCTACCACCAGGCCCAGCACCCGACTCCACTGAGGCCTAGATCCACAGGCACTTACTCCAGGGGCACTCCTGCAGCCACACTGCTTCCAACGGCCCCAGCCACAGAGAGTAAGCATAGGCTGCAGAAACAGGTTGATAGACCACCTGCAGAGAGCGATGGGTCTATAGTACAGGCGCCTACCCCAGTCCTACCCCAACAGGCGGATGTGCAGCAATAGCAGCTGCCCATTCAGGAATCCTCATTGTCACCAGATGACACCCTTGCTGATCCTGCACCACGTATGCTTGCTATGGATGAGAGAGCGCACCAAGAGCTGCTCCGCAGGCTGGCAAGCAACTTGGGGGTCCAGGCCGAGGAGGTGGCAGAGGATACTGATCCAATGGTCAATATCTTCATGTGGACATGCCAGACAGGCTGGTGCTGCCACTTAACAAAACAGTGGCAAAGACTTCAAAGAACTTGAGGCAGATCCCAGCCTCCATACCACTAACCCAGAAAGGGCTAGAGAGACACTACTTTGTCCCTCAAACAGGCCATGAACACCTTTACATTCACCTGGCCCCAGGTTCTTTGATTGTCCAGGCAGCCAACCATAGGGAAAGGCAAGGCCAAGAGGGCCCCACACCAAAAAGAAAAGAGCCCAAGAAGTTTGACTTGTTGGGCAGGAAAGAGTATGCCACAGGGGGCCTACAGTTACTCATTGCCAACCAACAGGTGATGCTGAGGTGGTATGTGTACAATATCTGGATGGCTGTGGAGAAATTCAAGGAATTCCTCCCATAGGACTCCCGCCACGAGTTCGCAGCCCTGTTGGATGGGGGCAAAGTCGTTTCTCTCATGGCCCTGGATGCTACTGCCTCTGCCACCTGGACGATGGCCACAGGCATAGATATGAGGCACAGCTCGTGGCTGCAAGTGTCGGGCATCTCTCCAGAAGTACAAAATACGATTCAGAACCTCCCATTTAAGGGGGCTGGACTCTTCTCTGACCAAATGGATATGAAGCTGTACAGCCTCAAGGATTCCAGGGCCACCCTAAGGTCCCTGGGGATCCACACACCAGCACCACAGACACATTCCCTAAATACTAGGCCCCCACCGACACCGTATCAGCAGGGTTATAGGCCAGACCCAAATAGGAGGAGGGTCGCAATAATAATACTGGGGAGAGGAACAGGAGGAGAAGATCCAGATCTGACTCCGGGCGCTGCTCGAGCCCTCCTACCAACCAGCAGTCCAAGTTGAAATTTTTAAGATGTGCCTGAGGGCAGAGCTCCCGTCCCAATGCCAGTCCTCCCACCCCCATTCAGAAATTGTGTCTCCCACTTCTAGCCTGCCTAGACCCAGATTGCTTCAACCCGCTGGGCGCTTGATATGGTGGGAGTGAGATATTCTATTCCATTCCTTTCCCTTCCACCCCCTACTCCGTCCCTCTTCATGAACCCTTCTCAAAAGCACCATTTAAGACAAGAGGTGTCATTGCTTCTACAGCTGGGAGCAATAGAACTGGTTCTAGAGGAGTTCAAGGGAGTTTTTATTCCCAGTATTTCCTTATTCTGAAATCCATGGGAGGTCTTTGACTCATTCTCTATCTCAGAGGCCTGAATGCCTTTATAATGAAGATGAGATTCAGAATGGTCACGCAGGCTTCCATTATTCTCTCCCAAGAGAGGAGACTGATACGCTGCCGTCAACTTAAAGGATGCTTACTTTCACATCTCTGTCATCCCCACTCACAGAAGATTTCTGAGATTCACCATTAGGACAGACCATTTTCAAAGTCCTCCCCTTTGGCATCTCTACAGCATCATGGGCATTTACGAAATGTATGGAGGAGGTGGTCTGTGCAGGTATCTCCAGACAGAACCTGTCGGTGCAGCTGGTAACAGACACTTCAGACACACACACAGGCTGTGGAGTGCACCTTTCTGATCTCTGGACACAAGGTATGTGGTCCACAGTGGAGTTGTTGTTACATATAAATATCAGGGAGCTCAGGGCAGTCCGATTAGCCTGCCAGATATTTCTGTCTCACCTGAGAGACAAGGCTGTCTCAGGGCTTACAGACAATACGTCAGCAAAGTTCTATATCAATAAGCAGGGTGGAGCTCGTTCTTCTCCCCTCTGTCAGGAAGTCCTGCTCCTATGGGAATTTTGCATCAACCACGATATTCAACTGGAGGCAGTGTACCTCCTGGGGACCCACAATGTCCTGGCAGACAGATTCAGCATGTCATTCAGGGCAAATGAGTGGTCCCTCAGGGGGATGTAGTGCAGGCTATTTTCCACAGGTGGGACTTCTGCTCCTACTTGGGCCGTGGTCCAGGAGTAAGGGGGGATGCCTTATACATAGATTGGCCTCCTCAGCTCCTTATATGTTCCTTTCCTTCCCCCTGATACACAAGGTCCTTCTCAGGGTTAAGAGGTTCAAGGCCTCAGTGATACTGGTGGCGCCAGTGTTGCCCCCCCAACAGTGGTTCCCCACGCTTTTGGACCTATCAGTAGAGGAACCCATGGTGTTTCCCTTGCTAACCGACCTCATCACCCAACACCTGGTGTAGGGGAAACTATGCCACCCAAACCTCCAGTCCCTCCACCTCACAGCCTGGAAGATTCATGGTTAAGGGGCACAGAGCTCCAAAGCGGTAAGGAAGATTCTGTTAGAAAGTAGGAAATCCTCCACAAGGGCTATGTATTTGGCAAAGTGGAGGTGTTTCACCTTGTGGTCCTCCCATAGTGGTGTGGGGCCCATAGAAGCCCCCATCCCACTCATTCTGGAGTATCTCTTAGCACTCAGGCAGCAGGGTCTGTCTACCTCATCAGTATGAGTCCATTTGGCAGCCATTTTGACTTTTCACCCAAGGGAACAGGGCAGAACAGTGTTTGCAAGAATTCTGGTCAAGCACTTCCTCAAGGGGATAGACAGGTTGTACCCCTATGTCAATCACCTCTTTCCACCCTGGGTCCTTAACTTAGTCCTAACAAGGCTTATGGGCCCCCTGTTTGAACCCCTAGCCACATGTTCCATCAGACACCTCTCATGAAAGGTCACCTTTTTGGTGGCCATAATGTCAGCTAGGAGAGTATCAGAATTGAGGGCCCTTACATCAGAGCCCCTTATACTGTGGTCTTTAAAGACAAGGTCAAATTGCATCCCCACCCGGCATTTCTTCCCAGAGTTGTCTCCTAGTTTCACATGTCTCAGGACATATATTTACTAGTGTTCTTCCCAAAGTCCCATGCTACGCCTAAAGAGTAGGCCTTACACTCACTGGACATCAGTACAGCCCTGGTGTTTTACGTAGCAAGAATGAGACCATTTTGCAAATCAACTCAACCTTTTATATCCATAGCTGAGAGGATGAAGTGCCCCCAGGTATCAGCCCAAAGATTATTCTCCTGGATCACGTCCTGCATTAAAGTGTGCTATGACCTTGCCAACAGGCCAGTGCCTCCTCTCACTGCTCATTTTACTAGGGCACAAGCTTCATCTGCAGCTTTTTTAGCACAGGGGTCCATCCTCAATATCTGTAGAGCAGCCACTTGGTCATCAATTCACATGTTCACCAGTCACTATGCCATAGTGCAGCAGGCCAGGGACAATGCAGTCTTTGGTAGGGATGTTTTGCAGTCCATTTCCAATTAGTCTCCAACCCTGCCTCCAGTGGTAGAGCTAGGGAATTATGTCATGGAATGGACATGAGCAAGCTCTCGAAGAAGATAAAACAAATACTTACCTCTCTTAACTGTTGTTCTTGGAGATGTGTTGCTCATGTTCATTCTAAATCCCATCTGCCTCCACTTCATCAGAGATTCTCAGCAAGAAGGAACTGACGGGGTAGAAGGCCAGCAGGGGTGGTATATATGTACCGATATAGCGGCACCGCTCCATGGGGCTCTCTGGCTGGCCCAATGGATATTGCTGGGGGGGGAAAAGCTCCGAAATCAGTGCACCCAGCGTGTGCACACCTAAGGTTGCCAGGTGTCCGGTATTGACCCAGACAGTCCAGTATTTTCGCCTCCTGTCCGGTAAAAAAAAAAATTCAGAAAATACCGGACACCTAAAATGTCCGGTATTTTCTGATGTTTTTCCCTGCCACAAGGCGAAAATACCGGACACCTGGCAACCCTGCGTAGGGTTGCCAGATGGTTTCAACAAAAATACCGAACACCCTCTCCCCTCCCCCTCCCAAAAAAAAACACCGGGGAAAAAATTCTGTTGAGGGGAAAAAAAGAGGGGGAGAGACCAAAGTTGTTGAGCAAAAAGAAGAAAAAAAAAAAAAAGGACACCAAAAGAGTTATTAAGCAAATAAATAAATAAATAAATAAAATAAAACAGCATGGCCCCTTTAATTGTGAGCAGAGTCAGAATAGGGATAGGAAGAGAAGAGGTTGAGCACTAAGACCCAGGGAAGGTATTGCTTCCCCTTGTGCAGGTCTTCAGGTTTTTTGCCGGCGGCCATCATGTTTTCTTGATCGAGCCAGAAGGGAGCTTTCCTGTGGAACCAGGCAAGCAGGGGGTCCCGGGGTGGTCCGGGAGCTGGGCCCAGTTGCTGAGTATGTCATAGGGTTGCCAGGTGTCTGGTATTTTTACCTCCTGGCAGGGGAAAAAAACAGAAAATACCAGACATTTTAGGTGTCTGGTATTTTCTGAATTTTTTTACCGGACAGGAGGCGAAAATACCGGACTGTCCGGGTCAATACCGGACACTTGGCAATCCTAACCCTACGACAAACTCGGCAACTGGGCCCAGCCCCCGGCCTCCCTCCCCGGGTTCCCCGCCTCCGGACCCCCTGCTTACCTGGTTCCTGAATCAAGCTGCTTCTGCTCCCCTGTTCCTATCCCTATTCTGACTCTGCAAGCACTGAAAGGGCCATGCTGTTTTAATGCTGGGTTTTTTTTCTTAACTCTAGGAGTCCTTTTTTCTTTTTCTTTTTTTTTTTCTCAACAACTTTGGTCTCCCACTACCCCCACCCCCTTCCCAACAGAATTTTTTCCCCGGTGGTTTTTTTTGAAGGGGGAAGGGGACGGTTCGGTATTTTTGGTTAAACTATCTGGCAACCCTATGCACACCTACATGGAACGGACATGAGCAACGCATCCTGAAGAACAACAGTTGAGAGGTAAATAACCCCTTTTTTGTGCTCCATGAATCCCCAGTTGTTCACTGAACTCCATCCTTTGATTGGAATAATGAATTATTTTGGGAACAAATCAGTGGCAGATTGTGCATGTGATTATTAAAAAAATAACTAAAATGCTAGCTTCAGAACCATTTAAAATCTGTTCTTTAAAACCTAATAATACAAATCACTAACAGTACTAGGATGGGGGAATTGGCAGAGAATGTTCCTTTCACCAGTTCTTCTAATACAGTGTCTCAAACTCCTGTCCTATGTGTGGTCCATGGGCTGGGAATTTCAGCCCCATGCTGACTGTGCTCTGTTCTTACATTTTGTACTTAAAATTGCATATAAAATTTACCATCCCCTTTTTTGAGCTTGCTTTGATTAGGATCCACATTGTTTCCCTCTGTTAAAATTTGTTGGATTTTTAATGTTGATTTAACACATTATTCATTTGAGCTTACCTCATTAATTTTGTTCTGTGCAAGAACAAATAGACTTAGGGTATTTATAAACCCTCATGGTATAACCATGTCTACTTATTCTACAGGTAGGAATTTTTAACGAAGATCTGTTTAGAAGAATAATCTAAAATGAGATGTTCAAGTGCTTCCTCATGTCCATTCCAATAGGTGTGTGCATGCACCACTTGCATGATCTTCTGAAGGTTTTTCCCCCTAGCAGTACTTGTCGGGTCAGCTGTGAAGGCCACTGGAGTGGCACCTTCATATACCTGCTTGTTTCCTTCTTATTGTGAATGACAGTTATTGGAGCAGTTCAGTCTCTTGCATTCACCAGTGCCTGCCTAGTGATTCCCTTATCGTTAGTTGTAAATAGCTCTTAGCTATAGTTTCATAGTTAGCTAACCTAACTGGGGGAAGGGGGATTCCAAATCTCCTAGTTTTCCCCTGACACGGTCTCACGTTTAAGTTGTGTAAGCGCTATAGGAAACTTGTGAACTTGAAACTTATGATCAAGAAAATGATATTTGCATGTTATCTCTAACCTCCATCATTCCTTCCCTAAATCCGGGGGACTGGTATACTGCCCTTAACATGGAAGATTCTTACTTCCATATCTCTATCATCACAGCCCACAGTTGGATTCTTTGCTTTGTATTCAGCTACCAGATTGTGGGGAACTCGGCAGTCGGCTGTTTACTCGGCTGTTTACGAAGTGCGTGGCAGTCATGGTGGCCTTCCTCCCCAGATATCAGACATAGGTTTTCTTGTACTTGGATGACTGGCTCATCAAAGCCAAGTCGCTAGCACAAGTTGTGGAGCATGTGTGTCTAGCTCGTGCTACCTTTCTTGGAGCGGGCTTCATGCTGAATGTGCCCAAATCCATTCTGATCTTTACACAGAGAATAGAATTCATAAAGGCTCTCTTGGACTTCACACAAGTCAGGGCCAGTGTTCTCTAGAAGGTGTGTGGCTGCGTACAAAAAATTCTAAGCCCGCACATCTCCTTCACACAGCCATGTAGCAGCCCTCACCTTCCTGCTAGACCTGTTCCTACGGCTGGGGCCGTGCGGTGGATGGGGCTAGGGGGCCACCATTCTGGCAGCTGGGGCTGTGTTGGGGGTCGGCTGTTCTGACTGCCACCAGGGTTTGGGTCCGCGGGCGGGTGTCTGCCGCCAGGGTTTGGGGCTGCAGGCAGCTGCTATTAGGATTTGGGGGTGCAAGCAGGTGGAAGGGTGTCTGCAGCAGGGGCTTGGGGCTGCAGACAGGCGGCTGCCACTGGGGTTTGGAGCTACAGATGGGTGGGCGGCTGCTGGTGGGGTTTGGGGCTGCAGGCAGCTGCCACCGGGATTTGGGGCTGCAGGCGGCGGGAGAGCGTCTGTGGCCGTGGTTTGGGGCTGTGGCTGGCTGCTGCTGGGGTTTGGGGTTGTGGGCGGGCACCGGGGGTTGAGGCAGCGAGAGGGTTGCTGCCTGGGGCTTGAGGCAGCAGCCGTGTGGTGGGTGGGAAGCGGCTCAAACATTGGGGTGGAATTCTGGGTAGAAAAGACAGAATCAGATAAAGTGAGAGCAAAATCAGCATTTCTTCTGTCTTGAGTGGGACTGATTCTGCTCTCACAGCTGTAAATCAGTAATAGTGATAAAACAGGTATGCGAATAGATGTTTACACTTCTTTAAAAAAAAAAAAAAAGAGCAGATGCACACAAAATAACATTTTGGGGGCTGTTTTACTACAGCACTAGTTTTGGAACTTATTCTGTTTGTAAATTTATATTCTGATGCATTAGAAATGGAATCACTGTTTTGAACTGTCTTTGAAGACTAAAATGTAGGGGTTTTACAGTTGGTGGTGGTAGGCTTAATGCACTTGATACTAGACTTCATTCTCCCATATTTGGACTGAAATAAAAGAATCATTAAAAAATGGAAGGAAAAAGAGATTTGCTGTAGTAATCATAATCAGTGGAATATGGAAAATCTAAGCATTCTTGAGTACTGCTAAAGCAAAGCCACGGTCCATCTGAAATATACATATCTGCGTTACTATTAGCTTTAAAAAGAGTGTTGGGGTGAGAGTAAAGGTTGCCTGATTTTGAACTGAAAACCAGAAGCTTCTGGTTGTGCTTCTAATAGTAACAATAACAGTGCAGGGAAGAGGAATGCTGTGCAACTCTTCATTTGTATTCTTCCTTGAAACATTCTGAATCTGAATTTATTACTTGCTTGGTGCTTTCTGTAAAACTACTGTCAGTGAAATTTTTACTACTAAATGCAACTAAAACTGTTGTCAAATGCATTCTTCATCTCCCAGTACTGGCACAAACATTATTTACTAGCTTACCATAAGCTTCTTGCGCTTTTGCCATAAATTACATATGTTATTAATAGTACCCATTCCTGGTTACTCTTCCCAGTACAGTCCAGAAGACACATTCCATTTTCCTCTATAGATATAGTAAGTAAGAGTCCTGTATTACATTAGTGTAATTTTGAGTCTGCACATTCCTTTGGAAGACCCAATGAATTAACTGTAGATGCACACTGATAATAAGTAGTTCTCCCCAGCTGGTGATTTTTCTGGCTAGGATACTGTAGTAGTGTCTTTAACTATACACTGAAGACAGAAGACATTTGTCTAAATATTGAGCATGAATTGGCCCAGTGATGGCTCAGGTATATATGATTCTGTTATTGTCAGCGTGTGCGCACAGAGTTCTGAAAAGCTTCAGTTTTCAGGCTGTTGCAGCTCAGTTGTCTGTCAGCAGGCTTGGCTATGTCTACACTGGCCACTGAATGACAAAGTTTATGTCCTTCAGAGGTGTTACCCCTCGCCTCCCAAGACAAAAGTTTTGCTTTGGCAAGTTCCAGTGTGATCAATATGTGGTGGGCAGGAGCGCTCTCCTGCTAACAATGTAAATGTCGCTCATTGGGGGTGGAAGTATTTTGTCAGCAAAAGAGCTAATAAACAGCAGTCTAACTTTTACCTGCATGCATGTGTTGCCTCTGATCCCAGGAGCTAGTGCCCTGCCAGGTCTGTCGGGGGAAGGCAAAGAGTGCAGTTTCCCTGGGACTCAGTGATTCTAAAGGGCCTGGGGCTCTGGCCACTGCTGCTACGGTATGAGCAGTGCTGCAGCGTGCTTATTCTTGGCCTCCTATGACTTCTATGGAACTGTGGACAGTGCCGATTTAGAGCCGCCTTGAGGCTAATCTAACATACTGAAAACTTTGCAGTGTTAATTTGCTTTTTATTTGACTTCATATTAAATACACATTTAAAGTCATGCACTGTGTTAATTATCCCTTGTTTTAGTATTCTTTCCTCCATAACATTTTAAATTTTATATATATGGTTCAGCATACCAGATTAAGTCTCTAACCCCTCTAGATGCGATTGGCACATGTGTATAGGCCCAGCCAGCACCCACTGGACATAATTACCCTCCCCCCTCACATTCTCAAGTCTCTCTGCTGGAGGCTCCAGGCACAAATGATCTGTGTGGAAGTGTCCTTTACCAAGCCACAACCTACGCTGTTGATAGTCACAGATGCCTGGGCACTGGGCTTGAGAACACACCTGGGCAATATTAGAACTAAAGGCCTATATTTAAATATCTTAAAACTATTATTTTCCACATTTCCCCAATTAGAATAATTTCCTAAGTATTGAAAACTTTTCTAGGACGTTCAGTAATTAAATGCTAGAGTTCTAATGTGTCCAAATTTGCTCTCAGAAGATACAAAGCTGAATATAATAATTTTTCTCCTTATGATTAAAGATCCATATTCTTTACCTGAAATCATTCTTTTATCCAAGGCAGTGGACTAGAACCTTGCACTCTCCTATGAAAACCAGTGTATGTAGTTTGTCTAAATGTCTTGACCTGCACTCTAGATTCTGGAGTGGTTTTGGACTCCTACTCTAATCTATACCAAATCTTCACAGGCACATGCAGGAAAATGAAGGTGAATAATCAACTAAATGCGTGAACTCGGAGCACATTGACTTCCCATTCTAAGTTGATTCGCCTTAATTTTCCTGACTGCTCGCTTGAGACAAGCTCATAGTTTGTGTGTAATTAAGCTTCCAGTCTCTGTCTTCAGGAGGGGTTTATATGACAATAGGCTTCTCAGAGACCGACTTGCTTCCCATCAAATTTTCCGTTTTTAACCATTCTCTAAACTGGTTTTAGAAGAGCAACCAAAAATAATTAGTGAAAAATATGTTCCAACATTTTTATTAACATTTTACAAATAAAATTTTGACCAGCTCAAGTCCTACACCACATTACATTTAATGACCACTACATATGCAGCAATACACCTCAAAATCTTCTGGCTCTTGACTATATTACAGGGCAATCTTCAACAATTTTTGTACACTATTAACTGCAAGATACTTGTTGACTGCTCTGATAATTCTTCTCCCCATCTCAAGTTAGTTTCTTCCACTTTCCTAGGCTCTTCTCATTGTAAATTATCTCTGAGTGATGAGTTAATACTGTGTGTGCACATGTATGCGCGTATAAAAAGGGTAGCTCAGAAAAATAAAGAAATCTTTATAGGCATACATACACACAGGCGGCCGATGAATCTTCCACTTGGGGAGGCTAGCCCTTGCCTTCAGCTCTCAGCCTTGGCCAGGACCATAGTGGAGCTCTCAGCCATAGCTAGAGCCCCTGACACCACCCCATTAAGGCCCTTTCCCTGTGTCCTTGGCCCTCTTCATCTCTTCCCCCCATTTGCTCCTTCCTGCACCCCCTTTGCAGTGGCCCCAAAATTGGAAAAGCTCTGTCCCCCTCCCAACAGACCCAGGGTTGCAGTGGGAATCCCCATGGCCATGGCAGAGGGATATTTTTTCAGGTCCCCCAAATCTGCCACAACCCCCCTCCAGAGGTACAAGGATTGGGGTGATTTCGCTTCCCCCAGCCTTCATTAAGCACTGCCCATCTACACATGGAAAAATAAAGGCATCTTTCTATACACACACTCAGTATTAACTCAGCACTCTGGGGTGCTGTGTGTGTGCATGTGTGTATGTATAATAAGGATGCCTCTATTGTTCTGAGCTGCATTTAATCCTCCCATGCCACAGAACAAGTGTAGTATGCAAGCTGATTTCATTCTTACTGCTAAGTGTTGCAGCCTGTTATGCAGTAACTACATGATAATTTCATTAAAGATAATTACACAGTATTTTGTAATAATGCTACCTCATTACAGTTTGAAAAATGTGCTGTTAACTAGATTCATAAATGTAGCAGTTGACCACCATAAGGATTGTCTTTTTCCATCTTTTATTTTTATGGCCTATGATATTTCTAATTTTGGAGTGCAAAATAAGAATGGGTCCTGAGTTTGAGTGTAGAGCAGTGGTTCCCAACCACTGGGCTGTGGACCAGCACTGGGCCACGAACCACTGGCTGCTAGACCGCAGCAGCTTTGGGGGCAGGGGTACACCACCCACACCCTCCCCTACCACCTCAGCTGTTGGGAAAAGTGTGTCCTGCCTCGCCTCTAAGCCAACCAGCACCGGGAGCGGGGTGTGGGAGGAGGGTCTCCTCCTGGACACAGAAGAGCGGTTTGTTGCACGGTGGGGTGGGGGGCACACAGAGCCCAGCATGGCAGCCTTAGAACAGCCGTGACCAAAGCAGCAGCACTTAGCTGGCGGCTATTAGACAGTATAGGACTAGGTAAGGGGGGCGGGGCAGGCACTGGAGGCTCCAGGGTTGAAGCTAGTGCTGGAGGGCTCTGAGGGTGAGGGGCTCTAAGAGTTGGGGGGTGGTACTGAGGGAATCTGTAAGCAAAGCTAATACTTGGGAGCTCTGTGGGTGGGATTAGTACTGGGGAGCTCTAAGAGGCAGGGGGCTGACACTTGGGGGGCACTGGGGCATTCGGGGTGGAGAGCTGGCACTGGGAGACCTGGGGAGGTAGGGCTAATGGAGGGTATACAGGGGCAGAGCTGGCACTGGGGGAGGTCTGGGAACAGGGCTAATATTGGGAGAAGCTCTGGAGGGATTGGGTGCAGTGGGGCTCAGGAAACAGCAGGCTGACATTGGGGGGGGTCTGGTGGTGGGGGGCTCTAAGGGACGGGGCTGGCACTGAGGCATTTGGGATGGGGGGTTGGCACTGGGGGGTGTTGGGTGCAGGGTATTCTGGGGTCAATGGCTGGCATTGGGGGATATGAATGTGCAAATATTCAAATAAAATGTTGCCAGTCTGCCAAAAGTTTGTGAATGGATTTGCCGGTCTGTGGTTTAAAAAAAAAAAAAAGTTGAGAGTCACTGGTGTAGAGGACCAAACATTAGAGCAATATCATAAATGTTAAAATTAATTATAAGGCCAATCAGTGTAGAATCTGTTCTCCCACCATAAAAGTAACCAACTATGGTGTTTGAGAATATTAAGAATTTCTGTTTTATTTTAGGCATCCTAATCTGGTGCTTTATCATTTAAGACACTAAGCAAACCCTGTTTATAGAGAGCATCAATAGTTTTCTTTTCAAACTGCAACTAGCATGAAAAGTAGCAAGATAATAAACCAAATCTGAAAAACATGTCCCTCAGATCTATTCTTAAAATGAAATGTGTTCATTTTTCAACTTGCTGCATTAAGTGGGTGAGGAGCAGCATATAGGGGTAGTAGCCCACAAAATAGGGTGTACACTTCTCAGCAAAATAATTCAGGAGTGATGCTTAAGATTGCACTCTGCAGTTGCAGAGGTGAATCTGGGCTAGATAGACCTGGAAAAACACATTAAACATGACAGACAGTCATTTGACTGCTCATTGAGAGGGTTTTAATATTTGAATAGGAAAAATGTTTAATTCCTCATTTTAGAAAATGTCTTTCCGCTTTCAAAGAAAGATTTTTTTCCTTTTGTTACCTCTGCCTTATTTATAGACATCTTGACATGCCTTTGTACCTTATTCTATTATATTATGTAAACATTCTTTTGGCATCCTTGTAATATTTCAGATAAATCTTTCTGTAGCAGAATAAGTTAGTTAAAAGATTCATCTTTTTATCCACAGAGTTTGGATTTGTCAAATCAAGATGGGATTTTATTGTCAATCGGTGTTTAAAATAATGAGGGAATCTATAAGAGTGTTATCAATAATATTATTTGTAGTCATATTCAGTATTCGTATTTAGAAGGTGTATATGTGTGGCATCGAAGTCATTGATCATCTCTAAGTCATTGTTATGAAAAGTATATACCAGTTAAAAATATTCTCCCCAGTTCTTTCCATTAACAGTAGGAGTTTGTGTTTCTTAGTTTAAGAAAACAGAGTTGTGTTAAAAAGAAAAGCTGTAGGACTGAAAAACACAGGAAATTGACAATGGATGATAGAGCCTTTTACTGCCAGGTCACTGATTTGAATTCAGACCAGGTCAGCAGTGACTGAAAGTTTCACCATCTGATTGCCGCTTAGTGGCCTGTGTAAAATGATTTTGATGCTCTCACTTCAATTTACAGGTGTCCACATCACAGCCAAGCATCATAATTGACAGCTATTGGCTGCTTTGTTTGAACTCTAAGCAAAGTCCAAGGACTGACCTCTGACCCGTGAAGACTGTCCTCCCTCCCCTTCTCCCCAGAATAGAGTTATAGCAAAGCAGGGATGCCTGTACTATTGCTCTCTGGGTTTCTATTTGTTCTGTAAATAAATAAAGAAGGCTTAAATCCCCAGAGATGTTACCAGGGCTATAAGTCATCCAGATATATAACAAATAATGTGTTTCTCTAAATATATTCTATTTGCTTAATATGGTTTCTTTTTTATATTTAAAATCTAGAAACCTCATGTACAAGTATATTGTAACGCTTTCTTTCTAGGCTAGAAAAGAATAAATTACAAACTTTGGTTCATCCTGAAGTTTCTTATTAAAATTTAGCTATATTTTCATTCCAGGTTCAGATATCAGTCTCTAAAATAAAACGGAAATCTAGAGATTTACTGAAGCCAAATTCATGGGCACTGTATCCACTTATACCAGGACAGAATTTGATATGCCATCAGCCACTTAGAATTTTGGCAAAAAGAGAAAATCCTTAAAGGCGAGACCTTTAGGGTTGTTTTAAACATCTAGGAAATAACAGTATATATAATAAAAACAAATTTGTGACTAGTTTTATTGAATGTATTTCTAGAGTTTTGTGTTACAGATTCTTCTAAAAATACATTTGTATGTTTATCTGCAAAGCTAGAGTTCATTTTCAAGCAATAATTGTAGAGGTTTGAGCTATTATAAGCTCTGAATATCAATTCTCCCCCTCTGTGACAGTTCTACCACTAGAGAAGCCCAGCTTGCAAGGTCTAATTACAGTAGAATTTTGATTCCCTCAGCTATGTTATTGGCAGGAATTTGAGGCATGGTAGAATTATATTGGTGACACAGTTGTAACAAAAAATACAGAATCCGTTTTCAAGCTTGCTCAGGGTGAAATTGAGTATTGGATGATGTCAGATGGTCTTACAACAAGTTCAGAAGTGCCCTGAATGATTATAACATGAAATTCTAATTATTTGCAATAAGAATGTAAATAAGGTGGCACCAAGCCTTATTTTCAGTGACTAATAAAAGCTGTTGTACTATAATCTGAGTGATACAGAGCAACAGGGCAATTCATTAGGAAAAACATGGTTGACAAACAGTTAATAGATGCCAGTTTGAACTTTTCCTTTTCTGACTTCATAAAAAGGGTATATATGTTGTTGTTAATGATGATAAATATGTCACATTGAGGAAAAGTAGATAATGGATAGAACACTTTTATCCTGCTGAATCCTGCCAAACTATACAAAATACTTAGAGGTCAGGGGTGGAAAAAGGGGCTTCTGCAGGCTGGGTCCGGCCCACCAAGCTGGTGGATCAGGCTCGTGGCTGCCCTGCCAGTCCCCCGCCCCCAGGCCAATCGTTTCTCAAACTGGTGATTCTCTCTAGCTGCTGCACACCCCTGACAGGGCCGGGGCAGGGGGCAAGAGACTTCACACCCTCTCCCTTTACCCAGGCCCTGATTGGCCTGGGGGCGGGAAGAGAACACGAGGTCTCCTCCTGCTGCAGTGCCTGCCCTAGAGGGAACCCCCAGCTGTTTTAAAACAGCTGGCGATTCCCTCTGTGGGGGGGAGGGGGGAGACTTCATGCACTCCTCAATCCCCAGGCCAGTCATGGCCTGTGGAGAGGGAGAGTATGAGAAGTCTCCTGGCTCTGCCTCTTCTGGGGTGACCCAGGGCCACATCAAAAATGTATGAAGTGGTCCCCTTTTAAAAATGATTGCTCACCCCCTCTTATAGGCTATTTGGTATGCTTGGCTTTGCTATGGTTAGCGAAATATGATTTCAAATGTATGCTGATTAAACATATTGTCATTATGAGTTACTTCTTTGAAACCCCAATTCAGCACAAAAGACCCACTTATTTCAAGCGCATGTTTAAGTGCAATACTTAACTGGGCTGGGCTTAAAACATGTTATTTACTTTAAGCACATACTTAAGTGCTGTGCTGAATCAGAGTTGAATAAGCTCATGCACTCTCAGAACTTAAATTACATGCATCTAAATTGCAATTTGCATAATATCACCAATTTGTGTCCCAATCAGTACTGAATGTTAATTTTTTTCATATTTTCACTTTTTGCATCTTTCAAATACTATTTAAAAAATAATTGTGAAAGCTGAGTTTAATTCTCCTATTCCCCCACGTAGCAGTAGAAATTTCTGAAAAGAGAACATTTCCCACTGTAGATAAAGCGTAAGATTCCTGTTCCCGGGCAAAGGCAATACTTTTGGGTTGAACTATATAAAATGCACTTATTAAAAGTCTATATACTAAAATTGCAACTTTCTGCTTTTTAAAGACTGTTTATACTGAGTAGTATCAGTAATAACAAAAACAATGCAATAATGAACGTTATTTGTCAAAATAACCTTTTTTACAAACCCTTAATAAATGAAGGTAACAAAATACATTGTAAATTGTCATCAGTTTTGAAAGTGAAGAATTGTTTAGTGAAAAAGACTTACCCATTCACTAGGATGTTAATTACTGCTGCTTATAAATATTTGTTTCCTTTGGGTTTCGACATTATAGTTAGCACCTCAGCAAATTTAGTTTAACACTAAAGAGATGTAACTATTCAAGATAAACTATGCCAATCAGATTTTTAAAGAAACCAGTTAAGGTAGTTAACAATTTGAGGTTTTTAGAACAAAGGATGTGACATTTGGGTCATTTGAAACTGAATGGAATACACTGTTTTTAACAAGTAAGGATAAAGAACAAGTGGTACTTGCTGAACTTCCTATTCAGAGTAGATTGCTATAAGATTTAGATTTGATTTCAGGCTGATTGTGTGAGATATAATCACTTTGTTAGCATCTGAGTTGAATAAGAATGCAAGAAATATGCAACGTAATTATACAGTGAAAGAAGGAAGAGAGCTAAGCTAAAACTATGAATGGCAGAGGGCCAGTGAAGATGGAAAAAATTTCAGAAGCCTTCCCTTCCCTCTTTTGTCTCTTCTCTTCCTTCCCTCAACACCATTTGTTTCTTGAATTCCAAGCGAAGTGAAATCCCAAATACTCAAACCAAAAGCCCTAGTAGTAGGTCTACATCATTCTAAGGCCTGCAGACCCATATGAACAGCTTGCTGCATGAGAGAACCTACTAGCCTCACCATGAAAACTACAGTCTCTACAAAACTCTGTTGTGTACATAAGGCCTAAATGCTTGTTTGTGTGAAAGTATGTCTCATTAGGGATCAAATTTCCTGTCTCTTAAACAAAAATGTAAGGTCTCATTTATTGTGTAAGGTTATGGAAATAAAAATGAGGCTATGCTTTTGGAGAGTAAATTATATATACGTATTTTAGATCTAAAATGAAATTAAGACCCTGGTAATATTGCGAAATGTATAGATGAGTAGAGCTCTGTGTGGATACGAAATTGGTATCTGCATCTGCAAAAATCAGATTTCTGCATCCACATCTGTCTCTGCAAAAATGAGCTGTGAATAACCACATCCATATCCACAAATGTGGATACCCACAAATATAAAGCAGGTATCTAAGGATTTGCAGGGCTCTATTGATGAGTTCCAGTATAGGTGGGCAACAGAGCTGTAGTTTTACCTGGAAAGGAAAGGAGGGAAAGGGTTATTACATGGCATAAATGTCTTGGGAGTCCAGCCTAATGTGTGTAAATCCATCTTGATGTTGGGTTTGGCAAATGAACTTCTACAACACCTAGCACAACGTACTACTCATCTCACAGGAAAGTCATTTTTCTTGTACACTGATTAAGTGAAGATTCAATAAGTCCTGGTGAAAACAATCTGCTTGTGGTGTTACATCCATCTCTGATATCCAGGTGGGAATTTGTACTTACGGAATTCTGTCTCTCTCGCAAACATTCAGCTCTGTCCAATCAAAACTGTCTATTGCTGCTATATCTATACAGAATTCACTAAATTTTGCTCAAGCTCATTGAATCATTTGTGCTCTTCACACCGTTTGGAATATGTATAATATTTTGTTAATATTGGTCATGGACCAAGACACCATTGTGCTAGGTGCTGTATAAGTAAAGAACAAAACAGAAAACAGATGGAGAGAGATCAAATGATGGGGGAGTACAAGAAAGCAGAGACAATATTGATTGATATGATAAGCCGTGGTCGATACTTCTATTACCTACAAAGCTCTTTAAGCATTAGGGCTCAGCATGCTAAAAGCAATTCTACCTCTAGGACTCAGAAAAGTAAAGCTTCTCTAGTTCAATTCTGCAGAGCTCCAGTTTGACCTTTGACACTTACTTAAACACACTATAGAGAAGATGTTTATACTTCCACAGACATTGCCTTGCCAAGCCCTTCTGGCTTCTGTGCTTGAATAAGGATTCCATTCTGCTATTATAGTTGTGCTATTTATATCTCATTAAATTAGCAACTGACCTTGTCCACTAAGGAGAGAGACCATTTTTTTTAACCAGTGAAGACTGTAACCCTTAGTTGTCCCTTTAAAATGTTTGTACAAAGTTAGATTTTGCTACTGTCTTCCTTTCAAAATGTATGCCTCACATAGGCATTATCATTTCTTTGGACAAAGGGTTGGTTTTTTTTTTTCATTTTTAAACATTTAGCAATATGCAGGGATTTTTGGGTCACAATTTGCGTGCACATGCAAGGAATTCTGATATATTCTAATGGCAGAATCTTCAGTACTGCATGACTATACTTTTACCAAATTATAAAAGATTAAAAATTACACTCTTCTTTGTTTAAACATGACTAATACTGTATATGAATATGAAATATCTATTCCTACTTATTTAGAGCTTATTGAATTAAAAAATGAGTGTTTTTAAAAATAGAACATTCAGTGTAAGTACTATATACTTCCAGACATTAAGTAACAGGATGAAATCTGCATTTAAAATTTTCCCATTTGATAGTTGCCCCCAGCAAAGTAACAGTGTATGGAAATTCTCTGAGGAATAGTATACACTGTCTTTCTCTCTCTAGTCAGTTAGGTTAGATTTTAATGAAAGAGTTTGCAGGTATACATACTGAGTACATATGCATTTATTTATGATAGATATTTTACAGTATATCCCAATTAAGTTTGACAGCTTGTTTACAATGATATCCTGACCAGTGGGATTTTACAGACATATTACATTAAACTAGCCCATCTATGACAGAAGAAAACAATATTCAGTATCTGTTTTCTGCTTAGCAATTTGTTTATTTTTGCAGTACAATAGACTCATCTTGTAGTTAAACAAATAAGGGTTGGCCCTATAGCAGTACAATATAGTGTCGCCTAAGGGAGGAAAAATCATTTTAAGGAAAAATAAGACAAAAAGAAAATCTCTCTCTTCTCCCATGAGAATCACCATGTGGACCCTCACTGTGGGAAGAACTGCACCTCTAGTTTGCAAATCTATAGATGTCTATCACTGTATGGGCCTAGTGTGCACACTCATAAGAATGGCCATATTGGATCAGACCAAAGGTCCATCTAGCCCAGTATCCTGTCTTCCTACAGTGGCCAATGCCAGGTTTCCCAAAGAGAATGAACAGAACAGGTAATCATCAAGGCTGTGTCTACGCTACAGGGTTTTTGTGCAAAAACCTGCAGAGCGTCCACACCTCAAGCACATTTTTGTGTAAGAAAATCTACAGTCAATTGACAGAACAGAGGGCTTTTTGTTGTGTAGGTATACCTCTTCTACGAGGCATAACTCCTTTTTGCACAAGAGTTCTTGCGCAAAAAGGTGTGTGTGGATGCTCAACAAGGGTTTCTTGCGCAAAAAGAGCCTATCACAAAAAGCACAGGTGCTCTGATGGCCATTCTGTGAATGGCAATCAGAACTTTCTTGCACAAGAGTGTCCATTCATTGTGGACACACTCTTGCACAAAAGCACATCGCATTTGAGGTGTGGACGCTCTTTTGCGCAAGAAGTTTTTGAGGAAGATCTCTTGCGCAAAAACCCTGCAGTGTAGAAAAAGTCCAAGTGATCCATCCCCTGTTGCTCATTCCCAGCTTCTAATAGAGGCTAAGGACACCATTTCTGCCCATTCTGTCTAAAAGCCATTGATAGCCCTCTTCTCCATTAATTTAGCTAGCTCTTTTTTTTAACCCTGTTAAAGAGCTAGCCTTCACAACATCCTCTGGCAAGGAGTTCCACAGGTTGACTGTGTGAAGAAGTATTTCCTTTTGTTTGTTTTAAACCTGCTACTTATTAATTTAATTTGGTGACCCCTAGTTGTTATGGGAACAAGTAAATAACTTTTTCTTATTTACTTTCTCCACACTAGTCATGATTTTATAGACCTCTATCAGATCCCTCCCCCTTAGTCTCCTCTTTTTCTAAGCTGAAAAGCCTCAGTCTTTTTAATCTCTCCTCATATTGTGGCTGTTCCATATCCCTAATAATTTTTGTTGCCCTTTTCTGAACTTTTTCCAATGCCAAGATATATATTTTTGAGATGAGACAACCACATCTGATGCAGTATTCAAGATGTGGGCATACCATGGATTTATATAGAGGCAATAAGATAGTCTCTGCCTTATTCTCTATCCCTTTTTTAATGATTCCTGACATTGTTTGCTTTTTTTTTTTTTTTACCTGTTGCTGCACATTGAATGGTTGTTTTCAGAGAACTATCCACAGTGACTCCCAAAATCTCTCTCTTGAGTGGTAACAGCTAATTTATTCCCCATTATTTTTTACGTATAGTTGGGATTGTTTTCCAATATGCATTACTTTGCATTTATCACCATTAAAATTCATCTGCCAATTTGTTGCACAGTCACCTAGTTTTGTTCTTTTGAAGTTCTTCAGTCTGCTTTGCACTTAACTATCTTGAACAGTTTAGTTTCATCTGCAAATTTTGCCACTTCACTATTTACACCTTTTTCCAGATCCTTTATGAATATGTTGAATAAGATTGGTCACAGTACAGACTCTTGGGGGACACCAATCACTTATTCGTTATCTTTCAGCTGCTAATTGGGAACACTATAAATCAGAGGTTAAATAGTGTTAACTAAAGAGGTCATCTGACCTCCATACTCCTATTCAATATTCCCTTGTTCATATATTCAAAAACCAACGCCTTTCTGGTCTTTTTGCGCTAGAAGCTCATGTTCACTTGCTTATCAATTATGCACCCTCCCCATTTCTTTTTCAGAGTCAGTTACCCAGGACTGACATCCTGTAAGAATGGCCTAGATGTATAATTTTACATTTGATTGTTATAAGGTGCATATTATTTTCTTGCTCCCATTTTACCAAACAATCCAGATTGTTTTTGTTATCCGTGAATGGCCAGTCCTCTGCATTATTTAGCACTCCCCCATTCTTTGTGTCTTCTTCAGACTTTGTCAATTAGGATTTTATATTTTCTTCCAGGTCATTGCTAAAACAATATGAAATAGCATAGGGCCAAAAACTTTAATTTCAATTAAATTAATCTTTAATGTTCTGTGTGTCCACAGCTGAATAAGATTATTATGATTGCTGCTTCAACTTGTTCTGAGTGTTACATTTTAAGGATTAAATCTCTGTGCAACACCAGTTCTGCAAACAAACCGAAAAGCTGATTTAAACCTTATAAATAACTACAACTAATTGTATATATTTACCTTGCATGCCCCTCAAGTAGAAATGGGGTTTTATTTGGAGTGGAAATTTCATAACATATAATATGAGTAAGAGGCTAAGATAGCTTTAAGTACTTGAAACTGTAAACCAAAGACATACCTCTCAAAGGGATTGTTTTGTATTCCTTCACTGATGCATCTTGAACTCCTGTTGACAGCCCAAAGTGAATTTGCAACATTTTTCTTATATGTACCTTTGCCATATGTCATTTAGTCCCCAAATAAACTTTAGTTTTTAAAATCAGGTAAGAAGAATGGAGAGCTCAACCTTGGGTTTGTTTTGTTTTTATGTTTGCTTGTTCATCAGCAGCTTGGGATAGAGTGAAGTTTTTAGTAAATCAATGTAAAAATGTATTACAACTCAGCCCCAGTCTTCCTTTTAGTTCATCAACGCCCTAACAACTGATATAGCTCCAGCCATATTTTCCTTTCGATTTCCTTTTTTTCAAGGGGAATTTTAGTTTTTGTTTTAAGCATTTTTCCTGCATCCCATACCATAGTCACCTTGTTTTAGAGCTACAAATTCCTATTAGTTTACTAACATTGTATTTGCTAGTACAATACAGTGCTAACAAAGTGGACTGTATCCAAAACAATATGTTTTAATATGAAAAATTTAGCAATTCAAAGTTATGATTCCTACAGCAATTGTAATTTGTACCTTTAAACATTCAAATGAATTATAGAGAGCCTAAGCCTCTCAGTTTGGGGATGTTTCATAATCTAATATGGATTGAATTATAATCAGTGAGCCTTCGTTCAAGACCAAAATCATATTATTGCTGAATTGTTTATTCCACTACTCTGGTTAGTTAGATTATCTGTGGTAGAGACACAAAGTGAATCAGAAGTCAGTGCAAACTGAAAAGGAGAATTGTTATGTGAATTTGGGTGCATCTAGACAGCACCCTTCTGTCAGAATAAGTTACGCAATTTGCGCTACACAAATTGTGTAGTTTATTCTGAGTCTAGGTTGAAACAGCTTATTTTGAAATTTGGTGCTGTGTAGACAGCGCCAAGTTTCAAAATAAGCACTATTCCGACAAATCCCTTAACCCTCCTGGAACGAGGGTTACAGGGACACCAGAATAGCGCGCCCACTATTTCAGGAAATAGCAGGAGTGTTTAAAGATGTGGCATTGCTATTTTGGGATAATTCCCAAAATAGCACCGCAGTCTAGATGTACCCATTTGATATGAAACATTGGAATTAGACACTGTTACGTAAATAGACAGCTATGTATAAATTTCCAATTTACATAGCCCCTTATAAAGCATATTGAAATAAACAAAGTTGGAGGTGACAAAGGCCTAAATGAGTGATTTTGAAACTACAGATGGTGACCCAATACTGGGTTGTGGCATGTCAGGCACTGGGTCTCATTGCTACAGGGTGACCAGTGGGGATGGAATGCTAAGGCAGGCTGCCTACCTGTCCTACCCACTGTAGACTGTGCTGCACCCAGCAGCAGGCCCAGCTCTTATGTGGGAGTGGGGCAGAAGAGCATGAAGGGCTCCATGCACTGCTTCTGCCCTGATCTCTAGCTCCACGCTCCTATTGGCTAGAACCTGCTGTTGGCTGCTTTTGGGGTGTAGCGTGGTCTGCAGTGGAAGCCTGACCTAGCACCACCCATTGCACTGCTGACCGGGAATCGCTTGAGGTAAGCCTCTCCTGCCCCAGCCCTGACCCACCCCCAGAGCTGAAGCTCTCATTCTCAGCCCCATCCCAGAGCCCACACTTCTGTCAAATTATGTTGGATCAAAAGCATCAACAATTTTCTTCAACTGGGTCATAAGGAAAAATGTGTGAAAACCACTGGCTCAGATAACAGGGGAAGAGAAGAGATGGCAACTTCCTCCTTAGGCAAAAATTAAAACCGAGCAATTTCTGTAACGCTAACAAATATATTGAAAGTTGAAAATGTGTGCCTTATTTTTCATTTACACAAGGATACTTAAGACAATATTTGTCAATTATTTGCCAATAGTATGTTCCGTTTCCTTATGTTGTTTAATCACGTACTGAATGACTGAATCCATATGTGCTTTTGAAGGAAAGTTAACATTGCCATTGGCGCTTTAATTCTGAATTTCTTGTGGTTTTATAGGTTTAACATATTAAGCATAACAATATATTATTTTTTCTTTATTTTCCTTAATTTAAAAATATATTGAGAAACTAAAAATTATTCCTAGTACCGATCTAAGATCTAGCTCTGAAAAATCAAACTTGCTTTACATGTAGCAATACTATTCTCTGGCCATAAGATGGTCAAATGCCTTTAGTTATTAGAAGACTCAAATGATTTGACATTGAGGTTAGTTCCGTTTCAAGAATTTAATGCTTGTTACTGTTCTTAAATATTAGGAAAAAAATAAAGGTTGCATGGACAAAAATCCCAGATCCAACCATGCACAAAAAATAGTAAGGCAGATATACAGTCTCTGAAATAGAAGAGTTTTGTCTGCCATTGTTTGGGTAAGATATGCAATCTAGAACTGATAGCAAATGTAGTTCACTAAAGCTGTCTGATTTTATATGTACTCAGTAGTATGAGGCTGTCAAATACAAGGCATACTACCTAAGAAACAAATATTTTTAGATATAATATGCAGAAATAGATGCACTGTATACATGCAAGAACACTTTAAATCACATGAATCATGCTGGGGAGAGGCATAGCTCAGTGGTTTGAGCATGGGCCTCCTAAACCCAGGGTTGTGAGTTCAGTCCTTGCAGAGGTCATTTAGGGATTTGGAGCAAAAATTTGTTGGGGATGGAACTTGGTCCTGACTGGACTTGATGACCTTTCAAGGTCCCTTCCAGTTCTAGGAGATAGGCCATCTCCATTAATTTACTTATTTTATTTATAATTAATTTAATTTATTAATTTATGCTATGCAATATAATCATTATCACACAATACAGCACTAGGGCTTGACTCCTCATTCTGTACATTCACAAGAATTCCCTTTGTATGAAAACTTGAAACACTCAACCCTTATTTTGTCTAGCCATAAATGATGCCCCATATTTTACATAATTAAACAATGTCAGAGAGTAGTGCTAGACAAGGTGTTTTTTATATCTGTCTCTTACTGTTACATGGTTCCAGGCTCCTAGCTTTCCCCTTCATTCCTAGATTCCTGGCCCCCTATATGGCACAGAAATCTACACATAAGCAGAGGAGAAGATCAGTATTACAGGCTAGATGGGTAGCATTGCTTATTTTTAAGGTTACCCAATCTTTCCCATTATAAGATACTGTTGTGACAGAACCGCTCCCCCCAGGCTTTATGAAATGGACTTATGGACACAAATATGCATCATTTGAAGATGCTTTGGACAAAATATCTCATGTAGCCTATCAATCTTAATGTCATACTCCGCTGGATCTGTATATCTTATTTTGATGTATGTATCATTCTTGTGTATAAAATTAGCTATATGGAGTGTAGAATGGTTTATGATTTTAAATGTGCAAATGAAAGCTATCAGGAGTGTTCCCTCAATATCTAAATGACCTGTAAACAGCCTTCTTTGCCCTTTAAGTCTTAGCAGTGGTTGGTCCTAGTAAGTCAGGTGACCTCCTTCCCCCTTCCTGGTTGGGTCTGAACAGATATGATTTTACATTTAAGGGTGGAATGTAGAAACAGAATTCCTGCCCAAAGTGGGAATTTATAAAACAATGGGAAGCTAGCAGTTTCTTTGTCTTTGGCTGCTATGGCACTCCCAAGAAAATGAACCAGAGACCCCCAGAAGAGGGAACTTCCCTGGTTTGAAGGCTTAATTGGAATAGGAACGGTTTTAGGGTGAGTTTATAATAAGTTTGTGAGAAGTATTAGATTTAGCTATGCAGTTTTTGTTATTTTAAATTTGTAATCTATTTTGCTCTGCCTGTTCTCACTTACAACCACTTAAATCCTACTGCTTGTACTTAATACAATCACTTTTATTTACTATCAAACCCAGGGTAAATTGTTACATGGGGGAACAATCAGTGTGTACATCCTACTTTCATTTTTAAAGGGGGCTTTCCTAAATAATTCATTTGGGGATTTGATCCCATTTGGGGAGTATCAGAGAGGTAGCCGTGTTAGTCTGAATCTGCAAAAGCGGCAAGGAGTCCTGTGGCACCTTATAGACTAACCGAAGTGTTGGAGCATAAGCTTTCATGGGCAAAGACCCACTTCGTCAGATGCATGTAGTGGAAATTTCCAGAGGCAGGTATAAATATGCAGGCCAGAATCAGGCTAGAGATGACGAGGTGGATCCAATCAGGGAGGATGAGGCCCACTTCTAGTAGCTGATCTGGAGGTGTGAATAGCAAGAGAGGAGAAGCTGCTTTTGTAGTTAGCTAGCCATTCGCAGTCTTTGTTTAATCCTGAGTTGATTGTGTCAAACTTGAAGATGAACTGTAGCTCAGCAGTTTCTCTTTGAAGTCTGGTCTTGAAGTTTTTTTGCTGCAGGATGGCTACCTTTAGATCTGCAATTGTGTGTCCAGGGAGATCGAAGTGTTCCCCTACAGGTTTTTGTATATTGCCATTCCTAATATCTGATTTGTGTCCATTTATTCTTTTACGTAGGGACTGTCCAGTTTGGCCGATGTATATAGCAGAGGTGCATTGTTGGCACATGATGGCATATATTACGTTAGTAGATGTGCAGGAGAATGAACCAGTGACGGTATGGCTGATCTGGTTAGGTACTGTGATGGTGTTGCTGGTGTATATATGTGGGCAGAGTTGGCACCGAGGTTTGTTGCATGGATTGGTTCCTGAGTTAGTTATTATGGTGCGGTGTATAGTTGCTGGTGAGAATATGCTTCAGGTTGGCGGGTTGTCTGTGGGCGAGGACTGGCCTGCCTCCCAAGGCCTGTGAAAGTGAGAGATCATTGTCCAGGATGGGTTGTAGATCACTAATGATGTGTTGGAGAGGTTTTAGCTGAGGACTGTAGGTGACGGCCAGTGGTGTTCTGTTGGTTTCTTTCTTGGGCTTGTCCCATAGCAGGAGGCTTCTGGGTACACGTCTGGCTCTGTTAATCTGTCTCCTCACTTCCTCGTGTGGGTATCGTAGTTTACAGAATGCTTGTTGAAGATCTTGTAGGTGTAGGTCTCTGTCCGAGGGGTTGGAGCATATGCGGTTGTACCTCAGTGCTTGGCTGTAAACAATGGATCGTGTGGTGTGTCCGGGATGGAAGCTGGAGGCATGCAGGTAAGCATAGCGGTCGGTAGGCTTTCGGCATAGGGTGGTGTTTATGTGACCGTCACTTATTTGCACCATGGTGTCCAGGAAATGGACCTCCCGTGTAGACTGGTCCATGCTGAGGTTGATGGTGGGGTGGAAGCTGTTGAAATCGTGGTGAAATTCTTCCAGTCTCTCCTTCCCATGGGTCCAGATGATGAAGATGTCATCGATGTAGCGTAGGTAGAGAAGGGGCGTAAGTGGACGAGAGCTGAGGAAGCGTTGTTCCAAGTCAGCCATAAAAATGTTGGCGTATTGTGGTGCCATGCGGGTGCCCATAGCAGTGCCACTGGTCTGGAGGTATATATTGTCACCAAATCTGAAATAGTTGTGTGTGAGGATAAAGTCGCAGAGCTCAGCCGCCAGTTGTGCTGTGGCATCATCAGGGATACTGTTCCTGACAGCTTGTATTCCATCTACATGTGGGATGTTTGTGTAGAGAGTAAAGTGACTTTCACACACACACGCACATCACATCACAACCATGCTGGCAGTTTGGAGGCAGACTGTAAGTGCAGTGTAGGTTACTTTTGATTTTGCTGGTGACTGGAGTGCTGGCCAGGCGTCAGCTTCCTGGAGACTCGGCCATGAGGTTCCTTGGGCGATCCCTTTGGATATGCCGGAGGCTTTACTTTCTCTGGGCCAGTCCCAGGTTTCTGCTGTAATGTTACAGAGAGAGAAAGACTGATTGATTGATTTTTCTGGCTGCTTCTCAGTTAATTGATCTGCTTTCCAGGGTCTTTGTCTGCCTTAAAAGGTCATGGATCCTAAACTGCCTTTGATTGTGTATTTCTCATTCACACCTCCCACACATTCCACAGGTTACATACATATTCATAAGCAACATGGTTTCTAGGCAAAATTGGGCCTCATGGCCCTGATTACAAGAAATGGCATTGTACTAACGATAAAATACCAAAGGCGTGATAAAAAGCTTAACATAAATTATAACTAAGAAAGCCAAGGTCAGGGAAGAAGGGAAAAACAGAGGAGTATGTCCGGTTAGCTAGACTCCAGTGGCGAGGAGGGAGGGGGGTCGTGTCTGACTGGTTACAACCTAAACCAAACTTTCCACTTGTGAGTGCTAATTATATGTTTCTCATTTTCTGAATGCCCAGCTTCATACCCTGAATTCTGATTTGCAGAAGAGCTCAGGCCCAACCAAAGAGTTTGTGGGATCCAAGGCAGCATGCTGACAACAGCAAATTAGTGGGCGGGCACAGAGCAGCGCGGGGCACTGAAGATGTGGGGCCCAAGACAGCCGCCTTGCTCACCTTGCCCTTAGGCCAGGCTTGGAAGTGCTGAACACTTAGAGCTGCAACTGAAGTCACTAAACCTGTCCTTTGAACATACAAAATGCTATATAATGCTAAACGCTCTGAAAATTCAGCTCCTAGGTGCCTTAAATTGGGCACACAATATTACTGGAAATTTTTTCTCTTAACCCCTATGTCTCAGTTGCCAGTCTGTAAAATGGAGATAATACCAGCCCCTCACTTCACAGAGGTGTTGTGAAAATAAATTAATTACTGTTTGTCTGTGAAGTACTCATACTATTGGAAATAAATAATTCTGAATTCAGAGCAGGGTTTGAAATGTGAGCAATAACAGAGGCACAGGGACCATATACTGAACAATAAAGACAAAAGAAAATATTGAGTAATTGCTTATTAAATTAACGAGGTAGAAGTCTGGAGATCATGTAATTGAAGACTGTATATTCTGAGTTCTTGATTTGGGAACCACAAAAATCTAGGGTTTATTATGTTTTTAATATAGTAAACGGAACAGAAAACTAGCATAAAGCCATTGTTCAGTAATTAAATTAGAGCTCTTAGTCATAGGCCAATAATAGGGCGAGAGAATATGAAGCGCATCCAATGATGAAAACCTATTTTAACATGTCTTTTGGATAGATGAAGGAAGTATTTTTAAATGGCAGTATTTTAAATATTCAAATGTGCATGAAAACAATTAGGAAACGCATTGTCTAATAAAGATGAAAGGTTGAGAATCTTATCTATTTTTAATCAGAAAAACATACTAACATAGCTTGATTGTCATTAAATATTTAAAATTACTTTCATAGACTAAATTTCATTTTTATTTAACATGTGTTATGTATTTATAACTCAGTTTGTGCAGAAAGCTCCCAATCTCTTTTAACGTTCAAATACCTTAACCTTAATCAGTTTTCATCTTGTTTATTATTAAGAGAAAAACTACACTATATTATATAACAATGGAAATATAGAAATAGTTCTACTAAACACGGTAAAGTATGTATAAAAATGCCATTTATATATAATAATTTCACTCATAGATTTGTTTCTTGAAAGAAAATGTAATGCTTATTTAACACTTTTCTTGCTAAGAAATTACATTTCTTCAGTATCTCAGAAGATATGACTTTTCTCCAAATGAACTTGATTCAGTCATATATAGTAATAGTACAGTATGTCACGTTACCAAGTGCTATGTGATAGGGTATGTTTAAACTACATCCCTTTTTCGATAAAGGGATGTAAATTAGATATATTGAAATTGCAAATGAAGCCGGGATTTGAATTTCCCGTGCTTCATTTGCATAATGGCAGCCATAGCTTTTTTTCGAAAAGCTGCTTTTCGGGAAAAAACGCGGTCAAGATGGGGATCTTTCGGCAGAAATGCCCCGGTTCGAAAGATCCTGTAAACTCATTTTTTGAGGGTTACAGGATCTTTCGAAACGGGGCATTCTTCTTTGTGTGATTGCTCGTGTGCATTCCAATTAGGTGTGTGCGCGCAGCATGCACGCGTCGTCAGAAGTTTTTCCCTCAGCAGTACCCTTAGGGCCAGCGAGGAGCCCCCGGGAGTGGTGCCAGTATATCGGCCCATATATACCCCTGCTGGCCCCCTCACCCACTCAAATCCTTCTTACCGCCGTGACGGTCATTGGAACAACCCTCAGCTCATCTAGCGATAGTTGTCTTCAGTATTGTTCTTGGTTTCTTCAGTTAGCTTAAGTGCCTGCAGTTAAGTTAAAGATTCCTTTGTTCTTTTGTTGTTTTCGTTGCTGTTCCGCAGCGCGCTGTGCACCTGCAGCAGGGCATGCCCGGCCCACAAGGCTTTAAGTCCTGCAAAAAGTGCCACAAGCCTATGCCGCGTGGCGACCCTCATTCTTCGTGTTTAAAGTGCTTGGGAGAGACGCACCTCACGGAAGCCTGCAAAATTTGCAAGGCGTTTAAGCCGCGCACGAAATGCGAGAGAGTCGCGTCTTAAGATCATCCTTATGGAGGTGGCTCTCTGGCCGGTATTGGCGTTGGAGTCGGCACCGGGTCCTAAAAGCGCACCGGCGTCGGTGCGGGATTCCCCTCTGCACTGTTCCTCACCGGCACCGCAGAAACCTCGACACTGGTCTCAGTCCCCAGCACTGCAGAAGAAGAAGAGGCCTAACAGGGGACGGTCCCTTGCTAGTCACGCGCCCTTCAGTGGGGCACGCAGCGCTGGCAAGTCCGGAGCCTGGACCTTCCAGGTCGGGCGGACCTTCCTCCCAGCATAGGGAGCCGAGCCCATTGGAGGACTTCCCTGAACCCTCCACACCGGAGGCCTTAGAAGCAGCAAGGGTGCTTATAGACTCTTTCCCCTCGCCGCTCCCCACTCCAGCACCCTCCAGGCAACACAGAGCATCCTACTCGCGGCACCGACCAGCGGCGCACCCCTACCCACGGTGCCTCATCAGGACATGGCACCGGATACACCGCGGTACCACACCCCAACACCAGCTCACACCGTTCCGGCACCTACCTCTGCACCTCCGCCTCGGCACCGTGGGAAGCCAGAATCTATGGCCAGGCATGTAGCTGCTCCGCAGGTGTCTGCGTCAGCTCCTCCCTGGTCCACCTCGGAGTACACATCTGACTCTGAGGCGGAATCCACCTGGTCTTCTCGGGGCTCCCAGTCCCACTCGCGGCACCGCTCCCGGCACCATAGTCTGCCTCGTCCATACCAACAGCAATGGACACAACCAGTCCCGGTACCGGTGCTCCAGCAATCGTGGCCTCCTCAACCTCTGGCCCAGTGGCCATTCTGGACTCCTTGGGTGTATCACCAAGCCCAGGGAAACCCCCCTTCCTGGTTGGCTTCGGTTGCATCAGATCCTCGGGCCCCTCCTTCGGCGACCCCACTGGTCAGACTGCCAACTTTCGGCCAGTCATTGCCCCCCGGCCAGCAGTCACCGGGTCCTTTGGGGTGTGCGGCTCCGGTGAGCCAACCTCCCCCCACCCTCGTCTGCTGGCACACCACAGGTTCCAACACTTTCGGAGATATCTGTCAGAGAAGTCCGAAAGGGATCATCGTCCTCCTCCCCTGACGAGGCTCTGGGAGACCCTAGACCACCCATGGCCTCCATGGACACCAGGGCCACCAGGACCTCCTCCGACGTCTGGCTCAAAGTTTGGAAGTCCAGACGGATAGGGTGTCCGATGACTCCGATCCCATGGTGGACATACTCCACACGAACCGCCCCTCTCCCCCCCCCCCCAGAGTGACCTTCCCGATTAACATAATGGTAGCCAAGATCTCCAGAGCCTTGTGGCAGACTCCCGCGTCCATCCCCCCTACGGATAAGCGGCCCGGAAGGAGATACTTTGTCCCCCAGGAGGATAATGAGCATCTTTTTTCCCACCCTCCACCGGACTCTCTCGTGGTACAAGCCGTGAACCAAAGCAAGAGGCAAGGTCAGCCCGCCGTTGTCCCTAAGAACACGGAGGCCAAGAAAACTGACCTGCTAGGCCAGAAAGTCTATGTGTCCAGTGGTATCCAGTACCACATTGCAAATCAACAGGTCCTCTTGTCATGGTATGCGTTTAATACCTGGGCCTCGATGAACAAATTCACGGACCTACTTCCACGAGATTCCTGTGCAGAATTCAAAGCTCTCCACAAAGAGGGGAGTGCGATTTCCAGGGCAGCTCTCCAGGCGGTTCTAGATGTGGCAGATGCTGCTGCCTGAGTAATGGCCTCCGGGGTGGTCTTATGCCACAGTTCCTGGCTCCAGGGTTCTGGGGTTCCCCCAGAGCTCCAGAACACCATACAAGACCTCCCTTTTGAAGGCTCCTCGCTCTTTTCTGAGCAAACTGATCAGAGGCTCTATGGCCTGAAAGACACTCGTGCTACCCTAAAATCACTGGGCATGCACACCCCGGCTGCCCAGAGGTGCTCCTTCCCAGAGTTCCTAGAGTACCTCCCCAGGGTCCACATACCGACTTCTCCTTCCGTAGGAGCAGAAGTGGTAACCACAGGCACAATAGGCGCCGCCCTCACCCGACCCCAACAAACCCTTCAGTCCACATCAGGGGGTCCACGTCAAGGGCAACCTTCCAGTCTCCCCATTTCTCTTCCAGGACCATTTATCCCACTTTACCCCAGCCTGGCGTTCTGTTACTTTGGACCACTGGGTGCTCGAGATAGTGGAAAGGGGTTATGTAATCCCTCTCCTCCTCCTTCCCAACCCCCTAACCTGTCCCTTTTCAGGGACCCCTCTGCTTCAAGAGGAGGTCCAACATCTCCTTACGATAGGGGCGGTAGAACACGTTTTCCCTGAGTTTCAGGGGAAGGGGTTCTATTCCCATTACTTTCTGGTCCCGAAGGCCAAAGGGGGCCTGCGTCCCATCCTGGACCTAGGAGCACTCAACTCCTTCATCGCCAAAGGAAAATTCAAAATGGGTAACATTGGCGTCCATAATTCCCTCACTAGCCCCTGGAGACTGGTACGCTGCCCTCGACTTAAAAGACGCTTACTTCCACATTTCCATTGCCCCCCATCACTGCAAATTCTTCAGATTTACTGTGGGCCCGGACCACTACCAATTCACGGCCCTCCCATTTGGTATTTCCATGGCCCGTCGGGTCTTCACCAAATGTATGGTGGTGGTAGCCGCTGCGCTCAGGAAAAGGGGTATCCAGGTATTCCCCTACCTAGACGACTGGCTCCTGAGGGGAGACTCGGAGTTGCATGTGCGAACCCACATCGCTGTAGTGCGCGCACTTTTCGACAATCTAGGTCTTTTGTTAAACTTGGACAAGTCAACCCTAACGCCCACTCCGATAATAGAGTTCGTGGGAGCCACCCCTGGACTCTGCCTTGGGGAGAGCCTCCCTACCCAACTCCCGGTTTCTCACGATAGAGGCGGCAGTCAGGGACCTCCAGAACTTTCCAGTGACCACCACCCGGACTTGCATGTGCCTCCTGGGTCTCATGGCCACCTGCACTTATGTAGTGCAACATGCCAGGCTGCGCATGCACCCGCTACAGATGTGGCTATCGCAAGTCCACAACCCAGTCGCCCATTCATGGGACAGGGTGGTGACGGTCCCCGGCCCCATCCTTCTTGCGCTGAACTGGTGGACCAACCAGGCAGAGGTCTCCATGGGGATACCATTTTCCAGGCCAGTACCATCCACCCGCCTTGTCACGGACGCGTCAGACACTGGCTGGGGAGCCCACCTGGGAGACCTTCACGCACAAGGTATGTAGTCTGCGGACGAGATCTCCCTGCATATCAACATCAGGGAGCTGCAGGCAGTCTGACTGGCTTGTGCGGTTTTCCTTCCCCACCTCAGGGGCAAGTCTGTCCTCATCCTATCTGACAACATGACAGAGGTGGCGTATATAAACAGGCAAGGCGGGGCCCATTCCCCTCGCCTGTGCTTGGAGGCGATTCACCTGTGGGAACTTTGCATCGGGGCGGATATCCACCCGATGGCCTGGTACCTCCCGGGCTCCCAAAACGTCCTGGCAGACAAACTGAGCAGGTCCTTTGCAGGACACGAATGGTCTTTGAGGTGGGATGTAGTCTAATCTATCTTCCGTGCGTGGGGGTCTCCGCATCTGGACCTCTTCGCCACAGAGCAGAACAGGAAGTGCCACCGATTCTGCTCCCTCATGGGACACGGACAGAGCTCACTGGGAGATGCTCTCCTTCTCCCCTGGCCTCAGGGCCTACTATACACCTTCCCACCATTCCCGCTAATCCTTAAGGTCTTACTCAGCGTGCGGGAGTTCAGGGCGTCGCTGATTTTAATCGCCCCGGCCTGGCCCAGGCAGCACTGGTTCTTAACCCTCGTCAACCTGTCATGCGAGAGACCCATGACCCTCCCGCTCCTCCCGGACCTGATTACTCAGGACTCGGGTAGGATCTGCCACCTGGACCTGCACTCGCTGCATTTGACAGCGTGGAAGCTCCATGGCTAAGGGCTGAGGAACTTCAGTGCTCAGAACGGGTCCCGGAAGTCCTACTGGGTAGCAGGAAGCCCTCCACTAGGACCACATACTTGGCTAAGTGGAAACAGTTCTGTATCTGGGCTGCCCAGAAGGGGGTACACCCAAGGCGAGCTGCGATCCCCTTGATCCTGGATTACGTGTTAGACCTCAGGCTCCAGGACCTCTCTTGGCGGCCATTTCAGCCTTCCACCCGGGGAAAGAGGGGGAAATTCTGTTTGCTAACCCAATGGTCAACAGGTTTCTGAAAGGGTTGGACAGGCTCTACCCACACGTCCACCAGCCCGTCCCGCTGTGGGACCTAAACCTGGTCCTTTCCAAACTTATGGGACCCCCGTTCGAACCTTTAGCAACATGTTCCCTTCTATGCCTGTCTTATAAAGTGTCTCTCCTGGTGGCACTCACATCTGCCAGGCGGGTATCCGAACTCAGGGCCCTCACCTCAGATCTCCCCTACACGGTGTTTTTCAAAGACAAGGTTAGGCTCTGCCCCCACCGAGGTTTTCTGCCCAAGGTGGTGTCTTCTTTCCACACCTCCCAGGATATTTTCCTGCCGGTCTTTTACCCCAAGCCACACACGTCTGGGGAAGAACAGGCTTTACACACTCTAGATGTGTGCAGGGTGTTAGCCTTTTATTTAGACAGGACAAAACCATTCGGGAAGTCACCGCAACTCTTTGTGGCCATCGCCGAACGGGCAAGGGGTCAACCCGTGTCCTCCCAGCGGATCTCCTCCTGGGATAAACCGCTTGTATCAAGGAGTGCTATGCCCTAGCGGGGGTACAAGCTCCACGCCTTAGAGCACACTCCATGAGAGCTGTGGCAGCATCCACCGCTTTCATGGTGCAGGTTCCCATCCTGGACATCTGCAGAGCCGTGACATGGTCCTCTGTCCATACCTTCGCCAATCACATCAAGCTAACGCATCAAGCCAGGGAAGATGCCGTCCTGGGCAGGGCGGTCCTCCACTCCTCCGTAGCTTCAACATCTGGCCCCCCTCCATAGGTTCTGCTTTGGAGTCACCGAATTGGAATGCACATGAGCAATCACTCGAAGAAGAAAGAACGGTTACTTACCTCATAACTGTGATTCTTCGAGATGTGTTGCTCATGTCCATTCCAAAGCCCTGCCCGTTGCCCTTTCTCCAGAGTATTCTGGTAAGAAGGAACTGAGTGGGTGAGGGGGCCAGTAGGGGTATATATGGGCCGCTATACTGGCGCCACTCCAGGGGTCTCCCCGCTGGCCCTAAGGGTACTGCTGAGGGAAAAACTTCCGACGATGTGTGCACGCTATGCGCACACACCTAATTGGAATAGACATGAGCAACACATCTCGAAGAATCACAGTTATGGGGTAAGTAACCGTTCTTTTCCGTCGAAAGATACCCGTCTTGACCAAGTTTTTTTTAAAAAAAAGCGGCTTTTCGAAAAATGGCTGTGGCCGCCATTATGCAAATGAAGCGTGGGGAATTCAAATCCCGGCTTCATTTGCAATTTCGATATGTCTAATTTACATCCCTTTATCGAAAAAGGGATGTAGATTAGACATACCCATAATGTAATGAGGCCCTCATTACATTATGGGTAATACACACAAAGGGACAGATCATGTGACAATGTTAACACTGACAATTCTTGGTTTTGTGGGCTTACAATCTCAGCCTATATTTAGAGCTGATCAGAAATTTATCTGAGAAAATATTTGTCAGAATATGGGGATTCATCAACACTCAGAAGAATCAGTTTCCACAAATTTTTTTGTCAAATAAAGACAGTACAAGACACAACAAAATAAGGAGTTGAACCTGGGTCTCCCACATCAAAGAAGAGTGAACTAAACACTGGGTTATAAAGTAAGCTTCTTCCAAGTACTCATTTTGGTGCTCTTCTACTTTGCATAAATAATTTAATATTAATTGGTCCAGAGAGCAAGCAGTACAAACAGACTCCGAACCCTGATACTTTAAGGCATTCATGTGAAATGTGAGAAACCCAGTCCAAGTCCCTGAATCTTCCACATCCCAGGTGAATGCCTTTACCACTGGGGATTGTTTTGCACACAAAATTTCAGAAGGTCTCAGTTCTGTCCTGATGTGGATCAGGACATTTTTTAAATCTTAAAACTCTTCAAAGGATGGGAAAATCATGTCCCGCTCCACTCCACCTACACTGCAGTAACAGTTTTAGTGGGGTAGCCATGTTAGTCTGTAAGGGCATGTCTACACAGCAGAGCAAAAGTCGAATTAAGTTACACAACTTCAGTTACACAACTGTCTACACAGCAGGAGGTCGAAGGAAGTATACTCTTGCTTCAACTTCCCTTATTACTTGTGAAATGAGGGTTACAAGAGTCGGAGTAAGAAGTCCTCCAGCTCACAATTATTTCGAAATAATAGTTTGCTGTGTGCTCTTTTGTTATTTTGGAATAATGTCAGTTATTCCAAAATAACGCTGCTTTAACTTTAAAACATAGCCTAATTTTAAGACAAGTAGTCCTGTGGCAACTTAGAGACTAACAAATATATATAGTAACATAAGCCCATCTGAAGAAGCTCATGATACAGGACTACTCCTTTTTTAACATTGTTTTGTGAGGGATCCTAAGTGAGAGAATATCATAGAATCATAGGGTTGGAAGAGACCTCAGACGTTATTGAGTCCAACCCCCTACCCAAAGCAGGACCAACCCCAGCTAAATCATCCCAGCCAGGGCTTTTTCAAGCTGGGACTTAAAAACCTCTAAGGTTGGAGATTTCACCACCTCCTTAGGTAACCCATTCCATTGCTTCATCACCCTCCTAGTAATAGAGTTTTTCCTAATATCCAACCTAATATCCTCTCCCACTGCAACTTAAAATCATTACTCCTTGTGTTATCTGTCACCACTGACAACAGCCTCTCTCCATCCTCTTTGGAATCCTCCCCCCCCCCACCCCACCCTTTCAGGTAGTTAAAGGCTGCTAAAAATCCCCCCTCATTCTTCTCTTCTGTAGACTAAATAAGCCCAAATTCTTCAGACTCTCCTCGTAAGGCAAGTGCTCCAGCCACCTAATCATTTTGGTTGCCCACCTCTGGACCCTCTCCAATGCATCCACATCCTTTCTGTTATGGGGGGGCCCAGAATTGGACGCAGTATTCCAGATGTGGCCTCACCAGTGCTGAATAAAGGGGGAATAATCATTTCTCTAAATCTGCTGGCAATGCTCCTTCTAATGCAACCTGATATGCCATTAGCCTTCTTGGCTACAAGGGTACACTGTTGACTCTCATCTAGCTTCTCATCCACTGTAATCCCCAGGTCTTTTTCTGATGAACTGCTGCGTAGCCACTTGGTCCCCAGCCTATAACAGTGCTTGGTATTCTTCTGTCCCAAGTGCAGGACTCTTCACTTGTAGTTGTTGAGCCTTATCAGATTTCTTTTGACCCAAACCTCCAATTTGTGTAGATCACACTGGACCCTATCCTACAGCATATCTACCTCTCCCCTGAGCTTAGAGTTATCCACAAACTTGCTGAGGATGCAGTCCTTCCCTCATCCAAGTCATTAATAGAGATGTTGAACAAAACAGGACTTAGAACAGACCATTGGGGCACTCCCCTTGAAACCGACCACCAACCTGACATCGAGCCGTTGATTGCTACCTGTTGAGCCCAGCAATCTAGCCAGCTTTCTATCTACCTTACAATCCATTTATCCAATCCATACTTCCTTAACTTGCTGGCAAGAATACTGTGGGAGATCGTATCAAAAGCCTTGCTAAAGTCAAGGTATATCACATCCACTGCCTTCCTCATATCCACAGAGCCAGTTACCTTGTCATAGAAGGCAATCAGGTTGGTTAGATATCACTTGCCCTTGGTGAATCTATGTTGACTATTCCTGATCACTTTCCTCTCTTCCAAGTACTTCAGAATGGATTCCTTGAGGATCCCCTCCATGATTTTTCCAGAGACTGAGGTAAGACTGACTGGTCTGTAGTTCCCTGGATTGTCCTTCTTCCCTTTTTTTAAAGGAGGGTACTACATTTGTTTTGTTTTTTTCAATTGTCCGAGACGTACCCTGATCGCCACAAGTTTTCAGAGATAATGGCCAGTGGCTCTGCAATCATATCAGCCAACTTCCTCTTGCATCCACATTAGATCTGGCTCCATGGATTTGTGTATATCCAACTTTTCTAAGTAGTTCTTAACCTGTTTTTTCTCTACTGTGGGCTGCCCACCTCCTTCACATACTGTGTTGCCTAGTGCAGTAGTCTAGGGAGCTGTCCTTGTCTGTGAAGACAGAGACAAAAAAAAGCATTGAGTACTTCAGCTTTTCCCACATCATCAGTCACTAGGTTACCTCCCTCATCCAGTAAAGGCCCTATACTCTCCCTGATCACCCTCTTATTGCTACCATGCCTGTAGAAACCTTTCTTGTTACCCTTCACATCTGTTGCTAGCTGCAATTCGAATTGAGCTTTGGCCTTCCTGCCTGCTTAAGCAATATATTTATACTCCTCCCTAGTCATCTGTCCAAGTTTCCATTTCTTGTAAGCTTCCTTTTTGTGTTTAAGGTCACCAGGGATTTCACTGTTAAGCCAAACTGGTTGCCTACCATATATGCTTTTCTTACTACGCATCAGAGTGGTTTGTTCCCATGGTTTCAGTAAGGCTTCTTTAAAACACAGCCAGCTCTCCTGGATTCCTTTCCTCTTCATGTTACCATCCAAGGGGATCCTGCCCATCAGTTCCCTAAGCGAGTCAAAGTCTGCTTTTCTGAAGTCCATGGTGGGTATTTTGCTGCTCACCTTTCTTCCTTTGGTCAGGATCATGCAGTCGACCTTCTCATGATCACTGCTGCCCAGGTTGCCACGTACATCTACTTCCCCTACTAATTCCTCCCTGTTTGTGAGCAGAAGGTCAAGCTGCAGATGGACCCTGGTTGGTTCCTTCAGCACTTATACCAGAAAGTCATCCCCTGTATTCTCCAAAAACTTCCCGGATTGTCTGTGTACTGCTGTATTGGTCTCCCAGTAGATGTCAGGGTGATTAAAGTCCTCTATAAAACCAGAATATGGAGCCTTACATCTCCAGGTGACCTGTTAGAAATTGGAAAGCAGCCCTGTTTAGTGGCAACAGAAAGCCGTTGTTATCTGAAGGCTATTCAATTGCCTGGAATAAGTAGGCATTGCCAGTCCAGTTCTAAGACAACAGAAATATTGGGGCTCATTTACGTTATTAGTGGCAGCCTCAGTAAAAGACAGATTCTGACTCTTGTCACATTGTTATAAATCTGGAGTATTTCCATACAGCACTCCGAAGCTGTAGAAGAGTAATTCTAGTCAGCGTTTGGCCCCAAAGATTGAATGCACGTGGAAACTAAACTTTTTCCTGCAGGGATCAAGTTCTGGTCCTATTAATTTAAATACCAACACTCCAATTAATTTAGAAAGGGCATAATCCTAAGTGGTATCTCCAGGTTAGAGCTGAAGTATATAGGGAGGGCTACATCACTATAATATCTGTTCTCTGTGTATTATTCCAAGTAGTGTGATTTCCAAAGCCTGTTGAGAGTCTTCCCTGAGAAATAAAACTACCATAAAAAACCTGCTAACTTAATTCACCATGTCAGACTTTTTATATGTTAAGTTTTCAATCTAAGTAATGTAAAAAAAGCTAAATAAATAATCATAAATTAGTTGTTTTCCAACTTCTAGGGACATAATGTGGAATTTAAATGTTTAGAGATAAGGTTCTCTTCTCTCCCCCCGCCCCTTTTATATAGCAGAAAGGAATTTCCGTAGCACTGCAGTCTTACAGAGACTCCCAACCCCATGCTTTGTGCAATTTTACATAGGTATTACCTTACATTGGAAGGGAATCTGTAGCTAAGGAGGCCGCATCCTTTCTTCTTGTCTCTTCCGCTTTACAGAGCAATCAGCCAAAGAATACACTCTTTGAACACATAGGGTGACTACTATGAACTCCGTGGTTTTTAGTCTTCTAGAGAAGAACCCTCTCCCTCTACTAGGGTGTCAGGGAAACACGGTATAAGCATGTCATCTTACCAGGATCCAATGCCATTATATAGCACTTCTGAGCAAAGTCTGCCTTTACTCTAGTGAGAAGTTGAGCAGCTGTGCAAACTATACACTGTCATGTCTTCTGCCTTCAGGATTCAGTTATGTCTACATAGCTGCAGAGCCCGGGTGAGTTCAGTTGGGTTTTTTTTAAAGCAATATTAACAAAATTATTGGTAATTCCTCCTCTCCTCTCCTCCCCCACAACAGCAATAAACATCTCAATTAATAAAAACGGAAAACACTTTTCACTGATGGCAATAAATTTATCATAAATTTAGTAGCCTACCTTGTCACATTCAAATTGTGAAAACAAAAACCACTGTCAAAAATTCAATTTAGCATTACTGAGATTACTGCAGCACAACAGCCCTTTATCTGGAGTAGTGTATAAAAGCTCTTCTAACAGTGCATCAATTTTCACAGCCATTTAGTAGATTAGAAAGCAATTGTAAACAGAGTAAAACCCACATTAACTCCTGTCAACAGCCTGCCTTTTTCTCAGTTATGGATTTGTTTGAAATAACAGTGAGGTCTACAGTGATTGCATCAACATCACAGATTGTATTATAAATATGAATGAACCCATTGTAATGGAATGCATAGTAATATATGGCAGGCATTTGTCCTCCCTATCATTGTAACAGCTTCCAAGAAAGAATACTGTGACATAAGGAAACATGTCATTCTGTATGAAAAATAATTCCTCATGTTGTGAAAAAGTAATTGTATCAAGTGACAGGTTTTTAAACTGCCCTTAGTTTTATATTCTAATAGTGTACCATTAATACCTGTCTAGTATTTCTTTTAACTGAAACCAAGCAAAAGTTATACAATGATAATCGATTTTTTTAAATGAACTTGTTTAAATAAAATATCCTACTTTTTTAAATTTTTGGCAGGTTATTTTTCTGATCGCTGCTTAAAAGCATTAGATCAGAAAGAGTAAAAGGAATACTTTATCTGAATAGAAAGCAGTCAATTAGCCTGGAAGCAATTAAAATGGAATTGATTTTTAATCATAGATGGAAATTCATCTTTACAAAGTTGAAGGTCCTTCATATAAAAGGTAATTTAGAGTAACATTTGTTTTTTTCCAAAGGAAAAAAAAACCATTTCTTCTAGTACACTGTGGCCAAGTTAGGAGCACCAGACATTTTCCAATACATATTAGATTACTAAAAAGGGTACTAGTGCATATCTTTTTAATTGCTTGGCTCTGTTAAGAGTATTCATTTTCTCTGAGATAAGGGGCATTTTCTATTCTGCTTCTTAATTTCTCTTTTGTTAGAAAAGCATGACCTTCAATAAAGTTTTTACATAGCAAGCATTGTCTTACTTGCAATAGTGTGTAAAGCTATAGATTGGTGTTTCTCATTAGAGAAGAGTATGGTACTGTAGATTTCAGTATTGAGCTAATATGGTAAAATAACACTCTACATTTGATTGTACCTTCTCTCTGATCTTAGAACACAGTTTTGAGATGTTACATAAAAGTTAATTTTCATATGTGGCAAAAGTTAATGTTTCATGTTTGTGATAATAAATCCTCCTAATGTAATAATTTTAATAATTAGAAAGCTATGGCTGTGATTTGCTAGAAATTGAGGGGATGATTTGAATATTCATCTTTTATCAGCTATTGCATTTTATGATGCTTATGGAAATGCACTGAGTAAATTATTCACATTGAATAAATTTTGCATGAAGGTTTTACTAACACAGCTAAAAAATTGCTTCTAAATTCACTCAGACAGATGGATTTTGTTCTCCAGGTGTTTGTATATTTTTGGTTTGATAGCTTATTTGGAATTATACTTCCTAACCTGCAAATATTTACATTTCATACTTGTAGGTTAGGAAGCATAAATTCAAGTTCCAGTACAGTAACAGACATTTCAAATTAGTGAACCTCTTTGTTTTGTCCTATAATATTCACCTTTTTCATTTTGTTTTCCCATATATAACAGCTCTACTAGGAAGAAAAAAAAGGAATTAGATCAATGCATTTTTTTTATAATTAGAGAAAATACTCTAGCGATTCTACATCTAGGTTTAAACTAGTTCAAACCAATAAAAAATATAAAGCATATCACAAACCATTGTCACTATATAAATAATAGTGAAGGATATTTATATGCCAAACTGTCACACCAGCAACATTTGCTGATGAAATTCTGTTGCTATGTCACCTAATCAAGAGAGGCTGTATGAAGTATCAAGCCCAAGCTGCTTTTTCAGGAATTGGCTATATTTGAAGAGATTTTACGTAAAAAGAGTCCTATATTTGCACTACATTTCTTAATGTTTAAGAACTTTTAAGAGCATGTTTTTAGAACTTTCTCAGATTTTTTTTAAATGTACAAATTACAGGCGATCAGTCAAATATTGTGTTACAACTTGACCAGAATCCACTGTACTGTCACCGGTCTGTTGTGAGTGGACCCAATCACTTGGTTTCATTGTTTCCAAGTCAACTGGATAGAGCTAGATACTGTTTCTAGCTTTGTAACTTTAGGGCATATTCCTAGGGGAAAAGGTCTTATCTGACATCTTTCTTTGGGATGTAGGATGCCAGCCTCAAACCCAGAATCAGTGTCTGAGACCTCAATGAATTGTAATTCAGGAGCAGATTCCTATATAAAAAAGAAGACTTCTAATATTAGAATGGACACAGCACACACTGAGGGAATGATCCTGCATTGTTAATGGGAATGGACTACATGATCAAATTATTTCAACGAATTATAATAATAAGAGTTGGTGTTGAAAGAAATAATCAATTACGCTTATACCAAGATGCTGAAAAGTCAAACTTGTTATTAAAAATGCTTAAAATATTTTTAAATATAGAGGACATTTAATAATGTAATAATAGTAGTAATAATAATAATATTAATATTTAATAAAAAGAAAAAAAAAGAAAATTATATATTTAAACCAGCCTTTAATAGTTCATACATGATTGTTCAGTCAGAATATTAAAAATATATATATACTGCATATATTCATTCATTAGCCCATTTGTTTACAAGCCAACCTCCTCCCCCCAAGATGAATAGGTAAAAATGACAAAACACTATGACCCTTTCATAAGCCAACCCTGTATTTCAGCTGAAGTTGGCAAACTTCAGTTCCTGGCTCATCAGGGTAAGCTGCTGGCTCATCAGGATGTTTGTTTAGCTGGAGCTTCTCTATGCATGGAGCCCTGCAGCTTTCAGAGTCTTTGATTTGCTATTCCTGGTCAACAGGAGCGGCAGGAAGTGGTGGCCAGCATGTCCCTCACTCCACAGCACTTTCCACAGCTCCCATTGGCTGGGAATGGTGCACAACAGCCACTGGGAACTGAGGGGCTCCATGCCTGTAGACGATCCAGGTAAACAAACCTCCTGGAGCGCCAGCTGCTACACTGACAAGTGAGGAGCCAAAGTTTGCTGAGCCATACTGTAGCTCACCAGTGATGTAATGTCAGTTCTAGACTTGCTTGTTTAAAAAATGTGCTAAAATGTTATCTTCATTTAAATTCTATCTTCATGAAATTTGACCCTTAGGTTTCACAAAATACTAGACCTTACAAGTTAATCAGAAAAATACAACGAATGATAGTACTGTGGTACTGGTGTCAGTCTGCTACTGTGTAATTTGATGTCTTCATGCATGTTGATCTCTGGACCTCCTAAGTCTGTAGCCAATCTGAAAATATAATGTGCAGAATCGATGACATCTATAATAAAATTTAAATAGTCTGTTATCACCACAGACATGCCAATCTATAGGACTGCTTTCAAATAAAGAACTATTATAATTTGACAGTGATAAAGCAAGTGACATTCCTCTATAAATTCCTACAAAATCTATAACTAAATTATTTAGTAAGATTTTTATAGTAGTATTTAAAATGAGCAATGGTGAAATAAAAAATAAAATGGCCTGCTTATGATGCAGTGTTCAAACTAAAAGTTGTTGAATATGCAGAAACAAACAATCGTGCTGCTGCTCAGGAATTCTGTATCAATGAGAAGCAGGTAAGAGAATAGTGAAAAAATAAAACAACACTAAAAGACATGCCAGGAAAGTAAGAAAAAAATGTCCAATGAGGTGCACTTCATTTCCTGGTCTGGAGAAAGATCTCAGTGATAAGTTGTTGAATGTTGACAAAATGATTACCTCGTCACTATAACTGGAATTCGTCTGTATGTTCTGCAAATGTTGAAAAAGATGACAAATATAAGTCAGTAAAGTCATCAGTGTGTGTCGCATCAGAGGGTCGGTGCACTCACTTCATGAACTGTCATGGTCTCTGTTTGTATCAGCAAGCACAAAAACTGCCAAGAGACCTGGAATTAAAAATTGAGTCTTTCTGAAGTTTTATTATAAGAAATTGAAAGGAATATGCATTTGCGCTGTGACAAATAGGAAATATGGATAAAACACCGATGACATTTGATCTCCCAAGCAACCCAAGAACAGTAACTAATGTTGGTGAAAAATCAGTTTTATTAAAACCACTGGCCATGAAAAAATCCGTTTTATAGTGGTTTTGTCATATTTGGCCAATGGATCAAAGCTCCTCCTGTTGTTATTTTTAAAAGAAAAATCTTGCCTAAAAACAAGAAATTCCCTGCGTGTGTCATCGTATGTGCAGATGAAAAGGGATGGGTGGATGAAAGTGAGACTATTGAATGGCTGGAAAAAGTGGGAAATAAGAGACCAGGAGCACTTCTCAAGAAACCTTCTGTGCTTGTTCAGGGCACACAAGACTGATCCATGTGGCCAAAAAAAAATTAAAATTACTTTGGCTGTAATACGTGGAGGCTTAATTTCTGTTCTATTGCCGTTTTAATGTCTGCCTGAACAAACCCTTCAAAGACAGGCTATGCAAAATGTGGTCTGACTAGATGCACTCAGGAGCGGCAAAGTTGACAAAAGGGGGAATCCTATAAAGCCTGAAATCCGTCTAGTCGCCCAGTGGGTGAAGGTTGTGTGGGAGTCCATTCCCCTGGAAATGATAGAAAAATCATTTCAGAAATGCTGTGTCAGCAATGTGCTTGCTGGGTCAGAAGACACCATAACTGCTGATGACACAACGGAAGCTGATTATAAGGAACATGAGTCTGAGGACGACATTGCTGATATTATGATGACAAGGCAGGAGCAGCTATGACTGAAGCTGAGTTTAAGGAACTGTTTGGAGACTGGTTTGGACTTTGAAGGATTTTAAGACTTTTTAAATAAGTGCAGTAGAATGATATGAGACTTTAAAACATAGACTGTACTTTTGAAGGTACCTGAATACATGTTTGTTCAGTTATTATAACAAGTTTTTTGTTAGATTACATTAAAATAAATCTACTACAACTTTAGCATGTTTCTTGTGACTCCCACTTTTAAAATACAGCAGGGTTGACAAACTTCAGTTCCCAGCACATCAGGGTAAGCTGCTGGCACACCAGGCACAAAGACCGTTAGCTCCCAGTGGCTGCATTTACCATTCCTGGCTAATGGGAGCTGCGGGAAGCATCATGGGCCGAGAGACATACTGGCCACCACTTTTCACTAGTCCATTAGCCAGGAATGGCAAACAGCAGCCACTGGAAGCTGAGAGGCTCCATGCCTGCGGACATTACAGGCATACAAAGCATCCTGGTGTGCCAATGGATTGCCCTGGTGAGCTGGGAAGTGATGTTTGCTAACTCTTGATATACAATGACAATACAATTGATAAGCTGACCTCTGCTCTTTGATTCATCATTTTTTACCAACATGTTTGGCTTATGAATGAATATATACACGATAGACATGTACCAGAAGAGGTACCTCTAAAATTCTATACAATGGAATATGCTATAAGAACTGCATCTATTTTGAATTGTGTGTCTTTTGATTTTATGCCTGTGGTTTGAACAGTCAGGGATTGTTTAGCACAAGTTTGTTTGTTTTTTAACTTTTCTCCTTAAATATTTGATCATTTATCAGGAATTATGACTCCCATCTGAGCACTGGCTCTAGAGAAATCTGGAAAAAGAGAAATGGGTATGTTTGACCATAAGTGCTATGTATTATCTGGGAATATGTAACTACATTTTCCCTGAAAAATTGTTTCTATGGCTAGTTATTTTATTATATATCTCCAATCATAATCCCATCCTTTCCCCCAAATAGAATGGAGTGCCATCCCAGTGTTACTCCTTGATTCCTCCGAAATATTTTTCTTCTTGATCTAGTTCATAGGAATGTGAAATGCTGTCACTGAATTTTAAGAGGTGTGCATGTTTATAAGCAATGTTTTAAAGTATGAATGAGAGATTTTTCATAAGAGTGTCAGCTCTGCACATTTTCCAGGCAATATTTTCCAGAATAGTTTATTTTGCACCACACTGCCCTGGAAATCTGGCTTGATAGTGATATTAATTTGTTCTTGGAAAGTCATCCTAGTGGTCCTCTGATGGTTTGAAGTTGTAACAGAGGCTTTTATGCCACTCCCATTTTGTGCAGCCAGTATAGCAGAGAAAATTGGTATGGCAAGAGAAAGAAGTAGGTTCCTTTGCATAATATTAGTCTTCTGTAATGCAGGGTGACCATGCATCCTGGGGACAGTCCCTTTTTTAATTCCTGTCCAGGCCATCCTGACTCTTGGGCAAAAATTTGCCTTTTTTAGAGTGAGTGGCTTAGGCTGGGACAGCCATGCACAATCAAATGGGTGAGGGTCTCGAGTTGGCTCCACATGCAGGGGATACAAAGGCATTGGACTGATCCCATGCTTTTGTGGGAAGACCTTCAGTCAGCTTCATGTGCAGATAGGCGGCAGAGAGGTGAGGCTCATACAGGGCCAAGTGCAGATCGGCCCTTTGCAATATCCCAGTTTTGCTTTGGGGAAAATATGGTCAGAACTGGACCATTGCACCTACTATAGATTAGGGTAGCCCTCTGACTGTGCTGGACTGTTTGTCCAGCCATATGTATGTGAGGCCATGAAACAGAATCTTGAACCCCAACCTGCAGTGCCTGCTATGCATCTGCTGAATGACCACTAAGGTAGGATGTGAATAAAAGTGGCAGCCACAAATAGCTACAAATTGTAGAACAGTGAGTCTGAGCAGCATATGGACCAACTGGCTGCTACTCGATTTCAATTCCCCTCAACTCCCACAGAATAGATTACAAGAGAGCTGAGTTTCGGGGCTGCAGAAGGTTTCGGAGTCTCCTGTGTAATTTTGGGGCATCAGCAATACCACCCAATATAGTGGGTCCTCTTAATAAGGAACCTTCAATGGCTCCCAGGATTTTACCTTCATGGAGTTTTCAGTTTTGTTTTGTTCTTGCTTGTGCTGCAAGTAGCTACTGCTGGAGAGAAACAGAGCTCTGAATTTGGGACTGTCCAATTCTAAAGCCTTTCGTCTAAAACTTTTGCCATTGTAGTGTTTTAGTCAGGGTTAGGATTACTGTTTGCTGATGTTTGCGTAGGATCAATGGGCTATGTCCAGCAGTTTGTGTTACACATGAAAGTAATACAGTTTACACAGCACTAAACATCCTCAGTCAAGCATCTGCAAATGGATTATGTACTTGCATATAAAAAAGTGCCTCATAAATTTAAAATACATTTCAGCAGGATCTCTTTCATGTAGTACACTATTATTCCTGCATGCTTGGAAGAAGATGGAGCTATATGTAATTTGATATGGCAAGTGAAATTTCTTGTTTAGATTCTGATAGGGATGCACTGCTCAGAGATTTGCTTTTGAAATAAAGTTGGAATATTGCATCAGGCTCTTTTAAATGCACAAGTTTTGTGAGAAGTTTGTTTAGTATAAGTTTCTCTCAAGATCAGCAAAAAAAAGTCTCCCATTGTTTATTAATCTAACATACTATTATTCAAATATAACATTTATTTATTCTTTCTTTTTCTCCTATAATGATTTTCTAAATTCTTTTAACAGTTTTTTTCCTAATTAATATGCTTCCTTAAACTACTCGATGAAATATTCTTATTTAACATCACATTTAGCATGTTTACCAACTTTTTTTTTTCTCTCTTGCAAATTTAATTTCTGGAATTAAGCAGCATGTGAAATTTTTCCTCTCTAGTTCTGAGATTCATTCTAACATGACATGGACAAATGAAAAAATAAATATATATATAAGCTGCAATGGCATTGTATGGTATAAGGGAGAAAGGTTTCATCATTTAGGGTTTCAGATGGATGCATTGCTTACAAGCAGCATAGCCACTTGTGAGTTAGAAGTTACCTCAAACAGGTGGTGATAATATCTTTATGCCATTCCGCACCATTGGGTTTTTTTCAAATTTCCTGCATGTTACTGAAACACTATTTTAACAATGTTTTAGAAAGTTTGCAAAACTTTCATGAAACTTTTTTAATTCCTTTGCTGTGTAAGGAAAATATGCCCTTGTTGCTATGAACTCAACCACATAGGGCTTAGAAGAAATTTCTAAAATTTTCTTAGAGTAGCTTTTCTATACATAGTCACATTTAAAGAATGCATAACTAGAGAAAAAGGTGGCACAGTTAAAGGAGATTTAGGCACATCTTTTTATTTAAGTCTTGAAACTATGATTTGAAATATGTTGCAGGCCTGCAGTTGAATCAGTAGAAAAATATTAGTGATAACAGTAATTCCTTGTACATATTAGAGTACATCCTTAATTGTATTTTGAGTTCATTAACCAAAAGTAAAAGGAAACAATCATGTAAACCAAACTTTCTATCCCAACATCATTCAGAAAAACCTTTTTAAAGTTTTCGAGTACTATTAATATGCACTGTGGGAAATAATGTTTAGCTACATTCTCAAAGCAATTGGAAAGAGAAATATTGATATTAATTTTGATAAAGTATGAAATGATAACTTTAGTGATTGATAAATCTCAGGGGGCTTTCTTGTAATCTATTCTTCTCTGAGCCCTTGGACTGTTCAAAAATTTAAATTTAACACTGAAATTCATTTGACCACTCAAACCCCAGGGAAATAACTTACATTTGTATTTTTCTCTTTGTCACTGATTGCACTTGTGGATTATTCTCTTAATTACCCTGAAGTAATTTTCTGATGTGTGATAATGTGCAGGTCAGTGCTCTGCAAGTCCTTCACCATGACAGTTCATTGAATAATTGTCCTATCATCACCTTGATTCATGGCTGTATACCTCCTTTATTTTTTTCCTCTTACTCAAGTTAGCTTAGCAACCAGCTCACATATCTTTTATACTTATTATTCAAGTACTCACCCCCTGCAACACACAGAAGCATCAATTAAAGCATTACAATGAAGTATTGTGTTCTATTCAGAATTCTGCAATATCAGGAGTTAAATTCCATTTACCATGATTCAGGCCTTCTTCCAGAAGCTAACCTGTATTTTAAAAAAATCTTGTAAACAGAAACATGCCACATCACAATCTGCACGAAATGGATCATAAAATTACATTCTTCTCTTTTAAAAAAACCCCATAAGCTTCTTTGATAGATATATCAATTTAAATTTAGCTCTAAAATGTCTGATGGCTGAACATACATTTTAGATTAAAAGTTTTGTCAGAGGTAAATCCCTCTTATATCTGCTTTAATGACTTTTACCTAGTTTTTTCATAAACATTTTCTGGCTGATTTTCAAATTTGGGTGTATTTCATAGCAAATTATTATTAGAATGGGACTTGAGTACCCAGAAGCTGTCAAGATGGTTCAGTGATTTAATGTCGGTGTCCTGCAGCTTTGACTGTAATCAGCAGATGCTCTGGTATTACCATAAATGTTTTCTTAACTGCCTCTGTCAAGAAAGAGAAAATATTTCCTGCTTGGAATCTACTGCTTCTGATTAAATTCAGTTTGGCTTCTTTTGCATAATTAATGTCCCATGATGATCTCTAACCTTTTGTTTTTAATATCGCCTCTTGGTCTAGACACATGCTCTTTGCAGGGCTGCTCAGTTAAATCAGGCAGACAAAGGGAAACTGAATGAATTTTTACATCAGCACCCTTTATTTCATTGGCTCAGAAGTTCTATTCTTTGTTCTGTCCTGAGTTATCAAAGAACATGAAAGGTTCTGGTTCTTTCTGTCTTTTTGATCACGGCGTTGGCTCTCCGTTCTACTTCTGAAGGTTGTTTCTGTAAATGCTAGTTTACATGGTTTAGAGGTGCTGTGCCACTTAAAAGTTCTGATTTAGAATGCATTTAACCTCAATCTGTAAATTATGATAATGATAAGCATTGATTCTAATACAAATCAAGGAAAATGTATCCATAGGATATGTCTACACTGCAAAAAACAAACAAAAACCCTGCAGCAACAAGTCTCAGAGCCGAGGTCGACTGATTTGGGCTCATGGGGTTAAAATTAAACTCTTGGGCTAAAATTAGCAGTGTAGACATTCAGGTTCAGACTAAAGCCCCAGCTCCAAACTATCCCCCTTTCTTTGTTTCAGGGCCTTCGCTCCATCCTGAGCCCAAATGTCTACCCTGCTATTTTTAGCCCCATAGCATGAGCCTCTATCAGTTGTCCCAGGCACTGAGATTTGCAGCTGTAGGTCTTTTTTTTCCAGTGTAGATATACCCTTCATTATCTGACTGATTGTGCGTACCTGTTTTGAGTAATAGCTAAAGTGCAGGTGTATATAATTGATGAGGAAAGTAGGCAAGTGTAAATGCCACAAATCAATTCCTGATATTAAGCTGAAGTCTTTGTAGTGAAATAGATGCTAGGACTCTAAACCTTAGACTGTAAAGTCATAAAGGTATATATCACCGGAAGGATGGTGGTAGTATGCCATTAATGTTCTTAAATACAGCCTTCTGGGGGCTGATGCAACAGCTGAATAATTCACTTTCACCTGTGGCAAGGTGTCTAGAATCTGTCTCAGATCATAAGTAAATGGAATTTGGAACTTTTAAGACAAGCCTCAGCAGTAAACTGTATCTCAAAAATAAAATCTACATTTAAATACAGAGGAAAGCCTGAGTCTATACACACAGGTAATTTCTCTCATATGTAGAATACAGAATGCTAGGAAACTGATAGCATTACTTTCACGTGTAATATATTGGTGTCATACACAGAGTCCTGTAGAGCTCCCTCTGGTTTATCACTCACCAGGCTATTGTGTTCAGTGCTTTAAGCCTCCTGAGTCTTAAGAGTCAGGAATGATACTCAGCTCAGGTTCTCGGAGCACACTTTTCTGGTTCAGATCCTCTGTCTCTGATCCTAGTTTTCCCCTTCGTAGAGCTGAGACTTTGTGGTCCAACTGTTCCTCTAGGGCTAATTCTGATCCTTCAGGCATGCTCACAGTTTAAACACACCATATCCCATAACTGCAGCCATCTAGGTATTCTGGATGTACAGTGTGAATTTTTCAGGGCAGATGAAAGCGAAAACAAACAAAAAGGGAGACTTTGCAGAGGGCTCTAAACATGATTACTCTTTATTTAGAAAAACAGATACACAGCTCTGGATAAAATAATAAACATCTCCATATCCTTCCCCTGCCTCAGCTTACATCATTTTGAGCTTGGACAGATCCCTCTAGGGTGACCAGGATCCTTCTATAGTTCATAGCTTCTTTTCAGACTCATGGAGTCAGTTTCTCCCACTAGCTCAGTTAGCTTCCTTGTTCCTCAGATGTTCCCACAATTAAACAGGATAACCCCACTACAAAAGCATGTCCCTCTCTCCTGCTCAAGCTTCTTACATGGCTCTTTCAGTCCTACAATTTGATGTTCCACCACTAACACCTGTATCCTTGGTTCAGGTGCTGGGGATTTTCCAATCTCCCCTTTCCTCTCACTGCCCAGAAATTTGGTCAAACTCTTTTCCCAGCTTAGTCACCGTTACACGAGTATAACCATTTTTTGGTCAATGCACAGTTGTTGAGGTTATACAAAGACAATCTGGTGGTCTTTTCTGGCCTTACCATTGTCCTTGGTCTGGTAGCTATGTGGCTCATTCCTTGTTAGCAAATAGTGGATTCCACATACACTGTGCCTTCTATAATTCAACAATTTCTTAACAGCCAGAATTCATAAATCACAAATAGACAGGTTCACCAAATTGTTACAATTTGAAGCACAGGCTGAACCTCCCAAATCTGGGGCTCTCTGGTCCAGCAACATCTGTGGTCCAGCAGGGCCATGGATGTTGCTGGACCAAAGAGTCCCAGACCCAGGAGCAATGCAGGGGTTAGGGAGTCCTGGCTTGCCTAGGTGGCATCTGGGGAGACCTCCCCGTCCTGGCTGGGGAACTCCTGGCATTAGCGGAGCAAGGTGGCTGGGGAACCCCTGGTATTAGTGGGGAAGTGTCAGCCGATGGTCAGGGCAGTGTGTGTGTGTGTGTGTGTGTGTGTGTGTGTGTGTGTGTGTGTGTGTGTGTGTGTGTGTGTGTGTGACACCCAAGTCTTCAGCTGCTAAGGCACAAGGCCCCGTCGCAGTGGGCAGTCTAGGAGAGACTGAAGGGCGCCCCAGCGGATCTGTCCTCTGGGAGGACATGATCCAAGCGCTCAGCTCTGCCTGTATCTGTCCCTTATGACCGGCTGAAGTTCTTTTAAATTGTGCTTGGTTCTGTTACAGCAACTGAAGGAGTCAGGTTAAAACTTAAACAGTTACAGGTTTATTAAACAAGCTTATAAATCATATGGTTACAATTGCTATTGCTCTATTTAATCTGGCTTCAAGATTAAACTAGATGGGTTTATGAAGGGGATGGTTTGATGAGATAACATGATCTTGGTAACTAATTGACCATTCATTATCAGTGGTAAATAGGTCAATGGAGGGATGATAGGAGTTACTATAGAGAACTTTCTGGGTATCTGGCTGGTGAGTCTTGCCCACATGCTCAGGGTTTAGCTGATCGCCATATTTGGGGTCGGGAAGGAATTTTCCTCCAGGGTAGATTGGCAGAGGCCCTGGAGGTTTCGCCTTCCTCTGTAGCATGGGGTACAGATCACAGCTGGAGGATTCTCTGCATCTTGGGGTCTTGAACTATTTGAAGGCTTCAATATCTGAGATATAGGTGAGAGGATTATTCTAGGAGAGGGTGGGTGAGATTCTGTGGCCTGCATTGTGCAGGGGGTCAGACTAGATGATCATAATGGTCCCTTCTGACCTTAAAGTCTATGAGTCTGAGTCTATTTCTTAACTGCTAGCAAATATAGACCTTAAAAAAAATGGTTACAAAGAAAATAAAGATAGAAAATAGAAATAATGGTACCAAGTGACAGCTTAATCTTTAAAGAGCTCTAAATCTACGTGTACACTTAAGACAAAGGACCACATCCAGGTACAATTTTTACCCCCTTCTGTGCCTCTCGACTCCAGCAGGTCAAGCCAGGGCCGGTCCTCAATTCCTAGGAAAGACGACGAGGTGGGCGCCCGTGGAACCTCAGGAGGTCAAACACCTAACCCGACCAGCAGATAGATGGTAGATTGACACTCAGAGTAAATGTGCTGCTGGACCCATCTTTATACCCATAGGGGCCCGTATCCTCTTTCTTATCTAAGATGCCAAATTGTGTTGGTTCGTCTTTGTGACGCCAGTTCTTACAAGCAAGTTTCAACTTAATTTACACTTGCAAGAGAGATAACTAAATTGAGAGTACTAGACATTTTTTTACTGGGCGAGAGATTCCTCCCCCCGCGGACGGCTGTGTGTTCGTATCAATATGGGTTTCAGTCAAGGACACTCCTCTGCAGCCTCTTGGTCAGCAATTGGCGTATCTCTGTTTACAGCCATTCAGGGTTACAGCAGCCTGCCATATCCAGGCAAGCAAAGATGGATGTTACAGGGGGGGGTCCTTTCTGGCTACAGGAAGACAGTGGCTGGGAGCTTCTGGCCTCAGCCGGGTAATCCCTGGCTGCAGCTGGGCTGCCAGCAGCTGGATGGCCCCAGCCAGGAACCCCGAGAACGGCAACAGGGACCTGGTGGCAACGGGGCCGGGGTGATGGGTCAGCCTCTGCCGGAGAACCTCCCCAGCTGAAACAGGGCAGCCCTAACAGCAAGGAAGGGTGGCGGGACGGCCCCAGCTGGGAAACCCCTGGCACAGCAGGGCCGGTGGCAGGTGGCCTCAGCCAGGAACCCTGGGGAACACCCTGCGGCAGCGGGGCCAGCAGTGGCCAAGCAGTCCTCTCTGGGAACCCCGGGAGACCCTGGGGCAGTAGGGTGGGGAGTCCATGCCAGAGCCCAGGAGCAAGGCAGCCAGCAGGAGAGCGCTGACCTCCCCTGATCCGGCAAACTCCCTGGCTTGGGACAGTTCATGTCCCAAGGGTGCCGGACCAGGGAAGTCCAACCTGTATAAAAATGACAGATTAGATAGCAAAAAAACAATGTGAAGAATGCTTTACAAATAAGTTGGAGATTGTAGTGTGAAATGTATATGCCAGTTGTTAGCAGCAGCCCAAATTTACACAGATTAACAGAATAAGATTTTATAGATTAACTTTATGGAAGAGGGGCTTTCCCTGAGCATTTTCCCTTGAGGGGATTCATACATGCTGATTTAGAGGGCTTTTCACTATGGGTAACTCCGAATACTTGTATACAGCTGCAAGTAGAAGAGACATGGAGATGAGAGACTAAAAGCTTTTCAGCAAATGAAAAGAGGGAGACATGCAGTGGCACAGTTGTCCAGTATGACCATTGTGCCTCACAAGGAGCACAGGGCAGTAAGAAAGGTTACAGTGTAAACTATCTCTGTTGTGGGACCAGCTCTACTGGCCTCAATGGAAGGTGGAATGCCCTGGCTCTGCTCCCTCCACAACCACTTTGTTAGTATTCTGTTTTGCTATCGCATCTGGAGACCCTCGTTGAGAATTAATCCCCATTGTATTAGAATTGTACAAACGAGATAAAAGGCCATGCACTGAGGAATTTACAGTCCAAACAGACACACTAAACAAAGAGTGGAAGAAAGTATTATTCCCGTTTTACAGATAGAAAACTGAGAGGCTTTGTCTACACTGCAGGGTTTTTGCAAAAGAGATCTTCCGCAAAAACGTCTTGTGCAAAAGTGCGTCCACACCTCCAAAGCGTATCGCAAAAGTGATGTGCTTTTGCGCAAGAGAGCATCCACACTGCATGGACACCCTTTCGCAAGAAAGCTCTGATGCACTGTGCTTTTTTTGCGCAAGAAACCCCTGCAGAGCGTCCACACTTGCCTTTTTGCGCAACAGCTGTAGCGCAAAAAGGAGTTATTCCTCATGGGGAGAGGAATAACTCTACTGGCAAAAGCCCTCTGTCCTGTCATTTTATTGTATTTTATTTTTTTGCACAAAAACGCACTTGAGGTATGGAGCTCCGCCGGTTTTTGTGCAAAAACCTTGTAGTGTAGACATAGCCAGACAGAAAAGTTAAATGATATAGTTAAACAGGGAATCTGTGGCAGAGCCAGGAATTGAACCCAGACTTCCAGTCCAGTACCTTACGTACAAGGCAACCCTTCTTATATGTATTGCCAGTAGGGCTGTCAAGCGATTAAAAAAATTAATTGTGATTAATCGCATGATTAAAAAATTTAATTGCTATCAATCGCACTCTATGACGTAGTGGGGGTGCTGTCTGCTCTGTAACCTGGTGTCCCTCTACGCTGTGATGTGTGATTCCCACGGACTCACCGAGATGTGTATTAGCCCGGACACCTAGGCCCAACTTTACCAGATAACAAGGCTCTTCCTCTGGGGGAGAGACAAAGGGAGGGAGGCAGAGACGAACACTGGGTTTGGGGGTAGGGTCAGAAAGCGAGGCAGTTGCTGTCTGGGAAACATGAAGGAAACAGCCTAAGCTGAGGGCTGAGGGTCTAGGGGTAACAATGGACCCCCTAATCCAAGGGGTCTGAGGCATCCTGGCCCTGACTCCTAAAACCACATCATGTCTATGCTGTGCTGTATCCCGGAGAAGCAATAAACCCTCTCTATTCTACTGGCTGGCAGAGTCTGTTCTTGCTGCTACGGGGCTGCAGGATCAGGGGGATCCCCGACTCACCGTCACATGCGCGCTGCCCCTTTGAAATGCTGCGGAATTCCGGGATCAGCTGGAGTCCTCAGCTGACCACAGGCTCAGTGCAGCTGCCCCTTTGAAATGCAGCAGTGGCATTTCAAAGGGGCAGCACCACAGGAGCCCAGGATCAGCTGGAGTCCCCAGCTGATCCTGGGCTCTGCTACTGCTACCCCTTTGAAACACAGCAGCGGCGTTTCCAAGGGGCAGCACTGCGGGAGCCCGGGATCAGCTGGAGTCCCCAGCTTACCCCAGGTACTTGCAGCGCTGCCCCTCAGAAACGCCGTTACAGTGCTTCAAAAGGGCAGTGCAAAGCAGAGCCCAGGATTAGCTGGGCACTCCAGCTGATCCTGGGCTCTGCATTGCACTTCCCCTTTGATGTTCCATTCCAGTGCTTCAAAGGGGCAGCACTGCACTGAGCCCGGGGTCAGCTGGGGACTCCAGCTGATCCCAGGCTCCTAATGTGCTGCCCCTTTGAGGCGCCAGAGCAGCACTTCAAAGGGGCAGCGCAGCATTAACACCTGCGATTAATGCGTTACAAAAATTAACAAGTTAATCCTGCCCTTCGTTAATCACAAGTGTTAATGCACATCAATTGACAGCCCTAATTGCCAATTCTTAAGTATAGTCCCTGTTCTAAGTTATTTTATATTTTCCTTTCACCTTGATATCTAACTGCTGCCTACAATGTACAAAGACCACAACTGTGTCCAGCTGATATGCAGGGAAAAGCTCTTTGTATCCTTCCCCACCACTACCTTTTTGTATACATGCACAAGGCCAAATTCATTGTGCCCCAAATATAGGAAGTAAGATACTATATATTTGTACTATTAGTATATAGCACTGCTTTATATTAGGTACTCTGAAAGCACTTTATGAATATTGAAAATATTTGCAGTACATTTTGTGCACAAGAAGAAAGAGCTACTTTTCCTATGTCTTTGCTTAATTGCTTCCTAATTTTTAGCTTTCAGCAGGCTTTCAGCTATCTTGTGGTTTACAGTGTCTTCTGTTACATACCTTCAGACAGCATGCTGGCTTGATTTTGACTTGTATCAAGTTATCTGCAACATTGAAGTTATAATAGAAGTTTTTAAAAGAAATGTTTAGCTCTCCTTGATAGAGCTTTAGTGGCATGAATACGATCCAAGATTATTTAATCACCTCACCACACCTGTTGTAACAGCAGCAGCAACATGAGCCTCTCACTGTTGTTTTCCTCTTTCTCTCAAGAGACATGTTTTAGAAGAGTAGTCAAGAAACCATATGCTACTCTTCCCCCTTTGGGATAAGAGCAGATGACAGCCTGCTGCAGCTGCCACCTGTGGAGGAAAGAACTCCCGCAGAACAATGATTTGGGAATAGCTCAGAGACAGCTGTACCACCACTCAACTTCAGAACCAGTGGCCACCTAATCTACTAGTAGCTCTGTTTATCCTTCTCTTTGGGTATGTCTAGACTACATCCCTCTGTCAGCAGAGGGATGCAGATTAGGCAGGTCGACATTGCAAATGAGGCAGGGATTTAAATATCCCGTGTCTAATTTGCATAAAAATGGCCACCGTGTTTTGCTGACTCAGCACTTTGTCGGCAAAAAGTGGCAGTCTAGAGGGGGAATCTGTTGAGAAAGAAAGCCTTTTTCGACAGATCCCTTATGCCTCCTGCAAGGGATATTTAAATCCTTGCCTCATTTGCAATGTCGACCTGCCTAATCTGCATCCCTCTGCTGACAGAGGGATGCAGTCTACACATACCCTTTCTGTCAGAGCTCCCTACCCTACCTCCAGAATGTTTGCAAGCCAGCTTTAAGACCCTTTAGGTCAGCGGTGGGCAATAATTTTTAAGAGGGGGCCACTTCAAAAATTTCTGAAGTGGCTTTGGGCCACCCCGGAAGGGGTGGGGCCAGGAAACTTCTGGTGCATTTCCCCCCTTCCCCATTGGCCTGGGGTGGGGGTAGTTCTGCACCTTGCCCAGCCACTGGCTTCCCTCCTGGCTCCCCAACTGCCGCTGGCCCTGCTGCTTTACTGGCCCCACCAGGCTCCCAGGCCCACCACAGCAGCCCACTGCCATACCAGGCTCCAGGTCCCACTGCGGCAGCCTGCTGTCCCAGCATCGGGGCTTCTGGTCCTGTTGTGGCAGCCTAGCTGTCCTGCCGCCAGAGCTCCTGGCCCCACCGCAGCAGTCCGCTGCCCCACCAGAGCCAGCTGGGACTCTGGCCACCCTGCCACCAGCCCAGCTAGACTCCCTCAACAAGGCTCCCAGCCACTGGCTGCGCTCCCAGCCCCTGCAAAATATGATGATTTAAAAATGGAGAGTTAAAATACTGGTTGCTCATTAACCATTAGTAATATTTCCCTAAATAAATTGTTATGGTAATTTAGTAACTGGAAATTATAGCAGAAAGGAAGGTAAAACTCTGCAAGGCTAATTTTGCTATGTGTGTCTCACATGGATATTCAGCAAGTAAGCCCACGATTTGGGGTTTGGTTGATTATTATTGATCATTAATAATATTAGTAATAGTATTGCTAATATTAATAATATTCATATTAATATTAGTATAGTAATTATTTACCCAAGTCGTCATAATTGTATGGGCCTCATAACTGTGCCCTTTTCAGAATAATTAATGAGAGGGAGCTGCAGATTTTTGTCTCTTTTCAGATTAGTCATCTTCATTAGCACTTCCCAAGCAGTATTCATCCAGCTATCCTCTAGAGATGCCTGTGGATTTCCCCTTGTCACAGAAATTATTGTGCTGCTAACAGGTTGTCTGTTTTGCTTAATTTTTTTGTCAAAATATTTCCTGACCTCAGTAGTCATTGATAGACAATAGACAGCTCAGGAAACTGACGTCCTTTGTTTATCTGCAGCATAAGTACAATACAGGCAGGAGTAACACTGTAGGGTTTTAAAGTATAGGTAAGTGCCTATGATCTGTAATTCTTCCCCTATCAATCCTGCCAACAATATTTTAAATTATTGCCAGTTGCAGTGCTGGTTTGTAATACAGCCATCTGTCTGCTAGCAACACATCTGAGGGTACAAAATCATATGGTTGTCTCTCTTTTGACCTGGACTGGATTTGAAATGGTAGTCTACAACTGAATGACTCTTTATCATGTTACCAATCCTCTGAAACCATCGATATTGCTTATGCACAAGGAAAAGACCATTAAGAAATCATGTTCTAACAATTTACAACAGGGGTGGGCAATAATTTTTGGCCAGGGGCCACCTCAAAAATTTTTGAAGTGCCCCCGGGCTGCCCGGAAGGGGCAGGGCCTAAATCAGAAGAGGTGGGGCCAGGTTGCTTCTGGGCTGCCCCAGCCACAGACCATGATTGGTCTGGGGGTTGGAGAGCCCCTTTTGCGCCCCCACTTACCACTAGGCACCCACGCTGCTTTCTTGTGCTGCGCCCTGCCACGTGCTACTTGTAGGGCGGGAGGAGGCTTCCAGCGCTCCCCCTGCCCCCAAGCCAATCAGGGCCTGGAGGCGGGGGAGGAGAGCCCGAAGCCGCCTCCCGCCTACCCCCGCCCTGCAAGGAGCATGGTACTTTGAAGCACAGCTCCCCCGCCCCCATGCCCTGATTGGCCTGGGGGCCGGGGAGCTGCGCGAAGATTCCTTCACACTGCCCCTGCCCTGTGCAAGCGTACAGCACTTTGAAGTGCCGTGCGCTCCTCGCTCCTCACAGGGCAGGGAGGGTGGAGGAAACTTTGCACACTACCCCCTGCCCCCAGGCCAATCAGGGCTTGGGGGCAGGAGAGTGAGTGATGTTCGCCCTGCGAGGAGCATGTAGCACTTTGAAGTGCAGCGTGCTTCTCGCAGGGTGGGAGGAAGTTTTGTGCACTCCCCCGTCCCCAGACCACAATTGGCCTGGGGGCGGGAGGAGTGCGCAAAGGAGGGAGCGGCAGGGCCTCCGCGGGCCAGATCAACCGGCTTGGGGGGCCGGATCCGGCCTGCGGACGCCCCTTTGCCCATCCCTGACTTAGAATGATCTTACGGCATGCTGTCTCCTTTAGAGTCCATTGTAACTCTAATTTTTTTTTCTCAGATGATTGTTTGGGAGAAGTGGGAAAGCTTTTAATGTCCTCCCTATCAATCCTCTTCTTGCATACTCTGAGGCAAGTTCTTAACTTAGCATCCACTTCAAGTGGCTGGGTTCAACCCTTTTGGGGTAAATAGAGGGAAAATGACAGTCAGATCCTGCCCCTCTCTCACCTAGCTAAACAACACCATTTCCTGTGCCTCCAGGTTCTTCTCATCCACTGAGATAGGTCAGGATTTGTTTATTTATGCAGGTTTTTAAGAAAATACAGAAATGTATTTAATCTAAAATGTGCCCAATCTCTTGGTTAATTCTTAAATTAACTAATTAAATTAAATTAATAAGATTTGAAATTATCCCCAGATTTACCCCAGATTTTAGCTGAGTCCTGGCATTTTAAAGTAGTTGTTATAGTAGTTACTATCATTGCTTTGGGATGTGGGGAAAAGAAAATAAATTACTAGGACGAATTAAGAGACTGCTTCCAGTTCTACATATTCTCAAGGTATGGTTAGAGGAGAAATTGTGAGAGAGACTGATTGGATTAGTCAGGGGCAGCTATTTGGAGGATGATTGCTGAGGAGGTAACAAAAGTAGCCAAGCAGGTGAGAAGAAATTTTATGTATTATCTAATTTGAATTGTGAAACCTCTAATTTAAACTCAGTTGAATGGGAAAGTCACACTATGATCCAAGGTGGTGCATTTTTTCCATAAATCAGTTTGTTTAGTGCTTGTAATCAAATACATTGTTCCTTGAAAGCAGGGGAAATCCATGCAAACTAAGTCAGTTCCCTTTCATAACATAATTTAGTACTGGCATCTCTCTTTTTCTTCTGGAACAAAGAAAATATTTTTTTATTATCTCCTGCTTCTGAACACTTAGTAAAGCACAGCTACCTGAATTTATTTATTTGGTTTTTTCCCCTTTAAACTCCATATTGTTTATGGCTACCTAGAAGAGCAGCAACTTTTAAATGCATATAAGAGGTTGGATTTATAAAAATACACTATTCAGTATTGCCTCTTTAATTCTGGAGTGGCATGTGGTTTTGATTGGTACAGTTCTTGAGCATCCATTTTAAAGCTGCAAGGTGTAAGAAATTGCATGAAAGAGGTACAGTGGCATCATCTCAGTGCAGCTGGCAGTTCATCAAGTGTTTAGGCCATGGCTACAGGGTATAAATGAAATAAGTTGTTAGCAGCTCATAACACTTCTTTAGCAATTCAGGAACATTTTCTAATCCTGCCTTTGTCAATCACAGAAATTGTTTGAAAAACTATTAAACTAATAAAAAGTGACTATAAAGTGCATTAAGTGGCTTCTGCTGTGCTATAGAGGGAGGAGATGTATCTTGGGTTTTATGAGTGCTGTGATGCAATACAGAAGGTCTGCAGCTACTGCAATGTTTCTGATTACTTTTGAAGAATGCTTCTGGATATTACAAGAGCAACGTACAGAGATATAAAAAAGAATGCCTCCATAATGAATAATCCTGATTCTACAAGCTACATAGTTTTGCTGTTTACTACCCACGCTGCTAAGCTCAGGATTGGAGGTCCATACTTGAATGAATTCATTAGTAATGTCAGAATATTAGACCTTTTCCATAGAAGACACATTTCTGTTCTGCAACAATTTTTTGCCTTCAGTAGTTAGATATAGACTCTCAGTAAGACAATAATTTAGGAAATATTCCCTTAGGCTATTGTAGTATTTGCCCTGTGTAAATCAGAGATTCAATTAAGGAAATCTAATGGGATTACATCTGCATTTCTTTTCTTTCAATTATAATTTTATCATGTCTTACATTGAAAACTATGATCAAGTAAGCATGCAGTGCTGTTTTATTAATCTTTCTTACACATTTGCTGCTTTACTTTTTAACCAAAGTGATTAGTGTACAAACAATGTGAAACATTTACATAAAAAATCAAATGTGTCTTAAGTATCAAGAAAGTGTGCATTTTGTTGCAATACAATACAGCTATTTAAAATATAGCTTTTTATTTTAGTTATTTGTGGTTAAAAACACGTAGCTTTACTTCAGTGAATCTTGAAGTTATTTGTATTCAGTATTAATTGTTCTGTATTTCAGGAGTAGAAGGGGTATAAGAACTCCAAAAGATCAAGCATAAATTTGCTTCCTGAAGTTCATAGCAGGTCTTCAGAATCGGTGTTTCTTCTTGTTCACACACTTCACACATTCCGAGAAAATAAATACCCCTCAGTAGCCTATATGGATATCATTGTGTGCTGTTCCATACTAAGTCACCATTTAAATGGAAGGAAGATATTAAGCACAATTTTCCATTAACTAAGCTTACAGAGCATGGCTGTTCATCAAAATAATTTAGAAAGACTTGTTGCTGGATGGGCTTAGGTGATCAGAAGATTATTTTTAATTGATTTTTGGCATTGGAGGTTTGTTTGTTTGAAAGACAAAAAATGAATTCCAGAGGGTTCACATTCTATGTTTATAAAACAAAGAAATCATCCCAGAGTCCTTACTCAGACAAAATTCTCTGGAAGTTAATTCAGTAGAAAGTATTTCAATAGCAAAAATATAAGAATCTCCAGACAAATGAGATGATCTCATAACAATTTTTTAATAATCTATTTTGATGAACAGCAATGTTCAGGAAATTCAGATGTAAGAAAACAAAATATTAATAGATTGAATTTTGAAGATGAGAAGTTTTACCTAATTAAGAATTACAGGATTGAGTCTCTGTTTTGTTGGTCTTTTCGTTGTGCTAAGAGTTTCACATCATAAACCCTGTCTGTTTAATAAGTGTGTGAAAACATCTGAAACAACATTGGTTAAGGATTGTTTTTTCTCGTTTGTCTTTACAAGGGAGCAACATCTGTAAGGTTGCTTTTGCCTGGTTTATCTTGCTGATCAACTCTCTCCTCTTATTAGCTATGGTGTGCCAGTAGTGCAGCAGGTTTGCTCTGGCTGTGATTTTAATTACAAAATGACTTACAGTGTGTTTTATAACCCTAGTCGTCTTGTTAATAAACAAGCTGTGTTTGTGAGGGTTTGCATGAATCAAGGAAAGGCGTATTTGGCTCTACATACTCTGCGTATCAAGGGAAGTAGAGTATGGGAAACTAATCTGGGCATAAATTGGAGAAAGTGCAGAGAATAGACATGGCCTTAGAATGAGTAAGAGAGAGAACTGATCCAGTATTGTGGAGAAAGGAAAAATTGTCTGTAACCATGTCTAGGATGTCATTTCTAAAACAGTTGCCAGTGGACAGGTGTCGGGCTAAAGGGCTGCTTCTCCTGAAGTCTAGTTTAATAGCACAGAAGAGTTCAAACTTACGTTCAGTAGTTTGATTCCCAGTGGTACTAGCCAGCTAGCAATTACAAGTAGCTAAATAGATTTATATGATCTGGACTCAACATTGCTTTTTTAAGCTGATAAATTACACTCCTTTCTTATCTGTAAATTACAGTAGGGTCCTGAATCTTTGCTAAGATACAATACCTGGCGACTTCTGAGTTTTAAATCATTCCCAGGAATCTCTTTGCCAGTCACATTGGCATTACAAATCAGACAACAGCCATGCCAGTGCCTCTAGGGTGAAAGTACATTTCCTGGATCTTAGCAGTAAGCCTGATAATTAGGGAAGCAGCTATGGCAGCTGACAGAGATCATCATGGGGTGAATGAGCCTTATAGGCAACAATGCAGGTGGCACCTTTAAAGCATGGTGTCCAGCAGTATAGAGGGTCCTGAGGATGTCATCTTAGCTCAGTAACGATCCCATTGTAATTTTAAAATGAAAAGATGTGGTAGGGTAACTAATGAAGCTTCTGAATTTTTAATTAAAAAGAGACCGAATTTTCCCTCTCCCTCACTTAATACCTAGCAAAATGACTTCTAAAGTTTTGAATTTCAATAGAACAAGTCCCTAGTGTGACTCTTCTAAGGTAAAGAATTCTACCACAATGAAGCAACAGGAGCAAATATCTGATATTTATGGCTGGGGGCATGTCTACTCTAGGAAATTGTTTCAAAATAACTTATTTAGAAATAATAACTCCCAAAATAACTATTTTGAAGTAGCATGTCCACACTACAGAGAAGCCTCAAAATTAGTCCTAGGCAGGCTCCCTTAGGCTACGTCTAGACAGCAGCATTATTTCGGGATACCAGAAGTATCCTGAAATAGCTATTCCACATCTTTAAACATGCCCGTTATTTCAAAATATATTTTAAAATAATGGGCGTGCTATTCTGGTGTCCCTGTAACCCTCATTCCATAAGGGTTAAGGGACTTGTTGGAATAGCGCTTTATTTAAAAAATTTTGAAAAAAGCTTTTTTGAAATTACCTCAAAATAAGCTATGCAATTTGCATAGAGCAAATTGCGTAGCCTATTTTGAGGTAAGGGTGCAGTGTAGACACACCTCGAATGTGGATGCACTACCCCAACTTAGAGCCCCAGAAAGCACTGGGGAGTAATTACTTTGAATGACACTGGGGAGTAGTTGTTTCAAAATAGCAGTGGAACATTCACACTATTGCTATTTCAAAGTAACTATTTCGAAATAAACATTATTCCTTGTGGAAAGCAGGAGCTGTTATTTCAAAATAACCAGCCTGTTATTTCAAAATAACAAGCTTAGAAGTTTGGACGCTCTGCCTGTTATTTCAAAATAAGGGGAGTTATTTCGAAATAACTCCTTTGTGTTGACTAGGGCTACGAGAAATACCACAGCCAAACAAAGTGAACAATGATTCTCTGAGAGTCTATGGGATTTTGTAGTAATCTTAGTTCAAGCTGAGTCTAGATCTCCCTAATACGTTCACTGTTTATTCATTAGTCATTAGTTTGACCAATTTATTTACAACGTGGTATGCTTTAAAATAGACTAGTAGCAGAATATTTTCAGGAGATTTATTTGAAAAATTATGATTAAAAGATTCAAAATACTAGGACATCAAAATTACCCTATTTTAAAATTATTCCCCATCTCCCTTGATTTATCAGCCTATGTATTCTCAGCATAGCAAATATTTCACAATTCCAGATTCACAGATAGACATTTTCTCTGCTCAAACATACACAACTTTGGCAGATGTCAGACCTACATAGAGCCCCAAGCAGCTGAAGAGGACCCCCATTTGTTTGTTTTTTTTATTATAAGAACATGGCTTTTTTAGTAGGGTGAGAGGGAATATTCCTGCTTAGAGCTACAGTGAGCTGGCACTGGCAGAGGTATGAAATTGGGTAGAGAGAGGGCATGGAAAAGGACAGAACTATTATTGAACCCTGGAGTTGGGCCGCTTTGCAAATAATCAAGTTTGGAGAAAGCAGTAGAAATAGGTAAAAAGAAGCTTATGATAGAAAGCCAGACACTAGACTGCTGTTGGAAAATGAGGACCAGCTCAAGCCTTAGAGCAAAGGAAATCTGAGGGGCTTAACAAAACAAAACTTTCTGTTCTGGTAAAATCTTTGCATGCACAGCACAAAGAGTTTTAAACTAACGCTCATGCTTTCACTAGCTTGTGCAGAGCTTTTTCACAGGAAGCAACCTTGCACTCTATTAAATCAGAATTTTACAGAAAACAAAAGCAAGCCCTAATAGGAAAAAAAATCAGTTAAGTTTACCAAGTAGAATTCAGTAGAAGATGCACTGTTAATATGGATATGTGGGGGAAAAAATCTCACTATAACATGTAATTTGGTTATGATTTCCACAGTTTAAAGTACATCCAAGACAAATCTGAACACCCTATTTACACACAGAGACCTGCACTTCAAAACAGTCCAATACCTAAATAATTTAGTGAAACACTCACACTAATTACAAAGCGTAAATTATTCTTATTCAGTCTTCATACAATGTTCAATAAAAGGCAAATTCCAAGTTGAGTAACCATGAAACCTTGGGCTCAGCTGGAAGAGGATGCATATTAAGAGTCTGTGCATGCACACAGCCTGGTCTCGGGTGTAGTATACAGCAGCAACCATTTTGTCAGCTGGATGCAGAGAGGACCTATTCCTATTCACTATGGCTACAGCTCCACTATGAACTGGGGGTGGGGGAGTTCATAGTTTATGTAGAGGTATCCACAGTACCTCCGCTTGAGCCAGTGCACTAGAAATAGCATTATAGCTAGTATGGGTAGGGGTAGTATCAGATGGATTGTTTGCTCTATGACAGGGGCAGTGGCAAGTGGTGGCTTTGTGGGTATCAAAGGAAGCTGGGTTGGTTTGTGTCAGGTGAGACAAGCCCATGCCTCCCATCATATGCTAAGAAACACCACTATTTTTAGCACAGTAGCTCAAGCAGAGCTAACATGGGTAGCTCAGTATGCAGTAGAAATCAGACCCACAACTCTAAGTGTAAACGTAGCCTAAAAAAGCAGCCAACATAAGAGGTGTCAGTATTGACTCAAGCTTCTGGAGGAGACCTCTATTTTAGGAGAATTCTTGGTGGTACAGAACCACCTAATTTAAGTCATCTTTCCTCTGGAAAATGCACACAGCTGAGACTTAACAGCTGAGAATTAGCCTGGTACATTAATACCCCACTCTTTTTCTTGCTAATGTTATAAAAGTGTAGTTACTCAAACAGAGGGACATGATCCAAAAAACAGACACTTTACCATTTCAAGGCTATCTAAATGAATCTCTCCCAAATTTCTCTTTAGGATCCATTATTGATATATATCCAAATAGTACTTTTCTTGCTGAAATAATCCTATATATACTTAATTAGACAAAACATTAGAGGTAAAGTTAAATATGTAAACATAACTTATGTTGTTATGATTAAAAGAGGGCCATTATATTAAACAGGAAGTACTTGAGTGATAACCATCAAATGTGACACTGCTATGCAAATAAGCACATACACACTCTATTATCCAAACCTTGTTTAAAAGGCCTGGGAAGCACCCATTAAAATGAAAGAGGAAATACTGTTATTTTCAGTGGAAGTTTGGAGCGAACCGTTAAAAAGTAACACAATTCTAGGAACAGATGTTTGTGTTTTGGCTATTGAGAATGTTTCTGTAGGTGTTATGGGTAGTGTCAGACAGATTGTTTGCTCTATGACAGGGGTGGAGAGCCTTTCTCAGTTGGGGGCCACTGACCCACAGAAAAAAATCAGTCAGCGGACACACAAAAATAAGAAGCAAAAAAGCAAAAAAAAAACAAAAAAAAACCAACCCTTACCTCCCAAGTGACAATCAAGAAAACAAACATAAAAAAAAGTTCACGGACCTGGCTTCCACTCACACAACCTGGGGCACAGCAGACTTGCAGCAGGCTGTAGCACTAGCCATGGGCCAGATAAAGATAAGCCGTGAACCAGATCTGACCTGCAGGCCATACGTTCCCCACCCTTGCTCCATGATCTTCCATTACCACCTATTGGTTTCTAGATAAAATTGATGGCATTGTTTTTAACCTATTATAAAAGCAGCAAATGGCCTGGACATACCTACCTGAGACCACATCTTACCTCATGGCACAGATAATATTGGGGCTGGAATTCCCTTTCAATAAAATAAGGACTACTGATGGCATGATCTCTCTTAGTCTTTTTGATTCTGGAGGTCACTCCAACCACTTCATCTAACATACACAGAATCTGCTAAACTTTAAGGCATTGTGCAAATCCTAATTATTTGGCATTGGAGGAAGGAATAATATTTTAATGTCTTTTTTTCTGTATCGCTGTGACTGATTGGGAGGAGCTTGCTTAAACTGAGGAAGTTGTGCACTTTAAATGGGCTAGATGTTGATGGGGGCTAGTGCTGTGAATAGATTATCTAAGAAATATCAATATAAAATAGTTTGACAGGAAGTGAAATACTATAAACCATTGAAACTGCAGACACATATTAGTGTGATGCAGAGATGACAAACTATAAACTCAGGACATAAATAGGATGAGTTTTTCAAAGCAGCATAGGTACCCACACAAATCAAATTAACTTCAATTTTCAAATTATAAAAGCCAACTAGTAGATTTAGCCACACAAGTTTCATTAAAATGAATGTAATTCATTGGATTAAAACCCATAGTTAGCTTTGAAAATTTCAAACCTAATATCCAAAAAATTCTAGATTTGTTGTATGATTTTAGGCCGAGGTCCATAAAGGGATTTTGAGGGCTCCACACTCAGCATTACAACACTTAACTTTTAGGCACCTAGCTATCCACTGTAATCCAGAAACCCTTGATTAGATACCTAGGCTCCCTATACAATACTCAGGCAGAGAGAAGCATCTGAGAATAGGATCCACCAAAAAAAAAAAAAAAAGGCATACTTACCAGGGATTCACCTAACCTGGCCAAAAACAGATGCTAACCAGACAGGTCAGTCCTAAATCTTGCCCCTCTTAGGGAGTTAAGCACCAAGCTAAAGGGCGATACCTATCCAAGTTTGAGATTCACAAAAATCTGAAGTCAGGTGTGTCAGCCATTTTTTATGAGAATGGCAGTGGTGCATGCCCACTGGCCACAAAAAAAGCCACAGCAGGAGGAGAAGGATGTAGTGCATATGAAGTCCTAGGGAGCTTTTACAGGAAAAATTAATGAGTGTAGGCACCTAGGATTAAGAGGCATCTTAGTGCAATGAGAGGGAGTCTGAATAACAGTGGCTCCTAACCTGAGTGTTAGCTAAGTCCCTTTGTGAATCTGGACCATTGTCTTAAAGAATGAGAAACATTGGCCTTTCCAATATACCATTTTCCAGCTTTGGAAAATTCTGCTTAGCTTCCATTTAGCTCCCTAGCCCAGGCCAGACCTTCTTAAGCCACATTTGAACTTCCTAAGAGTTGGTTCACTCTCTTATTGAAAAGTATCTATGAGGCATATCAGAAGCCTTTAATTCTGGAAGAGATGGGCATTTTCAGCCCTATCACTCTCATTTTGTATTTGATCATTGCCAGCAACTTGTTCTCCAGTGAAGTCAATGGGATTTAAAGATATGCTTAAATCTTTCACTTAAACAGGACCTCATTATTTTAAAGCTCCGTTGTTTCCAGTACTGTAAGAAACCAAGGTCAGAGTTCACATGAATACAAAACTTACTTATCTTTAGTAGGTGGCCTCTCTGGGACAGCTTGAAGCATAAGCCAAGATTTATATCACAACATTTCTTTCAATACCTTTAGCTGAGAAAATAAGACCTCAGGGTGCAATTTTCAAAGGCATGCCTAACACATTTAGGCTCTTCTGGAAATCCTAGTTTCAGTCTTTCATGTTTACAGGCCATCATATATCAATCCCTAAATTTTCTGGAAAGGAAGGAAAGGAAAGGAAGAGTTTCAGAAAATTAAGGGTTCCTTCTTCTCCACCCCTGCCCACCCGTCATCTTTTTGACCAACAGAATACAGATGGCAGTAAATGTTACGAGACAGCCAGCACTCTATTGATATAAACAGTGTAGTCCTACGGCATCTTAAAGCCTCCAGAGGTTTGTACAGATTTAATATAATACAATTATTAAGTAAAAATATGAAATGGAGCAATGTATATAAACATGTAAATACTACAGTTATTTTAAATTGCATATAATGTGTGTGTGCATGTTCTCACTTGCTGAAAGCTCTTTTCTTTTGGTCTTATGTGTTCTAGGGAGACTCAATGTGTGCAGCTATAGCCATGTGGATTATTGTGTTATTTCCAGCATACAATATATATAAAATTGAGCTTAACTGTTCAGCTAACTTGAAAATTGCAGCTCTATTAGATTTTAAGTAACAATTGTCCATCTGATACAGGAGGAGAAAGGAGGGTGTTTATTTTCTTCCAAAAGCCAAAAGGTGATCATACTTATAAAATTTGTTGAGATTGTCCAAGAAAGTGTGTAAAATACTCATCCATCACTGTAAGCCCCTGGTCAGGGAGTGACAGTGCAGTAAATATCTTCAGCAGCCGTCTTGGAATGTACAAGCTGTTTTCGGTAGGAATTTTCAGCACTCACATAAAACACACTGTCATGAGTGACTGCCTATGCTCCAAAGTCATTACTATTGGGATGATGGAACATCTTCCAGCGAATAACCAAAAACTTTAAATGTCATGTCAAGTTTGTTGAAGCCATTTTCAAGCCTTGTTCAAGGTTACATGAATATTGAGTGTGCCTGTTTTTAAAAAGTGTAATATCTATGCGATGGATCACTCAAAAGGCTGGTAGATAGAAGAATCACTTGATTTAAAAAAAAATAAATAAAAGAAATTTGTCTAGTCCTCTCTGGGAAAGTCAATCAAGCAGAATCAATTTATTCATCGATTATGAATCAATTTATTCATCAGCCAGAGCAACTCATTCTTATAGCTGGTGAGATAAGTCAAGATGGCTGTCACTTAGTTGTACATAGCCACAAAGAGACCAGAAAGGAAAAAAATTAGATTATCTTACATGATTAAATTACAAAACAGTTTTGATTTATTTAACATTTTAAAAATTTGTCTGACAAATTCTAACTTATATAAATAAGACACACTGTGTGTGATGTAATATCTTTTATTGGCTCACCTGCAGCTGGTAAAAAAGACAAACTTCTGAGTTCCACTGATCTCTTCTTCAGGTCTCTGAAATGTAATCTGAGTGTCACAAATAAGTGCAAAGTGGGACAGACTGTTAAACATAAGGAGCTAACACACAGGGGCGGATATAGGGCAGGGCGAGCGGGGCGGCCGCCGGGCCCCGAGCTTCAAGAAGCCCTGCGCATGCGCCGTGTCAAAAGGGGGGCCCCGCAAAATCCTCTTCTGCCCCTGCTAACACATCACAGGAAACCATTCAAAATGAAGTGAGCAATTATCAAGTTAGCAGTCCTAAGTCAAAGGAGAGTTAGTGGGTTACAGATTGTGGTAATGTGACATGAATCTAGTCTCTCTATTGAGTTAATGATTTTTAATGTCTATAAGAGATATGTGTGAAGGATTGGATCACAGAAATCCCTTTGGGATATCCCCTGATGTGCTGATCAAGGACTGATGCCAATCTTTCTGCCCTCTGGGGCTCCCCACCACTCTGTCCTGCTAGACCAGAAGCTCTGGTCACCCCCAGACAAGGCACAAAGTTGGGATTACCGCCCTGCTGCAGAGCAACACATGCAGAACCAGTTCAGCCCTGAGACGTCTCAGCTGTAGGGCCACTTGCAGTGCCCAGGAATGAAACTCTCAAAAGACCAAAACCCCAAATAAATTGGTCTAACCCTGTGTAAAATTTTACACAAAGAAAGTTCGTAAACATGTTCACCCCCTTTAACAATGAAAAAAGAAAGATGCACAGTGGTTTACAGTGGACTTGATGATAAGAATGTTTTTATGAAGTATAAAAAGTAGGATTTCAGTGATTGCAAGTGAAAACAGACAGAAGAAAGTAAGTTATGTTAAAATAAAAGATGCCAGCTAGTTCTAATCCACTAAGAAACTAGTGTATAAATTTTTAACCTAAACAGTTGTTCTTATCTCAGGCCACAATTGAACTTCTTCTGACTTGGGCCCAGTAGTTTTGCCTTCACCCTCTTGCTATAGTTCTTTGTTGCCAGGTTTCTGTGTGTATCCTCTTAGGGTGGGAAGGCAATTTCAAAAGCCAGCTGAAGACCTGATTGCTTTCCATTGCTTAAATAGACTTTATCCCAGAGTGGGGACCCTTTTTCAGTCTCCCTATCCCCGTAGAAGAGTACCAGATTCAAGATGGATTCCAGTACCAGGTGGCATGATCACATATATTGCTGGGACCAATCACAGTTTGGGATTACAGGAAGAGTACAATTAATCAGGGTCATTGGTTTGAGTACTGAGCCATCACATTCCTAAAGTATCACTAATGGCCCTCATTACATGTTTAGAATTAGAACCAGATTCACTTAATATTTCTAACTTCACATACAAGAAAGATACATTGATACATGCACAAAAATAAAATATACACATTCAGCAGATTATAACTTTAAAACTGATATGTTACATAATGCATTTTGCATAAAACCATCTTTGAGTTATGCATATTGATAAGCCAATGTTCATAAAGCATTTAGAAACATATAAATGTAAGCAACAAAGCTCACCTTCTGAAGGTGTTTTGTGGGTTTTCTTTGAGGAGAGAGACTGAGAGCTCAGATATGGAATGATCATTTTGTGAAAAGTATTCCCCCACAATTGATACGGTGTTTTTGTCTTTTATCATTTTTAGATATGAGTTTATTGGGCAGCATAGTGATCATATGATTTCCTCCACATAGTTACTGTTGGGGCAATTAATGCACTGGATGAGATACACCACATGTTGTGACAGCCATGTGTAGGACCCCTTCATCTTAAAAGGAGTGCTGTGGGAGCATATTGATCATTGTAGCAGTGGAAGTTTGGGTGCAGGTTTTGCATCTTATATTATGGCAGGGACTGATGCTGCTTTGAGTTGCTGAGTCCTGGTCTGTGAGGAACTGGTTTCTGATGGTAAGGTTGATGACTTGGGTAGGGGTGGTTTGAATGCCAGAAAAGGGTTTCAGAAAAGAATTCTTTCCAATATGGTTTGTAATTGTTTAATGATACCCTGTATGGGTTCCATCATGGGTGGTAGATGGTAACGAGGGGTGTGTAGTCAGTGGGTTGTTTCTGTATCAAAGCCAGTTCTGCCAGTGAATCTGGTTCACTGGTAGAGTGTCCTTGTTTAGTGAAGGCAGTTTGAGGTTTGTTAAGGTATTTATCCTGAATTCCAACTTTGTCTATTTTTTGGAAGCTTTCTGTATTGAAAAATATAACTAGAGCAATGTCTTTGTTTAGCAATAAGGTGAGACTTCTATTTTCTTCTCTTCTACAGAGAACCAGAAAACACAACTAGAAAAGTCACATTCACATCACAATATCGATTTCAACTTCACAAGGACTCCAATCACCAAGGAGCATAACTATGACTTGGAAACAAATTCCTCTATAACAAGGAGCAAGGCTGTTGGAAGAAAGGAGACCTACAATGGAGAAAGCAACAGAGAAAAGGAAATGGAGTTTGTTGGCTCAGCTTCCAAAGGAGAAGTTGTTCCTGAAGTAGAGGCTTTGCTGGCAAGATTACGAGCATTGTAAATTAATCTTATAAAACTGATTAAGCAATCACTAAAGACAAGCTATAATAAGCTGCTACATTTTTAAAATACACATTAATTTTGCATGACTGACATTTACACACGTCTGTATTCCAAACTTCACATGCTTTATATCTAAAACACAAATATGTGATGCTTTTCCTAGGAATTTGAGCCCATGGTTTATGCATAACTATAAGCATATAACTATAAACTACCTACTGACAGTTTGTTCTAATGTGTCTGGAGCAACAGATGCTAAATTACCCCAAGAGACAATTATTTTATTGTCCAGGTTTCTGAACAACGTTATAAGAACTTTTCTCCACCACACACAATACATTTTAAATAATTTTAACAATCATGTTTGGCTGCATTACCAACCTGTATATTTTTCTATTTTATTTCTAAGAATTACTACCAATGTAACTTTTAGCACCTACAAAAGTTCACTATTGTATCATACTAAATGCTTAGGGAGGAAAATGTATACTATGTAAATTTCTCCATGTTTTAATTCACTTTAATCTAAATAAAAACACCAAAGAATGCTGAATAGTTTATGCATTAGCAAAATGGTAAAATGAACAGAAGCTTACATCTATATAAGAAATGTATTTTATGTATGACTGATATTTCATTGCCCTTAAACTTGTTTTGATGATTGTATAAAACTAATGTACAAAAGTTGTATGAATACAGTGTTGCTATTGTGCACATAGGATATTTCATAAGAAGCTACCAAAGGAATTGTTTCACTACCTTTGCAAGAGGAAACATAATACTGCAATAATAATATAAGGAACACCTAATGGCAAATACATCTACAATTAGTTTTCAACAAACAAGTTTAATAGCAGCATGTACAAGATCATTTGCTGGCACAGGACGAATCTCACACATAATTGCCTCTCCATTTTGACACAAGTCTTTGTACACTGTTACATGTTCACTAACCTATTTATTGTTTATACACACCCATTACAAAAGCTTGCTACCAATACTATCAACTTGGAAGCTACTATTAGGACATTTGATCCTTTATTTAAAGTTTCTAATAATCAGAATGTATTCAGTGACTAACATTGCTTTTCAAATACTCCTATTTTTCTTTATAAATGAATCAAATAGCCAATGTTTCAAAGCTCCGGTGCTCTTTATTTCCTTGTTTAAATTGCCTTCTTATGTCCTGCAAAAAATTAATAAACTTAATTAATTAGAACTCTGAAACTGACCTGTTTATGTACATTAGGGCATGGAGTATTTTTCATTCATCACAGGCATCAGTCTTATGTTTCAGGGGCTGCTAAAACCACCATTATACCAGCTTGTTATACGCCCCTCCTCCAGCCATACATTTTAGTACAAATTAATGTAAAGCATAAGCAGAGAAATCCTCCCAAACCTAGGATTTCAGTTTGTCGGATTTTCAGTGCCATTTAAGAACCGTGGAAGGAGTATCCATATTGAGGAAGCAGTTTGCTGTCTCCTGTTAGCATCAAAGAGCTGTGGATCAGTATTTAATGCATAGTTCCTGGATGGACAGCAGCTGCTAGTCCAAAGAATGGACTGGAATACTGGATTCATGGGGAGATGAATTTAATGTCCAACTGAACCTAACTATTAGGATTAAACAGCTCCCTGCTCCTTTCCAGTTATCAGGATTTGATACCTATCACCTCCGCTTAGCCTAAGACTGGAATTTCATGGGTAAAGAGTGAATTTAAGACTCAACAGGACAGATATTCATGTGTGATTTTACTCTAAAGGAATAAAAAATGTTTTTCTTACTTTTGACAGACTTGAGTAAATGGGGTACCAACGCTTTCCTTCTGAGGAAAAAAAATCACTAATCTTTAGGTGGCTTATGCTGCTAATGATAAGACTCCTTCCCCCCCCCCCCCAAAAAAAAAAAAAAACCTCTTGAACAAATAATAAAGGTTGGATTTAGAGAGTAGAAGTAGCAACAGAGAACTGCAGCAGAAATGACCTTTTGGATGGAGATTCAAATGCAAATTCTTCTTCTAGAGCAAAATCATTTATTCATTTGAATTAGGAGGTAATAGCCCACAACAAAAAACTGACACAATTTAGTCCATTTGACAGTGTATGTTCCAGATGGACAAAGCATTCATCTAGGATGGAGACCAAATTACACCTTCTAATTCTTAACAGTCTTTATTTTATGTAAAGTTTAAAATTTTGGCAAGATAATATGGAGTAGTAAATTATAGCTGCATTTTTAAAGAGAAGAGAACTGGTAGCAGTCTCGAAGCTTCCAACCTTCAACCAAACAAACTTTTTTGTGTTTCTACTTCATCTTGATGGCTAGCAACTTTATAGTTTTGGTTAGCTGAGCTATAAGTGAGTAGTTAACATATATTATCTCAATGGCTCTTTATTTTGTACCATCATAATTCAGTTAAATTAGAATTGTCCAGTTATACCGGATGGACTGAATAATTCTAGATGACACTACATTGTATTCTACAGTTCACCACTTTAATTAAACAAACTCCTACCTACTTATAATTAGGCAAATGTTTAGGATTGAGAGTGTATTTTTATAACTATTGCTATGGAACATTTAGTTTGGCATACAGTGAGGGGTTTTTTTTTTCAGAATAAGTTTTATTTGGCTAAAATGTAAATATGACTAAAAAAACAGACACCTCCATTGATTTTCTGTGGCGTCATATTACTCATTAGACATATTAGGCTTCATCAACCCAGTACTAAGCACCAGTGGGTTATTTCTTTTGTGGTTAAGGGGGCATTCTTTTTTTGTTTGTTTGTTTGTTTGTTTGTTTGTTTATCATGGCACAACTGGCTGTGTTAGAGTAGTGATTTTAGATTCACTGACAATAATAGTTTATGGTGCACAATCTGCTGCTCAACCCAACAGATAAACAGTGGTTCCCAACCTTTTTGATACCATGGACTAGCAAACCTATTCACAAACATTTGATGAACCACTAGCATCTTATTTGCATGTTTACATATTCATTATGCAAATGATAAATATGCAAATAAAACATTGCCAGCCCACCAAAAGCTGAGCCCACACAGCCCTAACTCATAGAGCCCCTGACCCCTCCACTACCCCCAGCACCAGCCGCTGACCCCAGAATTCCCTGCACCCAACCCCCCAGTGCCAGCCTCCTGTCCTCAGAGCCCCCCAGTGCCAGCCCCCCAGCCCTTAGAGTTCCCCACCAGACCCCCATATTAGCCTCCTGTTTCCAGAGCCCTATGGCACCCAACCCCTCAGAGCCTCCCCCAGTGCAGTCCCCAATATTAGCCTCATCCCCAGGGCCCCCCAGTGCCAATCCTGCCCCCATAACCTCCCCCCACTACTCATCCTCCAGAGCCCCCAGCGCTAGCTCTGCCCCTGAAGTCCCCAGTGCCTGCCACGCCCCCTCATCTAGCCCTGTGGTGCTGCCCAAGTTGCAGTATCCCTGGGGTTGGGGAACACCACCCATCACCTCCCCTCCCACCGTGGCTGTTGGGAGAGGAGTGTCCTGCCCCATCTCTCAGCCAACCAGCACCGGGCAAGGGCAGGGTCTCCTCTGGCCGTGGAAGAGCACTTCCCTGCAGGGTTAGTGTCATTCAGTGGTTCCCTACTTTGGTACAGCTTGTGTGCTACTGATTAGCATGTCTCAAGAATCTATTTTGCAATATTTTTTTAAATGGGGCTTCTACATTCTCCACTAGGCAGTTCCTCACATTTTTTCTGCTACGCCTTTTCATCTGATTCAGGAGAACAAACCTGCCTACTACATCGTCTTAACATAAAAGATGCAGTATTAGAAGTGGTTCATTTCCACCTTGTATTGCTTGTGTCATTAAACTACATTCTTCACTGGTGTCCTCCTATTTGGGATCAGGGAAATTCATGAAGGCACTAATGATTCGTGTCACCATCCCAGGATATCTCTAATGGCATATTTGTCATGGATTAGTTCCAGGAAGGGGACTAAGGCCTCATCTACACTACACAGTTTTCTCAACAAAAGTCAGTTTTCATTTCTGTTCTTCAAATTTCTTGAATCCTGCATGATGTTTTTGAGCCTGTTCTCTTATAACAACACAATAGACTTAAATCGGAGGCCTACATGAAAGGGAGAACCTTGCTAATAAAAACAAAATATACTCAACAGCCTGAAAATATTGAAGCATCATTTCATTAATATTTCTGTCCCCACAAAACAAGTTACACCAATGAAAATTCAAAATAAACCCACTGGACTTAGCCTGGATTTCATAGAATCATAGACTTACTAAAACTAGAAGGGACCTTGAAAGGTCATGAAGTTCAGTCCCCTGCCCTTGCAGCAGAGCCAAGCACCATTTAGATCATCCCTGACAGATGTATGCCTAAGCTTCTCTTAAATATCCCCAACATCACTAGGCAATTTATTTCAGTGCTTAACCACCCTGACAGGAAATTCTTTCCAATGTCCAATCTAAACCTCCCTTGCTGCAATTTAAGTCCATTGCTTCTTGTCCTATCATGAGAGGTTAGGGAGAACAATTTTTCTCCCTCTACTTTGTAACACCCTTTTAGGTACTTAGAAACTGCAATCATGTTCCCGCTCAGTATTCTCTTTTCCAAACTAAACAAACCTGTTTCTTTCAGTCTTCCCTCATGGGTCATATTATCTAGACTTTTAATCATTTTTGTTGTTCTTCTCTGGACCCTCTCCAATTTCTCCACATCTTTCCTGAAATGTGGTGCCCAGAACTAAACACAATACTCCATTTGAGGCCTAATCAGCACACACCAGAGGGAAAAATTACTTCTCATGTCTTGCTTACAACACTCCTGTTAATGCATTCCAGAATCATGTTTGTTTGTTGTTTGTTTTGTATCAGTGTCACATTGTTGACTTGTGGTTCACTATGACCCCTACCTCTTTCTGCAGTACTCCTTCATAGACATTTTGTATGTGTGAAACTGATTACACCTCCCTAAGTGAAGTACTTTGTATTTGTCCTTATTGGATTTCATCCTATGTACTTCAGACTATTTCTCCAGTTTGTGCAGATCATTTTGAAATATGACCCTACCTTCCAAAGTACCTGCAACCCCTCCCAGTTTGGTATAATTTGCAAACTTTATAAGTGTATTCTTGGGGCCATTATCTAAATCATTGAAAATATTGAATAGAACCTGTCCCAAAAATGATCTCTCTCTACTTGTTCTGCCCTTCCAGCATGACTGTGAACCATTTATAACTATTCTCTGAGGCCATGTATACACTACAGATAAAAACAAAGAAACTGCTATCGATCTTCCGGGGTTCTAATTAGTGGATCTAGTGAAGACATGCTAATTTGAACTGAGAGGGCGTGCCCCATCAATGCTGATACTCCTGCTTCTATGAGGACTTAGGGAAGTCAAAGGAGAGTGGCACCCACCTTATAGTAGCCCCATTTTCATTGTATTTCCCTAGTTTATTGATAAGAAGGTCATGTGAGACTGTATCAGATGCTTTACTAAAGTCTAGGAATACCAAGTCTACTGCTTTCCCCTTATCCACAAGACTTATTATCTTTTCAAAGAAAGCTATCAGATTGGTTTGATATGATTTGTTCTTGACAAATCCATGCTGACTGTTTCTTATCCTCTTCTTATCTTTCAGATGTTTGCAAATGGATCCCTTAATTATTTGTTCCATTATCTTTCCTGGCACAGGAGTTAAGCTGACTGGTTGGTAGTTTTCTGGGTTGTTCTTATTTCCCTTTTTATAGATGGGCACTATATTTGCCATTTTCCAGTCTTCTGGAATCTCTCCTGTCTTCCGTGACTTCTCAAAGATGATGGCTAATGGCTCAGATACCTCCTCTATCAGCTCCTTGAGTATTCTAGGATGCCTTGTTGACTTGAAGACATCTAATTTTTCTAAATAATTTTAACTTGTTTTTTTCCTATTTTAACTTTTGAACCTACCCGAATTTCACTGGCATTCACTGTGTTAGACATCCAATCACCACTAGATTTCTTGGTGAAAAGCAACACAAAGAAGTTGATAAGCACCTCTTTCATGTCCATGTTTTCTGTTATTTTTCCCTCTTCATTGAGCAATGAGCTTCTCCTGCCCTTGATCTTTGTCTTGCTTTTATTATATTTGTAGAATGTTTTCTTGTACCTTTTATGTCTCTTGATAGATTGAACTATTTCTGTGCCTTCATCTTTCTAATTTTCCCCTTACATACTTGTGTTATTTGTTTTTATTCATCCTTTGTACTGTGACCTAGTTTTCACTTTTTATAGGACTTTTTTTTTTGTTTTTAGATCAAAGCCAGGTTAACCCAGGGTGGTCTCCTGTCATACTTCCTATCTTTTTTACCTAATGGAATGGTGTGCTCTTAATAATGTCTCTTTGAAAAACTGCCAACTGCCTTTATTTGTTTTTCCTCTTTGTCTTGCTTTCCATTGGACCTTACCTACCACCTACCTGAGTTTACAAAAGTGTCTGTTATATAGAAAAGTGCCCCTTTTTTATTGATGTACTCCATCACAAGATGGTCTGGGCCAAAATGTGTGCCATCTAATGCCCCACCTCAGGGAATCCCACTGCCACAAAGTCGTCCTCTAATTCCCACACACTGCCCAATGTCACAGGTCTTCATAGCAGGTGGTTAATGACCCTGTATATTTGTATCACCACAACACCCATAGTGGACTTCCTAATTCCAAACTGATTCATGACTGACTGGTAACAGTCTGGAGATGCCAGATTCCACACAGCAATTGCCACTTGCTTTTCTACCATGAAGGTGGCTCTCACTTTGGTGTCTTTGCACCACAAGGGAGGCCGTGAGCTTCTCACATATTTCAAGGAAAGTGGCTTTGCGCAGCCAAAAATTCTGAAGCCACAGCTCACCATCCCATACCTACATCACAATCTGATCCCATCACTCAGTGTTCATTTCCTGAGCCCAATAGCGATGACCCAGCTGCTCTGTGAATGCCAAGATCAAACTTGAATTATTTCTCTGCATGGCACACTGTAGGGCAGATACCACAGATGTCGATTCAGATTTGCAGCTCACAAAATACTACAGGATCAGTCATGTTGTGTTCATAATACTATGGCAGTTTGATAATAATTAGATCATAAAAACCATTGTTGATACCACTATCTCCAAAAATTTTCACAGTGGTTAATTGAATGGCTGCAATGACCAGAAAATGATATTACCCATCTTGTCTTACATCATACCTTCGGGAGAAGAGAAACCAAGTGCTTTTGCTTCACGCACCTTAAGCAAGGCTGAAACTAAATATGCGCATATCAAGCATGAAGCATTGGGAATCATTTTTGGGCTTCAGAAATTTCACCAGTACCTGTTAGGATGGAAGTTTACACTTTCTCACTGACCATCGACTTCTGATGGCAATTTTTGGTCCACACACAGGTATTCCACCATTGGCTGCTAGTCGTATGTAATGATGGGCATTGTAGCTTTTGGGACACACATATGAGATCACATATTGGAAATCCACTCTGTATGGCAGATGGTCTCTCTAGGATGCCTTTGCCAGTCAAACATCAAGATAGTGGCCGGAAGGAAATTTTCTACTTTGAACAGGCAGAGAACATGCCCATCACTGCTGCACAAGGTAAGAGAGCTTGAGCAGTTGCAAGTGTCCATTTTACTTCATAACACAGAACTAACTAGAACCAGCCCAAACCAGCTGGCCTGACCCCTAGTGACCAAACTCAGTTACTATAACAACAAGATCTATATCTACAACACAGTACACAACAGTTCTTATTTCCCTTTTTATAGATGGGCACTATATTTGCCCTTTTCTAGTCTTCTGGAATCTCTCCTTTGTTCCATGATTTTTCAAAGATGATAGCTAAAGGCTCAGATGCCTCCTCTATCAGCTCCTTGAGTATTCTAGGATGCATTTCATCAGGTCTGGTGACTTGCAGACATCTAACTTTTCTAAGCGATTTTTAATTTGTTCTTTTTTTATTTTATCTTCTAAACCTACCACATTCCCACTAGTATTCACTATGGATATATCTACACATCAAAGTTAATTTGGAATAACAGACGTTATTCCGAATTAACTTCCATAGCGTCTACACAAGCAAACCACTATTTTGAATTGAATTTGAAATAGCAGGGCGCTTAATTCGAGTTAGTTAAACCTCATTCTATGAGGAATAATGCCTAACTCGAATTAGCTAATTCGCAATAAGCGCTGTGTAGATGCTTATTCCGAAATAGGTGGCCTCCAGCCTTCCCAGTTTCCCTTGATGGTCACTCTGGGCCAAACCAGGAAAACTCTTCTCCCTCCCCCCAGCCCCGGAGCCCTTAAAGGGGCAGACTCTGGCCACAGTGCCTATGCCAGCTCCAAGTCTGCCGGCCCAGAGCTAGCAGTCACTGCCCCGACCCAGTGGCCCCAAAACATGAGCCAGCAAGCCACTGGCAGCCAGCCCTCCACTGTACCCCAGGAGCAGTCTGCCAGCTCCCAGGAGCCTACCAGGGCCCGGAGAAGGCGCGTGCCTTCCTGGTCCAGGGCGGAGATCAGGGTGGACCGTACTCAGGTTTGGGGGGATGCCCCCAACATCCATGATCTCCGCACGAGACAGAGGAACGCAGCCGTCTATGGCAGGAAAGCTGCCAGCCTGGCCACCAAAGGCCACATGCGAACCCAGGAGCAAGTTTGCATGAAAATCAAGTTGGTCCGGCAAGACCCCCAACTCTGAGCTTCTCCTCCCTCTTCCTCCCCTTGCCTCCCCCTTCCAGCTCTCTCCTCCCAGGTTTCCCTCTCCCCTCTCCCACCCTCATTCCCACCCCCGTTTTGGTCAACAAAGAGAGTTTGTTTTTGGCAATAAATGTGTTTTTATTTGATATCAGGAAGGGGGGTTAGGGAGGGGTAAGTGGAAGGAGGGAGGAATGAGGCAGAAGCCCCCAGTGGGGCACACCAGGGAGGCTCTTAGTGCTCCTCAGGGTGGAAGCTCTCCTGCAGGGCCTTCTGGATACTGACAGCCCCCACAATGGACCTCTGGGATGGCAGCCTGCAGAAAGTGCAGCCAGGCTTGCAGCAACACGCCCACGAGAAGCACCAGCGTGCCCAGGGGCAGCTCCGGCTCCGTGTTGCAGAGTGCTGTGGTGTCCCAAGTGAGGGCAACCAGAGCACGCAGAGACACAAATGCTTTGCTGTCCCTCATCAAGGCAGGCAAGCAATCAGGGACACCTGAGAACCGGCTGCCCGGGTGGGGGTGGTGTCCCTTTAAGCACAGGCGTCAGATAGCCTTAGGCAGCATCCACACACAGACACTTCTGACCTGATGCTCTGCCTGACCTGGTTCTGGCTGGCCTTAAATCTGATTCTGTGTCCAGTCAGTGTGGATGCAGTATTTTGAATTAGCAAAATGCTAATTCGAACTGCATTTTGTGTGTAGACGTGTTAATTCGAATTAGCTTAATTCGAATTAACTATTTCAAATTAAGATAACTCGAATTAACGCTGTAGTGTAGACATACCCCATGTTGGGCATTCCTTCGCCAGACTTCTTGTGAAGACCAAAACAAGTCATTAAGCACCTCTGCCATTCCCAAATTTTCAGTTACTGTTTCTCTCTCCTCACTGAGCACTGGGCCTACCGTGTCCTTGGTTTTCTTCTTGCTTCTAATATATTTAGAAGCGGACTGGGGGCTGCAGATAGGGAAGTTTAAGAGGGAGAGCAAGAGATCCCACCGCTGAACAGGCTGCCAGGTAAGTACACTAGCTTTTGGTGTGAGTGAGTTTGCGTGACTGTTTGAATTTTAATTCTGATTTCAGGTGATTTCAGTTTCAGTTACTGTGGCAGTTGGGATGGTGTGTCTGGGAGTGTTTGATCCTTTGTTCCCTTGATTGCCTTTGATCAGCCTCAGGATCAGCCTTCCCCTGTGTGGCTAATGAGGGGATAGGCCTGACCTAGGGAGCAGGCTTTACAAGCCAGAGGCAGAGTGACCAGGCGGCTGCTGACAGGGAAGTTTAAGAGGGAGTTTGAAAGAGGGAGGCCTACTATGGTTAGGAAGACCCACAACACCTGTGCCAACACTGCTTCTGTCTCCTCCGCCTGTGCCTGCAGCCAGACAGAGCACCTGACCATGGATGCCTCTACCCAGATCCTAGTGTAGTTTTTCAGGAACTGTAGCTTGCAATTCCCACTTACTGAAATCCAGTCTGGGGGTACTATCCAATGTGAAAAGTGCCTGCTAGTGGAATCTCTCAGGAAGCAGGTGGGAGAGCAGGTGGGAGAGCTACAGGAGGAAGTGGCTAGGCTGAGGAGCATCTTGAATGCATGAGCAATTCCTGGACAGTATTTGTGTTGAGACAGGTGAAGTAGCTTAGCTGTCCCACTACACAAGACTGCTGACACACCACTGGTAGAGGAGGAGATGGCTCAGGGGGGACACTGGCAGCTGGTCACTTCTGGCAGCAGGCAGTGCTCCACCACTGCTCCCAACCCTCGCTCCATGGTAGTGGGAAACCATTATGCTCTTCTTGATACAGGAGATAAAGATTCACCCCCTACTGCAGAGAAGGAGAAGTCTCCTACCCCTAAGGCTGGGAGGTCTGCTGCCACCACTGTGAGGAGGACGGAGGTGCCCAACTGTCGCCCTGACATGTCATCTCGGGAGGTATGCTGCCTGCAGGGGGCCCGTATCCGAGACGTTAAGGAGGCATTGTCAAGGATTATCCATCCCTCTGACTACTCATCCACATGGGCACTAATAATACTGCAAGGTGTGACACTGAGCAGATCAAGAGTGACTACAGGGCTCTGGGAGTATGGGTGAAGGAGTTTGGAGAGCAGGTGGTATTCTCCTCAGTCCTTCCTGTCAAAGGTAGGGGCCCAGGCAGAGACAGGTGCATCCTGGAGGTGAATGCCTGGCTGCAAAGATGGTGTCAGCAGGAGGGCTTTGGCTTCCTTGACCATGGGATACTGTTCCAGGAAGGACTGCTAAGCAGTGACGGGGTTCACCTTTCGAGGAAGGGGAAGACCATATTTGGAGGCAGACTGGCCTACCCAGTGAGGAGGGCTTTAAGCTTGGTTTGAAGGGGTAGGTGACCAAAGCCCACAGGTAAGTGAAGAATATGGAGACCTGGGAGTTGGGTCGGAAATGGGAGGGAGCATGGGCTATAATAGCAGAGACAAAATGAGGGACAAGGCAGAACTGGGAGGCAAGATCAAATCAGTATCTTCAACAAGGCAGATTTTGGTAAGCTCAGAGAGCTGGTAGGTAAGGTCCCATGGGAAGCAAGACTAAGGGGAAAAACAACTGAAGAGAGTTGGCAGTTTTCCATAGGGACATTATTAAGGGCCCAAAAGCAAGCTATTCTGCTGCATAGGAAAGATAGAAAGTATGTCAAAAGACCATCTTGGCTTAACCAGAAGATCTTTCATGATCTAAAAAAATTAAAAAGAAGTGATACAAAAAGTGGAATCTAGGACCAATTACAAAGGATAAATATAAGCAAACAATACAGGTATGCAGGAGCAAGATTAGAAAGGCAAAGGCACAAAACGAGCTCAAACTAGCTACAGACATGAAGAATAACAAGAAGACTTTCTATAAATATATTTCTTTCAGTACATTCTAATTGAGTAACTTCAGCTGGCTCTCCTGGGACTCCAGTTATCACAAACAATCATCACAAGACTGATAAGCCATGCTGGAGCCAGAGTCTCAGGCAGAGATGGTGGGCACAAAGTTTATGGGGCATTTGAGAAACAGTATGAAACAGTTGGAAGCCCATGAAATGATGGGATGGAGAAAACTGTATTATGGTGCAGTGAACCTGCTCCCATGATGCAATGTGATCCATTCCTAGAACTCCTAGCCGCAGAAGGTTGTGATTTGACAAGATGATAGCTACTCATGGTGCACTGCTCTCCCAATCAGCATTAGAGCAACAACTGTGGACACTCCACCAACACAAAGAACATTGGGGCTACATCTAGACTACAGGCTTCTTTCAGAAGAAGCTTTTTTCGGAAGAGATCTTCTGAAAAAACTTCTTCTGAAAGAGAGCATCCACACTGCAAAAGTGCATTGAAAAAGCAGTCTGCTTTTTCGAAAGAGAGCGTCCACACTAAATGGACACTCTCTCTCATGTAAGCTGTGATTGCTATGGACGGAACGGCCACCAGGGCACCTGTGCTTTTTCCTCTTTCCTCTTCTTCTGAAAGAACTCCCTCTTCCCCGTCCACACACACCTTTTTGTGAAAGAGTTTTTTCGCAGAAAGGCTTCTTCCTCGTAGAATGAGGATTACCAATGCTGGGAAAACCCTTCTGTTCTTTAGATTTTCTTGCGGAAGACCGCAATCGCAGTGTGGACATTCCTCAAGTTTTGTCGGAAAAACAACTGTTTTTCCAACAAAACTCTGTAGTGTAGACATACCCTGGGAGAACAAGCAAAGTAATTACAGCTATTTATAATCATTAACCTAACCTAAGTCAACTTAACTCTATAGTGTAGAGATGGCCTAAGCCTCAGCTGTTCAACGCCTAATGTTTTGGTTCCCTGCTGTCTAGTGAAAGCCACAGCCCCAAGTTCAGTTGCATTCTGATCAGCACACCAGTTGCATTCTGAACCAGCACACTGATTAGTGACCCTCGTAACCTAGGCAGTCAGATATCCTCAGAAGGTGTGTGTAGCAGAAGTCTACAATGGCACTTAGGTACCTAAATCCCAGTTAGAGCTGTTCTAACAACCGACTCACAATTCTCATTGTTTTACCCATAAAAAAGGTTTAATATGGTGGTAAAGGAGAACTAACTGGTCACACTCTGATTCCAGTCAATACTACTCCTGTCTCAGCTGAAGGAGTCAATATTGCCTGATCTGAAGTATTCCTCTCCTTTCAAATTGTACTGCTAAAGCTATATCCTAGTCTATTTCTAATACAGAGGTCCTACTTTTAATTCTGTCAACTTAATTTTTTATGCTGCGAAATGACTGTTGACTATTAACCAAAAGGCCACAAGCAAGAGTCAAACACTGAACTAGGGCACTTGATAAATTATAAGCAGCCAGGGCTACCAGAAACTGTTCAGTTATGCTTAAAAGCTTTTTCTAGAATGAAGAAAACTTGTATTAAACCCCTTATTTTCTTTATATGGTGCACGTGAATTTTATAGAACCTAGCTACAGCAGGAAGATAACTGACAATTATAAATTGTTTCAAGTTTATGAAAGAACAAATGTAATTAGACTTTCAAATGTTTATCGATTCTAAGTAATTACTTATGCCTAGACCCCTAAGTTTAAGAAATTCTATGATGACCATCTGTTATTAAATTATGACAAAGATTAGTCAATCTGCAGTAAATTATCTGGGTGTGCAAAACAAGTGCATCTCACCACTACTCAAAAATACTTTATTGTATTTTCATGTGCTTATTTTAGACTAACCACAGCACTGAAGATTAAGACTTTTGTTATATATATATTTAAAAAAAAATAAAACCAGGACAGAATTCCAGTATAATGCAACACCAGTAGCAATTGCAGTTCCAAGAGCCGTTTGGGATAGAACGTTTTCCTCTTCAATCATAGAGATAGATGTTATGTTATTTTAGTATATTTCATTTCTCTTTGTATACATATTTCTTTTAGTAATGCAGTTTCTGATTTTTGTGATCCATGCAGCCTATTTTTTGTACACTGAAGAATTACTAAGGGACAATCAATTTTCTGATAATAGCACACAGATTGATTGGGTTACTCATATGCTACATCAGTTCTATGTACCATAGAAGCATAAAACCTGAATGAAATCCTCCTAAAAGTAGATAAGCTATTTAACTTGAGCAAAACAAAAATGATCTTTTTCATCTAAACAAGCTTATTTCATTGCTGGTATCAGAAGAGGATGTATTCTGAAAGAGTACCATGCCCCGGTTTTAAATCTGCATTGTATTAGACAGCCAAGAGCTACAAGAAGACATAGAAGTGAGGAGACTGGGAAACAGAGTTGATTAATGTGCAGGTTGATTTCACTTCTGGGACTTGAAATTGCATCTAGAGCAGAATGAAGCAACTGGAAAAATAGTCTCATCTGACATCTTTAAAGGTCATAAAGGAAATGATGGTAGGTAATCCTGGCTTGGTATGGCCACAGGTGTCTTGTGTCTTCAAAGATATATATTAGACTATCCTCAGACTGGCAATCCTGTAGAAAGCAGGATGGGAGGGAGGCCAAAAGAGATAAATATAAGTCACCATAAAACTTAAGGACACTTTTGTCTTAAAGGTTCAGGTCCACTCGAACAATGTTCCTTTGATACAGAAATGTCTTGTTCCAACTAAATAAACTTCTTTGATGGGTACAGGATCAGGAACAAGGCTGTAGTCAGCAAGAGTAAGTCTCAGGTCTGACACTAGGTTCTCAAAGTACAAAGGACGCCACACAGGTATCTGTCAAACACAAGTAGTTTATTTCCTGACAGCTAACAGCTGTGCCCCATAACTGGAAGAACAACGTAACAAAGAAGCGGCATATCTTACGTCCCCTCCTGCAAGCCTGGAACCCCGGGTAGGCTGCGGACGAAGTGGGAGGTTGTCTCAGCTTCCGAGGCGCCGGTACCCAAGGCCCATCGGTGAAGTTCAAATTGCTGTGCTTTCGTGCAGCCTTAAATACAGTTTTCCTGCCTTGTTTGGCAGCTTGGAAATTTCCAAGGGTTACTCAATACGTGCTGATGTAGGGCTTAGCTGTTAGTTATCGATCTGGTTCTGATCTAGTTCTACTTGTTCTTTGGCCCTGTTTACGTGATCAGTACGTTAGGGTAAATAGAGTTGTTTATGCGTTCTTGCCCTTTACCCTTATCTTATACTTGTTCTTGCTATACTGGCAACAATGCTTATCTTAAATGGCGTATGTTCCCAAAGACTTGCTTCTGGCTCATCAGATATAGGGAAAAGGGAAATGGGGGGGGGGAAGAATGCAGGCCTCAACACCCCTAAACTAGCATGTACAAAGTTCTTCCGCAATTGACCCCTACAAAGGCATCTGAGATGCACTGACCCAGTGATTACATTTCTATGCTGCCATGCTAGACAACTCTATGTGCTAGGGTCTTGGTACCAAGAGTGACTTAGAAAGGGAATGGCATGTGGACAGGACTCTGAAACAGCATTGTTCTGCATCATTTTCCATGAACGCCAGAGTGACTTAGAAATAGAATTTCTGGTTTTGGAGGAAGCTGGATTTAGTTCATACTACCTAAAAGGGTAATGATCATGTCAGAGTCTCAATGACACCTGTCCTTCAGGGCTATATTAACTGTACAAAAGGACATTGCTGTTTCCAATATGCATTTTTATTTTCCAATATGCTGAAGAGATCAAGATGGCAGCAAATATCTCTTGCATACCAGAGATATGCAAGCATATCTCTGGTACTCGATGGTATACTAAGATGAAACCACCAAAAACATACTCTCAAATTATGCTGATTCAGTGTGATACACAAATGCAAAAGAAGCTTTAATTCTTCATCATTTAAGCCTCTCAGTCCAACTATAAATATAAAAATTATCTCCGTAAAAGCTTTGCTTAATTTGTTGCGTTTTCATTTGCAGACTTGTATGCAGTAGAAAATAAAGAGTGAACTACATGCCTTCCTTTAAGTAAGATACAAATGGTAATTATACAATCTAGAGATAAAATTTTTCTAATGAACTGTACTTTCTGTTAAGGAATAGAAAAGCAAAGCGGTCAAGTCAAAGAAGTCACCTTCAGAATACAGTGCAAGACCCATCAATTTCACACATGTCTTCTCCCAGTAATGAACCCAGAACTTGACTCATCAACATTCCTCCTGGGACTGCCACTGAAGTGGAGGCATCTTAAAAAGTGCCATAAAATGAAAGATGGGAGAAGAGCTTGTCTCCTTTTAAAGCAGAATTTAAAAGCTAAGTGCATTTCCAAGTGGCCTGGATACTGCATTAGAACTACTTAGGCAAATGCAGTTGCTACTGAGTAGTTTGTCACATTTAGCCATTCTGTCCTGAAACACCATTATAAATAAGATAACAGGAATAATATCTTGATTATCTTTGAATCCATTGACATTATGGAAACTAAGATGCAATATTATCTAATGCTGTGACAGATGTTTTTCACTTGAGGTGTAACAGGTTCCAGTTTGCAAATCCACACGGGATTACAGTTGAAATTTCCAGATGACATAGAAGAACAGCAGGCGGACTGCAGATTTTCTCTGAATGGAGTTTTTTACCCTATATATAACAGGATGATCTCTCATTAACTTCAGCTTTCAAAGACAATTTTCTACTCCTTGATTACAAAAATCCCCGAAGAAGGATCAGAAGTTTTTATTTTTCTCAGAAGACCTGCAGTACTGTAAATCTTTCCACAAATACAAACTGCAGAAACTAATAAACAGTTTGAATTCAATAGCACCTGGATACTAACAACAAAATCAACAGTCAAGAACAAATTAAACCCTTACTAGGAAAGGTTCCACAGTATCATTGCTCACCCTTCTCTTTCTTATATCTTTACTAGTAAATATACCATCTATTTTCAGATAAAGTTAAATCTGCTTTAAGAAGATTAAAAACAAGGAAATTCACTGTTGATGCTTCAACTCAGTCCTTAATTCACCTTATAGTAGGAAGGTCTGATGCTCCTGGGTTAGCACAATCCCAACACATTGTCTGCCCCATTTCTTAAGTTGGCAAATCCATTATGTAAACACAAGTGGCCAGACTAAAGGCCAGTTCCAAGTTGCTGATCACCTCCTAAAAATACTCAGTGCGTTCATCTTCTAAGAAGTTAGTGAGAGCTGAAGGTGAGTGGAACTTTGCAGGACTCTGCCCTAATGAATAAAAGAATCAAAGGTGACTTGTGTGAAACCATTCCCGAGTGTGCTGACAGTGTAAAATAAAATCTTCCTCTTAGGACATTTTCCTGGCAAGACAACCTGACCTCTGACTGGTCTTGACAAGACAAAGGGTAGTAGTGCTCTTTCTAACTAACAAAGACATTCACCCACTTTTTAATGCTACCTATTAGGAGGTCATGATTAAAAAATGAACATTTCCTACAGATGAAGCAAAGATGCTAGCATTTCATTCTATGTACAATAGGATTTAACTGTAGTAATTCAGATACCATTGTGTGGTAACTGTTGGTAAGCAATGACTTTTTAATAGCAACCACTTTATACACAAATTACACTCTGAGGATGTTTAGCTGAGACTTTACCTGTATGTGATTGTCTGTTCTAAAGATGCATTTTTATTTATAAATATCATCTAGGGCTTAAGGTGGTTGAAAAAGTTTACCTTTGTCTTTGCTCAACAATGAAGTTAAATCATGCTTCTCCAGTGAGGAATGACCCATCTACAAAACCTAGCCCTCTGAAGTCTGGCCTTTATCATCTCATAATTAGACCCCTGACAGCATATTAAATAGTTTGACTTAAGGCCTTTTGACTTCAATGGTATTGGATATGGCCTCTAAATTGAGTGGCTTAAAATCTCGTTCTACTCAGAAAGCAATAGGACAAATAGAATAATAAGGTTTTAATGATTGTCTCATTGAGTCCAATTCCGATTGGCTCAGTCTGTAAGTACAGTGATTATTTTCTAGTTACCAGTCCTGCATTCATAATCCTGCATCTAAATCAAACTAGATTCTTTCTGCCTGTTGTTTAACCACCAATAAATATTCTGAAATCAGACCTGGCATTGCACTCAAGAGCTACTGTAACAGAAATTATCCCTCCAGACATAGGGAGCCAGCCAGATTCCTCACTGATGCTAAGCTTTCACACCACAGCACACAAGTAATGCTTTATCTTATCTCCAGTTGGCTAGGCGACTCCATGCTAACCGGATGGATGATGACCTGGCCTTAATTATTCATGCCTTCATCACTTCTTGGCTAGATTAGAGCAACACTATATACCTGGACTTAAATTCTTCAGCACTTAGGAAATTCCAACTAGCACAGAATACTGCAGCATATCTCCTCAGCAGAACAAGTTAGTGTGAGCACATCTAATTTATAATCAAGTTCAAGGTCTCAGGGTTATCTTCAAAGTTCTTTATAGCCTGGACTCAAAGTATCTAAAAGCTCAACTAAAGCTTTGGGATGAAGACCATGGGCAGCAATTTTGCTCTTCTGGCACAGTGGAACTCTGTACAATAAGAATAAAGCTTGTGTGTGTGTGGGGGGGGGGGGGAGCGTTCTCCGGGGCCAGTCCAAGACTGTGGAATGAACTTCCATATGAAATAAGGACCAGCACAATACTCACCACACCAAGTGCAGGGTGCATTTCTTTGACCTTGCCTTCTGGAACATAATTACATAGCAAGTGGTATACTACGAACAAACAAGCAAATACCCTCCCCCCAAAAAACCTGCCTTACCACAACAAAACAATCCACGGCATAGATTTCTTCTTTCTTTGTGGAAAGGATGAGAGACTAAACAACAGGTGACAGGTGATTAGTCTCATCGCTTAATGCTCTAGGGCTCAGATACAGCAGTGCAATATATATAATATAGAATACAAAATGGCAGTATCACGGGATGGGTTGCATCTGTCATGGGGTTAGGTACAACCAGCAAATACAATGTTAATCTCTGTCTTCACTGCCTGCAGAGTTATCAGGGTCATGTTAGTTGAAACAATTCCTCAAGGACATGCTCTGACACAATCTAATTTTCAATCTGATTTACAAAGTGTGTGTTAGGCCCCCAGGATCATGACAAAATGGGGAGACCAGGGCACCTTAGAATGGAATTCACAAAAGCCAGCAAATTAGGCAAAAAGTGAGGATGTTAGCGAACAGCCGTGTAAATGATTAACCTAGGCTTAGCAGTTAATCCTAATGACTACATGCACTTAGAGGCAACAAGGTTGGGGGAAGCTGGTGAGCTTAAAAAGCTGGCTCCCCATGAGTACCTGATCCCACGGAGCCCTCCCACCCCCACGCTGCTGCCTCTGATAGAGAGACAGCAGCGCTGAGGATAAGGGGGGCAGGCGGGAGCTGGCTTTCTCTCCCTTCTCCCCACCCCATGCTGCTGCCTCTGTATCAGAGGCAGCAGCATGGGGTGGCAGGCAGAAGCCAGTCTGCATGGGGTGGTAGGCAGGAGCCAGTCAGGCAGGAGCCAGAAACTGCAGTCTCCAGTTTTTAAACCGGAGGCAGCACCACAGGGGTGGCTGGGAGTGCACTGGCTGCTGGCCCCGCCCCTGAGGACAATTGAATAATCATATAACTGATAAGATTTGGTGCAGTTACACAATTATTCAATTAAATGATATCTAACATCCCTAGCGAGGAGCAGCTTAAGTCAGCAATGGGAGATGTTGACAAGAGAAGTGTATGCTAAGACTCACCCCTCTCACAGAGATAGGCACCAAGTTCAGCTATAGGGAGCTGCCTATCTTCATCTACAATACTCATCTGTGAACGTTCTCCTGGAGTTAGATCTCTCTAGTGTTTTAGCAAGGAGCAGGAGGTGGGTCTCCCATCACCCGCCTTATAATTTTTAACCCGGTGTTTAGAGAACTCACCTGGAATTGGAAGATCCAATTTCCTCCATCATGGAGGAAAAGGGATTCGAAGAAGGGCTCCCATGTCTGAGCTGCACAAACTACCCAGCTATGGGATAGTCTGATGGAGGATCCCCTCAATTGCTCCACTTGAAGCTGTTCCACACTGAATATGTAGTGAAAGAATGATTGGAGCTAGGGGAATGGACCAAGATGTTTCCTAACCACAAGACGGCACAGCCATTATCTGTCTGTCCAGTCCAATGGCTATTATTTATCTGCAGTGACACTCTCACTGGGTCAGAGAGGTAGAGGGAGAGAGAGTCCCATTCCAGTGCTCTAGCCACTGAGCTCATTATCTCCAATCCTCAACACTAGCTTTTGAACGGGATCTGATCCAGTAGGCAGCCTGTGAGCACACCTCCTGGATCAGTCCCTTCATGCAAGTCAGGCGACTGAACACCTATCATCCTCTGGTTTGTGAATTTTCTGAGGCTTAGCTGGGACTTCAGGCATCTGGATACCTGTCTAAGGCAGCAGTGCATATACCCCAAGGCAGAAACAGACTCCTTGGGGAAGCTTATCCTGTAAACTAAGTGGCTGCGTCTAGACTGGCAAGATTTTGCGCAAAAGCAGCCGCTTTTGCTCAAAAACTTGCCAGCTGTCTACACTGGCCGCGAGAATTTGCGCAAGAGCACTGACGCTCTACTGTGCAAAATCAGTGCTTCTTGCACAAATACTCTGATGCTCCCGCTCAGGAAAAAGCCCTCTTGCGCAAATGTTTTTGCGCCAAAGACCAGTGTGAACAGGCAGCTAAGACGTTTTGCGCAAAAGCAGGCTAAACGGAAAAAGCCCTATGGACGCTTGGAGACTCCATAGCCACAGTCAGCTTCCTGGACTTCCTGGTAACACAAGCCCCCTTAAAGCAGATGCAGGCTGCTGAGCTCACGTGGCAGGAGCCTTCCTCGGACCTTTGGCCAGAGGTCTGCCACGTGGCCCCTGCCGTCCAGCAGACACCCCCAAGCACGATGGCAGCTCTGGGGGGGGGATCAGCCACCCTCACCCCCAGCCCAGGAGGCCCCCAGGGCCAGAAAAAGAAGGGCCCCATCCTGGTCCTCGGGGGAGCTGGAGGCACTGCTGGACCCGTGGCAGGAAGAGGAGGCCCTCCACGACACCCGGTCCCGTCGCCGCAACACCGAGATCTTTGCCCGCATGGCCCAGGCGCTTGCCCACCAGGGCCATCCAGCCCGGACCCTGGAACAAGTCCGGGCAAAAGTCAAAGAACTGCGCCTGGGCTATGTCCGGGCCAGCGAGGGCCAGGGGGCAGGAGCCGACACCTGCCCCACTACCGGCGGCTCCACGCCATCCTGGGCCAGCAAGCCCCGGACGTCCCGGTGGACAGCAGCATGCGCCCCCCGTCACCAGGACCACCGAGACGGGGGAAAGAGACATCCCCAGCAGTGCGTTGGAGGACGAGGCCAGCACTGCCACCCTGCAGGCCCCCTCCGGCAGTCCCGATGTCTCCCGCGCATCCTCGGAGGCCGGGGAAGGATCCACCGGTGAGTGTTGCACTTTGCACTCACAAGGGCGGGGAAGGGGAGCCAGGTGCCCGGAGGGGAGAGGGGGAGAGCACGTCACTCAGGCCACGTGAGCTGCACGCTGTGTAGCATTAGGCAGTAAGCAGCACGTGCAACCACTTGCAGCCTGGCGACCGAGCGGCACGTGGCCGCGGCAGGCAGCTGCAGGGCACGCCTGGGACCGTGCTGCTCACACACATCCGGCGGGACCGGGGGGAAGGGTGGATGCCGGCTGGAAACAGCCAGGGCCCCAGGAGCTCATGCCAGAGCCCGCACCTCCGCAAGGGTGCAGCACACAGAACGGCACACTGTCCCATGCCTGGCTGTGAGGCACAGCCAGCTGCTTCTGGGAAAACCGCAGCAGCACAGCCCGTGAGCGTGGCCCCCACTGAGCCCCTCGCCTGCTCCCGGTTCCTTGGCTGGCCCCCCGAGGGAAGTCCCCACTGCAGCCACACATGTCCCTGGGCTACGTGTGTGAGGGCTAGTGGGAGGGGGAGGGGGGAAGCGCTCGGGCTGGCCCTAGGGCCGCCTGAGTTTTGCTGCAAGGATGGTACACTCCCCAGTTACTCTCTCCTGGTTCCGTCCAGGAGACATCCCACATGATGGGGATCTGAGAGCCCAGACCACGTCTGCCAGATGTGCTCCCAGGCACTGTGTGGGGATTCATCTCGCTCCCTGTCAAACACCATTGATTAGCCCAAAGCCTCACAGCCTCCACCGGCAGGGAGTTCCACAGGTTAACACAACACAAACGCCCTCCCACCCTCCACGGGGCCAGGACACAGACCGGTGGTTACAATACATGGAGGAGGACCCTACTCCAGGGGCGGTCCTCTATGCAAACATACAACACGGGGGGGAGGGGAGGGGAGGTAACCGAGTGGGCCCAAGCCACACCACTGTGGTGTCATGTGGGCTCAGGGGTGGGGTGGAGGGCATGAGGTGTGGGGACAGTGGCCGGGCGGCCTGACTAACCCATCCTTTCTTCTGTTCCCTGCAGTGGGACCGAGCACCAGCCGGGGACCCTCCAGTCCGGCAGCAGCAGCAGCAGCAGCACCCCCAGCTGCCCAACCACCGAGGCAGCGGCTCCACCAATGGGACCAGCTCTTTCAGCACCAAGTGTAGGCCGTCAAGTGCGTCGAGGCAGCCATCACTCGGCGCGTGGAGGCGGACCTGCAGTGGCACCAGGAGGCCTGGGCCGCCTTCCAGGCCCAGTGCGTCCGCATGGCAGATTCCTTCGCCACCCTCACCGCCCACATAGGCCATGCTGTCCACTATGGCATGGCCTTGCCCCATGCCCCCGCCATCCCTCCCCTAGCAGTGCCCCTCGCCCCTTCTGCAATGGCCCCTCCTGCTCCTGACCCTGCCCCTCCTGCTCCTGCCCCTCCTGCTCCTGCTCCTGTCCTTCCTGCTCCTGCTCCTGCCCCTCCTGCCCACCTCCCCATGCAGCCTGCCCTGACGCGGCCTGCCCCCCATGTCCAGGTCCGCCCCCGCAGGAGCAGTTGCAGGGGCCACCCCTCCCAGGAGTAGTTCCTCCCCCTCCCAGTTCAAGGTCTCCTCCCCCTTTCCCCCTTGTAAATAAATAAATACAAGTTTTTCTGTTCAAAACAAAACTGTGTTTGATGTTTATTGGGAGGTAAGGAGGAGGGAGAGGGAAGGAGGATGGGAGGAGTTGTAAAGGGAGACCGAGGCGACCCTACTATGGGGCCTGGGCAAACATTTCCGTCAGGGCCTCCCGGATGCGCACCCCATCCTGGTGCGCCTGGCAGATGGCAGCTGTGCGAGGCTGTTCATAAGCCTGGCCCTCGGCTGCCATCCATGTGGGGAGGAAGGCCTCCCCACTCCGCTCCACAACATTGTGGAGCACGCCCTGTGACCACTACCTCCGTGGCATTCCGCTCACCCATCTCGAGACGGGTGAGCAAACACCAGAAGTGGGCTTTTAAGCGGCCGAAGGCGCACTCCACTTGACTGCGGGCCCGGTTGAGGTGGTCGTTGAACCGGGCCCGGTTCTGGTCCGGCCGCCCCGTGTAGGGCCGCATTAGCCAGGGCAGCAGGGGGTAGGCCGTGTCCCCGATGATACATATGGGCATAGGCACATCCCCGACAGTAAACTCCCGCCGGGGGGAAGTAGGTGCCTGCCTCCAGCCTGCGAAACAGGCCGGAGTTGCGCAGTATGCGGGCGTCGTGTGCCCTGCTGGACCAGCCCGCATACACATCCAGGAAGCGGCCACGGTGGTCCACGAGGGCCTGGAGTACGACCGAGCAGTACCCCTTTCTGTTCATAAAATGGGCCGCTTGATGCCCCGGGGCCTGGACAGGGATGTGGGTTGCATCCAGGGCTCCCCCGCAGTTGGGGAACCCCAGGGCAGCGGAGCCGGCCACGGTAGCGTCCACGTCACGCTGGCGGATGACTCTTGGGAGCAGGACATCGTTGATGGCGTGGACGACCTGCAGAAGGGTGCAGAGAAACACAGGGGAACACATCACATAAGGCAGGGTGAGTGTGCGCTTCCTTGGGCCCCCCCGTGATGCCCTCTGTGCTCACACACACACACACACACACACACACACAAACCAGGGCCCCCTTGCCCCATAGCCCCCCTCCCCACCAGCAGGCCTGTGCAAGGGAGGGACGGCCCAAACTCCTGGGTGACCCAGCCTGGAGTCTTGGCTGCCCCTGGGCATGGAGTACAACACCCTCCCCCCACCCCACTCCCCACTCCCCCTGGGACTTACCTCCATCACGATGACACTGACGGTGGATCTGCCCACCCGAACTGGTGTGCCACCGATCGGTAGCTGTCCGGGGTGGCCAGCTTCCATAGTGCGATGGTGACCCTCTTCTTGACGGGGATGGGTGCCCGCAGCTGGGCGGTGGCTCTCTGGAGCGCAGGGGCGAGCCAGGCACATAGCTCCAGGAACGTCCGCTTTCGCATGAGGAAGTTCCGGAGCCATTGCTGGTCGTCCCATTGCCCCAGGACCAGCCGGTCCCACCAGTCCGTACTGGTGTCCAGTCTCCACAGTGGCCTCTCCACCCTGGGGTGGGGATGCCACAGGACGCCATGGCCTCCCTGGTGAGGAGTGCAAGCGGTCTCGCCTCCTGGTCCTGGAACAGGAGGGCAGCAGCCTGGAGCACCAGCTGCAGGCACTCCAAAATGGCCGGAAGGGGCCAGAGCAGTCAGATGGCCACCCCTGGCTCCATGGCAGAAAAAAGAAGGCAGATGGAAAAAAAAACAGGCAAAGGCACGAAAGGGCAAAAGGCAGTGGTGTCCAAAAGGCAGAGGCAACCACCAAAACTGCTACGGCTGTCAGTCCCTGCAAGAGGTCCTATAGCACGCAGCAGGAGAGAAAGCGGCTGTCAGGAGATCCCTTTAAGCACGTGTCTCAAAGGAGCTCCAGCCCCCGGCCCTGGAAAGGGCTGGTGCCCTTTTGCCCTCTGCAAAATGGTTCCGGGCTTCTGCTTTTGCACAAAAGCGTGCTGCCAATATAGACGCGCTTTTGCGCAAAAGCGCATCGTTATAACGGTAACTCTGGGACCAATCTAGATGCGCTTTTGCGCAAATACTTTAACGGAAAAACTTTTCTGTTAAAAGTATTTGCGCAAAATCATGCCAGTCTAGACACACCCAGTGAATTTAGGCACCAATAGACAAGGAAAATATTTTTAATAGGATCCTGGGGCTTAATCTGACTCAGAGCCTTCTTCTGAATCCAGCAAATAGACAGGACCACTGGTCCACACAGCGCCCCAATCCATACTGAAGGATTGGAAGGGCTTGGCCTCCCGAAGCCTCATAGGACTGGGTGAGTGCTCTGAAATGAAGAGCTGATCAACTTGTAACCAGAAGGAAGCCGCTGAGGTGAGGTGTTAAGTGACTACTCCTGCCAGAGTCTGTGAGAGAGCTGGGATGAACTCTGGTAAGCTTTTTACCATAATTGACATTTCCTTTATGGTTTTTAATATGTTTTCTCTATAATGCCTTTAACCTGAAGAATAAAGTAGACTTGCTTAGAAAGAACTATGTGGTAATTCATATCTGTACCAATCACACCATTAGCAGCCTCTGAAGCAAATGCAAATAGGTCTGTTTAGGCAGACTGTTGTTGCTAGGAAAAAATATAGTGAAAGCAGAGACTATGCAGCCTGGAAATACCTCAGTCAGAAGGAAGTGAGACTTGAGTCTTCACCCAAAAGACACAACAGCTATAGAGCAGCAAGCCTGATGGTGGTTGCTCTACTAACTTTCAGAGGACAAATATAGGTGTGGGTACCCCAAACTGTGACAACCGAAGTTTACAAAATCAAGAAAATTCCAGAAAGTTAGCTCCTTTTTTTGACCTCCTTATAGCTTCATACCTAACAGGAAAGTTCTATTAATTGCATTCCAAGATGCTTGGCAACTTATAAGTACAACGTAATGAGATATGTGTAGTGTAAGACTCATTTAGTTCCCTTCTTTTATGGCAAAGTCTGTCTCTAACATTGTTGCACAATTCTGGGTATTTAATTTCCTGTAGGCTGAGCAGTGTCTTCCTCATGGAAGTTCCAAAGGGCAAGTTGCTATCATTGAATTATATATTTAGATGATGTGCGTATTTTCAGAATAGTAATTTGTGGCAACAAATGTACACAGACCTGCAGGCGAGCTACACACGTGTGACATTGTCGGGGAGTAAAGAACTTTCTTTCCAAAGAAACAGGCCTTCATCCTTAAACTGAAGAAGACCCCATTGTCTATCAGCAGAACTAGGATTACAAGTCTTGTTGCATATGATACACTAGGGAGAGAAACACTTGGGAGTAGTGTTTCTATAAGTAGAGGACACACACACTCCTCCTCTACTACTCAAGTTAAGGCAGAGCTCACTGCGTTTGGTACAAGCACTTGAGAGCTAGGCGCACGATTGAAGAGGACTTGTAATTTGAACTCCTTTCCTTATGAAACCCCTCATCTTTGGATTTCCCTCACTGTTCTGTCCAAACCCCAGTCTGGAGAGGGTGTTCTAGGCTTTAGATCCGTGTATCCCATTTCCCAAGCCTAAAGGACAGAATTTACAGCAGCCACTCTCTGCCGTTGCCAGATGTGTGTTCTCATTTGTTCAGCAGGAATTCCCCCTTTTCTCCACATCCCTAAACTTCAGGGAAGGTTAGTAGGCAACACTGTATTTTCTTCCCTTCTCTCCCCAGGCCTGGGGAGAGAAGGGAAGCGTTTGCACCCTGATCCTTCTTCTTGACTGAACCCAGCTCTTCAGAGTTCCACAAATAAGTTTCCTTCTCCCCAGCATGAGTCAGAGGTCAACGGGAGATGGGTTTCATGCAAGCAAGTGGCTGGCCAATTTTCCATTTTGCTTTGAGTTGTTTTCTGTTCCACCTTGGCCTTGTAATTTTAGCAGACACTCTCTCGGGGGGGAGGGAGGGGAGGGGATCTATTGACATGGCAAATTAGCTGCGCAGATCCAAAAAGGAAGGCAGTGAGCAGCCTTCAAGAAGTGCCTCATCATTGTGCTGGGATAGCAGCATCTCTCGACTTTTTGTCATCCTGGCAAAAAATGTTTTGGTGCCTCTACCCCCAGAGTGTCCAATTGGAAAAATAGAAAACCTAGGGGATTATGAGCAGTGAAAGGAACAAAGGGCAGTACTGTAGTCAGCTCTCCTGGAAATATTTAATGGAGTGCTAGGTGCCCTGAGCCTTTTTCAGTGACACCTGTGTCCAGGAGTTACCGTATAAATATATATTTAGCCTGTTTTTAAAATGCCTGTCTACCTGACAATCCCGAATGGATCCAAAAAAGAGCCATTGCACCCTATTATATCAGGTCAGCCTGAAAAGAGCCTCCACACAGCCAATGAATCCATAAATTACATTTACGGTCTTTTTATTTCCCAGATCAAGGTAGAGCAGGCCAGGGCAAAATGAACAGTGACAAAAATGTGCAGGTTTTACTCAGTGGGATTGTAAAAAATCATATGGAGATGGAGAATGAACTTGATTGAATTGCAATGAAAGATTAATTGTGTGACATGTGGGTAATTGGTTAATGGGTCTGGGTCAGCACCTGATGTGTGAGGGTTTGAAAAGAGGACGAGAATGCAGCTTCAGCTATTTGAAAAAAGCAGACAGGCCAAAATGTTCTCGGCTCTGTAACTTCCATAGCCTGAGAAATGAAATAAATCTAAATGTAAATTGCAGACTTGCCTGATAGGTAGAGGCATTTTTTTTTGCTTTGACACTAACATTCATAGTATCAGTGCTTGAACTACCAAGACTGATAGAGGCCTGAAAAGGCACTCAGCATTAAAAAAAAAAAAGTGGTCTAAACAAATAAACTTGAGTTAATCTTGGTGCATTAACTTACAAGTAAATTAAAAAGAAAAGCCAGTGGGTAGCCTTGTTAGCCACTGCTCAGTGCATAATGGGGAGTTATTATAAGCTGATATTGTAAAAATAAAAAGGAGGCCTTGTCTATGCTGCAAGGACATAAAAGAGCATGTGGCACTTATCACAAGAGTAGATGATTATCCTTGGCCAACAGTTCCCTATGCCCTTCCCCCTTTTACTTCAGCTGTCTGCCTGACTTCTGCCCTCCACTGCAAAACTGGCTGCATTTCAGTGGTGCTATATGCATATACTCTGTGAAGTATTTGAGGACAGAAGATCTCCCATAAATGTAAGGCAACATTATACTGGAAGTTATGTTGCATGTACAGTGGCTGCTTTCAAAAGTTACTCACTCCGCTGTCTTATTTAAATTAAAAAACACGAAGGTAGTTGACATATCTGCAGGACTTCCCTCATTTCTAGATGAGTCCCATTGCAAATTTATTTAACACCTAGGGCTGAATCCTGCAAGTTGCTCAGTGCCTTCTAAGGGGAATGTGGGTTGGAGGCACTGCATCTCTCAGCAGGCACACTACACCTTGCACGATTGGGCTCTTAAGGATAAATTCTGCTCTTGTGCCCACCAGTGCAACACCACTGGTTCCGAGAATGCATTCACACACACACTACGAATTTGTCATGTAAGCAGTCAGAAATAACCAATTAAACACACTTGGTTCAGTTCATTCACATGAGAGGTACTGAATGGGTTTGGAAGTGGTGAGGTTGCCAACTTTCAACAATCATTTGATGTTGAAAGCCTCAGTTCCTGAAGTCATGAGAACATAGACAGGGGAGCCGACAGCCCCTGTGGGTCTCTGGGCAAGGTGAAGGGGGCCTGGTTCCATGCTCCTGGAAGAGGCGTGGCTAGTCAGCACTGCCATGAATGGAGCATGACCCCCCCGCCACCCCCCGCCCCCAGCACCTAGTACTGCCAGGAGTATGGGGTGTGGTGCTCCAGGAGTGATTTAAAGGTCCTGGGACTCCAGCCACCACCGCTGCTACTATGGCCAGAGCCCTGGGCTCCTTTGAATCAACAGACTCTGGGGCAACTGCCCCCTTTGCCCACTCTGTTGACAGGCCTAAACACATGAGAAAATCTGCTTTCATTAAAAAAAAAAATCACAAACTTCACATTTGTGGAGAAAAGCTTAGTGATATGTCCCATATTCTCACCAAAGGCTTAAAAACCAGAGGGGAAATGAAAAAAAAGGACTCAGCATAGTTTTTGTTTTTGTTTTTTTAATCTCTTATTTTTGAGGGCCTGGCCCATTATTTTTGAGCACTGGGGGTTAGCAATACTGCTAGCTACAGTACCACTTCTACACAAGTGCATTGCACTCTAGAAATCTATCCCACATTCACAGATTGCAAGGCCAGAAGGGACCATTGAGCTCCTGGAGTCTGTCACTATAATGCATATCCACTAATCCTTTAATCATTCACATGGCTCCTCTTTGAACCCTCTCCAGTTTATCAACATCCTTCTTAAGTTTGTGGACCCCAGAACTCAACAGAGGACTGCAGTTGTTGCTGCTGAAGTGGCTTGTTTGGGAACTGGATGGCAGTATCAGGAGGCTATCAAGATGTACCTAATACAGTTCACTGACTTGCCTCCTTTCTCTCCTAAACTACTCTTCCACCATCATTCTTCCTTCTGAAAACATCCTCCCCACCAGACTCACTAACGCCCTGGCTTTGATCACTTATAGTCAATGAACTATAGAAGGGGTTTTTTTTTTGGCTGAAAGTGCTTCTCTGACAAGCCATCTGTGTTTAGTCAGGCCGTTAGCCAAAAAATCCACTCCAAAGAAACCCCACTCCATTCCTGCTCTCTCCATGCCCTTGTAGACCACTCTTGGTTGTACTTCTGCAGTCTCAAACTTCTCCTTCCAAATTGGTTATCTGTTGGCCTCTTCAACTGCAGCCATATTATTACATAAAAGGAACTGTTCAGCACATGTACTGTGGGCTAGTTCTTGGAGGACTTTGCATTCACACAGCCACCAGCTTGTTAAAAGTGAACCAGTTAACCAACTGATCTTGAATCAGTTCTTAAACCTGTTGAGAGATTCATCTATCCTTGTTGGCTCCATGCCTACCTGGAGACGTTGGAAACAGGGATGTCATGTATAGGTGCAAGCCATCTAACAAATGCGCCAATAGTCTTAACTGGTCTATGAAGGTTAACTTAGTCTAGAGTACACCACACCTCATGTCAAGACTTTTAAAAACAGGGCCTAAAGATACACTCTTACGTCTTAATTGATAATAAGTGCCCTGATTTACCAGATGCTCCCAATGACTCCTAATGTTGTGCTCCTTTTTTTAAAAACCTTAGCCTGACAATCTTAATCCTATTTTCCTAAGGTGCAGAGATACAACTAGATATGGACTCGAGAGCCCATGTTTCAAGTTTTAGATTTTTCAAAACCCTCTCAGTGTTGCAAAACCAAAATCAGGTGTTGTTTGAAAGCCAGGTTTCATTTTATCCAAGACATTGCAATTTGGAAAGGGCCAAAAATGAATCGGTTTTAGAGAAAACAAATGTGATAAAAATGGAGTATTCTAGAGTCTCAGTTCTGTCTCTGGTTTTAAGGGTGCCACTCTCACAATGTGTGCTGGAGGCAGAATTCAGCCCCAGGAGCTCACTGAACAGTTTTATGAGAGGAGATGTAAATTAAGTCAAAGACTGAGGCCCTGATACTGCAACTGTGTACTACAGAGTGGACACTTATGATTACGTGCACACCCATCCACCTACCCCCAGATTATTCACTTTTACCAAAGAGGAAACATCATCTAGCAGCTGCAGCAAGAATATCTTGGGATAAAAATTATGGCTCAGTTGCAAAGAGGGGGTCAACGACAGTTGTAGAAGGGTGATGAGAAAACAAAGATTAGTGAATACTTTAGGGAAACAAAATAACCATTAGGACTGTGAGCAAGTCTGTGATTTCATCCTCCAAAAGAACCCAGCAAACAAACACAAGCACTGTACACTGTACAATAAAGCACATTGACTGCCGATTTGAATTTGGCAGGAAAGTCAGGCTGCAAATGACCTAATTTATCTCAATTCATATAAGATGAGCAAATTTGGAAGATGTTATATGAAAATAGGTAACAAGGGAGTCACAAAGACAAGGATTTTAAGGTCTTTAAGCAATAATGACTTTTTATATGACTAATTTCTTATTGATGTCCCTCAAGTAACTGCAGGCAAACCACCAGGAGTAGGGTGAGAGGTTTTTTTTTTTTGAAGAGTTTTTCCAGTAAAATTCTTGATTTTACAAGAAAACTAAGAAATAAAAAAATGTGAATAAGTTTACCAAACTGCTTGGGAGAAATGAAAACTGACTGTGCACATGCTTAAAGCAGAACGTAGCAGTCAATCAGTTATTAGACCTAAATAAAATATATGAAATAAAAGGCTCTCATTGTCAAGTGTAAGACTATAATGCCATGAATGGACTCTGGTGACATCATTGGCAAGAGCAAATGTCTTATGACAAAAAGAATGATGAGGTACATGGAAATAATCTCATGAGAAAAGAGAATAAAAAAATGGGCTTGTTTATATAAGAGAAGATATAAACAAGAGAAGACATGATAAACAATGAATGGCCCAGAGGAGGTCAGACAGTAACTTTTCTTCTCCTTGTCTCAGTACCAAGCCCAAGATGACATCCAAAGTGACCAAAAAGAGGGCAATTTAAAATATTTTTAAAGAGATTTTTTTTTCACTCAGTGCTCAACCAGAGTGTGGAATTCATTGGCATAGGTTTTGTTGAAACCAAGAAATCAGCATGATTCAAAGAGAACTGGGCATTTATCTGGATAACAAGAATACCCAGCATTATAATGGCAAATACTTTATTTGTAAAGGCATTTCAGTGACTAAGTCAATCTCTAAGTAATGAGTGTTAAGAGGAAAGCCCTTTTCAGCGACTGAAGTATCAGGCATCTCTACTGCACAATTTCTTGAGCTTTTGTCTGAAACTTCTGATGTTGGCCACCATCTAAGAATGTTGGACCTGGCTATGGCAATTCCTATGAGCCCATATAGATTAAAGGGACTTTGTCACTGAAAGATCTGTGTAATATATTTAAATAGCAATAAACAGAAGCCTTTCAATAGAATAATGATGAACCAAGATTGCAACCTTCAAACCAAAAGACTGGCCATTGTGGGAGAAGATTGTGTGCAAAGTTTGAGGTCTTATAAAGTTGGCATAATTGAAAAAAAATGTTAGGCAAGGCTTTGGGTTTTCCCCCTACAGTTTGACAGTGTGCAGATCTGGAATTCTGGTTTAGCTACATCTCAGTTTCTTATATATGGTTCTCTTCTTCCCCTTTCCTCCTTTGTCCTCTTTCTTTCCTCTCTCATAGTGCTATTCTCCTATCCCCTTTCACCATGCCTCTCTCTCAGGGGAAATAGACAAAAAGTTGCCCTATTTTATTTTTACAATTTAACAAAGTAGAATTTTGTTATAAAATATTTATTTTAAGGAAAAACAGTTACTTCTGAATATAATAATAATTGTGCAGTACTCCTATAGTGCTGATCAATTTTCTCATTTCTGTAGCCTTTCAGAATCTGTTTCTGTCACAATCACAATGAGTAATCTATATTCACAAGGAGTCCCTTTGTCTTCAATGGAATACTTGTGCAAGTCCTATTCAACATGATTAAAAGTGGCAGAACAGAGTCTATAACAGTGACACAAATCCTGCATACCAATCTAAAATATGGCTACTATAAAGCAGTGAGAGTTATTGTATATAGTAGTTTCCACAATAAAAGTGAACTTTTACCACCACTCCTGTAAAGATATTTTCCTGTTATAACTGTCCTATTATATATTGAATTTTTAATGGCAACCATTTCACTTCAATACTACTAATAGGGTGAAAAAAGTTTCAATGACCTTTTATTATCTTATTCTGGAAATGGGAATTTATAAAACATGACCCATACATTTCTTCAGAGCATATGGGAGTGGAAAAAAACCCCTAATGTGGTTGTGTATGTTATTTGGTAATGCAATAAGATTTCATTTTGTGGTAATAAGGATATATCAAAAGGATTCTTCATTGAGAAATGAGAGATCGTCCTTTTAAGGAAGAAGGTTAAACCAATTTTGCAGTTTTTTTTTTATTTTGCACCCTTTGAAACGTTGCTAGTGGCTATGGACTGGCAGTCATTGATTTTTATTATCTTTGGATTTACTGCCTCTTTTGCACTTGGCACGTCTCACATTTTTCTATCTGAGCTTGTTTGTAAAACAGCTCAAGTTGAACCTTCTCTTTTTTCTGAACAATCACTCTCTACATAATAACCTGCTCTCTTGTTTTTACCATTCATTACCATTGATAATAGTTAGGTAGCCAATGTGAACTGAGTTAGCAATTTTGGTCCAATTCTTAGCACAGCACAAAAAACACCATCACTACTGGCACCAATTGATACTCTTATTTATAGGTTCAGCAGCATACTAATCTGTATCTACCCCTCTTGGACTTTTATGTGGCACTTTCCCCACAAAAATCACTTTAAAAAGTGCATCTGATTTTCTCAGTAGTGTGGTGACACTGCATAACACAGTAGAAGCCCAATTTCAAAACACTGATCTTATGAATGACCTGTTATATGAACCATTTTTCTGCAGCTGGACGTGACTTCAATTCCTCAGCCAACATTCAAGTGGATCTAGAGGTTTGAAAAGGCTGAGAGGTCTGACACCAAAGAAGAGATGAAGTTCTCTCAAAAAAAGACAAATCATGCACGCATTTGTTACCATTCATCAGGTGTACTATCACTAAATGATTAATACATTCATTTATGAACTGTAAAAGTAACTGCTGTAACTGTTAGAGGTTTCATTTTGCAAACTCCTCAATCCCAGTTAGTTCGAAACCTAGGGATTCTATTGCAAATTGTATACCATCCAGGTATTTATTCAGGTGTTGTATGTTGAACGTCATGTAACAATAAAAAGGCATAACCCAGGTCCTCTCTCCTATTCAGGGATAAAAATGAGATTAATTCGGCTCTAATTTAATCTCCCCTGTTATCCAAACTCACTGAATCCTGTTGTGCACAAAACCCCTTTGTGGTGTACTGGTGAAAATCAATGGTTTTAGAGCTTTTTCAGAAACAAAGAAGCTCTTGGCATTTCTGAAAAATTTAAGGTGTGTCCAAATTATATAACAAAGGTAATTATGCAGCCTTATCCTCCTGTGTCTAAATGAAATTATCAAGAAGATTTAGTAATTTGTGGCCAGATACTAGATAGCCTGCTAGCAATATGGGAAACTTGGCAACATAAAACATTCACCCTTTCCCACCTTCCTTCTCTAAAATCTAGGTGGTGGTATGAAAGGCAGCAAAGACCAATATGAAATATTTCAACTGAGTCCTAATTTAGTAATCCAATGGCTTGGCCTGAGAATATGTTGTATTAGAGATACCGAATTTTATGTCATAGCGCACAACATCACAATGTCAGTATTCAGACAAATTGCACTGGTGAAAATGCAAAAATAAAATGGAAAGGTCTAGAACAGTGGTCTCCAACCTTTTTACACCCAAGATCACTTTTTAAATCTCAAAACAGGCGAAGATCTACCGCCCCGCCCCTTCCTTGAAGCCCCGCCCCTTCCTTGAAGCCCCGCCCTCTCTATTCTCCTCCTGTCCATCACTTGCTATACCCAGCCCTTACTTACACACTCTGATAAACAGTTTATTTTTAAATTATGCCATACGTAAAATTAAAATCAGGTATTTATAGTTATGAAATAAATGGTCTGTTTTTTATTCATGCTATTTAAATCTAAAATGAAGCATTTATAATTATACATTTTGTGGGGACAGAGTTCTGCGGCTAGGGGCAGGGGAGAGGGAACAGGGTGCTGGGAGGGCAGAGGACAGGGTTCTGCAGCAGGGGACAGAGTGCCAGTGGGGACAGGGTTCTGCAGCTGGGGACAGGGTGCCAGTGGGGACAGAGTTCGGGGAGTGGGGACGGGAATGGGGACAGAGTTCGGGGAGTGTGGACGGGAATGGGGACAGAGTTCTGTGGCTGGGGCCAGGGGAGTGGGGACAGCGTTCTGTGGCTAGGGAGTGGGGGCTGGGGAGTGGGGTGCCAGTGGAGGCGGAGAGTCCCCTGAATCTCCCTCCTCCCACGATTCTCCCCTCCCCCCAGGTCAACCAGCCTGTGCCTGCCCCAGGGCCGACGCCCCCCCCGCGTGGGAAGCCCTGCGCGCGCCTGCCCAGGGCCCGACCCCCGGCGCAGGGAGCGCCGCGCGCTGTCCCGCGCCAACCCCAGCGCAGGGAAGCCCGCGCGCTGTCCTGGCGCCAACCCCGCGCAGGGAAGCCCGCGCGCATGCCTGCCCTGGGGCCAACCCCCCGCGCACGTGCCGGGAAACCCCATGCGCACCTCCCGCGGGGCTTACTCACCCCTCCTTGAGGTACGTAGTGGGGCTTCTCGGGGGTGGGAGGGAAATGGGGGCGGGGCAGACAGGATGCCTCGCGAGCGACTGGTCGAGGCCTCGCGATCGACCAGTAGCTCGTGATCAACCTGTTGGTGACCACTGGTCTAGAAGATGGAGACACTCAACAGTTTTCCCTATGTTGTCATTTTAGGATCATCCTGGGCAAATCTTGAAGTCCTTACTTTAAGCTTGATCCTGCTACTCTTACACAGAGTAAGAGCATGTCTACACTGGAGAGTTATTTTGAAATAACTCCCCTTATTTTGAAATAACAAGCAGAGCCTGCTAGTTCAAAATAAGTGGCTAGCTATTTCGAAATAATAACTCCTGCTTATGAAGAGAAATAAACTTATTTTGAAATAGTTATTTGGGGAGTTATTATTTCGAAATAACTTATTTTTTTTAAAAACCTGATAGTATAGACCTAGCCTGTGGTACTTCTTCAGATGCATAAAGTGGCAGACTGAGCCCTTTCTTTTTACTGGGTAACAGTGGGCGTTTTCCTGGAAAAGTACTAAAGGATTTAGTATCCATATGCTTTAAGGAGTGGCAAGCTATGTAAATATTACCTTTGTCATGTGATATGTCACTGTTAAATCTGGTACAGATGGTAACTTACAGATGGTATATGATTCTGTATTTTTCAAGTTTTCTTCTAATCTAAAACTAAGACTATTTGACAATCTCACCAATAAATGTTTTTTCAGGATCCTTATGTGAACTACACCATATAGAATTATATCTATATAAATCTGAGAGAATTGGTCCTTTTTATTCTACTTGTAGCACTAGTATGTTAATTCTTATCAGTATGTCTTATTCCTTTCATAGAATCATAGAATACTAGGACTGGAAGGGACCACAAGAGGTCATCGAGTCCAGTCCCCTGCCCTCATGGCAGGACCCAGTACTGTCTAGACCATCCCTGATAGACATTTATCTAACCTACTCTTAAATATCTCCAGAGATGGAGATTCCACAACCTCCCTACGCAATTTATTCCAGTGTTTGACTACCCTGACAGTTAGGAACTTTTTCCTAATGTCCAACCTAAATCTCCCTTGCTGCAGTTTAAGCCCGTTGCTTCTTGTCCTATCCTCAGAGGCCAGGAAGAACAATTTTTCTCCCTCCTCCTTGTGACACCCTTTTAGATACCCGAAAACCGCTATCATGTCCCCTCTCAATCTTCTCTTTTCCAAATTAAACAAGCCCAAATCTTTCAGTCTTCCTTCATAGGTCATGTTCCCTAGACCTTTAATCATTCTTGTTGCTCTTCTCTGGACCTTCTCTAATTTCTCCACATCTTTCTTGAAATGCGGTGACCAGAACTGGACACAATACTCCAACTGAGGCCTAATCAGCGCAGAGTAGAGAGGAAGAATGACTTCTTGTGTCTTGCTCACAACACACCTTTTAATGCATCCTAGAATCATGTTTGCTTTTATTGCAACAGCATCACACTGCTGACTCATATTTAGCTTATGGTCCATTATAACCCCTAGATCCCTTTCTGCCATACTCCTTCCTAGACAGTTGCTTCCCATTCTGTATGTGTGAAACTGATTGTTCCTTCCTAAGTAGAGTACTTTGCATTTGTCCTTATTAAACTTCATCCTATTTACCTCAGACCATTTCTTCAATTTGTCCAAATCATTTTGAATTATGACTCTGTCCTCCAAAGCAGTTGAAACCCCTCCCAGCTTGGTATCATCTGCAAACTTAATAAGCGTACTCTCTATGCCGATATTTAAATCATTGATGAAGATATTGAACAGAACCGGTCCCAATACAGACCCCTGCGGAACCCCACTTCTTATACCTTTCCAGCAGGATTGTGAACCGTTAATAACTACTCTCTGAGAATGGTTATCCAGCCAGTTATGCACCCACCTTATAGTAGCCCCATCTAAGTTGTATTTGCCTAGTTTATTAATAAGAATATCATGTGAGACAGTATCAAATGCCTTACTAAAGTCTAGGTATACCACGTCCCTTATCCACAGGACTCGTTATCCTATCAAACAAAGCTATCAGATTGGTCTGACATGATTTGTTCTTTGCAATCCATGCTGGCTGTTCCCTATCACCTTATTATCTTCCAAGTGTTTGCAGATGATTTCCTTAATTACTTGCTCCATTATCTTCCCTGGCACAGAAGTTAAACTGACTGGTCTGTAGTTTCCTGGGTTGTTCTTATTTCCCTTTTTATAGATGGGCACTATATTTGCCCTTTTCCAGTCTTCTGGAATCTCTCCTGTCTTCCATGATTTTCCAAAGATGATAGCTAAAGGCTCAGATACCTCCTCTATCATGTCTTTGAGTATTCTAGGATGCATTTCATCAGACCCTGCAGACATCTAACTTTTCTAGGTGATTTTTAACTTGTTTTTTTTTTTATTTTATCTTCTAACCCTACCCCCTTCCCACTAGCATTCACTATATTAGGCATTCCTTCATCAGACTTCTTGGTAAAGACCGAAACAAAGAAGTCATTAAGCATTTCTGCCATTCCAAAGTTTCCTGTTACTGTTTCTCCCTCTTCACTGAGCACTGGGCCTACCCTGTCCTTGGTCTTCCTCTTGCTTCTAATATATTTATAGAATGTTTTCTTGTTTCCCTTTATGCTTATAGCTAGTTTGAGCTCTTTTTGTGCCTTTGCCTTTCTAATCTTGCCCCTGCATTCCTGTGTTGTTTGCCTATATTCATCCTTTGTAATTTGTCCTATTTTCCATTATTTATATGACTCCTTTTTTTTTTTTTTTTAGATCATGCAAGATCTCATGGTTAAGCCAAGGCGGTCTTTTGCCATATTTTCTATCTTTCCTACGCAGCGCAATAGCTTGCTTTTGGGCCCTTAATAATGTCCCTTTGAAAAACTGCCAACTCTCTTCAGTTGTTTTTTCCCTCAGTCTTTCCTCCCATAGGATCTTACTTACCAGCTCTCTGAGCTTACCAAAATCTGCCTTCCTGAAATCCATTGTCTCTAATTTGCTGTTCTCCCTTCTACCATACCATAGCATCACAAACTCTATGATTTCATGACCACTTTCACCCAAGCTGCCTTCTACTTTCAAATTCTCAACCAGTTTCCCCCTATTTGTTAAAATCAAATCTAGAACAGCTTCCCCTCTATTAGCTTTTTCAACCTTCTGAAATAAAAAGTTGTCTTCAATGCAGTCCAAGAATTTATTGGATAGTCTGTGCCCCGCTGTGTTAGTTTCCCAACATGTATCTGGATAGTTGAAGTCCCCTATCACCACCAAATCCTGCACTTTGGATGATTTTGTTAGTTATTTAAAAAAAGCCTCATCCACCACTTCTGCCTGGGTAGGTGGCCTGTAGTAGACCCCTAGCATGACATCACCCTTGTTTTTTACCCCTTTTAGCCTAAACCAGAGACACTCAACACGTCCGTCTCCTACGTCCATCTCCACCTCAGTCCAAGTGTGTACATTTTTAATATATAAGGCTACACCTCCTCCCTTTTTTCCTTGCCTGTCCTTCCTGAGTAAGCTGTACCCTTCCATACCAATATTCCAATCATGTGTATTATCCCACCAAGTCTCTGTGATGTCAACTATGTCATAGTTGTATTAATTTATTAGCATTTCCAGTTCTCCCTGCTTATTACCCATACTTCTTGCATTTGTATAGAGGCATTTAAGATACTGATTTGATCTTGCCTCCCAGTTCTGCCTTGTTCCTCCTTTCTCTTTGCTATTATAGCCCACACTCCCTCCCATTTCCAACCTATCTCCCAAGTCTCCATGTTCTTCACTTACCCATGGGCTTTGGTCACCTGTCACCATCGAACCTAGTTTAAAGCCCTCCTCACTAGGTTAGCCAGTCTGCCTCCAAATACAGTCTTCCCCTTCCTCAAAAGGTGAATGCCATTCCTGCTTAGCAGTCCTTCCTGGAATAGCATCCCGTGGTCGAGGAAGCCAAAGCCCTCCTGGCAACACCAACTTTGCAGCCAGGCATTCACCTCCAGGATGTACCTGTCTCTGCCTGGGCCCCTACCTTTGACAGGAAGGATTGAAGAGAATACCACCTGTGCTCCAAACTCCTTCACCTGTACTCCCAGAGCCCTGTAGTCACTCTTGATCCGCTCAGTGTCACACCTTGCAGAATCATTAGTGCCCACATGGATGAGTAGCATGGGGTAGTAGTCAGAGGGCTGGATAATCCTCAACAGTGCCTCCATAACGTCTCAGATATGGGCCCCCTACAGGCAGCCATACCTCCCGAGATGACATGTCAGGGCGACAGATGGGCGCCTCCGTCCCCCTCAGAAGAGAGTCTCCGACCACCACTACCCTACATTTCCTATTCGCAGTGGTGGCAGCAGACCTCCCAGCCTTGGGGGTACCAGGCTTCTCCTCTTCTGTTGTAGGGGATGGTTCCTTATCGCCTGTATTAAGAAGAGCATAACGGTTTCCTAGTACCACGGTGGGAGGGTTCAGAGCAGGGGTGGAGCACTGCCTGCTGCCAGAAGTAACCAGCTGCTAGTGTCCCCCCGAGCTATCTCCTCCACCAGTGATGTGTCAGCAGTCCTGTGTCCTGGGACAGCTACCTCAGCTGTCTCCACATGAACACTGTCCAGGAATTGCTTGTGGATTTGGATGCTCCTCAACCTAGCCACCTCTTGTAGCTCTCTCACCTGCTGCCTGAGAGATTCCACCAGCAGGCACCTTTCACATTGGATGGTCCCCCCAGCCTGGATATCATTAAGTGGGAATTGCAAGCCACAGTTCCTGAAAAAACACACCAGGATCTGGGTAGAGGCATCCATGCTCAGGTGTTCTGTCTGGCTACAGGCACAGGTGGAGGAGACAGAAGCAGTGCTGGCACAGGTGTTGCTGGTCTTCCTGACCATTGTAGGCCTCCCTCTTTCAAACTCCCTCTTAAACTCCCCTGTCTGCAGCCTCCTGTCCACTTCACTCCCCTGGTTGCTCTGCCTCTGGCTTTGAAAGCCTGCTCACCTAGAAGGTTTTATTCCTTTACTGGTTTATTAAACATCATAAGCTTAAAGAAAGCAGACAAAGCGTTTGCTGTGGTTCATGTATGCTGTTTCTCAGATTAGCAGATCTCTGACTTCACTGGAAACCCAAGATCAATGGGTTTGGTAAACTGACACCTTGCTTCATCATTGGATATGTGGGGGGGCAAGCAACAGACCCTGATGGGTGAATTCAAAGGGAAATCTGCGAGTTTCATCTTGGCAAGCTTCCATTTCATCCATGAGTTATTGCTGAGCTGGTCCGAGACAACTGGCGGTGCCTTTTCCACTACAGTCGTCATCCTCCTTTGCAGCCATTGAGAGGTGATCCTGCTTCATCCAACTGCTTTGCCACTGAGGTTTTATCCTGGGTTGTCCAGTTAGAAAAAGAGCTCTTTCTATCAGCTCAATGCTGAATTTCAAAGGGGGATCTGAGAAATCAAAAAAGCAATGGTGGGAGGACAAAGCTAAAGAAATCCAAACAGTTGCTGATGGGTATGATATGAAAATCTTTTCTCATGAGAAAAAGACCTATGTGACCCTTACACCACTGTGATCTGAAGATGGTAGTACCCTTCTTAAAGATAATGAACCCACAAAAAGAGAATTGGAAGGAGCACTACCAAAAGTTTCTAAACTGAGAATCAACAGTGACTGATTACCCCATCAACTCTATCCCTCAGCAATCTGGGAAACTTGCCAACCCACCAACACTCGAGGAGATCAGCAAAGCAATTAAATGAAGAACACTAAAGCACCAGGTCATGATGGCATGCCAGTGGAAGTACTAAAAGGAGAGGGAGAAACAATGACTAACAAGCTTTATTTGCTGCTCCTCAAAATCTGGTGCACTAAGGAAATCCCCACTGACTTATACAACTTTGTCACCATCTTCAGAAAGGGAGATGGGACTGACTTTGACAACTATTGAGGTATTGCCCTTCTTTCCATTGCTAGGAAGATTCTTGCTAGAATTTTATTGAGTTACCTGCTCTCCTCTGCAGTGGAAATACTTCCAAATTCCCAGTGAGGCTTCAGACATTCACCAGGCACCACCAACATGATTTTTGCAGCCAGCCAGATCCAGGAAAAACATCAAGAACATCAGGTGCTATATAAGGGCTTTATTAATTTGAAGGAAGCCTTCCACTCTGTCAACTATGAGACTCTGTGGAAAATCATGTCAAAGTTTGGATGCCCAAGCAAATTTATTACCATGATTAAACTCCCCCACAACCAGATGATTGCCTATGACCTGTGCAGTGGCTCTACCTCCAAGCCCTGGGTCATCCGAACTGGCATAAAACAAGGCTGTGCACTGGAACCCATATTTTCTCCATTTTCTTAACAGCTATGAAATCATTAACCCATGATAGCCTATCACAGGGCATTCACATCCAATATCAGACTGACGCAAACCTCTTTAACCTTTCTCATCTCAGTGCCAGAACTAAAATAATATAGGAAACAATAATCAAACTCCAGTATGTAGATGTGTGTGCTCTAGGTGCACACTCAAAGGAGGATCTACAAACGCCTTCGTTGCTTCTCTGAAGCTTACAAAAGCCTAAGGCTAACTCAGAACATTGGCAGAACAAAAGTTTTCCACCAGCCAGCTCCTCGGTCAATCATCAGACCTAGAAGGAAGAGCTAAATGGACAGAAAATACTCTGCCAGACTGAAGACACAGATGTCAGGATTCAGCACAGACTCTGCTGAGCCGGCCTTGCCTTTGACAGCCTGTCTTGCCGGGTGTTCAACAATCACATGAAAACACAATCTTGAATTTTAGTTTATAAAGCAGTGGTAAGTCCAACTCTCTTCTACAGCTGTAAGACTTGGGTACCAAAAAACGCCTAAAAACCTGGAACGCCAGCATCAACAATTTCTTCGGAAGCTCCTCAATATAAAGTGGAAGGATAACCACACTAATGTCAATATCCTCACAGAGGCCAACATCTTCAGTGTTGAGGCCCTGATTAGCCAGCATCAGCTGAGGTGAAGTGAACACTCTGTGCACATGCTGGATGTATGCTTACAAAACAATTGCTGTATGTCCAACTCACCAAAGGAGAAAGGAAACAAGGAAGCCAAAAGAAATGCTTTAAAGACACCTGTAAGATGAACATCAATGTGGCATTGACACCACTCACTGGGAGACAGTAGCCTAAGTCAGGGATAACTGGCAAAGACTTGTCAGAGAGGGAACATCTTCTTTTGAGAAAAATCACCTTGCCACAGAAAACTGCCATAAAAGAATGGACAGATAACTCTCATGCAGCAATCATGACCCCAACCCTGACTTCCAACATCACTGTAATGTCTGTCAATGAGCCTTTGACTCAAGGATCAGACTCCTCAGTCACCAAAGGACCCATAAAAATAAAAACTGTGACAGAGAGAATCCTCAGTGTTGAGAGATCGCCAACAATTGCTGTGCAGGAGCAAGTGGGTCCATCGTTTGATTAACACACGTATTTCCTGAGTATGAGCCATCTGGGAGGTTAAGAGAAGTATATGTGTAGACATGTAACCATGTATATTTTCTTTTGTAATCTCTTCTTTTTCCATTTTATTTCTGACTGAGATAGAATTTGGTTCCATACTGGTGGCCCACTGCTCTGAGCAGGTGAGGTCAAACATTATTAGAAAAAAATATATAGCCACAGTACTGCAAAAGTACGGCTGTGCTGGCAGCTTGTGATGTTGTAATTACAACATATTTGTTCCCAAATGTTTACATAATACAGGGTGTCAGGCGAGACCAAGACTTTATCAGCTTGCCAACACTGAAAACATATCCACTGTAGAATACGTGAGTCCAGCTTCCTAAACAATACATTTTCAAAAAGCAACAATAGAGCTATATTTATCATCGTCATGTCAAGAATCCGTGACTTTGTTCCCAGTGCATCTTGTGATATACTTAAACACAATCTGTGCACGGTAAGCCCCAACAAAAGACAGGAGAAATGATGCCAAAGCCGCACAAGAATCTCAGATCCTGTTTACGAAGAAAAAGTACCTTTTTCTGACAACAGATGTCAGCAGTGTCTGCAGCTGATCCATTGCTGACCCTGGCTTAACAAAATGCATAAACAAGAACAAATGCTGTTCAGCACCATTTTCAGTAATTGCAATTTGTGCTTGTCTACATGTGTTTAAGCCATGGTCAAAACCATTCCAGCTGCAACCACTGCTGATACCTATTGTTAGGAATATATACTTTTCTCCTATAGCCAGCACCTGAGGCTCACCTATGTCTAAACCATTTTAGCTATTTGTTGATAAACACTCTGATTTTGAACATTTTTTTAAAAAACTGAAAACACAAGTTTTTTTCCCCACAGTCAACTGTAAAAAACTGAAAGTCACGTAGATATTTACATACATTTACACCATGACATCAGTCTTTATAATCCTAGTCTCTTCCAAAGAAGGTTGCCATTCAGTTTTAGACCCTATGCCCTGAGTGCTTTCTGGGGTAAATTTTTCAAAAACGCCTAATTGAATTAGAAACCTAAGTCCCAAAAGTGATTTAGGCACTTAGTTGTATAAGTCTCATGGAAAGTTAATGGGAATTAGGCTCCTACATTACTTTTGAAAATGGGACTTAGGAGTCCAAGTTGGATGCTTTTGAAAATTGTACCTAGAGTCTGTGGGAGTTCACTGAAAAGTTTGAAAGAAGAAGAAAGAGCATCTAAATAACAAACTTGGGAGAAATCTGCATGCCTGCCAATATCTGTTACAAACCTTTGTAACCAGATAGGTAACACAAATTTGGCCAACAAGGACAAAGCAGTAGTCAAGGAGTTTATGACTCTGTGTAGTTATGTTAGTTGATGGTCTAAGGGTATGGATGACAGGTTGTAAAGTGAATCTCTGTCCTCACATATTTATGCTCCTCTGAACATTTACTTTCTTCAAGTAATAAAATCCACAAATCCATTACAATTGCTATTTCTGCCTGCTTGCAGTTTGAGGGCAGAACCAGACAGCGGTTGAGTGTCCCACCATCTCCTCAAGTTCCCGGTGAGATAATTTCCACAGTCAGGATAATTCAAACCTACCCTCTTAAATCACAGAATATGAATATATTTAGGAAAGGAACCAACAACTTCTGCTGCACAGCATGGTGGGGGCTATATATACACGACATATCCACAGCTAGAATCAGCATGTCTATGGCATGGCCTTTGTGCACTAAAGTGCAATACTGCACTTGGGGCAGGGAAGGGTTTTTGAAGTTACTGCACTACACAAAGGTGGAAAGAGACACAACTGTAGAGGATTATCCATCATGGTGCACACGGGTGGTGGGTATAACAGTCCAGCGGAAGCTCTGACTCCCCTGGTGCTGCCACAGTCGCCATACCCCCAGGAGAAGACAGGACTCCAGGCAGATTACTGATGACCCCAGGAAGTTGAGTAGCAAATGCCCTCTCCTTAGCTTTCCCAGAATATGCATGGCGCATATCAAAAGCATCCTCAAAGGCGTTTTTCCATGCATAAGAGGAGGAAGCAAAATTGGGCTCAGAACTTGCTCTGAAAATATTTAAACTGGCTCGTGATCTCCCTGTCCTCGAAGAGGTTAGACTTATTTATCAGCCTTCCCCCTTACAAGCCCCTTTTAGGTCTCTCAGTAAGGTAATACAAGTGGCAACAAGAAGAGACAGCTTGGCCTGAAGGCTCCTTACTACACTCTCTGGCATAGGCAGCATCCAGATTGCAGCCCGTGCCCTCCATCTGTGACCCACAGGGAAGCTGAGGTGAGGTGGATGAGCTCTGCAGTCAGAGACGTGGCTGTGACTGTGAGCTAGTGGGATCTAGGTGGTCCACTGTCCTGTTTCACTCCCCTCAAGTAAACTGCGGATGGGGCTACTTGCTTCATTTCTCTTCCAGTCCCGCCTGTCTCCTTTTCTTCCTCATGCCCCCACCCAGCCTGGGCTGTGAGGGAAAGTGTAGAGTTGGCCTAGTTCCCCAGTGAGACACGTAATAAAGGCCCTTTTTTTTTGGCTTCTGGCTTTGGTCAGTCCAGCTTACTCCTTAATGCCTGAGGGGGCACCAGCTGCAACAAATGTCTCAGAAGGAGAACTGGAGCTGAGGGAAAAATCTCCCTAAACTGCAATGCAACCCTGGGACACGGCTGGGAATTAGACAGAAACTGCTGCATCCAACTCTTGTTCTAAAATATCATAATAAAGATTGGATGAAAAATGCAGCATCAGAAGGTCTGGCTGAGGCGCCAGTCATGGTAGAAGCAGAAAAAATACTTTCTGACTTTTGATTTTTTGCCCATCCCTCATCCCTCCCCCCCCCCGCGTGGGTGATAATTAGTGTTGTCCACTCTCCGAGATGTATTAAGATGATTTTGACCCCTGCTGTCTCACCGTGGTGATGGGAAATGGAGCACCCCCACCCTAGCCCACTCTGCATTGCTCCCCCTGAAAGCAGGCTGGGGTGGGGGTGGGGGTGCTCTGCTTCCCACCACTGTGGTGAAATGGAGTGATCTGACTAGGAGATGGCAGCAGAGCAGAGCAGGTGAGGGCTGGTCGCTCTGCTTCCTGGGGACAGCGACCCCTGCTGCTCCCTGTGCCAGCCCTCCTCCCTGCCACTTATCCCCCAGGTCCTGTTGCTCAGGAGTGGGGGCTTTGGGGAAGGGGTGCAATGGAGGTGGAAGGAGCAGAGCAGGGGGTTACCCTGGGCCCCGCACCTGGCATAGGGCAGCCTGACCTGGGCCCTGCACCCGCTAAGGATGGTTCTGATCCCGTGCCTGAGATGGAGACTGCGGCAAGGTCCCCACTCCCCCTTCACAGTCTGGTTTTTGGCAACACATTTCCTTTCAGTTGGACAGTCCATTCATCTTCTGCTGCAATGGCGTCCACAGCGCCTGTGACAAATGCATCTGAGCCAATTATGCTGACATCATTCTCTTCTTACACGTCTGTGATGCTTGCAAACTGCTGTAATCCATTACCTCTCTCACATCTTTTCCCACAGATCTGGCACTGTCCTGGCGTGTGTTGGGTTTCACAGCGTGTGCAGCTTCTTGTTTGACTCTGAGTTTGAGCTCTGAGAACCTTTCTGTCTCAGGTCTCTTTTCTAGTAGAATTTTAGATTCTTGGTGACATCTACAGTGTCAAAGACAGCCTACTGCAGAGACTCAGGGCGGCTGTTCTTGGGGGGTCACTCTTCCCACCTGGCACTTCAGGCCTCGGTGTGCTACAGCCATACTGTCTAGCTGCCCAGCACACCAGGATTGGAGGTGCAACAGCTGAGCCGTTCAGCACACCAGGGCTGGGGGTGATGCAGTGGCAGTGCTCTGTGCTCCTGCGGGGGAGAAGGGACAACTGGGAGGAGGGAAGGGAGGAGCGGGACCTTGAGCACAAGGGGAGAGGCCGAGGGCTAATCTCTCCTAATGGTCGTGACTGGCTGCCCATGCATTCTGGACTAGTTTACTCCCACTACTTGACAAATTCTAACCGTCTTGTCAAAGATTCTCTCAATAGTCTTGGTATGAGGGCTGTTTTTTTCCTTTTAGATTCTTGTCACAATCTAGTCTCTTATGAAGGACTCAGCAACCAAAACTGCAAGGTTGTTTCTTCATCTTTACATCAGCCCCAAATTCCTCTATTAAAACTTAAAAAACAACAATGGTCCTGTAGAACCTTCGCCCTGGTCTACAGTAGGGAGTTATTTTGAAATAACAAGTGGAACAGCCACACTATCAAGCCTGTTATTTTGAAATAACAGGATGGTTATTTCAAAATAATAACTCCTACTTGTCATGAGGAATAATGTTTATTTTGAAATAGTGTTAGTGTGGCTGCTCAGTTGCTGCTATTGCAAAATAACTGGCCTCCAGAGGCCTCTCGCAGCTGCACTTGTGGCCGTTCTGGCCAGACACCTGACAACTCCACTGCTCCCCTTCTCCTGCAGAGTTTAAAGCTGCAGGCAGAAAGCAAAGGACTTGTGGCACCAGGACAGCCCTGATAGCCCCGTGCCACACAATGCACTTTGTGGGAGCCAGGGTGGACCTCAGCACTCCTTCCACATCCCCCACGGCTGCTGGCACTCTCACATGGCTGCCAGCACTCTGATGCCCCTGGCCAGGGATGCAAGAGGGCACCATCCTGGACTGGTGTGGCGATCATGGATCTCATTGAAGTCTGAGGGGAGGAGATCAACATCCAGGCTCTCTGCACCAGAGGGAGGAATGCCGATGTGTACGGCTGGATGGCTGCCAGCCTGGAGGACAAAGGGAACACTAGGACCCTGGACCAGGTCTGCATGAAGATAAAAGAACTGTGGCAGTCCTACACAAAGGCCAGGGAGCAAAGTTCTTGCTCTGGGACAGCACCACACACCTGTCACTTCTATGAGCAGCTGGATGCCTTCCTGGAAGCGGGGCCAGTCACCTTCCCCCTCGTTGAATAAGGCCAGGACACACCTGGCATCAGCCTCCATGAGGGCAAGGTTGTGGAGAACAAGCAGGAGAAGGAGGAGCAGGCCAACCAGGACACCATTCCCTCCAGCCAGGAGCTGATCCTCAGCCTGGAGCCACCTCCCCACTAGGATGTCTCCCAGGGCTTGGACAATCCTGGGGAAGGCACTTCAGATGAGTTCCATCACTTTCCCTATACACATGCAGGGGCAGGTGATGGGCTGCGAGGGGCAGTGCACTCCTTGCTCAAGCTTCTCAGCCTGGGGGTCGCACAACAGCCTGTGCACATGGGTGCACATGGAGCACCAGTCTGGAGCACTCAGCTCCATGATCTTGTCACACAGGAACCCCTCACTCCTTCTCACAAGGTTCCTGGACAGGCTTGCCTTATTCTGGCCTCTGTGGTGGGACACCTTCCCATAACAAGCCACCACTAGGGAGGCAGGGGTCATGGAAACACACAGAAGTGCTGCACATGCCACAGGTTCATGCCCGTACTCAGATAGTATCCACTCCGCAGTGATGTGGAGGAGACTAATCCCCTGAATGGGAAACTGCTGGGGGGATGAAGAAGAGGGGACCCCACTAGCACTCTATCTGGCAAGTGGCCTCTGCTGCTCACATACACCTCCCTCTCCTCCAGCGGGAAGGGATAGAAGTTCTCTCCCTGTGTGATGCTGCCAGTGCCAGACTTGGTGTGTGCAGGACACAGAAGGAAGCTGAGTCGCCCCATCCCACCACCACTCGCAGGCTCCTGGCCTGATCAGTACCTTCCCATGCCTGCTTGTCCCTGGAATGTGGGGGTAGTGATGCTCCCCTGGGTTGTTTGTGCCCTTGCAGGAAAGTGCCCATTGTGTAGACAACAGCTGGCCTTGCTTGAAGCAACTCCCCATCATCTGAACCTTTGGTGTCAACTCAGAGATTAGGACTGGGCTTCATGCACAGTGTCTCCTGGGATGACTGCCCTTCTCACTTTCTTCACAGCTGGGCCAACTGTAAGCACTGTGCATCCTTCACCTCTGACACCATCTTCCCAACTCCATGAGATCCAATGCAGAAAGAACACCAGGGAAGACCTGCGGCAGGACCAGATAGCCTGCCTCCAGCCCCTCATCCAGGGTTTGATGAGAAGCACCGGGAGTGGGTCACTGACTGCAAGTAGTGCCAGGCTGACTGGGAGCAGTGGAAGACCATATGGGAGAAGCTGTTACACCAGCATGAAGCCATGTGCTCCTCCATAACATCTGTCATGGAATGCATGACTGTGTATATGGTGTGGGCCACCAGCTACCTACCTGCCCCCGCTTGCCCCCCACACACGCCCTGGCTTCTCCTCACATCACCAGGGGCTGCCAGGGCCTTTGAACACGCCAGTGGGACCTTCTGGGCAGCCGAAGCCTCACAAGGTACCAGAGGCAGGTGCCACTCCCAGACCCATCCCTGAGCCCCCTTTCCACCTCCTCCCCCTTCCCCCATTCCAGGTTCTTTCCCCCCAGTCCCTCCCCTGTTGTACATCCTCCACATAAAACATCAGAGTTCTTTGCTCAAACAAAAAATACTTTTTTATTTGCTCTGGAGGGAGGGAAGAAGGCAGGAAGGGCAGGGGAAAGGAAGGGTGGGGGAGGAAAGGCACACAGAGGCAATGCAAGGACCCCTTGTGGAGAGGCCTGGGGGAGAGTCTCACAGGTGCCCTTGGTTGAAACTCTCCCTCAAGGCCTCCTGGATGAGCACAGGCCCCTGATGTGCTCTCCTGATGGCACTGGTGTTCGCCTGCTCATATACCCTGGCCAGACACACAGCCTCTGCTCCTACCCTGGAAGGAAAGTCTTCCCCTTGCTCTCCCTTTTACCTGCTCCATTCTTCCACTCGGGTAATTTTCTTTAATTCTATTTACACCTGGTACCATGTGGTGTTCAGTAATCGCTTTGGGAGTAAGGTACTTGAAAGAGATCTCTTTATTCAGTGATGCAGTTCTAACTGCCTCTGCTCAAAGAACATGGGATTCTTCAGCACCCCTCCCTCTGACTTCCAGTCTGGGAAACTAAACAATTTAATGATACAGTTTCCAATAGTACATGCATCATTGACTTCTTTGGATTTACACTGCTGTAAATAAAAGCAGAATTAAGCTTTCCATGTGCAAAGCCAAATTATCTTCTCAGGTGCAGCAGTGTAAACCCATTGTTGTCTCTGGGGTTGCCCTGCCATAGTAAAGGCGATTTTTGTCTGTAATGTTTTTAAAATCTGCTAAAAAGTGTTCTCTACCCCCACCACACTTAAGTGCTGTTAGGGAAACACTGAAGGACTTTGTTTACTGCCTGAAGATGGAACTCCTCATGAAATTCAAGGAAAGCCCTCAGAGGTGCAAATGATTAAACATAAAAACCTAGCAGTTCATTAAGGATTTCAGAATACACTTCTGAAATAAGTATGTCAGTAAAAAACAAAACAAAACAAAAAAACCTCACCTATCCAGCAGAATCATAGAAGTAGAGGAGCTCTAAGGTTAAAACCAAGTAACATATGTGAAAACAAAAGATAATATTTTTAAATAAATAAGTGAAAATTAATTCCAGTACCTTGAAAAGAAGAAATATTTTAATTATCTGGAGACAACTAAAGCATGTTAAGAAAGACAAATGATCATACATGCTCAAAGAATTTTTTTCTCGTTCACTTTCCAATGTAGTGACTTCCCTTTTTTCAAGCTATCTTAGTGTTGTTTGTTTAATATTGTAGGAGTGCTGGGTATTATGCTGACAAATACAAGAAGACAAGATCTCTGCCCCAAAGAGCTTTCAATTTTTTATTTACATTGTATTTATGTATAGTTAAAAACTAAGCAAGTCCAGGAGACTATGTAGTAATTTAATTTGCGTAATATGTATGTGAGAGAAGGAATATGTTTCTCCCATTCTACCCAAAAGTGATGTCAACTGTTAGGATCTCGATATACGTACTTGTTGTGAAGGTGCCACTAATAAATAAAGAAATCCAAACAAGGGATAAAACCTACATAACTAGAACAAGTGCAACAACTGAAATAAACACTGCCTATAGGACTCAACACTTTCCACTGTTATTCCAGATATAGTGATGCTTTTGATTAAACTTGACTCTATATGTGCTTAGACATCTTCTTGAAGATTTTGCAGGAGAGATATCTAGGTGAAGTTGCATTTAGGAACTCTATTACTTTTTCCTGAGTTAGGGCTGAAACCAGCCCCACATTTGCATCTGTGGGTGGCTTACAGAGGTTCTGTCAAGTGCTTCCCACCTTGCCTCAGATCTTGTAGCAACTCTTCTAGGTGGTCGTGGAGCTGATTGTAGGAAGCAACCTCACAGGGAATTAACAGGATAGTTATTACCAAAAGTGTTCGGTTGCAATTTTTTTAAACACAGTGCTCCTTCAGTGTTCTAAAACCACAACTCTTGGAAACGTTCTGGAGCCAGCCAGAGTTGGACTGGAAGGAAGCACAGTATAAAAGGGCCTGCTGGATCCCTCAGAGTAGCAGGATTTGGGAGGAAAATGCAGTTTTCACATGAAATTAGTTAGAAAATGATTGAAAATTAGACAAAAAATGCTTGAGGCATTATCTTTGCAATGCAAGGGGCAAGCACCTGGACTGGATGGATATTCAGCTGGATTCCATGAGACATCTCTGCAAAGGCCAATTATTCTACAGGCTGATAGTCAATGAATATTTTTAAGTGTAATTTATAATGTTGAACTATAGTACGTAGATTTGGGGGAGGAGGGAAGAGGGAAGAAACTGATGGCCATTTCGTACAAGGTGCTGAGCTGTCCAACATCAATTCCCTTTGAAGTCATTTGGAATCCAGGTAGCTGAGCACATTGCAAAGGGTGTTCTGCACTTCTCAGTATCAAGCCCCCACTGCAGAAAAACCTGTCAGTCTATCTCCTTGCTCATCACATGGGCTGTAAGCTGTGAGCAAAAAATGCTTAGTAAAGAGACTGGAGATATTTTTCTTGGAACAATACATGTGACTCAAGAGTCATACATCAAAACAGACATTGCATTGTAATAGCAATGCAAGATTAATAAGTCTCAAAACATGCCAGAAAGGGAATAAAAAAATGGCCATCCACCAGATGGGAGGGGGAAAAATGCATTTAACAAAATAGGCCAGGATTAGTCTGTGCACACTGCACTGATTTGGACATTTCTTTTCAGAGAGACATTTTGGGCTTTATACAGCCCCATAATATGTGCAAACTACATGGCTCTGGTGTTAAGCAAAGATGCTTCCTCAGGGAGGATTGTTGGAAGTATCGCCACCTCTTTCTTTCCTGTGGGTTAAACTGGAACAGCTTCACTTTATTTCTGGGGACCTCCAAAAGGACCCACTCAACAGAAACTCTCAAAGGGGAAGGGGATGAGGCAAATTAACTCGTTACCAGCATGTCTTGGCCTTGCCTTCTCTTCAGTTAGAACTTTCAGTTTCTGGATGGATTTTTGACCAGTGGCCTGCAGTTTGGGTTCCACTGATGGGAAAAAACAAGCCTGCTATGTTTAAATATAGAAGTTTGTGACATCACTAACAACATCGTCTTACAGTCTTTCCCCTTATGTCATGGTATAGCTACAAATCAATGGAAGCAGAGTAGGCCATTTCCAACTTGCCCCATTCTCTGAGAGAGAATTTAAGCTACAGGCTTCAGCCCAGTGGTGTAGGCAGACTGGAACACTAAGGTGGATCCCAGTTTAGGTTGGGTGGGCAATGACAGGAGGGCAGGGGCATGAGAAATCAGGGCCACTGCTCCTCCCTCTAGCCCCTGGGGGGCAATAGATGCTCTGGCCAGGGGCCCTGGAAAAATAGGGCGGACTGAAGGAAAGTGCACCGCCACCTGCACCGCCCCCCGCCCAGTGCTCCTGCCAGGGAGTGAGATCAGGGCGCTGGGGCTTGCCCAGCTACAGCACTCCAACTGGAGAATGGAGGTTGGGCTGCGGGGACTTTCCCTACTCTGCCCTCCCAGCACTCCTGCTGGGGAGCGGGGTCAGGGCAAAGGGGCTTGTCCCATTCCAGTGCTCCAGCTGGGGAGTGGAGGTTGGGAGCTTGCAAGGCCCCATGTCCCAGTCCCACTCCCCAGAAAGAGTGCCAGGTGGAGCAGGCCAAATCCCTGACCCAGCTTCCCGGCTGAAGCACTGGACAGGCAGAGTTGTGTACCCTGACCCCAGACCGTGGTAGAAGCGCTGGATATTTGGAGCAGGGAAAGCCCCAATCCTGTTCCCTGGCAAGAGTGCCAGACAGGCTGAGCAAGGCAAGCGCTGGGGCAGGAGCAGAGCTGGGGCGGGGGTGGGGCTGGGCGGTAAGTGGTGGGACACAGCTCACTCATGCCCACCTGTGGCTACACCCCTGCTTTCGCCATAGCTATCAGGCAAAATTAAACCAGGTTAGTTTCTGAAAGGAAGAGAAAGGCAAATGTAAAGAAACAACAAACCATCAGACACCTGTTTCAGAATGATAGAACTTGTTTATAATGTTATATCTACCCTCCTCCCCAAAGGAGGCTAAAGGCATTATATTTATCCTCCTTCTTTTAATGGTTAGAATGAGAATGATCCTCTTCAGTAACTTGGGGCCTCACAGCCCCCAAACCTATGATTCACCCTTCGGTCTGATCTAGAGCCCTCTCTATCCTTTCTACAGTGACATGTGCCCACTCCCCAGCCTTCTCCTAATCAATCCCAACACCCTCTGAAGTGATTTATGCATGCTCCCGTGAAGGCAGCATGCTTCATGTTCCTTGCTGTCTGTGTTAGCTGGACGTCTGCCTAAAGCTGCTCTGGGCTTCATGGCAGTTTCTTGCTCCCAGTCATACCTGCTGAAGTGAGCTGCCTAATTTTCTAGCTGATTGACAGGTGGCTGTTCCTGGCAGAGGGAGACAGGGCTGGTTCAGACCCATCTCATCCAGGCCTGCCTTCCACCATTCACTGACACTTTCTTCCTTGGCACAGTGTCGCCTTGTGGCTTAGGCTAATACCAGTAATTAGGCTGGGAAATTGCCAGACATTTTCCTCATGCAAGAACCAACATTTTCACATCTGGGTTCCCGCTGTCTGGCTATTTAGGTACCTAAATAAAAATGGCCTGATTTTCAAAGGTGCTGAGCACTTCTAGCCTCTTTGGCTTTCATAAGATTCATGAGTGCTCTGTTACTCTAAAATTCAGGCTACTTTTATTTAAGCACCTAAATCTAGATTTGGAAACCTAACTGTACACACTGGTTGATTTTCATTATAAAAGCCTACAGTTAAAATTATAGATAGGCACCTAGCAGGGTTAGTGGCATGATTTTCAAAAGTGCTAAGTAATGGAAGGTTGCAGGTGCAGAACATTTGAAAACCAGGCCACTTACTTAGGCTCCTAAATTTACATTTATTAAGCTTCTATTTTTTTTTCATCTTGGCCTATAACCTCTAATTATAAAATCATCTGGGATAGCAGCAGAAACATTGTCAATATTAAATAGAAGTTACAGAGCCCACTTTGCAAATTGGAACTTTAGATGGGTCACCGAATGCATAAAATATCTAGACACAGCAGTAACTAAGAACTTAAAGATCTAGTATCATTAAACTTTTATCCTCTATCAAATTCCATTTAGTTAGAGATAATCAACTAAAACTTAGCGTGTGGGCAAAGTCAGCTCAGTAAAAATGATTATCATGCCCAGTCTATTAATATACAGTACATATGTGTGATCTCTTTAAACTCTTTACAAAATTAAATAAGGTTTCCTAAGGGAAAGAGGAAACAAATCAATAGTTTCCTATCAAAACACAATTCTCTCAATTAATGAAATGAAACTGTTGAAGTTGAAAATAGCACATTTCAGGCAGGCATTTCTAAAAGCCAGTTAAACTGCCCTCCTGCAGCTGACAACACTGAAACTGGACTCAGGCACTTCCACCTCGCAGATGTTTACTTCCATATTTAATACTTTGCACTTCAATAGAAGCTTTCATCTAGGAACCTCAAAGCACTTTACAAACACTAATACTATTAAACCTCAGAAGCCCTCTGAAGTCTTATACCTTTTCTAATGACAGGGAGATTGAGGCAAAGGACAGTTAACTGACTTGCCCACTGCTTACAGCATAGATGCTAGAATGAGGGATGCTGCTGCACTCTCCAGCTTGAAGTAGTTTCCATCATACACAGGGTTTATAGTTTGGTTCAATGGATCTCAGCACCATACAAATTGTTCCAACATCACTGGCTCAACACAGCAAATGCTTAGTGGATCTGGAAGTAGAACCCAGGTCTTCTGACTCCCAGTTCTATGCTTTAACCACTAGCCAAAGCTTCCTCTTTATGATTAAGTCTAGTCACCTTTCTAACTGAGCTGACAAAGAGCAGCAATTCCAATGGTGATAATAATTCAGAAAAGTGAGGAGGTGGGTCTGCATAATGGCAAAGGATAAAATTCTATGGCTGTGTTGTACACAAGTTAGGCTACCACCACTACAGATATCTCTTATATACGCCACTCTTACTTGTGCATTAAAGAGACTAAGCAGATTAGTAGGTGGTTGGGAGATTAGCACACACTTCTCCCATTGCTACCTCTGTTCTGAACTCTGACTCCAACACTTCTGGAGAGAGGGAAGAACAGGGGAGGCTGAGGCAGCCAGAGGAGTCTCCCAGTTCCTCTCCACAGAGGCACTAACTAGCACAAAGCACATGCCTTGGCCAGAATTGCAAAACTCCAGGTGGGTCTGGTCAAAACGGGACTGCTGACAAATGTGAAGATCTGTAATTTACATATGTGTGTGTAAGTGCTATCCTACTGTAGGTGTAACTGCTGACACATTAACATGATGCTTAAATATAACAAGAGATAGCTAGCCTGTGTGTGTGCTGAGCATGTGTATGTTGTTGAGGCAGGCAATTTTGGCAATGGCTGTCAGGCTTATACAAAAGTGACCTATTCTTGGATGGACTCTTTTAGGCTTGGTCTACACTAGGATTTCACACCAAATTTAGCTGCCTATGGTTGAATTTCTAAGTGATGTGTCCACACTATCAAGACTGTCGTGTTGCCCTTAGGGGCCACTGATATCAATTTCTGTACTCCTGCTTTTCTCCAGGACTAAAGTTATCCCTAACCATGCAGGGTCGAAGTCACACTTGTGTAGGTGCAGCATTGCCAGAAAATCAATGATATTAGACTCCAGGAGGCCTCCCACTGCTCTGCTCCGACCACTCTGGCCACAACCTCCACCTCAACTGCTCTCCCATTGAGCTCAAAAAGGCCCGGGAACTGTAGAATGGCCTGTCCCATATGGCCAGCGTTTTGAGCCCATTGCGAGTAAGCAGCACACCACAGGTCACATGAGTTCTTCGACAATCCATCTGACACCACAGCAATGGCGAGTGCTTCTGCTCTCACAGCCTCCCCTTCCTAGGGGTGCAAAAGAGCAGAAGAGCACCAGCCTGGATGGCCAGGAGATCTTTGACCTCATTGAGGTGTGGGGGGTTGAAACCATCTTCAGTGAGCTCAGAACCAGAAAAAGGGATGTCGAGCTCTATGTCAGGATTGCAAGCTGCCTCAGGGTGAAAGGATATTCCAGGTCTGTCCAGCAGTGCAGGGTGAAAAATCAAGGAGCTCAGGCAGTCCTATCACAAGGTGTGGCAAGCTTCCATAGGGCAATGGTGACGTGCTTCTGCAGAGTCAGAGCAGGTCTCATGTGGGTATCCTGCGCCTCAGGTCAGGGACAAGCCATTCGCAGCGTTCCAGGAATGTGGCCTTGCACATGTGGAAGTTCTGCAGCCACAGCTGATCATCCCATCCCTGCATGACAATATGGTCTTACCAGTCTGAGCTCGTTCCCTGATGCCAGAGCCGGCATTGCACTGTCTCCAGGGGTATGACTGCTGGCTGCGATAGCACGAGAGCCAGGGCTTGCCTGAGCAGGGCCTCGGTGTCATGCTGAGGTTCGTCCTCCTCTTCCTCCTCTTCCAGGTGGGAACAACATGTGGGCACTCTCAAAGTACAGCACCATGAGAGACATGAGCATGGCAATGCTTTCCCGTATTCCGGGCTCCATGCTCACTGTGCTCTGGCATCCACGTGGGCAGCCAGGGCACCAAAAGGCGCGAGCACAGTGCATCCCCTTCATGTCACACGATGTGGGAGGGAGTAGGGGAGTGCCTTATGAGATGCAGCTGACATGAGCCCCTGTAACCATCTGCTGCCAAGTTTTGGACCCAGTGGACACTGGAAGCATAGCCCGGACTGCCAAGCTACCCACGGTGCCTTGCCTTCTGAGTCACCAGTGGGCTCCGTAAATGTGGACACGCTACTTCGGACAACATTAGATTCTTGCCCATATTGAGCTTCTGGGTGAAAAGTGGATGCGCCAGGCCTGTTCACTTTCAAAAAGTGAGAGGACACTGGCCCGCTGCCATCCCGTTACAGCACCCTTCCTGCCTCAATAGATTCTGTATACATCTGCCACTCTCAGGCTCTCTAAGCAGAAGCAACTGCAGTTACTGCTGATCAAATTAGCCATGTTAACTCTTTGGCTGTCTCTGTCCTCATTAAGCTAATGAGATGATTTAAGAGTGTGAATGTCTGTGCGAGAGAGCTTTCCTAGGTCTGTACCACTACAAGTAACTGTGAATAAGAGAGACTGTGACTCTCATGTGTTGTTTATCTACTAGAGTATTTTTTGTTCTTTCTCCAGAAAAAGCAGTTGAAGGAGAAACAATATTTTCTCATTTTTTCACTGCTGGAAAAGTGTAGGCACATGTGTAACTTCATTTCTTTACCAAAGAGAAAGGATATATATATATATATATATATATATGGAGAGAGAGAGAGAGTTATATATTGAGTATAGAGAGTTATATAATTATAGAGTTATATATATATAGTTATAATTGCTGTGGAAATGTTAAATAGTGGAAAAGATGTCTCACTGGGCGTGTGTGTGTGTGTAAACTCATTTAGCTGATTTACTGGACTGAAAGCTTATAGTCATGTAAATCCAGGCTAACTCCAGTGGGTTTATTCTGAATTTACACTGGTGAAACTTCTTGTGGGAGGATAGCAATATGAATGCATCATAAAAATGATGCTTTAATATTTTCAGGCTGCTGAGTATATTTTGTTTTTATTAGCAGGGCTGTCATATGCAAGGTTTTCCCTTTCATGTAGGCCTCCAATTTATGTCTCATTGTCTTGTTATCAGGGAACAGTCTCAGAAATACAATGCAGAATTAGAGAAATCTGAAGAACAGAAATGTGCAAACTTACTATATATTTAAAAAGCAAATCTGGTCCTTCATAATAATAGTTAGGATTTGAACATAAGAACGGCCGTACCGGGTCAGACCAAAGGTCCATCTAGCCCAGTATCCTGTCTGCCGACAGTGGCCAGCACCAGGTGCCCCAGCGGGGGTGGACCGAAGACAATGATCAAGCGATTTGTCTCCTGCCATCCCTTTCCAGCCTCTGTCAAACAGAGGCCAAGGACACCATTTTATCCCCTGGCTAATAGCCTTTATGGACCTAACCTCCATGAAATTATCTAGCTTCTCTTTAAACTCTGTTATATTCCTAGCCTTCACAGCCTCCTCTGGCAAGGAGTTCCACATGCTGACTACACGCTGTGTGAAGAAGAACTTCTTTTATTAGTTTTAAACCTGCTACCCATTAATTTCATTTGGTGTCCTCTAGTTCTTCTATTTAGGAACTAATAAATAACTTTTCTTTATCGGCCCTCTCCACACCACTCATGATTTTATACACCTCTATCATATCCCCTCAGTCTCCTCTTTTCTAGACTGAAAAGTCCCAGTCGCTTAACCTCTCCTCATATGGGACCCGTTCCAAACCCCTAATCATTTTAGTTGCCCTTTCTGAACCCTTTCCAAGGCCAAAATATCTTTTTGAGGTGAGGAGACCACATCTGTACACAGTATTCAAGATGTGGGCGTACTCATAGTTTTATACAGGGGCAGTAAGATATTCTGGGTCTTATTTTCTATCCCTTTCTTAATAATACCTAGCATCCTATTTGCCTTTTGACCGCTGCTGCACACTGTGTGGAAGTTTTCAGAGAACTGTCCACGATAACTCCAAGATCTCTTTCCTGATTTGTCGAGTTAAATTAGCCCCCATCATACTGCAATGATAGTTGGGGTTATTTTTCCCGATGTGCATTACTTTACACTTATCCACATTAAATTTCATTTGCCATTTTGTTGCCCAATCACTCAGTTTGGTGAGATCTTCTTGGAGTCCCTTACAGTCTGCTTCTGTCTTGACTATCCTAACAGTTTGGTATCATCCGCAAACTTTACCACCTCACTGCTTACCCCTTTCTCCAGATCATTTATGAATAAGTTGAACAGGATTGGTCCTAGGACTGACCCTTGGGGACACCACTAGTTACCCCTCTCCATTCTGAAAATTTACCATTTATTCCTACCCTTTGTTTCCTGTCTTTTAACCAGTTCTCAATCCAAGAAAGGACCTTCCTCTTATCCCATGGCCATGTAATTTACACAAGAGCCTTTGGTGAGGGACCTTGTCAAAGGCTTTCTGAAAATCTAAGTATACTATATCTACTGGATCCCCTTGTCCGCATGTTTGTTAACCCCTTCAAAGAACTCTAATAGATTGGTAAGACAGGATTTCCTTTACAGAACCCATGTTGACTTTTGTCCAACAAATTATGTTCTTCTACATGCTTCACAATTTTATTCTTTACTATTGTTTCGACTAATTTGCCCGGTACTGAAGTTAGACTTACCGGTCTGTAATTGCCCGGATCGCCTCTAGAGCCCTTTTTAAATATTGGTGTCACGCTACCTTCCAGTCATTAGGTACGGAAGCCGATTTAAGGGATAGGTTACAAACCACAGATAATAGTTCAGCAATTTCCCATTTGAGTTCTTTAGAACCCTTTGATGAATGCCATCCGGTCCCGGAGATTTGTTAACATTAAGTTTTTCTATTTGTTCCAAAACCTCCTCTAATGACACTTCAATCCGGGACAGTTCCTCAGATTCATTACCCACAAAGGACGGTGCAGATTTGGGAATTTCCCCAACGTCCTCAGCTGTGAAGACTGAAGCAAAGAAATCATTTAGTTTCTCCGCAATGGCTTTATCGTCCTTGATTGCGCCTTTTATAGTTCGATCGCCTAGGGGACCCACAGGTTTTTAGCAGGCTTCCTGCTTCTAATGTACTTAAAAACATTTTGTTATTTTTTTGAGTTTTTGGCTAGCTGTTCCTCAAAATCTTTTTTGCTTTTCTTATTACATTTTTACACTTGATTTGACAGTGTTTATGTTCCTTTCTATTTATCTCACTAGGATCGGACTTCCACTTCTTAAAAGATACCTTTTGTCCTCACTGCTTCTTTTACATGGTGGTTAAGCCACGGTGACTCTTTTAGGTCTCTTGCTATGTTTTTTAATTTGGGGTATACATTTAAGTTGGGCCTCTATTATGGTGTCTTTAAAAGTTTCCATGCAGCTTGCAGGATTTGGCTCTAGTCACTGTGCCTTTTAATTTCTGTTTAACTAACCTCCTCATTTTTGTGTAATTCCCTTTTGAAATTAAATGCCAGGGTGCTGGTCTGCTGAGGTGTTCTTCCCACCACAGGAATGTTGAATGTTATTATATTATGGTCACTATTCCCAAGCGGTCCTGTAACAGTTATTTCCTGGACCTGATCCTGCTCTCCACTCAGGACTAAATCGAGAATTGCCTCTCCCCTTGTGGGTTCCTGCACCAGCTGCTCCAAGAAGCAGTCATTTAAGCCATTGAGAAATTTTATCTCCGCTTCTCTTCCTGAGGTGACATGTATCCAGTCAATATGGGGGTAATTAAAATCCCCATTATTATAGAGTTCTTTGTTTTGGTAGCCTCTCTAATCTCCTCAGCATTTCAATGTCAGTATCCCTGTCCTGGTCAGGTGGTCGGTAATATATCCCTACTGCTAATTTCTTATTTTTGGAGCATGGAATTACTATCCATAGCGATTCTATTGAACATGTTGATTCATTTAATATTTTTATTTCATTGATTCTACATTATCTTTCACATACAGTGCTACTCCGCCACCCACCCGGCCTGCTCTGTCCTTTCGATATATTTTATATCCCGGTATGATTGTGTCCCACAGATTTTCCTCGTTCCACCAGGTTTCAGTGATGCCTATTATGTCAATCTCCTCATTTAATACTAGGTACTCTAGTTCACCCATCTTATTAGTCAGACTCCTAGCATTTGTATGGTGGTAGCACCAAAAGGCTCAGTCAGACTCAAGATCCTGTTGTGCTAGACACAATACAGAATCATAAAGGAGTCCCTGCTTTGAAGAGCTTATGATATAGCTGAAACCAAGTACTATATATAACATTCTTTTAAGGAAATGATTGTGTAAGTAGAGACGAGGATCAAAAAGAGAAGGTTTTTTACCTTGTGCAGTAACTGAGGATCTTCTAGATGTGTGTTCCTGTAGGTGCTCCACTACAGGTATCAGTGTGTCCCAGAGAAGCTGATCAAAGATTTTTGGTAGCAGTGCCTGGTCAGGATGTGCATGCGCAGTAGCTGTCTTGCAGTGCCGTTGATGCTTCATCTAGTGCTTGCATGGGCTGACCCCCCATCCAATACCTTTTCTACGTAGAGTCTTTACTGAAAACTCTGAAGTAGAGAAGAAGAGGATGGGTAGTGTAGCACCCATAGGGAAACACATCTCAAAGAACGTCAGTTACTGAATAAGGTAAGTAACCTTTTCTTCTTCTTTGACTGCTGTCCCTGTGGGTGCTCCATTTCAGGTGACTGTAGAGCCCATTTTGGAAGTACCCCATTTTGGAAGGCTGGACTTTGGAGTTGTCTGCACAGTTGAGGCTAGTACCATAAGGCCAAATCCTAACTATTATTAGAAAGGTTTTGTTCTATTGCTATTACTCTTCTAACATCAGGAGCACAAAGGATAGTTTCTTGTATAGACCCGTGTGGCTTAGAGTAGAATGTCGGTAGGCTCCACTGAGGCCTTTGAGAGCCAGATTTAGGTCCCATGTTGGTCCCCCCTAAGTAACGGACACATTGCGAGTGTCCATCGGAGTCAGGTATAGTGTCCTTGCAAATCCAGGAGAGCCTGACATTTTCATTGTCTATCTTTATTTTCTTTGGTAGTGGTGCAGCTAAAGAGAAAATGGATTTTTTTTGGGGGGGGGGGGAGAAGGGAGGGGAGAGTTATTGAATAGAGACAAATCTAACTGGTTAAAAGTAGAAACCTAAGACTAACGATAAACTATCTAAGTCCGTGGTATTCAACACACTAGCCACTAGCCACATGTGGCTAGTTGACAATGGTTAGTCGACTATTCGCTTACATCACGACTCTAGACCCTCTTCAATTTGTGACCTTGTGAAAGTTCTGGCCCCTCTGCTGTCTGCTTACTTTACCCAAGCACAAGCCTCTTCCATGGCTTTTCAAAGACATTTGCAGGGCATCAACTTGTTTCTCAGTCCATACCTTTACAGCTTACCACACCATCCATCAACTCGCAAGAGATAATGCTGCCTTTGGAAAAGCAGTACTCCAGTCTGCAAATCGGTAATCTTTGACCCCTCCACCAGATAACTGTTTGGGAGTCACCTACTTCAAACTGACATGAGCAATCAAAGAAGAAAAAACAGTTACCTTTCATAACTGTTGTTCTTCGAGTTGTGTTGCTTAGTTTCATTCCAAGACCCTCCTGCCTCCACTCTGTCAGTGTCTCCACCAAGAAGGAATTGAGCGGGTGCAAGGTCGGCAGTGGACTATATACAGCACCCTATTGGTGCCACTCCAGGGCTGTCCACTGCCGACCTATGGATACTGCTAGGGGGGAAAACCTTCTGAAGTTGGCACATGCAGTGTGCACACATATACTCAGAATGGACATGAGCAACACATCTTGAAGAACAACAATTATGAAAGGTAAGTAACTTTTTTTCTGTGCTAAATATCTTTTTCAATCACTTTTTCTTTCATGTTACTGAAAGGAAGTGTGTACACATCATTCTTATAAATAGTGACAGTACCAGAAAGGGATCCAGACGATGCCATCATAAAGTTTTAAAGGAAAATACGTGACAATAAAAGAAGAAACACACTATTAAAATTGTTAATTGCAACCAAACAATAAAACTGTTGTAAAGAACTCCAAAAGGAGAAAGTATGGTGATATATATCAACAGCCCAGAAGTGGCTTATATCACTTAACTCCTATGTGTAAGTTAGGAGATTCTGGTGTATTCTGTATGAGGTGAAGGTCTGTGTTCTTGGGTAGGTAGATTTTTGTATATTTGATGCTTTCTGCTTCAAAAATTCACAGATCAAAAATGCTCTTTTGTTCTCTGACGAGAACTAGCAGCAAATAATGGGTATGATGTAGTGATGAAAGATTGCACTTTGCACTGCCACTTGTCTGTCAAGGCAGATTCTTACAGTAATCACTTGATTTTGGTCCCTTTTAAGCACAAATTGGGTCAATCACCCCTCCAAAGGAATCACAAACTGCATCATAGAAATCAAATGGTATATAACACCCTACCATTTCTCTGATTTCCAATCCTGCCCCTTGCTCTGGATTAGGCCTCATTCAGTCATCTTTATTAAAGGGGAAAGGCACTATGACAAAGAAGTCTTTGAGAAAAGAGAAAAATAAGACAAGTAAATGGGACCACCATGGTGAAGACCAAACCTCCCCCCACTCACTCTCTAACACACACACACAAACATCAAAGGATTAACTGTGGTTATGTCTGGTCAGGTGTACAACCAATAGAACTGGGGTTGAAATGTTTGACTAACCTCCAGTTTCCAGAGAGGAATCTAATGTGTAGTGTCCACTTCATGAGTTATCTCTTGGGTACAAAGGACAATGCAGTAAATTTACATGTTGAAAAATCATTAAGAAGTCTTCATTCAGAATCTTCACCCATTTTTATTTGTAGCTACGGTATTTCACTGTGGTTCTTTAATCTTGTTCAGTGACATAATCTATGTAACCTACTCATCTAAGTACTTATATGACCCTCAACAGTATAATATTTGAGTGCCTCCCAAGTGTCACAATAGAAGTAGCAATATAAGCTGGCTTCCTTTTCACACCTGTATAAGAAAACTTAAACAGAGAGTAATGTCTTTGTGAGTGGGTATGGTTTGTATCTGCAGAACTTACTATGGAAAAGTTATATTCAGCAGAGGAGTTTTGCATTTAGTTTTGAATGTTAGTGGTCATTCTTATCTTATCTTGATGTGAATTCTGTGATCAAGGACCAGTTCTTGTGAAAGACTTTTCTCTCCAAAGTCCCACTGCCATAAGCATCCCCCACTGGTCAGCAGTTACTCAATTCCCATAAAACGAAGCTGTCATAAAAGGTCACAGAAGGTTCTAAATGCCATGATAGAGAAATTGAACAGGATACTCTCTTCAAAGAGGGGGGAGGGAGTCACAGGAGCAGCAGGTGATAGAGCAAATTGTGCTGCTAAACAGAATGGTCTGTGGCATTCTGCAACAGTCAACACTCTCACAGGACATTGGATTTCATTCCTCAATGCAATGAGTGGCAAGAATCAAGCCTGGTCATTGTGACTACATGATTCACTTTGTACATGTCCAAATCTCATAGGAAGATCCCAGTCTTTTGTTCAGTCATCAGAAGAGAACATTTTTGCACCTGTGGCTATTTACACATCTTACAGCAATAAGGGCTTGAAAAGAACTCCACAGCTGGGAACTCAATTTAATTTGTGGCTGTGTTTTCTCAATAAAAGAGGAGAGAAATTCTTCTAAATTCAGTTCTTCCTTCTTCCTTCCAGCATCATGTCTGTCTTACCTAGGTTCAGTCTGAGCCACGTCTTTATCCAGATGCAGTTGGGCACTGGGAGATCATGCTGATATAAGCCCAATGTAAAACAGATGTAGAATTAGGTGTCATCTATATGTCACGATCATCCTCAGTCAAGATTGTAACACCAGCTCTCATAGGGTATGTCTACACAGCAGGGCTTAACTTGAAATAAGCTAGGCAAACTGAGCTACATCAATTGCGTAGCTTATTTTGAAATAGTTTATTTCGAAATTGGAAGCGTCTACCCAGCACATCTTACCTTATTTCTCATACAGTGAGGGTTACAGGAGTCGGAGTAAGAAGTCCTCCAGCTTGACAGTATTTTGACATTATTTCGGAATAACTGCCTGCTGTGTAGACACGGACTGAGTTATTTCAAAATAACAATAGTAATTTTAAAATAATGTTGCTGTGTGGACGTACCTATAATGACTTCATGTAGATATTAAATATGATAGAAGAAAGCATCCTGGGGCTACAATGTTTTGGACTTTGGAGAGGAGTAACAATCACCATCATAACCCTCTGAATGCTGTTTGAAGGGAAGGACCAGGGACACTTCCATTCATCTCTGTAGTCTCTCAAAAGCAAGACAGAGTACAGGCAGAAAAATAAGATGTGGGGGATGGAGAACAGTAGATGCAGAAAAGGACACAATGGCAGAGAGAAAATAGAAAAGAAAATAGTACCAAGGCAACTAAGTGGGCATGTGGTACAAGGAAAATAAAGGGTAAGAGTCAAGTCAAGAGTCAAGCACAAAAACTGCTGGCAGAGAAAGAAAAAGAACAATAGGTGAGAGCTTTTAGGATAATTAGACAATGGAAAGTACAATACAGGTAGAGCTGATGGGGGAGGTGCAAGCGGGTACATGTGCACCCCATGCATTCCTCACCCCCTAGGAAGGAGGGGCTGGCTAGTAGCCTGCAGGAGAGTCAGTAGCAGTGGCAGGAATCCATGTCACAGCACAGCCCCTCCCCCATTCACTGGCAGTGGCGGCAGCTGGCAGGGAAGGTGCAGGATAGGCAGCTCCAGCCCACACTGCACTGTTCCCCAGCCATGACTCTCTGGGCAGTGCTGGGAAGAGACAGGTGGGGAGGGATGGAACAAGGGTGAGGTGGGGGCAGAGCAATGGGATGCCACATATTGCCACTGAATACAGGGGTCTGAAACTCAGTTTACCTTAGGGCCAGTTCCAGTCTTCAAATCCTCCTAGCAGGCCAACATGCACCCTCCTCTGGCAGGGGTTCCATGTGCTTCTGGCCCACGTGCTACCCCCTTACAAACCCCCAGGCCCCTGCCACTTCCAGGTGATTTAAACCTGCTCGGGGTCCCCGCTGCCACCACCACCACCAGTGCAGTGGGGCTAGAGTGGCTAGAGTCCCTGTGGCCCAGGGGAGGTGGGTGCAGAGCCACCCAGTCCATGCGTGTAAGCTGTAAAACTATTAACTGATTTTGTGAAACTGACTAAATATCAGTGATGCCAACTCTCCTGATGTGATCAAAAGCCTCCTGATAATTGCGGCTGTTTTCCCCCTGGAAAGCCACAGCCACACTATTAGAATTAAGCCAGATCTGGGAATTTCACTACCTGATGCCTCATGTGCCACTATCAACTGTGATTGCTCTGGCTTAGTAGATTATGCTTGTTTGGTGGTGAACGGTATTAGAAGAGAATCCCAGCCTTCTTTTCCTTTATTTTTAAAGGAAGACTTTAGGGCTCATGGTTTGTGGAGAAAAGCTAGAAGATGTGCCCCAAGTTCAGCCAAACACCAGATGCCAAATAAAAAGAGAACCCCGAGTGTATTTTTATCTGTGATTTCAAGAAGCCATTCTCTTTTGACGGGTGGAAGGGGTTTTGAACTCTTGGAGTTGGCAATACAGTCCGTGCAACTTGACAGTGTCTACCCCTGTGTCCAGGAGCCCAGACAGTCACCAAGGTCCTACAAAAGACAAAACTGAGTCCTCACTCTGACAACCCCATGTCCTCATACTGGGATGCCCCGTTGCTAACATCCGTGTCCTTGCACTGGGCTCCCACCTGCCCCCCACTAACATCTGTGCCCTTGCGCTGGGAGCCGTGCTGCCACCCTGAGTAACTGAAAGTGAAACCCACTGGACCTCTTCCACTGGCTGCAGAAGTGCATCAGATCAAGTGGTGAGTCTGAGAGGCCTGTACCCCTCCCACCCCTTGGGCTTCAAAATATTTTGCAGGACAGATCGGGGAAGTGCTCGAGTCACAGAGGGGCCCTGGGCCAGGAGTTTGAGACCTTTGGTCTTAGTACAAGGAGGTTTCATTGAATGATTCAGTCACGGAACTGACTAGCAGTAACAGATCAGGGCACCGTTTGTTATTTTTGGACCACACAGAATCAGGATCAGAATGTTTTCTTCCCAGTTGAAAGCTGAACTTGCTGAGACCACAATTAATAATTATTTCATTAGGCTTGAGTTGAATGCTACAAAGGAGTCTCTTTTATCCTGGCAAAATAAATGGATGATATGTCACTCACAAAGTTGGCAGAATTAATTCGCATGCCCTGCCAGCTCTGTTCCAGCTGAAAGAGTCCTCAGTACTACAGGTGTTATTTGTTCCTCCACATAGGTGTGTGCACACACAAGCAGTCATGCTTGAGGGTCCAACCTGCTGCTGACAGTTGATTTTATTAAGCTGAAATTGCATGGTAACAAACATGTGTAACTACTACTGTTTCACTATCCCTTGACGTTACAGAAACTAAACCAATAAATATCTGTAGAAAATTAGCACAAAGACTGAAATTAGAAACATAAATACCACTCCCTAGCACCACAGTTGGTGATAGTTTTCCTTCCTCCCACCCTTTGATCCTCCCACCACTCACACATTTCATGAACTGTTTCTAATAACAATATTAATCAACTACACGTTGTTCTGTGCTGAATTTTTATTGTCTCCTTATCTTGTGGGCTTCGGTAACAACCATTCTCCCTGATGCAAAGTTCTCAGCGACACTCAGATTTGTAAACAGTTGTTCTTGCAACAACTAGAAATATTATTGGTGGTTTTCTCCAGGAGGATTTAAGGACCTCCAGACAAGATAGTTTCCCACCTGAAGATGAGATTTTCAGCAGAAACTAACTGACAGGCCTACAAGTGCCACTGATTTGAAATTGCAAGCTCTGATGGAAGAGTACGGACAAGTAGATGCACTTCTTCTTGAGTTGTGGAAGTTTGATATGTTGGAAGATGGTGCCAGCTGAAAATACAGTAAAAGCTATTTGCTTTTCAGTGGTGTGTTTGAGTTTGTGTTGTTCTTACAGTAAGAATGTTAATGAGACCCAGGGCTTGACCTTTTCAGCAGAGATGTGCATTTTAAGTATGAAACTTCTTAATGGGAAAAAAATGCTATGTAAAAGTCTGAAATTCTACTAACAAATTAGGTAGCTAAAGAAAGACATATATGACATCCACTTTACCAATTTAAGTGTATTCAGTAGGAAAAGTAAGCAAATAACATACAAGTAAAAAAATCGGACTTAGATTTTTAATAAATTATTTAAAAAATAATGATTTAAATAAAAACATTTTAATTACTCCCTCCTCCACTGATACATGCAGACACGATAGATCAACAAAATAAACCAAAAGGTACAGCATTTAAAAAGGCAACAGAGTGTAGGGGTTTTTTTAACCTTAACATCTCTAGTTAGGACAAACAGCTAACTCCAGTGATAGACTACAAAAAGGGCATTAAATAGGGGTGAAATGATCTGAGTACCTTTGTTGGGTGCCCATGTAAACCAGGCATTTTTGATGCTCCTAGGTGAAAAGACATCAGACAGCAGTCATGTCCTTACTGCTGAACCTCTCATGTATATTGAACCTGTATTTCATGAAGTACAAAAGCCCAGTCCTAGCACTTAAAATTAAGTTGAATAACTTTGTGTTCAACTATGTTCATGCTAGCTAGAAGTTTCATGACTCTATTGAGACTTGCTTAAGAATGTGCTTAGTACTAAATTCATATGCAGAGTATTTGGAAAATCTTACTTTCACTCTAGTCTAGTGCAATTATTGTCAAATTGTCAAATTGATTCCTTATTTTTCTGTCCAGGAGGAAAAGCACAGCAGATAGAATTAAGGTATCCCTTTAAGTAAATTTGTATATCCTAGGGCCATAACCTGGTACACATGGATATAGCTCGATTTCAAGTTGTTGGAGCTCTGTCCATTTATAACAGTGGAGGACATGGTTGCTATGATTTAGGAACTCCTGACAGAGCACAGGACTGGCTCAGGAGGGCCTAGAGCAATGTGAGAGAAATGCTGTAAAGTCCTGGAGCTTCCCCTATCCTACAACCATATGTGTGCTTGTGAGTAAGGTGGTGGTGCCTGACTGTCCTATAGATAGATCCAAAATTAGCTCAAATGGATAGGGCTACAAGCTCAAGTCTGGGCCTTCTGGACTTCTGTAGGGTGAGCCATTAGGGAGTAGGAATCATGGGAAGGAAGAGAGAGAGATGGAAATGAAGCAAATGGAATATAAAGAAATAATAATTACATCAACAAAAGAGAGGAAGTGGTGACCCTTTATATATATATGTGTGTATATATATATATATATATAAAAGAAAACACATTAAACTAACAAGATGAAGAGAGACAGAATAGACAAAAAGGGGAGATGGATGAATGTGTGGTGGGTCAGGAATGGACCTGCCAATTCATGACTGCAAAGCAGAGCGTAATAAGATGAGGGCCCAAAACAAAAGTCCATGTAGCACAGGCCTGATTTGAGGCCTGAGGCCTAACTAACAGTGGACAAAACTTGGCTAATATAAAGCAAAGCTAAGCTGGTTGATTCAAATGCATCTGAAACATGAATTAAACATGATGAGCTACAGGGCTAATGACGTTGAAGCCAAGTTATGGAAATCAGTTAACAGTTCAATTGAACATATGTCACATGCCTCCCATACTCCGGGCAAACCATGAACAGCACATGGCAGACCACTGCATGCCTGACACTTTTCTGTCAGTGACATATTGAGTGGAGCAGCAAGGACAAGATGAAGAAACAGCATGTGTGTCAAAAATCCTCCATTCGTCTCTCCTGGAGGCACATGGAGAAATATTTTACTGTTGCCAAAGGCAATGCCAGAGTTAGATAGAGGCCCAATGGTAGGCAGGGTGTATATTTTCTGCTACAGACAGAACTGGAACAGCATAATACATCCAAAAATACCTATCTAGGAAATTATTTTAACCATTCACAAAATACTTAAATCTGTCTACATCACCTACACATTTTCTTTTCCCCTTAATTAAAATATTTATCAATTAAGTGAGGCTTGAAACATAATGCAAGTACTTCTTATGCAATAACATTTCATCTCTCTCTCTAGAACAATTTTTTTCTATGAGATGACAGAATGATGTCATCACATCACTCTGCATTCACAGGAATAAGCCCCACCCTCTCCCAGCCTGGTCCTTCCCAGGGCCCACAGGGAGGGCTGGGGCTGCCTACGGCCTGGCCCTCCTCTCCCCTCCCTTTCCCAGCAGCTGGGAGGGAGAGTCAAGTCCAGTGCACCTTGGGCCTAGTTCCTCCTAGCAGCCAGGGGGAAAGCTGGACCTGGCATGGCCTCAGCTCGGCCCCATCTTGCAGCTATGGGGGCAAAGAGCTGGGGCTGAGTGGGGTCCCAAGAGCCAGCGCCAGCCAGTACGGCCTCGGGGCTGGAGCAGCTGAGGGCAGGGAACTGGGTCTAGGGCGGCCTTGGACCTTCCCTGGCGGTGGGGGATGGGGAAGCACTGGGGCTGGGTGGCCTTGGCCCCGAGCCCTCCCCGGCCAAGAGGGGGGTTTGCGAGTGTAGCGAGCAGGGGGCACAGTCCCCTAGTTCTTATAAACATGCAAAAAGGCAAGATAGAGTCTCACACCAGGTTTGTGGCTGTTGTACGTTTTATGAGTCCAGTGCCAAAATCATCCCTGGAATAGGATCACTGACTGTAATGGGGCCACGCCACTGTAGGGATGAGTTTGTCCCACAAGCTAAGCAATTAATGTGGGTTAAGACTCAGTACTACAACTCACTGTGGCACTCTATGCTCACATTGCCAGAGTGTGGTGGGACAACAAATCTGCCCTTTCTAAGGACTGTGGGAAGAAATGGTCTCTAGATCTGCAAAATTCACTTCCTGGAAGGTCTCACCCTTTCTGTTACGTGATAAAGATATGTAGTCAACTCTTTTAATAAGTGGACCTGATAGCTGCTGCTTTTTAGAGGGGAATTTTTCTTTTTGTGTGTGTGCCAGATATGATGCCTGCCCATGCATTTAAATCAAGAGTCAGCAGTTGACTTGACTTCCAGGAAACCCTTCAATTCAGGGATTGTACAACATTCAGTAAATCTTCCATTTCTTGATTTACACTTAATAAGAAACTGAGTCTGGCCAGGAATGAGGAAATAGTTGGCTACCAAGTGCAAAATACCTATACTAAGAGCATCGCTAGGGATGGGAAACTGAATTGGAATCACATCTTGTGCAATAAACTTTACCAGTCCTAGCTTCCCCATTTGCCATTGGGATTGGAACCACAGCAACATGGAGCTATGCCTTAGTTTCCCCACTTGTTACTAGGAATCTGGCCATAGTAACACTAAGCTCTGTCTCAGATTTCCCTTTTGGGGCAGAGGTCTTTGCTATGCCAACAATGAGATCTACTTCCATTTCTCCAATTGTGACTGAAGATCTTAGCTTCAGGAACACTCCCCTAAGCCTCTGTTTCCACACTTTTGGCCGGCAATAACCACAGCAATATTCAGCTGTGCATCAGTTTCCCCAGTAAGGAAACGGCAGTTGACTCACCTCCTTGGGGATTTACATAGATTTCCTCCCACCTGCCCCAACAAAGTCATCTGCATGAAGAATGAAGCACGAATTTCTCCCCAGATGAATCTATCTAACATCTAAATAGTCTTCAGCCTGTTTTGCCCTATTCTGACTTATGTTCTTTTTCCTTCATTGTTAATATTAATTCTGTGAAGCCATTGATCACAATTTATCTTTTTTGTTAACACAGAAGCAAAAGAGTCATTAGGCACCTCAGACTAATCCTCATTGTAGACACCAGTAAGTAGATGGGAGACTTCTCCCATTGACCTAGCTACTGCTTCTTGGGGAGGGAGAGTACTTACATGACTTGACTACCTATACTAATGAGAAGGGTTCTTCTGTCAGTGTAAGTGTTACACTGGTGCAGCGGTAGCAGTTTGTATACAGACATGCTGTCAAGGCTGTTCCCCACTCTGGCACTCCAAGTGCAGAAGGTGTCGGTTCACAAGGGACTTTAAAAATACCTTGTCACTAAAGGTTTGTGTTATAACTCCAGAAGGTCACAGATTCCCTGGCCTTGGATTGGTATCGCTGTCACCACCAAATGCAAAACCCCTTTGAGAACCCAGGAAGGCTCACTTGGGAGTTCCTTCCTACCAGCGATCTGCAAGCTCTTTTAACGCTCCCCTCTGGAGAGAGCATGAAAACTTAGCTGTTGCAATCAGCTAAAAAGGAAACTTTAATTCCTTAGTAGTTTGGCCGTGCAGTCTTAGGCACGTGCATACAGAATCTCCTGCCTTCTAGGGAATCAGATCATGGTCTGGTTTTATTAACAACAGAAGAGAACACATTTGGTGAAACATTACTTGGGTGCCAGGTGTTACAGAGCAATTAAAATAAAAGGATGAAAAACCACAGAAAATTGCTTCCCTGGGATTCAGTCTGAAGAGTTATAGTGTAAGCAGAAAGAAGTCCAATGAGCTCAAAAATAAAGGAAATAACCTGATATCACCTCACTATCCTTCCCTAGGCACAGATGTCACTGGACTCTCCATGCATGACTCCATGGCTTATTTCATGTCCTCCTAGGCTCTGCTCTGGCTGCACAACAGAAACAGAAACCACTTTTTCCAATAGCCTAAGCTCTGTCTCCATTGGCTTTACTGGCCTTTTGCCAATTCACTTCCAGCTTCCCTAGGATTCCTGGGGACTCTCTAGGATCCACTATCTATGGTTTTAACCCTTATAGGCAAGGCAATTAGGGTTAGGTGCTAAGAAAAATGTTTAGATAACTGAATGGCTGGAATGTCCAGAAAATGGTGTTACCCCCCTATTCACCACACATACCCTTAGCCTTTCTGATTTAGTCTTTACGTGTTTGTTCTATTTTGTACTTGTCCTTAGCAGTATCTAAATTTCCACTTTTTGTAGGATTCCTTTTTGATTTTTTCAGGTCATTAAAGAGAGCTCAATAAAGCCATATTGGCCTCTTACTCTTCTTCCCTATATTTCCTCTGCATCACAAGGTTGTTTTCTGATGTGCCTTAAATATCATCTCTTTGAGAAACAGCTAGCTCTCCTAAATTTCCTTTTTCCTTCAGAAAAATGGAAACCCACCTATCAGTTCTTTGACTCTGTTAAAGCCTGATTTTTTTTTTGAAATCCACTGTCCTTAGTAGGCTACTCTCAATCCTTTCTTGCCTTAGAATCATGAAGCCCATAATTTCATGATCATTTTCACACAAAATTGTCATCCATCTCCAAAGTCACAATCAATTTCTTTCTTTTAGTCAGAATGAAGTCTAAAATGGCTGCGCTTCTTGTTTCTTCCACCACCTTCTGATACAAGAAGCTGTTGTCAGAACAGCTCTAAGAACTCCTTGAAGATTTTGTGTTTGCTGTGTTGCTTTTCCAACAGATGTCTGACTAGTTACCGTTACCCATTGACTACCAGGTTTTGTGCTTTGATATTTCTGTTATTTTTTCTAAGAAATGCCTTGTCCACCTCTTTCTCGAGAGTAGGTGGTCTGTAGTAGACTCCTATAACGACATCACCTCTGTTTTATTTCCCTTATATCTGTAGCTAGACTAGAGACTTTCAACTGCTCTGCCTCTCACTTCTTTCTGGACCTCTGAACAAGTGTACACATCCTTGATGTACAATGCAACACCTCATTTTTCCTCTTTCTGTTATTCCTGAACAAGCTGTACCCCTCTATGCCAATATTCCAGTTATGAGATTTATCCCACCAAGTCAACTGTGATGCCAATTAGGTGTGCACTTAGCTTGTTTGCTAAGATTCTCAATTCTTCCTGTTTATTCCCCAACTTGCTTGTTGCATAGCACTGACCTCATCAGTGCTTGGGTTGGTGTAAATTATGACATTACTGGGGATGGCTTCTTACCACCAAGCAAGTGATACTGTGGGTGGCTTGTAACCACCAAGTAGGTAATAGTGTAGACCTAGCTCTAGTGGAGGAGGCTATGGTGTGAAGGAAACAGGACCAGATAGATTACAAAGAAATTTAGGGAAAGGATTTAGGGGAAGAAGTTAGTGGATCGTTAAGGCAAAGCAACCAGGACATTTGTGTAACATTACATTTTTATCAATCCTAAAACATATTCTTAAGAATGAATTGGTATTAAATTCAAGTACAACGCGTGCGTTAATAAGGCTAACTTGTGTGTATGCCAAATTTTATTTAGAATTCTTCATTTGCAGTGATATTCTTTATTCTCATAGTATCTGTCTCATGTTATTCCATGGCAATTTTACTAGTTTTTATCTTGCAGTCTGATTACTTTATCACATACAGATTAATCCATCTTACTTTTGTCTCTCGTAGTTCCCATTCTCCTCTTCTAAGAGAAATATACTTTCAAGTGTAAGAAAGATAAGACTAAAGACAACACCTACAAGGCCATTGTAGAACTAAAACAAAGACAGGCAGTCAGATAAGAGGAGCTCTCTTCCCATCTTCCCTAGCACATTGAAAAAGAAACACATTTGCACTAGCACACGGGATTATCCACATATGAAGTTGTTCCTGATTAACATTATGTTGTGGACACTCTGATTTCAAAATAAGGGTATGTCTAGACTACATGGCTCCGTCGACGGAGCCATGTAGATGAGTTTACTAGACATAGGAAAATGAAGCAGCAATTTAAATAATCGCTGCTTAATTTACATCAAAATGGCCGCCGCCGTGCTGTGCCGATCAGCTGTTTGGCGGCACAGCGGGGCAGTCTGGACGCTCCGCGGTCAACAACGGAAACCTTTGTCAACCTCTCCGTTATGCCTTGTGGAATGAGGTTTACCGGAGAGGTTGACAAAGGCTTCCCTTGTCGACCACGGCGCATCCAGACTGCCCCGCTGTGCTGCCAAACAGCTGATCGGCACAGCGTGGTGGTGGCCATTTTGATGTAAATGAAGTGGTGATTATTTAAATCGCCGCTTCATTTTCCTATGTCTAGTAAACTCATCTACATGGCTCCGTCGATGGAGCCATGTAGTCTAGACATACCCAAAGAGTGCTTGATATAGAGTTAATCAGAAACAAGCGTGTACTACTTCACATAGAACGAAGCCTTGCCTATAGAATGGCGGTATTATTTATCAGTCAGTCTAACCACAACTTCAAATCTGATGGACTCACAGAACTCCATCATTTGTGAAAAACTCCTGGGCAGCAGTCTAGGGAGAATTCTCAGGAAGGTCTTGCGCTACCAACTGAAGTAAAGAGAATGTTTAAACAAATGATACATTTACACAAATGAGAATTAAAACGACAGAAAAAACTGAGACGGGAAAATGCATTGCCTGTCTGAGAAGTTACTAGACATTTTGAAAAAAGGAACAGATAGCAAAAAATCATTCTCTATAAACTAACACCTTTCTTTATCTCTAGTTAGATAGATAAAACATGGGAGGAGTCCCTTGTCCACAGCTGTTATAATAAAATGTTGTGGTCTGTGATGTTGGTAGGAACTTTAACTGGAACATTGCTTTTATAAACAGCCTTGGCTAGCCACCCATTTGTTGCCACATATTTCTTGGTCCTGTAAAGTAGTATCTGGAAATATTCTGATAGTTATAAAGCAAAAATAGAAAACTTTCTTTTGTCAGGGATTCCTCTTTTATTGTATTTGTTGCAAATCTCATTCACACCAATACAAAAAACAGCTGTTTTAAAAACCAGTTCACATTTAAACCCATCCCATTAACTATGACTTCAACTGTCAGTTACAGTTATTTTTGAGGTATCTGAGACTCAGAGGTTTGAAACATCCCATTCATTTGTTCACTGAACTTCTAAAAACTCTCTCTCACCATTTAGTAGGAAGTCAGTACAGATGATGCAGCTGACTGCCTAAACTGTGGGCTATTTTAGAATTTAGTGTAACAACTTGTAGTTAAAATTGTTCATGCCATCCAGTGGAACATAGCGCTTGCTAATCCAGGAAAGCCTTATCTCAATGAACTGCTGTGTTTCTGTCATTGTTGCAAACAGATAGGGCAAGGAGAATTTGGATAGGATTACACCTGATAGCAAGGCCTGTGCTGTTCTCTGTACAAATGTGCTCCATATCAAATAAACCAAGAGGAGAAAGCTTTTCAAATGCATGTTACATATACCTTGTTATCAGTGGAACCAGCTACTTTAGATGGAAGGGTACAAGCTGATTTGCAACTCATGATACAGTTCAATAGGAACCAGATATCCATTCTGGTGCTTTGATATGCATAGTCACCATATTGGAAAAAAGCGCTCTCTCCTACTTACTGTGGGATATTGCTTATGTTGAGTTGAGAATCAGTTTTTTATACACACCTGCAAGAACAATATAAGCAGTTGCAATGGACATCAAGCTATATATGAATGGCACTGTGGAGATCTTGAAGGCTACATCTAGACTACAAGCCTCTTTCGAAAGAGCGTCTAGATTACAAGCAGATTTTTTCAAAAAAGCGAGCCACTTTTTTGAAAGAGAGTCTAGACTCTCTCTTTCGAAAAAGCATAGTTTGCATTCAATAGCACCTTTTTTCAAAAGAGTACTTTCAAAAAAAGGCGTTATTCCTCATAAAATGAGGTTTACCGTGATCGAAAAAACTGCCGCATTCTTTCGATTTACTTTAGAAAAAATGCAGCTGCAGTCTAGATGCAGGTGAAGTTTTTTAGAAAAAGGGCTACTTTTTTCGAAAAAACCCTGTAGTCTAGACACACCCTTCCAGAGTGTACTGTTTCTCTGCCCTGTAGTGTTGGGTAATAAAAAAAATTATCTGAAGATCAACACAGGCAACTGTGTTTGTATAAAAGAGAGGAGGGGAAAGAAGAAACAATATTTCACTGATCCCTATGTTGTCTGTCATTTACTTTTCACCTCCCACAATGAGATCTCTACTTGTTAATAACCATACTTTCTCCATGCAGAAACATTAGTGAAACAATTCCTTTCCCTTGTCTACTGCCCTATACGGACACACCAGGATGCACATCATCGGAATATGGTAAAACCTTCAAGGATATATTTTTCACCAGCTCCTTTCAACCTCTGCTTTTTGATTGTACAGCGGCCAAAGAAAATCAACTGCCTTTCATGTCTGAAAAGTTAAGACACGAAACAAAATTGTGTTAAAACATGACATTGGAATAATTGGATTAAAAGGCAAAACTGCACACATCTCAATAGATTGGAGACTTTGTCATTCTTTGGAAAGTTTGCGCAGCTAAGTAGGTAATCCATGTTAACATCTCATCTTTGGGACACTGACCCTGGTTCTACTCAAACATTTTAGAAAAGGGATTCATTCCTTCTTAGTTACAAAGCTGTTTATCTGGCTTAGAAAACAACTGCTTTAAGCAGAAGACTTTATACTTGCCTGTGTAAATCCTGTTCCAATTTTTATTTTGGCCACAAGTCAAAGATAACAGCTGTACACTTGTGGGTTCACTGAACTTTACGTGTTTGTTGGCTGCATCCCCGACTAGAGGGAATAACCAATAATTAGAACATTTCAGGTCATCTTGAGAAAAACCAAGTTTTCTCGTGTTTGGAAAGGTCACATGACCCCTCTCTTTGATTTTCCCAAATGTAGATCTGTCAACCAAAGAGCATGGAGCTGCATAAACAAATCACACAGCTGTTATTGTTGTAGACACAAGGAAAAAATGCCATCACCCAGAACTGATGAAGGGTATTGCACAAAGGTTTTCAACTATATTTAGCTTATTTAATTTTTAACTCTGTGTGTAGCCCCATAATAACAATGCTAATAAGCAGTGCATTCATGTATTCTTTGCACATCAACATCTCTCTTCATAATGGTGTGTGACTCAGACCTTGAAAGCTTTAGTTTTTTCCCCTTAGTTGAATCAATACAAGTTAACATAAATATATGTTTCTGTTTTCCTATTGTTCCTTCAACTGCATTTGTGTCTATTCCCTGACAAGAAAAACAACAACAAAATATAGCAGGATGAAAGCAAAAAAGAGCGAGAAAATAGAGATGATTCAGACTAAATGGCTTTAGGTTTACCTAAACTTTTCTTTCTTCTGAAAGGAGAAATCTATAACAGCTTGAAATTTTTATTAGAAAAAATAAAAATGATGCAGTCTTTGGAAATTTTAACTGTTCAAGCTATGTTTTTCTTGTTGCTAGTGGTGTCATGCCTCCCTAACATGGAATAGAATGAAAATTGGTTTTATGTAGTATCTTTCAATCCCAACGTATATAGAATATGTTGTCAAAGTTATACACTAGCAGTACTGTAACACATAGTGTAGGCAGACAGAGCATCCATTGTTTAATCAACAATACTACATAGTCTTTGGCTACCACCCAGTGTATAGATGACTGTGACCGTGCCCCCTCTCTCGGTCTGGTCCGGGGTGCGGTCAACCGTTTTCCAAGCCAGTTAATTTATCTCTTCGCGTCGCATCCTACTACATTCACCTTTCCCTCGGTTGGGGGAAGGAAGGGGGGCCCGGGTCCGCCCTCACTCATGGGCCCCAGCCCAGGGCCCTAAGGACTGAGACTGCACTCTAGTCTCGGTCCGGCTAGCGTGGTGTGCCCCTAAACGCACCAGCCCACGGGCTATTTCACCGCCCTGCCCTGGGCTGCTTCCTTCCTCCCCCACCTCGCCTTCGGGGTGTCTGTACTCACGGAGTCGGATCCCCCGGGGAGACTGTCACGAGTGCGTCCGGGTCTCTCCACTCCTCGGGGAGCCCTGGTCCTCCCCGCGTCTCTCTCCCTTTCTCCGGTGGCTCGTGGGCTTTTAAAGTTCCCGCCGACCCGGGAGGGGTTTACGCATCCCACCCCCCTGATGTCCGACGCGGCGCGTCATCCTGCCTTGTCTTACCGGCGGGGCTGAGGCTGACTCGGCTGCGCCGCGGCGTCCCTCCAGCTGAGCCGCGGCGCTAATCAGCTGAGCCGCGGCGCCGCTCAGCTGAGCCGCGGCGCGAGAACAACCGGCGCACCACCGGTATACGCTCCGCTGTCCCTCGGCGAGGGCGCAGAGTCCCGGGTGTCGGGTGCGGGGTCTCGGCACCCCGTCACAATGACGTTGTGAGAGAGTATTAGAACATGATGCTCAGCAAGGATGCTGAGATTATCTTATCTTCTCATTTTAACAAAATATACCATGGTAACTTCAACTTCCACCTGGTGCACCATCAGAAGCAAGCAGCTGCTTTAATATCATTTGATATTACAAATTATGGTACATCAGAGGCTATGTCTAAATTGCAATATAAGCCCAGGATTCAAACTCAGGTTCAAACCTACAACTCCCATTCCATCTACTCACAGATCATGCTAACCCAGGGCTTGGACCAGGATTCCCAGGACCCATGGGAGTGCAGGGTCTGTGTCTGAGTGAAGGTCAGACCTGTGGTTCAAAGTATAGACACAGCCCCACTGGACTCATATGCCACAAGTATCCCACAATGCCACAGACCAACTTTCTCTGCCCTCTGGACAGTCAAGGTGGATATTCAAGTTTTCCCACACAACACCAGGAAAAAGGGGCTAGAGCCACCCCATCTTGGGAGGGTGCAAGAAGCTTGGGGTCTGAGTAACTGCACTTGGGGCCACATAATACGACGTAGAAAATGGAGCCTCAAAGTTCAAGAATTCCTAAACTGGAGTTACAAGCAAGTGTAAATGCTCAAGCCGTGTGTGAACAAACTCAAGGTTTGCTAACTTGAGTTCTACTAACCTTTTCCCTCAGAGATAGCACCTCTGCACTGCTGTTGACAATCGACACGGGCTCAAGTCCTGGTGTAGAATTTACAAAACATGGGCAAAAGATGGTTATGGAATGTTAGTAGTAGTTGTGCAAAACATCCCTAAATTGTGTATTCTGTAATATGAGCAGTCTGTGACCCTTATAGTTTCAATACTGTCTTTTTGAATGGAGTAGACTGTGTTGAGAGTTAGCTATACTGCATATAAGTACACAGTCCACAATTTACAAGATGCCATTAAGATGAACTGTTCAGGCTACTGGGACTAGGCATCCTGTCCTCATATTATTTCAGAAATGGTATCTATGTTATTTTATGTTCATATCAATTGCCTCCAAAACTGTGATGAAGAGAGTACACTTCTAGAATAAGGCACGGTTGCTTTAACTATTTAAAAAAAATAGGGGCATCAGAGCACTAGATACTACTTAAGAGGAGAAATAATCTTGACAGCAGCTCTCTTGGGATCCCATTCCCGGTCTGTCAAGAGTATCTGCATTTGAGATGATTGACTTACAGGCCAGCACTGGAGTGCATTCGCAAAACTCCTTTATCTCCTGACATGCTTTGGAGAGATACGTCTCCAACATAGTAAACAGGAAGCTTGATAATGTACAAGAAAGGTAGGGTAAAGCAATCGTAACCTATATGCATGAATCACAGCATTTAATGGCATAAATAAGGGAAGAAACAATGCAAAGGATACACAATTTCTTCTTTTTTGTTTTGAGGTGGAAAATTTTGCAGATGATACCAAACTGCTCAAGATAGTTTAAACCAAAGCAGACTGTGAAGAGTTTCAAAAAGATCTCACCGAATTAAGTGATTGGGCAACAAAATGGCAAATTAAATTTAATGTTGATAAATGTAAAGTAATGCACATTGGAAAAACATAATTCCAAATATATATACACAATATGATGGGGACAAATTTGGCTACAACTACTCAAGAGAGAGATCTTGGAGTCATTGTGGATAGTCATCTGAAAACATCCACTCAGTGTGCAGCAACAGTGAAAAAAGGAAATAGAATGTTAGGAGTCATTAAAAAAGGGATAGAGAATAGCACAGAAAATATCTTATTGCCTCTATATCAAACCATGGTACACCCACATCTTGAATATTGTGTACAGATGTGGTCGCCTCATCTCAAAAAAGACATATTGACATTGGAAAAGCTTCAGAAAAGGGCAACAAAAATGATTAGGGGTTTGGAACGGGTCGCATATGAAGAGAGATTAAAAAGATTTGGACCTTTCAGCTTAGAAAAGAGAAGACTAAGGGGTGATATCATAGAAGTCTATAAAATCATGACTGGTGAGAAAAAGTGAATAAGGAAAAGTTATTTACTTATTCCCACAATATAAGAACTAGGGGTCACCAAATGAAATTAATAGGCAGCAGGTTTAAAACAAACAAAAGGAAGTTTTTCTTCACTTAGCGTATAGTCAACCTGTGGAACTCCTTGCCAGAGGATGTGGTGAAGGCTAGAACTTTAATAGGGTTCAAAAAACAGTTAGATAGATTCATGGAGGTTAGGTCCATCAATGGCTATTAGCCAGGATGGGTAGGAATGGTGTCCCTAGCCTCTGTTTCTCTGGAAGTGGGTGCCTGGGGAGGAATCACGTGAGGATTACCTGTTGTGATCCCTCCCTCTGGGGTATCTGGTATTGGCCACTGTCGGCAGACAGGATACTGGGGTAGATGGACCTTTGGTCTGACACAGTATGGCTGTTCTTATGTGCTTATGAGGTCTCTGTGCCTATAGACTTGCCAGAGTCTGACAGGAGGCTATGCTGGAGGATCCAAAATATTCAGAAAATGGGGTGTGACTGTCACCAAAGATACTAAACAGCTGATTTGAAGCTAATATAGGAAACTTTCCTTGTGGGCAAAGGGCTCAGTGAGACATAGCCTTCACACAGTGACTATGGGTAAGTCAGCTGGAGCACTTTGAGAAGGATGCTATAAACAGAGGAAATTGGAGCTACATGGGGAATTTAAGAGCTAAATCATGCAGGGATATGAGGTATCCATTATGTCAGGGGAGAGCAAGAAAGACTCTGTGGGCTGGATCTGGCCTGCCAAGCTCTTTGATCCAGCCTGTGGTCATTTGGTCACTCCCCCCCCCCCCCCACAAGCCAATCAAGACTTGTGGACGGGAGAGAGCATGATGTCTCCTCCCACTCGGCAGGGGTGCACAGCATCGGAGGGAACCATCAGCTGTTCAGATGTTCCTCATTTTTTGAGGAAGAACGGCTCTTGGGCAAGAGGGGGTTTTTGCTCAAAAAGGAGCCGTCTACACTGCTCGTTTTTTGTGCAAAAGCCTCTTGTGCAAAAACGGCTGCTCATTACTTATGCAAATGAAGCGTGGCAATATTCCACACCACACTTCATTTACATATGCTTTTCCGCAATAAGTATAGATGAAGCCAAAGTCTCCTGGACCTGCCCCTTCCTCCTGAGACCCCACCCATTCCAGGGCAGCCTGTGACCACTTCTGATGTTCATGAAGTGGCCTTCCTTCAGAAATTATTCTCAACTTCTGCATAGAATCATAGAATATTAGAACTGGAAGGAACCTCGAGAGGTCATTGAGTCCAGTTCCCTTCCCTCATGGCAGGACCAAGCACCATTTAGATCATCCCTGATAGATGTCTATCCAACCTGCTCATAAATATCTCCAGTGATGGAGATTCCAGAACCTCCATAGGCAAATTATTCCAGTGTTTAACCACCCTGACTATTAGGAAGTTTTTCCTAATGTCCAACCTAAACCTCCCTTGCTGCTATTCAACTCCATTGTTTCTTGTGCTATCATCAGTGGCCAAGGAGAACATTTTTTCTCCCTCCTCCTTATAACATTCTTTACATACATGAAAACTGCTATCATGTCTCTTCTCAGTCTTCTCTTTTCTAAAGTAAACAAGCAGAATTCCTTTAGTCTTCCCTCCTAGGCCATGTTTTCTATGTTGCTCTTCTCTGGACCTTCTCCAGTTTGTCCACATTTTTCTTGAAACGTGGTGCCTAGAAATGGACACAATACTCCAATTGAGGCTTAATCTGTACAGAGTAGAGAGGAAGAATGACTTCTCGTGTCTTGCTTACAATATATCCCAGAATCATTTGCTTTTTTTCCCAACAGTGTCACACTGTTGACTCATATTTAGCTTGTTGTTCACTATAACCCCTAGATCCCTTTCAGCAGTAATCTGTCCTAGACAATCACTTCCCATTCTGTATGTATGAAACTGATTATTCCTTCCTAAGAGGAGTACTTTGCATTTGTCCTTATAAACTTCATCCTATTTACTTCAGACCATTTCTCTAGTTTGCCCAGATCCTTTAGAATTTTGACCCTATCCCCCAAAGCACTTGCCACCCCTCCTAGCTTGGTATTATCTGCAAACTTAATAAGCACACTCTGTGTGCCATCATCTAAATCATTGGTGAAAATATTGAACAGAACTGGTCCCAAAACAGACCCCTGCTGAACCCCACTTGTTATGCCCTTCCAGCATGATTATGAACCATTAATAACTGCTCTCTGAGAATGGTTATCCAGCCAATTATACACCCAACTCATTGTAGCCCCATCTAGGTTGGATTTCCCTAGTTTATTGATAAGAAGGTCATGTGAGACCGTGTCAAGACTTACTAAAGTCTAAATATACCATGTCCACAGCTTCTCCCTTATCCACAAGACTTGATATCCTTTCAAAAAAAGCTATCAGATTGGTTTGACGTGATTTGTTCTTTACAAATCCATGCTGGCTGTTACCTATCACCTTATTATCTTCCAGATGATTGCAGATGGATTCCTTCATTACTTGCTCCATTATCTTCCCTGGCACAGAAGTGAAACTGACTGGTCTGTAGTTTCCTGGGTTGTTCTTATTTCCCTTTTTTATAGATGGGCACTTTATTTGCCCTTTTCCAGTCTTCTGGAATCTCTTCTGACTTCCATGACTTTTCAAAGATGATTGCTAAAGGCTCAGATACCTCCCCTCCAGCTCCTTGAGTATTCTAGGATGCATTTCATCAGGCCCTGGTGACTTGAAGATATCTAACTTTTCTAAGTAATTTTTAACTTGTTCTTTTTTTTTATTTTAATTTCTAAACCTACCCTATTTCCACTAGCATCTACTATGTTAAGCATCCCATCACCATCAAACTTCTTGGAGAAAACTGAAACAAGTCATTAAGTACCTCTGCCATTTCCAGGTTTCCTGTTATTGTTTCTCCCTTTTCACTGAGCAATGGGCCTACCCTGCCGTTGGTCTTCCTCTTGCTTCTAATATATTTGAAGAACGTGTTCTTATTACTCTTTATGTGGTCTTTTCACATAGACTGTGCCAATCCATTTGGGTCCAGATGGGGTATTCCCTGTCCTACTGTGAGGAAAAAGAGAGGGCCACTGGAAGTTACTGCTGGTTGTGAGAATCTATGGCTGTTGCTGAAGAAAGACAGAGGATTTGAGAGACATCTGTAGAACTGCTACCCAACTAAAAACCTGAGGGACATATATATTTCAAAGTGCACATATTGCAAAGAGGTGTAACCCATGAGAAAGTTGGAAGAGGAGTGTGTTTGTGTGTGTGTGTACATTTCCACACCATTTGGTAACAGCATGAAACATGAGCAGTTGGTGGAGCACCCCCTTTGGGGAGGCTAGCTCTCTTTGGCCCCATCCCTTCCAGCTGGGGCATCCCCCACTGGTTGAAGCCCCAATCACACCCTGCCTCCCCCGTTGAGGCCCCAGTGAGCTGTGGCTGTGATGAGACGATGTGTGTAGACAGCAAGGGTGAGGAGAAAACCCCTTCTGTGAACAGGGGGGAGGCTGATCAGGAGGAAGGGAATTGCAGTGAGTGCAGGGGAGGCTGAATTTTAGCAGGGAGAGGGGAAAGGGGTGGTGAGGAGGATGAGCAGGCAGGAGAAGAGGAAACACATGGGCTGCGTCTAGACTGGCAAGTTTTTGCGCAAAAGCAGCTGCTTTTGATGCGGAAAAACTTGCTAGCTGTCTACACTGGCCGCTTGAATTTGCGCAAGAACACTGACGATCTAATGTATGATTGTCAGTGTTCTTGCGCAAATACTATGCTGCTCCCATTCGGGAAAAAGCCCTCTTGAGCAAATGTATTTGCGCAAGAGGGCCAGTGTAGACAGCTCAGGAATGTTTTGCGCAAAAAGCCCCGATGGCGAAAATGGCGATCGGGCTTTCTTGACAAAACCGCTGTTTAGACTGGCACGGACGCTTTTCCGCAAAAAGTGCTTTTGTGCAAAAGCGTCCCGTTAATCTAGACGTCTTTTCGCAAATGCTTTTAACGGAAAAACTTTTCCGTTAAAAGCATTTGAGGAAAATCATGCCAGTCTAGACGCAGCCATGAAGTGAGCAGGGGGTGCTGAGCAGGGAAGGAGCCAAGCTAGGAGAGGCAAAAGCAAATAGCAGCAGCAGGGATCTCTAGTTAATCAGTTGGAGTGCTGGAGACTGGAGCAGCAGCTGGGAAGAATGCTGAGATTTAGTTTTTATATGCTCCATTCAGGTTCTGGGATGGCTGAGTAGTAGGTATCAACTACTCAGCATCCTGGGTTCATTAGTAATCTGTATGGGGAGTCCACAAAGTTGAATAGCAAATCCAGCCTCCTGAGCTGCCCAGGAGTGTGCATGGAGCTATCTAAGTAAAAAATATGCAGTGGAACACAAGGAAGAGAAGTGTCAGGGCCACAACGGCCCTAGTATTTGGCTGTAGCTATCTGGGGGTGGAAAGCATAACCTTCCCTGGCCTATTATACCTACCACCCATGGCAGGCAGTGTGGAAGTTAGGGTGAGAAACATTAAAGGGTTATCCCATGATAGTAGCTTATGAGAAATATTCACAACCAATTCACACATTCCCTATAAACAATTTAATCTTATCAAATGATATTTTTAACTACATTGTTTGCTCCTTTCTCTCTCAAGAGTAACTTTGTATAATGTTAAATCTTTGTTCTGAAAGGTCCGAGTACTGGCCTATGTTTCATCTGAAGTGTAGATTGAAATAATTACATATTATTATGTGTTTACATAATTACATATTATTATATTATTATTATTCTTTGCAACAGTGTGATGCTGTTGCAAAGAAAGCAAACATGATTCTGGGATGCATTAATAGGTGTGTTGTGAGCAAGACACGAGAAGTCATTCTTCTGCTCTACTCTGCGCTGGTTAGGCCTCAGTTGGAGTATTGTGTCCAGTTCTGGGCACCGCATTTCAAGAAAGATGTGGAGAAATTGGAGAGGGTCCAGAGAAGAGCAACGAGAATGATTAAAGGTCTAGAGAACATGACCTATGAGGGAAGACTGAAGGAATTGGGTTTGTTTAGTTTAGAAAAGAGAAGATTGAGGGGGGACATGATAGCAGTTTTCAGATATCTAAAAGGGTGTCATAAGGAGGAGGGAGAAAACTTGTTCATCTTGGCCTCTGAGGATAGAACAAGAAGCAATGGGCTTAAACTGCAGCAAGGGAGGTTTAGGTTGGACATTAGAAAAGTTCCTAACTGTCAGGGTAGTCAGACAGTGGAATAAATTGCCCAGGGAGGTTGTGGAATCTCCATCTCTGGAGATATTTAAGAGTAGGTTAGATAAATGTCTATCAGGGATGGTCTAGACAGTATTTGGTCCTGCCATGAGGGCAGGGGACTGGACTTGATGACCTCTTGAGGTCCCTTCCAGTCCTAGTATTCTATGATTCTATGATTATATTGGACCTGTTACCCATTACACAGTTCCTCCTAATGTTTGTTGCTCTCTGGTAGAAACTTTTCTCTGCTCCCTTAGCTACTTTTCCAAACAACTGAAAACTACTAATAATTCATTAAAAGGGGTGGGAATGAGGAGAGTGAATTTGGATTGGAATGGGCAGAAAAACAATTAAATATACCTAAGGCAGCCAATTCCATTTAGTAGCATTACTTTGCTCAATCCAGCTTATAAATAGTAGTTTCCATGAGCTTGCTTGTCTACAGACCGCTGATAAGACGACAGGAAAATTAGTTTTGTGGAAGTCTGTCAGTCTTAGGATAATATTTATGACCTAATCTGAGTTTTTTGAATGCCCACTTGAATGGCAAGGAAGGATGGGTGTTTGCTAACCTCTGCACATAGCAGAATGAGGAGAGCATGAGAGTTATGGAAATTAATTTTATATCCTGAGACATGACTAAAAAGCGGAATCTATGTAATTAAATTTGATATTGAGGTTACAGGAGAAGAGACACATTACAGGATGTCATCAGCATATAATGCTAATTTGTTATCAGATCCTGGAGTCTCTATTCTCTTAATGTCAGGACTATTCCTTGTTTCTCATGCTAGCAGCCCTGGTGGTAATGGAAATAAGAAAGAGGGCATTGCTACATTGGAGGTTCTGTTAAATCATTATTTACTAGTACTGTAGCCAGAGACTGTCAATAAAGAGCCTTAAAATACCAAAGTGGAGGCAAGAATGAAATTGTGCATTTTTAAGGAGCAAATGAGAACTCACCCATGATTCAAACTGGATGTCAGCGCCCAAGCCAGTAATACTTCATCCATGACTAAAGACACGTGCAGATTTTCATGGTCTTAGAGTGGGCCTACACTGGAGGGCTTAACTCAAAATAAGCTACGCAAATTGAGCTACATCAATTGTGTATCTTGTTTCGAAATAGCTTATTTCGAAAAAAGGAGCATCTACATAGCACTAATTTCGAAATAGAGGACTCATCTTCCGACTGCCCTTATTCCTCATACAATGAGGGTTACAGGAGTCGGAGTAAGAAGTCCTCCAACTCGGCAGCATTTTGACACTATTTCGAAATAATTGCCTGCTGTGTAGGCGCAGACTAAGTTATTTCGGAATAGTGCTAGTTATTTCGAAATAGTGTTGCAGCGTAGACGTAGCCGCTCATACATTTCTTGTGGGATCCATGCACTTGACTAGAACACCACACTCTCCAGCAGAATGTAGAAAGTCTATGTCTAGTGTCCTCAGAAAGCACTGATCTAACAGAACTATGGTATGGGAATCAGAGAGCTCTCCTAGCCACTGGAAGTGGAAAAAAGTAAATGAGATTCTACTCGCTGAGTATAACCCCCTTGTCATTTATGAAAAGGGTAACATTCTTCCCCAGGGCACTTTCTCTTGTGTGTAAATGGTGGCTTTCATTCAGAATGGTCTTTTTTCCTTTTGTGAACTGTCAATATTTTGGGAGTAATTAATGGGATTAATTTAATTTGTGGCCATTTATGGTCTTTGAAATCCATCGTAAAATCCCAACCCTATTGAAGTCAATAGCAGTTTGGACATGGACTTCAGTGGGTCTAGGATTTCACCCCATGAGAATTCAGACTTTTCAGCAATCTACAGAAGGTTCTCCGCACCTCACAGCACAGGGTCCTTTATTGCTTAAACAAAACGTGCGTTAGCAATAAAATGAAATGAATTAGGGTTCAGACTGTAACCAAGGGTACATCTACACTGCAGTCAAAGGTGTGCTCGCAGCACAGATAGACATACACAACCTAATTTTCATCTAGCTATCTCCCATGACGAGAACTGATGCCATGGCCAGCCCAGCTATGTCTACATATGGTAGTCACACCTCTGACTGCGGTGTAGACATATCAGGATTGTGGTGCTGACTTCAGAACAACAGTGGCACACACAAAATGGTGCACAGATATAAAAATATGTCTAAACCTTGCTCCTCAGTTCTTGTTTTCATAATTTCTGAATGTATGCAGAAATACAGAGAGTAAGTGCCAAAAAGCTATCACAGTTCTGAAACTAGGTTTTTAAAAGATAGTAAAAAATATTAAAAGCAAGATATATTATTGTTTATTGAACAGTGAAACGCTTTCATATATTAATCATCAAGCAAACATTATGTGTAATCAAAGGCGTTGTTCTAGTTCAAATACAAATGTCAGTTCCCCAATTAATTGTTAGTCTTTGTAGTTAGAATTTTAAAATACGTTTTCTATTTTTCATGGTCTACCATATGTTTTGTAATTCAAAAAGATAAATGTTGTAGACAATGAGCCTTCTCCTTTGTGATTCTAATAGTAAGTTCCAGAATAGTTCTCTGAAAGGAAGTGGTAGAACTGGGTTAGTTAATACTTGAGACTGATCTGCTAATAGTGAAATCAAGACTATGACTCCCCAAATTTTGCTCATGGCTCCCAAATGCATTCCTGCTTCTCCTTGCGTAGCTCGTAATCCAAATTATTCCATCTGTGAATGAAAACACAGACTCTAAATTTAAAAATCATAGTTGTCTGAATTGTTTCCTGTTGTTATGAGCTAAAAATGACGTTAATATAACTGAAAGATAAGAGGGAAAAGATCTGTTTTTTTCTTTTCTTTTATCTATATGGGGACAGTCATGCTTTTTGGGGACAGTCATGCTCTATGTTTCTCTGATACAGTCAGCTTCTACTTTTATCTTTATAGGTTTCTTTTATACCCTCACCAGACTGAGGTGACAGTGGTCAAGACTGCCAGGGCACTTAAACATAGACCCTTCTAGTAAGGTTTATATTCTGAGGTTCATCTACTGTATGGAAGATTAGTGGACAACACAGTCTGAACTAAAAATATGTTTCTAATTTCCAGCTTCCAGCACAAAAACAGACTTTCCTTCTTGCCTGCATTCTACTTCACCTCAACAATCTCTTCTCCTTTTTTTCATGATCTTCAGTAGATGGCCAATGGGCCCCTCTCTGCCCTTTAATGGCAAGTCTTGACTGCTGATGGGATGCTGGGTCACCTTCCATAGTAACAATCCACTTCCATAAGACATCCAGTATTATTCCTTAGGGTTTTTTCTCTTGCCCTGGTACTTTTTAGAGTCCTTATTAGATCCCTTATCCCTTCTTCAATGCCCCAGTTGTAAGGAACAGATTGTTTTTAATGGGTTTTAACAAAAATGAATAGCTAGTACCAGTTATAGTGACAGCTCCTGATACAAACATGAGGCGACTACAAGATTTAACACTGCTGTATTTAATCACTTGCTCTCACATAATCCCTTTGCCTACCTGATTTGCAACAATTAATTTGCATAGTAAATAGCATGTTTAGATGAGGGTAAAAATTAAAAAGAAAATATAAATTGCATGCTTCTTCTGTGTGAAATTTTGGATGCAGATGTATTAACATACTATACAATGGAGGTAAATTTTACTCTGGGTAGGGACTAATGATTCATCAGATTAGAATCTTTTTGTCTTAACCTTGGTTGAACTTGGCATTGTGGAACATTTGAATTAAAGAAGCTTGAAACAGATTCTGTAGCTCGCCAGCAGAGTGCCATCGCCTCTCCCCTTCCTTATGTTAGCACTCCAGGGCAGTTTAACAGGGATTTAAAAAAAAAAAAAAAACCCTTCTGAGACTCTTTATTTAGAATCCTTTGGAACCCAGCTGTACGATGAAAACTTCAAAATCACTTGCTGCCCCTTTCAGAGGGCTTCCTTTGGGCTATTTGGGTTTGTATGACACAGTTAAGAACGTCAGTCAGGAATTAGTACACTACTGCACCTATAACACAACAGGGGTTACGTCTACACTGGCATGATTTTCTGCAAATGCTTTTAGCGGAAAAGTTTTCCGTTAAAAGCATTTGCGGAAAAGAGCATCTAGATTGGCATGGACGCTTTTCTGCAAAAGCCCTTTTTGCGGAAAAGCGTCCGTGCCAATCTAGACGCGCTTTTGCACAAAAACCCCCTGATCGCCATTTTCGCGATCGGGGCTTTTTTGCGCAAAACAATACCGCGCTGTCTACACTGGCCCTTTTGCGCAAAAGCTTTTGTGCAAGAGGACTTTTGCCCGAACAGGAGCAGCATAGATTTTGCAAGAACGCTGACAATCTTACATGAGATCGTCAGTGTTCTTGCGGAAATTCAAGCAGCCAGTGTAGACAGCTGGCAAGTTTTTCCGGAAAAGCGGCTGATTTTCCTGAAAAACTGGCCAGTCTAGACACAGCCCAGCAGTATGTTGTACTGTGCCCAAAAGACTGGGAAAACTGCTTTGTGACACAGTACAGTGGATGGGATGCCAGTGGGGAAAAAATGACGACAGGTGCTTGATTTACATAGAATGTCTTCCATTGATTCAGCATGTATAATCCGAACCTAACATTTTCAGATGGCATTGCTCCATCTCCCTTTTTGCCAGCATTTACCCACTCTCATCTTTTGGTTCTGTGTATGGACATCAAAGAAAGATTTGTCTTACGAAGGAACTGACCAAAAAGCATACTATTAGAGCTTGTGGCCTCTACTTGTATGAAATGCGTTATTCAAAACTAAAACTCTAGTGCAATATTTAAAAAAAATGTAGTTGGGGGAAAAATATCTCTGTTTGACATTTTCATGGAGCAACAGGTATAGAAGACAGCTGTATAGGCTATGAAAGGGGATGCACTTCTCCTTAGATAAGGGAGAACAGAATTAAATCCCTCTGAATGGGGCATTGAACAGCCAAAAAACAATACAGCATTAGATGTGATAACATGATTCTTCATAGAGTTTATTAAGAAAGCTGCCATTAACATAACACTTTTTCTACCTATCAGGTGAAAATTACATTTGCTAATGAGTTTTGACAGTCTTTGATAAGACACATGGATAGGGTCAAAGTTTTGAAGTGAAATCCCACCCTCAGTATGATAGTTGTAAATATAAGCATTTCACAGCTCATTAGCAAAACTAATGCTTGCTAATATACAATAGCATCATTATATTAGTGACAGTCCAATGAATTGTTTCAGCACCTTTCATATTGTATTACTGAAATCTGTATAATTTAAGCAACATTTTTTTGAAATTCTTTACTGTGACCTTCCTAGTCAGGTCCTTATTTTTCATGTAAGTTAGTTGCTTTTCATTGTATGAAGAGAAAATAGGTTTCAGAAATGATACTTCTACTCCTTTCAGCTCAACTATGTCTTTTACAACATCTTCTGAGTGGCCATTCAACAAATATTACTTTTTATATGAATTAAATATTGGCCGATTAGAAGAAAAAATGTGATATACTCGATATGTCAGAACTATGATATCATTAAAGGTCTGAAATTTACAATTATGCAATTTTTGTTGTTTTGACCAATATTCCCTTGAGTTATGTTTCTAATACTGTATAGTTGATAAATAAGATGCAATGAGATGTACTTTATTTGAATAACAAAGTGTACAATATGAACTTGGAGAATATGCCCCTGAAAAAATGCAGTGGTTGAAGGAAGAGAAAGAAAATGAGATAACAAAGGAAAGTTGATTATGGTTTGTCTGACTTCCAGTTCTGCATAGGCTTCAATAGGGCTTTGTACTTACTGGCTAAAGATGGATGCATTTGAAGTTATTTCATATGCCTGGAAAGTTAATTTAAGAGAAAAAGATACTTGCATATGCTAGCAGAAACAGAACAAACAAACACAAACAAATGGACACCCTTGTAGCTGCAAAGAGATGAATTATTGCTAAATCCTTAGGATCTTTAATTTTTTTTCTAAATTATGGAAATTATACTTTGAGTTTATCATTTTCCCTCATAGTTTTCTGCTTCCTCTAATTTAACAAATCTTGCTCTATGACCAAACATTTCTCCATTGATTCAGTCCAATGAGATATTTTGGGTACTTGTTCTTCCTTTTGAGCCACCACCTATAAGCTCCCACAAAGCTCCATCTTCTCAGTCATACTATTCAATATCATAACAACTGTGTTAAAAGAATGTTTTCAAGGTTGTTTTCAGGTACACAAACATTAGGGAATTCCTAGAATTATGGTTATCTGTGCAATCTTAACTCAGCCTCTTTGTACATCTGCATTCTAATACAGTCTTTAATTATATAATCACAGTGTATTTTTCAATAGAACCTATGCCTCATTCAGTACGTAAAATAAACAGAGCTCAGTGAATGAGCAGCCATTCCATATTTTTTGTCCTCATTGTTCAATGTGTGACACTAGGCCTTATTTATTGCACATTATCCAAACCCTGCTGTGATGATTGAATTATTAATTTCTTCGGGTATGTCTACACTACAGTGTTATTTCAAAACAACACGTCTAGACACAAAATGCATTTCAAAATAGCATTTTGCTATTTCAAAATAGCGTGTTCACACTGATAGGACACTGAATCACATTTAAGGCTGGCCAGAACCAGTTCTGGCAGGGCATGAGGTCAGGAGTTACCTTGTGTGGTTGCTGCCTGAGGCTATCTGAGACCTGTGCTTAAAGGGACACCCCCCCCGGACAGTTGGTTCTAAGGTTTCCCTGCTTGCTTGCCTACCTTGCTGAGGGACAGCAAAGCATTTTTTTCTCTGCATGCTCTGGTTGCCCTCACTCAGGACACCACAGCACTCTGCAGCATGGAGCCGGAGCCGCCCCTGGGCACTCTGGTGCTTCTCCTGGACGTGTTGCTGCAAGTCTGGCAGCACGTTCTGCAGGCAGTAACAGTCTCCCTGGTGTGCCCCACTGGGGGCTTGTGCCTCATTCCTCCCTCACGTCCTTCCACTTACCCCCCCCAACCCCCTTTCCTGCTGTACAATAAAAGACACATGTGTTCATTACAACAAAGCCTCTTTATTGAACAAAACTGGGGTGGGGGGAGAACGAAACTGAGGTGAGACTGGGGAAAGAAGGTGGGAGAGGAGAGGGGGAAATCTGGGAGGAGGGAGCTGGCAGGGGGAGGCAAGAGGATGAAGGGGGAGGAGAAGCTCAGGGTTGGGGGTCTCTCCGGCCCAACTGTCTTCCAGCACCACAGGTGCATGGGCCTCAGCGTCCCTGGGGGTGTGAGGAGGATGGGGAGGAAGGAGTGGGAGGAAGACCGGTTGCTGAGGAGGCAGCAGGGGCTGGAGCAGCAGGAGGCAGCAAGCTCTGCCCCAGGGTCAATGACCACCTGGGGGGCACAGACCATCCTGCCCCCCAGGATGTGGCTCACTGCATCACAATAGAGGCAGGGGTCTGGGTCTGCCCCTGGTTGGGAGCTGCTCCCTGTGGCCCTGGCATATGCCTGCTGCAGCTCCTTTATTTTCATGCAAACCTGCTCCTGTGTTCTCATGTGGCCTTTGGTGGCCAGGCTGGTAGCCATCCACCTGTAGACGGTTGCGTTCCTCCGTTTAGTGTGGAGATCATGGACGTTGGAGGCATCCCCCAAACCTGAATTAGGTCCCTGATCTCTGCACTGGACCAGGCAGGCGCCCTCCTTTTCTGGCCCCTGGCAGGCTCCTGGGAGCTGGCAAACTGGTCCTGGGGAGTGGCGGAGGGCTGGCTGGCACTGGTTGCGTGGCTCATGCTGGGGCCACTGGGTCAAGTGCAGCGACTGCTGGCTCTGGGTTGGCAGGCTTGGAGCTGCACAGGCCCTGTGGCCAAACAGACTCTACCTCTTTAAGGGCTCCGGGCCTGCGGGGGAGCAGAAGAGTTTTCCTGCTTTGGCCCAGAGTGGCCACCAGGGCACCCTGGGAAGGGCTGGAGGCCTCCTATTTTGAAATAAGCAGCTACACAGCACTTATTTCAAAATAGCAATTTCAAAATTGGCGTTATTCCTCGTGGAATGAGGTTTATCAATTTCAAAATAAGCCCTCTGCTATTTTGATTTAATTTCGAAATAGTGGTTTGGCCGTGTAGACGCTGGTGAAGTTATTTAGAAATAACAGCTGTTATTTCAAAATAACTTTGCTGTGTAGACATACCCTTCACGTTTTTTTTCATGGCATTAATCACAATAGTATATGAGTGTTTTGCAAATAAACATTCTCCCACCTAACTAGTCTCATTCTCTACTTCAGGGGTGGGGAACCTAAGGCCCAGGGGCTGGATGCGGTCCCCAGCTTGCCTGGATCCGGCCCCTGGTGCTCAGGGCTCCTCCCCAGCATTGAGGAGCCCGCGCTGGCACTCCAGCCCCTGCTACTCCCTGCATGCCTGACTTTAATGTGGGTCAGTGATCCACGACCCAAAAAAGGTTTCCTCACCCCTGCTCTTCTTCATAGCATCTCAGAATAGTCCTAGAGCCTAGCTTAAACATTTATCATAGGTAGGTGTCTTTAATTTGGAAAAGAGCTGCAATAATATCTCATTTCCTCTTGCCTTTACAGATAGTTCCTCACTAGCTGAATTTGTTGTTGTTGTTGTTGTTGTTGTCAGTCTCCGAATACTTTGTGTGTAGTGGTACTTGAGTTCTTACACTGTTTACTAGGAAGGGGCAGCAACAATTATATGACTTACCTATAAGGCAGAGGTGGGGAACCTCCAGCACATCCGCCACATGAGGTTCATCAGGGTTAGCTGCTGGCAGGCCACCAGACAATTTAGTTCCTCTGAACACTCAGGTAAACGAGCCCAGCAGCTCCCAGTAGCCATCATTCGCTGTTCCTGGCCAATGGGAGCTACAAGAAGCAGTGGCCCAGCCCACACCACTTCTCAAAGCTGGCAAGGAAAGGTGAACTGTGGCCATTGGGAGCTGCAGGGCTAGATCCCTCTGGATGCTCAGGTAAACAAACCATCTGGTGGCCCACCAGTGGCTAACCCTGATGAACCACATGCGGCTGATGTGCTGGAGGTTCCCCCTTCTTGCTGTAGAGAGTGATGCTTGGAACACTTGTAGTACTTCTTCCAAGCCTGTGGTGTGCAGATTTTGCTACAACACATGTAGAGGGAGCTGCATGCCATTATGCTCAGCAGCAACACTTTGGACCTGGCAATCTGAATTTATCATGGTCATACCTCAGATTCCTTGCCTCAGAAGTAGATCACTTTACTGTAAGCCACAAAGTTTTCCCACATTCTCTAGTTGCTTGATAATTTGAATCTTACAGACTGCAGGCTCAGTCACCATTCACATGTAATCCTAGTTTCTGATTATAATCCACTGTTGATATTATAAGGACTGCTGCTTGTATCTAGTCCTCTGCATTGATAGCTCCACAAACAGAGCACACTCAAGAGATGAGACCTAAGATACTTTTCAAGTTCAACCCAAAGACCTTTCCATTGTCCAGAGATACCAAACAGAATACCATGACCAAAATCAACCAATCCAAACATTTAATGAACTCAATGGATCATGTCCAAAATTATTTTACTATATGTTAGCTGTTATCTATGAATAAGCCTAGTTTCTATTCCCTAGTGCAGTGGTTCTGAGCCAAGGGTCCAAGGCCAGCTGGGGAGCTGCAAGCAGGTTTCAGGAGGTCCATCAAGTAGGGCAAGCATTAGACTTGTTGGGACCCAGACTGGAAACCCAAAGTCCCATTACATGCAGCTGAAGCCCAGGGCCACAAGGCTCTCCACCTGGGTCCGAAGCCTAAGTAATTATGGTTACAGGGTCACCTGAGGCCAAAGGCAATTACCTTATCTGCCACCCCTTAATGCTGGTCCTCATTTTTATATGATGAAAAAACAGCTGTTGTGGCACAGGTGGGCTGTTGAATTTGTATAACATGTTGGGGAGACCCTCAGAAAAAGGTTGAGAACCCTAGCCTTAGTGGTTCTTACTTTGGTGGGCAAACAAAACAATGCAATGGGTCTATAACAGGCACAGTCTACATTGTATTTATAAAGTTCAGAATAAATGAAATTTGCTTCCTTCACAATAGCGAGGTAAGATCTGATTTTAATATTCTAAAAGCTACCTCGACTAGCCAGCATATAAGCAATAAGAAAACTTAGACAGAAAATTCACAAAAGAAGCAGTTGGACCCTGTGGCCTTTCTTGCTAGCATGTTTTTAAATCACTTTTTGAATCGCCTCAGGTTCAAAAGGATAGTCCAACCTGGCCTTTTATTCTGCTGAGTAACCAGACATATTAGCCTTCAGAATATGACCTTTTTATCTCCAGAGACCTGATTCTTGTTCATATAAAGGTGCTAATAGACTTCTTCAAAGACTTCACAAATTTCTTTAGTTTTATATTTTATGGCTCCAATATAGTCCCTAATTACTAAAATAGATTTTTCCCTTGTCTGATCACATAAACCTGCAAAATGTGAGCTTTATTGCCCCCTTTTCAGGGGCATGTTGCCAGTGAAAGGCTGATTATTTCTGCCTGCCACTTCCTTTCCGCCTCCCCCCAAGATTATTATTTAATTGACCAGAAAAGGCTGGCATATTTAAGACTTTTAAAGCCTCTTTTTAAATGGTATTTTTTTAATTTTAAATGTCCATGTGAAGACTATTCCTATTTCATCCTCTCTTCCTCCTTCCTCCCCAAAGCTATACTAAAAAGTGTCTTTCTTACTGCAGGGTTTTCAGCTATCCAGGAAACATTATTAGAAGTTTCACAATTGTAATTGTTTTCTGACTTTCTATTTCTTAAGGACAGATGGTAAATAATAATGAGGAAAAATCACTAAGCAATCTGGATTGATTGATAAACTTGGATGCAAGCTAACACTAGGGATGTGTCTACACTGGCGCGATCTCGCGCAAAAGCAGCTGCTCTTGTGCAAAAACTTGCTGCCTGTCTACACTGCCCGCGTGTTCTTGCGCAAGTAAACTGACATTCTAATGTATGAAATCAGGGCTTCTTGTGCCAGAACTCTGACGCTCCCGCTGAGGAATAAGCCCTTTTGCGCAACTGTTTTTGCGCAAGAGGCCAGTGTAGACAGGCAACATGAATTTCTTGCGCAAGAAAGCCCTATGGTTAAAATGGCCATCAGAGCTTTCTTGCACAAGAGAGTGTCTACACTGGCATGGATGCTCTTGCGCAAAAGCACATCTCTTGTGCAAAAGCACATGCCAGTGTAGATGCTCTCTTCTGGAAAAGTTTTTGAAGAAGAATTCTTCAGCAAAAGAGTTTTTGCGTGAGAACGCACCAGTGTAGACATAGCCTAGGACTTGGCTACACAAAGACATGGGCATTACAACAACAAACATAAAGGAGAAGAGATTGAGGGAACCCCCTCACAACATTTCCAAAAATTCAGCGGATAAAGTTTTCTCCTCAAAGAATTGAAAGACCCCTATTCAAATCCTTTCTCTCTCCATGTAAAAGGGAAAATTGAACCTATAGCTTTCACAAACCAGGTGAGGCACAAATCACTAGGTTGAAAGGGATGTGGGCACTCCTGTGCCTAGATTTTGAATCTGATAGGCATGCTCAAGTTGGGCCATCCAGGTAAGATAGGTGGCTGAATATCTGTCTTCCTCTGCTTTGTGGATTGTGCTGGGGCTTAGGCAAGGGTTGCTGCCTGGACAACTGCCTAATACATCATTGTACAGTTATTCATGTAGCTGGAGTTGTGTAACTTAAATTGACTTTCTGTTGTGGGGTAGATGTAGCCTAAAAGACTGTCAAAGATCAGACAAAAACCCTCTGAAAAACAGTTAAACAGGACTGTTTTGCAATGCTTTATTTGTGCCAGGGCTTGCCTGTGCTGAGCTCCAGCACCTCTGGACTTGGCAGTTCATAGCTGCCGCACCTGTGGACTTGCTACACCAGTTATGAAAGTACAAAAATTGCTTGAGCCCTGGCACCTAATGTGTGAGCACTGGGACCCTGTTCATATCAGATTAAGCACTGTTTCTTGGGTGGTATAATAAGGTTACTGTAACATTGCTTAGGCACATTCACGTACAGATTCCATTGTTAATAGTAGGGATTAACTTTAGACCTTCAACTCAAAAGTGCAAGCCCTCAGCACTTGAGCAATAAACAAGTTGTAAGATAATGGCAGGCTACTTGGTCCCTTAGGGTAGGGCTACACTGCACACTTATTTTGAAATAAACTATTCCGGAATAGTTATTCCAAAATAGCTTATTTTGAAATAGCACATCTGCACTGTGGGGAAGCCTCAAAATTAGTCCGAGGCAGGTTTCCCTAAAGTAGAAGAGCTATCTCAGTTTAGAGCCCCAGGAGGCACTGGGGAGGAATAACTTAGAATGGCCCCAGTGAGGGGCTATTTTGAAATAACAGAGGTGGAGCATTTACACATGCCTTATTTCGAAATAGCTATTCGGAATATGTGTTATTCCTCATAGAATGAGGTTTACAGATTTTGGAATATTTTGAATTTATTTTGAAATAATGGAATGGCTGTGTAGACCAACTACTAGAAAAACATGAAAACACACAAAGCATTTTGGGGTCTTGGGGAAGAAATAGTTTTTCAAGAAGGATGATTTTTTTTTATGAAGCAAGGTAGAGGACACCTCCTACCCTCAGCAAGTTTTCAACAGAGATGGAAATATTCCGAAGTACAGTTTAAAAATAACAATGAAAAAGAAACCTCTGCATGTGGGGAAGGCAACGTGTTGGCCAACACGCTGGGGATTAACAAGATCTAAAAGCATAAGTTATTATACCTTGAGTCAAAGCTCTTTAACCTGACCGATATCACATACATATCCTCTGCTGATTGGCATAGAGGAGGACACATAAAACAATGTATTTCATATGACATCCCTAATAGGACTGATTTCCACAGAAGGCTACCATCCAGTCACAATTGGTATTTAAAACAGAGCACAAGCAGTTAAAGAATGTACCTTATTCTAGGAAGCTCAAACCAGCATCACTGTATTCCAAACAGTCATGTTAGACAGTAACACATAAACATGCTTTAGTATCGCATGGTGAATTGCAGAGTAACTCACACCATCATATATTTACATCTCCCAGCAGATAAAACAGCACTCTGTAAGAACTCTGAAATTGATTACAGGTCTCTAACATGAGTATAAACCTTTTCCCTGTAGCCTCCACAGTTCTTGGTGGGCTGGGTATCATGAGGGTCTTGCAGAAGCATAGGATGGGGATATAGGATTAGTCACCCACACATCTGTACTTGCTTTCTGTCACCCTCTGGAAGCTGTATAATCCAGAAGCCATTTGTACAATAACAATAACTTTGTTGGTCCTATTCATTAATAATTCATATTATTGTGTGCCAGGAGTTTTTACTCACATTAACTGTATACTTATACTAACATCTATTCAAACTATATCTCTTATATGTAACCTCCAATAGCACCATACAGAACATTCTCTGAAGCAGCAGCAGTTAGTTATCAGAGCAGCAGAAGTGGGGAGTAGCAGATGGTGGCAAGAACCTATTGGGTTAATTTCTATTGGATCTATTAAATGGGAAGAGATTGCAGGAGAGTGGGGTGGATTTGAGACACACGACAGGAGCAGAACCATCAAGGAGGAATGAGAGGTAGGGGTTAAGGATGGGATAATATGGAATGCAACAGATATTTTGAGATGGTAGGAAAGTGACAGGGTATGGGAAAGGGTGCACTGCTGTTCTTCAGGAAAGGTCTTACATTGATTTCGAGCCTGGGGAACCATTGATTCTTCACTGATGCAACCATATCTCAGATATACAGGAGAGTGGCAACCGCGGGCATCAAAGTGTGACTCCCTGGCCCGATCAGCATTAGAACAGCCAGGACCTATGGCAGCAGACTTTGTCTTCACCATGGCTACTCCCAACGAAGCTCACATATCCCCTCTATCCCTTAACCAATGCAGTAAAGGGTGGCTAATATAGGAGGAAGCATAGAGTCTTTTTATGTAAGCAGTGTGCTCTAATGGCCGTCACCATACGTTTTAAATACACTTTGTGCTGCGTACGCTTGTCAAGTGTGCAGCGGCCTTTGCAGACTGGAAATTTCATCCCTATAGGGCATGCAATTAAATTCAGTTATATAGAAATTGCTCTACACATTTAATAGAATTTAATGGGGAATTAAATCATTTCTATACCAGTTTTGAGCCACTCTATAGAATTTAAAACTGAATTTTATGGTTGCTGGAGCACGGCTCTCAGTTTCTACAGAAAGGCAATTATTTTCTGTTTAATTCCATAGGATTTTTCTATAACGGTAGTCTCAGGTTTATTCAAGTGCTATTCTTCTACCACAATGGACATTTTCCCAAATTCATTTTTTGGGGGACAGTTATGTTTAGTAAGCAAAGATTCACCAAGAGAATCAGTGGCTCAAAACTTGTGTTCCTAATGTAGGAGGGCAAGTGTAGCACTCCATAATTTCACACCTGATAATTAATGGGGGGTAGGACCATTTCTAATATAGCAGAGGTGGGCAATTATTTTTAAGGTGGGGCATTCCAAGATTTGGTACGTGGTTAAGGGCCACACTCTTCAATTATATATTAGTGAAGGTACGGGGTTTGGGATGGGGTGCAGAAGAGTGCTCAGGGTAGGAGACTGAAGTGAAGGAGAAGGTGTGGGTTCTGGGAGAGTGTTTGGGTGAAGAAAAGGGTGTGTGACCTGAGGTAGAGGACTGGGGTGCAGGCTAGGTTGCAGGGTCCAGTAGGGGATATGTGTATGGGTGCAGGATTGGAGTCTAACCTGGAGGAGAGGTGTAAGTGTCTGGGAAGGGGCTATAACCTAGGGTGCAGGTGCAGGGATTTGGGGCATGACCTGGGTCAGGGAATTGAGGTGCAGAGTCCTGGGGGTACAGAGGGTTTGGGTTATGACCTGGGGCAAGGGTGCAAAAGGGGGAACAGAGAGCTGCGGGAGGGAGAGGCTGGGGTGCCAGGTGCAGACTCTGGCTGGGAGGTGCTTGCATAGATGCTCCTGGTCAGCAGCCCAGTGGGACCCTCAGGAAGGCTCCCTGCTTTCCACGCTCTTGCACACTGCTCAAAGTGGCCAGCTTCAGGGACCATGTGAAATCTGAGCACCATGGACCCTCAAGCATGGGGGGGACGGGACATTATTGGATTTTGATACGAACATGCCAAACGTTGCAAACACTGTTACATGTTTGTACCAAATCTTGTAAAAAGTGGGACAAGCTGACTCCATTTATACTATTCATATGCATGTATCATTTTTGTATTTGAAGTTATGAGAATTGGCTCTGTAGTTGTATTTTAAATGTTTGCTTCTGGGAGATTATTAAAAGGCTTCACACACCTATTGCAAAGGGCTGCTAGTCAAGTGAACTGGAGTACTTGACTGACAATGGAACCTAAATGATATCAATCCACAGTTGAGGAACTTTGCTGCTTGCCTGACAAGGACTGAGTCATACATGGACAGGTGACTTGCTCATGTGACAAACTCCATCTGGGGCTTACTTTCACACAAGGAGAACAATGGAATTCCCTCTACATGGGCAAGGATATAAAGAGGGCCATGGGAGTTCCTCCATCTTTGTCCTAAGTCTGATTGCCAATCATGTCTTCGTTCTAGTCTTCTTTCTAGCTCATCACTTCAGGAGCCTCTTTACTATAAACTGAACCCATCATAGCAAAGGATGTATTTCAGAACAGTGTATTCCATACTTGCTACAAGCCTCCACCAAGAATTTTGTAATTGGTATGTAATTTGTTTCCTTTTAACGATTTTACTCTCAACCTTTTCTTTTTTTCCTTTTATAAAACTTAAGATTATAGATTCTAACTGATTTGCATAGCATGCTCTTTTGGGTAAGATCTGAGGTATAAATTGACCTGGGAATGTGGCTGGTCCTTTGGGATCAAAAGAACCTGTTCAGATTTGGTGAGACTGGTTTTCATAACTTCTCACCTATGTAAGGAAGGCAGTGGTTGTGCACAGGAGAAGCTGGAATATCTAAGGAAGCTGTTGGTGTAACTTCTTGCTGGCCAGTGTGACAAACAGAAGTGCTCTTTGTGACTGGTTTGGTGTGCATTATACTGGAGGACCCCCCCCAGTCTTGGGCTGTAAACAGCTCTGTTTTTAAGTAATTTGCCCTGATTTGACTCTCAGTATTTCCCCAAGAAACCCACTATATTACAGTGGTGTAGTTGTGCTTGAATCCATAAAACCAGGTCAATTAAGGTTTGGGTCAGAACCTCATGGTATTCAAAATTTGAATTTTGTGTTTGAGAATTTTGTTGGTTAAAGAGCACTTGCAATGAGTGAGCAGCAATATGACAGTCTCAGTAAAAAAAACAACCCCCTCCCCCTCCAAAAAAACTAATGATGACGCCTGGAAGATTTGTGCTAAGAAAAAGGAATCACCTTTAAAAAGAAAGCCATAAATCAAGAAATGAGCTCCTTGCTACTGGACAGTGACTAGCAGGCAGGCGAGTAAACTGCAACTTGAATATGAACAAAAACTTGCAGACATTTGTTTAAAGGAAAAGCAAAGAATGCTGAATTGGAGAGAGAAGCCAGGCAAGGTGAAGAGTGACTGGCTGCTAAGGAGACGCTTGCCAGACTTAAGCTCCAGATCAAGAAAAAGAGGAAAGAACAACAAAGACTGAATCCTCTAGGAAGTTCAATTTATAGCTATTTTGGCATGTGGTTTGATTATGACATGACAGACGTATTTAATCAGGGTATCAAGGCTCTTCCCTACTCTGGCACTTAGAGTGCAGAAGGTGGGAGCCTGTAAGAGACTTTAAAAATACTGTGACTCTATAGGCTTCTGCTTAAAACTCACCAAGGTTACAGATTCCCTGATCTTGGGTGGTATGCTGCCACCACCCAACTGAAAAAAATTCCTTTTCAAACCCAAGATTCACTTGGGAACTTTCTCCAGAGGAGTATCCTAAGCTCTTTTATCACAAATCTCAACACTTTCTTCCCATTGGTTTTCCTGGCTCCCTGCCAACACTTCTTGGCTACCCTGGGTTCAATCCTTTAGTTACTGAACGATGGGATGTTTAGAAAAGGGCAGCATCCTTATCATCTATTTACACAGGGTAATGTTATAATCTAGCCCCCAAACGTGTATGAATGTAACACTTCTGTGATATCTGTAATTAACAGGGAGATTTGTGAAGGGAGGGGCGGAATGTATGACTTTCAGCAGTTGTCTGTGTGCTATATAGATTTGAAGGGGGGGGGGGGGAGTATATCAATCTAAGCAGTTTTGCTATGATCAAGGGGAAAGTTTCTCTCAGGCTATGTCTACACTACACTGTTCTTCTGGAAAAAGCTACGCAAATTGCGCTTCGCAATTTGCGTAGCTTTTTCCACTTCTTTTTTTGGAAGAGGCTTTTCTGACATTTGGCCCGTCTACACTGGGACAAATGTCGGAAAAAAACTCTTTTTCGGAACATCCCTTCTTCCTCATAATACGAGGTTTACAGGGATGCCAAAAAAGCGTGTCTGCTCTTCTGCAAAAAATTTCGGAAGAGCAGACACGTTCCCCTGGACACGGCAGAGGTATCCCGGAAAAACTTTGTAGTTGTAGACATAGCCTCAATGTTTGCCTAAGGAAGACAGCAGTTTGTCTGTGCAAATAAGCAGTGTATCTATGAATAAGGGTTCTGAGTGTCTGTCTAATGTCTCAGAAGTGAATCTGGAATTAGACCGAGCACAAGGAGAACTCAGTGACCAGGAAAAAGTTTCTTTGGAGCAGATTGAAGTTGATGGTCAAGTTGAAGCCCAACTGGGGAAAAGGGTAAAGTTTGTAACGGTGATGACTTGTTGGTTAGCTTGCAAAAGTGAACCTGGACAAGATGAACATTATTTGTATAAGGTAGCTCAGTGTGCTCAGCCACAGTTGGTGGAGAATAGCAGTTTACCTGCTGGCAGTGGCAATCCCATTTGTTTGAAAAGGAAGCTGTTTCAGTTTCCAAATCTGTGTCTGAAATCAGCCATGGATGCTGGGACAAGGAAGAGAAGGTTTCCAATTATTTGTTGAACAACAACAGCAGGCCTATGAAGGAAGAGTTCCTTTCCAGTTCTTTGTCTGTGGAAGGTGCCTCTCAGCCTTTGATGCTTGAGGATAGTATGCTTGTCCCATAGGCTATGTCTAGACTACATCCCTCTTTCGAAAGAGGGATGTAAATTAGACATATTGAAATTGCAAATGAAGTCGGGATTTGAATTTCCCATGCTTCATTTGCATAATCGCATCACAGCGTTTTTTTCCAAAAACGCTATTTAGAAAGTGAAACCGTGGTCTAGACGTGGTCCTTTAAAAAAGAAAAGCCTTTTTTGAAAGATCCTGTAAACCTCATTCTGGATACAACTGAAGGCCAGAAAAGGAATGGTCCTAAATTTGTGTCTTCGAAGGAAAATGATGCTGTGACTCAGTTAAATTTGGTTAGTGTCATGACAGAATCCCAGAGATCAAACCATTCTGGTGCTTGTTTTTTACCTGATGTTAGTGGCAGCCTGTGAAGGCAGCTTGCAACACTCCCTCCCCCCACCACCAAGGGCTCACAGCACACAGAGCACTTGGCTGCCACATCAGGCTACTTTGAGCTACGTGTCAGGGTGCAGAAGGCAGGGAGCATGTCCAAGGCTTCCACTGGGCCACAGGCTAGTGGTGGCAGGCCAGATCTGGTGTTTTGGTGAGCCAGTTTCAACCCACTAGCTGCATTTTGCTTGTCCCTGATCATTAAATTTAGATTGCTGTTTTATTCTTTTTTTAAACAGTTATATTTACGAAAATCTTTATTTATATGTCTAACTTTTTGGAGCAAATGCAACACATTTTCCCTTATTAACCAAGGGAAATGTCTGCCTTTCTCTTGTATTGGATGTATAGGCCTTGTTATTTAATTTATGAGTTTATTTAGATTGTAAGGTCATCAGGGAAGAACCTTGCCTCCTTACTTTTTTGTAAAATACCACGAACACAAGGCATGCTACATAAATAATAAATAATACTTCCTTCCGAGTTTTCCTTCATGCACAATTAAAGTTGCAAGGCCCCATGTGTCAAACTCAGTGGTGTCCGACACAATGAAAAAAAAATGAAGCAGTTTAAATCTAAGCAGGTGTGAAAGAAACCATCAATTAATAACCTGCAGTTTTCACCCAGTAAGCTGCCAGTTTGTGCCAACCATGTAGGTGGCAGTGTTCACAACAAAATGACATCAGTATGATAATGGTGGCTTGCAATATCACCAGTGAATTGAAATTAACCAAGCACTCCCCAAAGTGTATCCTGGATACTAAGAAAACATTGCAAGTGAGTAGGTTGGGCAAGAACTGAGACATCTGAACTAGTAAGTAGCACCACCAGTTCAGCAGACTGTAGAGGTGCAAATGTCAATACAGAAGTTTGGCAAACAAAACTATTTATGAACAAGGTCTGGTGAACTGCAATTATCTACACAGAATAACACCAGGGACAGTGCCTCTATGTGCTTGATTCTGAAAATGCAAACATCTATTAGCAAAATATCATCTCTTTCCATGATAGGGTCACTGGGAATCTTTTGCAAGGAATCCAAGGTAGCTTATTACATGCAACATACAGAAATGACTTTGCTTAGTATCATGAAGGCTGCTGAAAAGTATTCATGTATTGTACGCTGACCTATATGCAGTTTACCACCATTTTCTTCTACTTCTATGATATCCTGGAAATTGCACGCAATGAATTAACACGCTATGCAGTTTTCTGAGCAATTAATTCAGTCCCTGCCACAGTCGACTCAATGTGGATAGCAATAAGTAAAGCTTTCTGTAAAGTTAGCTCTAATTCAAATAATAACCACTCACCTCTGCATGAGATGGCTGGTTTCTCCACAAACTGATCTCAAATCATCTCATCAGACACACCCCATACTGGCAGATGAAAAGTGGTGCCCATAAAATATTAAATGTATTCATCAGTAGATTCATCCAGCTTTCTTATGCATTGGTGAAATATGTATCATTCTACTAGCCTGTTCATGAAGCTGAAACTGAAATTAGCTTACAGGAAAGGAATTGTATAAAGTATTCCTAGCCAAAATGCTTGGCTAAAATAGAGTTGAGATTGTAAATTCAAGTTGCATCAGGATTTTCCTTTTAATGGACTTTTTGCCATCTTCAAATCTGTTGTGTCCTCAGTATTTTTTATAAACTACTTGAAATTTTAGGTGCCAGCACATTTTTATTTTCCAAGGTACTTTGAATTGAAAAATTTTGTAGTTATAAAATTATATTGTTTCAAAAATGCCTATTTCAGATTTTTTCAGTTGTGGAGTTTCACTAAAAAAACCCCAAAGCATATGTTGGTAATAAACTGTAGCTTTACAGAACCCAGGACATTCTTCAAAGTTCACTTACTGTAAGTTCTCATTATTGAGCAAAAGAGATTATTGGCCTCGACCACAAACACCACAGAAATAGTGATTGATGAAGGCTGATTTGTTAGTGGAATAAAAATTCAAAGCTAAGTCTTCAAAGACCAACTAAGTCTACTAATAGCAATAAACCTGAAGATTTGAAATATCTGAAGTATAAATGTCTTTAGAACTGCTTAAGCTATTATTAAAGATAAAGGTGAAGAGACTAGTGCAGTGTTCTCGTTAAGGGTGTGTCTAGACTACAGGGTTTTTTCGAGAAAAGTAGCCTTTTGTAGAAAAAACTATACCTGCAGCTACACTACCGCCACGTTCTTTCAACCGTTGACAGAATGCGGCAGTTTTGTCGACGGCGGTAAACCTTGTTTTACGAGGAAGAACGCCTTTGTTGACAGAGATCTGTCAACAAAAGGGTGTGTGTGGACCCAGGGAGCCAGTTCTGTTGACAAAAAAGGCCTCCAGGAAGAAGCCCTGGTGGACAGTCTATCTTTACATGTACAGCACCTCTGTGGTTCCTGGCCGCAGCCTCTTAAAGGCACAGGCATCCAGACAGGCCTTGCTGTCTGGCAGCTAGCCAGAGCACCCGTGCTAGCCGTGATAGCCATGTCCCAGCCTCAAGGCCCCCCTGGCCCTTTTCGGGACAGAGATGAGAACCCACCCAGGGGCACCAAAAGGCAGGCACCAGCCTGGTTAGGGCCAGAAATAAAAAACCTGCTGGAGCTCTGGTCCCAGGAAGAAGCCCTGCAAACACGCCACAGGAATGTGGACATTTATGAGCGCCTGGCCCAGGGACTGGCAACCAAAGGGCATCACCCCCGCACCATGGCACAAGTGAGGGCCAAGGTCAAAGAACTGTGGCAGGGATACACCAAGGCCCAAGACCAGAGTGCCCACTCTGGGGCAGCCCCAGAGAGCTGCCCTTACTACGAGGAGTTGGAGCAGATCCTGCACAGTGGGGAAGCCCATACTCCACTGCGTGTGGTGGAGTCCGGGTTACCCCACCACATCGTGGACTGACCCCTGAGGGAGGAAGACCAGGTGGGAGAGCTGCACCAGGAGGAGGAGGAGGAGGAAGAGGAGGCAGCAGGAACCCTCTCCTAGGAGCTGGTCCTTCAGACCCCAGAGGCCTCCCAGGCGTCCGTGGACAGTGGGGAAGGAACATCAGGCGAGTGCTTTGAGGTGTCACCACACACGGGCGGGTTGGCAGTGTGAGGGGCCATCTAGTCCCATTTCCACTGGGGGGCCCTGTGAGGCTTTCAGGCCGCTGCCCAACTCACACGCGATGTCACGTGTCACACCCCTGAGTCTCCTGTCCAAAGGAGAGCCCCTGACAGCCACGGCATGCCCTCGGGGACAGCAGGGGTGCACACAGACAGTAATTGTCTCCTCCTCTTTTCCTCCACAACCGGACCCTCTACCCAACAGGGGAGCACCACACCCGCCCCACCACCATCCCGGACCTGTGGCACCCGCAGGCACTGGCGGGTCTACATGGACCTGCTGAGGGAGCATGTAGTGGCCCTACAGGACCTGAACAGGACCCTCCAGCAGAGGACGGAGGCAGAGGCCGAGTGGCGCACCAGGCTGCTGGACGAGCTGGTCCTGCAGCGCACAACCAGCTGTGCCACAATGCGGGAGGTCTTTGCCTTGCCTGCCCCTCTCACGGGCACTGCTCTTCCAGCACGCCAGGCCCCTGCTCCTCCAGCCTCCTCTTCCCCCCCCCAGCCCCTCCTGCTCCTGAGCCCTCACAGACCCAACAGCTGCCCCCACTCCTGCCCAGGCCAGGACTGGCTCTCGCTCCACCTGATCCCAAGGCCGTGGCGATGCCATGCTGCAGAAAGGTGACAGGACCCTGTGATCAGGGAAGCAGCAGCCTACTTGAGCTCCCTCCCCCTCCAGGTTTTCAGTCCCCCTACCACCCCAGTTAAAGGACATTTCAGTTATGTTACAAAATCTTTATTTTTGACTGACAGATTTACTTTGTTTATAAACAGTTGAACAGTAAAAAGAGAAAGTTTTGTTACACAGTTCACACATTTTCTTTACTGCTATTGTTTCTAATAAAACAAATTTCTGTTTACAAAGAAAACTGGCTCTTAGATGTCTTCATCATGGGAAGAGAGTGAGGGTTGTGGAGGGAAAGGTAGGGGTGAGCCAGGCCAAACCCCCAGGGGGGAGGCCCTGAGGAGAGTCAGTGGGCTCCTTCTGAGAATCTCTCCCTCAGGGCCTCTCGGATTTGGACACCAGCCTGGTGAGCCTGGAGGATGGCAGTCGTCCGGGGCTGCTGAAATTGCCTCTCCTCGCCATCAGGACCTGTCCCTCACCCTGGCAAAAAGGCCTCTCCACCAGGTTATGGAGGGCGCAACATGCTGCCACCACCTCCGGGATGTTGCGTTCGCCCATCTCCAGGCGTGTGAGGAGGCAATGGAACCTCCCTTTCAGCTGGCCAAAGGCGCATTCCACCTGGATGCGAGCCTGGCTAAGACGCGTGTTGAAAAGCTCCTTGCTTGCATCCAGGTGGCTGGTGTAGGGCTTCATGAGCCATGGCATCAGGGGGTAGACCACGTCGGCCACTATGCACACCGGCATCTGCACGTCCCCGAGCACAAGGTGCTGCTGGAGGAAAAATGTTCCTGCCTGCAACCTGCGGTACAGGTAGGAGTTCCTGAATATGTGGGCATCATGTGCCCACCCCAACCACCCGACACAAATGTCCATAAAGTGTCCCCAGTGGTCGACGAGGGCCTGCAGCACCATGGCCGAAGGCCTGCAGCACCATGGCCACATGGAAAAGTAGCCCTTCCTGTTTATAAACTGGGCTGCTTGATGGGGCGGTGCGCAGATTGCGATGTGTGTCCCACTGAGGGCTCCTCCACAGTTCGGGAAGCCAAGGGTGGCAAACCCGACAATGATGTTATCCAGGTCACTGAGATGGACAAGCCTCTTCAGCAGCTCCGCATTGATGGCCCTCACCACCTGCAGCACGAGACAAATAGACAGACAGAAACCAGGGAGTTAGACAGGTTACCAAAGCGCTTGGGAGGAGAACCCTCCCCCCTCCACCAACCCCTCCCCTTGTCAGGACGCTCCCCTTCCCCTCATCAGTGCAGGGGTGGCCGAGGAGCAGCCTCCAAGTGCCACTTCATCCCCCGCTCCCTCTTGCCCGTGCCTGGAAGTCCCCCTTTCTTAACCCCCCACTCAGCAGGGCCCGTCCCCCGACAGTGACTTACCTCCATCAAGACGTCCCTGACGGTAGACCTCCCCAAGCCAAACTGGCGTCCCACGGAGCGGTAGCTGTCGCGGGTGGCCAGCTTCCACAGGGTGATTGCGACCCGCTTCTGCAGGGCGATGGCGCGCTGCAGGTGGGCGTCCTGGTGTTCCAGAGCAGGGAAAAGCAGAAAAAAACCCCAGAAAATAAACTGCTGTGGTGTCCGAGGAAGCAGGGCAACCAGAGCAAGCACTGCAGCAACTTTGCTTTCCCTCTAGGAGGTAGGCAAGCCAGAAGCAGGAGCAGAGCAACGGCTGTCCAGGGGGATCCCTTTAAGTGCAAGTCTCTGCAAAGGGCATGCAGCAGCACCTGGAAATAAAGGCTGCCCCCATGCCAGAAGCACTTCCGGGTGCCTTCTTTTTTTGACAGAGCATACGGCAGTCTGGACGCTCTTTTTTGAAAAAGCAGATCAATTTTTCGATCCTCATAATGTAATCTAGACACTCTTTTTTGACAGAGACTTTTTCGAAAGATACTGTTGACAAAGCCTCTGTCGAAAAAGGCGTGCAGTCTAGACGTAGCCTAAGACATGTGACAAATGAAAATTCAGCTCCTCCACTGACTTAAGTACAGACTTTGTTAGAGGTATTGGAAAATCTGATACTGTCAGCAGAAATTAAATAAATAAGAGAATAAAAACCAGAAAACTTACCTGGATTTTTATGTTTTGAAGGCCAGGGCCTGAAAATATTCTCAGAAAAACTGTTCATTATGAAACAGTATGTGTATAATGTTTATGCGTCTTTTCTTTTTAAGCAATAAAGCTTTTGCAATAGTGTATGCAAATATAACATATATTTATCACCATGACTGATTGGTCCTTCAGCCCCCTCAGAGAAAGCATTGGTCACAACATGCCATTTGTGTTGTTCTAGGCAGTCTCTCAGCCACCAGCTAGTGAGGTTGTCAGTATAGCACACCATAGCTTAGAATCTCTGAGCGATCCACTGACCTCAGCCTCCCAAGTAGCTAGGATTACAGGCTCATAACACTACACCTATATATCTACATATATAAGCTTAGCCACAGAAGTCATTGCCACTTCTGCATCCCTATAAGGAAGATGAAGAAGGTAAGGAAAGATGTGAGCTAATTTTGGTGTAATGCAGAGTATTGGCAAGAGCTTGATGTAGTTGTAAGAGGCAGCAGAATTGAGGAAAATGATGCCAGTGCTTATCTTATAAATATTTCTGAAAGTTTGTTTGTTTGTTTGTTCCGAAAGATCTCAGAAACGGTGAGAGCTAGAAACACCAAATTTTGCACGGATACTACTGATTTCCCAGCGTAAATAACTGGATTGGTTATATCTCAGAATCAGTTCTCCCAGTTCCCCCAGAGCCCCAATTGGGCCCACTGATAATTCCAAAAGATCTCCGAAACGGTAAGAGCTAGAAACACCAAATTTTGCACGGATACTACTAATTTCCTAACTTCAATAACTGGATTGGTTATATCTCAAAATCGGTTCCCCCAGAACCCCAATTGGGCCCACTGATAATTAGCTTTTAGTAGCACCTGATCATAAGCATTTGCTGGACTCTTCTGTTAAGCGTGTCACATAAACTGCAACTACGAGATCCTAGAGGATAAAGTATGCGAGCACCTGCAGCACCATCAAGGGAAAGCCCATGGGGGAGAGGCTGCAGTGGGGCAGAGAATCAGCAACCTCCCCTAGACTAGGGCACCAGCAGGTCTCCAGGACAGACCCAAATGTGGCTGATGCTGGCTGGGGTCTAGCCTTGCTAATTGTGGCTGGGAGAAGCCTCCAGCTATCACAGCCTCTCAACATCTTCACGCAGCCGGGTTCTGACTGAACCCCTTCTGGAAATTAAAGTTGCTTCCCTCCCCCCACACCCAAACGAGCCATCCCACCACTCGCTCTTCTTTGGGCTGCGTGCGTTCTCCTAGCAGGGCTGTGTGTGTTATCAGCAAGTGCCCCGGGCATTATGCACTTTGCAGGATTCAGCTCACAGTACAAAGAGGAGGTGGGTAGGAGGACAAGGTTTTGAGCACTGTGGAGCCTGAGGAGGACACGGTACACTCAGAACAGCCTATTCTCATTAGAACAGGTATGTTCAGGTTCTGCATGTTCTCATCATCTAGGTATCACTCATTGCACCTGGTCTGAAGGTCTTTTGCTTTGTCTGATCAATGCAACCAGTCCAGCTGCCGCTAGGAAGACCATTCAGGTTGCCCCATGGAGTGTGCACTGAAGGCACTCGGGGAGAGGCTACTTGGGGAGCAGTGATTTGCTGCTGCTGCAGAGCCCAGGAGACATCCCCTCCATTTCTCAGGGCTTCTGGCAAGGAGGCTGCAGGCATTGGTTTGCATAGAGTCTTTAAGGGAAGATGGGCCTTCCTGATTTGTGGGGATTGAGAAAAGAGACCCTCTGGGATTTGTCGTTTTGTAAGCACATCACTAGCTCTGTTAATTTCTTAAAGTAATATATCAGAGAAAAGTATTTCCAATAAAATATGCTATGTTAATGTCATTGACGTAGTTCATTCATCACACCTTTTACTATATTTTCCCAGGGCGACACCGGATATTTCTACTAGTTTGTAATATAGCTCATAATCTTAAACTCACTTTTCAAGTACAGCTTGGACCTCCCTGATCCGGTGTTGTCAAGACCTGACTGGTCCCAAACAAGAGAATTTGCTGGACCAGGGGAGGTCTCCTGCCTCTGGCTTCCAAGCCCATCACCTGCTGCTGGCAGGCTGCCTCAGCAGGTACCCTGCCTGCCTCCCTACTGCTGGCTCCCTGGGCAACAGAGGCTGTGGCTCCTACTACGGGGCTCCAGCCCCAGGGTTGCTGTGGGGCTCTGGCCCTAGGATTGCTGCGGGAATCTGTCCCTGTCCCTGCGCTCCAGCAGATCACATCCCCAAATTCCCAGGGACTGCTGCAGGGCTTCAGCCAGCCCTACACCAACTCATGCTGCATTGCCCCCAGCCGGGCTGCTGACCCTATCAGTAAATATGAGGAATTATTTTATAAAGAGCCTTAAAAGACAAATAATTGGTGCTAGCATTTTTAAAAAGGCACAATTTTCTCCTCAGCTTCGCACACAGAATCTAAGAACTTAATATCCTACCCTACATCCATCCATCCATAGAACTCCCAGTGGTATGGCAAAATATCAGAATGAACATTTATCATGAAGCTGTTGCTGTATTTCAGTACAGAACATTTCCACTAGTGTATGAATCATTTCCCTAATCCTTATCACAGCTTTCAAACAATTCAGCTGGAACTCACCTCAAAAGAATTCACCCCCAATTTGATATAAGATTCTATTTTCACAGAAGGCGCTGCTCTCTATTGCTAGATAGTAAGATTCTTGGCGAAGTTCTCCTTGTTTTTACTAATCCTGTACTTCAGGACTTAGAACATTATTTATATTACAGCAACCCAAAATAGGATTCTCCTTCTTTGTCCACGGAGAGCCCTACTGAATTTGCAAAGGAGCAGTTTGGCAAGCTAGCAAATCACATTGCAGACACAGGGTGATCATCTGACTTTTAGTATATTAATTGAATGCTGAAGAACCAAGTACAAGTACCACCTGCTCCCGAAATAAACTTACGTGAAACTGACAAAAGCAGTATTGCTGAATGAGTCAATAACACCTTGCAGATCTTCTACCTATCCCATCTATTATTCAGTGAAAGGCTTTTAATTAATTTATAAACTATCTTGTAAGCCAGAGGTTCTCAACAAGTGATCCAGGCCTCCCTGTGGGGCTGTGAGCAAATGTTCAAGGGATCTCCCAACATGGGCCAGCATTAGATTTGCTGGGACCCAGGGCAGAAATCCAGAGCTCTGCCACATGGGACTGACATGGAATCCTGAGCAATTTAGTTTTATAAAGCTCCCCATAACATGGGGCCCCAAGCAATTGCCTTGCTTGCCACCCCTTAACACTGGCCCTAGCTTTTATATGCAGTAGAACAGGTGTAGGCTGTGGAGTTTTTAATAGTATGTTGGAGGGCCCCAGAAAGGCAACGGTTGAGAATCTCTGTTATAAACTACTTCCTTAATTTAAAATAATTAATACCTTTACAGACTCCTGAATCCTTCCGTTATTTTATATGTAAAATAAAATAGCTGAATTTGATTTTTTTGTAACTCATTGTTTTGATGTTGGCATTTTACACTGCCCTGAATTCATATGTCTTCAAGCTATAGTGAGAACCATACCTCGGGATATTTATGATTTTTAATAAAAATTAAATTTAATTATATTTTAATGGCTCGAGTGTTCTTTTCAGATTATTCTGTTAAAGAAATTCATGAAAGTGCAGGATATTCAATGGCTTGTATGCAGTATATGTTTGAGATGGAAAGGGTTACCCCAGATTTACACATTCTGTATAAAATCAAAATTATTGCTATAGGAAAGAATTTAAATTACCCAAGAGTGAGGATCTGGTCATCGAAAATGGTAAACGTCCATGTATAATTTACACAGACTGCAGTATGCTAATGAAAACTCCTCATTTATCCATACTTTGTGTAATTATCTGTTCCAAAGAGTCAGACAGTAAAAACGAAAGGAAAGGATCTGGGACAGTTTTGCTGAGCACTGTTTTGTAGGTCAACAGGCTTCAAGGTCATCTTTTTAGAAAATGTTACAGTTGAGCTATAAAGAATGATGTGAATTAGATTTGGATACCAATCTCAGCTGGAATTGTCTCTGGGTGACCTAAAGAAACGCTGTCAAACAGAGAATGACAGGAGAGGAGAGAAGATCATATATGGATTTGGTAAAGGGGAAAGAACATTCCCAAAAAAATCTGAAGTCTTCCAAAGTTCTTAAAAATAGAAACAAATGAACCTACAAAATAACATGACATATTTTCAATTTAATTTCTTGGTATTACAAAATCAAACATATTGAGGATAAAACAAAAATGTATAGATGACTTTTTATTGGTCCAAAATTTGGAAAACACATCACTGGTAGATGAACCAATAGATCATAAGTACAGGTTGAACCTCCCTGGTCTGGGGACCTGAGCTGTCATGAACCAGGGAGTTTGCTCCCTTACTGCCTGCCCCGTTCCCAGGCTCCAGCACCGGCTCCCCACCCTGCTGCCCCAGGGTCTCCTGGGGTTCCCGGTGGGGACTGCTTGTCAGCCCCACTGCCGCGGGGTGTTCCCCAGGGTTCCCCAACTGGGGCTGCCCAGCCATCCCGCCCCACTGCTAGGACCGTCCCACTGCTGATGGGGATTCCGGCCGCCCGCCTGTGCCAGCCCCATTTCTGCCAGTGGGTTCCCTGGTAGAGGCTGCTCAGTCACCATGACCCCGCTGCCACTGGGGGGTTCTTGGGGCTCCTGACCGGGGCCACCTAGCCGCTGGCATTCCAGCTGCAGCCAAGGATTCTCCAGCTGGGGCCGGGACTGACACTGGGGGGTTCCTTGGCCAGAGTGGAAGATGCCAGTCACTGCCTGCCCCATTAATGCCAGGAGTTCCCCAACCGGGGATGGGGCTCCGCAGTCACCTTGCTCCGCTAATGCTGGGCGTTCCTGGCCAAGGCTCCCCAACCCTGTTTTGCTCCTGCCTCCGGGGCTCTTTGGTCCAGCAACATCATGAATGTTGCCGGACTATAGAGTCCCGGATTTGGGAGGTTCACTCTGTACTTCTATTTTTGCTAAAATGCTATATACAGACAGGAAGTCCTGAGATGCAAATACTGCTTAATTCTAGAGATGGGTCTATGCTGCAAAAAAGCTGTATTTTGGTTTATGCTTTGGACCTTAGAAGCAGCCTACAGCTGTCACTGTATTTTTAATGAAAGTATGTTAATGACGTGATCTAAGATTGTACAGAAGAAAATTGTATGAACACAATGTGAGCGCTTAGGTTTGTGGTATTTAAAAAAAATAAAAAGAGCCCCCTTAATATAATCAAATTGCTTTCCATTTTTAGGATATTGCTGCTTAAAAGAAAGAAGACACCAAAAACTTGCTCTGTCAGACGCTGCAGATGTCTGCATGCCGGCGATGTCAGAGCTTTCACTGAGTGAATTCCCTCATACTACCCCCACCATTTATATATGAAGGATAATGTAGCGAAAGGGCGTGGAAGGACCAGGCTGTAAAATAAAAAGAGACACAAAACAATACAATACACACACATACAAGGCTGTTTCCCACTTTGGCACTCTGGGTATGTCTAGACTACTGATCGTCAGCACAGCACGCGAGTCAAGACATGGATTGGTCAACAGGAGAAGCCTTTGTTGACCGCTTCCTTTTGCCTGGTGGAATGAGGTTTACAGGAGCGGTCGACAAAGGCTTTCCTTGTCGACTGATCCGTGTCTTGACTCACGCGCTGTGCCGATGATCAGCTGAGCTGGCACAGCGTGGAGGCCATTTTTATTTTAATGAAGCCGGGGATATTTAAATCCCCGCTTCATTGACTATGTCGGGTAGCCTATTTTACATGCCTCTGTCAGCAGAGGCATGTAGTCTAGACATACCCTCTGAGTGCAGAAGGCAAGAGACTTTAAAAATAGCTTGCCACTAAAGGCTTGTGTTAAAACTCTGTAAGGTTACTGATTCCCTGGCCTTGGACTGGTAATGCAGTCACCACCCAAATGCAAAAACCTCTGAGAAACCAAGGTAGGGCATTTGGGAATTCCTTCCTTTGGGAAGGTTTTTCAAGCTCTTTAACCTTCCCGCTAAAGAGAGTTTGAAAATCTGTAATTTCTCCTTGTAGTATGGCTTGCAGTCTTAGGCACATACACACAGAACCTCTTGCCTTCTAGGGCACAGGAATCAGATCATAGTCTTAAAAAGGTAGTTTTTATTAACAACAACCAAACAAGGAAACACTCTGGGTGAAACATTGGTTGCTAGGTGTTACTGAGCGACTGGGAAAAAAAAGTAACAAAACTCTGAGAATTGCTTCACTGGGATTTAGTTTGGAAAGTTACAATGTAAAAGGGGTAATTATATGTGTTCAGCAGAGAGATGTCCAACAAATCTCAAAATAAAGAAAACGACCTGATTGCATCTGATTAGACTTTCCATGTTTTACTTACTTACCTGTAGTTCCAAGATTTAGTCCTTCCCTAGGCATGGATATTGCTGGATTTTCAATGCCTGGTTTCCTGGCTTAATTTATGTCTCCCAGGCTCACTCTCTGGTCACACAATAACAGGAACGAGAAGAACTTAAAAAAACAACAAATAGACTAGTAGCACCTTAAAGACTAACAAAACATGTAGAGTATGTCTAGACTACAGCGTTTTGTCAGAAAAACAGCCGTTTTTTTCCGACAAAACTTAAGTTACGTTCATACTGCAAGTACGTTCTTTCGACAGGAAATTGAAAGAACAGAGGGCTTTTTGTGCAACTGGTAATCCTCATTCTACGAGGAAGAAGCCTTTTTGTGAAAGAGGTCTTTCGCAAAAAGGCATGTGTGGATGGGGAAGAGGGAGTTTTTTCAGAAGAAGAGGGAAGAGGAAAAAGCACAGGTGCCCTGGTGGCTATTCTGTCCATAACAATCACTGCTTATATGCGAGACAGTGTCCAGGCAGTCTGGACGCTATCTTTTGAAACAGTGCACTGCTTTTTCAATGGACTTTTTGTAGTGTGGATGCTCTCTTGCGCAAGAAGTTTTTTCCGAAGATCTCTTCCGGAAAAAGCTTCTTGCACAAGAAACCTGTAGTGTAGACGTAGACGTAGATGGTATCATGAACTTTCATGGGCGCAACCCACTTCTTCAAATGACTGGAGTATTAGAAGTCCAGATCCAAGATTAAATACGGGAAGGGAGGGGGGGAGAGGAAGAAGAAAAAAAGAGAAAAAAAGGAGGGGGAAAGAAAAAGAGAGAGAGAGAGAGACTGTGAGTAGATGGTTCAAATAGTTACAAGAGCTGATAAGAACAATTAGCACCTCCATTGGTTGGTTGGTTGGTTAACTCATTAGGATGTGGAAGGCAGTGTGTGAGGAACAAGAAGATCACTGCTTCCAATTAAAAAACCCATTCACTTCCCCGGCCTCCTGCCATCTCGCTTCCCTAGCATTCCTGGGGACTCTCTAGGACCCACTGTCTATAGTTATAACCCTTATAGGAAAGACAATTAGGGTTAAGTCTCAAGAGCTAACCACTGCTGAGAAAAGACACTAGCAAACTGAATGACTGAAAAGCATGTTCCTTTTGTTATCTAACCCTGGAGCTTCTATGCGTCTGTTTACAGATGACATGCTAGTATTAGAGGTAGACATTCAGTGCTGCCAATTTTCATGGTTGTTTTGCTTAAAGGCGCAGGTCCTGGAGCTGAGAATCTGAGCTTTCTTTCTTTCTTTCTTTCTTTCTTTCTTTCTTTCTTTCTTTCAGGCTTTATGCCTCAGATGTGGAGAAAAACCTGAAAACCTCGAACTGAGTGTGCCTTAATGACTCAGAAACCAAGAAGCCACATGAAAGGAACCCATGATTTTTGAGAGCCTGACTAATGATTTTTCAACATTTAGGTACAGCAGTACCGGACAACCCAAAATGACTTTCATTACAGATAAAGCCAGAAGAAAAATTAACTTAAAAGGGATTACTTGTATAGATGGCAGCAGTTCTGGTGCAGTAGATTTTGAATGACAGTTATTGATCTGGGTTCACTCCCATTTAACTTTCAGCTGCTGACACTGAGCTAAAAAAAGAAATAAAGAGCTACCTGTAGGAGCCAGCCCTGGAGGAAAGATCTAAATGAGGAGAGCAGGCTTGATAGCAATCATCCAAAACTCAGCTTTTCTTCCTACTTGATTTTCATCAGTTCTCTGTTCAGAAACATTAAAAAGGCAAAGGAGTTTTTAAACAGATTGGGAGCAACATTTGTTTTCATGGCAAGCAAAGTGGGACTACCTTCCTCCACAGTATGGGTCACTTGCCAGTTTAAACTACTGTAAATGTTGGATTCTCTGTCATGTGAAGCTTTTAAATCATGGCTTGTGGACTTCAGTGACGTAGGCAGAATTTAGAGTGATCATGATGGTCCCTTCTGACTTAAAAATCGATGAGTCTATGATACTGGACCAAGTAGTCCACCATGTTTTCTCTTCAGCTATATTTTGAAAGCCCTGGGTCACAATTCAAGTGGTGCTGAGTACTGTCATCTCTTGTTAAATGTAACTGAAATTGCAGGTACTCAGAATCTCTTGAAATGAGGTCAAAAGCAGTTGTGGATGAGCTGTGCAAAGCCACAATCAAAACAATTAAAATGATTTCTTTTTCCTGAAAAGAGGAAAACATCAGGGTCAGTGTTCCCTCTAAATGACCTGGCAGCACAGCTTCACAGGTGATTAATCAGCCTCGCCCAGTCAGTCAGCTCCATGCATTGAGCCCTGAGCCTCTGACTGGGCGGGGCTGATTAATCACTTGTGAAGCTGTGCTGCCAGGCTGCTGCTAGGGAACACTGATCAGGGTACAACAACAAAACCAAGAAAAGGAGAAGATGAAGGCAGAAAGTTAAAGAAGTATCACTAGAGAAGGGAATTTAGTATCTGAAAACTGAAGTACTTTCACATTTAAAGCTTCTTCCCTTGGTGGCAGGAGGGTGGGACTTCACCCTGGAGAGATCTCAGTATAAACATGCTTAGAAGCACCACTAAACAGAGTAAAGTGGAAAATGATAAATCACAGTTTCCACAAAAGCTAACCTTAAAGAAATAGCATCGGATAAATGCTTATTATTTATTGCCTGTTTTGTAGCATCTGAAAGCATGCAACTACAGGTTGAAACCCTATTATGCTCTTTCAGGAATCATCCCCACATTTCCAAGTCTTCTTTCATTCCCCTTGTCATTCTGACAAGGTGGTAGGATTTTTGTGCTTCAGAGAAGGCTGATGCACTGAATGCTTGACCAAGAGTCACTGCTGAGCACCCAAAGTTTAGGTGCTGCATGAGTCATGATCACCTACGTTTCCTCAGAGTTGTTTTTTTCCCTTTTGAGAGCTCATATCAATGACCTGACTGATTCCAACGTCACTGTAGGTAATTTAGAAACACCCTGAGCTATGTCCTATTTGAAACCCAGGTACATTAAACTTTGAGTAGGACCTTCTGTTTTTAATGTGGCAAAGAGGATCTTGAGGTGTTTGACTAAGTTCTGAAACACCTGAAGCATGTACTCACCATTGCCATTACCTAGTCTGTCTTACAAACAATAAGTCATTAAGATTAGTGCACTGCACTAATTGCCTGCTCAGTGATGGAGCTGAGTGGTTGAAAAGTTATACATGACTTCCCATGGGAATGGCTTTATTCAAATACGACTGGCCCTCCAATTGAAACCCAAGCAGGTTAAAGTCCCTGGGATGCACTAGAAGCAACTGGAATACTAACTGAGCCCCAGAGTCACATAGCCCCTTAGCCCTATGCCTGTCGGAATTGCCCTTAACCCCCGTAACAAGAGTACTGTACTAACATCCTGCTGCAGTTCTTGTACCTGCCTTGGGTACAAAAACATTTCAGACCGTTACTACAAACTACACATTGGCTTTTATATCTGTATTTTGAAAAGGCGGTTTTGGCACTGGCAACTCAGGGTATGTCTAGACTGCGTTGTTCTTTTGGGAAGTATCCTGAAATAGCAATACCATGTCTTTAAAAGTTCCTGCTATTTCCCGAAATACAGTGCTATTCTGGTGTCCCTGTAACCGTCGTTCCACGAGGGTTAAGGTATTTGTCAGAATAGTGCCAAATTTCAAAATAAGCTTTTTCGCTTAGACTCAGAATAAGCTACTCAATTTTTGTAGCTTATTCCGACAGAAGGATGCTGTATAGACACACCCTCAGTGTCTGTGAATGTCAGCCAGATAGGGTTGTAATAAGTCATATCTCCAGCCACAGTTCCTGATCTGTTTTACCCCAAGGTAATCAGGTTTCTCTGGCACTTTCTGTCTAAATTTGCTGTCACACTTAACCATGTTATCCTCCCCCCCATATGAAGCCTGAGCTCTCTCAATTAAGTCCTCATAACTTGAAGAAGGAATTATACCCATCACATTATTAGAACAACTTCTCAGGTGTCTACTTTGTATTTCTGATCTCCATTCTGAATAAGTAAAAACCACTCCACTCTGAGGACGATGATGCAGAGCCTGAGCATGTTTAGTAAGCACTTAGGATTTCTTTTTTAAAAAGGAAAAAAATGTGCAGGGGCAAAGAGCTGAGTGGGTATGACTCACTCTTGCACAGTGAACATGTGCAAAACTGGCAACTATTGAACATATGCAGCAAAGAGTGATAGAGAGTTCAGGCAGTTAAGCCTCTAACTCAGAGGTGGGCAATAATTTTTGACTGGAGGACACTTCAGACATTTTTTAAGTGGCCCTGGCGGGGCCTCAGGCAGAAGGGATGAGGCCAGGATACTTCTGTGCTTCCCCAACCACAGACCCTGATTGGTCTGAGGGTTGGTGAGCGCACAGGGTCTTTGCTCCCCTCTAGGCACCCATGCCTCTGGCAGTGGAAGGAGACTTCACGTGCTCCCCCCTGTTGCCCCGAGGTCAATCAGGGCCTGGGGAGGGGGAGCACATGAAGTCTCTCACTCCCTGCCCCTGCCCTGCAAGGAAGCGCCGCACGAGTCAACCACCAGCCGAGCAGCAGCTGGCGATTGACTTTAAGCGCTGAGCCCCTTGCTGGGTGGGAGAAGACTTCACATGCTCTCCCCACCCCCAAACCCTGATTGGCTTGGGGATGGGGGGAGCGCACGAAGTCTCCTCCCACCCTGTTCCCATTCTGCAAGGAGCGTGCGGTGCTTAGAAGCATGAGAAATGTGTGTGTGTTTTAGTTGCATTTTATTTATTTAAAACTTAAAGTATAATTTAAGAACTGCTGTCATCAGTTTGTTGAAAACTGGCCACTTGCAACAAATTGCTTTGCTTAGTATCATTTGAATTATATGCTCTTGTAGTTTAAGAGCTCTTTAATTTCCAAGAAGGGATTTTTGCCTCTCAGGGGTTTTGTGCCTTGTTTAGGATTTTTAGATTATATTATAGTAGGGATTATTAGTTACTTTTAATAAAAAGTTATTTTGTTTTTGCAAGGAATACTGTCTGTACCAATTTATTATATTAGAATAGTATATGAGTGTAATTTAGTGATTCCTTAATAACTGCAGGAACTTTTACTTTGGGAAGAACAGACTGACGGGACAAAAGGTAAGTTATTATAGTAGTGTTCCAAAACTCAGTTTTTGGGGTAACCCTCAGGGCTCCTCCCATAAATTATACTTTGCACAAATATTAACTAGTGAGTCCTCACGATGCTCCTGTGAAGTAAATCAATATCATTCTCCTTACTTTAGAGATGAGGAAATTATATCATCATAGATAGCTAACATTTTGTCAAAACTGTATATAAAATAATGCATATACAGTGATTTAACCGTGTTCTTTTGAAAGATTCTCTTCCTTGTGATTTATTTTTGTCAGGAACAAATAGTTCTGCTGTAAAATATACAGATGTTCTGTGTAGAAGCTTTAATCTTATGAACAGCTTGAGCTGCAGAGAGAGTACATTAGCTCTAAATTGTTTGCAGGATGAATGACCTTTATGGACCAAATGTTTTAAAGAGCTATGGAGAAGAGATGCTGCTAACAAGGGGATATTGAAGAAGGCCAGCAGATAATCCCCTCCCATCTCTACGTATGCCATGTCTGTTCCTTCTCTCCTATTGCTGCTTGCTGGAGGGTTGTTCAAGGCCTCATTCCTTAGATGAGCTCCTACTGACTTCACTGAGAGCTTGGCCTGGGTGAGGAATGAAGCTTGGTCCTTACTTAAGTGGGCTTGGATGGCTCTCTGCTCAATTTGCTGGCTCCTAGAGATCCATTTCTGAGATGGCTGACTTGCTTCATATGAGGCATAGGGAGCCTGGACACCAAAGTCGGGGTGATGAACTCCATTGGACAGCAGGGCACCGGCAAGTCCACCTTTGCAACTTCTAAGTATCCTCTGTGGATCTAGCTCTCTGTACCTCAGTGCCTCTGCTGTACATTGTACCCCAGGCTGTGTTGTGAAGATAAATTTCTTCAGATTTATTGCACATTATGAGAAAGCCCAAGATGATGACTACAATGGTTTGTAGTAGATAACAGCTGGGTCCACACATTCAATATTTAGGATACAAAGAAACGCTGAATAGCTATCCATTTAGCTATCCAGTGTCCTTAAAGACAAGGGGAATCATTCTATTGACTGCTATGAATGCTGGGGATCAACCCTTTTGAGCGCAGTTCAGTCTGTACACTGACACAGGGAAGAGCCTGTGGAAAAAATAATATGGGATCCTGCAGGATGAATTAAGATTTCCCAAACATCCTTAATTCTGGAATATGCTAACTTTTGGGTGATTTGACTTTGCAACATATGAATGTTCTTTTAACAGTTTTTAAAAATATAATTTATAGAGCTAGAATCAGATCCTCCACTGATATGAGTTGTAACTCCATTGACTTCAGGGGAACTGTACCTATTTTTATCAGCAGAGCAGGTGGCCCAGAAATTTGTTTCATGATTATATAGTTTCCAGCTTTTATTGGCTTGAATTTGGGTTTCTGCAACATTTATGATGGCAAATGTGATGCATATCACTACCACTAAATCCTTTATGGCACTCTCATATATTTTGTTCATGCTGTGTATTTGACAGAATTTTTTTTAGAAATATTGTAGAACATTTTATATTTTTACTATTTTTTATATCCCTTTACTATGAGTCCTGCATTACAGGATTCAGAGGGAGAGAAACGTAATAGCTAATACATTTTAGAAACCTTTAAAAATTACCTTTTGCAAAATAGCTTTTCCATACATAATAATGCCATGGTTTTATGGGTTGATGTCTCCTGACCCTCCATTATTACAAGCAGATCCCCTTCCCAATGGTATAGAGCTCCCATTTGTAGCCTGGATTGGTCACAAGATATGCCTGTCAGTGATGCAGGACTAAACATTAGCCATGCTGGGCCCCGTGTTCATGATATTGGTGGCAATGGTGGGAAGACAAGTAAACATAATTTCTATATTATGCATGTGAAAATGTATATTAGGAGGCTACTTAAAATTGTTTAAAATCAGGCATCAGAATTGCACTAGAAAAACCCAGGCATATAATTGAATACTCAAATTCTATTCCCCCATGTTGATTCTTAACTTTGTCTCTGAGGGGAAGTAGATAGAACTAGGCAAAGGTAGAAGCAACTTGTGAGACAGAAGTAGAGGGTCAACACCCATGGAAGCCAATGAAAGATTTCATTGGTTCCAGTAGGACTGGGGTGGCCAACCTGAGCCTGAAAGAGAGCCAGAATTTACCAATGTACATTGACAAAGACCCACAGTAATATGTAATTATTGTCTCTCTCTCTCTGTCTCTCTCTCTCTGTATAGGCACACACATAACCATTATGTATGATGATAATGTATGTTTTATACATGTTTCATCAGTGACTAAAGGGGACTTCAGACAATTGGCTTCAGCACTTAAAGGATGAATAAAAAAATCTGTTTTGAGGTCTCTTCTGATTCAAATCTTGGAATCTTTCCTCAAAATTGTTCTTCAGATCTTCAATCATGCTTACATATCTAATTGTACTCCATTTTAAAGGTTCTGTTGAATCTTCTTTTGATCTGGCTGGATGTTGTGACCTTGAGGGAAAATGTGTGTCAGCTCTCCCTCAAGCATTTATCTTGAGGGAGACAAACTGCAGTTTTTTGAACGCAAATATGATTTGCATTACATGAGAGAGCAACTGGAATTTTCCTTATAAGTCCACGTTTAGTTTTTCCAAATGCTCCAGAATATTGGCAAGATATACCAAATCTAGGAATCTTCCCTTTCACAATCAGTAAGCTTGGGTGTATTCTGTACTTCTCCCATGATTACTGGTTCTAGGAGGTCAAAAACAGAAAATAACATTACCTCTCAAGAGCCATCGAACTGCTCAATAAAATAGCAAATCGGCAGATTTGTCTATATTTGAGAATTTCATTTGCTCAAATGCACTCAGTGTGCAAGACAGGTTTCATGATGTGATGAAATTTGAGATTTTTTTAAGCTATCAGTTGCTCATCAGACTTACAAAGCCCTGCTACTCCATTCGCAGATCCCTTGGACGAAGCCTTATCTGTTGCTAGCAACCACCACCATCAGTGCCTCTTTTAGATCATGTTCACAAGCGCTGACCTTTAGTGACATCATAGAAGGAGTTCTTCACTTATAACACAGTGCAGACAAATATTGATAATTGAGGTTTATCCTCTGCATCACACAACTCATCCACGGCGCTGCTCAAATACTTATACTGCTGAAGTTGCAAGTGCAGTTATGATTTATTGTCACTCTTCAGGTAGGAGATCTGTGTTCCATTGTGGGGCATGAAAGTTGCAGTCCCGAAATTTTCTCCTGTAGAGTCTCATTCTCTGGTGAAAGGATTGAAATCACTTCAGCGATTTTATAAACTTGCCTCAGAGTGGGGCTTTTTTGCACAGACTATGTGCCAGACCACATAAAAGGAGGCTAATTTTACAGTCTGCAGTTGGTTGGCAAGTCTGGTGAAGAAAGAACTGGGCTTCTACATCCAATTGTTTTTTTTTTTTTTTTATTAAGTATTCAGTTTTAAAGTGCGGAGTTCAGAACCTTTTGGGGATCTATATCCATGTGTGCATGACTCAAAGCAAAATAATGCTTCAAGTTTTAAGATTTGAACTGAGAGATACATATCTGACAAAGAAAATACCGTGGCCTTACCCTTATAGTCAACAAAAAGTACTTATTCTCCCACTTCTGTTGGAAGCCTCATTTCTCATTTGTGTATTTTCTTTTCCATTTGCGCTTGCCTTCCATTGTTAGACAGGGTAAGAAAAAAGTTGATAAAAACTTAAAACAGCAACACAAACACTGTTTATACTTGTATTTCTGAATCCAAACTGATTAATGTGCTTGCTGTGAGCAGTTGTTTAATGTCTCAGGTGTGGTATACCATAATCATAGAATCATAGAATACTAGGACTGGAAGGGACCTCGAGAGGTCATCGAGTCCAGTCCCCTGCTCCCATGGCAGGACCAAATACTGTCTAGACCATCCCTGATAGACATTTATCTAACCTACTCCTAAATATCTCCAGAGATGGGGATTCCACAACCTCCCTGGGCAATTTATTCCAGTGTTTGACTTCCCTGACAGTTAGGAACTTTTTCCTAATGTCCAACCTAAACCTCCCTTTCTGCAGTTTAAGCCCATTGCTTCTTGTTCGATCCTCAGAGGCCAAGATGAACACGTTTTCTCCCTCCTCCTTATGACGCCCTTTTAGATACCTGAAAACGGCTATCATGTCCCCCCTCAGTCTTCTCTTTTCTAAACTAAACAAACCCAATTCTTTCAGCCTTCCTTCATAGGTCATGTTCTCTAGACCTTTAATCATTCTTGTCGCTCTTCTCCGGACCCTCTCCAATTTCTCCACATCTTTCTTGAAATGCGGTGCCCAGAACTGGACACAATACTCCAACTGAGGCCTAACCAGCGCAGAGTAGAGCGGAAGAATGACTTCTCGTGTCTTGCTCACAACACACCTGTTAATGCATCCCAGAATCATGTTTGCTTTTTTTGCAACAGCATCACACTGCTGACTCATATTCAGCTTGTGGTCCACTATAACCCCTAGATCCCTTTCTGCCATACTCCTTCCTAGACAGTCGCTTCCCATTCTGTATGGCTGCGTCTAGACTGGCATGATTTTGCGCAAATACTTTTAACAGAAAAGTTTTTCCGTTAAAAGTATTTGCGCAAGAGAGCGTCTATACTGGCATGTGCCTTTGCGCAAAAGATTTGCTTTTGCGCAAAAGCATCCGTGCCAGTGTAGAGCTCTCGCAAGAAAGCTCCGATGGCCATTTTAGCCAGCGGGCTTTCTTGCGCAAGAAATTAACGTGGTTGTCTACACTGGCCCTCTTGCGCAAGAATACTTGCGCAAGAGGGCTTATCCCTGAGCGGGAGCATCAGAGTATTTGCACAAGAACCACTGATTTTGTACATTACAAAGTCAGTGTTCTTGCGCAAATGCTCGTGGCCAGGGTAGACACGCGGCAAGATTTTGCGCAAAAGCGATTGCTTTTGCGCAAAATCATGCCAGTCTAGACGCAGCCTATGTGTGAAACAGATTGTTCCTTCCTAAGTGGAGCACTTTGCATTTGTCTTTATTAAACTTCATCCTGTTTACCTCAGACCATTTCTCCAATTTGTCCAGATCATTTTGAATTATGACCCTATCCTCCAGAGCAGTCGCAACCCCTCCCAGCTTGGTATCATCTGCAAACTTAATAAGCGTACTTTCTATGCCACGAGGTTTACAGGATCGGTTGGCAAAGGCTTTCCTTGCCGACTGATCCCCGTCTTGACTGCTGGTTCATGCCGACAAACAGCTGATCCGGCACAACGCTGCGGCCATTTGTATTCTAATGAAGCGGGGGATATTTAAATCCCCGCTTCATTGACTATGTTGGTATGTCTAATTTACATGCCTCTGGTGACAGAGGCATGTAGTTTAGACATACCCTGTGTGCTTGTGCAAAGATTAAAGGAGACTCAGATTAAATTCTGAAGAGACTCCTGTAGCTCTGGAGCAACCAGCTGGTTACCCCTGCAATAGGAGCTGGAATGGGTCTTAAATTCCCAAACCTGTGAATGCTTATGTGCATTCACATGTGTACAGTTGCTTTCATGTGTAAGCATTTGGAAAACTGGTGCTTAGATGAGTATCTACTGCTCCTAAAATAATCCTCTCTTTTTATTTATAGAATCTAATACATGAATTTCTTAAAATTCATCATCATTTAGAAGAAGACTATTCAGGGGTTTGCCTCAGAGCACTATAGGCAGCATTTTTAAATATCTGACTTCTGAAGGAAGCATTTCTGCATAATCTTTCACTGTTTGGAAATACTGCAAAACAAGTAGAAATGTTCAGTTTTCTATTGCTGCTTGTTTGTTGCTTTTGTAAGTATTTACCACCTGTACTTATTAACCCTCAACAGGCGGAATTCAGGATCTCAAACATCTGCTGCTGCTAGTTTAGTCTCTTGCCAGATTTAAACTTTATGTTGTTGGAAAGAGAATTTAATTTCCCACTGCAGAAATTATGCACATATTTTTCTGGTCAAAAATATGGGAGTCCCATATTATTGGAATTCTGTTTGCAGTTTGTTGACAATATGGAGCAGAAGATGAATAACTACAAAGTGGGAAGGATTGGAAAGATAGCCAGAGAGAAATGGGTTCAGTAATTTTTTATTGAGTACCTTATTTGCAACCATAACATTTGTATTGCAGCCTTGAACCATATTAAGATGCAGAAAGTTCAAACTTACCATATCTGTGTCAGGAAGAGCTGATATTATATTTAAGCACTGTGTGCATTTTAGATTTTTAAAACACAGGTCCCCAAACTCAGTGACATTAGATTGAATCTTTTCATATAGTTACTTTAGCTTGAAAATCTTTGTGCTACTTAGTAAAATCCTATGTATTAAAGAGCTACTGGAGCTGCACATCACTTTTATCTACAGTAAATCATCATGAAAGATCACAATATTAGGTCTCAGAGGTTTTCAATATATTAACATTCTAGTAAGATGCTAAAGATCCTTTTTTTTTTACTGGAAAGACCTTGATGTAACTTGACCTTATAATATGAAAATAGGATTTTTCTATTCAGTATTTCAAAATGCAGTATAAAGAGGGGAGAAAAGGGAAGGAGGTAGGAAGTATAATGCATGAAAAACCATTTATTGTAAGTATATTTGTACTGTTGCTAAAGAATACATTTTTCTTTTTTTATTGAAACAAAAATTAAATGTTTCTGTCATTTCTTTGCATCCCTTCCATGTTTATCTTTTGTAGTCTGTTTTCTAGAAAATACAGTATTGGAAGTTCCATATTTATGCAATTTTACAACTCATCACAGAAAACCAGAAGTCTTAGTTCATTTAATTTAGGGAAAAGGATTAATGGCAATTCTAGCTGCACACAATATTTGTCCAGAAAATGCTGAAATATCTTCTATAAAGTAACCCTTCTTAGGGTCGCTGCAGCTTCAATTGCCTTTTTGGTTGCTTATAAGGTGCAGTTTGCTGGTTTGGCATAAAATATTCAGATCAACATTTTGATATATGTAGAAAAAGGGATTATAATAAATACATAAGAAAAGGATGGGGAGGATGCAAACAGGGGGCAGGGAAACAGCTAACCGCATAGGTAGTAATCTGAGTACCATTATCTATCTGAAGCACAATCATTATGCAAGAGAGAAGTGACAGATATACCAGAAGGCTAAACTTAAAGGCAGTCACTAAAAAATGTTGGAAGAATATATTGATAACAATTCAAAAGCTTGCTTTAAATGCTCTCCTTGCTCAAAAGCACTCTAAAGATGTTGGAAAGCAAAAAGACTTTTATGTACTACTTTAATTCGTTTCTCTCCCTTTTTTCTTCTGCTGTCACAGGGGCAAGAATGGCTGACTCTCAGGGTCATTGCAAATTGATTTTGTGTTGTACACTTAGAAGAACTAAGGTTGATTTTTCAGAGTTTTGCTTCAGTATTACTTGCTCTTAAAGATTTCCATTTTTATTATTGATTTTAATGTTTTTTTCTTTGCTGTGAGAGGCTTAAAGAACAAATGATACCATTTCTTTAGGCCAAAATATAATCTTGCATGTAATTCCCCAGTGCCATTTTGAAATTTTACATCTAACTATAGTGAACTGCCATAACCTGCCCAGAAAGACAACACACAATGGACTGCATGATGTTTTTGTTAACCATAATGGGTCTGTTTTAAAGGGCAAAACACACAGGAAAGAGGGTAGGGAGCTAAGCATGTGATTAATGTAGATTTTATTTTATAATCCTTCCTGTGTTTATACTCTTTTAACAACTATTAATTTGAAAACAGATCAAATCCTTTTAAAAACTCTGATTGTCAATAGAATTTCTGCCTGGAGGCTTTATTGAATCTTCTGATGCAGCCCTGCACTGGAGAAAGTGCATTGCAGTACCATTCCAGTGGAAGGATTAAAGAGACATTGTTCCTCAGAGACTTGCAGTTCCCTCTGGAGTTCCAAGGTATGAAGGGAGCGGATCCACACTTACACCCGTTCACAGTGTGCATTGTATCCCTTTTGTGACTGACAGTTCTGCTAGCTGTTGAAGGAGAAAGCAACCTATCTCTTTCTTACTCCTTTCTCTCTCCCCCTCACCACCTTTGGGTTGCTAGAAATGGCAGGCTCTGAATTTAGGAGATTGCAGATGTGAATGGCTCTAGCTCACATTAGTTACATGGGAGAGGAGGTACCATGCACTATCATCAGGCTAAAGTTAAGAAGTGCACTTTTGGGGACCCTAGTTGGTTACTGAGAGGCTGACTGCAAGATTGTTTATTTGAACCTCCTATCTCTTTTTGATGAGCTCTAACCGATGCTTCCAGAAGGATAATGCTTTTAAAAACAACTGTTTTATTATCTTTGTTTCTTATACTGTTCTATCACATAGTATTCAGTTGGGAGCTTGTGTCTGACCAATGTGCAACACCATAATAAATGAACTATATGCCCTTGGCTGTGATTTGAGTCAATATTAAGGAGAGTTAAGCTACAAGAAAGAAGCAGAGGGTAAACAAACAAAACATTCACAAGATTATAAAGAGAGTGACTCAAATTATGAGGGAGACACATTTATAAATGTTTTGTTGATGGAATGACTTTTCTCACTTCTTGAGAGTTAAAAAATCCCTGGACCCAAACCCCTTTTAATACCCCAAACAAGGCTTCTACCACTGCAGGAAGTCAATTATCTCTATGGCAACCAAAACAAACAGTGAATATTGCCTTAGCATCCACAAAGAATAAAAGATGCATCTAAAATTAATTTATGTCTCAGGCTCAGACACTTGAGATAAAAAAAATAACTGGTCATGAAGTACCCAGAAGGAGCTACTAAGAGGGAAACAAAATAAATTCCTAGTTGAGCACTCGAGGGAGCTGTGATTGGAGCATATAATTGTGTTGTGTTTCTATCTTTAAGGGACTTTTTTTTGAATATTTCCCCATTTTCATACATACTTTCATAATGTTCCCCATATAACTGAAGTTTGCCAAAGAAAGTAAAAAGGGTGAAGAAGAGTGATCTTTTAATCTGTCCCATTGTACAAAAGGGACCATTCTTTATTGTATTAATTAATTTAGATGGAAGAATTTCTCCTTTTCATGCTGCTCCTCCTCCCTCCAAAAAGGTTACTGTACTGTGAACATCCTAGCAGAATATAAAAACCAAAACCTGAATGCAGAAGTGGAGATGTATACATTTTTCATTAATATATGCTGATGAGAATGTTGTTTGTAAAATAAATCAAAACAGTAGAAAATGTCTCGCAAAAATAGCTATGTGGCCTCCTTGCATAACTATGCAACTCACCCTGGTTTATGTAGATTGGCAGTCAGTAGTGATACCATATTCCTCTTCAGATGTTCTTTTGCTGGACAGCTCCCTGCTGATGCTGATTTTTGTTTTGTACACTAAAAGAACTAATGGATATTTTTACAGCTTTGCTTCAGAAAGATTTCCATTTTTATTATTGATTTTACTGCCTTTCCTTTGCTGTGAGAGTCTTGAAGAATAAATGACATCACTTCTAAAGGGAAAAGTATAATCTCACATGCAACTCTCTAGCACCATGTTGGGATTATACATAGAAGTACATAAAAACACCAGAATCTAAATTAAGAGACCGCACATGGTGGGTATCATGAAGTTTCTGTTAATTATAATGGAGGTAATACTTGAGATAAAGAGTGGGGGCTGGAGAGCCAATTATGTGATTAATGTATATATAGTAGTTGCAGCAGCAACAAGCCTTTGACCTTTTAACTGACCCTTAGTTAACAGAAACATAGACTCTCATGGACCATAAGGGACATCAAGACATCATCTAGTTCATTATCCCATTCTGAGGCAGGATTAAGTAAATCAAGACCATCTCTGACAGGTGTTTGTCTAACCCGTTCTTTAAAACCTCCAGTGACAGGGATTCCGCAACCTCCATAGGTAGCCTTTGTATGGCTGGCTTAGCTAACACGTATTACATACTAGCTCTGATCTATTGGAGAACCAGGGCATAGTATCCAGCCGATCTGACTCATGAAAGACCTTCCTCCCCCGCCAGCATCTGTTTGAACTGAAGCAGATAAGAAGAAAGACTTACAAAAAGCAATGAAAAGGCAGCAGAAGATGCATCTAAACCCCTCTGGAAAGTCCCCTAGCCTCATTTACATCAAAGATGGGACAGAAAGACATCTCCATTAGCATACAGAATGGAGAACAGCATTTCTAAGGGAAGAACTGCACTGAACTGTGAGACACAGAAAGAAGGAAAGCATTGCCTGATGGGAAATCTCTGCTCCAGATGCTAATGAACCCACATCTGCATATACCCTGATTAGTAATTATCAGACCAATTTTAGAAATAAATGCTCAATTAGTATAAAAAATACAGAAACTGCCAAATTGCATTAAGAGCTTCTTCAAAGGAATAACATTCATAGCCAGGAATGCTCAGTTCCTATTGTCTAGTTTAAACAGAACAACTTTTGTATACTCTTTTGAACCATCCATTTCCCCATAAACAAATCTATTGACCCCCTTGAACCATTATTGTTTCCCTACAAAAACCCTACCCACACTCAAGTAAAGTGTTCTGATGCCTGGATCTAAATTTTGCATCAGTTCCATTGGGACTTCATTTTCTACTAACTGGTCATGCTGGTCATCATTATGTGCTCTGCCTATTTCCAATAAGCTGCCTCCCCCTTGCATCTACCATCACCACTTGGGGACCCCAATTAATGCAAACTTCATGGAGTGGTGAGCTCTTTCTCTCTCGGTATAGCCTCCTGACCCTGCCTTATGTGATCAATTATGGTTTGCTAGCCCTAACTTTTGTAATCAGATTTAAGTTAGATTTAATATTGCAACCGTTTTGTTTGGTTATTCGGAGAAGACTGATCTCTCACATGGCAACCTGGAGGAAGGAGCAGGGAGGAGAACCTGGCAGCACTGTTCCTGGGAAGCCACATGTGCTGGACACACATCCCACCCCCCCATTTCCCCTGCATGCTGGAAAAGAAGAAGTGTCCCTGGGAAGCCACATTTGCTGGACCCAGCATGTGCTGGACACAGTGGGAAACCACTGTGCCCCATTCCCCCTTTTCACCTGCAGGCTTCTGCTCTGGCAGGAAAAGTAGCACTGTCCCCGGAGGCAGCATGTGCCAGATTTGGCATGTGCTGGACACAGAGGGAAACCCCCTCTCCTGTCCCTCTTCTCCCACCTGCAAACTCCTGCCCTGACTGGCTCCTTACCATGCCTGCCTGCCTCTGAACTGCACATGTTCCGATGCTCCCCTGAGATGTCTGGGTGCTTGCTGTAAAGTGCCCACTTTAAAGCAAAATTTGGCCTTGCACGGAACACATCTCATTTGTCTTTACAGAGACCTTTAGTGTAGGCTAACAGATTAGGGTTGGGCTTAATGCAATGTATCTCCTGAAATGTCTGCCTTTGTAACTTTTCATTGCAGCTGGAACAGCAGCCAGCCTACAGTGTACTCCCCCTCTTACAGCATCTGCCCTCCTGGCTAAGATCCGCAGGTGAAAATGGACAAAGGAGGACATGTCCATATGCTCCCTGAACTCCTTCATGCTGGAGATGTGGACAGAGTGCCTGGACCACATAGCTGAATTCCAGAAGAGAAGAGCTGCCAGGGAGCAGCAGGCAAGACAGCAGAAAATGATGCTTTCCTCCCTAACTACTATGATGGAGTGCCTGGCTTCATGTTTGGAGATGGCCTCCTCCCAGAATCCTGTCTGTCCTGATGTCAACCCAAGTCCCTTCTCCCCAGTCCCTCCTCCCCCATTGCTTCCACTCCCAGGGTCAGTAGGGGAAGCTGGGGCCCCAGGACTTGAAGGGGGGGGGGGGGACTCAAGAGCAGTTGTACCCTCCAAGACCTCAGGAGGCAAAAGGCAGTCCTACGGACATTTCTGAGCCCCCTCCGTCCTTCGTGTTCTCACTTTGTTCATTTCCCTGCTGTTTTCCCCTAATAAAAACTCATGTTCTTTGAACAGTGGTCTCTCTATTGCTTGAAATGCTGAGGTGAAGTGAGGGATTAAAGGTAAACACAGGAAATGCAGTGGCAACTTGTTGAGAGCAACGTGGAAGAGTCTCAAAACTGGCCATGCATAAAACTGTCCTTCAAGGCCTCTCTGATTTAAACTGCCTCTTGATGTGTTTTCCCTATGGTGCTGGTGTCTGGCTGCTCAAACTTTCTGGCTAGGCACTCTGCCTCAGCACCCCACCCTGCCAGATAAGTTTCCCCCGTGATCTCTCACAGATTATGGAGCACACAACAGGCTGCCACCACAAAGGGAATGTTGTATACACTGAGGTCCAACTGATTCAGGAGACTCCTTAGCCTACCCATTAAATGCCCAAAAGCACATTCAACCACCATTCTGCATTTGCTCAGCCTATTGTTGAACTCCTTCTTGCTGGGTTCCAGGCTGCCCGTGTATGGCTTCATGAGCCATGGGAGCATGGGGTAAGCTTGGTCGCCAATGATCACAATGGGCATTTCTACCTCTCTGGTTCTGATTTTTCTCTCTGGGGAAAAAAAGTGACACTCTGCGTCTTTTGTAAGAGGCAGGAGTTCCTAAAGATGCGTGCATTAAGCACCTTTTCTGACCACTCCAGGTTGATGTTGGTGATCCACCAGTGCCTGCAGCACCATGGAGAAGTGCCTCTTGTGATTGTGTACATGGCAATCACAAGGCAAGGTGGCCGGGAGCCAAGATAGGGATGTGTGTTCCATCTATGCCTCCACTGCAGTTAGGGAAGCCCATCGTGGCAAAGCCATCCACTATGATATCCATGTTTCCCAGAGTCACAGCCCTCCGTAGCAGACTGTTATTGATCGCCTTGGCTACTTGTATGACAACAGTCCCCACTGTAGATTTCCCCACTCCCAACTGATTCCCTACAGAATGGTAGCTTTCTGGCATTGCAAGCTTCCTGAGGGCTATTTCCATGTGCTTCTCCATAGCTGGTCTCATTTACTTATTTTGGTACCTTAGTGCAGGGCAAGCCGTTTGCAAAGTTCCAAGAATGTGTCCTTGCGCATTTGGAAGTTTTGTAGCCACTGCTGACGCATGTCTGCATCACTGTGCAGTCCCATCAGCCTGAGCTTGTCTCATGACACCAAAACAGACGTTGCACTGTGTCCACAGGATTGACTGGTGGCTGTGCTAGAATCAGCGCCAGGGCTTGCATGAGCAGCGACTCCATGAAATTCATCCTCATCCTTTTCCTGGAGAAGTGACATGCGTGCACTCTCCAAGTACTGCACCATCACTATCACAGAGGTTTGCTGCAAACTGGGCTCCATGCTTGCAATGCTATGGTGTCTGTGTGGGCAACCAGGACCAAAAAGGCATGAGCACACTGCTTCCCATTGATCTCACCCAAGGGGGGAGGGAGTAGATGAGTGCATTATGGGGCACTGATTACATGAGTGCACAACCACCCACTGTAGAGCTTTGGTCATAATGGCCATCAGGAGCATAGTCTAGAATACAAAGCTACCCATGGTGCACCGCTCTCTGAGTCGATGGTAGGCTCTCCAATGAGGACATGCTACTTTGGACTATGTTCAGTTCTTCCCCACAGTGATGACATGGACCTTTGACTTTGCAAAATCAGGTTGTAAGAAACTGACCATATTAGATTTGTCCTCATCTCATTGTGTAGACGTGCCCTAAGTGAGTGTTATTCTCAGTCAGTCCTGGTGGGTACTGAATACCTTGAAAGTCTAGCCCATTGCCTTTATTTTTATTTATTTGTGTGTATGTGTGTGAATTGCAAAATTTGCTTTTTAAAATTAAGCATGAGAGCTTTTTTTCTAGAAGCGTAGCTAATACCATAGGGATAGGGAAACATGACATTTGTGCATTTAGTGAGACTTAGCTAAAATCAGATAAAATTTATAGTGTAGAGTGGATATTGGTGAGATCATGTAAATAAAGTAACTCTTCCTATGTATTTCAACTCTTGCTATGCCCCACTGCATTTCTATTGCTTATTGAATCCTAAAGTGACAGTGAATTGGAAAAGCCCAATAGCACATTTTTCAGAGTTGTCAACTTTTCTCTGAATTACAACCATCGCATTTTTACTGAACTTCTTTAGTGTAATGTCACATCCATGGTGATTATGTGCATATTTGTTTTGAATTTCTACTATTTATGTGCAACTGTTAAAACATAAACTGCTAACATTTTTTGGCCTTGCTATACCCTGCAACTTACATTTTCAGTTTTGGCTATTTTGCTGTGCTCCCATCCCTGTGTGTCCTAGGATTTGGATTACAAAATATGGTCACCTTATTACCCTTTAATTTATGGATATTGACTTTACACCTTCACATTAATTCATCTTCACATTCCTGGCTGTCCCCATAGAGACATGTTCTTAGCAAAACAGAGGGGAAAAATCATAATAAAAGCACATCATACTCTCTTAAGGCTCTGATATGCAGGTAAGTACAGGTATATGTGTAGCAGGGCAGTATACCCCCTTTGTCACCCCTTTCAGGGGGTGCAACATACTGAGCCCCTTCAGGCCTGGCAAGCTATGCTGCCTAATGCTTGGGCTATGAAACCATGACATTGCTCCCTTCCTCCCCTTTTCTGGGTATCTTGTATCTTTATCCATTTTTATGTACCTGCAAAGCAACAGGGCAAAATCTGACGCTTGATGTGTAAGGACAAGGTGTTGCCTTATTCACACTCATTAGCAAGTAAAAACAAACCATTTATGATATGATTAGTCCATAAAGGAACAAAAAGAATAGCTATCAGCTAAAGAAGGTTCCTTCTTTTTCACCTTTGATCGAAATAATTAGCTGCTGCTGGCATTTGTGAATCCAATCCAGACCAGAGTGCAGGGAACTGTTTGTCCTTTCTCCTGTAGGAGAAGCAGAAGCAGGTAGGAAGTATTTCAGAGCTGTCACAAGCTGTAGTGCTAGTATTCAAAACCTACATTATTTTAATTCTCCTCTTTTGAGCTAGAGCGTTCACAGGAACGTCTGTGAAAAGAAGTACCATGCTAAATGTCAGGGAAGACACATTTAGATTAATTGGCTAATTGAATAGTCAATGCAATTTGCATTGACTGTTCGATTAGTCAATATGGGCGCCTCCACCTTTGAAGTGTAGCAACAGCCCCTGGGATGTTGCTTGTACACATCAAAGGTGAAAGCACTGGGGGGAGCACGGGGCCAGGAAGGGCTCAAGCAGTCCTCTGCTGGTTCTGTGCTCCCTGCGGTGTTTCAAAGCGGCAGCGCTGCATGGAGCCCGGGGTCAGCTGGGGACTCTGAGTCCTCGTCTGACCCCGGGATCCATGCAGTGCTGCCATTTTGAAATGCCACAAGGAGCCCAGCGTTGGGCTTCCTACAGCATTTCAAAATGGCAGCACCATGTGGCGCCCAGGATCAGTGGAGGAGTCCCCAGCTGACCCCAGGCTCTACGCGATGCTGCTGCTTTGAAATGCCACGTGCAGCCTGGGGCCAGCTGGGGACTCAGCTGGCCCTGGGCTGCATGCAGCGTTCAAAGCAGCAGACTCTGGGATCCATGTGTCGCTGCTGCTTTGAAACACTGCGTGCAGCCTGGCCCCGGGCTGCACAAGATGTTTCAAAGCAGCAGCGCTGCATGGAACCCAGGATCTGGTCCTGGGCTTCACGCAGCACTGCTGTTTTGAAGTACCCTCTCCTCTTCCCCCATGTCCCCTTGCTGCCTCTTTCTGACAGAGGCAGCAAAGGGTGGGGGAAGTGACTAGTTGATTACTCGTTCACATCCCTAATTTGGTCACACATATATGTACCCGTTGAAGGCTGTAGATCTCTAATCATTTATTGTATAATGTAATGAACAAATAATGAAATATTATTGCAAGGGAAAACTTACTGATAGAAATAAAGCCAAATCTTCTGTTTCCTAGGTTAATGCTGTGTCTTGGGGCTATAAGATCAGCTCTACTATCTGAGGCCAGCAGAAAAATCTATCAGTCACAATCAGCCACTCTTAGCACAGACAGAACCTTAGCAAAATGTCTATAGATATTTATTCTGTCTAAAATGGGTTATTCAAATCTTATAAGCTGGGAGGTTCCACAAATGAAAAGAAAGGGAAACAAGAATCTCGAAGATCAACTGATGGGAAAGCTTTCCCCCCCCCCATGCATTTTGTGCTTGATCAGCTGCTGAATTAAAGGGTGTCTAAAAGAACATCCAATAAGAGAACATAACATAAGAACATAAGAACGGCCGTACCGGGTCAGACCAAAGGTCCATCTAGCCCAGTATCCTGTCTGCCGACAGTGGCCAGCACCAGGTGCCCCAGAGAGGGTGGACCGAAGACAATGATCAAGCGATTTGTCTCCTGCCATCCCTCTCCAGCCTCTGACAAACAGAGGTCAAGGACACCATTTTATCCCCAGGCTAATAGCCTTTTATGGACCTAACCTCCATGAAATTATCTAGCTTCTCTTTAAACTCTATTATAGTCCTAGCCTTCACAGCCTCCTCTGGCAAGGAGTTCCACAGGCTGACTACACGCTGTGTGAAGAACTTTCTTTTATTAGTTTTAAACCTGCTACCCATTAATTTCATTTGGTGTCCTCTAGTTCTTCTATTTAGGGAACTAATAAATAACTTTTCTTTATCCGCCTCTCACACCACTCATGATTTTATATACCTCTATCATATCCCCTCAGTCTCCTCTTTTCTAAACTGAAAAGTCCCAGTTGCTTTAACCTCTCCTCATATGGGACCCGTTCCAAACCCCTAATCATTTTAGTTGCCCTTTCGGAACCCTTTCCAAGGCCAAAATATCTTTTTTGAGGTGAGGAGACCACATCTGTACACAGTATTCAAGATGTGGGCGTACCATAGTTTTATACAGGGGCAGTAAGATATTCTGGGTCTTATTTTCTATCCCTTTCTTAATAATTCCTAGCATCCTATTTGCCTTTTTGACCGCCTCTGCACACTGTGTGGAAGTTTTCAGAGAACTGTCCATGATAACTCCAAGATCTCTTTCCTGATTTGTCGTAGCCAAATTAGCCCCCATCATACTGTACATATAGTTGGGGTTATTTTTCCCGATGTGCATTACTTTACGCTTATCCACATTAAATTTCATTTGCCATTTTGTTGCCCAATCACTCAGTTTGGTGAGATCTTCTTAGAGTCCCTTACAGTCTGCTTCTGTCTTGACTATCCTAAACAGTTTGGTATCATCCTCAAACTTTACCACCTCACTGCTTACCCCTTTCTCCAGATCATTTATGAATAAGTTGAACAGGATTGGTCCTAGGACTGACCCTTGGGGGACACCACTAGTTACCCCTCTCCACTCTGAAAATTTACCATTTATTCCTACCCTTTGTTTCCTGTCTTTTAACCAGTTCTCAATCCAAGAAAGGACCTTCCTTCTTATCCCATGGCCATGTAATTTACACAAGAGCCTTTGGTGAGGGACCAAATGAAGTTAAAATCTTCATTTTATCTCATTAAAATCATTCATTAAAATCTCCCAAAAGAGGGAGCAAATGAAGTTAAAATCTTAGGGTACGTCCACATTAGCCCCCTAGATCGATCTAGGGAGGCTAATGAGGGCGACCGGAATTGCAAATCAAGCCCGGGATTTAAATATCCCGTGCTTGATTTGCATGTTTCAACCGGTTGCCATTTTAGAAATTGACTAGCCAGTAACTGCTCACACGTCTGCGGCAGTGAACAGGCTTCCGATTTAAAGCCTAAATCGAATTAGGTGGTATTCCTCGTGGAATGAGGTTTACCACCTAATTCGAATTAGGCTTTAAATCGAAGCTCATTTCACTGCCGCGTGAGACGGGCAGTTACTCGGCTAGTCAATTTCTAAATGGCGACGGCGAACATGCAAATCAAGCGTGGGATATTTAAATCCTGGGCTTGATTTGCAATTCCGGTCGCCCTCATTAGCCTCCCTAGATTGATCTAGGTGGCTAGTGTAGATGTACCCTAAGATAACTTTGTTTTTTCATTGTATAAGAAAGATATCACCCCCACCTGGCATGTTATGCCACGTGTTAGTTACTGTACTACAGGCGAGATTTCATTGCTTTGAAAAGAATGCATTCGTTGGTGAGCAACGAGATCTGAAGAATGTTTCTTTTGGACCAGAACCATTGAAAACAGTAGTAAGAAGCCCACTGACTTCAATGGGCTTTGAAACAAGACTTAGTAGATTAAGGGAACGAAGTTTTTTCACAGTGGAAAAGGAGAGACTTTGGAGTGATCTTATCGGGTTTTTTTTTTAATTATGAGAAGGAAATGCAAAGTTGTGAGTAAGAGATTCACAATACAGAGAAACATTTTTATACTAATAAGTGGTTAAAAATTAGGGGCCATAACAACAATAACCAAACAGTGAACGGGGAACTGAGACAGAATTACTACTGCGTCATAGAATGTACTTCCATAGACATGGAAATACTTAGTAGTTATTGAGTAAATGAACAGGAAAGGCAACTGAAACAAAGATTATAAAATATAAAGTATAAATGAGTTCAGAAGACTTATAATTTCTGGAGAAAGAGGGAAGTGAGAGAGTATTATGAAAAGTGGAAGGATGGGATAATAAGATATTAAAAAGAGGTTATAATTATACAGGAAATATTTTTCATACCACAATAAAATAATTATTAAGAATAATTATTAAATATAATTTACAATATATCATTAATAAATAATAGTAAAAGGGAAAAGCCTTTACTTTTTAATTGTGGGAAGAGACAACACCTTGAAAAAGGTGAGAAGATGGGCAAAGAATGGCCCCTGCACAAATAGTGCACGAATAATGCACCTGAATATGGACCCATGAAAGTCACAGTGTAAATATTTCACTGTGTAAATATTTAAAGTGAAACAGATGAATGTGGAGAGTTTCTCAACATAAAATAATAAATACTGTGCAAGTCTGAAAGGTCAAAGTATCTCAGATACAGATTAAATTTTCATTGTGTTTCCTCTATAAATGTGACTATGCCATCTTACTAGAAACATGTTCTCAATTAACTTGTGTTCACAATGCAGGGAAAGCAATACAGAAAACGTTTATATTGTTTTAAATTAAAAAGTATTTTGCTAACCAATTAAATTCAATTAGGTTAGCTCAATAAATAGTAGCTTTTTCCTCCAAACCGATAACCAATTTGATGATGCCATCTTAAAAGATCAAAAGACTCCATTCAAACATACTACAAGTGTTGCCCACTAGAAAACAAGTCAGTTGAGTTTTGTTCTATTTTTGCATCTTAAATTTATATGTATACCTGTATATATATTTATATATATACCTGTATCATTTCAGAAATAATAAATATCTGATTCTGAAAAAAAACATGACCTCAGTAGAATCACTCATTCATAAAGCTGTGCCTGTGCTAAGTCTTTATATCAGTGGATAATACATTTGAGAGAGCAAGGTATTTCATAGCTGTAGTAAGTGCCATAATGCTAAGATCTTAAGAGCAGTCAAAGGAAAAAGGAATACATCTATAGGAAGAAGACACTGAAATCACTAGTCTTGCTGTAGCATATCTCCAACACTCACCACAATGCCTGGTAAGGCTTTATGAGGCAGGGGGAAAAAATCTATTTTTAAGATAAAAGGCTTGGTTATCTGGTTTAGATTTCATTTACCTTATTTGTGAAGTTGAATTTTCTACTGCACAAAAGTGTTCCTCATTCCACTGAGGCCTTGAAAATAATTTCAAAATTGAAACACTTGAAATACCTGACAAAAAATGTTTTCAGGCCAGATGTTTCGTCAGTTCCAAATAAAAATAAACAGAATACATTTGCATGTGGGAGTTGTGGAATGAACAGTACAAGAAAGAAGTATATAAAAGAATGTACAACCATTACATTGGGTATTGTAGTCCCTCTGCAGAGCACATAGTAAGCATATTTTAGCTGAATATCACATTTGTAAATTGCCATAGAGTAAAGGGACATAGTAAAAGTACCTAATAACTAAATCAGTTAAAGAAGGAAGAGACAGTACAGAATCAGAGATTACAAGACATGAATTTTAAAACTGGGGACTCATGGAAAAATACTGTATTTATAATACTGTAATTTTCATGTATAGAATCATACATTTTAAATGAAAAAGCATCAAGACTGATGTCCAGCCATAAATTTCATCCAGAGATTCTTGCAAATAGCCGAAAAGTTTGTCGTAGACCTCAACAATTTTAAAGAAATATAGTTGGTGCCTTTCATCTAAGGACTTCAGTGCCCTTTACAAACATTAATGAAGCCTACATACACCCTGATGAAGTTAGTCAATACTATTATAGGTTGAACCTCCCTGGTCCAGCATCCTCAGGACCTGAGCAGTCCCAATTCAGGGAGTTGGCTGGTCCAGGGGACATCAGTGGTCCCCTCTCAGCCATCAGCCTTGCTCCAAGGCACCAGCTCCAGCCACTGGGATCTGCTCCCGGCCCTGGCTGGGGCTATGCTCCCTGCTGCACTAGCCCCACTGCCACCAGTCCCAGCCAGGGCCATGCCCCCCACCATGCGGCCCAGGCTGTGCTCCTGGCAGCCGGATCTGCTGCTGCCGGCCAGGACTTCAATCCTGACCCTGACTAGCCTCTGCTCCAAGTCAAGCTTTCTGGTCCAGCAATATCTGGCCCAGAGGGTGCCGGATTTCAGAGGTTCAACCTGTATATTTGTTTTCATATGGAACAGAGAGGTTACATGATATTTCTAATGTCATCACACAGTGAGTGATAGAGCTGGGGCTAGAGCCAGGGAGATCTGACTGTTAATTCCTTTCTCTAACTACAACACCTAAATAATGTCTATTGGCCCACCCCTTGTTTATCTCCTTAGAGAGTCATACTGTCTTCTGGTTCTTAAGTTGAAGTCTTTCTGCTCAGTCCCTTGTGAGTCTGGGGAACCCATCAAGACCCATGTATTCATGACTGATGAATATATTTAAAGTGTTTGAAAAGGTGGGCTACAGGAGGCTCTGCATTCTTTATGCTAATAGCACTCTTGTCATACTCACTAATCCTTTGTTTTGGTGCCCCAGTAGTCTCTCCTATGCAAATTACTCCACTGGGGCACTTTAACATGTAAATCATACAATCTGCCTCACATGTGATGAATTGATGGATTTTAAATACCTTGTCTGTTGGGAGGTAATGAATAGTACTTATTTAACATATATTATTGCACTGGGCACATCTCCTGTGCTTGAAGTTACCCAATAGTGGTGCTGTGCCAAATCTAAGGAAGCGTTTGACTAGCTAGATTACAATACATATGAACCAAAAAAATTGATTTTGTTTGCCTCATTTGTGTATAAAATGTAGACAGATGAAACATCCTGGGGCCTAGGATCTCTGCTGAGGATATGCCATTGTTCTTTGATTACTGACCGAATGCTATCTCCTATTGGAAAAGGTTACAGAATACAGCATTTTCAAATAGATCCAAAACATGTCACATTTAAGAAAAAAAAGCCAAGTAAGAAAAGAACTATTTAGCCAAGTGAAAGTATGATATCTACTAAAAGAGCCATTTAAACAGAGTTGGACAAGTTAAAGAAAAGAAAAATAGCCAAATAAATACTTATGAAATTTGATCATACCAATTCCAAATAACACACACCTCTGAGAATATTTAATGAATCAGCTAACTTAAATGATGGGTAAATGCTTTTGAAAATTTGAGGCGATCTGAGGAAATACAAAAGGTCTGAAACAGAGCAAATGTTGTACTGATTTTCAAAAAATAATAAAGTCCCAGAGGTCATTATTGTCAGAAAAATGCCCCAGATACCTAATCAAGTGTGGGCTCTAGATAGATTCATTCAGACAGAAAGTGAAATGATTTTGGGGAGGATGTACTGAACTCTTTATACATAAAAGAGAATCAGTACTTGCTTTAAATGGAAAACTTAACTCACCGTAACTATGGAGCTGCAACCTGGAGCCACAACCTATCCTCCATGGTAAGAAGAATGGAAAATTTCTAATCTGGCTTAGCCTCTAATCACATGGCCTTTCATTTACTGGTTATTGGCTCAGTTGCGGACCCTTATTTATATCAGAGGTCACTCACTCATATTAATAGTTTGATGTTATACTCATATCAATGGCCAACATTGTGATTAAGGTTTGCATACATGCTCTTTAACAAGTAAGGCTTGTACATGCATTTTCCCTCTGCTTTAATTATTGTACCTATGTACAGAATCTATTTATGCTATAGAAAAAAGTAGACTTATTGGTATGTGAAAAATAATACCAGATAGATTTAAAACATTTAAAAAATCTGCTCACTTTTTGTCGGCTTTAAGGAATAGGGTATGTAAGCATATCACAACAATGGTAACCATTACAGCGATATAGGTACTTAGGTGTGTTTTGCAGCATAAGGTCAAAGGATAAGTGCCTCCAGCACTCAGACAAGTTGGGAGATTTCCCATTAAAAATGTGCCTGTCAAGGCCTATCAGATGCCCTTTCTAAAGTCTGCCTTTTCTCAGACAAAATGCGATGCAATGCTATTATAGAAGATCAGAAAACAATTTAGGAGCTAAAAAGAATCTGACCTGACATGCTTGGCAGGCCAGAAAAATGAAAAATATATACCAATTTCTGACAATCTCGGTGTCCTGTCTAGTACATTTGACTTAGAAGGAGAGCAAGAACAGGTAAAGCTAAGTCCAAATCAGCCTTAGTAATATATATTAAAAAGTAGGAATTTCCTCTTATGTGCTGAAAAATATCATGAAAAATGTATACGAAAATTACAGTAAACTTTCAGGTCTCTTCTAATTCTCTGGGAATAAAATGGGGCCAAGCGATTTTGCAGAAACGTCACAAAGTGACTCATAATGAAATCCTTCTTTTGAGCAGCCGTTTTATAAAGCCCCAGCTAAAATGGTCAGATCATGTCTTTCACTCACCCTAATGACCTTTCATTAAACATGAAAATCAAACAACTCTAAAACATATTTTAAAGCAGCTATGCAAGAACACAATTTTGTCTGATCATAACATCTTTCATCCAAGAATCTCAAAGCACTATACAAAATTTGGGGAAAATATTATCATTGACATTTTACTGATGGCAACATTGAAGTATAGGAAGGTTAGGTGAATTGCTACAAGACACTAAAGCAGGGTTTAGAATAAAGAACTCCTGATTTCCATTAATTTCAAGGCTAAAGATCAAATGCTGTCCTTAGACATGTATATGTAACTCCTCCTGAAGTGAATTGGACTTGCGCAACACTTGACAAGAGGACTTAATCTGTTCAAATAGAAAAGAAACATTTATTTTGATGTTTTCTTTCACAATACCCCTATTTATTAGGGTGAAACTTGCAGTTATGACCAATAGATGAGGTCTAACTGGAGAGCATATATTCATTAAGGGGCAGATCTTTTTTCTCATAGCAGGAGGTGGAAGAAAAAGTGGAGAAGGCTCAGAAACGTTCATAACAACAAATGTGCCAAAGTGAAACAGAGTGAAGCAGAGTATCCAGGCAAAATCTGTAGTGAGAAAATAAGGCTGATGCTACCAGATTTTGTGCTGCTCCACTTGTGATATTTTAGGCAAAGTAGTTAATAAGTTTAGAGCTAAATATATGGTAACTTAGGCCTTTGGTCAACATGCTCTGCCTTGAGAAGTGAAGGAGTAGGACATGAAACTGCATAAAAACTTGGGAGCTGCTGGATGTTTGCTCAAGGCTATCTGGGATTATAGCTGTGAGGGAGAGTCTGAGTGGGAAGTGGGGGAAGGCAGCTAAGTGACTGCTGCTGGGGCTGAGGGACAGGTGAATATTAAGGCTTCCTGGTGGGTAAACGATGCTGGGGAACTGGGGACTTCAGAAGCTAGGAGGTGTTGGGTGGCAGAGGGCTTGTGTGGTGCTTTGTCTCCCAGAGAGTGGGGTAGGTGTTGTTGGGGAGAGAGGTTGCTGAGTATCCTGGGGAGGTTAGAGCTCTTCTGGGATCTAGGAGGCTACTGGGGTGCAGTTTTGGGGAGACTGTAGCTGTTGGGGAGACAGACAGCTCTTCCAAAACTGGGATTGGGGGTGCTTCCTGGTGCAGCTGACTGAGGCTATGTCTGGACTACAGAGTTTTTCTGGAATAACGGAAATACTCCACCACGTCCAGGGAACGTGTCTGCTCTTCTGACATTTTTTGCGGAAGAGCAGACACGCTCTTTTGGAAGCCCTATCTTCCTCGTGCCATGAGGAAGAAGGGCTTTTCCGAAAGAGGAGGTTTTTTTGAAATTTGGCCCTGTGTACTATTGGAAAAAGGTACGCAAATTGTGCAGTGCAATTTGCGTACCTTTTGCTGAAAAAAGCAGCAGTCTAGACATAGCCTGAGATGAAGTATCTGGCCCCTGACCTGTGCTGCTTTCACCACCTCCAAACTGTCTCTCCTGGCAGGAGGTGATTAGTGAGACAGCACCTGGCTGATTGCTGAGAAAAGGCCACAGTGGGCTCTAGAGGCCATAATATGCAAACACAGGCAAAAGCTTGTTGCTTTCCTGCAGGTCAGAGTGAGATTCCAGCTGAGATGTGAGAATGTCCAAGAGGATTGCCAAATGCATGAGTGTTACCCGGGAGGCATGACAGTTGGCAACCCATGTGATATAGAAACACTGAGAAGATGGAGCTGTCTGAAAAATGAGATAGAGGAGTTTTGCCAATGATCCTATGTCCACTGAAGTTCCAGGAGAAGGAAGGAGATTTGGGGGACTCTCATAAAGATAATTTGAAGCAAAGGCGGTAGAAATATGTACATACAGAAAAGCCGGATCTGGTTGTGGGACTAGGAGGAGCTTGCAGATGGGAGGAAAGGGAGAACCAACAGACAAAAGCAGTTTATCTTGCTCTGGAAACTTCTCAAAAGCATGCCAAAGAACCTCCCTTATCATGAATAATAATAATAAAAAAAAAAGACCAAAGCTCCTCAGCCTGACCTAAAGTATCTGTAGGAAAGTGAAGGGAAATAGTGCAGGTGACGTAAGGAGGAGTTCAAGGCAGAGGGCCTGATTCTCCTGTCCATTACACCTGATATCCTTCATTGACTAACTCTGTTGAAGTCACTAGAGTTACACCAGTATAAAAATGAAGGAGAATGAGGCCCAGAAATAGGGCACTGGAATAGGGGGTCCATGGTCCTCCCACTTTTTGACAATGGGCCTGACCACTTTTTACCATGGGTCCCACAGCCACCTTTCCTGTCTCCTGTGAGGCCCCGGTCCCCAGCCAGGCTGGCAGATGAAGCCTTGTCAGGGGGCCCAAGCAGCTATAGGTTACTGTGCCATGGATCCTCCCTCTGCTTGGGGGCAGGGGTAGTTGAGAGCATCCCCTGGCCTCTGTTCCCATCCCACAGGCCCCATATGGCTCCCTGCAGCATCCTGCATAACTAATGTAGGTGGACTGCAGCACCCCCAGCCCAAGCTGGGTCAGAGTAAAAGCTGCATGTGGAGAGCCACAGCCATCTACACCCTCTCACTCTGAGCAGGAGGCCCATGGGGTCACACGCTAGAGCCTGCAGGTGGAGGATTCACAGCTCCCAGCCTGCTCTGGTTTCCAACTTAGCCAGGGGAAGAGCTTCAGGTGAAAGGGCTAGGGCAGGGGTAGGGCCATGGATGGGGTAGAGTCTTCTCCCCTCACTTTTCATAAAGCTCCATCATCTCTGCCTGGAAAGATTCAAGATGGGGTGCTGTTAAGTCAGTTCTGTGATCAAGTGGTAAAGACATAGTACAGCTGAGTCCTTATCATTCCGATAGAGTGAAGGCAGCTACTTGTTCTTAGAGGACTCCTTTTGCTCTTAGTACTTAAAATGCAAAGGCACAATAGTTTTGTCATGTTTTATGTCCCATTGTACATGATGAAATTTTAATTCCCAAATGTGTGATATATCCATGGTATCCGCATCTGTGGATGTGAATGCAGATATCTGCAACTAATTTTTGTGGATATGGATGTGCGTACGGATATTACTTAGAAAAGTTAGACATTTTCAAGTCACCAGGGCCTGATGAACTGCATTCTAGAATACTCAAGAAGCGGGTAGAGGAGATATCTGAACCTTTAGCTATCACCTTTGAAAAGTCATGGATGTAGAGAGAGATTCCAGAAGACTGGAAAAGGGCAAATACAGTGCCCATCTATAAAAAGGGAAGTAAGAACAATCCAGAAAACTACAGATCAGTAAGTTTAACTTCTGTGCCAGGGAAGATAATGGAGCAAGTAATTAAGGAATTCATCTGCAAACAACTGGAATATAATAAGGTGATAGGTGACAGACGGCATGGATTTTAAAGAACAAATCATGTCAAACCAATCTACTGATAGCTTTCTTTGATAGGATGACAAGCCTTGTGGATAAAGGAGAAGCTGTGGACGTGATATATCTAAACGTTAGTAAAGCATTTGATACTTGGTCCCACATGACCTTCTTATCAATAAACTAGGGAAATACAACCCGGATGGGGCTACAATAAGTTGGGTGCATAACTGTCTGGATAACCATTCTCAGAGAGTAGTTATTAACAGTTCATAATCATGCTGGAAGGGCATAACAAGTGGGGTTTAGCCGGGGCCTGTTTTGGGACCAGTTCTGTTCAATAGCTTCATTAATGATTTAGATGATGGCATAGAGAATACATTTATTAAGTTTGCAGATGATAACAAGCTGCGAGGGTTTGCAAGTGCTTTGGACGATAGGGTCATAATTCTAAATGATCTGGACAAACTAGAGAAATGGTTTGAAGTAAATAGGATGAAGTGTAATAAGGGCAAATGCAAAGTACTCCACTTAGCTAGGAACTATCAGTTTCACACATACAGAATAGGAAGTGATTGTCTAGGAAGGAGTACTGCAGAAAGGTATCTAGGGGTCATAGTTTACAACAAGCTAAATATGAATCAACAATGTGACACTGTTGCAAAAAAAGCAAACATGGATTAACTGGAATGTTGTGAGCAAGACATGAGACGTCATTCTTCCACTCTACTCTGGACTGATTAGGCCTCAGTTCAACTATTGTGTCCAGTTCTGGGCCCCACATCTCAAGAAAGGTGTGGCAAAATTGGAGAAGGTCCAGAGAAGAGCAACAAAAATGATTAAAGGGCTAGAAAACATGACCTATGAGGGAAGACTGAAAGAACTGGCTTGTTTAGTTTGGAAAGGAGAAGACTGAGAGGGGACATGATAGCAGTTTTCAGGTATCTAAAAGGGTGTCACAAGGAGGAGGGAGGAAAAAATGTTCTCCTTGGCCTCTGAGGATAGGACAAAAAGCAATGGACTTAAACTGCAGCGAGAGAGGTTTAGGTTGGACATTAGGAAAAGCTTCCTAATAGTCAGGGTGGTTAAACACTAAAATAACCTAGGGAGGTTGTGGAATCTCTGGAGTTATTTAAGAGCAGATTGGATAGACATCTATCCGGGATGGTCTAGATAATTCTTGGTCCTGCCATGAGCGCAGGGGACTGGACTTGATCTCTTGAGGTCTCTTCCAGTTCTAGTATTCTATGATTCTATAAGTATCAAGAACCCTGTAGATATCTGATAATGTCCATGGGTATCCACATCTGCAGGTGTGAATGCGTATATCTGTGGTTTATTTTTGTCAATACGGATGTGGATGCGGATACAAATTTCTGTCTATTTTAGGGTTTTGAAGTGGTGTCTATCTCTGAAATATTAGTGCAGCTCATGAGTATGACTAGCAGGTTGTTATCCCTAATGAATTTATATGAGGAATTTGACTATTACCCTTCACTTGGTTATGGGAGCCTGTCTTTGGAGAAAGTTAGCTCCTTTTTTTTTTTAATGGTTATGATAGTTGATGTAAATGTCATTCTGGTTATGGGGAGAGGTGTAATATATCAGATTAAAACTACATTTCTCCACAAGATTACTGGGTCTCCTGCCAAATTGCAGAGTGCCTTGGAAGTGATGGGAAGTGAAGAATTCTAGGGGACAGGTTAACTGAGTAGCTTTCTTTAAAGAAGTCCTGTCGCTGGGTGGTCAACTAAGGGGACAATTTAGCTGTTGCTCAGAAAAGGGAAGACAGCTAGTTTGCTTCCTTCTTTCTTTTCCCAGCAATACAGCAGGGCAGGTCTGTGGAGGAAAGAAGATTGGAATGCCCTGGCAAAAGAATTTCCAGTGTTTTTGAAGTTCACAATGACTAAAAATTAGAAAATTATTTAGAAATACACTCTTATTATTATACTAGCATTATTCAAGGTACCATGTTAAAATACAAACAGTGAGAGGACCAAACAAACAAACAAACAAACAAAGTTGCCAAAGCTAGACAACAGAATAAAAGAGGTGGTTAGAGACAAAAAGACACCCTTTAAAAATTGGAAGTCGAATCCTAATGACAAAAATAAAAAGGAACATAAACTCTGGCAAGTGTAGTACAAAGGTATAATTACACAGGCCAAAAAGAATTTGAAGAGCAATTTACAAAAGACACAAAAAGATCCAGCATTTTTAAAAAAAGAACATCAAAAGCAGGAAGCCTGCCTAACTATCAGTAGGGCCACTGGATAACTGGGGTGCTAAGGAAGCACTCAAGCAAAACTAGGCTTTTGTGGAATAGTGAAATGAATTCTTTGCATTAGTCTTCACCACAGAGCATGTGAGGGAGATTCTTCGCAATTGTGCCATTTTTTTTAGCTGACAAAACTAAGGAAATGCCCCAGATTGAGGTGTCGATAGAAGCGGTTTTGGAAAAAATTGATAAATTAAACAGTAATAAGTCATCAGGACCAGATGGTATTCACCCAAGAGTTCTGAAGGAACTCAGATATGAAGTTGCAGAACTACTAATAGTGGTATGTAACCTATCACTCGAATCAGTCTTAGTAATAAATGAATGATGGACAGCTAATGAAACCCTGATATTGAAAAAAGGCTCCAGTAACTATACTGGTAAGTATAAATCATTAAACTTATCTGAAGTACCAGGAAATTTGGTAAACCATACTAAAGGACAGAATTTTCATATGTAGATAAACACAGTATGTTGGGAAAGAACAAACAAAATATTTGTAAAGAGACACCAGTCCTCATTAAATCTATTAGAATTGTTTGATAATGTCAGAAGAAGTGGGTCTGCCCCACGAAAGCTCATCACCTAATAAACTATCTTGTTAGTCTTTAAAGTGCTACATGACTGCTTTTTTTTGTTTTACCAAGATCAGACTGATATGGCTACCTCTCTGTTACGAGTCAACAAATGTGTTCAAGGGTGATTCAATGGATATAATGTAGTTGGAGTTTCAGAAAGTCTTTGACAAAGGCTCTCTCATGCAAAGTGTACAGTCATGGGGTAAGAGGAAAAGTTCTCTCATGGATCAATAACTGGTTAAAAGATAGGAAACAAATGGTTGGAATACATGGTCAGTTTTCATAGTAGAGAGAGGTAAACTGTGCGGTCCCCTAGGGATCTGTATTAGCACTGGGGATGTTCAAAATATTAATAAATGATCTAGAAAAAAGGATAAACAGTGAGGTAACAAAGTTTGCTGACAATACAGAATTACTTACAATAGTTAAGTCAAAGCTGACTGCGAAGAGTTTAGGAAAGGATCTCAGAAAACTGGGTTATTCAGAAATAAAATGGCAGATGAAATTCAATGTTGAGGAATGCAAAATAATATACACAATACCAATTATACATACAAAATGACAGGGTCTAAATTAGCTGTTACTATTAAAAAAAGAGATCTTGGAATCATTTTGGAAAGTTCTCTGTAAACTTAGTGGCATTTGCAAAAAATGCTAACTATGTTAGGAACCATTAGGAAAGGATTAGAGAATGAGGCAGAAAATATCATAAAACCAGAATGCAGCTCCATTGTGTGCCCCGCCTTGACTACTGCAATACAGTTCTGGTCATCCTATCTAAAAAAGAAATATTAGAATTGGCGACAATGCAGAGAAGGGCTACAAAAATTATCAGGAGTATAGAACAGTTTCCACATGAGGAGAGATTAAAAAAACTGGGACTCGTCATCTTAGAAAAGAGCCATCCAGGGCATTGTGATAGAAGTCTATACAATCATGACTGGTGTGGAGATAGTGAATATGTAAATGTTATGATCTACAGTAGACTTCCAATAATCCGGAACCTTTGGGACCTAGGTGGTGCCGGATTATCGGATATGCTGGAGTATCAGGAGGTACTGCATACTCCCAACCCAATACACCTTCCCCCCATGACCTTATGCTCAGGTCCCAGAGCTGCTGGTGCAGACGCGTGTCTCCCTCCAGGCACTGGGGCACGTGCGCTGAGTGTCTGGCTTTTCAATGAGCTGGCTGGGACATCGTGCGTAACCCAATCCCTCTCCCCTTTCCCTTCCCTAGAGCCAAACACTTCTCTCCCCTGCTGTAATCTGATCCCACTCCCCCACAACCTTAAGCTTGGGTCCTGCTACAGCCGTACATCTCCCTCCAGGTGCTGGGGCATGTGCGCTGAGCGGCTGGCTTTTCAATGAGCTGGCCAGGACGCCATGTGTAATCCAATCCCTCTCCCCTGCCCTTCCCCAGAGCTAAACACCTCCCCTCCCTGCTGTAACCCACGTGAGAGTGGCTGACCTGAGTGGTTGCGGGTTCCGTCCCGGTTCCGTCAGAAGCACTTGCCATTTTGATGCCGGACTATCGGGAGTGCCGGACAATTGGGTGCCAGACTATTGGAGTTTTATTATATTTGATATAACATAGGAACTGGTGGTCACCCAATGAAATTAATAGGCATCACATTTAAAATAAACATAAGGAAGTATTTCTTCAGATAATGTGCAATATACCTGTGGAACTTGTTACTAGGGGATGTTGTGAAGGCCATAAATATAACTGTGTTTAAAAAATAATTAAATAAATTCACGGACCATCAATGGCTATTAGTCAAGATAGTCAGGGACACAACTCCGTGCGCTGGATGTCTAAATGTCTAACTGCTGGAAACTGTGATTGAATGATGGGTATGGATCACTTGCATAGTTCTGTTCATCCCTTCTGAAGCATCTGGCATTGGAATGACAAGATACTGACCTAGGTGGACCTAGTATGTCCATTCTTATGCTCTAATTGGTAATGTGATTCATTAATTTAATTATTGTTTACAATTTGTATTGTGGTACCTAGGGTTGCCAATTTGGGATCAGTGTACTATTGTGCTAGGCATTATTCAAACACTTAATATAAAGATGGTCCCTGATCCAAAGAACTTGCAAGCTAAGTAGTAATTCAAAGTTTAATAATCATACATTTTTCTTCAATTGCTTAATCATAGAATCATAGAATACTAGGACTGGAAGGGACCTCGAGAGGTCATCGAGTCCAGTCCCCTGCCCTCATGGCAGGACCAAATACTGTCTAGACCATCCCTAATAGACATTTATCTAACCTACTCTTAAATATCTCCACAGATGGAGATTCCACAACCTCCCTGGGCAATTTATTCCACTGTCTGACTACCCTGACAGTTAGGAACTTTTCCTAATGTCCAACCTAAACCTCCCTTGCTGCAGTTTAAGCCCATTGCTTCTTGTTCTATCCTCAGAGGCCAAGATGAACAAGTTTTCTCCCTCCTCCTTATGACACCCTTTTAGATATCTGAAAACTGCTATCATGTCCCCCCTCAATCTTCTCTTTTCTAAACTAAACAAACCCAATTCCTTCAGTCTTCCCTCATAGGTCATGTTCTCTAGACCTTTAATCATTCTCGTTGCTCTTCTCTGGACCCTCTCCAATTTCTCCACATCTTTCTTGAAATGCGGTGCCCAGAACTGGACACAATACTCCAACTGAGGCCTAATCAGCGCGGAGTAGAGCAGAAGAATGACTTCTCGTGTCTTGCTCACAACACACCTGTTAATGCATCCCAGAATCATGTTTGCTTTCTTTGCAACAGCATCACACTGCTGACTCATATTCAACTTGTGGTCCACTATAACCCCTAGATCCCTTTCTGCCGTACTCCTTCCTAGACAGTCGCTTCCCATTCTGTATGTATGAAACTGATTGTTCCTTCCTAAGTGGAGCACTTTGCATTTGTCTTTATTAAACTTCATCCTATTTACCTCAGACCATTTCTCCAATTTGTCCAGGTCATTTTGAATTATGACCCTATCCTCCAGATTAGTCGCAACCTCCCAGCTTGGTATCATCTGCAAACTTAATAAGCGTACTTTCTATACCAATATCTAAATTGTTGATGAAGATATTGAACAGAGCCGGTCCCAAAACAGACCCCTGCGGAACCCCACTTGTTATGCCTTTCCAGCAGGATTGTGAACCATTAATACTACTCTCTGAGTACAGTTATCCAGCCAGTTATGCACCCACCTTATAGTAGCCCCATCTACGTTGTATTTACCTAGTTTATTGATAAGAATATCATGCGAGACCGTATCAAATGCCTTACTAAAGTCTAGGTATACCACATCCACCGCTTCTCCCTTCTCCACAAGACTCGTTATCCTATTAAAGAAAGCTATCAGATTGGTTTGACATGATTTGTTCTTTACAAATCCATGCTGGCTGTTCCCTATCACCTTGCCACATTCCAAGTGTTTACAGATGATTTCCTTAATTACTTGCTCCATTATCTTCCCTGGCACAGAAGTTAAACTAACTGGTCTGTAGTTTCCTGGGTTGTTCTTATTTCCCTTTTTATAAATGGGCACTATATTTGCCCTTTCCAGTCTTCTGGAATCTCTCCTGTCTCCCATGATTTTCCAAAGATGATAGCTAGAGGCTCAGATACCTCCTCTATCAGCTCCTTGAGTATTCTAGGATGCATTTCATTAGGCCCTGGTGACTTGCAGGCATCTAACTTTTCTAGGTGATTTTCGACTTGTTCTCTCTTTATTTTATTTTACCTTCTAAAACTACCCCCTTCCCACTAGCATTCACTATGTTAATTAAGGATTATTAAGGATTCCATTGTTTGGTAATAGGAAAGACCCCTATTTCCCTTCTCACTTATTAGCATATTTAATAATGAAATTTTAGCTTTTCTTTAAATTCCTGAGAACATTATTGTCCTGCTTTGTTAATTGGATGCAAAGACCTATTTTAGATAAAGCCATCATATATATCTTTAAACTCATCTGCAAAAGCGTCTATGCACAAGTTAATTCTTCTTGCAGAAGTGCTAGTGCACCTAGGTCTCAAAAAGAAGAGTGGGACATAGAAGAGCCAGTGGCATGTTATCATTTCATCAATTTATAGGGCAAACTCCATGAGTCTGGAATGAAAACAGAAAAAGTGTTATGGCTTTTAAAGCTGTTTAAAGGATCTTTTGTAGGTCAATTGTGGTGTATGAAAGGGGTGGTTACAGTACAAAGGAGAGACCTTTATTCAAGATCTTTAAATGTGCTTGATATATTTTAAAATAAATCCCATGCTATGATCGGAGTCTGGTGGGATTTTTTTTCTTTTCTTTTTCAGTATTTGAAGCCTTAAACAATATAAGGTCATTCAATCTAAGGGTCTCTTTCTTAGCTTCTGTCCCTTCATTTCAGCCGAAACTGGCTGGGTTGGGTCTGCTGCCCTTTCCAATAACACATGATTACGTTTTCAAAAGCACTGTATTACGTTCACCCATTGGGTGCATGCGTCTCTTAGTTTTATACCAGAAATCTGACATATAATCTGCAAACGATGGGGGACAGGTCAAGGACTGAGAGCTGTACAATGTTGTCCATTTGACAAAGTGTATCTTGCAGCATCTTTCCACTTAACATTATTTTTATTTCTTCTTTAGTTTCTTGCTGTTTACATTTATTTATGATTGGAGGTGGGATGTGGGTGAGCTGGTGTATGAGGAAGGGAGTTTGTTGTTTCTGTCACAGCTTTGGTGCTTATTAATTTCCCGACCATATTGCTTTGTCTGGCTTCATTTGTATTTTGTTAGGTACCAAGAAACCTTTGCACACTTCCCATATTAAAGACCTAAAAATGTATTTCGGTAAGCAGATTATTTTCTTCAGGCAGGCTGAAGGATACCTGTTTGCCAACATAAAAATGGCCCTGAACATATTTGGCTATCAGCAGGGATAACTGTGCATTTCTATGGAAATGAGCTCCTTACTATTTATATTTGCCAGCCCTCAAATGATTGATTAATACTACCACCTTATGTAGTTAGACACAACTAAAATTTCATGTATGAGCAAAAGTGCCTAGTGCATCAATACACACAGCAAAATTCTATTTATTGCACTTTAAGAAATGAAGAATTTAAATTCATCAGATCATCGTGTGAGAGAGAATGTGTTTTACATATTAAAATGCCCCGTGGGTGGATTAACATAGAAAAGGCCATTCTAGAAGAGCTGGGGGGGTTTTCCTCATCAAAATCTTTTTCATGTCTCTTAGAGAAACAAAGAATGAGAAAATTTGTCTTGATTATGTATTTCATTTCCTATTCAGTATTTCTCTTAAGTCTCCAAAAATCAGAAAAAGTTTGAAGACCTCTATAATAAACTAGCCTAAGAATAGGAGAGAGAGCTCTTTGACAAATTGATAGACACACTGTTAGAGAGAGAGAGAGAGAGAGATGGGGCAGAGAGAAAGAGAAAGTTTCTGAATTTTGCAATAGCTTAGGTAAGACAGCAAAAACAGAATATGACTTGAGAGATTTATTTCAGAAACAGGAACTGGGAGCCTGTAAATATGTTCTGAGATGAGCCATTATGACAAACATAGCAAACAAAAACCAATTTGATGTCAGTTCATTTTGTAAGGATATTTTTCACTTTAGAGATATATTTAAAAACACAATGATGCCATGGTTACCTGGTTGAATAAAAAATGAATTCAGCAGTTACCTATTAAAGGCATAGTTTAGAGCAGTGTCTCAGCCTAGTATAAACTTGTGTGCACACAACTTTGCATTAAACTAAGTTCGCTCTATGCGGCTGGGAGCAGGGGCGGCCCATGACTATAGGCCGACTCAGCCGTTGCCTAGGGCGCTGCCTTCAACGGGGCGCCCGATGATGACGTCACTCCATTGATGGCCGTGCAGGTGGGGGCGCTGATCGCGCGTTCCGCCTGGGGCGCCAGCTGCAGCAGCCCGCCTCGGGCTGCCCCTGGCTGGGAGAGATACCTTTCCTTCAGCCCTGGACCTGCTGTGGTAGAGAGAGGCAGCCCTCCCTTGGTCCAGACCTGCCAATCCAGCCCTGGCTCAGACCTTCCATGACTAAGGGAGAAGTGCCTCTTCATCCCTGCATCACCAGTCCAGGTACTGCTGCAGGGGAGAGAGAGCTAGAGGGAGTTCTAGTTCTCTGCCATTCCCCACAATACAGCCTGCACCCCATACTACTCATCCCTGACCCCTCCCCAGAATCCATACTTCTAGCCGGAGCTCTCACTCCCCCCCCAGCACCATTACACTCTGATCCAGCCCTGAGCCCCCTCCCAAACTCCAAATTTCTCAGGCCCACGCCTGCCACATGACTTTTGTTATGTGCACCATTATGTCATCTCCATATTGGTGCGCATGATAAAATTAATTCCACCCATGTGTAGGAGAAATCAGAGGGAACACTGCTTTTGCACCCCTCACATTCCTCCAACACCATTTGTTCATGCACTTTATAAATTCTAACATCAGCAGTTTCAGAACTAGCCCATGCAAAACCTGTTTAGACAAATGGGGTTTGCACATACAACTTCTGTCAATTCCCCGTAGAAGAGTTGAGGCTGTAAAAATTCACATGCGGGTAGGTATCTGTGCATATAAGGGTGCATACACAAGAGGGGGCTAAGGGCTGAAAAATGAAGTCCTAAAAAATCTCAATATGCTCCATACTCATTTAGTAGTTTAGGATAAGAATACATTTTCTGTAAATTGAGCTAGAGATTTCTTATTTGCAGCCTGAATCACAATTATATATTCTTTAGAGAACACAGAATAGACAATGTATTACTTGGTGGATTTTTTTCTCATTGTTTGGGTTGCTTCTTGGGACAGATGGGAATATCAGGGTTCTGTGTGCGCTACATGAGAGCCTCATAGAAGTGTAGAGTGGGCCACCAGATTGTTTGTTTACACATAGCACATCTCCCCTGGTAGGACCCCAATCATAGATCTGCAATCTGAGCTTTGAAGACCATTTGGCTAGATTGCTCTGATGTTCTTCTCGACAATATGGGGTAGGCAAAGCTTTCATTGTAGATTAAGCTTTTCACTATTGCCTAGAACCATCCCATCCATATGATGATTTGGGGCCGCCGCCCTGCACTCCATGATTTTGGGGGCCTCATGGTGGCTGCCTCAAGTGTCTTAGGGATGTGAGGGACCCAGGGAATTATGGCGGGGGCCTGGTGCAGGGCTGCAGCAGGGGATGCCCCCCCCCACTCATGGCAGCAGTGGGATCCTAAGTGACAGGCAGCCTGCTCTGCTCTTCCTTGCTGCCCCTTCCTAGCCAGTTGCATTCTGCTTCGCTGTAGCAACAAGAAGTAGAGCACCCTGGCTCCAGGGTGCTCGGCTTCTTGCCACCACGGAGAAGTGGGGCACAGAAGGCTGGGAGAGAGGCCCAGCGGGGCAGAGCAGATCAGGCTGCCAGCCCGCTCTGGCTCCAGCTGCCACAGTGAGCATGGGGAAGGGGGTTACCCCTGCTGCCACCCCACACTACACCCCATAATCCCCTGGGCTGCACTACTTGGGGAAGGGGGCAAGAGGGCTGAGCAGGGGCAGGGTTTGGGGGAGCAGAGGCCTGGCAGGAGCTGGGCCTGCAGCAGGGGGGTTGCCTAAGATGACTTTTATTATTAGAAGGCAAAAAGATAGCAAAAAGATACAGAAATAAGTTGACGGATGTAACTGTCACATAAGAGAGGAGGTAATAGAAGGAAGTTTAGGCTCAGTTCACAGCTCAGAGTGCAGACTGAGAGAAAGTCATGTTATCAATAGATCAGGCAAAGAGATGACCTCTTCCAGGGTCAGGAAAAAGAAGACTCAGGGGTCTGATGGTAAATCCCTGGTTACCAGCTTATGGTGATTATAGTAATCACATGTAAGCAAACTGCCAACTGTTTCTTGGAAAAGCAGTGTCCAAAAGGGGCATCAATTTTGTCCCATCAGAACTAACCAATCAAATCAAGGATCAAATAGTGTGTAGAGGCACATTTTTTTCATCTTAGCAACATTTTGATATATTGCTTGAGCAATCCCATGACCTCACCAGGGAACATGTTTTCATATAATCAACAGTTCATTTAGTGTAGACAGGCTCTGTTCATGTCATTCTTTGGATACTATGCCTTCTTTCAACAACAGTTTCACATACTAGGAGAGTATTTACCATGAGTACCAATGAGTACTGTACCACAGAGTAGCATTGGTAACCCCCATAGTCATCATTTGTATATGGTTTTGATGTTTCCTACAAAGCATGCCATATAAAATACCATATGAAAGGTTACTGTGATACGTAGAAACTCATTGTTCTGTCAAAATATGTATATTCTTTGTATGTAGTTTTAAGATTTTGCTATGTGATCATGTTGTGAGTTTGGGAGATTCCTGCTACTCATTTTCCAGTGACAAAAAATGTGGTTGACCCACATCCAAATGAACAGTATGCGACCATCATGAGCTATTTGACCAGCAGGGGAATTGTAAACAAGAGATTTACAATTCTGTGAGAGACAGATGCACAAGCACCACACAATGGGCTTATTCAACTCTCTGACACAGCAAGACCCATCTGGTCATGCCTGGACCAGAACCTTTTCTGGTGCATGAATTGAGAGTATAAAATAAGTGACAGTGGCATTATGAGACGACCTTACTCCTCTCCCCCACTATTGTGAAGGCAACAAGAATGCTGAGAAGACGAAGATTTTGAACTGAGGAGATTGGTCCCAGGCTGAGAAGAAAATTCAGCCTGTGTATTAAGATCTTCAATCTGCCTCCAATGTTTAGAAGGGTGAGAAAAGCTGTTTGATCCAAACTTGTTTAGGCTGAAAATTTAGGATTTAATGTGTGTGGTTTAATATTTTTTATTTTCTTAGGTAACCATCTCTGACCTATATACCTACCATTTATAATCACTTAAAATCTATCTTTATGTAGCTAATAATTTTAATGTTTTATCTTAACCAGTGAGTTTATTTAAAGTGGTTGGAGAATCTAGTCAGATTCCAAAGAATGATGCATGTCCACTGACTTTTGGCAAAGTAGCGAACTAATTAATGAACTTAATTAGTGGGATATAGAGGTAATCCTGGCAAGTCTAGCATCAGTACTGGGCACATTAGTTGAAACTATCGTAAAGAATAAAATTGTCAGACACAGAGATAAACATAATTTGTTGGGGAAAAGTAAGTTGTCATGGGATAAGAGGGAAGGTCCTTTCATGGATTGATAACTGGTTAAAAGACAGGAAACAAAGGGTAGAAATAAATGGTAAGTTTTCCAAGTGAAGAGAGGTAACTAGTGGGGTCCCCCAAAGGTCTGTCCTGGAACCAATCTTATTCAACTTATTTATAAATGATCTAGAGAAAAGGGTAAACAGTGAGGTGGTAAAATTTGCAGATGATACCAAATTGCTCAAGATAGTTAAGACCAAAGCAGACTGTGAAGAGCTTCAAAAAGATCTCACCAAACTAAGTGATTGGGCAACAAAATGGCAAATAAAATTTAGTGTTGATAAATGTAAAGTAAAGCACATTGGAAAATATAATCCCAACTATACATACAATATGATGGGGACTAATTTAGCTACAACTACTCAAGAGAGAGAACTTGGAGTCATTGTAGATAGTTCTCTGAAAACATCCACTCAGTGTGCAGCGGCAGTCAAAAAAGCAAACAGAATGTTAGGAATCATTAAAAAAGGGATAGAAAATAAGACAGAGAATATCTTATTGCCTCTACATAAAACCATGGTATGCCCACATCTTGAATACTGAGTACAGATGTGGTCACCTCATCTCAAAAAAGATATATTGGCATTGGAAAAGGTTTAAAAAAGAGCAACAAAAATGATGAGGGGCTTGGAATGGGTCCCAGATGAAGAGAGATTAAAAAGACTTGGACTTTTCAACTTAGGGTATGTCTACAGTTGTACCCTCTTTTGAGAGAGGGATGCAAATGAAGACATTTGAAATTGCAAATGAAGCCAGGATTTAAATAAACCTCATTGTATGAGGAATACCAGTTATTTCGAGAGAAGGATTTTCTCTCAAAATAACCGCCGCGTCTTAACAGTGTCTGTTATTTCAAAATAGCACTATTTCGAAATAGCGCCATAATGTGAATATAAGAACATAAGAACATAAGAACGGCCGTACCGGGTCAGACCAAAGGTCCATCTAGCCCAGTATCCTGTCTGCCAACAGTGGCCAGCACCAGGTGCCCCAGAGGGGGGTGGACCGAAGACAATGATCAAGCGATTTGTCTCCTGCCATCCCTCTCCAGCCTCTGTCAAACAGAGGCCAAGGACACCATTTTATCCCCTGGCTAATAGCCTTTTATGGACCTAACCTCCATGAAATTATCTAGCTTCTCTTTAAACTCTATTATAGTCCTAGCCTTCACAGCCTCCTCTGGCAAGGAGTTCCACAGGCTGACTACACGCTTGTGAAGAAGAACTTTCTTTTATTAGTTTTAAACCTGCTACCCATTAATTTCATTTGGTGTCCTCTAGTTCTTCTATTTAGGGAACTAATAAATAACTTTTCTTTATCGGCCCTCTCCACACCACTCATGATTTTATACACCTCTATCATATCCCCCCTCAGTCTCCTCTTTTCTAAACTGAAAAGTCCCAGTTGCTTTAACCTCTCCTCATACGGGACCCGTTCCAAACCCCTAATCATTTTAGTTGCCCTTTTCTGAACCCTTTCCAAGGCCAAAATATCTTTTTTGAGGTGAGAGACCACATCTGTACACAGTATTCAAGATGTGGGCGTACCATAGTTTTATACAGGGGCAGTAAGATATTCTGGGTCTTATTTTCTATCCCTTTCTTAATAATACCTAGCATCCTATTTGCCTTTTGACCGCCGCACACTGTGTGGAAGTTTTCAGAGAACTGTCCACGATAACTCCAAGATCTCTTTCCTGATTTGTCGTAGCCAAATTAGCCCCCATCATACTGTACGTATAGTTGGGGTTATTTTTCCCGATGTGCATTACTTTACACTTATCCACATTAAATTTCATTTGCCATTTTGTTGCCCAATCACTCAGTTTGGTGAGATCTTCTTGGAGTCCCTTACAGTCTGCTTCTGTCTTGACTATCCTAAACAGTTTGGTATCATCCTCAAACTTTACCACCTCACTGCTTACCCCTTTCTCCAGATCATTTATGAATAAGTTGAACAGGATTGGTCCTAGGACTGACCCTTGGGGGACACCACTATTTACCCCTCTCCATTCTGAAAATTTACCATTTATTCCTACCCTTTGTTTCCTGTCTTTTAACCAGTTCTCAATCCAAGAAAGGACCTTCCTCTTATCCCATGGCCATGTAATTTACACAAGAGCCTTTGGTGAGGGACCTTGTCAAAGGCTTTCTGGAAATCTAAGTATACTATATCTACTGGATCCCCTTGTCCGCATGTTTGTTAACCCTTCAAAGAACTCTAATAGATTAGTAAGACAGGATTTCCTTTACAGAAACGATGTTGACTTTTGTCCAACAAATTATGTTCTTCTACATGCTTCACAATTTTATTCTTTACTATTGTTTCACTAATTTGCCAGGTACCGGTTAGACTTACCGGTCTGTAATTGCCCGGATCGCCTCTAGAGCCCTTTTTAAATATTGGTGTCACGTTGGCTACCTTCCAGTCATTAGGTACGGAAGCCGATTTAAGGGATAGGTTACAAACCACAGATAATAGTTCAGCAATTTCCCATTTGAGTTCTTTTAGAACCCTTGGATGAATGCCATCCGGTCCCGGAGATTTGTTAACATTAAGTTTTTCTATTTGTTCCAAAACCTCCTCATAATGAATATGCAAATGAAGTGTGGGATATTTAAATCCTGGCTTCATTTGCAATTTCAAATGTCTTCATTTTCATCCCTCTCTCAAAAGAGGGTGCAAGTGTAGATATAGAGAAGAGGAGACTAAGGGTGGATATGATAGAGGTCTATAAAATCATGACTGGTGTGCAGAAAGTGAATAAGGAAAACTTATTTACTTATTCCCACAATATAAGAACTAGGGGTCACCAAATGAAATTAGTAGACTGCAGGTTTAAAACAAACAAAAGGAAGGTTTTTTCACTTAGCACACAGTTAACCTGTGGAATTCCTTGCCAGAGGATGTTGTGAAGACTAGGACTTTAACGGGATTAAAAAATGAGCTAGATAGATTCATGGAGGTTAGGTCCATAAATGGCTATTAGCCAGGATGGGTAGGAATGGTGTTCCTAGCTTCTCCTTGTCTGGAAATGAATGACATGAGAGTGATCATGTGATGACTACCTGTTGTGTTTCCTTCCTCTGGGGCATCTGGTATTGGCCACTGTCGGCAGACAGGATACTGAGCTAGAGGGACCTTTGGTCCAGTATGTCCATTCTTACGTTCTTATGTTAACTTGCATTGTTCAAGAGCATTGTTCTTGTATAGTTCAAAACAGTATATTTCTGGGGTACAAGGTTGTGGGGTGGAGGGATTTGCTGATATTTTCTTCTGCATGGTTCATGAGTGACTTGGAGAATATTCATGCAATTTATCAGCGTGGTTGTTGACTGAGCGATTACACCACCTGGAGGGAAATGCTGCTTGTCACAAGCAAAGCCTTGTGAGAGACCACCCAAGCTGGAGCGGTTAGGGAGGAAAGCCATCCCCAGCTTCCAGATTATGCCCCCAGGATCCCATCACTGAGGGATTTTCAAAAGTGTTCAGCATTGGCCTCATTCCACTCCCATTGAAGTCAATGGCAGTTCCAGCTACTTTAGAGGGAAAAGAGTTGGCTAATACCGAGTGCTTTAAAAAAATCCCATCCACCATATTTTTCATTTAATTGAACTGTTTGCCTACTTTGGTCTTGAAGTCTTATGTTGTACAGAGATCCCCAGATTATCATATCTCATTCAATTGAATGGGTGTAATGATGGCACAGTTTAATGCCTTGTGATTACTGGTCATCTTCTGTTTGCTTGCTCTTATTTTTTGGCATATTGAAATTAGGGTTGCCAGATGGCTGAAATAAAAATACCGAACACCCCCGCCCCCCAAAAAAAACACTGGGAAAAAATTTTGTTGAAGGAAAAAAAAAAGGGGGGGGGGGAACCAAAGTTGTTGAGAAAACAAAAAAGACTCCAAGAACCTGGATCATTGCTAGGGGTTACCAGGTAGTCATTTAAAAAAAACCAAAAAACTGGACATGCTTCATTGGGGGGTGGGTGGGGAAAGGAGAGGCCAGGAAGGAGTGGTGCTGGGCCGGGAAGGGGGCCTGGAAACAGCTAAGGGGGCAACGGGCTGGCTGGGAGATGGGGGCCAACGGGAAGCAGGTCTGGTTGTGGGGGTCGGGCGGAACGGGCTGGCCGCAGGATATCGGGGAGGGGGACCGACCGGGAGGGGGCAGGGCTGGCCAGGAGTAAGGGAGGGCGGGAAGCACAGCTGGGATCGGGGCCACGAGGGTGGCTGGGAGGAAGGGGGAGGTGGGAAGCAGAGCTGGCGGGGGGGAGCGACGCTGGCTGGGGAGATCAGGAAGAGGAATGGGCCAGAGGAAGCAGAGCTGGGGGTGTCGGGGGCCGCGGGGCTGACCGGAAGGAAGGGGAGTGGGAAGCACAGCTGGCGGTGGGGAGAGCGGTGCTGGCCGAGAGATCAGGAAGAGGAACGGGCCGGGCGGAAGCAGAGCTGGGGTGCAGGGGGGCTGGCCGGGGAAGATCAGGAGGGGAAGTGAGGGAGAACCGGCTGGCCGGGAAGGGGGAGGGTGAGCAAATTGGCTGGCGAGGAGTGGGCCTGACCTGGGCACTTGCTGCCTGTCCCGCGCAGGCTCCTGGCGACGCACGAGGAGGAGGGGAAGCCTCCTCCTCACACTCAAACGACTGAGGGCTCCCGGTGGCAATCGCGGCCCCGCCTCCCAGCTGGGACTCCCAGCCACTCCCCCTGCCCACGCCAGGCTTCCGTCCGGTGCGCAGCTGGAAAAATCAGAAAATACCGGACATTGCACATGTCCGGTATTTTCTGTTTTTTTTTACCGGACAGAGCGCGCAAATACCGGACTGTCCAGTACAATACCGGACACCTGGCAACCCTAATTGAAATTATATGCTTCCACCAGCAGCCCAGTTACTCACTCCTTCAATTAGAAGAAGAATGAGTTGAGCCATTTTTTTACAATGTAGTAAATTAGAGCTAATTATCATGCAATGCCAAAGGCATTACACTTCAGACACATGATAAAAACTTATTTGCTTGTTTTATGGCATCAATGAATTAGATTATATTCTTCTTCCCATTTCCCCATTAATTTATTCTGACTTCTCTTTTGTTTCAGTTTGGTGCTCCCCTAACTTACTTTCAGCTATACTACACCATTTAGTGTCTGTCTAGTGCCCACACTACCCCTGGGAGAATCCTACGAGGTACTCAGCCAAATGCCTCATTGAGCTCTCTGAGCATGTACATTGTGTGTGTGCATATTTTCCACTCCTGCAGATTGGGTTTGCTCTGATAACCAGTGCAAGAGGGTTCAGATCCATTGCCCCAGCTTCGTTCCCAGAGGAGGAGGAAGGGAACAGACTATGCAATCATCCAAGCACAGGGATTACCATTCTACCCAGCATTCATCCAGATGGTGCAAAGTAGGTTGCAGGTTATTTATGTCCTTCCCCTACTTCTGCAGCCTCACACAAGGGCCTCATAGAATCTGACTCCGTGTAAGCAATTATCATGTGCAGAAAAGGCACTGCTGTTAGTTTTCACACTCAAAAGCCAGAAAAGCATATTTACCTGAAAACTCCTCCCCTGGGTTCATATATATTTTTAAACACCACAGTAATAAAACAAGGATTTTCATTTCACTTGTCTCCTAATCAGCACTAAGAAGCAACTCCCAAAAGTCTGTGTGTTGACATTCGAAGGCTTCTTAGGCTTCTAGTGTGCCAAGTTCTTTGTTGGAAAGCAGGAAATATGCACTAAGAGGCCAAGGTTTTTCTGGAGCTGACAGGGCTGGCTGTAGAATAGAGGTGTGAGGCATCTTTAAAAATATCTTACTCGCCTAAAGGGACAGTTGACCCACAGGTTTCCATCTTTCCACTGTTCCTGGTGCCCTGACCATTTTTCTCTATCACAGCATTTTTCTGTTGAAGTGAATGGGGCTTTCCAAAAAAAGTAGCATCTTCAAGTATTTTAGAGCAAATCAATAACAGCTTCCTTCTTGCCTCTAAAAGTGAATTGTAGTATTTGTGTTGGACAGCAATAGATATTGAAGTCTTTTATTTATCCACAGATTCAGGACAAATGTAAGGAGTAGCACCAGTGAAGAACTTTATAAAAGATTGGGGATGGGAAAGAGGAAGGGCAGGTGCTGAGCTTATGTTATTACTGCACTGTTATTCTAGAGTAACTTTACTGAAGCTAATAGAATTAGTAGAGATCAGGATCCAGTAGAGCAGGCCCAGCTTTAGGGCAAGGTGAGCAAGGTGGTTGCATTGGGCCCCACGCTAACTAGCGCCCACCTGCCTGGCTGCTCGCTCATTGCCCTGGTTGGGTCCTGGTTGGGTCCTTGGGTCCCCACAAACTCTTTGAACAGGCCTGTGGTAGAGAATTAGGGATCACAATCTTGACTGAGTTTGACAGATTGTATCATTTACTTTTACACCAGTGAAATCCAACAGCAACTTATAAAAATGGCTAAGGTACTGTGGACAATGGTGGGATGAAATGTAGGATTCAGATTCTCACTGTGAGTGATACATATTTAATATTTTCCAATGTACTCAACTTTAAAAAAATCTTTAGCAAAAACATATTGCAAATATATTTTTTATTTTCATGCATCCTAAAGACAGGTTGAATGATGATGATTTTCATTTACAGAAACATGCACCATCCAGAAATATCCAAAGCCACTCAACAGTATGTACGTATAAAATCACTGACATTTATCACACCTATGTGACAGTTATTGCAACACCATGCATTATTTTGGGGATCATTGTATTAAATGTAATAATTCAGTCATTGTATTAAAAGATATATGTATGATGGTCTTCTACTCAATGGGGGATGGTTACCTCAGCTCCTTCAGGAACTGAGAGTACGAGGTGATAACTCCAGGTTTGTAAAGAACTCCAGAAAAGCTCCATTTGCACATATTGGTTCAGTTGCACTTTTTCAAAGACTAGGAGACAAAGAAAAGGTTTGGGTATAAAAGGAAAAGCTTGAACTGATGGAGGGCTTCTTTCTCATCCAGCAAACACAGGACCTTCTGTCCTGGTAACATTCTCTGAAATGCTTCCAGAGGAGCTAGCGAACAGAAGCAGTTAATGGGAGTTTTGCCAGTAAGTTTTCCAAGTGAAGGGCGAGTGATTATGTGGCCCATAGGGGAAGTGGTCGTGTGCATGTGTGTGCAAGAAGCTCCTAGCCTTCAGAGACTACATATGGGCTCTGGAAACCAGGATGGCTGAACTGGAGGAGATAAGGGAGGCAGAAAAGTACATAGACTTCCTGGGACACAGTAGAACAGTGTGACCAACAGTCAGCCAACCAGCCTCTGGGAGGGTGAAAGCCTCAGGGAAAGAGAACATCCAACTGGAGCAAAGGGCAATTGTCCCATAGTTGTGGCCCTCCTTCCAGAGGATTCTGTGATATCCTCTCACACTGAGGAGTCCTCTTTAGGGGTGGGAACACCAGTTATTAGGAAGAGACAGGTGTTAGTAATGGGAGATTCGATCATTAGAAACATAGACAGTTGCATATGTGATGACTAGGAGAACCACATGGTGATTTGGCTGCCTGGTGCAAAGGTTTCAGCTCTCTTGAGGCATCTAGGTAGACATATGTGTAGTGCTGGTGGTCGTAGTACATGTCGGTACCAGCGACACAGGGAAGTATAGGTGAGAGGTCCAGGTGGCCAAATTCAGGCTGTTAGGCAAGAGACAGAAATCCAGGACCTCAATGGTAGAGTTCTCTGAAGTGCTTCCAGTTCCATGCACAGGGCCAGATAGACAAGCAGAACAGCAGGGTCTCAATGTGATGGCATAGGAAAGAGGGGGTTCAATTTATTAGGAACTGGGGAAACTTTGGGAAAGGGGGAGCTTACACAGGAAGGATGGGCTCCACCCAAACCAAAAGGGAGCCAGATTGCTGGCACTTAAAATTAAAAAGGTCGTAGAGCAGTTTTTAAACGAAGGACTGGGGGAAAGCCGACAGGTGCAGAGGAGCACTTAGGGGAAGGTCTATAAATAGGGATTGTCTATGTCCTAGTGAAGAGGATGGAAGATGATAAAATAAGGGTAAGATTTGATGAGAGTTCAAATGACAAAGAGTCCCATTCAATCATACCATGTATTGGCAGGCAGCTAAATAGTGATAAGTTTTAAAGTGCTTATATGCAAACACTAGGGCTACGTCTAGACTGGCATGATTTTCCGCAAATGCTTTTAATGGAAAAGTTTTTCCAAAAAGCATTTACGAAAGACATCTAGATTGGCACTGATGCTTTGCAAAAGCACTTTTGCAGAAAAGCATCCGTGCCAATCTAGACGCGTTTTGCGCAAGAAAGCCCCGATCGCCATTTTCACCATCGGGCTTTTTGCAAAACAGTCCTCCCTGTCTACACTGGCCTCTTGCGCAAATACATTTGCACAAGAGGGCTTATCCCTGAGCAGGAGCATCATAGTAAAGAACACTGACAATCTTACATTAGATTGTCAGTGTTCTTGAGCAAATTCAAGCGGCCAGTGTAGATAGTTGGCAGTTTTTCCAAAGCGCCGCTTATGAAAAACTTGCCAGTCTAGACACAGCCTAGAAGTCTAAATAATAAAATGGGTGAACTAGAGTGCCATGTATTAAATGAGAATATTGATATAATAGACATCATATAAACTTGGTGGAATAAGGAAAATCAATGTGACACAGTAATACCAGGGTACAAAATATATTGGAAGGATGGAATAGGTTGTGCTGGTGGGGGCATGGCATTTTGTGTGTGAAAGGAAGCATAGAATCAAATGAAGAAAAAATCTTAAATGAACCGAACTGTTCCATAGAATCTCTATGGATAGTAAGTCCATGCTCTAATAACCTCTGGTAGGCTTACTGTCTTGCTGGAGATATCACTGTGAGGCAGGGAAATGAGAAAACTTAAAACTCCCTGGTCAGAAAGAGAGTGGGATAAAAAAGTTCCTGTCCAGAGAGAAGGTGGTTGAGAGATGACTGGATGCTCCTAGACTGGAAACAGAAGGGGCAGCACAGTTGTCTTGAAATGTGTACTACAAACACTGCAATTACTTAATAATGCCACAATTATCTGATGGGAAGTGGAGAAGAATATCATAACTGAAATGTGGCAGGAAATTTGGGTAGAATTTAATTACCCATCCTGGAACTTTTTATTTTCTTCTTTTCAGGTTCCTGAAGTGTCCTTTTTGGACAGTGGTATTAGACTGCATCACAGAAGTGCATTTAATGATGTTACTACTGTTTATCATATATTATTCTGTTGGATTTTAAAAATTAAACATACATAGCCCAGGAAACATGAAATTAATGCATTTTGCACTTAAAAGGAAGCTAGTGAGGTCTGTTAGATCCTGAGAGAGTTTGTTCCACAGCTTTGGACTGGTCTCCCATAAAGCTCTCTCTCCTGAACAGATGTTCTACCTCCTGCAGAAATTAAATTTTTGGGGGGCAGTACAACATATTTAAGACCGCTTCTTTTGCCAAAAGTGCCACTGGATCATTATTGTACACAAATGGTGATCATCTCTATTTTATGCCTAATCATCAATGATTGTTCATTTATTCAGATCCATTTATTTGGGATGGCATCAAAACAGAAATATCCATCACTTTAAAACATTATTTTTTTAAAAAGTATGAAAATATTACAGAGTGGATTTTTCCATATGCAATTTACAACTGAGGAATATGTCAACTAAATGGATATGGCAGTATCCCAAAATAAGAAGCATTCAAAGAGTTTTTTTCTTGAAATTGTAAATATAACAGTTGCTTGGGAAGTGTCTGTGCTTTCTTTGCTTACTTGTACTGTAGTGCATGCACACATCAGCCTCTTCCTACTCACATAGCATAAACCTCCTCAGTGTGGAGATGAATTGCTAATACAATGCCATATTTTCATGAGTAACTAACAAGCTGAGTTCATAGTAAGAAGTAGTCAATTGTAAGATTTCCCTTTGTGAAAATGAGTGGGAAATTTTTTTTCTCTTTCTTCATTTCCCTGTGCACAGTTAGATAGGTAATTTCAGAACCTACTGCGAAATATGAAGTTAATAATTACTTTTTCACCCATAATGTAGTAATTTTGAGAAGCTCCTGAGAGAGTATTGAAAAAGAAAACGAGAAATTTGAGTAGTGTGATGGAGAAAACAAAGAGCTATAAGGCACGTCTAGAAAGAAAAGCACAAGAAATAGAACATGTAAGATAAATTGAGCAACATAGAAGGAGAGATCTCATTAATCTCTCATGTATTTCTCTCTTTGGTGATTGAGCACTAAAATAGAAATAACACAGCTGGTTTGAGATCAACACTTTTGTTATGAATAGAACAATGTGACAACAGATCAGTGAACACCGGAGTCTGATAGAAGAAAGGATGTGGATTCTCCCTATGCTCAGTCTTTCCAACAATTTCAGCCTCATGTGATTGTTCTTGAAAGGAGCAGAAAAAACAGAATTTCCACCACCATAAATCATTTAGGAAAGCCACCTATATATTCAATTTAAGAGAACAAAACATTTCAACCTTACCCCTTTTGGTAATTCTGGTCCATCATTGATTTATTTTGCTTTGTCTATAGGAAGCCAGCTTTGGCTATCTTGGATTTGACAACTTGATTGAAGATACTGTAGTAAGGGGACTACCTTTTTTCATAAAATGATTGGAAAAATTCAAATCCATGCTTGGGTGGAAACTAACAATTTATATTTAAAAAATCAATAATTTCTATTAGGGTTACACTTTAAAAATCCCTGACATGCTAATTTAAAGTGAGTTACAGTAATATGGATGAATTTAAAGTATATGACTCTGATTTCAGTGAATTGGTCACAGAGCTTAAACATGACAGTAAACATTCTGGTAATATTGGACTCCATGAGAAACCAGACCTTTTTCATGGAGTTTCCTTTATGTTGTTCCTTTTAGATAGACATTGTCCTATTCTCCTGCATGGGCAGTAGTTTGGCCTTCCTAAAACCTTCAGATACTTCAAGATCCACACAAACTGTAGGGCTCTTTTGGTGGTCAGGGCCATCCACACAGATATCCTGTGTCTCTTTGTTGCTTCACGGATTCTGCTACTGCCTTGGCTCCATGGCAGTAGAATATCTGTGAAGCAGGACATCCCAATCACTGCTACACCTTACACTCAGTATCTTCACCAAAGCTAAGGTATTATGATGATGCTGAACTTAATAAGCTATCTACTAGGAAAAGTACTAGCATACCTGGAAAAGGCCAGTATAATTTATTTCCTTTCTGGAGCATGGGGGAAAGAAAGACTGAATTAAGACTGAGAGAATGTTAGAGTTTTGTGTGTCTCCTTACTTAATGCCAATTACAAAGTGCAATTCCAGCCTCAAGAACAGAGGCGAAAGTGATTACAGAAGATGCAGAACAATGTTTTTTTTAAGTCCTTAAGAATGTAAGTAAATCAAGATACTTTTATGTGAGCAAAGAAACCAATACATGTAAGAAGAGGGAAGTGAATGCAGGTATATAAAACTAGCTATTTCTAAGCAAAGTACAGATCTTCAGAACTGCAGCAGGATCTATTATTTCCTCACTAATAGATGTATGTTTTTTTAAAAAAAAAACTTTAAAATTAATTAGAGCACTAAAAAGTGCCTCAGGTCAGTACTTCTTGAAGAAGAAAATCTCCCCAATGAAGGCTTGATTCAGTGCCCTGAGAAGTCAACTGAAAGAATCAAACCCTGAAATTGGGAATTCCTTTCTATGTAGTTAACTCAAAGAATATAACATGTTTTCTTTTTTGGCTGGGAGTTCATGTTTCTTCTTTTTAGACATTTGGAAGTATATTAAAAACGTCATTCATTTGATTTTGAGATGGACAACAGGCCTGTCAGAGCTTCACCTAAACAGTATGTCAAATAGAATAACTGTTTGGCACAGTGTCTAAACCCATTGGATTTAACCATTAGATTTATAACTGCTTTCCTTGTCTTATCAATTCTAACAGGTTGAGCTCACCTTCTCTGCATTTAGATCTTTCCTGTCTTCCTATTTCTCTCACATTCAAGCAATCTGTCTACATGCAAAACTCTTGTTAGAAGAGTGTAGTGAGGCAAAATGGCCTCCCTTGGAACCTGACAGAGAGGGATCATTACAATCTCCCTGGTGGGTGGAATCAAGCTGGCCCCACCCCTGCACCAGAAGCAGAGGAAAGTATAAGAGATGGGCCTTGAGCTCAGTTGTGTTTCAGCCAGCAAAGGTGGCAGACACCACTAGCCTGCTGCAGGACTCTGGACAAGACTACAACCGATGTAATACACTGCCCCAGGAGGAGACCAAGAGTGGGGAAGAGTTGCAGGACTGACCAGAGAGGAGATTGAGTACTCACAGACTATTGAGAGGCACCCATGGAATGTAGTTGAAAATACACTGGAGCAGGCCCACTGACAGCAATTCCGGGCCTTAAGGCAGAAGAGTCAGTAGGCCTCCATGCATGCATAAGCTGCAACCATGCAGATGTGATCCACCTGACATTTGGGAGGTGCTTTGCCTGTGCTGGTTGGCACCCAACTAGCTGCCAGCTCTACTTCTGGGCATGTTCTTTGGGCATGGCCAGGGCTTGAACGTGCCCACCCTGTAGGGTTGCCAACTGTCTAATTGTGTAAACCCAAAGACCCCTTCCCTATTTGCTGCCCGACTTCTTCTCTGAGGCCCAGCTCCCACTCTCTCTCCCCCCCTTTCTCACTCTCCAACACCCTCACTCATTTTTACCAGTTTTGGGCATGGGGTTGGGTTGCAGGAAAGGGTGCAGAGTGCAGGCTCAGAGGGAGTTAGGGTGTGGGAGGGGACATGAGGTGCAGGCACAGGGAGGGAGCTGGGTATTGGAGGGAGTGCCTAGTGTGGGCTCTGGGAGGGAGTTTTGGTGCAGGAGGGGGTGAGGAATCAGGCTCTGCAACACAGTTTCAGTGCATCTACACTGCACCTGTAGGTTGAAATAAGATACACAATTTGAGCTATGCAAATTACGTATCTTATTTGGATCTAATTCTGAAATAGCTTATTTCGAAATTTGGCACTGTCTGCACTGCCAAATTTTGAAATAAAGCACTATTCCAAAATGTCCCTTAACCCTCGTGGAATGAGGGTTTCAGGGACACCGGAATAGAGCACCCATTATTTTGAAATCTATTTTGAAATAATGGGCCCGTTTAAAGATGTGGAGTAGCTATTTTGGGATACTTCTGGTATCCTGAAATAGCGCCACTGTCTACAAATAGAGTTTGGGTGCAGGGTGCATACTCTAGATTGGGCCGGGGGACTGGGGTTAGGGAGGGAACCAGAGGGTCCGTATGTACCTCAGACAGCCTCCGAAAATGACTGGCACACCCTTCTAGCAGCAGCTCCTGCGGGGTCAAGGTGTCTCCGCACACCACTGCCTATGGGCTCTGCCCCTCTCCCCGGTTCCCATTGGCCACAATTCCCAGCCAATGGGACTGAGAGCTGCAGAGCTGGTGCTGCAGGAATGTGCTGGCTGCTTCTGGGAGTGGTACAGAGCAAAGGTGGGCTGGAAGATTGCCTTAGCCCCACTGCACTGCCAGTAGCGGCTGTGTGCCCTGAGCCCTATTAAATTGCCCAGGCCCTTAAACAATTGCCCCTGTCAGCAGTTCTGAGACAGGAGCCTGGCACTAGTCGGCATGTTTCAGGATGCTCCCCACTAACCCAGTAGTGGAACCCCTCCCCCCACACTTCTCGTCTCATGGAGATGGCTTACTATTCGCTGTAGGCCTAAAGGCTTGTGCTTTGTGCTTACTGCTTGCCTTAGCAAGGATGCTGGGCTAAAGACTGCTCCTTGCTCTGCCATATCCCAAGGGCCAGAACTATAGAGGGTAGGTCACTGTCTGGCTCAGTCAGGAGACTGCACAATAGACTTTGCCCTGACCAGAGCACCAGAGACTGAGCCTGCTAATTTATTGCTTAATGTGATGTAGTGAGGCAGAGTGCCCTCTCTCTGAGCCTGACAGTTAGGAATGACCACAGAACCACAACATTGAGATTATATGATTGTTTTCAGGTTTTATAACCTTTTTGAAGAAGTGGCCACACACTTGAGGAATTAAAATGATACTGCACAGGAAACAGCTTCTCTGAAGAAAACCTCATGTCTGAAGGAGATAATTACCCTGCTCCTCTGCCCATTTGCTGCTTTTTTCATTTTTTATTTTTCCCTTCAAGTGTTCAGATTTGATCACATCACTGCCAGGACATTTCATTTTATTTAAATGTAACAATACAAACATTACTAATCTAGTTTCCCTACATTCATTTGCACACTCCCTGTCAACAATAGTTTATCAGCCATCAAAATCTAATTGAAATGGCAATGCAGCATGCAGTCATCCAATAATTATAAAATAAACAGACTGAAAATTCAGATGCATTTGAACAAAAGCCATTACGGTAACATGAACAGAAAAAAGTAATTAGAGTTTCTTTCTTTCTTTCTTTCTTTCTTTCTTTCTTTCTTTCTTTCTTTCTTTCTTTCTTTCTTTTCTTCACTAGTAAAAGACCAGAGTATGTTTTCAGTATTTCTATATTATAGAAAGAAGGCTGGCTGCTGCAGTTAGTAATAACATTTGTTTAGTAAATATTAAGTTAAAAAAAGGCACTTCATCACTGCACTTCCAAGACATGCTGCACTTTCTCTTCAGAGAACTCCTGCAGTAGTACACACACATAACAATTAATAATAGATTATAAAAAGTACTGCCCTTTATCATCTAAACACCAAATCTTTAGAGGCTTGCAAACAGAACAGTCTGTTTGGTGATTGTAGAAATGTGACGTCAAAAGACTAGTCTGCTTCTTGTTTGAAATCTCACAGTGTGTCATTTCATATCCATCTACCCACCGCCCCCCAAAAGAAATAAATATGTAGGTCGGCAAAACTCTCCACAGGCTATCTGGTTTTGCATTAATGCAAGTGGTATTGCAATAAGATATTTAAACTTTTGAAAAAGAGGTAACAAAGCCCTGAAAAGACGCCTGTATATATAGTGCTGTGGCAGGTTGGCATAGCAACTATTTCTTAGAACTCTGTTGCTGCTTAAGTAAACAGCCAAAGCACAGAGCATGCCTCATCTAAGCTGAGTCCATCTGGCAAACGTTTGTATATAAGAACTGGGATGTTTTCTTCAGAACATAAGGATATTTTGATGGTTCTCACTAACACTAGTATTGTTGTAAATGTTTTAATGATAAAATTGATTTTCCCTCTGATTTGCTGATGTAATTAACTGAAGATTCTAATGTAACAGTATTTTATTCATTCGGGAATGAAACTTGGCATAAATAGTCTCATTCTAGACAATTTTTTCATTGATTTATATGCTATTTTAATGGAATATTTTCCACAGATCTAACAAAAGCTAAATGTGAATACAAATTAGCCATAACAATCACTTAAATTAGGTTTGCAGCATACTAAATTGTATATAACATAAAAGGCCACAAACATTTAGTCTCAGTGAATGGGAGTATTTGTGACTACGGCCTCTCCCTGAGTTACAAACGAGTTACGGATCAAACACTTGGCTGTAACTCGATCTGTTCGTAACTCAGACCCCATTGAGTTACATAGTGACCGCGCTGTTCGTAAGCGTGGGTTGCGTTCGTAACTTGGGGACCACCTTTACGACTGCTCCATGGGCGCTTTGACTGTAAATGCGAACGGTTGTAACTCAACTGTTCGCAACTCGGGGACCGGATGTATTTTTGTTTGGGGAAAGGGATCCCAGGAGCAGCCTGAGGCTGGCTGCGCCAGCTGGTGCCCCAGGCGGAATGCGAAATCAGCGCCCCCGCCTGCACGGCCGTCAATGGCATGACGCCATCATTGGGCGCCCCGGGCAACCGCCGAGTCTGCCTATGCTCACAGGCCGCCCCTGAGGGATCCCATTACAAATATATCACTGGAATGTCCTGGCTATCGTTTAAACTGGCTAATGTAATCTTGCTGTAATGGAAAATATATTTAAGTGTGTACAGATTGTACCTCGGGACCTGAGCTGTCCTGAACCAGGGAGTTTTCCAGACTAGGGGAGGTCAGTGCTTCCCACCTGGCTGCATCACTCCTGGGCTTCAGCATGGGCTCTCCACCCTGTTGCCCCAGGGTCTCCCAGGATTCCCAGTGGGACCCTTGGATGCTGCCAGCCCCTCTGCCACAGAGTGTTCCCCAGGGTTCCCAGCTTGGGCCACCTGGCTGTTGCTGGCCCTGCTGCACTGGGGTTTCCCAGCAGGGGCTGCCTGGCTACCCTGCCCCACCACCACTGGGGATTCCAGCCACCCACCTCTTCCAGACCCACTTCAGCCGGGGGGTTCCCCAGCAGAGGCTGCTTCGTCACTCCAGCTCTGCTGCTACTGGGAGGTTCTTGGCCAGGGCTGCCTGGCCACTGACAGCCCTGCTGCAACTGAGGATTTCCCAGCTGGGGCCAAGACTCCCTGGTCAGCTGGCCTAGCTAATGCTGAGGGTTCCTTGGCTGGGGCAAGAGCTCTGAGCCACTGCCTACCCCACAAATGCCAGGGGTTCTCCAGCTGGGGATGGGGCTCCCCAGCCGCCTTGATCCACTAATGCTGGGGGTTCCCCAGCCAGGGCAGGGAGGGCTCCCCAGATGCCACCTCAACCAACTAGGGCTCCTCAGCCCCTGTATTGCTCCTGCCTCTGGGGCTCTTTGGTCCAGCAATATCCATGGTTCGTACTGCCAGTGTCATACTGTCAGTGTTAAGTGTCGTTTGGTCAGGGTTCTCGGGGTTGTTCCAGTGTGCTCCTGACAGGACCTCTACTCCATCGATTATGATAAACTTTTGGCTGTGTGCATCAATATCAGTACTCCCTTTATCTAGAGTGTTAGACCCCGTGCACTTGGGTCAACACAGGAGATCTCTGAGAGCCTGAAACGAGAGATTCAGGCAAGGTTTGAAATCAGTCGAGCAGGTTTATTGTCAAATGCGATGCTCTAACAGTTGGTAACAGAAATTCTCAATGCTACACCACTGTGCATTAGGCCTGTGTTCACAATATACCAACACATAGCAGGCCTATTACCAAATAACAGATATTAACAGCGGTTAGCCAGAGTTAAGCCACTGTGCATTCTGTAAGTCTAGGCAATAACACCTGCCATTTAAGGCACCTAGTGCACCCTCCCTCTAAGGTTGGTCAGAGAGTAGTACCCTTTGTGGTGTCCTTTTATAGACACGTACAAACAACTTACACATCATTTCTTTCGTAGCAAGGTACTTTCATCAGATTTATTTGAGAAAGCAAAATTAAACATGAATATTATGTACAGATGAACATGTAACATTCTGTTATGTCCTCATAAAGGGTATGTACTCATATAGATATAGAACCTGACACCAAGGGGTTTTTTTACACAACTTTTCACATGCTTGCCAATGAAGGTATTTTCTTTTGAGTTTGGGATGGATATTCTTCATGCCTTGGTATTTTACAAAATCTTGTGTATACCTTGCAGGAAGTTTAATGTTGGAGTGAACAAGAGTCTGCTTTGTAATAACTGGACACTGTCTTGCAGTTGGTTCTTCTAACGGTGTGTTTTAAGAATCTTTTCTGATATCCATTGGTAACTTGTCAGACTGAATGTCTTCCATGTCTTACTAATCAAATCTCAGTGGAGTGTGTATTTTCACTCTTCTCATCTGAGATTTTGTCTTATGTTTGTAGTGGGCACATGTATTTGTGCCCATCCATACTATGTTATCTGATCAAGGGTTTATCTGTTCAGTACACGTGGCTTGCTTCCAAGTGCATAGTTTGTTCCGAGGAAAGAGTTTATCTTGACAGCATCTTCTAGTTGTAGTTCTGGAAGATCTTTAACTGTGCATCATAGCAGACTGTGGCCTTCACATGTTTCTCTTTTCTTTTTGTTTGCTATTCCTTCCACTATTGCTGGTTAATGTAATACGGAGGCTGTAGGCACAATGGTACATATGTGTCACAGTTTCAGGGTAACCACACTCATATTCCCCCTCTATGGTCCTTGATAGTACCCAGTTAAATATTTCCAGTTAAAATTCTTCTTTGGCCTATCATATTATAATTATGCCAGAATGTGTGTACCTTCCTATTATCCTCACTAGAATTTTTCTTATAAATTGTAAGGATTTGTTTTGTTTCTAACTGCCTGCATTACTGAAACCACATCTATACTTACCATACCAAAGAGCGATCTTCTGGTGTTCAGTTTAATGGGTCTAGTAAGGACCTGCTAAATTGAATGCTGAGGGTGCCCCCAGTCGGCGCTGGCACTCCTCGATTCGTGAGGAGTAAGGAAGTCGATGGGAGCATTTGCTTCCATAGACCTCCCTCTGTGGAGACAGCACCAAGCTTGGCTTAAGGTACACGAGTCTTGTGGATAAGGGAGAAGCAGTGGATGTGGTATACCTAGACTTTAGTAAGGCATTTGATACAGTCTTGCATGAAATTCTTATCAATAAACTAGGCAAATACAACTTAGATGGGTCTACTATAAGGTGGGTACATAACTGGCTGGATAACCGTACTCAGAGAGTAGTTATTAATGGTTCCCAATCCTGCTGGAAAGGTATAACAAGTGGGGTTCCGCAGGGATCTGTTTTGGGACCGGCTCTGTTCAATATCTTCATCAACAATTTAGATATTGGCATAGAAAGTACGCTTATTAAGTTTGCAGATGATACCAAGCTGGGAGGGGTTATGACTGCTTTGGAGGATAGGGTCATAATTCAAAATGATCTGGAAAAATTGGAGAAATGGTCTGAGGTAAACAGGATGAAGTTTAATAAAACAAATGTAAAGTGCTCCACTTAGGAAGGAACAATCAGTTTCACACATACAGAATGGGAAGCGACTGTCTAGGAAGGAGTACGCAGAAAGGGATCTAGGGGTTATAGTGGACCACAAGCTGAATATGAGTCAGCAGTGTGATGCTGTTGCAAAAAAGCAAACATGATTCTGGGATGCATTAACAGGTGTGTTGTGAGCAAGACACGAAGTCATTCTTCCGCTCTACTCTGCGCTGGTTAGGCCTCAGTTGGAGTATTGTGTCCAGTTCTGGGCACCGCATTTCAAGAAAGATGTGGAGAAATTGGAGAGGGTCCAGAGAAGAGCAACAAGAATGATTAAAGGTCTAGAGAACATGACCTATGAAGGAAGGCTGAAAGAATTGGGTTTGTTTAGTTTAGAAAAGAGAAGACTGAGGGGGGACATGATAGCCGTTTTCAGGTATCTAAAAGGGTGTCCTAAGGAGGAGGGAGAAAACTTGTTCATCTTGGCCTCTGAGGACAGAACAAGAAGCAATGGGCTTAAACTGCAGCAAGGGAGGTTTAGGTTGGACATTAGGAAAAAGTTCCTAACTGTCAGGGTAGTTAAACACTGGAATAAATTGCCCAGAGAGGTTGTGGAATCCCCATCTCTGGAGATATTTAGGAGTAGGTTAGATAAATGTCTATCAGGGATGGTGTAGACAGTATTTGGTCCTGCCATGAGGGCAGGGGACTGGACTCGATGACCTCTCGAGGTCCCTTCCAGTCCTAGTATTCTATGATTCTATGAGTCTACATCAACTCCAGCTACATTATGCAGCTGGAGTTGCATACTTTAAGCTGACCTTCCAGGTCTAGTATAGACATGGCCACAGCTGTTTAACCAAGGTGGCATTTTTTTTGGTATTCTTATTGTCTTTTCAGATTTGGGGTTTATGCACAATTTGCTTGGCTTCTCAATGACCATCATGTTGCTCATCCAGCTTATGGGCTCTTTTTAATTTAGCACTAGTAAAACTTTTCTTCATTTGCATTATTGCTATTATTTTTTTTATCTTAATGCATGGACACCCTGCAATGCAGGTGCCATTTTGGTTGAATTATTTTATCTGTTTTCAAGTGTAACATGCCTGGAAGACATCATGATAATATTTTAGCAGCTTTTGTGCAGGGATGCTACAGTGTATTGTCACTCTAGATATGTTTATTTCATGTGTCTATAATTTATCCTAAGTTTAGTGTAGCTTGGTCTGTGAATTCTCTTGTTTTGGCACAAAGCAATGGATTCTGTTTTGTTTTTTGTTGTTGTTGTTCTACCTAATATTTCAGCCTCATTACTATTCAGCCGTATTCTGCTTTTAATTTACTTTGTCCTGGTAGTATTAAGGGTTGTGCCATCATATAATTTTTATTTGATTTTTGCTTGGTTGCAATTTTACTTTCTTCTACCAAATACTACTAAAGCAATTTTTGTAATTTAGCACATTCACTGATGCCCAAATATGTATTTGGCATGCAGTTTGCTTGTCTGCTGCTGCCTTGTATTTGCATCTGGTGCTAGCCTGAACTTTACAAACCATTTATTTTTGCAATGTTGCACTGCATTAATGACATATATGTGTAAAATCTCATTCTCTAATAGTGTGTGTACACTGCACCCTTACATTGAAATAAGTTATGCAATTTACTCTACACGGTGCCAAATTTAGAAATAAAGCACTATTCTGAAATATCCCTTAACCCTCATGGAATGAGGGTTACAGGAATGCTGGAATAGCATGCCCATTATTTTGAAATCTATTTTCAAAATGCGGAATAGCTATTTCGGGATACTTCTGGTATCCTGAAATAGCTCCACAGCATAGACGTAGCCGAAGTCACTGCTTGCCTCTTGCATATTTTTTCTTTGCTTTTATTATCTGCAAGCTTTGGAATAATGACTCTTCCTGACACTATTACTGAATATTACCCCATATATTTTCCCCTAACATGTTTTTCTTCTCAATAGTCACGTGTCTTCCTTTGCACCTTGTTCATCCACTCTGCTTTGAATTTGTGCATTTGCACAAACTTTGGTGCCTTTTTCTTTGCATTTTGTAACCTTCCCTGTGCTACTGGGTGAATTGAAATATCTCTGTGTCTCATCCACTTCAGCTTGCATTTGCATATGAGCTTGTTCACTAGCTTTGTTCATGTGTATAGCTATTGGCAGAGTCACTGTGCACTCTGAGCATTCTGATTCAGCTCCTAAATCTTTTGTCCCTATAATAAATGTATCATTAATTAGTTAATCTTTTAAGATTTGATAATCAGTTGAGCCAGCCATTTTGTGCAGTTTGGCAATATAGTGATCTGTTGGTTCTCCAGATTCATTTTTGATTACACTTACTGAAAAGACATCTTTCATAGCTGGCATTTTTTGTGAGCTGAAAATGGTGTTAGCATTTTAAATGGATCCTCCTGCACTGCTACTGACATATCATGATGCTGTGGCAGCCTTTACTCATTTCCATTAATAGTGAGACTGCTCTTCTTTTGTTTTCCTTTTTACCCAGAACTATTGCAGTTTTCTAGTTTTCCCATTGTGCTCTACAGATTATCCAGTAGCTAACCGCACCCATTTTGTGTTTATCTGTTCAGGAATCTGGTATGCTGCCATGAATATTCTTTTCTTTTTGGGGTTTTGGTTTTTATTTTGTTTTTAGTTTTCGCTTTTTTTTTTTGCAATGTTCTTAGTCTTGACTTTTTTTTTTGCAATGTTCTTAGTCTTGCAGAAGCCACCTCACTGCTGACACCATGTTCAGTATTCAAGAATGAAAAGAGAGACTGGTAAGACAGTGCAACATTCACACTTTATTACTTCCTCCACATATGCTGTTCTCTCTTGTCAAAAGCACTTCCTGAAAGTAGAGTTCTCAAAATTCTTATTCCTACTCATAGCATAGCATCCCCTATTTATTATAGCACACAGGAACAGGAATCCAGAGATCTGGATTCTATATCTAGTTCTGCTACTGGCTTGATGATCTCGGGCAAGCCACTTTTAACCTCTCTATAATTCAGCGTCCCTATCTATAAATTAAGAGTAGTAATAATTCCCTGTCTTGGTAAGGAGTTATGAGATTTAATTAAAGTTTGTAAATAGCTTTGATATCCTGAGATGGAAGATGCTATAGAAGCTTAGCATTTAATTATGGGTTTTTATAACTCAGAAATGTTTTGTATTTTAATTTGAAATATTTCATCTGTCAGACAATATGATGGAAATCTGGCCATTCTTATTTAATAGGGTAAACGGGCTGGATACAGCCTGTGCGTGATGTAGGATATTGATTGTAGATTAATTTGAGATGACGGACTGTAACTGCTCTGAAGGAGCTGGCTTGATATAGAGTATTGATATACCACAGATTACAGTTCCCCTAGTTTTCTTTTTAATAATACTACACAAAAATTGTCATCTTCTGCTATGAACAATCTGAGGATTCTGGGATTTTTTAAAATGACACAGGTAGAAACTACAGACAAAAATAAAATTAGAAGTCTGGGAAAACTGATGAACTAAGAAATTCACAATTAAAGCTTTCACTCTACCCTTCTTTGATCTAGTATTGCTGCACTCAATGCCTATCATTATGCATTGATTTCATACTTCTAGGATACAATGATGGGGAAGATTATTGGAAATGTTACATAACTGTGACTCCAAGAGTATGTCTACCACTGCAGCTAAGCCCTAGTTATGACTCAGATTTGAGCTCAACTCCCACTTCAAATCCACAAACAAATCAATCTGACTTAGATCAGCAAACACTCAGGACCGGGTTTCTTAAAACCTTGCTAGGGGGTGAGTCAGAACTTGAGTGCTCCAAGGCTGTCATTTTGCAATATGGATGTCATTCAAGCTATAGCTCTGAGACAGAAGGTCTGTGCAGTGCACTGTGGACATATAAGCATGGCTGTAAGACCTGGGTATGACAACTGTAAACCCAGGTTTACCATGCAATGTAGACATACCCCAAGAGACATTCAAGGAAGGGCTTGGAATTACACAGTCCACAAGCCTAGGTCTCACAGGCACAGATTTACCATGTATACACTGGCACTGAGGCTGATAGACGTGAGAGGCAGATCTGTTAAAAAGTCTCTGGGTAAGGATTAAAAGGGGTTAAAATAAGTGATACAATGTTAGGTGTATTCTGCAGACCATCTAACCAGGAAGAAGAGGTGGAGGAAGCTTTTTTTAAAATAACAAAATTGTCTGAAACACAGGACTTGATAGTGCTGGGAGGTCTTCAACTACCTATGCAACAGCTGAAAAAAGCAAATGTTTACATGACATGGAGCAGTGTCAAGAGTAGAGAATAGCATAGTGAATATTCGTGCACCGGTCCTGGAGGTACTGCAATACCAGGTTGATGCATATGGGTGGATGAATCCAGCCCCTTATTTCAAACATATTGCAGTCAATGCACAGCAAGGTTGGGGTTCCAAAAGGACAGGTTTGACTGAGCAGCACATGACTATACTTGATCTTCGCCAAAAGGTCGAGCACAGATTATTCAATAAGTTCTTGGGATGCACTGGAGGCAACATTTTTATTACAGAAAGAATGAGAAAGTGACTAAGGAGAAGGCTATTCTAGATTTGATTCTGTCAAACACGAGGGAACTGGCTGAAAATTAGAAAGTGGAAGGCAGTCTGGGTGGAAATGATCATGAAATGACGTTGTTTGTGATTCTAAGGCTATGACTACACTTGCACTTGCTCAACAAAGCTTTTGTCATTCACAGGTGCTTAAACATCCCTCCCTGCTGTGGACAGCAAAATTTTGCCATGGCAAGTGCACATGTGAATTCTGCTTTGTTTGAATCCTGCTGACAAAGCAAAATCCATTTGTTGGGAGTGAAAATATTTTGTCACAAAAGTGCTGACAAAACATATTCACACATGCTGACTTTTAGCAACAGGGCTGTGTCGACACAGCCCTGTCAATAAAATCTGCATAGTGTAGACATACTCTGAGGAATTATAGGAGGGAAAATAAAAATAATGAACTTCAGGAAGACAGACTTCAGCAAACTCAGAGAATTATTAGCTAGGATCCTGTGGGAAGAAGTTCCAGGGGAAAACTGAGTTCAGGAGAGTTGGGAGTTTTTTAAAGAGAGTGAAAGGGTGAACTTGGTGTATAAGAAAGGTAGGAAATATGCTAAGAGACCATGCTGGCTTAACCAGGAGACCTTCAACAACCTGAAACTCAAAAAATTGTACAGAAAAAAGTGGAAACTAGGTCAAATTACAAAGGATAAATATAAAAAAGCCCAATAGACATGTAGGGACAAAATTAGAAAGGGCAATGCACAAAACAATTACATAAGCTAGGGACATAAATGGTGACAAGAAACAAATGTTTGAAATACATTAGAAGCAAAAGAAAGAAGGACAAGGTTGACCCATTATTCTTTGGCGAGGGAAAGGAAATGCCTGAAAAGTAAAATGCTTTTGTTATTTCAGTTTTCACCAAAAACGTTAGCAGTGACTCAATGACTAACATAGTGAGCATCAATGTAAGTGGGGTAGGATCTCAGCCTCCATTAGGAAAAGAAAAATTTAAGAATGTTTTAGGCTATGTCAACTCTGAGCATCTTAAAAACGACTGCAAAGTGCACAGGGTAACTACTCTTTGTAGTCAGGAAAGAGAGCTCCTTTTGAAAAAATAAAACCATCTCCAGTGAGGGATGGGAGCTTTATTGCCAGGAGTGCATCTCCCACTGGCAAATCACTGTGCACATGGATGGTTTTTGTGGTTGAAACTTTTATCATTCAGGAGGTATTTTTTTCCCACATCCCTGAGTGACAAACATTTTAACCACAAAACTGAAGTGTAGACAGAGACTTAGACAAGTTAGATGTCTTCACATCATCAGGACCTGATGAAATACATGCTAAAATATTTTAGGAACTGGCTGAAGAAATCTCTGAGCCATTAACGATTATTTTTGAGAATTTGTGGAGGATGGGAGAGATACCAGAATAGCACAACTGGTTAGAAAAGTGTACTGAGAGAAAAGTTATCAGTGGCTCACAATTGAGCTGGAAGGGCATATCACGCAGGGAATTGATCTAACCTGGGTTCAGCATTCTCATTAATGATTTGGATAATGGCATTAAAAATACACTTATAAAGTTTATGGATGATGCCAGGTGAGAGGTGTTGCAAGCTCTTTGGAGGACAGAATTAGAATTCAAAATGTTTTTGACAAACTGAAGAAATGGTCTGAAATATATAGGATGAACTTCAATAAGAACAAATATAAAGGAAGGAATAATAAACTTAGGAAAGAACAATTGCACAAATACAAGATGGAAAATGGCTGTCTGGAAATGAGTACTGTAGTAAAGGATCTGCTAATAGTTGTGGATCACAAACTAAATAAGAGTCAAATAATGTAATACTGTTGCAAAAAAGCAAACATTCTGGGATATATTATCAAGATTGTTGTAAATAACTCACAGAAGTAATTCTTCCACTCTGCTCAGCACTGATTAGGCCTAAGCTGGAGTGTAATGTCCTGTTTTGGCCACCATGTTTTGGGAAAAATATATTATTTCGTCCAGTCTGCTGACAGATGGGACAAATTGGAGAAAGTTCAAAGGGGAGCAACAAAAATAATGGAAGGTATAGAAAATATGACCTACAAGGAAAGATTGGAAAAAATGTGGTTTGTTGAGTCTGGAAAAGAGAAGGTGGAGGGTGGAAATGATAACAGTCTTCAAGTAAATAAAAGGTAATTCATTATAAAGGGGAGGGTGATAAATTGTTTTTCTTTACTGCTAAGGCCAGGACTAGAAGTAATGGGGTTAAATTGCAACAATGGAGATTGAGGTTATACATTACAAAAAACTTTCTAACTGTAATAGTAAGAAAGCAATAGAACAAATTAATTAGAGAGGTTGTGGAATCTTCATTATTAGAGCTTTTTACCAAGGCATCAGACAAACACCTGTTAGGAATGGTCTAGATCAGCAGTTCCCAAACTTTTTTTGCTAGAATATTCTTCTTTTAATTAATTATTTATTCACAGGATCCCAGATGGCATGGATGATGCTATTTTGTACAGCAAACTAGCATCCCCTACAACAGTGTTTCTTAAACTTTTTAAGACCAAGGAACACCAAACAATATTTTTTTTAATGAGGAACACTAACGATTTTTCAGGGGAGTGGGGGAAAATTTATTGACAAAAAAAAAAAAAAGGGTCAGGGGGAAAGTTATTGAGGGGAAAAAAAAGAAGAAGAAGGTCGCCTGCCCCTTTAAGGGCGGCCATTTTGAACTCTATTGTTCTCCGCAGCACACATCCGACTGCCTTGCGGCACACCAGTGTACCGCGGAACACAGTTTAAGAAACACTGCTCTACAAAGAGTCACCTAATACATTTACTGAGGATGCCATTTTGTAGAGCAAAATGGTTCCTGCATGCATAGTGATCTTGCATATGCACCACATATGTGAGGTCATCCTGTGAGGGGCAAAATAGTATCCTCCACATACTAGGAATCACAGCAACCCATCTCTCATTGCTCATGTTTCAACCCACAGTTGGGACCTACTGGTCTAGGTAATACTAGCCTCAAGGCAGAAGACTGGACTATATGACATTTTGAGGTCCCTTCCACTCCTAAATTCTATGATTCTAAATAAGAATTTCAGGCTTCCATTTTTAGTATTTGGGACATACAAAAATATGGTAACTTTCTCTGTCTTTCTCACACATATAATCAGGCCTGCTGATGGGGAGGGAGGGCAAGGGGAAGGGAATAACTGCCCTGGGGCCTGACCATTGAAAAGGGCCCATAGCTCCCGGCTGCTTCCTCTGCTATTGCAGCAGTGGCCAGAGTCCTGGGCCTCTTTGAACTGGGACAGGAAAGCCAGAGCACTTCTTTGAGATCTGAGGGACACCCAAGGTATTGGTCTAGACAGCACTAAGGGCTGACAGCCCTCATCACCACTCCGTCCCCCCTCAGCCTTGCCCCTTTCTGCAGTTTGGAGCCGCCTCCCTCCACACCTTGCTCTGGGGCCTGTGGTGGCTGTAAAAACATGTGTGCCTCTATTATATATACATACCTATATAGATATATGCACATTTCCCAGTCTTAAACGTATACTAAGAGGTTTGTACATTACAACAAAGTAATATATGTGTTAAAACTCACAAAGTAAAGTTGATTACATAAATGAAAGAAGGTATTCATTAAGGCTTTGGCTGTATGCATTGACTGCTGATGAACTAAATTAATTTTGCCTGTATTAACCATTTGGAATCCATCACCAAAGCACAAACCAGGTATTCTGAAGCAATCTTCCTAAGCTCCTGTGATAATTAATATTTTTGTCAGAACTTTGGAAGCTGCTGATTTTGGTGTTATTGACCTGCCTACCCTTTTTATTCAGAATCTGATGGAGCCTTGGGGAGAGGTGTCTGTAGCACTGATGGAGAACTGGTAAATAGAGCTTCTGTGCACTGAGACCCATGGATTCCTGATATTTTTGAAAGATAGGCTCTTGATGAGACTAGAAGGGGTCTAGTGATTTATACCTTTATGCCAAACTCCAGATAAAGTCAGGTTGCATTCTATCAGCTGCATTGAAAAAAGCTATTACTTTCCCATTTGGTGATAAATTCTAGGAAGAGGGATACATGTTATTAAAGGACCTATATATGATATTGCTTCTGCAATTCAACACCTAAGAATAAATATTAGGATAGGAACATGTATTGAATGCAAATGGCCCAGCTACTGTCCCCATTTTCACCACTCACTCATTCACTTAATTGTATAAGCATCACAACTGACACACATAAACCATATTAAATTAATGCAAAGGTTGTGGCCTAAACATCCATAAACCAGAAAATGTTGAATTAAAACATTGAAGAAAAATGGCCTATATATCTAAAATATAGCAAAATACACTTCCTGAGCTTCAGAAGAGCAGACTTTGACTCCTTCAGAGAACTGATGGGCAGGATCCCCTGGGATGCTAGCATGAAGGGGAAAGGAGTCCGGGAGAGCTGGCAGTATTTTAAAGAAGTCTTATTGAAGGCACAGGAACAAACCATCCCAATGTTCAGTAAGAAAAGCAAATATAATAGGTGACCAGCTTGGCTTAGCAGTGAAATCCATGGCAAGTTTAAACACAAAAAGGAAGCTTACAAGAAGTGGAAACTTGGACAGATGACTAGGGAGGAGTATAAATATATTGCTCAAGCAGGCAGGAAGGCCAAAGCTCAATTCGAATTGCACCTAGCAAGAGATGTGAAGGGTTACAAGAAAGGTTTCTACAGGCATGTTAGCAATAAGATGGTACTCAGGGAAGGTGTGGGACCTTTATTGAATGAGGGAGGTAAACTAGTGACAGATAATGTGGGAAAAGCTGAAGAACTCAATGTTTTTTTGCCTCTGTCTTCACAGATAAGGTCAGCTCCCAGACTACTGCACTAAGCAACACAGTGTGGGAAAGTGGTGGATAGCCCTCAGTGGAGAAAGAGGTTAAGAACTATTTAGGAAAGTTAGACATACACAAATCCATGGGTCTAGATTTAATGCATCTGAGGGTACTGAGGGAGTTGGCAGATGTCATTGCAGATCCATTGGTCATTATCTTTGAAAACTTGTAGAAATTGGGGGAAGTTCCAGACAATTGGAAAAAGGCAAATGTAGTGCCCATCTTAAAAAAGGGAAGAAGGACAATCTAGGAAAGTACAGTCTCATTTCAGTCCCCAGAAAAATCATGGAGGGGATCCTCAAGGAATCCATTCTGAAGCACTTGGAAGAGAGGAAAGTGATCAGGAATAGTCAACATGGATTCACCAAGGGCAAGTCATGCCTGGCCAACCTGATTGCCTTCTATGATGAGGTAACTGGCTCTGTGGACATGGGGAAGTTGGTGGATGTGATATACCTTGACTTTAGCAAAGCTTTTGATATGCACATAATTCTTGCAAACAAGTTAAGGAAGTATGGATTGGATAAATGGACTGTAAGGTAGATTGAAAGCTGGCTAGATTGTTGGGCTCAGTGGTAGTGATCAATGGCTCGATGTCTGGTTGGAAGTTGGTTTCAAGTGGTTCTAGTTCTGGTTTTGCTCAACATCTTTATTAATGACCTGGATGGGGGGATGGATTGCACCCTCAGAATGTTTGCGCATGACATTAAACTAGGGGGAGAGGTTGATACGTTGGAGGGGAGGGATAGGATCCTGAGTGACCTAGACCAATTGGAGGATTGGGCCAAAAGAAATCTGATGAGGTTCAACAAGGACAAGTGCAGAGTCCTGCACATGGGGTGGAAGAATCCCAAGCACTGTTAGAGGCTGGGGGCTGACTGGCTAAGCAGCAGTTCAGCAGAAAAAGACCTGGGGATTACAATGGATGAGAAGTTGGATATGAGTCTACAGTGTGCCCTTGTTGCCAAGAAGGTTAATGGCATATTAGGGTGCATTAGTAGGATCATTTCCAGCAGATCTAGAGAAGTGATTATTCCCCTTTATTCGGCACTGGTGAGGCCACATCTGGAGTATCATATCCAATTCTGGGCCCCCCACTACAGAAAGGATGTGGACGCATTGGAGAGGGTCCAGAAGACAGCAACAAAGATGATTAGGGGGCTTGAGCACATGACTTATGAAGATAGGCTGAGGGATTTGGGATTGTTTAGTCTACAGAAGAAAAGAGTGAGGGGGGATTTGATAGCAGTCTTTAGCTACCTGAAGGGAGGTTCCAAAGAGGATGGAGAGAGGCTGTTCTCAGTAGCGACAAATGGCAAAATGAGGAGCAATTATCTGAAATTGTAGTGGGAGAGTTCTAGATTGGATATTAGGAAAAACTATTTCACTAGGAGGGTGGTGAAGTACTGGAATGGGATACCTCGAGAGGAGGTAGAATCTCCATCCCTAGACGTTTTAAAATCCCGGCTTGACAAAGCCCTGGTTGGGATGATTTAGTTAGGGCTGTTTCTGCTTTGGGCAGGGGGCTGGCCTCAATGACCTCCTGAGGTATCTTCTAACCCTATGATTCTAGGATTCTTGGATTATTTGAAAGGCTTAGGTAAGGTATTCAAAGCCTTTTGTTATAGTTGCCAGACATCAAAGTTAATTACTGGAGCTGAATGAACTATTTGTAGTGATTTTTTAGTGCATTTCTTTTTTTTTTATTTACTTATGTTTTGTGAGACAATGTCCTGCAATATCTTGGGGAGATCCTACTGTATTAGCACTGTGTATCATTGTGGGCCAGGGAGTGTATGTGATTCCATGGGAGAGGGTGACTACAACCTTCCAGGAACTAAGAGCAATGTCAAATTGAGTAGTTGTAATATCTCCAGAGAGGTTCCACTTGAAGAGGCTCACATACACTGGTTCAAACTGGTATCTTTGGACACCAACAAAGAAAGGACTTTTGTGTATTAGTTTAAAATGACTCAGGGCCTTCTTTCTGGTCCAGTAATCTAGCCTGTGGTGGTGGTGGGCGAGAGGCTCCAATCTTTCTAGGGAAGGGATGGAATGACTTTGTTCCACAGAGGGGTAACTGAGGGGTGACTTTTGGTGAGCTTTTAGAGTGTGTGTAGGAACTTTTACTGTTTGGCTGTGTCTACACTGGACCCCTTTTCCGGGAAAGGGATGCAGATGAGACAAGTCGGAATTGCAAATGCAGTGGGGATTTAAATTTTCCCCGCTCCATTTGCATGAACATGGCTGCGCTTGGCTCGGGCTTTGCTGGAAAGCGCCAGTCTAGACAGGGATCTTCGAAAATAAAGCCTTTTCCGAAAGGCCCCTTATTCCTGATTTTAAGAGGAATAAGGGACCTTTCGGAAAAGGCTTTATTTTCCGAAAGATTCCTGTCTAGACTGGCGCTTTTTTCCAGCAAAGCCCCGAGCCAGAAAAAAGCGGCAGCCATGTTCATGCAAATGGAGCGGGGAAAATTTAAATCCCCGCTGCATTTGCAATTCCGACTTGTCTCATCTGCATCCCTTTTCCGGAAAAGGGGTCCAGTGTAGACACAGCCTTTATGTTTTCTCTGCGGTGGTTTTGCCTCAAGAATAAATGTGCTGCCTAGAAAGAACTAGGGGAAAATACACTGTTCATATCCTCTGAGGAGAAACTAAGTGCAGAAGCTGGCCTCTTAAGGCAGTTTGGTTGGCTGGGAATAATATAGTGTAGTCAGGGAGCTGTGTTCAGCCTGGAAAATATCCCTATCCAGTGGGAGAGAGATGCAGGTATCCAACCAAGAGAGATGACAGCTGAGCTGAAAATGGGTGCCCTTACTGGAACATGGTAAGGGAATACAGGTTCAGTTGCTCTAAAGTGTGACAGTTTGCAAACACATTTTTATCTTTTTCAAATTAACTTGTTTAAATTATTTGGGAAATGTTTTAGGCAGATTCCATGCAATCCTACAATACGTGATTGACCTCTCTTTATCTCTGAAGAAACTTGCTAAAATTACCTAGATTGAGGAGGAGCATAGGACAACTCTGAAGTGAAGGATTCTCTCATGTTCACATCCTGGTCCAATACTGACCAACTCTCCTTCCAGATGAAGTTTAGTGTTCCAGTATGGTTTTTGGTCACTTCCCTCTGCTAGGGCAGTATGTTATACTGTACCACCTGGTATGCCTGCAGATATTTTGACTGGAGTGCAAGTACTGGTGTACTCTAGTACCATAAGTAGTGTTAGCTGCCTGAAAAGAGAAGAAACAAAGACCTCATGTTGCTCTGTTAGCATAGGCAGTTAGCCAATGTTTACTGTCTTGCCATGTTGCTCTTATTATTATGAGGAGAAATTGATGATATGAGTCAGGTATTACTTTGATGAACTTGGTTTGTTTACAAAGAATGTACAAAGTAGGAAGTAACAACAGCACGGAGTTTTCTTGCTCACAATTTCCAAGTCTGCTCTTCTAGTCAGTCCTATGCCCCAGGGAGCTCTGTCTCTGCTTCCTGTTATGTCCATGCTCATGACTAGTTTTATTTTGTCTCCTAGCTTTTCTTTGCTTTCTGGTTGCTTTTTTTTCTGACACCTACACAGACACACACAGCAGCAACCTATCAATGCCCCATCCCCTGCATTTGCAATCAGTACGCAGGGAAAGTCCTCTTATTCTCCCTGAGTTAGTTCTTGCTCATGACTTTCTGTGTGGTGACTTCTATTTCAACTACCTTACTTGATAGCTGTTTCCATTCTTAAGCTGGAATGAATGGTAGCTAGGATGCCCATCACTTTAATGAGGTCTGCAATTGCCTGTAGATCAAAGACATGCTTGCTGGCAGTCATTAGAACCTACCAGTGTAACATTCCACTTCCTCTTTCACAAAGGTCAACAGAGACTGAGTCTTTGGTGCCAGTGTTTTCTCTCTCTCTCCCTGGCTCCCTGCAGCAAATCCACCTGAGCCAGACTTGTGCAGAAGGCTTGTACTGTAGTCCATCAAGGCCGAATGCTCTCTGTGAGAATTTAAAGCGAGATAGGCAGCCTTAAAAAAAATCCCTTTTTAAATCATGCCTCCCCCAAACTGAAAGCCCTAAGGTTAGCATAAAGTAGAGGTCTCAGACCTATGGCCTAGCCAGAGCAGTTGCACAAACTAGCCTGGGAGTTCCAATGTGCTAGTGGTGGTGGCTGTCCATTTCTGTCTCCAAAACCCTACCCTACTGCTACTGTCCCATGCTCTCCCGCACATAGTATCCCATTTCCCAAGGGATGTGGCCTCGAGAATTACTGAGAGGGGAGGCCTGGTGCAGTATAGAAACAGTGGTTCGGCCTCGCCCCTTGCTCCCCATGGTGTTGGACGCCACAAGGATGTGGAGCACACTGGGCACTTGCTCCACTGTGTTCCACTTCCCTGCTCTGGCTGGGGATGGCCCAGAGACTGTGAGTTTGAGACCCCCGGCATAGAGAAATTAAAGATACAGCATAGACCATTCTGGTTAGCCCAGAGACCCAGCTGTAGTGACCCCCCCCTCATCTCTGTTTGACATCCTTAGTCAATCCCTAGATAAGACATCTGAGATTCCTTCCAGTAGCCAACCCTTTATGCCCCATCTCACACCATCTAGTTCTTTCTGCTTGAGCAGGGGTTTTTGCTCATCTTCCCTGGTGAGATGGAAGAAATCCATCTTCCTCTGGGTTGTGAGTTGTGAGGAGCCAAATGTCCTGGTGATTGGGTTTTCCATTAGCGTCTCAGCTTTTCCAATTATATGGGATCAGCAGCCTGAGCCAATCCTTTTTAATGACCTATTCAGGCTCAGACAATGAGGTGATAACACCTGGTCTGAGGGCAAACTAAGTCCTTTTTCCTCCAACTGGGTTGCCATGCAAAATATAGGGGAAACTGTGGCACACATAGGATTAATAAAAATATTATAAAAATCTCCATTTTGCCACAGTACATTTGTTCTTTGTTGATTTTTTTTTTAAATTTAAAATAAAAGTAATAGTTTCATAGATTACAAGGCTAGAAGGGTCAAAGGTGGTCAACTGATCTGATCTCTATAACACAGTCACAGAGCTTCCCTGAATTAATTTATGTTTGAAGTAGAGCATATCTTTTAGAAAAACATCCAATCTTGATTTAAAAATTGCCAATGATGGAGAATTAGCTACAACCTCTGGTAATTTGTTCCAGTGGTTAACAATCCTCAGTGGTTTTTTTTTTTTAAATGTCCCTTATATCCAGTCGGAAAGAGTCTAGCTTTAACTTTCATCCATTCAATCTTTCTTTACCTTTGGCTACTAGATTGAAGAGCCTTGTATTATGAAATTTGTGTTCTGCATATAGGTACGTATAAAGTGTGATCAAGGCACTCTTGAACCTTCTCTTGGTTGATCAGAACAGACTAAACTCTTGGAGCCTGTCATGATAAGGAATGTTTTCCAACCTTTTAATCATTCTTGTAGCTCTTCTCTGAACCCTCTCCAATTTGTCAACATTCTTCTTGATTTACGGACACCGGAACTGGAGATAGCAGTTACACCAGTGACAACTGCAGAAATAAAATAACCATCCTATCTGAGTTCTCTGTTTATACATCCATGCAGATAGGGACAGATTTTCAGATGCTGTAAATCAGTCTGGTGCTACTGATTAAGTTGGGACAATGCCAGTTTAGACCAGCTGAGGATCCAGCCCTGTGGCAGTCTGTGTTTTGTTGGTTGTGTCTATTTAAATAGAACAGTTTACTTTTGAGATGACACTTTTGCCCATTTTTATACCCACTTGTAGCCAAGATATTGGGTTTTTTACTGAGGTATTGTATAAACTGATAACAATTATCAAGCTCTGGACTGTGTCTTTAAGGCATGGCCCTGTGGTAGAAGCATAGGGGGAGGACCATATGGATGCCAAAACTTTAGGTGAATTCTGGTTACACCAGGAACTCTGCCAATCTTTGACCGTGCTCCCCTTGCACCTCATAGCTTGCTTCTAAAACTTCCCCTGTTTACTTGGTAAGGCTGGTGCTGCCAGGTTAACCTTGCACAGTTCCTGCATGTTTCCATTTTCTGCCCCCCATGAGTTTCCCTGCTGGGCAAACTGTGATCTGGCCCAATGTTTATAATAGGAACATCATACTGGTGGAAAGTTATATCAGTCTTTGTGTACAAAGCAATATTTTCAATGAAGAATGGGTGCATTACTTTATTAAGCACATTTGTAGAAGTCAGATAGTAATAGATGGTGATATATTGTTACTGACTTACTAAGATGTGGTGTTGATTGCCTGAAGTTGGAAAGAGGATAACGTTTCTCATAGCATTAGAATTTCTTTTTTTGACTGAGAGATTTCTCAAAATACAATGATTTTTATACCAAGAACAGGTCTTTGACTTATTAGGAATAGGGATGCAGAATCATGCTCTTGATGGCCCTTTGTTTTTTAACATCAAAAGAACTTAAGCTAGCATGAAACACCAAACAGCACTGGTCATGGCTGGAATAACACTGTCTCTGATGGTAGTGCTTGATAGATGGATGCATTAGAACTGATTAGCAGTAACACTGATGACATTAGTAAGAGAACTTTCTTTTTCCTTCTAAAATTTATTAGTGAATTTCCTGCTTGTTAAAATGAAGGACTATTCATTAAACTGGTTTGTGACAGGATGGAATAGGCAGTTGCTATGTAGACTCTTCCACTTGTCTGCACTAGTGCACCCCAATCCTGATTAACAAAACTCCTCCAATATTCCATTCCTGGATCTCTCTTGAGCTCAGGTTTCCAGCTGTGCAGAACTGTGCCATATTTGGTGGTTTAGTGATGTGTGACAATTAATTTGAGACTTAAACCAATATTTGAATTCAGGTCTCCAGAGGTAAAAGGCTAGTTCACTCATAGTCTGCACTATCTAGCTCACCCATGACAGAGATTTTCTGTGCCAGAAATACCTTGACAGGTGTTGCACAAGGCACCATAGTTACAATTAACAAAGGAGCTTTTTTAGAATTGACATTGACACATGCATTAATAATTCTTGGACTGGTATAAGAAAGTCACTGAGCTATACTTTAAAGATTTAATTACATATGTGCATATTTGTGTATGGCATCTCTCACACCCACAGTCAATTTTTCTTACCTTCTGTCACATTGGTATTATGATTTAATATAAGCATCTTCTTTATATTTCTTTAAGTAAAGTTACAAAGTGAATTTATGACTTTTTAGAGATTGTACCAAACAAATTAAAACAACTCACTAATATCAAGACTACAAGTTCTGTTTACAAAAATAAGATCACCTGGGGTGCAGTATTTTATGACTGAACACTAAAGCACAGAGAGAAAGACTGTAGAAGCTATTGAAATATTGAAATGAAACAAATCTAAAATAAACAAAAAACCACCTCTGAAAAGTCTTATCACATTCATTTTCTCCCTCCATTAATACTCTTAATATGAAGCTTTTCTTTTGTTACACAGCTTAGAATTTTGAATCCTATACAAAACACTCCATACTTTTGTTTTCATTTGTAAAATGAAAAGAAAGTACAACACAAATTGTCCTAAGAATGACTATTCTTTGTCTTTCTCCTATAAATACAAAAATATGGTCTCCTACAGAGTCAGTGTAGATTTTCTGTTTCACTCCTTCTTGTATGCCTCTGTCTCAACCCTTCTCCTAGTACATGATATTGTCTTAATGCAACTTCACTCTGAAAAAAGAAAAGGTTCCAAATTGTTAAAATTCTATGACACAGTAATTTAAAAATTTTAAAATCCTCTGCAGTAACTGTAATTTGATGTCATGAGATGGGTTCATCTGTGAAGTACAGTTTGACCTTAAGAAGAGTTGACAGCTTTGATTTAATCTAAAACTCTACTATAATATAGGCATCTAACCTTTCTTCTGCATGTAACTTCCCATAAATAGCTTAAACATGTAACAAGGGAAGCTATCTAGTGGGGACAAGAGAAAATGGGAATAAATAAAGAAAAATAAAACATCTCTCTCTTTATCTCTCTCTTTATATATTTTAGAATGTGTCTGTCTGTGAATCTGTTTGTTCAAGAATTTCTCTTAAATTGTAAGACTTAGGACCACCAAATTTATTATGCAGTTTCCTCTTAACCTAACTTAAGGTCAAAGGCAGAATTTCGGGGGGGGGGGGGGGGGGGAAGGGACAGCAACCATGCGCTCCAGGACGCGGCTTGCTTTTCATCCCGGTCCCCTGGATGCTAAGGTGGGAGAGGTGTGCACAGAATGCAAATATTTTCCTCTCACTCCCCTCTGAAATTTCACCTTTGAGCAAGGTCAGGGTTTGGTTGTGCCAGGAAAATGAGAAGCCCCTGGAACGAGACTGTTTTCCACAACATGGAAAGGGAGGGGGCAGAGAGGAGGGATGTGATACTCACAGTGGCCACTAGGGGCAGTGAGTGCAGGGGAGAGCTATACTGCAGCATGACCAGTAGGGGCAGCCGCACCACCAAGAGAGTGGCCAGCTGGGTCTGGGGCTCACCATCTTGCTTGCCACCAAACTGGGTAAGCAGCCCCCCTGCACCAATCCCTTCCCCCAACACCAGCCCTTGACTGCAACACCAGAGGGGGTGGGTGGGAGAAAGCCCTGTTGGTTGGGGGGAAGATTCCTGCTGGCCAGGAGGGCTGGAGAGAGACAAAAGGCCCTGATGTCCAGGGAGCTGGGGGGAGAGAAAATGCCCCTACCAGCTGGGAGGGCTGGAGAGAGAGAAAAGGCCTTTGCCAACTGGGAGGGCTGGCGGGAGAGAGAAGGCCTCGCTGGCTGCGTGGGGGAGGAGAGAAAGCCCTGCCTGTTGGGACCCCACTTCCTGAGTCCCTCTACCCTGACTCCTGGACACCCCAAGTCCCCCAGTCTCCTGCCCTTCCCCCCAAATCCCTGCTCTGATTTCTGCACCCTCCACACCACCAGCTCCCTGCTCTGAATGACATGGGCAGTGGTTATTTTGAAATCTGTACTCCTGATTTCCTTGGGGAATAATGCTTATTTTGAAATAGTTATTTCAAAAGAGCATTAGTGTGGACGCTCCACTGCTGCTATTTCGAAATAACTACTCCCCAGTGTAATTCGAAATAATTACTCTACAGTGTTTCCTGGGGGTCTAAGTCGAGGTAGTGCATCCACATTAATGGAGCCTGCCGTGGACTAATTTTGAGGCTTCCCCATAGTATTATTTCGATTTTGTTATTTCAGGAGTCATTATTTCAAATGTAGTTATTTTGAAATAATTTCCTAGTGTAGACACGCCCTAAGTAAAAAGTCCTAGCAAATTGGTCTTTTGTCAATCAAATAAGGATGAATAGGGATATCTAAGTGTCTTAGGAAAAGCAAGGGCAAATATTACTTTTTTTTCCTTTTTGCATTTGAATGTTGTGATTCGTTGTATACTGAGGTGATTGATGAGATGTCTGCACTTTAAATCATACTTTCTTCTCACCTACTTTTTCTCGTTGGTTGAAATTTTAATTTTGTTTCAATGGGGAAAATAACTTTTTATTATTTTCTTGCATTTGTCCACCAAAAAAGGGGGGAGGGAAGTGAGAGAATGTAGAAGGCGGCATATTTTACCTTTGTACTGCTATCATCACTCCCACTCCTTTTTCAGGGGAATGTTTTAAAAGTGAGAGGATACCTTATTTTGAGCAGTTCTAGAACTGGGAGTCTGATGGCCTGGGTTTTGTTCCTGACTCTACCAGTACTTCCCCTTTATAGCCTTAAACAAGTCACTTCACTCCTGGGTGCCTTACTTTCTCCATGTGTAAAATGGGTATAATAATATTTTCCCTCTTTTGTAAAGAGCTGTGAGGTCCTTTTATAAAAGGTGCTATATAAGTCCAAAGTATGATAATTATTATTTCTTATAGTGTATATCCATGGAAACATGTTTCTGCAGGTAACTTTTAAAAAAATACATTATCATTTTTTGTTAAAAAAAAATCATGGGATTCCAGTGCCAGTATTCCAAGAGATTATTAATGGCTGATTTTTATAAAATTGGTGAAGTATGAACTTCCATAGGAGATTGCCTGAATATTTTTACTTGACCTATATCCTCTGCAGCTTTTTTGTATCTTCCAAGCTACATAGGCCAGTCCATCTGTTTGACTGTTTGTGTTCTGATGCAATGTCCATCACCTTGGAACTCCAGTGCCTAGTTAATACTTGGTAAAAGACCATCATAGAAAACTTGATGCTGCAGCTCATGTTGTTCATTCAGGAGATAGCATTCTTGCCTCTGAATCATAAGTGATGGAAAGCCCCAGTACAGAGGCCCTGTGGTTTTTGAGATGTCTTCTTTGATCTGAGACATAATATCAAGGTCCTGTCCATCTATGTTCATTAAAGATCTTATGACACTATTATGAGTTAAAATGTTTTTATTTCCCATGTCTAAACTGACACTCCCAATGACACACAGGAAGTTAAAACTTTGTAAAATACTTTGCATTGAAAGGTGCTAATTAGAGGTAAGAAATTAATTATTTTTAGAAACCAAGAATTGAAGGGCCTAATACTTACAGAAATCTTCAAATGTCTCTTCAGTTTTCGTAAGTTAGCTCTTATATAGTGCCTTTCATCAGAGAATGTCAAACTGCTTTATAAAACATAAATCGATCATGGCATCATGCCGCTTTGTAGTACTTGCGGAATGTACAATTGTTCCATTTTATATGCGGGAAAACTTAAGGCTCAGAGGGATTATATAACTTTCTCAAAGTCATTCAGCAGGTCAGGGTCAGAAACAGAGCCAAGGTCTCTTGACTTCCACTCTTGTATTCTAACCACAAAACCACATTGCTTTTTACTTACACATTATCTAGTTGCACAAGCTAGGAATAGAAAATCAAGAGCGAGCCAAGAGTATCACTAAAGTAACAGATTTCTATATTAGTATTTTCAGGAATAGTGTCATTTACGGAAACAAGGGCAAGAGATTGGTTACTGGCTTTTTAAAAAACTGTTGAGAATTACTTTTATCATTAGCTTCCCATCTCAGTTTTCTTTCACAATTCAAGTACTAAATGTCATTTGGAATTTTCCTTGAGTTTTGGTATATATTTATATTTTTACACATGCTTGTTTCTTATTTTTGATTTGGCTCCTGGCTCTGTATATTTCTATTATTAAACATCAATGATTCATAACACATAGGAATTATTCATAAAATGGTATGTTATAAAGTGATAATGTACTTCTGAATATACATTCTTTAACAGTACCTGGCTGATTAAGTTTGTTCACATTTCATGGCTAGCTATTGTCCTCTTTACCATACCAAATTTTGTATTTCCTTCTGTTTAGAAAACCCTGCTGAGGGAAAAGCCTCATTACCAAGAAACAAAACAGAAGCACCCACATCCAGTTTGCTTATCTGTCATCAATGACAGTTAGGAAAGTCAAACGTGCTTCCCTTCCATTACTGCCATCTTTCAAGCAGTAAAGCTCAAAGGAAAGAAAATGCAAATAAATACATGAACTTATTGAAATATTTATCTGTGGTTCTGGACAAATGTAAACTGTACAATGAGTCAGTCCTAAATAATTTCAGGAAATATTTTGCAGCGTCCTATTTCCATGTCATTTCATGACTCTTGAAGACTAAAATAGCCACTCCATGTTATTTCAGTAGAAACTGGAGTAATATCCTTCTTAGCAATTTGAAGGAGAAAAGGGAGGGAATCTACATTTTTTAACTGAAATCTAAAAATAATTGGGCTAAAATGGTCATTGCTGGTGAGCATATGTGTAACTCTCCTGATTTGAACTATGTGTGAGAACTGTCCTGTACTGGTTCGCTCAATATTCTACAAATTCTCTTGATGATTTGTGTCACACGTGAATGGCAATTTGTTGCCTATGATTCGTTGCCTGTGAATTCCCATAAGCTAAGAAACTCCCATTTTTGTTAATGTGTATCCAGTGTATTACTGAATCTGACTAGTACATTCCACAAGACTGAAGATGAGCAAATCAAAATTTTATAAACTGGCAAAATTGCTATTGTAACAGCTCGAAGTAATGTGGCCTTTTTGTAGAAGTGGTTTTCATAGAGAAAAAATGACGTTTCATTGGAAGACAAAGTAAATGTAAAATGGGGCCTCATGAATTGCTGTGTTGCTCATCAGTATGAAAACTGAAAGCAGGGTGCATCCAAGTGTGTGTGTGTGTGTGTGTGTGTGTGTGTGTGAGAGAGACTTTGTTGTTATGGTAGCTACTGAAATCGTCCTCTTTCCCCTACCTTTTCTTTCTTGCCATTGATGCTTCCCAGAAATAATAACTCAGAGGTCCTGCACTCCCCTTTGCATGCTGTCCAAGCCAGTGAAAAACACCCAAAGAGACTACAGTAGACAAAAAGGGCTGAAACCCTTGCCCTCTCAACATGTATTCTCAGAGGCAGATGTTGCTGTATTCCTCCAAGGTGGCATGAAGGTTGAAAGGCATGTGTGCTGTAATGTCAGTACACCAAAGAAAAGATCTCTCTGCCACATTCCTTTTCTCCCATCCATCTATCAAAAGCATGTGCTACCCAGGCTTCAAAAGCAGGCAGAGGCAGCTCTAACTCATGCTCAGCTTACAACGGGCCTATTATGCATAGATGACAAACGCAAAAGAAATATGCATACCAGCCTTATGCACATCAGCATTCTATAATCTCCAGAAGGGCCCTTCTGAATGTCTCCTATATGCTATTATTTTTTAAAGGTGATATATTCCCCTCGCTGGTCACATTGTTTTTCATTATATAACTTTGCTGACATATGATCCTATAGGGCACTGTTTTTTACCCTGCATGCTCATTAGCTACTGTGAGACCTTGTGTAAATACACATGGGTAATTCTGTACTGCAAATATTGATTTGACTTTCAATATGAAATTTGTACAATATTTAGGCTTATTGATGTTAGCTGTACGTGTCTTGTGAGTTGGCCATGTCTTCTGAGATCTTACGTGATGCTTTCCATATGGGTCACCTGATTCATGATGTTCATTCCAAATATCTTTTCTTCTCTGCCCCATCACGTTTCTCTGCATAACTGATAGTAAAACCACTTGTGCACATCTTTTGCTTGGAGTGTATCCCATTTTATGCTCCAGCACTCGAAATCTCAGATTACTTTAGTTTATTGTTTACTTAAAACTTTTAAAGTTCTAATTGTTTGTTATTGATTTTTGTTGCTTTTTTGATTATGAAATTGATAGCAAATTAATTTATTCTGTTAACTTACTTCATTTTCCTTTTAAGATTCTCAGTGTCTCCTATCCTAGTTAAAAGGATTTGAAAAGTCATAATGTAAATACAAAGGTTTTAATTAATTCTTGTTTTTAGAGGAATATTTGTATAGATATATTTTCAGTGTAGCAATTGCACTACAGAATTATGACATAGAACCTGGGAAAGGTATATTTAATCTGTAAGGAAAAGTAACTAACTAGATAAAATGAAAATGTATGAGAACTAAGAAGAAAAATTAATAAAAATGAAAGTGATCAATCTCTTCTCAAAGCTGAGTGAATACATAATATAAACAGTGTAGATTTTCCTAATATTTTGATTTTCACACTCTAAGGTAACTTTAGTATCACAAATAACCACTTTAAAAAAGCATCTAGATCCTTTAATTCAGAGCCTTTAATATTTTAAACATTAATACAGTAAAAGCCCTTTTATCTGGCATGCTATGGGAACAGGGGGGTGCCAGTAAATTGAAAATGCTGGTTAACTAAGAGGGAGGACTTTGGAGTATGTGTGTGTTGGGGGGAGGGAATGCAAGGTAGGGATGTGGGAGGGCCTGTGGGGCACAGGCTGTGGGAGGGAACTTGTGTCTTGGAAGATGCTGGGGCTTGGGAGGGGCTCAGAGAGATGGATGGAGAGGCATTCATCTCTGGTGGCCCCTGCAAGCAGCTCCTGCCCCTGTTGCACCTGGCAGAGGTGTGGCCAGGTGGCTTTACTGCAAGCAGGCACGCTGCCTCCATCAGCAGGTGCCATCTCCTGTAGCTTCCATTGGCTGCAGTTCCTGGCCAATGGGCGATGGGATCAGCACTTGGGAAGGGGGGATGAAGACAGCATTTCTGAAGACCTACCTGGCTATGCCTACACGAGCAACAGTAGGGACAGGGAGCTACTTTTGGGGGTGACTGGAAGTGAGTGCCTCCCCAACCCTTCTCAGAGCCAAACTCCCTTCCAGAGTGCACCCTGTCCTCCCAGGCCCCAGCCTCCTGCCGCCGCCTCATCCATTGTGCTATAAACCAGACTTTCTGTGCAGATCAGAAATGCCGATTTATTGAGTTTGTTGGTTGGTGAAGTGCTGGCTAAAAAGGCTTTTACTGTAATAGCTTTTAGGAAAGCACAAAAGTCACCCTTTGTAAGAATCCAGTCAAAAGTAACCATATAAAATATAGCATCTAATAAGGGAGTTACATTCCCATTTTAAAAATAAGAAAGAAACATAAGGAATATACTTTTCTGTGGACCTCTCTTGCCAGCTAGTTACATGTAATGTTTTCTGACTATACCACTAGATTTTAATCTCCTTTTCAGGTTTTTCTCAAGAATGTCAGTGGTTGATCATTTTTAGACAGCTTGGACTGGATTCTGCCCACCCCCTTTTCGTATTCGATAACTAGTGCCATGGTCTGATCAAACATCTATTAAAGTCAATAGACTCTTTCCATTGACTTCAGTGGGTGGTTGAGTTAGGCCCCTGGGGTGCTTTGTATCACGGCAGAGCTACTGAATTATTGTTACTTTTTACTTTCCATTCTTGGGTGTAGTGGCTCCAGACTGGAGGTCCTATCAAAGCACATTTCATAGAAATTGTTCAGATTGGAATGAGCCTCTAATAGGTTAGGTGGTCAGTGACCTTGTATTATGGCAAGATTGAATATATAATTCAACTATCCTTATATATCCAGTGTAGATATTTATATGGTGCTCATTACTGTAGAATTTGAGTGCTCACAATTCTGAAAGTATTTATCTTCACAGTACATTTGTGAGCTAGAATATTGCTATTATCCCTGTTCTACAGTTATGGAACAAAGGCATAGAAAGACTAACTGACTTGCCTAGAATAGGGAACTGAACCTATGTGTCTGAAGTTAGCACTCTCAGCCCTGGGCCATACTTCTGTTAGCTCTCCTCTAGAAGTCTAGCCTAGCCTTAAATATCTCTGATGATGGTGCTTCTGCAGCTGCCTTTGACAGCAAGTTTTACTACCTTATACTTTGAAGTTTTTCTTTACATTTAACCTAAATCGTCTGCCTCAGTCTAAGATCATTGATTCTTGTTCTGTCCTCATTGACTCATGGGAATAATGTCTCCCTATTGTGACCTGGACAGCACCTCAAAGTCAGCTGGGGTGCTGTTAGGATATTTATCCAAAAAATGGCATGCAATATATCACTGGAAAATTAATAACTTAGGGTATGTCTAAACTGCCACCCTAGTTCGAACTAGAGTGGCTAATGTAGGCATTCGAACTTGCAAATGAAGCCCGGGATTTAAATATCCCGGGCTTCATTTGCACGTTCCCGGGCGCCGCCATTTTAAAATGCCCTGTAGTTCGAACTCCCTGCCCGAGGCTACACGTGGCACGGACTAGGTAGTTCGAATTAAACCTCCTAATTTGAACTACCGTTAAACCTCCTTGAGCAATAACGGTAGTTTGAATTAGGAGCTTTAATTCGAACTATCTAGCCTGTGCCGCGTGTAGCCGCGGGCAGGGAGTTCGAACTACGGGGCATTTAAAAATGGCGGCGCCCGTGAACATGCAAATGAAGCCCGGGATATTTAAATCCCGGGCTTCATTTGCAAGTTCGAATATCTACATTAGCCACCCTAGTTCGAACTAGGGCGACAGTGTAGACATACCCTTACTGATCATAAATGTTTTTGTATGATGTATGTACTGTTAATCCACAATGCAATGTATACATGTGCTGGAAAATAAGTTACTAAAATGTGTTTAAACCAGGCATTTCAGGAGTAGTTGATAAACAGGTTTCCTCTAGAAAAGGGAAAGAGATCAACACCTCAAACCAGGTCTAACCAACTTTAATGGGGAGGGCCCTACAGAAGTCACAGCCATGAAAGACATGTCATGGACAGTGAAATCTGGTCTCCTCCTGTGAAATCTGGTCTTGTGTGTGGTTTTATCTTATAATATACAGATTTCACAGGGACACCAGAGTTTTCCAAAATGGGGGGTTTGACCTAAAAGACAGTTTCAGAGGGGATCACAAGATTATTTCAGAAGCAATCACAGTATTGCTACTCTCACTTCTGTGCTGTCTTTAGAGGTGGGTGGCCACAGAGCCACAGCTGTTGGTCAGGCACCCAGCTCTGAAGGCAGCCTCTCATGGGTGGCAGCAAAGAAGTAAAGGTGGCAATACCAAAGCCATTCTTATTTCTGTGCTGCTGCTAGTGGTGGCACTGCTTTCAGAGCTGGAATTCCAGGCAGCAGCTGTTATTCTCTAGCAACAGAGCAGAAGTAAGGGTAGCAGTACTGCAATCCCTTCCACAATAACTTTGCAACCTTTTTTTTGGGAGGGAGAGTGGGGGAGAACCTGGCGTAAAACTAGTTGTAAAATCTGCAAGGCCTTCAAGCTGCGCACCAAATGGGAAATGGAGTCCTGTTGGAAGACTATCTTTATGGAAGTGGCCACCGGCAACCCAGTGCGGGAGGCACCCAGCTATTCGCATGCCTCTCCAACGCCGCTTAAGCCTCAGCAATGGTTGCAGTCCCTGGTGCCCCAGAAGAAGAGGAGACCTAGCAGGGGCAGGTCTATCCTTCATGTAAGGCAGCGGTTCTCAAACTTTTTGGGCTCCGAAGCCCTTTACATGTGTAAAAATTTCTGCGGAGCCCCAGCGGTCCACTGATTGTATGTGTTGTAACTATCGATGTTTCTAGTTTGTCAACCTCACAGAGCCCCTGGAGATGTCTCGCGGAGCCCTGGGGCTCCGCGGAGCGCAGTTTGAGAAACACTGATGTAAGGAGTCAAAGAAACCAAGCGCTTTGTGGTCTTTGTGTTGGTTCTAGCTAAAAGTCTACCTGGTCATGCTGAAAGAAAGATTACGGTGAGAAAAACTTCTTTGGACAAAAGATTCTGGCTTTTTGAGGTTTAAACTTAGATGAGCATTTTTACTTTTGTTTGTTTATAACCACTTTTATCCTTATCCCTTTTACTTAGTATTACTAAATTGGGGTCCGTTTGTTAATAAACTTGTTTTACTTTTACCATAACCAGCTCAGTGCTATGATTGAAGTAGAGAGTTTGTCAAACCCCAGTCAAGTTAATATATTGCAGTGTACTGCCTCTTTAAAGGAGCAGAAAACTTTATTAGTTTTGGTGGGTACTGTGGAAAGATGGGTTGGGCACTGCAAAAAAAGATGTCTCAGGGCCCTGGTCTACATTAGGACTTCGTCTGAAATAACCCTCTGAAGCAGTGCATCCATACTACCATGTCCATTATTTTGAAATAACAGGCCATGGAATTAGAACTCCATACTCCTGCTTTTCATGAGGAGCAACTCTAATTCTGTAATAGATTTATTGGAGCATAAGCTTTGCCCATGAAAGCTTATGCTCCAGTAAATCTGTTAGTCTATAAGGTGCCACAGGACTCCTTGTTGCTTTTGCAGATTCAGACTAACATGGCTACCACTCTGATACTTGAATTCTGAAATAGTAATTTTGAAATCACCTTACTGTGGATGATCTGGTGCCACTTATTCAAACTTACTGGCCTTCAGTGGTCTCCTGCAGCTCTAAGTCTGACGGAGTGCATCCACATTAATGGAGCCTGCCTCGGACTAATTTCAATGCTTCCCTGTAGTGAGAACATGCTAGTTTGAATTTATTAAATTGGGAGTTCTTGAGTCGAATTTTGTAATTTCAGAATAGTTTCCTAGGGTAGAAATGGCCTGAGGAATTCAGGAATTGGGATTCACTGATTTTGATATCCTAGACAGGGTTGGAGAGGCAGAGTCCTGAAAAGTTTGCTGGAAAGGCAGAGAAGCTTGTGTGCCAGAGACCCAGCACAAAGCTTAGCTGCAGCAAAGCTATCACATGGTGAGACTGAGAAGCATAACAGTGGGTCCCAATTCTGGAAGTCATACCTATTTTTTTATAGCAACCCTTTATATATTTGTAGACAGATTGGCTGCGTCTAGACTGGCATGATTTTCCGCAAATGCTTTTAACGGAAAAGTTTTTCCATTAAAAGCATTTGCGGAAAAGAGCGTCTAGATTGGCACGGATGCTTTTGCGCAAAAGCACTTTTTGCGGAAAAGCATCTGTACCAATCTAGACGCGGTTTTGTGCAAGAAAGCCCTGATCACCATTTTTGTCATCGGGGCTTTTTTGCGCAAAACAGTTTTTACCTGTCTACTCTGGCCCTCTTGTGCAAATACATTTGCGCAAGAGGGCTTATCCCTGAGCGGGAGCATCATAGTATTTGCAAGAAGAACACTGACAATCTTACATTAGATTGTCAGTATTCTTTGCGCAAATTCAGCCAGTGTAGACAGCTGGCAAGTTTTTCCGCAAAAGTGGCCGCTTTTGCGGAAAAACTTGCCAGTCTAGACGCAGCCATCGTGTCTCCATTTTGTTGTCTTTTCTCTGGACTGAACATGTCCAGTTCATTTAAGTTTTCCTCATAGATTTTATTTTCCATACCTTTTGCTTTCTATGTTGTTTTCCACTGAACTTTCTCCAATTTGTTGTCCTTTTAAATATGTCATGCCCAAAATTGAATGAAGTAATACAACTGAGGCCTAATCAGTGTTGGGAAGAACAAAATAATTACCTTGTTTGTTTTACATATAATACTCCTGTTTATACCATTCAGTATAATGTTTGCCCTTTTCTTTTCTTTTCTTTTCTTTTCTTTTCTTTTCTTTTCTGACAGTGTATCACAGTAGAATTGTATTTAATTTTTCATTCACTGCAACCCTGCATCTTTTTCTGTTATTACTTTAGCTATTATGCTGCCATATTCTGGACTCTATGAACCTCTCTACAGCTTAGTGACTGCTATGTTCCTCTTACTCAGAAGAAGTACTTCCTTAGTATCTATGTAGTTATGGCCTCCTGGGATTTTGAGGGTCTGTCAGGATGGTCAGGAAAGGGCTAAGGGAAGCCAGCCTATATGGTAGGGTCATTTGGGTGGATTTTCCCTTGCTACTTAAAGCTGCTCAATGTGTCATGTTGTTGTGATCTGTGATTTTAGCTCCCTGCCTTTCCTTTTGCTCCAATCCTGCTTTCCATTAGAACCTATGCTTTCTCTGATTTCCCTGTGACTCCGAGTAACTTGAAGAGATCTATCCCTGGACCAATCTGTGTGGCCAGATCTCTTTCCCTATCAAAGGAAGAATAGCTTATGATAACAGCAGCTTTAAACCACATATATTTTAACTTAGTTTTCCCATCTTATGGATTTTTCTGTGGGAGGGTAGCATAAGGCCCTACATTAGTACAGTTGAATGTTTTTATGATTCATCAAGATCATATTTCATTTTAGTTCTAGCCTGCAAAATCCACATAATACTCAAAAGACACTCTGCCTGTGTTTTTCGTTTTTGTTGTGTTAATTATGCCTAGTTGTGTTTCACCATATTTTATGTTGGTAGGTGTCTAGGCTGAGTGTTGCAGTGATTCAAGTTTATGAACATATATGTGCTAGTATGATGCCAGTTTTTTACATCATGTTAGGCTAGAAAGTTTTGTATGAATGAATAGTTCCCTCTGCTGACAGATGGTATAGAAATTTTTTTAGACAACATTTTGGCATTTAAGTTTGTTGAGCTTAAATTAAGTTTACACAATAATTCAGCATGTTGATTTTAGTCTAAGTACCAAAGGATAGTTTGTCCACTGAAAAATATAAAGAACTTGACTTCTATTTTAAAAAAAGATCATATTGGGTTATATAAAGTTAAGCTCTAGAATGATTGTTGAGCAGATCCAAACCAAACATTCTTGACTGGGCACATTTGCTTCCATTGTTCATGAAAGAACACAGTAACAGGGAGCTTCTAACACATTGCACTTCAGCATGATGCACTGTAAGTCACTGTAAATGGGGAGAATATAAAGCAATAAATTAAGTTTTGTAAAACTAAATAACCATTCTCACATGTTATTCAGACAGAGTTCTTTTGTCCCAGGTTCCTCCCTGTTATGTGTCTAGTCAGATGTTTATTAGAAGAGGGTTTGCTACTTTGTTAACATGCCTGAGGGTAATTAACTACTTGCATGCGATTTCTGGAAAGGCAAAAAAGAAATGTAGAAGGAAGATATTTGTTTTTTCCTACGTCCACTTTTGGTGGCCATCATCTTATTCTGTCTATAGCTCTTGCTCCTGGAAAACCCGAGTGTGAATCCTATAGGCTTTTTTTATGTAATCTCCATTTGCACAAACTCTGCAAACTCTATGGTCTAGTGGTCAAGACTTAAACTCTAACTTGTTCATTTATAGGTCTATAAGGGTATGTCTACACTGACACCCTAGTTCGAACTAGGTAGTCATTCGAACTTGCAAATGAAGCCGGGATTAAAATATCCGGGCTTTATGTTCAGCGCCGCCATTTTTAAATGCCCGAGTTCGAACTCCTGCTGCAGACGCACGGCCAGGTAGTTTGAATTAAAGCTCTAATTTGAACTACCGTTACTCCTCCTGCAATGAGGAGTAACGGTAGTTCAATTAGAGGTTTAATTCGAACTACCTAGCCCGTGCAGCGTAGCCGCGGGCAGGAGTTCAACCACGGGCATTTAAAAATGGCGGCGCTGAACATGAAATAAAGCCCGGGATATTTTAATCCCGGCTTCATTTGCAAGTTCGAATGCCTACATTAGCCACCCTAGTTCGAACTAGGGTGGCTAGTGTAGACATACCCTAAGCGACTATTACCCAAGGTGATCAGGAATGTAACCCAATGCTCTGGGTGTCTCTAAGCTTCTGACTGCCTAATGCTGAGAGTGGATGACAGGGGATGGGTCACTTGCTGGTTGCCTTATGTTTTTTCCCTTTGTGATGAAGTGGGGGATTTGTGGTGGTTTCAGAGTTTGAATGTAGGGGGATGGCATTCAGTGTGCCTAGGTGTTACTAGTTTAACAACGTGAGGGGTCAGGAATTTTTTGTTGCAGGGATCAGCATGAAATTCGGAACCTTGGCCATTGACCTGGAGAATGGTGATCCCAGAGACTGGTGACTTGGTGACTGGGAGGTCCAGTTCAGATGGCACAGCCAATTCTGGCCAGTGGAAGGACAATAGACTGTGGAGAAAGGACCACAGAGACCTGACCAGTGAGTTCCAGCAAGGGTGGAGACAAAGGATGGAGGAAAGGAGAGGCAGAGAAGAAAGGGATCCAGGTGACCCTATTTACCTGGCTAGAAGACAACAGATAGGGGAGGAGCTGCTGGAGGGGGTTAGTGGTGACTCAGCTGGAAGGAGGAGGGAATTGCTGGACTGGGCAGAGAAAGATCAGGCAGAACCCACCTGGATGTAAGGGAGACTCAGTCATGTTGTGCTGAGGTAGGCCAAACCTATAGGGCTGAGAGTTCCTATGCTGTGTTCATATGCTCAATGAACCCTCCTGTTTTATGCTGGCTGAGAGTCTAGAGAACAGGGTTGCATTAGTCTTTCTAGGAGTGGAGGCTCCAGGGTTCAGCGGGACTGAACTCCCTGAGGGGGCCCACGGTGAGAGACGTGTGTTCTGATGGCTCAGAGAGGTGTGGTCCCAGGAGGTGGAAGGGCTTAACTCCTGAGAGTGGACCCTCTCCCGAGAAGGGCGCTGTTGCACTAGAGTGGACCTCCTGAGAAGGAGATGTCGCACTGAAGGCAGTTCCCCCCAGGGACCATATGGGCCAAGTGTGGGCACGACCTGAGAGTCTGGGACACCCTTTGAAGCATTTAATATTTGGCAATGTCAGAAGACAGGATGCCAGGTCTTCTGGCATTGGTTTCACCCAGAACGGACCATTGGTTTCACCCAGAACGTTTGTTCTTATTCAATCAACAACTCAGTAACCTTCCCTTGCTAAAAGTGATCAGGATATAGGAACTTCATTTTAAAATGTAAGGACTGGCAACAAAAGCTTGCTGTCAGTTCATCTTTCTGGATGCTGCAGTGCAGCCACTTTATGGTTTAAAGACAGGAAACATGAGGCAAAATTCTGTTTCTGCTGTGTACGATTTACAGGGGAACTTAAAACTCAGGACCCATTTAATGGTCTTAATAGCAGAGTTTCTAGGCCAAGAGCTAAATCAGCTGTAGTGCTCTGCATTTGCATACAAGCCTTATGATTTACAAAATTTAATAAGGTGGCCCCTTATGACTGTTTTCAAAGATACTGCCTCTATGATAGTTGCCAAAAAGGTTGTCAGAAGCACATATATCCACTGGTATAATGAAAACTTCACTTTTTTGTGAAAAAGCATATAAATACTCTCCAATGCTTGCTAATTCATGCACAATGATTAAATTCTAGAAAGGTGTGCTGGTTGGATATGGTAATACATTAATGACTTTTTTTAGCCTCATTATATAGTAGTGATATTTCCTGGGTAACAGTGCAGTGAGCTGCAGACAAAAACCAGAGGATTTACAGTATCTTGTCTGTACTGTAGTTCATTTAAACCAAGGTGGCAAGAAGTTTAAGTTCCCATCTCAACCAGAAGTTACCTTTCTGTATTTAGTGCTCACTTGCATTAGTTGAGCTGAAAAGCTGTAGCCACTATAATACTTTCTGCTTACTATCCTTTTAAAAATAATGTTGTAACAAAAAGATAAATACACATCAAACACATTTTGCTATGTTTAGATGTACCTGTGGGTGTACTTCTATAATATCAGAGTTGGTTGGAAAAAGGGAAAAAAAATTGCAGTGTTTTGGGGATTTTTATGGCATTTCATTTCTGTTTCTCATTGAAATGTCATCAACTCTACTAATGGCAATTTCAAGCTAATCACATGGCATCTTTAAGGAAGCACATGAGTTTCTCACCCCAAGCCTGCAAACACTTAAAACGATGAGAAAATGTAATTGTATGAATACTCCTTTTGACTTCAGAAGGTCATACAGCAACACACACACATAAGTACAGAATCAAGGCTTATATTTGCAGCCTTTGTCCTTCCTTTCTCCACCGAGGTTTTTCCTTTCAGTTGTCTTGACTGTTATTTAGTACCAGATCTCCAAACACTTGCTATTGGGGGTAGTATTTACTGCCTTGAGTAGTCCCTTTATCAACCAGAGGCCTTTTAATTATAATAATTTCTACACCCAGGATCAAGTGTTTGAAACACCAGGCCTATATGATGGAAATAGGGAGAGGGAATGGGCAAGTGGGACAATCCCCATAGGTGCTAGCTTTCAGGAGGTGCTGTACCATGGGGACACTGAGTTTTCCTTTCTTTTTAGTTCTCTGGTTGCTGCTGCAGGAGTCCAAGGGAAGGAAAGAAAGGAGAAGTGGGCTGTGTTGAAAATGCTTTTTTTTTCTGCCTGGCAAAACAGCTAGGGCTACTTCTGAATGAGTTTCTTCAACAAACTTACCTTGTTCACTTCATTTATTGGTGAAGGAGCTACCATATTTTGGGGGGACTTCATACTTATATAAATATAGTAGTTTCTGGCTGGATTGCAAACTGGAAAATATTATGAAAAAAATTATTTTTAAATGAAAAATATTTCTCAAGCAATATAATAAATATGTTTATTTTCTGATTTTTATTGACCCTTTATGATCAAATTTGCTTCTTTTTGCTAATAATATTTGGGATGATTTTACTTTTTCATGTGTGCATTGCTCTCTTATTTGTATGTTTATATTCACCTATATAACTATTACACTAGCCTGTATTTTCTGGGTTTGCCAGTATATCAAGTGTCCTGGAGGAATGTGAATAAAATCACATCCTTCTGATCTCCTTTTAATATGTAGAAGGATCTGATAGTCCCTTTGGGCTTGACAAATACAGCAACATAGCACCTGCTATTAAATAAGAGTTGTTTCTTCAACCATTCTGAGATTTGAAACTGCTCATGGAGGTAACCCAGAGGCACTGTCTTCCTTTGTAGGATGCTGTTCCTGTTTAGACTGCTTTTTTTTTTGGTAGCTGTCATTGTTGCTGGTTTAATCACTCTTCCTCTTTAAGATAGATTTCCTTGTATAAAAATAGCTAGTTGTTCAAAATCTTTAAATTTTGTTTGTCTTCTGTGTCCTGTTTCCTGTCTTCCATTGTTCTTGTCCCTTCTTTTCTCCACACCCACTGCCTTCAGCTTTCTTGATTACATGATTCACATTCATGTAAATTATTTCTATCAATTTCCTCTAAACTTAGCCTTGTGGGGATATGATCCCTATTACAAATATTTTACAGAGCTGCTTGGGAAGGTTGGCTTAAATATAATGATAAATGTGAGAAAAATATATATGTTTTGTTATCATAATCTTTCTGCTATATTTTCTTTCCACTACAAGGAGTTTCAGGGATATATGCCAAAACAAGCTGCAATGACCTGGGTGGTTTCCACTCTAGCTCTTTCATTCTAAATGATAAGTGTGATTTTTTTCCCTAGAAAATCTTTGTGTGTGTATGTATATGTGTGTGTAGTTAGGTCAACACCCACTAAATATTTAGGAATTCTTATTTTTCACTTTTCAGCATTACAATATTGTGCATGGGACAGCTTTTAAGGTCAAGCAGAAAGGAAGATTTTCTCTCACAAACATCTGTCAACAACCACATGGAAGAGCAGACAGTACTAGCATAATTTAATGTGCTTCCACTGGCTGAAAAATTCTTTTTTTGACACTATGTCATGACTTGTACTTTAAGTGAAGCCTTTTTATGTGGTATTTCTTAGACTGCACTGCTTTTCTTTCTTAGACTAATGGTTTCCAGTCTTCTTTTTATTGGTTGATGCTACAAACATATCAAAAAGGGCTCATGAACATTATTTATTCTTTCAGCATTTGCTATCCACCATGGTGATAAGAATGAACAGTTGCCACTCTGCAGCTGGTAGGAAAACCAGTTTCAGGTTTTTGTGAACCTGCAGGTCACTCATGGCTATGCTGGAACACAACTAGCCGGTGATTAAGCAGAAGGTTTGACAGGCATAATTGTGAAGAGAGCTGTAGGTCTGACAGCTGTCCTTTACCAGCAGGGGCTGCTGCAGAGCAATAATAATCACAGATCCATCCTAGGTACTTTCAAAATGTGTGGTTTTTTAAAATTAACTATATATAATGGTTTTTACATTCTACAATGCTGTTAGTTCTGTTGGGGGCAAGAACTAGTGAGAAACATAAAAGTCACCGAAGAATATAAAAGCTGGACAGGGCAAGACTAAGTGTTCTTGAAACATGGTATAAAATACAGAATATGAATAAGATGTATTGAAGTAACTTCCTTAGATGAGAAAGTTATGCTAATGTGAGTTATATAATAGCCTGAAATCCTATTCACTACAAAACAAAATCTTTGAAAAGAAAGAAAAGGAAAAAAAAAGATGGATTATAAGTGAAATTAAAACTTAATAGAAAACACCCCTTACTAATACACTGCAGTAACCTCTGTCTTTTCAGAGTTCATTATCTTAAACACATCACTGAGAATGAGCAACTACAAGCGCAGGGATCAGGCTGGGAAATTGATATTATTCTAAAGATGGAAGAGAAAGCATAATGATGTCAGTATCTTGTTGCATAACTACTTTTTTGCTGAAGGGATTTGCTGGTAAATAGCTGAATTAGCCATGCATCCCTTTGTTTATACTGCAGGACATCCACAGGCCAGAATGGCTGCCCTGGCTATGCTCTGCATATTTATTGAAAAGACGATCTTACTAGATTGCTTCCTATTGCCAGGCCCCTTTTAGCAGAAGAATATCAGTGTCAGTGTCAAAGGAATAGATCTACTGGTTCAAATCATGATATGGTACCATTTGCTTGTGGTCCTAGTTCCTGCGCACAAAAAATTCTTCCCCCACCCACCTCCTCTGGAGAACCAAGTAGCAGCACTTTCACGGCAGGTGGTTGCTCCAGTGGGCGGGGTCTACTAAGAGGGCATGGTGAGGGAGCCGCTGGTGCGGGGGGCTGGGACCTGCTGCAGCCACGTGCCGGGGAGGGCCTGCTCTGGTGGCGGACCTGACACATGGTAGGGCAGGCAGGGGCCTGTTCTGGCATCTGGGGCTGGGAACGAGACCTGCCACATGGCCGGGTGTGGGGGGGGGGGAGGCATAGTCTGCTCCAGTGGCTGGGAACGAGACATGCTGCCTGGGGGGAGGCATGGGGGTTTCTGCTCTAGAGGCTGAGAATGTGTATGTGTTAATAAATTGGGTGCCACACATCCAAACCAGCACACATAACCTCAATATTGGTACACAAGCCAAAACTCACTCCGCTCATGGTTGGAAAATCTTAGATGGAACACTGCTTGTCGTGTGATAAGGTGAAATAATAATATATAATCCAGGGCTGGAGTATAGAACCTTTAGATTTTGTAGGAGAATTTGCAGGTAAATCCAACCTACTCAGTGAATAGAACTTTTCTTGCATTCATTCCCTAATCATCCTTCTCTCTTTTTCGATGCCTCCTGAATTGACAGAGGAGGCAAATAAAGTGGCCCACTCTAATGTGGTAGCATAAGTTGCCTACATATCAGCCACCAGTAACATCACCTGTACTAAGAAGGTGAAAGAGTGCTCTTTGGATTCTGAAAGTACTCCACCTCTTGTATATATCTGACTTCTGCTGTCTTGGCGATTGAAAACTTTAACCTGTTCCCAAACACTGGGGACTGAGGTTAGGTTGTTTTTTGGGGTTGTGTAGCACTGTTAACTTACTGCCTACTTCTACCTGATTTTTAAAAAGGGAAGGAAAGAAACCAACATTTTTGATGTTTTTTTTCTTTTGGCATATGAGGATGTGGGGTGAGATTCAAAGAGCTCAACTTCCACTCAGGCACCAAAATAATTAGCTATGTTTTCAAAAGAGTCTGAGCTTATAGACAATGGGTGCTGCTTACTTCTGAACTCTTGAAAATATGTTCCTCAGTTTTTTTGAAAATCTGGACTCTGGAGTTTTGCATCCATACCCTGGAGTGTCTTATAATATTGATTTAAAAGCCTTGGTGACATCCTGGTCCTACTGAAGTTGATGGGAGATTTGCAGTTGATTTCAATGTGTCCATGATGTCATTCATACTCTTTTGTTTTGATTAATATAGGGGTCAAGGGCATTTCCTTTGAAAGCTTGGTGATTTAGAACTTAAGGAAGTTAGGTCTGGGTATCCTGATTCTAGCACTGTGATTGTAGATCCTGAATTAAAGTATTTCGATGGCTTTCTCAACTCTCCTGTTACAATAGACACATTTACACTGAACTTATTTAGACATTATCTTCTTCTTCAAAGGGGATTCCTGAAAAAAATGGATGCAAAAGTTGTGTTAAAAAGATCAATGACAAAATGTCACTGACAATCGAACTTGTGTAAAGACCCTTAGAGTGTTAGAATATAAAGTGAAAGCAATGCAGTCACATTGCTTTTATCTCTTTGATCCCATGTTCAAGTCTAGCATAGGCCTGCAGCAGTGCTTAAACTCTAACACGGTTACAAGAGCAGCTATTGACTTTGGCATTATTGAGAGCCTAATACCAGTTATTGAAGTCAGGTTTTACTGATTTTTTAACACTGACAAAATTTCTGTAAGGGCAGATGTGGTAATGATTTCTTTTATATTTCTTAAAAAATCCTGACTGTCAAAACTACTATATAGACAGTGTATGCAGTAGTATACTCCATAATTTATAGGATACATAATCAAGGACAGAGTGATAGTAGACATATTTTCACACATTTCAAATAACTTTTTATGATTTGAGTGGCAGAGAAAAGCCAAGCCATGAATGGGTTACTATAGGTCATCCTTAATGAGTGGGACTCTTACTAATATTACACTGTCATGTATTTGCTTTATAAAACATATTTATTTTTTCCAATATGAATTTTACTTTGACAAAGTTTTATTTGGTTCTTAAGTTGTGTGCATTGATTGCTTGGAAGAGCTATTACAGTGGGTACGTCTACACTAGCCCCCCTAGTTCGAACTAGGGGGGCTAATGAGGGCGACCAAAATTGCTAATGAAGTGCGGGATTTAAATATCCCGTGCTTGATTAGCATATTCCCAGCTGGTCGCCATTTTGGAAACTGACTAGCCCGAAGTAACTGCCCACGTCTGCGCGCGGCAGAGAAGTGCGATTCCGAGATAAACCCCTTAGTTCGAATTAACAGTTAAACTTCATTCCATGGGGTTTATCTCGGAATCGCGCTTCTCTGCCGCGTGTAAACACGGGCAGTTACTTCGGGCTAGTCAGTTTCCAAAATGGCGACCAGCCGGGAATATGCTAATCAAGCGCGCGGGATATTTAAAACCCACACTTCATTTTTATTGGTAAAAATTTGGCCTGGATTATATGAATACAAAGTTACACCTATTGATTGACCTCTAGCACAGTGGGGTTTGGTGGAAGTGGAGATAGAGCAACTAGCCTGTATTCAAAGCCAATGAATTATAGGGAGGTGCATACAACACCAGACAGGTGGTAGATGGCTGGGATGTGGATTTGGTTTTATTTATTGGTTAGTGGATGAGCTTAGTGTTCTAAATAACAGTGTTGTGCTCTAATGTATAAGAGAACTCATTTTTTAAGATTTGGGATTTGCTCATGCTTAGAACTCTCAGAGGGATAGCCGTGTTAGTCTGTAACTTTAAAAACAACTAATAGTCCTGTAGCACCTTAGGCCATTTTTCCTAAGATTGAAGCAGCCCCGGTTGATCTTCCAGGATACAAAATTAGTGGGTCTAGTGAAGACACACTGATTTGAACAGAAAGGCCACCCCTGTCAATGATGGTAGTTCTGCTTCTACAAGGAGAAAGGGACATCAAAGGGAGAGTGTGCTCCATTCAGCTTCCTACAGTGTGGATGGCTCCAAAATACGAGTTTGACTTAAGCTACGTAATTACTTTGACTTAAGCTACGTAATTAATGTAGCTGAAGTTGGATAGTTTAATTTGAACTTATCCCCTAAAGTAGACCACTGGGTTTTGCCCACAAAAGGTCATGATACTATATATATATTTGTTAGGGTACATCTACATAGCAGTGTTATTTCCGAATAATGGACGTTATTCTGAAATAACATAGTCCACATTTACACTACAAGCAGTTATTTTGACATAATGTCAAAATAATGTTGAGCTGGACTTCTTACTCCAACTCCCGTAACCATCAAGGAGTACAAGGAATAAGGGAAGTTGGAGGTAGAGTGCTCTTTCTCGGAATTCCTGCTGTGAAGACAGCACCAAAAGCCAAAATAAGCTATTTTGACTTAAGTTATGCAGTTGAAGTAGATCAGGTTGCATAGCTTATTTTGGCTTTAGCCCTGCTGTGTAGATGTGCCCTTAGTGTCTAAGGTGCTAGAGGACTACACATTATGCTTAGAACTGATGGTTGACTTTTCTGCATATTTCTTATGGTTGTGTGTGGTGGGGATAGTGTTGTTTTGTTTCCATTTAAAGGCCAGTAACCGAGAAAGTTTGATTACATCAAAAGACAATTTTTTATGAGAATACTTACACTGGATTGCTTTGGAGTATGTTGGTTGGAGGATGAGACTACATAGCATCACTTGTAGTGTCTGTTGTAAGGAACACAAAAAGGATCCTTTATGTCAAACTATCTAAGGGCATGTCTACACTAATGAGAAGATCAATGCTGTAGAGGTTGATCTTCTAGCATTTGATTTAGCAGGTCTAGTATAAGCCCCTAACTCAAATGCTGAGGGCAGCCTCTGCTAGTGTCTGGTATTCCTCCTTTGGCTAGGATTAAGGAAAGGTTATGGGAGCATTTGCTCCCTTCGGCCTCCCACTATGTGGACGTCGCCAATGCTCGGTTTAAGGTAAGATGACTCTAGCTACACATTTTTGCATAGTTAGAGTTGCATACCCCAAGCCAACCTGCCTGGTCTAGTATAGACCAGGCCTAAGTCTTCCTGGGTCTTAGCTCCTAGTTTGAGGAATACAGCCTGTGCAACAGAGTTGGCTTAGATTACATACTCATAATATGAATTTCTGAACAGACTAACCTTGAGAGGTAATTATGGTTTGTGTTGTGTTCATTTGCTAACTATGCTTATAGTTTAGAAAGTTTTTCTTAATATCTAACATTTCATTTCTCTAGCTACAGATTAAACTGATTACTTCTGATTACTCTATTTTCAGTAGACATGGTGAACAATAGTTTACCATCTTTATGTAACCAACTTTTACATATTTGAAGACTGTTATCAGTTTCACCAGTTTCTCAAGACTAAACCTGCCCAGTTTTTTAACTTTGCCTCATAGATCAGATTTTCTAATATTTTTCTAACCCTTTACTTTGCTCTCCTGTCTACTATCTCAAATTTGTCCACATTTTTCTTAACGTTTGTTGCTCATGGCGTGATTGCAATCTGATGGTGGTTGAGAGAGAGGGAAGTAAAGAGAACAAAGACGAAAGCACAACAGGCTTCAAGTGCTATGTAAAGTGTTCCACCCTTCGGGCATGCCCCCCTTGGTGGCTGAGGGGAGTCTTATAGTCTCTACTTCCCTGTCTGTGGGCGAGGCAGCATCCAACAAGTGGCTGGAGATCAGGACTCTTCTTTTATCCCCTCCCCAGGTGTGGTTTGCAGGAGGGTTGGGTGGGACCCAGGCCCACCCACTCCTCCGGATCCCAGCCCAGGGACCCTATAAGTAGCAGTTACCTGCTGAATTTCAAAGTACTTAGTTACTGTCATGTCCCTGGGCCACTTCCCTGGGATGCTGTCCCATCCAGCCCGTTCTCTAGGGCCTTGTGGTTGAGTTTCCCTTGTCTGGGGTTCTGCAGGGTTGTCTTTGGCTTCTTGGCTAGCCTTCAGCTGCAGGACCTGGCTCTGACCAGGTTCGACGCCCCAGCTATCACTCAGAGCTGTCCAGAGTGCTGGTGTTCCCCAGTCAGCCCTGAGGTCTTCCTGGACTGAGCTCCAGGAAGGAACTGACAGGCCCTAGCCTAGCAGCTTCTTTTATATCTGCCTGCTGCCCCCTGATTGGCTGCCACTCTGTTCTGCTCAGAGGGCCTCTCTACTGCTCCTGTTGCTGGTCAGGGTGCTGAAAGGCCTCCTTCAGGGATGTTGGATTTTGTCCACCCCATCAAACTCCTCCCACCACGGGAGTTGTTGGGGCGTGTCCCCAAAATTAGTCTCTGCAGCTGCCCTGGAGAAGAAATCTGCATTCCTGTGTTGGGACCCTGGACGGTGCCCCACTGTATAGGCATACGGCTGCAGTGCCAAATACCACTGTGTAATCTGGGGATTTGTATCCTTCATGTCTTGTAGCCATTTTAAAGGTGCCTGGTCTATGATGAGTTGGAACAAGGCTCCCAACAGGTAGTAGCATAAGGCTACCACTGCCCAGCGACTAGCTAGACACTCTAGCTCTATGGTAGAGTACCGGGTTTACCGTGGGTGTAGCTTCTTGCTTAAATACAGGATGGGGTGTTCTACTCCCTGGAAATTCTGAGACAACACAGCCCACAAATCTACAGTAGAAGCATCCAGGTGTAAGATGAATGGTTGGGAAAAATCAGGGCGTTGAAGCACTGATTGCTGTCCTAAAATCTTTCATATTTTGCAATGTGTTTTGTTATTCTGGTGTCCAATTTACAGTATTTGGTGCTGAAGCTTTGATTAGGTCTGACAATGAAGCTGCCAGAGTTGCAAAGTGCGGAATAAACTGATGGTAATAACTGGCCAACCCCATACCTGCTTTTTTGTTGTACAAACTGGGGTTTTGTCTAGAGCTTCAGTTTTGTCTTGAAGGGGTTGTATCTTCCTATTCCCCACCAGATACCCCAAATACTTGGTGTGCTGCATACCAAAGTTGCATTTCTTGGGGTTTGACAGGAGCCCAACTTCTCTCAGTGCCTGCAGAACGGTTGCTAGGTGGGTTCAAGTATGACCTCCAGTCTTCACTAAAAATGACCACGTCATCTAAATAGGCTGCTGAGAATTGTCCACAATGTCGCAGCACCTGGTCCATTAGGTGCTGGAAAGTGGCTGGTGCCCCCTGGACTCCAAAGGGCATAGTTATAAACTGAAAGAGTCCTAGTGGGATGGCAAAGGCCATCTTCTCTCGCAAGTCCTCTGTAAATGGTATTTGCCAATAGCCTTTAGTTAAGTCCAAAGTGATATATCATACTTTTCCAAGCCAGTCCAAGAGTTTGTCCACGCATGGCATGGGATATGCATCAAACAATGAGACTGCACTCACTGCTCTGAAGTCGACACAGAAACGGATGGTGCCATCAGGTTTCAGTACGAGGACCACTGGGGCTGCACCAAGGGCTTTGGGATTCTTCAATAACCCCCAAGACTAACATGGTCTGGACCTCCTGTTCTAGGGCCCCCAGAGCTTTTCTGGAACTTGATAGGTCCTGTGTTGGGGTTTAGCTGCTTGAGTTGTCCATATCTGATGTGTCACCAGATGAGTTCGCCCCGGTAGTGAGGAAAAGAGATCTTTGAAATGTTCTAGTAGGTTCCTGGCCTGCCATTGCAACCGTGGAGGTAGGCAGTCTATGATGGGTACATCAGCAGGGCCTGCTGGGTGTTGCACTTCTGGGCCTAAATCCTCTGGTACTTCTTGGGACATAATTTCTTCTTTGTTTGGGTTCCTGGGGCAGCTCTTTCTGTGCCCTGGCTGGGCCTTCAGAACCCTGAGTGGGCTAGCTCTCAGGATGAGGCCAGATAGGTTTGTTAGACCCAGTTGCAAGGAGAAAATCCTCGGTGTTCTGGACCACGGCAGCAAGCGAATCCAGATTGTGTCGCCATATCCAGGTTTGAATTGATGTTGGCAAAATCTCCAAATATTGCTCCAAAACTATGGAGTCTATGATCTCAGAGGCTGTGCAGGCCCTGGGGCATAGCCAACAGGTGGCCCAGTCCTTGAGGCATTGGGCCATCACTCAGGGACGAGCTCCAGCTGGAAAAGGTTCTTTACAGAACCGCCATCAATACATCTCAGGGCATACTCCAAGGTGATCTAGGATGGCAGGTTTCACTGTCCCGTAGTCGGCTGCAGTCCCCTCATCCAGGGCTCAGTAAGCTGTCTGGGCCTCCCCAGAGAGGAATGGTGCCAACAGGGCACCCAAAGTAGTTCTTTCCGAGCTGGCGGTTGTGGCTAAATGCTCAAAGGTGACCAAGTAAGCCTCTGGGTCATCGTGTGGCCCAAGCTTGGCCAATGGTATCCCAAGTCCTGAATTTACTGGATTAGCGGGGACTGGGCCCGACAGTTGCTGGAGCACTGCCTCCTGAAACTGGTGTTCCTGCTGTTGCCATTGCTGCTGGAGCTGAAGTACCTCCAGGAGTACTCTCTGCTATTGCAGGGCCGCTTCCTGTGCCTCTTGTTATGCTTCTAGCAGGGCCTTCTGTGTCTCTGCAGCGCTATGCTGCTGCTGGGCCAGCAGTTTCACCAACTCCTCCATTACCCCTTGTATGCAGGGATGGCTCTTAGACACCCCTTCCTGCTACCAATGTAAAGGGTTCCACCCTTCGGGCGTGTGCCCCTTGGTGGCTGAGGGGAGTCTTATAGTCTCTACTCTGTCTGTGGGTGAGGCAGCGTCCAACAAGTAGCCAGAGATCAGGCCTCTTCTTTTAACCCCTCCACTCCCGGGTGTGGTTTGCAGAGGGAAAAAGCACAGGTGCCCTGGTGGCCATTCTATCTATAGCAATCACTGCTTACATGCGAGATGGCTTCCAGGCAGTCTGGACGCTCTCTTTCGAAAAAGCGCATCGCTTTTTCATTGCACTTTTGCAGTGTGGATGCTCTCTTTTGCAAGATCTCTTCTGAAAAAAGCTTCTTGCGCAAGAAGCCTGTAGTCTAGATGTAGCCCCAGTTGAGGCCTCGTGAGTGTCAAGTAGTGCAGGACAACTATTTCCTGTATATTACATACAACAGTCTTGTTAATACACTCAGGAGTGATATTAGCCTTCTTCACATAATTGGTTAATGTTCAATGTGTGATCCATTATTATTCCAAGATCCTTTTTCTGCATTACTTTGGCTTAGCCAATTATTCACCATTTTGTATGAGTACATTTTTTTAAATTCCTAAGTGTAGTACTTTGCACTTGCCTTTGTGGAATTTCAGCTTGTTGATTTCAGACCACCTCTCCAATGAATTAACATCATTTTGAATTATAGACCTGTCCTCCAAAAGTTCTATCAATCCCTGCTAGTTTGGCATCATCTGTGAATTTTATAAGCATACTTTTCACACTCCTTCTCCCTAACAGCTTTTTGTCTATTTATATACCTGGATTCATTGCTTTGCAGGGGAAAATCAATAACTTGCTTTTATCTGTAAGAAATGCCACACATGGAACTGCTTAAAACATGGCAGCTAAGCCAACTCCTGTGATAAATGATTCTTTCAAAAATGTCTGTTTCAGACATTTCATGCTCAAAACTGATAATTACCATTACTACTTGTTTCTTATAGCTCATTTTTAAGAGCATTATAACATATAGTAAGAGGGAAATGGGAGATGAGAACCCTGACTGAAAGAGTTAAAAACTTCTGACAGGCCAGGGAATATTTCAGGCATCTCTTTTTGAATAAATCTAGCACAGTAATATGCATTCTGTATTTCAAGAACACACTATATATTTTAATAGCTCACAATGGTTCAAATTCTGAATATAACAGCAAAAGTAAAAGCATCAGGTTTTGTGTACATATGTATCTATTATATTCTGTAGTTAGTGTATTGTATACTGTAGAAGCTACATTGGAAAATCACAAGTCACTTAAAATGTCACAGACTGGAGTATGTCTGAATTGTTCTGTCAGTGTGGAGAATGAATTCAAATAATAAGTGCCATTACTGTAGCATGAAACTATTAGTTAAAGTTCACAGTGCTTGGCTCGATCATTTAGACCTTTATTAGGAAAAAAAATTAAATTTGAAATGTTTGAATGTTCTTCTATTCTTCCTTAATTTGAGCAAAGGCTCGAGGTTTAACCAAAAGTATTTGTAAATAAATTCCACTGTTGTACTCATAGTCCAAACTCCACTGAACTGAGAGCACAGCTGCTCATGCAAGGTGCTCACGAGTAGTATGAGAACACTAAGCTTGACTCAAGGTGACTGACAAGTTGTTCTTCTTACGCTTACTTCTTTTTAATGATCTGCACCTGAACTCCACTGTGTTGTGTGACACTTATTAGCAATCTACTGGTCTGAGACAACTGTTGTTTATCCATAACTCAGCTGTGATAACATTAACAGGAGATGATGTGCAGCAGCATCCTGTGCCAGTTGAAGGTCAGGGGGAGAGCAAAGGAAGTATCAGGCATTTGTCTGTCAGGGCGGGCACTGCAGACTCAGTTTCACTGGGAGCGACAGGCTGAATGATCTCACACCATTAATATCAATGGGACATAAGTGCAAGCTACCTGCATTAGTTCTTCGGTTCCAGGAGTAGAAACATGGAGCTATTAGCACATCTCATTCACATCCTAGATAAGAATGTTGAAATAGTTCCACATGGCAGATGAACAAAAAAAGTCATTAGGCTTATGCTTGTCCACATGCACTCAGCTGGCTGACAGAAAGTGCTCCTGCTATTTTAAATCAAGACTGAGAGACTCAAGGCTACTGATTTACTGAATTTCACTCAACTCTGAAACATATTTTTTTTATTTTTCTCAAGAGGAGCTGCTTCAATGCAGCTAAGTCTCATTGAGTAAAACAGTTGCTTTCATTTTCAGCCATGCACAGTCTAATAATAATATTGTGTGGAAGAGAATGATCATATTCTTTTTAATTAGAAATTCTCTGGGAGCCTATGATAGAATATGAGCTTTCAGATACAGTGTGATTTTAAATAAGCATCTGTCTCTTTCTCTCTCTCTGTGTTTTATATACATACAGATACATACACTTGCATATTTGTCTGCATATTATAGATAGATGGATATGTCTGTGTGTGTATTAAAGAAAGGGAATAGTTTTTCTGACTCCTTATTGAAATTCACAGAGTGCTGTTCTGCAGGCATTGTGTGCTTGCGTAAGTGATAACTGACTTCTCCCTTTTGTTTCCTTTCTTTCCTGTGTATTATGCCTTGTTTTTTTCTAGTAACATTTTTTCCTTTTGCAAATCATGCAAACACTTGGGCCCCTGCTGGGCTGGTGCAGCCACCAGCAACTTCACAGCAAAACCCTTCCAATCCCCGGTAAAGCGCATACAATGATGCCGCTGTGCAGACAGGAAGAAACTTGAAAGGGCTGAGCCCCTTCAGCTCCTTTAGACACCACGGGGGAGTTGTGAGGATCAGGAGAGCAAATTTGACTAAATTTTCTCTGAGGGTCTGTCTAGACGACATTGTTTTTTCGAAAAAAACTGCCCTTTTTTCCAAAAAACTTCACCTGCATCCACGCTGCAATCGCGTTCTTTCAAAATTTAATCAAAAGAATGCAGGGTTTTTTTCGACAGTGGTAAACCTTAAATTACGAGGAAAAATGCCTTTTTCAAAAGAGTTCTTTTGGAAAAAGGCGTGTGTGGATGCAGAACAGGGACATTTTTTGAAAGAAGAGGCAATAGAATAAAGCACAGGTTGCCCCGGTGGCCATTCTGTGAATAGCAATCAGGGTTTTCTTTTGAGAGCACATCTATGCAGTCTGGACACTCTCTTTCAAAAAAGTAGATTGCTTTTTTGATCTGCTTTTGAGGTGTGGATGCTCTCTTTCGAAAGAAGCTTACGGTCTAGATGTACCCTGAATGACAAACTGTCTTCATCCAAAGTGAAAACAGATCACTAGATGTCCCTGCTTTAAGCTCATTTAAACAGCCATTAAAGAGTGCTTGTATAACTCTCCTCTGCATCTAGTTGTTGTAGGGACCTGATCCATACTCCAATGCAGTCAGCAGAAAGACACCTAGGGGTGTGTCTAGACTACAGGGATTTTTCGAGAAAAGTGGCCTTTTTTCGAAAAATCTTTACCTGCGTCTAGACTGCCGCCGCGTTCTGTCGACAGTAAATTGAAAGAATGCAGCGGTTTTGTCGATGGCGGTAAACCTCGTTTTACGAGGAATAACGCTATTTTCGACAGAGATCTGTCGAAAAAAGGTATGTGTGGACGCGGGCAAGGTTTTTTCGCGAAAATAAAGGCCTCCAGGAAAAAGCCCTGGTGGACATTCCTTGCCAGACCTCTTACCTCTATTGTTTCTGCCTGTAGTCATCTTTTAAAGGCACAGGCACCCAGGAGAAGCATTGTGGCAGCAAGCCAGCTCCAAGCAGGACCCTGACTGCTTGGCTCTTCCTGGTAGGCCCAATACAGCCATGTCACAGGCACAACCCCTCCAAGACCCCCCTGGCCCTTCCAGGGACACATCCCCGCACCAAGCCAGGGGCACCAAACATCAGGCACCATCATGGTCTGGCCCCAAAATCAAAACCCTCTTGGAGCTCTGGTCTGAGGAGGAGTCTCTGCAGGCCCTGCAGTCCATGAGGAGAAATTAGGACATTTATGCCTGAATGGCTGATGGCCTGGCTAAAAAAGGCCACCAGCTCTGCACACTAGACCAAGTGAGACCAAAGGTCAAGGAGCTGCGGCAAGGGTATGTTAGGGCCCGTGAGCGCAGCTCCCACGCTGGGGAAGCAGCACACTACTGTGCATATTATGAGGACCTGGACCGGATCCTGGGGTCAGGGGAACCCCTGTCTCCAGAGAAAGTAGTGGAGTCTGGGATGGAGACACCTGTGCAGCAGCGGCTGCAGCTCCAGGATGACATCCCTGAGGACCAGCAGCTCCAAGACAAGGAGAAGGAGGACACCAGGAGCATGGTGACCCTCACCCAGGAGCCAGACGCCCAGATGCAGGAAGCCTCCCAGACAACTTCAGACACCGGGGAGAGAACATCAGGTGAGTGCTGTGAGGGTCCAACACACCCAAGTCAGAGGAGGCGGAAGCAAAGTGGATGGTGTGGTACTGTGACGTGTCATGCTGATCACAGCCTGGGGGGGGCCCACACATGGCCGACCGCAGGGAGGACCGTCCTACCCCTTCACCCGCATGGGTGAGAGGCACCACCTGCTCCTGCAGACAGTGATGCCAGGTGCAGGCATGGGTTGGGGACCCTGGGATTGCCATGCAGCTTCAGGCCTCTCAGCAACCTGTGGGAACCCCAACTGTGACCTGACACTTGTCTGTGCTGCTTGGCCATGGTGTGTGTGGGGGGGCGGGGCAGGATGGTGGCCTGCACACCTTTTGGGCTCCAGTGAGGCCGTGGCTGCTGGCCAGGACACACCGTGCCTTGCTGAGACCACATGAGCATCCCCTGTCACTAGGACAGGCACTGATTGCAGAGAAGGAGGGCATGCCCTCTCAGGGAAAGTGTGAGCATGCATGACTGATGACTTTTCCCTCTTGTCCTCCACAGCTGGACCAGCTGTCCAGGAGAGGCGCACCACAACTGTCCCACCATCCAGACGGCTGCATGGAACCCACTGGCACTGGCACACATACCTGGACCCGACGCGCCAGCACATCTCAGTCCTGCAAGGGATGCAGGACACATTTATGCAGAGGATGCAGGCAGAGGCAGAGTGACGCAGTCGCTTGCTGGATGAGTTTGTCCAGCAGCACACTGCAATTTGCGCTGCTATCTGGGAGGCCATGGCTTTCCCCAGTCCTGTGCCTGTTCCTGCTTCTCCTGCTCAGCCTGCCCCCGCCTCACCTCTGCCTCCCGCCTCACCCCTGCCATCCCAGACCCCGGTGCAGCCCCACCTCTTGCCCAGCCCCCTATTGACCCAGGCTGCATACATGGTCGTCTCCGAGCAGGCCCCCGTATCCGAGTGGCAGGACCTATTCATCCAGGTGGCACCCTCAGCCCTGAGCCTCCCTCCCCCCTTCCAGGTTTACATCCCCCTTTCCACCATGAGACTGAGTGAGGGAAGCACTTTAATTTGTTAACGAAAAGTTTATTTTTCATTACAAAAGAGTTATACTGTTTGTTACATACAACTGTGCAATAAACTGAAAGCATTTTGTAAACCACATCTATCTCTCTTCTCTGTGTATGTGTACAAAGTGGGGCAGAGATGGGTTTTGGGGGGAAGGCACTGGGGGCATGGAGCAAACCCACATTTGGAAGGCCCTGGGGAAAGTCATCGGGCTCCTTGGGAGAATATCTTCCTCAGGGCCTCCCGAATTCCCAATCCCGACTGGCGGCTTGGTGGATGGCAGCTGTCCAGGGCTGCTCAATCAGCTCCCCTCCACATCAGCTCATGTCCCCCACCCTGGGAGGAAGGCCTCCCCTTTTTCTCTCCACCAGGTTGTGCAGCACACAACAGGGAGCAACCACCTCAGGGATGTTGCGTTCCCCCATGTCCAGGCAAGTGAGCAGGCATCTAAACCTGCCCTTCAGACACCTGAAGGTGCATTCTACCTGCAGGTGAGCCCAGTTCAGGTGGGAGTTAAACAGTTCCCTGCTCACATCCAGGTGTCCAGTGAATGGCTTCATGAGCCAGGGCGTAAGGGGGTACGTCACGTCGGCCATGATGCACATAGGCATCTGCACATCCCCGACTGCAAAGTTGTGCTCCAGAAAGAATGTCCCAGCCTGCAGCCTGTGGTGCAGGTACGCGTTCCGGAAGATGCGGGCATCATGTGTCCGGCCCGACCACCCGACACAAATGTCAGTGAATTGTCCCCAGTGGTCAACCAGGGCCTGCAGCACCATGGAAAAATAGCCCTTTCTGTTAATGTACTGGGCTGCTCGATGGGGTGATGCGCGGATCGGGATGTGAGTCCCATCAAGTGCTCCACCGCAGTTCGGAAATCCTAGCCCCGCAAATCCAGCCATGATGGTATCCAGGTCTCTGAGGCAGACAGTCCTGTGAAGCAGCTCCCGAATTGATGGCCGTCACCATCTGCAGAAAGGGACAAATAGAAACATACATTAGAGGAGTTGCCTGAGCTGATGAGAGGTGATCCCCCACCCCTATCCTCCCAGACACCAAGAGCCCCCCTTCAGACAATCCCCCCTCCCGCACCATGGCAGGGTGAGGCCAGGAGGGCTTCTACCACTCCCACTCCATCCCCCATTCCCTCTGCCTGGTCCTGACCATCCCCATTGTCCCCCCCCCCCATGGACTGTCCCCAGAGAGTGACTTACCTCCATCAAGACAGCCCCAACAGTAGACCTCCCCACGCCAAACTGGTGTCCCACCAAGCGGTAGCTGTAGGGGGTGGCCAGCTTCCAGAAGGCAATAGCGACCAGCATCTCCAGGAGGATGGTGGGCCACAAGTGTGTGTCCTGGCATTGTAGGGCAGGGGGCAAGCCAGGCACACAGCTCCTGGAACGTGGACTTCCCCATACGGAAGTTTCGGAGCCAAGCCTCGTCATCCCACTGCTCCCTAACAAGATGGTCCCACCAGTCTGAACTGGTGTCCAGCCTCCAAACTTGCCTCTCCAGGAATAAGTTCTGTGGCAAGAACAGTGGGGCTGCAGCCCAAGCGAGGGGCTCAAAGCTGGGTTCTGAATCCAGATCTGGCATGAACATCATGATGGTTTCATGAAGATGCAGCAGAACTTCAAGCATCACAGTGTGGGGCCATCGCCTGCCCATGGGCAGCTCCGGCTCCATGGCAAAAAAAACAATTAAAAGCACAAAAACCAATCATGAAAGTAACTGCTGTGGTGTCGCAGAAAGCAGGGCACTCAAAGCAAGCACTGCAGAAGCTTTGCTGTCCCTCTAGGAGGTAGGCAAGCCAGCTGCAGGAGCAGAGCAATGGCTGTTCAGGGGGGGTTCCTTTAAGCATGCGTCTTTGCAATGGGCATGCAACAGCACCAGGACGAAAATGCTGCCCCCCATAACCTGGCAGAAGCGGTTCCGGGTGCCTTTTTTTTTTCGAAAGAGCGTCCAGCAGTCTGGATGCTCTTTTTCCAAAAAGCGGATTGCTTTTTTGATCCATGTAATGCAATCTAGATGCTCTTTTTTCGAAAGAGACTTTTTCGAAAGATACTTTCGAAAAAGCCTCTTCAGAAAAAGGCGTGTAGTCTAGACATACTCCTAGTGACTTCAGTGAGTTTTGGTTCTGGCCCTACTTTTTGGTTATTTCCTGCTTTTATAAACAATACAGATTAAACATAATTTTAAGCAGTTCCATCTTAAAAAATACTAGTTGTTTCTGTAACTTTCTCTGAGCTGCTCTCATTGATGTAGAATATGCTGGCTTTGTAGAGTATGACATTATTTTGGGGGGGCTTGTTCTTCTTAAACAAAACATAAAATCATCATTTTGTTTTGGGAACACATTGGTATTTAAAACCAACTCCTAACATCTCACAAGGTGCAGTTGTACTCATAAGTATAGTAATGGGCAATAAATAAGAAAGATTAAGAACACTATAGCCAGGTTGTAGTTGTGAAACAACAAAAAGGCTGCTACATTATTTCTAAACAAACAAAAAAGCATAATTGGAAAAATCATTTTTATGTTCTCTTCCATTAGATAGGACCACTGAGTGAAACATTCACTGATGAATTACTCCTCTAATCTGCGGAGGAAAAACAGCTACTGGCAAATTAAAGAGACTTGGAACAGAGCCATGAGAACTAAATGGCTAAAAATGAAAACAGGCAAACATTTGAAGAGTATTCTACAGAACACAGATCTTCCAACACCTCCCCCTTTTCCATGGTTAATTCATTGTCATGGAAACTGAATTTATCAAAATGTTCTCCTTCACTCCTAGTGACCCAGTGAGTCGACTTACAGAGCTGGTGAAAGGTAATTCAGGCTGAAGCAATTTTTACAAATGATACGTAGCAGTTCATAAATTGGTGAATTTTGAATGGTGCCATTGTGCCTCCCTAACAGTTTTCCACAGTCTCAAAAGACTCTTTTAATCTGCAAACCAGAGGGGTCTGAAACCCCTCACTAACAAGTTAGCAAAGAAAGCGTGTATAGATTTTGCTCCCCTTTTCTCCCCCTTAATTTGTGTTTCTTCTCACTCTGTTAGAATTTATATTTAAAATCCAGTTATTTGTGTTTTTATTTACTTCATGTATTCTCCACAGCATTTTCTTTTGCTGATCTCTAGCCCAAGGATACAAAAATCCTTCAGCTCTTCATCACAATCATCTCTCCCTATCTCTTGTTAAAGGTAGGTGTTGACTATCATGTGTGACGCACAATGACTACTTTATGCAGCCACCTTTGCCAGATTTGAATTAACCATGGAAGTCTGGGTGCCTTCATCCAGAAGGTGGGTTTGGGTGTGGTTTTTTAAGAAATAATGCTATATTATTATTATTATTATTATTACTATTATACTTTTATTTTTATTTTATTGATTCTAAACCTTCCATGTAACTGCCACATTCAGTCAAGGTTGATTTTTACTTTATTTTATGTTAGCAATTAGTGACTTGTTGTCATGGAAACCACACTTCACACGATTCTGGAACTTAAACAGCTGAATGTGATCATGCAACAGCCTTCCTTCTTTTAGCCTCAGTAGTTAGTCTTTCTTTGTGTCATCTTGATTACAGATTCACATAAAATATCTATAAACATGCAAAATAATAGCAGAGGGCTACATCAATTAAAATTAAGTATTCAATAATTTATTCTTTAATTAAAGCTCTTTCCTTTTCCTATTCCTGTGACCTTTCAAGTGTTAAAGCAGACATAAGAGCTAATCATTTGGTAAGAAGTATCTCTTCTAATTAAGAGTTTTCAAGACAATAAGGAAGAAAAATAAAAACTAGGATTTCAAATTCTTCCTTGGCTTTTTCGTGTTTAATATAGAGGAAAATGGGATTTCACTGATAAATCTTTTCTAGATTAAATATCTGCAGTGAAGGTTATAATCTTTGTGTGTGTGTGTGTGTGTGTGTGTGTGTGTGTTTCTCTGTGTGTGTGCAGGGAAGAGTGAGAATGCTACTACTAATCCTTGCTTGCTGTCAGATGAGATGAATCAGGATGCAAAAGTCAAAGGAGGTGACAGTGTGTGAGGATTGTGTGCATGTTTGCATATGTGGCACCCTGTAAATACATTGGAAATCAAATTTCACCTTAATTTCACTATAGATTCTGCATTTAAAAAAAGAAAATACATGGAAGGAGTGGTGGATTGTGTTTGTTGACTTCTGAATGATCCCAGAACCCATTAAAAATACCACAGTATAAAATATACTCTAACAGCTTGTCTATATGGGAAACTTTTTCCACTGTACCTATTTAATGATATGGGTATAGTTAGACTGTTATAATTATACTGGTATAAATACCCCATTTGGACACTTTTGTATTGGAATAAGAGTGTCCAGATAAGGAGTTATACTGTTATAACTATGTCTGTTTAAATTCACACCTTTATGCTATTACAACTTTGGGACAAACTGCTTATATCCACATTGAGAGAAACAGTGAGTGAATGAGAGCTTTCATTTTTCTTCAGACATGCTTCAATCCTGTTTCAAGTTACCTATATATATATGTTTTTGTATCTGTGGGTCTAATCCTAAACATCTAGGCCAGTCCTTCAAGGTGCTCAGAACCTCCTGGAAGCTGTATGTTCCCTGAACTCCCAACTGTCAGAGGTTATTCAGCAGTTTTCAGGATTATGGCCATAAAAAACAGCCCCCATGTGAACATGTAAATTATATTTGGGGTGTGTCTTGTACCCTCACTGTAAAACTGATGTACTAGAAATGAACATAATTACCAAACATGACATACCTGTTAGAGTTTTTTGTTAATATTGGTGAATCCTAATACAGTATGCCAATTTTTCCCTTCTCCATGCTTTCATGCTAACTCAACTCCTCTGAAATCAATGCAGTCATATTGACATCAACCCATTTAAAATCAATGGGATTGCATTACTCTTTCAAAGTTGAAGCTGTAATTGAGATCAGAATTTGGCCCACTGTGCTACATAGGGATACACTTAGTTTTGTTGTCTCAGACATATGTAAAATATGATGCTTCATAGTAATGCCTCTGTGATATTGATTTTTTAAAATCTCTTTTCCAACTATCACACTTCTATCATTTTAGGTAACTGTTCTTGATTCCAGTTTCTTTGAAATAATTTTCAGAACAACATGACCATGTGGCAGTATTTCCTCATGACCTTTTGGAACACTAGGTTCTGCAAGGGTGGCATGTAAATAAAGCCTTTAGATTTGCAAATATATTATCAATCATAATAGTAGCTACATTGTGCTCACAATTCAATAGAATCTTCCTTGCATCTTCTAGTGTAATACATGTATTTTAGAGGTCAAAATATATTAACACCTCTTATTCATTGTGCTTTTCTAATTTAATTGTTTTAGTGAACTTATCAAATTTTATCTTTGAGTTCATTAAAAACATGCTGGGTGAAGAAGATCAATTTACTAATTTAAGTTTATAAAGGAACAAAGCATTTGCCCTTGAATTTATATCATGGTTATTGTGCAGTGGCTTGGAGCAAAATACAGCAGAGTGCTATTTTTCAATATACAAAATTCAGAAAACAAAAGTCATTTGAAAATCAGATGGAAATGAAATTCGAAATAAAAGAGGCTATTAAACCTAGTGATTTTCTTCAAAGTGTGTGGGGTTTTTAAATTTAACTCTTGTAATCTGTTTAACATTTTTGTACTAGGAAAGACAATAGGATATGACAGGTTCTTTGACAGTTTGCTAACATAAATTAACCTCATTTATGGTTAGAGTGGCTGTGTGTGAACATCTACTTTTGGTGTGCTTTGTAAAATATCTCTGAATTGTTGTCGGTACTGGAAGGTTTGCTTCTTAAAGCTTAGATGTTGAATAGTGTCACTTATGCTATGCTGTATTGAATGATTCACTTACATGAATGATCAGTAATTATGACAATGCGGAAAAATAAGAAAGAAAGAATACACCTTTTTCCAGGTCAAAGTCTTAATTTTCCACTGTTACTCTTTTACAATCCCATTGATTTCTGTAGGACTGCGCTAGTGTAACCAGAGAGAAACATTTGGCCCTCGATCAATGTTTAATTCATAAAGAAACCATTTATTCCAACTTCAGTGGGAAAAATTTGGCAAAGCAAATTATTCCTTAACAGATTGGTGTTAATCAGGATAACCGTGAGAAACGTTTTTTGTCTACATCTAAAGGTGATTATTGTTCTGAATTCAGTTTTTTTAAGAGGTGTGGTACACGGCAGAAAGAATTGGATGAAGATGTTGAAAAATGTGTCAAATAAAATAAACAAATGCCAGTGAACTTTCTGGGTTGGATATTTACAAATGGAAGAATCTTGACAAACTCTTTTTTTCATATCTGAGGCTACGACTAGACTGCATGCCTTTTTCGACAGAGGCTTTTTTGACAGATGCTGTCAACAAAGCCTCTGTCGAAAAAGAGTGTCTAGACTACAATCACCATTGTCGAAAAAGCAAGCTGCTTTTTCAAAAGAGAGTCTAGACGCTCTCTTTCGAAAAAGCACAGTTTCCATGCAATAGCGCCTTTTTTCAAAAGAGTACTTTCGAAAAAAGGTGTTATTCCTCGTAAAATGAGGTTTACCGCTGTCGACAAAACTGCCACGTTCTGTCAACTTACTGTCAACAGAACGCGGTGGTAGTGTAGACGCAGGAATAGTTTTGTTGACAAAAGCCAACTTTTCTTGAAAAAACCCTGTAGTCTAGACACACCCTGAGAGAATAAGTTACATTTTCCTTCTCCTGTTAAGGGACACTACTGTATCATGTATCTGTTATAAGGTCTAAGGCCTTGGCCAACAATGGTCAAGACTTTGCTAATATAGAGCAAAGTGAAGCTGGGAGCAAGAGGCAGGCTCTGCTAACAGAATCTGGCATGAACAGGGTTAATGGTATAACACACTAAATGGTGCTAAGCACAGGTTGGAAATACATTCCAGAGGGGTCATAACAGAGCACCTTGTAAAAAAAAACTTGGTACCAACACACTCCCCATAAATAACAGGCATACCAACGTAGGTTCAGGACAGGGTCTAAACTGACAGCATGATAGATAGTGATTGAACCCCCATGTAAAAGGTAATGGGGGGTATCTAGGTAATATCAGAGTGATAACCTGATACATCATGAGTGTAACTTGTTTGTACTGATGTGTAAAAATGTTCCCCAATGGAGTTTTTTTTTTCTGGGGGGCAATGAAGGATTCTGTAGTTAACTAAGCTGGTCTATTGTTAGGGGGTACATATGCGTAGTGGTTTAGTAGAGTCTACTGACAACTATTACTGTATTTCATCTGACAATAAACTTGGGTTGGGTCCTTCGATCTTATTTGATTTTGTGGTCTTTGGGGCTCTTTTGGAGTCTACTGTATCAGCCATTTGTGTAGAGCTAATACATTATATAGAGGGGGCACACACACAGCCAAATGTACATCATCATTGTACAGAGCAAGATACCTATCAGGAATTGTCACTACACCTGTGACTTCTGACAAGGCTAGGATGCTGTGAAGGCCAAGACTAGAGCAGGATTCAAAAGAGAACAGATGGAGGATAGGTCCTTCAATGACTATTAGTTGAGATGGGTAGGGATGATGTCTTTAGCATCTGTATGGGCAGGGATCAATCACCTGATGATTATCTGTTCTGTTCATTCCCTGTGGGGCACCTGACATTGGCCATTGTCCGAAGAGAAGATACTGGGCTACATGGACCTTTCAACTGACTGAGTTTGGCTGTTCTTATGTTATTATATTCATATGTTACTGAGCTAAGCAGCATATGAAAGATCAAAAGGTCAGTGGCTAACCCTGATGAACTGCATGTGGCTGGCAAATCGGAGGTTCTCCACTTCTGCTCTAAAATATGCTTAAGGAATATTTCCAGTACAGTTAACATTACATTAGTTGCACTAGTTTTCTTCGGTCCTACTGGAGGTCTCAGAGGGAGCCTTAAAAAGCTCTAAAAATAGCCTAAAAGAGTTTTTCTATATCCTAAAATGTCATAACATTAACATCTAATATCTTGGGTCCTTCCTAGATTAGAAAATGGGAAACTGCAGTTTTTCAGTGGTATAAAGCCCACATTTCTAGCTTTATAGGGCTGCAAGGAATTAACTTAAAAAAGTTACAATGGCGTGCAGCTGTGGTCAAGTCATCTCAAAACAGATATTGAAAAAGTTCAGAAAAGGGCAACAAAAATTATTAGGAATTTAGAACGGCTTCCATATGAGGAGAGAGAAATAAAACTGCAACTTTTCATCTTAGAAAAAGGGCAATAAGGGGCTATATGATACAGGACTATAAAATCGTGACGGGTGTGAAAAAATTAGATAAGGAAAAATTATTTACTTGCTCCCATAACACAAGGACTAGGGGCACCAAGTGAAATTAATAGGTAATTTAAAACAAACAAACGGAAGCATTGCTTTACATCAGTGGTTCCCAAACTTTTCGGCATCACGCCCCCTTTTTGATTTTTGAGAAACTCTCCCGGCCCCCTCCCCCCCCCCGCCTCCATAGCAGCAAAACATGTTGAGCAAAAAAAAAAGGAACTGACCCGGGCCAAAAAACAAAATAGCAGCTTAGGTGGGGATTAATGGGGGGAGAGGGGCTGGGTCGCCTCACACCCCCCCTGGAATTTCTTCACGCCCCCCAATTTGGAAACCCATGCTTTACACAATGCACAGTCAACCTGTTGAACTTCTTGCCAGAGGATGTTGTGAAGACCAACTTTAACAAGATTCAAAAAAGAACTAGAGAAATTCAGGGAAGTTACCGGTAGGTCCATCAATGGCTATTAACCCAGATGGGTAGGAATGTTGCCCATAGCCTCTGTTTGTCAGAACCTTGGTGACAGGGTAGGGAACACTTGATGATTACCTGTTCTATTCATTCCTTCTGGGGCATCTAGCATTGGCCACTGTCAGAGGACAGGATCCTGGACTAGCTGGACCTTTGGTCTAACCAGTATGGCTGTTCTTATGACATTTTCATATTTAGAAAAGTTGTCCTGAGTATTACCCAACCTGCACTTCAGGTAGATGTAATTTTTGGAAGAATTTCCATATTTGGAGGGAGAAGGAAGAACCTTTTTTTCTAAATGGGTTAATTTTAAAAAAGTGTACATTTTTGTGACTGCTCAGGAATTTGAAGTAGTTCAGGAAGAGATGGAGTAGACAGAGGTCAGGTGACATAGTTAAATCTCTATAGTAAATTACTTTATCCCAGGGCTCTGCAATTTATCTCATAGATATCTCCACACATGTGGAACATGTCTATACTATGTAGCTCTATCTGCAAGTAGAGTTTGAACACTCACTTTTGTACAAATTGTATATGAGCAGAGAAGGGCAATTTTAATTGCTGCCTATTAAATAAGCAGTTCAATTAGGGGGAAAATATAGATGTAGATTGTGCTGAGTTCTTTTTTGACCTGGTGTTCATCAGTGGTGATTGTCTGATCTTCGCTTTTTTGATGGTGAGACAGAAATTGTAATTAATTGTAGGTTTGGGAATGAATAAAAATTCACTAGCTCAGTTCGCTGTGGTACAGCAGTTAGTGAGTTGAATGATGGCTCACAATCACACTCCTTTATTTTTAGGCCTTTCTGTGGAGTGGCCAAATAATGGCAGAGTGTTTCCATTTGCTGGGTAACCATGGAGCAAAAGGAGGAAAAAATCTGTTATATCAAAGGGTACGTCTTCATGACAGAGGAAGATTGAAGCTGCCACTGTCAATCTTCCAGGATTCAAATTAGTGGTCTAGTTGAGATAGCTAATTTAAAGTGAGAGGGGCAATCTGGTCGATCCCTGTAATCCAACTTTCATGAGGAGTAAGGGAATTTGAAGGAAGAGTGTTCTCCCTTCGACTCTCTGCAGTATAAACAGCACCAAAACCAGAGTTAAGCTACTTTGACTTCAGCTATGCAATTAACGTAGCTGAAGTTGTGTATCTTAATTCGACTTTCCCCTGTAGTGTAGACATATCTTATGAATGCAACAGGATTCATGACAAGCAAGAAGGACATTCTTCTAACTTGCATTACCTTGTGTTAAGCTCAATTTGGAATAGTGAGGGATGTGTGTGGGAGACATCTCTTTGGAGCAACATTTCATAATCAACAATCCTATCATATATCATTCAGTTATTTGTTTATTTGTACTGAAAGCTGTTTACACATTTTGACCTGATTTAGAAGAATAATATTATTTGGTACTGTGTATGTCATAAAATAGTAGATTTGCGATAGTAGATTTGTTATTTTAGCTTAAAATCAAATATTTTCAAATGTTACAAGTGAATGAACACTTTATTGTGTGAACCCCCTAACTGGACCACCTTAAAAGGGCCTGAATTTCAGAAAAGTTGTGCTCAGAGAACTCTGAAAATAGGCCCATTAAAGTGTTGGGCACCCATTAATTGAGATAATCAGAATTGTTAGTTGTGTTTGAAAATCCAGGGCAAAAATATTAAGACTTTTACTGATCATTCTGCATTATGTTTGAAATCACCTTAAGTCAACTCTGCTGCATGCTCAGTTTTATCAGTGAAAAGTGATAAAACTGATATATAAACTTCTCAGGTTAATTTTTTCTCATTTCTTTCCAGGTCATGCAGTGATCCTGATATATTGTTAGTCATTATATTTATTCAACATAGGCTTTTTTCACCTTGAAAGCAGAAAGCCATTAAAATAGGTCTCTTTTATAATGAATTCATTTTTATATAAAAGAAATTGTTAATTATTTTTTGACATTTTGGAAATTTTGTCTTTTTAAAATTTAAAACTAGGAAAATTTGGAGGGAGGGGTATGTCTACGTTGCAGGTAGAACTATGCTTTCCAGCATGGGTAGTCTGACGTTATTTCTGCTCAAGTGCCAAAAATAGCAGCATAGTTGAGGATAGCCTAGGTCTCCTGGGAACATACTTGGGTGGCTAGCCTGAGCCACTCCTTGTGCTACCTTCAACTACGCAACTCTTTTTAGTGTTCTAGCTTGAGCAGAACTAGGATGTCTTGTCGACCCTCTCCCATAAACAACGAGAAGTCCTGTGGAACCTTATAGACTAGCAGATGCCACAGGACTTCTCGTTGTTTATGCAGATTCAAACTAATATGGCTACCCCTCTGATACTTGACCCTCTCCCAGAAGCCCAGCCCCAGCTGCAGTGTTGATGAGCCCTTTGAGAGGAAAATGCAAAGTTCATGTTTTGTGTGTAAAATCTAAATGCTGTTGAAAAATTGAAAAGAGGCACAAAGCTCTTGATTTCTGGGATTGTGGAAGTTTGGTTTACATTTTGTGTGCAGGTCTCTTACTTTCTGACAGGTACAGTGTGATGGAACGATAGGTAATAATGTTGGAGTTTTTATCCATCTACGGAATGTTTATTAGCTTATTTTAAAAGGTTACAAAATGTTTCAAATACGTGCCATAGTTTGAGGACACTAGACATACTATCACAAGTAGCCAGAGACTTGATAAGGCCTCTTGGCAACTCAGGTAGTCTTGTGTAAGGGTATGTCTACACGACAGAGTTTTCCGACAAAACCTGCATTATGTCTATACTGTAATCGTGTTCTTCCAAAAGAAAATTGAAAAAATAGTGGGGTTTTTCCGACAGCGGTACTACTCTTTTTATGAGAAAGAACACCTTTTCTGAAAGAGCTCTTTCAGAAAAAGGCATGTGTGGCCGGGGAGGAGGGTGTTTTTTTGAAAGAAGAGGCCTCCAGGAAATAACACAGGTGCCCTGGTGGACATGCCGTTCAAACTAATCAGGACTCTATAGTTCCTATCTGCTGGCTCCTCTTAAAGCTGTAGGCACCCTATACAAGCCTTATGGCAGGAAACCGGCTTGAGTACAGCACCTCACTGGGCGGCTCTCCCTGCCACAGACCTTGCTACTCATGGCCCAGCCTCAAGCCCCCCACTACTCTCCTGACCCTTGCAGGGAGCAGCCCCAGAGGTCCCAGGACCCACCCAGGGGGACCAAGAGACAGTCACCCTCTTGGTCTGGAGCAGAGATCCTGTTCCTCCTTGAGCTGTGGGGCGAGGAGGACACCTTGCAGGATCTCTGCTCGAAGAGGTGCAACGCTGACATCTATGAGTGAATGTCCAAGTCCTTGGCAGAGTGCAGTCACCCACCCTGGACCTTGGAACAGGTCCAGAGTAAGGTCAAGGAGCTTTGCCAGGAATATGTCCGAGACAGAGAGCGCAGCTCGTGCTCAGGGGCAGGACCCAACACCTGCTCCCTATTACCAGGAGCTCCACCAGATCCTGGGGGGTGGGGAAACATTTTCCCCACCCATCGTGGTGGACTCCGGCCTCCAGACCCGTCGTCACCCAGCTGGAGGTCACAGCAGAGGAGGAGCAAAAGGTTCAGAGTCAGCTGGAGGAGGAGATGCAGACCGTAACCCTGTTCCTAGAACCGATGCCTGTGAGCCAGGACATCTCCCAGGCCTCATCGAACACTGGGGAAGGATCATCAGGTGAGTGCTCTTAGTTTGTCATGCACACAGGGCAGGGGAGGCTGGTGCACAGCAGGTGGGGGATGAGTATCACTCAGGTTGTTCGGGCTGGACATCGTACTGCGGTCCGCAGTGTTAGTGTGTGGCACACAGATGCAGCAGGTAGTCCCTGACCAAGGGTGGGATCCAGATGCCAGGCTGAGGGGACGCCACTCATGTCCTGCCACGGGGTGGAGGGGCACTTGCCACAGCTGGAAGCAGGCTAGCCTCAAGGGCACAGGCATGACCCCAGACACACCGAGGAGTGCCACACACAGCACACGGGCATGCCTGCATGTACAAGTCACCATCTGCTCCCACAAGCAGCGCTGCCAGGTGCAGGTGTGCGTGCGGACACCAGGGAGGGCCAGGCTGCTCCTGGTTCCTCTGATGCTCATGAGGGGATACCCATGAGGGGGATCCTGGACACTTCCCTTGCCTGCTTGTCCATGGGCCGGGGGGATGGGGTGGGGGGGAGGGCCGGTTGGAAAGCAGGCAGCACGGTCCCCTGGACACCTCGGGGCGGGGCGGGGGGGGGCCTCTGTGAGGCATGGCCCACTGTGTAAGCCACATATGGCCTTGCTCCCGGGACATCCCCATCCTCTACCCCAAGGACTGTTGGTCGCTGCCCACAGAGGAGGGCACAGCCTCAGGGACAGTGTCTGCAGGGATGACTGACCATCTCTCCTTCTTTGTGTTCTCCACAGCTGGACCAGCTGGGACTGAGGGTGAGCCACACTACCAGAGCCAGCCACCAGAGCCCAGGGGACCCTAAGCTGCACCAGGGTCCAGGAAGACCTGCAGCAGACCCTGGTGCAGAAGGTCCGCGAGGACTCCGAATTGCGGAACCATGCTTGGGACAAGCACGTGCAGTGGGGTGATAACATGTGTGCTGTCATGTCGCGCTCCTGGCTTCCACTCTCCTGGCCCCCCTACTATGCCCATTCCCCCTCCGCCTGCCCTCCATGAGATGCCCAGTGCAGTTTGGGAACCCCAGGGCGGCAAATCCGGCCACGATTGGGTCCAGGTCTCCCAAGCGGATGACCCTCCACAGCAGGATCGAGTTGATGGCCCTCACCACCTGCAGAAGGAGACAAACACAAAAAATAGAGAACAAGAGAGGGAGTGCCTGAGCCCTTGGGAGGTGGCTGCCCCCCTCTACTCCCATCCCTCCCCTCAAACACTCCAGGAGCCACCCCCTATGAGGCCGCTCCCCCCATGAGCTGACCCTCCAAGGCAGGAAGGCACAACCCTCCAGGGATGGGCTTTCCCCCACCCCACTCCATCCCCCACTGCTCCCAACCGCCCTTTCCTGAGGGTCCCCCTTTTTGAGGATTCCCCCCGACTGCAGGGACTGCAGTCCCAGAGTGCCTTACCTCTGTGAGGAGGGCCCCGATGGTGCACTTTCCCACACCAAACTGGTTGCCCACCGACTGGTAGCTTTTGGGGATGATGAGCTTCCAGAGGGTGATTGCGACCCGCTTCTGCAGGGGAATGGCGAGCCGCAGGTGGGAGTTGCATCTCTGGAGGGCGGGGACGAGCCAGGCACACAGCTCCAAAAAGGTGGCCTTCTTCATGTGGAAGTTTTGGAGCCACTGCTGGTCATCCCACCGCTCCATGACCAGCTGGTCCCATCAGTCCGAACTGGTATCCAGCCTTCAGAAATGCCTCTCCACAGTGGGTTGTGATTACCAGAGTGTAGCTCTTGCACCCAGGGAGATGGTCCCTAGAATGAGCTCAGGGTTGAGCTCAGTCAGAACTGGGAAGGCAGCTGGCACAAAGTGCTGCAAAAACTGCAGCATGGCCTTGTGGGGCCATTGCATGCCCAGGGGCAGCTCCAGCTCCATGGCACCAAGAGAAAAGCTGAGGTGCCAAAAAAGCTGGGCAACCAGAGCAGGCACTGTGAGAGCTTTGCTGTCCCTTGAAGAGATAGGCAAGCACTCAGCAGAAGCAGAGAAATGGCTGTCCAGAGGGTCCCTTTAAGCACATGTCTCTGCAAGACTCTGGCACCAGCACTCGGAAGCAACTGGTGACCTGAAGCCCTGCCTGGAGTGGTTCCAGGTGGCCTTTTATGCGAGAGAGTCAATCTGGACGTTCTCTTTCAAAAAGGCGCATAGCTTTTTCAATGGACACTCTTTTTCGGAAAAAGTTTTTTCAGAAGATCTCTTCCGATAAAAGCTTCTTCTGAAAGAAGCCTGCTGTCTAGACATAGCCTAACTGTGCAAAATGAGTGAGAAGATGATTGCAACACCTCAGTAATTGACTGGGGAGCTTGCAATTAGGAGTGGAGTAAGAAGGATTTCAGAGTGTGTAGAAGGGTTGGATAGGGTACCAATCCCTGTGAAAGCACAAAGGATTGGTTCATCTCAAGTTATTGAGGCACAATGGAGAAGTCACCCAAATGGTTCTATTTCTCTTTTGTACTTGTTTTCCTTTACTTTGTTTTCACTGTTTTCCCACTTGCTTCTTCCTAATTGTGGTCCCAAGAGGGTCTCTCTCTGGATATTATCAGCTTCCCCTCCATCTTCCCCACCTGAGATGCACTCAGTTTCTTGGAAGCGGACCCTGGTACTCATTTCTGAATGAGCACAGCTAAACTCTCCTAAAGAAAGGGCTGTATGCAGTGATCCTGAGATAATGATAAATCTTACATTTCTAATATATAGCGCTATTCATGAAGAATCTTCATTGTTCTTTTTCTAACGATCTCAACAGCCCACACAGATTTGCAGCAGTACTGAGGTGTGCATGTATATAATTGGGCATGGCAGCGCCTTACTGATATTTCCTGTCCCTAGAAGATACAGTGTGTGTAGGATTGATTAAATGGTTTCTTGGAAGGGGTGCAGCTGCTGCAGGCTGGTTGTGTAGCGTGGCCTGCAACACAAAATAAAGGCAAATAAAATAAAACAGAGCACTCGATAGAGAAGGCAAAAAAAAAAAAAAAAAAAAAAAAAACCCCACCCCGAAACAAAAAAACAAAAACCAACCCCCCCAAACCCAAAAACCTGTTGGGTTCAGTCTTTTGTCATAGCTGGGCTTGAAGCAACAGTGCCTATAAGAAGCTCTGAGTGGGTCCTAGGATTAAATGGTGCAATTTGAGGCATACAAAGCACTGTTCTGGCTTTCATTACATATCTGCAGGACCTAGTAGTACCAACAGCCACCAGGTGAGTAGGAAGTTTGGACCCTCCCGAGACAGGTTTAATTTTTTAAATTGTCCTTCAGACCTAGCTGCCTAATAGGACTTTGTGTTATACACATATGGCAGAGTCAAGCTCACTGCAGTGCACGAGCAACTCTGTGCACATGTGCCATATTTAAATAATCATCTGGTCACGTAAACACAAATACTAAATGATAGCTATAAATGAATCACTATGCAGAAGAGGAATATAGCTAACAGCAACTGTGTAGGCATATGTCCTTTCAGTAATATTTTAATTATAGGAGTTCTTGGCATTGGTAATGGGAAAAAACTTTTGGCTGTATGCTCAGGCCTCCTCTGGGTCTTGCAATCTCTGCTGTAGAGGAATGTTTGGGCTGTGGTTGTGGCAGCCAGCACAAGCCACTCCTATCTCCACCTTGTGAGAGCTATTATCAATTGAATGAATTGAAAGCATCCCTGCTGACTGTTCTACAGGCCATCAAGGCTACTGCTCTATTCTTTAGAAACCAAGCGGAGGAGAGCAGACTCACTTAACACTAACAGGGCTAGTCTCTTTTTTCCCTCCCACAGACTGTTTGGCTATTTTTTGTTTAAGTTGCTAAGATGTAACTTGCTGATATTTACTGTTTTAAATAGGTACAAAAATGAACACAAAAGGCTACAAAAATGAACACATTTACTGTTTTAAATAGGTACAAAAATGAACACAAAATCGGTGGACGTGGTCCTCTCCTATTACAATCTTTTCATCAGTAAAACTCCAACTTCCAGTGAGCTACTGCTGATTTATACTTCTGTAAGTGAGAAGAAAATCAAGCCCCATCTAAAGGACCTGACTTAGAGACAAATGCAAAGGATTTCAAAGATGCTATCCTCAGTTCCCCCTGCTGTGGCTAGGTGCTATACTTAAAACAGAACAGCATGGGATAGAATGTTAGAATGTTTGGCTACTACTGTAATACAGGATCAGCTAAGGATAACATCTAAGTAACTTTAAATTTTCATGCTTTCATTGGTTTGTAAGTCTCTATGTGAGATTTAAACAAACTCTGTATCTGCTAGTAAATAATGAAATCAGTAGATTACGGTGACAGTTCTTTTACATCCACCTTGTACTGCACTGTTACTATCAGCACAATCTTTATAGAACAATAAATGATAGGTTAGCCTGGAATAGCTACAACAAATTTTATTTTATTTTATTAGTAATATAATAATTTTATTTCCCAATGCAGTATGTTTCTCACACATTTTATATTCTGTGCTTTGTTTAATTCTGCCATTTCCCCTTCCTAATTAAAGCTCCATTAATTCACTTCACTACAGCAATAATCAGTGGCCGGGGAGGAGGATGGAAGGAGAGAGAGAGAGCTGTTGAAGTAAATGAAGCATTACCCATACTGCTGCACACACCCGTGTCTGTTCTTGTACTAGCATCGTATACCTGCTTCTGAGCATTACAAAGATAACTCATTTCCTGGTGCTTTCCAGGCTCAAGGGCAACAGTTACCTTCTCACCACAAAGAGAATAAGTACTGGCTGGTGTAATTTTGGAAATATGTAGCAATTACATGCTGCAGAAACTCAGATCCCAGCTCTCCTTAATGAAGAATGACAAAGACCTGGGTTCAAAGAAGGTGGCCCAGAGCTGCGAAGGTTCACTATTCTGTGCCATTAGTTTGCAGAGCCTCCACATGGATTAACTATCCTTTTCTTTTTCATCCCTTTTTTTCTAACTTGTTTTCATGATCTGATCAGCTCCAGTGTCTCATCTGTTCCTCTCATCTTTTCCTTTGCATGGTGTGATTACCAATGATCAAATTAGGCTCATTTGATTATTCCCTCTTATATATTACTTTCATTTTTGACTTACTATATTTTAAAATATAAGAATATTTATTTTTTCTTGACATGACATCCTCCATGACATCCTCTCTTACTCTATTTAAATGAATAGGATCATACTGTTCCCTTATTTTCCTACTTCGTTTAACTATACAGTCTTTGTAGCTTTCCATCCTCAGGTAATATCTCTCTGGTTTCTCTCTCTCTCTCTCTCTCTCTCTCTCTGTATATATATAAATATATATCTATGTCTCCCTGCAGAAATATGATTTTTAAAGCTAATTTCATTTTGATGTCCCAAAGACTACATCATAGCTATATGTACCTATACCCTGCTGTCGGAAACAATATGTGTTTGATTCCTCCATGTATGCAATAATTAGTCTCTCTTCTCTGGTCATATTTCACATGATCATATCATCTGCAATGGAAACAATCAGGTAAAGCTAGAACACATTGCTTAACGCTTTAATTTCCTTTTTTTTTTTCAGTTTAAAACCGGCTTTTGGCAATTTTTAAAAAGGGGGTGAAGGATTGGCTTGTTTGTTTATTTATTGGTTTTGGTTCATTTTTACAATTATTTTGTGAAGATAATTTTGGATGAAAATAAGCAAATAATGTCTCAAGAACAACCTAAGTGATACCTGAAGAGCTGACCTCCCTGCTTTGAATTAGAAATTGTTTGGAGTAATAGTTGTCTTTCAGAATTTTACCTGCTCAGTGTTGGTTTTGGATCAATAGTAATTATGGATGAGATTTTTCCAAAGCACCTAAGTGACTTAGGAGCACAAGTCCCATTTATTTTACATGACGTGTAAGCACTTAAATCCCTTTGTGACTCTAGTGCTAAGTTATTCTGGAGCACACCTGCTTCAGCATCCAAGTCCAACATTTAGATTCTCAAATCCTCTCAGTTGCCACCCAACTTTGTAGGTGCCTAAAGTCCCCATGCATCTATGTCTCTGTCAACAAAGTCTGGTAACTGACTACAAATCTGCTAGTGAAGAAGACAATTGATGCCTAGATCTCGACCAATCTCATTTATAAGACTCGGAGGGTCCCTCAAACTAATCTTTCCCCTGTACAGTCCATGAGCATTTTCAGAGATTAACTGATCAGTCCCCACACAAGATACACCTGCAGAAGGAATTGATAGTGGTGCCTCCCCTCATAGTCTTTAGTTCGGAGCCTTCACCCTGAATATGGGAGAGTTTGGGTTCAACCCCCCACTTGTCCTCATATAGAGCAGAGATTTGGACCTCTCTGGACCACCTTTTAGGTTAGTGCTGCAACTTGGAGCAATAGTTGTCTTTCTGAGGCTACGTCTACTCTGCAGGCTTTTGCTGGCAGAGAGTGTGCTAATGAAGTGCTCATTAGCATTTGTCATGCTGTCATTTGCATATTCTCTGCCGATGCTTTTTGCACAAGAGGTTTTTGCGTAAAAACAAGCCGTGTAGATGGGTCCATTTTTCACAAAAAAAACTATTTTGTGAAAGACCTGTATACCTCCTTTTTTGAGGCATAAGGGATCTTGTGCAAAAGGATTTTCTTGGGGTGGAAAACGGACCTGTCTACACTGCGCTGGAGCCTCGGGCAGAGAATATGCAAATGACAGTGTGACAACTGCTAATGACCATTAACATACTCTCTGTCAGCAAAAGCCTGCAGTGTAGACGTAGCCTGAATGCAACCTACTATGGGATATCCTTCCCCATAAAGTGCTCCTATTGGAACTGTTCAACTCAATAAATAATCATTGGAGCAAGGACTTGAATTTGGGTTCCTGATGCTCTAACGACTTGGCAATAGAATCATTCTCACTCTTTCCCAAAGATTATTTAATTACTTAAACAAAGTAGAATAACTCTAAAAGGAGAGCCATATATCCTAGGGTAACCTGTAGTCCACTGGGTCAAGTGCTGTTCAAGTTTTAAGGTAGAGTGGAGTAGATCTGGTGAACTCCCTATAACATGTATAGTTGAACATTATTGTTCCACATAATTGTCTGTCACCACATTACTTCACTGGGCTTTGAAGGAGTTCAGCACTTTGCAGGAGTTGCTGGCACCTTCCAGAATTGGGCCCTAAATCAATACAACTGAGTAGAATAACCAAAAAATCTTCTACTCCGATTGCTTGGCCAAAGTTTATTGTAAACAACAATAACAACATAAAGAAAATATATAATGTTGGGAAACTGCTGATGTCCACAAGAGATAGGGGAAAAAAGTGAAGAGAGAGAAAACAAGGTTGATCACTGACAAATCCTGTTCATGTGGCTCTTGTTAGCACTAAGCGAGTTGCTTTTGCAAAGCCAGTCAAAGGATGTTAAACCCTGGGGTAATATACTAATATTTTCACTGGTGGTAGCTTTGCTTTAATTTTGAGCACTTCATATCTCTTTATTCTCTATCCGTAATTGTGTTAGATTATAATAAGCTTCCAAAAACAATTTATAAAAATTGGGCTGATTTTGAATGCTGTTAAATAATACTAATTTGTTGCTCTCTCTTACACTCATGCTCTACCAGCATTTTAATGTTTGGAGAGCAAATAAGGAATTTCTAAACAGTCCCAGAGGGACACTGTGCTAATTCTTTGTGTGAGAAAAACCTCATAATTTGAGCATGCCTTAAGCACCACTAGTTTATGATAAGGTCTTTGTAAAAGTGCAATGGCTCTTTAACTGATGGCTCAGTTAAAATGCTATGAATATAATTGGCTAGGAAAGGAAAATTCTATTCTCTCATGGATTATATATAAGTGAATGTTTCTTCCTAGTCTCCCCACAAATGCATTTCAAAGGATAAGATCTTACAAAGATCTTATTGTTTGGGGTCACTATCTTTGAAGGTGTGAATACTGTTGGCATTAAGAGCTTTCCCTCTCTAAAAGAGTCCTCTCCTGAGAGGATGTATTACTTTAGAGAGAGAGAGAGAGAGAGAGAGAAATTCTGTTGGATGAACAAATCTCATCTTGGCATGCCTATTGCAAATCTTTAAAAATGCATGGAGTGGGTGTTACTAATACAAAAAGGATATTTTAGTAAATAACTCTTTCTATGCTGCTAAAGGCCAGCAATATGAAGAAAAGTGGCATCATTTCCAGATAACTAATAACTAACCATACAATCAAGATAAGAGTGATTTATGATCCTCTTGTGCAGTGACAAGGCACACAAGTGCACTGCTTTTATAATTCAGTGAAAGGCAGGGGCATTATCAGCTACTGGTATTATTAACAGGTGACATTAATCTATCACTGCATGGGAATGTACGTAGTTTAATATTCAATGGAGTGCTCTAATTGCAGTTGACTGTTTGGAACATGCACATCCATTATTCACAGATGCAAGATGTGGAATTGTATTGATTTCTTTTAACTATGCATAGAAGAGCAGTTAAAACATCTTATTGTTGATCTCTTTATATACATGTGTGAAGTAATCTGTTCAAAGGTGCAGCAACCACACAGAGACAGTGACAGGTGATGTGGATACAGCCATCTGTTGAACTATATACAGTAATTTCAGTTTTCCCCTCACTGAAAGTCTAATGAAACAGCTCTATGTTGTATTCCTCTGAATAAGGACCTGCACACATTCTGCATGCTAATGTGCACTTTGGGCTAAAATGTGCACTTCTGGGCAAAACTATTTTTTCCCCCGCAGGCAGGCATAGCTAAAATTTGAATGAGCACTGGTTTTAAAAGCTTCTCTTATGATAACATTTCTTCAAGAATCAAGGTACATATATGTAGAAAGACACTAAATATAATAGTGCATTTTGCTTTCACCACCAATCACCTCTGGGTAGTAAATTTCAGCTTTGTTGGCTCATCTAGACTACAGCTAAAGTGTCGAAAGGAGATATGCAAATTCCACGGGAATTTGCATATCTTCTTCCAATCTCACTTTAGAAAATAGAGCTTTCGAAAGTGAAAGTAATCAAGACGCGTTTTTTTTGGCAATCCACCCTTTTTCAAAAAGCCATGTAAACCTCATTTTTTGAGGAAAAGCGGCCTTTCGAAAAAGGGGGAGGGGTTGCCAAAAAACCCATGTCTTAATTATTTTCACTTTCAAAGCTCCGCTTTCGAAAGTGAGATCAGAAGAAGATATGCAAATTCCCGTGGAATTTGCATATCCCCTCTTTTGACACTTTAGCGTAGTCTAGATGAGCCCTCAGTGACAAGTCTGTTAGATGTTTTATAATGTCACCCTGAATATAGTTTAAACATTGTTGCAGACTGCTGTCTTTTCTTTTATATTTCCATCATCATATTTGTTAGTTACTTAACTAATCACATAGTTTGAACTGTCTACGTATGACGCTGTTTTCCTCAGATGATGTTGACTAACATTGCTATAGAAGAATGGTTATTTTGAATCTTAGTAAGGTTTAGGATTAGAAGTTCCAATTTGTAACAGCTCCTATAAATGTAAGTTGTCAGTATTCCCTGACTTTTCTGGGATTGTACCTTTGACTTTCAGTTTGTATGGTGTGTGGTAGCTGTCCTATATGGTGAAGTATACTTACAGTTGTCTTCCTGCTATTTTAAAGTACAACTATCAATCTGGACAATACTTTTCTTTGTCATAATAATAGCTTTATTTCTTCTGTTCATGTTTTATTTGTAAGTACAGGTTACAAAGCTAAGTTCTCAGTTGCTGGGCTTGTATTTGACTAATGTCCCTTTAGTACTTGTAGTAGAAATGCTACATCTCTTATTAGCAAATTCCCAAGATTCAGTTAGATTAAGCAGAGTTCTTTATTATAATATTAACAATAATACTTAACTTTTAAATAGCACCTTTCATCTCTAGATGTAAAAGTGCTTTACAAGACAAGACTATTCCCATTTTACAGATAGAGAAACTGAGGCACAGAAAAGTAATGTGACTTGCTGAAGGTCACATGGTCAGCTGGTGACACAGCAAGTCCAGCACACACTGCATTTTAGTAGATTGTATGATGGTCACTAAAATTTAAGCAACCTTATCATTCGGAGAAGCTGAAGTGATTTTTCTCAAGCTCTGCTGTGTCTTAGCAAATATTTGAAATCTTGCCCTAAGTACTGCAGTCCACTGTCCATATTTTATGTCAGCCAACATATTGTAGATTGATATAGCTAATCTTGCCACTACTGCTCCTCTTGGTCCTTCTGGAAATCTCAATGAATGCAGAATAGTAATCAATTAAAAGTAAATAGGTTTCGCTGACAGTTTGAAAGGGTCTCTATGAAGGTAACAGAAATGGAACAAGGTAATAAATAATTTATAGCTGGAGAAAATTAATCAAGAACCCCCAGTTCCCACTGTCTCCACACACAGGTGCTCAATTACACTACTTCTTAGAAAGGCAAGAGACCAATAACCAAGTCTCTGTGACATAAATGCATTTTATTATTAGGGAAGAACGTATTCAAACATATAAATGCACTAAAGTAACCAATTCAAATTACAATGATATGTTTATTTGGTGGAGCACTTTTTATTCAGATATATCCCCCAAATCTTTACAAATTTAAATATACATACGTATATAGACTAAATGACAGGTAGCAGCAATAGTGTAGGACTTTTTATGGTGAATGGCTGAGATCATAAACCAATTCACAGGAGGAAAAGAGGAAGGAATTAGGAAGCCTAAATGGGGGAGAAAAGATTATATTTCAAGTAAAGTGTAAAGAAAGATGGAAAGTTGATGAGTTTAATTGCACATCATTAAAACTGATGGAAGTTATTCTATTGCTTTCAGCAGGAAGAGATCAAGAACTAAGAGAGTAACAAGGAGGTACAGGGAATGATGGAGGAGATGGCGTTTGTGAACAGAGGGAAAACTGTGTTAAGAGATAAGGAAAGTGCAAAGTTGGATGAAAGGAAAGATGTATATGAGATCCCTAGGGATATTTAAAAAACATGGCATGATCCACCACACTTCATTCCATTTTGATACAAGCCTAACTCCACTGAAGTTGGTTAACTGCAATCAGTGGAACTACATGATCTTAAAAATAGAGGAGTGTTGCTTCGGTGAATTAAGACCAAAGAACACCATTTTGAAATGTCCTCTGACACCAATGCAGAGCCAGTGGAGTTGGAGAAGGGAGAATATGTTGTTGTATTTCTGGGAGAGGGATGGGGGGAAGGGGTGACAGGAAGCAGAGGTGAACAAATGCTGGTTTCTCAAAGTCTAGGATTGCAATAGGCAAATTGCAATACTTTAGGTAAGAGGAGATGAAGGCATGGATTTAAATTATGTACATTAGTGAGACCAAACCTCTATTCTGAAGCTGACTTTTCCATCCTTCTATGTATAGTTGTGATGAGTTTACTAAGCACTTTAGTTGTACCACTTGACACGAATGGTGTTAAAACTGTTTGTGCTAATTCAGTGAGATGGTCACACAGCTCGTCCAGTGTAGGAACAAAGGGTGGCTGCTGTCATAATTTTATTGAGCCATCCATTTGGGTGATTCATGTTTGGATTTTTTAAAATTATCTGAGGTACCAGGGTACCTTGGCAGTAGCACCCTAGTATAAACAACAAAATGAATAGCCTTGCATTCAAAAATCCCTTCCTAACTTTCTTATGGCCACCTATGGGGTATTTCATGACCCTTCCTGAGCTCTGCTATGTGGGGGACTCTTCTGAATCCACACATGATCCAGTGAGCTATCGCAGCTGCTATCTTTCCACTTATTGCAATGCAGAACATATATTTTCTACTCTTTTCTTATATTGCTCAGCACCTAGATAGTGGCTGGCAGCTTATTAGTGAAGGATCCCATATCTTAACCTTGGGAAACTGTTACCCACTTAATGCCTTCATTTCATCTTCAACTGACCAGGATGATCTCAGGTCAAGGGATGCAACTTTGTCCTCTCTCTCTCTCTCTCTCTTTGCCACCTTATTAAGCTATCATTTATTCAAAACACTGTGTCTATTTTTCTTTTTCTTATCAAAACCCCACTAGTACGGATCAACATATTCTGTGTGGTATAAATGTCCAATTCAATTCAGGAATCTCACCCGTGGATTTTGTGGAGCTGTTTATAACCCTGATGATGAGTCTCATGGTCCTTAGTTGATTGTGAAGATAAAGGGTCTAATTCTTCATTGCCTTGCATCATGCATAGTCATTTACGTTGATGAAAAATGGGTGCACATTGCTACTACTAATCAGAGTATTTTTAAATCATGCCATTCTGATTGGGTAGCATTTTACAGCCATTTTGCACTCTGTTTGCATAGGAGTAAATGATTGCATGAAGTGCAAGTCAGTAAAAAATCACTCCAGCTTTCACTGGCTTTGTAATCAAGAATGGCCCAGTGCTTAGGGTACTAAAAAAAGACTTTAGAGACCTAGATTCAAGTTCTTACTCCACTACAAAAGTTTCTATGTAACCTTGGGCAAGCGCCTCTGTGCCTCACATTCACATTTGTTAAGTGACAGTAGTAATGCTCCATTCTCACATTAGAGATGGTGAAGTATTTTGGGATCTAAAAATATAAAAGCCAGGTGTTATTTGAACAGGCTTTCTGTTTCTTTCATTTATAGATAATGTTGGGTCTTAACCAATCATTTTCCCCAGAACATCCTTTTCTTTCTCAGTGTGTGTGTGTGTACTACGTCTATGAAATCACATGTGGTGGCTCTTTCTGCCTAAGTCATATCTCAAATCCTTCAGAAGATGCATTTACTTATATTGCATCAAGTCCAATTAATTCATATTTTTAAACATTAGGGGCTATGTCTACATTGGCACCCTTTTTCGGAAAAGGGATGCTAATGAGACACAGCGCAATGCAAATCATGGGATTTAAATATCCCCAGCGGTATTTTGTTACATAACTGCCGCTTTTTCGGCTCGGGGCTTTGCTGGAAAAAGCGCCAGTCTAGGCGGGGATCTTGCGGAAAATAAACCCTTTTCCGCAAGATCTCTTATTCCTACTTGCAAAAGGGTTTATTTTCCGCAAGATCCCCGTCTAGACTGGCGCTTTTTTCCGGCAAAGCCCTGAGCCGGAAAAAAGCGGCAGTTATGTAAATGCAAATACTGAGGATATTTAAATCCCAGCATTTAATGCGCTGTGTCTCATTAGCATCCCTTTTCCGAAAAAGGGTGCCAATGTAGACACAGCCTAGGTGTATGGTATGTTCAGCTTTTCAGAGAAAAGAAATATGAAATTAGGAAATAATTTTGCTCATACCATTAAGTTTCCATATATTGGTTTTGCACTGGAGACTAGGTTATTTAACAACTAGTCTGAATTATTCAATTGAGCAATTAAACATTTTTGCTCATTTCATTATATGACTAATATAAAAAAGCTTCTTTTATTTTACCTTTTTAGGATTAAATGTTTAGTGCCCAACTGCATGTGCAATTTTCAGTCTATATTTGCACAGATACAACATATGTTTTCCTGTGCAATTCCTATGACTACACATACAAACAGGTTTTGGATGTCAGTTGCGCAGATTGTTACATATGGATTTGTGATGGTTTCTAAGGGGTTAATAGAGCCCTATGGAGGCTGCACAGGAGGCAGCCATTTAGATTGGGGCTAAGAGGAACAGCTAATCAGAGCCTGTCAGTTTCATATAAGAGCTGCAGGGCAGATTAGGGTCAGTTACTCTATGGCAGTGGTCTCCAACCTTTTTAACCACCAGATCACTTTTTCAATTTAAGTGCAATGTAAGATCTACCTCAAACCCAAATGCCCTTGCCCCACTTCCTTCCTGCCCCTTCTTTGAGGCCCTGCCCCTCCTCCACCCCTTCTCCGAGGCCTCCCCCTGCTCACTCCATCTCCCTTCCTCCCCCATTCTCACTCACTTGCACCAGGCTGGGGTAGGAGGTTCGGATGCAGGCTGTAGTCTTGGGTCAAGGGGTTTGGAGTGTGGGAGGGGCTCTGGGCTTAGTCCAGGGTGGGGGATTGGTGACTAGTAGGGGTTTCAGGATGCAAACTTTGGGAAGGAGTTTGGGTTCAGGAGGATTCACATAAGGAGGTTGGGTGTAGGAGGAGATTCAGGGCAGGGACAAGGGTTCAGGAAACAGGCTCTGGCTGGGCACCGTTTAACTGAGACAGCTTCCAGCGTGGTGGAGCAATGGGGTTAAGGCAGGCTTACTCCTGCCCAGGCCCTGCACCACTTCTGAAAGCATCTGTCATGTACAGCAATGGCTCCATGGCCCCTCATCTACAGGCACTGAGCCCACAGCTTCTATTGGCCACAGTTCCCCACTACTGATCACTGGAAGCTGCAGGAGTGGTGTCTGCAGGCAAGGACGGCATGTGGAGACCCCCAGCTCTGCCTTTCTCAGGGGCTGCAGGGACATGCCAGCCACTTCCAGGAGCAACAGTTACCATGGGGATAATTGCTCCAGCCCCAACAGGTTAGGCATTTAGAACTCACTACTCAAAGAATTACATTTAAGCATAAGAGAGAAATGAAAATGATGAAATGCACAGACCAGTCAAAAACAAAAAACAACACAATCTGCACGCAGTAAAAGGAGTAACAACACCCCCCCACATATGTGTTGGATCAGGAGATGAGAGTGAAGGACAGTGTGTGTTTGTGACAGTGTTGTCTTCAAGTTGTCATTGTCAAGTCCAAGTCAAGTCTCAAGTCACTACAGTTCAAGTCTCAAGTCGAGTCTCGAGTCCCTAAAGTCACTTTCGAGTCAAGTCCCAAGTCGAGTCTCAAGTCTTAATTTAAAAAATGTCAAGTCACTTTTGTACAAGCCATCAATATCGGCATTTTAGGACAATTTTTTCTCCAAGTCGATTTAACAAAATTAGCAAGTCTCAAGTCGAGTCTCAAGTCGAGTCTCAAGTCACAAACAATCTACCCGAGTCAAGTCTCAAGTCGAGTCACCTAGGCAACTTAAGTCGGACTCGAGTTCAAGTCGTGGGACTTGAGTTAACAACTCTGGTTTGTGAGAATGACAGAGACACACACTGTGTGTGACTGACAGTGATTTGCATTGCCAAGCTCCCTCCATCCCCTTCTCTCTGTGTGGAGATAAGGTACAGGAGTGGGGGGAGGAGGGACACCCTGACACCAGCGCCCTCCTCGTCTCCCTTCCACACCCTGCACAGCAAGCAGAAGGCTCCCAGGAGGGCAGCTCCAAGGCAGAGAGCAGGAGCAGCAAGACAGTGGATGGAGGGGCAACTGAAGTGCCAGTGCTTGGTAGCTTCCTGGCCAAACCAGTCAGGATCACCTGTCAGAGGCTCCAGGATCTACCAGTAGTTCCCAATCTACTGACTGGTGACCACTGCTCTCTGGAGTTTAAAGAAGGATCACTAGGTCTGTATCTAGACTACACCTCTCTGTTGACAGAGAGATGTAGATTAGGCACGTCGAAATTGCTAATGAAGCAGGGATTTAAATATCCCACGCTCCGTTAGCATAAACATGGCTACCGCTTTTTTTCGCAATGGAGCTTTTTCGAAAAAAACCTGTCAGTTTAGACGCAGATCTGTCGAAAATAAACCCTTTTTCGACAGATCCTGTAAACCTCATTTTTGAGGAATATAGGATCTGTCGAAAAAGGGTTTATTTTCGACAGATCTGGGTCTAGACTGCCGTTTTTTTCGAAAAAGCTCTGTTTAAAAAAAAAGCGGTGGCCATGTTTATGCTAATGAAGCACAGGATATTTAAATCTCTGCTTCATTAGCAATTTTGACATGCTTGATTTGCATCCCTCTGTCTACAGAGGGATGCAGTCTAGACGTAGCCTAGGTTCCTGTCAGGCAGAAGGAAGCTAGCACCCTGAACAGAGCAGTGCTGCTAGTAGGGAGAATGGAGGTAGAGAGAGCTCCCTGCTGTCTGCTAGGATATGTGAGGTGAGACCCTGAGGCAGGAATGTAGAGGATGCTGGGACCACGGGGAAGTGGTTGGACAACTGGCAGCAGCATTTGGATAGTTAGACGGCAGCTTTCACCCCTAAAGGGGGAAGCACAGTATAACCATGGCTGAAGGGCACAGTGGTCCTTGGAGCAGAAGTGACAGTGGGCACCATGGGGAGAGTGTGTGCTGACCTGTTGAGCTAATCCTCAAGATGGCCAGCAGGCAGTGCCAGCATAATGGGTGGAGCCCCATTACAAGTCCTTTTCAAAACTCATCCTCAATTTTATGTTTTAATTGGCTTTTTCTCACTGATGACACAGTCCAGGCAGTGTGGGGAGAGGAACCTATCTCTGCCAATGATATGGAAATCCCTTTCCTGCAGTCAGATGACTTAGGCATCTAAGCTGTTTCTTGCAAGAACAACTTGAGTGTCTGCCTAACTCCACAGACATTGGGTATGTGGGAAGGCAAAGGCGCTGGCAGCAGACTTCCTAATAACTTTTAGCTCAGTGGTTAGGGCACTCACACAGGATGTGAGAGACCTCTGTTCAATTCCTTCCCGCTCCCTGATGAGGAGAAGGGATTTGAACAGGAGTTTCCAACCTCTCAGAGGAGAACTTCCATGGAATATTCTCATATGGGTCTCTTTCAGTCTCGGCCATCAAATCTATTCCACTTTAATTACATATTAATTGGGACAGAGCCAGAGTGAGAATGACCCTGTTGCCTAGTGGTTAGGATACTCCCTGTTCTCATTCAAAACCCTTCTTTTCAGGTTGTGGGGGGAATAAAATGGGCTTCCCATTTCCTGGGAGAGTGTTCTAACTAGTGGGATCCTGTCCCTACTAACTGTCCCTACCTCCTCCTCCTCCTTTTGCCGATCGGGAGTGAAGGTAGATCTGCTTGAAGCATGCCTGCTGGTTTTGGTTTATAGGCAAGATAGGTGGGCAATACTTTCCTTGAACTGGTTTGAAGATTGCTCTGGAAACTATTTGGATACCTAGAACAAGGCATAGTGTGCAATGCCCAGAAAAATAGGTGCCTAGGGAACTTTTACAGCAAAAATTCAAGCACAGCATCAAGTCAGGTTTGAATTGGTGCAGCTGGGCAGGGATTTTGTGGATCACAGGGGTGCCTAAATTTGTCACAGGCCTCTAAAGCTGGATTTTAGACATCTAAATCCCTTTGTGGATCTGTCCATAACCCTCAGATTTTAAAGCTATTTAGATATTGCTCTACTCTACATCAGAATGCCAAATACATTTAGGATAATAAATCTTATTTTCAAAGGGGGTTTAGGCACTTGGGAGTCTAAATCTCATTGACAATTTGTGAAATTTAGGCTCCTAAGGGTTTAAGTCCTTTTTTAGAATGAGAGTTTGTCTTTTAAATCAATTAGGCATTGCAGTGATAATTCAGCAATGCCTAAATATGTTTAAAATCTGGGCCTTATTAAACATAGACTGTCAGTGCCGAGGTCAGGGGTAGACTGAGGTCTTCTAATTCTTACTCCGTTACACTAATCCATTCAATCATGATGCCACATTCATTAATAAAGTGCTATTCATTATAACTTCAGGACCTTGTGAATTTTGTGAAACCTTCACAGTTTTGTGAAATGACTGAACAAAACACTTCCAAAGCAGACCTAATGCCACATTAGACACTAGATTAAAATCAAAACATTTGCAAAGTGCAAATTCCTGTGTTTGCAGGCTGAATCAGGTAATAATCAATGTGACTTGGTCTTGAAGTTGGTTTCTTTGTCATCTGTGAATGTAAAACTACATTTTTGTGCACATAAATGCCAGTGTTTGCTGGCCTATAGTGTACATATGGATTTTCTGTGCATATACACATTGTGCCTTGCTTTGATGATTTGGTTCACAACATTCAGTTTGTGTAATAGGAGTTATTAAATTAGAGATTGACTCATCTAATTTTATTTGCTGGAATACATGTCTTTGATCTGATTAAGAAAACAGTTTTGATTCTGAGACCTTTTCTGCTGCCTCTTCAACACTTTTAATCAGCTAATATATTTAATTGCATGATTTAAATGACATGAACCAACAATATATATCCATATTTATGTTTTTTCAATCACCAGTCTAGAATTAATCCAATCCATAGATTGTCCCTTTCTGTTAATACATTCTAGATTACCCATATTATCAAGGGTTTTTTTGGGCATGTTTTTAGAGGAATAAGGATTTGTTGCTTTGAGTAGGTAATTTCTGTATTCATTTTTTTGTATTCATCTAGATATCCTAATTTCTACCAACAAGTCCTCCGCTTGCTGTAGAAAATTCTATAGCATTTCTAGTAGAGCTGGGTAAAAGTTTGGGGGAAAACTGCCTACAAACATCTAAAAATTAGAGACTGAATTTTAATTTGCTATGTTAGCATTGCTTTTGTATTTGCATCTTATGAAAGTTTGTGGAAAATAGATCGCAGGCCCATAGCCATAATCTATTTTATGACAACTCGGACTTGTTTTGTGAGGAAGTAGCAAGGTGGCCATATATTTTAATTTGTGCAGGAGCATGGTATGTAGCATTACACAGAAGGGGAGGAAAGAAGAACAAACAGGGAGATATGGAGGAGAAAGGGTTCGGTGGAGGTCCCATTCATCACCTATGAGCCCATGTCACAGAAGTTCAGGCAACAAGACCCTTGCAATCTCTGGGAAAAGTGAATGAGTGAAAGTGCTTAGGCAAAAGTATGGGATGGGACTGGCTGTTTGTTCTCCTAGGGCATGTCTATACTGCAACGTTATTAATGTGAGCATCTACACAGCAAGCCTGTTATTTTGAAATAATTCCAAAATAACAAGCTTCTTATTCCACAGTTGGGGAATCCCATGGAGGCAAAGCCAGTGACGATGGAGTCCACGTTGCCCAGGATGATGACGACCCTGTGCAGCAGGATGGTGTTGATGGTCCTCACTACTTGTGAGAGGATACAAACAGAATCACTGGGTTGTCAGAGCCCTTGGGAGTTACGAGTCCAATCCCATTCCACAGCAGGAGCAACTCCAACTAACCGCATCCTCTGGCAGAGCTTTGTAAAGACGGGACTGCAAAACTTCTAGGGTCAGAAAGTCCACCCCACCCTTCCATAGGGAACCGCATTCCATTAGTTCACCACCGTCCTAGGACAATAGCATGAGAACACCAGACATGCATGAGCACAGCCCCAACTGTCAATCTCCCCATACCAAACTGGTTCCCAACAGAGCGGTAGCTGTCCAGCATGTCGAGCTTCCAAAGTGCAATGGCGACAGGCTTCTGAAGGGGGATAACGGATTGCATGTGGGTGTCACATTGGCTGAGGGCAGGAGTGAGCCACTCTCAGAACACCAGGAAGGTGTCCTTCTGCATGTGAAAGTTCTGGAGTCACTGCTGGTCATCCCACCGCTCCATGATAATCTGGTCCCACCAATCAGTACTGGTGTTCCGTTGCCAGAAGCAGTGGTGCACAGTGTCCATGGGAGGGTGAGGGGGACTGTTCTGCATGAGGTGCAGCAGGAGGCCTAAGAGATGGCAAGTGCTTTGCAGCAGGTCTGCCATCATGGCCGAAGTGCTGTGGTGTCTGCAAGGGCAACTGGAGCAGGCAGAGAGATGAGTTTGCTGTCCCTCGAGGAGGTAGGCAAAAGTTAAGAGCCAGAGACACTGCTGTAGAGGGTAGCCCCTTTAAGCATGAGCCTCAGATAGCTTCAGGCAGCAGCTACAGGAAGCGAGTGCAGTCTTCATGCCCTGCCCAAAATGCTTCCGGGGGGCTTTAAATGCGATTCAGCCTCCAATCAGTATAGATGCGCTATTTCGATATTGATCTGTGCTATTGCAATGGGGATTTGTGGTGTGGAGGTGCTATTTCCAAATAGTTATTTTGGAAGCTTTTATTCCAAAACAGCTTATTTCAAAATAAGCGCATAGTGTAGACATACCCCTAAAGGCCTCCAGAATGATTCGTCTGCCTGGAGATTCTGGCTGTAGATGAAAAGAGGGTCCCTAGATGAAGAAAAAGGCATTTGAAGGAGAAACTACTGGGGAAAGACAAGTCTATTTTAATTTGGTAAAGGTTATTCTCCCTCACACTGCTACTTGAGCCTCAGGAACCTCTTTTTTTAGCTGGTGGACCCCATCTCCTTCTGTCTGATAGCTCTACCACCGTAAGCATGAATCTGATCTTTATCAAATGTATTTTCTGGACATAAGTTGTTTGAGTGATTGAAAGTGAGGCCTAATCCTGAATACTTTCAGGAGTTGTCAAAATAATTCATAGCCATAGTAACTGAGCTATTAAAGTTCCTATTCCATCAGCAGGATCTGATCCAGTGATAATTCTGATATGTAATGTTGGGTGTAGAAAGTTCAACTTCACAGGGAATGCCAGTTTGGTGATAGGTCATGTATTCTCTTTTCTGTCTGGGTGCTGGAAAAGAGGAATTTCTAAAAAGATGGGTGGGAAGAATTTCCATTCCTCAAAATATTTGTTTATGTTAGCTACCTTTCTGTGAGCAAGAGCATTCTGCTGCAAGGTTCCTTCTCCAATCATCTACAATTGTATGCATTCACACTGTACTCATAAAAGCATCATAGGCTGATAGCTATGTTTTACAGGAAGACAGTGACAGAGGGCAAAAATTCTCAAAAGTGCCTTGTGATTGTGGTAACTCAGTTTTTGGTTGCTCAACACCCAAAAGAGCCCTGATTTTCCAAGGATGGGTGCAATTGGTTATACAGTTCTTTGTCCCCAGAGACAATCAGCCTGTGATGCAGTATGGAGCATAATAAATGTAGGAATTTCCTGCTCAGGCAGTTCTCTGATTACTACATAAAGCATGGCTCTTTGTCCTTACACTATAACAGGTGCTCAACAAATCAGGCTACTTTAAGGTGTCTCAATTTGGGCATCCAAAAGCAAGCTGCATCACTAGTCTAAACCATGATGATCAAGATATTATACGCACACTAGGGGCACGTCTAGACACCAGAGCTATAAATAGCTACCCCACGTCTTTTAAAAGCGCCTGTTATTTCAAAATAATGGGCACACTATTTTGGTATACCTGTAACCCGTGTTCTGTGAGGGTTAAGGGATGTATTGAAATAGCACATTATTTCAAAATTTGGCACTCTGTATATGTGGCAAATTTTGAAATAAGCTATTTCAAAATATAATCGAAATAAGATATGCAATTTACATAGCACACATTGCATATCTTATTTCAAGTTTCGAGTGTGTGTAGTTGCACCCTAAGGCTATGTCTGGACTATACCAAACTTCTAAAAGAGTTTCTGATCTCACTTTTGAAAGCTCTGCTTTCAGGACACGTTTTTTTCAACAACCCCCCCTTTTCAAAAAGCCACGTAAACCTCATTTTTTGAGGAAGAGCAGCTTTTTGAAAAAGGGGGGGGGGTTGCCGAAAAAAATGCATCCCGACTACTTTCACATTCGAAAGCTCCGCTTTCAAAAGTGAGATCAGAAGAAGATATTCAAATTCCTGCGGAATTTGCATATCCTCTTTCAGAACTTCAGCGTAGTCTAGACGAGCCCTAAGGGTGCATCTACACTGTAGGGCTTAACTCGAAATAAATTACGCAAATTGAGCTACACAACTTGCGTAGCTTATTTTGAAATTGAAATTGGGAGCATCTACACAGCATCATTTCAAAATAGAGCACTTTTTCACTGACTTCCCTTACTCCTCATACAATGAGGGTTGTAGGAGTTGGAGTAAGAAGTCCTCCAGCTCGACAGTACTTCGACACTTATTTCAAAATAACTGCCTGCTGTGTAGACGCTAGTTATTTTGAAATAATGTTGCTGTGTAGATGTACCCTAAGGGATATACATTGCAGTACTTTCTGTCTGCACCTTCCTCCTTCTCTTCACTTGTACAAGTTGTTTGCCACACAAACATCATTGTACAGAAGTGCTGATGCTGCTCTTATTTTTGGTAAGTGTTATATCAGATGAGACGTACAAGTTACATGGTTCTCTAGCAGCAGTAACTGCAGCAGTGGGATGATATTGCGAGTTTTCTCAGCTCCTCTTTCCCCCAGATCTCGCTCCTCTTCAGTGCAAACATAAATGTGGCCTGGACTACTCATAATGTACACAAATGTGCTACCCTTCTCACAGATTTCAGACATTCAAGGGAATAAATTTCCTATTCAAACTATCACATGCAGCACACACACATTCATCTTGCAATGAAAAAAAAAGACAATACAATAATCTTATTGAAATTGTGGAGCTGAATTAATCTTTCCTTCCTTGAAATCAGATATACTTCTCTGGGGAACTCATTATTTTTCAAGAGTCCCACCCTGAAAAGTAGCATTACAGTGGATCTCATCTTTTTTCTCTATTCTACCTCTCCGTCATCAGAGTGCAGTTTTGTCCCCCAAAGATATGATCAAAATGTTTGTAATGTTTGTTTTGAAAGAATAAAAGCAAACTCTTGAAGAAAGAACCAAGGATCTCAAGATAGCTTTTGCGTCTTGGAAAATGTTAGATACTGAAATGCTAGGAAATGGAATTTTAAAGGTTGGGTTTTTTTAATCAAGTAGGGCTGGGTAAAAAGCAAAATCTTAGACCTGAGCGTCCCAAATTTGTGTATGAGTGAGGGGTAGATTGCATCACAATATGCATACTAAACTAAGGGGTTCATAATCTGAGATCCAACTTTTGCAGGTGGCCATTAAACTATAATGGGACTGAAACAACTCCTAGATTGTAACTTGTTTAAATGTGGGGGATATCAAAATCAAGATGTGAATTTTTGCAGCTGGAGCCCATCTGTAGTTTGAAATTTCATTTATTAAAGGAATGTTTAGGGGCTGGTATTAAAATGCTTGACAAATATCACATGCACCCTGAAAGCAAATGCATTTCAAAATCCTTTGTGTTTGGGTAAAAATGTAACAGGTGGCACTCTAATGGGAGTTTGAACCTGCACAAATTTGCCACCTCTAACTTTTCCCCTGTTTGCAAAAACAAACTGACAGATTTGGCTGGCTTTTCTTGACACAGTTTTAAAGCTGCACAATGTTTCAAAGCCCATTAGTGCACACAGGCAATGGCAAGACTCATTTGGTTTTGAGATTTTTTTTCTTCTTCTTGTCACTGATGGTGCAGAACCTGCTCCTGTTCATCATTCCTTTTTAATCTGGCCCAGTGATGAAACAGACTACTGGGGCAAGCTTGGCAGTTGAAGGATCCAGATGCTAAACTCCAGGATTAATTTCTCAAGAAGTGTCACTTGGGATTCAGTTTCTTTTTCCTGGCTTTCCTAACAGGCTCCATTAACCCCAGCAATCCAAAAGGATCATTTTGTGTGTGTCGCATGGGGAGTTCAACTACTCTTTCAGGTAGGGCCTGCCAGATTGGCATTCTCAAAATGAAAGAATTTGTATTTAAGCACCCTTGTCTTGATTTTTCCCAGACTTGAGAGCTTAGTCATTGAAGACTTTTGTACTGGAGAATGACATTTTCCTTTGGCATCCAGAGCAGGATGCAACACAAGGAGGAAGTTAACTGTACAAGTGAGAACAGGCAAGGCAACAAGAGAAAAGAAATGGGCCAGTGATGCTGTCTCAAAACAGGATACATTGGACCTGATTCTGATCCTGAAGTTGTATAAATCATGAGTAACTTCACTAAAGTAGAGAGAGCTGTAAAATCAGTGCAGTTCAGATCATTGTTAGGTTTAGATTATCTGTATATTTGGTACTTGTGTACATTTGACCTCTTCCTAATGACATTTTTTTAAAGAAACATCTATCTTTTGTACTCATTTTTGAGCTGTTGTTACAGATCAGCTATAATAGTATGAAAGCTTGCATTCTTCAAGTAATACCCCCGTCCCCCGCCAAAAAATCAAGTTTACAACAGAGGCTACATCTACACTGCAATGCTATTTTGGGATACCAGAGCATCCTGAAATAGCTATCCCATGTCTTAACAGCAAGCCAGTTATTTCAGGCTCGCTATTCCAACATCCCTGTAAACCTCATTCCACAAGGAGTAAGGGATGTTTTGGAATAGTGGGTTATTTCAAAATGTGGCGCTGTGTAGAGAGTGCCAAATTACAAAATAAGCTATTTTGAAATTAGATCGAAATAAGACACGCAATTTGCATAGCTCAATTTGTGTATCTTATTTCGAACTACAGTGCAGTGTAGATGTAGCCTGAGTGTCTGCAAGTATTTTGGTGAAAAGGGTCCTAAATATGAAACTCCTTTCAAGTGACTTAGAATTCAGACATAGTAGCAGTAGTGTCAATGCATTACTCACTAGACACCCTAAAACAGTGTAAACGGAATATAGATACCCAGTGATATGGAAATAACCAGGGCTCGACAAATAATGTAATCTACTCGCTCGTGGCGAGTAGATTACAACCCAGAAGAGCCAGCGCAGAGTGATCTGTGCATGCACAGAACGATTTGTGCATGCGCAGAGCGCAGAAATGCGCGGCTGGCGAGCAGGGCTCGCCGCCGCTTGGCGAGCCCTGGAAATAACAGATATTTATTTTTATTTGTATTGAGCAATAGAGACACAAGACATACTATACAATGGTAGAGAGACATGACATATCGTAGCAATAAAGGTTTACATAGGTTTAAGGTAAAACAGATTATTGTATCCAAGAGTTATATGAGCAACATAGTCTATATCTAACAACTATATGTAGTGTGATGAACATTCACAGTTTTAAGTTTGAAACCAATTAACTTTATAATAGCTTAAGTAAACTGATCATGACGACCCATGTAATATCTCATTAACTATTGGTTAAAACAAGGGAGAAAAAAATAAATGGAAATAATACAATAAATCTTGTGTACATCCAGCATAGAGGGGAATTGCTTGCAAGTCTTTTTTAGCATCTTGGGCAATCTTCTAACGGGTCATTCAGGCCCATTGCACAATTACTATTTAAAAACACCAGGTATTATAACATTGTTCAGTAGGCTTTATGAAAGGTGGGTAAGATGAGGGTTAAAGATAGACTTTTAAATTCCAAAATTCACATTCCCACTTTAGAGACAGTAGGAGTCCATAAAACGTTCTATTTGTTTGAAAGATTCTACTGGTTCTAACATAAGTTTCCACTGTAAAGGTAGGGAATATCTCTGAAACAGAAGAATCTTTCAAACCAATATACAGTTTTTGTGATGCTGACAGACCTGCTCAGGCCAGAGCCATAGGCCAATTTACTTTTGTTTGAATATCAAAGAAGTTAAATGTGTTAGTATGTGTTCAGGACAATTTACTTGTATGTTAATAGAGATCAAAAGAAGTTAATTGTATTATTTTTGTCTATTTGTAGCCTGTTTACTATTACATTGCACTCACATTATGCATGACTGGTGCATGCATAATGCAGTAACCCTAAAGCAAGGTGTATGTTAATGTAGGAATGTCAGATGTCAGAAATTCATGAAAACTAATGAAATGCTACTTGTATTATTTTCACTTATCAAATCCTATTATAAAATAATGGCACAAATTTGCATTGTGTATATCCCTGTGACTAAATAACTCATTGAATTCAAATGAAGAAAAGTGCTAAATTTAAAACAATTGGCCATTGTAAGGGTATAGCCCTTTGCCAGATAGTCACTGAAAAGCTATAACTACTGTTCAGACTAACTGAACAAGAGGATGGAGATCCCCAGAGTTATTCTGGGTAGCCCTGAAAAGACTTTTGGGAAACTGACGGATTATTATATCTCTACCGTTATGGACATACAAACTTTGACTCATTTGTTAATGTATTTTATTAGCTCTTATTTCCTTTTCTTAGTTAATCATCTTAATGTTAGTTTCCTTTGGAATTGGCTACCAGTGTCATATATAGTATAAGATCTAGAGTGCCAACTGATAGGGAGTAAGTGACTGGTCTCTTGGCATTGGGAAAAACCTGATATAGGTTTTTATTCCTGATATAGGATTTTAGGTTGCAGTAACATTTATCACAAAGTCCAATTTGTCTGCATGCCAAGATAGACTGGATGTGTAAAGGGACTGTCTATGACACCATAGTGAAACAGATATAGTGATCCAGGAACTCCTATTTGTTTCTGCTTTGATGTAAGCCAATGATAGAATATACCATTAGTTTGTGTGTCTGCCATTGTTTTCTGACAGTCTGCCCTGAGACAGGCAATCACAGTTGTAAGCCGCTCTAGACAGTGTGACAGTTCTAAGTGCATTGCTGTATTGTAGAAGTAATGTGTAGGTTCAAATCTGGTTCTCATTGAGCAGGGAAATTGTATTCTTCACAAATAATATTTTGTGGGAAAGTTCACACTGAGAATCTACCCCTAATTGGTACAGAAGTTGAGAGAGGCTGGTATTTAAGAACACTTTGGTGCTTACAAAACAATGTTCATACATCCAGAATCTAAAAATGCCTCTGTGATTCACAGGGTGAATCTGTTCCATTCGTACTTCAGAAAGCAAGTACTCAAAGTTGATCAGGTTTTATATTATATAATATAAAACCTGATCAACTTTGAGTAAATGCTTAAAGTACATGCATATCTTTGTGCGTGTGTGTGTGTATGGAGTAATATAGTTCATGTATAGTTCTGTATACATTTATGTCTTACAAACCTATTCCAAAAAGTGGCATCTGAGTGCCACTTGGCAGCAGTCAGGGTAGCATGTGATGCCAACATCCTGAGCCTGTAGTCTACTGCTGGCGGCAGCTCAGCTCTGAAAGCTTTTTTAGTGAAAAATAATATATGCTCTGATCACCTTTGCAGATCCATGCTTAAGGTTGTAACTAGGGGCATGCATTTAAAGTGAACAGCTTGAATTCCAGAGGTAATTATGTCTGTTGAGGTCCTCAGAAGAGAACATGAATGCTGATAGACACAGATTTGAAAACCAGAAATTGAGGAATGTTCTTCAGTCTTGTAAGTCATCTCAGCTCATTGTTTAATTTAAAGTTAGAGAGAATCTCTATGAATGTCTATAAACAATCTGATGTTATGGTTTTTATTCATTTACATGGATACCAGTGATAGCCCTGGCTTGGCACATTGCTACTGCAAGAGGCTCTGTTCATCAATTTAATTTTTATAAAATTGTTCTATTAAAAAGCCAGCACTTGATTGATTAATCCATGGAAGCCTGTAAAAGCCATGGCAGCGTTCTTGAGAGACATAAATTACTACTTCCTCCTAACTAGTTAAATTGTTTTGAACTATAGAAAATAAATATTTTGCTGACAAATTGTGAACTTTTTTGATAAATGAACTGATGTTTATATTGTCATATCTGTGCCCATTCTTAAAATATCTGAATCTTAAAATGCTGTTGAATTACTTGGTTAGAGGAGTTTGAAACACAGTTGGAAAATAATGGCTCATTCAACAAATAAAGTGAATAAAATGAATAAAGTGGGCCAAATTGAGGCTATGTCTAGGCTACGGAGTTTTTCAGGGAGAGGTATCCCCTGAAAAACTCTGCCACATCCAGGAAATGTGTCTGCTCTTCCAACATTTTTTGCGGAAGAGCAGACGTGCTCTTTCGGAAGTCCTGTCTTCCTTATTTCTCAAGGAAGAAGGGCTCTTCTGAAAGAGGAGGTTTTTCCAAAATTTGGCCCAGCGTAGATGGGCCAAATTTCAGAAAAGCCTCTTCCAACAAAACTATTGGAAAAAAATACGCAAATTGCGGAGCACACTTTGTGTACCTTTTTCCGATAAAAAGCAGCAGTCTAGACATAGCTTGAGAGATGAAGTGTAAAATACACTGCCTTACATGCCAGTAGACTGGGCGTAAGTAGGGCTGAATTAGTAGAATGGATCAAAATTACAATACCGTACAAAATACCTCTGAATTTGAGCCTTTACATCTTTTTGAGATTTGTTTCCCTTTTTTCATTATTTGATTTTTTGTGCTTCCCTTTTCAAATTTTTACCACACGTTTTTGTTGTTTTAGGCTATAAAAGCAAACATGCTTCCCATATATTTTTGGGTGCATGTATAGTCCAGACATTGACAGCAACTGCCTAAGAAAGGAAGTGCAGGTAGAATTGTTTTTTAAAATTTCTTTCTTCCTAGAATCCAGACATTGAAAAAGATAGGCTAGAGTGTACACAGGGTGGGGTGAAAAGAATCAGAAAGCTTCTCTATAGTTTTTACGTGGAAGGATTGCCAGCAAAGAAGTTAATTATGAATTATTCCAAGAAAATGATTAAGCCTTTTGGCAGTCCCTTCATTTCCTGATTCTTATTCTGACTCTGTTAGATAATGTTTTTCACTTGGTGAGTTAACTGATATTAATTCCCAGTTGGATTTTTATTCTCTGTAGAAAGAGTTTTAAACTGGTCCTAGAAGTGAATCAGACATAACATTTAAAAATGTAGGCACATGGATTTGACCCAGGACCTCCTTAATGCCAACTGGCATAGAGCACAGGGTGTGCATAGGATTTTACAGGCAGCCTTTGGGTCAGATACATGCATACTAGTTCACTGAAAGATAGCATGTGGGATTTCGTCTGAGAGGCAGTAGCCAATTCATTGTCCTAATCATTACAATCACAGATCATATGTAAGGAGTTATGTATCTATACTAAAAATTATGTTTTTAAGGTCTTGGAGTTAAGGCAGGTCACCAGTAGGTGACATAGAAATATTCCTTTCAAGCAGGAGATAACAGGTATCATTCCATATGTCTGACCTTGTGTATATTGTGCATTGTGTGCCCCACAATGCATTCCTATTTGCATATATAGCCTTAGATAACATGAGATTCTAAAATCTGCAAGATGAAACTAAAAGACTTTAGACAAAGGTTGAGACCAGTATGTCTTAGGTGGCAAAGAAACACACTGGTGCTGTGTCTAGACTACAAAGAAATGTCGGAAAAAGATACACAATTTTTTTTCTGCTTTTCTTCCGAAAGAGGCTTTTCTGACATTTGGCCCGTCAGGCTATTCTGACACTGGGCCAAATGTCAGAAAAAAAGCCTCTTTCAGAACATCCCTTCTTCCTCATAGAACGAGGTTTACAGTGATGCCAAAAAAACGCATCTGCTTTTCTGAAATTTTTTTTTGGAAAAGCTGACACGTTCCTTGGATGTGGCAGAACTAATCTCCTTCCAATCTGCATTTGCCATGCAATGTTGCAGAGAACAGGGAACAATTCAGACAGATCTGAATTGTATTTAGCAATTGTCCGGGAATGGTGAACTTTAGCTACTTGGGGGCTGCAGGGCTCCGTGCCTGTGGATGCTCAGGTAAACAATCTTATGGCCCACCAGTGGCTTACCCTGATGAACCATGGTCCAGAGGTTCCCCACCTCACCAAAAAGAAAGGAAATCTTTTAGAGACACTACATTTTTATATGCATGCACATAGAGATGGCACCATAAAGGAATTTGTAACAGAAATTAAGTTGCCAGGCTCAGGTAGAATAGAAATAGAATCATTTATTATATAAAAGACAATGTGTTAAGATAGAGACTGTTCAGCAGAGAAGATTTAACTTTAGAAAAATCTCTCCAAATATGTAGGGCAACAGAAAGCATAAGCCAATGAGTTGAATTAATCAGAAACATTATCTATGTAATAAGTATTAAAGAATAGAGCCAGAATAGATCTAATCAGAAAGTGGAACCACTCACTATGAAAACCATTGCTAGGGGAAGGACTGGGTATGGATGGTTATGTGGAAGGTATGGATCACTGCATTGGCCCAAACAATGTGTTAGCATTTGGAAACTCTGTCATAAATGTGGAAAAAATAATCATTTTTCAAAATGCTGCAGATCCCAAATGCAGAAAAGTCAAGTGCTTCCAGTTAAAGACAATCTGAATGAGCAATTTTTCATACACATACTGATCAGAGGTATTGAATATTGCCGATGGCGGTGAATGGAACAATTATTCCACTGAAAGTGAGCACAAGCGCTCAGGTTAATATTCTGTCTGAACAAGAATATGAGAGACTGAAAATAATATCAAAACTGGGACCAACAAAAATAAAAGTAACTGGTTATTCCGGAGCACTTATTCCACTGAAACGAAGGTGCATTGCTAGCCTGAACCATAAAAACACAACATACGGGCTTCTGTTCATTGTAGTGCCAAAAGAGGTAACAACAATTGTAGACATGTCTGCATATAACTTATATGTTTGGTAAATTAATCTTCACTGCAGATGCACTTTCCATAGTCCCATGAAACCAGACAAGAGTTTACAGACAGAGATGCAAGCTTATATAGTTATGTAGTTATGATTGTAATGTCAATTCCCAATGCTAACAGGAAGCTGCTAACAACAAATGAAGAGACAAAATGAAGAAAGATGAATCACTGGGAATCCTTAAAGAAGTGATAATTAAAGGGTGGCCTGAAGAAATAAGCAGTTGTTATTCAAGTATAAGAGACTATTGGGATTTCAGACATGAACTTGTGGTGATTTTCAAGGGCAGTAAGGTAATTCCAACGAGCCTCCAAAAAGGGATGCTACATAATATCCATGAGTGTCATTTAGGAATTGAGAGGTACAAACAATGAGCATGAGAGATGCTATATTGGCTATGGATTAATCACAATATCACTAATGTGGTAGGAAACTGCTTTTCATGCTTGAAATACAAACCATGCCAACAAATACAGCAATTGAGACCTCATCCAGTTCCACAAAGGCCTGATGAAAAGGTAGTCATTGACTTAATTATCTGGCAATCAAAAGATTATTTAATAGTCACAAATTGTTATTCTCTGTATCCAGAAATGTTCACACTGCATAGTACTAATAGCGAGTCAGTGATAGATGGCATGAAAGGGAAACTTTTTTCACACATGGAATTCTAGATGAAGTCATTAGCGATAATGTGCCACAGTTTTCCAGTGCAGATTTTCAACAATTTGCCACAGATTGAAATTTTCATCACAAAACTTCAAGTCCAAATTACTCCCAATCAAAGGACATGTAGAAAGATCTATATAGAAAGTGAAGAACTATGAAGATCAATGAAGAAGACTTTTGACAGTGGGGGGTGATTTGTATAAAGCATTACTGTTTTTCCAAATTACATCTCTGGAAAATGGCTTTTCTCCAGCTCAGCTGTTAATGGAAGGAAGGATCAGATCTTAATTTACCAATCAGGTAAATCAGATCTTAATTTACTGATAACCTGTTGAAATCTCATAACAATAAAACCATATGGAGGAGGAAAGAAAATCAGAAGTAGAAGTAGAAACATTATTTTGACAAAAGGGCTTGTGATCCCATCTCTTAACCAAGGAGATAAAGTGTGCCTGAGAAATCACACTACTTATACTTGGGAACAAAGGGTACCATTAAAGAATAACTACATCCAAAGGCTTATGTAGTGTGGACAGACCAGAGGGACACATTTCAATGTAGTCAAAGGGATCTATGAGTAGTCCCAGAAAGTTCCAACATGTTGACAGTTGATCTGAACTCTAGCATTTCCCATCTGACTGATCCTTTATCATCAATGCACAAAGAAGAAACTGTCAAAGAATGAGAGAATAACTCAGGTTCTAATGAAAGGCTGATACTAAAAAGATCAGAGAAGGAGATTAAACATCCTGAAACACTCATAGAGACTCCTTAACCTGCCTGAAGAAGCTATTTGCAGAAACTGAGTGATAAAAACTCATTCCTGAGTGATATGCTGGTAACCTCTCCTGTCTAGGTAGTTGACACATTGGGTTTATGAAAAATGTATTAGCTGGATTGAGCATATATTCTTACTATATATTTTAGAAATGTTCATCTGTCTGTTCATCTATTTGTGCGTCTGTTTGTTCAAGAACTGCTCCTAAATGGCAAGAGCTAGGACCACCAGCTTATTCCTATCATAACTTAAAGCCATGTAAGGGTTTGGTTGTGTTAGGACAATGGGATGTGTGTGGAATGCAATTGTTTTGCATCAAACGGAAAGGGAGGGATGTCATAGCAGGGACAGTTATACTCAAGAATGACCACAGGGGGCAGCCACCTAAGCCTTTGCACCGCTCCACTGCACACTGGGCTGGCCCCGGGAAGAAGCCAGTGGACAGCCTATGCATCCCTATATAATGCATTAATAACTATCTAGTAACAAATTTATATGAGTTAATATGTTTTTCTTTCAGAGAGAAGAATTATAGATATATTTATGAAAGCTTGTAATTTGGAGATTCTCCCTCATCAGGGACTGTGTTGTGAGTGTGGGAATTTGAAGATGTGCCCTCCAGGCATGTGGTGGGGGGGGTGGTGGTGGGGGTGGAACCACCACTTGCAAGTATGCAGCAGGTCACTAGTTTGTTTTACTAAACTTTTATCTTTTCGTTTTTACTTTTTTGTTATTTAATGAAAATCAAGATTGTTACATATCTAGGCAAATCCATTTATCAAAGATATTTCTATGACTTCCATCACCAGAGGGCTTTAGCTACCTTCAATCATTTAATCACTGAGGATAGGGTTAGACAACATCTATGAGAAATAAACATTGTCATATCATAAGGCCTGGATAATTTGTATCCAAGAATCCTAGAAGACTTGACTGAGGTGGTCTCTATCCCACTGATATTCATTTTTAATATGGAATACTGGGGAAATTCCAGCACATGGGAACAGTGCTAATGTTGTTCCAGTATTCAAAAAGGTTAGGTATATAACCTGGATAACCATAGGTTAGTTAATTTGATATAAATACTGGCCAAAATAATGGATAAATTGATAAAGATCAAAATGATAGGAATATAATTAATGCCAGTTAATGTGGTTTTATGGAAAATCGATCTTGTCAAACAAACTTCATCCTTAAGATTACAGGTTTGATTGATAAAGGTAACAGCATAAGCGTAGCAGGCTTTTGTAAGGCAATTGACTTAGTACTACACAACATTCTGATTTTAAAAAAAAGCACTTTACAATATCAATAGAGAACACATTAAATGGATTAAGAACAGGCTCCGTGGCAGATCTCCAAAAACACCCTTTACGTTTGAAAATATTACTAGGGTATCTACATTCACTGATGTAACTTGAGCGATAGTTGATTGTAAACACCTTTCTTACTTTGACCCTTTGTCCCTTGTTTGGCTGTGATTAGAAAGGATCCTACCACAGGGCATATCTGTATCTCTTTTAGGGCCATTTACCAGAAAGGCTGTAAATAATTCAGCACTCCAAGTACCAAGGCTCAGTCAGTATTTGGGAGATGGCATAGCAGGGTGGCCATTTGCCTGTAAAAGAGGGGCTGGAGAGGAAGTAGAAAATACTCTAGAGTTGTTGTTCAAGAAGGATAATATTCAAATACAAAACTCTGACTATGGTAGTATCTAGGGATGTAAAAGGATAACCAGTTACTCAATAGCATTGGCCTAATTGGCGTGCTTACCAGGCAACTGGTTAACTGGAAGGCCAGGCCCATCCAGAGCAGCCCACCAAGCCCACAAACCCCAGGCCCCCCTTCCACCCCGGTCCATAGAATCATAAGCTTGGAAGAGACCTCAGGAGGTCATCAAGTCCAACCCCCTGCTAAAAGCAGGACCAATCCCAACTAAATCATCCCAGCCAGGGCTTTGTCAAACTGGGACCTAAAAACATCTAGGGATGGAGATTCCACCAACTCCCTAGGTAACTCATTCCAGTGCTTAACCACCCTCCTAGTGAAATAATTTTTCCTAATATCCAACCTAGACGTCTCCCACTGCAACTTGAGACCATTGTTCCTCATTCTGTCATCTGTTGCTATTGAGAACAGCTTTGCCTCATCCTCTTTGGAACCCCTCTTCAAGCAATTGAAGGTTGTTATCACTATTTTCTTCTGTAGACAAAATAAGCTCAAATCCCTCAGCCTCTCCTCAGAAGTCGTGTGCTCTAGACCCTAATAATATTTGTTGCCCTCTGCTGTACTCTCTCCAATGCATCTACATCCTTTCTGTGATGGGAGCTCCAGAATTGGACACAATACTCCAGATATGGCCTCAGCAGTGCTGAATAAAGGGGAATAATTACTTCCCTAGATCTGTAGGCAATGCTCCTATTAATGCGCCCCAATATGCTATTAGCCTTCATGGCTACAAGGGCACACTCTTGACTCATATCCAGTTTCTCATTCACTATAATCCTCAGGCAGGGGAATGGCCAGGTGATATGAGCCCTAGGTTGAGCAGTCCTGTCTAGCAGTTAAAGTATAACTCTGTGTCAGAAGTCCATTCCTTGATGCTACTAATAACTTACTACACTTCCATTATGAATGCTCTGGGAGACAGTAGAGGAAACCTGCCTGCCTATAGACCCCTGGAATTGACATGGCTACCCTGTGTCAGGAATGCCTGTAAATATACTTAGGAACCACCTCTCCCCTCTACGTGCAAGCTGTAGCCTGATAAATGATGACACAATTGATTTGTCATGCTTATAATGTTTATTATGAATAATTGAATAATCAGTCACAGGTTCTTTCCCAAAATAGGCAACACAGAATTCCTCTTTCTGAGACTGATGTGACTGGCTATAGAACAATACAGATTCAATTATAATCATACAAAGAAACCAAATAATTGCACTATGTATTATTATTAAACAGTATAAACCTCTCCAAATAAGCAGGCCATGCACCTAATATGGCCGGGTTAATAAATGCACTTCATACTTACGTTCTGAAAGAGAAGATGAATACAGGGATGAAGAATCATTGAATGGAGCACTTCAGAAGGCCACACATGCAGTTAACACCAATTCCAGAGTACAAGAGAACTCAAAGGGAATTGGTAGCAATGTCTTATATTACATGTTAAGTAGATGTCAGGGATGTATATCTTTATTTGCTCTGGTATCCCAGTTGCCATAAGATCAATTCCTGCCTCCATCTCATCTATGGCATTTTGCATAACTGTAATCATTAATATTAATACTTGGCACAAATTAATTCATTAACATTCCTATGTGTCAATATAGTTTAACTGCCTAGATATTGCCTAGCAACCCATTTGCAAAAATCCCCTCCTGCTCAAACTCCCACCTGGCAGCATTTTGTGATGTACCATACCCTTTCTGGTCACTTGTTTACCTCCTCAGAATGAGTGTTCAGAAGGATGGCCTCAGGCCTACACTATCTTAGCTTATATTCCAGCTTTTAGCACAACTACTCCCACAGGGCCTTACACTAATATAACAGGCAGTGTCTTTTAGCAAGTTTAATAATCACAATTACTCATGTTTGTTTATGTTCATCTACTTGCCCCCAGGCATGCTGAAAACTAAGCCAATCATAGCTGTCAATCAGATACTCCCGTGGCATTGTTAAACTTATAGCACCAACAAACACTGGGAGAGCAGGGGAATACAGGTCAGCTGAGCAAAGGGGCCAAGATTTAGCTCTCAACTTCTCTGTTTTTCAGGTTCCTGTCTGTAAAAGGGAGATAATATTTCTCTACTTCACTTTGGTGTGGTCAAGCTTAGTTCCTTAATGCTTGTAAAGTGCTTTGAGATCATCTGATGCAAAGCACTGTACATTTACACATTATTATTATTATAAGTACTTTGATTTCAAAATCAATTTTCCAAAACTAGTGGGTGCTTCTCATTGCTAATTAGACATCTACCAACATGTGAGAACACTCCCTCTTTATAATGCTTACACTTGTTGACTCCCTCAAACAGGGACATGATGAAGCTGGCATGCCCTAACTTACTATATATCTTAAAAATGTGCACGTCTCTCTGTCCTTCCACCTGTGAGTCTGGTTGTTCAAGAACTCCTCCTACATGATAAGACCTAGGACTGCCAACTTTGGAATGCAGCTTCTTCTTATCATAACTTAAAGGAAGGATAGGGTTTGGTTATGCCAGGATAATGGGATGTGCTTGGAAAGTGATTGTTATACTCATGCCTGACCACAGGGGGCAGCAAGCATAGGGGACAGGTATACTCACTAATACAGTGTTTCTTAAACTTTTTAAGACCGAGGAACATCAAACAATCAAACAATATTTATTTTTTATGAGGAACACCAAGGATTTTTTGTTGAGCAAAAAAGGGGGAAAGGGGAGAATTATTGAGGGGGAAAAAAGGGTCAGGGGAAAGTTATTCATGAAAAAAAAAAAAAAAGGTCACCTGCCCCTTTAAGGGTGGCCATTTTTAATTCTGTTGTTCTCCGTGGCACACCTCCAACTGCCTCGCAGCACACTGGTGTGCCGCGGAACACAGTTTAAGAAACGCTGCACTGATAACTACAGGGTGCAGCAGCAGCTGCACGGCAGCATGACCCCCCACCACCCCAGCCTGTCCAGGGCAGCAGCTGCCTGCTGCCACACAGCCCCTGCCACCTTGGGCTAGCCCTGGGGAGTGCCAGAGCATGGCCTGCACACCCCCTACTTTGGGCTGTGGGCAAAGCCAGCAGGCAGGCTGCATCGCCTCCCCTACCATGGGCGAGGCCGGCATGTGGAGTGTGAGGTCCTCCTCCTCTCGGGGAGAGGCTGGCAGGTGGCGATCCCCCACCACGACCACAGGGGAAGCCAGTGGGTAGGCCGTGGGCAGGGTTTATCGGGTCTTGGGTTGAAGCCTGGGGGTGGGGTGCAAGGTCCTCCTGCTACAGGGTGGCTCTGGGCTGAAGCCGGTGGGCAGTGCCCTAGATCGGCCCCAGGGAGAAGCCAGAGGGAGGAGTATTGACCCCTCCCACCCTGGGGAAAAGCTGGCATGCAGGATGCTTGGCCCCTGCTGGTCCCGAGGGGAGAAACTGGTGGCCATTCTCTCCTCTTCCTCTTCCTCACAACCCTCTGCCCTTACTCCTGTTCCCTTACCCTCTGCCCAGAGCCCCTCCTCAACCCCCAATCTTGACTCTTCTACTCCAGCCCCAGCCTCCTGCTCTGAGCCCACACATCCCCAACTCTGATTTCTGCACCCTTCCCCCCCCCTCCCCACCAGCCTCCTGCCCCAAAAGACCCAAGAAATGCCAAGTATATTTCTAGTACTGTATATTTGAATTTTAAGGACTACCACTGTCTGATTTTCTGGGCTGTGGTGATCTTCTGCACATGCACACAATAGACTTCTTCATTCTTATACAGATATGTACATAACAAGTCAAGCAAAAGATCCTTTGTCAGTCTCCTGTTATTTGATACCAGGTGCATCGAAACTCTTGTCCCCATCTGCCTGTTTCATCTTAGATATGAAAACATATTAACTGCGACAATCATATTAATTACACCTGATTGTTTAGGACATGAGTTACTGAATGTATCTCACAGTGCAGGTGACATGGTTTCCAATGCAATGAACTATAATAATCATGGCAAAAAAGACAATTTATTTATAATTTACTCTGAAAGAGCAAAATTTGTTTCTTAGAGAAAAGAGATATGTCTTTCAATCATTAAAGAAATTACAGTCACTTTTGTTGTAGTAATTTTTCTGTTATAATTTTGCTTAAGGAAGAAAAATGACTTGGCTGTAATTGGTTTCTTACTGTGTTTTATTCTTTTATGTGTACACCTGTCATATCATCTGCTTGTCTCTCAGATTTAAGTTTTCAGCACTGGCTGTACCTCAGAGTGGTATTTGTGACACACTATGGATTGTACTGAAAACTTTTGGAGCTCATTTAGACGATGGCATTTTATGAAAGAATAATGAAAATAATTTGCAGTTCCTTCAGCTGGGGAGGAAGGGGGGAGCAAATTTTAGATGAGAAGTGCACTCCTGCACCCCACTCATTGCCTGGTTACTTTTGCAGTTATCACATCTGCTTTGAGGTTAGTTAATGCTAATATTTTGGTTGCCAAAAACCTGGCAAAAGAAAGCGTTTGTGTTAAGAAGGGAAATTCCATTGCCATTGCAACACAAATACACTTGGAATATATGCCTATGACCTACTGAGTAGAACTGAACAATGAAAAATACTTCCCTATTTCAAATACTATATCAAAAGCTCTGTGTGAGTCACCTCTGTGACCTGCTTGAGCTACACTCACCAGGGAAGTAGGAAACTTGAGGTTGACTCGCTCCACCACACCATGTCTTTCACACTGCAGTGCTGCTGCCCAGAAACAAAGCTGGTCATAAACCGCTAGAGATGATGACAATCATTTGTTTTTCTGGACACGCAAAATTCACAACAAGCAACATATAATTGTTTAACTATTTTATCTTAGATAGCGGTTTCTTCTATAAAATATCAGAATTGGAGAATGACTATTGGCTGTCTCCCTATCATCAAGCATCATTGTGGCTTAACCTGTTTTGGGGGAATTTTGTCTGTTGTGGGCAACACGGAATTCAAAACTTATCTGATAAAACTATCCCATGTGTCTCAATTTCAAAAATAAAAGGTTTTCTGCACACTTCAAATTAAGTCATATAACTCAGCAGGGACTTCACATTTTCCTCAATTGATCTTTATTCTACTTCTCTCATTTTTCAGTTGAAATTCAGTTAGAACTGGGACATGTCGTCACTGTGTTTACAGTCATACGATTTTCTGCTGTTCTTCCAGAGATCTCTGATGACACATCTTCATCCTTTCATTTCTGGCTTACTTTGTCACATTATCAGAATTAGAATGTGTTTGTATGCCTTTCAGACCTGGAATGTGACAATGACCTTAAGGTCTATGAAGGGTAACAAGATGTGAGAAACAGGACTTGCTGTTCTACTTTCAGTCTTTGATTTATAGGTACAACTGTGAGAGTTTGGGACACAAACGACCTCACTTTTAAAATCCAAATATGTTTGCTGAGTCATCCTCAGTTGATAAGCTTAGCAACAATGTTTGTTTTAAATCATGGGAGAAAGGCAATGTAACTACAGGTCCTGAACTACACCCTGTGCAGCTTCATAGCAGCAATGGGTGTAAGTCACAGCAGAAATTGACCCTGAACTTATATCCAGTCTCTTCTCTGTTTTTTTTTAACTCTTTATTTTTCCTTTAAGTTATTACAGGTAAATTTGGTTCCCTTCATGACTGATTTACACAAATACATAGCACTGTACATCACCATAGAGTACTATAGATATGAATTAATCCAAATGAATCTTTGTGAATCAGGCAGGCAAGCGTTTGAGAGAGGAAACTGATTAAACGTGAATTTTCCCCTTTTCAGGGGAGTACCTTTGCCATTGGGCTGTAGAATCATTCTCACTTGTTCTTAAGCCCAATGCTTCTGCTGATGCTTCTTTCTCCTGTATACCACTTCTCTGGTGAAGGTTGCGGTGGCAGCATGGATAGCAGGGAGCACCAGACCTCCTTTTTCTCTGCAACAGGTTACAGCTCCTCTAGGGGGGATTCCCCAGTGTTCTCTGGCTAGCTGGGATATATAATCCCTCCAGCATACCTTGGATTGGCATCGGGGCCTCTACCCAGTGGGGCATTCCTGATATAGTTACAACAGAAGTCTCCCAGGGGGCATTCTTATCAGGTGCCCAAACTACCTCAACTGGCTCCTCTTGATCCAGAGAAATAGTGGCTCTATTCTGAGGTCTTCCTGTTTAGCTGAGCTCCTCACACTATCTCAGAGAGTAAGCCCACCACTCTGTGGAGAAACCGCTTGTATCAGTGATCTTGTCTGGGTGAATCTTACCAAAAGTTAATGAACATAGGAAAGGATGAGGCTGTAGAGTGACCTGTAGACAGAGTACTTTGTCTGAGAACTCAGCTTGCACTTCACCATCACAGATTGGTACAGTACCCATATCACTGCCACCACTGCACCAATCCACCATTTGATCTCATGCTCCCATTTGCCATCACTTTTGAACAAGACCCCTAGAAACTTGAACTCATCCACTAAAGGCAGCTTCTGCCCACTACCTGGAGGCAGCAATCCGCTTTCTTCCAGGAGAGGACCATGACCTCTGATTTGGAAGTGCTGATTCTCATCCCAGATGCTTCAAGCAGTGAAACGTCTGAATGTGCATTGGCGATAACAGTCTGAAGAAGCAAGAAGGCCAACATCATCTTCAAATAGCAGAAATGCCACCTCCAAGTCCCCCATAACAGATGCACTCCATAGTTAGTTGTTCTGTGATATCCTGTCCATGAAAATCATGAACAGGTGTGGAGACAAGACACACCTCTGGTGGAGTCCAATACCCACCTTGAACAAACTTGACTTAATGCCAAGAATACAAATACAACTCTCAATTCAACAATAGACAGATTGGATAGCACTGAAAAGTGGCACTGGTACCTCATACTCCCATAGCACTTCCCATAAGATTTCTCAGTGAACATGGTCCTATGACTTATCCATATAAGGTAGCCTGGATTAGCCAGCTCTCATGACCTCTTGAGTATCTGTGAGAGGGCAAAAAGCTGGTCCATTGTTTCTTGGCTACGATGGAATCTGCATTGTTCCTCCTGAATCCAATGTTCAGCTAACAAGCATATCCTACTCACCAACGCCCTGGCATAGGCTTTGCTGTGGAGGTGAGGTGTGTGATCTCCCTGCAGCTGGAACACACTTTCTGGTCTACTTTCTTAAAATTGGGACCACCGCCTCCAGTTTGCCAGTCCAGAAGTACTGCACCTACTTTCAACACAACATTGAAGAGGCATGCTAACCACAACATCCTAGCATTGCCCAACATTGCTTTCAACATCTCTGGGTGAATCTCATCCACCCATGCTGCCTTACCACTATGAAGGCACTTTATTTCCATATCAATCACAGTTTCAGAAATATATCTGATCTCATGAGAGGTTTCTGATGCTGCGTCCTAAAGAGGGAGGATGTGCTTATCATCAGGTTAAGGAGCTCCTTAAAGTTATCCTTCCATCTTTCAATGAACTCCTCAGTTGAGGTCGGAGTTTCACCACCCTTGCTGAGTACAGCCGGTGTAATGTCCCACTTACCCCTCCTAAGGTGATATGTAGTTTTCCAGAATACCTTTGAGGCCATCTGATAGTCATTCTCTACGGTCTCTACAAACTCCTCCAAGCCTGAGCTTTCTTTTCCATGACCACTACAGTTGCAGTACTCTTAGCCAGCCAGTACATCTCAGGATTCTGGATCATAAGTATTGCTCAGAAGACCTCCTTCTTTGACTTGATCATTTCCTTCAACCCTGGAGTCCACTGACTGGTTCCAGAGTTGCAACCATGACAGACATCAACTGCTTTCAGTCCTCAGCTTCTCATGGTTACCTTTATAACTGAGGCCTTGTACATGGTTCACTCAGAATACTGAATTAGTTATACAAAGTTGAATAGCTTTAAGAGGAGAGGCTGAGAGAGTCCCACACTAGAGTGTGCCATAGCCCCACACTAGAGTGAGCTTGCGAACAGGAATTGCTAACAGGGAGTTTGGAGAGGGAGTTCTCCAGGTGAAAGAGGAGTAAAAACAGGACCCTTGTGGTAAGTGGCTGTCTGGAGTGTGTGTTTGTGTGTGGGGGAGTTATTTGCTGTGTGCTGAGCTTGTGTTTATCTGGTTGGTTGGTTGGTTTGATTGTTTGCTTGAAGGAGCTTCTAAAAGGTTTGAAATCTAGAAGCCTCTGTTAATTGGCTAAGCCTCAGTCAGGGGGAGGGGCTACCAGAGCTATATAAGCCTGTGACTCAGCGACCAGGGAGCTTGCGAACAGGAATTGCTAACAGGGAGTTTGGAGAGGGAGTTCTCCAGGTGAAAGAGGAGTAAAACAGGACCCTTGTGGTAAGTGGCTGTCTGGAGTGTGTGTTTGTGTGTGGGGGAGTTATTTGCTGTGTGCTGAGCTTGTGTTTATCTGGTTGGTTGGTTGGTTTGATTGTTTGCTTGAAGGAGCTTCTAAAAGGTTTGAAATCTAGAAGCCTCTGTTAATTGGCTAAGCCTCAGTCAGGGGGAGGGGCTACCAGAGCTATATAAGCCTGTGACTCAGCGACCAGGGAGCTTGCGAACAGGAATTGCTAACAGGGAGTTTGGAGAGGGAGGCTAGAGGGGGAGGTTAGAGGGCACTAGTGACTTCTGGCCTTCTTTAAAACATAACTCTTATCATAATCTATATTCCAGAGGTTTAAAAGGAATCCCAGTTTATACTTAAACTTGTTCATTAGAAAAATGGAGACAGAAGCCCAGCAGCAGAGTGGGGGCTATCCTGTTTATTGCGTCGAGTGTAACATGTATGATTACCTGCCCTGTGGGCGGGTGGCGTATGTGTGCACCCGTTGCAAGAGCTCCTGACCCTCAGAGACCGAGTTCGGGCTTTGGAGGCCAGGGTGGCTGAACTGGAGGAGCTAAGGGAGGTAGAGAGATTTGTGGATGAGACTTTCTGGGACACTGTAGTACTGTCCCACCTCCAGTCTGAGAGCCCCAGTGCTCTTAAGGAGGATGAAAGTCTCAAGGGAACACAGCATTCAATGGGAGCAGAGGAAACCATCCCGTAGTTGGGACCCTCCTCCCAGAGGATGTTGCGGTATCCTCTCGCACTGAGGATACCTCTGAGGGGAGGAATGCCAGTTCGGAAGAGGCAGGTGTTAGTAGTGGGCGATTCGATCGTTAGAAACATAGATAGTTGGGTTTGTGATGACCGGGAGAACCGTATGGTCACTTGCCTGCCTGGTGCGAAGGTTGCGGATCTCTCGAGGCATCTAGATAGACTTATGTGTAGTGCTGGGGAGGAGCCGGTGGTCGTGGTACATGTAGGTACCAATGACGTAGGGAAGGGTAGGAGAGATGTCCTGGAGGCCAAATTTAGGCTGCTAGGAAAGAGACTGAAATCCAGGACCTCTATGGTGGCGTTCTCGGAAATGCTTCCAGTTCCACGCGCAGGGCCAGGTAGGCAGGCAGAGATTCAGAATCTCAATGCGTGGATGAGACGATGGTGTAGGGAAGAGGGGTTTGGATTTATTAGGAACTGGGGACACTTTTGGGAGAGGGAGCCTATACAGGAAGGATGGGCTCCACCTAAACCAGTGGAACCAGACTGCTGGCACTAAACATTAAAAGGCCGTAGAGCAGTTTTTAAACTGAGAGATGGGGAAAGCCGATTGGTGTGGAGATGCACGTAAATCGGAGGGAGACTTCTCTTAGAGGAGAATCCATTGATAGAGATTCTCTAAGCTGTAGTCAGAAGAGAGGAGGAGAGAGGGCAAACCATGGGCCAGAGCAGACAAACAACCGCGTACAAAGGAATCCAATGCATCAGGGAAGGGCAGACAAATAAGCAGTGGCAAATTTTTAAAGTGCTTCTACACAAATGCTAGAGTCTGACTAATAAGATGGGTGAACTAGAGTACCTAGTATTAAATGAGAGATTGACATAATAGGCATCACTGAAACCTGGTGGAATGAGGAAAATCTGTGGGACACAATCATACCGGGATATAAAATATATCGAAAGGATAGAGCAGGCCGGGTGGGTGGCGGAGTGGCACTGTATGTGAAAGATAATGTAGAATCAAATGAAATAAAAATATTAAATGAATCAACATGTTCAATAGAATCGCTATGGATAGTAATTCCATGCTCCAAAAATAAGAAATTAGCAGTAGGGATATATTACCGACCACCTGACCAGGACAGGGATACTGACATTGAAATGCTGAGGGAGATTAGAGAGGCTACCAAAACAAAGAACTCTATAATAATGGGGATTTTAATTACCCCCATATTGACTGGATACATGTCACCTCAGGAAGAGAAGCGGAGATAAAATTTCTCAATGGCTTAAATGACTGCTTCTTGGAGCAGCTGGTGCAGGAACCCACAAGGAGAGGCAATTCTCGATTTAGTCCTGAGTGGAGCGCAGGATCAGGTCAGGAAATAACCGTTACAGGACCGCTTGGGAATAGTGACCATAATATAATAACATTCAACATTCCTGTGGTGGGAAGAACACCTCAGCAGACCAGCACCCTGGCATTTAATTTCAAAAGGGAATTACACAAAAATGAGGAGGTTAGTTAAACAGAAATTAAAAGGCACAGTGACTAGAGCCAAATCCTGCAAGCTGCATGGAAACTTTTAAAGACACCATAATAGAGGCCCAACTTAAATGTATACCCCAAATTAAAAAACATAGCAAGAGACCTAAAAAGAGTCACCGTGGCTTAACCACCATGTAAAAGAAGCAGTGAGGACAAAAGGCATCTTTTAAGAAGTGGAAGTCAATCCTAGTGAGATAAATAGAAAGGAACATAAACACTGTCAAATCAAGTGTAAAAATGTAATAAGAAAAGCAAAAAAAGATTTTGAGGAACAGCTAGCCAAAAACTCAAAAAGAAATAACAAAATGTTTTTTAAGTACATTAGAAGCAGGAAGCCTGCTAAAAAACCTGTGGGTCCCCTAGATGATCGAACTATAAAAGGCGCAATCAAGGACGATAAAGCCATTGCGGAGAAACTAAATGATTTCTTTGCTTCAGTCTTCACGGCTGAGGATGTTGGGGAGATTCCCAAATCTGCACCGTCCTTTGTGGGTAATGAATCTGAGGAACTGTCCCGGATTGAAGTGTCATTAGAGGAGGTTTTGGAACAAATAGAAAAACTTAATGTTAACAAATCTCCGGGACCGGATGGCATTCATCAAGGGTTCTAAAAGAACTCAAATGGGAAATTGCTGAACTATTATCTGTGGTTTGTAACCTATCCCTTAAATCGGCTTCCGTACCTAATGACTGGAAGGTAGCCAACGTGACACCAATATTTAAAAAGGGCTCTAGAGGCGATCCGGGCAATTACAGACCGGTAAGTCTAACTTCAGTACCGGGCAAATTAGTCGAAACAATAGTAAAGAATAAAATTGTGAAGCATGTAGAAGAACATAATTTGTTGGACAAAAGTCAACATGGGTTCTGTAAAGGGAAATCCTGTCTTACTAATCTATTAGAGTTCTTTGAAGGGGTTAACAAACATGCGGACAAGGGGGATCCAGTAGATATAGTATACTTAGATTTCCAGAAAGCCTTTGACAAGGTCCCTCACCAAAGGCTCTTGTGTAAATTACATGGCCATGGGATAAGAGGAAGGTCCTTTCTTGGATTGAGAACTGGTTAAAAGACAGGAAACAAAGGGTAGGAATAAATGGTAAATTTTCAGAGTGGAGAGGGGTAACTAGTGGTGTCCCCCAAGGGTCAGTCCTAGGACCAATCCTGTTCAACTTATTCATAAATGATCTGGAGAAAGGGGTAAGCAGTGAGGTGGTAAAGTTTGCGGATGATACCAAACTGTTTAGGATAGTCAAGACAGAAGCAGACTGTAAGGGACTCCAAGAAGATCTCACCAAACTGAGTGATTGGGCAACAAAATGGCAAATGAAATTTAATGTGGATAAGTGTAAAGTAATGCACATTGGGAAAAATAACCCCAACTATACGTACAGTATGATGGGGGCTAATTTATCGACAAATCAGGAAAGAGATCTTGGAGTTATCGTGGACAGTTCTCTGAAAACTTCCACACAGTGTGCAGCGGTCAAAAGGCAAATAGGATGCTAGGTATTATTAAGAAAGGGATAGAAAATAAGACCGAATATCTTACTGCCCCTGTATAAATCTATGGTCCGCCCACATCTTGAATACTGTGTACAGATGTGGTCTCCTCACCTCAAAAAGATATTTTGGCCTTAGAAAGGGTTCAGAAAAGGGCAACTAAAATGATTAGGGGTTTGGAACGGGTCCCATATGAGGAGAGGTTAAGCGACTGGGACTTTTCAGTTTAGAAAGAGGAGACTGAGGGGATATGATAGAGGTATATAAAATCATGAGTGGTGTGGAGAGGCGGATAAAGAAAAGTTATTTATTAGTTCCTAAATAGAAGAACTAGAGGACACCAAATGAAATTAATGGGTAGCAGGTTTAAAACTAATAAAAGAAAGTTCTTCTTCACACAGCGTGTAGTCAGCATGTGGAACTCCTTGCCAGAGGAGGCTGTGAAGGCTAGGACTATAACAGAGTTTAAGAGAAGCTAGATAATTTCATGGAGGTTAGGTCCATAAAGGCTATTAGCCAGGGTATAAAATGGTGTCCTTGGCCTCTGTTTGACAGAGGCTGGAGAGGATGGCAGGAGACAAAGCGCTTGATCATTGTCTTGGTCCACCCTCTGGGGGCACCTGGTGCTGGCCACTGTCGGCAGACAGGATACTGGGCTAGATGGACCTTTGGTCTGACCCGGTACGGCCGTTCTTATGTTCTTATGTTCTTATAGCCCAGTGGCTAGGATTTTCAGTAAGGATTTGAACAGGGGTCTTCTATCATTTTTTTTTCTCAGCGGATTGGAGATTTAAACAGGTGAGTTTCCTAATCAGAGGGCAAATGGTTCTGGCTCAGCTGTTTTGTGTAAAGGTAGACATGTGTGGCTGCCATTTCTCATAAGAAAAGGCTGAGGTGCCTAACTTCAGGAGAAGGTTTTCAGATGAGGATCCTAAGTGGAGACAGCCAAGTCATCACTTAGATGTTTAACTCTGAGAGGTGCAGGGTTTAGCGTGGATCCCTCTTCTTGTCATCTCCCATTGTCTAACTTCAGAAGTTCCTCACATAGGCTGTGTCTAAACTAGACCCCTTTTCTCGAAAAAAGGATGTAAATTAGATACTTTGAAATTGCAAATGAAGCCGGGATTTAAATTTCCTGCACTTCATTTTCATAATGGCAACCGTTGGTTTTTTTTTTCGAAAAGAGGCTTTTTGAAAAAAAAAACCCAGCTGTTTAGACGGGGATCAATTGAATATAAAACCCTTTTTTGAAAGATCCTGTACTCCTCATTTTTTCAGGAGTACAGGATCTTTCGAAAAAGGGTTTTATTTTCAATCGATCCCCGTCTAAACAGCCGGTTTTCTTTAGAAAAACCTGCGTTAGAAAAAAAAATCGTGGCTGCCATTATGCAAATGAAGCATGGGAAATTTAAATCCCGGATTCATTTGCAATTTCGAAGTGTCTAATTTACATCCCTTTTTCAAGAAAAGGGGTGTAATCTAGACGTATCCTTAGCATGCTAGTTTTTGTGAATCCCATTCTTAGGAGCCTCCACAATGTGTAAGGAGAATAGGTGCCTAACTCAGAATTTGTAGATTCACCTGGGTCCTGAGGTGCAACATTGACTTTTATAATACTTAAGTCCTTTTATGGATGTTGGCCTTAGACATAATGAGATTGCCTACAATGCCATGTAGCTAACTTGAAATTGCTAGAAGCAAATATCTCCAATGGCAGATGATAGGACACTAGACAGGTAGGGTATGACACTCCACACCCATGTAGGCCCCATGTTCATTATTTGTATATGATTGTGATATTGCATATAACATATGCCATGTAAAGTATCATGGGAAAGAGTATGATCTGTTAATACCCTCTGTTCCATATAAACATGTATAGCATTAATGCATATGAAGTTATGAGACTATGTTGTGTGGTTGTCACTAATGTCTGCTGTGACTTGCGGAATCACCTAGATATTAGATCCCCAGAGACAAGGATAAGGGAGTTAACCAATAGCTGGGTGGATGTTGAACAACCATCAGCAGCCATTGTCCTACAAGGGAGCCACAGTGCAATGATTCACTTGCACAAGGGGATCACCAGGGGAATTGCTCAGCCTTGCATGGTGACTCAGCAATGCCCACCAGACATGCCTGGACTTATGTTTTCCAAGCACATGGAGTATGGTTATAAAAGAGAATACGCGGACCCCATACTTGGCCTTTCTTCCTCCCTTGCCTATGCCTATGCTGCAAGCAACAAGGACACGTAGAAGACTCTAACAGAAGAGACTGGCCCAGGTTTCAAGGGTGAAACGTGTGTACTATGAACGGCAATATTCAGTGGAGGTAAGAAAAACTGTTTAATCTAGTTGTTACTCCGTCTCAGAGCTGAGAGTTTAGACTGCATGCTTATATTTTATTTCTTTTGGTAACTAACTCTGCTTTTTTACCTATCACTTATAGTCTTTTAAAATCTATTTTTGCAGTCAATAAACTTGTTTTAGTGTTTCTCTTTACCAGTGAATTTGCCTGAAGTGTCCAGTAAATCTGCTCAGGTTTAGCTAGTTAAGACATGCTAAATCAAATTCAGAGGGTGCCCCCACTGGTGTCTGGTACTCCTGTTTTGCGAGGGGTAAAGGAAGTTGATGGGAGTGTTTGCTCGCATTGGCCTCCCACTGTGGGGATACTGACAAGTTCGGCTTAAGGTAAATTATGTACCTTACACTGCGCTGCCAGGTCTAGTGTAGACCTGGACTAACTTTCATTGGGTACTGATTTAGGCCTCTGGCAGTTCGAGGCTAGGAGACGTGTGTTGCCTTCCCTGAGTCCTCCATGATACAGGAACACAGCTAGATATAGCAGGCGTGATTCCAATCTCACTAGCATGGTGTATCTCTGTTGACTTCTAGTTTGCATTAGATTGATGTGAGGAGACCAAAATCAGGCCTGATGATTTTAATGAATATATGTATAAAGAAATGAAAACCTTTTCTTTATCCTGGCTTCATATCCGCTTAGCAGAAAAAACAAAGTGAAGAGCCCTGCTCCTTCTCAAGAAAAACAAATCACTGCCACTGTCCTTTCCCTTGTGAAACCACAAATGAAAGAGAGAGAGGAGAAAAACTGTTCACAGAGCACATTAAATCAGCTAAGAACATATTGTTACGGAAAATGACATTCCTCTTCCAAACATCCATTAGTTTCTGATAATCAGGAATTCTCGGATGCTTGAACATTCCATTAGTAAAATGCAGTGAGTTAATTGTAATAATTATCAACAGGTTTAATTGCTTTGTTTTAACATATTTTGCTGTTTGACAGTGTGAAATCAATATGCACCTGTAGGAAATGTCCTTAGTATGATTAAAAATAGGGTCCCCTATGCTCTCTCCTAACCTTAGAGTGGGGCTTAGATTTTTTTTTCTCCATTTTTGTGTTGGAAGGATTAAACTGAGTGGCCGTTGTCCAACTTGGACCTTGTTGTTAAAGAGGAAGTGGAGTCTTCCCTTAAAATTCAATTCAATCATGCCAGATTTAAATTTTGGATGGAGATAGAAAAGAGCATCTGGTCAGGTTTTTTTATAACCTGTTTGCTTCAACTTCTATTCAGAACATACTACTTTGTTTTCTTATAATGCTTTAAGCTTTCAAAGGGTGCATCTACACAGCACCCAAAACTCGAAATAAGATACGCAATTTGCACTATGCAAATTGCATACCTTATTTCAAATCTATTTTGAAATTTGGCACATCTACACAGCACCAATTTTCAAAATAATGAGCGTTTCGAGACATCTCTGAACCCTTGTGGAACAAAGGTTAATGGGATGCCAAAATAGTGCACCTGTTATTTTGAAAAATATTTCAAAATAACAGATGACTTGTGTAGACACGGGGTAGCTATTTTGGGAGGTATCCTGAAATAGCCATGCAGTGTAGACATACCCAAAGAAATCTTTTGCTTGCATGCAATTGTGCATTCCATAGAGTGTTCATAGGTGTCATATGAACAAAAAATAGGATGAGATATACTACAATGTGTAAGTCCTGATAATGATTTCCATCTTGGGTTATCAAAACACTTACAACTATAAATAATTTCAGCCTCACAGCTTCTCAGTGAAGTAAATAAGTGCTAATAATATTCTTGTAGAGATGAGGTAATCAAGGCAGAGAGGAGTGGAAATAAATTTCTCTCACTAACTTACTTCTCTCACGTGTAACTTTGGTATACGTGGATTTAATCCAGGAGTTCCGAGTCTTATTCCTTGCTCCAACTGCAAAGCCATATTTCCTCTCTTCAGTTAGACAGTGTAATAATATTGGTGGTGGTTCAATAGATTTGATTATCTTCCTTATTTGCGATGATTTATCTACCAAAAAATTATAAACATAGTCTCTGTTCAGCCTCCACCTTGGATTCCCTCTTCAAGGGGAGTAAATCCAAGCAGCTGCCTCATGAGCTTTAAAAGCTTTGCTATTTTTTTCTTGCGAAAAAGCTTTATTATGTGCAGACAATACTTAAAGAGGCTTTGCCAAACACAAGCTTTTAAAGCAGCTATGTGGGATTCCTTTTTCAGAGAAAAGAGTCATTGTGGCAAGTCCCACAAGATACTGTAGACTCCAGCAGTTTTCCCCACGATTCTGGCACACTTGGCAGCTGATAATGTGCTATATTTTGGGTCCTGTCTTACATGCAGACTGCTAGTTGTGCCAAACTGAGAGGTAATTTTGTTATATAGGTCAATAGGAGTCTTTCAAAGGGGGTCTTTCAGTTGGGTCAGGACCTAGCTGAATATCTACTAGGGAGTAGATGATGCTTCCAAATTAATTTCCTGCTATGTAGCCTTATGTCAGACTGGAACTGAGGTGAAAGGCCAATACCCTTAACACATTGTGCCAACGAGCTATGTGAAAGTGCCCACTGCTAATGTAACTCTAGTCCTAGCTCTTGTTAAAAATATCACCTTCAGAACAAGATTATTGAACCTTTTATTTTATTCAGAATAAAAACCTCTTCAATTTTGCCTGCTCTAGTGAATGCTGCTAAATTTTGCATCTTTGACAAGTATCTAGTCTAAGATATTAGGGCCAGAGCCTCAGTTGGTATAAATGGGTGCAACCTCTTTAACTTCGAAGACTTTACAGTGCATTTTATTATGATTAACATGAATAGACATGTTTTCTTTCCCATCTGCATGAAAGCGGGCACTACCTCAAAACCTCTCTCAACTAATACACCACAGCAGCCCCTTCTACTAGATGTTGACTTGAATGGAGCTGCAATAATTTATACCACCTGAGGATTGGATGCTTAATGTTACTTTTCAGGTCCACCATAAGTCCCACCAGGTTCCAGGGTTAAAAGCCCAGCAGCTTTTTAGGGCTATGGTTCCAAAAGACTCATCTGTAGGTAGTAGGGTTTCATGTTGCTACTTTCCTTTTGTGACCTGTAAATAAACAGAATTTTAACCTTTTGTACATTCAGTGATATGTTATTTATTGGAGCAGCTGATGTGTCAGACCCTAGCTGATTCACAAATGACATCTCTGGAGCTAGCAGATTGTGATTCATGTAAAATCCAATTGTAGCACTGTCATAAAAGTGGTTGGAGTTCTGTGTTCTCTTTTCAATAGCTGTCATTCCCTCTGTCAGGGACTTCAAGCATATTCAGAACCTATTCCTTTATTTCCTTATAATGACTAATGATGATTCACAATCTTCCTTTCTCATTCCTTAGTTCCAATAGCACATGTTTTTATCCCTGCTGTCTTAAATCTTCTCCTAGCTGACTCTGGTCTCATACTCTGAGTCTTTCAGAGTGTCCTCAATAGTTACATTTTTTAATACTACCCCTTGCTACTTCAGCTATTCCACTGTTTTCAAGATTGCAATTATTGTTGTCGTTCTAGCTAGATATCTACTTGAAGGCTGTTGGGCAGTGTTCCAGAGAGACACAAGATGTACCCTACCTTCCCCCAAGCCCAAAAGGTCAGCAATACTTCCAGTCCCTGCTGGACCTAAAGGCAACAGACTTGTGGCTATTCTTTAACCCTGACCTCTTGCATAGCAGTAGGTAAAACTGATGCCAAGTTACTGAGTTGATGGAATATATATAAACTCTTGGTTTCTAATACTCAGAAATGTTCAATACCTTAGAGCAACTTTTTTATTTTTAACAATATTGTTATTTTTTTTAGCTTGTGACTTTTTTTTTAAACTGCAGCTCGCAGTGTTGGTTATTATAAGTTACTTAACATATTTCTTTGCATAAAGACAACTGATTTCTCTGTGTATCTCTTTCAGGAACTGGAGTTCGTGAATTCCATTGGCTTTTGTCGCAGTTAATTAAGAGCCTTTTTATTATATTGGGAGGAGCCTTTCAATTTCCTTAATTTCTATTTCAGAAGTTGGCTTCTTTTATTCTGTGTTTCTGGCGTTGATAGCTTGATATTATTTCTGGATGTCTTTGCCTTTCCTCTGATGAAGAATGTCTATGCCAAGATGTCACAGACTGGAGAAATAGGCAAAAATGCCCATGGAAGGCTGTTCAGAGGGACAAAAGCTATTTCAATGATTTATCAGTGGTTGTGTTCAAAGGCTGGTTAGTGCACATGTGCTCCAGCTGCTAATCAATAGCTATGAAGGAAACAAAAGGAAGGATTTGGGGGAGGTAAAGGTTTTTTATTGAACTGATTTTTGCTCTGTTTATTTGTAGAACACTGATTACAGATCTATATCTTTTTCAGTTTCTAGGTCTTAGCAACAGTATATCCTGGCACCATGCTAGGTCAGAGCTGCTGCAGACTTGAAAGGCTTTTCAATGCATTTTATTATGTGCTTAACATGAACAGACATGTTTCCTCTCCCGTCTGCAAGAAAGAGGCTGCTGCTTCAAAACCTTTCTCGGCTAATACACCCGAGCAGTCCCTTGGACTAGATGTTCTGAACTAGTGTAACTCACTGAGGAGCAAGAATCATCACCACAGGGGTATAACAGTCTCACCAGGTGGCAGTTTCTCCATTTATTTTTAGACTTCTGCACCACAGCTGGAGCTGACTACTCCAGGAATAGTAGCTCTGCCTCTGGAAAGCAGAGAGCCATGTTCACAATTTATTCTCAGAAAGGTATTAATAGTGAAAAATAGGTCAATGTATAAAATACATTATTTAAGGGTAGTTTTGAAGCTGGCCTGTGTAGCGGTCGTCAGCATTCAGTGGAGCAAAAACATTGACAAATTCCACTAATAAGATGTTAGATATGTAGGATGTCACACAGACCATCTCTGTAGATCTGTGAACACATATCACAAGGAACAACCCTCCAGGATTTTCTATACAAAAAGAAAATATAAAACACTAAATATATTCCCAAATGTGCACAAATCTAGTTAAAGATGAGTAATCAATTTATTTGCTTAAAAAAAACCCCTTCAGCCATTGATAATTTGAAAAGGAAGATTGCTTGAGTGGAAGGGAGGAGGGCTGTCAGTGAAGCAAATGCAAATGTCTGTTAAAGCAAATGCCCCTGTTCATCTCTAGGGAATTATACATATAATATATAAAACATGTTTAAAAGTGGGACAATATTTGTTCTTTTCATATATTTGGAATAATCAGCGTCCATAACTGACTTTGACTTTTACTCTGTACTGTGCCAAAATCATGATAAAAGGTATTTCTCTTTTCAGAATGGTGTATTCTTGCTCTGATCAAAAATGTTTCCTGGTCTGGTCTATTTAGATACTTATACCATGCCCATCACCATGGTGTCTAATTATCTTTCAGAGTTTAAAATCATACAAGGTGACTTACCATCAGTAAAGTTTCTTCTTTAAACTCCCCTCCTTCCCCCTGGGGTGAATAAGTTATGTTAGATTTTTTGTGAGTGTCCCAGAAATGTTAATAGATTCTGAGTTTCTGTGTGGGAAGGCAAGGTCAAAGGCAGTGGGATTTGCATTTGGACCTGAAGGTTGTGAGATTTGTGATTATTTTTAGTTGCTACAGGACTGAATTCCAAAACCTCTGTCTGCTTCACACAGGAGCTGTACCCTTGAGGGTAGATGGAATTTGTATGTGCACAAAAGGCAAATGAAAAAAAATATTTATTCACAATACAGAGATATCTAAAAAATAAATCATGTTAAAAGAGCAAGCTACTGAGATGCTCAAGCTAAACAAGACACAATGGATCAAATATCAGCCCTAGTGATGACAATTTGACACAGTCGATGGCTAACTTGTCCCACTTCTAGTGTTCACGATCTTACAAGTATTTGGGATATGGTAGAAAATATGGTTATCCTGCATTCTTCCTAACCATAGGCATTGGAAATAAAATAAATAAGGGGGATGCTACAGCATCCCTGGCTCCCAGCCTAGTACCTAAGGTCCGAGCTGCCATTCCCACACACCAAGTTTGTAGGCTTTCTCCAGGCTTCAGATGGGAGTGGGAATGAAAAGGAAAAGGGGGGAGGGGCTGTATTTCAGCTCCCCACTTTTTAAAATGTTCCTGTGCCACTGCTCCTAACACAGAATGCAAGAGGAACAGTGTGGAGAACGTATTGAGTAAAGCCTTTAGTATAGATGACCGAGTTTTGAAATATATTCATTTCTTAGAATCTAGGAAAATTGCAAATGTTGCTTATGTGAGGTACCTCTGCCAGTTACACAACTATGGATCTAAGACTTGCTGTTCAATGCAGGGAAATGTTTTTGTGTATTCTTTATAATGTGTCCTGTCTGTAACCTTGCATCTCTTCCCCTGCAGTTCTTGCTGTTTTATCCTTTTTCATTATCCATGGGTTTTGGGTTGACAAAGCACATATTTCACTCGAGTATGTGCACCTATACTGTTGACATAGCACTATGTAACTACTGTAGAGTTGGTGGTTGACTATATTACTGAAGTGAAAGGTGGGAAGAGGGAGTTCAGAATTTTAATAGAAGAAGCAAGGCTCTACTGAACATTTAATTTATGGTCTGGATTTTCTCCTGCTTAGCTATGACAATTTGTTTTTATTCTCATGGCATACTGACTTACCTCAATAGGTAGAGTTTGAAATTGTTATAAAAAGGGATAGGCACATACTCTCTGGGATTACTAAATAAAGAAACAAAGGTATATTACAGTTTTGTAAAATCTGTCTTAGAACACCTCTCCTCCTCCTCTGTCACTTATCATTCCAGATGTTTGCTAACAAAGGATTACTCTGAGTTCAATTATTTGGGAGATACAAGCATAAGTGTTAACATTCTGCAATGGATGACTCATGTAAAATTATCTCACTAGACATAAGGGTATGAACATCCCTGTAAAATGAAAGAGTTCTTATCTACAAAGAACCTAAAGGCTGATTTTTTCCCTCCTTCAAGAATCTCCTTTCATCAAACACTGAGCATGAAAATTTGAAGTGTGGAAGGGTGTTTCTACTTTTCATAGTATGATAAGAGCCAGGGTGGTGAGATATTTTGTGTGTATAAATATTTCCCATTCATCTTAATGAAACAATACTATAAGAGGAGGGTAGGATTGCACTTGTTGTTGGAGGAAACTGAGAATAAAATTTACATGCTGATTCTAGTCCTATTATTTTGAATTACATATTCAATATTTGCAGACGCATAGAACATTGGTAATAGGCAGTAATAGGATTCACTGTCACTACTAGAGTGATAGAGTTTAAGGTCGGAAAGGTCCACCAGATCATCTAATCTGAACTTTTATATGTCACAGACTGCTAAACATCCCTCAGCCAGCTCTACACCAAAGTGGAACAACCATTAGCAACCAATAGCAGCCCCAGGAGATTAAGCTCTTCTATGATAGGCAGAGAACAAGAGGGATTGAGGCAACCAAAGCCTAAGGTTATGCAGATGCAGGGACTTGATTACATGAGCTATACATAGATGAACCTAGCTAGTGGCCTATGCTGCATGTCACAAACACAATCTGCCCTTGGGGAAAAAATCCCAACCTCATCATAGTGATCAGTGATTATCTGAGGGTCTGAGTAAGACAGCAGAGTCCACTGTAGAATGCACTGCTCTGTAACTCAGCAGATCATAGAATCGGAACTGGAAGGAACCTTAAGATCATCAAGTCCAATCCCTTGCACACATGGCAGGACCAAGTATTATCTAGATCATCCCTAACAGGTGTTTGTCTAAGCTGCTCTTAAGTATCTCCAATGATGGAGATTCCATAGCCTCTTTAGGCAATTTATTCCAGTGCTTAACCACCCTGAGAATTAGGATGGTTTTTTCTGATGTCCAACATAAACCTACCTTGCTGCAATTTAAGCCCATTGCTTCTTGTTCTATCATCAGAGTTTAAGGAGAATTATTTTTTCCCTCCTCCTTGTAGCAACCTTTTAGATACATAGAAGCTGTTATCATGTCCCCTCTCAGTCTTCTCTTTTCCAGATGAAACAAACCCAGTTCTTTCAATCTTCTCTCAGAGGTAATGTTTTCTAGACCTTTAATCATTTTTGTTCTTCTCTGGACTTTCCTTGCGCCTGTGCCCCATGCCACTCGCTCGCCCACCCTACCTCACTGCTTCATCCTCCTGTCTCTGCCACCTCTTAGTTCACTGCACCAGAGCCGTGAGGTGGGGCTTGGCTGGTAATGTTAATAGTTAAGGAACCTAGAGAGTAGATAGCACTGGTCAATGGGTAAACTTGTAATGATGCCACAGATAACTATCTAGATAACTGCCATACCCCTGAGATTTGTGGTGGGGACCAGCAAGTAAGAAGGGTCTAGGCTATCTCAACAGTGTCAGGAAAGAAGAAGTTTCAGGAGTTGCACTTCAAAAGTCTCCTCCAGTTTTAGGGTGGTTGCTGGTGATACTTATTTTAAATACACGGAATCTTCCTCAAAAGTGTTAGAATCAAGCAAACTTGGAAAAACTTTTGAAGTGTGACTGCTTTAGTACACTGGTGCTCAATCTTTTTTAATTCATGACCCCCAGAGCTGGGAAAATTTTGGCTGAGAAAAAAAAAAAAAGGCACCTGGAACAAAATGGCAGCTGGCCCAGTGCTGCGAACCCCCCAGGAAGACAGCGGCAAGGGGGTTGCGACTCACAGGTGGCACATTGCTGCTTTAGTAAACCAACTAACTGCTTCTGGCTCTTTAGCATCAGTTAAGCCCAACTGGAAAACAATTAGGGTACGTCTAAACTACAGGCTTTTGTAGACACAGGCTTTGTCAACAGATACTGTCGACAAAGCTTCTGTCGACAAAGAGCGTCTAGACTGCATCCAGTTCTGTCGACAAAGCAAGCCGCTTTGTCGACGTGAGAGTGTAGATGCAAAGGACAGTGTAGATGCAATAACGCCTTCTGTCGACAGAACTGTTGACAAAAGGCGTTATTCCTCGTAGAAGGAGGTTTACCGCCATCGACAAAACTGCCGAGTTCTGTCAATGTTATGTCGACAGAACTCGGCGGTAGTGTAGATGCAGGTATAGTTTTGTCGACAAAAGTCCACTTTTGTCGACAAAACCCTGTAGTCTAGACACACCCTTACAGAATAATGGTTTAGTAACACTTTAACATAAATGATCAAGACTATTGGAGAAGTAAATGTAATTGATATGATCAGAATGGGGTATGGAATTAGAGTGCCTAAAAGATTTTGTTATGAGGGAGCCAACAAATTTAACAAACCTCTTCCTTGGCTTTTTCAAGGAATCACTTTCAATGTATCCTGTAAACCTTACCTGGCTGTGAAATTCATTCTTTAGCATTTTCCCCCCAATTTCAGCACTTTGCCTATAACCTCTCCAATGATTGAGTGATATTCAGAGTGTCAGATGAAACGGAACACAGAGTCCTTGGTTCTGGCCACAGACAGAAATCTGGACTAACTAGATTATTGGTCTCATTTACTCTGGTGACTCCTGTGTTCCTGTGTTCCCTGTGTGTAAGGTGGATGTAGCAGGAGTATATTCTATCCCCACACAGTGTTTCAACATCAAGGCCTTGTCTACAGTGGCAACAGCCATTACATGCTGCAGTGAAGAGTAGGGTGAATCCACACTGTGATGAGTAGCTACTTGTGGTAATGAAAGGCTTTGGCACAGAGGAGCCCTGAGAAAAGGCCCTGGGAGCTGGGAGAGCCTTTTTCTACTGTCTCCCTTTTCCAGACTTTTTCCTTCTGCTACAGCCTCTCCCTATGATAGGGAAACGAGAGGCAGCAGGATGCTACACTGCAAAACACAGCAGTGTGGACATGGGAACTAATGCTTTCATGAGTAGAGAGCCATATAGTGTACATACCCTAAGGTTCTGCTGGTATGTCTATGCACCTGAGCAGTGCCTCACTATCTACACTACTAGTTATAGTTCTCTTACCCTGGCATGCAGTTTATGTATGCTACACACTGTCCTCAGTGTAGGCATAGCCTAAGTTAAACTCTATTTAAATATGAGAAGCAGACACGAGGAGGCAGTTTATCTAGACAGGCAAATAAATCATCTGGACTGTTGGCGTAAGTGTGTTGTATCCCAATCAAATAGAATCAGAATAGTAACTGGAATGTATTTAACCTCTTCCAGGTTAAATGCAATAAATTACTGTTATTCTTCTGAGTGGCAGGAGAGCTGTGATTTACTGGTGGCTGTGCCCTCAAATCATTTCTCTTTGTGAAGTGTGTGTGTGTGTGTGTGTGCGCGCGTATGTGTGTGTGTTAGAGAGAGAGAGAGAAATTAACAGATTTTTAAAATAAAAACGGTTGACTTTCCTTTAAAACTGCCACTTACTTCCAGAGTTTATTGCCAAGTGCACCGGGGTAAGGGCTGCCTGGAAAGAATAACTCAATTTCACAAAAACATGTTATATGGGAGAGATCGTTGGGATAGCCAGATGGTCAGACTACGCCTCTGGGATGTGGGCGACCCAGGCTCACATCAGTAGTTGAATCTAACAGACTGAACACTGGGTCTCCCGCATGAGTCCCCCAACTGCTTGGCTATTCTGGGGTCTCTCGCTCTCTCATGGGAAATTTCCTCCTGGATTTGAAAAACAATCCTGTCAAAAATTTATTAATAACCAGTATGTTTCCATGAAAAGTTCTGGTTAAAACAAATTAAAAAGTGTTTAGCTGAAAAATTCCTGAGTGAATTACATAGAAAATTTTACTTCCAACTTCAGACTACGGCACCAATCCCCTTATTCCTAATGTTTCTGAATGGTCTAATGATTAGGTCTAGTGCTATTGTAAATACATTCATTATTCTGAAGATAAAATATTAAGCAGAGAATGTATTTGGCAACTCAGTTCCCTTGTTCTCCGAGGAGGGTAGTGAAACACCCACAGGGACAACCAACTCAAAGAACCTCAGTTACTGCATTACATTTGAGACATTAATAACTGAAAGGAAGTTATTATGTATTAGGATTTTGAATTGTGGGCATGGGACAATTTAGTATTAGCTTTGTCACAGTGGAGATTTTCAAAAGCCCAAATGGCAATCTCCATTAAAAGACAATAGAATTAGATGCATCAGCTGCCTTTTGTGCCTTTGAAAATCTCACCCTAAATTTTTGAGTAGGATCACAATAGTCCCATCTGGGTTTATAACTTATGAATCTGAAACCTTCCCACCATGGGAGTTAAACTCATCTTAGGCTCATACATTGGTTATGCTGAGATCCACTTCATTTACTTACTGATGGGATTTATTTTCCTTGTTTTATGCTGAAGGAAATGCTAAAGCATGCAGTGCCAGTCCATGGGTAGCTGTTGCTGGTTTGACTTGTTTCATTTTAGGGGGGTTGCTTTTTGTGTATATTAATTATGAGAAGTCACATACTTTGAGAAGTCAAATTGTTGTATTATTATATTAAAAGCAAAGAGAGCTTCTAGCAATCAAAAGACAGGTATCCTGAAGGACTTTGAAGAGAAAACTGTTAGACTTTTGCCTGTAGGCTACGTCTACACTGCAGGCTTCTTGTGCAAGAACTGTTTTGCACAAGAGTTCTTGCACAAAAAGGTCTTGCGCAAGAGCGTGTCCACACTGCCATGTGCTTTTGTGCAAGAGATGTGCTTTTGCGCAAGAGTATCCATGGATGTGTGGACACTCTCTTGGGCAAGAAAGCTCTGATGGCCATTTTAGCCACAGGGGTTTCTTGTGCTAGAAACCCCTGTTCCCGTCCACACTGCCTTCTTGTGCAAGAGCTCTTGCGCAAGAGGCTTCTTCCGCGTGGGGGAGAGGAATAACTCTTGTGCAAGAAGTCCTCTCTTCTGATGCTTTACTGTAAATTTACTTGAACAAGAACATGTGTACAGTGTAGACGCTCTGCAAGTTTTTGCGCAAGAACAGCTGTTCTTGTGCAAAACGCCTGCAGTGTAGCTGTAGCCGTAGAGTGTCACATCCATGGAGAACACTATGAGAGATCATTAGGGACCTGCATGCAATCTGTGAATCCCAGAAGGATTGCAGAATGACTATTTTTCTATACTGTTCAATATCCTCATGAAATAACAAGGAGAGACAATGAAAGGAGAGTTTAATTTTGTCAATTTATTTTTGTTTTATGTCCCTTAGGTGAGTCTCAAAAAATTTGCAAGATGCTGTCTTGTGAAATTCTAGTAATCTCTTTGTAAACTCTGTATCAGGATATGCCCAATATAATGCAGAAAGACTGACTTCTTTGCAATAATAGTACTCATTTTAAAACACTTTTATTTTCTTAAGGAGTAGAAGTTTGCAAATATGGGATTATTTAGTGAACCACACTAAAATGGCTATTGCTGTTGTTGGAGAAAGAGGAAACATTCTTAAATGTGGCAATTCTGCTTCCGAATGGATGCGGTGTTCACTAGATGCAAAAGCATAGGTGCTGATTTTGTCTTTGCTGAAAGGTCTTTAGAAAAGGTGTGTTTGTGTTGGGGAGAGAAACTCTGCTAGATTTGATGACAAGGCCATTTTCATTATATTTATACATTTCTTTCATAGAATCATAGAATCCTAGAACTGGAAGGGACCTCGAGAGGTCATCAAGTCCAGTCCTCTGCCCTCACAGCAGGACCAAGCACTGTCTAGATCATCCCTGACAGATGTCTATCTAACCTGCTCTTAAATATCTCCAGTGATGGAGATTCCACAACCGCCCTAGGCATATTCTAGTTATTGAATATGTATCACTGGTATCTTTACTAATTTAATAGTGATAAAATTGTTATGAACTGTATAGGGGCCCACACAGTATAGGGAACTGTATAGGGGCCCACCAGGTCAGGACTTACTGTGTGGGGCCCTCATTCCACGAGGTGTAACAGTTAACTCGAACTAAGGACTTAGTTCGAGTTAACGTTTTGACTGCCGCGTGTAGCCGCGGGCAGTTAGTTCGGACTAAGGGTATTTAAAAATGGCGCCCGGACGGGAAGATGCAAATAAAGCCCAGGATATTTAAATCCCAGGCTTCATTTGCAACTTCGAATGCCTACATTAGCCTCCCTAGTTCGAACTAGGCGACTAGTGTAGACATACCCCCAAAGTCAAAGAAGGTGGGTAGGTAAGCCAGGCAAGTTGCAAGTAGATCCATCAGATACATTCCTATAGTTGGAGGGGGGGGAAAAAATCCATCTGAAACCAAAACTGAGTGAAGCTGCACTCTGTTCTTTCATATCCTGCCTGAAGACCTGCCTTTGCCAGTCTTGCTGGGCTAATTAAGAAAAACTGGGCTGAGGGACAGACAGGATATTAATAACTTAATATTTACTTATTACAAAGTGCACTGTCCAACTGACAGATATAGGTCTTTGTCTGGGCAGCAGGAAAAAAGGGACTATAGACCCCATAAGGGTCCCTGCTTCCTTCAGTTACAACGAAAAGTTAAAAGAGGTAAGTAGTGTAATAGGGAGCCAGAAGCCCAGTTCAGATGTGGGCACTGATGTGCCAGGCATGTGATAGGGCAGGATATTTATACTCTCCAGATGTAACTCTCTTTGATCATATGGGTGAAGTCAATAGCAACTTCTATTAAATTTATGGGGAAATGGTTTCACACAATATCTTTATTTATAATTGTACAGCACTGAAAGATTTACCCAGCATTACTTGGGTCCTTAACTCAATTAATTTTTTTTTGGAAAATAAAATGAAAATGTACATGTTTCATTTAAATCATTGCTTTGGGGTGGGACTGGGAATGGGGGTTCAGTATGAAGTCTACCCCATGAAAGAGGACAACACTAGCCCCCTCTCACCACATCAGCTTAGGGCCAGGGGAGAAGCACCTCTCCATGGTTGCTGCAGCTCCAGCAGGCATAGCCAGGGGAAGGGTTCATGTCCCACAGCTGGGGCAGGTCCAGGTTTGTCTGCTCTTTGTGCTCACCAGCCAGAGAGAGGAATGCAGCAAACTGTGCACTTTCCCCTTACTCCCTGATAAAGGGAACAGCAAGCAATGTGTCTGTACAAATTGGGGGGAAGGAGCTTCAGCCCCCTCTGCCCTCCCTAAAGGGCACTAGAGGGGGGTGGAATGGAAGGCTCGGAGCTGGGGCATTCCTGGAGGAGGGATGCCACCAGTCAGCCCCTTTCACCTGCCTGGTGATTCTGTCTCTTTTCTGTATGGTTTTCTGAAATGCAATCCCATTCCAGGCACATCCCATTTTCCTGCCACAACCAAACCCCTATCTTGCTTTAAGTTATGATAAGGTATATCACATTTGGTGGTCCTAGCTCTTACCCTTTCAGAGGTGTTCTTAACAGACAATCAGACAAACAAACTCTCTCAAATACATAGTAGATTTAACGCAACATTTTAACTGGGGACTTTGAATGCTTCAGCAATTTGGGCCTCATCCAAATGCCAAGGAAGTCATTAGAAGTCATTTCATTGAATTTAATGGGAGCCAGATTACCCTATACATATTTAATAAGATGAAAATAACCTTATTATTATAAATAACCAGGGCCTAACCTTGTGATAATATAGAAAAACACGTTTTCTGGGGTTTATGTAAACTCTTTCATACTCCCCCAAAGAATGTTTGGTAAACACAATTAGCTTGATTTTTTTTTAAATAAACCGAGACAAATACTATAGTGAACAATCCATATAGGCCAGAGGCTGCCTGGATCATTCAGATGTTTTCTACTTTTGTGGTTTTTAGGGATGTTGTGACAACTGCAGTGTTCTGTTTTGTTTTTTTATTTTTAAATCTTGACATGATTTAAACAGGCATGTCCTTTTGATCATATAAAAACAAATCCTTGTCACAGCGTGAATTTTATGTATAAAATCTTCTTAATCAGAGGTCCTATGAAGAATGATTGTCAATGAATTTACTGTCTGTCTGAACTGGACAAGTTTTGTACCTTGACAGTTCATGGTAAAAGAAAATGACACTAGTATGTCACAATTAATTTGTCTGCAGTGTAGCAGCAACTTCAAAATGGTCATCACTGGTACAAAATGACATCTGTTAAAATCTGCACTAACACGCTTTAACAGTGTTCTAACCTTAAGGGTAACATTTGTTGTCATTTCTGATGGAATTAATGATTCCCAGTTACTAGACCTGGTATACTAATGTAAATTCCGATACTCTGGAAGTATACTCTGGTATACTAATGTAAATTCCAATACTCTGGAAGGAAAGGTGGCACCAGAAGTGGCCCTAGACTAGCTGCCAGCAACTGGTGCCCTAGGCGAACCATGCAATTGGCGCCCCCACCTCCAAACCCCTCAACGATATTGCGCCACCATTTGGCGCCCCATTGCGCCCCATTTAACTTGGTGCCCTAGGCGACCACCCAGTTTGCCTATATGGACGGGCCACCCCTGGGTGGCACCAATCTACACATGGCTGGTTTGCTGCACAGTCTGACAGACCTGCAAGTAGCTGTCTTGTCACAAACCAGCTCTACAAGCCAAATACACAAAGAAGCCCTGGAATCCCAGTTCATCCACAAATTTAATTCACATGCTAATGGACTCAATTGTGATATGGGCTGGTGGGGACTCTACCTACTTAATAACCACTGAGGGTGCTAACAGCTCCCTGAGTGGTATCCTTCCTGTTTTAGGAATCTATCTATTGACTTTGATACTTAATGATGCTCTGTCTCCCATCCCCGTCCCTTTTTCTTTCTCTCCCCCCTCCCCTTCCCCTCTCCTATTTATTTCGAGTTTTCATATCCCCAACTCATAACTCCGGTCATCTGAAGAAGTGGGCTGTGCCCACGAAAGCTCATGATACCATCTACATGTTTCATTAGTCTATAAAGTGCTACCAGACCATTTGTTGTTTTTTTCTGTAACAGACTAACTCAGCTACCCCCTGAAGCTCTCAAAGGAAAGTCAGACAAGTGTCAGAGTGCCACATCACTAAATTACTATTAAAAATGCATGTACTATGAAATAATAAAAATACTATGCTGATTTGGGAACTATTTTTGGCATAAAATTCTATAATTTTCAGCAAAGAATACAAAAAGGGTAACATCGGAAATAATCTGCCAACTTCCTTCTCAGAAAAGCCTATGCATTGCGGTAGGTGTTTCAGGAAAATAATGGTGGATGAAGCTTGAAAATGTTGATCCAGATTTCATTATCATGAATAGAAGTTGGCTGGAGGGAAAAATTCTAAGAAATATTGTTTCCAAAGTACACCAATATCTTATTATTAATCATGTTAGTCTGTAATTTTTTTAAATAAGGAAATTAAACGTTGGCAGTATTATTAGTATTTTTCCCATCTAGGGTGTGAACAAAAATACTAACATGTTAAGCAACACTTTAGCATTCTTCAATGATCACTCTATTTGTTTTCCTTGTTTCAAACCCATATTTAACTGTGAAATTAACTTTTTTCAAAATTTAAAGAAAGTTAATATAGGCATTTGAAAAAAATATATTAAATATGCCCTATATTTACAGATGAAAAATACCTCTTAGATTCCTGAATTTATCCTTCTGATTGCAGAATACATTCCTTTATGTAGCAATCCCACAAAAAATGATCATATATTACATTTATATTACCCTGGCTAGTAGCATTAGAGGCAGTACATATAATGCATTCTTAAATAGTGATGGAATAACTACAGAAAGTGGTGTAAATGTGAGCAACCATTAAAAATTATTCTGGAGTCAACTAGTGTAATCAGTTGAGTTTCATTGGTAGCAGAAACAACTTGTTAATAGGGTATGTGCCTTTCAGATTTTCTTGACTTCATCATGTCCTATCTGAAATAAGCTCAATACCTGACATAAATTGAAAGCTTTTAATTTAAACCTCCCCAATTTGCTTGCCCGTTATTTAGTCTGACACCTTTTCCCTACTTCACTCTGCCACACCATGGTATTAGTTGTATCCTTATGTGCTTGCAGTTGGCCTCATATTTGCTACTTGAGCTTCTAGGCAGAATGAAATGTTTCATAATTAATGTGAGATACTTCATTCATTCAGCCGAAGCAATATGTAAACATTTAACAGCATTTGCTATGATGTGTGGGTGTGACAGGGATCAAAGGTTGGGGGCCATTGAAGAAAAGAGTGGGATGGAAGGAAAGAATTGGAATGGAAAGAAACCTTTTATAATATTTTTTGTATGATATGAACCATTATGGTCTCTAGCTGCAGTACATTGACTCTTTAGCTTCAGCAGCTCATATTTGCTGCTCCTTAACACTACCAGTTCAATCTCCGGTTGTCAAGAGAACCACTAACATGGTAGCACTTGGAAGTATATACATACATGACTCGCTTGTAAGGACCATATGATTTGGCTCCTCCTGTTTCCTATTTGGTTATTGCTCGAAGAGACCATGAAGTGGATTGGCAAATTACAGTTTATTTGGGTGCAGTTTGAGGGAGGTTTGGGAATCAGGAGTTACAATCCTGACCTCCAGCTTGTCACTTCAAGCAAGTCTCTCTTAGGTCAGTATCCTTATCTGTTAAATGGAGCTAATTATATTTTCCCACCTTTGTGCAGCATTTTGAGGTCCTTGAAGCAATATGTGCAATGAAAGTGCAAATATTAAATATTTATGCAATTTATTTTAGCATTGTTAAAGCCTGATAAAATATTAGGTAACACGTTCACACCAGATGACAATATTATTCATTACTCTCTTTTCCTGAACACATTTTTTTTTGTCTGTCAGAAGCATTTTTTTCTAGTGCAGTGGGCAGGTCACTCCAAATGCTGTTTTACATGGTGATTTTAATGAGTGATATCCCTTTTTAGTTAGAAACATGGTACAAAGGCAGTTGCCACATGCAGATTTTGTCATTTGTGTGAGGAACACAGAAGACACCATATCTTCCTGCTTTAGTTTTGGTTTATTGTAGCACTTTATCCAGACAGAGTTATGCATGCTGTATAGATTTCATACTTCCAGTGTATTAGACAACTTACTTGTCAACTGTAGTAAGTTTCATGGTGATGGAAGAGTAACAAGACAAAGTGCCAAACAATATGAAAATCAAATTGTCATACCTTGGACAGGGGGCCTGTAAGCCACAAGTGTTCAAGGTCCTTTCATGAACTTAATCCAGCTGTCCTTAAACTGGAATTTAAACGCCAGAGGCTCTATTCAGGGTGAGTGAACATGTTGGAGATTTATTTCCATTAATGCACAGAACGCTTTTTAAGTAACTGTAAGGTTGTGACAAATGCTTCCACACTCCTTTCTTGAAAAGACAAGGTATTTCTCATGATTCTTAAAACAGTTTTTTTCATTTCTTCATTGCTAGTAAAAACCTCTGGGGTATTTGAAACTCATTCCTTGGAAAAGAAAACTGCAGTGTGATAAAAGTGATTCAAACTTTTGCAAATGACTTGCATATTTTTTTAAATCTTTTAAATGTAATAAAGAATAATTACCCACCTGACATGAAGATGCTGTCTGAATAATCTGATGACCTAGTTTTAGACACTGTTAATGAAACTCAGCATTTAAATACAAGTGAAAAGAAGAAACTTTCTAAAGTAGTGCAAGGTGAAGTCTGTTATCTTTGTCCACTTGAAGTATTATGTAATGTTTTAATAAATCTGTCATGACATGATGTGCTATTTTTGTCAGTATGCTGATACCATGGCTGCTCAGATCTTCACATTGACAGGGACTCTACATTCCTAGGATCCTTGTGATTTTGGATCTATCCCTGAGATATGAATGGTTTAAGTATGTGGTATTATGGCAACCATCTTGTCCTAGGCAAACATTAGCTACAATTAATGGTCTGGTAGCACTTTATAGACTAACAAAACATGTAGATGGTATCATGAGTTTTGTTAGTCTATAAAATGCTACCAGACCGTTTGTTGGTTTTTAAGTTTATCCCATACAGACTAACTCGGCTACCCCCCTGAAGCTTATTAGCTACAATATTATCTTACTAGAAGACTTACCTGGCATTGCCTGGGTCCTTCAGGGCAGGGAGCTGGAAATGGGATAGGGTGCAGGAGTCAGGACAAGGCCTTGGGTATCTGAGCGGGGTAGTACAGGAGGCTAGTGGTAGGGGGATGTGAAAGTGAGGGTTGGGGGGTGAATCATAGAATCATAGGGTTGGAAGAGATCTCAGGAGGTCATTGAGTCCAACCCCCTGCCCAAAGCAGGATCCACCCCTACCAAATGATCCCAGCTAGGGGCTTTGTCAAGCCAGGACTTAAAAACCTCTAGGGATAGAGATTCTTCCACCTCCCTAGGTAACCCATTCCAGTGCTTTACCACCCATGAAGTGAAATAGTTTTTCCTAATATCCAACCTAGACCTCTCCCACTGTAACTTGAGACCATTGCTCCTTGTTCTGCCATCCGTCACTACTGTGAACAGCGTCCCTCCATCCTCTTTGGAACCTTCCTTCAGGTAGTTAAAGGCTGTTATCAAATCCCCCCTCACTCTTCTCTTTTTTGTACTAAACAACTCAAATCCCTCAGCCTCTTCTCGTAAGTCATGTGCTCCAGCACTCTAATCATTTCTGTTGCCCTCCACTAGACTTTCTTCAATGCATCCATATCCTTTTTGTAATGGGGGGCCTTTCTGTAAGTGGACACAATACTCCAGATATGGCCTCACCAGTACAGAATAAAGAGGAATAATCACTTCTTTAGCTCTGCTGGCAATGCTCCTCCTAATGCACCCTAATATACCATTAGCCTTCTTGGCTAACAAGGGCACACTTTTGATCATATCTAGCTTCTCATCCAGTGTAATCCCCAGGCCCTTTTCTGCTGAACTGCTGCTTACCCAGTGAGCCTGCAGCTTGTAGCAGTGCTTTGGATTTTTCCATTCCAAGTGCAGGACTCTGCACTTGTCCTTGTTGAACCTCATCAGTTTTGTTTTGACCCAATCCTCCAATTAGTCTAGGTCAGTCCGGACTCTATCTCTACCCTCTCATGTATCTACCTCTCCCCCTAGCTTAGTGTCATCTGCAAACTTGCTGAGGGTGCAATCCATCCCCTCATCTAAGTCATTAATCATAGAATCATAGAATGCTAGGGCTGGAAGAGACCTGAGGAGGTCATCGAATCCAACCCCTGCCCAAAGACGTTGAATAAAACTGGCCCTAAAACAGTCCCTTGGGGCACTCTGCTTGATACCAGCCACCAACCAGACATTGAGCTGTTGATCACTACCCATTGAGCCTGACAATCTAGCCAGCTTTCTATCCATATTATAGTCCATTTTCCCAATTCATACTTCCTTAACTTGCTGGCAATAACACAGTGGGAGACAATATCAAAAGCTTTGCTATAATCAAGGTAAATCATGTCCACTACCTTCCACATATCCACTGAGCCAGTTATCTTGTTATAGAAGGCAATCAGGTTGGTCAGGAATGACTTGCCCTTGGTGAATCCATGTTGACTATACCTGATCATTTTCCTCTCTTCCAAGTGCTTCAAAGTGGATTCCTTGAGGATCCCCTCCATGATTTTTCTAGAGACTGAGGTGAGACTGACCCATCTGTGGTTCCCTGGATTGTCCTGCTTCCCTTTTTAAAAGATGGGCACTAAATTTGCCTTTTTTCCAATCATCCAGGACCTTTCCTGATTGCCACAAGTTTTCAAAGATAATGGCCAATGACTCTGCAAGCACAGAAGGGGCTCAGTGTTGGGGTCCCATCTGGTATGGGCCTTTTCTTTCCCTCAGCTGTCCAGCTGCCAGGGGACTTTTCTCTACCTGCAGCTCTTTCTTGGCTGCCAGGGGTCTTTTTTTCTCCTCCTAACCTCCCCACCCTGGCCACTAGGGACCTTCCCCCTGCTTCCCCTTTCAGGGCTGTAGCCTAAGGCAGTAAGGGGGAAAAGAGTTTTGGGGGGGGGCTACTTATCCAGCATGCTGACAGACAAGATGGTGGATCCCCAGCCTTGCTAGCCACTGCCTTGGTGGTACGACTACCCCCCAGTGGCCACTCTCAATATTGTGTCCCTCTGAACAGCCCCTTCCTTTCCATATTATCTCTTTCCCTGTGCTTCCAATTGTCCTGTTACAACCAAACCCTGACCTTCCTTTAAGTTAGGAGAAGAAGAAGCTGATTAACAAATTTGGTGGTTCTAGCTCTTACCTTTTAGGAGGAGTTCTTGAACAAATGAATTCTCAGACAGATACTCAGACACACACAAACCTCTAAGATAGATAGATAGATAGATAGATACCCTTTGGGATATAAAATAGTGGGTTTTTTTTTCAAAATCATGTGCACAGTAAAAAACCTGCATTTACTTAACTTCCCTCATTGTGGTCTAGTTGGATTCCTTGGTAGCTATCTTGTAAGAATATGATAGGGGTCAGTATATGATCATACCATAATAGAGACTGCCTGGTCATATAGAGTGAAGACAGACAGTGAATTTCAAGGGACTTGTGTTGAATACAAGCAAGATAAGTTAAATAATTTTTGTACAGAGTGTTCCCATTACCCTTGCTCTTTGGGACATTCAGTACATAAAAACTACATTTAGTTATTTAAAAATAAAGTGGAGGTCACCTTTGTTTCACTTGAAGGAAATGAAATTATTTTTCTCATTTTAACATGGCTAGTATTAAGAAACAAAGACAGATATCTATGTGGGTTTACTCATACCTCCTAGAACAGATAGAATAATAATACAACATATGTCATGTAAAATGAATGTGGGGCTTCTAATTGCTGCTCTATATCAAAAGTACAAAAATATGATGACTCGTTCTCCTTGGAATTGTATGTCTGAGTACTTGTTGTGCTCTCTGCATCTGTTACATGACAGGTTGTTAATGATGTGTATGTTCATTAGAGGTAAAGTGCCTCCTGTGTGTGGTACTTCTTAAATCTACCTTCTGAAATCCCTACTGATGTATTAGTAGTTTATTTTTCCAGAATGGGTCCATTTCAAAGTCCAAATACTGATTAGTTGCTCTGTTTCTCTGGATCAACTTTCTGACATTGGAGTTCATTATCCATTTTTTCCGGGAGTCATGTAAGAATGTTCTTTCCACCATTTCATCCCTAGTGTTAACTAAGGTACTCAGTCCAAGTCAGTCCTGATATAGGTTATTAAATGTTGCCAAATATCACTTTTCCTAGTCATGGATTTCAATCTACTAGAGTTGCTCTACCAAAATGGTCCTTCTGCATCTGAAATGTTTCATTGTTCATTTGTGTTTATAGCTCAGCTCAGACTCTGTCCATTTATATAGCATTCTGATTCAACTTCAAGTGGGATGAACTTGGATCTTTAAAAATTAATTGTATGTAAAATCGTAGCATGCTATCTACACTTGTGCTTCAACTCTGTCATCATTTACAATGTAGCTTCTGCCCTTTCTACATCATTGAAATAAACCCCCTCCAAAGGCATGGGCGTTGGACTCAATGACCTCCTGAGGTCTCTTCCAACCCCATGATTCTATGATTCTGAGAATCAAGGGAGCACTTGAATTATTTAATTCTTCTTGATTTGCATACTCGCTTTGACCATGATGATCATGATTAGTTTTTCCTTGTGCCTAGAATCTAGAAGTTCTCTTCATGACTTGCTGGCCACTTCTTCAAAGTCTGCTGTAGCAGTTCCTCATTACTTCCTCTGCAATTGTGCTGAAATAACCCAGTAATCTGCAGTTATTGTCTCTTAAATTTAACTTCTGTCCCTAGTAAAAAAGTGGAACAAATATTGAAAGGAAAAAAAAGTGGCTAAATATCTCTAGGATAGAATGGGTTTGCAAAGAATGTGTTTTGCTAGTAAATGAATGATTTTGACAGAATTACAAAATTAATGGAGAAATATAGATGTAATATAATTGAATTTTAATAAAACATTGAACAAAAGGTATCATGAAATCATACTTGAAACATTAATTCAGATTAATAGCAATACTCTGCTATTGGCTGAAAACTGGCTGAAGGATTATAAAAATAGTAATAATGATAAACAGCAGTGTATCAAAGTGCTGGGAAGGTATGTAGGGCTCTATGTTGCTTTAGTCATAGTTAAATGACACAAACAGTGAGTGTGTTGTAGGGACTGATTTTATGATGCAGGAGCAAGATAATTTTGTTTGACTAAGCAACAAAAAAAAGTGTTGGAGGATTGATGAGGGGCATACAATAACTGTAACTGTCTCCTGCTTCTAAAGACCCAGGATGAAATCCTGGAAAGCTCTGTCATTGACTTCATTTGGGCAGAATTTCACCTCAAGGAGAAAGAAGAGATTTCTGTGGTAATACACGGGGTATAATTAAGATTAATTAAAGAGAAAGTGCAGGCTAACTATTAAAGAAAGTTCAAGCTGGGTTATGGATGGAATAATCTCCAAGGAAAATAGTCATACCCTGTCACCAAAGACATTACCATGTATTCTGGACAGAACACTAGAAAATGTATGTATTGAGATGATTCTGCATTGGGATATCAGGAGGCTTCTTAAATATCGAATAGGTCTGGTCCAGGGGTGAGAAACCTTTTTTGAATTGGGGGCCACTGACCCAGAGAAAAAATCAGTTGGGGGGCCACACAGAAGTGAAAAGCAAAAATCTCACAACCCTCACTGACTTGGCCCCCAACTGAGAAGCAGGAAAAAAAGACACACTCCTCATTCACCTCAAGCTCCAGCCCCCTGTGTGGGGTGGGGGTGGGAAGAAGGCACCGAGGTGCAAGGTTTATTCCCAGGGCTGGGTTAACTTTTCTGGGGATCCAGGGCTAGTGGATTTTGTGGGGCCACTTTAGGCTCTGAATGGGGCCAACATGTACAGGAAAGGACTGTTGGGAAGCAGGCTGGTGGTAGTAGTGTAGGATCTGGGTGGAAAGGAGGGTGCAGAAGCAGGCTAGGGGTGAGGGAGGGTGTGTGGTCTGGGTAGGAAGAAGGGCACAGAAGTGAACTGGGGGTGTTAGTGCAGTGTCTTTGTGAGAGGTAGGGCGCAGGAGTAGGCTGGGAGTGAGGTTGTAGTTCTGGGCTGGAGGGGAGTGCAGACACAGACTGGAAATGGAGGTGGAAGGTCTGAGCAGGATGGAGCATGCAGGGGTGGTATGGGTGCAAGGTCTGGGTTAGAGGCAGGGTACAGGAGCAGGCTGTGAGGAAGGGTGCAGGATCTGGGCAGGCAGGAGGTTGCAGAAACCTTAATTGCTCCACTGCTCAGGCACTGCCCCTCTCTGCCAGCCACCATGCTGGCTGCTCTTTGGCTGCTCCTGCTGGCCACATGCTCTCCACTTCTGTCAGCCACTCCTGCCAACCATCTGCTCACCAATCTCATACTGCCTGTCCACCAGTCAATCTGCTGGCCGCTCATTGTGTTGCTCCACCTCACCAGTCATTCATTCACCAGCAGAATAGATTAAACCAGTCTAGGGAGGATCCTTGAGAGAGGATCCAAAGCTCCTTGCTTAACAAGGTCACAGGACTCTGGCACTCAAGCTCCTGGCTTAACAAGGTCCTTTCCACTGAGTGTTACACCCTCATTTGAGGCAGCTTCAGCTACAATAATTCCAACATTGGTAACAGTATTTCACTACTCCTATGATCAGTGCTAAAGTGATTTGTGACCCAACACCAGCCAACGTTTATTACTTTAAGCAGAAAACTACCTGCTGGATATTTAACCAGAGCAGGAGCAAGCTATATTTACATAAACACACCCCAAAGTCTCTCGTCCTTCCAGATAGCTGTCAAAGAAGAATTCATTCTGACCCTGCTTACACTTGCTTGAGGAAAAACATAAACATTTTTTCTCTCTCCAAATAAATTGTTAGCATCCAGAGGCTCTTTGGAGTTACTTAAAGCTGTAACCCAAGTATTATAGCTAATTAATTTTTATTAGGGAGAGCAATACTGAATCAGAGTTAGTTGCTCTCTTGATTCAATCCTGTACAAAATATAACATAAGAAGCTGTGTATATACCCAGTTAAATAGATGTATAAAATATACAAGTGTCAAATTTAAGCTAAGTCCTTCACCACTGAAGTCAATAGGAGTATTGCATGATTGGACCCCATACTTTCAGAGATCTTTTTGGGGAAGAAAAATATATTTTAAATTAATCCAATGGACTGTCCTATAGCTAAGAAGAGAGTTGAAAAGGGTTTCTATATAAAAATCAAATACCTCTTTAAAAAGAGTAGTAAGAAAATAAAAGTTAAAGTGAGACAAAGCAAAATTTCCCTTTTCTTGTCTTTGCTGAAGCCAATAATACCAGCTTGTGAATAACTATTATCCCATGCAAATTTTTGTCAGAATTTTTAAAAAGGAAAGTGGTATCATTATAGGCAAAACCTGTAATAAATAATTTAATCTTCCTAGAACATTCATTTCAATAACATTTGTTCTGTCTGCCCAAGAAAGGCAGAATGATTTCCAATGAGCTATGTCTTCCGAAACTTTTTTCAGAGGTGGACTATAATTCAAAGAGAGCAAGTCTGCATGGTTCTTTGATATTTTAACCCCCTATATAACTAACTGTACTAGAAGTCTGCTTGAAATCAAAGCTAGCTCCAAGAGAACTCCAGGGAGAGCATAGGAAACAGTGCTTCTGTTTTTGTCAAACTTGGTTTTGAATACAGACATTTCTTACACAGTTTGAAAATATTATTGGATTAGAAACAGCTAATACATATTGCCATCGTATTGTACAATCATATGAACAGAACAGCCAATTCTTAAATTTATGACAGCCTTACTCTCTCTATTAAAATGTATTAAAGGTTTCATTCATATAGTATATTAGTCAGTGCTAAAGGGTAACTCATCTACCTAAAAATAATATTCCAGGATTTTAAACTAAAGATGGCTTTGGCACAAGCATTCTTGGTTTCAATATACTTCACTTATGGCAAAAGGCCATTTTTAAAGCATGGACAAACAAAAAATAACCACTCCACTCCTTCAGATGCTTTTTCTTCATCAAGCAACCAAACAACTGAGTATGACTTGTGTAACCCAGCAGGATGGATAATATTAATATACTTAAGTAAATTATCAGAAAAGGGGGTATGGCCCTGCCAGCGGGTGTGTATGATAGTCTGTTAGGAGAATTTGAGGATTGGCACGGGCACTAAGGTAAATTGAGTTTGGGACCCCCAGTTTAGAAGATTTGGTTAGACATGCCTGCCATGGATGGTCTAGATATTCTTGGTCCTGCCTCAACATGGGAAAATAGTCTAGATTATCCCTAGATGTCCCTTTCCAGCCCTACATTTCTATGGTTCTATGAAAATTGATTCTACTGTTCTATTGACTTTATTCTCTTGAGCTTGTACATTCCAACAAACAAGGGCCTTGTCAATCTATTTTTCTCTTTACATAACATCTCTCTTTAATCCAGTTCAACTTCTCCCTGCAACCCCTGCCTAGTTTGATCACCACAGAAAGAACCTTGCATTTTCTTCTGGTTTTTGCAAATTTTCTGAATAAGCAGTTAGCTGCAGTTATCTGTAGATGCTCTCTTGTGCAAGAAAGCTCTGATGGCCATTTTAACCATAGGGCTTTCTTGCGCAAGAAATTCATGTTGCCTGTCTACACTGGCCTCTTCTGGAAGAGCTCTTGTGCAAGAGGGCTTACTCCTGAGTGGGAGTGTCAGATTTCTTGTGCAAGAAGCCCTAATTTTATACATTAGAACGTCAGTTTACTTGCGCAAGAACACGCGGCCAGTGTAGACAGGCAGCAAGTTTTTGTGCAAGAGCGGCTGCTTTTGCACCAGATCGCACCAGTGTAGACACAGCCTTAGATTGTATAACGTTAGTTGGAAGAGATTTTTATCTCAGCAAAAGATATTTTTGGAGGGACTACATATTGAGAGATGTATTACCAAACACTTCTCTCGATATATGCATTAAAACAAGATCTCCCATTACTTTGTTTATGTTAAAGTCATTAATTCAATTTAATTGCAGATACTGAAATTATGTATACTTCATCCTTTTACAAAACAGCAAATCCAGGAGCATGTCCACCATTTTACCAGCCAAAAGAATCAATTTAACAAATAAATAATTGACCATCTCAACAATATCTTATCCATCTCCTTCCTGTGCTGATTTGGTGAATCTCTCAATGTAGTTTAGGAAATCTGTTTCATGGGGGCTCTTGATGTGTATATATCAGACTACAGACTCCACTATGTGGGGCTTGTTTTCTTCCCTGTTGTTCCCCTTACTTCCATGCTGCTCTGAAATTCCAAAAGGTAGTGGCATAGGATTAACAACAGTGAGTGATTAAATCTGGATGGTCCTATATTGAAAAAGAAATTCCTCTAGACAAAAGGCATGCTTTTCCCCAGAAAAAATGGATTTATCATGGAAGAGATTGCCTACCAATTAAGTCACATGGGTCTGCATTCATCCTTTTGAAGGAGGTCTTGTGACAGGAGACTGGAAGGTTATAATTCAAGGGCAGGAGCTGCTCTCCTCAGCTGCTTTGGCTATTTTCATTAGTTCAAGCCAATGGAAGCTGCTGCAGGATTCTGAAGCAGGAGCTTGATATTGAGGGAACCCCACATGCCTGAACACAGACAGACCTTTAGAACTACCAAGAATTAGGTCAGCTGTGTTCTGGATTCTTTGTTTTCTCAGTGATCCATGCTTGTTAGGGCCTCATCTCCTATGTACAGAGTAATAGTGTTAGAAACCTTCGCTAAATCTGTGTACTACCACATGTATCTGAAGAGGGAAAATGTAAGCCAAAAGGCTCACTCCTTCAGTGGGACACTGGGGAGTGTGTAACAGCTGATGGAATGTTTGCACTAACTTCTGGACCTAGACAATTGGGTTCTGTTGTCCGTACTTCCAAAAGGAGCATGAGACACAGTGTCTGCATCTGGAGTGCATTCCTAGAGACCAAAGCCAGTGAAGTGTCTAAAATCTGCCCAGCCCCCATAAGCGAAGTATATATGGGATTCCATTGTTTGGATCCCCTCACAGCAGTCTGGCAAGTGTCCAGCATGGGGAGCTTGGCTTCTCCAAATTCTGAGCAAAGAGACCATTATCAGTACCATCTGAATATCAGCCAATTAAGGTTATTTAGGATCAAGTTTGAGAATGATTTCAAAAGCTTAGGGGAATCTCATAGAAAACGTTCTGTCAGTCATGCCCTTTCTTTTGCACCAAAGAAGTGACCGCACAAGCTCCTTTTTTAAATTTCATCTGTGGCAGAATCATGCAGGGAGAAAGTTGCAATTCAAGTAGGCCAGATCAGCTATTTTAAAAATGCCTACATGACATCGGAGCCCAAGTTCCATTGACTTTCTATGCTTCTAAGTCACTTGGGCACTTCTGAAAATCCCACCTGGTCAAAGTCTGCACATTAAACTCGATTCAGAATCAAAATATAACCCATGTAGCTCATGAAGTGCAGGTGTGATGTACTACCTGAGCTAGAATAAGTAATCTATGATGTGCTATCATTTGGTCTTAATAAAAATATTTTAAAAATAAAATCACAACATAACAAGTGGGCTGCTTCATGAGAACTCATTTCTTAATGGATTTAAATTATCACTCCATGTAAATTCCATTGCCATCATCTAATGTAGAGATGGCAAAAGGATAGAGCATGGTAGTTGATTGAATATGTTTCATTAATATTTATGGACAGAGTATGGGTTTAATTTTCCACTACCTTGCACTTTGTGTTGTCTTTCACACTTGTGTAAAGTGATTACAAAATGGGAGTTAGCCATTGCCAAATTGGAATGGTAACATTTTTCACACACTTGGAACTCAATTTGGAGAGGTGTGAATTGCTACAAAACACAAAAAACAAAAACAAAACACAAACAAACAAACAAACAAACAAACAAACAAAAACCCAAAGCAGTGGAGACTTAGGGCCTGTGTCCTTAAACCAAAATGTGCCTCAGAGGAAATGAGGAGTGAGGAGAGTCTGGCTGCAAGAGGATTTTAGTGGGACTACTGTGGAGGCAGATTCTGATACAGAAACCTTGCCCAATAAAACAAGTAAAAAAGTACTGTGAGTCTGATGTTAGTGGTGAGGGTATAGGCAGCATTGAAGGCAGAATCTGACCTATAATGAATAATCTTATTCATTCGGTTATAAATGTTCATTTCTTCTAAATAAAATGTTTACAGCAATGCTATTTCCACTTCAGATTGGAAGAGGAAAATTCTTATCTCAAGATTCTTTTTTATTCACCCACTTAGCCCATTATTGCAAACTCCTGTTCAGAGCATCTTTTTTCTTTATTCAAAAAATTCTTACTTGAAGATTCCACTTTTCAGATAATTTCTTCTGAAAGATGGCTCAGTCATTTTTTCTCCTCGATCTGGGACATTTTAACTTTCCTTTTATATGTTTGCACAATTCATACAGAAATTGATCAGCTAACAAAATCACTATCAATGATTTTTAGAAGATCTTATCTCTTGTGGTTTGAAAAATAATCTCTGCTATATCTGTGATGCTGAGCTAACATGCTGGGACTTACATCTGTGCATGCCAATTGATTTCAGTGGAATTACACCAGGAACGATTTAGAGCTATTGTGTTCAATATTGCCAAGGCTACTTTGGTGTAAACTGTAGATGAGTGAATGGTTTCACATTAAAAAGGTTTTTTTTTTAAATGAAGCTTTTATTCAATCTGCAACCAGGATTTACACACCCAATGATACCCTATATTCATTTTTGAAGCGTCTAGCACATTTTGGATGCTATAAAAGCATTCTCTGATATGCTTCTAGTTGTTTGCGTAGGGCCAGAAAGATGGGCAGAATTGTAGGGTCTGAATGCACAGATGAGAGGATGGTGGAGGGAGCAGGGGGTTAGGTTTATTAGGAACTGGGGAACCTTCTGGGATAGGAGGAGGCTACAGAAAGGATAGGCTCCACCTAAACTATAATGGAACCAGACTGCTGGCATGTGAAATTGGAAGGGTAGAGTATATTTTAAACTAAGGGTTGGGGGGAGCACATGGTGCAGTAGGAGACATCAATTTACTAAAGGAGGAACTCTGTAAGATAGCAAATGAGTTGGGAAAGTAAAGGTAGAAGATAGTAAGGAACAATCAAACACAAAAGCTCCATTTTAAATATAATATATTATAAAAGACCTACCGAGCATTGCTTGGAACTTTCAGGGCAGGGGGCTGGTGGTGTGGGGGGTGCAGGAGCCAGGGCAAGGATTGGGGGGCTCAGGGGAGGTAGGAGGAGGTTCAGGAATCAGGGCAGGTAGTTGGATGTGTGGCATGGCTCAGGGTAAGAGGTAAGGGTACAAGAGTCAGGGCAGGGGGCTGGGAAGTATGGGGGAGCTCAAGGCCAAGGGTGGGAGTACAGGAGTCAGGGCAGGGAGTGGAGGGCTCAGGGAAGGGGGACAGGAGGTTTGGGGCTCAGGGTAGTAGTGGGTGCAGGATTCAGGACAGGAGGTGGAGGGCTTAGGGCAGGAGGCTTGGAGGTCTGAGGGGGGAATCATCAGGGCTGCCCGCAGTGGCAAGGATAATGGTGCAGCTGCCAGCCTCATCCTGACTCCTCCTGGGAGGAGGGGCAGCTGGTGCTGCGTGGTATGGCCTGGCCCTGGCATCCCCTCAGGGAGCAGGGCTGAGGGGCTGGTCAGCTCTAGTGGTGCTGCCAGGATTGGGGGAACTGTGGAAGAAGGGCAGCCCAGAGGTGGGAGGGAGTTGAGAATAGGGGGGCCACTTATACATGGCCAGTGGCCATCAATATGGAGAGTTCTGGCCACAGCTGGCCACTCTCTTCCTGTTGTAGCTGCCCCATTTTGGTCATTCTGCAGTATAATTTTTCCCAGCATTCATTGCTCCCAGTGGTCACTGTGGAGCATAACTGTCCTTGCTCTCAGACTCCTCCCCTTCTGTGTTATGGAAAACAGATCTGATTCCAGGCACATCCCATTTTCCTGGCACAACCATTCCCTGACCTTGATTTAAGTTACGATAAAAGAAAGCTGCATACAGAATTTGATAGTTCTCCCTCTTATTACACTGGTCTACAATTTTTTAGAAGTCGTCTGCTTCAGAGATAAAATGTGCTATTTATTATGTATTTTGATGTGCTGAATTCAAATATGACAATTAAAACAACTGATTGGCTACTGTTTCCAAGATATTTAAGTTTTTACATTTTATGTCTATGTATATTGTGTAGATAGTAGAGTTTTAATCATAAATTGTAAACCTAGGTCTTTTCATGTGTTTATGGTTGCTTTACATGATAATATTTCACCTGTCCTGTTTATGTAACACTTTAAAAATCAGCAAAAGGGTTATATAAATAAAATGTATTATGAAACAAAAGGCAAAAACTATTATGTACATAGTTTAGTCCTATTCAGTGTCTACTCACGCTTCTTGGCTTGTCTCTTGTATTCATTAAATGGAGCATCTCTTGTCACTGTCCAGCTATAGTCTGCAAGCATTGATGGGCTCCATTTGCCCTGATAGCGTTTCTCCATTGTTGCAATGTCCTGGTGAAATCGCCGTGCTGTCGCTCACTGCTCCGCAGTTCGGTGGAAAAAATCTAGATGAGAGTGCCAAAAATGTATCTTTAGTGACGTGTTGCAACCAAGGCTTTTGTATGCCTTGAGGAGGTTTTCCACCAACAACCTGTAGTTGTCTGCCTTGTTGTTTCCGAGAAAATTTATTGCCACTAACTGGAAGGCTTTCCACGCCGTCTTTTCCTTGCCACGCAGTGCATGGTCAAATGCATCATCTCGAAGAAGTTCACGAATCTGAGGACCAACAAAGACACCTTCCTTTATCTTAGCTTCACTTAACCTTGGAAATTTTCCACGGAGGTACTTGAAAGCTGCTTGTGTTTTGTCCATGGCCTTGACAAAGTTCTTCATCAGACCCAGCTTGATGTGTAAGGGCGGTAACAAAATCTTCCTTGATTCAACAAGTGGTGGATGCTGAACACTTTTCCTCCCAGGCTCCAATGACTGTCCGAGTGGCCAATCTATCTTGATGTAGTGGGAATCTCTTGCACGACTATCCCATTCGCAGAGAAAACAGCAGTACTTTGTGTATCCAGTCTGCAGACCGAGCAAGAGAGCAACAACCTTCAAATCGCCACAAAGCTGCCACTGATGTTGGTCATAGTTTATGCACCTCAAAAGTTGTTTCATGTTGTCATAGGTTTCCTTCATATGGACTGCATGACCAACTGGAATTGATGGCAAAACATTGATCTGTTGGCTCTCTCCAAATCATTGGCACTGCAAAAGGCATAGATTTCCTTTTCCTGTTCAACCACTGGCGAAGATTTGTTGCACAAGTGTTGCAGCATATGTGTGGGGCCCATCTCTTGTCCTGATCTCCAATTTTGCAGCCACAATAAAGGTGATAGGCTTTCTTAACCATAGTGGTTATACTGCGCTTTTGTGATGCAAAAGTCACTTCACCACAAACATAGCAGAAGTTATCTGCACTGTTCACACATGAGGCATCTCTGCTCACTTTGGCTAAACAGAAATGTGTCCCTTTGCAAAATCAAACACTGACAAGTAAGAGAGCACGACACTGTATGATTTCTAGAGCTGATATAGGGCAATTTGTTCAGCAGAGTGATGTAAGCTTCGTTATGATTGCAGCATCCATGACTTCTAGGAATAACATGATGCAATTCATATCATGTATGACGCAATACCAGCTTCAGATTGCATCATTCATTGTTTTGTCTAAAAAGCAAGTACTGTCCAAACCCAGTCATAGATTTATTCATAGATCCAGTCAAAGATGTATTTGAGTCATTTCTAGTTTAAATTGAGATCCCTTCCCTTTATAACTCACTTATCCTCCGCCATTCCCAAGTCAAGGGTCGTATATACTGACCCAATGGCATATCTTAAAAACTAGAGCCAATAAACAATTTTAAGCATCATTTTCGTTCTCAGTGACCCAGAATTAGTAAAGTTTGACTACATTTATTTCAGAAGTATTTTGGCTGTAGAGCAGTGTTATTTAGGAGGAGTTGTGGAACAAATGGATTCAAGGACTGATGGAAGGATGGATTCATGGACAATGGCAAAAACGGGCAATTGACCTGTGGACCAGTAATTCAATGGAGTCCTCACAGACAGACACATGCACAAACTCTCAAATATATATATAGGAAGATTAGCAACTGAATATTGACAAAGTGTACAAATGATAGAATTCATAATACTAAGGTGAGTGAATTAGATTGCCTAGAGGATACTAATATATATTGCAGAAACTTGGCGGAATGAGGCTAATCAATGGAACACAGTAAAACCAGGATACAAAATATATAGGAATGACAGAATGGGTTGTGCTGGTGGGAGAGTGGCACTATGTGTAAAAGAAAAGATGAAGTCAAATTAAAATCTGAAATGAATCACACTGTGCCATGAAACCTGCCTTAAAATCAGGAATAAGGGATCTTCCGGAAAAGGCTTTATTTTCCGCAAACGCCGCGTCTAGACTGGCGCTTTTTTCCGTCAAAGCCCCGAGCCGGAAAAAAGCGGCAGCCATGTTCATGCAAATGCCGCGGGGGAAAATTTAAATCCGCGCTGCATTTGTAATTCCGACTTGTCTCATTAGCATCCCTTTTCCGGAAAAGGGTGCCAATGTAGACACAGCCTAAGAGTATAGCAGTTGGAATACACTACTGACCACTGGACCTGGATGATGACAGTGATTGTGAAATGCCTGGAGAGATTACAGAGGCAACAAATGCAATAATGGGAGGTCCAACTATCCTTATATTGACTGGATGAAAGGAATGACCTCACAAAGGAATGCAAAGATGACATTTCTAAACATCATAAATGACTGCTTCTTATGTCAGCTAAACCAGGACAGGGGCGACAAAAGCCTCCACGGGCCCCTGGGCAAGGTGGGTTCCCCTGCAGGGGTGGGCCTTGGGTAGAAGAGGCAGGGCCAGACCACTGAGAGCATGCCACCCCCCCCCCCCCGCAGCCAACCCTCAGCACTACCTGGAATGCAGCCTCCCCACCGCAGCCTTCAGAGCCACCCAGAGTGCATAGTGCTCTGTCAGTGATTTAAAGGGCCAAGGGCTCCAACTGCTCTTGCTGCCGCAGTGGTAGCAGTAGCATCTGGGAGCACTGGGCCCTTTTGAATTACTTCTCCACAGGGCACTTGCACCTTTTGCCCCCCCATTAGAAAGAAGCAGTTCTTGATTTAGACTACGTGAAGCAGAGAATCTGGCCCAGGAGGTGAATATAGCTGAACTGCTCAGTAAGGGTATGTCTACACTACAAAGCTAATTCGAACTAACAGCCGTTAGTTCGAATCGACTTTAATAGCGTCTATACATACATTTAATTCGAACTAGCGGAGAGCTTAATTCGAACTAGGTAAACCTCATTCTACGAGGACTAACGCCTAGATCGAATTAAATAGTTCGAATTAAGGGCTGTGTAGCCACTTAATTCGAACTAGTTGGAGGCTAGCCCTTCCCAGCTTGCCCTGGTGGCCACTCTGGGCCAAACCAAGGAAACTCTTCTGCCCCCCTCCCGGCCCCGGAGCCCTTAAAGGGCCACGGTCTGGCTACGGTGCTTGTGCCAGTTGCAAGCCTGCCAGCACCCAGCCAGCAGACCCTGCACCTGGCACGGGATGAGCCAGCCACCCGCTGCCACCCAGCCCTCCTCTTCCCAGTACCAGGCGGGTGGCTCACAGGTGCCTGCCCGGGGCCACAAGAGGTGGGCACCTGCCAGGTCTAGTGCGGAGATCGTGGACCTCATCGAGGTTGGGGGGAGGCCTCCAACGTCTATGATCTCTGCACTAGCCACAGGAACGCGGCCGTCTACAGCCGCATGGCTGACAGCCTGGCCACCAGTGGCCACATGTGGACCCGAGAGCAGGTCCACTGCAAAATTAAGGACCTGCGGCAGGCCTACTCCAGGGCCTCCCAGCCAGGGGCCGACCCGGAGGCATGCCCTCACTTTGAGGCCCTGGACCACATCCTGGGGGCTCACGCAGTCCATGCCCCCCGGGTGGGGATCGACCCCGGGGCAGAGGGCCCCGTCCCTGACATGGAGGAGGAGGAGGAGGACGCCGAGAGCCAGGAGCCTGCAGGGAGCCTGCCCAGGACCCAGGACCCCCGAGGCACCCCACTGAGCACATTGGCTGTGTCGTCCGAGGCCGGGGAGGGCTCCACATGTGAGTGTCATCATGCTCCCCTTATGTGTATGCGGGGGGTGGGGGGAAAGGGAGCCCAGGGACCGTGCGCCTGGGCCTTTCCCACCATGGAGCAGCAGCTGGGTGTCATGCAGGGGCCCTGGCCCATTCCCCACACGCCGACCTCGCCTTGCAGAGGCGGGCTGGGTTTCACCCACCGTGTCCCCAGGGAGAACTGACCACTGCTCTTGTTCACCACACCCGCAGCACCTGGGACTGCAGGGCGCACCACCCTGCCTGCAACAGCCACCCGCACCCGGGCCAGCAGGTGCACCAGGAACCTGGAGGACTACCACCGGCGGCACCTGCGGCTACTGTAGCAGCAGCTCCGCATCCAGGACCACTGGGTCTGGGAGGACCTGCGGCTGTGGCAGCGGAGTTTGGAGGTGCTGGAGGAGCAGAGCTGTGCCTTCAGAGGTCACCTCCAGACCCTGGTGGACAGGTTCCTGCCTCCTCCTGCTCCAGCCCCTGCGGCCGCCCCAGCTCTCGCTCCTCCTCCTACCCCTGCTCCCCCTCCCACTTCCTCTGCACCCCTCATCCCTCCTGCCCCACCCTCCACACCCACTCCCCAACGCCCCGCACCCGCAGTGCTGCGAGACAGGAGAGCCAGCACGACCCCCAACCCTGAGCTTTCCCTTCCCTTCCTCCCCTTCCACCCCTTCCAGCACCCTCCTCCCAGGTTCCCCCTCCCCTCTCCCACCCCTCACTCCTCCCTCCCCACCCCAGTTATGTACAATAAAGAGAGATTTTTGTTGGCAAAACAGGTGTGTTTATTTGACATTAGGAAGGGGGGTTAGGGAGGGGAAAGGGGAAGGAGGGGAGGAAGAAGGCCCCAGTGGGGCATGCAGGGAGAGTTCAGTCCTCCTCCACCTGGAAGCTCTCCCGCAGGGCTTCCTGGATCTGGACGGCCCCCCGCTGGGCCTCCCGGACGGCGGTGGTGCGGTGCTGCATGTACTGGCCAGCCATGCACTCAGCCTCAGCCATCCAGGCTGGCAGGAAAGCCTACCCCTTCCGCTCACATACATTGTGCAGCACACAACATGCTGCCACCAAGGGAGGGATATTGTGCTCGGCAAGGTCAAGGTGGGTGAGGAGGCATCTAAATTGGGCTTTCAGGTGTCCAAAGGCCCCCTCGACCATGATGCGGGTCCTGGGGAGCCTGGCATTGAAGGCCTGCTGGGAGGGGTTGAGGTGCCCCGTGTACAGCTTCATGAGCCAAGGCTGTAGGGGGTAGGCCGCATCCCCCACCAGGCAGACGGGCATGTCCATGTCTCCGACCCTGATGTGGCGGTCGGGGAAGAAGGTCCCGGCCTGCAGCCTCTGGCACACAGAGGAGTTCTGGAACACCCTGGCGTTGTGTGCCTTGCCAGACCAGCCCACATTAATGTCCGTGAACTGGCCCCAGTGGTCACACACGGCCTGAAGGAGGACGGAGAAGTACCCCTTGCGGTTGATGTACTGGGAGGCCTGGTGTTCCGGGGCACAGATGGGGATGTGCGTCCCGTCGATGGCCCCCCCGCAGTTGGGAAAGCTGAGGGCACCGAACCCTCGGATGACCACATCCGGGTCGGCGAGGCGGACCACCCTGCGGAGCAGCACCTGGTTGATGGCCTTGACCACCTGCAGAGAGACACACCAAACAGCGAATCACTGGGGCGCCCGGGTGGCTGGGAGTGTTCATTCCCTGCCACTGCCCCCCACCCCACTCCCGGAAGCAACCCCCGTGGGCGGCGTGTAGTACGGCCGGGACAGACCGAACCCTCCCGTGTGGGGCACTTTCGCCTCCTCCCCCTCCCTTTTCCCTGGGGCAGCCCATCCCCTCCTTGCAGCCCCCTCCGCCCTGGCCCAGTGGCTGGTGAGTGCCATACCTGCATGAGCACTGCTCCGACAGTGGATCTCTGCACGCAGAACTGGTTCCCAACGGATCGGTAGCTGACCGGCATGGAGAGCTTCCACAGGGCAATGGCCACACGCTTCTGGAGGGGAATGGCGGGCCTCATGCGAGTGGCCCGTTGCCGCAGAGCAGGGGCGAGCCACTCGCAGAGCTCTAGGAAGGTGTCCTTCTTCATCCTGAAGTTCTGGGTCCACTGTTGGTCTCCCCAGTGCTCCAGGATGATGCGGTGCCACCAGTCGCTGCTGGTGTCCAGAGGCCAGATGCGGCGGGGCACGCTGGCGTCCGGGCACTGCTGCCGCTCCTCCACGACCCCCATGAAGGCCAGGGGGAGAGGCAGGGGGCTGACGTGCACCAGATGGTGCAAGGCAGCCTCCACCCATTGCTGGCAGGCTTGCAGCAGCAAGTCCAAAAACTGGAGCAGCATGCCCAGGGCGAGCTCTGTCTCCATGGTGCCAACTGCGGCGGCAGCCCCAATGGGAACCACCGACACAGGCAGGCGGAGAGGAAAATGCTTTGCTGTCCCTCGGCGAGGTAGGCAAGCAAGCGGAAAAGCTGAGAACCGGCTGTCCAGGGGGGTCCCTTTAAGCACGAGCCTCAGATAGCCTCAGACAGCAGCCACACAAAACCACTACTGACCTGATGCCCTGCCGGAACCAGTTTCAGCTGCCCTTAAATGCGACCCAGCATCCAATCAGTGTGGACGCGCTAGTTCGAATTAGCAAAATGCTAATTCGAATTAGTTTTTGGGTCTAGATGCGCTAATTCGAATTAGCTAAGTTCGAATTAACTAATTCGAATTAAGTTAGTTCGAATTAGTGCTGTAGTGTAGACATACCCTAATAGTGCCCACAGTATAATTATATGTAACATCCTTGATAGGAAAAAATGCTAAAGAAAGCAACCACAGTAGCATTTCATGTAAAAAAGAGGAATACTGTTAAATAAGAAAGCTAGTTAAATGGAAATTAAAAAGAACAATCACAATGGTCAAATACCTACAAAATGGAGTCTATTTGAAAACATCACACGTGTACCCCAAATTAAAAAAATAGAGCGCCAAAAAATGTCACCATGTGAAATGGGAAAATTGAGATTTCCAGGAACAGCTTTTCAAGAAACAGTCATTTATAGAAATACGCGTAGTCAATATGAGGAAAGTTGAAATCCCCCATTATTATTGAAACAAAAGACAGGACTATGCAGCGCTTTAAAGACTAACAAGATGGTTTATTAGGTGATGAGAACCAATAGCTGTTCAGAACATAGGAGCACAGGAGGTTCAGAACAGCTGGCAGTTCACTCTAGGTGCCGTGCTCCCCTTGCAGGGCGGGAACAGGGGGTGAGAGACTTTGTTCGCTCCCACATCCCCAGGCACTGATTGGCATGGAGATGGTGGGAGCACACAAAGTCTCCTTCTGCCCTTTCAGGGGTGTGCAGTGCTTAGAGTGAACTGTCAGCTGTTCAGATCAGCTGGCAGTTCATTCTAGGTGCCATGTGCCCCTTGCAAGGCAGGAGGAGACTTTGTGTGCTCCCCCATCCCCAGGTCTCAATTAGCCTGGGGGCCCGGGGAGTGGCAGGGTGGCCATGACTTGGCGGGCTGGATCTGGCCCGCAGAGGCTCTCTTGACCACCCCTGTATTAGAATAACCACCAGTTTGGGGGACTGTCTGTTACATTCTTTGAAATTTGCCCTAGTTAATCTCAGCATGTCACTCTCCCCATCCTCTGGTCACATACTCAAACTGTACCGCAGAATCTCTATGAGTGAAATTTCCAAATTTCCTGATTGGCCTGGGTGGCAGGGGGAGTGCATGAAGTCTCCTCCCACTGCCAGGGGTGAACAGCGCCTAGAGAGAGCCTCCAGCTGTTCACAACAGCAGGCAGTTTTCTTTAGGTGCTGGAGGATGAGGGGCAAAGACTTCACATGCTCCCACACCCCCAGGCCAATCAGGGTCTGTGGGTGGGGGAGCACGGGAAGTGTTCTGGCCCCACCCCTTTTGCCTAAGGCCCTGCCCCTTCTGGGGCAGCCAGGGACCACTTCAAAAATTTGTGAAGTGGCCCCCCTTTTAAAATTATTGCCCACCCCTGTTCTAATTCATAGAGTGACCAAGTCAGCAACAAAACCTTACAGCAACAAAACCAAGATTGTATAAAACCTTACTGGTTTGCCAGAAGGCAGAAGTACAGTTCCCTTAAAGCAATCCACTCTTGAGCTCCCACCCAAACAGTCAAGTCACCTATGATGAGAATTACTTAAAAATCTTGTTCATCATACAAAAGATTCTACCAATCCCAAAGAATTGGACACATTACCCACCAGTTTACTGAATATTTCTGATCTTGCCCAAATGCATACTTATAGCCAGGTCTGATTAACTAAACTGAAATGTATAAAAAGGGAGAAAGAGAGTATTGTGTTTAAAAGATCATTATACATACTGATACATCAAGTTCTTAAGTTAGTTTCATAGTAGAAATGGTGAGCTGCTGAGTAGTAGAGAGACCTTTCCAGAATCAGTTCACTGGGTTACCCAATGTCCAATATCAGGGTGATTCGGAATGGAACTGGAGACTTTAGTCTTGCAACTCAAACTTCCCCTTCTGGTAATAAAGGATCAGGGCTCTAGAGTTCTATTATAGTTGTTTACTTTATTATAGTTTATTATGGTTGTTACTTCTTGGTAGGGTGTAGTTCTAGGGTGAACAATAGGCAATTATTGTAGCTTTGAAGCACCTACATTAATTAGCTACATAAGACAACTGCCCACCTTCAGCTATTTAGGGGAAGTTTACTGCAGACTGCAAAGAGAAATAATAACGATGATATTACTACAGTCACAGTTCATCTAACAGTTAATATCTTCTTTTGATCTCTGAATTAACCGAATACAGCAAGAGACAGAAACCATTTGGCTGCATTGTCAACCTCCAATAATATATATCTAAATACACAAAGCCCCACAATCATTATCTACTAATATGTCTCTAAAGGTTGAATCTGGGTCAATTAGTCTGCTAGTTCTGTAACTCTTCCTGGCCCTGTGTCACAAAGTCATTTAAGATATGTACTTTATTTGAATCTATTAGGATGATAACTCTCTTTCCATTCAACTACTATTTCTGGAGGATGTTAAACAGAAGCTACTATAGTTTGACATTCTTAACTTAGAATATCCAGATAATCTTCAACCATGAGTTTTAAAAGAAGTGTCTGAGGAGATCAATGGACCATTAATGTTGATTTGCAATAATTTTTGGAGCTCGAGGGAAGTTCCAGAGAATTGGATGACAGGTATTGTTTCCATGATTTTCATAAAGGCTAAACAGGTTGATCTATATAAGGGTATGTCTACACAATAGAGTTTTGTCAGAAAAACAGCCATTTTTCTGACAAAACTGAATTATGTCCACACTGCAATCACATTCTTTCAAAAGTAAATAGAAAGAACAGAGGGGTTTTTCCGGCATTGGTAATCCTCTTTCTATGAGGAAGAAGCCTTTTTCTGAAAGAGCTCTTTTGGAAAAAGGCATGTGTGCACAGGGGAAAAGGAGTTCTTTTGAAAGAAGAAGAAAGAGAAAAAAAGCACAGGTGCCCTGGTGGCCACTCCATCCATAGTAATCACAGCTTAAATGCGAGATAGTGTCCATTCAGTGTGGTTGCTATCTTTCGAAAAAGCAGATCTTTTTTTGATGTGCTTTTGAGTGTGGACGCTTTCTTTTGGAAGAAGTTTTTTCTGAAGATCTCTTCCAAAAAAGTTTCTTCTGAAAAAAGCCTTCAGTCTAGACATAGCCTAAGTATCTACATAAGGACAAATATTTAATGATGTATTCTTCAAACCAGCAGAGAAATATGATCCAGTGGCTGAAGCTGAAGCTAGATAAATTCAGACTAGAAATAAAGGAGCAATTTTTTAACCATGAGAGTAATTAACCATTTGAACAGTTTAGGAGTGGATTCTCTATCGCTGAGAATTTTAAAATCAAGATTGGATGTTTTTCTAAAAGATATGTTCTAGGAACCATTTTGGGGAAGTTCTATGGCATATGGTACACAGGAGCTCAGACAAATGATCCCAATGTTCCCTTCTACCTAAGTGATTTAGGAGTACAAGTCCATTCAGTCAGACGTGCTCCAAAGTCACTTTGTCACTTTTGAAATGTTCAGCAATTTTAAAAACAGGATATAGATATATTGATGTAGTTGGCTCTTCTCAGGTGCTAATGGCCCATTTTCAGTTTGCTTCTGTCCTAATTGAAATGCAGGTCACTGTGGGCACAGTGGAAAAGAAATCTGTTGCATATTGAGAAAAAGACACACGTACACACTCATTGCATGTGCTCATCTTTTGATCTCTTCCTCAAAATCCTGTTAGACTCATGTGAATGTGTTTATAGCTGAATAGTCCTGAAATGTTATGTCGCTGATGCAGATTGACCTCCATAAACAGCATGTCCTCTATACCAAGATCCATTTTTTCCACTTGTTTACTGCTCCTTTGAGATGAATTTTACTGTGGTTCCCAACTCTGGGGATTTCAGTTGAGAGCCTGTTTGTAGAATGTATATCACATTTTATCTTTCAGGACTTTCCGGCTCTGATTGCCAATATTACTTTTAAAGATGATTTACTGAAAGCTACAGCTGTGCTAGCTGGTTTGAGAAGAAAAGTCCAGGATGCTTGTGAACAGGGGTTACCCATCTGCTGAATTGTGAGTCAGTGCCTCTTTGGTTCAGAATGGTTTAATGTAAAATACATTCAGCTATAGAGAAATGTTATTTGCTGCAATAAAACAGAAGGAATGCACATTTCCTGACAGAAAAGGAATTCGCGAATGACTGTTGTATGTTTTGCTACAAGATGCTCGCTTGGATACACCGTAGCTCCACCAGGTCTATGTAAAAATACAAAACCACCTTTCCCCCCACATTTTAATTTCAGATCTCTCCTGTGACGCTCATGACGGCAATCTTTTCCCATAGGAATAACACCCCTTTCAAATGCAGAGTGTTACGTGTCAAAGACCTGACCTGAAATATTTGGATGCTTTCAAACTCTTTTATTTGTGTAAAAGAGAAATGAAATTATATAATTTTAAAATGACCATTTAAAAGAAGTGTAAAAAAAACCCTGTTGTAATGGCACAGGCGTGATTCAGGGCCACTGATTGCACTCTTGTGATGTGGCAAAGTAGCAAAAATAAGGTATTGGTGTTACATCTTTCCTTGGATTGTTCTGTGCCCAAAAGCAGGTCTCTTAATGTTTCCATTACAGACCCCTATTTTTAGAAGTTAATAGCTCAGCTATCACAATTTGCTTCAGGCTGAAGCTGGTATACAAAGTCTCACTTGGGGAGCACATTTAAAGGAATAGAAGACTACCCATTCCAGATCCTTTTTTTGACTGTCATACAGTCTGCAAATATTCTCTGTTTCAAAAATTACATTTGTCACCTGATTAATCTATATAATCTACTCTCTTGTCACCACACATGTCCAATAAAAATCCCTTTAAAAGAGCAGGAATATTTTTTCTATCATGTAAAATAATTTTGTTTCTGGTCATGAGTTTGCATGTGTATTTCAACAACTATCCATATCTGTTTCATGGTTTATGCCAGATGCTACATAGCAGAGATTCGGAGGAGATCTTGATTGGTCAGAATATACCAGAGTATTGCCAACCCCCAGTGTTCAAAAATCGCAAGTCAGGAGCATCAAGAATAATGAGATTATGTAAAAATAATACATTTAGTTTTGTTTTTCTTTGATTTCTGCTTTTGGGGTCTCTAGAGTATGCTGGGTCATATTTTGAAGCTTTCTCCATGGCCACAAATGCTAGAAATATATTTTTTCTTTAAGAATGAAGGCTGAAATTATCAGATAACTACTGGATGCCAGGAGCTGAGGCTTTAATGAAAACAATAATTATCATAAGACTTGTGATGAAATCACAAGAGTTGGCAACACTGATACCACATCTGCCCACTCTCAGTTCTTGTCCCTTCCTCAAAAGCATCTAGTACCGGATATTGCTGGAGACTGGACTAGAAAGGGTGATGCTTTCTCAAGGTACCCAAGACTGTGCATCATCTTACTACCTCTCTGCCTCCAGCAAGAGGAAGACTTTCTTGTGCTTTACTGGGTATCAGTTCCCAGATCTGACCAGTGTGTCTCTCAGGGCTCAGTTAGCTCTTACTTTGGCTTTCTGATTAACAATGGGTGCACTCCACCCCTGCATCCTCTTTGAAGTTTTCCCTGGCAGTGTCCAACTGTTAACCACTGAGCATTCATAGACATTCCTAAGTTTGTTATCCAGAAGGGCATAGTATTTATCATGGGCAACATGGGGGGGCACAAGGGACCCTGTGCCCCCCAAAAAACATGGGCAGGAGGGGATGGACAGCAGCCAGCAGAGGCACTAGCAGGGCCAGAGGACTGGTGCCAACAGCAGAAGTCTGCCCTCCTCCATTCACTGGCAGTGGCAGGGGAAAGCGGAGCAAGACAACCCAGATAATGCTTTCTTCTCCTGGCCATGTTGCATGGGGGAGGGGTGGGAACAGAGTAACATGGCCAGGGGAGCAAAGAAGCTGGGGCCTCCTTGCTCTGCTTCCATATGCCACTGCCAATAAGTGCAGGGGAAGCCCCCTGCTACCGGCACCAGCCCACTATTCCTCCAGGCTACCTTGGTTGAGGGAAGGTGAGGGGAAGAGGTGGAGAAGAGGTGTGGAGAGGCCAGGGAAGTGGCGGGGTGGGAGTGGAGCAAGGGTGGGGAGAGGCAGCACCTGAGGCAGAGGGGGTTGTCTCAGCCCTTCCCCAGGAGAGGTGGGGACATGTGGCCAGTGTCCCCCTGCATCCTCTCTCAACAGTTGTCTCTGGTATAGGCCCAGGTTGACTGGTACATCTCAGGGTCAGGACCTTTATCACATAACAGCACTGAAATATAGTGAAATATAGTGAATCTTTAATCACATTGATTAAAGATACAGATTTAAGAGATTAAGTAAGAAGAATGGAAACAAATGGTTACATATGAATCAAACTGTATAACATGCTCCTTGAACTTTAACAAGCTAAAATCCTCGTCTCCAATAGTCTCTCACCTAAATCAATGCCCCACTGTCACCACATTACACGAATGCAAAAAAGGTGCTGTTCTCTTTGTTCCTTCAGTGATGGGTAACAAAATGTCTTTTTGCTTCACCTTAGATGTCCCAAAAGTCAGGATGACCCCTTTCCTTGTATGCTCTAGGTTGTCTTCTGATTCTTATATGCAGAACAGGCTTCCACTGTGTTGATATACAGTGTATAATATCCATCTGTGTATAATATCCATCTGTGAATATGCATCTTTTTGACTGGCAAAACCTGTTTGTCAATCCTGCCTAGGACACAGACCCTAAAATGTATTTCCAGTACATATACACAATTCCTTAAATACCTATGTCTTGCTGGGATTACGATGATCAGTGTAACATAAGCATTTATTAGACACCATTTTTGGATAAATAGTATGACTATAAATGCCATAGGGGTAGTGAGTTTGTCACACCTGATGAAATTGTTGTTACAGAACAGTAAATCTTTGCCAGTTGGCACAGAGAAGTTCTTAGGGTCACAGAGAGACCACGGGTCTGATCCGCTTTGGCAGTTGCTATGTTTGATAGGGCTTACCCTTGCAGTGTTCACTCATGCAATGCCCAGTTAATGGGTGTTTTGAAGAGTCAGGGGCGAAGGATTGCAGCACTGTGGTCCCTGCTATTCTTAGCTAAATCTATTTGGATTTACTGGTGTTTTATTAAATGTGCAGGAGTGGAGGGAAGAGGCTGGTGAGTGAGAGAGAGAGAGAGAAGAGGGAGCTGGAGGACAATATAGCCTTTGAGAGGAGCAGAAGAAAGTAACACTAACAGAAAGGGTAAGAAGAAAGGGTGGGATCTTCTAGAGGAAAATGTGAACTTTAACATTTATTAGTTATGGGAGCCAGATAATATTTTTTAAATGAGCTAAAGTATTGTAAAATCAACAGAAATTCTCCATTTGACCAAAAATATTCTTTTTTGGGGGAGGTAGGTTAATACTGTACTTTAATGGTGTTAGGGGGTCAGTAAACAGTGAAAATCCTGACCCATGTTGTTGTGGGTGCTGTTTTATGATCCTTAGTGATCATGTTTCAAATGTCACTTTTATATTAAATCTATAGTTAGTTCCTTCTTCACTCATATGATTTCATTTTTCCTGGATGTGTTTAGGAGTTTTACATTTTTCATTAAGATTGACACATAATGCAGCAGTATAATGAAATGTACCCAATTTTAAAACACAGAGAAAAAGGAAAAGAAAACCCTCTATTCATATTCAGGCTTTGTCCTGCTATGGGATCAGCCTTTGCTCCCTGAACAGTCAGCCTTTGCTCCCTGGCATGATGTTTAGTGGGACTCTGCCCTGACATGATGGGCCATCCCTGAGAATCAGATTGCAGGGCAATGTTCCTGCTGAGTATTGTAAAATAACCCACTTAAAAAAAATCCGATGCAGCAGTTGTTCCTGTTAATCAAATAAATTCAACATATTTCTGAAATTATCTTAATACACTTTCCCTTGACATAATGAGCCCTACCGGTGTGATTCTTTCTATCAGTTCATTCAGTTTTGGCAGAGGTTTTATTTCTGCATCTTTTTCTCCCCTCCTGATTGCATATAAGCTATTATAATAATCCAGCACAAGGAACAGAAGTTGTAGGAAGCTAGGTTTCTTTCTCGAGGGATAATGTCTACAAAAAGAGGGTAAAATAATTTTACGTATGTTAGAAATTAATCAGGTTGTGGTTCAGTCTATTTCTGACAACCCACTCCCCCAAATGTGGAATGTTGACCCTACCCTACTGGATTCTCCATCTTCTCTCCCATGGAGACACTCTTGTGGCGCTTTAGTCAGCAAAGCATAGCAGCAGGTATTGAAGTCTCTTTTCGGTCAAAGGAATTTAAGAATGTGCTTCAGTGTTTTGTTGAAAAGGGATTACAGTTGTTTCCATGAGCAGCCCCACAAGATAAACTAACGCTAACCTTTGCTCATGATGGCCCAGGAATTGTCCATTTTTTTGGTAATGGTTTTACTTCAAAATGTACAGAACTATCCCTGTAAGAATACTTCAGTACAATAGAAGAGAGTCCACAGTTGTATGTTCCCAGCTACTATATAATCCTAAAACTGCTTTTTTTAATGGATGACTATGCAAAGCCAATGGGGGAAAATACTATTTGTGTTGCAAGCAGGTTTTGTGGCTCTCCTCAATGGAGATCCCATGGGCACAATGTTGGTCCAACTCATTTAAAAAAATCATTGTATTGCTGCAGCAATAGCTATCGGGTGCTGTGCTAACTAGTTCTTCTGTTGAATGTATCTGGTGTGGCCCAGTGTTTTAATCACATCGGTGCAACAACAGTTTAAAACAGGGGTGGGGAACCTCCAGCCCATGGGCTGCATGCAGTTCGTTAGGGTTAGCTGCTGGTGGGCTGCCAGATGCTTTGTTCATCTGAGAGTCCATAGGCATGGCCACTTACAAATCCGATTGGCTGCAGTTTGCCATTCCTGGCCAATGGGAGCTGTGGGAAGTGGTGGTCCAGCCTGTGCCATTTCCTGCAGTTGCTAATGGCTGAGAATGGTAAACCACAGCCACTTGGAGCTGTGGGGCTCCATGCCTGCAGATGTGTAGGTAAACAAAATCTGGCAGCCCACCAGCAGCTAACCCTGAGGAACCATGTGTTGTGGGTGCACTGAAGATTCCCCATCCCTGATTTAAAATAGTGAGCAAAAGTTAGCAAGGGAAGTTGAAAAGAACAACTTTTAAAAAATCTCTATGGAAGAGTCACTCGTAATAATATTAAAGATGTGGCTTAACCTAACAGAAATAAGATTTTGAGACAACACTGAGATTCCATTCTTAAACCATATTGACAACCTGAATGCTTTATATTTGCTTTATGTAGTAGTCATCTGAGGATCTCAAACAGCTGTCCAAATTCTAATTAGTAAGTCAAGACACCTGTGCTATAGCCCATCTATGCATTTGACAGATGAGTAAGCTAAGGAACCTTAAAAATTTGGTGATTTGCTTAGGATTGTGTGGCATGAGCCAATAATAGAGCCCCAGTTCCTGGTTCTCATGTCCTTGTGCCCATGTTTGCATAGTGCTGCAGTTCTATAGCAGGCACAGTAAATCATAGTGGAAATCCCTGCATTTTACAGGCACAAAGAGGCAATTTAAGGAGGAAATTGTGGCTTTCATTTTACTATTTATTTTTTACATTGTTGAAGGATATAGAAGTGAAAACACAAGCTCTAGTGATGGTACAGGAATCCCACAAATTAGTACAATAGTTACTGTTAAAAAAAGGAACAGAATTGAAAACGGACAGAATTGGATGTGCAACAGAATTTTCAGATAGTTCTGCAGGTATCTGTTTATTCAGTATGGTTAATATCAAAGAGGTGTGGAGGGAATGTGCAAAGGCCTCTTTGTCACTCAAGCCCTGTGGTAGGACCTTTTTTGTGCCCCAAGAGGAAAGAACATGGAGGAAGACCCAGGCAAAGTGGCTAATCACAAGGTGCAGAGAAGAGAAGGCAACTTCTTTATGCTCAATGAGATTCAGACTGTGAGGGACTCCAAAAAGATCTCACCAAACTGAGTGATTGGGCAACAAAATGGCAAATGAAATTTAATGTGGATAAGTGTAAAGTAATGCACATTGGGAAAAATAACCCCAACTATACGTACAGTATGATGGAGGCTAATTTGGCTACGGCAAATCAGGAAAGAGATCTTGGAGTTATCGTGGATAGTTCTCTGAAAACTTCCACACAGTGTGCAGCGGCGGTCAAAAAGGCAAATAGGATGCTAGGAATTTTTAAGAAAGGGATAGAAAATAAGACACAGAATATCTTACTGCCCCTGTATAAAACTATGGTACGCCCACATCTTGAATACTGTGTATAGATGTGGTCTCCTCACCTCAAAAAAGATATTTTGGCCTTGGAAAGGGTTCAGAAAAGGGCAACTAAAATGATTAGGGATTTGGAACGGGTCCCATATGAAGAGAGGTTAAAGCAACTGGTACTTTTCAGTTTAGAAAAGAGGAGACTGAGGGGGGATATGATAGAGGTGTATAAAATCATGACTGGTGTAGAGAGGGCAGATAAAGAAAAGTTATTTATTAGTTCCCATAATAGAAGAACTAGAGGACACCAAATGAAATTAATGGGTAGCAGGTTTAAAACTAATAAAAGAAAGTTCTTCTTCACACAGCGCGTAGTCAACCTGTGGATCTCCTTGCCAGAGGAGGCTGTGAAGGCTAGGACTATAACAGAGTTTAAAGAGAAGCTAGATAATTTCATGGAGGTTAGGTCCATAAAAGGCTATTAACCAGGGGATAGAAATGGTGTCCCTGGCCTCTGTTTGTCAGAGGATGGAGAAGGATGGCAGGAGACAAATCGCTTGATCATTGTCTTCGGTCCACCCCTCTCTGGGGCACCTGGTGCTGGCCACTGTTGGCAGACAGGCTACTGGGCTAGATGGACCTTTGGTCTGACCCAGTATGGCCGTTCTTATGTTCTTATGTAGAGACTGGAACCATATTAAGTGTATTCTGTACCCTACAGAGTACAGAAACCCTGATGCTAAAACAGCAGCTGTAGTGAAAGCAATCTGCATCTTATGTGTGGAATAGGTGTGGAACATGTCATTCTCCTATCCCCTACTTAGTCCCCCATATTAAGGCTTCTAATAGGGCTTCATGAGAAGAGATTTTGTTCTATATAAATATGAGATTGACTTATTGTACAATAGAATGGGGCCTCATTTAAAGTTTTTTTTTAATTTTGTTTTGTTTTTAATTTCCTGCACTATTATGAATTATTTATTCAATAGTAATGATGTATTTAGAGGCCCAAATCAAGATCACACAGTACCATTGTGCAGGACACTCTGCAAATATGTTTCAAAGATCAGTTCTTGCCCTAATGTTCTCATGATCTCATTGGAGACAAGATGCAATAAATAGATCTGGGATTTTCTTGGTTCAGTGGTGCGTCCAAAAGTTAAAAAACAAAACAAAACAAAAATATTAAGTTTTGTTTTGAGCATTTTTAAATATGTAAAACTAAACAAATAAATTAAAGGAAATGTTTAAACTAAAAGTAATTTCAGATAAAAATCAAAATATTGTAATTTTGACATCTACAGTTTTAAAAGTATTGATTTCAGCAGTAGTCAGTCATGAGGATTAATATTTGTATGTGCTTTCAGACATTTTGTTTCTATGTTTCAGATGATTTTTGTTCTATTTATTCATTTTTATGGCAACAAATAAGTGAAACTGACATAAATTTAACTGCTTCACTGTTGCCAAATCTGCATTTTTCACCAAAAAACGGTGATTAGAAAAATTGTGCCGTTAGCACAAGTGGGTTAGCAAGAAGTGGGTGCAAAAAACAGTAGGCAGGAGAAGAAAGGACAGCTAAGGGAATTTAAAGTAAGAATCCATATATACGTAGGCCAACTATATGAATAGACAAATAATTTTAAGTTAGCATTTATGAATATGAAGATGATACAAATAACAAATGAATCAGATGAATGCCAGAAGTCTTGTTCCTCATCACACATAATATATTTGTGACAGGTTGGACTCACTCAAATGGCACCTGATGTACTGAAGCTATCACTGAGCCTGCCTTTTGTGGCATCTTGGATACCCTTTAATCCTGTCTTGCTAAGCCAGGCTCTTAAACCTCTTCCACCATAAACACGGGAAGGGCCACACCCAGCACAGAATAATACAGATATTGAGAACATATCTGGGAGATCTTACCTTAAGGGATTTGCCATAGCCCCAGGTGTCCACCCGTCTCAGGGTACATGTACACAGCAGGGCTAGAGCTGAAATAAGCTACGCAACTTGAGCTAAGTCAATTGTGTAGCTTAAGTCAAAATAGCTTATTTCAGCTTTTGGCACTGTCTACACAGCAGGAAGCCCGAGAAAGAGCACTCTTCCTCCAACTTCCCTTACTCCTTATAAAATGAAGGTTACAGGAGTCTGAGTAAAAAGTCCTCCAGCTTGACATTATTTTGACATTATGTTGAAATAACTGCTTGTAGTGTAGACATGGACTGTGTTATTTTGGAATAATGTTAGTTATTCCGAAATAACGCTGCTGTGTAGACATAGCTTTGGATTACCAACCCATTGCCTCTTCTCTTGATGTGGGGGAAGATATGCACAGATATTCCTCTCCCCCCCCCCCACCAGTTAGAAATTACATAAACTGGGTTATATTATAAACCAGAAATAAGTTTATTAACTAAGAAAAAGATGTATTTTAAGTGGCTATAGAGGTAGCAAACAGAACAAAGCAGATTACTAGGAAAATACTATAAAGCAAGCAAACTAAGCTAGGTTCACTAAAGAAACTGGTTACAAATAATAATCCTCACCCGAGATATTGTTAAGGCAAAGTCCTTCACAGGCCAGAGGTGTCTTTCTAGCCTGGATCCAGCAGCTATTTCATTCACTCCCATTTTTTCTAGGTATTTTCAAATATCTCCCTGGCTGGGGAGATAGAGATGAAGAAAGCATTTCCTGCCCCACCTAATATAGAATTTCCATAAGGCAGCATTCCTTTGTTTGATTCCCCACCCCTCCATGGAAAAGTACAGCAGACCAAGGTGGTGGTTAATAACAGGTGACCAGGTCACCTGACTCTGTAGCATCCCGGTGTCCATGAGTCAGTAGCAGTATGGAGGGCCCACAAGAAAGCCAAGTCTTTTCACAGTCCATTGTCATGGATGATGGGCCATCAGCCCTGTCTAGCAGTGGGCATTTTCAATCTAAAGTAGCATAGAAAACAGATACACAGATTACTATTCATAGCTTCAGCTACAGAAATAATATGGGCACACAAATTGTATAATTACATTGCGTAAATCATAAACTTTCCAATGATATCTTACATGAGCCATCTTTGCATAAAGTATATATCAGTTATGTCATATTCATATCATAAGCATATTTTCATAAATAATATGGAACATAATGTCTCAGTATTGGCTAAAGTCTATTTCTTCTTTCAAACCAGTCTTGGGATTATCTATTTCAGGATACAATAGCAGACATATCGTGGATATGTTGAAAACATTATTAGGTTTTTCTGTATTTGTACTATTTGTGTTATTCTTTATACTTAGGGAATTTAATATTGTAAATCATTAGTTAGATCAGGACACGTTTTCAAGTCTTGGTTGAGGTGAGTCGGGTTATTTTTCTCCCATCTAGTATGGTCTCAGGAGAGAAGACAGGGCAAAACCTAGGATGTTGGATGTCAGTAGAACAGAGAAGTTTTGACACCCAGTTCCTTTTTTATGTTTTTCGAATAGATAATATGTTTGACCCACAGCTAAGACTGGCTTAGCATTTTGATTGTTCTGACATCCCCCATATAAAAGGTATTGATTTTAGCAGTGTAGTCTGGAGGGTTGAATTTTTTTAATGTGCATTTAAGAGCTGTATGTGGTATCTGACATCCACTGTCGATTCAAAGAACTGCAGAGCCAGATCCTTGATTTCTTTTTTTTTTTTTTTTTTTGGTTCTCTACCTCTTCTACGCTTATCCTTTGACTTTGTGAGTTATTACATATCACACATAGGTTAAAGTAACCTTCACTTTAAATTCCCTGGATTTCGTAGGTTTAAGTCAGCCTTTCAATTGTATTATTACAGAGTTTTCTTTGTGTGAACATTATCAGTCAGATGCTTACCACAGGTTCTAGCACTTACAACAAATTTTGCAATCATTCTTGTGCTAAATGTCACCTATTAGGACTTTGCAAAATCCTCACAATTGATCCGGAATTCCAGTGCTTGGAAAAATTTGCTATTGTCAAGCAGAGCTTTAATTAAAACTATACTTTGTTTTCAATCCAATTTAGGAACAAATAAAAAAAGGCAAGATGTAAATTTTACAATGCCTGGCAATGTATCCAATTCTGTGCTGAACAAAGAAGCTTATATGCTGAAAATCTTGTAGGAATAAAGCATATAAGATAAATAAAAAGCTTCCAGTGCTTAATTCCAATCGTCTCCACAACAACTGGAGCTGCTGATAAGACACCTCCTCAGAGTAATGATGCATAATGTGAAGAAGGAGTAACCCAGACTGCATAAGTATGAAGGGATGCCATTCTTTTTTAAGAAAAGTGTGGCAAATGTGAAGCTCTGTTAATGTTCTGAGCCATTTTCAAAGGCATTTTTATGAGCATGGCAAAATGCCAAAGGTTGGCTTTTCCAAACATGATAGGGAGAGCAAGAAATGTAACTATTATAAGGGCATCAAGCATTTGCCCATGTAATATCATGTAAATATTTATGTACTGTCAATTCATTATTAGTGGCGGTTTTAATATGAGTATAAATATTATAAAGTGTGTTTATGACAGATAAATCACAGGGTTGCTAAAGTAATTTGCAACAGTAAAGCTCATTTTGGATAATTACAGAGCCCCAGAAGATTGTGTTTGTGTATTACAAAGAAAGGGGTTGTTAAGAAAAAAAACTGTTTTGGGCTGCTGACACTTTACAGAGACAGAGGCTGATCCTGCTTGGGACCAGCTTAGGAACATGTGCAAACATTAATGAAAGATGCTGTGAATAGAACAGGCAGGAGAAACAATGTGGTTTCACTTGCAGGGCTAACCTTATTCAGTCAACTTTCATGCAGATGAATTACTGTATCTAGAAAAATAATATAAGAAATGATTAGTTAAGATTATGCTGGCAAGAAAGATACTAATAATTTACTACATACTGAGTCCTATTTTGCATTTTATGTAGGGGTAAATTAGACGATAGCATTGTTTATTTTTGTTTTATGTAGGCTGTTTTCAGATCCATATTAAAGTGTATTATTGTTTTCCTTCTTCAGTCTCCCTACCCACATTTTATCTGGTCAGATTGGACACTCAGCTCTTCCTGTTTCCTTCAGTCTGTTGAATAACCATTAAATACTGTTGAAAGTTCAAAACACAAAAACAAACAAGGTGCCATGCAGTAGAGTGATAGACTTTGGAAGGTCATAATGAGAATAAAATGTAGTTTTATCAGCTAACATTCAGCTGCAAATAATTGTGATCCAATTCTTTTTCATTAATGTTTTACTGATTAGATTAATTTCAAGTGAGACATACATTATTTCTATGACAAGAGAGTCATGTCTGCATAGTGGATGACTATGTAACTAAAATGTAGCGAGAAAAAACAAAAGTATTTTCTGAAATGCAGTAAAATTTGTGAGATCTCTCTCTCTCTCTCTTAAACATTCACAGTGTTTAGCCATTAGATAAAACTAGAATTTTGCTTTTACATGGAATGGGGTGTCAAGTCAGTTGTCACTTTGTAGGGCAAAGCTTACCCTAGAGAACTGGTGTAAGAAATATCATCCCTGTTTCTTTTATTCATGATACTTCTTGACATTCAACGGTTGCTTTTCCTTTTCCTTGCTCAATCTCAGCCAAGGTAAATATTAAAGGGGGGCAATTAATTTCCTGATGCAGACAATCAGGATCAGGATTTGCTTGAATGGGAATTTTCTCTACTTCATCATTTTGACCATCATTTTCCACAGAAATCACATTCCCATAATGGCATTTGTCTGAAAAGCTCAGGGTAATTTGAAGCAATGTAAAAGGAAAATCTAGTTTAGACACAGGCCAAGTTGCTCTGCTACAAGTCCAGATCTTGGTGGACATGCCTTCTCCATAAGGCAGCTCCTCAGACACTCAACCAGACTTCTCCCCATGGTGGATTTTTCCCAACAGGCCTCTAGCTTTCAGACAAATGCCCTGTATTTATGCCTGGCTGGGTGCATTTAAAAGATGAAATTTATGCTCAGCCAGGCAAAACTAAATTTCTGAACAGACTGGGATGCCTAGAGCGTTAATGGCTACCGCAATGATGTCACCCCTGCTCTCTAAAAATCTAATAACATTATCTGCATGCTTTCTGTGTATCTGTACGCTCAAACCTGGTCTCCCTAATGCATCAAAGATCAAGCTGTGGGATACACCCAGAGAGACAACTTCAAACAGACAACTGTTGAAACAGAAAATAATGCAGTTAAATTGCTAACCTGTTCCAGGAATATTACACATGCTTTCTATTTTCAGTACTGTATCTTTATTATGGGTTCATATTGTTAATGTATACAGCATTTAACCAGATGGAACTTGAAGATGTTTTCAGGAGTACGCAGCTGGCCTTAATTGATTCTTACATTGTTAATAGACATGTCACCTTGTTACCACTCACTCTCCCCTGATCTGTCAACTCTCTTTTGGAGTCTGTCTTCATTTTTTCCTTTTCTTTAAACTAGATCACCATCTTCATATCACAATTTACCCCTTTCATCGCTATCCCTTACTGATGTGATGTTGTAATGCATTCTCACCTTTGCACTTAGAAATCTTTTATGTACTGAACTTTTTGTGAAGTCAGCTACAAAATATTTATTAAAATATAATTAAAGAGACATGATTACCAAAATGGGTTGTGGCAGTGGTTTGTGGAGTAACAACCTCAAGCTTACACCATTTTCATGGTATTGGTTACTGTTAAATACTTGATCTTGTTACATAGTGGTTTTATGCTTTTAAGATGATTACATTATTAAGAGTTTAATGATTCCTTATACTGTATTTTGCCAATTGGTACAAAGGTTTTGAAAAAAAAATTCTTTATAGCAGATGAACTTTATGCTGGTATCTTCTGCACTTTCATGATATGATGTTGCAAGAAAAGAAGCAAGAGGATGCTGTGCTGAAATGTGAGCATGTAGCAGTAGCAGACAGATCTCCTACCTTTGCAGTGACTCACCTCACTCAGAGGCTAGCACAGTCCTGCTGCGCTCCAGAGACTATAGTTTGATTGCTGTCACTACGAGTTAGATCATTAATCATAATTGTGGTAGTGACAGCAAGTTTCTTGACCTCATCATGAAAGGCAAAGAGGTCATTCCTGGGAGCGATTCATCCTTCAGCCAAGGCAAAGCTATCGGGAGGATTTATTTTTGTTATCTACAGTATTCTCTTTTGTCCCCTCATTTTCCCTACAATGGGCAGAAATGCAAGGGCTTTGGGGCAGCAGGGTCTGGCTTTTCTTTTACTCTTAGTGAGAAACCTTTTGTTTCAGATCACTGAAATACTTGCTCCTGCCCTCAGTACATATCGGTTTGGGGTTGAATGTCAGAAATGAAGTTTCAAGTATCTGAAATAATGTAAAGACAGCTGCATATTTTCATTTGTGTCTGTTTTTATGCATATTGATTACAGGAAAAATCACTAAACAGTCTTCGTGTGGATGACAGTGCAAATTCTGCTCAAATAGTGGTCATTTGTCAGTGGACTTCTGAGAAGAAGCTTGTGATGTTTTTATACCCTGTCAGCACCAATGGGCTTCATGTTCGGTACCTTGGAGAAACTTCTTTGAGAATAAAGACTGAAGATGAAAAGGTGGAAAATGCTAAGCATGAAGTAAAATATTCGTACAAGTGTATTTTTATTGTGTAGCATGTAGTTTTCTTTCGGATTTCTGTTAATTTTTTTTGTGGCATATCTAGTTCTCTTTCCTTCACTCTTTCCCGCAGACCATGCAGTACATTTGCAAGCATATAATATCAGTGCCACTATGCTCACAGCATCTGTTCCAGTTAGTTGGTATGCTTTTTCACTTCCTCATTGTCGAACTCCTTCATCTTCCCAAACTCTTTGAATACAGCCAATGTTCATCTTCAAAGAGATGATCTCAGGAAAACCCTCACATTAAAGTCAATGTATTCTGTCCTTTTCTTTTAAGAGTATTTCCAAAAACTGTTTTCTTGTCAGCGCAAAGTCATAAAAGTGCATTTTCAGGTCTTCCATAGTATAAACAAGATCAGATTGCAAGGAATTTGGGTTTTGATATTTGGAAAATAATTGGGAATATTTATATCTTTAACAAAATCTTCAGAGAGGCCTGTTATCAAACACAGGCAATGTAGTGCTACAATTTCATATGAAAGACTTCAAAGTACATATGCAAATAAATACTTGAATGACAGGATAATTAACATAGGTATGCCACAAGCATTCCTTAATATACGTATTCCTTGCTTTATTAATGATTAACCAGGCATACAAAGTAGGTGATGCAATATTGTTGGATTACTAAATAGAACCACATATTTTCAAAGACCACAAAGGACCTTTCATCAGATGGAATGTTTTTTGCAGTTTTGTAATTTATATGCTGCACCAATCAGTTAAGCAGCTTTGGTATCAGGTGACTGGAGTCTAGCTAACTTGACACCAAATTTTTTAAAAGTGTCCAGAGACAATCCTGGTAATTACACGCTGGTGTGCCTAACTTCAACACCAGACAAATTGGTTGGAACTATAATAAAGAACATAAAGAACATAATTATGAACCACATAGATAAAAAGATATATTGGGGAAAAGTTGACAGGAAAGGACGCCATTTTAGGAAGTCGGGGGGAGGAGTAGCAGCCGTGCATACCAGAATGCAGGTTGCTTTTCTTGTTCCCCTGATAATCAGGGAGCAAGAGGAAAGTGCACAGATTGTGAAGGGAGGGGGCAGAGGAGTATTCACAAAATCTGTGCACTTTCCTTCACTCTCTGATAGGGCAATGGGAAAAAAAAAGTAAGCAGCGTCCCAGTACACACAGTTGCTATCCTCACTGCCCTCCCAAAATGGCATCCTTGTCAATATAGCTTTTATAAAGGGAAATCCTGCCTTATAATTCTTTGGGTATGTTTACACTGCAGAGTTTTTTCAGAAAAATGGCTGTTTTTCTAAAAAAAGTCACTTATGTCCACACTGCAATCATGTTCTTTTGAAAAAAAATTCAAAGAACAGAGGGGTTTTTCTGACATTGGTAAACTTCTTTCTATGAGGAAAAAGACGTGTGGACAGAGAAGAGCTTTTTTTTTTTTTTTTTTTTGAAAGAATAGGCCTCCAGAAAAAGCACAGGTGCCCTGGTGGCCACTCCGTCAATAGTAATCACAGCTTAAATGCGAGATAGAATCCATTCAGTATGGACGCTATCTTTTGAAAAAGCAGATCACTTTTTCGATGCGCTTTTGCTGTGTGGACACTCTCTTTTGGAAGAAGTTTTTTCAGAAGATCTCTTCCGGAAAAGCTTCTTCCAAAAGAAGCCTGCAGTTTAGGCATAGCCTTTGAGAGGATCAGCAAATAGAGGAACAAGGCTTACCTGTAGATGTAGAGTACTTGGACCATCAGAAAACCTGTGATGAGATCACTCACCGAAATGCTGTCAAAGTGAGCAGTCATGGCATAAGAGTGAAAGCTCTCTCATGGATTAGTAACTGGTTAAGGAAACAAAGGGTAAGAATAAATGGTCATTTTTCAAATGGAGAGAGGTAACTAGTGGTATCCCCCAGTCCAACTCAACATATTCATAAACGATATGGAACAGGGGGCAAACAGCAAGGTGGCAAAATTTTCAGATTATATAAAGTTACTCAAGATAGTTAAGTCCAAAGCAGACTCTGAAGAGTTACAAAGGAATCTTACGAAACTGGTTGACTGAGAAACAAAATGGTAGATTAAATTCTATGTTGAAAACTTCAAAAGTAATGAACATTAGAAAGCATGATCCCACATATACTTACAATATCATGAGATCTAAATTATCTGTTACCACTCAAGAAAGAGATCTTGGAGTCATTGTGGATAGTTCTCTGAAAACATCTGCTTTGTGTACAGCAGTAGTCAGAAAAGATAACAAAATGTTAGGAACCATTAGAAGAGGGATAGATAATAAGACAGTAAATATCACAATGCCAGTATTTATTCAAGGTGCACCTACATCTTGAACACTGCATGCAGTTCAGGTCACCCCATTTAAAAAAAGATATTTTAGAAATGGAAAAGGTACAGGCGAGGGCGACAAAGATGACTAACTTCCATATGAGGAGAGATTAAAAAGACTGGGACATTTCAGCTTGGAAGAGATGACTAAGGAGGGATATTGGTAGAAGTCTATAAAATGGTAAATAGTAAGGGGAAAATGAATAAGGAAGTGTTATTTATTTTTTCACATAATACAAGATCTAGGTGTCACTCACCCCTGGTCTACACTAGGGGATAAATTGGAATTAAGATACGCAACTTCATCTATGTTAATTGAGTAGCTTAAGTCAAAGTATCGTTGGTGCCATCCACACTGTGGGAAGTCAAAGGGAGCACGCTCTCCCTTCAACTTCCCTTACTCCTCATAGAAGCAGGACTATTGGCTTTGACAGGAGCACCTCTCTCAGTTCAAATTAGCATGTCTTCACTAGACCTTCTAACTTGAACCCCAGAAGATTGACTGTGACTTCTTCAATCTTATCTGTAATGTAGACATGGCTTCAATGAAATTAATATGCAGCAGGTATAAAACAAACAAAAGAAAGTACTTCTTCACACAATGCACAGTCAACCTGTGGAACTCACTGCCATTGGATGTTGTGAAGGCCAAAACTTTAACAGGATTCAAATAAGAATTATATACATTCATGGAAGATGGGTCCATTGATGGTTAGTAGGCAAGATAGTCAGAGAGGTGATCCCAATGCTCTGGGTATCTCTAGCTTCTTATTGACAGAAGCTGGGAGTGGACAACAGGATGGATTACTTGATGATTTCCTGTTCTGTTTATTCCTTTTGAAGCATCCGCTGTAGGACTACAGGATATTATGCTAGTGGATCATTGATCTGACCCATTGTGGAAGTTCTTGTTGCTTTTAACAAGCACTTATGAAAGCAGAAGTCTGAATGTTATTGGCTTGATACTGTTCTTGAATTAGAGCTTGCTTTCCATTCATAGTATCAGGACTTGTGCATGTTGATTAAATGCAGCAATATTGTCCAGCATATTTCACTTAGTAGTTGCATGGTAGGTACAAGCTTAGGACATGGTAGTTAATTACAAGGTTTTCTAGTATTCCAAGCAAATATGTTATAGTAAGATGTCAATAAACATTCCTAAAATTGCCCGAAAAGATTAAGAATAAACAATTACTCATGGCCCAGTCCTGTGAGTGCATGCTCGGCCCCTATTGACTTGAAAGAGAGCTAAGAGCAATTGTCACTTAAGAGGATCGGACCTACAAATCCTTTTTGGGCACATATACTTTGTGTGTGGATATGAAATGTCCGTCAGTTGCTAGAACATAGGTGCATATTGGGTGCTAGTAATAACATCTCTACAGCTCAAGTTTCTTCTGGTAGGCTTCAGCTTGATCTTTACTTGAGGTACAAATCCTTCCTTTTTAGAAGAGTTGCTTATTCCTTGGCTCCTAAAATCCTGAGATTATTCACTGGCCACTTCATCAACTTGGGCTCCTATTGGCCCAAGCTGTGAAATTCTAATGTCTCCCAGTGCTCTGAGGAAGTAAAAGGTTCTTTCTCTTTGCTTCTCCTCAGTGTTACTGGTCTTGGTATGTGTAATTGGAGATTCAGCTTCACTAAGCAGGTCCTTTATTCATCCTTTTCCTTCATCAATTAAGTTTTTTGTTTGGTTTTAAACAAAATAGTTCACACCATTGTCACATGTTCAGAGTTATTTCTATCATAATATAAAATTTGGTAAATTTCATTTTTCATGTAAGTTATTAATAATTGCCCATTACAGCTACGCTTTAGGCAGTGTTAATTCTTTTCATACAACTTGCTAATGCCCCTCTATCTTAACATGCACCACATCTGCCAACTTAGAATTTGGCCCTGGTTGGCCTAGAGATTGCCAGCTGTGCACAACTGAGATGCATTTCTGTGTCTGTCTTCCTTTCTGAAATGCACAGCCATGTGCCAAGTATCATTGAATGCATTTCAGTGGTTATTTCAGTGGAATTTCAACCACAGCTAAATGATTTTTTTCTAACAAGAATTCAAACCAGGTAAGTCATACATCTAAAACTAGGACCCTTAAACATAAGGTTCACTTAAATTTATGAACCTTTCAGCCAGTGTGAGCCAAGAGTTGTGTGAACATGGGTAGATTTGTTGTTTCATAGGAAAATGAATTAGTTTGGCAGTGTTGCCAGTTTTGCCCTGAGATTTTGGGTTAATTTGAGCCCCAAAAGAATCTTAGGCATGACCCCATCATAGATAGAAACTAACAAGAAGGATTCATATGAAGGTAAAGCTCTGAGATTTACACAAATGTGATTTACTCCTAAGCTACGGAAAAGGCCACTAGTGCATACTGCCAAGATCCTGAAACAATAGGTGTGGAAATTTTTCCATTTTCTTAGTAATGATGATAGTGAAAAGCTGAAAACACTGCTTTTGAGTTCTAATATGTTTGTTTTTATTTAGTTAAAGTTTGTGTGCAGATGTGTGTAAGTTATTTGGTGGGGAAGGGAGAAGAAAGATGGGTTTTTTGAAGGGGATAAAAGAGAAAGAGGAAGTGAAAAGGAGAATCATAAGTAGAGGAAAAAAACAGGGAAATTGAACTCTGACTTTGAGCTACTAAGTCAGAAATAATATGTTATGCATGCAACATGTTTCTGATTATGCTCTGGATTTCCTGCTACGTGCTCAAGTGAGCAAACAAAAAAAAAAAGTGTTCCATAAGATATTGCTTTGTTTTCCCTCTGAAAATAATTTTCTTCATTCTGATCTCACTTCAAAAGTGTGCCTTTTCTCAGATTATGCCCCCCCAAAACAATGTAGTAATAGATAACTAAGCTGACATTTTGTTTAATTATCACCATAAAAAACAAGCTTCTGGTACATTATTGTAATAAATTTTAGCAATGAATGAAATAATACACTAGACTTTTGACAAAGAAGAGAACATTTTTTATGGAAACATATTAGAAACATTAAAAATCCTGTGTCATTTGGGTCTGTAATAAGAGTGGCCATATAAATTATATGATTATCATAACTTTTTGTGGCATAAATGTGCCTAAATCCAATATTTAGGTGTCATTGACATTCTCAAACTTACCATTCAGCTGCCTAATCCTGTAGGTATTCAAGTTTCAGGCAGTTAGCATTTGCAAAGCTATTTCAGACCTGATGCTGCTACACAGCTACTGCCTGCTTGGAGCCCTAGTGCAAGCAAAAGCTCTGGAAATATTTTTAAACTAACTATTTTTCCTATCTCACCATCAAGCCTGATCCTGTGGGCATGCTCAGAGGCTGTATGGTAATTGGGCCTACATGATTGGTTATCGTTCCAAAAGAGGGAGTGAGTCTAATGGCCCGGTGGTTTGGGCCTCACTGGGGATATGAGACACTCAAGTTTGAATCCCAGTTCTGCCTGATTTGAAGCAGGGACTTTGAATTTGACTGCTCCAAGCTATAGAGTCAATCACACTCTTTCTCAAGGAGAAATATTTAATGATTCATACAAAGTAGCACAGTTCTAAAGGGACACATTGAAAGGTACCTCCCAGAACAGCCAAAAACTCAGTGATTGTGGTGCAGATGCAGGAGACCTGCCTACAAGCCCCTGCTCCACATGAGGCAGAAAAAGCTTGAATCTATTTCCTATATCCTAGATGAGTGTCCCAACCTCTGGGATTTAGCTGCTCTGGACTCTCATAGGTGTGTCTACACTGCTATAAAATACCTACATCTGACTGCAGCAGCTGACTTGAGCTCTCAATTGGAGTGTAGACATTTGGCCCTGGGCTCTGGGGCTCTGCAACAGGGGAGGATGACAGAGCCTATACTCCATCCCCAGCCCAAATGTCTACACTCAAATTTTCTAGCCTGCACCCTATAAGCCTGAGTCAGCTGGGGGTGCTTTATTGCAGTGGAGACATACCCTAAGGCTATGTCTACACCCGATCGCGGCTTCTTGCATGAGAAGTATGCAAACAAGGCTAAGCGTGGAATATCGCCGAGCCTCATTTGCATACCTAATGAACCGCCATTTTTGCAGAAGAGGCTCTTGTGTCAGAAGGAGCTGTCTACACTGCCCCTTCTTGCGCAAGAAAAACCCTCTTGCGCAATGCTGTTACGCCAATTATTTTCAGGAATAATGGCATTGCGCAAGAGGGTTTTTGTTGCACAACAAGGGGCAGTGTAGACAGCTCCTTCTGGTGCAAGAGCCTCTTCTGCAAAAATGGCGGTTCATTAGGTATGCAAATGAGGCTCGGCGATATTCCACGCTTAGCCTCATTTGCATACTTCTGACGCAAGAAGCCCGCGAGTGTAGACATAGCCTAGCTCTCTGATTTTAGGAGAGAAAGGGCTGTCCTGCATTGGTGTATGACTCCAGAAGAGTATTTAGCATTGTGAATCCTAAGCAGAGGGAGGTGCCTCCCTCCTGCTTGCCTGTCAGGCCCCCCATGACCCAGCTCAGTGGGAGTGAGGTGCCTAAGTATCTTTGGGCACATCTACAATGCCACTGGGAGGTGTGATTCCCAGCACTGGTAGACAGACTAACACTACCATGTTAAATATAACAGTCTGGATGGAGATTGTGGCATGGCCAGTAGTTCAGGTTAGTCATTTGAACTTAAATCCTTCAAAGGATAGATGGGCATGGATTTGCTGGCTAGCCTGAGCTGTCTTCCATGCCGTAACATTCACACTGCTTTTTCTTTCTTTTTTTTTTTTTAACCACATTAGCTCAAGCCAGGGTAGCATGAATCTGCCTAGCCATGCTGGAAATCACACTTGTCTTTGCTGAGTGTCATATCATTGTAGATGTTGTCCCCACCTTGCCACTCCCAATCTTTCCTTCCCTGCTTTGTTACACTAGGGGAGATTTTCAAAGGCACAAATGGGAGTTAGGTGTCAATTTGCATTCCCATTTGCACCTTTGTTCTGTGCCAGAGGTCAGCAACTGTTGGCACATGGCCCATCAGGGTTAGCTGCTGGCTGGCCATGAGACATTTTGTTTACATAGACCATCTGTAGGCATGTCCCCCTCTGCCGCACCAAGTGGCTGCAGTTCGCTGTTCCTGGCCAATGGGAGCTAGCTGCACAGGGATGTGCTGGCTGATGCTCCCCTCAGCTCCCATTGGCCGGGAATGGTGAACAGCAGCCAGTGGGGCTGCGGGGAGCAGTGTCTGTGGACAATCAACCTCAGCAACATGTCTTGTGGCCTGCCAGCAGATTACTCTGATGGGTCACATGCTGAAGGTTGACAACCTCTGGTCTATTCTCTTCAGAATAGGACCACTTTAAAAAAAATTTTTTTACTGTGAGCAACGTGACCCATTTTTGGTAGTCATAAAAAAATAAATGATTAATACTGGTATCAGGTTCCAGGACAGGGGCCCAGCATACTGAGGGTGAAGACCATGGTTAACAACTTCACTCCTCTGGCACCATGGGCTGTTGGTGAAACTGCTGCTTGTGGAGGCAAGTTCCCCAGCCTGTAGTTGCTCTCATACTCCACCCTTGTTTTGACCACACCAGGCCTTCTCCCCTCTGCCCCATGCCCTCCCCAGTGTCTCCTTCTTCTCTCTGCTTATCCATTCCAGCCGAATCCCTGAACCCAAATGTAGCAAATGACATTTGGAAAAAAACAGTCTTCTAACATTTATTTCTAATGAAAATGGAGCACGTTTTCCACTGCATGCCAGATTTTGAAGACTGAACATGCAGAAGGCACCTAATTAAAGCAGTAAATTTGAGAATTAAAAATGTCAGTCACAGGGTTTTTTTTTATATACCCTGAAGTTTGTCAGAGATGTATTTGCAAAAACTTCGTAGTAAGGGCAAGTCAGCTGCCCTGCTGAATATAGCATTTATGGAATATATGATGCAGCGCTCCTCTTCTTTTGCATATTCTTCATCAGTATTTCTAAGCTAATTTTATGTTTTAAATATACTCTTAAGCCTTCATAAAGTAACCATTCCAGATTGCTACATATTTAAACTCACTGAAACAAAGATATTATGGGTACGTCTTCACTTGCTCCCTACTTCGAACTAGGGATGCAGATGTAGCCGACTGAAATTGCTAATGAAGTAGGGATTTAAATATCCCGTGCTTCATTAGCATAATCTCGCCTGCGCGCTATTCCGCTTGCCAGTTGATTCGAACCAGGAAGTACACTCTGGGACGCGTTAGTTCGAATCAAACCCCTTGGTTCAAACTAACGTTACTCCTCAAAAAATGAGGTGTATCAGCTGGCGAGCGGAATAGCGCGGGCGAGATTATGCTAATGAAGCGCGGGATATTTAAATCCCTGCTTCATTAGCAATTTCAGTCGGCTACATTTGCATCCCTAGTTCGAAGTAGGAAGCAAGTGTAGACGTACCCTATTTTAAATTAATCAGTCAGAGCAGTTTAGTGTGTTCATAACAAAATTCATTGCTTTTAGAAAGAGGGAACACTAATTTATCCTGTGTGATTTTCATAACAATTTCATGTTTATGAAATGGCATTATATATTGATGTTAAAATATATTTCCAAAGATTTTAGGCATAGCTAAGGATTTTATATCATAGTGAGGTATTGATTTTGATGGGGGATTCTCTTAAAACTAGCTCATCAAATAATCAGAAGTAAAAGGGAAACTCATTTGTCCAGCTATCTTGAAGAAAAAGAATGCTGTTCCTTTAAGGCTCTCTTCAAGAGGGGGGTGAAAGAAGAGTAGGTATGGAGAGAAATAACGGTAACACTTTGGAAGTAAGCATGGGTGGCTGGTAATGTAGGCAAGGGAAGGCATAGCCTTCCTAAAACTGCCTACATGCATAACCACTGAAGGCTGGGGCCACTACTAGGGAGGGCTGGGGCTGTGGTGCTGCAGTCCGGCTTCTCTAGCCACTGGGGAGGGCCGAGTCAGGACTATATTAAGCAGCCCCAGCCCTCCATGTGGCCAGGAAGGCTAGGGATGGAGTGGGCAAGGCTTGGCTCTAGGGGTGGGGCCTCAGGCAGAAGGCATGGGGCAGAGCTGAGGCTTGCCTTCCCCTGCTGGACTTTTACCCGTGGCTCATGGAAGCAAGCTTTCGACTATAATACTTAAAATTAAAATGTATATTTTAGAGATGGGTGGTCTTTTGAAGAATTTAGTTAAAAAGTTAAAATATTTAGTTAAACTGAAGTTCAAAGTATTTAAGGCTAAATACTTAGATTGTGCATCTAAATATCTATGCATTTTTTTTTGAAAGATGTGATTTTATAATCTTCAGCCACAAACTTCTTTTTAACCTAAGGTCCTGTAACATAGTAATGCACAACTATGTTTGTCAGTAAATAGGGTTGGCACATGCCCGTTAAATGGTTTCATTGCCACTTAATGGCTCTTTCACAAGTTCAATGTTATGCTAATAGGTCTGGCAAGCTGGAAGGCTTTTCATTTTTAAGTTAACAGATTCACATCAGGGGAAGTGTCACCAGACTGCAAGCTGCAACAGGTGATGTGGGAGACTTCAAAAAGGGTCAGAATAGGGATCAGAAGAGGGAAGTGTTTGAGAAACTAAAACCCAGGGGAGGCAATACCTCCCCTTGCTTCGTTATACCGGATGTCCACGTCTGGTACAATGGAACTTTCTACCGTAAGGGTAAAGTTCATCTGTGCAGCAAACAGAGCTTTTGCAGCTGCTGTCCAAGACCATGGAATGAACATAACAGTTCCTCTGTAATTGCCTAACTAAGTCTTCAACTTTGCCTTTTCTAATATAAGCACATAGGAGTAGATATTGTGACAAGGGCCCCTCTGACCCAGGCCACCACTTGGGCCAGCCTCTCACACCCAACCCCAGGGGTTGGGGTTTGCATCAGGTCTCTGTGATAGGGAACCCAGCCTCTTCTTCTAGGACTCCCTCCCTGGCTGGCTGTTTTTGCTCTAATGCTGGTATGACATACTCTCTGTCTCTCCTTCATCTCTCCTGCCATCCTCTCACTCTGTCTCCCAGCTTCCAACTGCTGAGGCTTTTAAAGGCCTTCAGCTGGCTAGCAGTGGCGTCAGCTGGCCCCAATCTGCCTGAGCCAGCTCCCCCACCGCTGCTTCTAATTGTCCTGCAGCCCTCTGCTTCTATTTACAGGTCTTTTACCCTTTTTGGGCTGCCTTTTCCCCACTTTGCAGCAGCCCTCTGGCCTGAGCCTGCCACAATGGCTGCATCTAGACTGGCATGATTTTGTGCAAAAGCGGCTGCTTTTGTGCAAAATCTTGCCGCCTGTCTACACTGGCCGCGAGTATTTGTGCAAGAACACTGACTTTGTAATGTACAAAATCAGTGGTTCTTGCGCAAATACTCCAACGCTCCCGCTCAGGGATAAGCCCTCTTGCGCAAGTAATCTTGTGCAAGAGGGCCAGTGTAGACAGCCACGTTAATTTCTTGAAGAAAGCCTGATGGCTAAAATGGCCATCGGAGCTTTCTTGCAAGAGAAAGCATCTACACTGGCATGGATGCTTTTGCAAAAAGCAAATCTTTTGCACAAAGGCACATGCCAGTATAGACGCTCTCTTGCGCAAATACTTTTAACAGAAAAACTTTTCCGTTAAAAGTATTTGCGCAAAATCATGCCAGTCTAGACGCAGCCAAAATGTTTAAAAGAAAAAAAAAAAACCCCAACAACAACAGCTCAAGATCCCAAACACTACCAAACAAAACTTGTCACCGCACACACAGTTCTCCCCATGGAGAGAGAATGAGAGAAAGAACAATCCACATGTAACAGATGTTAATTTTGTAGCATTGCTGGAAGGACCTGGAATACAATGATGAGGAAGGCAGTATAAAAGCCTGTATGTAATAGAATGCCATCAATGATGTCAGCACAGCTTCATGGACATTGTTTGTGTATTATCTTGTGTTCTTAATGATTAAGAAACAAAGGACACCAGAAATCTGTTTTTGTTTTTAATTCCTCCCAGCACAGAATTGATGCCCAAAATATGAAAATATGTTCCCACAGACAACGCAAGCTGAAGTTTATATGCACCCAAAAGAAAAATCAGAGTCCTCTAGGTATTTTGGTTGTTTATTTATTGGTTTGGGGTTTATTTTCTTTGTTGTTTCGTTGTTGTTTTGCTTTTAAGTTACTTATTTGGAATTTTATTTTAATTTGAGGGAGCAACAAAATTAAAATATCATTAAAATAATTAAATCTGCATACCTCTCCTTCTACCATATCTGTTATGTTTAGCTTTTAAAAAGATGCCTCTGGGAGTTGACATTGTCACTATGGAATCTATTTTGCAAAATCTGTATTGTGATACATGACACTTAAGGAAAGTAGACAGCCAAAGACACAGAAAAAGATTGGAAAATTACATTTTATATTTCATTGTGCAATTCAGTGAGCACTGGGTTTCTTTTATATCCTGCAGCCATAATCTCATAATACTGTTTTTTTTTTAAATCCCTTCTTTTTGTTTGCAGATTCTCCAGGAAGTAGCAGCCTACCTAAGAGAAATAAATGGTAACTCTGAAAGTTTTTTGGTATAGTACAGACACCGATTAATTCTGATGTATTTTTAGTAATGTTTCATTAAATATGTAAAATGATGGGTCACTAGTATTGGTGAGAGGGGCAAATGGAACATAATTAATAGATGAAAGAATGCCCCCTTCAAAATGTAGCTGCTATAAGTATACTTGGCTGATCATGAAATTTCTAATTTAGCCTTCATATCTATATTTTAGATTGACTCTGCTTCAGGCGTGAGCTTCATTTACTGAAAAAGTCATGGGAAGTCATGTTTATTGTCTCAGCAGGTAGCTGCACTTTAAGTGTAATGCTGAAAGACATGAGAAAACGGAGGCCAGTTTGTGTTATTAGAAACACACTACAGCTTCCTGACAGATGTGTGCAGCAGAAAAAAATTGCTTCAGATTCTATCAAGCTTTAAATATTTCTGCTTTAAAGATGTCAACTTAAGTTCTTTACTTTCCCCAAATACATGATAATGGTGTAAGCGGTCTCTTCTGTGGAAGAAAATGTGACCAATCTAGCCATATAAGAAACACTGTCTGTAATCCTTTGTGTAGGCTGTGAGTATTTCAGCCTTATCCCTGAGACGCATATCAGCTCTTTTACTGTGCACATGGAAGGATTTGTGTATTAAAAGTGACTACAGTAATGAAATATTTGTTTATTCAATTTCAGAAAGGATACTTATCTCTCTCTGGCTGAAAAGCAAAACATTATGCTAACATATTTCAGATATATAGTCAGCAAGAAGGCGACCCTACACAGTCTTGCTCTCTCTTCGTCACATAATATCCTTAGCTTCTAATAACAGTCTGATAAAGGGACTATGCTGTATCTGTAGCCATGTTTATTGCCATATGGTGGTTTACAAATTACAATGTATTGTGATGAGCTGAGATTGACCAGAGAGGCCTGACTAACTCCCAGGAGATGAGGAGCTGTTGGCAAGGCTAGTGCACATTAATAGCAGCATTATCATTTGATAATGCAGTACCATCTATAATATTTTCATTGAGTTAACTTTACTGCTGGTTATTATTTTCTATAGAAAAATGTGGTGTTTACTATTATAACTTAACTAATTTATCATTATACTGTAGTATCTATACTGTCAGTAGTAATACTTAACACATCTATAGAATTTTACTAACAGTAACAAATTAATCCATGGTTTCACATATTGGCAGAAATCTGTCAAGATATCTAAATAACTCATTCGTACACCTGTAACTTTTTTTATTATCTGGCAGTAATTGGACTATGAGAGAATATTAGCTTGCTCTCTCACCAATGGAAGGTGGTCCAAAAACAATGTTACCTCACCCCCCTTGTCTTTATAATATGCTGGGACTGATGCGGCTATAACTATATTGCATACAATAGATGGGGTAGTTCATACTACAGGATGAACCTCTCTAGTATGGTACCCTTGGGACCTGACCACTTCCAAACCAGAGAATTTGTTGGACCACGGGTGGTCAATATTGTCTAGCAGCATTACTAACACTTCCACGGCTTACTGGGCTCTTAGAAGACATTTAGGGCTAAAGTAGAGCTAAATATCAGCACAGAACACTGAACGACGGGGATGGTGGCTGTAAACAAATTTTATGGGAAACTTGGTCACACCCATGATAAGTGGACATCTTGGTAATTAAAATCATGCTGGATCAAGGATATTAGTGAACCAGAGCATGCCAGACTAGAGAAGTTCAATCTGTACTTTCTGAAACTGACTCTCCTCAAACATGTACTAAGTAGGTCAAAGTGGAGAAATCTGCTAAACTCTGACAAATGTCCTAAACCATTGACATACTTATTGATATGCACAGCATTTGTACCAATAGTGAGAAACTCACTCAAAATGTTTTCCCTACCATTTCATAGAATTATAGAATACTGGAACTGGAAGGGACCTCTAAATGTCATCAAGTCTATTCCCCTGCCCTCATGGCAGGACCAATCTCATAGACACTTCACATTTTTTCTTCTTTTATGGCTTTCCTGTCTACCTATCCTGTCTCTTATTAAACAAATCAAGCTGGTCCTCATGTAGTTATGTATTTTTATGTAAACTAATATAACCTATGTGATTTAGTCCATATTACGGCAAATGCATACTCTCATAAAGGCATACATAAGCATGTAAAAAGTGCATTTGCATTTTGGAATTATTGCATTATGGATTCAGAACCATAATTACATCTTTTATAATTATATTGCCACTAGTTATCCCACAGTGGATTAGTACTAAGATATTTAGCAAAGTGATTCTAGAAGTGAAACATATTGGAAAATTCACAGGACTTATAACAATTCTCAAATTCACACAGGTACCTGGTATAGTCATCTGTTCTTTACACTCAGGATTTCATACATTTTTGTTTTCTAACCCTAAAACCATGCAAAATTCACCTAGTTTCAGATTACAATGTGGTTAAAGTTTGCAGAATCAGGCTCTTATTTAATAATGCTTATGATGTGATTTTGAGATCTTAATTTGAAAAGTGCTATACTAATGCAAAGTAGTGCACATGCATGGTCAAATATGCACATTTTTGCACGTGCCTGAGGCTTGTGTGCACTATTTGGGCCTTGGTGCTAGATACTCTTTTATCTAGCAACAGGTCAGAAATGAAGAAAACCAATAGGAGTGGCAATGCAGGCTCCATAACGCAGACTCAAACTCCAGAATGGATATTTAATTTTCAGCAGACCATGACTGAACTTACTGGGGAAAGGAGTAGGGACAGCATAGCTGCCTCATCAGTGACTAACTCCCATCCAAGGTGTTATGTCCATCCATTACTGTTATGTCACATACTCTTTTTGTCCTCCAGTTGCCTGACAGATCCCAAAGCACTATGTACTCTGATGGTTTCTTATGCCGAGTATCAGGCAGTGTGCTTCTCCTCCCTTTACACCAGGAATGGGCAACCTAGGCTAGCGAGTGGGCTGCATGAGTGACCTTCCTTCATCTCAGTGAGCTGCAAGATTGTTGTGACCAAGATGGTCTCCCAGGATACAGTAGCTTTGCTAATTGCGCTTGTGTACCTACAATTTGCATGGTGTGCTGATTGAACTGTAGCAGCACTTTGATTGGATGCAGAACGAGTATATGGCTCTCACAGTCATTGTTGTGTGCTATCAGCATGCACCTCACTTTATGTGCCCTTGGTTTGTGTGTGTGTCACGTTAGTAATACTGGTAGGAAAGAAAATCCCACACAGACAGAAACCAGTGTAATCTGGCAACTCTGTGCATAGGCAATGTTAAACAAAATGTCTTGCGAGCCACACACAGAACCCCGATGGGCTGCATGTGGTCCTTAGGATTCAGGTTGCCCACCAGTGTTCCCTGTAAGCTCAGGAGAGATTCAAATGCTGACTAGAAGATCACCCACCACTAGATGTTTGTTTTTACTGGTGGTGCACATTTGCATCTTTCTTGGTGCACATAAAAATTTATTCTGCATATGGATGAAAAAACCCTGCACGTATATGGAAGTGATTAGAGGTAACATTGCTGCCCACCACTGCCTTATACAGTAAGTATATCCTTGATTGGTGAGTCATACTGACTCTATCATTCTGACTCTATCATTCAGTCCCTCTTTCAGGCTCATCTTCTCCTATTGGCCTTTTTTGGGTTCTCTTTTCCACTAATGCATCTCCTTACCTAGGATCCTGTGTAACATCTCCTAGGGTTGGTGTGTGTGTTTTGGATCTCAGAATGCATCTTTGAAAATACGTTTCTGGTGTTTCTATGAGCATGCATCTTTCATTAACCTATATGAATGAGTGATTTCAGTGAGATGCTGGCACTTAGAAATGCACAGGACTGCATGTCTAGGTCACACACATGCTCTCTGTTGAAAAGGTGGGCAGCAGACGTCTTCCACCTTGTGCTAGGGTGAGACTCGAGAGAGACAAGTTTTGAAAATCCCACAGAAAACCAACAGGGCAAAACTGAGGATATAGTTTCTTCACCTTTGAAAATTCCCCTACAAGGGTTCAATTCAACTCTCAATGAAATCAGTAGAAAGACTCCCTTATGAATGTAGTTGCAGCAGTTGGCTCAAATTCTAAATTATTAAAAGAAGAGGTGAAGTGTGTCATGACTCTTCTTCACTGGGCAACATTCCATTTAACTTGTCTTAGACTTAAAACAAAACCATGCAGTTTAGTGGATCCTGCTGTTTTGAAAGTCTGTCCTCACACTAAAGTACATAAGTCTGTCACTAGCAAAGGAACTATGTGGCATAAAGTCTACGGACCTTTGGCTGTTTGCTAAATATAACATTTATATGAGGATGGGGCACTGTGTAGATTTAGGAGATAACTGAAAGGATCTTCCTTAGAATCATAGAATCCTAGGGCTGGAAGAGACCTCAGGAGGTCATCAAGTCCAGCCCCCTGCCCAAAGCAGGGCCAATCCCAACTAAATCAACCCAGCTAGGGCTTTATCAAGCCAAGACTTAAAAACCTCTAGGGATGGAGATTCTACCACCTCCCTAGGTAACCCCTTCCAGTACTTCACCATCCTCCTAGTGAAACAGTTTTTTCTAATATCCAACCTAGACCTCCTGCACTGTAACTTGAGACCATTGCTCCTCATTCTGCCATCTGTTGCTACTGAGAACTGCCTCTCTCCATCCTCTTTGGAACCTCCCTTCAGGAAGTTGAAGGCTGCTATCAAATCCCCCCTCACTCTTCTCTTCTGCAGACTAAATAAGACAAAATCCCTCAGCCTTTCCTCACAGGTCATGTGCTCTAGCCCCCTAATCATTTTGGCTGCCCTCTGCTGGACCCTCTCCAATGCGTTACATCACTCTGCATCCTGCAGCCCCTTCCTCTTTCTCCTTCATTTTCCCTCCTTGGTGCGCAGTGGCCAGGGGGAAGAGCATGGGCCCAGAAAGGCCCCTCTCCCCCTGGCAGCCAGGGGGAAGAATGTGGGGCCTGCAAGGCCCCAGACAGGCTCTTCTCCCGTGGCTGGGAGCGGGGGGGGGGAACCTGGGTGTGACCTCACTGCCAGGGGGCGGACAGAGCTTGGGATGGGGGGGCCTAACGGGTGGGAGGGCAAAGCCAGGGCAGCCTCGGGGCAGGGGGGAAGAGCTGGGGCCGAGGCAGCCTCGGACCCTCCCTGACAGGGGGAAGAGCCTCAGCCCGGCCCCTCCTGGCAGCCAGGGAGAGAGCCGGACCAACCACGGCCTCAGCCCAGCCCAACCCTGTGGCAGCTGTGGGGAGGGAGAAAGCCAGGCCTAGCATGCTTAGACCCGGCTGGGGGAGTGGGAATGTAAAGGGTGGATGGGAGGGGAGCGAGAGGAAGATGATATATCCAATCGTTTGGAATTGGTAGGACTGTGTATGACTGCATTGTTTGATTGGAAGCCTGTGGCTAGATAATTTAAAGGAACTGTGTTGTTTAGACTTCTCATTAACCAATAAGGCAATACAGAAGCTGTTTTGGGCTGGTGTGGTAAATATTAATATTGGAATAACCACCAGCTTTGGGGATTGGCCACCCCATTTCTTGCAGCGTACCCTAAATGTGCTACCTCAGCTGGCTGCCCTGGGACGCTTGTTATCAGAACTGTTTTCATTGCTCCGTGCTTTTGTGTAGATGGTTAGCAAAGGTTACAGTGGTGGCATAATAAACGTAGATGTTTGGCTTGGTACCACACAACATTTTCATTGAAAAACTAGAGCAATATAGAATTAACATGGCACACATTAAATATATCAAAAGCTGGTTAACTGATGAGTCTCAAAATGTAACTCTAAATGGGGAATCATCATGGAGCAGGCCTGTTTCCAATGGGTTCTCACAAGGTCTGGTTCTTGGCCTTAAACTATTTAACATTTTTATCAATGACCTGTAAGGAAACAAAATCATCACCGATTCAGTTTGCAGATGGCACAAAAATTGAGGGAATGGTGAATTATAAAGAGGGCAGATTACGGGTTAAATGTGATCTAGATTGCTTGGTAACCTGGGCACAAGCAAACAATAGTCTTTTTAACGTGGACAAATGGTAATGTATGTATCTAGGAACAAAGAATGGGGGATTATAAGGAACTGTGTCCTGGGAAGTTGTGACTTGGAAAAAGATTTGGGGGTTGTGGTGGCTAATCCATGGAATATGAGCACCTAGTGGGACTTTGGGGCTAAAGAGAGCTAATGTGATCCTGGGATGCAGAAATAGGAGACTCAGAAGTAGGAATAGAAAACTTATTTTTACCTCTATATTTAGCGGAGATGTCACTGCTGCTGGATTACTGTGTGCAGTTCTGAGGCCCACAATTCAAAAAGAATATTGATATATTCAAATAGGTCATAGGAGAGCCATGAGAATGATTAAAGGATTAGAAAACATGCTTTATAGTGACAGATTCAAGAAGCTCAATCTATTTATCTTAATAAAGAGAAAGTTTAGGGATGACTTGATCACAGTCTGTAGGTACTTACATGGGGAACAAATATTAAATAATGGGTTCTTCAATCTACCAGAGAAAGACATAGTACAATCCAATGACTGAAGTAGAAACTACACAAATTCAGTTTGAGAAATAAGACATGTTTTAACAGTGAAAATGATAATCATTGGGTCAGTTTACCAAAGCCTGGGATGGTTTCTCTGTTACTAACGTTTTTTTAAATAAAGATTAGATTCTTTTCTAAAATGTCTAGTCTGGGCATTATTCTGAGCCAGTTCTCTAGCTGCTGTTATAGAGGAGGCACACTATATGATCACAATGGTCCCTTCTGGCCTTGGAAACTATGAATCTATGATTTGTTCAGTGCAACAGTCATCATGGTTGGTTTGCTATTGTATTTTTTGCTCTTCTAATAAAAGGCTCCCTTCCCTTGTCATAATTGTAACAGCAGACATCAAAATGGTGCTTCTCAGCACTAATACAAATGTGTATGTGTGTGTGTGTGTGTGTACCTGTGCGCGTGCATGTGCATATGTGTCTGTCTCTACATAGATATATAAAAAGGAAAAACCCACCTGTCTAGGCATAGAGCAATGAATGCAGTGAAAGATAACAAGATAAGTGCTTTGATATAGTCAAATGACCCTCTCTGACATGCTGATTGAGTCGTCCTTTGTAGGAGGGAACGACAGTTGTGGTAAAGAGCCTAAAGACTGCACACCTCACAGAAATGTATTACTAAGGAGAGCTGAAATACTGGCAGAAAACTGCATAATGAAAACATCACTTGATTATCGTTCATTCAGGAATATTATTTTCATTAAGGAAATGGAGATTTCAAGAGCTTTCATGCCTCAGTCTCTTAGAAAATCTCAGTCAAAGCATGACCCCCCAGCTTGAAAGTCAGTTAATAAAAGCTTTCCAAATTGAAGGTAGGCAGTAGTGCCCAACCAAGGTGATGTTTGTCACTGTTTGAATTGACCTTTCTATGAAGTCTGAAAACCAATTCAGATGTGACCGTAAAAGCAGCTTTTTGGTAATATCCTATTTTATTGACAAAAGGGGATAGAGTCAACTCATTTTCATAACAACCTGCTTGAAGAAATCCTTAAGTACTCTGTCATTTACATTTGTTTTCCACTATAGCCTATGAAAATGTTATTGGGCTTAGGGTGGGGATATTTCTTTGTTTTTAAGAATAAAAGTATAAATTTAGTAAGCAAGACTGAAGAAACAACAAATATGGATTTTTCTCTGTCCATTAATCTATTCTAGGCTTCAAGGACTCCTCCTTTTAAAAATAAGTAGCTCTTACTGAGAATATTTTTAATTAAATGCAAACAGACAGAAAAAGAATAAAAATAAAATGTAAAACAAGCAACAAATGAAAAAGTTATATGCACTGTTATGTCAGAAAATATATGGTCCTTGGAGACAGCAAGAATTGTTTGAGAGGGCACGGAGTGGGTATGAAGAGACTTCAGTTCTGTTCCTGCCTCTGCTGCTTATTTTCTGCAGCCATGATGAATAGTTTATGCAATGAATTAATTCCCTTTTCTGATTGTGAATTATCCTTGTTCAAGAAGAGATTTTCACTGATTGGTTCATTATGCATAATTGTTGGGTGAATGACTTGTACGAACAAATTGTAGCCTATCACTTGTTCATGAACAGTTCACAGTAAGTATTCATGATTTGGTATGTGAGTTGCAGGACTGTCTCCCCATATCACATAGAAACATTTTTGATCCTTGGATAGATAAACTAAGCTTTCCAAATAGAAATACCTGAAAAAATAACAAGTTTTGATTCTGTTGCGGATTGGATGGAGTGGTGAAAACCCTAATTCTAGGAAGCAACATACAGCAAATGATAAGAAGGCAGAAGGAATTATAGGATATTTCTGATGTCTCCTTTTCCACAAAACAGGACATTATTTTTAGTTATATGTATGGACCCTTGGTTTGGAAACAATAGGGTTCCTTCTTGACTGATGTAAAATGTAAAGAAGATGTATCGGTTGCCTAGCAAAACTTTCCATTCAATTTTCTCTTCATGCCAAGTAATTGTATGGTCGTAATGAAGCCAGCTCTTTGCTTTACTCATCTAGTTATTTCTGTGCTTGGTCTGAAAGGGTCTTCAAGGTGATGCTGTGCAATTTATCCATCCTATAACAATAATACACTTTTATGTATCTGCCAAGGAAATGCATGGATTGAATACACTGGTCACCATTTAAGAGCATGTATGTGTAAAGTGTTGTTTGACTTGCATTAAGCATATTAATGACAGGTCTCTCACTTGGGCTTTTTGAGTGCGCTCTCATATTGCCTTATGAAGTGTCCCAATTCAAGTTCTTCTGGAGTTGTCTACTCTAGAACCCCATCTTGAATAGTTGGCTTCATTTCAGCTGAATTACTTAGTGTGTCCTGAAGTTCTGCTAGAATGCCTCTGTCGCTCATGGTGGTGACATGCCATGTGCCCACTTCCTCTATATCTTGCTGTAGCTGCTCATTGTTTACTTTGATCTCCTACATTTCCAAAAATCTTTTGTCCTTTCCCTTCTATCACCTAATATACCAAAGCACAGAAAGTCTGAATGTATATGCCTTGCGAATACTTATTGACACTAGTCTTCACAACATTTTTGCTTTCTATGAACATTCTTAAGCAATCCAGCCCCCCCCAAGTTTTGTGTTAATTAATTAGAAAGGGAAAATATCAGGAAAACAAACAAATGTTAATAAAAGAATGCAGTTTTGCAAGGGGCAAGAGTGAGCAATGTATAGGGAACAGCACTTTAAATAGAGCTGTCTGCAGAAGCAGACACAATGGAATATCCTTGTAAATTGTTTTCAGTAAATCTACCTAATCTATTCATTTATCCCCAGATCTTGTGCATTTAGATCAAAGTTTTGCCAGCTGAATTCATAATTCTTATCTGAAAGTAATTATGTTGGTCCATAAGTTTTCATTGCTATGTTGTACCACATCATATCAAACTGTGTGATGTCTTATCACATTAGCATAAAATGTTTTGTGGCATAGCACAGTATGGTGTGGTGGAAGACCAGCAATGATGCAGCATTCCCAATTCCCAACTGGAGTGAAATAGTAGATGTCAGTGGTATGAGGAATTTGGGACCATCACAGTTCAATTACTTTCTGAAGAATTTGCTTATCTCCCTTTTATATTTAAAGCACTTGAATGTAGCTGTTATGTAGCACTTTTATGACCCAGATCAGGAGAAAAGGAGAAGCACTGTAAGTATCAAAAACCAAAAATCCCATTCAAACCTACCTTTTGGTGACAAAAATGTGCCAGTTCTGAAGGTATTGACCATCTGTCAGCCTTCAGTCACTACTAGTTAACTGTCATTGTTTGTTATTTGATTCACTTCTATAATGACTCACTGCAGGGAGCTACCAGTATCTCCATCACAATGATTAATGAGGTCACAGTCTATCCGCAAGCATCTCAGCTCATAATTGTTTCCAGTCACTATAGCCAGTATGTCAGTTCACCATTAAAGCAATGTGTTGTTGCACTGAATTTGTCCATTTCTTTACTGCTAATGTTTCTCTTACTTCCTGATTAGTAATGTTTGTTTGTATTTATATATAAGGCATCCACACAACTAACCCCATTCAAAATAATCTTCTCAGGATGTAACAGTAAAGACAACAGTTAAAACAACTGAGCATCAACATTAAAGATGAAGTCCTCTTCTTTTGCATTGTAGACCACTATTGCATTTTCTATAGCATGTTTTGTTACTGGAATTTTCATTGATGTCCATGGGCAGCATGCAAAAAAGGGAGTCTTGTTATTCATATTATTTATTATTTTTCTCACTAAGGATTGGAGCTCCATGGTGTAGGTTTTTTACCAGTATGTAAGAAGATACAGCCTTTATCCTGAGGATTTACAAATTTAAAATGAAAGTCATATTGTACTAAGGATGTGAGGGAAAGGGATGAAACTATATAAGCAAAGGTAGAGAAGAATTACATTATGGTTAAGGTGCTACAACTGTACTTGGGAGATCTGGCTTTAATTCCTGCCTTTTCTTACAGTTTTCCCTTAGGCTAGTTGCTTATTCTCTTTCTGCTTCTGTTCCCCAAATTGCAAAATAGGGATACTTCTCTATCTCTCAAAACCTTTTGGGGATGAATTAATTAATAATTGTAATGTATTCAGATAATATAGTGATGGGGAAGCATGTAAGTGGATAGTCCACAGCAGACCAGATTTTCCATTGCCCTGTACAATGTGAAGTGCAATCATTGACACTGGTGTGAAGTGGTATAGAACACTGCTAAATCAGAATGACAGAGTTTTGCACCCATTCACTTTACACTGGTGGAACAATGGAGACTCTAACACAAGGGGATTAAGATAATGTTGGGTTTGTCTTCTGGGTTTCTTCTTCAAGTAAATAACAAAATATGTGTTTCTTTTCAGTTTTAATTGTTATGCTTTCCCTGATTTTTATTGTTTTAGCACAATCTGTTGCCACAACTACTACTTGTTTACTCATTAACTTTTTTAAGGCTAAAAATAAAAAATATTTCTCACCAATCAACATGCCTGAAACCTACCTACTTGTTATCAAGATGGCAACTGCTCCTCTTACATTAAAGGCTCTCAGCACATCTTTCTGTCACAAGAAATGAGCTGAAACTTTGGAGTCACAGAAGAGGAGATGCCTAACTGTGAAGTTATATGGTTGGTCTACTTCTGGCCCCTCAGCAAGTTTGGACTCACTTTCCTTCAGCAAGAGGAGGGTTTCTCCCCAGTCACTGCTACTGTGGGTGCAGCAAGCATAGATGCAGATGATACCAAACTGCTCAAGATAGTCAAGACCAAAGCAGACTGTGAAGAGCTTCAAAAAGATCTCACCAAACTAAGTGATTGGGCAACAAAATGGCAAATTAAATTTAATGTTGATAAATGTAAAGTAAAGCACATTGGAAAATATAATCCCAACTATATATACAATTTGATGGGGACTAATTTGGCTACAACTACTCAAGAGAAAGATCTTGGCGTCATTGTGGATAGTTCTCTGAAAACATCAACTCAGTGTGCAGCGGCAGTCAAAAAAGCAAATAGAATGTTAGGAGTCATTAAAAAAGGGATAGAGAATAAGACAGAAAATATCTTATTACCTCTATATCAAACCATGGCACACCCACATCTTGAATACTGTGTACAGATGTGGTCGCCTCATCTCAAAAAAGATATATTTGCATTGGAAAAGCTTCAGAAAAGGGCAACAAAAATGATTAGGGGTTTGGAATGGGTCTCATATGAAGAGAGATTAAAAAGACTTGGACTTTTCAGCTTAGAAAAGAGGAGACTAAGGGGCGATATAATAGAGGTCTTTAAAATCATAACTGGTATGGAAAAAGTGAATAGGGAAAAGTTATTTAATTATTCCCATTCTATAAGAACTAGGGGTCACTAAATGAAACTAATAGGCAGCAGGTTTAAAACAAACAAAAGGAAGTTTTTCTTCACTCAGGGTGTGTCTAGACTACATGGCTCCGTCGATGGAGCCATATAAACTAGTTTACCTGACATAGTCAATGAAGCGGGGATTTAAATAATGTTTAAACCGTGGCGCGGTTGACAAGCGAAGCCTTTGTCGACTGCTCCTCTAAACCTTGTTTCACGAGGCATAAGGGAGCGGTTAACAAAGGCTTCCTTTGTTGACCGTGCCGTGTCTAGACTGCCGCGCTGTGCCGGATAAGCTGATTGTCGGCACAGCACGGTGGCCATTTTTATTTTAATGAAGCGGGGATTATTTAAATCCCTGCTTCATTGACTATGTTGGGTAAACTAGTTTACATGGCTCCGTCGACAGAGCCATGTAGTCTAGACACACCCCCAGTGCACAATCAACCTGTGGAACTCCTTGCCAGAGGATGTAATGAAGGCTAGGACTTTAACAGGGTTCAAAAAAGAGCTAGATAGATTCACGGAGGTTAGGTCCATCAATGGCTGTTAGCCAGGATGGGTAGGAACGGTATCCATAGCTTCTGTTTTTCTGGAGATGGGCAACAGGGAAGGGATCACGTGAGAATTACCTGTTGTGATCCCTCCCGCTGGGACATCTGGTATTGGCCACTGTCGGCAGGCAGCATACTAGGCTAGATGGACCTTTGGTCTGACCCAGTATGGCCGTTCTTATGTTCTTACATTCTTAGATGTGTACACAGTGCACAGGAATGAGCCTCCACCTGAAAAAAACAGGCTTTGGCTAGCCAAGCTCACATTAGCACTCAAATAGCTTAGGCAGCATCTTCAAAACACTATCTACACTGGTATTTTTTGAGTGTTAGTGTGAGCCCCCACTCACCTGAGTCTGTTTATCTGAGCTGGAGGTTTGCTTCCACGTACAGCATAGATATATATCCAGTGTGTCATTAAGGGAGGCCAGGACTCATTGAATTTCACTCTTGACCATTTGATTCATTGACAGAACTTTACTTGTCATTTTACATGCATGCTCATGTGAGCGTGCACACGCACGCACACTAATACATCCAGTTTTGGGGAAATTCTTATTTCAAAATTTGTTTTTTATTCTGGATTGGAATGAAAGAAAAGTTCCAACAATTTTCAGTTTAGAAATGCCAAAGTGTTTCATCTCTACATTTTCACACAAAATGAAATGTGAATGTTTGTAATGCATCTTTCTCATGCCCCAGTTCTCCAAAAGATTGGTCTGTATCACCCATTGTGCATGCTTGCCATTGGCCCATCTGATACATTCATTGTATGAATAGTCCAGCCAGGGAGTTCAGCTCGCAGAAGAAAATGGGGGCATGAAGCACCATAGCCGTTTAAGTAGATACAGATTTATCTTGAAACAACCTGAAATGGAACATTTCAGTTCAGTTTGTCAAATCAAAATATTTCATTCACATGATCTGATCTGAAGCAAAATATTTAGTTTACATTTTCCCGGGGAACTTGGGCAGAGGCAGGGAGTTTTGTGACATTAGAAGTACATGGTGTATAGCTTGAAAAAATGTGTCTATTTCTGCATCTGAACAAGAACAGAGGGATCTGCATAGACAGGAGACATTGTATGTGTCCATTTATCTTATTAAATATCTGACAAGGGAGATGAAGTGTTTGGCTGAAGAAGCAATGTCCCATCAAAAAGTAAGAGAGATTTAAAAATGGATAGTGTCACATTATATTTTGCCAAAAACTTAATTTCCTGGGGACATTTTCAGTTTTGCAGACACAGGATTTTCTGCTGGAAAATGTGCTGGCAAATATCAAAATATCATCATCGGTCACCCAATGTTGATCCCTGCTAATACTGGTCAGGCAAAGAAAAGAGACTTTCCAGCCCTCACATGATTTCTTGTCCTTTCCAGGGTCTTCCCCGCGTATTGTGAAGGCTAGGACTATAACAGAGTTTAAAGAGAAGCTAGATAATTTCATGGCGGTTAGGTCCATAAAAGGCTATTAGCCAGGGGATAGAAATGGTGTCCCTGGCCTCTGTTTGTCAGAGACTGGAGATGGATGGCACGAGACAAATTGCTTGATCATTGTCTTCGGCCCACCCCCTCTGGGGCACCTGGTGCTGGCCGCTGTCGGCAGACAGGCTACTGGGCTAGATGGACCTTTGGTCTGACGCAGTACGGCCGTTCTTATGTTCTTATTATGTTCTTATTAATCTTAGCTTTCTTTCCCACAGGAGGGAGAGAAGAAGAGACAGCAACTAACACCATTTCCACAGGATGGGGGAGGGATCAGAAAGAGCCCAGCAGCTCCAGGATGACCTATCCATTGCGCAAAGTGGGTGAGGGAAAGAACCCTCAAAGCTGCAGGAGAGGCTGAGGCATGCTGAGGGGAAAAGGGTAGATGTAGAGCTGGGGTTGTACAATTAATTGCTGAACTGGAAGGACAGGCAGATCCAGTGTTGGGGGTGTGCATAGAATTAATTAAAATTTGGGGGGTTGTGGAGAACCTGGAAGCACTGCATTATCAAGGATAGCAGTGCCCCAGAACTGAGGAGACCAGCTTTTGAAAATGAATGGGCCTGGCCCGTCCACTTTTTGCTTTGGTGGACCCTGCACCCTTGCCCTTTTCTTTTCACTAAGGACCCATCCCATGGCTAGGCCAGCAGGGAGCCTGGCCACAGAGCCTGGGCAGTTGTGAGAGCTACATGGACCTGCCACATGCTTGCTTGTAGGGAGGTGGCGGGGGAGGAGGACTGAGAGGAGTCCCAGGTCTGTGACCCTGCCCCCTGGGCTCTCTGCCCAGTCTAGGGCAGTTGGAAGTGGATGGTCCATGACACTCCACTAGCTCACCACAGATGGCAACATGGCTCTCCCCAGCTGAGCTCTGGCTGTGGGAGGGGCCTCAGAGCCACAACCCAGCCATGGTAAGAGCCTCATGGGCAGCTGTGGGGAGCCATGGACCCTACACCTGCCCTGGATGGGGTGTCCGGGAGGCAGGGACATTGGCTGGGGCTGCTCTTGCCTCCCACATTATGGGCAGGTGAAGATCCGCATGGCTCCCACATCTGCCCAAGCTCCCCATGTGGCCTCCAGGATGCCTGGCTGGGAGGATCTTGGAGGGAAGAAAAGGGGCAAGTGCCCCCCACTTTTGGAAAGACTCTGATGCCCTTGCTCAAGCACCAAGTGACAGCTGTTGCTATGGGAGCCAAAATTGTCCTACTTCACACATTTGGTAGCATTAGCAATCCTATTAATGCCACACGCACTGGGAGTAGACAAGGTAGTTCAAAAATAGAGGAACAGAGGAAAAAATAATATGATCTTGAAAAAGTCATGTTTTGAGGGCCAATCTCAAACTTAAAATATAAAATCTCCAATTAAATAAGTACATTCCAGCCTGAAGAAGAACTGCTCTCTTTATTTTACAGCCTATTTACTAGTTGAAGGAGTTGACTCATTCTCACAATATTACAAAAATGGCACATTTACTTGTAAAGGATAAAGTAGTTTTCACAATTTCCTTTTGAGCTTTACAGTGAAGATAAGAACTGATGCTTTTCTTGGACTCACTAAAATGCAATGAAAAAGATATGTATATGTTATTGAAAAAAAATACAACCCTTTCCCTGACATTAGCAATGCTATTATTATTCTTTCAGTTCTGTATTGTTTTCTACTCTGCAGCTTTGTGTTATACAGATTGTCAAATTTGTCAAGATTCCTTGTTCTTTGTTTGAATTTTTTTAGACAGCAATGTTATTTTTCCACTAGCAGTTCTAAAAATATGTCCCCAAAAGACACTATTTGGTTGATGGCAACCCACATTACAAGAGGACACACAATTGAATAATAGGGGAAAATAAATCTAACATTTCCTTCATGTACATAATTCAGATGAGACATTTTTTACATCAACTCTCAGGTTTGAGTGGATATTACGTCTATTGTAAAAGGTAGCAATTAGTCGGCATTCTCATTACACTCACTTAGGAACCATGTACATTTTGGAACACAGAAAATGTGTGGATAAAAGGAAACCTTAGGACCTTGAACACCAACCAGCCTGCCTTTTCATCTGGAGGATTGCAGCTTTCATAGTGCTGCTTCCAGTGTTAGCATTAGTAATAGCAGTGGATTTCAGCCCAAGTATTAGTGTAGGATTGCAAGACATGTCCTTGCCCCTCCTGATGCCCACTCTCCCTACTCATTGGTCTGTTTCAACTATGTATTATATTTTGTCATAAATCTAGACTAAGGTTTTGGGGCAGGAACTGTCTTTTTATGTCATGTTTGTACAGTGTCTAGCAAAATAGAGCCTTGGTCTTTGACTTAGAGACCCAAACACTACTGTGATGCAAAACAACAGTATTGTATTTTGTCTCAGGGGCAATAGAGCTACAAATTGTAACCTGTTTATGAGTAGTTAGTGATTTTAGTCTCTTCCCCACTGCAGAAATCAATAAAAAGGTAAATTCCTGGTCATTTTCCTTTTGTTCCCTTCCCAAAAATAAATACAACATTATATTAACCCTTCTTCAAGATATGGCTTTGTCTTGTGTGTCATAAGAATACATTTCAGCTTGCATAATCTTGTTTCAAAATCTGGGAATGCATTCCATGTAGCCTTGGAGAGTTCAGTTTGAAGAACTTCTGATTTCTTGGCTGTTTCTATGACACATGGGAAATACCTTATGACAAATTAGACAGATGTCAGGACATTATGAACTGTTGATATACAAGCACTTATAAAGTTTTCTTTGAAGGAAATTCATGCAGTAATCATATCCAGGCAGTCAGTATGGGGGTTGGATGGGCTAAAGCACTCTCCTTTGCCTTTGCGTTGTGATGATGCAATCCTGGTTGAATAGCTTTGGAGTAGCAGTTCACCAGACAAAAAAACGCAGAGGCTTAGACGAGAAAGGTGAACTGAATGCTTAAGCAGGCAGAGTCCAAGGGTATGTCTGCACAGCACCCCCAGAAGAACATGCGATGAGACACCAGCAACGGAGAGCAGTTAGCCAAAGTTCCATGAAATATTGAGATGCACTTATTGTAGAAGCCTGCATGCACAGGTAAAGGAGAAGTACCCTACACTATGACATAATTGAAAATTGAACCATTTTAGCAGTATGTGCAAAAATAGAGGAAGGTCTCAAAGATTCAGTTGGATTTGTATAAGAAGAGGATGACACATGAGACAACAGTGAGGACATCGTGACTATTATGCTAGCACATACCAACCTCTGTGCATGCAGCACTGTCGATAGGGAAATGCCCTGTGTGATTTCAGCGGGCTAGAGGGTCCTTCTACAACATGATTCTTCAGGGTGAACTGGAATTGCCACATGCACAGAGATTGCATTGCCCTTTCTTGCTGTCCTAATAATATTGTACACTTTGAGCACAATGCAGCCCATAGGAAAATGTGGCCTCATAGTAACTAACTGGGAAACTGATGATACTGTACCCGCACACATTTCTCTATCCCTTCCACACTTTATGGACACACATCTTTACCCAGTTCCTGGGGCTCAACTACCCTTACCCAATTCCTAAGGCTCAGGGCATAACTTCCTGCGGGTTTTTCAGGATCTTTAGCCACTGAAAGAGCCTCACACAGTAATATCCTTATTTCTATTTATTGACAATATTCCCAAGCAAGCAGAATACACATGCTAAGCACACAGGTCATGCTCACCAATCCTGATACAGGCAGACTTCCCCTGTTGGCCAGGCAAGGTCAGTCTCTCTCTGGATCCTAGCTGCTGCACATCACGGTCGTGCAGAGGGGTCCTGGCAGCTCTGGTCTTAGGCTGGGTCTTGCAGGTGAGTTTTTCCAGGTTTTCCCCCTTCTTCTTGGTGTTCCTTTCTGTTCTTGTTTCCCTTTGGTCTTCTTCCAGCCTTTTGTTTCTTTCCTTCTCCTTCTATTACTTTTTGGACCCCAGTTTATATAATAAAACCTGAGTCCTGTTTAGCTATACCTTAATCAATTATTTTAGTATAATTTTACTAACCAATCATAACAAAATTACCTAACCAATCATACCCCACCACCTTAATTGATTTATACCTAGCAAAATTAATTATACAGCAGACAAAAACAATTACAAACCAGACAGAGATCACACAGTCAAACAATAGAAAAGTGTAATGACAATGATCATAGAATGAGGATTCCACAACCACAACTATTGATAAGCAGTTTCTTGCCAGACAGAATGGTGTTACTTAAATTTTCTTTACCCATCTTGAGATCTGTTTCTTTATCTGGCGACAGTGGAGGGCTACTAGGAAAGACTTCTCCCCTTCTTATAGCCTGGTGTGACACTATTTTAATGAAATTTAGATGGAATGTGAATATGTGACTAGGCCTTACAGCTAATGGCTGCTGCTCTTCAGTCTGGCTGCAGAGGAAGGCTTGGTTCAGGCCTACCACAGGCCTTCCAACATGGCTACAGAAAAACCATATTGTTACAATACCACCTGAGGTTTGTTGTGGTGGATGGTAAGCATCTCAGCTCTCTTTTGGGTACTACAACCATATGAGCCATGGATCTAATTAGAATTTTATAGCTGATGGTATAAGAAGCAAAAAGGGGGAGTTCCATGGACAATAGAGACCATTTTAAAAGCATATGAAGATTTTGAAAGTGATGGGGGACATGAAGGAAAGCTGTGAATGGAAGTAGACCCTGCTGTGGAACCTGTGCTTTTACCAGGAAAGAAAATTCCAGTGGATCTGTGTAAAATAGTCTCAAGGACCTAAAAAAATCTGCAGAGCAGGGGTTTCATAGCACCTGTGAAGACCAAGATAGCCAAGGTAAGTAACATGCTAGGGATAGAGAAAATGCCAGGCAAATTATGCATCTGAACCAGATATTGAAAACAAATCACTATCCATTGTCCACAATTGATGACACATTGACAGAACTTTTTAAAATTGAATCTACACTATTTATTTATAAATAAATAATGGCTGTGCATACTGATGAGCATAAGCTCAGCTCCACAGACATTTAGGGGAGTCTCACTCCAGTACTAGAAGAACCTTTGGTGGTGAAAATAATTGCAAATGATATCCTCTTTGTAGGTGAAGGGAGCAGTGATACAGAAGCTAAATGAGATCCTGACAGAAAACTACAAGCTTTTCCATAGTGGTGCAAAACCAAGCACTTAAATCTCAAGCAAGAAAAAATGTGTCTCATACAACATGAGGTGTCATATATTGTATATTTGCTTACAGCTGAGGGTCTGAAAGGAGATCTCGTTGAGATCAAGACATCAAAGAGACATGCCAGCTCCAGTTGGTATGAAAGAGTTACAAGGATTCATAAGAATGGTACATTTTCTGTCCAAGTTCTACTCATATCTGGTGGCAGAAGCTGCAGAGGTGCTTTCATTTAGTGCACACCATCATTCCCTGTGGAACCATCCTTGCTGCCGCTGCTGGCTTTAATGCCTCACTTGCTGAAACCAAACTGCATTCAGTCCCTGTCTTCCTGTTCAGCCTGCCCAAGTAAAGTATCTCTCCCCAACTATGAGAGGGGACACAGACTGCTGGAAGTGTGGTAAAGCCAGGCAGATCCACAAGGAAGAGGCCTGGTGCAAAAGCCAGCCCCATAGCAGTTGTGAGGAAGAGCAGTGTTCTCTGCCCAATCAGGTTTGACCCCAGAGCCTCTCCATGATGACACAAAGTCAAACCCCCATGCCAACACCACTGATGACAGAGGACTGGTGCGGTCAAACCTGACTGGGCAGTGGGACAACCAGTCTTGCTCTCCCTCCCTAATGACAACGGTACGTGCTGTCATACAGCTATGGACACTGCTGAGTAGTGAAGCCCAGATGTCAGCTCATAAGACAAGATGTTGAGTGGGACTAAACAGGTCCCCAACAGCAAGTATTTGACACCCTGAAATAAATAATAATGGATACTCAGTCCTGTGGTAGTACCATCCAGGAGACCTACTGACATTCCAGCGTGGTGCATCAGAGAAAAGACTAGGTACAACCCTTTTGGAGGAGCAGCCAGTCAGAACCTTGTCAGAGACTGAACAGGTATGTGTCTTATTAGGAGTGAAGTGACTCCATCAGGACACCTAGGGTATGTCTACACTGCCACCCTAGTTCGAACTAGGGTGGCTAATGTAGGCATTCGAACTTGCAAATGAAGTCCGGGATTTAAATATCCCGGGCTTTATTTGCATGTTCTTGGGCACTGCCATTTTTAAATGCCCCGTAGTTCAAACTCCCTGCCTGCGGCTACACGCGACACGGACTAGGTAGTTCGAATTAAAGCTCCTAATTCGAACTACCGTTACTCCTCATTGCAGGAGGACTTTAGTGGACATAACCCATTTCTTCAGATAAATGGCATTTAAGGAGTCCAAGTTCCAAATAAATAGCAGAAAAAGAGAGGGGATGGGGAAGGAAAGGAAAGGGGGGAAAAAAAAGAAAAATAATAGTCAATTAGAGTTTCCATTCTAAATGAAGCTGATAGAGAGGGTTGTAAGTACTTTCAAGTACCTGGCATTTGGTCTTTTATGTCATAGGATGTGGAATGTAGTGGGTAATCCAGTTAAGGTCTTTATTTTAACCTCTATTGTAGGTATCAAACTTGTAAACGAAATTAAGCTCTGCAGCTTCCCTTCCAAGCTGGTATTTTAAATTGGCTGGTAATAATATGGAAACGTTGAGATCCATTAATGGGTGCCCGGGCAAGGTAAAATGTTCCCCAGCAGGTTTCTGTGAGTTACCTTTTTGAATATCTGATTTGTGTGTGACACATGGCAGTTGTGTGATAACCACTAGTAGAAGGAGACACTTACCACATGAGCTGCTCACCCAACCATAGGAAAAGATTGGAGCAGACTTATTTACCTTGAAGGAAAAGCAGTACTAGAATACAGTGAGCTACAATTTACATTTTGGGGTTGAAGCTCTGCTTGATATGAGAAGTAAATGATTGGCAAACTAAAGGCCTGTTTTGCAAGATATGGCATACATGCACAACTCCCATTGATTTTAATGCAGAGCTTTCATTATATCTTAGGATAATAGTTGCCTCTGTAGTCCCTCCTGTTCTTGCAGGAGTCACCACTTTAGGGGACAACTATTGCCTTGGATATGGGCAGGACTCCACTGAAGTGATCAGGAACTTCACACATGCAGTCTCAGGGCAGAATTTGGTCTTAAATACTCCATCCACAATGTTCTTTCTTGTGAATGTTTTTTCTTGTGTTCATTTGACTCTGTATATCCACATCCTCATTCTCTAGGTGGTCAAAAACAACCACCCCTGGCCATATTCATATTTACCTTGAACACAAGGGATATGTCTAGACTACATGGCTCCGTCAATGGAGCCACGTAGATGAGTTTACTAGACATAGGAAAATGAAGTGGCGATTTAAATAATCGCCGCTTCATTTACATCAAAATGGCCGCTGTGCTGTGCCGATCAGCTGTTTGGCAGCACAGCGGGGGCAGTCTGGACGCGCCGCAGTCAACAAGGGAAGCCTTTGTTGACCGCTCCGGTATGCCTCATGGTGGCCATATTGATGTAAATGAAGCGGCGATTATTTAAATCACCACCACTTCATTTTCCTATGTCTAGTAAACTCATCTACATGGCTCCGTTGACGGAGCCATGTAGTCTAGACATACCACAAGGAGTCCTCTGCTGAGGTCATAGTGACTAATTATGTGAATAAGATAAACAGATATGTCCTCATGCCTGTCTCTAAATATCTTCATTTGAGAAGCTCAAGAACTCGCAGACTTTTAGATCACTGATTTCCCAGATGCATGGTCCTTTGCAATCTGAACAAAAAGGAACTAGAAAGGAAGAAAGACGATGACAACTTAACACAATACAAGGACAGATAATCAGTCAGCACTCTCAAAATCAGCAGCAGCTGTAACCCAATTAAACTCAACAGTTCACAGGTGTTCACACAAATGACTTTAACATAAAAGCACACTTCTCTTTAGTGCTCCTTAAAATATTTTAGAGCTCTTTAAATTTTATATACTTTACCAAACTAAACTAGGGGGGAAAGCTACATAATTGGAGATTATTTGTAAATAATTGACTTCAAATTTAACACATTAATTGTTTGTTTGCTTTTGAAACCATGGCGAGCCACACATACTAATGGGGAGATTGAATGATGGCCGCTCATATAATTTGTTTCCGAATCCCTGGCAAAATGTATGCATAATTAAAATTGATATGTTCATGGTCTGAAATGCACTGGAAAGGCCTGGAACAGTAGTCCAGCCTGGTTTCAATGGTGTAAAATTATTTCTCAGCAGTATGTGGTGGAATCTGTCATTGTCTTAAAACCTGGACCCTGTGCTATCAGCCAGAAACACTGCACAAGTGTCATTCTTTTTTTTTTTTTTTGCAGGCTGGTGCTTGCCTGACTTGTGTTTAAGGAGTTTATTGAGGGGAATGGGCTGACTGATAATGCAGAGGTTTTTCATGAGTACCCGTTGTTCTGGTATTAAACATTAGTTCTTTGACTTCACTTGACAATCGGACGGCTTTCTCCTGCCCAGGTGCTATAACATGGAAGATAGAATTCCATCTAGTTGTCATATTTTCTATTATATTAGGATGTTCTTATACTTGGAAATCAGCTAACACAGATTTTGCTTTAGTACAATTTCTAAAATGACTGATGATTTTTACAATAAGCCTTAATAGGTTTCTTGCTTGCATACAGTATTTGCATTCAGGAGGAGATGCACTGACAAGTTCAAAGAATGTGCTGGAAAGTATGCATGACATTGCCAGCATGAACTGCCTTTACAGTGCAAACCTTACATTATCTGACTTTATTTAACTAGCTCTTCAGTGTTAATTTTTCTCATACCCCTTTTAAGTCTCCATTTCTTAAGCAAATGAGCTCTGCATTGCTTAATTTGCCCAAACCTTTAAGTTCAGAGATAGTAGCCTTTAGCTTTTGCCTTTATAGATTTGACAGAAAATTATATCTAAGCAACAGGGGTAAACTTTTGCTTTGGTATTTGAAAGCTAGCGCAGGCATAGTATTTCCATAAAAAGTACCAATATCTTACCTTACACATACCTTAGAGTTGTGATGTCCAACCAGTTCTGAGGCAATAGCCCCTATAGCGGCTACTGCTATAGTGAGCTAGCTACATTATTCTGAAATCATATATATAGTAGCCCAGTGTCTGAGAGTCTGTAACGCTGAAATGCTGGCTGTTCCCTCTGGGGGGCGCTGTTGCCTGAAATGCTGGCTGTTTCCTCTGGGCGGCACTGTTGCCTGAAATGCTGGCTGTTCCCTCTGGGCGGCCCGTGCTGCATGGGGAGTGCGGGGCCCAAACGGCCGCTTGCTCCGCTTACTCCCTTATGGTGTCCCAGCTAAGCGGCGCAGAAGTCAGCCGAGCGCCACGGCGGGAGGGGAAGGGGGGTGGAGCAGTGACGTGTGGCGTGACAGCGGCTACAGGCCCCGCCCCCTGGCCGTGAACATCACCGCCCCGGCCCCCTTCACCTCCCGCCGTGGCGCTCGGCTGACTTCTGCGCCGCTTAGCCGGGCCACTGCGTGGGAGCAAGTGGCACAAGCTGCCGTTTGGGCTCCACGCTCCGCATGCAGCACGGGGAGTGCGGAGCCCAAACAGCCGTTTGGGCTCCGCGGTCCCCCGAGTGAGAGGCAGGAGGGGGAGAAGAAGAGAAAGAGAGAGACAGAGAGAGAGGCAAGAGGCGGAGGAGAGCTGGGGGGGGGGAGGCAGTAGGAGGAGAGAGAGAGAGACCGAGCGAGAGACCGGAGGCTCAGGAGAGAAGACCGACGTGGAGGAAAGACCTGAAAATCCTGGGCTAATTGGCTAGTAATGCATAATTGTTCAAGTCAACTAACCACACTCAATTAGCCAAATAGCCACATGTGGCTAGTGGCTAGTGTGTTGGACACCACAGCCCTGGAGTGTGTCCTACTGAGCTTGGCTCGGAGTGAGCAGCCATACTGCAAAGCCGTACCTGAATCAAGCAGCACTTGTGTGTGTGTGTGTGTGTGTGTGTGTGTGTGTGTGTGTGACTAAGACTTTTGGGGACATGTTCCATTCTTTGAGCTGCTGCAGTTAACAGAGCCACTTTATGATTCATTTCCAGTGAACTGGGAAAAAACTTGTGTGTCCTGGGTACATGGAAGGAATTGTGGTTAGGCACTGGAGGACTATCAGCACTCAAGATAGTTAGCCTGTGTCCTTTTTGTTAATTAGGGGGTTACCAGTCTGAATGAAAGCAGTATTTGATCTTTGCCCTTATCTCCAACTGTTTCAGCTAGCTTTAGCATCACTAACTTGGGTGAGATGTTTGTGTATGGGGATGGGAGGGGAGTTAAAAGCAACATCTGGATAAGGGCCCAAGCTACCTTTGCAGTAAAGCTGTACTCTTAGATGTTAGAGGCTCCCCTTTTATCTCAGATAATTGCAGATAATGCATACAATTTAAACAATAACATACCACTTAAAGCTGTTATTATAAGATAATACTGTAATAATGCATTTTATTGGGCTGGCGAGCCATGTTTTCTGCTGTAGTTATGATGACAGTACAATGGCCCTTCATGAGATTTTGCAAAGGTGGTGTAAAACGCCATCCTGTCAGTACAGTGGTCAAATTAGATCAAAACAAGAGGGAGAGAGCTCACCAGTTTGGATGCGTATTGTGATGATTGGTTTCATTGTCACATGCAGTTGTGATATTGTATTATTTGTGGGAGTGAGTAGGAGCATGGGGAAAGGAAGAAAGAGAAATTATCTGAAAGGAATTAAGGTTTTCAAGCAAGCCCATGGGTCACAGAAAATTCCTTCTCTTTCTTATAGGGAGTCATGAGCTTCTACCGCATGAGCTAAAAGCTAGCTGTTTCTCAGCTAAGACTATAGACCAGGCTCAGTATTTCCTTTTAAGTAATCTCCATGCCACTAGATGGGACAGTACCCCACACTTAGTAGGGGTGTGTCTTCACTACAGGACAAGGTCAAATTAAGATACACAACTTCAGCTGCATTAATTGCATAGCCAAAGTTGAAGTACCTTAACTCAACTTTTGGTGCTGTCCACACTGCAGGAAGTCAAAGGGAGAACACTGTCCCTGTGACTTCCTTACTCCTCGTGGAAGCAGGATTACCAGCATCGACCAGCCTCCTTCAGTTCGAATTAGTTGTCTTAATTAGACTTGCTCATTCAAACCCTGGGAGATCGAAAGCGGCAGCTTCAATCTTCTCTGTAGTGTAGACGTACCCTAGGTGTGTGGGTTATACTAGCTTGAGTATATGTAGTAGAAGAGCATGGGTAGCAGTGACGGGACGTTGCTGAGTCATGCCAAATACATACCTGCTGGTTTCCTGCAGATTTGTATTTGGCATTACTCAGCCATGCCTCTGCTGATGCAACTTAAGAATATGTGTATGTGAGCAGAAGGCTCACACATCTAACTCATATTATAGATGTAATCTATATGGCATCTCCATGGAGGGGCTTTCTCGGGTTCCTGTGCTGGGGATGGCAGAGGTGTGTGACAGAAGAGTCGCCCCCTTCTGGATTTGAGGGTCTTCCTGTCCCATTTTGCATTTATTTGATCCCTTCTGATTTGCATACGGAAGGAAACACTGAGGCCTACATCCTTGCAACAGAAAATGTATAAAATCGCTGCCGCTATTCAGCAGCAATGATTCAGACCAACACAGTATAGTATACAATAGTATTATTTCAGTGCTTTGTCTAGTGCTGTAGAAAGAACATAAGAACATAAGAATGGCCATACTGGGTCAGACCAAAGGTCCATCTAGCCCAGTAGCCTGTCTGCCGACAGTGGCCAGCACCAGGTACCCCGGAGGGGGTGGACCGAAGACAATGATCAAGCGATTTGTCTCATGCCATCCATCTCCAGCCTCTGACAAACAGAGGCCAAGGACACCATTTCTATCCCCTGGCTAATAGCCTTTTATGGACCTAACCTCCATGAAATTATCTAGCTTCTCTTTAAACTCTGTTATAGTTCTAGCCTTCACAGCCTCCTCTGGCAAAGAGTTCCACAGGTTGACTACGCGCTGTGTGAAGAAGAACTTTCTTTTATTAGTTTTAAACCTGCCACCCATTAATTTCATTTGGTGTCCTCTAGTTCTGCCATTATGGGAACTAATAAATAACTTTTCTTTATTCACCCTCTCCACACCATTCTTGATTTTATATACCTCTATCATATCCCCCCTCAGTCTTCTCTTTTCTAAACTGAAAAGTCCCAGTCGCTTTAGCCTCTCTTCATATGGGACCCGTTCCAAACCCCTAATCATTTTAGTTGCCCTTTTCTGAACCCTTTCTAAGGCCAAAATATCTTTTTTGAGGTGAGGAGACTACATCTGTACACAGTATTCAAGAGGTGGGTGTACCATAGTTTTATACAGGGGCAGTAAGATAGTCTGTGTCTTATTTTCTATCCCTTTCTTAATAATTCCTAACATCCTATTTGCCTTTTTGACCGCCGCTGCACACTGTGTGGAAGTTTTCAGAGAACTATCTACAATAACTCCAAGATCTCGTTCCTGATTTGTCATAGCCAAATTAGCCCCCATCATACTATATGTATAGTTGGAGTTATTTTTTCCAAAGTGCATTACTTTACACTTATCCACATTAAATTTCATTTGCCATTTTGTTTCCCAATCACTCAGTTTGGTGAGATCTTTTTTGAAGTTCTTCACAGTCTGCTTCTGTCTTGACTATCTTAAACAGTTTAGTATCATCCGCAAACTTTACCACCTCACTGCTTACTCCTTTCTCCAGATCATTTATGAATAAGTTGAACAGTTGCATAGTACTTTTGATATAAGAAAACTAACATACATACTTTTGAGATAAGGAAATTAAACATACATACATGTAGGTCTTGTTTCCTACATAGTGTGCTTTTTAATTGATAGGTGCCGGCTGGCTGTGAATAGCATTTTGTGAGCTAGCATATATGGAGCATGCTAGAAAGAAGACTTTGCCAATTCATGGAGACTTTACTTTTGTTCTTTCCTCCTTAATCTAAAATAGTTTATTTAGTTTATGGTCTCTTTTATGCATGGGAAAACAACAGATACAAACCCATGTTTTCTATGCTTTTTATTGGGAAGGATTGTGAATTCTCATTACATTGAGGAGCCTTCAAAAAGTTAAAACGAGACTTTAGTATGATCACAACATGGTGTGTGTTGACAATATTAATACTGAGTTCTGGGCAGGAGAGAAAAAAAGAGGAAGAAAAATGGAGAGAAATGGCAAGAATGGGCAAAGGAAGAACTGAAGTAATCTTCACTTTCGTTCACTAAGAGATTATTTTCTTTTTTCTTATTGCTTCAATATACCTCAAGAGAAAACTGAGCTGTAACATCTAGAACCAAAGTAAACAGAGCAAAGGGATTGACAAAAATTTGCTGTCTTCCAGCCAATTGGTGTAGCACTGAACATAATGCTTCTTAGTCTCATCCGTTAAGTGTTTGCTGATGAGGTGAGATAAGCAGGTTAGCATCAGGCATGTGAGGGAGAATCTGGCGAGAATGGAAATCTCGCACAGCTTAAAGAGCATCTCTAAGTAAAGTCATGTAAATGAATTTCTTTCCTGGTTAATGAACTACATTACTCAGTATGTGTTATGGAGAAATTTTACTTTGTGTAGAGAATAGGAACTCCTTGCACAATATGGCATAATATATATAGGGAAGTGGAGTGGTCTCTCTCCAAGCCAGAGGCTGAGGAGCCCCATCCCCCAGCTGAATGGTCAGAGCCAGACCAAGTGGAGAGGCAGAGCAGGAAATAAAAAAGGCAGGGGCCCTGTTTCATTCAGGACAGCCCAAGGGAATGAGGCAGACATACTCTCTGCTACCCACTGACACTCCTCCTGAGCCAGGTGCCACCCTGGACCTGGAGAGGCCCACAGCCAAGGAGGAGCTGGAACAGGTGGGACTGCCAGTGTTCAAATACATGAATGAGCCAGAGGAACCAGGTCTGCTGGGACTATCTGGGGCTGACTACCCACACGGACCAGAGGAGCCTCACCTGGAGCTCAGGTAGGAAATAGCACAGGTGGTTTCAGTTAACACTTTGGTGGCTAAAGAGAAGGTCAATGTGTTGTGGGAGGCTCTCAACTGACCTGATGGTGGGACACCCAGCCATTGTTACGGCTCTGGGCTGGAATGCAATGTAGCTGGAAGGGCCTGCATTCCCCTACCACCTACTACACCAATGCTGGGATGGCAACTTCCCCACCGTAGGTCTTAAGAACACTGCTTGCCAGCACTCCCCTACCTAAGGGTATGTCTACACAGTAAGGGTACGTCTAGACTACAGGCTTTTGTCAACAGAATTTTTGTCGACAGATACTGACGACAAAGCTTCTGTCGACAAAGAGCGTCTAGACTACATCCAGTTCTGTCAACAAAGCAAGCCGCTTTGTCGACATGACAGTGTAGACGCAAAGGACAGTGTAGATGCAATAACACCTTCTGTCAACAGAACTCTGTCGACAAAAGGCGTTATTCCTCGTAGAATGAGGTTTACAGACGTTGACAAAACTGCTGAGTTCTGTCGACATTATGTCGACAGAACTCAGCAGCAGTGTAGACGCAGGTATAGTTTTGTCGACAAAAGTCCACTTTTGTCGACAAAACCCTGTAGTCTAGACACACCCTATGCCTGTTATTTTGGAACAATTTCAAAATAATGGGCTTCTTACTTTGACTTTTCATGAGGAGTAAGAGAAGTCAAAGGAAAAGTGTTCTTTCTGCTATGTAGACAGCGCCTAAAGCCGAGTTAAACTACTTATGCAATTAACATAGCTGAAGTTGCATAGCTTAATTTGATTTTTGCCCTGCTGTGCAGATGTACCCTAAAAGACCACACTACATGCTGCTTGCTGGTATTCCCCTGCCTAAGGGACCACACTACAGACTGCTTGCCAGTATTCCCCTTCTCGAGGACTAGTGCTATAGACTGCTTGTCGGCACAGGGTCCTGCCTAGGAATGCACTATAGACTCTTTCTGGTGCTCCTTCCTGTCAGAGGGTCAACTTTTCTTTGTCCCAGGACTAACCCATAAGGCTATGGCCCAGCCACCTCAGTAGCTCAACAAGCCATCCAACACATTGCAATGTACTAAGGTTTTAAGTACATAAGAACATAAGAACGGCCATACTGGGTCAGACCAACAGTCCATCTAGCCCAGCATCCTGTCTGATGACAGTGGCCAATACCAGATGCCCCAGAGGGAGGGAACACAACAGGTAGTCCTCACGTGATCCCTCCCCTGTCACTCATTTCCAGACTGAGGCTAGGGACACCATTCCTACCCATCCTAGCTAATAGCCATTGATGGACCTAACCTCCATGAATCTATCTAGCTCTTTTTTGAACCCTGTTAAAATCCTAGCTTTCACCACATCCTCTGACAAGGAGTTCCACAGGTTGACCGTGCGCTGAGTGAAGAAAAACTTCCTTTTGTTTTAAACCTGCTGCCTATTAATTTCATTTGGTGACTCCTAGGTCTTATAGGGTATGTCTACACTTACCCCCTACTTCGAAGTAGGGAAGCAAATGAAGCATACCGAAGTTGCAAATCAAGCCTGGGATTTAAATATCCTGCACTTGATTTGCATGTTCCCGGCCGGTCGCCATTTTAGAAATTCACTAGCCCGGAGTAACTGCCCACGTCTACACGCGGCAGTGAAACGGGAGTCCGATTTAAAGCCCTAACTCGAATTAGCTGATATTCCTCCTGCAATGAAGTTTACCAGCTAATTCAAATTAGGGCTTTAAATCGACTCGCTTCACTGCCACGCAGACGCCGGGCAGTTACTCTGGGCTAGTGAATTTCAAAAATGGCGACTGGCCTGGAACATGCAAATCAAGCGCGGGATATTTAAATCCTGGGCTTGATTTGCAACTTTAGTATGCTTCATTTGCCTCCCTACTTCGAAGTAGGGGGCAAGTGTAGACATACCCATATTGTGTATAGAAAGGGATCTAGGGGTCATAGTGGACCACAAGCTAAATATGAGTCAACAGTGTGACACTGTTGCCAAAAAAAGCAAATATGATTCTGGGATGCATTAACAGGAGTGTTGTGAGCAAGGCACAAGAAGTCATTCTTCCACTCTGCTCTGTGCTAATCAGGCCTCAATTGGAGTATTGTGTCCTGTTCTGAGCACCACATTTCAAGAAAGATGTGGAGAAATTGGAGAAGGTCCAAAGAAGAGCAACAAGAATGATTAAAGGTCTAAAGAACATGACCTATGAAGGAAGACTGAAAGAACTGGGCTTGTTTAGTTTGGAAAGGAGAAGACTGAGAGGGGACATGATAGCAGTTTTCAGGTATCTAAAAGGGTGTCACAAAGATGAGGGAGAAAAAATGTTCTCCTTGGCCTCTGAGGATAGGCAAGAAGCAATGGGCTTAAATTGCAGCAAGGGAGGTTTAGGCTGGACATTAGGAAAAACTTTCTAACTGTCATAGTGGTTAAACGCTGGAATAAACTGTCTAGGGAGATTATGGAATCTCCATCTCTGGAGATATTTAAGAGAAGGTTAGTTAGACATCTATCAGGGATGGTTTAGATGGTACTGGGTCCTGCCGTGAGGGCAGGGCACTGGACTCGATGACCTCTCAAGGTCCCTTCCAGTTCTAGGATTCTATGATATGCAATTTTAGACATAATTGTATTATAGCGTTGTTCATTATTTATATGAAAAGTACCAATTTCCTCTGGACTAATGCTTCAGAATATCCATAGAAAAGAAAAAAATCACAAAAGCAATATTAAACATGACCAAATTGAGAGTGTCTACATGACAAATAATGTGGCACCATCCTAATGTTGTTTAAATTTTATTTTCAAGAAAGGAAATTGCAGCAATGACTTGCGTTAAATTTACAAAGCTCTATGGCACATTTAAACATCATGGCTGTGTCTACATTGGCACCCCTTTCCGGAAAAGGGATGCTAATGAGACCTTAATAAATAGGAATATCTTAAATCGGCAAAATCAGCATTTTACATCTTTTTTGGCTGGGGTTTGTCACGGAGCGGAGTCTCTATCTTGCGGAAAATAAGCCCTTTTCGGAAGATCTCTTATTCCTTATTGAAAGTAGGAATAAGAGATCTTGCGGAAAAGGGTTTATTTTCCGCAAGATCGCGTGTAGACTGGCGCTTTTCTCCGGCAAAACCCCGAGCTGGAAAAAAGCGGCAGCCATGTAAATGCAAATGCCGTGGGGGATATTTAAATCCCCCGCAGATTTGCAATTCCGAAGTGTCTCATTAGCATCCCTTTTCCGGAAAGGGGTGCCAATGTAGACACAGCCCATTAGAGGAAATGCCCACTGATTCAAATATCTTAAACTCCATGATTAAAATAAACACTTTGATTCTGGGATTTCCAGAATATTCCAATGTTCCCACCTGTTTATTAAGCTGGGGTGAATGATGAATCACTGGATGAAAAGGCATTTTTGTGATTAATAAAGAGTCAATCATCCCACTCCCACTACTTAGCAAAGTTTTTAAGTAACACATTTGTGGCTGGTTCCTCTTTATAGTTATCTGATACAAGGGATCATTAAAAAGTCACCACTGTCCATCAGATACATTTGCATGCTATTAGAATTAACATAGTTTTTCAGAGTTCTTTGAAATAAGAATAAACTGCAGTGACTATGTGGGGAGATAATATGTTTGAGTCGATAGAACAATGGACAAGGAAATATGAGTATTATTTCTGCCTCTGACCTACTGTGTGACTTTAAACTAGTTATTTCACCTCTGAATTTCTTTCCCTTCTCAACTTTTGCTGTGTTTATTTAGATTGAAGGCTTTTAGGGGCAGCAGTTGACTTTCACTAGGAGTTTTTACAGTGTGTGGTGCAATGACTTTGTGCCTCTAAGCATTAAGGTAACACAAATCATAAATAATTATAATAATATATCTGAAACTCGAGCAATGCATGACTTTCAATGGTGACCTCTGTGCTGATCTAGTTTGCTGGTTTCATTTCCTCTGGCGTTCATGTATGCTATATACTGGCATGTTTATTTGCATCAATTACTTGTTCTGTGAAATGAATGGGTACAATTTTATTTTAACTGTTTTACAATGTTGTATGTGAGAAAACACATTAGCTAGTGTCATAGGATTGGAAGGGACCTTGAGAGGTCATCACGTCCAGTAATCTGTACTCATGGCAGGACCAAAAACCAGCTAGACCAATGTTCCATTTAATTTTTTCCATCCATTTGCAGAAGAAATTTTGTTATGTGCACTGAAGCATTTGCAGATGTGCACCACCAGCAGAAACACATGCTGCCTGCTGTGGGCGCTCTGCTAATCAGGTGGACAGTATGTGAATCTATTGATGATGTCCAGCTTAGCATACTGCTTACAAGAAACACTGATCTAGAAAACTCTGACACTCTAACAGGTGTTTGTCTAACCTGCCTTTAAAAATCTCCAGTGATGGAGATTTCAAACCTCCCTAACAATTTATTCCAGTGGTTAACCACTCTGACAATTAGGAAGCTTTTTCTAATTTCCAACCTAAAGTTCCCTTGCTACAGTTAAGCCTGGTGCTTCTTGCCTTATCCTGAAAGGTAAAGGAGAATAATTTTTCTCCTCCTTATTGTAATAAACATTTGGGTACTTGAAAACTTCTCTTATACACCCCCCCCCGTCTTCCCTTTTCTAGACTAAACAAACCCAATTCATTCAGACTGCCCTCATAGGTCATGTTTTGTTGTTCTTAATCATTTTTGTTGCTCTTCTCTGGACTTTTCCCAATTTGTCCACTTGTTCCAGAAATGTGGCACCCAGAACTGGACACAATCTTCCAACTGAGCCCTAATCAGCATGGAGTATAATTACTTCTTGTGTCTTTCTTATAACACTCTTGCTCATACATCTCAGAGACTATGTCCACACTACAGAGTTTTTCTGGGATACGAGAAGTCTCCCGGAAAAACTCTGCTGCATGCAGAGAACACGTTCACTTTTTCAGATCAGTTTCTGAAAAAGCAGGCACGTTCTTTCAGAAGCCCTGTATTCCTCATTTTATGAGGAATAAGAGCTCTTCTGAAAGGAGGTTTTCCCCACATTTGGCCCTGTGTAGATGGGCCAAATGTCGGAAAACCTCTTCCAAAAAAAGAATCAGAAAAAGAACTGCAGTGTAGACATAGCCCCACTCTCACACAGTGGAACAGCCTGTGCAGATCTGGACCACTATGACCCACCCCGCCCTGGATCCCTTTCTGCAGTACTCCTTCCCAGGCTGTCATTTCCCATTTTGTGTGTCTTCAACTGATTGATTCTTCTCCAAATAGAGTACTTTGAATTTGTCCTTTTTGAATTTCATCCTATTCACTTTAGACCATCTCTCCAGTTTCTCCAGATCATTTTGCATTCTAATCCTATCCTCTAAAGCACTTACAACCCCTCCCAGCTTCTTATTTTCTGAAAACATTATAAGTGTATTCTCTACACCATTATCTAAATAATTGATGAAAATATTGAACAGAACTGGGCTTAGAACTGATCCCTGTGGAACCCCACTCATTATGTCCTTCCAGCATGACTATGAACCACTGTCATACTCTCTGGGACTGTCTCAATGTGATAGCCATATTAGTCTAAATCTGCAAAAACAATGAGGAGTCCTGTGGCACCTGACTCCCAGACCACACTAAGGGATAAGTTCGAATTAAGATATGCAACTTCAGCTATGTTAATTGAGTAGCTTTAGTCGAAGTATCTTAAACTGAATTTTGGCACCATCCACACAGCGGAAAGTCAAAGGGAGCTCCCCTTACTCCTCGTAGAAATTACTGGCATCCATAGGAGTACCCTCTTAGATCGAATTAGTGTGTCTTCACTAGACCCACTAATAAAACCCCAGAAGATCAACTGCAGTTGCTTCGATCTTATCTGTAGTGTAGACATGGGCTTAGAGACTAACTGTACAACCAGTACATGTAGCCACCTTATAGAGGTCACCTTATAGTAGCTTCTTCAGGGTTGCATTTCCCTAGTTTGTTAATGAGAAGGTCATGTAAGACTGAATCAATAGCTTTACTAAAGTCTAGATGTATCACATCTTCCCACCTATTTACCAGCCTTGTTACTCTGTCAAAGAAAGCTCTCAGGATGTCTTGACATGGCTTGTTCTTGACAAATTCATGCTGACTATTTATCACCTTCTAGATATTTGCAAATGGATTTGTTAATTATTTGTTCCATTATTTTTCCTGTTATAGAAATTAAGATAACTGGTCTGTAATTCCTGGAGTTGTCATTATATCCCTTTTTATAGATTGTCACTGTAGTTGTCCTTTTCCAATTTTCTAGGATCTCCATCTTCCATGTCTTTTCAAAGATGATAGCTAATGGCTCAGCTATCTCCCCAGTCAGCTCCTTTAGTATTCTAGGATGCATTTATCAGGCCCTGGTGACATGACGACATGTAACTTGTCTTAGTAATTTTTAACTTGCTCCTTTGCTATTTTAGCTTCTGATCCTACCTCATTTTCACTGGCATTCTCTACATTAGGTGTCAAATTATGACCAACTTTAGAAATCATTAAGCATCTTAAAAACAAAGAGATCATTAAGTATCTCTGCCATTTTCACATTTTCTATTATTATTTTCAGGGCCACTGATGGGGGTGGGGGAATGGGCAGCTGCCCCAGACCACCATGATTTAAAAAGGCCAGGGGCCCCCAGCCACTACCACTAGTGCAGCTGTGGTAGTGGCCAGAGTTCTGGGCCCTTTTGAATTGCTGCTGGAACTCCTGACCATTCAGTCCTGGCAGTCCAGAAGGGCTGGTGGAGGGAGGCTAATCCCCAGCCTGCCCTTTGCACTCAGGGCCCCTCCCCTTCTGACAGGGCCCGAAGCTGACTCCCCACCTTTTTCAGGGGCCTGACATTTCTGTCCTCAGTCCTGATTATCTTTCCCTCTTCACTGAGGAATGGCCCTACCCTACCCTTGGTCTTCCTCTTACTTCTAGTGTATTTTGATCTGGAGGTTAATTCTGGCAATTCTTTCCTCTGCTGCATGCTTGGCCCTCTCTTAATTCAGCAGCTTCTCTCTCCAGTTCAGTCCTCCTTTCTTTAGCCTTTTATTCTCTTTCAGCAGCTTCTCTGTCTGCCTTATCCATTCTCTGTTCAGTTAGCAGATGTTACTCTTCAAATTCTTGTTCATATTTAAGTTGCAATTTCTTTAATGGCTCCTGCACTCTCATTTCTTCTGCAGCGTTTTTGGCTACTATCAAAGAACTCAGTTATTTATTAGAAGCTTTCTTTCTAAAGGTGATTCCTTTTTTAGAGCACACATTTTCCAGGGCTTTTTTACTAAGACCTTCATATTGTTGCTGACCCATTGCAGCTGCTCTTTAACCAACCACATTCTCAATCCCAAAATTCAAATTTAGAATATTGTGGGGTTCTGATCCAAGGCTCTGGTTTTGTGGGTCCAAGCAAGACTACGTCACTGTAATATGACAGGTAGTCTGGGGGCACCGATGAGAGGGTCAAATCAGGGCAAATTGATTAAAGCCAGGGCTACTTTCAGCCCAAGACTGGGGTCCTCCTCAATAAGGCACCAAACCAGTCTCAAAGAGCACTTCAGCTGCCACTCTGGCCAGCAAGTGTTACACAAGCAACTCCCTTAGATACTCCAGTGTTATCCGTGTCACAACCAGCACCTCTCCTTACACAGATGAGAGGTTAAAAACAAATCTCACCAAATCCGAACAGGTTCTACCAATCCCAAAGGATCAGACAAATTCCCAGGTCAATTTTATACCTTAGATCTTACCCAAAAGAGCATGCTGTGCCAATCCTTTAGAATCTAAAATCTAAAGGTGTATTAATAAAAAGACAGAAAAAGGTTGAGAGTAGAATTATTAAAGAAAGCATGTTACATACACCAGTCTCCAAGTTCTTGATGCAGTTTCTTAGCAGAGATGGAATAAACTGCTAGCTTAAAAGTCTCTGGAGTACATCCTACGTTAGGATGGGTCAAGAATCCTTCCAGGCCCGCTGTCCTTAGAAAGGTGATTCTGGAGTAGAGGGCAGGAGTAGAGGATGGAGACCCCCCAGGATCCTTTTATAATCTTGCCCACGGGGAGGGAAATCCATTGTTCTGAGTGATGGTACCTCCCAAAATGGAGCGGATGACATGATCAACAAAATTGTCCATGTCCTTTTTAGTCAAGGAGCCATTGTGTACTCCTAAGGTGTCTATTGGCAACACCTAAGAGTTATTGTCCATGCAGCATAACCATTCACTGGGCCACCACCCCTCACAATGGGTGACACTTCTTGCTGTGTCCCACGCAGAAAACATTTAAAATACAAGTCCAAAACCCATATTCATAACTTTACATACAAAAATCATACATGTATATGAGGAGCACAAACAGAATCAGTAAAGTATAAGCTTTTGTTAGACACTTCACCTGGCCCACTTTGCATAGAATTTCAGTCAAACACACACCAGTGGGTACAACAATGAGCTGCATTTTCCTATTAAAATCCAGTAAGGTGACAGCCTCTCATGCCAATGACATACATGTCACATGCTGGAAAATATTATTGTCTCCTTTACATAATACTGCAGGCATAGCACTCAAATATTTAGTTCTGCTGGACTGTATACAGGCAGTCCCCAGGTTACATGGATCCGACTTACATCGGATCCCTACTTACAAACGGTGTGAGGCAACCCCGCACTAGCTGCGCTCTCCGCCCCCCCCAGCAGACCAGGGAGACGCGGAGCAGCTTTTCTCAGCAGACACCTCAGCTTGAGAATAAAGGACTGAGGGAAGTGAGGTGTGGGAGAATAAAACTGAGCTCTGGAGAAATGTTTGGCTAGAGTTTCCCCTACAATATGTACCAGTTCCGACTTACATACAAATTCAACTTAAGAACAAACCTACAGTCCCTATCTTGTACGTAACCTGGGGACTGCCTGTAATTCAGTGTTTGGAAGCCTTACAATTGTCTGATGTTGAAATGATTAATATATTTTAACATCAATCATGTAGTTCTAAAATGTGGATCTTCAAACTGCTCCCACCAGTCAGATCCACAGAGTGAATGTCATGTTTGTGAAGGCTCCTAATTTGGCAGAAGTTTAACAGTCATCATACTGAGAAGAAATCTGCTGAAATTTTCAGCTGAAGCACTATTTTGATTAAGTCCCAACAGTCAAATTCTGTTCTCTAGATATATGAGGTTTGCCTTTAGATTTCTGCACTTCACAATATAAGATAATAATTGAATCCTTATATAGCAGTGTACTTGAGGATAAATGTTTATAATATCTTGACCATTTACAATAAAAAAAGCACTTAAACTAGACTTGTAATGTGATTTTTAAGCAATAAGTTTCAACAGTTCTGTAGCCAGTATTTAAAAGAACCCCCTGCTTTTGGGGTTTCTGTGTCAATCAGTATAAGTATTCAATAGGTTCTATTTTTCTCGAGAGGAACATGTTGGATGTTTTCACGTAAAAGTAACAGTTTTAAATTCTAAGAGAAGCAAAATTCTAAGCACATGCAAAGTCAGTAAGGTGTGAATTTTATTGTGGAAATCCCCTTTGCAGTGCATGCTTCTTGATTTAAGACCTGAGGCACTTCAAAATCATTGTGAATTGTAGACGTAATACATCAGCTAAAATCTAGAGGATTAAGGTTTGCTCTCCTTCACCCTATCGAGCTTTGCGTGATATGTAATGGGAAACGTCTTTTCATTAGCACAGTTGATAAAGTTAAAACTTTTATTGATTAATATTCTCTTGCTGAAATCAGGTACTGCTGTGGATTTATGCTATGGATATGTCACGGTGCTTGTAATTTCTTTTGTACTGAAGATCCAGCTGATACAGATTATATTTAATAAGGATAATTGTTGTTGAAGGGTTTGGATGTTTAATATTCCTTAGGTATCTCTACTGGCAAATCTAAAAAATGTGAGAATCTCTGATACTTGACAATGACCTTCAGTGATATTATAGGGATTTATGCAAGTCATATTCAGGGAAATGGTGCAGGGAATAGGGTGTTTCATTGTTCTCATGTTGATATAGGATATAAAGATATAGCAGGCAGGCAGTGTTTATTCTGTATAACTCTGCATAGGCCAGGACTTTCTGCCTCCCTATCCATTAGGGTCTCTCCACTCCTTTAAAGCTATTATTTTACCCATGTCCAAGTCCACATGCAAACTTAGCACATATCTTGATGTAAGTGATAGGTGTCACCATTTAAGAAACCCTTATAAATCCTATAAAACCTGTGTAAAAAACATTGTCATCAGGCACTATACATATAGGAACTGAAGAACAGATTTGGCCCCTAATTAGTATTGGACAACTATGTTGTCTGAAATGTGGTTGCAGGGTTATTGCTGTCACTGTTCTGGGGTAACGGCACCTATAGCCCTGCTTCCAGGGTTCATTTCAGGAATGCCCAGTCAGCTCTCTGGTGACCAGCAATCATTCGTCTCTGGGTAGGGACTTTTGTCCCACTCACTTCTGACCAAGTATTTTAAGTCTGCACAGCTCCCTGCCTTATACTGTGTTATACCCAGCAATCTGGTGTCCCTAACACCCAGCACCTGTGCATTGATTTCTCTCTTCAAGGGTGCCCAACTGTGCATTGCAAGCAGGTACAAGTTACCAGACAGCGCTTTTCAAGTAAGTACATTTATTCTTAAGGTAAAATCCTTATAGAAAAAATATAGTAAATTAATAAATAGATTTAAAACACACATTAACCATATATGAGTAACTCATTGGAGTTATGAGTTTGAGTTGGCCAACAACTTTTCAGTCCCTCCACCCCTGCACCTGACTGAAGGTCCCATCTGCTTGCTGGATCAAAAAAAAAAAAAAAAAAAAAAAAGGCCCTGAGTCAGTTTAAATGCAGCCTTTTCATGCCAAGAAGGCTTTTGTTTGTCTCTGGAAAACCTAGTTTGAAGCATTATATGCAAACCATTCCAGGGGCTGGTACCTTTGGGGAGGTGTTACAAACTGAGTGATTCACCCTGCACTGTTAATTGGCTCCTGGAGAAGCTGTAAGAATCCTCCACCTTGGAGCTGCATACAACGTCTGCCCACAGTGATACATAAAACACACATTAAGTTAATGCAGTGTGGTCCCCCAAGATAGTGTTATACTTGTCAGAATGACAGAGAGGAAAATTTGCCCAAAGGTGTCTCTGAAAAGAAAACCAGGAGCTAAGAGGAAAATCAATACTACCTTACCGCAAATGTGTAATTTCAATTTTTTGTTAACAGGAGGTAAATGGACAACCTGACAACATGGGTCTGGTCATATATCCTCAAAGGTTAGATAATTGTAGTTAGCGACACAACTCCACTGGAGACCAATTCTGCTGTTTCTACTCCAACAAAATCACTTATCGAGTAGTTCTCCCTGTGTAGGGAACTCTTAGGGGACGGATCCTTAGGTGGTGCAAATTGTCACAGCTCCATCCATTTCTATGGGGTGATAACAATTTTCATCATCATGCTGGCCTATTAAATTAAGTAGCTAAATCCTGTGAAACTGAGGGCTATTTTTCAAAGCTGCATTGGATTTTTAGAAACTTTTCCTCAAGTCTTGATGAAAAGTCTTTCCAAATCAGCCTTTTGAGAGACATCAGCATGCAGTATTCCCACCCTGTTCATGTGCGCAAATGGAGGAAGAGATCGAAAGGCTCTTCCCCATTTGTGCCTCTCTGTGTATTGTGCCCCTGGAAATGATCACAGTCTTTGTGCTCAGGGATGCATTAAAACTACTGGAGTCTGATCTGTCAGTGAGCATTAGGGTCTTCAGAAAAGGTGGGAAAAAAGACCCTCTACCTTGTTCGTCAGCTGTTAGCAAGATGGCCAGGGGAGGTTATGCTGGGGGCCGATCTACATTACAGTGCAATATTGAGTTAAGGTATTCAACTCTAGCTACATGAATACCATAGCTGGAGTCAACGTACCTTAGGTCGAGTTGCCATGGGATCTCCACTTCAGGGGGTCAATGGGAGAAACTCTCCTGTTGACTTTCCTTATGCTTCTTGTTCCAGAGGAGTACTGGCATCAGCAAGAAAATGATCAGTGGTCAATTTAGAAGGTCTTCACTAGAACCACTAAATCGAGCCCTGAAAGATCGATCACTACAGCACCGATGTCCTGGTAAGTGTCAACATGTCCTAAGGATCCATTCTATTTGCTCCCTCACATGAAAATAAAAGAAAGCAAAACTATATTTGAAAATCTTGTGAATAGATACTCAGCTGGTACAAATCAGACAAGTGCAATTGAAGTCAGAGGGAGAATTGAAATCAAAGGAACTGAGCTGATTTATGCCAGCTGAGGTTCTGGCCTGACATCTGTGTGTTGCTACCATTCTCCACTGTGGATTTAGTTCATTAATATGATGTAGTAGGAATAGGGCATCCACAGCAATTCTGAGAGTTAACATTTTGCAGCGGTATATATTCATTAACTTTCAATGTTTGTGCTCACTCCCACCTTGTAGTGTTTTTTATGGTTAGTTGAACTCCCAGGGTATTTCGTTCTATTTGAGAACTTCACATGTATTTTAATTTCATAATGGTCACATCCTCCACTAATTGTATCCTTTTTTAAATTCAGATTTGTATTTTTATCTGTGAGCTGGTAGAGTAAAATATATTAGAAGACTCAGAGGCATGTTACTGTTCTTCCAGGTCCGACTTTTTCTAGTAGGATCTCTTTAATATAGTAGAACCTCAGAGTTATGCACACCTCAGGAATGGAGGTTGTAACTCTGAAATCTTCATACCTCTGAACAAAAAGTGATGGCTGTTTTTTCCAAAATTTATAACTGAACTTTGACTTAATACAGCTTTGAAACTTTACTGTTCAAAAGAAAATGTTGCTTTCCTGTTGATGTATTTGCTTTATTTGGAGGGAGGTGTCTCTGCTGCTAGCATATTTCTAGTTCCAAGTAACATGCATGGTTGACTGGTCAATTTTCAATTCTGGTGCTTGTAATTCTGAGGTTCTACTGTATCTAAAAGAGCACAGTCTATAATAGTGGATCAGAACATTGATCCAGATTTCTGGTCACTTTGGCATTGATTTGACATTTTCCTTGCCCTGCCAGGGAATGTAGGTGTTGTGTTCACTCATCCTTTTTTTTTTTTTTTTTTTTTTAAAGATGAATCCGTGAGACAGGCTTTAAAAGCTTTTTAAAGAATAAGGTGATGGAAAGGCATTCTCAAACTGCATCCTTTCCTGCTGTTTTATGGGATATATTGAAGCTGTGCATTTTGAAGGTCAGCTCATCATTTTTTTCTCCTAGGTAGGGAAAAAAGATAAAATCAAGAAAGTAGAGCCAGTGTATTCCAAATTCAGATACCCTATTCCCTTAAACAGTATGACTCATCAAAAACATGAATTAGCCTGAACTGCAGAGATGAAATCTAACTTAACTCTCAAACATTTCTGGATTGGGGTTTACCAGTTACAATAAAATAGAAGAATTTTTGGTCTATGAACTTAGAAGAGAGAAAAGAGAACAACCTATTGGAACAGAAAATAAATGGAGGTTCTTACCTGATCTAGAGTATCTGCAAGGGCATTTGTGCTCCATTTTAATATTTTATTCTCTTCTAAATTATAGGCCAACAGACAGGAATAAGTTATTTTTCTAACCAACTTCCCATTGTCATTTTTATCAGTAAAAGAAGGGTCTGGTCTTGAAGGCTATGTCTACACTACACGCTTATTTCAAAATAACAGAGTGCACAGCTACAGAGCAAGCCTGTGGTTTTGAAACAATTTCGAAATAACGGGCTTCTTACTTTGACTTTTGTAACCCTCATTTCATGAGGAGTAAGGGAAGTCGAAGGAAGAGTGGTTTTCTTTTGCTTCCCTGCTGTGGAGACAGCGCCGAAAGCCAAGTTAAGCTACTTTGACTTCAGCTATGCAATTAACGTAGCTGATTTTGTGTATCTTAATTTGACTTTCGCGCACAGTGTAGATGTACCCGAAAGAAAGAAAATAATGAGGATATTAGCTATTTGGCAATGGGTTAAAACAAGAATTATGGATGACAAAAATCAGCATGGTAAATGAAGTACAATTGGAATCTGGCAAATAATCTAAAGAGTAAATGTCCATTAAAACATCAGAAGCCTGGAAGCTTGAGGGTGGCCTCAAGAAGACCTCTTCCTTGTTGTAAATTTGGCACACCTTTCTCCAAATGGAGGAGAGAAAAAACACTAGGCAACGTGCTTCTCACTGTATTACTGCTCCTCTAAATGTCACGCTAAGTATATTTTCCTAAAATGATGGCAGGGGATCTTGAACTTCTGTTGCTAAGATTAATTTATTCCGAGCAGGCAAGTTTGGTTTGAAATCACTTCCCTGTAGATAATATTAAATAACTTTTGAGAAATAGAGAGATTATGCTAAGTAATATTACCTTGATCCTGTCACTATCCTTTCCAGGCACTATAAGAAGGTGTTTTTCAGGCAGATGTACTTGTACAATACATAGAATGGGGGATTCATATTACAGTGTAATGTCGGATTAATTTTGGCACTTGAATTTAGGCCCTTATTTCCAACTATCCTCTGGTTTGATGTACAAACTAAGGAACATGTGTCAGATCCTTTTCTGTTTTACACAGATTTTTGACAGGGATGAGCGCTAGTCCTCGTTATTCTTTTAAGTTGAAGACTTAGTGAGATAGACTTCTATTCTTCACTAAAAACGATATGTTAATTTCCCCATATATTCAGTCCTGTATTACTTTAGTTTTCTCTTGCTTGATCCAATGTTAACATTTGATCACAAATCTGATTAGAAAATACCCATCTCTCTTTTGAGACCTCATTCTCATGCTTTTGAGTACTTTAGTTATTCCACTTTAGTCAGAAAAAGCTAAACAGGGACTCTGCATAGGGAAAGTCTTCTTACGTTTACTTTAATTAAGCATGCACATATCATATAATCATGGTACAGATTTAAGGTAAATTACTGTCATTACTATGAAAAATATGACAAACCTCCCCCTCCCAAGATTCATGCAGCGACCCTTGGAAACTCTGGAAGGAGGTTAGTACTAATAGTATCTTCTTTAACTTGATGATTTAAATAGTCTTTCTTGATATGAAGCATGTCTGTTTTTATGCAGTGGACGTCATCACAGAGTGTAATCATCCTGCAGGAAGTGTACTGTCCCAAAACAAATTTAGCATGTCATCGTACTAGTGAGGTAGCAGATTTGTGTTAAATTTACCATGGAAAGATCAGTGGTTTAAGCAGGACAGAATAGAAGATGTAGTTCCATCAAGTGTGACTGTTACCTTGGGTTGCAGTGTTATATGGTGAAACAAGGGTTGCGTTATAACTTAGTGATCAAGGTGCAATAAAAGGAAGAGAATAGGGAGAGGTTAAAAAAAAAGTGTCCCCCCAAGCAGGCTTCTAGCCAACCAAGCTAAAGTGTGTAAAAGCAAATTAAAATGGATTTGAGGAGTAGACTGGGGATTCTTTTTCCCTTGCAAATTTTGATCCTATTTCTAGGAGAGTGGATTTCAAAGTATTTCAAAGATGAGATGTTATACAAAAGTTATGTATTATGTACTAGAAGGGGAAGGAAAGCTGACAGTGTGGATGAGTGGGTGAAGAGAATCAGTTTCACACACTGCCCTGGAGAGGGCAAGCTGATTTTCCTTTTGATGAATGTGGAACTCACAGATGCCATGCGTCTTCAACAGAAGCTGCCTCTGCTTTGCCAAATTAAAGGCAAAGGCTGCCTGCCCCAGGAATATAAACTGTTGTTTGCACTTCAGCTTGTTTTGGTGACTCCTTACCTCACTAGACAAGGTGTGTGTGTGTAGGGGGGGACAGGGAGAACGGGCGAGAGAATGGAATTCTCTTGAGCCAATGAAACAGAAGGTTCTGTTCAGTGTTCTTCTGGTATTACCTTTCTTGCTTCCTCTGCTAACACCTGATATACGGTACATTCACTGGTGAATGATGAAAAGTTTTCAGGGCTGATTAATTTAATTTGAAATCCATCATTAATTATTTTAAAGGAATAAGCTTGCCAGTTCATAAATTCAAGGTGTGCTCACTTTCCTGAAACACTTGTTTTGCACTACCAAACCCTATTTCAGTTATTCCTACTATGCTTGTACCAAGTGTCTCAGCCTATTGATAGCATACAATGAATTCACATTTACTCTTTATTGTATTATGAAAAGAAAAGTAATTGTATCCTAGGAGCAGCTAAAGTAGGTGATATTTTTAGAGTCTAAATGTGAATAATGAAGGTTTGAATGACATACTGTTACTGCTTTGGGCTGTCCTGGTTGCAATAATGAACTAGTTTCACCTCACGGTTTATGGTATCATCACACATCTCTTTGTTTGCCGTTCTGCTACTATACATCAGTGGAATATGCCTCTGTACTTTTTTTCCCTGAGTAATTACATAGTGAATGCTGGATAGCATATAATAGCTGCTATCATAATGCCAATACGCTTTTCTGAAGTCTTTTTGTTATCTTGTTATTTGTAGAGAATATAGACATCCTTACAAAGAAGTAAATCCCTTAAATAATGTTATCCTTTGCTTGCCCAATTATGAAAACAGCACAAGCATTTAGGAGACACTGGGGGATTATGGATCCATGTACCCTAACTGAGGAATAATCTCCTTGCTCCAGGGACAATGATCCAAAGGGTGTGGAGAAAGAGAAACAAAACCCTAACCTGCTTTGAATTTTCTTTTTCCATTAGCAGTGTGATGCAACAAGAAATATTGAGCCAGACTCAGGGGGATGTAAGTGGCAGTGTAAGGTATATAAATCCATGCAAATTTAAATTCTGCACAGATGATGAAGTGTAAGGTGACGCCCTCTGCTTTATCACACACCTTCTGACATGTTTTTGCTGGTAGCCTTGTCTGCTTCCTCAGGTCCTGATTCTGGACTCCTGTGAAAGCTCTGCATGCAAGCTCTGCAAAACTGGCACTCCTTCTGCCAGAAATCATCCTTGACATAAAGCTGATAGAAGAAGGTGTGGCCTATTGCTTTTCACATTGACTATTCTGGGCTGCACCAACAGCCCGGGAAGGATTCTTTAAAAGGTAAGCAGACATGAGGCACAAAGGAAGGTCCTTTCATGTGTCTGTAACTGGTTAAAAGATAGGAAACAAAGGGAAGGAATAAATCAGCTTCACAATGGAGAGAGGAAAATAGCGGGGTTCCCCAAGGATCTGTCCTGTGTTGTTCAATATACTCATACATGATCTGGGAAAAGGAGTGAGCAGTAAGGTGGCAAAATTTGAAGATGATGTAAAATTACTCAAGATAGTTAAATCCAAAGCTGAGTGAGAAGGGCTACACAATAGTCTCATTAAACTGGATGACTAGATAACAAAATGGCGCATGAAAATAAATGCTGGTACATGCAAAGTAATGTACATTGGAAAACAAAATCTCAACTATGGATATAAAATTCTGGGATCCAAATTAGCAGCTACCACAAGAGATCTTGGAGTCATTGTGGATAGTTCTCTGAAAACACTTGCTCAAAGTGCAGTGGCAGTCAAATAAAATAACAATGTTAGGGACCAAAGTGATAGATAATAAGACAGAAAATATCATAATGCCACTATATACTATATAAATCCATGGTACGCCCACGCCTTGAATACCGTGTACAGCTCTGATTGTGCTATCTCAAAAAAGACATATTAGATTTGGAAGAGGTTCAGAGAAGGGCAACAAAATGATTGGAGGTTAGGAACAGCTCCAATTCAAGGAGAGATTAAAAAGACTGACTGTTCAGCTTAGAAAAGAGACAACTAGAGGGGGAATATAATAGAGGAAATCCCAAATGGTGTGAAGAAAGTGAATAGGGAATTATTATTTACCCCTTCACATAACATAGGAGACAGAGGTCACCAAATCAAATTAATATGCAGCAGGTTTAAAACAAAATGAAGTACTTCTTTGCATAACACATATTCGGAATGTTATAGAACTCATTGCTAAGGGATGTTGTGAAGGCTAAAAGTATAACTGGGCTCAGAAAGATCATATACATGCATAGATGATAGATCCATTGATGACTATTAAAGGTTGAACCTCTCTAGTCTGGCACCCTTGGGACCTGTCTGCTGCTGAACCAGAGAATTTGCTTGACCATGGAATGTCAATATTGTCTAGCAGCAACACTTCTACTGCTTACAGGACTCTTAGAAGACATTTAGGGGTAAATCAAAGCTTAATAACAGCACAGAATGTTAGGAGCCAGGAGTGGTGGCTGTAAACAAACTTTATGGGACCGTGGGAAACTTGGCCACACCCATGAAAAGTGGTCATCCAGCTAACTAAAATCATGCCGGATTACAGATATTGCTGGATTAGAGAGTGACAAACTAGAGAGGATTAATCTTTACCAAGATGTTCCAGGATGCACCCCAAATTCTGGGTATCCCTAAACCCGTGTCTGCCAGAAACTGGGACGGAACAAGACAGGATGGCTCACTTGATGATTGTCCTATTCTGTTCATTCTTTTCTGAACATCTGGCATGGGCCAAATGCTGGAAGACAGGATATTGGACTAGATGAACTATTAATCTATTGCAGTGTGGCCATTCTTGGGGTTGAGCTGACTTACTTTAGGGATAACTTTGCAACCCAGTTGGCCCCTGATTTAAGTGCAAAGGTGTAATAAAACACTGGATCAAACCCTGAGGTGACTTAAGAGGTGGGGGAATTATAAGTGAAGGAATTATACTCCATCTTGTAATTTCTGCCATAATGAAAACCACAGGGATTCTGTCCAGTGTGTGTGTGTGTGTGTGTGTATTCCTGGTAGAAGTACATTAGGTTGCATTTTTTTAACTTGATCAAAAGGTGCTTGCTATCTTAGACCTTCCTGACTTATTGAAACTTTCTGGGTTAAATTCAGTGTCATTAGCTGAGCTGCAAGTTTGAATTTGGCTTTCTGATTTTTGTGGTCTTTTCACTAATACCAGAATTTGCTGTACAATAGACAGCTTTTCCAGGACACAGTCACAAAAAATTCCTGTGGAATAATGAATTATATTGATGACACCTTTTCATTAATAAAAATATTATACTTGAACGTACAGAAGATAGATACACCAATGCATTAGAAACTGATTTTCTCATGTGATGCAGCATAAATCATGTGTTCCTGCTATGCCTAATTATTCTTCTGCACCTCACTGACCTCTGAGGCATTTATGCTTAACCCTGGGGTTCTCCTTGCATCACAGTGGGAGAATTAATCATCCTTCACAAAACGTCAGATCACAGATCTGTCAGACTCTGTTAACAGTGTGTGTATAAATGTAGCTACTGGGAAATGATTCAAGAACAATTTAAAAGGAATTTCATGATGTATTCACACTATCCAATCTGAAACCAGATCAGGCATCTCTGATACCAGATCTGGCATCATGCATAACATAAAAATCTCTCGTGTAGCACTCATTTGTGTGACAAGGAGCGTGAGCAATTATCAGTAACACTTTTTGGAATACACCAACCAAATTTGCATTTCTCAGGACAAAAAAAGGGCTTTTATAATAATAAAAAGAAAAATGAAATCTTCTCATTGAATGGAAAGCCATAATGAATGTCAGCACATCTCCCAATGGGCATTATTCATGAATTTTGTCAACTTCTATTCAGACAAAATTAAAAAAAAAAAAAAAAGAGGAAGAAAGAGAGAAACTCCAGAGAAAGTAACATTAGACATATTCCAGAACATTCCTTGAAAATAAATGTGTGTCTCAAAGAGCTAGGCTAAGATTCTGACCTAAGAACATTAGCCTGGTCTTTCTAATGTGTAATTATAGATGATAAAATATCCTCTATAAACCAAACCCTAACTGAGTTCATCGTGCATCTCAGATGTGTCATTATATATGTTTAGTGGGTTATAGCATACTGGACAACAGGGGATCACTCGATAACTGCCTTGTCTGCTGTCAGAAGACAGGATATTGGTTCTTGGCCTGATGCAATGCACCCATTTGTACATATTTTCAAGCTCTTTGCTGGTGCAAGCTTTCATTGAAGAGCCTGGGCTTCTGAGTTTAGAACTTTTTGGATTTTGTCCTTTTCTGTGTCCTTTGCCCTGTCTATCCCTATAATGCATGGCAAATTTAGGAGCTCATAACTTGCTCTTGATGAAGTTCTCTCTTATAGTTCCTACATTTTAAAAAAGAATGATATAAATTAACTATTTAGGGATTCCTTGTGTCCACATATCCCAATATTGACTGCAATGGTGAAAACCTTCTTCATGCTTTCTGAGTAGGCAAAGCTCTCTGGTGATCTAGGAAATCTTGCTTTTGGTGGGACTATTGTTGATGCGTGAATTGTGGGCAGCATCTGCAGGCTGCCGAGGTGCAGACAATTCTGGGTTTTTATGTGCGTAACAGACTGAATTCTCAACCTGGGGATAGCAAAAAGATTTTGTGACCACCCATCCTTTTTTATAGCTGCATGTGAGATCAGGCCAAGCTTTATTAGAGGAATACTCTGTTAGGTTTTTTTTATTACAACATGTGGTCATGGTATGGAAAAGAATCTCTAGAGAGCTTCAGGTTCCCCAGGATTAATACATGTAAACTGTACCATACCTCCTCCTGCTGTGATCATATCTTGCCAGTTTAGCTATGTAAGGTCTAGAGTGGCCAGTACCTGCATGGAATATCTTTAAAAAGCACATCTCGTGGTAGAAAGTGGAGTTGGTTCAATACCATCATTTTCTCCTTTAAATCAGGACTGAATCAATATCATACAACATTGTAGACCAGCAGAGGGATGGCCAGTTCCTGAGAAGGGAAGGGAGAGTCTGAGCCTAGAGGTTCTAAATATGAACCCCACCTTATACCTCAAAGGGCATATGGGAATGTGCTGGTGGAGGGAATGGAGGTTATTTTCCTCTCATTAGTCAGCTAGGAAGAGTTGAGGGAACTAATAGGCTCTGTCTGCTCACCTCCTCTTAATTGTATGCCTTCCCAGGCATGCAGGAGACATCTTGCTGTAGTGCTGCTGAGAAAGCTGCAGCAATGCCCTGAAAGGAAGATTGCAGGAGGGCTTATGGCTGCAGCTGGTAGGTCAAGTCTGTGCTTCACCATGCCTAGGAGAAGCTAAGGTAAAGCAGTAGCATCAGCAATGAATAGAGCAGAATCTACTCCTCTGTGAGAGCTAAGGACTGGGCATCAGCTAGAGTAGAAGTTATCTCTGGGGTAAGAGATAGGAGACAGGCTGCAGCAGCTTGGGATGAACCAAGACCTTCTCCAGCATGCACTGGTCAAGTCTCTAGCATAGGATAAGCAGAGGGATGCAGCGAGCCAAGCCTCCTGAAGGCACTAAGAGTTATGGCAGCTGAGGTGGGCAGTGATTCTTCTTTGGAGCTGTGTGGGGTGGATTGTAGGCTTGAGATTCGATTAGACAGTTTCTCAGCAGCCCTGAGCAATGGAAGGGAGATAGGACCCTCTCCCCCGGGAGTGTAGGATAAGAAGAGTCTACACTGACCCTACTGTTAGGCAACAGGGATGTGTAAAGACTCTAAACCAGCTCACTTTGTCTGTAATTACAGAAGACATCAGATACAAGCTCAGTGTCTGGATTCGAAAGTGTGCTAGCTCCAACAGTCGGCAGCTGGTCGCCAGGTGGATTGCAACACAGTGTTAGAGCTGAGGAAAAGGGGAATGTTTTGGAATCAGCCCATATCTCTTTTGCATTTGTTGATGGGTTGACTACATGTACCCAAATATTCTAGTTACAGCCTAGAGGAGAAAGATCTTGGGGCCTGTTCTGGGGTAAATTTGAGAATTAGGATTCAGAGGGATTTATATGATATTGCCTCAATCTCTAGCAAAGATATAGGCTAAAGTGGCTTGCTCCAAGAGGTAAATGAGGTTTTTGAGTAATGTTGCTCTACACTGTTGAAAAACTGCAATCCACCTGGTGATGGGCTGTGGGCTGTGGTGGGCTGAATTTTAATGTGAACAAAACTATTCTTTTTCCCCTGTGTCATAAAGGGGTTATCAAAGGATAACTGATTCCTTAATGTGGTTTGGATACTATCTTGTGCTTCAAAACTTGAACTTTCATTGAAACAAAACAATAAGTAACTCACTAAACCTTATGGTTATAGATTCTATTCTGTACTACTAGGTATGACATCCCCCTGGGCATGAGCTGGACTTTTGAACAGTGATGTGTTGCCTCCTTAATTCTCCAGCCCAGGGCTTGTCTTACACTGCTTTCTAGTGAAAAGTTAACTCTCTAGGCTGTGCTCACACAATTATTAGTATGTAAAAGTACTCCCAGCAAAGTGATATGAATTCTCCCCAGCCACTCGTAAATTGTGTACAGGGTGACATCCACAAATCCCCCAGACCGAAACTGGTACCCCAAACATGTGTGTCTACACTCCCTTGATCAGAGTAAGCTTATAAATCGGCTCATCATTTCATCAAATGAAATAATCATGCTATAGTTTTTGTTAACCTGAGTAGTGATTCCCCAATCCAAACCACACTGGCTTAGATAGAAGAATAAAACAAGTGTATTAACTACGGAAAGATAGATTTTAAGTGATTACAAGTGTTTAAGTGTTAACGTCAGAGTTAGTTATAAAAGAAATAAAATATAGCACTCTAACCTAATTATTAAACTTTATCAAGTTAGGCAGGGCTTGAAGAAAGCAACTTTTTCACCCCACCAGATGCTGCAGACAGTTCACCAGCTGAATCCCCTTACAGTTTGGGACCAGTCCTCTAATTCAAAGTTGTTTCTTTGTTTTCTAAATTATCTTTCTCTGTGAATAGAGGTGGGCAAGGAGAGGTAATCAAAAAGCCATTGTCTCTTATTTTATACCCTTTTCCTCCCCTTGAGGAACACCCCTTCCTCCTAGATATAGATAATGCAGTCTCCTCTGCACTTGTGATTCTCAGGTGAATTGTAAATATTTTGCTTGCTCCTTCTGTGTACATGACATTAGGAATGATATGCAAGGCCTTTGTTTAAAGTCCGTTGTTATTTCTGAGGAGCTAGTCTATAGTGTTCCCCAGTTTCACAACATGATTTAGTAACAAAAATATATTGACATTTCATAACTCCATGTACAATGTCGATACGCATATTTTAAAAGGACAATGATGATCATTGGCCCATGACTTTTCAGATGATACCTCAGAAGGCGTACTTTGTAGAAAATATATCATAGCCATATGACAGGCATGAATATGGGGTTATAGGTTGTTATTTGGGGTGTTCTTAGAGCAACTCAGGCATGTGACTAGTGACATTCATTAAAGTGGGCTGACAATCCAAAATCTTGTGATAATTTATGATAAAGTTACTAACTATTGCATTGCTGATCAGTTATTTTATGAAGCTATGTACATTCTACAGCAGAGATGGGCAAATACCAGATTCGGTCTGCCAGGGTTAGCCCCTGGCAGGCACCCACACCACCGTATTTACCTGCACCTCTGCAGGTACGGGAGATAACAGCTCCTGTTGGCAGCGGATTGCCATTCCCAGCCAACGGGAACTGCAATCACCCATACCTTTGGAGGAACATGTAAATATAGCAGCAACAGCCCACCAGGGGCTAACTTGGTGATTCGTCAGTTTTATTGACCACCCCTCTTCTATAATGACTGACACTTCATGCTGGTGTCATTAGAATTTAAAGCTTTTTGTTTGGTTTTGTTTCCACATTGATGTCTGTATATTTGAGTGTTATTTAAGCTATGTTTGTGTGGTAGTGAAGATAAATCTCTGATAAAATTGCAGTTAAAATGCAAAGCATTTTAATGATTTAATGGGCATGTTAATAATTAAAGCTTTTTGGGTCACGTTACTCCTGACAGTGACTAACAATTCTCCCTGCTGCAGACTCCATCTCCTTGCCAGAGGGAAACTAGTTTTGGAATGCTTTTTATACTGCTACATGTTGTCCTTTAGGCCAGATTCCAGGGCTCAGTATTGAGTGAGGAACTAGAAAACTGGATCCACAGGTATCGAAGTAGCATAAACAAATATTGCAAAAGAACATAAGAATGGACATACTGGGAAGACCAAAAGTCCATCTGCCCCAAGGCGCTGTCTTTTGATAAGGGCCCATGCCAGGTGCCCCAAAGGACATGAACATAACAGTTCATCATCAGATGACCCTTTTCCAGTCGCTCATTCCCAGCTTGTAGCAAACAGAAGACAGGGACACTATCCTTACCCATCCTGGATAACACCCATTGATGGACCTCTGCTCCATGAATTTATCTAGTTATTTTTTGAACTCTGTTGTAGTCTTGGCCTTCATTACGTCCTCTAGCAAAGAGTTCCAAAAGTTGACTATGTGATGTGTGAAGAAGTACTTCCTTTTATTTGTTTTAAATCTGCTACCTATTTATTTCATTTGGTGACCTCTAGTTCTTGTGTTATAAGAAGCCACTCCAGACCCCTAATCGTTTTTTTTTCCCTCAAGATAGCTTTTTCGAGATGGGATGACCACATCTCTATGCCATATTCAAGATAGGGAATATAGAGGCAATATGAAAATCTTATTATCTATCTGTTTCGTAATGATTTTCAACATTCTGCTTGCTTTTTTGGCTGCTACTGCCCATTAAGTAGATGTTTCCAGAGAACTATCCACAATGGCTCCCAGATCTCTCTCTTGAGTAGTAACAGCTAATTTAGTCCCCATAATTTTATACATATAGTTGGCATTATGTTTTCCAATGTGCATTAGTTCGCATTTATCAACGTTAAATGTCATCACCCATTTTTGAGAGATCCTTAGGTAGTTCTTTGTCATCCTCGGTCATCAGTGAAGTAGGGAAAATGGAAAAGGCTGCACATAATGGAAACTGATGTACCATGACCATAAATGTCTAATTTTAAAAATGTACCCTGGTACATGGATTCTTTTGTGCTCCCACACACCATAACTAGTACTGAAAGGCTATTCTCTGCCCTCCTTACCATGGCCTTGCTTACAGCATATAAGCTATATTCTTATTAACCCAATAAGAATAAAAATGGACTGACCATTTCACTAACCAAAAATTCCTTGAAAAAGTCACTGTGTTGTTGGCTGGTGGCACTTTTAAAGAAGTTGAGTTGATATTGAAACCAGACCATTTGTTCTGGAGTGAACCACTCTTGTCTAACCAATTTTATTTTAAAATTCCCCAAACAAGGTGAATAGATGCATCATTGAATCATAGATATCAGAGAGTAGTTATTAACGGTTCACAATCCTGCTGGAAAGGTATAACAGGTGGGGTTCCGCAGGGGTCCGTTTTGGGACTGGTTCTGTTCAATATCTTCATCAACAATTTAGATATTGGCATAGAGAGTACACTTATTAAGTTTGCAGATGATACCAAGCTGGGAAGGTTTGCAACTGCTTTGGAGGATAGGGTCATAATTCAAAATGATCTGGACAAATTGGAGAAATGTTCTAAGATAAACAGGATGAAGTTTAATAAGGACAAATGCAAAGTGTCCACTTAGGAAGGAACAATCAGTTTCACACATACAAATGGGAAGTGACTGTCTAGGAAGGAGTACGGCAGAAAGGGATCTAGGGATTATAGTGGACCACAAGCTAAATATGAGTCAACAGTGTGACGCTGTTGCAAAAAAAGCAAACATGATTCTAGGATGCATTAACACGTGTGTTGTGAGCAAGACATGAGAAGTCATTCTTCCGCTCTACTCTGCGCTGATTAGGCCTCAATTGGAGTATTGTGTCCAGTTCTGGGCACCACATTTCAAGAAAGATGTGGAGAAATTGGAGAAGGTCCAGAGAAGAGCAACAAGAATGATTAAAGGTCTAGAGAACATGACCTATGAAGGAAGACTGAAAGAATTGGGTTTATTTAGTTTGGAAAAGAGAAGACTGAGAGGGGACATGATAGCAGTTTTCAGGTATCTAAAAGGGTGTCACAAGGAGGAGGGAGAAAAAATTGTTCTCCTTGGCCTCTGAGGATAGGCAAGAAGCAATGGGCTTAAACTGCAGCAAGTGAGGTTTAGGTTGGACATTAGGAAAAAATTCCTAACCATCAGGGTGGTTAAACATTGGAATAAATTGCCTAGGGAGGTTGTGGAATCTCCATCTCAGGAGCTATTTAAGAGTAGGTTAGATAAATGTCTATCAGGGATGGTCTAGATAGTACTGGGTCCTGCCATGAGGGCAGGGGACTGGACTCGATGACGTCTCGAGGTCCCTTTCAGTCCTAGTTGTCTATGATTCTATGAGATATGCAGGGCTGGAAGGGACCTTGAGTGGCCATATAGTTCAGCCCACTGCTCTGAAGCTGACCCAACTAATCCTAGATCTTCCCTGAGATGTATTAGTCAAAGCTATTCTTATAAACCTCTATTGATGGGAATTCTACAACCTCCTTTGGAAATCCATTCCAGAATTTAACAACCTTTATAGTTACAAAGCTTTTCCTAATATGTAACTTAAGTCTCCCTTGCTGCAGATTAAGCCCATTACTTCTTGTCTTGTCTTCAGTAAATGTGGATAATAATTGATCACAGCTTTTAACATATTTGAAGACTGCTATGAAGTTCCCCCTCAGTATTCGTTTCTCAAGACACAAGTTCAGTTTTTTTAACCTTTCCTCATATGTCAGGTCTTCTAAACCTTTAATCATTTTTGTTGCTCTCCTCTGGATTCTCTCTAAATTATTCACATCTTTCCTATAGTGTGGGGCCCAGATCTGGATACAGTATTCCAGCTGAGGCTTCACCAGTGCCAAATAGAGTGGGACAATTAGATAATAATGACGTCACTATTTCCTATAACAGTGCACGGGAGACCCTGCCAGTAATATAATATGTACTTCGTTCATTTTCTTGTTGTAAGTGGCAATTGTTTTATGTAAATACATAAACCACATTTTGTTAACTTGACCTGAAATGAAATATACTATACTCAATCTAAATATGTATATGGTTCCCACCCATAATATCCAAGTGCCTATCAGCTACTTAAACACAGTCACAGGAAATGATGTTACATGAGGTCTTGCTTGGAGAGCTCAGCATACACTGTGCTAAAGACAGAATTTGATTCCTTGCTTGTATTTCTGTAGTAGTAAATGGAGCCTCATTTTCATTTGCAATCTATTTGTTTTTGTAAAAGTGACTTAAAATGAGAAGGCAAAGTATTGTTCCATTCATTAGGAGACTTACTCCATTTTGAAAAAAACAGAATGAGATAATAAAAGTTGCTGCTGCTTCTGTTGAAAAAGAGAACTTGTTTATAAAGTACCAAGGTGAGTCACAATATGAAAAATGCTGAGACCAGTCCAAAAGTTGTTACATGTGAGTATGACTGAGCCAATAAGCTTACAGAATCTTAGGGTAATTGCTGATTTATTTTCTAATTCATAGTCTTAAACCATCTTTGTGCAATCCATACTGGACAAGGCAATTCAATACCATGATCAGCTTCTCCATTACTTCTTTACAGCATGTTGTTATGCTTAAACAAAACACATGAGATCTTTTATAGGAAAAAAAGGGAGTACACTTTATTGAGAATACAACAGTTGCATATGCTTTTCAGTCACCGCCCCCCCCCCCCGCCAGTCCCGCCAGTCGATGTTATAGTTATCAGTCCAGAGTCTGAATCAATCTAGTGGCCAGCCAGATCGATCACAGAGGGGGAGCCGGGCTTTGTCGGTTGTGCGATCCAATGCTCCTGGAGTTAGTGGCAAGACGAAACCAAAGTCCCACAGCAAGCACCCTGCTTTTTTATAATCCTTTTCTCTGTTGAAGTCTATGGATTTCGCTGTGTCAGTCTGTGTCCAGTGTGTTATCTTGTTGATGTCAATCATTCCCAAAACATCTCCGAGAGGCTCATCCTGTAATCAATTGTCTTTTAGGGGTGCTAGCTTCACTTTAGAGTCGTCATTCTGCCAATCTGCCAATCCTTGACCATGGCTATGCACTGATGGTTCTTCTGATGCCGATGAGTCTGTCTTTAAATGATACAGATACATGGCCATCTGTCTCTGAGGATGACTGTCACACCTTATCTTGATACATACATAACACATCCACACATAAACAATTTTTACAGGGACCTTCAAAGAAAAGCATAAACAACAGTGTTTTATATTGAGCAAAAGCAAAAGACATTATAATTTAAGCCCTAATCAAAACAATTCACATTGAGACTTGAGCCTTCAGCATTCCTCTAATCTTATTAACATAGACACAATACAAGATTCTGTCTTTCACTTACTAGACCTTAAAACAAAAAAATATATATTTAACTAAAGGGCTTAATTGGTAAAATGTTAAATGTGTTACATTACATTACTACATTAGTAAATCTAAAATACAAATATAAAAAGATACAAAACTCTTACTCCAACATCATTTCAAGCAAATTGCATTCAGCCACTCATCAGTCTTTTTAAGAAATAAAATTATGATATCTGCTACAGTCCTCTAGGAGCTAGAGAGGAAAGTTGGTGGTACAGTTAATATGGTGCACTAGAAGTTCAGGAGACTTGTAATACTACCCTCTGTTGTAGATTTCCAGTATGACCTTGGCTAAGTCACTTATAACAAGGGCCCTTCCACTTTCATGGTCCATTTTGGTCAATTTCACAGGTCATAGAATTTTAAAAATTGTAAATTTCTTTCTTTCTTTCTTTCAATAAATCTTCAATGAACAGAGCAGGTTATAAAAAAGTGCTTCCTTTTGTTTGTTAACCTGTTACTATTAATTTAATTTGGTGACCCTTAGTTCTTGTATTATGAGAAAAAGTAAATAACTTTTCCTTATTTGCTTTCTCTACCACAGTCATGATTTTGTAGACCTCTCTCATATCCCCCTTAGTCATCTCTTTGGCTGTGTCTACATTGGCATGATTTTGCGCAAAAGCACCCGCTTTTGCGCAAAAACATGCTGCCTGTCTACACTGGTGGGGAGTTCTTGTGCAAGAACACTGACGTTCTAATGTGTGAAATCAGTGCTTCTTGTGCAAGAACTATGATACTCCCGCTCAGGAATAAGCCCTCTTGTGCAACTGTTCTTGCACAAGAGGCCAGTGTAGACAGGCAACATAAATTTCTTGCGCAAGAAAGCCCGATGGCTAAAATGGCCATCGGAGCTTTCTTCTTGAAGACCGTCTACACTGGCATGGATGCTTTTGCAAAGCACATCTCTTGCGCAAAGCACATGCCAGTGTAGATGCTCTCTTACTCAAATACTCTAACGCAAAAACTCTTGCGTTAAAGAGTATTTGCGCAAAATCTTGCCAATATAGACATAGCTTGTTATAAGCTGAGAAGTCCCAGTTTTATTAATCTGTCCTCATATGACAGCCTTTCCAAACCCCTAATAATTTTTGTTGCCATTTTCTGAATTTTTTCAATGCCAAAATAGCTTTTTTGAAATGAGGTGACCATAGCTGCACACAGTATTCAAGATGTGGGTTAGCATAGGTTTATATAGTGCCAATAAGATATTCTCTGTGGGTATGTCTACACTACACCACTAATTCAAACTAACTTAATTCAAATTAGTTAATTCGAACTAAGCTAATTCGAATTAGTGCATCTAGACTTAAAAACTAATTCGAATTAGTATTTTGCTAATTCGAAATAGCATGTCCACACTGAGTGGACCCTGAACCGAAGTTAAGGCTGGCCAGAACCAGGACTTAGAGTGCGGAGCTGCTGCCTCAGGCTAGCTGAGGGCTGTGCTTAAAGGGACCCGACCCCCCACCCCGGACAGACAGTTCTCAGGGTTCCCCGCTTGCTGGTCTACCTCGATGAGGGACAGCAAAGCATTTGTGTCTCGGAGTGCTCTGCTTGCCCTCACTCGGGGCACCACGGCACCCTGCAACATGGAACCAGACCTGCCCCCAGGGACTCTGCTGCGTCTCGTGGACACGTTGCCGGCAGCCTGGCTGCACTCTCTGCAGGCTGCCATCCGGGAGGACCATTGAGGAGATGTCAGGATCCAGGGGGCCCTGTGGGAGAGCTTCCACCCTGAGTAGCGCTAACAGTCTCCCCGGTCTGCCCCACCGGGGGCTCGTGCCCCATTCCTCCCTCTCCTCCTTCCACTTCCCTAGCCCCCCCTTCCTGATGTCAAATAAAAGACATGTGTTTTCAAAAACAGAAACTCTGTTTATTCAACACAACTGGAGAGGGGGAATTAAACTATGGGGAGACAGGGGAAAGGAGATGGGAGAGGGCAGGAGAGAGGGTGGGAGAGGGGAGGAAAACTGGGAGGAGGGAGCTGGAAGGGGAAGCAAGGGAAGGAGGGGAGGGGAAACTCAAGGATCAGGGATGGGGGTCTCGGCGTCCCCGGGGGGAAGGGGTAGAGGGTGCGGAGGTTGAGGTGGGGGGTGTGGACATTGAGGAGGAGGGTGTGGGGGTTGAGTAGGAAGAGGTGGGGGGGCAGGAGTGGGAGGAGGGATAGTTGTTGGGGGGGCAGCAGGTTTAGGACGGGCACGGGGCACCATGCTCTGCAGCAGGGCCTTCAGGGTAGCGTTTCTGGCTCACTCCCCAGACAACTGCTCCTGGCGGAGCTGCAGGTCTGCCCACATCCAGGCCTCCACAGTGCAGTTCAGGGCTCGCAGGGACCCCAGGTGCTGGTCCCAGTAATCCTGCTCCGTGCTGGTGGTCCGGAGCAGGCCGTGGGTGCGGAAACATGTCCCGGGCGGGGTGGTGCGCCCTGCACGAGCAGCTGGTGCAGCTGTAGAGAAAGAAGAGAAGTGGTCAGTTCTCCCTGGGGACACAGTAGATGATGCCCAGACCCCCCTTCCCCCGCGACGTGAGGGCGACTGTGCCCTGCACCGTCAGAGCCGTTGTGTTTGTACAGAGGCCATGGTCAGGATGTCTGGCTCTCCCCGGGACTGGGAGCTGCCCCAAAACTGCACCCATGTCCCTGTGCCGTGTATAGTGTGGCTGGGGCGGGGGGGAGGTGTCCCCTGCCTCTGTGTAGAGGGGGCGTGTGAAGGGAGAGCATCCTGCTGGGTCCCGCCTCGGGGTCGGGAGCGTGTCAGGTCTCTTCACACACGCATGTGCCTATTGGGCCACGGCCCCTGGGTGTCACGCAGCTGGAGCCACCTGCCCAAGGGTGGCATGGCACGTACTCGCATGTGCACAGGTGGCTGCATGATCCGTGGGAGGCATGGCCCACACGCGTGGTCCCTGGTCTCCCTTCCCGCCTCCCCCCCGGGCAGGGGACAGTGCTGGCACTTACCCAGTATGGCCTCCCCGGACAACCCTGCCAACTCCGGTGCTGGAACTCCTTGCGGTGGCCCCTCTGGTGCGCCCGGGTCAGGGCCCTCCGGTCCCGGCTCGCTGCCTCCCGGGCTGGCGCAGACCGCCCTGCCCCCCAAGAGTCGGTCGAGGGCAGGGAAGTAGGGGCAGGTGGTAGCCCCTGCTGCAGCGCCGCCTCTGGTGGCCCTGGCGTACGCCTGCCGCAGCTGTTTTATTTTCAGGTGCACCTGCTCCTGGGTGCGCCTGTGTCCCTTTTGGGCCATGGTGGCTGCTATGCGGCAATAGACGGCCGCGTTCCTCCACCTAGTGCGGAGATCATGGAGGTTGGGTGCCTGCCCCCAAACCTCAATGAAGTCCATGACCTCTGCACCAGTCCAGGAGGGCCCGCGCCATCTACGGCCCCTGGCTGGCCCCTGGGTGCTGGGGGACTGGGTGGGGGACGGCTCGCTGCCACTGGCTCCCTGGCTCATCCTGTGGCCACTGGGTCAGGGTCCGAGACTGCTGGCAGCGCTGTCTCTGGCAAGTGATGTCTGGCCAGAGTCTACCCCTTTAAGGGCCCCAGGGCTGGGAGAGAGGAGAGTTTTCCTGGTTTGGCCCAGAGTGGCCACCAGGGGGAACCTGGGAAGGGCTAGCCTCCAACTAGTTCGAATTAAGTGGCTACATAGCCCTTAATTCGAACTAGGCGTTAGTCCTCGTAGAATGAGGTTTACCTAGTTCAAATTAAGTGCTCCGCTAGTTCGAATTAAGTTCGAACTAGCGGTTTGCATGTATAGACGCTATGAAAGTTAATTCGAACTAACAACTGTTAGTTCGAATTAACTTTGTAGTGTAGACATACCCTGTCTTATTCTCTGTCCCTTTAAAAATTATCCCTAACATTTTCAAATCATGTTAGTAGCTGATCTCTGCTGAAATCTTTTAGCATCTCTACTGAAGCACTTCAGTGAGGTTAATTTAATCCTCCTCAGGCTTCCCTCCAAACCTCATTGCCCATCACCTCACCCAGGGTTCCTTCTTGCTTCCCCGATTCCTCTGTAATCAAGGGAACTAGCTATAAGGCCTTCAAGTCTAAGGATGGATGTCTGAGTATCCAATCAGGTTTACTCTATCCCTTACAAGTTCTTCACATAAATGTCTGTATGTACATAGGAGAACTGGCAGCCTGTGTGGACTCTTGGGCAAAATGTGTGTGTGTGTGCGGGGGGGGGGAGCTCTGCTCTCCTGGAAAGGGTGGGACCTTAAGCAGAAGGTGCAGTGCCACCCCAAGTGCACCATGCTAGCCCCCAGGCAGTCCTCAGCACTGCCTGGAGAGCAGGTCCCGCAAGCCCTTAGTACTGACCAGAGTGCAGGGTGCAGTGCTCTGGCAGCGATTTAAAGGGCCCAGGGCTCTGGTTACTGTTGCTGCCACAGTAGCAATGGCAGCGGTCAGGAGCAGTAGGCCCCTTTGATCCAGGCCCTGGGGCAATTGCCACCTTTGCCAACCCTCCTTCCCCCCCATCGGCAGGCTTGTATGTACACATATACAATTTTGTGATCCTTTAAAAGTCAACCCTTTTATATTATCTTGGGTAACATAGTTAAGACATTTTCGGTTTTCCTGAGACATTGGCTAACTAGGCATGTGGACATTTCTGAATTACTTTCTACTATTTTTTGTCCTCTGAATGAAGTTATTGGTGCACTTTCTATGATCCTTCAGCTGGAAGTTTTAGTAACCTTGACTGATCACATTTAAAAGGTTTCTTACTGAGTGAGAGTTATAATGAAACAGTTATTTATTTAAGAGCAATGACACATGAAAAGTTATATGACATTACTAGATTCTGTCACATATTAAGAAAGTGATGAGAAATTAGATAGCTCAGGGAGCTGGTAATGGGACACAGAGTCTTTCTGGCAGCATTTTCAAGATCATTCAGCACTGGGCTAATTCTGTTCCCAAAGAAATAAATGCTGAAACTCTCTTTGACTTTTATGGGAGCTGAGTTAGGCCAACACTGAGTGATACTGTGAAAAACTCACCCTTCATCTCTGGATCCCTGCTGTGAATTTGGATCAGTAACGAATTACTCTAATTACAATCTGATGGCCAGTTCCTGCCATGTGCTGATGGTCTCAGTTCAGCGTCTACAGACAGGATTACAAATCCATCACCACCATGGCACTTTTGCTGGTAGTCCACAGAATGAAAAGCCACAGGAAGGCTATGGCAAGGCCAGAAATTGAATAGGCTTGGAGGTCAAATTATCTTTACCCTATCAGATGTCCCTGTAGACGAATGCTGAAATACATAGCTGGGCAGTGTAGGAAAGGTTCCTTTGGTGTTGCCCATGCAGCAATTCTCTATTGGTTATGTACAGAAGTACAGTGTTCACAGTGGTCTATCCAACATTTCTAATAAGAAAAAATAATTTCACAGAAAAGCAATACATGTATTAAAGATTATATTACTACAAATCCTCCCACAAATACAGATCCCTCCTAAATGTTTACTACTACTCCTCAATTTTTTGTAATTCGAATAATTATTTTAAAATGTAAAATAACTTTTAAAATGTATTTTTCAACAAATTCCATATGAAAATAGGAACTAATATTAAATATTAAGTAGGCTACCTAGCCTGACATTATACTTTGTGTATAAAATATAAACTGTGGTACAGAACACGACAAGTGCCATGATGTTATTGAAAACAATCCAGTTTTACCCCTAATTATTTCAGTGGTCATGAGTAAAGAGTAAGCATGAAGCAGACACCAGAGTATAGAAAATTATAAACCCCATCTAATATGGGTAAGTAATTAGAAAAAAAAATAAAGAAGAAAAAAATGGAGAAAAGAACCGTGCAAATAAGTAAATTATTTCTCCACAAAGATAGCTAGAATCTGAAGTTCAGGAATGGTTTCCACATGAAGTCATAGTTCTTTACCTTCTGAGGATACAAAATGGAAGCCTGTTTGCTTATGGCTATGGAGATAATTCCTCTATCTTCTGTAGTCAGGTTGTACTTCTGCAACACCACATTAGGACAAGAAGCAGTGGGCATAAATTGCAGCACGGGGGGTTTAGGTTGGACATTAAGAAAAACTTCCTAACTGTCAGGGTGGTTAAACACTGGAATATATTGCCTATGACGGTTGTGGAATCTCCATCACTGAAGATATTTAAGGGCAGGTTAGACAGATAGGGATGATCTAGACAGTGATGATCTAGACAGTGCTTGTTCCTACCATGAGGGCAGGGGACTGGACTCGATGACCTCTCTAGGTCCCTTCCAGTTCTAGTGTTCTATGATTCTATGATTCTATGTTTATTACTGCTTCTATCATTTAAAGAGCAGGAGTTCCCAGTGTACAAACCTGGAGTTAGAAACTATTTCTGATTCTGCCAGTGAAGGATATGACAGGACTTAGTGTTGTCCAGAAGAAGAAGTATTGGGGGAGGAGGGGTTATGTTACATTCAAGTGTCAAGACAATTGTTCTAAATCCCAAACAATGTGCCAAATCATAGCATTATCCAAAACACACAACCAACATTTAGCCTCAGGTAAAATACCCAGCTGAGGGGAACCAATATGTCTTTGATTCAGTTTATTACTTTCCCACCTCTGAAGTTTCCATTAGTATTTGAAGTAAAAAAAAATTGCTGGTATTCTTCAACCTTGTTGGTAACCTGCTGGTTTTCCATACTCTTCTGTGCTCCCCTGCTTATTGTCTATTCTGCTTCAGCAGTTTTAGCAGATACACATGGATCAGCAAGTTGGCTGCTTTCTATGGGTTTTGGTTATACTAGGTACTGTGAGTTCAACAAAAATTTGTTTTTCTGCCGATACAAATGGATTATAATTTCCATATAATACAGTTATGGTGTTAGAAAGTTTCACCTGGAGAATGATAGCAAAAGAACTTCATAGGTTGGCCTTTGACCAACCAATGGATGGAAATTCATAGCTAAAGATAAATTCTGAATTCAACAGGGCTACCTGCAGATAATATGAAAGCCATGCCTCAATGTGATGAGGTAGTGGAGCTTTGATTTTTATCTGTGAGCTCTTGTTCACTTTAGTCAGCAGTGTAATATTCTTGTCAAGCTGTATTTAATTTGAATTTTCCACTTTTAGTTTGAATTCTATTTTACTTGGGAGGAAACCTTGCTGTGCTTGGGACCACACACTATCCCACTCCTATCTGGTGTTATATTTCCTTTAGGGTTTTTAAGTTTGTAATTTTGTGGAGGTTACCTGCCTCAGATCTAAAAGTACAAGTAGCCTCACACACACTTCATGCATGGTGGTCAGATTTCTATCCAGTTGATAGTCCTACATACTATTAAATGAAGGGATTTTATGGTAAAAGAAAGTGTACATATTTTAGGAAGGATCATAACAACTTCTTAGATTCTCCATTGACCGGTTCTTTTTATATCCAACTGAAATTATCTGCCTCTAGATGAGGGGTTGGGGAACCTCTGGCAAGCCAGCTGCATGCAGTTTATCAGGATTAGCTGCTGGCTGGTTGTCAGTTTGTTTATCTGAGAGTCCACAGGCACGGCCGCTCGCAGCTCCCCAGTGACTGTGGTTCACCATTCTTGGCCAATGAGAGCTGCAGGAAGCAGTGCAGCCCAGGGATATGGGCAGACTGGCCTGACAGGGGCAGACTGACCCGACGGGATACCGGAAATTTCCCGGTGGGCTGTCATCTGAATGGACCGTAATATCCACCGTAAAACTTTTAATATCATGGTCACCAACCCATTGATAACGATCTACTGGTCGATCGTGAGGGCTCAACCAGTCGATCTCGAGGCATTCGGGGGCCCCCCTCCAATTTCCCCCCACCTCCAAGAAGCCCCACTACCTACTTCCAGCGACAATGGAGGTAGTGGCGACTCCTGTGGTGTGGATGGAAGTCCGGCAGCTGTGCCTCACTTCCAGGGGTTCCAGCGGTGCAGTGGCTGCTCCGCTCCCCCAGGTCTGTGGCGTGCCGGGAATTGGCATGGCATGGCAGTGCAGGGCGGGGGGGAGTCCCCAGAGGAGGTGCGCTCCGGGGCTTTCCCTCCTCTGTGGAGGGGAGGGGAGAGTCGTCTGCAGAAGAGGCGCGCGCTGGGGATTTCCCTTCTCTGCGGGGGGGAGGGGAGAGTTGTCCGTGGAGGAGGAGCACACCTGGGCTTTCCCTTCTCTGCGGGGGGAGGAGGGAGTCGTCCCTGAAGGAGGCCTGCGCCAGGGCTTCCCTCCTCTGTGGTGGAAGGGGGAGGGGAGAGGAGTCCCGGGAGGAGGCAGGTGCGGGGGACTCCCTGTCCCCCCCCGGCACCCTGTCCCCTGCCCCCACTGAAACCCTGCCCCCACACCAGCACCCTGTCCCCTGCTCCCACTGGCACCCTGTCCCCTGCCCCAGCACCCACTAGCACCCTTCCCTAGTACCATGTTCCCTGCTCCCACCAACACAGTTGGGGCCACATTAGTGAGGCTTAGGAGGTTTTGGGGGGAGGGTTTTTTTGCATCTCACTTGTGTGGCCCCAACTGACTTTTCTGTGAGTCAGTGACCCCTGATTCAAAACAGGTTCCCCTGCCCTTCTCATAAATAAAGACAATGCAGAAATGTTTTGTGTTTGACACAGTATTTTATTTAAAAATGAAGCCTGGCCAACAAACCCGCAATTGGGGCCAAGCCCCCATCTGGCTGTAGCATCATAACACCCCTGCACCCGCCCCAGATCCTAGATCTGAGCCTATCATATACTGGAATCCCCTGCCCTGAGCCCCGACATACTCCAGGAGTTTTTCCAGGATTCCAGAGATATTCTGGAAAACCTCTTCTGCATCCATGGATGCGTTTGTTCTTCCACTTTTTTTAGTGGAAGAGCAAACATGGTCTTTCGGAAATCCCTGTATTCCTCGTGGAACGAGGAATAAGGGGGCTTCTGAAAGAAGGGTTTTTTCTGACATTTGGTCCCATCCAGACAGGCCAAATGTTGGAAAAACCTCTTCATACAGAAGAATAAAAAAATAGTGTATGAGGGTTGGGAAGAGCAAGGGATGAAGAGGAGGAGAATAGAGAGGGTGGGGTTTTAAGGAAGGGGTGGGGTCTTGGGGGAAGGATGGGGCGGTAGATCTGGGCTTGTTCTGGCATTTAAAAAGTGATCTTAGACCACTGTTCTAATACCAAAAATCTATAATAGCAAAATTCAAAATGTTTCCGAATAAATCTGAAGCGGCCGAGGCCATGTGTGTATGTGTGTGTGGTCGGGCATGGGCCGCTGCACTGACTCAGCCTTGGTTTCTCTGGCGCCAAAGTGAATGATGTTGCATTATGGTTGAAATCAACGGAACGGACGTGCGATGTGCAATGGTGCATGACAGCAATGTGTAGGCCTGCTTTGTGCAACGGTGGAATCGGTGATGGAGTCGCTCAAGTCTTGACCAGCGAGTAGAGAGTACGCAGTGGTTGGTTGAGTTCTATTATCATCTGTCATTGTGGGTGTGTGGTTTTCCATAACTGACAATAAATAACAGTGCGAGTACAGTGTAAACGAACAAAGATAGTGTGCATGAAAAAGTTGGCCGTTCTCAACCCATTTCCCAGGCCTATTTTGACTGCCAGTCCGCCCCCGGTCTTGGACCTGATTGCCAAAGGCTGTCAAGGTGGTAAGAATGCTGTTGGCAGACCCTTTGACTCCTCCAAGAAAGATGCTCTTGGTAGCAGAAGGACAGCAAGCAAGCATAGAGATTGGGACAAAACAGGTTTTAAAAGCCCTCCTCTTCATATATATTAGGGGTTGAATTTCTGTCCTCGTTCCCCACTAATTAATTCTGACTTCATAAAGATCAATGATTCACAAAGGGAAAATGGTACTAAGGTGATTTTTATTAGTCACTTTGCAAATCTGTGAATGGCTTTGCCTGTCAAAGGCTCCCATTGATTCATACTAATAATAATCTACTATGCATTAAGCAGTCCATTTGTATGAGTGGAGGTCATTAAAGCTCTCACAAGAACCTAGTGGAAGAAGAATTGGATGAGTTCCATTTGGACATGTTGTCATATCTCAAGTAAGATATTTCAGAGTATTGTTTAAGAAAAATGTTTATGAACCTGGGGGAAGGATAATGTGTATCACTCTCTCTAAACCTGCAAGTCATTTTGTAATACCGTGACTGTAGCCACTTTTCTTTTTTATTCAAAATGTCAGGTCCCTGTCCTCATTCTCCTAATCACCACTGAGATTCTGTGCATTGACTCATTAGGAATCATAGAAAGTAACTCTTTTGTGTGTATATGTTTGCTTTCTTTAACCTGTAATTAACTTTCTTATTTCTTTTTCCTAATTAATAAATCTTTAGATACTTTGTTACAGGATTGGCTACAGGCATTATCTTTAATGTGAGATCTAAGATACAAATTGTTCTGGGGTAAATGATTGATCTCTTGTGACTGGAAGCAACCCAAATATTTTGTAACTTCTTATGGTGCAAGTGACTATATATCATTAAGGATAGTTTGCCTGAATGGCAAGATATATTGTGAGTTGGTTATAGTAGTATCCAGGGTAAGGTGGTTATTGTGACGGACCACCCCCCTCCATGCTTTATGAAATGGACTTATGGACATGAATTTATGTAATTCAAAGGTGCTTTGAGTGAATTATTTCATGTAACCCATCAATCTGCATGTCACAATCCACTGGTTCTGTTAAACTTGCTTCAATGTATGTATCATTTCTGTGTGTAAAATTAAATAAACAGAGTGGGGAATACTTTGTGGGTTTCAAATGTGTGAATAAGAAACATGGAGGGTGTTATCCTCAACTGTTAAACAATCTCTTTTGTCCTTAAGTCTGAGCAGTGGGTGGTAGGGAGTGGCCTCAATGCCTTAACAAAAAGAATAGGAAAGCAGAGGCCTTGGTCTTTTGGCTGGGCTGCACCTGAAGGAAAGGAATCGAAGACCCCAGGGTGGGGAGACAGCTCTGGTTTGGAGGGGCAGCTGGAAAAGAGGTTTTAGGGTGAGTTTGAGTAAAGTTTGTACTGAGGTTTCAGTGTAGAATTAGCCAAGTATTTTTGTTTCTTTTGATTTGTAACCCACTTTGCACTGTTTGTTCTCACTTATTATCACTTAAATCCTACTGTTTATACTTAATAAAATCATTTTCATTTTCTATCAAACCCAATGTAAATAATTGTTACGGGGTGGGGTTGGGGGGGCCGGCAACCAGTGTGCACATTCTCCCTTTCATTGTTAAAGGTGGCTTACCTAATTCTTTGGGGTCTGATCCCATTTGGGGAATGGTATCCCGGGAAGCTGGGCCCTAAACTTCACTCTCCTTGGTCCTGAAGAGGTTCAGAGTCTGTATTGCTTCTCAGTGGGGGCAGGGACCTCAGCTCTGGGCCTTGGCTGGGGAAGACCAGCGGAGCTGGCCCAGCAGGACCGGGCGGTGAGGAGCCCCAGAGAGGAGGAAGGCGAGTGGCAGTGGTCGTGTCAGCACCCCGGGAGGCATTCCCAAGGGATTGTCTGTGACCACACCCTGTCACAGTTATAGTGATTCAGGAGTTCACATTTGTTACTAGCTTAGTGAAATCTAATTAGAGTATATACCAGTCTGTTCTGTTTTTGATGGCCTGCCTTAAGGCTGGCGCTTATGATTGTGAGCCACTCCAGCCAGCAAGTTTTATTTTTGTTGCAAATTTAATTAGAGAACGGTAACATCTTCCCATGACTGAAAGCTTCATCCCTAATAATAAAGAGAATTGGTTCATTGTAAAAAAAAAGTGTTTTTTACCTCTAAATCTGCTATATGTGGACATCACAGACACATGAAATCTACTTCTGGAAACCTACTAACATATTTTTACTATGTTCCCATCACACGTCAGAAGGAACTAGATACACAATTGCATTTGCCTTTTGTATTGTGTCCTTTTTGGAATCCACCACAGAGGACCATCACTAATTACTCCTCTGTTCCCCCTTGCCGGCTTTCAGGAGCTGTCCCCAGGTGTGTGAACAGCTCAAAAATAGCATGTCTCATTCTGTCACTGCACCCAACCTGCCTCTCCACCATGTCAAGGAGAAAAGGGAAAGGAAATCACTTGAATGTACATTTAGGATACATTTAAAAAAACCCTTAAGAATCTAACTCCCATTTACAGTGTATGAAATACAGGCTCCTAAGTGACTTCAATTTGGGAAATTTTACCCTTAGCAACTGTCACACTGTCCAGAGAGGCTCAAAACTAACTATGAGTGCTAGTTTCAGGGCAGACTGTCAGAAAATATGGCAGATACTCTAAATTGCTGGTATACTGTATAATTAGATGTCACCAAGCCAGTAACAAATGTGAACTCTTGGATCACTACATTAGTCTTATCATGGAGTCACAAACAGCCCCGTTGGGTTCTCCATCCACTCTTGTTATCCAGAAAACCATTCTTTGTGATAGCGGGGCCTTACTTCATATCACATTACATAAGGTTACTCCTAGGGTCAATCATTTATTCCAGGTAAATGGATACTCTTGATCTCACACCAAAGGAAACATTGGCAGCCAGTTTCTCTAGTAAATTAACTAAAGGATTATTAGCTAAGAAAAGGAAATAAGAGTTATTGATGGGCTAAAGCAGATAAAATACATTAACAGGCAAGTCCAAGACTGTAAATCCAAAATGTTAACACACCTGTTAGATTTCCCAAAGTTCTTCAGGGGTTACCCAGAGTAATTCTGGGGATCTTTGTTCAGGATCAATCCCTGGATCCATTCTTATAGCACCTTTCTATGGAAGGCAATCTGTCAAGTGTTTTCATTCACAGCATGGGTTCTTCCTTTGTTGATTATAGGCACAGTGTGTAAATTGCCATTGTTGAACACAATGACCCTGCTTTGAAGTTAGCAATCTTTTATATTTCCAATGCTCTAATCTCCGGTGCTGCGTAAATGCAATGTAAATGCAATGTGATAGCCAGAGAAAATCCCCTCATTAGTTTTCATGAACTTTACATATCCAGTACATTCACATTTTAACACTAATATACACTTTAATCTAGGGTTATCTAATTACTGAGTGTACATAATGGACATAATGTAATGCAATAGTAAATGACAGGTTATAGGTAAATAAAGACAAAAACATTAATATTTCTTTGATACCCATGCACAAATGAATTAGTCTGTGGCATTGATTCGAGCTGGCCTGTCAGTGTCACATAACTAATGGCTCCACTCCAATGTTCCAGTCTCCATGGGACAAGAGTTCCATGATATGCCCATTGGGGATGTGGGGAAGAGGCTGGGCTAGGCAAATGCAGACCTGGACCAGAGGAAGGCAGAATTCAAAGGCTACTGCTGAAATTCAGAGTCTTCTAATTTACTCTGCAAATTGTGCAGCAAATGAGAGGTTAGGTCACTAAATAAATGGTTCAAAAGGTATGTATTACATATTTAAATAAAAAAGGTTTCTTAAAGCTCCTTCTACAAGAGGTTTATTCTCAAAATTGCTTTTCTGTACCTCTCTCTGTGCCTCTTGCTCCACTCATCTAAAGAAGGGGGTTGTACCCGCGAAAGCTCATGATACTATATAATTTTTTTGTTATGTATGACACTCTTAAGATGCTACAGGACCACTCACTTTTAAAGTGTTTTTTTTTAATTACAGACTAACATGATTACTCTTCTGAGACATATAACTTAGAGAAATTCCTATTAGAGGAGATCATCTATTTCACTCTCCTACCATTGTAGTTAAATTTGGGGAAGAGGCATAGATGATTTTGTAAACATCAGGTTGTTTTGCTAAGACAATGAATGGAATTCCGTTGTACTTGTCTGCAAAAATTATGATTTTATAACTTTCATCACCATCATTAGTAACAGGGCCATCAAGAACTTCTGTACTTAAAGAACCCTCAGTGCACTCCAGAACATTTTGTAAAGGAGCATAAATTAATAATCTATTTAATTGTCAGTTGGTTTCTTCATTTTCTTTATCATCATTTCTGATTACCAAGATATGTGGTCAGTGTTGAAACCTTTCTAATCAGCCTGTTTATAATGTCCGATTCATTTGTGATGCTACAAGTTGGTGTTTATGACAGCATAATCACTTTCATGACAGAAAATTGTAATGTCACAATTTGTGATGACAGCTCTTTTTAAGATTGATTTCTCACATCAGTGCCAAAGAGTGTGCTAAGGCACAATGATATCCCATTTTAATACCCCGTATTAAACATTTAGTACACTAACCAGCATAGAGCAATGTTCACATAAATAAAATTATTAACTTCAATGAATCCCCCTTGGTTTTTGTCTTCCACTTGATGAACAGCTTGAAATTGGCTTCCGATTGAGAAAAAAGGGAAGAGGTGTTGAGCAGGATTCACATGGCTTATGGTTTTTCCTCTCATTGCAACTTTGCCCCATTCTGTACAATGATAATTTATCCAAAGATTTGACATTTAGGCCTGCCTGTTTTGATAGCCTTATTTCAAATTTGACTTAGTGGTGATGTTACTAGCCAATTCTCCCAAGCTCTCTGAAGTGATAAGACTAATAGGAGAGAATGACAAATGAGAATAGAAGCAAGGAGCTAGCCTAATTATAATTTTTAAAAGAGACTGAGGAAGAAAAGTAGTTCTTTGCCATCAGGGAAGGTAAGAAATATGAACATCTTTGGATCGTGCAGCTCAGATGACTTAAAGCAATTCATAACCAACTACATAAATAGAATATATTGTCAGCAAACAGAAGTACGGAGTATTGTAACTGAAAACAGGATTGTCAATGTATCATTCGTAGTTTAGTAGGCTTATAAAATGTATGCATTAAACGAAAATATTCAGAAATATAGATAAAATGGATCTGATGTATGACACTACTGTAAAGTAATCCTGCAGAGAGCTGTTGATCTGTATCTCAGGAAATTTTATTTACTCCCCCTCCCTTTTTAAAAAATATATCACTTGGAGTTCAAGTGAATCTTGTCTTACACTCATTTTGTTTTATTTACTTTGAAAGCTCCAACACAGCTGCTCTGAGTATATTTCACTATGTTTTCTCTTCATGGAATCACAGGCTTTTCATTGTGCTATCTCTCTTTCCCTTGTGTCTGTATTTTCTGGTAAACTGTCTTGGTTACTGTATCAACTAAGACCTGGAGTACTATCTTGTATTAATATAGATAGCTCACAACTATGCCCCTTTGCACTGTGATCCTGATGGAAATCACAAGCTTGGCTGGGCCAATAATTGGATGGGAGTCCTCCAAGGAACATCCAAAAACCATTGACCAAAAGAGTGACTGTACTTCTTCTGAGTTAATACTGGTCAAATCCCTTATTTTAGGAGTAGGGAACATTGTGTTACTTGAAGGATTTCTGATGAGGTGTTCCTTAGATGATATAGTGATGAATGCATGAGAATTGTTTAAGATAGGCAGATATAAAACCAAAATCCTGAAAGCTTACGTTCAATAAAGGCCCCATGACACACTTTGCAAGAAAAAGGATATTGATTTTGCCATCTCAGCCAATTTCCATGATCAGTACTAATCCATTATATCCCCTTGGCAGCTACTTGGATCATGTGTACTTCACATCTCATTCAGAAACGGTGGTTGTAGTGTTGTTGTACTTGGTTAAACATTTGAGGTGTTTCAGCCCAAAGGTGGCTGCACTTCATTGGTGGATGAAATTGTCTCTTTATGGGTTTGTGAAGTGCGTGGAATAGGAAATAATCAGCCCTGTATCAGTGACATATTTAAAGTCAGATCCCTGAAAAGCAACCAAGGTAGATGGCTTATGTGTCGCATTCAGAAGGAGAGATTCCCAGCACATTTGTCTTGCATACAGTGGAGATTTTAGGCTTTTATGGAATGATTTATACAGTAGTGGATTAAGCTTGGATCTGATCTGGACCATCATAATGGGACAATAGTTAGTGATTAGATACCAAGGGAACGGGCACTGCAGAAAAGAAACAATGGTAGGAAGGTAAGTTGTCAGCTTCCATTTCCTCTCCTTGTGTCGCCTGTATCTATATACCTTCTCTCACTTTCTTTAAGAGAGAAGTGGTTCTCTTCCCTGACAACCTTTTACCCAAACATACTTTGCCCAGTGCCTCTCTTTCCCTTTCAAGCTGTAGCGCTCACAACTCTGTGAAAGTCTGGGTTCTGAACTACTTGGATCATGCTCCTAACACTATGCAAAATTACTATATACCTGTTGCTTCCTGTGTATCCTTCTAAAGCCATATTTTGACACTGTTTCAGGAAGTGTCATTGTGACAGTGCAGAAGCAAACAGGTAAACCTGCACTCTGATCACTCTGATCACTCATAGGTGCTACCTCCGTGGGTGTTCCAGGGCTGCAGCAACCCTGGAGCACCCACAGGAAAAATTGGTGGATGCTATGCATCCACTGGTAGCCCCCTATCAGCTCCTCCTATCAGCTCCTCCTTACCCCCAATGCCACTCGCCAGTGGGCCCCATAAATCAGCACTTCCCCTCTCTCCCTGTGTCTCCTGCCTGCTATGCTCAGCTGTTTTGCGGTATTCTGGGGGCTGGGAGGAGAGGAGTGTGGACATGGCACACACAGGGGAGAGGGCAGAACTACTGTGTCTGGGAAGAGGTAGGGTGTGGAAGAAGTAGTGGTATAGAGGGGCTTTGATGGAAGGAGTGGAATGGGGGTGGGGTAAGGGGTAGATCTGGGAGTCAAACACTCCTCTCACTTTTGAAAAGTGACACCTATGTTAACTAATTCCACCAGAAAAAGTTGATGAAGCTATTTAGTCTTTGATATTGATTGGTTAAGCCAATTATCCCATCATCCCATGCTGATAAGAAGAGGCAGAGTGGAAGGAGGATGGGGAGGAAGAAAGTGGAAAGAGGAGGTGGAGAAACAGGGATAACTGAGCCTAGCAACACAAAGATTCAGACTAGGCAGACCTCTGGTTTCCTTCTGGTGAGAGGGCCAAGAGCTATGACATCACTGTAAATAGACAGTAAAGGCACAACCATATATGAGTCTGTGCAGCTTCTGAGAGTAGAAGACTGGAGAGGTCCACACCCTTGACAGTAATGTAGAGTTTCCAGTAAATATGCACAGTATGACACCTTGGTATAGATGCTAGCATGTTAATGGCTATCAGTGAATGTGACCCATCTCCAGCTCCTTGGTTATGTAATGAAACCATTTCTTTTTTTAATTCCATCCCTTCTATTTATTGCCATTCTAGTCTCCAAATTGTCCTAGTGATCTTCTACACTAATAAACCCCATCTTCATTGCCATAGCAGCAATAAGTATTTTATTTTGCTCTTGTCCAGAGTTCAACCGTAAGAAAATGCTTCTGGAAGCGGAAACTGTCACATTACTATTGAATGTCAAACCCAGAAACTCAAAGGTTCAAGGTTCCTTACTTCCTCCACTGAGCCCTACGCTTCTAATAAGTTTTGGTTTAGGTGTAGAGATGGAATTAATTATCTGAAAGTTATTGAGCATACGAAACGCTGGGAGTGGCTCTTGCTGGTATTATAATAATGTGAATGGCAGAATTCCACCATTAGGCAACTATTAAGCATGGCCTTGTTGTACATAGATGTGGCATCCATGTATAATTATTTGTCCTGCCAGTCAAAAATCTTGTCAAATATTGATCTGACATCAGATTCATGTATAACAAGATTTTTGATTGACAGCTAAGCAACTGCCCAGAATGAAAACAAACCCCCCACTGATTTTAGAAGCTGAAACTGCCAGCTGGCAAGTTGGCTGTGTGTAGAATTTACCAACGGATGCACTATCTTATAACTTTCATTTTATATTGAAAATCATTACAAAGACTGGATTTAACTTCTCAATAAAATTTTAAAGATAAAAGCTAAAGTAGCTTGTGTTTAAAACATGCTATAGAAAGCTATGTCTGGCAGTTTCAATTTTAGCACAGAGACAAGGGGTATCAAACCAGCAGAAAGAACATGGAGAGGCAGAATAGAATTAGGGTGATATAAAATAGAAAAAATGTTTTGAAATACGAGATTTTAGAATCCAAGTGTGATCATGAATAGCAAACATTGTCATGACTTATGAAGTTGGCAGACACTGGACCAGAATAAGCACCTTGTCATTTTTGGTTGCTTTTCTCTTACAATATTTATGCTACTCTGAAGAAAAGCTTTCTGGATTCTAGTGATTAGCAAGAGGAAGCAGAGGGAAGAGCAATGTCAGCCTTTGGAGGGGTCTCTGCAAAGGAGGTTGTGGCAGCCCAGAATAAGAAAGAATAAGCGAGAGTGACGAGATTAGGCATGCATCAGTGAAGCTGCCACAAAACCCAAACCAGTCAAGATGAATATTCGGTAACAGAGAATTACTCATGCAGCATCAGCCATTGAGAGCAACCAAAGCTATGGTTGAAAAATTAGCTGCAGAAATCCCATCCACAACATAGGTATATGTTCACCTTCAAAATACACAGTAGCTACCTATTTGTGCTATCTGTTGTGTTTCCAGGCAACAATAAATAGACACATGAATGGACTCAGGAGACATTCAGTGTTAAGATGTTGCTCAAGGCCTGTTAGTGGTTTGGCAGAGAAAGAGCTAAAAGAAAGCAAATCTTCAGATCAGCAAAGCAATGGGAAATGCCTCTTGCACTCCAGTAAATTAGACTAATTGCCATCAGCCCTAAAGGATCTTGCACAATATATAGGCTGGAATCACCAGTAGACTGTAGCTGCTTTGTGTTAGACTGGTGACATGGGCAGTCAGTGAAGGCCTCACCTCCAGCCCCACCTCAAGCCCTGCCCCTTCTTCTGGGGCCCTGCCACCCATGGGAGCCAAGCTGTCTCCCTGCCCCCTCCTCCACGGGGGGAGGAGGTGGGGCAGCACCTCACATGTGCCCCACCACTACCACAGGGAAGGGGTAGGCGGGCACGTGCTCCAGTCTCTCCTTCCCTGGAGCATGGGGAGGGCAGAGTGCATGCGTCTTCAGCCTCCCTGGCCAGGAGCACAGGGAGAGTGGACACTGGGGGGCAGCAACACTCTGCCCCCAGAACGTCTACAGTAGGCTTTCTGGGGGCAGAATGTGTGCAGGGCCAGACTGGTGGTTTGAGAAGGCTGTGCCTTCCCCTGCCTAGCATAGCAGCTGCCCATGACTGGTGACCCAAAGCATCTACTCCTGTGATGTAAAACAACTATTAATCTAGTTTAGCTTGTTGGTTAAGCCAGGTGTCTGGCAACTTTGTGTTTCTAGAGTAACATACTCAGCATCCTGAGCATACCAATAAATCTAGTTCTATAATTTTGAAACACATATAAACACGCAGTTCATTCTGTTTTTAGATTCAGTTTATCCCATACTTCAGAACACTTTAAAAACATTGAGAGAGACTTAAATACCTCTGTGTGATATTTGACTGATGATGGATGGTATTTAATATTTTACATTTGGGTAGAGGGTGGCACAGAGAGCTGATGATTAAAAACTGATGCACTCTTGGGGTATGTCTACACTAGCTCGTTAATTCGAGCTAGGTAGGCAAATGAGGGCAACCGGAGTTGCAAATGAAGCCCGATTTAAATATCCCGGCTTCATTTGCATCTTCCGGCGCTGCCATTTTAAATCCCCTTAGTCTGAACTCCGTTCGCTACACGCGCATGGAGTAGGTTGAATTAGAGACCCTAATTCGAACTACCGTTACTCCTCGTGGTACTCCATTAGGGTCTCTAATTCGAACTACCTACTCCATGCCACGTGTAGCCGTGGGCACGGAGTTCGGACTAAGGGGATTTAAATGGCGGCACTGAAGATGCAAATGAAGCCCGGGATATTTAAATTCCGGACTTCATTTGCAACTCCGGTTGCCCTCATTTGCCTACCTAGCTCGAACTAACGAGCTAGTGTAGACATACCCTTGTATATTAAGTTTTGTATAAGCAACTTTACATCTACATTTTTACTTCTGGTTACAGTGATTGCCCTTATAAGTAGCTGCATAGATGCTACAATAATCCACTTTGTGCAATTGCAAATATAGACACACAGAAATGCATGTGCACCTAGTACTCTCCTTTTGAATACTACTCCAGGATCGTATCTAAAGGACCTGCCCAATGTCAGTCAGTCAGTCAGTCAAGTGCAGATTTGGGAATAGAACAGGAATTCAAAATACTGACTTCCAGTTCTTTGCTTTAATAGCTTGATTTAATGGTGTTCTCTTATGAGAATAATTCACGAGCTGAAATATGAGTTACATTTGCCTTCCATCGACTCCCATACCTAAGGAAAGAGGGAAGGTAGGAAACACTATCTGAGAGTGTGTAGATTTTTGGATTTTGTTTTATTCAGGTCAGCACACTATTCATCCCTAGAACCCTAAAACCTGCAGCGTGGTAGAAACCAGCACTTTCAGCCTGAGCAATAGTATCTATTAAGTGAGGGCTTTGAAATCTCTGTATTTGAAACCACTCTCAAATAAGAGAAGCTGATAAATCTCTCCAGACTGCATATATGGCTGTGAAAGGCTTATTTTTTAAAAAGAACTCAGTTTTCTATGAGTTGAGGGTGACTTCCGCCAAAGTTGCTGCTATTCTAAAGGCTTCAGACTACAGTCAAATGTGTCTGAATTGAATAGAGGTTTGGTTCCTAAAACTTGTAGTTATAGCTAAACAAATTTTAAATAAAAACATGACCTGACATCAACTGTTCAATTATTGGACATTGAAGGTGGAGGGAGGTGATAAGTAAGTGATGCTTTCTGAGGTATTACAGAACATACAGTTTATAAGAACTGGGGGTGGAGGGAGACTCTCCCATCTCCTGGAATAATTTATTAAACTTGATTTATTTCAGGCAGGAGAAAACTTTACCACGCAAACCAAGACAAGTGTTAAGGTACTCTTTTGATACATATGCCTGATCAGATAGGGGCAGTACCTGCAATACATTTTGTCTTTGAATTACATGGCTCTACATATTGGAATATAGACAGATGTATTCCAGGAGTTTCCCCTCTGTATGATTGTATTTGGGGTTTCTTTCATTTCACTGTACTGTGGGATTTTCTCTTTCATTTTTTAGGTTATAACATCTGTCAGTTCTGTTTTATGGGTTTGTTTGTCTACAGAAAATGGGAGAAAGTAACGATTGTGCCGAGAGACCTCTTTTTTGAACCAATATCAATGTATCATTTTATATGATCATGAAGAATAGTCTTTTTGTGACTTGCTTACAATAAAGAGCAAGGGCCCGATTCTGATCTGGCTTACACCATTGCAAATCCAGGGTAGCTGCACAGAATTTCACTAGTGTGAAGCAAGAGGTCAGAGAAAGCTTCAAAGCTTTTCAAGGCCATGCAGAGTGTAAAAGAACAAACTCTTAAACTCCAAATATTGTTTTAACAGCCAGTTATTTAAACACAGGTTTTAAATCTCTGTTTCCCCTCAGAATGTTTTAATTGGCTATAAGTGGAATAACACACTCTAGGCCATGCAGCTGTTGTGAGAATACCGAGCTTCTCATGCCTCCCCATGTATCCAAGCTGTGCAGTTATCTCATACCAGCTGTGCACGCCGTCTCATGTTATTAACTTTGGTAGAGAGCCTGGGGAGCTGCTGAGTGGCCTCTACTTCAACGGGATCATTCAGCTGCCTTTGTCAATGCCTTGTGCAGTAAGTGGACACATTCGAAACAAGCCAATGTCTTAGTTGAGAACCTCTTGCAATTCAATTGTGAAACAGAAAGGCTGGTCATTCTTTTCCCTCTCCTGCTGAAGCTCATGCTGCACTGAGAACTGGTTGGAATAATCAGAGTAGAGTTCAAGGGGAACATCAGTTTTGGCCATATTACTCTTTGCAGGTGGCTTTCTTTAAGGGGGAGACTGACCCAGGTGTTAGTCCAGACTCAAGAGGGTCAGTTCCTTACTCCCCTGCAGACTCCTCTATAACATGGCAGCATGGGGCAGAGAGTTATATGGGCCCATGGTGCCTATGTACCAGGAATATTCCTGGCCAGGGCCCAGCTCCAGCAAAGTTCAGGGCCGGGTCTCTTCCCCAGCCCTGACTGCTGCATCTATGTGGACCCTGCCTGCTACCACTGGGCAATTTAAAATGGCCCAGGAGTCTCCACCACCACTACTGATAGCGCAACGGGGTTAGAGTGTGGCTTCCTCTGTGTGGCTGACGACATATCCTTGTAGCCCTTGTGGGAAAGTGTGTCTCCACATGCTGCCCTTTACCTGGGATCCCTTGCAGCCAATGGGAGCTGAAGGGGCTGTGCTTTCCTGCAGCATCGTGCAGGGACCCCCCCACATACACTCTGGCCTGGGTGCAGCTGCCAGAGGGAGGTGCCAATGTAAGCACCACACCCCTTGCCCACCCCTGCCCTCTCCCTCCCACACCCACTCTTCCCCTGCACCTTCTGCAGCCTCCAAACTCCTTCCCAGAGCTTACACTATTCCCCTCTGTCCCAGCCTGAAGCCTGCAGCTAGATTCTGTTCCAGAGCTTACACCAAAGACTCTCATCCCACACCCACATTCCCTCCCACCTCACCCTCTGCACCCTGCACCCCCTCCTGCACTGCAATCTCCAGACCTAGCTCAGAGCCTGAGGCACTAAGGGGGGAAAGGAATTCAGGTGGAGGAGGTGGGGTGCAGACTGTGAGTGGTCTGGGCACCACAAAAATTTCTGCAAACCTGCCACTCATGTGGCATGTCTATACCTCAAGATGGAGTAATAAATCCTAGACATACCTGCACTAGCTATGATCATACTAAAAGTGTAGGTGTCTTAGGGCCTAGCTGTCCTGCATCTGTATCTCTCGATGATGCTAGGAATGTACTTGGCTCAACTACCCTTTGTAGCTATCTGTATTTTTAGCATGGTAGCTAGATCAGACCTGAAATGGGTACATCTCCTCAGGCTGGAATTTATATCTCTAATCTGAAGCTAGACATACCCCAAGTCTCTCTAGGTCACTTCTCCATCTATGAAATGGGTATAATAACACTTCTCTACTTCCCAAGAGATGTTTTGAGGCTCCGCACTTTAGGACTGCAAGGTTCCCAAAAGGTACCCATGGTGAGGGAGGTCACTTAAGTGCATAGATAGACAGAAGTGATCAATGTTTAGGATTTGATATTTGATTTGGATGACTGGTCGGCCAGTCATGGTTCCCTAATTAACTGACTAAGCCTGTATAAACAGAAGGAGTGTGTGACAAAAACATTGGAGGTGTTAAATCTCCCAACAAGAGCATGGGGAGAACTATAGGGTGATACAGCAGGAAATACACAGCTGTAGAAAATGTTAGAGTTGTTAAAACCTTGTCCTGTGTTTACCTAGGAATACATTATATAATATTTGTACATTGACTCTCGCTTTAAACAGTATCTAGTTCCTTTTATGACTCAGGGAAAGAAAAAGCCATAAGTCAGATTAATGGGCTGTCTAACAGACTTTGCAAACAGTTTTCTGTTGTCATGTTCATGCCAAGTAATTGTTATGGCTATTGCTGTGGCACCATATTTATCTTTGACCTTCCTGTCAGCAGCCCTGTTGCCATGCTCACAGACACCTATATGATCACAGGACCATACACACAACCATATATAGTATGAGACGATGAGATGTTGTTGACTACAGTTGAGGTTGTCTATAAGCACTAAAGTGCCTAGTTTAATAACTAGCTACGCTGCTCACATATTCTCCATGTTGTGGAGATGGAGTATTTTTCAAAGTGCGTAAGGTAACGAACCTTTTTAATGCTCAAGGATTCTCCCCTGTAGCCTGTCTTCCTGTCTGTTGTTGATGTGGAGTGCTCGCTTAGTTGTATTAAGATACACAGTTTGAAAATCACTGACTTTCTCCTCTCCTATTCTTTGCTTGCCTATAACATTCTTGCTCCCGAAATAGCCAAGGCCAAGCAAATATGTCTGATATGAAAACATTCCTCCGTATGCGAATGCTCTTGTTCTCCTAAATATTTGTGTGAACTAACTTTTTTGGCATGACTGTTCTCAATAAGATTAACTTGAAAGGGCTTATTTAAGCCAGGAGTGAATCCTGGTTTGAATTATGTGAAAATACTTGGGAATGATTTTCCCCCACTATTTTCCTGTAGCCAGGCCTGCTGATGGACTGGAGCCCTGGGCCCTTTGAATCACCCCTGGAATGCCACACTCCAGGCAGCACTAAGGGCTGTGTGTGTGTTTGTGAATGTGAGTGGGGGATTGCTGCAGTCTGGGCAACACTGAGAGCTGACTGTCCCGGGCCATTCCCCTCCGCCCAAAGACCCACTCTTTCCGGGAGCACAGAGCTACTCCCCCACCTTGCCCAGGGGCCCAGCAAGACTGTCGGCTGCCCTGCCTGTAGCTGATTGGTCACTCTGTTTGTCATTATTATGGCCTTACTGAGTCTTATCCATTAGTTTGTAAAGTGCTTTGAAATAACTTAACCATAAACAAGGGGGGATATGATAGAGGTCTATAAAATCATGAATGATGTGGAAAAAGTGAATAAGGAAAAGTTATTTACTTGTTCCCATAATATAAGAACTAGGGGGCACCAAATGAAATTAACGGGTAGCAGGTTTAAAAGAAATAAAAGGAAGTTCTTCTTCACACAGCTCATAGTCAACTTGTGGAACTCCTTGCCTGAGGAGGTTGTGAAGGCTAGGACTATAACAGGGTTTAAAAGAGAACTAGATAAATTCCTGGAGGTTAAGTCCATTAATGGCTATTAGCTGGGATGGGTAAGGAATGGTGTCCCTAGCCTCTGTTTGTCAGAGGATGGAGATGGTGGGGAGAGATCGCTTGATCACAACCTGTTCAGTTCACTCCTTCTGGGGCACCTGGCATTGGTCACTGTCAGCAGACAGGATACTGGGCTGGATGGACCTTTGGTCTGACCCAGTATGGCCATTCATATGTTCTTATGTTCTTAACACTATGTAAATTAATTTCTAAACTGTTATGGACATAACTGAATAAATACCCCTGTATTGGAGAAGACATTTGGGGTGTGTCTAGACTACACTGCTCCGTCAATGGAGCTATGTAAACTAGTTTACCCGACATAGTCAATGAAGCGGGGATTTAAATAATCCCCACTTCATTAAAATAGAAATGGCTGCCGCGCTGTGCCGGCAATCAGCTGATCTGTCACAGAGCGGCAGTCTAGATGCGGATTGGTCGACAAGGGAAGCCTTTGTTGACCGCTCCCTTATGCCTCGTGAAATGAGGTTTACAGGAGCGGTTGACAAAGGCTTCCTTTTCGACCGATTCGTTTAGACTGACGCGCCAGCCGAACAGCTGATTGTTGGCACAGCGCGCGCTATTTTTATTTTAATGAAGAGGGGATTATTTAAATCCCCGCTTCATTGACTACGTCCGGTAAACTAGTTTACATGGCTCCGTCAACGGAGCCATGTAGTCTAGACACACCCATATTGTGAATCAAAGCCAGGTGCTAGAATTCAATGACTAAGCTCCCATTGACTTTAATAAGGTCAGAATTTCATGCTGTGTGTTTATTGGTTAGGTGTTCCTTCAAATTCAAAGACAAATTCTTCAGTCCCTACACACACTTAAATACCATTCTGATTATGGGAGTTACACTCACATATTAATGGTGAAAAAGCTAGACTTCTTTGGGGATAAATGGCCACAAATATAAGGCTACAACCTGGCTTCCACCCAGTCTATTTTCTCCTTGCAAGGTCATGCTGACAGCCATTTCACTCCTGAGTCTCCCCAAACCTGTCCTCCCTGAGTTTTTGGCAGTAGACACTCAGACTGTTTCGCTGTGGTTCATCACTTCAAAGGCATGAATAAAGAAGAAAATGCTTATATTAAATAGCACTTAGCATTTGCCTAATCCCTCTCCTATTAAAGTCAATGTTAAAAAAGCATTGCCTTAAGTGGCTACAGTTTGGCTGACATTGAGCGCTTTTGAAAATTCTGCCATTGATGTTTTTTTGAAGCATACATCAGGTAGGGAAAGAGCAGAGAAGTGTTTTGAGGTGAATGGGTATTCCATGTACAATTGTGTCTTCTCAAATAATATACCACAGGCAGAATAGGTCAATATAAAATAATATACCAACTCAGAGCTTCCAGTTGCTATGTGTGTTCTCTCCCTCACTAGTAGGTTTATATCTGGGTAATACAGTGGAATGGGTTTCCTGCACCTTTGGTTGTCAGTCACATGAGAGGAATTGGCTTTCCATTCTGAACTGTTCGTTGTACTGGTGGGCTAGAGTGGAACAGACTTCCCTCTGCTAATAGTGAGTTTGCGCATGAGAGTCAGTGGAATGGACTTCCTTCCCTGCTCTGGTTTGCTTGCATTTGGGTAGGATTAGAGATCATCTGTAAGTGAGTGGATCTAAGTTGCTGAGACACATAGATAACTTTGGGTATGTCTACACTAGCCCCCTAGTTCGAACTAGGGAGGCTAATGTAGGCATTCGAAGTTGAAAATGAAGCCCGGGATTTAAATATCCCGGCTTTATTTGCATGTTCATTCGTCGCCATTTTTAATGCCACTAGTCGGACTAACTGCCCATGACTGCGCAGCAGTGAAACGGCAATTCGAACTAAGTCCTTAGTTTGAATTAACTGTTACACCTCTTTCCAGGAGGAGTAACAGTTAATTCGAACCAAGGACTTAGTTCGAATTGCCGCTTCACTACGCCGCGCAGCCGGGCAGTTAGAACGGACTAGTGGCATTTAAAAATGGCGACCGGATGGGAACATGCAAATAAAGCCCGGGATATTTAAATCCCGGGCTTCATTTGCAACTTCGAATGCCTACATTAGCCTCCCTAGTTCGAACTAGGGGGCTAGTGTAGACATACCCTTTTAGAATACCAGCATATCTGCGATTAGATTTCTGACTATTTACAGCTTATTGGATTTAGAAAGACATAGAAAGGAGGGAAAGGTGGCCTTGCTTTATCCATATGGCTACCTCAGATGCTTCGATATATTTGATACAATCATCACTGTGCTGTTCCATATCCAATTATTCTTTACTGTAGAAATATGTACAGCAAGTGGCATTGTCATGTGAAGGCAGAAATGGTGCTAATGGAATCTATTATGGCATTTGGCACAAATGATAATGGTTAAAGAGGTGAAAAATGTCTGCTGCCCAGCTAATGAAAAGCAATTTATGATCAAAATTAAATGTCTTCTCTCCAGTTATACATTCTGTAATGTTCTGGGCACTCACTCTCAGTCTTTAAAACTTTTGTGATCTGGTTTTGAGATATAAAGGTTGCAGACACGAGTATGCCAATCAAACCCTATAAAATGGAATAATTTTATTTTAATAAAATATCTGCACTATTAAAACTTCAAAATTTTGTGTAACAAGTCTTTTTTTAACTAGTAGAGAGAGGTCAGTAATAGCTAAACTGTAGAAAGGGGCTAACTCTATTTCATCTGATTCACTTACTATTTTAGGTTATTTTCATTGGGTATAATAAGGATTTCTATAAACCACTTACTCGCTCAAAAAGATGAAATTGTCACCCAGTGAACATGTGGATGTCATGGCAATAATGGTTATAAATTAGGATTAGAAACATGCAGAAATGAGAGTATCTACTACAGGATGCACCTCTAAAATCCAGGATTCTCTGTTCCAGCAACATCCGTGGTCCAGCATTATCACATATGTTCCAGTATCAGAGACTCCTGCATGCTGCACTGGGGGTGGGGATGGGGGTGGGAGCTGGGAATTGGGGCACAGCTCAGCTGGGCTGCAAGGGGCAAGCCAGGAGCTGCTATGTGTTTAGCTGGGCTGGGAGGGGGCGGGGGGCAGAGAGGAGAGGGGAACCAGAAGCCTGGAGGAAGTGGTGGGGGGGTGGAGGGGAATGGCAACAGGGGGCCTGAAATGTCCTCTCCTGGTCTGGAAAAATCCCTAATCTGGACCAGTCAGGTCCCAGGGTGCCAGACCAGGGAGATCCAACCTGTATCTACTTAAAATTCACATTATAATTAATGAATAGTCATTTTCCTGTTGAAACCTAACCTAATTACCCGTAAAAAAATCAGATTTCACTTGAACCCCAAACTTAGTACTCTTAGCTGCTCCTTTGTTCAATACTATGCAAAAATGCAATTAGATAAGAGCACAAAAGGGATGAATTACCAGCAATGTGTCAGCGTATTGCAAAATGTGGGAAAAACTTGTTTTGGTGAGATTCCATTAAATTTTTTAACAATCAATTAAAGTAGAGCACTAGTGTGACATTTTTGTCTGTCCTACTATCATTCTGAAGAGTACATCAGTGCTCTATTCTATCCAAATTTGATCAGTAACAACTGTAAGAAAGAGGAAAATAGTAACAGCAACATGTAGGCACATACGGGTGGGGGGGGGAATCCCTCCAAAATGGGCCAAACCTTAATGTTTTAATCAATTTTTGTGTCAGTGCCTACTAAGACAAAATCCCTGAAATCAATGGGAGTTTTAATATGGAATAAGTAGAAACTCTGCAAAGACATCCTAATTTGTTCCCAGCTCATTAGTTATATGATGGCTGAGCCTTCTAGAAAGAGAAAGAAGGTCCCAAGAAGTAAAATGATCTGATGCCAGCAGCTCCCTTTGAGGATACATAATAAATAGAAACTTCATGACAATCTTATATTTCCAAATTTTCCAAGGAAGGATTTTACTGCCCCCTTTAAATAATTTAAATTTGTTTCTGCATCAGTACGGATTATTTATACTAGACCAAAATCTCTGTAAAAATTGAAAGCGGGTGTGGAGCATGATCTCTCTCTCTCTCTCTCTCTCTCTCTCTCACACACACACACACACACACACTCTCCCTTTTTCTTTATGGGCTTGATTAGAAAGAGGATTTTTTTTTATACTTTTCTTCCTGACCTGTTTCTCCTCCTGAGTCCCAGTACCACAAGACTAAGCAATGCACCACCACACTTTAATAGTGAGAATTGGAGCAGATCCAGAATTGATTAGTTTACACATTGACCAAGTGCCTTCTTATCCTGTGGACAAAGTGAAAGATTCTGGTTTTGGCCCACCTCTACTGGCAAGATTTTGTAATTTCAGAACTTAGTTTCTGTGGGTATTCTCCATTTCAAACAATGTAATCCATATGGTCTCTTTACAGGGACAAACGGTGCAAGGAATGCAAGTCAGTTAGTGTGTTATGAATTCTTATTTCTCAGGCTATGCCTCTTTCGAAAAAGAGCATCTAGACTATAAGCAGATTTTTCAAAAAGGCGAACCACTTTTTCGACAGAGAGTCTAGACGCTCTCTTTCGAAAAAGCACAGTTTGCATTCAATAGTGCCTTTTTTCGAAGGAGTGCTTTCGAAAAAAGGTGGTATTCCTCGTAAAATGAGGTTTACCGCGATTGAAAAAACTGCCACATTCTTTCAATTTACTTTTGAATGATCGCGGCTGCAGTCTAGACGTAGGTGAAGTTTTTTCAAAAAAAGGCTACTTTTTTCGGAAAAAAGCCTGTAGTCTAGACATACCCTCAAATATTTGACCAAATATTCTGCTTTGTTCTGCACTAGATGCAAGTGACAAAAACACTTTCCTGGAAACCTGCACTAGAGAGATTTACAATAGTGAAGCTATGACATGACAAATGTTTGACTGGTGTATGTTTGCTGCCTCTGTAGTCCAGAAAAAAAGGGACATAGGAGTGGTTAGTCTGGACTGGTTGGGAGGGGCAGGGCTCAGTGCTGCTCACTGCTTCCATTCCCCCCACATACTGCCAATTAAAATGGCAATATTCTGAAAAAGCCTGAGTTGGACCTGACTCCATGTTCCCATGCCAAGCCACTGACTGATAGGTCCAACATCCGAGCCTTCTTCAGGCTTGAGGAAAATGCCAGAGTTTCCTCAGCACTCGTCAACTCCTCAGGCACTCGCCTACCACCCCATAGTGGACCATGCTTCCTCCTTCTTCCAGGGCATAGACTAACATAGGACCAAACTAAGGGCAGCTTCTTATATGGAGGAAAAACCTGGAGGGAAAGGCAAGACAAGAGCTAGGGAAGGGGAGGTGACAAAAACAGTGAGTTTAATGTCTTGCATAGATTCATTTACAGATTCACCGAGACACCAACTTAAGAAAATGGACTTTCCTGGGAAATCCCAGACAAGTGACAACCCTAGGCTGGCAGTGCCAACTAAATGCTACCAAAAAGATGCAAGGAGAGTGGGGTTGAGAATAATGTTGTTGAAGCTGAGGGAATTTTCAGTTCCCTTGAGGGGATCTGTGATTGCTGTGTTTCTAGTTCTCCAGATGTTAGGAGGGGGAAGCTACCAAAGATGAGATTTATTGGTCCCCAGTAGGCAGGAACTCAAGTCAAGAGTGCCAGGAGTCTGGATAGGAGAGTAGGTGTGAAGCTTTTAGGCCCATGACAGTGGGAGGTACTGGAGAGAGAAGTGGGCCCATGCATCATCATAAACAGGAAACTGCATCCAATAAAGCTGTCGTTTGTCATATCGCTGGTGCTTCACTCACAATAGCAACTGATGGAGAGAATAATAGTGTGAAGGATATATAATCAGAGTTGGTGCCCAGGGTGCTTGAGTGGATGGGCCAAATCTATCATATAGCCCCCATAGATGGATTCCCCCCAACAAATTCTTGTTCATCCAGCAGTCTGGTATGGGTATTTTGGAGACCCGGGTGAGTGGGGAATGTCAGGATAGCATCTTACTTTTTCTCCCTCTGTAACGGGGCTTTGAAGTGGGAAGGAATGCTAATTTTGAAAAAAAGTTTTCAGGTAGCATGAGTTCTGTATCTGAAAAGGCATATCAAAAATGGGAAAGGTAAATGAATCACTTTACTTGAATCAGTAATTGTTGGCTAAACCTGATATCTATCAGGTGAGAATTTGGGACACTACAGATGATGTGTCATGGTCTCCAGTTGTTAAAGTTAATATTGTAAGAATCATTTATAGTTAACAACATTTGTAAAGATTATGGATCAAATGCAACTGTAGTGTAAGTGGGCACAGCTTCCATTGCCAGTAAGGAAAATAGCAGTTCCTTATTCAAGACTCACTTTTGCCCTGTACGTTACTTTTTCTTTAAAAAGTGAATATCTAGGAAATAATAGAAAATGCAGGAGAATTTTCAGAGTACCTTCTGGATTTGAAGAGACTGTTGTACAAAGAACATAAGAATGGCCATACTGGGCTACCAAAAGTCCATCCAGCCAAGTTTTCTGTCTTCCAACAGTGACCAATGCCAGATGCCTCAGAGGAAGCAAACAGAACAGGTAATCACCAAGTGATCTCTCTCCTGTGACCCATTCCCATCCTCTGACAAACAGAGGCTAGGACCACCATTCCTACCCATCCTGGCTAATAATAGCCATTGATGGACCTAACCTCCATGAATTTATCTAATTCTTTCTTGAACCCTGTTAAAGTCCTGGTCTTCATCACATCCTCTGGCAAGGAGTTCCAGAGGTTGACTGTGCACTGCATGAAGAAAAACTTCTACTTATGTTATGGGAACAAGTAAATAACTTTTCCTTATTCACTTTCTCCATCCCTGTCATGATTTTATTAACTTCCATCATATCCCCACTTAATCTCCTTTTTTCTAAGCTGGCCCATCTCATAAGAACATAAGTACGGCCATACTGGGTCAGACCAAAGGTCCCTCTAGCCCTTCATCCTGTCTGACAACAGTGGTCAATACAGGTGCCTCAGAAAGAGTAGATAATCAAAAAGTGCTTCCTTTCACTTGTTAAACTGTTACTATTAATTTAATCTGTGGAGCCCTAGTTCTTATATTATAGGGAAAAATAAATAACTTTTCCATAAAGTACTTTATCTACACCAGACATGATTTCATAGACCTCTATCATATCCCCCTTTAGTCTCCTCTTTTCTAAGGGTGAGTCTGCACTGCACCCGTAGCTCGAAATAAGCTACACAATTTGAGCTATTCAAATCACACAGCTTATTTCGAGTCAATTTTGAAATAGCTTATTTCGAAATTTGGCGCTGTCTACACAGCATGTATTTTGAAATAAATCGCTATTCCAAAACTTCCCCATCTCCTCATGGAATGAAGTATACAGGGATGTCGGAATAGCAAGCTTGTTATATTTCAAAATAATGGACACACTTCAAAGATGCAGAATATCTATTTCAGATACCTCTGGTACTGAAATAGCGATGCAGTGTAGACATAGCCTAAGCTGAAAAGTCCCAGTCTTTTTAATCTCTCTTCATATGGCACCTGTTCCAAACCCCTAATCATTTTTGTTGCCCTTTTTTGAATCTTTTTCAATGCCTTCCAGATATTGATATCTGGAAGATATCTTTTTTTGAGATGAGGCGACCAAATCCGTATGCAGTGTTCAAGATGTGGGCATACCATGGATTTATACAGAGACAATAAGATATTCTCTGTCTTATTCTCTATCCCCTTTTTAATGATTCCTAACATTCTGCTTGATTTTTGATTGCTGCTGCACATTCAGTGGATGTTTTCAGAGTACTATCTACAGTACTCTGTACTATCAGAGTACTATGATTCCATGAATATATGTAACATTCTCTTGGGCAATTTATTGAAAGAGGCTTTTGGCACATGGACATCCTATACAGGGTTTCAACAAAGCTACACTTGACTGATAGTTAAAATAAGTGTGAATCAATCTACTTATAGAACAGAGAGGCTTATCTGATTATGTCTTTTGTATTAACTTCTCAAAGTGATACTGTTCTCTCACCTGACAAAAAAACAAAAAAACCCTAAAAAGGAAGGAAAAGGAAACTGATATTCAAGGCCTAAGAATTTACTTTTTTCCTGATGTAGCAAATGCCATCTTAGACTATTAGCTTTATGCACTTAAAGGAGGGATTGATAGGAAAAGGTGTTAAGATTGCTTCTCTTTTATTAGTCAGCAGAAATTAAGGCTCCCAATGGAAGACAGAAGATATCTTTTTACTGATTGACAATGCCAAGCAGTTGTTTGATATTCAATTTAGAGCACATAACCTATCAGAGGTGACAGAAGACTCTCTCTCCACAGATTGCTTTACAAACTGAGCTGAATAAATCCCATGAGATATAGCTCCAGAAAATACTGCAGAGGAGAAGAAAGCACACTATGTTTTCATTTCGCCATACTTCATTTTGTCAGAGTTCTTTAGGGTTATTTAAAAACCCCCACAACCCTTCTAACATTATAAGCTATGAAGTAAGACTGAAATTAGCTGGTATAAACTCTTATGCTGGTATAATAACCGCCTGGATCAGCCTGCTGTAGAGCCAGCACCTACAGTCTCGCAGGACATGTGCATTTGTGAAAGCTGCACATATTTTGTTGTATGGGCTCCTTTAGTGCTTGCACAAAACAGTATAATTATTATTGCCAACAATTTCCTTCCTCTCATGAGGTTTAAAATAGTGAAAAGACTATTGCAAATGCCAAGCTTGAAATAAGCTACGCAATTTGGGCTATGCAAATCGCGTAGCTTATTTCGAGTCAATTTCGAAAAATATATTAGTATTTTGACTCTTTATGGACTGGCAATATACAGTTGTTGTTTTGGGTTTTTTTTTTAAAGCTTTAGCTTGTAGGTCTATTTGTGCTGTGTAGTGTTTGCTGGGTTGGTGACAGAAGCTAAATGAAGAATTGGAGTCCAGTCCAGTAATGACATGAGTGGGCAATATATAAGGGGGGGTTAAAAAAAATGAAGGTCATCTTATTTGAAAAGGAGATGTGGCAGAAGTATAAATGGAGTAATGAGTAGGTTAGTGAAGGCCATTAGCAGGTTTCTGTTTACTTTGCCACATGGTACAAAAGCAAAGGAATGTTATGTGAAATCACAATGCCTTAAAGTTTACAATGGACATAAGAAAATATTTTTAAGAAAATAACCGAGGGAATTTACTCCCTTGGGATAGCATTGAAACAATTGGCAAGGGTCAATCTGGATTAGATAAATAAGTACAAGAGAAGTCTGCAGTTAGACTAACTGTAATGTTATTGAAATGATTAAGATGAGTGTTCCAGGGGAGGGGATGTCTTGATGTCTTCTACAGTACCAAACACATTGTTAGCAATAAACAAAAACCTAACTCTAACCCTAAAAATTGCAGCTGTCAGTCCCCATACCTTTGGTGAAAAATATGTGCCTCCTTCGGGGGTATGGAAGAAATTTTAATTCATGATATACAGAAGCCCTGGCTTAGCAATATACTTATGCACATAACAGCTTTATAATTAGGTACATGCTGAAACACTGCTGAAATAAGGCCATATTGTAGCAGTAGAAAATTGACCAAATATATTATGAATAGAGCTGGTCAGGATTTTTCCATCAGTGATTATTCAAAGAAAAAAATGCTTATTCAAATTTAACTTCTACTCAGCTTTAATTTTCAAAAGGTACTAGCAGTCATTATTAACTATCTAATCATATTAACCGTTTTCTCAATTTGTCTGCTTCCCTTTCTCCTTACACACTTTCCCTGACAAGGTGATGAACTAGCTTCATTCTGTTAATATAAGATGCCCAAACTTGCAACTATGCCATATCAACTTGAAACAGCTCCTTTAATTGTTCCCTCAACTATATTTTCTTCTTTTTATAAAACTCATCTTCTTTATTTCCTCACCTTTTTGTATTACTGACCAGGACATAAGAAGTCTTCCCTAGCGGTCACAGCTGGGATCTACATATTAGGGATGCTAGTCAGAGAGCAGGAGTCAGAAGAATCACTAAAGCCAACCTCAGTAAGCATGAGTCGTGCCCGAGTTAGGCCAACACTGAAGACTGGAGATCAGAGGTAGTAACAAGTTCCTACTTTTGCTCATGCAGCTGGTTGTTGATGTGGAAAAGAGAGGACAAGGAAAGAATCCAAGCAGATCAGGGTCTCAACACAGGCTAGATCATCCTTTATTTCTTCACTAGCTCCACATTGAACATGATGCATTCTACTCAGCATCTTTAGGGAGTAACCAGGACTGGACAGCATTTGAGAAAGCTGGCTCTCTGCCCTTTCTGGAGCTTTTGTAGTGTGACTTCTAATGAGCGACTGTGATAAGGGTAATAAAAAAATTATGGAAAAGGACCAGGCTGTCCTGCTTCAGATGAGGTAAGGCCCAATCCACTGCTTCTCTGGCTACCAAACTAAACACTAGCCCTAGCCTGGCCTGGTCAATGGGATATGTTTTGAGGGCAGAGAAGAATAAAACAATCTTAGAACTGGAAGGAACCTATACAGATCATCAAGTCCATTCCCTGCACTCATGACAGGATCAGACCATCCCTGACAGGTGTTTGTCTAATCTGCTCTTAAAAATCTTCAATGATGGAGATTTCACAACCTCCCTAGGTAATTTATTCCAGTGCTTAACCATAGTTAGGAAGTTATTCCTAATGTTCATCCTAAATCTCCATTGCTGCAATTTAAGTCCATTGCTTCTTGTCCTATTCTCAGAGTTTAAGAAGAATAATTTTTCACCCTTCTCCTTGTAACAACCTTTTAGGTTCTTCGAAAGCTGCTATCTTGTTTCTTCTCAGTCTTCTCATTTCCAGACAAAACAAACCCAATTCTTTCAATCTTCCCTCATGTTCTCCAGATCTTAATTTTTATTGCTCTTTTCAGAACTTTCTACAGTTTGTCCACATTTTTCCTGAAATGTGGTGTCCAGAACGGACACAATACTCCAGATGAGGCCTAATCAGGGCAGACTAGAGTAGAAGAATGAGTTCTTGTTTCAACACTCCTGCTAATACATCTCAGGATGATATTTTTTTGCAATAATGTTACACTATTGACTCATTGTAGTGAGTCAGCATGGCCTCCTGCTGACTCAGAGGAGGAAACTCCTACAAAAACCCCTTGGTGGGCGGTGCCAGAACCACCCAGTCCTGCCCACAGGAAACAGGAAGTCAGGGCTGGGGATATAAAAAAACATGCTCCTAGCTCAGTTGGAGCTCGGCAGCCAAGCAGAGCAGTGGCTCTTCCCCAGCCAGAGTGGAAGAAGGCCCTGCCCCTCTGCCTTGAGAGGGAGGATAGGGTTGGGCCACCCGGGCCTCTGCTGGGCCCTGAGAATTGGCCCAGGCTGCCATGGCCACAGCTAGGCCCTGATAGCTGGACAAGGCTGTGGAACCTGCTGACCAGGCCACGGATACAGCTGGACCCCAAGGACCCTTGCTAGGCCCAGCTGACCGGGCTGGACCACCTGGACCCTTACCTGCACAAGATCCCAAGCCTATGGACATGCTGCTGGTGCTGCCATCTACAGCCGACCCTGAGGAGTATATCTGAGCCAGGTAGGCCCCCAGGGGGAATAGAGAAGTGGCCCAGGGACAACGGACCCTGGGGCAGCTGAGGACATGGAGATCAATGGGAAGCGCGCTGTGGCTCAGAGGCCCACTGACCCAGTGACCTGGATGCTGTTTTATGGCTTGGAGCCCCGCTGATCCAATGGCTGCAGCTCTGCCACCATTAGGGCCCTGGGCTGGGATGCAGTGGAGTAGGGAGGGCCTGAGTCCCCCCGCCACCCTTTGCCTTGGGTGGCAGGTTCCTCCTATGGGGCAAAACCCCTGTGCTTGTTGGCTATCCACCACCAAGGAGACCCGACCCTTGGCCCTGCCTGCACATAGGCCGGTGCCTTTAAACCTTGTGGACTATTTACTAGTTTGCCAGACTGTTTGCTGCCCTGCCCTGACCCAGGGCCAGGGTGTATAGACTGTCAACTGGCTTATTCTAAACTGTTTGACTGTTTGTTTACTGCCCCGCCCCAAACTAGGGGGTGGCCTCTAGACTTTGCCTGGGTTACCAGAGACTGTTTGTTTGTTTGTTTGTTGCCCCACCCTGCCTTTAGAACTGAGATTTGGCCTGCAGCCAGGCCTGGGCCCCGGACTCCGGAGGCCCGTAGTGAGTCAGCATGGCCTCCCGCTGACACAAACTACTACATTCATACATAGCTTGTGGTCCACTATGATCCCTAGATCCCTTTGTGCAATATTCCTTCCTAGGCAGTCATTTCCCATTTTATATGTGTAAAATGGAGCACTCAAGGATGATACAGTCATTATGGAGAAACTAAATAAATTCTTTGCATTACTTTTCATGGCTGAGGATGTGAGGGTGATTCCCAAACCTGAGCCATTCTTTTTAGGTGACAAATTTGAGGAACTGTTGCAGATTGATGTGTCATTAGAGTAGGTTTTGGAACAAATTGATAAACTAAACAGTAAAGTTGCCAGAATCTGATGGCATTTTCCCAAGAATTCTGAAAGAACTCAAATGTGAAATTGCAGAACTAACTGTGGTTTAAATCATCTTGTGTACCAAATGACTGGAAGATAGCTAATGTGACTTCAATTTTAAAAAGAGCTCTAGAGGTGATCCTGGAAATTACAGGCCGGCAAGTCTAACTTCAGTATCGGGCAAATTGGTTGAAACTATAGTAAATAACAAAATTATCAGACACATGGATGAACATAATTTGTTGGGGGAAAATCAACATTGTTTCTGTAAAGTGAAATCATGAGTCACCAATCCACTAGCATACTTTAAGGGGGTCAACAAGCATGGAGACAAAGGGGAGCTAGTGAATATAATGTACTTAGATTTCCAGAAAGCCTTTGACAAGATCCCTCACCACCGGTTCATAAGCAAAATAAGCTGTCATGGGATCAGAGAGAAAGTCCTCTCATGGATTGATAGCTGGTTAAAAGATAGGAAACAAACTGTAGAAATGAATGGTTAGTTTTCAACTTGGAGAAAGGTAACTAGTGGTTCCCACAGGGGTCTGTTTTGGGGACAATCCTATTCAATTTATTCAGAAATGATCTGGAGAAAAGAGTTAACAGTAAGGTGGGAAAATTTGCAGATGACACAAAGCTGCTCAAGATAATTAAGTCCAAAGCAGACTGTGAAGCACTTCAAGAGGATCTCACTAAACTAGGTGATTGAGCAACAAAATGGCAGATAAATTTTAATATTGATGCATTCAAAGTAATGCATATTGGAAAACATAATCCCAACTATATATATAAAATGATAGGAAGTACATTAGCTGTTACTACTCAAGAAAGAGACCTTGGGAGTCATTGTGAATAGTTCTCTGAAAACATCCACTCAGTGTGCAGCAGTAGTAAAAAATGCAAACAGAGTGTTAGGAATCATTAAGAAAGGGAAAGAGAATAAGACAGAGAATATCTTAGGCTATGTTTACATAGCAGCATTATTTTGGAATAACTGTTGTCATTCCAAAATAACATAGTCCACGTCTATACTATAAGTAGTTATGTCTACATAATGTCGAAATAATGTCAAGCTGGAGGACTTCTAATTCTGACTCCTGTAACCCTCATTGTACGAGGAGTAAGGGAAGTCGGAGGAAGAGTGCTCTTTCTCAGACTTCCTGCTGTGTAGACAGAGGCAATTTCGACCTAAGCTACGCAATTGACATAGCTGAAGTTGTGTAGTTTATTTCAGCTTTAGTACTGGGGTACGTCTAGACTACAGGCTTTTGTTGACAGAGGCTTTGTTGACAGATACTGTCGACAAAGCTTCTGTCGACAAAGAGCGTCTAGACTACAGCCAGTTCTGACGGCAAAGCAAGCCGCTTTCTCAACAGAGAGTCAAGACGCTCTCTTTTGAAAAAGCACAGTGTGGATGCAATAGCGCCTTTTGTCGACAGAACTCTGTCGACAAAAGGCGTTATTCCTCAAAGAATGAGGTTTACCGCCGTCGACAAAACTGCCGCGTTCTGTTGACTTAATGTCAACCGAACTCGGTGGTAGTATAGACGGAGGTATAGTTTTGTCAACAAAAGTCCACTTTTGTCGACAAAACCCTGTAGTCTAGACACACCCCTGCTGTGTAGATGTTCCCTTACTGCCTTTGTGTAAATCCATGATACACTCACATCTTGAATAATTTACAGCTTGGAAAAGAGATGAGTAAGGGGGGATATGATAGAGGTCTATAAAATCATGATTGATGTGGAAAAAGTGAATAAAGAAGAGATATTTATTTCTTGCCATAACATGAGAACTAGGAGTCATCAAATGAAATTAATAGGTAGCAGGTTTAAAGCAAACAAAAGGAAGCACTTCTTCACACAGCACATAGTCAATCTTTGGAACTCCTCACCAGAGGATGTAGTGAAGACCAGGTCTTCAACAGGGTTCAAAAAAGAGCTAGATAAATTCATGGAGGTTAGGTCGGTCCATCAATGGTTATTATCCAGGAATGATGCCCTTAGCCTCTATTTGTCAGAAGCTGAAATTGGGCAACAGGGGATGGATCACTTGATGATTACCTGTTCTGTTCATTCCCTCTGAGGCACCTGGCATTGACACTGTAGGAAGACAGGATACTGGTCTAGATGGACTTTTGTTCTGATTCAGTATTGGCCGTTCTTATGTTATGTTCTAGTGGTCACAGATGGTTTGGAGTCCATAAGTCCATATGTCAAGAACTGTTGAAGAAATCACTAGAGCCAGGTTTGGTAAGAAAGAATTGGGGTCAGTGTAAAGCCAGGATCAGAGACTGGAGATAGTAGGAGACTAAAATAAGGAGATGATAATCTGGGTCAGCCATCCCAGGCTCTGCAGACTGAGGCTCTAGTCCATCGATCCTTACACTTTGACATTTCTGATATAATTCTACATTTCCTGCATGTAATCCTGTCTTTCTACCAATGTTCACTACAATACCATCACTGAGAACAACTCGTTTGCCAGTGACAACTCTCTGAAATGTGAAACTATTCATCTGCCTCCTTAAAGAGCCTACCTTACAAATTCTACCACTTAATCCCTCACCTTTATTTTCTCATCAAAGAACTTGAAAAAGGGGCATTTCATCTCTGCAGTCACCAATCAGAGATGCTTCTTTCATCACTCTCATCTCATTTTTCACCTCTCCAAAATAGCCAACCAAAATAGCTCTTCTCTCCAATCACTATTCGTGACAATATCTGCACTGATTTCAGTCTGAGTACAGTTCTGTGCATAGCACAGAAACTGTTTTTCTTCATCTAGTTAACAAGCTCCTTCTTGCCCTTTTCCCTCATCCTCAGCTGTCGTTCATCTTTCAAATCTGTGGATCTCTCTGTCCTCCTGTCCATAGCTGGACGGACATCTCTGATTCTTTCCTGTCAGAGCTCAGTATTTTCCAGTCAAAATTTGCTTTTTCTTTCCTGGTGCTTTCCTGTTCTGCTACCACCCTCTCCTCCATTCAGCTCCACAAGGTGAAATTCTTGTCCTTCTCCCATATACCAGTATTGCCTGCATTAAAACTTCTAATAGCTTACGATGTTAAAAAATTGAGCTAAAAGAACATGATTACTACAGCAAAGTCAAACATTCAGAAGCTAGCAAATGCCAGAATTAAGATGAGTAACCTTAATTTGGCCATTTTTGCATATATAGTATGACACAGTCGTTAATTATAGGATTACAGACTATTATTTCCACATGGCCTCTCCATCATTCATTGCACAATATGGCTTGTGTTCATTTCGGCTACGTCTACACTGCGGAGCTATTTTGGGATACTGGAAGTATCCTGAAATAGCTATTCCACATCTTTAAAGCAGCCTGTTATTTCAAAATAGATTTTGAAATAATGGGTATGCTAGTCTGGTATCCCTGTAGCCCTCATTTCACAAAGGTTAAAGGACTTGTCAGAATAGCACTTTATTTTGAAATTTGGCTCTGTCAAATTTCAAAATAAGCTATTTCGAAATTTCCTCAAAATAAGCTATGCCATTTGCATAGCATAAATTGCGTAGCTAATTTTGAGGTAACGGTTCAGTGTAGATACACCCTTTAATGAGCAGCTTCTCAACGTTTTGCTTTATCCTCATTGCCCCAGACCTCATTTATTACATACTATAAAAACCTTGCTATGAAGACAGAATTATTAATTTCCTCAAGGGCTTTTCTCTTGGCACTTATCACTACTGTATTGGAATGCTTCACAAACATTATTTATCTTCACAACATCCCTGTGAAGTGTGGCTTGGTATTATTCCCATTATACAGATGGGGATCTGAGGCATAGAAAACAAAATCAAGTGTATCCACTAATTTTGTGTGCCCTATTTGAGGTACTTAGGACCTGCATTTTCAAAGTACTTAGCATTATATTGCATTTTATATATTCAGAGCTCCGTTCCTATTAATTTCAGTTGCAGCTATGAGCACTCTATCCTTCTGCAAATCTGACCCCATGGACTCAAGTTGGGTGTCTAGAAGATGAGGAGCACACTGTAAATGGCCACTTGTAGCAAGGTTGATTTAACCATCACATTGGAACTTTGTGACAGAGGCAGGAATAGACTCCAATTTTTCCAGAGCAGTATTCTGAGACCATCTTTTCTCTTCTGGCCATCTGCTGCCTTATTCACCACATACCTTCCAACTTCTGCAACAAATGAGGCAGACAACAGCCTTCTTTATTACCCTGGTTCATCCTCAGAGAAATTCCATGCTGTAGTATGAATGATGCTGGCAGTGCCATCCTTATGGTTTATGGTACTCTATGCAGAAATGGAAGGGAATGAATGAGGGGCTGCTCCTTGTAGTGGGATCTGCACTCAGGACTAAAGGGGCTACAGCAGGCCAAGCAGGCATAGGCACAGGAATTGGGAGATGCTGCAGCATCCCTCCATTTTATGTGGGTTCCCAGCTGCTGCCAGCCCTGTGCCCAAGGTCCTGGCTGCCACCTGGGGCTCCTGGCCCCACATTTTCCTACCTCTCCCCATCTCAGTCTCAATCTCCTTCCTCAACCCATTCCAGGTCCCAAGTCCAATTGGGATACCACCTCCTGGAGATATGGCCCTATTGCTGATCCCAGCGCGGTGGAGCAGATGAGTGGTGACTGGGCGTAGTCAGGGATAGGGTGGGGAAGTTGGAGCTGGCTGTCAGAGCCAGCACTGCCTGCATCTTGCTGTCCTATCCTGCAGCAATGGCACTATGCATATGCGGCATGTAGCTGCCTAGGATACCACTAAATTTGGGGAATCTAGTTCTCCAAATTTAGTGGTGCCCTATGTAGCTACATATTCTATGTAGGCCTAAGGATGGCCCTAGATGCTGGGGTCCTGTGGAAAATATAGTTCCCATCTCTCCCCATCTCAGTCTCAATCTCCTTACTCAACCCATTCTAGCTGTCCCTCTTCATTACCATCTTCTGCTTCTTTCTTCCCTTTCCCCTAGCTCCCAGGCCCAGTCAATTCCAGTTTCTTCACCCCACACCTCTAGTCCCAGTATCACCAGACCATTGGAGAGTGGAGAATAGTCACCGAACACACAGGGTCCTTGCTCTCAGTTCCAGTGTCCAGGCCCATTCCATTCCAGAGCATTTGGAAGTAGCCACTAAAAGGAAAGAAGCTTCAGGGGGGTAGCCGAGTTAGTCTGTACAGGTAAACTGAAAAAACAACAAATAGTCTGGTAGCACTTTATAGACTAACAAAACATGTAGATGGTATCATGAGCTTTTGTGGGCACAGCCCACTTCTTCAGATGACCAGAGTGTTGGATGTCTAGGACCAAAATAAATAGGGGAGATGGGAGAGGGGTGGAAAAAGGGAAAATTGGGAGGGGGGGGGGACAAGAAAAGGCAGTGGTTAAAAAATATATCAAGGGAAAGCCAAGTCTATAAGCACCTAAAGACTAGATAGTCAAAAGGGGGAAGATAAGAACCATTAATTAGCAAACAACAAAGAGTCAGGAAACACTTAAAAGACTGATGAAATATCTAGATGGTAAGTTTGGTTTGCAGTCTAGTCCTGGGCTGCAGCATGCTTTAGTAAGAGGACTGTTAGACCCTTTCTAAAACTTAGGAGAGGCAATTAGTTGGCTAGCTCCCAATACCAAGAGAAAGGGACACTGTGCATGGGAAATAAGGAGCCTGAGACTGATCATTTCCAGGAATAGTGAGAAGAGGCCAATGTTCCAGGTCACCCTGATTGACAGGGTGGGCAGACTAATGCGGGAGTCAGGAAACCAGGGGAGTCTCATTCTCTATGTGAGCTGGAATTGCCTAGGTCAGACAGAGTGGGGCAAGCCAAGGAGAAAGCAGGAGCTGAGCTGGGCTGGGGGAGCAGAACTGTGCTAGCCAGAGAGATACAGAGACTCAGCCCAGGGAGCTAGAGGCAGAGCAGCATCTGTGATGAGGCAGAATGGAGCTGGGGCTGGAGCAGTCTGGAGCCAGGTGCAGTGAGCAGCTGTGGAAGAGGTAGGGGGAGCCTGGCCAGAGTGTCCAGCATAGAGAGACACCCCCAGGCAAGGCTTCTTGCAGGCCAGACAGAGAGGGAAGATCATAACCCCAACGGGGGTGCTGGGACGAAGGGTGCTGCCACCTACAGCCTGAAGGCATATGGCCACTGCCAGAGCAAGTGTCTGACCCACAGCATCCCTGCAGCACAGCCAGGACCTGATAAGGAAGCCTGAGATGAGTGAGGAACTGATCCCCTTACATTTCTGAGACTGCTGTCCATGATGTCCCCACGGGGATGTCCTTATGATTTATGGGGCCTTATGCAGTACTATTAAACAGGTGCCCCTGTGCTCAATAGCATCCCGGAGTGGGGGCATGATGATTTTTAGAGATGTGATTTCATAATTTTCAGCAATACACTACTGAAATATTTTAAAGCAAATTTTAAACTAAGGTCCTGTTGACTAACACAGTAAATTCAGAAACTGTCAGTCCTCTATACCTTGGGTAGGCAATTGCCTGTTAAATGGCTTCATTACCACTTGAGTGGCTCTTTCAGTGGTTCAGGGTTCTGATAATAGGTTTGGCAGGCTTTTTTCACTTTTAAGTTAACTAGATCCTCCCCTTAGTAAGTAGAGCCCACAGAACAGGGAGAGGATGAGGTGAGTGGGTGGAAATTAAAACCCAGTGGTGCCTGAAATTTTCAGGTGCCCTATGCAGCTGAGTATTTTGCTTATGGGTAAGGATGGCTGTGTCCTCATGCCACGGAGTGGAGTTACATGTTTCTTTTAACCTCTCCCATGTTTTCCTTATTCTTTTTTAAATCGATTGCTGTTTAATAAATGATCTGTGTTTTGAACTGCATGTAAGGATTAGTGGATCAGGGAAGTGTCCAGTGCAGAGAGAAGAATCCTGGAGCAAGGACTTCTTAGGCCCTGCTCTAAGTGACCACAACAAGGTTGGGGGTCGAGCCCCACAGGAATCCTGGGTTCAGCTTTTTTAGGATTGCTATGACTTTGCCACACAGGAGAGTGGAAGGGGAGGCCTCGAGGTGAGGAAGTCCTCCCGGTAAAGGAAGTGGAAGGGAGGACTCAGATCCTTTTGCTATCCTGTTTCACCAGGGTAGTGTAGAAAGCAGGAAAGTTCCCCACTTGCTCTATGGGGAAGGTGTGGACAGAAGTAGAAGCTGTTCAGTTACTTTGTGGGGATAGTCAGCAGTGTGAACTTTGAGAGGCTTGAACACGCTCCGTGAAGGCAGAATCTTTCGAGATTCTCTGCTAAAACCAAAGACTCTACTGAGCATGTGTAAACTGTGAAGTAGGAAAGGCTCACAACATGATTAAATGTAGGAGGCTTTTCACAGGGGTTGGCAAAAGGTACATCCTTGACATAAAGACCATTGCCCTTTTGCCAAACATCAGGTCCCTACACCAAAGCAGGAGGCACTAGATCTGTTCAAAGAAAATGTAACATGGTAAGATAATATATTTTTTGCCTAGCTTTAGCCTCAGAAAGATATAAATAATTTGGATGAAAATTTCCTAAAAAAGCTCTGGCTGGCAAAAACTCAGTATGTACAATTTTCAGTACAATTAACTATAGTTTGACCAAGGCAACTGAAGACGTTCTTATAATGGCAAATGTCTGGCAATCTTACTAATAGGCAGGGCTATTAGCTTCAACTTTTAAAAAGACACTAAAAGGTTGCAAAGTCAAGTATTGGAAAGTTAGGAAATGTCAAATGTCCACTTGCCCATGCAACTTTAATTATGCCTCCCTGTGTGTCCATCCTATGCACAAAGAGGCTAAATTAAGGCTGTCTGGGCAAGCGTAGTCTAGCATTTTCTAACTTTAAGTATTTAATTAGATTCTTTTAATGAATGTGTGTAATTTTCTCAGTTTTTTTTTAAAGCAAAAAGGCACAAAAGATAATTTTATTTTACAAGTGGAAAAACCTCTCATCCTACATCAGGTTTGAACTCAGAAGCTTCAGCACCAACTTCAACTACTGAAGGAGTAATTACATGAGTTGGTAGCAGAAGGCTGTTAGCCAAGAAAGAGAATGTACCACTATGTATGTGGTTTTTTAGTGGGAAATGAGGAACCTAGCCTGGTTCATCTATTCCTCTCTCTCTCTCCCTGGAGAGTTCAGGGAGTTCCTGCCACTCATGGTGTTCAAAAGGGTAGGGATACTGGATTGCTGGAGCCATGTGCTAGATCCTGTCTGTGAGGGTGTGTCTAGACTACATGGCTCCGTCAATGGAGCCATGTAAAGTAGTTTACTTGACATAGTCAATGAAGCGGGGGATTTAAATAATCCCCGCTTCATTAAAATTAAAATGGCCGCTGCGCTGTGCTGACAATCAGCTGATCCGGCACAGCGGGGCAGTCTAGATGCGGATCGGTCGACAAGGGAAGCCTTTGTCAACCGCTCCTGTAAGCCTCGTGATGGGGGGGGGGGCGAGCACTCATTAATTATGCAAATGAGGCTCGGTGATGTTCCACGCTTAGCCTCATTTGCATATTTCTTGCGCAAAATGGGTGCAGTATAGACATAGTCCCAGTGTCCCATATTCAGCAGTTGGGGTATGTCTAGACTACATCCCTCTGTCGCCAAAGGGATATAAATTAGACATACCAAAATTGCTAATAAAGCGGGGATTTAAATATCGCACGCTTCATTAGAATAAAAATGGCCGCCGCTTTTTGCCGACGCGGCAATTTGCCAGCAAAAAGCGGCAGTCTAGACGGGGATCGGTCAACAAGGAAAGTCTTTTCCGACTGATCCCTTATGCCTCGTGCAACGAGGTTTATAGGATCGGTCGGAAAAGGCTTTCCTTGTCGACTGATCCCCGTCTAGACTGCCATTTTTTGCCGGCAAATTGCTGCCTTGGACAAAAAGCGCTGGCCATTTTTATTCTAATGAAGCGCAGGATATTTAAATCCCCGCTTCATTAGCAATTTCGGTATGTCTAATTTACATCCCTCTGGCGACAGAGGGATGTAGTCTAGACATACCCTTGGAGATTTTTGGTACTGGGAATTAGCTCACATGCAATCATAGGCAGTCCCTCCATAAAGTTATCAAGCCAGGGAGTTTCTGTCCCATAGACGGCCGTTCCTCGATGATTAGACAACTTAACCTAATTTTGATCCTAAACTTGTTAATGACCAGTTTATAGCCATTTATTTTTCTGTCCACACTGATGCTTAACGTAAATACCTTCTCTTCCTTCCTTCTGTTTATCCCTCTGATGTATTTATGGAGAGCAATCTTATCTCTCCTTACCTTTCTTTTGTTCAGGCTAAACAAGCCAAGTTCTGAGTTTTTTTCATAAGTTAGATTTTCCATTCCTTGGATCATACTGGCAACTCTCCTCTGAACTTCTTCCAGTTTGAATTCATCATTCTTAAACATGAGAGACTAGAACTGCACACAATATTTCATATGAGGTCTCACGAGTGTCTTGTATAATGTCACTATTGAAAATACCGTGCTTGATGTATCCTAGGACTGTATTAACTTTTTTCATGGTGGCATCATATTGACAACACTCAGTCATGTTGTGATCAACAAACACACTGAGGTCTTTCTCCTCCTGTATTGCTTCCAAGTGATAGGTCTCCTGCTTAGAACAACACCAACAAAAAATCTTGTTCTTTATTCCCTAGATGCATGATCCTGCACATTGTGCTGTTAATTTTAATCCCATTTTTATTACTCCAGTTAATGATGTTATCTAGATCTTTTTGTTTAATATTTCGGTTCCCCTCCATATTGACTATATCTCTTATGTCTTCTGCAAATGTTATTGTTACACTACCACTGCTTGTGCTGAAGTCAGCAATAAAAATGGTAAATAAGATTGGTCCCAAGACAGATCCCTAACGCCCTCCATTACTAACCTCCTTCTAGACTGATAGTTCACCTTTCAGTATGACCCATTGTAGTTGTCCTTGCAACCAGTTTCTTTTCCGTCTTTCATTTCTCATATTAATCCCCATTTTTTCCAATGTAACTAATAATTTCCCATGTGAAGCTATATCAAATTCCTTACAAAATCTAGGTAGTTTAGATCTATGGCATTTCCTTTGACTAAAAAAACCAGTTACCTTCTCAAAGAAGGAGATCAGATTGGTCTGGCACAATCTACCTTTTGTAAAATCATGTTGTATTTTATCCCAATTACCATTCACCTCTATGTCCTTAACTACTTTCTCTTTCAAAATTTCTTCCGTGACCTTGCATACAATTGAGGTCAAACTAACAGGTTTATAATTTCCTGGATCACTTTCTCCCTCTTTCTTAAAAATAGAAATTATATTAGCAATTCTCCAGTCATAGGGTATGACCTTTGATATAATAGATTAATTAAACATCCTTGCTATTAGGCTTGCAATTTCATGTGATAGTTCCTTTAATATTCTTAAATGGAGAATACCCCTCCTTCTCAAATTTAGTCCCGTTAAGCTGTTTGAGTATGACTTCCATCTTGAATGTGGTCATTTCTACCTCCATAGACTCATTACCATTAGTCATCCTTCCACTACCCCAAGCTCTTACTTTGCCTCAGTTTTTAATGAGGCTAATGATTCGTTTAGGTCTTGGGCCAGGCTGAGATAATTTTTCATCTCCACCCCCATCCTCAGTGCTTAGTGGCCCCACTTGTCTTTCCTTTTTTATTCTTATTTATATGATTATAGAACTGTGGTAGGTAGCCTGCCGTCCAGGGGCCACATGCAGCTTGTCAAGGTAGGCTGCTGACAGGCTTCCAGATAGGCAGTTTACCTTGCATCTGAAGATATGGCTACCTGCAACTCCCATAGGCTGCAGTTTTCCATTCCCGGTCAATGGGAGCTGTGGGAAGTGGCACGGGCCACAGGGACCTGCTGGCTGCTGCTTCCTGCAGCTCCCATTGTCTGGGAAGTGGAAACCATGACCAATGGAAGATGTGGGCATAAGGTAAACAACCTGTCTGGCGGTCTGCCAACAGGCTACCCTGATGAGTCACGTGTGGCCTGTGGGCCACAGGTTGTACACCACTACTAGAGAACCTTTTACTTTTGGTTTTAATTCCCTTCGCAAGGTCTAACACTGCTTGGCTTTTGGACTTCTTATTTTATTCTTACCCTTTCTAAGATCCAAGAAGTACCTTTTGTTGCTGATCCATCCAATCATCCATCCAATCACCAATCATCCAATCATCCATTCCTTGTAGGTGATTAAGAGAAAGCAGAAAGCCTATTTGAGATGCTTGCTAATGCAGCTTGGTTTGCTACCATTCGCTAACTTTTTTCTCCTTTGCCTGGGATGTAACTTCAGATAGCTTCTGCAACTTTGATTTAATAAAGTAATTTCAAGTTTCCTCCATATTCATTCTTCAGTACAGTCCATGCCATTAACTAATTTTCTTAATGTTTTAAAGTTAGTCCTTTTGAAATCAAGGACTTACGTGGTAGGTCTCTTTTAGTTTATCCTTCCATTTAGTTTAAAGTGAATTAACTCATGGTCAATTGAACCAATATTGTCCTCTACAACCAGTTCTATCATGATGGCTTCAGTACTCAAGAACACAAAATCTAAATTAACATTGCCTCTTGTTGGTTCTGCAATTAGTTGGTGAAGAAATCCACCAGCTAATCACATCCAGGACAATCTGTGCCCTATTATTAATATTATCCTCCAAATTATATCTGGAAAATTAAAGACTCCCAAAGTCACACAATTCCCAGTAAATTTATTTCACTAAAAACATTAAAGAAATGTTATACACATCCAAACTGGATCATGTTGTTCTATAACACCCTGCAAACACTACTACTTTATCTAACATATACCTAGGTATTAAGGAAAGTCCCATCTAGGAAACCTAAATGCCTCTCACAGGTGTTTCCCATGGTGATTTGAAGATCTTTCTTAATATGGGGGGGAGGGAACCATAGGATTCTCTGTTTATTACAGCCAGATCCTGACCTCCAGTCTTCTGCACTCTGCACAGATCATGAAGGTGGCCTTATTTTCCCTATTCCTGTGGCCACTAAGCTGGTTTCTTATAATGTGGACTATTTAAAGGCTACTCTATATTAGGCCTGCTGCCCATAATTTCAACACTTGTTCTAGTCAGCAGGAATCATGGCTGTGTAGGGATACTTTTGGCCACACACTCTTTCTCTAAATCAAGCTTCTCCCTGAGCCTGTGGTATCACTTTGTGGGTTGGCTGAAAGAGGAGCTTGGAGCTTTTATAATATTTCAGACAATATAGTTTCACCCTTTTAAAAAAATGTAATCAGATATCATTAACATTTTACTTAAAAGCACAGTAAGTATAGAAAATCAAAGTGTGCCTTTGAGACAGTCCGGTACAATCACCTTTGCACAATAGACTTTTCAGGCAACTACAGTAACAATCAAACAGAACTGTGTGCTCATTATTTTAATCCAATTACCTTTCAACATTTGAAGCAATTCCCTTTGTCACTGATTTTCCAGCTTTTAATTTTGTTTTAAATTCAGAAGCAAGACCCTGAGTCTTTTCTTGATCATCGGTGTCTTTAGTTCCAGAATAAGGTTGAACAGAAAGTATAACAAGAGTTTTTGAAAGTTTAACAAAGTATCTAAGGGGATTGGAGGGATGATGGGTTTACTAATGAGATATGGGTTCTACCTCTAGATTGCTGGTATGAATGCAGCCTACATAGGTAAAACTACAATAATTATGTACACAATGGTGACCCTTAAAATACAAAAATACAATGCTACAAAAATTGATAATCCTGCTGTGACAGTACACCCCAATTTCTTCACGGAAATATTATTGTAATATGGCCATGGCATTATTATGGTACATTTTGTATAAGACGGTACATGTAAGTGGAAAAGTTATGATTTGCTGAATGCATGTTTCATTTTTGTATCTGAAGTTATACATATTGACTATGGATCTTGTGATGGGGTGGGTATACCCCATAATAACCACAACGGGGTTAAACCCACATTATGGCCAGTGGAAGTCTCATGCCTTAGGTTGGACTGGGCATGCTCCAGATGCTGTAGCAATATAAAGGGAGGAAGCCTAGGCCATTCTGTGTTGCATGCCAGATGGGAAAGATCCGTGCTGGATGCTCCCACTGTAGCAATTGGAGGCCCCAAGTATGATCTTGGACTCCCATTACTGATGGAGCCCTGTGGTGCAGAGCCTGGAGACCCTGAAGACTCATGGACTGCCTCACTAGAAACAATGGTAAGATATGACCCAGGATCAGGGAAGGAGAGGTATCTCTCAATCAGTTAATCTCAGTGTATTTCAGTCAAATTCCCTGCTAAGCCAGCGGTGGCACACTCCATCACTGTTACGGCCTTGGGTTAGGGCCTGGTGGAGTCAGGTGGATCCATGCCCCCCTACTTGGGACACCAGTCTGCCCTTGTTGGCAGCCACTTGGGTACTGTCTGCTAAGCCCCCTGACTCTGCACCAAGGGGCTATTTTATTGACTTTTGCTACTAGGCAATGCTATCTTGCCCCAAGAGGGTGGGCAGTGTACTGATTCTGGCTACTAGGCTGCCTGTACCTCAGGGCCAATCTACTGACTCTGGCTAATAGATCATGTTGCCCTGTATCTCAGGGACTCTCTATTGACTCTATTGGCAAATTATTGAAACTATAGTTAAAAATGGAATTGTCAGACACATAGATGAACATAATTTGTTGAGGGAAAGTCAACATGGATTCTGTAAAGAGAAATCATGCCTTGATTTACTAGACTTTTCTGAGGGGGTCAACAAGCATGTGGACAAGGGGGATCCAGTGGATATAGTGTACGTAGATTTCCAGAAAGCCTTTGACAACATCCCTCACCAAAGGCTCTTAAGTAAAGTTAGTTGTCATGAGATAAGAGGGAAGGTCCTCTCATGAATTAAAGGACAGGAAACAAAGGGTGGGAATAAATGGCCAGTTTTCAGATTGGAGAGAGGTAACTAATGGTGTCCCCCAAGGGTCTGTCCATTCTGGGATTAATCCTGTTCAACCTATTTATCAATGATCTGGAGATCGGGGTAAACAGTGAGGTGGCAAAATTTGCAGATGATACTAAATTTTCAAGATAGTTAAGACCAAAGCAGACTGTGAAGAGCTTCAAAAGGATCTCACAAAACTAGGTGATTGGTCAACAAAATGGCAAATGAATTTTAATGCTGATAAATGCAAAGTAATGCACATTGGAAAAAATAAACCCAACTATACATAAAAAAATTAGTTATAACTACTCAAGAGAGTGATCTTGACATCATTGTGGATAGTTTTCTGCAAATATCCACTCAATGTGCAGCAGCAGTCAAAAAAGCAAATGGAATGTTAGGAATCATTAAAAAGGGGACAGAGAATAAGACATAAAATATCTTATTGCTTCCATATAAATCCATGGTACACCCACATCTTGAATACTGTGTTCAGATGTGGTTGCCTCATCTGAAAAAAAGATAACTTGGCATTGAAAAAGGTTCAGAAAAGGGCAATAAAAATTATTAGGGGTTTGGAATGGGTGCCATATGAAGAGGGATTTAAAAAACTGGGACTTTTCAGCTTAGAAAAGAGGAGACTAATGGGGGATATGATAGAGATCTATAAAATCATGATAGCTATGGAGAAACTGAATAAGGAAAAGTTATTTACTTGTTTCCATAAGAACTAGGGGTCACCAAATGAAATTAATAGGTATTAGGTTTAAAACAAACAAAAGGAAGTTTATCTTCACACAGCGCACAGTCAACCTGTAGAACTCCTTGCCAGAGGATGTTATGAAATCAGGACTTTAACAAGGTTCAAGAAAGAATTAGATAAATTCATGGAGGTTAGGTCCATCAATTCTACTTAGCCAAAATGGGTAGGAATGGTTTCTCTAGTCTCTGATTGTCAGGGGCTAGAAATGGATGACAGGAGAGGGATAACTTGATAATTACTTGTTTCAGTTCATTCCCTCTGAGGGCACCTAGCATTGGCCACTGTCAGAAGACAGAATACTGAGCTAGATGACCATTCTTATGTTCTCAACTTTGGCTTTTTGGTCTCACTGTCCTGCACCAAAGGCACTATTGACTTGAATTGTTAGGCCTTGCTGCCCTAAGCATTAGTGCTATTGTCTGTTTTGGTCCCTTAGACACTGGGGTAGCATGATTGGAGATGGCCAAGTGGACTTAGTACCAGTTTCCACACACCCACTACCCTATCATTTTGGGAGGGGGTGGGCATACACCAACATAAATGTGTATTTCAAATGGGCTTACTCAGAAAAGCACTTACAGTCTGCCTTTCAGGTGCAACAATGAAGAAGCCAGACAATGATAATGGTTCAACAAAGATTGAGCTGGGGGGAAGAGCTGGACCTAGGCTAAAGCGGTTCCTAGCCTCTGTTTGAAAAGATTCCAAGGTGTAAAGCAAGTGCAGCTTGTACTTCAAGAATCTTTCAGACTGTATTATTAGCCAGGGTGAGAATTTGCTAATTCATGTCCTATCTTTCTAGTACGTAGACTCAGTTTGTGTTGTTGTTTATTTACTTCATAATCTGCTATGATCTGTTTTCTATTGCTTATAATCACTTAAAGTCTATCTTTCTAAAATTAATTAACTTTTTATGCTTTAATCTAAAGCGGTATATTTGAAGTGAAATGCTTGGAAATCGTATCTCAAAGGGAAGGGGCTATTGCATTTCCTCTCCACATTGAGGGAAAGGCGAACTCGAGGACCTTATACGGTACAACTCCCTGTGCACCATAAGATGGAATAATTTTGAGTTTATGTGCCATTGGGAGACTGTGTGTCTTTGGAGCTGAGGGTTATCTGGACTGTGGCCTCTCTAGTGTTGGTTCATGCACTGGCTGGCCAGAAATCCCACATGTATTTGCAGCTGGGTGTTTCCCTACCTGTGTGAATGCTGGTGGAAGTGTAGGATCAGGAGTGGGTCTGCAGTTTGTCACATCACCACAGTGAGAGAGGGAACCCAGGTTGGTGAGTCAGAGGGCTCAATGGTACCCCAGTTTCAGGTACCAGGCTGGTGGGTATCTGTCATTCATACCTCAATATTTGAAGTATTTTCTTTATTAGTCCGTAATGATGGCTGTAGGCAGTAACTGGAACACAAAATGCATACATTGTTAGATATCTAAGGTCACTAGTAGAGGTTACCACAATAATAATGTTTGGCACTTACAGTGACTATCATGGCAATGTTAGGGTCACATACAGAATACCTGTAGCACTACAGTAACAGTAATTTATCTCACAGACTCTAGTGAAATATTTTAATGACTACAATTGTATATCACCTTCCATCCAAGGATCTCAAAAAACTTTACAGAATTAATGAGTTAAGCTTTACAACATCCCTGAGAGATAGGGAAAGTGATTAAATGTTATTAGCTTCTGTCGGCTGTTCATTTATCTTTAGTGAAATGAGTGGTAGTCCTGGCATAGCTACAGGTGGCCATTTAACAAGTACCACAATTGTCACCTTTGTTGTCAATCTCTGACAAGAATTAAATCAGCATTAACATTGAACTATGTACTCTCTTACCTGTATTAATGGTCTTTCCAAATCAGCATTAAGGCACATTTGGTGGAACAAAGTGGGGAAACATGCATTGCCTTTGTCCCCAGTGCATCTGTTCTGCATATAAATAGAAGTCATCAGTCTGCTCAGCAGATAAACCCACACGTTTAATCGGGAATAATTTAAAAATATGAAATAAAACAGCTACATTTCCAAACATTACAATAACCGTTAATCAAATAGAAGATTACATGCAGTATAAACAACAGAGCAGTATTGCATTTACAGTAATTGAACTGTGGTCTACACAACAGGAAAATGTGTCATTAATTATAACATGATTAAAAAGTTGTGTAGTGTCAAAAGGCTGATGACATTAGTTTATATCTAAGATTAACACTTTCTATTTTCTAACTGTAGCAATCTATGGCAATCTTTTGTTTTAAGTCAGTTCTTCAATAGAACGATTCAGGAACACAGAGTGATCCAGCCTAAAGTTTTCCTATGCACTAGTGAATGCAGAAAAATAGGGTTTGAATGGGACTTATGTGGTACATGACCCTCTGCATCAAGGAAGAAATTCATTTCAAATTCGTCTATCTAGAGATTTACTGCAGAGCAATGAATGATATATCTGGTTTCCACTCCATGCAGCATTTTGATACAATTCAGCATCAGATGATATAATTCACATAACTTTAATTTCAAATATTCATCATTCACATGCTGTTTATTGCTTAGTTGTTGCTTATTAAATTATGAATTGCTGAAAAGCTAAGTACTCTGTAGCTCAAAAGAGACCCCTAAAAATGTTGCAGGAAATGTTCATTTCTATTCTTTCATTTTGTATACATTGGTAATGTGGTTTCTTATAATTTTTGTAGACTTTTATTGGTTATTTCTTCTATAGAATAGACAGATCTGCCGTGCTTATTGCCAATTATGATTTGCAGCAATAGGTCTACATTTTGCAACTTGAATTCAGTGAACCAAATCATGTCCTGATTGCATCAATTTGAGCCCAAGACTGTTGCTCAGATAATCCAGTGATGAGTGTTATGCAAGAACCTACACAGAATAAAATTTGACCCATTTGTTAAAATTTATATTATTTCCAACTGTACAAACTTTATTTAGTGTGATAGTTTGCACATCGCTCTGGCCAATGTGCATTGGTCCTCCCTGTGATCTTCATATAGCTCAATTAAATTTCTTTCTCTCTTTATCTTACTTTACGTTATCTGGTTGTGAAATTCAAACCATGACTAGTGTTCCGTCTGCCTTTTAAAACGGTGTACTCCTAAGAGACCCATTAAATGGTGGGGTGAGATTGATATCATAGGTGGATTCTGGGTAGATTCTCATATGTTTCCAGTTTCCAGTGTGACAACCTGGAATTTCAAAGTAACTAGTGCTTAGAGGAATGAAAGCCAGAAAAAAACATGATAGTGGCTGAAATGTATGTATGTTGGCAAACACAGCAGATTTTTTTTTTTTGGTAAAAATTTCTTTGCTTTCCCAAGGCCAGTGGCTTTGTTGTTGTTGCTGTTGTTTTGTTTTTTGTTACAAACTAAATGGGACAAATATTCATTTTTAAATTTTATTTCATGTAGTTGATTATTAACTGTTTGGTTTTTAATTACTGTCATTTCACATCTCTGAGTTAGCCATAAGCAATTCACTGTGACACATGCTGATTGCTAACTGTAGTGTTCTGCAAACGATTAATCTTCTTGTGATCAGGATTATGCATGCTAGTTAGGATTTAGAAAAACATCCACGGGCTTTGTATACATACTGCTTCAAATATTCATGGAAATATGCAAGCAGACATTCTGTACTTAGTATTATTAAGAGGATTTTCACTATATTGTATGTGGATTTTCGACATTACTTCTCACAAGACAGAACCATTTTAACCCATTCTACTCAGCTCAATTTCTATCATCAAGTATAGGATGACACTTGCAGTGTCATGTGCATAGTTCAATGGCCCAAATCTGCAACTACTTACATACCGTGCAATTTTACTCAGTAAATAGCCCCATAAAATTACTCACTTATGTGCTTGCAGGATCAGGCTTTTTTTATGAAGGAATCCCATCATACAGTCTAAAATGGGTCTGTTTCAATGGTGCAAACAAATGAACAAACCTGGACTCCTGGACTGTGAATACCAAAGTTTGAAATTTACTTATAAGAAAATGATCAAGAATATGCTGTCTGTCTTATCTATGGCTTATCTTGACACGGAAGTTAATGAAGATTAAAGTAAAGTGTGAATTTAAATTGTATTAGGAAATCCTGATTAACTCCCTGTGTAGATGCTCTGGTACCAGAAAAAGAGAGTGTTAGTTTGAATTAGCTTTATCCATTTTGAAAGATTATTATATTATTTAGAATAAGGCACTTTTATCCTGGTATAAAAGCATCCACATGGGGAGTTAATCAGGAATAGCTATTCAGGAATAGCACCCCAAGTAGATAAGTCCATAGACTACACTTTTCAAAAGACATACTAGTAAGAATGTCTTACATATTAACAGTATGTATCATCTTTTTAAAAAAACACAGACATTTGGAAATTGCCAGATGCCAATAAGGCATTACCTATGATAAGGGCACAGATAAGGATGTTTTACTATTGAGGGGAGTAATTCATGTCTGGAAAAAGGGTGCATAAAATAGAGTGGTGAATGGCTCAAGAAGTGTGCAAGTTAACTTAACAGACTTTTATGGAGAAGAGTGTGAGTCCATAGAAAACCATTTGGCATCATATCCTGGCCTGAGATAGGGAAAGACAATGGGAGGTAGAAGGGTTTTGTTGTGTGGTGTTTTTTTGGGGGTGGGGAGGTATAGTTAAACTGAGAATTGGGAGCATTTGTAAATGAAGGGGGGGGGGGGGAGATGGACTGATATACTGCCAGTCTACCACCTGTGTTCACCTTTTTATCTAGGTTTATTTAAATTAAACATTAGTTGGAGGTTTCTTTTAGGCTAAAAATATAATCTTTTGAAGTTGTTCATTATTTCTAAAGAAAGTAGAAAAGCAGGGATGTGATAAAACTATCCCCAAGTGAAAGATAACTCTGCCATGAAGCCTCTAGGGGTTTCATGCCAGTCCCAAGCCTGGCTAAAGGAGGAGGGTTGGTCAGATGAGTGTTGATGAGCTGATTGTAAAACAACAATACAAATGAAATCTGATACCAGTACAACTAACTGATAAAAGGACGTCACCTAGAAAACAAGGTCCTCGATACGGTGCACGTGCTAAATGAGGAAGGGAAGCAGTATGGACTGATTATGAATATCGATAAAACGAAGACAATGGTATTTGGAGATAAGGAAATAGGAAGGAAGATCAGTGTAGATGGGATCAAACTAGAGAACATAAAGAAGTTCTCGTATTTGGGGAGCAACACGATGTATGATCTAGACTGTAAGAAGGAAATAGCGACTAGAATAGCAAAAGCAAGAGCGAGTTTGAAGGCGATGGATAAGATCTGGAAAAGTAAAGCGGTTAGCTTAGAAACGAAGCTGAGTGTCCTGAAAACGTGTGTATTTAGCAGCGTTTTGTACGGATGTGAGATATGGGTGATAACAAAGATTCAAAGAGAAGGATATTGGCATTCGAGAGGAGTTGTTATAAAAAGATCCTGAGAATAGGATGGATGCAGAAGTTCACCAATGAGGAATTATCTAGGGAGATACAGCCGAAAGAGAACCTACTGCAGAAGGTTATACAATGGAAGTTACAGCTATTCGGGCATATCTGCAGAATGAACGATGAGCAACAAGTTAAGACTCTGGTATTCAACATAATGGATGAACTGACTAGGAGAGGCAGACCCCACGGAGAATGGGTAGATGATATAGTAGATTGTCGCGGAGCTAGTCTACAGAAACTAAGCCACTCCACACTGGACAAGGAAAGATGGAAGGAAATAGTGAGGGAGGCATCGGACTCCAACGGACGTTGAGCTCATGATGATGATGATGATGATGATGAAATGAAAGATGAAAATATACTTTGAAATTATAGAGCAGAATACCTCTTTTGCACAGAAAGGTAGTTTTGTTATTGCGGAAAAAGGTTTTCCGTTAAAAGTATTTCAAAAGAGCGTCTAGATTGGTACGGATGCTTTTGCACAAAAGTGCTTTTGCGCAAAAGCATCCGTGGCCAGTATAAACGCGATTTTGCAAGAAAGCTCTGGCCATTTTCGCCATCAGGGCTTTCTTACACAAAAAATTCCTTCCCCGTCTACACTGGCCCTCTTGCGCAAGAACACTTGCACAAGAGGGCTTTTTCTCGAGCAGGAGCATCAGAGTTCTTGCGCAAGAACACTGACAATCTTACATTAGATTGTCAGTGTTCTTGCGCAAATTCAAGTGGCCAGTGTAGACAGCTGGCAAGTTTTTGCGCAAAAGCAGTTGCTTTTGTGCAAAATCTTGCCAGTCTAGATGCACCCTATGCATAATATATACACTATGTAAAACAATATGTATATTTACCATGCATATATAGCAGAAGTATTTTTCTGGTAGCTTTCTCTTTACAGTTAAAAAGAATTTGTATCAAGTTAAAGCATGAGTGTTTTTTAAACAGTATTTTCCTCAGTAAACTGGAGTGGAAGCAATAAAGATTTTAAAATAATTCCTCTTAAATAAACTGGGCACCACAGTGTATAAATAAGCATCATATGCATTTATGATAATATTATAGGTACCATATAAACTGACAGTATGTACATACACACACACACACACACACACACACACACACACACATAAAGTCTCAGAGGGGTAGCTGCGTTAGTCTGTAACTTTAAAAATAACGAGCAGTCTTGTGGCACCTTGTTATTGTTAGTCTCTAAGGTGCCACAGGACTGCTCGTTTTATATATATATATATATATATATATATATAAATATAGTTAAAACTTGAGTGGCTTATGTTATAAGACTTTAAACTATGTATGTTTTAAACTTTTATTTGAGAGCAACTTGTTATTTTGTACAATTTCAAAAGTTTCAAACTTCGGGCAAAATCTCCCTAAAGGAAAGCCATTTTGTGTCTTTAAAACCTTGCAAGCTATGAGTTTACTTGCATGTCCATGTCATAAGAGGGATTTTTTTTGTGAATGAGTTTTGCAGCCTACCAAGAGAACTGAATTGTGCTAAAGAAAGAAAGAAAAATCTCCTATACTAAAGCATTTTTATGACATGACTTCACTTAATTAAATGAGATTTTGAAACAGTGACTTGAAATAAGCTGATACAATTTTTGCCACTTATAACTAAGAATTCCCCTACCTGTCTTGGCTAATCATTGTCAAATTATCAAGATTTAACCCAGTCACAGAGTCTCTCACTATGAAAAGCTGTTATCTTACTTTGCTGAAAAGATCCACTGAATTTTTGACAATCTTGCTGTTCATGTGTAAACCAAATATACAGAAACCACTGACAATTCCTCTTTCTTTCCTAGACCTTACCTCAGTAACACAATAGGAGGCCTTAAAAACACTGAGAGATATCTAGCCAGCACCGTAGAGACAGGTTCTTATCCATCTAGGTTAGAGTAAGCTAGTTTAGACTCAAAGCTCACTAAGGCCAGGTTTGCACTAGGGGAAAAGTTCGAATTAAGATACGCAATTCCAGCTACATTAATTGCATAGCTGGAGTCAACGTACCCTAATTAGAACTTTGGTGCCATTCCCACATCATGAGGTTGATGAGAGAAAAGCTCCCATTGATTTCCTTTACTCTTCATGAAGAGGAGGAGTATTGACGTCAATAGAAGCTCCCTCAGCATTCAGTTTAGTGAGTCCTTACTAGATCTGCTAAATTGACCGTCAGAATATCAACCTCCAGAGCATTGAGCCATGGTTAAGTGTAGAGGTGGCCTAAAATCATCAGTGCCTCCTTCAGAGAGTGCAATCCACTCTAGAGCATGCAGTAATATTACTAGTTCTCGGTAAATCTTATTTGGAGTCAAAGATCACTCTAACTACTATGTTCTCCCTGATCTCTTCTTCCTGGCACAACTAGGAGATGGCCAGCTCCATGCTCCAACAAATGATATCTGAAAATATCCAGGGCCCGTCACAAACAAGTTTCAGATAGCTCTGGTAGTGCTAATGAAAGACCTCAAACCCAGATATAGAGGACAAACATCTATGCTCCTACCACCTATCTCTGTTGAAGTCACTAATCATCAAGGAAGGCATTGCTATTTATCATCATCCTTACCTCAGGGCTTTTCAGACACAAGTGAGTCCAAATGAGTGTCCAAGCCAATTTAAATGACATTTGAAAATCAGATTGTATGTCATTGATTGGTAGCTTTTTTGTTCTACTTCTAAAATTGTATAAAGGACCCTTAAAGGTCCTGGTGAGTGTTCTTTGATGCAGAGTCTTAAAATAAAAATCATTCTGTATTGGAATGTAATGATATGTTAGGTCCATCAAAATATAGTGAATATAATGAGGAGTCCTGTGGCACCTTAGGGTACGTCTAGACTGCAAGCTTCTTTCAAAAAAAGCTTTTCTGGAAGATCTCTTCCACACTGCAGAAGCGCATCGAAATAGTGATCTGCTTTTTCGAAAGGGCGCATCCTGCCTTGGAGTGAGAGCTGCGCTCCCTGGCCCACACTCGTTGGACGCTCTCTCACATAAAAGGCCACCTGGAACCACTTCAGCCAGGGCATTAGGTCAGCAGTTACTTCCAGGTGATATTGCCTAAGGCTATCTGAGATGTGTGCTTAAAAGGACACCCTTGGACAGATGTTTCTCAGGTTCTGCTGTGGGCTTGCCTACCTCTTTGAGGGACAGCAAAGCTTTAGCAGTGAGTACTCTGGTTGCCCAGCTTTGTTGGATTCATTATTTTGTTTTTTGCTATCGAGCTGGAGCTGCACCTGGGCAGGCAATGGCCCCACACTGTCATGCTGCAGGTTATGCAGCAGTTTCAGCAGACCACATTGACAGTCTGCCCCAGCTTGACTCTGAGCTGATTTGTGAATCCCTCTGCCTGGATGCAGGAGCAATGCCCTTGTCCATGCACCCCACAGTTGAGAGACGAATCAGTTCCGACTGGTGGGACCAGCTGGTGATGGAGCGGTGGGATGACCAGCAGTGGCTCAACAACTTCTGCATGTGGAAAGCCACCTTCTCGGAGCTTTGTGATTGGCTCACCCTTGCCCTCCGGAAATGCGACACCCGCCTGTGGTCCTCCATCCCCCCTGGAGAAGTGGGTTACTATTGCCATGTGGAAGCTCACCATCCCAGACAGCTACCAGTCAGTGGGCCACCAGTTCGGCATTGGGAAGTCCACCGTTGGGGTCCTCCTCATGAAGGTAAGGCACTGTCGGGCTGCAGTCCCTACATGGGGTGGGGGGAGTCCTGGTAAAGGGGGACTCTTGGGACAGGCGTGTGAGAGGTGAAGTGGTGGTGGGGGGAAGGCCCATCCCCAAGGGGGTTGTGTCATCCCACCCTCACACAGCCCTGCTGCTGTGGGGGGTGGCCTCATATAGAGGGTGGCTCCTGGGGTGTTTGGGGTGGGAAAAGGGGGACGGAACCTCCGAAGGGCTCAGGCACTCCCTCTCTCATGCTCTGTTTTGTGTGTTTCTTTGTTTCCTTCTGCAGGTGGTGAGGGCCATCAACTCTATTCTGCTGTGCAGGGTCATCCACCTGGGAGATCTGGACCTGATTGTGGCTGGATTTGCTGCCCTGGGGTTCCCAAACTGTGAAGGAGCAATTGATGGGACCCACTTTGCGATCCACACACCACAGCATCGAGCCACCCAGTAAATTAACAGGAAGGGCTATTTCTCCATGGTGCTGCAGGCCCTGATCGACCATTGTGAACAGTTTCTGGACATTTTTGTTGGGTCGTCGTACCGGGCACACGATGCCCACATATTTAGGAACTCTAGCCTCTACCACAAGCTGGAGGCTGGCACATTCTTCCTCCAGTGGAACTTTTATGCGGGGGATGTACAGATGCCACCGTGCATCATCGGGGATGTGGCCTACCCACTCATGCCCTGGCTCATGAAGCCCTACACTGGCCACATGGACCCCACCAGGGAACAATTCAATGCACACCTCAACTGGGCCCACATGCAGGTGGAATGTGCCTTCAGGTACCTCAAGGCCAGGTTCAGGTGCCTCCTGACCCGCCTCGATGTGGGGGAAAGCAACATCCCCAAGGTGGTCATGGTATGTTGTGTTCTCCACAACATTGTGGAGAGCAAAGGGAAGGCCTTCCTCCTGGGGTGGGAGACAAAGGTTGGCTGCGAGGGAAGGGCCTTCAAACAGCTGTGGACAGCTGCCATCCACCAGGCCCATCAGTTGGGGGTGAGAATCTGGGAGGCCCCGAGGGAGAGTTTCTCTGAAGAACCCCAGTAATTCTCCACAGGGCCTCCCCAATGGGGGCCTGTGCCTTGCCACCCTATACCTTTCCCACCACAACCCCTCCCTGCCCCCTTTCCCTGTGCAATCAATAAAAACAACAGTTTTGTGTTGAACAATGAATAGTTTGTATTTTTTTAACTAAAAGTAACTGGGGCAGAGGGGGACTGAGAACCTGGATGGGGGAGTGACAAGGGGGGCTGAGAACCTGCATGGAGGAGGGAGGATCAGGGCTGTGAGTGGTGTTTGGTGTATCTGCAAGTGCCGCCTCGGGTCCAGGGATCTTGATGAACTCGGGGTTGGGTGGGGCCTGGAACAACAGGGGGGCGGGCAGGAGGAATGGTTAGAGCATGGTCAGGTCTGGCAGAGGGGCAGGAGGAGGGAGCATGGGCATGGCAGGGGGAGTAGGAGTGGGGGGAGCGGAAGTAAGGGAGCTGGAGGGGGGAGGGCTAGAGTGGGGACAGGAGCCGGATGTGCCATCACTTCCTGGATGGTGGCACACATATTTTTGCCCTGCTGCATGAGCTGGTCCCACATGTGATTGCCCCACTCAGCATCATCGCAGACCTTTTGGGCCACGGTTTGCTGCATGTCATGAGTGTGCTTTCTCTTGAGGTCCTCATGGACCCTACAGTGCTTGCGGCTTCCCCAGGTTCGGGCAGCTGCCTGAGATAGACTGGATTGCCCCTCAGCGATGGCTGATCCTGCTGTGGAGAACAAGAGGGAGTCTCAGGGGTCGGACGTGTTTGGGGCCTCTTCCCAGCCTGTGAGCAGCACCCCATGTGTGCTCCAGGGCTGGCTCCTGAGACCATGTAGTGCACACTGCCGCTACACATGCTTGCATGTGCACAGACAGCTGCACGCTGTGCAGGCCGAACATGCAGAGCGACCCATCCTCTCTGAGCCCACCTCCCCCACTCTGTGTGTGTGACAAAATGAGAGCACTCACCTGATGATCCCTCCCTGGTGTCAGATGATGCCTGGCAGATCTCTAGGGCCTTGGGTACCGGCTCCAGGCTGAGGGTCATGACACTGCCAGTGTCCTCCTCAGACATCCTCCTGCAGCTGTTGGATGTCGTCAACGTCCTCCTCCTCCTCCATGAGCTCCAGCCGGGCAAGCACTGGTGTCTCCACACCCAAGTTCACCAGTACCGGTGGGCAAAGGACTTCACCACCCCCCAGGATCGGGTGCAGCTGTCTGTAATAAGGGCAGGAGTGGGGTCCTGCCTTGGAGTGAGAGCTGCGCTCCCTGGCCCGAGCGTACCCTTGCCAGAGCTCCTTCACCTTGCTCCGTACTTGGTCCAAGGTGCGGGGATGGTGTCCCTTCTGGGCCAGAGCTTCCGCCATGTGCCCATAAATGTCTGCATTACGCCTCAGAGAGCAGAGATCCTGCATAGTTTCCTCCTCCTCCCGCACCCCCCCCACAGCTCCAGGAGGGACAGGATCTCTGCCTCGGTCCAGGAAGGCGCCCGATGTTTGGTGCCCCTGGGTGGGTCCTCTGAGCCCTGGTGCTGCTCACTGTGTGGGCCAGGGAGGTCTCGGGGGGCTTGTGGCTGTGACATGGCTCAGCAGGCCTGTAGCAGTCAGAGCTGTGCAGTCAGGGTGCTGCGGCAAGGCCAGCTTCCTGCCACAAGGCTAGTCCAGGGTACCTGCAGCTTTAAGATCTGGCAGGAGGCAGGAACTATAGAGCTGTGATTAGTTTGGATGGAGTGGCCACCAGGGCGCCTGTGCTTTTTCCTGGAGGTCTCTTCTTTCAAAAAAAACTCCCTCTTCCGTGTCCACACATGCCTTTTTCCGAAAGAGCTCTTTCGAAAAAGGCATTCTTCCTCGTAGAATGAGGTTTACCAATGTCGGAAAAACCCCTGCATTCTTTTGATTTTTCTTTCGAAAGAATGCAATAGCAGTGTGGACGTAAATGATTTTTTTTCAGAAAAATGGCTGTTTTTCTGAAAAAAACCCTGGCAGTCTATATGCACCCTCAAAGACATAGGGTATGTCTACACTGCCACCCTAGTTCGAACTAGGGTGGCTAATGTAGGCATTCGAACTTGCAAATGAAGCCCGGGATTTAAATATCCTCATGCAAGAAGGTTTAACGGTAGTTCGAATTAGGAGCTTTAATTCGAACTACCTAGTCCGTGCCGCGGCGCGTGTAGCCACAGGCAGGTAGTTCGAACTACGGGCATTTAAAAATGGCGCCCGCCCGAGAACATGCAAATGAAGCCCGGGATATTTAAATCCGGGCTTCATTTGCAAGTTCGAATGCCTACATTAGCCACCCTAGTTCAAACTAGGGTGGCAGTGTAGACATACCCTAACAGATTTATTTGGGCATAAGTTTTTGTGGGCAAAAACCCAGTTTGTCAGGGATTTTGCCCATGAAGTTTTGTGTCCAAATAAATCTGTCCGTCTGTAAGGTGCCACAAGACTCCTCATTGTTTCTGTGGATACAAACTAACGTGGCTACCGCTCAGATACAGTGAATATAGTACACTGCAAAAGCCTATGAAAACCTTCAGTGTTGGCTTCCTGGCTACTACTAATTAGCCTCAAACAGCTTTGCCCTCCTATAGGAAGTTTTTTTCTCCCCTCAGCATGCTCTTTTGTAGCAGACCCTTTAAATTTGTCAGAACCAAGTAGCTGGAGTCCTAAAGCAATCATTTTGCACTTAGCTATTGCTTTTTACATTTTTCTCTCTTCCAGCAGGTAAACACCTGTTTTCTCTCATAAGTGTTTTTCTCCATCCCCTGTCACCCACTGCCAGCTTCTAGCAAACACTGGTTAGGGACACCATCCCTGTCCATCCAGGCTAATAACCATTAACAGACCTTTCCTCCATGAAATTATCTAGTTATTTTTTTGGGTGGGGGACTCTCTTGTAGAGTTGACCTTCACAACATCTTCAGAAATAGAGGAATATTCATCTCTCCCTGCCCCACCCCAGTGGGCTTGTTCAATAATCAGGGTTTAGGCTGAGTATATCCCAGCAGATTTTTTGCACCCTTCCTTACCCTGTGTATCTCCTGCCCTTCCCCCTGTACAGCAACCCTCTCTGTACAGATGTTCCTGGATGAGAGAGCCCTGGGGCAGGAGGGCTAGCAGTTGGGAGCCTGGTGCAACCCTGGGAAGAGAGTGATCGGGGCTGTCTGCCACCTGGCAGCACGGTCCGGACCACAGCAGCTCAGGAGGAGAAGTCTGGCCAGGACGCATCAGGTGGGACGTGGCAGGGCCACAGAAGACTAGGCAGTGGTGGTGGTGGCAGAGTGATTGGGGCTGCCTCATGCATGGCATTGGGACTGGGGTTGTGACCGTGGCAGCCCAGGAGCAGAAGCTGACCGCATCAGCCTGGCAGAATCAGCGCGGCTGGGGCCACATGCCACATAGCAGCAGGGCTGGTGCTGCGGCAGTCTGATCGGGCAACCAGTCTTTCGGCAGAGGGGCTGGAGCTGCCCAACTGGCAGGCAGCAGAGCCGGGGCTGGGGCTGACCTGCAGACAGCTCAGCTGCACTGAAGGAGCCGGCAGTGGAGAGGGGCAGCAGGCTGAGGGACTGGTCTCAGGGGACCTCCCATTGTTCAGCAAATTCCCTCATCCAGGATCGGTCAGGTCCCAAGGGTGCTGGACAAGAGAGGTCCAACCTATAATTCTGTTTTAAATAAATCAAATTTTGCCACATTATAAAACTTAATATGCTGAATAATCGTAATGTGGTGGTTCCAAGTTTCTATCTTTTTGACATCCTCAATCAGTTCCTTTCAATAAGTAGTAGATATAGGATATTATGCTTTCTCTTTGGAGTCTGTACTTTTTGGATGATGAAGTTGGCTTCTGCACAATAAAGAACTCTCTTAATGAATGTTTGGTTGCGTTTGTTAATCAACATCTATCTGGAAGTTAAACTTATGCATCAAAATTATATTTGGCAGCCTGAGGGTTTGTCCAGGAATGATTGTGTCAGTTGTCATCCACTTTTGGTAGCAGATACTCACTGTCATTTAATTGTTTAAGAATTGTTTCCCATGACTTATTTTGAAGATGGCCAGTTATTATTAAAGTTTCATTCACTAGATACAGACTCTTGTAGAAATAAAGCCCTGGCTAGAATAATTTAGTTGGGGTTGATCCTGCTTCAAGCTGGGGGTTAGACTAAATGACCTCTTGAGATCTCTTTCAACTCTAATCTTCTATGATTCCTAGTAAACACAAGAGATCTTTAAAATAATCCTGGCTTTATCCACAAGCAACGTCTAAGACTACAAAAATTAAAACTCTCAGGTACTTTTGAATGATCTGTTCTTACTTTAATTAGCTAGCTATTTGCTGTTCTGGTGTTTTGCATTGTGATGGGGTGTTCACCCCACACTACCTGGATAGGGTTAATGAGTCTCAGAAGGGCCACTTAACCTGTTAGGTAACATCTAAGGGAGAATTATTCATCAAGGCCACACTTTTATAAACAATTCCTAACTAACAATCCAGTTAAAGATATTAAAGTTGCTACAATGACCAAGATTGTAAAACAAGAAATTCTTTTGAATGCTTGAATTCCCGGCCCCCATTTTTAATGTCCTTTAGTGACATCCTGTAGACCTCTAAAATATGAATGTGTTCTTTATGTGGTTATGGCTTAAGATTTGTTCTTCTATTTTTTATGCACAAACACTTCTCCATCTTTTATGTAAATACTTGGTTTATCTTACATATTTTTGTGTGTGTTTGTTTTCTACTAAAGATACCACCTAAGAAAGAAAGGTATAGTACAGAGTCATCTGAGGAAATATGTATATGACACCTATCTTTTGAAGATTTCCCAATATAATTTATTTAAAAGGCAAGTGGGCACTAGGCTACAGGATAATGGGTGTTGAAAAGGTTAGCAATCCTTGACTCTAGCTGGAGATTCTCTCATCGGGAGTTCTCTGTCTAACTTTGTTTTCCTTCTTTCCTCCCCTGTTGTATTGCTCTTTTTCCCTCGCAGCTGCTAAAGCATAGATGCAGAGAGGCTTCCAGATCAGAAAAGGAGTGGTGGGAAAATGATCAGAGACAATGTGAAAGAATAAGAATACAGCTGGAGGAAGCATTATTTCATAGATCAAGTTTAAAATTAGTTGTGTGTGGCCGGATTAGAAAGGATTTGCAAATAAGAGATTATTGAATTAAAACATTAGTTTCAAGTAGAGCAGCCAAAGTGAAAACACCATGATAAAGGATCTTTTTATTATCATTCAGAAGAATTGCTTGTGTTACAGTCTTGGTCACTGTGGCAATTTTAAGTATACTTTTGGGGAAATGATTCCTCACTTATGTCAAGGAGGTTTGAGATTTGGGGGTATAGGTAGTGGCATTAAATTTAGATCAGAAAAACACTAAGCTAAACCCTTTTTGAATATTATTCACATTCTTAGAATTTAGCTTATTAAAGGAAGACCCACACATTAGGTGTTTTGGGGAATTATAATAGCATGCAAAATTACCAAGGGATTAATAGATTTAATACATAACAGAACACATCACAAAGAACATCAGTCAAAAGAGTGTGATAATATTCCATACAATTGAGAAACAGAGTCACAGACAGGATTATGAAAGGTGTGAGATTTACAGGAAAATGCATTCTTTTAATCCAATAAATGGCTCAGAGTTAAAGTGATAATTGAGTGTTGAGGTGAATACAAAGGGCTAGATTCATCCCTTGTGTGACTCCATTGAAGTCAGTGGAGTTGCAGTAGGGATGAATTTGGCTCCAAATGTTTTGGAAATGATAAAACATTCTGAAAGAAAGATGTATAGCAAGTGCAATTGCAAAAAACCAATTCACAGAAAAAAATTCCCTTTTAGTCTACTACTCACTCTTTCACATGCTCCTGTCATGGTTCTCTTATATTCAATGTTGGTGGCAAAAAGGTACATCTCATAACTTAAGAAATATAATTTCCTATGCAAGGTCAGAAGAGAATTGTTAAAGCAACATGATAGCTAGCTTTGTAAGTTATATGACTGATAGTAGTTATTTAAATAATTCATAAATAACTCAATTTTCATCATGACTGTTCTATTTATCTGACCACTTTGAAGGTGAATTTTACAAGGCGTGTATTATTTGTTGAGGAACTATCAAGCACAATAACCTGTTGTGATAAAATATGCAGTTGTGTTCACACCCTGAACGCTATTGTAGTAATCTTTGTACAAAGTATGAAGTTAGAAGAGTCCAAGGTGTGGAGGTCTTAACCAAATTGAAGTTAGAAAACAAAGGTGTATTCTGGTTAGTTTGCATTTAAGCAGTAAATGGAGTCATCAGACAGGAAGGGAAACAATGGAAACTCCAAGAGGCGAGGAAAAAGCAGCAGGGAACATTCCCCCCTCCCGCCTGAATTTCAGCTGGAAATATTTCTAAGAGGGGGACTGGTACCCCAAGGCACACCTATTTTTCTGTTTATCATGATATCTGAAGCAGCAAAAGATGCTTAATTAATAAACTTGTTTTCTTGTTTTATCTAATCCACTGCATTTAAATTTAAATTCATTTAAATCTGCAGTTTGAGAAACTCCATTTAGGATGGCAAGTTGTGTGCATATTATTTCTATTAAAGAAATAATAGACTTTATATAGTTTGTATTGTCCAGGAGAGGGCTGGGCAGTATGGGAAATGCCTTTGTGTGGGGGATGTGTTGGGTCGCCCTGCAGTATAACCAAGGCGAGAATATAATCCGAGTGAAGTTGTCAGGCTGCAGTTGTACACAGACATTCAGAGTGCGGCTTGCATGCTGGAAGGCTGGCTTTGAGTGGCTCTGGCAGAAATTCATTCATTCAGGCTCTTGAGGTAACAGGGCAGGAATGACACAGCTGCTCATTAATCTGAATAGAACATAATTTTGGTAACAGAATATAAGAATAAAATTATTTTTAAAAAATTCAGGGTTATTGATCTAAACTCAGTGTCAATGAGCAGATGCAGAAAATATTTTGTCTTGTGGATAAGGAGGGAATAATGTATCCCCGTGCTGCAGACAAAAGAGATGGTTACTCTATAAATGACATACTGTTAGGCAGATGGATCTAAAATTGTGAAAAACACAGGCCTCTATTACCTGAGCAAAAAGGAGAGCCTTTTAGCTTGTAGAGGCAGTAGGTCAATTATCCTCTCCATGGGTCAGGCAATAGAGGACATTATTCATTCAGTAATACACACACAGCCAATAGATCATGCTGGGTAATCTTCCTTCACTCAGGTTTCCATTGCCTCCACCATGTTTTTAGCACCTCCCTGAAAATATCACTTGTAAAAGCTGGAAAGACATTGCACCATCCGAAATGCTTGCTTGTTCTCTGTCATTTTAAAAGATAGCACTTCTTAGTGCTGGTGCAGCTGGAAAGGCCATCATGATTGTCCATTCTGTGATACCTTATTTCTCAGGCAGTCTCACTGACGAGTGGGACTGCCTGTGGTTTAAAATGCCTTTACTCTACTTGATTAGGATCTTAGGCTGTGCTACAGTGGTGGTTTAGCATACTCATTTTTCTTATGGGGAATCTTCCCCCAGGTGTATACTACAGCTGAATCCAAAAATAAATCCAGCAGAAAAGCAGGGCAATAGCATTGGAAGAAGTGATGTTTGTGGTGAAATAGTTACAAAATGACAAAGTGCCTGGTCTTGACAATATTTCATCAGAATTGCTAAAGAGCTGAGGCCCAGCTTTTGTTCATTGTCTTCATAGTATTGCCCTCACTTGGAAAAGGAGCTGCATCATTTTTCCTTGGTTGGCAGCAGGAGGGAAGAGAGCAAGTGATCAGCTTGATCAAAAAAGGGCAGAGGTTGGTGTTGAAGTCCTTGTGCTTCGGCTTTGTGCTCTCCTCTCCCATCCTGGGGTGCTGAGGTGGAGGTGGGCTCAGGCTTCAGTTATCCCTCCAGGGGTTTTATATAGTAATTTGTGTTCCTAGAAGGGGTTGTGAAAGAATGGTGCAAAAAATCTTGAGAACACCTGAAATAGGACTGAAGCAGCTCTAGTCCCCTAGGGAAAGCATTTCTGATCATGCTATTGAGCTGACTGAAATATGGTTTCAGTCCAAAAATGAAAGACAACCATAGGGGTTCTTGCACAGGTACAGGATAAATCTGTAATCCATGCTATCTCTGCTCTGCATGGATTATTATTGAAAAATGACTAAAGCAACACAAGGAGCATATCCTCCTTATAGACTTCACAGTTGTTTTTTGACTTAGTGAATCAATCAACACTATGGATACTGCTTTATCTGTATAGGGTGCCAGAGGATGTAGTGTGTCTAGTGGAGTACACTGAGCAGTGTGAATGGGTAATGATTGCATTACAGATTTGTTTTCAGTAGAATCAGGAGTACCCCAAGGATGCATTCTCTCACTTACATTAGTTGAAGTTCTCTCTGATGACAGATGTTTGAAGCCATAGTAGGAGGTGTGAAATTTCAAGATGGAGACCCTATAAAGATCTATCTTTAGAAGATGGTGAGGATGCAGATTATATTATCTTACTTCGAGAGACTAATGACCAACTACAGCTAATGGTGGAAGAGCTGCTGAATCTATGAGACTTCAGGTCAATGGTAATAAAAATAAAGCTATATATGCCTCCCATAGAATGGAAATGAATAAGCAACACTTGCTTCATGTAGTTGGTAATGGCACTGAATGTATCATTTCAGCTGCTTGGATAGTTGTTTGATAGGAGGTTCCATGTCTGAATACAACGTTCATCATATTGGTCTTGCATCAGTGGCATTTTAGCATCTTCAGAACCCTCCATTTGGTTGGTGGGTTATCTGTGATAAGTATGATATGAGTGGTACATGTGACAGCGCTGATGTTATATGGATCAGAAAATTGACCATTAAAAACAACTGAGAAAAGGAAATTGAACAGTTTGCACAGTTAAAAATTAAGGTGTATTCTTAACAACAGTTTGTGTTTAACTTGTCGCAAATGAGGAGCTACTTAGATGATCCTGACAAGTTGCGGTCTCGCACCTGTTGAGAACCAGACAACTGCAATCATGATGTCACGTCAAATATGCTGAAGGGGGTAAAGGCTAACAGGGCAGAGATTAAAGAATGTAAAGCATTAGGATGACCACAAATAAGATGGAAGATGCAATTTTAATCTTAAATCCTCCCTACTGATGCTTACTGAGGGAAAAAGGCTTGCAAAGGACCATTCAAGATAGAAGAACATTCTCTGAAACACATCACCTACATCATGAGAACATGAATGTGCTAATGCTTATTGTAGCTATTTTGGCATATCTATAGATATCAGGGTGAAATCCTGGTCCTATTGCCTCTGTGGAGGACAGATTTCACCCCAGATATTTCAATTTTGCGTATGCAAAATGTGATTGAAGACTCAACATGGCAATTGATAATTTATCCATCACCCTAAACTTCACTTCTAATGCAATAATCTTTTGTAACCACAAGGGATTGTAAAATGTGGAGGTTGTGTGGTAACTCTCACTGCAGAATAAGAAAAGGATTGGGGATAGTGACTTAAGTGTCACAGTATTGTTTTTGTTGTCTGACTTTCTAACTAAAACTTTTTAGCCCTCGTTTGTGGTCATAATGTTAAAGACCATTCTCTGGTAAAATTGATAAACCTACGGGGATTTACAGTCATTTTCATGGGTATCTGTCAGGGCTGTTCTCCACTCTGGAACTCCGAATGCAGAAGGTGAGGGCCTGCAAAGGACCTTAAATACCTTGCCTTTATAGGTTCAGCTTACAAAAAGCAAAAAACTCCCCAGAAATCCAGATGCACTGGCTCTGGAAGATAGGCTGCCCCCACCAAGTGATTTTAAAGAACCCTGAAAAACCAGGAAGGAACACTTGAATTCCTTCCCCAGAGGCACCCCATGCTCTTCTGCCACAAGATAGCTTGAAAAAAGAAGCAAAAAACACAGAAAACAAACTATATCTCTGATAGCTGACCTCTCAGGCTAGGCAGACACACACACAGACCCCCCTGCTACCTTCTAGGACACAAGACTAAAATCATCACCTTAAAAACGTGATTTTATGAACAAAACAAAAAGATATACTTGATAAAGCATACTTGATTGCTAGGTGTTACAAAGCAACTAAGAAAGTAACAGATCAAATCACAAAGAACCATAGCTCTTCGGGCTGTAGCTTGAATATGGTGACTGGGGGGAGGGAAGGCACAGATTCACGCAGGGTATGTCTACACTACAAAATTAATTCGAAATAACAGCAGTTATTAACAGCTGTTAATTATTAAATAACAGCAGTTGTCTACACAGGCAAACCGCTATTTCAAAATAAATTCGAAATAGTGAAGCCGTTATTTTGAATTTGGTAAACCTCATTCTACGAGGAGTAACACCAAATTTGAAATAGCTATTTCGAATTAAGTGCTGTGTAGACACTTAATTCGAAATAGGGGGCCTCCAGCCCCTCCCAGGGAGCCCTGGTGGCCACTCTGGGCACAACCAGGAAAACTTACTCTCCTCTCCCCCAGTCCCGGAGTCATTAAAGGGGTACACCCTGGCCACAGTGCCTGTGCCAGCTTCAAGCCTGCCAGCCCAGAGCCAGCAGTGGCCACCGGGGCCCCTGACCCAGAGGCCCCAAAACATGAGCCAGCAAGCCACTGACAGCCAGCCCTCCACCACTCCCCAGGAGCAGTCTGCCAGCTCCCAGGAGCCTGACAGGGGCTGGAGAAGGCGGACGCCTTCCTGGTCCAGGGTGGAGATCATGGAGGTTATTCAGGTTTGGGGAGGATGCCCCCAACGTCCATGATCTCCGCACTAGACGGAGGAATGTGGCCATCTATGGCAGGAAAGCTGCCAGCCTGGCCACCAAAGGCCACATGCGAACCCAGGAGCAGGTGAGCATGAAAGTCAAGTTGGTCCGGCAAGACCCCCAACCCTGAGCCCTGAGCTTCCCCTCCCCCTTCTTCCCCTTGCTTCCCCCTTCCAGCTTCCTCCTCCCAGGTTTCCCCCTCCCCTCTCCCACCCTCTCTCTTCCCCTCTCCCACCTCCTTTTCCCAGTCTCCCCAGAGGTTCATCCCCCCCCCCCCAGTTTTGTTCAATAAACCCAGTTTCTATTTTTGAACATACGTGTCTTTTACCTGACATCAGGAAGGGGGGCTAGGGAGGGGTAAGTGGAAGGATGTGAGGGAGGAATGGGGCACGAGCCCCCGTTGGGGAGAACTGGGGAGGCTCTGAGGGCTCCTCGGGGTGGACGCTCTCCCTCAGGGCCTCCTGGATCCTGACAGCCCCCTGATGGACCCCCTGGATGGCAGCCTGCAGCAAGTGCAGCCGGGCTGATAGCAACGACCCCACGAGACACACTGTGCCCAGGAGCAGCTCTGGCTCCATGTGGCCGAGTGCTGTGGTGTCCCAAGTTCAGGCACTCAGGGCACTCCAAGACAGGACTGCTTTGCTGTCCCTCATCGAGTTAGACAAGCAAGCGGGGAACCCTGAGAACTGTCTGTCTGGGGTGGGGGTAGGGTCCAATTAAGCACCGAGCTCAGTTAGCCTCAGGCAGCAGCCCCACACACTAAGTCCTAACCTGATGCCCTGCCGGCAGTGGTTCCGGCCAGCCTTAACTTCGGTTTAGGGTCCACTCAGTGTGGACATGCTATTTTGAAATAGCAAAACATTATTTCAAAATAGTTTGTGTATAGATGTGTTATTTCAAATTAGCTTAATTCGAATTAACTATTTCGAATTAAGTTAATTCGAAATAGCACTGTAGTGTAGACATACCCACAGAGAAGTTTAACCAAACAACCAAAACAAAACAAAAATATCCTGATTGTGACTAAACACACATTGTCCCTTATTTACTCACAATCCCTTCATGGTTCAGTCCACTTCTATGTCCCAAATTCCTTGGAGGCATGATAGTCCTGCCTGGGTTTAAATCATTCTCTTTCTTCCAACTCCTGGCTTAAACTTATACACAAAGAGAGCAGGCAATTGTATATCTATATACAATTCATATTTCAGCACTGTATCCCATTGGTTCTTCTAGCCTCCTGCCAACACCCTTGGCTACCTGAGTTTAACCCTTTAGTCACTGAGTGTTGGCCAGCACTCCTCCTATCCATCACAGTATCTATTAGTCTGAATTCTTGTGAATAATCACAAATCATAGAGAACAAAATGTAACACGTACATTCACAATTATTTATGTGAATCAGTTTCCACTGTTCACCATCTCTACTTTTTCCATGCTTTTCCATTAGTAAGTATATCCATGGTATTATGGGCTTAATGATTGACTTTTAGAGTCTATAAAATGCAAACATTGAAGTGAACTAAAATGTTCTTCTCAATAAAACTGTTTCAGATCATAATGTATTAACAGACTGGATAGACTGACTTAAAATGAATTTTCAAGTAAAAGTAAAAATCCCATTTTGCTTACTTGTTTCAGAATTCTGTGTTGCTGAGAAAATTAACATCACAGTTACCTAAATCACAGTAAAGAGAGACAGTTCTCTGACTAGTATAGATATTTGGGGCATTGAATGTTTCCCTAAAAGAAATGGAGAGCCCTATTATCAGGTTTCAAATTACCTTCAAATTTGTATTTATAATTTAAGGCTTTCATGTATACCATTGGTGATATTCACTCTTTTCTTAAAGCTAAATTGACCATGTGTAAGTTAATATAAATGAAATGGAATGGGGTAAACAAAAGACAAAAATTCATCACCCTAATTAATGGATAGTCATGGTTCTCCAGTTTAGCTCCTTGTGACCACTATTATAATAATTCCTTTTCTGGTAGTGCACTCAATGCAACAGTAAAAACACAAGAGAAAGTATAACCCTGAATTGGTGGCTGTTTTGCCCCTCCACTTTTGAGGGGGCAATGTGAAAATTTAGAGGCACAGAGAGGCTCCTGTGACCACTAGTTTGTTTGTTGTTGCAGAATTTGAATTGTATGGCTACTTACATCACTAATTTTGTGCTCCAAAGGTCAATTTTCTGACGTTTGATTTAGCGGGTCTAGTAAAGACCTGCTAAATCAAATGTTGAGGGCACCCCTGTTGGTGTTGGTGCTCCTCAATTTATGAGGAGTAAGGAAAGCCAATTGGAGCAAATGCTCCTGTCGACTTCCTGCTGTGAAGATGGTGCCAAGCTTGGCTTAAAGTATGTCGACTCCAGCTTCCAAGCCTAGTATTTTGCCATAGTATAGTATATTGCACGTTGCCCCTTCCTTTCTTTGAGAAATAGATTAGTAGGATAGTGGTGGTGATAAATGGCCCCAATCAGTCTCAGAACTCCTTTGTGCTATGTGTTATACAAATTAAAAGGAAGACACAGCTGCTGCCTTACTCTATGGAATGACCATAAAACTCAGCTTTATTTCTCCAAGTTAATCAGAAGACTGTTTACTTTCTGTGTGTCATCACTGGACAGATTTCAATATAAGAATATTTTACTAGTTTCACAAGTGATGCAGTCTTCTAGCAGTCTAGTGGCAATCATGCTAAGGGATGATCTTCTGATAGATGCCCTCTTGGCCAATACCAAGGACTGAACCAGGTCTCTACACCTAAAAGCATGTTTATACAGCTTGAGCTTGCTAACAGACTTTCTAGTTTGGAATTTGACAGATTCATCATTTGTGCATCATATTTAGAAGGGAGCATGTGATTCACTGTGGGACATTAATCTGTATGCGCAAGTTCATTAGAATGGCCAGTAGCAGAAGTAGCAATGAGTTTGCTGCAACTTAGTGAAGTAAATGGGATTCTTTTAGTTGACTGGACATTAAATCAGGTCCATTAAAACCTCCCTAGGGAACTTGCATTTTCTTCTTACCTGTGTCAATACAGATTCTTTTAGAGCATTGGTTTGATATTATCTGGCCTACACTTAATAGAGCATGACAGAATTTCTCCACTGAGCCAGGTTATTCACAAAGCAAGTTTTTTCCTCAGAAACAAAGCATTCTTGAGTAGCTCTAAGACATCCATGTTACAATATTGATACTCACATTTATTTTCACTTGCATCTATTCAAATGTGCTTCAGATAACTGCAAGTGAAAATAAATGAGTGTCAATATTTTAGCATGGATGTCTCAGAGCTGTTTTGGATGTGATCAAGAATTTTGATTTCTATGTATCTTGTAAAAATGTTATCTAGCTTATTTTTATTTGTAATATCAAACTAGCTGTTGTGTGGGGAGAAAATATCTCAGTCTCCCTAGATATGATTTGTATGCTCCCACATAGCCCTGCATGGATTAATCATCTTTAAGCCGGCAAGCTAATCGAGTCTTAATCACAAATACACCTCTTTCATAGTAGGTGAAATTCAGACAGAAGATGGCAGCTCTTCCTTGCAGACATCTGAGGCTGGGGATTATTTCCAGAAACTCATCAGACTTTCTGGCTGTGTTTCTTGTTTACAAAATGCTGTGTACATTGACATTTAGAAATTCCTGTGTACTTGAAATTAGACTATCATACATCATAAAATAAAAAATTAAAGGCAATTATTTCCCCACCAAATCCATGGTTGGATCAAAATAGTTATACTAGCTATTGAACTGTATATCTTCAAAAAAATCTGTTAAAAATTACCTTATGGAATTTCTCATTGCCTTGCTAACTGTACTTTAGTAATGATGATGGACTTTTTTGACTTTCTAGCAGCAATCCTGATTGAAATACAATTTAGTCACTTTACCCTTACATTTTTATGTTCTGTAACAAAGTACAGGGTGATCTAATATGCTTTGAAGGTGAACTCTAATATATGGATTAGATTTCTTTAGGGAAATGCTTTCTAAAATCCTGTTTAACAATGTTAAAACATTAAATAACTAACAATCAAGTATTTGAGAAAAATAAGAAAGTGAAAATGACTTTGAAACCAGAAGTACTGCTTGTAGAAGACAGATGAAATCTTTGAAGATAATCTGAAGGAAAATATGATTAACACTGATGAAGTAGAATAGTGCCAAGTATGTGTCATTTCTGAGCCAAATGCATTATATAAGGTGGAAATTGAACTTTCAAGACTCATGTTAACATTTTACTCTTCTGCTTTACCAAGGCAAGTACTAAGGGAAAAGGTGAAACAGCAAAAACTGCTAAATGATAAGTCTGTCATAAGTTAAATATGGTCATCTGTCAGCACTCAGCTGAAATGACATCATTCTGGTAACATAATTACTGTGTTGAGTAATGACTCCTATTTCTAAAAGCTTGTACATGTTAAAGAAGTATAACTTTTCACAGGTCAAAAACACTAGCTTACATAGTCTTCACAATATATCCTCTAACTGCCTTTAGTTTGTGGCTTATATTGAGATCTGCATTTAAGTTGATTTGTAGAGATATTTTCTGCATTCACATAATGCAAATCCTTTTCATTATGCCCTGCTAAGGGAAAAAATGTTTCACAATAGAAGTGTCCTTGATCTTACTTCAAAATGATAAATCTGTATTCATTTCATTCTCATTTTATTGCAGCAGTAACACAATTCCATTCAGTCCATCTGGTGTAACCTCTTCACAGACTCTATACAGTGATTTCTTGTTAAAGGGTACTATGCTTTGGGTCTAAACTGCATCATCAAAACACAACATAAAATAATAGTCTAGTTATTTTTATTCTTTGGTTGTGAACTCTTCAAGGTAGGGACCACATCTTCATATGTATTGTCTCAGTATGTAGCACAATGGGGACCCATGCAAGCTGCAGTCTCTAGGTGCTCATAATCTTATGATTATTTAACCATAGAACTAATAATATGAACCAGATTCTGCTGTCAGTCACTCTGGTGGAAATTTGCACCAAAATAATAAAACAGATCGTGGCTCATATGCTTATAAGATGGGTAATATAAAGTGTCCAGAAAAGATTTGATCTCAGCTCCTGCAATTGGTGGGGAGGAGTTTTTTCAAGGGCCCAAGCTGAATTAAGAACTGAACTCTCCCTGAGTTTGTGCCTTTGGAAAACTTCCATCTAACTTCATTGGCAAGTGTTGAGTTTTATTAGATGACAAATTATAATTGTTACCACCCACCTAAACTGCAACTTAAAAATAATTAAGTCATTGATATAATAAGAATGGTACTGTTAATCATGTGCCCATTAATATGTGAATGATAGGATCAATCGTTGGAAAAATCCACATATGAGACATTGAACCTACATGAATTTGATCTCTTAATGGTTTCTTCATGTTTCATTCACACATTTTTCTATGAGGGACGAGCAATGAGGATGATGCAACCTACAAATGTTCTGACATCCATGGGCAAATCTTACAGAACTTGGGCAGGTCCACCCTTACTATGCCCTGGGCACTCCTTTGCATCATGGCTGTGCCACACTTTTAGGGGCTGTGATAGCATTGCCCCTGCATTGGCTGATGTGTCTCACAAGGGGATCCAGTATGCGGTGTTTTACACAGAAAATTGTACACAGCTTGGCTGGAAGATGATGCTATGAAGAGCTGGTTGAAAGGATAGTCAGGCCCAAAATTATTAGGAGTCTTCCACATAAATCGTGGAATAGTTGCCTATGGTACATAATTCCCAAGAACAACTCCAGATCTTATTGAAATCAATGCCTGCAGAAATTATTTAAAAAAATCAATTGGTGTTTTTCCTGAGCAAGGATTGCATCAAGGATACTCATCTAGTTCTTCTGGGATGTTTCTATTGGTGGCTTCAGGAAAATTGTTATATTCATTTGATCTATTTTAAAGCTGCTGGATGATACTAACTTATTTCTATGTTTGTTCTGGGTGTCTGCTAATGTAAATCTATTATAAGAGGCACTCAGCTGTTGAATGGGTGCTCTTTCAAAATTAAATCTAAAGATTTTTTAAAATGATATATAGTTAGAGAGTTTAAATTTTCACATCTGTTGTGGCCAGGGCATTACATGAACTCACCAGATTGCTCAGGCATTCTGTCACATGTGTCTTATCTATTTTAGGGTTTTATACTGCTGCCTATTAGAATCAATCACAATAGAGAAGTCTAATAGTTTTCTTGGAGTATCTGGCTATACTCCTTTATGTTGTCTGAACTTTTCTCAGGTTACAATCGTTTGTGGTGTGGAGTTAGAGTGTTCTTGAGAATAAAAGGGATGCTCCAATTGTGAAGGTAATTTATGGAGAAGGCCTTGCAACATTTTCTAAAGGAGAGGGAGACTTTGGATTTGCCTGATTTTCTTTGAAAAAAATTGTTCTGTACTCAAATTTGCTCAACAAATAATTCTTTGTCCCCAGTTTTCACATGATTTCTCCTGGGCTTTGCTATCAGGGAGGTTAAAAATTCAATCTGGGGCTTGAAAATTAGGATTAAAACTTGAAATGGCAGTGGAAAATGACTAGGAACCTATGGAGGGACTTGAATACAGGGCTCATGTATTTTGTACAGTCTGAATAATAGAGAAGTCAGGCAACCACATTCTGTACCCACTGGAGCCTGAGTATTGGCTTACAATTCATCCTCATTCATAGCAAAATGTAGAAAGGAAGAACAGATATATATTTTCATAGTTCAGGGTAGCTGAACCTGTATGTCTTATCTGTGATCCAGCAAGGGCATTTATTCCAAGCTCCTCGCTCCTCGGCTATCACTTGTTTTGGACAGAGACGAGCAACAGTTTCCTTCATGACTTCGGTCTTTCCATGATGCACAATTCCCCAGCAAGACAAACTCCCAAAGCAGCTTGCTTTGCCTTTTCCTGAGAGTCTACAACCAACATAATTGCCGAAAGTTAAAAGTTACCATATAGCCCTTGCTAAGCAAGCATATTTATTCTTAAGGTGAAAGCATAACAGACATGATTTATAGTTTTACTAGAGGTCCCAAGGGCTCTGGTTAGGATTCAGTCCATCAAACCCCATTAAGGTTTTTTCCTGTAGTTATAAGTTCATAATAGCTATTACCTCACAACAAGCTGCCCCATGAATCTGATAGCCATTCCTTTATGTCTTTGATCTTGGGACTATGGGAAAAGGTAAATAGAAAGACAAAGTCTCTGTAATGGGGTGGAATCACAGAAGACCTCTTGGGGCTCTTTCCCAATGTGCTGATGAAGCCATTATCACTTGCCTTTTTGCTCTCTGGGGCTTCTCTCCACTCTGCTGGGCTAGATAGATCTCCTGGTTTCCCCTAGCCAAGCCACAGAGTTGAGATCGCCAACCCCCCTCTCCCACCTCGAAGAGCAATGCAGACACTGAGCCACTTCAGCTCTGAGGAGAATGCAGTTTCGGGCACAGCATTCAGGAAACCAGCCACCTAATGGGATCAAATCCTCAAATAAGTCCGTCTTTCACTGTATGAGAGTTTCACATGTTGAAAGCTCATTCAGGTAAGCCCCCTTTAACAATGAAAGGAAGATGCACATGCTGATTGCTCCCCCAGGTAACAATTATCTACACTGGGCTTGATAGTAAATAAAAGCAATTTAATTAAGTACAAACAGTAGGATTTAAGTGGCTCCAAGTGAAAATGGACAGAGCAAAGTAAATTACTAATTTTAAATAAAACACAGAGTTAGTACCAACACCTAAAACTGTTCTTATTGTGGGCTAACCTTCAAGCCAGCCAGGGAAGATCTTTTTCTCCCGGAGGTCTCTAGCTATTCCCTTAGGTGTCTCATGCCAGCCAAAGACAAAGGGACAGATAGCTTCCCATTGTTTTATAGATTCCACTTTGGACAGGAATTTGCTCTCTCTCCCCTTCCATGGAAAATGACCAGACCCTACCAGTTGGGGTAGTCACATGTCTTCCCAAAATCAATCACTGCTTAGACTTAAAGGACAAAGAAGGCTGTTCTCAAATCACTAATTTGTGACACAGTCAGTAAGGTGCCTGAGCATTGGAAAAACCCTTAATGGCTTTCATCTGCACATTTAAAACCATAAACTATTCCTAGGGTTACCAGGTGTCCGGTATTGGCTCGGACAGGCCGTTATTTGCGGCCTCTGGTAAAAAAAACAGAAAATACCGGACATGTAACAACTTTGGTCTCTCGGGGTTTTTTTCCTCAATAACTTTGTTCCTTTTTTTTTTTTTTTGGCTCAACCAAATTTTTTCCTGCCATGTTCGGTTTATTTTGGTGAAAGTATCTGGCAACCTTAACTATTCCATACCCCCTATTTCTAACTTTACATACAAGAATGATACATATAACAAAATAAGATGTACAGATCCAGCAGATTGTGACATTAAAATTGATAAGTTGCATGAGATATTTTGTCCAAAGCATCTTCAAGTTATGCATATTTATATACATTAGACCATTTTATACAGCATTGGGCGGGGGATCTGCCACAGTCACCTTCTCAAGTCATAACTCAAAAGGCAGAGTTCCTGCATAACCAGAGAGTACATTTGTATATACGGCCCCTTAGAGGTTTCCTGGGAAATTCACTGTGATGGGGATCTCAGGAGAGCAAGATGAGATTACTCAGTTAGAGCCAATCTGCAAAGCATGGGGGAATCATTCACCAAAGCTGGTGTCTATTCCATTATTAAGATATACCAAACCAGCACAAAACAGCCTCTGTGATGCTGTACTGGTTACCCTGAAGCCAACAAAACAGTTTCAGTTCTCTTAAACTCCTTAAAGTAACTTGGCATTAGGCCACAACCCAGACACCCAAGTCAAATATGATAAGAATCACTAAAGATTTTGTTCATTGCATAAGAAAGTTGTGCATATCCTAAAGGATTGAACACATCACACACACCCCAGGTTAAGGAATATTTCATATTTTACCCCAAATATATTCTTATAACTAATTATTATTAATTAAACTAATATTTATTTTAAAAAGGAAAGTGAGATTGATTAAAAGTTCAGTACCATAGCATTTATGAATACAGTTCTGAGATCAGTTTTCGTAGTAGAGTAGATGAGATTTGTAGTTGCAAATGATTCTTATAGTATCAGTCCAGAGCTATCAATGTCCACTTTAGGGATGTGTCTAGACTACACCTCTCTGTCGACAGGGGAGATGTAGATTAAGCACATCGAAATTGTACATGAAGCCGGGATTTAAATATCCCGTGCTTCTTTTGCATAAACATGGCTGCCACTTTTTTTCGAAACGGGGCTTTTTCGAAAAAAACCCGGCAGTCTAGACGTGGATCTTTCAAAAAATAAACCCTTTGTCGAAAGAGCCTGTAAACCTCATTTTATGAGGGATAAGGGATCTTTCGACAAAGGGTTTATTTTTTGAAAGATCCACGTCTAGACTGCCTTTTTTTTCGAAAAAACTCCATTTCGGAAAAAAAGCGGCAGCCATGTTTATGCAAATGAAGCACAGGATATTTAAATCCCAGCTTCATTTGCATTTTCAAGGTGCCTAATCTACATCTCTCTGCTGACAGAGAAGTGTAGTATAGACACACCCAAGGGGTAGCAGAGTATCCTTAGGATCTCAATTTTGTGATTTGAAGCTTTCCCCATTAAGCATCCAAGCAGATATGAGATAAAAAGGGATCAGATCCAAGATATCTTTATACCCATCCAGGTTTCTCTTGACAACTTGAAGTCATTAAGTGAAAAATAGGCAATCCTGGAGATTTATTTTCCAACATTATTGGCACTTGGCTTCATGGATTAACATAAGGGAATTGCCCCTTTACTATCATTAATTATCATATAAGCTTCAAAAGAATTCAATACAGTATCATTACTATATTTGCTGTTCATTTGCATGTTAAAATCGCCTTTTGATCTCTGAAATGACAGAATATAACATATACAGGAATCATTTGATTGCATTGTTAGACCTCTAGTAGGATATGTGTAAATTCACAAAACACAAACATTGTCTACAAAATGTCAAAAAGGGCTGAATTTAGGTGGTTTCCTGTTACAGAATGCTTAACCTTTTCCAGGTCATGGGCCACACACCCCTAACTTTTTGTCCCATAAGTTGGTACTTTGTATCAAATAGTCCTCTGAGGCTCATAATGCTTCTCAGGGTTTACACTGGTCACATATCTCCCCTATCATAGAAATTACATACAATTCCACAATAATTGTAAACTTTGCAGTGGACTCCAAAGCTACTTCAATTTAATCCAGTAGTATCTCCCAAATATATTGCAGGAAAGTGTCATGTCTGTCTCACACATCACCAATCTGAAGCTCTGGAGATGTAGTATAGTGCTGTCTAGTCTTGCTATGTAATGTAATCTGATAGTAGCACTTTGGTTATGTGTCAAAGGCTGCACAGAGACCCGGCAGTATGAACATGGAGATTTTGCCTATGTCTATGAACCCACTGGAGAGAGTACAGTGAAGGGCAACAAAAATGATTAGGGAGCTGGAGCACATGACTTATGACGAGAAGCTGAGGGATTTGGGCTTATTTAGTCGACAGAAGAGGAAAGCGAGGGGAGATTTGATAGCAGCCTTCATCTACCAGAAGCAAGGTTCCAAAGAGGATGGACAGAGGCTGTTCTTAGTTGTCACAGATGGCAAAATGAGGAGCAATAGTCTCAAGTTGCAGTGAGGGAGGTCTAGGTTGGATATTAGGAAAAATTATTTCTCTAGGAGGGTGGTGAAGCACTGGAATGGGTTACCTAGGGAGGTGGTGGACAAGGGCACCATTTCAGATTTTGGTGTGTGTGTGTGTGTGTGCGGGGAGGGGAAGGGGCAATCTGCATGCAGTGATGGAGGAGGGAGAAGAGAATGAGAGCATGGGGGGGGGGGACTGAAGACAGAGGCTTCAGCAGAGTTACTGAGCATGGTCTGTACAAGCCAAGCACCAAATGGAGGGAGCACGGTGGGGGAACCAACCCCATGTGCTCTCCCCCCCCACGCCCCACACACATTATCTCTATCCATGGGCTACTAAGGAGGGTGGTAATTTTAACATCTATCCTTTGTATGGTGCACTTTTTTTCTCCGTCTTAGAAAGTATGTATTAGAACTGTGCTATAGTCTATGGAAATTAGAGCCATTATTTGAGGCAATAATTACTTCTCCCAATTGAGATTACTGAGCTGGACCCTAACAGCTTCTGACAGATCAATCTGATAATAATGTTTTTTGTTTCATTACAATACGAAAGTTGTCTTCTCGCTTTCTTCCTCCTTTACTCGAGTGTCTTAATAAAGCTTCAGGGTCAGGAGCCTTGAAAGTGCTCTGTAATTCTAGTACTTTTTGTTTTGTCATTGTTGTTACCACCTTTTTAATCAACAAGCCTATAATGAGAAAAAATGCAAAAATCTCTCTGTAGCATAATGGATGTCAAACTATAAAGAATTTCAAGATTCAGGATGAAAGTATGCACAGAATTGAAGAACAATCACAAACAATGAAGACTGATATTTACAGGCTTGTGATGCTCATGTTGTTATCAAAAGTTGTAGATTATTTTCTTTTGTATTTTAGTTTGTTCATAAAATCCCATTGATATAATAAATTATGTTTTAACATGTATTTAATTAACTTCTCTAAAAAGCTACAAGTCACATTTTGTTAAAGTTTCTTTCATATTCTTAAATGCAATTATCTAAAAATTATCAATCATTTTTATTAGTTAATACTTGAAATCACATGCATATCCAATATAATTATTAACGCCAATCCATTTACTGGTTCATTTAACTCTGGCTATGCACAATTATGTGTGACATTTTAGAAAGAAGCACCATTTTCATAATGATACAATCATTATTTTCTGAAGATCAACAAAAGATTTATTCATTGAATTCTATTGCTTATCTTTCTACTGTCTAACTTATAAGGATAAGAGATGCCAGATGGTAATGAGAAATATGGCTGTGGCAGTCTATATAATTGCCACTCATAAATTGTTTTTCTTTTTGTACTTTCACTATGCTACAAAGGAAGCACAAAATAAATCTATCTATGGATAGATAATAAAAAGAACCACTTCTTAGAGGTGACAAAGTTGATCTCTTGAGGCCTGGAGCAAATGAGCAAAAGAGGGCTGATATTCTAGCCTAGCATCTAGGGAAACTTGGCTTCAATTCCCTACTCTGCCCCAGTCTTCCTGTGTGAGTCTGAGCAAGTCACTTAGGTTACATCTACACTGCAGATTTATTTCAGAATAAGCTATTCTGGAACAGTTATTCTGAAATAGCTTATTTCAAAATAGCACATCTACACTGCAGGGAAGCCCCAAAATTAGTCCGAGGCAGGCTTCCCTAATGTAGACGTGCTATCTCGATTTAGAGCCCCAGGAGGAATAACTTAGAATGGCCCTGGTGAGGGGTTATTTCAAAATAGCAGAAGTGGAGCATCTACACACGCCTTATTTCGAAATAGCTATTTTGGAATAGGAGTTATTCTTCGTAGAATGAGGTTTACAGAAGTCAGAATAAGCCATCTGTTATTTTGAAATTATTTCAAAATAACAGAATTGCTGTGGAGACGCTCCCATATTTATTTCAGAATAACGGCCGTTATTCCAAAATAACTTTACTGTGTAGACACACCCTTAGAGTTGGATTTTTTTTAAGGCATGTAGGTGTCTAAAGATGCAACTAACTACATCAACTGGAATTTTTGAAAGCCCATAGGAGTTAAACATCTTGATGCTTTTGAAAATACCCATAAGCACTTTAGTTACTTCTTTAGTTGCCTGCCATACTCTTACCTGAAGTAGGGCTATTAAAGCAGTTTAATTGATTAAATGCTAGCACTTAACTGATTAACCATTTTAACTTAAGGCCTGCTGCCCAGCCCTCTGACTGTCCCCACCACGGCTCTGGGGTCTGCTGCAGCCATAGGATCCTGCCACTTAACCCGCTGGCCCCTCCATGGCTGGGGCTGCTCAGCACAACTGGCCACTGCTGGAGTTTACTGGTGAGGCCTGGTTAACTGGTAAGCATACAGGTAATCATGAGCTTTACTGGTGACTGTGACAGGGGGTCGCTTACTCCGGCCCTCCGGGACGTGTCCCCCTTCACTCCAGGTCACGGGCAGGGGCCGCGCCAGCTTGAAGGTGCCGGGCCATGCCAGACTTGTGGTGCCTGCACACTAGTGGCCCCACAGAGCGGCGGCCTTAGGACCCTGGGTGGGGGCCGCATCAGTGGAGGTGGAGCTGTGCCGGACTTGTGGTGCCTGCATGCTAGCGGCCCCGAAAAGTGGCGGCCCTTAGGACCCTGGAGGGAGGCAGGCCAGCAGACGCGGGGCAAGTGACGTGTCCCCGGGCGCCATCTCTGAAGAGGGATGTTTAAAAGGGAACCAGCCAGCCCCAAGAGGGGGGTGGGATGGTGAGCGCTGGCTGGCGTAGGGCGCTGACCTCTCCTTGGCAGGTTCCTCGGCAAGAAGGGGGATAACGGAAAACGGAGGGCATCCCAAGTATCCAACCGGAGGCCCCAGGTGACGATGAGTGGCAGCTCTTGGGACACTGTTACCGGGCTCGGGACTAACTCTAAGCCAGACTGGGGCTGGGGACGCATGGGAAAAGAGGAAGAAAGGAATGAAAGGCATAACAGGGCTTAGCCCAATCAGAGAGGTGTGGCTCTGTAAGGCGGGCCCATGCTACAGTGACCTTACCATTTAACATCCCTCAACTGAAGAAAAACAAAACTGGCACTTTTTGTTTCTAATTGGGGAAATTAGCTGCCCTATCCCTTTTGAGTGAGACGTTTTAATTGTTACATCATCTGAGAAATCAGAAGGTATATTAAAAATCGAGTTTGGGTAGGGATCATTCAAAGCTCACAACCATAGTTTCATCAAGATCTGTACTTTGCAGCTTGTCCATATTTTAGAATTGGACAGACCCAAAAGCCAGATTCAAACAGAGCCAAATGAAGGAAACACCAGTTCTGAACATTGCCGAAACAAATAGCATTCTGGTAATATTTTTCAAGCATGACTGTGAACTCTCTGGGCAAGGTTCCCTGTAAGCTGCAGTTTTCTGAACTTCAGAAGTTCAGAGTTCAGAAATTCAAAGCTCCTGTGCAGGCAGGGGGCTCAGCTGATTGGCAGGGGGAAGGACTGCCACTGAGCAAGCAGCTAAACAGAGCTAGCTGCCTGCTTGAACTGAGGAGCTCCCAGAGCCATAAAAAGGGAGCTAAGGAGACAATTAGTGGATGGAGAATGAGTCAGTAAGTAGTAATTAATTAGCTGATGTGGAGTCAGAGGGGAGGGGAGTATAGAACATCCCTCTGCAGGAGGAGAGAGAGGCAGGAACTCAGCACTCTCAAGCTTCCTGGGAAGGGGGAAATAAAGGGCTGACTGCATGGGGTAGGTGGGGGAAAGAGAGGATAGGTGGGTGCTGGCATCTGTGCAGTGAGGTAGAGGCAGGAGGCAGTTTGGGGTGTCTGACTAGCTACAGTCCTCTCTGTCTGACTGGGTTGAGTGGGGGAGCAGGCTGTAAGGGGAGTGTGTGTGTCGGACAGGGGAGGGATCATGTGAGGATTACCTGTTGTGTTCCCTACCTCTGGGGCATCTGGTATTGGCCACTGTTGGCAGAGAGGATATGGGGCAAGATGGACTGTTGGTCTGACCCAGTATGGCTGTTCTTGTGTTCATATGTTCTTATGACATTTGCATGATTACATTTCAAACAAAGTTTGCATAAGGTGTTAATGGCTTCAGATAAGAAAGAAAAAAATTATTTTAACAGAATGTTTTTGGAATGTTGCAGATATCTAAAACTCTGAACTTAATGATTTAAAAAAAATCTGTGTAACTAATTAATACATGTATTGCATTAAGACCAGATCTTTGCTATTTGGTAGAATTCTGGCTCTTATAAGTTAGAAGTAGCAAGTACTAGCTTGAGCTGTTAGAAGGGTTGATACATGTACTTCAAGGGTAGTGTTAATTTTCTTTTTTATTTGATTTCATATGAAATAGCATAAGCATTGCCCCTTGTTAAATATCCTGTGTTTTAATATATTTTTTCCACACATATAGCCTGCTTAAAATGATATGGTGCACATCCACACACACAGTGCCTCAATATTGGTGGTGCACATAAGAAATTTCAACCCACACAAAAGAAAATTCAACCCACCCAAGGACAGAAAATGTTAGAGGGAATACTGTCTCTGGGAACAGTTATCCAATTACTTATTCAAACACCTTATAGTAGATCCATTTAGGTTGTATTCTTCTAATTTTTTAATGAGAAGATCATTGAAGACTGAATCAAAAGACATCCTAAAGTCTCTATGTATGACATCTATTGCTTCCCCCCTATCCACAAGGCTTGTTTCCATGTCAAAAAAAGCTATCAGGATGGTTTGGTATAGTTTGTTCCTTACAAATCCATACTGACTGTTACTTACCACTTTATTATCTTCTAGATGTTTGCAAATGGATTCCTTAATTATTTGTTCCATTATCTTTCCTTGTATAGAATTTAAGCTGACTGGTCTGTAATTCACTGGGTAATCCTTATTTCCTTTTTTATAAATTGACATTATATATTCCCTTTTTCAATCTTATGGAATCTCTCCCATATTCCATGACTTTTCAAAGATAATATTTAATAGCTCCAGTACCTCTTCAGTGAGCTCCTTTAATATTCTAGGATACATTTCATCAAGCCCTGGTGACTTGAAGATATCTAACCTCTCTAAGTAATTTTCAACTTTTTCTTTCCCTGTTTCAGCTTCTGAACCTACACCATTTTCACTAGCATTCACTGTTAAGAATCCCATTGTTAGCAACTTTCTTGGTTAAAATGGAAACAAAGAAGTCAATAAGCACCTCTGTCATTTCCACACTTTCTGTTTATTATTTTTACCTCATCACTGAGTAATGGGCCTACCCTGTCCTTGTTCTTCCTTTTGCTTCTAATGTATTTGTAGAATATTTTCTTGTTATCCTTTATGTCTCTTGCTACTTTGTGCTTGTTTTGTGTGTTCACCTTTCTAATTTTTAGAAGTCCCCTCCATAATTGTGTTTTGTTTATATTAATTCTTTGTAATTTGAGCTACTTTCCACTTTTTGATTTTCAGATCATTCAAGATCTTTGGTTCAGACAGGGTGGTCTCTTGCCTAAATTGCTATCTTTCCCGCACAGTGGAATAGTCTGCTTTAAACCCTTAATAATGTCTCTTCGAAAAACTGCCAACTGTCTTCATTTGTTTTTCCTCTGAGACTTTCTCCCTGAGTTTTCTAAAGTCTGCCTTCTTGAAATCCATTGTCTTTATTTTGCTGTTCTCCCTCCTACCATTCCTTAGAATTATAAACTCTCATTTCATGATCACTTTCACCCAAACTGCCTTCCACTTTCAAATTTTCAAACAGTTCCTCCTGATTTGTCAAAATCACATCTAAAACAGCATCTATACTAGTAGCTTTAGCCATGTTCTGAAATAAAAAATTGTCTTCAGCATAACCCAAGAACTTGGATAATCTGTGCCCTGCCATGTTATTATCCCAATAGATGTCTGGGTAGTTGATTTCTGCCTCCCACCCCCAAGCCCTATGCTTCAGATGATTTTTTTTATTGTTTAGAAAAAGTCCTTATCCACATCATCTTCTAGATAGGTGATCTGTAATAGACACCTACCATGACATTATCCTTGTTTTTTACCCCTTTTATCCTTATGCAGAGACTCTCAAAAAGTCTATATTCTATTTCCATCTCAATCTTAATCTATGTTTGTACATTTTTAATATATAAAGCAACACATTCTCCCTTTTTCCCCACCTGTCCTTCCTGGGCAAACTGTACTCTTCTATACTAATATTCCAGTCATGTGTATTATCCCACCAAGTCTCTGTGATGCCAACTATGTTATAGTTGGGTTCATTCCTACTTATTCCCCATACTTTTTTGCATTAGTAATCAGTCATTTCAGATATGATTTGATTCCTTCCTCCCCCCCCCCCCCGGTTCTGTCTTGTCTCTCCATTATCCCTGCTTCTACAGCCCATGCTCCCATCCAATTTCTGACTCTTCCCCAGGTCTCCATGTTTTTTTATTTATCTTAGGCTTTGGTCAACTGTCCTCTTTGACCTAATTTAGTCAGTCTGTGTCCAGCTATGCTCTTCCCCTTCCTCAGTAGGTGGACCCCAGCTCTGCTTATTAATCCTTCTTCCTGGAACAGCATCTCATGGTCAAAGAAACTGAAGCCTGCCTGGTGACACCATCTTCACAGGCAAGCATGTAATGTACCTCCAGGCTGCATCTGTCTCTGCCTGGGCCCCTACCCTTGACCAGAAGGATTGAAGAGAACACCAGCTGTACTCTAAACGCCTTCACTCATACTCCCAGAGCCCAGTAGCCACTTCTGTTCTGCTGAGCGTCATACCTTGCAATATCATTAGTGCCCACATGGATGAGTAGCATGGGATATTAGTCAGTGGGCCAGATGGTCCTCAACAATCCCTCCATAACATCTTGGATATGGACCCCCAGCAGGCAGCATACCTCCCAGGCTCCCATACGGAAGAGAGTCTTCAACCATCAATATCCTATGTTTCCTTCTAGGAGTGATGGCTATAGATTTCTCAGTCTGGAGGTACATGGCTTCTCATAACCTTAGGGGGTGATTTCTCATTTCCAGGGTAGTGTAATGTTTCTTCTTCACCATGGTGGGTGAAGCACTGCTTGCTGCCAGAAGTAACCTGCTGCCAGTGTCCTCTCTTTAAGCAGCCATCTCTTCGTCCACCGGCAATATGACAGTAGTCTTCTGCAGCTGGATAGTTTCCTCAGTCTTGGCTATCTCCATGTGAATGCTCTTGAGGAATTCCTTGTGGGCACAGATGATCCTCAGCCTAGCCCATTCTTCCTTTAGAGATTCTACCCAGAGGCACCTTTCACATTGAATACATGTTTGATTCCTAAAGAACAAAGTGGGTGAAGTAATATCATTTATTGGACTTGATATTTTGGGGGACCTGGCTACCATCACAATCATTCAAGAAATTAATTTACACAAATCAGCATAAAAACTATACAAAATGTTATAGTTACATATGACCTCCACTTTTGGCAGTATCAACAGTTTCAAATAAGGATTCCTCAATTCATGGCTTTACAGTGAAATTATGAAATATATCAGACTACAGTATTACCAATAATGCAAAGCACTATCTTAATATGAAAATATATCATACTAGGAAATGTTGTCAATATTATCGATGGTGGCAAGGTAGATCTATTAATGAATCTGCGCACTCATGAAGTTTAAGTGTATCATATCTGGAACACTGGATATGGGTTTTGCATCCATCCGAATCCAAAATCCAGCAATGGCCAGTTTGTGATTCTTGCTTCTAGAAGGTTATAGGAGGCTCTGCTAATTTACCCTTGCTCTCTTCTCACAGCTCTACTGAATGGGCTTCTTTCCTTTCTCTTCCCATGTCTGTTCATTTTTTTAGGAATAGCCTGATGGGATTCTGGGTGGAGATTGAGTTTGTGGATGGATATTTAAGTTCTAAAACAGTGGTAAATTGGACACGTTCATGATAGTTAGTATTTCTCTTTATGTGTGTCTTTATATAGGTTGGGTATCTCACTGGGAGTATTAGTCTCAGACAACTCTAGCTGTTACGACTATAAACCAGCATCTCTTTCTTACACATTTCAGTGTCTGACTTTGTAACAGTGAATAAATCAACAACACCTGTGGCTATCAAGTTTTGGGGAACTCAAATAGCTTCTCTATAGTTTTTAACTGGCAACCTTTCTAACTGCTCTTTCTTTATATCTATTGTACCAGTTTCCCAAGTACACTATGTACCATTATATAACATTTAGACCCAATTTGTTTCTTTTAAATTACTATCATATATCATTTTTTGTGACTTTCAAAATAAATGTGTACTAAGTTGGGCCATATAATCCATAGGCAACCAAAAACAAAAATTCCTTGGGGGCTCTATTCTGCTTCAGATTTTAACAACATTCTTCAATTCAAAACCAGGGAAGTGTTTTCTTTTTTACTTAAGTAAAACTCTGCAATGTATGTATTATAAGTGGAAGTCAAGGAGCTATGATTCCAAAGTGTCACTACGAAGACTTGAATAGATGACTCCTATTTTGTATTATTAACTGCAGGTACAGTAGTAAATCCTACCTTACCTAAGGGTTGTTAGGATAGCTTTTTCTGGGTTATAAATCAGATGCGAATACTTCATGGGAAGAAATGCTCTGTGTGTATAAATATAGCACTGCAGAGTTATTAACGAAATGATTCTCACAACACACTTCTGAGGTAGGTGAATACATCTGACCTCCATTTCAGAGGTAGAAATGGGAAATGACTTGCACACCCACACGCTATGTTAAAGGCAAAGCCAGGGCTATTACTCATGGCCATCTGCCTTCTAAACCTGGATTCATTCCTTCTGACACAGGGGTGATGTGTGGGTAAATTAATATTTAAGCCTAACGGGGGAATCTTCCCATTTCCCTTCTCAAAAGTCCTGTGTTGTTTGTGGACAATTAAGTGCTGGTTGTGACTCACTGTGCTTCGGGGATAGCCATGAAGGACTTGCTTGAGACCAATATAGGGACTCACTCCCTCGTTCTCCAGAAAAGCAGTACTCCACCTCCCCAGTGTGTTTTAACTAATTAAAATAACATGATGAGTGTTTAAATCCAAATTTAGTACTTGTAAACAATGCCAGATTGGTAGGCCTTCAGATTTGTCTTCTCTGTTTATCTGCAGTATGGCTATGGCCCAGGTGATGGCAGGGCAAGCTTCCCCCACACTGTCTTGCTGATGTGACTCAGTGACATGGAGGAACTATCTCTAGGACAGAGAATAACTCATGGTCTGGCTTTTCTGGTGACATTATCAAAGGTAGTGATCCTTGTGCCCCAGGGACTGGACTGGGAATAGGTACGCTATTCTCTCTATGTATCTTTCAGGCCCCAAACCTACAGCTTGTATATGGCATACACCCAGAGTCTTATTGACAGTAGTCAGGCCTGGTTTGGGGACAGCTGTGCAACAAATTGCAGGACTGGAGGTTTGCACATACTTTAGAGCAGAAACTGTCTTCAGCCTGTTTCCTGTAAGAACACTGAGCACCTGTAGATACCTTAAAAATATTATACAGTAAATGCGTTTTGGTTACTACTATCCTGAGCAGGGTTTGAACTGCTTGACCTGAAGTTAAATGCTGTGAATCACATTACAAATCTCCTAAAGCCAGCCACCCTTTCATTTTAACTAAATGTTAACCAAACATCTTAATTAATTTTAACTAAACTGTTGCTGCCTAGCAAAGGCTCCTGACCAGGTTACATTATTACTTAATGAGGAAATTACTCTAAAGCTGTTAACAACTGAAATGAGCTCCCCATGGGAAGAGACATGAAGTCTTTTCTTAAGAAGAGACTGAGCAGCCAGATGGGCACCTTCGAGGCATACACAGCTTCAAGGGGGATGCTTCAAGGGCCTTAGCCTGCCAGCAGCAATGGTGCTTGTTTGCTATGAAAGGATTTTCTGTGTTAGCTTGTTTAAATTTATAATTTGGGACTCATCAAATAGCAGGATAAAGATATGTTAATTGAGGTGAATTGTAATAAACTCTTCAGAGCATATAGACATGAATATTTTATTGAAAAGAAATCAGTGGAAAAAGTCAGAACAAAATAAGAGCTGTGGGTTTTATTTTGCCTGCTAATGCAGCATTTGTTTTTAAAAAAAGAATCCCATGCTCCAGGAATAGTTGTTTAGTGTTCAAGATGCATTTTGCATTTGTATTATTCCATGACTTTGCTGGACTCAGTCCAACATATTTTTTAAAATTGCCATTTCTTAAAATTATAAAACAGGATATCCGTGACTAATGAAGACATAAGATTTCCAATCAGAATGCTTAGGGGAGAAGATAACCCTTTCTTAAGAGAATTCTGTTTTAATATTATGCTGTCAGCAATATGTGAAAATTATCCAGCTTTGATACTGCTGTATCAGTCAGAAAAAATTCCATGCCATTTTACAGTCAAGGATTTTAATCTGTTGATACATTAGTTATCAACCCAAGAACATTAACATTTTTATATAAATGGCTCATTTCTGTACTTTTGTACATAACTTAAAACAGAAACTATAAACCTTTTCTGTTGGGCATTCCTAGATTTGTTTGAAAATGTTTTGACAAAAACAAATTAGGGATTGGTTTTGAGACTAAGTGTATGACCTTTTTACCAATCTGGAGAAAGGTAATGAGACATGGCTGGTAAATAAAGGCATAAAGAAAAAAATATTAACTAATGAGATAAACAGAGATGAGTCCTTTTGTTTGTCAAAAGCTATAGTGAGAAAAAATTCCCAACTATCTTTGCTAATTATTTATCTGACTAAATATAAATATCACTGCTAGAATAAGCTCTTAGGTAATAACCAACACAGAACACAACACAGATGGTAAGGAGCAAGGGTCTTCTGTGACTCCCACCTAGGGTAAGCTGTGCCTCTACAAGAGGAACAAGTGTCAGTTTAGAGGAACATACAGAAATACAAGGGGTCCCTTGTAACGTCTAAGCAATTAACCTTTCAGATTAACATCGCAGATTCTACTCTGTGGATTCTTACACCGTGCTCATCACCGTAGTATCTGAATGCTTTCCAGTACTGCATTAAGCTTTGTGACTAACATCTGTCATATGTTTGTGTTTCTCTTTCTTTTCTCAGAGAAAGAATGATATACAGTGGAACGCCTTGTTTTGGTGTTCACTCTCTCTCCCTCACTCACACACACACAACACATGCACATGCATACACTGGGCAGTACATTCATGTAAGAAGGCAAAATCAAAGAAATGCACTTTTGTGCCTATAGTGGAAGGTGGAGAGGTTTGTGATAGATTTTAGGAAAGTTCATTCCACAGTCTTGGACCAGTTCCCAAGAAAGTTCTGCCTCCTCCACATACAAGTTTTACCCTTGTTGTAAAGAGTTCTGCTGTGCCAGAGGAATACATTTGTTGAACAGCCATAGGCTATGTCTACACTACAAAGAAAAGTCGGAAAAAGATATGTAAATTGTAAACCGCTTTTCTTCCGAAAGAGGCTACATGGGGCCAAATGTCGGAAAAAACCCTCTTTAAGAACATCCCTTCTTCCTCATAATATGAGGTTTACAGGGATGCCGAAAAAAACGCGTCTGCTTTTCCAAAAAATTTTTCCTCCAGTATCCGGAAAAGCTCTGCAGCAGTAGACATGCCGCCCCGCTGGATTTTGCATTGGTTATACTCTGAATCAGTTCATCATCTGTTGCCCTAAATATGACTTCTTCCCAGCCAAACAACCCTGTTTTTTTCAAGCTGCATATATTACCTTTGGACACCCTGTACAGAAGATATCGAAGGTACCTTGTTTCATCATAACTTTGTTCCTAAAAGTTGAAAGGTTCAGGCAGCTGGGCACTATCTCCTCCTTTCTCTTCTTCTCTAGGATGAAGCACTTTTCAGTGATGTTCTGTGACCGTGCTGTGGAGCCCATTGCCCAAAAGAATCTACTAAAATCCTTGTATCACAAGTTCACAACTGCTGAGTTGATAACTGCTGTGTGGCCATTAGAGGACAGGCTATATTTCTGCTTTAGGAGTTAATGACACCACTAATAACCAGCACTGGGCAAGCCTTGTTTATGGTTTGCGAGAATTTTTTTGCCTTTGTCCGGTTTGGAACAAAAGCTAATTTTACCAAAAATGTATCATGACTTGAAGATCCCCTTCCCATCCCTCCAAAAAGTGTCATTTAAAAACACTGAAAGATGGTGTTCCCAAAAAAGATATCTGTAAAATTGACATTCTTGATAGTTTTACTTGCTATTCAGCAGACAGCTGCAGTGAAACTGACAATAATCTCAATTACATTCAGCTGCTAACTGTACTCCCAACTCCAGCCAGGAGTCCATGGCTTCTGTTGAGGTGCAGGGACTGGCAGCCCAAAGAGCTGTGCCTTCAGCTGGGACTCCAGAGGAGCTGTCAGCCCACTTCTTTCTGATGTTTAAAAAGTTCATTTCACTGATATTTTTGTGGATTTGTAATGAAAAGTGAATATTTTCTTATTGGGGTAAAAATCCCCTGTTGCTGTTGAAATACATTTTTTCTGACTTTTTATACCATCGCAATGACTTTCTTTTCTTTATTTTTATTTTTTCAGATTCATTTAGATCTTACTTCTTCTGACACATTCAATGTGTTGTTCTAGGGAATTAGTTTTTCAGGGAATTCAAATTTCCACTCATCTGAGTTAGTTTCAGAATTCCATAGGGATCTATTTGTAATTCCCTTTTTCCTAATCTGTAGTTATATGTTTCCACAGACTAATATCATTAGTTGTCATGGCCTGGAGTGTCATATGTGTACAGATGATACACAGATAGATGTGTTCCAGTCCTTGCAAATCTTGTGAAACCATCCTATGTTTTGCATAATTGCCTGTGTGAAATTCAAGCCTGTATGTCTTCAAAATTTCTTGAATTTAACCTAGATAAACTGAGTTGCTCTTGATTGATTCTTCAATATGGATATCTCAGGTGTAATCTGTGCTGGTGTCTGTAAGTGGCAGCTCTCTTTACCTCTTAAACAATGACTATGACCTTGGTGATATTGAGCTTTCTTTAGAAGCCTACATTATATAGCATTAACCATGTAATTGATTAATCTTAGTGCTGCACAAAGAATAAAGCCAAAATGAGACCCATGTTCTTTAGACTTTTTTGGTCCTTCAAAACCACGCTTCAAAGTGGCTCATGGATCATATGCATTTCTATGCTATGAAAACTCCAAAATTGCCATTCATTTGTGAGGCTGAACTAAAAAACCCAAATTTGTTTGATTTAGCCTTTTACATATTTATTGTATTTCTTTGTATATTAAATCTGCACAGCGCCCGGAGGTGGTTGCATGAAGAACACTTAATACATGTAAATGAGATTGATTGATAGACTATGTGGAATGTTTGCAAAAGTGCTATATTACACAAAAATGGATAGTTATGAAACCATGGAGATTATGAGTTCTGAATAACTGCATATGAAGTTTAATGGTATCACGGGTTACAAACAACATGCAGTAGTTTGCTACAGTGTCTGGTAAGTGTAGTAAAGTAAAGCATCTCATGAAACTGTATGAATTGAAACAAATGTTGAAATAGTCTTCTCTGTGACCAAAGGAAAGTTGCTTAGAAGAGGAAAAGTAAGAACTCTTTCACCCCTAAACAAAAAGGCCAGCTTTTCTTTCCAAGATGAATTAACTACAACAGATGTTTAACTTTAATGATGCTGAAAAAAGAGAAAATTTAAGCTGTTTTATGACCATCAATAATGAAATTATATTTACAAAAAAAGTCAAAGAATTACTGTAAATGCACAGAAAAATTCAACAAAATCAAGTGTAAGGTGTAGGTTACTTTAATCCATACTGTGGAATGGAAATATGTTTAATTGTGGCTTCCATGCACCATAACATGTTCATTTATTTTTAATATTTTAAATACAAAAACCAAAAAGCAAAAGCATGTTCATTAATACTATATTACAAGTATCACAATGAAGGAATGCAAACACAGATGTGTACTGGTTTTGAGTTAGCTTCTGTTTGCATTCAATTTCAAACATGGGCAGCAGGTCAATTCCACCTGGCCTCACCCCTTGTGCTTTAGACCCTACCACATCCTTTCCCTTCCCCTCACAGCCAGAGGTGTCCCAGCCAGCTGACTCCAGCTGTCCCAGCTAGCCTGAGGCCCCTCAGCTGTACCACCTGTCCCAAGCTCCAGGCCATCTCCAGCCATCGCTGGCCACCACCCTGGCCACTTCCTCAAACTCTAGCCTGGAGCTGAGGAGAGGTGGAGGGAGGGTCTTTAGGGAGAAGAGTGGGTGGGGTCATGGCCCAGGTTGGGGAGGCTTAGCATCCCCTCACATTTCATACCTGGTACTCTGTTCTCAAATATGGATACTAGGAAGGACCAGTGCATGGTGACAAGGTCAGTGTGTACTAATATAGTCCGAAAATATTATCTTGCAAAGGCATTTATGAACCAGGCTATACCACAAATATATCACTGAACCTATGTGACACCACATTTTAATATATTTTTCTCAATGTATTTGCTTATCTAAAGTTATTTTCTCCATCAAAGCTGTGACTGACAGATCTTTTGACCATTCTGGATAGATTAGCAAATGTGTTAGATTTCCATTTTCTGAGTATTATATATCTTACTACTAATAGAAATATCAGCACCCATTTCTTAATGTTAGCCGGAAGATTTAATGTACATCACTGGAGAGTAACAGATCATTGAATTCAGAACTTGTGGAAGACGTTTTCATTTTTTGCTCCACTATATTTGTAACTTATACAAAAATTATATGGGTGAGATTAACTAACAGTTAGCAGCACCTTAGAGCTAAACCTGCTTTATGCACGCACTTTGGCATCCTGTTAAATCAGTTCTGGGAAAATCAGAGATAATGATCTGGCTACTTTTCTGATATTTTGCCATATGTCTCTTCAATCTTCCTCTGATAATGACATGTGTAATTCAGCTTCCCATTTATCTCTTACCTTGAATATGACAAAGAGTGAAGCCATTTATAGCTGTAGCCTGGAATATGTACTTTATTATCTAACTTTTTAACAGTGGTGTCTTTGGTTTATTTTCGCATGCATCGTTTAGTGCACAGATCCCTAGATTTTAAAGCCAGAAGAACCGCTGCCCATCTACTCTAACCTGTGTAAACATGACATAGGACTTCCCTGAATTAATTGTCATTGTATAAATTAATGTAGTGATCTACATAAGTGAAAATATTGGTTTGAGTAATGAAGACCCCAATCCTGTGAAGAATTACCCTAGGGTATGTCTACGCTGCAGTTTTTCCAGAAAAATGGCCATTTTTCTGGAAAAACTACACTTACGTCCACACTGCAATTGCAATTGCATTCTTTTGACAGAAAGTAAAAAAAAGGAAGGATTTTTCCGACAGCAGTAAACCTCTTTCTGCAAGGATGAAACATTTTTCCAAAAGAGCGCTTTCAGAAAAAGGCGTGTGTGGATGGGGAAGAGGGAGTTCTTTCGAAAGAAGAGAAAAGAGGAAAAAAGCACAAGTGCCCTGGTGGCCAATCCATCCATATAATCACAACTTAAATGCGAGACAGCATCCAATGAATGTAGACGCTATCTTTCGCAAAAGCAGATTGCTTTTTCGATGCGCTTTTGCTGTATGGACGCTCTCTTTCGAAAGACGTTTTTCCAGAAGATCTCTTCCAGAAAAGCTTCTTCCAAAAGAAGCCTGCAGTCTAGATGTTGCCCTAGTGAATAACTTTCCATACTTTGAGAAGTTCTCTTTGGCCTAATCCAAAGCCCACTGAAATCAATAAAAAAAGCTCCCTTTGGTTTTAAATAGGCTCTAGATCACAGTGCAAAAAGCTACATATGTACATAAGTCTTTACAACATTATATATTTTTTTGTCCTCATGGGTTTTTTGGATTAGACTCTATCTTGAATTTTAACTTTTGATTGTCTCTTAGAGGAATGACTATTGAGAATGGTAAATTGGTATAGGTGAATAGCTTACATTACTGTAATATAACACTGCTGGCTAAATTAAAGGATGCTGCTGGTAACTGTTTAAGAGGCAGAAATGTAAGCAATGTACCAAATGGAGTTGCTAAATCTTTTTTCTGTATTTTTCCATGATGGTAAGTAATTAATTTTAATGAAGTTAATCTATTTTAAAATAGAGTTAAAATGCAAGTTCAAATGTAAGGAGATCCATTCCTCCAGGATCACTTTAATATTTTGTGAGAGAGACATTATTGGCTTTCCTTCCCTGTCAAAATTCAAAGTGGTTTTAGGGGATATGTTTGTGGTAATATGTTTACAACTTACAAATAGCTTTAAAAATGGAATTTGTAATTGTAATCCTCAGTGCTGATTGTATAGCAGAGACTTGACTCCCAGGGAACAGATTACATCTGAGAAGCTATGCCAGAGCAATCAAAGGCCATCAACACTGAGGCTACACAGCACTGTAAACTGGGATCAGACTCAGATATGAGACCAAATTCTCCTGCCATAAAGACACACACATTTCTGATTGGGGCCAGCAAAGAGTCAGACCCATGTGTTAGAAACCACTAGAGGTTAGGAGTTGTTCTGACTCCCATTGTGACTCTGGTCCAAGCCTTATCAGTTTGCAGGGTGGAAGCAGCTCAAACCACATATCTGAGTCAGAAGGACCATGTAGAGCAGAAAGGATACCCTAACATGATTTTTGATACACAAGTCTAGCAGTTATAAACCCAGGTTTACAAAGCAGTGTGGATATTCAAGCAGGGCTTGGACACTCCAAGTCCATAAGCCTGGGCCCACAGACCTGTGTTTACAGTTGACAGTTGACTATCACTGTCCTCTGCAGGATAATGGGTTTCTGATAGAAGTGCTTTTGACTTTGAATGGACTCTGCACAAACCCCGGTATGGAGAGAGGTGGCTGGAAATCTTGTAGTCTAAGCAGTCAGGAAGAGCTGGGTTTTCCCTCACCTGATCATAGAGGGCCAAAAACTGTTTTGAAGAAGAAATGTGTGTAAGGGTATGTCTACACTACAGAGTTTTTTCAGAAAAACATCAATTTTTCCAAAATAACTTCACTTACATCCACACTGCAATCGTATTCTTTTTAAAAAAAATTGAAAGAACAAAGGGCATTTTCCAATATTGGTAAACCTCTTTCTACGAGGAAGAAGCGTTTTTCCGAAAGAGCTCTTTCAGAAAAAGGCGTGTGTGGACGGGGAAGAGGGAGTTCTTTCGAAAGAAGAGGAAAGAGGAAAAAGCACAGGTGCCCTGGTGTCTGCTCCATCCATAGAAGGAGATCACTTTTTCTATGTGCTTTTGCTGTGTAGACACTCTCTTTCGGAAGAAGTTTTTTTTAGATCTCTTCCAGAAAAGCTACTTCCAAAAGAAGCCTGCAGTGTAATGTAGCCTAAGCCAAGGTAATCATTTCACTGTCAAAAATGGATGACCTCAGCTGGAGGGAGAGAGAGGAGGCCAGGGGAATTTTATCTCCCCAAGGAAATCTGACCAAACTGGACTCACAGGAGGGCCGAGGACATTAAGGGGGAATTGCATTCAGATGTCTGTTTTCTGGGGGGGCTCTCTTATGCTTTTAAAGAGTAAAGTTTGTGTACAAAAATTCCTTTGCTAATCCTGCCTATGTTTCCTTGCTTTAAAAAACAACAATAGAGGTAGCACTCATAGTCCTAGAAGTGCTGAACAAGGGTATCAGGTACTTAGTGTGGACCTGAGAGAGCAAAAGTAAGGGACAGTGACCAGTCATCACCCAAAACCAGGGGCTTTGAAGTTTGTGGGATTCAATAATTAGATCCAAACATCACATATTATGTAAGAGAATTTAGCACACAGCTTTATTCCTAGATACACGTCCTCTCTGCAGCTAGTATAATTTATAGTCCTTGTATATTACCAAAAAAAAGTATGCCTTGTATTTCACAGGAATAATGAAAGGTCATGGTCTTTGCCCAAGAAGAGTTTACAATTTTGATGTGTAATATTAAGCAGCTTTATGGGGAAAGATGTTTGGAAGGCCAAAGGTTATTGGAATAAGAACATGTAGTTACTCTGATGTGGTAATTCTGAATACCACAATGGTGCTATTACCTTTTTACATATGTGCAGACCTGTCATTGCAACAGGTTTCCACAGACTATGGTTTTCAGACCATCTGATGTGTCCCATCAGTGTATAGGTAAACCTGCTTCTGATAGATGTATTCATTTCCCCACCTCCCGAGCTCTACTCACATGTAGCAGTCAGAGCTCTTCCCTACCCTTCCAGGAACCAAAATCTTTGGGGAGTGGTGGAGGGAGCAGAAAATCCAGACACTCAGAGGCTGTGTCTACACTGGGCCACTTATTCTGGAAAAGCAGCCGCTTTTCCAGAATAAGCTGCGAGCTGTCTACACTGGCCGCTTGCTTTTCCGGAAAAGCAATGACGATCTACTGTATGAAATCAGCCGCTTTTCCGGAAAAGCTATGCCGCTCCCGCTCGGGCAAAAGTCTTTTTTCCGGAAAAGCTTTTCCGGAAAAGGGCCAGTGTAGACAGCTTTTCCGGAAAAGCAGAAGAAACGGAAAAAAGCAGTTTGGATGCCTGGAGACCCCGTAGGAGCCCTGGACTTCCTGGTAACCCGAGCTCTTAAAGAGCTCGCAGGCAGCTGGGCGCACGTGGCAGGAGCGTGCCGCAGACCCTGCAGCCTGAGCTCTGCCACGTGCCCCTGAGCTGCCCAGCCACCCATCTCACGTTACCATGGCAGCTCCAGCCGGTGAGCCCCCTGCACCGCCAGCGGAGGAGGCCCCCAGGGGCTGCAAAGGGCGGGCTCCCTCCTGGACCCCCAAGGAGCTGGAGACCCTCCTGGACCTCTGGCAGGAGGAGGAGGGTCTCCATGATATCCGGTCCCGGCGCTGCAATGCGGACATTTTCGGCCGCATGGCCAAGGCTCTGGCCCAAAAGGGACACCCTGCCCGGAACACTGAGCAAGTCCGGGCAAAGGTGAAGGAGCTCCAGCTGGGGTACATGCGGGCCAGCGAGGGCAGGGGGGCAGGACCAGACACCTGCCCCAACTACGACCGGCTGCATGCGATCCTTGGGCAGCCAGCCCCACAAGGCCCGGACGTGCCCGTGGACACCTGCCAGCGCCCCCCCGTCATCCGAACCACCGAGGTGGGGAGGGAGAGGACAGCAGCGGCGCCGGGAGAGGAGGCCAGCGTTGCTACCCAGCAGGCCCCTCCAGCAGCTCCTCCGAGGCCGGGGAAGGATCCACTGGTGAGTCTTTGCAGTTTGCACTCACAGGGCGGAGGGCGGGGGGGAGCCAGGTGCCCGGAGGGGGGAAGGGGAGAGCATGTCACTCAGGCCACGTGAGCTGCACGCTGTGTAGCATTAGGCAGGAAGCAGCACGTGCAACCACGTGCAGCCTGGTGACTGAGCGGCACGTGGCCGCGGCAGGCAGCTGCAGGGCACGCCTGGGACTGTGCTGCTCACACACATTCAGCGGGACCAGGGGGAAGGGTGGATGCCGGCTGGAACTGGCCAGGGCCCCAGGGACTCAGCCCAGAGGCCGCACCTCTGCCAAGGGTGCAGCACGGAGAACGGCACACTGTCCCATGCCTGGCTGTGAGGCACAGACAGCTGCTGTTGGGTACGCCACAGCGTCACAGTCCTGTGACCGTGGCCCCCACCGAGCCCCTCGCCTGCTCCCGGTGCCTTGGCTGGTTCCCCGAGGGAAGTCCCCACTGTGGCCACACATGTCTCTGGGCTACCGGGCTTGCGGGAGGGATAGTGGGAGGAGAAGGGCTCCTGAGTTTTGCTGCAAGGATGGGACACCCCCACCCAGTCACTCTTCTGGTTCCGCTCCAGGAGATATCCCACGCGAGGGGATCTGAGAGCCCAGACCGCCTCTGCCAGATGTGCTCCCAGGCACTGTGTGGGGATGCATCTCGCCCCTGTCAAACACCAGTGATTAGCCCAAAGCTTTTCACAGTCTCCACCGGCAGGGAGTTCCACAGGTGAACGCAGCACAAGCACCCTCCCGCCTCCACGGGCCAGGATACAGACCGGTGCTTACAATACTGGAGGAGGACCCTACTCCAGGGGCGGTCCTCCTTGCAAACATACAACACGGGGCAGGAGGGGAACCGAGTGGGCCCAAGCCACACAACTGTGGGGTCACCTGGGCTCAGGGGTGGAGGGCATGAGGTGTGGACGGCCTGCCTGACTGACCCATCCTTTCTTCTCTTCCCTGCAGTGGGACCGAGCACCAGACCCTCCACTCTGGCAGCAGCGGCACCCCCAGCTGGCCAACCCCGGAGATGCAGGCTGCGACAGAGGGACCAGCTTCTTCGCTGCCATGTCATCGCCGTGGAGGCCATCCAGGCCTCCATTGCCGAACGGGTGCAGGGGGACCTGCAGTGGCGGCAGGAGGGCTGGGGTGCTTTCCTGACAGAATGCCGAGGGATGCGCAACTCCATGGACATCCTCACGGCACACTTTGTGCACGCCATCCATTATGGCATGGCCTGCACCCCATGCCCCCGCCATCCCTTCCGTAGCACAGCCCATGCCCCTGCTCCTATCCCAGCTCCTGCCCCTGCTCCTATCCCAGCTCCTGCCCCTGCTCCTGCCCACCTCCCCGTGCAGCCTGCCCCGATGCGGCCTGCCCGGCATGTGCAGGAGCGCCGCAGGGGCCACCCGTCCCAGTAGCTGCCCCCCCTTCCCGTCCCAGTTGAAGGTCTCCCCCTCCCCTTGTAAATAAAAAGTTCTATTTTTCTGTTGATTCTTGTGTTGGTTATTGTGTTACTCTAGTAACTGTAAGAAATGATTTGAGATGCCAATTAGCCACTAAAATTTGGGTAGTGTTGCTGGCCACCTCAATCCTTTGGTCCTTCCGGGCCTCAGGAGAGGAACTGCCAGGAGATCCCCTCGATGGAAGAGGACAGCGAAGCTGGCCACCTCAATCCTTTGGTCCTTCCGGGCTTCAGGAGAAGAACAGCCAGGAGATCCCTCGAAGACGACTGGAATCAGGTACGCTGACTTGAGCCTTCCGCACGAACCCCAAATCCTGTTCGCTGTTCTTCGGGACAGCCGATGGTGGCCTAAACCCTAGCCTAAACTAAAAAGAAAAACCCTAACTAAGCCCGACGCACCCGACGAACAGTCACGATGACGGCCGATGTGCTTTGACCCGACACTTTACAATTGGAGAGAGGTAAGGAGGGGTGGGGAAGGGTAGGGGATGGGAGGGAGTAGTCTGGGGAGACCCAGGCGACCCTACTATGGGGCTTGGGCAACATGTCCACCAGGGCCTCTCTGATGCGCACCGCATCCTGGCGCGCCTGGCGGACGGCAGCTGTGTCGGGCTGGTCGAATGTCTGTGCCTCGGCTGCCATCCATGCAGGAGGAAGGCCTCCCACTGCGCTCCACAATGTTGTGGAGCACGCAGCACGCGGCCAGTACCTCCGTTGCATTCTGCTCACCCATCTCGAGACGGGTGAACAAACAACGGAAGCGGCTTTAAACGCCCAAAGGCAAGCTCCACTGGGTTTGGGGCCCGGTTGAGGCGGTCGCTGAACCGGCCCGTTCTGGTCCGCTGCCCTGCAAGGCCGCATTAGCCAGGCATCAGGGGTAGGCCGCCCCCCGACCACGCAGATGGGCATAGGCACATCCCCGACAGTCAAGTCCCGCCGGGGAAGTAGGTGCCCGCCTCCAACTTGCGAAAGAGTCCAGAGTTGCAGAGGATGCGGGCGTCGTGTGCCCGGCCGGACCAGCCCCCATAGATGTCCAGGAAGTGTCCCCGGTGGTCCACGAGGGCCTGCAGAACAATGGAGCAGTACCCCTTCCGGTTCATGAAATGGGCTGCTTGATGCTCTGGGGCCCGGATGGGGATGTGGGTTGCATCTAGGGCTCCCCCGCAGTTGGGGAACCCGAGGGCAGCGAAGCCGGCCATGGTATCATCCACGTCGCGCAGGCGGATGACTCTCGGGAGCAGGACGTCGTTGATGGCATGGACGACCTGCAGAAGGGTGCAGAGAAACACAAGGGAACACATCACATACGGCAGGGGTGAGTGTGCGCTCCCTTGGCCCCCCCCCGATTCCCTCTGTCTTCACGCATGCGCGCGCGCACACACACACACACACACACACACACACACACCAGGACCCCCCTCGCCCCATGCCCCCACCAGTGGGCCCGTGCAAGGGGGACGGCCCAAACCCCTGGGCGACTCAGCCTGGAGTCTTGCCTATCCCTGGGCATGGAGTGCAGCACCCTCCCCATCCCACTCCCCTGGGACTTACCTCCACGACGATCACACCGGCGGTTGATCTTCCCACCCAGTTGCTGTGCCACGGCGGTAGCTGTCCGGTGTGGCCAGCTTCCACAGTGCGATGGCGACCCTCTTCTTAACGGGATGGGTGCCGCGGCGGGTGGTGGCTCTGTAGCACAGGGGGAGCCAGGTGCGCAGCTGCAGGAAGGTCCGCTTTCTCATGCGGAAATTACGGATCCATTGCTGGTCGTCCCATAGTCCGAGGACCACCCGGTCCCACCAGTCGGTGCTGGTGTCCAAACTCCAGACTGGCCTCTCCATGGTGGGGTGCTGATGCCACAGGTTGCCAGGGCCTCCTGGTGAGGAGTCCAATGCGATCTCTGCCTCCTGGTCCATGAACAGCAGGGCACCGGCCTGCAGCACGAGCTGCAGGCACTTGTACAGCTCCAACAGGGGCCCGAGCAGGCACACGGCCACCCACGGCTCCATGGCAGACAGAGCAGTGCAGAAAAAACAAAACGCAGGAAAATGCAGTTGGGGGCCAAAGGGTGGTGTCCCCAAAACTCAGAGGGCAACCACCAAACCTGCTAAGGGTGTCAGTCCCTGGCAGAGGTCCCAAGGCACAGGAGCAGGAGACCAACGGCTGTCCGGGGAGACCCCTTTAAGCACGTGTCTGAACGGAGCTCCGGCCCCGCCCCCGGAAAGGTCTGGTGGCCTTTGCCCTCTTCAAAATGGTTCCGTGCTTCTGCTTTTCCAGAAAAGCGCGCCGCCAATGTAGATGCGCTTTTCCGGAAAAGCGCATCATTATAACGGTAACTCCGGGACCAATGTAGACGCTCTTTTTCCGGAAATACTTATAACGGAAAACTGTTCCGTTTTAAGCATTTCCGGAAAATCATGCCAGTGTAGACTTAGCCAGGGAATTTTGCTTCCTCCTACTCCCTCCACCCCCAAACTCCTCCAGCTTCTCTCTAATCTTCCCTTTTCTCTTCTCTGAAGCTGAAGGGGGAATAAATAGACCTTTTATTTGCAGGTGGAGCAAAGATATGGTGAGGATGCAAGATGTAGGGATGGTGGGTGATGTGGGGAGATATAGATGAGGGTACAGGATGTTGGATGGTGCACAATTCATGTAGAATTAGGGGCTTGGGAAGGTAGTACTATTGAGAGAAGAAGAAAATTGGTTTGGTTCAGAATGATGCAAAATTGAAATGGATCTGGGACACGTTTGATTTAGAAATCTGTGTAATATTCATGAATTTTGAACTGTGTGTGTCAGGCTGCAAATTCTATTATAAATGTCTTATATACAGGTTCCACAATAATAAGTTAGCCTTGTAAATTATTGAAAATGCAAGATATTTGTATTATTCACATTATTTCATATCTCTTGGCATGATTCACTGCAGGATGTATTAACAAGTTTCTAACGTCAGTACCGGACAAATTAGTTGAAACTATAGTAAAGAATAACATTGTTAGACATGTAGATGAACATAGTTTGTTGAGGGAAGATCAACATGATTTCTGTAAAGGGAAATCATGCCTTACTAATCTACTAGATTTCTTTGAGGGGGTCAACAAACATGAGAACAAGGGGGATCCAGTGGATATTGTGTACTTTTATTTCCAAAAAGCCTTTGACAAGTTCCCTCACTTAAGGCTCTTAAGTAAAATAAGTTGTCATGGGATGAGAGGGAAGGTCCTTTCATGGACTGATAACTGGTTAAAAGACAGAAAACAAAGGGTAGGAATAAATGGCAAGTTTTCCGTGTGGAGAGAGGTAACTAGTAGGGTCCCCCAAGGGTCTGTCCTGGGACCAATCCTATTCAATTTATTTATAAATGATCTAGAGAAAGGGGTAAATACTGAGGTGGCAAAATTTGCAGATGATACCAAACTGCTTAAGATAGTTAAGACCAAAGCAGACTGTGAAGAGCTTCAAAATGATTTCACCAAACTAAGCAATTGGGAAACAAAATGGCAAATGAAATTTACTGTTAATAAATGTAAAGTAATGCACATTGGAAAAAATAATCCCAACTATGCATAAAATATGAATGGGACTAATTTAGCTACAACTACTCAAGAAAGAGATCTTGGGAGTCATAGTTCTCTGAAAACATCCACTCAGTGTGCAGCGGCAGTCAAAAAAGAAAATAGAATGTTAGGAATCATTAAAAAAGGGATAGAGAATAAGACAGATAATATCTTATTGCCTCTGTATAAAACCATGATACGCCCACATCTTGAATACTGTGTATAGATATGGTTGCCCCATTTCAAAAAAAGATATATTGGCATTGGAAAAGATTCAGAAAAGGGCAACAAAAATGATTAGGGCTTTAGAACAGGTCCCATATGAAGAGAGATTAAAAAGACGTGGACTTTTCAGCTTAGAAAAGAGAAGTCTAAGGGGGGATATGATAGAGATCTATAAAATCATGACAGGTAAGGAGAAAGTGAAGAAGGAAAAGTTATTTACTTATTTCCACAATATAAGAATGTCATGAATAGCAGCTGCTAAAGAGAGTCTGATTTACCTGGAGAGTGAGGAAAGGGTTAAGCAACTCTGGAGATACACCTGAGGGAGGGGGCTTCGGGCATTCAGCCAATGAAATGCAGATAGGAATTTCAACCCGAGAGGTTTTTTTTCTTTCTCTTCTTTTATTTTTGAGATCAGAGCAGTTTTCCTCAGGTAGCAAGGGAGATGGCTCTCCCAGGAATGGACTCCTAGAAATGTGTAAGTATGGAAAAGTTTAGATAGTCCATCAGATTTTATTGTTTTCCTTGTTTGGGGGGTTTGGAAATCACGTCTGAGCTGGTTAATTATTTTTCTCTTTTGTAACTAAGGATTATAACCCAGGGATTTCCCCTGAGTCTATTTCACTCTATGGCTTTTAACACCCCGTCATTTACTATGCTTACAACAGTAGCCTTGTTTTGATAATAAAAGTGTTTTCCTTTTCGTTTTGAATAACCAGTATTGGTTGATTTTTGTGTCCTTAAACCTACATGTCTAAGTTACCCGAGAGGAGCAGAGCCCCATTGTTTTCTGTGGATTCCCTCTGTTTGTTTTCCCAACTCCAAGTGAAATGGAGGTTGGGGTAGGGGGGAAAGCTTTGCCTCATGAGGGGATTCTCCAGTGATCTCTTCCCTGGAAAAGGGTTTATTTTATATATATTTTTTAACTACACATAGGTGGTAGCAGCGACCCATCGTCTTCCTTTTAGGTCTCAGGAAAAATGAGACTGGACAAGTTTGTCTCTGGGAGTTACAGAGACAGGTTCTTACAGAGTTTATTCTGCTGGCTAGCCCTCATATCTACATTTGAAGTGCCAGGTTGGAGAATTGAGCCGTGACACAGAATTATGGGTCACCAAATGAAATTAATAGGCAGCAGGTTTAACACAAACAAAAGGAAGTTTTTCTTCACTCAGTGCACAGTCAACCTGTGGAACTCCTTGCCAGAGGATGTGGTAAAGACTAGGACTTTAACAGGGTTCAAAAAAGAGCTAGATAGATTCATGGAGGTTAGGTCCATCAATGGCTATTAGCCAGGATGGGTAGGAATGGTGTCCCTAACCCCTGTTTGTCTGGAAAGGATGACAGGAGAGAGATCACGTGATGATTACCTGTTGTGTTCCCTCCCTCTGGGGCATCTGGTATTGGCTACTGTTGGCAGACAGGATATTGGGCTAGATGGACCTTTGGATTGACCCAGTATGGTCGTTCTTATGTTCTTAAGTAAAACATGGGAAATTGCTCAGTTAAGAACCTGTGAGGCCTTTGTGAATTGTGTCCAATCCTAGGCACCATACTTTAAGAAAGATGTGGACAAATTATACATTCCTCAGAGGAGAGTAACAAAAATGGTAAAATATTTAGAACACCAGCCTATGGGGAAAGGTTAAAAACAGTATGCCCCAGAAAGAGTTAAACTATAATCCAGAATCTTCACAGCTTTGGTGTTGAATTCTGAGAGAGGGTGTGTTTATATCCACCCTAAGTGTCTGGCTAGTTTCTAAAATTTAAGATCATAAATAAAAGGGACTCAATTTTCAGAAATGTTAAGTGTACACCAGTCACACTGAGTACAGGATAGCGATAGGAGCTCCATACTTGCCTATCTACTTTTAAAATATTTCTAAATATAGAATTTTATGTGCCTGACTTTTGGCAACCATGTTGGAAAATATTGGTCTATGGTTTTACAGCCTGATTCTGCATTAAAACAGGGCCGGCCCACAACATTTTGGCACCTGAGGCGGGGAGCTCAAATGACGCCACCATGCCACCTTTTCTCCTGCCTGCCTGTTGTCTCTTGTGCCCTCCTTCCTCCAGCACAGCACTCCACCATCTCTGTGCATCTAAAGCAGAGAGAATACATATGCACCAGCAGGAGACACAATTTTCTTCACTCTGGGTCCTAGTGGTGCCCCCACCCCACACAGTCTGGCACCTGAGGCGGCCGCCTCAGTTCGCCTCATGGTAAGGCCAGCCCTGCATTAAAAGAGTAACAAGAGTAGCAATCTTCAGTTTCAAAATTTTTGTCAGAAAAGTGAAAGGGAAGAAGTCCCCCAACTTGCCCCCCAATTTCTATCAGTTTCTTCAATCTGGATACTGTGAACAAAAAGGGGGAGATTTTTAATGCTCAGCACAGGTTGGTAGAGTTAGCCGAAAACAAAGTATATGAAACTATTGACAAATCGCGTCACTGGATTTGTGAAAAATGGAACATTTGTGGGGTTTGCACCAGTGTTCTTGGCTTTTTCACTATAATAAAAAGCAGTAATTGGACATTTTTGAGTGTTTTCTAGTCTCTTTTGACTTCGCAAATCCTCAATTTTGATGTGAAAGAAGAAGTTATTAGCAAACATGGAATCATGTGTCCTTTTGTGGGACAAATTTGAAAAATGTATTTAATATTTATACTGCAGTGAACCCTAGACCTCAGTGAGGATAGGGGTCCACAATACCAATTGGCATTTATTGGAAGATATGGTCGCTGCCCCAAAAAGTGTACAGTCTGTATGATTCTCACTGAAACAGTGGGGATTCATGTAGATTTTCTATTGGAAATATTTTCTGAATTGTTCTCCAAGTTGTATAAAAAGATAATTTTTTTCTTATAAAACAATTTGTGAAAGGAAAAATAGTAATTTCACACAACCCTGGTTTGCTTCTTCTTGTTTCCTGTTTTGCTCTGTTTTGCACGGTAGAGAAATCTTATCAGAAATGTCTTATGCTTCTGACCCAGCTCCCTTTGAAAACTGTTTTGTCATCCTTCAACTCCTTAAAGGAAAAGATGAAAGCAAAAATATGGATGTATTTCCAATGAAGATAATGAAAGCTGAAAGGCAAGCGAGGCGTTGGAGGAAACGAAGAATCTGGATTCTGATAGGAGCTCAACATAGAAAGGTGGAAATGAAAAGTTTGTAATGGGACTTTAACAAAAGGAAATTCTTTCATACACAACAAACAGTGCTATGAGCACACACTTGAGATTTGGGTGGTAATTTAAGTGTAACCCCCTTTTTCCTCCCCGAGTTACTCGGGAGCAGGTCACACTCACAGGTGTGCCTGGGCGCCTGATGGTTTTAACCCAAAAGGAGATCCTGAGCATCCCAGTGGTGATGGTGTTTAGTTGGAGAAAGCCCTATCCACCTCCTTGCTGCAGTCCCTTGCTCATAATGAATGTACAATGGCGGTGGCTCCACCTGGCTGGCCTTGTACACACTTACTGGTGTGCCTTGAGAACCTCCAGGAATATACTCATTCCAGCTATAATATGGATCTAATTCCAAAACAACAACTACAAATCATATACATCTAATGGATTACTTTAAAATAAACAATCTTTACTTAACTTAAATAAACAGGGGTTAACAGATTAGCAATGAATAACATTAACAAAGTGCACAACAATAATTGGAGCTTATATATCTAGCCTTTTGTACTGCCAAGATTGATCCCACCCCAGAGTGTGCACACCCCTGGACTCACAGTCCCAGACTCTTGCTTGCGTGGGCGCGCTTGAAGACCTGCAGCTGTAGTGGAGATTCGGTCCAGGCTAGACAGTAGCTCTGTCCCAGGCAGCACTTTCCCAACAAGGCCCAATTACTTTCTGCCTCATGCTGTGCCTATCGGAAGCAGCCTGCTAGATCCCAGTTCCAACAGGCATCTAGTCCCAGTCTGTAGCTGCACTTCAACAGCCCCAGGACTGGATCAAACTCCTCCACAGCAGCCTGGCTCCCCTTCAGTTCCAAACTCCAAGGGCAGAGTCCCAGACTGCTAGGCCTCTCTTCTCATGCACATGGAGAGCCTCATCTCCCACACAAGAGTCCTTCCTTCCTGTTTTCCCCAAGGACTCATGGGAATTGTAGTCTGGATTGCAGCACACAGGGTCTTTCCAGAAAAAACAGAGGCACCTTTAGTAAGGGGACTACATAAGGGATACATGGAAGGCTTAAATCCAGTAGAAGGAATCATTTCTAAACAGAGACTTTCTTTGACATAACAGTTAGCCCACTGGTGAGAGTTTTAAAAATACCTCTGATACGCAGATAAATATATAAACTTCACAGTACAGTACTTAAGAGCAGATCAGAACTCAATTGCTTTCCCATCAGTAGTTTAAAGTGATTGCCTTCTTTCTGAAATGTGTGAGGAAAATAATCTTTTTCTTAATGGGTTTTTGTGTTTCCATTTATATCTTGTTTTAAGTAGACATTTCTTAATTCTTGAATCTGAACTATCTGACTATCTTGCTTTTTCCAAAAGGATGTGTATTTTGGAAATATGCTATGATTTATTTTATGATTTTGATTACACAAGGATATACTTCCTAAAGCTAATTTACGAGTTTCTCAAACTTGATCTGATATACACTTTAATGGTTTATTCACAGATGAAAGTGTATATGATTCTCTCTGGCTGGAGTGTTATTTCTTATTCCCTTCAGTTAATCTTGGATTAGCTATAACTTCTTGAGTTTTAAATGTATATTCTAGAGTAATGACTGACATTCTGGACTGAGCTTATCTAGTCAAATAAAATAAACAATTTTATATACTGGGATAGGTAGCAAAACAGATGAAAGTAGGAAAGATGACTCTTTGGGCCAGATTAAAATAAAAAGTCAATTATGCAGATAGATAAATTCTTTAGAATTTATCTATCTGCATAATTGACTTTTTATTTTAATCTGGCCCAAACCTTTGATGTATGATCATAATGAATATTAAATATTGGGGCTGAGTCATGAAATCTTTTGAATTTAATAGATTTCTTTACTGCCCATAGTGTAATATAAATTATCAATAATTCAACAGCTCTCCCTTTCCTTTATCAAGCTGTGATCTTTATAGATATAGGAAAAATATCTCTGTTGTCTTGGACTCCAAAATGTACACTGAGCTTGATGTAGGAACATATATTTTATAACCATAGTAACTGCTAGGAACATTTGTAGCATCTGCACTCTGTCATTCTCCAGAAAAGATTGAAAGACATCACTTACTTTGATTTTTTGTGATAAAGGAAGAGAGGAAAGATCAATCATGGGCATTATTTTACAATGGTTACATATTTGGGAATCACTGAAACAATGAGAGTGACAGACAGTAAAAATTATTTAGATTCAACTGTAATATCAGATTGTCCGTGTAGACGCTTTAATGATACCTTATGAAAAATGTGCATATGTACAGTCCTTTTAAATGTTGGGGAAGGGGGAGTTTTTGTAATTCTAGGTCAGACTGTATCTATTTACCATAAAACCTAAGACCAAGAGAAGGAAAACTCTCAGTGAGAGATGACTCTGATAGAGTTTCTGCTTAAATTCTTCTGACAGTTAAAACAGTGTTTGCTGAAGAAGCAATGGGTCATGTGGTATGTCAATGGGATTATAGATTTCAATGGTATTTTAGGATCACAAACAATAAAATGTACAAACAGGGCCAGTGCTGCTGTAATCTAGGCAGCAGTGTGCAGGGTTAGCCCCCCCCAAAAGTTCAGAAATCATGATGGGCAGAACACCTCGCCCCAAAATCCATGATAAGGGTTAAAATTTGTGATTTTTTTCTATATCTCAGACTGATTTTCAGTTCGTTTTCTGATATTTGAATACTTGGCAGGCATTATCTCTTTTTGTATGTGAGCACTTCAGGAAACATCCTGAGATGCATGCATGTGCACACCCCGAAACCCAAACCACAAGTTGCGGGATTTCTTCCCTTTCCCTTCTGGTTGACAACTTCCTTTCCCAAGCCACTAATCTCACTTCCTCCTCAGTTCCTTGTTCTCTGCACTCCTCTTCCTCCTACTTCTCATGGGCACAGCCCCTGCATAGCCCCGAATCCTGAATAGCCTCTGTGCATAGCCCCTGCATAGCCTCTGTGCAGCTCCTTTTTCTTTCCTGGATTGGGGCGTCTCTGTACTGTTCATGCAAAAGGACTGGGGAGCTTGTATTTACCTTCATTAAGCATTACGTAACAGAGCAATGAGAGGCTGCTATAAGCTTTGTCCTGCCACTGTCTTTTCTGACCCCTGTGAAGTCTGAAGTCCTGTCTCTCTCATGGAGGAAAGCTTTATCTCTGCAGCCACACTTGAATCCTCCCATAACAATCCTACCTGCTCCATGCATCCTTCTCTGTAGAAAAAACAACATAGTAACAAAACCCCCAATCTAATCAATGCAGGCATCTCTGTGTTTGTGAAGACAATAGTTAGCATCTGTGGATCAGTGTTGCCAATTCTCACAATTTTATCATAGGTCTTTCTATACTTAATGCTTTTCTTAAAGTTCAAGCTCTTGGAGTCAAATGATTGATTACTATTTGTTGTTTTTAAAGTTTATTCAGTTATCTCATAGTATTGACCTTAGGAGAGTGGTGCCCTCAGTCTGACTTGCCTGTAGAGAGGAAGGACCAATCTGGTGGCACTCTTGCAGACCTGGGAAGGGGCAGTACTTAGGACAGCCAGGAGAGGAGGGCAAACAGGGGCTGGAGGAAGTGTACTGGCAGGAAAAGGAGGAGTAATTGGGCAGGGGTCAATGGAAGAGCAGGGTTTGAAAAACAGTCTAATTTACAACCAGACTAGTGCCATCATTTCTGGTTGCCATCATTTCTGACATACATTTAAGCCTACAGTAAAATGCCTAATGCAGAAGGAAGACTGAGATATGGATGGCTCCCTGCATATATTTCTTTACAGGCAGCCCTTAATAGTATCTTTAGATTTCCACATTATAGCTAATCTCTGACCAGCCAGTAAAATGCATTTCAAGGGTCATGACATTTTTCTTCTCCTTTCAGTGCCATTCACTTCCCATATCTTTGCTTTCTCAGTTTATTTTTCCTCACTTGAAGTATGTAGGCTTTACAGTGTAAAGGTCTCTTTCCTATGCAGCTTCTATCTAGATTGAGTTCCATATTTATTATTTTCCTAAAAGACTGTATACAATGTAGAGTTGATCCCCCTTCTTATGACTCATACTGCTAAGAATATTTTTAACTTAATGATATCAAATATATCAAAGATGATATTTTTCGAGGTAATTAAAAAGCCTAATTTAGAAAAAAAGTCAAAAAAGAAAGAGGGAAGAGTTTGAATTTTAAAAATTTGTTCTGTGTACAATGCCATTTCCTAACCAATTCTTGTTCCCTTTATTAGACTATACAAGTTGGCCTTACTCATAACAATAATCCAGTTGAAGTTAGTGGGCTCATCTCTTCCATGAAATCTGAGTTGTCTAAGGATTGGGAGGGGGCACTGTGACTGTGCCTATAAAAGAGGAGAATAAAAGTTAGGGCTAGTAGACTCCAAATCTTAATGAGATAACTAAGAACTCTAGTTGCAAAAGTATCTGTGTGACAAAGAATTACCCATGTAGAAAATGGGAACTATTTCTAAGGCAAGGAAATTGGTATGCTAAATAACTAGAAAGTGTGTGTACAAAATTATCGAAGAAAGATGTGCAAAGCAGATCCTTATTTGTGGCCATAATGTAACTCCAAATTACTGTGAGTGCTTATTTTCAGAAGAAATAGCTGGAAAGAGCATATTCAATTCAGGATGATTTAGTTGTGCCTTTTCTACGTGGCACACCTTTGCATACTATGTTTGCACAGCCTAGTTATGTATGCTCCCCAAAAACTGCTCAAGCACATTCTAGAGAAAACTGATGGAAAAAAATACAAATCAAGCATTTCCGCCTGATTATAGCTTCCAAAGCTCAAAGCCAGAAGACTTGCAAACATCTAATTAAAGTAGAAAACATCTAATAGAAGACTTGCAAACACTTAATACATGAAAGAGAAGGCACAACACCAGAAAACAGGCAAAAGCATTAAGAGCTGTTCACAGTGGATTTCATAAAACTGAAAACAAAACATAATTAGACACATCAGGGAGCCACCCTGCATAAGAGCACACTGTCAGCAGTGACAGTAAAGTCCCTATAAATGGCATGCTCTGTTGGAGCTGAGCTCCACATGAATGAAGAGCAGAACATCTGCCCGCTGGGGTCAGGCATTAGAAAACAATGCACTAGCCATTTGTTAAAAATTCAATACAATGGTAGAAACAGGTACAATGGAATGATCCTGATGCCATCTGCAAGGCTGTTCTGTTCTATATTGGTTGCTGTATCACCCTCATCACCTCAGCTGAGTGCCTTCCAGTAGTACATTAAGCAATGTGACCAACATCTGTCATGTATTAGCTCTTTCCTCACGAAAAGTGTGTGCACTGGAGTGATTTGCTTTGGATTTTTAAAAATAATACATAGACATATGTTGCCATATGCTTATGCTTGAGAAGGCCAGGTCAAGGAAATGCATCTTAAACATAGAGAAGAAGGTTGTGAGTTTTGTGCTGGTGCTTTGTTCCTGGAGGAGTTCATTCCCCAGTGTATGGCCAGGCCCCGGGAAAGCTTACCTCCTGTTCCCTCTTTCCTCACCATACTGTTACTTTTGTGACTTTAACTGCTAGAATTTAATTACATCCACATCCTCACCTGAAAACAGAGGCGGCAAGGTTAGCTTTAATATTTCATAGCAGAAAGTTTTATAACCTTTCTTATTAACACAGGAGAGAAACCCTCCATTCTCTGGAAAGTTAAAGTAAGCAACAGCAAAGATCCACCCCCCCCAACCCCCCCCCCCAAAACAAACAATTTAGTGCGTGTACAATTGACAGGCTAGAGTTAATTCTGAAACTCTTATATTTATTGTACTACCTGGAAAGGTTGCCAGAAAGAACCACTGATCTAAAGAAAGAGCACACATATGAGGTGATTTTTACATCACTAGTTGACTATTTACTGACAAGGACCTGAATTGTACACCCCAAACTTTCAGAAAGTTCAGCCATGAGTCCAGATATTGAGAATCGTGTGTCTTTGGTTCCTAAACACAATTCAAACATTGCCTGAGTTATATCTACAATAAATCCTATTTTATTCTGTTCAGATCTTACGCCACCCTCCATAGCCATAGTACGTAAGTGCCTTCCAGTAGCATATTAAGTGATGTGACTAAAGTCTGTCATGTGTGGTTTGTTTTGTCTATCAGTATTTCCCTGGGGGAGAGTTGTGTGCAGGGAAATGTTTTTGGGTAGTTTGTTTATAATGCCTATTCTGTGCTAAGCGCTTATTGCAGAAAGGTTGAAGAAGTATAACTTACCCCGTGACTAAAAGTTGGTGTAACAGAGTAGCTGTGCATTTTTTAGTTATTTCATAATTGTTCTTATATAGTTTTCTATATGAAAACCTTGCCAGTTGTGTTGCCCAGGCAGTTTTTGAACAGATAAGTGTATGTGCGTGTCCCTGAAAGTATAATATTAGGGTACATCTACACAACAACGTAATTTTGAAATAGCTAGCATTATTTCAAAATAACTTAGTCCATGTCTACACAACAGAAATAATGTCAACATAATGTGATGCTGGAGGACTTCTTTCTCCAAATGCTGTAACTCTCATTATATGAGGAGTAAGGGAAGTCAGAAGAAGAGTGATTTATTTCAAAATAAGTGCTGTGTAGATGCTCCCAATTTTGAAATAAGCTATTTCAAAATAAGCTACGCAATTGACATAGCTCAATTTGTGTAGCTTATTTTGAGTTAAGCCATGCTGTGTAGATGCTCGCTTAGTGAATAGATAACTGTTTGAATCAAGTCAAATTATGCCTTGAACTAAAATAATTTCTTGGATTTCATCTTGTGGGGAGTGTTTTTAAAAACTTTTATGCTCAGACATATTAAAAGCTTGTACCTTGGAAAACAGTTCTTCCAGGAATGAGCTAAGGCAATGCCAGAAAATCAGTTTTCATAGTACTGTCAAAGGATTCCCAACCATTTGCAATTTTACAAGCAGAAACTGGCATAAGCATCAAATACGCCTGAACTTCAAGGTGTTTTTAGTATTTCCCTAGCTTTCTGTCTAAGAGTAGCGGAAAATTATACAGAGAAATAAAACATTTTCTTTTGTACTGCAGATCATTAAGGATCTTCCCATGGAATTTCTTCCCACTGATGGAGGACCTGATATTAAATTGTACTGTGTAGGTGCTGTTGTAAGGTCGGTCTCTTTACTCTGGGCTCACAGGGCTCAGGCAAAGGGGCTGCTCAGTTGCGGTGCAGACACTCAAACTCTCCAAGGTGAGAGGGTCCCAGAGCTTGGGCTGCAGCCAAAGCTTGAGTGTTTACACAACAATTAAACAGACCCTTAGCCCAAGCTCCATGAACCTGATTCAGCACCCCTAGGCCAGCCATGGGTTTTTCTTTGCAATGTAGACATATCCTCAGGAGATCCCTCATTTATGTGGGAAGGATGCCAGTATAGGCTCCCAATTTGGGGAAAAATATTACATTTTTAAAATTGTAATCTCACAAGTGGTGCCCTGTTATTATAGTAAGTGGGTTTCTTCTTCTAAGGAACCAATACAGCAGATTCCTCACACATGAAATCCCACATTAACTTCAAATATATTCCTTCTGGAGGACTTGCAGGATGAGGCAACAATAAAAAGAATCTATAGGTAAATGTGTCTGTCTTGATGCTTACCTGGCCCTCCATCACCATTTGATATGAGTACCTCATAATGTATTTGTCCTGCCAAAAACCATGTCATGGGAAGTATTATAACCTTTACTTTACAATGGCAAACAGAGGCACTGAGATAAAATTACTTGCTAAAGGTCTCCTCGGAAGTCTGTGCCAGAACAGGGAATTGGTTAGTGAGTGCACTGGTCACCTGACCATGCTTCACCAACGGGGTATGGAGAAGTTAAACATTAAACTCCAAACAGTTTGTGAATGCATTAGATATTTATGGTCAGTGTTCCCTGTAAGCCGAGGATCTGGGCAATCACTCAGCAAGATTCAGGTGCTGCCCAGGGGATTATCAGAGCAACCACAGCCACCCACAGCCAGCAGAATATGTTTCTATTGGTGGTACATATCTGAACATGCCTCATTGTACATAACAAAATGTATTCCACACATGGATAGGAAAAAATATAGAGGCCACAAAGCTTACCATACCAGCAAGTTGTACTAAAACGTTATAGAAGTGTAGGGCTAAAAGGGACCTAAAGAAGTCATTGAGTCAAGCTCCCCTTTTGCTGATGAATGACCGAGTAAACCTATCTCATTCCTGCCTGTTTAACCTGTTTTTCAATTCCGTCATAATCTCCCTTGTAAGAATATTCCAGAGCTTATCTATCCTTAAACACCCTACATTACAAGGCTCTGCAAAACCTGACAGGAGTGTTACTATCCATTTCTCATTGCAGAAGTGAACCTGACAATTTTTTGCCTTTTGTGCTGCCCTGCTTTAGATGTGAAATATTTGATATTTTGTCTAAAATTGCCATAGCTAAAAAGCACTTTTCCTGAAAAAAACAACAACCCTGCAACTCTCTCTTGGTTGACAGAAAAACAATGTGAGGATCAGGTTATGTAAACCTCATCTGGCTAGGCCCAAGGAAACTCGTAATCTGTATACCTATCATAACTGAATTTTCACAATCCTAGGTCCGTATAAAACTGCTGTGCAAGAATTCATTCTCACACTTACCATTCACTCACTACATCTCCAAGTTGAGTGTGGGGGTGGGAGTGGGGATGTGATGGAACAGCTGGCTGGTATTAACTAAAGAGGACATCTTTCCTTGTCCCTTCTGAGCAAAAAGTGGGGCTGGTTAATTCTTCATCCTGTAACTCCATGGAACTCTTGGGCTTTCCTCTTTCCCATGGGTTGTGGGACAACTTCCTGGCTTTCTTCTCAAGGTGAGAATTGCTAGAGTCCCTTCTCCCCCACAAGGGTATGGGAAGGGATATAAGCTTCTAGCATAATTCTTCTGGCTCAACCTCCAGCTTGAAAGGTGTTTTTGATATTCAAATCTTGAGACAGCAAAAACAATGCAACCTTGCACCTCTTCTCTACCCGCAAAGCACCAATGGTACTAATGCAGTAGCAGCAACAGACCAACAGTAAGGGACTCCAACTTACAAGTAAGTCTAGGTGCACACTGAAGCCTGGCCTTGTGAAGTTAGGACATCAGAAAACACAAGTCTGAGTACAATTGCCATGTGGAATGTACGTTGAGTGAGGTTCAAAACCAGTACTGATATTTCCCTCCTCATCTGTTGTGGTCTGACAGTCCGATGAAAAATCCTATCATTTGTTTCATTCACCTGGGGCACTTGTGAAATATATGGCTAAATATTTGTCATTGCAGTTTGGGAAGTGGAAGTTCAATTGACATTCCTCTTATCACAATTGCACCTCTAAATGCTGTGTTGTTTGTGATGCTGCTTTGGTGTATTGATGTTAGTGGAAGTTGGGTAGCAGGAGGATTTACCAGTAAACATTGAGGGAATGAACATGTTATTATATAGGATTTTGTCATAGTAAAGTTGTTTAACGGAGATGGTAACACTTACTTCTTTCCTGGAAATCAATGTGGGGTGATTAAACAGTAGTGTTGGATACAACAATTTTGTATTACTAGCAACAGAATGTACCTCTATTACACACCCTTGTTAGGACTAGTGACTCATTCTGACTGACTACAATATTTTTCCTATGCTTTTATAAATGCCTTTTTTTGATTTAACAGTTGGAAAAAACACGAAAGCAATTGCCATGTGCCCTGAAATAAGACACGAACCACCAACAGTGCTCTCTAATTGCAGTAAGTTACCAAATATTTAAAATAGCACTTTGCTTTTGAGTCACAGTTGTCTTGCCAACCTGAAGCGAATACTTAGGGGGTCTGTTTCAGTAATGCCAGTGAGTTACTCGGGGTGAGATAAAACAGAAAGAGAGAGAACTAGGTGTCAAATGAACACCAGAGTGTTTTTAATATGACAGAGTGAATTAACAAAAAACCAACAATTTGTTATTAATAGTTGACCTTCAACTGCTCTGCAAAAAAAGAGACTGTTTCACATAAAATGACAATGATCTTCATAAGATTATATGTATATTATAGTACAATACAATCCTTATAATTACTATAGCAATTTATATGATGATATATGTTTGCAAACATGTTTTTAGAGTTCAAGTCCAGAAGAGATCATTATTGTCATCTAATCTGACCTGTTTAATAAGCTATAGAACTTCCACAAAATAATTTCTAGAGCAGATCTGTTAGAAGCAACAAACAGTAGTGACTTAAAAATTGTCAGTGATGAAGAATCCCTGGTGGTCCTTGGTAAACTATTCTTTTATTTTCTAATCTTTAGTCATTGTCATGTCTTTTCTCTGAACCTACTGGACTTAAGTGGTGGACGCCAGAACTGGACACAGTAATTCAGCAGCAGTTATAGCACTGCCAAATTAGAGGTAAAATATATTTTCCGCTCCAACTTGAGTTTCCCCTGTTTATGCATCCAAGAATCACCTTAGCTCTTTTGGCCTGTGTCACGCTGGGTGCTCCTGTTTACCTGATTATATTCACTGTAGTCCCCAAATCTTTTTCAGGGTCACTGCTTCCTATTGCAGAGTCCACCCATCCTGTAAATCTGGCCTACATTCTTAGTTCTTATTTACAATTAGGCTTATTCAAAAACATGGCATGTATTTGTGCTCAGCTTGCCACGTGATCTAGATTTCTCTATAACAGTGACCTGTTCCTTCATTTTGATTTGTTTCCCCAGCTTTTGTGTCATCTGCAAACTTCGCCAGTTTTCTTCCAGGTCATGGATTAAAAAAACACTTAAATGGTTTAGCATTATAGGAATATGCTATAGATATTTTTTATTATAGGTCACATTGTGTGGTTTGCTTGAGCTACGCAAGGCACAGGACTAGAGAGGGGGAGGCAAAGTGAAGGTTGGTTACATCAGCTTTATGCTGCCTGATCCTGGTACTGTTTGGTAATAGAGCTGTGTAATAATTCATTTTCCTTGCTTTGCTGCTAAGTCCAAAATATTGAAAGAAAATTTCATTTTGGTAAAATTGAAAATCACTTTTTTCCTAATGTTTAAAAGCAAGTTGAACATTTGTATGTTTTTGAGACAATACAGTTTTGGTTTGAACCCAGAGAATTAATTTAGACTTTCAGGCATTTTATCCAAAGGAATGGGCTGGGGTCACAAAATGGCTGGAGGAGGAGGTGATGTTGTTTCTATCTACCTCGTAAGCTTCTGTGCAGGTGTGAGAGAACTCACAACTCACCTAAGGTATGGGCGATCCAGGTTCAGTACCTCCCTCTAACTTGTGTAGAGAATAGATCTGAACTAAGGTCTCCCACAGAAGCTATAGGAAATGTTGGTGATTCTTTCTCATAGTCTTGTTTTGAAGCTACTCCATTGCTTATAAATAGTTATTGGAGCAGAGACATGAACTTGGGGTTCCTACATCTTAAGCTAATGTCCTAACTACCAGGCAATAGAGCTAGTCTTATGAGCTTTTCCAAGCCCACTGACTATCCTTGTCAGCCACAGTGGCAATTAATAGTCCATTAATGATTCCATAGATCATGGATGGTCTAATGCAGGGGCTTTCAAACTTTGGGTCAGAACTTGTAAGGGTAAGCTGCTAGCTGGCTGTGAGACACTTTGTTTACCTGAGCATCTGCAGGAATGGCCACTCCCAGCACCCAGTGACTGCAGTACACCGGGCTGGGTAACTGCTTCCCACAGCTCCCATGGGCTGGGAATGGTGTACTCTGGCTACTGGGGATCTGTAAGAGGCCATGCCAGCAGACAATCATTTAAATAAATAGTCTTGTGGCCAGCTAGCTCCTTACTGTTACAATCCATGATCCATAGTTTGAAACCCCCTGGTCTAATGTGCTCATCTTAAAGAATGGGGTTTCTGTCTAACAAACAATTATTCCATTGCCACAAGTTGTAAAGTTGACCAAGAGGTGAAGAGTCTCTGCAAATTAATTCTCCAGAGACCTACAAATTGCAATCATTGCTCCATCCTCCCAGATGCACATCAGCCCATATGCTTAAGAAACAATAACATTTCTGCGTGGATGTTAGAAGTGATCGTAGACAGCGAGATAAGATTTTTCAAACAAACCATTTCATGAAGGGGTCCCTGATATCTGGGTATTTGATAAATATTCAGGTGTTCAGTTCATAGTTTTACCTAGGAGACAGACTGATTATTACAATCCGCCATGTTAGCTATTGGCCTATTTCTTGTATGAGTAATGGGGGCAAAGGGGCATCAGCAAATGGTAGGCATAAATAACTCTCCCTATTAGATGGACAAATAAGAAAAAGGAGTGGGGAGTGGATAATTTGTGAATTGTGCAAAACCAAAGCCAGAAGAGGCACAGATTCATATTTCTTTTTATCTGCCCCCCCCCCTCAATTATGCACAGGTTTGTATAAAATGTTCTGTTTTTATTTCATCTTTAAGCACCAGTGCCTCTAGACCTTTTTAAAAAACTTCCTGTCACTGTTTTGAAATACTTTCATGTGATGGTTATGAGGCTGCAGTTGCATCCAGTTCTTTAGATAGAGCATGTGGTTGCTTTTATGGCATGGCTGCCACACTTCCACCCCAGAGGGAATTACATTTCAGTGGTAGTGGTTTGATCCCAGTATGGACAATCTATAATTATTAATGTCATACAGTTTTACATCTATACAGATAAAAAGCCTTTAATAAATCTACCCGACCAACATTTTATTCTGATATTGCATCAACATCTGGGTTGCCCACAGTCCATTTCAACTCACCCATTCCAACAAGCTGATGCAGAAAATATACTTTTCTAAAGAGCATTTCAGAGTGTTGATGAATAAGTCCATTAGGCAGAAGTAATCACCTTGTTCAGATAATTATAGAAGAGCTTTGCAAAATATACAAATTTCTGCATGGTATATAATAACAATTATGCAAGAGTAAGAACATAAAATAGCTAATGCACATACCCAGTAGGTAGTTTTCTTACATGACTATATTGGTTATTTTAAGTTCTTTTTATAGCACTAAATGGGCACAAGCAGCTAAATGTTTGTGAAAATGATCTTGTAGATCCTAATTCAGCAAAGCAGTTTGGTAAGTTTTTACCTATTCAGCGAAGCATTTGTACATGTACTTAAATCTTATTGACTTCCATGGGGTTTAAGTGTAGGCTTAAAGTGAAGCATGCACATAAGTACTTTGTTGCTTAAGGAGATACTGCTGAATCAGGGCCCTTAATATTAAAGGCCAAATTCTGCCCAGATAGTCATCCCATCTAACCCTATTGAAGCCAATATGGTTACTAGATTTAGCTTTAAACAGCTGTTCAAGCAAGCAGTTTTCACAAACGCGTGCAAAACTCCCACAAGCAAAGTTATAATTTTTACATCAAATGCATCAAAACAAAACACACTACTGTTTAGCTAATCTGGGTCAATTTTGTTAAAACAAAATTTCATGTGTTGCCCATGTGATTTGAAATGGGTGATAAAATGTGGAGAAAATGGTCTAAAACGGAAATGCTGAGAGACCCTTAACTGTAGCTTTATTATGTGATGCTTGCCAATAAAAGTTGCAGAATATTAAAGCCTACAAAAATTATGCCCTTGAGGAAGCCAGTACAGTTTCTCTCACATTGGGAACCAACCAAAATGTTGATTTAACAGGGACAACATTGCATTTTCTCATCTAATACTGGTACAGGTTTAAAAAGAAAGTTTCCCATTACACTTGCCTTTTCTGCTATTCTTACCTATTCCTCACTGTAGTAGTACCAAATTGGAAGCAGTGCATTGACAAATACTGCATTTAGAAGGGCTGATTTAACACAGTAGCAGAACAGCAGATTGGTTGTGGCAGTGACAGCAGCACTAAGCGGATTTTAAAGCATTGTAACACTTTCTGAATATTTCTCTTATCTTTCCAATTTTTAATTTACCCACTCATTCATTGCAATCTCTTTCTATTCAGAAGTAACTTCCAGTTGTGGAAACAGAATTAAATAGTACACTGGAGCTAGTCCCATCTATACTTATTTTGGCTATTTAATTTTTGGCACATATATGAAAATGACTTTATTCAAACCATTACAATATTCAACTTTTTCCATCCTGAATGGAGTTGGATGGCATGGTATGGTTTGCAGAACATAATTTGTCTTTCTGTCTAGTTTGTCCTTCTAATGAATGCCTATGCCAAACTAGAAGATGGAAGCTGGAAAGAGGAAAGCTAAGCTGCAGAAAACAACCCAAATTCAATTAGAAATGGTTGAAAACATAGAAATTAGCATTGAACGGAAGAATAAATTCCAAGCTTTGACAGGCTGAACGCCTGAATGCCAGATGCAAAGTGATGATGTGTGCAGAGGTTGATTCTCCAGAGGAAATACCAGTCAAGATGTTGGAGAAGAAACCAAGATATCTAGTGCGATGGGAGAGGGATGGTTAAATGTACTTAACTGTGCAAGGCCTTGAGGGAGAAGATTGTAGGGGACATCAGAAAATACAATATCAGTTGAATATAGGAGAGTCTGGAGGGAAACAGATGTCACAGTAAGATTAAAAAACAAAGAATCCGAGTGAAGTGGTAACAACAGGTGTCTGGCCCATGGGCAGGATGCCATGCCTTTCAGTCATAGCAGTAACAGGAAATGAACAAGATAAAGAAATCTGCTCATTGAAGAAGTAGACTGGGATGTGCTGAATACAAGAAAAGGTGTGCCAAGGTAAGAAAATATTGTAAATGGCATCATGAAAAGCAATGACTATAGAACTGGCCTAAAGAAGGCCACTTTAGATGCATTCCCAACCATTTATCATCAGGGTTCTTCTGTAAACAATAATTGCAGAAGACTGCATGAATCATACAACTTACTTATAATATACTTTTTCTTATTTAATGCATTATTTTGTACCATAGGCCCACGGAATAACCTTTTGAAGATGCTTAAATGACTGAGAAGTTGACCAACTATACAGTAAACTTTTTCTCAATCAAAAAATCTGAAAGGCTATAAATCGGATTGTTCTATGGTGGAACTCCATCAAATGATTAATGAATTCCTGATAAAGAGGTATAAAAATAACCTGCAAATGTGAATGGCATTCATTGATTATGAGAGAGATGCTGACCTAGCAGGAAAAAAAAAAGAAAAAGAAAAATGCAGTGCTGAGAATGTTGTGGAAGAAACCCAGGCATACGAAAGCATTATTTTTATTTTTGGAGAAACATCTGAAGGGTTGGCCTGCGTATGGCAAAGAAGAAAAGAGGACAGAGAGATGAGGTTTTTCCTGCTTTTCCCATCCAAGAACCACTTTGCACACCTGTACAACCTTAGTCCTTATGTTCTTTTGCACAAAGACCGTGAATGTTTTAAATGGATGAGGTAGGATGACTTAGGCTGGGAGCATTGTATGGGAAGTGTATATGGCAGTCTTTGGAAGCTTTTGCTGTGATGTGTCTTTCTTCAGTGTTCTTGAAGACATTGTGACTAAGTCAGCTATAATGCATCCAGGATCCACTGCTTGGTTGGACCATCTCCACTTACACCATAATTGAAGCTCTGGTTGTTAAAGCCAGAATAGAACTTGTCACAGTTTTTAAGGTAACTGCACCCTCTGATTCTTTCATGGCCTTCTTAATGACATCCCAATTAAGTCTTGAGCCCCTACCTGTGACCTTGCTTGGGGCACGAGGAAATCTGTGATCCACTCTCTCCATGCTGGGCCTCAGGCTGCAGTTCTCTGTGATTATCTCAGCAGATCTGATTTTAGTTCTGCATCTGCAGTCCTGTTCTCTCCTGGGCAATGATAAGGGTTAACCACTGACTGACCAGCCTTCCTAAAGGGCAGTATTACAGAAAAAAACATATCTTTAAACAATAAGGGTATGTCTACACTAGCTAGTTAATTCGAGCTAGGTAGGCAAATCAGGCAACCGGAGTTGCAAATGAAGCCCGGGATTTAAATATCCCGGGCTTTATTTGCATGTTCCCGTCCGGCCGCCATTTTTAAATCCCCCTTAGTTCGAACGAGGACTTAGTTCGGATTAACTTTAAACTGCTGCGTGTAGCCGCGGGCAGTTCGTTCGAACTAAGGGGATTTAAAATGGCGCCAGATGGGAACATGCAAATAAAGCCGGGATATTTAAATCCCGGGCTTCATTTGCAACTCTGGTTGCCTGATTTGCCTACCTAGTTCGAATTAACGAGCTAGTGTAGACATACCCTAACTAGCTTATACACGTACCTAGTTCACTGGATTTCACCCATCTTCCACACGGGGTCTCTGAGGGTATGTCTACACTGCCACCCTAGTTCGAACTAGGGTGGCTAATGTAGGCATTCGAACTTGCAAATGAAGCCCGGGATTTAAATATTGCAGGAGGAATAACGGTAGTTCGAATTAGGAGCTTTAATTTGAACTACCTAGTCCATGCCGTGTGTAGCTGCGGGCAGGTAGTTCAAACTACAGGCATTTAAAAAATGGTGCCCGCCTGGGAACATGCAAATGAAGCCTGGGATATTTAACTTTCATTTGCAAGTTCGAATGCCTACATTAGCCACCCTAGTTTGAACTAGGGTGGCAGTGTAGACATACCCTGAGAGGGTTCAAAGTGCTTCATGTCCTCCCTAGAACTTATCTATCTTTCACAGAATCATGTCTATTCCTGGATTGAGGGTACATGACCCACTCCCCAAACCAAGACAATGATATTATACAATTTGTAGGTCTTTGAAGGCCTCTTGAATCTGTGCAAATCAGTGCATACTATTTTCCCCAAGGAGTGAAGTTTCCACAGATTTGTTATCTCAATTAGGGATTTGTATAAACTCCCTCTCACATCAAGTGATTTCAGTTGCTGCAGGAAACCCTTTAACATCCTATATAATAACAATAATTAACCATCCCATACAGATAAATGTAACATTTATAACAATAATACAGTAGTCTTGGAATATTTCATGTATCCATAGCTTCCGTCACATCCTCAGTAAAATAGTTTTTGAGTACTCCATGCTTCTAAATCATCAAATTAGTAATAGAATTCACAAAATCTGGACTACCTCCACTGTGTTGCAAAAGAAAGGAAACCAACTTTTTGAAGATAGCTAGCTTTTTTTGTCAAAAATGGACCAAATTCAACCTTGATTTAAGAGAAACAATTGCATAAATACATTTCTATTTCTTACTAGGTGCACAGGCCCACTAAAGTTAGTGGGAGCTGTATTCATTTATTCCATGACTGAATTTGGCCCAGTGTCTTCCAATAGTCAGTCTGAATATTGGAATAGCAATCAAAGACATCTTGGGTTCCAAATATCATTATTTTCCTCATTGACAAAACTCATGATCTCTAAAAAATTATCTAGAAAAGCAGCTCTTTAGGATAGGGACTGCATCTTCCTGTGGATTTGTAAACTACTTAACAAATAGAACTTTGGGACCCTACTGAATTGCCAATGATACATAATAATCAAAGTTGAATGCTAAAACTATCCAGAGGCTCAAAAATCATTTCAATCAGACGGAAGAAAGAAAGATTAGAATAGAAAGGGAGTGTGTTGGAACAAGAATAAAAAATAGTATAATTTAGAAGTTGCAAGTTCAAACTGAACAGAAATCAAAAAGAAGTAGTTCTTCAGTTTGCTTTTCTGGTTCAGAATATTATGAGAGAGAAAACAGTTGAACAATTATTACAGGGAAAATGGAAGAGAAAATGGTCAGATAAATTGTATTTCTGGACTCCTTGTATCAGTCAGGAATTATATCTGATAATGGAGAAAATATTGCTATTGTGTCAATAAATATAACTAAAGTGGAGGTGACCGTGCTACCCAATACTCCTATTTTCATGTTGCTAATGGTTTTCTTAAAATTCATCTTTCAAGCTGATATTCTTCTCATTAGTCCTTCTTTTTTACTTTTTACTGAAGTAGATTTCCATTAGACACAAGAAAAACAAACCACAACCCTAATATAGAAGGCATCAATGGAAGGAAAATCTGTATGCAAACAGGTACATGTAATTTAATGTGTGAGCAGGTGTATTTGCATTGCTACTATTATTAGTTTAGGTACATTCAGTACCCTCGAGATTGGCAGCATGCTAGAAAAGAAGGGTGGGAATGAGATTTTTTTTCTCAGTCAGGGAGTGTGACTGAAATCCTGAGTGGAATAGCACCTCAACAGTGGCTATTTAGTGCCTCTCCAATTATTAAACCTCAGCCTACTTCCAAGAGGGCAAAATCTGTGATTGCTCCCCACCAGGTTCATTATCATAGTGGCCAGCATGTGCAAAATTTCAGACTCCACAAAGTAGAGTTTATGGTCCTCCATAGCTCAGCTTCAGTGGAATTCATGATGACACATGCACTGCCTCCTTCTGAGTAATAATATAGCTCTTGTTATATTTATAAATACATCTGTACTGTGTGCAAAGTTGCACATGCTACATACATGTGATGTTGACAGCATGTGGGGCAGGCACTATATTTTTGTTCTGTGTTTGTACAGTCCCTTGCATAATGGGAACCTGCTGTATGACTATAGCTCCTCAGAGCTATCTCAATACTAGTATTAATAAGAAATTGAAGAGCCATGAAATAAACTATGAATATAATTCAACAACTATTGACTCAACTGCTCTCCATAGAATATTGGCATTGCCAATATTCGAATTCCTTGAATGGCTTCAGAGAGCATTTTTTTTAAATCCACCAACCATAACCAATGCTTCTTCCCCCCCATGTGCTGGTGTCATTCTAGGATCAGAGACTTAGACGGTATGCTCTTAGGAGTGAGTGCTTTGTTTCCTTTGTCCTCTGTGAAGTGCCTACCACAATTCTGGAAATCATGCGGAAATAAGAAATAACTGTTGATCAGAGGAGTCTAGAGGGATCATTTGTGCAGCAGTGGACATTCCGGTGAAGAGACAAACGGAATTATGAAAAGCTTAAATTTCTAACATAAATCTGTTAATTTCTTAATTCAATACAATATTTTTTTCTATTTAACAAACAAACAAAAAAACCTAGGTTGATTTTAGGCTAGCAGATTACCAGTCCTAAATCAGATATTGGATCTGCAACAGATTTCTTACCAGCCGTGGGTCACATGTCCTTAATGCTAAGTGAAAGGGAAACCTGTTTCCTCATTCAATGATTGCTCAGCAATACTAAACTGCTAGCATTTTTAATTTGATACTTTATATACTCATTAAACTCTGGTATCATATAACAGGTCAGAAACTTTAATTTTTTTCTCAAGAGCAATTTTCTCCTGAAGCCTGAACATTTCATCATTGTACTGTAATTTCCAGAGATTACATAGACGTGGTGAAATGAATTACATGGCTTCTGAAAATAGCCATAACCAAACACAAAACTTAAAAAAAAAAATCTAGTATACACACAGTTGTGCGGCTGCAAATCACATAGAAGAAGAAAAATTATGAACAAACACCTTTAAAAATAAATAGGCCATTGCAGTCTCTGCAGGAGGAAGGGGGAAAAAAGCTTTTGAAATAACTTTCCTAAATCTTGATTTAGTACAATGCTTATTTTCTCAGGTAGAGAGAAAAAAGCAATCGGATAAGGCAGAGAAAATAATGATCAAACACCTAATATAAGCAAAAGGAACAACTGATACACTCGAGGGGGAAAAATGGGTATCTTAGAAAGGCCTCAAGGATCATCCTTTTAGTCTTTATTCAATGTGTTTTCTCCTTAGTCTTAAGAGGTGTAGTCTGAGTAAGGATTGTGGGATCAGGCACTCCATGTGGTAAATCATGCAGAATAATAAACAAGGCAGAATAATAAAGGTTTAATATTAATAATTAGAAATAATGTTAAAAATAATCGAACAGAGCACTAAGAAACAAGAGGTTGTTATATAGGACCATTAATACACGTCTTGGGTGTGTTGTTGGGCATAATGCTATAAGCCAACTGTTTTCAGACACCTGAGGCATGTGTTAATGGACCAATTAAATGTAACCTCTTGTGTTTTGTAATGTAGCCATTACATTTGAAACTTTTTAGACTACAGAAAACCCACACTCCATGATAGATATTTTAGGTACTTAGACATCTCCTTCTCTGATGGAAAGTAGTTCATAGTAGAATTATAGAGGGATTAGCTCCACTGCAGAGGGCATCTCATTGCATGTATATTGTCAAAACTCCACTTTCTCTGCACAAGTGGCATTCTAATGAGTCCCAAGGTGAGAGACCTTGGTGGTCACTCATCCACTAACTTGTGGAATTCACTTGCTTGCTGAATAACGAGAGGCTGCTGCTTCTTCCTTGGACACGCTTAGCTATTATGAGGATGGAATAATCTGAGATAGGTAGATGCTGCCTCATAGCTTGTCCACTCTTAGAATCTTCTGGGATTGTGTGTTTGTGTAGTATGGAATAGCATAAAAGCTGTGAGTCAGCACAGGCTGCAAAGGAGTTTTCTGGCCCCATTTTCCTCATTAGAACTTCAGAGAAGATGAATAAGGAAGAAAGGAGGCATGGAAGTGAAAAAGGAGAGGTGAAGAGATAAATGAAAAGGAAATGTAGACCTCTGGAAAGAAAAGATAAGAAGCCAGATAGGAAATCTTATTAAGCTCTAGGATTTCACGGAGGCAAAGAAAGACTCCGATTATACATTGTGTAAAAATGTATATTAAGATAATAATAATACAAGATCACCACTGTTTGCATGAATCGAGTGGCATGATGCTTCTGGAAATACACATTTATTGCTTGCCTTGCATTCCCAATATGCCCAGCAGCCATGCATCTAGCTCCCAATGGGACAAGAGAAGAACCAGTCGAGGCAAAGTTGCTGTGGGTCTGTCATGAGAGCTGTAGCATGTGGTAGCAGAGAGGTAGGAATGTGGTCAATGGGAAAATACAGGAAATCATGTGGGGAGGGGAGGAAATGGGAGAGCATTGGACAGGTTAAGCTAAAACAAGGGTGCTGGGGAGAAATTGACTCTCTCTGGACAACAGAAGGAGAGATTAGCAACTGGGAGGAGTGGTGAAGGCCTACTGAGAGAGTTACTAAGACTAGTAATTTTCTGAGTTCCTCAGCACAAGTAAGCGAGGCTGACAAGTGCTCAAAAGGCTAAAAGAGAGCAGGTCCAGAAAAGAGTATTTTTGTGATGGAAAATATATGTTTAAAAATTAACTTAACCTGGCTTTGATTTAATAGTATATTTGTCAGTGTGGGAATGTTTATGGATATTAGTGCTACAAAATTACTATGCCCCTACAAAGTATCAAACTTTTTCTGGTCTCTAGTCTACATAGACCTATTGTGCATGCATGGCCTAGTACAAGGATTACACAGTGTAGTGTTATTTAAATATGCAAAGTCCCATTGACATAATAGGCAGGAGAGAGTATAGTTTAATGTGTTCATAATCCACATATTAAAGCTCCCTAAGTATGATTTGACATGACAGGCCATAATGCTTCTGAGCTTTAACAATCTATTGTGTCTATGACATACACTCCACAAATTACAGTACAGGAGTGCCTCTTGGAATTTCATTTAAAATCTGCTGGTTTTCTTCCTTTCTTTTTCTACCAAACTACTGGTAGAAAAACAGATAAAATAATGTGCAGAAATTAAATGAAAATTCAGGTACATTTCTTACTTTCAACACACAAAAAAGTGCAGTCAGAGTCAATTTGTGGACTGCCTTCACTTCACCCTCCTCTGACTGCAAACTGGAATAATACAATGTGGCAGCTGTCCCATGTGGGACAGAGAAGGGGGTAACACTCTTGCTTAAACTCTCTCTCTCTCTCAGATCTCTATCGGTACATCTACACAGCAGAGCTAAAATTGGAATAAGCTACTCAACTTCAGCTATATCAATTGCATAGCTGTAGTCAAAATAGCTCAGTTCAGCTTCTGGTGCTGTCTACACAGCAAGAAGTCGAAGGGAGATTGCTCTTCCTTCAATTTCCCTTATTCCTCATGAAATGAGGGTTACCATGAGTCAGAGTAAGAAGTCCTTCAGCTCGCCATTATTTTGAAATAAAGGCTCATAGTGTAGATATACTCGTTATTTTGGAATAACGTTATTCCAAAATAACGCTGCTGTGTAGACATACCCTAAATGCCCTTCTTTACTTGAGTATTTTTAATCTATTTATCCTCACAATGCCTCAGTATAACTATCCCCACTCTTCAGATGGAAATCTGATGCATTGAGAGGCTAATCTCAAAATAAGCTACGCAACTTGAGCTACGCAAATTGCTTAAATCAAAATAGCTGATTTCGAATTTGGGCATCTCTACACAGCACTTATTTCAAAATAGAGCACTCTTCCTCTGACTTCCCTTACTGCTCATACAATGAGGTTTACAGAAGTTGGTGTAAGAAGCTGGCTATTTCAAATTTATTTCAAAATAATGGGCTTGCTGTGTAGATGCTAAATACTTTATTTTGGAATAATCAACATTATTCCGGAATAAAGCTGCTGTGTAGATGTACCTTAAGTGACTTGCCCAAAGTCACATAACAGAGATTCTGGCAAAATGGAGAATTGAACCCTGATCGCCCATATTCTTGGCTATGTTTCCTTTCCTGTGAGGTCCTGGCTCAACTGTAACATGACCCTTACCATGGAATAATGCGTTCCCTGGCTTTCTATTAAACATTCACTTGGCATTGTAGGACTTCTGTTCCCTAAACTGCAGGGGATAGAGTATCCTGGGGCGTGTATTTGCTAATCTTCTCAGGATTATAGACATCTGTATAGCTAATTTAGTAGATCTGTGGACTGGAAACTTTTTTTCCCTTTTGCTCTTGGGCATGATGATGTTGCACTCTCACCTTCTAAGGCCCTACCTTGGATGGCTTTTGAGAAGGGAGGTGGCAACTTGCATAGGACAGCTCTCCTAGAGATCCTGCAGGGGAGAAGCAACCTAGTGTTTGTGAAGAGCCTTGGCAAAGAGGTATCTGGACCCCTAATTAGGGTGTGGGCTAACATACCTGTCACTATTAATATTGTCATTTCCTGGGGCCTACAGAGAAGATTACTGTGGGGGTGGTGGGAGGAAGGAACCAAGAATTCTAAATGAATCTACATACAAACAAACTGTGCAGGATGTTTCTAGAAGAAAAAAAACCACCTCAATTATGTTCCGAAATGTTAACTTTTTAACTTCCTTTTTTTTACCTTGGCAAAGAATTTCTGGGGGGAGGAAGGGGTTTGCAAATTTTAAGACCTCATAAACTTATGAGAAGAGATATGTAGTCAGTCCTTTAGAGGGGCTTACTATGAAACAAGGAGAGAGAATGCTCAGGAGAACATTATTTTAATAAGCTTGAGCATATCATGAATTTGCATCTCAGAGCCCTTCTCTGTTCACACTGTCATCCTGTCTCTAGATCAGTCTAATGCTCTTAATTTAATATGCTTTGTCTTTTCCATAAAGAATCAGTTGTGCCTAAATGATTAGATTGCCATAAAGAAAAAAAAATCCCATTTGTATTCTTTCTATCCAGGATATCATCTGCAGAAATAGAATAATATTCGTTATGCAGCATTCCTTTCTCTGGCCCCAAACAGGTTCCATAAATAGGAAATGTTCAAATTGCCAATATTTGTTTGCATTGATTGCCTGTTTGCCTGCTGCTTACCCACAGGGAACTGTCCCAGCCCAATTCAAACCTTTCAGTGACCACTTAGATCAGTCTGTTTTATTCATTGTACTCGTGAATTGTCTGAGTTTTTTTTTTTTTATGGAAGCTTTTAAACATTTATCTCCCTGTCTGTTTACTGCGATCCAAGCAACATGTTTCCTGAGTCTTGTCTACAGAAAAATGCACACCAGGGACTCTTCCTTTCAACAGCTTCTAATTAGTCTGCTGAGGTTGAGGCCCCAGCAAAGCAATTTTAAGGGTAACTTCCTTGAGCTGGCTCCAGTGCTTCCTCCATAGGAGAGCTCACTGCTTAAGAAGCTTATCAGCTAACTTCCTGCTGCTGAGATACTTGCCAATCAGCTGGTGCTGCTCCTTCAATGTATCAGTAACCTGGACCAGCATTATGGCAATAATAAGGATAAAAAAACCAGACTGACCTTGTACAAAGAAGCATTGTGGTTTGCATGCAAAACACAGCTATGGTTGCAAATGTACAATTCCATTTCTAGGGCAAACCTAGCATGACGATATAAATGTGTCTGCTTCTCCCTGAAATGCATGCAAAGCTGGCATTTCTACAGCTTGTCACTTCTGGCTGTATCTTGCTTGCCTTTAAATGTAAAAGGGAGTTGTCAGTGAACAACTTCCTATATAAAGAAGTAAAGTTCTCTCATGTCTTCCCCACCCCAAAAATTATTCATCAGTCTGATGGCAAATAATTTCATAGAATCATAGAATCACAGGGTTGGAAGAGACCTCAGAAGGCCTTCGAGTCCAGCCCCCTGCCCAAAGCAGGACCATTCCCAACTAAATCAACCCAGCCAGGGCTTTGTCAAGCCGAGACTTAAAAACCTCTAGGGATGCAGATTCCACCACCTCCCAAGGTAACCCATTCCAGTACTTGGCCACCCTCCTAGTGAAATAGTTTTTCTTAATATCCAACCTAGACCTCCCCCACTGTAACTTGAGACCATTGCTCCTTATTCTGCCATCCATCACTATTGTGAACTTCCTTTCTCCGTCCTCTTTGGAACCTTCCTTCAGGAAGTTGAATGCTGCTATCAAATCCCCCCTCACTCTTCTTTTTTGCAGACTAAACAAACCCAAATCCCTCAGTCTCTCCTCATAGGTCATGTGCTCCGGACCCCTAATCATTTTGGTTGCCCTCCGCTGGACCCTCTCCAATGCGTCCACATCCTTTCTATAGTGGGGGGCCCAGAATTGGATACAATAATCCAGATGTGGCCTCACCATTGCTGAATAAAGAGGAATAATCACTTCTCTAGATCTGCTGGCAATTCTCCTCCTAATGCAACCTAATATTCCATTCACCTCTTGGCTACAAGGGCACACTGTTGATTCATAACCAGCTTCTCATCCTCTGTAATCCCCAAGTCCTTTTCTGCCAAACTGTTACTTAGCCATTTGGTCCCTAGCCTGTAACAATGCTTGGGATTCTTCCATCCCAAGTGCAGGACTCTGCACCTGTCCTTGTTGAACCTCATCAGTTTTCTTTTAGCCAAATCCTCTAATCTGTCCAGGTTACTCTGGACCCTATTCCTGCCCTCCAACGTATCTACCTCTTCCCCTAGCTTACAGTCATCCACAAACTTGGTGAGGGTGCAATCCATCCCCTTATCCAGGACATTAATAAAGATGTTGAACAAAACCGGCCCTAGAACTGAACTTTGGGGCACTTCACTTGAAACCGACCACCAACCTGATATCGAGACGTTGATCACTAGCTGTTGGGCCCAACAATCTAGCCAGCTTTCTATCCACCTTACTGTCCATTTATCCAATCCATTCTTCTGTAACTTGCTGGCAAGAATATTGAGGGAGACTGTATGAAAAGCTTTGCTAAAGTCAAGATATATCACATCCACTGACTTCCCCATGTCGACAGAGCCAGTTACCTCATCATAGAAGCTAATCAGATTGGGCAGGCATGACTTGCCCTTGCAACATGAATCCGTGTTGACTATTCCTGATCACTTTCCCCCCTTCCAAGTGCTTCAAAATGGATTCCTTGAGGATCCTACCCTATTATTTTTCCAGGGACTGAGGTAAGGCTGACTGTTCTGTAGTTCCCTGGATTGTCCTTCTTCCCTTTTTAAAAGATGGGCTCTACATTTGCCTTTTTCCAGTCATTTGGGATCTCTCCCAAGCTCCACGAGTTTTCAAAGATAATGGCCGAAGGCTCTGCAATGACATTTGCCAACTCCCTCAGTATCTTCAGATGCATTAAATCCAGACCCATGGATATGTGTATGTCTAGTTTTTCTAAATAGTTCTTAACCTGTTATTTTTCCACTGAGGGCTGCCCACCTCCTTCACATACTGCGCTGCCTAGTGCAGTAGCCTGGGAGCTGACCTTGTCTGTGAAGACAGAGGCAAAAAAAGCATTGAGTACTTCAGATTTTCCCGCATCATCTGTCACTAGGTTACCTCCCTCATCCAGTAAGGGCTCCACACCCTCTCTGATCACCCTCTTATTGCTAACATGCCTGTAGAAACCTTTCTTGTTATCCCCCACATCCCTTGTTAGCTGCAATTCCAATTGCACTTTCGCCTTCCTGATTACTCCGCTGCATTTTCGAGCAATATATTTATACGTCTCCCTAGTCATCTGTCCAAGTTTCCACTTCTTATAAGCTTCCTTTTTGTGTTTAAACTCACCAAAGATTTTCCCGGCAAGCCAATCTGGTTGCCTACCATATTTGCTTTTCTTACTGCGCACCGGGATGGTTTCTTCCTGTGCCTTTAATAAGACTTCTTTAAAATACTGCCAACTCTCCTGGACTCCTTTCCCCTTCATGTTAGCATCCGAGGGGATCCTGCTCTTCACTTCTTTGAGGCAATCAAAGTCTGCTTTTCAAGGTGTGTATTTTGCTACTTTCCTTTCTTCCTTTGGTTAGGATCCTGAAATCTACAATCTCATGGTCACTGCTTCCCAGATTGCCACCCACATCTACTTCCCCTACTAATTCCATTTCATGGGCATGCTTCTGTTACAGATGATATTGGTTCAGACAGTGCAGCCTGGATTTATTAGAGTTTAATGTACCACAAATTCTCCCTGTTGTTTTTAATCTCTACACACACACACTGTCACAAAATTGCGTCCTGGCAGCTCTTACAAAAATTGTCCTTTTGGGGAAGTGTCATCCCCAAATTCTTACCCTTATAAGAAAGTCCTATTGATATGAATATGGATGAAACCAGTTAGTTTATCTGGAAAGTACTCTACATATGCACAAAATTTCATATATAATTATTCCTTTTCTATGGTGTTTTTCTCTAGTCATGCTATATAACTCTATAAAAGAGAGACACATCCCTGTAAACTCATCCAGATGACATAAACAATCTAGAGAGGTTATCAGAGAGGTGATAATTCCCTATTTATTTCTATATGACTTTTTTCTATATGGTTCTGACTAGATGAAATCTGTTAAGAAGCATTTAAAATCTTTAGATCTTACTACTCACTTCAGCCTTGAACACTGGTCCCTTTCTGTCAACAAGATGGCTGCAATTAGGAGGTGGATGATTTCTTTTCTGTCAGATACTGCTGTGATAAGTGCATTATAAAGACCCAGGCAGACAGATAAATAAATAGATTTTACCTCTGACAACGTGTCTCACAATCTGACACACAGGAGAGAGAGTTTTCTTATTTTGACTCGTCCCATGTGTAAGGATGTGACACATCTCACTTTTGACCGCACTACTTTATGCTCAGTTGGCTGGTTGCCCATTTCTTGGAGCAATTTCACAACATGTATCTTGGGCTCTATTTGATTCACTCCTCTGAGGTTGATTTTGTCCCTTGATGCCAATGCCTTTAATCTAATTATCTACACACAGACTGCTTGCAGGCAGGATTCTTCTGCAATATACATTTTGACATGACCCAGGTAGTCATCCTGGCTTGCCAAGACACATGCAGCATTACATGTTTTCGTGTCATCTACAGGTGCTTTTTATGATGCCTTTCTTTTTCTCCATTCTCCAGTCATTCCTTGTTGTCAGGTGTCCATGAGTAGGTTCATGTTATTCAGGCTCATAGCTGAAAAAGGAGGATTGTTTGCTGATGTAATGAAAATAAATTGACCAGAGGCAGGGAAATAACAACACTCCTGTTTTACAGATGGGGAATTTTGGTTATTTTGGTTATTTAATAGCTTGTTTGCTCGATCTTGTTTGCCCAACTGAGACACCTAGTGTATGGCTTTAAGAGGTGCTGAGTACTTGTAGCTGCTGGTGACATCAAGTGGAATTTTGAGTGCTCAGCATCTCTGAAAATTAGACCCTATATATCTGAAAATGAGTACTCAAAACTAGAGGCCACTTTTAAAATGGAGGCCCAAATGAGTTGTACAAGAATACAGAGAAGTTTTAGCCGTGTGTCTCAAAATCCCAATCCGTGGGCCAGCCCCAGCTAGAGTGATTGTGCAATCCAGCTCAGGACTCCTGGCAGGCTGGGTGGGGGTCTGTACATTGCTGCCCCCAAATCCCATCCCCTTCCCTCCAACACCCCACATTCTTCCCCTCATGACACCCCATCCTCTGAGCACACAGCTTTGGGGATCATCAGAGAAGTGCACACTAGGTGGGCGCACTCGCTCCTCTGCGCTCCGTTTTCCCTCCGACTCCTGCTGCCATGGGGAGTACGGAGTGGGGAGGAGGTGTGTTTGCTGCCATCGTTTAGCTCCAAGCTCCCCAGTGATCCCCAACGCCTTGTGTTTGGGGGGGATGGGATGCTATGGTGGGAAAGGGCAGGGCAATGATGGGAAGGAGCAGGGCTTGGGAGTGGTAATGGACAGCCCCCCTCAGGCTGGATTGCACAAGCTGGGACTGGCGCACAAGCTGGAAGTTTGAGATTCCCATTTTAGAGCATTGTTAAATGTTACTGTTTCAAATGCAGAGATGTGCATGGGAACTACAAGATAACACCTTTATTGTGGAAACAGATTGCATTTGTATTGATATACAGGCAATACATCTGAACCCATTACTGTCTTGCATCTATACTCTAAAGAGGCCCAAGAGCTGACATATTTGCTGAGCAGAATCTAAAGAATCCAAGCAGATTGGTAAGAATGTGTGAATTCAGAACACCATGCATATACTTAACTACAGGCAAACCATAAGATGTGTAGATAACTATTTCAAGCTGTAAGCTGCAGTTTACATGGGCTTGCATAAATCTTTCTGTTCTGGGGACAAAGGAGCAAATCCTATAAAATCAGGCTTTTTCAGAAGATGTAAAATACAACCAAAGTAGAAGTATCAAGGGAACACACTCTCATGTAGTGTTTTCCTCTTTCTGCTTCCTGTCTCTGGACTGAAACCAGAAACTGCAGAGACCCTAAAAGTGTAAAGAAACAAGCAGATGAAAGTTAATCAAATGTGTTTTGCACCTCAAAACAGTTTAGGGCTCAACTTGGGCTAATTCAGGTAGCTTTTTAATTTATCCTAATCAGTTTGCTATCCTTTGTACCTAATACACAGACATAATGGGGAGTATTTTGCATGCTAGAGACAATTTGTGAGCATGTCCAGACTAGAGGCTTTAGCTGCAAAGTATTATAAAGGCCAGTGGTGACACAGTTACTCATTAGTCTGGATTCTACCCTGCTATGTGACAAAATGGGATTCCTAGATGAAGTTGATGTACTCATACCATCTCTCCTTGAGCTAGCAAGCTAAAAAGAGCAGAATTGCTGCAGTCCCACAGGAAGCAGTGAATAGCAGCATGGACTGGCCATTCCAAATATATGTCCTGGTGGGTTTCTAAAAGGGGCCACTAGCCCACCCCATCCTTGCATGTGCTGCTACGGCTACACTACAGTATTCCAATTCAATGAGAGCAAGGAGGAGTATATCTGCTCAAGCTGAAAATCACAGCCCAGTCTGAGTGTAGATATAGCTTAAGCTGGTGTCCATTCTGACTGTCTGTGTATTTATGACTAAAGGGATGTGCTAGCTAAAGTAAATCCAATTAATTAAAATCTCCTCTTTGCCCTATTTCAGAAGATATTTCATATTTCTCTGAACCAGTTTGGCTCATTTCTATTGGTAATGAGCCCAGAATATTTTTCTTCCAACTGGTAGCTCTTGTACATCAAACAAAAGTGTTTTGTCCCTATTTAATTCCATTGCTATACTTTAAAAGAGGATTAAAAGGATTTAAACATTCATCTTAATGCTAATATGTTAATGGAATAATATAGAAATACTGATTAGCACTAGTCATGCTGGGTGAGATTTTGTCCTGTTGGAATTGGGTGAAGAGCAGGGATGGAGAGTAATTATGTGGCATATACAATTGTGAATATATATGAATTCCCCTTTTTCTGCCTTTCCACAGGTCCCCAACCAAAACACCCCCTCTTGAAAATGGGATGCAGAAAAGGGTCTTTATTGGGTCGCATGTATAATATTCAAAGCTCTGAGAAGTATATCTTTAATGTCCTGCTCATATCAAGAAAAGTGCTTTCTTTGATATTGACATTATCAAATACAGTTATTTATTTCATGACATGGAGCATACTGCCTGGGGGACCATGAATAATTCATTGGCCAAGATTGAAAAGATATTTTTATGACATGATGCTGTGTTGAGAGGATGAAAATAATGCTCATTCATTAAAGGCTCTGGGAAGTTCTGAACAACCAACAATTAGGTGAATTAGAGCAAGATTGTGACTAGCCCTACGTCGCTGGATAGGGAAGTAAATGGAAATCGGGTCCCCATTTATGCTGCAATGTTTAGATTGCTGCTCTGTACTTAAGAAGGAGAAAGAGCTCTCTGGAGTCACTATGTCCTCTCACCCAGAGCAGATGGGCAGATATTTGGGGAGAACGTTGGCTTTACTCTGTCCATGCAACATAGCTGCCTGCATAGTTAGATGACCCAGGTCAAAGGGAGAAGGAATCTGTATCTGGTAAATGGTTGGCATATGTTAATTGCCCCCCGGGCCAGGAGTTCTAGTGAGGAACATCCAGAATGCTCTTCTCTTGGTGGCTTCTAAAGGTGTCATGCCCAGGACAATGTGCAAAGTTACAACTTTGTCCTTTACTGTAAACTACTTTCCTACTTCTCTACAAATGGCATGCCCATTTGCAACATAGAACTAATAATAATGTATAGGCATGTCTACACTAGGAGACTATTTTGAAATAACTTATTTTGAAATGAAGTAACTCCCCAAATAAATATTTTGAAATAAGCTTATTCCCCCAAGAAAACAGGAGATATTATTTCAAAAAAACCAGCCCCTTATTTCGAAACAACGGGCTCAGTAATATGGAAACTCTGCTTGTTATTTCAAAATAAAGGGAATTATCTTCCCAGTATAGACCAGGGCTAAGGGAGCTTACATTAAGTAGGTCTCAAGAAGATATTTCCATTCGACTTTTCAGTCACTATACCATGGCGAAATCTGAGTTCATTTTATATGTATTCAAACCTCATGGGCTGGAAACATATTAATAGAACTGGAAAAGTCCATAATTCATAAAGTTGCTTTTAAAACCTCACACAACCTGGGTGTGGATCAGTAGGATATGATTTCTGACACTGCAATTCATTTTAGAGAGAACCTTGTCATATTCTGACTTGACAATGAAGCTCCATGTTGCTTTCACTTTGTAGGTTTGGTATGGTATTTGATGACCCATCACTTAAAACAAGAAAGATTTAACATTACATATATTTTTGGTTGAGAGTCCACTATGCCAACTGAAAAGTATAGCTTTCCAATCAAACAAATGAAACAATTATTAGATTACTAACTTAATTAAGCATATTTATAAACATTTATAATAACCTTGGAGAACACTTCAGAGCCATCACCTGGGAACTCTTGATCATAACCAGGAAATCCTGTAAGATATATGGCATGTCTTCTGTAGCTATCAAAGTAGCCCATAATTTGTTATATAAAAGATTGTCTCCTTGATCTATATATCATAGTATAGTATTAAAGATGGCAATATTAAGTATCTTTTTTTCTTCTCTTCAGTGCCAAACAGTTGACAGGTGGTGAGGGAAATTAAGAAGTGGGTACATTGATGGAGATGGATGGAGAGAAACAGGACCTAGGTCATGAAAACAAATCAGCAGGATATATAAAAAGGGAGTCAAGTCCAGACTGTATCTACCTAGTCGAGAAAAATCTAACTTTGATTTTTTAGAGATTTTTGGAGCTAATCTGTTCAGATGCAAAACGTATTTGTATACATTCTTAATGATTTTTTATTGGGAAAAAGCATCCAGGAAATGTGATATACCTATCTAATGTGCCCTTCATTCCCTGAACTTTTGTCTCTAGCATATGATGTAGAAGAACCTGACAGTGCTGAGTGCCTTGCTGCCATAATTACTGGAAATACTGCTGTCCAAAAATAGTGCTTCTGGGAAAGCTAATAAACTTTGTTGTGCTTATCACTACTGAGAATCCTGTGGTAAGACTGGCATTGGGAATATCTGCTGAACCCCATATGGATTTATATCTTTGCTTCAAAGGTCTTTGCTCTTATAATTTTACCCTCTTTGATCCAAAGTGGAGGTTGCACAGAAAGATGATACTTAAATCTCCAGAGGACCATTTTGTTTGGCTCCAATTATAATTTAACCTTTTTAGATAAGTTTTATTAAAACATAAATCTGGTCTTAAAAAACCCTAGAGATGTAGTGTGTACAATATATTATTAATCAAGCCAGGAGAAATCTATGGAAAATGTCTACATAATTGGCAAGGACTTCAACCTAAATGTATGCAAAGTTGCCTTCCCTTAACATAAAATCTTACAGAATATTTTAGGATTTCTCTCCCCTCCTCCCTCCTGCCTGCTTTTTGTTATACCAATGGTCAAGACCAATTGGAATATAGAAAATGTATGGAAATTTATGAGCTTTCACTTACTGTAATTGGTGTCATATTTGCAAGGCAAAAATATAAGAATCTTTATGCAGATTTGAATTTAATTTGCAGAGAGAACAGAGGTCGATTTGGTTTCACAAAGTCATGGAAGGTTTTTGAGAGTAATTTATGGTACCTAATTTTTTTCCCATCCTTTATGAAAGTCAGGAGGATTCAAATCCCAGGTTACAGTTTTGACCTAATTCTAGATAAAATAAGAATTTAACATAAAATTCAGATTGAAACAAATGAGAGGTTCACAAAAATTTGGTTAAGTTTTATTACATGCTTCTACATCATACTGCCTTAATGTCAACCCTTCACAGGATTTTCCATGTCCTTAAGAATGCCCCTAAACATAAGGTGTGAAATCCTGCTCCCACTGAGGTTAATGAGAAAAATCCTCTTCATTGGAGTCAAGATTTCATCCCAGAACTCTAGGAATAGCCATGTGTGCAATGTGAGTATCAGAAATACACACAGCGCAACTGTGACACATATTAGATAAGAGAAAGCATTGAGCTATGACCAGACAGGTCTTAACAGAGGCAGTTTTTGAGTTCTTGAGCCTCACACCAAGATTCACATACATTAGGGATAAAATAATTTTCTGTTTTAAAATATGCATTTGATGGCTCTTTTCCTCAATTGTAGAGATAAAACTCAGAGGATAAGGAAACTTGAGGAGTCATCCAAAAGGAAAATCTTAAATTTTTTTTAATTTTTAATTTTCTCATTTTAATTTCAATTTTTGTTTTCTGGTTTCAGTTTCTAATGCAAACAGTGAAATGTCACAAGTTTAGGTAAATTGAAAAGGAGTCGTGGATTCCATTCCTGTCTGCTATTGACTTTCTTTATTAAGATATGCAAATCATTTAACATTTTTGCCTCGGTTTCCCCATTTGTAAAATGGGCATAAAAATGCTTCCCTTCCTCATAGACGTAATGTGAGGGTTAATCAATGTGTACAGACTCCTTCAAGATCCTCAGCTGGAAACCACTATAGAATTACAAGGTTTTATTATTTCTAAACTGACTGACTCTAGGAAGTACTGGAAATCACACAAGAACACCTGTTCTTGTAAGATTTTCAGAGTGATTTCCTTGGATAAATCTCAGATAAGCATCTGAACGTCTGGATGCTTATCCAGACTGCAAAGAACAACAACAAAAATAGTTTGAGCTGTACTCTTCACCAGCCGCCTGAAACTTCTGTGACTTAGCCACAAAGCATCGGAAGCTCAAAACTGATTGCTTGCAAAATGTCAAAGCCCTTTCCCTGCTCCAAAAAGATGTAAGGCTTTATTTCATGAATAAAATGCAGCTTTTCACTACATACAAAATAATGGTAGTCATGATTTACACTTGCCATATATAATGCCCTTGATATAAAAAAGTTTTATACACTGAGATGCAAATACTTTATTTAGGTATCACTATCCTCACAAAAATGCTGCCACCTATAGAATGACATTCACCGTCAATAAAGTGTATTAAACTATTTAATGACTGAAATAGTTATTTCAGGTTGAAATGTTAGGGGGAATTTTGGGTAGACAGAATACACTGACTGTTGTAAACATCCTCTTCCCTTACTTTTTTGTCCCTCTTGTTGGGTATAACTTTTACCGTTGCTCTTGTCAGTAAGCATGTCAATTCTTGTCAGTGGCACTACTCCTGTGAGTTCGAGGTCACCTGTACAAGAAAGGCTTTCACAATTTAGCCCTTTACTTGTGTTGTCCTGTTCTGTTTTATTTAATCTAGACTGTAAATATCTCTGGGCATATGTCTGTCACTTTGTCTCCAAAGATCTGTGTACACTCAAGGCATCATAACAACAAGAACCATGAGAAGAGATGGTGGAGCCAAGTTTGAGCTTCTGAGTGTGTGCTTTCCCATGGCTGTGTGTTTGCTGAAGCCAAAAATTTAATCCCAAGAATCTATATCCTACGATATTCACTTTCTTACATTTTTCTCTAGGATAAAAAATGAAGAGCAGAATGTACTGAACTTGGTTATCTTTGATGTGTCATACTGAAAGTGCACGGAAAGTAGACTTAAAAGTTGCCCTTTCAGGAGACTCTCCCTGTAATACAAAAAATGTGACTAACTTTAGGGAAGTTACCCTAGTAAGGACTTAGATTACCTGTTGTTAGAGGTACTTAGGAAATTTCCTTGGTTTTGATTTCAGAACAGTGTTTCTCATAGCAGTCCATGGACCCACTCTGGGAAAACTGCTACTGGGACACTCTGGTTTGTTTACTTACCGGCTCTGCAACTACAGAGCCTCATGACTCCCATTGGCTGTGGTTCACCATTTGCAACCAAGGGGAGCCTTGGATCTTATTGGAGTGCCATCTGTAAAACTGAAATAGAAATACTTTCTTTCCTTTGTAAAACACTTTGAGATATTTGCATGAAAAGTACGTACAAGTTATTATTCATAATTATCAGCTGTGAATATGCAGCAATCTACTATCTGTTTTTTCCAGTAATGGAACAGAATTATAAATGTCACATTACAATGTTTTAGTCAGTCTTAATAAAAGAGCTAAATATGCTGTGTGTGTTTATGTGTGCACACAACAAATAAATTAGGTTGAACTGTAAATATACACACACATTGGAAATATGGTATATATAAACCCCCCAAGTAAAAGTGTTTTATCAATGGATGTCATTTTAGAAGAAATGTCTTTGCCTTTACTGTGTATTCTCCCTGAGGAGAAGTTGAAGGTCAAGTTATTAAAAGAGCTAATAAATTATAATATTTGTGTTAGTTAATTAAACCTGTCATATCAAAAATTCTCTTGTATTCATCTGACACTTTGGGTCTTATCCTTTTCTATCTTCATTTGGGTAACTTGGTGACATTAGTAAAATGGATCTGTAAGTGACAGTTTGAAATTGGTAGGAAAATTAGCATTTACTCAAATTAAAATGGTATTTCTCGTGTTATAGTTCACTTATTCTGCGTAAAGTTAAAAATCAAAATGTACTTCTCTGTTTTGTGGCCCACTTCAGTGCGTGTTCGGATCATTTTGTGGTTTTGCTGAAAGTTTAATCAAAAAAGGAAGTAAATTTCAGGTAGATGGAAAGCAATGCTGCCACTCTGTCAGAATGGGTCATGGGTGCCAACAACAGGGAGTAACAGGAAAGTGCTCTGCTGCTGCTAGCAATTCTGTATTGTTCACTGTTGAGAACCATTTTCCTCATATCTCAGCTTATGTGAAAGAACAAAGAAAGTGTTTTTCTAGAACAGTGGTTCAGAAACCTTCGTGTGCTCTCTTCTTTCTGAACCCTAAGCATGAGCTCTGCCAGCTCACTCTTAGTCTATGTATACACTGATGAGCCTAGCCATGCTTGGGCATGTTCCCCAGACCGTGCTGAATGTCTACTGGTATAGCACTTTGCATGCACAGACCATTTCCACACTGCCACTGGTATGTGACATGAGCAAGACCATTTTGGGAATGGTATCCTAGAGTTCTGCAGCAGGCTAGGAATCCTTTTGCTCTGTTTTTCTGGTACAGTCCCCCTCCTTCACACATTTGCCAGTGACAGTTCCTGATGAAGTTGTGCCTCTTTGTTGTTCTCTGCAAAACTAGTGGAACACAGGGATCAATGGGATGATGTGGTTCTGCTCCTTATTGAGAGATGAATGGTTGTGCAGTGGAGTAAGCAATCAGTGAGATGCTGGATGGAATTAGGTGGAATGTTCTGACACATTTAAGATGGCTTATCTTGATGGTCAATGACCATTCGTTCAGCTCACATTGTACAGATGTGGTGAATGCTGGCATTGCCCCAGTATGCTCTTGAATGGACCATTGCTTCTGGTCCAGGAGAACCAGCACAGGTGTGGTGTTATCCCATCGTTCTGGAAATTTGTGATGACCAGTAGAGACTTCAGAACATGTGACTGAGGAAACAAGCGTTCATGGAGCTGTGTGAGGAGTTTGCAGCAACTCTCCAACACTAGAACACTTGATGTGGGAAAGTGTCTTCTACACTGTAGACTGAGGTCTCTCAGAAGTCTACACTGTTGCCCTATGAAAGTTGGAAATATCAGACAACTAGAGGCCTCTTGAAAACAATGTCAAGTTGAGAAAATCCACTGTTGGGGGCATGGCTGTACAGGTTTGCAAGGTAATTAACACTATGATCTATGGACTGGTGGTTGCCATAAATAAAGTTCCAGAAATAAGAGTTAGATATGAGACAATGGGGTTTCTGAATTATACAGAAGACATCTGATACCCATTTCCCCTTACTTCATCTGCCACAGGGGGCAAGTATGTGAACCAAAAAATGTTGATATTCACCCTTTCTGCAATGCTTAGTGTACCATCGAGGCAGATTCATGAATGCAAACCTGGGAAACATGGAAAGGTAATCAAAGAGTGCTGAGGAGATCAGAACTTTATTTTCCAGAACTGAGATTCTTTTTGTATGGTGTGTCTCTTCTGTGCCAACTCTTATGTTGGGATATCCTGCATGTCCACTCCTAATTTCTCATAAAAACAAAATTCTGATATCAGAGATCCAACCTCTGACATCAGTGACCCTGACAAAAGAAAATTAAATTGAAAACTCAGTAGCTGTGAAGAATGGACATGGCTGAAATATCATTAGCCCTGCATATGCCACATAGGCACCTGGATGCCCATGTGGCAATTGTCATTAGTGTAATCATTGCCTGCTGTGCATTCCAACATTTGTGAGGGTATAGGGGAGCGTTGCTATCTCAAATGGGCTTAGGACTTGTGTGGTATATAAATTGTATGGGCAGCCAGATCCCACCCATGTGCACACTGGTGTTGGTTCTCAACAGTGAAGGCAAATCAAGGATGCCCGATGAGCACACATCTTGGAACAGCAGGGAGACAGAAGATGACATCTGTCCATGCTGAGGGACACTTTTCCATCCTGTACAGATGCTGAAAATGCACATGAGGGGACACTGGCACAACATGAATGTGGCTATGTAGCATTGTTAGGATTTTGTTCCTCGGTAGCTGCAGCTCATTAGCTTTTCATTTGTGTGACATTACACACATGAAGACAATTTTAACAGGATACCTTCACTAGGTTATCATCTTGGCATGGGTTTGGGTGGCAGCTCAGTCACTGTGCTTAGAATTTGTCTTCACTACTTACACTTACATACAAACTTCTGTTACCCAGTGTGATGGGGTGTACTAACCCCACACTGGTGAAGGGGGGGGGTGGAGGACAGGCTTACTCGGGGGGAGAAGGCTGCTCTCACACAGCCCTGCTGGGCATGCTTGCACTGCAGCCCTAGTTTAAAGCTAGTCAGTTGGGGCTAGTCACCGCGGGGTGGGGGGGGAAGGAGCTCCTGCCCTAACCCAGAAGCACCAGCCTGCAGAGCAGCAGGCTGAGGAGCAGCCTGAGCCAGTGGGAGCCGCAGCCAGCAGGAGCCGTAGCCAGCAAGAGCCACAGCTGGAGGGGCTGCAGCCAGAGGGGCCGCAGCCGGAGGAGCAGCCCACTCCTAGAGAGAGCTGCAGCCTGCGAGATCCGCAGCCAGCGGAGCCACAGCCAGAGGAGCAGCAGCCTGATGCCAAAGCACATCCTACGCAGCTGGACAGGGGTAGTAAGTAGCCCCAAGGGCAGAGGGCCAGAAGGCACCCAGTGAACTTAGCGAGTTTCAGAGGAATCCCCCACTGAGCTGGTGGTTGGGAATGCACCCACCACCAACAGGGCTCTGGGCTGGGGCCTGGTGGAGAAGGTGGGCCCGAGTCCCCCTATCCCCACCCTGTGTACCCCAAGTAGGGGGAGCACGATCTGTTATATGAACTAGGCCACTGGGTCAGACCTCGATTGACTAGGTCTCTGGGTCAGACCTTGAATGACTAGGCCGCTGAGCTGGACTGACCAGAGGCTGGGGCCAGACAGCAGACTAAGCCGCTGGGGACTACAGGTGAGGGGCCGGTTCACGGGGTGTGACCCCCCAGAAGAGGTACGGGGCAGGACGCCTCGTCATGCCCAGGAACACTAAATCCTCCTCGATGACCATTTGAATATTTGCTTGAAGGTGGGATATATAGTCAAGTGTGGTCAAGTGTGAAGGTGGACCAAGCAGATTTGAACAGCCATTGAACCTGAATACCCAGCTGGAGTTTCCGTTACACCAGAAATTTGCTGAAATATGCTTGCAGGACTGGGAGACAATGTGAGAGGAAATGGAATTTGTTCTCAGCTAGATTGTGGGGTTGGCATGCAAAGGAGATGTGAACCACGAAAACCATTCATCCCCCACATCCCCGGTAACAGCAGAAAAACCTGCCTATATGACTGCCTCCCAACGGTAAAATGGACAGGGAAAAATAGGGATAATGTAATTTGATTCCCTGATTCATCATATGAGCACCACAGACCCCTCACTTCTCTACTGCAAAGGACACACACATAAACTCTCTCTCTCTCTCCGTAGGGTAGAATTCTTCCAGGTAGAAGTGCAGAATCATATGCTCCTCCTCTGGGTCTTCTCAGGCATATTCTATGGTTTTTACTGACAATTCAGCTTGGTCCACATCAGCGTCCACTTCAGGCTGTGAAGCCCCTATTAGCATCTGGTAAAGCTCCTCTAGAAGCATCATGTATGACAAGCCCTCCTGATGTGACTGTTCAGATCTTTGGCCTTCCTGTACCAGGAGCTGTTACCTATCCTTGGACTCAGCCAAGGAATAACCCAAACAAACAGTGAACTCAAGCAGCACGGGAGCTAATTTATTAGTACGGATTCTAAAGGCTACGGCAATATTCACACACACATCACATTCATGTGTGCCATTTGGTGGCAGGCTACAGGTGTGGCATAAATTATTTCTGATTTCACAGGCAGCTAGAGCTAGCCAGGCATCAGCTTCCCAAAGATCAACTGTGAGAGCACCACAATCCCTGAAGTACCTTTGGATCTATGGGAGGGCTACTGCTTCTGGTTAAATCCCACGTTTCACATGCTATTACATCCCTTCAGAGAGGAGATTTTTTCCTGGCTGCTCGTCAGTTAATTTATATAAATTGCAAGGTCCTTGCTTGCCTTAAAAGGTCACAAATATTGAACTGCCTTTTGATTGGGTGTTTCTCATACACACTTCTTCACTCATTCCATAGATTACATACATATGCATAAGCTCACATTAAGCAATATGGTTGCTAGGCAAACGTCTGACCTTATCGGCCTTGACATAAGCAATACAATTTATGTTAGGCTTTTGTTGACATAACAAGAAACCTAACATAAATTGTATCGGTTAACATAACAAAAAGCCTAACATAAATTGTAGCTGAGAGAGCCAGAATCAAGGTAAGGGGGAAGAAAGGGCGTGTGCCCAGCCAGCTAGACTCCACTTGTGGTGGTGGGGGTGTGTCTGGCTGGCTACAGGAGCCTCAACTGCTTTAAGCTTTGCCAGCATTGGCCCAGAGTCCACTGAATGCTCTCCTACTCCAGCCTCCATGATATTCTGCTATACTGGTGTTTGTTCCTCCTCCTCTGGGTGAATTTTGGAGGGTGATGTACTCTGACCACACATTGATCAGCCCCCGGTGTGGTTGGTGGGCCATGTAGCTGCCCTCAGACAGGGAAGCAGGGACTTATGTAGATTGTGTAAATGGTTAGGAAGAAAAGGGTTCAGTGCATTTTAGGAAAGTGTGTGAAGGACTATTGAAACTTGAGACTTGATCCACAAGCCATTCCCCTGCCCACACTGCAAAGTGGCAGAGATATGGGGCTGACCCAGAGATGAGGCATGTCCTTACCCAAAACCTTCAGGTATGCTAGCTCACTTGTCCTGTACTCACCTTCAGACATGTGCTTCTGAGGTTTAGCTATGGATAATATGAAGTGTTGGATTTCCCTGGTCTGGCACCTTAGGACTTGACTAGTTTCAAATGACGGAATTTGCTGGACCAGGGGAGATCCCTTGCCACTGCCTCCCCAGCCTGCTGCTGGCTCCACTTCCATTCTCCACTGGTCACCCTGCCTATGGCCCCACCTGTCAATGACACCTTGCCCCTACCTGTCATTGGCTCTGGCTTGGCAGGCTGCCACGGCCTCAGACCTGGCTTCCCTGCAGGGCTGCCAGTTGCCAGCCCTCCTGCTACCTGACTCCTGGCTACTGGAGCTCTCTGGCCTGGGAACATCCATGGTCTTGCCGGACCATGGATTTTGCTGGACCAGAGAGTCCTGGTTTAGGGAGATGCAACCTGTATTATGACACAAGGATTCTTTCCTATTGATAGTAATGCCACCAGTTAGTTGGCTTATGTGTACTGGATTACTGAAAAGCACTTAGCAATGTGTCTTGTTTTCTTCGTTTGCTTACCTCTATTGTGTCACAGCCGAATGTTCACTTTTATCTTTCAAGCACAGTGACTTTGATTCTTCTCTCTACTTCAGGTGCCACTGTGGATCAAAGGCTTTTTCCATAAGGCTGCTCATTTGAACTGGCAGAGGGTGACTGATTGACATAAAGCTTATTATGCCATGGCATTAGCATATTGTGAAACCTATTGGCTATATATTTTATTTGTTTTTCTTTTTGCTGTTAAAAACAAATTTCATTGTGTCAAACAGTGATTGGAAAGCAGATGCTTTTTCTCTTGTAAATAGAGACTTTCAAATTGATTTGTATAATGGTATAAAACTTTTTTTATAGAAGGCAGAGATGCCAGTGTGTCTCATTGTAAGTCATCCTTCCATTTCTTCTTTTTCTTTGTGAGGTGGGCAGTTAATGAGATGACTGAAGACTGTTCTCTCATTATGTTACATCAGTTGGACTTGTCATATTTGTACTTTTGTACTTGAACATATATTTTGTAGTCACTTAAATTTTGGAAAAGGGAGGATGTCAAAGGATGTGAACTCCTCGTAGTAGGTAATACTACAAGATGGGATGAGTATAGCTGGTGGTAACCACCACTTTACATCTCTAGTCCATGTTTTCTCCATGGGGTTGCATGTATTGTATTATCATATTCTGTGTTTTCTCAGTTGGGTATTATGTGATATTATATATTCCATTTCACAGTTCTGAGGCACCTATTCATCTAAATTCTTAAGGTCCCAGAATATAAATAATTGATCCATCCAAGAAAAGCACTTAAACTATTTGTGTTTATGAGGGCAGTTAGGCATAGAAAACAAAGGCTATCATCCAGTTCCTACTGAAATCAATGGGAGTTTTTCCATTGACCTCAGTGAGCTTTAGACAAGAGTCTAAGGGAATACATAAGAACATAAGAACGGCCGTACCGGGTCAGACCAAAGGCCCATCTAGCCCAGTATCCTGTCTGCCGACAGTGGCCAGCACCAGGTGCCCCAGAGGTGGACCGAAGACAATGATCAAGCGCTTTGTCTCCTGCCATCCTCTCCAGCCTCTGTCAAACAGAGGCCAAGGACACCATTTTATCCCCTGGCTAATAGCCTTTTATGGACCTAACCTCCATGAAATTATCTAGCTTCTCTTTAAACTCTGTTATAGTCCTAGCCTTCACAGCCTCCTCTGGCAAGGAGTTCCACATGCTGACTACACGCTGTGTGAAGAAGAACTTTCTTTTATTAGTTTTAAACCTGCTACCCATTAATTTCATTTGGTGTCCTCTAGTTCTTCTATTTAGGGAACTAATAAATAACTTTTCTTTATCGGCCCTCTCCACACCACTCATGATTTTATACACCTCTATCATATCCCCTCAGTCTCCTCTTTTCTAAACTGAAAAGTCCCAGTCGCTTTAACCTCTCCTCATATGGGACCCGTTCCAAACCCCTAATCATTTTAGTTGCCCTTTTCTGAACCCTTTCCAAGGCCAAAATATCTTTTTGAGGTGAGGAGACCACATCTGTACACAGTATTCAAGATGTGGGCGTACCATAGTTTTATACAGGGGCAGTAAGATATTCCGGTCTTATTTTCTATCCCTTTCTTAATAATACCTAGCATCCTATTTGCCTTTTGACCGCCGCTGCACACTGTGTGGAAGTTTTCAGAGAACTGTCCACGATAACTCCAAGATCTCTTTCCTGATTTGTCGTAGCCAAATTAGCCCCCATCATACTGTACGTATAGTTGGGGTTATTTTTCCCAATGTGCATTACTTTACACTTATCCACATTAAATTTCATTTGCCATTTTGTTGCCCAATCGCTCAGTTTGGTGAGATCTTCTTGGAGTCCCTTACAGTCTGCTTCTGTCTTGACTATCCTAAACAGTTTGGTATCATCCGCAAACTTTACCACCTCACTGCTTACCCCTTTCTCCAGATCATTTATGAATAAGTTGAACAGGATTGGTCCTAGGACTGACCCTTGGGGACACCACTAGTTACCCCTCTCCACTCTGAAAATTTACCATTTATTCCTACCCTTTGTTTCCTGTCTTTTAACCAGTTCTCAATCCAAGAAAGGACCTTCCCTCTTATCCCATGGCCATGTAATTTACACAAGAGCCTTTGGTGAGGACCTTGTCAAAGGCTTTCTGGAAATCTAAGTATACTATATCTACTGGATCCCCTTGTCCGCATGTTTGTTAACCCCTTCAAAGAACTCTAATAGATTAGTAAGACAGGATTTCCCTTTACAGAAACCATGTTGACTTTTGTCCAACAAATTATGTTCTTCTACATGCTTCACAATTTTATTCTTTACTATTGTTTCGACTAATTTGCCCGGTACCGAAGTTAGACTTACCGGTCTGTAATTGCCCGGATCGCCTCTAGAGCCCTTTTTAAATATTGGTGTCACGTTGGCTACCTTCCAGTCATTAGGTACGGAAGCCGATTTAAGGGATAGGTTACAAACCACAGATAATAGTTCAGCATTGTATTGTACAACATACAATAAAGTATACATTTTAAATAACTAGCAACACACTTCCGCACATGTCATTTTAGAGAACTATAAGAACTCTGATGGATTTAAGTACATGAGAATTGTTTGCAGTAGAAGATGAAATTAAACTGGGATACATATAAGTTAATGGACACAGGCAAACATACTGTGAACTTTATATATGTCCTTGGATTCTGAGCTGCAAGATTTCTCTGAGATAAAGACTTAGAGTTTTTTAAAGTGACTAGTGATTTCTGGATATTATTTGGGAGCCCAACTTAAGACATCTTCCACAGGTCGGTGTTTTAAAAAGTGTTGAGCACAGACTTTCTGAAATCAGCCCCCTCTAAGGTGCATCAAGTTGAGCACCCAAAATCTGAAACATCCAAAATTACTAGTCACTTGTGAACATTTTGGCTCCTAAAAGGCATTAAGGATACTAAGTAAAGATTTCTGCACAGAGTGCATGGCAGCTATTAAAAAAAGAAGTAAAAATACCCTGGGGCTTTTCAAAAGGGTCAGAAAATAATACAGAAAATATAATAACATTACATCAAACAATGGTAGTTCCTCATCTGGAGTACTGTGTCCAATCCCAACGATCTCACCTTAAGGAAAATATACTGGTGACTGAAACGATCCAGAGAAGGGCAACAAAGCATGATAGATGCATACTGGGAAGGAAGTCTAATGAGTGACTGTAAAGGCTAAAGAAGAGTTATATAGGACTTGACTGATATATTTTACTGTATGAAGTATATAGTGAACATGGATCATTCCCAGCCTTTCCCCTGCCACAAAGTACAAAAACAAGGCCACCCTTGATGAAATGACAGGATAAGGATACTGAGACACAATAAAAAGGAAAAAAATATTTTTGTAGAATATGGTTTCCTATCAAATTAACTCCTTCAGGATATCAATATAAAATGATCTCTGCTCTTTAAAAGAGGTGACTAATATTCTAAACTTTATTGACATATATAGCTCTGCAAATAAAGATAATGATAAGAGCAATGCAATCCTGTTCTTCAGACTATAAGATGGTATCCTGTGAGAAAAAGCAAAGATTTCCACCCCCCCCAAGATAACAATACTGCATAAATAAAATGAAGTAATGGCTATTGCTACAAATCAGGGTAGTTGGATCAATGGCACAATTCAGAGTGGAAAGTATTGTGCTTCTACAATATATAAGCAATTTTATGCTCAGGTTTTGCATATTCCAGCACAATTGATCCCATTTTCTGCCAGTGTGTTTACAAGTATTCACTGGGGGTGCGTCTACACAGCACCCTAAACTTGAAATAAGATCTGCAATTTGCGTTACGCAAATTGTGTATCTTATTTCAAATCTATTTTGAAATTTGAAATTTGGTGCATCTACACAGTGCCAAATTTCAAAATAACGTGCTATTTCAGGCCATCCCTTATCCCTTGTACAAAGAGGTTTACCGGGATAGCAAAATAGCATGCCCGTTATTTTGAAAAATATTTTGAAATAATGGGCGGCTCATGTAGACATGGGGTAGCTATTTTGGGATACCTGTGGTATCCCAAAATAGCTGTGCAGTGTAGACGGAGTCTGAATAATATAAATGAATAATTTTCAGTATATGTTGTTCATGAAATGTTCCCTGTATTTGCTATTTGCTATTTTTGATGTTATATATGGGTCACCAAATCAGACTGTATAATTTCTGGTTCTTCATTTTTTTAAATCCATTTGGAAAAGAAAGCAGCATACTCACAAACTGAATGAGAGAGATCCATGGAGATTATGCAGCTGGAACAATAGCCATTCTGGCCACATGCTGGTGAGCCCTGAGCAGCCTTGTTTTTCATTACCTCTTGAATCTCTGGTTGGCCTCCCTTTGTATCTGTGTTTAACAGTATATTGTATATCATTCTGAATACTATCCAGTATGATTAGTTGCTATGATTTATAGTTAACGTTTCATCAAAATGCTTGTCTGACACCAATAAGTATTTATCCCACTTTTTGTATTTTTGAACAGAATTTAGTCTGGCTCCTCCGGACACACTTTAATTTTCTGGTTTATCAGATCTATTTGTCACAAAGTCCAGAAATGGGTGAAGGGGCAGATCATCAATTCCTATTGTGTACAGGACTGGATAACACTGAAATTGCTTTAAGTTAGAATTCAGCATTTATTGGTGGGTAAGAGAGAGATCTATTATGTACAGTGATTTTCAGTCACTGAGTTATAGTTAGAGCATGCAGAAATACTTGCAGGACTACGCTAAGCCTTGGTCTACACTAGGGAGTTATTTCAAAATAACTCCCCTTATTTCAAAATAACAAGTGGCATGTCCACACTACCAAGCCTGGTATTTCCAGATAATGGGCTGGTTATTTCAAAACCTGTACTCCTGCTTTCCTTGAGGAAAAACACTTATTTTGAAATTGCTATGTCGAAATAGCATTAGTGCAGATGCTCTGCTGCTGCTACTTCAAACTAATTGGCCTCTAGAGGCCTGTCACAACTGCACTTGTGGCCGCTCTGGCCACACCTGCCAGCTCAACTGCTCCCCTTCTTGTGAGGAGCTTTTAAAAATACAGGCTACAGGGAAAAGGCTTATGGCATGAGGACAGCCCCTTCCAACACCACAAAAGCACAGGAGCCTTGGCCCGCCCCAGCACTCCCTATGAGCCCCCATGGCTGCCAGCACTCCAACAGCACCCTCAGCTGCAAGTGGCCAAGAATGCAAGAGAGCACCAGCCTTGACTGGTGCAAAGAGCCTGGATCTCATTGAGGTGTGGGGTAAGGAGACCAACCTCCAGGATCTCTGTACCAGAACGCATAACACCGATGTCTACGGCCAGATGGCCGCCAGCTGGGCCAAGAAGGGGCATACTCTAACCCTACTTGGCCTGGGGGGTTGCACAATAGCCTGGGTGCACATGTAATGCCAATCTGGAGTACTCAGCTCCATAATGCTCTTACTCAGGAACCCCTTGGTCTTTCTCACAAGGTTTCTGGAGAGGCCTGCCTTACTCTGGCCTCCATGGTGGGACACCTTCCCACAGCATGTCACCAATAAGGAAGCTGGGGTCATGGAATCACATAGCAGTGCCACACAGAGCACAGGGTCATACCCACCCCCAGGCAACATCCACTCCTGGTGAAACACGATGATTCAGAGGAGACTGATCCCCTGCATGGGAACCTGCTGCAGAGGAAGAGGAAGGAACCCCACTAGCACTCTCTCCAGCAAGTAGCCTCTGCCACTTACACACACCTGCCCCAATACTCCCTTCCCCTCCTCCAGTGGGCAGGGATAGAAGTTCTCTCTCTGCGGGATGCCGCCAGTTGAGCCCTTCATGTATGGGAAAGAAGGAGGCGGAGCTGTGCCACCCCACCTCGCGCCTGCAGGCTCCTGGCCTGGCCAGCACCTTCCCATGCTCGCTTGTCCACAGACCATGGGGGTAGCGAAGCTCCCCTGGGATGTCCGTGCCCCTGCAGGAAAGTGCCTGCTGTCAAGGCATCAGATGACCTTGCTCAAAGCACATTGCCATCTTCTGAACCAAGACCTTCGGTGTTGTCTCAGAGATTAGGGCTAGGCTTCATACACAGTGTCTCCTGGGATGACTGCCTATGCAACTTTTCTTCACATCTGGAGCAGATGTGAGTGTGGCGCATCCACCATGTCCCATGCCATCCTCCCAGCTCCGCAGAATCTGCCAGAGGAAACACACCTGGGAAGACCTGCTGTGGGAGCAGATGGCCTGCCTCCAGTCCCATGTCTGCAGACTCAATGAGGGAGTGCCAGGAGTGGGCTGCTGATCAGGAGGAGTGCTGGGCTGATCAGGAGCAGGGAAAGGCCACCCGGGACCAGCTGGTGAGCCAGTACGGGGCCATGTGCTCCTCTCTGACCTCGGTGATGGAGCACATGGCCTCGTGCATGGAGCAGGCTACCAGCCACCTCCCCACCCTGCCCCCTGGATTCCCCTCCAAGCCCCCCCAGAGGCACCACTGAGGCCCCCGAACATGGGGCGATGGGACCTCAGGACAGCGAAAGCATCCCAAACTGACCAAGGCAGGTGCCACTCTCAGCCCCATCCCTGAGTCCCTCTCCTCCCCCTCCCCGATTTCAGGTTCTTTCCCCAGTCCCTCCCCTGTTGTATATCCCCCCCAAAACAGTCTGCCTACGTCTAGACTGGCATGATTTTCCGCAAATGCTTTTAACGGAAAAGTTTTTCCGTTAAAAGCATTTGAGGAAAAGAGCGCCTAGATTGGCACGGACGCTTTTGTGCAAAAGCACTTTTTGCAGAAAAGCGTCCGTGCCAATCTAGACGCGCTTTGCAAGAAAGCCCCGATCGCCATTTTAGCCATCAGGGCTTTTTGCGCAAAACAATTCTGGGTTGTCTACACTGGCCCTCTTGTGCAAAAGCATTTGCGCAAGAGGCTTTACTGAGCAGGGCGTCATTGTATTTGCGCAAGAAGCACTGATTTTGTACATTACAAAGTCAGTGCTCTTGCAAATTCAAGCAGCCAGTGTAGACAGCTGGCAAGTTTTTTCCGCAAAAGCAGTTGCTTTTGCGGAAAACTTGCCAGTCTAGACACAGCCTCTTGTTTTTTTCACAAAAAAAAAAAGAAGAAAAAAAAGAAAAATAGAGGCTTTTTTATTTGTTCTGCAGGGGAGAGGAAAAGGTGGAAAGGAGGGTAGAGGAAGGGAGGGCTGAAGGAGGAAAGGCACAGAGGGCGAATGCAGCATCCCCTTGTGGAGAGGCACAGGGGGAGGGGCCTTGTCTGAAACTCTCCCTCAAAGCCTCCTGAATGAGCACAACCACTTGATGTGCTCTCCATACGGCACTAGTGTCCAGCTGCTCATAAACCCTGGCCAGGTATTCAGCCTCCACCCCAACCCTGGCAGGGAAGTCCCCCTTGCTCTCTCAAAGGTTGTGGAGCACAGAACAGGCCACCACTACAAAGGGGATGTTGTGCTCATTGAGGTCCAGGTGGGTGAGGAGATTCCTGAACCTCCCCTTCAAGAGGCCAAATGCACACTCCACCACCATGTGGCACCTGCTCAGCCTGGCATTGAAGTTCTCCTTGGTGGGGTCCAGGCTTCACATGTAGGGCTTCATAAACCAGGGAGCAAGGGGTAGACTGTGACACCCACGATTCAGATGGGCATGTCCACATCCCCAACCCTGATGTGCGGTTGGGAATTTTTAGAACAGGCAGGAGTTCCAGAAGATGCTGGGATTGTGTGCCTTCCCCAATCAGCTGATGTTGATGTCCGTGAACTGGTCCTTCTGGTCCACCAGGGCCTGCAGCATCCATCAAAAAGTACCTCTTCCTGTTTATATAGTCCAAGGCACAGTAGTCAGGGGCCAGGATGGGGATGTGAGTACCGTCTATGCCACCCCGCCTCGCAGTTGGGGAAGCCCATGGTGGCAAAGCTGTCCAGTATGGTGTCGATGTTGCCCAGAGTGTCAACCCTCTGTAGCAAGATGTTGATGCCTTTGGCTACCTGCAGAAACATGACTGTGGATTTCTCCCCACTGAACTAGTTCCTGACAGAGCGGTAGTTGTCCAGCGTGGCAAGCTTCCATAGGACAATGGCAATGTGCTTCTGCAGGGGGATGACAGGTTACAGTTGGGTGTCCTGTTGCCTAAGGGCAGGGGTGACCATTCGTAGAGCTGCAGGAAGGTGGCCTTCTGCATGTGGAAGTTCTGGAGCCACTGCTGGTTGTCCTGTAGCTGCATGACAAAGCAGTCTCACCAGTCAGAACTGGTCTCCCTCTGCTAGAAGTGGCATTCCATGGTGTCCAGGGGGTTTAGGGGCATTTGCAGCAGCAGGAGTGCCAGGACCAGGGTGAAGGGGTCCTCTGGTTTGGACTGGTCATCTTCCTGCTGGAGCAGCATGCGGGCAGTCTGGACAAACTGTGCCATGAGGCGCAGCATGAGCCCGTGAGCGTGGCACTGCATTGCAGCAGCTCCGGCTCCATGATGACAGTGCTGTGGCATCTGCAAGGGCAACTAGAGCACACTTCATCCATTCAGTGTCCCACAAGTGGGGAGGCAGTGGAGGAGTGGTGTGTGAGAGGCAATCGAAGAGAAGAGCTCTTGAAAGCACTTGTCTCAACTTGCCTATCCAAGCAGCCACAGGAAGTGTCTGCCCTCCTGGTGCCCTCCCCGGAGTGTTTCTGGCAGCTGTAAGTCTGAGGCAGGTTCCAATCAGTGTGGATGCGCTGTTTAGACATAATTCTGAGCTATTTCGATGCTCCCCTGAGTTATTTCAATTTTACTTATTTTACTTATTTCAAAATTATTTCCTAGCATAGACATGCCCACAGATATATATAAAACATATGGACTGAAGAATAAACCAACTGTAACCTAATTTCTCTCTCCTTACTTGAAAGCACTGACAGCCAGGAATTATCAAGGCTCCTTTTCTTTCTCTAAGTGCTTTTTTCCCTTCTTTATTTTTGGTTATGGGTTTGAGCTTCTGATCTCTTCAGATATTGGCAGTACCTGGCTACTGAAAGCAGCAGCGTCAGGATCTGATGCACATGGTGCAGATAACTGTGTGCAAACTGAGAAATCCTTATGGATTATGTTATTAGTAAACTGCCTTCCAGCAGAGAAAGAGACACAATGAAGTTGGTTCATTTCCATGAAGGTGCCATCCAACTCTTACAATTACAGCCCCAGGGAAGTAGAAACATTTTTTAAATGTAACACAAAGATGCATTTCCTTTTATTGTAGTTGGACAGTGTTTTATTTTCCCTTCATAACACATGCATGAAATAATTGATTAACAGCAATTACCTAATCAAGTACACTGCATACACTGATGCTTTAGCTATGAATGGCAATATGTTAATAGGAACTATTTTTTATCTGGAGACTATGAGGATATAAACAGTTTGTAAATATAATTCAGCTTTACAATATCAGACTGATGCATTTATTGATTTATAAAGCCACACAATTCAGCATTTATTCCCCAGAAATAAACAAGTGGAATTAAAAAAAATAGAATGTATTTTTTAAAATTTTAATTTGATGCACTATGAAGTATTGTCCGGGGCCAGCCCACATAATAAAATTTAGATTGTGGCATGAAGCAACATAGTAAAGAACTGAAAGAGGTGGGGATTCTTCCTGAAATACCCTGCTTGCATAAAGGTGAAAGCAATCTGTGAGATCAGGTCAACATATCTCCCCGTCTTGGGCATATCAGATGGTGGGGTTGGAGGAGGGAGGTACCTATGTTTTTTCCCCCGTCCTCACTATGTTTCAAGTTATTTGCTCCAATGAAGAGCTGCCTGATAGTAAATCCAGCTCTCCCCTGAGGACGGGGTGTGAAATTTTGTCTGACCTTATGAAGGTCACATAAGAGAATGTTTCTTCTTACTCCCCACTGCATAGCTGCATAATATCCAATAATGATCCAGGTTTGCCCTGAGCTAATTAGAACAAGCAATTAGAGTCTGAGCCTATATCCCTTCTTTCTATTGGAATTTTGTGTCTGCAAAGACCATAAGTATGCTAAAAGATACTGTTCTCTCCAGTTCAATGGGCCAGCAAACCCTTTCTACTCTTCTGTATTCGTGCATTGCTGTAGGTGAGGTGAGGGTGGGGTGGGTAGCTATTCTACAGAACTTCCCAACATGTGAGTATGGGAGGTCTCAAGCCATCAGACAAAAAGTAGCAGGTGACGTGGGTTAAGAATGTATACAACTCTGGTAAAGCTCAAGCTGCTGAGGCCCAGTGTCTATACAGACAGAACACACAAATTGTTTCAATATCGCTGTTAATTATCATACCTTAAAGATGTAGCTATAATGCTGAACTAGATGGAGCATGCTAGATAGTGCATGTTTTTGAAAAGTTGGCTCCATATTAGGTTCAGTTTATATGCGTAGCCATGTGAGTATGGAATGATCCATACTGCCTTTCATGCAATTGTCATGTGATTCTGGCATGCACATGATCCTCAAATTAGAGCTCTGGTACAGTCACTGAGTATTGGACCTGAAGAAGATGTGGTTTCTCCTTTCAAAACCACAAAAGTTCACTCACAATTTACCCAGCAACTCGAGCCCTAGTATTCATTTTACTATAACAGTGCTCTGAGAATTACTTATTTAATATGTGCTAATATGCCATGGAATCTTCCCAGGAATAACTGACGGGTGTTTCTCCCTCGATACGTACCAATTATATCTAACAACAGCATAAAGAGTTTAGCTTCATATAAGAAAAATTATTACATCAAAATGTTTTAGGAAACACTGACAAAGCTATTCTATTCTTTGAGAACAATTCTTTTCCAACCAAGTAATTCTAAAAAATGATGAAAATACAGAACTTACTAACTGGCTAAGTTAAACAGCGTACAAATAATGTAAAAACTATAAAACCTATGGGGATATAGCATTAACAATTTGACCAAGAAATTCCAAGCTGGGGTGCAAGTATTAACTGAATTTGAGTCTTGATATCACAGGGATAAGCAAATCTGAACTCTCTTCCTTCATCTCTACCACCTTCCTTGCTAAACAATTTTATTTTTAGTGGCTCTTCTTTTATTAAATCAAACATCAACTGGTGGTCTTCACTTTCAGAGCCCTTCATGGCCTGCTCCCACTCTAAATATTCTATTTGATGGTCCCCTTTGATCGACCCATTATCTTACCCTTTTCATCACTCATTCATTATATTTTCAGACAAGCTCCTTTGTGCTTTCTCCCAGGATGACCCTTAAGCTTGGGAGGAACTTCCTATTAACATGTGCAAAGCCACCTCATTATTTTCCTTTAAATCACCCCTTAAAACTCTCCTGTGCTTTGATGCCTCTCAAAACCTTGACTATAGTTAGTTTTATGGTGCACTAATCCAACAGCCTATCATGCTGAACAATATTGTCTCATTATTTTGTTCTACTTCTCTGTCTCCAACTGTTGTCTCTGGCCTTATATTTATATTATAAACACTTTGGCCTGGTCTGCATTAGGGGATAAATTCGAATTAAGATATGCAACTTCAGCTACATTAATTGCATAGCTTAGGTTGAAGTACTTTAACTTGAATTTTGCGCCGTCCACACTGCAGGAAAGGGAGCACACTCTCCCATCGACTTCCCTTACTCTTCATAGAAGCAGGACTACTGGCATTGACGGGAGCACCCTCTCAGTTTGAATCAGTGCATCTTCACTAGACGTGCTAATTTGAACCCCAGAAGATCTACTGCGGCTGCTTCAGTCTTATCTGTAGTGTAGACATGGCCTTTGGGACAGAGACTGTGCTTCGTTTTGGATTTACGCAGCACCTAGGACAATGGGATACTGAGCTGTGATTAGCACTCCAAGGTGCCGTGGTAAAAATAAATAAATAAATAAATAAATAAATAAATACCTTCATCCTCTTTGAGTCATTGGCATTCATCCCTCATAGTCTTCCATCTTTAACACTTTCCTCAGATTTTCTTTCCAGCCTTTTCTCTATGCTACCAATTAGGTCCAGGGTCTGACCAGTTTTTCAGTGATAAAATTGATGAACTTTCTCTTTGCCTCCTTTTCATTCCCCCAGACTTATTTCTGTCTCCTCCTCCTCTATGCTTACCTCTGATTCTATGACCTCCATACTACTGTTTGTCTCTAAATCATCAGATGTCACCTCTCCATTCTTCTCTCCCCTTGTCACTGATGGACTAGAGATTTTAAGTGGGACTAGGTCTGGCCTTCGTATACCTCATTAACAGCCTGTTATCTTGTGATGGGGTCTGTTAAAGGACAGTTGGAAGCAGCTGGAGAAGAAGGTGCTTGGGAAGGTGAGTATGGAGTGAGAAACTTGACACCATGAAGCTATAGAGAGTAAGAAGTCTCCTTGAAGCTGCAGACATGAGAAGTCTATAGGAGAGTTTTGACATTGAAGGGGAGCCAAGCAGGTATGAGAGGGGCCTTCTAATAGCTAGGGATTGAGTGGGACTTCGTTCTAAGGGGATTTTGAGTTTTCTTGTGAACTTTTGAGCAGGGAGAAGCATGTGTGGAGTTTATTAAGGAGCCTTGAAAGAGGGAAACTGAGGCAGGCTTCCTACAGAGTGATGGGTTTTGAGAGGTGGTCTGCCCTCTGATACACACCCTCTTTAATTCTTCTTCTCCTTTAAATACAGCTGTTCTCTTTCCTTTGTGGTTATCTTTTCCTTTGGCATTCTCTTCTCTCCTCTCCTTTCATTTCTCTACACAACCTTCCCCTGAGGTGAAGATTTTGCAATTAGTCTTCTACTTGTCAGAATAGTCTGGGGGAGAAGCAGTCCAGGGGGAGCTTAGACTTTCTGTGGGTGTGCTGTGCCCTACTACGTGCACACAGGTTCTTTAACCTGTTTATCCCGGCAAGCCAAAGAGTGGATCTGTTTATTCCTTAGGATTCGAGAGAGTGGATGGGCAGCCTGTAAAGTAGCCTGTTCAACATTTTTCAGATGCCTGTCTCTGGCATCATGGTGTCTGATGTGAAATGTTGCGATGCATGTTGAGCTCTTACCTTCCCCTTTGGGCCCTAGGATGGACTAGGTTGTTTCCCATAATTGCTTTTATAATTTACAAATGCATTTAAACAATCATTTTTAGCTGAAACTGTTCATGTTCAATCCACCATGAAGGGAATTATTAAGTCAAACTCTAGTGTACAACACAACTGAATAATAAAATTCATGAACAAGAGGTCCATGAGTGGCTATTAGCCAGGATGGGTAGGAACAGTGTCCCTAGCCTCTGTGGGTACGTCTACACAGTGTGGCTATTTCAGGATACTGGCGGTATCCCGAAATAGCTACCCTGTGTCTTAAGAGGTCACCCATTATTTTGAAATATTTTTTGAAATAACGGGTGCGCTATTTTGGCATCCCTCATTTTGGCATCCCATATTTTGTAACCCTCGTTCCATGAGGGTCAAGGGATGTCTCGAAATAGTGCATTATTTGGAAATAGAATTGAAATAAGATACACAATTTGCATAGTGAAAATTGTATCTTATTTTGAGTTTAGGGTGCTGAGTAGACGCATCCTGTTTGTCAGAGGCTGGGAATGGGCAACAGGGGTGGAATTTCTTGATGATTATCTGTTCTGTTACTTCCCTCTGGAGCACCTGTCATTGGCCACTTTTGGAAGACAGGATACTAGGTTAGATGGACCTTTGGCCTGACCCGGTATGGCTGTTCTTATGTTCTTATGAGTGGTATTAGCTAAAGCAATACTATTTAGGTGGAGGGATGAGATAAACTAACAAGTCTCCTTTTTGAATCCAGGAATACTGAGAAAAGGGAACTGGAATGCAAAATTGTAGCACTATGTGTACTTGTTAAATTAATTCAGAGATTTTACACTATGTGCACATTTTTGTGATCTAATACAACTCAGGGTGTAATTATGTAATTTGCAAATGAAGCAGCACTGAAAATCCTCCAGAAGTTCATTTAGCTGTTCACAAAACTTACAATATTCTTGCATATTAGTTACACAAGCATTTTAGGTGTAATTAGTGTCATAGAATTTAAAATGTAACCAAACCTAGTAAGACAGCTGTGAAGACAACAGTACACAGAGATCCTGTAAAAATACTAAGAGCTCCCAAACACACAGATCTGGTATTCTGTAAAGTAATGATGTCAGCAAAATTGTACTTTTCAAGATATTTTCAAAACAGACACCCCAAAATATGACTTTTCAATATTAGTTTTTCTAACTAGCTATGACATATATAGTCCTTAGTCCCCACCTTCTGAGACCGTAAAAGTGTATGGTAAATTAGAATTTGGCAACACATAAAAGTAAACTTAGTTCCTTACAAAGAAAACTTAGATCTGTGTTACAGCATCACCAATTATACTAGTGAAGTTACAGATCTGCTGACATTTAAGTTATAAAATACTTGTTTTCATTTGTGAACTAGTTCAGGAAAAGTAACAATATGTCTGGCTAAGATCAAACCCTTATTCACATTTCTAAAGATTGCGATAAATTCCTTGAATCCTTCTTCTAAATTTCTACTTTTAATAGGCCTCCTGATTTTTTTAATATTAATTTTAGGGCCTTCAATGACCTGCCAAACTCTTTAGGGCTGGGGCTGTTCCTAAATTTCCCAAGTCCCCTGGCTTCCCAGGTTGGTTTGGAAGATGGTTGACAATTGTGAAGTATCACTTTCTTGGGAAAGACCCAGAACTTGTGATATGGGAAGACAAAATTTAGCGAAGAAAATACTGGATATGCTGATTTATAATATTTAGTATGATTCATATTATGAATATTCTATGCAAATCACCACAACATCAAAATCCTTCCTTCTCTTAATAGAATAGTACCAAAGGGGCCATCCGGAAGTGAGGAAAAGGAAGTTGTGAAGCTACAGTTGATTTTTAGGTAGCACTCTAAGCCAAGGAAGGACATAACTGGGGATCTAAACAGCTGGTGATGTTTGTGAAAGTAGATATAAGAGACTGGAGAGAGATACTGAGAGTCAATGATAGAGAGTTGGGGGTCAGAAAGGCAACCCTGGGACAGGAGAAGGCTGGGAAATTGACATAAAAAAAAGAACAGGTTAGGAAGAAAAAAGGGCATTTCTCAGAAGTTCATATCAATTAGTGCCAACTTTGGAGATGCAGCATACTAATATTCAGGTGCTTAGCAAAGTGAACCCCTTCAGTTGTGGTTTGTTCATCATTAATTTTCACAGATTTATAGTTATGTCATAATCAGGCTGAACATTATCATCATATTTCTCAGCCTAGGAGCAGATGCCTTTGCATCAAAGCATCTCTTTGTAGGAAAAAAAGTCCTTGTTTTGTTTGCATGAGTATAATGTGATGCTTAGTATAATTATAGCTCTTTATAGCATTAAAAAAATCTTTTTTTGCCCCAGGGCTGTTCTGTGGCATAAGTAAGTAGTATTCTTGTTTTGCAAATGGGCTAAGAGAATTGTCAAGCCCAAGGAATGAACCGTTCATTGACTAGGATGGGAACTGAGCTCAGGCTTTGAACTGAATGATTCTGCATCATACCACTTTAAGGTAATTTACTAATGTCACATGTTACTAGTTACTAGCTTCACCAAAGGTGGGGGGAAGAGGGAGTAAAGAGGAAAAGAGGAAAGGGTGATTTGCCTTGATGCTCATTTTTTGTTATGAGCAGTTAGGCCATGCTGATTTGTTTTTGAAAACCCTGTCCTATAAATATAAGTTTCAGCTACATTGTTGGTATTAAACAAATGCTAATTAATAATTAAATAATAATAGATGTTAAATGAAGTGATGTTTTCTTTTTTGGTGGAAGGGTCAGTTTAATAGAAAACTCATTTGGGCTTTGGCCTCACAAAGTAAATGAAAAGTTAATTTTTCTTATTGTCTGAGGCAGTGCATAAAGCTGGACATAATATTTATCCTAGCCCTTGGATACCTTCACGGGTAAAAATGGCTTTATTAAAAATATAATGATAATAACACTTAGTAGATGCAGAGTGAAGTACATTTCCACTGTGTTGAATAAATATTACCTAATTAATATCAAGATTAGTCAGTGGAAAAAAGATCTGCAGTTCTGTGATATGCAATGGGATGATGCAAGAAATCTCGAGGGGTTCAACTATGTATACAGAATAGATATGTGCAGAGAAAGGCATAATGGGCAAGTGAAGGTGTATCAAAGAAGTTTTCTTTTCTTGTTTCCCATGCTAAGCAGCTGGCCATACCACATGGATTTGCTGATTTATAATATTTAGTATGATTCATATTATAAATATCCTATGCACATCACCACAACATCAAGATCATGCCACAGCTTTAAAATAATGTTCTCAAGAAAGAGTCATATGGATTATAATATTATACTGTATTATACAATGCAACATTATGCGATTAGATATGAAATAAAGAAAACGTAGGCACATGAATGACTGTATATTCAATGGACAGGAACAGAGCCAGAGGAAACAAAATGTGTCAGTGACAAATAAGATAAATACAGACTCAGGTGGTCCAGGCATTCCTTAGAAATATAATACAATGTGAGCAAAGAGAGCCTGCAAAAAAGAGGCTCCAGTTTAGAACAAGAACAATTTAAAGTGCAGAGTCAAAAAACAAATGCTATCCAATGATTAGGAAAACAGACAAGTGGGAATTTTTTTTAAACCATTCTATAGAATGCTATCCTTCTATGGAATTATATAGAAGTTTCAGAAAGATTAACATTTCCTATTCAATGCTATAATAGGTTTTTAGAATGGTTCTCAGTAGTGCCTAAGAAATTCCCATTGAATTCTTTTGGTTTTATCTCTATTAAGTTCTAAACTATCGTTCTATAATAGTAGATTGTGCTTATTTTATTTATAATATTTAGGCACCAAGAAAGACCACAGACATTTAAATTACATTTAACATTTTTATTGAACAGTTTACATAAGTTAATGTCTTTCTCAATGCATTTGTTTGATATACAAATTTGTCTTTCTGGTCTTCTGATAAAATATTAAACCCGATTGCTTTCAAAGACCTATTACTGCAGTATAATAATTGAAGTTGTTTATAAACATTTAGAGTGCCTAAGTGTAACATTATCTTCTATAATGATTTGTTGATTGAACTGGCAGAAGACAATGGATTTTGATTAGTGGTGGTGGCTCATTAATATGTATTGTTCTGTTTCTCAGTTTTGCACTCACTTACACCTTGCTGATTTGGAAGGGTGGGGGAAACTGTTTCTCTGCCATTATTATTGGTTCTGAATGGTTTTACGTAAGAGAAGATAGTTTTATGTTTTTCCATTGTGTCAAGCCACTACTACCAGTGATCAGAAACACAATCTATTCACTCATCTCAAACTGAGTGACAATCACCTTAAATTAACAACTAGTGAGCCACTGAAAGACACCCACCATGGAACATAAAGGTGGAAGAATCTAGATTGTGGGAGGTTAGGAAATGAGGGACGGAACATGGACTAGGTCTATCCTCTGAGCAGAGCTGAGTTAGTATCCAGGTACACACCCTTTCGAGGGTTGGACTTTACTGTTCATTTATAAACAAAAAAGCAACATAAATCTAAGTTTACTCTCTGAGTTTGGTTGTCCTTAGGGCTTTCCTTTCTTACACTTGTAAGAGAATGGGACCATAATTCTCTTTATGGGCTAGTTGGAGTAAATGGGACCCATCCTCCATCATGACTCAGAAGTTCTTTCTATGACTCTGAATGCAGGATTTTCGCAGCTGAGCATAGGGTAACTCATCAGAAGAGCATTGCATAGAGCCTGCCACTCTGTTACAGGGGCCTATGCTCCTACATTCAGGAAGCAAGGGAAAAAACAGGGACTAAATTCACCGGTGCATAGAGATATGCTCTACTGAGATATGATACTAATCATAGTAGTCAGTTCTATGCCCAGGAGTGAGCATATTCAGACTCATGCACATCAGTAATAACTTTGACCATGTTGATGAGTATTATAGGCTGGGGGAGGCTGTACCTCCCCAAAAAGCCTGGTGTGGCTGCACCCACACTCTACCCCCAGGACACCTCCTGGAGATGGAGATGGCCATTCTACCTCCTGTGAGGACTCAGGGCAGTTGGTGCTGGAGTCATGCTACCCTCTCAGCGCTCAGACCATGCCACCCAGGGCTGGGTGTGCTGCGGTGGAGTCACCAGGTGCTGGTGCTAGAGGCCATGGCCTGAGCGCTCAGGACTCCTGCAGGGAAGAGGAGGAAGAATGGGAGGGGCTAGCCTCTCCCAACAGTTTAGTCAGCAGCTGCCCATTTTTATTACTTGCTTGGGTAACTGCCAAAGAATAAATTTGGTCCCCATCTTCTCAGACATGGATACCCCCTTAGCAGTGAGCTAGTGTGATTCCACTGTGCAAGAGGATCAGGGTGTGTGTGTGCTGACACATGGCAGTGGGGCAGATACAGGCTGGAGACAAGGATTGCTCTGCTGGTAGGTTACATTTCTTTTCTTCACCCGCCATTTATTTTGACTAACTGGACTGTAAGGTCTTTGAGGCAGGGCTTGTCTGTTAAGCGTTTCTATAGTACCTAGGACAATGGGGCTTTGATCCTGACTGGCTAGGTATATTAAAGCCACTCATCTTTCCCCACTCCTGTGGTCACAGGTGGCAGAAATCACTATTGCTTTCTATGAAACATGCAAGCCCTGCAATATCACACCTCCCAACCCTTATACTTTTCTTGCCTTACTGTGGGCTCCTGGTGCAATATTGTTAGTTTTGTGGGGCAAGGACTTTCTTTTTTGCTTAAAATGCCTGCCCAGTGCCTGGCATCGTGGCACCATGATTCCCAGTATGTACCAGCTCTAGGGCTTACAACACTGTTATGGAGCCCACAGAGAGGGTCTGTTGCTGTTCTGCAGCCTTGGGAAGGTTCCTGCTGCAGAGGACCTCAATGCCCAGCCCAGCAACTTGGGTTGGTGCTGGAGAGAGGATTTGCCCTTAAAAACAGCTCTACTGCATGCCACAGCTGCATTAATTGTCTGAAAATAAAGTCAAACAGCAAAGTTGTAGTGGGCAGTGATAGACTAAGCTGAAGGGCTAGATCTAGAAAGAACACAGTGTAGATTTTCTTCTGTGTTCCACTGTTCCCGGCAACAAGAGAAAATAAAGTCAGACAACAACATCTGTTACCCCTGCTGCTCTGAATTAAGCTAACTTAGTTTAATCATTTCACAAAACTGAAATCTATTGCTCTACCTCTCCAGGTGTTATCCTGATTTTTAAAGAGTGACACTTTTTGGTTTGGTTTGCTAAATCTTCTCATAAGCTATACAAAATCCTATGAATTATGGTGAGCTCTAGACAAATAACCTTTGAGTTCTCTTATGCCTGAATATAGTACTCGATCTGCTTTGCGTATTTCCACATCTAAAGGAAAATACATACTTCCGCCTTCTTTTTTTACATGTAACGCCTAATGCATAATAATGGCCAATATATGGAACAGGTGGGAGACATTTGTTTGAAGATTTTGGTTAAGCAATTGCTTACGGCTTTGGAGGAAGTTATGGGTTTTCATATGGTGGTGGGATGTAAGAGAGAGATTACAAAATGATTTTGATTTTGAAGAGTTGGTTTGTATTCTGTCATTTTTTCAGCTTTAACACCCATCTCTGCAAGTTTTGCTGAACTTAAGGGTGATACATATTCCAGTCAAGTTGCACAACAGTAACCTAAAGCTTAGTTCCATTGAAAAAAAATGGTAGATGTCTGAATTCATTCTTCCAGAAAGTGAAGTACCAAATTTAACTTTCAAATAAGTACTTAAGAACCTGACCAACAAGAGTAACTAAAATGATCTATATATTTTAGTGATTGGCCTTTATAAACAAATATATTAGATAGCCATCTAGAGATATCTATAGAGCTATGGTAAATATATAGATAAAATTAGCTGGAACTTTAAATATAAATATAATTTTACCGATCAATTATGCTTTGCAAGTTAAACCATATTTTGAATATATAGATTTTAGCTCTTCAGCTGTATTTTCTTTTCTTTTCATAATTTACTTGCCAAAAGAACAAAATTTACATCTTCACCTCAGGTTTAAAGAACTTTGAATTCTAACAGAATGTTTTGGTAGATTATGAATGTAACATTTACCAAGTTAATGGTTTAAAAACACATCTGTTATAGCTGCCCATTTGCAGTAGATTAACAAACCCAAATTTTTTAAAGAAAACATTCTGTTTCATGTTATATTTATATAGTAACAAACAGTGTTTTATAGTAAACAACAGTTGTAAGCCTTCTTATGCTGATATATTGACATTGTTTATTACTTTTTTTGAGTGGCACATCATTTTATCAATCAAAAAGCTTATTCCTGTCAAAATCCTCCTGCTAGCTCTGAATTTTGTGTAGCGATTTTTCTAATAGCTATTTCCAAAGAAGTTTTCACAATAAACATTTTCCAAGTAAACTACTCCACAAAAATGAGAGAGGAAAAAGCTTGGCAATCACTTAGTTCACATGAAAAATCACAACTTAAAAATATTTAAGCAAATCTCAAGTTCTTAATAGTTTTTTTTAGTAATTAAACCAGTGTTTTAACAAAATAAAACAAAGCAGAAGTTTTCTGAACTGCTACCTAAAATAAATTAATGTAACCTCTTTTTCTAGGTTTTTAAACTGTACCCACCAACATTATATTTTTTCTGATCATTGGAATAACTTTTTACCAGCATAAATATTACAGCAAAAGAAAAAGACTACTATAGTATCCAAGTGAAAAGTTGTCAAGCAAGAGTCCACTCCTAAACCCATTGAAGCCAATGGCAAATTTCTCTGTTGACTTCAGTGAGCTCCAGATCAGGCCCAAAATTTGCATCTTTCCCCATCTGATAAATGTAACTTTTAGTACGTGTGTAATCCAGTTGAAGCCAATAGGATTTCCCCCATGCTCAAATGCTTTGCTGGGTCAGTATCAAATGAGTAGTTTCAGAAAACATGGATGACTTTAGAATTACCACAATAAATAAAAACACTATCCAGATCCAATGAGATGTGGCTTTTCCATGTCAGAAAAATATTATCTGAACAGCAACACATGGACTTGGTATAGAACATTTATTGAACTAGAGTGAAGAAACAGACAAGCAAGTACCTTCTTTTTTTCTGGTATGCTCTTTAGTTATGCTACAAGCTCATCTAACAGAAACCAGGCCCACAGACTGTAAGATTCTGGGTATGGGTACCTTGGCATAGATTCATAGAACAACAACACAATGTATAAAGCCTGAGTCTGGCACCTAGATTCCATGTACAATGTGTGGGGGAAAGAAAGGGGCCTAAGAATGTGATCCACAAAAGCAAGCATGCTAAGCAGGGAACTGCCTTTACCAAGTAATGAGAGATGCAGATCAGAGGGCTGTAAGCTAAATCCTGCACCTTTCAGAGAAAGAAGCACTTAAATTCAGTGTGCAAGGAGACACCTACCTCTGCTAACAATCCATTGCTAGGAACTGATCTGCTGGAGCTGGATCCTTGAGATGCCTAAGTAGTTTCTTGTGAGAATGAGTTAGTGCTTGCATCACTCCCCTGATAATGGCCACCAGAGGAAAACCTATGATCCCCTTGTTTATGCATTGAACTGGGATATAGACAGGTATCCAGAAGCCTAGAGGGAGGCAGCAGTGTGCATGTCTGGAGGCAGAAACTTAAATACATAGAGAAATTTTACAGCCAAAATACAGGTTGCTGCGTCTAGACTGGCATGATTTTGCGGAAATGCTTTTAACAGAAAAGTTTTTCCGTTAAAAGTATTTCGGCCAAAGCGCGTCTAGATTATACGGATGCTTTTGCGCAAAAAGTGCTTTGCGCAAAAGCATCCGTGGCCAATCTAGATGCGATTTTGCGCAAGAAAGCCCTGATCGCCATTTTCGCCATCGGGGCTTTTTTGCGCAAAACAGTCCTCCCCTGTCTACACTGGCCCTCTTGCGCAAATACATTTTATTTGCATCATAGTATTTGCATCATAGCATCATAGTATTTGCGCAAGAACACTGACAATCTTACATTAGATCGTCAGTGTTCTTGCGCAAATTCAAGCGGCCAGTGTAGACAGCTGGCAAGTTTTTGTGCAAAAGCGAGTGCTTTTGCGCAAAATCTTGCCAGTCTAGACGCACCCGTTATGTCTACAATTGACGGGTCCATATTTGCACCACTAATCCAGACCTCAACTGCTTCTCTCCATGCTACCATGGCTATGCTCTTCTTTCTACTTCCACTGACTTGATGATATCTAGCACAAGAATGTGTATGTGAGCCAGGAAATCCTATCCCTCATTCGTACTATACACATAGGCAGCAAATGAATTTAGGTGCTTACTCAGTGGACAGCCAAGCAGAAGTTTTGTGGAGTGGACTGACACTGAAATCTGGGGTTTAGATGCCCAAGTATCTCTCTGATTCTAGACTCAGGTCATCTTGTCGAGCATTTGCTATACGTCCTAATCCACCATATTAAAAAAAAGACAAATATAGTAATAATCAGGGCTCGACAAATAGTGTAATCTACTCGCCCGTGGCGAGTAGATTACACCCCGGAACAGCCAGTGCGGAGCGATCTGTGGCGGCGAGCCCTGGTAATAATGATGAAAAATGTGTCTTAGGTGTGTCTGCACAGCACAGTTATTTTGAAATAACTGATGCTATTTCGAAATAACAATGTAAGCATCTACACAGCAATTTCAAAATAATGGATGGCTTATTTCAAAATCTGTAAACCTCATTCCATGAGGAATAACGCTTATTCCGAATACAGCTATTTCCGAGTAGCAGCTCCACTGCTCCTATTTTGAGATAGCTCCTCCCCAGGGCCAAAGTAATTACTCCTCTTTGCCTCCTAGGGCTCTATTCGAGGTAGCGCATCCACATTAGGGAAGCCTGCATCGGACTAATTTTGAGGCTTCTCTGCAGTGTAGACATGCTATTTCAAAGTACTCTACTTCAGAGTATTTCTTCTGAAACAGCTTATTTTGAAATAAGCATGCTGTGTAGACATAGTTTAGGGCCACAAGTAAACAAGTTCCAGAAGGCAGATATCCACTTTCTGTTTCCTTGTTGGACATTGTATTAAATCCTGAACTGATTTAGACTGTACAGATTTTTTTTCCAGTTGTAAATTAATGTTCTTCCTCCTCAAACTTATCCATGCACAAAGGCCTTTCCATTCACTTCTCTATTTTAAAGACATTTCATGTGATAAAGGAAAAATCAGGGGTGTACTCTTAGGGTACATCTAGACTACATCCCTCTGGCGACAGAGGCATGTAGATTAGGCTACCCGGCATAGGAAAATGAAGCGGCGATTTAAATAATCGCCGCTTCATTTAAATTTAAATGGCTGCCACGCTGAGCGATCAGCTGTTTGTCGGCTCAGCGCGGTAGTCTGGATGCTCTGCGTCGACATCAAAGGCATTTGTCGACCTCCCAGGTAAACCTCATCCCAGGAGGCATACCTGGGAGGTCGACAAATACCTTTGATGTCGATCATGAGCGTCCAGACTAGCGCACTGAGCCGACAAACAGCTGATCGGCTCAGCGTGGCAGCCATTTAAATTTAAATGAAGCGGCGATTATTTAAATCGCCGCTTCATTTTCCTATGCTGGGTAGCCTAATCTACATGCCTCTGTCGCCAGAGGCATGTAGTCTAGACGTACCCTTAGTTACTAATCTCTTTGACAGGAATTATTGGCTATTGCCCTGAGGTGTGGGCTTCTAATGCTATCTACTCTACCAATTCTTTTATTCTTAATATGTACTGAACAATTCAAGGAGCCCACATTTCACTATCATTCTCTGTATTTTTTTCATTGGCATCTGAATTAATCTTTGGAGAATTTTGCAAACTTTTGCGAATGATTAAAAAGGAACCTGATAATATTGCTTAAAGTAAGGTTGCAAAAATTCATCCCAAACTTGATGTACTCATCAAGACAAGTCAAGATATAGTAAGGAATAAAGAACTTTCATTTTACTGTTTTATCTGGCTGATTAACTTGAGCAAAATCTGGTCAATGAAGTGTTAGATTTGTAGGGCATGAAGTGACAATTGTATAACTGACATGCCATTAGCAACTGTGCTGGATTATTTCCCATTGCTTGAACAGGTGTTGGCTGCTATGTAGCTCATCATTGCTTTGGAATGAGTCATTCTGCTTCTCAGTTCTTTTGGCTGGCTGAACCTCTCCATTTGCTGCTCTGTGCACGTAGGTGTAGCGTCGACTTGAGGTCACATGCTTGAAACCACAGGCTTCACTAAACAATGAACACTACGGGAGAAAGCTGAGCTCCATTATTGAAAAATTAGGCGATAAGGAATTCCATAGTGAGAAAAGAGGCACCTTGTTTATCACCTTCTTGCAGGATGTGGATGGCAAGAGTAATATCACCAGTAAACATTTCAAATAGTCAACTACCATTACGTATCTCTGTGCATTGTACTTGCATGATTTTGCAGTTATCCTCATACTTGGTCCATCAGGCAAAGGAGCTGGCATTAAAGTTTCTTTGTGATGAATAGGTTTTAATACTTGATAATGCTTGTAAGAAGTCCCTGTATTTTTAACAGCTAAACTGATTCCTTAGCACAAGGCTGCCATTCTGGTTCATTCTAAACATTAGCTATAGTCGTAAGTTTGATTTAAAATCTTGCCATTGGTATTTATGATATAGTTGCAGATGAATAAAGAGGTTAAGAGCCTGCTAGCAATATTCCTTTGATAATGGACTGCAGATAATGTAATTTTAATTAGCAATTGTTTATACAGTGATTTGAACTTGTAACGGACTAAGTATTACTGTGTTATTTTTATTCAATCAACAAATATTATGCTTAGGCCACACTTTCTAATGAAATTATGTAAATTGAATTGTCAACATTTTTTTCTAAAAGTATCTGTTTTTCCTGGAAAATTTAGATTTATTTTTGGAAAACCACACAGAAATCCACTATTTTAGGAAAGATGTTCTATAAGTCATGCACATCCTCAGCCTGAGAGATGAGCTGATCAGATCTCAGAGGAATAAATATAGGGACCAAAAAGATTTGACTAAAGGAGACAATACAAGGCCAGGGAGGTGATCAAGGCTGGGTCTTTTACACCTTGTGGAATTTATGCCCTGGGTTAGAATTGGTTATGTGATAGAATACACATAGGGTATGTCTACACTACAGCATTATTTTGAAATATCTTATTTCAAAATAGTTAATTTGAAATAGCTTATTTCAAAATAACGTGTCTAACATAAAATGCATTTCGAAATAGCTTTTTGCTATTTCAAAATAGCGCGTCCACACTGAGTGGACGCTGAATCACATTTAAGGCTGGCCGGAACCAAGTCCGGCAGGGCATCAGGTCAGGAGTTTGTGTGGCTGCTGCCTGAGGCTATCTGAGGCCTGTGCTTAAAGGGACCCTTCCCCCCCGGACTGCCGGTTCTCAGGTTTCCCTGCTTGCTTAGCTACCTTGATGAGGGACAGCAAAGCATTTTGTCTCTGCGTGCTCTGGTTGCCCTCATTCGAGACACCACAGCACTCTGCAACATGGAGCCAGAGCTGCCCCTGGGCACTCTGGTGCTTCTCTTGGACACGTTGCTGTGAGCCTGGTTGCACTTTCTGCAAGCTGCCATCCAGGAGGTCCATCGGGGGGCTGTCAGTATCCAGGAGGCCCTGCGGTAGAGCTTCCACCCTGAGGAGCACTAAGAGCCTCCCTGGTCTGCCCCACTGGGGGCTTGTGCCTCATTCCTCCCTCACGTCCTTCCACTTACCCCTCCCTAAACCCCCTTCCTGATGTCAAATAAAATACATGTATTTTCATGAACACAAACTCTCTTTATTTAACCAAACTGGGGTGGGGGTGGGGGGTGAATGAAACTCTGGTGAGACTGGGGAAAGGAGGCAGGAGAGGGGAAGAGAGAGGGTGGGAGAGGGGAGGGGGAAACCTGGGAGGAGGGAGCTGAAAGGGGGAAGCAAGGGGAAGAAGGGGGAGGGGAAGCTCAGGGCTCAGGGTTGGGGGTCTCGCCGGACCACCTTGATTTTCATGCAAACCTGCTCCTGGGTTCTCACGTGGCCTTTGGTGGCCAGTCTGGCAGCTATCCTGCAATAGACAGCCACATTCCTCCATCTAATGTGGAGATCACGGACATTGGGGGCATTCCCCCAAACCTGAATAAGGTCCATGATCTCCACCCTGGAACAGGAAGGCTCCTGCCTTCTCCAGGCCCTGGCAGACTCCTGGGAGCTGGCAGACTGCTCCTGGGGAGCGGTGGAGGGCTGGCTGTCAGTGGCTTGCTGGCTCATGTTTTGCAGCCACTGGGTCAGGGGGCAATGACTGCTGGCTCTGGGCTGGCAGGCTTGGAGCTGGCACAGGCACTGTGGCCAGAGTCTACACCTTTAAGGGCTCTGGGAAGGGGGGGAGGGAGAGGAGTGTTCTTGTTTGAGGCCAGAGTGGCCACCAGGGCACCCTGGGAAGGCTGGAGGCTCCCCTATTTCGATATAAGTATCTACACAGCACTTATTTTGAAATAGCTATTTTGAATTTGGTGTTATTCCTCGTGGAATGAGGTTTACCAATTTCAAAATAAGCCCTCCACTATTTCGATTTAATTTCAAAATAACAGAATGGCTGTGTAGACGCTAGGATAGTTATTTTGAAATAACTTTGCTGAGTAGACGTACTCAAGGGAATAACTCCACCTTTCATAACATTAGGTCCATTTAGAAATGTAACCTCCAGAACAGTAAACTGGTACCAGCTCTTGTGCTCTTGTGAATGCAGGGGCTGTGGATGTGGATTAACCTTACACAGGTTATATGAGGAAAGAGGGAAACTGGCTTCTTCATTTCTTCCCTTTCTGCCACAACGTATATATATGCGTATATATATATATATATATACACGCAGATATATATGTATCCTCCAATAAGCCCTAGCTAAATGCACATGATACAGCGATGTTGATTTGAAAATATAGGGAGCTACAGTTTTAAAATATATGGTGTGTTTAAAAATATTGATTGTAGTTTCAGTATATGGATCAAGTTTTCAAAGAGTAGTCTCCGATCTTGCAGCAAAAAGGTTTTTTCATTCCAGATCAAGGTTTATTAAAAATTAAGTTCTAGACTATCTGTTTCTGTTGTCTCGGGGAAAATGTTGATTTTTTTTTCAATTTGCTGGTCTGTTAAGAATTCATGACAGAGCAGAATTAGTATCAAGACTAAATTTTTGTGCTCTAGTCTCTCAGTTTGATAGTATCTGTTTCTAATTGCTAATACTTAGTCAGAAATAGAAATGTTTCTCTCTCCCCATAACATGATTTTTTCTAGAACAGAGTATTTTATTATGATCCTTAACTTTCTAAAAAAAATGTGGTTAAGTACAGTAGGAGAAGTACTAAAGTCCTTCTGCAACTAACCTTTAGTTCAATGGCAGAGGCGTTAGGGGCTTGATTTTAAACTTTCCAGCTTTCAAACCATGTTTAATAATTAAATCACTGTTTAGTGTACAGTTCATTAAACGTCTAAAAATAAATTATTAGCTTTACTTTTGCCCCAAGTTTCAGAGACCTCTCTTATGTGGACTTCAGAACAACAGTTTTTCAGCAGGGAAATCTCACTTTCAAAGCACTTTCTTTTCGTAAAACTTTCCATTTCAAAATAATTGTTTTGACCTGGAGAAAGATGTAGGTCTTTGAATGTAGAAAGTTTTATAACGAGGGTACCAGAGGGGATTTTGGTACCTTGCATTGACTTTCTGAAATGGATAGTGCTTTATGCTGCAGTTAATGAATCTCACCGCGGAGCACTGGGTGAAATGCTAGAGCGTAAATGAATTGCATGGAGCAAATGTGTTGGTTTCAATCACACTAGGTGAATGAGTTAGAATATTTCCCTTGCTGAAAGGGAAGTAATAACCTCAATTAATGTAAGGGCCATTAGACAGGAACAAGCAGAGGTGCCTAGTAGTTTATATTACAATACTGCACTCTGTAGTTTCATACCTTCTTGCTGAGGGTTTGTTCCATTTCTACAACTCAAAGGGACTAGTTTCTCTAATCAGGCAGCTAGGCATTCTTCAGTGAGGAGGAATCTTTGAGTAGCATAACACTAACACAACAGACTGCGTGCTGCATCTCTCAGCTCCTGTTCTGGTGGGCCCTGAAAGAGTTAATATTGGACTTCTCATTAGTTCTGTCATTTCTATCATTGCTTTAAACTTATTGAAACACAACAGGCCCCTCAATGTTCCTTGCTCTTGTCTGCGCCAGAACAGCATTTGTCCTCTATCCTGTTATAGGGAACTTGTGGGAGGCCTATCTTGGAGAGGCTGTGTAGCTGGAGCACTGCTGAGTGATAATACTTCCTGGAAGAGCTGTTCCCGATAGCACAAGGTAGAGAAACTTCAGAGCTCTAGTTGTATTATTTGCAATCACTTTCTACTTATTTAATATGCAATACCGTATAAAAACCCAAAAAGAATGTATAATTATATTTTAGATGCCTGTAGTATTTGACATTTGCCTGCGAATGAATGTCAAATTACTCTGTTGCAAAACACAAAAAGTTAGTGAATTGTATTTAGAAGAACTAAAACGAACCAGGAGACAGAATCAAATTATTATAAAACCGTATAAGGTCTTTAATTCCCCATTTACATTCACATTGTATGAGTAGCAGGGGCATGGCAGAGAATATAAGAGCATAGCAAGAAAAATGAAAAAGGGAATTTTCTACGGATGTACCTGGGGTCCCAGCAGACACATGAGATTCCATATATTCTGCTTATAACAAGAGGGCAAACAGCTATTTTCTAAGCTCGTTGGGGTAAGGTCCATCTTTTTGTTCTGTGTTTTTACAGCTCCTAGCATAAAGAGAGTTTGATCCATGAGTGAGGCTTCTCTAGGTGCTACCACAACAGGAATGCATAATAAGGTGAATGAAGGGGCAGAAGTGGTTACATTGCATGTCCTCAACTGCATTCTAAGTTGAGGTTATATGAAAACATGAGACTCACCATTATGCCACAAATTAAAGGGAAATTTTACAAATTCCTTTTATTAAGGACTGCAACAGTTTGCTTCCTCATCAAGACAGATTTCTGTGGTGAGATGGCGCAAAGCAGAAGACCCTATGGTGCTTGTGGGGGAGGACCAGTGACTTTTACAGAATCCTAGAATACTAGAACTGGAAGGGACCTTGCGAGACCATTCCTCTGCCCTCACCGCAGGACCAAGCACTTATAGATCATCACTGATAGATGTTTATCTAACCTACTCTGAAATATCTTCAATGATGCAGATTCCACAGCCACCGTAGGTAATTTATTCTAGTGTTTAACCACCATGACTGTGAGGACGTTTTTCCTAATGTCCATTCTAAACCTGCCTTGCTGCAATTTAAGCCCATTGCTTCTTGTCCTATTGTCCTATATTAGGGGCTGCGTGGCCGTGCCCCACTTGGGGCCCACAAGCCCACGCCCCGCTGTCGGTCCTGTGCAAAAAAACCCCGCGCTGTGTGCTCCCCGTCACCCACCCTGCCCCAAGTCCGGCAGGGGTGGTCCTCTCCTCCGGTGCGTCGGCGGGCCGGAGAGGTGAGGTAGGGGGGCTCAGGCCCGCCCCCACTCCGAGCCCCGACCCAGGGCCCTAAGGACTGGGGACCGCGCCCCAGTTCCGGTTGGTGGGGGGAAGAATCCGCCCCGAAACACACCAACCACCCGGGATTGCTACCCTGCCCTGGGTCGCTTCCTACCTCCCCCACCGAGCCGCAGTGGCAGTCTTGTCTGGCGGCCCCTGCAGGGGTGGCTCTTGCAGCCTCTGTGAGGCTTCCCATCGGGCGTCTAGCTCCGTCCCCTCCGCTCTCCGTTCCGCTGCGCTCCTCGGCTCCGGGCACCTCGGCCCTCCTTTGCCCCATGCACCACCACCCCCCTCTTCTGCTGGTGGTGCTCCTTTTGAGCGTCCCGCCGTTGTGACGTCCGGTGCGCTAGGGGAGGGGCCCGCTTCTGCTCCTCTGGCCGTTCCCCCTCCCTGGCTCTCGGCTAACTCCGTCTGGAGCCGCCGCGAGCCCTGCGCATGCGCCGCCTCCGGATGCGCCGGCCTGCCGGCTCCGCAGCCTCCCTGCTCTCGCCGGGGCCGTGCGAGCTCGGGTGCTCCCTGCCCATCCGTGCCCCCGGCCCCTCCCTTGAGCGCGGCGGAGCATTTGTCCTTTTCAAGTCTTCTGGAATCTCTCCTGACTTCCATGATTTTTCAAATATGATAGCTAATGACTCAAATCCCTCTTCTATCAGCTCCTTGAGTATTCTAGAAAGTATCTCATCAGGATCTGGTGTCTTGAAGATATCTAAATTATCTAAGTAATTTTAACTTGTTTTTTTCCTAGTTTAACTTCTAAACTTACCCCAATTTCAACTATCATTCACTATGTTAGGCATCCAGTCACCAAAGCTCCCTCTAAGCTTCATGGTGGCATGGCCCCACAGCTACTTAATGAGCCCCGCCAAAGGGCTCAGGGCTGCCATGCACAAATGTGCATAGCTGGGGGAAGGGCACTTCTCTCTCAGGTACAGCAGCAGCTCCATGCTGAGAACAGAGCAGTGAGTCTCTCCCAGCTGGTAGGGATGAATCATTAAGCTCATTAAGCAGCTCTGGGGCCATGCTTCTGCATAGCTTAGAGGGAACCTTGACAGTCACCATAAACATTCTTGGTGGAAACCAAAACAAAGAGCTTGTTTGCCATTTCCATGTTTTCTGTTATTGTTTCTCCCTCTTCATTGAGCATTGAGCTTACCCTATCCTTAGTCTTCCTCTTGCTTCTAATATATTTGTAGAATGTTTTCTTGTTACCCTTTATGTCTCAAGCTAGATTGAGCTCATTTTGTGCCTTTGCCTTTCTAATTTTGCCCTTACCGCCTTGTGTTATTTGTTTATGTTCATCCTTTGTTCTTTGACCTAGTTTCTACTTTTTGTATGACTCCTTTTTGATTTTTAGATCATTTAAGTTTTTCTGGTTAAGCCATGGTGGTCTCTTGCCATACTTTCTATCTTTCCTATTTCCTCCTTTCACTTTGATAAAGATATGAAAGAGGAAGATTGTTGACAGAGGCTTATTGATTCTATGCACAGCTGTGTAGTAGTCTTCACACAGATGCTTTAATAAATTTAGGGCAGTGCATCCAAATAAAAACTCCCTCTGTCATCAATGAGAGTTTTGCACGGTTAACAGGGGGGCCGACAATCTCCACTGGCCTCTGGGCAAAGTGTGTGTATGTGCGGGGGAGGGTGTCGTGCTCCCAGAAGGGGCGGAGTCTTGGGAAGAAGGGCTGGGGTAGGGCAGCCAGCCCTCCATGATGACTGGAGCGCGGTGTCCCCCTCAGCCCTCATAGCCATCCAGTGTGCTCAGTATTCCGGCAGCAATTTAAAGGGCCCAGGACTCCATTTCCGCTGTTGGTGTGGTAGCAGCAGCTGGGAGCCTCCTTTGAATCTCCCTGCCCCAGGGCAACTATCCCCTTTGCCACCCGCTATTGGCAGGCCTGAGGGACAATAAGAAGAATATATGGGCCTTAAAACAAATGGGGAAAGGAAAGATTTCTTTTCTCCATGCCCAGCTGTAGGGAAAGAAAAAGCATGAATGAAGTAATCTGAAGTCATGAGAGTGACAGGTGAGATAGAAGAAGTTTGTTTCAAGTGGTATTATTTTGGATGCTCAGTTTTTTGGCTAGTGCCTCTAAACACTGCCAGGAGCCTGAAGGAAGACCTCCAAGGACATGACTACCTCTTTTAAAAATAATAAACACATTGATTTTTCCCTCTCCATTTTTCTTTGTGTTTTATGCAACTAATGTGTAGGAATAGAGACGATCCCCCTCAGCAATGTTAATGACACAAGAGGTTCATTATTTATTTTAGTTGTAGGAGTATGAGGTTGTATTTTTGTTATGCTGCCTTTTGAATACTTCGGACGCTGCATGATTCTGTAGCAAGTGCTCTGGGGCTCTGCTTCCCTCCGATGTTCCAGAACCCTCTACCAATGCCAGGTGTTAAGAAATAAATGTGAACAAAGTTTTACAGTTTCCCAGGGGGATGACCTTTTTATTGTTAGTGTTCAAACGCTCTGGTGATGAGCCATAGAAATGCTAATAAATAACTACTGAATTAATTATAACTTCTATGTGAATGGGACTTTTAACATTTTCTTTTACCTGCAAGCACATAACCATCATTTCTCTGGAGATAAACCATAAAAACCTAACACCATAGTTTGGTGTTTGTAAACTTCCTACCTTCTGAAAACTAGAGGATGTAATTTGTGTAAATAGTTCTCAATTGGCATGTAAAATGTTTTCTTCTTCAATCACTTGGACTCACCAGTGCCAGAAGCTATAAATTCTCAGTGTGGACACACAAATAGGGTTTGCACCTTTTTGTACACACAAGTGATGGTTGGAAAAAATCTGCATATATGTGACTGCATGCACATAGTTCTGCATGTACAAACAGAGGCCCTATTTACAAAGTCTGACCTGGATTGTTAATTTCTGCTCACTACAAAACACAGTCAAATGAAGACTTTGTGTAACTACCTGAATAAAGCATTGGCTGACATTTATGAAAGTTCTGACATTTTTATATATCAGGAAATGCTTGAAGCTGAGTCATACAATATGGACACTTCTTAACAACGAAGTATTTGGGAGAAATGTCACTTCATCTTATGAAAGGGAAGCTATATAATTAACTCCAGTGTGAAAAATAAGGACCAGATCTTGGCATGAAGCCAGGATGCACAAAGACAGTGAAACTTAGCCAGATACACTGCTAAATGCATTGAATCATTTTAAAAACTCTGGGATGGCAGGCTAAGGTATCATATGTTGGACCATATGCATACCAGGATTTACTACTGTTCTGTCCATTGAGTTACACCAGCAAAAAGTTTGAAGTAATGTGGTGATGAATCAGGCCCAAAGTGCTTAATGGTAATAAAATAGTCTCATATTCACTGCAAGTATCATAGTAAACTCTTGGAAGATATTTGGCCAATCTCAATTTTCTGCTTGTTTGTTTTGTTTTGTGGGTGTGTTTTCACAAAATGCCAGTGCATGCCCCATTTCACTGGCCATGTCTGTCTGCGAATATGCAATGGCTTGTCCCTGTCTCCATGCCCACATCCCCGGCACTGGTTCCTGCTTGCTGATATTGCCCACTTATATACCTACTCCTGTCTCATTCACCTTCACAGAGGCAGCACTAACTGAGGATGGAATTTGGACTGGACTTTATACCTTTATTTCACTGACACACTGAAATGAGTTTAAACTATGAGAGATGTTTATATAACACAATGCAACATGCTGATATGAATTCAGTGAGCAACATAGTACCAGTGCTACAAATTTATTGTTATATGGTATGTACACGGCATCGAAAACAAAATGAAAAGAAGCGTGACATGGTACTTTGCCTTTTTTACTAAAGACGTGAGTGCAAATATCTTGATTAAAGGATAGGGAATAGAAGCTGTGTCATGTGACTATATATGTGTACATATGTATTGTGCCATAACCTCCTCTCCCATTTTCCACATATGAAACCCTGAAGCACCTTCCTGAAAGGCAGTCTAGTGTGTGAAAGTGAGCATGCATCAAGGGTTTGGGTAACATGCCTCCACTGTGATATGCCCTCATACCACTTCTAGAGTGCACTTTGAAGTGGGCAAAGGGGACATTCCAAAGAATGGCTATTAATAGCTCTCCCAGATCATACTCACAAAGCAATGACTCCAACAATTGCTCCAGGAAAGTCCTAGCACATGCCTATGCTACATGAGCTGGACCAGCTGCTTCCCAGAGTATAAAACCTGCATTAGGGAGCAATGGGCTCTTAGACAGGATGAGGCATTCCTGCAAACGGTGATGTATGTCTGTAAATAACATACCATTCATGTCACATCTGTATGTGCCTTGTTTTCCAACTATGATCAACATCATACTTCCCAGAGACTAGGGATGGGGTAGAACATTGGGCTGATTTCTTAAACTCTGGTACCATGGAAATACAAACAATTTCATCCCTCTGTAACCTTGATTTATGTATTCCCAAAATAATAGCTTAAACTTAAGGTATAGGATAGCACCAAAGTGAACTCTTTAAGGATTGAGCCTCTGAGATGGTTACATATATTTTCGTGGAGGACTGTGAATAGCATGCTTTAATTATGTCTTTTTTTAAAAGTCTTTAAGTCCAATACTTATTTTAAGTAAGTATTAATGACTTTATTTAAGGAATTTAATACTTTATATAAAATAAGTAATTAAAGCAAACAGGCATTGCAATATATTCATACACTTCCTTTATACGCGCATTCCAAGATGCAATGTTGAATCAAGGCATGATCAGCCCCTGCTCAAGAAGAATGGGTATACAATCCTTTCTCTAATTGTACCTTGATGATGGATGAATGCACTAATTTAAAATTAGTGTGCTATTCTATTTATAATAACACCCCTTACCTAATTGGCATTCAGCCCACCTTTTCATATCTATATTTCTGCTACCGGGGCTAAGTATTTTCTATTTTCTGTTTGACTAATATTAAAATATTCTCTTAATTAACATTTGCATAAATATCATTTTAGTAACTGTCATTGGATTGGATTTTTCTGCAAGACTCACATTTTTTCCCTAAACATTTGTTAAAACCAGAACTTGTTTATGTGGCCTTGGGTTATGTCATAATTTGCCTCCGAATTGTCTCACTTCTCTCATATTTTACTAGGCCTTATGACTACTATTAAGCCTAAATTTAGGCCCATAACTATTCTCTACTTACATTTCAGCACATTTCTGTTTACATAAGCAAGCATCATCTCTGTAGGCTATACTTCTCACCACCCAGGCATGAATTTGCTAATGTGTTAAGTGAAGTAATCTGTGAGATAACTGTTGCTGTCCAGAGCACCAGAAATGAAAAATAAAAGACAAATTAACAAAACCATAAAGGTATTTCAGTTAATAATTTAAGTGATAATACAGACTAGGGAAATAAAAGTAAATTAACATTGAAGATATTTGACACTGAGAAGTGCTTTTATGACCCTACCTCTCCCACCAAAGAAACGCCACTGGAATTCATGGGAGTAATCATGCATAGGAGCTGATAAGTGCTCTGAGCAAAGGAGACAGTAAACATTATGAGGAAAGAATGTATGAAGTCACTCCCCAAACCCTGCAGAATATTTTAAAGTACTTCAACAATGCTTAAGTGCTCCGATGAAGTAATCTGAAACACAACAGTTAACACAACAATCTGGCTCAATGATGCACTTAAAGTGTGTTAAAATTCTCCTTGGCACAAAACCACAGCCAAAGAACTGTCCCTAATTGTCTGCTTTGGTTACCTTAACAAATCCAAATACATCATGATGACTCATGAGAGAAATATGTGGTAATGCTCTGTTGAGCTTTTCCTTCAGAACCATAGCATCACAATAGTATTATCCCTCAGCTCAGTCCCAAGTCTCCTTCTGGTTCTCCATTCTTTCATGATGTATAAGAACATAGCATTATGAATTTCTCTTGCTCACCAGGATCTGTGTGCACATAAATGGAAGCTGACTGCCCATTCAGGAACTGAAAATAGCTGTGTCTTGTGCCCACTCACTGTGAAACTGTGTTCCACAACCTTTGGGTACATCACAATATTGGTATCATTGTAAACCTGTATAACCATTGCCATTACACTTGACTTCTCAACCCTGAACTGGTTTGCAGTTGACCGATAGCAATCAGGCATTGTCAGCTTTCAAAAGGCAATAGACATATACTTCTGTATGAGTATGAATTTCCAAAAACACACTAGTGGCCTGGCCCAGAGGTATTGGTGCAAGCTGCTTGCACAACTCCATGAACATGAAGTTCTGCAGCTAGAGTTCATCCCAGGTTTCCAAGTCAATGTTTGCGTCTCCAGGACCAAGAGTACCAGTTCATCCAGGGGCATAAACTGCAATAGTGTCAGAAAATATTACAAGGATATCAGGGGAAGGAAAAATAACGGAGCTTCTATCTATAGACTAAAAGTATAGTAGACAAGGTTGTCCTTTGAAAGCCATCTCATTTCTACTCCCCACACTATTTAGAACCTTCTTTCATACACGGACCCCGAAACATTTTTCAGCGGAGGTGTGGACCCCTTTGTAAATTTAACCTGTGGTCTGCAGACCCCTATCATGTGCTCAGCACACCATTTGATGACGCTTGAGAAAGGGTGCTCAACTGTGGGTTTCCAAGTTAATGACAGCACTTCCGGGTTTTGACCTGTAGGCTGGGGTAGTCACATACATTGATCAGAAAAATCGAATGCCTTTTCTGGGGTCTGAAAACTTATCTTCTTAGTCACCTTTGCAGAACCCTTAGACATAGTCTGCAGACCTCACGGTCCATGGCCTACAGGTTGGAAACCATTTCTTTGGAATGCAAAAGCTTGCAGAAATTGACTGCATTATTTAATTTAAAATTGTTTCAGTCACAATGAAGAAGAGGATATTATGCTGTCAGAAGATGGATACAATGGCCTGTAGGATAAGAAGAATCGAGAGTGTTCTGGTTAGTCATTACTCATGCTGATTGTGGCAGGTCACCAGCCCCGCCCCCTTCAACCCCAAGGCTTGGTCCTTTAACTGCAGGACCAGCGGCCTAGTCCTTTGAATACAGGTCCAGCGGCCTAGTCCTTTATATACAGGCCCAGCGGCCTAGTCCTTTATGGGATCCCCTCTTCGTCCGCGATCCGGGGAGGAAGGCGTAAGGGGCCCGGGCCCTCCCTCTCCACCAGGCCCCAATCCAGGGCCCTATCAGTGGTGGGTGGTTCCCACCACTGGCTCAGCGGGGAGTTCTCCCCAAAACTTGCCAAGCCTGCTGGGTCCTTTACTGGTCCCCGCCCTGGGTTGCTTCCTACCCCCTCGCCCTGGCTAACAGCTGTCCCACCTGTGGATGCAGGTCTGACTACAGCAGCAACGTTGGCAGGCATGGCCTTGGAGACAGCAGTGGCTGGGGCAGCGACAGCTTCTAGGGGGGCTGCACGGCGCAGCCGACGTTGCGGTCTGGCTCGTCCCCAGGACAACAGCGGCAGGGGTAACTGGTCCGGCACCTCTTGTTCCAGCTGCAACGGCTGTGGCTCCTGTGTCTGGACAGGAGCTCCTTCCCCTCTGGCAGCCAGCCCCAATTGAGCAGCCCTGCAGCCTTTTATACCTGAGCTGCACTGCGAACATGCCCAGCAGGGCTGTGGATGAGGGGCGTATTCTACCCAATAGGCGGGCTCTCAGCCCTCTTGTTCAGTATGGGGCTGGCCAGCCCCATCACACTGATCAACAAACAAACATGGAACTCATGGGGCAGTGTTTTTTTTTTCTTTTACCAAATAAGGAGCTAGAAGTGCCTGTGCTGCAGCTTCAGATGGTGGTTTGCTGGGGGCCAAGCTGGTTTATTGTTTGGCCTATCACACCTCTGTTATCCTCTATAGCAGTGTTTCTGAAAGTGCTCCGCGAAACCACTTTGAGAAACACATTAACAGGCTGCCCCGGTTTGTTTACTTACTGGCACCGCGACCACGGAGCCTTGCGGCTCCTATTGGCTCCGTTTCATCCTTTGCAGCCAAGGGGAAGCGGTGTGGGCTGGGCCACCACTTCCTGCTGCTCCGCTTGGCTGCAAAGAGTAAAACAGAGCCAATGAGAGCTGCGAGGCTCTGTGGCTGTGGTGTCAGTAAATAAACAAACCAGGGCGGCCTGTTAATGTGTTTCTCAAAGTGGTTTCGCGGAGCACTTTCAGAAACACTGCTCTATAACCTCTTTTGCTGTGAATACAAAGAACCAAAATGCTATGCATTATGAAGCATCTTAAATCATGCCTCACTGTGCATAAAATGCTACCATAGTAAATTAAAAGTCAGGTGGTAAAGGAGGGCAGCTGGCGCTTACACCTCTACAACATCTACTCATCTGTTCTTGAATTCCAGTAGTGGTGGTGCTATAGCAATCTCTCCCCAGACAAATTATTCAATTGCTTATCCTCATTTCTCCCTAAAGTCTAGTTTAATATTTGTTTTGAATTCCAGGCCATTTTTTAACTATAATAGCAGATATGGAAAATGTTTTCTGTCAATTAATGGCTATCATGGATAGATGAGATGCTGAAACAAACAATTGTTAAAGGTAACTGGCAAAAGCCAACAATCAAAAACCATTTTTGTCCTTTATTTCAGATTTCTGAGCTATAAAAATGGCCTCCTAAGTTTTTTAAATATTCTCCCAACCTAAAGAAGTGACACATAGTACTGCCAACCCCAAATATTCAAAAACCATGAGTCAGGCATCCTAAATCCTGGGATTATCTTAAAAATTATGAAATTTGGAGAAAAACCAAACAGCCTGGATTCTTTTCATAATTACCTTCTGGGTGCTGAGCCTCTCTGTTAATGTTTTCAAGCTTTTCTCCACAAACAAGGGATAGAAACTTCCTCTTTTTGGAAAAAAGTGAAAGCTGATATCCTTATATAATCAAGACTCCAGGAGCTGATGCTTTAACCAAATCACAGTATCATAAGACTCGCAATAAAATCGTAAGAGTTAGTAACACTGAGAATATCAAGTCCTCTCTCTGGCATTATGTGTGGAGAACTTATCGCTAGTGATATCTCTAGGGATTTGTAAACTGAGCAGTAGCTTTCCCTCCCTCAAAGTGAGCAAGGATGGGGATGTTGGTACTTTAATCATCTCATCTGCAAATAGGACATACTATGGTCTATTGAGAAGGAGGGGGAAGAATTAATAAATTTGATTTTAATACCTGAAAGGACAATTGTGATCATTTGTTCTGATCACCTGTATAATAGGAGTCATGCTTCCCTTTCTCTCCAGTCTCTTTAAAGAGCTAAGTGACTGGCTCTTACATGGACTGTGAAGGTGACAGAAGAGGAAGACGAAGACTCCTCCTGACCTCACCTCACGCTATACATACATGTAAGTGTGACGCAGAATCTGGCCTGAAGTTACTGAACTTCATGTGTGAGAAATCCAATACAATGCAAACCTGAACTCTTAATGCAATACTTTATATTCTAACATAAATGCTTTCTACAAAGGAAAACACTAGAAATCCAGACACCTGACAGCCACACAATATTATTCTGCTCTAGAATGGAAATAAAACAAAGTTCCAGCTAACAGTTCTTAAACTTCGTTTTTCATTACAAAAGTATTGTAATCCATTTCAGCTGTAAGAAAATCCTACTCCAATTTCATGCTACAGTAGTGTCCATAACAAAAATAAATGTATGTTACCCACGTAGATTAGAGTGCTGCTGATTGAATATTACAGTGAAGGGTGAATTCAGCAGATAACTACGGCCTGTATTGTAACTCTTTCGACTCTAGTCAACTTGTGTGGCCACCTATTACAAAGTGTTACAGTATTCATAAGTAATGATCCAAAACAGTATGCCTTACAACACTTGTTATTATGATTGTAACAATATTTTAGAATAATGAGCATCTTGTTTAAATAGGATTAATATTAATTCAGTTTAACTTTTCATGTTTAATTTACTTTCTAGTTAAATTATAGCTGTAAGAAGAGATAACATTTTTAAAAGGATTGTATAAGCCGTTAGAGTTGTTAAATTCTCCCATGTCAAATGTGTACTAATAGCATCTCTCTTGGACCAAATTAGTAACCTAACAGACCATGAAGGATCTTTGGAAGCTACTGTGAACAGTCACGCTTACAAACACACAGGGAGGATTTATCAGCACAGTAGACCGCAACAGCAATTTTGCTCTCAATGGGAGTTTAAATATACCTGACTTTGCACAGACCTAGTTCCACAACCCTATCTTAACATGGGTAATATTTACTCATGTAAGTACTTTCATTGCAAATGGGTCCCATGTGAAGTGAATACTGTATATCTTCAAATTTCTTAAGAATAGTTAATGTCCATACTCTGTCTTTCCAACCAACTTTCCTTTTGTTAGTAGTATTAGTCCTATTACAATGAATGAAAGTGTGCTTTCGCTGATGGGGAGCATTTTTAACTATACTCATATATTTCTGAAACAGTGCATAAAAGCCTGTGTTTTATGCAGTCCTAAAATAATGAAATCCCATAGCAGGAAACTTTCATAACTTGTGCTACAAAGCTCCCTCTGTAGGTGACGTACTTTACCTTGGAGTTTGACTTTTTTAACAAGCAAATCCATCACAACGTTCAGTTCAAGCACTTTCCCTACATTTGGCCCATGATAGGGTTCTTCTCTTAGGACTGATTAGCTCCCACATGAAGTCCACTTTTCCCAGGTAGTTATACCTTATAACAACTCACCTATCTCAATGAATCAGCGGAAGCTCCAAAAAATTTTTCCCCAGCAGGATCTAGACTTGCTAACAGAATGGATGTTTCTGGTACATACCCTGAAGAATAATGCAACAGGGTAGCAGTATCACATTAGGGCTATGCAGAAAGTCCTTTAACCAGGCCTCGTGCTTATTCTGAGAGAAATAACACTACATGTACCTACTAGCAATTTATCTTACTGTCTCTGAAGGCAGATTTCAGGTTGTGCATCTGAGTGTGAATTGGAAATGTGCATTATGTTTGGCTCTTTGTGGGAATCAGAAGGGGATTATTTTTTTCTAGAACTGAGAAGTTTTTGCATGTGAAGGATGTTTACGTAATCCTTCTTCCAGATAGCACCAGCAGCAGCCAGTCCTGGGTTCAATATGTGGGGGTTCCTCTCCATCCATCCAACACAGAACTGGCTCGAGCCCCCATCCAGTAACCTTGTGTAAGGTGGATTTGAACCAGGGACCTCTGAAGTGGAGTATAGGAGCCTCTACCCTCTGAGCTAAAAGCTAGCTGCCTCCCAGCCCATGCTGTAGAGGTCTCTTGATCTTAGTTGTTATTATTATTTTCAGGAATATTATTATTCCTGAAAATAATCAGCGTAACGTCATTGCGCAAGAGGGTTTTTCTTGCACAAGAAGGGGCAGTGTAGACAGCTCCTTGTTGCACAAGAGCCTCTTCCGAAAAAATGGTGGCTCATTAGATACGCAAATGAGGCTCAGCAATATTCCACGCTTAGCCTCATTTACATAGCCCTGGCGCAAGATCGCACCACTGTAGACATAGCCTAGGTGTGTGGGTTACATACTTCCCCTAGGTGAGGGAGCATGTCCTGAGCTTCGGAGACCCAGTTAAGATCCCAGACGAGCTCCCACTTGTAACCACCACCAGCTGGATTTGAACCTGGGACCTCTGGAGCTGAGTATAGGCACCTCTACTGTCTGAGCTAAAAGCCAGCTGGCTCCCATCTCATGCTGTAGAGGTTGCTAGCTGTTGCTGTGGTCTAAGTGCCACTTGTATTGCTCAGTAACCACACTAGGGCTATGTCTACACTCGCGGCTTCTTGCGCGAGAACGACCGTTCTCGCGCAAGAATCCACAGAGCGTCTACACTGCCCATCCACTCTTGTGCAAGTAAATGTACAGTACGGTGTGATAAGAGACGGCTCCTTGCACAAGAGCTATGCTGTATTCTATCAGGCTTAAGCTCTCTTGTTCAGGCACTCTTGCGCAAGAGGGCAGTGTGGACGTTCGGCAAGCGCGTACTTGCGCAAGAATTGGCCGCCAGTGAAAAACACAGGTGGCCTCTCCGACACTCCGTACAGGCAATCACCACTCGTTGGTTCCCCCTAATTGGCCCCCCCTTAAAGGCACAGGCACGGAGCACAGCCATTTGCCATGTGCAGCCTGGGTAGCAGCCAGAGGGAGGAATGGCAGCTGCCCAGCCTCAGACAGGTCCCTCAGACCCCATGGAGGAGCCACCCCAGAGCACCCAGCAGGCCCGAAGGGGCACCAAGCGGCGGGCTCCATGCTGGAGTACCGCCGAGGTGACTGCCCTCCTGGACCTCTGGGGAAAGGAAGAAGCCCTCCGGGACCCCAAGGTCTGGACAGGAGTAGGCCAGCCCCAAGGTTGCAGGCCTAACCCCACACAGCCTAAAGGGTGCTGCACACAGCACACATCCATGGCCACCTCTGGGACACTGTAGCTTCCCCTTGGGAAGGCACAACAGGCCCCCCGGCCCCCGGGCTCCTGGGCCACCTTGGGACCCCCCCCCGCAGCCCCAGGGGAATTCCCCCTCACCAGCCACACCTGTCCCCGGGCATCGTGACGTGTTGGGAGGAGGGCACGGGGCTCTGAAACACCATTTGGGGCAGGGCTTACTGACCATGTTGCTCTCCTCTGCTTCTCCTGCAGTGGGACCCCCTGCCACCGAGGGACCTTCCAGCCCCATCCCGCCGGCGCAAAGGATCCAGGGCCTGTCGCAGCGCCCCCCGGGACCGCCACCACCTGCTCCGCCGCCACGTCTGCGCGATTGAGTGCATGGAGCATGCTCTGACAGAGAGGATCCGCGCAGATGCGGAGTGGCGGGAGCGGGTGTGGTGCCAGTACCTGGAGCACTGTGACCGTGTCTGCACTCTCCTGGGCACCATTGCCGACCGGATGGGCCCTGTGCAGCAGCCCAATGCTGCCAGGCCCCCCCTCTGCCACCCCCAGCTCTCCGCCCGCTTCTCCCCCTGCCTTGCCCATGCCCCCTCCCGAGGTCCCCTGCCTTGCCCATGCCCCCTCCCAAGGTCCCCCACCCTCAGCATCTCCTCGTGCAGCCTGCCCCAACCCGGCATGAGGGGCAGAGGCGCCCCTGCACCCGTGGGGGTGGGAGAGGCCTCCATTATCCATCATGAGGCCCTCCCAGTTCAGGGTCCCCTCCTCCCCCCTTCTCCCAGTTCAGGGTTCCCTCCTCCCCCCTCCCCAGAGTGTACTCCCTTCCCCATGTAAATAAAAAAGTGCCTTATGTATAGCAAGTGCATTGTATTTATTGGGAGGTAAGGGAAGGGTGGCAGGAAGGGGTGGTGAGGGGAGTGGGAAGTGGGGGCACAGGGGCATCCCTGCAGTCAGAGGTTTCGGAGTGACCTATTGTGGGGCCTGGTCCAGCATCACCCGGAGGGCTTCCCGGACCCGAACCCCATGGCGGTTGGTCTGCCGGGTGACGGCCATGTGGGGCTGCTGGTAGGCCTGGCCCTCACCTACCATCCACCCTGGGAGGAAGGCCTACTCCCTCCCCTCAATAATATTGTGGAGCACATAACATGCTGAGATGACCTCTGGGATGTGCTGCACCCCCATGTCCAGGCGGGTCAGGAGGCATCTAAACCGTGCCTTCAGACGGCCAAAGGCGCACTCGACAGGATTGCGGGCCTGGTCCAGGTGGCTGTTGAAGGTGGCCTGGCTGGGGTCCAGGTGGCCGGTGTATGGCCGCATCAGTCAGGCCATCAGGGGGTAGGCTGTATCCCCCAAGATGCAGACTGGCATACTGACATCCCCAATGGTGAATTCCCGCTGGGGGAAGTAGGTGCCCGCCTCCAGCCTGTGGCACAGGCCTGAGTGCCTGAAGATGCGAGCGTCATGGGCCCGCCCAGACCACCCCACTTAAGTGTCCTGGAACCGGCCCTGATGGTCCACTAGTGCCTGGAGCACCACGGAGCAGTAGCCCTTCCAGTTTATGAACTGGGCCGCTTGGTGCTCTGGCGCCCGGATGGGGATGTGGGTCCCGTCTACGGCTCCCCCACAGTTCGGGAACCCGAGGCTGGTGAAGCCGGCAATGGTGGTGTCCATGTCCCGGGGGTGGATCACCCTCTGGAGCAGCACGTCATTGATGGCGTTGACGACCTGCAGAGGGGCACATGGGAGCACGGGAATGCATGGAATGAGACACAGTGCGTACATGGGCCCCTGGGGTGTGCTCACCCTCCCTTTGATGGCCCCTCCCCCCACGCAGGCCAGGGCCCTCTGTCCCCCGGGATCTCCACCTCCCCCACCAGCGGGGCTGTGTGCGGGAGGGACAGCGTGACCCCCTGTGTGCGGAGCTTCCCCCTGCCCCTACAGCCTCCCCCCACCCGGTCTGGCCCCTTCCTTCCCCCAGGATGAGCCCGTGGTCCATGGAGGGCCTTACCTGCTGGACGGTCATGCCGACGGTGGACCTGCCCACCCCGAACTGGTTCGCCACGGAGCGGTAGCTGTCCGGGGCGGCCAGTTTCCAGAGGGCAATTGCAACCCTCTTCTCCACGGGGATGGCGGGGTGCAGGTGGGTGTCCTGCTTCCGGAGCTCAGGGGTGAGCCAGGTGCAGAGCTCATGGAATGTCCCCCTGCTCATCCGAAAGTTCTGCACCCATTGCTGGTCTCCCCATTGTCCCAGCACCAGGCGCTCCCACCAGTCCCCACTGGTGTCATAGCTCCAGAGGCGCCTGTCAGTGGTGGGGTGCGGGTGCCCGAGCTCAGCTGCAGCCGTGGCGAGGTCCTGCACCTGCTGCCCAGTCTCCAGCTCCTGCTGGAGCAATGTGGCTCCCTGGTGGAGGAGCTCCACAGCCTCTGTAATGGCCATGAGGAGCGGATGTTGCTGGCTGGGGTCCTCCTCCGGCTCCATGGCTGTGACGGTGGCAGTGAGGGTGCCCAGGGGCACTTGCCAGGAACAGAGGTGACAGGTGCTGTTCTGGCTCTCGCTCCCTCAAAAGGGTGCGAGCATGCAGCCACAGGGAAATGGCCGTCCAGGAGTCCCTTTAAGTACGTTTCCCAGTGGGGGTCCAGCGCATGTCCACAGACGCTGCTGGTGACCTCTTGACATGGCCGATTTGCTTCCAGAGACACGTTCTTGCGCAAGGGCTTCCCGCCAGTGTGGACGCTTTCTTGCGCAAGAGCTCAGCGTTCTTACGATGTGGTTCTGGCCAGTGTGGACGTTTTCTTGCGCAAGAGATCTTGCGCAAGTATACTTGCGCAAGATATTCCTGCGCAAGAAGCCGCGAGTGTAGACATAGCCTAGGTGTGTGGGTTACACTTGGAAATTCACATAACGCCTCTGGGAAGCAATGCTTCCCCACTCGCAAGCACAGAATCTGAGTGTAGAAAAGAAACTTTAATAAAAGGGGAGAGAAGTAACATGGCATTAATTTGGGAAAACACCACAAAGTTCATAACCAAAACCATGAGTAAATGTCCCAGCTCAAGTAGGTTGGGCAATGTCCTTTTCCTCTCAGGTTCTCAAGTCCAGCATGTAAATGTCCGCTTCATATGCCCAACCTTTCTTGGACCCCCACTCATAGTTGCTGCCCTTGGTCAGGGCAGACCAGAGTTCAGAGATGCATCTGCAGAGTTCACCTCCCATCCTGAGTGGGTGGGGAGTAGAAGGCATCTCACCCACTCTGCTGGTCACTCGCCATCCACCTGCTCGCTGGTGCCACTCTGATGGCCATTCATTGCAACTTGCTCCCGCCACTCAGCTGGCCATTCATCGCCCCTCACTGCCACCACTCTGCTAGCGGCTCCTCACACCTCTCCATCGCCACCCTGCTGGCTGCTCATCACATCTTCTGCTGGCTTGTGGTGGATTTGGCTCTGGGTCAAACCTAGTGATTTCAGCTCTCAGTCCATAGCACATTTCAGCCACAAGAGATTCCAGCATCCACTGGAGTAAATTTACATACAAAAGAGACTCCTTATGTAATGTAAAAGAAGCTACGTCAATCATTTTATTTACTTCTTGGTACGGAAATGATGTTTTAATGCTTTCTGAAAGGTGGCCAGCGTTGCTTCCCAGGGCTGGCACAGGGTGGCGATGGATGTACTACATGGCTAGCAGCTGCTGCCCTGGGCCAGGCTGAGGGGACAGGGGCTGCACTTCTGGCTGTTAGCTGCTCCATAGCTCTCTAGGGCTGTCAGGGGCGTGCTTGCTTACTGCCCCCTGTGGTCATTCTTGAGTATAAGTGTCCCTGCTACCAGACTCCATCTTGGCACAACCAAACCCTGACCTTGCTTTAAGTGATGATAACAGAAAGCTGCATATGAAGTTTGGTAGTCCTAGCTCTTACTTTTTAGGAGAAGTTCTTGAACAAATGGACTAACAGATGGATGGACAGACAGTCACTTTCACATATATAGTTGAAGAAGGATTTCATTTTGTTTGTCTAAGCTTCCTTTTCAAGTACTCATGTTGATGCTGTATTTTTCCAAGCTTTTATCAGAATATTACAAATTAGTAGCCTCAAAGGTTGTTCATCAATATATTTTAGAGAATTTACATAAGAACATAAGAACATAAGAACGGCCGTACCGGGTCAGACCAAAGGTCCATCTAGCCCAGTATCCTGTCTGCCGACAGTGGCCAGCACCAGGTGCCCCAGAGGGGGTGGACCGAAGACAATGATCAAGCGCTTTGTCTCCTGCCATCCCTCTCCAGCCTCTGTCAAACAGAGGCCAAGGACACCATTTTATCCCCTGGCTAATAGCCTTTTATGGACCTAACCTCCATGAAATTATCTAGCTTCTCTTTAAACTCTGTTATAGTCCTAGCCTTCACAGCCTCCTCTGGCAAGGAGTTCCACATGCTGACTACACGCTGTGTGAAGAAGAACTTTCTTTATTAGTTTTAAACCTGCTACCCATTAATTTCATTTGGTGTCCTCTAGTTCTTCTATTTAGGAACTAATAAATAACTTTTCTTTATCGGCCCTCTCCACACCACTCATGATTTTATACACCTCTATCATATCCCCCTCAGTCTCCTCTTTTCTAAACTGAAAAGTCCCAGTCGCTTAACCTCTCCTCATATGGGACCCGTTCCAAACCCCTAATCATTTTAGTTGCCCTTTTCTGAACCCTTTCCAAGGCCAAAATATCTTTTTGAGGTGAGGAGACCACATCTGTACACAGTATTCAAGATGTGGGCGTACCATAGTTTTATACAGGGGCAGTAAGATATTCCGGGTCTTATTTTCTATCCCTTTCTTAATAATACCTAGCATCCTATTTGCCTTTTTGACCGCCGCTGCACACTGTGTGGAAGTTTTCAGAGAACTGTCCACGATAACTCCAAGATCTCTTTCCTGATTTGTCGTAGCAAATTAGCCCCCATCATACTGTACGTATAGTTGGGGTTATTTTTCCCAATGTGCATTACTTTACACTTATCCACATTAAATTTCATTTGCCATTTTGTTGCCCAATCACTCAGTTTGGTGAGATCTTCTTGGAGTCCCTTACAGTCTGCTTCTGTCTTGACTATCCTAAACAGTTTGGTATCATCCGCATAAACTTTACCACCTCACTGCTTACCCCTTTCTCCAGATCATTTATGAATAAGTTGAACAGGATTGGTCCTAGGACTGACCCTTGGGGGACACCACTAGTTACCCCTCTCCATTCTGAAAATTTACCATTTATTCCTACCCTTTGTTTCCTGTCTTTTAACCAGTTCTCAATCCAAGAAAGGACCTTCCCTCTTATCCCATGGCCATGTAATTTACATAAGAGCCTTTTGTGAGGGACCTTGTCAAAGGCTTTCTGGAAATCTAAGTATACTATATCTACTGGATCCCCCTTGTCCGCATGTTTGTTAACCCCTTCAAAGAACTCTAATAGATTAGTAAGACAGGATTTCCCTTTACAGAACCCATGTTGACTTTTGTCCAACAAATTATGTTCTTCTACATGCTTCACAATTTTATTCTTTACTATTGTTTCGACTAATTTGCCCGGTACAGAAGTTAGACTTACCGGTCTGTAATTGCCCGGATCGCCTCTAGAGCCCTTTTTAAATATTGGTGTCACGTTGGCTACCTTCCAGTCATTAGGTACGGAAGCCGATTTAAGGGATAGGTTACAAACCACAGATAATAGTTCAGCAATTTCCCATTTGAGTTCTTTTAGAACCCTTGGATGAATGCCATCCGGTCCCGGAGATTTGTTAACATTAAGTTTTTCTATTTGTTCCAAAACCTCCTCTAATGACACTTCAATCCGGGACAGTTCCTCAGATTCATCACCCACAAAGGACGGTGCAGATTTGGGAATCTCCCCAACGTCCTCAGCCGTGAAGACTGAAGCAAAGAAATCATTTAGTTTCTCCGCAATGGCTTTATCGTCCTTGATTGCGCCTTTTATAGTTCGATCGTCTAGGGGACCCACAGGTTTTTTAGCAGGCTTCCTGCTTCTAATGTACTTAAAAACATTTTGTTATTTCTTTTGAGTTTTTGGCTAGCTGTTCCTCAAAATCTTTTTGCTTTTCTTATTACATTTTACACTTGATTTGACAGTGTTTATGTTCCTTTCTATTTATCTCACTAGGATTGGACTTCCACTTCTTAAAGATGCCTTTTTGTCCCTCACTGCTTCTTTTACATGGTGGTTAAGCCAGTGACTCTTTTTAGGTCTCTTGCTATGTTTTTAATTTGGGGTATACATTTAAGTTGGGCCTCTATTATGGTGTCTTTAAAAGTTTCCATGCAGCTTGCAGGGATTTGGCTCTAGTCACTGTGCCTTTTAATTTCTGTTTAACTAACCTCCTCATTTTTGTGTAATTCCCCTTTTTGAAATTAAATGCCAGGGTGCTGATCTGCTGAAGTGTTCTTCCCACCACAGGAATGTTGAATGTTATTATATTATGGTCACTATTCCCAAGCGGTCCTGTAACGGTTATTTCCTGGACCTGATCCTGCGCTCCACTCAGGACTAAATCGAGAATTGCCTCTCCCCTTGTGGGTTCCTGCACTAGCTGCTCCAAGAAGCAGTCATTTAAGCCATTGAGAAATTTTATCTCCGCTTCTCTTCCTGAGGTGACATGTATCCAGTCAATATGGGGGTAATTAAAATCCCCCATTATTATAGAGTTCTTTATTTGTCCATCTGTCTGTTTGATCAAGAAAGTCTCCTAAATGGTAAGAGCTAGGGCCACCAAATTTGGTATACAGTTCTTCCTTTTATCATAACTTAAAGAAACATACAGGTTTGGTTGTGCCAGGAAAACAGGATGTTCCTAGAATGGGATTACTTCTCATAAAACCAAACAGAAAATAGATACTATCACGAAATCAAGGGCAGTCCTCAAAATTGACATAACAGCAGATGTTTAAAGAGCCTGAACCAAGTTGAGCCAGAAAATAGGATGAACATGGGATGGGATTGCTTCTCAATAAACTTTACCGAAAAAAGATAAAATGAAATTTGGAGTAGGGCTCTGTTTGACAGTGAAAAGACAAATAGTTTTGGAAACAAAATTAACAATAGCCCTTTTTTGTTAAAAATATAACAAATGATAAGAGTTTATAGCAGTGTTTCTTAAACTTTTTAAGATGGAGAAACACCAAACAATAATTTTTTTTTATGATGAGGAACACCAAGGATTTTTTGTTGAGAAAAAAATAAATAAAAAAGAGGCCGGGAAAAAGTTATTGAGCAAAACAAAAAAGAAAAAAAAAAGGTCACCTGCCCCTTTAGGGTGGCCATTTTGAACTCTGTTGTTCTCCGTGGAACACAGTTTAAGAAACACTGGTTTACTGGGATTACGAAAAAAGCACACTTGATGGAATTCCACTTTAAAAAATTAAGCTGACAAATTTTAACATACCCCTTTTTTAAGAAATTCGACATCAACATTAACGCCACAAAAATAACACACCGTTGTTGTTTTTTTAAAACCCACAATCATTTAAATAAAGCATGCACATTTTCCTTTTAGTTTTTTTTAAATTCTGTTAAGGACCCAAGCAACAAACAAACAAAGAAACAAAGAAACAAAGAAACAAACAAACAAATAAATAAATAAATAAATAAATAAATAAATAAGTTTTAATGGAAGAATTGTCTATTTTTCAGCAAGTATCTGTGTTCTGCTCATGTTATATGTTTTCATTTGGGTATAGAAAGGGTCTTGTTCTCATATTTATTTATTTTTTCTGTTTTTATCCTACTCATTAGCATATTATTACTTCTGCCTCAGTAAGGCCATCTGGCTGGATTTCATTCAATGAAATTTAATTTAAGCTGTGTCACTGTAGTTTTTAGCTGAACTGACAGTGTACCTGGTAACTTATTAGTTCTTTATTAACTGGATATCACGTACCTCATCTGTAGGTTAACATTTTTGGAACATAGTTTGCATTGCTTCTTCTGCATCTTTAACTTTTGTAAATTACCTGTGAAGTTCTGGCATGCAGTGCTTTTCACTTTTCTTAATCTTACATTTGAATCTGCCTTAGACTTATTTGCACGTCGTAAGACTTGCATGCATTTGCTTACAAGTCTGCTTGGTTTATGGATCACAATAAATCCTGGGAGATAAATGTGTGTTATCACCTTGGAGTTGCAGTAAATTGGGCCTGGTTTTTATAATGCTCTGTAGTGATCGTGATTTAAAACTTTAAGATTGTTCAACAGTCATTAGACTGGGAAGATTAAGAGCAGAAGGTTGTGATTGTGGTAGCCTTTTACTGAAAGCGAAATGGAAAAAAGCACGGAATTACACACAAATTAAGGTTATTATTGAAATGGGAATTTCTTAGTTATTAGCTATGGTGTGTGCATAGCTAAGACATGAGGGCAGCAGAATGGTGACAATGGATTTCAAAAATCAGAATTTTAATAACCCCAGAGAACTGATAGGGAAAGGGCCCATGGGAAGAAAATTGAAAGAAAATATTGTTAACAAGAGTTTCTCAAAAAGTCAGTATTAAAGGGGCATTAGCAAGCTAGCCCAATGCGAAAGAAAACTGGGAAGAATAGTGAGAAGCCATGAGGATAAGAGCTCTATAATGACCTGAAAACTGCATCCTACAAAAAGTGGAAATGTGGTGAACTGCTAAGGAGGAGTTAAAAAAAAAAAAAACATGTAGGGACAAAAGACTTTTTCTAGCACAGCTAACATAGAAAATACACATCTTCCCCTGCATTAGTCCATCTGTATCCCTCACTGTCCCAGGCTGGGGCCACAGCTGGAGAGCTGGCAGCTGCAGAGACTCGGGCATGGGGCCAATGGAAGAGCCCACAAAGCTGGTGGCTGGGACCTTTCACACCTCTACTTCCCTCACCTATGGAAGAAGAGGTAATAATGGATATCAACAAGAATGCTGAGATGTTTAAAGCATATTTTGCTTTAATCTTCACTAAAAAGGGTAAACTGTGATTAGATGTTGAACATAATTGATATTAACAACAAGAAGGAAAGAATACAAGCTAAACAAAAAGAAAAAAACAGGTTAACATATTTAGATAAGTTAGATCTATAGGTGTTGACTTCCTATCCTCGCCCCTCCACCTAAGGATCCACCCCTTTCCCCAAGTTTCCTGTCATGCTCTGCCTTTCCCTCCTTTGCTCTGCCTTTATCTCACCTCCATTCTAACCCCCTTCCTCCACGCCCTCACCCACAATCCCTCACTTCCCCACCTTCTGCCCCAAGCACACTCTGTCCCTGCTCCTCCATCTCCCTTTTGGAGCCTTGTGAATGCCACAAAATAGTAGTTCATGGTAGTGGGCAGGAGGTTCTGGGAGGGAAAGAAAGGAGTTGGTCAGTGGGGTCACTGGCAGATGAGAAGTTCTGGAGAGAAAGGAAGGGTTTGGCTGCCAGTGGGTGCTGAGCACCTGCTAATTTACTCTATGGGTACTCCAGCCACAGAGCATCAATAGAATCAATGTATTTAGATGTATTGAAAAGAGCAAGGTAGGTAAGGAACTAGCTGAAGTAATTTTGGAACCATTAGAAACCATCTTTGAGAACTCCTGGAGAATGGATGAAGTCCCAGAAGTTGGAAGAAGTATAAACATAACATCTATCTTTAAAAAAGGGAGCAAAGAGGACCCAGGGAACTGTAGACTGGTCAGCCTATTGATACCTGAAAAGGTACTGGAACAAATTATTAAACAATTAGGATTAAAAGTGACCTTGATAAATTAAAGAATGGGTCTGAAATAAAAAAAGATTTCAAAGTAGTACACTGAGGGTGCATCTACACAGCAGGGTTTAACATAAAATAAAATAAATTATGCAAATTGAGCTACGTCAATTGTGTAGCTTATTTCAAAATTGGGAGCATCTACACAGCACTTACTTTGAAATACAGCACTCTTCTTCCAACTTCCCTTACTCCTCATACAATGAGGCTGCGTCTAGACTGGCATGATTTTCTGCAAATGCTTTTAACGGAAAAGTTTTTCCGTTAAAAGCATTTGCAGAAAAGAGCGTCTAGATTGGCACGGGTGCCTTTGCGCAAAAAGTGCTTTTGCGCAAAAGCATCCGTGGCCAGTCTAGACGCGATTTTGCGCAAGAAAGCCCCGATCGCCATTTTCGCCATCGGGGCTTTTTTGCGCAAAACAGTTCTTACCTGTCTACACTGGCCCTCTTGCGCAAGTATTCTTGCACAAGAGGGCTTTTTCCCGAGCGGGAGCGTGAAAGTATTTGCGCAAGAAGCACTGATTTTGTACATTACAAAGTCAGTGCTCTTGCGCAAATTCAAGCGGCCAGTGTAGACAGCTGGCAAGTTTTTGCGCAAAAGCGGCCGCTTTTGCGCAAAAACTTGCCAGTCTAGACACACCCTGAGGGTTACAGGAGTCGGAGTAAGAAGTCCTCCAGCTTGACAGTATTTAGACATTATTTTGAAATAACGCTACTTCTTTCAAAATAATGTTGCTTTGTAGATGTATCCTTAGATAGGAAAAATCAAATTCACAATTGTACAATGAGGATAACTGCCTAGATAGCGGGATTTCAAAAAAAGGATGTCAGGGAATCAATACATTCACACAGGAAATAAGGCACAAATTTTTAACATTGAGAGGAATTAATCATTAAAAGAATCTACCAACATGTGCGGTGGACTCTTGATCACTAACACATTTTAAAACTAGATTGGTTATTTTTTTAAAATAATGTACCCTATGAGTTTTAAACATACCTTGTGAATTTATGATTGAGGTGCAATTGTGAAAAAGGCAAATTTTCTGGGGTATATTTACAGAAGTGACATATGTAAGACGCAGGAGGAAATGGCCTCACTCTTTTTGGCACTGATGAGGCCTCAGCTGTAGTAATGTGTGCAAATCTGGGCACTTCACTTTAGGAAAGATGTGGATAAATTGGAAAGAGACGAGAGGAAAACAACAAAAATTTTACAAAGTTTAGAAAATCTGATCCATAAGGAAAAGTTAAAATATTGGACATATTTAGTATTGAGAAAAGAAGTCTGAGAGGACCTGATGATAGTCTTCAGATATGCCAAGGACTGTTATGAAGAGGATGGTGATCAATTGTTTTCTGTGTCCATTGATGTTCGAAAAGAAGTAATCAACTTAATCTGTGGTAAGGGAGATGTAAGCTAGAAATTAGTAAAAACGTTTTAATTATAAGGATAGTTAAGCACAGGAATGAGCTCCCAAGGAAGGAATCCCAGTCCTTTGAGGTTTTAAGCACTAGATTAGGCAGACTCCACTCAGAGATTCTCTAGTCTTATTTAGTGCAAGGGGTTCAGTGTTAGTGCAAGGGGCTGGACAAGAAGCCTCTGAAGATCCCTTCTAGCACTACACTTCTATATTTCCACAATTCTATTTCACAATGGGCTACATATATAAAACACCCACTGTAGGAAAAATAACTGTAATATGGTGATATGGCCTTCTGAGAGAGGGTTCCAAAACTAGTCAACCCTGTTCCATCATGCAGTCAATTTAAGAACATGTATCTTGAGAAGGATCACCAACCCAACATGGAAGAGAGAAAGGGACACATGTCTGAGTCATGTGACTTTCATAAAGTAGTGCTCCTAGCTCAGAGTCAGAGAGCTTTGTGGGGGGGCAGCAAGTTGGAGTCAGTTCTCCCAAACAGAATGCCAGAGACAACAAGTTGCTTAGTTTGGTTTCCAGCCATGAAAAGAGAAAAGTCAATTGGCAGCGGAATGGAGGGAATGATAAAACCAATTTGGTGATTTGATGATACAAGGACGTCAGGGTGATTAAAACAGTGCCCAGGAAGATAAAGTCATCTTGCTCAGTCTAGCTTCGGGCATGTCCATTGCCTCAAACTACTTGCTCCCCACTTATACATCATACAGCAAAGTTCCAAACCATGTCTTCTCTCCCTTTTCTTATCCACCGGTTTGTTATTTAACAAACCCCAAGATTGTTACAAGGATGTCAGAAATGATGAATGAAAAGGAAACTGCAGTCACTTTGATGTTAACTCCTGTATTTGCAACAGAAAGAGGAGACAAAGGGAGGCATCAAAGAAGAATATGGAGGATGAGGTCCAGCGGCTTTTGCATGTATTTGGTGAGTACAATGTTAGCTTGACCAGCTTAAGAAGAGAGATTGAAATCATGCCACATTTCCAATCAAAGATATTTAACAGTTCCTGTGAATGCTTAATTGTCTTGTAAAATTCATACATAATTACCAAAGCTGCAGCTTAAAAAAAAATTCTAGAGAATAAAAGTGAATGGTATTGGGGTGCAGAACAGGAGGAATCATGGGAAGGCTGAAAACAACAACTGATGAAAGAAACAAGAAAGTTAACTAGTAGGGGAAGTAGAGGTGGGTGACAACCTGGGAAACAGTGATCATAGGATGGTAGATTTCAGGATCCTAACCAAAGGAAGAAAGGAGAGTAGGAAAATACACACCCTGGACATCAGAAAAGCAGACTTTGACTCCCACAGAAAACTGAAGGACAGGATTCCCTGGGATACTTACATGAAGGGGAAAGGAGTCCAGGAGAGTTGGCAGTATTTTAAAGAAGTCTTATTAAAGGCACAGGAAGAAACCATCCTGGTGCGCAGTAAGAAAAGCAAATATGGTAGGAAACCAGATTGGCTTGCTGAGGAAATCCTTGGTGAGTTTAAACACAAAAAAGAAGCTTATAAGAAGTGGAAACTTGGACAGATGACTAGGGAGGAGTATAAATATATTGCTTGAAAATGCAGTGGAGTAATCAAGAAGGCGAAAGTGGAATTGGAATTGTAGCTAACAAGGGATGTTGGGGGTAACAAGAAAGGTTTCTACAGGCATGTTAGCAATAAGAGGGTGATCAGAGAGGGTGTGGGGCCCTTATGGGATGAATGAGGTAACCTAGTGACAGATGATGCGGGAAAATCTGAATACTCAATGCTTTCTTTGCCTCTGTCTTCACAGACAAGGTCAGCTCCCAGGCTATTGCACTAGGCAGCACAGTATGCGAAGGAGGTGGGCAGCCCTCAGTGGAAAAATAACAGGTTAAGAACTATTTAGAAAAGCTAGACATACACATATCCATGGATCTGGATTTAATGCATCCGAAGATACTGAGGAAGTTGGCAAATGTCATTGCAGAACCTTTGGCCATTATCTTTGAAAACTCGTGGAGGTCGGGAGAGATCCCAAATGATTGGAAAAAGGCAAATGTAGAGCCCATCTTTTAAAAAGGGAAGAAGGACAATCCAGGGAACTACAGACCAGTCAGCCTTACCTCAGTCCCTGGAAAAATTTGAAACACTTGGAAGAGGGGAAAGTGATCAGGAATAGTCAATATGGATTCACGAAGGGCAAGTCGTGCCTGACCAATCTGATTAGCTTCTGTGATGAGGTAACTGGCTCTGTGGATATGGGAAAGTCAGTGGATGTGATATACCTTGACTTTAGCAAAGCTTTTCATATGGTCTCACACAATATTCTTGCCAGCAAGTTAAGGGAGTATGGATTGGATAAATGGACTGTAAGATGGATAGAAAGCTGGCTAGACTCTTGGGCCCAATAGGTAGTGATCAATGGCTCTGTCATGGCCATGAGGGATGGCCAGCAGCCTGGGGAATAAGGCGTTAACCTGCCCTGGTATCTGGTCATCCAATGGCAAGGCAAGTAAAGATTTCAAACTGAGACAAAGGAATTTTTAACTTTTCCCTCCTTTGTCTCTGAGCCAGTTTGCTCTCTAGATACCGAGGGAGACAGAAGACATGTCTCTCTCTAAGAAAAAGATTATTCATAACGTGTAAGTAGTGCAAAGATAGATCATCCGTCAGGTTTTATTGTTTTTCTGGTTTGGGAATGTGGAAATGATATCTGTGCTGGTAAAGGTGTGTTTTTCCTCTCTTTTGTAACTAAGTTTTGTCCCATGGGGGGGATCCCCATGAATATATTAATTGGCGGCTCTTACCATTTAGCCATTCCAACTATGTTTGTAACTGGTTTTGTTTTGATAATAAAAGTTTGTTCCTTTTTTAATTAACCAGTATTGGTTAATTTTTGTGCCCTGGTTTTACTTTAGGGCTGAGATTTCCCAAGTGATCTCTCCCCCAATTTTTCTTACAAATACTTGGGTGGTGGCTGCGGTTTTTATTTCCCAAAGTCTGGGTATTAGGATTTTGGGGGAAGTTTTTGTACCAAAGCCTGTAGAGATCAGGTTTTGGGGTGCTTCTGAGGGCCCCCACTTCTTCATTCATCGTGCCAGAGTGGGGAACAGCCCTGACAGGATCGATGTCAGGTTGGTGGTCACTTTCTAGTGGAGTGCCCCAAGGATCAGTTCTAGGGCTGGTTTTGTTCAACATTTTTATTAATGACCTGGATAAGGGGATGGATTGCACCCTCAGCAAGTTTGCAGATGACACTAAGCTAGGGAGAGATATAGATACGCTGGAGGACAGGGATAGAGTCCAGAGTGACCTAGACAGATTAAAGGATTGGGCCAAAAGAAATCTGATGAGGTTCAACAAGGACAAGTGTAGAGTCCTGCACTTGGAATGGAAGAATCCTAAGCATTGTTACAGGCTGGGGACCGACTGGCTAAGTAGCTGTTCTGCAGAAAATGACCTAGGAATTACAGTGGATGAGAAGCTGGATATGAGTCAACAGTGTGCCCTTGTAGCCAAGAAGGCTAATGGCATATTAGGTTGCATTAGGAGGAGCATTGCCAGCAGATCTAGAGAAATGATTATTCCCCTTTATTCGGCTCTGGTGAGGCCACATCTGAAGTATTGTTTCCAGTTCTGGGCCCCCCACTCTAGAAAGGATGTGGACGCATTGGAGAGGGTCTAGCGGAGGGTAACCAAAATGAATAGGGGGCTGGAGCACATGACCTATGAGGAGAGGCTGAGGGATTTGGGTTTGTTTAGTCTGCAGAAGAGAAGAGTGAGGGGAGATTTGATAGCACCCTTCAACTTCCTGAAGGGAGGTTCCAAAGAGGATGGAGAAAGGATGTTCACAGTGGTGACAGATGGCAGAACAAGGAGCAATGGTCTCAAGTTACAGTGGGGGAGGTCTAGGTTGGATATTAGGAAAATCTATTTCCCTAGGAGGGTGGTGAAGTACTGGAATGGGTTACCGAAGGAGGTGGTGGAATCTCCATCCCTAGAGGTTTTTATGTCTTGGCTTGACAAAGTCCTGGCTGGGTTGATTTAGTTGGGATTGGTCCTGCCTTGGGCAGGGGTCTTGACTTGATGACCTCCTGAGGTCTCTTACAGCTCTATGATTCTATGATTCTATAGGTATTAAAGTTTTATGAACCAGGAATGCCTATTAAAATCTCTGTGGATGCTTCACAGTATGGATTAGGTATAGTGTTTTTTACAGAAGCATGAGGATTGTTGGCAACCAGTGACATATGCATCCAAATCACAGACTGAGGCAGAAACCAGATATGCACAGATCAAGAAGGCATTTTAAAGAATATTGTTCACCAGTGAGAGATTTAATCAGTGTATTTATGGACATACAGTAGAAGCTGAAAAGGACCACAAGTCCCTGATTGTATTATTTAGCAAACTGCTAAATGATTGTAACTTAAGGATTGAGAGAAGGATGATAATGCTTCAGAAGTATGATTTGGTTGTGCCCTACATGCCTAGTAAATTCATGTTCACTACAGATACACTTTCCAGAGCAGTAGCTCCAATGAAACCATAGAAGACTTCAGTGATAGAGATGGAAGTCAATGTAAATTTGACTGTAGAGTCAATTGCCATATCTAACAGAAAACTGCAACAATAGAGGAAATAGAATGATGAATATTTAGGAACCTTTAAAGAAGTGATAATTAAAGGGTTGCCAGAAGAAATAATCAGTTGCTGTTCAATTATAAGAGACTATTGGAACTGCAGAAATGAACTTACTGTGACAGATGGTGGGGGAGGGGGGGAAGTAATATTCAAGAGCAGTAAGGTTATAATTCCACTGAGTCTCCGAAAAGAAAAGTTATAGAAGAGCCACAAAGGTCATTTAAGAATTGAGAAGTGAAAGCAAGAAGTAGGAAAGGTGCTGTATTGGCCACAAATCAAGCACAACATTACTAATATGGTAGGAAACGGTGTTTTGTGCTTGAAAAACAAGCCATGAAACAGTCAGATCAACGGAGACATCATCATCCAGTCCCACAAAGGCCTTATGAGAAGGTAGACACTCATTCATTTAGGATTATTTAATAGTCACAGGTGGAAATTTTCACACTGCACAGTATTAAGTCAGTTGTTGCCAGCATGAAGAGAATCTTCTCCAGACATGAAATTCCAGATAAAGTCATTAGCAATAATGAGGCACAATTTTCTAGTACAGATTTTAGGCAATTTGCTATAGATTGGAATTTTCATCACAAAACATCAAGTCCAAATTATCCCCAATCAAACGGACTTGTGGAAAGGTCTACACAGTTATTAAAGAACCTTATGAAGAAGACTTTCTGACAGTGTGGGTGATTTGTATAAAGCATTATTGGTTTACCAAAGTACTTCCCTGATGAACAATTTTTTCCAGCTCCATTGCTAATTGGAAGAAGGATCACATATAGTTTTACAACTACTGATGCCTTGATGAAATCTCACGACAATGAAGCCATACAGAAGATAAAAGAAAATCAGAAATGGAAGCAGAAATATCAGTTTGACAAAAGGACCTGTGATCTCCCATCTCTTAACCTAGGAGATAGAGTGTGCCTAAGGAATCATGCCTGTAATAGTTGGGGTCAAAGGGGTAGCATTAAAGAAGCACTGCATCCAAAGGCTTATGTAGTCCAGACAGACTGGGTGACACATGTTGATGTAATCAAAGGGATTTACAAGTAATCCCAGAAAGTTCCAGCACATTAACAGCTGATGTGGATTCTGGCATTTCCCATCCGACTGATCCTTTATTAACACACAAAGGAGAAACTGTCAAGGAACATGAGAATAGCTCTCACTCTAGTAGTGAAAGGCTGATACTGAGAGAATCAGAGTGGGAGATTAAGCATCCTGAAGACTCATAGAGATTTTCAAACCTACCTGAAGAAGAAATATTTGAGAAAAATTTGTGGTACAGACTCACTCAAAAGTAATCTCTCTTCTCTAGGTAGTTAACACATTGGCTGTGTCTAGACTGGCATGATTTTCCGCAAATGCTTTTAACGGAAAGTTTTCCGTTAAAAGCATTTGCGGAAAAGAGCATCTAGATTGGCATGAATGCTTTTCCACAAAAGCACTTTTTGTGGAAAAGTGTCCGTGCCAATCTAGACGCTCTTTCTTTAAAAAGCCCGATCGCCATTTTTGCGATCGGGCTTTTTTGCACAAAACAAATCTGAGCTGTCTACACTGGCCCTTTTGCGCAAAAGCTTTGCGCAAAAGGGACTTTTGCCCGAACAGGAGCAGCATAGTATTTCTGCAAGAAGCACTGATTTCAGACAGTAGGAAGTCAGAGTTCTTGTGGAAATTCAAGCGGCCAGTGTAGACAGCTGGCAAGTTTTTCCGCAAAAGCAGCTGATTTTGCGGAAAAACTTGCCAGTCTAGACACAGCCATTGGGTTTATGGAAATATACTACATGGTTGAGAATTTAAATGCATGTGCTATTAGATAGCTGTTAATATATATTAGTTAATTTGTTTTTCTTTAAAAAGGGAATATGTAGAGCTATGTTTGTGGAAGATTATAATTTAGAGATGCTCCTTTATAAGGGACAGTATTATGAACATAGGGATTTGGAGATGTGTCCTGAAGGCAGAGGTTGGGAATACCACACAGCTGTGTGCTGCACTTCATCAGCGATGCTCTTCAATTTGTTTTACTAAAGTTTTATTCCTTTTTCATTCTCTCATTTGTTATATAAGGAACCCCCAAGATCATTATAAAAAGTAAATATTTTTTAAAAGCAAACAAACAAGTATATTTTCAAGTCTTGATTGATAAACATCAGCAAACTCAATAGCTTAAATCTGCATGTTAGCCTCAGTTAATGTGAAAAAGAGAGTTTTAAGCCAATATCACTTTCCACAAATCATCAGGTCTGTCTAAAGTTTGATGGCTTAAAGTTTCAAATTCATCCTGATTAAATTTTATTTGCATTGGTGGAATTATGCCAGGAGTGATTATAGCTTTTGACTCCCCATTCCAGAATCTTTTTAGTTAAATAGTCTGATTTTTAAGTTTATAAATACACATAAAGAGTAATGTTCACCCACTTGCCATTAAATGCCAACTCTGCAACTCTTATTATTTTATTGAAGCTGTGGTCAAAATTCTCAATATCCTTCTATCCCTCCCCCTGGGATCCTTATAGCTACTCCCACTTCTCCCCTCAGTGTCTGACAACTGCTGTTGCTTTTTTGCCTGTACTGATGCACATACTGAGAACATGTTCTGTGCACGCTGTGGAAAAGAGGGTAGTGAAATGATTTACCAATGACTTGGTTTGGTTGCTGCTCCCAATTTAAACATTTTATTTTCAATCTCTAGAGGTCCTTAAAAACAGAAGACTTGCTGCTAACACATTTCACTTTTTTTGCAGTGTAATTGCAATACATAAACTAAATATATATTCCATGGTGTTATATGCCCTGAACTTTTTAAAATTTTTATTCTACTTTCTTCCCAGGCTGTCAAGCCTTTTTGTCTCTTTTGAAGGCCTAAGTTTAATTAGTTGATTCTCTCTTCTTCCTTTCTAATCCCATCTACAGTTCAGAGGCACGTAAAACCACAAAGCAAGATAATAAGCAATAAATGGAATAATTAATTCAATGCACTGAAACTAATTTTAATTTATATTTCTCCAAGAGCCTCACTAGGGAAAGGAGAATCTGGAGTTCCATGGACTAAATATGTTGTGGGGAAAATGTTCCTATAAATTAAAACTTTCAGCTACTAAGATCAGAAGGGATATTAATAACCAAAAAGCACTTTTGAAAAATGAATGAGAAGGGAAAAAAAAGTTGAAAACCATTTTACTCACAACCTACCTTGTTTGCAAAGTGCTAAATACAATCCAGTATCTACATCTACTGACTCATCCAAACAAGAGTTCATTTTTATGTCATTGGTGGGGTTTAGATCACTAAAGGGACTATAAAGAATTAAAGAATCATAATACTGAAAGGCAGGGCTGGCCTTACCATGAGGCAAACTGAGGCGGCCGCCTCAGGTGCCAGACTGTAGGAGGGCCGGGGCTCCACTAGGACCCAGAGTGTAGAAAATTGTGTCTGCTGCTGGTGCATATGTATTCTCTCTGCTCTAGATGCTGGAGATGGTGGAGAGCCATGAGAGGAGCAGAACAGGAAGAAGGTAGAATTGAGACCTTTCAAAGTTTTGGCCCAAGCGAGGGGGCATGGGGGCATCATTTGAGCTCCCTGCCTCAGGTGCCAAAATGTTGTGGGCCGGCCCTGCTGGAAGAGATTTCTTAGTCCATTTCCTTGTATTTGTGGCAGGACCAAAGAAGTTGTTATTCAGGAGCAGATGGGAAGGAAATCATGTTCAGAAGCAAATATCAATTACATTCTCCATGTAGTGTTTGGAAAGGTACAGATCATGGCTCTATGAAATGTGTGTCCTGCCATAATAGCTCAGAACCTGTCACAAATAACTACCTTTTGGTAGAGCTTGGTGGAACAATTCTTTAGAATGAAGTCTTTTGTCCTGCTGCCCCTGCTCTGCTTTTGGTACCTAAAGGCCCCACTCAACAGAGTACTGACTTAAGTTGACTTTAAGTATGTGCTTGAGCTTAAATCCTCTTGATTTCAATGAGGCTTGGGCACAGACTTATGTAAGTCATGTCCTAAATAAATAAATAAATAAATACATACATACATAAATTAACAAACTTTCATGAATCTGGGCCTACAGTCCCTCTCTCCCTATCCTTGTCTTTGCTGCAAATATATCTGCCTATTGGAGTAATTCTCTTCTGCAATCACAAATGGGGAACCGACAATCTCAGTGGACCATCTTTTGGTTGCATGTTAGAAGCATGTTAATATTTTGCAATGGGTGCAGGGAAAATCCAGTAGATTCTTCTTTTGGTTCCAGAACATTTTGTCCAGTGTTCTTTTTTTATGAAAACATATTTAGATATATGCATGCCCTTTCAGTACAAACCAAACAAATAACCAAGCACCTTGTAAAGAGGCTCATTACATGCCAGCAAGTGAAAAATCTTCCAGAGCAGGACTTCCCCACTGCTTCCCTTTATTGGGACTCCATCAGTTAACCTCTGATGATCTCTCTAATCCTTTTAGGCCTTATCTCAGGGCTTCTCCACAGGAGTCTGCTTTCCTGCTTGTGGGTGACTCATCCTGACTTCCGCACACTTTTCCCAGAGAGCAACCCCCCTTCTTACTCTCTGCAGGGTCTTCCTCCCTCTTTTGAGTTCCCAGCCTTATTTAAGTAGTACTCTCCCTGCTGTACCACCATAGCTCGGATCAGTCTTTTTAATTAAGCTCCATTACGCCCAGCTGGGGTCACTAATTAGCCGTCACGTTGCCAGCTCATCAGAGGCTGAGGGATAGCTGCTAAATCATGGGCAAGGCTGAGCCCAGCTTGCCTCAAAGAACCAGCCAGCCCATGATGCTAATAAATAACTGTGCCAAAAGTGTGGCAGTGCAAAACTCCATGCTAATTATCCCACTGCACATTGCAAAGCAACTTGTGGAGCATAAAACTAACAAATATGTTGTGTTGATAGTTCAAGCACAGTATGCCATCAAACAATGGCATGTTATGCCAGAAAGCACAGCTTCAGCCAAAAGCTTTATGCAAAATGTAGATACTGCAGAATCCTTAAATTCCATTTCTAGGTACTATAACATGCTTCTAGGCATCCTACTATGCTGTAAAGAGCAGCAAAATCCACCCAAACAAGCAAACAAAACCCGTGCTTTGTTTTCCCACTACTTTCAGACATCACTTAATGGCTTTCGTAAGAGCACAATTCTACAACAGTTGATTCTGGTTAAACTCTTCTGGCTCTGCATGGCTTCTTTACTTATTTTTCTTTATTGACAGTTCTGTTCCTTTTGCCACCCACAATGGGCTATGAATTTAATCTGTGGCCTCTGTCTCTGCATCAATATTAGTACATTTGATGGTCTCATTTGACATGAGAGCCTGATTGCTACATATTGCAGATGGGCTCAATGGAGTTTTTTAAAAGAAAAACCAAACATTCTTCTGGAAGAGAAGTAAAATGGTTGGTTTTGCTGTATTAATAGCTGAAATACAACATAATTAGTAATTTGTTACCTTTAGACTGGAGCTAACTATAAGCCACAAAACTTCAGTCTGTGCTCAGTTCTAAATTTCTAACTTCAACATCAATAATTTAGATTTGGGATTATAGGCAAATCTTAATCAACAAATTCAAATCCAAGTCTTGAGGTTAATATGGCAAAATTTCCAGATTTTGGGAGTGTGTAGACTAGGCTTCTGTTTCTGTCCTCTGTTTTGGAATCTGTATACTCCATTTGGGGTTCATAATATCTCTTCTTCAACATAATATTCTATTTTTTGTAAGAGATTCTATATGGGAGAACTGGGTCTGTCTGCCATGCAAACAGTAAAACTCAAGCCTCTACTAAAAATGGATATAAGTATTTATATTGCACAAACCAACACCACCATGGTCAGAAAATAGTAGTCTCAGCAGATGGGCCAATAGTCACAAAGATTGGACTGCTTTATTATTCCAATGTCATTCATCCGGATCACAGTTAAGGTACATTGGTGGGGCGTTGTAGGGAAACTTGTATTTGTAGCTGTTCATGCTATAGTAGTCCTGTACCTATATGGAGATTATCACCTTCCCGTGCTGTCTATTCACTTCTCTTCACATGCCTGATGGATCAGACACATTAAATATCATACAATGCTCTTCCCTCTACTAGCCCCTTCCCCCAAATTTACTACCATATCCAAGTTATTTCTAAATATCTACTAAGATGGATGCTATTTCTTCGTTGGGACTGGGCTTAGCCTAGTCTTTGAGCCTCATGTGAGTTTAAGTTCAGCATTTCCAGATGGAGGTTTTGCAGATATTACAAATATTGCAGGAGAAATTAGGAATGATCCCCAAGTAAAGACCACAGTGTTTTTGTAAGTTACTCAGAATAAGAATATATATATATATATATATATATATATATATATATATATATATATCATGCCAAAAAGCAAGTAAAATACAGCAACTATAACATAAGTTGTATTCTGTGTATATTATGTTGATATAACTGAATATTATGTGATTACTTTATGCTCCAAGCCACATCTGGCTTGCTATTTCTGTGCCCATATTTCCCTGGTGTTCATTATAGAGTTTTAAAGCTGAATCTCTTTTTTTTTATTAAACTTCCCCTCTAGCTCTTTTCTTCAATTTGATAGAGATTCTGTCAGTTAATCTTGTCATCTTCTGTTTGTGAACATTAATTTGAATGATCTTGTATATACGTAAGATCACACCTTTAAAAGATTGTAAATGCATCATATAATCTGTTATGTAAATGTAGGTACATTTATTTCCCTGTCAGACTTCATCTATATTGTAGATACTTTTGTGGTTTTACACCTTGATATTCAAACATTATAATCTTGCCATTGCTAAACAAAGTCTCTCATACATATCAGAGACACTTGTTTTCCTTGGGAATGAGATCATAATGAGTTGGATGTCAAAAAAATGAACTGTGTTGGAGTTCTCAGAGTACCATGAAGTGACAAACTTATTAATGTGTTTTAAGAAAAAAGGCAAAACAACATATTATCACACCTGTAAATCATAAGCAGCCAAATGCTATGATATCAGGTCGTTCCAAAGTGTTATCTGTGAGCAGCGAATAACTGTGTGAGTAGATAATCTATTTAAAGTTATAAACCTCTGAAAACATGGGGTTTTAATGAATTGCCTCCTCAAACATACTAAACCATTGCTACAGTTGCTCTACTTTTGAATTCAAATGAAAGCGACAGATAACCTCAGTAACTAAAATCCACCCTGCAAAATGTATAATACATCAATAGTAAAGGTTTTAAACAGATAGTTTTCCATGACATAACAGTAGCAGTTTTTGCTTGGCATCGAAGGAGCTATTTTAAATTTTCAGTATAAAATATCTACAGTATGTATTCTTAAAAAGCTGCAGACGTATACATTTATCTGTTACACTAACGTAAGTACTATCCTATTTTGGGGGGGGTGTCATGACAATGAGGGTTAGCCAGCAGCCTGGGGACTACGGGGTTAACTATGTGCCTTACCTAACCCAGGTAGAGTCAGCCAATAGGAATGTAGGTAGGAATTTCAAACTGGGACAAAGGAATTTTTGGGTTTTTCTCTCCTTTGTCTCTGAAGAGTTTTCTCTCCAGCTACAGAGGGAGACAGAATGTCTCCCTCCAAGAATAGACCCTTCACTATCTGTAAGTAGGGTAAGGTTTAGATAAATCTGTTAGGTTTTATTGTTTTATGGTTTGGGAAATGGGCCCTGATGTCTGTGCATTTTTAAAAATGGGTTTTACTCTCCTTTGTAATTAAGTCTTGGCCCATGGTGGAGTTTTCCCCATGAGTATATTAATTTGTGACTTTTCCATCTAGTCATTATGCTTGCAACAGGAATATTGTGGTGATAATAAAAGTTCTTTCTCTTTTTTTTTATTAACCTGGTATTGGTTAATTTTTGTGTCCTGGTTTTTACTTTAGGGGTGAGATTTCCTAAGTGATCTCTCCCCTGATTTTCTTATCATTATTTGGGTGGTGGCAGCGGATAGTATCCCCAAAATCTAGGTTTTTAAGATTTTGGGGGGAAGTTTTATACCAAAGCCTGGAAAGATAAGGTTTTGTGGTACTTTTGTGGGCCCCCACTTCTGAATTTATCGTGCCAGAGTGGGGAAGGAGCCTTGACAGGGTGGATAAACATTACTTTATAGAGTAGACTGACTATGGGTATTAGAGAGACAAGGTGGGAGAGGTGATATCCTTTATTGGACCACCTTCAGTCAGTGAGAAAGACCCTGCAGAGCTCTTCTTCAGGTCTAGTTATGTCTATGGGCATGTCCAGACGGGAGAATTTGTTTCTGTTTTATCAAAAGTTGACTGATTGTCAGTTAACTCCAGTTAACACATGACTGTAAAATGCCATTTTAAACCCTCCATAAACTTGTGTTTCAGGTCACTGATGTTTATTATTTATCCCAGGTTGAGCCCTAAGATAAACAACAAGTATTTGTGCCCTAAAACAAATATTTGAGGTATGTTTAATTAGTATTTACCAATGTGTCACCTAACTTGAGTTAACTGGCAATTAATTAACTCTAGTTAAAAAAGCAAGAGTAGGACCACTTTTTCACAAGTAATCCTACCATATGTGTTTCCTGGAAAAGATGAGACTGTTTTGAGGAAGCCCTTCTGATCTTCAACCTTTCATAAAATCTTCAAAGGAAATTAAGGACAAAAATATGGTTAGTAGTCAGTTAAACAAAGCTAGAATTAGTTACACTCCCACCTTTGTGTCATTTTATTTTCATGCAGGCATCAATTAAGGATGGAGCAGCAGCCACACACTTTGAATTTTGGAGCTATGAAAAACAATAGTTCAGCCTAAAGCCCTGGGTGGGGAAAGGGGTCTATCAAATTACAGTGTTTCATAGGAGCCCGACCAAAACTGGAAGAAAAGCTTTCCAGGCACTTGTGAAGATGATTTTAAAATGGGGACCCTCCTGATGTGCAACAAAGAGTAATGATCATACCGGGCATACGTCTGTATAACCTCTGATCGTTATCAGAAATGAGGGGAATGGTGATGCTTAGTTCTGTAACTATATTTATATCCATACCAAGATGCCTTATATGGCCATGAATTGCTGACAAGATGGCCTAAATGTGATGAACATTCGGGAGATAATGAAAGATGAATGACAGGTGTTTGTTTCTATATAAATAGAGGAAGAGTAAAAGGTTCAATGCATTTGTACATATCCTACATGTTCATCCACACTGTGTGGGGTGAGGATGCCCTCTACCTCTTGCTTGAACTACTTAAATGTTTCAGACTCCATGTAGCTCATCCTTAATTTTGAGTCAGTTATGTGTATCAGTAGTAGCTCACTCAACAATAAAAAAAATTAAGTCTCTACCACTGTGTTTCCAGGCTGGCTGCCTAGAGAAAAAAATGTCCCCCTTTAGCTTCCCCCTTTGTGCACACACAATCAAATTAATTTGAAATAGAAAAAAAAAGTGATCTACAGATCAAAGGAAAATGTTTAACTATAAATTATCTGCTTGTCTCATGGGACATGCTCACCGTCCTTCAGACAGAAAAAAAGCTAAGATTGCTTTCTGCCTCTTAGCTATTTCAAGTCAACTCAGGATATTTTACATAGTCTGAGATAAATGGCAACTTGGTATCTGTTGGGATTAAAATAATGGGATAGGGAGGTTTCAACTTCTAGACCCAGGATAAATGGCAACTTGGTATCTGTTGGGATTAAAATATAGAGACATTTATGTCTTGAGTTCAAATCTAGTCTAGGTTAGCAGTGACTAAAGGTAATTGACTATCTTAGTGTTCTGTGGTATTCTCTTATTTTCTGATTTTTAATTTGATATTTTTGAAACTGTTTTCTTCATATTTTATTATGATTGGCTTTTAGCATTTTGAGAAGCTCTTTCAGATAATGAAGTGGTAGATGAGATTGACCCTTCTAATGTGTGGAATTTTATAAAATAAATTAATGATCTGATAACATGAAATGAGTTAATAATCTCCCTGGTGACCTCAGTAGACTGAGACATCTGGTCTCTCCCTAGAGATGATCCCTACAGGTCAGAATATGGCACATAGAATCATAGATTACTAGAACTGGAAGGGACCTTGAGAGATCATCAAGTTCAGTCCCCTGCCCTTATGGCAGGACCAAGCACAGCCTATATCATCCCTGATAGATGTCTGTCTAACCCGCTCTTAAATATTTCCAGTGATGGAGATTCTACAACTTCCCTAGGCAATTTATTCCAGTGTTTAACCTCCCTTGCTGCAGTTTAAGCCCACTGCTTTTTGTCCTATCATCAAAGGCCAAGGAGAACAATTCCCCCCCCAACCCGTAACACCCTTTTAGATACCTGAAAACTGCTATAATGTCCCCTCTCAGTCTACTCTTTTCCAAACTAAACAAGCCCAGTTCCTTCAACCTTGCCTCATAGCTCATGTTTTCTAGACCTTTAATCATTTTGTGGAGCCCAGAACTGAATACAACACTCCAATTAAAGTCTAACCAGTGCAGAATAGAGTGGAAGAATGACTTCTCGTGTCTTGCTCACAACACTCCTGTTAATGCATCCCAGAATCATATTTGCTTTTTTTGCAACAGTGTCACACTGTTGACTCATATTTAGTTAGTGGTCCATTATGATGCCTAGATCCCTTTCTGCAGTACTCCTTCCTAGACAGTCACTTCCCATTCTGTATGTATGAATTGGATTGTTCCTTCCTAAGTGGAGTACTTTGAATTTGTCCTTATTAAACTTCATCCTATTTACCTCAGACCATTTCTCCAGTTTGTCCATATCATTTTGATTATGACCCTATCCTCCAAAGCACTTGCAAACCCTCGCAGCTTGTTATCATGTGAAAACTTTATAAGCGTACTCTCTATGCCATCATCTAATTCATGAATGAAGATATTGAACAGAACTGGTCCCAAAATAGACCTCTGCTGAGCTCCACTTGTTATGCTTTTCCAGCATGACTGTGAACCATTCATAACTACTCTCAGAGAACTGTTATCCAGCCAGTTATGCATCCACTTTATAGTAGTTCCATCTAAGTTGTATTTGCCTAGTTTATTGATAAGAAGGTCATGTGAGACCATATCAAATGTCTTTCTAAAGTCTAGGTATACCACATCCATAAGACATGATCAAGAGAAGAGAGAAATGTACCCACTATATGGGCTATAGCTAAAAGAATGGGTCTCTCAGTCCTTCAGCTTTCATGAATGCTAAGTTTAATTAGAAAACTTTTAAAAGAAATACAGATCTCTTGTCCTATGGCAGCTTATTGCTGTAAAGAACTTTCTTTCTTTACAGCTTATTGCTGTAAAGAACTATATACATATAGTTGATCTTCCTACAGCATTTCTACAAACTAAACACTAGAAAAAAAGCAGGAGTGACTGATTATGCCCGTTATCCTCCTCAATACTAAATTGATACTATCTACATGTTTTGTTAGTCGGTAAGGTGCTACTAGATTATTTGTTGTTGTTCCCGTTTTTCCAGTTAAAGATTAACTCAGCTACCCCTCTGAAGCTTTTGCATAAATCGTGTTACACCTTGGTATTTTATATATCAATAGAGTAATATTTGCTAAGCATTCTGCAGTGGAAGATATGTTAGTATTTCCATTATTTCTGTAATTCCAAAAATTACAATTTCTGAATTGTAATTCACAATTCAGCCACAGACATAAGCCTTGTGTTTTAAGGTCCAATACTGGACCACATTAAAAGGAAATTGGCCATTTTAAAGATGAGTCCAAAAGCAAATGAAAATAATGATTCCTACTGTTCTAATGCTTTTTTGGCATTTGTACAACTTCAAGAGTACTTTACAAAAAAAAAAAAAGTTTAAGCTTCCATCCTAACCTATGGACATTTATATTATAAAATGTGAGTTAATTAGTATTTCAAAACAGATAATTGCAGATGAAATTAACTTTAATCAAAGCATTCTAATATATATAACCAGTACTTTTTTTGTAAAAAAAAAAAAAAAAAAAAAAAAAGGTGCCGGTACTAGGTTTGCCAGATGTTTGCCAGATGGCAAAATTGTTGAGCAAAAAATTGTTGTGCTCCCAAGGCCAGCTGGGAGGTTTACAGGATCTTTCGAAAAAGCCTTCCCTTTCCGAAAGAACCGCGTCTAGATTGCAGTTTTACTTTAAAAATAGCGCTTTTTCGAAAGAGCGCCATGACGCGATTATGCAAATGAAGGTTTACAGGATCTTTCGAAAAAGCTTTCCCTTTTTGAAAGAACCGTGTCTAGACTGCGGTTTTACTTTCGAAATAGCACTTTTTTGAAAGAGCGCCATGATGCAATTATGCAAATGAAGTGCAGGAAATTCAAATCCCAGCTTCATTTGCAATTTTAAAGTGCCTAATGTACATCCCTCTGTCGAAAGAGGGATGTAGTCTAGACACACCCTGTCACTGTACAAATTCATAGAACCACAGAGTACTAGAACTAAAAGTGCTTTTGAGAGCTTATCAAGTCCTGTCCCCTGTGCTCACAGCATGACCAAGCACCATCTAGATCATCCCTGACAGATGTTAGAGCACCCCTGACTATATCCTTGCTCATGGTTCATGTACCACTGGGATGCCAGTAATCAGTCAATTGATAAAGACTTGCCCAGCCAGCTGGGGATACTTGACTGGCAAAGCTATAGTTCCAAAGAGCTGATATTGATTTAATTAAGGTTAATTGATGCACTGATAGATAAACATCTTTCAAGTAACAGTGGATTCCCCACTGTTGACATTTGTTGATGCCATATGGCAATACCCGATTTGGGTGTAATGAGTCTCATTAAAAGAAGCAAAACAAATCCAAGTAACTCTTTCATTAAAAAGATCTTTGGATTTGTAAGAATGAGACTCAGAAGCCTACAGAAAACGTGGAACATATCACAAAGATTAGACTTTGTAATTGCTGTTCAATTTTAGAAATTCACCGCTAAAGCATTGTGAGTGTTACTTTGTCCTGGTTGTCACTGCACATGAGGCTAAACTCTCTATTGCACAGAATTTGTTGGGTACTACAGCAAAGCAAACTCATGTAATAGTCTTAGTGACCATGCTGCAGCTCTATGACAGAAGAAACAGAAGCCAAACATTTTCATGAGAAGCAGTTTGAAAGGACAAAGATATTGCAAAAGTAATAGAAATTAGCATAACAAATGAATCAATAATATGATAAGTTAACAAAATTAACTGAACATATGATCTGAAATTTCTTGAGCCATTAATATTAATTCCTGTCTATGGAGACCATGGAAGGGGTAGATGGATTGTGCTGTTTTCTGAATAGGTTAGCAGAAAATCAGAAATGTTCTGGGCACATTTATGCTCTGTACAATGAGAACAACTCTCCACTGCCTTGCTGCTTTGGTAGTCATTTACACTTGTGTAAATAGACATTAAATGAAATGATAGCATTGTACAATCTTCTTTAGCTTAATTTGCATATAAGTGATGTATCAAGTCAGATAAGGTGGGAAGATAACTGTTGAATAAAAATGCAAGGCAATGGAAAATCCTCCCACAAATCATTGCATACTTAGTAATGCACATTCAGTGATCATTCTGTTTAGATCTAATTGGTAGGCTTTTTTTTTAAATGTTTTTTGTCATAAAATCAGTTTTGAAAAAATAGTATTTTCATAGAATCATGTTAATTTTGTTGAAAATTCCTGCAAGAAAGAATTGTTTAAAAAAAATTGTTTTGGAAAAAATAGTATTTTGTTTGAGAATTGTATTTTTGTTTCATTGTTTCATATAAATTATTTCATGAGGTCAGTAGTAGTAAACACTGTGGCTACGTCTATATTGGCAAGATTTTGCGCAAATACTCTTTAACGCAAGAGTTTTTGCGTTAGAGTATTTGAGTAAGAGAGCGTCTACACTGGCATGTGCCTTTGCGCAAAAGATGTGCTTTTGCGCAAGAGCATCCGTGCCAGTGTAGACGCTCTCTTGCACAAGAAAACTCCGATAGCCATTTTAAACATCGGGCTTTCTTGCGCGCAAGAAATTGATGTTGCCTGTCTACACTGGCCTCTTGCGCAAGAACAGTTGTGCAAGAGGGCTTATCCCTGAGCGGGAGCATCAGAGTATTTGTGCAAGAAGAACTGATTTTATACATTAGAATGTCAGTGTTCTTGCACAAGTACTCGCGGCCAGTGTAGACAGGTGCCAAGATTTTGTGCAAAAGCGACTGCTTTTGCGCAAAATCTTTCCAATGTAGACGTAGCCACTGTAAGTAGTGACATTGCATAATATGATGATCTTATTGTTGAAAACATTTCTTTAATTTTATTTTTAAAAGAAAAAAGAAAAATTGCTCCTGTGATCTATTTGAGACATTTAATCTCTATTTTTCCTATTTATTCATCCATAACTTGGATATATACATTTTGACTTGTATTCTTTTCTATAGTCCCAATAGCTTTGTATCCTGTTTTTTGTTTTAATTTTTCTTTTGTCTAGTGCACTTGAAAAAATTACCATTGGGTGTTTCAATTATAGATTAATGCGTCATATATGTGTAACTACTTTCCGCTTTCCTTTTAAATTTCCATGTATATGAACAGAGTCACATAGTTAACTTTGGATGCGTTCTTGCAGGTCTGGAATAATGCATCTTTTGGATTTATTTTCTTGTTGTTATTTGATCAAAAATGTCTAGAAGGGCCTTTATTGTCTTTGATATAATAATTTGATTTAAACAAGATGTTTCAGAATTAGGTCACCTAGTAAGCCAAATCCTTCCCAGGATATATGATAATTTGTAGTCCAAGATTCTAGTATCTAAGTAATCTCTCCTAGCCAGCCTTCTGAAAGAATTCTTGGGCAAACTATTTGCTTGTGGATTTACTCTTTCTGAATGCTTTCCTGTACAATGAAGTCAATTCTCAAAGCTCTCTGCTTAGGTGGACCATGTTGTACAAGGTCACTGTTTATGATGTTCCAGTGTTATAATAATTTGAAATAACATGGGTAATTGTCTACTTTGAGCAAGTACTCATATTCTGGACAAATAAAAACATTCCCAGAATTTGAGATAAACCATCTGTTATCTCTCTCTCACTCTTTTTCTCTCTCTCTCTGGCACTAACACATAATCTCAGCTAAATCTTGTTTGTTCATTAAAAAAGAATGTTTAAAGGTTGTGATTTATTTTAGCAGTTGGTTTAAAAATCAGGCAAAGCTAAGTTCCAGGGAAGCAAGCTTGCAGTCATGAGAGACGATGTTTCTTGAAAGCTCCTTGGGTGATCACTATAGAAAAATTGTACATAATATCTGGGTCAGAAGAACAAGTTACAGCCAAAGCCAAGTAAAGAGATATCTGAAAGACACTTTCTAGTGTTGAAGGAGGATGGTAGACACAAGCCAATAGGTCTGCTTTATCGTAAAGAGGCATGAACAGGATTCTGAGAGAAGGATGCAGTTCTGTCTAGTGTTGTGTCTTTCTTATCTCCACTGGGTGACATTGTGTGGTAATGTCATCTCACCATGTGCATGATACTCTGATGCATTGTCACTAAACAAACAGAGCTAAAGAGAACTTTCCCAAGTGTAGGATGAAATAAGTAAGAATGTTTAGTATCCCAATATATCACAGCTCTGATAACAGCAATGATACACAAATACTTTGATCAAAACATCAATTTTACCCATGTTGTCATCTTCAAATTTGAATATATTATAATGTAATGTACTACTTATATTTTGCTGCACAATGAAGCAATGCTAAGCACCACAGCTTCTCTGATTTGTCTTTCTATTGCTTTAATATATCTATAGCTATAGCTATAGCTATAGCTATAGATTAGATATATTCATTCTACATTTTTTCTTACAAACTGCTATTTCTAAGACAGTACAAGCACTTCTTCATCATGGGGGAACAATGAATAATTTGAATAATTGAAGATGAACAGTACATAGGATTATTTGCCCCTGTGGTTTTAAAATGAGGACAGCTTCAAACCAAGGGTGGTTTGTGTTAGATTTAATTACTTTCCCCTGTGTCTTGCATGGTAAAAATGTGGCTACTAAATGAGGGCAGCTGCTATTCTGCTCTATGGTTCTTCCTAAGAGTTGTCTTAAAACACAGTGCACTGAAAAAATTTAAAATATTATGTTAATGTCTTTATAGTATACTGCACTCATTAAAATCGTTAATTCACTCACTCCAACTCACTTTATGCAATAAAAATATTTAAGAAAGAACATTCCCGTATTTTAAAGGAGTTTCTTGCCTATTTAGAATTTCTATTTAACATCTAATATTTGTTGTCAGAGATCACTGAATTTGCTCATTCAACTTTTAAAAGGGTGGTGGGATGTTCTTGGAGGCCAAAATAAAGTAGGGTTGGGGTTCTCAAACTTTGTGATACCGTGACCCATCTCTAAGTTGCTTGAGACCTCCCGGGGGGTCGGGCCCCACAGTTTGAGAAACACGGAAGTAGGGTAAGTGGTAGGAATCTAATGAGAGAACAACTACTATATTTTCAGAACGGTTAGGAGGGAACAACCATCCTGGCTCAGCCAATGGTCCATTAAGTCTGGTATTCTGTCTGATAGGGTACGTATTTCCCCAGGACATCCTTGTTACCCCAAAAATATTCTCACTGGAGACCACCCAGGGTTACACTAGGATGGGTTTATTTCCACTAAGTAGAACTAAAGAGGAGAAAGCAGCCACCAAAGGTCTAAGCTAAAGAAGATAGAACTCTTTCTCTCTCTCACACGCACACACAGACAAGCAAGCAAGCACACACCCCTCCATTCATTCACTCATTCACACCCATTCATTCCTGCCCTCAGGCAATCACACACTTACACAGACATATGGGTTGCAGAAGGAGCCAAGTCATGTGGATCCTGGAGGGTCTGTCTGCTCATCATGGCTGGGGAAGCTGGTCAGGAGGAAAGACACTGGAGGGGAGCATCTCAGGATCAGTGGAAGGAAAAAGAGAGCATCTCACATGTGCTCCTTCTCTTTACATAGTGTCTGAATGGCTCCTGTGACTCATTCACCTTGTCATCAGGGAGCATGCCCAGACTTCCCTTTATCCAGCAGAGAGCATGCCCAGACTTCCCTTTATCCAGCAGGGAGTATGCCCATACTGTGATGACTCATTGCCATGTGGTCCATTGTTCCAAGCCTTCTTCAAACACACTCACACTCACACTCTCTCTCCATTCACTCAGGGGAGAATGCAGATTAGGGAAAGTTACAAGCAAAGTGAACAAAATATCTGATGGGCTAACCCTGATGAATCATGTGCATCCCACAATCTGGTGGTTCCCCACCTCTATTCTATACTAATATCCCAGTCACATGCAGTATTCCACCCAATCTCTGTCATTCCAAATATCACAGTTGTTTTTATTTACTGGTATTTAGAGTTTTTCCTGCTTATCCCCATATTTCTTGCATTAGTAAACAGACATCTAAGATAATGATATGATCCTCCTTCCCTGGTCTTTTCTCCTTTCTTTCCTCTATTCCTGCTATAACAACCCATGATCCCCCCCCCAGATTTCCACCTTTCTCACAGATCTCCGTTTTTTAACTTACCTGTAAGCTTTTGTTTTCTGGCCGCATTTAACCTAGTTTTAAGCCCTCACCAATAGATTAGTCGGTCTGTATCCAAATATGCTCTTCCTCTTTCTTGATAGGTGAAACCCCTCCCCCCCATAACCACTCTCCCCCCTATGCTTGGCAGCCCTTTTTCCCAGGACAGCATCCTGTGGTTAAGGAAACTGATGCCCTTTTAGTGACACTATCCTCACAGGCACTCACCTGAGGATGCATCTGTCTCTACCTGGGCCCCTTCCCTTGATGGGAAGAATCCAGCAGAATCACCTGTGCCCCCCAGTTCCTTCACCCGTCCTCCTGGAGAACTGTAGTCACTTTTGATCTGCTGAGGGTCATACCTCACAGTATTGTTTGTGCCTACTTGTATGTCTTGAGGTAGTAGTCAGAGGGATGGATGATCTTTGACAACCCCTCCATAACATCTTCAATATAGGCCCCAGCAGGCAGCATATTTCCTGGAATTCCATGTCAGGCTGACAGGTGGGTTCCTCTGTTCCCCTCAGAAGAGAGTCAACAACCACCATGACCCTTCGTTTCTTCTTGGGAATTGTGGCTGCAATTCTATCAGCCTTGGGGTACATGGTTTTTCCTCCTCCAACTTTGTTTTTTTTCCTCTTATCACTTGTTGCCAGAGCAGCATAACAGTACTTCATTTTTGTGGGGGCAGGAGGTGTGAATTAGGAGTGGGGATGGAGCACTGATGGTACCAGAAGTAACCAGCAGTCAGTGTCCTCCCTGTGACAGAGCCAGATCATCCTCCCCAGGCTAACCGACAGCAGTTCTCTCTGGCTGGATTGCTTCCTTGGCATTGGACATCTCCATATGAATCTGGCTCATTATATTCATATTAATTCAGGTGATTGGTTTGTCTATCTTATGGTGTTATCCTGCTACTCCTCACTGTAGTATCTGAGGCATCTTTCACACAGATCAATAACAACAACAACAACAACAATAATAACAACAATAATAAACAACTCTCTAATGGACTTCTCGGAACATTTGTCTCTACTCCCTTGTGGGTCTAAAAACTCTGGGATAAAGTAAGTTTTTTCCTGTGGTGAGAATGAGGGGGATTTGTATGGGTGTTTTTTCAGGCAAGAAATACCTTATGGCAAGTGTGTATGTGTGTGTGTGTGTGTGTGTGTGTGTGTGTGTGTGTGTGAATAACTTTTAATTAATGATTTAACATATTTCACATTTTCTGTTTGCAACTTGTTCAGAATAAGACTGTGGAGTTCGCTGATTAAAGCAGGGGCCGGGAACTTTTTTGGGTCAAGGGCCACTAACCCACAGAAAAATCAGTCAGGGGCCACACACAAGTGAGAAGCAAAAAAACCCAATCAAACCCTCAGCATCATGGCCCTCACCTTAGAAGAAGAAAGACACTCCCCACATTCCACTTACACACCAGAGATAGAAGAGTAGGAGCATTTGTGTGTGTGTGTGGAGCACCAATGCTGAGGGAGGAGTCTTGAATCTCAGGGAACAGATTTAAAGCATATTAATTCAGTAATGAGTCCAAACTGAATAGCTACGGCTAGACTGCCCCCTCTTTTGCAAGAAAATATGCAAATGAGGTGAAGCAGTGAATATCGCCACACCTCATTTGCATACTTAATGAGCTGCCATTTTTGTGCAAGGGGCTTTTGTGCAAAAAGGAGCCATCTACATAGCTCCTTTTTGCACAAAAAACCGCTCTTGCTCAAGAGCCGTTCTGATGCTTTTTTTCAGGAAGAAGAGCTCTTGCTCAAGAGGGGGGTTTTGTGCTAAAAGGAGCCATGTAGATGGCTCCTTTTTGCACAAAAGCCCTTTGCGCAAAAATGGCAGCTCATAAAGAATGCAAATGAGATGCGGCGACATTCACTGCTTCACCTTATTTGCATATTTTAATGCGCAAGAGGGGCAGTCTAGTTGTAGCCAATATATACAATACAAATGATACATTTTTGTAGTATTTGCATACTGTTAGCTTTTTTGGTGAACATTTTTCCTACTAAAAATCATGATAAACAAATTTGTGGGGCAAACACAAAAGGACCTAGAGCATAGCCAGAACAAACAAAACAAAACAAAACAAAACAAAACAAAACACCCCATATTTTAAAAGCTGTAATGCTATTAGAGGAAAATTCTTTGCAGTATTCACCCGCCTCCAGTTCTGATCATGCAGTGTTCCTTTAATACAGTGTTTTTCTAGGCTATTTTTCAAATATTGTGTTCACTCAGTGAAATAATTCCAGGCTATTTGTTTATAAAACACTATCAATAGGAGCAATGTCAATGATATTTTAGACGTGAAAGGAAGTCAAGTTACAGACAGGTGTCTAAATAAGTCTTTCCTTAACCCTACTTCTTCCATGTCACCTAGAAAAAAGAGTTAATATATTAAAATATATGTATATTTTATTATAAATGTCAGGGAAGCATCAAGATATGCATATTCCAAGACTCAGCTGTTTGCTACTTTTACTCTCTGCATCACAACTAAAATCTAACTGTAAGCTCTTCACGTCAAGGATCATGGTCCTGAGCCTGCAACTTACAATGTGAGCAGACCCCTGAACCAACACTTAGACCTAGTGACTTAAGTAGTACTCCATAGGGGCACAAAGGTCCACACATGCATTGTAAATAGCAGAATAAGAGCTCATCTCTTAACTTTCTGTCTGGTATTTAAATTGACTAATGTACTTTTGTGCCCTGTCTGGATATTATATAATTATATTCATCTTAAAATTTGTCTATGTATTAAATTAAAAGCATAAAACGTATTAACAATCTCATTAATTCAGAAGAGCCTTTACAGTTTGTGGGTCAGGTCATGCAGGAGAATTTTTCCTGAATAAGCAAGGGGTGTGTGTGTGTGTGTGTGTGTGTGTGTGTGTATTTATCAAATTCTAGGCACTCCACATGACTTACTGGGATTCCACATAATTCAATAGTAAGTTTGTTTCTTTTTAGTTCATCTGCCTCGTCCTTTACTCCCTAACTGAGGTTTAAAATGGGATTCATTGGGATTATTTAAAACACCCCAATAAAAGTCAAATAAATAACTCTATCACATATCTTGCATTACAGCATATTGATTTCAGTGGAGTTGAATGAGGGCAAAACTTGGCCCCATGAGCATACTGAAATACCAACCATTATCAGTGAAAACACTAGAGAATACATTATCAGAAAAACACAGTTTCACTTTCTCTGGGTTCCCCTTTCTCCAAAGGGTAAATGCTAGCTGAGATTTCTTATGCTTTTTGAAAGTTTTCTGTTCATCCCTGATTACTTGTCTTTGGGATGTGGTGGGATAAGCAGACTGCAGTCTTGAAGAATAGTAAAATCGTCATGCTAGCTCCATAGTGCATTATTATTCTACATCTATTTCTCTGAAATAATAATAATAATAAACAGTACGGTATAATGTATGGGGAGTTCATTAGAATATAGCTTGGTAATTTCTGAGCATAGAGCTGGTAACAGGATTTACTTTGCTATATGGAGAATATTCCATGTAATTGCCCAGTTACTTCAGATGAATTTCCAGAAAGTAAGAACTGTGTTGGCCTCTCATGTGTAAAGCACAGAAGTAGTGTAGATGGTGCAAAGCAGCATGCCATCCATCAGTGCTGATTATAAGGAAGAAAGTAGCCTGCCCTTGATGAAAGCAAAGCACTCAGAATGTTGGGTATTAAGGAAGAACTTTGTTAAATCTAATTGGTGTTGTGCTACTTATGCTTAGACACGATACCACTTATTTAAAACATAAGGGCCCTGCCATGCACTCATGACTTTCCTATTTCAGTGCCTTTTGAAAGCCAAAAAGGAAATTTGTTTAATACTCTAATTTTTTCATTGTATTTAAATATTTTCAGGGCAGGAAATTAATGGAAAGCTCCAGGAGACCATGGATTTCATTCATCAAGATTGGATTACTGTAATAGGCTCTACATGGGGCCGCTTCTTAAAACCACTCAAACTTCATCTGGTGTAGAACCCAGCTGCCCACTTCGTAAGTGGTGTTTCTTGCACAAAAAGCACTGGCATTACTACATTTCTAAATGTAACTTACAATTACCGCTAACTTTTAAAGCCGCATGAACTTGATCCTTCATCTATTAAAGTCAAGAGAAGTATTTCTGTAGGCTTCAGTGACTGAAGAATCAAGCCCTCGAGGGCTGTAAGCTGCACCCAAGTCCACCTTTGTTCCCATGTACTACTGCATTAGTCATGGCCTCATAAGGCATCCATGCTAATAACTCTTGGGTTAGAATGAAAAGGGGGTGGAGGAAGAGAATTTCCACATCCTTACCTTTGGAACTTGGTTCCCTGTTTGACCCAGTAGTGCTCCAACTTTTGTTTACCATTCTCTAGTCTAGGAAAGGAAAAGGAAATAGCTGGAGATAATGGAAGAACCTCAAATTTGAGGTGCGTGGAGGATATCGATGTCTTCTTAATGGTGGACACCAATCTAATCTATATCTATGAACTGTTTTGAAACATTGTACTAAAACTCAGCAATCTAGAAGGATGACTAAAACAAGTATTTTAAAAAAGCTATTCCCTTTGTTAAGTGTGTGAATGATTATAATAAACTGTTTACTAGATGCACCTAGCCCTTTTTTTCTACTTATAAATTATCCACAATCACACTTCGTTTTTTAAGAATTTGGTTGTTCAAAATTGTTTAATCAATTTATGTCAACATAATACAGTCTATTTGCCCATATCTCTCACTATATGGAGTGTATGATTATTGTTCCTGTTCCTTGTTTGGATGGTCGAAATTCTTATGAACTGAAAGAGGCAAATTACAAATTGGGTATGAACTTGTGTGCAAATGTATTTTTTTCAGAATATTTATGAGACTTTAGTTTTTTTGTGAAGAGTCTGGCAAACAGTGCTTGCATGAATATTTAAGGGAAATGAATGAATAGGGCTGTGAATTCTAATGGCTATCTTTGAAGGAATGATACTGAATATATTTTTGCTGTATTCTCCCAGCTCTGTTGGGGATTCAATAGGTGGCACTCTTCCCTCTAATTCAGCATTGAACCAATGCCCTAGGAAGATATTGGAGAGCATGCTGATGACAGACGCTGACTAAAACCAATATTTTCACCACGTGTAGTCATTAGAGATTCCATTGCTTTTTTCATCGGAATAGGGATGCTAGCCCTGGTGTGCTGATGAAATTCCAATTTGGATAATTACATTCTGCCTCCCTAAATTTCCCATCTGTTCTTAAAATTGTAGTCTAGTAATAATGTGTACTAGATCAGAGGTTCTCAAAGTTTTTTGTTGATGGATTCTTTTTCAAATACAATGTGGATCACAAACCCATAACTAAGAAATTGATGGACAAAAGTCTATGTGTATTTCGTATAAACACATACTGTTAGTAAATGCTTTCGGAAAAAGATTGCAGGAGTACTTACAGATATCAGTGAGATGGGTGTGCCTGCTTCTTACAGTAGACTCCATCTATCCTTTGGAGTGATGGTTGACAAGCAAATTTATCAATCATTCCCCACTTCTAGTCAGGAGCAGAAGTTTGTCTTCACAGCTATCGTGGCAGATAATGATGCTTCATGTATATATGTTGTTAGGAAAGATAGCAACACTTTGATTGTTTCTGTAACTAAAACTGGGTACTCTACAGTAACAACTGGCCAAAACTGGCAAGGTGTATGTTCCTGAAACTTCAGTATGCAGTCATAAGAGAGTTGAGCAGTGCCTTTTCTGTTTTTCCACTCAGACAACAAGTTGGCATAGAAAAGCTGAGAACAGTTCCTGAATAGAATTATATTCCCCTATGTTGATATATTTAATGTGAACACGGATGTTCTCTACCAAAGTTGAAAGCTGAATAAAGATCCTGTCTCTCATACAATTGTCATGCTGTTAGTATCCAGAAATTCTGCCATCAATGGAAACATCTCTGTGGTTCCACTGCTCGGACTAGTTTTCTGAATCTCAACTTTCTTTTGAAATGCTGCAATCTTGTCATTCAGTTCAAGTATTGTTGCCTCAGATTCAGCACATTCAACAATTTTAAAATGTCTGTGAAGTAACGAAGCTTCATGATCCATATTGGCTCAGAAAAAAATTGCAGAGATCTTGGGATAGTGCACAAAATAAAAACCTAGCAGCTCTTTGCAAAGCTCAGAAACTCCTTCCAAGCCATGAGCTAGCCAACACACTTCTGTATGAAATAATTATTTGGTCATGTTCTGCACCCATTTCAAAATATGGCTTTGCAAAAAGGCCAGGATTCAAAGGTCAGGACTTCATAAAATTCACAACTTTATAAAATTCATAGCTGGCATTTTATATAATTTGAAAGCTATTCAGTTCTCCTACTAACAGTACCATTAAAAAGTGGCATGGCCTTAAGTTTTTTTGCTGCATATTCAATTGCCTTCACTCTGAATATTTCTGCAGCCGCTGGAAGAATCAGTTCTTCCTCAATGGTATGGCATTTTTTACTTTTTTGCAATCTGAAGCAATGTTAGGCAAGATGCTTTCAGAGCCTTTTCTGGAACTGATGTTATGTTTGTCATTTGAGTCTTCTGTAGATTGAATTCTTCTTTCTTTCATAGTTGCTGGACTTATCTGTATATTCCTTGTTGTGAGGAGTCGTTTCAACTTTGCAAGTTTCACTGATTCATTTGATAGGATTTGTAAGCATACAATGCTTTGTAGTCATCCATCACTAAATTCCATGAAACCAAATCAATATATCTTTCATCAAACTTTCTGTTCTTCATTTGTTTCTGGTTACTTGACTGCATTGTTCATGGCTTCTAAATATGCAGTGAGATTTTTTTCTTCAAACTCGATGTGCAATCTCTAAGGTCCACTTTCGATCTGTCAACCCCAGTTTCAGAACTGCAGGACAAATTTCTGTATAATTTAAATACGCACTTTTTAGAGAGGAACTTTTATCTGTTCACACAAACTCACTATAGCACTTTTGCAAACAAGCCCAAGGGCTCAATCTTTCAAGCCTCCCATGTGCAGATCTGCTACAGAATACAACACATGTAGGCTCTGCAGGATTTAGGTACACAAAGTTGTGAGTCAAACAGCTTTGGGACTTACTGGCCTGTCATATTTCAGTATCTTTTAAAAAAACCAGTATAACTTTAAAAATCAACATGTAGCTAATGCCTGATAGGAAGTTACTGCAATTCTTAAAGAATAAGGTAAAATAATCAGATAGGTATAATGTAGTACTGCATCCCAATATCAGAGTTTTGGATTACTTGGCATCTAGAGATAAAAGGATGTGGGAGATCAATAAATGAAGTACTAGAAAAACTTGTGATGTATATATTGCATTTGCCTGTGTATCTCTCTCTTAGGATCAGTAAGAATAAAGCAAATAGTGCTCAGGTGACTCTGAGTCAGACTGTAATTGGTTTTATTTTGGAAAGATAGGATGAATGGTGTGTTGGAGTTAGATCCAGCTTAGAGTGTCTCTTTGAGCCCAAGCAATTAGGTGGAGCTGAGTCTAGGTAAAAGGATCTCATTACTCTCCTGAGAAGGAAAGAGGGTGTTGTTGACCAGAAAACCAGCATAAGGAGATAACAGAGTTGCTCTGTCTTTTTCTGAATTCAGGCTATTAAGCTGTATAAAATAATAGACCAAAGACTCAGTTGTCCTTTTGTTGAAAAAGCTGGTTGCTTGTCTTTCTTTCTTTCTTTCTTTCTTTCTTTCTTTCTTTCTTTCTTTCTTTCTTTCTTTCTTTCTTTCTTTCTTTCTTTCTTTCTTTCTTTCTTTTATCCAGGGACTTCTGGTAACTTTCTATCTGGGGGTACATCTAGACTGCAAGCTTCTTTCAAAAGAAGCTTTTTCAGAAGCTCTCTTCCAAAAAATCTTCTTTCGAAAGAGAGCTTCCACACTTCAAAAGCAGATCAAAAAAGTGATCTGATTTTTCAAAAGAAAGCATCCACACTCATTGGACGCTCTCTCGCATAAAAGGCCACCCGGAACCAATTCAGCCAGAGTGCTGTTGCTTCCTGTCACAAGGCTTTTCCGGGGTACCTGCAGCTTTAAGAGGTGCCGGGAGACAGGAACTATAGAGGTGTGATTTCTGTGGACCAAGTATCCACCAAGGCACCTGTGCTTTTTCCTGGAGGCCTCTTTTTTCAAAATAACTTCCTCTTCCGCATCCACACACGCCTTTTTCCAAAAGAGCTCTTTCAGAAAAGGCATTCTTCCTTGTAGAATGAGGTTTACCAATGTCGGAAAAACCCCTGCATTCTTTCAATTTTCTTTCTAAAGAACGCAATTGCAGTGTGGACGTAGGTGAAGTTTTTTTGGAAAAATGGCCATTTTTCCAAAAAAACCCTGTCGACTAGATGCACCCTTACTTGTCAGAAGGCTAGTCCCTTCATCTTAACTCTATCTCAGTTTTTAAAAACCCACCCAAAATATGCTCCCACACAGAAACTGGCAAGATCTGGCCCCAAATCTAGTGGATCCATAAGCCATGTACTTGCTGGCCTTGTGACTCTGCTTTGGCTCTGCCCTCAGGAAAACCTCCTCCAGCGGCTCCAGACAGCAGTGGCTCTTTGGCACAGGGGGACCTTCATACAAAAGGCTAACCAGCTACAGCCTGCATGTCTTTTACAGGGCACCTAGATAGGGGAATGAGAATGTGTACATTTTCCTATCACTTGCTGAGATTTCCTTTCTATGGCACACATCTCTCCTTGTGGTGGGTGGAATAGGGAAAAATTTGGGGCCTTGAAAAATTTTATAACACTAAATGAATATGAACTTACTCTCAATCATATTTCCTCTCACTTCACACTTTGTGGCACATGCATCCTGGTTTTGGTTATACAGTTAAGTCTCATGAGTGAAATGCGTCACTCAGCATAGACATTTACCTGCATCACAATATGAAATGCCCCCCGAAAATATGACACATGCTGAAGAATGGTGCAAGCTAGAAATAAGAAGGATGTTTGCATCTCTGGCTTGATCTGCATAAGAAGAGCTGTATTACATAGTTTTGTACTATGCATATGTATGTCATGTAAATACGGCAATCACCTAAAAGATTCATAAAATTTTGTTAATGAAAACAAATCTTCTCCGTGCATATAATTTCTATTTGAAAAACATTCAAGGGTAAAAGGCAGATGATAGGCAAGCATATTGAATCAAAGTGACCTCTGATAGAATTACATTCCTAGATATCACAAAAGATAGTTAACAGAGGAATCTGCATAGCTGGATCTGATTATTGATAGAGGGAAGAGCTGACTCTAAAGTAACACACATCTCTTCCTCTTGCTAAACACCCCTGGGTCTTTTTGGTCTAATGATAAGATTTCAGTTAGAGATAGAGCAGGAGACAAATTAAAATTCATTTGTCCACATCTTAGTTTCCAATGAGCAAGATTTGAAGCCTAATTGGATATGCTGGAATTGAACAACAATAGCCAAAGCTTTAAAAAGACACTATGTGTCAAAACAAAAAACCATACTTTTAGCCACCTTCATTTTGACATACTCCATTTATTTTATGTTCCTGGTTCATGTCAAATACATTGTCTAATGTATATTAATTTTTGCAAATACCCTAGATTCCCAAAACAATAGCTGCTCGATTTAACATATGTTTATGCTACCAAAGCACACCAGTCTTCGTTCTTCTGCTTTTATGGAGTGTGCTTGGTACGTCTATGGAACTCAAGGAATAGATGGACAACCATTCTTTCTGGCTGTTGCATAGTGAATCCAGTTCAGGTGTACAACCAAATGGGGTGAAAAGTCCATGCTTTCTACCGCTGCCAATATTTGAGAAATAATTTGAGGATGCAAAAGAACCATTTGAGCTCCTAGAAGCTGAGGGGTAACTACATAATTGTTATTCAAGATGGGAAATTTTATGCCCAGAGCATCACTTTCTCTTTCCCTTTTTTCCCCTTTCTCTGCTTTTTTGCCCTTCCAGTCATTGATTTGCCTTAGTTTCCAGTCACAAAAGTAGCAGTCATATGGCTACATTATTAGACACTAGTGATCAGTTTCCCCCTAATCTTTTGTAGGTGGAAATCTGGTGAGAGGATCTCTGTAGCTTAGCCATGTTCATGTTTTCTAAACATTCCTGCCATTGTAAGACTTTCAGTCTTCTTCCACCCCCTGCTCCTTTCCCCTACACCACGACTGCTGCCTACTTTCAGTGCCCTTCCTCTTAGAATTATTTAAGACCCAATCCTCTGCTCATTTCTCCCCTTTCAGCCTGTTTTACCACAGGCAACATATAGTATAACACAGGCTTGTTTCCAGACTGAAGATTGACATTTCCATGCACGTAAAAAGTAGTTGCTTTGGCACTTCATTTGTCTTAAATAAGCAGTTTTGCATAAACAGTGTACTACTTTTACAGTTTAGCAGTCAGCCTAAGTGGTGTTTTTATGCTTTCTCCACCTTGTCAGTTACATTTATTGTACCTCATGTGCGCCTAATTGTAATCGAATCTTCTTTCCTTCGCTTCTCTGTCAGCTATTTTAGTGCTTGTCCCTTCAGTTCAATAGTAAACTGTAATCTTCCCCTCCCAACTCTCTTTCACAGAATCACATATATAAACATCATATAAAATTATTGAATTATAGGCGTTAGAGAGAGAGCCCTAGTAGATCATCTAGTTCATTTCCCTGAAGATATAGGACTGTTGCAAGGGAGTCTAGTACATTATTTCCTTAGGCCTCATGGCAAATCCCAGCCTATATGCATAATCGTGCAAATATGACTCATTCCCCAAAAGAGAGTTCCTGAATATACTTGCTTGACAAAAAAGCATTGTCAAGCAGCAGTTTGTTAGTGTGGAATATGTGATTTAGTATTCTGCTGGAAAGGCAAGAATGCAGGCAACAGGTTGGGGGGATCTGGGATAGGTTGAAGATATGGGCAGACAAAAGTGAGGCAAATTATGTTCGAGTGATGCTTTGAAAGATTGTATTACAGAGGTGTAAATTCTAGAGTGCCAATAATCCTATTTTCAGATTGCAATGAAAAAAATGTATCTTGGATTATGGATTCTGAAACGTTGTAAAGTGGTCATCAAGGAATTGACTGGGTTACTCAAAGTATTATGGGTTTGCACCATGCTCCTACTCTCCCTTCATGTTTAACTTGCATTACTGACAGCTGGGAACCTGCTGCTTGAACAAAGCAGCAGTTTCCCAGCCTGCAGTAATGTAAGCAAAGTTTCTTTCTTGTGCACTGAGACCTCCATTTATTAAAAAGACAGCAAGAAACATAAAAATGGCAATTTATGGGAAAATTTGAGGCGCTGAATGCAGAAAATGAGGATTGTAGCAATATTGTGACACTAAGCACCCTATATTCACATACTTCACACCACCATAATAATCTTCGTACAAGAAATGCCTTGTGAGGGATCATTTGAAAACTAATAACTCACTGATCATTAATGTTCTTGAAATGAGGGATATTAAGAGTTATGGATGTATGCGAGAATTATAGAACTGGGTGTAAACCAGCATTCTGGGAGACTTGTAAGCACAAATGTCCTAAACAATGTGGCTGTGTCTACATTGGCACCCTTTTTCGGAAAAGGGATGCTAATGAGACACAGCGCATCAAAATCCTGGGGATTTAAATATCCCCGGTATTTATTACATAACTGCCGCTTTTTCCGGCTCGGGGCTTTGCCGGAAAAAAGCGCCAGTCTAGACGGGGATCTTGCGGAAAATAAACCCTTTTCCGCAAGATCTCTTATTCCTACTTGAAAGGGTTTCCGAAAAAGGGTGCCAATGTAGACACAGCCTGTGTGTTTATCTAAAATTGAATATAAGAAGTAAATAGGACCATAGAGGGGTGTAGAAGCCCAGAGGAAGGAAAGAACTGCATGAGGTCATCTTGCCTCTTGACAGAAAAGTCACTGAACTTTTGAAGGTATAATCCAAGACAAGCCATCTATTGCTAGATAGACAAAAGTGAACAGATGTCTTGCAAGCTTAAAAAGATGAGGTCCTTCAACCAAAGGGGATTGCAGTCTCTGGGAACGGAATGTAGGGGAAAGAACCATCATAAACAAAACCTGTACATTGCTATGATTATGTTATAGACTTTCAGATATACATTTTTACTTTCAGGTGCTTGTCACCCTTTCTAACTGCCCTCCATTTACTTGGCATCACTTGTTACTACGCGCATTTTATTCTTTCATTAGAACAGGTCAATGCTGAGTTTAAATGCAAATGTGAATTTATACCAGTTAAAAACTGTGATGTGTTCATGTGTCTGTAGAGGAACAAATGAACCAATGAACTGTGGCTGGATTTTGCAGAGCACTTTGGGGGAAAGTTAGGACTACAGGTGCGCTGGGTGTCACCCTGCTGGTTGTAACCAAGGCTGGTGAAAGCGAGAGTGGGGCTGTGAGACTCTATGGGGATGTCTACACAGAAGTAACATGGTGTGCATCTACACAGGAAGCCCATTATTTCAAAATAACGGGATTCTTACTCCAACTTCTGTAAACCTCATTTTATGAGGAGTAAGGGAAGTCAGGGGAAGAGTGCTCTTTTTCCAAATAACTGATGTGCAGACAGTGCCAAAAGTCAAAATAAGCTATTTTGACTTAAGCTACACAATTAGCATAGTTCAAGTTGCGTAGTTTATTTCAAGTTTAGCCTTGCTGTGTAGACATGCCCTATATAAGCTGATGGAGTCAGAACTACCGAACTGAAGCTGTCTAGCACATAGAAAGACAATTGCTAGCAGAGAGGAACCTAACCTGGTCCAAAGCAGTAGAATTAGCAATAGAAATGAAAGCAACATGAAAAACTTACAGGATTTGCACTGAGACTGCAGGGACAATCAAAATGACTCAATGAAGAACATGCGAAGCCAACTGCAAGGGGCACAGACCCCTAACAGGTGTCTTCATTGTGAAGGAGCTCAGTTTACGAATTTAGAACAACCCAGTGTCATAAATTCTTCAAGACTGGACACTTAGCCAGAAAATGCAAACAGAATTTCACACCCAGAAGGATAGATTCCACCCCCTTAAGTCCCCCTCCACCCCAAAATAAAAAAAAAAAACAGAGAAAAAGGACAAAGGGAAGTAGATAGAGGGGCTTCATCTACTGTGATCAATGAACATACATATCAGAAGTGCAAAAGGAGGACTGTTAGAGAATGTAGGAATGACCTTGTGAACCACCAGTGCAGAGCTTGTCTAGGAAGTAGGTTCTATATTTGTCCCTGTAAAATATAAAAGTCAAAAGAAGAAGTTACAAGGCCTAGTTGTCTGGGGTCAAAGGTCAAACCTGTTAGGCTTAAACCAGTTCCAAGAATGAAAACTGAATTGAGAGGAAATGTTCAAAGTATATCCTAGCAAAAGACCAGAATTATACCTAGGCAGTCCTAGATGTTCACCAGACATTTTTAAAGAAGGACCAAGGATTGTGATGGAGTTTATAGATGCCATACTAAAGTGGGGCAACACACTGAATAATACTGAACCAGGGAAGCCCACAACCTCAACAACTACAAGACATGCTGCACGTGGAGGGACAGTTTTAAAGGGCACTGACACAGGGAGGGAGGAGTTACAGGCTAAACCTAGAAATAAGGCTGGTGCTGTGAGCAGAGTGACCACAGCCTTGGTAAGGCAGCTCTGGGAGTGGTGATTCATATTTCCCCCTTTTTGGAACCCTGGAGAGGCCCCCCATATGGAATGTTGTCTCCAGGCAGACAGAACTGATGCTATTAAAACTATGACTGTGCCCAAATGGAGAACTACACCCTGGTAGGCAGTGTAACCTGGGGTGGACCAACCAGCAGTCTGGACATAGCAGTCTGGACATTTTAGGTCCCTTTTAGGCCCCTGCATCAGGATCCAGTGTAGTGGAGGAAACCGGTTTCCCTCCCTTTCTCCCTCTCCCTTCTGTTGCAACTGAACCCCCAAGAGGGAAAGAAAGACCACTCAGTGGAGACTGCACTGTCATATACCACCTGACAGAGATCCTACCGGAACAAGCCAATTGTAAAAGACCATGTGTTACATAGTCAGAAACATAAGCATCCTGCAGGATAAAAAACCCAGATTCAACCGTTGGGGACAAACTGGTAGATAATGTTTGTGTTCTTACATATATATTATTAGAGGTTAACAGTGTAATTGAACAGTCCCTGTCTATGCTGTATTCTGTTAATTCAGAGATCAAAACGAGATCTTAACATTTAAATGAACTGTAAATATAGTTATATTACTGTATTGATTTCTCTTTGAAGTATATAGTAAATCACCTGCAAATGGTGGGAAACAGGCAATTGCCTTATGTTAACTGTGTAGCTAATTACCAAGTGATGCTTAGGAAATATGTCTACTTCAGAGTCCTGATGATTGCCTATTATTTGCCTAAGAACTCTGCACTTTCAAGAGAATGCCTGAAAACCTTGGGTCCTTGGGTTTTTCTCTCAGATCTGCTTAATGCTTTATGCTGGGGAAGCTTGTAAGAGTGAGACCTCCAGTCCCATCTGGATCACCCTGAAAATGAACATTACACTATAACCTCAGGACTAATTCTGAAAGAACTCTTTGCAACTATGAAACTGATCTCAGAACTGTACTCAGTGTCTGCATGTATCTTTTAACCCAGTGTTTCTCAAACTGTGCTCTGGGGCTCCGCAAGACATCTCCAGGGGCGCCGCGAGGTTGACAAACTGGAAAGCCTTCAAAAGCATAATTGAGAATTGCCTTGAACTGACGCAATTAACACACACCACTGGGGCTCCGTATAAATTTTTACGCATGTAACGAGCTCTGGAGCCCAAAAAGTTTGAGAACCGCTGTTTTAACCAATGTTCGCTTTTCATTTTTAATACATTTCAGTTTAGTTAATAAGAATTTGGTGTGTGCATTTGGGTAAGATCTTAAATATTCACTAACTAGGGAGTCAATGTGTCAGATCCTTTGGGACTAGTAGAACTTTTTTTTTTTTGGTGTCTGGGCAGAAGCCCAAGGCTGTGTTACTATAAGGGACCTGTGATTTGGCTTCTGGATAACCAGTTAGGTATTATGAAAGTTGTTTTGTGCTGCATTGGTGAATCTAAGTTTTGGAATATCCACTAGTTTGGGGATTGTCTGCCCCATTCTTGCAGTTTAACCAATTGAGTAATCACAGCATGGCTATCCTAGAATCCTGGTCACAGCCCATGAAGCCACTGCATGACCACTAGACCAGCAGGCTATCAATGGCCAAGATTTAGATCCAGGATATGGTCAAGTCAAAATATTTCAAGCAAGATCAGTACCTTACACCTGGAGAGAAAAGATTGAGACAGTCTGGAAAAGGAGAGCACCATTTCACCAGGGCACTTTTCTGTACTATAGGACATACCTGTAGTGCCCTTGGTTAAACCCGATAAGATCATCTGCCTCTGCAGGGTTAATCAAGTTACAGTGCATCAGGTTTCCAAGTTTAAAAAGCACCCCATTCTACAGACATTCTTTCTGGTAGTGTTAGGCATAGGGCAAAATTTAGCAAGCTAGCCATTTCACAGGCATACCAACACATACTGTTAGAGGAGGAAGGTAAGAAATTTACTACTATAAACATTCAAAAGAACTTATGCCAGTGTGACCAATTGCCATTTAGTCAGCATGGCGATGAATAGTGTGTGGAAAGCTTCCTGTGTGTTGTAATGAGGATTTATGATATTCTGATCATAGGCGGACGTGATATGGAACATCTATCAGCAGTGGAGACAGCATTTCAAAATATTTTAGGCCGCAGGACTTCAGTTAAAACAAGGTAATTTTTTTTTATGATTCCAAAAGTGGTGTCCCTGGGCTACAGGATAGAAAAGGGAAGGATTCACTTGTGGCAGACAAGGTCAAGGCAATTGAAGAGGCCCTCATCTTTCAACACGCAACTGAGCTATGATTTGGTTAACAAGAGATTAACTGATGTGATATCCTGGGCTAAAATCCAGCCTAGTGTGGGGTTGTGTCACTCTGGCACTGCAACCCTGAATGCAATGCCTTGCTGTAGTAGCTGCAACCTGGGCTGCTCACAAACAGCCTTACAGTATACAAGTTACACCCTGGCTCTCACCAGCCGTGGTTACACTGTAGAGCATGGGTTCCCAAACTGGGGGGCATGAAGAAATTCCAGGGGGGGTGCGAGGCGACCCAGTCTATCCCCCCTCCCCTGTCAATCCCTCGTGCCCCCTAAGTTTTGCTGCTATTTTTATTTTTTGGCCCCGGTCAGTTCCTTTTTTTTTTTTTTTTGCTCAACAAGTTTGCTGCTGTGGGGGTGGAGGGCATGAGGGTTTGTCAAAAATCAAAAAGGGGGCGTGATGCTGAAAAGTTTGGGAACCATTGCTGTAGAGTAACTCCTATGTATCCAGTTCTAGATATTCCCACAGGAATATATGCCCTATACTGCTTACCCTTTCTCCTGGACAGTACAGAAATATTAAGTCCATTAGTCCTTTAAGAGAATAATATGTCTGTTTATTGTGTCAAGTAGAGTTACCCAGACACTTCAATTTAAACACACTGGGTTAGATAAAACAATAAAGTACGTTTATTAATGACAAAGAGAGAGATTGTAAGAGCCGATTATTGACCTAACTTTTAAATCTAGACCTCTCCCCCAATGCCTGATTTCTTTTGTGTTTTCAAGTGTGGAGAATGAGGTGAGCAGGGAGAGAGAAGGAGGGGTGGTTTATGGTTTTTATCCCTCCTTTTTATAGTTTCAATACCCCTCTTTCCTGCTAAGAACCAGGATACAAGAAACAATGTGTAAGGGAATTCCTTGATGTTTCTTTTTCCACCTGTTTGAATTTGTTTTGTTTTCCCTTCCTGCTTGATTATTCTGCTTACTGCTTAAATGCAAATTAAGGCAAGTGCCCATTCTTTCCTTTGTTTAGGATAAAACTGACTTCTGCCTGGGCAGTCTGTGGGATTCAGAACACATGTTAATAACATCACACAGGGAATCTTACAACTTCACACACCATGTTGACACATATTTTACTAGGACAACACTGACCAGCAAATTACAAGTTTTCAAATGATACCTTGCAAGACATACCTTGAGCAAAAGATTATTACCATTTGGGACAGCAATGTATTCTGTCACAACAGGGTTACTCAGGATATTATGGGTAAGAGCCATTCTTCATTTTTATTCCTTCCTGTTTATTACGTGTTCCTCCCCACTCCACATAGTTGAATAAAGAAGTATGCTCCCAGACTGCAGGACTCTGAGTAAAGTGTGCTTCTTGTGCAGTCTCTGACAAAAAGCCTATAACCCTTCTTGAGAAAACCCCTGGGAGATGTGGGAGTGTTGCAACCAGATGCTGAGAGTGGGGGAGGGAGAAAGGAGGAAGTTTTCCCAGGGCCTGGTGATTCAATTCAGGGCCCAGGTCTCCTGGCTGCTCCACTCTTGCAGTAGGGTACGTCTACACTAGCCCCCTAGATCGATCTAGGGAGGCTAATGAGGGCGACCAGAATTGCAAATCAAGCCCGGGATTTAAATATCCCGCGCTTGATTTGCATGTTCCCGGCTGGTCGCCATTTTAGAAATTGACTAGCCCAAAGTAACTGCCCGCGTCAATTTCTAAAATGGCGACCGGCCTGGAACATGCAAATCAAGCGCGGGATATTTAAATCCCGGGCTTGATTTGCAATTCTGGCCACCCTCATTAGCCTCCCTAGATCGATCTAACGGGCTAGTGTAGACGTACCCGTAGTGACAATGGTGGCCGGGAGTCGTGGGCCCTTTACATTGATGATGGAGTGCTGTGCTCTTGGTGGCTCTGAGGGCTGGCTGGAGGATGGGGAAGGCAGCACAGTGCACACTGGGCAGTGCTGAGGGCTGGACCTTCCTTCCAGGAGGGCAGAGCTGGCCAGACTCACCTTACCCAGGGGTATGCTGAGTCTGTCAGCCCCCTGATTGCAAATGTTCTTAGAGTAGCTTTGAAGCAAAGCTAAAAGAAACATACTCCTCAGAAATTGTACTTGTGTTAGCTTCTTGTGCTCTTTCTCCTTTTTTAAATGTCGAGGCATGTTTGTGTGCCAGTTGTGTAAAACATCCAGTATTTCAAGAAAAGAATTCTTCCTTACAACAGCAAAAATAAATTCACAGTTTTCCATGAGACTATTTTCTTCATACAGCAGAATTAGTCTAATCTCCTCATACCTATGCGCAAAGGCAGAATGCTAATATATTTAGACCTTTCGATTGGTTACTTACCATTTACACTTGCATAAAACATTAATACTGGCAACTGAGCATGAAAATTCTAAATTAACAGAAACTAATGCTGCCATTCAGCCAGCCTTAGTGTTGCTGTGAGAAACTGAGGCAATTAAAAAAAAACATGGCATAGCCTGATATTATTGCTTCTGATTTAAATGTGATCCTTCATACATGATAGGCCAGAGAATTAATCCACTTGTCTTTACTGTTTCCTATTACAGGACACATGATTACCCTGCTATTTTTTGCATGAAATGTGCATTAAAACAAAATGACTAGTAAAATGGTATGTTATAGTTAATCTGTATTAATGTCACCATTCTGCAAAATGTACAGGACTTGGAGAAATAGTTACATCCCATTTGTGTAATGTCCTTATTCCTGCAAGCTCAGCAGACTGACAATGCCAACAAAAGTGAAGGGGTGGGGGGAGAAACTATCTCAATCCTGATTCATAGTCATTCTCTTCTCTTAAATCCATCCACTTTATTTTGTTGTTACTGCTTCCCTTCTTTAGTCACCCTGTAAAAAAAGCAATTGAATAGTCCATGAGCCAGGTTTCCTCAAACCCGGTTTGCACAGATGAGATCACGCTTGAAAAAGGCCCCCGGTCCTGGTGAGTGAAAGCACTAATGAAAATTATCATTCCAAACGAATCTTCTGCAGCTGTCTTCATAAAAAGAAACTGATTAGAGGTTTGGACGGTGCTAACTCTGTAAATTATCAAACAAATACAGCAGAAGCCTCCATTTATGTATATTAAAATTACGATTTGAACATCACACTTAGAGCACATTAATCAACTTCGTTCTTTGTTTTTATGGGTAATGAGGCTTTGAGGAAAGGTAAACAACTTTCTAAATAAAGTGGCTTTGGCAAAAATGGATTAAATGTATTCCTACTTTAGATATATATATGTACACACACAAAATTTGGTGAGAAATGGCTGAGTAGTACATAGAATGACCTAGCTGCTGCTTTATGCATGCAGACATCAATAGAGAAAGAAAGAAATGTAGCCCATGTTTGTTCTCTCCCCACTCTCTTTATTGATTTAATCTCATTCACAACAACACTACCTGGTAATTGTGCAAGCGTGAGACTTTTACAGGCTACCTAATAGTTGCACTTACCACCTTTAGTCACTGCCTTCTTAATCTGCAAATCTTTTTTAAGCTTTGATTGTCAAAAAGACATCCTCAGTCAGTTTTCTTCCTGGAATTTGGAGATGGGGGTGTGAGGAACAGTTGCCTTTAAACATGGTTAATACAATGTGCTCAGAACCTGACACATTGCTACTTTAGTTATTCTCTTTGAAAAAAAACCAACCAGGACATTTGAACTGGGGCTGCTTTGCAGGTCTGGGTTGAATGTTTGATTAGGATTTTAACTAGTATGCTTTTGTGGCATGCTCATCCATCTCCTCAAACAGCCTCATTTTGGAAAACAAGACAGGCTGTTAGAAATGAAAGAACCTACTTTGATGTCAGGCTAAGCTCTGTGGGCCCATCGCTCCACTTGGTTACCCCAGTATGATCATATTAATTCAGCTGGAATCAATGAATCTGGTCCTTTGTGCTTATTGCAAGCTGTTAACTGCATTCAGGCACTGCACAGACTCTGGGGGTAGAATTAGATTTTAACTTTTTCTGCCCCTTGATTTTTGACTCGAATGGTTAGGTGGTATAATGGACAGCACTGTGGTGCCGTAGCAGTTCAATGAAGGCATAATTCCTGCTCTGTTGGCCCCTCGCTTTAGGGATGCTTGGGTAATAATTTGCTACTGCTTTATACCAGCAGCATAGAACTCTTCTCCTTGTCCACCCAGTGTGGGGGTTGCTCAGCTGTTCTGGCTGATGCTTTAGGAAGTGAATTGTATACCTGCTCACAATGTGGCAAAGGGGAGTTTCCAGTGCCCAGCTTGTGGATAGGCCTCTGTATCAGATCATATGAATCATGTTGACTGGAGTTTTATTCAGAATTTACTGTTGGACAGCTTGCCAATCAGACCAGAATGTTTCTAGGTTTCTCTTCCCTCTGGCCACAGAAATTAAGAGCTGGACAGCTCTATGTCAGGAGGCAGATTTGAGGATTTGCAGCAACAATGACACTTAGACTGCTGACAATTAAAACTGAATGGTTTTAATATCAAGAGTATTATGATTATACATCGTAAAAGGCCCTTGGAAGATGAAGGAACCAGCCTCACCCTGCTGATGGAGCGGGGGTCTCAGTGGGGCAACAAGAAGATATGGTAGCAAGGAATAGAAATGAGTGTAAAGGACAGTATAAAAGGAAAGGAAAGATAGACCATCAACCCCAGACAGAGCATATGTAGCCTTATTATTGGCATTTTTACATCATCCAATAACCAACCCCAAAATCGATTTCCGCACTAAGATTTGAAGGTCTACATATTTGATTGGAGAGAGCACATCTCAACTCCAAAAATGGGCAAGATGCTGAAAATTCTAAAACTGACCAGATATTGTTCACTGCTCACCTTTTTTTGACAAACAGGATACCTCGCCTATATTTTTGGTTCTCTCTGCTCTTGTCATACAGAAGAACAGGATGTCACCTCATGCTAGATGCCTAAATTGTACCTATTCTAATGGGCCTATACTTAACCCTCCGCTGGCTGTTACCACAACCAACAGTAGGAAATAGTGTACATATTGTATTGTAATCTGTTTTTCTTCTTGATACTGGTTCCTTAATGGAGACAGTAAGGATTTTTCTGGTGGGAGGAGAATGTAGTCCCTTTACTAAAGGTGCCTCTGCTTATTCTCTGGGAAGATCCTGTGTGCTGCAATCTAGCCCCAGAGACTACAATTCCCATGAGCCCTGGAGGGAACCAGGAAGGAAGTGACTTTTGTTTGGGAGATCTGAGTCTCTCCACATGTGTGGAGGAAGACTCAGCAGTCTGTGGACTCTTCCCCTCTGTTTATGGAGCAGAAAGGGAGCTAGGCTGCTGTGGAGGAGTTTGATCCAGTTCAGGAGCTGTTACGTTGCAGTTACAGACTGGGACAGCGAGCCTTTGGAACTGGGATCTAGCAGGCTGCTTCTGATTGCCCTAGAGGGGGAGGCCCTTTGGCTGTACTTGTGGCTAGAAGCTACTCTGCATCCAGCACACAGAAGGAGACTGTGAGTAAGTGCGCATCTTTGGGAAAATGCTTCCTGGGACAGACCTCAGAGATCCAGACTAACTCTGGGTTCAAAGAGAGGCAGAGAGGCCAACCCAGTGAACCAGAGCTGCTGCATAGCTTGGACGCACATATACACTACCTACAGAGAATCTCCATTACAGCTGCAGTTCTTCAAGCGCGCCCACGCAAGCAAGGGTCCGGAACTCTGAGTCCAAGGGTGTGCACACTCTGGGGTGGAATAAATATTGGCAGTGCAAATGGCAGCTAGATAAGTTCCTTTTACTTCTGTGTACTTTGTTAATTGATGTTATTCACTGTTAATTTGTTAAATCCTGTTTCTTTAAGTTAAGTAAAGGTTGTTCATTCTAATGCAGTCTATTAGATGTATATTATTTATGATTTGTAATTGTTGTTCTGGAGTTAGATCCAGTTTATTGTTGGAATAAGTTTATTCCTGGAGGTTCCCAAGGTACACCAGTAAGCGTGTTACAGGGTCAGCCAGGTGGAGGCACCGCCATTATATGTTCTTTATGAGCAAGGGACAGCAGCAAGGGTATGAATAGGGTTTCCCCAAGTAAACAACATCACCACTGGGGTACTCAGGATCTCCTTTTATGTTAAAACCATCAGGCGCCCAGGCACGCCTGTGAGTGTGACCTGCTCCCGAGTAACCCGGGGAGGAAAATGGGGGTTACACTGCCAAAGCTAACTTCTTACAGAAATAAGATTTCTGCAGGCCCATTGCATTACTGTTAAAACAGACTAAACGGAATAACTCCGGTCATCTGAAGAAGTGGGCTGTGCCCATGAAAGCTCATGATACCATCTACATGTTTTGTTAGTCTATAAAGTGCTACCGGACCATTTGTTGTTTTTTTCTGTAACAGACTAACTCGGCTATCCCCTGAAGCTCCTAAACGGAATAAGACAGTTAAAAGGCTTTGGAAAGTATATGAGCTGTAGGCAAGGTTTGGTGGAAGATATAGTCTTACAGGCACAGGAACTTTAAAATCAATATCTCTGCTGCGGTTTTCTGAATCAGCAAGCCCCAAAGCGCTGGTTAGCCATTGAGATATAGCCACAGCATAAGAACTGAAGTGCACTAAAGACCACCCATCACTTCCCACCTGGCAAGTTTATGGAGAGCATATCTCAACAACACCAGAGATTGCAAAAACCACTATGGACCACATGTGTTAGACCACAGATCCATCTCTGGATCTGGCCAGGTAATGGCAAAGTGTCTTGACCTCATTTACTGTTTCACACCAACATGTTATTACTGGCCCTACACACTGCCTTTCTGGTTTCAACCTGCCATGCAGAGTGTGGACCTCACTGGACCTCATCTGAATAGACCATAAAAGATAGAGCTACTTGATGCACAAATGGTAAACCAAAGATTCCCCTTCATGCGACTGTGGTAAGAAGATCCAAACTATCGAACACATCATAACTCAGTGATCCAAATATGGATTTAAAGGTGAATTGGATGATATCCATAATATCACAGAGGAAATCTAGGAATGGCTTATGGCCTGACAACTGTATCTATAGACAGTTGCTTTGCTCATTCAATATATGAGAGAGAGAAAGAGAGAAAGTTCACTTACCTCTGCATGTTGGCCTATTAAGGATAATGAAGGATGCTTTACTCCCAGGAGTGCTCCTGCGCAGCCCATCTCACAATCTTGCCTAAAAGGGGTAACAGCCAGCAAATCACTAAGGGTATACACAGTAGCGCGTAACTCGAAATAAGCTACATAACTTAAGCTACGCAAATTGCATAGCTTATTTCAAAATACCTTATTTTGAAATTTGGCGCTGTCTACACAGCACTAAATTTTGAAATAAATTGCTATTCCGGCATCTTCCTTAATCCTCATGCAACAAGTTTTATAGGAAGCTGGAATAAGAAGCCCATTATTTCCAATGTATTTCAAAATAGCGGGCTTCTTGTGTACACAGCGCAGAATGCTATTTCGGGATAATGGACGTTATCCCGAAATAGCTCCTCTGTGTAGATGTACCCTAAGTGTTACTATAGTAGAATCATCTAGCTTTCAGGCAATGGTATGCTACTCAACATCTCCTGCTTTAACAGTAGTACCATAAAATGCCTGGGAAAAACATCCTGCAAGAGGTACAACTAGCATATCAAAATGCATTGGCATGATATTACCTGTATCAATGATGTATTTTTTTCAGAATTCACCAATTCCATTTGTAGATGTGATGTGAAACCCGAGAACTGCATATCATGAGATTCAACTAACCATCAAAATCTGCTTGTACTTGGGGAGCTGGTGTTACTGGAGAAGAGGAAAGGGGGGGCAATTGGATTAGAAAGTGAACTGGAAGTACAGAATGCACAGAATTGGGGAGGTGGAGGAAAAGGAGAAGAGGAAAAAGTGATAGAACGAAAAATATGGAAAATTCCCTCATACATGTAATGAGAGGATTTGCAGATTTTACACTGAACTGTGCCCTTTGATGGCTGTAGAACGCAGTAACTCCAGGTGGTGCTGTGATGCACGTAGGCACAGATGCCTTGAGCTCTTGAGCCATTGAAAAAAAGTTGTGATATCCCCCTCCCACACAAGGAGGACAGTGGAGCTGCTAGAGCCCCATTGAAAAAGGCTGCAGATGACTTGATGGCAATTAAAGCCACAATTCCAGAATGCAAGCTGGAATTACATCTATTGGTTATTCCCTGCTAAATCTGACTGGACATGTAACATAGGCCGAGGGCTGCATATCAGCCATTGGCAATCAAATCCAAGGGCTGCATACTCATATTCAGCATAATATCAATGTGATTACCTCCCTGAAAGCAAAAATTAAAGACATTGAGGGAGATCATGGCAACATAACATGAGAATTATAGGCAGAGCTTTCTGTATTTTAAGACGGTGATCTTTGCTTGATCTCCCTCCCCTGCCCACCCCTGGGATAATTCATGTGCACCACATTTGTTTACCCTTTTAGTTCTTTCTGGAGAGTAAAATACCCTGCTTCAAAAATATCCACCAGCAGAAGTCATTGCCTCAGGAGGATCAGGGGAACTTTGATCTTCAGCTGTTCCATCAGGAAGCTGTCAGAAAGTGCAGTGCCTCTGGGTGTAAAATGTGGTAGGGATTATGTGAGATCTTGCTGGCTGCTGGATTGAAGACTATCTAAATCCTGGGATGGATTTTTTCATTGGAGGAAAAAAACTTCTGGGCTGTGATATTATTCTTCACTGGTATGGGGCTAACATACCTATCCTTTGGTCAATACGGCAGGTGGCAGCCAGGCTGTGGTGCCACAATGACTGAATGAATCCCTGGAATGGAGTTTATTTCCTAGCACTGCTGTTTGAAAGAGTTACAACTTTACTGAACAGATGCTCCATAGTTATAACGGAGAGCACACTCAGACTACATATGCCTGAATGGCTGCTTTGTTCTGCATGGTGTTCAAAGGTGTTCACTTTACCCTCTCTTGCTTGCCATCCAACCCCTCCACCCTCTCCCTTTAGTCCCATTTTTTTTCCTAGTTAGAAGAAGGCAAGCGGGAGATTCTGGGGTTGTGTTGACAGGATGTTCTAGTTTAATTAAATGTATATGACGCTGTAATAGAAGACTTGGTGAGATAGGTGGCCTAGTGATTAGCATCTGCTGGTGCCTCCTTCCACTAGGCAGGCCTTGCACCTCCTGTAATCAGAGGTGTGGTAAGGTAAATAGGTGGTTTGGGTTCCTACAGTAGTAGGGTCAGCGGTAGGGAAACACACTCTGCACCAGGCTTCAATGAGGGGACCTAGGAGAGTCAACTCTGTCTGACCTCCAAAGGTTTCTTCTAGGTTACTCTCCCTGGGTCACTGCCTAGCATCTGCCTCTCTCTCTCAGCTGGTGGTCCAATATAAAATGAAAAGAAAAAGAAACTGAATGATCAACCCCCCCACCAGCGCTTGGCATATAGTCCCATTTCCTCAGGAAGGCTTTTCCAGATCCTTTGTCAAGAGCATTCAGAGTAGATCCCATCTCCCTTCTGTGCAGGGTTGCTCCCTTTTCAATTCTTTTTCCAGATGGAACATGATCTGAAGAGCTGGAAGGGCCCATAACCATCTTTTAACTCCTTCTGAGGCAGTGAGGAGTTTGTATACTCCATCACCAATGAAACATTGAATTCGGAGCACTCCAATTGGGCTTATGAGTAAGTGGAGTCACTATACTATTTAAACATCAACCTATTTGCTGGATCTAGTTCTTGTTTGATCACACGTTATAGTTTGGTCATTGGCAACCAGGGTTCCCTCTAAGCTGCGGGGCAGCACAGATTCAACTCTGATTAATCAGCCCCACCCAGTCAGTCAGCACTATGCATGGAGTCCTGAGCCTCTGACTGGGCAGGGCTGATGAATCGCCTGTGAAGCTGTGCTGCTGCACATCTTAGAGTCAACACTGTTGGCGACTACAATATATGGCTCTCTATGTACATTCTTTGAATCCTCTCTATTAAGATGCTTGCTGAATATTATTGTTTAAATCCTAAAATGCCTGGGCTGATACCAGTCATGCTTGAAATTCTGATATTATAGTGGCCTGACCAAACCAAGTACAGTAAAACTCCAATAGTCCGGCATCCAATAGTCCGGCACTCCTGATAGTCCGGCATCAAAATGGCAAGAGCCTAGTGAGTGAGCTTCGGCAAAAAATGAGTCACAAGGTAACAGCGGCAGCAGCTGAACTGAGCAAAAAAGGTAAAAAAGGCTTAAAAAACCTAAAACATTACAGTATACTGTATACAGTATGTACAATAAAAAGGGTTAAGAACACTTTATATACAGTATATAATGTATACAGTATATATATAACCAGTTTATAGTACCTCCTGATAGTCCGGCATATTTGATAATCCGGCACCACCTAGGTCCCATAGGTTCTGGATTATCGGAAGTCTACTGTATTCAGTTACTTACCTTCCAGTGCCCTGGCTACAGGAATGAAATTTGAATATTGTTATTGAAATAATATTTTTCAATTCACCTGATAGAAGTTCTATAGTGTAACTCGTTATTGTGAAAATACAACGTACAAATGTAGATTTAAAAAAATATATATATTATGCATTCAAAACCAAAATAAGGTAAGCCTTTAGAATCAATAAGTTGAAGCATGAATAGGCATACACATATTTAGGATATCTATTATGTAAATTCCTTGGAACACTGGCTACAACAGAACCATATGAATGCCTTTTTTCACTTTCAGTGACATTGAAAATAGGACACAGAGAGCATTATCTCCCATAAATGTAAACAAAGTTGTTTGTCTTGGTTGCCAGATGCTGGGAATGGAAGCCATTGGCTGGATCAATTGTTGAGATGGTTACCTGTTCTCAACATTCCCTCTGAAGCACTTGGGTTTGGCCACTGTTGAAAGACAGGAAATTAGCCTAGATGGAATCTTTGGTTTGACCCAATATGGCCATTCCTATGTTCTTTTGTTGAGTTTTTATGTCTTAACAATTGGCTGAACAAGAAGTAGGACTGAGTGGACTCAAATAATATGATTTGAAAAACACTATTTTTTATTTTTTATTTATTGTGAAAATATAATATATAACATAAATAATAATATTTATAATTATGTATTTATAATAAAATAATAATATAATATAATAAAATATAATAAAGGGAACATAGTGCACATTATGTTCTGTGTTGTGACTGAAAACAATGTATTTGAAAATATAGAAAAACATTCGAATATTTATAATAAAATTAAATGTATATTCTATTATTGCAATTGTGACTATTTTAAAAATTTAGTTAATGCGTACAATTTAAACAAAACAAATGAACTGTGATTAATTGACAGCCTAGATACAATATATATATCAGCTCCCTTGCAGATAGGCTGTTTTCTACAGGTTACTCTTGGTGCTCCTTAGAATCTCAGCATCTCTGTATTGGAATCTATTCTCACTGAAAGAACTTGGAAAATAGATACAATACACCTCAGCTAGTACATGTTGGCATAGTTCCACTGTAGATAATGGAACTCTGCCAGCTTATGCCTGTTGAGGCTCTAACCCTATTTTTTAATGATAAAGCATTGGACATGAACTGGATAATATCACATTACATATTTACTGAGAGCTGGAATGAAGCGTTGGGAATTGAACTATTGATCGCTGGACTACCACATGAAGGCCAGTTAATGTTCCTTTAGGAAGCAAGTGACTCAAACTATTTCACATCTCTGCTCCAGAATATCCTGATCTAATATTGTCCACTTAAAAAACCTCAACAATCCTAGCATATTATATATTGCATGGTATTAGCAAGGTTTTACAACCTACTAAAGTATTCCTTCCCAGAAAGCAATCAATACATTTGCTCAGCATGAATTCACATGGAATTGCCTTTTGCATCTGGTTTTATTTTTTTTTTTTAATGTTTTAAGTGATCCAAGTACCTTTCAAAATTCTGACCTCATGGTGGCAGACGACAACATGGAGGAGGGTTTTCACCATTATTTTTGCCGACAGAAACAAAGCCTTTGGTGGCAGTCTGCCAGTAAGTTAACAATGGCAACATAAGATGGACAGAGCCTTCTTTCAGTCAGATGGTCACTCTTATATACCTGCTTTGAGGAACTATTCCAACAATAATTTTTATACAGCACATTTATTTAATGTAAGTGATATGGCTATCATATATGCAAAGAAGAGTGTGGGTTTTTTTCTTGCTTCCTAATATCATCCATGAAGTTTCATTCAGAAGACATCTGCTGGCTGGCAGATATCTTGCTGAATCCAGGCCATCATTTCCTGGAAGATTAAATGAATGTTTCTCGCTGCACGGACTTTTCCATTCTCTGTACAGGTAACATCAATCTGTTTTGGACTGGAGTCAATGCTTCTCTGGAGCAGATCTATATCTAGCAGTGACAAGTGCAACATAGTTCTGGGATGAGTTTCATCTGCTTTTGCAGAATGTTTTATTGAATGTACACTTGGAGGTGTTTTTGGCTACTGCTTGTGAATTGGATTCATGCCCTTAATAGTCGGTAAAACCAAGGGGAGTCAGATTAGTTCCATGTCTGTAGCATTTGATATCAAAGACCAGGAGGTTAACCCCACTGCAGACTCTGGCAGGGATCACACTGTATTAGTTCTCTTCTTTCCTTTTAGAAAGTTATCAGAGAGTGATTTGGGGGTGATGATTAATCTAGTACCCAAAAATCTTCCTGATGCAGAGTCCTACAACATTAAATTCTGTCCCCAAATCTTGTGCAATGCCAGTGCAAAACTACTGGGGAGCATCATGAGGACAGCTGGCAAATAAATGCTTTTTAGGTTCACTGTCACTTCCAAAAATGGAAAAAAAAATCGGATTCAGATTGGGATTCTAAAAAAAAAAAAAAGTAGTGAATCAGAGAAGTCAACAAAAATTTAGTTTTCCTGTTCAGCTAAACATTTTGTTTGATGTACTTCTTCAAAGGGAAGCAAAGGAAGTGAAGAGATAGTTACGAAAGGATTGCTGGTAGTTGCTTCCCCACCTTTATAATTTTTATCCCTGTGCTTATGGCTCTCACTGGATATATGAGAGACCCCCTCTGCCTGCTGTCAAATGGGGATTGGAATATGGTTCTCCCAGAGTGCAGAAGAATGCCCTAGACACTGGGCTATAGGATAATTTGGTATTGTCTTTCTTGAAGTTGTTCCACCAAGAATACATAGTCATTGGATCAGGAAGATTACGTAGAATCTCCCAGATGAACGCTGGAACCAGCAAGTTAAAATGAATTCTAGAGTGGGATTCTCTCCACCTTGTACATTGAAGCTGTCCCACTTTGTGTATAATATTTTAACAGTCATTGGGTCAGAGAGTATGACTTTATAATTTGGGCCCTACCAAAGTCACAGCCATGCAAACTGTGTGAAATCTAGCCTTTTGTGTGCCTTTCCCCTATACTATATAGATTCATGGGAGCAACCAGAGTTTCTCAAATTGGAGGTCCTGACCCAAAAGGGAGTTGCAGGGGGATCATGAGGTTATTTTAGAAAGATCATGGTATTGCCATCCTTACTACAGCACTGCCTTCAGAGCTGGGCAACAGGAGAGTGGTGATTGTAATGCTGTCTGTGTGCCCAGATCTGAAGGCATTACCTCACTAGGAGCAGTGTAGAAATAAGGGTGGTAATACAATACTCACGTCCAGGGCCAACCCTAGAATTTATGAGACCCCTTGTGCATCCCTCTGTATATGCCCTCCACGTGACTTGTTTCTGTCCCAGTTTGGAGCCCCCACTCTTGCTCCTCCCTCCACATGGAACATTATCTGGGAGTCTAGCAGGGATGGGTTTGAATGCCTCACGTACCTGCTGTGGAGGCTGCCACTCAGCACCAGGGCCTGGAGCTCCTTGGGAGTCAGAGTACTCCAGCCTCTAGTGAGTGGGAAGCCAGGGATGGAAGAGAGGCTAAAGGGCAGCTGCCTCAGGACATGGCAATTTAAAAGGGCTCAGGTCTCCTGGCTGCTGCCGCTACTAACATGGTAGCAGCCAGAATCCTGGGCCCTTTAAATCAGCACTGAGTGATGAGTGGACAGTGCTGAAGGAGTGGCTGGGGAAGACTAGTACCCAGCCCCACCCCTTCCTGATCCTAGAGCTGCCCCCAATGCACACTTTGCCCAGGGGCTCAATAGATACAGCTGTGGCCCTGGGTTCAGGTAGCCTGTGGTGGCAATCAGGTAACCGCCCCGACCCCTCTCCAGTGCACGTCACCATAATTTGGGGCACCACGGGAACAGTAAAAGTGGGTCAGCTCCCACACATGCATATGGGAGGCTGACCCACTCTAACCTGCTGACCCAGCAGTGCCCCTAATTTTGGGCACCCTACATAGCTATGTATTCCGCATATGCATAGGGACGGCCTTGCCCCTGTCACCCTTACTTCTGTACTGCTGCTTTCAGAGCTTAGTGGTCAGAGAGCAGCAGCTGCTGACTAAGGCCCAGCTTTGCAGGCAGCAGCACAGAAGTAAGGATGATAACACCATGCCATGCCATCCTCACTTCTGAGCAGCCACTGGTGGCAACTCTGTCTTCAGAGCTTGATTCATGGCCAGCAGCCACCACTCTCCAGCTGCTCAGCTGTGAAGGCAGGGCCGCTGCCAGCAGCAGCACAGAAGTGTAGCAGTACCACAATCCCCCCTACAATAACCTTGTGACCCTCACAAAACTCTTTTCTGGGTCAGGACCCCTACAATTACAATTACAATTACAATTACAATTACAACACCATGAAATTTCAGAATTTAAATATCTGAAACGATGAAATTTACCATTTTTACAATCCTATGACTGTGAAATTGACCAAAATGGACCTTGAAATTGGTAGGACCTTAATTATAATGATGTGGTTAGAGCCCTCACCTGGCAGGATGACACCTACATTCCTATTCCTGCTCCACATCAGGGAGAAGGGAAAATAAACCCTGATCCAGGTGTGTGTCTTGGCTTGCAAGCTATAAAAAAGAAAGCTAAAGTCTTTTTGCCACTATTATATAAATGGCACTACAAAGAAACCGTGGGCAGAAAATATTTGGCAAATTTGTGTCAAAGTGCCAAACTACTTCATGTTCACCACAACCGCAAGTTTCAATGAATAAACTATTCATCTGAAACATTTAACCCAGCTCTAACTGTGAGGCACGGTGGGCTTCGTTGGCACCAGCATGTGTAGAGCAGAGCTTTACATCTTTTCTTTTTTCCATGCCATTCATCTAGTTCAGTGGCCAGAAGGGCCTTCTTTCATTAGCAGTTAGAAATGTTTATAACCATCTCAAACTTAAATAAAGCCAACAACTCTATAAATATATTTCTTCTTGTTACAGCTTTATCACAGAATGAAACAAGTCTCCCTAATAAGCGGCTGTGCATGTTTCCTTAAGAGTTTTGTAGTCTAGAACTGATTACCTTAGCATACGCTGGTGTTTCTCAAAGTGTTCCATGGCCTACTTTGGGAAAGCTGCTAATGGACCCTCACCACTTAGTTTATCTAAGGGGTCTGTAGCCACAGAACCTCATGACTCCCATTGGCTCTAGTTTGCCATCTCCAGCCAATAGGAGCTGCAGGAAGTGGCAGCCCGGGCCACACTACTTCTCACAGCTCTCTTTGGCTGGAATAACAAACCAGAGCCAATGGGAGCCACAAGCTTCTGTGGCTACAGACCCCTTAGATAAGCAAAGTGGTGTGTGGCTTTTCGAAAGTGGCCCATGGAACACTTTGAGAAATTCTGGCATATGCCATAGGTGCTGACTCTGTGAGTGACTGGGGGAAAAATAGTGGGTGTTCAGCATCAACCCACCAATCAGCTATTTGGTGGGTCCCACTGATCACATCCTTCCCCTCCTCTCCACCAGGGGAGAGGGAGAAGAGTGGGGACAGGAAGGGGTAGAGCATTGGCAAGGTATGCTCAGGGGAGACAAGGGATACATTGAAGGGGGAATACTGAGGGGGAAGGGATAGGGCTGAGGGCAGGGCCTCAGGGCAGAGTGGAGGTACAGCACCCCCAGGGAAACAGAAAGTCAATGCCTGTGTCAAATGGTATTAACTGCCCCTTTCACTAAAATTAAAATATCTAACTTTCTAGTACTCCTTCTGCTTTAGAGAAGCAATAAGTGGTGCAGCCTTTTGTTCTTCATTCCATTTATTGAACACTTTCTTTTTAATTTTTTTTCACATGCCCACTTATTGACATTCCAACTCTCATGATTAATGGGCTACTGTTGCTACAAAGTACAATAACTAGAATTGTTGTTTGCACTAGAATGTCTGATTTCATCATCACAGACTGTGGCCCTTCTGTGGAGGTTACAGGCATTCCTGGACAAATAAGACATCATACATGATTTACTAGATGATGCATTTTACTAGGAATCTGAAAATGTTACCTGATAATTCCCATGAATAATTCTCATTCGGTTGGTTGGGGTGCAAGCAGTTCATCCTGAGGAGTTTGATATTTGAAATTCAGTCTGTGTTGATCAAACTCACCATTACTTAATTCAATTAATAGAACTTTTACATTCAAGTTTCTAGATATTACAAAATTCTTGCTCCAGAGTGGGTATTCAAGGATTTCCCATATTGAGGACTCAATGTGATGAGGGGGACATCTCTGGATGTATTGTGAATTTCACCCTTTAAAAATGCCTAGAAACAAAATATTTTGGTGTGGATTAAATGTTTTGTTTGACCTGAAATTAACTTTTCATTAAGATTTTTGATTTGCCAGATTTGGGATGAGGAATGGTTTAGAACTGCCAGAAAAAAAACTTGTATTCACTGAGCTCTAATTCCTGCCAGAGACCTTGTTTCCTGGAAGAAACACAGAAATTTGAACTCTGTTGTCCCCATTCACCATGGTGCTGGTGCTGCTTTGTAGTACAACATCACTCAGTTAAAGCATATGTAAACCTGGCTTAACCAGCCAGTTAAAACTGGCTTTACGGCTGTCTTTCCTCTCTAGAGCAAATAGTTTCTTCTCTAAGGGTACATCTACACTAGCCCCCTAGTTCAAACTAGGGAGGCTAATGAGGGCGACCGAAATTGCAAATGAAGCACGTGATTTAAATATCCCGTGCTTCATTAGCATGTTCCCGGGCGGGCGCCATTTTGGAAACTGACTAGCCTGGAATAACTGCCTGCATCTACACGCGGCAGTCAAACGGGAGTTCGAAGTAAACCCCTAACTCGAATTAGCTGTTACTCCTCGTGGAATGAGGTTTAACAGCTAATTCGAGTTAAGGGCTAGTCAGTTTCCAAAATGGCGACCTCCCGGGAACATGCTAATGAAGCGCAGGATATTTAAATCACGCGCTTCATTTGCAATTTCAGTCGCCCTCATTAGCCTCCCTAGTTCGAACTAGGGGGCTAGTGTAGACGTACCCTTAGTCAAACTGAATCTGACCCAATACATGCATACACTTGGTAAAAAGTCAATTTACATTTCTACTTGATTAAATATTTTCAGACTTCTAGTTCTAGACTTCTACTTCTTCGTAGTGCTAGTTACTAGTCAAGTTTCGATTAAATTGTAAAGAAGTGATACCAACACATTAAATTGGTCAGGTTACCTTTTTGACACCTTATTAAACAAGTTACAAGCTGAAGTCAACTGATACAGATTTCGTTGCATCTTTAATGCTAAAATGTGTCATTTTGAATAGTTGCACTTTGAGCTATGATGCACATGTTTTAAGGAACTCATCACCTAGTGAGAGTTACTACTTACACAAGTTGGTGTGTTTATAACACATTGCAAATGTGTTTGTAACAGTTTGTCTAGCCCTCCCTCTCTACCCTTCAAAGCCAATATCACCACGGATGGCTGTCCTGTTATGTCTGTGCATTTTCTGAATGTATGAAATTAAGTGTAGTTGGGGTTGGTGTTGCTTTGAGCAGGGAGTTGGACTAGATGACCTCCTGGGATCTCTTCCAACCCTGATATTCTGTGTTTCCATTATTCTATTAAGTAGATTTTCATATCCCATATTCAAAGTAGACTTGAAACTGTATATCGTGGATTTGAAAATTAAAGAAAGAGCAACATTTTAAGGTGTAATTTCAAGAATGTATTTACCAGCTTTGTGTAATGAAGTTTAATATACAATGGTCTTTTGTTTAGAAAGTAGTTCAAGTATGAAAATACACAACTACATCAGGAGGTGGGAGATATGAGAGGCGGGAAGCTATTAGAGTTCTAATGTCTGTTCTTATCATGGACAAAAATCTGTTCTCTATACTTCCTTATCAGAGAGGTAGGTTTGTTAATTAGCAATTGGTGGTGTTAGAATGTGGTTATGCTGTGCTGCTTTTGCCGGGGAACAACTGGGGTGCATATTGAATTATACTTAATTTAGAAAGAAATTCAAGTGGAGGAGTATGGAGATAGGATTAATGTGAGTGGTCTGTTGATTCTATTATTAATAATGAAGTACTTAGCACACCCATGACATTGTGTAAATAGTAACGAGGAAGAATAAGAACACTTGCTGAGTATAATGCTTTATTTGTTCAAAGTGCAGTACAGAGAATAATTAACCTTTGCAGGCCCCCCTGGAACATAGATAGGCATTTTTATCCCACTTCACAGATGAGATACAGACATGTTAAATAACTTCCTGAGTCTATGTGGTGAGTCTGGTGGCGGAGCCAGTGTCAGAAATCCAACTATATTTGAAGTGATTCCCAGTCCAAATATAGGCCATAATTCTTCAATGCGCTCTCTGTGGGTAGGCACTTGCACAGGGGGTGGGGATTCTTCAGCTGAAGTCAGTCAAACTCATTGCTGATTTGGGGCCTTAGAAGTGGCAGAACGCTTCACTCATGAAGGCCCTGATTCAGTACAGACTTTAAGCACACGTGTAACTTCAAGCAAATGACTAGTTCCATCAGACTGTGCACACACACCACGTCGAACTGGGCCTAAGGATGACAGCTGGTAATCATTGTTAGTGTTTACACAGTAAAAGCTTATCCACAATTCTGCTGCATTCCTTCAGCAACAGAACAATGGTGGCTTATGAATCAGAGCAAAAATGGTGCATATTTCCAGGTTCACCACATCACGTGCAACATAGGTCTTCAGGTTTTTTTTCTGTAAGAAAAAACAGTTAAGAAGGAAACAGATCTTTGCATTGGCCCCTCACACCAAAGTACAAGCAAGTCTCAATTCCGTAAGACTTATGGAAATATCAGAGTGCACTGGACTTTTGAGGTTGTATTAAATTTAGTATTTCAAATATGATTCAAGGCATATCTTTGACCTATGCAATTTTCATGATAAGGATTGCTGTTGGTACAGGTTGCAACTCTGAAATCCAGCATTCTCTGGTCTGCAAACATCTATGGTCCAGAAGGACCACAGATGCTCCTGTGCCAGAGAGTCTGGAAGTCTAATGGCACAAGGGCCAACAATCTAGCAAGGGCTGGGAACAGCAGGGCTGGAGAAGCCCCACAGCCGTGCTGGGGCTGGGGTCGTAAAACCCTGGCAGCCCACTGTAGTGCGGGGCTGGGGAACTTTGGCTGGCTGCAGCAGCACGGAGCCAGGGGCTGGAGAATCTCAGCCTTCTGCGGTAGCAGAGGACTTGAAGCCAGCGAAGCCCGGCAGCACCCGCCAGCATCAAGCCAGGGAAACCTGGTCACTTATGGCAGCTTGTGGCTGGGGGCTAGAGAAGCCTAGCAGCACACAGTAGTGTAGAGCTGGGGAAACCTGACTGTCTGTGAAAGCGTGAGGCCAGTGTTGGGGCCGGAGAACCCCAGCCACCCATGGCAGCCCGAAGTTGAGGGGGGACCGGCAGCATGACAGACAGCCCAGCTGGGGAGGGAGTAGGGGGGCCAGAGTCAGGTGGCCACCTGACTCTGGGCAGGTGGCAGGGGACACTTCCCCTGGTCCTGCAAATTCTCTCGTTTGGGACTGCTCAGGTCCTGACAGTGCTGGACCAGGGAGGTCCAACTTGTATTAAATATTTTTAAAGGTGCTACATGTCTCAGATGCTGTATCATTAAGGGAATGCCAGATTTCAGTGATCACAGCATTGATTATGATTACAATGATTTGAGACATTTATTCTTGTTGGCTATTTAGTTGTGTCCATTTAATAAACGTGGTGAAAAAGCTGATGAGAAAGAATACGCCTTCATTCAGAAAAAATGCTTTACTTCTTAATTTTTTTCTTAAAAGAGACATGATTTCTGCTTAAAGGCAAGGTTCAATTTCCTTTTTAATGAAATAAGACCACAAACAATAGCAACTCTGAGATATTACTCACAATTAATGCATGTCCATTATAACTTTGTGATTGCTCCCTTTGGGTGGCAGTCAGGCAGGAAGCAGGTAAGCGGCTGTTTTTACAAATAATGACAAGGCTGCTTTGTTAATTATCCAGCAGGGGGTGACCAATTCCCATCTCCATATAAACGAGATACTGGGTATCATTTCTGCAACATGTAAGCCTCTGATGTATTGAAGATTTGGAGAGTTATGGTTTTCTGAAACAGAGGGTTTCATACAGCAAGCTAATATACTGCTGCTGTTGCATTAGCAAATGATTTTTATCCCATTAAAAATCCTCTTTTGTTTTGTAACAAGGCAAAGAGATCTGAGTATCGTTAAGGTCACTAAATTGAGAGCTTTACTCTGCATTGTATTTTTCAGCATATACTGCACCTTTTATCACAGCAGAACTAAAGGCATACTCTCAGGAAACATTAGTGTGAAGTATGACTGTTCCATTTCTGAATAAAACTCTAAAACATTTATAGAACGAACAACAATTTCATACAGATGCACCATTTCCATTTATGCACAGTACATGTGATCAGTCATTCCATTCTTTTGTGTCAAGTACTTTTATACCTCTTTCAGAAGAGGCTGCTTAGAGTGGGTAAAATGATTAAAGGTTGCCATGGTTTTTTTCCCCCTCAAATCAAGGACACTACATTTAAAACTACCAATCAGAAGGTTGGAAGGAAGTCTCCTCCTTTGATTTGTCAACACGGGAGGCATGTTTTGAATTGAAAAAGGATATGTCATTTTGCAAAGAGAGATTAGCATTAAGTCCACAGTGTAAACAGCTTGGATGGAAAAAAGGAAGCTGATTAGCAATTCAAGCATTATCTTTTCTGAAAAGAAACTGATGGCCAAAGAGTCCTGGCATTCCTCACCTTTTGTTGACCATCTGTATCTATGAGCTTCCCAACAGCGATCCAACGCACTTGAGGACAGAAGAGCAGAAGGGCATAGCCTCCTCTACAAGAGAGAGAAACCAAAAGCCACGCTAAATACCATCAATTAAAATTCATTAGTCCTGCAGGAGATGCCCATTAGAGTGTTGAGCATGCACAGATGCCGCTATTACAAGCATAACACCCATAATTAGGCACCAAAAGTAGGAGGACTTCACAGCCTATTTAGCAAAGATATGGTCTCTCTGTTCTTACATAAACTTCGCCATAACTTTAATTGCAGTAGATTTTACCTACACTCGTCAAAAGAAATATTGTCTTTTCTTTTATATCTGCTAGAACTGTTACTTTCTAATTAGGTTTAAGACACATAACAAAATAGATGAGATTACTGTATGGAAAAAATGCTGTGCTATTAGAAGTGCATTAGTTATGATAGATGTCTATACTTAGTCAAGAAAAATTAAAGCCCAATTTATTCTTTTACATTTTCATGTTGGCTGTCACTACAGACTGATGACTCGTCTTTTGAGAGCAGCTGTAATGCTTTAAAATAAATAAAAAGACAGCTATCTGCATGTGAGTTGCTGGTAAAGGCTTTTTAGTTACATTTAGGCCTGCCTTCTAAAAGTCTCACAGGTGTAGTAAATCGCTTCTCTCTCTCTCTCTCTCTCTTCACACTGGAGAGGAGCAAAAATGGCATTTGCCTAACAAACAGCAGTACTTTCAAATAAATATTTCATCTATTTTTGTTCTCTTCTTTGTATTTGCTACATAGTTAATTGGACCATGGGTTATTCTTTTAATTATGTTTATTCCATATCCCCACAACACAGGCCGGGCATTTAAGGCAAAAAGGGTGCTGGGGATAGTTGAGAAAAGCTGAGGTGAGCCATCATGACTCTCCCCCTCCCATTTTGAGCATGGTGCTGAACATTATAGTCACTGACATTTCACTTCACTATCTTATTCTTGCATCTTTTGAAATTGTATGGATTTTGTTTTAAATATCAGAGTTAAAATATAAGGAACAATGACTTTAGAGGGCAGATGAAGTCATCATCAACATGTTCTGCTCTGTCCAGATGGAAAAGATTAACAAATTAGATGCAAAAATTTATTTCCATTGTTCTAAATCTTACATGCTTAGGAATGGGACAATGAAAAATACAAGCGATACAGAGGTTGGCCAGAAAAATTACTGCTAAATTAGGAAAATTGAAAAAGGACAGCTCTTTTCATCCAAATGATTGAATCCATTGAGGACCAGGCTGTTCTGTAGGTTTGGTGTATGAAACAGTCTCAGTGAGACACCATTCATCATTACGCAGTTTCATTAGTAGGGATATCAATGTATAGCCAACTACACAATTAACCAATAAGCCTGTCTTATCGGTTAATACTGTCGACTACACGCATCCCCCCCCCCAGCCTTTGCTGCCTCTTTATGGGAGAGGCAGGAGCTGGCGCCCATAAGCACTGGATCTGCCTGAATTCCTACCCCTGTGCTGCTGCCTCTGATCTGATAGAGAGGCAGCAGCACGAAGGGCTGGGGGGCAGGTAGGAGCTGATATGCATGGGGAGATGGCTTTTCTGTGGAGCAGCCTCTGCCCATGTGGAGCTCGAACCCCCTGTGGACAGGGGAGATGCCACCCTGTGCTGCCACCTCTGTACCAGAGGCAGCATGTGGGGTGGCAGGCAGGAGCTGGTCTATGTGCGAAGCTGGTTTTTATCCCAGCTCCCCTTGCAGACCAGCTCCCACCTGCCACCTGAGCTGCTGCCTCTGATAGGCAGCAGTGGGGGGAGGCAGGGGGCTCTCGGGGTGGGACTGGGAGCACACTGGCTGTCAGCCCGTCTCTGGGGACTATTGAATACTCATGTTACCACTAAATTTTAATGCGGCTACATGACTATTCAATTACACGTTATCTAACATACCTAATCATTAACACAACTCATTTTTATTTCAAATAGTAGTTCATCTTGAACTCAGAGAAATACAGTCACATAATCTGGAAAAAATCTAGATGTGAATTTAAAGAAAATTAACTATTCTGGTTTAATTTTTTGTGTGGATGAGTATTTTGGAATAGCAGTACAAAACTGGGATTCTCTGGTCTGGCAGGGCCACTGATGTTGCTGGACCAAAGAACCTGGGAGGCCAGGAGTGGGAGCCAGCCAGGAGAATTCAGGGCTGGGGAGCCCTGTCCGGTCCAGCAATATCTGGGTCAGGCAGAGGATGCAGAGCCCCAGACAGGGTAGGGAACCCCCGGCATCAGTGGGGCTGGGGAGCCCCACCCCAGCTGGGAAACCCCCAACATCAGCAGGGCCAGGCAGTGAATTGGGAGTCCCTGCCCCTGTCAGGGAACCCCCAGTGGCAGCAGGGCTAAGCAGCGGACAGGCGATCCCGAGCCGGGGAACCCCCCAGCAGGAGCAGGACTGTCTCCAGCAGTGGGGCCAATGGGGACTGGGCGACACTGGACCAGGAACCCTGGGGAAGTCCCACTGGCAGTACAGCCAGGTAGCCAGAGAGTCCTGGTTGGGAAACCTGGGGAATCCGCTGTGGCAGCAGGTCTGGGGTGACTGGACAGCCCCAGCAAGGGAACCTCTGGTGGGAGCGGGGCCAGACAGGGGACCCTTGACCAGGGAGCCCCTGGGAACACTTAGTGGCAGCAGGGCAGCTGGCGGTGGCCAAGCGCCCCATCAGGGGAACCCCCAGAGACATCAGGGCCATCAGTGGCTAGACGGTCCTGTCCAGAACCTGGGGAATTCTGATGGCAGCATAGTCATCAGGGTGGGCCATGGGAACTCCAGGGAGAGAAGCTTGGTAGTAGGGTGCCAATAGGGGAGCACTGACCTCCCCTGGTCCATTATACTCCCTGGTTGGGGACCCCTCAGGTCCCCAAGGTGTCAGACCAGGGAGGTTCAACCTATACCTTATTCTGAGTTATCCTAAACTAAGCCTATATCTACACTACACACCTTCCAATGGTGTGTCTGTGCTGCTACAATGATATCACTGTAAAGTACACTGTGCCCGTGTATGTAATAATGAGGCAATTATGCCATTGTAAAGTACAGCTGCTTCTTGTCTCTGCGAGAGAACTTTCCTGACAACAAAATAATCACACAACTTCGAATGAGGGACAGTAGCTTTATAGCCAGGAGAGTGGCCCTTGTCAACAAAGCGCTGTCCACACTGGCACTTCTTGTCACCACACCTCTGAGCAACAAAAGTTTTAGTGATGAAAGGGCCAGTGTAGACAGCCTAATTCAGAATAAGGCACTTCCAGAATAAAAACACCAATAGGTGGAATTAATCAGGAATAGATGATGAAGAATAAATGGCTGTGTAGACAATTGTGATAGGGTTTGTCTCCCATCACTTAGCAGACTGAAGGTAAAAAGCCAATTATTGCACCAGTGATTGAATAAATGATTGATTGATTCTTAGGTAAAAAGGGATAGAGAGAGGTAAGTATCACTAGGCGCTGGACTCTTTTATGTAAAGCTGAAGGAACTTGGAAGGATGGAGGTTGTCGAGAAGGATGGACTTTTCTAGGGAAAGAACTGAAGGGAGGCTGCGTTAAGTGCAGATTGTGGGGAAAAAGCATAAGGGGGCTTAAAGGTAGGAAGTGGCTCAGGGAAACAGTATAATGTCTGAAGACGCAGACCTAGCTACTTAATACAAGGATCCTGAGCCCTGGATAAAGTAGGTAAAGAAGGCAGATTTGACACTTGACAATGTAAATGTCGTATGTAATGGAGAGAAAAAAATACTGAAGTTGATTCAAACCTGCTTGTGAAAGGGGCTATGCCCTTGTTCTATCAGTGCTTGCTATATCTCACAAGACCTCTTTTAGGAGAGGGCAGCTTTTCTTTGCAATTGGGGCCCAATGGATATCTACAGAGCAAAAGGCATTTGGGGGCTGTATCACAATAGCCCCTGGGGCCATTCTACTTTTGGAGCTTTCTGACCCATCATTTGTAGGTGTCTTGCAATATCATGTTGGGTGGCTTTTTCATCACTGAGGGCTGTACAGCCTAGGCTCTGTTTTTAGAAGTCAACATAATGTGCGTTGAAGCAAGCTGCCTATCATTGAGAAAAAAAACGTAACTTTCATGGTGCAGATTCATAAGTGCAGAAACCTACATGGGGGTTAGGAAATTGCCTGTGAAATACAAGTAAAATTATTTCATCTAGTGTGGCTACCAGTGTGGACACTGCCAAAGCACAGCTTAAGGTAAGCTGACTCCAGCTATGCGTTTTACATAGATGGAGCTGCGTACCTTAAGCCGACTAGTGTAGACCAGGCCTTATAGACTAACAAATGTTATATCTTGAACTTTCATGGGTAAAGACCACTCATCTGATGAAGTGGAAAGCTCATGATATACTTGTTAGTCTCTTAGGCTATGTCTAGACTGCAGAGCTTTTCTGGGATACCTCTGGTATTCCGGAAAAGCTCTGCTGCGTCCAAGGAATGCATCTGCTTTTTCGGAACAGTTTCTGAAAAAGCAGACATGTTCTTTCAGCATCTGTGGATTCCACTCGGTGAGAGGAATAAGGGATGTTCCAAAAGAGAACTTTTTTCCAAAATTTGGCCCCGGGTAGATGGGTCCACATTTCAGAAAAGCCTCTTTCAGAAAAAAAGCGGAAAAAGATACGCAAATTGCGATTCGCAAATAGCGTATGGTGCCACAGGACTGCTTGTTACTCTTAACAAGGAATGTGAAAGGGGAATCAGCATAATCTAATGTTCATGGAGTTGTAATTTAAACATGCATTTGATTTAGTGGCAATTACTATACTTGCTACCCAGAGATATTTACTATTTGACCAACTAATTTAACTTTTGGGGTCAAGACTTTCACAATGCGTAAACCTCCTCTGGATAAATTATGATTGGTATGTAGACAAAATCTGCCTGAGAGGTCTTTTCTGCTGGTACCTTTTTTATGCAGTTAGCTAAAGTGGAAAAAATAATTTAAAAAAAGCCTAGCTGAGCCTCCTATAAAAGTTAAGAAACAGTGTTGTACAAAATTACACTTTGATTGAAGTGCAAAAGTTCAACTAAAAAACAGCTAAATATATAGTAAAGAAAATAGCCCACATTACTTAGTAATGAAAAATGTCAATTTATCATACACTATATTCTTCTTGTTGACTTCCATTTTTTATAAAAGTAAAAAGAAAATTATAGGTATATTTTATAGAATCATAGAGAACTACTGAAGGCTCATTGTAAGCTATAGACATGCATGGAGAATGGAAAGGAAGAGATACTGGATTTATATAACTGGAGACACCAATATCAGAAATCAATTAAACTAATTGCAACTAACCATAAATAGCTTGTTGTAACCATAAATATTATAATGTAAGCCAAATTAAACAAAGAAATAATAGTGAGAAGCTTACACAATGAAATTGTCACTCCAGCCACAGGTCTAATCATTTTCCTCACATAAATTGTAATATGAAAAAAATATAATGCTTGAGTATAAAGAAAATCTAGTATGTTATATGTGCACTGAATGAAAATAACATAGATTATAAATAAACTGTAAATTTATGAGGGTTTTTTTATTCTGCCATTGAAAATCTGTCAAACACAAATGTCTGCTACCACTATTGACATGAATAAACATAGCCATTAAAAAGAAACTTTAAAAAGGGGCTATTATTGAAGCCGTAAGACAATTACAAATCTTTTTTTTTTTTTAAGTTTCAAGTCATAGTTATGCAGATTCTTTTCTATTGTAAACTAATTTTGTAATCGGTTATATTTTTCTTTGGCAGTTCGCTTGAGGATATCTTTGTCCATCTTTCTCTATAATGCACCTCTTTTTAAAGGAGTGTGTACTTTTCATGAGCCATGCATACCAGATGTAGGGATTTCCATTCAAACACCAACATTTACCAGTTTATTGTGTAGTCTATCTAAGAGATCACACAATTGCTCCCTATTTGGATTGGGATATACTCCAAGTGGGATAGCTTGGGATATGTTCACTTTTGAATTGTGATAACTGTGATATACAAATAAAAATATTTTCTTAGAGTAGATTTGCTTCCAAAAATAAGCATATATTGTGAAAATGAATACAACTAGTTGAGTTTGTTGGGTCTGAGCCAACATGCAATAAAGTAGTTAGATTCTTGTTAGTTTCACTATGTTGACTGAGTGTTATTCAAGGGAATTATTAGGAACCCTTTATGCATAGACATTTCAAATAAAGTGCCCTCAGACTGTCTGAAGGAACCAATGGACCTGCTGACTCACCCAGCTCCTTGTTAATGACAGTCTCCAGTCAACAACATCATAGCCTCCAAACTATTTAGATCTGTTAAAAGAAATTTCAAAGGCAAAGAGGTCACATAAGCACATAACTGTCATTGAATGTCAATGAGGTCTGGGTGCGTAACCACTCTGGGTCTCTGAAAATACCTCTATGATGACCGTGTTTAATATTTTTAATTACCATCAGGTAAGCATATTAAAGCTGTTTGCTTACCCTGTATTATGTCTATTGCTTATACTTTCTTGTTATAGGTCAACATTGTATATAATGGTTGTTCAGCAGGATGGAAGGAGTCCCAATATACACACTTCACAATGTAATCCCATACATATCACATACATTTCTATTCCATATAAACCATCTTGATGTCTAAGGGCATTCTCACCCAAGCATGCTTCCAAAGTTTATCTCATAACAAAAAAAGCAAACAAGCCAACAAATCATAAAACAATCAAAAGAGTTTAGAATTTCTTTCTTTTAGCACAATGTGTGAGTTACTTTGGATTTCTACATAACCATCTTCCTCTGAAGCTATGTTTCATTATTGCAATGTCATTGTTAAAATAATTTTGTTTACTGAGTTCTTTAATACATTCAAGATGCCCTTGTCTAATGCAAAATATTATGTTCCTTAATAGGTTTTTGTTATGGCTGCTGTTAGGGGAAAAAAACCTTGATGGAATTAGACAACAAACTGGGTAGATAATGTACCATGTAGGTGACTTAGCATATACAACATGTGATTTAAATTTTAAATTTATGGCCTCCTATAAAAGAGAAACATATTAAAATAATTTCTTCCTCTGCTCATTTATTTATCCTTTGCCCACTCAAATGGAAGAGAAATCAGTAGGTAAATATGCCCCTTTATGATCTAGAGCTGTGTAAACAATCAGTCCTCTCATTTCCAAGGGTTGTTGCCACAGATTTTCTATGTTCCTTTTTCATCTATTCTTGTTTCAGCAATTCTTTGCAAAGTTCACTGAGGTTCATTAGCTTATCTGAAGAAAATGCGACTGGTACTTTTGAGACAGCTTCTTTCTGTGACTTTTCTAATTAAATCCCTTCCGTCAGACAAAGGCTGCCCTTTTTACTTGACAAACATTTGTTCTAATTTGGCCTTGGTTGGTTTCTCAGTACTTTTATTCACTCTCCCCCCACCCAGTGCACTAGCATCTGTTAGTCACAGGATCACACTGGCTGACATTTACTCTGAATGTGATTGCTTATTAAAATATTTCAGTGTTAGACAAGCTTATCTGTTGAAAAATACAATAAAGCAATTCCAGTATATTGGATGAGTACTCTTTAAAAAAAAAATTCTAGCACTTCAGTGCACAACTCTTAATGTACGTATTTAAAGACATACAATTATATTAACCATTGTTGTTGTTTTTTAAAGCCAATAATCACAGATTAAGTGAGAAGTCTGAATACATAACAAGGAAGTTCACTGTATATATGAGAGGCTGCATTCTTAAATGGAGGGCATATCTCCCATATTACCAGTGTTCTCAAAAAATATCAGTTTCAAGAGCTCTAACTTCTGTGAATTATCATATTGGACTGGGGTGGGGGAGAAAGTTCAAAAAAAGTTTTATCAAAACTCTTTTTCACAAACATCAGAAAATCCTGGTAAAAGCTTTCAGAGGTCAGACAGATTGCTGAATAATTCTTCGGATACACACTTTTCTCCTTACATAAAATAATGATATGTAAGTTTAAGTGCTCACTAAGGAACTGGCAGTCTGGGCTTTCAATTTTCACATTGGACTATAGGAAGATATGCTCAGTCAGTGACAAGAATTGCTGTATACAGTTTATTCTGCTATTCTTTAACATTCTCCACTGTCATTAGCTTGCCAGCCATGTAGTCTGTAAGTAATAGGTTGCAATAGCAGCTGAAATTGACAAGTGCTTAGCCCAGAGCATGGATTGAATGTAATTCATAGGGTTCCTGAGTTAATTTCCAATACCTATTTCATCAAGGCAGACTGATAGATGGCTGCCAGCATCTTCTGGCTTTATCTGTAAATCCCAATGTCTTTTACTGCCATCATTCTGTGATTTTTGTTTGTTTGTGTTTTTTTCTTTTAATTCCTTGCCTTTCTTTTACTCCTCCCCATTTCCTTATTCTATAGGCACATCATTCATTTAGATTAGAGGCCCTTGCAGCTAAATGCAAGACCTTCAGATGTTATTGAAGTGCATTTTTCCATGTGGCCCTGTTTAAAGTGATGTTTCTTTAGGGACTACAGGTTGAAATATGAAGTTATCTGTGAGAGTAAATCTGAGCTGTTGGACAGATGGTGAAGTGTCAGTGCATCCACAGAAATGCATTTCATTTTTATATAGGGAATGCATTCAGTCAATTCTGGCTTGAGAAAACAGTTGCTCTTATTGCATCACTAGCGATTTTTGGGGGAGGCGGTTGCAGGTCAATAGCTAAGTCAATAAAACCATAATAGATTTTTAATAAATTCATCAATAATCTGAATATATAGAAAAGAGGCACAATACAGGATAAGGAAATAGGCAATAAAATGCCATACACTTTTCAGAAAAGAAAGAAAAGAAAGGTTGCCATAGTGAAGTCATACAAATTTCATCTTTAGGTAAAACACAAACACCATTTGCTATAGATTATGAAGCTTCATTTCTCACCCATAATCTACTTTAGCAATAAGAATTTGAATGAAGTTGGGTAATTAAACTGTGCAAAGTAACACCCACTCCTAATATAGTGACACAAAGCTTTGGAGCATGCTATAAACTGTAGAAGTATTTTGTTTATTAATTAGTCCATTTAACTTTCTGTATTAAAAACCCCCATGGATTTAGGGTTTTTTATTTTTTCTGTATAGCTGTGATGAATTAGGTATGGCTGCAAATTTACTTAGTCAAAGCAGCTTCACTTCTGGTGTGTAACCAGACAAAGTTTTATGTGGTTTAAATCAGAAGAATTTATAATCTTTCCTGCAAATTTAGCTTTCCTTTATTATAATCCTGATCTAGCCTTTTAATTAAGCCTTAGAGAATTTTGCCTTTGCTGATTCCTTTATGTACATGCCACATGAGAGGAATACACATGTTTAAATGTTTTTTTTTTAAAAAGAAGTTATTTAAAAAAAATCTTATATGCTTTCTATCAGACCTGTCATGTATTGAGCCACATCTCAATTGCTGTAAACCAGCATTATCACTAGAGCAACATCTATTTATACCAGCTGCTGATCTGGCCTGTTGTTCATTTTTACGTGAAAATGATTGAGAGGCCATGTTTATATACTAAACCTACCCAATAGTACCAAAGTACCTTTGGAGCACTGGATCACAGGTCTCAATCACCTGCTGAAGGTCACTACAAGTGTAAAGGAATCTATGGGTATTGGAATCCTTTGATAATCATGTCAATAAATACTGGATTTGCAAGGAAAACCGTAACCAGAAGTAGCATTTTGGAGGGCATTTGGAATCAGTTCACTAGCTTCTATGGACTCCCACCACCATTGGTAATCCTCACCAGAAGCAATAGGACATCAGATAATAGTATTGTAATAAACTTAAAAAACAACAAATGGTCTGGTAGCACTTTATAGACTAAGAAAACATGTAGATGGTATCATGAGCTTTCGTGGGCACAGCTCACTTCTTCAGTAATAGTTAGGCCCTGTTCTCCTAACAGAAAACTCAGATGTTTCTTAAAGTAAAAGAGTTATTTGTTTAAGACATTTTGTAACATCCAGAAATATTCTGAAGTTTTAGCACAATCCATATAAATTAAATCTGTTAATTTTGTATAGCTTTTTGTTAAGAAAAGAGCAGCAAAAAGCGTCATTGCTAAACTAAAATGCGAATAATTACTAGCACTTCAACCATATTTATTTTACAAGAAGAGGGTATTTACAAAAGGGTATTTCTTCTAATTTGTTTTGGAGTCTATGACTTGCATAGGAAGACACGATACTTTATAGGAATAGAGTACATGTATTCTATTTGGAAATTTTATTTTGACTTGTAGAAACTTTTATTACCTTTCATAATAGCTGACCGAAGTTCAAGGAATCTGGCCTGTTTCCATCAAATAATCAGCTACGAGGAACACAGCTATTTGGTTGCTTATCTGGGCTGACCCTTTCCATGTATTATGTAGAAGATGCAGCTTGTTCATTTAAAATAAAAATAAATTACTAGTAATTCAAATGCATCTGGAAAGGAAAAGAGATGCATTCTGATAAGTGTTCATGATTGGAATACCCAAACTATCTGGCTACCAGAATTGTTCTTGGGTACTTCCCTCTTACTGGCTTTCATAGTTTAGAAAAACTGAAATGTTTGCTTTTCAAGCCTAAATAGCCATACACAAGTATTTCATAAAGGGCACTGAATCAATGGAGCCAAAACAATTTAAGCTGCAGATGCTCCAATAAATTTGCCCCTGGCTATTCTGTGACTTGCCCCAGATATACAATTTCCATTCATAATGCTACTGAGTGATATATGGTAAAATTTAAACACAGTCTAATGTAGAATATTTTTCTGTTAATTTTTTTCAGTTAATGCTATTAGACCAGCATAGGCAGTCATGACTATCTCAAGCACTGAGCAGTAATAAAGTTTGGTGTGCCATACAAGTCAGCGGGTATCAATTCTGGCTTGCAACTTGACAAGCAAACCTAAAAACAGCAGGTGGTGGGTAGCTATTTCATGCCTTGGGAGGCAGAAAAAATGATGGAACTTAATATTTGAAGGATGGCTGTTCATATTGTTTCATTTCACTAGTTGTAACCTGACATCAAATGGTGGAAAAAGCAGTAGTTCCAAAAAACCTCAGTTTTATAAAATGTTTTATATAAGCTATTTACAAGGTCACCTTAAGTTTCACTACAAATCTACAGAGATTCTCTACTTTTTCAAGATGCCATTGCAACTCCATGTGGCTTCTAAATTATTTCAGCAAAACAATTTTTGCTAGGAGTGTTTATTCCAGAGTTCGGTTTTTTTAAAGGATATCCTGATAAAATTCAAGACATCATTTTATTACCTTATGTTATAGTTAATTGATAATCAATTTTTGTCAAGATAAGCAATTTGATCTAACTTAATAGCGTAATAAGATCAGTTGGAAGAGATAAAACTAATTTTATTTAACATGACCCTAAGTGTAGATACTGCTCTTCTTAGCATAGGCTCTACCTTGTATTGGTGCTGTTAAATGGTTTCTTGGGACATTCTATCTTCTGAGTGAAAGAAAACAATGGACATACATAGATTTTATATGAATGTTCAATAAGTCACATTATACCAGTATAATTGCATTCACATTAGGAGGAGGAAAGTTGTCTTTGCTTTAACCATATTAGTGAAAAATCACACCCCAACTAGAACAGTTATATTGTTATAAAAATGCAAGTAAACCAGGACTAAGGATTTGCAGACAAGCTTGATTTTAACCATTGCCATAGCTGTGATGGCAAAGACTCATAGGGTATGTCTAGACTACATGGCTCCATAGATGGAGCCATATGGATGAGTTTACTAGACATAGGGAAAATGAAGCGGCAATTTAAATAATCGCCGCTTCATTTACATCAAAATGGCCACCGCGCTGTGCCGATCAGCTGTTTGGAGGCACAGCGCAGTAGTCTGGACGCACCGCGGTCGACAAGGGAAGCTTTTGTAGACCGCCCCGGTATGCCTTGTGAAATGAGGTTTACCGGAGCGGTTGACAAAGGCTTCCCTTGTCGACCGCAGCGCGTCCAGACTACCGCACTGTGCCTCCAAACAGCTGATCGGCACAGCACGGTGGCCATTTTGATGTAAATGAAGCAGCAATTATTTAAATCACCGCTTCATTTTCCTATGTTTAGTAAACTCATCTACATGGCTCCGTCGACGGACGGAGCCATGTAGTCTAGACATACCCATCATGTGGATGCAGCTATTCCAGAAAAACTGTGCTTTTGCTGGTATAGCTTGTTTTGCTTTTGGGCTACGTCTACACTGCCCAGTCTTGTGCAAGAACATATGTAAATGAGGCATGGCGATGAATATCGCCGCACCTCATTTGCATACTTAATGAGCCACCATTTTTGCGCAAGGGGTTTTTGTGCAAAAAGGAGAAGTCTACACTGCTCCTTCTTGCGCAAAAAACCCGTCTTGTGCAAGAGCTGTTCTGACTGAAAATAAGCAGCACGCCTCATTTGCATATGTTCTTGTGCAAGACTGGGCAATTTAGATGTAGCCCTAGTGCTCATTGATCAAGCAGATGCAGGACAAGGTGAAATGCATCAGGTGAGGGATTACCACCAGAGGTAGGGAAGCATTATTGCCATCCAACAAAGCACTGGTGAGACCTCCTCTGGAATACTGAATGCAGTTCTGCTCTCCCATTTTCAAGAAAAGTGAATTCAAATTAGAACAGGTGCAGAGAAAACCTACTAGCATGGACAGTGGAATGGAAAAACTACCATCCAAGAAGAGTCTTAAGGAGTTTGACTGGCTTTCCCTAACGTAACAAAGACTGCAGGGAGATATAATTGCTCTCTATAGAGACACCAGATGCATAAATATGAAGGAGGGACAGATGTGATTTATGTTAAGTACTAGTGTTGACCGGAGAACAAATTGGTATTAGCTGGCCATCAGTGTGTTTAGGTTTGAAATCCGATAAAGATTTCTAATAATCAGAAGCTTGAAGTTCTGGAATAACTTACAAGGGGACCACCAAGGGCAAAAATCTAACTTATTTCCAGGTTGAGCTTGAAAAGTTTATGGAGGGAATGACTGCCCACAATGGCATATGGCTCATATGTGACTGCTAACAGCAAAAATCCCTAGTGGCCAGAGATGGGGCACTAGATGGGAAAGTTACTACGGAAAATGGTTACTATGGAAAATGGTTTCTCAAGCGTCCGGCTGGTGGGTCTTCTGACACATTCAAGGGTCAACTGATTGCCATATTTGAAGTTGGGAAGGAAATTTCCCTCACACCATATTGGCAGATATCCTCGGTGCAGAGAAATGTTTGTATAAGATGATAATTTAGAGATGTTCCTTCATAAGGAACATCTCCAAATTCCTGTCTTCTGCCCTGGAGGTGGGGGTTGGGAACACCATGTGGCTGTGTGCAACTGTTCACCAGAGACATTCTCCAGTCTGTTCTATTCCTTTATCATTCACTAGTTTGCTATTTAATGAACCCCAAGTGTGATACAGGATGTCAGAAGTGCTGAATAAAAAGGAAACTGCAGTCATTTTGAAGTTAACTTCTCTGTTTGCAACTGAAAGTGGAGACAAAGGAAGGCACCACAGAAGAACAGGACCACTAGGCCCAGAGTATTGATGAATACAATAGTAGTTTGACTAGCTTAAGAAAGGGGAGGGGACAGCCAAAAATTGAGATGTTGCAATCTCCGTCCAGTCTGCAATTATCAGGCAATGTTGCAGAGAACTGGAAAAAAAATCAGACAGAGATCTGAATTGTATTTAGCAGTCATTGGGATAAAGGAGAAAAATGAAAAGCAATATCAACAAGCTTTCTGCATGTTCTTAGGGAGAAAGCATTGGATTTGTATAACAACTTCAAGTTTGAAGCATCTGAAAGCATAACCTTAAGGAAAATTCTGAGTAAATCACTCAAAATGGAATGAAATTTTTGAGAGACAATTTTTTAGGTGCACACAAAAAAATTAATGACAGCATAGAGGAATACGTCATAGAATTTAGGAAACAAAGTAAAACTTCTTCTTTGGTGAGTTGTCAAAGGCTAGGTCTACACTGCAATGTTAAATTGGAAAAAGAAACACAATTTGCGTTATGCAAATTGCATATCTTTTTTTGATTTACTTTAGAAAAGGCTCTTTCAAAATTTGGCGTGTCTACACGGCACCGAATGTTGAAAGAAAGTGTTCCTTTGATGCATCCCTTATTCCTCGTAGAATGAGGTTTGTAGGGATGGTGAAAAAGCACGTCCGCTTTTTCGAAATTTTTTCAAAAAAGTGGACACGTTCCTTGGACGCGGCGTTGCTTTTCCGGGATACCAGAGGTATCCTGGAAAAGTAGTGCAGTCTAGACGTAGCCAGAGTCTGGTCAGAAATAAACTCATTTGCAACATTAGAGACAATGTGCTAAGATAGAGACTGCATGGAGGAGACTTAGCTTTAGAAAAAGCCCTCCAAATATGCAGGGCAGCAGAAACTGTGAAAGCACAATCCAGAGATCTGAATCCACCAGAAGGGGTTCTCTATGTGATAAGTAGAAAATAATATAGTCAGAATAAGTCAAATTAAAGAACCATTTGCTATGAAAAGCACTGCTAGGGGAAGATTGGGGAAGATAGTCATATGCAAGAGGCGGATCACAGTGTGGTCCCCAAAACTGTGTTACCTTTGGGAAACTGTCACAAATGTGAGGAATATAATCATTTTGTAAAATGCAGTGGATCCCAAATGCAGAAAAGTCAAGTATGTCCAGTTCCACGAAGGCCTGATGAGAAGGTAGGCACTGACTTATTTACCGGGCAATAAAACGATTATTTAATAGTCACAGATTAGTATTCTCTGTATTCAGAAATTGTCATACTGCACAGTACTAATATTAAGTTGGGGATTGTTAGCAGGAAGAGAATCTTTTCCACACATGGAATTCCAGGTGAAGTCTTTAGGCATAATCGTCTGCAATTTTCCAGTGCATATTTCAGGCAATTTGTCATAGATTGGGATTTTCATCACAAAACATTAAGTCCAAATTATCCCCAACCAAATGGACTTGTGGAAAGGTTTATACAGTTAATAAAGAACCTTATGAAGAAGACTTCTGACAGTGGAGGTGATTTCCATAAAGCAATCTTGGTTTACTGAAGCACACCTCTGAAGGATGGCTTTTTTCTAGCTCAGCTGTTAATGGGAAGAAGGATCAGATCTAATTTTACAACTACTGATGACTTGCTGAAATTTCATGACTACAAAGCCATACAGAAGAGGAAAGAAAATCAGAAGTGGAAACAGAAATATTATTCTGGGCCTGTGATCTCCCATCTCTTAACCCAAGGGACAGAGTGTGCCTAAGGAATCACACCTCTTATACCTGGTACCAAAGGGGTACCATTAAAGAGCAACTGCATCCAAAGTCTTATGTAGTCCAGACAGATTAGGGGGGCACATGTTGATGTAATCAAAGGGATTTACAAGTAATCGCAGAAATACCGATTCTAGTTCCAACACATTGGCAGTAGATGTGGGCTCTGCCAATCTGTGAGCTCTGCATTTCCCATCTGACTAGTCCTTTATTAATGCACAAAGGAGAAATTGTCAAGAATAAGAGAACAACTCTGACTGTAACGAAAGACTGATACTGAGAAGATCAGAGTGGAGATTAAATGCCCTGAAAGACTCAGAGACACCCTAACCTGCTTAGAGAAGGAATATTAGAGGAAAGTTAGTATTAGAGACTCACTCAAGAGTGATACGATGGTAACCTCTTCTCTTTAGGTAGGATACACATTGGCTGTGTCTACATTGGCACCCTTTTCCGGAAAAGGGATGCTAATGAGACAAGTCGGAATTGCAAATACCGCGGGGATTTAAATTTTCCTCGCGGCATTTGCATGAACATGGCTGCTGCTCTCGGGGCTTTGACGGAAAGCGCCAGTAAACAGCGGCTCTTGCGAAATAAAGCCTTTTCTCGACAATCCCTTATTCCTCTTAAAATCAGGAATAAGGGATCTTCCGAAAAGGCTTTATTTTCCGCAAGAGCCGCGTTTGACTGGCGCTTTTTCCGCCAAAGCCCCGAGCCGAAAAAGCAGCAGTTATCATGCAAATGCCGCTGGGAAAATTTAAATCCCCGCGGCATTTGCAATTCCGACTTGTCTCATTAGCATCCCTTTTCCGGAAAAGGGTGCCAATGTAGACACAGCCATTGGGTTTATGGAAATGTACTACAGGTTGAACCTCTCTCGTCCGGGACTCACTGGTCCAGCAACATCTGTGGTCCGACAGAACCACAGATGTTGTTAGACCAAAGAGCTCTGGCTGCAGAGGTTGGAAGTGGTTGGGATAGAGGGTCAGTAACCAGGGGGATGAAGAGCCCCAGGAGTAGCTGTCACTGGGGAACCCCTGGAGCTGCAGGTGTTGCTGTGTGCATGGAGGCCGGGGCAGGGAGCAGAGCCCTGGGAGTCAGCTGGGGGCAGCAGATCCAAGCAGGTGAGCTGGAGGAGGTCAGGCCTCTGGGTTCTCCCAGTGCAGCAGCCAGGAGGAGAGCCCTGGGAGAGCCTGGACTCCTGACCTCCCCTGGTCTGGCAGATTCTTTTTTCGGGACCACTCCGGTCCCAAGAGTACCGGATCAGGGAGGGTCAACATGTACATGGGTTGAGAACTTAATGCATGTGTTAATAGGCAGTTTTAGCAGCTATTTATAAATATATGAGTTATTTTTTCATTAAGAGGAAAGATTTTGAGATATGGTTATAGAAGATTACAATTGAGAGACATTATTATGAACGTAGGAATTTGGAGATGTGCCCTAGAGGCGTGGCTTGGGAACACCATTGGGGCAGTGCACAGCAGTTCACTACAGATGCTCTCCAGTTTGTATGATTAAAGTTGTATTATTTTCTCATTTACTGTTTAGTTACTGAACCCCAAGATTGTTACACATTTTTGACCCTCATTTGCAGCATAGGGTCTGGGTCACTTGCTTGCTTCACTTAAAGTAAATAGAGAAGTCTCTATAATTCCGAGACTTTAAATTATGATTGGAGGGCTTCAGTAACTCAGCCAGAGGTTAGGGGTCTATTACACTGCTCTGCAGCCAAAATGCTTCTGAAATAAATGTAGTCAAACTTTACTAATTCTGGGTCACTGAGAACGAAAATGATGCTTAAAATTGTTGATTGGCTCTAGTATTCAAGATATGCTATTGGGTCAGTATATACGACCCTTGACTTGGGAATGGCAGAGGATAAGTGAGTTATAAAGGGAAGGGATCTCAATTTAAACCAGAAATGACTCAAATACATCTTTGACTGGATCTATGAATAAATCTATGACTGGGTTTGGACAGTACTTGCTTTTTAGGCAAAACAATGAATGATGCAATCTGAAGCTGGTATTGCGTCATACATGATATGAATTGCATCATGTTATTCCTAGAAGTCGTGGATGATGCAATCATAACGAAGCTTACATCACTCTGCTGAACAAATTGCCCTATATCAACTCTAGAAATCATACAGTGTCGTGCTCTCTTATTTGTCAGTGTTTGATTTTGCAAAGGGACACATTTCTGTTTAGCCAAAGTGAGCAAAGATGCCTCGTACTTGTGTGAAGAGTGCAGATAACTTCTGCTATGTTTGTGGTGAAGTGACTTTTGCATCACAAAAGCGCAGTATAACCACTATGGTTAAGAAAGCCTATCGCCTTTATTTTGGCTGCAAAATTGGAGATCAGGACAAGAGGTGGGCCCCGCACATATGCTGCAACACTTGTGCAACAAATCTTTGCCAGTGGTTGAACAGGAAAAGGAAATCTATGCCTTTTGCAGTGCCAATGATTTGGAGAGAGCCAACAGATCATACCAGCAATTGTTACTTCTGCATGGTGCCTCCAGTTGGGAAAGGTGTGTCAAAGAAGAAAAAGTGGACTGTGCATTATCCAAACATTCCATCAGCTATACGCCCAGTACCCCACGGAGAAGGACTGCCGGTTCCTGATGCACCAGAATCATTCTCACTTGAGTCAGATGAGGAAGAGGAAGAGGATGAAACTTCTGGTCCTGAACCATCAGTGTCACAGGACCCACATTTTCTCCCATCCTCCTCCTCTGAACCACACCTCATAACACAAGGTGAACTGAATGACCTTGTCAGGATTTGGAACTACCCAAGAGTAAGGCAGAGCTGTTGGGCTCCAGACTACAGCAGTGGAATCTCCTGGCAGGTGAGGTTAGGTTTTCCATGTTCCGTGACACAAAAGGATCTTGTCCCATTCTTCTTCATGGAAGGTGATCTTGTAGCCTGCAACAACATCGATGGTGTGATGGCAGCCCTCAACATCGTTCACGATCCAGATGAGTAGAGACTGTTCATTGATTCATCGAAGACGAGTCTTAAAGCTATTTTGCTGCATAATGGCAATGTTTTGCCATCAATTCCAGTTGGTCATGCAGTCCATATGAAGGAAACCTATGACAATATGAAACAACTTTTGAGGTGCATAAACTATGACCAACACCAGTGGCAGCTTTGTGGCGATTTGAAGGTTGTTGCTCTCTTGCTCGGTCTGCAGACTGGATACACAAAGTACTGCTGTTTTCTCTGCGAATGGGATAGTCGTGCAAGAGATTCCCACTGCGTCAAGATAGATTGGCCACTCCGACAGTCAGTGGAGACTGGGAGGAAAAGTGTTCAGCATCCACCACTTGTTGAATCAAGGAAGATTTTGTTACCACCCTTACACATCAAGCTGGGTCTGATGAAGAAATTTGTCAAGGCCATGGACAAAACACAAGCAGCTTTCAAGTACCTCCGTGGAAAATTTCCAAGGTTAAGTGAAGCTAAGATAAAGGAAGGTGTCTTTGTTTGTCCTCAGATTCGTGAACTTCTTCGAGATGATGCATTTGACCACTGCGTGGCAAGGAAAAGACGGCGTGGAAAGCCTTCCAGTTAGTGTCAATAAATTTTCTCGAAACAACAAGGCAGACAACTACAGGTTGTTGGTGGAAAACCTCCTCAAGGCATACAAAAGCCTTGGTTGCAACACGTCACTAAAGATACATTTTTGCACTCTCATCTAGATTTTTTCCACCGAATCTGGAGCAGTGAGAGATGAGCACCAGCGATTTCACCAGGACATTGCAACAATGGAGAAACGCTATCAGGGCAAATGGAGCCCATCAATGCTTGCAGACTATTGCTGGACAGTGACAAGAGATGCTCCATTTAATGAATACAAGAGACAAGCCAAGAAGCACCAAGTAGACACTGAATAGGACTAAACTATGTACATAATAGTTTTTTCCTTTTGTTTCATAATAAATTTTATTTATATAACCCTTTTGCTGATTTTTAAAGTGTTACATAAACAGGACAGGTGAAATATTATATGGCATAAAGCAACCATAAACACATGAAAAGACCTAGGTTTACAATTTATGATTAAAACTCTACTATCTACACAATATACATAGACGTAAAATGTAAAAACTTAAATATCTTGGAAACAGTAGCCAATCAGTTGTTTTAATTGTCGTATTTGAATTCAGCACATCAAAATACATAATAAATAGCACATTTTATCTCTGAAGCAGATGACTTCAAAAAAATTGTAGACCAGTGTTACAGGAGTCAGTGGGTGAGATTCTGTGACCTGTGATATGCAGGAAGTCAGTCTAGATGCTCATGACTGTCTCTTCTGACCTTAAAATCTATAAGTCTATAAAATGGTGTCTAGTCTGATTTGGTTAATTAGAAATGAGTGACTTGCCAGTCCTACTATTGTTAAGTGCTACAAGGGTTGCCAGTTTTCTGACTGCAGAAAACGGAACACCCTTGCACTCCCCATTCCTGCCCCAACGCTGTGCCCTTGCTCCTCCCCTTCTCTGTGGCCCTACCCCCACTCACTCCATTTCCCCCTCCCTCCATCACTTGATCTCCTCCACCTTCATTTATACACTTATTTTCACAGGGCTGGGGCAGAGGGTATAGGAGTGTCTGTGTGAGGGGGTGAGGGCTCCAGTCAGGGGTGTGGGCTCTGGTGCAGGTGTGGGGATGAGGGATTTGGGGGTTAGGTGGGCTATAGGCTGGGACCAAGGGACTAAGAGTACAGGAGGCTGTGGGAGAGAGATGGGATGCAGGAAAGAACTCAGGGCTGAGGCAGAGAGAAGGTGTGCAGGAAGGGGTGCAGGACATAAGCTCTGGGTGCAGGAGGGGATTCAAGGAATGGGGCAGGGTGTTCAGGGTGTGGGCTGGACTCCAGGCAGTGATGACTGCAAGCAGCCCTTTGGAGGAGGTGCAGCGAGGTGGCTTCATGTGCTGCCCACACCTGCAGATGCCACCCGCGCCACTCCTATTGGCCATGGTTTCTGGACAATGGGAGCTGCAGAGCTGACACTCAGGAGAGGGGCAGCAGCATAGAGCCTTTCTGGCCACCCCTGCACTTAGGGACAAGCCTCCTCTTCTGGGAGTCACACAGAGAAGGGCAGGAAGACAGACTGCCTAAGCTCCACTGTGACACCTACTGGACTTTTAACAGTGGTATGACTGGAGCTACCAGTGTCCCTTTTCAACCAGGCCTTCAGGTTGAAAACCAGACACCTGGCAACCCTAGCACTACACTTGCGGAAGGCTATGAAGGTCAGTAGAGAGAGGTTTGAATTGGATGGAGTGTGTTAGGAAGCAGCAGTAAAAGGACTTGAAAATCCAATTTACCTGGCCAGCTTGAGGGGTGAGGAAGATAATTTGGCAGATGCAATTTGGTGAGGTTTTCAAATGCACCAAAGTCTTCAAACGTGTTTGTTAGAATTTGAGAGAAAATCTCCTTTTTGGCTCTAGGCCACAATACTCTGATCACTCTTTCTGCAGTCTTGCAAAGTAAATAGCATATGCATTAAAGAAGAAAGATCTCTCAAACCTCTGAATAGGATACTATATGCGTAACTTTAAAACTTAAAAAAAAATCTTTAGGAATCTTGAAAAAAATGAGCGGCCCTGTAAGCACCATAAAGACTAATAAATCTATCTATCTATCTACCCTATCTATCTATCTACCTATCTGTAGTTCCTTTATTAAAGGGGTCTCTGACTTTTACTGGGAGGATCCTTTGTGCTGCAAGCCGTAGAGACTACAACTCCCATGAGCCTTGGGTGAAAAAGGGGAAACGGTGGCTTTCCCAGGCATGGAAAGGGAGAGTTAGGTAGGCTCCATGTTTGGAGAGAGAAGCGAGGCTGCTGAGGTGGAGCCTTTTCCAGGCCAGGAGTTGTTGTGTTGCTGCTAGAGCCTATTGGGGCTTGGATCTAGTAGGCTGCTTGGGAGGCTGCTGTTGATTGTCTCTGGAGAAGAGAGATCCTGGCTGTGCCTGTGGCTGGGAAGAGATTACATAAATCTGCACAGGAGGTAACTCTGAGTAACTGGGCTGTTTGGAAAAGTATTGCCTGGACAGAGCACAAAAGACAAACTGACTCTGGGTGCAATGAGAGCCAAAGTAATCTGTCTAGGGAACCAGAGCTGCTGGCATTTGGTGGAGCCTGCTCCAGTGGCAGAGGGATTTTGCAGCTGGCTGCTCAGCTTAGACTAATACACCCAGAAACTGCACAGTGCTGTCTCCACTCCAGATGCAGACTTTCAAGCTTGCCCACGCAAGCAAGTGTCTGGGACTCTAACTCCAGAGGAGTGCACACTGAGGTGGGATAAATGGTGGCAGTACAAATGCCAGATAGATAAGTTTCCTTTCTTTCGGTGTACTTTTTAATTGATTTTGTAAACTTTTAATCTGTTAAACCTGGTTTCTTTAAGTTGATAAGTAAAGGTGTGTTAATTCTAATGTAGTCAATTAGATATATCTTATTTATAATTGTTGTTTTGGAGTTATTTCCAGGTTATTACTGGAAGAATTTTATTCCTGGAGGCTCCCAAGGCACACCATTAGTGGGTACGGGGCCAGCCAAGTGGAGGCGCCACCATTGTATATTTTTTAGAAGCAAGGGACTGGAGCAAGAGGGTGGATAGGGAATCCTCAACTAAACATCACCACTTGAGTTCTCAGGATCTCCTTTTATGTTAAAACCATCAGGCGCCCAGGCACACACATGAGTGTCACCTGCTCCCAAGTAACCCAGGGAGAAAAAAGGGGGCTATCTATCTATCTATCTATCTATCTATCTATCTATCTATCTATCTTTTGTGGGTACAACCCATTTCTTTAGAGGAATCTTTGTCTTTTGTGTTCATGCTTGCATTTAATAATCTATTTAAATATGCCCTTTTTATTCCCTTTCTTGGTCTTTCATGTAGCTCGGGAGTTTTAATTTACACAAACACTGCAATGACAAGAACATCTAAGTCTAAGAGGCTTGTGGAAAAGAATTACATAGATAAATGACTAACATCGTGTATAACAGACATTGAAAGTTTTGCCATTGCTACATGTATTCCATTTATTTCTTCATGTAATCCTCAGATGATGTGAGCTGGCATGTGGATGAAAGCACCAGTAACTTTCTCATAACTAGCTCCTGTTGGCTTTGGGCTCGATTGGGGTAGGAGTGATCCAAAGGGGCACCCCTACTGGTAACTAAAGCACTCTATTTTCAGCTCTGTGCTTTTAACATTAGACACTATGTTCCCCTTTCCTACTATTCAATCTGTCCCTCCCCAAACCTTGCTCAATCAGTAATCACCCTAAATTATTGTAAAACAAAGATTTTAAATGCAATTAAAGCAAATCCAGAATAAAAAAGCTAGTACCTAATATGATTGTACAGTACAAACAACCTCACATTTTCTTTCCATGTATTCCTTTTTTCCACCTTTCATTCTTCTTTCTTGTTACAACCTTTCCTCGGTCTTGTTGTAATCCATTAATCCCGGGCAGCCCTGTTGTGATAATTTTAGACTGAAACTTCTTTACTTGCCATGTAAAAAGCCATGCACTTCTTTTGGTGCTAGATATTTGTTAATATCTAATCATTAAGGGAATGTCTACACAGCAGTGTTATTTTGGAATAACTGATGTTATTCCAAAATAACATAGTCCACATCTATACTACAAACAGTTATTTTGTCATCACGTCAAAATAAAGTTGAGCAGAGGACTTCTTATTCTGACTCCTGTAACCCTCATTTTATGAGGAGTAAGGGAAGTCGGTGGAAGAGTGCTCTTTCTTGGACTTTCTGTTGTGTAGACACCTCCAAACGCCAAAATAAGATATTTAGACTTAAGGTACACAATTGAGGGAATTGAGTAGCTCAAGTTGCATAGATTATTTCGGCTTTAGTCCTGCTGTGTAGACAAAAGTTTCCTATTAATTATGATGGATTCAAAAACAAATGGGGGCTTCACCTATTTATCTGGGTCTTCCTTTTTCTGTTTCTTTTCTAACACATCCAATGGAAATGTGAAGGTATACAAAATAAAAAAGATCAATGTTTTAATTCTCTCAGGGTATGTCTACACTTGCCCCCTAGTTCGGACTAGCGAGGCAAATGAAGCATACCGAAGTTGCTAATTGAAGCACGGGATTTAAGTATCCCGTGCTTGATTAGCATATTCACGGCTGGTCGCCATTTTAAAAAGCCGGTAGCCTGAATTAACTCGCCGCGTGTAGACACGGTAGTCCGATCCAAAACCCATTGCACGAGGAGTAACAGTTAATTTGAGGAAAGGGTTTTGGATTGGACTACTGCATCTACACGCTGTGAGTTAATTCGGGCTACCGGCTTTTTAAAATGGCGACCGGCCACAAATATGCTAATCAAGCACGGGATATTTAAATCCCGCGCTTCATTAGCAACTTCGATATGCTTCATTTGCCTCGCTAGTCCGAACTAGGGGGCAAGTGTAGACATACCCTCAGGGAATTTTGTTCACCCAATGCCTTTTGACAGAGTGGCAAGCCAGAGGTTAGCAACACAGCACATGCTATATGGAATTAAATGACTTTACCAGGACAATTGTAATGTGCTTAACAGTCTCATTTTTCGGCAAGCATATATTCACATGAAGAATATTTTAAAAGATAAAGCCATATATTTAGTCCTGTGAAAAAATATTCCCCAATATAAACAAAATAACCTCTAAATTACATATTTAGTTTCTAATGCATTGGCACTGTTCACTCAGTGAAATCGATATGGGTTCAATCAAGAGGTCATCAAAGGTTTCATTTTTGATATCTAGACATTTTGCATTGCTCTTATATTTTGGTGGCCTCTAGATGTGCCAAATTGTGGACTTTGCTGAATATATTTCGGATATGGAGCACTAACATTTTTGTCTTGAAATTCTAAGCTTAAGAATATATGCAGTAGCTTCAGTCTTATCTTCTAGGACCTCACCCAATAATAAAGATATACTTGGTTGTTTTTTGTGATCCTTCCAGTTTGTGGACAGAGATATGGGAAGTAGGAGTGTGGGGGTGCTGCTGCACCCCCAAGTTTTAGGCCCAATCTCCACCACTAGCCCTAATTTGGGGTAATGGCCACCAGCCTGTGCCTAAGGGCCCTGCTGCTACCCAGGGCCCCAGCTATGTGCCCCACCACACCTGGTAGCTTTGCTGCTGGCCCCAGGGTCCTGGCTGCTGGCCTCACATCCAGAGGCTCTACTGTTGGCCATGAGGGGCATGGACTGCGTAAATGAGGTGCAGCTCAGCACCCCCCACCCTAAGAACTGTTCCAGCACCACTGGTTGTTGATAAAAAATGCCTTTTGTGGGTTCCTGAGAGAGTTTGAGGTTCACAAAGAGTAAGACACAATCTTTAATCCACTGAAGTGAAAAGGGGGCAGGGGGTTGTCATTGATTTAATGTCATCACAATTGGTGCCTTAAAATTAGATTTTATGTACTGGTTCTTGATACATTAGAAACCAACACAGCCTTTTTAAAAATCAGAGTCAGCACTTGAAATGACTATACCTTTCAGTAGCTAAGTCCCCACGTTTTTATTTAAACAAATTAGTAAGTGGTATTTGAAAAAAAAAATCTGATCTGGTATACAAGGCAATCAGAAAATATGAAAACTATGCAACAATTATTAAACCAGTGCAAGCACAAGACCCAGAGTTGGAATCAATGGCAGAGTGAGTTTGGACAGAGGGCACTGAAGCAAAATCTACACTGAGGATGGGGTTGTACTATGCAGTGTATGTAGACATATATGAGCTAGCTTTAACCTAAGTTGCTCATTTAAACACATGAGACAGGAGGATGTGGTGATGTGGCCCTCAGTGATAGCAATAATTTGAGGATATACTCATGGGCTAGGTAGGCTTGGACAGCCTAGGCTGAAATCCATACCACCATGCTCTCACTGCTGTATTTAGTGAGCTAACTAGATTAAAACTAGTGTGGATACACCGAAATGAGCTGCAAATAACACCCCCAATTGCAGTGTAGCTGGGGTAGCCTGAATGGAATTTTAGCGCTCTTGGAGAGAAGACTTAGTAATTGGTTGCTACTGGAGCAAAGTAAATTTATTACATTAAAAAAATAGTTTCTAACTTGAAGATGAAGAGGTAATTTAGTTCAGCCTGGTAACCAGTCACAAAGTAAAAAGCAGCAGCGTAATAGTGTGTAAGCAGAAAACTAGCAGCAAATTAGAGTGTGGGCTACACATTTTCTTACATTGAGTGCAGAGCATCTGACTACTGTACTTGCCTTGTAGCTAAATTGTATCTGTATATACCCAGTGCAAGCAGCATGCCAATTAATTGCAGTTAACACCTGGAATTAACTGAAAGCATTTTATAAAATGGTTAATTTTAATGTGTTAATTGCATACCTGAGGGTGGGGTGTGGTGGGAGGCATTTTCAGGCAGGGAGGCTAATGCCTCAACTGCAGCTCTGGTGAGGGCTGAATCATCCCCAGCCTGCAGCCTGTGGGCTGGACCCCCTCAAACTACTAGAATGGCTAAATCCCTGAGCCTCAAGAGTGACTGGAGCCCTATGACCCAAGGGGGCTGCAATAGTAAGCTGTGCACACCAATAAGGGATGAAGCTGCAAGCCCCATGTTGGGCTGAATGCCTGTTCCAGTGTTAGAAAGTATTATTTAAAAAAAGAGAATGAGGAAGCTACTGACTGAAACTTCACCTCAAAGTCAAAAGTGAGAATCTCTGAGCCTCTGCATTTTGATATTAGATAAGCATAGAGTAACAAAGTCATTAATGACCTGCAATCATCTTAACAAGAAACACTCTAGCCAAACAGGTATCTCACAGCAAGAAAGAATTGACCTTAGTGAGGCCATTAGAAAGAAGCTGAAACTGTCAGGTAAAACATAAATGACAATATTGGGATAAGAGGGAGTAAAAAGATCAAATAACAAAAGAAAGCAAACACAAGCAGGAAGCCTGAGAGACAATCAGTGAGTCTGCTGGTCTACCCGAGGAGGGAATGAAGAAATTAATGAATTAGAATATTGCACTGAAGCTAAAATCCAACTTATCTATCTTTCACTTATGTTAACATATTTTTGCTCCTTGTCTGTGTCAAGAGGCTGGACTATGTGAGTCTACTAATACCTGGTGCTTAAGATCAAGCAATAGATGCTTAAGGGGCTAGTCAATGCATTGTCTTTGTAATTTATTAACGTATTTACCTAAACTGGTGCAACTCCCTAGTGGTTGCACTTGGATTGTTTTTAAAGTGTGTATATTGGTTTAACTAAAATCAACTAAGTTTATTTAAATCAATGCGACTACTATGTAGACAAACCTTTAGCTCCAGAGGGATCACTCCCTCTGGATGGCCTTTCCATGGATGTTGTTACATTTACATCAGTCTTCATCAAACAGGATGATGGGGAGATACCTGCTCCAGATCTATTTTTTTTCAGGTAGTGAAGATGGAGACATCCTTGTAAATTATGATCTGAGAACAGAATCTGATAAATTGAAGAACAAGTCCCAAGGAATAGATGATATATCCAGGAGTCCTACATAAACTCAGGGCAGGCCTATGCTACAGCTTATATATAATATAACTTATGTTGCTCAGAGGCATGAAAAAGCCCACTCTCTCGGCTATGCAAATGTTGTGCTGACCACACCTGTAGTTTGTCAGTGGGAGATGCTATGTCAACTTTCACTTCTTGCTGAGGTGGAGTAATTATATCAATGGAAGAGTATTCTCCTGTCAGCAGAGCATGTCTTCACCAGATGCACTACAGTTGGGCAGCTGCCTTGGCATAGTGCTGTAGTGTAAACTTTGCCTTCAGGCAGGTTACAATGGTACTTGTCTCTCTTCAAAGCTGGCATTTGCCTTACAGACTTCATAAAAATCTTTTATTTCATAGTTGGGCTTGCCATTGGAGTAAAAAGAGGGGAAAGAGAGCAATAAAGTCATTCTGTGTATACTATGGCATCTAGTCCTGTTTCCCTGATGTGTGGGAGAGCATTTACTGGTAGAACCATACACGGCCTCATCAGGGCTAATATCTAGTAACTAGAGCAATGGTGTGCCAGGTTTTAAACAGGTATTTTCTGTTTGCCACAGCTGATTGAGCTGCTGAATATGCCCAATAACAGTTCATTAAAGGAATCCCACATTATAGTTTTGTAGGACCAGAACAGACTTAGGCCCTTTTTAGCTGGAATGGTTGGGTGAAAACTGAACAAAGATGAAATTCATTTTTGAGTAAATTACTCTTAAAACAGATAAAATTTAATAAAGAATTATATAGGTTTTAGAACTATTCTATAGAATTCCCAAGCTGGGATACGAATCTCTAGCAATTATGTCAGGACGACTATGAACATTTATAGCTTTCTGTCTATTAAATTACACGGACCCTTTCCATAATGGTACAATCTCTAATTTATATATTTTGAAGGCATTTGTAGGAAACATTTTTTTGCTCTTCACTGTTCTCCTTTTATCTCTTCTTTTTATGTTCATGGTTTTTAAATGAATAGAGTGGCAATGACTATGGACACTGATAGAAGAAAATTCATGATACACTCAGGTACTTTGGCGCTGTAAGTTCAGGTAGAAACCTATTTTCTAAATTACCAGATAAGTTTAGGCTACCTGATTGTCACTTTTCTATGGATTTCAGTCAGGTAAATTGGGCATTTTAATGTCTATTGATCTCTAAAACTCACCACAGGAGACATCATTAGCAGGATTTGGCTGTCCTTCTTTCTCATAGGATCTCTGTTGTTACGAGCTTTTTATGCTACAGTGCACCAGTACATGGAAGCTCAAAAGGCCTCACCTCTGAAGCACAGGATAGGAATAAAGCCACTTTGGTCCTCAGACTTGCTCAATCTGCTGATTTGCAGGAGTGGGTTACTAGCTTCCTTGCTAATGATGAGATCAGATCACTTTGTTACTACTCTCATTGCATCAAACAATAGATGCCCCCTTCCTAGGAAGAAGGGAGCTTGCTTAGATTCTTCTAAGAGGGTTCAAGTGCTTCTACTAAATGTCTATAACTGAAAAGAACTTAAAAAAAAAAGAAAAGCTCATTTCTGCTTTAACCCCAGAATGGAGTACTACTATACATCAACAAGAAAAAAACCTGATGTAAAACCCAAAGGTATCCTGGAAAGAACAAAAGAAGTGACTGTCATTATTGCTCTTGAATGTGTTCCAAATGCTTCTGTACCAGGAAGAGCCAAAAATGTCAAAGAATTCAAGAGACTTTAAAGTCTGCTTTGGTAAAATATGCAAGTGAGTCAGTGCCCTCTTGCAGATTAGCTAAAGTTACAGAAGAAAGCTGGGTACATTGGGCCTCAGGAAAGCAGTGCAAATGCCAAAGAACCACTGAAAGCTTTGTCAAACAGTGTTCTCAAATCAATTAAATAAAATGCTGCATAAAGGAAATTACTTCTTAGAACAATTATCCATCTATCATAATAAGAGCAGAATCTACAACAAAGGTGGATATATTTCCCTCCCTTACCATCAGGTCAGTAGCAATTAGTTCATTTAAGAATTGTGGAGATAATGGGGTAAAGATGGTGGTTCATTGTAATGTGCTACTTGAAGAAAGTGCAATGCCAGTTACAATGCAAAAGGCTCAAGAGAAATTTGATAGATGGCACCTCTAGCAAACAAGACATGTACCCTTTAAAGCAATGTCAGCCAGAGGGTCTCAATGGAGGGCAGCTGTGAAGCTGGCAAGATTCACGTCAATTTTAGTAGGCAGCTGCCTGGACTTCTGGCAGGGATTTAGGAAACCCTGGGGTGCCCAGCTCTGGCATACCCTGCATAGTTGGGCTGTGTGGATGCTGCAGACCTCAGAAGCCAAAACTCTTCAGAAGAGCTGGCAGGAAACCAAGGTTTCACTGGAATCCTGTTTGTGGTTTATCTAACCAGATTTGTGGATGCAGTGTTGGCATTTGACTCATTCAGTCTCGCTGAGCTCCAACTTCTTAAAACTGTGATTTTATTTAGAGCAAAGACAGCAGAAGACAGTATAGAAAACAATTCACAAATGATCCTTTTCTGCTTAATTAATATTCAGGTGATCCTACTTCTGATAACACTAGCTGTGATTTTTCTAAGAGAAGCAAAATAAGAATATCGTAATTTCACCAAACCGTAAACCAATGGGAAACTACTTGATAGTTTACTTTAATATCACACCGATATCTTACAGCTTGTGCTAGTTTGAAACAAATATGGAAGTTCCATATTGTCTGTAATAGATGGGATAAGCTCATGTTCTCTAAATTGTTTTGCAGCTAATACTGCAATAGAATCATAGAATCATAGAATACTAGGACTGGAAGGGACCTCGAGAGGTCATCGAGTCCAGTCTCCTGCCCTCATGGCAGGACCAAATAGTGTCTAGACCATCTCTGATAGACATTTATCTAACCTACTCTTAAATATCTCCAGAGATAGAGATTCCACAATATCAGCTCCTGATCAAAGATTCTTCAATGCAATATAAGACAGTAACTGCATATATACATCATCTCTTAAATGACCTGAAATCTGACAAATATAACCACAGATGATCTTTATGTTTCCAAACTGGAGGCCTCATATCCAATACAATGGCAGACATTAATATAATTCTTGAAATTCAATGACACTTGAACTCCTAACTCCTCATGTGTCCTTGGAAATCTTCTGTTTTGTAAATTGCCACCATGTAATACCAAAGATGTGATAAAGACTGCAACTGATAAAAATAACTGAAGACATTTTGGTGGCCTCTAATGCAAAGGGCAATATTCAACTGGGGACTGTCTTAAAAAGAATGAACGTAGTAAATGTCAAGATTCTAGCTCAATGGGGAGATAACATGTTATTTGATGATTGATCTGTTATAAGCCTCTGTATTTATTAGGTGATGGGAAAGCATGTGCACTGCTGCCTCACTCCAGGTATCTGGGCACATAGTCCTCATCCCAGCAACTAGCTTAAGCAGTTTCCTGCCCAGTATGCTGGTTTTGATGGGTTTCATTCTCCTGCACTCCCCATTCATTGTACAGGGAGCTTATTCACTTAACTGAGGTTTGGGGATTCCAATGATTCCCCAGTAATTTATCTAGAAGTTAGAAGTTGAAATACTCAGTGTCACAATATCTAAGTCCCTTTGTGGATTTAGACCCTGGTTCTTTTCTGGGCCTTCAGACTCTCTCCTTTTAGACCCTTTAAGTAAACAAAGTAACACGGGCCTACTAATAGCTTTCCCAAAATGAGCCCATGACCCACTTCGAAAAACACTGATCTAGACCATCCTTAACAAGTGTTTGTACAGCCCATTCTTAAAAATCTCCAGTGGCAGAGATTCAACAAGAAATTTATTCCAGTGCTTAACTCTCCTCACAAAGTTTTTCCTAGAGTCCAATCTAAACTACTCTTGCTACAATTTAAACCTATTGCTTCTTGTTCTATCCTCAGATGTTAAGGAGATCAAATTTTCTTCTTCCTTGTAACAAACTTTTATGTATGTAAAAACTGTTATTATGTTCCCTCTTAGTCTTTTCAAAACGAAAGAAATCCATGTTTTTTCTAATCTTTCCTCATCGGTCATGTTTTCTAGATCTTTAATAATTTTTATTGCTTTTCTGTGGACTTCCTCCAATTTGTCCACATCTTTCCTGAAATGTGGCTCCCAGAACTGGACACAATATTGATTTAGTCCACTGTGAAAGAGTGATATTTTGTTCAATATCTTTATTAATGACCTGGATGAGGGGATGGATTGCACCCTCAGCAAGTTTGCGGATGACACTAAGCTAGGGGGAGAGGTAGATACGCTTGAGGGCAGAGATAGGGTCCAGAGTGACTTAGACAAATTGGAGGATTGGGCCACAAGAAATCTGATGAAGTTCAACAAGGACAAGTGCACAGTCCTGCACTTGGGACGGAAGAATCCCAAGCACAGTTACAAGCTGGGGACCAACCAGTTAAGTAGTAGTTCTGCAGAAAAGGACCTGGGGGTTACAGTGGATGAGAAGCTGGATATGAGTCAACAGTGTGCCCTTGTAGCCAAGAAGGCTAATGGCATATTAGGTTGCATTAAGAGGAGCATTGCCAGCAGATCCAGAGATGTCATTATTCCCCTTTATTCGGCTCTGGTGAGGCCACATCTGGAGTATTGTGTCCAGTTCTGGGCCCCCACTACAAAAGGATGTGGACGCATTGGAGAGGGTCAGCGGAGGGCAACCAAAATGATTAGGGGCTGGAGCATATGACTTATGAGGAGAAGCTGAGGAGTTGGGTCTGTTTAGTCTGCAGAAGCGAAGAGTGAGGGGATTTGATAGCAGCCTTCAACTTCCTGAAGGAGGTTCCAAAGAGGATAGAGAGGCTGTTCTCAGTAGTGACAGATGGCAGAACAAGGAGCAATGGTCTCAAGTTGTGGTGGGAGAGGTCCAGGTTGGATATTAGGAAAAACTATTTCACTAGGAGGGTAGTGAAGCACTGGAATGGGTTACCTAGGGAAGTAGTGGAATCTCCATCCCTGGAGGTGTTTAAGTCTCGGCTTGACCAAGCCCTGGCTGGGTTGATTTAGTTGGGATTGGTCCTGCCTAGAGTGGGGGTTGGACTTGATGACCTTCTGAGGTCTCTTCCAGCTCTATGGTTCTATGATTCTATGATATTGAAACGTTTGTTAACGTTGCTTTTCACAGTAGATCTAGTAGCTAGGAAGTCCGAAAAAAGCAGCCAAAACCAAAAGAAACAAGAAAAAAGATAAGAACATGCAAAGCGCCATAGTTGTGCTTCTATTCTGTCTAGGCCTAGTAAAGAATAGAGACAACTATATAATATTTTTAATACCGAGTCTTCAAAAAACTTACATAAATAAATTACAATACAGTAATTTGGACATGTATATTTGCATGTGCACTTGCTTTTCCTACATATAATTAAGTATGGTAAGGAAAATTGTCAGAGCAGCAACCAGCAAGAGTAGGTGGCCAAATGTTTGTTGTGAGAACCCCTATTCTAGGTTGTATTTCATCAGATTAGGGAATTTCTAAATTGTTCTTATCCTATTTTAGCCTCTGATCCTACCTCATTTTCACTGGTATTCATCAGGGCTATGTCTACTTCTTCCAGAAGTATCCTGAAATAGCAATTCCGTGTCTTTAAACACACCCGTTATTTCAAATATATTTCAAAATAATGGGTGTGCTATTCTGGCGTCTCCGTAATCCTTATTCCACGAGAGTTAAGGGACTTGTCAGAATAGCATTTTATTTTGAAATTACCTCAAAATAAGCTAGACCATTTGCATAGTGCAAATTGCATAGTTTATTTCGAGGTTAGGGTGCTATGTAGACGCACCCTAAGTTAGCTGTACAATTGCTATTAAACTTTTTGGTGAAAACTGAACAAAAATGTCATGTAGCACTTCTGCCATTTCCTCTCATTGAGTAATGGGCCAACTCTGTCCTTGGAAACAACTCTGTCTTGTTTCCACTGTATTTGTAAAATATTTTCTTGTTAACCATTATGTGTCATGCTTGTTTAATCTTGTTCTGTGCTTTGGCCTTTCTAATTTAGTCCTTACACACCTGTGCTATCTGTTTATATTCATCCTTTATAATTTGATCTAGGAGGATGGTAGCTACAAAGTAAAGAAGACAACAATAAATAAAGATTTGTAGGTATATGCTGCAGTAATGAGTGCAGGAACAAGGAAGCTCATAAAGGGTCATGTTTCAGACAGAACAGAGAGAAAAACATCAGAAGATGAAGCCCTAAAAAGCCAATTAATGGATCAAAGTGTAAGTAGCCAAGTACAGAAATGAAAGGGTGATGATAATGCAAGTGAAGATGACTATAATACAGGCAGCTAGGAAAAAAAAACAAGTATGAGGATTAAGACAGTTTCAGTAGTGATAGCAAAAAGAAGTTCAGATAGAAATTGTACTGTACAGATAATTGGAAAAAGGTGTAAAATCAAATCAAATATCAATGAAAGCTAGAGAGATTTAAAACCATCCAAAATAATGAAAGTTAGATGTTGTTCTACTTCCACTTTCTAAGTTTATGTATGTCTCTTCTCTGACTTTTTGAGGTTGCCACAGCGAATCAGTTTCTGAAAACGTGTACATTCTAAGCTAGAAATCAGTTTGCTAACGAGGGCTCCCAAATAAACTCAAACCCAATTTCAAAATGAAAGAGGACATGCTGAGGGTTACAGTGGTAGCCTACAGAACTAAAGTGTTTGAGGAAGAATGGTATTGCTACATTGATTGTCTGACCCATATAGAAAAGGAAACATGAAAGGCAGAGTTTTACTCATACAAACATTGATCACTGGAAAGGAGTCCTTGTAGTCAAAGGAAAAGCATTCCAGGGAACACCTTTAAAAGTCTCAGAGGGGTAGCCTGTAACTTCAAAAAAAATTAGTAGTCCTGTAGCACCTTAGGGTGTGTCTATACAGTAGCGTTATTTTGGAATAGCAGTCGTTATTCCAAAATAACAATGCAAGCATCTATACCGCAATTGTGTTATTTCGAAATAAATTTGAAATAATGGATGGCTTATTCTGACTTCTGTAAACCTTATTCCACAAGGAATAACGCCAATTCCGAAATTGCTATTTTGGAATTGTTGTAGTGTGGACGCTCCAACTGCTGCTATTTCGAAATAGCTCCTCCCCAGGGCCATTCAAAGTAATTACTACTCAGTGCCTTCTGTGGTTCTAAATTGAGGTAGCACATATACATTTGAGGAATAAGGGATCTTGCTCAAAACAGGGTTTTTCCGACAAATGTCCCTGTCTACACAGGGCTTTTTATTGCAAGAACCTCTTCCACAAAAAGGATCAGAAGAGAATATTCAAATGAGAGTGCGAGATTTGAAAATGAGCACTCCATTTGCATTTCCTCTTCCGAAAAACTGCCACAGTGTAGACGTAGCCTTAGTGTGGTTCACTGTCCCACGAAATGGCACCTAGACCACAGCAACATATAAGACCAAGAGACCTCTACAGTATGGGCTTGGAGTTAGCTGTCTTTTAACGCAGAGGCTCCTATGTTAAGCTTCAGAGGTCCCAGGTTCAAATCTGCCCAGTGGCGATTACACCTATATATATATATATATATCATGAGCTTTTGTGGGCAAAACCCACTTCCTCAGATGAGTGTGAAGAAAAAAGGGGGAACACCGTGTGTATCTCCACCTCCAGCTGTTGTGTCTTCATAATAATGACAACAAACTTAGGAAACAGGGCCTATTTTTTGTTATTTCCTGCTGCTTGGCCTTTCAAAGTTATAAATTAAACCTGTGAAATATGTGTGGCTATATTCTTAAATGCTGAGGAACTGCAATTGTTGTCTTTAACTCCCTTCCCCTAGCAAATCTTTCTGCAGCAAGCTTGTTTAACCTTGTATCAATCCAGGGCATATACAAGAAGATGGATAGTAGAGAATTAGGCTTATGTTCAGCAATTTAATTAACTACAGCAGCACCTGAACACATGTATGCATGTGATATAAATATTAAAATAATGAACAAATACACATGCACTCGGACACTTCTCTGCTAACAGGATTGAGTTAATCATGTTGCTTTGAGTGCTGCATTTGATAGCTAGTTCAGCAAGACATAGCAAACACAATGGGACACTTAACACTGCATGTTTTAACTAGTAAATAATAAACTGGTATGCGTGTATTATGCTATGTCCCTTTCAGGTAACTAAAAGAGCTCATTTACTGTAGTCTAAAGAAAATTGCTACCATTTTTTTGTAGCCTCTAGCATTTGCAATGACTCAAACTTCTGAAGCCCACCTATAAATGCTTCTAAGATGGCAGTAGGATTGATTGTTCATACCACCTCACAGCAAAAATGTATAGAACATTGGGCTGCATTTAGTGTTCCCTCTAATTTTTTCCATCCGTGTGTGGAATAAATTGTGGTATGTGCACCCAGGCATGTGTGGGTGTCCACCACCAGTAGAAACACATGCTGCTGGCTATGGGTGCTGTGGTGCTCTGCTAATCAGCTGGGTGGCATTTGAATCTCTCTTGGGTGGCCACCCAATTGCTCAGCTTACAGGGAGCATGGGCTGCATTGCTGGAGAGTCCATATTTTTTCCAACATGAGGATAGGCAAGTCTTTGCATTGCATCTGAACTTCAGGGCTATGCCTCATTTTTTGGAAGTCACTCCTGCAATGAGGTTTACCAGCTAATTCAAATTAGGGGCTTTAAATTGGACTCCCGTTTCACTGCCGCGTGTAGACACGGGCAGTTACTCCGGGCTAGTGAATTTCTAAAATGGCGACTGGCCAGGAACATGCAAATCAAGCGCGGGATATTTAAATCCCGGGCTTGATTTGCAACTTCGGTATGCTTCATTTGCCTCCCTACTTCGAAGTAGGGGGCAAGTGTAGACATACCCTGAGTGTGCCATCTGTGAAAAGACCACTTAGAAGCATAGTTATGGGCAGTTGCCAGGGTTCCTGTGAGGATGAATCTGAGAACAAATAGAAGGAGGTCACCATGGGATTGTTCTGGACATCCAGGTCCTTCTGACAAAATAGCCAGAAGGGGATAAAAATGAGGTTTTGGGAGAAGATGACCCCACTCTCAAGGTGCAAAGCTACGTTCCACTATAGCGTGACGTGCCATTGTGCCATTGTGCCTGGCTGGGGGATGGAACTGATTTAAATCAGGGCATGGATCTAGCACTAATAATCACTACCATTTTTGCTTCTGTGACAACTCTAGTGAGGGCAGATGTTTCCTGGCTCCCAGTGGTGAGAAAAATGACAGCAACAGCATTAAATCCCTCATGGACTGATTTTGCTTCCTGCAATTTAGAACATACTGTTACTCGGGGTTTTTTCAACCCAAACCTCTTGGTAACTTTTACTCTCTGCGAGATGGTGTCAAGAAATAATTCAGGAGAGACACGGTCGTCCGACCAATAGATGGATGGTGCAAACAGGACAACAAAAGAGTGCTTTCACTTAAAGTTAAACTTTACTTAGTCTCAAGCACTTACACAGGTCCACAATAGGTTAGTAAAATAACCCCACCCTCGATAATTACTGAAGTTAAGTGTGGCTCTCGAGTGACACTGGGCAGACTTCCGATGGCCAGTCTTCCATCTGCCGGTGGGGATGAAGATGCGTCCAGATGTGAAGAGTCCTCAAGGAGTCCTCGAGGCATCACTCCAAGTGTTCCCCAAGACTATCCCCCTAACTCAAACTTTCCTTTCCTATTTATCCATTAGTATTACAATAACGTCGCTCAAAAACTTGTTAGGCAAGCACTTTTTAAAGGTTAGGCAAGAGATTTTCTTCTGATCATTACTTTCACCAGATGTGTTTTTTCCTTTTCCAGAGTTTCCATGCCTGGGGGCCCTGATAGATATGTGTCTTAGGGCATTTAGACAAGCTTCCTGTTTTTCTAAATGTATAGCTCAGCGATTTCACTAGAGATTTGAGCCTCAGGAAGGACGTGGGGTCAAGCTGCTCTCTCTGTGGCACTCAAACTCCCTTTCTTCCTCCTTCCTGACTGTGGTCATGCTGAAGTTGCTGTCTAGGTCTAATTTTGGGCCTGCTAGCTTGGTTGCTAAAGTTTAAGCAGTAAGCAATAGTGGTTCAGGCACTTTCCTGGATTTGCCGAAATCTCCCCGTACAATACCACCATGAAGCCAGTGTCCCCAACTCCAGCCAGGCTGGCTCTGCAGTCAGTTTCCCACTTCTGGTGGTCATCAATTATCTGGCTTTTGATACGTTATTTTTGTTGTTCATGCACAAATGGCTGTCCCCTGAGATAACCTACTTCCATTGGCTGTTGCCTCCAATGGCATATGAACAGAGATGAAAACGGTATTAAAAACTATTGCAGTATGGAATAGTTGCAGTATGGAAACTTCAGTACTAACCCCCTCAGGCTACGTCTAAACTACACCCCTTTGTCTGCAGAGGGATGTAAATGAAGCACTTTGAAAGTGCAAATGAAGCGGGGATTTAAATATCCTGAGCTTCATTTGCATAATCACGTCATGGCACTGTTTCAAACAAGAGCCATGTCAAAAGTGAAACCGCAGTTTAGACTCGTTTTTTTTGACAACGGCGTGATTTTTCAAAAGATCTTGTACTCCAAGTGAAACCGCAGTTTAGACGCGGTTTTTTCGACAACAGGGCGATTTTTCAAAAGGTCTTGTACTCCTTTGTTTTTTCGACAACGAGGCGATTTTTCGAAAGATCTTGTACTCCTCAAGGTTTCACTTTCGACATGGCGCTTGTTCGAAACAGCGCCATGATGTGATTATGCAAAGGAAGTGCGGGATATTTAAATCCTCGCTTCATTTGCACTTTCAAAGTGCTTCATTTACATCCCTTTGCTGACAGAGGGGTGTAGTGTAGACACGGCGCTCACCTGCCCAGAGCCTGTTAGAGAGTTCCTCCTTAGCATCTGAAACAGCAAGGTCTGTCAGTATTATCAGTAAAAGTGCACCTGGCTGCTATCTCAGCTTTCCAATGTGGTTTGGTCAGTCACTCAGTTTTCACAAACCCCATAGTAGGCTGCTTCCTTAAAGGATTAGATAGTCTGTACCTCAAGTAAAACAGGCAGTTCCCCAATGAAATTTCAACCATGTGCTCTCTAGACAGATGGGACCTCCCTTTAAGCCCTTAGTTGCATGAACTATGAATATCTGATGATGTCCTAATTTGTAAGTTTCCCATGCGAGTCATGAAATAACTTTCCTCAGCAGGTCTGCATAAAAGTTAATTGTATTACCATCAAATACTCCAATTTAGAAGGAGCAACAGATAAATATACAGGCAACAGATATAAGCAAATGGCAGGGGTGCATGTGCGAATGTTTAGATAAATTAAGGCTTTGGTTTGGTTGTTTCATTAAAGATCTTAGTTTTACAATGTCAAAATATGCATGAAATACTATACTGCAGTCATAAGACAGTTATGAAAGTTTGTGGGATCTTGAAAGAGGTACTTTCTTTGTATCACTCTTTTATCTTTATTTTCTCTTGGCTCCTCCCAGATTTCATACTTCACCAGTGCTTCAATCCAAATAACAATTTATAATGTCTAGAATACATTTTGTTAAAAAGCCTCTCTCCCTTTGAAGGGTAATAAGATTATATAATTGTCTTATGCAAAGATCGTTCTTTTCAGCAAGGAAAGAAATTAAAGTCCTAATCGCTCACTCATCTTTAGTTAATGGGATGTTACAATGCTAGATGCAGTTTTGTTTTATTTTTTAAATATACAGAATTAATATCTCTTCTTGATGGGAAAGTTGAAGAAAAACAATGCCAGACACAAAGGAAAATAGACTGTCACTTGTTTGCTTTAATAGATACGGTTATGCATTTATCTTTTGATATCCGTACTTTTGATTTAGCTTTGTGTGACACAGCAGGTACTGTTGGTATTAACCAAATGCAGGATCTCGAGGGGTGGAAAGTCAGTCTGATGGGGAAAGTACATTAGTACCAGCACCCTGCAGCCCTGATTTCATCAGGAGTGATGTGCATTCAACCAAAACTGTCCCATAGGTGGATAGAACTGCCTTTGAGTTTATGGGGATAGTGAAGGCAAGAGATATGAAGAGTCATGGCATCTCTCAGGTAAATTACCTCTAGTAATAATTCTATGGCACTCCAACTCCCCCTCACTTCCCCCAGCAAAACCAGGGGATGGAGAGAGGTACAAGTACTGTCTACTCTCCGTTAGGAGTGATTCCCCTGAGGACCAAAGTATTTATACATACTGTGGTTCAATCATTCCTAAAATGGTAAATCTTTATACTTCATTTTAGTAGTGCATACTGTGAGGAGCCATGGCTGAAGTGACGCTATCCCAGGTAGAAAAATGCCACTTCAAACCTAATGGGATTCTCCTCAGACCAGTACATGCTGGGAGCATGAATGGAGTAATGCTTTCTGCATCAAATCAAAGAATGCTTATAACCCCCCTGGAGGTTGTACAGATGTTGTATCTACATGCAGGATGTAATACTACAGGGACTACTTATAGGACCTTCAGTTACTCTTCCTGACTTAAAAAAAATTCTGTAAAACTGGAATCAGTAAAGTTTGCTATTTATTCATTTTGTCTTTAGCAGCCAACACTTTGGGGATTGTTTTTCCCACATAACAATGGAGCAATATTGTAGTTTCAGAGGACAGCAATCGGAGTCCCAAAGACTAAGTGTAATATTTTCAACATCTCCTTGGTAACATGAAGGCACAAGTCCCATATTCAAAACTACCTACACGAAGTTAGTGCTTTTAAAATGGAACTTAGGCTTATAAATAACTTTAGGCATTCTTGAAAATTTCCAAGGGTGTCTGTGTAGCAGTCCAGGTTTTGGGGCTGGGATTCATCATTAGTGGAGCTGAGGGGGAAAATATTCAGAATGTTCCAATTCCACTGGGATGAAACGTCAATCTGTAAAATGTTTGGAAACTGACAAAGCAAACCAAAATTCAGTTTGGGTTAATCAAAATGTTTATGTAAATGAAATATTGATATAATTTTGAAACATTTTATTGTGTTTTCCGCACTTTTTTTTAAAGACTATTACTAGCCTACATTTCAAAAATGAAAGGTCACTTTTAATTATAAGGAAACTGAAATATTTCACTTTAAAAATATCGAAACAGAACATTTTGACAATTTTGAAACTTTTCTTCAACTTTTTTTTTTAGTTGAGAAGTTCATCAATATTGACCTGTTCCCACAGTAGCAATTTTGATAGATCAATGTTTTTCAATGGGAAAATGTATTGTCACAACAATTCCTGGTCTGCTCTAGTCATTATGTTGCTCTATTCAACAAATCATATCATAAATGCCTATTTTCATCTGACTACATATGGATTTATAAACAACTTCTCAAGAAGGGGATGTTCATCTGAGAAAACTTTATCATAAAAGAAATTGAAGGAGTGAATAAAATTGAAACTGGGACATTATTAAGATACTCCTCCTACCCGCCATCTGCCTCTGACTAATAATTAGATAAAGGGTGCTGATACAACATGGCTGCTGTCTAGATCGCTGGGGTGCAGTCTGTACGGGTAGGGAGAGAATTTCAGCTGATGAGTGAAGATCTGTTGAAGTGAAATGAAACAGCCCCCAGGTCAATGGGAAGCTGGAATTTCTCCAGGAGATGTATACTCCCCCACCATATCAGATGTCTACTGGGATGGTTGTGAGAAATGACAGACACTAAATGGAGGCCAGCGTGCTGAGAAAGCTACATCAAGGGATGCAGCACTAAAAATGATTCCCCTGGTTTCTAGTGTCATGATATGCATGTATGTGTGATGACATCCATGATATAATAGTTGTCATTAATAGTTAGAATTTGCCAACAGTTGCCCCCTTTGATATGTGAGGCATTGTATTCCTTCCCTACAGTTAGAATACAAAGAATCTCAGATATCAGTGTAGCAACAGGTGGCAAGCACAATCTTTAGAATAATGAAATGGCTTCATCTATGTAACACTGGCACCCCCAGTATTATATAGGCACAATAGACTTACCCAGAAAATTTGTTGTACTATTTTTGTGTTTTTGCTACGAGGGCTAAGGTGACACTTTCACTGCTAGAGGGGTATCTTTTTGCCTGCACATGCAGTTAGCTAGTTAGAATCTCTCTCTCTCAATATCTGTATGCCCCTTTCAAAAGCTGAAATGAGGGAACTGTTTAGTTTCTAAGAATTATGCAGCTTTTCAGCCTATTGAAATTTTCAAAAGAGAAAAATTGCAAAGAGGCTAGATAATGTGTGTTAAAATCTGGATCCCCCAATTTCTGACAAGGATTTTTTCTATAGAGAACACACATCTCAAGCAGATAATTGTAAAGACACACAGGAAAAGATAGCCAGGAGGCGTTGGGTCCATTGTATATATATATATTCCACTGGGGGGAGAGGGGGGAAGTAAAGGATTTAATGAAAGGCTGGAACAGTTTCACATACATCTTTTACAAAGCTGCAGAAGTATGTATGAGCCCAAGAGGTCAGGACAGTTCTATTTCAGCGTATAGAATAATACACATTATTACAAAATTGTCTAATACCCATTACCGTGGAGACCAAGATGGTTTCTTGGGTAAATCATCATCATTTATGACCACCATTAAAGTAAATGATGCTTATGTTATGTTCTTGCCATTAAAAATGCAATTGTTTAAATACAAAGACCAACATTTTGTTTTGTTTTTGATGCTTCGGTGGCACAAATGCCTTGTAAAGGCAGCTGAAGCAGCCAGATGAAGATTCTCTTGAGCAGAGCTTCACGCCACCTTCTTTGCAGTATTGAAGGTATGCAGGGAAAATTGTTCAGCCACAGGGGGCATGGTCTTCAAACCACTGTGTTATGGCTAGTCCTGGTTAGCATAGTTCTCCTTGTATTTACAGACAACCAATGTCATTTAGAGCAGCCCAGAACTAAATTAAATCTGATTCTAAATTACACTTAGAATCAGCTCATTGTGGAACTGGACCCTGCTCCTTCATGCTCTGCTACCTCTGTCCACTGTATATAAGGTACAGTTGAGAATATGGCCCAATGTGTTTAATGTCATATGTGTACCACAGTCCAACCCAAAATCAGCAAATGCAAAGCTATAATAACGGATGTCTGCTCCTTGCCCACTCCTGGACTATATGAGCACAGCTTTGACTTCATACTTAGTTTTCTGTTCTGTGGAATATGTTAATGGCATATGTTCCATCCAGCCCCAGTATCCTCTCTTCTGACAGTGGCCAGTGCCAGGTGCCCCAGAAGGAAGGAACAGAACAGGTGATCATCAAGTGATCCCACCACCCATTAACAGCTTCTGACAAGCAGAGGTAAGGGGGCACTTCACAGGTGTGTGTGGGGGGGGGGGGGGGGTTGGTTTTTTTGGTGCTTCCCTGCCCAGACCAGCTAAACTTAATTAATGCTCTTTGCTTGTATTTGTACATGGTAAACATTTAATTGTATTTAGAGCTTGGTCTGATGAATACTGATCTCCTACTGAAGTAAAGATATGGGATGCTCTGCACCTAACTGCAGCAGGCTTTTTATCTTTATCTGGCTCCATATTTGCAAGACACTGACAATTACAAAGGTTTGTAGAAATTTGCATTTGGGGAAAGCAATGCAGATTGTAACTGTTTCTAATGTCTTCCACGGCTTATGTGACAAGCCCCTCAGGAAACACTGTTTTGGATGCTAACTCTCTTGTTACCATATTAATTGACTTTGTCATGACAGTTTTGGCATCTGAAAATGGCTGTGAACATGCTGTGCTCCTCAAGAGACCAATCAGGGGCAGGGGAAATTGGTTTACTGGTTTCCAAACAGCATGTGCTAAAGGTGCTGCAATTCAAGCATAGTTTAGATTCCTCTATTCTAGATGAGTGAGGAGCCAAAGACACTGCAGGCTAAGGAAACTGCTGCTTGTATTTAGAATTGCAGAGAGGAACCTGAGCAAATTATTCTCTGCCCATAGGATTTCTGCATTGACTTTTGTATGTGAGCAAATCTAAAAAAACAATGTGTGTGTCACAGCAGGAGAGATGGTGGGATTGGGTTTTTGAAGACTGAGGCTTGAAGGATCCTGTGAAGTCCTGAGCAGCTCTTGAGAGATGCTGAGCATCAGCTTTGTTTGATTTCAGCCCAGCGTGCTGCGTTAGATGCTTTCAGTCTAAGTCTTACTAGGTGATCAAAGAACTCACTGCCAGAAGGACAAACTAGGAATGGAAGGAAGGAAAGTATTGCGGGATAAATCACAGAAGTTGGTGAGGTGCTGTGGCCTGTAATATGCAAGAGGTCAGAATAGAAGATCACAATGGTCCTTTCTGACCTTGAAGTCTGTGAGTCCATAATTATATCTGCTCTTTTATACCCTGTCCTTTATAATGCAGAGCGGCAGCAGAGAAGGTTATGCAGAGAGAACCAGGACCAGGGACTGAGCCAGCATCTTTGCCTGCTGGTTCCCCTGTCCCTAACAATGCAGAGCAGCAGTGGGGGAGGTTATGCAGACTGACGAGAGACCCGGGACCAGGGACTGAGCCAGCATCTGTGCGTGCTGGCTGCCCAGTCCCTTTAATATTGCAGAGCCGCGGCAAGGGAAGTCAGGATGCAACTAATCAATAGTGCTAACGAATAAGCTCTTGCTTATCAGTTAGTCAACTAGTTGAATCATCCTAGTTTATCAATAAACTAGGTAAATACAACCTAGATGAGGCTACTATAAGGTGGGTGCATAACTGGCTGGATAACCATTCACGGTTCACAATCATGCTGGAATAGCATAACAAGTGGGGTTCCGCAGGGGTCTGTTTTGGGACTGGTTCTGTTCAATTTCTTCATTAATGATTTAGATGATGGCATAGAGAGTATGCTTATTAAGTTTGCAGATGATATGAAGCTGAGAGGGGTTGTAAGTGTTTTGGAGGACAGGGTCATAATTCAAAATGATCTGGACAAACTGGGGAAATGGTCTGAGGTAAATAGGATGAAGATTTATAAGGACAAATGCAAAGTACTCCACTTAGGAAGGAACAATCAGTTTCACACATACAGAATGGGAAGTGATTGTCTTGGAAGGAGTACTTCAGAAAGGGATTTAGGGGTCAAAGTGGGCCACAAGTTAAACATGAGTCAAAGTGTGACCCTGTTGCAACAAAAGCAAACATGATTCTGGGATTCATTAACAGGAGTGTTGTGAGCAAGACTCGAGATGTCATTATTCCACTCTGCTCTGTGCTAAGTATGCCTCAGTTGGAGTATTGTGTCCAGTTCAGGGCACCGTGTTTCAAGAAAGATGTGGAGAAATTGGAGACGGTCTGGAGAAGAGCAACAAAAAGGGCTAGAAAACATGACCTATGAGTGAAGACTGAAAGAATTGGGCTTGTTTAGTTTAGAAAAGAGAAGACTGAGAGGGGACTTCCTACCTGTCTGGGAGGTTAAGCACTAGAATAAATTGCCTAGGGAGGTTGTGGAATCTCCATCACTGGAGATATTTAAGAGCAGGTTGGATACACATCTATCAGGGATGGTCTAGACAGTGCATGATCCTGCCGTGAGGGCAGAGGACTGGACTCGATGACCTCTTGAGGTCACTTCAAGTTCTATGATTCTATGTTTTGCAAAATTCAAGAATTCTCGGGTACTCTTGAAATACTGTATGAATTTGTAAAATCACCTGTGTTCCTTCCAAGGGGACCTCAGGGATGTAGAAAACCCTTCTGGCAATAATATACAACTCTTTGAGAACACCTAGCTATGATTATCTATCCATACTTGTCAGTGCATTTTTAATGTACCAAACATCATGCTATCTAGGGTCCAATATTTTTGCAATAGATTGCTGCATGAGGAGGTCTTGAGTAAAATTCTGCTTAGGTAACTACATTAAAGAAGTTAGATACATTTTAGTTATCCCAGTACTATATGGTTTTTTTTCTTTACCTCCTGTAAGGAAATATAGCCAGTGTGATAGACTGAGATCAGCCATCTGCCACTCACTTGTGGAGGGAATACATGCTAGAGCTTGGGTGAATAGCTTTCTCTTTCCTGAGTAAAAAAAAGGCCAAGCCTAAGACCAGCCTAATCAGGCAGGCACCTGGGATCAATTAGAACTTGATAGAAGCCACAGGCTAATTAGATACCTGCAGCAAATTAAGGCCTGTGGTGCTGCTTTGAAAGGTTGCCCCGGGCAAGGAAGGAGGGAGGAAAAAGAGTGAAGGACAGGAAAGAGGAAGTACTGTGTTGAGGGGTTATGTGGGTGTGAGCTGAGGACTGATGAGTAGGTACCAAAGGAAAGGTGCTGGGAAGGATCGTTTGGGGAAGTGGCCCAGGGAAAAGCTGCCAGATTGAGAGTGGCAATAACCCCGCCTGTTGCCATCACCTTAAGGTCCCTGGGCTGGAACCTGGAGTAGGGGGTGGGCCTGGGTTCCCTCCCCCCCCCAACCTCGCCACAGCACATAAAAAACTGCCTTGAGAAGAGAGATCAGGACTCCAGAGGGAAATTTGCCCCAAACTTATGAACTAGCCTGTGATGAGTATGGCTCCGTAGCCTGTGGCTCTTGCCTGTACTAAAGAGAGGGCCATAGAGAGCCTCTGAGGCTAACACTATCTGCCAATAGTGCATCACCCACAGGGAATAGCCAGAGCTTTGCCACACAAGGTTTTCACTCTAAGCAACAATCTTCTGGCCTATATTTTGTATGAAGTGTTCATATGGTACACTTTCTATATGCTGCGTTCTAGGATAAAAGAACCTATTATGAAGTTTTCTGGATTTCTCTCTGAGGCCAGGTCTATACTAAACCCTAGAAGGTCGGTTTAAGGTACGCAACTCCAGATATGTCGAACATGTAGCTGGAGTTGGCTGAACTTAAAATGAGCCTGACGCCATCCCCACTATGGGAGGCTGACAAGAGCAAATGCTCCCATCGGCATCCCTTACTCCTCGCAACTGGGAGGAGTACAGATGCTGGCTGGTGCTGCTCTCAGCATTTGATTTATGGATCTATACTCGACCTGCTCAATCTGATGCTAGAACGTTGATCTCCAGCATAGCGAGTGAAGACGTGCCCCGAGAGAGCATTATCATCTGTGTGGGCTGGAATTGCCTGGAACAATTACAGGCCAACCTGACTGACAGGGAGGGGCTGAGCTAAGGAGAGAGCAGGAACCTGGGCTGAGTAGGGGAGTAGAGATGGGCCAAACAGAAGAAATAGGAAAAAAGCCCAGGAAACAGTTCAGTGCTAAAGTAGAGCTGCAGAAGCAGCCCAGAGAGCAGACCTCCCCTGGGAAGAGAGCTGCAGCAACCAGAGCCAAAGGGGCCAGAGAAGCAATCCAGAGAGTTAGCAGCAGAGCAGCATCCATGAGGGGGTAGAGTGGAACTGGAACTGAGGCTTGAACAGTCCAGAGCCAGGTGTAGAGCAGTTGTGAAGTATAAGGAGGGGATCCTGGGCAGTGGGCCCAGCATAGAGAGAAGCCCCCAGACAAGAGGCTTTGCAGGCCAGACGTGGAAGTGGGAGCATACCCCTGTCTGAGGGGTAGGAGTGGCTGGTGTTTTGAAGAAGGGCCCTGCTACATAGAGCACAAATGTGTGTGGCCCCTGCCAGAGCAAGTGTCTCACCCACAGCTAGGGTTGCCAGATGTTTCACAAAAAATACGGAACATGACTGGAAAAAAATTGGTTAAGCAAAAAAAAAAAAAAGTGTCACAGCCCCTTTAAATCTCCTCACACTCACCCCGCCCCTGCTAGACATGGTGGGAGAAGAATGTCCCAAGTGGCCTTCCATCCGAGAAAAACAGAAATAGGTTTTTATATTTTACATTTTATATGTTCGGTATTTTCTTTTTTTTTTACCGGACTCATGCTGCAAATACCAGGCTGTCTGGTCCAATACCGGACACTTGGCAACCCTATCCACAGCATCCCTGCAGCACAGCCAGGGCCTTGGCAGGAAGCCTGGGATGTGTGAGGAACAGAGCGTGATCTTCCCTTACATTCCAGAGACTGCTGTTTTATGATGACACAGAGCAAGGTTATTTCTTTTCCTATAAACCTTTCCCATTTTTCCCATTTAATTGATTGCTGTTTAATAAATTGTATTTGCTTGAACTTTAGGTAACGATCAGTGTGTTAGGGAAATGTCCAGAGGAGAGAGAGCAACCCAGGGTGGGGTCACCCCAGCTCCTGCCTATGTGACCACAACAGGGCTGGGGGGCTAGTCTATCAGGAAGCTTGGGCCCAGTCTTGTTAGGATTATGATGACTCTACCACACAGGAGAGTGGAAGGCCAGGGTGAACTCTGGTCAAAGGAAGTGGGAGTGGGGACTAGCCTATTTCACCAGGGTAATATGGAAGCCAGGAAAATTCCCCACAATAACGGGACCCTTCCCCCACTTATGTATGCAAAGTAAGTATCACAACAGCGGTGTTTTACACTTATGCACCATGCATAAATGTCTATACAAGATGCAAGGCAATGGAGAAACATGTCCTTCCTATGGGTATGTCTACACAGCAAAGCTATTTTGAAATAACAGCTGTTATTTTGAAATAACTTTACCAATGTCTACACAGCCAAACCACTATTTCAAAATTAAATCGAAATAGCGGAGCACTTATTTTGAAATTGGTAAACCTCATTCCACGAGGAATAGCGCCAATTTCGAAATTGCTATTTTGAAATAAGCGCTATGTAGATGCTTATTTCAAAATATGGGGCCTCCAGCCCTTCCCAGGGTGCCCTGGTGGCCACCAAGAAAACTCCTCTCCTTCCCCCCTTCCCGGAGCCCTTAAAGGGGTAGACTCTGGCCACAGTGCCTGTGCCAGCTCCAAGCCTGCCAGTCCAGAGCCAGCAGTCGCTGCACCTGACCAAGTGGCCCCAGCATGAGCCAGGCATCCAGTGCCAGCCAGCCCTCCAACGCTCCCCAGGACCAGTCTGCCAGCTCCCAGGAGCCTGCCAAGGGCCACAAAAGGTGGGCTCCTGCCTACGGAGATCAGGGACCTAATTCAGGTTTGGGGGGGATGCCTCCAACATCCATGATCTCTGCACTAAACAGAGGAACACAACCGTCTACAGGTGGATGGCTGCCAGCCTGGCCACCAAAGGCCACATGTGAACCCAGGAGCAGGTTCGCATGAAAATAAAGGAGCTGCGGCAGGAGTATGCCAGGGCCACAGGGGGCATCTCCCAACCAGGGGCAGACCCAGACCCCTGCCCCTATTTTGATGCTGTGGACCACTTCCTGGGGGCAGAATGGTCAGTGCCCCCCAGGTGGTCATCAACCCTGGGGCAGAGCTTGCTGCCTCCTGCTGCTCCAGACCCTGCTGCCTCCCCAGCTACTGCTCCTCCTCCCACTCCTTCTCCCCCTCCCGCCTCTTCCTCCCCACCCTCCCCACACCCCCAGGGATGCCGAGGCCCCCGCACTCGTGGTGCTGGGAGACAGTTGGGCCGGCGAGACCCCCAACCCTGAGCCCTGAGCTTCTCCTCCCCCTTCCTCCCTTTACCTCCCCCTGCCAACTCCCTCCTCCCAGTTTTCCCCCTTCCCTCTCCCGTCCTCCCCTCTCCCACCTTCTTTCCCCAGTCTCACTTCAGTTTCATGCCCCCCCCCACCCCAGTTTTGTTCAATAAAGAGGCTTTGTTGTAATGAACACATGTGTCTTTTATTGTACAGCAGGAAGGGGGTTAGGGAGGGGTAAGTGGAAGGAATGAGGCACAAGCCCCCAGTGGATGCACACCAGGGAGACTGTTACTGCCTGCAGAACGTGCTGCCAGGCTCACGTCCAGGAGAAGCACCAGAGTGCCCAGGGCGGTTCTGGCTCCATGCAGCAGAGTGCTATGGTGTCCTGAGTGAGGGCAAACGGAGCACACAGAGAAAAAAAATTGCTGTCCCTCAGTGAGATAGGCAAGCAAGCAGGGAAAACTTAGAACCGGCTGTCCGGGGGGGTTCCTTTAAGCACAGGTCTCAGATAGCCTCAGGCAGCAGCCACACAAGGTAACTCCTGACCTTATGCCCTGCCAGAACTGGTTCCGGATGGCTTTAAATGTGATTCAGTGTCCTATCAGTGTGGACGCCCTATTTTGAAATAGCAAAATGCTATTTTGAAATGCATTTTGGGTCTAGATGCATTATTTTGAAATAAGCTATTTTGAAATAACTATTTCAAAAGAAGATATTTTGAAATAGCGCTGTAGTGTAGACATACCCTATGTGCCCTTTCCCAGAGTTAACGAAGTCATCGGAGTTATAAGCCAAACAGCAGTGGTCTCAGTCGTACCATCTGTTTTATTTGTTTGCTGGAGAAAACAATGTACTGTTTCCAAGAGCACTTTGTCCTGAAGTGACTGATGTGGCTGCTGCAGTGTATTTGGAAGACAGCATGTTAGGCATAAAGAATCAGGATTCTCAGTTAAAGCACAGCAAGAAATCAGAGAAGTGTATTCTAACCATAGACAAAAGACAGGAGAGATGAATAGGCTACAAGAGCTGAATCTCTCCTCTTTTGCTTCAGGAAACAAGATAGGTACATAGCAGGATCTCTCTTCTCTGGTGACTTTGTCTTTCAATTTACAGAGGAAACTTTAGAGCCATTGGTATTATTTTTAGGACAAGACAAAAATACACTAATGCCCACTTTGCAAATCTAGATTGAGTGATAGAAGATCTATAGAAATTTGGGGGTTTGAGTAAATAGTCAAGAAAGTACTCCTCTGAGTTCTTGCTGTGCTCCTCGATGTAGGAGGTCTCCTCAGCAGTAGCCACCAGTTCCTCTCAGGAACCTCCAGCACAGGTCATAGGTAGGGCTTTCCTATATCCCAGCTACTTCACAGTTGGTATCGAGTCCATTCCAGATACAGCACAACTTAGGGCTTGTCTTTAGCCTTCTTCACCCTGTGAAAGAAGGAAAACCAGCTGCTGGCAACCCCAATACAGGTGAGGCACCACCACACTTTCTCAGTCCTGGCACCAGCCTCAGCACTGAGAAGAATTCCTTCCATGACAAAGCACATTGTTAACTCCAGCAGCCAAATAAACAAAATCTGAATCTCCCTTTCAGGACTCAGCATGCGGCTTTATTTCCTGCATAGGCCTCTGCTCCTCCTGTGTTGGCTTTGTACAGGTTGAACCTCCAGAATCCAGGACTCTCTGGACCACAGATTTTGCTGGATCAGAGAGCCATGGAGCCTGGGAGTGCAAACCGGCTGGTACCCCCATCCCCTGGGAGCCCCGGTCAGTGAGGCACCAGCGGCACCAGTGAGCCCCATCTCCGGGAAGCCATGGCTGGGCAGGGCAGTAGTGGGGCAGCCAGGGGCAAAAGCAGAGCAGCCAGCAAGCCTCAGGATCCCGGGGGAGCACAGCAGAAGTGGGGCCAACAAGCCCCCTCCCCAGGGCACAGCAGAAAAGGGGCAGCTGGCAAGCCCCATCCCTGGGAATCCCTGGTTGAGAGCGGCAGAAACAGACAGCCTGCAAGCCCTGTCCCTGGGGATTTCCAGTTGGCAGGGGAGAAGCCAGGCCATGGTGGCTGTGGAGCTCCATCCCCAGGGAGCCCCAGCGGGTTGGAGCCCAAGTCCAAGGCCCGCAGGCTGGAGCCCAATGGCAGTGGGACTGGAACGGAGCCATCTGCAGGGAGGCGGCGCATCCTGGGAGGCCAGTGGCAGGGATCTCCCCATATCCAGCAAATTCCCTCATTCGGGACGAGTCTGGTCCCGAGGGTGATTGACAATGGAGGTCCAACCTGTAGTGGAAGGCTTGATGATCTGCCATGCTCCCTAGGAGAGTATAAGAACAGCCAGATTGGGTTAGACCAAAGTCCTACCTAGCCCAGTACCCTGTCTTCTGACAGTGGCCAACACTAGGAGCCCCAAAAGAATTGAACAGAACAGGATATCATCTGCTGTTTCCCATTGCCAACTTCTGGCAAACAGAGGCTGGGAACACTGTTCCTGCCCATTCTGGCTAGTAGCCATTAATGGACCTATCCTCCATGAATTTATCTAGTTCTTTTTTGGAACCCTGTAATACTCTGGACCTTCACAACATCTTCTGTCAAGGAGTTCCACAGATTGACTGTATATTGTCTGAAAAAATATTTTTTATCTTGAACCTGCTGCCTATTCATGTCATATGATGACCACTAGTTCCTGTCTCAGAGGGGTAGCCGTCTTAGTCTGTAACTTTAAAAAACAATGAGCAGTCCTGTAGCATCTTAGGGTACGTCTAGACTACAGGCTTTTGTCAACAGAAGTTTTGTTGACAGATACTGTCGACAAAGCTTCTGTCGACAAAGAGCGTCTAGACTACATCCAGTTCTGTCAACAAAGCAAGTCGCTTTGTCGACATGACAGTGTAGACGCAAAGGACAGTGTAGATGCAATAACGCCTTTTGTCGACAGAACTCTGTCGACAGAAGGCATTATTCCTCGTAGAATGAGGTTTACAGCCGTCGACAAAACTGCTGAGTTCTGTTGACATTATGTCAACAGAACTCAGCGGCAGTGTAGGCGCAGGTATAGTTTTGTCGACAAAAGTCCGCTTTTGTCGACAAAACCCTGTAGTCTAGACACACCCTTAGAGACTAACAAATATCTATGATCAAGAGCTTTCATAGGTAAAACACATTTCATCAGATGAGTTGGAGTGAAATAACAGAATCCAAGGTATATATAACAGCAAAAGCAGTTACTTGCCAATTGTAGGACATGTGTTAATGAAGCTAATTGCTTAGGCTGGATTTGTCCCATTCATAGCTTTTGTTGTGAAAATGCGAGTTCCTGTGTTATGAGTAAATAACATTTCCTTATTTGCTTTCTCTAAACCAGTCATGATTTTATAGACCTCTATCATATCTGTCCTTAGTTATCTCTTTTCCAAGCTGAAAAGTCCCAGCTTTAGGAAGACTGGGAACTTATTACCTTTATGCACTGCCAAGTCTTTCTTAGAATTTGAACAGTTCGCTTTCCCACGACTAATCGAGTCAGGCATCTAGTTCTCTACTTCAGAGCTTCTGTGTAATCCGCTCTCCTGCTGTGCTGCAACAGCACCCAGTGATCCAATTATTAATCCACCTTGTAGGGATCAAATACAGGCATCAAAATATTCCTGAAAAATGCAGGATAAACAGCACCAGAAAGCCCTGCATTTTGGCTGGTCAAAGGACTGTAGCTCATTACTGGAGTGTAATGATGTTGTTATGGCATGAGATGGATCAGTAAATAGGTGCAGTGCCTGGGTGTTAGTACCAAAATATAGAATTTCCTCAAACCATTTTGTAGCAAAACTGTACATAAAATTCCTTTCCAGTTGTACCTTTAAAATATATAGCTTGTCCCCTTTATCACAGACATGGTTCTGCCCTGTGGGGTTTTGTTTTATTGCACATTTGTTTCTTTTGCTGCCTACTCATTTGTTTTCCTGGCTGTGGCTCTTAGCCTACTCATTTGTCTAAGTAAAATTGTCCTTGACCGTGCATCGTCCTCCCCCCTTGCTATTGTTTCTTTCTCTCTGGTCACTCTGTAACATGGCATCTATTTAATAACATAGTACTCATTAATACACTACATGACTGGCTTAACAATTAGGGAAGAAGGTAAAATAGCATCTGCATGGTCGCTTAGCAAGAAACTTGTCCAGATTTTGATAAAATTGTGCACAGATTGTTCTTGACTCAAGTAATAATCAAGAATTAATGAAAACTAAACTGAAGCAGGTGTCACTGGTCACAAGTTCCTTTGAAATATACATTTCCTTACTCTACTGAATCCAAGGGAACTGATACTGACATTATTCCTTGTGTCTATTTACCTGAAGGCATGACAGTCAGTCTAGATATCCCCAAATAACTTAAAATGATTTTCCAGGACTGGATAAAACTAAGTGTAACCCATACTTTGGTGTGGTGCTCTGTCCCTTTTAGTGGCACAAAGCCCAATTATAGCTTTTAGCTCAAGCAGTAGAGGCTAATATGCTAAGGCAGTGGTCTCCAACCTTTTTATACCAAAGTTCACTTTTTAAATGTCAGGACAAGCCAAGATCTACCCCATCCCTTCCCCAAGACTCCACCCCTTCCTTGAGGCCCCGCCCTCTCTGTTCCCCTCCTCTCCATCACTTGCTATCCCCAGCCCTTACTCACTCTCACTGGGTTGAGACAGGAGGTGTGTGCTCTGGGGTGGGATGAGGGATTTGGGTGTAGGAAAGGGTGAGAGGTGCAAGCTCTGGGAGGGAATTTGGATGCAGGAGGATGTGGAGAAGGGGATGCTGGCTCGGGGAGAGGGCTCCAGGCTAGGGAGTGTTGGGGTCAGGTGGAGGGTTGGGGTGCTGAGCAAGCCACAGGCCTGTGGGTGTGAGGGTGCTGGAGTTTGGGTTGGGGGTGTGTGAGGGGCTCAGGGCAGGAAGGTTGGGAGTATGATGGGCTCAGGACACAGATTTGCAGTGTGTGGATGGTGCAGGAGTGTTGTGGTAGAAGACTGAGGATGTGGGTGTTCAGGAGTTTGGGGAGGTCAGAGGCTCAGGACAGGGGGTTCCAGTGTAAGATAGGCTCAGATTTGGAGTCTGGGGGAGTGCAGGAGTGTTATGATGCTGAGGCCAGATGGGGGATTGTTGGAGAGGCTTCATTTTAAATAAAATATTATGTCAAACACAAAATGTTTCAGCATTGTCTATTATTTATGAGAGGGGCAGGGAACCTGTTTCGAGTCAGGGGTCACAGTCAGTATGATTCAAAACAACAACCCCTCCAAGACCGCTCAAGCCTCACTGATGTGGCCCCAACTGTGCTGGTGGGGGCAAGGGACAGGGTGCTGGTGGGTTCTGGGGCAGAGGACAGGGTGATGGGGCAGCAGACAGGGTGCTGGGGCAGGGTGCTGATGCAGATGGCAGGGTGCTGGGGCAGGGTCCTGGTGGGGACAGGGTGCTGGTGGGGAATGGGGGCAGGGTGCTGGGGCAGAGGCCAGGGTGCTGGTGGGGGCTGGAGGCAGAATACTCGTGAGTGGGTCTGGCCACGGGGAGGGGACAGGGACAGCTTGGGCTAGTACTTGCAGGTCCTGCAGCTGCATGCCATGTCCGGGGTTTCAGGATGTACGTGCATGTGCACCCCCTCCCCAAATGGCTGGCATGTTTCCTGAAATGCCAGGTCCTCATGCGCCAGGGACTTCCTTCCCCCTGCTGCATTCCTGAGCGGGATGGGGGAGTGGGAGTCCCAGGACCGTGACAGCTCCAACTTGTCAGGCAGCGTGCGCCCTGCTCCTCTACTCCCCACGGCAGCAGCGCGCTTCCTGAGCAGGACAATGAGGCAGGAAGGCAGAAGGGGGAAAGAACTCACTGGCACGCGAGGACCTGGTGTTTCAGGAAACGCACCAGCTGTTTGGGGGAGGAGTGAGCAGCGCACGTGGTTCCTGAAACACCAGGTCCTCGCGTGCAGGACTCCCCTCACCACCCCGCAGGAAAACCGCACCACCTCCATTGTCTCTGTAGGTAGCATCAATGGGGGCTTCTTTTTGGTGGTGAGGGGAAAAGGGGGGCCCTGAATGCCTCACAATCGACTGGTCGAGCCCCCCGATCGACCAGTCAATCACTATCGATGGGTTGGCGACCACGGTGCTAAGGTGTAGAAGTCCCAGGTTTCTGAGGAGCCAACAACATGCTCTCAGAAGGGGCAGGGATTCTGACTTAAAGGGCGAGGCCAGGCAGTCAGCCTTCAGCACAACCCAGAACGTGAAATGCTGCCACCCCCCAGCCCTTATTGTCACCCAGAGTGCTCTGCACAGCACACCAGTGGTCATTTAAAGAGCCTGGGGCTCCTGGTTCTTTAGAATAGCAGTTGCCCCCTTTGCCTTTCCTTATAGATGAGCCTGGCAGGTTTGGCTGAGGTCTTTTGGTGTTACATGCGCATTAGTAATAATCACATGTCAGAATTGATGTACATTTTTACAGATTAGCATATTTGGGCCAAAAATGACTCACAGTGTCTTAAGTTTCCCTTCCCTTGTCTTAGTTTACAGATGGCTAAGATATGCTAAATTTTCTCTCCAGAGGTGGGGTTGTAAGATTGCGATAAACTCTGGGTAAAACAAATCCATGACAAATTTTCTGAGGAAATTTGTAAAAGCACATAATTCCTAAACATTTAGTAACTCAGCTATCCAATTAACCCTCAAAAGCTCATGATATTATATATTTTTGACAGGTCTAAACTAGAGTTATTTCAAAATAACAAGGTGAACGTCCACCCAGCAAGCCTGTTACAGTAAAACTCCAATTGTCTGGCATCCAGTGGTCCGGCACTCCTGATAGTCCGGCACCAACTGGAATCCGGAAGCGCTCCGGCCAGCCAGACAATTGGAGCTGCCCCAAAGCAGCAGCGGAGAGGGGGCGGGAGGCAGGCAGCTGTTTAAGGCGGGCGAGTGGGCGGGGGAGTGGGCACGGCGAGGGGCGAACCCTCCGCAGTGTTGTGGGGAGGCGGTGGAAACCCCGCGCAGCCAGCTTGTAAGCGGCGGTGGCAGAGAGGGGGCGAGAGGCAGGCAGCTTTCCCTGCCAACTCCCGCTGACACCCGCCGCCCGCCTTAAACAGCTGCCTGCCTCTCGCCCCCTCTCCACCGCCTCCGCTTGCAAGCTGGCTGCACGGGGCTTCCACCGCCTCCCCGCAACACGGCAGAGGGTTCGCCCCTCCCCACGCCATTCCCCGCTGACCTCTCCACGCAGTGCGGGTCCCGGGAGACCCGTCACAATACCCCGCCGGAGTACCTCCCAATACTCCGGTATATCCGATAATCTGGCACCCCCTGGGTCCCAAGGGTGCCAGATTATCGGAAGTCTACTGTATTTTGAAATTAATTCAAAATAACAGGCTTATTATTTTGAAACTAGCCAATTAGCCCGTCATAAGATGGGATTTTCAGGTCTTGTCTCCTGAGCTCTCTCTCTCTCTCTCTCTCTCTCTCTTCCTACTGCTTCCCCCTCTCTCTCAGCTATCCTCCGCCTCCTGCCTCTCTCTCCATCTCTTTCTTTCTCTTCTCCCCTCCTGCCTCTCACTCTCCCTTTCTCTTCTCCTCCTCCTCCTGCCTCTCTCTCCCCTCCGTCTCTCCCCGCCCCCTTCCCTTCCCCTTCCCTCCCGCCGTGGCGCTTGGCTGAGTGCTGCCTGCTCAGCTGGGCTGCTGCGAGGGAGGGGGGCCGGGCGGTGACGTACACGGCCGGGGCTGGGGCCGTGTACATCACTGCCCTCCCTTCCCCTCCCACCCCGGGGGAGCCCAAACAGCCCCTTGAGCTGCTGGCTCCCCCAGCGGCCCGGCTGAGGGGCGCAGCACTCAGCTGAGTGCCACAGCGGGAGGGGAAGGGGGGCCGTGACGTACACGGCCCCGCCCCCTGGCTGTGTACATCACTGCCCCGCCCCTTTCCCCTCCCTCCGTGGCAGCTTGGCTGAGTGTTGCGTGCTCAGCTGGGCCACCGCGGGGAGGAGGGGGTGGGGCAGTGACGTACACGGCCAGGGGGCGGGGCTGTCTACATCACTGCCCCTTCCTCCCCTCTCCCGCGGCAGCCCGGCTGAGGGGCGCACCACTCAGCGCCACGGCGGAAGGAGGAGGGGGGGCGGTGACATACACAGCCCCGCCCCCTGGCCGTGTACATCACCACCCCGCCCCCCTTCCTGTCCCACCGGGCCCACCTGAGCAGCGCTCAGCTGGGCCCCGGCGGGGGAGCAAGTGGCGGCAAGTGGCCAGTGGCTTCATCCCTCCACCCCTCGCCAGGTCTGCTTCCTGCCCCCTCTTTCTGCCGGCCAGCCCCATGGCCCCCCGAACACCCTCCTGCCAGCGCTGCTTCCTCCCCATCATTCCTCCAGCCCCACAGCCCCCAGCTCTGCTTCCCACCCCCTTCCAGCCAGCCCCGCCCCTTCCCCTCCCTGCGTGGCGCCCCATTCCACTCCTCCTCCTCCCTCCCCCCCATGGCGTGCTGCACCGCTCCCAGCTGAGCGGCGCTCCCGCCGGGCCCCGACGGGGGCGCAAGCGGCGACAAGCGGCCCTTTGCGGTTCGCGCTCCCACGTGGGGAGCGCGGACCCCAACGGCCACTTGCTTCCCCGGGCCCTGCTTGACCGCCGCTCCCGCCGGGCCCACTGCGTGCCACGCAGGGAGGGGAAGGGGACGGGGCTGGCCGGAAGGGGGTGGAAAGCAGAGCTGGGCGGGGGATCGGGGGCTGTGGGGCTGAGGGGAGGATGGAGGGGGCCAGAGGAAGGGGGAGGAAGCAGCGCTGGTGGGAGGGGGTGTCCGGGGGGCCGTGGAGCCCGAAGAGCCAGGGAGTGAGGGGAAGGGAGGCGGGGCGCTGACGTACACGGCCAGGGGGCGTGGCCGTGTACGTCAGCGTTACAGACGCACAGACACTGGGCTACTATATATATGATAATAACCCCTCATTCTATGAGGAATAACTCCTATTTCAAAATTGATATTTCAAAATAGGGTTAGTGTGGACACTCAGCTGTTGTTATTTCGAAATAATTACTCCCCAGAGTCATTCAAAGTAATTATTCCCCAGTGCTTCCATGTTCACACTAACAGAGCCTGGCTCGGCCTAATTTTGAGGCTTCCCTGCAGTGTGAGTGCGCTATTTGGAAATAGTTATTTTGGGAGGTCTTTCAAAATAAGTTATTTTAAAATAATCTGGTAGTATAGACATAGCCATAGATGCCACAGGACTACACATTGTTTTTAAAGTTACAGACTAACATTGCTACTTCTCTGAGAGTTTTCAGTTGTCCATGTAGCACCTATCTGTGCACGGTCTGCTTGGTAAAGCATATGAGAATCCTGGCTAATAGCCATTGATGGACCTACCTTCCATGAACTTATCTGGTTAATTTTTGAACCCAGATATACTTTTTGACATCACAACATCCCATATCGATGAATTCCACAGGTTAATTATGAATTGTATGAAAACGGCTTTCCTTTTGTTCTTATTAAACCAGCTGCTTATTGATTTCATCAATAGGCCTCTGGACCTTCTATTGTGCAAAAGGGTAAATAACACCTTTTTATTCAAGTCTTTTCCCATTTATGATTTTATAGATTTCTATCTGTTCCTCCTGAATTGTCTCTTTACTAACATGAACAGCCCCAATGTTTTCAGTTTCTCCTCATAAAGAAGTTATTCCATAGCTTTGACCATCTTCGTTGCCTTTCTCTAAACCTTTTCCAGTTCCAATATATCCTTTTTGAGATGGGGTGACCAGAACTGGACACGGTATTAAAAGAGTGGATGCACCATGGATTTAGTGGCACTGTGCTATTTTCTATTCCTTTACTAATGGTTCCTAACATTGTTAGCTTTTTTTACTGCAACTGCATACCGAGCTGGAATTTTCTTAGAACTATCCACAGTGACTCTAAAATCTCTTTCTTGAGTGGCAGCAGTTAATTTAGAACCCATCATTATATGTCTGTAGCTGCGATTAATTTTAACAGTGTTGGATTTAATCTGCAATGTTACTCAGTTTTGTGAAATCTTCCCTGCAACTCTTCGTAGGCAGCTTTGGATTTAATGATCTTGAGTAATTTTGTATTAGCTACAAACTTTGCCACTTCACTGATCACTCCCTTTTCCAGCTCATTAATGAATAGTTAAACAGCCCAGGTCTCAGTACAGATCCTTCTGGGACTCTTCTCTTTACCTCTTTCCACTGTGAAAACTAACCATTTATCCCTACCATTTTTTCCTATCTATTAACTAGTTATTGATACAGAAGAGGGACTTCCTTGTTATCCCATGAATATTTAAGAGCCTTTGCTGAGGAATTTTGTCAAAGACTTTCTGAAAATCCAAATATGCTGTATCTACTGGATTGTCCTTACCCACATACTTATTGATGCATTCAAAGAATTCCAATAGATTTATGAGGCATAAAGTCATGATGACTCTTCCCCAAGTTCATGTTCATCTGTGAGTTTGGTAATTCTGTTCCTTAATATGCCTCCTACCAATCTGCCTGATACTGAAGTTAGGCTCATGAATGTATAACTGCCAGAATCTCCTCTGGAGTCTTTTTTTTGGTAAGTTATTACTTCCAGTCATCTGCTTAGAAGCCTGTTTCAATGGTAGGCTACATACTACAGTTAATAGTTCTGAAATTTCATATTTGAATTCCTTGGGTGAATATCATCCAAGAATTCTTGGGTGAATATCATCTGGATCTGATGACTTATTACTGTTTAATTTATAAATTTGTTCTAAAATTTATTGACATCTCAATGTGGGTAGTTTAGATTTATCACTCAACAGAATAGCTCTGATATGGGTATCTCCTTCACATTCTCTGCAGAAAAGACCAATGCAAATAAATCATTTAGTGGCTCTGTAATGACCTTTTCTTCCCTGAGTGCCCCTTTTATATCCTGAATGTCTAGTGTCCCTCAATGCCTGTTTGATAGACTTCCTGCTTCTTATATATTTTTTTAAAAAATCTTACTATTAGCTTTTGTGCTTTTAACAAGGGTTTTTTTTTTCTCCATTTTTCCTTTGAATGGTCTTATTGTGCTTAATCTGTCAGGGTTTGTGCGCCTGCCTATTATCTTTGCTGGAGTTGGATTTTCATTTTTTAAATGATATATTTGTGTCTCTAACAGCTTCTGTTACTCTGCTGTTTAGCCATAGCTTTTTTGGTTCTCTGAGGGTTTGTCTACACTACACAGCTATTTCTGCATACCATATTTCTGTATCCCGAAATAGCTAGCCCGTGTCTACACAAGCTGCCTGTTATTTCAAAATATTTTTCAAAATAATGGGTGCACTATTTTGGCATCCCCGGTAACAGGATGTCTTAAAATAGCTCATTATTTTGAAATATGGCACTGTGTAGATGTGCCAAATTTCAAAATAAGCTATTTTGATATAGATTTAAAATAAGATGTGCAATTTGTGTAGATGCACACTGATTGTCTTATTTCGAATATACATTTAGTTTGAGCTTCTATTATGATATTTTAAAATAATCTCTATGTTGCTTGCTGGGCATATAATCCTTGTGACAATTCCTTTTAATTTCTGTTTAAGAAGTGTCGTCATTGTTGTGTAGTTCTATTTTTTTTTTTAATTCGAGCTTAACATTGAAGTAGGGTTTCTTTTATATTGTCTCCCTCCTCCCCCATCAAGATGACATAGTTAAATATAACCCAATCCTGTTCTTTATTTAGGACTAAATCAAGAATTGTCTCCTTTTGTAGGTTCCAGGACTAGCTGTTGCAAGAAGCAATCCTTTATGGTGCCTTGGTTCTGGCAAGCTCTTAGCTCCTCCTGATTGCACTGCAACAGTCCCTGCCCTGGTTACTCAGCTTACTGTAAAACTGTTCACCCAGGGTGCATTGACACAGTACCCTAAACTCAAAATAAGATACATAATTTGCGCTTCACAAATTGCGTATTTTATTTCAAATTTATTTCAAAATAGCTTTTTTTGAAATTTGGTGCATCTACACAGCGCCAAATTTCAAAATAATGTGCTATTTCAAGATATCCCTTAACCCTTGTGGATGAGGGTTGCTAGGATGACAAAATAACATGCCTGTTATTTTGAAAAATATTTCAAAATAATGGGTGGCTTGTGTAGAGGTGATTAGCTATTTCAGGATACTTTCTGTATCCTGAAATAGCCATGCAGTATAGACGTACTCCTCAGAGACCAGCATATCTACCTTCCATCAGTCTGCAGTAGCCAGCTGGTCTGGATTTGTCATACAAGACAACATAAGGAAAGTTCAAATCATTCATTATTGCACTTTCTGTTTTTGTAGGTTTTCTATCCTGCTTTTGTGTTTCATAATCACTGTCACCACCCTGGTAAGTTAGTTGGTAGCATATTCCAATCTCTATTCATAGAGATTCTATCGTTTAGTTTGTGCTGTTGAAGATTTTTCCCTTATTTGATTGTATACTTTCTTTCATGTATAATGTCATTCCTGCACAAGCACAGTCTAGTCTGTTTTCCCTGTATGTGTTATACACTGATATTATCATTTCCCATTGAGTATCTTCATTCCCCCAAATTTCCATGATGCCTACTAATCAATAGCCTACTTTAATGCCAGGAACTATACTTCTCCCATCTTAATATTTAGACTTCTAGCATTTGTATAGAAGTTCTTGTACATTTTGTCAATATTTAATTTTGTGCATTCATGTGCAATTTTGAGATGTGACTCTATTTCAGTTGATTGTTCCTCACTAGCTACTACCTGTGCTTTACCAACTTTGTTCCTATCTTTTTTACTAGGAAATCTCCCCTTTTAATAATCATTATGGGATGTCTCTGCCTGAACTGTGTGCTCCTCCATACTTGTTAGCTTCCCCTAACCCTGATTTTGTTCTGTTTGTGGTGGGGAACCTCCAGCCCATGGGCCACATATAATTCATCAGAGTTAGCCACAGGGGCCCACCAGATGGTTTGTTTACATGAGTGTCTGCAGGCTGGAGTTCCTCAGCTCCCAATGGTGGGCCACCACTTACTGCAGCTCGCATTGGCTGGGAACAGCAACCCACTGCTACTTGGAGCTGTGGGGCTCTGTGCCTGTGGACACTCAGGTAAACAAACCATCTGGCAGCCCACCAGCATTTAACCCTGATGAGTCATGTGAGGCTGAAGTGCCAGAGATTCCCCACCCCTGACTTAAGTGGAGTGCATCCCCCCGCCATTCCCCAGTTCCTAATAAATCTAAATTCCTGTTTCTAGTACAATAATTTAATCCTAGCATTGAGACCTTGTAGTTCTGCCTGTTTTACTGGCTCTGCATGTGGAACTGGAAGACTTTCAGAGAATGCCACCATGGAGATTCTGACAACTTCCCTGCCCCACTCCAGAGTTATTTAACTTTGTAACTTTGCTCAGTGTGTCTTTGATATTTTGGTTCCCAGCCTTGGCAAAACTGCTGTGCAGCAGTAGGCTGGAATCTGGAAGTAGCACCTGCTAGGGAAGCAGGAAGTGAATTGGCAGGAAGCCAGGAGAGCCAATGGAAACAGAATGTGGTCTTTGGTATAGGTAGCAGTGACCTTCCTGTTCTTGTGTGACCAGAGCAGAGCTGGGAGATATGACATAAACCAAGAAAACAGGCATGGAGAATCCAGCAACATCCACGCCTAGGAAGGACTGAATCTTGGAACAACCGATATGTGAGTAGAACAGGGAATGTTTAACAAGATGCAATCAGGTTATTTTTTTATGTTTGGGTTTGTTGGATGTCTTTGTCCTGAGCAGTTCAGTATACTGTAACTTTCAAAATTGAATCCCAGGGAATCAATTACCTGTGTTTTTGTCTCTTTTGTTAGCTGCTCTGTAACACCTAGTAGCCAAGAAATGTTTCATCAAGTCTGTTTTCTTGTTTTGTTAATAAAAATCATCATTTAAGACCATGATCGGATCCCTATGTCCTAGAAGGCAGGAGGTTCTGTGTGCATGTGCCCCAGAGTACAAGCCTCGCTACTAGGAGAAATTACAGTTTTTTTAAGTTCTCTCCAGAGGGAAGGGTAAAGAGCTTGAAAGTATCTCAGAGAAAGGAATTCCTAAATGCACCTAGGTTTGGGGGGGGCGGGATTGCATTTGGGTAGTAACAGCAATAAAAATGCAAGGCCCGGGAATCTGACTTTAGAGTTATAATACAAACCGTTAGTAGCAAGGTATTTTTAACGTCTCTTGTAGGTCCCCAGCAGTGTTTCCTCTAAAGCTGCATGGCAGCACAGTCAGAGGCTCAGAAGCTGACTGACTGGGTGGGGCTGATTAATCACCTGTGAAGCTGTGCTGTCCTGCAACTTAGAGGGAATACTGGTCCCCACCTTCTGCACTCAGAGTGCCAGAATGAGGAACAGCCTTGATGAATGTACTGGACAGAAACAATCAGGTAAGTGTATGTCAATAAAGAATGGCTATCACAGGGTTTTCTGGCTAGAAGAGATAGTGTGGTATGGTGGGTCATAGAAACTAGTGGTAGATTCTTCCACTTTGGACAGGTCAAAGAAATGGCTAAATTTTTGAAAATTTATCATTTCAAGTTCCATAACTATTGAGATTCCCTTTTCTCTAGGAAAATGTGTTTTTGCATTATGTAGGATGGCTTATTTGCTGATCTTATAGCAAATATTCCTATAAAAATTCAATAAACTGATCTGAAGCCTTACGTCTGTTTGCTGTATATTCATATGCTGAGGGCTGGATTACTGTGTATGCTTCTTATGAATTTTAGCAGTGGGAAGGTACTGATTTACTGTGTGCATCTATATATTGTTGCCCCTTGACCAATCAGTTGGCCAGTATGTGGGATCTTGTCAAACCATTCTTCTTAGGAGGAAAAATTAATGCTGTAGTCAGGTATTTCTTTACAATCCTATTTATTTACCAAGAATGTGCACAGATCTATTTTTCTAAACAACATAGGACTTAATGGCAGGATGGAGTTTCTTTCCTCAGTTTCCATGCCTGTTTTTTCAGCCTCTCCTGTTCCCTCTGCTCCCTTTATAGCAGTTTGTTTGAAAGCAGCTAATGGACTGCTCCAGCTTGTTTATCTAATGGCTCCACAGCCATGGAGTCTTGTGGTTCCCATTGGCTCTGTTTTGCCATTTACAACCAAGAGGAGCTGTGGGAAGCAGCATGGCCTGGGATGCTGCTTCCCATGGCTCCCCTTGGCTGGAACTGGTAAACCGTAGACAATGGGAACTGCAAGACTCTGGGACTGTGGTACCTTTAGATAAACAAACCAGCGCAGCCTTTAGCAGCTTTCTCAAAGGGGGACTGGGATCCACTTTGAGAAACACTGCTCTATAGGCTATACTCGTAAGTAAAGTACTTGCCCTCTGCTGACTTTCTGCCTCTGAGATATACAAACACATCTTCAGCCAAACAATGCCCCAGCTCTTAAACTTATCACCAGTCCCTAGGGAAACTCATCAGTGTTCATGGCCTAGTTGTTGACCAGCCTTGCATGTGGCCTATAGCCTTTGTTGGTGGCTTTCATTGTGTCTAGCTCTTTTATTTCATAAAGGCACTTAAATATTTCTTCCATTTAGCCTGTAAGATGGATGGGTAGCATGCCCATCAGTTTGAAGAAGGTCTGTGATTGGCTATAGATTCAAATCACCTAGCTGGCCAGGGTAGTTACAATCAATTGCTGAATTCAGCTGGTGAGAAATAACTTTGAAATCAGAGAATTTTAAAATATTGGGTTTTTTTTTCTATTAAAGGCTAAGATTTTTGCCTCTTGCCCATTTTTATAGTGCCTCAATTATTTCCATATTTAATATCCTAAATTAATACATGGAAAAAGGGTTTTCTAAAGCCTTCAACATAACAATATATTCCTAAATCTGAATCTGTGACTTCCATGTGTATATATAGACACCTATCTCCTAAAGATCTAGAAGTAGGGAAATAATTACTTAAATTTTTGGTTTAGTTGTAGCATATCACACATAATCTAAACTGTAAAAAAACCCCTTCATTTACCCAGCTCCGAACACACAGTTGTCAGTTTCCAACTTTCCCTGAGGGCACACAACCTCTGGCCAGTGTCAGACTCATTCCCCCAAATCCCCATCCCCCTTCCCACACCCTCCACACCCAGTCCCTGGCCTACTCCACTCAACCTCTTCCTCCAAGGCCCCAACCTTGCCCCACCACTTCCCACCTAGTTATGCCCTGTCTCCCAAATGTACCTCATCCCCATTCTTTCCCCAGGTCTTCACACCATCTGCACATCATAAAACAGCTGACTTGCAGCAGGTGGGAGGCTCTAGGAGGAAGGGTAAGGAGCTGGAAGGGAGGAGGAGGAGTTAATTGGTGCAGATGTTGGCAGGTGGGAAGAACTGAGGGAGCTGTAGGAGAGGTTGGCATCCAGTGGGTGCTAATCACACACTATTTTTCCCATGGGTGCTCCAGCCATGAAGCAACCAGGGAGTTGGTCCAATACCCAAAATACAAGATCAGGATAGTTTTGGTTTTGTCCTTGAAAAAAACAAAAATACAAATATAACTTCAGATGTAAAACGTGAGCCCATATCTGACCATAAATGAAATTATTCTCATTCTACATTCTCAGCCTACCTCCTGCCAGGTGATGAAGCAAAGGTGACCCAAAACAAAAAAGAGAGAAAAAAACAGAAATGAAAGGGATAGGCAAGAAATAAGGGGAAAAGAATAGTCATTCTTAAAAAGCTATCTTCATGCAGAGAGCACAAGAGTGCAGGGAAGAATTTTTATGGTTTAAAAGGGAGGAGAGATGAAGATTTCCGGATGGGGTATTTTCCATACCATACTTCGGTTGAAAGTTGCATGGGGCAGAGGCTGTTTCTGTGCTATAGATTTGCAAAGTGCTTAGCACTTCAGAGACAAAGCCTTTGTGATATCAATAATAAACTATAATAATAGCAATTTGAACTCATAATAAAGTCATTGTGACCTATTGACTCAAGATGTAGGATTACTAAATTGTGGCTGGTAAATAAGTGTAATAATTACAAGGCTCAAGGATGCCTCCAACACAAAATGGTTAAGGCCCTTAAAACCAATAGTGGCAGTTTATAGTCAGTAGCCTGCAAATTAACAAGCAACTAAGTGAAAAATGAAGAAGGCTAAAGATTAAAAATAAACAATCATTTATGAGGAGAAATTATCAAATATTTCAGCCCAAGAACAAGTGCTTTATTTAGTAAGATGCATTTGTTCACAGAAGCACTTTGAGTGTCTTCCTTAAAACGCTACTAATAGAAAAACATACGTGTAAAAATGATATTGTTATCAAGTCAGAAGAAAAATATGACTCAAGAATGCAATTACAGAAAGTTACAGCCATTTTACAGGTCTAAAGATAACTTGCTTTTTCTTGTTTAAATCTGTGACCCAGGGGAACTGACCCAAGATCAACTCAAATGGACTTCAAAGTTTCATATATACCTTGAGCTTTATCTGATGCAGCCACTTTCCAAATTCCAGCACAAATCTAAAACAATTCAGAGTTCGTGCAGGATAAAATGCTTTGGTGATAAGCTTTCTTTAGGAAATATCTGGAGAGAATGAAATTAACTTTTTACATTAAGTCCTTGACTTAATTAACCAGTGAATACCTATTGAATGATTTTTTTAAAAAGCATTCCAATGCATGTTTTGTTCATTTGATTCTTGTTTAATTATTGGTTCTAAATGCTGACGAGACATCCACTAAATTCCCAGGCTCGATTATTATGTTATATCTTTCCATTACTCATTTGGCTATTGCTCCCTCCCCCTTTGTAATTCAAAATATATGTTCTGATCAAATAGTCTACTGAGTTATTTTTCATCAACCATACACATTAAATTACTCTAGTACCAGTCATTGATATAACTTACATCTAATCAATATTTATGTAGTACAGACCATGCTTAGTCCACCAAGTTAATGCCAGTGAATAAATAATAGTCAGGCCAACACAATCAGTCAATGATGCCTAGAACACATATTAAAGTTCTTGGGACAGCATTATAGTATTAATGATCTTAGACTGAGGTCTGGACACCAACTGCCTTATAATAGCACCATCCTGTAATCTGGATTGAAGAAAAAACCAACAGAAGTGGGACAGGTGATGGATAGAGTATATTTAAAATGAATTATGAAGGTGTAGGACAAGACCCTCTAAAGTACATATAGCAGAACAATATGTGATACGACTTTGTACATATGTGTTATTTGATCAAGAAAGTGGTTTGTAATCATAGTATGGGGCTGATTCAAAAATGACTACAATCAGTAGAAAGACTCCCACTGATTTAAGTGGACTTCAAATCAGGCCCCTGGCAAATCACATGGGAAATTAAATCATGTACTTCAAAGTTGTCACCCAGGAAAGAATTTGAAAGTTACAGGTCTTTACGAGAAGTAGCTTAGGCAACTAGATGGACTTGTCTGTTCCAGGCTTTATACTACTACCCATCACCACAGAATCTAAACACCTTTGATGTAAAATCTGCACCAAAGGCAAAGTCCCTAATATAACTGAGGGAGAACCTGCCTAGCCTTCTTTTTCAGGAAAGAAACTCAGTTTGGGGTTTTTGGGGCTGTTGTTGTTTTGAGTGTGGTGATTTATTTAATTGTTTCCGGGATTTTGTCCAGTTGTGTTATGTTTGGGTATATAGCCATGGCAGTAGTGCAGGTGTCTTTCTTACGATGCTGGATAGCCTTTTTTAGAGAGGAAAATAATCCAACCATGTAAAAGGCAGATTTTAGGTTCATAAAATGGGAATTGTGGGAAACATTCAGTGGACCATAAAGGCCTATGTCAAACATTTTAATGTTTGTGTTTAAATGTTTTAATGTTTTAATATGTGTCTCTTTATAATTCAGAGACTAAACAAAAATGCTCAAAATTTAACCAAATGTATCAATTCATATTATTTTTAGTTGAGGCCTTTATGCCCACAGGGTACCGCACTAAAATTAGTGGGGCTCTGTGAGCATAAAGCTCTTAAGTCTAAGGTTCCACTCCTATGAGCTCTTTGTGACAAGAAATGGGTATAGTTTAACAGGAAGAGAAGGCTGGTGGTTAGGTTGTTAATCTGGGCCTTCAGAGTTGGGGGTTCTGGTCCCTGCCTCTACTATGAATTTATCATATGATGTTGAGCATCACTCAGAGCCAAATATTTAGGGACTAAATTGGATTTTCAAAGGTGCCTAACTCTTATATTAGTTAAGCGCTTAAGTGTTTTTGAAAATTCCATTGTGCCTATGTGCCTAAATAGCTCTACAAATTCTGGTCCTTAGCTTATCTATAACACAGCTCCCCATCTATAAAAGGGGGGTGGTAGTATTTCCCCATGATACAGGGATATTTGCTGTGAGGATAAATACATTAAAGATTTCCAAGTGTTTATATACTGTGATAATGGAGGACATGGGAATGTCTCAAAAGGGCCTGCCTTGCACATTGTGGGTACTACTGACAAGTAACAAACAATAGTTTTACTATACTTTTTGATCAAAGCATCTTATATTTCTCCTTATTTTTTAGTTTTTTTCACTGTAGAATAAATATAGAATGACGAATACACTCACATTTTAACACCATAACTCTACTAGCCATATTATAAACATGCCATTTAATGTATAAATGCAGTAACAAAAGTCTTTAGTTGCAGAGTAAGAAAACAAAACAGTCCAGTGGAAAAGGACTGGCGGTTTAAAAGCTAGAGGTTCTTGAAACAGGTACATCAGTAACAATAGCATTAGAGTTTCAGAACGCACCACATGCTTCAAAGTTTATTGTTTCACCACCTGCTGCAGAGTTTATTATTTCTAGAGTGAAATCTACAAATATAATGAAACTGAATTGAACATACAAAGCTGGATATGTACCTTGAAGGCATTTCACATATTCACATGCTGGGAAACCATAGGGCAGCAATGGAAGAAATGTAGCGAACAGGAGGAAGCATCAGAAGACTGGAGAGAGTTGGACTGGAGGAGCTATATTTGGTGAAATAAGAGGATGTGAGTTTTTTCTCACCCATTATATACACTGAACAATTATATAGCACTATGAAGAAGGAAGTCAGAAGCGTATTTCATTAAAAGGCAACATCAAAATATCTGAACAGACACGCTCTATAAATCCTACTAGTGGCCTGTTTCCATTCAAGTCCTTTAAGACTAATTAATCTTCCTAATATATATTGGCCAAAGAAAATGGCTTAGTACTCAGAGTATTTGGTTGGAAATATCTGGAAGTCATATGGTAGGAAAATACCAAGTAATAATGAAGGGTTGATACAGACCTTAATCTTTGCAAGGAGGATAGTATTCTGAAGGCTATTCAATAAAGTGGGTATGTAACCTCCAGTTATTGAGTGGCTGTAAGAGACTTTACTTGGGGACCATTTGTCTTGCTGCTTTATGGTTTCTCATACTTTTCTCTGAAACAGCTAGCAGTAGCCACTGTCCAAGACAGAATACTGCATATATATGTTTGTCTTTGTCCTACTCTCCAATTAGCAGCATCAAACACTATAACATTATGAGGCTGACAGAGAAGGAAAGAGATTTTGGGAGTGCTATGTTGAAAAGTCATGTTCCAGTGGTGTTGAGGGTCATGGACATCTTGATATCTTCAGGAATTCATTTCCAGATTTGCAAACTAGCCCAGCCATGGGCAACCCACTCACATGCGGCTCTTCCCTCCCCCCCAAAAGTGTGGCTTGCAAAGCTGCTCCTGCGCTCCCCCCAAATGGCCCCTAGCCCCCTCCATCCCCGGCACCCCCCCAGCTCCCATGTGCTCACTGGGTTGGAGATTCAAAATGGTGCCCAAGATGGCAGCCGTTGACGGGAGCCTGATATGGCCAAAAAGCCTAAGCTTGCTTGCTTCTTAAAAGGGTAGCCTCCCCCCCCTTTTTTTTTTTTGGCTTGACAATTCTGTTGCAGCTCTTCACATTTTTTCTGCCACTGGTTTGGATCTCTTTGTTAAATGGGTTGGCCAACCCTGAACTAGCTGTTTGTCTTCCATCCACAAGTTTCACAGTTAGGAGCAAAGGACATGCTATATTGGATAAGGTCAATGATCCATTTAATGCAGTAGAAATCTTGGACTATTGTATAGAGAGGTGCTAGCTGTGAAAATCTTGATCCAAAATTTGGGCCACTTTCTAATAGCAAAGCCTATATTTAATAAATGTCCTCTAACCAGCTTCTTAATTTTCACCTACAGAATTTTGAGAGAGCAGTTGTTTGCTTGCATAAAACTGGAAACTGTGTAAAAATGTCTAACACTCAAATTGAATAATTATTGTATGTAGGGTATCTATTGTTTTGCACACTGATTAAAGATGCTTGCGACCAGGAATTGCTAACAGGGAGTTTGGAGAGGGAGTTCTCCAGGTGAAAGAGGAGTAAAAACAGGACCCTTGTGGTAAGTGGCTGTCTGGAGTGTGTGTTTGTGTGTGGGGGAGTTATTTGCTGTGTGCTGAGCTTGTGTTTATCTGGTTGGTTGGTTGGTTGGTTTGATTGTTTGTTTGCTTGAAGGAGCTTCTAAAAGGTTTGAAATCTAGAAGCCTCTGTTAATTGGCTAAGCCTCAGTCAGGGAGGGGCTACCAGAGCTATATAAGCCTGTGACTCAGCGACCAGGAGCTTGCAACAGGAATTGCTAACAGGGAGTTTGGAGAGGAGTTCTCCAGGTGAAAGAGGAGTAAAACAGGACCCTTGTGGTAAGTGGCTGTCTGGAGTGTGTGTTTGTGTGTGGGGGAGTTATTTGCTGTGTGCTGAGCTTGTGTTTATCTGGTTGGTTGGTTGGTTGGTTTGATTGTTTGTTTGCTTGAAGGAGCTTCTAAAAGGTTTGAAATCTAGAAGCCTCTGTTAATTGGCTAAGCCTCAGTCAGGGAGGGGCTACCAGAGCTATATAAGCCTGTGACTCAGCGACCAGGAGCTTGAACAGGAATTGCTAACAGGAGTTTGGAGAGGGAGTTTGGAGAGGAGGCTAGAGGGCACTAGTGACTTCTGGCCTTCTTTAAAACATAACTCTTATCATAATCTATATTCCAGAGGTTTAAAAAGAATCCCAGTTTATACTTAAACTTGTTCATTAGAAAATGGAGACAGAAGCCCAGCAGCAGAGTGGGGGCTATCCTGTTTATTGCATCGAGTGTAACATGTATGATTACCTGCCCTGTGGGCGGGTGGCGTATGTGTGCACCCGTTGCAAGGAGCTCCTGACCCTCAGAGACCGAGTTCGGGCTTTGGAGGCCAGGGTGGCTGAACTGGAGGAGCTAAGGGAGGTAGAGAGATTTGTGGATGAGACTTTCTGGGACACTGTAGTACTGTCCCACCTCCAGTCTGAGAGCCCCAGTGCTCTTAAGGAGGATGAAAGTCTCAAGGGAACAGAGCATTCAATGGGAGCAGAGGGAAACCATCCCGTAGTTGGGACCCTCCTCCCAGAGGATGTTGCGTATCCTCTCGCACTGAGGATACCTCTGAGGGGAGGGAATGCCAGTTCGGAAGAGGCAGGTGTTAGTAGTGGGTGATTCGATCGTTAGAAACATAGATAGTTGGGTTTGTGATGACCGGAGAACCGTATGGTCACTTGCCTGCCTGGTGCGAAGGTTGCGGATCTCTCGAGGCATCTAGATAGACTTATGTGTAGTGCTGGGGAGGAGCCGGTGGTCGTGGTACATGTAGGTACCAATGACGTAGGGAAGGGTAGGAGAGATGTCCTGGAGGCCAAATTTAGGCTGCTAGGAAAGAGACTGAAATCCAGGACCTCTATGGTGGCGTTCTCGAAATGCTTCCAGTTCCACGCGCAGGGCCAGGTAGGCAGGCAGAGATTCAGAATCTCAATGCGTGGATGAGACGATGGTGTAGGGAAGAGGGGTTTGGATTTATTAGGAACTGGGGACACTTTTGGGAGAGGGGGAGCCTATACAGGAAGGATGGGCTCCACCTAAACCAGGGTGGAACCAGACTGCTGGCACTAAACATTAAAAAGGCCGAGAGCAGTTTTTAAACTGAGAGATGGGGAAAGCCGATTGGTGTGAGATGCACGTAAATCGGAGGGAGACTTCTCTTAGAGGAGAATCCATTGATAGAGATTCTCTAAGCTGTAGTCAGAAAGAGAGGAGGGGAGAGGGCAAACCATGGGCCAGAGCAGACAAACAACCGCGTACAAAGGAATCCAATGCATCAGGGAAGGGCAGACAAATAAGCAGTGGCAAATTTTTAAAGTGCTTCTACACAAATGCTAGGAGTCTGACTAATAAGATGGGTGAACTAGAGTACCTAGTATTAAATGAGGAGATTGACATAATAGGCATCACTGAAACCTGGTGGAATGAGGAAAATCTGTGGGACACAATCATACCGGGATATAAAATATATCGAAAGGATAGAGCAGGCCGGGTGGGTGGCGGAGTGGCACTGTATGTGAAAGATAATGTAGAATCAAATGAAATAAAAATATTAAATGAATCAACATGTTCAATAGAATCGCTATGGATAGTAATTCCATGCTCCAAAAATAAGAAATTAGCAGTAGGGATATATTACCGACCACCTGACCAGGACAGGGATACTGACATTGAAATGCTGAGGGAGATTAGAGAGGCTACCAAAACAAAGAACTCTATAATAATGGGGATTTTAATTACCCCCATATTGACTGGATACATGTCACCTCAGGAAGAGAAGCGGAGATAAAATTTCTCAATGGCTTAAATGACTGCTTCTTGGAGCAGCTAGTGCAGGAACCCACAAGGGAGAGGCAATTCTCGATTTAGTCCTGAGTGGAGCGCAGGATCAGGTCCAGGAAATAACCGTTACAGGACCGCTTGGGAATAGTGACCATAATATAATAACATTCAACATTCCTGTGGTGGGAAGAACACCTCAGCAGACCAGCACCCTGGCATTTAATTTCAAAAAGGGAATTACACAAAAATGAGGAGGTTAGTTAAACAGAAATTAAAAGGCACAGTGACTAGAGCCAAATCCCTGCAAGCTGCATGGAAACTTTTAAAGACACCATAATAGAGGCCCAACTTAAATGTATACCCCAAATTAAAAACATAGCAAGAGACCTAAAAGAGTCACTGGCTTAACCACCATGTAAAAGAAGCAGTGAGGGACAAAAAGGCATCTTTTAAGAAGTGGAAGTCCAATCCTAGTGAGATAAATAGAAAGGAACATAAACACTGTCAAATCAAGTGTAAAATGTAATAAGAAAAGCAAAAAAGATTTTGAGGAACAGCTAGCCAAAAACTCAAAAGAAATAACAAAATGTTTTTAAGTACATTAGAAGCAGGAAGCCTGCTAAAAACCTGTGGGTCCCCTAGACGATCGAACTATAAAAGGCGCAATCAAGGACGATAAAGCCATTGCGGAGAAACTAAATGATTTCTTTGCTTCAGTCTTCACAGCTGAGGATGTTGGGGAGATTCCCAAATCTGCACCGTCCTTTGTGGGTAATGAATCTGAGGAACTGTCCCGGATTGAAGTGTCATTAGAGGAGGTTTTGGAACAAATAGAAAAACTTAATGTTAACAAATCTCCGGGACCGGATGGCATTCATCCAAGGGTTCTAAAAGAACTCAAATGGGAAATTGCTGAACTATTATCTGTGGTTTGTAACCTATCCCTTAAATCGGCTTCCGTACCTAATGACTGGAAGGTAGCCAACGTGACACCAATATTTAAAAAGGGCTCTAGAGGCGATCCGGGCAATTACAGACCGGTAAGTCTAACTTCAGTACCGGGCAAATTAGTCGAAACAATAGTAAAGAATAAAATTGTGAAGCATGTAGAAGAACATAATTTGTTGGACAAAAGTCAACATGGGTTCTGTAAAGGAAATCCTGTCTTACTAATCTATTAGAGTTCTTTGAAGGGGTTAACAAACATGCGGACAAGGGGGATCCAGTAGATATAGTATACTTAGATTTCCAGAAAGCCTTTGACAAGGTCCTCACCAAAGGCTCTTGTGTAAATTACATGGCCATGGGATAAGAGGGAAGGTCCTTTCTTGGATTGAGAACTGGTTAAAAGACAGGAAACAAAGGGTAGGAATAAATGGTAAATTTTCAGAGTGGAGAGGGGTAACTAGTGGTGTCCCCAAGGGTCAGTCCTAGGACCAATCCTGTTCAACTTATTCATAAATGATCTGGAGAAAGGGGTAAGCAGTGAGGTGGTAAAGTTTATGGATGATACCAAACTGTTTAGGATAGTCAAGACAGAAGCAGACTGTAAGGGACTCCAAGAAGATCTCACCAAACTGAGCGATTGGGCAACAAAATGGCAAATGAAATTTAATGTGGATAAGTGTAAAGTAATGCACATTGGGAAAAATAACCCCAACTATACGTACAGTATGATGGGGGCTAATTTGGCTACGACAAATCAGGAAAGAGATCTTGGAGTTATCGTGACAGTTCTCTGAAAACTTCCACACAGTGTGCAGCGGTCAAAAAGGCAAATAGGATGCTAGGTATTATTAAGAAAGGGATAGAAAATAAGACCCGGAATATCTTACTGCCCCTGTATAAAACTATGGTACGCCCACATCTTGAATACTGTGTACAGATGTGGTCTCCTCACCTCAAAAAGATATTTTGGCCTTGGAAAGGGTTCAGAAAAGGGCAACTAAAATGATTAGGGGTTTGGAACGGGTCCCATATGAGGAGAGGTTAAAGCGACTGGGACTTTTCAGTTTAGAAAAGAGGAGACTGAGGGGATATGATAGAGGTGTATAAAATCATGAGTGGTGTGGAGAGGGCCGATAAAGAAAAGTTATTTATTAGTTCCTAAATAGAAGAACTAGAGGACACCAAATGAAATTAATGGGTAGCAGGTTTAAAACTAATAAAAGAAAGTTCTTCTTCACACAGCGTGTAGTCAGCATGTGGAACTCCTTGCCAGAGGAGGCTGTGAAGGCTAGGACTATAACAGAGTTTAAAGAGAAGCTAGATAATTTCATGGAGGTTAGGTCCATAAAAGGCTATTAGCCAGGGGATAAAATGGTGTCCTTGGCCTCTGTTTGACAGAGGCTGAAGAGGGATGGCAGGAGACAAAGCGCTTGATCATTGTCTTCGGTCCACCCCCTCTGGGGCACCTGGTGCTGGCCACTGTCGGCAGACAGGATACTGGGCTAGACGGACCTTTGGTCTGACCCGGTACGGCCGTTCTTATGTTCTTATGTTCTTATGTTATGTAAGATTTGCACATACAAACCAATGCACTTAAATGTTGATATGCAATTTTAAAGTTTAATAATAAATAGTCATTTCCTCAGCTGAAACTGGTGGTGGGGGTGGAGGGGGGGGAGCTGAATTATGCCTTCAATAACTTATGCCCCTGATTTGGTTGTGTTCTAGGTTGAAGACTTAAGAGCTGTTTCAAAGTGCCTTGACTGCCAGTGGTACCAATGGAACTTCTGGTCAAGCCATTTTTTCCTCATGCCATACTCTTATGCTGGTAAAAAAGATAACAGCCTCATAATGAGAGCCCCTACACTGAGCTTTAGAACCATGTCTGGCCAGAATTATGATGCAAAGTGGCTGCATCCAACCCAAAAATCTGGCTCTAAATATTTTGTTTGCAGTGTCAGCCATCAAAATCAGGCATGGTATTAATTTATATGGATAAAAAAAAACCAGGGATGAAAAGTCAGGCGTGCTAGCTCAGGAGTGAGGGAGCAAGAATCAGGAGTCAGACATAATAAATCATGCATTATATTTGCTTTGCAGGATGCAGGTATAAGATTGATGGTTGGCTAATGCCAGTTGCATACTACTCTGACATATTAACTGATGCAATGACTTTGTATGCTCATTTTCAGGAGGAGTGACTTTCTGCCTTTGGGGAGGTGAAAAATTTCCACAGTGATTCTGCATATTAGAGTCTGCAAACATTGCACTAAACTCAAGCTACTCATATCTTTGATAAATAGCAAAAGACTGTGATGGCGTGCCAGTCGGATGTCAAAGTCCACTTCTGCTCATGATTGTGGTACAATCTGCAGGCAGAGCATGTGCATGGTTAGTTTCTGTAATTGCTGATACCTGTCTAGACACCCTTACAGACTGACTAATTCAGGAACATTGCAAAGGTTGAAGAACTTGAATCTTATGAAAGAGCTTTGCAAACCTTATAAAAACAATGTTTGATTCATTGTTACAACTCAGTCATGCCACTGCTGAAAATCTGGAGTGCAGGTCTCTTTCATGGTGCCATGAAAAGCAGTTGACCCAATTATACTGGAAGTATACCCCAAAGTATCCAGACTTTCCTCCAAAGGAGAACTAGCTCTATAGATTTTAAAGATTTTTTTCTTTGTGCAAAGGATAGTTATCACAGGAAAAGTGAAGCAAAATATTGTTTGGAGATTTCACTAGGGCTATTTGGGCAGTACTGTATGTCATGAAAGAGGAAACACCTATGTCTGGCAAGGGACGGAGAAAGATGTCAACATGATTATAACAATGTGTGAACTTTGTGAAGAAACAATCATAAAGAATTAGGATTAGTTACTCAAATACTGGAAAGACCCTGCATAACGGATCTGATTGGACAACAAGGTGACAGGAACAGAAATATTTGGTTGTAGTTGACTATTTTCCAGATACATATTTACTCAACTTTTTCAGTTTCAGTGTTATAAATCACCTAAACAGTATATGTGCACAGTGGAGGAATGGATGAACTTGTCACAGACGATAGCCTACAATTTGTCACAAGACTTCTTGTCCTTAATGGACAGGTATAACTTTCACCAAATAGCAACCAGCCAACATTATCCTCGAGCTAAGATTGAGGGTCAGTGGACTATGCACATAGTATACCTCTGAAAATGAGGATGCATGTCTCAGTTCACTCCATTATATAGCAAGACCGCTAAATGCCATTAAGTATAACCACAACAGCTGATGATGGGGTGACAGCTGAGGACACCAATCTCTGCTCTAGAGGATAAACTGCATCCTAAGTGGGCAAATCTTAACTTAGTCAAACATGTTGACAAAAGAGTAAAAGATTCATACAAATGTAATGATAAGTAGTAGGAAAATTGGATGGTGGGACACTGGATAGTTCTGCCATTTAGCAAGACAATACAAGACTCCTTGGTGTTACACTGTTAACTATGTATGCAGAACAATTTTACTCATCTCAGAAGCCAAGGGATGATATTCAACAATTCACCATTTGGGTTTGGTTTCCCACAGGTATAAACAATTCAAGCAAGCAATGTGGACAAAAATTTGCCATATTTTCAATATTTACAGAGTCACCAATGATGGATCCTTCTGTTAGCTCTGAGGAAAAATCTATGAAAGATGTTACAGTGAGTATTGTAGTCCACTCAAACTTGACTACTGTCAAGACTTATATTTAAGTTTTATATACCAAACACAAAAGGTGCAGAATAATCTCCAGTTTGCTATTGAGATAAATGATGATCTCCTGTAACTAGCCTTAATGCAAGGTGTCACTTTGAGTGCTGTGGTACATGTTTATTTTATTTTACATATTTGTTAGTGTGCTCTATGTACTGTGAGCTCTGAAGTAATGTTTTATGCACACAAAACCCTAGATTCAATAGATTCTAGCCCTTGATGACTTCCTATTTAATACCCATCACCAACAAGTAAAGAAGAGTTGTTTATCAGGTTTAGCAAAAATGCAAATTTGCTAGGTATAACATTTTAAATTGTTGCAATAGTCCCTAATAAGTAATATCTGCCTTATCCTGTAGGGGTAGTCTAACAGAAGATGCATCACAGGGGCTTCCTATAATTTGGGCTTCCTCTTTAGTCTATACTTTTCTTGGTGGGCAAATTATGTGCTGGCCTATAAATCCCACCAGAGTTCTCTCTTGTTCTCCATAATCTCTGTGCTGGAATCCTGGAACTCTTATGTGCCAACTAGTAGAGTCTGATCACATATCACAGATAAAGACAGAGCTGTGAAAATTGGCATAATGACTCGAATGCTGAAGTACCCCCGGGGACTCCTATCAATATTTGCATTTTCCTTGTAAAGATGTGAATAGGATCATATAAGGGTAAAGCCATTTGCTTTATGACACAAATGAATTATTTACAGTCTTAACTAAATATTAATTGGTATCATTATGTTAAGATTCAGAATTATACAAATGGCTGTTGCAGTTTGAGAACTGCTCAAGATTGAGAAATTACTTTTTTCAGGGCGAATTCTCAAGTCCTTAGTAGGTATATAAGCCCCGGTCTATTCTAAAGAGCTATTTCGAAATATCTCTCCTTATTTCGAATTAACAAGCCGAGCGTCCACACTGCCAAGCCTGTTATTTTGAAATACAAGCTGGTTATTGTCTGTTGACTCAGCAGAGCTGGAGGTCTCCCTTTCAGTTTCCTGAGTCAGGGCCACCCTTGAATAGGGTTCAACTGTATTGACTTCCTTGTTAGTAGTCTCTTACCCATCTCAGGACATGGGAATCTCAGGTGGCAAAGGGATGCAAGCCCTCTCAATCCACCAGGGCCCAATCTAGGGCCTGGAAAATGTGACTGCACAGGATGGCTTACCCATCTCCTGCTCACTTGCTCAATCGATTGCCTGCTCATCTTTCCCTGGCCATGTCCTATCCTACTCACTGTCTCAGCGTGGAGCATAACTGCTGTTCAATGACAGTCCATTGCTCCAAATCCTGGAGTCACAGAGCTGATGTAGGCAGCCACTTGGTGCCCCCACACGGTTCTCCCTACCCATGAGGTAATGTCTTAAATGAGGGGGGAAAGACTCACAGAAGGGCCTCAATAAGAGCTTTGTCTCCTCCTACCCTGCCTGGGATGCTGAAGCTTTCTTTAAAATACTCTGACCCCAGGAGAATGCTTAGCAGTGCCTGTGAGGCTAAGCTTTCCTGGAGCAGTCCTGCTCCAGCCCTTCTCCTGCCTCAGCCTTAATGAGGGGCTTGTACACACCATTGCAAAGAGCAAGGCATTACTATTATTGTTGTTGTTATTTATTAAAGCAAAAATTCCATTGACTTCCGATAATAGCTTTATCAGAATAATAACTGAGTAAAAACGTCAGGATTGGCCACAGAGCCTCATGGTACAGATCTCAGGTGCAGCAGAACTCTGTCAATGCTCAGAGAAGTTTGGTCAACGTGGCTTTTGCCTAAATGCATCCCTCATCCTGGGGCTGCCACAGGCTGGGAAGGACCCCAATGTAAATTAGAGCAGATTTAATCATGTAATAGCCTGCCAGGATAATGACACAATCAGAGTTTGCCAGAGCACAGAATTCTCCCTTTTCCTCTGTGACTGCTGGTGTGAACATGGAGCCACCTCTGTGCCATTTGGTGCATGAGGGCAGCTTTACAGTTCTGTTGCGCTGCTCTTACAGGGTAAAGGGAACATTGCCTAGTACTGGATCTATTTTGTCCAATGAATTGTATACAGTTTACTTCACTCTAGCCTATGATAAAGGAAACCTTTTAAATAAAAGCTTATTTGAAAATCAGTGGACATAAATGAGAGAGAAAAAAGCATTGTTTTGGCATTTGAGCAAACTGTGCTGGGCAAGATAGAATAACTTGTTTGTTTTAATGGAAAATGGCAGTGTTTACAAAATGTGGAAATATTAGTATTTGTATTCTGTTCCAACTAAAATCCAGAGTTCTATAAAGCAAAATCCCAGTTCTTGGGGCTATTTGCTGCCAAGAGGATTTGTTGGGGTTGAGGCAAGGGTGTGTAATTCTGTTCATGATTTTTACAATTGGCTGTTCTCTCCCCACCCCATCCTCAATGTAACAAAGGAATTGATGATTTTCTTTAGAGGAAAAACTATATATATTATGTTGCCACCAAAATATTGCTGCTTCATTATAAACTCACTCTTTCATTCTATAAAGTGCCCAAGGCTAGCAGTAAACTATACTAGCACCAAAATTTATGCTCCCAGCAAAATGCTACAGCTTTAGACAAACTCCAACTGTATTACATTTGTATAATATGCTATGGGTAATCCATCTGTATTGTTACAATAGGAGATAAAAGGGGAAATCATTTTAAGTTGCTTCTCTCCCGTCTAAAGTCACTGTTCTTTTAACAATAAATAGGTTATTTATTTCCTATCATAGCCCTTTCTCTCTATGAGTAAGAGGCAGGCCCCCATATCTGTGATTCTGTGGATGTGACCATGGAAACAACCCTTGGCTGCAGAATCTAAACTTTTATTTTAAATAACATTAATTCCATAGTCCCTATGGATGGAGAGAGAACTTTTTGACTCTGAAACCACTTGTCAGCCAATGCCATGTTGCCTTCCTCAGTCTGCAGATAGCATGAAGCAATAGCACTGAGGTCCTGGTTCACCAAGGCACATACGCACATTTATGTTTCAATACCAGAACAGTTGCATTCTACAAGTTAGACACATGATTACACACCTTGCTAAGTCAAAGGCTAAGAAATGGGTGAATTTCTCTATTCTTCTCAACGTATCATTAATGCTGAAATCTAACGTGCTGAATAACGTGCTGTCTGGGCAAGCATAATTCCCTCCAGAATACAACTAGAAAACATTACCCTCAAGCTAATGAGCAAATTGACTTCAGTGAAGCCATGACAAATTACATGAGCTGAGGATCCACGGCTAGAAGTATAAACCTCCCCAAAATTTCAAGTTGCCTCTGGGCTTGTCGAAAGGAGAGAAGGGAAGAAAAGAGAAGACCTATTCCCTGCCCAGTGCCGGAAGCCTCTGCCACATCCTCAATCATAACCACCTCCATCTCCTCTGTGATAAAACCTGCATATGCCCTTCACTATAATACCCACAACTCCATCTTTCCCCTTGACACTTCTGCAGTGTCATTATGTATTGGCAGTACAAAATTATGCAGGACATTGACAATTCAGAGGAAACATGAAATAAATTGAAACCATTTCAAAATTGAGATTTGCACTGAAATATTCATTTTGTATTTTAAAAAGCCCACCAGGGTACTGCGCTGAGTGTATTATTTATTTTCATATTTAATTCAATCAAACCCTGTGTTTTTGGAAAGTATTTGTGGTCGCTGCAGAAATTCCATTCCACTGCAGCATTCAACACCACTTCTCTGCATAAACCAGGGTCCTTCTTGCAGAAGTTAGAGCCAATGTGCTTCAGAACACACACTTTTGTGAACAGGGGCCAGATGCACTCTCTTCTTTCCACCCCAGACAACCTGTATATATCCTAGGGTAATATTTTTCTCCCTAGCCAACCCTCCTCATTTTATATTTCTCATCTGTGATGTCACCTGTAAGAATGTCACACCCTTTCCCTGGAATCAATCAATCTTTTTTCTGTTTCACTCAAAATCAAGTCACAATAGACCACCAAGAGCCAAATACAATACCCCTATGACACTGTTAGCAAACAGTTTCTCAGAGCTACAGCTTCTCTCCAGCTGGCTTCACTCTGTCAGTTTGAGACCCAACACAATCCTAGACCTTCATCCCTTTCATCACAACATGGATTTCACAACATCCTTTAGATTTGTAGCTCAGTGTGAGACTTTCTCATTCAGATCAGTTCACCTCAGACCATTTTCATACCTACCCTCAGCTGCTTTTGGATTATTTGTCTATTACGGCTCATTATTATTTGGCAGATTTGCTGTTGGACTCTGCCACATTTTCTCTAATTTTATTTAATGGTCAAGTAAAATGAATTCATAAAAAGAGCCAGTGTCAACTTTAAAATCACATCTCTTTCTGGAAATGTTTTTCCTGCCTGTCGTCATGAGCAAAAGATACAGAAGGAAGAGCATAGAGATCTTTTTCTTTTCTTGTTTGCACATTGTGTTTTGCATTTGACAGCGTGTAAGCAGAATCTGTGTCACTGTTTCACAATAATCAGCTTTCCCTCACAATAGACCACCAATAGACTTCCCTGTTTTTATAGACAGTTCACACAGCAAAGGGAGGAAATGTTTTAAATAGTGAAATGTATTTGAAAAAACACAAAAATTGTCAAAGGGACACTTTGAGGGTGATGTGGGATCTTATTGCCTTGTGTAGGTACTGTGTGGGACTCGGGAAAGGAAGGAAATGCCACTCTTTTTTTCCCTCATCGTTGAGGAGAATCTGCCTCTGGGTTGCTTATACTGCTATGTTCAGACTTGATTGTGAAGTGACAATCCAGGCTTATATAAATGTGAGAGAGAAAGAATGGGATGGAAAACAAGAGAGGTAAAGTGAACTGCCCAATGTGATCCTGCAGGTCAAGGGCAGTGCTCTGGAAACAGAACCTAGGTCTCCTCAGTGCTAAGATGCTACCTTACCCAGTAGGTCATCTGACTCGAGAAAAGCAGATCTATCTAATCCCATAGGTTCAGGTATAGATGACAAACACTGATCTCTCTTATGCAGTAACACGCTCCTCTTACCAGTCTTTGGGCTGGTGGCAAACTTTAAAATACCACTTTACCCTAGATTGGAAGTGGTTTTTTTATTGACTATTCATACCAATAAAGGAAATGAGCCTTTATGCAGGAAGAGTGAATCTGTGGAATTCACTACCGTGAGCCATTCACACATTTACTGTGGCTGAATTTTAAAAGGCCTGTATAATTTTATGACATCTAATAACCTTTATAGTTATTAAAGATAACCACATCTCCTGCTATTGGGCTTCAACCGATCACCTCATGAGGGTATTACTTAGGGCCATGATGGGGGATTTTTAGCTCCAATGAAGTATTAGACACTGTCAGAGGCTGAGTATCTAAATACCTGCAGAGCCCTGAATGGTAGGTTTAGGTATTGGACATATATGTTCAGAAGAAGCTCAGCAGCTCCCTATACATACTGAGACATGACTGTTATCCACACATAAAATCACAGGAGAGATGAGTGGCCCAAATGTGTATATTGGTGAGGAGTGCATTGTTTTCATAGACTGCTCAACACCATCACACATGCCCATGCACTCATAGATCTGGTCTTCCTGTGCTTCTCCTAAGGGACAGTGAGTCAGATATCTCATTGTGCATCATGAATAGGGAGTATGGGTATGTTTAGAAATCTGGTATTAAGTATGATCTCATGCATCTGAAATGCTACTGATGTTACACTGCAGTAGCTCTTTTGTAAATATGTTGTTAGGAACAGGATTTAGCACTCTAGATAACACATGCAAATTCCAGCACTACCCATAAACTCAACAATCAGATATCTGGATATTTGTTTCAAATTATGTCTTTCAAAATATGCACCAACCTGGCTCTGGGATTATATATTACCATTTTTTAAGGAGACATAAAGTTTATTGTAGAAATAGCTTAATAGGAGGGTATGAACCATCACAATACAAGCGATACTTTGTGCAGAGAATCAGCCTTTCTAAGGATACAAATCTTATGCAAACACAGAGAGCACATTAATAGAAAATGCTGTAAATTAGGCTGCCTGATGCCTTAACAACACTGCCCAATGTAGATCTGCACAGCGGGATTACCTTTACAACACTTTCTGGTTTAGGAGCAAGGAGGCCTTATTTGTGAAATTGCCTACCCATTACTTTCAGCCAGTGATCTGAGATAGAAGATGGCAAACCGTTTGGTCCCACTAGTCTCCTTTAGATGTGAAAATGAAATGCAGAAAAGCAGAGTTTCAGAAAGTTGTAAGTGATGCCATTTGTATGGGAAAAAATAATTTAAATGCTGTACAATTTCAGAGTGGTCTCTGATTTTTTTGAATTCAACTTGTTAATTGGCTGCTTGAGATAATTGAAGCATTTGGTGCTCAAAATAATTGGTGTCATTGAAAATAAAGAGTTTAACTTTGGCAGTACAGTCAGTCCGCTCCAATTCATTCCTGTAAGAACACATGGGGAAGAGTAATTTTTCCTCTCCCAACACTCTTAATAATATATTTTTAAACGGAATATATTCCTGTGTTCAACTGATCAGCATATTATTTAAGTGTGTAGTTTCTCATTGTGCTACAGCTCTAGATCTGGTGTTTTTCTTGAGGCCAGTGAATATTTGCTTCTCTGTGGCAGAGCAGAATGAAGAGCCATGATCAATGAGCTTGCTTGGTTGAATTTCATTCCCACTTGAACATAGCGGGTTGGAAAATTCAACTCAAACTCATATCTATTCTGCTCTGCCCACTAAATAGTGGGGCAAAGGGAAAGAAAGGATGGGCTATTGTTTAGTGTTTAGACTGGGTTATGGAAGATCTAGATTTAATTCCTGCTTTACCACAAGCAACTTTTGTAACCCTGGGCAAGTCACTTAGCCTTTCTGTGCTCTGATTCTACAATGGGGATAATAGTTCTTTTGAACCTCACAGGGGAGCCTATGAGGATATATACTTACAGACTATGAGGTGTTCAGATGCCAAGGTGATGGGGACCATCTAAGTACTGGAGACAGATACACAAAAGAGGTAAAGAGAAAAATATGTTTGAAAAAGAAGGCAAAAGCTGGAGCAGAGGCCAAGTGTATGTGTGTGTCACAGGGGGGGTGGGGGGAGGAATAGGAGAGAGACTATGGTTAAAAAGGGTGCAGAGAAGTGGACAGGGAGAAATGTTATTGAAATAATAGATATAGGTTGAGTTTTCAAAGTAGTAAATCCCATTAAAATTAACAGAAGGTGTGTTAAATTCTCCTTTACTGTGTTAGAAATCTCAACCCTTGTATCCTTTCTCTGTGCTAATTTAGCGTTTATGTCTGTGTATTAGAGGGACAGGAAGTCTATGCTTCTTTGTCTGATACATAGCATTGAAATCTTTTATCTAGAAATTGTACCCGTATATGGAAACTTCCATAAAAAAGTAAATAAATGGTTTTAAATTACAGTTGGGGGGGGGGGGGGAGTTGAGAGGGGAAGGGCTGTGAACTCAATGCAAATGTGAAAAAAATCAAGAAGTTAATTTATCTTTGAAACACATGAGTTCTACCTATCTATGTCAGAGGAAAGGAGTTTTATACTGGTTGGTTTAAGTGATATTTCACTATTTTTTAAGAAAGATGGCACAAGTCAGGTTCTAAGGAAATTATGTATTTGGCTATTGCTCAGCATATTATAGACTAGAAACTCCTTTTTTTGAGCTGATATGACCATAAAGCTAGTTTTCAATCATCTACATCAATGTCAGCTCCCGCCCTAAAATATTGTACATTTTAAATAAATCTTTCCCGTATTCTCCACATCTTACTTTCAATAGAAGCATTTAGTGATACAAGAATTGTACTTTTCTTCTTAAAGATTATTTTTACAATATAGGTTTATAAAATATTACTTCTAAGTATTACTTCTACATATTTCTTCATCTTTGAAATAGACTTTCAGTATTCCTCCTCAGCACCATCTTCAGTGCATGAGATGATTTAATAACAGGAGAAGAAAATGTTCCCTTCTGATTTTTTTCAAATGGATTCATACTTGTAAAAGCTGCCAGACTTCCAGTCTATTCACACAACAGGGGGAACAGAGACAAAGAGAGTACAACTTCTATAAACAGCCCAGTCAGCATTTCTTAGACCTAGATGGAGTGGCCAATTTTCAAGATAACATTTTAAATATTATATAAAAGTAAAAATAATTGAAAGAGTTTGAAATTGTCAAAATAAAACACTGTGTCTTTTTCCCATTGAAGATTCATGAAAATCTATACAATCGTGTGAATTATTTAGATTTTGATGAAACTTCATTTTCTGATGGAAATCAAAAAAATGGTCCATCAAAAAAAATGGGCCAGCTTTACTGCTGAAGCTGTCCAGTTAGTGCCGCTTAAGCAGGGGGCGAACAGGTTCTGTGGTTCCCCAGGCAAGGTATGGGGCTGCGGCCCCATGCCCCTGGAAGGGCAGGGCCTCAGATGAAAGTGGTGGGGTGGGGCAGCCAGCCCTGAGCACTGCCCAGACAGTGAACCCCCCTGAGCTATCAGACCCATGTGGAGTGTATGGCATGGCACTCTGGTGGCAATTTAAAGGGGCCCAGGTCAACAGAGGTGGTGGCCGGGAGCTCCGGGCCCTTTTGAATCACCAGGCCCCTTTCCTGCCTCTCCCATCTGTAGCCTTGCACTTATGGTTGTGCTTTGTGAGTTAGGCCTAACACCACAAACTCACTTCACGTAGGCCACTGAACCTCAAATAGCTGAAGATTACCTCAAATCAGAGCACCTGACCTTAAGAACTCCACTCTGAATTTTGGGGAGACTCTGATCAGGATCAGAATGTTATAGTGAAGGTTTAACGTTGTGATTGACCATACTTGAACACCAACTGCAAAATACTGTAAACTTTGGGAAAAAATCACAATTGAAATTTCAACTGTTGGAGCTATCTTTATTCACTACCAACCTGGGCTGGATTAGAACTGTGATACAGAACTGAAGGAATGCATATTTTATTACCAATTCTCTAAACCATCTAGAATTGCAATGATATTCCATTTTCAGAATGTACATTCCAACCCAATTAACTAGGAGAGGTGACCTAACAAGAATACTTTAATCTATAGAGTGTATTTATGTAATATACTCTTATAAAAATCCTAGTCTCAAAACATTGTGGGTACATCTACACTACAGCATTATTTCAAAATATCTTATTTTGAAATAGTTAATTTGAAATAAGATATTTCGAAATAACATGTCTAAACACAAAATGCATTTCAAAATAGCGTTTTTCTATTTTGAAATAGCGCATCCACACTGATTGGACGCTGAAACGCATTTAAGGCCAGCTGAAATCGGTTCCAGCAGGGCATCAGGTCATTAGTTACTTTGTGTGGCTGCTGCCTGAGGCTATCTGAGGCTTGTGCTTAAAGGGACCCCCCTGGACAGCCGGTTTTCAGCTTTCCCTGCTTGCTTGTCTACCTCGCTGAGGGACAGCAAAGCATTTTTGTCTCTGCTTGCTTTGGTTGCCCTGACTCGGGACACCACAGCACTCAGCACCATGCAGCCAGAGCTGCCCCTGGGCACTCTGGTGCTCATTTTGGATGTCTTGCTGCAAGCCTGGCAGCAATTGCTGGAGGCTGCCTTGCAGCATGTGCTGCAGCCCAACCCCCAGGCCCTCTTCTGGATCGTCCTGGGGGACGAGGAGGAGCAGCAGCAGTGCCTGGACCCCAGCGTGCCCCATTGCATCTGGTGTCTGGACACCAGCAGCGACTGGTGAGACCACATCGTCCTGGAGCACTAAGGAGACGAACAATGGACCCAGAACTTCAGAATGAAGAAGGACACCTTCCTCAAGCTCTGTAAGTGGCTCGCCCCTGCTCTGCAGCGATGGGACATGCACATGAGGCCCGCCATTCCCCTCCACAAGCGTGTGGCCATCGCCCTCTGGAAGTTCTCCACGCTGGATAGCTACCGATCTGTGGGGAACCAGTTTGGCGTGGGGAGATCCACCGTCGGAGCAGTGCTCGTGCACGTATGACAGTCTCCAGCCACTGTGCCTGGGGGGGGTGGGGAAGGAGGCTGCCCTAGGGAAAAGGGCGGGAGGTGGTGCAAGTCCCCTCCCTGGGAGGGTTTGTTCTGTCCCAGCCACACTACGGACTGCCCGCGGTGGCCAGGATTGCTGGGCGGAGGTTGCTCCTGGGGAGGGTGTGCTGGGCAGTGGCAGGGAAGGAGTACTGTCAGCCACCATGACACCACAGTGACTCTTGGTTTTGTGTGTCCCTCTGCAGGTGGTCAAGGCCATCAACAGAGTGCTGCTCTGCAGAGTCATCTGCCTCACTGATGTGGATGCGGTCATAGAGGGGTTTGGTGCCCTGGGCTTCCCCAACTACGGGGGTGCAATCGACGGGACGCACATCCCCATCCATGCCCCGGCCCACCAGGCTTCCCTCTACATCAACCAGAAGGGATACTTCTCGGTCATCCTGCAGGGTGTATCTGACCACCGGGGCCAGTTCATCGACTTTAACATGGGCTGATCCAGCAGAGCACACGACACGTGGGTGTACTGCAACTCCTCCATGTGCCAGAGGCTGCACGCTGGGACTTTCTTCCCCGACTGCCACATCAGGGTCTGGGACGTAGACATGCCTGTATGCCTGGTGGGAGATGTGGCCTACCCACTACAACCCTGGCTGATGAAGCCCTACATGGGACACTTCCACTCCTCCCAACAGGTCTTTAATGCCAGGCTCAGCAGGGCCCGCATCGTGGTGAAGAGTGCCTTTGGTCGGCTGAAAGCCCAATTTAGATGCCTCCTAACCCGTCTGGACCTCTCCAAGAGGAATATTCCATACTTGGCAGCGTGCTGTGTGCTGCACAATTGTGCAAAAGGAAGGGGGAGGCTTTCCTGCCAGGCTGGATGGCAGAGGCTGACCACTTGGCTGGCCTGTACACGCAGCCCCGCATGGCTGCCAGCCGGGTGGCCCATCGGGGGGCTGTCAGTATCCGGGAGGCCCTGCGGGAGAGCTTCCAGATGGAGGAGCAGTGAAGTCTCCCTGGCATGCCCTACTGGGGCCTTGTGCCTTATTCCACCCTCACGTCCTTCCACTTTCCCCTCCCTAACCCCCCTTCCTGATGTAAAATAAAAACACGTGTGTTGCCAAAAACAATCTCTCTTTATTGAACATAACTGGGGTGGGGGGGGAATGAGGGCAGGAGAGGGGAGATGAGAGGGTGAGAGAGGGGAGGGGTAAACCTGGGAGGAGGGAGCTGGAAAGGAGAGGCAAGGTGAGGAAGGGAGAGGAGAAGCTCAGGGTTGGGGGTCTTGCTGGTCCACCTGTCTCCCAGCGCTGTGGGTTCAGGGGCCTCAGCGTCCCTGGGGGGGAGCAGGTATGTAGGGTGGGGCGGGTGGGGATGGGGAGGAAGAGGCGGGAGGGGGAACAGGAGTGGGAGGAGGAGGAATAGCTGGGGCGGCAGCAGGGGCTGGAGCGGCAGGAGGCACCAATCTCTGTACCAGAGATGGCAAGCAGCTCCCACCAGCTCTCCCACCGCAGCTGCAGGTCTTCATGCACCCGGTGGTCAAGGGTGTGGTGCAGGCCTCGCAGGATCCCCAGGTGCTGCCACTGGTACTCCTCCTGGTTCCGGGTCACCCTGCTGGCCCGGGTGTAGGAGGATGTCCTGGGTGGGGTGGTGCACCCTGCACTCACAGCTGGTGCGGCTGTGGAGAAACAAGAGAAAGTGGTCAGTTATCCCTAGGGACACAGTGGGTGAAGCCCAGCCTCCTCCCCCACCCCTGCAAGGTGAGGACGGCAGGTCTCCGCACCATCAGAGCTGATGTGCTTGCACACAGGCGATGTTTGGCATGTCCTGCTATCCCCGGGACTGTGAGCTGGCCCGGGACTGCATCCATGCCCCTGTGCTGTATATAGTGTGGGAGTGGGGGGGAGGGGAGATGTGCCTTGCCTCTGCGTAGAGGGGGCTTGTGGAGGGAGGGCATCGTGCAGTGTCTCTCCCCGGGGTCAGGAGCATGTCATGTGCCTTCATACATACACGCATGTGGGTCACAGGCCAGGGACCTTGTGTGGCAGCCAGCCGGGGCCACATGCCCAGGGTGACGCAGCACATGCACAGGTTGCTGCATGCTCCGTGGTCAGCAAGGCCCACATGCGTGGTCCCTGGTCTCCTTCTGCCCCCGTCTCCCCCGGCCCGTATAAGGGGACAGTGATGGCACTCACATGTCAAGACCTCCCCGGCCTCGGACGACACCGGTGACATGGCTGCTGTGACACCTCGGGGGTCCTGGGTGAGTGCCACGCTCCCCCAGGCTCCTGCGACTCCTGACCATCGTCGTCGTCCTCCTCCTCCTCCTCCATGCCCTGGTCAGGGCCCTCTGCCCCTGGGTCGATGACCACCTGGGAGGTATGGACCATCTGACCCCCCAGGATGTGGTCCAGGGCATTATAATATGGGCAGGGGTCTGGGTCAGCCCCTGGTTGGGAGCTGCCCCCTGTGGCCCTGGCATAGGTCTGCCGCAGCTCCTTTATTTTCATGCACATCTGCCCCTGGGTTCGGATGTGGCCTTTGGTGGCCAGGCTGTCAGCCATCCACCGGTAGACGGCCACATTCCTCTGTTTAGTGTGGAGATCATGGATATTGGAGGCCTCCCCCCAAACCTGAATTAGGTCCCTGATCTCTGCACTGGACCAGGAAGGCGCCCACCTTTTGCGGCCCCTGGCAGGCTCCTGGGAGCTGGCAGACTGCTCCTGGGGAGCGGTGGAGGTCTGGGTGCCAGTGGGTTGCTGGGACATGCTGGGCCAGGGGCAGTGACTGCTGGCTTTGTGCTGGCAGGCTTGCAGCTGGCACAGGCACTGTAGCCAGAGTCTACCCTTTTAAGGGCTCTGGGGCTGTGGGGGAGGAGAGGAGTTTTCCTGGTTGTGCTCAGAGTGGCCAGTAGGGCATCTTGGGAAGGGCTGGAGGCCCACTATTTTGAAATAAGCATCTACACAGTGTTTATTTCAAATTAGCTATTTTGAATTTGGCGTTATTCCTCATGGAATGAGGTTTACCAAATTCGAAATAAGCGCTCCGCTATTTCGAATTAATTTCAAAATAGCAGTTTGGCTGTGTAGACGCTAGTAATTTCAAAATAACTTTGCTATGTAGACATACCCTGTGCTAATGCCATTGAAAGCTATACGCTTTTATTAAGCGATGTCTTTAAATAGTGTTTTTATATAAGAGAGCAAAGGAAACATTCAAAGCAAACAAGAAATACGAAAATAAAAATTATCTGTGTCTGGGTTTTCTATAGTGCCCAGCGTGATGGTAATAAAGCACAATGAATAAATATTCACCTACTTAATAAAAGGCCATCTAAAAGGTTGGTATGAAGGCTTCAGAGAAAGCAGCCACCCTGTGGAGTGTCTATATGCATGTATGCTTGGAAGCCCAATATTTTATAAAGGGTTATTTATAAGATGCAGATCAATATTTTCAGAAAAAAATAGATGCAGGATAATATTTTTACACAAATGGAAACATATATTATAAACAATCCCTATGGGATGACATATTCATATTCTGTATAAAGCCTGAGAAATTGAGCAGCTGTGATGATTGGAAGGTTGGAGGCACAAAATCTTTCTTTCTTTCTTTCTTTCTTCAATTGTGGCCTCTGAGCTCTGTGAGCAGCCATGCCTCTGGATGTCCAGGTAAATAAAGCATCTTGTAGCCTGCCAGCAACTCACCCTGATGAAATGTGTGCAGCCCATGGGCTTAAGGTTCCTTACCCCTTGGGAGTTGGCACAAATTCTATAAATGACTTAAGACTCATTTAAAAAAACAGGATTTCTACACCACTTCAGTCACACGGGTGTTTAAGTGGAACTGACGTCGGGTATCAATAGGAAATTATTTCATCTTGTACTGTGGCCAAATTTGTAGAAGTACATGGCTTATGATGACCCTTCCCCGCATTGCCACTTTCTGTGCAAGCAATGTGGAGACTTTTTCATGACACACATGGGATACCATTGTCCCATGCAGCCACTCTGTTAGCTGTCCTTCCTCACTGCCTGAATGTAAAAATGCCATCCTGGGTCAGGTCAATGGTTCATCTAGCCCAGTAATCTTTTCACTGTGGCTAGTGACAGATGATTTAGAGGAAAATGAACCAAACAAGGCAATTTTGAGTGATCCACGCCCAGTGATTCAGACCCAACTTCAAGTAGATGGAAGTTCAGGGACACTTGGACCATGAGGTTGCATCAATGGCCATCTTGACTAATAACCAACCATTGATGGACCGATCATGAATTTTCCTAATGTTTAAAAATCTAGTTATAGTATATAACAAGTGGATCAAGTGATGCAGCAGGACTTCTGACATACCTCCACTCCAAAGCTGAATTACACCCGTTGAGTGTACTTAGTGTTATGCATTTTGTATGTAAAAAGGAAATAAAAGAAAAAAAGAAAAGGTATGATGCATTCTGTGATTTTTCAAAGGACTGAGTCTCATTTTGCTCCTCACACACTGGCACCTGCATGTTTGTGCTTGCACAATGAATTGCAGGTGCAAATTAGAGAACTTGCAACTTTAATGGTCTGACTTGTATCCACAATCAGTTATCTTGGGTAGAAGGAACCAGGTTTGCTTGTGGCCACCACAATGCTGTTACAAAGGCAGATTACAGCCTACGAGTATAATTTCAAGAAATAGCAGGAGAAAAATAAAGACTACAAAATAAAATGTAATGAAAGTTATAGTACATCAGCATATTATGAAGGTTTGGATGAGGAGCCTTTTATATTAATCCCGTGCTCTCTTTTGCTTTTTTCTTTTTTTGGAAAGAATTCTCAAGGCTCTAGCATTAAACTATGAAAGCTATTCCTTTATCAGGGCTTATGATAAGCATGTCTATAAGCATTAAGGTGCTTTGGTTTTAAAATATTATTGCAAAATGATAACTTTCAATTAAAATATAGCTTCAAGTAAAAACATGTCATGGTTGTAATGTATTGCTTAATACACAGTTACTAGATTATGGTGTCAGTAAACCATATTTGTGAGATTTTAAGATATTTTTAATTTTTAAAAGAAAATGAAAAAAACTAAGTTGATTTAAATAAGTTAAAGTGGTTTTTTTTTAAAGTTCCCCAGACACTCTCTCTCTTTATCTATCTATCTGACTTTTTGCTGATCTCACTAAAAGCCCTGGAAATTCCTTTAGGTCTCTCTCACGCTGCGGTTGTATGACTGATAGGGTGTTTTGTCGTCTCTGCTGCTTAGGATCTTTTTCTTCCCTTTTTGCTTGGCTTTGATTCTGAGGACAGAACATTCTTTTCATCTTGCTAGAGGTATGCTCTGCATACATCTCTCAGGAGAGCTCACTCTACCTAGGCAATTTTGTGTAAAAAAAAAAGTGCCACTTCCTTATGCCAGTATAATTTTCCTTGTGTAAATCTGTGCATTGACCTCAGAGCCAACCTGATTTTATTGTGGATCCCCACTTGTCCACCAGGTTTGCTTTGTGAATTATGGTGGCTCTAACATCTTTTGCCTTCCTGTTATGTGGCAGTAGCTTGCAATTCTTCTATGTCTGACATAAGCTTTTTTTTTTCTTTGTAAAGAAGCAGCCTTTAAAAGAGCTAAAGCTGAAACTTGTTGACAAACAATTTGCTATTGAATTGACTGAAGGGAATGCTATCTGATTCGGAAATATTAGGCGTGTGTGCTAGCAAGTTTAAGGATGCCAGGTATAGAATAAAATAAGGTTATAAAGCTTCCCATACAATGCAACAATATAATAAAATGTCATGTTCTGTATAAGCTAATTATGCAGTGCAGGTTGAGGCTTTGTACAGGTTGGACCTCACTGGTCTGGCACCCTGGGGACCTGAATGGTCCCAGATGAGGGAATTTGCCAGACCAAGGAAGGTCCCCTGATTCTGGCCCCCTCAGTCTGCCTCTCCTCCCCGCTGCCTGCTCCTTTGGCCCCGCTGTCGGCCGGGCGACATGGCTGGCCCAGCCCCGCTGTCATAGCTGCTGCTCCAGCCCCACTGTTGACACAGCAGCACGCAGCCCTAGTCCTGCTCCTGCAGCACCAATCCCACTGCCAGCTGGCACGCAGCCCCAGTCAGACTTCCAACTGGCTGCGGCCCCAGATGAGCTTCTCCTGCTGGGCTGCCATAGCCTGGCCTTACTGCCAGCCAGGCTGCCATGGCTCTGTCCCCACTGCTGGGCTGGCATGGGCTGCCCTTGCCCTGCTACCATGGCTCTGCTACTGCAGCCGGTCTGCTGAGTGCCTGGCCCCACTACCACCAGCCTCGCCTTGCATGGGGCTCTCAGCTGCTGGCCGTCCTGCCTTGGGGCTCTCTCGTTCAGCAACATCGGTGGTCCTGCCAGACCACTGATGTTGCTGGATGAGGGAGTCCTGGTTTAGGGATGTGCAACCTGTAGTCCCACAGATTCACTCTCCTGATTCATAATCATCACCAGACATTTACACCTTATGATAAAAACAATGAAATTCATTGATCTGTGTTCTGACGTACAGTCTGACCCTGAAAAGTACTGAATACATCTGGAAGCTCTGTGTACCTTCAGTTCCCACTGACTTCAGTGGAAGTTAAAGATGCTCTGTACCTCACAGGAGTACTTGGCACTTAGCATGATAAAATGACTTATGTTACTGTGCCCTCTAATGCTTGTGGAGCTCCTCTATAATAAAATGGGAGATGTTTACTCTTAAAAGGTGTGAGAGTTTGGTCTAAAATCAGGATTAATACATTTGAATAAAGGGCAGCAAGGCCACATCTTCACTTGTCGCACCAGAGATCAATCTTCTGGCATTTGATTTATTGGTTCTAGTGAAGACCCACTAAATCGAATGCTGAGAGAGGCTATAGTAGGCCTCTCTCAAAAATGCCTGGTTGGAATGTACTCAGTCAATTGCATTTTTTTCCTTTTTACAGGATAAAATCCCAAATTAAATAATGTATTATATGTATAAAATACAAATTTCATCAGAAGAAGTTTCAAGAAGAAATCATATTCTGTGAATTTACTGCATGAGTCCCATTTCTTTTTAGCCAATTAAGTAACATCAAAGAAATGCACTGTTTTCTCTGTAGACAGACTGTTTTGCATCAACTGATCACAGTGTACAGGATCTAAGATCAGTGTACGTAACATGACAGGAAAAGGTTGAAGTCTTGATTCACAAATGGGTTTAAAAATATTTTATCAGCCCAAAGAAATCAAAATATCCTCTTGTAAGTATCTCATGAGTCATTTAGCAATCTCTGTTTAACAGATGTTTTCCCTTTGTCTATTGCTCTGTTTAAGTGTTTGGTTAGGAGATCGGGAAAGATACATCAGGAAATTTTAGTTATACTGATTGTGTAAAGGTCTCTCTGTCTTTCCATAGACAGTATGGCAAATATTATCACAACAATAGAGTAAAATATTTTTCTGTGGTTGGTATAGTCCATATTCCTAAAGCTCCTTTGAAAAAAAAACCCCCAAAAACCAAACCAAACCAAAAAACCCCAAACAAACACAGAAAAAAATAAGCAGGAGTATGGGATATTTCTTTAGATAAATCACACTCAATATGGGAATTCTACTTTATATTTTGACACTTTATTCTTTCACTAAAAGCTACACAATTCAGTGTTTAATGGAAATGAGCCTTAGTAGTTGTTACTTATTAGAATTTTTACAGGATGCTTAAGTATAATGCATAACGTACTTGCTACAATGAGATGGATAAAAGAGCTTAGAAATAAGTGCTGCTTTTATAGATAAGGAATGCTTTTAATATTGTTATTTTTATTACAGTAGAATCTCAGAATTATGATTCATTTGGAACCAGAAATACATAATCAGGCAAACGGGGGCGGGGGGGGGGGACAAATACTGTATAGCACAGTCCTGTGTTAAGCATAAGCTACTTAAAATAAAGGGAAAGGTGAAAAAAGATTTGACAAGGTAAGGAATCAGTTTTTTGTGCTTTAAATTAAGATGGTTAAAAGTAGCATTTTTCTTTTGCACAGTAAATTTTCAAAGCTGTATTAAACCAATATTAATTTGTAAACTTTTGAAAGAGCGACAAAGAATGTTCAAAGTTACGAACATTTCAGAGTTACGAACAACCTCCCAACCCAAGGTGTTTGGAATTCTGAGGTTCTACTCTATTGTTTTTAGCAGCAATACAAAGAATCTGTCAAGCCATCATAATTATTGTCACAGGTAGAAGATTCCAGAAGGGCAAGAACACATTTATAGATTAACAATCTTCTGTGGACACCGAGAGCCAAATGTGTTTCTTGTCTATAGGGGAATAAAAGGAAAAGAACTGAGACAGATTAAATCTGAACAATCCAAGCTTCAGCAAGGAGATCCTAACAAGGAAACAAGATTGAGCTCCAGAAATACTCATTCTATTCAACCACTGTTAATAGTGCTTTGCAGCAGTGAAATCTTAATTAGTGTTTCCCTACAGTTAACTGTTCCAGTGGGTAAAAGATGCCCTACATGGTTCTCAAATCACCCCAGCCCTTTTTTCACCTAAGATTGCCAGTGGGAATGCTGTCTATAAATTAGAACTAACTGGCCACAGTGTTATATGATTATTTTCTAAGTGGAACAGATTTATCATCTTCACTTTTTCATTTCCTGTTCTAAGATTTCTGTTAAATACGTATTAGTCATGAATCACAAAAGGACTAACAGCATGAGAGGCTATTTCCCTGGAGTTAGGTAAATTTGGAGTGTGTTTATTACAGAGATAATGTTCCTCACCAATAACCGATTGTGCATTCAATTAGATTTATATAATCAGATGAGGTTACAGGTGTTAGACTGCTGGGACCCAGGGAAAGAACTGATTCTATTGTCATTTTCACCCCCCGTAGCCATAAGAAGGTCGTCTGTCCACCCTTCCCCCTTCCTGGTCTTGTTTTGTATGTTGGCTTAGATGAGTATGCAAACTAGAAATCCTTGTGGAGGTGCAGTATGAATACAATGCAAATGAGATATCCATGGAGAATTTCACCTCTCATAAACTCTCAGTTTAAGGTACCCCAAGTTGAATGAATCATTATTAGTGAATTTCCATCTTCTTTAATTAATACAGTCCATTAACATATAATAAAAATTCAAAAATGTAATTGGTAATTGTCAAATGAATCTGACTGATAATAAAAAAAATCTACGCCCTCGTGATATTTTTAGTTTTAAGTGCACAGAGACCATATTAAATATCCAGCTGCACTGGTTAAATATGCCTTCATCTGGAAGTCTTACCTAGATCTACACTGCAAATAATCAGCAAGAAGTTTGCTTCTCTTCTGACTCTGTGTCTTGGTACATATGTGCCCATGTAGTGTTGAAACGAAGAACGAACAATCCTCCGTCTCTGGATGTCAGGAGGTATTTTTTCCATGTTGTTTTTTTTCCTTTTAGGCAATGTTTATAATCCCACTACTGTACAAATAGCTAGGTGGACTTGCATTGTATTATAATCACAGTCCTTTGTAAATGAAAACAATGGCCTTTTCCATTTGTCACTGAACTGTGACATAGTAAGTGGCTGAGGATTAGGGGACCTGTCTTCTGTTCCTATCTCTGAGACTCACTCACATCAGGTGAATCACTTAACTTCTCGATACTTCATTTTCCACATTTGTAAAATGGAGTAATACAACCCACCCCTCTTTTCAAAAGGGTTTTAGATCTATCAGTGAAAAGCGATAGGTACGTCTTAAGTCATATGATTAATCCTGAAAGATGCTCATTTGCCCTTTCACAAAACAATCTAGTTTTCCCAGATAACAAACTTAGGCCACTACCCTTCAAAGGGCTCCACATGAATAGGCCCTGGCACAGCATGTAACTCTGAGGGCATGTCTACACAGCAGCGTTATTTCAGAATAACATAATTTATTCCAAAATAACATATTGGGCGTCTATCCAGCAAGCCCATTATTTTGAAATAAATTCAAAATAATGGGCTTCTTACTATGACTTCTGTAAAACTCATTGTATGAGGAGTAAGGGAAGTTGGAGGAAGAGTGTTCTATTTCAAAATAAGTGCTATGTAGACATGCCCAAATTTAAAATAAGCTGTTTCAACTTAAACTACGCAAAGAGCGTAGCTCAAGTTGTGTAGCTTGTTTTGAGTTTAGCCCTGCTATGTAGACATGCCCTGAGTGCTCACATAATGTGAAGGTGGGTGACTCTCTTGTCACAGAGGTCTTTCTCTGGCTGTATAGCCAGGTTAAAATGCAGTGTATGATCTTGGAGTCGTAAGTCCTAGAGAGGTGAAAACTACCTTTTTAGGTGTAAAGCAGTCCAAAAATGGTAAGGACAAACCAAATAACACTGCAGTCTACAAAACAATGCAGGCTCACCCTGCAGTTCCCTGCAAAGTAAGAGGTCTGGGGTCTCTGAAGATCTGGGGCTCTAACTCTTTTGTGTTTGAAGTATCCAGGCCAAAGACTTTGGGTTCTAAACAAAAAAAGGGAAACAAAGATCCTTCTACTCCATCAGGGGTTCAAGTGGCAGAACTCTTTAGCCATTCTCCTGGTAAGCTGCCCCTGCTCACTGGGGCTAAGGTGTTCTGTCACTGCTTACTTTTGAGTGCTGTACTGCATTGGGCTTGGCTCCTCCTTTTTAAGATTTGATGGGCCTCAGAGATGTGTCTGGTGGGTCTGAATGCGTTCAGAGAAACGCTTTATGCCCTTTCTGATTCAGGTGGCAACCTGTCTCTCCAAAGACACCTAGGTCTGCACAGATCTCCCACAGATTTCTCTGTGCTGGATGAGAGCCTGATATTAATCATTACAGACATAGATGGAGTGGGGAAGTAACAAGACACTGGGCAGGGAACAGGGAGGGAAGACAGGGTTAACATCCATAGAATGCTTTTGTTTTCACAGAAGCCTAACACTTGATTTGATGGAGTAAGGAAGTTTTTCTATTTGCTTTTTTAAACTTAGAGTAAATAGATGCCTTTTTGTAGTAGAACCAAGAGCCAGGAAAATAAGGACCAATTACTTCTGTAAGTAATGGAGTACAATGTCCTGGCTAACTGTAATATTATCTCTTTATCTCTTAAACCACTTACACAATATTCATTCTACTAAAGTCACTTTTCTCCTTTAGGCTATCTCAGCCATTAAAGGATCATCAAGGGAGGGAGGAACACCCATTTTTCAAGAGCAGTTATTGAGATTTCCCTTTGTTCATTTACTTGTAGTACAAACTTATGGGTCTGCACTTTTATTTTCTTGCTGTCCAATGCCAGACCTAAGTCAATTGGGTGCTTTTAATAGAGAATTCTATAATCTGCACAAGTCTTTCAGGGTGTGTCTACACAACACCCTCAGCTCAAAATAAGCTATGTAATTTGCGCTATGCAATAGCTTATAGTTTATTTCTAAATAGTTTCTTTCATAATTTGGTGCTGTCTACACAGCGCCAAATTTCAAAATAACTTACTATTCCAAAATGCCCCTTAACCCTCATGGAACGAGGGTGACTGGGATGTTGGAATAAGCCACCCATTATTTCAAAATTTATTTTGCAATAACGGGTTGCTTCAATAGATGCGGAATAGCTATTTCGGGATATTTCCGATATCCCGAAATAGCTCCTCAGTGTAGATGTACCCTCAGCTGTATTTCTTTTCTTTTGGAATAATTAATCAGACTGTGTTGATTGGGCCAAACTTTCTACTCTTCTTTCTAGAGTATTTACTTGAGTATTTACATTCTTGGTTAGAGAAGCAGGGAATTTATGCCCTGAGTAGTTCTAGGTCTATGACCAGAAAAGAGTATTGAGTTTTGTGACCCGAGTTAGGTCAAAAGACTGCTAGGTGCTTAGAAGTGGATGGTTTTGGTGATATCCAATTAGAATTTTGAATGCAGCTTGAATAAAGAACTCATGTAAATGCATTTCAGGTTACCAGATGCTAATAGATGTTAACAGATTATTTAATGCTTATAACCAGGGCTCAACAAATGATTCAACCTACTCGCCTGTGGTGAGTAGATTTTAAGCCAGCGGGGCTGCGCAGCGCGGTCAGCGCATACACAGTGCGGTCTGCGCATGCGCAGAGTGCGCTTCCACGCGGCTGGTAAGCGGGGCTCGCCACCGCTTGGCGAGCCCTGCTTATAACAACAACAATCTGGTTGCTTACCATTTATTATTTGCCACATCTCACCACTCTTAATTACACTAGGATCCTTCCCCGAAACTCCTTCATTTTAAATCTGTGGCACAATTTTAGCAACTGTCAATGGCTATGTCTAGACTTTAGGCTTCTTTTGGAAGAAGCTTTTTTCAGAAGAGAGCTTCCAAAAAACCTGCTTCTGAAACAGAGCATCCACACACAAAAGCGCATTGAAAAAGTGATGCACTTTTTTGAAAGAGAGCGTCCAGACTGATTGGATGCTCTCTCGCATAAAAAGCCACTCAGAACTACTTCAGCCAGGGTTTTCGTCACTAGTTGCTTCCCAGTGCTGGTGCCGGAGCCTTGCAGAGACACTCGCTTAAAGGGACCCTCCAGACAGCCGTTTCTCTGCTTCTGCTGCGTGCTTGCCTACCTCTTCGAGGGACAGCAAAGCTCTCACAGTGCCTGCTGTGATTGCCCAGCTTTTGTGGATGCCTCAGCTTTTTCCTGTGAGCCATTGAGCCGGAGTTGCCCCTGAGCATGAGCTGGCCCCACACGGCCATGCTGCAGTTTTTGCAGCACTTACTGCCAGCTGCCTTCCTGGTCCTGCATGACCTGGGTCCCGAGCTCATTCTGTGTGCGGGAGCTACACTCTGACAACTGCATCCCACAGTGGAGAGGTGTTTTTGGAGGCTCGATACCAGTTCAGACTGGTGGGAAAGGCTGGTCCTGGAGCGGTGGGACAATCAGCAGTGGTTCCAAAACTTCCACATGTGGAAGGCCACCTTCTTGGAGCTGTGTGCCTGGCTCGCCCCCGCACTCTGGAGACATGACACCCACCTGCGGCCTGCCATCCCCTTGGAGAAGCGGGTCGCAATAGCCCTCCAGAAGCTCGCCACCCCCGACAGTTACCAGTCAGTAGGCAACCCGTTTGGCATGGGGAAGTCCACCGTCGGGGCCATCCTCATGGAGGAAAGTCACTCTCAGGCTGCAGTCCCTGCATGGGGAGTGGGGGAAGGAGTCCTGGAAAAGAGGGACCCTTGGGAAAGGGGGGTTGGGAGGTGTGGGGGCATGCAGTGGGGAAGCCCCATCCTTGGGGGGGTTGTGCCACCCCACTTTCACACAGCCCTGCTGCTGGGGGGGGGAGGTCTCATAAGGGGTGGCTCCTGGGGTGTTTGAAGGGGAGGTAGGGCTGGGAGGGGGACAGGCACCTCCCAAAGGCTCAGCCACTCCAGCTCTCATTCTCTGTTTTGTGTGTTTGTTTATCTCCTTCTGCAGGCGCTGAGGACCATCAATTCCATCCTGCTGTGGAGGGTCATCCGCCTAGGAGACCTGGACCCTATCGTGGCCAGATCTGCTGCCCTGGGGTTTCCAAACTGTGGTGGAGCGAATTATGGGACCCACATACCGATCCGTGCACCGGAGTATCGAGCGGCCCAGTACATTAATAGGAAGGGCTACTTTTCTATGGTCCTGCGGGTTCTTGTTGACTACCATGGACAATCCACGGACATTTTTGTCAGGTGGTCAGGCAGGGCACACGATGTGTTTCTTAATTCCAGCCTGTGTGGGAAGCTGAAGGTGGGCACATTCTTCCCCCATGGTGAATTTGCAGTTGGGGACATGCAGATGCCACTGTGCATCATGGGGGAAGCCTATCCCCTCATACCGTGGCTTATGAAACCCTATACTGGCCACCTGGACCCTAGCTGGGACCAATTTAATGCCCTTCTGAACTGGGCCCAGATTCAAGTGGAGTGCACCCTCAAGGCATGTTTCAGGTGCCTGCTGACCCGCCTCGACATGGGGGAGTACAACATTCCCGAGGTAGTCACAGCATGTTGTGTCCTCCACAACATTGTGGAGAGGAAGGGGGAGGCCTTCCTCCCAGGGTGGGAAGCAGATGCTGGCTGCGAGAGGCAACCATTCGAGCATCTGAGAACAGCTGCCACCCACCAGGCCCATCAGGCTGGGGTGCGCATCCGGGAGGCCCTGAGGGAGAGGTTCTTTCAAGGACCCCAGTAACTCTCCCCTGGGCCTCCCCAACAGGAAAGGAGTGTTGGAGCAGGGTCAGCGATGGCAGGGGGCAGGTGGAGAGGGCATGGGCATAGCAGGAAGGGCAGGAGGGTGGAAGGCAGGAAGAGTGACAGCAGGCGGGTGTGCCATCATGCATGATATGATGGCACACACATTATCACATCACTGCATGAGCTGGTCCCATGTGCGGTTCCGCCACGCAACGTCCTCGCAGATCTTCTGCACTAGGGTCTGCTGCATGTTGCACAGGATGCTGACATGCTGGCACATGAGGTCTTTCTGGACCCTGGCATGCTTTCATATCCCCTGGGCTGTGGCAGCTGGCATGGATGATGTGGCTCGCTCCTCAGTCCCGGCTGGTCCGGCTGTGGAGAACACAAAGAGAGAGAGGCGGTCAGTCATCTATGCAGACACTGTCCCTGAGGCTGTGCCTCCTCTGGGAGCAGCGACCAACTGTCCTCGGGGCAGAGAAGAGGATGTCCCAGGAGCAAGGGGATGAAAGGAGATGTCCACCCTGCCCCCTGTGAGCCCGCCTCCCCCACCCTGTGTGTGTGACAAACTGAGACCAGTCACCTGAAGATCCCTCTCCAGTATCCAACGAGGCCTGGTTGACATCCTGGCTGATCGGCACCGGCTCCAGGGACAGGATGACAGTATCCGTCTCCTCCTCCTCCAGCTGGCCCTGGTCTTCCTGTTCCTCCTCCACCATGACCTCCGGCCGGGCGACAATAGGGGTCTCGAGGCCAGTGTCAACAGTCAGGGGTGGCCCGTCCATATAGGCGAACTAGGCGGTTACCTAGGGCACCAAGTGAAATGGGGCGCCAAATGGTGGCGCAATATCATTGAGGGGTTTGGAGGTGGGGGTGCCAATTGCATGGTTCGCCTAGGGCGCCAGTTGCTGGCAGCTAGTCTAGGGCCGCCCCTGTTGACAGTGATGGGTGGGGAAGACATTTCCCCACCCCCCAGGATTTGGTGCAGCTCCTGGTAATAGGGGCAGGTGTGGGGTCCTGCCCTTGAGCGTGAGCTGCACTCTCTGGCCCGGTCATATCCCTTACGGAGCTCTTTTACCTTACTCCGGACCTGTTCCAAGGTCCGGGGTGGATGTTCGCACTCTGCCAGGGACTCGACCTTATTCTCGTGTTTCGGTGCTTGGAGTGGAGATCCTGCAAGGTATCCGCCTCACCCCCAGTTCGAGGAGGGACAGGATCTCCACTCCAGACCAAGAGGGTGCCCACCTCTTGGTCCCCCTGGGTGGGTCCTAGGATCCCTGGGGCAGCTCCCTGCAAGGGCCAGGGGGGGTGCAGGGGCCTTGAGGCTCTGCCATGGCTGGCAAGGCATGCGCCAGGGAGAGCCATGCAGCGAGGTGCTGCTCTCAGGCCGGCTTCCTGCCACAAGGCTTTTCCAGGGGGCCTGAAGCTTTAAGAGGGGCCAAGAGACAGAAACTATGGAGTTCTGATTAATTTGGACAAAGTGTCCACCAGAACACCTGTGTTATTTCCTGGAGACCTCTTCTTCTAAAAAAAAAAAAAACCCTCCTCCCCATCCACACATGCCTTTTTCTGAAAGAGCTCTTTCGGAAAAAGGCTTCTTCCTCGTAGAAAGAGCATTACCAATGCTGGAAAACCCCCTCTGTTTTTTTCAAATTACTTTTGGAAGAACGTGATTGCAGTGTGGACGTAATGCAGGTTTTGTGGGAAAAATGGCCATTTTTCCGACAAAGCTTTGTAGTGTAGACATATCCAATGTGAAAGAGGCTGGTATCCCTTGCTCCAGGTTTCTATATATTTTGGATAGTTTTCCTCATACAGATTGTACCTCTCCAGTCCAACACTCTCTGGTCCAGCAACATCCATGGCCCAACATGATTTTAGTTTGCCAGATGCCTACTTACCATGGGTGTGGCAAGTTTCCTAGGCTATGTCTAGACCGAAGGTATCCCCAAAAAGCTCTGCCACATCCAAGGAATGCATCCGCTTTTTCGGAACAGTTTCCAAAAAAGCAGACATGTTCTTTCAGCATCTCCGAATTCCTATTGGTGAGAGGAATAAGAGATGTTCTGAAAGAGGAGTTTTTTCTGAAATTTGGCCCCATGTAGACAGGCCAAATTTTTCTTTTGGAAAAAAAGCGGAAAAAGATACGCAAATTGCGGTTCGCAATTTGTGTATCTTTTTCCAACTTTTTTCTGCAGTGTTGTCATAGCCCTATTTTCTCATAGTTTGTTTATACCACAAGTCCTGGATTTCAGTGTTCTGTGATTTTAGTTAGCTCTAATTTACCGCTAAATGTCTTCTATGACTCTAGTAAGCAGTGGAAGTGTTGGTAATGCCGCTAGACAATATTTGACCTGCTGTGGTCTGGAAAATTCTCTGGTTCGGCACTGGTCAGGTCCCAAGGGTGCCAGACTAGAGAGATTCAGCCTGTATAAGAATATTAATGATTTATTTTTCTAATTTCTTTCAACTGCTTCCATCTCCACCACCAAAAGAAGAGACAATCAAAAAGCTCCAGTGGCCGTATGTTCTGATAGAAGAGACAATTATATTTCACTTCTCCAGTTATACTTCTTGATTGTCCCTCCATGGGAGAATTGTCTTAAATTTCTTTCTGTGGGAATTTTAAAATTAAAACATATATTCAAAATTAAACAGAAAACTGAAGTTTCAGTCTTAAGCCTTGATTGTGATCTCATATGCGGAGTCATGTAACTCTTATAAAACCAGGCACTACACATATATGGAAGGTACAAGAAAAAGGCCCGGTTTTATGAGATGTATTGTACTATGATCATGTACTGCACAACATTTCTATACTGCTTTGTGGTCTGGGGAAAAAGAAACTTATAGCATCTCTAGTTATGTGGGAATAAATTGTTGTTTGAATGACCTGTCATGGAGCTGAGCTATAAGCATCATGCATGATCCATAGTTCTGTACAGCAAACTACTCCTTGGTGGGAATAATAAAAAACTTAGAAAAGCAAGGGAAGCACAAAATTGAACACCAGTCCTTCCACAGCCTTAGCTAAAATCCCAAATGCAGTGAATTTCCATGCTCTAGACCCTAATTCTGCAATTAGACTTGTCTGTACTGACAGGAGCGACATTACCTTCATTTTGCTTGAGGGGACCATGGAGGGTTGCACAGTTCATTGTCATTTTTATTAAAACAGATAAGAATGTACTCTGGGTTGTGACCCTTCTATTCAATGAAACCTCTAAAAATCACTCAGCTGCAGAGATAACATTCAAGATCACCCTCGAGGCTGCATGTGCTCTATAGAAAGAGAACGGAAGAGCCCAGTGAGAATGCTAAACAATTTTTTCCTGGTTTCTTCCAGAAACATGTGTTCTATATACTTGTCCTATAAGATCAGCCACAAAAGTTTTGCATGTTAAGTGAAATTTAGACATTTTGCTTTTATTTCTAGTTTCCAGTCACTCTTTCCATGCTATTACTTTTCTCCTTTCCTTCTCTTTGCTGTTTTTATTGCATCAACATTGTCTTGGCAAGACAACAAAGTAATAGGAAAAGCCTGCTGTCTGTTGCTAGGGCAATAGTGAGCTCTCCCTACAGCAGAGGTAATGCAGCTCGCCTGTGCTGAAATTGGGATTGTATTTAGGGAACTCGTGCAGACAATATAGTGAGCCATGTAAGTTCCTGGTTATTAAATAGATTCAAGGAGTGTATGTCTCCTCCATTTTATAGAGCACAGATTCTGGGTAAAGTAATTGCCCTATTGAAGCCAATGGGAGTTTTGCTACTGACTACAGTGGGATGAAGTTATACCCTATATATACTAGTGAAGAGAGAGTTTATAGACAAGCCATGGTGAGTCTGGTCTAATGGATCCATCACTATGAAAATCCACCTGCCATTCCTACTATGGGTGATTGAAGCAGCATCAGCTGTTAGGGTTACTGGAAAATTCTCTATTGTACCATAGTGGAAGTCCTCAACACAGAGATTATGTTTCTCAGACTGTGTTGAGGACCTATCCCTAACAAATATAGACACATGGTTGTAGTACTGTGTACTTCTCAAACAGAAAATGGAGAAATGTCTCATAAAATCATATTACATCTGTGCTCAATAACATTTCATTCCAAAAATTGCTTTCTGCCAAAGCAGCTCCATTTGTTTTTGTCAGTAGAAAGTAGTGTTAATTATAATGAAGATTAAACTTGTGCATGGCAGCAGTGCTACATTTTCCTTTTACTACAACAGCTTGGCATGGGCTGAATCCTACCTTTGTGATCAGCAATGCATATATAATTCAATTAATTGATTTATTATATTTCAATTTATAGCAAGAAAGGGCACCTATTTCAAGGCTATGAATGCCCTCCCAGTTGTTTAACATTAGAAAATCAAAATATATATCTCAGTCTCATTTATAATCTTTTATGGAGTTTCATATACCAGGCTCATCATAACAGTATCTGAATGCATTCCAACTAAGCATTCAATGTGATGGCTAATACTTTATTAAAGGCAGTGGCTCTAAAAAAAAAAATCTCCCAATGCCACAGTACAAAAACAGCATCTCAATATTCCCTAACACTCCTCAAAAGCCTTATGAAATAAAAGAGTTCTGCAGTGCCTCTTGAAAGTAGAAAAATCCAGGCTGTTTTGAGCCAGGTCAAAACCAGGGGGGCCAACAGCTTCCACGGGCCTACAAAAAAGGTGGGGGGGGGGGGGGCGGCTCTGTGCCCCAGAAGGGGTGGGGCCTCAAGTGGAAGGGAAGGAGCTGGGGGCAGCCAGCCCTCACCACCCCCTGGACCACAGCAGGGGCCCTCAGCCCTCAGAGCCACATGGAGCATGTGGAGTGATGCTTTGGTGGCAATTTAAAGGGCCCAAGGCTCCGGCCGCCATCACCACCATAGTAGTAGCAGCAGTGGCTGGGAGCCCTGAGCCCTTTTGAATCACAAGGTCCCAGGGCAATTCACTCCTTTCCCCGCCCCCATTGGTGGGCCTGATCAGAACACAAGGAAAACTTGAAGGGGAAGAACAGAAATTGTGCAGATGTCTCTACACAGAATGCTCACTGTGTAAGCATGCAAGGGGGAACTAATGAACACAGGGGACCACAAACACGGAGTTTGAAAGGAAGTTAGTCAGAGGGAGCCATAATACAATTGCTATGATTAGGAAGGGCAGTAGTGCCAGTGCCAACACTGCTCCTTTTTTCTCCACCTGCACCTGTATCCAGGCCGAGAGCCTGACCAAGGATGCCTGTACAATCCTGATATAGATTTTTAAACACTGTGGCCTGCATTCCCCACACTCTAAAAGCTGCACTGGTGGGACCGTCCAAGTGTGAAAGGTTGCTGCTGGTGGAATCTCTAAGGATGCAGTGGAAGAGCTGCAGGGTGAGGTGCATCTGGTGAGCATCTGTGCACAGGAGGACTTTATTGAGAGCATTCATATGGAGATGTCCTTGGTTGAGGAAGCTATCCAGCTAGAGAAGACTTATGTCATATCCCTTGGGGAGAGCAGTTATGACTCAGTTACCAGGAGGACACTGGCTGCTGGCTACTTCTGGCAGCAAGCAGTGCTCCACCCTTATTCCCAATCACCCACCATGGTGATGAAAAATGGTTATCCTGCCCTGATAATGAGTGATGAGGAATTGCCCCCAAAGATGGAGGAGGAGACACTATGTACCCTCAAGCCTGGGAGGATCTCAGCCACTACTCCCAGGAGAAAATGTAGCGTAGTGGTGGGTGGTGACTCCCTTCTGAGGAGAGACACAGACACATATCTTGGCCTGGAGGTATGCTGCTTTCCAGGGATATGTAAACAAGACATTATGCAGCCTTCTAACTACTACCCCATACTACTTATCTATGTAGGCACTAATGATATTACAAGATCTGACCCTGAATAGATCAGAAATGACTTCAGGGCTCTAGAAGAGAAGGTGAAAGAGCTGGGGATGCAGGTGTGTTAACAAGGGCACCCCAAAACCGATTAATCTCAGTAAATTTATTTTCTGTGGAACAATGTCAGGACAGGCCAAGGGAGATGCAGTAATTCTATCTGCTGCATGATTGACACAAACAAATCAAAAGCACATGCTTTCACTTAAAGCCAGTATTTTATTAGTTTTCAGCATTCCCACAAGTATGCCCTTATTGAAGCCACTGTTTTCTTTAGTCTCAAGCACATACAAACCCAATAGGTTATAGAGGACCCCAAACTGATAATTAACCCCTCAGGATGAGACCTCAGGAATTTGGAGCAGTATTTAGGTGATTCAGCTGCAGATTATCTGTGCCTGGCTGACCTTCTGTCTGGCTAGAGATTTTCTCTGTGTCCAGAAAGCAATCTTCTTGACCCAGACCTAAAAATGCCCTCTTAGGCTCAAAAAGCTACAGAGATATGCCAATTAAAAAATGTTACATAGCTGACCAAACAAAATCGGTCACTAGGCAAAAAGCAGGTGTTACAAAAATAATTCACTAATAAAAAATGTTAAGCAAGTAATTTCTGAGTAGCTAGTCTGGCAGTCACATTACCCCATAAAAACAGTTCTGATATATATCCAGACTTCTTGTTTTTCACAGACACTTACCCCCAGCACATCAGCGAGGGTGTAGAGTCAAGATCATTTCATTTGACAGCTGGTCCACACACATCCTCCCCAATTGCCTTTATTATGCTAAGTTCCTGCACAGGCCTACTAAAAGACTAAATGCAACAAGAAAAAAATGATAGCCCATCCCCATATTTGACAGTGCTTAGAACACTTGGCTGGTAACACTGCTGCAAAATAAGCAAGCATCATTGTGGAATGTATTTGCAGAAGTGTTGTAAGCAAGTGAAAAGAAGTAATTCTCCCACTCTACTCCAGGCCTCAACTGTGGTATTTTTCAGAGTTCTACTTTTTTCTGGGTTCAGGAAAGATGTAGACAAATTGGAAAAAATCCAGAGAAAAGCAACAAAACATTCTAGAGAGCATGATCTGTGAGGGGAGACTATGGCTTAAATTATAATTAGTCCCCCCATGAGTGCAGGGGAGTAGACAAGGTGACCTCTCAATGTCTCTTCAAGTCCTACGATATTAAGCAAAACTCATGTATAATTATTATTTTTTCAGTTTGTTTTTCAATAAGAAAAATATGAATAAAAGTTACTTATCTAGACCATATTTCAGCAATGCATTGAACCGTTTCTTCAATTATCCCAGATAGATGCTTAAAACTGAGCATGTGCCTTAACTGTTTTGTTGGACTGGTCCCTAAGGGATCAATTGATGCAATTGATGGACACTTAAACATGTTAGCAAATTCTTCTGTGAGTAACCCTAATGTGGCTATTTTCACAAGTGAAGCTCAACAATGTGAGGATCCCACAAGCAGGTCCTCACCATTAGAGAGGGAAAGAATGACATTCACACACCCCATCACTCTTCTTCTTCTTCTTCTTTCAAACCTTCTACCAAACAACAAGAAAAGAGACCTGCCCCCACAGGAGACTTTCAACAATCCAAAGGAGATGAACAGAAGACTCCATGGAGTCTATTAGAGATGTTGCTAGTAAATCTATTTGACTTGGAAGACACTCACTGATGAATACAAAACAAATAATAGACAATCAGAAGAATTACAGGGTGCAGAATGAAGAGCTGCACTCTGTGGCTACATCTACACTACAGGGTTTTTGTGCAAAAAACCCAGCTGTTTTTGCGCAAAAACCCACGGAGCATCCACACCTCAAGTGCATTTTTGCTCAAGTAAGTTTAGAGTAAATCAAAGGAACAGAGGCATTTTTGTGGTGTAGGTATTCCTCTTTCTACAAGGAATAACTCCTTTTTGCGCAAGAGTTCTTGCACAAAAATGTGTGTGTGGACGGGCAACAGGGAGTTTTTGCACAAAAAGAGGCAATGGAAAAAAGCACAGGTGCTCTGGTGGCTATTCTGTAAGTAGCAATCAGAGCTTTCTTTTGAGAGTGTCCATGCAGTCTGGAAGCTCTCTTGCACAAAAGCGCATTGCTTTTGTGATGCACTTTTGTAGTGTGGACACGCTCTTGCGCAAGAAGTTTTTGTGGAAGATTTCCTCCACAAAAAGTTTCTTGCGCAAGAAGCCAGCAGTGTAGACGTAGCCTGGGATAATACAGTACAGTTGAACAAACAAATGGAATGGGGATTTTATCTAAAACTATGAAACCACCAAGGTGAATCCACTCTTCCATTTTGAGCTCTTATTATGCCATAATTAATATTTTTCCTTTTTCACATGTTAAGGATTGTTATTTTCTCACTCATTTCTCTTTAAGGGTCCCCCTCCCCCGACTCTTTTATTTTATCCATTTTCCCCTCCTCCTCTTTCCAGCACCCTTTCTGCCTGTGCCTCTTCTGGTATTCTGTGCATTCCATGGACTTGCTTGATCCTGGAAATTGCTGAGTACCTCCAGTAAGATGCTTAGCAGCCTCAATTCCATTGAAGTCAGTGGACATTGAGGGTGGTCAGCACCTTGCAGAATCAGCCTCTGTCATCTTTTCTTTCCTCTCTTCTGAGCCTTTCATCCTGCCCAGTCTGTTCTCTCTATTTACCATGGTGATGTCTTCCATTTTCATATTTACTCTTCATCTTCCACTTGCTTCTCTCTTCTCAACTGCAGTTCAGTTTAAAATAGCTAGTGCATTCCTATCCCATTTGGATTAGTAGTGAGGTGGAACATTCCAAACTGCTGATACAGCACAGTAAAGGAGGAGCTGTTTTGTACAAACATTTGAACAACAGTGCTGATGGCTGCTGAAAAAAATGGGCATGAAAATTACACAATCCATGAAATTTATCACCTGCAGTTTGCCATTTGCCTTCTTCATTTGCATATGCTACTTTGGCTCACAGCTAAATAATATTTTAACACACGTACTTTACATATAAAAATCTATTCTACTCTAATTGAGATAATGTTCCATGTTACCTATAGTAAAATGCCTATAAGTCAGACATTAGCATTTCCAAATAATATTTGTTCTTTTAAATTATTTGAATTAGGGAAGATCTTGCAGCGTTTTCAATCTGTTCCTTTTAAGAACATTAAACATTAGAAAATTCTTGTAATACCTTACTCTCTAAATCTTTAATCTTTGTTACATTGATTTACAGCTTCTAAAAAATTTGCAGAATGTAATTTGTAATTAAGTGCATTCTCACATATGCAAATTCTAATGAATACTTGTCATGAGTCTGCTATTTTTAATAACATTAGTACTGCCATGCTGAAATTTCTTAAATATCAGACCAATTTTTATTAGGTCAGTGTTCTTTTTATAATTACCTGACTCATTTATTTTGTTTGCTATTGCATGCACATTACTTGTTTGCTTTAATTTTATGGTGTTTGCAACAGCTGAAGTAAACATCTCTTTTGTAGTTCTGATGAAGAGAATAACTAAATTTTAACCTCTGCAATACTGTGTGTACATTGAAGAGAAGGTATGAATATTTTTCTTTTCCCAAACATATCGTAGCCTTAGAAAATCAAGTAAAAGCAGTTTTATTTACTTTTTTCATATCCATACATGCCAATAACAAAGATATCAGATTAGAAATTGTAGAATCCAAATATTTAATATATTTTTATAATTATGTCTTGGTGCAAATGACCCCAACTTGTTCTTCCCGCTCCCAAGTATTTATGTACATGCATATATCACAGCCATTCTTTTCTGGTCCCGACTCTAAATGGAACTACATTTGAATATGACCTCTGTATTAAAAAGAAAGGCAGTTTTCCCATGGTAATGCTTTTTTAAATATAGCAAATTGATGTTGAAGTTATCTTCTTTGGTGCCCTCTGATTTTAATGTCTCCTACACATCTAGTCAGGTTCTCTGTATGAGGCTTCCCGGGAGCTATGCAGATTCATAGATTATAAGGCTATGATCATCTGGACTGACCTCTTATGTAGCAGTGGCTACATTACTTCCATAAATTAATTTCTGCTTGATTAGAGCATATCTTTTAGAAAAAAAAATCCAAACTTGACTAAAAAGTTGCCAGTGATGTCAAATCCACCATAATCCTTGCTAAATTGTTCCAGAGGTTAAAAACCATCACTGTTTAAAATTGCACCTTATTTTTTACCTAAATTTGTTGAGTTTCAACTTCCAAGTATTGGTTCTTGTACTTTTGCTAGATTGAAAAGCCCATTATCAAAGTTTTGTTCCCCATGTAGATGCTTATGAACTGTGATCAAGTCACCCATTAACCACTCTTAAGAGGATGAGCTCCAATCACAATGCAGTACATACCCCACGATGGGCAATGAGGGATTAAGGAATTATTTTGGGCCTAGCAAACCCACCCTGCCATACCTGCAGCAAATCTCCATCTGGTAAAGGAATTAAAAGATAGGGAAACAGTTCATTTAGGCACAGACCTGGAAGAGAGCAAACTTACAACCTGTGCTGCCAGCAGTGTAGAGTAGAGGGAAGGCTCAAGGATAACTGACCCAAAGAGCCCTTTCTGGGGGAAGGGAGAGCACATGCCAGAGACGTAGAGGGAAGCATTCTCCTCTTCCATGCTTATGGACCCTGGAGATTGATCATCACTTTTTACTTCCTTTGTGTGGACTACCTCAGCAGGCATGGCCGGATTAAGGAGGGGGGCTAGCTGGGCAGCTGCCTGGGGCGCCAACCTATGGGGGGTACGTGATGGCAGTTGTAAGGGGCACTGCGCGCCTGGCCGCGTGGCACCCCTTAGAGCTGCAATCAGGAGCTGCGCGCCTGGGGCCGGGGGCCACGCGGCGCCCCCTAGAGCTGCCATCAGGCACTGCGCACCTGATTGCAGCTGTAAGGTGCGCAGCGCGCCGGGGTGCAGGGCCGCGCATGCGCCATGCACCCGGGGGCGGAGCCATGCATGCGTCGCGCGCCCACTGCCCGGGGCGCAGGAATGGCTTGAGCCGGCCCTGTCAGGAGGGGAAAACCTTGGACAGAACTGGCCCAGAAGGAGATGGTGAGAGGGTCAGGCAAAGCAACCTTAAGCACTCTCGTTTGTCAGATCACTGGTAGCCGCAAAGGACTCTGGGTTGGAGCCTAGTGGAATGGGAGTGCCCAAGGTCCCCTAACAAGATGTCTGAGCCAGTCATGGATTGTAGCCCTGACCCCGAGACCATGCTTCCTGGCCAGCCCCTAAGTGAGGATGGTTACACACATATTTTATAATCCTTTAATACTTCTTGTGGCTTTTCTCTGAACTGTAACCATGGTTATTGATATCCTTCATGAATGATGGACACCAGAACTGAACACAGTTTTTCCACTAGTGGATATACTACTGCCAAATATTTTACTTTGTTTATAAAAAAAATTTCAAGTTACTGTGGCAGGATCTATTTTCCATAATACAGTGCTGATTGGCATGAATTATATTTATCTCCTTTAATTCTTGATTAATTGAGTTTTATATCAGCCATTCTAATATTTTGCCTTTGAGTGATGTCAGAATGACAGACCTACAATTGTATAGGTCATCCCATTTAAAATATTGACTTCACATTTCCCAGTGTTCCAAAAGCTTCTATAAATCCACGTTACTGTTACAGAACATTACTTAACCAACTCTTTGAAAACTCTTAGCTGCAAATTATCCGGGTCTACTAATTTTAAAATGGCTAACTTTAGCAGCTGCACCCTCCTGAGTTACCTTTGGGATTGAAAAAGTTTCATTGTCATCATATGATATCACTACATCATCTGACTTTTCCCAAATGAAGAATGGAAATATTTATTCAATTCTTTTGCCTTTCCTGCATTGTATTGGCAATTTTATAATTTACAACTGGTAATGGAGCAATATAGTTGTTGGGATTCTTTTTGTTCCTACTTACCAACCACTTTTTAAAAAAATCAGCTGTCATAGAAGCCGTCTTGTGTAGTGTTGCTTTCCATATCAGTTTCCTATGATCGCTTCTCATTTATATTTATTATCACTTTCCACATTCTTCCATTTCTTCTCTACTTAGACTCCACAGATGAGAAGGCTGGACCTGGAAGTTGTCATACAGCTCTTTGATGTACATATTCTGCAGATGCTTTGTTTTAAATATTTTTCCATTAGACCTCGGGAAATGTGGGGGCTTTCTAAGAGTAGCATATGTAGCCGGATAGTATGTGGGGATATGAACTGCTCCCTGACATTTCAGACTTTGCTATTGAAATTGTGTATATGGGTCAAACTCTTCATTAATTTTTAAGCTGAACATGAGGGGGAGCAATCCTCACAGGTAAAATTTCACCCTTGCTCATATTCCTATGCTAACTGTAGACAAAAAATGTCTAAAACTAAATATAAAATATGAATATCAGCCCCCGTGTGTCCTAATCAGCATTAGTAAGACCAGTTCTATTATGCAAAGCTGCATGAATCATTGTCAAGCCACTAATGGGAACTGCATTTGCCTGCAATTATACTGCATTAGTAGTATCCAGGACTCAAAAGAGTTTACTCAAGTAATAACTTAAGGACTGATTCTGCCAAACATGCGCAAGTGAGTAATAACTTACTCTCATTAGTTTCAACCGGATTACTCATAGAGTAAAGTACTATCCACCATGATAAGTGGGCAGTGGGATCAGGCCTTCAATTTCATTTGTTTGAACTGTTTTAATCACATAAGTTATTATATTTTTAAAGATCAAATTTCCTGTGGAAGAGGAGTTAATAATTGGAAAATCAGGAGCAAAAACTGTTGTAGCCATGTGTAATAGCACATTTGTTTAAATGAATGACCTTTCAAATTAGTGTGTAATACTTTTAAACCCTTAAAAATCTTTAAACAGGCAGGGAGTTATCCTTGGTATTGGTTTTGGTTTATTGTATTAGGAATTGCTGAAATCTGTAGCAAATCATTCTGATTCTTTTAGGAATATGGGAGTACATTGTGTTGCAAGCTTTTGAGGGTGAAGGCCTCAGCTAATGTGAATCAGATGAATCAATGGTGTTATATTGATATTCACTAGCTGAAGTTCTGGCCAAACTATCCTAATTTTTGTTTCCTAGAATGCATTAGTATAATTAACTTTATTCTGGGCATTCTGTTAAATCCCTTTGCAGTGAAATGTTCAAAATGCCTCTGATACAACCAGCACAGATTGCTAGTTGTTACAATGATGACACTCAGTAATTACTCTGTTATCATGGGGAGAGATCACAAGATTAACAATGACTTATCTCAGTTTCAGGCAGCTGAAACTATTGCAACATGCTATCATTAGTGCTATTATGGGAGACCACCCAGAAACTATCACTGGTAGGAAATGCAGCTGCCCACCTCCTAGGTAGAGTGGGGTGCCAGATACCTGGAACAACCAATTTTTCTCACTCTTATTTGGCTACATATTCACTTCTGAGTGCAATCCAATGTATTTAATGTGAATTATATTTTAAATGGCAAACAGACTGGAACCCACTTACTCACGAAACAACTCCTCCCCCGTTTAATTTCATTAAGACTAGTCTTAAATTTTCTGAGACTGACAGCATGGAGATCTCAGATGAGGATCCTAACTTTTGGAACTTGTCCTTGTTGCACCACGTCAGTATCAGAATCTGATGTACTTCAAGACCCAGTGTAATTTCCATCTAAGTAGGTACTTCCTTTCAATACTACACTTTTTCTTTCTGTCTTGGACAGAAGAGGAAGATGAATGAATAAAGTTAATGTTGATCCAGAGAAAAACATATCAAGGAACTGATAGAATCTGTGAGCATCTATCCTTTCTCTTGGTGTTGTGCAACGTAGATGTCCTATTGGAGTTTGTGCTTCTCGATCTTTAGATGACAGCTTTAGATGATGATGCTTCTCAAATATGCAAAGCAGGAGATTCTGCCTTTCACTGTCAGATGGGGGCTTAGAACTACTCTTTTATATGTCTAAACTGGGCTGCTATGCTTTGCTGTGCTTAGCCTGTGTGTGAAGGCTAAGCAGAACAGACTGATAAGAACAGATGACGTGTTCTTTATACTTTCTACTGATATTTGTGCACTTCCTGGTACATGTCTGCAAAACATTTTATGGGCTCTGGCACAGTTAGCTCACTTAGGCTATGTCTACACTGCAGTTCTTTTTTGGAAAAAAGGTACGTAAATTGCAGTTCGCAATTTGCATACCTTTTTCCGATTCTTTTTTCAGAAGAGGCTTTTCTGACATTTGGCCCATCTCCACAGGGCCAAATGTGGGAAAACCTCCTCTTTCTGAAGAGCTCTTATTCCTCATTAAATGAACACGCCCGAAACTGATCCGAAAAAGCGGACGCATTCTCTGGTATCACGGAAAAACTCTGGTATCCCGGAAAAACTCTGTAGTGTAGACTTAGCTTTAGTGTTGTACATTGGTATGACAATTTTTGTTCAGCCATCTCTGCTTAAGTAATCCCAGAGTACCATGTGGGACAAAAGGGTTAGAGCTAAGTGAAGAGCCCTCACTTTCACAGGAATCCTATATTGGTAATTGCTTAAAACTTTAGATGGCATCAAATGTCTGGCTATAAAAACAACCTATTGTCAAGGCATCTGCACAGTCAGTGATAGAATTGCATTAACCCACTACATTGTTTAATAGCTCAAAAGTATTGTATTTTGGCTACCGCTTTTCACACGGCAGAACAGATACAGTATTTGCTCGGCAAGTATGTGTAATACTTTAAGATACTTTGAGTAAGAAAAGGGGTAGATCAATTTTAACTGAATTATGTAACCTTGCAGCAGACTACAATTATATTTAGAAAATAATGAGCAAATTGTATATAAATAAATATAACAGAGGGTATCAAACACTACATATTTCTGATATTAATTTCAGCTGCAGTGTTTCTGTGTGTTGAGCTAGGACAAATGTTATCCGCAGTGTCAGCTAAACTGAGGTGTGACATTCTGCTCCAAGAACCTTTATGCAGAGAGCTGCTCCAGTTGGTCTGTTTCCTTGTTTTACAATTTGAACTGTTCCCTACTATTTATTGCAGAAGTGTCATGACTGGTGCAGAACTGAACTTACATTAATTGTGTGCACTAGCAGTTACTTCAGTGCAGATTTACATTGCAAGACTTCTAGGGATTTTGACTGGTTATTGCTTGTAGAGTCCTTTGAAAATCTCTCTCTCTCTCTCTCTCTCTCTCATTCTCTGTGTATGTATATATGTATACAATGTTCCTGCTGGGCAATAGAATGATGTCATCACGCTCTCACCATCTCTGACTGCGAAAGCGGCCAGAAAGAGGATGGTTGGCAAGCATAGCAAGCCTGGGGCACAGCCCCACTAGTAAAACTATATAAGTAAGATTTCATGTGAGTAAGGATTCCATAATCTAGATCATAATACAACTAAATGCTCTGGTGCCACTCCAACCCCAAACACCTGTTGAAGTGAGAGACAGTAATATAAATTAAAGAAGAATATGGGTTTAGGTGTCACACAAGACCAGTCATCTCATTACCTTTCATGTTTAACATGAAACATTTGACATACTATGTTCAGGAGAGCAAAATATCTGATTTTGATGTTTAAAGGTATATAAAGCTATCATTGTGGGTACGTCTATACTAGCTCATTAGTTTGAGCTAGGTAGGGTAATGAGGGCAAGCAGAGTTGCAAATGAAGCTCGGGGTTTAAATATCCCGGGCTTCATTTGCATGTTCCCGAGCGCCGCCATTTTTAAATCCCCTTAGTCGAACTCCGTGCCCGCGGCTACACGCGCGTTAAAGATCCTAATTCAAACTACAGTTACTCCTCATTCCACGAGGAGTAGCGGTAGTTCAATTAGGATCTTTAATTCGAACTACCTACTCCGTGCGCGTGTAGCCAGCGCAAGGAGTTCGGACTAAGGATTTAAAATGGCGGCGCTATGAAATGAAGCCGGGATATTTAAATCCCGGGCTTCATTTGCATCTCCGCTTGCCCTCGTTACCCTACCTAGCTCGAACTAACGAGCTAGTGTAGACGTACCCATTATGATATTACTTTGCAATTTAACTGTTTCCCATTTATGTCATAAAAAGGGGTGTATTTCCACTAAGAAACTGTCATGGAGACAGACCTAACTTTTATATAGGAATGTCATCAGGCTTACTATCAAGTATCAGAGGGGTAGCCGTGTTAGTCTGGATCTGCAAAAGCGACAATGAGTCCTGTGGCACCTTAGGGTATGTCTACACTAGCCCCCTAGTTCGAACTAGGGTGGCTAAGGTAGGCATTCGAACTTGCAAATGAAGCCCAGGATTTAAATATCCCGGGCTTCATTTGCATGTTCCTGGGTGGGTGCCATTTTTAAATCCCCTTAGTTCGAACTGATTGCCTGCGGCTACACGTGGCAGTCAGAAGTTAATCCGAACTAAGTCCTTACCTCGGATTAACTGTTACACCTCATTGCAGGAGGAGTAACAGTTAATCCGAACTAAGGACTTAGTTTGGATTAACTTCTGATTGCCGCAGCCGTGGGCAGTCAGTTCGAACTAAGGGATTTAAAAATGGCGCCGCCTGAACATGTAAATGAAGCCCGGGATATTTAAATCGGCTTCATTTGTAAGTTCGAATGCCTACCTTAGCCACCCTAGTTCGAACTAGGGGGCTAGTGTAGACATACCCTTATAGACTAACAGATGCATTGGAGCATAAGCTTTCATGGGCAAAGACCCACTTCATGCATTTGACGAAGTGGGTCTTTGTCCATAAAAGCTTATGCTCCAATACATATATCAGGCTTACTGTTAGTTCTTAGAGATCTTTTTTTAAAAGGTGGTTCACTCCATTGGGGAAGAAATTACAACCCTAAAAACTTGACTTTTAAACAAAGAATAATTAGCACCATTTCTTACTCATAAATTACATAAGTGTCTTTGTTGTGCTTTTCCAAACAATGACTCAAACATTCAACATCAGTGGTCACCATAGTAAGATCATGACTTACACCAGCTCTTTCTTCACTTAGGGTACGTCTAGACTACAGGCTTTTGTCGACAGAAGTTTTGTCGACAGATACTGTAGACAAAGCTTCTGTCGACAGAGCATCTAGACTACATCCAGTTCTGTCGACAAAGCAAGCTGCCTTGTCAACATGACAGTGTAGACACAAAGGACAGTGTAGATGCAATAATGCCTTCTGTCAACAAAAGGCGTTATTCCTCATAGAATGAGGTTTATGGCTATCGACAAAACTGCTGAGTTCTGTCGACGTTATGTCGACAGAACTCAGCAGCAGTGTAGACGCAGGTATAGTTTTGTCGACAAAAGTCCACTTTTGTCGACAAAACCCTGTAGTCTAGACACACCCTTATTGACCCATTGGTGAAAAAAGTCACCAGCAACAGATATTTTGAATAGATGCTGAATATAGTTTAACTGCTAGCACATATGGGACAAACCTATTTTCAATGCTGCTGCAGACAATATTCTTGAGAGTTACTAGGGTCTACTTGGCATGAAGCTGGTAGGATTGCAGTTTCAGGCAGGGTGTGAGGAGGGAGCAGAAAGGAAGCTTTCAGTAGTGGAGATCTAGCAGAGGGCCATCTTTGGCAATGAGAAGTAGATGAGAAATATGGCTGTGAGTAGGAGCACATTTGTGCAGTTTGAGAAGGCCTAAGGGAGAATTACACAGATTAAGAGGATCTTATTTCTCTCAGAAGAGAGAGAGGGAGCAAATTAGGGTGGGGAAGGAAGAAATACTTTTTGATGGGAAGAGAGAAAAGGAGCAGGTGTATAAGAGAAGTTTACTTACCTAAAGTGCCTCATTTATATTCCTCAGGTCATGTGTTCTCCTCATTGTTCTGATTTATTATGTAGAATGGAAAATAGGTTAACATCTGACATTCTGGAACTCCTTTCACACTGCTGGTATTACAAAGGGTGCCACTCAGTAAAAAGACTTCTTCCAGCAGTGCCATTCTGTTGTTTGAAAATGACTTTTTACAGTTTATGCATGGTGTTAAGGGCTTTTGCACTTGTGAACCTTCATATTATTGCATTGAGGAAAAAGGGGATCTGCTGTCCTTTAAGGAGAGAGTTTCAGCCACCACACTTAATTCCTGACCTTTGAGGGTTAACTCACACTCCATTTAGTCAGAGCCATTGCAGCACTGGATATGACTGTCCACTTACATTAGTACTTAGTTGCATATTATGGAGCCAGTGTGAGAATCTTATACAAAATCAGATTGCAAAAGCAGCTGCTTAGAGTATGCAATACTTGTTTTTAAAAATCATTGGATAGATTTCTACATCACTTAAATTGGTGAGATGGAATATAAGTAAGAAAGCAAAATTTGGCTCTGCCTGTAGTATTGCTGTTTCATTTAGGGGACTACCAAACTGTGACATCTCATATTGAATGAGACTGTTTAAGGTATGATCACCTAAACTAAACATGAAACTAATAAATTTAGACCTGTTTTACAATCCTGTTAATTTTAAATTACAACTAATTTTTCAGAATGTATTAAAAAAATCATACTCAGCCTAAAATCACATTTCAGGTTTCAGCCTGCAGTGAATTTTTATGGCCAAATTACATACTTCAGAATATAGGGATGTACATAATAGAAGTGCTGACAACTCCTTAACTATAGCAGCAAGAGCAGACACTGCTATAACGTAAAAGGAACCTTTATCCATTAGAAGGTATTTTTCATAACAATGATTTATATATTCAACCTTTCTCCTTAGTTATATTCAATCTGCAAATCATAAACTCATTCTTGCTAGCAAAAAGTAGACAGGATTAGATTTTAATTTTTTTATGATTCGCATCATTCTACATCTGTACTGAGTCATCTTTTCCATCATTTCTTTATGATTGCTCACCCTCATGTTTCCTATATTTTGTTAGGCTAAAATGTAATGTGCTCAAAGTTTATATTGGAAATTCCATGAAGCTGCTTGGTTCTGAACCTAGCTTTCATCTTAAATGGGCAAAGCAAATAAGGCATCAGAAAATGGAGGCCAAAGAGAAGAGAAAAAGCCATTTATATTTCTGAAGTGGCTAATGTTGTAAGATTTACTTTAGAAGAAAATACCTCTCTCTTCAGATAAGTACTGGCAGCTGTGCCATCTGTAGTATAAGATACCTGCTTCAGAAATATACAGCTGATCTTATTTTTAATGGTGTGATATCTGTTGCAGGTTTACTTATATGGTAAAATATACTTTGTTCCACTGGATTCATTCTGCTTTATTTACTCTGCTTTGCAGTTCACCCTAGTATACTGCTGTCAAACTGTGACTAATGGGTCTTTGGGAGTCAGCTGGTCAGTAAATCTTTCCTTTCTGAGGTGTGTTTGGCTTTTGTTGAACTGTTTCGTCATTATATTAACCAATAGAATTTTTTTATGTGATGGATCATTCTCTATAATATAGACAAAAATTACAACAGTAGCCGGTAACAAATTAGACTTATGAGTGGGCTTGAGGTGGAGGGAAGCTTAATTTAGTTTTGCATTTCTCTCATAAATATAAGCCTTAGATTTCCAAGTATTACCTGTGAAATATGATAAAAATTCTACCTGTTTGTATGAGCAGTAATTATATATTCTGTGTTAGGAGAAAACATTCTGCTGTGCATTGATGAAGACGGTTAGTCATTTCATCATGTTCTGCAGCATTGATCCTCCTGACTGCACACAGTACTAATAAAACAAGTTAATGGAGTTTGTTCTGTCACAAACACTACAGTTTCAAAGAGCTGATTGTGGTCTGTGGGAAATCAGTATCTAACAGCCTCTTAAAGATGTACAGTAGCTTTAATAGGTTACCCCATGGAAGCTATACATTTATACCCAATAATCTGATATGTAAAAATCACTTCAAAGGAAAAAGAACCCATCAACAAACTATACACTTGCTAAATTAGAGCTGCTTGTAGTGGCAAAATCTATGCACAAAGAGAGCTCCTCCCTGCCTGCAATATTTATACATTCTCCAAACGAAAGTTTGTTGGAAAGTTAAGTAGCTAGATCACAGAAATGAAAAATGTACACTTTATAAGATGCATTTAAACCAAATTGTATTATTTATTAAATTTGCAGCTTGGATTGATGTTGATAGAAATGTATAAACCAAATGCTATTTCCCATGCACTGAAACAGCATGTTATTCCTGCTAAAATATGAGGCTGATTATAAGATTCAATTGTAATCAGACCAAATTAATAGCAGCCCTTTAACAAACCTTTATTTCCTCAAGTCTCCTGACATCCCCTGGTAAGTAAATATTGAGAGGATGTACTATCTCAGAAAATGGATTTGAATTGTTACATGAAGGCTGTGTTATTGGTTCACCTAATCAATAGAATTTTCTAATTTAAAATATTCTTTAATAGACTTGAAGGTTTACTAAAGGATAATATATCCTCCCACCCATTCAGTCTAATTGCCATTAAAGTCTGAGGCAGAAAAAAGAAATGCTTAGTTGTTCACTAAAGCAAAGGATCAAAGAAATGCATTTTCATTATGAAACACTAGTATTTTACTTCAATATCCCCGTATATAAAACTAATCTCTTTGGCTCTTGGCATACTAATTAGGGATAGGAGAATTTAGTTCTGGAAATCTCAGACGCACTTAGAATTTGTGAGTTTGAAATTTCCAGCCATGGCCAAATCTTGAGGGGTTTGTGCTGTATAAAAATTAAGTGCATTCAAAACTGGCTGGAGGGAGAGGGTAGTATTAGGGGCTGCCTGAATCCATAAAGTCAGGGATCTATTGAAGTGAAGAGAACTTAAAGTAGTTTAAAGCTGCTCAGTGGAAGAAGGGGTAAAAAGGGGCAATGGTGACAGATGGGGGTATAGAGGATATAGATTATTAAATGTATAGTCCTGGATATTTAAAAAAGACCATTCGTGTGGGGGACTGTTTACAGAAGTGGTACTCAAACTTTTCCATACCAGGACCCTACGCACATACACTCAGAGATCTACCTGGCTTTCTCCTTTGCAACAAACACATTGAGAATCCCTCATTTACAGTAGCTGTTGCTTATATAATTTAAAATATTTTTAGTAAGGTATGTATCTCCGGTTTTGCGATCCAAATGTTCCCTTCCTGTATTGCTTTCAAGGTTAAAGGATCTTTGTGAAGAGATGTAGCCAGAAGAGTTATTGGCCTATTTCATTTTGCTGGGTGTTTAAACTCTACATTTTGGGGGGCAAAAACAGTGTTTTAAGTGCATTTGAATAATGATACATTAAAACACTGTTTTTTCCAAAAGTTTTAAAAGTCCTTAAAGAACATTAAGTCATTAATTTTTTCAAAGTAATTTAATGCATAGAGCTTCTGAAGGGTCCCCTGTCCATAGCACTAATTACTAGTACTTTCAGTTATTGTACTGTGCCTGTGTCAATCCGCCTCAGTTATATTTAACCTGCAAATAATATAAATCCATGCTCACTGACTAAAATAGACTGAGGTTGGTTTTAATGTTTCTTGTGTGTGTCTCATTATCTTTTACTCTTGATTAAGAGCCATATGTTACCACCAGTAGTTCACTGGGACTTAGACACTGGGGCAAATTCTGCTGTCAGATCCATTAGTATAAATCCTGAATAAATCCACTGAAGCGTATCTTGAAAGAGACTGAAAGAGAAAAGGTGATATCATTTTAGAGTGCTTATTTAGGCCCTGGATACTATGATTCAATTTTCTACTATTTGATTGACCCTAAGAGACTTTTTCAGGTTCACATAGGAAGTCTGATTTTTAAAGAGCATGTAGATACCTAACTCCTATTAATTTTCACTGAAATCAATGGGAATTAGGTACCTAAATACTTTGAATATCTAACCCTTAGCATTTCTTTGCCTCAGTTTCCCATCTATATAATGAAGATAACACTATATTTCCACACTTGGCAGGATCATTAAGAGGAGAAATATATTAAAGATTGTGAGCTATCTAAGTATCTTAGGCTATGTCTTCACTCTGGGGAAGATTGCTGCTGCTGTGATCAATCTTCTGGAGTTTGATTTAGTGGGTCTAGTTAAGACTCACTAAATCTAACTCAGATGGTGCCCTTGTCGGCAGCCAGAACTTCTGCTCCTGCAAAGAGTAAACTGAGAGATTGTGCTGGGAGTAGGAGCAGTACACAAAGCCTCCCCCGCCCCAGTGCAGAAAGCCACATGCAACAGCCAGTCTCTTTGAGTGTTGTGGTGCTGCTAGCAGGTAGGGAAACTGCCAGAGGATCCTGTTGGGCTGCTGGTTGTGAGCTCCTTAGATAAGCATGTCCTAGCCAGAGCCTGCCTCTGGTACCCTACCCTGTCCCACACCCCAACTTGCTCCCAGCCCCTGCACCTCCTCCTACACCTTTCTCCCAGACCAGAATCCTCTTTTGCACCCATACCCCCTCCTATTCCCTGCATCCCAATCCCTTTCCCCAGGTCACCACCTCTCTCTGCACCATCCTCTCCCCACATCTGGGTCACAACTGCGTCCTAGACCCTGCTCTGCCTTCTATATCCTCCCCCAAGGCCAGAATCCTTTCCTGCACCCAAACCCCCTCTTGGACCCTGCAACCCAGGTCTCTGCCCTAGATCACAACCCCCTCCTTCACCCAAACTCCCTCTGACCTCTGAACCCCAAGCTCCCTTCTGCATCCAACCTCTGACCCAGACCGTGCACCCTCCGCATACAAAAGTGTGGCCCTTGACCATTTACCAAAATCTTGGAGTGGCTCCCCATCAAAAATTATTGCCTGCCTCTGATCTATCAGATATTTCCATTGTCCCTCTGTACCCCGCCCATATTCACACTGTGCTGTTGTGAGTAATGGAAGAGGTGTGCAAGAGACTTGCTGCTTAGTTGAGGAGTAATACCAAGGCCTTGATTTAGGACATCACTTAGGTCTGAGCTTAAGTTTAAACTTGTACTTACAAATTCCACAAACCCCAGTTGGCTGACCTTGGCTAGCTGCAGCTGTGCCTCGGGTCTTTTATTGCAGTATAGAGGTGCCAGCTGTGGCCTCTTCGATATCTCACAGGTGGACTTGAAGGATCTTTATTCTAGTTTTGAAATATAAACAGATCATGATATATATGCCTTTCTTCATTTCCTATAGGATATACATTCTCAGGGTCTTTAATTACAGATATATTCTGTCCTATTGTATACTAGTAATAATTTTTGCACTGTTCACCTTTTTAAATAGTTGAATAGTACAATCTCTTATTTTGAATTAAAAACTGCAGGTGTGTCACATCTTGTAGATTCTCTACTAATGTCACCTTGGGTACAGTTTTGATTGCTCTTACGTTGTTTACTATGACTTCTGTTGCTGCCTGCCATGCTAGAGAATGAAGCAATCCAGTGCGGGCAGCAATCTGAGTGTGAGTTACGAAAACTTGCAAAAAGTGTGCAAAATTAAATATCGTATGTTAATATATCACTATGCTTGAGTCTCAGTTCCAGAAAAAGCAACAAAAACCATGAAAATCCTCTGCTAAATAAAGAGGGAAAGCAAACAAAAATACCAAATTGCCTTCTGAGAAAGGCCTGTCCTCACTTTGCAAGACCCTTTGTTAGCAATTCAGTAGTTGCTTTTTGTTAGTGTCAGACTCCCAAAGGATTCTCTGTCTTGACTTCCCTGAGCTATGCAAGGAACTCCACTGGGAATCTACTTCCCTCAGAGCCCTCCTGTCCCAATATCTAAGATGATGCCACCTTATTTTCATAGGGAAACTAGGAGAGTGGTACAGCAGAGATATGAGGGGCCCTTTGGGACCTCAATAGATTTATACCTGCCAACACACCTATTTTATTTCCTTCTCTCAATTTCTATCCTCTCTACTGAAACCTTCTCAGGTATTCAATAACACATGGCGTCAGATTACAACAGATTAAAGCAAAAGAGTTATCAATTGAAAGGGCAAGAATGTATGCAAAATACAAATGCTTATTCAAAATGTTGGCCAACCCACCAGGGATGAAGCTCCTCCTTTTGCAGATAGTGTGGTGGAAATAAAACAGTCTAGGCTGACATGCTAGATGCACATTTTACTAACCTCTCTGCTCAGGAATTTCTAAGAAATATTGACTATATACATATCAGCCAATTTATTGAGGCTGCACCCTGGGGGAGCCTAATGTAAGTTGTAATGTATCATACTGCACTACTCTATGGCACTGGTACAAAATGCATACAGCAAAGTCAATTTTAAAAGCCTTTTTCTAACGGGATGAATCACATTCAGTGCATAAAACTCCAATTGTAAAACAAAGTCAACTTAACAGTTGAAAGAATCTCATCTATCTGAAAAGTGAGCATTGTTTATGTCTCACGTGCTAGGGTCTCCCTTCATCCTGCATCAGGCACACCAAGTTTTAATTAAAGACAGCAATATGATGAGAGAACTGAGTCAATACAGCTGCACCAATTTACATCAGCTAAGGATCTGGGCCAAGATATAAAGAGGGTTGGAGAATCAATGATGCTGAGAGTTACAGGAACGTGGTTCAAATGGGCTGAGCAATGGACAAATTGGTTCTAATACCAATAGTGATGAGAATATGCCAAAGACAGAGAGGAGACAGGTGGGAGGATAGTTGTTGAGCTCCATTACACAGGCCACTAAGGATGGTGATTTTAAATGAGAATGACTGAGCAGCCAATGGAGAGCATTGAGGATGCAGATGAGATAACATGCATGGGTAAGTTGACATGAAAAAGGTTATGGAGTCAGGAAAAGGTCACAGGAGAGGGATTTGAAATAGTTATGGTGAAAGGATGTGGCATATTCAGAGTATCACACACAGACAATATTACTGAGATGGTGTCAGGCAGACAGGAAATGGCAGGGAAAAACAACTTGTTCAAAGGGGACATCAAGATCTCCAACAATTAGGGCAAATGAAAGCAGAGCCAAAGAGAAAGAGAGTGGCATCTGACCAAAAGGTGTTATGAAAGTATGTCAATGTAATATTTATATCTCATAAATGTTTTCATTTTGGACACTTCGAGAAGGAAAAAAATAAAGTTGTATTATAATTATATAATTACATGAAAGGACATGACAGAAGCCTCAGACAAGTGGTAGGCAATAAAATCACTACAAGTCAAACAAATGGAATAAACAGGGTTCAGGATGTAGCATGTGAGGGGAATATGATGCAAAGGGTAAAAGGATAGCACAGACAGCATTTGTGTTAAAGTGTACTTTCTATAGCGAATCTATAAATTCTAATTTAAGGTAAGAGCTCCCGAGGAACGCGGGTCAATTAATTTCCATCAGCAGAAAATGTGTTCAAAGAAGGGTGTTCCCTGAGGCTCACCAAACTGCCATTTGTAGGCAGAATTCATTAAAGGCTTTGCCATCCTCAATTAAAATAGAACAGAATAGCAGACATCCGGTTCGCTAGCTAACACGCACAAGCCAGCCAAGGGCCAGCTGCTGCTACTTCATTAGTGTGAAAAACCACATAGTTACCTAGATATGCTCACACGTGTATTACACACTTAGCCAGGCATGCTAATTTAGAAACACTTGGTGATTTAACAATCTCTTTATATTGCACATGCCCTGAGGAGCATTTTGAAATAGTCGTAGCTTTAACACAACACCAAAATGCACTACAGGAATCATTCCAAGCTGGGTGTGAAGGCCCAAGGTTTTAGCCATTGTTTATTACAGTGGTCAGGACAGAACAGTGTCCATTGTAATTAAAAATGACTTAATGCAAACGACTCAAATACTAATATTGGACAGACATAAAACATTTTAGCACAAAAGGAGAATTCTGTGGATGCATTCAATGCCGTCACATTGGAAATAAACATGCTAGGCAGTTGCTTTCAGACTACTTGACTATGTGTTTGACCCTTGGCACTTTCTATAATCCCTGAAGTAGCTGACCATGTGAGCTGCACCGGTTGTCACTTGCCCATCCAAGGGAACAGCGGGCAATGACATCCTCTCTGGCCAATCACTAGGGAATGTGGCAAGATGGAAGTTATGAGGGAGAAATATGGGGAAAGTAGGGCCAGAGAAAACTGGGGGTAAGAGGGAGTAAAAGCAAGCGACAGCATTCCCAGGTTTTGGGAACGTGGTAGTGAGGAGTAAAGCCACCAGATGCCATGAGACAGGTTGTGTTGTGATGGAAACATTGTAGTTGAGGCAAAGGTTTCAAGGCACAAGAAAGGCAGATTGAAAGCTAGAAGGGACATGAGAACATGCTGAACTTGTTTCTCAGGTCCACTGGAATATCCTATACCACTGTTGGAATGTACTGATGTTTAATGGGGAGTCCTGACACAAGAATCATTAGCAGACACATTTTGCTTTACAGACAAACGTATTGGCTAAAATGCCCATTAAGGATGTGAATTTTACAGTTTGAGCTTTACAGACCAAAAAAACCCCAAAAAACAAAATAATAAAATGCCTGAGAACAACCTTGTTCTCTTTCCTTTACAAAAGGAAAAACATCTGCAGAGTAAATGAATTAGAGGATGGGGCACCATGGACTAGAGTTTAACTAAAACCATTGATCTTAACAAATTACGGTAGCTTGACAATAGGAATCCATCAAAGTCCAATAGTACAATGCTGAAAAATCTTTTTTTCTTTCCTTTTCTCTCTTCTCCCCCCGCTTCTTTTCCTTCTCTTCCATTTTATGGCAGTAATGCTAAATGCTGAGGAGATCATTCCTGGTTCTAGTCCAGTCAGCTTTTCTGGCATGATTAATTCTAAAGCAGAACAAAGCTCATGGGTTGAATGAGATTAACCCAGCAGTGTCCATTTGCAGAGGTTTACACCACTTCTCCACTGATAGTTTACTGCCATGGCTTACTCATTTGCATTGCTACTTACTAGAAAATCCCAACTATTTTGATAAGCTGCATGGTAACCCTCTGTCCAGAAGCTTAACCTAACTTTGGCTGGCAGCACTAAGAGAAGTGTTTCCCCCACACCTGCCTTGTGGTGATAGGACTTGTCTACGTCCTGATCCTTCTGGAGATCTTTGTCATATCTGTATTTAGTGACAGAAGGGAGAGAGGGACTGCCAGTTGGTATGCTCAGGAGAATCTGGGGGTTGAGCACCAGACCATAGCAATAAACACAAGTAATGGGGGAAGGGTCAGGGCACCAATGATCCCCCCAAAGGTATCAAAGGTATGGTTATGAGCATCGTAGGGGATCAGATAGAAATGGATCTTAGCTATAAGAGTCTAAGAGTGTGTCTGTATTTCAGCTAGGAGCAAGCTTCCCACCCAGATAGATAGACTCACACTATCTTTGCTGGACCTAAAAATAGCAACATGTACATTAGAGCATTGGCACCAATTTGTGCTAACCACCTAAGCTCAAACTTAGATGGGCTTGAGACCATGAGCTGCTGCCATGCTGCAATATCCATACAGCTATTTTTAGCACACCAGTGCAAGCTGAGCCAGCTCAGTTTTATCTACCCGGGATGGGAAGCTCGCTCCCAGCTGCAGCATAAACATACGCTAGGGGTTTGGCAGCATATAAAGCATCATCCTAGGTACAGTGGAGGTGGAGAAGGTTGGTGAAGGTTGGTTGATGGATCACACATTGGCTGGAGCAAAAGCAAAATCTGGTTTTGTTTTGGTTCAAGATTCTTTCATACAGCCCTGATTAATTCCACTATGAGAGAGGAAGAATCCTGATTTTCCATAGGAAACTGATGAGTTAAACGTGACCAGTGATGTGTATCCAATTTTCTACTGCCTGGCCAAATTCTTGGCTGTGCTGTGCCAGTTTTATTGTGCTCTGCAGTACATGACTTCCCTAACAGTAGCCTGCCCATTCACTTAAGGATTCTATTTCCATTCAATTTCAGACCAAGATGTGACCTACATGGGGGCTGATCATTCCACATCTGCTAACACCTTCTTATGCATCTTTTTCTAGCCACTATCAGAGACACAGCAGACAAGGGCTCTTATCCAGGACGGCAGTTCTAGCTATGATCTGCCTTCTTAGGGTGGTCTTTGGATGGCTTATAGCTGCTGTAGTGGGTCATATGTCACTGTTATCCATGCTTAACAACTCCAGTGCAGGGTCTAGGACCAGGATGTGCTTACAACCCTGTGATCCCCAGTTACAGAATAGCCCAAATGGCCATTGGCATTCGGCATAAGTTTAGAGAGAACGAGGGTTGAGAGAGGCACCATTGCACACAGCCCTTTCTGAGCTTCCCCAAGCATTTAAATGAGTGTATGTTCATGAACCGTCTCTATCTCAAGTTGCATATTATAGTTTAATGCAAAAGAACAAAAAAGAAAACAAAAAAAGCATGACAAATGTTATGGGAAGTACGGGTTATCTTTCTAATCTGGGAGGTGTAGAGAATTTACTATTGTGTTGTGGGAAATAGCTGTATCATCTTCTGCCATAAGGAGCCAAATCCTAACTCAGATTTTTCTCACTCTTTAAGTAAGAGAGCAGAAGTGTTCCGTGAATAAGGACTGAGTAAGGGCCTCCAATTTGGGGTATGTAGATCAAAGGATGATTATTTTTGCATGAGAAAGTTATGTTATTTTTAAAGTTTCTTCATAATGGAAACTTTCTTTCTTTCTTTCTTTCTTTCTTTCTTTCTTTCTTTCTTTCTTTCTTTCTTTCTTTCTTTCACCTAAACCAGTTGCCAGTAGTGGCAATTAGACTCTGCAAAAGTAATCATTGGCTTAAAAATAGAAAGAAATAAACTTTAAAAAAATCACTGGTGAGATTCTGTTGGCAGTGATGTGACTAATGGCTCTTCATAGAGCTATTTGGAGAATACATCATAAAAGTATGGCAGCTCCTCTCTCCAGATGAAAACACAGGATGCACTGATGCCAATGCATGGCCAGCCAGAGCATTCATCTTTTCCTTCCTCTTTATCTCTCATTTATCAGAAAAGCTTCCTTAGTGTATAATGGGCCCAATCCTACACACACTGAAGTAAATGTTAAACTCCGGTTCTCTACAAAGAGGGCAGGATCAAGTGCTATACATCTTTTTTACGTATCTGAATTGGCTCTATATTTTTTTCCCCCTAGAACATAATAGTTTCCCTCTTAGCCCTGGTCTACACTAGGACTTTATTTTGAAATGACCACCTTTAATTCAAATTTATAAGTGTAGTGTCCACACTACAAAGCCAGTTATTTTGAAATAAGGGGCTGCTTATTTTGATATCTGTACTCCTGCTTTTCTTAGGGAAGAATGCTTATTTCGAAATAGCGTTAGTGTGGATGCTCCGGTGCCACTATTTTGAAATAACTACTCCCCGGAATAATTTGAGGTAATTACTCTCCAGTGCTTCCTGGGGCTTTTAGTTGAGGTAGCACTTCCACATTAACAGAGCCTGCCTCAGACTAATTTTGAGGCTTCTCTGTAGTGGGGACATGCTATTTCAATTTTGTAAAATCAGGAGTTATTAAGTCAAATTTAAGTTATTTCAAAATAGTTTCCTAGTGTAGACATGGCCTCAGTCTTCCACAGTGTAACTGGTACAACATGGAGGGGGAAAGAGGACAAGGTTACCTTTTATTTTTAGGAGCTGATAACACATTCCTCCAAGGTATTGGGACACCAGGAGGTGTGTTCTTGCATATTACTACTTTTCCTAATTAAATTGAATGCAATAGCGAGAGCAGGTTGACACTGTTAAAGTAAATGATCCAATGCTTTAGTAATGAAGATACATCCAGAGTTAAGTTTATTGTTTTAATTTTAATCTTGAACAACATGAACACTATTGAGTAGGTTGTTTCAAAATGTCCTGCAGGGCATTTTCCTTATGAACTATAAACTAGCGTGTTACATATATATTCATTTATAATAAGTTGATTTATGGATTGAACTGGTGTATTTATATGGGAATTCATATTGAGCATTTATTAAATTTTCTTTGTTGTAGTCCATCGTTAACAGGAACCCCAGTGTGAAATGCAAGGGAAGGGGACTAAAAAGATGCTTCAATTATGCCCCATAATTAGGCACTCAAGAAGGATGGTTTTTGGTTAAATATGACTTCTCAACTGGTAAATTTGTTTTTTTTTTCTTATCGACTAAACAGTGTTCTCATGGGACACACCAAGAACTTTTATGAATTAAGGTTTTATAAAATCTGAGAGAAATGAAATAAACTCTTAGGCTGGGGAATGACTCTTACACAGGTATATTCAGATTGTGTAGGACACAGTGTATTTTGCTTTTCTACACATACTGGCCCATGATTCACCACTACAATTTATATTGGAGTGAGTGCACTGAAATCACTGCAAAAATACTATATAATGGAGTAGTAAATCAAGCCCAACATTCCCTTCAGTATTAACCCACTATCTAATACTAGGAAGTATAGCTGGTATCGTACCTTTCTGCAATTGTATGCAGTGTTTTGTTAGGCATTCTGGTCTCAAGATATGGGAGAGACTAGTGGGGGCTTATCTAGACTACGCTAAAGTGTCGAAAGAGGATATGCAAATTCCGTGGGAGAAAAATTAGGTTATTCCTCAAAAAATTAGTTTTATGTGGCTTTTTGAAAAGGGGGTTGCAGAAAAAAGCCACGTCCAAACTATTTTCACTTTTGAAGCTCTGCTTTCGAAAGTGAGATCAGAAGAAGATATGCAAATTCTCACAGAATTTGCATATCCTCTTTCGACACTTTAGCGCAGTCTAGATAAGCCCTATGTGAGGTAATAGCTTCGAGTGGAACAACTTCTATTGGGAGAGACAAATTTTCAAGTTATGCAGAGCTCTTCTTCAGATCTAGGAAATGTATTCAGAGGCTACATCTTTATTTCAATAAAACACCTGTAGCATAGTTGTTTGGACACTTAGTGCTCTGGCAAAGGTATATATTATGATAGTCATGTGTAGGACCCATGGATCTTGAAAGATGCATTGTGACGCTGGAGACATGTCTATGGATTTTGCATGATGCATTGTGGCGCTGGAGACATGTCTATGGATTTTGTATCTATTGTTGCCAGTGCACTAAATGTTCCAACAACAACAGAGTGGATGAACCCAGACAATCACTACACTCCCTAATGAACTTTTAGAGGAAAATGATTAAAGACATTCCACAAGGCAGTCAGTTTATGTCTGACCTATTCGTCCTCATCCTCTGAGGAAACCTGCACAACACCTTTCAAAGGTGAGCCTAGGAGCTTAAATGTATACCTTTGCTTGATACTAAAAATTATGGTCTTAATAAAGACACTGGGTTTACAGCTTATTACAGTGATCTATATCTGAGTTTATTCATCTTGCTGTTCTATGACTGGAGGGATGTTAATGTTCAACTTCACCTAGAATAGTCCCTTAGTTTAGCATAAGAAATTAGAAAAAATTATTTTTTCTTTTTGTCCTCCCCCCCCCCTTATATTTAGCTTTGACTCTGAGTACCTTGCCCAGACCTGCGGAAGAGCTCTGTGTAGCTCAAAGGACTATATCTCCCCCCAATAGAAATTAATCCAATGAAAGATATTACAGGTACTCCTCAGCCACCTTGTCTCTCTAAAAACTGCTGAATCTGTCTTGCAGATCCTCCTTGCAGTTTTCCTGTTGTCTACCTTATTGTGTATCTTATTTCGAGCTATGGTGTAGTGTAGACGCACCCTTAGTGGGACAACTCTTTGCTTTTGTACCTCAGATGCAGGAACCTTTATTCTCAAAGGGCATGTCCCTTATTTCAAAATTACAAAGTAAGCGTCACACCCAAGCACCTTATTTCAAAATAATGGTCTTGTTACTTCGAAAAAATAACTCCTGCTTGTGAAGAGGAATGGCGTTATTTCAAAATTGTTATTCTGGGAGTTATTATTTTGAAATAACTTATTTCAAAATAATTTCCCAGTATAGACATTCCCAAAGACTTCACTCTTGGGCACTATACAATACCCTATATAGTAAAGAATGTCCTCAGAGTACACTAAACCATTCTTTACAAAATAAAAACTTCATATATTTCTCTCTTATCAGAAAGTCTTTGGATGAACTTCTGACTCCTTTTTACCTGATATTATAGAGGCTCCTGGCTCTGTGGGAATGCTGGAATGGACATGTTTTAAATCCATGTCTCCAGATCTGTAGAATGCTCCAGTATTCAGTCACTTACTATTTGCTTTCCTGATTTATGACACAATCAGGACCCTTGTTGGCATAACAACCTTATTATGAAAATTGGATGAATTATTATTTTTATTATATTACTACAGGTTGAACTGCCCAAATCTGGGACTCTCTGGTCCAGCAACTGTTGCTTTTGCTAGACCAAAGAGCCTGGAGGCAGGAGCAACGCAGGGGTTAGGGAGCCCTGGGTGGGCCAGATGGCATCTGGGGAGCCCTCCCCGCCCTGGCTGGGGAACCCTGGTTGTTAGCAGAGCAAGGTGACTGGGGAGCCCCATCCCCGGCTGGGGAACGCCTGTCGTTACTGGGGCAGGCAGTGGCTGGGAGCTTCCACCCCAGCCAAGGAACCCCCAGCATCAGCTGGGCCATGTGACTGGGGAGTTCCGCCCCAGTCGGGGAATTCCCAGCTGCAGCTGGTGGCCGGGCAGCCCCGGCCATGAACCCCAAGAACCCTCCAATGACAGTGGGGCCGGGGTGACCGGTCAGCCTCTGCTGAGTAATCCCACAGCTGAAGTCGGGCTGGCGGAGGTGGACGGCCAGAATCCCCAGCAGCAGTGGGGCAGCCCTAGCAGTGGGGTTGGGTGGCCAGGTGGCCCCTGCTGGGGAATCTCTGGTGCAGCAGGGCCGGCAGTGAGTGGCCCCCTCTGGGAACAGCCTGAGCATAAGGGCTGGCAGTGGCCAAGTGGTCCCTGTCGGGAAACCTGGGAAACCCTGGGTCAGCAGAGTGGGGAGGCCATGCTGGAGCCCGTGAGTAAGGCAGCCAGGAGGGGAGCACTGACCTCCCTGGTCCGGCAACTCCCTGGTTAGGGACAGCTCAAGTTCCAAGAGTGCCGGACCAGGAGGTCCAACTTGAATTACCTTATGGGTGAAGCAGCTTTTCTAATTTCACTATAATGCTGGGAGTTACAAATGCTCTGGGGCAAGCAATTTTAGCTACTCCTTCACTAGACTGTTTCCTTTGTGAACTAATAAATTTGACTTTGTTTAGAAATGAGATTATTTCATATCTTTAGCAGCACTTGTGAAACTCCAAATTATTATATATAACAAGGGAACAAAAATGTACACAGCTTTTTAGGAGAACAAGACCATATTTTTAATGTTATAATGAGACACCAAGACTGAGTTAAGTGCAGTACAAACTTGCAAATGCCAGAAATACTGCTTTTTGTCTGACTCCTTCTCCATTTTATAATATGTACATGTGTGGTACATTATTGATGAGATGGTAGTTGAACTGGTGTAAATCAGGCCATTTCAAAGCTAATCATTTAAAGAACATTATTTAAAGCTAAATTACACAGGTATCTTTGTATAATTACATTTTACTAGCCACATTGAAGTTATTACAGTGAATACTAATGGCATTAAAAATTATTAACTACTTATTGTAAAGGATTGCCCACAAATGTTTGAAAGGAGAGAGAGAGAGAGAGAGAGAGAGAGGGAGGGAAGGAGTGAGGGAGGAAGAGGAAGAGGAAGAGGAGCAGTTTAAAGTTCACCCGAATGGAATCCTATGCTTTTAAATGTGCTAATCAATGAGAGAGGCTTTCACATTGAAGTCCACATTATAGGAAAGCTTATGAAATTATAATTGATTCAATTATATAGGCCCAGTAACATTTATTTTTCACTTTACAAATGTTTCCTGTTCATATTTTTCAAATGCTACATATGGAAAGTTGTCTAACTCTTCAAGGCATTAACATTTTAATTCAAAGCTTTAAAATGATCTTTGCACAGAATTAATAGGAAGATATAGTATAGGAACCACTCCTGTTTTCTTTGTCATTTGACTTGGGGTACTAAATGCAACATCTTTTAATTGTCATGATTGTTATATAAAATATCGTTCTAAAAGCAGAATGTGCCTGAGTAGCTGTGTGTTGGGATAGTCTGCCCTTAAAGGCAGAAGGGCCCATTTGGCATGGCTCTTTCAGGCTTTGAGAGTTCCAGTAGAATATGCAAAGACCTTAAAGGACAAAGACCGAAAGGAAGGGGTCCCAAGAAGAATCAGAGGTGGGGAGGAAGTCAGGCACTGTTTCTGTAAGGACCTGGGATCAGAAGCCTGCCAGAGTAGGCATGGCTGAGTTCCCCTTTTCCCAAACAGTCAGGGATGAATTGGGAGAAGGAGATTAGTATAAAGATTGCCTTCTCCCTCAGAACAGAGGGACGAGAGAACTTGGTTAACTGAACTCAGTCCCTTAGGGTATGTCTACACTAGCCCCCTAGTTCGAACTAGGGAGGCTAATGTAGGCATTCGAAGTTGCAAATGAAGCCCGGGATTTAAACATCCCGGGCTTTATTACATCTTCCGAGCGCCATTTTAAATCTTAGTCGAACTAACTGCCCGCGGCTACACGCGGCAGTCAAACGTTAACTCGAACTAAGTCCTTAGTTCGAGTTAACTGTTACACCTCATTCCACGAGGTGTAACAGTTAACTCGAACCAAGGACTTAGTTCGAGTTAACGTTGACTACGCGTGTAGTCACGGGCAGTTAGTTCGACTAAGAAAAAAATGGCGCCGACGGAAAGATGCAAATAAAGCCGGGATGTTTAAATCGGGCTTCATTACCTTCAAAATGCCTACATTAGCCTCTAGTTCAACAGAAACAGTGCTGACATACTCTACTTATGTTTATGACCAGTGTTAACAAATAAGGCAATTGGAAAAGGGGACTTCTTGTTAAAGAGATTCTGCCTGAACTTGTTTATTACCCAGTGAAAGGGAAGTTTGAGAGGGAGCTCTCACACTATGCCAAACCAAAAAACCCAGGTGTTCTTCGTTACCTCAGTGTCATGACAAGCTGCTAAATAGCTAACAGTTCTACTGATTATGAACAAGTGGTATTAAAATCCAGCCTGTTGTCCTGAGTCTTCATTAATTCTCCAAGGCTAACAGGAGTAAAGTGTGTTTCAGAACCTTGTGAAAGCCTTCACATGCTTTGTGCATGCGATACAGATCTGGGGAGGAAACTTGTTTGAATATGTCAAAGAAAATCCATAACTAGGACTCCAGATTTGCTGGTACTTGAAAAGTACACTTGCTCCAAATATATATAGGGAGGCTATTAGTTCAGTGTGAAACATGTAAGTTTACACATATATATTTATGTCTATTGCTTTTCAGAATAGAATCAAACTGTAAATCCCCATTGGAGGAAAGCAAACCTATTCAGGAATAGCTTATGTGTATGTACTTATTAAATGGAAGATGTACTTGAAGTCAATGAAATGTTAAGTGCATGCTTAAATTGAAACACACGCTAAAGTTTTTTCCTGAAATAGGTCCAAAATGAATAGTTTGGGGATTGATTTCTTTACATTTGATTTCCTTAATCCCTTTGCAATTTCTCATCTTTCATCATAGCATTATACACCAGTCAGGGTGTCATGGTTTCCTCTTTCTGTGAAAGCTGCCCTAGATGTAAATTGTAACAAGTTTCAACCAGAAAAAAAAAAAACCCTACAGCATGTGAAGACAATGCTGGAAGCTGATAAGCACATTTTAACTAACACCTCTTTGAAATCAAGATAATTATACCTGAGAGGAGTAATTCTATGTAATCCTTCCCCCTACATAATAAATATTGTTCAAATGAATAAGGTGATGTTTTTAAAGATCCAAAGCAAGATTAATGCATTTTTGCATCTTTCTGCATTCTAGTCCAATGGACCTAGTTCATAGCTAAGGCTACCTCTGCACTTGGAGCTATACTTGTGCTTCTCAGCTCACTCAGGCTACATCTAGACTGCAGAGTTAGAGTTTGCGATACACAAATTGCGTATCTTTTTCTGATTGTCTTTTGAAAGACGCTTTTCCAAAATTGGGCATGTCTACATGGTGCCAAATTTCAGAAAATCCTGCTCTTTCAACACATACCTTATGCCTCATTGAACGAGGTTTACAGGGATGGCGAAAGTGCACGGCTGCTTTTTTGAAATTTTTTTCAGAAAAGTGGATGCGTTCCTTGGGCGTGGCATTGCTTTTCCAGGATACCTCCTGTATCTTGGAAAAGCACTGCAGTCTCGACGTAGCCATACCCATACTCATGCTAGCTCTTGTTGAGCTTGCCCACTGAAAATGGAGAGTCAAATAGCTAAAATTGTTGGCTGCACCACTCTGAAGGTGGACATTAAGGTGGGGGTTTTTTTTAACCTCTTCACACCCTCTCAGAATACATTCCACACAGTTTGAACATTCTGATCTAGGGATACTGGTGCATTTAGAGAGTTACACTTTACAAATACTGCACCTATGTGATTACAAAAGGCAGGTTTTGGCACAGCCTCTTTGAAATTATTTATATAACAAAATGAAGAGACACTTGAAATCAATAGAAAAGAAATGGTTACTTTCTGTAACTGTGGCTCTTTGAGAAGTCATGCAGATATGTATTCCATTTAGGTATGTGTGCACCCTCCATAGTCAAAGCCATTTCATCGGCAGTCTTAATAGAGGAAAGTATCAGAGGGATAGCCTTGTTAGTCTGAATCTACAAAAACGACGAAGAGTCCTGTGGCATCTTATAGACTAACAGATTTATTGGAGCATAAGCTTTCGAGGGCAAAGACCCACTTTGTCAGAGGTATCTGATGAAGTGGGTCTTTGCCCATGAAAGCTTATGCTCCAATAAATCTATTAGTCTATAAGGTGCCACAGGACTCCTTGTCGCTTTTAATAGAGGAAGTTATCCATTTAGAGATTATCTATGAAGAGACTGCTTGACCTGTTGTATGATCTGCATATGACACAAACAAGCAAGGCGAAGAACAAAACAATAATGTCATGTCCAGATAGAAGGCCAGAAATTGTCTCATATCAAATGTGTGAAGTCATTGCTCCCTCAGAGATGAATATGATTTTGGAAAAAAAACCACAGGTAAATATACCGACTGGTTCAAATGAAACCAAGAAAACACATTAGATGAAAAATGTGGGAGTGGTCCTAAAGACTCTTTTTCTTTAGACAACTGTGTATAAGAAGGTTCTGCCAGACGAGTGCATCTCATACACTCTTCTTGTCGATGTTATCACTGCTTAGACTTCAGCTTTTCTGACTCAAAAGTGGAAAGAGACAAAATGCTAGGAGCTGTGCAGAGAAATAGCTCTCTGAGCCCTGGTCTACATTATGAGAGTTATTTCAAAATACTCCCCCTTATTTCAAAATAATAAGTAGAATGTCAACATTACCAAGCCCATCATTTCAAAATAACGGGATGGTTATTTTGAAATCTGTACTTCTGTTTTCCTCAGGGAATAAGCTTATTTCAAAATAGGTATTTCAGGAGTTATTATTTTGAATTTAGTTATTTCAAAATAATTTCCTAGTGTAGACATGCCCTGACTGAAGAAGAAGATAAATACCCCTTTTTAAGAATCTTTCAATCATGACATTGCAGAAGATTCATCTTCCCTGAATGGGCGGATGAAATGATGGTATCGCTGCCAGATGCATTTTCAATAAATTAATGGCAAGTCCTCATGACTGAAGGTGCAGCAGGTATTCCAAGATATCCTAGGTAGAAGCTACCATTGGTTGAATTCTGTGGGCCAATGAACACACTGCAAATTGTTTCCATTTTGATAAAAAAAGCTATTCTAATAGAGGACTTTATCTGTTGAATAGAACCTACTGAACCTTTCAGAGAATGACAGAGGCCCAGGACACTATGGCTGTGTCTACACTGGCACCCTTTTTCGGAAAAGGGATGCTAATGAGACACAGCGCAATTGCAAATCCGCGGGGGATTTAAATATCCCCCGCGGTATTTGCATGGACATGGCTGCCGCTTTTTTCCGGCTCGGGGTTTTGCCGGAGAAAAGCGCCAGTCTAGATGCGATCTTGCGGAAAATAAACCCTTTTCCGCAAGATCTCTTATTCCTTCTTGAAAGGAATAAATAGGAATTATTCAAGTAGGAATAAGAGATCTTGCGGAAAAGGGTTTATTTTCCGCAAGATCGCGTCTAGACTGGCGCTTTTCTCCGGCAAAACCCCGAGCCGGAAAAAAGCGGCAGCCATGTCCATGCAAATACCGCGGGGGATATTTAAATCCCCCGCGGATTTGCAATTGCGCTGTGTCTCATTAGCATCCCTTTTCCGAAAAAGGATGCCAGTGTAGACACAGCCTTTGAGTTTTAGAGGCCCCAGCCCAGGCCCAACCCCAGGTCCCCAACGTATTTAACTTCTCATCCACATGGTCATACTAAAGCCAAAAGAATATATGAAAATATATGAAAATGTATTAACAATTAAATCATTATACCTATAGCAAGTATCTAAAAAAAGTAAATTTAATTGTGAGTTTCCATTTCAAGCAGAACTCTTCATTTTAGGAATGCTTTCCTGGCTTTGTTATGTGCAAACTTGTTTATAATTGAAGAAAAATCTAATTTACATGCAACATCACTGTTAACATTAAGCACTGTGAGCCCGTTCAAACTCCTGTCCCATTGTAGAATGCTGACAATTCTTTACCTTTTTAACACGTTGAATGTACATTCACCTGAAGCCACTGATACATAACATAATTGTGATATTAGGAAATACAGTTGACAGGATGAGATTGAATATTTCTTGAAGCAGTTCTTTTGTCTTGCAGTCCGATTTAAAGTTGGTGGAATGCATACGTTTCAGGAAGATGATCTCATCACAGAGATCTCTTGAAATTTCATTGTACCTTTGTTAAAACTGTTCAGCCTCTGAATATAGATCTTACCACTTAGTTTTCTGAACTCCAAAAAAGCTGTAAATTAGTAGCAGTGACTCAAATCGACGTGTAACACCAGATTTGATGGAGTCAATAACAACAACAAAAATTGACTCGATAGTGCCTTTCTGCATTAGATTGAGATGCTAGGTTGTGACTGGTGGAAAATTCAGATGAAATGTCAATATTCTGTGGTACTGATTTGGACTCAGAAAGGATTGTGTCCCATTGATCACGAATTTTTTGAATATATTTAAGAAGTCATTCAATGTTATCCCTCTCAACATCTAATGTTGCATTGCATGCTTCAATTACAAGATTAATTTAGTATGTGATTGCTTCCTTGCATGATTCAGCACAATCAACACAGACAAGATTTAGTATGTGGTTGCCACAACTGGAGAAAATACAGTTTGGAGTTTGCTCAAGAAGGACTGCTTGTATGCCATTGTACTTCTCAGCCATATTGGATCCATTGTCATAGGCTTGGCCAATGCAGACTTGAAAATTTAATTTGAAGCCTTCCAGAATTTCTAATACATGAGCGGCAATTTCTTTTCCAGTTTTTTCAGGAAATTATCTAACAAAATGAATCGTTCTTTAATTAAATCCTTTAAACTTCCTGCAATTTTAACATATTGGACAACCAAAGTCATCTGTTGACTTAAGCTCAGTGTGAGCCTGTGCTGTGATAGTAAGAGATTTAAGTTCACTTAAAGCCTTTCTCACAGAGTCCAAAGGCTGTGCAACTAGTTTAACGCTATCAATTCGTGCTGACCATCTCATCAACATGCTGTGAAGGGAAACAGGCAGATGCTGCTTCAGAATTTCCCACTTTAGAAGACTGCTACTGAAGAGGTTGTACAATTACTGGATTGTTCCAGAGTATGTGATTGCTTCCTTCCATGATTCAGCGCAATCAGTGCCGACAAGATTTAGTGTCTGGTTGCCACAACTGGAGAAAATTCAGTTTGGATTTTGCTCAGGAAGGACTGCTTGTACTCTATTGTACTTCCCAACCATATTGCATCCATTGTCATAGGCATGGTCCATGCAGATTTGAAAATGTATACATGAGCAGCGATTTCTTTTCCATTTTTTTCGTGAAATTATCAAACAAAATGATTCCGTTCTTCAATCAAACCTTTGAACTTCCTGCAATTTTAACATATCAAACAACCAATGTCATCTGTTCTTATGAGAACTGTCCGGAGTTGCATCAATAATAATTGAAAAGTACTTCATATGTTGTATCTCTTCAACAATTGTTGTTTGCACAAATGTTGCACACAGCTCAATAAATGCGTTTTATATTCTGGTAGACAGATAATGGACTCGCATGCATTTTCTGCTCTCTTGTGATTCACAAACATGCTTAACATGGCCTGATAAAAGTGGGTGATACTTGCTAAGAAGTTCAAGTATACCAAAAAAGTTTCTGTTTTCAGGGTCACTGATATGTTGACTGGAACCAAACAAAGCCAATCCTCATTCAGAAAGAAAAAGAATGACATTCAATATACACTTAAGCAGTTTTTTCTAGATATCAGTTTCTGTGTTTATTTCACTCAGGAGTAAGTTTTCAATTGAACTGTCAGCTAGTGCTGCTCTACTATCTGATTTCCATGAAACATAGTTATCTTTATACGATACTGAAGTTTCATGTGCAAGTATTCAGTCTTTCAATTTCCTCCAACCTGTACTGATGCCCCAGCCGGATGGATCAGACAGTACTGGTGCATTTGAAATATTACTGTTAAAAATGAAACAGAGTGCACAGTACAGAGCTTGCTTTTCCATGCTCCAGCAGAGCCAGTCTCTTGTGTAGATCTCTCCATTTGGAAGAGTTTTTGTCAGAGATGAGTGGGAAATGCCTGATTTTCATGCAGTCATTAGAATCCTAGAACTGGAAGGGACCTCAAGAGGTCATCAGGTCCAGTCCCAGACCAATCACAGCAGGACCAGGATGGCAGGACCAAGCAGTGTCAAAAAATGAGGTTTACAGGATCTTTCAGAAAAGGCAAATGAAGCGTGGGAAATTCAAATCCTGGCTTCATTTGCAATTTTTATATGTCTAATTTACATTCCTCTTTCGAAAGAGGGATGTAGTTTAGATGTACCCTTAGTGAAATAGTTTTTCCTAATATCCAACTTAGACCTTTCAACTTGAAGACCATTGCTCCTTGTTCTGTCATCTATCACCACTGAGGATGCAATACTCCAGATATGTCCTCACCATGCACATCCCTATGTGGAATATACAGCTGCATTTACTTGCAGGAGAAGAAGAGATGTTACACAGTTTAGTGACTCATTGCAGCCTCATAGGTGTTACTCAAATGACTATAAACAAAATTACATTGGCCTAATTTATTTTTACTGTCCATGCTGAGAGAAATGCAGCAAGCAGCATCAGTGACATCTTTTCAGTTTTAATGTGCTAAAGTGTTGGTAACATGGAACTTTTTTAAAAAAAATGTCCAAAATGGATTTTCTATCAGCTGCTTTTCTAAGTACTGCTGAGTCTCTGTGTCTTTAAAATGTAATTAAGGGGCACATCCTCTTCTATGTTCATGTAGGGCCTGGAAATGTAGAAATGATGAGTTTTCATTATGCTATTCACCCAATTCATAGAAATTCTCCATGTGGAGACTCTGTAGTCACCTGTGCAGCTTAGTGTGTGTCTCCACAGGGAAACATGAGAAAAGGGTGCTTGATATGTTGACACTAATAGGAATGTAGCCAGTTGATTTGAGCAAGGCACAGATTCATATACCCTATAATACACACAGGAAAGGAGTAATCAGCCATATTATCTATTCTCCTATACCCTGCAGTAGCTGGCAGTGGTCCTATTACATAAATTATGTTGCTCTGAAGCACTCAGAACCCACTGTTATGTCTTGGCTCTACTACACTACATCATAGCTTACTATAATTTACTTTATTCGGACTGCTGCTCTATTTTTACAGAATTGGGCAGGAAAACTAAGTATTAAATAATGTTGTGGTACAGATAATAAAGAAGCAAAGCCAACAACTTCACTGGAATAGAATATCTGACCTGGCCTCGGAAAATACTAGCAACTTCTGAAGCTCCATCTGTCCAGTACCATGACAGACACATTCATTGTCAGAGCATTGTGACCCATGTATTAAGATAGCAGACCTTTTCCTGCATCTACATTGAATTATGCTATTATACAACATTACTCCATTCTGATGTCACTGAGGGCATGACTACACTAGGAAATTATTTCAAAATAATTAAAATGGACATAACTCCCAATTTAACAAAATTGAAATATCAGGTCCCCGCTATGGGGGAGCATTGAAATAGCTCAGAATTATTTTTAAATAGTGTGTCCTCCCTGATTGTAGCCTGCATTGGGCTTAGAGCCTCCGGAAGCACTCTGGGGAGGGCACCAGGAGGGTGAAGGCTTCCTGTGGCTGCTTGGTCAGGCAAGCTGTGACACATGCTTACAGGGGCTCCCCTCTATGGCCACATCTCACACGCCACTCCTCCACTGCCCCCCTCCTCGTGGGACACAAAATGGATGCAGCGTGCTCTGGTTGCCCTTGCGGACACCACAGCAGTCACAACATGGAGCCAGAGCTGCTGCAAAGCAATGCTAGGCTCACAGGTCTCATGCTGCGCCTTATGGCACAGTTCATTCACACTGCCCACATGCTGCTCCAGCAGGACAAGGACCAACCTTGACTGCAGGCCCTGATTACCCAGGTCCTGTCACTCCTGCTGCTGTACATGCCCCTCAGTCCCCTGGACACTACAGAATACTGCTTCTTATGGTGAGAGACCAGTTTGGACTGGTGGGACTGAATCATCCTGCAGCTATGGGATGACCAGCAGTGGCTGCAGAACTTCTGCATGCGGAAGGCCACCTTCCTCAAGCTCTGTGACTGGTTCACCCCTGCCCTCAGGCGACAGGACACCCTCATGCAATCTGCCATCCCAGTGCAGAACTGCATCATCATCTCACTGTGGAAGCTCACCATGCCAGACAGCTACTATTCCATCAGGAACCAGTTCAGCATGGGGAAATCCACAGTCAGGACTGTGCTCCTGCAGGTAGTCAAGTCCATCAACAAAATGCTGCTAATACAGAGGGTTATCACTCTGGGCAATTCAGACAGCATCGTTTATAGCTTTGCTGCCATGGGCTTCCCCAACTGCAAGGGGGTAAGGGGAAGGCCATGGATGGCATGCACATCCCCATTCTGGCCCCCAACCACTGTGCCTCGGACTACATAAACAGTATCGGGTACTTCTCCATCGTGCTGTAAGCCCTCATGGATCACAAGGGACACTTCACTGACATCACCATCGGCTGGTTGGGGAAAGTGCCTAACATCTGCATCTTCTGGAATTCCTGCCTGTTCCAAAAGATGCATGCTAGTACTTTTTTCCCCTACCGCACCATCAGAGTAGGGGAGGTGGTTATCCCCATTGTCATCCTGGGCAACGCAGCCTATCCCTTGCTTCCCTGGCTCATGAAGCTCTACATGGGCAGCCTGGACACGCTCCCCCCACCCCACCCCAAGAAGCACTTCAACGCCAGGCTGAACAGGTGCTGCATGGTAGTTGAATGTGGATTTGGCTGTTTAAAGGGGAGGTTCAGGAGTCTACCCATGAGCACAACATCCCTTTCATGATGGCAGCCTGCTGTGTGCTCCACAACCTTTGCAAAAGCAAGGGGGAGACTTTTCTACCAGGGGAAGAGCGGCTGAATAGTTGGCAAGGGCATTCGAGCAGCCGGACACCAGTGCCATTAGGAGACCACATCAAGGGGCTATGCTCATCAGGGTGGTCTTGAGGGAGAGTTTCATCCAAAGCCAGTTGTGAGACTCTCCCCTAGGCCTCTCCACAGTGAGGCCATCCATTTCCTCTGTGTGCTTTCCTCCCTCACCCTTCCTTTCCCCGCCTTCCCTTCTTAACATTCTCTCTCCTCTGCAGAGCAAATAATAAAGCCTTCTTTTCTGAAACAACAGGATTGTTTATTGGGGGATGTACAACAGGACTGGGTAAAGAACCTGGAATAAGGGAGAAGGGAGGAGAGGGGAGGGGAGCTCAGGGATGGGGCTGGGAGTGGCACCTGCCTTCGGTTGGTCGGGAGGCTTTGGATGCCCAAGAGGTCTCACCACCATGGGACCCTGGCAGCACCTGCAGGGGCTAGGAAGGGAAGCCATTGGGGGGGTGTGGGGAGGTGGCTGGTGGCCCACTCCATGCATGAGGCCATGTGCTCCATCACTGAAGTGAGGGAGGAGCACATGGCCTCCTACTGGCATGCCAGCTGGTCCCCGGCAGCCTTGCATTGTTCCTGGTCAGTCTGGCACTCCTCCTGGTTGGCAGTCTGCTCCTGGTACTCCTCCTTGAGCATCCAGATGAGGGGCTGCAGGCAGGTCCTTGCTGGTTCTTTTCCACCTGCAGATCACATGGAGTTGTGCAGATGGCATGGGAAGTAGGGGATGTGCCCAGCTCACAGCTGGCCTAACTGCAAAGATGGGTTACAGGGGTAGTCATCCCAGGATACACTGTGTATGAAGCCTAGCCCTAATCTCTGAGCCAACATCAAAGGTCTTGGTTCAGATGATGGTGATGTACTTTGAGCAAGGCCATATGTTGCCTAGACAGTGGCTACTTTCTAGCAGGGGCATAAATGTCCCAGAAGAGTATCACAACACCTGTGCCAGAGGACAAACATGCATGGAAGGTGTCAGCCAGACTAGCATCCTTCAGGGGGGAGGGAGGGATAGGGTGGATACGCTCCCTACTATATTCTGCACATGCTGGGTCTGGCACTAGCAGCATCCTGCAGAGAAAGAGCTTCTATCCCTGCCCGCTAGAGAAGGGTGTGTGTGTGTTGGGGGAGGTGTGTGTGAGCGGCAGACACTGCTTGCCAGAGAGAGTACTACGGGTTCCCCTCCATTTCCTCTCCCTGACAAGTTTTCATGTAGGGAATTGGTTTCTTCCGCATCACTGAGCAGATACTGTCTGAGTGAGGTCATGAGCCTGTGCCATGTGCAGCACTGCTGTGTGGTTCCATGACTTCAGACTCCTCAATGGCAGCTTGTCGGTGGAAGGTGTCCTATGGAGGCTGGAGCAAGGCAGGCCTCTTCAGGAACTTTGTGAGAAGGAGTGAGGGGTTTCTATGTGAAAGCACCATGGGGCTGAGTGCTGTGGACTGGGGCTCCATTCGCACAGGCTGTTGTGCAGCCCCAGGCTGAGTAGGGGGCTGCCCTCACATGTAGATAGGGAAAGTTATAGAACTCATGCCAAGTGCCTTCTCTGGTTTCATCTGACACCTGGGAGACATCCTGGGAATGCGGGACTGGCTCCAGGGTGAAGAGTAGGTCTTGGCTGGAGGGCATGGTTGCCTGTCTGACCTCCTTCTCCTTCTCTTCATCCACAACCCCGCTGTCCTGGAGGCTGATGCCAGGTGTGTCCTGGATGTACTCAACAATGATGGGGGGGGGTTACCGACTGTAGCCAGACATGAACCCCATCTTGTTCCCCCCCCCCCCAGAGAGCAAGGGAAAGGCAGTCAGCCTTTGATGCCCTGGGAATGCAGGTGTGCTGCCTGTCCCTGACTCTACCATAAACAGAAACCAGACAGTAAATGGGCTAGCTGATGACCCGGGGCCTCCTGCCACCCTGATGGCTAGTACCAGTAATTGACACGCCTGCACTGTCCCAGGAGAGGAATCTTCGCCCATCACATACTAGAAGTGCCCATTGTCTGCATTTTCCCAGGTGTGAATTATGCTTTGCACCCTTCGTGGGAAACTTGGCATTCAAAGCCATTTTTCCTAATTGGCCACTTGAGACCAGGAAGAAGCCTACGTGACCCAAGGGGTATAAAGAGGGGTTTAGTAGCCCACCCCATTTGAGCTCAATCATCTACACCTGCTGGCAGGTATTGATTGTCTCCCGAGGTCTGTGGGACACCCAACCTCGCCCTACTTCTTCCCGAGGATTGAGAGAAAGACGCTGGCCACGCCAAGTCTGGAATGCAGGGTGAGAATATATACCTGCTAGGTGTCTATTTTGCATGCATTTAATAAGAGCTCAGAGAACCAAAAGGGTTTCATGGTACCTGTAAGTGACTTATTAGTTTAATTTCTGTCCTGTCCTTTGTAGTGGCTGTGTTGTCTATAACACAGTAGTAGCATTTAACAGCTAAGTTTACCCTGTAACAATAAAATAGTAACTGTTTAAGCTTTAACCTGACTCCTTCAGTTGCTGTAACAGAACCAAGCACAATTTAAAAGAACTCCACCCAGCCATAAGGGACAGGTATAGGGAGAGCTTGGGCGTTTTGGATCTTGTCATTCCCAGGAGACAGATCCGTTGGGGCATCTCTCAGTCTTCCCTAGACTGCCCGCTGCGAAGGGATCCTGTATCTTAGCAGCTGAAATCTGAGATGTAATAAGCTCTCCCTGTAAACTTATTGGGGTGCCCGTCAACCTCTTCCAGGTTGCCCGCTGCTAAGGGACCCCGGTTCTGGCAGTTGAAGTCTCAGGTGTATAACACAAACACACACACACCACTCACTGCCCTGACCATCAGCTGACACCGACCCCCCCCCCCATATGACTTCCAGATGGTTGAAGTAGTGGCAGGTGTCTAGTGAAACCAGGAGCATCCACTCTGCTCCCTGGCCTTGTGGTAGGCCAGGCTGGCGGTGATCTGGCTGTAGATGTCTGCATTTCACTTTCTGGTTGGAGATCCTGGAGTTTGGTCTCCTCCCGCCAGACCTTGATGAGGTCCAGGATCGCTGCACCAGTCCAGGCCGGAGCTCTCCTGCATCCCTGGCCAGTGGCATCCAAAGGAGCAGCAGGAGTGCTGGCATCTGTGGGAGGGTCTGAGGGAGCACTGGGGTCAGTCATGGTTCCCTTGCTTCCTGCTGTGTTGCACGGGGCTTTCACGGCTTGCCGTCTCATGGTGCCTGGAGTTTTAAGCTCTGCAGGAGAAGGGGAGCAGTGGAGATGCCAGGTATGGCCAGAGCAGTCAGAACTGCAGCTGAGAGGCCTCTGGAGGCCAAATTAGCAGCAGAGGAGCATCCACACTAACACTATTTTGAAATAACTATTTTGAAACTAGTGTTATTCCCTTGGGAAAGCAGGAGTACAGATTTTTAAATAACCAGCCCCTTATTTTGAAATAACAGGCGTGGTAGTGTGGACACTCTGCTTATTATTTTGACCTAAGCGGGGGGGGGGGGGGGGGAGGCGATATTTCAAAATAACTCCCTAGTGTAGGCCAGGGCTGAGAGGGTGACAAAGGTATATTTTTAAAAATGTGTATAAGTTTGGGTAAAAATACAGATATTCATACTTGGAAATGCCATGTGGAAGAAGTAATGGAAAGAGCAGCAGTTTGGCTGGAGAATTTGAACATACATCTGCAGGACTGTATCTATGTAAACTTGCAACTGAATTTGATGTTAACCATGCACTTTGTAAGTAGACTAGGCAAGGCTTTCCTGAGTTGTTTCTCTCCTGATGAAGAATTAACTTACTCTAGAAATCCCAAATGCTCCCTCCCTGGAGAGTATCAAATGGATTGGTTAGTGACAGATCCTACTGTGGATCCTCAAATACTGGGCACAGAACCTGGATTAGCTATGTAAACAGAATTTCACAACTCAAAAGGTATGGAAAATAGAGAGCTGGCATATCCTCCCTCTATTCTTAGTGGGGAGAATAGAAGTAGAAAAAATGAATGTCTGTCCAAGATTGACTTATCTCATTAACCTATTGCCTTTCAAGGTCTCTCCCTTGCTCTCTCCATGAATAAATAGGCTTATTGTGCAATTTTTATGGGATAATAAACAGCCTCACTTGTCATATAGGACCTTTAAAAAATTGTGGGAAACTGGAGGTGGCATGGGGTTGCCAGATTTGTATCTATGGTACCTAGCATTACAAATGCATCCTGTTGTAAGGTGACTGCTCTCTAGTGGGTCTGTGTACATACTGACTTAGCATGAGACTGGAAAAAGCTGAGCTATGCCATTTGGTTCCCTCTCTTCTTGTATATACCTAAAGAGCCTGCCCAAATGCTTCAAAATATCCAATTAAGATGATTACAGCATCCAGTCTTCCTAATTCTTTTCTTGTACTACTATAGAATAACTTGTACCTCAGGATCAAAGCCAACTCCATGCTTAAGAGCAATTTAGGAAGAAAAAAAGGGATAACAATGTAACAAATATCAGCTAAGCTGTCACATTTCTTTCTGTAGTCCTATAGAACCTTACAGACTAAGAAAAATAGATGCACCACCATGAGCTTTCATGGGCAAAATCCACTTAATCAGGTGATGAGCTGGAGAGGAAAAACAAAAACCCAGTATTTTATAACATAAAAAAAGGGAGGAGGGGAGAAAGGTACCTGTCAATTGTAGGACCTGTGCTAATAAGGCTAATTAAGTGGGCTGGAAGTGTCCCATACTTAGCTTTTGATGTAAAAATGAGGTGTTAAATGCAGGGAAGGCTGGCTTTATAATGTGACGTCCAATTCATTTCATGTCTTTGTTCAAGTCCAGGGAAACAGTGTTGAATTCGTAGATGAATGTCAGTTCCTCTTTCTCTCTCTCTCTCTCTCTCTCTCTCTCTGTCTCTGTAAATCGCTGGTGAAATTCCTTTGTAGAAGAATGGCTACTTTTAAATCCATGTTTGAGTGACCAGGTTAAAACACGTTTCTATGTGTTACCACAGGTTTCTATGTGTTACCATTTGTGGTGTATGATTTGTGTCCACTTATCATTTGTCATAAAGACTGTCCAGTTTGGCCAATATACAAGGCAAAGGCGCATTGCTGGCACTTGATGGTATATATCACACTAGAGGATGTGCAGTTGTTTGAGTCCCTGATGCTATGGTTTATGTGGTTAGGTCCTGTGATGGTGTTGCTTGTATGGATGTGTGAACAGAGTTGACAACAGGGTTTGCTGCAGGGTAGGTTCCTAAGTGAGTATATCTGAGGAGTGATATGTGGCTGCTGGAAAGTATTTGCTTCAGGTTAGGGGATAGGCAAGGATTGGCCTGCCTCCCAAGGCCTGGGAGAGTGAGGGATTGTTTTCCAGGATAGGCTGTAGATGGTCAGTGATGCACTAATGGTGCTGTGATATTTTCCTTGTTAGGTCTGTCTTGAAGAAATAGATTCCTGCGTGCTCGTCTGCCTCTGTCAGTCTGTTTCTTTACTTCCCCAAGTGAGTATTTAAGTTTTAAGAATTCCTGATAAAGATCTTGTAGTTGTTTGTCTCTGTCTGTGGGATACACTGCTACCCCTGTAAGACATTTCTTTCTATCAGCGGTTTTACTCGACGCTTCATCCAAGGCTATGGGACAGTTGTGTTGTTTCTATTCTCTCTAGGGGCATGTCTAAACTACATTCTTCTTTCAAAAGAGGAATGTAAATCGAAAGTGCAAATGAAGCGCAGATTTAAATATCCCATGCTTCATTTGCATAATCGAATCCGAGTGCTTTTTCAAAAAAGGGTTTTTCAAAAGTGAAAGCACAGTCTAGACAGGGTTCTTTAAACCCCCCCCCCCTTTTTCAAAAGAACCCGTACTCCTCATTTTTTCCCGTGATGCCTCCCCTGTCACCCACTTCCAGAGAATCAGAGATTAGGGATACCATTCCTACCCATCCTGGCTAATAGCCATTGATGGACCTAACCTCCATGAATGTATCTAGCTCTTTTTTGAACCCTGTTAAAGTTCTAGCCTTCACCGCCGCATCCTCTAGCAAGGAGTTCCACAGGTTGACTGTGCGCTGAGTGAAGAAAAACTTCCTTTTGTTTGTTTTAAACCTGCTGACTATTAATTTCATTTGGTGATCCCTAGTTCTTATATTGTGGGAACAAGTAAATAACTTTTCTTTGTTAACTTTTTTCATACCAGTCATGACTTTATAGACCTCTATCATATCCCCCCTTAGTCTCCTCTTTTCTAAGCTGAAAAGTCTAAGTCTTTTTAATCTTTCTTCATATGGGACCCATTCCAAACCCCTAATCATTTTTGTTGCCTTATCTGAAAGGGACAAGTAGTAAAAACAATTAGAAGATTTCCCCCCATGCCTGATCCAAAATTAGGACTCCTAGGCGCCACAGAAATACAAATACATAACAATAATAATGCAGTGCATTGCCACTGAGCTGGCCTTCCAAACTCTGTTTACTTCATTAATCTGTATAGTTTAGTGCTCCTGTATTGGCTTCTACTTTGCTGTGTTGCCATTTCAAAATGAACATCAAATTCCTGATTTCCATAAGCACAGATGGAATTCATCAGGGAGCCATAATTCCAACTCTTTTCCTCCTCCTCTCATTTTGAATGACAAGTGTAGTAATAATGAGATCAGAAGAAGACATAATCTTTAAAATTAGAGGAGGAATGGATAAAGTGAATGGTTGTATTAGGGAACTAAGAAATTGCATTTCCATCAAGACGAAATTAGACACTTTCAGAAAATGCTTGAACAAAGCTGAAAATCACATGAGCTTTTCAGAAGATTAGATGCATAAATTGAGACAGGACATTGCCTATGCACAGGGAAAATGTTGTGCCATAGGGATGAGATCTTTAAAAAAGAAGGGGGATGGGTGGAACTGAATTCTCTTTATCTGAAAAGAAGAAAGGAGTGTTGATCCTTTCACAGTCAGAAATGGACAGTGCTGACAGGGGTTTAAAGCCCAAGTATTACTGTGAAGTCCTATCTTAAGGTGAAGTTCAATGTACTGCATCTACCACTGACAGGTACTCAAGAATGCCTGTATTTTTTCTTTTTTTATTATACTTTGGAGAAACTGCAAGAGCTTGTCACAGCAATAAGTATGTTTGAACTGAAGTGAGCTATTTAAGACTCAGTATCCTACTATGTACTTTTTCTTAAAGATGGGGCTAAGCTACTTTTTCAGACACCACGGACTGATTAGTTCCCTGGACCACAGTGGACTCTACTGACTGTCTTTCTGAAGCAAAATTCAGCCCTGCTTGCTTGTATCTGTGGCTTCTCAGATGAGGGACACAATTTCATAGATCAGGGTCTAAGGCAGGGATAAGGCATATCTTTGTTTCTGGTAAGGGAGGAGCATGAATTGTTGGGATTGGTCCGGCTTGGGCAGGGAGTTGGATTCAATGACCTCTTAAGGTCTCTTTGAACCCTATGGCTTCGTCTACACTGCAAGGTTTTTGCGCAAAAACCTGTGCAGTGTCCACATCTCAAATGCGCTTTTGCGCAAGTAAATCAACAGTTAAACGGCAGAAGAGAGGGCTTTTGCCGGTGTAGGTAAACCTCCTTTCACTAGAGCTATTGCGCAAAAAGGCAAGTGTGGATGCTCCAGCGGGGTTTCTTGCACAAGAAACCCCTATGGGAAAAAGCACAGGTGCTCTGATGGCCATTCTGTGAATGGCCATCAGAGCTTTCTTACGCAAGAGCGTCCATGCAGTGTTGACGCTCTCTTGCACAAAAGCACATCGCTTTTGGATGTGCTTTGAGGTGTGGATGTGCTCAAAAACTCTTGTGCAAAAGGCTTCTTGCGCAAGAAGCATGTAGTGTAGGCATAGCCTATGATTCTATGAACCAGTGAGGCCCATTTGGTTTCCCCTTTGCTTTGTGTGGTGTACAAAAGTTTAGGGTCAAGGCTGGCCAATTAACCAATAATTATCCTGTCTCATGCTTGCTAGATTAAAAGATGCTGCCTTCTAGTAAGGCTTTTAAATATGCATAGGCTGTATGAAGAAGGTGAATGCATTAGACTGGTTTGAGTGCCAGCCAAATAACATTTTGTTTATGTAGTTCATTATTATGAATTATTGGTAATTATGAAATTGATTATTTATTTTAACAGGAACCCTTACACAAATTGAAGGCTCACGGAAAGCATTCAAAGCAGTTCTTCATGCCCAACCCTTGCTCTCTCTGAAAAGTGTTGAGCTAGAAAGAGAAAAGATGAGAAAGGAAAGACACAGAACAGAGCTTCCCAAGAGCAGTGAAGTAAGAACTCATAGACATGGTTGCCTCAGAACACACCATTGTGAATGGTGTTCTTCTAGCCCATCACAGTGATAGTGGAGCACTGAGCAACCTGCAGTGTCAGCTTTCTCTTCCAAAATGGTGTGAAGGGGAAAAAAGAGAAAGCAAAAACAAAACTAAAAAGAAAAGAATACCTCCCCCCCCCCAATAAAACAACAACTAAAAAAAACCCCAAAAACTTTCCATACTGTGTGTTTCTTTGGAGGTAGAGCACAGAATAATTGACTTCTTTGGAGAGTTGAAGAAGAAACCCCGGGAAGGAGATTTGCAGAACCTGTTGCAACCAATTGATATTTTCTTCTTTCAAATATGTTTCTTATTCTGGATGAAAGAGCTCATTCAAAGTTAGAATCCAATCTGAAATTCTAGAAATAGCTAATCAGACTAGAGGCTCAGATAGCACTCTGGCAACTGACAGGATTGAATTGCCATGTATAATATTCATTATTAATGTTGCCTTTTTGTAGAGTTAATCTATTGTTTATGAACTGATCTTGATTTTTCAATGTATTTATATTTGTAAATATTCATTGGCTACTTTGGATGAGTAGTCTTCTGACTGTGGGTTGTTTGCAATCTATTTCTTTAGACTATTTTCAGTGTCAAATAGGTCTCATGGTGTACTTTTTACTCCCTGACTGACAGAATCAGTTTAAACAAGAAAATAGTGAATAATAAATAGTGAATAACATTTATAGTATCACCTTTAGGATAGACAATGATTCATGACAAAATTCATGAAACTGGTAGGGGATTATAGCTGGCAGCTGTCTTGGTATAACAAATATTGGGATCCCTCACCAAATGACCCCACAAATCATTTTAAACCAAACTTAGCAAATGTATTCATGAATATTATTATTCTTTCTATACTCTTGAACTTTGCTTCTTGAATAGTAAAATATATGTATTCTATTTTATTATTCAGCCTGCAGTAGTCCTAAACTTAGAACAGAACCTGAAACTTTTGAGATGTGAGTCTGTCTGATTCTTATCAAAACATAAGTTCTGGCTGCTATGTTTGAACTGTTGTTTGAATTCTTTTTAAACTTTATTCCCATGGTAGCCCTAGAAGCAGGGCAAGAATAATTTTCAAGGTAGAATCATTATTATTTGCATAGCAGAGGCTTTCACTTAGAAATGCACACTTTTTATTAGAATTTCCTTGAAAAATCAACTCTTTAAATTGGGGATGGGGTTGGTGGGGGGGGAGTTTTATGGACCCCCCCAATAGTTTTGTTAAAATCTAAACTTAGTAATACTTTTTTATAAAAAAAGAGGTGTAAAGGTTTTATGAAATTCAAAATATTACCAGGGAATCACATTCTTGCTGTTTAACCTTTGCAGGGCATGCTAAAATCTTTATCCCAGTCTGTACTGTGTGTTGTGTTTGGGAGCTGCTGAGTACACCAAGGTAGTTAAGGTTAAAGTGCTTTCAAGCAAGTGGAACCCCCAGAAGTGAAGTGTTGATCAGGCAAACCTATGTGAAGATGCCCCAGGTCTGCAAACTCAGTGTGATGCTTGATTCGTCATTTTCCTGTATCATTCATATGCTGTTTGGATGTGTAATCTAGTTTTTTATTCCTCAACATCTCTAAAATCTATATTTTCCTTTCCCCCTTCTAAAAGCTAAAAGTTGCCCATAGCGGGGTATGTGGATTTTCCCATGTGCCCTAAAAAAGGGAGACAGCATCCAAATTATTTCTCTCTCCCCCTTTTCTCATTTTTTTACATCCAAATGTTGTCATAGCGCCCTCTGCCCCCAGCTGCTAAGTCCAGTACACACACATGCCAGTATGCCTGCACACCAGATACACAACTTCTCTCTCACAAGCCCATTAGTTTTCAATTCTCCTTCCCCTCAAAATCAATGCCTTTCCATCAGCATCAGCGACTGGCAGTATGGGTGTGCCATACTGTAAAATTTGGCTTTTTTCCCCAAGGGAAGAGACATCGATCATAGCTGAAGCGAAAGACAGGACTATGCAGCACTTTAAAGACTAACAAGATGGTTTATTAGGTGATGAGCTTTCGTGGGCCAGACCTTCTTCTTCAGATCAAATTGTGGAAGAAAATTGGCATGACCATATATACCACGAAAGCTCATCACCTAATAAACCATCTTGTTAGTCTTTAAAGTGCTGCATAGTCCTGTCTTTCGTTTCAGCTAGACCAGACTAACACAGCTACATCTCTATTATGATCATAGCTGGATATTCTGTGTAGGACAGGGTAGCTCAAACAGAAGGACTCAGAAACTTCCAGAACAAGATATAGCTGTTAACTGATATACTCAGTCATTGTTTCTGAGGCCTGGTTTACACTTAAAATTTAGATCAAACTAGCTATGTCACTCAGGGCTATGAAAAAAATGTGTGCCTATGGAGTACCATAGTTAGGTTGACGTAAGCCCTAGTATAGATATGCCTATCAACAGAAAGATTCTTCCATTAATTTAGCTACTGTCTCTTGGAGAGATGGATTAACATTGATGGAAAAAATCCCTTCTATTCGTGTAGGAACTGCCATCACTATGGCACAACAGCAGCAGTGACATAGCTGTACCATTACAATGGCTGTAGTTTAGATGTGGCTTGATGCTGAACAGGACATTTTTTTACGAATGACCAAACTTACAGGTTTCTCCTTAGTCTCTCTCTGAAAGCTGAGCCATTCAGAATGCAACAGCAAAAGTTATAGATACAAGAGATAAAGATATCCCTGTGGACTTAGCAAATGATTAACTCAAGACCAAGAGATATGTTTGCTGTGAGGGATGTGTTCCAATACCTGTACATTTTGTATACAGGTCAGTACTATTCTAGCTTTATTTACTAGGGAAGCCCCCAGTTAGGATAATGTTTCATCCACCATGGTATGTTTTATGGACTGAGAGAGAGTTAGGAGGGGGCATTTTTTTTAACCTGTGAACATATATTTATCAGGCAAATGTTCTAAAATGGGTTTCTGTTTCATTTAAAGAGAGACAATGAGACAACACTTAGGGCACTTCTACACTATATGGAATATTGACATTGCCATGGTTGATCTTCCGGGGTTAGATTTAGCAGGTGTAATATAGACTCAAAGGGCACCCCATCATCACCAGTGCTCCTGCTCCTCACAAGGAGTAAGGGAAGCCAATGGGATCATTTGCTCCCATCAGCCTCTCACCATGTGGACAGCGTGAAAACACGATGTAAGATACATCAACTACAGCTACATATTGTATGTATCTGGAGTTGCGTATCTTACTTCGGCCTTCTAATGTAGTGTAGACCAGGCCATAGTGAGGTGAAGTTTGTGAATTTTTGCCTGATTTAAATTTAGTTGGGCTTACGTGAAGAAGGGTGCTCTATAAAGCAACAGCCTTACAGAGATCCAGATTATGTGTATTTTATATGCTGATCCCAATCCCTGTACCACTGAGGCTATGTCTACACTACAGAGTTTTTCCAGGATACCGCTGGCATCCCGGAAAAACTCCACCACATCCAAGGAACCCGTCTGCTCTTCCGAGATTTTTAGCGGAAGAGCAGACGTGCTCTTTCGGATGCCCTGTAAACCTCATTTCACAAGGAAGAAGGGCTCTTCCAAAACAGGAGGTTTTTCCAAAATTTGGCCCAGTCTAGATGGGCCAAATTTTGGAAAATCCTCTCCAGAAAAAACAATCAGAAAAAGGTACGCAAATTGCAGAATGCAATTTGCGTACCTTTTTCCAAAAAAGAAGTGTAGCGTAGACATAGGGCAAGAACCTCAGGCTATAAGAAACATATCTGAAGAGGGAAGGACATTGATCAAAGAGAAGGAAATATCTGTTAATATCATCAAGCCATCACTCTAAATATGGACTTAAGTTATATATAAAACATGATGTAAAGATTTCTGTCCATTTCCTGGTACTACTCAATAGCCACCAAGATCTGTGTACTGAAATTCATTAACATGTACAATGGAATAGCCACTTCCAATGTTACCAACACTAAGCCATCTTGCTATCCATGTTAGTGATTTCTTTAGCCACCAGTGCTAAAGAATGGGATAATAACAAAAAATGACTGTGATGGCAAAAAGTTGACACCCTGGACTTTCACCGAAGTCTAGCATCTCCTCCACAATGCCAAAGACTCTGACAGATTCAGGTAATCTCGATGGAAGAAGTGATATACAGCTGACCTTTGTTTTGTGCCACTTAGCATCCGTAGCCACCCAATAGCATCCAGATGGTGAGTTCTCCATGATTTACCCAATAGCCAACATCTCCCAGTCATGATTGGCGTAGGTCAACAAGTTCCAATCATTCTAACCCTCCCCAAGCCATGCTAGAATTTACAATCTGATGATTGATCATGCTGTACAGTGAATCTATAGGGCTCAATAAAGCAGTTTTCACCATATTCCACTGTGACTGGGTGCCAGGATGGGTCACAATGAAAATGTCACACTCAGGGCAGACTGTGAGAAATAGGGTAGACAATCCTCAAAACTGGTGGTTTATTCTATAATTAGATTCACCCAGCCAATAATAAAAGAGCTTCTGAAGTACCACACTGGTTAACAAGAAACTATACACAGTACCTGTTAGGCATTTCAGCCGTTGGTTCTCATCTATCACTCCCAAAGAATCAGACACTTACTCTCAGATGAATTTGAATCTCAGATTTTACCAAAATATCATGCTGCCAAATAATTCTTAGTAAACTAACTGACATGTATTAATAAAAGAAGATCTATTAATAGTTAAGAAAGTGTGAGTATGCGGTTTGTGTGTGATTTTTCAGTGTTCTTAAATCAGGATCATAGAAGTGATAGTTTGAAAAAAAAATTGATTGGACTTGGAATCAATTCAAAAGGCTATAGTCCAAAAGGCAGTTCAGGTATGGAATCTGTCAGAGTTTTTCCATGAGAATTCCAGAGTTATACAAGTAACATCCTGGAGATCTTGGTCCTATGGCCTAGATCTTCCCAGTAAAAGATTAAGCAAATCTGAGATGAAAAGATCAGACCCAAAGTTTCTTTTTTATAGCTCTTTAGCTGTTGACAAATCTTCTCACAAAAAATTAACACAGCAGAGCTTTCTTCTGGGGAAGAATAGGTAATGCACCCATCCCCTTCTTTTGTATACCTGTTTTTAAGCACGTACCTCTTTACAAAGACCAGACTTAACATCCAGGTCACACAGAGGTCATACTGACAACAAATTAAGTTTATCCTTCAATACCAAAATAGTGGCAGGTAGTTAAGATCTCAGCCATTTTGATGTTTGGAAAAGAAGCCATAGACCCTACAGGATGATGGCCCATCTCCTTCCTTAGCAGTTGCTATAAACTGTTGAAGATGCTTCAGTTTCAAAGGTTACAGACTACACTGGAGGAACTAATCCCCAAAGAGCAGGCTGGATTTAGAACTGGTCATAAGTGCTGTGTCCAGGTGCTGGCCTTAACCAGCTACAGAGACTCCAGCTACCAGAAATAATTAAAACCAGCATCAGCATTCACTAACCTTTCTTCTACATAAAAAATTGTATGACCCACAGGTTTCTTGATGAAGTTATCATTGGTTTTTCTATGCCCATCAACAATCAGTTTAATCACTGACATGATGAGTAATAGAAGATTCACCATACACCTTTGGTGAATCTGACAGCAAATCAAGGAGATCTGTTTTAGCACCTGTGGGGTTCAATATCTATACTAGCAACATTCCAGTCGCATCATCCTCAAAATTAATTCTTGCACACAACATTGTACTAGCAATGTAAGCAACCTCTCTGATGGCCAAGAAAAAGTCATGAATAACAACCTCCAAGCACTTGATACATATTGCAAAGATGGTTGAGTGAATTGCCAGCTCCCATGTGCTGAGAGAAGCCCAAAGCTTCAAAAGCACTCACCTCTGCATTGGCACTGAGATTAATGCTATGTTCAGGATTGGTAATGGTTTTCTCAAATTACTGCCTTGGCTCCCAGTTTTGGCACGCATTGCACCAGCCAACATGAGGCAAGATGCTGCTGTGGTCTGGGACCACAGCAAACAACAAGAGCCTTGCTGCTCCAGAGCTGCCAGTACATCAAAATCTCAATTCACTTCTGCGCTTCCTACTCAGATACAAGAAGCCTTTCTGGATCCTTGTGTCAATGCTACAGGCCAACGGAAAGGACGCCAGCTCTCACTGGTTGAAAACATGGGCCAGTGGTAGCCTCACCAACAAAGACCTAATTGAAGAGCAATGGAAGAAGTCCCAGGATTCTGCTTTGCCTGTAGACAGAGGAATGCATTCATGTGCATTAAGGATAATGCTTGCAAGAGGTGGATATCTTCTCCACAAATGGAAAATCACAGAATCGCCAAATTGTGACTGTGGTGATGTAGAAACTGTGTGACATGCCCCATTCACACTTATAGTGGTGACAACAGCGGGTACAATTAGCTACCTCAGAACCAATAGAATGGCTTTCAAATCTCAAGATTCAATTTAAAAACAAAACATAACAAGGAATCTGGAGGCACCTTAAAAACGAACACATTTATTAGGGCATAAGCATTACAGACTTGAAAGTTGCCATTCTTATGCAAAAATACTTCGAAAGTAGACTGCAATGTGAAACTGCTAAGCTGGTATTCATATGCACATTTGACACAGTCAGAATGGGCATGGGAATGGCTCTCCCATTACAATAAGTAATTTTCCCCTTTAGGTATTCTGACCTTCTCAGCACTATGGGAAGTGGGCCACATCCACTGTGATTGAATTATTACTGATGTAATACACCCATCTCGGGGTGCATGTATAAATCCCTGGCATCTGATCTTTCACTTCATACATCTGACAAAAGGAGCTTAAACGCACAAAAGCTTAATTATGTCCTAATACATTTGTTGATCATTAAGTTTCCACCAGACTCTTTGTTGTTTTTGCTGAAACAAACATGGCTACCTCTCTGAAAAAAAAGATTCAATTATAATCCCAGTCCATTGCTTTTCAAATACTGTACAAAAAAAAAAAGATCCCACCCACAAGAAGTACCTCTGTCCTCTCTTCTGAGGTCCCTGGAGTGGAGAGTTCCTATGTTTATTTTTCATAATAATTTGAGAATTTGTCTATTATTTTATGTATTAAAGAGAAGAGGGAGCCAGCCTTTTAGGAATACTGTGTCTCCCTAGTGGCTAGAGTGCTGCTTGAAAATGAGGCTGAGCAGGGCTTGGCCTGCAAGAAGCTCCTAAAGCAAAAGATTTGAATCCAAGCCTAAACAATGTTCTCTTTGAAAAGCTGAGTCATGTGATTAACAAAGTGACAAATGTGGGTGTCCCAGTGAGATTAATTTGTTCTGAGACCGTTTTGAAACAGAGCAGCTGTTCAGGCCACAAAATGGTGGTGACTGAAAATTTCCTGCTTGTTCATTTTTTTGGTCAGGGGAAGGAGCGGAAATATCAATGTTACTCCATCTGGTTTATCAAACTGTGAATCTGATTCAGAAGGAACAAGTGAACCAGATTTTTTTTAAAAGGTTCAGAGGTGGGAAGAAGCTTTACTAGTTTATAAGAATATGGAACAGGTCATGCAGAAGAAACAAAGACAAATAGCAACTTGGAGTGAAGCTGATGAAATCTGAATCAGTGCAGCCTCTTGGACATGAAAATAATAAGTAACAGAGCCTCAGACCCATCAGACCTGCTAGCAGTATTTAGGTAAGATTTCAGAATTACAGGGTGTAGCCAGACATGAACCCCATCTTGTTTCCCCCCCCCAGAGAGCAAGAGAAAGGCAGTCAGCCTTTGATGCCCTGGGAACACAGGTGTGCTGCCTGTCCCTGACTCTACCATAAACAGAAACCAGACAGTAAATGGGCTGGCTGACAACCCGGGGCCTCCGCGCCCTGATGGCTAGTACCAGTAATTGACACGCCTGCACTGTCCCAGGAGGAATCTTCGCCCATCACATACTAGAAGTGCCCATTGTCTGCATTTTCCCAGGTGTGAATTATGCTTTGCACCCTTCGTGGGAAACTTGGCATTCAAAGCCATTTTTCCTAATTGGCCACTTGAGACCAGGAAGAAGCCTACGTGACCCAAGGGGTATAAAGAGGTTTAGTAGCCCACCCCATTTGAGCTCAATCATCTATACCTGCTGGCAGGTATTGATTGTCTCGAGGTCTGTGGGACGCCCAACCTCGCCCTACTTCTTCCCGAGGATTGAGAGAAAGACGCTGGCCACGCCAAGTCTGGAGCATGAGGGTGAGAATACATACCTGCTATGTGTCTATTTTGCATGCATTTAATAAGAGCTCAGAGAACCAAAAGGGTTTCATGGTACCTGTAAGTGACTTTTGTTTTAAGTGTAATTTCTGTCCTGTCCTTTTGTAGTGGCTGTGTTATCTGTAACACAGCAGTAGCATTAACAGCTAAGTTTACCCTGTAACAATAAAATAGTAACTGTTTAAGCTTTAACCTGACTCCTTCAGTTGCTGTAACAGAACCAAGCACAATTTAAAAGAACTCCAGCCGGTCATAAGGGACAGATACAGGGAAAGCTTGAGTGTTGGATCGTGTCGCTTCCAGAGGACAGATCCGTTGGGGCGCCCGTCAGCCTCCCCAGGCTGCCCGCTGCGAAGGGATTTCTGGATTCTAGCAGCTAAAATCTGAGGTGTTATAAGCTCTCCCTGTAAACTTATTGGGGCGCCCGTCAACCTCCTCCAGGTTGCCCGCTGCTAAGGACCCCGGTCCTGGCAGTTGAAGTCTCGGGTGTATAAGCTTTTCCCTGTAAACTTATTGGGGCGCCCGTCAACCTCTTCCAGGTTGCCCACTGCTAAGGGACCCCGGTCCTGGCAGTTGAAGTCTCGGGTGTATAAGCTTTTCCCTGTAAACTTATTGGGGCGCCCGTCAACCTCTTCCAGGTTGCCCACTGCTAAGGGACCCCGGTTCTGGCAGTTGAAGTCTCGGGTGTATAATACACACACACACACCACTCACTGCCCTGACCATCGGCTGACACAGGGTAGATTGGTGATTCCACACCAAAAAATAAGTTAAGTTTTAGTGCTCTGATAATAGATTAAAGAAGGGCTAGCCAGAGGCAGAAGTTGTAGAAGAAGTGATTAGTGCAGTCAGCCCAGGATTAAAGCTGGAGGACAAGAGTGATCTTATGTTGGGAGTTTTTCATAAATTACATAACTATTTTGATGACCCTTGTAACACTTTGTAACCATGAAACAAACACACAAAATTAGGGACTGATCCATCCTCTGGTATATTATGTCATTTATGGACAGTGTCTTGTCCAAACTAAAACAGAAATTAAGAACAAATTATTCTGAAGAAAATGCCACTGATTATCAGAAATTAACTAAGGCTGCTCAAGAATGACAAGAGACTCCACAGGATTTCCTGGTACCTCAAGGGATCTTTAGGAAACAAAATTATCTTTTCATCAGAGAAAACAGTGACTGAACTGGTCCAACATCATTTCTACAGTCTATTTGAATGGGGTTGCACAATGAGACTATTACAGCTGACCTAAGACAGTACTTATAGAACTTAAAAGTAACTGATGAACTTTGGTTGGAAAAATTGAATACCGCCTGTAGCACTGAAATTGAACACCAGCAAAAATTAAGAGCATCAGGGCAATTGAGGCCATGACAAATAAATGCAGTGCAATCTGTTTTGAAGCAAGGGGAAACTAAAGATCTCACCACTGGCAAAGAACATAAATTGCCAAAGCCAAATACATCAGCTATTCAGGTGGAAGAAAAAAAGGAAGCAATCCAACAACTTGCTACCATGTAATATACACCCTGATCCCACACTCTACACAACCTCCCTCTTTTCAAAGATCATCTTTTTTTTCATTCCCTCTTCAATCAGCCATGCCCCCTATTTTACTCTCTAAACTAATTCTTTGCTAAGTGCAGAGGGAAAAGGTACTAAGATTATCTGAAGTGGTGCAAGGTCATATATTGAGGAACAAGGAATGGAAAGCCATACTTACAGAATGATAGATTGTATCCTTGTAAGTAGTGACTCTGAAAATGATTTAGGGCTCACAATGGGCAAGCAACTGAACCTGAGTACACAGTGTGAAACTGTGGCAAAAAGGGCTATAGTGAATGCAGTCCTGGGATATATAAATAGGAGTCATGAGTAGGAGAAGGGAGCTGATTCTACCTCTTTATACAGCACTGGTGTGACCAACACTGGAATGCTGTGTTCAGTTATGATATCCCCATTTTCAAAAGGATGTTGAAAAATTGGAAGTGTTTTAAAAAGGACCACAAAACAATCTGAGTGGTGAAAAAAATGTCTTGCAGTGAGAAGTTTAGAAGTTCAGTCGGTTTAGCTTATCAAAAAGAAAATTAAGAAGTGACTTGATTATAGCATATAAGAATGGTATGTTCAGGATTAAAGATCCCTTGTTTACAACTGCCAAAGGATTTCTGAGTATATAAACTGATTAGCTGTAAGAAGTTTTCATCTTGTTGGTATATTGTTTCTCAGATTTTTAATCTTGCTTGTCTGAGTTCATGGCTGCCACTGTGACCGTATATCTGGCTGTCCTCATCTACAAGTGCATGCGGCACAACATACCTTCCATTTTTAAAAACTGTTGTTAAGGAGATGGGTTGATTGACTTACTCATTTATACCAGTAGGAACAATTCTACAGAGAGAAAAATAAAATCTTAAAACCATTTGAAAGTAGAACTTGAAGAGACACAAGCAGGATCCTGTACATTTCTCCATTGCCTTGTAAAATTGAAGATCAGCTGCTTTCTTGACTCAAATGTGGGAAAGATATTACACTTCCGGAGTTGAGTGCACATGGTTCGAGAGCAGATAAATCTAATGATGAGTAAGTTACCCTAGTGAAAAAAGAGGGCAAAGAGAGTAGTATGTCTTAGTTTACCAATTTTGGAGAAACATTTAGCTGAAGGATACACTAAAAATTAGATGATCACACAAATAAAAAAGATCTGTAAATTATTGCTAAGTATTATAAGCTTTCCTATAAATTCACTTTTTTAATTCAACAGTTGCATTGTAAATTCCAGAAACAATTATTTTTCCAGTAGCAAATTTAGCTAGGAGACAGGGAATAGTCATTACATGCCACAAAATGTCAAACCATCCATCTCTCATAGAGAGGCACAGATTGAGTAAAATAATTCATTATGAATGGGAGCTGAACATTGCTAATCCTTAAAATCAGGGCCAGATTAATCTCTGTGTAGGCTCTAGTTATTCTCATAATTGTAGGCCTTTAAATTGGACTATATAGAAATATAAAAGAGAGAAATATCTTATCACCTATACACCTAATATCACCTAATATTAACAAGGAGCAATGCTTATTACGTTTATTTAATGTCAAATAAAAAGAAAATTAACACTACCCTGGGACAACATATATTTTATCATCCTTTCTAACAACTCAAGTAGTAAACACACCAAAATGTAAGTTACCCCCACATAGCTCAGCTTTAAGATGCTAAAGCAATCTATGAGTCAACTGGAAACAGTCATGTTCTCCTTTCAAATATTAATACAATATTTACTTACACTGGAAAGGAAAGCAAAAGGCATTCACTCAGGCTTATACAGATTCTCTGGGATGTCATCTAATTTGATTAATAGTGCACAAATATAAAACAGTAAAAATAAGTAATAAAGCAACACAGAAAGCAAATAAAGCCACAAATGTGAAAATAGTAAGGGAAGTAAAATATCAGGTGGTTGGTGATGGGGTTTTTTCAGTGAATGCTTAGGATCACTATGCAAGTGAAACAGAGAACTGTAAAGACAGATAAAAGTTATCCTTGTTTGAAACTTTCACATTGTGTGTGTCACCAGCTCAAAGAGTAAAAGCTCTAGCGCAGCACTTTAACACTTGGCTTCAGAGTTTGTAGACAGATCCATTTTTAAAGAGCTTGCAAATACAGTCTTCATCCTTTAACACACTTAGCATCACACCTAGTATGCCCATTGACTCATAAGAGCCAGAACTATGCCATGTAGAAAAGATCTAGCCTTAATGTGCCTTCCCAAACAAGTTCTAAAATGTAATGGAAATCACTTGTCTAGAATCCAGCTCTAATTGAAAGGCCAAACAAATTAACAGGTTCCATGGCAAAGTCTTCCAGTTTTAACAATTTACCATGTATTCATTAGTAACACAGGATATTAAAAAAAAAGATCAGAGTCTTCAGATATCTACAACACTCCAAAAAATCTGTTAAAAGAATCCTTTTCTTTCCAAACATTAAACTATTAACAACTATATAAACTTTCTGTTAAATATAATCATGCAAATATCATGAGCTAGGCCTATCCACATAATCCTTATCTACAAAAACAACCTAACTGCTTTACAATAGAAAAACACCAATACAAGTAGAGTCAGATCCTGCATTGAAATCTGCTAATGTAGATTCTTTCCACCAGCTTTATTTTTCTGATCTGGAACTGTTTCCCTCCAAACAAACTAATTTTTAACTCAGGCTAACATCTCCAGGAAGAACTTAAAAAACAACAAATAGTCTAGCAGCACCTTAAAGAGTAACAAAACATAGAAATGGTATCATGAATTTTTGAGGATACAAGGCAGATTATTTCCTGTTAACAAACTCAACATGGCCAACAGGAAGCTCTTTATCTTTCTCTCCTGAAATTAGGTGAAAAATATTTTGGTCTAGAACTGCTGAGGAGTCACTGTTTTGTGTTTGCTCTACAAGTCTAACAGAGGGCACATCATTATGCTTTTCCCCATCATATTTTCCTGATGTATTTAAGATCTTGTTATTATGTCACCAATCAGTTGGTAATTAATACCAACCCCTCCTTACTCCAGTCTCAACAAGAAAAGGGAAGATAAAGAGATGCATTAATGAGACAATGAAGTTACACAGCAGCATCCCCATCTCCCATATACCCACATGCCCCCATACCTCAGCACATCAGCATACCACTGCCCCCCATTCAGCCTGCTTCCCCACCCATCCCTCAGCCCAGGAGAGTCCTATGTCTCTCCCTTGCACCAGCTGTTGCATCCCAGACAGAAGTGAGTCAGAACACCCAACAAACTCCTCCTATCTCACCACACAGTTGCCAGCACCCACCCACCCCCTGTTTCCCCCACCTACCTACCCCATGCAGTCTGCTCCCCCTCTTCTCTCCTCCTCTCACATGAAACTGCGACCAAACCCAACTGCTGTAATCACACTAATCCTCTCCTCTCCCAGCCCATCCAGGATGCCCCAAACTCCCCCCACACCCTCTAATCCTCTCTCCCCTCCACAGCCTCTTATTGCCCTCCTCCTCCTTAAGTTCCCTCCCTCCCAGCTAAAAGAGGCAAATTCTGTCTCTAGCATGGAACTGCTGCTGCTGCTGAGGGAGAAGTACCCATCCCCATGTGAAGCAGTCCCTGGGCTCCTGGGCAGGGGTCATTAAGTAGCTGTGAGGCCACGCTGCTGTCCATCTTACAAGGAACCTTGGTAATTAGGTAGTGAAAGGTTGTCTACATAGACCTGTGAAGGGAAGAGCTCCTTTTCAAAGTTAAAGCGTATAAAGAACTGTCTTCTGTCTACCATTGGACAGAAACAATTATCTTCCCTTGAACTACTTTCAACTAAGGGTGAACTTTTGAAAAAAATGGCATCTGATGATGTAATCGGTGATTTTGCTACCAAAAAAAGGTCACAAGTAAACATTTAATTGCATGTTATACCTATATGTTGTTTGTTGACTAAAGATTTAATACACCTGCATTTAATTGATCTTCAACATTTGCGCATGAGTCAATTATGAATTTTTTTAAGCCCTAAATTTTTCATAGGCCCTAAATTTTTTGTACACCTTAGGCACTGTGCCTACTGTGCCTAATGGACAATAAGGCCCTGCCTAAAAATCAAAATTTTACCAAATCTGATCTAAACCATTAAGTGACAAGAAAAAGTTGCAAATCAAGCACCAACAAGCAAGTTGCAAACCAACAGTTATGGGGTATCCTCAAAAGATATCTTTGTAGACAAGATTGAAGGAAAGCTTCCAAAGTCCACCTGGCCAGGTTTATTGTAAACAAAGCATGGTCCCAGCTTCCTTGGATCAGATGTCTACAGTTTGGCTAACACATGTGTGCTCATTATAATGGACTCAACTCAGTCAGTAGCATGGGATTCACCACTGTCCCTTGGGTCTGACATTACCTAGATACCACCCATTACCTTTTATACATGGGTTGATTACTATCTATGATACTTTTATTTTAGGCTCTATCCTGAACTTGGGTCGGTATGTTTGTTATTTGTGGGGAGTGTGTCAGTACCAAGATTTTTCTTCATGAGGTCTTGTGTTATGACCCCTCTGGAATATGTTTACAGCCTGTGCTTAGTACCTCTTAGGTATGAATGTTTCTGTAATATCAGCTCTGTTCTTGTCAACTTCTGTGAGCAGGGCCTGCCTCTTGCTCAAAGCTTAACTTTTCTTTATATTAGCAAAGTTTTGACCATTGTGACCTAGACCTTAGGCCTCATACAGGAGCTTATATTTCAGTCTCTTATCTTACTATGGTAGATTTTAGCAGTGTTCTCTTCATTAAACCCCTTCAAACAGTCCAATTTTTCTGTGTTGAAGACCTCCAGCTAGCTGGAATAGGATTACATGCCTACAGTAATGGGTGCAGAAATTTAAAACCTAGTTGTTTTGTGTTGTAGGAAACCCATCTCTGAGTCTTGTAGAATTTAGATTTTAGTGCCATTAAAATGACTGTGAAAGCTGGTCAAAAGATACAAAAATTAATATTGGCATTAAAAAAGAGTTGGAATAAAACTGCAAAGTCCTGTTACTGGGTATGTGTGATTCTTTTTAGGATTACCTGAGGTGTTGGGGATGAATTAGTATCACCTGCTCATGGCAGCCACGTGCCTACAGAAGGAAGCTCTCCCCAGATATCAGCTGCTGGCCATACCTGCACTCTGCCATCGGTTCTGCAAGCCTCATCTTTCCCTCTTCAGGTTATCTATTTGCACAACCTCTTTGTTACATTTCAGTGTTCTCTTATCCTGTGGGCACCAGTAATATACACTCATCCACGCCTTCATAGAAGCTGTGAACTTCCGTTTACTGGCTTCATCTCAGTTCATCAGTCTCCTTAGCACAAGATACTTAAATGTGTCTATACCAAAACCAAACTGAAATGTATATAATAAAACTTCAGCTACAGCTTCAAATAAAGGTAAGTATAAGTGTTTGGAAATATAAGGGCTGCCCTTAGGTTAAATGGTGCCCAGGGAAAAAGTGTATTTCGGTGCCTCTGACTGCTCTGGTGTCCATGTGCTCCCCACTGCTCTATAGTTTATAAAGAAGTAACTTTCCTGCTTAATAAGGTATTTCTCACTCAATGGTTAGTTCTTTCAGAGCTTGTCCACACAAGAAATCTGGGAGCCACATTTCCTAAGATGGTCCCACTGACAGAATATCTTCTTCATAATGAATCAAATAGTGATCCCTTTCCTCTTTCTTATACAGTTAAACATTATTATCTCTTGCTTCAAGGGTCTCCTATTCAGAGACTTTTCTTGGGGTCCTTTTGTTTTTGTGAATCCCCAAGCCTGCACCTGTCCCAGATAGCAAACACAAGGCTGGCTCCACAGATGTTAATTGTTGTCATTATTAACTGAATTAACCCTGAGGCCTCCATCACCTCAGGTGACAAGTTTCACTTCATTTGTTCTGAACCCTCATAGTCTACATATCTCTAGTTCCTATAGACACACCTTAAAATAACTATGACAATTGGCTTGGTTTTAGTCTTTGGCAGAAACCACACAGGACTCCCTTCAGTGAGATATTGAGCAGATGTCCAGATGCAGGGTACATACCTGCCAGAGCATATCTGTGCCCTGGACTACTCTACCAACATATGTCGGTATAACTATGTCCCTTGAGTGTTAAAAATCCACATTTCTGAACAACATAGCTGGACAACTCTGTTGGTGGGAGAGTTTCTCCTGTTGACACAGGTATTGTCTTTTGAGGGGGTGGTGGAGTACCTATATGTCAATGGAGAACTTCTCCCATTGCCAGATAGTGTCTTTCCTAAGTGTTACAGAGGTTCAGCTGTGCCATTTCAGTGCCATAACTGCAGAGCTATAAATGTCATGGGAAGATGTTGTGCTATGCACTGTACACACATACATACTAAGTCCCTTCCCCAAAGAATCTATGTATCCGTTTTTCAAAAGGGAAGGCGAGTGTGACAGGTGTACTGATGCATCTTGCATAACTGGGAGCACGGAGGGAGAGTGCAACTCCCTAGACCACAATCCTTCCCGAGGTTCTCCTTGAGTGGGTGCTGCTCTGCATTGCCTTCTAATGAAGATTGTGCCAAAGAGGCACATTGTAGCATAGAACTTGCCAATATTTATTCTCAATTGTGCAGAATGATTGCTATGAAGAAATTCAAAGTACCTGACTTCCCCCCAGAGACTGAGCGTGCTGACTGTGAGTAATTATGACCTGTCAACAAGTTTCTGTCTTTTTCTACACTATTTTTGGAAACACGTGTCCCACTTCCTCACTGTTCTCAGAAATTATTTGTGATATTGCTCAAAACTAAAATCAAATCAAGTCAAAAGGCAACTCCCCTAAAGACTACCCCTGTGAGACTAGGACAGGAAATACAGAAATTGCATGATCGTGATGGTCACTACCTTTTTTCAAACCAAACAATTTCCCATCTGGCTTGGTAGGATGGATAACTTGGGAAGATCAGATAATTATCTGAAAAAAAATCACAAACACCCATGTAAACAGCAGTATAAATTGGCCCAGATCTCTTAGCTAACAATGTATTAGGAAAGAAATCACCCTTGATATGCAGGCTCCACCTTTGCACTGATGTAACTCAGAGTTTATCCCTATATCCTTAACACCGCAGGATTTCCCTGAGAGGAAATATCCATATCTCTCTGCTTGCTTTGGAAACTATTTTCTGGATAATTTAAAGCTAAAGAGTGGATGAATATGGTATGTACAAACAAGAGAGAAGCATAGCCTAGTTGACCGTATAGTGCATAAACTACTGAAGTCTACGTTCAGCTCTTCACTGAGTTGCTTGACAGTGTTGGTCAACATGCTTTTGCAGAAGTATGGTGTTGTCTTTTTGAGGCTGAGTCAGAAAACTGAAAACAGGAAATGGGTTGGAGGGGCCTAAAAGAAAGAGCTCTAGGAAAGATTCAGATTGTTCAGATTCCCTTTTGCATTTGTTTATTCAACATAATGTATCCTGTTTCATTACTAGTCAGAATCCAGCACTCAGAATATGGCACCCATCAGAAATTCAAGAGGGAAAACACTTGAATGAGCACACATCTATCTACTTCAGCTAATGAATAGGAGTTGGTATGGAAAGATGCTGAGTGCCTTCTGATTGCTTTCATTCCCTAGTGATGACAAATGCCATGAGAGTATTTGTGCCATGCAGGACTGCACTCACGTCAAGTTTTATTCTACAAGCACATGGCTGTGAATCTTTTAGAGCAAATAATAAAGAAGGCTTCTAGAAACTCAGAGACTGAGTCAAACTTTGATGCAAATTAAAATCTCTGATATTTTGGAAAAAAAATCTTTCCTTTACACTCATCTGCACTCCCTACTAAGGCAAAACTGAACCACTGGAGTTTAGCCAGAGCAAATAGAGCAGATTCAGGGTCTTTGATTTCCATGCTTACCTTTAGGGCTATTTAAATAGCTGGCTTTGTTTAGCGTGCTTAATTGCTCAAATGGTGGCTGTGGCCTCATTACACAAATGGTCTTTGATATGCATAGATCTCTGTTGTATCTCAGCTGATATTATACGGATAAATGACACCTGATTACATTGCGTTTCAATGGCATTAACTTACATGTTTGTAGGAGTCTGCTGAGATTGAGTTTTATAGCATCTTTAATTTGCAGGCTTTGACATCGCTTTGGGATAACTTGTCTAATTGCCTGTTTCTTCATCAGAATAGAGGATGTTTGAAGCTGACACCGGTGTGGACATTATGCTAGGAGGGGTTTCTTTGGCTTGTTGTAGACAGGCGTTTTACTGTTACTAGTCTTTTTGTACTTGTCATTGAATTCTCCTGGTGCACTAAATGCCTCCATTTACATATTAAGAGTGTTGTGGAAAAACAGAATATGCATTAAATACAAATTCATAAAAGCACCACCTACCTCGCTATCAGTGTGGGGGGATTGCTTCCCTGATGATTCTAACGCAGATCATTCTATAAAAGACACAGCAAACATCAGACAATGAGCTGAAAGAAGAAAGTGTTAAGATATCTTTCCAAATTCAGTTCTTTTTCTAGTGACAATTTGTTTTCAGAAATTAACTTTCGGTGCATCTGAGTTGAAAGGAGTGATCATGTCTGATAATCCAAACATCCCATTGACTTGAGTAGGAGAACTAAGTACATAGGGAATAGAAGTTCAGGCCAAGCAACTACCTGTGTTGAATGTATGCCAGAGTTGTAATAAGAATCTCACACTCAATATGGTGTATAACTATTCTTTCCTTTTGAGTTTCAACAAATAATGGGAGTAGAGCAGTCTTCCCCCTTTACACTTCCTTTAGAAATGTGTGTTCCCTTAGAGCTATCCAGCTCTTCTGATTAATGCAGGGATTGGAAGGACCACCCTTATCCTGCGTCTTTTGCATCCTTGACTGCCTAGTACTGACAGTGGTGCTAGCTCTGCACTGTTTTCCTGAGTTTGAGGTTTCCCATTTTGGCCAAGTAACCCAGGATGAAAAATAACAGTAGGCCTTTCCTCCTTTCTTTGCCCTTAATGGCAGTCCATACAGTAATCTAAAACTAGAAGTGTCAGACCATGACCATGGTTTAGAATATAAAAAGCCTATATCTTCCTTCACTTCTACTGATGCAATTCTGTTGACTTCACAGTGCTGCACAGGTATAAACCAGGATAAGAAAGAAAGAAAGAAAGAAAGAAAGAAAGAAAGAAAGCACAACAATGCCTAAAGAACACATTGATTTAGCAAGATCAATCCCTAGAAGGGCAAAGGATGAAGTGTCACTCTTTCAGAGTAATTGTACCTGTATTTCCTCTACTGTGGTCCCTCAGAGGCACCCACCTAAAGTTTTCTGGCTTCCAATAGTCACTTCGCACAGATGTAGATCTGCATCTCATTCCCTTCTGACCAGACATATAACACTTCACAACTCTCCGCTTTGACAGCAACACCTCCAGCAAGCCACTCTTCATGAAAGCCCATGCTTTTCTCTCTGAGGGCTATGAACAGCATATTGCCAGCAATTAGAAGTTACCCCCCAGATCTTGCTAAGCAAGCACATTTGTTCTTAAGGTAAAAGCATTGAAGAGAAAGCATATTAAAAATAAATGAACATACACACATGCTAAAAAGCTTACCAGAGATCAACGTCAATTCCAACATAGGGCTCTGGCATATTTCAGTTCTTCAGAGTCCACAACTAGGAAAATCCCATGGAAAACAAGTTAATATTAGTCTTTAGATCAGGAACCAGTACCAAGGCTGGAGACACCAGTCATTTCTTTATATAACCTGGGCCTTTGATCTCCAGTATACAGGAAAAGGTAATCACTTTCTCTGGAGGATTCAGTTTCACATGACTGAGGCTATGTCTATCTACAGATTTTTTTTTTTGAAAAACGTCTGTTTTTCCAAAAAAAAATTGCAGCGCGTCCACACCTCAAGTGTGTTTTTGCACAAAAAAATTGAAAGAACAGAGGGCTTTTTCTGGCATAGTATTCCTGATTCTACAAGGAAGAATGCCTTTTTGAAAAGGAGCTGTTTTGCAAAAAGGTGTGTGTGAATGGGGAAGAGGGGGTTTTTGCACAAAAAAGAGGAAAGAGGAAAAAGCACAGGTGCCCTGTCCATAGCAATCAGAGCTTACTTTCGAGAGAGCGTCCATGCATTCTGGATGCTCTCTTCTGTGCTTTTTCGATGCGCTCTTGTGCAAGAAGTTTTTGCAGAAGATCTCTTCTGATAAAAGCTTCTTGCACAAGAAGCCTGCAGTCTAGACATAGCCTGAGAAGAGGTTTTTTTGTATAACTAGAGTTGTGGTATTACCCACCATCCAGGGGTTCCTGAGGAAAATCATGTCACACACATTCTACCAGAAGTCTTTGCTTGTCTAGCACATTTCAATCCAGACTTTGCACTTCCTAGGTCTCACATCTGTCACAAGAATACCACATGAAAGTGTTTCATAATACAGTTTATGTCTTGTCTGCCCTTCTATATCTTGTATAAATCTGCAAAGATAAAGGTCTTTCTGAGTCACACCATGACAGCTTGTGGGTTTTTGCTTTTCCACAGTTTGATAGTGGCCGTTGTGCCAGACAAGAGCAGAGGAGCCACAAAAGTTTATCTTGACATGGATGTCTGTGTTGTCTTCCAGGAAATGTGTTCTTTGCGATAAGGTTTTCCAAAGATGTGTTATGCATTCTATTATTTGCTGTGACTTTTTTTAAAAAATCATAACAATGCTGGGCATCTTCAAAGAATATTCTTGCTTTCACATCTCATCCAGCACTGATTCAGATCCTTAGGGAACAGAACACATAGTCATTCAAGGGTCACATACCAGGAAGTTAGAAGGATGCTCTCTAACATATGTAAAGAAGAATAAAAGGTATCCAGACTTTATGCGTTCCTAAGCAAGTGCCCAGTTTACCAGAAAGATCATGGTAAAATGACAAGCTGGAATTCATACATTATGTTGGCCGTGTGTGGGAGATGTGTTATATGACTCTAATATTATCAGCTAGCAAGTTCCTTTTCCTTAATTAGAGAGGATTTGATCCCTTGTGAATTTCAAAGATGAGAAATTGAAAAACTCAAAGAAACTTAGGAGCAATAATGTTATCTCTCATGTGTAACAGCCATTGGATACCACAGGGATGGTTGCAGTATAAGAACCCAAAGAGAACAGTGGCAGAAAATTCTCTCCCATGGATATTTGTCCCCAGTAGCTTAAGCCCACACAGCACAATTTATCTCCCTAGTTCCTCATATTAGAAACAGTTAGAAAGACCCACTCTGCCAAATCAAAGTGTAGAGCCAAAAGCAAAATCAAACTAAGAAGAGAGCAATAGTGAAAAGTGTGAAATGAGATTAGAACATCCCTTTCTTCATGTGTCTCCTTTTTCTATAACTATTACAAAAGTTTCTTAATCTAATTTCTTCTTAGTCCTTGGCCACGCAGTGGCAATGTCTTCTGACAACTTCTGTTCTCAAATAAGCAGCCAAATAATATAAATAAAAATCAGGTAGTACCAGGAGCTCCTCTAACATTGGCTTTTCCTTAGTTCTCATTCTAATGTGAATGGTTTTTCTCTGCCCTCACAAGTGTACACTGTCATGCTTCTTTTCTTTTAAAAGACTAGTTTGGTTCAATAGCTAAAGAATTTAGTCTGGGAAGCCAAACCATACAGACTGTGTTTATTTAGTTACTCCAGCAAAAGAAAAGTGGATTCCAGGAGTTAAGGTTTTCTGAAATATTACTAAAAAACAACAAATAGTCTGATAGCACTTTAAAGACTAACAAAACATGTAGATGGTATCATGAGCTTTCGTGGGCACAGCCCACTTCTTCAGATGACCACTCCTGAGGCATGTAGCAGTTTGGATAGTTTGTTGTCCTTTTTCTTCTGAAGGGAGATGAAATGGTCCTTGTAGGTGATTTGTTGAATTGTAGTAAAATCTGGAAAAGATGAAATGTGCTTGGTTTTTTATGATAGTTTCTAATGTTGAGAGTTCCTCCATGTTTTTTTCTGTTTGTTGTATAGAATGCTGATAAGGTGATTCCTAAGGTTTTTTACGAGAATGTAGCATAATCTCTGGCTGTTGTCTGTGGAATATGTAGATTATAGTGGATTCGAACTAGGGAGGCTAATGTAGGCATTTGAAGTTGCAAATCAAGCCTGGGATTTAAATATCCCGCGCTTGATTTGCATCTTCCTGGCCAGTCGCCATTTTTTGAAATTTACAAGTCCGGACTAATTGCCCACTTCTACGCGTGGCAGGGACCCAGTAGTTCGAATTAAAGCCCCTAGTTCGAACTACCTGTTAAACCTCCTTGCAGGAGGAATAACAGGTAGTTCGAACTGGGGCTTTCGAACTACCGAGTCCCCTGCCCGTATGTGCTGAGCAGTTAGTCCCGGACTTATAAATTTCAAAAATAACAACCGTCTGAGGAAGATGCAAATCAAGCGCGGGATATTAAATCCTGGGCTTCATTTACCGAATGCTACATTAGTCTCCTAGTTCGAACTAGGGGGCTAGTGTAGACATACCCTTAGGTATCATGTTCATCTGTTTGCACTTGGAAAGGAAGATGATGTCTATTTGGATGTGTGTGAGTTTCTTTGTGTAGTTGATGGATTTCCACTCCATATGGCTGAATGCAGTGCCTTGCATGCTGAAAAGCTTCAGAAGGGTAGCTGTGTTAGTCTGTACAGGATAAAAATGAAAAAAACAACAAACAGTATGGTAGCACTTTAAAGACTAACAAAACATGTAGATGGTAACATGAGCTTTTGTGGGCACAGCACACTTCTTCAGATAACCGCTTCAGATAAGAATTGGGCTGTGCCCACGAAAGCTCATGATACCATTTACATGTTTTGTTAGTCTTTAAAGTGCTACCAGACCATTTGTTGTTTTTTGAGTTTATCCTGTACAGACTAACTTGGCTATCCCTTTGAAGCTTTTGAAATATTACTATTAGTTGCAGGAAATTTGGCCTCAAACCAAATCTCAGGGATAGAAATAGTATTAACTGTGAAGTATTTTAACTGAGCTCTCTGTCTCTTTGGAATGGGAAGAGGTGTGTCAGCTGAGTCTTGATTTGTCTATTCCCTCCTATACAAATGGCATAACATTTTGATAGGTTGCTATCTAACCAGACAAGGAACCAATGGCTCAGGGAATTCTAGAGGGTAAAATGACAGGGTAAAAGTGATAGTCAAGAGGCAGTCCATAGGCCAAAACTGGACTGCCAGATGCTTATGAATGGGCCTCCAGTTTTTTTGTTGTTCTTCCTTATTATTTTCTCTGTTGTGTAATCTTGACTGTGTCTTTAGAAGAAATGTTATAACTTCTCCAGTAAGATATTAAAAAAAATGATATCCTCTGTGTAATGGCTATCTATGAGTACGTCTACACAGCAGGGCTAAAGTCTAATTAAACTATACAACTTTAGCTATGTCAATTGTGGAGCTGAAGTCAAAATAGCTTAATTCAGCTTTTGGCGCTGTCTACACAGCAGGACGTCAAAGGAAGAACACTCTTCCTTCGACTTCCCTTATTTCTTGTGAAATGAGGGTTACCAAGAGTCAGAGTAAGAAGTCCTGAGGCTTGACATTATTTTGAAATAAAGGCTTGTCATGTAGATGCACACTATGTTACTTTGGAGTAACGTCAGTTATTCCGAAATAATGCTGCTGTGTAGATATATCCTAATAGAGCAGGGGTGGGGAACCTGCCAGCAGCATGCAGTTCATCAGGGTTGCTGCTGGTGAGCCACTAGATTGTTTGTTTCCTTAGCACATGTAGGCACAGTCACTCAGAGCTCCCAGTGACTGCAGTTTGATGTTCCTGACTAATGGGAACAGCAGGAAGTAGTGCAGACCAAACCACTGCTTCCCACAGCTCCTGTTGGCCAGGAATGGAGAACCATAGCCACTGAGAGCTGCAGGGTTCCCTTCCTGTGATGCTCAGGGAAACAAAGCACCTGCCAATCTGCCAGTGGCTAACTCTGATGAGCCTCATGTGGCCCATGAGCCAGAGGTTCCCACCTGTGTAATAGAAGCTGTAGGAGCAAAAATGAAAAGGCTTGGGGGAGATAAGGTGCCAAGGCTGTACCCCACTCTAGCACTCCAAGTGCAGAAGGTAGGGGCCTGCAAGAAACTTTAAAATACCTTGCCACTCAAGGCTTCTGTTTAAAAACTCGCCAAGATCGCACCTTCCCTGGCCTTAGATTGGTATTGTTGCCACCACCCAAATGCAAAACCCCTTTGAGAATCCAGGAAGATGCATTTGGGAATAATCTCCAGTGGGGTAGCCTCAAGCTCATTAACTTCCCTCTAAAGCAGGGGTGGGCAAAAGGGCCTCTGCAGGCTGGATCCAGCCCACCAAGCCAATTATGGCCTGGGGGCAGGGGAGCACCCGAAGCCTTTTCTACTCTGCCCCCGTCCTGTGAGCAGCGCACAGAGCTATGCTCCTGGCAGGGCAGGAGGAGGCTTTGCATGCCAGTCATGGTCTGGGGTGGGATAGCCCCACTCCTTCCCATTTAGGGTTCAGTTTAGAAAGTTACAGTATAAGGATCTGCTTAGCACAGAGAAGTCCAACAACCCCCAAAATAAAGATAATGGCCTGATTGCATCTGATTAAACATTCCGGCTGCATCTAGACTGGCAAGATTTTGCGCAAAAGCGGCTGCTTTTGCGCAAAAACCTGCCAGCTGTCTACACTGGCCGCTTGAATTTGCGCAAGGCGCTGACTTTGTAATGTACAAAATCAGTGCTTCTTGCCGAATACTCACGCTCCGCTCGGAAAAAGCCCTCTTGCGCAAGAATACTTGCGCAAGAGGGCCAGTGTAGACAGGGAAGAACTGTTTGACACAAAAAAGCCCCAATGGCGAAAATGGCGATCGGGGCTTTCTTGCGCAAAATCGCGTCTAGACTGGCCACGGATGCTTTTGCGCAAACCTTACAGGCAAGATAATTAGGGTTAGGCCTCAAGAGTTAACCATTATGAAAAGACTTTAGTTAACAGAATGGCTGAGATGTCCAGGAAAGGGTGTTACTCCTCCCATTCATCACAGAAGGTGAACCCGTACACATATTTGGATGCGCTGATAGCCTGGGAGTATGACATATATGTCTCTCATCTAGAATAGAGAGCCTTTATTCATCTCATGTATTTCTGCTGGAACTCAAAAATCTTCTTGGAATTAAGAGATAATGACTGGTGTAAATCATCAGACCAGGATGACTGAAACACATTGAGTATGCACTAATCAACAGAAGCCAAAATTCATGCTTTTCTGCACATTTAGGCACCCAAATCCATACTCAGGAAACTTATGAGATGTTTCCTGGTTTTCAAAGGTACTAATCTTGTAAGGCCATGTTTACACTATTCAGAAGATAGATACTCCAGAGGTCAATCTTCTAGTGTTTGATTTCATGGGTCAATACAGACCCATAAATCGAACGCTGTGGGCAGTTCCAGCTGATGTTTGATCCTCCTCCTTTTGTGAGGAGTAAGGGAAGCCACTGGGAGTGTTTGCTCCCGTCAGCCTCCCGCTGTGTGGATGGCGTGGAAACACAATTCAATACACGTTGACTGCAGCTACATAATTAACGTAGCTAAAGTTGCATGTCTTATTTTGACCTTCCATTGTAGTATAGACCAGGCCTAAATGTCACTGAAGACAATGGGAGTTGCTATGCCTTTCAGTGGGAGTTGGTTGAAAAGGGTTCAAAATAATTGCACAAAAATAAAAATTGTTAAAAATAAATACAAACAAAAATGTGCAGAAAGGTACAAGTTAAATACGACTTTTAGATCCGGAACTCCTGAGGTCTTTTCAAGCTTAGCTTTTGGTTTGGTTTTAATGTTAAATGTACTACTAAGCCAATATATATCCATCAGAATATAAATGAGTGTGCTGTTCTCCTGTTCATCGAATCTTGCCAGAAACTGTCTGAAGTTCAACAATAGCAACAGTGAGGACCCAATTCAGCAGTTCATCCCTCTCCAGCAGGTGATAAAATCACATTGGATACAATGTTTTTAAATGTGTGCTTTAAAGTGAAGCATGTCCTTAAGTGCTTTGCTGAACAGGGCCAGACATGCATTGCCAAACTGGCCCCTAATAATCCAAACTCAGCCTTCTCCCATACCATTTGCCTCAAAGGGGTGTACTTAGTGCCTCCTTCCCGCACTCTTTGCTTTTTAATGGGGTATGAATATCAAAGCTTACTGGGGCAATTCAAATGTTAATATAATTAAGCACAGGCAATTTTTCCTTCTTTCCAGTCAGCCTTTTGCATACGGATATTAAACAGGAAACCTATGTTAATGTAATCTAAAGCAAGACTGCCAAGGTGAAAAGAGTCAGGAAAAACAAAACGTATGTTTCCTGAGGTTTCACTGAAAATCCATGATGTTTCAAAGCATACACTGAACAACATAACAGAAATTAAGCTACACTGTGATAGTAAATTAAAACAACTGTCTTCCAAAAGACATCTGGATATTTATTTAGTCATACCAAAACAAACAAAAGACTAAACTTGCTCTCATACATAGCACATCTGCAGCCTGTTCTGCAAATACCAGTTTATCTTTCACTCTGTTTCTTGGTGTTCCAAAGAGTGAGAATTTTCTCCCTTCCCCTGAATTCCTGTCCCTCAATGAACTCCAGGTGTGTGGATTAGTATTTTAACCCAGAGTGAGGTACTGCACTCTGTGTAATCTTTAAAGGCCTAAAAATGGTCCTTTTGCATTTACTTCCTGGAGGTGGTACATCCCTTTCAGTTAATAACTAGAAAATTTGCTCAGCATTGCTCGGGTCCTTAACTCAATTAATTTTTGTTTTTCTTCATTTAAAACATTACTCTGGGGTGGGGCTTGGGAAGATAGTTTCAGTATGAAGGCTACCCCAGCCCTCTCTCACTGAAGCAGCTTGGCCCAGGTGAGAAGCACCCCTCCACGGCTGCTGCAGCTCCAGTGGGCACAGCTGGGGGAGGGCTGCATGTCCCCCATCTGGGGCAGATTCAGGTTTGTCTGCTCCATGCACTTTCCAACCAGAATGAGGAATGCAGCAAACTGTGTGCTTTCCCCTCATTCTCTAACATGCCAGCAATGTCCCTGTATGAATTGGAGGGGAGCTTTAGGTCCCCCTTTGCCCTCCCTAAAGGGTGCCTGGGGATGGGAGGCTCATGGCTGGGTCAGTCCCAAATGGGGGCACCAGCCAGTCCCTTTCACCTGCCTGGTGATCTGTCTCTTTTCTGTATGGTTTTCTGAGAAGCAATCCCATTCCAGACACATCTCATTTCCCTGGCACAACCAAACCTTTACATTGCTTTCAGTTATTATAAGAGGAAGCTGTATACTGAGTTTGGTGGTACTAGCTCTTACCATTTAGAAGGCGTTCTTAAACAAAGACAAACTATCTCAAATAGGTAATAGATTAGGCAGCTCCTTGTATATAGTTTTCCCCTGGCTTCAACTATTTCTTATTTCTGAGGAGGTGGCACACAGTTCCATGCACATTTTTTAAGAAAAACAGGATTGTAAAATAATATTTGTGCTACGTTGCTGCAGCAACCTTAACTTCTGCATATCCTATGCATAGCCTTCTTCTTTTATTTGTGCAGTCTAAATGAGTATTGATGTATTTTTAAAAATTTATTTTGCATGCAGTAGCTTTACAAATGCAAAATGCTAGTATAGTGAGACAAAGGTCAGATTATGAGATAAAGTACTCAAACATCAGGAAATATCAGAAAGAAAGGTTTAGTCTGTGAACAATAATGTTTCCATTAATAATGGAGGAATGAATAGAATAAAGGTTATTAAAGGCTACAGGTTTTCAGCACTGCAGCAGTGCAGTTTGTGACATAGGAAATGCTTGGAAGAACTTACTTTTAAAATGTTCATAGGTTAACAATAAGATTCTAATTTTAGTGAAACAAATGTTGGGGGTAAATTAATTTTTTTTATGAAAAATGTTTCTGCTTTCTTAAAAATAATGTGGTTTTCTTCATCCAAAAACTAAATACTTGAAAAGTGAAATATTTTGGTCAAAATTCCCTCTGGTGCTTTATTGGGGTTGTACTCAGGTGCCTAATCTCCCATTGTACTCTATGGTTAGGGTTCTCCAGGCAGACTTAATTTCATGAATGCAACATGGCATTGTGACAGCCATGATATGGTGCCATATGGGAAATATAGTCAGATCCTGGTAACTAAGCCATAGAGGAGAATGGGAGCATGAGTTATCTGAACTACATCTACTAGAAAGCACATTGGTGATCTTTTAGAATCAAATCATGCAAGTGTTAAAATCGATTATTTGATGTTGAGCTGAAATAGTTCAGTTTTGATTGTTTTTTTCAGTGGGGAAAAGCAAAACAAAATATTTCCAACAAATTGTAATAATGACAAAAATAGCTATTCCTGATATACAGAAGTAATAATTTTCATATTTATTTCCTAAGATGTCTTTAGTACTATATGCAGGAGTTGTGCACCCCATTGGAATAAATGAAAATCTCTCACTTCCAAGGGTTTAACTCTCCCATTGCTAATCCTTGAGATTATAAATTTTGAAATCACAGAATGTTTATGTATACAAATATTGCTATTCCTGACTCTTAAACAGCCAGCCTTGCCTTGAAGTCCAAATGAATTTTAGGAGAAGGAGGAAGCATCTTGTGGCTTTTTTTTCAGTGGCATCAGGTTGACACTGCTCAAAGAATAGGATTGTTAGACTAAATCTTGGGATGAGTGGAAGGAGAGCAGATGATTCAGTCAAAGATGTAGGATATATTCATTTATTTACATAGTTCTGCAGCTTATCACAAAGTTCTGCAATGTATGCATATTCATCTTGGGGTGGATTTGGATATAACAATAGATATATTGATGTAAAGATATAAATATAATATCTTTATCAACTGTAAATTCTATTTTTTTTCTGAATTAGCACCTGTGAAAAGGTGTAAATGATATGTTTAGCCAGTAGCATTAATTGGTTTGTGTGAACTCATTTAAGACTGAATGACATCAGTGAATATTCAGTAAAAATGGTTCAGATTGTCTACAGAGTCTGACTTCTGTTTTGTGTTGTCCTAACTAGGTTTTCAATCTCTATAGATTATGGGTGAAATTTTTCCAGGTGGAGAGCAGGATAGGGGCTTGTCTTCATATACAGCACTGCAGCAGTGCAGTTTGGGATGTAGGAAATGCTTGGAAGAAGCATTACTTTTAAAATGTTCATATGTTGGAAATAAGGTTTAAATTGTTAATTGTTAATACATGATTAATAGATGTTTTCATGACTCGTTAACCAGCTGTTATAGGATATTTTAGAGTTTAACAGGTCAATAACTATAGCTTATACACATCTATAGCACTTTCAACTTTTCTTTTTGAGAAAGCCTTTCTGCCAACATGAATGCTGTTTTTATTCTCAAATGTTATGCTCCCCCACCCTTGCCAGAAAAAGGAGAAATGCCGGAGTACACTTTTGCTATTGCTATTCATTTTACACGGAAGTTTCTCAGATACTATTGTGATGGACAGCAGAATGAAGTCCTAAAACAGGTAAACAGAATATGTCTGCTAGCAAATATAATATATCTATTAAACATTTATTAACCCTTTATAAATGGTTTATAAATGGACTCTTAATTTAAAATGTGATCAATGTTTTTATTGATATATGATTGATTTTTTTAAAATGGCGTAAGCACCTGGAGAGCTTGGTAGGTACAGTAATGAACTGGAAATAAAGAAAATACATCTGCTAGATAAGAAAAAAATGGAGATTGTGTTTCAGCAACAGGGTTAAGGTGCTGCAGCCCACACTTCCTCACTTACTACAGGCCTATCATCTTCATAGATGTGTTTTACAGGATGAATTCTTAGGATTTCCCATCTCAGGGATCTGCAGGGATTAGTACGCAATCACCAAGCAGAGAGAAGGTGGTAGAGTCCTTAGGAGCAAATAGGGATTGCAAATATGTCAATATTACCATGAGATTAACGGTATTCAAAATAGCTAATAAATGTAGAAGAATTGCCATGGAATTTTGATCTTCATTCATTATGTTACAGGAGGAAGTAATCAACACATGCAGCCAGTGCTGGTTTTCTACCATACTTGGGCCTCAAATTAGAATACCCGGAGACCAGAAACTTGAGTGCTCCAAATGCCAGTAGGGTTGCTCTCATCAAATGAATAAGAACAGAAGGAAACATTGTGATTTTATGGTCTTACATCTTGTGCTCTCTAAATCATAGAAATCCTATGTACTAATTCATAAGACGGATCTTTTAGAAAAAAAGCATCCAATCCTGATTTAAAAATTGTCTGTAGTGGAGATTCCACCACCACCTTTGGTAAATTGTTTCAATGGCTAATCACACTTCCAAATTCACACCTTATTTCCCATCTGAATTTGTCTAGCTTCCACTTGCAGCCATAGGACTGTGTTATACCTTTCTTGGCTATATTGATGAATCAATTATCAAATATTTGTTCCCCATATAGGTAGTTATAGATAGTAATCAAGTTACTCCTTAGCCTTCTTTTTGATAGGCTAAAAGTCTTGAGCTCCTGAAATCTATCACTATGGGTATGTCTACACTGCATTCCTCTTTTGAGACAGGAATGCAAATGCAGCTGAGCAAAATTGCAAATGAAGCGCGGATTTGAATTTCATGCGCTTTATTTGCATAATTGCGTCCGGGTGCTATTTCGAAATACCCTATTTCGAAAAAAGAAATGCAGAAGAAAACCCTTCTTTCGAAATTATCCTTACTCCTTATAAAATGAGGTTTAAGGGTAATTTCGAAAGAAGGGTTTTCTTTCCAAATAACCATGTCTAGACTGCATTTCTTTTTTTGAAATAGGGTATTTCAAAATAGCGCCCGGATGCAATTATGCAAATGAAGCACGGGAAATTCAAATCCACTCTTCATATGCAATTTCGATCAGCTGCATTTGCATTCCTCTCTCAAAAGAGGAATGCAGTGTAGACATACCCCATAAGGCATGGTTTCTAATCCTTTAATCCAGGAGTGAAGAGCCTGCGGCATGTGGGCTGTACATGCGTTATCAGTGTTAGCCATTGGAGGGCCCCCAGATGTTTTGTTTACCTGGTATCTACAAGCAAGGCCAATCGCACCTCCCAGTGGATGTGGCTCACCATTCCCGATCACTGGGAGCCGTGGGAACTTTTGTAATTTGATCATTTTATTTTTTCTTCCAAGAATTGATCCTTGTGGGACTCTACTGGAAACAAACTCTCTTAAAGACAATTCCCCATTTACAGTGGCATTTCAAGACTTATCAGTTTACCAGCTTTTAATCTGTTTTACATGTCATGTTAATTTTATATCATTGTAATTTTTAAATCAAAAATGTACTATGACACCAAGTCAAGTGACATAGAGGAGTCTAAGAATATTATGTCAACACTATTACCTCTATCCACCAGTTTTGTTATATCATCAGAAAAAGATATTAAGTTAGGTTTTTTTCCATAATGCCATGTATATTTGCATTAATTACATTGCATCATTCATAAATCATCACATCCCATATTCACTTTATTGCCTAAAAAAAGGGTCAGGCTGACAGGCCTATAGTTATATGGTCTGTTTAGCCTTTAAAAATTAGTACATAAGCTTTCTTCCAGTCTTCTGAAGTGTCCTTAGTTTTCCAAGACTTATTGAAAATCAGCATTAATAGTCTAGCAAGTTTCTCGGCTAGCTCTTTGAAACTCTTGAATGCTAGTTATTTGAATATCCAGATTTTTTAAAAGTCTAAATTTAGCAGCTTCTGCTTAACAGCCTCCAGACATGCAAGTTGATTGGAACGATGTTATCATCACCCTATGATGAGACTGCCTCTGAATTTTTTCCCCTAAATATAAACCAAAAATATGTATTGACTATGTCTTCATTCTCTGCATTATTATTGATAATTCTTCCATTTCAATCTAGAAATGGACCAGTACCATTGTCAGAATTCTTTTTGTTTCTAATATATTTCAAATTTTCCTTCTTATTGTTCTTAAGTCTGCTGGCCGTAGATTATGTCCCTTGGCTTCCATTATCAATTTTCTACAATGGGTGACAGGAAAGGGAGCACATTAGAATTACCTGCTGTGTTCCTTCCCTCTGGGGCATCTGGTATTGGGCACTGTCAGCAGACAGGATACTGGGCTAGATGGACCGTTAGTCTGACCCTATATGGCCATTCTTATGTTTTTATGTTCTTATGTACAATATCTATCTTCTGATTTATATTCATTGCTATCAACTTCCCCTTTCTTTCATTTATTATCCTCTCCTTGAAACCAGCTTGGTCTTTTAACCAGCACAGTCTCCTTCTTTAGATATAGATTGTGAATTTTGGGGCATCTAGTAAGGTTTTCTTAGATTATTCCTAACTATTATTCACTTTTTTTGAATAAAATCTTCTTCTCAGGTGAGCCATATCATCTGGGAAGAAGATTTTATTCAGAAAAAAGTGAATAATAATAGGGAATAATCTAAGAATTATATTATTATTATTATCTAAGAATCTATGAATATTTTACTAAATGCCCCAAATTCACAATTTGTCTCAATTCACAATTCACATGATTTGGCTCATTAGTTGGCAGCTTTGAGAAACTGGCCCTATTAAAGCCTCAAATGTATATTACTGGTCTGAACTTGATTCTGCTAGTACAATATAAATGTGGCCAAGTCATATTCACTTGTCTGTAAGGTACCATTAACTTTTAGTTCTATGATCAATTCCTCTTCATCTGTTAGATCCCTCATTTGTTGCACCCTCACATTGGCTGCAACATTTTCTGAGTTAGAAAATTGTCATCTATACTGTTCAGAGATTCCAAGGTTGTGTTAGTTCTGGCAGCATGAGATTTATAGCATATGTCATTCAAATTGAAGCCCCACCCATAAACTCACAGTTCCGCCACCCCACACATACTCTTTGTAGAGGGTGTTTTAGGATGAGGTCTTCCCCTTTCCATAGTGTGACTGATTTGGTGATCCATAGCTAAACAACAACTAGTACAGATTGAACCTGCCAAATCTGGTGTCATCTGTGATCCAGCAGGGATGTTGCTGGACCAAAGAGTTCCAAGAGAAGAAGCCAGCCAGGAGAACATGGGGTCTGCAGAGTCTCAGCTGGGCCATCTGTGGCTAGAGATGGGAACCCCAGTGTCAGTGGGCCGGGTGTCTGGAGAGCCCCTGACAGTGGGGCCAGTGACAGATGGGGAACTCCAGGAACTCCCCAAAAGCAGAGGGGCTGGGATGGCCAGACAGCCCTGACTGGGAAACCCCCAGTGGCAGCAGGGCCCAGCAACAGCCCTGGCTCTCTGTCTGGGGAACCCTGGAAGAGGGGCAAGGTGGCAATCAGGGAGTCCCAGCCCCAGCAGAGGACCCCCAGCATCAGTAGAGCCAGGTGGCATCAGGGAATCTCTTCCCCAGCCAGGGAACCTCTGGTGTCAGTGGGGTCAGGTGGCCAGAGAGCCCCTGACAGCAGGGCCAGAGGGGGTGGGGAACCCTGGGAAACCCCTGGCAGCAGTAGGGCCAAGCGGGGCCAGCGGTGTGCGGGCATCCTGGGGCTAGGAATCCCTGAGGAACCCCTCAAGATAGCAGGGCTGGCAGCGGCCAGGTGAACCTGTCTGGGGAGCCCATGGGAATCCCCAGCACAGCCGGTGGGCAGCAAGGTGAGGAGTCTCAGCCAGGCCAGCTTTAGCGAGGCAGAAGACGGGCAGGGAGCCCCAGCCTTGGGAGCCCCAGGGAGAGGAGTTATCAGAAGGGCAGCCTGCAGGGAAGCATTGACCTCCCCTAGTCTGGCAAAGTCCCTGGTTCGGGCTGGCTCAGGTCCAGACGGTGCCAGACCAGGAAGGTCCAACCTGTACTACATCTTATGCTTTCTCTGTTGGGACATTGACCCATAAAGTAAAGATCAATTTAGATCAGTAGCTCATCAGATTGCTTTGAGGCTACCAGGGTAGAGAGTATGTGGAGGGGAGTCTGCCTTTGGAATTACATCATCTTAATATTGTACTGATAAGTAGAGCTCTGCATGGATACAAAATTGGTATCTGCATCTGCAGAAATGATTGGCGGACATTCACATCCATGTCTACAGATGCGGATACCCACAGATATGAAGTGGATACCTACAGATTTGCAGATGTCTGGATACAAAATGTATATCTGCATCCACATCCGTATTCACAAAAATGAGCCACGGATATCAGCATTCACATCTGAGGATGCAGATACCTGCAGATATAAAGTGGATATCCATGGATTTGCAGGGCCCTATTGATAAGAACCAGTGTGATATAAACCATTAAAGTGAATTAAATTGAACTGCTATATGAGCCTGATAAGGCAGATGAGGTAAATCTTTTGTTGGACCATCTTCTGTTGTTGAGAGAGACAAGCTGTCAAGCAACACAGGGCTCTTCCTCAGGTCTGAGAGAGGTACTCACAATACCACACCTAAATATGAAGCAGAACTGATTGGCATAAGGAATTAACACACATGTTGAAAGGAACCACTGAAGGTGAAGTGGCCAGTTAACACCTCAATAGTCAAAGGAAGAAAAGAGGAGATAGACGGTTACAGATCGTTGTAATAAGCCATAAATCCAATATTTCTACTGAGTCCAGAAATTGTAGTGTCTATCAAAGTTCTGAATATAACTTTCCAGGCTCACCTTCTGGAGTTGGGTACAGATTTCCTTTGAGAGCTGGCAGGGATGGCACGATCACATTGTGAAAAGTGTTTGCCCACAGATGATATGATGTTTTTGTCTCTATTTTTTTGTGTGAGTTTATTTGAGAGTGCAGTGATTGCCTAGTTTCACCCACATAGTTGTTGCTGGGGCATTTAGTGCACTGTATGAGGTACACCACATATTGTGATAGGCATGTCTAAGATGCAGGGATCTTGAAAGCTGTGTTGTGGGGGAGTATTGACAAAGTAGGCTGCTAATTTAAATTAATAGACTTTAAAGGGAATGCAACAGAGTGATAAGAGGCTAAACCAGATTATTGATAATGCAAGTAAATGGACTGCAGCAGAGTTATAGAAGTGAGTGGTTACAATAAATACGAGTATTGAAGTGTGATTTGTGAAATAAGGATTAGAGCTCCATTTGTATGTGTCCTTTATCATTTAATCAGGCTCATCCTGACTTTCCTGAAATTGGGTTCACATCCTTACTCTACCATTATAGTTAATCAGTGTGAAGATGTTTCACCCATTATATAGCATTAAAGGGCTTGAATGAAATTTGTTTTACTGTATTATCACTTTATACAGGTGAGTTGCTTTTTAGCAGCTAATGTTATTGTCATTGCACATCATGCTTCTTGGAGAGTAGGGAAGAAGAAGAATTAGTACCTTGAAGGGTGGCACTGGTGCATGCAGTGCTTCTGAAAAACTGTGATATCGCTGGTGCTGCCAAGATTGAACTTCCCCTGCATCACTAAGGATTAAGAAATTCACTCGCAGTATCACATTCATGTGCTTTAGAGGCCCTGTCAGTATCAGAAACAACTATGGGAGTGACAACACTATGGTGATGCTTGACATGTTTGAATGTTTTTTACACTCACAGCAACCTGCCCAAATAATATTATTTTAAAAAGCAGACACTATGTAGCATATAGACAATGTAACTATTTATATACATTATTTTCTAATGTACCTTTACTGCATATTAGCTGCATGCCACCTACATACATTTCTCAATCTCCTCCATTGATACTCCCAAATTGGTTTCTCTTTTGGCCAATGTGGTGTGTTACTCCCAAGCTCTTGAGCTATCTAAGACATCAAATAAGAAAGCAGTTCAAACTGTGGGCTGCGGACTACTGACAGTTTGATGGCCATCCTATTTGAATTCCACTCCAGCCCACTATCATGGTGTCACTCAATATAAGAGGCAGTCTCTTAGGTAGGCAGACCCCAAATTATTTAGAACTCTATCAATTAAGATAAAGTCCTGGCCAGAGCAGTCTCCACGCGGCACTGTGGAAAACCTCCTAGAGGCCAAGAACGTTGACTTTCACAGTGCTGCATTTGCACTACCATAAAGTCAACCATGCAAAGTTGAATTTAGCGTTACACCTCATGAAAAGCCGAAGTTCCAAAACTGACTTTACTGGCCCTGAAAGTCGATGAAATGGACTTGGTGATCTGGACTCCCAGTATAAACCAGGCCTAAAATCAATGTCAGAAGCAGAGGATGGTACTAATCAAGATTCCAGTTAGGGGAAATACCCTTACCCAGCAATCATGCTCAGTGGGACTTTAGCACATACTTAAAGTTAAGCATGAGGATAAGTTCTTTCCTGAATGGTGATGTACTTTAAGCATATGCTTATGTATTCTCTGAGACTATGTCTAGACTGCAGGCTTCTTTCAGAAGAAACTTCTCCGGAAGAGTTCTTCCGAAAAACTTCTTCTGAAAGAGAGTGTCCACACTGCCAAAGTGCATTGAAAAAGCGATCTTCTTATTCGAAAGATAGCGCCCACATGGAATGGACACTATCTCACATTTAAGCTGTGATTACTATGGACAGAGTGGCCAACAGGGCACCTGTGCTTTTTCCTCTTTCCTCTTCTTTTGAAAGAACTCCCTCATCCCCGTCCATACATGCCTTTTTCCAAAAGAACTCTTTTGGAAAAAGGTTTCTTCCTTGTAGAAAGAGATTTACCAATGTCGGAAAAACCCCTCTTGTCTTTCAATTTTTTTTTGAAAGAACATAATTGCAGTGTGGACGTAAGTGAAGTTTTTCCGGAAGAACTCTGCAGTGTAGACATACCCTGAATTGGGTCCTCAGTGAGAATCAAGCAATAATTCTGCAAATATTAGCAGTTGAAAGCTCAGCCTTTTGTACCCTGGAGGTAGAAATATTTAATATATGACACGCCCCTAATAGGGAGAGTGGTTTTTTTATTTGCTTTCTAAGAAGTTGAACTCTATAAAATGGATAATTTATATGACAATTTTGCCTTTTTTATTCTGTTCCTAAATTGTCCAGGAACAGACTGTGAAAACCTCCTGTTAAATCACTGTTAAAAACAGTTTGAGAATTTCTCCAGTGATTCATTGTTGATGTTGTATAGATTGTTTGCAAACTTTGAATTGTGAATATTCACAATTTCTGCTCTAGTGATAAATTCCATAAATTATGTGGGCTTGTTTCTGTTCCCTGACTGGATGACAAATAAAAATAATCAACCCAGTGGGTATTTCAATCATTATCATAAAATAGAAGACTGAAATTCATCTTCATTGAATATTTTAGCTTTTAAGAAGTCAGCTTGGAGAAGTATTCTTGATCATAAAGTCTGAGCTTTCAAATGCTTGCAGAAAGAACTTCAGGTATGGTAAACACTAGGTAGGATTCAACCTACTTGTTTCTGCAGTGAAGCTCATAATTCTTAGTATAATTTACCACCTCCTGAAGACAACTTTCTCAATGATTCATTTAATTTATTAGCAGTGACTTTACATTTCTGATTCTCTTAATTTTACAAAATGTACTTGTGGTACCAATCAGAATTTAAAAATATATAGCTGATGCATTACCATTGGCAATGACTCACATTATGTCTGCCTACTCATTGTTCCTTACCTTCCTTAACCTTTGAAAAGACCTTTGACCTTTCCTTTAGTGCTGGGCACAGTATGTGCATGGTGGAACTAGAACACTCTATATTGTTTTATTATCTGTGTATCTTCCAGAATAATTTAAACTGTGGTTCTTCCAGTCTTACCCCTCCCTTCTTTGACGCTTATGAAACAGCCTTGCCATTTCCCTGAAATCCCCAGGTGAAAGGTTAACTTGGTGGAATCTCATTTATTGTCTAATAAATGCAGAAGGGAGCTTTTTTAAAAAACTCCATTTACCTTTTAATCTGGCTCTACCATCTATCTCACATTGTGCTTAGGCTCTCGTGACCTTAAATCTTTATCACAGCTATATGAACTCAGGTATGTTTCTAAATGCAGAAAATTACACGTTATATACTTAAATTGGAGACATCAGTCTCTTCCTCTCTGTAATTAGTCAGGTTCAAAGAGATTTAAAAGATTACTTCTCCTCTTTGTTGTGTTGTGCCACATCTTTGCCTGTCTACTTTCTTCCCCTTCTACTCTACCTTCCTTTTCCAGTCATTTGAGTTCAGGTGACACTAGTATTTTCACAAAAAGGTAAATGGCTAAGATGGCCCATTCTCCTATTTGATGGACTAGTATTATCTGACCTATATGCTTATTGTTGGACTTCCAGACTATCTCAGGTAATGCCATTGCTCACTGAAGCAGACCCAGTTCTTGCAATGTGCCAGTTGTCATATATAGTTTCTTTTCCCCTTCAAGGGTTGCTTCACAGGTTAAATACGAAGTAGTGAATAGAAGGGGATAGTCCATACTTAATAAATCATTTTTATAGCAAAACATATTGGGACCAGGTGGTCTGTAAGCTTATCGTTCCTGCAGAATAATAATACGTTTGATAGTTTTCTCTTAGCAAGCACTTATGATATATAGAGAATATACTGTCAGAGGAGCAGTGAAGGCCCTGGGGGATGGAAGTGGTTGTGACTATACCTTTGGACAATGCTGGCATGTTTTATTGTTATAAATCCCTGACAGCTCTGGTGAGGCTGCAGGCCTTAGAATGTATGGAGGACACTTGAGGTTAATTAGGGCTGTGAAGTGGATTGAGAAGCAGAAGAGAGGAAACTGGAAAGAACTGTTAAGTGAGTAATAAGGAAGGGAGAATTATACTGTAACATTTTAACATTACCATTGCAAGAAATATTTGTGTATGTCTTTTTCTGCTTGTCTTGGCTGTTCTTATGGTAAGCATTTCAGGGGAGGGGCTTTCTTCCATTCATGTTTGTACAATGCCTACCAAAATGGGGGCCTGTTCTTGGTTGAGGTCCCCAGGTTTGACCATAATAAACATAACTGTAAAGCACTTGTATGAAATCATAAAAGTGATTTGCATATGTTAAACATGTTTGATATTTATACAGAACCTAGAACAACGGGGTCCTAATCCATGAGGCAGGATTTAGGTGACAGGATAATATAAATAAATAATAACAATAATATAAAGCTCTCAGCAAATACTCCTCATTGCCCTATATACAAAGAAGGAGCAAATAAGATTAACTTTCAAGAGCTTCATCAGAAAAGGTGCTGAGTGCTTCCTGCGAGACAAGAACCACACTCAATTTGCCCTGGCTTTGATGGAAACTGAGTGGACTCAGCACTTGGCAAAACTGGACTCTAAATCCTTCTCTTGCATTGTCTTCTTTATATATTTACCTACTGGGAAAAGGTATGTGTGGAGTTGGAGCTTTTACAGTATCAAAAGGGGAAAAAACAGTGAGAATAGTTAATTCAATTTTGATAAGTGATAGATAAATATTGGAACAATTTAATAGTTACCATCACTTATTCTATACTCTACAGAAGGTCTTTAATTACATTAATTCTATTCCCTAGTGTGATAAACAAATTTCATCATAGTAATTAAATCCATTTTTCATAGCAAATCTGTTCTAAGTTTTATTGTCAGGCCTACGCAAGTTATAAGCAGCAAAGACATACTGAATGGCCTTAAGACTCCTCATCATATCCTAAGATAACTTTGCTGCCTGGTTCCCTATTTAATTATAGAGTTAATTGGATTCCTTTATAAAATGAGAACAATAGCTGGAGGCCAACCTGGTGACCTCTGAGTAGTGCTCTGATATGCAGGAGACAGTTTCAATTCCCAGACAAAAATCTTGGGCACCTTTAGCATCTCACAGGATTTGGACTTGTGATTCCATATGTCAGCCATTATCTAATTGTCATTACCATGTCTCCAAACACAAGCTTCTTTATCTGAGGTAATGAAATTATAGCACCTACATGAAAAGAAAAAAAAGCTTATTTGATGAACCAGTGTCAGACATTTGTATTAAATTTGAAAAAAAAAATAGTGCTCTTTAGTTAGAAGTTTTGATATTCTACCTGCCAAGAAGGAATGGTTGTGAATCTTTAGAGGGAGAGGAAATTTGGTTTGGGTATCCTGACCTGTGAATTTCCATTGTTCCCACTTTTTTGTATATTTTATCTTAACTCTGATTTTTTTGTTGTCGTTTTTATTCCCCCATTATAGTGTTCATATAAGGATTTTTAACCATACATTTCTAATGGGCTCTCGACCACAATTTCACTTCAACATTTTTTTTCATTTGAGAATTTCTTTTGTTTTTGAACAATCCTAGCATGGGACAGCTATGGGATTTTCTCACCTTTCCTTCTTATTTAACGAGGTTCTCAGGAATGAGATCAAGCTCTTCTACATGCTCTAGGATCCAAAGGCATGGAACAATTCTTTGGGTGGATTTTTGGAGGTACAGGTCAGAGGGCATGCCATCCTTAAATGTTATAAGGTTTATGATGGGATGTACAAGGGGATTTTGTGGGGCAGAGCATCAGGAGCAGGGCCTTCCCTACTTCCTTTTTGTCCCACCCAATGATCCCAAATTTGGGATAGGTGGACAACTAGTTTAGAGACACCTTCCTTCTCTCCCTCCCCAGCTGCTCTGATGTCAAATGAGAATTTGCACCAAAACTTTTGGCCTTAAATGTACAGGCTTCCATTTTACTGTGTATCAGAAACATGAATTAGTTTACATTCCTGCAATCCAGTGTCTTCTGGAGATGTGCAGCTAGATATTTTTTTCACTTATTAGGATTGTGTTTGGTTGGTTTTGATTTCAGTGTTAGGAGCCCGAAACATATTCCACTAAAAAAAAAAGGAAGTGTGGTTAGGATAATGTGATTTTAATGGGAATGTGGTGATGCAATTATGTATTTTTATTTTGTGAATTGCTGTATAAATAAGAATTGTAGAAAACAGTAAACATTAAAAAAAAGCCTATTGAACCAAAAACAATTGTTTTCTACAAATACAGCAAAGCAGGGAAACAGCATGAAATCAAGGAGGGGCCACCTATAGGGAATTTTTTCTATCATAGAACCAATTCACACCTGCTAACCACTGTGAATACTAAACTCAGAGGTAATGCTGATATGCCATTTAAATACAGTACAGCTTTCTTTTGTGTAGTGTCATTCACACACACTCTATATTCCATAATGATTTACTCAGGGCAATGACAATAAACTGTATACATTTCAGAAGACCTGGATACAGCTGAGATTATCTGTGGAGCTCAGACTGACTCTCCCTTCTGGTACAAATGTGAGGATTAGAATCAGAATGTTGCAATGAGGGACTGCTGAGGAATTTCAACTGTTTTGACTATTTCAAATTTTGAGCAATAAGATCTTTGGTTTAGAGCAACACTTTCCTCAGGGAAGCATCCCCCACACTCTTAACAGAACCAGTGCTTTACATGTTTTGTTAACTGAAAATGGGAACGTTAATGATGTGAAAATGCTGTGAAGCACTTGGTGGCTTGTTTGGGTTCTAGGTTGTCAGGAGCTGTTATTTGTATTAAGGTAGGCCCAAATTCACAAAGGGACATTGCCAAGTTACTGTCCACACTAGCAAGGCACTTAGTGCACGCTCTCTCAGCAGTCGATGTTCTGTAAGTATACCACTTCTGTGTCAGCGCAGAGCTTACTGCGCTCTGGCTAGAGCACTGGGGTGCCAGCGTGGACATCATGGTCTAGTACTGCATTCTGACTGGCCACTGGAACTCTCCCCACAATGCCTTTTCTGGCCTCTCTGGTCATCTGCTTGAACTTCACTGCGTTCCTCAGGTGACCAACCAGGTGACTAACCCTCAGACCCGTCCTTGCATTCTTTTGAAATTTGAAAAACCTCTTCCTATTTTCTCAGTGACAAACAGATTGTTGATGCACTCTCTTGTGTCTCAGTATTCTGCCCTGCAGACCTCATTGGGAAGCTTCATTCAACTGCTGTGTCATCCTTCTCCTCAGATTAGCTGACAAAGCAAATGTGGTACTTGAGCCCTGAAGGCTGACATTCCTTCACCACTGTGCAGTCAATGGCAGTAGGGAGAGCCATTGTTGCACAAAGACAAACCGTTTATGGTCCTGGATGGAGTCGAGTAAAAAGACCCTCCTTTGCTCCCCTGCTTATCCTAAGCAGCAAAATGTCTTCCAGGGTGAACACAGCCTATGGGAATGAGTAGCCATTGCTAAAACTTTTGCTTCCTCCTGCAGTGCTTGCCCCAAATTACACCTGCTCAGGACATAATATGGCTGTATCTGAATGAAAATCCCTACTCCCCAGCAACCTGCCTGACTGCACCAAGGGATTCCCCTGCCTTTTCCCTTCTCCTGCTGCACAAAGAGTTTTTCTTGGTGATCTCACCATTGTGGGGCTCCTGTATGTTATGTATGCTTGCTCTGGGACAGTCAGCAGTGCTAGGTATGTGGACATTGCAAGTGTTTCAAAGGCTTTGGGGCAGTACTGTGTCTAGTGTTAACAATGGATCTTTGATAACATATTGCAATTTTTGCCTTGATTGAGCTGGCCTCAGAATGCTGGCCTAACTCCTGCAGAACATCCGAGATAGTCTCAAAAGTGCCCAAGAGTGTTACAGGAAGTGTGTGCATGTATGTAGGGTGTGGGGGAGACAGTGTGTTTTGGGGGACAACAGCATTCTGTCTTGTAAGTTCAGTCACGGTATGTCTAGACTACATGGCTCCGTCAACGGAGCCATGTAGATTTGTTTACTGGGCATAGGGAAATGAAGCGGCGATTTAAATAATCGCCGCTTCATTTAAATTGAAATGGCTGCCGCGCTGTGCCGATCAGCTGTTTGTCGGCTCAGCGCTAGTCTGGATGCTCGCGGTCGACATCAGCAGATTTGTCGACCTCCCGGTAAACCTCATCCCACGAGGCATACCGGGAGGTCGACAAATGCCTTTGATGTCGACCGCAGAGCGCCCAGACTAGCGCGCTGAGCCCACAAACAGCTGATCGGCTCAGTGCGGCAGCCATTTAAATTTAAATGAAGCGGCGATTATTTAAATCACCGCTTCATTTCCCTATGCCGGGTAGCCTAATCTACATGCCTCTGTCGCCAGAGGCATGTAGTCCAGACATACCCTCAGTGGCAGGAAACAAACCCTCCCAAGGTGGTGGAGGGGAAACCCTGACATGTCAGCCCCCCTTGCATAACTCCCTGATTTTTTGCATAGCAATCTCTCTCTCTCTCTCTTTTTTTCTCTCTCTCTTTCACACACACATGCACGCATGCACACACACCTACCACTGTGTACAGCAACATGAGCTTACCATCTGAATGGTTTCCTCTGTGTCCTGGAGCAAATCAAGACAGCACACAGGCTGTCCAAAATGGAGCTGTGATAGGGGATATGGCACATGCCTGCAAGGCAGACAATTCCAAACAAAAAGAAGAGGGGACTTGAGGGATTATAGGCCATTTCTGAAGTCCAGGCAGAATGAAACAAACAGTTCAAGGGTATGTTTACACAGCACCGTTATTTCGGAATAAAGGCCATTATTCCAAAATAACAATGTGAGTGTCTACACAGCAATGCTGTTATTTCGAAATAAATTTGAAATAATGGACAGCTTATCTGACTTCTGTAAACCTCATTCCATGAGGAATAATGCATATTCCAAAATAGCTGTTTTGGAATAGCAGTAGTGTGGATGCTCCACTGCTGCTATTTCGAAATAGCTCTTCCCCAGGGCCATTCAAACTAATTACTCCCCAGTGCCTCCTGGGGCTCTAAATCAAGGTAGCATGTCCATATTAGGGAAGCCTGCCTCAAACTGATTTTGAGGCTTCTCTGTAGTGTAGATGTGCTATTTAGAAATAAGCTATTTCAGAGTATTTCTTCCAAATAGCTTATTTTGAAATAAGCGTGCATTGTAAACATACCGTAAGTGTCCACGCTACCCCCCAGCTTGGTATCAAGGGCATAGCAACTGCAGAGTTAGGGCACACAAAGGGCACATCTACACTGCACGTCTATTTCGCGATTCCGGAGGTATCCTAAAATAGCTACCCTGCTTCTACACAAGCTGCCTCTTATTTTGAAATACTTTTCAAAATAGCAGGCACACTCTTTCACCATCTCGGTAAACCTTATTGCATGAGGGATAAGGAATGTCTTGAAATAGCATGTTATTTCAAAATTTGATGCTATGTAGACTCACCAAATTCCAAAATAGCCTATTTCAAAATGGATTCAAAATAAGATACGCAATTTGCATAGTGAAAATTGTGTATCTTATTTCAAGTTTAGGGTGCTGTGTAGATACATCCAAAGTGCCTTAGCAGTGTAGACACCTTGGGTGGGTCTAGACACTGCACCTCTCTGTCGACAGAGAGATGTAGATTAGGCACATCGAAATTGCTAATGAAGCAGGGATTTAAATATCCCATGCTTCATTAGCATAAACATGGCCACCGCTTTTTTTTTGGAAAAAACAGCAGTTTAGACATGGATCTGTCGAAAATAAATCCTTTTTCGACAGATCCTGTAAACCTCATTTTTTGAGGAATACAGGATCTGTCGAAAAAGGGTTTATTTTCGACAGATCTGTGTCTAGACTGCCGTTGTTTTTTTTTAAACTCCGTTTTGAAAAAAAGTGGCAGCCATGTTTATGCTAATGAAGCATGGGATATTTAAATCCCTGCTTCATTAGCAATTTTGATGTGCTTGATTTGCATCCCTCTGTCGACAGAGGGATGCAGGTTAGACGTAGCCCTTGGGACTTATAGTGCTGGGAGCTGATTTACTGCAGAGTGATATAATCTAGACATGGCCTGAAACATCGTGATGCCTAACTTTTAGGCTCTCACTTGCCCAGATAGGTAGGGCTGTTTTCCTAACATTGGTGGGGAAAACAACATTTGCACGGCATAAAACCTTTGTTTTCTACAAAAATTTGGTGAGCTAGAATAGAAGGACTTAAAACAGATTGTAAAATAGCATTATGGGCTGCCACATAATTTTTAACAGAGTAATATAAATTTCATCTAAGAAACCAAATAGAAGGTGAAATTGTCACTGAATTTTTAATACACCTGAAAAATTCTGTTACTTACTCTTTTAGGTATGAAATCAATTTGATTTTGGACTAAAACAGCCTGATTAAGAGAGAGGCTGCTGAATGTTGTGTGCAGCAAGGAATTGCCACTACAGGGAGACTTCTCTGTTTGAATCCACAAAGATAAATTTTATAGATAGATAAAGAATGGACATACTGGGTAAGACCAAAGGTCCGTTTAACTCAGTATGCTGTCTTCCAACAGCAGCCACTGCTAGGTGCCTCGAGAGAAATGACAGAGCAGGCAATCCCCCGGCCCCCCCCACCAGCCTCTGACAAACAGAGGCTAGGGACACCATTCCTATCCATCCTGGCTAATCAGCATTGATTAGCTATCCTCCATGAATAACCCTGGCTATTCTCCATGAATAACCCTGTTAAAGACCTGGCCTTCATAACATCCTCTGGCAAGGAGTTCACAGGTCGACTGTATGTTGTGTGAAGAAAAAGTTCCTTTTGTTTGTTTTAAATCTGGTGCCTATTAATTTCATTTGGTGACACTAGTTCTTATGTTACGAGAACAAGTAAATAACTTTTCCTTATTCACTTTCTCTACACCAGTCATGATTTTATAGACATCTATCATATCTCCCCTTAGTCTCCTTTTTTTTCTAAGCTGAAAAGTTCCAGTCCTTTTAATTTCTGTTCATATGGCAGCCCTTTCCAAACCCCTAATCATTTTGTTACCCTTTTCTGAACTTTTTCCAATGCTAAAATTTCTTTTTTTGAGATGTAGTGACCACATGTGTACGCAGTTTTCAAGATGTGGGCGTACCATGGATTTATACAGAGGCAATAGGATATTCTTTGTCTTATTCTCTCTCTCTTTTTTAATGCTCCCCAACATTGTTTGCTTATTTGACTGCTGCGCATTGAGTGAATGTTGTCAGAGAACTATCCACAATGACTCCAAGATCTTTAATTTAGTTCCCATCATTTTGTACGTATAGTTGGCATTATATTTTCCCATATGCATTACTTAGTATATAGCAGCATTAAAATTCATTTAGCCATTTTGTTGCCGAGTCACCTAATATTGTAAGATCCTTTTGAAGCTCTTCGCATTCTGCTTTGATCTTAACTATCTTGAGCATTTTAGTATCATCTGCAAATTTTGCCACCTCACTGTTTACCCTTTTTTTCCAAATCATTTATAAATATGTTGAATAGGATGGGTCCCAGTTCAGAGCCCTGCAGGACACCACTAATTACCTCTCCCCATTCTGAAAACTGACTCTTTATTACTTCCTTTTGTTTCCTGTCTTTTAAACAGTTATCAATCCATAAAAGGATCTTCCCTCTTATCCCATGACAACTTACTTTACTTAACAGCCTTTGGTGAGGAACCTTGTTCTAACAATCGAAAATAAATTGGCTCCATCATGCCAAGCCTGGGAAGAAAGGCCTCAGCAAGAGATGAAGAAGATGATGACACTGCTTAACACTTCTTACACTTACAGGATCTGAAGAAAATGGAGGGAGCCCTGTATTTGCTGCTTAACAACTTCACACTACAGTGCAAGAAGTGAGTTAAGCGGCACATGCCATCTGGGCTGCAGTAGTTCACCATTGCAGCCTGAAGTTCATGAAAATTAACTAGATACAGAAGCAGCAATATCTGTTATTTCTGATGGAGCCTTCCAAACAAATATTTCCTGGGAAGAACTTAAGAGAAACAAATGTGTTTTCACAGCATTACAATAAAGGGCATATAAGAGCATTAGATAGTCTTCCTGTCACTGTGATTTATAATATATGGTTACGTCTAGACTGCAGCACTTTTCCGGGATACCTGAAGTATCCCAGAAAAGTAATGCCATGTCCAAGGAATGCGTCCGCTTTTCTGGAAAAAAAATTCAAAAAAGCAGACGGGATCTTTTGCCATCCCTGTAAACCTTGTTCTATGAGGAAGAAGGGATGGCTCGAAAGAGCAGGTTTTTCCAAAATTTGGTGCCGTGTAGATGTGCCAAATTTTGGAAAAGCCTCATTAGACAGAAAAGTGGAAAAAGATGCAAATTGTAGTTTGCAATTGGTGTATCTTTTTCCAACTTACCTTTGTAGTCTAGACGTAGCCTATGTCTTAACTGTTAGGATTAATTGTAACTGAAGGAAATGGTCCCCTACTAATGCAAGCCTAAAATGGACTGGAGTACAGTTCACCAGAAACCAGTAAGAGTGGGGGAATTGAAATTTAAATACAATACTTTTGGGGTATGTCTACACTACAAAGTTAATTCGAAATAACAGCAGTTATTTCAAAATAACTTTAATAGCGTCTACACAGGCAAACCGCTATTTTGAAATAAATTCGAAATAGTGGAGCCCTTATTTCGAATTTGATAAACCTCATTCTATGAGGAATAACACCAAATTCGAAAAAGCTAAATCGAAATAAGTGCTGTGTAGACACTTATTTCGAATTAGGGGACCTCCAGCCCTTCCCCAGGAGCACTGGTGGCCATTCTGGGCACAACCAGGAAAACTTGTCTGCTACCCCCCTGAGCCCCCGAGCCCTTAAAGGGGCAGACTCTGGCCACAGTGCCTGTGCCAGTTGCCAGCCTGCCAGCACACAGCCAGCAGGCCGTGCACCTGGCACAGGATGAGCCAGCAACCCGCTGCCACCCAGCCCTCCATCATTCCCCAGGACCAGGCTAGCTCCCAGGAGCCTGCCAGGGGCCGCAAAAGGCGGGCGCCTTCCTGGTCTAGTGCAGAGATCGTGGACCTCATTGGGGTTTGGGGAGAGGCCTCCAATGCCCACGATCTCTGCACTAGGCGCAGGAATGCAGCCGTCTACAGCCACATGGCTGCCAGCCTGGCCACCAGAGGCCACATGCGCACCCAGGAGCAGGTGCGGAGCAAAATAAAAGAACTGCGGCAGGCCTATGCCAGGGCCTCCCAACCAGGGGCTGACCCGGAGGCCTGCCCGCAGTTCGAGGCCCTGGACCGAATCCTGGGGGGTCAGATGGTCCGTGCCCCCTTGGTCGTCATCGACCCCAGGGCAGAGGGCCCTGCCCCTGACACAGGGGAAGAGGGGGAAGAGGAGGAGGACGGCAGCCAAGAGCCTGCAGGGAGCGTGCCCTGCACCCCGGAGCCCCGAGCCGTACCGGAGAGCCAGTCAGCAGCCTCATCTGGGGCCGGGGAGGCCTCCACATGTGAGTGCCATCACGGTCCCCTTATGTTGGGTGTGGGGGGGAGGGAGTGGGAGCCCAGGGATCGTTCGTGTCAGCCTTGCTGACCACAGAGCAGGCGGCAACCTGTGCATCTGCTGTGCCAGCCGGGACATGTGGCCCCAGCTGGGTGCCATGCAGGGGGTCCTGGCCTGTTCCCCACACGCGTCTATGCATGAAGGCACATGACAGGCTCCTGACCCCGGGGACAGACACTGCACACTGCCCTTCCTCCAGACGCCCCCCTACACAGAGGCAGCACACATCTCCCCTTCCCTCCCCCCCCCACACCACACTATAGGCAGCCCAGAGGCTGGGGTGCAGTCCTGGGCCAGCTCACACTCCTGGGGATAGCAGGACTTGATGGTGCGGAGACCTGCTGTCCTCGCCTTGCAAAGGGGGGCTGGGTTTCACCCACTGTGTCCCTAGGGGAGAACTGACCACTTCTTTTGTTTCACCGCAGCCGCAGCACCTGCGAGTGCAGAACACACCACCCCGCCTGGACCATCCACCTGCACCCGGGCCAGCAGGCGCACCCGCAACCAGGAGGAGTTCCAGAGGCAGCAGCTGCAGTTACAGGGATGGCACATCCACAGCCAGGAGCAGTGGGTGCAAGAGGACCTGCAGCTGCGGCGGCGCGAGAGCTTGCGGGAGCTGCGGGAGCAGGGCCGTGCCCTCCGCGAGCACCTGCAGGCCCTGGCGGACCAATTGCTGCCTCCTGCTGCTCCAGCCCCTGTGGCCGCCCCATCTATCACTCCTCCTCCTACCCCTGCTCCCCTCCCACTTCTTCCACCCCCCCCATCCCTCCTGCCCCACCCTCCATACCCACTCCCCCTCGGGAACGCCAAGGCCCCCGCACCTGCAGTGCTACGAGACGGGAGGGCCGGCAAGACCCCCAACCCTGAGCTTCCCCTCCCTCTTCCTCCCCTTGCCTCCCCCTTCCAGCTCCCTCTTCCCAGGTTTCCCCCCTCCCCTCTCCCGCCCTCATTCCTCCACTCCCACCACCCCAGTTAAGTTAAATAAAGAGATTTTTTTGTGGCAACACAGGTGTTTTTATTGTATATCAGGAAGGCGGTTAGGGAGGGGAAGGAGGTGGGGGTGGAATGTAAGTCACAAGACCCCAGTGGGGCACGCCAGGGGGGACTTCAGTCCTCGTCTGCCTGGACGGTCTCCCACAGGGCTTCCCGGATGTGGACAGCCCCCCGAAGGGCATACTGGCCAGCCAGGCGGTCAGCCTCTGCCATCCAGTCTGGCAGGAAAGCCTCCCCCTTCCTCTCGCATAAATTGTGCAGCACACAGCACGCTGCCACTACGTGCGGAATATTGTGCTGGGAGAGGTCGAGGCGAGTGAGGAAGCATCTAAATCGGGCTTTCAGTCGGCCAAAGGCCCCCTCGACCACAATGCAGGCCCTGCTGAGCCTGGCATTGAAGGCCTGCCGGGAGGGGTTGAGGTGTCCCGTGTAGGGCTTCATCAGCCAGGGCTGTAGGGGGTAGGCCCCATCCCCCAGCAGGCACATTGGCATGTCTACGTCCCCAACCCTGATGTGGCAGTTGGGGAAGAAAGTCCCGGCATGCAGCCTCTGGCACACGGAGGAGTTGCGATACACCCGCGCGTCGTGTGCCTTGCCGGACCAGCCCACACTGATGTCTGTGAACTGGCCCCGGTGGTCAGACACAGCTTGCAGGATCATGGAGAAGTATTCCTTCCTGTTGATGTAGAGGGAGGCCTGGTGGTCCGGGGCATGGATGGGGATGTGCGTCCAAATTGATTGCCCCCCCGCAGTTGGGGAAGCCCAGGGCGCCGAACCTCTGGATGACCGCGTCCAGGTCGGTGAGGTGGACAACTCTGTGGAGCAGCACCCTGTTGATGGCCTTCACCACCTGCAGAGAGACACACAAAACCGAGGGTCACTGGGGCACCCAGGTGGCTGGGAGTGTTCGTTCCCCACCACTGCCCTGCGCCCCACTCCCAGGAGCAACCCCTGCTGCAATCCTGGCCCCCCGCGGGCGGTCTGTAGCGCAGCTGGGACAGACCGAACCCTCCCAGGGAGGGCACTTAAACCACCTCCACCTCGTTTTCCCTGGGGCAGCCCATGTCCTCCTTGCAGCCCCCTCTCCTGGCCCAGTGGCCGGTGAGTACTGTACCTGCATGAGCACCGCTCCGATGGTGGATCTCCCCATGCCGAACTGGTTCTCCATGGATCGGTAGCTATCTGGCGTGGAGAGCTTCCAGAGGGCGATGGCCAACCACTTATGGAGGGGAATGGCGGGCCTCATGCATGTGTCCCATCGCTACAGAGCAGGGGCGAGCCACTCGCAGAGCTCGAGGAAGGTGTCCTTCTTCATCCTGAAGTTCTGGGTCCGCTGTTGGTCTCCCCAGTGCTCCAGGACGATGCGGTCCCACCAGTCGCTGCTGGTGTCCAGATGCCAGATGCGGCGGGGCACGCTGGCATCTGGGCGCTGCTCCTCCAGGGCCCCCAGGGGAGGCAGGGGGGAGGGCCAGGGTTCTGGCCTGCAGCAGAAGGTGCCAGACAGCCTCCAGCAATTAACGCCAGGCTTGCAGCAAGACGATCAACATGAGCACCAGAGTGCCCAGGGGCTCCATGGTGCCGAGTGCTGCCGTGTCCCAAATGAGAGCGACCAAAGCAGGCAGAGAGGAAAACGCATTGCTGTCCCTCAGCGAGGAAGGCAAGCAAGCAGGAAAGCTGAGAACCGGCTGTCCAGGGGGGTTCCTTTAAGCACGAGCCTCAGATAGCCTCAGACAGCAGCCACACAAAGCAACTACTGACCTGATACCCTGCTGGAACCGGTTTCAGCTGCCCTTAAATGTGATCCAGCGTCCAATCAGCGTGGACTCGCTATTTCGAAATAGCAAAACACTATTTCGAATTAGTTTTTGTGTCTAGATGCATTATTTTGAATTAGCTTATTTCGAATTAACTAATTCGAAATAAGTTAATTCGAAATAGCGCTGTAGTGTAGACATACCCTTACATATGTTCTAAGAGAGCCTGTGGAAAAATAAAAAGGTAAAAACCTACAGCATAAATGTCCCAGGTGTTTCTGCCTAAGGCAGGCAGTTTTGACAAAACATTACAGGGGACAGATGAAGTTGGGCCTGGAAATATTATAAAGCAGATACTGGGAACAAGGACATATCTGGTAGAAGTAAAGGGGAGGAGTTATACTGAACAACTGTTGCCACATAAAACTCAGTACAGTTATGGGATGTGGCTTCTGAAGTTAGTAAAGATGAGTGTAGGTTTTCTTGTCGAGAGGAGAAGACGCTGAAGATGGTGGCTGAAAGACGGAAAGGGAGAGTGTTCCTGCTGGATGTATACACAACAAAACTCTAGTGGCACTTTCTCTTCCTGGCAGGTGCCACTGGCTGCAGTGAAAATGCACTTTCACATGAGATTAAACTTGCAATTTTTTAATTGTGTTTACTAATTAAAGAATTTCCAGGGAAGGAGTGTGGTGTATTGAAAATGGTGTCAGAATTGCAAATAACACTTTAAAAGCCAGGAGGCTCCTACTTGTAGGCTAGTAGGCTCTATGAAAAAGTATCCCGTCTGAATTAGACTGAAAAGACCCAGCTTAAAGCAAAGTAGGGTAAGTTATGTCAGACCGTCTTATAGCCTGATTTCTTTCTCTCAGTTTTTGTGTTCTTGTTTGTAATATTTTTTAAGAAATCAACTAGTATTATATTGCAACCTTCCAGCAAGAATATTTATCTAACTTCTTTTGTGAACATAGTAGTACCTAAACTGGGAGTTAGGCACCTAAATCCTTTTATGGATCTAGGTCATAGTGCCTACATGATCCAATGAGTTGACGTTATGCTAGACACAGAACGAACACCTGCTTCCAATTGCAAAGCAGATGAAGAAGACAATGGCTGGAAGAAATAATGTATTATTAATCCTATTTAATTGATGGGAAATTGAGACACAAAGGTAAATTACGTAGCTGGAGTCGACATATTTTACATCGTGTTTCTGCACCAGTCACACAGTGGGAGGCCAATGGGAGCAAAAGTGGATGGGGCGAGTCAGTCCAAATTCAAAAAATTGGAGGGCCATGATCCGATGGACTTCCCTCCTCCCCCCCCCCCCACCACCAATGTGGCTCTGATGGGTCAGAACCCATGCATCTTGAAAGCTTTGTTGTGAGAATTGTTGATCATTATAGCAGCTACAACTGCAGGTTTTATACCTGTTGCTCAGGCAGGATCTGATGCCTCTCTGAGTTGTCAGTTCCTGGTCTGTGTGGAGCTTACTACTGATGACAAGCTTGGAGAAACTGGGAGGTGGTTTGAAGGCCAGAAGTGGGGGTCCAGGAAAGATTTCTTTCAGGATGGGATCCTCATCAAGCATGGGTTGTAGTTGTTTGATGATTGATTCCATATGGATTCTAATGTAGGGGGGTTGCAATAAACTTTATGAGTCTGATGTATTATTCCTGGATCTGGATTGGCTGCTGTGAGGCTGCTGATGTGGCATTCACCCAGGACGGGTATGAACTCTGATGGAACCTGTTTTCCACCTTCAATTCTGGCCCTCTGTCATTCCACATCTCCCCCTGGGTGTGAGCCTTGCAACATATTTTGGGAAAGGGGCTATATCTCCTCGGAGCAGTGCACACAACCCAGCACACAACCCAAAAATGGGAGAAACAGGTGCACCCCATCATTATCAGTCCAATGCTTCCCTGGCTCTGGCTTGGAGCTGCTGCTGTGGCTTCTATGGTTCTGGTCTGCTGTTCTTTTCTCACTCCAGCTCTTGGAGACTGCAGTCTCCCTGGCTCTGCCTTACTCTGCCCTGGCAGGCCCAGTTCACATGGAAGGCAGGTCCTAGGCTCTTGATTCCCTCATTGGCCTGCTTGCCCAGTCAATCCAGCTACTTGGAGCGCTGGCCTCTCCCTATTAGCCTTGGGCACAGCCAGTCTCATGAGCCTTCTACCCTTTCTTCTGGTACTGGGAGAAGGACAACTAAAAAAAATGTGTTGTGTGTCCATAAAGGACCAACAATCTTCTAACATTTAAATATGATGTTTGATTATACTCCGGAATATACTTATATTTTAGACTAACATGTTTATATCTTTTACATGATCTTATGATTTTATGCTTTGTATTTTGTCTTATCTTGACCAAGTTGCCCTGGAAAGACTAAGTTCTGCCCTTGGATGTACACCCACCACTGCTATTATTAGCAGGAATAATCTCAGTTTCCAAAAAGAGAATTCATTCCATAGTGTAATGGACTAGCTAATATATATATTATTGTCCCTACCAGAAAGTGAAGTGCTAGGAGGAATTTAAATAGTTTAAAGATTCATAACACCCCGCTAAGATACGTTAACTTTATAGTGACATAGCATTTTACAGATGAGAGAAATGAGGCCCAGAGGTAAAGTGACTAGCCCAAGGACTGACTGAGGCAGAGTTGGAATGTAGAAACTCTTGGCTTATAATCCTACACACAGATCACATTTATCTTTTTGAAACATCAGACTTATTCAAATGCTTGTGATTCTGATGCCCTCTCAAGGGTACCAGGCAAAGAACATAAACTCTTCTGTGACAGAAAAAAATTAGAAAATAAAAGGAAAAAATATTGATACAGTAGAAGTATGTGCCCATAAAAAGTGTAAGTAGTCAAACAGCCTTATTAGTGAAACTTTTATGCTCCTGTTGCCCTACTTCCTCTACACTGTTTTCACTTGTGTCACATCGTATTTAGATGGCAAACTCCCCTTGGCAAAGACCATGCTTTTATGAAGTGTCTAGCATATTTTTGGATGCTATGAAATAATTAATCATAATAAATGTTAGAAGGCTGGCTTTTTAGACCAGAAAGTCCCACGTTTTATTTCCTATACCATTTGGCAAGAATTTAACTAGGAACGTTAGCATTTGTTGTCTGAAGCAAATGATTCAACTAATGAAATGCACAGGTATGAAGAAGTTTTTTACACCAGTTACTACCAATTTTATTTGAGCTTGGAGTTACTAACACCTAATTTTACATGATATTTAAGATGAAACTATTGGTTACATAATTTAAATGGGGCTTATTTCTGCATGCTATAAATATGCACCAAAATTCAATATTGAATGAAGTGCTTACAAGGATTTAAATCAAAGTGCCAATGATCTGAATTATACCATCTGTGGTGACAAGAAGAAAAAACATACCAGAACCTTGATATGCATTTGCGGATCTGTTGATTTCATGCTATGCATATTTCTAGACTAAAGTGACTTGACAAAATATAAACTCAAGAACACAGATTAAATAGTGGGTGGTTTAGCAGGTTACAAATTGACATAATGGGGTTTTTCACGATTTATATTTAATGTGGCATTCCTTTTTATGAGTTTATTGCTTTCTATAGTATAATGAATTTATAGAATTGTAATTTGCATAAATCTCACAGTGTATCTTTTTCAGACAGTTAAGCTAAAATAATTCAGTGTATTTCTGCTTTTAGAGTCAAATACACATGGGGTATGTCTACACAGCAACGTTATTTCAGGATAATGTCCGTTATCCTGAAAAAGAATTGTGTACGTCTTAACAGCAAGCCTGTTATTTCAAAATAATTTTGAAATAACAGGCAGCTTATTCTGGCTTCCTGTAAACCTCATTGCACAAGGAATAAGGAAGATGCCAGAACAGCACTATATTTCAAAATTTGGTGCTGCGTAGACAGCACCAAATTTCAGAATAGGCTATCTTGAAATAAGCTACACAATTTACGTTGCTCAAATTGTGTAGCTTATTTCGAGCTACGGACAACTGTGTAGACGTACCCATGGAGATGAAAATGAGCCTTCACTTATGAAGCAGGGTGGCGAGAACTCAGGGGACAATGCTCAGACCGAGGCATTTAAAGGCTTGTGGATAAATAGTTGGGCAACTAAACACATGGCCTAACGTTCACAGTTTCCAAGTGCTTACATCTCCCATTGACTTTTTTTAAAGGTTGCTGCGGTTACATCAGAACTAAAGTCTGTTTTGGTTGATCACTAGAAGATGCATCATATCCTCTTTGTATTCATTGACCTTGGGTGTGCTAATATGAGGAGGCAGTAGTCACAGCCACAAAAATGAAAGTTGGATAAAAGACAGAAAAATGGCTATTAATGTCTAGATCAGGTTTAAAATCCTGCATAATAAAAATAGCTCTACATTCTAAAAATAGCTGATTTCCTTTAATATGCTTCATGTTGTACAAAATATTATTTGTATTCAGTGCTGTGGTACCCAGGTTAGTCCCATGATATTACACAGACAAGAGGATGGGGTAATATCTTTTATTGGACCAGGTTCTGTTGGTGGGAGAGATAACAAATTTGTGGTTAATTACAACAATCTGTAACCCACTAACAATCCTGCCTTCCACAACTTCTTTCTTCCTCCCTCGCCTTATGACAGGAGAGAAGTTAATAACGCACTTCACTTTGAATGGGCACCTGAAATATTGGAAATAAGAAATATGAAATAAGTGTTTCCTACTTTTGTTAAACAATCCATTCAAATCTTGTATTTAACTGTGATATTTTGAGTTGGCTATGTCTACACTTCTGCCTTCATCAGCAAAAATTGTGCTGATCAAAGCTGTGAAAATTCCACTCCCGAGTGACATAAATTTGATCGACGTGAGTTTTGGTGTGCGCATGTCCCACTGACATAGCTTATGTCACTCACCAGAGTTGGAGAGAGCTCTTTCCTGTAGTCATAGAGGATCTTCACCAGATGTGCTGTCTCAGTGCAACTGTATTGGTGCAGCTGTACTGCTACGGTGCTTTGTGATTAGACATGGCTCTAGTTTCCCAGACCAGAAAAAGAGCTCTGTGTGAACTTCAAAGCTTGTCTCTTTGACCAGCACAAGTCAGTCCAGTAAAAGATATTACCTCCCTCACCTTGTCTCTCTAATGATCTATTTTTTGAATGTAAAAGGAGGCATGTCTCAGTTTCACAAAGTCACTGAAGAACAAATTACAAAATACTAGCTGCATACAATCTAGCAGTGAAAGGGGAGTGAGAGTTGGAGATAAACTGTGAATTCCACTTTCCTTTGTGAACATCATTTGTAATTGTAACTCTCATTGTGGATTAGAGCATCAATTTTGTAGCAGAGAATTTTTTGTTTCACCAATTTCATCAATTTTGTTTCACAAGGCATAAGGGATCGGTCGGCAAAGGCTTTCCTTGTTGACCAATCCCCCTCTTGACTGCCGGTTTGTGCCGACAAACAGCTGAGCCGGCACAATGCGGTGGCCATTTTTATTCTAATGAAGCAGAGGATATTTACATCCCCGCTTCATTGACTATGTCGGTATGTCTAATTTACATGCCTCTGTCGGCAGATGCATGTAGTCTAGACATACCCTAGGTGTCTCAGTAATGTAGGCACCTACACAATCAGAAGGCAGCTGAGAGTTTTGAGGATCTAAATTTTGGTTTTAGATGCCTGAAGTAGCAGGAACTCCAAATCCCTTTTGTGAATTTAGCTTCAAGGTCAGTGGTAGGCAATCTGTGTCCCGCAGGCTACATGCAGCCCATCAGGGTAAGCCACTGACAGACCACCAGACAGGTTATTTACCTTGGATCTGTATGTTGGCTTCCTGCAGCTCCCATTGGCCATTGTTCTCCATTCCCAGCCAATGGGAGCTGCAGGAAGAGACAGTCAGCAAGTCTCTGTGGCCTATGCCACTTCCCACAGCTCCTATTGGCCAGAAACAGTGAACTGCAGCCAATGGAGGCTGGAGGTAACAATACCTCTGGATGCAAGGTAAACAACCTATCTGGCAACTCTACAGTGGCTTACCCTGATGACCCATGTATGGCCTGCAGGCTGCAGGTTGCCCACCACTGCTTTAGGTGATATATTGTATCTTATACTAGATTTAATCCAAGGGGAGTATCTCATTTTGATATTATATATACTGCCACAGTACATTAAGCATATTTAGATTGACTATGATTCAGTATTTGCTGGTACTTGAAGCAGGCAGCGACCACATCAGAATCTGGCAGAAAGCCAGATCCCATTTACAGTAATAGGGCATCATACAAATACCAACAGGGTTGTATCCAAAACAGCTGTTATTAATTTCATCTGTTTTAGGAGGAAGAGAAGATTTTAGTTATTTGTAAAGATTAAAATGGATAATTATACCATTTAGTGCTATTTAATTTCTGTTTACCTCCAAATATGGAGATTCTCCATATAATATTGGAGATTCTAATCTCTCCATGTGGTTATTAAAGTTGAAGTTAGTATTGCCATATAAGATGGATTTTAATACACATTTTCTAAGTTCATTAAAATTAAACGATTCATCCTGAAATTTCATGTGTCAAATATAACAAAAAGTTCTGGCTCCTCCTATCCACCACAAATATTAGGCACATCAGACAAGATATGTAAGATGAAAGTTCAGAAAGATGTTGCTGGGTTTTTAAAAGTTGTGCTTTAGCATATTAGAAAAATCAGTAGAGAGTTCACAACTTACAACAAAGAAATAAGAAATAACAAAGTGAAATAAGAATAGATGTTTGTTCCAAAATGATGAGGTCTAAATTAACTATTAACACTCAAGAAAGAGATCTTGGAGTCATCAGAGGTAGTTCTCTGAGAATATCTGTTCAATGAGCAGTCATATCAGAATATTAGGAACAATTAGGAAAGGGATAGATAACAAGGCAGAAAGTACCATAATGCCATTAGATAAATCTATGGTACATACACAACTTCAAAACTGCATGCAGTTCTGGTCACCCTGTCTCAGACAAGATATATCAGCACTGGAGAAGGTACAGACAAAGGCATGAAAAGATAATTAAGGGTGGGTAATAGCTTTAATCTGAGGAGAGATTTTTTAAAAACTGAGACTTTTCAGCTTGGAAAGAAGATGACTGAGATTACATCCACTACCATCCTTCCCATTGGTTAATTATGCTTAACAGTAAAAATATACATCTTTCCAGTTTGTGTTTGTCTAGTTTCCATTTCCATCATTGGATCATACTATATATTTCCTTGCTAGATTAAAAAGCCCATTATAACATAAGTATTTCCCAGGTAGCTAGTTAGAGAGTATAATCAAGTCACCTCTTAACCCTATCTTTTTTTTAGGATAAATAGATTAAGCTCCTGGATTCTATCACTCTGTGGCATGTTTTCTAATCCCTTAAGTCATTCTTACAGCTCATCTCTGAACCATCTTCAATCCTTCTTGAACTGTGGCCACCAGAACTGGACACAGTATTCCACAAGTGATCACACCAGTGCCAAATATTGCTGTAAAGTAATCCCTCTATTTCCACTTAAGATTCCTCTGTTTATGTATCCAAGGATAGCATTAGCCTTTTGGCCATGGCATTGCAGTGGGCACTCATGTTCAGCTGATTGTCCACCATGACTTCCCCTAATCATTTTTATAACCTCTGCTTCCCAGGGTAGAGTCTCCTGTATTTTAAATACAGCCTACATTCTTTGTTCCTAGATAGATACATTTACATTTAGCCATATTAAAATGTGCATCATTTGCTGGCACTCAACTTACCAAGTGATCTTGATTGCTCTGTGATAGCGATCTGCCCTTTTCATTATTTTCTGCTTCCCCAATTTTTGTGTCATCTTCAAGCTTTATTAGTGAAGTGATAATTGTATGTTTTCTTCTAGGTCATTGAAAAAAATGTTAATAGCATAAAGCCATGAACCAATCTGTGTATGATTCCATTAGAAACATATATTTTCAATGATGAGTCCTGTCATCCATACATTTTCTACAGTTGCATTTGGAGACCTATAAATTAGCCAGTTTTGAATTCATTTATCCCATAAGGCACAATTAATAATTTCTAGCAAGTACTGAGCACTCTGTAGGGGCCCATAAAAGTGTATTGGTATATTTATCCTACTTAGAAATTGATAAATTTGAAATGTTAGGGGTATAATCTTATTTGTGAGTCAGTATGTAGGTATAATGGACAGTTTCACCAATTCCAATATTTCTTTGTCTAACTTAGCTGAGGTGACTTGAACGTGTGATGCCCTGTATGTAGGTAGCATGATCTTCCTTTCTTCCTTCCATTCTGCAAATTTGCTACTCTACAAATAACTTATCCTTATTCGTATACTATGCAATAATGATACCTAGATCATTCTATAGTGCCTACAAGTGTGCTTGGGTGCTTCAAATCTGAATGAAGAATTTCCAATCCAATTAACAGACATGAGACAGGAGATGACACAGTGTTCTTCAGAGAGGGAGATGGGCAAGGAAGAACCTGTGTTATAGATATATGATAACGAAGTTGCTCAGGAGCAGACATAGATAGGGGGTCAGATCCTTAGCTGGTGTAAATTGCCATAACTTCTATAAGTATTGCAGCGATATGACAAAATATACAAGTCAAAGATCTGGCCCATACTATATATATAGGGATGCAGATGGGGAGCAAAAGGGCCAATAGGGAAACAGGAAAGGTAAAAAGAATAGATTTTCAAAATGTTGTGGAGGAAAACACAAAAGTATTTGGCAGGGGCTTGGATGTGGGAGGAGAAGGAAAAGGGGAGTCAAAGGTGACCTCATTGTGGTTCTGGGTGACTGGAAGGATGGTGGTGTTTTGAACTGTTCTAGAAAATGAAAGTAGGGTCAGGATTTGGGAAGGAAGATTATGAGCCTGGTTTTGGTTGATGAAATTGAGTTGTTAGAGAATCATACAAGATGAGATGCTTGAGACAAAGTCAAGTTTAAGCACAAGAGATTGGTTAGGATTGGAAAAGTTTACTTTAGAGCAGGGGCGAGGAACTTTTTGGGGGGTCGGGGGCTGCTGACCCACAGAAAAATCAGTCAGGGGCTGCCCACAAGTGAGAAACAAAGCAAAACAAAAAGAAACAACCCCCCTCACTGATGTGGCCCCCAACTAAGAAGGACATTCCCCACGTTCCCTTGTATATTAGAGCCTATGGGAACCCAGGCTAATAGATTTTGTATGCTCCAGCCCTGCGGGGAGGCAGCAAGTGCATGGGGTGGGGGGGGGAGGGTAGAATGCCAGCATAGGCTCCCCAGTGGGCCAGATCCAGGCAAGCCAGGGGCCTCATTCCCAACCCCTGCTTTAGTGTCACTGGTGCAGAGATGATCATTAAGCCCATGCAGGCAGATAAATAAGGAAAAAATGGGGGGCCCTGAATGAATCCCTGAGAAACACCAACAGGGAAAGAAAGTAGAAAGGATTAAAAAACATCAAAAGAGACACTGGAAATGCAACAGATTGGAAGAGCTTTATAAAAATAATGGTTTGTAACTTTAATTATATTGGTTAATTTATATCATTAATTATATATACTTCTGCTGCAATATTCCTCTGCTCTGGAAAGTTTTCTTGTCACATTGTTTAGACATTGTCTAGACAAACAATCTGCTGGGTTCTTATCCTTGTCAGGTTTGAGTACTATCTCTGAATCATAATCTTGTAATCTCAAGCCCTATCTTTTCTATTCTTGCTTGCTGTTTTATCTTCTGATTTCCAAATGATGAAGTCAGAGCTTGGTTGGGTGCAGCAACTGTATCAAAAATGAGCTCTAGGGATGTAAATTTGAAAGTGTTTGTATCCCCAGGTTCATGTCAGTACATTTTCCTCGGCTTGTGAATATTTCTGCTCCACCTTATTGAACATGCAACCTGCATATGAAATAGTTTTGTGCTTTTTGCTATTGCACAACTGTTTCTGTAGCCCCTCTGATCTGGCAGCCTGTAGTGATCTACAATTATTGTTTATGCTGCTGGGTTAAAATAAGGCAGTAAGCAGTTGCAGGTTCATTCAGCAGAAATTCTGAAGTGTTGTCTCCCATTCTTTAGTCCACTGAAATACTATTTTGTTTAGTCAAATTTCTCAAAGGTGTACTTTGGCTAGAATAGTTCTCAATAAATCTAACACAGTAACTTGCCATAGATAGAATGGCTGCAGATCAGAAAAAGGTCTTTAACTACATGCACTTTCATAGGACTGGGACTAATTCATAAAAATGTATGTCCAAGAAATACAATTTTTCCCACAAAATCACATTTTCCTTGTTCATTGAGCTCTGATTTTTTTAAAATGTTCTGCCTTTTTATTGCCTTTCAGATAACAGCACATCACAGTTGAAATTATATGCATTTACTGTAAGTTGTATTACCACACTACTAGTTATTTTATAGAATTTCATCTGTCTTAGAAGTTCTATCTGAAAAATTTTCATATCACCTGCATCTTTACACTCAGGGTATGTCTACACTAGCCCCCTAGTTCGAACTAGGGAGGCTAATGTAGGCATTCGAAGTTGCAAATGAAGCCCGGGATTTAAATATCGGGTTTTATTTGCATCTTCCCGTCTGGGCACCATTTTTAAATCCCCTTAGTCTGAACTAACTGCCCGCGGCTACACAGGGCAGTCAAACGTTAACTCGAACTTAGTCCTTAGTTCGAGTTAACTGTTACACCTTGCGGAACATCATGATTTAAAGACTTCAGGTTACCAAGAATCTACCATTTATTCTAGTTTAAACCCACAAGTGACCCATTCACCAAGGTAATTATTGATCTGGAATTCTCATCTTGCTTTACTAGATAATCTTTGTGAAGATCAAAAACTGGAAAATAATTTCACTTTTTAGGGCCAACTCTCCACTTGCTACGCCAACTCCATCTATGTATTTTATGTAACTGGAGTTGTGTGTAGACCTGGCCTAGGTTATATAGGGTATACCCCATGGAAGTACTGTGCCTCTTTGTCATTGGCCACGCATATTTTGAATTTATTGGTGATGTGTGCCCTAGGTATAACCAGTATGAGCAAAACTTGATATCTTTTTTTTTTAAATAATGTCTTGTTTTTCTTCTTCTTCTTCAGTAATTGCTTTTCTCCTTGTAATCTCCAATTATATATTTTTCTCCTATGTTTTTGTTCTACTGTACCATTTTATCTGTGTGTAACACTCACTTTCAGCTCAACAACTCCTTGAAAAAATACTATTATATTCCCGAACTAACACTTCAACATCAATTTTTTGTTTGTTTGTTTGTTTTATCTTTTTCCTGAAGTCATAGATTGCAATAAGACTTTCTCGTCTACCAGACTTTTTGCACCATGTGGATAAAATCTGATATCTGCAGGCCTTAATGTGATTCTGTTAGCTGTTTTCTTGAAATTGGGGTAATCTCTTACAGCTATTGATGCTCCTGAGTCTACTATGTTATCAGTCTTAGTTTGTGCTAAATCTAAAGTGATTTTTGGGTACCAATTCTACTTGCATGGTATATAAAGAGAATAACATCTGTTTTTACTATTGCTGTCTTGTTCGATAGCTTCATCTTGCATTTCAGACAGGTGTCTTACGCGCTGTGCTTCGCATTCCTTGTGTTACCAATTTGGTGTAAAAATTCTCTTCATTCTTACAACCTGTGCCTCATTCCTGGAGTTAACTGCATGTCTCAACTTACTGCAGAAAAGTGATTTATTTATTATCACACATCATTTTCCAAATGCTGGCTATCTATCCTTGTGAGGATATCCATCTCCACAGCAATAACAGCTTTTATTTTAGGGTTCTGTGAATTTTTCTTTTGTAAAAATTTTTCTCTCCCCACATTTGTAAATCACTTGTGTTATAGTCATTTTCTCTGGGCTGACTTTCTGACTATTCATGTCTTCTAGCCATTATCAATAGCTTTTCATTTTATCTCGGATTTTAAGGCTTTTCGCCTTAGTATTCCAAATGTTCATGAAATTATGATTTGTTATTTACTTCAGAACCTCCTTCTCTAAAGTTACATATTCTTTCCAATTTTTGCAGTCTGGTAATATGGTCATCTATGTTTTCTCCTGTGTTTTGTCTTTCATTTCTCATTTAAAGTTTTCATATTCTCTGCCTATTCCAGAATAAAAATATTAATTCAGTGCCTGTCTGTACTTGTCATATGACTGTATCATTTAATGGAATGTTTGTACAGAAATCACAGTGTGGGGCCTGCTAAATATAATAGGAAACATTTTTCTTGCTCTTGCTTGATCTATAAAGTTTGCAGCCAATTTTATTTCAAATTGATCAAAATATTTTTCCATATTACAATTGAGCTAGTGGAGTCTGTGCATTCCAATGAAGGTAGTGTCTCTGTGCCTGTGCCAGTTTAATGCTTATGTAGCCTACTCCCAGCTATAGAAATATATGCAAATTTTCAATCATTAATTATCACCTCCTCCTTTCTTTTAACTATTATGCTCATCTGGGATTTTTTTTATTTGTTTATATTTTTATTATTAGTGACCATTTTTGATGAAACAATTTTCTGTTGAAAAATGCCATTTCATTTAAACAGATGTTATGTAGAATGTGTCCATTTAAACGATTTAAAATAAAAATGAAATATTTTGTTTTGATTTTCTAGTCCTACATTGTTCTGATCATTTGTTTTCCACTTTCTCATCAGTTTACTTTTGTTTGAGCTTTCTAATTCACTGTCATTTGATGCGGGTATCAATCTGTCCTTCAATGGTTCAAAAATGTGGGTGCCATCCTAAAAGCAAACCCCACATTGGTTGTTAGTTCTATACTTAGATTTCACCAACCAGTTATCATGGTTAAACAGCACAGTCCTCTTGGGTATGGCTTACTACCCAGGTAAATTTACCTTTGTGATATATGGTCCCTTATGCTAGAGATCACAGCAATATTTAGATTACTGCCAGCCCCAAAGGACCAGTCACTTATGGGTCAGTTATTCCTGAGATCTCCAAAGACAACGCTTATAGGCATTCCTATAATAAACCATATAAAGATGTATTGTGATTATAATAAACTTTATAAAGATGTTATATAGTAAAAGGAAATGAAAGGTTTTTTACAAACTTAGAGGAGGTAAACACATAAATAAGTCCCAGTCCTAAGGTTTGGGGTTTTTTTAAATAGAAGCTTCTATGCTAAACAAGCTCTATATGTATTTTATATGAGCTAACCCATGCTTATATTTCGTTATCCTTGCCTCTCACAGTCTAAGTAGGATAAAGATACATTTCCTTCTTATAAGAGGTTTTTATCCCTTCCCCCTTCTGCTTCAAATTGCAAATTCAGCTGACAAGAGGAATTCCCACCCACATTGTGAGGCAAAATCAACTAGCAAAGTATTTTTGTCCTCTTTGGTTATCCAAAGTAGCTCATCTAGTGTGGACAGGCCCTCCTTGTTGGACAGGATATAATTTCTATTGGAGGCAAGCTTTACACACTAGTTAATTTCTCTCTCCTGTCTCCTGCACAGTTACAGAGGCTTACAAGGGAAATGCTCAGATATTATTTTACAAATATGGGATAAAGATGTTTTAAGAGTGATTAATACATGGAGCAATTCACAAGCATTCAATAAAGTCTAAACACTAAACATTTTGTAACTAATGACTATTTTAACATTACTAACACACAGTGAGACATGGGGACCTTGCTATGAGTGGGCAACTGGTTTCCTAGTGTTACAGTGTAAACACTTCATTTTGGTGTAGTGTGTACTCTGCTAGTTTTATCACATGTACCTGTACATTCTTCCATTGGATAACTACACACTCTTTCAGATTGGTTCAGTTTATCCGGAGGAAGTTACAATGTGAGCTGCAGCTCTGTCAGTGGCCAAGCTCAGTCTTGGGATGAAGTGCTATGGCTGAGTAACTGTGAACCTCCATCTTTGGCAAAAGGGAGTGGAGGGTGTCCATTGCTGTGTCTCTCTGACCCAAGACTTGCTTCATGCTGTCTTGAGGCAGGGCATATTCATTGCGGGATCACTGTTCTGAAAGGGAAAGAAAGGAGTTCAGGTCAGAGCCAGAAGTTGTCTGTTCCCACATTGCTTCAATTACAAACATAGCTGCACCATCCGTCAGAGCCCCAACTGAGATTTCTGCTAGTGAAATTGGCAGATCCCACTTTCAAGTTATGAGGAAGTAGCATTCTGCTATGGAGCAGTTAGGCAGAAAAAAAGGAAGACTAGCTGCTGAAGCCTGGATTTGCTCAGTGGCACAGCTATTGTGGAAAGATGCACACACTCTTTCAAATATATAGTAGATATAAATATCTATATATTTCCCACAGGATTATCATCAGTTCATGTCATGTAGAGGATTTAAAGAGGGACAAGTGTATATGAACCACAGTGGTCAGAAATTCTTTACAAGTCATCCAATATGTAACCATCCAGAAAATGTCTCTGCCTTACAGAAAGTGCTCAGAGTGCATACATGCAGCAATTCACAAAGCATTCAATAAAGTCTAACTAAATACATTTTGTAACTCTAATGCCTATTTTAACAGGACTAACACAGTGAGACATGAGGACCTTGAAATTTCCTAGGAGTTCTGGGTGCTTACTGCTTTTGAGAAACAAAACTAATATGACAAAGACACAAAGAGTGATGTACATCACATTTTAGGCAGTTGTCATTGCTTCACTGCTTCAGGCTACTGCACTTTCTGGAAGCTAGTCATACACATTAGGAAGGTTTTCATCAGAAAAGTAAAGTCTAGGAATGTAAGCCTTCCTTTTTATTTCTGCTTACTTGTGTGTTTGATTTGTAAAAGAAAGCTTAAATTTTGCAGCTATTGATGGGTAAGTCCCAACATGCCAGGGAAAGGTTCCTCTCATCACTGGTGTGTAGGTGAATGCATTTGTCAAGCTTTGTTAATCATCTCTCTTGTAACTGAAGATATAAGTATTGTAGCTAGAGTAACTAGTAAAAGGCAAAAGATTTATACGATCTGAAGAGAAACCATGCAGATAAAGACATTATTTGTCATCATCCTTACATGTTTGGAATCTAGATGTCTTGCAGGACGTCTCTCTGGCTGCCTCCCAATGTTCTTGTACATAGCAAGGCGGATTGTTTTTACCAGTCAAAAACTGTTTTTTTTCTTTGTCTTTCATCTTTTGTTTATTTTTAAACTTTGTTTTTAACTTTTCTTTCTATTATATTTTTTTCTCAAAAATTACCCTATCCCATGTGCTTATATCTGCCTAAATTATCCATCTATTTTAGTCTGAGGATTTGAAAGCCCAACACTAATTTTAGATAGGGAAAGGTGTCTTTTGTTGGCTTTCAATGTCTCATTTTCTGCTTCAAAAACCCTTCAATAAAAAAAAATATTTTCCTGTCTCAAACAGCAAGTTAACTGAGAAATTAGCAATACAAAACAATCTCCAATGCTCCTCATTAACTGTCAGTATCCTAGATCCCTCTCATCCAGATTCTAGGCATCACTGTGGTAGCTGATATCATGAAATGGCTTAGATCTTTGTCTCAGACTGAACCCAAAGTGTGATTTTGGGGCAATGTTTCTACCTTCAAAGCCCTCTTCCATAGTCCTTCACATCTATATAGATTCATCTGGAAAAATGATAAGACAGCATGGACTGAAGTCTGGATAATTTACTGATGACACCCAGGAATATCTTTACATCAAATCTAAACTTCACCATTTCCCAGAAATCCCAAAACTTAGCTGAAGTTAATATCTAGTTGAACAGCAGCTGGCTAAAGCGAAACCTCGGCAAGACTCAGAGTTCAGTCTGTGACTATCGCAGAATCAGGGAATATTAGGATTGGAAGAGAACTCAGAAGGTCATCTAGTTCAACCCCCTGCTCAAAGCAGGACCAATCCCAACTAAATCATCCCAGACAGGGCTTTGTCAAGTCTGGCTTTAAACATCTCTAGGGATTGGATTTTATACCTTCTCCCTGGGCAACCCATTCCAGGTGAAATAGTTTTTCCTAATATTCAACCGAGACCTTCCCCTTTGCAATCTGAGACCATTGCTTCTTGTTCTGTCATCTGCAACCACTGAGAGTAGCCTGACTCCATCCTCTTTAGACGTCCCCTTCACATAGTTGAAGGCTGCTATCATATGACTCTTCTCTTCTCCAGACTAAATAAACCCAGTTCCCCCAGACTTTCCTCATAAGTCACACTGCCCAGTTCCCTAATCATTTTAATTGCCCTCTGCTGGATTCTTTCAAATTGAAGATCCCAAAACTGGATGCAATACTCCAGACATGGACTCACCAGTACCAAATAGACTAGCACTGACCAAAAGACAGTACCAGTGTTCCCTCTAAGCTGAACAGTGCAGCTTCAAGGGTGATTAGTCAGCTCCACCCAGTCAGTTAGCTCCATGTTCTGAGCCCTGAGACTCTGACTTGGCAGGACTGATTAATCACCTGTGAAGTTGTACTGCCAGGCAGTTTAGAGGGAACACTGAACAGTACCCCATTCTATCACATATTGATTCTTGTACTCATGACCTCCAATCTTATTTGTGCAACTCTGTATGTCTAAGATTAAAGTCAGACACCCTAGAGAAACTTTTCTAACTGGTACAAAATGCTCTTTTCACCTGTTTGCAATTGAATCCTGAGAGCACTCCAAGGTTGCTCTCCTGCTGTCCTGATACGACTTCCAAGAACATTTTGTCTTATGGCTGCTTTGCTCCACTGGAATGAAGAAAAAAAAACAAACTTCAGATAAAATGAGGAGGATTATGACAATAGAAGATAAAATTTGCACAGGTGCTGGATCTAGATTATGGGACTCACTATTCAACTCACCAAATGTAGAACTAAATGAAAAATCCATCTCTTTCAATTTGCTTAGTCTCTGTAAATTACATCAAAACAAAAGTGTAAATGAATCAAGTCCTTTCTTCTACATCTTGGGAAGGAAGGAAAAGAGATTGTTATTTCAGTACATGGGATGTTCCCATATACTGCACAGATAGGGTTCTTATAAGAACCGTCTCTGATACACTAGTTCCTTCCACTTTCTGCCACCCTATGATAGGATAGATTCCCACCCCAGTTAGGAAGATGTCAACAAGCACTTCTGGACACAGTCTCCAATTCAGCACATCTGAGAGTCCTGTTGTATCTGGAGAAAAGCAGAGACTTAAAGGGAGGATCCAAGCTCATTAACCTCTGAAGAAGTGAGACACCTTCTTTGTGGCCCTTGCCCCTCCTGGATGCTCAGTCTGGGTCCCGGTAGACATACAGGAGGTTAAAAGACCCACCCCTTACCTCAGAAATTATTTATTCAGAGACCTTGCAAGGGAAGTGGGGTGAAGCCCAGGCCCACTTCCCATGAGGGCCTCAGTCACTTTGGAACACTTTCACTTCTCTGATGAAACTGCCCCTGGGGCCCATGAATCCACACCCTTAGTGCCCAGAGAAGGAGGAGTGGGGAGACTTTGTTGGGAGAGGGGGCTTTTCCCTTTCCCAAATAACATCATACCCAACAACTGGAAGGGGGAGCAGGCATATCGGGGTTCACACATTCCCTACTCTATATCATCCTTTTCCTCTAATGTACCTGGAAGGGGGAGCAGTCATATTGGGTTCCCACACACTCTCTACTTCATGGCATCCCTTTCCCCTGTAAGTGAGAGCAGGTGTATTGGATTCCCACATTCTCTCAACTCGATGACATCCCTTTCCCCTAATATTCCTGGATAGGGGAGCAGGTATATTGGGGTTCCCACATGCTCTTTACTCCATGGCATCCCTTACCTCTGACTCAGACCACAATCTCCTCCAGCCCTAGCTCACAATCCAACACCCTGCACCTCAATCCAGTGTCCCAGGTCACAACTACCTCCTTTGCCCAAACTTCCTCCTAGACTCCACACTCACTCCTACACTCCAGTCCCTTAGCAAAGCTTCCTTTTATCCCTAACCTTCATCACAGATTCCCACATTCTTGGAGTGACCCCCCCCATAAAAATCATTGCCCACCCATGCGCTATTACTAGTGTCCCCTTGTAGCCCAGTTTCTCCACCAGTTAATGTTACCCCCAAAACATTTCCATTGGAGACCACCCAGGGTTACACTAGTATGGATTTATTGTTTGAGGAATTAACACGCCACTATATGCACTATATGGTTAAACTAAAGAGGATAGAGCTGCCACTAAAGGTTTAAACTAAAGAGGAACCAGCTATCTCTCTCTCACACACAAACAAGCGTGCATGCACGCACGCGCACACACACACACTTAATTCATTCACACACATTCATTTCTGCCTTCAGGCACTCACATACTTACACATGCCAATGGGTTGCAGAAGGAACCAAGGCATGTTGCACCTGCAAGGTCTGTCTGCTGATCATGGCTGTGGAGCCGGTCAGGAAAGAAACTGCAGAAAGTGGCGCTTCTCAGAAAGAGAGCTACTCCCACCTGCTCTCTCCTTTTATTGCCTCTATACAACTCCAGTGACTCATCCACATTCGTCACCAAGGAGCATGCCCAGACTTCCCTTGATCCAGCAGAGCAGCAGTGGCTCCTTGATTGGTCTGGTGAGTCCTCACCTGACTCCACGTGCTCAGCCTTGTAGTTTTTAATCCCAATCACACAATAGGCTCCACTCACACACACACATTCATATCTCATGGGAGAATGCAGTTTAGAGCAAGTTACAAGCAGCGTGGATGAAAGTTACAAAAAATTACAAAGTTGCAAGGTTTTACAAAGTTTACAAGGAGTTGCAGAGTTTGAAAGGCAATGCAGCTGAAAACAATTACAAAGCTTTAGAGAATCATTTACAAATCATCAGTAATGAAGTGATTTAGAAGACAACTGCCTCCCGCCCCAGCATTGCAGTCAGCAGGAGGTTTTTGTCAGTCTCTAACTCATGTGTTGGCAGGACCTTTCAGTTTAGTGTATTTTCAGAAAATCCTTGTGTAAAAATCAAGTGAAGGCTTTTATGCAAGAAAGCCAGACTACTTTGTGGGCTGCAGACCTGTTTTAGTTTGCCCTTTTTTTTTTTTTTTTTTTTTGGACTACTGTTAAATCCCCAAAGCAAGGGGGCTGTGAAAACTGGCTCTCTAAGACTTAAGGCTGGAAGAGCATGGACATAGTTTAAACTGACTCCACAGCAACCCCCCCGTGAAAGAAGTTGGGGAGCAAGACAGGCATCCATCACTACCCCAAGGGAGCAATCTAGACTTATAATGCCTATGACACACCCCTTCTGGTACAATGTCTTTTCAGTAACATGGCCCAGTCCACCCAAATTACATTGGCCATATGCACAGTTTTAGCTACCCACCACAGAATGAAAACTTCTCCTGTCTGATATATTGGCTAAACCAAATGCCTCAGCTTCTATTTTCAACCCCTGCAATCCAGTCCCTTTTTCCTACCTGCTTCTCCTCTCTGGCTATGTCTACACTACACTTTTTTTTTTTTTTTTTTGGTAAAAGGTTTGCAAATTACACTCTGCAATTTGCGCACCTTTTTCTGATTTGTTTTCAGAAGAGGCTTTTCCAAAATTTGGCCCATCTACACTGGGCCAAGTTTCAGAAAAACCTTCTCTTTCAGAAGAGCCCTTCTTCCTCGTGAAATGAGGTTTACAGGGCTTCTGAAAGAGCACATCTGCTCCTCCACAAAAAAGGTTGGAAGAGCAGACATGTTCCCTGGACACAGTGGAGTTTTTCCGGGATACGGTATCCTGGAAAAACCGCATAGTGTAGACATAGCCTCCCTCTCCACAGAAATCTGTTTATTCATTAAACATCCCTGTAGAATCTGAGTCTATGTGTAACCAACCCATATAAATACCCCTTGATCTTCTTTCTTGATACACAACTTTTCTGGGTCTCCCAGCTGCATATTTAATCTGCTTTCCCTATGCAATTCAGTTATCCATGGTCTTCTTTAGCAACCTGTCTCATCAGTGTATAATCTTCATTACTAAACTCCTCAGTTTGTTTCCTGATGGGGGCTGTCCTGCTGCCTACACCACCCAGAATACTTTGCTCCTGTTTGCTATAGGGTGAACATTGTTTTGTGGCAGTTTGTACTTCATTGTAATACACAGCCAAGAGCATAGCATTCTGGAACACAACATTAGGTTGAGAAGATGGAAACAGAAAACAAATTCAGAAATTCTTTGATTGCAAGGGCAAGTCAGTAATCTGGCAAAAGGATGTCAGCTCAGCTCTGGGACAAAAAAGAGAGGGTTATGGGAAATAAAACACTGGAAACTTGAAGAGTAAGAAATGTTGTGAAACAGCTAAAAGAGTGTGCAGGCAGGAAACAAGAAGTGGGATTCACAAAGTACACTAATTCTCACTGCCAAAATAGATTACAAGCCGAACAAATTCCATTGAGTTGCTGAATGTAGAACCCACAATATTTGAGTAGTTTCAAATAAGTTCTTCCTTCTAAAGCCATTAGTAAATAAGATTTGTATTTTATTTAGTCTGCTCCTCTTCTTTTTTTGATCATTTTCCAGGTACCGGAAGCTTAATAATTCCTTGATTTGTCACTTTTTTCTCAGTCTTAACAACTCTAAGTAGTACTATAGTGTAATTTTTTTTTAATTTCCTTATTTTAAATGAATTATTCATTAAATATTGTTTTTGGGGGGCATAATCACTTGCAATACGTGCATATACATCGTAATGCATAATTATATTTTTCCAACATAATTACTAAGTATAATGATAATGTGTAATTCTGTATGATAATTTGTGAACACATTGATCTTCATGTGCATAATATTTCACTGTTGTTAAAACTGATTACTTTGGACAGTTTTTATATTTTTGTTTTCCCAATAGCAAAATAAAAAATTGATCTAGTATATTTATGACCTCAATCCTCAAGTCCTGATGTACAGAAAACTTGAATCAGTGAGAGATTTTAAAGAACGGATTGAAAAAAATATCCTATTTCTGTACTTGAAAATGTGAAGTTATTTCTTTTGAAATGTAAAAAACAGATCAATTTTTTTTTAAATTATTTGTGAATATTATTTTAAAAAATCTCTTTTTATTACAAAGATTATAAAAATGGTAATCAGATTTTTAATATCCTAGAAACCCTGTTTTTGGTTAATAAAAAGGTTCATTTCAATAACACCTGCAATGTTGTTTTCAGTACAAATTTAAGGGGGAGGAATAAATCAGGCGAAAAGAGACAAAATTGTCATGAAAAAATAAAAAAAGGCTTTAAAAAAGGCCTTTGTTTTACTGAAGCCTTTTTGTTAGAAACATTTTGACCAGCTTTAGAATTCTGCACCAGCCATTAAGTTCAAATGTGTGTACCTGATGTTAGTCCTGTCAATAAAATGACTTGATTTTTAGAAATGCAGCTCACCTACAAATGCCAATATAGGCCTTGGTTCCCAACATTTCAGAAAGAAAGGTCACTACGGGCTCATCTACACTGCACTGTAACTCAAAATAAGATACACAATTTGAGCTATGCAAATTGCGTATCTATTTCGATGCTATTTCAAAATACCTTATTTTGTCATTTGGTGCTGTCTACACAGTGCCAAATTTAAAAATAAAGCACTATTCCGAAATGTTCCTTACTCCTTGTAGAATGAGGATTACAGGGACATTGGAATAGCGAGCCCGAAATAATAGGCTTGCTGTGAAAACGCGTGATAGGTATTTCGGGATACTCTGGTATCTCAAAATAGCATTGCAGTGTAGATGCACTGTATGCTTATAGAAAAAGAAATTCTGAAATAGCTTATTTCAAAATAGCACATCTACACAGCAAATGCCCATCGAAATAGCACTGAGTATTTTGAAATAGAATGTCCACACTCATTGGATGCTGAATCGCATTTAAGGCCACCCAGAAACATTTCAGGCAGGGCATCAGGACAGCAACCCTTTCCCAGAGCTGCTGCCTAAGGCTATCTGAAGCTCGAGCTTAAGGGGACCCGCCTGTACAGCAGTGTCTCAGGCTCCTCTTTTGCCTACCTCCTTGAGGGACAGCAAAGTCTTTTCACTGCCTGCTCTGGTTGCTCTTGCAGACACCACAGCACTCTCAGCCATGGGACGGAGCTGCCTCCAAGCAGTCTACAGCTCTTAAGCCCCATGCCACACCTACTGCTGCAGTTACTGTTGGCCGCCTTTGTGGCCCTGCAGGAACAGGACCCTCAGCTCACTGCAGGGCATCTCCTTTCCTCTCTCCATATGCTGCTCATGCAGCACAACTGCCCCCCCCCCCCCGCCCTTCCCTGCACACTGTACATTGCCGCTTCTGGTGACTAGACACCAATTCTGACTGGTGGGACCAGATCATCATGGAGTGGTGAGATGATCAGCAGTGGCTCTAGAATTTCTGCATGTGGAAGGACACCTTAATGGAGCTCTGCCAGTGGCTTGCCTCTGCTCTCATGCGACAGGACACACACATGTGACCTGCCATCCCCCCTCGAGAAGCGGGTCGCCATTGCACTGTGGAAGCTTGCCATGCTGGACAGCTACCACTCCATCGGGAACCAGTTTGGCAAGGGGAGATCGACTGTTGGGGTTGTGGTCATGCAGGTCTGGTGCTCTTGTGCAATTGTCCCAGGAGGGAGGTGAACAGCAATAGGATTTCCTGGGGGGGGGTGGTGGACCATCAGGGTCGGGGCGTGGACATGCCGATGTACATCATGGGGGCACTGCCTACCCTTTCTTCCTATGACTGATGAAGCCTTACACTGGACAAGTAGGCCACAGCAACAAACATTTCAATATCAGGCTCAGTAGGGACACATCGTAGTGGGAGGGTGCTTTTGGGCATCTGAAAGGGAGGTTCCATTGTCTCCTCACCCGCCTCGACCTCAGTGAATGGAACATCCCCCAAGTGGTGGTGGCCTGTTGTGTCCTGCAAAATATATGTAAAAATAAGGGGGAGACATTCCTGCCAGGGTGGTGGGGGGAGGGAGGGACAGAGGCCGAGCAGCTCGTAAAGGCCTTTGAATAGCTATGTATGGCTTCCATCCAGCAGGCCCATCAGGGGGCTGTGCACTTCTGAGAGGCCCTGAGGGAGAGCTTCACACAAGGACCCCAGTGACATTCCCCCCTGGGCCTCCCCACAAGGGGCCTGTGCATTGCCCCAGTGTGCCTTTCCTCCCTACCTCTCCCTTCCCCTGTTGACACAACAAAGCAGACCTTTTGTTTTTGAACTAACAAACTCTATTTTTGTTATTGTTGTTGTTTAACATGGGGTAATTGTAGATGGGGAAAGAACCTGGGGTGGGGAGGGGGGAAGAGAGGCTCAGAGATTGGTGTTTGCCTCAGGTGGTGCCACCACCTCATCAGCAGCCACGGGCGGAGTGGGGCGCTAGGAGGAGAAACTGGAAGGGCAGGATCTGGGGCAGGAGCAGCCAGCAGTGGTCCATAGCAGCAGTATAAGCTACACACATGATCTGAGCCTGCTATAAGAGCTCCTATCAGGTGGTGCAGCGTGGCTCCATGTCCAACTCCAAAGACCGCTGCAGGGCACACAGGGCAACAACGTGCTTCCGCTTCAAGTCCTCTTGGGCTCATCTGCGCTGGCTCCCATGGGGTCAGGAGGCTGGCGTGGGAGTTGTAGCAGGCACCTCACTTGCATCTGGTCCAGCTGTGAAGAACAAAGAGGAGGGCAGTTCAGATGAAGTTGATGTGCTTGGAGTATGGACTTTAGTGGCTAGACAGCGGGCCCCTTCCTGCAGGGGCACTGATGTCACTGGCAGAGCCTCGCTACCCCCACGTCCTGGGGACAAGCAGGCACGGGAAGGCTGGGAGCCTGCCAGCACAATGGGGTGGCTTGGCTTCCCTCTGTGCCACACACACGTTGGGACTGGCAGTGGCGGAGTCCTATTGGGAGAGGATTTGTACCCCTGCCTGCTGGAGGAGGGGGGAGGGTGTTGGAAGGCTGGGTGTATAAGTGGCAGATGCTTCTTTCTGGGGAAGGTGCTACTGGGGTCCCCTCTACTTCTTCCCTCTCCCCCTCCTGTGCAGGCTCCCCTTGCAGGGGACGGGTGTCCTCCACCTCACCACACTGGCCCGGGAGTGGATGCTGCCCTGGGAGTGTGGGCATGCTCATGTGCCATGTGCAGCACTGCTGTTTGTGTGTCTGTAACGCCTTCCTCCCTAGTGGTGGTGGCCGGGGAGGGGGAGGGAGGTGGAAGGTGTTCCACCACAGGGTTGGGAGTAAAGCAGGTCTCAATGCAGCTGTATGCTCTGGACTGGCGCTCCATGTGTAGCCAAATGCACAGGCTGCTGTGAGATACCCAGGCCGAGAAGTCTGGGCGAAGAGTGTGCAGCCCTTTGCCACCTGTTGTATAAAGCTCCCACCTGAGCTATTACTTGATTTACACATATATTTTTTCTAGAAATGCACTGTAAGGGCCTGCCAACACATGACTTAGAGAATGACAAATCCTGCTGCTGACTGCATTGCTGTGAACACTGTTTGAGGGGGGGAGGGCAGTTGTCTTCTAAGTCACTTTATAACTGATGATTTGTAGATGATTAAAATGGAAATTGTTTGCAGACAGATGCTGTGCTTTGGAAGGTATCTTTGTAACCATCGAGCTTTTTCTTTTGGGTCTGCACATCCTAAACTCAAAACTCCAGTCATCTGAAGAAGTGGGCTGTGCCCATCAAAGCTCATGATACCATCTACATGTTTTGTTAGTCTTTAAAGTGCTACCAGACCATTTGTTGATTTTTTTCTGTGAAGCTTTGTAATTGTTTCTTTGTAACTTTTAGCTGCTTTGCCTTTTACTTTCTGCACCTTGTTGTAAGATAGTTGGGCTTTGCAACTTTGTAATCTTTGTAAATCTCAGCCACTTTCCTTGTAACTTGCTCTAAACTGAATTCCCTCCTGTGATAAGAAAGTGTGAATGGAGGCTGGAGCTTCTTTGGGGTGAGGAAAACAGCAAGGCTAAAAAACGTGGAGCCAGGAGCCAGGTGATGACTAATTAAAGCAAACACAGAGACACTGCTGCTCTAAGCAAATGAAGGACCCGGACTGAGGGAGGTCTGGCCATGCTCCTTGGTGACAAACATGGAGGAAGGACCCTGTGTACGTGACAAGAGCTGTCCAGTTCCAATAAAAGGAGAGAGCACAGAAACTATCTTTCTGGAATCAATATGTCTTGGCTTGCTCTGCAACCTTTTGCCTGTATAAGTGTGTGAGTGCCTGAGGGCATGAATGAATGAATGTGTGTGTGTGTGTGTGTGTGTGTGTGTGTGAATGGATGAATAAATGAATGAATGAAAGTGTGTATGTGTGTGTGCGATAGCTTGTTCCCCTTGAGTTTATCCCTATAGTGGCATTCAATGACAGCTCAATTCCTTTTAGTTTAACCCTATAATGGACTGTTAATTCCTCATTTAATAAATCCATATGAGTGTAACCCTGGAGTGGTTTCCACTGAAATTTGGGATAACACCACCCACCGACCTCCCCCATGTGTGTCCAGGGTAAGTAAGGGAACTCACCTGACAGTCCTTACTCGGCCTTGTCCAAGCCCTGGGTGACATCCTGGGAGGGGGGTACCAGCTCCAGGGATAGGGTGATGTCCTGGCTAGTGGGCATGCTATGTGTGGTGGCCACCTACTCCTTGTCATCATCCTCGTTCTCCTCCTCCACTGGCATGCCCTCTGGGAGGCTGATGACAGGTGTCTCCAGGTTGGATTCAATGATGAGAGGAAGGGAGGTGACCTGCCCCCCTCCCAGGATGCCATCAAGCTGGGGGTAGATGCGACCAGTCTGGGGTGCCTCTCCCAACTGGGAACTCCTTTCCCTAGCCTTGGAATAGGCCTACTGGAGTTCCTTACACTTCATTCTCACCTGGTCCAGAGTGTGGCTGTTTCTTCTCCGGACCAGGCCGTCGGCCACATGGCTGTGCACTTCAGTATTTCGTTGTCTGATGTGGAGATCTTGGCCGTAGGACTACTCCCCTCCAGATCTCAATGAGATCCAGGATCACCGTGTCAGTCCAGGATGGCACCCTCCTCTTTCAGCACCAGGCAGGGGCTTGGGAGCTGGGTGCAGATGGGCTGGCAGCCATAGACGCCTCAGATAGTGTGGTAGATTGGGCAGAGCAGAGCACTGCTGTGTGGCACAAAGCCCTTTCCCCTGTGGCTGCAGCTTTAAGGGCTGCAGGGGAAGAGGAACTATAGACTTCTGATGAGTGTAGATAGAGTGGCCAGCAGGGCACCTGTGGGAAGCCCTGGAGGCCTCTTATTTTGAAATAACCACAACTGTGCTATCTACACACACCCTATTTCAAAATAACTATATGGGAATAGACATTATGCCTTGTAAAATGAGGGTTATGGATTTCAGAATAAGGTGCCTTTTATTTTGAAATTATTTCAAAATAGCGGACTTGCTGTGTAGACACTCACTTTGTTATTTTGAAATAACGCTGCTGTGTAGACCTGCACTGGGTGCCTACTCAAGGACTACATGCCTTTCTTTAGGTGGCCAGGATTGAAAATTCTGGCCTCTGTTTTTCATAAACATCTCAAGTGGAGATGAGATGATTAATGTCTAGTGGATCTTTTTGGACAGTGCCAAAAATTAGGAACACACACCACCTCTGGTGTTCTTTGAATGGATTGATGCCTTATTTATGCTTCCTCCCATGCTGATAGCTCTACTTTCAACTAATACTGCTTTAAGCTGACTTTAGTCAGATTCTATGCCTGAAAATCTCTCAAAAAGGAAGTTAAACAGAATGGGATGTGTAGCCAATAGCAGTATATCTCTTTTAAAATCTTTTTTTTTTCTTGGCGGGGTGGGGGAGAAGAGCGCATGACAGGGACAGCCTCCCACAGGAGTTGAGAGAGGTTACCTTCTCCACAAATCCTAGAGTTTTGAGTGGCTAGGTTGTTTCCCCCCTTCTGCCTCCTTTTATGTATCCTTGAAAACCCTCATCCATGAAGGAACAATGTACAGGAAACTTTGCAATGTGAATCTTGTGGAATTTTCTGTGTCCTCCCTGTGGATATTTCTGAGGGATGGGTACAAACTGGTATGAATTTCAATGTCAATAAGACATTAATATCTTATTATTGAAAGAAATTCTCTTCTTTTCCCCTGAAGTGGAGCAAGTGCATCTAAAGGGGGAGGGGATAAATTTGACTCCTAATAACATACAAAATGGTAAAGTGTTCCTTTTGTTTTTTAAAGAGATGTAAAGATAAGTACTCTTAGGATGTTCTTGCCTGCTGTCCCTACATAATAATGTTCACTGTAGCTTTGAGTACAATTTATTTTTAATAGATATTGTCATCACATGAGTTTTCTCACATTAGTGTACTCCGTCTACAATTAAAGAATCTTCTGCTAAGAACATTGTCCACTTTTCCACTGCAGTTTTAGTTTATCCGTGAGATCACAAGAAAAACTCATTTCAGAGGTATTAAAAGTACACAGTTAGAAAGAACTCGGACTGAGTAAATGGTTTGGAAAAAATCCAAATAGCATCACGCATGAAAAGCACAGAACACAGAAATAATGCAAGAAAATCATTTCTCATGCTATTTTAGCCGTACTGTGTGTCCAGATTTATCTGAATGCCAAACCCAAACATCTTGGGTGATTGAGCATTGCTTCATGAAGCCTCTAGATTTGGATTTGGCCTGCCTTTATGTCAGTATGCAATGACACAAAATGTCATATGTGATGGATATGGCTTTGTGAAAAACATAGAAACAGCATTATAAGGTTTTTTTCCCCTTCTGTGTATGATTTTGATTCATTTGACATCAAATCTGAGTCTTGTAACATGTAACAGAAAATCCATGAAGGTCTCTGATTTCTTAAGGGAGATTTGGTGAAAAAAGAAACTTTATATAAAGACTTCTTGCTTTGTCATCCCTTCTCTAGTTTTTATGCATATGTGCCTGTTACAAGTCAATTTCAGAACTGATGGCTTCCTTTAAAGAGGTATGGTGAGAAGTAATATGTAGTGCTCTTGGGACCAAAAGCCTTGAGAACTGCTCAAAGCCCAAGTATAGAGGCTTTGCATGAGAATATGTAAAAGGGGTGTGAGGGAAAGAATTTGCCATTCAGCTCAGATTACCAGCATGGAATAGTCAGTCCAGAGTTGTTGCTCAGATGCTAGGAAGCCAGGACAGATGGCATCCATCAGTAGACAAACATAAGGGAACAGAGGTTTTGTACGTTGAGAAAGTGGGGGCCATCAACTAGAGGTAATAGGAATTGACACCTCTGATTACAGGTAAGAAACTATATTGAACAAAGCCTGCACCTTGCTAGATTAACATTTAATTTTTACATGAGTATTTTCACTTTTGTTTGCTTGTAACCCTTTGTAATGTTATCTCTCATACTTGAACTCAGTTACAATCCTGTCTTCTTTTGTTACCAAATTTGCATTAGTATTAACCTAAACCACCACTGATGCATTTAAACTAAAATTAATGTTAACTCCAGTGAATGTGGCAAGTTGGCGGGTTTTGTGTCTTTATTATCTCTCTGAACAGCTCAGGAGAGGGCTGGACATTACAAAGCACTCCATTTGGGAGAAATTGGGGGGTGGGAGTGTGGTAGTAAAGGTAGTAATGGATGGAAACCAGAACGGGGTTGCAGGGATGTAGAGAAGTTGCTAAGCCTCTCCATCTAGCACACAGACATTTCAGGGTGTGACCTGCATGCTTGTAAACTATATGGCTACGTCTAGACTGGCATGATTTTCTGCAAATGCTTTTAACGGAAAAGTTTTTCCGTTAAAAGCATTTGAGGAAAAGAGCATCTAGATTGGCACGGACGCTTTGCGCAAAAGCACTTTTTATGCGAAAAGTGTCCGTGCCAGTCTAGATGCAGTTTTGCATAAGAAAGCCCCGATCGCCATTTTCGCCATCGGGCTTTTTTATAAAACAGTCCTGAGCTGTCTACACTGGTCCTCTTGGCGCAAATACATTTGCGCAAGAGGGCTTTTCCCGAACGGGAGCAGCATAGATTTGCGAAGAACACTGACAATCTTACATCAGATCGTCAGTGTTCTTGCACAAATTCAAGCAGCCAGTGTAGATTTTTCCAAGAAAAGCAGTTGCTTTTGCGGAAAAACTTGCCAGTCTAGACGCAGCTGATATGTATGTCCCAGGCTGGTAGCTACAGCATCATTCTAAGATGCCCAATGTTTTAGGCAAGTAGGGATGAGTCCCGTCACTGGTCTGGATTGTTCCCCAAAGACAGTAGCAATCCCTTCCCCCCCACATATACAAAACAGTATTCTGAAAAAACTCCTAGGCGGGTTCACACACTCCTTGTTTTTGTTAGGTGAGGTTTACACTTACAGGTATGTTAACTGATGGGTCAATTCACATCTACAAACCTCAATGCCGTAACAGATTTTACCAAGCTCGTAGTATTATAGAAAATGGAAAGGTAAATAGATATTTACGTATTAGGAGACATGGACAGAAAATAGACTTTCTGTCCCTCATTTCAAAACTTGTTTTAGTCCCAAATTGGGATAAAATGTACAAATCTCAAAATATTTTGTGAAATGAAAATTTTGAAATATTTTTATTTGGAAATATTTTGCTTTCATAATGTTAAGAATTACAATATAAAATATTAAATATAGCATATAGAAATTAAATATAATATATAACATAATAATTAAAAGTCAAAACAAAGAAGTTGACATGAAATGAAACAAGAAAGATTAAACAAAATAAGCCATTTTTTAATTTTGAATCATCTCAAAAAATTTCTTTGAACATTTTGAACATTGACAAGTTCCTGCAGTTATATTGTTGATGAAAGTATTTTCTGTTGAAAATCTGTTCCACTGAAAAATTTACTGGCAGTTACAGTTATCAATTATCTTGATCTATTTCTAGCTCATTGTTAAAGAAAACCAGAAATGCTTTCCACAATGACAAACTAGTAAGAAAGTCAAATTCTTTATATGCACATAAGTTACAGAGAGACCACTGGGGCAAGTGGAATATTAAAACAGAAATAAATAATATTAAGAACTGTTCCCTTATTTCATTTGTTTGCCCTTTTTATCTTCCATGAAAATCGATTAAATTTTGACCATGAGAGGTGAGAACTATTTTAAATGAGTTCCTTAAATAACAATTTGATGAACTGAGCAAAAATCTGCTTTACTAATATAAAAAGTCAGATTATATTTGTAATTGTTACTATAAAGGGCTCTTCATACTTAACATATCTGCTTGTAGTGTTCCTCGAAATCATGTCTGCTACATTAATTTACTTTACCATAACAAGTTTTTACTTCTTTGGTTAGCCCTTCAGAATCAATGCAGCTCTGGAAAGGTTATCTGAAGTCTCTCCTGTCTGAGACAAATTTATTAGCTATTTTCTGAATACTGAATTTGTATTGGACAGCAAGAAAGAACATATCTTGCTTTCCAGATGCAAGATAAGGTTTGCACACCTCAAAATGGAGAAAGTTTGAGAGAACGTTGATTGAGAGAGACTATTGAACCCCACAAAGTTTTTTCCCAATAGCCCCTTTTCAAAATATAACCACATGTGTAAAGTAGGTACATGGTATTGTCAGGGGAGCCAACAGCCTTTACTGGCCCCTGGGCAAGGTGTGGAGGGCCCTAGCTCCATGCTTCTGGAAGGGGTGGGACCTCAGGCAGAAGGGGCTGTGCCGGCAACTCCCCTTCTTCCAGCCCTCAGAGACACAGGGAGCGTGTGGCATAGCACTTCAGCAATGATTTAAAGGGCTTGAGGCTCCAACCACTGCCACTGCGGTAGGAAGGAACCCTGCCCCCTTTGAATCACCAGGCCCCAGGACAACTGCCCCTTTTACCCCCCCTTTCAGCCGGACTAGGTATTGGAAAGGTATAAACAGTAATAGGGGAGTATCAAGAGTGGATATCTTTCTAAAATACATATTATAGCTCAAACAGAAGTTATGGGCTGGATACAAGAGTCACAGGTAGACGTATAGTTGCCTGTGCCATGCTGCGGTCAAAACAGATGGTCGTATTGGTTCTTTTTGGCCTTAATATCTATAAATTCTTGAACTGGGAAGTACTAGAAGAGCAAAGCAAAGCAAATAATAATAAAATGCCACCCTGGTTTTCAAGACATGAAAAACATGATCCTGGCAATTTCCATTTCTCAGCTTAACTTTTATCTCACTCTAGTAAAACAATTAAATAGATGCTAAAATAAAATAAGTAAAGATCTATGCTTTTGTAAGGCAGCTGCATAGTTCCTGTTTCCCTGCTCATTGGTGTGACAGCTGCTGTGTTGATTAACACAAACGTGAGTGTACTGGCATATCCAGAGGTAAAAGCAGGAGCCGCTACAGCTTGTATGAAATAGGCAGTGTACTTTAGCTGGGGCTATAGCAACTTAGATACTATGCAGATTGGCACCAATGGAGAAAACTCTAGCATGAACTCACTGGTGGATTGCTATGGCATTTGTGTAGATTTCTTCAACTGTCTCTTCGAGTTCCAAAACTCTGTTTTCAGACTTCTGTCATACCAGCCAGGCCATTGTTTCTTGGCTGCTTACTCTTCATTGATCTGAGCATTTGAGACAATTATTTTGTATCAAGCAAACCATTACTTGTTTCACAGCTCTGTCACTTACATTATTCACGTGTAATTGCTTTCTTTATTTGAAGTTATCTTTTCAGAATAATTGTGTATCCTGTCAAATCTACCTAGCCAGTTCACAAACTGAGATTAGTTAATGTTTCCAGCGGTATCCTTGGAAATTCAGACCCTTATCATATGTTAAGTTATAATTAACATAAACAGAAGAGAAGATCTATACAAGCTGTAAGGCTTATGTGCAGCCAAGCTACTTGTTTGTCTAGCAAGTTCTACCTGAATATGGGAATGGCCATTGCATACTCCCCCATGTGTCACAGATCCTGTGGGAAGTTCCTGGAGGATCACTCACTAGACTACTCAGCCTCCAGATCCCCAGGTGTTTTAAGTTTTCCTGGACATCCCTTTGCCTCTCTGGAACATTTCCTAGGCCTTAACTATCAGGTGATTACTTTCATGGAAATATAGCCCGTGAGCATGCCTGGGGTCCCGAGGACAGCACTGAGCCCCAAGATTAAACACATGCTCGTGCACATGCCCATCAAAGTCACAGGCTCTCTGGATTTAACTGCCCAGGGGTATGTGGTAGCTGTGACACGTAACACACACACACACTTTGCCCAGGGTGTAGCACATCATTGTTCTTTAATAGCATGCATCATATCAAGATCCATATAAAATAATAAACCATACATGCACTTCCGTACTTCATTTTCTTCACCACTCCACAGCATTCTTTTGGGAGAAAGAAGGGGATCCAGATTATTCTGCAGCACAGTGTGGCTTGGGTTCTGAAACATGGAGCCCTCTTCCCCAGCTCAGCTCCTCTGAACTTGGTCTGAGCCCTTTCTTGCTTCTACCTAAACTTCCCATGTCTCATTCCAAGCTTTCCTGTAAGGCTCTTTGATTCTGTATATATACCCCCCCTACCAACATTGCCTATTTTGTTCTGTTGGCAACTTTCCACTCTCCACTTTCCCGCTCTCCTCAGAGAGGTAAGGTAAAAGTGGTTTTTCTTAAAACACAGTTTCTCTTTTGCATAACTGTTGATCAGTCATAAGAGTCAAGTATTTTCAATTGTGCCTATTCTGGAGCAGACTTGCTTTCAGGCTTGCTAGTCATGGCAGAATTCACATACGCATAGGCATTTAAAAACACAGGAATTTCATAACTATTTCACAGTATCAAGTAGAATACGTAAGTTGTTGTGATGAACTGAGGCTGTAAAACTTACGAATTGTCACTGATATAATGAAGTTTATTTGAAAACATCATGAATGCCTATATGTATATAAATCCACCACTGATGACAGGCTCTTTAGCATGAATGCACCAGACACAAATGGATATGTTTAAGTTAACTAAGGTAAGTAGACAGCACAAAGATTATGCTAAAAAGTAGTTCAGAGCTGGAAGAAGTGAAAATTGACCAGGAGTAGAACAAAAGAGACCAAATGACTAGAAGAAGTTCACATAGAGACATACATAGGAAAAGGAGCCAAACTGGAAGGGGAAACATGTAGTAACAGAGAGCAAGGTTACAGAAGATAGATAAGGGTCTCTAAGAAGAAGAGATCACCCAGCATATAGTAGCTGCATGCCACTGGGAACACTGCCTGAGTTTCTGAGCCTGCATAGCCCCCAAGGTTTGGGAAAAACCAAGGGCTTAGACCTTGGTATAAAGAATATTCCGGAGTGGTGAGGAAACTGAGGCAAGGGACATGTGTTTAGTGTTTTGAATGATCTATACTTGCCTCAGCTTTACATGACGAAGTATAAAAGCATAAAAGTGTTAGACTGCAAAGTGTGTGGGGTTAACAGCTGCATGCTTCTGAGAGACTGATAGTGTATAACCAGAACCTTTACACATTTGGGATTGAGTTCCGAGAGAAAGATGCCTATGAGTAACTAGTGAATCTTGGGAGTCAGTGCTCTGCCAGGGCCCAGGGCCCAAGGATTGAGAAGTCACACTTCTAAGAAGGGGAAACAGACTGAGATTCAGTGCCCATAAAATGTGTCAGAGAGGCTAGTGGAAGAACTACTGATGAAGCCTGATGTATCTTAACACACCTAGGGGGATACAAAGCACATAGGCTTGGGTTAGAGTTCTGATCAGGCCTCATTTTAAAACCAAACTTGGATCTGAACCTGGTCCTGGTATAGCTGGCACCAGGGGAGCTGTCAGCCTCCACAACCCCCTGGGCAAGGGGGATGGGGGGGGAGGGGCACTCTGTGTTCCCAGAAGGGTGGGTTGGGCTGAAGGGGTGGAGCTGAGGTAGCCAGCCTTCAGAACTGCATGGAGCATGGCATGCCCTCCCCCCCCAGCCCTCAGAACCACACAGAGTGCATGGCACATTGTTCCAGTGATGATTTAAAGAGTCCTGTGCTCCAGCTGCTGCTACTGCTATTGCAGCAGCAGCTGGAGCCCTGGGCCCCTTTCAATCTCCAGGCCCTAGGGCAATTGCCCCCTTTTCCCTCCCCCTTGGCAGCAGGTGTGGATGACACAAACTCAGTCTGAAAGCATTGAGTCTCTACCAGACGTGATCCAGACCTAACACTCTCCCCGAACCTGTGTCAGTAGTGCTGCTCCCTCATCCTTGGGGATTAACCTGCTGGGGGCTTCCTACTCCACATGCCCCATGTCTGTGATCCATTTTCAGCTGCCTCCTGCCCATGGGGTCAATGAGGAAATGGATGCATGCTCTTTTCCTGCCAGCCATCACCACCTTGGTGTTCTTTGTGTGTTGAGAAATAAGAGGCATAGAAAGTGAGAAGTGAGAGGCACAAACACTCACTCCACTGCATAGACGATGCAGTGAGGTGGCAGCTGCCAGCAGCTTGTCCCCACAGACAGGAGGAGGTGATTGGAGAGGACACCACTTGAGCCCAACCTGCCACAATCTGAACCTGAAACTTGTACCAGAGTCCCATTGGATTTGGACCAGGTTGCCATCTTCTAACTTGGATTCCCCTCACAGCAGTACAAGTGGGCGATCATAAATGGGACACTTATGGAACTGAGACCAATCCACATATCCTCAAGTGGACAGCCCACTTTTTACCAAGTGGAAGCAAATATTTTAGGTGTTTCAATCCACTCTTCAAGTCCTGAGATCTTGCCTTATCTTGTCCTCACTGGTTACATAATTTTGAAACAAGTTTAATTAAGGACATGATTTGGGAAATACGCTCACTTGGGAAATGTCCAAATGTTAAATCAAAACCATAACCTGTCTGGGGTTATTACAATTTTATGCAGTAAATAATGCAGAATCATTTAAATCATTAATTATCAGTAGTATTTCTAATGACAAAAACTATTGTCCTATGTAGTGATGCCAGCTTTAAGAAAGATAAAGCACACTAGCAGGGCAGCCAAGAAGCCCACTCTGGTATTTGTTCCTCTTTTGGCATAATCACATTAGATAAATATCTTCACAAGTAATACTATACCTTCTTGGAGAAATAATGTTCCTACTTATTTTGAAAAGTGATCAAATACAATATGTACAAGCTAGGTGAAATGAAACTTCTCTGGTGTTCATTAAAAGACACTGCAGGTGTCTTGTGAGGGAGCTTCTCCTCTGCAGAGATAAAATAATTCACATTATTAAAGAAAGAAAGAAAGAAAGAAAGAAAGAAAGATCAGCTTGAAAAAATTCAGTTTCCCTGTTCCCTGATTGGACTCCTTTTGGAAAGCAAATCTCATTTTGGATCAAAGAAAACACTTGATTTTCAAACAACATGAAATGATTTTCTTTAAGCATTCAAGAGTCCTTTGAAGTAAAAATGTCCTTTGTCTCAGAGGGTACGTCTAGACTACAGGCTTTTATCGACAGAAGTTTTGTCGACAAATACTGTCGACAAAGCTTCTGTTGACAAAGAGCGTCTAGACTACATCCAGTTATGTCGACAAAGCAAGCCACTTTGTTGACATGACAGTGTAGACACAAAGGACAGTGTAGATGCAATAATGCCTTCTGTCAACAGAACTCTGTCGACAAAAGGCATTATTCCTCGTAGAATGAGGTTTATAGCTGTCAACAAAACTGCTGCGTTCTGTCGACGTTATGTCGACAGAACTCAGTGGCAGTGTAGACGCAGGTATAGTTTTGTCGACAAAAGTCCACTTTTGTCAACAAAACCCTGTAGTCTAGACACACCCTAACTAAAAATCTGAATGGGATATTATTATTCCAATTTCTTATCCTATATAGGAATACATGAGGATAATATTTGCTATTCTGGGCCAAACTGGTGTCTTCTGTCCTTAAATTGTAGATACTTGATCAATCAAAGGAAAAAGAAATTGCTCATACCATAAAGTTTTTGAATTCTCTATATGGAGAACATTTCTTTCTGACCTCTTTGGGTGAACAGGTTATATCTTGATTGACCGTATTTCATTACAGGTATGTCTACATGAAAAATACCCTACTAAAAATGCCATCAAATTATCAAACACATGGAAGTGTTGGTTACTTGGTTCAGGGAATATTTACACTATAAATAAAAGATAGGCTCTTAATTCAGGGTAGCTAGCCTATGTTAGCCTATTCTTATTAAAATAGCAGTAAAGATGAGGCAATTCTGCTTTCAACTCTGGCTGGCAGCTTGAGACCAAGCTGATAATTTCAATGAGTCATATCTTCATGTCATATTTTGGGAATGGCTAAAAAGGAAAGACTAGGCAGTGGTTCTTCATGCAGTGCCACCTATTTGCATAGTGTTTTACCAAGCAACCAAGGGAGAGGAATCTGCCCTGTGGATCTTACAATTTAATGTTTCAATCTACAAACACCTCAAGTGTGACAAAGTATAAGGTATAATTGTAGGGCTAGGAATTCTGACTGGAGTCTAGTATTTATGGCCAGACACACTCTTATCCATCCCAGATGTGTATACTCATAGGAGATAAAAAGGTACCTTGTTACTTTGTTAGTCTGTAGGTTACTGGAGCATAATTTTGGTCTAATTCCCTGCATAGTTCAGAAGCCTGTGTTCATACACAGCACTGGACATATTATCTTGTTTTATTGGGATGTGATTTTAACTTTCACCTATATACCCACCATATATGGGGAGAAATATCCTGAATTCATATAGGACTTCTTAATGCAGCCTTCTTTGTTTTAGAGATAACCACACTGATTTTGATACCATATTAGCATGTGTTTGGTATTGTGTTGTAAAGTGGTCAATCAATATTGGCAAATACAGGATTTCAGCTTTGCTAGACTTGTTATAAACCTGTAAATTGGGATGACTTTGTTCTTCAGCATGTATTGAAAATATGTCAATCTATGTCATTAGTGTCAGCAAATACAAGTTTTAAAATATGATCTTTGGGGAGTGTAGGCAATCCACCCAAATCCCAGAAACTGAAATTTAGTAATAATAACATAGACAATTTCTTCCTCTGCAGGAAAGTGTTGAGGTGCATCAGTAAAGTTAAAACAAGATCAAATCTCTGTGATGTGCAGCAAATGTGAAGAAAATATGAATGTGAAGCCAGAGGATTAAGTGTTCTATCAGAGATGGTGCTGCTGCTTTGAATTATTTACAAATGCGGAAGTCAAAATAAAGAAATTCAGTGCTTCAGAGCCTCAGTTTGTAAACTCTCCACATCTGAGAAATAAGCCTTTTTGATGCCTACCCAACTTTTGGGCCAGAGTTAAACACAAGTCATTCCCCCAGTCATGAATACTTTATTGATTCTGGACTTTGAGGAAAAGAAAACTCGAGCAAGGTCACGAAGTTTCTAGTGTGGCAGCCACAGTGCAAATGATTAAAGCCCTGTCTCTCACCTTAAGTGTTCCAATTCAGCCTTGTGAGGTTTAACACCTCACCTCAAGTCTCAGCCAAGTCTCAAGTGACTTTGAATTGACATCGCAAACACACCTCTGAGTTTAACAAAGAAGGCAAAAAGGAGAAATAAGGAAAAGAAATACTTAGATGCTAGGAGAAGCTACTCCACAGAGATTCAAACCAAGGTAAACCTGAAAGAAAACATTGCAAAAGCAATTTTCCCCTCCCTTCAATGCTGTAACTAGAGCTCAAACCTACCACAGGAGGGCTCAGTCCTATCCAGATAAAACACAACCATCTGTTACTTTAATGAACTCTGCACTGACAAGTCTTTTATGACAAATTTTGTACTCTAGCAGTAACTTTAAAACTATATGAGATTCGGAGTTGCATTTAAAGCCATATCTGGTTCTGTCTCGCCTCTGTGTCAAGTTTTCTCACTTCTCATCTGTGTCACTAAATGGAGATCCCCTGATAGGGAAAACTGACATCCCATTCATCTTGCTTTGCACGACAATCCTTCTGTCAGTAGAACATAACAATGTTAGTTTTTTATACTCTAAAGAAACGTAGCCCTGAATTGGCTGCCAAAGGGCAAGCAGGAACAGCACAGAGGTGAGAACAGGAAAGAGCAGAAACAAATTGAAAATTAATATAACAGCCACTGAAAAAGGACAGTATTTATTCCTTTAAAAATTAGATTCCCAACATACACACAGAACAATGAGGTACATGAAAAATTAGCACTGTATTATATCAATAAAGTGCACATTAAATTAATTAATAACTGACTAACTGATAGATCTCAAGAAGTGTCAATGGGAAATCATCATTGCATGAGTTGTTACTAGTGGGGTTTAGCAGCAACCAGTACTAGGCTTGATATTATCGACCTTTGTATCACTGATCTGGAAGTGAATCACTGCTGATAAAATTGTAGATGAAACGATTGGCGGAATGATAAATAATTATGAGGACCAGTCAGTCATACAGAGTAATCTAGATTGCTTGATAAAACAGGCCCATTCTAACACAAGGAGTTAAAATACAGCCAAATGTCAAGTTATGCATCTAGGAACAAGAAATGTAGGCCATACTTACAGAATGGGAAGCTTTCCTGGAAAGACGAGATTCTGTAAATAATTTAGGAGACTTACTAGAGGACAATCAGATGTGCATGAGCTCCTAGGGAGACATTATGCTGAAAAGGGCTAATACAAACCTTAACTGTATAAACAGGGATTTGTGAGTAGGAGAAGGTGGGTGAATATGGCACTAGTGAGCCTGACACCAGAATGCTGCCACACATGCTGATGTTCACGTTTCAAAAAAGGTGTTGAAAAATGTGAGAAGCCGCATAAAAGAGTCACAAAAACTATTCGCGGACAAAAAAATGCCTTACAGTGAGCATTGGAGAGCTCAATTGGTTTAGCTTATCAAAAAGAAAATTGAGAAGTGATTTGATAATAGTGTGTAAGTACGTTATCAGGTAATAATGGGCTCTTTAATCTAGCAGAAAAGGCATAACAAGTGCCAATAGCTGGAAGCTGAAGACAGACAGATTTAAATTAGAAATTAGGCACAAAATTTTAACTATGGGGGAGATTAAATACAGAAACTAAATTAAATTAATTACCAAGGGAACTGATGGAGTCTCCCTCTCTTGGTCTGCACATCAAGAGTGGATGCCTTTCTTTATGCTTTAATCAACTGCAGGTTATTGGGCTCTACACAGGGGTCAAGAGGCAAAATTTAAAGCCCTGTGATATACAGGAAGCCAAAGTAGATGATCTAAAGCAGGGGAAGGGAACCTCTGGCCTACAGGCCAGACATGGTTCATCAGGGTTAGCTGCTGTCGGGCTGCCAGATGTCTTACATAAGAATCTGCAAGCATGATCACTTGCATCTCCCAGTGGCAGCAGTTTGTCATTCCCGGCCATTGGGAGCTGCAGGAAGTGGTGGCCTAGGCTACACAGCTTCCAGCACTTCCCTTTGGCAGGGATGGAGAACCATGGCCATTGGGATCTACAAGCCATTGTGCCTGTGGACATTCAGCTAAACAAGCCATTTAGCAGCTCACCAGCGACTAACTGATGAACCACGTGCGGCTAGTGCCTCGGAGGTTCCTTGCCCAAACTAAAGGTTCCTTCTGGCCTTACATGCTATGACTCAAACAGAAATTGTTTAAGTAGTTAGCAGCATGAACTGGAAGGACCATTCTCTATGCAGTAAATTAATATTTTACTTTATTCACTCTCAGTTAGGGAAAAAACAATCTTTGCTGTCAGCCAAAACTGAATAGATTTTCCACTTAAGGTTATAACATTCTACTTTCTGTTGCATTTATGTACATGAAAAAAGCAGAATTGAATTTATTGGCATTGCCTTGAGGTATCTAATAAGTATTGATGGTGGAAAAAGAGACATTGCAGAATTTTGGTTAGTTGGGTAAGACTTGATACCATCTGACCCTAAATAAATTGTCCCGTTTACTATAGTAGACCCAAAAAACCTCCTTCAACCCTTAATAAGCAAGTATTGTCTAACCCTTTAAGTAATGTCTAAATGATATTCAAGTCAAATTAAAAATAGCATTATCATCCATACAAGTAAAGTGACTCATGCACAAAATTGAAAAAAAAAGTCTGTCATCACAAAGTCTTTTATTTGCTGCTTTATCATTATATAGTGTATAAGAAACAAGAGGGTAAAATTGCCTAAACCCTGGTGGAGTCTGAAAATAATAAACACAGTATAAGCCAAGTTTAGTCAACTGTAACTGCTTATTAAAGATTAGTTTAAATGGGATTGTAAAGTTACTGGACTCAAAGAAGCCCAATAAAAAGAACACTAATTGAAAAGGATAGAAGAATGACAGGCTGTACTTTACTATTAAAAATAAATATACGAATACAGATTTTAAATTTCCATGTCTTGTATTTGAAAAGTTTCATAAGAGCAGTATCTGTTCCACTGAGATTTACCCCAACATACATTTTGGTGTAATTCCTCCTGACCTTGCGCCTATCATATTATTGATGTCTGTAAGAGTAATTGCATACAACATATCCTCCTTGATATGAGAGGACAAGTTACATTTTCACTCCACTGGTGTTAAACCCCAGCGGAAACATGTTACTATTGCTCAGCAGCATTTAATATACCAAAAAAATAACAAAAACCACTGTTCGCCCCACTCTTGAAAGCAGTGAAATTGAATTTCATAACAGCTTCTGAGACCTGTTTAGTTTAGATTAAATGTAGGTTAGAGTGTAATCTTTCAGAAATCTTATCACAGGTCTCAACAAATAGCATGGCTAGGGGCAGGCCATAAGACAGAAAATACTAAATTGTTCTAAACTTTTTCATATCAGGCCAGTGTAGCTGAGACTCCCAAGTGGTTGCTGGTTCCAGCTCTGCATCTTCCGAAGGATATGGTATCTCATAGTGAACTCAGTATGAACTCAGCAGCAGTAATGCTCAATTTCCTTTCATGTTTTCCAGTGGTCATTATAATCACAACATCACAGCATTATGTAAATAAAAAGACAGCATTATGGTTATTTAATACTATTACAGTGGTTCATTTAAATTTCACATTGTCCAAGAGATTCTTTGTTTTTGTGTACAATGGTTTGGGTTTCTGTGCTGAATTTTAAAATTGTTTTTTTCCTAGTGATTTCAGTGTATTTAAGAATTCATATTTTTCCATTTCTTTTTGTCTAGAGCTTTTGTACAGTTTCAAAGCAACAACTCCTTCCTTATTGATCTGCAGCAGATAAAAACTTGGAAAGTATAACTGAATCTCATAAAATCTCCCCAGTGATCCTGTAGTAGCAATCCTAATAAGAATAATTGGCCTATGTCTGCAGTCCTCCCGTAAATAAAATTCCCAGGAGACCCAATAGAAATGTTGGATGTATTAAAACTATAGCAACCAGCAACATCATCATCATTAATAGATATCATACATGTATATGCAACTGTCATTCCAAAGAATTCCAATGTACTTTACACACTTCTGACATCATGATCCAAAGCTTGCTGTGCTTATCCATCAAATGCAATGGGAAATTTGCCTGAGTAAAGATATTCAGAATGAGACTTTTGTTATACAAGAGTCACTTGCAGTGGATGAGACTATAATCTGTATGTGGGTGAAGGGTATAAAATTCAAGGATGGAGAAGAATTATTTAAGGTGATTCGTGGAAGTATAAGCAGGAATAGTGGGCTAAATAGAGAAGAGGGAAATTTAGTCAGAATATTTGTAAAAATATCCTGAGAATAAAGTTTATTGGGCTGTGAAATCCTTTCCCAGAAAAATGGCCCTGGCTCAGCCAAAAGAGCATGGATCAGAATAGAAGGAAATAAAGAAAGATGTTATCTAGAAGTAAGATAGGGTAGGGCTCTGGTACAGCATCATTGACAGAGATGGAGGAAAGAGGACACTGCCTAGCCCTTTTTCTCTGGGTTTTTCTGCTAGATGTTTTGGTTTGGGGATAAGGTAAAAAGAGAAGAGCTTTTGGAGAAAGCTTTTGACGGCCTCAGCTCAGAGATAGGTACTCATACTGCACTTTTTCTCATACCCTTTCCATTTGGTTAGCATCAGAGACGTGCAATACTGAGTTATATTTTAAGGGAACTTTAACCCCTGCCATGTTTGTGTGTGTGTGTGTGTGTGTGTGTGTGTGTGTGTGTGTGTGTGTGTGTGTGTGTGTGTGTGCGTGAAGTTCTGTGCCAGTTCTGTGCCAGCAAATAGTTGTACATAAAAATGCTCTAGTTTAGGTTTCTAATTACAGTACACTTCCGATAATCCAGCACCTTTGGGACCTAGGTGGTGCCGGATTATCGGATATGCCGGAGTACCAGGAGGTACTATAAGGGGGCATACTCCCAACCCAATCTCCCTCCCCCAGAGCCAAAGACTGCCTCTCACTGCTGTAACCCAGTCCCTCTTCTCCCCTAACTTATTTCTGGGTCCTGAAGCAGCTGCCTGTGCTCAGCAGCCGGCTGCTAGCACGTGCAGGCTGGACGCTGTGTGCTCTGGGGACCATGAGCGGAACGGCGTGGGCTCTGTGTGCGCGCACGCGCGCATGCAGCTCACAGCAGCCCGGCCGTGAGAGCGGCTGACAGGAGCACTTCCATGTTCCAGTTGGTGCCGGACTATTGGGAGTGCTGGACCACTGGATCCCGGACAATTGGAGTTTTACTGTATTTGATTTGCAGGCACAGTTGGATAGCCAGACACGTAAAGGATCCAAATTAGCCCAGATCCTTTGACTGTTAGAGCACTCCATAAGAATTATTTATTTGTTTTGATTTGGGAGCAGGGCACAAAGTTTGCTAGGGGTTGTCAGTGGGTTTTGTTGTTGGATTTCATTTGTCTAAATGTGTGTCAAAAGCACTTAGGGTTTTAGACTACTGTCTCTTTGTATACTTTATTGTGACTCAACATAAATAAATAATAATAGCTGCTGACATAAGCCCAGAATTAATTGTGTCACTGAAAGTGAAGGCCTCTTTTAACAATCAGGCTGTAGAATTGCCAATCCATTGTAGCTTGGGACTTCTAACAATGTTGGTTGCAAAAGAGCTGTTTTCTGTCACTGAGAGAAAGGGAACTCCTTCTAGAACTGGCTTTTCAAGCTATTGTGTATGTGCATTTCAATCAAGGATTAGCTGGCGCAAGTGCAGAAACGGGATGGAGAGACTTGCCTATAAGAGTTTTATCCATATCTTGCATCCTATGGTTATGTGTTTACCCAAATTCCATAGCAATAATGCAGCTGCATGCTGAAGAATTTTCTTTCAAAGTCATAAATGCCTCCAGGCACTCCACTCAAGGGTTATGCTTCCTCCTTCTCTCACCACAGCACTGTAGGGCCCATACTTTTAAAAGCTAGAATTGACTCCTCACTGATTTTTTTCTTTGAATATTTGTTTCATTATTATAATGAAGTTGAAAGAAATGTTTATAGAATACCAGCCTGTACTTTGGAGGATAATAATGTGTCTTGATCTAGTAGCATATGGTATAGGTTGAACCTCACTAATCCAGAACTATCTCGTCCAGAAACATCTGTCGTCCAGAATGATTTTAGTGAGCTGGATAGCCACTTTTCATGGGTGTGACCAACTTTCCTGCTGTCCCATAAAGTTTGTTTACAGCCACTAGTCCTGGCTCTCAGTGTTCTGTGCTGTTATTTAGCTCTAATTTATCCCTAAATAGCCTCTAATAGCACAGTAAGCAATTAAAGTGTTAATAATGTTGTTAGACAATATTGACCTCCTATGGTCCAGAAAATTCTCTTGTTCAGAACTGGTCAGGTCCCAAGGGTTCCGGACTAGAGAGGTTCAACCTCTATATAGATGTATACTAGGTATCTCACATGGTTCAACAATTTATCATACACGTTTTCCTTCTGCCTCCCAATTTATATCTCCTGGGATTATCTATGACATACTAAACTGCTCAATAGTTTACTCCATCTGCCATGGTTTTTTTTAATAATCTCCAAGGAAAATGATTCCTTGTTTCCCGTAAGTGCAGAATTCTTCCTCTCCTTTCAAAGAAACTACAATGCATAATAGTTAAAGGACACATCAGGATTTGAAACGTGCCATTGAAAGAAAAGAGGCATTATCTAGCTTCTAAATCAGGGGTGGGAAATAAACAGTGGTGGCTGCTGCCACTATATTACCTGCACTTCCACAGGTACAGGTGATTACAGCTCCCATTGGCCAGGAATGGTGATCTGTGGCTAATGGGAGCTGTGATCCCCAATACCGGCAGAGATGCAGGTAAATACGGAGTGTTGGGGCCTTGCAGGGGCTAACCCTTGCAGACTGGATCTGGCCCATGGGCTGGTATTTGCCCACCCCTGTTTTAAATGGCATTCAGAGTTCTTGCTTTGGACATTGCATCCAAATGGTACTAGAGATGACTTTTTAAAAATCTATTATGATTCCCCTGAGTCTTGTACAGTTGGGCTTAGGATAACCAAGAACAAGCTTTTAGAGAAGGAGGAGTAAGAAAGGAAAACAACACCAAAGGTATGTTAAAAACTCACTAAAATGGTTCTTAAATAGCTCTCTGTGGCAGTACATGACAATGTGGATGTGATTAAAAAGTATTATTTGCAAGGGTTTGAATGACCTACATACTGCAACTCTCTTCTGGCTTCCCTGTTAGTGAGAAATATGTCATGTTGACAAAACGCTTTTGCCGCATCAGTTTGTCCTGCATGCTTTATATCTGTGTACATATGTAGCTTGCTTAACAATATTGTATAGTGGAAGACTTATTCCGCATTCCCCAGGACATTTAGGGAAGGGGGCTGGGAATGTGGAGGGTGCAGGAGTTGGGACAGGGCCTTGGAGATGTGGGGGTAGGGCAGCACAGGAGGCTGGGCATGTGTATGGGGTGATCAAGAGTGAGGTTTGGGAAGTTAGGAGGTTCTCAGGGTGAAGGGTTCCATCTGGGGGGGTTTTCTCTCCTTCCCCCCAGCCGCCAGCAGTCTTCTCTCCTTCCCCCCCCCCCAGTTGCCAGGAGCCTTGTCTCCCCACAGCTGCCAGGGATCTTTTCTCTCCCCACTGCCCTCCTCCTGGGCTGCCAGAGGCCTTCTCTCTCCCCCAACGCCTCCCCCATGTGCCAGGGTCCTTTTCTTCCCTCCTTCCCCAGAGCTGTGGTCAGGTGCTGAGGGGGAGGGAGAGAAGTGTTTGGGGCAGAGGGGCTACTTAAACGGTTTGGTGGCAGGCAAGATGGAAGAGCCCCAGCCCTGCTGTCAGTGGTCACTACTCTTGGTGGTGTGGCTGCCTCCAGTGGTCATACTGCAGTATTGCACTCCTCCTCTCTGTGCCCCTCTCTATCCATGTTATGGAAAACAGTCTCATTCCCATTTTCTTGGCACAACCAAACACTAACCTTGCTTTAAATTAGGATAAGAGGAAGCTGCACACCAAATTTGGTGGTCCTAACTTTTACCGTTTAAGAGGGGTTCTTGAATAGACTCAGAGATGGACAGACAGACAGATGCACATTTCTAAAATATATAGATAAATTACTATATTTCAGAATGACAATACTGGAGAGAACATTCCTATTCACCCCCAGAATAGGTACAGGTACCATATATGCAAGCTTCCTGCCACTGTGACTCAGTCTTGACCATATAAGACCCAGTCCTCAAGTCAGAAGGAATCTCTGTTCCCTTATCAGTTCTTTGTCCTGTGCTAAGACAGCTCACAAAATCAATATTTTCCAGACTGTGTGGCTTCTTTACAATGAGGAATTGACAATTTAAAAAAGTACTTGGAGCTACAGGGCCAGATTCATTCTAGGTGCAACTCCCATGAAGGAAATGGAGCCACAGCATTATGCCAGGGATGAATCCAGACCCATTATCTTTTTAGTAGTTTCCAGCCTTCTGACCTTTATAAAAATAGAGAACTCCCAAATGGAGGCATACTGTACCATTTTGCTTTATGTTTCTGAATAATGTATACTCTTCCATATATTTTTTTCTGAGCAGCGTCCTCAAGTCAATAAAACTCATTGTGAGAAAGAGAATAAACCATATTTTACAAAAAATCAGAACTACTGGGGAAAATGCTATGAGGTGTACAGGCAAAATCTTTGCCCTGCCTTGCCACTGAAGTCCAAATAGGCACTTGACACTTATCTCATTCAGACATTATGCCAATGAGCTTTGTTTCTTTAAACAAGCCAAGCCAAGCATATTTTTCTTTTCCTTATTTCCTCTTTCTTGTTTTCACTTCTGTTTATCAATTGTTGATTTAGAATTTATTTATACATAAGGGCTACGTCTAGACTGGCATGATTTTCCGCAAATGCTTTTAACGGAAAAGTTTTTCCGTTAAAAGCATTTGCGGAAAGAGCGTCTAGATTGGCACGGATGCTTTTGCACAAAAGCACTTTTTGCGGAAAAGCGTCCGTGCCAATCTAGACAGCGATTTTAGAAGAAAGCCCGATCGCCGTTTTAGCCATCGGGGCTTTTTTGGGCAAAACACTTTTTAGCTGTTTACACTGGCCCTCTTGCGCAAATACATTTGCGCAAGAGGGCTTTTGCCCGAACGGGAGTGTCATTGTATTTGCGCAAGAAGCACTGATTTTGTACATTACAAAGTCAGTGTTCTTGCGCAAATTCAAGTGGCCAGTGTAGACAGCTGGCAAGTTCTTCCGCAAAACCAGCTGCTTTTCCGGAAAAACTTGCCAGTCTAGACACAGCCACGGTGTGGGAGTTCATCCCTGTGCTACATAGTCCTGGAGACATTATGCAGGTGGTGTAGGCATTATTTAAAATTAGAGCAGCTTCAAGGCTGCTGTAACACAGTCTGGCTGATAATAGCTATTAGGAACTGTTATGAAGCAAATGATTACCACAGCACAAATCACTTCGCCACCCTAAGCACCCTTAGACTCATTCCATTCACCAGGAAGGGTCAGAGTGGATGGTTTGAAATGGTCTGTACTACTTTGGTGCTAGTTGAAGAACCCAGCTTCTTTGTACTATGGCTGTACCAGACACCATGAATCTGGCTCAATATAAAGGCACTGAGGTGCTGAGAGAAAGTTTCCTAATAAGGGATGAGCAAATGAAACAGATTTTGCAGAAAATGACTCTTCAGATACATAGAGGCACTAAATGTCCACATCCATCTGCTTCTTTACACCTGTGCAAAAAGGGAGTTAGAGCGAGTGCTCACTTTCTAATTTGGTAACATTTTATATCCTGTTTGCATTCTTGAAAATGATAGGACAAAAAACAAGGCACTGGACAGTGAGGCCTGTGGAACTGTGGAAACAACGTTGTTTCACAGGTGTAAGGATGTCAGAGTTTAACCCACCATCTCTTAGCAGTCATTCATTAATATCAATACATAAACAATTCAATGTGATGACCAAGAGCCTCCTTCTACCAATAACATACTTTGTGTGTTGAAATGTCTTGAATGGAGATGTTGTCTTCTCTTTTAGGCTACGTCTACACTGGCATGATTTTGCGCAAGAACTCTTTTGCGGAAGAGTTCTTGTGCAAAAACTCTTCCAGAAGGGAGTGTCTACACTGGCATGTGCCTTTGCTCAAGAGATGTGCTTTTGCACAAGAGCATCCATGCCAGTGTGGACGCTCTCTTGTGCAAGAAAGCTCTGATGGCCATTTTAACCGTAGGGCTTTTTTGCACAAGAAATTAATGTTGTTTGTCTACACTGGCCTCTTGCACAAGAACAGTTGCGCAAGAGGGCTTATTCCTGAGCGGGAACATCATAGTTCTTGTTCAAGAAGCACTGATTTCATACATTAGAACGTCAGTGTTCTTGCGCAAAAACTCGCAGCCAGTGTAGAGAGGCAGCAAGTTTTGGCGCAAAAGCGGCCACTTTTGCGCAAGATCGCACCAATGTAGACGCAGCCTTAGAATATTCTTAATACAAAAGCACTGGGTCAATAAGCAGCCAAAAGGTGGAAGAGGTGAGATCATTCTGCTGTGTATCATTATTGCAGTAATGACAGCAATGGGGAAAAAATGGTCTTGCTGAACCTCCATTTCTTTAGTCTATATAACAATTATCATTTTGTTTATCATTTTGTTTATCATTTTGTTTGTCAAATCCTAGCCAAAGGCAGCCCTATGATTCTGCCCAGATGTACCATGATTAAGGCTAAGATTTTGTCATGGATATTTTTTGTAAAAGTCACAGCTAGGTCATGGACAATAAAAAAAAAAAAATATAGAAGTTCGTGATCTCTCTGTGACTTTTATTAAAAATTTCCATGACAAAATGAGGAGCTCATCTGCAGGAGATTCAGGGTCCCCCATTTCTTGTGATGGCTCAGAGCTCTGTGGTCCCTTGCCACACGTGGCAGCTAGGAGCTGCAGGGTCCCTCTTCTGCCTGCTGCAGCCGGGACCTTTGAGGTCCCTTTGTTGCCATGGGCAGTGAGGGGACCCTGGAGCTCCTAGCTGCTGGGGCTGAATTCATGGAGGCCCCTGGCAGTCAGAGATTCTATCACTTCGACAATCTCCATGAATAAATTGTGGCCTTAGGCTTGAGTGATTTTATGACATAATGTTTTCAAAATAATTGCAGCTAATATACTTTTGATAAAACTGCCTTGACCAGAATATATTATAGTTATCACAGTCTAATGCTTTACTGGTTTATAGTTTATTAAAGATTTTCATGACCAAGTTGCTAAGCCATGGTAGTTGATAATTTATGATCTGTCCATCTTCTTCATTCGTTTTGTGAGCCAAGTCCTCAACATGTATCTGGTGATTTTGCCTTCATTCTATTTCTGCCAGAAGTGATGCAGGGGGAGGGCATAGGGGAACTCATTCTCTTTCCCTCCCTTCTCCCCCTTCCCCGTATTTCTGCCAGGGTATATCTGGCCTGCCCTGAATCCCACTGCATACCGCCAGTTCCTCTTTTTCTATCACAGATGTTCAAAGTTCTTCTCACTAGGTTAGCAAGCCTGCCTGCTAAGGTGCTCTTTTGTCTCTTCATTAGATGGACACTTTCGAGCCAATCTTTCTTCCTGGAACAACATCCTACTGTCATAGAATCCAAAGCTCTCTCTGACGCGACCTGCTCAAGCAGGCATTTAACTTCACAATTTGATGGTCCTTACCTAGGCCTTTTCCTTCAACAGGGAGGATGGAAGGGAACATGACTTGCACCTCAAACTCCTTTATCCTTCTTCCCGGAGCCAGTTAGTCTCCAGTGACCTGCTTGAGGTAATTTTTGGCAATATCATTGATGCCCACATGGAGAAGTAGGAAGGGTTACTGGTCTGTTGACTTGATCAGTCTCAGCAGGCACTCCTTGCACATCCTTAATTCTAACTTCAGGCAACATAAGAACATAAGAACGGCCATACTGGGTCAGACCAAAGGTCCATCCAGCCCAGTATCCTGTTTGCCAACAGTGGCCAATGCCAGGTGCCCCAGAGGGAGTGAACCAAACAGGTAATAATGAAGCCATCTCTCTCCTGCCATCCATCTCCACCCTCTGACAAACAGAGGCTAGGGAAACCATTCCTTACCCATCCTGGCTAGTAGCTATTAATGGACTTAACCTCCATGAATGTATCTAGTTCTCTTTTAAACCCTGTTATAGTCCTAGCCTTCACAACCTCCTCAGGCAAGGAGTTCCACAGGTTGACTGTGTGCCGTGCGGAGAAGAACTTCATTTTTTTTGTTTTAAACCTGCTGCCCATTAATTTCATTTGGTGGCCCCTAGTACTTATATTATGGGAACAAGTAAATAACTTTTCCTTATTCACTTTCTCCATACCACTCATGATTTTATATACTTCTATCATATCCCCCCTTAGTCTCCTCTTTTCCAAGCTGAAAAGCTCTAGTCTCTTTAATCTCTCCTCATATGGGACCCATTCCAAACCCCTAATCATTTTAGTTGCCCTTCTCTGAACTTTTTCTAATGCCAGCATATCTTTTTTGAGATGAGGAGACCACATCTGAAAGCAGCATACTTCTCAAATTTCCCAGTCTGGATAGCAGTTGGGTGGCTACATGCCTCTTAAGAGGGAATCCTTAACCACTACCCGCCATTTCTTTCATTTATCATAGAAAGGAAGCCATGTAGCCATTCTTCTCAGGTTGAGGCTATATTTATTTATTATACCAGTATTGACAGTCATAAAGCAATGTCATTCAGCAGAGAAAAATACTAAAGTATTGTTGAGATAAGCTGAGTGACAAAATCTTTTATTGGACCAACTTCTGTTGGTGAGAGAGACAAGCTTTTGAATTATACAGAGCTCTTCCTCAAGTCTGGAAAGGGTACTAAGAGTGTCACAGCTAAATACATGTTTGAACAAACAGTTTACGGTAAGTAATTAGCACATGTTCTAAGGAACTATTCAATGTGAAGTGAATACCCTTATAGTCATAGGTCAAAAGTGTTATAATAAGCCATAAATCCAGTGTCTTTATGAAGACCATGATTTTTTAGTGCCTAGCTAAGTTATTAATTTAAGCTCCAAGATTTGTCTTTTGAAAGTGTTTTAAAAGGTTTATTTTGAGGATGAGGCCTTATAGGCCTGATAGAATTATAAAATACTAAACCTGGAAGGGACGTTGAGAGGTCATCAAGTCCATTTCTCTACACTCATGGCAGGACAAAGCACCATATAGATTATCACTGGCATATGTTTATGTAACCTGCTCTTAAAAATCTCCAGCGATGGAGATTCCACAATCTCCCCAATACTTAACCACCCTGACAATAAGGAAGCTTTTCCTAATGTCCAACCTAAACCTCCCTTGCTGAAATTTATGCTGCCTGGCCTATCATGAGAGATTAAGTAGAATAATTTTTCTCCCTTCCTCCTTGTCATAACCTTTTTGGTACTTGAAAGCTGCTATCGTGTTCCCTCTCAGTCTTCTCTTTTTCAAACAAAACAAAGCCATTTCTTTCTGTCTTCCCTCATAGCTCATGTTTTCTAGACCTCTAATCATTTTGTTGTTCTTCTCTGGACCTTCTCCAATTTACCCACATCTTTCCTGAAATGTGATGCCCAGAACTGGACACAACAATCCAATAGAGGCCTAAACAGTGCAGAGTAGAGCAGAAGAATTACTTCCTGTGTCTTGCTCACAACATTCCTGTTAATGCAGAATGATATATGCTTTTTTTGCAACAGTGTCACACCATTGACTCCTATTTAGCTTGTAGTTCACTATGACCCCTAGATCCATTTCTGCAGTATTTCTTCCTAGACTGTCACTTCATATTTTATGGAATCTAACCTCCTGCATAGAACAGGGCTAGAATTCAAATGAAAGAACAATGATTTAGCCTGGGTATACCCAGATAAATAGTTAGATTGCACAATCTCCTTAGATGGCCATCTGTGATTTTTGCAATAACGAAAGAAAAAGTTATTTCTGTCACATATTATGGAGAATTGTGACCTCGTTGATTTATTTTCCATAGAGATATACTCACAACTCCTTTCTTAATAAAAGTGTTTGTTTCAATATATCACAAGCACTTAAAAAATCAGATTCAGCTTTGAGCTTTAGGAATTATAATATACAATTTGTGACAACTGAAGTGCTGAAATTCCATCTGGTTAACTGGGCATGGTTATTACTGAAATTAGTGGCGAATAATCCCCAAAGGGCCTTCTTACCAATCATGTCCTTACTTACTGATTATCTTTCTTACACAACCCAAGTAAAGTATTTATATTCCCTGAACTCAAGATATTCTCTTTTTTCCTCAGAACTGAGGAAGAAACATTAGGAAACCCAGTATTTATATACCAAATCCTGGTTCATTAGGGTCAAAATTCTGTTTTAAGTATTTCACTGACTTCAATGCAGCTCTTACATAGTTATACAGGTGAGTAACTGGGAACACATTAAGGCTCTGTCTTGTCAGCAACATCTCATAAATCAGCTACCTTGCAGTGTCCCATGAGATTCAAAAGCTTGGTTTAGACTTACCTGCCCTTTTAAACTTAAAACCAACATCTCCAGACTTGAAATGCATCCAGGAAAGGCATCATGGTAAACTTATACCATCTGAGGTCCTAGCTATAACAATAAAATTGATGAAGTATTAATGAAATCCTAACTAAACAATTTAAAACTTCATTTTTACTTGATGTGCCCAAGTTTGATTTCAGTTAAAACTATTGTTTTGTTTTGCATTGTTAAAAGCTGATCCAACCTTTATTTTTTTATAATATTGTCGGGTATGTTAAAACAAAAGAATACCAATCGAGCCAGAAAGCACCATCAAAAAGATGCACAACTTAACATAAGCTATTAGACACTTACTTGGAAGACTCTTAGCTTTTAAAAGAATATTTTTGTGTAAGATTTTGTCAAATTGCTTATGGTTTAAATTAGATATTTTAAAATGTATAAACATGCACCTGAAGCTAGACAGAAACAGCCTTTGCACACAAAAGATAAACCAAAATTAAGGACAGAAATTTATAATTTATGAGAGAGGATTTGGTAGCAATTAAAATTTTTATTAGTTTTACAGGTATTAGTAGGATATATCCATATGAGATGTCTATACTGGGTGTGCAATAGAGCATTTACATATAGGATCAACTTCTGTGCTGATTTCTACTTTATATAATCCTATTGGTTCAGTTTAATTTCACAGAGTATGCAGAATTTCTCTCACAGAAGCAAAATTTCTGTCTTTGATTATCTACTATATTTTTGAGAGTTTGTCTGTCTGTCTATCCATCTGTCTCTTTGTTCAAGAACTCTTCCTAACCGGAAACTCCCTTCACCAGGGAGGTGTGAGAGGCATGCATAGAATGCAAGCACTTTCCCCTTACTCCCTGATAGTCCGGGGAATGGGATGAAAAGCAAGCCAAGTGTACCCCCTGAAATGGCACCCTTGTTCTCAAAAAAACATGCAGAAAAGAGACAAAATCACCAGGCAGTTGAAAGGGGTTGGCTGGGGGTACCTTTCCCACCTCTGACATTGCCCCAACCCCAATCCTCCCACCCCACCAGGTGCCCTTTAGGGAGGGGAAGGGAGAGCTCATGCCAGTTTGTATTGAGATATTGTTGGCTGTTCCCCTTTGTCAGGGAGTGAGGGGAAAGTGCACAGTTTGCTGCATTCCTCACTCTGGTTGGGGAATGCAGGGAGCAGACAAACTGGACCTGCCCCGGCTGGGGGACATGCACCCCTCCCTTGGCTGTGCCTGCTGAAGCTGCAGTGTCCATAGAGAGACACTTCTCACCTGGCCCCAAACTGTTGCGGTGAGAGAGCTGGGGTTGTCCTCTCTCCCTGGGGCCGACTAGTATAGTGAACCTCTTATTCCCAGCTCCACCCCAGAGTAATAATTTAAATGAAACATGTACATTTTCATTTTATTTTCAAGAAAACAAAAATTAATTAAGGACTTGAGCACAGTTGGGAAAATCTTCTATTATGTGTATATAATATGGATTGAATACAGAAGGTATATTTGTATGCCATGTGGACTGAAGGAAAGGGAATTCAAAGTTTAGGATATTTTAAATTGAAGAAAAAATATAAACAGTCTTGCCTTTCATGACTCAAGAAAATAAGTAGCCTAAAGAAGGGAATGGACTGGAGTATTGGAAAAAAAAAAAAAAAGGCAGAACAACGCCAACAAACAGGCTAAGATCACTTACCTAACAACAAGGGAATGTAGATTGAAAATAAGCAGATGACTAGCCTGGAAGTAACTTAAGACAGAAAAAAAAAGTGAACACAATATCCAAGGCAGAAATATAATCAAGCAATTGGGAGGTGATGTAACTATTTTCAGAGAAGGAAATTAGAGAGGGTACCGCCAGAAAGGTCTTGGGCGTTAAGATGGTGATTCAGTATATGACAAAAAGAAGAAAACATACTCTAAAAGGATTATTAGAGACCCATTATTATTTATTTGTCCTATAATTATTGCTATATTTATAAAAATCTATGTTGTATATAATTATTTATAGTGAGCCATAATGTGGGTTGTTTTTTTAATCAGGTCCCCTGTGTTTTTAGACCTGAGTCAAACTCTAGGGACCTGATTTTGCGAACAGCAACATGGTATTTTTTTACTTTCCTCACTCTCTTGCTAAACCATGTTATGGGGCTTCCAGTGAGGTTGGGATCAGTGCAGTGGGAAAGGGCAGGGACTGGTCATGAGGGGTATATGTTGATGGAAGGTGTGGCTAAGGAGACATCCCTCTCTATCAGTTCCAGAAATGCTTGCCCAGTACTATACCATGGAGTTATATTATCTTTCCTAAGGAGTCCCCTACATGGTGATGAACGGCTGTTATGAATCTATCAAAAGGAATTATGCTGTGAGTCAGTGAGTCAGTGCTATAAGCATGGAGCTTGTGTAGATGCAAAATCCCACTTCACAAATGGCCCTGGCCTTCTGTGGTCCTCTAGTCCTGTTGATGTCCCCATGGCTTATTTAGTGGTGGGGAGAAAACTAACAGGATGATCAGAATCCAGAAGGCATTCCTTGCAGATGTTTCCTCCCCGGTGTGCCTCTCCTGTTGCATTCACAGAAGGGGCCATCTGTAAGAAACTGATCATCCTTCACTGGAACAGAACGCAATGGGAGTTGGAGGTGCTTAGTCTCTTGAAGGTAGAACTTAGGACTTTGTAGGATCAAACCCTTATAGAGTAGACAGATTTTCCCCCAGAAAATGTCAACAATAGAACCCTTTATAGGGTGATGAACTATTAAACCAATATATAATCAACCCCCCACCTATGAATCTATGAGAGCTAATCCCCACTCACATCAGTTTTTCTTTACATCTTGGGCTGTTTCTGCTTCACTTAGGTTGGCCATTCAGTGCTCAGGATAATGTAGTTGTAGGAAAATAATACTGACAGTGCTGGCAAAATACAGTTATGGTAAACAACAAAAAATATAATGACTGAACCTTGAAAAATCAAACAAGTAAAATTAACAATAAGTAGATTAAATGTGGGAGTTTAATGTTACACAACAGATGAAAGCTTTAGTTTGCAATGTTAAGGAAATAGAGATAGGAATTTAGTAAATCAATAATACCTTTAATATGTATCTGCATTTACTTACCATGCTACATGAAGACAGCTTTATTGCTGATGACCTAGGGATAAACATCTATGCTCTCTGAGCCAATATTACCTCTAGCATGTATATATTGTCTGTAAAACAAAGAGGATAAGGATCGTTGGGCATTTGCTTGCCGGGCCTTCTATACCATAAACTTTTACTTGTTTATACTATTTTAAATTTTCTTTAATTAGCTTTTAAACATTATAACAAAGATACTTAGCTCTTCTTTTGTCTCTGTAAGGGCTACACATCATAAGATGGAAAGCAGAGGTAACTATAGCAGTGAGGCAGACTGCTTACTTTTCTGGGGAAGCAGATCTAAAGGGGCCAGTGGAGATAATGGGAAAAAAAAAAGAAGTGGAGGTATATGTGTGTGAGAGAGAGAAAGACAGAGAAATATAGGATAAATCATTTCATAGCATGTACCAACTGAGACAGATTGTACAGGTTCTGGTTTATGCGTATGTATGTATGTCCACATGGCTGAGTTATTTGAATTGTTTTTTTAACAGTAAATCTCAACAGGAACCTTTTATTGTTTTCTCCACTATGCGCTGTTGCTATAGACCATTACCACACACAACTTAAATCAACACAATTAGCTTATACACAAGTTTTAGCACAATGTTCCTTAATACATACAGGCCTCTGAAACCAGTCCATAACTCCTAAGAGTCAAAGAGAGATTTGCCCTGGACATCTGTGGTAGAAGGCTCAAATTCCACGTTTACTACAATTATATATGGACAATGCTGTAGCTTCCATGATTACAGGTGAACTTCTATAACTTGTCCTGAATGGATGGAAAATGTTTCATGAGCGGGGACAGGATTCGCTCTGTGTTTGACAATATTGGCTGGGATCATGGTGAAAATGTTAGAGAAAAGCGCTTGAATGTGCTTTTGGCTTCTATCTTTGTTACTGTTTTTATGACGTGAAACTAGACAGCCATTGTTTGACTAAGTGCTGACTCTTGGATGGTAAGCCTTTCAAATTGCAGTTATTCAGTTCAATTCTTCACAGAAAAGTGTGGGGACAATTGGGTCTAAAAATTTTTGGATTAGCTTTCATGTCACAACGCAGTGGCACATTATTTTTATTTTTAATTTTTATTTGCAACAGTTTAGTTTTTTAGTTGCCTCAAACATTTATCAAGTCTAAATTTCATTCAGAATAGTCTCTTCCAATCCAAATTGTTTACTTTAAAAACCTATTTACCTTCTTTCAGGTGGCCACAAGATAATAGAATTCTTTACCTATGAGGAATAAACAATTAAGGACTGTAATAAATTGTAAAATGAGTTTATAACAACTACTTCTCAGTAAACAAGTTTATAATTAATTTATTGTTCATAAATTTAAATAATACAAACAAGATAAAATTTGGCAATTTTGCAGTGTCATTATGTGCTTTTTAATCCTTAATTTGGAGTGTGTAATGCAGACTTGCATTCCAACCAAGAAATTTCCATAATTGTTTGCATTACATCTTTGACTTCTTTCATAGCTCTAGAGCATATAAACATATCTGTAAAAAGGGACTATTCTGGCTTTAATGATAAACCATATACGCTATCTACCCATGGAGAAAAAGCAACACCTTCAATATTTCTATAGCATCATGAATAGCAGAAAGAAAGTATATTTTAAGTCTGATAGCTAGGCAGGCATGCTCCTGGGGTTGCTCCCCTGGGATACCTAGATTGTGTGGCATCTCGATATCACTTGCTCAGAGTGAGAAGTCCCTTTTGTGCCTGCCCTGAGTCAGCTGCCCAGCTTCACTGGCACAAATAGATATGATTGTGATGTTGTCTTATGACCTGAAAGTCACTTAAACAGATTTTGGAAGACAAGAATCCAGTTTACTCTATGATAATACCCAGAATCCAGTTTGGATGGTGAGTACTGAAACTTTTGAGAACAGCGCTCTATTTCAAAATTTGGCAAATTTCAAAATAAGCTTATTTTGAAATACACTTGAAATAAGCTATGCAATTTGCATGGTTCAAATTGCACAGCTTATTTTGAGCTATGGGTGCAGTGTATATGTACTCTGAGGGCTCGTCTAGACTATGTGGAAGATTCTAAAGAGGATATGCAAATTCCATGGGAATTTGCATATCTTCTTCCGATCTCACTTTCGAGAGTGGAGCTTTCGAGAGTGAAAGTAGTCTAGACACGTTTTTTTCAGCAACCCCCCTTTTTCAAAAAGCAACGTAAACCTCATTTTTTGAGGAAAAGTGGCTTTTTGAAAAAGGGGGGGGTGCAGAAAAAAATGTATCTAGACTACTTTCACTTTCGAAAGCTCCATATCAGAAGAAGATATGCAAATTCCCGTAGAATATAACCTAAGTGACACCAGGAGCCAGATAACAAAAGTAAAAAAAGAAAAGAAGCAGTAATAACATAGACATTCTCTAAAAAAGCAGAATTAAATACATGAATTGCCAGGATTATACAGTTTAATGCAAACCAAAATTATCTTGTTTAATCAGAGAACTTCAATGAAAAAATATTATCATGTCTGTATGGCATATTGGGTTCTATTTTCTTATGGGCTAGGATAAGAGGTAAATAAGATAGAGGTCATGCCTGTATAGAGGGAACAGGACTTAATGACCTCTTGAGGTTCCTTCGAGTTCTAGTATTCTATGATTCTGTGATATTTATTGCAGACTATATGGTACCATAACCTTCCACCCAACAGCATTATTGAAAGCAGAGCTTGCTTCCTCAGTTATTCAGGAGTATCACCTTAATCCATGAGGACAAATGTAATGGCTTCCATTTAAACAAATAGTGTGAGAACAGTGAATTACCCAGTTTGGATTAAGGCTGAATATATAATGCATAAAATCTTCTTAAATTCCGATGTTGCCTGTATTAACTCCTGCCCCACTGCCATTACCATATGTGAATACATTTCACATATGTAGGAGGGAAAGGAGGGATAGGAGGGAAAGAATAACTCTAAGCATCTTTGGAGAGAACAGAGCTGCTGGTAGTTTTAATTATTCTGCGAACATCATTGGAGTCATTACCTCACAATAGAAAGTGCTGAGTGGTCACCTTTTCCCAACCTTTTCCACCACTTATCATCAAAAAGCTAACATAATGGGCAACAGCTGTTTCTGTTATGCCATGGATTTAGCAACGCTCCCTAAGTGAGCAGTTTAGTTCACCAACATTCATTTTTCCATAAGTCCATAATTACACAACCAAAGTTAATCCTCAAAACATTAGTATCTATTTTTAAGACAGATGAAGGGAGGCTTTTTAGTTTCATTATGATAATTTACATTTCTTGTTTGGCTTTTTCCCTTTATTTCCTTTGTCTTGTTTCCATTTCCACTCCCACATCTTTGCTCTTTTTAAGTTTCTGCCTTATTATAATTTTTTTTAGCTGTTTCCTTACCTTGTCTCTAATGTTAGAGTTTGAATTTAATGGATTTGCATCTTTACATTTTTACTTTCATCCCCTCCCCCTCCTACTTCTGAGGCAATAGTGCTATCATGTGTGAAGTGATAAAAAGAGTCTGGAGAACAAGTACAAAAGTCAGAGGAACCTTTTCAAGAAAAGACAGTTAGTCTGCATCTACATGAAGACTAGCTATCAAGTAATACTGTGTGGGTGAAATGCCTATCTTTTTCTTCAGGCTTTCGTAGAAAGATGCAGTTGTGGATAACTTTTATTTGGGAAGGGAGTTTTTATTGGAGAAAGATTTTTGGATTGGAGTTGAGTTTTTGGGGGGACTTCCTGCTGGTTTTTAGGGTAAGTTTTTAGTTTTTAAATTTTGTGAAAGGCACCAAGAGTCATTCAAACCCCTTGTTTGTATATTGCAAGATGAAATGGATAATTAGATGAGGGGTAAAATGTTCAAAAGCACCAAAGTGAAGTAAGAGCCTAAATTCCATTTTCAAAAATAACTTCAAATTATGCCTAAGTCTCACTGAAAATCCCAGGGGTATAGGCTCCCTACATGATTAAGTCACTTTTGTAAATAAAACTTAGACACTTCATTCACTTACAAGTTTATTTTTAAAAGCCACTATTCTGATACAAAGAACCATTAGGAAACAGGTAGATAAGAAGACAGAAAATATTATAATGCCACTCTAGAAATCCACAATATGCCCACACTTTCAATATGCAAAAAATCCCTACATTAGGATTGGAAAAAGTACAGAAATTGCAACAAAAATGATAAAGGGAATGAAAGAGATCCTGTCTAAAGAGAGATTAAAAAGACTGGGATGCTTTGTCTTAGAAAAGAGATGACTAAAGGGTATGAGAGAGCTCTATAAAAATCATGAATGGTGTGAAAGAAGTTGATAAGGAAATGTTACATATCCTTTCACATACCACAAGTAACAGGGAGTCACACAATGAAATAGATAGGCACTAGATTTAAAACAATCATAAGGAAGTACTTCTTCACACAACACATACTCAACCTGTGGAACTCATTGCTAGGAGATGTCATGAAAGCCCTAAATATTACTAATAGAGATGTAGCCGTGTTAGTCTGGTCTTGCTGAAACAAAAGACAGAACTATGCAGCACTTTAAAGACTAACAAGATGGTTTATTAGGTGATGAGCTTTCGTGGGCCAGACCCACTTCCTCAGATCAAATTGTGGAAGAAAATTGTCATGACCATATATACCAAAGGGATACAATTAAAAAAAAAAGTGAACACACATAAAATTGACAAATCAGATTTTAGAACAGAGGCGGGGTGAGGGGGGGAGGTTAGTGTCTATGTGATAATGATATTATCACCCCTAATATAATTATGTCATAGATACTAACCTCCCCCCCCTTCTAAAATCTGATTTGTCAATTTTATGTGTTCACTTTTTTTTTTATTGTATCTCTTTGGTATATATGGTTATGCCAATTTTCTTCCACAACTTGATCTGAGGAAGTGGGTCTGGCCCACGAAAGCTCATCACCTAATAAACCATCTTGTTAGTCTTTAAAGTGCTACATAGTCCTGTCTAAATATTACTGTGTTTGAAAAAGAATTAGTAAGTCCATGAAGGATAATTCCATAATGGATAGTAACAAAGATGGTTAGAAACAGAACCTTATGCTTCAGGTGTCCCTAAACCTCTGCCAGGAACTGGTGCTCGATGACAGAGGATGGAAAATTCAGTAAATTGCCTTGTTCTGTTCATTCCCTGAAGCATCTGAAGAATCTGAAGCACCTGGAACTGGCTACTGAACCAAGATGAACCCTTGGTCTGACCCACTGCCTATGTTCTTTTATTAACTTTAGAAGCATGAAAGGGTTTCTGATTTCCAGAAAGCACTGAACACCTACCCTCTGCATACCAGAACCCCTTTAAAGTGCCTCAAATAGGGATGCCCAAAATAGGGGCATCCGATCAGTCTTGCAAATGTAAGCCTTAGATTTTTTTTCTTTTGAAAATTTTACCTGACATTTTTAAAGGATTACTTCAGTCAAAGGGAAAAGGCAATACTCCTTTTATGAATAGTTTGTATAATTGCAGACAATCCTTTGTGGATCTTTCCCATGCTATCAAATGTTACTTATGGCACAAAAGTCTCCACTATCCGCCAGACATCTATTCTAGGCTGCTTTTTGCATGTCCTCTATGTTGTTAAATCCAGTATGTTTTCCCTCTCTAAGTACTATCCAGAGGGATTCTTTCAGTCGGCCCCTTTCATGTTTTCCTGCAGCTGTCCATTGCATTCCTGCCCTGGCAGACACACTGGCTTCATTTTAACATATGTCCCAGATATTGCCATCTTCTTTTCTGTATAGCATTAAGAGATTAATTGTTTCCATTGTACCATATGCCAGCCTCTTTGCAAACATAGAAATAAAGTTGCCCTAAGTGAACAGTGAAGCTAAGGAAACTATTTCAGGTTCTTAGAAAGATAGTACTGTTTTCTTTGGAGTCTTAGTATGATATTGTGAGCTCAGGTTTATCCTGAGAAGACATAGGCCTCTGGTAGAAGAGTTATTATATGGAAATCCCTTCTAGTAAGTCTATGGCATGGGTGGGAAAAATATGGCCTGCGGGCTGGGGCTGGCTCATCAAACCTTTGGAGCCAACCCACAACAATCCTTCGGGCTGCGGATGTCTTGATGTCCTGCAGCCCAGCAGGACCCTCAGGCTACATCTAGACTGCAGGCTTCTTTTGGAAGAAGCTTTTCTGGAAGAGATCTTCCGAAAAACTTCTTCCAAAAGAGAGCGTCCACACAGCAAAAGCACATCGAAAAAGCGATCTGCTTTTTCAAAAGATAACGTCCACACTGAATGGACTCTATCTAGCATTTAATCTGTGGTTGCTATGGATGGAATGGCCACCAGGGCACCTGTGCTCTTTCCTCTTCTTTCGAAAGAACTCCCTCTTCCCCGTCCACACGCACCTTTTTCTGAAAGAGCTCTTTCCGAAAAATGCTTCTTCCTCGTAGAAAGAGGTTTACCAATGTTGGAAAAAAACCTCTGTTTTTTCAATTTTTTGTCGAAAGACTGCAATTGCAGTGTGGGCATAAGTGAAGTTTTTTCAGAAAAATATTCGTTTTTCCAAAAAAATTCTGTAGTGTAGACATAGCCTCTGGCAAGTTCCCTGCCTGCCACACCCTTGCCTGCACCTGTCCCTCTGTCCTTCCCTCCCTCTCTCCAACTCCCTGCCCCAGATCACACCCCAAACTCCTGCACCCCATCCTGGAACTCTGCCCCAGGTCACAACTCCCTCCTAGACTCTGCACCCCTCCTATGCCCCTCCTCCAGGTCAAAATCCTCTCCTGCACCCATACCCTTTCCCAGACCCTGCACTCCCTCCTTCACCCCAATTCCCTGCCCCGGGTCACAACCCAAACCCACTGAATCCCCTCCTGTACCCTTGACCCAGGTCACAACTCCTTTCCAGGCCTGCACTCTCTCCCACACCCCTCCCCAGGTCAGAATCCTCTTCTGCACCCATATCCCCTCCCTGACTCTGCATCCCAGTTCCCTGCTCAGATCACAACTCCCTCCTTCATCCAACCTCCATCTCAGGTCCCACACTAATATAGAAGAGTGCAATGCTTGACCACTTTCCAAAGTTTTGGAGTGGCCCCCATCAAAAATTCTAGACCACTTCTCATCTAAGGGAAAATGATTTGTTCATTGTTTTGTTGTGCACAGTCTGTATGGTGCTCAGTTCTCTGGCTAAGGAAATGTCCCAGTGGGGAAGAGAAAGAATCTTTATTCTAATACCTACAAAATATCTGTGGCCTCTGTAAATTGCTTTTTCATACTAAATTATCATAGTGGATTTTTAGAAAGGCAGTTTCAGCTATTCTCAGTACTTATGCTTATCCAAACTCAAATGCAACTCACAGACCAAAGGCACTACACAATTACCTGCAACACTTCAAAGCTAAAGCAGAACTATTTGCAGGCCATATGACTAGAGTTTCCACGATTATTGAGATGATGCACAAGCTTTCTATGTATTTTGTCAAATCTTAACTGCCCGGGCAATCTCCGTGTTGCCTGATTGAAAATTGTATTTTGAGTTGTCAGATAAGGAGGCATGTCAATTACTAGAGGAAAGCTAAGCTTATGGTTAAAGCACTGAACTGGGACAAGGAAATCAGGGTTCACTTTTCAGATCTATCATAGACTTTCCATATGAAGTCTGTGGCCTTTGGCAAGTCCCTGAATTTATCTATGGGTGTGTCTACGTAGTACCCTGAACTCTAAATAAGATATGTAATTTCACTACACAAATTGCATATCTTTCGAATGTATTTCGAAATAGCTTATTTTGATATTTGGCACATCTGCACAGTGCCAAATTTGAAAATAATGTGCTATTTCGAGCCATCCCTTAACCCTCGTGCAACTAGGTTTATAGGGATGGCAAAATAGCATGCCTGTTATTTCGAAAAAATATTTCGAAATAATGGGCGGCTTGTGTAGATGCGGGGTAGCTATTTTGGGATACCTCTGGTATCCTGAAATAGCTGTGCAGTGTAGACATACCCTATGACTTCAACTATAAAATTAGGGATAATAATTCTTCTCTTCCACAAAGTGCAATTATCAGGATAAATTCATTAATAGTTGTAGAGCACACAGATTCTATGGCAATAGAAGCCAAGTAAGTATCAAGATATCGATCTTAATCAGGCTTTTAACTGGGTTTACATTTCAATCTGAAGTAGAATAATGGGTGAGATTTTAGTTGCTGATTCTGTAGGGGAACTTTAGATCTTTGTGGAGCTTATAATTGTACTTAATAAGGATCAAATCCTGAGCTCTCCAGAATCATTGGAATTCTGCTGAATTCAGCGCAATCTAAGATCAGGTACTAAACAGATTTCTGTCATGTCTCCTTTTTATCTTTAACAGAATATGAAAATATAACACCCCCCACACACACACCTTCTAGGTGGCATTGAGACCACTTGCGTAAAGAATAATGAGTCACCACTACAGCCTTAGCTAATAGCCTGCTGGCTTTATACTTATGCAATAGAGGTTCATGCACTAAGCTATAGAAGTCCCAGGTTTGATTCTTCCTGTCCAAGTTAAAAACAATGAACAGTAGCCTTTTTTCCAAAGACAATACAGAGCCTAATCCTATAAGGTGTTATTGTCAGACGTTTTGAGCATCCACAACTCCCGTTACCTTCACCTTACATTGACAAAAATTAGAGATTTTTATCTATGTATTAAGTGATTATTTACAGGGATGCCTTCCCTGACCCTGATCTGCTTCCTTCAGCAGTTCTGGGGTAAAGTGTCTAAACATCTTCATGTTTCTATTCTTATTGTTGCCATCCTGAATCTTGTAGTATGAGGAAAGCATGAGACATAAGCCCTTGTATCAGAGGCCTAGTATGAGGCAGGACCTGCTTATAGATCTCAATGTTGACATGATATTTCTGCTTCTTATCGGCAGCATGTTTGAAGTAGTGAGGAATGGAAAGTACCATCGCTACTGCCACCACCCAACATCCCTCACCTAGAGTGGAAAAATTATCAACTTTTGGTATGGTATTTTCAATTGAAGTATTTTTTAACTCATACTGAAACTAAATGACAGTTTGAAGTGCAGACACACTGAACTCAGAACTCCACAGCTATAGGGTGGGAAACAGTCAGTAAAGAGAATACTAGAAATGTGCTATGATTCATATGCAAAGTACCTGCTTCTTACCTTCCTCTGGAAGGTGCAGCTAGTGTCTCCATGGGGTATGTCTACACTATGTGCTTATTTCAGAATAAGCTATTTTGGAATACTAACTCCCGACATTTCGAAATAGCACGTCGACACTGCAAATGCCCATCGAAATAGCACAAAGTTATGTTGAAATAGTGCATCCACACTGATTGGAACCTGAATTGCATTTAAGGCCCCCCGGAAGCACTCTGGGCAGGGCATCAGGACAGCAGTCACTTCCTGTAGCTGCTGCCTGAGGCTATCTGAGGCTCGTGCTCAAAGGGGCTCCCCTCTACAGCCACATCTCAGACTCCTCTCCTTGGCCTACCTCCTCAAGGGACAGCAAACTCTTCTCACTGCATGGTCTAGTTGTCCTTGTGGACACCACAACACTTCTGCTGCAAAATAGTCGCCATCTCTTAGACTTTATGCTGCTGGCAGTGCAGGACCAGGGTGACCAGCTCTGAATGGGGCATCTCCTCACCCCATTCCAAGTGCTTCTCATGTGCCACAGCCCTTCCCACCCTCCCCTGAACACCATGCACTGGCGCTTCTGGTGCCAGGACACTAGTTCCGACTGGTGGGACCGGATTGTCATGGAGCAGTGGGATGACCAGCAATGGCTCAAGACCTTCCACATGCAGAAGGACACCTTCTTGGAGCTCTGTGAGTGGCTCACCCCTGCCCTCAGGCGATGGGACACCCACACGTGACCAGCCATCCCTCTCCAGAGCATGCTGCCATTGCTATTTGGAAGCTTACCACTCTGGACAACTGCCACTTCATCAGGAACCAGTTCAGCATGGGGAGATCGACCATCAGGGCCGTGCTCGTTCAGGTATGACTCTCTTGCTATTGTCCCAGGAGGGTGGTAAAGCACTGGAATGGGGTTTCTTAGGGGAGGAGCAAACTCTCCTTTCCTGGATGTTTTGCAGTCCTACCTTCACAAATCCCTGTGGGGGACAGGGTACTTGGGGTTGCTCCTGCTGTAGGAAGGGGCTTGGGCTCAGGGAATTTGTGTGGGCTTTGGCAACCATGTGATTCTATGTTAGTATCCTTCTTCAGATGGTGAGGGCCATCAACACCACCCTAATGCGCAGGATCATCATCTTGGGCAACATGGACCCCATTGTCACCAGTTTTGCTGCCATGGGCTTCTCCAACTATGGGGGTGGGCATTGATGGCACACACTTGCCCGTCTGGGCCCCCGACCACCAGGCCTCTGATTACATAACTGGAAGTGTTACTTTTCAGTGGTGCTGCAGGCCCTCATTCACCATCAGGGCCTTTTTCACCAACATTAACATTGGGTGGTCAGGAAAAGTGCATGACTCCCTCATATTCTGCAACTACAGCCTCTACCAGAAGATGCACGTTGGCACATTATTCCCTGATCACACCATCAGGGTCGGGGACATGGACATGCCCATGTGCATCATAAGCGACACAGCCTATCCCTTGCTCCCCTGCCAGATGAAACCCTACACAGGACACCTGTACACCACCAAGGTGGTAGCGGCCTGCTATGTCTTGCTCAACCCATGTGAGAACAAGGCAGAAACATTCCTACCATGGTAGGGGGCAGAGGCCAAGCATTTTGCCAGGGCCTTTGAGCAGCCGCAGGCCCATAAGGGGGTTGTGCACATCCGGGAGGCCCTGAAGGAGAGTTTCAGACAAGGCCAGCTATGAAACTGTCCCCTATGTCCTCCCCACAAGGGGCCTCTGCATTGCCCCTCTTCCTTCCCTTTCCTTGTAGATACAGTAAACCAGACATTCTGGTTTGAAACAATCAACTGGTTTTTTTATTTGTGGTAAATATAACTGGGGAGATACTAGGGAAAGAACCTGGGAGAGTGGAGGAGTGGGGGGAGGAAGGGCTCAGGGATGGGGCTGGGACTGGTGCCTGCCTTGGGTGGTCCCAACACCTCATGTGCAGGGCCCTTGGCTGCCATGACGGGGCCTAGGAGAAGAAGCCAGAGGGGCAGGGGCAGGGGCAGGGGCAGGGGTGGGAGTGGAGACAGGGGAAGAGGGATAGACAGGAGCAGAAGCAGGTGGGGGGGACTTGGGAAGGAGTGGGTGTGGGGAGGACTTGGGAAGGAGTGAGTGCAGGGGGCAGCTGCTGGACTGCTTAATTGCAGCAAGCAGGCAGTCAATGGCGGCAGTGTATGCCGTGCACATGCTCCAGGTCAGCTGGGACAGCTCCTGCCAGATGGTACAGTGCAGCTCCAAGTCAGCATCCCACCTCTACTCCTGCCTCTAGAGATAGCACTGCAGGGCACACAAGCGGGCAATGTGTTTCCGCTCCAGATTCTCGTGGGTCATTTTCAGTGTGGAGGCTATTGTGGGGTCAGGAGGATGGCACAGGAAGTGGTGGACATGCCTCACTCACAGCTGGTCCTGCTATGAAGAAAAGATGATTCACATTTCAGGCAACTAAATATGATGAAGAATAGCAAGATAAATAGAAGCTATTTTCCTTATCATCCAATTGTTTTACTCCAAAATAGAAATAATGAAAATTCCCTCATTCACCCCACGGGCAAGGTCTGCAAGACCTCGTGGCTTGTGAGTTGTCTACATTATATTGTAACACAGTGTCATATGAAATGACTTGAGAGAAGATCATTTTGAAAACTGTGTATCTGATGTTTGCACTGATGTTAAAAAGGAGACCCTGAGAAAGTGAAAGTTTGTAGTATTCTCAGCCCTTGATGGAAAAATACAACAACCTTTTTTTTCCCTTCAGCAACACTCAACCTTATGTATTGCATGAGAAAGTATATTGTTTGGCCTTACAAACATAAATCGTCTGACCTTGACTTGTACAAAATGAAATAGGTTGTGCTATATTCAGTGAATATTGGGTTTTTTTCAGAGAAGTTTTTGGAAGTTACAAAATAGAGCTGGGCAGATAGTTCAGAATGAATCCAAGCTCATGCATACACCACATATTTGAGTAATACCAACTAAGCCTTAACATTATATCCTCAGTTCAAGAGGGCCCAACTACTTTTTCTGGACCATATTTTTATTGTTGGGCAGCAGCCATTTGTGTTGAGCTGTGGTTTGGGTGGTTGTTTGTGTCTGCTTAACTTATATCAGGTACATGGAATGCCCCAGTTTGAGGTGTATTGCAAGCATCAGCCAGAAACGATATGAGGGAATTAGTTTTTTTAATAAATTTCCCATGTAAAATGAAAAACGTCAATCAGAGATGGTCTACAAAGTGTGGACATCAACTTATTGGTGAGAAATCGACTTATGTTTCACACTGTCTGTCTCTTAATAGTGATGAAGAGGCACAAGGTGGCAAGCCTGAAAAAAACAATGGTGTTGATTTTGTCGCATAGGAATACAGAAGCTAGAACTAAAAAAATGGACAGAAAAATATCCGTATAGGTATATTTGGCCATTTATATTTCAGAATGATTTTTGTGAGAATTGTGGGGAAATGAGTAGAAATATTTAAAATTAAGATTAATTTTTAAAACCCACAAAATCTTTAATCCCTAGGATATCCAGAAAAAATTGTGGAATGAGTTAGATGATCATAAGAGAATAAAACAAAAAACAACCTTTTCAGTAGTGAGATAGTCCATTGTACAATCAGTACTTGTTCATTTCTTTTCTTTTTATACTAGCTGTCTGCCTGGAGTGGCAAATACTACAGCTATATTCAGGAATAGTGATTACTTCTCACTTCTGTTAGCTAACATTGGGAAATTCAAATCTCTAGTGTGACAAAGCCTAAAAGAGAAAATTAATGTGACAAGCATTGCTTCTCCTGGGAAACCATCTTCCAATGCCTGCAACAGATGTAAATCACAGTTATAAGGATGTGATTTAGCAACCTGCATGGAACTCAAAGGGAGGTGCCTAAGTTGCAGGAAGAAAGCATTTAAAAGAGACACCAGGAAGTCAGTCTGTATGCATATAGCTTGCATTCTAGCCACAGTTGCAGCATCTCTTTAAATAGACTTTTATAAAAAAGAGTCACTTTGATTTTACAAGAATGGAGTCCTGTCATGTTGTTATCCAGCAAATGATGATCAGGAACAGTCAATATGGATCCACCAACAGCAAATAATGCCTGACCAACCTAATTGCCTTCAATAATAAGATAACTTGCTCTTAAGCAAATCTTTTGATAGGGTATCCTACAGTATTCTTGCCATCAAGTTAAAGAACTATGGATTGTCCGAATGGACAACAAGTAGAAAAGAAAACTGGCTAGATCATTGAGTTCAATGTGTAGTAATCAACAACTCAATGTATAATTGGCAGCCAGTATAAAGTGGAATGCCCAAGGCGTTGATCCTGGGGATGGTTTTGTTAAAGATTTCCATTAATTATCCAGGTGATGGGATGGATTGCACCCTCAGCAAGTTCATTGATGGCACTAAGCTGGGGGAGAGGAAGACATGCTGGAGGACAGGGATAGGAATCAGAATGACCTAGACAAATTTCAGGATCAGACCAAAAGTAATCTGACGAGTTTCAGCCATGACAAGTGCCGAGTCCTGCACTTTGGACAGAAGAACCCCTCTCCCCCATGCAGGCTGGGGACCGAATGGCTAAATGGCAATTCTGCAGAAAAGGACTTGGGAATTACAGTGGATGAGAAGCTGGATAGGAGTCAACAGTGTCTCCTTGTTGCCAAGAAGGTTAATGATATATTGAGTTGCATTAGTACGAGCAATTGCATTAGTAGGAGCATTGCCAGAAGTGATTATTCCCCTCTATTTGGCATTGATGAGGCTGCATCTGGAGTACTGTGTCCAATTTTGGTCCTCCCATTACAGAAAAGATGTGGACAAATTGGAGGGAGTCGAGCAGGGGAAACAAAAATGATTAGGGTGCTGGAGCACATGACTTACGAGCAGAGGCTGAGGGAACTGGGATTATTTAGTTTGCAGAAGAGGAAAGTGAGGTGGGATTTCAACTTCCTGATGTGGGTTTCCAAAGAGGGTAGAACTAAACTATTCTTAGTGATGACAGATGGCAGAGCAAGGCACAATGGTCTCAGGTTGCAGTAGGGGAGGTCTAGGTTGCATAGTAGGAAAAGCTATTTCACCAGACGGCTGATGAAGCACTGGAATGGGTTATCCAGGAAGCTGGTGAGCTCTCCATCCTTGCAGTTTTTTAAGGCCAGGCTTGACAAAGCCCTGGCTGGCATGATTTAGTTGGGGTTGGTCATGCGTTGAGCAGGAGGTTGGACTAAATGACCTCCTAAGTGATTAACCTTCTATGATTCTATGATATAGGAACCCTGATGGCAATGGTCAGTCCAGAGTGATCCATGACGAGAAAGAGCATGAATAATCTACAAAGTGGAAACTCATAACAGAGGAATCAAGCAGCATGGGGCAGACTCAGGCCTCCATGAATGCTGGATTTCCAGATGAAAAATCTTACACATGCAGAAAAGCAAGACTTAATTCTATATATAGTGCTCACTATCTGAGCTAAAGATAAGAAAATGAAGGTACATTTTTGTTTACTTTCTCATTCAAAGAAAAAAGCAAAAAGCAAATAAGACACTATTGTCAGGATTAATGCCTGAAACACTGGAGCAGCTGATAAAAGGATTTGATAAGTACAATTATCCCACACAGAATAAGACTACAGAGAGATACTAGGTTTTTATTTACTCCAAGACCAAGAAGCAGAAGAGGGAATAGATACTTACATTACAGAGCTGAGAACTCCGGAATTCCCCCTGTAACACTGAAGACATTAAAGTTTCTCTAATTAAAGACAGGGTTGTTTTAGGACACAAGATTTCAGCTAATAGTAGATACTGCCGAGAGAAACAGTCCTAACCTTAGAAAAATGCCTCCAAATAGCACAAACAGCTGAACTGTTCAGGGAAAGGATCAAAACAATAACAATAACCAGTGCAGGATAAATATACAAGCACAGGAGAAAAGAACCCAGAAAGCAGGGCAGAAACAGACTGGTCAAGAATGCCTACATTACAGTATGCTGTATATACTGTGGAGAGAAACATGAAAGGCAGAAAGGAAAATGCTCAGCCTATGGGCAATAACTCAAGGCATGTGGGAAACAGAATGATTTTATGCCCAGAGCTGCAGCTACCTCAGCATGCAAAGAAAAGGCAGCCATGAATGCAACAACTGAGGACAGAGGCAAAGTGTTGGGGGAACACAGGGTCAAGTGCCCCTCGCAAATTTTAGCGAGTGTTGTGTAGCTGTCAATTTCTCTAGCCAGGAGTGTGCTTACCTCCACTCACCCCACACCCCACTTCCATTCCTGCCCTTCCCTCAAGCCTCTACCCTACCTCCACCTCTTTCTGCCATGCTCCGTCCCCACCCAGCCTCTTCTCCACCTCTTTGTGTCCCATCTCCTGACCACACCCTGGGTACGTCTAGACTACATCTGTTTGTCAGAAAAAACTACACAAAATGCGCTCTGTATTTCGCATAGCTTTTTCTGATACTTTTGTGGGAAGAGGCTTTTCCTACATTTGGCCCATCTAGACAGGGCCAAATGTCAGAAAAAAAACCTTTTTCAGAAGCCCCCTTCTTCCTCATAGAATGAGGAATACAAGGGCTTCCGAAAGAGCGCGTTTGCTAATCTGCAAAAAAAAGCGGAAGATCAAACACGTTCCCTGGATGCGGAAGAGTTTTTCTGGGATACCTTTGGTATCCCGGAAAAACTATATAGTCTAGACGTACCTCCTGTCCCTTCTCAGAGAGTAGTTATTAATGGTTCACAATCCTGCTGGAAAGGTATAACAAGTGGGGTTCCGCAGGGGTCTGTTTTGGGACCGGCTCTGTTCAATATCTTCATCAACGATTTAGATATTGGTATAGAAAGTACGCTTATTAAGTTTGCAGATGATACCAAGCTGCGAGGGGTTGCGACTGCTCTGGAGGATAGGGTCATAATTCAAAATGATCTGGACAAATTGGAGAAATGGTCTGAGGTAAACAGGATGAAGTTTAATAAAGACAAATGTAAAGTGCTCCACTTAGGAAGGAACAATCAGTTTCACACATACAGAATGGGAAGCGACTGTCTAGGAAGGAGTACGGCAGAAAGGGATCTAGAGGTTATAGTGGACCACAAGCTGAATATGAGTCAGCAGTGTGATGATGTTGCAAAAAGAGCAAACATGATTTTGGGATTCATTAACAGGTGTGTTGTGAGCAAGACACGAGAAGTCATTCTTCCGCTCTACTCTGCGCTGGTTAGGCCTCAGTTGGAGTATTGTGTCCAGTTCTGGGCACCACATTTCAAGAAAGATGTGGAGAAATTGGAGAGGGTCCAGAGAAGAGCATCAAGAATGATTAAAGGTCTAGAGAACATGACTTATGAAGGAAGGCTGAAAGAATTGGGTTTGTTTAGTTTAGAAAAGAGAAGACTGAGGGGGGACATGATAGCAGTTTTCAGGTATTTAAAAGGGTGTCATAAGGAGGAGGGAGAAAACTTGTTCATCTTGGCCTCTGAGGATAGAACAAGAAGCAATGGGCTTAAACTGCAGCAAGGGAGAATCATAGAATCATAGAATACTAGGACTGAAAGGGACCTCGAGAGGTCATCGAGTCCAGTCCCCTGCCCTCACGGCAGGACCAAATACTGTCTAGACCATCCCTGATAGACATTTATCTAACCTACTCTTAAATATCTCCAGAGATGGGGATTCCACAACCTCCCTGGGCAATTTATTCCAGTGTTTGACTACCCTGACAGTTAGGAACTTTTTCCTAATGTCCAACCTAAACCTCCCTTGCTGCAGTTTAAGCCCATTGCTTCTTGTTCGATCCTCAGAGGCCTAAACCTCAGAGGAGGTTTAGGTTGGACATTAGGAAAAAGTTCCTAACTGTCAGGGTAGTCAAACACTGGAATAAATTGCCCAGGGAGGTTGTGGAATCCCCATCTCTGGAGATATTTAAGTGTAGGTTAGATAAATGTCTATCAGGGATGGTCTAGACAGTATTTGGTCCTGCCGTGAGGGCAGGGGTCTGGACTCGATGACCTCTCGAGGTCCCTTCCAGTCCTAGTATTCTATGATTCTATGATTCTACTCCCCCTCCTCCTACAGCATCCTGTATGTTGTGAAACAGCTGTTTGTGGCAGGTGGAAGGCTCTGGAAGAAAGGGGGGATGAATAAATCAGCAGGGCCACCAGCAGGTAAGAGGTGCTAGAAAAAAGGGAGCTTGGCTGTTGGTGGGTGCTTAGCATCTGCTAATTTTTCTTCATGGATGCTCCAGCACCTTTGGAGTGCTGAGCTGCCCTTGCAGGGCTTCTTCTGCTCAGTCTACTGGGGGGGGCCGGGGGCAAGGGGACTCTTTACTTCTCTGCCTGGCATGTCCATCTCACTTGGCCCAGCCAGCCAGCCACCAGTTCTGGGAAGAGGGGTGAATGGGTAGGATGGAGCTGCTCTCAAAGGGTGGCCACTCTCTGCTCAGCCCCAGCCTCTGGGCACAGGGGTCAAGTATGTTGGAAATGTGCTGAGGTTGGGGTGGCTATGGCTCACTCAGCCCCTGTTTCCCTGCTTCTGTGGTCCCAGGAACTGGTGGGATTGGCTGCCCTGACCCATGGAGATAAGGCTGGAAGATTCCTCCCAGAGGTGATACACAGGGTGGTTACTCCCCTCCCGTTACAGTGTCCCTTCCCCCCAGTATCAGCAGGCACAAGCCCTCTGATTGATAAAGCAGACACTTTCCACAGGATGATATTTGCAGTCTGACTTCAGCGGATCCAAAAGCTTTCAAAATACACACACTGCAGAAGGTTGTCAGCCATTCAACTGCCATGTTTGCAAATATGCTCTTAGATCAACGACTAATTCAATTCCAGCTGGATTGTAGAGCCAGCTGCAATGTTATCCCAGCAACACTGATAAGCAATATTAGACTAAAGAAATGTGACTAAGTGCTGGTGATGTACAATAAAACCATTCTAAGGCCAGCGGGTAAATGCGGACTGTGAATAAGACACCCATGAAATGAGATGTTATCGCTTGGAGTTTATAGTAATTGACACACAAGAAGTACCACTCACTGCTGGGCACAATACACCACCAGATTATCCTCAGTGTGAGACAGGAGGGAGAACAATCCCCTGGGGCCTTATTCATCATTGTAACACAATATAAGGTCACATTTCAAGAAGCCGGACACCTATAGGGGTATATCTAGACTGGAGGTATCCCAAATAGCTATTCCGCATCTTTTGAACCAGCCGGTTATTTTGAAATAGATTTCTAAATAATGGGTTCACTATTCTCATGCCCCTCTAACCCTTGTTCCACGATGGTTAAGGGTCATTTCAGAATAGCGGTTTATTTCTAAATTTGGCACTGTATAGACAGCGCCAACATGCAAAATAAGCCATTTTGAAATTAGATCGAAATAAGATATGCAATTTGCATAGCTCAAATTGCGTGTCTCATTTTGATCTATGGGTGCAGTGTAGATGCAATCCTAGAGGGTAGACTAACATTAGAAATAGATTCCCCTATGCAACCCATAAGACTACTGAAAACCATTAGCATTGGAGGAGCCACTGAAAAAGGAACAGGCAAGCCTACCAAGAAGAAGCATTATTACACCAGTTGAAACTAGCACAGTACCCTAGTAGTGGTGAGAAAACTTTCAGGTAAATTGAGGCTCTGTATTGACCCACAACCAACTAACAGAACATGGAAAAGAAGTTACCAATGAGTGAGGACACGCTATCCTATTACCCCTAGCCAAAAAGTGACATCAAAGAATGTGTATAACCTCAAGAATGGGTTCTGGCATATTCAACTTCATGAGTCATCCAGCTATCTTACAGAACTTGAAACACTTATTGGCAGGCACTGCTGGATATAAATGACTATGGGCCATGAGATGTCCCAATGCAAACTGAATCCTTGAGGGTCATCATGATTGTAGCTGATGACATTGTCGGAGAAGGAGGAGATGTCAAAGAAGAAGCGACCACTATAGTAAACTGTGACAACTTCTAAACAGGTACTGGGACCAGAATATTAGGATACATACAGACAATCTGCATCTAAGGAGAACTGAGACCCCCTACATCAAGACATATGTTGACTTCTGAGGACTCTGGCCAGGCTCTGAAAAACTGAGACACATTAAGGAAATGCCCTTAGTGATTTTTACCCCTGGCCAATACACTCCCTAGTTTCTACACAAACGTTTGAAAAGCCTGTGAATCTGAATAAGCAAACCCATGGAGATGCTGTGTGGAATAAGTCAAGAACCTTAGAACTGGCATTTGAAAGAACAGAGACATTCATAAGTCAGGCACCAGCCCTAAAATATTATAGCATGCCAAAGCAGGTAGAGCTACAGAGATATAATGTAGGCCTAAGGAGATATAGGAGACACTAATGACAAGTCAGTAGCCCATTACACTTGCTAATAGAATCCTGACCAACACAGAAAGGGAATATGTGCTCATACACAAAAGGACTTACTGGCCATCTTCCATCTTCCTTTGGGCACAGGTAGACAGGTAGTCATATCCAGTGTTCCCTCTAAGCTGTGTGACAGCACAGCTTCACAAGTAATTAATCAGTCCCGCCTAGTCAGTCAGCTCTGTGCATAGAGCCCTAAGCCTCTGACTGGGTGGAGCTGATTAATCACCTGTAAAACTGTGCTGCCACACAGCTTAGAGGGAACACTGGTCATGTCATAAACCATTAGAAAACAAAATAAAAAAGACAGCAATGCTTGCACCCAAGTAATTGCAACACATGTTATTGAGACTTTGATGTGACAATAAAGCTACCAACTAAACAATTCACTATTGGTGGCCAGTAACCGGGCAGGGCATATTTTACAAAGTGCAGCACAGATTACTTGGTGGAGCAAGAGGGCGAGTACCAAGGAACAAGTACCACAAGACTTTCTACTACCAGACAAAGGCTAGCTGTGTGTTGAAGAAGAGATTTTGTTTGAAGAGGACTGAACAGTAATCCCAGCAGCTTTCAGAGCTAACATCATGAGATGGATACATTCCTGACACCTGGGAAAAAATGTAGGCCTAAAATGAGTTGGGCATGAATGCCCAAATGAGTATAAATGGAAGTGTGAGGTATGACTCCACAGACTCATGAAATTCCAAAAGGACCCTGTGAAAAGGTCAGAACAGAGTTTGTCAATTTTAAGGGCAGTATCTACATGGTCACAGTGGATTACGCCTCCATTTTCAGGAAGATGGACTCTCTGGAGGATGCTCGGGCAAGAGCTGTGATCAGGAAACTGAAGATGCATTTTGCAAGGTATGATATAGCTATGCTGTTCTCAGAAAATGGGCCCCAATACACTGTTGCGGAATTCAATCCTTCAGCGTCCAATGAGAATTCAAGCATAAAACAACTTCCCCATGGTACCCACAAAGTAACAGGAAGGCAGAGGCAGCAGTAAAGACATCCAAGAGACTGATAGCAAAGGGAAAGCCAATGTGAAAGGATCCCAACCTGGGATCAGCAACTCTCCCTGGGTAGCCCTGCATAGAGATTGATGGCTGAAGAACCAGAACTCTGCAGCCTCTGAGGTATAGTCTGCTGCAGTGTACCTGAGAACAATGGACAGTTCACAGAGGCAGTTAAACATTGCCAAGTTAAGTAGGCGCTAGCTACAACAAAGATTTCCAGGACCTGAGGCCACTACACACCTGATGAGCAGGTCTGGATCCAACTAATAAATTGCAATAACAAAAGGTAAAGTCCAAGCTGAAGTGGGCCAGAAGGGTTTATAAGATGTCTAAATATTCAGGATAGCAGTAGAAACAAAAAAGATCTCTATGGGATCATGGAAGACCGCAGATCAAGATACAAAGGGCATATGCAAGGACCAGGGGAACTTAGACCAAACCTCAGCCATCAGGGGTATGTTAGACTGCAGGGTATTTTTGGAAAAACGTTCGTTTTTCCAAAAAAAGCTTCACTTACGTCCACACTTCTATTGCGTTCTTTTGAAAGAAAATCACAAGAATGCAGGGGGGGTTTCTGACATTGGTAAAGCTCATTCTACGAGGAAGAACGCCTTTTCCGAAAGAGCTCTTTCGGAAAAAGACATGTGTGGATGCGAAAGAGGGAGTTTTTTCAAAAGAAGAGGCCTCCAGGAAAAAGCCCTGGTGGACACTCCATCCAAACGAATCACAGCTCTATAGTTCCTGTCTCCTGCCACCTCTTAAAGCTGCAGGCACCCTGGACTAGCCTTGTGGCAGGAAGCCGGCCTTACAGCAGCACCCTGACCGCGTAGCACTGATTGCTAAAGGCCCCCCAAGACCTTCCTGGCCCACACAGGGAGCAGCACCAGGGCTCAGAGGACCCACCCAGCAGCACCAAACGCTGGGAGTCCTCCTGGTCCGGGGAAGAGATACTGTACCTCCCCAAGCTGTGGGACGAAGAGGAAACAATGCAGGATCTCCGCTCCTGGAGGCATAATGAAGACATTTATGGGTGCATGGCTGAAGCTCTGGACCAGAGGGGACACCACCCCCACACTTTGGACCAAGTACGGAGGAAGGTGAAGGAGCTCCGGCAAGGGTATGCACGGGCCAGGGAGCACAGCTCTCACTTTAGGGCAGGACCCCACTCCTGCCCCTACTACAAAGGGCTGCACCAGATCCTGGGAGGTGGGGAAGCCCTTTTCCCACCCATACTAGTGGATTCAGGCCTGGAGACACCCATGCTCACACACCCGGAGCTCCTTGAGGAGGATGATGATGATGACGAACAACAGCTGCAGGAGGAGGAAGATACTAGCAGCAGCATCACCCTCAGCCTGGAGCTGGTACCCCAGACCCTGGAGATCTCCCAGGCTTCATCTGATGCTGGGGAGGGATCATCAGGTGAGTGCTCTCATGTTGTCACACACTCAAGGTGGGGGTGGCGGGGGAGGCAGGCTCAGAAGGGATGGGGTGCAATCCCTTGCAAACCACTTGCAAACACGTGCAGTGGCAGTGTGCACCACGTGGTCTCAGGAAACAGCCCCAGAGCACACATGGGCTGTTGCTCACAGGCTGGGGGAGGCCCCACACATGTCTGACCCCTGGGAGGGACGTCCTCCACCCACCAGCCACCACCGGAAGCAGGCTGAGCACAAGGGCACACGCACGACCCCACACAGACCGAGGAGTGCCACACATAGCACACAGCCATGCTTGCACGAGCGAGGCACCACCTGCTCCCATGGACAGCGCTGCCAGGTGCAGGTGTGTGTGCGGGTCCCAGGGAGGGCCAGGTTGCCCCAGGCCCCGCTCCCACACATGGGATCCCACTGTGGCTGGACACTTCCCCGTCCTACTTGTCCATGGGGGGAGGGGGAAAGCGGGCAGCATGGTTCCTTGGGCACCTCAGGGCCCTCACATGGCCTTGCTCTCAGGACATCACTGTCCCCTGCTCCAAGGACAGTTGCTCACTGCTCACAGAGGATGGCATGGCCTCAGGGACAATATCTGCATGGATGACTGACCGCCTCTCCCTCTTTTCCTCCACAGCTAGACCAGCCATCGCTGAGGGGTGATCCACGCCATCACAGGCAGCTGCCCGAGCATGTGACAGTCCTGCATTACATGCAGCAAACCCTGGCCCAAAAGGTCCGCAATGATGCTCAGTGGCGCAACTGCATGTGGGATCAGCTTGTGCAGCAGGACAAAAACATGTGCCACCATCCGAGAAGTGATGGCACACCCGGCTCCTGTCCCCACTCTAGTCCTCCCCACTCCTGGTCTCCTTACTCTTGCTCCCCCCACTCCTGCTCCCTTTGCCTATGCCCCCTCTCCCTGCCCCCCCACTAGACCTGACCCCACTCCAGCCCCCCATCCTGCCTGCTCCCCGTTGTCTCAAGCCCCACCCAACCCTGAGTTCATTGAGGTCCCTGGACCTGAGGTGGCACTTGCAGCAGCACCACTGCCCTTACCCCCTCCTCCTCACTCCTCCATCCAGGTTCTCAGCCCCCAAAGTTACTTTTTGTTAAAAAAATATGCAAATTTTCACTGTTCAACTCACAGCTGTTGTTTTTATTGATTATACAGGGAAGGGGGAGCAGGAAGGGGTTGTGGTGGGAAAGGTATGGGGGGCAAGGCACAGGCCCCCATTGAGGAGGCCCTGGGGAGAGTTACTGGGGTCCTTCAGAGAAACTGTCCCTCAGGGCCTCCCGGATGTGCACCCCTACCTGATGGGCCTGTTGGATGGCAGCTGTGTGCAGCTGTTCAAAGGCCCTTCCCTCTTGACCTGCCTCTACCCCCCACCCTGGGAGGAAGGCCTTCCCTTTTCTCTCCACTATGTTGTGGAGAACACAACGTGTCATGACCGCCTCGGGGATGTTGTGCTCCGCTATATCAAGGTGAGTCAGGAGGCACCTGAACCTGGCCTTGAGGTGCATTCAACTTGTGTGCGGGCCTGGTTGAGGTGCGTGTTGAATTGTTCCCTGGTGAGGTCCAGGTGGCTAGTGTAGGGCTTCATGAGCCATGGCATTAGTGGGTAGGCCATAGCCCTGACGATGCACAGTGCCATCTGTACGTCCTCAATGGAAAAGTCCCACTGGGGGAAGAATGTGCCAGTCTCCAGCTTGTGATAGAGGCTAGAGTTCCTGAATATGCGGACATCGTGTGCCCGGCATAACCACCCAACAAAAATGCCCAGAAATTGTCCACAGTGGTTGACCAGGGCCTGCAGCACCATGGAGAAATAGCCCTTCCTGTTTATGTACTGGGTGGCTTGATGCTGTGGTGCGCGGATTGGAATATAGGTCCCCTCCCTGCAGAAGGAGACAAAGAAACAAAGAAACACAGAAAACAGAATGAGAGGGAGTACCTGAGCCCTTGGGAGGTGCCCTTCCACCTCCTCCTCCCCTCAGGCACCCTAGAAGCCACCACCTATGAAGCCACCCACCCAGCAGCAGGGCCGTGTGAAGGCAGAATGGCACAACCGCCCCTCCCCGGGGACAGATCTTCCCTCCACCCCCACTAAATCCCCACACTTCCCACACCCCTTTCCCTAGGGTCCCCCTGTTCCATGTGGCCTTCCATGTGGCCTTTTCCAAAGGGACTGCAGCCCAAGAGTGCCTTACCTCCATGAGAAGGACCCCAACAGTGGACTTCCACATGCCGAAATGGTGGCCCACCGACTGGTAGGTCTTGGGGATGGTGAGCTTCCAGATGGCAAGAGTGACCCGCTTCTCCAGGGGGATGGAGGGCTGCAGGTGGCAGTTGCGTCTCCAGAGGGCAGGGGTGAGCCAGGCACACAGCTCTAAGAAGGTGGCCTTCCACATGCAGAAGTTGTTGAGCCATCACCAGCCAGTCCCACCAGTTGAAACTGGTGTCCAGCCTCCAGAATCATCTCTTGACCGTGGGGTGTAGGCTCAAGGGCATTGTTCCCGCACCCAGGCAGAGGGACTCACAGATGAGCTCTGAGTCGAGCTGGGACAGGATCATCAAGATGGTCTGCTCAAACTGCTGCAGAACCTTCAGCGTGGCTTTGTGGGGCCATCGCATGCCATGGGGCAGCTCCGGCTCCATAGCAAAAATAAAAAAATAAATAAAAATGCTGTGGCATCCAGCAAATCTGGGCAATAAGAGCTCACACTGCTAAAGCTTTGCTGTCCCTCGTAGAGGTAGGCAAGCCCGCAGCAGAACCTGAGAAACAGTTGTCCAGGGCGGTCCCTTTAAGCATGTGTCTCAGATAGCCTTAGGCAATCGCACCTGGAAGTAACTGTTGACCTAATGCCCTGGCTGAAGTGGTTCCATGTGGCCTTTTATGCGAGAGAGCGTCCAATCAGTGTGGATGCTCTTCTTCAAAAATGGAGGTCGCTTTTTCGATGCGCTTGTGCTGTGTGGATGTTCTCTTTCGAAAGAAGTTTTTTCAGAAGATCTCTTCCGAAAAAGCTTCTTTCGAAAGAGGCTTACAGTCTAGACGTACCCTAGGTAGCCCAATGTAGACCAGTCAGAAGAAATAAGGTATATAAAAAATACAGAGGACAAACAGGAAGCTAATCAACAGAATAAAAACAGCTGCTAGGATAAAGCAAGTCACCCTAAATGGTGAAAACAGGCAAGAAGTGGGAGAGTGGCTTGAAGATCAAAACACATGAAGGACTGTGAGGCTTCATAGGCCAAAATGGGATGGCGGGAAAGTCCGAATTGTCTATGTAGTCATAACCTGTGGCCACAAGTCAGCAAATGTTTGCACAAAGACACGACAATAACTAAAGTTGCCTAAAGGAAACCTGCTTAGAACATGGAGAGAAGTGCTTAGGTTTCAGGAGGAAGAGTTTGGAAGAGGCATAAGGAAGTCAGTCTGTGTGCACATGGCTTGAATTCTGAAGTATCTCTATAAATAGTTCTTTTAAGAACCAATTTAGTTTTACACATATGGAGTCCTTCATGTTGTTACCAGTATATATCAGCTAGATAAAACATGATAGGGGACAGTGTGATGGAGATGCATGGTGGCAGACCACTGTTCCCATTCAGGACCCTGCTTGACTTTAAGTCTCTTTTAGCTCCAGGTGCTCAGCACTTTTAAAAAATCAATCCATTTATTTAAGAAGACAACATTAAATTTCAGGAACCTAGATTTGGGCTTCTGTTGTTACAAATCTTGGCTTACTACGACTCAGAAGAGACACTCAATTTCCACCTCCTATATGCTTCAGTCTGAAATCAATCAGTAATAATGTGTTGGGGGAAGAGTGGTGCATTCTTACCTGCCCTGCTTGTCATTATTCATCAAGATACTCTTCTCCTCATCCCGTAGATCTGTTATTGAAATAGTTTATATTCTTGGGTCAGAAGATTAATTTTGTCAAAGAACTAGACTCTGTGTGCAAGTTCTCTGCAGGCGTAAGTAGATGAAACGCTATTCAATCCAACTTCCTTACATCGAGGTGAAACTGACTGTGAAGAGTTTAATTTAACTTGGGGACTTTCCTCATAGCAATTCCTGTTATGGTTATAATCTTCTCCTCTCCAACTCACTGTATCAGAATAGGGAAAAGGAAAATAGGCCAGGAGAGACACAAATAGGGACATGTGAGATTTCTCTGCTCTCCTCTGAAAACCAATAAAGTAAATCAAATCTATTCCTTTAAGGCTATTTCCTCAATTTTTCTCTAATTTTCATTACTTTGGTTTCTTTTCCCGTTTGCAGATTTAACAATAACTTTGAAGTCAACCAGAGTTATCTTTGGAAGACTTAAATATCATACACTCTTCCATTTTATTTTATGCTGGGCAAAAGTTTCTTTCTCTGGGTCCAGCTCCTCACATAACCAATAAGGGACTGTGAGCGGTCAATCCTTGGGGTCAAATTCTGCTGTCAGGGACACATGTGCATATCATTTCGACATCAATGGGAAAGGCCTACATCTCAAAACAATTTTTGACCTTCAATGGCTAATAATTAGCAAATGAATAACTCTAGAAGTCAAGGTACAAAGCCTTATTATGTTATGGAATTGCTGCCCTCCTTAAATAGAATTGTGACTTTAAATAGGACTATTTCTTCATGCACTTCACTTCCTCTATTGTTTTGTGAGAAAAGATGATCTATTATTAGGATGTACAGTCAAACTCATATATCATAAGTGATTTTGTCATGGAAACTCTTGGAATAGAGATACTTTGTCCTGTGTTATGAGTATAATTTTCCTAAAGGATTGAGAAATCAATGTATTTCTTGTTTAGAAAGCAAAACTAGAAATAATTGATGGTGTGTCACCAGCCTAGAGAACAAACAGAAAAGTAAAACATCAAATTAAAAATCACTAGAAAAAAGGAAAAAGGAAATCCTCAAAGACCATTATTCTGTTCAAGACACTTCCACTAGATTATTGTGAGAAGTAAAAGAACAGCAGTAGATGAGATATAAAAATACAAACTAGGTAATAAATAGTCAAATGCAACAAATCTCTTGTGGAGACAGATTTTTAAATTATTTTTAATGCACTGAGTAAATTCTGATAGTAGCAATACTCTTTAAATCTCACTGCTTTCATAGATATTTCATAATGAAGAGGCTATTTTTTATTTTTCCCCTTTTCACCACTTTTATTTTCAACACTTTTATCATAGTTGGCATTACTGAACTGTGTTTTCCTTTGTTCCTGGATACTGAAATGCATTTTTCAGTGGAAAGTACTGGAAAAAATGCTCCTAATTCTTTCTTAAAATCATTTTGTTCTGATGAAGGCCTGGAACAGTCTAATCTCTTACCTAGATTTTGGCAACCTTCCACTTTTCTTACAAGATCACATTTTAAACTCCTCTGGGGGGTTTCATTCTTTGGTAACACATCTAAGAGATTATGCAGAAGGTCCTACAACATCATAACTCCATCTGCTACTGTTCCTGTCATACTTGGCAAGGAAAGGAGTTTGTTTTATACTAAATCTAGCTAACAAAAAGTCATTAATCATCTATCATACTAATGATATTTTTGGAGCTGGATCTTTATATGGAAATGTATTTCTGTTCACATATTTTGCACAAACATACTATACGGTCATTCAGCTATTTCCTGGACATAGAGAAAAAGCCATAATGGTCTTTTCAGAGATTTTTAAATGACGGATGTGCGTAAAATATGTTAAGGATGTATCTCCAAATGTGCTGACGGAAATACAACCTAGAGATGGAGCTACTATAAGGTAGGTGCATGAGTAGTTGGAAAATTGCTCCCAGAGAGTAATTACAGTTGGAACTCTCTTAACTGGGACTCTCTGGTCTGGCAACATCCATGGTCCAGTAGGACCACAGATGTTCCAGGACCAGGGAGTCCCCATGGAGAGCTAACACCTGAGAGCTTTGCAGGCTGACAGGGCAACGAGAGCCCGAGGTATGATAATAGTGCTTCCCGCCAGAGCAGTGGGAGCCCCACGGGCAGTAGTGGAGCTGCCCAGTAGGGCAGTGGGAGCCCAGTGCTCAGAGGCAGTGGGACTGCCTGCCGCAGCAGCAGGAATAGAGTCACAGAGGCAGTTGGGCTACTGGGCACTGCAGCAGGAGCCCGGTGTATGCAGAGGCGACAGGGCTCCCTGGCACGACAGCGGGGCTGACAGGGCAGCGGGGGCCAGCAAGAGGGAGAAGGGGGTGGGGTCAGGACTGGAGGGGGCTAGTGACAGGGGGGCCAGAAATGACCTTCCCTGGCTGGGCAAAACCCATCATCTGGGACCAGTCAGGTCCCAAGGGCGCCAGACCAGGGAGGTCCAACCTGTATTAGTGGTTCACAGTATAGCTGGAAGGGTATAATGAGTGGGCTGAACAGCTTGCAAATAAACTTCAAATATAAAGTTGTGACAGGTAAATAAGCTGATGGGAGGGTTTGGGCAGGAAGGATGGAGTATCATCAGTAAGGCACTCAATTAGCCTTACAGCATGGCACAATGGAGTAACAAATATATTTGTAAAACATTATCAAATAAATAACTGCCTTAGAGGGCTAATTTCTTAAAGTCTTTCCAGAAAAATGGCTATTTTAAGGAGGGAACTGAATGAGACCCAGGAAGACATTCCATGGGGGAAAACTTGAAGACACATTAGGAAAAGCAGACAAGCAGACCTACCATTACTGGTGGGGTACAGCAACAGTGGGGATGAGTGACAGAATAATAGAATAGGTCTGATAGGTAGGAAGGGCCAGTGAGGGGTGGCGCTTTGAAGATGAGAACAATAAAACTCAACTAATGCAGTATGAAGAATTAAAGGGGTCAAGGACTCAAACAGGGCATGATGTCGTTGTTTCTACATGTAATTGTTGCAGACCAGCCATTAATCCTGACAAATTCACTGTATGGTAATTGTAAGGTGCAATACCCACTAAGAGTTAATCAGCAACTGCTAAGGAGTAATCACCGCCCAGTAAGCAGCTGTGTCCTCTGTGCAATATTTGTTAGAAGGAGTAATACCCCATAACAAAGTCCTGCATTGTGCACTGTGCATTACCTGTGTGGTACAGTAAACACCAAGCAGCAATATGTAGTGAGGTGTACAATGAATGAAGCCAGAGAGGGCTGCCCCAAATTTCCAGCTTCTTCTTTGCCCTGCACCTTGTATGGTCACTTATACCAGTGAAAAGTAGAGGTAACATTCTACCAAATCACAGTGATAATATTTTACAATTCTGTTGCATTGGAGTAAATGGTGGCAGACAGAGAAACACAGAGTCTGATTCTCTGATATATTATGTCAGCTTTAAATCTGAGTGGTTCTGTTCACTTTGGCCATGTTTCTTATGTGAAAAGTCACTGTCATGGAACGAAGAATCAAGCCCACCATATCAGAGCAGTCTGGCCTGTGCTTCTGCCTGTGCATCATCATATATAAGCATGCACAGAGTCACTGCAGTAAAGAAGTCCATTTCAAAACTTTGCATAGCAAAGCCATATCCCACTGGGAAACAAAATAAGAGAATGAAAAATGCTTTCCTTTTTTTTTATTTTAATTTTGAATCATGCTTCCCTGAAGTCCATATGAATTCTTCTGCTGCCTACATCGAAAACAAGAACAGACTCTAAAGTAGTTTGAATGGTATCATAATATACTGAGGAAAGTCCTTTTTATTTTACTGATCAATTGCTTTCTCCCTAATGACTATTCTCTGCCTTCATAAAGGAAGTTCATGTCTTTTGGTGAGAAAGATAAATGAGATGGGAAGAGTTAAAAAAAAAAGAACAACTTGACCTAATGGTGGGGTTGGAATGTAGCTGTTTTCCCCCCTTTAATTATGCTAACCTGCCATTATGGCTGTGCAATGTGATAAATTTATTTTCGAAGGCAACATTAGTCTATTACTTAGTGCTTTGAAACCTAGATGTTACAGCAAATGAATAACTACTTAACTAGACAGTGAATTTAAACCTCCTGGATTCTATCCAGACTCTCTATCTGGTGAGCCATAGGAGCAGAAACAATAATTTTAAACCATTTAACCAAAAAGGGATTTTGTTTAAGAATGAGTCCAAAAATAGTTGAGCCTGTTTCACCACTTCATTACTGCAGTTTTCTGCCTATGTGGTGAACCTGGCCCATGGTATATGCCAGGATTCACTGCTGGCAGCACAGTAATCATGATTACACAGAGGAGCCACACATAATAATGTTGAGCATGGATACGTGTTATACCACATGGTCCCATCCTCCATGTATGCACCTGCATACTACTAAGGATACCTGCCTTAGCATTAGTAAAATGACTCAGTTCCTGTTCTTACTTGTTAACTCCTTGAACTGGATCCTCAGTTGGTGTAAACTGTCATTGTTCCAATGACTTCAATGCAGCTATGCCTTTTGCACCTTCTATGGATCTGGCCCTAGCCTAGTAAATACAATTCTGGCATCACGGAAGAAAGTCGTACACCTCTCAGTCACAGCTGTGTAGATTAAGAGTAATGCTATTGAAATAAATGCATGTGGACACAAAATGGTGTAAGGGAAAGGAGAATAAAGCCTTATGGCCTAAGGCCTGATTCTCTGTTGCCTTGCATCAGGTGTGGCCATTAAACCTGTGCAAAGTTAGTGCAAAAGGTTAACATTTTGAAGTAGTGCTATTTTGTCCCCTCTTTTCACATGTGTTAATGACTAGGCAGACCATTTGTCCAGTTTTAAACTGACAGTGCTTTTTTTGTGCGGGGTGGGGGACTGTTTCCTGCCCACCACTGAGGCAAAACTGGATATGGTTTTGACTGTTGTTGGATAAGGGATGTAAAATTGAAGAACATGCTCTTCCCCCACTCCTATTGGCATGACCTCTCATGCACTAGGTGTGAAAGGTCATGTCAGTGCCGGGATCACAGCAGCAAGGTGGGCTCAGGCCATTCCTGGAAATACTGGAATATCTGGGAATACATGAAAGGCTAGTCTATGTAAACGACTACATCAGAGACCTTACTATGAGTTGCATCAGTTGTCCTCAACATAATTACCAATCTGGGCCACATCCATTATTACCTGAATGACCCTGACACTGTCACATGGGCTGCAACTGTATGCCAACTGGGCTACAAGTGGCCCCCGGGCCAAAGGTTGAGAACCACTGGGAGAATCTAAGACCCCTTTACATCATTCTGGCCCCAAAGTAAAGTGGCCTGAAAGTAGGCGTGGATTACATGAACACTCGACAACTTGTGTAAAGGACTTAAACTGAACAGGGATCAGATTTAAGATGTAAAGCAGTGGAAAATCAAGCCCTTTAAACTTCAGAAGTTTGGACTCCAAGCCCCTGAATAGAAAGCGGCCATGAATGTTTTAGTAAGCTTTAAAAGCTTCTCTTTCAGTGGGGAAAAGCTTATTAGAGCATTAAAAATACTCAAATAGACTTTTCACAGTGAAAATGAAGTTTTAATGCTTCAAAAATGGCCATGGGGACTCTCTGCTTCTGAGAAGGACTTCCAATATGGCCACCACTTCAGCAATGTTTAAAAGGCTCTATTTAGAAGGAAAAAAATGTATTTGATTCAAATAAAATAAATAGCATTTTTCCTTTTAGTGGAACTAAAATTGTAAGCCTACCAAGCCAGCATAGCTATTAACAGACTATAAACCTCTGTAGGTATGTTTTTAGTTTTTATGCATAAAGCTACATTCTACAGACATCCTGAAAATAACTATGACAGCCATTTAAGTTTATTCCAGGATTCACCAAACTACCATCAGAAGCCTCTCACAGTTATCAGTATAGTATTCTCACTGCGGATCACAACTGCGTTAGTCCTTAATCAAGTAGAACTTCTGTATGAATTAATGCAAGTTTTGTCTGTAGAAGGACTACAGGTATAGACCTTTTTCTCCATCCATCTCTATATTCCAGATTTCTAGAGCCTCAATAGTATTTATTTTATGTGAGTTTAGTAGAAGACAAATCTTCATGAAAAATCATAGAATCATAGTATAGTAGAACTGTAAGGTACCTCAAGAGGTCATTAGGTTCAGTCTCCTGCACTCATGGCAGGACCAAACACTATCTAGACCAGGCATGGGGAACCTCAGGCCCGGGGGCCAGATACAACTCTGGCTTGCCTGGATCTGTCCCTGAGGCTCAGGACTCTCCCCCAGCATTGGGGAGCTCACGCTGACCCTCTAACACACCTCACCCACCCGCAGGGCTGGAAAACACAAAACTACTAGCATGGGCCTCCCTAGGCTCTGGTGTGTGAGGGCAACATGGGAAGTGTTTTTCTCCTTCTCAGTAAGGGGCTTCTCACTTTACTTCTCACTTGTGTGTGGCCCTGATTGATTTTTCTGTGGGTCAGCAGCCCCTGACTCAAAAAAGTTTCCCCACCCCTGATCTAGATCATTTAGACCATCCCTGAAAGGTGTTTGTCTAACCTACTCTTAAAAATCTCTAATGATGGAGATTTCACAACCTCTCTTGGCAATTTATTCCAGTGCTTAACCGCCCTGACAGTTATGAAGTTTTTCCTAATGTCCCAACTAATGTGCAATGTGAGCAACTGTGCTTCTTGTTCTGTCATCAAGTCCTCTCCCAGTTGTTATCATGTCCTCTCCCAGTCTTCTCTTTTCCAGACTAAACAAACCAGTTCTTTCAATCTTCCCTTATAGATCATGCTTTCCAGAGCTTTAATAATTTTTGTTGCTCTTCTCTTGACTTTTTCTAATTGTTCATGTCTTTCCAGAAATGTGGTGCCTAGAACTGGACACAATACCCCAATTGAGGCCTAATCAACTCAGAGTAGAGTGGAAGAATTACTTCTAGTATCCTGCTTATAATACATCTTGGAATGATGTTTGCTTTTTTTTTTTTTTGCAACAATGTTATACTGTTGGCTCATGTTTAGCTCATGATCCACTATGACTCCTAGGTCTCTTTCCACAGTACTCCTTCCAAGACAGTCATTTCCCATTTCTCTCTTCAAAATGATAAGCTAAGGGCAGAAGAGAAAGCTAAGCTAAGAGCATCATAATGGAAAAAGACATTTGTACATTAAAGTTCTTATCATTTATAGGTATATGCTGTATGTTGTTATATTATATGTATTTAGACAGCTATCAATGTGAGGACAAGTCATACCTAGGCTAAGATTGCACAATTTAACTTCAGGGAAAGATGGAGCTACAAGTGGGTTATGAGGAGTGCAGTCCATTGAGTGTAAATAGCATTGCAATCCTCCTCATAGTTATTGCATGTTAGATCTATATTTTCCCTCTCTTTAAAACTTGATCTCCCCCTTTTCTTCTCTTCTTATCATCTCTTTTCTGTTTTTCTATTTCCTGTGTGTAGGGAAAGCTGACAAAGAGACATTTCCTCAGAGTGATGCACCAGCCTGGAAGTGTGGCAGTGCCAACTGTAAGGCTATGTCTAGACTGCAGAGCTTTGGTATCTCGGAAAAGCTCTGACGCACCCAAGGAACAGTTTCAGAAAAAGCGGACATGTTCTTTCAGCATTCCTGTATTCCTCTCGGTGAGAGGAATAAGGGATATTCCAAAAGAAGAGGTTTTTTCAAAAATTTGGCCCCAGGTAGACGGGCCAAATTTCAGAAAAGCCTCTTTCATGAAAAAAAAGCAGAAAAAGATACTCAAATTGCAGTCTGTAATTTGCGTATCTTTTTCCAACTTTTCTCGGCAGTGTAGACATAGTCAATGGATGTCATTATCCAATATCTTAATTCTGCTTTGGTAGCACTGCACACCCACTTTGCACTGTTGCAAGTTACTGCCCGTGGAGAATTAGGTCTTCTGAGATTCATGTGGAATGGTATCTTATGAAGACAGTAAACAAGTTATTGGAGCTATTAGTACTGTGCATCTGGAAGAGAGGGAAATGTAAAAATAGAAGCCAGATACAAAAGTTTGACTACTTAATGGGCAAACTGCTTCCTGGGATGGAGCTAAACTTGCCATAGAAACTGTGGAAGTAAAGGTAGCCTATGTCACCGATGTTCAGGGTGGGAAATAATTTTTGAAGGGGGGACCACTTCACAAATTTCAGAAGTGTCCACGGGCCGACCTGGAAGGGGCAGGGCCTTGGGCAGAAGGGGCAGTCCATGTGCTGTAAAAAGACACCAATATGTTTCTTACACAACAAAGTAATTAAATTTTAATAATAATTAACTGCATACAACATTATTCAAAGATTATCATAGAAGGCAACACTTGTAAAATTTGTAATAACAACACTAACATTTTGAGAATACTTGTGACATTTGTAATAACAACAACACTAACACTAAACTTTTACTTACATCAGTGGTGGGCAGTATCTGACACGCGGAGCGGACATGGTTCATGGGGGTTAGCTCCAGCAGGCCACCAATGCTTTATTTACATGCACCTCCACTGTTACAGCTGCTTCAACCTCCTACTCACCGTGGAGCACCATATCCAGCCAATGGGCACTGTGTGAATTGGGACACTGCTTCCTACAGCTCACATGGGCTGGGAGCAGTGATCCACAGCCAACAGGAGCTTTAAATGGCCATATCTGCAGAGGCACAGGTTAATAAGCACTGTCAGAAGCCACATCTGAGTTATTGCCCACCTGAGTTTAATGCAATTTATGTGCATTCAATTTAAATGTAAAATTAAAAATGCAACTCAGTGTGAAGAAGAAAGTCTATGTTGGGCATTAACAAGGGAGGTGAAGTCAGGTGTGATTTCTGATGTTGCAATGTGGAGCACTACTGCAAGGTGGCCATCAGTGATAGAAGATCTGTTCTTAGATTTATTGAATTTCATCAGAGAAAATGTCTGCTTGCAGATGTAAGTTGGTCGGAACAATACAAGCATCATTTAGGCATGAGCCTTGACCTTTGGAAAGCTTTGTTCATTGAGAGATGCATAAAATTCTAGAAGTGGCATTGATTTGAATTGCTCCACAAGCAAGGCATCACTCTGCAAGTCAATAAGCTCCATTTGGAGGTCACTTGGAGCATTGTCCACCACATATGTGAAAGGAGAGGAGAACAAAACCGTGCCCCCCACTTCTAACCTATTGCCTGGCAGCTTCCCGGCAGGCACAAGACTTTTGAATAGAAGCAGTTGAAAGAGCCCACGCCTCTGGCAGCTCCCAGGCAACCAGCCAGTGGGGCAGAGCTGTGAGCTCTTTTCAATTGCTTCTGTTTAAAGGGCTTGCACCTGCTGGGTGACTGACAAGCAATGCAGCCACCCAGCAGGCGAGCCCTTTAAATAGAAGCAGTTGAAAGGGCTCACATCTCTGGATTCCTAACAACTCATTAGAGGCTGGGGAAGCTGCAAGCCCTTTTAAGTGCTTCTATTTAAAGGGCTGGCGCCTTCCCTGTGCCTTTAAGGCAACCCGTTGCCTAGCAGCTGGGGAACACAAGAGCCCTTTAAATAGAAACAGCTGAAAGGGCTAGCAGCTTCTGCTCCACTAGTGCATTGAGGGAGACGCAGGATTCCTTTCAGCTGTTTCTGTTTAAAGGGCTCTCCCGTTCCCCTGGGCTGCTAGGCAAGCCGTAGGGAAGGCACAAGCCCTTTAAATAGAAACAGCTGAAAGGAATTGCAGTCCAGCAATGTGCTAGAGGCTTGGGGAGCAGGAAAGGGCCTTCTCCGCAGGTGCTAGGGAAGGTGAGGGGAAGATGCGAGCCCTTTAAATAGAAGCAGTTTGAAGGACTTGTGCCCCTTCCTGCTCCAAGGCAATGAGCTAGGGGGTGTGGCCTGAAACTGCCTTGCGTGCCAGATCAAAGTCCTAGGGGGGGCGGATCCAGCCCTCTGAAAAGGTTTTGCCCACCCCTGCCCATGTGTCTCCCCTGTGCTCGGCTTCCTGGGGGCTGCTTTGGCACTTGACACAGTTAAGACACTGCCTAAGGGTTGATCTGAATTCGCACCTGCCTACCATGTCCCTTCCCTTCCCTTCCCTCTCAGGAAGGCAATGAAGTCAAGAAATGAGAAGACAGAAAGAAGGTGAACTGACCTGATAGCAGTTTTCATTGTCCCCTGTTGATAAAAATAGTGGAGATAACATATTCACTTCACTTTTGTATCGTGTACCCATATTTCTTTCCTCCTATTTTACTCCTCAGTTATTCATTTTTTTCCATAAAGAAGCAGCTGGCAATCTGCAATAAAACTGCCCTAAAATACCAAAAATGACTTAACTCACTAAAAGTGAAAAAACAGTGCTCTGAGTCATTTCTCAACATAAATATGGACATATTCACTACAAAGTTACAAGAGAGGTTCACAGAATACATACTGAGTATACTGCCAGCAGTAGAACAAGTTGAAACTACCTTTCTGACAGGAGAATGTGGGTCTCCTGCCTAAATCGCTTTTATGGTGAAGAAAAAAAATACTGGAAATATAAATAAAATGGCAACAGTAATAGAGTCTTTATACGATTTTTGGAAAAAATACCAAAAAAAATATAGTCCTATGGGATGTATTAAATCCAGCTGATTGTATCTCAATCTGATTTCACAATGATCTGATTTTATTATTGTAAAGTGAGTCTGGGATATATTCTCTGTGACACCCATTAGGACTAATGTAGTTCTGAAACATCCCCGACTCTTGTCTGCTCCCATTGCTTCATGTTGTCTTTCTGGTTATTAAACCTAACTCTATACAAGCTGGCATTATACTAAAGATCCTGTGTGTGTGTGTGATGTTTAAATAGTATATTCAATTTAAGTATCTCAAAACATTTTACAAATTTGGAATGATTAAATTTCACATGGGAGAAGCTAAAGAACCAACTCTGTTTTGACTAGTTCAAGATCACACAGGAAATCTATAACATAGGTAAAAACAGAAGCCAGACTCACTGTCTTCATGCACTGTGCTTTAATCACAATGTTTGTCTGTGTTATAGGGGATGTAGGTGGTGATTCATAGTTAAGGTTGCCCAGTGTTTACAATCCTGTTTTTAGTTGCTTAAAATGGTGCCAATTTTAACCATTTGAGATGAAATTTTCTATGCTAGGGCCTGAGATTTTTTTATTTACAAATTTTTCAGAAAATGTGCTTCAGCCATTTCTCAGAATGGAATTAGGAAAAATATATTTTATGCCCATGTTAAATTCTTGGACTATGTCTATACTGCAGCCCTCTTCTGCAAAAGTTTATGCAAATGAAGCGAGAAGTAGCATATCGCTGCGGTTCATTTGCATGAGCTTTTGCGGAAGAGGGCTGCAGTATAGCTGCTGCTTAGCTGAGAAGCCCTAGCACCTTCATGTTTGCTGTAGGGATCTGAAATTTGGCAGAGGGTCACCTTAACATTGGGGATGCGTCTTTTGGATCTCCCTTGAAAAGATTGCCCACATTTGGCCAACTCATATTACTTTGAAAAATCTCAGTTCATTCATGATCAGTAAAAGTTTGTTACAGTTGGGCAGCTACATTTCTTTCTGTACTAGGCATGTGGCATAACAAAGCTGCAGTGGCTCGGTAGGGCTATAACATCAGTGAGTAGGGATCAAGTCCTAAAGGAGGAATTATCACTAGGGCTGGTATAGACCCATCTCCTCCCATGAAAGTGGTGCTTTTCATGAGAAAGTAGAACTTTTTTCTGAGTACTCCTCACCTGAGACCAAAGACTCCATTTGTCCCCAGACAGAATCTCCTTCTTACCATATCCCTCTTCCTGGAGCTTTGATGGTCTTTCTATTACCCAGAGTATTTTTTAATTGCAATTGGTTCAGTAGATTTTTTTATTGCTATTGGCTTTTATTCACATTCCTTTCTAAGGTCTTCATAGGGTAACTGGTTGTTCCTTTCTGTTTCTGAGATCCAACTACTTCCCAGATCTGGTTTGTTTGGTAGGCTTTTGTTTCTGAAATGTTCCAGAAGATTTCATCAGAGAAGCAGGGAATATGCCCACATTCCCTGACCCATTTTCCCAAACCAGAGAAACCAGAATACTTCTCCTATTGGAAGTGGCAATACATGAGCATGAAGTCTTCAGTCCTTAGGACCCTCCAACTAATACAGAACACTGCAGTGCATCTCCTTAGCACTACAAGCTGCTGCATGCACGTCAGACCTGTCTTCTGCTCTCTATAATGGTTTCCCTTGCTATTATTATTTGAATCAAGTTCAAAGTTTGGGTCCTTCAAATGGCTTAGTGGGCTGGACCCAGTATATCTAAAAAGACTGGGATGAAGACTGGGTCTGATCATTACACTACTCTGCTACAGTGGTTTTCTGTACAATAAAGAGAAAGGTTATGTATGTGGAGGCAAAACTTGCTTTCTTTCATACCCTATGGGATGAAATTCCCCAGGAACAAACGATATCACAAAAATAACGTGACTGGACAAATGGCAAAGTTGTCATAGACAATAAAGGGAAAGGTATGCAGATCAGCATAAGAAAAGAATATATCAGAAATCTGACTAATTTGAATGAATTCAAGTCAACAGGGCCTGATTCTATTCGTTCCAGGGTGCTCGAGAAATTAGGTGAAAAATCTCTGAGCCACTAGTGATAAAATTTGCAAACTCATAGTGATGGGAGAGGTCCTAGAAGACAGGAGAAGGAATAACAAACTGCCCATCTTTAAAAAGGAGGAAAAGGAAGAGCTGGGGAAGTATAGACCAGTCATCCTGACCTCAATGCCCAGAAAACTACAAGAGCAATGTATAAAACATTCAGTTTGTGAATACCAAGAAGATGAAGGGATGATCACTAGCAGGTAAGTTCCTTTTTTAACAAGGTAAGTGTTTTGGAGGAGAGGGGGAATGCAGTGGACATAATATACCTAGACATCAGCAAGGTTTTTGTTATAGAACTAACATTAAGTGGGTACTTAATTGATTAAAAAACTGCAAACAAAGAATAACTATTCTTTGATATCAGATTGGAAGAAAGTCTCAAGTAAGGTTTCACAGGGATCTGTTTGGGGTCCAATGTTATCTAACATCTTCATTAATGACCTGGATGTATGTATAACGAGCATACAGATCAAATTTGCAGATAATACAAAGCTTCAGGGGTTGGGGGTGGCTACAAACACTTTAGAGGTTAAAGCTAAAATTCAAAGAGATCTTGATGAATTGGAAAATTGAGCTACAGGCAACAAAATGAAATTCAGCAAAGACAAATACAAAGTGCTACAAATACGGAATTAAAAACCAAGTGCACAAATATAGAATGGAAGATAACTAGCTTGGCAGCACCACTTTTGAGAACGATCTGGGAGTAGGGGTGGATCAGAACCTCCACTGGAGACAGCAATGTGATGCTGTTGCAAAAAAAAGTAAATGCAATTTTAAGCTGCATTAACAGAGGAATAGAATGCAAGTCATGGGAGGTGATAGTACACTCTACTTGGTGTTGGTTAGGTCTCAGTTGGAATATTGTGTCCAATTTTCGTCATCAATGTATGACAGCATGCAGAGTAACTGGAAAAGCTCAAAGAGATGTAGGTGATCAGACAGATGGAATACAAGCAATCCGAGCAATGGCTGAAGGAATTTGGGATCTTTAGTTAGGAAAAGAGGAGATTAAGGGGGGCATAGTAGTGGTTTTCAAATACTTGAAATGCTGCTGTATAAAAGATGGATAAAGCTTGTTCTGTCATGCTTGAGAAAGCAGGTGAAGAGGAAATGGGTTCAAAGTACAGCAAAATAGATTTAGATTAAATTTTAGAGAGAAAAAATCCTAACCGTAAGAACAGTAGGATAATGGAACAAACTGTCTAGGGAAGTCTTGGAGTCTCCTTCACAGGAGATTTTCAAAAGGAGGCTGCGTGCATAGCCTTCTGTCTTGAACGGTTTAGATACTATACATTCTGTATCTCCGCAGGGGTTAGATCAGAAGACTATTGTGGTCTTTTTTTAATCCTATCATTCTATGTTTCAGTCACAAACCTCAGCATCTTCTGCTCAAACTGCAATGTGCATTTTTAACCTGCTTTCTTTAACATACCATAGCAACATGTATGCAGAGTTGTAGCCATTTGGGGTTCAGGATATTAGAGAGAGACAAGTTGGGTGAAGTAACATCTTTTTATTGGACCAACTTCTATTGGACCAACTTCTGTTGGTCTCACCCACCTTGTCTCCCTGCAGAGTAACATATACAAATTCCCCTGAAAAGCTATCAAAACAAGCCACTCCACTGGACATATTTACCCTGGGAAGAGAATGAGAGAACAAATGTGACAGATGTTAGTTGCTATGTTTAATATGCTACTCAAAGACATTCAGATGTTATAGTGATAACCGTGGTGTAAGAACCTATATATATTAGACTAAAATGTAAGAAGCCCCAGAATACACTCAGTTAAGAAAATTAAATCTGAGCCAAATTCACCACTAATGTAAACTGACATAATTCCTTTGACTTCAGTAACATTTTGCCTCCTGCCACCAGTGCTAAATTTGTCCTGCTGATGCTTAGATTCAGAATTAAAAGGCTACTCTACCAGTGGCTGTAGGACAATGGTCCTAGTTTTTTCTAATAATAATGACTTCTTGTTACTGACAGAAATTACAGCATATTTTCTGTTGGCTGATAAGCAACTTGTCATTACACATCTGGGCTCCTAACATTTTGAAAACAAATCAGGATGAAAGCACAGCTGCAAAGTTAACTGCCTCTTATGTCTGATTGAAGCTACTGTCCGATATTATGAATTCACACAAGAGGTACTGCAGTATGCCACAAGGCTTAAAGCAAAGAAAGTACAGGTTGAACATCTCCTGTCCTTGTTTCTCTGGTCTGGCAAAAACAAAGATATTACTGGACCAGAGAGTCCCTGAGACCAGAGACACAGCAGCCCCAGCAGCCCTGGGGCAGTGAAGCTGCAGCAGCCCCCAAGGCCTCAGGGTAGCAGAGCCATGGCAGCCCTGACAGCCCAAGGGTAGGGGAGCCCTGGCACGCGAGCGCTGTGGAGCTATGGCAGCCCCTGTGGCCACAGGACAGTGAAGACCCAGCCAGCCCGAGGCAATGGAGCCACAGCAGCCCCGATGGCCCTAGGGCTGTGTAGCCATGGCATTCCTGATGCACCGAGGAACAGAGCCCTGGCAGCCTCAGAACTGTGGCAGCCCTGGTGCTCAGGAGCCGTGGCCATCCTGGGGCCTGAGATGCACAGCAGTCCCAGTGGTCCTGAGGCTGTAGAGCCTCAGAGGCTCCAGGACAGCTGCAGGGCCAGGCAGCCCAAGCGCAATGGATCTGCGGCAGCTCCAGCACCCTGGTTAGTGGAGCTGCAGCAGCTAGGACTAGCCAGTGGAGTCCGGAGCCAGCAGCCTGGGGTCAGAGATGTTCCTCTGTGTCTGCCATGGACCCCAAGAGATCCTGGTGTCCATCAGTAGAGGAACAGAATTGATCTCCCCCCTCATTTAGGATTAGTCCGGGCCTGTGGATACCAGACCAGAGAGGTGCAACCTTAGGGATTTAGGGATTTTGTGTTATTACAGGTTACTGCACTAGCATGGCATCTAAAGACCTGGATGCAAATCCAGTGTAGGTCCCAAGTAAAAGCAAGTTAAATGTGGGTTCACCTTTCTTTCTATTAGATAATTTTTTCCTTCCAGGGGGATAAAACTTCCAGATAATTAAGCACAAATTGCCATGATCTGCTTGATGATTTCTGCAAGTTAGAAATGAGGTGCATTGATAGAGTTGTAGAAAGACCTAGGATGGTAGTGGTGGGCTCAGTAAAATAGTAGAGGATATGCATGGGCAGAGCTCTGTATGTGATGGGGGAAGGATATTTCAATGAGACTTGGTTTAAAATTTCCATGATATATGCAACCTCACTATAATGTTGTGTAAAAGGAAACTTTTTTTCCCCTCAAACCAGCTCTCCAAACTTCTAAAAGAAAAGGAGGTAGAGAATTACATAGCAAAGCATTGGGCATAACTTCATTTCTAGCATTATCAAAATGGGTAGTCTTCATTTCATTGTTAAAACTTTGCCACTGATAAGTATAACGTCAATACTTGAATTACTAGAACAATTAATAAAGCAGATAATTTGTAAGCACCCAGAGGAAAATAAGTGATAAATATTAGGCAACTTGGGCTCATAAAAAACAAATCATGCTGAACTAACTTCATTTCTTTCACTGATAGGATAACAAGCTTAGTGGATAAAGGAAATGCAGTGGACATAGTACATCTTGATTTTAATAAAGCATTAGATACAGTTCCACATGACATTCTCATAGGGAAACTAGAGAAGTGTTGATTAGATGAATCTACTGTGAGATGGATACACAGCTGGCTAAGAAAAATTTAACACAGAGAGCAATTATTAATGGTTAAGTGTCAAGTTGGGAGAAAGTATCAAGTGTGGTTCTGCAGAGGTCTGCGCTGGGTCATGAGTTCAAGTCTACTCAAAATTTTCATTAGGGGCTTGGAAGATGGAGTGGAAAGGGTGCTAATCGAAAATGCTGGCACACTAAGTTGGGAAAAATTGAAAATATAGTAGTGGATGGATACATTTAAAATACAATCTTGATAAACTGGAGAAACAGGTAGGAAATACTAACATTAACACCAATGAAGCTGAATTTAAATATGTTTGTGTAAGTAATAATAATCATTTACAAAACAGAAATGAGAGAAGTGCAGAGAAAAATGTGATTCATGACAAACTCTTTATGAGTCAACAATATGATCCTGCCACAAAAATGCAAATACCATTTTGAGATACATGAACAAAGTATCATATATGAAACAAGCAGCATAATTATCCAGCTCTACTCGACACTGATTAGACTTCAGTGGGAATATCAGATTCAGTTTGGGGTACCATATTAAAAAAAAGAGAGAAATTGTAAAGATCAGAGGAGACCAACAATAATGATGAAAGGTTCGGATAATGAGCTGTATGTGAAAGATTAAGTGGACTAGGCAGTCTAGAGAAAAAAAGAGTGAAAAGACACATGAGAAATAGCATCTAGAAATACATAAAGGAATGTTAGGAATAAAGGGGCCAATTATTCTCAATAGTTTATGAAGGTAGAATAAAAAGTAATGGGCTAAAGCATCACTGTAAATTTTGAAAAAATATTAAGAAAAATAGTATGTATCAAGTTCTCTTCCATCACACATATGCAACTGCATAGCTATCACAAACTTTGTGGGGCTGCAAAAATGTAGTTTAGAAAATATTTTGTCCCATTTTCTGTCATAATAACAAGGCAAAAGGCCATAGAGCAAGCTAGCCTGGAGGTTATGGAATTCCTGACTTTGATGATATTAATGGGCAGCCCATTACATTTCAACATATGGTCTGGATTAAGTCTGAGTGGTATCTTATTGCTTGACTAGTATCACTGATTTCGGTGGGAGTGCTTGAGGGAGATGTGAGTAAAGGTAACATAATTTGTCCTTCAAAAGCTAAACATTTCAGTAAACCCGGTGAGTTAAGGAAATTGATATTATTTTTACGGTGTGCCTACACAGCAAAGTTATTTCGGAATAAGGGCCATTATTCCGAAATAACTGCGTGAGTGTCTACACAACAATTTTGTTATTTTGAAATAATTTTGAAATAATGGACAGCTTATTCCGACTTCTGTAAACCTCATTCTACGAAGAATAATGCCTGTTCCAAAATAGCTATTTCGAAATAAGGTGTGTGTAGACTCTCCACTTCTGCTATTTCAAAATAGTCCTTCCCCAGGTAAGTTATTCCTCCTGGGGCTCTAAATCGAGATAGCGCATCTACATTAGGGAAGCTTCTCTTGGACTAATTTTGAGACTTACCTGCAGTGTAGATGTGCTATTTCGAAATAAGCTATTTGGGTATGTCTACACTACAGCATTATTTCGAAATATCTAATTTTGTGATAGTTATTTCGAAATACGTTATTTCAAAATAACGTGTCTAGACACAAAATACATTTTGAAATAGCATTTTGCTATTTCAAAATAACACATCCACACTGATTGGACTTGAATCGCATTTAAGGCTGGCCGGAACCAGTTCTGGCAGGGCATCAAGTCAGGAGTTACTTTGTGTGGCTGCTGCCTGAGGCTATCTGAGGCCTGTGCTTAAAGGGACCCCCGTGGACAGCCAGTTCTCAGGTTTCCCTGCTTGCTTGCCTACCTCGCTGAGGGACAGCAAAGCATTTTTTCCTCTGGTGCTCTGGTTGCCCTCACTCAGGACACCACAGCACTCTGCAGCATGGAGCCGGAGCTGCCCCTGGGCACTCTGGTACTTCTCTTGGACTTGTTGCTGCGAGCCTGGCAGCACTTTCTGTAGGCTGCCTTGCAGGATCTGCAGCAGCCCAACCCCCAAGCCTTCTTCCAGACCCACCTGGGGTATGCGGAGGAGCAGCTGCAGCTCCTAGATGCCAGCGTGCCCCGCTGCATCTGGCATCTGGACACCAGCACTGACTGGTGGGACCACATCGTGTGACAGAGACTGCACGCCAGGACTTCCTTCCCCGACCGCCACATCAAGGTCGGAGATGTGGACATGCCTGTATGTCTGGTGGGGGATGCAGCCTATCCCCTACAATCCTGGCTCATGAAGCCCTACACGGGACCTCTCAACCCTTCCCGACAGGCATTTAATGCCAGGCTGGACCTCTCAAAGAGGAATATTCCGCACGTGGTGGCAGCATGCTGTGTGCTGCACAATTTGTGTGAGTGGAAGGGGGAGGCTTTCGTGACAGGCTGGATGGCAGAGGCCAACCACTTGGCCAGCCTATACACACAGCCCCTCACGGCTGCCATCCGGGAGGTCCATCGGGGGGCTGTCCGTAACTGGAAGGCCCTGCGGGAGAGCTTCCACCCGGAGGAGCAGTAACAATCTCCCTGGTGTGCCCCACTGGGGGCTTGTGCCTCATTCCTCCCTCACGTCCTTCCACTTACCCCTCCCTAACCCCCCTTCCTGATGTAAAATAAAAGACACATGTGTTCATGAAAACAAAGTCTCTTTACTGAACAAAACTGTGGTGGTAGGTGGAATGAAATGCAGGTGAGACTGGGGAAAGAAGGTGAGAGAGGCGAGGAGAGAGGATGAGAGGGGGTGGGGAAAACCTGGGAGGAGGGAGCTGGAAGGGGAAGGCAAGGGGACAAAGGGGAAGGAGAAGCTCAGGGCTCAGGGTTGGGGGTCTTGCCGGCCCAACTGTCTTCCAGCACCGCGGGTGCGGGTGCCTCCGTGCCCCTGGGAGGGTGGAGAGGGTGTGGAGGGTGTGGAGGGAGAAGCGGGAGGGGGAGAAGGAGTGGGAGGAGGAGTGGTAGCTGAGGAGATAGCGGGGGCTGGAGCGGCAGGAAACAGCATCTCTGCACCAGGGTCCGCAGGTGCTTGCAGATGGCACGGCCCTGGGCAAGCTGCTCCCACCAGCTCTCACACCGGAGCTGCAGGTCTTCTTGCACCCAGTGCTCCAGGGTGTGGTGCTGGGCTTGCAATGCCCCCAGGTGCTGCCGCTGGTAGTCCTCTTGTGCACTGGTCAGCCTGCAGAGTGTTCGGGTGTGGGAGGATGTCCTGGGTAGGGTGGTGCACCCTGCACTCGCAGCTGGTGCAGCTGTGGAGAAACAAGAGAAGTGGTCAGTTATCCCTGGGTACACAGTGAGTGAAGCCCAGCCCCCCTCTGCAAGCAAGGACGACAGTTCTCCGAAACATCAGAGCCGATGCACTTGCACACAGGCCATGCTCGGGACGTCCTGCTATCCCCAGGAGTGGGAGCTGCCCCGAGACTGCACCCATGCCCTGGTGCTGCATTAGTGTGGGTGTGTGGGAGGAGATGTCTCCTGCCTCTGTGTAGAGGGGTCTTGTGGAGGGAGGGCGTACTGCTGTGTCCCACCCTGGTTTCAGGAGCATGTCATGTCTCTTCACACATGTGTGGGGCTAACAGGCCAATGACCCTGTGTGGCAGCCAGCTGAGGCCATGTGCCCAGGGTGGCACAGCACGTGCTCGCACATTCACAGGTTGCTGCATGATCCATGGTCAGCAAGACCCACGTGCGCAGTCCCTGGTCTCCCACCCCTCTGGCCCCTGCATAAGGGGACAGTGATGGCACTCACATGTTGTTGCCTCACCGGTCTCGGACGACACCGGCGACAGGTCCGCTGGGATGGCTCGTGGGTCCTGGCTGCATGGCACGCTTCCTCTGGGCTCCTGCAGCTCCTGGCCCTCCCCCTCCCCCTCCTCCTCCTCTGTGCCCTGGTCTGGGCCCTCTGCCCTGGTGACCACCTGGGGGGCACGGACCATCCTGCTCCCTAGGATGCCGTCCAAGGAGTCCAAATAGGGACAGCTCTCTGGGTCTGACCCTGGTTGAGATCTTCCCCCTGTGGCCCTGGCATACGCCTGCTACAGCTCCTTAATTTTCATCCGAACCTGCTCCTGGGTTCGGATGTGGCCTTTGGAGGCCAGGCTGGCAGCCATCTGGCTGTAGATGGCTGCGTTTCTCTGTCTAGTGTGGAGATCATGGATGTTGACAGCATCCCACCAAACCTCAATCAGGTCCATGATCTCCGCACTGGACCAGGAAGGCGCCCGCTTTCTCCAGCCCCTGGCAGGCTCCTGGGATCTGGCAGACTGGTCCTGGGGAGCGGTGGAGGGCTGGCTGCCAGTGGCTTGCTGGCTCATGCTGCGGCCTGGGTCAGGGGCAGCAGCAGAGTGGCTCTGGGCTGGCAGGCCTGGTGCTAGCCACAAAATACTGTGGCCAGACTCTACCACTTTAACGGCTCTGGGAGGAGAGGAGTTTTTCTGTTTGTGCCCAGAGTGGCCACCAGGGCACCCTGGGAAGGTCTGGAGGCCCCCTATTTCAAAATAGCCCCTATTCCCTTTCTACACAGCACCTATTTCAGAATAGGCACTATTCCTTGTAGAATGAGGTTTACCAATTTTGAAATAAGCTCTCCGCTATTTCAAAGTAATTTTGAAATAGCGGTTGGCTTGTGTAGATGCTAGGAAAGTTATTTCGAAATAACTGTGCAGTGTAGACATAGCCTTAGAAAACAGATGGACAAACTGAGATAGGTGGAGGTTAAAGCCCACAGTTCCAAAAGGAGAAACTAATTTTGGGGTGATTCATTTGAGACAGTTTGCACATGACTTTCAGAGGTGATGAGCATTCACAAATTCCATTTAGGAGGGGAAATACTTATGTTGCTCTAAATTGTACTTCCTGCTCTGCAGAGGGCGTGGCTGACTACATTTGCATCTTCTACCAGATCTCTCAGCTGCATTTCTCATCTGGACTGGCTACTGTGTGGGGCTGGAGTGGGGATGGGGGAAGGCAAGAAAAATGAAGAAGGGAGAGAAAGGGAGGAATCCATGAAGGGGTTTTGGGGGTGTGAAAGAGACATGCTATGTGGAAGCATGGTGCGGGCGTGCGTTTAGGAGGAATGGATGTGGTTAGCTTAAGGCAGGAGAAAACAGTGAGTGTGTGTGTGTGAGAATGTGCTTGGTCGGAGTGAGGACATGACGGCTTCAGTGGCGGAGAATGACAGGTGAGCCTTGGCAGTGGAAAAGGAAGACAGAGAAAGAAAACTGAAGAGAATGGAAGGAGGAAGTGTTAGATTTAACAAGAATCTAAATAGGGATTTGAAAGGAGAAAAAAAGAAAGAAAAAAAGGAGAGAAAAGAAAGGAAAGAAGATGAGAGAAAAATAGAAATGAAAGGCAGTAAAGGATGCTCATGAAAAACATAAAGAAGAAGGGATTTGGAGGAATGCAAGGAAAAAAAAGGAAGGAAAGAAGGTGAACAGGGAAGAGAATGAGAAATTAATTAAGCAGCACTGGAGACAGAGGGGAAAAGGTAGATCAGGATCCGAGAAAGAAAAATGTATGAGTAAAAAGAACAAAACGTGGCAAGAGAAGCAATACTAAAAGCTAAGGAATCAGAATTAGTGAAAATTATTCAAGTTCAATGTCAAAATAAAAGAGTGAAGTCCTGACCATACTGAAATCAGAGAGGAAACTCCCATTAACTTCAAGAGGGCCAAGTTTCAGTTATAATATTTGTGTGTGTGTGTGTGTGTGTGTGTGTTAATACACAAATGCTATTTTTACACGAATCCACAAAAATGAATGAGAAATCTCAGTTAACTGTATAATATAATTTATACACATTTTTGAGGTAAGTTAGAGGGAGCTTGGACTGAATTTTGTTTAGTTGTTTGATGTTTCCTGGGATATAAAGGCAAGCAATCCAGCCCTAGTTGGAGTTAGCCATAATAAGTTCTTTCTTCATATGCATGAGGAAAAGATGCTTTAGCTTCACTGCAGTCTAGGCTGGAACACATCAGAAGTGCCAATACATCATTAGCTCTCATGCCTCAGCCTGCATCTTTTCTCTCCCTCAGCTGGACATAAGGTACACAAAAGTAAGTTTATGTTCTGCTCAATACATTTTCTTATAATGAATAACTGCCAAAAAGTTGCTTGAAATCTATTTAAAAATAAATTACAAATTGCACCAGATTTATTGAGGATAATCCTTTCTACCAAATTTTGTGTAAATATACACTGCTTTAAGAGCTAACAGTTGAAAATGGATGACTGAACTGCCAAGGAAGAATTCTATCTATCTATCTATTTATCCCAAAACTACACAGAAGATTAAAAGTATCTAACACTGGGTGTGTCTGGACTACAGGGTTTTTTTGACAAAAGTTGGCTTTTGTCGAAAAAACTATACCTGTGTCTACACTACCACCGCGTTCTGTCGACAGTAAGTCGACAGAATGTGGCAGTTTTGTGGACAGCGGTAAACCTCGGTTTACGAGGAAGAACGCCTTTGTCGACAGAGATCTGTCAACAAAAGGTGTGTGTGGATGCAGGGAGCCAGTTCTGTCAAAAAAAAAGGCCTCCAGGAAGAAGCCCCGGTGGACAGTCTAGCCTTTACATGTAGAACACCTCTGTGGTTCCTGGCCGCAGCCTCTTAAAGGCACAGGCACCCAGACAGGCCTTGCTGTCCGGCAGCTAGCCAGAGCACCTGTGCCAGCCATGCTAGCCATGTCCCAGCCTCAAGGCCCCCCTGGCCTTTCTTGGGACAGAGACGAGGACCCACCCAGGGGCACCAAAAGGCGGGCACCAGCTTGGTCAGGGCCAGAAATAAAAAACCTGCTAGAGCTTTGGTCCCAGGAAGAAGCCCTGCAGGCCCTGCAGACACGCCGCAGGAATGCGGACATCTACGAGTGCCCGGCCCAGGGAGTGACCACCAAAGGGCTTCACCCCCGCACCATGGCACAAGTGAGGGCCAGGGTCAAAGACCTGTGGCAGGGATATCCCAGGCCTGGGACCAGAGCTCCCACTCCGGGGCAGCCCTACGGAGCTGCCCTTACTACCAGGAGTTGGAGCAGATCCTGGGTGGTGGGGAAACCCAGACTCCACTGCGTGTGGTGAAGTCCGGGTTACCCCACCACATCATGGACTGACCCCTGAGGGAAGAAGACGAGGCAGGAGAGGTGGGAGAGCTGCACCAGGAGGAGGAGGAGGAAGAGGAGACAGCGGGGACCCTCTCCCAGGAGCCGGTCCTCCAGACCCCAGAGGCCTCCCAGGCATCTGTGGACATCGGGGAGGGAACATTAGGTGAGTGCTTAGAGGGGTCACCGCACACAGGCAGGTTGGCAGTGTGGGGGGCCAGCTAGCCCCATTGCCACTGTGGGGCCCCTGTGAGGCTTTCAGGCCGCTGCCCAACTCACACGCGATGTCATGTGTAACACCCCTGAGTCTCCTGTCCAAAGGAGAGCCCCTGACAGCCACAGCATGCCCTCGGGGACAGCAGGGGTGCACACAGACATTGATTGTCTCCTCCTCTTTTCCTCCATAGCCGGACCCTCTACCCAAAAGGGGAGCACCACACCCATCCCACCACCATCCTGGACCCGTGGCACCTGCAGGCACTGACGTGTCTATACGGACCTGCTAAGGGAGCACGTGGTGGCCCTGCAGGAACTCAACAGGACCTTCCAGCAGAGGACGGTGGCAGAGGCTCACCAGGCTGCTGGATGAGGTGGTCCAGCAGTGCACTGACATCTGTGCCACAATGAGGGAGGTCTTCGCCTTGCCTGCCCCTGTCACGGGCACCGCTCCTCCAGCATGCCAGGCCCCTGCTCCCCCTGCTCCTCCAGCCCCCCCTGCTCCTCCAGCCCCCTGCTCCTCCAGCCCTCCCTTCCCCTGAGTCCCTCCTACTCCTCCAGCCCCCTCTTCACCCCCCCAACCCCTCCTGCTCCCAAGCCCTCATAGGCTCAACAGCTGTCCGTCCCCCCCGTCCTGCCCAGGCCAGGACTGGCTCTCGCTCCACCCAATCCCAAGGCCGTGGCGATGCCAGGCTGTAGGAAGGTGGCAGGACCCTGCAATCAGGGAAGCAGCAGCCTATTTGAGCTCCCTCCCCACTCCAGGTTTTCAGCTCCCCTCCCCCTCCAGGTTTTCAGTCCCCTACCACCCCAGTTAAAGGTCATTTCAGTTATATAACAAAATCTTTATTTTTGGCTGACAGATTTACTTTGTTTATAAACAGTCGAACGAGAAAGTTTTGTTACACAGTTCACACATTTTCTTTACTGCTAGTGTTTCTAATAAAACAAATTTCTGTTTAAAAAGAAAACCGGCTCTTATATGTCTTCTCAATGGGAAGAGAGTGAGGGTTGTGGAGGGAAAGGTAGGGGTGGACCAGGCCAAACCCCCCATGGGGGAGGCCCTGAGGAGGGTCAGTGGGCTCCTTCTGAGAATTTCTCCCTCAGGGCCTCTCGGATTTGGACACCAGCCTGGTGAGCCTGGAGGATGGCAGCCATCCAGAAGGCCTCCTCTTTCCTCTCCACCAGGTTATGGAGGGCGCAACATGTGGCCACCACCTCTGAGATGTTGCATTCACCCATCTCCAGCTGTGTGAGGAGGCAACGGAACCTCCCTTTCAGCCGGCCAAAGGTGCATTCCACCTGGATGCGAGCCTACCTAAGATGCGTGTTGAAAAGCTCTTTGCTCGCATCCAGGTGGCCGGTGTAGGGCTTCATGAGCTACGGCATCAGGGGATAGGCTGCGTAGGCCACTATGCACACTGGCATCTGCATGTCCCTGAGCGCAAGGTGCCGCTGGGGGAAAAATGTTCCTGCCTGAGACCTGTGGTACAGGTAGGAGTTCCTGAATATGCGGGCATCATGTGCCCACCCCAACCACCCAACACAAATGTCCATAAAGTGTCCCTGGTGGTTGATGAGGGCCTGCAGCACCATGGAATAGTAGCCCTTCCTGTTTATAAACTGGACTGCTCGATGGGGTTCCGATGTGTGTCCCATCGAGGGCTTCTCCTCAGTTTGGGAAGCCAAGGGCGGCAAGCCCGGAAATGATGTTGTCCAGGTCCCTGAAATGGACGAGACTCTTCAGCAGCTCCGCATTGATGGCCCTCACCACCTGCAGCACGACACAAATAGACAGACAGAAACCAGGGAGTTAGACAGGTTACCTAAGCGCTTGGGAGGAGAACCCTCCCCCCCTCCCAAACCCACTCTCCTTGTAAGGATGCCCCCCTTCCCCGCATCAGTGCAGGGGTGGCCAAGGAGTGGCCTCCAAGTGCCACTCCATCCCCCACTCCCTCTTGCCCTTGCCTCGCAATCCCCCTTTGTGAAACCTCCCCCCCCCGCACTCAGCAGGGCCTGTCCCCCAACAGTGACATACCGCCATCAAGCCGGCCCCAACGGTAGACCTCCCCACGCAAAACTGCTGCCCCACGGAGCAGTAGCTGTCGGGGGTGGCCAGCTTCCACAGGGCGATTGCGACCCGCTTCTGCAGGGGGATGGCGGGCTGCAGGTGGGTGTCCTGGTATTCCAGAGCAGGGGAGAGCCAGACACAGCTCCAGGAATGTGGCCTTCCACATCCGGAAGTTGCGGAGCCAGTGGTCGTTGTCCCAGAGCTGCATGATGAGCCGGTCCCACCAGTCCGAACTCATCTTGTGCCTCCAAATCTGCCTTTCCCCAAAAAAGTTTGGAGGCAAGGACAGAGCTCCTGCATCCCAGAGGAGGGTCTCCTTGGTGTGGTCCAGGTCCATATGGGGCAGGAGATTCATGACAGAGTCATGAAGATGCAGCAGAAGCTGCAGTATGGCAGCGTGGGGCCATTGCCTGCCCAGGGGCAGCTTAGGCTCCATGGCCAAAAACAGTGACAATCAGAAAAAAAAAACCCAGAAAATAAACTGCTATGGTGTCCGAGGAAGCAGGGCAACCAGAGCAAGCACTGCAGCAGCTTTGCTTTCCCTCTAGGAGGTAGGCAAGCCAGAAGCAGGAGCAGAGTAACAGCTGTCCAGGGGGAATCCCTTTAAGCACGTGTCTCTGCAAAGGGCATGTAGCAGCACCTGGAAATAAAGGCTGCCCCAATGCCCTGCCAGAAGCATTGCCAGGTGCCTTCTTTTTTCAACAGAGAGTCCGGCATAATGTAATCTAGACACTCTTTTTCAAAGCCTCTGTCGAAAAAGGCGTGCAGTCTAACATAGCCACTGTGATACTGCATAACAAAAGGCCACTTTAATTTTAGGGGCGAAAAAAACAATAATGTATGCCCCATTTTAGACCCTATCTATTCAGCCATTATCAGGAAACTTTCACAATATATAATTGCCTAGTGTGATATTTTATTCACAAGTCTGCTTTTCTGTATTGGTCTATTTATTTTTAATCTGCCGCTATTGTTGTCACTTATTGACTTGGATAATAAGAGAATACAGTAAAAAAAAAAGAGTGAATAACTGTGATTTCCCCTCAATATCAGACTGTGTTTTAACAGCTCTGTAAGAGAGATTTGGAATCTTCCTGTGTCTTTAGTCATTAATAAAAACTCAGCAAGAGGAAGGTGGCAGTGTAATCTTTTAATGATAACTCACTTAGAAACATTTTACACTCTTAGAAGTGGTCTTTGTTACAGACAGATTTGACAAGTGAGGAAATGTGTAGAAGTCAGGAGTGGGTGGGAACGTAGTGGGCTTTTCTGGCTCCAGCTCTCTTTAGGCTCAGCTGCGGTGTCATTAGCACATAGCATTGCCTGTACTCCCTAAGCAGAGATGTTTCATTTTTCTTAAGCTACTGAGAGAACAGTATTGCTAGTGTCATTTATCTGTGCATATGTGTTCTATTTCATTAAAAGCTCATCTCTATAGCCCACCTACAGCAGGTTATAGGTCTGGAATACAATTCTCAAGTGTAAGGGAAAAGAAAGACTCGCAAGCTATAAAGCATTAGTGACTGCAGACAGATGTGTGGTTCACACAGGTTTTGAAACATACAGAAAAGGTAAAGTGGCAGTAGATAAGTATGTGTTAGCTGCTATTACTGTACCTCTGCTTATTTTGTGTCCAGTGTCACTGGGGTGTACTCTAGCTAAATCACTCTTCCCAAAAAAATATATACAGCCAGTGCAGGCTGTAAACACGGTAACACCTAGTAATGCCATTGAAATAAGAAAGATTTAATTCAATTTTTTCTTCTGTTCTAGCCTAACTCCATTCAGTTCTATACAGTAGGTAATTCAATTCACGTTCACTTCCTGACCTGAATTTTTAGGCCATTATTTGTTACCAGAATTTATTAACACACTTCCAGTCCATGTCTGGAGTAACTGCATTTTTCTGCTTCCCATGTTTACATATTCTCTAGAAAGGTTGCTATCTTATTGTATTAATTTATTCACATTAAAGGGACTTTCCAAAGCTTTTGTGGTCGTAAAACAATGTAAAGCACTTGTCACAGACCCCACAGTAAACCACTCTCCTTACACCCCCCCATCAGCTCTAGGTCAAAACTAGCACTTTCAGCTTCCCCCAGAAATCTGTTGGCTGCCAGGGCAACTCATAAAGCAAAGATGTAATATTGCCACTCTGAACAACACTGGTTGCTGTGAGGTGGAAAGGAGTAGTTTTAAATTGTAGGATCCCAGATCATTCTGATTTAAAAATTACTAAAAATATTTCCTTTAGAGAATCATGAAATGGTAGTCCAGTTTTACCTAATTGTTCCTTTCACTGCTAACTCAGGGGTGTGGCTCCCACTCCTTAGTCACAGGGGTTCTTTTGAGTAACTTGGGGTGCACCATGATCAAGACCAAGTAAAATAATCACAGTTATTAACCATGACAATTCTGAAACAAGTCTAAGGGAAAACATCTTTTAGGGTACGTCTATACTGCATGCTTATTTTGAAATAGCATGTTTACGCTGCAGGGAAGCCTCAAAATTAGTCCGAGGCAGGCTTTCCTAATGTAGATGTGCTATCTTGATTTAGAGCCCCAGGAGGAAATGGGGAGGAATAACTTAGTATGGCCCTGGTTTTGAAACAGCAGCTGTGGAGCATCCACACATGCCTTATTCCAAAATAGCTATTTTGGAATAGGCGCTATTCCTCGTAGAATAAGCCATCCATTATTTTGAAATTATTTCAAATAACAGAATGGCTGTGTAGATGCTCACATTGTTATTTCAAAATAACTCTAGTTATCTCAAAATAACAGTGCAGTGCAGACACACAGAAAATTGGCTTTTTTTTTAAAGCCATTATTAAAGGCACAAGACCAAACTATCCTGCTGCATTGAAAAGATAGGAAGTGTGGCAAGAGACCACTCTGGGTTAACCAGCAGATCTTCAGTTATCTGAAACAACAACAATAACAACAAAAGGAATTCTACAGAAAGTGGAAGCAAAGAATTAGAAAGGCCAAAGCACAAAATGGTATTAAGGGTAATAAGAAAACATTCTACAAATACATTAGATGCAACTGAAAGACCAAGGACAGAGTAGGCCTGTAATTTTGAAATAACTAAAATGTTTATAGTTGGGAAAAATAACTTTGTTTCTTGGCAAGTAGATCCGTTGGTTATTAACAAATAGTCAGTTTTCTTCTAGTTGGCAAAAGTAAACAATCTTAACTCCAACCTGTGAAATGGAAAAGAAAACATTTCAATCAGTGATTTAGAAAAAAAATGTTGAGGAGCTATCTATGACCCTAGTCACTCCTGTAGTCATACTGCACACACTACCACAATCATATTTGTGCAAAATAAATATGCACAAATATGTGATTTTATATGAGGTGCTATATAAAATCTAATCACACACTGGTTATTGATATTATAGTAAATTGCATGTATTAACATTAAGTGCCAAGTTATGAATCCCCTCTATTTGATGCTAGTAGAACACATTTAAGGCCAAATAGCCCAGATCAGTGTTTCTCAAATGCAGCCACAAGGGTCTTTCCTTGCAGCTACTGCCTCCTGGGTAGTAACTGGGGGGAGGAGCAAAGCAACAGCCCCTTCCTGAGGGCTATCAGCAGGTGCTGATCTACACCCACTTCTGGAGCAACAAACGCTGTAGGAGAAGGTGACCAGTGTGAGTTACCCACCTTCCCAGGCATGGTGCTGTTTGGGATTCAGACCTGGGGCAGTCCACGGCAGGCCCTGGCTGTGCAGCGACAGGCTCCAGACCCCAGCTGCAGGGCTTCAGGCTCCAGCCCCAGAGATACAGTCCCTTTCTTCCCACCCTGTACATCACCCCTAGTGTCTTAGTTACCTTTCTTTGACCAATCCACGTTGAGCCAAGGAGGTTTCCTTGGCTCAGCTTCTTTTTGAGCCTTCTCTATTTTTCATATTGCTTTATGGCACTTTGCTTGTCGATGGACAGGAAAAGTTGCAGCGGGCTTGCTGGCTAAGAAGAGTAACAGGGTGCGTGAGTGTGGAGTGCTCATTTCAGAGTCTTTTATAACCTTTTCCATTTATTTTCATGGATTTAGAGGAAAATGCACTTCTTTCATGCTTCTTTAGATTCAGGTTGGTTGCTGTCAGTCTTTCCTTGGCTCTATGCCATGGGAGTTGACATAGATGTCACGTTCAGCTTCTAAATATGCAGGGGTGGTTTTTTTTTTTTTTTTTTTTTTTTACTGAATAATCAACATTTTCTTTAATTACCTTTGTTCTTCTGGTGACAGGAAAGATTCTGATAACTTTTAAAGTTAAAACTAACTCTTTTTATTCAATCCATTTTCTGAGAATTTTTTTTTCTTAGAGTTTGACATTTAATGAAATTCGGTTTTCAAAAGTTCAAACACTGCCTCTATGGAAGTCATATTAGTTCTCACACCGGTCTTTTAAAATTAAATAACTCTTAGGAAGACTTGGGTCTAAGTTGCTGATTCTACATTGCAGTTTTTCAAACATCATTTTCTTGTCTTCCTGCATTTGGGTGAAGGCTTGCTTGTGCCCTATCAGTAATTAATTATTGAGTTAAGTTTCCATTAATATAAATATTCTAGGCTGAAATACCTTCCTAGAATAATAAGTAGCCTAGCATCAAAATTACCTTGCTATATTTGTATATAAAATATCAGTTTACATGTAACAACACTATCAGACAGTTATTATATGCAGGCTTACATTTAGATATGAAATATTCACATATTCACATGAAGCTCATATTATCTTCAGCATTTGTGAAGTAACAAAGATCCTTTAAGGAGTGGGGAAAAAATTCAAAATAATTAGTATCTTCTAAAAAATATTTCCCACCATGTATGTTTTCCATTTAGTGTGTTTACAAAAGAAATCAAATTCAATAAGGATATTTCTAGAATTTTTGTATAGGTTTAAACTCAGGTTTTTCTTTCAAAAGAAAAAGGTCTGGGGAGGCCTACTTTACCTCTATATTTACCTCTATATGTATTGTTTTGATAACACAACCCTGCATTCCTATCAAAATCAAGTTTCTTCCTTAGTGTGTTTACATAGTTTGTCTGTTTAATGTTTGCTTGTCCTTGGGAGCCATACACAGAAACTTCCTGGAGTTTATTTGATCATCTTTAAGATTTTGTAACATAATTAGCTAAATATCTATTGTTCCGTTTCCAAGCATCCTGACAATAACATTTTTGTAGCTAGACCTTACCATTCAATAAAGGTGCAAGCAAGTTTTTTTTTTTTTAAATAAAGTTACAATAATGTTGTTAATATCATTTTTGCAACAATATTTAGGTTTCTCCTCCAAATTACTAATGGGCACTTGAAGTTTCTAAATGGTGCAGCCTCCCTCCCCCCACCCCCCATGTAGTTGGTCCGACATCTAGGTAACAAATGTTTGGGTAATTGTGTGATAATCTGCACCTAAAGGAAAGAATGGAGTTTTGAAAGTGACTACACTTTTAGCAGCTGAAACTGGACTAGACACTGAAAAACAGGAGGGGATCCAACTAGACCCACTGTCTGTGGGCCTGTAGCAAATAGCAGGCAGATGTTCTCCCAGCAGGGCCATAGGTATAATATTCTACATTGGCCATCTTGGCCAGTTGACAAACAAACAAACAAATAAACAAGCAAGCAAGCAAACAAAAAACTTATCAGGAATATAATGGAAATTGAGGCAGGAATGAGAGCTGTCCAGCTGGGATTTGACTCACAGAAAACTGAAGATATATTGAGGGGCAGGAAGCTATCAGGAAAATAAAATGAAAGGTTGTTTCTATGCCCATACTGCAGGTGCAAACAAGTCTGAAGGGGATCTGTACACTATTTGTTAATCAGGAGTCTACAGAGGTTTGCTGTGGACATAGCCATCAACGCCTTTCCTGGTTGTTTCATTGGAGCCCCTGAGTACTTCCAGCCTCATCTTCTTCTTCTCACCATAGTCAGAAACTGGAACCATTTAGATATTCCATGGAGAGCAGAGAAATCATTTCAGTCCTGCCCCTTTCCACTGTTTCTTACCTTAACAACTGTTTATTAGGTTTCAATATTGAACATTCTTGTGCATTTCTGTGAGGAAAGTGAAGGAAGTTTGGGATTAATTCCTGAAATGACATTTTATAGTGAACTGAACTAAACTAAACGAAAAAGATATTGGATATTTTAAATATATGCTCCCTTTACAATACAGGAAACCAGTCCTTCAACTAGTGTAAATAAGCCCAACTCCATTGAAGTCAGTGGAACGATGCTGGTTTACTTCATGTGAGGCTCTGGCCCAGGTTCCCTCTGTGCAGAATATATTTTTCTACCAGGAGGCTTTTCATTTGGAGTTCAGACAGTCTATGGAAAACTTGATTCTTGCCTGTGTCACAGCATGAGCTGAGCAAGTGTGGGAAAGAGCTACAGGAATGATTCAATAATAATTATGAAACCACACATGGCGCATGGGTAAACCACTGCTCTTGCCCTGTAGTCACAGAATAACTGCATAAGCAGAGTTACTATCAGTGCTGACAAATATCACTTTGGTAATAAGACAGTTATTACTACTTTTCCAGTGAGCTTGGGGGGAAAAAATGTTTCAACTTGAGTTAAAGCAGAAAACCTTGCAGAAACAATGACTTATCTCAGTTTACTTGCCTGATGAAACCTATGTTAAAGTTTCAGTTGCTGCAGGCAATATACATTTATTTTAATTAGAAAGTAAATGTAAGTTTAATACAATGAATTTTGTCAACCCAGCTGAAATATCTAGAGCCAATTGGACACAATTTAGCATGCATTTGCATTAGATGAGAATATTTTACTGTGGTAAAGTACATTAATGGAATATTAACCAGAGCAAAACCAGAACTTTATGGTTTAAAAATCAAGTCTCAAATACAAGTGATGAACCTTGCAATTAGTAGAGAGTAAGCACAACAAGCCAGAATATTGTACGATATTGGTAATGTCACATATTTATTTTCAAAATCTTAAAGGGACATTGATTCATCAGTGCATCTTAGAATACCAGAAAAATATTTAAATGGAATGTTCTGAGATAGGAAACAAGGTAGTGATAGGATTTTGAAGGCAAATAGGATTTCCTTCATGGGTTATTACTTGTTGATGGTAGACTTGTTAGGTGCAGTGAGACTTTCTCATACACCTTTCTTCAGTTGTGGCTTATCAGACTTCAGGCTTTCATCTAAGGGTATGTCTACACTCTAGAGTTTTGTTGGGAAAACAGCCATTTTTCTGACAAAACCTGAGTTACGTCCACACTGTGATCGTGTACTTCCAAAAGAAAATCGAAAGAACAGAGGGGTTTTTCTGACATTGGTAAACCTCTTTCTACGAGGAAGAATTTTTCCAAAAGAGCTCTTTCGGAAAAAGGTGTGTGTGGACTCAGAAGAGGGAGTTCTTTTGAAGAAGAGGAAAGAGGAAAATGCACAGATGCTCTGGTGGCCACTCCGTCCATAGTAATCACAGCTTAAATGCAAGATAGCATCCATTCAGTGTGGAGGTTATCTTTCGAAAAAGCAGATCGCCTTTTCAATGCACTTCTGTGTGTGGACACTCTCTTTCTGAAGAAGTTTTTTCAGAAGATCTCTTCTGAAAAAGGTTCTCCCCCCCCCAAAAAAAACCCCCCCTGCAGTCTAGACATAACCTAAAGGAGGTGGTAAATACATGGGGGAAGAATTGGAAAGCAGGAAGGGAGGCTAGTAACTGATTTTTTTTAAAGCAGGAGCGGTTGGGGAAAGTTTCTTCCTTTCTACTTTCCTATCTTTTCAGGGGAAATTTATGCATCTGTATTCCCAGAAATGAGGATGGTAGGAAGAAGGAAACATTTCAAGGAGCTGAATAATATTCTAACCTTGTCATCTGCAGTCAAGAGTGCAAAATTTCCAATCTTTGAAGTAGTATACAGTTATCCGGTCATCCAGGACTTCTCTCTGATGCTACAGTCACACATTACAGTGAAGCTAAATGCACACCTTCCTCCCTCTTTGTCTGGCCAGGAATCTCCACCCCATACAAGGTCCTGGACATCGTGAACCATGTGTCAGTTACCTCCAGGTTATTCTGTTATAACTCATTTTCTCAAGTTGAATGTGATGGGTCATCAAATGGAAACTACTGGAAGGGTTTTCAAAATTGCTTGGTGGGGTAGTAAAACTGCCACTGACTTCAAGAGGAAAAGAGTTAGCACCATGCTTTTGAAAAATTTAAACCGTGGTACTTGTACAACATGCAACACCCCACCCACTACATTTTTAGAGTTATTACCAGAGCTGGTCTTAGGGGTGGGCGAGCCGGTCTTAGGGTTGCCCGGGGCTGTCATTTTCAAGGGGCCGCTGACAGAACCTGTCTTGGGGCGGGCCGTGACTGCATTTCAGCCCAACCTCCCCCAAATCCTCCCCCCAGGTTTCCCTGGTTACTCCCCAACACTTTTTAAAATTGTATTTATTTTTTGCTTGACAAATTTTCTCCTGAGTTTTTTTTTTAAACCATCTGGCAATGTGAGCCAGGCGGTTGCCTGGGACCGTCAATTGGTTAGGACCGGCCCTGGTTATTACAAACATACCACATTAGTGCTCTGCACATTCTGCTGGTTTCCTATCTATTTCTTCAAATTGAAAGTCCTATTGTAAATTATAAGGTCAACCAATGGGTTAGGCCTCACTGTTGCAAGACCTCAACATCCATAACCTCCAAGAAAAAGATTCTTAGACGCAGGGTGCATAGCGCTATTGGAGGCAGGACTGTGACCATTGAATTCTGTACGACAGGATCTCAAACCGTCTTCATACTGAAATAGATGACCCACTCTTTTGCTAAATCCTTGTTTCAGCAATGGCACTTCAGTCATGGCCATCATTTACTAGGTATGATGCAGGAGAAAAGATGAATAAACAAACAAACAAAAAAAGAAAAGTAAGAGGGAATTTACAAAAATAATAAAAAAGCTCAAAACAAGGGGGGGGGGAAAGAGTTGGATTTTCCTGAGCAATATTTTTGGGCAGTTAATGCTTCCTAAATTGTTGTGCATGGTATTTAGGTACCATAGTGTTGTGCTCCTTCCGAAATATTTGGATAAGATAAAGATGATAGTAGTCAGTTGGAGAGAACATGACAGGAATTTCTCTCAGACATGGACCTTGCCACAGTCATTCATGCCTTTTTGATTCACAGATTGGACTATGATATTGATGGAGGCAATGCAAAATTGATGAGGTTGATGCAAAATGTGCTAGCATGCTTAGTTGGCAGGGCTGGACATGGGGAGCACATTGGATTGCACATATGTCCTATTAATTTTGGGTATAATTCAAAGGGCTTACACTGATCTTTAAAGCTTTTTCTGGATATCTTAGGTACTGCCTCTGTCTCCCCACACAACGGGACAGTTGTGATTAATTGATATGCCTTTCCTAGTGGATTTGTATGTCTAGGAGTTGGAGTCAGGGCATTCTAAATGAAGGACTAGTGACTTGAATGTAATTTTGTATTGGTCTGACAACCAAAGACTTAAAAATCTAAAGCACAGAATGTATCGCTCCCCAGGGATGTTTGGGGTTAAAAGGCACTTCACTAGCAACTTCCCTTATAGCAGGGGTGGGGAACCTTTTTTTGTCTGGGGGCCACTGACCCATAGAAAAAACAGTTGGGGGCCACACACAAGTGAGAAGCAAATTTATCTATCTATCTCACTGACGTGGTGCTTGACTGAGAAGAAGAAAGACACTACTCACATTCCCCTCCCACACTAGAGCCTACTGGGTCCCAGCCTAGTAGATTCTGTGTGCTCCAGCCCTATGGTGGGGCAGGTGTGAGGCTGAAGTACCAGCATATGCTACCCAATGCTGGGGAGGGGGCCCTTAGCCTCAGGACTAGATCCAGGCAAGGTGGGGGGTCGAATCTGGCCCCTGGGCCTGTGGTTCTCCACCCCTGCCTTATAGCATGAATATGTGCATGCTGTGAATCAGTGCTCTGAAATCACCAGTCATTGGCTGAACAAGCACTTCCTTCATGTCCTCTGCAGGCCTGCCTCTGCACAAGTTGCAATTGGCACATGTAGGAGCATTTCCTCCAATGTCCATCCCCTTATCAATTGAACACCCACAGAGGTACTAGCCTTACTGCCCCCAAAAGAACAGCACTCCCCAACTTGCAAGATACAACTCAGGATCATCAATCCACTTACCACCACAGCACTTCAGATACATGCATAGTGAAAACAAGGATAAGTTATCATCAAAGAATAGAGTTTCAAGTTATTGTGAGTAAGACTGTTAGAAATAAATCTACAAAGAATCACAGTGCTTTTTCTAGAGACTTGACTCAACTGACAAGTTAACCTGTCTAAAAAAGTTTTTCTCATCCCAAATTCTTTTCAACATTTTCAATCCAGCCAGTTTGAGAGCACTTTTTCATGAAACAAACTAGCTGTCCTTTTATTTCCTCAGTAAAGGGTGGCTGATTGTCTTTGACTCCTAACTATAGTAGAGCAAACCTTTCACATATACCTCCTCTGTTTTTCTCTTCCTGTTAGTTTCCATCTTTGATGTTTTCAATATCCTTCATTAGCATTCAGTTCAGAAGGGTAAAAGGAAGTCCACTGTGAACTACACCACTGGTTTACAGCCTCCTTTCATTTGTGGACCTCTAAAACATTTTTAATGGAGGTGCAAAACCCTTCAGAATCTTAGACATAGTCTACAGACTTCCAGCGATCTGTGGATCACAGGTTGAAAAACCCTGTTTTATGGCAATGACAATCTTTTTTGGATTTCTTGGACAGTCTGTAGACCCCAAGGGGTCTGTGGACCACATGTTGAAAACCGCTTCATGACACATACTTAATTTACATGGAAACAGACAGATAAACATTTGGGCTACGTCTACACTGGCATGATTTTCCGGAAATGCTTAAAACGGAACAGTTTTCCGTTATAAGTATTTCCGGAAAAGGAGCGTCTACATTGGTCCCGGAGTTACCGTTATAACGATGCGCTTTTCCGAAAAGCGCGTCTACATTGGCGCGCTTTTCCGGAAAAGCAGAAGCCCGGAGCCATTTTGAAGAGGGCAAAGGCCACCAGACCTTTCCGGGGCGGGCCGAGCGCCATTCAGACACGTGCTTAAAGGGGTCTCGCCGACAGCCGTTGGTCTCCTGCTCCCTGCCTTGGGACCTCTGCCAGGGACTGGCACCCTTAGCAGGTTCAGTGGTTGCCCTCTGGGTTTTGGGGACACCACCCTTTGGCCCCCAACTGCTTTTCCCTGAGTTTAGTTTTTTCTGCCCTGCTCTGTCTGCCATGGAGCCGTGGGTGGCCATTTGCCTGCTCGGGCCCCTGTTGGAGCTGTACGAGTGCCTGCTGCTCGTGCTGCAGGCCGGTGCCATGGTGTACATGAACCAGGAGGCAGAGATCGCATTGGACTCCTCACCAGGAGGCCCTGGCAACCGTGTGGCATCAGCACCCCACCGTAGAGAGGCCCGTCTGGAGTTTCGAGAGCAGCACCGACTGGTGGGAGCGGCTGGTCCTCGGGGTCTGGGACGACCACCAATGGATCAGGAATTTCCGCATGAGAAAGCGGACCTTCCTGCAGCTGTGCACCTGGCTCACCTCGCTGCAGAGAGCCACCACCCGCCGGGCACCCATCCCCATCAAGAAGAGGGTCGCCATCGCGCCTCTGGAAGCTGGCCACACCGGACAGCTACCGCCGGTGGCACAGCAGTTCGGGGTGGGACGATCAACCGCCGGAGTGATCGTCAGGAGGTAAGTCCCAGGGGAGTGGGATGGGGAGGGTGCTGCACTCCAGGCCCAGGGATAGCCAAGATTCCAGGCTGGGTGCCCAGGGGTTTGGGCCGCCCTCCCTTGCACAGGCCCGCTGGTGGGGGCCGTGGGGCGAGGGGGCCCTGGTGTGTGTGTGTGTGTGGGTGTGTGTGAGGACAGAGGGAATCAAGGGGGCCCCAAGGAGCGCACACTCACCCCTGCCGTGACGTGATGTGTTCCCTTGTGTTTCTCTGCACCCTTCTGCAGGTCGCCCACGCCATCAACAACATCCTGCTCCCGCGAATCATCCGCCTGCGCGACGTGGATGATACCATGGCCGCTTCGCTGCCCTCGGTTCCCAACCGCGGGGAGCCCTGGACGCCACCCACATCCCCATCCGGGCCCCGGAGCATCGAGCGCCCATTTTATGAACCGCAAGGGTACTGCTCCATTGTTCTGCAGGCCCTCGTGGACCACCGGGCCGCTTCCTGGACATTTACGGGGCTGGTCCGCCGGGCACACGACGCCCGCATCCTCCGCAACTCTGGACTGTTTCGCAGGTTGAAGGCGGGCACCTACTTCCCCGGCGAGACTTGACTGTCGGGATGTGCCTATGCCCATCTGCGTCGTCGCGCGGACGCCGCCTACCCCTGATGCCCTGGCTAATGCGGCCCTACACGGGCAGCCGGACCAGAACCGGGCCCGGTTCAACGACCGCCTCAACCGGGCCCGAAACCCAGTGGAGCTGGCCTTTGACGCTTTAAAAGCCCGATTCCGTTGTTTGCTCACCCGCCTCGACATGGGTGAGCAGAATGCAACGGAGGTATTGGTCACAGGCTGCGTGCTCCACAACATTGTGGAGCGCAGCGGGAGGCCTTCCTCCTGCATGGATGGCAGCCGAGGCACAGACCTTGGAACAGCCCGACACAGCTGCCGTCCGCCAGGCGCGCCAGGATGCGGTGCGCATCAGAGAGGCCCTGGTGGACATGTTTGCCCAAGCCCCGTAGCAGGGTCGCCTGGGTCTCCCAGACTACTCCGCCCGCCCCTACCCTCCCCACCTCCCCTTACCTCCCCCAATTGTAAAGCGCCGGGTCAAAGCACATCGGCCGCCATCGTGACTGTTCGCCGGGTGCGCCGGGCTTAGTCAGGGTTTTTCTTTTTAGTTTAGGCTAGGTTTAGGCCACCATCGCCTGTCCCAAGAACAGCCACGCAGGATTCGGGGTCGCGGAAGGCTCAAGTCAGCGACCTGATTCCAGTCGCCTTCCGTCGAGGGATCTCCTGGCTGTTCCTCTCCTGAGGCCCGGAAGGACCAAAGGATTGAGGTGGCCAGCTTCGCCATCATCTTCCGTCGAGGATCTCCTGGCTGTTCCTCCTGAGGCCCGGAAGGACCAAAGGATTGAGGTGGCCAGCAACACTACCCAATTGTCCTCCCTGCGCCTAGACTATGTTTAATTATCTGTAGTGTGCATCTTTTAACTGTTCTTGCTTGTTTGTGAGCTATGTAAATATAGTTTGTGGTTTACATTTTACTGAAAAGTCTCAGTATTTATTTATGCGCCACAAACCAATGAGCACTTAAAAAGGGCCCCCAGTGATAGAGTACAGATTTTGTTGTCTGCAGTTTGTAACCCTGTTAAATTTAAGTGGCTAATTGGCATCTCACATCATTTCCTACAGTTACTAGAGTAACACGATAACCAACACAGGAATGAACAGAAAAATAGAAAACTGTTTATTTACAAGGGGAGGGGACCTTCAACTGGGACGGGGACCTTCAACTGGGACTGGGACGGGGACCTTCAACTGGGACGGGGGACCTTCAACTGGGACTGGGACGGGGGACCTTCAACTGGGACGGGGACCTTCAACTGGGACTGGGACGGGGACCTTCAACTGGGACGGGGCAGTTACTGGGATGGATGGCCTGCGACTGCTCCTCCGGGGGCCTGCACACGCTGGGCAGACCGCAGAGGGGCAGGCTGCACGGGAGGTGGGCACGACCACGGGCACGACCACGACCAGGAGCAGGGGCAGGAGCAGGGGCAGGGGCAGGGGCAGGAGCAGGAGCAGGGGCAGGGGCAGGGGCAGGGGCAGGGGCAGGAGCAGGGGCAGGAGCAGGGGCAGGAGCAGGAGCAGGAGCAGGAGCTGGGATAGGAGCTGGGATAGGAGGGGCATGGGCTGTGCTCCGGGAGGAATGGCGGGGCATGGGGTCCGGCCATGCCATAATGGATGGCATGGACCAAATGTGCTGTGAGCACGTCCATGTTTGTGCGCATCCTCGGCACTCATGTAGGAAGGCAGCCCAGCCCTCCTGCCGCCACTGCAGGTCCCCTGCACCCGCCGGCGATGGAGGCCTGGATTGCCTCCACGGCGCGCACGTGGCGGCGCAGAAGCTGGTCTCTGCCGCCGCCTGTGCCTCCGGGTTGGCCAGCTGGGGGTGCTGCTGCTGCCGCAGTGTCGGGTCTGGTGCTGGGTCCCACTGCAGGGAAGAGAAGAAAGGATGGGTCAGTCAGGCAGGCCGTCCCACTGTCCCCACATCTCATGCCCTCCACCCTGAGCCCAGGTGACCCCACAGTTGTGTGGCTTGGGCCCACTCGGTTTCCCTCCTGCCCCGTGTTGTATGTTGGCAAGGAGGATCGCCCCTGCTGGAGTAGGGTCCCTCTCCAGTATTGTAAGCACCGGTCTGTGTCCTGGCCCCGTGGAGGGCGGAGGGTGCTTGTGCTGCGCTCACCTGTGGAACTCCCTGCCGGTGGAGACTGTGAAAAGCTTTGGGCTAATCGCTGGTGTTTGACAGGGAGCGAGATGCATCCCCACGCAGTGCCTGGGAGCACATCTGGCAGAGGCGGTCTGGGCTCTCAGATCCTCGTGGGATATCTCCTGGACGTAACCAGAAGCGTGAGTGGGTGGGGGTGTCCCATCCTTGCAGCAAAACTCAGGGGCCCTTGTCCCTCCCACTATCCCTCCCGCAAGGCCGGTAGCCCAGGGACATGTGCGGCCACAGTGGGGACTTCCTCGGGAACCAGCCAAGGCACCGGGAGCAGGCGAGGACTGTGACGCTGCGGTTTTCCCAGGAGCAGCTGGCTGTGCCTCACTGCCAGGCATGGGACAGTGTGCTGTTCTCCGTGCTGCACCCTTGGCGGAGGTGAGGGGCTCTGGGCTGAGTCCCTGGGGCCCTGGCCGGTTCCAGCCGGCATCCACCCTTCCCCCTGGTCCCGCCGCATGTGTGTGAGCAGCACGGTCCCAGGCGTGCCCTGCAGCTGCCTGCCGCGCCATGTGCCGCTCGGTCGCCAGGCTGCACGAGGTTGCACGTGCTTGCTGCCTCATGCGACGCAGCGCAGCTCACGTGGCCTGAGTGAAATGCTCTCCCCTCCTCCCTCTGGGCACCTGGCTCCCACCCCGCCCTCCGCCCCGCCCTTTGGGAGTGCAAACTGCAAAGACTCACCAGTGGGTTCCTCCCGGCCTCGGCCTCGGCCTCGGAGGAGCTGCTGGAGGGGCCTGCTGGGTGGTGGCCTCCTCCGCGCCGGGACGCGCTGCTGCTGTCCTCTCCTCCCCTGCTCGGTGGGTCGCCTGATGGGGGCGCTGGCAGGTGTCCACAGGGACGTCCGGGCTTGCGGGGCTGGCTGGCCCAGGAAGGCGTTCAGCCGGTCATAGTAGGGGCAGGCGTCTGGTCCTGCCCCTGCCCTCGCTGGCCCGGACGCACTCCCAGCCGCAGCTCCTTCACTTTGGAGCGGACCTGCTCGGCATTCCGGGTGGGGTGTCCCTGTTGTGCCAGGTTGTCGGCCAGCCGTGTGTACAGCTCGACATTGCGGCGCCTGAGTGCAGGTCGTGGAGACCCTCCTCCTGCCACAAGTCCAGGAGGGTCTCCAGCTCCTGGGGTCCAGGATGGGGCCCGGCGCTTATGCCCCTGGGGCCTCCTGTGCTGGGGGTGCAGGGGGCTCACCAGCCGGAGCTGCCATGGCGCGGTCCAATGTGTGGCTGGGCAGCACAGCAGCACGTGGCAGAGCTCAGGCTGCAGGGTCTGCGAAGTGCTCCTGCCACGTGCGCCCAGCAGCCTCCCTACCAGGAAGTCCAGGGCTCCTACGGGGTCTCGTGGCGACCAAACCGCTTTTTTCCGTTTCTTCTGCTTTTCCGGAAAAGCTGTCTACACTGGCCCTTTTCGGAAAAGCTTTTCCGAAAAAGGACTTTGCCCGGGAGCGCATAGCTTTTCCGAAAAGCGGCTGATTTCATACAGTAGATCGTCATTGCTTTTCCGAAAAGCAAGCGCCAGTGTAGACAGCTCGCACCTTATTCCGGAAAAGCGGCTGATTTTCCGGAATAAGTGGCCCAGTGTAGACACAGCCTTGCTGTCTGACAGGACACTTGCTTTTCACCTTTGCTGGTGACAAGTCCCTAGACAGACATAATATTTTTTTTCAGTGTACATGTTTAACTCCTTACATAACATCCATAGATGTGTTTGGTAATGAAAGTGATGACAAGTGTGAGGATTACTTTTAGTGGCAACTTCATATGATACTCTCTGGTGAACCAGAATGCACACACCAGACTCAGGTGGTTCCTGTAATTCTTATGCCACCAATTTAAGCTCCTTACCAGTTGTCCCTAAGAGGCCCTAGGTCACACAAAGTAAGGCCCACATGCTTAATCAGGCATTTCTTTTCTGGGGTAAGACAAGGAATCTATAATTTTGTGACTCTCTGCTTTGCTTGGATGAATCTATTTTTTATTTAGTGAACTTTTTGAAATTAATTGTTATCTTGTTTTGACATTGGGACATACACATTCAGATAAACTAATGAAGGATGCCCATTTTGAAAATGGTAGAATAAAATTTATTCAAAGCAAAGAATTATTACAGTATCATAAAAATTGTGGTTGAAGTGAAATGCAGCATTTTTATTAAAAAATAACATATTTGTAAAAGACAGAATGTGTTGACATTAAATTATTAAGACAGATATACCTAAAATTTAAACTCAAATTTGCATAAAAATATTTAAATAGCATCTTTTATGGATTTTTACTTTTACTTCTTAAGCTACTAAGATACCTAGTTGCACAGAACCTCGTTCATAAATATATGATTATTGTCATTTCATAGCTTCCTTAAAAAAGATGACACATTTTTTTTTTGGATAAAGCAGCACATCAAACCAAGGATAAAGAAATCTCCACTTTGGTTTCATAGATTAAGCAGGATTGATCATGGCATCATTTATTGGGCAGTAGGTGTCAGAAAGCAGAATAAATGTGGGAATGAAAATTCCACTGTTCAGCACTTCAGGAGTGAATTTCAGAAGGATAGGAAGCTTAAAATTCTAGATATCATCTTATAATTATCTCACAATTAAAATACATTACCTCAGAATTGTCTACATTGAGCACCAGGCACTAGATGATTTCACAGACTTAGCATTAATACACAAAATAAATGCATAATACATCCCTTGGCTGGGAAGCCAAAAGAGACAAGGCTTTTAGTACTACACTGGAAATGCTCTGCATGAGTCTAGCCATAGCCAACAGGTTATACTGAATGTGTAATGAATTAATTTGGCATGATTTCACTGAGAGATGAAATGCTACCAAAAAAAAGGAGAATTACAGGGCTGCAACAAAAGGACAACAGGGAAAAGTACTCAGACATAAGCAAAAAATTGTTTTTCTTTAGTTTTGTTGCTTGGACATTTTCAAATCAGGCTGGATTGAAAGCAGAGGATATTTATTTACAGTGTGTGTGTGTCATATCTCTCCCATTTGGATAGGCCCATATCTTGAGTTACTTTCAACATGTCTCTCCTCTTTATTTCTGCGCTCACATCTGCAGCAACTGAAAGCCTCCAACTGCTTACCAACCAGAAAATTTTCCTGAGACATATACTGCGCATATCTTATTCTTTCTAGAAGATTTCAAGTTTCCAATTGACTTAAATGTAATTTCTGCTGAGTAAAGTTTAGAAATCAGAAGGACCAATGTTACTCTGGGGTCTATAACAGTGTGTGTGTGTGTGTGTGTGTGTGTGTGTGTGTAAACACATAAACACACATATATATGAATGTGCACGCACAGACTGTCTTCTAATGAGATTCTGGTTTTATTCATTATTTTATTCATTAGCCAGCATAGCTGTTCCACTTCTCTTATCATTTATTCTGAATTACAAATATAAAGAAGTAGCATTGCCCTAAAATGATCCGCAAGGCTTAAAATACTTTAGCTGTGGTTGAATGAAAATAAGAGACGTATGGGATACAATAGATGTATCTACCATTTCATGAAGCTGAAATCTGTAGAGTGTCCTGCCAATGGCAAACATGTTAAGGAAAAGTTAATTTAGACATGTGTTCTAGTTTACTTATTTATTTTGTCTGTAGAGGAAAGCAGATGAGGATAAATGTGGTCATTTTTAAAGCAGTTGCTTAATGTGCCTGAAGGACATCAGAAAAATCTGAAGCATTAATAAACCAAAATAATATGCATAGTATGCCCTACTTCATTCATTTTGCTTATGTGTTTATGCATGCATTTGTATATTTATTTACTTTGTCCTCAAGTATGATTAAGTAAAAGAAGTATAAAACCTGGAATTTGTTCCCATATGAGAAAGCTGATTTTGTAGCAGTGCAGCAATGGGTAATTAATTATTTGAATAATTTGGTCTGTCTTTTTTCTAGTAGGCATGTGGGTAATAGATAAGTATTAGTATTAGTATTAGAATAAGTATTAGTATTATTTTCTGGAAAATGTAGTACAGGGGAGTAAAAAGCTATTCTAGTTTGTTCCTGAAGAAAAAGTATCCTTGAAGTGGGATGCTTTAATGTATTTCTCTACAGGTGCGCGTGCACACCCCTTCTCCCCCCCGTAATTACTGTATTTGGTTGAAATAATTTTTTTGTTTAATAATTAACGAACGTTGCTGACCTACTGATTTCTTTTTGTTTAACTGATTGCATGCCCATTTATCTACCTATACACACCAGCACACTGACAGCAGGTCCCATTGTTTTATATGGCTTTTAAGAAAATGGAGCCTAAAATTTTCAAGTTGGCGATAAACAATTTAATTTTCATTAATTTTATGACATATCTAGTTTTAGCATTTGTAGCAGCTGTAAAACATATGTTAAATTCCTAATAAAACCTAAGTAATGCTTTATCTGTCTGTTGTGTGGGATTTTTTTGGTTTTTGTTTTTTTTCAATGGGAAGCAGTGCACAAAGTTATTACCTAGGGAACAGTTGTTGCTGTCTCCTGTACAGATCCATATCATTCTCAAATTTGCATTCTGATGGGGAAGCAACAAATGTTACTTAAATCCCATGAAGTGTGTTAATTATACTGAGCTCCATGAAATCATGGGTGAGAGAGCCAAAAAGAATTCTACAATTGCATTTTGGGTCTCTTGAGCATATCTTGTCAGATTAACGTCTTTGTCACTCACATGATAACCTTAAAATTGCTTTTCTCTCTAAGTGATATTCCCCAAACCTCAATGATACGGAAAATCTCACATGAAGCTAAATAGCAGGTGCAGGTTGTATTGTTTACATAAACAATGTCGGTATGTTGCTGCAACTATATCAAAATTGAATTCATTAACAAGCACAGCTTGTTACTTTCCTGTAATTTTGGTACAGTCTCTCTGCTGTGATTTTGGATACAGACCATAGGGCCACGTTTCTAAGAGATGATATTTTTTGCTGGTATGTGTCTGAAACAAAGAATAAAACCAAATAGCTACTTAGGATGTTATGTTTAAACTTTTTTTTTTCCTTTTCCAAGCCCTAAAGAATTATACCTGCCTCATGACTTGACTCTAGAAGTAACTGTACTGTGAAGCACTAATTGAAATTATCCTAGCGATTTGATCAGAAGGGACAGCTCCCTCGAGGGCTGTCTCATGTGGGAGCACAACAGAAGGCCCCCTAATAACACAGAGGAAAGAATTTACATACAGGGGAATGAGATGCATGCTTCAGTTCCCCAGCAGGGGACATACTCCACCCTCAGACAGCTGTATTCTTCTCAAAAAGTCACAACTATGACTGGCTAAACTCAACCCATTGGAAATCTATATTAGATGTCAGACCCATCTAAGAGACAAATCTAATCCTTTTGGCTGAAAAATAGCTCATAGCACTCTGCTGCTCCTAGTTTACTGATATTTGGAAGAATGGTTTGGTTTGGCAATCAATGTCCTAGAGCCACCAAAGACCTTGATACTATCTTTTTTTCTGTAAGCACATAAAAAGGATTACTGAAAAAAGAAGAAATGCCGCGATGTTGTAAGAGCACTACCAGTTTTACTTAACTTCAGGTTTACAGCACCATAAATAAGCAGGCATGCTATTGGAGGCTTGTTAGTAGTATTTTAATAATTTGTAATTCATTGTCAAGAACTTCAAAGCTTTAGTTGCTATATGAGAACCACCATATAGCTGGACACATTGTATGCACTAACAAGTACATTTGGAAAGTACATCATGTTATTTGTGCCTCTTCAGTACCTCAGAAGGATTATGGGATAGGCTCCAGATATAAGAAGCTGATGATAGAGGGCATTAAAGTTAATGGAGTCATGCCAGCTTACAGCATCGGATGAGCTGGTGCAAAGGCTGGAAAATATTTAGGGATGATTCTCCCCTCCTTTGCACAGGACAAACTGAATGCAAAATGGGTGTAAAATCAAGTCATTTTGCCTTGATAGGTTTTACTCGCGCACTTTGCATAGACATAGAGGATAATATAAAATGCATGCAGAGGAGAATATGGCCTTGTGGCTGAGATCTGAATTTACTGCCATATATATCAGCTAAGGCAATCTCCCTATACCTTTATTCCACTTGTCCCTCTTGTCATAAAGTTATATAACTTAGCTTGAAACTAGAGAGTGTATGTGTGTGTGTGTGGGGGGGGGTGGGGGGGGGGATTACTTATAAAAAGACATCCAAAATACTCTTGAAATTCCATGAATAAAGAGAATAGGGACTATCGAGATAGGGGTACCAACTTTGGTACCCTAAAGAAATCATAGTAATGTGCTAGACATTCTTTTCAGCGGTCAGTTGCAGATGTCAGGGCCTCTGTTTCAAGAAGCCATTGAAACATTTGGCAGATGTTTCCTTGATGATTTTTTAATTCTCTGTGTAAATAAAGTTTCAAATTCACAATTAAAATTTCTGGAGCACTCTGCAGGTCATTCATTTTTAAATCTGGCCTGTTTATCCAAATAAGGATCTGCTTTGTCTAAAGTGTCCAAAAAAGGCTGTCTGAAAAAAATAGGAATTGCTTTATATTTTAAAAAATAAAGACAGCTGAACAAAGGAATGCCATGAAGAACCTATGTTGAACTCTGGGTCTGAAGTAGATTGAAAAAAGTTTTCCTCCAATTCCTGATCTCTTTTGTGGAGTGAAGATGGTAAATACAAAAAGCCTGGAATAGAGCAGAGTGGGATGTTTCACCAGGCATCTTAGCAAGACACAAAGCATGTATCTTCTCTTCAGGATTCTCTGTAAACCATTACCTCCACTGCTTGGAGGTAACCCAATCTAATATTTACTGTGAAAATTCAAATCATGTGTTAAGAAAGTGACTTGATATATCTCCTAATGAAAAGTGCCTCTGGATGGGTTATATCAGCAAGCTAACAGGAAATGAGCAAAAGAGCAATACTTGAAAGCAATAGTTTGTAATCTCTTTGATACATACTTTTATTCTACGGATGATGAACCAGGAGATATGGTACAGTAATGCTGAGAGCTAGACAAAGAGAAGAACCCCAGGACAGTGAAAATGCTTTAGTGTAAAGACATAATTAGTCGCCTGGAATCGCAAGAACACAGATTCCCCTCTGCCCCATGAACTCACTGTGTCCTTAGGTGGTTATGTCATTGTGACAGTAAATTTGAGCGATGGAATGCGCCTCAATTAAGGCTTTGAGGGGGTGGGGGTTAATCATACAGATAGCTTGTTTTATGGGGGATGGGATTAGAATCTGGAAATAGGTAAGAGAATGTTAATGGATGGAGGATGGGTTTGAAGGAAAGATTGAATACACTAGGGGAAAGCATCTGGATATTTTGAAGCTTTAGCTAAACTGAATATTTGGAGATTTAGGACTAATTAGAAAATGTAAGAGAAAGGGCATGATATGAATTGGAAAGGGAAGTATCTTTCTCAATAACGACTTATAGCCTGTGGCATAAGTGACAAAAAGTTATTTATGCATTCTTGTATCCTCATCATGTGGCCTCTTAAGGGATATATATGATGATGAATAATTAGAATGTAGTGGACCACAGTAATTATTTATATAGGAAAGCCCTGTTTAGGGAGTTAGCCATTATCCTCACACAGATTTTCCTTTTTATTTCTCTTTCTGTGAGTATGGATAGAGATTTGCTCCCAAACTCTGAAAAGGGTACAGGCTTGTCCCTATCATTGGTAATTCTCCAATAGCCAACATTATCTGAACTATGTAGATCAGGGTGGGGAATCTAAGGCCTGGGGGCCAGATCCAGCTCCCAGTTTGCCTGGATCAGTTTGCCCCCAAGGCTCAGGACTCCCCTCCCCAGCATTAGAGAACCTGTCCTGGCACTCCAGCCCCACACCCCCGGCCTCCCCACAGATCCTCCTGCAGGGCTGAAGCACCAGCACCAGCTCCCCGCTGTGGGAGGAGAAGTCCTGAGACTTGTGGGCCGGAGTCAGGCAAGACAGAGCAGGATCTCATCCATGAGCTCTGCCTGATGGGGGGAGAAATGGCTTCACGTGCTACCGCTCCTCCTCCCCATAGTTGGCAAGTAAAGCACTGCTCTGAGGCTTGTCCCCCACAAAATCTGCTTGCCCAGGCCATCAGACTTTGCTGTGGAAGGAGAGTGTCTTTCTGGTTCTCAATTGGGAGCCACGTCAGAGGTGGCTTTGGGGTTTTTACGCTTCTCACTTTTGTGCGGCCCCTGGCTGATTGTTCTGTGGGTCAGTGGCCCCCAACCCAAAAAAGGGTCACCACCCCGACATAAATCTTTAACCTTACTGGGGGATTTCCATGAAGCCCACAGGAAGAAAGGAGTGATACTACAGAGGCAATACCTTTTGTATCCTTCTTCAGTCAAAAATCTCTAGCAGAGTTGCTTCGTAGATTAACGGATGCAGAAGGAAAAAATTGGCCCTGTCCTTATTTAGTGACGTCAAAACTGGTTGTCCTAAGATCCCTTTTAGTCTAGCTTTGAACAGAAGCAAAATATAATAAAATCTCATGCAACATCCTGCCTGTGACAGGGTGTTCTGCGTATTTATTGACTGCATAGATTTAGGTGGCAAGCACCTGGTCTGACCCTTACCAAAGGCAGCTGGTTTTTACAATGTGTTGATGTGTTCCACCAAATTACCTTCTGTAACTGCATGTTCGTCACACTACATGACCAATACAACTCGAACTGACACATCTCCCAGGAATGAACTTTGGGAGTGAGGAAAAAGAAAATTTAAGAATCGCAGTGAAAGAAAGATACAATTCTTTATAAAATTGCTGTGCTGTCCCTTCGTTCCCTTAAAAAATGCCATCACATGCAATCAATAATATGCAAAGCAATATTAAAATATATAAGCAAACAGATTATCTGTATATAAATGGATAGACTGGTTTTGAGGCATACACGGATGAATGTTTTCCTTTTCAATACCACACAGTTTCATCAGATCATAAGGACTGTTATGTAAAGCAAAAATGGTATTTAAAAAGCACCAAAGACAAACCCCTCAATCTTCACGAAAAAGCTACTTTTTAAAAATAAGCCCTTTCATTGTACCTGGGGGTGGGGGAAAGGGAGAGATTTGTGAGGTGTTTACAGACTAGATGCTGAGATCTAAATTAGAGACCTTCTGTTCTAAAATGAGCTCTTCCAAATGAGCTAATGAAGTACTGTACTGTAACTTCACTAGCTCAGCCTGACAACCATTACTCCCAGCTCTGCAAACACTGCTTTAAATCTCTGTGTATCCTTGGTGACTGTTATTAGTAGGCTTGGGTATATTTCACTAGACATTTGCAATTCAGCTAAGGAAATTCTCAATCGGAACCAAGCTATAATGGAGCTAAAGATGTTACAATCTCTCCCTTCTCAGACGGGAACGGGGTGTGTGTGGGGGGGAGAAAGAAGAGTAGAGGGGGGTGAGGGCAATGACTCGGCCTGCCTGGAATTGTTTGATTTTGATAACCAGTGAATTGCTGAAAGGGCAGCATTTTCTCTTCTTACTCTAACCGTGTGCACTTTTGCTGCATCCACTGACAATGTGTGAATCTAATTTATGTAAATTTGTTAAATAATGTCCAAGCCCCTTAATGTCTCACATACAGCTGTAAAACTACAGAAGTGTTATCTTTCATCTCAGCTACTCAGAGAAGAGTGCACTGATCTTGAAATAATGATTTGTTTTCTGCATATTTATCTTTGTAAGTTATTGACACCATTTACTTTAACTAGTCACTAATCTGGGGTCATGCAGCACTCACAAGCTTATTATATTTATTGATATCTGTAGGCTGGTTCACAGCATTAGTCAAATTGCTTACATGGGGACAGGTTCTCTATCACAGTGTATCTGATTCCTATTGAGCTACTGGTGGACTCTGAGGGCAAAGCTTGCTTCTCCAGCCCCAGGAACATCCCAGGGGAAGCAGGATCTTCTGTGTTGTATATCATGGCAACCCTCTTCCTTGCTGGTGATATGTGGGGTATGAGTGGAGGAAAGGGAGGGTGAGCAAAAGCACCCTACTGTACCTTGGTCCCTGCCTGCTGTTTCAGCCCCTTGTAGCTGTTGGAGCAGCCCCTAAATTGATCTAATTTATTCCTGAGGACCAGGCCTGCTCACAGTTGTTCCAGGCATTGTGGATAAGTGGTTGGATTCCATTTGTCATCTTTTCCACTTCCATTTTTTTGGTCTTTATTTTAAATGTTACCTCACAAAAATAATGTGTTTTTGATTCACAGAAATTAAGAAATCCCCAAAGAGGAGATGTGCAGGCTGAATTTAGGAGCTTTCCTTTCCATGCTATGAAACGTAAAATATTGCCTTTCTGTCCACACTTGTTCCAGTTATCTGGCTGGATGGGAGAGGGAGGAAGGGGGAGAAGAGGTGGTAGGGTTTTTTCTTTGCTGTTACTGATGGGTAAAATTAGATGGCTAGCATTCTGCAACTGGCACTGCTTTAGATGAAAGTCTCTGGAGAAAATCAAAGGCAGATGTGAAGAAATGTTACATTTGACTCTGGCCAGAACTCTGTGTAAGGAGCTGTGGTTGATCAATACTGGCCCTATTAATTCTGATCCTGGACGGATGATCATTGCTTCTGTTCCCTCCCCAGAGTTAAATTACTTTGAAACAGCACAAAAACTGTTTGCAGGAGTTAGTGAGAAAGCATACAAAAATATTTTCTCCCACCCTGCCAAATATAATGCATCGTTTCACATACTGAATAGAGGAGATTTGGTGTTATATTGCAACCTTCCTGTGCGCCAAGTTCCCACACCCCACCCCAAAGCAGTTTATAATGCTTGAATTACCGGAGGTATTGGTAATGCAATGAGTGTGTAGGCACTAAATCAGCAATGGTTCATGCAGAGCTGTGCATATTCAGAACTATGTTACTGAGATAGGGAATGGTAGAGTACCCTCCTTGTGGGATCTTTCATTTCCACCTGCATCACTGACTAGTAATGGGTTGCAGGTGGCTCAGTTTAACATTTAATCTAAGCATGCAGTACATCCTTAACACTGTACAGCAGTGCCCACTCTGATGAGTATGAAAAAGGGGCCATATGAATATAACCCCATTTGTAAAGCTAAGGGATTAGCACTTTAGCTGGTGTAAATTGACATTCCTCCATCAAAGTCAATGCAAGGATGCCCATTTGCACCAGCTGATGACATAGCCATCAACATTTTGATCAGACGCTAAGCCTTTTCTACATTTCTTTTCAAGTCGTCAGGCTTATACTTAAATAAACAATCCTAACAAGTGAATTCAACTAGCTAATTTATCAGTTCTTCAGGAGCTGAGATCAGAAAAAGAACAAACAAATTCAGGCACCATTTACGTTTTAGATCATCTGCCAAGCAGCAAAAAGAAGACAGGAGATGCACATATGCTTAAAGACATTTATCTACCTTTGTATTTTCTGAATCGGGAATCCAAATAAGTTAAGGGGGGGAAAAGACAAAAGAAGGCATCATTCCAAAACAAGGAGACACAGAATAGAAAACCCTAGTGTTTGTATTAATGTTTTACCCATTCCTTCCTGAAGAATGCTTCAACTGACTTTCTGAGCAAGGCAGGACTGAGCAAAATCAGAGGATTCAGTTGTGTCTATAATGCACAATGCTGCATTTAGCTTGGGAGAGGAAGGATGGCCCCATGGGTTGCTCTTGCATGCTGGAGCTCTGAATCACCTTCCCTCACAACTGGCAGAGCCCTATGGGTCCCCTGCTCCCCCACCAAAGCACCTGGCTGGCCCCTGCTTCTCTCTGAGCCACTGGACCCCCGAGTACTAGGACAGCCCCAGGGCCTGGCCAAGCTACCTCAGTCCTCTACCTGCCCATCATGAGACCCCCAGCCAGTGTTGGCTAACCTCCCCCAACAGATCCCCTTCCTGATGCTGGCTCTCCACATGCCTTTGTGACAAGTTCCTTCTGAGGTGCCAGTTGGAACTGGGGTACCACCAAGCCCCCAACTCACCACCTTTGCATAGTATTGTTGTTACCAACCTGCACTTTCACTAGCACACATAGGTAGGGACATATCCAGCTGCAGTTATAGTTGAGTGCTATGATCAGCCCTGAATTAGAAGGCTCTAGCTAGAGAAGCGCCACACCCCTCTGGGAATATAAATCCAAAATTGTACCATCTTGTGCTGGACAAGGAACTGTACTGTATAAGCTCATGAAATGCATCCGCTTCCTCCGTGTGGAGAGGAATATACAATAGCTTTCCATCCTCAGTTATGACTCCAACACACTGGTTTTAGACAAAGCAAAACCAAGTATTATATCAGCAAAGGTTAGATTATAAGGGATAGCTCAAACAGATCAAAGCAGATTACTTAGTAAATAAACAAAAATGCTAAATTTAATATACTATATAGATTGGATGTAAAAGCAAATTTGCACTCTGAATGATACAAGCAGGCTGCAGGTTCCTAAGGGGCAAACTGCACTTGCTTACAGCTTGTAACCCCCAAGAATTCCATTCACAAGCTAAAAATCCCTTTAGCCTGGGTCCAGCACTTTTCCTGGTTTAGTCTTTGTTTCCCTTCCCTATGCAGCTTTTCAGAAAGAAAGCATCTTGTCTACACATTTGTGATATTGATACAGTTAGTATTCCCAGCTTCAGAAACAAAAAATACATGCATACAAATAGGATAATCATATTCAGCAAATCATAACCTTTCCAATGATATTTTCATGACCTATCTTGCATAAAATATATAACTATGTCATAGTCATATCATAATATCACTATGAAAAATATGGGATGCAGTTGCCACACTCTCCTCATTACCCTGCCACTGGGAGGGAGGGACTTCTCAAGAAGCAGGAATCTCTGGAGTGTGGGGTGGAGTGGAGGAAGACTTACCAGGTATAGCAAGCAGCAGAAGCTTTGAAGAAGCCACTATGGCCCAGATATCCAGTGGCAGGATGGCCACTGCACTAGTAAAGGCTTGTCCTTCCCTGGCCTATTATACCCACTGCCCATGGATGGTCCCATATTTAGAGTATTTGCCTGGGACTCGTGCAATCCAGATTCACTTCTCTGCTCTGCCAGAGACTTCCTGTATAACTTTGGGTACGTCATTTAAACTTTCTGCACCTCAGTGCCCACCTGTGAAAGGTGGATAACAACAGTGCCTGAGCTCACAGAGCCAATGTGAAGAATTCAGAAACTATAGTGATGGGAGCTCGATCAGTTCATAGGATAGCTTGAATTGGGGGGGGGGGGAGGAAGGGGGGAGGGGGAGAAGCAAGATAGCCATGACTCTGCCTCCTCTTCGTTTACTTTGGAGTAATGTGCACTCCAGGGACTAGTCCCTGTACTGTACTGAGTAAAGATACTAGAGCTGACCTTGTGTAGAGCACATAAGTGATGAAGCATCTTGTGCCCTCCATGGAGAGTCTGTCCAAATGTATGGGCTTGTTTACACAGAGCAGCAAAGCACACCGGGGGGACGGGGACGGGTAAGGGGGCTTTCTAAAGTGCACCAGGGTGTTGTATCTATGTAGATCCTGCTGGTGTGAACTAAAAGTTCCCTAGTGCACATCAGATTAAGCCCAATGGGCTAGAGCCAAAAAGAAAAAGAGGTGACTAAAATATCACTGGGATTCACAGAACCTAAGTTCAGTATTAGACTGAACCATGATCAGAGACAGGTGTCTCAGCAACCCAGGTCGTGTCCTGCCTAAGGTAGCCCATGAGACAACAGTATGTGTTAAGCCCTTTCCCTCTGTCATTGATAGGTGCTTAAATCCATGCTGCAGGGAGACACAGCCCTCAGCATCAAGGGGGCAGAGTCCCTTTTTCACACCTTTTAGTTAGTCAATAGGGGACTCACCAGGCATGTGGGAGACTCAAGTTCCCTCTTACATTTTTGGAAGGAAAAGAATGAATTTGGTCTGTGATGTGCTACCATTGATGTGAGTGCTCTAACCACTGAATTTTGTGACATGGGGTGCTCTTGTTCCTTCTTGTTGAATCTGTTCCACTCTGAGTAAAAATAAAATATTTTTAGAAGTATCTGGAGGTTGGTAGACTGGATCAAGGATCTTCCACCTCCTAGGTAAATGCATTAACCACCAGGTGACAGACTCATTCTCACACTTCTTCTATGAGCTCTCTCTTTGGCGTGATGATTCTTTCAGTATTTAGCCACAGTGGAATGATTATAAACCTGGGCCAAGAGAAAGCAAGCAAGCCTGTGTGAGAATGATTCTGTAGCCCGGTGACTAGACCATTCACGTGGAAGGCACAGGAGCCAGTCCTGTTGCACCATTGCCTTTTAAAAATTATATATCCACAGTGCAAGCGCTTCAATAGGACAGACTGAGGAAGCGCCACTCAATATCTCATTGAAATAGCAGAGGAGGTGTAACATTACAGGAGGTCTGGGGCACCACTGAGAGGGTCAAATCAGGGTGAAATGCTTAGAACCAGGGCTACTTACAGCACAAGGCTGGGTCCTTCTCTTTAAGGCCCCAAACACACACAGCACTCCACACACAACACTCCAGCTACCAATCTGGCCAGCAAGTAGTTGCACAAGCAAATCACCTTAGACACTCCAGCTTTACCTGTGCCAAAACTAGCACTGCACCTTACACAGATGAAAGGCTATAAAAACCAATCTCACCAATTCCAAACAAGTTCTCTCAGTCCGGAAGGACCAGCCAGAGTTCCAGGTCAATATATACTTCAGATCTTACCCAAAGAGCACGCTGTGCCAATCCTTTAGAATCTAAAATCTAAAGGCTTATTAATAAAAAGAAAGAAAAGGTTGAAAGTAGGATTATTAGAGAAAACACATTACATACATCAATCACGAAGTTCGTGATGCGGGCTCTTAGCAGAGATGTATCAAACTGCCAGCTTAAAAGTCCCTCTAGAGTACATCGTATGTTAGAATGGGTCAACAAATCCTTCCTGGCCCTCTGTCCTTAGCAAAGCTGCTTTTGGAGTCAAGAGCAGGACTGAAGACAGAGATGGAGGCATTCCCAGGATCCTTTTATAATATTGCCCATGCAGAGGTAATGGCAGGAAATCCATTGTTCCCCTGAGTGATAGAACCTCCCAAACTGGAGCTGATTACATGATCAAGAGACCTGCCCATGTCCCTTTGGGCAAGCTGCCATGGTGTGCCTGCTGGTCTGCAAGGGTGCGTCTAGATTACATTCCTCTTTCGAAAGAGGAATGTAAATGAAGGAAATTGAAAATGCAAATGAAGCGCAGATTTACAAATCTCACGCTTCATTTGCAGAATCACATCCAATCGCTTTTTCAAAAAAGGTTTTTTAAAAAAAAAAGCAATCTAGACTTTTTTGAAAGAACCCTTATTCCTGAAAAAATGAGGTTTACTGGGTTCTTTCGAAAAAGGGTGGTTTTTTTGAAAGAACCACGTCTAGACTGCTTTTTTTCACAAAAACCTTTTTCGAAAAAGCGATCGGACATGATTATGCAAATGAAGCACAAGATTTGTAAATCTGCGCTTCATTTGCATTTTTGATTTCCTTCTTTTACATTCCTCTTTTGAAAGAGGAATGTAGTCTAGATGCACCCCAGGTTCCCAGCCACATTCCTCAGGTGTTTAGTGGCAACCTTGAGAGTCTTTGTCCATGCAGCATCTCTATTTAGCATAGCTATTCACTGAATAACCCCTCCTTACAATAGGTAGTCAACACCTTTTGCTGTCTCCCAGCCAGAAAACATTTTAAATACAAGTAAAGAGTACATAGTCATAACTTTATATATAAAATCATACAAGTACATGAGTAGCATACATAGAATCAGCAGAGCATAAGCTTTCATTAGACACCTCACTTGGCCCACTTTGCACAGAATTTGGAGCAAACACACAACAGTGGGTACAACAATGATCTTCCTTTTCCTATTAAAATCCAATAATGTGACAGGAGGGACTTGGATCTGGGGGGCTCTCAAACAGGAGTGGCCTGAGGCCGGCTGCGACAGCTAGAGCCCCAGGTGGAAGGCGCGATCGGCGCCCCAGCCTGCACGGCCGTCAATGGCCGTGATGTAATCATCGGGTTCCTGGGCGCCCTGAGACGTCATCATCGGGTGCCCCTGGCCGGCGGCGCCCTAGGTGACCGCCGAGTCTGCCTATGCTCACAGGCCGCACCTGCTCTCAAATCTCCCATGAATACCCTAGCCACTGTGCTGAAAGTTAGGAGGGAGGTGATCTGTCTCCTTTCCCCCTACAACTCAGTCTTGTGAAAGCTTCTATAGGGCAGGAGTGGGGAACCTCAGACTCGGGGGCCAGATGCAGCTTGCTTGGATCCAGCCCCTGAGACTTGGGGCTCCCCCTTCAGCACTGGGGAGCCCGCATGGTCCTCCAACCTCCCCATTGTTCCCTCTGTGGGTCTGGAGCACAGAAAATCTACTAGCTTGAGCCCCCCCTAGGCTCTAGTGTGTGAGGGGAATGTGGGAAGTACCTTTCTCCTTTTCACTTAGGGCCATGTCATGAGGGGTTTTTTTGTTTGTTTGTTTTGTTTTGTTTTGTTTTGCTTCTCATTTGTGGCAGCTCCTGACTGATTTTACTGTGAGTCCGCAGCCCCCAACGCAAAAGAGTTCCCCACTAGGAAAGGTCTGAGCACACATCCCAGATCTCAGGTAAGTTAGATGAAGGAAAGCCTGACTCTCCCTGCTTTGCGCATCATTCTGGGGCTAAGACATTCAGATGTGGGGCCTGGGGGGGTATGGGACTGTACCTTGCACCCTCAGAGGCAGAAACATTGGTATCTAGGACATTTAATACAAAAATTTAGGCACTGAGTGCATTAGATCCCTACAGCATTGAGAGGAAGATGAGCAGGGGCTTTGTGAATCCCGGGGAGGGGGTGTTCTGGGGTTTAGGCTTCACAAGTGGCATTTCAGTGCTTAGGTTTCCTATACTGAGTGGTATTGTATTTCAAAACTCTTAAGAGCTTGCTTCCCGACTCACAGTAGTTAATAGGAACTATGGCAGAGAATGGGTGTGTCTGACACATCATGAATACATACTCTCCATAGACTACATGAATACATAGACATAGACTATGCTATGCTATTGTATAAGTATTCCCCTCAGCTGTATCAGTCCGGTGGCTGTTAGTATGTATAATTCTGGCAGTACCCAGAAGAGTGCAATTAGGCAGGAATAACTCAGCCACCCGCCTGTCTCATTAGTGCAGAGTCAGGCTCCCTTGCTCATGGCATTTTACTTTACACTTATACCCGCAACTCTCTGCCGTGGTTCTGTGCAGGATCAAGTCCTGTATGCACAAAAGGAAATGTTTTCCCCTTTTTAAACATTCTCTACCCCTTATTTCAGTAATTCCTCACCAGGGACTAGATTTAGCTCTTATTAAAATCTAACAAGTTTATAAGCTCTGAGCCAAGACTACTTTAACCCCCAATATCAATAGAATGTATGAGCTGTTTGCCAAGTTGTTACTACCCACTCAAGGATAGGAATATTTTCTTATAGCCTCGCTATGAGCACTATACTTTTCTACACCTGAATCTTGGGGTTTGCAATCTCACTTACTTTTGTGGGCTGTGCTAGATTATTACTACTAGTAGATTATTACTACTAGGGTTGAACTTTCAATACTGGACTTGTAGTTTTATTCCCTTGTTTGTGTCTTTTCCATATTTTCTCCAGAAAGACCACAGAACGACTCTTTACACAACTTCTGTTATTAGCATCCTGGCTATGCTCTTCCAATCAGCCCTTTCCAGTGTTCTAAATATACACACATAAACAAAGAAATGCATATTAAAAGTAAAGAAGCACAGGTGTGCCTTGCAGACAGCAGGGGTTTTAAAGTCTTTCAAGAGTCCTTGAATCATTATCCCTACATAATTGATATTGCAGCATTATATGCAAATTCTGGACCACCTCTCAAAGAGCTGAAATGAGACATTTTGAAAGGTGATCACTGGATTTCCACACTGCAGGGACACAACATTATTTATCATCCTCCACAATTGTGATAATTCTTGACCAAGTGTAGGGTCATGCAGCTGAAGAGAGCAGGAGAGGAGAGTATAGATGGTTCTGTGCCACCTTCCCTTGATCTGGGCCAGCCAGAGGCCGTTTTAAACTTTGCCAGCTGCAGAGGTCACACATGAACTGCTGTGATAGTCCACAATCAACATACACTGCACCTTGTCCCATCTCTTCCTGCCCCAACAGACAAGGGTGGACAATTCAAATCATGTTAATGTAAGGATACCCGCCCGAGGGGAGGAACACTTTGCTATGTTGCCCAGCAACCTTAATCATCACAGGACCAAGAGACTAATAGGCTATGAGTCAAAGTTGGAGTCTAGATGCTGTGGGCTTTAATAAATTATCTTGAATGGGTGCTTGAGGAATAACCACAGAAAGACTCTCTCTCCATTTGTGTATACTGCACAAAAGTCAGGCAAATTTATCGCCCCTAGCATTCAGTGTCTGAACTGCTCCTTCCCAGCATATGTAGCCGTGGCAATTCCCCATCTCTGAATTGGCTGGACACATAGGCTGTGTCTACATTGGCACCTTTTTCCGGAAATGCTTAAAACGGAACAGTTTTCCGTTTTCAGTATTTCCAGAAAAGGAGCGTCTACATTGGTCCCGGAGTTACCGTTATAACGATGCGCTTTTCCGGAAAAGTGCGTCTACATTGGCGGCGCGCTTTTCCGGAAAAGCAGAAGCCCGGAGCCATTTTGAAGAGGGCAAAGGCCACCAGACCTTTCCGGGGGTGGGGCCAGAGCGCCGTTTAGACACGTGCTTAAAGGGGTCTTGCCGGACAGCCGTTGGTCTCCTGCCCCCCTTGCCTTGGGACCTCTGCCAGGGACTGACACCACCCTTTGGCCCCCAACTGCTTTTCCCTGAGTTTTGTTTTTTCTGCCCTGCTCTGTCTGCCATGGAGCCGTGGGTGGCCATTTGCCTGCTCGGGCCCCTGTTGCAGCTGTACAAGTGCCTGCAGCTCATGCTGCAGGCCGGTGCCCTACTGTTCATGTACCAGGAGGCAGAGATCGCATTGGACTCCCTCACCAGGGAGGCCCTGGCAACCCACCGACTGGTGGGAGCGGCTGGTCCTTGGACTATGGGACGACCAGCAATGGATCAGGAATTTCCGGATGAGAAAGCGGACCTTCCTGCAGCTGTGCACCTGGCTCACCCCTGCGCTGCAGAGAGCCACCACCCGGCTGCGGGCACCCATCCCCATCAAGAAGAGGGTCGCCATCGCGCTGTGGAAGCTGGCCAAACCGGACAGCTACCGCCGGTGGCACAGCAGTTCGGGTGGGAAGATCAACCGCCGGAGTGATCGTGGAGGTAAGTCCCAGGGGAGTGGGATGGGGAGGGTGCTGCACTCCAGGCCCAGGGACAGCCAAAACTCCAGGCTGGGTCGCCCAGGGGTTTGGGCCGTCCCTCCCTTGCACAGGCCCGGTGTTGGGAGGGGGCGGGCGTGGGGGGGGGCCCAAGGGAGCGCACACTCACCCCTGCCGTATGTGATGTGTTCCCTTGTGTTTCTCTGCACCCTTCTGCAGGTCGTCCATGCCATCAACGACGTCCTGCTCCCGAGAGTAATCCGCCTGTGCGACGTGGATGATACCATGGCCGGCTTCGCTGCCCTCGGGTTCCCCAACTGCGGGGGAGCCCTGGACGCTACCCACATCCCCATCCGGGCCCCGGAGCATCGAGCGGCCCATTTCATGAACCGCAAGGGGTACTGCTCCATTGTTCTGCAGGCCCTCGTGGACCACCGGGGCTGCTTCCTGGACATTTACGGGGGCTGGTCCGGCCGGGCACACGACGCCCGCATCCTCCGGAACTCTGGACTGTTTCGCAGGTTGGAGGCGGGCACCTACTTCCCCCGGCGGGACTTGACTGTCAGGGATGTGCCTATGCCCATCTGCGTGGTCGGGGACGCGCCTACCCCTGATGCCCTGGCTAATGCGGCCTTACACGGGCAGCCGGACCAGAACCGGGCCCGGTTCAACGACCACCTCAACGGGCCCAAAACCCAGTGGAGCTCGCTTTGACGCTTTAAAAGCCCGCTTCCGTTGTTTGCTCACCCGTCTCGAGATGGGTGAGCAGAATGCAACGGAGGTACTGGCCACGTGCTGCATGCTCCACAACATTGTGGAGCGCAGTGGGGAGGCCTTCCTCCCTGCATGGATGGCAGCCGAGGCACAGATGTGGGAACAGCCCGACACAGCTGCCGTCCGCCAGGCGCGCCAGGATGCGGTGCGCATCAGAGAGGCCCTAGTGGACATGTTTGCCCAAGCCCCGTAGTAGGGTCGCCTGGGTCTCCCCAGACTACTCCCTCCCATCCCCTACCCTTCCCCACCCCCTCCCCTTGCCTCCACCCCAATTGTAAAGCGTCGGGTCAAAGCACATCGGCCGTCATCGTGACTGTTCGTCGGGTGCGTCGGGCGTAGTTAGGGTTTTTCTTTTTAGTTTAGGCTAGGGTTTAGGCCACCATCGCCTGTCCTGAATAACAGCGAAGAGGATTCGGGGGTCGTGCGGAAGGCTCAAGTCAGCGTACCTGATTCCAGTCGTCTTCGAGGGATCTCCTGGCTGTTCCTCTCCCGAGGCCCGGAAGGACCAAAGGATTGAGGTGGCCAGCTTCGCCGTCATCTTCCGTCGAGGATCTCCTGGCTGTTCCTCTCCGAGGCCCGGAAGGACCAAAGGATTGAGGTGGCCAGCCGCCGTCATCTTCCGTCGAGGATCTCCTGGCTGTTCTCTCCCGAGGCCCGGAAGGACCAAAGGATTGAGGTGGCCAGCTTCGCCCCATCTTCCGTCGAGGATCTCCTGGCTGTTCCTCTCCTGAGGCCCGGAAGGACCAAAGGATTGAGGTGGCCAGCAACACTACCCAATTGTCCTCCCTGAGCCTAGACTATGTTTAATAATCTGTAGTGTGCATCTTCTAACCGTTCTTGCTTGTTTGTTAGCTATGTAAATATAGTTTGTGGTTTACATTTTACTGAAAAGTCTCAGTATTTCTTTATGCGCCACAAACCAATGACCACTTACAAAGGGCCCCCCCGGTGATAGAGTAAAGAATTTGTTGTCCACAGTTTGTAACCCTGTTAAATTTAAGTGGCTAATTGGCATCTCAAATCATTTCTTACAGTTACTAGAGTAACACAATAACCAACACAAGAATGAACTGAAAAATAGAAAACTTTTTATTTACAAGGGGGAGACCTTCAACTGGGACAGGGAGGGGGCAGTTACTGCAACGGGCGGCCCCTGCGAGCGCTCCTCCGGCGCTGGACCTGCACACGCTGGGCAGACCGTGTCTGGGCAGGCTGCACGGGGAGGTGGGCAGGAGCAGGGGCAGGAGCAGGGGCAGGAGCTGGGGCAGGGGCAGGAGCAGGAGCAGGAGCAGGAGCAGGAGCTGGGATAGGAGCAGGGGCAGGAACAGGGGCAGGAGCTGGGATAGGAGCAGGGATAGGAGGGGGCATGGGCTGTGCTCCGGGAGGGATGGCGGGGCATGGGGTCCGGCCATGCCATAATGTATGGCGTGCACTAAATGTGCCGTGAGCATGTCCATAGAGGTGCGCATCCTCTGCACTCTCTTAGAAGGCAGCCCAGCCCTCCTGCCACCACTGCAGGTCCCCTGCACCCGCTCTGCAATGGAGGCCTGGATTGCCTCCACGGCGTTCACATGGCGGCGCAGAAGCTGGTCCTCTGACGCAGCCTGCGCCTCCGGGTTGGCCAGCTGGGGGTGCCGCTGCTGCCGCAGTGGAGGGTCTGGTGCTGGGTCCCGCTGCAGGGAAGAGAAGAAAGGATGGGTCAGTCAGGCAGGCCGTCCACTGTCCCCACACCTCATGCCCTCCACCCTGAGCCCAGGTGACCCCACAGTTGTGTGGCTTGGGCCCACTGCCCTCCTGCCCCGTGTTGTATGTTGGCAAGGAGGACTGCCCCTGGAGTAGGGTCCTCCTCCAGTATTGTAAGCACCGGTCTGTATCCTGGCCCCGTGGAGGGCGGGAGGGTGCTTGTGCTGCGTTCACCTGTGGAACTCCCTGCCGGTGGAGACTGTGAAAAGCTTTGGGCTAATCACTGGTGTTTGACAGGGAGCGAGATGCATCCCCACATAGTGCCTGGGAGCACATCTGGCAGAGGCGGTCTGGGCTCTCAGATCCCCTCATGTGGGATATCTCCTGGACGGAACCAGAAGCGTGAGTGGGTGGGGGGGGTGTCCCATCCTTGCAGCAAAACTCAGGGGCCCTTGTCCCTCCCACTATCCCTCCCGCAAGGCCGGTAGCCCAGGGACATGTGTGGCCACAGTGGGGACTTCCCTCGGGGAACCAGCCAAGGCACCGGGAGCAGGCGAGGGGCTCGGTGGGGGGCCACGGTCACAGGACTGTGACGCTGCAGTTTTCCCAGGAGCAGCTGGCTGTGCCTCACAGCCAGGCATGGGACAGTGTGCCATTCTCCATGCTGCACCCTTGGCGGAGGTGCGGGCTCTGGGCTGAGTCCCTGGGGCCCTGGCCGGTTCCAGCCGGCATCCACCCTTCCCCCTGGTCCCGCCAAATGTGTGTGAGCAGCACGGTCCCAGGCGTGCCCTGCAGCTGCCTGCTTCGGCCACTTGCCGCTCGGTCACCAGGCTGCACGTGGTTGCACGTGCTGCTTGCTGCCTCATGCAACGCAGCGTGCAGCTCACGTGGCCTGAGTGACATGCTCTCCTCCTCCCTCCGGGCACCTGGCTCCCCGCCCTCCGCCCCCACCCTTTGGGAGTGCAAACTGCAAAGACTCACCAGTGGGTTCCTCCCGGCCTCGGAGGAGCTGCTGGAGGGGGCCTGCTGGGTGGTGGCAACGCTGGCCTCCTCTCCACCGGACGCTGCCGCTGTCCTCTCCCTCCCCGGCTCGGTGGGTCGGACGATGGGGCGCTGGCACGTGTCCACAGGGACACCCGGGCTTGCGGGCTGGCTGGCCCAGAAAGGCGTTCATCTGCTCGTAGTACAGGCAGGCATCTGGTCCTGCCTCTGCCCTCGCTGGCCCGGACGCATTCCCAGCCGCAGCTCCTTGACCTTGGAGCGGACCTGCTCACAATTCCGGGCGGGTGTCCCTGCTGCGCCAGGTTGTCGGCCAGCCGCGTGTATATATCCACGCCCGGTGCCTGGAGTGCAGGTCGTGGAGACCCTCCTCCTCCTGCCAGAGGTCCAGGAGGGTCTCCAGCTCCTGGGGTCCAGGATGGGGCCCACCGTTTGCAGCCCCTGGGGGCCTCCTGAGCTGGGGGTGCAGGTGGCTCACCACCCGCATCTGCCATGGCTGCCTTTTGATGCTGGCTGGGCAGGACAGGGGCACCATGGCAAACCTCAGGCCGCAGGTCTGAGGCACGCTCCTGCCACGTGCGCCAAGCAGCCTCCGAGCTCTTTAAAAGCTCGGGTTACCAGGAAGTCCAGGGCTCCTATGGGGTCTCGCACCGTCCTAAGCACTTTTTTCCATTTCTTCTGCTTTTCCGGAAAAGCTGTCTACACTGGCCCTTTTCCGGAAAAGCTTTTCCGGAAAAAGGACTTTTGCCCGACCGGGAGCAGCGTAGCTTTTCCGGAAAAGCGGCTGATTTTGTACAGTAAATTGTCACTGCTTTTCCGGAAATTCAACGGGCCAGTGTAGACAGTTCGCAGCTTATTCCAGAAAAGCGGCTGCGCTTTTCCGGAATTAGTGGCCCAGTGTAGACACAGCCATAGTGGAAGGAATGTTCCATGCTCCTAAACAGTGGTGCAGTGTATGCACTCCCTTTCCACCCCAGGGAGGTCACAGATGTAGCCCACCTAAGCTCCCCATGGCAGGGAGGAGCCAACATGGGTCTGTTTTTTTTTTCACAGTGCAGTTTGGACATTAGTCCCTAATTTAGCAAAATCACTCGCTCATGCTTAACTTTAAACATGTACTCAAGTTATATTGACTAAGAATGGGACTTAGGCGCATCCTTAAAGGCTTTGCTACATAGCTAGGAACTAGACCATGTGCTTAAGTGCATCATATACATGTTTTGAAGAATAGCAAAGGATTTAAGCATTTGCTTAAAGTTAAGCACTTGATTATGTACTTTTCTATATGAAGGCTAAGGAAGATGCAAGTGTAGATAGATTTTTCCACAAAAAAATCATTCTTCAGAATTTAATGAACAGATGGGTTTAACATTCTTACTGATGCCTGGATAAGTTTCAAGTTCTTATAGTTGACTTCTGGGGTTTCTATTCTTCTACTTACCCAAATATTTTAGGGAAACTACTTCATAAGAGCTTGTCTTCACTGCAGTGTTAGCTTGATGTGTAAGTTGAGTGTTGTCCCAACCCAAATTGTTTCCACACACAAAAGTCTCTCGGTCCAGGTAAGCGGTTTCATCTTGAGTTAGCTGGCAGTCAGGAGGCTTATACTGCAATTTGATTGCTGCCAATGCTGGTGTCAGTAACACACTCTGTCCTGCAAATACTAAGGACACAGCAGAAAGTCAACTTAAGCTATGCAACTACAGCTATGTGTATGGTGACCATATTTTCTGAACCAAAATTAGCCACGTTAGCCACGTCCCTGATCCCTGTTAGCCACGTCCCCAGCCCCCGTTAGTCAGACCCCCTGATCCCTATTAATTACACCCCCGCCACAAAAAATCCCACCCATGGAGGTAGTACTCCCGGGGTCAAGATGGACACATGACCCATAAAGGGTGTTGTGTGACCCCTCTAAGAACTCCTTCCACAGTCCTCCTACCAACAAGGATGGGTTTGGCCTCAGGACCCCTCCATGCAACTATCCTGCGATTGCATTAACCCAGTTTGCATTGCATTAACTCGGGGGGTGAGGCTGGGAAAAGTGTTCCCTCTAAGATTTTCATCCCATGAACGGAGTGAGTTTTGTCTCCGAGGGAGACAGAGGCCTGGCCAGAGCTCCTGGCTGAGGAAGCCGAAACCTGGCCTGGGCCTCCCACAGCCGCCTTCTACAGGGCCGGTGAAGACTTCCCTGCCAGGGCTGCTGAAGCCTGGCCACGCCGGCCAGCAGAGCTACCCTCTGACCCAGAGGAACCCGGGGCTCTGCTGGGGCCTGGTGAGTTTGAGGACCTGCCTGAGCCAGAGGTCCTGCTCGAGCCCCGAGGCCCGCGGAAACCCGGAGACCCTGAGTTCCTGCCCGAGCTAGAGGACCTACGGACTGACGGGGACCCTGAGGGCTTGCCAGAGCTGGTGGACCGGCTGGAACCCCGATGCCGCCCTGAACCCCGGGGCCCGATGAGCCCACGGGACGCTGCAGAGCTCCAACTCATTAAAGCCTGGATTGGGCTGCCTGGACCCTGCTGGGACGACACCACCCTCGACTCCCTGACGGACCTGCTGGAGGTACAGGTACCTGCGAAGGGGGAGATGAGCAGTGGCCCAGGGGGTAGCATGGGCTGAGAGCAGCCCTAGGCCAGCACGTTGCGGGCTGGAGTCTCTGCTGAGCCAGTAGCAGCTGCACTGCTGCATTCAGGGCCCCTGGGCCGGGGCGCAGTGGAGTGGGTGGGTCTGCACCCCCCCGCCACCCACCTACTGGGTGGCAGTCTCCCCCTCACCACTGCGGCAGGTGCGCTACCTGCCCAGCTCCTGAAGTAGGAGCTTCTACAAACCTGTGGCTGTGTCTACACTGCACCCCTTTTCCGGAAAAGGGATGCAGATGAGACAAGTCGGAATTGCAAATGAAGCGGGGATTCAATTTTCCCGCTTCATTTGTATAAACATAGCTGCCGCTTTTTCGGCTCAGGCTTTGCGGAAAGCGCCAGTCTAAACGAGGATCTTTCGGAAAATAAAGCCTTTCCAAAGGTCCCTTATTCCTGATTTTAAGAGGAATAAGGACCTTCGGAAAAGGCTTTATTTTCCGAAAGATCCGTCTAGACTGGCGCTTTCCGGCAAAGCCCCGAGCCGGCAGTGTTATACAAATGAAGCGGGGAAAATTTAAATCCCCGCTTCATTTGCAATTCCGACTTGTCTCATCTGAATCCCTTTTCCAGAAAAGAGATGCAGTGTAGACACAGCCTGTGTGTTTGTTTGCAGCCACGCCTTGCACCAGGGCTTGGCTGCCATTTGCTGCCCTGCCCTGAGTTAGGGCCGGGCCGCCATACTGTGTTTGTTGCCCCGCCCTGCTCCAGGGCTAGGGCCTACTCACTGTGTTTGTTTGCGGCCACGCCTTGCACTAGGGCCTGGCCACCATTTGCTGCCATGCCCTGAGCTAGGGCCGGGCCGCCATTTTGATTAGCTGCCCCGCCCTGCACCAGGGCCTGGGCTTGCACCCTGTGTTTATTGCCCCACCCTGCTCGAGGGCCTGTGCTTGCACCCGGTGTTTTGCCGCCCCGCCCTCCTCGAGGGCCTGGGCTTGCACACTGGGTTTGGTGGCCCGCCCTGCTCGAGGGCTCGGGCTTACCTACTGTGTTTTGGTGCTGGCTGGGAGTCAGGCCGGACCTTTTAAAGGGGCAAGACTAGGACTGTTGCCCTGCCCAGAACTGTGAGCTAAGAGACTTGAGTATACGGTGAACTTCTTCCCCTACGGCCCGGACCTGAAGCAAGGCCGGGCCCGCGAACTATTGCCTCTCACCCCGACCTGAAGTAAGGCCGGGAATAGACTCACTGACTTGGATTACTTTATGGCACGGTAGTGCAGTGGGACAGGCTTATCGCCCACTGTACCGGAGGCGGAGGAACCGCCTCCTGAAGGCCCACCGGCCTACAACCCACCCCCGGAAGGGGGGAACTCAGACTGTGGTGGGCACTGCCGGAGGGCAGTGTCCTGAAAGGGATCTCGCCACCTGCCAGCAGAGCTAATTCCCAGAACCGACCGCAGGTGTTTTGTCTTGTGCTCCAGTGTTGAGTTAATGTGCCCTTGTTCAGATGTGTGCCACTGTGGCACCCAAGTTACTAATAAATATCTTATAAACCTCTCCCTTTTCCCTTCACTGCCATGTCTCCCACCCTCCTCTTGCCCCATCTGCTCCCCTGGTGCCTGCTGCTGCCCCCTACCCCTCACCCTCCTCTGCTGTCCTGGCTACTGCCCTTCTCACTCCCCCCAGCCCTTTGGGGACCTGCCCCCCTCCCATGACCATCCCTTCTCTTCCTCTTGTGTCCACCCCACTCTGATCATCTGTAGCTACCACACTCCATCCCCTCTCCTAACACCTCCCTCTACCCACCTGCCCTGCCTCTCTCCTCTGTCCTCTGGTACCCGTCCCTCCCCTCCACGTGTCTGCCCTTCTGCTTCACCCCCACAATCCCCTGGCAGCTGCACCTTCCCTTACCCCTGCACCTTCCTGGTGCCTACCCCTTCCCTCACTGCCCCTGCCCCTGCCCTCCTTGCCCTCTTTCTCCCTGGTGCCCACCCCCTCATCACCCTCTGCCCCAGTTCTCCTCATGCCCCACTGTGCCCTCACACATGACTTGCTCCATCCCCTGCTTTCCTCATGCCCACCCCTCCTTTCAACCCCTCTTCTCCTGGCACCCACTCCTCCACTCCCCTCTTCCTTCCTCTGGTGCCCGTTGTCACTCCCCTTTCGTCTCCCAGCATCACCCTCTTCCACCCCCACTGACACCTCTCCTCCCCCCTCCTGCCCTTTTCCTCATTGTTTCCTCTTGGTCCCCATAAGATTTGTCTCTCCTCCACCCTGCCCCTTGCTACATTCCCCTTTCTTTTCCTGCCCTGCCCTCCTTCCCTCAGTACAAGCCCCTCCCTCTACTCACCCCCACCACCTCCTTAGTTCTTTCCCTGCCCCTTTCTTCATCTTCTGCCTTCGACATGGAAAGCAGCTTGCAGGGCTGGAGCAGGGCTGCAATGCTATTTTAATTACAGTAGTCCTGCCCCTGCTGCTCCCAGGATGGGACTGCGTGCTGGTACTGGAGCAGAGGCCACCTGCAGTGCTATTTTTAGTTACACAATTCTGGTCCCCGCATGCTGCCCAGCTTCAGCTGGAGTCAAGTGGCAGCTGCAGAATGCCCATTCTGGTGAGACTGCCCTGGCTGGAATGTGCCTTATGCGGCTGCCACTTGACTTCAGCTGGAGCTGGGGCACCCATGGGGACCTGGACCGCGGTACTAAAAATAGCACTGTGGGTGGCCTCTGCTTCAGTCCTGACACCTACCAAGCCCGAACACACCATGCCCTACAGTGCCCAAGCTTGGGCTCCAAGGTGGCCTGGAGGAGGAAGAAGCTGTGCCGCTGGACCAGGACCCTGCATAGCAGAGGTGGTCCTGTGTGGGGAGGCGAGAACCGGGAGAGGGATGGGCTGCACGCCATCAAAAGCCAGCTCAGTTGCCCTATATGCCCTGCTGCTCTGTGCAAGGAGCAATGGCATGGTGCCATTTCTTCTTCTTCCTGGAAGCCGGTGTACCCATCAAGTAGTGAAATGTCTGGCAGGGCTTTCCAGGACATTTCAGTACTTGATGGGGCACTGGAACAAAGTATTTAAATTCGGGACTGTCCTCAAAAAATTGGGATGTATGGTCAGCGTAGCTATGTGAATAAACGTAGCTAGAGTTGACGTAACTGAAGTCAAATTACTGCAAGGTCTACACTGCGAGGGGTCAACAGGAGAAACTCTCCCATCAACTTCCCTTATTCTTCTCATCTGGGGTAAAGTAACAGAGTCAACAGGAGAGTAATCTGTGGTCAATCTGGCAGGTCTTCACTAGACCGGATAAATCTACCGCCAGTCGATCAATCTCAGAGCTAACTACCCTGTAGATAAACTAAAAAAAAAAAAAAAAATGAATAGTCTAGCAGCACCTTAAAGACTTACAAAACATGTAGATGGTAGGATGAGCTTTCATGTGCAAACCACACTTATTCAGATGAGTGGAGTATTTAAAGTGCAGATCCAAGATCCAAGAATAAATAAGGGGGGGGAGGAAGGGGAAGAAAAAAAAGGAGAAAAAAGACAGTGAATAGATTGTTCAAGTAGTTGCAAGAGGCTGATAAGAACAATTAGCACCTCCATTGGTTCGTTGGTGGATTAAGTCATTAGGATATGGAAGGTAGTGTGTGAGCCAGCCAATGGATCTGTTCATTCCATTCTGATAAGAATTAAACGTGTAAATGAAGTTAAGTTCTAGCCCTTCCCTGTGTATTTGGCTTGTGGAATTGGCCTGAAACAACACAGTGACTTTGAGATCCATTAATGAGTGTCCAGGCAGGTTAAAGTGTTCTCCAGCAGGTTTCTGTGTATTGCCTTTTTGGATATCTGATTTGTGTCCATTAATTCTTTCCTGTAGAGACTGTCCAGTTTGGCCAATATACATGGCAGTGGGGCATTGCTGGCATTTGATGGCATAAATCACATTAGTGGATGTGCAGTTAAATGAGCCCCTGATGTAGTGGCTGATGTTGTTGGGTCTAGTGATGAAATCGCTTGTGTAGATGAGTTGGCACCAGGGCTGATTGCAGGGGTAGGTTCCTGGATGATTATGAGGGAGGTGTGTGGCATGGTTACTAGAAAGAATTTGTCTGAGGTTAGGGGGTTGTCTGTAGACAACAATTGACTTTTCCCGCAAGTCCTGAGAGTGAGGGGTCATTTTCCAGGATAGGTTGTAGATTGATGATAATGCATTGGAGGGGTTTAAGTTGTGGGCTGTAGGTGATGACAAGCGGAACTCTGTTGTTTTCTCTTTTTGGCCTGTCTTGAAGTAGTTCATGTCTGGGTACTCTTTTGGCTCTGTCGATCTGTTTTTTTTCACTTCTCTGGGTAGGTATTTCAGTTTTAAGAATGCTCTATGCCAGCAACGCCCCTCTGCCATGTAACTAACTCGGCTACCCCTCTGAATACATTGTAGATGTAGCCTACATTTGTGCAGCTTGAGTATTGCTATGCAGTCTATGCTAGACTCCTTTCATTTGTGTGTAGATAATTTGAGCTAATCCTTCAGGAAAGATAAACCTCTGGCTTTTTGTCTTGTCTGCTAAAATAAAAGGTGATTTTTTTACAGTGGGATAACAAATGCGATAGTTGTGAAATCTTACATAGAGAAAAGGTACTTGGTCTGTAACAACACTGCTTGTGGTTGACCTCAGCTACTTTTCCTCACGGTGAAATTAGAGCAGTATTTTACAGCAGGATAGCTAATGTGTGGTAGCTATTTCATGGTATAAAAAATACCTTTTTATCAACAAAGACAAGGTCTGTATATGCTTTCATTTTCTATGGCTCATTTCTATATTCAAGAATGATCGGTGGGTTGGAGATATTGTAAAACAAGCACCATTTAGATCCCTTGCTCAGGGTCTCAGCACAGAGGCCAAGAAGTAAATGGGAATAAACACTGAGCTACCTGCTGGCTCCAGAGGAAAGCGAGGTCTCTCAGAATTATGGTTCTGGGCTACAAAGTAGAACAGTGTGGGTAAGCCAGAAATACCAGTACGCACATGCTGTGGATGCTGGAAGATGTGAGTCATTTCCAATCTGGCCATGTTTCAGAACGCAAAATTCACTAATGATTTTTTAAAGAATAGCTGAAAAGAGAGTGGTTTGTGCTCCAAGTGTATGATTCATCATATTTTATTTTTTGAAACATCATGAGGTCACCACTATTATGTTTTGGGGTTAGACTGACATCCTTTCTCTTGGCATAAGAATTTTGGTTTCAGTTCCTGATTTACAGTTCTCTTCGCTTTATCATTTCTTTCTCAAGTTTTGTTTGCTTCCCCTGAAATCTGTCTAGCTATAATTTAAATTTCATCAAGGTTTTCTTTGTTCATTCTCTCTTCTACTTACAAAGTCTTTTTTATACTTTTAGCATGTTATAAAACTTTTTTTTTTGGAAGTAGAAGAATGCAGGGGATCTTAAAGTGTTTTGCGTAAAGCTTCTCGAGTAACTGCTTCATTTCCAACAGCCTTATTTGTAGCAGTGAAAAGAGCGCTATTTTAATCAGTACTGATTGTTTTCTAGACACTCTCTGCTCTAGGCTGAACAGCAGTGAACATTTTTGCTTTTCCAAGAGGGCTCAGAGAAGCTTGCTCAACAATGTGAATAAGCCATCAACAGCCCATTACAGTTTTAGCCAGAATACTTTGTCAGGCATGTAGATCGCTTGATGCAGACCAAATTATTTTATGCTTGGTTAGTTACACAGCATATTTCTACATTTAGTTGTATTGTTGTGATGCATTTAGCTGACTAATGACTCAAGAACTTTATTTGCTATCTTCATCTACAGCACCTACCCAAGGGTTGCAATTATGTAAAGAAATTATTCTATGGAATTAGCAGTGGAAAAAACAATATCAGGCAGAGAAGGTTCAATAGTACTTATAAAACAGTCTTGGATTGTTTAATCAGGGCACTGTAAAGATCCAACCAGAATACTAGCTCTCAATAAAGGTCATATACTGCACAGCTTAGGGATATCAATAGAAAATATGGCCACAATTAAGGAATACACATATGACTATGCTTCATTTCCGGCATTTGCTTAAGTACCATTGATTTTAGAATACCAAGGTTGGGGAATTTTCAGCCTGCAGGCCGCACACAGTTAGTTTGGGTTAGCTGCTGGTGGGCCTCCAGATGCTTTGTTTACCTTATTGTCCACAAGCATGGCCGTTGACAGTGGTTTGATGTTCCTGGCCAATAGGAACTACGGGAAGTGGTATGGGCCAGACCACTGATTCCTGAAGCTCCTATTGGCCAGGAAAAGTGAATTGCAGGCACTGGGAGCAACAAGAGGCCATGCCTGCAGATGTTCAGGTAAACAAAGGGTATGTCTACACTACAGAGTTTTGTTGGAAAAATACCCATTTTTCCAACAAAACTTGAGGAATCTCCACACTGCAATCACATTCTTTCACAAGTAAATAGAAAGAACAGAGGGTTTTTTCTGACAGTAGTAATCCTCATTCTATGAAGAAGAAGCCTTTTTGCAAAAGGGTTCTTTTGCAAAAAAGCATGTGTAGATGGGGAGGAGGGTTTTTTTTTTCCGAAGAAGAGACCCCTGGGAAAAATCACAGGTTCCCTGGTGGCCACTCCATACAAAGTAATCACAACTCAACAGTTCCTGTGTCCTGGCCCCCCTTAAAGCTGCAGGCACCCCAGACAAGCCCAGTGGCAGGAAGCTGGCCAGAGAGCAGCACTTCACTGTGCGGCTCACCCTGCCACAGGCCTTGCAAGCCATGTCCGAGCCTCAAGCCCCCGTGACCTCCCTGGCCCTCGCAGGGAGCAGCCCCAGGGGTCCCAGGATCCACCCAGGGGGACGAAGAGGCGCTCCCTGTCCTGGTCTGGCCCGAAGATCCAGTCCCTCCTCGAACTGTGGGGCAAGGAGGAGACATTACAGGATCTCCGGGCCAAGTCCTTGGCAGAGCACGAACACTTAGGGTGGACTCTGGCCTCGAGACCCCTGTCATCACCCAGCTGGAGGTCTCCACAGGAGGGCCAGGACCAGCCAGCCGTGGCAGAGGAGGAGGAGGAGGAGATGGGCACCGCGACCCTCTCCCTGGAGGCAGTGCAAGTGAGCCAAGACATCTCCTAGACCTCCTCGGATGCCTGGGAGGGATCTTCAGGTGAGTGCTCTCACTTTCACACACACAGGGCGGGGGAGGCGAGCGTGCAGGGGGTTGGGGGTGAGTGTCGCTCGGGCTGCTGGGGCTGGACATCGTGCTGCGGTCTGTGCACATGCAACCATGTGCTGCATTCATGTGTGGCACACGTACACAGCAGGCAGCCCCTGAGCATGCCTGGGATCCTGCTGGCAGGTTTAGGGGAGGCAACAAATGTCTTTTCCCGGGGGTGGAGGGTGAGGTAGAGGTACTGCCGGAAGCAAGCTAGCCACAAGGGCGCAGGCACGACCGCACACAGACTGAGGAGTGCCGCACATAGCACACGGGCATGCCTGAACAAGCGAGACAGCAGCCGCTCCCACACACAGCGCTGCGAGCCACACCTGTGTGTGGACCCCAGGGAGGCCACCTGCTTTCGGCTCTTCTGCCACCCATGAGGGGATCCCACTGTGGCTGGACACTTCCCTTGCCTGCTTCTCCATGAGCCGGGGTGTGTGTGTGGGAAACGGGCAGCACAGTCCTCTGGGTACATCGGGGCCCCTATGAGGTCCACACATGGCCTTGCACCCGGGATATCCCCCTCCTATGGGCCACGGACTGTTGGTCACTGCTCACAGAGGAGGGCCAAGGGCCCAGCTCTGCAGGCAGCAGCACAGAAGTAAGGGTGTCAATACCAGCCATACTTACTTCTGTGTTCCCATAGGCAGTGGCTGTCACTATGCTCCAACCACCCAGCTCTGAAGGCAGTATCGCTTCCAGCAGCAGGACAGAAGTAAGGGTGGCAATACTGTAACCCCCCCCACAGTAATCTTGCAGCCTCCCTATCCCCCACCCCCTTTTTTTTTTTTTTTTTGGTCAGGACTCCAACAGTTACAACATTGTGAAATTTCAGATTTAAAAAGCTGGCATCATGAAATGTATTATTTTAAAAGTCCTATGATGGTACCATTGACCAAAATGGGCTGTGAATTTGGGAGTGCCCTATGTATGTTTACTAGATAGTGTTTGCTCCCATTCTAGCTTCAAAAAAACCTTGTGCACAGTAATATGGTGCCTTTTACTGAACTGCCAAATGTACATCCATACATTGTCAGAGCCAGAAAAGTCCCATTTCAAGAGGTAGCATTTTATATGATATATATGTTTGATATATATTGGCCAACATACAGTAGCTCATCTTGTCTTGCATATGCTTTTCACAGGAACATCTGCCGCCAGGATTTTTAGCTTGCAAATGTATGAACAATAGAAATGGCAAAAGAAAAATATACAACTTAAGGACCTGATTCTCCAGGCTATCAGTTTAATGCTGGTTCAACACCCCATCTGGGACAACTCACTCACACTGGTGTAAAGGTGGTACAGGTTGAATCTCCTAAATCCGGGACTCTCTGGTTCAGCAACATCTGTGATCTGGCAGGATCTCGGCTGTTGCTGGACCAGAGTGCCCCGCTGTCCAGGAGTATGAGCTGGTGGAGAGTCCAGTGACAGGGAGCTCCACCATTGGGACCAGTGAGCGCTGTCCCCAATGAGCCCCGTCCAGGTGCAGCAGCAGTGGGGTAACCATGAAGCCCCATCCCTGGGAAGCTCCAGTGGGACGTGGCAGCAATGGGGCTGCCAGCAGCCGGTGAGCTCCATCCCTGGGAACCCCCCAGCCAAATAGGGCAGAAGCAGGGCCATGGCGGCTGAAGAGCCCTGTCTCAGAAAGCCCCAGCAGTGGGCTAGAGGCAAGCCCAAGCCCTGTAGCAGCAAGGCTGGAGTCCAGTGGCAGTGGTGCCGGAGCAGAGCCAGTTGGAGGAAGGGGTAGTGTCCTGGCAGGCTAGTGGCAGAGGACCTCCCATGATCTGGCAAATTCCCTCATTCTAGACAGGTCATGTCCAAGGGTGCCGGAGCAGGGAGGTCCAACCTGTATAATGCCAGAATGACAAATGAAACCCTATGATCCCGGTGGTTTAAATCAGCACAGCTCTATTGTGTTCAGTTCTGTTACTGATATAAATGGTGCTTTACTGATTGAACCATTAGAGAATCAGGAAAATTTAATGGGACACATTCTATACCAGATGGAAAATAATCTCTCCAAAAAAAGTTAAAACCATTGCAGATGGTCCCATGTGAAATAGAAGTTGGCTGAACTATCCAGCAGCAGAAGCAATCAACCTACATTGACTTTAAGAAGGTGGCATTTTGTCAGTTTAATGAGTGCCATCAGAGTTGTGCTGGACCCCTATTGTTATGCAGACTAGCCTTAATCATGAAACAGCAGGGAGCACAGAGCAAAATGAAAGGCGAGCTCTAAGATGTCAGCTGCCTTCTCATTTGAGCAACTAGACTTTAGATAAGAGAAGTTGCAGGGCTTAGCAGAGCTGCAGGGAAAGTGAGCCTCCCCACCTATCTCTGGATCCCTTGTACTCACTGGTGCTGTGGGACTGGACCGATGTTTAAGTGCTGACTTTGTCAATGGACATGTGATAGATCTGCAAGGAGAGTTCTGTCTTAAGGAAAACTTGCTCCAGCTCTCCAAGGCAGCTTAGGTAACCTATGCTGATTTTTGCTCTTTAATATCTATTTTGTTCAGACCTAGCACTGCAGATACTGAACATAATAATAATAACCCAGCATAGGCATCTGATCCTGATTTCCTGACTCAGGGAATACACTCAGTGAAATCAGCAGGAGATTTCCATGAGTTAGAAGTCCAAAATCATTCCCTAATTTATTAATCTGAGTCTGTGTCTACATATTGTCCTGTCTTTCCTATAAAAAAAAAAGATTCTCAAGTCCAAAACTTCTTTAACTCTTGCAAGTCGTGACATCATTTATTTTTAGTTACTACAAAGGTGTATAACTTACATCAAGGAGAGTTGCTATGCGGACCATGGTTCAGGTGCCTGTCTGACCCTCCTCCCTGCGCTTAGAAAGCTTTTGCTGCCCCTTTCCAAGGACCAGTAATGAAAGGGCATTGAAGGAGAGTTACGTATGTTGTCATCAGTCAATGGCAAATTGCTACTTATGGGGGAGATATGAACAGGAACTAAAGGAAGAACATAGTGAAAACTATTTAAAATAATTCTAACCTATAAGTTCTCTGGGTTCCACTCTGCTGCTTTGCATTTGCATCGATAAGAATTAATCCCAGCCTTTTTTCCTACCCCATTACATAGATAACGGGTTAGGATTTGCTGTAAATTATAGCAAAGTGTGATCCTTTTATAAAATGGATACCTAAAATATGTTGCCTAATCTGAAAGAAGATCCACAGAAATGATGATGCATAAGTATTGCACAGGTAGGACTAAATTTTCAAAAGTGCTCAGCATTGGCCTAATTCTGCTCCCATTTAAATCAATGCTAAAGCATTGATGGGAAAAGAGTTAGGAAAATACTCCTAATGGGAAAAGAGTTAGGAAAATACTCTGTATTACTAATATTATTATTCTATGTTTTGTTATTATTTGCATTGCAGCCAAAAGTGTATCTGATGTTTAACAGAAAACAAATCCCTGTTACCGCTATTATATTCTGTTCTGTTTGGTAGTACATAATGCGGTTAGATATGCCAAGATTATTTTTTCCAAATGGCAAATGTTTGGTCTGTGTTATGAGATTGGTTTTGCCAAATATGGGGACCATGCTTCTGTTGTAATGTTGTAATGGTACCACTAAACCAACAGTTCCAGTGATAGTCCTTATTCTAAATTCACGTGGTGGATATATTTGAATCCATTTTTAGCATCTTTCTTTCCCCCACAATTATGCAGCCTTCTTAGGCATACAACTGGTGGTTAGGGTAGAATGCAGCTGAGCTGCTTGGATTGTAATCAGCACAAAACAGAGTGATCATAGTACATTAATCTTGGCTCATCAGCTGGTAGCAGCCTGGGAGTTTTTATATTGTTATACAGAAATGTACCAATCTCTTGGAAATTTTGACCCCTTGCATTCCAAATTGAGATAATTTGAAACAGGCTTCCCGTGATATGTCTCTTAAGGAAGTTAAACTTTAGTAGTTTTTTGAGACATTTGAGATTTGCACATGGCTCCCAAATTAGTGAACAGGGTTTACACTTACTTGTTTTCTGTTATTTGCATATAGAATGGTAAATCACTATACTTCCAAGTATATTAATAGCCTTGTATATCCATTTCATGTTAACAATATCTCTACAAAATGTATAAAATGTAGAGATGAATGCACTTTGAACTGCTCCTATAGAACAAAAACTGTGAAAATACTTTGACATATACTATCTATGGGTATGTCTACACTGCCACCCTAGTTCGAACTAGGGTGGCTAATGTAGGCATTCGAACTTGCAAATGAAGCCCGGGATTTAAATATCCCGGGCTTCATTTGCATGTTCCTGGGCTCCGCCATTTTTAAATGCCCCGTAGTTTGAACTACCTGCCCGCGGCTACATGCGGGCACGGACTAGGTAGTTTGAATTAAAGCTCCTAATTCGAACTACCGTTATTCCTCCAAACTGCCCTGCAATGAGGTTTAACGGTAGTTTGAATTAGGAGCTCTCATTCGAACTAGGGTGGCAATGTAGACATACCCTATGACACCTTGCACTCATTTATATACAGCCGCTGGTGTTGTGGTTTACTGTATCAAACCTAGATCATTAGCATGGTTCTAGCTTGGTTTCACCATCAAATATTCCAGATTATCTCTGGTATCCATCTTTGACAGAGAAACTAATAGATTACACTGGTCTACAATTTTTTAGAAGTCGTCTGCTTCAGAGATAAAATGTGCTATTTATTATGTATTTTGATGTGCTGAATTCAAATATGACAATTAAAACAACTGATTGGCTACTGTTTCCAAGATATTTAAGTTTTTACATTTTACGTCTATGTATATTGTGTAGATAGTAGAGTTTTAATCATAAATTGTAAACCTAGGTCTTTTCATGTGTTTATGGTTGCTTTACATGATAATATTTCACCTGTCCTGTTTATGTAACACTTTAAAAATCAGCAAAAGGGTTATATAAATAAAATTTATTATGAAACAAAAGGCAAAAAACTATTATGTACATAGTTTAGTCCTATTCAGTGTCTACTCGGCGCTTCTTGGCTTGTCTCTTGTATTCATTAAATGGAGCATCTCTTGTCACTGTCCAGCAATAGTCTGCAAGCATTGATGGGCTCCATTTGCCCTGATAGCGTTTCTCCATTGTTGTAATGTCCTGGTGAAATCGCTTGCCGTGCTCGTCGCTCACTGCTCTGCAGTTCGGTGGAAAAAAATCTAGATGAGAGTGCAAAAAATGTATCTTTAGTGACATGTTGCAACCAAGGCTTTGTATGCCTTGAGGAGGTTTTCCACCAACAACCTGTAGTTGTCTGCCTTGTTGTTTCCGAGAAAATTTATTGCCACTAACAGGAAGGCTTTCCATGCCGTCTTTTCCTTGCCACGCAGGGCATGGTCAAATGCATCATCTCGAAGAAGTTCACGAATCTGAGGACCAACAAAGACACCTTTCTTTATCTTAGCTTCACTTAACCTTGGAAATTTTCCACGGAGGTACTTGAAAGCTGCTTGTGTTTTGTCCATGGCCTTGACAAAGTTCTTCATCAGACCCAGCTTGATGTGTAAGAGTGGTAACAAAATCTTCCTTGATTCAACAAGTGGTGGAAGCTGAACACTTTTCCTCCCAGGCTCCAATGACTGTCAGAGTGGCCAATCTATCTTGATGCAGTAGGAATCTCTTGCACGACTATCCCATTCGCAGAGAAAACAGCAGTACTTTGTGTATCCAGTCTGCAGACCGAGCAAGAGAGCAACAACCTTCAAATCACCACAAAGCTGCCACTGATGTTGGTCATAGTTTATGCACCTCAAAAGTTGTTTCATGTTGTCATAGGTTTCCTTCATATGGACTGCATGACCAACTGGAATTGATGGCAAAACATTGCCATTATGCAGCAAAACAGCTTTAAGACTCGTCTTGATGAATCAATGAACAGTCTCACTCATCTGGATCGTGAGCGATGTTGAGGGCTGCCATCACACCATCGATGTTGTTGCAGGCTACAAGATCACCTTCCATGAAGAAGAATGGGACAAGATCCTTTTGACGGTCACGGAACATGGAAAACCTAACCTCACTGCCAGGAGATTCCACTGCTGTAGTCTGGAGCCCAACAGCTCTGCCTTACTCTTGGGTAGTTCCAAATCCCTGACAAGGTCATTCAGTTCACCTTGTGTTATGAGGTGTGGTTCAGAGGAGGAGGATGGGAGAAAATGTGGGTCCTGTGACATTGATGGTTCAGGACCAGAAGTTTCATCCTCTTCCTCTTCCTCGCCTGACTCAAGTGAGAATGATTCTGATGTATCAGGAACCGCAGTCCTTCTCCGGGGGGTACTGGGCGTATAGCTGATGGAATGTTTGGATAATGCACAGTCCACTTTTTCTTCTTTGACACACCTTTCCCAACTGGAGGCACCATGCAGAAGTAACAATTGCTGGTATGATCTGTTGGCTCTCTCCAAATCATTGGCACTGCAAAAGGCATAGATTTCCTTTTCCTGTTTGTGAAGGGGCGGCCCCGCCCCGCACTCAAGCCCAGGGAAACCACCTGGTGCCGGGGGCGGAGAGGGCCCCACCCACACAGCCCTACTGGGCATGCTCCAAGGGGAGCACAGGTACAAAAGGCTGCTGGCCTGCTCAGAAGGGGCAGACTGAGGCCCGAGCTGGAGCTAGCACCCAACAGCCAGAGAGGGAGTCGCCAAGAGTGCTGAACGCACCGCTGCCGGGCCTCAGCCGGGCTCGGCCCCAAAGCCGGAGCCACCGGCCGACCCCCCGTGACCCAAGCACCGGACCGGACACTGCCAACTCCGACATTGCCGGGGGAAGTACCAGTACAGCCATCCGACCAATGCCAACAGGTGGGACCGCGGCGGGACGGGGGCAGGGGGTCGGAAGCGACCCAGGGCAGGGAGCTATAAAAGCCCCTGAGGGCTCGGGGCGTTGCGGGGAGGAGCCCCCACCGAGCCAGTGGTGGGAACCACCGGCCACTAATAGGGCCCTGGGTCGTGGCCCGGTGGAGAGGGAGGGCCCGGGCCCCCCTACCCCTGCTGCCCGAGACCCCGGTGAGTGGGGGCTGGGATAACGAACTTTGGGACTAGGCCTCTGGGCCTGTGAACTTTGGACTAGGCCGTGAGGCCGTATTTCCCCTATCGCAGAGGCAGTGCACTTTGGACTAGGCCGTGAGGCCGTATTTCCCCTATCGCAGAGGCAGTGCACTTTGGACTAGGCCGTGAGGCCGTATTTCCCCTATCGCAGGGGCAGTGCACTTTGGACTAGGCCGTGAGGCCGTATTTCCCCTATCGCAGGGGCAGTGAACTTTAGACTAGGCCGTGAGGCCATATTTCCCCTATCGCAGGGGCAGTGAACTTTAGACTAGGCCGTGAGGCCATATTTCCCCTATCGCAGGGGCAGTAGCACTTTGGACTAGGCCGTGAGGCCGTATTTCCCCTAAAAGGGGGCATCACACTTCGGGCCGAGGCCCAAGCTGGTTGGATGATGCCCTGGAGGAGGGTGGCAACCCCCGTAAAGGGGGGGGCCCCCCGACACTGTTCAACCACTGGTGAAGATTTGTTGCACAAGTGTTGCAGCATATGTGTGGGGCCCACCTCTTGTCCTGATCTCCAATTTTGCAGCCAAAATAAAGGCGATAGGCTTTCTTAACCATAGTGGTTATACTGCGCTTTTGTGATGCAAAAGTCACTTCACCACAAACATAGCAGAAGTTATCTGCACTGTTCACACAAGTATGAGGCATCTCTGCTCACTTTGGCTAAACAGAAATGTGTCCCTTTGCAAAATCAAACACTGACAAATAAGAGAGCACGACACTGTATGATTTCTAGAGCTGATATAGGGCAATTTGTTCAGCAGAGTGATGTAAGCTTCGTTATGATTGCATCATCCATGACTTCTAGGAATAACATGATGCAATTCATAGCATGTATGACGCATTACCAGCTTCAGATTGCATCATTCATTGTTTTGCCTAAAAAGCAAGTACTGTCCAAACCCAGTCATAGATTTATTCATAGATCCAGTCAAAGATGTATTTTAGTCATTTCTGGTTTAAATTGAGATCCCTTCCCTTTATAACTCACTTATCCTCCGCCATTCCCAAGTCAAGGGTCGTATATACTGACCCAATAGCATATCTTGAAAACTAGAGCCAATCAACAATTTTAAGCACCATTTTCGTTCTCAGTGACCCAGAATTAGTAAAGTTTGACTACATTTATTCCAGAAGCATTTTGGCTGTAGAGCAGTGTTACCTATTATTTGCAGGATAGAGATTCTCTTTAGGTTTAAGTATATTTACATTGAATATTTTTATCTGTCTTTTGTTACCATGTAAATTGTATGACTTCTAGTGTACTCAGAGGGATTTCTTTGAACTTGCAACAGAAATCTGAGCTAGAAACAACTATTGTTTATTGTTTTTATTACATTGCTGCCTGGTGTATCTAAATATAATCCAAGGCCCAGATTCTGAGTTCTTGTGAATCATCATCATCATGCCAATAAGACAATAATTTACAGTCTAAGAAGACAAGATATATTAAGGATAGAAGAAACAAAATAATATCACCCCCAGTTTACAAATGGGATGTGAGGGGCGAGAGAGAGAAAGAGACAGACAAACAGAGAGAGAGAGAGAGAGAGAGAGAGAGATTAAGTGAATTTCCCAGTGTCACAGAGGAAGTCAGTGGAAGGGACTAAAACCAGATCTCCCAGAAAAACTCTGCTGTGATCACTGGGAAAATTATGCCTTGCATACCAGGACAAATTCATTCTTAGTCTATTTCCATTGCAGACTTTTTTAGATCTTCCATAAGCAATCTCGGGACGTTTGAAGTAGGAAAAAAAATTAAATGCCACAGCTATTGTATGTGATAATCAAATGGAAACATAAAACAGATGTTCAGAACATGTGTTTACCAAAGGGAGAAGTTTTCTGGCAACATAAGCAATAAGTTGGTGACATAAATCAAAAGGCTTCTCCCCTTCACTTGTTCATGTTAAATTTTATTTGTTGAGTAAAGAAAGTAACAGGAATGGATCACACACATCTTCACCTTGAAAGATAATTTCATGCATTTAACAGGAGAATACTTGCTAAAGTCTCAGGTCAGAGGGCACCTTGCTGGAAGGTGCTCAGATTATTTTATGGCTGTTCTGTTGCCCAACATATTTCTGTTTTACAATGCTATCAATATGCTGCATTGATATGATAATGGCTCATGAACAGCTTTTGTACTTGCAAGCATCATGTACCTGTCAAAGGTTTGCACTTACAGGGAATCCTAATTATTCTATGGAATTAACAAAGATCTAACTTATTGCATCCAACAAAAGTTCAATAGCATTTGCAAAGCAGTTCTTGGCAGCACCAATTTATGAAATTCAAGTAGTGCAAAATCAGCTTCCATCTGTTAGCACAGATAAAGCAACAGTTAATACACTGAAAAGATCAAGTAAGCATATTGGCCAACATTCAGTAATTACAAGTAATTGCAAGATACCATATTTGCCTTGTTTAAAGAATATTTTACTCAAATTTGGAGAAGGGTAAAAAAGGAGATAAAAAACGAGGCTTCCTCTTTCTGTGAGCTTTTGTTCTCCATGGGTACTTGTGATTCTATATTATAAAGCTATGTCAGATATGTTTTATTTTAAATAAACACTAAATAGAACTGCTGAACAGCTGTATTGATTACAAAATAGCATTTTGGCTTACACCCGTTTCTAATCTGTTGGCATGTAAAGAGATCTATGTCAATGTTTTGGACATTCTTCCCTTAAGAAGAATGTAAGCAGCAAGCTTGCGTTTGTGGATGAAACAAAAAAGAGAAGACCACTAAGATTAGAGAAAGCATGGCCATCAGGGATTGGCATAGCCATTCTATCTGCTACCCAGGGAGGTGAGCAATGTATGTGTCTGTGCCGCAGTAGAGCACCCCCTTTGCACTGGGATGAACTTCTCAAACGAGCATCCACCAGTGATGTGGTACAAAGACATTACACAATGGTCTCCAGCCTATAGAAAACTGCATGTAAATCCCTATGTCATGCCTTTTCTTTCAAGAAAAGTTATATCATATCTCTAGAAAAAGTCTTGGTAGAATCTCTTACCTGTTTGGATTCTACCATCATGTCTTTGACTGAAACTATTATTAGTTGTTGTAGTAATAATAGTAGTGGTGCCAAGTAATTAGTGTGGTGCCAAGCCTTTCTAGCCATGGACTAGGTCTCCAGGGTGATAGAAACTGTAAGACACAGAACAAAAAGACAATCAATGCCACAAAGAACTTACTTATAAGATGAGAAACACTAAATGTGTATAGACAGAGCAGTTCGAGAAAACAATTAGATAGTATTGGATGGCATGATACACAATTATGCCAGTGCACCAGAAGTCTGTAGGCTGTCAAGTTTATGGCCAAGGAAAGTTTCAAGGAGGGATCTGAAAGAGCAGTGTGTAAGTCTGGCAAATATTCTCAGGGAACTTGTCCCAGACATGAAGGACAGCATAGCAGAAAGCATAGAAGGGTCTAAGGACTTGTTTGAAAATGTGATGTGGGCAATAGAGTCTGGCATCATGGACTCAAAGTGAATAAGACATGTTGAGTAGGGTGTGGAGAAGCTGTGAGAGGCCTTGCAAGTGAAGATAAGTAGCTTATGTTTGATGCAGTAGAAAAGGGGAAGCCAGTAGAAATATTCAAAGCACCAGGCTAGAAAAAAGATCTTTGAGGCAGCATTCTGAATGGACGTAGGTGGGACGAGATTGCATTTTTCAAGGTGAGATAGAAGAAAGTTGCAGTAATCAAGCTGTGAGATGATGAGAGCCTGGATGAAATGTTTAGTTGTGCAACAATAAAGGAAACACCAAAGTGTAGAAATGTGATGCACAAAGAATCTGTGAGATTTGGTCATAGCCTATGTCTGAGACATTAGAGAGACGTATGAGTTAAAGATGACAATGAGATTATGGGTATGAGTGACAGGCAGGATATTGTCCACAGTGATCAGGAAAAGCAAAATAATGTGGGACAGGTTAAGAACTGTGTTTTCATTATGTTGAGTCAACTGCCAGACATTCACAAGGAGATGTCAGAGACAGATCAAGTCTTTAGAGACAGTGAGACATGTCTGGCGTAGAGAAATCTATAAATTACAAGAATAGAGATAGTACTTGGATTTGTGTTTGCAGAAGAGATTGGGTCATGGATGCAGCAGGAGAGAGACTAAAGGGCCAAGAACAGACCCCTCTGGAACATCCCATAGAAAGCTGGAGTAGGGAGTGAGTGAGATCCTCCAGGGACATAGCAAAGGATTGATTAGAGAGGTAGGAAGAATACCAGAGAAAGGACATGGAAATCAACACTTGCTTTCAAGAATAGCATGTTTGTCTATGGTGAAGGCAGCTGACAGGTCAAAGATCTCTGGGATGAAGTACCTGGGAACAGGCCATCAGAGGCTCATGAGAGAAGTTTAAGTAGAGTTAGAAAACCACACTGCAGAAGTCTAGGTTGGGAATGGAAGTGAGATGACTGGAAAAAAGGAGATTGGACAGTAGATAGAGAAGGAAGTGGAGTCAAGTGTGCGTTGTTTTTTTTAAGATGGGAGAGACTAAAGCATTCTTGTATTTGAGAAGAAAGATCTGGAGGAGAGTAAGAGGATAAGAATAAGTGTAAAGGAGGGGATGACAGTGGGCACAAGGAAGATCAGGAGATGGGACTTATCTCTGGAGCATGTGGATTAGAGGGGGAAAACAAATGAGAAAATTCTGCATCTCTGACAGGGAAGGAGGAAGAGATAATTGTAGAGGCAATGCAAGAGAAGGTGAGCTGAGAAGAGGGGGAAAGGCCATTTCATACTACCAATTTTCTCTTGAAATTGATAAAATTTTGTGTACAGCGAGCAGTAGAGGGGATGGTTTGAAAAGTAAGCAAAAGGTGGCAGAAAGGCAGCTCATATTGCAGACATGGGACTCAATTAAGTTGGGGTATGTCTACACTAGCCCCCTAGTTCGAACTAGGGTGGCTAATGTAGGCATTCGAACTTGCAAATGAAGCCCAGGATTTAAATATCCCGGGCTTCATTTGCATGTTCCCGGGCGGGCGCCATTTTTAAATCCCCTTAGTTCGAACTGACTGCCCGTGGCTACACGCGGCAGTCAGAAGTTAATCCGAACTAAGTTCTTGGTTCGGATTAACTGTTACTCCTCCTGCAATGAACTAGGGGGCTAGTGTAGGCATACCCTTGGAGAAGTAGAATTGTAGAGTGAAAAGATGGCAGAACTGAGTGGGAGAAGACAAACTTGTAGTAGAAGAAATCAACCTGGCCACAGGATTCAGTTCACATGAAAAGAGTTATTCCTGCCTACTCTTGCAAAATATCTAGCATTTTGGCTTGCGGGGTTTTTGGTAATGAATTATTGGTGAAACCATGCCCTTTTGAATGAACCATGTTGAATTGCTGCATCTCTCTGATGTTTTTTATTTGGTTGAGAAGTTTTCCCTCGATCTATACCCTGGAATGAAAGGTCAGTCAGCCAATTTAGCAATCTGCCTTAAAGATTATGGGTGGACAGCAGCCATCATAAATCTTTTGGTATAAAAATCAATAAGATCGGAGTTCAGTGCTGACATGCAACTGTTGTTTTCTTAGTTACTGGACTCTATGTTCCAAACATAATCTATTTATAAATCAATTTAAAGGGACATTGTTAGTTAAATTAGTCCCCAAATTTAGGCTTAGTTAAATAAATATTTTGCCAACTCTAAAATTAACAGAAAGGTTTTCTTTAGTGCAGGTCAAATTTTTTTGAAAGAAAAATTTTCCTACTGAAAACTGGGCTTTTCTACAAAAAAAAAAACACTATTTCTATTTTGGAAAATCTCATTTATAACAAATTAGTTTGATTGAAAATTTAGTTGTGAATGACATTTTCATTTTTTTAATTAAATAATATTGAAATTTCTTATCTTCCCCCCTTTCCCTTTTTTTGGTTGCAAATACAACAGAGTGAATGTCTAGTGTCCTCTTTTTTGTTTGCTTGTTTGGGTTCGGGGTGGGCACAGTCAGTTCTTCCTTTTCCTGTTCTTCCTCTCTTACTTTTGAAAATTTTCCCCACTAAAGAAATGTTTTGAAGTTCTAAAAGAAAAAGAATAAACACTGAGACTTTTCCCCTTTTCAAAACTTGAAGGCATTGGGAAGTTTGAGAGAGATAGCATAAAAAGTAAGAGAAAGGAAAACAATGTCAAATCTTAAACAGGTGAAAATATTTTTTAGAAGAAAGTTGAAAAAATAAACAAAGTTCTAATGACTGCAACAAAACAAACACAAATTCACAATTTCAACATTTTTTGCAAAATTATTTCCCCTTTTTTTGATGAACTCCAGTTTTCAAGTTTGTTTGTATAATTCACTACACATAGGTGTTTGGGGAGAGGTGTGGGGGTAGATTTTCATATTCTATTACAGTGTTGAAATCTGACACATTTCAGTATCTTTTTTAGTGGAAACACAATATAAAATTTACCAAAAGTAAAACTGATGAATTGTTAGTCCTTTTCTGAGATATATGAAATACAATGTTATTGGCAAAAGGGAGCTTTAGAAATATTATGAAATTGTATTCATAAAAATAATATTTGATGTGTCAAATTGTATATATTTTAAACCTGTGTTTCTTTCAGACTACAGACTAATTTTGCTTTGACCATCTAATAACTTTCAAATGTCACTGACTTCAATCATTGGTATGGATTTGAACTGATGGCTTATAAGTGAAATGTACTGTATATCTTAGTCTCAAGCCTTTGAACAATCCAGTCCCCCCTGAATCTACTGGCAGCTTAATAACATTCACTGGAGGCATTTTACCAATGATCTATATATTAATTGCTCCATCATGCTAATCTATGCTGTGGCATTTCTAGGATGAGCTGAGGTTTGCAAAGGAAGTCTTGAGGTGTACCAGCATGCTGGGAATCTGACTGCAACCTCACCAGTTTGCAGTAAGGCTTGAAAAATTACAGATACTTCAAGTCAGATTCTCAGTTGAGCTATATCATATGTAGTGACAATAATTTACACTAGCCAAGTATCTAAACCTGTATGTCTGAAAGCTAAATATTTCCAGGAATGAATCTTCTTAACCATATAACATTTTCAGTTGTAAAAACCCAAGCAAACCTACATTTGTGTTACCAAACAACAAACACGGGGTACTCTGAGTTCACTTGTGCTCAACACTGCATGAGTAAGCACAGAAGGAGAAGCACATCCACCCACCTACCCTCTTTGACACTTAGGTACCAAATCTCTACAGGCAGTGGACGAGTTCATCAGGCTAGATAAGTTGCTTGAAAAGCCTGTCTGCAGGGGATTCTGGGCAGGTGGGCAGAGAGAACAGTGCACCCTATGGAAGAGTGGTACAGCAGTCACACTCCCACTCCCAAAGATGTTATTCCTGCCTCAATACTGCAGTCCATTGCCTTAAGTGAACACTTCCACTTCCACTGGACAGTCCCTACATAAAAGAATAAATGGACACAAATCAGATATTAGGAATGACAATATACAAAAACCTGTAGGAGAACACTTCAATCTCTCTGGACACACAGTAGCAGATTTAAAGGTAGCGATCCTGCAGCAAAAAAACGTCAAGACCAGACTTCAAAGAGAAACTGCTGAGCTACAGTTCATCTGCAAATTTGACACCATCAGTTTAGGATTAAACAAAGACTGTGAATGGCTAGCCAACTACAAAAGCAGTTTCACCTCTCTTAGGGTATGTCTACACTACAGTGTTATTTCAAAATAGCTTATTTCAAAATAGTTATTTTGAAATAGCTTATTTTGAAATAATGCGTCTACACACAAAATGCATTTTGAATTAGCATTTTGCTATTTCAAAATAGCCCGTCCACACTGAGTGGACTCTGAATCACATTTAAGGCTGGCTGGAACCTGTTCCAGAAGGGCATCAGGTCAGGACTTACTGTGTGGGGGCTGCTGCCTGAGGCTATCTGAGGTCTCTACTTAAAGGGACCCCCCCCCCCTCTGGACAGCCAGTTCTCAGGTTTCCCTGCTTGTTTGTCTACCTCGATGAGGGACAGCAAAGCATTTTGTCTCTGTGTGCTCTGGTTGCCCTCACTCGGGACACCACAGCACTCTGCAACATGGAGCCAGAGCTGCCCCTGGACACTCTGGTGCTTCTCTTGGATGCATTGCTGTGAGCCTGGCTGTAATTTCTGCAGGCTGCCATCCGGGAGGTCCATCGGGGGGCTGTCAGTATCCAGGAGGCCCTGTGAGAGAGCTTCCACCCTGAGGAGCACTAAGAGCCTCCCTGGTCTCCCCCACTGGGGGCTTGTGTCTCATTCCTCCCTCACATCCTTTCACTTACCCCTCCCTAATCCCCCTTCCTGATGTAAAATAAAATACCCGTATTTTCATGAAAACAAACTCTCTTTATTTAACAAAACTTGGGGGAAGAGGAATGAAACTCTGGGGAAAGAAGGCAGGAGAGGGGAGAAGAGAGCGTGGGAGAGGGGAGGGGGAAACCTGGGAGGAGGGAGCTAGAAGGGGGAAGCAAGGAGAAGAAGGGGAAGGGAAGCTCAGGGCTCAGGGTTGGGGAGTCTCTCCAGACCAACTTGATTGTCATGCAAACCTGCTCCTGGGTTCGTATGTGGCCTTTGGTGGCCAGGCTGGCAGCTATCCTGCCATAGACAGCCACGTTCCTCCGTCTGGTGCGGTGATCATGGACGTTGGGGGCATCCCCCACAAACCTGAATAAGGTCCATGATCTCCACCCTGGACCAGGAAGGTGCCTGCCTTCTCCGGGCCCTGGAAGGCTCCTGGGAGCTGACAGGCTGCTCCTGGGGAGTGGTGGAGGGCTGGCTGCCAGTGGCTTGCTGGCTCATGTTTTGGGGCCACTGGGTCAGGGACAGTGACTGCTATCTCTGGGCTGGCAGGCTTGGAGCTGGCACAGGCACTGTGGCCAGAGTCTAGCCCTTTAAGAGCTCCGAGGGAGAGAAGTGTTCTTGGTTGAGGCTGGAGTGGCCACCAGGGTTCCCTGGGAAGGCTGGAGGCCCCCTATTTCGATATAGGTGTCTACACAGCACTTATTTTGAAATAGTTATTTAGAATTTGGCATTATTCCTCGTAGAATGAGGTTTACCAAATTCAAAATAAGCGCTCCGCTATTTCGAATTTATTTCAAAATAGCAGTTTGGCTGTGTAGACGCTAGTAAAGTTATTTTGAAATAACCGCTATTATTTCGAAATAACTTTGCTGTGTAGACATACCCTTAGTGTTCACATCTCCAGATCAGCTGCTAGAAGTGGGTCTCACCCTCCCTCACTGAATTAACCTCGTTATCTCTAGCCTTATTCTGGCCTGCATATTTATATCTGCCTCTGGAAATTTCCACTACATGCATCTGACAAAGTGGGTCTTTGCCAACGAAAGCTTATGCTCCAATACATCTGTTAGTCTATAAGGTTCCACAGGACTCCTTGTCACACTACCACTGTTGCTGAGTGTACCCATTGCATTTGGGAAGGAGCCACATCCTGCTGAACAAGATGGTTGTCGGAACGCTGTGATAATAAGGCTGTTGACATTTTAGTGCTGGATTCTGAGCACCAGTTTCAGAGGTTAGTCTAAGGAAATCTAAACTGGTGTAATTCCCACCTTTTCCAAACCCCTGCAATGCGTAAACCACACCAGTTTAGACTCCTTATGGCCTTGTCTAAATGAGGAAAAAGCTGTATCTTTTAAAAATGTTGGCTGACAAATTTTAGCTAAGTACATTTGAAAAACATGTTGGCACCTCATTCTACTCCTTTAACACTGCGCTGGTGATGGGTTGCTGAAGACTGAGTTTGATTCTCCTTTGCCTTGCACCTTGAGAAGCCGTGTACACTGTGTAAATTGGATGCAAAAGGTTCCTAAAACAGACTGGTAACATTTGTGCTCACTTTGATCATTAGCACTCACTTGTTCAGAGGTGTGAATGACCTCACATACTGCATAGCAGTGGAGAACCTGAACTCCAGTGTGTTTAAGTAAGTGTTGTATAATCCTGTTTAACAATGGCTTAGACTTAGAGACATCTTCTCCACACTGAGGAGACCCTATGAATTACAGTACAATAAAACTCAACCATCATTACACACTCTCTTTAAAATATTTTCACTTGGGGTATGTCTACACTACAGCGTTATTTCGAAATATCTTATTTTGAAATAACGCATCTAGACACAAAATGCAATTCGAAATAGCGCATCCACACTGATTGGACACTGAATTGCATTTAAGGCTGGCCGGATCCAGTTCTGGCAGGGCATCAGGTCAGGAGTTACCTTGTGTGGCTGCTGCCTGAGGCTATCTAAGACCTGCGCTTAAAGGGAGCCCTCGGACAGCTGGTTCTAAGGTTTCCCTGCTTGCTTGCCTAACTCACTGAGTGACAGCAAAGCATTTTTTTCTCTGCATGCTCTGATTGCCCTCACTCAGGACACCACAGAACTCTGCAGCATGGAGCCGGAGCCGCCTCTGGGCACTCTGGTGGTTCTCCTGCATGTGTTGCTGCAAGCTTGGCAGCACGTTCTGCAGGCAGTAACAGAACTCCCTGGTGTGCCCCTCATTCCTCCCTCACGTCCTTCCACTTACCTCTCCCTAACCCCCCCTTCCTGCTGTACAATAAAAGACACGTGTTCATTACAACAAAGTCTCTTTATTGACCAAAACTGGGGGGGGGAATGAAACTGAGGTGAGACTGGGGAAAGAAGGTGGGAGAGGGGAGGGGGAAACCTGGGAGGAGGGAGCTGGCAGGGGGAGGCAAGGGGAGGAAGGGGGAGGAGAAGATCAGGGCTCAGGGTTGGGGATCTCGCCGGCACAACTGTCTCCCAGCACCACAGGTGCAGGGGCCTCGGCATCCCTGGGAGTGGGGGTGGGGAGGGTGTGGAGGAAGAAGTGGGAGGGGGGAGAAGGAGTGGGAGGAGGAGCGGTAGCTGGGGAGGCAGCAGGCACTGGAGTGGCAGGAGGCAGCACCCTCTGCACCAGGGTCTGCAGGTGCTCGCAGATGGCATGGCCCTGGGCAAGCTGCTCCCGCCGGAGCTTCAGGTCTTTCTGCACCCAGTGGTCAAGGGTGCAGTGCAGGGCTCGCTGTGCTCCCAGGTGCTCCTGCTGGTACCCCTCTACTGCACGGGTGGGCCTGCGGAGTCCTCGGGTGCAGGAGGATGTCCTGTGTGGGGTAGTACACCGTGCACTCGCAGCTGGTGCGGCTGTGGAGAAACAAGAGAAGTGGTCAGTTATCCCTGGGGACACAGTGGGTGAAGCCCAGCCCGCCTCTGCAAGCGAGGACAACAGTTCTCTGCAACATCAGAGCCGATGTGCTTGCACAGAGGCCATGTTCGGGATGTCCTGCTGTCCCTAGGAGTGGGAGCTGCCCCAGGACTGCACCCATGCCCCTGTGCTGTATATAATGTGGGAATGTGTGTGGGGGGAGATATCGCCTGCCTCTGTGTATGGGGGCTTGTGGAGGGAGGGCGTCCTGTTGTGTCCCATTCCGGGGTCAGGAGCATGTCATGTCTCTTCACACATGCGTGTGGCTAACAGACCAAGACCCCTGTGTGGCAGCCAGCTGGGGCCACATTCCCGGGGTGGTATGGCACGTGCTCGCACATACACAGGTTGCTGCGTGATCTGTGGTCAGCAAGGCCCACCGAGCGTGGTCTCTGGTCTTCCTCCCCCTGCCTCCCTTAAGGGGACAGTGATGACACTCACATGTTGTTGCCTCCCCAGAAGACACCGGTGACAGGTCCACTGGGATGGCTCAGGCGTCCTGGCTGTGCGGTACACTCCCTCGGGCGCCTGCAGCTCCTGGTCCTCCTCCTCCTCCTTCTCCTCCTCCTCCTCTGTGCCCTGGTTAGGGCCCTCTGCTGCAGGGTGAATGACCACCTGGGGGGGCACAGATTGCCCCGCCCCCCAGGATGTGGTCCAGGGTGTCAAAATAGGGGTAGATCTCTGGGTCTGCCCTTGTTTGGGAGCTGCCCCCTGTGGCCCTGGCATAAGCTTGCTCCTGGGTTCGGATGTGGTCTTTTGGTGGCCAGGCTGGCAGCCATCTGGCTGTAGATGGCCGCATTCCTCCATCTAGTGCGGAGATCATGGACATTGGAGGCCTCCCCCCAAACCTCAATCAGGTCCATGATCTCTGCACTGGACCAAGAAGACGCCCGCCTTCTCCGGCCCCTAGCAGGCTCCCAGGAGCTGGGGACCGAGCCCAGAGAACGGTGGAGGGCTGGCTGGCACTGGCTGCCTGGCTCATGCTGGGGCCACTGGGTCAGGGGCAGCGAATACTGGCTCTGGGCTGGCAAGCCTGGAGCTGGCACAGACACTGTGGCCAGAGTCTACCCCTTTAAGGGCTCTGGAGAGCAGGGGAGGAAAGAAGTTTTCCTGGTTGGGGCCAGAGTGGGCAGCAGGGCACCCTGGGAAGTGCTGGAGGCTCCCTATTTCGAAATAGCCCCTTTTCCGTGTCTACATAGCGCTTATTTCAAAATAGCAATTTCGAAATAGGTGCTATTCCTCATGGAATGAGCTTTACCAAGTTTGAAATAAGCCCTCCGCTATTTTGAATTAATTTCGAAAGAGTGGTTGGCTTGTGTAGACGCTAGTACAGTTATTTCGAAATATCTTTGCTGTGTAGACATACCCTTGGATGTGTTCTGGTGAAAGCAAATTCTCTGGCTTTCCCCCTCAGAACCAGCTTTAACAAAGACCTGGCTACAAGGGAGAGGCCACTCAGTGTTCCTAGGCTCACTCAAGGAGTACTACACCTCACATACATAGGCCAAGATGTCTCTGAAACCCCACAAGAATAATAAGATTCTTTCCCTGACTGTAGTACATCCAGGGGACTCAGGGCTTGAATTTCTAAAACAGTGAAGGAATTTCTACTATCAATTCATGCTGCAGCAAGCACTTAGATACAGAGGTGTGTGCGTGTGTGTGTGTGTGGCGCAGCGTGGTGGAATATTGACTCCATGGTTGCACATTGGCATTTTTGAAAGGATGCTAATGAGACCAGTCGCACAAATGGGATTTAAATATCCCCGCAGTATTTGCATTTACATATGCCGTCGCTGCTTTGCCGAAAGCGCGCCAGTTGCTTGCGATGATACCGAAGATCTCTTATTCCTACTTGCAAGCAGGAATAAGAGATCTTGCGGAAAAGGGTTTATTTTCCGCAAGATCCTCGTTTGACTGGCGCTTTTTCCGCAAAGCCCCGAGCCGAAAAAGCGGCAGTTATGTAATGTAAATACCGCTGGGGATATTTAAATCCCGCGATTTGCAATTGCGACTGGTCTCATTAGCATCCTTTTTTCGAAAAAGGGTGCCAATGTAGACACAGCCCATCACAAAAGATGGAGCTAAATAGTAACAAAAGTTGCTGCAACAAGCCAAATACTACACTACCTGGCATTGGGAAGGAAGAGTAGGGAGACTGTTTTTTGAGCCTTTGGTACAACACTCCTCTCCTCTCCCCACGCCTACCCCCTGCCAAATCTCTTGATCAGGGATTCCTTCAGGCACAAGGAAAGCACTTTTTAATGCAGGAATCTGGGGATCTGTATTTATGTGGCTCCGGTGTCTCCCTCACATAGCATAAATGGTGCAGGAGAGCTGCTGCTGGAGTTGTGTGGCTGAGCTACAGCCCTATCTTCATGTTGGAGGGATGAATTTTGCCTTCTTGGCCTACCTACATAACACCTGCAGAGATTTAGACAGCAAAAGTAGGTAGCCCCAGGGTCAGGGGCATCCTTATGAATTATAGGGATGTGAAAGGTTAACTGGTTCCCCTAACCGATTAACCATCACCCTTAATGGGTGACACTTCCTGGTTCCAGTTAACCAGTAACCAGTAGGGGCTGAAGCAGCTCCCCACCTGTCTCAGGCAGGGGTCTGCTCCAGCCCTGCTAGGGGCCTGCTGCAGAGAGGGGCTGTCTACAGTGAGCCTGAGAGCATGCGTTGCAGGCCAACGCCCCCCCCCCCTCCCTTTAATTGGTTAGCAAGTTAAACTTAACGTTTAACCAATTAAATGGCATTTTACATTCCTAACAAATTATGTGACTCCCCCCAACATAACTGAGTTCTCCCCTCCTCCCTACCATGCAGCTTCTGCCAGGGGCCTGGAGCTTCCTCTCCCCCCACATATGTTGCTTCTGCCAGGAGCCTGGGGCTTTCCCCCCTTCCACGAGTATCTTTTCCTCAGGATCTGGCACTTCCCTGTGCCCCCCATGCATGGCTTCTGCCAAGGGCCTGGGGCTCCCCCCCCCCTGTGTGTGTGTGGCTTCTGACCTGGGGCTTCCTGCCCCACCCAACATGTATGGCTTCTGTTTGGAGCCTACGACTTCTCCTCCCACCACATGTTCAGCTTCTTCTGGAGGTCTGGGGCTTCCCCTACTGCCCAAACCCTGCAGGAAACTTTTTCAAAGGCCTGGGGTCAGGGCTGCCCAGGGTAAACAGACATGATTAAAATGTTTGAATTAGCATGATATTTTTTTCTCCCAGAACCCTAAAATGCCTCAAACAGAAGAAGGACCATCATAGTTTTTGGAATACCACCTTCCATTTAGAAAAGAAAATGTGGATAAAGAAGAAAAAACAGTGTCATATAAATGATAAACCAAAGTTAGTGTTTTGTTTGTGCATTAGCTATTCAAGAGTCATGGGGGATTTTCCATCACTGACCATTTTAAAATAAGGATGGGATGTCTTTTCTAAAAGATATGCTCCAAACATTTTTGTGGGGAAGTTCAACAGCCTCTGTTATACAGGAGATCAGACTAGATGAAATCACAGTGGTTCCTTCAGGTCTCGGAATCAATGAGCATCACAAGATAGTAGAACTACATTATGGGCCAAATTTAGACTTGGCATAAGCAAGCACAATTCTATAGAAGCCAATGTGCCGACTTACTTTGGGGCTGAATTTGGTCCCAGAGCATAAATTAAAGAGTTTTTTTGAGACTGAAAGTAGACCCACTATTTGACTTATCTTATTTTTGTTCCTATATTTGTTTGCAAATTTTTATATATAAATTATATTATATTTTTCAGTCTGCTTCTTCTTTTTTTTAATACTGAAGCCCAATACCCAGGAGCAATCCAACAATAACAAACAAATTGGTATATGCTGTGGGCAAGGGGAATTGCTCTACAAATAGATTTTTGTTTTAAGTTGGTAAGGCTGTTATAAACAGCAGTAAGGATTAAAAAAAAAGATGCTGAAAAAATGAGAAATAACTTGACAGAGTCCTTTCAAGCAACAAGACACAGCAGGGCATGGGGCTACAGTACTGCCTAATAGTTGTTAATCTGAATAAATAATATGTTTTTAATCATCAAGTGGCATTTAATTAACCTGCAATAACTGGCTTATTAGTTCTAAATTAAATCATTATTTGAAACACTTAATTTAAAATGTGAATGAATATATTTTCCTGCTACCTCTCCCTCCTGTAAGGTAGCTCTAAGTTTGTAATGAATTATAGGTTGAGTTTTGGCATTTGCTCACTTGCTCTCTCAATGAAAAGCAAGACCAGGTTTGAACAGCTTCATGCTGTCTGCTAAAGAGGACCACAAGAGCAACAAAGGAAATTCAGAAAGCAGAATGACCACATGGCCATAGTCTTCATGGGACACTGATTTTTCCCCCCATGCTTACTTCCTAAATCCTACTTTATATAATCGGGGCCAGATCCTCACCTGGAGTCAACTTCCACAGATAACATTATTTTAATGACTTCTTCTTGGTTCTGTGATGTTTGATGAACAGTGGCAGTGGATTCAATACTATACAAAGCACAAAAATAAAAACATCCTTGCTCCAGAGAGTTTCCAAATGCAAGTCCTAGTACCGAAAAGAAGGAATATCATGGAGCTCTTGAGTGTTCAATATCAACTCACTTTGGTGACATCCAGGAAGAAGTGGTTTAAAGGAAGGATCTGAATGAGGAAAGAGCAATAGGCCAGGATTAGATATTCATGGGAAGAACAGGAAACATGAAAAAAGACTCAAGTTCAGCAGCAGGAGCAGAAAATGAATGAATCCTGTTGAGGTTGATATCACCACATGTTACATGCACCGTAATTTTTAAAATGTGTCTATATGTAATACAGTTTCATGGGCACTATAACCTTCCTTAAAAGGCCATTCTTACACTGTAGAACAGAGGTGGGGAACATCTGGTGTACAGGCCAACTGTGGTTCATCAGGGTTAACCACTGGCGGGCCACTAAAAATGTTCTTCACCTGAGCATTCACAGGCATGGCCGCTCACACCTCCCAGTGGCTGCAATTTGCTGTTTCTGGCCAATGGGAGCTGCAGGAAGTGGCGTGGCTAGGCCATCACTTCCTGCACACACACACACACCCCCCATTGGGTGGGAGCAGCAAACTGTGGCCAGGACCTGCAAGTGTCTGTGCTGCTGATGCTCAGGTAAACAAAATAACTGGCAGGTGAATGGCACTCTGGCAGTTAATCCTGATAAACTGCATGAGCCAGCACATTGGAGTTTCCTCACCCCTGAAAAACATATATCTCAGAGTGTGTTGAGGCAACATAACGCCATATCAACTCCATGTCTATGCACAACATGTCTAGTGTGAGTTTGAAACGCATTATGCAATTAGTGCAATATAAAAGTAAAATGCTTTCTATTTACCAAAATAATCAGGTGGTTACAACAGTGAGTGTGACAGGAGCTGTTTGGTGAATTGATATTACCCATGTTGTAAAATTTGTATTATATGTGTCATGAAACATATATGTAATGTGGATGTTATAGAACTCGTGTCTTGGCATTCTGGAATTTCTGTTTCATGCAGTCACATTGCATAAATGTACCATAGGATTTACGTTACAAATCTTGTGAAATTCGTAAATTCGTATTGCAGTGAACAACTGGTGTAGCAAAGTCTTATTTATTATATCTCTATGCCATGTTTGTGTCAACTTTGGTTTATATGTACTTGCACGTGCTTTGCTTTTCTGGGTCATCAAACGCCATAAAAATCTTTATCCAAATGGGGATCTCCTTAGAGTACTTTTGTAACTAGTTCACTTCTTTTTGTGCCCATTAATGCCAACTACCCACATGTCAAGAAACACTTAAGCAGCCCTAAACTGTTATTGTTCTATTGTTGTTTACATAAAAGGCTCAAAATCTGAATACAGATGTAGAAAATTGTAAAGAATTGTAATGGTAGGGGACTGAATCTGCTTCATGTTTATTGGTGCAGTTAAGAAAATAAGTACAAATTCCTTCCACGCCAGTACATGGTTCCCAGGAGATTTATCCCCAGTGCCTTCCACTATCCCCTTGAGATATGGAATCAGAGGGATGAGGTCTTGCTTTTAAAGGCAAGATCCTCCTGTTTGCCCTTGTAATTTTAGCATTTTTCTTGTGTCTATTTTTACCATTATTATTTCAGGGTATGTCTACACTTGCTCCTTAGTCTGAACTAGGGATGCATATGTAGCATACCGAAGTTGCTAATGAAGCATGGGATTTAAATATCCCGCTCTTGATTAGCACATTCACGTCCGGTCACCATTTAAAAAATCCACTAGTCCGAATTAACTCGCCGTGTGTAGACGCGGTATTCCGAAAGAAACCCCTTCCCTCGGATTAACTGTTACTCCTCGTGTAATGAGGTGTAACAGTTAATCCGAGGGAAGGGTTTCTTTCACTGTGTCTACTAGTGGATTTTTAAAATGGCGACCGGACGCGAATATGCTAATCAAGCGTGGGATATTTAAATCCCATGCTTCATTAGCAATTTTGGTATGCTACATTTGCATCCCTAGTTCGGACTAGAGAGCAAGTGTAGACATACCCTCAGTTTCTTCACCTTACATAACCTTTGATACTTTTACAGCCATTCACCATTAAAAATCTGCTGCTTCCAAATGTTTCCTGTATTTCTGATCGCAAGCTTTCTAAGGCATCTCTCTTTCAGGCATCAGCTGTAATCAATGTACATTAAACTCTCAGTCAGAGCTATTCAGTTATCTGAGGTGAGGGAGTTAGAAGAGCTATAGAACCTCACCAGAAGAAGCCGCCTTTTAATCTTCATCGAGGGGGACTTTGAAACAAGTTCAGGTATTTTAATATCAGCATATCTCTGCACTAATGTAGCATTTCACAAGGTTTCCGCAATAACTATTGTTGGGTCTTCTCATAAGAGCCCTATAATAGCCATAAATATTCCTCAGGAGAGCCAGATAGACTCTGAAAGGCCTATAATAGCTATCATAAATGAATAATAAAATGCAGAAAGGACAAGCCACCATGAAAATGGCAAGTGAATAAGATGACGTGTGTGCTGTATGTGAGTTAATTGTCTGCATTTTATATTTACTGAAAATTTCAGCAGCTTTCTCTGGTGTCAGCAAAAATTTATGGGGAATAGAGCATCTTCTGTAAGGTTAGGGCATCATGCATAAACAGGAGAACATAATACACTTCTAAATCTACAAAGCTGAACTTTGTGTATTTTTGTTAAATAAATAGCTGGAAAACCAGCTTCCAGAAGTTTCAGTCAGAGCAGCAGTATCATTCTAAATATATTGGACTAAATTAAATGTGTATAATTCACCCTCATGCTTCAGGATACAAAACAACCTCTAAATTAGGGGAAAACCAAACTTATTGCAGATGTGTCCATTCCTGCCTACTTTACGGTCCATGCATCGTCTTTTGAAGCAGCTGGCACTGGTCACTGACAGATATAGAATGCTGGACTTGAAGAATATCAGATCTGATCCAGTCATCACCCTATTTACACAGAGTAGTATCTTACTTCATGAGAAGTGTCAATAACTGGAATTGGATGACTCAGTGAGCATGGTACTATTCAGCTTGAGAAAGTGTCTCATCATCTGGCCCTACAACAGCAATAAGACACCGAAGAATCAGATTCCCAAACTCTCACTCCTATTGAGTAGTACCTTGCTCTTCAAGTAGTCCCATTCAAAGCAGGAGAACTGCTTGTGGAGTATACTATTCAATGTTAGTAAGGCTATCAGAATCTGACCCTCAAATAGGGTTAAATCCGACTATTAAAAATAACAACATTTAATAAGGTATAATTCTGATTTCATAATTACAAAAAAATCAAAGAAGAGAAAAAAGAGAGGAACAACATAAATAAATAAAGCAGGCTGCATTCCAGTGCAGCCAGGAATAGAAACCCAATGGGAAGACGAAGGAAAGCCTCTTTCTCATAGACTTCAAGCTCAGAAGTGGCCACCTTGGAGTGAGTGACTTACTGCACATTGCAGGCCTCAGAGCCTCAGTACCTTGCCCATCTCCTTCTGTAACCTCTGGCAGAAATAATGGAGTCCTAAAAAAAATAGTTTACAGACATCAAGTTATAGCGAATTCACCATTTCCATTAGTTGAAACCTGTGAGTGACCCATGCCCCATGCTGCAGGGGAAGGTGAAGCTTCCCCCACCTTGGGTGTCTGCCAATCTGACCTAGGGAAAATGCTGGCAGACTGGCCCTGGGGTGCAGCCACCAGCCACCCCCACGTCCCACCCTGAACCCCCCCCGCCCTTACTCCTGCACCCCACTTCCTCCCCTATGCCCACCATGTCTCCCAACCCCCTGTCCTGAGTACTACACACACCCCTGCCCTAAGTGCCCTGACTCTTGCACTGCCCACCCTCTCCCCTGAGCCCTCCATGCCCTGCCCTGACTCTAGGATACCCATTCCCCTAGCTTCCTGCCCTGCCCTCTCCCTCACATCCCCTAAGCTCCTGCCCTGACTCCTTCACATCTACAGCCCCCTGCCATATTTGTACTCACTTAAAATCTCTTTGTAATACAATAACCTAAATAAAAACCTCCAATAAGGAAATGTTTAAAGGAGAAAGTCTTGGAAATCCCAAATCCCCTTCTTGTAACTCCCCCTTCCAGTGTGTCTGAGGATCAGCATTTTGAATATTAAAATAAGGATAATTGAAATCAAATCTGTGTTTAATTATGTGTGTAATTTACTAATATTTAGATATGTTTAACCTCATGCTGTCTCTCTGGCTTGTTTGATGAAGTTGAATGCACAGTTGCACAGAGGTGATTTATATTGCTTATTAACTATATTTTAAATGGTAGACCATGGCACTACAATGACCATGAGTTACAAGAACATGTGTTATCCACCAATAATTATGGCAGGTAGCCATGACATTTAGTTTTAGTTGCTTCGCTGCTAATCTTTCATGAGTGTAAGTGCTGTTGATACATTTTGTTCTCCAACCCCTGAATTCTTCGAAGTCCACATTTTTTAGTGTGTTGCTAGTCTGAGGTTCTCAGTGACAGAGATAAGAACATCAGGCCCCGAAGTTACTTGTAGGAAATTCTGAAATGTATCATGCCCTTGGACAGCTCCTGCTGAAGAGACAAGCTCAACGGTTTCCTCAGCTGGGTGTTATGATAGACAGGAATGTCACCACAGCAAAGGAGAGTGGTGAATTTGCAGGCATTTCCCTTTTATTTAGTGAAGAGACGATCCATCTCCTGAATTCTCTTCTCCTCTCTAGTATTAACAAAGGAATGGTATGCTAGTGCCAGAGCCTGGCCTCAGTGATACATATACACAGATGAACATCACAATTGTCGGCCAAGCTTTGCAAAAACAGAAGACTAAAGTTAGACGCCAAAATTTATATTTAGGCTCCTGCTTGAATTTCAAGTGTACTGAGCAACACCTACCCTTCTTATCTCAGAACAATAGGAGGAAAGGAAAGGAAATCATCTGTGTTACAGGATCCAAAACCGTGCCTCTCCCATTCCACTGATCGCAGCTCACTGAAGCATAATGAACTTGGATCTTAGTATTCATTGTAAGATCAGTTCCTCAGAATAAAGAACAAAACCAAAGCACTCACCATATTGTTCAATCTATGAAAACAATAAATAATAAGAACTTTAAAGTGTTCAGCAAAATTGCATGCACCTTGACACATCTGCCTTCTGTCATCACATACAAGGGATACAGTCTCGCAACCATTGAAGTTATATGGGGGCCAAGATATTCCAAAATCAAGTGCCTAAAGGGGGAAGGGGGAGGAAACAGGATCTCCAGTGTACCGGCTGTATTGTGATTTGTCAGGGTTTGTTGGTGGCAGGCTGCCAGAGGCTTTGATTACCTGAACATCTGCAGGCACGGAGTCCCACTATTCCCAGTGGTCATTGTTTGCCATTCCCAGCCAATGGAAGCAGCAGGAAGTAGTGGCCCAGCCCACACTGCATCCCGCAGTTTCTGTTGGCTGGGAATTGCAAACCATGGACACTGGAAGGTGTCAGCAGGCTTGCCCGTGGATGCTCAGGTAAACAGCATCTGGTTTCAAATCTATTTTGAAATAATAGGCTGGTTCAAAAGATGCAGAATAGCTGTTTTGAGATACATTCAGTATCCCGAAATAGTGCCGCACGTATCCTGGAGATCATACAGGCACCATCCAGACCTCAGGACCTGGTTATGATGCTAGGAACAGAACTGAATATAAACTTATCAGGCCTTACCTAATTCCTACTTATGTGATTGCTAATTTAGAAACAAAATGCAAACCCAGTTTCACTGACTTTTTATGATAAACTTAAGCAGCTTTTTTCTTCCAGCAAAATAATGATACTTGCAAAAATTCTATTTTAAAATTGTTCTGTGTCAGAATTTTAAAACACTCAGAATGATTCAAGGAAACAATCTGTGTGTGTATGTGTGTGTGTGTATGTATGTGTGTGTGTGTTTCTTTTTTCCTCTAGGGCACTGTAGGGGTTAATTGTGAAATAATTTTGTAAGTGCAAGTTTAGGGGTGGTGAGACATACATTCCCCCCTTTTCCCTATATCTGATGAGCCAGCAGCAAGCCTCTGGGAACATACGCCATTTAAGATAAGCATTGTTGCCAGTATAGCAAGAAAAAGTATAGATAAGGGTAAAGAGCAAGAATGTATAAACAATCCTGTTTACCCTAATGTACTGATCACATAAACAAGGCCAAGAACAAGTAGAACCAGATCAGAACCAGATCGATAGTTAACAGCTAAAGTCCTACAACAGCACATAATGAGTACCCCATGGAAATTTCCAAACTGTAAAACAAAGTAGAGGAACTGTATTTAAGGCTGCACCAGAGCATAGCAATTTGGACCTCACCGATGGGCTTTGGGTATCAGCGCCTCGGAAGCTGAGACAGTCTCCCACTTGGTCTGCAGCCAAAACGGGCTCCCCAGCTAGCCGAAGGGATGTAAGAAATGCCACTTTTCCTATCATGTTGTTCTTTTAGTTAAGGGGCGCAGCTGTTAGCTGTTAGCTGTTAGCTGTCAGGAAATAAACTGCTTGTATTTGACAGATACCTGTGTAGTGTTTTTTCATACTTTGAGAACCCAGTGTCGGACCTGAGACTTACTCTGGCCGGTAACAGGAACTTACTAAATTTGCAAGTCAGACAAGCCAGCAATGTTCACCTCTGAAAAACTCTATACAAATATTATTTCAAGGGAAATTCCTTGGAGGAAATCCTTTAAGAAATGTGACTTCATTAGTAACTAATTTATTATTCTAGTCTACACTTCCTATGATCAAGCTCATTTTGAGACTGTCCAGTGTATTTTATTTGTATTCAGAACAACTATTTTTGGTGTAGCCAACCCATAATAGACCTGATCCTAAAAATGGGTAATGTTTTTTTACTTCAGTGCATTTTTACATTCACACAGCACTGGATAATATTCGGTCAGCACTTGTTTTATAAATTCCTACAGTAAGAGGTTTTAAGCTCTATAGCAAAGCTTTTTTCTTAGCTCTAATTGTCATATACAGACTCCGTCCCTTGATGCTTTCATAGCTTCACCTACAAGCTACACACAGGTAAGTAGATTTTGATAAAATATCAGAGTAACCCTTTAAATTAGGTGTTTATTTAAAAAAAGAAGAAAAGGAACCCTCAATTTTATTTGTTGTTTGTTTTGTTATTTTCATGGCTTAGAAGATGTATTTGTTTCCTCGTCTGTAGATGAAAAAAAGTAATTTAATAATTATAATTGTAAGCCCCCTTTCCACAGATGGAGGGTGAGTTTGTCACCTCCCCGGGAAATAAATGGGGAATTGAACCACAGATTCACACAGATTCACAGGAGGCAAATGTCTCTAGCTCCATGTGTCCTGACTCCAGAAAAGCCCTGCTCCTACATTATACTTGAAGGCATACCACCAATCACAGCAAGACCCAGAACTCCTCCCAAAGGGTGTTTTACAGTGTGAAAGAGAGACTGGTGATAGCTAATTTAGCCTGAGGCTATATAAATGTATGGTGATTTCTTCTACCAGTTTGGGCAGTGGAGAAAGTGGTACAAACCTCTCCACACTTTCCTCTGTATTCAGACCATTTGAGTCTGTGGAATGGGAACTTCACAGATGGGCTTCCACCAGATGAGGTGCACCTGGGCAACAAGCCATGAGGAGTGGCATATGGCCAGCACTGCCCTGAGTGGTGGATCATGGAGATTCTTGATCTTCTTCTCCTTGATTTCACCGGCTAAATAGCAGCAAAAGAAGTGAAACGTACATGTTTTAGATTAATTTCCAATCTAATTTTTGTATGTCAGCACTTGTTATAATCTCCATGGGGTATTAAGCAATTACAAAGGGGCAGAAAGTTAGTCTGTACAACGGAGAATGGGAGGATGTTAGCTGGTCAAAAGACAAACTCTCTATTAAATTGAGGTCCACATTATGAAAAAGAACTTTAAACAAAACTGTAATTTTTCATACCACTCAGGAACTTCAATGTATACACACTCTACTCTGTCCCATTGGTATTATAGCCCTGTTGTCATGATAGCAAGTGCTTATGTGGAAACTTACTATTAAAAAAGTAGTAAATGTATTTTAGCTTGTTTAAAGTTACTTAGAAGGTAGAAATGATGAGGACACCTAGCAACACTCAGCATACACATTGTTGGAAAGAATCCTTCCCTGATACGTGTACATGTGACATCATAGACCATTTCTATCTCAGATACCTAAAGTGAAATGTGGGCTCAGGTATAGCCAGTTTAATTAGCTCAGTACTTTCAGCTTTGCTGGTTTCATGAACAATGTATGCAATAAAAAAAGATATGCAGTCTGACTCATGTCATAAAGAAGCCAACTGACAAGAAAGATTCACAATGTAATCTGAGAGAGAAATCCAATATATACTGTTTGAACTGCAACAGGATCATGTTGAGAGTAAAAACTATAGTCAAGAGGAAAAGTTTTATTTGTAACCTGCAATTTAGGGCAGCTAAACCAAAGGAAACTTTTCCCGCTGTAAGGATTTAATATGACAAAGCTATTGCTCAGGCTGCTTCAGGCTGAAGTACAGATAAAGGTAGATACATTAAGCACAAAGCCTTACATCAAATCATATAATCTTAACAGTATTATATGCAGGGAGGTGTGTCACTACAATAATTTTCTCTTCTTTTTCCAGAAAGAATGCTACTGAAATGTGTGCACTTACAATTTTTGCAGTCAAGCAGCAAATGTCTCCTACATATTCCAGTGACACCAAGAATGTAGCGCTAAGAAAGGCACCCAGATTTTCATTCTCAAGAGACAGAGGATGTAGTGAGAACATAGTTCCTCTCATTATTGTATAGTATAGCATGAATTCTGTATCAGCACATCAACAAAAGTAATAAAGATAACAGAAATAATAAGCATCTATAAAACAGAATCACAAGAATGTAGAACTGGAAAGGACTCGTTAGGTCATCTAGTCCAGTCCCCTGCCTTTAAAGCAGGACTAAATAATAATAATTTCAGTGAGTTTCTTGAGGTCAAGTGTTTGGTTTATTATTAATGAATACAATGGTAGAGGGAATGGTTTTAACAAAATTCAGGGAAAATGAAAAGCATGGCTACAAATAATGGCTCAGTAAATTTAGGCTGTGTTAAAAAATTGAAAAAGATGGTCTGTGAGACTTTTTGGTCTACCCATTCTGCTACACTCTGAAAAAAATGAATAAAAAAGTACAATTTGTATAAAACTGGTAGAAATCAGCAAAGAATGGGTTTTTAAACCATGTTCCACTGTGCAAGGTTGCAGTATGACAAGTATATAGCAAATGGCTTTCTCCTTGACAGGTTCTGTCACCTGGAAGAGCATTGCATTCTTGTTTATGGAACTCAGATTCAAGCTCTGGAACTCATAATGTCTAACTGTCAGAACTCTTTGGTAAAATACAGAAGACTTTTAATTTATCATAAGACCTGCATTATCTTGATTTACAGACAAAATATTTTCATGCTTTTAAAGAAAGGCAAACCAAAGAGATGTTGTTTTCTCTTGCTGACAAAGCTTTTGGACATTGAAAACAAGAGCTGTGATTTTTGACTTTGACATGAGAATCCAGCTGAAATAAACACAGCTCCAGCAATGTGATTCATGTTAAGATGCTGAGGGTGCAGGGGAATTCTGCTTCTGGATGCTCTTTTATAAATATTCTCTTGTGTAAAATCAGTCTCTAGCCTTCTTAATTTACATTCCTTGAGAGAGAAAAAAGCACATTCTTACTCAATTATGAGGGAACTTTTTCAGTGATAATGGAAGAAGAGCTCCGTCTTTCCCACTTAGTAACTTGTCTCTTATAATTACAGCTCTTCTCATAATGGTCCCTCGTCCTCTTAAAACAAATTTGCTTTGGGAGGTAGTATGAGCTTGGAAGTCAGGAGATATGTCCTGGGATCTGACAATGACTTCATTAGGGACCTTGGGTAAGTCTCTTTGGACTCAGTCTAGCACAGCACTTAAGCATATGCTTAATTTGAAGGGGACTAATCATATGCTTAACGTTTAATGCCTGCTTAAGCATTTTGCTCTATGCCATTCTGTCCCTCAGTGTTCTCATCTGTGAAATGGGAGCAATAATACTGAACATAGGCTTAATTGGTTAATGTTAGTGAAACAATTTGCCTACGGCTGAGCTAGTACAGTGCATCCTGAGACAGTGAGAGACCATGCTGCATCATGAGAGCTAGGAGCAAGGTCCATAACAGATGGGGAGCATGAAGGACCTTGTGGTATACCTCCCAGTAAGCAGACACAGAGATTGACATAATACAAAACTAAACAGTCTGACATTTGCAGGCCAAAATTCTTCTGAACTTTTGCTCTGCAAAACATTTCAATATTTTGATTTTTCATCCTGATTCAGTATCAAAACAAATGTCAAAATATCAGAATTTCCCTGGAGGTGGAAATTCTTTCATATAAAGTATCATTATTCACAAACAGAAGGTAAAAAACATTTAAAAGAATTCCAGAGGGATAACTTTGACATAGTTTATTTACCAGTGACTGTCCTGGTGCTGCTGCTGTTCACACAAATGCTTCTTCTTTTGTTTCTGCTGGATTTCACATAATGAAAGGAAAAGAAATAAACAATGCAAAACACACTACAAAAGGAAAGACACCCAAAAAAGTCATTGGCGATTGATTTGGAACTACTTCCTGAGATTCTTCTAAACGCCAAATCTCCTATTTATATCTGTATGTTTAACATGCATGCCTGAGGGAGCTCAGCACGTTTTAAAAAAAAAATCTATTTTGGGTAATCATGGAAGACATTCTTTAGTCTTTCCCCTTCCATCTTCCTCGCCAGTGTTTTCTGGAAGAGGTCATGGGCTTCCTAACAGATGTGACATTCGAGGGCTGACCTTTCAGGAGAACAATAGAGTGAAATACTTGGATTGTGAGGCAGGAAATATTAGGGGTTTCTTCTGCAATGCAGTTAAAGTCCCATTTTTCTTAAAAGCTAATGTATAATCTATATGTGGATCTAGCAACAGATATGTATTCAAGTGTGATATCTTGTTAGCAATACATAAAGGGAAGTTGGCCTCCCGAGACAAATTATCCAGCTCCTTCTAATGACAATATTAATGAAAACACATAGGCTAATAAAGAAAAGATCTGAAATTGGTAGGGAACCATTAAAATTGACATTATTAATGATTAGATACTATATGATACATCAAGAAAACTACCAAAATATTGTGCTGTTAATGCTTTATCCACAGTAACATTTAATATTACATAGTGATCTCATCTGTTTGTTCTTAAGGAAACTCTGCGGAAGCCTTGTAATGTCATCACAGCTCAGGACTGTAAATTACATTATGTTCCTAGGACCCAAACTTTTATGTGAAGAAGAGAAATTGGTGAAATCTCCAGCATGTATTTTTATTGTGTGATCACACCTACTTTGATCAATTCAAGTTTGCTTCATAAGCTGAACAGAGAATGGGCTGGAAATGAAGAAGCATCCTTGTATTATGATTGTGAGGGTCAGCACATTGCAGGGTTTTACTTAAGATAAATCTGGTTTCATGGACACTGGGATTGGCATAGAACTTTAACTTTGAGTACATGGTTCAAATAAGATCCTAGGGCCAGATCCAGGAGCTTTTACTCATCTCCGTGCAGGTGCAGGTGCAGGGGTGGAATACACCAGAGGCTTTTTCAGCAATACAAATACATTTCTAAGGCATCTGATACTGTATTATCTCCAAATGGCAGCCAGAGTGGGGTCCGGGAACAAAGGTTTTAAACTAGAAGGAATATATATTGGGATTCCCAACAAGTTTTCTTTCTTTCTATAATGCAAATGTGCTAATGCTCTGACCTCAAGATTGAAAGACTGAAAACAAGATAAAAAGTCTCAGAGGGGTAGCTATGTTAGTCTGTAACTTTAAAAAAAAAGAGTAGTCCTGTGGCACCTCAGACTATGTTTGCACTGCAGCGCTATTTCGGGATACTGGCGGTATCCCGAAATAGTTTTCCATGGCTTCTGAGTATGCCTGTTATTTTGAAATATAATGGGCTCGCTATTCCAATGTCCCTGTAAACCTCATTCCACAAGGAGTAAGGGCCATTTCAGAATAGCGATTTATTTTGAAATAAGTACTATGTAGACCGCGCCAAATTTCAGAATAAGCTATTTCGAAATAACATTGAAGTAAGATATGCAATTTGCATAGCTCAAATTGCATATCTTATTTTGACCTCCAATGCAGTGTAGATGAATCCTTAGAGACTAAAGGAGAAAAAAAGGGGGACTCAGAATTTATAATAGAAAAAGAATGGAGAGGAAAAAAATGTACCTGTCAATTATAGTGTCATTGCTAATAAGGATAATTGAGTGGCCCAGAATTGTCCCAAACTTAGCTTACAAACACAAACAAAACAAAGAAACAAGCAAACAAACAAGCAAAAACAAGATGGCTACCAAGAATCTGTCAAAGCACAGTCCATCTAGCTTAGGCACTGAAAAAAACAAGACTTTTCTCTGCATAAGAAAAGAAAAGAAAAGAAAAGAAAAGAAAAGAAAAGAAAAGAAAAGAGATAAATCAAAGGGTTATGTCTTTTATATATAATTTTTTAAAAGTTTTGTTCTATTCACAATTTGAAATAATATAGCATTGTAATATTTTTATAGATAATATTCTACAAAATATGCTATTTATGGAAACCTACAAATTGTTGAAAGAAAATATGTTTACAGTATGGTGATGAACACTGAAAAATGCTGTTGCATTTATCTGACCTGTTAGCTGTTAATAATAAATAAATTCTAATAAATAATCAAAAGTTTTCTGCTTCTATCATGATTTTCATGAATAGATCTTAATGTGTTTCAAAAACATGGGTAAAAATTATTCTGTTTTACCAAGGTGGTAACCAAAGCATAGGGCCAATAAATGACATGCCCAAAGCTAGCGACGGAGTACATTGAACAGAACTGAGGGCGCAGGAATCTCAAATCTGAGTGAAGCATAGCTGGAAAGAACACGCATAGTACTGTTATTGAATAGAGATTATAATTATTAAATAAAGAACAATGTGATATCCACCTTGTTATTCTTTCATCTCTCTTAGAATTTGAAAATGATGTAGTTATGTTGCCTCTCTTTGTATCTTACATTTTATTTATGAAGCTACATACACAGCTGGGTAAAAGAAAACCCATGTCTGTGAGTGAGAGATGTACAGGTAATTAGGAGATGCCCTATTTGGTGGACTGGGTGCTTCATCAATATCCAAGAGGTACACCTGATTGTCTAATTGTGACTCAAGAATGACTTAATACCAACTGTCAAGGGGATTAGAGGAATGTCCTGTCTTGTAAGGTCTGAAATGAACATTAATATCACTGTGAAGTGAATGTATAGTTTTTATGTAAGGAGTTATGCATACGTACTGAAAATCTTTTTTTAAAGTCTATATCAAGGAATGCGTCACTAGTAGAGGTGAAGAAACAGGATCTCTGACAGGTGAGCACTGTGCATTCATCTCTCTCTGTTGGAATGTAAATTAAGGATTGTAAGCTACACAGAACCAATGCACATATAACAAGTGACAGAAAAAAATTCAAATATGAAGTCAACAGGAAGCAGCACACAGGAAAAACAAGTCATGGGTGGTTATCTTCTCTCTGAGTATAGGCAATGAACTTGGTGGGTTTATGTGAAATGTAAAGAAGATACCTCTTTTCCTGTACCTAGCAAGTAAAGATGTCGTTTACACAGCCAGCCCTGGTGAAAACACAGCAGAGGAGTTCACATGAGATAATATTCTTTAGACAGGAAGAGAAACAAGGTGGGTGAGATAATGTCTTTTATTGGAGCAACTTTTGTTGCTGAGAAAGGCAAGCTTTCAAACTATACAGAGCTCTTCCTCAGGTCTGGGGAAAGTATTCAGTGTGTCACAGCTAAATATAAGATGGGACAGATCATTTAATGTAAATTAGCATGTATTCTAAGTGACCATATAAGGTGAACTGGCCTGTTAACACCACAGCAGTCATAGCACATAAAGGGGAGTTAGTGGCTAATGCATTGTTGTAATAAGCCATAAATCTACTGGCTTTATTAAGACCATGATTTTTAGTGTCTAATAAGGTTATGAATCTAAGCTCCCAGGCTCATCTTTTGAAAGTGCTGTTACAGTTTATTTTGAGTATGAGGCTGATAGGCACGAACTATCCCAGTAACAACTATGAGGATGAAACCAAACAATCACTATGCTTTCTACTGAACTTGTATGGGAAAACGATAATAGATAAAAACATCCTGGGGAGAACACTTTCCACAGAGTGATCACTCTATAACAGACTCCGTCCTTATCCTCCAAGGAAAATGGGATTGGGTAAGGGGGAGGCATTGCCAGAGAGTGTGTTGAGCTGACTATCCGTCTCTCATTAGCAGACAGTTCCTTGGGATTGTTACCAGCTAGTGTCAGGCACAAAATCAGGAGTCAATCTGTTCCCTGACACCTCTCTCCATCCCACCACTGTGTCAAGTGGAAACTCAGTGCAGCAGCAGTTCTGGCTCTCTATGCAGCATACAAGTTTTAGTGACACGCACAGGGGAGTTCAATCCACAATGCCATCAAAACTGGCTGAGGGTGGAACAGGACATTACAGGTACTTCATCAACATCTACATTGATCTGTCTGATGTGGGACATAAGTGGTTACATACTAGATATCAGGTTTGAAATGTATGAAGTGCAAGGCAACTGTAAAAACTAGAAAATAATGAATTACTTCCGATAACCTTGCTAGCCAGGTTGTACCATGCAGCCAGATGTATGTCTATAAAGATATGGGCCGTTTTTTTCTTGTAATATTGCCAGTAAGAAAAAAAAACACATTATCAGAATTTAACATGCTGTATAATATTTGAGAATAACCCTTCAAGCTGTCAGTCTTGTTGCCAGTACTACTGTGCAACAGCATTAACCAACAGGAGCATGGACTGATTTCAAGCCCAGGTGCCGAGCAATTTGAAATGCATGAGCTCCTTGTTGAGAAACAATCATTCCCTCTGAGGCTCTTATTGTCCTCATCACTTCATGAACTATGCACACGGTGAATGTGCATTTACTTTCTCTTCTACTAACATTCAACATGCAAATTTCCAAGGAGAGAGAACATTTCTAGCTCCTCTTCACAGAATGCTCGCCTTATAAAAATACAAAGTAACATATGTCAGAGCTGCACAGGCGGGTCTAGCAGTTATGGCAGACAGCAGTGGTAAACAATAGCTAGACAACAGAGTGGCTGTGTTCTAGTATTCTCTACAAACTTTATGAATACACACCAGTGAACAATATTGTTATGTTTATACTTAAAGTTCTTTGGAAATTACGTTTCAGGCTCATTGCAATTAGGGATTTCTCAAACCTCACATTATAGCTATTTTCTTTTCTCTAAGACTTTTCCCCACTACATATACCTGAAAAGTAATTACTCAGAAATAATGAAAGGCCAGATGTTTGCCAAACATGTTTATATCAAAACTCACAAGTAAAGATAACAGTATTAGCTTTTATAGGTATAGTTCCTATCAGGGTGTGTCTAGACTACAGGATTTTTTTTTTTAAATGGCCTTTTCCCGAAAAAACGTACCCTGCGTCTAGACTGCTGCCGCATTCTTTCAAAAGTAAATCGAAAGAATGTGGCAGTTTTTCGACCATGAAAAACCTCATTTTACAAAGAATAACGCCTTTTTTCAAAAGTGCTCTTTCGAAAAAAGGCGCTATGTAATGCAAACTGTGCTTTTCTGGAAGAGAGCATCCAGAATACCTGGGTGCTCTCTTTCGAAAAAGTGGCTCGCTTTTTCGAAAGTACTGGCTGTAGTCTAGACGCTCTCTTTCGAAAGAGGCTTATAGTCTAGACGTACCCTATAAGTCTAAAATGTTATAACAAATCATGTCATAATTAAATTGTGAAAACATACCTGTGCTTTGTATAGACTACAATGCCCATTTTCACAACTGGGTTAATAAGACCCAAGGGTATGTCTACACCACAGCGTTATTTCGAAATAGCTTATTTCAAAATAGCTTATTTCTAAATAACGTGTCTAGACACAAAATGCATTTAGAAATAGTGCACCCACACTGATAGGACGTTGAATCACATTTAAGGCCGGCCAGAACCGGTTCTGGCAGGGCATCAGGTCAGGAGTTGAGGCTATCTGAGACCTGTGTTTAAAGGGACCCCCCCCACCCCCGGACAGCCAGTTCTCAGGTTTCCCTGCTTGCTTGCCTACCTCACTGAGGGACAGGAAAGCATTTTTTCCTCTGGTGCTCTGGTTGCCCTCACTCAGGACACCACAGCACTCTGCAGCATGGAGCCAGAGCACTCTGGGCACTCTGGTGCTTCTCCTGGACGTGTTGCTGTGAGCCTGGCAGAACGTTCTGCAGGCAGTAACAGTCTCCCTGGTGTGCCCCACTGGGGGCTTGTGCCTCATTCCTCCCTCACGTCCTTCCACTTACCTCCTAACCCCTTCCTGCTGTACAAAAAAAGACACGTGTTCATTACAACAAAGTCTCTTTATTGAACAAAACTGGGGCGGGGGGAGAATGAAACTGAGGTGAGACTGGGGAAAGAAGGTGGGAGAAGGGAGGAGGGAAGGTGGGAGAGGAGAGGGGGAAACCTGGGAGGAGGAAGCTGGCAGGGGAGGCAAGGGGAGGAAGGGGGAGGAGAAGCTCAGGGTTCAGGGTTGGGGGTCTCGCCGGCCCAACTGTCTCCCAGAACCATAGGTGCGGGGGCCTCAGCATCCCTGGGGGTGTGGGGAGGGTGGGGAGGAAGAAGCAGGAGGGAGAGAAGGAGTGGGAGGAGGAGCAGTAGCTGGGGAGGCAGCAGGGGCTGGAGCAGCAGGAGGCAGCAAGCTCTGCCCCAGGGTCAATGACCACCTGGGGGGCATGGACTGTCCTGCTCCCCAGGATGCAGTCCACGGCATCAAAATAGGGGCAGAGGTCTGGGTCTGCCACTGGTTGGGAGCTGCCCCCTGTGGCCCTGGCATACGCCTGCCGCAGCTCCTTTATTTTCATGCAAACCTGCTCCTGGGTTCCCATGTGGCCTTTGGTGGCCAGGCTGGCAGCCATCCGCCTCTGTACGATTGCGTTCCTCTGTTTAGTGCGGAGATCATGGACGTTGGAGGCATCCCCCCAAACCTGAATTAGGTCCCTGATCTCCGCACTGGACCAGGTAGGTGCTCACCTTCTCCATCCCCTGGCAGGCTCCTGGGAGCTGGCAGACTGGTCCTGGGGAGCGGTGGAGGGCTGGCTGGCACTGGCTGCCTGGCTCATGCTGGGGCTACCGGGTCAAGTGCAGCGACTGCTGACTCTGGGCTGGCAGGCTTGGAGCAGGCACAGGCACTGTGGCCAGAGTCTACCCCTTTAAGGGCTCCGGGGAGAGGGGAAGGGAGAGGAGTTTTCTTGGTTGTGCCCAGAGTGGCCACCAGGGCACCCTGGGAAGGGCTGGAGACCCCCTATTTTGAAATAAGCGTCTATACAACACTTATTTCAAAATAGCAATTTCAAAATTGGTGCTATTCCTCGTGGAATGAGGTTTACCAATTTCTAAATAAGTCGTCCGCTATTTCGATTTAATTTTGAAATAGCGGTTTGGCTGTGTAGACTGGTAAAGTTATTTGGAAATAGCGACTGTTATTTCGAAATAACTTTGCTGTGTAGACATACCCCAAGTGTTTAAACAAGATCATTCCAGCAAGTCAATGGCAAAGCCAGGAACAAAATTCAAGAGTCCATACTCCCTACTGCAACCACTAGACAACATAATTACTTCTTTTATAGCAATGGTACAATTAAAAATGTAACATTCACTTCTCAGGTATCTTCAATAATAGCTTTTTATGCTCATTACAGTAGATTCCAAAGTAAGACAATTAATGCAGAGTGGTGAATATTGAATGTTTGATGCCAGTGAAATATTTTCAGCTAGGAATTTTTAACCTTTTCATTGGTTGGACCACATCTGCTAAGAAAGCTAGTCTTATGTACAATAACTCACCATATTTTTTTATTATACATCATCCTTGTGGCATACAGCAATTAATTACATAGAAAATATGTTCAGAAAACAATTTAAAGGACACAATACTTTGAAAATTATACTTTTTCTGAATTTTTAAAATCTATTGAAATTAAAAATAGGGCTGGTCAAAAAATTCCATCAATCTTTCTTTTAAAATGGAAAATTGGATTTTCATCTGCTTTCCTCAAAACTCTGTTTTTTTTTATTGCAAAAATGTTTCCGTTTTTGATTGCTGTTGAAACAAGCAAAATTCTGTGGCAAAACAAAACAAAACAAGACATACCAAACTAAACCAACCATTTCCTGATGACCTGTAGTTCAAAGGAGCACCACATTTCAGGTTGCAAAAACTGGAAGCAGCTGCAGCCCTGAAAAAAAAAATCACCAGGATTTGTCTAGTTTATTTGCAATGTACATTTGACATCACTTTAGGTGCATTATCATCATTTTTTCATATTTATTATGGTAGTGCCTAAGGACCAGTTGAAAACCTTTACTGTCTAATGCCAGGGGTGGGGAACCTCTGATGCACCGACCACATATAGCCTGTCAGGTTTAGCTGCTGACGGGCCACCAGCTGGTTTGTTCACCTAAGCATCCACAGGCACAGAGCCCCACAGCTCCCAATGGCCATGGTTCATTGTTCCCAGTGAATGGGATCTGAGAGTTTCTGTACCTGTGAACGCTCAGGTAAACAAACCATCTGGCAGCTCGCCAGTGCCTAATCCTGGTAAATCACATGCAGCCAGTGTGCTGTAGGTTCCCCACTCCTGCTCTAAAGAGTAATTTTTTATTTGAAAGAATATATGCTGAAAGCAGAATCAGTGTATCCAATTCTCATAGGTTTATCAAGAATATAAAACTATTTACTGGGTTTTTTTAAAGCTGCAAAACTAGATTCCCAAGGGGGACATAGGCACCTAAGTCCAACATTTAGGCTCAATGTCACTCATAAAACCACCACTCAGCTACCACCAAATACCTGTGTTTCTAGTAGCCCTACAGTCCCTGTTACACCTACATTTCTTCGAGTACATATGTACAAAGTTCTGACACCATCAAATTAATGAAAATCTCAACCTATTATTTGCAGATAATTTGTGAAGAGAAAAAAGAGCTGAAGTCCATGGGATAAATTATTCATAATGAATAATGTGACCAGTTTCAATAGGCAACCTACAGCAGATAAGGGCAATTTTAAAAATTCCAGTCCTTAGGTGGTTTAAAGATAGGGGGAGATATTTTTAGTCTCAGTGCTGGGCAACAGGAAAGATTAATCCATTACTGCTAAGACCCTTTAAGTCACAACTTTATCTTGGAGTGATGTTTATGGATAATTTATAAATCCTTTAATTATAACAGCATGATTAGCGCTGCTATTATTATTACAGTCAACATGTCTTTAAGGCAAACACAAAATGAAAAAAAAAAAAGTCCTTTTTTTTCTGAATGATACCATATTAATAGAAAGAATATGAAGATATTTTCAGTACACATTAGGGTTATAGTCCTGCAGCTTTTACTCACATCTGTCATCCCAGTGAAATTAATGGAATGACTCACTTAATTATCTATTTAGGTACTTTGGCCTTGATCCAAAGCCCACAAAAGTCAATAGGAATTGGTTTTGGATTGAACCATTATATTAGCCCTGTTACTGTAACATCAGAATGTCTTTTGGGGTCACATTAGTAAGGAGAGCAACACTGGTTCCCAGGGGCCAAATTTGTAAAGGTATTTATACTTATAAAGATACAAGTGGGTGCTTAATTAAATTTTCATAAGTGCCTGAAAATAAAATACAATGATGTACTTTTTATAAACAAAATTTAAAAATGTAACAATTAGAGCTTGTGTTAATTGATAATGTTTGCCATCATGCCACTTCTGTCCAATGTTACAAGATTAAACAGTCTCAATTATGCTGATAGAGTGGGGTGTGGAATAGGAGGGATTCAGAGGCAGCTCGAGACAATCTGCCACCCTAGGCATGCCATCTTCTCACAGGCCTGGAGAAGCAGATTTAGCCCAGCCACCCTCTGTTGTGACAGAGAGGGAACAGGGACAAATTTCACTGGGTGGCATTGCAACCCAGTGCACTGGTTCTCACCAGTCCAAATCCACCACTCAAGGCCGCTGCCAAGAAAAATATCACCCCTAGGGAACTGTTTAATTCAGGTGTAGCTAGAGTGGCCTGTAGCTGGAGTGGCTTTAGAAACGATTTAGGTATTTTTCTTCCAATACTTCAGTTTTTCAAAGCTCCCAGCTTTTCTCTAAGTCTATGTCTACACTTCACGCTTATTTCAAAATAACTCATATTATTTCAAAATAACGGAGCGTGTGTCTACACAGCAAGCCCATTATTTTGAAATAATTTTGAAAAAATGGGCTTCTTAGTCTGACTTCTGTAATCCTCATTTCACGAGGAGTAAGGGAAGTCAAAGGAAGAATGTTCTTCCTTCGACTTCCTGCTGTGTAGACAGCACCAAAAGACGAGTTAAGCTACTTTGACTTCAGCTGCGTAATTAACATAGCTGAAGTCACGTATCTTAACTCGATTTTAGCCCACAGTGTAGACATGCCCTAAAAGTCCCAGTTCTCAAAGCTATCTATACTCATCTCTTTTAGTGTGAAGTTAAAGCCATAATCTGTAAAACAGTGGAGAAAATGGTTGGGCTAATTTGATCAGCCATAATACTTGTGTGGCAGGACAAGTATTAATAAGAAGCCCAAAGAAAGGGAAATCTTTTTTTAAAAATTCTTATCTTTTATCTACACTGCAAGCTTCATTTGGAAAAAACTATTCCGGAAGATATCTTCTGGAATAGCTTATTTCGAAATAGAGTGTCCACACTACAGGGAAGCCTCAAAATTGGTTCAAGGCAGGCTCCTCTATTGTGGATTCACTATCTTGAATTAGAGCCCCAGGAGGTACTGGGAAGGAATAACTTTACAATGGCTCTGGTGAGGAGCTATTTCGACATAGCAGCAGTGGAGCGTCTTCTGAAAGAGCTTTTTCAGAAGAGGCGTTATTCCTCATGGAATGAGGTTTACCAATGTCGGAAAAAGCCCTCCATTATTTTGAGGGCGGTGTGGATACTAGCATTGTTTTTCTGGAATTACAGTTGTCATTCCAGAAAAACGGTGCAGTGTAGATGCACCCTGAGTGAATGCCCAGTCTGCAGCCTAAAAAATATTCCTTTCTCATGAGTCCAACTTAGTCTGCTAGACAGGCAGAGGCTTTTACACTCCTAAATGAAGTGAACCTGGTAATGATAGTATTATAAAAACTGTAACTACACCTACACATTATATCCACTGACCAGCCATAAGGAAAACTGATGAAACACATAGAACGTCAGGAGATGTATATGGGGAATTGTTAAAGGGGTTGTCATGACTATAGCTTGGAGCATCTCAAAAATACAAATGTATACTATTAATTACACTGGAAAAGAAGACATAAAAAGTAGACTGTTAGTAAAAGACTAGCAAATAAAGATTTCTAGGCAGGAAATTACTTTCAGGCAGCACAAAAGAAAACTGTAAAACACAGAACATAATATGTTTAAAAGAATATTTCACTATAAAAGCTAAATTCTTATCTAAAACATGTAAAGTATAGGGAAGTATATGGTGCAAAAAAAACAAAACAAAACAAAACAAAACAAAAATCCTCCCTTGCAATAGTGACCAAAAAGGGATAACATATGCCTGGATCTGCAACAAAATTCCTGATTCATTGTTACAGCTTTGGACATTTTTTACCTTTGAAAAAATCAGACACTCAATATTAGCACCCCACAACTGAGGCAGGCAAAAATTATGGTGGATCAGTTTTTCCAGCTGCAATATAGGAAGATACTATTTTCTTACCTCAAGGGCGTGTGTGTGTTGGGGGGGCGGGGAGAGTGTTAATTATTTCTTGTTTGTGATGTCATGTAATATCTGCAATGTACTGACATCCTCAGATGAAAGGTACCTTACAATAATATTCCCAGCCAGTGGAGAATCATACCTCAAGTTTAGGGCACTTTCACAAGAGCCCCCTGCTGTACCTTTATTGATGCATTATTTAGAAAAGGTGTAGTCTGTAGGCTAATATATGCCACCAGGAAAACTCTTGTGCTAGAAAGCTCCACCTTGATCCAAACACACCCTCTCTGGTAGTGTGGATCAGCCTTGGCATACCACAGTATGTCTGAGATATAAAACAATCACTGTGACATCTTTCAGGGGGGTGCTTATGTTATTTTTTCCATTTCTGGGGCTTATAAAGTGAGCCTATGTGGATAACTTGCTCCTCCTATTACTACTGTTCATAGGCACCCAGTGGCAACTCCACCAATCAGCTCCTTTCCCTTCTGCCACCTTGTGCTTCCCATCTGCCAGCAGGCCCTCTATTCTCTCCTAGCACCTCCTACCCACCACAATCAGCTATTCAGTGGCATGCAGAAGGCAGTGGGAGAGGGGGCAGAGTAGGGGGAAGAGGCAGGCCAAAGGTGGAGTGGGGGTGGGAAGAGGTGGCATGAGGGCTTGATTATCCTCCAGCCTATCACACAGTCTGCATGTCCCTCCAGTTGTTTCCAGTCTGACCTCCAGAGTGTACGTTTTCTAGGATGGGGACTGACTTCTTCATTACTTTTATTTGTAAAGTGTCTACCACAGTGATTAGCGGGGTTCTTGCAACAACAAAATAAATACAATCATGATTAATAATGATGTTATGGTGTGAAAAGTGCTTGACACTGGGAATTGTACATGCATGTCTGAATGAAAAATTTGGTCCACATATGGGATAGAAAAGTAATTCTACATGTATATAATGTGATTCTTTTCCTCAGTACGGGTAACCATGGCCCTCTATACTGCTTACCGACATCCACAATTATCTTTGTGTCCTTGCTTTTTAAACTTGTTTCTCTGATAGGTACTAAAACAATGCTATTCCTATTGATCCATTGCCCCTGACGTCTTGCCTCCTCAGCCATGAAAGCTGCATGGTGACAAAGGAGCTCGGCAACTGTTTCATGACAGAGAGATTTCATTGTCAATCTGGTTGTATACCTCTGTATGGGGCTGAGGCTATCTTCATACTGATTGCTAATGGTCTCCAGTAGTGAAGTCAGGCAAATTCCCCAGGCTAGTATTATTAGACCAAATAGCACTGACTGTAGAACATGTCTGTCTTGCTTACGGGAATCTGGGAGCTGAGAGGACAAGGGTTCTTTCCTTCATCTCAGAGACAGATCAGAATCAGGCTGGGAGGCAATTTTGGTGTCTCTCATCAGAGATCTTGGCATTATGTGAAGATGGGACTCAGAAAGGGGAAGAGAATAGGGAATACATATGTCTATTTTATACCAAGCCTTCACCTTCTTTCAGACTGGAGAAGTAAGCAAAAATGTATCTAAATAAAAGTTGTGCCCCCTGCAAGCCAGTGAAACAAATATGTGTGTGAGTGTGTACTAAATGGATGTATTTGTGCACAGTGTGTGGAAATGACTAGTAGGCACATTCCTGCTGCTTGGCACCCCCATGCTTAGAATGCTGTCATTTGGTTTCAAATCCTGTTTGCTCCAGGAGTAAAAAAGGACAGAAGGGACTCCTTAATTTCTTCAAAGAGCTTGATAGCATGATCATATTGTAGAGGATCTTCATTCAGTTCTGACTCCAGACATAAAGTGATGTAAAAAAGAAACAAAAAAGGAAGAAAATGGGTAGGAGTAGCTATCAGTTGTTTCTCCGGACATTTTGAAATAAGCAAGTCAAATTTTCAGGAGACACCAAAATACTGCTTCAATGCTCGTTGCATATTTTTTTCCCCTCTCCTGTGCCCGCGCCCCCCAACAAAAAAGGAAAGCTGGTATTGCCGTCTGTGTCACTCAAGAGCAGAAGAGTAGGAGTTAGTAGATTAATATCCCCCCGAAAGGCAGATGGGGAATTCTTAGCTTATTCATCTCTTCTCCCGTCAGCTGATTCTCTTCTCAATTTATAGGTGCAAAGATTAGAAGGGCCAGAAGCTTCCCAGTCAGGCACAAGATTTTGATGCTACTCACATGTCAGATTCCCTTGCAGGGTAAATCCTTTCTTCCCAATCAAGGGAGGGGGAGATTCCCCCTGGCTTTTAGCAGAGAAAGTGGAGCTACTCTCTTCCAGGTTCTTATTACTTTCCCCCTCAGTTCAGAGACATCCCAGAGGGTAGAGTAGGACAACTGATTATCTTAGCCGAGAAGTCTTACACGCAGGGTCTAGCAGCTTTCTATCTTGTCACCTGTCGTGTTTAATATGTGTGTGAGATTGAAAGGCGCTGGGCACCATAGTATCATCAGCATGCTGAGATACTCAGACTTTACATTTTCTTTTCAACATATTCCAATTCTAGTGTTTCATTATGTTCACAGTGTCTGAGAGAGACAGTGAGCTGGATGAAAACAAACTGGATGTGACTTACTGACAAGAAAGAGTATTGCTTGTTGATTGAGGAGACCGTGTTGTTCTGGAACTATGTGGGTATACACATTTCTCTCAAGTGTATGTTCACCTTTAGCCAAAACTTCCTAGAGCTCCTATTGGAGCCAGGGCCGGCCCACAACATTTTGGCACCTGAGGCAGGGAGCTCAAATGACGCCCCCCATTCCCATTCGCTGCACCAGTAGCAGACACAATTTTCTACACTCTGGGTCCTAGTGGTGCCCCCCCCCACAGTCTGGCACCTGAGGCGGCTGCCTCAGTTCGCCTCATGGTAAGGCCAGCCCTGATTGGAGCTACTAGAACTCCTAGATTGTCCCATAGCAGAAGTAGCTCATAATGCTTCTAGGAAGCCAATATATTGTGACTCAGCCTTTGCTGAGGGCCACGTAAGAAATTTCAGCAGCTGCCCATTTCCTGAGTTCAACAGACAACCATTCGCACAAGGCAGGGGTCCATAAACCTTTGCACTCTTCCTTTTAATTTCTGAAACCACATCTAAAGTCAGCAGCATAGGCCAATCACTAGACTTACAGTTAAGAAGCTGAAAGGAAAGTGGTAAGTAGATGTAATCACTTAAAAATCAACAACTGAGTTTTATTTTTTATTCTTATTAACCCTGAGGGTACGTCCAGAGGTATCCCGGAAAAACTCCACCACGTCCAGGGAATGCATTTGCTCTTCTGCTTTTATTTAGGAGGAATAAGGGCTAGATGGGGCCAAATGGTGGAAAAGCCTCTTCCAGAAAAGCAATCGGAAAAAGCTATGCAAATTGCGGAGCGCAATTTGCGGAGCTTTTTCCAAAAAAAAAAGTGATAGTGTAGACCTAGCCTGAGATTCCCCCTTACATCCACATCTCTCTCATGTATTTCATCAGAGTTAACCCCAAATTATCCAAGAATGACTAGAAAACCTGAGTAGGAACAAAACAATACCAATGGAGAATGTGAGCAAGGAGTTCAATTACATGTTAAGCCACTCCATGTCATAGCGTTCATCCTTAAATACTCTTTATTCAGATTTGGTTATCTTAGCCATACAAACTTACTGTGGCATACAAAAATAATAAAATGAATATTGCAATGCGGAATGATTACTTGCCATCAAAAACTTCATGAAGAGTTTTAATAGAGATACCCTACATGCTTGGATCACTGTATTAAAGTCAACCTCACTAGACATTGATTCAATAGACAAAGGCAGCACTAAGAAAGCCATTATAGTCCATCATGTCAATGATCTGTGCATGAAAGATTTCCTTAGTAGTATGCATTGGCACAATGTACCACAATGACTTTAGAACCTATGATTATGATTACAGTGGAAGAACCATAATGGTTCCATTAAGATTTCAGTGAAATTAAATGGCAGTGTCTCATGAACTTCGACCAAGATCATAATAGCTCTGAAGGGCCTCTTATGATCACCATGGAAAAACTGAAGAATGATTGCCATTGAAATCAGATCAGGGCCTTTCAGTATCACATTTTTTTTATTCTTTTTTGCGGGGATCCTCCTGCCTCTTTTTCCATTAATGTTAAAAATAATGGGAAGGACATTGTTAAAAATTGTAACAGGTTCTTATTTAAACCTACACAAGCCAGGAAACAGAGAGATGCAGCTTTTCAGTCCATCCTTAACTCATTTCATTGCACCTCTAGGTATTACAGGGGTCTGAAAAGACTGTGTGATCTTATTGACCATATGTGCTATAATCCTCTTTAAACACAAAAGCTGTGTAAAAATAATCCAACAAAAGCCAGGAACTACAGAGTTAAGGCTTCTTATTCCATCCTTAACACAATCTCACGTGCCTAGGGATTGTGTTTAATATTCTTTGGTTCTGAGCAGTCTGTTCACAAAAGTACTGAGCTAGTTCAGACCCATGGCACTTGTGATGGTTTTTCTTTTTTTTGCAAATGTATTATGTGGACAGGTGAAATCAGCATCTATACCTTCCAATGCAATTTTCATCACTGATAAATTGCTATTAAATCACAAAGAGGCCAAGATTTTTAAAGTGATTAATGATTTGAGGAGTCACAGTTTTGGGTGTGCCCACCATGAGGCAGTTTTAAAGGGTTCTAGTTTTCAGAAAATACTGAAGACTCACTCCCTCACAATCAGGCCTTTAGATGGCATCTCCTATTGGGCATCCACAAATTAAGGCACTCCAAATTACTAGGTGCTTTTGAAAATCATGGTCATATATAGTTTATGGGAAGCAATAACCAGAGGAAACAGTTTTAGAGTAAACAACGTGGCCCCATCCCATTAAGAACAAGCAGCACTACATGTGATCTTCTCTGTAACAATTTATGAACCTTCATACTCAATGCTTTTCCATAGAAATTGAATTCCACAGCAATTCCACAGTTTTCCAATTACCCTTATATGAATGCTGAATTGCATTCAGTGAGCCTGAACAAAAGAAAATGCATAGGTTACCTATGAAGTCAGTTTAGTCAAGTAAGCAGCAAATGAAAATCTAGTGTAAACAAGAGGAGTATCGGAAGTGCTACAGTTTTGCCAATGCACAAACTGATTCCGTGCAGGAATGAAACTGCATGATGTTTTATTCAAGAAAATATTAGTTACCTTTTGCCTGCCACTCATCATAGCCTTTAATTAGGAAATCCTGTTGCCAAATGGTTCTCTGTATTTCCTTTGCATGCATAGCTCTTTTTCTCCCAAAGTTGTATAGCTGATTTCGAGTGTATTTTGAAATACCTTATTTCAAAATTTGGTGCTGTCTACACAGCACCAAATTTCGAAATAACTCGCTATTCTGAAATGCCCCTTAGCCCTCGTGGAACAACAGTTACTGGGACATCAGAATAAGCCACCCGTTATTTCAAAATCAATTTCAAAATAATGGGCTGCTTCAAGAGATGCGGAATAGCTATTTTGGGATACTTCCAATATCCTAAAATAGCTCTGCAGTGTAGACGTACCCATAGTGGTGTGGAAGGGGGACAGTTAAAGAAGAGCATCTGTCTGCAAAAACGTGGCTTTTCCAGAGGCCGTCCCACAGCGGTCCCCCAGGCACCTACTCCACCCCATGATCTAGCCCATCATGTTTTGACAACAGCGGTCATGTATTCTGGTTTGAGTACAAGCCTTCCAAACCAATATGAAGCTGAACTTTTCAATTAAATCCTTCTGAGCGTCATCAGGCTGTATATAATTTATAGCGTTACAATCAAAATAGCATCCAGCATTTGAAAAGGTTAAGCATAATCCCACAATTCAAATAAAAAGAAAGCCAATCTTTTGTTGGTGGCCTTCCCTGCTCTTTCCTAATTATAGGCCCTAAATGGACCTTTCAAAGGCTGGCAATAATCTGATATAACACCCTTTGTAGAGCATTATATGGGATCAAAATATTATATTAAAGAATGAAAAAGATAAAAGTAGCAATTACAGTTTAATCTCCCCTGTTACAGACCTTCTATTTGCTTATTTCCACATACATCACATATTGTCCACAACAACGCTGTTCCCCATACTGTCACACTAACGATAAATCCAAACTGCATACAGATGGCATATGGAAGTGGTTTTAAAAGTCTTAAGTCTTTCGTGTGTTTCATAAAAATCTGGGGGAGAAAATGGCTCTGCACTGTTTGTGGCTCCTTAAAGAGTCCTTGAAGGAAATTAAATGCAAATTTTATTCCATTTTCTGTGTCACATACTGTGCTCATAATAAGTGAACAAATTATTGATTTTCAATAGGGAAATTATTTAAAACGCTTATCTTATGCTTTCTGGATCAGTATTGGCTATAAGCATGTAGAGATGACATTTTATTTAAATCCTGTAACCTGTTATATCAGAGAAGCAACTGCTGAGTGTGCAGTACTGGAGCAGTGTCATTTAATACAGCTGCCCAAATACATTTCCTAAAAACAATCAAAGAGCAATATTACATTTTTTAATAAAATGTGATATTCTTGTAGTTTTAAAATGGGTCTTTATCATTTTTCAGGCCATTAAGTAGAGATTATATTGCATCAAGCTGTTCTGTCTACCTGAAAGTAGTCTTGGATCACAGTTTCACACTTTGCTATAGTTTCCATCATCATGACCTCCCACAACTGCTACATTTCTATGGCAAACAAGAACTGTCAAACCACAACAGAGAGGCTGATGAACACAGTACATAGGGCTTTCTCAGTAGCTGTCTCCCAGCTCTGGAACTCATTGGTGCAAGTTAAAGTGACCATGAACCTCATTACCTTCAGAATTACATGTACAACTCACTCCTTCAGCCACAGTAATTACTTAAAAAAACCAAAAACCGACCAACAAAAGAGAGAGCAAGAAAGTGATCCATTATAAAGGGAAATAAGAACAACCCAGGAAACTACAGACCGCTCAGTTTAACTTCTGTGCCAGGAAAGATAATGGAGCAGCTAATTAAGGAATTCATCTGCAAACACCTGGAAGAAAATAAGGTGACAGGGAACAGCCAGCGTGGATTTGTAAAGAACAAATCATATCAAACCAATCTGATAGCTTTCTTTGATAAGATAACGAGTCTGGTGGATAAGGGAGAAGTGATGGATGTGGAATACCTAGATTTTAGTAAAGCATTTGATATGGTCTCGCATGACCTTCTTATCAATAAACTAGGCAAACACAACTTAGGGTGTGTCTAAACTACACCCCCTCTGCCGACAGAGGGATGTAAATCATCGCTGATGCAAATGAAGTGGGGATTTAAATATCCCGTGTTTCATTTGAATAGAAATGGCTGCTGCTTTTTGCTGATGTGGCACTTTGCCGGCAAAAAGCGGCAGTGTAGACGGAGATTGGTCAACAAGGAAAGCCTTTTCCGACCGATTCTGTAAACCTGGAAGTGACTGTCTAGGACGGAGAACAGAAGAAAGGCATTTAAGGGTCATAATGGACCACAAGATAAATATGAGTCAACAGCGTGACACTCTTGCAAAAAAAAAAAAGCAAACGTGATTCTGGGATGCATTAACAGGAGTTTTGTGAGCAAGACATGAGAAATTATTCTTCCACTCTACTCTGCACTGATTAGGCCTCAATTGGAATATTGTATTCAGTTCTGGGCACCACATTTCAAGAAATATGTGGAGAAATTGGCGAAGGTCCAGAGAAAGGCAACAAAAATTATCACTGGTCTAGAAAACATGAGTTATGAGGCAAGGCTGAAGGAACTGGGATTGCTTAGTTTGGAAAAGAGAAGACTGAGATAGCAGTTTTCAAGTATCTAAAAGGGTGTCACAGAAAGGAAGAGGAAAAATTGTTCTCCTTGGCCTTTGATGATAGGACAAGAAGCAACAGGCTTAAACTGCAGTAAGGGAGGTTTAGGTTGGACATTAGGAAAAACTTCCTAACTGTCAGGGTGCTTAAACACTGGAATAAATTGCCTATGGAGGTTTTGGAATATCCATCACTGGAGATCTCGTATTTAAGAGCAGGTCAGACAGACATCTATCAGGGATTATATAGACCATACTTAGTCATGCCATGAGGGCAGGGGACTGGACATGATGCTCTCTCGAGGTCCCTTCCAGTTCCAGTATTCTATGATTCTATGATTTTTAGAATCCGTAAGTTGCTCATCTACCAAAGCTGATGAATAGCATACAGATGTCTATCTTAGACCAGATCTACATTAGACCCAGAAGCTTGGCTTAAGGTACGCAACTCTGGCTACGTACAATATGTAGCTGGAGTCATCTTACCTTAAGCTGAGCTTGGCAACCTCCCCACAGTGGGAGGCTGATGGGAGCAAATGCTACCGTCAGCTTCCCTTATTCCTTGCAAGAGCAGGAGTACCAGCTACCGATGGGGGCACCCTCTGAATTCGATTTAGTGAGTCTTAACTAGACTTGCTAAATCGAACTCCAGAAAATTGATCATGGCAGCCTCAATCTTCTGTGGAGTAAAGACATGGTCTTATGGAACGTACTACTGACTTGTGTCCCTACTATTGCTCTCTACTGGATATATGTCAAGCTTACACATGTAGGCATATGAAATTTCCTTCTGATGCCTAGCCATCTAGTATCTCATGATGCTCCCATGCATCACCTCAATGGCAAATGGAAATAGAATGGAGTTGTCTTTAAAGAAAACAAAGATGTGTTTTTTTTTTTTTTATTATTGTATTATGGGAGCTCCCAGAGGACCCAGTCAATATTCCTGTGCTCTGTATGCACAAACAGTCATACCCAGACAGGTTACAATCAGTGTTCCCTCTAAGCTGCGTGGCAGCACAGCTTCACGGGTGATTAATCAGCCTTGCCCAGTCAGTCAGCTCCACGCATGGATCCCTGAGCCCCTGACGGGGCAGGGCTGATTAATCACATGTGAAGCAGGTTAGAGGGAACACTGGTTACAATTGAATCCATTTAATAATTCTACCAAAAAACCTTCAAAACTATGAGTGGTTAAAAAAGGTAAGACACAAAGAGGTATGTAATAAAGTAGACACCGTTCCTCAGTCCATTGTCCAGCCCTATACAGTTCACACATTAACTGTGGGATTATTTACATACTTAAAGTGAGAGACAAGTCGAATAAGGTAATATCTTTTATTGGACCAACTTCTGTTGGTAAGAGAGAAAAGCTTTCAAGCTTACAAAGAGTTCTGCTTCAGCTCTAACAGTGCTAAAATATCTTGACCAAATGGGGCCAACAATAACTTGACAAATAGGATTCCTAAAAGTACCATCACTAGAAGTGTTCTTTTGGGGGATATCATGACATTATAATTTACCCCAATAGTAACTAGCCAATACTAAGCCATTGCTTCTGACACATTACTGCTTCTAACACTTCTAAATGTACTTGTGTCAGCTTTACCACTATTTCTCTAAATTTGGTATTTGAAGTGTCTCTCTGACAAGTCAGACAGTTTGGGATTTCATTAGTTGCCACTATCTATCTTAAACTGCTTTGTGTCAAAGCCACCTAATCTTTATTAAAAGGAAGTCAAGGGAACAGAGAGATATAAAGATGAAGGTAAGCCACAAATGTTCAATATAGTGGGAAGAGCAATTTTCCCCCCTGCTGATAATTCTTTTATTTGTTTCTGATCCAAATTAGATTTTATTAAATGGAAGGAATGAGTGGAGTTCACATGTTATGACTTTTTAAAAAGGAGATTTTTAAACGTATAAAACACAAAACTCAACATCACAGTTACAGAAGTCCCATATTGGTGGAAAGTTAACAGTCAGTAATGAATAAGGCACAGTAGAGTTTTCCTGAACACAATAGAATTTCTTCCTAATGATTGAATTATCATCTGTATTTCATGTTTTAAGAAATAACTTTTGTTCTTTGTTGAGTGCTCAATGTCATCTTTCCCTTTTGTCAAAAAGTAAATTAAATAGCTCAAAGGAGCTTTGTGCAGAAGTGTTTGCTCCTTTATTCTGTCCCAGAATGCTGAGAATACAGATAGCCTCCTTTTTTTGCAACAGCAAGTGTTATAGCTTTACCAAGAACATAAGAAGGCTACTTGTGAGCAAAGACAAAATGCAAATAATATGGCTAAGGGCCCAGTTGGGAATAACTAGCACAAGTGTGATCTATTATTACCATGCATTCGAAGCTTTGTTAAAGTGATTTCAGATTCTAGGGTATTTATTTTTGGAGTTGATCTGATGAGGATGGAAAAAGAAAACAAATTTTTGCTCCCTGTTTGTTGCTGCAGCATTGAGCAAGTGACATGCAAGCCCACTCCTTCCAGCATTTCTCAATGACTAAGTTAAGCTGTTCATCAATAGAAACCACAAAAGAAGAGTTTATACTAATTGGATAAGGCATTAATATCTTCTAATTCCACAAATAACAGGATCCTTAATTATGAAACAATTATTCATTGTGGACTTTCTGTGTTCTCCATTTGAGAAACATGACAAACTGTAAACTTTGGATTTTAAGTAGAAAAGAATGCAATTTTGTGCTTATCTTCTGTTTATGATTGGCCTTTGTCTTTATGTAATGATTATGGATAACATTAAAAAAAAATCTTAAGTTCCATTTTCAAAGCAGTTTTACACACTTGGGGCTCGATTTTCAAAGGTAGTTAGGCACGTACAGACAGAATTTTGCACATAGTGACATTTTCAAAAAAGCACCAAAATAGTTTTGAGGATCTGAGCTTTGGGGAAGCTGCTTTTTCACTACTACCCCATCTTCAGAACTGCGGAAGTTGCTCACTTCCTTATCCGTGGGGATTTGGCCAATGGATTTGGGAAGCTTTGAATTCACTGACTACACTTCTTACCTCTTCTCAGCCTCCCATCTCCAAAAATCTTTTCAGAGCAGGGGTCATTGTTATACTTGGCATTGGCGGGCATATATAGAATAGTGTATGCTTGACCATATTGCCTCAATGCAAAATATTTGAACTGGACCACTGTTAAACTTTCTTCTTGTAATACTTCCAGATTTACTGCACTATGGTGACTATTATAAAGAAACATGGCCTGGAGGACAATTAACAGAGTCTAAGAGGACTAATTTTAAACTGTCAGAAAAAGTGTTACAAATATGACATGACAGACCTCTGTATGGTGTCATACAGACAATGGATGGAGAAACCACACAACTCACTCAAGCCTGGCTACCTTTGCACCCTAAAAAAGTTCTGGTATTTATCATCCAGTACAATAAAGCTCACTGACTGCAATCATGATTTCATGAGGATGATACATTCTGTGATCTATCCCTTCCGAACCAATGCTATTATATATTAAGAGATAATCTAAATTATAACTGCTAGCGTGATTGCTTCAAATTCTGATTACAGGTTGCACGATCAAAAATCAGTGATACAGGTGTTAAATTATCATTATAATGGGCTCTCAGTGCAGAGAGACAGCTCAAAATATCTTTCATTTACTGATGCATTTTCATAAAATTTCTAGAGATCCTTTAGTATGAATGTGTGAGATTTTTCCTCATTCACAAAAATTAGAGGCAACTATTAAAGTGGCAGCCTCCTCTCTTTGCATTATTATAGAGTAAACCACATATTGTTGAGATTATCCAAATTATAATTACCATAATAATTTTAGGAATGCAGAACTACACTAGATTAGATTGAGGTAATATGAGTTATATTAAAAAAATAAAAACAGACTCATTATCGCAAGGCAATCATTTTTTCCTCTGACATTAATAAGCTCATCCCTCAAATTGTGAAATGTTGAAGAATTCTTGAATAAAATTTTGTGGAAGTTCAGAAGTGCAGTCTAAGTTTACTCTCACCACTTGGGCAGCAGCTAGAGGTATTCGCTTGGGAAAGTTATCAGAAAATGTAAGCGGGAACCTCTGTTTACATGTGATAACAAACTGAGACACCAAAATAAGATGCCACATCTTTATAGTGTACCCTTTTTCTTTTGTATACTTTGATCACAAGTTAAATATGTAATGATATTTAAAGGACAGTCATAGGGCTTCAGAGTTAACAGTCCATTGTTATAAATGTGAACAGTTTACCCCATCAAAGTTTTTGCTTTAGGTTTAGGCAAACATTACCACATTGACTATCCCTGGTTCAAATCTGGAAGGTTTTCTTTGCAACCATAAGAGTTAACGATGTATGTTGTTTTAACTCAGGGTATGTCTACACTTGCTCCCCTAGTCCGAACTAGGGATGCAAATGTAGCATACCGAAGTTGCTAATGAAGCGCAGGATTTAAATATCCCATGCTTGATTAGCATATTCGCGTCTGGTCACCATTTTAAAAATCCACTAGTCCGAATTAACTCGCCGCGTGTAGATGCGGTATTCCAAAAGAAACCCCTTCCCTCGGATTAATTGTTACTCCTCATTGCATTGTTTCTTTCGGAATACCGCATCTTCACGCGGCGAGTTAATTTGGACAAGTGGATTTTTAAAATGGCGACCAGACACGAATATGCTAATCAAGTGCGGGATATTTAAATCCCGCATTTCATTAGCAACTTCGGTATGCTACATTTGCATCCCTAGTTCAGAATAGGGGAGCAAGTGTAGACATACCCTCAGTGCTTACATTGTGAAACACAAGACATCAGACCCTGACAAAGAGTGTCATTTTGCTAGGCTGCAGAAATCGGCCCCATTTCAGCTATGACAATCACATTTGAAATATTATTTCAAATTAAAAAGTCAAGCTGGTTAGTTTACACTCGCCTGAGCACACACATAAGAACACTGGAAAACCTTCCGTAGACTTTAATAGGCTCAGGTTTGGACTTCTATTTTCTTTTGATTGAGACTGGCATTTTATTGGTGCACATGTCAAAATAATATTTTCTCTTCAGTATTAGTGCTTTGCACAAACAAATCCTTTAGATTTTTCAGCACCATGGTGCTGAGGGGCCCCACTGTAATAATTTTTTACATGCTAACCATGATGCCATTTATTTCTACCTTGTTCCAATGTAGAAGGTAGTGTACAAATTGGCCAGAAGCAAGCATTATACCTTTTAATAATATTATAATAAATTTGCATGCTTGCACTGAAGGTTGCCCTGCTGCTTCTTTTTAGTGGTGAAATGACAAGTACTTATATTATCTGTGTGACAAAGTGGTGTGAGAATGTCTCTTTCATTTTTGCAGTAGATGGGCAGAAAAATGAATATGTTGCTTTCTGTGGAAATGTTTATCCCATTTAAGCTTGTTTTCATTGAGGTCATTTCAATTTGTTGAAATAGCTCATAAGTCATACGCAAAGCAAGACAGCCTCAACAAGGGAAAGAAAGAAGATTAAGAAGAAAGAGAAGAAAAGGATTACTTAAAGAGGATATTCTGTGGTGAGGAGGAAGCTTTGAGCCTTGAAAAATCTGCAGCTTGATTTATAACATTACACAGTACACTCATGTACAGCCCTTGCTGATGTGAAAATATTGGCACCATCGAGGTTACTGGCCATTGGAACTTGCAAGACCTCACAGGCTGAAAACCAGCAATATTCCTCATTTGGCTCTTTTCAGAATACTAGCCAAAGTAATTGAAACTTTAATTAAAGAACATTAAAATACATCTTTCCTTCTAATAGGAGGCACCTGCAACACATGAAAATGATTTGTTTGGATTGCTAGATTTTCTAATGGTACAGAGGCAATTGACTGCACCCATATGCCCATTAAATGCATCTCCTGATGAACAAATACATAGGATTTGCAAGATGATTCATTCATGAAAAAGGATGAAAAATTAGTCATCCCTTGAAAAAGAAAATTATTTGTAATATCCAACAGAGCATTATAAACACAATTTAACTATCTATTTTGAAATCTACACCATGGCTGGACAAGATAATTAGGAATGGGGATTTCATATTTTTGGCTTTTGGAATATTTAGCATAAAATCATTTTGTAAAAATTACCTTAATGACACATCTAGCTTGTACTTTATCTTGAACTGAATACCATAAATTGCATTCTTCCATTTCTGTGAGGGTATGGCTATGCCACAAATATCTAAGTTATTACATTCAGCCTCTCACACCTGCAGAAATAAAACACAACGTTCATTATTCTTATTCTGTTAGAAAGAAAACGTTGCAGTTTATTCCAGGAATATAGATCTAACTACTGTATATCTACTGCCATAAAATGTAGCTCTTGGAAACAACTGTTACAGTATATGCCTAAGATTGCATCAAACATGTTAACGTTAAGTATAACATAATATTTCGAAAGGAGAGAAATGTTCTCAAGAGAGAAGACAAACTGAAATAATACTATGTTATCATTTATATGCCAAGTGTTATCCAAGGAGCTCAAAGTGTATCACAAACAACAATTAAGCTTTCCAAAATAGCCCTGAAAAGGAAAGAATTACAATCATGCCTATTTTACTGATGAGTAAACTGAGGCACTGGGACATAAATTAATTTGCCCAAAGTCATGCAGCAAATTAGTGATATTGCCAGGAGATCTGACTCCCAGGTCGGTGCTCTCCCAAATAAATCACACTGCACATAAGGATTTCTGAGTCCATTTATTAAATTATGCATTGCTGGTTACAAGGTTACTATCTTTTCTCAATTGGATTTAAAAAAACCTCTTCAGAGCCAATTTCTATAAAATTATAGTTTAAAAAAGTTAGAGATCTATGAAGCCTATTTCTAAAAAGAAATTCCAGCATATTGCTGTGCTCCCTTCTCTAATCAATTACCAACATGACACACAGTGATAAGAGCCAGAGTCTGTAGCATAATGTCCCTTTTAAACATATTTTTGTAGGTGATCCAGACACCTGATGAGATCCAAGGTGGCAATTCCTGCATATCAATATGGTGTTGGAGAAGAGGGAAAGATAGAAAGTGGGGGTGGGGGGACGGGGACATAGTCAGAGACACCCTCATTCTCACCCCCTTGCTAAGTGCTTGATTCTCAGAAATGCTGCTCAAAGAGGAGGTGTTCATCTACACAATGTTCCATGAATGCTGGTTCACTGTCTGTTCACAGCAAGTGGGAAAGATTAGAAATTGATCCTGTAGATCAACAACTGGTACTCAGTTGTTGCAATAATCCCTTCAGTCTGCTGCTTTCTATGATCAGCCTGCTCACTCTTCCAAGGATAGTCATTAGACTTAGGCTGAACTGTCAGATAAAGGCCTGCTTTAAAGCACCGTAGAACTAACAACACAGCCTAAAGTCATATCTAATGCAAGCAGGCAGTGTGCAAGCTCCAAACACAGGCCTGCCAATATGACTTACCCCTCATCTGTAAAACCTTTCGATGCCACCTCCTCTTTTCTTGTATAGTGAATGCTGGTCATCAGGCCCGCTGATGAGGGGGAAGAGGAGTAAGAAATGGGGCAGTTGTTCCTGGGCCAGGTGATTCAAAAGAGCCCGGAGCTCCTGGCCATCACTCCTACTACTGCAGGGGGTGGCTGCAGAGGGGCACACCATGGTGGGCTACAGGTGGCGTCGAAGGCTGGCTGCTCCCAGCCTTGCTTCTTCTGCCTGAGTCCCCAGCCCTTGTGGTAGCATGGAGGTAGGCCCCCCACCATCTTGTCCAGAGGTCTTGCAAGTCGCCCCCCCCCCCAGTCATACTGAATTATGCTACAGAAGAATCTCAGAAGAATCTCAACATAGAGCATAAACAGTGCATATCCAGTTCCTTGCCAATGACTTTCTTCTGTTCCTATGAGGGTCTTATTACCGATGTCCTGTTTGCTCACCAAATTCTATAACTTCCTCACCAATGAATCTATTGTAATGGATGTTCTTTTTGGGCTCATGATGAAGGACCTACAATTAAAATAGAGATGTTCTTTGCCACAATCACTTATGCCAACTAAGGATTGAAACCTACATACCTTATTACTTGTGTAAAGACAGCAGAATCAGACCTGTATGGGTATCAGTACCAGAATATCAATTACGTTAATAAAAAAGCTGATATGATTACTATGCTATCTTGGTGAAATCTACCCCAGGCCTTTATTGATACTCCACATAAGATTGGAATATAAGACTAATATAGGCAGTAAGGGATGTTAGAGCTTTGCATGGGCTTTGTGCACTTGGATGAATTTCACTCTCTGAACATGACAAGTGAAATATTTGTATGTACCATGAAAAATAAGAGCAGACTCATCTAGATGAAGAAAAGTTTCGCATAATAAAATCAGAACAATGCAGCTTTCCATCTCTAGCTGGATAGTGTGTGGCTTTATAAAGCACAACATATGATTCTAGAAATCCTATGAGTCACTATAGCCTGCAAGTAAAGAGCACTGAAATGCATAAAAGATGTAAAGCTAGTAAAACAGCAGCCAGCCTACATGCTGTGCCCATTCCTAAAATCTGGTGTTGTCTGAACCCATGTTATAAGAGAAATTCTTTTAAAGGAATTGATATATATAAGAAACAGAAATGTAGCTCAGGATGTTTGGGCCAGACTTCACTCCCAGGTGCCTATGAGCAATGCTTCATTGATTTTAATGGGGGTTTGAAAAGGTGTAACTGAAAGAAATTTGATCTTATATCACTGAAGTTTTGCCATCGGCTCGAATGGGTGAAGGAGCAAGTCCTGATCTAGATGTATTAAATGTAGTTAAAAATGAACCCCGCTATGAAGGATCCATTTGTACTATGTATCTAATGCAACCTCCACCTTGACTCTCATCCTGATAGCTATCTGTGTTCAAAGACTACCTGCTTTTTAAGAACTGCCTACCATGATTTAGCTAGTTGCTAGCTGATTAAGACTTTTTCTGTGATGTGCTTTTCTCCTTTGACATCCATTTAAATTCATATAACATCCACCCTCTCCTTTAAAAATCTTATGCTCTTTTTTTTCTCAAAGATTTGTTTTCCCATATCCCTACAGTTCACCCCATATTATTAGCTTTCTTCTACCCCATTTCCTTTTATGATTGCACTCCCCCATCAAAACTGGTTTTATTTGTTTGAATTTTGCAAGGAGGCATTTTATTACAACATTCTTATTGCATTTAATATTGTTTTTATGAGGATGAACAGTGGCTAAGGTCTTGGTTAGAAAGGGGGTAGTTTTTAAAGATTACTAATTAATTAATTATTAACTGCTAAAGAAATACATTATCACTGCACTAATGCCAGAAACATGAAAGGTCTCTTTCTATGTCTATTGCAGAAAATGTTCCAGTTTATGTTAATCTCTTGTATTTCTGCAGTCAATTTACGTGGTTTTACTCTATGTGGAAAATATTAATATTACATGATTTCTAGCTCACCACCTGCAAGAAAAAATGTTATACAACAAATAGTCTGTGTCCCTGCGACAGTAATATACCAGTTTACAACCTATGTCAACAAACAGTGCCTAAATCCAGCACTAATGTATTCCTAAGGGCTGAATGTCAGAGCTGAAGTGGAGGGACGGTCTTCCATTCCACAAGGTAAGTGTTTTGTAAACATTTCTTGCATTATTTTTGGCCTATTATATTTTTAAATAAAAGCTTGAATATTTTGTAATGTTAATTAAAAACAATAGACAAGATAGTGATCCAATCATTAAAGACTGTGGTCATGCTTTTGACTGGTTGATATTATACTTCCAATTAATACTGTGTCATGTTTCCACGCTTCATGTGAGCAAATGCTGTGGAAAATAGCCTTCAGCCATTCACAGAGTCCCAAAGGGATTAATAATTTTGGTTTCAGTCCATTTTGGATGATAGTTTTCTAAATTCAAAGGGCATTTTCTTCTTGGTACATTAAATATTATTTCAGCTCTGTGTTAAGCAAGGCATAAGGACATCTGTCATTTGACTGAAATATGAGATGTGTGTGTGTGTGTGTGTGTGTGTGTGTGTGTGTGTGTGTGTGTGTGTGGAGGTGCAATTCAATAGAAAAGTCTTAAGCATTAATTTGGAGATTAGCCGGTGCAGTGTGTCAGATATTTTCACCTACACACTGGTAGCTATTTTAATACATCCATTAATAACAGCAAATAATACTGGCTAATGCTGATTGCCCAAGAGAGTATCACCTTTTGGAGCTCCTCTCTCTGCCCAAGAAGTGCAGCATGCCAAAGAGTACATGAGATATTAACAAGTAGGGAATTAATTCTTACTGTGGCAGCAAATGGGCTTACTGGTGGCATTACCTAGTGGTTAGGTCACCCTAGGCCTCTAGGTCACCCTAGGCCTCAGTGCAACCCCTCCAATACCACAAAGACCCACCTCTCAGCAGGTGGCAATGTGGCCCTCCAGCTGGGTCACCAACTCAGTCTGCCCCCCTTTTGGGGTAACAGAGTTTAAAAACATATATAGAGTCACATGTCCTCACAATGGGGAAGGCTGTAAGTCTACCCCCTGATCTTTGTAGATGTCTCACCCTTGCCTCAGGGCTTTCATTGTCTCTATACTCCCCTTATATCAGAAACAGGGATTGTAGAATAGAGATTTTTGCTCCCTGCTGTGAGCCTGGGTACTCCCATTCCACTGGGCTCCAACCTGGTGTCCTATGAGAGGCAACAATATCAAGCACCCTGGAGTGCCTCAAGACTGCTTCTCTGGACCATTCCTATCAATTGCCTTCCCACCTGAGTCTCAAAGTCCAATATAACAGGGCAAAAGAAAAAACTTTAAAAAAAGCTCAACTGGTACTCACCCCCTGACAGCAAAGGTCTTTGCAGTAACCTTGTTCAGGAGCTCTCAGGATAGGTCTGTCCTACTCTGTCCACCCCCTTTTGAGCTTCCAGACTCACTTTAAAAATCCTCCTCCCTCTGGAGCAGGCTTTGGAGGTCTGGGAAGAGTAACCTGGGTCCAGAAATGCTCTATAAGCCCTTCAGTTCCAATGTGGGTCTATTGTACTCCCTCACAAATAATGAATAACACTGAATTTTATGACTGTCCAAGGTATCCAGGTTGTTACACTGTCTCTCCTTAGGTATGTTTACACAGTTGCGTGTACCTCGAAATAAGCTACGCAATTTGAGCTATGCAAATTGCATAGCTTATTTCGAAATAGCTTATTTCAAAATTTGGCGCTGTCTACACAACACTAATTTTGAGATAAATTGCTATTCCGGCATCTTCCTTAATCCTCATGCAATGAGGTTTATAGGAAGCTGGAATAAGAAGCCCGTTATTTTGAATGTATTTCAAAATAATGGGTGTGCTGTTAAGATGCACAGAACGCTATTTCGGGATAACAGCTGTTGTCCCAGATTAGCACCACTGTGTAGATGTACCCCTTCAGACTCCTCCCTGGTTTATCTGTCCTCTCCCAGGTCTTCTACAACCTTCTGTTGATCTGCCTCCTGTTTTCTCCATGGCATGATTGCTGACAGCCTTGTTCCTTTTCTTCATCTTAGCTCTCTCCCCACATGGCACGTGTCGTTCCTAGCTTCCACCCACCCATGCTGAGGCTATTCAAGTCAAATGTTCTGTTCTGTTCTTTCAGGAGTAAAATGTGAATAGAGCAGCATTTGGGCTATATTCACAGACAGTGTCAGAAGCAAGCTCCTGTTAACTGCATGGAAGGCCACAGAATGATAAAGGAGCAGAGGCATATGAACATCTCAGAGGCATTACAGGAAGAGAGTATGAAAACCTCAGGCATGGCCTACACTAGAAAATTAAATCCGCTCAACTACATCACTCAGGGGTGTAAAAAATCTACTCCCCTCTGTGCTGTAATTAAGCTGACCTAACTCTCGGTCTGGGCAGTTCTAGGTTGACAGAAGCACTAACTAGTGCCTGTTAGGAAGGTGATTACTGACACCGACTGGAGAGACTCTCTGATCAGCATAGATAGTGTCTATACTAAAGTGTCAGAGCAGTATAGAGGAAAGGAATGTCGTAGCTGTCAGCCAACATGAAACTAAATGCTAAGCTTTGGTCTAAAACCGAACACACCGCCAAATATGAGGGCCTATTTATATTACTCTTAGCCATCAGTGGAGAGAACACTTTTCAGGGAATATTTTACATGGTAGTACCAGGGCTTAAATTCAGCCAGAGCTGTCTGTAATGGAGCCCCAGTAAATATTTTAAAACCAGTAAGGCTGAAACCCCATGACCTAATGTACCTTGCAGTGCTGAATCCTCAGACTTCCTGGTTCATAGCTGAAGCTCAGAGCTCCATATCAGGGGGAAGGGTGAGGGAATTTAAGCCCTGATATCGACAATGGATTCAGTGTAATCTTTTCAGTGTGTCAGCTTATAATAAAATACAATCCTTTCTCAGCTGCATAAACTTTATTTAAGAAAGATTGAATTGAGCACATGTTGGTGTAGTCAATCTTGCACCTATAATTGGGTTTAACATATGAATAACAGCTTAAACATATGTGTGTCTCTAGGTATCATAAACTACAGTACCAACAGTTAGAACTAGCTCAGACTGCCATACAGCAATGAAAGATATCTATGCATATATGCAAATGTTCACCGGCACCTGCACCAATGTGCTCACAACTGCAAGTCTCACAACGTTCCCCCAGATTTTCTATATCCACAACTCTTGGAGTATTACATTTACAAGGGATTCTCAGCTTCCATTTAAAATACAAAATTTTATAGCCCTCATGGTTGAAGAAAAAAATCTGGAAAATGTGATCTGAGTACATTCTAAAGGATCAGAAATTAAAAAAGAAAACTACTCCATATATATATATATATATATATATATATACATATAATCATTATTAAGAAAATCTCATAATTTCAGGGGGCCTGAAACATGAATTGTCAATGTTTGGGTTGTCAATACTGTGTTTGCTTCTTGTAACTGTAATATCACACATTTAAAAGAAAGGTATATAGTGCTTTGTTGATTCTACAGAAGAAATGAAACAGACAACAGAGTGAGGATTATCAAATGGAGGAATAACATATTTTGTCTTTTTGAGGTTCAGAAAATTCAAGATAAATGAAAAAAGACACCTGGAGGAAGGGGACAAGCAGAAGTACAGAAGACATCCAAAGGGAAAGAAACAGTGGAACAAAGACACCCAGAGGGAGAGTCTGGTCCACACAATTCTAGCCATCTAACCAAAATGAAATATCGAATTAGACTTCCCTTTATATACCTTTGCAGCATGCACCCAAAATTGCCAGCTCGTAAAGTGACACTGTCAGGATGCAAATAAAATCATAGTGTAGTTATGTACACACACACACTCACTGCTCTTAAGGTGACACTGTCAGGATGCAAATAAAATCATAGGGTAGTTATGCACACACACACACACACACACCTTGTTCCTATTACCTCTTCCTGTAGCACCAATCAGCAAAGTGATCTCAGACCTTTGACTTTACATCAGCAATATTCATAGATATGTATTAACCCTAAATATATTTAGCAATCCATAAAATTATGTTTCTGAATCTCATCTTCTTTATTTATATGTAAAGAAAGAGTTATTGCTCTGAAGTAAACAGAAGTGCATCAGAGTAAAATATCAATGTGAGTGGAGAATCTGGGCTTCAGTGTTTACTTTTCCTAATTTACAAAGAAACACAACTATCTTTTTGTATTAAAAAAGAAACAATTGCTTGCAAGGTTTTGTTGGATTCTAGTGTGTCATTTCCTCTCTTATATATTTGGTAATGGAGCACATGCCATTATATATTTATATTTCTAAACGTAATAAAAACAATCTGGCATCATGACTTTAGAAATCAATATCAAAAGTGATCCTGGAAAAAAAAAGTCAATACATCCCAGGGAGAGGCAAAAAATATGGTTGCAAGTGGACTGTGATAATGTTGCTACTAACTCTTTCACGTGATACCTTGCTACTGTGGTGATGGTTTCATTAGATATCAGTATATAAATAATACACATTCCCTAACATGGAAACTAATAGCAGGGATCTTTCCTCCTGTCTTTTTATTAACTCTGCTTTAGGCACCTTTGTATGGAAGTTCTATAGAGAGCAGTGCTATTCCATAGACATGGAGAGGGATGAAACAAAACTGCGTTTTTTACTGGCTTGACACAGAGACCTTGAAAAACTCCAAATAATGACAGAAATGTTGCCCACAGTCAGATATAGATTTGCAAAGGGCAGAATATGTTATAAATTTTGCCTCCCTGCTCACATGCAGAGGCCTGATAAAAATCTGAGTTAAATGATGTTTCAGCATTTACAAATCAACAAAAGCTTCCAGCCCTAAGAAATGACTGAAGCTGCTATCACCTTTGCCCCTGAAGTTACACTAGGTCGCCTCTCTGCTCCGTATGTACACATCAATCCCATGCACGACTGCAGAGATGTTGCTGGGTCACCTTAGCCCACTCTAGGCACATGGTCCCCAGTGCCTCTGTTTCACCTCTTGAACTCAATAATCCACAAAAGCTTTCTTGTATTTAATAATACCCCTTTTTGTGGCCTGGTTTATTAACACGAAGCTGAAAAAGGAAACATAAAATTTCCAGGTGAGCCTTTTCCTTCCACCTACTTGCTCTCTGTACTCTAACCTTTCTATCTAGTATTGGCTCTCTGAACACAACAGCCATTCTCTCTTCTCCTTGCTCTCTTCTGTATCCCAGAGGCCAGATTTTAACCACATCACCCACCTGCTTTTTGATATTACTTATTCTCTACACCTAGGAGCTGTGTTACATATGTCACAGGTGGGGCTGGGACCCATCTCCTTTTAAAGAGGCCAGCCGCTCTGACTAGAGACAAAATTAGACTGATTGTTTTCTTCATCATTCTCTTATTTTGCTTTCCCCCTATTTATCCTTCCCTGCTTCAGATGAAGGCATGACTACAACATGACGGATGAGACTCAGGATATTGTAAGTTAAAGCTGCCACAGCAACTTTAATTCTATCCCCTCAAGTGTATCTATTAGACTTCCATCACAAGCTCATGTAATGTTGGATAACATAATATATTAAGGTACGAACTTGAAATGATTTAGGTCTGAGCTTAACTTTATGATGTGAGTAGCTCTAATGATATTAGAAGGACATTGAAGGACCAGAGTATAAGGTATCAGTCTGAAATTGATAGCAAAGAAGTTGACTGCTTGCACCCATGTGGAGCCCCACTGACTTCAGCTATAGAGTCAGACCTTTTCTTGGCAAATGCTAGTTTTACAAATATGGATTAATTATGTGGAACTACAGCAATATTTCACACTGCGACTTTACTGTATTCTCACCTTATATTGCAAATTGGCATGTGAGCACTTCCCAGAATGGTAGAAAATGAGAGAGATGTCACTTCCAACACTATGCGAAATTGTCACTATACATATAATGCATCTTTTGGATACTGAGATTTCTATTTTTACAGTAGAAATAAAAGTCTACATGAATAAGTAAACATCATCAATGCTGCTTACACATTAAAGATTTAAATATACAAGTACACTAATTAAAACAAAAGGAAAATCAATTTAAGCTATTAATATTGTAAAGTATTAGGAAAATAAAGAATGTCACAAATGTACTATGTACTTGAGATGAAAATCCTTATGCATTTTTCTGAAAAAGAAACAAATTGGCTCACATTGTCTTCTGTGCCCAGTTTCCACTAGATGCAGAAGAACATCAGGTTGTCAACTGCAGTTCCCTGATTTCCTATTAGTTCTACACTAGTTCTGGGTCTAGAGAGAAACCTTGACACTGTTTTAAATTCTATCACCTGTAATGGTCCCAAAGAGCAATGTTTTTCTCAGACCACATTTTCTTACTGTTTTCTGGCCTCAACATCACTCCAGAGCTGCAGTGAGGAAAGTGGCTATAGCTCGTAGAGACCATGCAACATCAAGAGGTTCTCCAGCCAAGAAGATATTTGTGGGGCTTTGTTTGTATTTAATACATTTTGATTATTTTTAACAAGCTATATAGAATTCTGGGTGTCAAATGCTTTTATTTAGGCCCAAACCTTGTGGATCCCATTTGGAGGAGATGTGGAAGGAAACCCTTTTGTGGGACAAGGGAGCCATGTAGGGGTTGGGAACAGGAAGCATCCATACGTTGTCCCTACACCTCTTCTATGCACACTACAACCAATATTGGAGGAATCAGAATTAAGTCAGGTACCTGTGCACATGTGCTCACACGAACAGAGAGGCCATATTCTAAAACCTCCACCTTTCCCCAACATTCCATGTGTTGGTTCTAATGAAGGCTCTTGCAAAGTCATTACGGGTGGTGAAACTGCAATAAATGTTTCTGCTGTAGAATCAACAGAGCGCAGAGTCAGCTGGGACATGACTTTCTGTGATGTCTGCAGATACCCTAAACTTCACTGGTTTTATGAGACAAAATCTTGGTCAGGATTTTCTCCCTTTGCGGGAGTTAGGATGGGCTGGAAAAGGAGGCAGATAAAGACAATCTAGCCCATCCCTGTAACACACTGATCTTATCTACAACACAGGCCATTTGTACCTTTATTTATTTATGGCGTGTCCCCCGCATCCGGTAACATCCGTTCCATACTAAAGGCAGTGACGCTTGTAGGAACTGATGCGTTATAAGTTCTCCCATTCCCCACTCTTAAATTGCACGAAACCCACCCACCCACCCCACCGATTTGCGCAAATGGAAGTCAGCCAAGGGAAAAAAATTCCCCGCTTGGTTTCACTATAAGTCCAAGTTTTTTTAAAGGTATCTTGGACTTATAGCGAGGATGGCCTGTATAGCCATTTTTGTAGACTTCACCATTGTACAGTATCTGAATGAATTGTTTTATCTATAGCAACAGTTCTCAAACTTTCCTATGGCATTGATTGTATGTTAACAGAGAGATTTTCTAAAGGACAGTTCCCCTTCCATTTTTGATTAGATAACATCCTGTCCAGGATTGTCCTTAGGCATAAACAGCATAAGCAGCTGCACAGGACACCTAAAAATTTGGGGCACCAATAGGCAGTTCAGTATTGGATTTACAATGGCTCTGGGAGTAGGGGCCCCAGCCTGTTCCACTCTAGCTCTGCTGCCCCTACATGTAGGCAAATTGACCATGGTTGTCTGAAGTTTATACCTACTGTTTTCCGCACCGCACATGTGCAGAGTGAATTGAGACAACCAATCGACACTGTGGATGGAAACTTTTTTTAAAGGGAGGGGGGAAGTGGAAGAAGCTGGTCCCTCCCCTTCACCCACTGCTCACTCCCTTCAGCCTGTCTATTGGCCAAAGGGCTTCTCTCTGTACCCTGGGAGATCAACAACGTAGGAGTTGTCATGGGCTGTGGGTGCCTTCTCAAAACTGGGTGCTGGGGGGAACCCTGGCCAGAGCTTCCATCGCCCCCCTCCTGCAGATTAGCACAGGGCTTGTTCTGAAAACTACCCCTCCCCACCCGACCAATATGGGGCTTGCATAAAAATGGGCACCCAAGCAGACAGCCCAAGCTGCAGGATGGAAGAAGCCACAGACTTGCCTAGGTGCTCCAGAATTTGTGCCAGGAGGTGGTGGAAGGAAGCTTCGAGCCCCAGCAGAAGCCATACCAGGGTAGGGAAGAGACCAGCAGAGTGGAGCCCCAAGACCCAACAGAAGCCACTCCAGACAGGTGGCAGAAGGAGGCCCCAGTAGAAGCAGTGCTGGGCAGGCAGGAGAAAGTCCCAAAAGTTGCAGATCTGAAGCCCTAGGCTCTAATGTAAACAGGGCACTAGTTTAATAATATTCCAAAGGGCCTCATACATCCTAAGGGATCCTCGGGCATATAAAGTAACTATTTACACAGAAAAGTCACATTTGGAAAGTTTCTATATTTAGCTCTCTTTTGTGTAATAAGGGGTTTGTTCTTATAAGAAAAAAGTTTAAACTTACTGGCTGGTTTTGGTAATCTAATCTCTTCTTTCCTTCTGTTCTTTTGTTTTGTCTTCCTTTGTGCCCCCTGCTCTACGTGGTTCCATTTCTTCCCTCTAATTCCTTAAACACCTTTCCTCTCTGACCTTCCTCAGCCAGCACATCCTAATGGAGGAAGTAAGGCTACCCTTGCTCCTCCTCCCTGAAAAATCTTCCACACGTCCATCCCGGCACTTGTTTGCAATGAACAGCCTGGATACCTGTAGTTGAGGTAGGAAGGGAGAATTAGCTTCATGTGAATGGCTTATGAAGAGTCCATTTTTGCACTCAGGTACATGGGCACAGAACCTATTAACTTCAGAGAGAATGCCAGAAGCATTACCTACCCCCAGGGCCTCCTAAAATGAAGACAGTAGCTTGAAAACCAGGAGATTTTAAAATCACACCTTTTGGAGTTGTCTTTTTATTTCCCTTTTGGCGCTAGAGTGAGTAGGGATTATTTTTAAGGTCTTCTCCAAAAGCTTTGAGGCAAGAAATTGAATATTTTATTTAGATAAAAGCTGAGCTTCTAAGGTAATAAGCTGATTCCAGAAGCTAGGATTTTAAAATGTGCCCCCTAAACATCATAGGAATCATGGTAAATTCATGAGAGCTGGTAGCACTGTCATGCCTGAGGTCAGAACTGGGCCCTAAGAAAAGAGTTCAATGTGGTACAAAAGAGTTCCTGAACCTTTGCATCACTTACAAGACATTAACACCATATCTGACAAGTCACAAGTACGATACAAACAGTATATACTTTTACTTAAGAAGGAAAGTCTGGCACCTTGTTCAGGCAAACTGCCCAATGACTTCAGTGGCATTTTTGCCAAATGACTGCAGGATAGGTCTTACTAATAGAGATTTAGTACCAACTAAAAAGGTCCCATGAACTCAGGAAAATAACCCCCATAACGGAATAATAAATACATTTCACGGATAATTAAAGAAACAAACAAAAATATGTTAAAATAGCTATTATGCAGGGATCAATATTTGCAGAATCTCTCTATTGAATGCTCACAAACGCTGTATTTATGACTGCAGATGTGCTCATAACAACAAACCTCTATTCAAAGATTACATTTGTGTTTGTATATGCTGAAAGACCTTCAGTATTCACATGGTTCTTCTCTGTTTAATTTAATTATAAAGGGAACCAGGGAACAATATATTGTTGAGTGTTTCATTCAAAGAGAAGCACTTTTCCATAGTCACTCTATACCAGACCCTTTTTAGCCCTTCTCACTCATTTGGTAGAGACATGTATCCCCATGTTCTGGGAATTCTCTATTTAGTGACTAGGATTATAGGATTGCATATATTCTGCTGAAGATAATGGGCTAAAATCTGTCCTTGGTTACACTTGTGCATCTCCATTGAAGTAAAGGAAGATTCAGTGACATAAGTAAGTGCAGAATTTGGTCTAATGCATTTGTCCTATTCGTTAATAATATGAAAACGCCTGCCATTTGTGTTGCTTATTTCAATGTGTAGCCTCCAGGCCAGATACTGATTGTGACAGCAATAGGGAGGTCGGAAAGCATACAGAAAACCTCTTTTCCCTCCCCCTCCAGGTAAACCTGCTCAGGAGCCAGAAACAAGCCTAGCCAACCTGTCTCTTTAGTAATTGTTGTGAGGCCTGGTTAGTATTTCTGGTAGACCTCCAGAGCCAAAATTGGGTCAGTCAGGTTTGAAATAGGCCAGGGATTCCCTTGTGTGCCATTTGGTAGTAGGCACTGGGAATATGGATGTTATACATTTCCAAACCAACAATGAAGACTACTACTTCCTGAATTGCCCGCACATCCGGAAGCTACAGTCTTGCTCACCAAATGCAGTAATATAACGCAGAGGCAGGTCCACATATAGCTTGATGGAGTTATAAGCCACATGTGTCCAAAGTGCACACTGTCTTGGAGTACAGACATGCAAGACAACAAGATACCACTTGTTATCACAGAAGTGAGGCACTACTGGCCCACAGACTACACGAAGCTCATGAGGCCACCAAATGCTTTGTTTACCTGAACGTCCTGAGGCATGGCTGCTCACAGCTCACAGTGGCTGCAGTTCAACATATCCAGCCAATGGGAGCTGCAGGAAGTGGTGGCCTCACACAGTTCCTGCAGCTCCCATTGGTTAGGAACAGCACACTGTAGCAATTAGGGCTGTGGGGCTTCAGGGCTATGGACATTCAGATAAACAAACCATCTGGTGGCCTGCCAGCTACTAACCCTAATGAACCACATGTGGCTTGCGTGCCGGAGGTTCCCCAACCTTGGTGTATTGCCACATCAGTATTCTCTGCAACACAGGTAACGATGCTCATTTCCCAAGAACAGAAATGGAGACTGATTATTATGATTCATACATTCAGTCACATGGATTCACCAAAGGCAAGTCAGGCCTAACCAAGTGTGATTGCCTTCTGTGATGAGATAACTGGCAGTGTAGATTTGGGGAATGTAGTGGACATTCATACCTTGACTTTAACAAAACTTTTCATGCTGTCTCCCACAGTACTCTTGCCAGCAATTAAAAACTTATGATTGGATGAATGGACTATAAGGGTATGTCTAGACAGCATCCCTCTGTCGGCAGATTAGGCAGGTCGACATTGCAAATGAAGCGGGGATTTAAATATCCCGTGCTTAATTTGCATAAAAATGGCTGCCGTTTTTGCCGACTCGGCACTTTGTCTGCAAAAAGAGGCAGTCTAGAGGATCCGTTGAGAAAGCCTTTTCAAGCAGATCCTGTAAACCTCCGTGCAGGAGGCATAAGGGATCTGTCGAAAAAGGCTTTCTTTCTCAACAGATCCCCCTCTAGACTGCCTCTATTTGCCAACAAAGTGCTGAGTCGGCAAAAACAGTGGACATTTTTATGCAAATTAAGCGTGGGATATTTACATCCCCACTTCATTTGCAATGTCGACCCGCCTAATCTGTATCCCTCTGCCGACAGAGGGATGCAGTCTAGACATACGCTGAGATGGGCAGAAAGTTGGCTGGATCATCAGGCTCAACCGGTAGTAATCAACAGCTTGATGTCTAATTGGCAGCCCATATCAAGCAGAGTACCCCAGGACTGTCCCATGGCTTGTATCTGCAATCACTTGCTCAGGTCATGCTTGATTGTGACTCTGATACTGTGAGTATCCTGCGAGGGATTTCAATTGCACCTGTGGATTGTGTGGTAGGCTGGAAGCACATCCCCAGACAGCCAAGGAACTATATGGTCTGTCTCCTGCAATCCGTTGGGCCTGGTCTACACTAGACCAGGAAGATCGGCTTAAGGTATGCCATTGAGTTATGCAACATGTGTAGCTGGATTTGGCTTACTTTAAGCCAAGCTGCTTCAGCACTTACACTGCAGGAGGCCAACAAGAGCACACACTCCCGTCGGCTTCCCTTGCTTCTTACAGAATGAGGGGGGCTGTCTCACAATCAGCAGGGGATGCCCTCAACATTTGATTTGAAGGTCTACACTACACAGCTAAATCAAATGCTAGAAGATCAAACTCCAGAGGGTCAATCTTCTTCATAATCTAGACAAGCCTTTAGGGTAGTAGATGTTTGGAGGTCCTTTCACTCCACTGGTATGCTGTACGCTTGGCTGAAGGCTACTCCCAGCCCAGTATCAGGGTCCAACTGGATCACTTTTATACCATGAAGGCCAATGTGAATGTGTTTGTTTGGTCTTCTGCGTCTCCCACTCTCTTGCCTGACCATCATTGTGTCTCTGTCAGTGTTTCTCTCCCTCTTCATGCTTGTTGTTTCCACTGGTGCTATAGCACTAAATTATTATAGGCCTTGCATTTCCCCCAGATGTTTGCTCTTTTGGGGGAGTGTTGATGGAAGCACAAGCTCCTGTTTGAGTCATGGAAATAGTGGTGGACTGTCAGAAAGTCCAGAACCAGCTGCTCTGTCAGCAGTATAATCAGGATCTCACATGGTCTTTACATGAGACCATGATCACCTGATGCTTTCAGAAGTTTCTTCTTTGGGTTGGAGAAAACATCTATCGACCATTGGCAGACTTTTTTACTACAGCTGATGAATGGTCTTGCTGAGATCCTGAGACCTCCCCTGAAGCCTGTTATGTGCTGGCAATGGAAGAACTTTATCAGGGGTTGTTCTCACTGGTGAAAAACAGTGGGGCCTGGATGCCTACTGTCACTGCAGGAGCTCTCTGTTACAGTCCAGTAACTCTCTACAGGCAAGGCCCCAGGTATCAGCATGTAGCCACCTGAATTCTACTAATATTTCTGGCATCCTTTTAGTCCATCTCTGAAAAGGATCCAGAAAGGTCCCACTGCCATACCTGCCTGGCTTACTTTTTGCTGGGTAAGGCAAAACTAATTGCTCTGAATTGTTTTTGATATAACAGAATGGCCAGGGATAAAGAGATGTGATGAGGTAGGGCTGTTTCACAAACTGATTGGGGTCTGGCTTGATGACTCCTTCCATAAATTGACTTGTAACCAGGATGTTTTTCAGTTGACTTGGTGTGTTAACAATATTTTGAGTGAACCTGATGATGATAGAGCTTTAGGGATCCATGCTTAATATTTGCTTAAGATGGATTTTGCTTTATTTTGTTCATTTTTTGTGCATTGTGCGATATTGGCAGTAGGTGTCAGATCTGGCCAAGGCTGTAGGCATAACTAAGCACTGATAAATTCATAGCTGCAAACCAGACCAGATGACCAATATATAGATATTGTTCAAAACAGGTGTTAGACTTTTAAAAATGTTTTTAATATTTAGACTACAAAATTGTAAATTGTTGGATGCATTATCCTTACTTCTAGTGTCTGTGTCCACTGCTACAAGGTAAATGTAAGTTTGCTTTATAACTGTAAAAATGCATACTCTGAACTTGTGAACCTAGATTCCTCTACCCATCGAGAAGAACTATCAAAACTTAATGGGCCATTGTGGGACAAAACACTGTGTTGATTGTGTCCATCCACCAAAGAAGTAGTTACATGCAAGAATGCTCATCCCATCAGTTTGAACTCTGGGGCCAGGGCAAATAAAGCTGCTCATATGAAGAAATGGTTATCTCTTTGCTGCTTGGACTCTCACAAGGGCTGAAGCTCAGAAACAAAAGCAGAGATCTCATGGGTTAGTCCTAAAAAACAATTCAGTGAAACATTACTATATCTCTGTCACATTTTGGAACCATAGATAAACTCATTTGTGTATAGATGTTGCCTGCTTTAATGCGTAAATAACATTTCTTTACTTAGTTAAAAAATCCATAGTAAGTTTACTATAGGATTGGCTACCAGCATTGTCTTCAGAGTGAGATGCAAGACACAAATTGATCTGGGGCAAGTGACTGGTCTCTTAGAACTGGGAGCGACCTGAATATTTTGTGAACTTTCATATGAGTGACCCTTTGTCACTAAATTAATCGTTTGCCTGGGTGGCAAGACTGAAGTGCCCAAGGGGACAGTGTGATTTCATGGTAAGACTATTACAGTGCTTCAGGAATTCATATTTGTTACCGGGTTTGTGAAAACTAATGATAGAACTTATCACCAGTCTGGGTTGTCTGCCCTGCTTTTTGACAGTCTGCCTCAAGATTGGGACTCATAGGTGTGACCCACTCTAGACAGTGTAACACTTTAATTGAATATGTGTTGTTTTTCATGCCATCTCTCACTCTCAATCTGACTTTTCAGGTATTTTCCAGCATGCAAAAGTTTCAGCAGAGTAACTTACCTTATGTCTACACTAGGAAATTATTTCAAAATAAGTTATTTTGAAATAATAGTTCCTGAAATAACTACTTTGAACTAGCATGTCCACACTAAAGGGAAGCCTCGAAATTAGTCCGAGGAAGGCTCCCTTAATGTGGATGTGCTACCTTGACTTAGAGCCCCAGGAACCCTGGGGAGTAATTACTTTGAATGACTCTGAGGAGTAGTTATTTCAAAAGAACAGCAATAGAGCATCCACACTACCACTATTTCGAAATAACTATTTCAAAATAAGCATTATTTCTCATGTAAATCAAGAGTCATTATTTTGAAATAACCAGCCCGTTATTTCAAAATAACGGGCTTGGTAGTGTGGACGCTCCATTTATTATTTCAAAATAAGAGGAGCTATATTGAAATATCTCCCTAGTGTAGACCTGGGCTTAAAAAGTCTCACATCAGAATATCACATAGCCTAGTGGTTAGAGCACTCACTTAGGAAATGCAGAAATACTTATTCAGCTCCCTAGTTTTTCCTCCTAAGGTCAAGGAGGGTTTTGAACCCAGGGTCTTTCACATTTCCAGATGAGTACCCTAGCCCCTGTATTAAAAGTTATGAGCAAGGTGGCTAATTCCAGGAGATGGTACATAGGGGAGGAGTGCTAGCAGAACTAGACACCTTCTAGCAGCTTGGACTTAGGTGCCGAAGAAGGTGGGGCTTAACAGCCTCTTTTGGTCAGCACCTCCAATTGTCTAGCTTAGACAGCTCCTTGCCTAGCTTTCTAGCTTTTGTGAATCTCAATGTAAGGCACCTGTCTCCCCCATTCATTGTGTAGGATCATAAGTGTTCTACTCGGGCTTTCCAAATTGCAAGTTGTGTATTGTGATGCTCAATATCACCATACCTAACTCCTTTTGATCATCCAGGACCAAGCTCTTGTAGGTGGGAGCCATATTTTCCTGTGTACCAAGCCATAACAAAACACATCACTTGCTCTACTAAAATACAAATAGAAAACACTACTAATAACAATAGTAACATGCAGGGCTTGACAAACAGCGGCAAAACCTACTCGCCAGCCCCGCACTGCGCATGCGCAAGACCCGCATTGTGCATGCACACGCCGCCGGTGAACGGGGCGACTGGCTGAAATCTACTCGCCACGGGCGAGTAGATTCAGTGATTTGTCGAGCCCTGGTAACATATATACTCATGCAGAAAATGTTTTCTTACACTCCCCTTTCACTCTGCCTTTCCATTTATGCCAGCCTTAATTCCTATCCTTTCATACCCATCTCTGAGCCTTTTTACACATTGCTCCCCATGTACCAAACCACCAACCTCTGTATATTCAAGCCTCCTGAAGTTTCATTTATTCCCATATTTCTCTCATAAGAAATGGAGAAAACCCATAATTCAAAATGAGTATTCCCTCTGGGCTACTCAGTCCGTTCCTTTGATTCATGTTTAAGATTGTGGGACCTCTAGGACAGAGAATTTCCATTCTGTCTCTTGTGGAGTGCTGAGTACATTGTTCATGCATCATGTTCATCATCATAGCATTACTAGCAGAGGTTGATCATCTCTAGTTTGACACCTGACCAGCGCTGAACCAGAGAATTTGCTGAACCAGTGGAGGTAAATATTGTCCAGCAGCATTGCTGACATTTTCACTGGTTACTGGGTTTTTAGAAGACATTTAGGGGTAAATTAGAGCTAAATAACAGCACAGAGCACTGAAAGCCAGGACTGGTGGCCGTAAACAAACTTTATGGAACTTGACCACACCCATGATAAGTGGATACCTGGCTAACTAAAATCATGCCAGACCATAGATATTGCTGGACCAAAGAGTGCCGGACTAGAGAGTTCAACCTCTAACATATTCTCTAGGGAAATGCTCAAGCCCTGGTATGGGGCACTTACTGTAATCTCTGTCCTGATTAATAATGGTCATACCCTCCTATTACTCAAGGGGAGTAAGTCTCAGGCAGCTGATATGTGCTGCTTGTTATGTCTGTCATCAGGGAACTCTGAGTAAGGTTAGCAAATTTAGCTTCTGTCAGGAAATTCTTATCTTGATGGTGAAATCAAGGGGTGCAGTTATTCAAATGTAATCACAAGGCAGCAGGTTATACTACTTCCAATGAACATCACATTTTGAAAGACAAACTGAGGGCTAATTATTAACCCAGAAAAGTGTTTAACCTCACTTCATTATAACACCTGACATATTGTCTCTTCAAAATCACTCAAGGTAAGCACAATTGCCCAATGATTGATCATGTAATACAAGTCTCTATCTAAAAGGGCAGCAGAAAGTGGCTGTGAGCCATCCACTTTGATTTTCAGAAGCTAAATATCAGCTTCCATTTTCTACCAATAACATATGATTTCCATTTTTGCACACTGGTTTATTCTCCAATTTATTTAATCATGAAAAAGATAGAGTATGATGTTGTTTTTGCCATTGCCTTTTACGGCTCTATCAGAAAGGGTCTCATTTGTTTCCCACCAAGAACCAGTCAGATAGAGTTACTAGATAGCATAACAGGTGTTTGGCATTTTCACCAAATGTAACTAGAAAACGAAGGAGACAGGACTTTGGCAGAAGTATATCTAGATTTAAAGTAACCACTGAAGATACCAAAAGAAACAAAATGATGTTAAAATTTTGCTACTGATTAGCCTGGCAAAGCATTATGTGAAACTCTAAATGAAGGAAATGACATAAGAATAAATAGGTTAACTTTACCATACAGTAGACTGACCAATCAGACAGAGCAGCATGCGAAAATGATGATAGAAGCAAAAAAAATTTCAGAAAAGAAGAACATGGAAGAAATCATTGGTTCCAGTTAAAGCGCTGATCCAGCAAAGACTTACACATATGCTTAACTTTCATTATGTGAGCAGGTTCATTAAACTCAACTGAACCATGAACCCATTCAAAGTTAAGTATACACATAAGTCTTTGTGGGTTCAGGATGTCAGTGTAAATGTGTGGTGTAGTTCAGAAACTAAGGGTACATCTAGACTGCATTGCTCTTTCGGGATACAATGCCTCATTCCACGAGGGTTAAGGGATTTGTCGGAATAGTGCCTTATTTTGAAATTTGGTGCTGTGTAAGCTTTTTCGACATAGACTCAGAATAAACTACGCAATTTGCATAGCTTATTCTGACAGAAGGGTGCTGTCTGGACGCACCCTAAGAAGCTGACTTGGGAGACTGGGTTTCAATCCTCTACTCCCCTATAAACATCCTGTGATATGTTGAGCAAGTTTCTTAAGGCCAGACTTTTAGAGAATGCTAGGTCTTACATGGCTGATGGGAACAACACCTAATTCCTAGATGGCCTGCTGTCTAGTGGAAATTTCAGCCCTGTATTATAGTTACGTGGAACCTCAAATCCCCAAAGAGTTCATAGGGATAGTTAAGAGCCTAAAGAAGAGCTTTTCAGAAGCTGGGTAGGTGAGAAATTCCAGGAAGCAGAGAGGGATTTAGGTGGCTGGCCTGACAGGCGAGAAATATACATGTACTCAGATGTGAACCCCATTCTGGAGTGATGTCTTTTCTACATTGCTAATGGGAATCTGACTCAAAAGGAAGCACTTAAGCACTCTCTTAGGGACTAGCTGTGGAGTGGTGGCTGGACTGCTTAAGAAACACTAAGAGACAGAAAGAGGCCACTGGTGAAGGAAAACTCTGGGGGGAGCACCTGCCACATGACCCCTACAACTCCCCTTTGTCCCCGTCCCATTCTGTTCTGTCCTGTCCCCAACTGAGGCAGTCTGGAGGCACTAGTGTGTTCAGGGGTCCAGTGCCAGCAGTGGTGATCTGCCCCTTCCCCTCCACCGCACTCACTGGCAGCAGCTGGGTAAGTGGAGAAATTAGCCCCCAGGCTTGCTTTGCTCACCATTGCCATGTCACTCCTCTTCCTGTAGGTGAGTGTGGGGCGGTCCTATCCCTTTCCTAAGTGGTGTGCCAGGAGTCAAGTAAGCTGGGGCTGTATCTTTCCACTTGCTCTGTTGCTACCAGTGAGTGCAGAGGGGAGGAGGCAACCCCTGCTGTGGGTGCAGGATCCCCACTAGTCCTCCCACTTGCAGTTGGCCAGCCCCTTTTTCCTCCCATCCATGGCATTTGGGGCATGTGACCCCTTGTGACCTCCTTCTCCTCCCCATGGCCTGTGGCTGTTAGGGGGGGTAGTGGTATTTTCAGTAGGCCGATTCTTGAGAGTGGCTGTAAACAAGGGACAGATCTGAACAAAATTATCAAGCTTTGGCCATGGGATCATCTGGCCACTGTCACAGGCTGACGACACTGGCCCTTTAAGGAGGAAGTGCACCTGTGATTCATCAGCTGTTTCCCAATTAGGGACAAGAAAAAGCACCTGGACCATATAAATGAGAGAACCTGGCAACAAAGAGCAGGGGCCAGTTAGCATAGACCAAGATAAGATGGGTGGCCCCTGAGCAATAGTGCCAAAACCAAAATGGGGGAGGGCCAGGGAGCCATGTCCCCCACTTTTTAATGTGGGCTTAGATTTGGGGGGTCAGGTGGTGATGTTGCCCTTCCACACTGCAAGCCTTGGGCAGACACAGAATGATGCCAGCAGGGTCTGTGCCTCATGGTAGGGGAGCTATTAGCTGGTGCAACTATGTGCTTGCAGCTTGGGTGGGGTAATGCTGTCTACTGTCCCCCGAATTACACCCATGTTAAAAAGCAGTGGGCATGCCCCCTTCCCCACAGCACTCCCAGTTCTGGTACCAGTGCCCTACCCAACTTTTATAAAAGTTCTATTGCTGTTGCCCTTCAGGATAGTGGTAGATGAGAGATGGACAACCTAGGCTAGTGAGTGGGCCGCATGAATGGCCCTTTTCATCTCAGTAGGCTGCAAGGTTATCATAACCAAGATGGTCTCCTGGGATAGGATAGTTCTGCTAACTGTGCTGGAGTACATAGAATTTTCAGGGAGTGCCGACTGAACTGTAGCAGTAATTGATTGGATGCAGAGGAAGCACATGGCAACAAGAAGGATTTTCTGGCTGAGCTCTCGAAACAGAGACCCTGGGCTACAGGCCAGAGAGCAGCAGAGAGAATAGCCTGGGTCACCCTTAGCGTCATTTACTGCCTATTGGTAAAGCTGGGGTGGGGAATCTCTGGTACACCAGCCACACGCAGTTCATCAGGGTAATGGACTGCCAGAGGCTTTGTTTAGCTGAGCATCTGCAGTCATGGAGCTCCACAGGAACCAGTGGCTCTGGTTCGCCATTCCCAGCCAATGGGAGCTGTGAGAAGAAGTGACCTGGCCTGTGCCATTGTCTGGGAAAAGCGAATGGTAGCCACTGGGAGTTGTGAACAACTGTGCCTACAGATCCTCAGGTAAACAAACCATTTGGTGGCCCACCAGAAGCTAACCCTGATGAACTACATCTGAGGAAGTGGGCTGTGCACACGAAAGCTCATGATACCATCTACATGTTTTGTTAGTCTTTAAAGTGCTACCATACTATTTGTTGTTTTTTTAAGTTGACACCCAGCCTGTGAGCCAGAAGTTTCCCACCCTTTTAGTAAAGGGTTCTTCGTTATAACAGCAACTTCTATCGGGCAGGACATGCTCACTACACATTGGTGCCCTGGTATTTATTAAAAAATGAAGGTGTAGGTAAAAACTTCAAACACAGTGGTCCCTTACATCATTGTGAAACGTAGGTATTAACACTAGATGAGGAAATATGGACACTTGCAGATATTCTTTTAAGTCTGTAACCAAAGGAAGAAACAAGTATTTTTCCAGACAGGAGGGAAAAGTAGTTATCTCTCTGTCTCCAATATAAATTAAATAGGGTTAGCTAAAGACAATGGGAATTAAATTTACATACTAAGTCAATAGGAAAAGTAAATTAACAGAGGGATGTGAAATCAGCATGAGAAAACACGGGAGTCCAAACCCCTGTGGTTCATCCTGACTCCGGAAACAAAGCCAAAAGACTTTGGGAAATATAAGGAGAAGAAAAAGAACATTTTGTTATCAATTTCACGGAGGAACATTCCTGGAGGAGGGGAATGATTCATGAAAAATTTGGATCCTGATTTAACTGACTGTCGGCAAGTGCTGAATGAAAAGACTTTGGGGGTAAGAAAACTGCTTTGGCCAAGCCATTGTAGCTTCTCAAGTTTTAGTCACTAGAACGTATGTTATTTCCTCGTTTTATGTGTTACTTTTTCTGTCACTATCACCTTGATTGGTATCATTTACAAGTCTAGATTTTGTTAATAACCTTCTTTTCTTATTGTAAATTCATCTCAGACATGTTTAGAATGATGTGTGCACCCCATTTCTCAGTGGAGTCAATGGGTTGGAGAGGGCTGAGGGCAAGAGAGAGTCAAGGGCTCCCAATAGAGAGGTTCTGGAACTAGAGTTTGCCCCCTAGTTAGATGGGGTTGAGTGTCTGCCTTGCAAAAAGAGAGAGGGACTGAAGATGAGCTAGAGGGTGGAAGATACCAGGGAGTGGTAATTACTATATTACTGGTCTACAGGACATGGGATTTTAAGGACTATATGCACTAGGTACTAGAAATGGTCTAAGTTTTGGGACTTCTGTTAGGGTATGTCTACACTAGCTTGTTAATTCGAGCTAGGTAGGCAAATCAGGCAACCAGAGTTGCAAATGAAGCCCGGGATTTAAATATCCCAGGCTTTATTTGCAGGTTTCGTCGACGCCATTTTAAATCCCCTTAGTTGAGCAGACTGCCGCCTTCAGCGGCAGTTTAAAGTTAATCCAAACTAAGTCCTCGTGGAATGAGGAGTAACAGTTAATCTGAACTAAGGACTTAGTTCGGATTAACTTTAAACTGCCGCGTGTAGCCGCGGGCAGTTCGTTCGAACTAAGGGGGATTTAAAAATGGCGGCCGGACGTGAACATGCAAATAAAGCCTGGGATATTTAAATCCCGGGCTTCATTTGCAACTCTGGTTGCCTGATTTGCCTACCTAGCTCGAATTAACGAGCTAGTGTAGACATACCCTTATGGATTATATGAATTATGTTTTTGTAAAAACCTGGCCCCAAGAAAGGGCATTTTTAGATGTGATTGTTGTTGCTTGGGATTCTGAGGCAGGGAAACTGAGGCAGACATGGCTATTCTGCTGCTGGAGGGTGATTCCCTGGGAGATGAGTGGTCTGGATTCAGTATTCCCCTCAGTGAGCTGGAGGAGCCCTACATTGGCTGAATTTTACAACTGTTAATTCATGTGTTGTTTGTAACTTCAAAGAACTCTTGCTTAGGGAAATTGCAGTGCTTATTCCTAGCAACCCTATTAAAGGAATCCTTCATTGTTCATCAGACTTTGGAAGACTTTATGAGAGTTCACTAGGAACTAAAGCCAGAAAAACCTACTGCTGGAAGTGTTTCCCTCAGAGTGTGGTTCACATATTTAGGGGAATGGTGTACCACAGTATTCCCCAAAAAACCTTTAAAAACATTAGTAGTCCCGTGGCTACCCCTCTGAGACAGTATTCCTAGTAACTCCAAGTAGTAAGGGGAAATTACAATACTTTAAAGACTAATTTAATTTTGAATTCTGCAAAATACTTTATTGTAGATGAATTAATGTTTAGATAGGAAATAAAGGGTAAATCACTGAAGTCAAAACAGTGATTTTTCTGAACAGCATTTTAAACTTCCCCTGTGCCTTTCCACTCAGTCTGAAAGCCCTTTACAAATATTAATTACTAAGCACAACTAAACCAGGCTGGAAAAAGTTTTTTCTATGGAAAATCTTTCTAGCAAATAACTAAAATTTTATCTGACAATATTTTGCTTTAAAACAAAAATGTGATTCAGACATATCATAGTGTCTGATGGGAATGTTAGTTCAGGTACCTCATTTGTTCCATCTATGAGCTGAACTCTGGATTATATTTCCCATGATGCACCAAGGTTTCCCCTTTTTGGAGAGTGTTTGTGGTGCTTCCTGGATTATATCATGGGAAATATAATCTGGTTGAGCAATCTGTATTTCCCATTTGCTGCCTGTTTGTTGCTTTTACACAGTGCAACATATGCAGTTATTTTGTGAGCTCTTTGGGACATTTGACTAAATGCCCTGCCACACAATGTTATTTTTAATTATTAGAACTTGTATGTTTTTATGACTAAAGTTCATGACAGCTCCCCATGGATTTAGGGCTGAGTAGCTTAAGTACCTCCAAGACAGCTTAGAATCACACTCCAAAACAATAGCTTTGCCAAAAGTGCTATGTATATTTCCTCTATGCCATCACAGCTCCTTTGGCTGTACATGGTCTGCTCCCCACTGAGGAATTCACTGCCACTGTCTATGCTGAACTCACCTGGCTCTTGTGTAACAGAAGCTCAAGGAGCAAGTCTGTAGTGGCCCTTTGCCACACATTTAGGGCTAGCTACAATCTAAAGTAATTTTCTCAAGGTCAGACAGTGTGACAGTGTGGCAGGGACAGAGTTGGGAACAGGACCCAAGAGCCCTGACTCCATCTAAGTACTAGAGCACACACATATATTGCTACTTTCATAGAGCAAACTTTAAGAGGGCTAGAATCTTTTCATGAAATCATGTGGGACACAACAATGGAGGGAAAGAATCCTGGGAGCTGGAAAACCTTAAAATATGGTTACCATTCTTAGCTCTAATGGACCAAAAATACATGAATAAAAACCAAAAGAAGTCAACGTGGAGGACCTAATCAGAAAAAAGTAGTCAGGGATCACATAGAGGCTAATGCAAGGTATTAAAAGAAACCAGGAAAACTGGAAAGATTATAGAATGTAACTACAGAATGTGTAGCTTTCTGCTTAGAACAGTGAAGGTGGAAAATTAAAGGAAAATTGCAGAACAGGATAAGATAAATAATAAGACATTTTCACAAGTACATAAGGAATGAGAGGTCATTCAAGGAGACAGAGAAATTTCTAAGAGATAGCCAGGGTAATTTTCTGACTGAAGAGACAGACACTGCTAAAACACAATCAAATGAATTCTTTGCCTCTGTGCTCACATAGAAGGCTGGGGGACCCAGATGTCAGAAACCGACAAATTTCCCAGGAGAGCAAGAAAAAAATATAAAAGAAAGCAGGCTTCATGCCAGAGTAGGTGATCAAGAAATTAGAACATCTGAAGACTACCAAAAGTCCAGGGTGAAAAGGAACCCCTTGGGAATTCTAAAGGAAGTGTCAAAAAGGACAGGAAACATTTCCAGATGGATATTTGGAAACAGGGGAAATATGAATACACTGGTATATTTATTGAATAAAGAGTAAATCCTGCACATTCCACTCTTGTGAATATGGATGGCACAGGTAACAGTTGAATTAGCCTGGTTTCACCATGCAAAACTGGAGGAAGAATGTAAGAAGCTCCCCACCCCCAAGATAACTTATATCCCCCTGGCAGTCTGTGAGGCCACTGCAGAGAAGAACTTTGGGAGGGTAGCCGAGTTAGTCTGTACAGGATAAACTTCAAAAAACAACAAATAGTCTGGTAGTACTTTACAGACTAAGAAAACATGTAGCTGGTATCGTGGTTAGTGAAGTGAAACCATGCACATCCAGGATGCATCTACACTGCACCCATAGGTCGAAATAAGATATGCAATTTAAGCTACGCAAATTGAGTATCTTATTTTGATCTAATTTCAAAATAAAGCGCTATTCTGACAAGTCCCTTAACCGTCATGGAACAAGGGTTACATGGATGCCATTTCAAAATAATGGGTGCATTTAAAGCCAAGGAATAGCTATTTTGGGATACTTCTGGTATCCTGAAATAGCACTGCTGTCTAGATGTGATAGCACTGCTGTCCCCAGTGACTCAATCAGTTTTGGGGAAAGAGAAGATGCAGGACTAGGTGGGCTTCAGTGGCAGTTATAGAACTGTTCTCCAACCAACATGAGAAATAGATCATGAATCTGCCAGTGTATTTACCAAGGATAGGTGCAAGAACTAAAAGTTGGCCTAGGAAAATTCTGCAACTTTGAATCATTCCTTTTCTATCAGTTTTTTTTACCTAAGAGAACATGCAGTTGGAGGATTAATAAACAAACTTGAATATCTATTTGGGGTTTTAAAATAAATAGCCTGATTCAGAGGTAAGGTACCTTCCAACTTCTACTGAAGTCAATTGGCCTTACTGCTTTGCCACAGAAAGCCAGGGGACCAATTTACCTTTTACCCTGGTGCATAGGTGCTGAATCGCACTTTAGAACCCTTAGCCTGGAAGCTGCTAATTGTCTAACTTCTGAGCTGCAATAGTAGATACTTCTGTCTGCGACAAAAGGGTTCCTTCTAAGGCTATATCTACACTACAAAGAAAAGTCAGAAAAAGATACGCAAATTGCAAACCACTTTTCTTCCTGTCTACACTAGGCCAAATGTTTGAAAAAAACCCTCTTTCAGAACATCCCTTCTTCCTCATAAAATGAGGTTTACGGGGATGCTTTTTTTTCCGGAAAAGTGGATGTGTTCCTTGGACGTGGCAGAGCTTTTCCAGGATACGTCCAGTATCCCAGAAAAGCTCTGTAGTCTAGACATACCCTAAGAAAGGTACTGCCTGTATAACGCCAGAATTATCGTAAATTGAATGGGCAGGTACAAAGATATACAAAAATGATGAATTAAAATTAGCTAATTGTGTTCTAAGTTCAAACAGCATCATTTTCTAGCTTGGTATGAGGGATGAGTGCAGGTTTGGAATGGATCTTATTTTATCTGAATGGATCTTATTTTATCCATCCTTAGAATACACAAACAGAACAAATCCTTCTATTATGCAGTGCAAGTTAGTATCTCTGGTCTCTGATATACTTGCAAATCCTAAAAAGACTCCTCCAGACGCACAGTGAGAGGCTCACCCCCCTTCTCCGCACCTGATTTATGCTGATGACCCCTAAATAGCTTCCATACTCCGTGTCTTATCAACATGACCCTTACCTGTGTACCCCAATCAGAACACAACAAAACATTATTCAACAGTATTTGCATACTTATCTTCTCTTTGACACCAGATTGGGGAGACAATGCAAGTTTTGCCTGTCTCAGAGGAGCACCCTGATGCAATGTGTCAAACAGCAAGACAACTGCAGGTTGTGCATGTATTTTTTATGTCTGCACACAGTAGTATATGCAAATTTGATTTTACCTGATGTGCCCTGACAGAAAGAAAAATTTCCCCCCAAATCTCAAAGAAGATAAACAAAAAGAACAGAATCTCATACTCATATTTTATATAATACCATATGATCCTTCAGATTATTTGGCTTCACTCACTGCCTCATTTTCAAATTTTCAAGAACACAAAATAATCACTTATATTTTTTAAGTTATTTCCCTTTTTATTCCTGCTTTCAAGCAACTGCACAGGTAGACTCTTTTCTCTCAATACCTCCTTCCCAAAAACACCAATAAGTACAAATAAAAGCAATATGATTCCACTTTAATGTGGCCCAATAAAAACGCCACAAGAATTCATGGATGCCCATATTGGTCACACACAGCAGTTTCCCCAGCAGCTGCTATTGTTCCCCTTCAGAAACAAATAGCATTGTCTTATTGCCCTTTGCTAGATGCCGAAAGGCAAATAACTGCCTTCGGCATTGTGAAGTTTGTATGTCAGAAACAATAAGGTAGTGTTGTAAGTCGGGTTTTGTATATTTAGACTCCCTGAAAGCCACGGTTCAAATCCTTAAAGGGTCAATTTCATCCTGTTAAAGAATTAATGAAATTTCACGTGGTTTACAGATGGGAGTCTTTCAGATGACACCTTATCCAAGCTCTGACTGTTCTGCATGGACAATCCGTGGAATGTTTAACAGTGGTTCTGGATGGATATTCTTAGCCAATTTCTCCTCTGGCCAATCTGCTGTGGTTTGTTGATTGCCTGCTATCTTTTACCCTAAAAGTACATAAATGAAGTTCTGTGTAATTAGGGCCCAATCCTTTCTCATGTGGGTAGCCCTTATACACTTAATCATGCTTAGTCTGTAAATTGCGTCAAAGAGATAGCCATGATATATAGAAAAGTAAAATATTATTAAAATATCCACCCATGTTTTCCTGATATTCTCAGTGAAACTATGGTTCCATTGGCACAACTCTGTGTTGAGAGAGAAAGACTGCAGATCGTTTAACATCTCTAGTATCTGTCTCCCAAAGCTCTCTGACTTAAGCATTAATTGTGATCTATATATAATTGTGATCTATATATTTGAGAGAGTTTGTCTGGCTATCTGTTCAGGAATTCATCCTACCTTCATGGTAAGAGCTAGGACCACTGAATTTGGTATAGTTTCTTCTTATTGTCACTTAAAGCAATGTAAGGGTTTGGTTGTGCCAGGAAAATGGGATGTGCCTAGAATGGGATTGCTTCTCAGAAAACCATACAGAAAAGAGAGCGAATCACCAGGCAGGTGAAAGGGCTGACTGGGGGCATGCCTCCCCCCATCTGGGACTGCACCAGCACTGAACATCCAACATCCCCAGGTGCCCTTTTGGGAGGGTGTGGTTGAAGCTCCTCTCCCCTAGATTTGTACAGGAATATTGCTATCTGTTCCTCTTTGTCAGGGAGCAAGGGGAAAGTGCACGGTTTGTTGCACTCCTCACTCTGGCTGGGGACCGCAGGGTGCAGAAGAGCTGTGCCCTTTGCTCTAATTCTCTGTCAGGGACAGGAAGGGGAAGAGCAAGTAGCCCTGGTACTAATATTTGGGGGGAGAGGCTGAAGTGCTACAGTGGAAACATGGGGTGAATGGGGACTACTTGAAACCCCGCTTACCCCGTGCTCCCTGCAGAGCCATCCCCCTTGCTGACTCTGTGAAAGGAAGCAAGGGGGTGGGGAACAGAGCTGGTGCTGGGGGAGCCGGCTTAAAAGGCTCTGTTAGAGGCAGTGGGAGAGGGATAGAGAAGGCTGCTGCTAAGCAGCCTGTTTATGGTGGCCAGGGCTGGCCGAGGGCAGGAGCTGCTCCAACAGCAGCCCTTACCCACGGCCAGCCCTGGCTACCATGAACAGAGGATGCTCTGGCAGCACCCCTTGTTTGTGGCAGCTAGGGCTGTCCGCCGCAAACAGATGCTGCTGGACTCAGCATGAGTCAGGACCAAGCAGTCCCAGTTTGTGCTGGTCCAGGACACTGCATCTCTGCATTTTAAATGCAGTAAGAGCTTAGCAACTCTTACTACATTTAAAATGCAGAGTCTCAGTGCGGGTGGCTCTAGGAGCTGGCACGAGCCGGGACTGCTCAGTCCCTGCTCGAGCTGGCTCCTGGACCTACCCCTGTTGCGGCTTTGCAGAATGGTGCTATCAACTAATCATATAGATGATGCAAATTGTATCGACTATACAATTAGCTAGGAAACGGCAATTTAACGTCCTTAGTCCTGAGCCCCTCCTTAAGGACCTGAGGAGTGCTGGATAAATGTGCTTGTTATATATGACTGTTCATTTATCCTTTATTGCTTAGAAAATGGTGCCATCTTCCCTACTGTTGACCTTACTCAATAGCCATCCTTACCCAGGTCTAGAAACTAATCAGAGTCAGGTTTTCTGCACATCAAAGAGAACACTGTTCTGGGTAAATGCAATATATAAATGCAATGGTGCAAACCTGTGAGAAGGTCCTAACATTAGTTGTGAGGAACTCACACAGGAAAACATACTGTTAAAAATCAATATCAGGATCTTGGCTCTCATCAGACATCTAAGTGAGCAATCTTTTAGAGAAAAAGGACAATTTGGAGAAGTCAAAGAAAGTTCTTTGGCTCTTTCAAGTGGGGAAATAAAAAAAAAACGACTTTGTTTTGCAGTAAATTCTTCAGAATCCAAAGGTCTTTTTTGTTGGTGAAGTCAGGTTTACGTACATACAGAAAATATTGACTGGGTTTGGCACTCAGAAGGAGCTTGTCTACTCTCACTTTCTGTATTTTTAGCAAAGGAAGTAAATTTGAGTGATAGCGTGTGCATAAAATAGACAAGAATCTTACTGCTTTCTTGAAATATCCCTGGCCTTCTTCTATCTTCACTCTCTCCTCAGTTTTGTTTTTTAACTTGGCTTTCTTTCAGATGTTTAAAATGGTGTGTAGGTTTTACACTATACCTGATCTTTTCCCCCAAACGACTGTACCCTAGCATTTTGCTGGAATGTCATAGCTGCTTCACACGTATTTACCTTCTTCAGAGCAGGGTTTCTTTTGAGATTTAGATTTTATTTAGTTCTTTCCAGAAATGTTTTAAAAAAGCTATTTTATGAAAAGATGCAGATTCACAATTACTTACACACCATTTGAGCACCACTGGCCTTCACAAAACCCACTGTTTAGTTGCAGCCTAACACTACCAGTATCTAAGTCCACAGGCACCTCAATTCCTGACAAAACAGTACCAGTGGGTATGGTGCTAATGCTGCCAAGCTACTTGGTGCCTTAGTTCATGGCTAAGCCCTAGGCTATATTTTCAAACTAGGCATTTGTGCATTCATTGCACTTGTGGGGCTTGATCCAGTAGGCATGCTCTAACCCACACAAAGGACGGCTAAGCTGAGCAAGTATGTGTCCAGAACACGGGAACCAACAGCCTCCTTGTGTTCATGGGCAAGTTGGAGCAGCCCCAGCTCTGTGCTCCCAGAAGGGGCAGGCCCTCAGGCAGAAGGGACAGGGCTGGGGCAGCCAGCCCATCACACCACCCAGAGCATGACGTGTGTCCCCCAGCCCTCAGAGCCATACAGAAAGGCAGTTTTCCCAGGGCCTGGTGATTCAAAAGGGCCTGGGTCTCCATGCCACTGCTGCTGCTATTACAGCTGTGGAGGACAGAGCCCTGGGCCCTTTAAATCTCCATGAGACCACCGGGCGACATGCTCTGGGTAGTGCTGAAGTGCTGGTGTAGGTGTGTGGGCAGCCTGGGTGGTGCTCAGGGCTGGTTGCCCCAGTCCCACCCCTATTGCTCAATACCCTGCATCTTCTGGAAGCGCAGGGGCCTGGCAGTTGTGTAGGCTGTCTTGGTTATTCATCGACATTGAACTAGAAAATCAAGTTTAGCCTGTTATCCATGATGACCCTCGAATATTGCTTTTTCTGGACTCACTGTTTCCCAGGATACAGTCCCCCCATTACATAAGTATGACTTAACTTCTTTGTTCCTATGTAGGTACATTTCCATTTAGCCATATTAAAATTCATATTGTTTGCTTCTGCATATTTTACCAATCATTCAAATTGCTCTGAATCAGTAACCTGGTGACTTTATTATTTACCTTTCCCCAAAAATTTGGGTCACTTGCAAACTTTATTAGTGATTTTTCTGTAGGTCATTGATGAACATATTAAACAGCACAGGACCAAAACTATCCCCGTAGAACCCCACTGGAATCAGATATGTTCGTTATTCTCATTTATAGTTAAATTTTAAAAACCTATTAGTGAGACATTATTTAATCTAGTCAATAAGTGTCATATTTATTTAATATTATTCTAATTTTAATGAAAATATTAAAGTCAGGTAGTATCACGTCAAATACCTTAGATCAAGGGTCTCATACTCCCAGGCCGTGGGCCATCTACAGACCAAAGCATACTCACAATCTGGCCAGGGAGAGCTAGTGGGCCAGGGTGCATGCATCTGAACTGATCCCCAAGCGTTGCCCCTTCCTGCCACTGCCACTGCCCTGTACTCTACTGCCATGTAACCCTTTTCCCAGAGGGACCCAGCCTTGTGGATTACTGGAGATGCCTGGCATGGGGTAGCAGCAGAGGTTGGGTTCCCCTTCCCCTGCCCTGTCTTCCCCACCCTAATGTCAGCAGGGTGAACTCACTCTGCTTCCCCATGGCTTCTGACAGTCTGACAGGTTTAGAATTATCTGGGTCATCCCATTTACCCCCCTTAAAAACTTTCTTCTTGTCTTCTGGAACTTCCTTAGTGCTCCAACATTAATGGTTCAGAGAGGTTCTCAGCCATCACATTTAAAACTCTTGGATGTAAGTTATCCATGTCTGCTGATTTAAAAATACAGTAAAACCTGAGCTATCCGGGACTTAAGCATCTGGAAAACTGTAGAAACCGGCAAATTTCTGATGCCTGGAAAAGTAAAACAAAACAAACCAAACCAAAACCAAAAAAAGGAAACTGGCCTTTAAGTGCCGGGCTGCTCCTCAGACGAGTGTGCAGCGTGTACCTGGAGGAGGGGAGAATGGCAGCCAGAAGCAAGCAGCAAGCAGCAAGCATCTTGGCTCCTCTGTGGCTCCCGCCCCCTCCAGCAGGCCGCCCTCTCCATCTGCGCCTCCCGGCTTCCACCCCTTACCAGCCCCATGGCTCGTGGCCCCCAGCAGGCCACATCCCAGCCCCCACACGGCTCCCATGCCCCCATAGACCCCACACTGCTTCCGCCGCCCCCCCCTCCCCGATAACCAGAATTTTTAGGTTATCAGCACGCCCTAATCCCCGGGTGGGCCGGATAACACGGGTTTTACTGTACTGCATTTCAGTAGCTTCTATTTAACAACCTCCAGAGATACTACAGGAATACAGAGAGTGTTATCACCATATGATGAGAATATATCATCTATTATAGTACAGAATATAAATATTTGTTTAACACGTCTTCCTTTTCTGCATTGTTATTGATAAGTCTACCATTTCCACCAAGTAATGTAATGTCAGGATTCCTTTTGTTCCTAATACATTTGAAAAACTCCTTATTGTCCTTAATTCTGCTGGCCATAGGGTCCACCTTGTGTCCTTCAGATAATCAGTTGTATAATTTCATACATTTTCTTGCATCTCTTGCATATTTGCATCTGCTGTAGCTATACATTCTTTCAAATAGACATGACCTGAAAATTGACCAAAAGGCAATGCAGTGCAGAAAGGCAATGCAAATAATGTAACACATGTGTAATGCTCTGTCTGCCTGAAATGTCACTGAAAAGTGGATGACCTTACTCTCATTCTGAGAGACACTCCTGGCATTATCTTTCACTTAGCTTTGAAACTTGAGTTCTGGATTTCTTTCCTTATTTGCTGTATCACCATTGGTTGTCGGCTCCCCTCAACCTGCCCTTCCTCTAGCCATCTCTTCAGCATTGTTTTTTTCATCCTTATTCTCTTCCCACTGCACTACAAACCTCCCCTCAATTTCTCTCTCAAGCATTTACCTACCAAATGCTTACTTCAACAATCCCTTCTTTTTCTCCATTTCAATCCCCCCAAAGCCTCCCAAAAACAAACTACTGCGCTCATATGCATTTGTCATCAAAGAACATGAAACAAGCATGATTTCTACCTGCCTCATCCTGACTGTTTCATATGCATGTCGCATCACTTTCACTCACACCTTGTTGATTTGTTGAATTTTTAGATTGTACCTACACGTGTTTGTACAATCCTAATACAACGAGATCCTGGTCCTGCAGAGAGAATTTCAGATGGGCTCTATGTATTACTCTTTGAAGGTTCATGATCTTGAACATTACCGTTACTGTAATAAAATAAAATAAAATGAAACTAACTATCTTGGCTACCTAGGAGAGGGGGAACCAACTAAACCACAAAGCTGAGTTTTTTAAAATAAGTGGTGTTAGTATTTTCCCAGTCTCACAGTTAATATTGCTAATATAATTTTCAAAGTTTTTGTTCTTTTCCCCAACTTTTGATCATTATCTCATTCTTATCTGTGTTGAGCCTAGGCCAACTAGCAAAAGAAAGATTAAGTGAATTATCCTTGACAGATAAAACAGAATATGATAATACTCTAGTCTAACAAATGGTCAAATTCCGAGGTCCTTGCTTGATCTTTACTCACTGAAATTTATGAGTTTAATTTCCGAGTTATGCATAGGCAGGGATTAAGTCAAAACTGAGTATTGGTAGCTGGATTAAGCACACAGTGATTGGGGAAGTCTATTTGACATGTCTTGTTAGCTCTGAGCAGAATTTTTTAAGTATTAAGTATTCTTAATTGTAAAGTGAGCTAATTTCAAGGAACATGATGTGAAGTACGAGACAGGGAATAATGCATATTGGTGCAAAATTGATTAAATAAGTGAGTTTCTTGAAGGTATCTATGAAGGAGCACCTCTGTAGTATCTTCTAGGTTTTTCCTTTCTCTCATTTGCTCCCTTGACATTTAAGTATGTTATAATACAGTAAGTCCTGTTTCACTAACTATGCCCTTGGAAGGTGAACATGCTCTTCTGAAAAGTTCATTGTTTTTCTTACTGCTGTTAATGTACAACTATATATTCAATAGTAATACTATCTACAATTTATTCAGCTTAGTACCGGAATAGTCCTTATGCCTTAATAAGGATGCACAGGGTGTGTCTAAACTACAACCCTCTCTAAACTACACCCCTCTGCCGACAGAGGGATGTAGATTAGGCACATCGCTATTGCAAATGAAGCGAGGATTTAAATATCCCGCACTTCATTTGAATAGAAATGGCCGCCGCTTTTTGCCGCCATGGCACTTTGCCGGCAAAAAGCGACAGTCTAGACGGGGATTGGTTGACAAGAAAAGCCTTTTCTGACCTATCCCTTATGCCTCATGCAATGAGGTTTACAGGATCGGTTGGAAAAGGCTTTCCTTGTCGACTGATCCCCATCTAGACTGCTGCTTTTTGCTGGCAAAGTGCCACAGCAGCAAAAAGCGGCGGTCATTTCTATTCAAATGAAGTGCGGGATATTTAAATCCTCGCTTCATTTGCCATAGCGATGTGCCTAATCTACATCCCTCTGTCAGCAGAGGGGTGTAGTTTAGACACACCCACAAAAAAAGTCTCTGGAAAACTGATTCAGTGCTAGTTCAAGGCCCAATTCCACTTCTGTTGAATTCTAGAGTTTAGCTGTTGACATCAGTAGTAACAGGAGCTGAGACTAAAACATTTCTTTTAGCCAGTGCATCTTAACTGGTCCATAATAACCTGTTAGAGTTGAAAAAGTTCAAGCCAAAAACTGTTGATTTCCCTAGAGCCAATCAAAATGATAAATACACTGGTGCAAGATCACAGCTCACTGGCTCAGTCCTTTCTTCACTAGCTACAGATGGCATGTAATTTAGGGATGCCCATTTTGTGAAATTTATCATTTTCTCTAGAGATCACACACATGGGTTTGCATTTAAAAGACAATTGCACCACAAATAGCATTTTAAGCAAGAGTTGCTAGCATTGCCAGTAAAATGGTATCCAAAAAAGCAGAATATATCCACGTAAGAGAGGGGAAAGAGCTTGTATTATGTTTTACAGCTCTTCATGTGGCCTTTTAACTTACAAAAAGGACAGAAAATAACTATAAAATCAATGTATACAGCACTTGCCAAACCTCTGAAATTAGATATGAGAGGCTGTCTTTAGAGTTTATGGCTTTCCGGCATTTAACTTCTTTTTTCCAACTTCATATATCACAGCCACAATCTTAAATCTCCAAAGAGCACAGAAGTGCAGTTAGAAAAATTAGGAGCTGGTTTGAATTCTTGCTTTGTTTAGAAGATAGGTGCTACTGGAAGGAGTCATGCAATGAGATTATTTGATACAAATCTATCTTTAAGTGAGAGAGGGTTTTTTTCACTAGTTATTAGTGATGGTTATGGTTATGATCTATGCAGATTTCCAGCTGGATGCACATTTAAAGCAAAAAAAGGAATTAATTGTGTGAAATTGCCTTATTGATAAAGCAGATGTCAGGGTGAAATAGCAATATTGACCTAAACTAGCAATAAACAGGCAATCACATTCTCAATGACTAGCCATAGAAAACCTTGATTTGTGGAAAATACAGCACTAAAGTTACCCTGGCAAAACAAGTATCTGATTTCCATTTTCTATTCAAGAACAGTTGCGTGCATTTCCTGTAGAGAAGGTGCCATCACCATTTTTTTTATTCAGCAATGCAGTCGGGTAAATCTCTTTTCTTCACCATAACATCACATATGGAAAGGAAATATAATTAAGAGGTCAGGCTTGAACATGAGGTTTGTCAGATATATTGTGTAAAGTTCCATCTTATTCTCCCCCTCCCCATTCTGATGTAAATAGCTTGGATTGGACCTAAACACACAAATCATGATATTAAAAAGCAAGATTTCTGGCTGCTTATGAATGATATCAGCTGAAAAATTGCAAAGGATGGAACTGCTTTTGTTTGTGAAGTGGAAAGCTGGGCAACTGGTTCTTTTCAAGAAAGTTGTAGAATATAAAACTGATTCTACAAAGCAAAGGACAGATTGATATTAGTACTGAAATATTCATAACACCATTATGCATCTATGGTGAGGAACTCGAGGCAGAACATTCCATATTCTACAGTGTGCTCAAATCAGAACCAGCAGCTGTCATACATCTTCCTCCACCTTCCTATATATATTTTTACCTAGAGCACTTCTATTTTAAGCTTTTACGTTGCAAACTTGTAACAAGTTTAGAGTACTCTATTAGATAAGTTCAAATATCTCCTATAGTTTTCCACATATGCTTAAAATGTGCAGGCAGCTTTTACATTGAAAGAAGGGTTTATATGGACATAAGGACTTCAATAAATGCTGTTTAGGACATTGCCTTTTCAGTTAAGAGTTGAGTCAAAACAGGTACTAAGGTCACATTATGTGTCTGGAAAAGATCTTGGAAAAGATATAAAACTGAGGTCAGGATCACCTCCTGTCATTAGAGATGTCATGACTAAGAAGATAAATCTAATGTTCTGAGCAACCGCTGAAGTCAGTATTTCTCCTACAGTTTCGCTTTAAACAAAATCTCTCTTCAAAAAAGTGCTGCTGAAGACGAATGGTATCTACGCTCCACTCCAGCAATGTCTCTCTCAGTGTAGGCAGAAATTATCTCTAGTTATATAGGCCACATGTTCAGCTATTATGAATTGGCATAGCTGCATTCAATTCATGTGAGCTGTAGATCTGGCCTGTAGCCTCTAAAACAGTTTGCAAAACATTTTGTGCTACAAATGAAGGCCCAGATTTTTAAAGGCATTTAGATGTTGCTCTGCTCAGCCTTGCAGGACATAAGAGGACAAAATCTCAGTTGATATCAGTGGAAGCTAGGTGCTTTTGAAAATACCCCTGAAAGTAAATGGTCCTCATTAGGCACAGCAAGAAAGAAAGAAAGACTCTACTTGGCTTAAAGTGTTGATAGTCTAAGAAAGACAAAACTGACAAGAGGTGGATGGAGGGAGAAGGAGTACAGTGGGGGCTACTTGCAGCAGAACAGGAAACTATTTAGCATGAGTAGGGCTGCTGGTGTGTCCCGGAGGGAAAAGAGTCACACATACTATGTTGCTTCTGTTTGTCTGTGACCTTTTTTCCTGTCCATGATTTTCCCAGTGGGTGCGTCACCAGTCTGGTGTGGAGGAAAGGACTATGATCCTGCCCTGCACTCACCCTGCAGCAGTGGTTTGCAGCCCATAAGGCTAGGCCAGAATCCCCACTCTGGGCATGCAATCTGATCCACTGGCACTCAGGTTTCACTCCCCTTCAGAGCAGCACTGCAACCCTGCACAGCAGGGCACATCACCAGGAGCATGGTGAGCATAGCCCATCAGAAGGTGCAGGAACTGACAACTGAGTTAAATGCAGTGTGGGCTTGCTCTCCAACTCTCCCTTGCTTCTAGGGCCTTCTATCCTCCCAGATAGAATTAGAGGTGTAGGGTATGGATGGAGGGTGCTGCTGTGGTAGTCAATACCCCTTATGCAGTGTGAGGAGGAGACATTATTTGTAATAAAAAATAAGGGAGCAGTCATGGTAAGTGTAGTAATTCATGACTGTTACTGCATTTACTGTGATGGCTATGTGCTTTTTTGTGACAATCAAATATGAGTAAAGTTGGCAAAACCCAGTCTAGGGTGTTTTAGGGGAGTCTAGTCTCTCAGGGTATGTCTAGACTGCATCCCTCTGTCGGCAGAGGGATGCAGATTAGGCAGGTCGACATTGCAAATGAAGTGGGTATTTAAATATCCCGTGCTTCATTTGCATAAAAATGGCCACCACTTTTTGCCGACGCAGCACTTTGTTGGCAAAAAGCAGCAGTCTAGAGGGGAATCTGTCGAGAAAGGAAAGCCTTTTTCGACAGATCCCTTATGTCTCCTGCAAGGAGGTTTACAGGATCTGTCGAAAAAGGCTTTCAGTGGTGACCAGATTAATTTGGTGATAGATTTGATAAAGTCCAAGGAATGTATGTAAGGGTCTGTTTGTATGGAAGTGTTCCATCAGGAGCCACACTTTTTGTCTGAGTACATGCAGCCTGGTAGACAGTGTTGCTCTATGTATTACTTGAAGTCAGCCTTCACTTTTTTTCAGGTGGCCCTTTACATCTTCCTGGATTTAATTAATTTGTGGGTTAGGAGAGGTCACAGATGACTGTGGGTGGAATCAGCGATAGTATGGATAATTGGCAAAGAAAGGGCTTTTCCGCTAAGAAGTATAATCAGCTTTTTTTTTACACAAACTCCATATAGGTTAAAAACAAGGACCAACCATTATAGGTGTTTCTGTAAAATCTGATCGATCCTTTCCACCTGGCCATTGGACTGAGAATGGTAAGCACAAGAAAGGAGTAGCTGGATTGGAAGATATGGAGCCTAACACCAGAATTGGGGTGCATATTGTGGCATTCAATCAGAGATACTAACATCTGGTAGGACATGGAGATGAACTACATGGCTAATCTACACCTGGATTGCCTCTTTAGCTGATGATATCCCAATGCAGGGCCTGAAGTGGGTCATTTTGGTGAACTGGTCTACCACCATCAAGGTAGTCACAAAGCCAATGTACTCTGAGCTTTACAATCAAATCCAATGCAATAACTGCATGGGGTGAAGATAGAGTGTCTAGTGGTTGGAGTAGGTCACAAGTTCGTGGCTCTGCATTTGGCTCAAACAGACATATCACCAGATACTACTAAAGCCTTTATTATGTAGTACATTTGAGGCCATCAAAAAAGATGGGATGTCAGTTAATGAATCTTAAAGAGATGTGGTTGTCCCACCAGTGGGGAGTCCTAGAGTAGCTGTAAGACTGCCACTCTTGTTTTACAAACAACGAGGAGTCCTGTGGCACCTTAGAGACTAACAGATATATATCATGAGCTTTCATGGGCAAAACCCACTTCTTCAGATAAATTCAGTTATTCGCAAACACGACCACCTCCCTAGTGTCATGTGGTTCCTTGTTAATGGCAACTAGTTAGTCAGGTGGCATTTCCAAGACAGAGGCAGAAAATCTAATTACTGTGAGTGGGTCCCAGTAGCATTCCGGAAGTTCTGGGGCTTGAGATTGTGCGCTGGTTCCTGATCAGGTCACATGGTTCAGTATTAAAGCTCTAAGACAAAGACATAATTTGAGACTTCTGGGTCACCCATCAGAGTGATAGGAAAAAAACTCCCCGGGGCAAGAACAACAACAACAAAAACCAGAGCAGAATTAAGTGCTCAGTTTTCACCAGAACAAAAGATGAACAATAGAGAGCCTCAAGGTTCAGTACTATATCCCATATTGTTTAATATATTTATTAATGAGCTGGAAAGGGAGGTAAACAGTGAGGTAGGAGAATTTGCATATGAAATAAACTGTACAGCATTCTAAATTAATCATATCCACTCAGAACACAAGCGTGGCCATCATTGAGGACAGCTTAACAAAACCCTCTGCTCAATGTGCAGCTGCAATCGAAAAAGCTAACAAAATGTTGGGATGCATAAACAATGGTAAATAGTTTAAAGATTGTACTACCTTTAAATAAGTCTGTGGTGTAGCCTCCATCTAGAATATAGCTCACCCCTCTCACAAAGGATATCACAGAACTAGAGGGAGCTCAGAGAAGGGGCATGAAAAAGTCTCATAAGAAGCAAGATTGGAAAGATTAAGCTTTGTTTGCTTAAAAAGGAGATGAATACGAGGAGACATTCAGAAAATAATGAATGACCTTAGAAAGGTAGATCAGGAACTTCTGTTCTCCTTGAATCATAATCCAAGGACAAGGGAACATTCAATGAAAATAAAAGGTGCAAAGTTTAAAAACAACCGAAAAGAAATTCTGTACTATTTTCCCACGAACTGTGGTTAAAATCAGATTTAAGTTTTAAAAGTTTATATGACTACTAAGACTATACAGATTTTTCATAATTGGTGATAACAGAAATTCTAGAAAGGATAGTAAACCTCATACTTTAAGGATGAAGCCAATCCCTTTTTCTTAGGCCTGCTCTATGGAATAAGGTCGAATTAAGATACACAACTTCAGCTATGTTAATTGAGTAGCTTAAGTCGAAGTATCTTAACTTTAATTTTGGCACCGTCCGCACTGTGGAAAGTTGAAGGGAGCATATTCACCCTTCGACTTCCCTTCCTTTTTGTGAAAGCAGGACTAGCGGCATTGGCGGGAGCACCCTTTCAGTTCGAATTAGCGTGTCTTCACTAGACCTGCTAATTTGAACACCGGAAGATCAACTGTGGCTACTTCAATCTTATCTGTAGTGTAGACATGGCCTTAGAGATCAGATTGTGATCTAATGTGAGAGGAGACTATCATACCTCTCCCTCCAATGGGGTTCATACACCTTCCTCTGAAACACTCGTGTTAATCACTCTCTGAGCAAAAGGATCTGTGATTACATGTGCCTTGGGTCTGATCCAGAATGGCAGTTCCTATGTTTCCTTTTCCTAATTATAGGTAAAGCCTATTGTAATGCCTCTTATTAAGATTGCTCGATATTTCCTTTTATAAGACTCTTTTTCAGTTGCCAAACTGTAACCATTTGGGCTGAAATCTTCCATAACTCAGACTGACTTGTTTTGGAAACTTTCAGCCTAAAATGGCTCAGCCATTTGGGGGAGTGAGGCTACAGAAATATACATCGTTTTGTCCATATTAAGAATTTCTGATGACCCTTTCTTTTCAATGCTCTAGTGCAGTGAACCTGTGATACAATGGCCACACATGTCTCATCACGGTAAGTTTCTGGTGGGCTGCCAGACAGGTTGTTTACCTTTCTCAGCAGGTACATCCGCCCACATCTCCCCTTGGCTGCGGTTTGCCATTCCTGGCCAATAGGAGCTGCAAGAAATAATGACCAGCAAGTTTCTGCAGCCTGCATTACTTCCTGCAGCTACTGTTGTCTGGGAACAGACTGTAGCCAATGGGTACTGTGGGTGGCAATACTTGCAGACAAAAGGTAAACAACCTGTTTAGCAGCCTGCTAGCAGCTTATCCTTATGAGCCATGTGCGGTCCATTGGTGGCAGGTTGCCCACCATTGCTCTAGTGCTACATGCTTTAGGGAAATTATTTGAAATTCAGAAGTGGGGTGGGCTGTGTGGAAGGGATTTGCCTTTTGGCATCCCTGTGAAAATTAGGCCAAATCTGATTTTCAAGTCATAATTCAGTAGATACATCTTAGCTTTTAGCAGTAAATATCTCCACTTATCCCACCCAAGATTCTGTACACACTGGGCATATTCCAGCCCAGAACTAAGCAGAACTTTCCTTTTGATTTGACTCTGGGCTGCTGTAGGACATGCTGGGTCCAGCAATCTGATTGTCTCTCCGGTGCTCTCAGGCTATGTCTACACTACAGGCTTTTTGCACAAGAAGCTTTTTGTGGAAGAGATCTTCCACAAAAATTTCTTGCACAAGAGAGTGTCCACACTGTAAAAGTGCATTGAAAAAGTGATGCACTTTTGTGCAAGAGAGCATCCAGCCTGCATGGATGCTCTCTCGAAAGAAAGCACTGATAGCTATCACAGAATGGCCACCAGGGCACCTATGCTTTTTTCGATAGGGGTTTTTTGTGCAAAAACAGGCAGCTCCCCATCCACACATACCTTTCTGTGCAAGAGCTCTTGCACAAAAAGGAGTTATTCCTCATAGAAAGAGGAATAACTCTTGTGCAAAAACCCCTCTGTTCTGTCGATTTTCTTGCATGAAAACGCACTTGAGGTGTGGACGCTCTGCGAGTTTTGTGCAAAACCAGCCATTTTTGCGCAAAAACTCTGCAGTATAGACGTAGCCAACCAGCATGGAGGAGGAAGCTGCCTAATTAGAATGCAAAGTGGACACATGCCAGCCCTGCTGAGGAGGTGGGAGGAGTAGATTGGTACAAGAAGCCTGGGGCTAGTGGGGAGCCAGGAAGAAAAAAAATGAGATTGGACAAGAAGCCCAAGGAGGGAGATTTGGGTAAATAAGCAGTGGGGATGGGGAATGTGGATGGGTGTGGAGGCCAGAATGGAGGGAGTGACAGATTTGATTAGGGACTGAGAGGAGGGGAACTTAGATTTTCTGGGCCAGGAGACTGGGGCTGGACGTGTTGGATGAGAGTGGGAGTCCAGAGACATAAGATTAGGACTTTTTGGGCAAATAGACTGGGAAATCAATGGGAATGAGGCACTTAAATAAGGTTGTGGATTGGTCCTCTATTCCCCATCTGTTTCTGCTATCACTTGCGCACCTAACAGGGGTGTTCTGAAGATTAATTCTTTAACATCTGTGAAGCACTCAAATACTGTAGTGATGAACACCCTGAAATATGAGGAAATTAATAGTTGTATCTTAAGAGCATGTTTGAATAGTGTGCAGCAAGTGAAACCCTGAACTACCTGTTGAATAAGGAGAATACAAAATATTGACTCTATTCTATTTACTGAATGACTCAAGAATCCAGTGGGAAAAAGTAGGGAGGGATCATGAAATTTAAGGCAGCCTTCCAAATGTTCTTTTCATACAGTTTGTGTGTGTAAAATAAGATCTGTACTTTTTGGTCCAGTATCTAATGTGATTAGGAATTGCATTTCCACCACAAGGAGTATAAACAAGATTGCATTTTATGTCCCTTCCTTTCATGCTGTGGTGTGGCACAAATACTCTGACATCTGAATCACAGCCATTGCCAATATCTGTCGCACAATGCACTGGGATGCCTTTCTTCTTTTCTGTGCTTATCCCTAGGTGCAGAACAAAACATCCGGCAAATGCAACCCTTACGGTTACTTTTCTGAACAACTTATATTTAAAGCGAGGCATTCGAATGTGTGGAATTACAATGCTGAAAACAAGTCATACCTTGTTTGCTCATCGCTTTTCCTTTTGCTTTTATGGCTAGCTTATGTGTCTGACATTCTAGACCTTGTTTATTTTGCAACTCTGTTGCATCTTTCACAGCTGTCTCCGTGGAAACCACAGTCTTAATTGCACACTTTAAGGTTAAGTCTGTTTCTGTTAAAAGCTGCATCTGTGTGGGCTCATTAGTGTGCAGGATGTGCAATGAATCTTTCAGCCCATCACTAAACTGGCAGTGTTCAGCTAGTCTCCTTAACTTTGCTGTATCGGATGCACTGGATTCTCTTTTCTGTTGATACTAGTTATGAAAAATACACATTTTGCAGAAGTGGAATAAAGAGAGGCTTATCTTTTCTCTTCGACTGGATGAACTGTTCAACTCACGGCAGCAATTAGTGATTCAATTTTCATTTACAGAGCCACATTCTGTAGCAGTACAAACTTTGAAATAATAGCATAGGACAGGAAGGGACCTCCTGGGTCATCCAGTGCCATCCCCTGCTATCACAGAGAGCCCTGTCATATAATCCTATTCAAAATCTTATCATCGTAAAACCAGTTAGATTACTTGCCCCCACAAAATGCAGTTCCTTGGCTGTAAATGTGGTTCTGGACAGGAGTTTTCCCACATGGGCACACATACGTATGTACTGATGTGGTAAATTATTATACATACAATTTTTACAGCCTGGAAAGGTAAATAAATAGTGAGTGACTATAAATCCTTGTGACTTTTAGGGCCCAGTCCTGCCTCCAGAGGCAGAACTGGTGAGATTCTGCTGAGTAGGGAGGAAGAAGCATGCAGGCAGGTGCCAGTATCTAGGCAAACATCTTTGTGAACCAGAGTTCAGTTTTAGGGATGCTCCGTGTGTGGACTGCTAGTGTAGGAACAAGGTTAGGTTATAGAGCCTGTCCTCTATAGATCTGTTGGTCATTACTCCGAGCAGAGCAGATGCATTGGGTTTTTGAGGCCATTGCAGTTCAGATATTGGAAAAATAAACCATAGATTCATAGATTTAAAGGCCAGAAGGGATCACTGTGATTATCTAATCTAGCTTCCTGTTTGAAACAGGGCATAGAACTTCCCCACAATAATGGGCAACAGGAGCTACAAGCAGCCATACCTGAGAACACACAGGTAAATAAAGTACTGGCAGCTCACCTAGGACTGATTGTGGAGAACTGTATCTAGCCTGTGTGCCACTTATTGCCCAGCCCTATTCTGGACCCATGACTACAGCATAAAAACTATGAGCACAGTTGGAACTATGGAGCAGATACAATGCTGAAAGGCCAAGGACTGAATAGCCGTGGACATTGAATTTCCTTCTCACCTCCTAAAATAAACCCTCTAGAATGGGTTTGAGATGGGAGGGCCAACATATATGGTTCCATGGCTCATTAATGATAAGATCCTACCAGTCTTACTCTTGCTGAGTAGTACCATGCTACAACCACAAGTAGTGTCACAAGATAAAGTACTGCACAACACTAGTAAAGGTATAATAGGGTTCTTCAGTCTCCAGATTATTTATCTGGCAAATGACCAAAACTAATATGGAGACAGAATTTTGCCTCCCAGGATAAAACTTGCAGGTCTTTCCCAGTGGCTTTGTGCTAGACTTTCAGCCCAGCTCTGAAGACACTATGGCTACAGCTACACTATGAGTTTTGCCGCAAAAGCCTATGCAAATGAAGTGCAGATTAGCATTTTCCCGCACTTCATTTGCATACTCTCATTCATTCTGTTTTTGCGCAAAAACAGGCAGTGTGGCCGTGGCTGTTTTGTGCAAAACCCCCTTTTTCCTCAAGATCCTTATGCCTGTCCCAGAGAGGCATAAGGATCTTGTGGAAAAAGGGGGTTTTGCGCAAAACAGCCATGGCCACACTGCCTGTTTTTGCGCAAAAACCTCTAGCAAAAAAACAGAATAAAAGAGAGTATGCAAATGAAGCGCAGGAAAATGCTAATCCGCGCTTCATTTGCATAGGCTCTTGCAGCACAACTCATAGGGTAGCCGTAGTCCATGCCATTCAGACTTCTTCAAACATAAGTTATTCCTGGAACCCCCATAAAAGAAATGGGCTTTCACTACACAGCAAGGGGCCACAGAAAGGGTAACAGAGCATGAAGTTTGACTGCCTCTTCAGCACTACTGCTGCTGGCTGTTTGGAGGAGGAGACAAGAGAAAACTCTAGTCTCTGTTGTATTCCCAAAAGGACTCTATGTGGTCTGAGGCAGGGGACTGTGAAGAAATGGTCTGAGGCGGTAATGTGGGACAGATGATATCCCCAGGTGTAAGGGTCCTTCACTATGTATATGTAAGGAAACAATCTCCCCCACCCCTACTGTATTAAATGTCAATAACTCCAAATACCTGCATCCTCACAAGCTACAGCATGATCATGGAGAAAACAGCTGGAGTTTTTCTGAATGTGAACTTTTACAAGCACTAAAATGAAGCAAATAAGCAAACTGTAAGCAGGTGTTCAAATATTTTCCTTGACATCTGAGTATTTACACACACTTAACCTGTGGAAAACAACAAGTATGCAAAAAACGAAAGAATGCAAAAAACACTGTCCTATAAACAAGCACACTAAATGCAAACTAATCCCCAAGGATTAGCATTTCAATACTGATGCATTTGTGTTGTGTAAGCAAATATAATTAGAGAATATTTATGAACAGAGCAGAAAAAATTCCACGTGGAACCTTTGTTAGAAACAAAATGACTTCCGGAAAAATATAATCTAGTTTCCTGAGTACACACAGGAACACGGGAAGTATCAGATCAGATCAATTTTCTTTCTACATTGATAGTTTGTCTCTGAAGTGTCCATGATCAGATGCTTCAAAAAAAGGTGCAAAGTAGAGGATTCAGGAATAACCTGCCCATAAAGGACGTTTCTTCCTAACATGCCCATAATTTAGAAGTAGTCTCCACCCTGAAAAAAGAGGATTTCATAGATTTTAAGGCCAGAGAGTATGACTGTGATCTAGTTTGGACTCCTGTATAGCAGAGGCCACAAAATGTTACCCAGAGGTTCCTGTAGCTGACCCCTAAATATGCTTTCCTGATTGTTAATGTGACCCTGGGCTGGATAAATCAGGGAATTTTGAATAGGAGAGGAATGATTATTTTAGCTCTGTATTTGCCCTGGTGTGAATGTCACTGGAGTACTGTGTCCGGTTCTAGTATCCACAACTCAAGGATATTGATAAATTGGAAAAGATTCAGAAAAAAATCATGAGGTTAACTAAAAGATTATAAAACATGACTTATAATGATAGACTCAAGGAACTCAACCTCTTCAACTTAACAAAGAAAAGGAAAAAGGGTAACTTGATTACAGTGTTTAAGTATCTACTAGGGAACAAATATTTAATAATTGGCTTCCTTTTAAGAGAAAAATACAAATTAAAAAAATCAGCAAAATGTTTGACAAGCTGAGGACAAATTGCTGAGGGTTCTCTGTGATTTATGCCTGGAGAAAAAAAAATCAGATGCACATGAAGCAAACAGACTGTGGTGATCATCCTCCTAAGAACTTGAGCCCACTGCTTGGATCCTAGATGAGAGCTCAATTACCCAACTAAATAGGTCCTTCTTTACACTTTATACAAATAACATATTTGTGAAAAAATGTTCTTTCCCTTTTTCTATTCTGAAAGAACTTAGTCTCTGGAAAAAAAAGTCTGCCCTCCTGGAATATCTCTTTCAATGTAGTGCCATCACATCTTCTTGACAGTTTATTAAAGTTTCAAACAGGATGCATGCAGATTAGTATAAATATCTTATTTTGCCCTACCACCAGATTTCTGTTGAAATGGAACAAATCACTATATTCATTCATCATCATTTGGCTGTGAGGTTGCAAGATGCCAAAAATAGTAAACACTTGTGGAATCTACAGTAATTGAGAGCAACAGTAAATTACATTTTAAGTGCTCATCAAGGTGAGAATGAGGCACTTCAGTGCCTCTTCTTACATCCTCGTTAGGAATTTTGCCAAACTAGAAGAACATGCAGGTTCATAGAAGATGCCAACTCTCACATTCCTTTGTTTCCTTTGAAGTTCAGGTGAGACAAAATGTTGTTTTTAACTATGGTTTGCTAGATGCACCATCACCATGTGATCGGCTTTGTTTGACAGCATCTCTTCCCCATCCTTACCTAACCCCGCTCTCCATTCACTCCCAATTCAAAAAGTTTAAAAAGTTTGTCTTGCCATTAACAAAATGCAAATATTTTTGAACCATACAACAGTTGGACTGATTACAATATAATTTATGTTATCAGATGCCTTGCAAAATTTCCATTAACATTTACCACTGTAGGTACAAAATCCACTTGTTTCCCTTTGACATGATAACTGATGATGAAATAAAGCTAATATTTTACTCATCAATCACAACAATAGCAAAATTACATACAGAAAATGAGCAAGAAAATAACATTTCACAATGCTACATATTTTACTATATTATTTCTATCGCCATGGTATTTGCAGACACCTTTCACCCCAAAATACAGAGACAATATTCACCCTCCCATTTTCTTCATCCCAATATTTCTGTATGAGGTATAATACAGAGGTTTAGCTGTACTAGAATATTCTGTATCTCTTTTTCCAGCACAGGACAAGTACTAAAAATGGTGACAATGCTTGGGTACATAAGGGTCAAGCATTTTCATCATTGCTTCATGACCCTGTGCTGAAAGTATTTGACCCCTCTCTAAGCTAGCACTTAGACTGTTATTAGCACCAATGCAACTATACTACTGCTGGAAAAGAGCCTTGTTATTTTTTTATTGCAGATGTACAGGGAACATAGCAAACAGAATTTAATTTCCCAACTTAAATTTGGTTAGAATAGCAGAGTTAAAACCCATCATCTTGCAGGAAGTGCTATGCGGACGTTAATGATACCATATATTTAGTAGCTGAGTTTTACTATTCATCTAGACCCAGCATTTCCAACAATATTTCCCCTATTTCTAGGCTGGCATTTTGTTAATTGGCATTTGGTTTATTTAGAAGAAAAAGTACAGCATCATCGGGTACATAATCAAGCACATGTACTAAACTACTTTATGTTTTCCTTGAAGGTCTCTCTTCTAAGAGTTCATAGAATGATGGAAAGTGGAGCTGGAAGGAACCTTGAGAAGTCCTCAAGTCTAGTCCACTGCACTTTGGCAGCATCAAATGAACCTAGACTATTTGTGATACATTTGTCCAACTTGTTTTTAAAAACTTTCTATGGTGGGGATTCTACAACTTCTCTTGGAATTCTAGAGCTTCGTTACCAGTATAGTTAGATTATTTTTCTTACTATCTAACTTAAATCTTAATGGTTATAAATTAGGCCTATTATTTCTTTACCTACCTTAAGACTATTATCTCAGTCTTCTTTTCTCAAGACTAAGCATGCCCAGTTTTTTATAAAAATTTTCTCACAGGATTGTCCTTCACAGGACTGATTGTTTTACATGTTTTTTTTTATAATTTTTGTAGCTTTTTTCCGGAGGCTCTCTAATTTATCCACATAGTATCTAAAATGTGGCAAATGGTATTGGACACAGCAGTGCTTAGCAGAACAGAACAATTACCTTCTATGTCTTATGTATGATGCTCCTGTTAATTTACCGCAGAATAACATTAGCTTTTGTCACAGCTGCATCACATTGTTGACTCATACTCTGTTTGTGACTTATCATGCCTAGACCCTTTCAGCAATATAACTGTCTAAACAGTTATTCTCTTTTTAGTAGTTGTGCATTTGATTTTCTTTCCTGAGAGAAGTACTTTGCACTTGTCTTTGTTGAATTTCAACGTTTGAATTCAGACCAATTCTCAATTTGTCAAAGTCATATTGAATTCTAAACCTATCCTTTGAAGTGCTTGTAACCTTCCCGTTTTGGTTGCATCTGCAAATTTTATAGTCAATATTACTAGACCCAAAACTGACCCCTGAAAGATCCCACTAGGTACATCAGTTTGACAGCAACCCCTCTCAACTCCTCCTTGAGTATAGACTTTCTACTAATTATGCATGCACCTTACAGTAATTTCATCTGGATGATATTTTTCTCATTTGCTTGACTAGGCCCAACTTTGCTCAGCTTATTGGATCTGCCACAAAAATATGCAGTACAAACATGGTTGCAGTACATTAGCCATTCTAATAAAATATGATGTCGAGGTTGTCAGGACACTGAGGACATGCATAGTTTCTAACTATTGGGTACTGAGCACCAAAAATTACAGTTGGCTTAAAACTTGTATTTCATATACCTTTGAAAAATGGCAGGGAAGTTATCAACAGAGGCCTGGGTCCACAAAGGCATGAAGGAGTCTAGTGGTATGTCTACGCAGCAAAGTTAATTTGAAATAAAAGCCCTTATTTTGAATTAACTTTAATAGCGTCTATACAGGCAAACCGCTATTTTGAAATAAAATCGAAATAGTGGGGCACTTAATTCGAATTAGTTAAACCTCATTCTACGAGGAATAACGCCAAATTTGAAATAGCTAATTTGAAATAAGCGCTGTATAGATGCTTATTTTGAAATAGGGGGCCTCCAGCCCTTCCCAGTTTCCCCTGGTGGCCACTCTGCACCAAACCAGGAAAACTCTTCTCTTCTCCACCAGCCCCAGAGCCCTTAATGGGGTAGACTCTGGCCACACTACGCGTGTCAGATCCAGGCCTGCCAGCAGTCGCTGCCCCGACCCAGTGGCCCCAGGATGAGCCGGGCAGCCAGAGCCAGCCAGCAGTCCCCCGCCCAGTTCCCCAGCACCCAGGAGCCATCCAGGGGCTGTAGACGGCGGGCACCCTCCTGGACTAATGCAGAGATCATGGACCTCATTGAGGTTTGGGGGCAGGCCGCCAATGTCCATGATCTCCGCACTAGACGGAGGAACTCAGCCGTCTATGGCCGCATAGCTGCCACCATGGGCAAGAAAGGCCACAGGCGCACCCAGGAGCAGGTGTGCCTCAAAATAAAAGAGTTGCGGCAGGCATACGCCAGGGCCACTCGGGGCAGCTCCGCAGCAGGGGCAGACACGTGCCCTACTTCACCACCCTGGACCACATCCTGGGGGCAGTGTGGTCCGTGCCACCCTGGGGGGCACCGAGCCAGGACCGGAGGGCCCTGACCAGGGTGCGGAGGAGGAGCTGCCACGCCAGCAGGACCCCCGAGCAGTCCCAGGAGAGGAGTCAGCAGGGTCGTCTGGGGAGGCCACACCATGTAAGTGCCATCACTGTCCCCTTCCTGGGGGAGGAGCAGGGAAGGAGACCAAGGACCGCGCACATGGCCCTTGCTTACCACGCATCACGCAGCAATCTGTGCACGTGCAAGCACGTGCCGTGCCACCTCTGGGTAGGTGGCTCCAGCTGCCTGCTACATAGGGGCCATGGCCTGATAGCCACACACGTGTGTGAAGAGACCTGACATGCTCCTGACCCCGGGGCGGGACACAGAAAGACACCCTCCCTTCACAAGCCTCCTCTAACATCTCCCCCCCCACCTCACCCACACTATACACAGCACAGGGGCATGGGTGTGGTCTCGGGGCAGCTCCCACTCCCGGGGATAGCTGGACATTCTGACCATGGCCTCTGTGCAAGCAGAGCGGCTCTAACGGTGCAGGGCACGGTCATCCTCACTTCACAGAGGGGGGCTGGGCTTCACCCACTGCGTCCCCAGGGAGAACTGACCACTTCTCTTGTTTCTCCACAGTCGCACCAGCTGCGCGTGCAGGGCGCACCACCACGCCTGGGACATGCTCCCGCACCCGAGGTCTCAGCAGGTCTACCACAACACTGCAGGGGTACCAAGACCAGCACCTGGGGGCCCTGCGAGCCCTGCACTGCACCATGGAGCAGTGGGTGCAGGACGAACAGGAGTTCCAGTGGGAGCTGCTTGCCCAGGGTTGTGCCATCTGTGCCCATCTGCAGACCCTGGTGCAGAGCGTGCTGCCTCGTGCTGCTCGGATGCCTGCTGCCTCCCCAGCTCCCGCTCCTCCTCCCACCACTCCTTCTCCCTCTCCCGCCTCTCCCTCCTCAACCTCCACACCCTTCTCCTCAATCTCCACACCCCCCACCTCAACCTCCACACGCTTCTCCCCATCCTCCCGGGGACGCCAAGGCCCCCGCACCCGCCATGCTGGGAGACAGTTGGCCTGGCGAGACCCCCACCCCTGAGCCCCGAGCTTCCCCTCCCCCTTGTTCCCCTTGCTTCCACCTTCCAGCTCCCTCCTCCCAGGTTTCCCCCTCCCCTCTCCCATCCTCTCTTCTCCCCTCTCCTACTTCCTTTCCCCAGTCTCCCCAGAGTTTCACCCCCCCCCCCCAGTTTTGTTAAATAAAGAGAGTTTATATTTTTGAAAATACGTGTATTTTATTTGACATCAGGAAGGGGGGTTAGGGAGGGGTACATGGAAGGCAGGTGAGCAAGCAGGGACACCTGAGAAACGGCAGCCCGGGGGTGTCCCCTTTAAGCACAGGAGTCAGATAGCCTCGGGCAACAGCAACACAAAGACACTCCTTACCTGATGCCCTTACCCTGACCTGGTTCCGGCCAGCCTTAACTCCAAATCAGAATCCACTCAGTGTGGACGCGGTATTTCGAAATAGCAAAATGCTATTTTGAAGAGCATTTTGTGTGGAGATGCGTTATTTCGAAATAACTTATTTCAAATTAACTATTTCAAAATAAGATATTTTGAAATAACGCTGTAGTGTAGACATACACTAGGTGCCTAGCTCACACATGTTGTTCTCCAGTATGTGGCTTGTGCTAGAGCTTAAGTGTGAGGCAGCTCTCCAGATGCCGAGAGTGAGGCAGCAGTGTGCATGACCAGAGTCATAAAGTTAGTCCACAGTGAACTTTTCCAGTAAAAATGTAGGTACCCAAGTGAGCTTAGGCACCTGCAGTGTTAGGCAGTGTCTGAGCAGGGATTTTGTGGATTGCAATAGCAACTTGAACACGTAAACCTTGGCTTTAGAAACCTATGTCCCTTTGTGGATTTGGGCCAAAGTAATTTGTGATCAATTGAAATGTGAAAAATTAGTTGGTATTGAGCAATATAGGCTTAAATCAAGATTTTAAGCACCTCTCTTTGAATGCTTATCTAGATTCTATAAGAACCTTTTGAATTTTCAAAACATTAGAAAGAATACCACAAAAAATGTTTTTCTAATGTTATTTCAACATTTCCTCTTTTAATGGACTAGCCAGAAACAGAAATGGCAGAGGTACATGAAAATGAAAATAATAAAACACTTCCATAACCAACTTTGTGGTAAAATATCATTATGCTTTAGCTTCAAACTTATACGTTTGGCAGAGGTTTGAATCAGATGACAGTTTATCTGAACTGGTTGGCTCATCTTTAATCCATTTACTTTTCCATGTTTTTTTCCTTCTGATGGTTTTTCTTTTCAATCATTTTAATCTACCCCTAGAGAACATTCAATATAGTTTGCTAACAATATCTTTTTTCTCTTTTGCATAGACCTTGAGAGAGAGAAAACAGACCATATAGCTCTACTAGTATTTTAAAGTACTTAAAAAAAACCCTTGGCTAAGTACGTCTATCTTCTCCAAAATAATTGCACTGTCACACTCATTCACATTCCTCTATAACTGTCAGGTGCTGGTTTTGATACGTAGAACAAAGCAGAAATCAAGCATAATCAAGTGCTTATTGCTGCTTTTTCTGTACAACACAATTATAAATGATTTTGAGTATCATCTGAGGAAAGGTCAATTCATTATCTTAAATCAGGAGTAGTGGTTGCAATGATACAGTAAGCATTTATCTAAAATTCCATTAAAACAATATTCTTTCTGCCAGATGATTTGACTTTGAAAAATCCATAGTTTAAATGACTATCTGAATCACATAACAAGACTCAATTACACCAGGTGGTATTGACTGATGTATTTAATAATGCAATAAAGATGCCATCCCTGACTGAATTTGTTAGTTTGAAAATAGGGCAAAATGCCATTTTACTACAAAGTTGGCTAATGAAAAATATTGCTTACAAAGTGATGAGACCTGTCAAGCAAATTTACAGTATGCAATATTTATAAGCTCTCATATATTTCAACAGAATCTGGAGGCATGGGCATCAGACAACATGATTATGGCCTCTGTGCAGACTAAACAAGCTAAAAAGGTGCAAGAGTCGAAGTTCAGCCTGCTAAGCAGTCTATAGTAATCAATGACTGAAAAACATGAGGATTGGAAAATATCTCCCAGCTTTCTAAATTGAGTTTCCTATTCCGTGCGCTTATATAGGCAATGCCACAATTTTACTGCCACCTGGATGTTTCACAGGCCCCACAATTCAAACAGATACTGCTTGTGGAGATTAAAGGCTGTGAGTTGGATTCAGTGAATCCAAATCCCAGAAGTTTGGCAGAGCACTCAGTTGGTTCCTGGGATGCCAGCATTAATGGCCGAACGCCAGAATCTGATCTCAGATGCATGGCACGCGTCATCTTCCATCTCGATTAAGCCATGTCTGCAGCTAGCACAAGTAATGTACAGCCGCAGTTTTTATGAAACATTCAGTGTTATGACTGGTATGCATGTGAGATTCAAATCTGACCCTGAAGGCATAAAGATGCATCTCTTTAAATACAAGAGCTGTGATCATTTCGAAGGAGATGGGGTAAAAGTTTACCTTTAACCTTCCATATGCTCTGATCCAAATGGGGATCTTGTGATTCAAAAAACTGGATTATAATAGAGAGAAATGAGCTAGTTAGGCTGACATGTAATGAAATTAAATTAGTAGGAGAGGCATCACAGGAAGATGATTTTGCTCGCCCTCCAACTTTCTCAGATATATGTTGGCCATAAAAGGATTTCATAAACTCACAAGTATTTATCTTTAAGTAATTCGCAGTGTTGTAAAACACCATGCAAACTGCGGGCTAGAGAGAAATAAGAGTGTCAGCATAGCAAAACTCGATTAGAAAGTTTGATTTGATTATCTGTAGCTTGTTTGCATCACACTGCTGCTTTACTCAGTAGTACCTGACTAGAATATTTTCATTGAAGCCTGAGCAGGAAAGCTGGGACTCTTGATAGAATACTAGGCAGCAGGAAGCATGACATTTTTTTCTGGAACTTCTCAGCATAGTAATTGCTGATTTGAAAATTATACTCACTTGATCTTGTCTATCAGTTCAGATGGAAGACATCCAGAAAGATGTGGTTGATATTGGAAATAAAAAACTAAACAGGGAGTTGAGGAACTGAAAGGTACTGTACAAGTAGTTTGATGCAATGTCTTAATGTACTGGCCTTGAACTATAGGAACTTGATGGCAAATCCAGTCAGATTAAGAAGACTGAGAATCAATCAGTTTCTGATGGCTGTAAAAGTCACAATAAAAAAGAAGATGGTTGTATATTTATTGTCAGAGAGCTAAACACAAGACTCTCTTCTGCAGTAATAATTAAAAAAAGTCAACTAAAATGGTTAGCTTGAAAAGCAAGGACCAAAAACTCCTGACCTTTTTGTCTGAGAAGAAAGCCCATTAGTTGAATGATTGATTTTGTGCTTAACTTCTTTTTTCTTCTCAGCATTTATTTTCCCCTTGTTCTTTCAGTATGTTACATGCAATACCTCAAAGCATTTAGTAGCCATTGGATACTTGTCCCCCCCTTGTTTCTCCCCCACAAAAAGTAGGATACTAAATTAAAAGCTCTTGTAGTATTGGATTTCATTCTTGCTGAGCAACTTTAACCTTCAGTTCTAACAGGTTAGTCATGAGAAATCACAGCCTTTTCTTTTTAAGGAAAAGGAAGATCTGTGCACTTTTTTATCCTATCACTTTATTTTTCAATCACCTGTGTTTACTAAAAATAATCAAATGCTGCACCAAAATTAAGCCTTTTGCTTTCAAGTACGGTAAAGGAGGATTCTGTTTACATTCACTGTTGGTTTGACTTTTAGTGGACTGAGGCTACATTGTGCACACTGAGTTCATGTATAATGTAGATGAGATTGGTAAGGCCAGAAATCTTAATTTATTCATTGTACCAGAGTAATGCCAACCACCTCCTGTTTTCATTATACCAATCAAATGCCAGCCATTTCCTGTTTTCATTAGACCATTGTAATTCTAGCCTCCTACTGTTCTCATTAGTGCAGGACTGTGAAATGGCAGCCACCTCATGTTTTCATTATAACAGAACTGTATGGTGCCAGCTGCCACTTGTCTTACTTTACAGAATAGCATTTGACCATGGAATGTATTGTTTCCATGAGACAGGACACAGATAAGTCGGAGGCCTTACAAAGTCCTGTTGAGATACTGGAAACTCTGAGCAGTATGACTAAAGCCTCGTCTACACTACCAGTGTAAGTCAACCTAAATTACGCTACTCCGGCTATGTAAATAATGCATCTGGAGTTGACTAACCTTAGGGCGACTTACCACTGTGTCCACAATGTGCTGTGTCATCGGGGAGGCTCTCCTGCCAAAACACCTAACACCTCTCATTCTGGTGGAGTACTGGAGTCAACCGGAAAGTGCTCTGCCCCTTCACTAGACCCGCAAAATTGACCCCTGCAGCACTGATTGCAGCAGCTGCAATTCCTGGTATGTGTAGACATGGCCTAAAGTGATGCCACAATAATGAAAGGAAAAGCACCTAAAAGATATAAACCCTAGGAAAAGTGATAAAAACTCATGAAATACAGATACATTGTAGTAAACTAGAATCTGCTGGGGTTTTTTCCCCCCCATAATCTATGTCAGCCTCTCAGAGTAAGAAGCAGGATAATGTTATTGTTATGGCATAGTACTAGGACTCTGGAGATCTATGTCCAGCTCTGCCACCAATTTCCTGTGTCAGCTAGAGGAAGTAACAGCCTCAGTGCCTCAATTTTCCATCTGTGAAATGGAGATCATAGTACTGCCTTTGTCTATTTCTTCTGTAAGCTTGTCAAGGCAGGGAATGTCTTTTACCGTGTCTTTGTACAGTGCCTAACACAATGTAGCCATGGTCTTGGCTGGGTGCTGTTGTAATACTCCTAGGAGAACTAATAAGGGTCTGATCATGCAAAGATTTATTCATGCAAGTAGGCCTATAGAAGGGAATATGAGTTGTACAGTTTATAAAACTAGATGTTGAAAGTTATATATAACCTCGGTGGCTACCTTCTCTTTATGGGATTTTTGTGTTAGGTACTAGAATGTTCAAGGTAATTGAAGTATGATGCATTAAGTATGAAAATAAATGGGTTTTAAGTAAGTATTCTACCTAAGCACTTAGCCTGCTGGTGATATTAGTTAGTGGTAATAACAGATATCAAACTAAAATACAACAACACTTTACAACTTGGATGATTTCAGTGTAATTATTATAAAATGCAATTGCAATAAGACTTATGGTGTGAAGAGGAGATTAAAGGTTTGGACCTTAAAATAACAAGGTGCTGGGTTTGGGGCATGTGCAGACTAAGCACATATATTAGCATGTGTTTTCCTGGTATCTTGGCCTGTGAAGTTCTAGGCCTGTGAAGTTCTAGGCCTGTGAAATACACAACACCACTACGTGAAGAAGTGCCATAGTGGAGAACTCTGTTCTGCACCTGGGCAAGGCTATCTGTTCTAAACAATTATTTCAGTTTTAATTATTCATGTGGTTTTAGCTTGTCATGTTTTATCTGTTGTATGCTTTGATGATTTATGGTTTTAATGTTGGTTGTGAGGCGCCAAAGAAGGCTACGCAGACAGATCCTTTAAAAATAAAATTTACTGCTATTACAAACAGTGGCATTTATTGTTATTGCTTGAGAGGAAAAGAATTCTTCCGAAGTATTTTTGTTCTGCTCTCTATGGAAAAATTGTGGTTTCATGGGGGAAATAAATCTTTTGTCATTCTCAGCTTCCTGTGTTATTAACATTACTAAATAATTGACAGATGTGTATATGTTTTGTTCAAATGATTAAAAGTTCATGAAAAATCTTAACCTATTAGTGTTCCCTGGGAAAAAAAAAGACTCATCCATCTATTAAGAGATTCTGTAAAATCTATAATGAACAGGGCTCGACAAATAATGTAATCTACTCGCCCGTGGTGAGTAGATTACAACCCGGAAGACCCAGCGCAGAACGATCTGCTCATGCGCAGAGAGCAGAACCGCGCAGCTGGTGAGCGGGGCTCGCCGCCACTTGGCAAGCCCTGGTAATGAATTACCCTTCAAATGACAGCTGTCACCACTGGGTTTGAGCTTGAAGCAGGTGTGAAAATACAGTGAAGTAGGTGGCAAAATTTGCAGATGATACCAAACTGCTCAAGATGGCTAAGACCAAAGCAGACTGTGAAGAGCTTCAAAAAGATCTCACCAAACTAAGTGATTGGGCAACAAGATGGCAAATGAAATTTTTGTGTTGATAAATGTAAAGTAATACACAGTGGGAAAAATAATCTCAACTATACATGCAATATGATGGGGACTAATTTGGCTACAATTACTCAAGAGAGATATCTTGGGAGTCATTGTGGATAGTTCGCTGAAAACATCCGTGCAGTGTGCAGCAGCAGACAAAAAAGCAAATAGAATGTTAGGAATCATTAAAAAAGGGATAGAGAATGAAACAGAAAATATCTTATTGCCTCTATATAAAACCATGGTATGCCCACATCTTGAATATTGTGTACAGATGTGGTTGCCTCATCTCAAAAAAGATATATTGGCATTGGAAAAGGTTCAGAAAAGGGCAACAAAAATAATTAGGGATTTGGAATGTGTTCCATATGAAGAGAGATCAAAAAGACTTGGATTTTTCAGCTTAGAAAAGAGGAGACTAAAGGGGGATATGATACAGGTCTATAAAATCATGACTGGTGTGGAAAAAGTGAATAAAGAAAAGTTATTTACTTATTCCCACAATGTAAGAACTAGGGGGTCACTAAATAAAATTAATAGGCAGCATGTTTAAAACAAACAAAAGGAAGTTTTTCTTCACTGAGCACACAGTCAACCTGTAGAACTCCTTGCCAGAGGATGTGGTGAAGACTAGGACTTTAAGAGGGTTCAAAAAAGAGCTAGATAGATTCATGGAGGTTAGGTCCATCAATGGCTATTAGCCAGGATGGGTACGAATGGTTTTCCTAGCCTCTGTTTGCCTGGAAATGGGTAACAAGGGAGGGATCACATGAGGATTACCTGTTGTGTTCCCTCCCTCCGGGGCATCTGGTATTGGCCACTGTCAGCAGACAGGATACTGGGTAGATGGACTGTTGGTCTGACCCAGCATAGCCATTTTTATGTTCTTATTTAAATAAATATGCACTGTCAACTAGAACAACAAAACCCGTCCAAACTTATTATTGTGAGCTCCTTCTCATAGGCAGAAGAATACTTTTTAATGTACCTATGATCTACAGTGTTTAGTACAAGTAAATAAAGGGGTAGTTATGTTGGAGTGATGTTGTGGCTTGATAAAACAACATATGTCTGATATACGCTTGTCTGACACATTCTTCAAAATGAATTTTTACAGGGATGGAGGCATGTGATAGCATCACATGAAAATTATGTCTTCTGAATTGTGGAAGCCAAAGAAAGCTGAGAAGGAGGGCATGAACACTTTATTTGATACATAGGTTGTGCCTTTATCTCCCCCCCCCCCCCCCTTTTTCTCCTGGCCCCCCACTTGTGGGAGACTTTGGGTAAGCGTAGCAAATTTCTAACTTCTTTTCTGGTGCCATTTCATCTCCCCATTCTGATCTGTTATTGAAGTAGGGCAGGTGGAGTCATAACATTATTTGTGAAATAAAATGCAAATTCTGCTATACAAATGGACCATTAAGAAGTAAATTAGATTGAACAGCAGTGGTAAATCAGCAATTATACTGTTTTTATATAGTAAGATTCCAGCACAAATAAAATCCAACAAGTTTACAGCACATGTTGTGGATGGCAATGCAAGTCACCACTGGAACAGCAACCCTAAGGCTGACGATGTGCTTTACTAAAGCTGGTGCACATTTTACTGCCACTTTGATGCAGTCTTTAAAACAGTGAATGCTGAGAAAAGTGCTTTTAGTCTGCTGGTAATACAATGTATTAATTACTGTTTATAAGAACTTCCAGTTTTTACATAATATTTGTGCCTGTTATGCCAACTACAATCCTGAGCGTGGGCCAAGTCAACAAGGGGGTAGTTATGCTGGAGTGATGTTATGGCTTGATAACTACTAATTATGATTAATATTTACGTTGTGGTTAAACTGTGCCTGCTTTTAGGTGCACCAAAATGAAGCCTGTCACCCTGGATTATTTTTTTCAACATCTGTCCAAAACTGGGCATACAAATTAACAGGTGGCTTTTTCAAATATAAGCCAATCTGAATTTTTACTGAGTGCTACATTCTGTAAATGTGTATGCTGCGTAAACCAACATGCACACTTCCAAAGGCTGGGATTTCTTTGGCCCACTGCTGTAAGCTTGCAAATGCTGCCCTAGTACTCACTGGCATTCCTTTAAAATAATTAAGATTGATTAAACAAAGAAACATGAATGGGGACGGCTGTAAAACACTTTACAAGGAGCTGTGAGTTTCAAGATTTAGTTGCAGCCTCCGGTGGCTCCTTGCTGCCTAGATTTGTCATTGCCTGTAAATGCTTGGATCTCATCCAGGCAGGAGGTGATGTGAACAGCACCTTGGACTAAAAGAATCACCAGTTATCAGCAAAGCTGTCTCAGCTTTACATTCCTGATCCCACATTAAGGGCAAGCCTCCAGCAACGCTCTTCAAGCATGAGAGCCTAATTCAGATGTCCTCCAACCTTCCCTGCCTTGCCTCCAATTGCAATGGTATGGCATATCCCTGCATTTCACTTCCTTTACTGATGTGCTAAGGAACTGCCACCGCCCGCCACCATCTCCAAACCACCTGTTTCTTGCTTCCTCAACCTGCTGTGCCTCACTCTGACCACAGAGACCTATTCTCACTCCAAAGATTTTTGGCCTTTTAGTGGTTTTAAGATTAATCAGTTTGGTAGATGTTGCTTTTAAGCATAAGGGTCAAGGAATGCTTCTTTTAAGAAAGGTGTTTTATCTGGAAAACAAAATGATATATAAAATCTTTAGCACAATATTTCAGGTCTTTTGTATGTTTTTATAGCCAGTTTCCTTAATCTTATATTCTCCTCCTTTCTTTTAGCTACAGTGGAGCTGCTATATTCATAGGGTTTGGGGATGCGGCACCCCCTGGATTAAAGTGGTTTTCATCTCAGCATTTCTACTATGCAAATTGTTCCAGCAGCACTTGCTATCTTTAGAAGAAAAGTCAGGGCTGTCCTCATATTCAGCTTCAGAGTCAACAGCAGCAGACATCAGTGGACAGTCAACAGTAGTAGACAACTGTCTTCTATTTTATCTCAGAGATGATTAGTCTGTGCTGATTTCTCTATAGGTTAGTTTTTAATCCTTTTAGGCTTTCATAAGCTATTGTTATTTTTAACTACTTCCACATTCCATTTTGAAGATGCATGAGGATCTGAGATTAACAAAACACACACAACAAAACACATCCAACACATGATTAGATGAAGGGTGGAAGATAGCATTACAGAAAAAGTAGGAGGCATTCAATATAATGGGGGGGATGATTCATCCATGCTGATGCATGGAGGTGCAAACTGCAATAAGGAGGTATTTCCCTACTTCTGGGAGTTTTGCTGGGGCAGAGGGGAGTCTCTGGGATTCCATAGTGCCCTCTACCAAGGTCTAAGATGCTTTCCCTGGGCACAGAATCTGAAGTAAAGTGAAAGCTTAGATATTTTTCAGAAGCAGATCTTGTAGCTAAGGAATAATTAACAGTTGTTTATCTACCTTCTAAACACTTAACAAAACTGTTAAAATAATACAAGCTATTAAAATAATTTCGCAATTTGATTAATTCTTATTCTATATATTTATATTCTTTTCCCGATGTACTACAATGAGTCCTTATAAAATGATACGGGCAGGGAATTGGGAGGTGTGTGGGGGCTCAGGGCAATGGTTGGGGGTGCAGGACACTGGCCGATCCCCGATGTGGTGGGACCCACTCTGCCCAGTTGCTGGTTTCCCCAGGATGTCCAGGGCATCAGGGACCACGCAGCCCAGCCAACAGCTCCCCAGGGCTGACTCGGGTAATGGGGACTGTACTGCCCAGCCACTGAATCTCTGGGACTGTGGCTCCTTGGCGCTGTGGGGCTGTCCAGGCAAATGGGGGCCACAGTGCCTGGATGCTGGTTCCCTGGGGCTGTCCAAGGCTGGCTAGGGAGGCAGGGGCCACACTTCCTGGCCACCAGCTCCCAGGGCTCGCTGGGTCAAGGGGGGCTGCATTGTCTGGATGGCGGCTCAACAGCATGGAACCTTACTCATGTACAGTGGCTAGCAACATCCAGAGCTCTGCCCTCAGCCAGCCACCCTCTTATTGGTGCACCCACCACCTTCTGGTCATCCTGTAGTATAACTGAGCCTATTAGCACATCGCTCACTTTGCATTTTATGAGAAACAATCACATTCCAGGCACGTCCCATTGTCCTGGCACAATCAAACCCCAACCTTGCTTTAAGTTATGATAAGAGGAAGCTGTATACCGGATTTGGTCATCTTAGCTTTTACCATTTAGGAAGAGTTCTTGAACAAACAGACATACAGACTTACATACAGATAGACACATAGATGCTCTCAAATATATAGTGTTTCCACCTACAAAGCTTGCATGTCTTGGCTAAGTCACAGATTGCTTCTCTCCTTATGATACAGTGGCAGCACAGGCACTTTATCTGACAGTCTCCTGTTTAAATGGTGATGGTCCTTGACTGCTCCCTTTATCCATACGTTAGCTAGAGTCCGAATTTACTGACAACCAGGACATGCTGTAAGATCTCCCTGTCATTCCTGGACATAATACATTTGTGTGTAAATAAAAAAACCCTTAATTATATATGCTCTAATACACCTACAGAAAAGTTGCATGCCTATAAATTGAACTTTTAATTTGAAACTAAAACAGACTTCACAGATTGATTACTGTACCTATTGAGAGAAAGAAAGAAAGAAAGAAAGAAAGAAAGAAAGAAAGAAAGAAAGAAAGAAAGAAAGAAAACACTGTCTCCTAACTATTAGGAGGAATGTTTCCCTTAATCTTGAGTTTAACATATTGCGCGCTGGGTACCACTAGTAATCATAAGCAATTTTCAAAGGGTGATATTGTGTTCCCTATGAAACCACAAGCATTTGGAATATCACTCAAAAGGCTCAAAGATGGCTCAGTAACTTCCTGATCCATTTCTGTGTGGAGTACTGATACTAAGCTGACCTTTCACAATTCAGGCTACACATGTACTGCATAGGGCCATCTCCCTATTACTGTTACTGAAATTCTGCCTTTAGGGATGTATAACTAATATAAGTGAAGAACTATACTTTCAGTTGCTTTCATGTTGCAGACATATAAGGGTTGAAAACAGAATTATTTGTCCCATGAGTGAACACCCTGAAACAGGTATATGTGATTGGCTTAGTAGAGATCTGAAAATCTTTATTCAACAGATTGGCCACTTTCCAAATGAGAAATCAATGACACTGTATTCTGGGGCAAAGGGAAGCTGGAATGTTTTATGCCCTTTTGTTCTACATATAGCATGCATCCAGCCAAGCTCTGAATTATGCAGACAGAGTTGATGACAGCAAACCTCCCCATGTTAAACCAGGACTTCAGCAGCATAAGGTACATTCTGGCAGGATTCTGCATAGACAGGGCTAGCAGGATTTTGGAATGCAGCCTGTAGAAAGACAAACATATGCAGCAGAAAGCACAGAAGAAAACAATAGGGGTTTTCTGTGTTCAGGGTAGTCAGCTAATTACATGCCGGGTGGTTTTCTTTCTGCATAATAGAGTTATAGAAGACATGGGATGAGTAAATAGCTATCCGGCCTATATTGGACTGTAAAGATCAGCCTCTAGTAATACAGAACCGCAGAGGATAACAGAGCATGCTAACATAACCATGAGCTAGATTTGAAGTTGGGTATTTACAAATAGTTTCCTAATACCTGTAGTATCCTGGATTATCTAAATATGAATTTGTCAAAAGCAAGCACTAGTCTCTTGTTGGTTAAAAATTCATTGAAAAAACTCCCCATCATGGAAAAAACATCCAACCTATTATCATTATGCCACATGGGTAACCATAGAAGATATCAAATTAGAGCACTGTAAAAAAAAAGCCCTTTGGCACATCATTTGGTGAATTCATCTTGATATAAAAACTGAACAAGTTACAGGATCGTTAGGACTGTATATTTTGTCAAAAACTCAGGCAGCCAGATTTAAGACTTAATCACATCCCCCCACTTCCCCCCCCCCCCACACACACTGCTTTGTCACATTGCTTGCAGCAAAGTATGACTAGAGATGACTTATCTCTGTTACCCAAGACAATGAGAAAGATTAAAAACAAAAAAACAAAACCCTACATTTTTTGGATTATTTTTCCACTTGTACACTTGAGCAGTGATTTAATTTTTCTTGTTAGGCTGACAGCTTTGGAGAACTGAGACCCTCATTTATAATACTTCTGGTAAGTTCACTTCAGTAAAGTAAACCAAATTGTCCTATTAATGAACCTCTATACTGTTGTAATAATAGCCTGTAGAGCTTCATCATATCAGCTGCTTAAAGGATAACCATACCCAGCTTGATGAAAAGTCTTCACCCCTTTCCTGTTGAGAGAAAATGGTTACACATTTCTAATAAATGAAGCAGAAACTGTCATTTTTTTGGCAAACTGTTAACTAGCTGTAGCAGCCGCATTGCCACAAGTTGCTTTTCCAGAGTAATTACCATTAGGCTCCCTGTGGTATGCAGTGTTTAGCACATTTCTTCTCTGTTAATGAATGTAAGAGCAGGCAACACCACTATTAGTAATTCTTTTTATTCGTAGTCCTCATTTTCCAGATAGGTCACGTTAAACACAGCCATTAAACAATAGCGGTTGAAATAATCCATACAATGTATGCTGCTTTTGTTTTTTTGTTTTGTTTTTTTTGTGATGTTCACCAATCACTTAGTGCAGCTCTTAGCCATGTGGGGACACAAGGGTTGATAAATGTGAACTGCCAACCTGTGGAACAATGGGGCCAGAGAAGTCAAGACCTTAATCAGGTTTCATTTAATTACACTTCAAATCAACAAATCTTGATAGCCAAAACTCCCATTTGAATTAATGCACTGATAAATGCTGCCTGATGTCAAAAGAATGTAATTAGACAATAATGAGTGGGCGTATAATATGCCAGACTTCAGACTACTTGTTGACCTCAGCATTTCTACTCCATTAGGCAACAAACAGCTGGAAAGCTACTTTGAATAAAGCATCGAGCTCCAACACTAGCATCCATGACTTTTTAATGGTCATATTTCTCAATGGACAATCTCCTCTGATCTAATGGCACATCACATTTGAAGAGAAGTTCTCGTCTGTTGGACAGACCTAGAAAAAGAATCTAACTGATTTTTAGTTCAGTTGTTTATGATGTGGTTGGTCAACTTTTTCTGAAATCATAAGAAATGTAACTATTTGCTTTGGTTAATATACAAGCGGCAAACTTCCATTCCTCTCCACTCATTTCACACATCTTTATTAGCTACATAATGGATTTTCTCCTTGTGACAATAATTGTTTTTACAAATGTCTGGTGGAAATTTTCAATTAGTATTAAAAATCACTTCTAAAATCTGCCTTATGTACTTAAAGAATGCAAAAAATAATCCATGGGCTTTAGTTTTAATTGATGGATTGTTACCATTTGTTGGCAGTGAATCTGAGGGATAGAGAGTTATATTTTATTTCTTCCCTGTGTGGTGTTTTCTTCACATAATCACACAGATGCTAACTTAACCTCAAAACCTCCTCCAAAGTAAACTTTATCAGTTGATGATGATGTATCAACAGCAGCAGGAGATGACTCCTAAACTATGAAACAGATTATGGTATTCTGGGACTGCCTCAATGGGTGTGTCTAGACTATATCCCTCTTTTGACAGAGGGCTGTAAATTAGACACTTCAAAATTGCAAATGAAGCTGGGATTTGAATTTCCTGCGCTTCATTTGCATAATTGCATCATGGCGCTCTTTTGAAAAAGCGCTATTTCAAAGTAAAACCACAGTCTAGACGCGGTTCTTTCAAAAAGGGAAGGCTTTTTCGAAAGATCCTGTAAACCTCAAAAAGTGAGGTTTACAGGATCTTTCAAAAAAGGCTTCTATTTTCGAAAGAACCGGGTCTAGACTAAGGTTTCAATTTCAAAATAGCGCTCTTTCAAAAGAGTGCCATGATGCAATTATGCAAATTAAGCACAGGAAATTCAAATCCCGGCTTCATTTGCAATTTCAAAGTGTCTAATTTACATCCCTCTGTCAAAAGAGGGATGAGGTCTAGACACATCCATTGGAAGCAATATGCCAGAAATCTGCAACACAAGGCAGTTACTGGACAAATCAAGTTAAAAAACCCCACAAGATTTCCTAAACTCAGCTATAAAGCTGTGAGTCATGAATTCCGAATTACCTCAGACCGGTAAATAAATAATCACTACTAAATACAGATAATGTTTTAAACAGCTCAAGCTAGTAAATCACTAGTGACAGAGAGCCTTAAGGTAAATTTTCTTTTTCGCCTGGCACAGCCCTTTCTTAGAAAGTTGTATTTTTATGTTTTCAGACACTTACAATGAATTGTACAATTGGTTAGTCAGTGTTAAAATTGTTTAGAAAATACACAAGCCTCCCTTACTTGACTACATTTATATAGTGATTTAGGTTTAGCTGAATAAAGGACCTCACTGTCTGAATTAAAAGCATGGTGATCATAAACTAAAGTGATGGACACCATGGAAATATGGATAAACTACAGACAAACCAAAAAGGAATCCTTTCTCTGCCACGGAATTTTAGCTATCAAGCAAAATCAACTTTGAATCTCTTGGCAAAATAATACTGTAGAACACAGACAACAACACATTTTAAAAACACAGCTTGTCCAAATTATGGAGAGTAGCTTGATAAAACATGTACGTCATCCCTTGTTTATATATGATTGTAGACTTTTTGTACAACAGAAGCTGAGAGCAAACTTTTGGAATGGCTGGTTTTCAATAACCAAAGACAATTCATTGTATGATTGACTAGATGAGAACACCTTTTACACGGAATACACAACATCACAACCAGATATTGGACAACGCTGTTTCTTGAATTGATTAATATTCTGATATTAATATCAATATTAATATTCTTAACTGATATTAATGTGAATACTAATACTCTTGAACTGATTATTTATGTATGGCCTTGTGGGATCTGATATGGCCAACCTGAAGTAAATTCACTCTTTTCAATAAAATTAAAGATATTTTGTGTAATCCAGAACCATCATTTTCTAGAACTGTATATCATGGTGTTATATTATAGAGAGTATTTAAAATACCCAGAGGAAAATTTTAGTCTAAATTTTTTGTCAGCTGCTGTTTCTTGTGCTTGTGCTAGTTTCATTTTAAGCAAATATTTAAATGTATATTTTTTCAACTTTTGTCTAGAAGCAATTTTGAAATTTGCTAAACATAGTACAGAAAGGTAGAGGTTAAAAAGAGGGAAAGTGGGAGAGAGATTCTTTTGCAAATTATTTCAACAAGACAAAAACAAAACAATTTAAAAATAAAAGTTAAAAACAAACCAACAAAAAAGAAGCAGCCCACACCCAACATCTTTGTAAACTATAGCATTTTCCAAGAAACCAGAAAAAAACAGTGCTTGTATCACACAGGCTCTGACACAGTTTTATATTCTATGGACTTAACAGTAGCATAAAATATTAAATATTAGGATCAGTGGTGAGTTCAACCAAGAATATGTTATCTAAACGTGGCTGTGTATGTGCTTGGAAAAAAAACAAGGAGGTTTCAGGTGTTGGTTCAAGTGTAATTTTTGTTATTAAACATGGGTTTGCAATAGAAGGACTTGCACATAACCATGATTGATAGTTGTATTTGTAGGCCGTTCAGTTAGCTCCATCAGCTCACTCAAACACATTCTGAACAGATTATGTACTGAAGTACTTTGTAGACCATACATTAAACAAGAGACTTTGCTCTGAGGCACTGCTTCCCACACTCCATGGGGAAAAGGAAGCAGGAGAAAACAAAACTCATAGAGTTCGACAGCTACTGAGGCAACACTTGCCATTTACAATATAAGCCCAAATATTTTTGCAACACAACTATATATTAATTTAATAAAATACACAATATAGCTCTTATACACTTAACAATTTGGCTCATATGCACTGAATCTGCAATAAATCAATAAAAATATGTCATTTGATGTAAACACATTGAATCTTCTTACATTTGCACATTTAAATGGTCATGTGATTTGTGTAGATGTTTAAAACATTTTCACTTTCCTGAGCTATTTTAGTGTCCACAAATTAATAAAAAAGTGTTAATAATGTTAATTTGTTTCATGTATTACCCTTCAAAGGTAACAATTTTGCAAACCTGTATTATACATCAGGTTTGTTTCTAACTTAGTGCTAACTGTTTATATTTTTGTTGGACACTAAAATGCTAAGTAGGTATTAAAACTTTTTTTCTTTTTATCAAGTGAATTAGCTTATGTGTGTGCAGGACAAAATGGACTATATCATTTTACATATAACTTTAATATGATATGAAGTGTGTTACTAATGACCAGGATATGTTTTTGTTGAATAATGATCTGGAATGATTTTTGTTCATGTTTTTGTTTCATTTTTGTGACAAATAACTTTATACAGAAATGTTTACCACAAATGAGTGTTAATGTTTGGTGTAGCTTGGACTACTACAAAAACTTTTTTTAGGACTTTCAGTAGAAGACTGTGGTGACTGTTGGAAATTCACCACAGATCAGAATGATTCAACCCTGCTTTTCATGGGGTTTATAGGTAAACAGTAAAGTCAGCATCAACTATTGAGGACAGTCTTAAAATATCAGACGTAGTTCTATTCCTCCTGTCTCATACCTTCCTATCAGATTGTCAAAATGGCACCGTCTTTCCTTCTTTCTCTTGGTTCTTAATGTACTTCACACGGTCCTAATGAAAGTTTGGTCAAAACGAAACCAGTATTTTCTGTGAAAAAAGAAAGAGCAGTGAAAAGAACATACTTGTGGGCACTTCAGACGTTCACTAAAAGCCTTAAAGCAGCATTGGTCTTCCTTCATCCCTGTAAAACTGTTATAACCAGGGGCGATCTTTTTTCTTTTTTTTTTTTTCAAATAAGCAGAAGAGGCTAGTAAATGCCAGCCTATACTTTTTTTCACTTCCTCACAGCTACAGGGTCACTTCCACGACAGTCCTGTAAAAGCTTGTCAATTTCTCTCACAACTTCCTCTGCATCCACGGACTCTCTCCCCTAGATCCCGATTTGAACGGTCTAACTGCTCCAGAACAGAGTCCATCTCACTTGAGTCTCGGCTCACTCGGGAATGTACATCTGCTAAGACCCTAGCCATCTGATCTGAAGCTATGAATGGAGCGTCTCTTGACTGTTTACTAGGAGATAGATACTGACTGTCAGTTGACAAGTACTGGCTGGTTGGTTCAGCCAAGGCTCCTGCTTTCACTTCACAACCATCCAGTGGTCCTTTTGTTGAGGTGCAAGGCTCAATGCATGTCTTGGTTGGGCTGCTCGATGCTGAGGGAACCTCCTGAAGAAGAGGACTCAGGGCACGTTTGGCTTTTAAATAAGGTTTAACATTGGCAATGAGAATAGTGTGCTCTCGCTTGTCTTTCCCAAATGTACAAAAAGTCTTTTTCCCGGTGGGATTCACAGTTTCGTAAGTCTCAGTCTCAACGTTAGCTTCAACTGTGGGTACAAAGAGATTTGTGCGATAATCTGCATTTTCAGCCTGATTGGTTGTAGGGAACTGTGGCATCCAACACCTGTCAGAATGACCGAGCACTCTGCATTCATCTGTGCAATTAACACACTCTTCTTGTTCTGTAAAGCAAATGAGAAAAGCAACAACTCCTGTTATTAGGGGTTCCTTTAAACTAATATATAGGCTATGATTAGCTGTCAGTGGGCTTTCCTGTTGTCTGGTTTCTTAACTATGGAAAAAAGGAATAATTAAAATATTTCAGGAGAACTGCAATATAACTAACTGGTTGAGACAATATATTTACTTAACTCCATTCTCTCACTATTGAAGCATTCACATAGCCCAAAGGAAGTAAAAAGGGGTCATTAGGGAATCAGTCTCAGCAGAATTGAGCTTCATCTGTAAACTAATCTGCTGTAGAAATCTGTTAGTCTTTGTTCTGTAGAACTCATCCTAGAAAAATAGTGAACAGTACTTAAGGAACTCATAAGGCATTATCAGGATTAATTTTTCAAATCAAATAACTGAGCAATGATCAGCTTTCTGGAAATACAAACACTTCTTAGAAATCAGCAAGCAGAGTTTTCATTTTTGTCACCTCCATTTTGTTTGTAATTGCTATGCTGGGTGACAGTCATGAAATAAAAAGATTTTCTAAAAAAAAACCCCAAAAAACCACCAACAAAAACCCAATACCACTAAAACAACTTTTCCTGCTGAGAATAGAGAACTGGAATTTTCCATCTGCATGATTCAGTATAAGCTTGTCAAAAATGCATACTGCTATTTTATTAGATGTGAAAATGGATCATGTAATCAGTTTCTTCCTTTTTTGTTTTGGTGAAACTATATGAAAATGTATTGGCTCAATACATGCAATTTGGAAGAATGATAAGCCTTGACACACTATTTGAATTGATAATGCTTTCAACCAGGACTTCTAAATTTCTAGTTTATCAGAGAGATAATGGAATATAGCTAAATAACACATTTTTGTTCATTACATTTTTAAAGATGAAATATGGAAATTTCTAGTCCTACAATTCAGTTCAAAGGCATATATAAGTACTTTGGGCTAGATCAATGGAGAGATTAATGTATTACCACATCTAGCTTTTAGGTGCTTTACCACTAAAAGGAATCCACAGTCCCGAATTAGGCACCTACACTCCTTGTAGAGTGAATAAGTTAAAGAGAAATAGGTGCTGTTGCTGATTATGGTACCCCTCCATCTTTCAGCCCACCAGTTACAGTACCTAGTCTCATTAAATTTTCCCTTCTACCTGATGCAAATAAGAAACTTGGGTCTTCCCCCTCTCAGAAGATTACCTTAACCACTGGGCAATGACATATTCTAAGGTAAGTTTCTTTCAGTTTTTCCTGTTCAGCTGTGTATAAATATCAGAGAGGTAGCTGTGCTAGTCTGTTTCAACAAAAACTACAAGGAGTCCAGCTGTACACTAAAGACTAATAATTTTATTATTGCATAAGCTTTCATGAGTTGCAATTTACTTTATCAGATACATGAAGTAAAAGAACAAGAAACAAATTATAGGGATACAGAGATCAGAGAGTTACATCCAAGATCATTGAATCAGGGTAGATGTAGATAAGAAGGTGAGGATACCTAAAGGGGAAAATTACTTACTGTAATGAGAGAGCCATTCCCAGGCCCTATTCAAACAATATGAATTAATATGCAGATTTGACACCATCAGGATGGGTTTGAATAGGGACTAGGAATGTCTCATTACAAGAAGTAATCTTGTCCTTTAGGCAGAAAATTTTCACCTTCTTATCTGTATTCATCCTGACTGAATGAGCTTGGATGTAACATTTCCATGTCTATATCCCTAAGATCTGTTTCTTTTTCTTTTACTTCATGCATCTGATGAAATAAATTGCAACTCACCAAAGCTTACGCCATAATGAAATTGTTAGTCTTTAAGTTGCCACTGGACTTCTTGTTGTTTTTGTATGTGTAAGCACTTAAATATTCATTGGGAGAGACAGCTTGAGAGAGAATGACTCTTTAGTACAGTAGTTAGGGCAGTCCCTGTTCTCCAATGCCTAGTTAACTATAAAAAGTGGAAGACCTCCAACAGGACAGACTGAGAGAAACCTATCTCAGGGTACGCTCTAGACCAACGATGAGGACACTTCGCTGGGAGAGGGAAGACCTATGTGGAAACCCCTCCTCCAATAAGGCTGAATTGATTTGGAATGACCAAATTTCAGCTGAGTGTTCTAAATATTTTAGAAGGCTAAAAGTTAAAAGGGCACCACGAGAAGTAGTTCTGTGTGGGTTTTAGTTGTTCTCTTAGAATGCCTGCTGAATTGGATTCCACAGACAACAGAGGCAGAGGGGGAAGAACTAGTTTGAGATCCTCCTGAGGCTTCCACATGAGGTATGTGCCTGTGGCTCATATCTAAACAGTTGCCTAGATGAGACAGCTATGTGCATTCTCACTTGCAGAAATGAATCTGCCAAGGGGATTGAAATGATGGAAATTCAGGCACCAACAGAAATGGGCAGCAGCTGAGTGCTGGTCATCTCAATGGTGACTAAATGTCAGAATTAGGCCATAAATCCTCCGGAGAACCTATGTCTTCCTGCTTTAAAAAATTATTTTGGCTGGCCATCATGTACCAAACCAATTATTTTTGGACTGTCATTCTTCAGCCTACAACTCCACTACATGCATGACTCCAGCTCTTTGGGCTCATCTAAACTAGGCTAGAGTGTTGAAAGAGGATATGCAAATTCTGCAGGAATTCTGATCTTCCTCAAAAAATGAGGTTTACACGGCTTTTCGACAATGGGGGGGGGAAGGGTTCGCCGAAAAAGCTGCGTCTAAACTACTTTCACTTTTGAAAGCTCTGCTTTCAAAAGTGAGATCGGACGAAGATATGTAAATTCCCATGAAATTTGCATATCCTCTTTTGACACTCTAGAGTAGTCTAGATGAGCCCTAAGTTAGGAAGCTAGAAGTACCCTTTGGAGCTCTTATTAAGGGATTCTTGATTCTAAGAAGGGGAACTACTGCCCATATTCTAAGGACCCTCCAGCCAATACTGAGAAAGTAAATCTCAGACGTCTTGAGTCCCAAGTTTTCTATACATGGTTTCTCAGTCACTAAGAATTTCCACACATTAAAGTAGCAGACAGGCCTCCAAATCATTATTTTATTTTAATAATTTTGGTAGCCATAAAAACTGTTTATATCTAGAATTGCAGTTCAGCTAAAAAGACTGAAATCCTGAAATATGCCCGCGCACACAAACACACACAAAAGGTCTTGATCCTGAAAATGCTGAGCACCTGTAATTCTTACTGACTTGATGTCAAAGTGTACTGCACGTGAATTCCATCTGTTAGGATCAGATAATAACTATTCAATAATCTTAAAATACTCATCTCTATGTATTAAATATATCCACCCAGACTAAACACACACATACTCAGACTAAGATAAAAACATACAGAGACATCTAGCAGGATCCAGTACCATAAAAAAGCATTGATCATTTACACTTCAAAAATTCAAACATATGAATGAAGCTTGAGGTAAGTTTATTTAATATTGTACTACACCACTTCTTAGTAAAGTAATTTAATTCCAGGTGAGAACGTTAACCTAGATATATTATTAATAATCATTTATAGAGTGTTCTGAATACATGCAGTGCTCTGCATATGTTCCTGACCTCTCCCCGGCCCTCAGTGAGCTTAAATTCTAAGACTGACAAGATAAATAAATATGAAACAGAGTACATTGTTATGGAGGAAAGAAACTGTGGAGAAATTCTTGTGGAAGAGAAAACAGCAGGAACGATTTATGGAAGAAATTAGTAGAGGATCTCTGGAGAACAAGAAGTTGGACACTCTTTTTAATAGGGATGGGACAAAGTAAAAACGGTGAAAAGCAGGGAGTAAAAGAAGAAAATGAAGGAAGCATACCAAGAGAGGGCTGAGAAGACCTTAAAAACTGGTACTGATTTTTCTCATGCCTGTTTTTACCCAGAATTAAGAAGAAGACAGTGGTGCCTCACCCAGTGCCCACCTGAAAATAAGTATGTGGTGACAACTGGTAGATAATAAAAATGCAGAGTCACACAAATAAATTATATTTTTCATTCATCTACATTTCACCAATTAGCCCATTTCTATCAGAACTGCTTGAAAATTTCATCTCCCCCCACCCTCCCGCAGATTCAAATAAAAAATAAATGGCTGACCAAAACTCAGGAAAAAATCCTGAAGCCAGCCAACCAAAAAATGCTCAAAGCAAACAAAATAAAAACTTCAATTAACCTGCTAGAGAAACATTCTTTTATTTTTCATTCACTAAAATGGCATATCTCTTTACAAATTATGCCAGACCCAGATTTAGGGCAAACAATATTTTATATTGTACAAACATCTATACCAAAAATAGGTAAATGCTCCTATGAATAGGATATTCCAGAGTTGAAGTCTCTCATTCTCTTCGATTAACATTTTTTCTATTTTGTATGAAACCAGGGGCAGACTGGCCCAGCGGGATACCGGGAATTTCCCGGTGGGCTGTCATATCCACCCGTGATGGGCCGTTGTATCCACCTGTGATGGGCCGCCGTTGCTCCGCACTCCGAGCAGCTCTGCATCCGCGCTGTATGTGGCGCACGGAGCCTGACCCGCCGCTTGTACTGTGTGCCAGACGTGACACAGGGAAAGGGGGCGGGGCTTGAGGGGCACGCAGGGGTGACATCATGGGGAGGGCCGTTCCCAGGCCTATTTTGATTGCCAGTCCGCTCCTATATGAAACATATTCATTAGAGGAGGGAGTGGAACCCAAGTATCCCATGACTGCTCTGTCCTCTAAACAGAACACTGTAGAGTTATTTTATTTCTTTTTCTGGCTTTATCGGCAAAGCACTACGGAAAAGTAGAATTAATGCCTCTCTTATTAAAATCTATTTAAAACATTTCTAAATGTTTCTTGTTAACTATGTGTAATGCACAGATGCATGACATTTCTTGCACAACTCATTCATTTCCTGACTTGTGTGTTTCACATTGTACCCTTAATATGATTTTAATGTAGTTTGTCATCTTCAAAAAGCCTGGGAAACACTATACCAAAAAGTGCCATCCCATGTAATATTTGCTAGGCAGGTAGGGCAGAATACTTTGCACTACTCAAGCAAAGATACAGGAGTTCACTCTACTTTTCTATTTACTGTCAATCATTCTATCAAAGCAGATAGCCCTGGCAAACCTTCTTAGACACATTCACTCATATGAAAAAAGTCAGTACAGGTTGGACCTCCCTGGTCTGGCACCCTCGGTACCTGACTGGTCCCTGATGAGGGATTTTACCCGAGCAGGGGAGGTCATTTCTTGCCCCTCTGCTGCAGGTCCCACTCCCTGCCCTACTGCCCCACTGGCTCCCCCTGCAGCCCAGCTTGGTCGTGCAGAGCTTCCTCCCCTTCCCTCCCAACTGTTCCCAGCCTACCTGAGCTGCGCATCAGGCCCCCTGGCTCCCTGGGAAGCCCAGCTGTTTCGCACACCAGCCTTCCCAGCTCCCCTCCCTCTGCCCAGCTGAGCTACAACCCGGCTGGGCTGTTTGCTGGGCTCCCCACCTGCCCCTGCACTGCACCAGGCTCCTGGGCCCTCCAACTTCTGTAGTGCACCAGTACTCTCTGATTCTGGAACATTCGTGGTCCTGTCAGACCATGGAAGTTGCTGGACCAGAGAGTTATTGTTTATAGAGATGCAACCTGTACTCCCTCTGAGCTTCCTTGTCATATGTGCATATGAACAGAGACCAGAGAAGATTGGCAGATGCTGAGAGTAGGTTATGTTAAAAAAACAAACAAACAATGCATATGTGCCAACTATTTTAAGACACTTACAATTTTAACATATACAAGCCAACTTTTTGAAACCGTATCTACAAAGAAGAAAATATATTCCTGCTAAATTTCAAGTTTTTTATAACTAAAATGCTCAGAAGAAGATCTATGGAATGGGACAGACACACAAAGTTTCTAAAATATATAGTAGATGTGTATGTAACTCTTACATACTATTTATTCCTCATCAATAAAGTACACAAAGAGAAATCTATTATTTATTAGACTTGGCATTCCTTTTAAATAAAATGAATTCTAATCTTTATATATCATAACTATTTTTCTCCTCTAGTTTCCTGAATTGGCTAACTCTGTTTTTTATACTTGCATCATATTTGCAGTATTGACTAACCTTCCATGTCTGTTCCCTGGACATCCTAGCACCAACTGAATTAAATATGAAGCAAAAAGAAAAACAAAAAAAGCAGTTTTGTGAGGAAAAAGTACAAGATGACCTTGAAGGGAAAATCACCAGCAGTGCACAAGCTTTTGCACTACATTGCTGAAAATCTGTAGCTTTTTACTTCACTCTTTTATGTCGTATCAGAGGAAGCAGATTTGGACTATTGATTATCATACATTATAGCTGCTCACCTCACCATTAGCCTGTAATTTTGACTGCTGCTGCTAGCAGACAGTGAAGAAAATCGAACAGCCACTTTTGTACTAGCAGCAGAAACTACAAACACAAAGTGAACTATCACCACCAATGGCCAAATTAGTATTTATGAGAAAACTGAATCAATTTAAAGGTAAAAATAAATATATAAAATAAGTCATATCCAGCATTGTACAAGCTGCACTGGAAGGGTGATGTGAACCATTGGTCTTTATCTCTACTTGTCTACCTCCTGTTGAAAATAAACCCTTAACAGTTCAACTGTGTACAATAAACAGCAGCAGCCTGGAGACTTTCCTCAGTCTCTGGAGCTTTAAGGGTAAACAATCAGAAGTGCTTTATGCACTTTAGGGAGAACAACTCCTAAAATAGACCTGCTAAATTATCAACCGTAGAAAGAAAAGGAAACAAACTAACTGGCATACGGCAGTCACCTAGATTGGAAATCTCTAGCAGAAAGAAAGCCCAGGATGAAGTCATGTTAGCAAAATGTAGACCATACAACACAAGATATATATTTGAGCAAAAATACGCTACCTCTGATATATTGTTTGAAGCTGCAACAAAAATACAATACTATACAAAAATGGTCATTTGAGCTAAACTTAAAATGAAAAATTCACTTCTTTGGTTCTTTCTTTTAATCCCTAATCTTTTCCTCACGGTCCTCATAAAAGAGAGTAAAATAAAAACAGTCATTTCACCACAGATTTCTTTACAGCACAAATACATTGTACTGCAATGATAACTAATTAATGAGTTCATATTACTGACTTCTTTCATATGGCTAAAAAAGGGGAAACCATGATTTGACTCATTAATTCTTAAGTGTCTTCTTTTATTATCTCAAGATGAATTTAATATAATTAAAGTTTTTTTCTCTGAACAATGATTCAGTATAGCTAACCTAGCTTCAGAAATACTATTTCACTTTAATTGGCTCTTAGATGTCTATTTTAAATTACTTTTTATAAAAGACCACACATAAAAAACAACTGCCAAGAAATATCTTATGTGCTAGGTTTATAATCTCCAGATCACTACAGTTTGTGTCAAATTACTGTCTATCATCAAATAGTGTATGTTCTTATTTGTGAGGCTGTGTGTAAGCTGACTTAAATTAGGGTGTGTCTAGAATGCAGGTTTTTTTGTTTGTTTTTTTTGAAAAATGGCTGTTTTTCAAAAAACATTTCACTTATGTCCACACTGCTATTGCGTTCTTTCGAAGGAATATCAAAAGAACACAGGGAGTTTTCCGACATTGGTAAACCACATTCTACAAGGAAGAACGCCTTTTCCGAAAGAGTTCTTTCAGAAAAAGGCGTGTATGGACAAAGGCATGTGTGGACACGGAAGAGGGAGTTTTTTTCTAAAGAAGAGGCCTCCAGGAAAAAGCACAGGCGCCCTGGTGGCCACATCGTACAAAGTAATCACAACTTAAATGCAAGATAGTGTCCATTCAGTGTGGACGCTATCGTTCCAAAAAGCAGATTGGTTTTTTGATGCGCTCTGGCAGTGTGGACACTCTCTTTCTAAAGAAGTTTTTTCAGAAGATCTCTTCTAAAAAAGCTTCTTTCGAAAGAAGCCTGCAGTCTAGACGTACCCTTACATATGAGAAATTATATAAGATCAAACAAAACTACAATACCCTGAACTCACACTTGAGTGAGGCAAAGAGGATTTGGCTCATTATGCCTCATATTTCCTAAATGATGGCTCATGTGCATTCTTTGCCACAAATTTCATTTTCATAGCATTTAGCATGTCTAGCTGTGCATTACCATATACGCAAATAACAGGGCTATACAAAAACACAGATAAATTGATTTTGTTACACTATATATATATTTGAATAAGTAAAGGAATAATACTTAGTTTTCTCCCATTTATGGGCAGCAAATTAAAACATTAATAATTTGTTATGCATTCATTGTTACAGTCTTGGTGCATGCTAGATATGCTCATGAGCCTTACATATTAAAATACTTCATATTTTTCCTCTTCTTTCAAATAGCATATATCCTGGACACCCTGTCACCACCAAATTAGTGAAAGTTTTGCCATTGACTTTCACAGGCCAAGATTTCACCTCTCTTTCCTATCTTCTGTACAGACTGCTGCACTCCCATCTATCCGTTTACCTTGTTCACTTTTATACATGCTGAAGGTAAAAAATAGGCCCAATACTACAAATCCTTAGTGATAGGCACAGTCCAGCTGAAGTCAATGATATTGCTTTTGTGAGCAGGGCTATTCAAATGAGAAAGGGTTTGAAGGCATGGGACCTAAGTTTATAGCTACCTGTTCTTAAAGCAGGTGACTTTAGATAATGCACTTACAGCCCATCTCTTGCTCTTGAAATGTTCCCTTTTCTACAGAATTACATAGTGAACAATAAAAATAGGTTTTCTGAACTTTATTACATACTAGCTGGAATTCTGAGGCGTTGCTCGGGCCACCGGAGGAACAAAATGTAGAAAAACAGTAGTCCACTATCTTTTTTTGAGTGGTACAAAAGTTGCACTGATTTCTATAGGGATTAAAATATAGGTCTGTGTCATCCCTGGAGGGGTGGAGTTGCGACCCCAGGTGGAGGGAAGGTTACACGCGGGAGGGGCGCCCCAGCTCGCACAGGTTGCACAGGGGGCAGGGCGGGTGCCCGAGCTGTTGTGCGCGTGAGGGTCAGGGCACTGCGTGCCAGCATTGGAGGGGGGAGGGGGAAAAAGGGTCGCTTATGTATCCTCATGGGCGGGAAAGTCGAGTCCTTGATGGCGCTGGGGGCCGCACGCAGCGGACACGGGACCTAGGATGGGCAGGGCAGCCCCTGCAGTGCAGCGTGGCTGATAACTTTTTGAATTTTACAGCTTAAGCTCAGGCCCAATTGGGTCCAAAAGTACCTTAAAACCTTCTCCTGGATGAAAGGTTATCCCATGCAAAGTTTGGTTGAGGTAGCTCTTATAGTGTCCAATTTATTAGCTCACAAACTTACAAACATTCTCCTTTATATATTAGATCAAAAGGGAAAAGATTTGCCTTTAAGTGCATGCACACAGTTCACATTGACTTTCCTGGAAGCAAACCTCATTGAACTCTTGGTTTTGTGAATGCACATTCATTACTGAAAATGGTTATATAGAGAACTCAATAATGAAATAATAATTACAGAACTCTCAGAATCACAGATATTTTCAGTCTAATTGCAAACAAAATTATACAAAGTGAAAAATCGGCATTTATTTAGGGCCAATAGAACACACTAAATTTTATATACTATTTTAATATTTTGACAAAAATATTAAGTATTTAATGCCTCATTCATGTGCACATATGTATAAATAGCTAACACTTAACTTGATATATTTTTCAAAAATGAGATATCAATAACTCTCTCTTAAAAACTACAGCTAATAATTCCTGTGACCTGATTAGAAACCTTCTAGAATTGGTATGAAATTGTCTCTCATTTTTGATCAAAAACACTATCACTTGAACAGACTATTTATTAGTAGGCATCTATTACAGGCAAAAAATAATGGCTTCTCTGACATGCCCTAAACACTGGGGTTATATGACACTTCTGATGAGAACAATCAAGTAAAGTACTACTTCTGAGGTTGGATTCCTGTTTAATTACAATTGCTTTTGACATAAATAAGCAGACATAAACAAATAGTTCTCTGCACATGCTTGCATTTATTAAACAGAGCTCTTTGCAATCTGCACTTTTATATTGGCTTGTCTGCTTAAAGGCTTATTTCAGTCAGAAAAGCAATTTGCTTGGATTAGAAAGATGATTGACAGTAGAACCAAAATGTATTGCCATTTTTGTAAAGTGCTTAACTCTTGTGGGCATTTCATCTGATATTACAACTATCAACACCTGAGGATTATTACCCTTATACAGAGTTTCCCTCTAGTTTTCTTAGATACAGAGTAAGGGGGAAATATTTTTAACATTGATATGGCATAAAGTATTAGAAAAGCAATTAGAAAGATGGTGGGCTGGTAGATGTAGTCCTAGTTCATCACCGCTGTGTTAGTCCAAAAAATTGCAAAAATATTGCAGGACTGAGAGGTTGATTACACACACGATACGTTAAATAATCTTATATAAGTATGCTTTGAAATCTATGAAAGAGATGGTGTCAGTCTTACATATTTTTAGAGGCAGTGCAAAAATAAGAAAATGTATTTGTTACCTGAAAATTTTCCTTCCTCACAGCGGGCTGGTCCACAGATCCCAACAATGGGTCTTTGGCCTCTGCCTTGCTGTTCTGGAGGCAAACCAGATCTGTGAGTCACAGACAGAGATAGGCTACACCTCCCCAAAAGCCCACCAATGTGAACACTTCCTCAGCAGTACAATATTGTCTAAACCAGAGGTTTGGCACCACTTAGGCCTTTGAAACTCTAAAATGTGCTCATTTGAGAGTGAGGACATTAATAAGAATATTTATACTTATAAATACTGTAATAATGTGTTCCCCAAGACATCATATAACTTGTCAGTTGAAGAGCTTAAATCAGTCCTCCCACTCTGCAGTGGAGGGTAAGAGGAATAGTTTCTCATGTTGCCCCAGGAACTGCTCTGATAGCTGGGGGCTGTTGGAGGAACTGTTGTCTCTTTCCTATAGCTGCCAAGCAGCTTGCCATCTGTGCACCTGTTGCGTCAGAGGTAAGGGAAGATAGAGTCTTTCTGGATACTCCACGGTACCTGCTTCCCTTCAAGAGTGTTGGAGCTCCAAATAAGCAAGTTAGGACGCCAAGGGGTTGTGTCTGAGCCTAAGGAAGTGTTTAGAAAAGGATATATGCCCTCTTTCACACAGGTCAGTTCAACAGAGTGGAAATAAAAAGTAGAAAACCAACAACCAATTTTGGTTCCTTGATTCTCTGCCCATACACCAACCCCAAGAGGCATTGGATTCTGCTTTAATTTGCTCAGCAAGGGACTAAATGCCAGCTGTGGACAGAGAGAGCAGAGCACACTCTGGATCTCTCCAATCACATTACCAAAATACCTCCTGAGCCAAGGCTGCAGGGAGGAAGACATAAGAGCCAGCTGTGCCAGCTCTATGCTTGCTGAGGACTTCCACATACTAAGGAAATCCCCAGCAGGAGACTTTTTGGGTAGTTTGCGTTGCCTGAATAGTTGGCTTAAACTGATAAATTATTAGCATTTAAATTGTGAATATAGTGACTCCTTGTTGTAGACCCCCCCAAGAGCTGTTTTCTGGAAAAAGAAGAGAAATAAGATTGTAGAAATTAATAGGGCAGATCTGTGGATCTGATTGAAAGGCTATTTTCAGACTAACTGTAGACTTTTATAAACATTATTCCAATGGGATAGAATTGCTCTAGTTTAGAAATATAATTGAATTTATATAATTATTTACCAATAATTCATAATATTCAAATTCTCTTTTATGTTGTGTCAGATGACACCCTGATGTCTAATTTATTATACCTGGTAAATGAATAAATACGCAACAATAATCATATATATTGTGGTAGTCTTTACTGTCTGAGTCAAGATCAAGACTCCATTGTTCTGGAAACCATACAAATATCATAGTCAGTCCCTGTTCCAAAGGTTTTGCAAATTAGTTAGAGAAAAGAGATAAGTTACTATGAGAAATAAAAGCAACGAATGAGGAGAGACAAAGATAATGAAAACATCATTAAACTATTGATACTTCCTGAAGGTCCCAAATGTATTTTTAAAATAAATAAACACTGCTATACCTGACTGACAAACACAAAGCACCATTGGTTAGCTCTATATAATCACATTAATTATTTTTATAAACTATCAATTAGCTGAACATATAGCCAGAAAAGGAACCTGTGGCTTTGTAAGCTGAGATACACCATCCTCAAAGTTTGGGGATAGCAAATATTTTAAAGGACATGTCTGACTGCTATGTGGCATTGGTGACAGGAGACAGGATTGCTTTCTGAGGAATTCTCTCTTGTTTATATACCAGTTTCAACAGTCCTGCTGTCATTCAGAGTATGTAACCAAAGAATGTAATACTTGGTTGTGATAGACTGAAATCAGTAAGGTTCTGTGAAATTTGCCTATTGCAGGATTAAGTAATTAACATTTTTCAATACTCAATCCCTTTATTCATAGCAGACTGTGACAAGAAGGCATGATCTCACTCATTATTGACAAGGAGGTACTACAACCTCCCCTTTAGGTTGCAGAGCCAAAAAGGCCATACCTGCACTACAAGAAAAGGAGGTATAAAAGTAGGCCCTGCAGCTCAGTTGGGCTGGAGCCACTGTGGGAGCCTGAAGAGACCCCTAGCTGTACCAAGGATTTGACAGAGTTGATGGTCTACTGAGATGCCAAGGAGCTGCTGAGGATGCTGCTGGGCACCTACTGCAGAGAGCTGAAGGACACCAATGGAATGGAGGTACTCATCAAGGGAAAAGTAGAAAGTAGTCCAAAGGCTCTAGATGACAGTCTGTTTGGGCTTTGGACTGATACTAGGTCAGTGTGTTGCAGGCCTGCTGACCCAGTGACAGACCATTTCAGCACTGTTAGGACCCTAAACTGGGACTCGGTGGAGTAGGGTGTGCCTGAGTCTTCTTACCTTCTGCCACTCCCAAACCTGTGGCAACAGCCTCCACATTGTAGGCCATGAGGCATGCATTTGGCAGTCTTCCAAAGCTTGAATGCCTGACTGTTGCTGCTTTGCACTGACTACAGGTCAGACCCTCCTGTTTCCTGTGCCAGTCTTCCTGAGGAAGTTGACCAATAGACTTTACTGATCTGCCCTGACTGCAAGCTAGAGCCTCTAACCAGGCAGTGCCCCACTCTGCATGAGGGCCTGGGAGCCTAGACTTAGTGCAGGTTGGCCCAGCTCAGGTGGCCTCAACTTTAAAGACAACTAATTCCCCTCTGAGTGAATGCTGTGACAAGGGTACAACTGTGAGGAGACATGGCCTCCATCAGAGATTAACAATGAGGTTTGGCCATACACACTTACACAGACACAAATACAATCTATATCCAGAATGTATATTGTAAATTTAGCTACCTGTGGACCTTCATCCCTCCAAGTGTGAATGAAATTTCCAGTTTTGCCATCAAGCACTAATGTTACATTTTAAAATTCTTTTGCCTGACAGAGCAAGATCATGTCTTCCCTCTACAGATAAGGGAAGCCCACTAAATATCATTCTCTGTTTCAAAAGGTTGATATTCTGCTGAGGTAATACACCATAATCTCCACGGGAGGCAGAATGTTTTCCCAATGCTATTCCTGCTTGCCAAGATTCAGCTATCAGATTGGTCATCACAGATTTCTCCCTTGCCATAGAGTAGGCTGGAGATCTCTGAGGAAACCTATCTTGGTATATGAGTTTAAAGATGTTTTTGTAGGAAGGTAGAGTAAAAAAGGAAATGCTGTAATGACCTCATGTGGAATTGGCCCTAGGTCAGGATAACCAGCAGGACACATTCATGTTGGACTAAATAACTCTATGGAATACGATTTTACCAACTGCTGAATTTATGTTTTTATTGTATTATTAGTGCTTTCAAATCAGAGATTTCCCGGATGGAGTTTTCTCTTATCCCAATTTATGAGGAATCCACATTCTTCTATGATTCTGAATGTCAGAAGAATATCATCCTTGGCTTTCTACCTGACTGGTGCTCTATTATAAGATCATTCAAGAGTGAATAAACAGAGATGTCTCTTTATCAAAAAGCTGCCTCTTATGACTAGGAGAACTTTGGCATAGATCGTTGGGGACACAGAGGCTACGTCTAGACTGCAAGCCTCTTTTGAAAAAGAGCATCTAGACTACAACCAGTACTTTTGAAAAAGCAAGCCTTTCATTAGGCAGACATGTGTGCAGACATTTAGAAAGATGACCAATCTTATTATAGACATGTAAACATTATGAAATATCTTGGGTTATTTAAAGAGCAATTTTAGTTTCCTGAAGCCTTTCACTCTGATATAATTAATACAGAACTTCATGTAGGCTTTCTAGTAAACCTTTGTTTCGGTTTTATATTAGATCTCTGTTCTTCCTCTTTCTGTGTACACAGAAAGGAAAGGTGAAGGACTTGTAGGGTTTTTTTGATTTTGCTGTCTGAACTGTTTGGATCTTAGAGTAAAAAATAACTGGAATCTGAGACCACTGAGCCCCCCCCCAAGATTGCCTGCTGGTTCTAAAAGTGACCAATGGTCTTCTGAATAAGGCACTGATTTGCTTTATTTTTCTTGTAAAGAAAAAATTAGCTTTGGCCATTAAGGAGCCAAAAGATTAAAAAGTGCCACACGTAAGTACACCATTTGTCCTTCAGTAGGAAAAACCCCATTAGGAGTTAAGCAAGTAAAAAACTTAAGAGAAAGAGAATTCTAAAAGTTTTTCTTCATACTACCTGCTACTGTACAGGGCACATCACACACCAGGCTTCTTAGATTTCAGACAGGTAGTTTAGCTAAAAAGATACAATGACAGAGCTCTAAACTTATTTGTCAGGTTCTCGAGTTACTCTGTGCATACTGAAGATGCATACAGAGTAGTTAATTTGCTACCACGAAAGAAAAAACATTATGACGTAAAAAACATTCCCTCCCTTAGCTCAAAATTATCTAGTGTCTAGAGATCCCAAGTATTTATAAACCTGATATTTAGCATATGCTTCCAGTGCAACTACTACATGTATACACCTGGCATCTGTTTCGATGTAAAAACAGATTTAATCGTCCCTAGTATGATTATGTGGAAAATCTCTGTTCTGGATATTTAATAAAAATAAATAAGTAAAAGGACAAATATAGTGTTGGAGAACTACTGCTACATTACTGGCAAAGCTGCAGACAGAATTTGCTCTGAATCATGGCTGTCAACAAAGTAGTAGTTTATTTCTGTCATCTAAATATCTCTAAATAGAAACAGTGGTCTTTTCACTGTACGACATTTGGTGCTTCTAACAGCCACTTAATCAAATTCAGAGCTGTATCTATTAGGAAATGCTTGAACTGGAACATCATTTCCCATTTGTTCTCCTTTTTCTTTTTTGATTGACATTCCTCCTTTCTTTACCCATATCAGCCTTCCTAGCACCTAAATGACTGGCACAGCAGGAGAGCAGTCATTTTTGAAGCTATGCTCTTTAATGTTTTGGTTGACCTGAAGGTGTACTCTCAGCTTAGTGTAATATTCAGCTCACTAATGGCAAAAGAGTGCAACACCTAGGCAAAGCAACTGATCTCTGATTTTCCAACATGTTGAAAAATTCCAAGTCTATGGAACATGCAGCTCACTGATCTGCAGTTCATGCAGAATAGTGGTCCATTAAAATATCAGTGAAACTGCACAAAACTAAAGCAAGTGCACAAACAAAAGGAATGCCTAATCTGAATTATCTGAATCTGCACTGTTTGCATCAGAAGAAATAGCAATGTTAGCAATTATCTTAATTTCAGATGAAAAATTGGTGCATAAATTTAATGAAAATGAATTCTTCTCACAAAGAAGAACAAAAATCTGAAACATGCTAGAAATCTGAAAGCCCTAATGAATTATAGCAACAAACACTATAATTACTCAAAGTCTTTTTTTTATGCTTATTATTCATTTTCCTTTATCAGGCTATGTCGACACTACAGGCTTCTTGAGCAAGAAGCCTTTTATGCTAGAGTTTCTGCGCAGAAACTTCTTGTGCAAGAGCATGTCCACACCTCAAAGCACATCTCAAAAGCAATGTGCTTTTGCACAAGAGAGCATCCACACTGCTGGACACTCTTGCACAAGAAAGCTGTGACTGCCATTCACAGAATGGCCATCAGAGCACCTGTGCTTTTTCCCATAGGGGGTTCTTGCGCGAGAAACCCCTCTGGAGCGTCCACACTTGCCTTCTTGCACAATAGCTGTAGCACTAAAAGCAGTTATGCCTCGGAAAAGGAGGTTTACCTACGGCAGAAAAAGCCCTCTGTTCTGCCATTTAACTGCCCATTTAATTGTGCAAGAGCTCATTTGAGGTGTGGACGCTCCCCAGGTTTTTGAGGAAAAACAGCTGTTTTTGCGCAAAAACCTTGTAGTGTAGATGTAGCCTCAGTGTATAGGCTCTTAAGGGTCCCTTCTGGTAGAAAAAAATCACTTTGTAAAATGACGCCTTGGTAATACGTATACATATTCATAATATGACTTTTATGTTCTATTTACTCAGCATAATAGTCAAAACAAGATTTCACCTATTCTTTCACATAGTTATTTCTATATAAAAATAAAGGAACATTCTTCCTCCTTGCCTGCCTACCAACAGAGCTGCAGTAGATGCTATCAAAGTATACAGTTTAACTTTTGTGTTCTATAGAGTAAGTCTTAATCCATGTTGATGTACAGGTATTTCCATGACTACTTACCTGTCCTAGTATTGTATAACCTCTAGCTTTGGATTTTGAACATTGACTTTAAGTACACCAGGCTCACCACCAGGAAATAAAAGATGAGTAGGGGGGGATCTGCTATATGCATTTTTCCCTTTCTAACAGGAAATCCAGAAGAAAATGTATTTAACTAGAATAATGTACCTGTAATATTCATTGTGAAACATCATTGTTCCCTTCTTGGGGTTGCTAGTAATGCATTCTGAGCCAGAATTTCCTATTTCAAAGCTTCAAGAGGCCTGACTTCTTTCTTTCCATTAGGTCTGTGGCTTCTGAAGACTCCAATAAATTTTAACAAAAATTAGCAGTTTAACTATTAGAATTAGTGAGAGAAGTTTCTAGGGACCCAAGGTGAGGTAATAAACAAAGGTTTCCATATTGTCAGTAAACCTCACTGTAAAATATAAGCCTCTGCCACTGGGACAAGCTGACATCACATACCTATCAGCTAATTTCTTAAAACAAAGTCAAGTGGAAAAGCAGTGACAGAAATCTTGTAGAGTGTGCCCACATACGGATACTTTCAGACACTAGAAACTACTGGTCTACATCAAGTTCAAATAGATTCAATGGCAGCTGGATGCTCTGAGCTGCGTCCAACATTTCCAGCCACAGTTAAATGTACCTGCACACTGTCAGGGAATGATTCAGAGGCTTACTGATGCTGTGGACAGAGTACTGAGACTAACATGTACAGTATCTTCCCGGCTATGTATTGCAGCCTCTAGAATGCCCTGCGGGTAGAGAAAAGCTAAAGAGAAATTGAAAGATAAATAAAAATAAAAAGATAAGTATTGAAATAAAAAGAAATATGAAAATGATCAGCATGAATGTATAAAGAAAAGGTTCTTTCTTTAACCAATTAACTGTTTTCCAGTAGAAAAAAGTGCCTTCAAGTATTCTGAACTTCAAAATGGAAAACATAGGGGGAAAGAAATTATGTATCAAATCTAAAATGTATTCTCTAATATTTAATGGAAATAGGCAATCAAAGCTCATATTTGTATATACTGTTCATAGTCTCTTTTTCAAGAAAATCTGAGCTGCAGCATGTAGTAAATGAAAGATATACAAAATCATGTTTTATTTATCTTTTTCTTAGTGGTAGTGTATATTTTATAAAATAAAATATGTCTTTGAGTATAGTGGCTTTTTCAATCCCAAACTACAAATCTAATGAGGCCAAAAGCAGAGAATAAAATATTTCAGACACAGAGGATTATTAACTATAGTATGTATATTTCTGTTGCTTTGTATTTTTTTGATTTTGAAGAAGGAAAGCACAGAGTTTTCTAAATGCTTTCAGTGTCACTGCTAGCCAACTCTAACTCTGGTGACAACATGCATCTTTGATGACATGGATGAACACATCTAAAATTCAAGTCTTCCTTCTAGCAAAACTGTAATCCTGTATAGAAGGTCAAGGAAAATACACCTATTAAGCCCAACTAGTTATAAGTTGTAAGCAACATTTTCCTATTAGGATTTCTTTCTCTCTGTTTGCTATCTGATTTCTACAGGGACATGCACCTGTTTACCATGCTAAATTTGTTGTTCATATTTTGTGTCTAGCACATTTCCTTTGTTCATTTCCTAGTGGTAGACAAACAGAATTGGTGTTATTGGTAGCATTCTCCAAAGACACAGTCAGTTCAGATGCAGCTAATCTCTTCCTGCTTATTATTCAGCCATCAGTGCCTGCCAGTAGGATTTGGGAGTCCCAACAAACAGTGTTTAAAGGAAAGGGTTAAATTCAGTTAGCTTAATGACATCCTCTGCTTTTGAGACCATTCATCATATTCATGGAACCAATTCCATAGAGGGAGTTAAGGTTGCCAGTTAAGTTAAATTAAGCTAGATGGATAGGAGTCCAAGTGAATGAGATCACTGTCAGGTTCTAAAGAAGCATTCTCTTAAGGTTGAAAAGCAATTTGAGCAAAGATGGTTCTTTTAATCAGATTTATAGTCCCAGATGCACCTTGTAAAAAGTTGCATTTGGGAGATATCACCTGTAAAGCTACATAAAATTATCACATTATAAATAACCTTCTGGGTTGCCCATGTCAAAACATTAAAGTGAACTTTTTCTCTTTCTCTACACCTCTCACCTCCTCCCCTCCCCCTAGATTTTAAAATTAAAAAAAATATGAACTGACCATTTTTGAAAGACAAATTAAATCACAAAGGACTATAGTTGAGAACCTATGGTCTTTGAGGATAGATTTATACATAGATTTAAAATCCTTCTCAAATGCCACATGAAAATTTTCAAACACAGTAATGGGCTAGGAGCTGAAATACCTGATTTGCCAACCTAGGATTTAGGTCTTTTGTTTGTTTGTTTGTTTGTTTGTTTGCATTATACCTAAGCCCATCCACCAAAATCACAGAAAGGGGTAAGTGTTTGGAACTAAGTAAAGAAGACAAGACACATCTTTAGCCATTTACTATGTATTTTGTCAGTGCTCAGAAGCTGTGCTGGGAGCTCTCCGAGCAAGTCTCATTGACTTTGTTTTATAGCTATACATGAAGTTACTTTTGTCTTTCCTCTTTTATAATCCTTAAAAAAAGGAAGCAAATTTCTATCCTTACTTCATTGAGAATACTTATATGCTTAAATTTAGCTATGTGCTTAAAAACCTTACTGAATTGGGGCCTATGGTAATGACACTTTTACAGACAGAAAAGGTGTTACTGGTGTAGAGCTGAATTTTACCTATCAGAGTTTGGACAAAGGTGAGTTGTGGAAAGGAGGAAATTTCTGTTTGTCAGATTGATTTAAAATAATGTTGGGGATTAGAAAGGCTTACAGGGTGGGCCAGTTAGAATAAGTCCCCAGGAAATTAACTAGCCACAGAGGGCAGGTCAGGCAGGCTAAAGTAAAAGATAAAGTTAATTTATCACATCCCTTTGCAATTTATCATATGGAGATCAGTTTCACAAATGAATATGTTAAATTCACAAGGATATTGGGGATATATATTATGGGGACAAAACTATCATCTTACAAATGTATGAAAAAGATTTAATTATGCACTACAGTTCTAAAAGCACAAAGAAAGTATATCAAAATTGGGAGTATGGGAATAGAGCTCACAAGACTTGCATGACAGAACATAAGATACAAGGCTTGCTTTGACCCTTTATGCCTCCCACGCTGCAATCAAGTGCACTGACAACAAGCCAGAAGTGTTCACTGCATGAGCAGGTGAAAAAGGTGATTGTAAGAAGTGTGAAGACAATTCTGTATCCATAATACATTCATCCCAATGAGCAAGGGCATCTGTTAAAATGCTTTCTCGTAACAAGAAGGTTTAGAGATCCCTATGACGGCAGGTGAAGAATCATAAACAGAGGATAAATTAACAAGGAGCTATGAGGTGGCACAATGAAAGTGAAGAACATCTATTGTGAGAAAACACAGACCACAAACAAAAGTGATAATGATAAGTGGCAAATAATACTTTGAGGACCAACTGTTACTCTCTGTCACATGGAGCAAAACCTGCTTGAAGAGTTTGCAATCCTCTAATAGTATTTTCTGTATTTTCCGTCTTCTCTAAGAGAGGCCTCTTATTGGAATGTGGGTGCCAGGGCTTTGTTGGGTGCAAGTAGGAACAGAGAGGGTAACAAAGAAGGTAATAATAAGTATGCTAACCTTTCTCTCTAGCATGCTCCTGTCACTGCACATCTACCTAGAAGTCATCCTCCAAAATCACAGAAAGGGTCAAGACTTTGGGACAGGAAAAAGGAAGTACAACAACAATAACAACAGCAAAAACAAATCAAACAAACCATTTATTATGCATACACTTTGAGAACTCAAAAAACAAATTTTTCATTCAGGTCCTTATATTCTGAAGGAACCAGTGGTCTTGCTTGCTTGTAATTTGATTTGATCACTTCACTACTCACTTCAAATCTTAATCATCTCTTTGTCAACTTCTTGTATAAATGCCTCTGTCTTCTTCCCTGAACACCTCCTTTGAACTCATCTGAAAGATCACTACATTGTCCACATTTAATTCTCTCTTGAAGACCTACATCTTCTATACTATCTACAATTCTTAGTTGACCCGTATTTTATATATGCAACAGGGATAGATAGATAGATCCCTACTTATCCTTCTTCTTCCCCTAACTTCCGTTTATCTATCTGTCCTGAGAAAAATACTTGTGAAAGAACTTTCCATTCCTGAATGCCTCGGAAAGTGCCCAGCATATTATGGGCATGTCTACACAGCAGGGCTAAAATTGAAATAAGTTACACAACTTGAGCTACATCAATTGCGTAGATTAAGTCAAAATAGCATATTTCAGCTTTTTGGCACTGTCTACACAGTAGGACGTCTGAGAGAGCACTCTTCTCCCAACTTCCCTTACTCCTCATAAAATAAGGGTTACAGGAGTTGGAGTAAAAAGTCCTCCAGCATGACATTATTTTGACATTATGATGTCAAAATAACTGCTTGTAGTGTAGACATGGACTATGTTATTTTCGAATAACATCAGTTATTCCAAAATAACACTGCTGTGTAGACATACCTCATGAGTGCTAGGATAAATTAACTAATCAAAATTGGCTAAAATGTTTAAATGTGATATTCAAGTAGGTAGTGACGATTGAGATGCCCAGATATAGATTTAGATTCCTACCTTTGGATACAAACATTTGAAGATTATGGCCTTAATTCCTAAATACAGATTTGGGATATGAATGGTTAATTGGCTAACAGGTAAGCATCACCCTTAATGGGTGATGCTTACTAGGAAGGATTAACTGGTGGGGGGCTCAGCCTGCCATCATTTAATTGGTTAACAAGTTAAATTTAAGGATTAACCAGTAAACTAATTGAATGGGATTTCACATCCCTAATACAGACTTCATAGCTCTTCTGACAGGGTGGAAAAATATCCTTTGCAGTCAATTATGCTATCAAATATGAGCAAAATTGAAGAGCCAAACATTTTTGTTTTTGTAGCAAATAGAATTTAGCCTATTTTCCATAATAAAATATTATGTAAAAGACGCTTTATTTGTGATAGCTGTTATTTCTCTCACCCCTGTTTTCAGGAACACTTTTTAAATTTCTTGGATGACATGCTATAACTTGTCATGCCAAGTTGGGTTAAATCATCCAGAAAGACATTTGCACATGGTTAATGAAACACCCTGCATCCACCAAGCAGCAGACAGGAAAGAAGAGCTAATTTAAAGAAACTTGCTTATAACCCTATCCCCTCCATGGAGGTAGAGAATATCACTGATGCTAGAGATTGGTCTAAAGGACCCCAGCTGGTATCCTCCAGAGTATTTGAGCCAGGACTGGCCATAAGGATCAAAAGAACTTACATCTATACATCTACTCAGAATACAAAGTTATTAAAATACCAGCCACCAACCATATTATAAGTCTCAGAGTGACTAGTCTGTGTTAGTCCATGTTAGTCTATAATGAGTGGCTTTGTAACACCTTTAGAGACTAACAAATATATAGTATCATGAGCTTTTGTGGGCACAACCCACTTCTTCAGAAGAGTAGTGGGTTGTGCTCATGAAAACGCATGATACTATAGATGGGTACGTCTACAGAGCAGCGTTACTTCGGAAAAAACTGTTGTCATTCTGAAATAACATAGTGCGTGTGTACACTACAAGCCTTTATTTTGAAATAATGTCGAGTTGGAGGACTTCTTACTCTGACTCATGGGAACCCTCATTTCACAAGGAGTAAGGAAAGTCGGAGGAAGAGTGTTCTTCCTTTGACTTCTTGCTATGTAGACAGTGCCAAAAACTGAATTAAGCTATTTCAATTTAAGCTATGCAAATGACATAGCTAAAGTTGTATAGCTTAATTCGACTTTAGCCCTGCTGCGCAGATGTACCCAATGATGCTACAGGACCACTGATTTTTTTAAAAGAATTCTCAACTTATTACGGGTCTGACAGTAAACAAACCAAAATATACTCATGAGGCCCAATCCTATAATCTTAATTCAGCCAAAACTGACACTAACAATAATGGAGGCTTTGTCTGAATCTAGACGGCAAGTTCAGACTCATCATTTTTTAGAATGCAATATCCACTGGTTTATAAATCTTTACTCTACAGTAGTGCTAGTTTTTAAATAGAATTGTAAATGGCAAAAGGATTTATTGATAAAAGGGAAGCAAACTCCTGAATGCACACACAATATACACAAAGGTAGTAAATAGGAACATCTTACATATACCAGTCTTGCTTAAGGGTAAAATTAAACAAACAAACAAGCAAAAAAACAACTTCCCCAAACATTTAGTGGTTACAGAAAATGCCAAATACACCCTTTGTGTAAATTGTTGCCTTTCTCTCCATTCATTCACAAATCCTTGCAAGATCAGTTTATAACTTTGATAAATAGCTGTGTTTAAGTACAAGTAGGTTGGTTTTTAAAAATGACATCAAGCAAAAATAAAAGACAATCCTATGCAATGCAAAGGCTAACAAAGGGTGTTTCTTTTCTAATAAAAATGCAGCCTGGTCTACACTAGGCCAGGTAAGTCGGCTTAAGGAACGCCATCCAGCTATGCAAAATGCATAGCTGGATTCAGCTTACCTTGAGCAGAGCCACTGCTGTGTCCACACTGTAGGAGGCTGATGGGAGCATATCCTCCTGACAGCTTCTTTTATGGCTTGCAGAACAAGGAGTACTGGATGCCCTTGGGGGTTGCCATCAGCGTTCGATTTAGGGGTATATACCAGACCCGCTAAATCGAACGCTAGAAGATTGACTTCTGGAAGATTCATCTTCTATGTAGTGTAGACATGCCCTGTATAGCCACAATTTTGCCCCCATTTATCAGGAATGCCAGCAGGTATTTTTCTCCATTTAAATTTATCAATGATAAATTATTAAAGCAAACACTGCATGATAAATTCTGTTTGTGAAACTGGGAGTAAATCTACCTTGAGAAAGTGAATGGGCTGAGTTTTCAGAAGTACTGACCAGCTACAATTTTCTTAGACCCTCCCCTCAAAGTTGTAGTTGCTCTGCACCTCTCAAGAACTGGCTCAGTGGGAGTTTCTTTTGGCTTCTATTGTCCAGGGAATCTGTTCTCCTACAAAAATTATGGATGATGAACATGGAAAACAACTACAAAAAAGAAGGCAGTTTCTACTACCTATAAGCTGATGATCATGACAAATGCTTTCATTTGTTAAAAATCATTTACTTTGTTTTCTTTTTCATTCCTGTGCTTTACAAGCTATTTCCAATTTCAGAAAAAAATAGCGTGATATGCTTTTGTTAGGTGACATAGATATAATAACTATGATATACTGATTTCTATAGAGGTAACTGTTTTCATTAATTACTAGAACCCCCTAAACCATATTAATCAAACATGACAAAACCTGTTATCCTTTTAGTTATGTTATACTGCATGTGATCCCATCATTTCTACTCTTTTTTTCTTTGATTATAGATTTAATATACATCAACAATTATTTCTAACCACCATAATCTGACAGCAAATGTGAGAATTAGTTGGTATATATTTGTATCAATCTCTCTCTCTCACACACACACACACACGCACACACACACACACACACACAAAACGGAAGAATAATAGTTCAAGCCCAATAAAGTTTTGGCCGGATGAAGAAATGCAGTCAGTGATTTAAGTGAATATCTTTCTTCTCTGAGCTGCCGGAGAAGCCTCTCTAGCTGATTCTGCATCCTACAGTGAAGCAGATAATGACCAGATAAAGTATTTCATGTCCTTTAGCAAAAACTGCCTTTTCAATAAATTTACACTAGGCAGTAATGAGCTATATTGTGTGGTGGTTAATCTGCTCTGAAAAAAGTTGGAAGAAATTTCTCTGCCCGGCTTTCAGGTATTAAGTCCGTACATCTTTTATGTTGACAGTTCAGCTCCAGGCTATAAAACAGAAGAACCTGTTCTACATCTACTGTTTAAAACAAGAGCAGAAAACCTAACCCCTCATCAATCTGCTGTCTTACTTTTACGACTTATCTGTGGCAAAAATGAATCATAAGAAAGATTTGTCCTGATTCCTCAGACAGATCCATCAACTTGCTGGTGCTTGTGAACCATACAGTTCCTACAGAGACTAGTGGTAGTGGTAGACTTGCAGTATTAAATGTGTTAACATGTTGAACTATGGATATTCACTTCTGATTAATCTCAGTGAAAGTCTGGAGTAAGCATGCCTAGAAAAAGTACATACACACACAGATAAATTTTCATTTCTTTCACACCTCTACCCTCTCTGCATTGCACAGCATCTTTTATGAAGCTCTGTTAGGGCTAATGCAAATATAATAAGGCAGAGTGATTTAACTTTGAAAATTATTCAGGTGAAATTTTGGTTCAATTCTTCTGGAATATAAAATGCATACAAGTCTGCAATCTCCTTCTTCAACTTGTTACTGGTAAGCCCTTTAAGAAATAATACAATCTTATCAAGTTCTGACCATAGTCTTAAAAAGAAACCTAGGAAGATTTATAATCTTACATGTAAAATTCTGATCACAAGAGAAGACAGCTAGCAGATGAAGTATTTGCTCACCTGGCAGAAGCAGATCAACAGACTGAAGTCTACTTGTGATGGTGTGTAGGGTGAGGATAGCAAAGGAAAGCAAAGTCGGGAATGCTTGAAAAATAAAATATTTTTAGTTAACAAGTAGAAAAATAAAATGTTGGGGAAAGGGTCCATTTCATTTTTGAATCCCTCTCCCAAAATGGTCTCTGCTATTTGTATAAAACAACCTTTCTGAATGACCATCTCAAAGTGTAGGGCAGCAGTGTCACAGAAATGCATAAGGCCACTAATTATGGACTATTGGCCAATGCTGTAGTCTCTACTCAGGAAAATCTCCCATTGAAGTCAATGGGTTAATTATTTTATGTTCAAATGGTAGTGGGAGTGTCATAGTGGTGATGCAAATAGCTCCAGACAATAGTGTGTTGGCTCTGTACATAGCATTCAGTACTCAATTTTGGTTATATCTTGGCTCACCATTGACAGCAGTTTCTAGATAGTAATCTACTAATATTCAAACCCAGAAATTATCTGCTAATGAGAGAGGTTAAAGGTGGTTCATTGCCTTTGCTTTAATGTGTGTGTGAGGGTGGGGGGCATATCTGAAAGGTGAAGAAAACAAACTTTAGTATAGTTTAATGACATTTATCCCACAAAGCCTAGAAAGAACGATACAATCTATTGATTATTTAGATAGCTGTACAGAAAGTAAAACAATTATATAAGCTAAGACAAAAAAATGCTCATGCAAAGCATTTGTAGGTTTTTTTGACCTGATATCAAATTCATTTAATCTACTTTATGAAATTGCTTGAGGAAACACTCATCTGTTTTCTGAAAGATTGACTTGGGGATTACTGGAGCTGTATAATTGTTCAAATGATCAGACTTTAAAGGAAACACTTTGTTTTACCTTAATCTTACTGAAACGGGCAATGAATTTTAGAAATAGATTGCTGTCTAAAAGTCCTGCCCAAAAAAAAAAAAAAAGTCTAGCTGAGAGCAACTGTAGCTCTTTTTAATTTTTTTTTTTATTTTGAACAATCTCATTTTCTTATTTTCAATCTTTGTTCAACATCTGTTGTTCTCCCTCCTCTGTAACATAATTATGCAGAATTCCAGTGTAAAACAGGTTGAGTAGTTAATAGCAGAGAGCTTAAACATTTTTTCGCACTGTTGCCCTGCAGATGTTTCTTTCTTTCTCTCTTTTTTTCTTTCTTGGCTTCTTGTTTAATTTGTGTATTTCTATCCTGCTCTTAAAGTGTGCTCTCACAACATATGGAAGCACCTGAAAGTAAGACTGGCATATGCGCATGTTTACAAGACTACTATTATGATATTTAGCACATCAAAGAGCAGAGTGAAAGGCACAGTATTTGTTTTGTTGACGCAAAACCAATTAATATATGAGTCATCTTGTTACCACACTCAAAATTGATACTCCACTGAGTTTTCCAGTGCTTTTAAAAAGATTCTTTATGTAGGTCCAGTCTTTTAGTATTCATAAATATTCTCTTTTTCTCCAAACAGGCTTATTTTTCCTTCATAAATTTGACATAAAACTACTATATATCTTAAAAGTAGTTGTGCTTCTATGATAAATACTTTTCATTTTATAATACTTCATGTCAGTAAATAGCACTTGACATTCAACCTAAGAAAAAGGTGGAAAATGTTACACTGACAAAAATTTGCTCTGTGCAAAGGTATCCTGGAAACACACACAGTTCCTCCATACAAACAGAGAGTGGTATAATATACTTGGTTTTCCATGAATTTTTAAAGAGATCATTTATTAGGATGAATAAGGAGTACTAATTTCAATGCACAAGTGAAAAATATGTTGTGACAAGTAGGAGCTAGGAAAAACAACAAAATAGTCTGATAATCTTCAATTTATCCACATTAGAATAAAAGGGTAAAAATAATGAAGGAGCAATTGAAGTCATATTCAAAAGAAGATAGAAATAGTTAGAAGAGCTCTCATCTTACATATGATAGATCACAAGTGAATAAAACACAGAAAGTTCTGAGAAAACATATACTAGAGCAATTCAGTACGCCTGTCTTCACATCTTAGTAAATACCTCAACTAATTTTATGCAGTGAACGCTAAATTATTGTCAACAAGATGGATCCAAATCATGCTTAATAATTTAAAATACAATATTTTATCTTTGGGGATTTGAATTAATAGTTCAAGTTAAGTTTGTGCTCTCAGGACTCAGAAAAGCTTTTTATGTTGTAATAACTTTTGTTTTTTATATAACAGTTTTTATATAGTATGTGTGGACACCTTTGTGTTTCCCCTCCATGCTTCTTGGCAGGTTGTTATACAAAATGTTGATTTTAATCTTTTTTTTCCAGTTTGCTTTGTAGTGTGAAATTTTTATTCCTATGTCGAGTTCCACTGACAGTTTATTTTACAGTGGAAAGAGATACTATCCTTTATTAATACTGTAGAACAGAATATCATTCTGATACTATTTTGTTTTTTTCACAAACGATTACCTTATAATTTTTATTTTTAGTGTTTTAGTGCTGAAGACAAGACTTAACTTACTAGGATTCCTAGTTAGCATTTGCTCTTTAAATAAGGTCATAAAATAGTATGCAGCTCCTAACCTTCAGGCTTTTCAGTAAAAGAGAAATGACATTCCACTAGCAGAGTCAGACGTAGATAAATACAAGAATGGTTTTGAACTAAATATAAACAGAAAATATTTCAGAAATATCTTTTATTTGGGCAAAATTACATTTAGGAGACAGAGTTACAGACTATCAGATTATTCCTTTTTTTTTTTGTTCTGCTGAAAGATGTCTTTTTTCCCCCAAGCAGAAGGTTAAAAATCATTTTAAAATAAAAACCTCAGATTTTAAGACTTTTTGTGATAAGGAAGGAGAGGCATTTGATATTTTTAAATGGCACCAAGTGCTAGGAGCTCTAATATGAAAGATGTGTGTGCAGTTCTTGTAAATGTGGCCTGTAAAATTAGCCCTAAATATGTGCATATTTAACTAGAAATGTATTTTGTAATGTAAAATTTTACTTTGGAAAAAATACTATTTCCTTGCAGAGGTTCTTCAGCATATACTTGTGACAAATCTCTTTATAACTTTGCTTTTAAATTAGTGCAGTTCTGAAAAAAAAACTTTTCTTGCAAACCATCCTCACCTGCTCTCAACAAAAGAATCAAAGCAGACGAGGTAGTTTGGAAATGGAGAGAAAATGCCACAAAATGTTAAAAGAAACTCAAATGTAATATCCCACATCTAGCACGTCCTGCAACTACCTGAGAAGACTGTGAAAGTAGACTAGTTTGTACTAACTGCCACATATCAGTATATTGTCAGCTATTGTGCACTCATGCGTGCATAAAAAACTGGGAGTCTTGGAACTGATCCAGCCGGGCTGTAAGTTGCAGCAAGACTTCTGAACTTAACAGTGTGTAAAAAAATGACAACATTTTCAATACAAATACAAAAAACTTTTATATGAGATTGCTACAGCTGTGATTTTTTATGGTAGTCTTTCTGCCACATTAATACAGTTTGCTTGGGTGAAAAAGAAATGCTTACTGTACTGTAGCACTGCAAATTACCCCCTACTCACTTGCTTCGAAACACCTTTTCACCACACCATACAATATCTTAGGTTTCAGTGTTTCCTGAAGGGAATTCTACAGAATTAAATAGATTTCGACAGGGAATTATCTTGAGATTTAATTTAATTTTTCATGACATTTAGCCTATAACTCACTATGTTGATCTGAAAAAAGATGCAGAATAATATTTTATATGGTTATCAAAATCATGATCAAAGAAGAGAAGAATGATATACAATAGCATTACAGACACATCTGCTGCACATTTGAGTACTTTGCATAACAGATTATGTCATTTATTTAAAAAAGAAACTACAAAATAAGCCATATATATAATCATCATTGTTGAATATGGCTACAAAAGATGAGAAAATAACTTAAATCTTTTCCTTTCAATGTTAAAATAAAATGGCACAGTGACAGTAAACACTGGATTGTGAATAATCACCTTGTCTTCTCAGATTTTATATATGAATTCAGAGGACAGTTATTTCTGAGCTAAAAAAGAAAACCTTACATATAAATGTAAACAAGATTTTAGGGTTTTTTTCTTTCACCAAACATAGATCTCGTAAGTGATACCCATATGTACTCCAGCTACGTGCATTACAGTGCAACATGATCTTCTGAGTTCCACCAAGACATGATAACTGTCAGATGAAATTACCACACTTTTTTTCACGTAAAGTTTTTGCTGTTTTTTTTTTTAAAATGACATTACCAATTTTCACAAGCCTGAAATCAGACCTCCCAGTATTTGTGAGTATGCATACACATTGCCAACTTCCCAGTCTGTTCCATTCTTGTGAGAAGTTTAAGAAGATCTAAGACAGTGGTTTCCATCCTTTTTTGCTGAAGGCTCTATGTGTTGTAGATTAGCAGATGGCCACTCAGCATGCCCCTCCCACTATGTCCTCCTGCCACAGATACAACTAACTTTTCTCTCCTTTTCTGTCTTCTCTTTTCCTACTTGTCATTTTCTTCCTCCCACCATTTTCTGTTCTTATTCTTTATAACATTTCTACATGTTTTGTCTGATTTGCCTCCTTATTCCCAATCTCCTGCGGCTTGATAGGTCTGAGTGCTCTCCCAATTCCTTTATTCATACACAGACTATATGCTGCTGGGAGAGCAGTATCTATCTGTGCAACAGGGGTACAAAAAAAAGTTTGATTGGTGGGAGCTGCTTGAGTCTTCAATCTTGTATACATGCTATTGCAATCAGCTATTACAATCAACTACACTAAGGGTCAATGCAATGAAGATTCTGGCTTTCAGAGAATGACCTGCCTCTTTTCCCACAGACAAAGCATATGCTTGCAATGTGTGCATGTGAATTTGAAAATCTATGGCTTTTCAAAACCATAGTGATCACACTTATCTACTTTTTTGCCATGGGCCCACTTAACTAATCTGGTTCTGCTCACCTATAGCTTGTAAACACAGCTGTAAAACTTGGGTTCTTGTAGGTTTCAATACCTTTCCTGCCTAAATGAACAAAAAGAGAGCACTAAGCAAAAAGATGAGGGTAACAAAATGATAAAAACTAAGCTTGTTTTGTTTGATAACAGTGGATAAGATATCATGGGGAGATGGAAAGAAAGATCACATTGTGGAGAAGCTGGTATTTTTTTTCTGTGTCAGCATAGGCACTTAGTATAATAGGACAAGGAAGGCTAAGCCTCCTCTCAGATGACTGGGTTATGCTGGCCCTGCCTGTATTCTGCCTCTTCCCATCCCTGCTTGACCTCTACTCTGAGAGCCCCCTTGCTCCCTGGATGAGTCCCCCCTCTCCTCCATGCCTTATCCCCATGAGGTCCCCTCCCTTCCCATTGCATCCCTCCTCTCCCCACGTACCCCTGAAAGTCCCCCACTGCCTGTAGGGATGCTGGGGTGGGTGATGCAGAAGAGGAGGGACATAGTGAGCACAAGCAGCAGGAGTCTCAGGGGAATGGGATGTGTGGAGAAGATGAGGGACATAGGCCCTGGTGGGCCTCATGAGTGAGAGGAAGGAGAGGAGGGACATGGAGAGCCAAGCATGGTAAGGGGCTAAGGTGAGGAGGGATGAAGCAAGCGGCAGTGTGGGAGAGCAATCAGGAATGGGGTGAAATGTGTGTGGCATCTGGGGCAGAGCCTGGGTGGAGCAGAGATGGAGTATGGGTGGGGCCATAGGAGGAATTGGTGCCACAGGAGGGAGAGACAGGGCAGAGAGCTAGTCTCCCCCTGCAAATGCTCCACCCACCACCCATGCACATCAGACTGGGTTTTTTTAATGAACGTTTCAAAAAAATCTGGAAAAATTTTAAAGTAGGCACAATTTTGGGCTCATCAACCTTGACAGTATGTTCACTTTGCTTTAAGAAAATTGTGAACCAGTAAGGATCAAGTATTCTCTTGGGGTTGAGAAAAAAATGAAATATGTTTCACTAATGAACTAATCCCCAGCTTTTAATAAATACATCCACTTCATCACTGACATACACTCTTTTCCAATGGACATTAAGAGTAAATTCAATCATTCCAATGTGAAAACTTAATGTTAAAGTTTCTTTTTGTTATTTTAGTAATTGTGAAATGTGCCCATGATAATCAGTTAAACTTCTTTAAACACAGTGCCCTAATCTATTAAAAATCACCTGAGTTTTGTCATTTAAGTTGTCTTTTAAAAAAAAGACTCCATAGGATATCAAAGCAATAAGTAAAAGCAATATAGTGTATAAAATTTATGCTAAAACAGAAAATAAGATTAGAGGTATTGTTTCTGATCAGAGACAGCCAAAGTAATCGAACAAGGTTAGCTGCAAGAAAGAGAAACTAGGGATTTGGCATGTGGGGGAAAAGATTAAAAAGACAGATTTTATGTATGATGAGCAGAAAGGTAAAAAGTCAGTGATAAATCAGAGTAAGAACCAATGTATCATAATTAAGGGGTATTAAAACGCAGTCAGCAAAAGAATCAAATAAGAAGTTAAAAACGTAATTAGCAGGGATGATCATAAGAAGTAAACAAGAAATACAAGAATGGTAGTTGTGCAAGAAAAAATAAGTAAGAACTCAGAGACAGCTTGAAAGAGAGAGAACGTGTACATTAAATTAAAAATGCCAGAGCCTAAGGAGAAATATAATGTAATGATTAGAGCAAAGGTGTGTAGTGGAATCACATGAATGTTACTAAAAATGACTGAGAGTAATAATAATAATGAAGAAGATGGCTGAGCCTTTCTCTTTTAAAATGAAAAATCAGGAGTGCCCAAGAACCTTTTCATTCTTTTAATATGGAAACTAAAGCAGTTTACATTAAAGAGCAATTTGAAGCACTTGAAAACACCACTGACATCAGTGCAATCTGACAAAATGTATACTTCCTAATGCATATTTTAGTGCCTATCAACAGTACATAAAGTATTACATAGAAATTCATGCATAATAATAATACCAGACTAAACCATTCAGCTGTATCACAAATAATAATTATCTGGGACACTAAAAGATCATGGCAAAAGCTAATCTAATAAGTCTTCCATTATCCTTTAATACTTTAAATCTGTGCCGTGAGCTAAACAGTTGTCAAAATTGAGTTCTGTTTACACCAAACTGAATAACAGTGAAATAAACAGAGATCACCGTTGAGCTCTAATTACAAAAACAAATTGTTCTCTCTGTAATCTAGTTGAAAAGGTTAGCTCCTTCCCACCTACCCCCTCCTCATCTTACTTTATTGTGTGCAGTAGATATAAAGTCAGATGAAAGATCACACATCATCAGTTGTGGAGACAGGAATTGTAAGAGACGCTATATAATATCAAGACCCACCAGATATCCCCTATTAGCAGCTGGCTTGCAAAAATGAGGTCACAAAGAACATAGTGGCTATTTATACCAGATACTGTATTTCAGTATAACTCAGTTAATGACATACTCTTCTCTCTCCAAAGTAGAGTGGCTGAAGTGATGCCTATCAGCTGTCTTCATCATGAATAGAGACTACATATGCAAACATTCACTGGAACACAATAAACTACACTCTCTAGTCTCCATGATCCATACATCGGTGTTTAAAATTAATGACTATATCTGCTTCTTTTAATGCAAACTAAATGGAACCTGTAGGCAACCAGAAAGTTGACGATGTAGTCCTTGAAGATATAAAGTTAGCTAATCAAGACGTGTACCGTATGCTGTAATTGTCCACTATGAAGGAGGGTTGTTAGATGGTTGGTCAGTTCCTCATATTCAATATTGCCTTATGTTTTGAATTTTTTATTTATGGTTCTTGATGAAAGATTACATAGCATTTATTGAACACATAAAGGCAATCAAGGCTAGACATTGAGAAGAGAAATTTCCCACCACCCCAACCTGGCCAACATTCTCTCTTGTATCACAAGCACAGATTAATTCACATCTGGCACCAACACAAATGTTCATGGCTGAATACAAAATGTTGTTGAGTGCATAATAACAGCCATGGCTGTATGCAAACAATCACTACTTTACTGGTATATAATTCATTTCCGGAGAGAAATACTACTATAATGGAACTAAATATAACAGTTCCTCAGCAGGTATCACTAGGGTGACAATAGCCCACCACAGCCAGACTGTAAAAATCTGTTTTACACAAACCAGTCTCTGCTTGTTCACTACCTGAGGCAATTCATTTTGTATCACCACTTATGCGATTCTGATCATGTGGTATCATAGTTACAATCTATATTTCTCAGCTGTGCACCCCAGGGACCAAAACAATTGAAGTAAAAGTAAAACAAATCATCTAAAAAAAGGTAGCTCCAATTCACTGTGTGAAGACAACTAGAGTCACCTTAGATTTCTAACATTTTATACTCGTATCTAAGAAGTACTCTACTATTCTAAAACAGTAGTAGTCCACACAATCTTTATTTTATGAAAGACTGGTACAACACTTATATGCTTACTGTAGAACTAGTGTAAAGGTATTACCTCAGTATAAATAATACACAATTATTCATTTAAAGAAAACAAATGTATGTTGCTCAGACCAGGGGAAAAGGACCACTGAAAAAGCTCACTAAGTAATACAATGGCCTAGGGTATTGTTTCCTTGAATGGTGAATAAAAATATCCAACAAGCAATTAAACCTACTTAATTTCCAGTTCTTACAAATCTACATCAGAAATCTTAAAAAATTAAAGCTAATTTAAAATACACCAAGTGGGCAATTAACAGCTTGTTAAGTATGTCAATCAACTGGAGATGTGGAAGGAATTTAAGCAGATGTAAATACTGCCAGTTCTCATGTTTGATGCCTTTATTTTTCTTATACTAGGGCTTTGTCTACACTTACAAATTTAAAGCGCTGCTGCAACAGTGATTTAAACTGAAAGTGTGGACATGGCAGGAGTGCTGGGAGAGATATCTTCCAGCACTCTGTGTAAACCAGTTCCACAAGGGGAGTAGCCAGCAGCATTGGGCCTAGTTCACACTTCTGCTTTACAGCACTGTAACTTGCTGTGCTCAGGGGATGTTTTTCCATACCCCTGAGGCAGAAAGTTATAGCACTATAAAGTATCAGTGTAGACCTAACCCAAATTATTAAAACTTCAGTCAATGTACTTACCCGACAGAACTAAAATCTTTCGTACACTGTAGAATTTCTGTTTATAATTCTTTGGCACGTCTCTTTTTTTATACCAGAAATATGAAAAAGTCTTACACTTTGGAAATGGAATAACTACCTACTTTATGTAGGGTAACTGGTAAAACTTAAATTTAAAACTCACTATTCCTACTTCAGGTAGTAGTAGCGGCACCAGCTCTGCCTACTTGTTTTTCCCATTAATATTTTTATTCCCTCTGCTCCTTGTTTCCCGCCCCTTTCTCTTTTCCCTCCCCCCCTTCTTCCCTATTTATTTTGGGTCTGCACATTCTAAACTCATAACTCCAGTCATCTGAAGAAGTGGGCTGTGCACACGAAAGCTCATGATACCATCTACATGTTTTGTTAGTCTAGAAAGTGCTACCAGACCATTTGTTTTTTTAAGTTTATCCTGTACAGACTAACTTGGTTACCCCTGAAGCTTATTACTGTCATGACATTTCTCATATATATTTATCAAGATACAATGTATCTGCACTTACATAAAGTTTGCAAAGTCTGACTTGTATAAACATTTGGATCTGAACATCATGTTCAACAATACAGATTGGACCTCCCTGGTACAGAACCCTCGGGACCTGACCGATCCCAAACAAGGGGATTTCCTGGACCAGAGAGGATTGTGCAGCACTATAATGACTCAATTATTTCTTTCAAATTGTATCCTGAACATGTAATGTACAGCTGAACTAAGCTGAAGTTCTGCAGGTAGCTGTACTGTTCCCCTCCTCCTCATTTTCTACAGGAGAATATTGAGAAAGGATGAGACATAATGATGAAACCCAGCTTTATATTGCCAATCAGGGCTGGGGACAAGGGTGCATGTGAAGTCTCCTCCCCCGCCAGCAGCACGCGGTACTTAGAATCAACTGCAGGGTGGGGGCAGGGAGTGAGAGTTCACGCGCTCTCTCTGCAGCTAGGTCAGTCAAGGCCTCGGGGCAGGGGAAAGCATGCAAGGTCTCCTCTCACCCTTCAAGGAGCTTGCAGTGCTTAGAGTCAACCCTAGTGGATGAGAGCAGGGTAGGAGGAGAGTTTGTGTGGTCCCCCAGGCTCTGATTGACCTGGACACTGGGGTAGTGCACGATATCTTCTCATGCCCTTCAAGGAGCACGTAGTGCTTAAAATCAACTGCCAGCTGCTGGTTAGCTGGTGGCTGACTATAAGCCCAGCACCCCCTTGAAGGGCAGGACAGGGAGCGAGAGACTTCCAATGCTTCCCCTACCCCAAGGGCCTGATTGACCTGGGGGTGGAGGGAGCACGCAAACTCTCCTCCTACTGTCAGGGGTGCAGGTGCCTAGAGGAATTGCCAGCTGTTCAGAACAGCTGGTGGTTCTCTCTGTGAGGAACGGGGTCAAAAACTTCATGCACTACCCCCACCCTCAGGCCAATCAGGGTCTGCGGGAGGGGAGCACAGAAGAGTCCTGACCTCGCCCCTTCCCCCCAAGGGCGCGCCCCTTCCAGGATGGCCTGGGGCCACTTCAAAATTTCTGAAGTCCCTCATCATCTAAAATTATTGCCCACCCCTGTTCTAAACAGATGCCATCATCAAGCTGCCATACTGAGATTTGTACCTAGACAAAGAGTGGTTGGCTTTAAATGAATCAAAGCAAAACTGAAGTATTGATGAAAAACAAATAGATTGAGAAGATAATCAGGACACTAATTTCACTAACATTTCTCACCACCTGAGACATATGCACTATATTTATCTATGAAGTACAAAGTCTCAGGATCTTACTCTATTCATCACCAATCCTGTATAACAGGCAGAAACCACAGTGATAAATGCCTTCTTTCACTTCAATATTTAGAACAAAAGAAAGGCCATACTGGATCAGTCCAAAGATTCATCTAGCTTAGTATTCTGTCTTCTGATATTGGCCACTACCAGGTGCACCAGAGCAGATGAACAGAACAAGATGAACAGAACAAGTAGCAAGTGATTCATATGATATTACCTCTTTTCAGAACCATTTATTTTGGTCCTGTTTCTGGCCACGCTGATCAATGCATTAGTCACTTCTAGACAGGGACTGAGTACGGTGGCCAAATACATGAGCAAAAGAAATTTCTCGCTATGTTTCCATACCTATTGTTAGCACTGAAAGTAAATGGGGAGCCAGTGGAGAATGTCACAATGTTGCTTCTTCCCTCAATGCCACATACACACTCTAAGTTATACATAGAATGCTGATGCTTGGTTCTTCAAAAGGATAAACTATCAATAATGTACCACATCAGTGTCTGTATTCTCCACTGGTTCCCAATTTATTTCCAATGCAGGTTGGACCTCCATGGTCCGGCACCCTTGGGACCCAAGTGCTCCCGAAGGAGGGATTTTGCCAGACAACGTAAGACATAGGTAAGAAATGAGGTAGGGTTGTTGGGACCACTCCCTATTTTATACCCTCAGAACCATCCAAAATGGGAGGTGAGTGGTATATTGCCTCAATGGACACTGTTTTGCAGAAGACTGTAGAAGCTCATGATTCGTGTGCCTTGATGCCACAAATGGGAATATGAACGTGGTAAAGAAAAAAGGCCATTTCCCCATAAATAACTACCACATTTCTAATCTTTGATATACTGTGTGGCAAGGCAGAGTGAAGCAGATGTCAAGATGGAGACATTGATTCTTCTTCTGTGGCCTTTTCATATCCTTGTCCTCTCATGACACAGAGGCATGGTGGTTTCACTGCTTTTGAGCACTGAACACCTGAGGGTGTCATAACCCATTCTTTCTGTAAACCCTTTACAACCTCTGTCTTTTCCTTCTACTGAGTCCCACCACATTCCTTAGAATTGGAAATAAGAGGCAGTGTGAAGCAACAGCAGTTTTTGTTAGGTGGCAAAGTAACTGGCATGGAGCCCAAAATGGATCCATACAAGAACCTGTAGAACAGTGGATATAAAGTGGTTTGACAGCTTAAGTTGTTGTGCTAATACAATATTATTTAAACCCAATACAGTATGTGAAATCCAAAATATACATTTTTGAGATTTTATACATCAGATCCCAAAACACTATGTGAAAGAAAAATAATCCAAGATCTTCCAAACAAAATAAATGAGATTACAAAACATTTTTACTTCATTTACCAAAAATGAGAAAGGAAAGGTTCATTGGAAAAATAGTGAAGAAAATAGTTCATAAATTATAAAAGAATCTAGAAGCACATTTTGTGGCAATGTGAATTGCAATCCAATTGCAATTAGAACCGTAGTTGATTTAATTAGAAGTGTATGTGCTGTAGCCATCCTGGGAAATCCCATGATGTATGTGTGTCAAAATCACAAAGAGGTATCTTGGGTTGAAAAAAATATTAATACCAGAAAGTTGTATTGCTGAGTGGAGATTTGCAAAAAATAACCCCTTTGGAAGAGCTCTCTAAAATAACCAAGCATATCAATGGTGAGATAGCAGGCGAAAAGATGGCACAGCACAAATAACAGAACTAATATATGTAATTGGAAACATTTACAATAAAGGAACCAATACTAATTTTATTCTAAAGTACTTTCATTGAGATGTACCATTGTCTATATACTATTCAAAATTAGATATAATTAGTAAACATGATAATTCTCTACTCCTGATGGCAACTCCATCATAATCATCCAGGGACCCACCCCTGCAATCAGCCCTGGTGCCAACTCTGTCCGCACATCTACAAAAGTGATTTCATATCTGGTCCCAACCACATCAGCCACTACATCAGGGGCTCATTTAACTGAACATCCACTAACGTAATCTATGCCATCAAATGCCAGCAATTCTCCTCTGCAATGTATATTGGTCAAACTGGACAGTTTCTACGGGAAAGAATTAATGGACACAAATCAGATATCCGAAAAGGCAACACACAGAAACCTGCTGGAGAACACTTTAACCTGCCCGGGGAACTCATTAATAGATCTCAAAGACATCATGTTGTTTCAGGCCAATTCCACAAGTCAAATACACAGGGAAGGGTTGGAACTTAACTTTGTTTACACATTTGATTCCTATCAGAGAGGGATGAATAAAGACATTGGCTGGCTCACACACTACCTTCCGCATCCTAATGACTTAACCAACCAAACAATGGGTACTTAAAGAAGTGCAAATTGTGCTTATCAGCTTCTTGTAACTTGAACTATCTAATTCACTATTTTCTCTCTTTTTTTTTTCTTTTCCTCTCTCCTTCTCTCCTCCACCCCCCTCTCCCTTCCTCCCACGCCTTCCCTTATTTATTCTTGGATCTGGACTTTTAATACTCCAGTCATCTAAAGAAGTGGGTTGTGCCCACAAAAGCTCATGATACCATCTACGTGTTTTGTTAGTCTTTAAAGTGCTACTAGACTATTTGTGGTTTTTTAAGTTTTTCAGTTACAGACTAACTTGGCTACTCCTCTGAAGCTCCCAAGAAGGATAAACACAAGCAGGGAACTGGTTGCTATTACTGAATATTAACACTATCAAGATAGTCCAAAGAGAACGAAACTAAATTTCGGATCTTTCATAAGGCAAAGTAGAAACAGACCCATCTGCCTGACCCTTCAGTCACAGATATCATTTTCATAAAGAGGTGCTGATGAAGTCAGTTGAGTAACAAGAAAGATGAAAATCTGGGGAAGACACAGTGAATATTATCCACATAATTGTGGATAATATTAGTTTTGCTGCCTTCCTCTTCTGTCCTAGGGAGGATTTGAATATTTCTCACAGCTTCAACCACCTCTGCCTGATTTTACACATACTTTCAGAAAGTCTGTGTGTACATACACTTTTTAATTCACACAGATGTAGATCTTACATGTCAAAATTTTTGAATGTGTGTTGTAATAGCTGAATCAGTACCTACACTTCACCTTGATGCCAATTTAAATTACACTTGCTTTCATACCATTATTTCAAATGTCAATGAGCTATTTTAAGTATCAGCTTAGTTCTGCTTAAAACAGGTATTAAAATATGTACATTAGGGAAAAAATAAACTTTTTTTTAAGTAGCAGTTTATATTTGGTGAAACTAGATGCTTACCCATTTCACTGCTTATAAAGATACATCAAAAAAGTCTACAATGTGTCTAAGAAAAACACTGTAAAGTCTCAGCGGGGTAGCCGTGTTAGTCTGGATCTGCAAAAGCAACAAGGAGTCCTGTAGCACCTTATAGACTGACAGATGTATTGAAGCATAAGCTTTCGTGGGCAAAGACCCTCTTCGTCAGATGCATGTCCTGATGACATGCATCTGACGAAGAGGGTCTTTGCCCACGAAAGCTTATGCTCCAATACATCTGTCAGTCTATAAGGTGCTACAGACTCCTTGTCACTGTAAAGTCTGTTTTACTGAAGTGACACACAGAATATAGGAAGGCCCTGGATGATGAGGAATCATATCAAAAACAGGGTTAAAAACCAATAAATTTAGAGAAAATAAGTATCTATACATCTTTTCAGTAGCTTCACATAACAGTCATTACAGATCAAATAATTATTTTAACATGAAACTCCTTTCCTTGTTATTAATTTGATTGATACAGGTGCTTCCTAACCTTTCTAATAATGACAATACTTCTTATGTTTATTAAAATGTAATTTTACAATGTATATGCTATAAAAATGAATGGGGCCAGTTAACAATAATTGGACATAATTTAACTGATGTAGAAGGGAGTTTAAGAGAGCATAGTTTACAGAAGCCAATATAAACTGTACAGTGTGATACATTGAAAATAAAGTAGAGACTACTTTAACTTACACCTGCTTCTGAATCCTCTGGGTACGTCTAAACTACATGGCTCCATTGATGGAGCCATGTAGATTAGTGTACTCGAAAAAGGGAAATGAAGTGGTGATTTAAATAATCACCGCTTCATTTACATCAAAATGGCTGCCGCGCTGTGCCGATCAGCTGTTTGGCGGCACAGCGCGGTAGTCTGGGCGCTCCGTGGTCGACAAGGGAAGCCCTCATTCCACGAGGCATAATGGGGCTGTCGACAAGGGCTTCCCTTGTCGACCGCAGAGTGTCCAGACTACCGCGCTGTGCTGCCAAACAGCTGATCGGCACAGCGCGGCAGCCATTTTGATATAAATGAAGCGGCAATTATTTAAATCGCTGCTTCATTTCCCCTATGTCTAGAAAGCTCATCTACATGGCTCTGTCGCCGGAGCCATGTAGTCTAGACACACCCTCTGTGTGTAAGGTATATATGCATGGAATCTTTCATCCATCCTCAGACTAAATTGATATGTTTGTAAGGTAGCTTAAGTTAGGGTCATGGAATCTAACTTACACATTACCTCTGAAGATGAACTTTGGCTTTTTGCTTATTCAGAAAAATATGTTTATTTTAGGCCTATAATAATTTTGTAGAAGTTCATGTTTTGCACACCCTGTTTTCCTGAAATAGAAATCCATATTGTCCCTCAAGAACTAATCACTTTAAAAACACGTGAAGCAAAAAAAGAAGTTTGAACTGTGGATATTAAGATTTTTTTAAAAGCTGGTCAGTACATGAAGGTGGCCATATTTCACAAAGTAACCAAACTGACTTTCCAGTAAGAAATCCTCATGACCTGACAGCTGGTCACCACTTGAAAAAAAAAAGTAAAAAAAAAAAAGCAAAAAGCTACTGTTAACATCTCTAGGTCACAAGGTTTTGATGATGCACCACACAGCCAGATTTGTTTTGTAGGAAGTTTTTTGATGTACACCCAGAGGGCTAAACATTTGATAATGAGGTAACATGAAGATGGGAATTTAAGCAACATGTTTTTTGGTTTTTTGTTTGTTTTTTTTACTGGGGTGTCCTGCTCTATTTGGCAAATGTGCAGCCCCCTACTGCATTTTTTTCTGTGAAGGCCTTTTTAAAAAGCAGAATTTTCACTGTTAATAATACTGATGATGATAAGTATTTTGTGATTATAGGGCAAATAATGGCACATGCTGAGCAATAATGAATGTACTAGATGTACTATGGCAGAATAGGGCCCCAAATGTCTTAAATACATATTTATTTAATAAGACAGTGTCTGTATTTTTATTAGATGCCGACTGATTCTTAAACACATTTGCCAAGGATTAACAGCTGTTTAAGAATCCATTGGTATTTAATGAACATACAATAAGTGTCCTAGATTTAATATGAAGTTAGATTAAGTATTATTGTGAATTATTTCAAACCTCCAAGTAACACATTAATGACTGAAGATTAACATTATGCAAAATATAGATATCATATACTGAAGTTAATCCTTAAATTAATGTTTGTAATCATTCGTTGGTATTTAATTCATTTTAACAGCTCAAGTGGTCAGATAAACATACTAATTGTTTTGACTTCTATTTTGAAACCCATATACTCTTTGGCTGTGTCTACACTGGCGCGATCTTGTGCAAAAGCGACCGCTCTTGCGCAAAAACTTGCTGCCTGTCTACACTGGCCGTGTGTTCTTGTGCCAGTAAACTGACGTTCTAATGTATGAAATCAGGGTTTCTTGCACCAGAACTCTGATGTTCCCACTCAGGAATAAGCCCTTTTGCGCAACTGTTCTTGCGCAAGAGGCCAGTGTATACAGGCAACATGAATTTCTTGCGCAAGAAAGCCCTATGGTTAAAATGGCCATCAGAGCTTTCTTGCGCAAGAGAGCATCTACACTGGCATGGATGCTCTTGCGCAAAAGCACATGCCAGTGTAGACGCTCTCTTCTGGAAGAGTTTTTGCACAAGAACTCTTCCGCAAAAGAGTTCTTGCGCAAGAAGCTGCTAGTGTAGACGCAGCCTTTGGCTACTAGTGAACATTTTCTTTCAACCACTTGAGCAGAGAAATTCAGTACAATCTGGCTTTCAGAGCAAAGTTACAGGTTGACCTCAGATTCTAATTTTAAATATCAAATGCACACTTTTTATAGCTTTTGGCATCTAAGTTACAAGCTGTGGTGTAGTGTCAGTACCTTGTTGGTTACTATGCTTGGGCTGTAGGGGACCCCCACTGGCGACTGTCTGTAAGCACAGCCCAGCAGGGGGTATCCTGCTGCTCCCAGGATGGTAGCAAAACCAGTTATACAAGTTAAGGGAAGAGAGGGACAAAGGACTTGCAGGCGGGGGGTGGGAAGGTGCAGTTGCTGTCTGGGAAGCATGGAGAGAACAGGCTAAGCTGGGGCTAGGGGTGATGGACCATAATCCTAGGGGCCTGAGCCATCCTGGCCCTGCCCCCGGTAGCCACATCACGTATGTGCTGTGCTGTATTCTGGAAAATCAATAAATCCCTCTCTATTCTACTGGCTGGTGGAGACTGTTCTGGCTGCTATGGAGGTGCAGGATCGGGAAACCCTCAGCTCGCCATCACACAAGCTCAGAAGGATTTCAGAGCAAACTTAAACAGATGTATATTTAATTAAAGATTCAAGAATTAAGGGCCCTATACAGGTCTCCACTTTTGCAAGTGAACAATAAAATAACCTAACTGAAGGGTCATTGAAGGGGAAAAGCAGGATCTGCAACAGGATGTGTCTCCTCCGTAAACCCGTAGTAAGGATACCAGAGGTATCACGTTTCTGATATGGGGCAGACAATTGCTCTCTGTGGCATCTTCCCACTAAATTTAGAAAAGAGCTGAGGAATAAATTAAAGCTTCCAATTCCAAAGATAACTTCCGTCAGATCCAGGAACACACTCCCATGGGAAAGAAGTCAATGGCCAGATGTGTATGACCGTAGTAACATGACTTTTAAAGACACTAATGGACTGAAAGGCAGAGGACCGTCACGATCATTGGCAGATGCTGGGGCAATCTGCAAGGTTTGGAGGCTGAATGTGCTCTCCACAAAATTAGAAGGGCAAACCGAGATAACTCCCTCTGTATTAATGCTTTCAGTTTCCATGTCTTTACAGAGGAATAACTCACCTGGAGGATTCAATTCTCAGAGGATAGCCATGTTAGTCTTTATCTGTAAAAACAATGAGGAGTCCTAGGGTACCTTAAAGACCAACAGATTTATTTGGGCATAAACTTTTATAGGTAAAAACTACTTCACACATATGATATGATGTATCTGACAAAATGTTTTTTTAACCACAAAAGCTTATGCTCAGATAAATACGTTAGGGCATGTCAATATTAAAGGGGAAGGTTGACTTAAGATATGCAACTCCAGCTACACTGAATGTAGCTCTATATCTTTACTTGGCTAGCAGAAAGATAAAAGGTGATAATCTATCATTTCAACCAAGAGGCCAAATTCAGTGTTTATGCATACTGGTGGAAATCTAGAGTCCTTCCCATTACTTTCAATGGCCTGAAAGTAGTATTTGGCTCCATAGCCATTCCATTGATTTTAAAGCCATTTCTGGGGTTGCATTGGGACTTAAATTGTCTTAGTTGAAAAAGGTTAAATATCTGCTTGAGACAATTTAATTGGAAGATATTTGGTGAAGAATCTTGGAGAAGATTTTAAAAAACACAGGAGATCTAGGTGCCTAAATCCCATTGACAGTCAAATTTGTTTTTGCAGCTCTTTCCCCTTGTACACTTATGTATTCAGAAAGAACACATCAACCAACATTGTTGCAATCATCAGCACATCAGTATAGACAGAAGGTAATTTCTCAGGGCATTGGGAAATTATTTGGAAATAACTTATATAGAAATAATAACTCATGAAATAATTATTTTGAAATAGCGTGTCCACTCTTCAGGGAAGCCTTGAAATTAGTTGGAGGCAGGCTCCCTTATGTGGATGCACTACCTCGACTTAGAGCCCCAGGAAGCACTGAGGAGTAATTACTTTGAATGACTCTGGGGAGTAGTTATTTTGAAATAGCAGCAATGGAATATCCACACTACCACTATTTTGAGATACTATTTTGAAATAGTCCTGTGACACCTTATAGACTAACAGATTTATTGGTGCATAAGGTTTCGTGGGCAAAGACTCACTTCGTCAAATGCATCATGCATCTGACGAAGTGGTCTTTGCCCATGAAAGCTTATGCGCCAATAAATCTGTTAGTCTATAAGGTGCCACAGGACTTCCCGTTGTTTTTGTAGATTCAGACTAACACTGCTACCCCTCTGATAGTTTCAAATAGGCATTATTCCACATGGAAAGCAGGAGTTATTATTTCAAAATGAGGTTAAAATGGAGTTAATGTTGAGGATATATATATGGCATTTAGGACTAAATGTATTATAGGTGGTTTTGTAATTATCCCAGAGATAGACATTATGAACTCAGGAAGTTTTGAGTGAAGTTTAAGCTTAAAAGAAATTTAAACATGTTAAGATATGGAAATACAGTGGTAAGTTTAACAACCTTAACCCTAGCCTACAGTGATATCATACAATAATCATATTGCTTGTGGTCACACTGTGGATTCCCTCTATCCCTCTTGATAGTGTCACAACAGAGCAGTACTAAATCTGTTTGGGAGCATTAACTGTGCGTTTCCATATATTAACATTTTTGGATTTTGATAAAATTTAATCTTAACTATCGCTCTACTGGGTAAAAATTATAATGCCTGCTTTGGTGATAATTGCAACATCCTCTAATTTATTTTATCCGAAATTACTATTATATCTTCTCAACCATAATTTCACCTGAAATAGGTTTTGTATGGGAATTTTCTTATTGCTGTTTTCACTGAAAAAGTGAACACTAAACAAAAAAAACCATCCTGCAGTCATGTGATATTTCTAATAGTTTGAAGATATTTTTTATTTTAATTTTTAGGGCAGGGTTCATCAATGTACTCTTGATTCTTTATAGCTCTATGGAGAACCACAACCAGAGCATACTGACCAGTCAACTGAGGTTACAGAGATTTTGCATCATCACAGCAATGTAAAAATACAGGGTATGCCCCAAGTTCCTCTTCCAAAATCTCATTCACTACTTATACCCATGCACCTGCCTAAATTTTCCCTCTTTTCTTTAATCACCGGCATTCTTCTGTATACACGATCACTCATCTTCTCCAGCCACCTCCCCACCACCAGCCACCTTCTGCACTCCTACATTCCTCCAAACACTTCTTCCTAACTTTGTTCTCCATCATCTGTCTTCCCTGTTGGGTATGCTTGATAGTTTTGAAAAAGAAATATTTAGGAGTATGCACAATAAAACAGGCACGATCTTTTAATACTAAAATGTATCTATCAGCAGAAGCTGAAAAATAAAATTTCTTTCAGAAAACCCCTCAAAAATTGCCTTTTTTAAAAAATGATCACCATCTTCCACTGTTCTCAATGTCCAGAGGACATCAGTGAGCATGTCCTCTTGCAAAATTGCCATTTTCTCTCAGATGGTAATAAAGCCAACATGTTTTCAGAAAAGACAGTATTGCTGAAAAAAAGAGGGGAGACTGACATTTTAAGAAATAATTATTGCAGACAATTTTCAAAGTTTCTCAGCAAATAAAAAGATATTACTCCTTGAGATTAGAAAAAAATCTACAATTGTTGATAATATTAGAAACTAGCACATTTACTTGGCATTGCTTTGGTCCATAAGGAGGGGCTCAGGACAGGGGACTGGAATTGTGTGTGGCGGGGTGCAGAAGTCAAAGTTGGGGGGTGAGAAGGTGCTCTGGGAAGGGGATTCTGTGTGTGTGTGCGCACGCATGCGTGTAGGGGATGGGCAGGGGAGCCAAAGCCCCCACCCATAGATTTGTACCAGTCAACCAAAGCTGCTTACTCTTCCCCTCCCTCTCCCTGTCAGGGATCAAGAACAAAGTGCACAGCTTGTCTACCTCCCCAGCCATAGTGAGCAATGCATTGTCCTCTTGCTCCCTGACAAAGGGGAACAGCCAGCAGTGTCCCCGTACAAATCTGGGAGGGAAGAGCTTCAGCCCTCCTGCCTTTCCTAAAGTGTGCCTCAGAGGTGAGAGGCTCAGGGCAGCCAGTTCTTGACTGGGGTGGGGGAGGGGGTTACCTCAGCCAGTCCCTTTCACCTGCTTAGTGATTCTGTCTCTTTTTTGTATGGTTTCATGAGAAATAAACCCATTCCAGGCACATCCCATTTTTCTGGTACAACCCAAACCCTTACATTGCTTTAAGTTATGATAAGAGGAAATTGTATACTGAATTTGGTGGTCTTAGCTGTTACCATTTAGATTTAGGAGGAGTTCTTGAACAAACAGACAAACAAATAGATAGACTGACAAACTCTCTCAAATATATAGTAGATGTAGAGACCACACGACAAACCCTAGAAATGAAGCAAAGCCTTTTAATGAAGGCTTTGCTCACATAAACACAAATGTAACAAGGATAAAGATCACTGTCATAATCAGGGGTGCTGACCAACACCTGGTGACTAAGATGTTAACTCTGTCCCTAGCCACGTATCTGGTCAGCCAATAACAATGCAGGTAGGAATTTCAAACTGGAAAAGAGGAGTTTTTCTCTCTGTTTCTTTGTTTGAGATTTAGAGTAGTTTCTTCCAGGTATTAAGGGAGATGGAAGTCACTTCTCTCCCCAAGAACGGACTTCTTTCAATGTGTAAGTAGGGAAAAGTTTAGCTAGTCCTTCAGGTTTTGTTGTTTTCCTGGTTTGGGAATTTGGAACTAATGTCTGAGCTGGAAGTGTTTGGTCTTTCTTTATAACTAAGTTTTAACCCAGGGGCTTCCCTGAGAATCTTTGTCAATTAGTGGTTCTTTCCATCTAGCCACTTTACTATGCTTGCAACTGTTTTGTTTTGATAATAAAAGTTGTTTCTTTTTTCCAATTAACTGTAATTGATTGATTGGTGTGTCCTTGGACTCCGGGCCTAACTGAGTCCATTGTTATCTGTAAATCTCCCCCCTAGTTTTCCCAACTCCGAGTAAAATGGAGGTTGGGGCAGGGGAGAGTTTTAACCTTAGGGAGGAGGTTTCCCAAGTGATCTCTTCCCTGGTTTTCCTTGGAATTACTTGGGTGGTGGCAGCAGATTTCCCAAAATCCAGGTATTAGGATTTTGGGGGGAAGTTTTTGTACCAAAGTCTGTAAAGACAAGGTTTTGGGGTGCTCTTGTGGGCCCACACTTCTGCATTTGTCGTGCCAGAGTAGGGAACAGCCTTGACAATCACAATACTCAACACCAACAAGGCAACAGACCCCAAGAATGGAGTAGCAGAAACAACACATGCTCTTACTATATATAGGGTTTAGAAACTATGGATTTGTACTGTAGTCACTTTTTGCAGGCACTTATACTGCAAATACTAACACAGTATGAAGAAGAGTGGTGCAGTCCTGTATGGATTTCTCCTGCACCTGTCCTTCATAGCTTTCAAGATTTGTTTGAACCTTATTTGGGCAGGTGAGGCATCCAAGTTTTTACATAAAAATTGGTTTGAGTGATTCAAGATTAACCCACACACCTATTGGCTGTGGTTCATTGTCCCATGTAGTGGCACTTAAAGCATTTACACAGAGAGAAAAAGAGAAATAGAGAGAGAGAATAAGTTTGTTCTGCAGACATAGCTGATCTCCAGCTGGCTTTCAGATCAAGAGGTAGAGGATTATGCACTAAGCTCCAGAGATCCCAGGTTCAGTTCCACCTGTTGGTGTTAAACAAGCTAACTGTAACCCAAAAGAAGGAAGGATGAATTTAAATATTCTGTTAAAATAGCCAACTCTATTATCTTAGGCTTTCCTAAGGTGCCCATTAATGTGCTATTTATAGAACACTGCAATTTAAAATATTTCATTTTATGAAACACTCTTTGGTAGGGTTTCTGTACAGTAAGTTTTATAGCAGTAGCAGTTTTTACCCTAAAGTTACTAAACTCCACAAAAACAGAGGTTAACTGATTGCCCTGGCATAGGAACACACTGCATTCACTTTTACAGTCTGGGAACAGGTAAAAGAAATATAAATGTTTGAAATTTTCACACCACTCCTATAATTCAAAATAAACTGGGATTTTTTAAAGAATAAACTTCCAGAAACTGTTAGTTAATAATATACCATTAAAGAAAACAAGTTAACATATGAAGTATTAGAAGATGTGGTTTATATGTTGCTTGATTGCCTTGATTTCATTGACACAATTCTTGTAAGTAAGGTTAGCAGGATTTGGTTGTAAATTTCTACAATACATTTACAGATTTAAATAAAATTTTCTGACATCACAGCATAATTTTGTTACACTGGGCATATGTTCCCCTCCATTCTGTGTTGTACAGGGGAGCAGATGGAATTCAGTGTAGCTTGGCATGCTGCATGCGGGCCTTTATGCAGCATCATCCCAAGTAACACATAGCCACTATCAGCTCCTTTGGAACACATACACAGCTGAGCTGCAAAATAAAAAAAAAGGGCATGTCACCTTCAGGAAAGGGTAATATTCAGGGAACATCTGTTATACATAGAGTGGTTTCAATATAAAGAACTGTAACATGATAAAATATGCATCAGAAGTTGCTGCTGCTCTTGGGGGTACAGCAGCCTTATTTCAGAATAACTGATATTTCAAAATAACAATATACATGTCTACATAGCAAGCAATCATTTTGAAATAATGTCAAGATGAAGGACTTCTTACTCCAACTCCTGTAACCCTCATTTCATGAGGAGTAAGGGTAGTCGAAGGAAGAGTGTTCTTCCTTCGGCTTCCTGCTGTGTAGACAGTGACAAAGCCGAATTAAGCTATTTCAATTTCAGCTATGCAATTGATGTAGCTGAAGTTGCCTATCTTAATATGACTTTTGCCCTGCTGTGTAGATGTGCACAAGAAAAAGGAAGTTACTCACTCCATGCAGTAATGACTGTTCTTTGAGGTGTGTCCCCCTGTGGGTGCTCCACTGTTGGTGAGGGGTCATCCCCGGAGCTGCAGTTCAGAGCTTTTTCCCTAGCAATTTATGCGCAGGAGGTGGATGATGCCATTTGAAGTTTGACAGCTGCCTTGCGCGCAGCACAACCCCTCCCTATACTCAATTGCACCTGAGTATAGGTAACTCGGAGCAGAGGGGAGGAAGGGAGGATTGTGGAGCACCCTCGGGGACACACACCTTGAAGAACAATGGTTACTGCACAAAGTGAGTAACTGCCTTTTCTGGTGGTGACTACAAAGCAGTGCCCACTATCGATGGTGGAAATCGGAGTTACTACCTAATGGCGGAGGATAAGAGTGCTGTAGCCACCACTGTATCGCTTGCTAGTTGTGGCATGATGGCATGATGCCTGGTGAAGGTATGTTCAGATGAACAGGTAGCTGCCCGATAGATGTAGCTCAAAGGGACACTGCTCAGGAAAGCAATAGTTGTTGCCGTTGCATGGGTGGAATGTGCTCTCAGCAGAGTTGTCAAGGGCTTATTATGAAGATCATGGCAGTGGATGATACAGGATGCTATCAGTTTGGAGATGCATTGGAAGGAGATGGGTGTACCCTGGAATGGTTAGCAACTGAGACAAAAAGTCTTGCCATTTTTGCGGAACGCCTGCGTTCTGTCAATGTAGAATGCTAGCGCACCATGAATGTCCAAGGTGTGAAGCATTGCGTCCCTAGGAGATGTATGCGGCTTTGGGAAAAAAAATGGGCAGGACTATACGCTCATTGTTGTGGAATGAAGTGGTGACTTTAGGGAGAAAGGAAGGGTGCGGTCTTAAAATCACTCTGTCCTTGGCAAAAATGGTGTAGGGTGGACCAGCCATTAATGCCCCTATCTCATTGACCCTCCTTGCGGAGGTGATGGCTACCAAAACCAGCATCTTCATTGTGAGGAATGAAAGCGCGCATGTGGCCATAGGCTCGAATGGGGGTCTCATAAGGCAGTCTAGGACTAGATTGAGTCCCATGAGGGTGCAGGTGCTTTGAGGGGGGATAAAGGTTCTGGAGACCTCTTAAAAACCTCTTGGTAACAGAATGGGCAAAAACTGATGAGCCGTCCACTTGTTCATGGAATGCAGCAATTGCTGTAAGGTGTACCCTGACCATGGAGATAGATAAGCCCCTTTCCTTAAGGTGATATATGTAGTCTAGAACAGAAGGACATGGGGCATTCTGAGGATCAAGGTGGGTTTGTTGGCACCAGGATGTGAAGCATCTCCATTTTTGAAGGTAAGTCTTTCTGGTAGATGGTCTCCTACTGTGAAGAATAACTGATTTCATGCGGTCAGAGCAGTGGGATTCATCTCCCTGAAACCAGAGAGGAGCCAGGCATGGAGATGGAGCGTGTGAGGTTAGGGATGCAATAGCGTGCCATGGTGCTGGGACAGGAGATCTTGTCTGGAAGGAAGCAGATACGGTGGTTCGACCGACATGTATTGGAGGGATATGAACCAGGTCTGCCTGGACCATGACGGTGCTATCAGGATGACCAGAGATCTTTCTCGTCGTATCTTGAGCAGGACTCTGGAGATAAGAGGCACCGGAGGGAAAGCATAGTGTAGTGGCTTGTCCCATGGAATCAAAAAGGCATCCCCCTTGGAATCATGATGAAGACCTGCTCGGGAGCAGAATTGTGGGCACTTGAGTTGTTGCTGGTTGCAAAGAGGTCGATTAGTGGATATCCCCACCTGCGGAAGATAGAAACTACCACTGATGGATGTAACTCCGACTCGTGGTCTGTGGAAAAATTGTGGCTGAGGGTGTCCACCATTATGTTGTTGATGCCAGGCAAGTAGGATGCTCTCAGGATAACACCATGTTGCATACACCAGTTCCAAAGGTGAGTGGCCTCTGTGCAGAGGGATCGGAAGTGTGCACTCCCCTGCCTGTTTATATAAAACATAGTGGTCATATTGTCCATGAGTATGTGGACTGTGCAATTGGTAATGAGTTGGTCAAAGTGCTTGCACGCATTCCTGACAGCCCTAAGTTTTAACAAATTGATGAGTAGAAGGGCTTCATGCTGTGACCATTTCCCCTGCACAGTATGGTGACTCAGGTGTGCTCCCCAGCCTATGAGTGAGGTATCTGTGGTGATTTGCATGGAGGGTTGAAGGAAGGGGACCCTCTGTGAGTAGATTGTGGGGGGATGTCCACCACCTGAGAGATTGGAGCACGTGACTGGGAACGGTAACTGACTTGTGGAGTGGGTGACGAGATGGCTTGTAAACTGAGGTGAGCCAATGTTGCAGGTAGTGAAAATGGAGACGTACAAACTGGACAACATATATCGTGGCAGCCATGTGGCCCAATATTTGGAGACAGGTATGAACTGTAGTGACTGGGTTCGTAGATACCATATTGATGAGATCGTGGAAGGTATCGAAATGCTGTTGAGGTAAATAGGCTCAAGCCTATATGGAATCGAGGTGAGCCCCTATGAACTCTATTTCTTGGAGTGGATCAGGCATAGATCTCTGTTTGTTTATCAGAAGCCCCAGGTAATTGAAGAGACATCTGATCTTTAACACCATATCTGTCGTCTTTGTGTATGACCAGCCTTTGATGAGGAAGTTATCAAGGTATGGGAAAATGACAACCCCTCGTTGGCGGAGATAGGCTGCCACTACTGCGAGGACCTTTGAGAAGACTCGATGTGCCAAGGAGAGGCAGAAGTGGAGGATCGTGTATTTGTAATGGTCCTCCCCAAAATGGAGAAAACGTCTGTGGGCTGGTAGTATGGAGATGGGGAAATAGGGATCCTGGAGTTCGAGGGCTACAAACCAGTCCCTTCTGTCCAGTGCAGTGATGATTGAAGCCAGTGTGACCATCCTGAAGCACTGTTTTCTCAGAAACTTGTTCAATTTTGTGCAGATCTAGGATGGGCTTCCAACCTCTCATGAGTTTCTGGGTCAGGAAGTAGGTTGAATAAAACCCTCTTCCCTGATAAGGAATAGGGACCCTCTCTATCGCTCCTATGTGTAGAAGTCGATTGATCTCTTGCCTGAGAAGGGCCTCGTGAGATGGGACCATGAAAAGGGATGGGGGAGGGGGAAGGTGAGGGGAAAGCAACATGAATGGGATAGACAAGCCTGCGTGAACAATCTCAAGAACCCACTGGTCTGATGTTATCGTGTTCCAACGATGTAGAAAGGCACAGAGCCTGTGGTTGAATATACGTTTCTGGCTTGTTGGTACTGGATGATAGAGGAGGTCAGGCAGACCCATGATCAAGACTTCAAATTTGCTGCTTAGGGGCCTGAGAACCCGAGGAACGTGACTGAGGTGGACACTTCCTCTGGGATCTCTGTCTGCGATGGTTATGGTCATAAGGTTTATGCTGGGGGAAGCTATAGAAGCTGTCCCTGTTCTTGTTGTAAGGGAAGTAGCATCTGCGACGATATGGAGGGGTGCCTAATGTGCAGAGGGTTGATAGGGAGTCCTTACTGTTATGAAGGATCTCGTCCATATCAGCAGCGAAAAGTTTTGTCTTGTCGAATGGGAGATCCTGAACTCTAATCTGAAGCTCCTGAGGCACCCCAGCCGCATATAGCCAGGAAGCTTTCCTAAAGACTATGGCTGTGGCTGTGGCTCTAGTGGCTGTGTCTGCCACAACAATGGTGGATAATAAGGCTGTGTTTGTAATGGTGTGGCCCTCTTGAATCACTGCCCTAAGAATGGGTCTTTTGGAGTCTGGCAGGTGTTCAATCAGCTCAGCCAGGTTGGAGTAATTATCAAAATCGTGGTTCACTAGCAAGGTCGAATAGTTTGTTATGAGAAGCTGTAATGTGGCTGAAGAGTAGATCTTTTTGCCAAATAGGTCTAGTTTCTTATGCTCTTTATTATTAAGTGTGCCATTGATCTGAGGGGCTTTAGAGGACTGATTAGTTGCGTCCACAATCAGGGGCTGTGTCTACACTGGCACCCTTTTGCGGAAAAGGGATGCTAATGAGACACAGCGCAATTACCAGAGGATTTAAATATCCCCGCGGCATTTGCATGAACATAACTGGCTTTTTCCGGCTCGGGGTTTTGCCGGAGAAAAGCGCCAGTCTAGACACGATCTTGCGGAAAATAAACCCTTTTCCGCAAGATCTCTTATTCCTACTTGAAATAAGAGAATAGGAAAAGTAGAGATCTTGAAAGTAGGAATAAGAGATCTTGTGGAAAAGGGTTTATTTTCCGCAAGATCGCGTCTAGACTGGCGCTTTTCTCCAGCAAAACCCCGAGCCGGAAAAAAGCGGCAGCCATGTTCATGCAAATGCCGCGGGGGACATTTAAATCCCCCGCGGATTTGCAATTGCGCTGTGTCTCATTAGCATCGCTTTTCCGCCCGAAAAAGGGTGCCAGTGTAGACACAGCCAGGGAGTTCGGTTGTGGATGAGAGAAGATAAATTCTAGACCCTTAGGGGGAACAAAGTATTTGCGGTCTGCCTTTTTGCAGGTTGGTTGGATGTAAGCAGGTGTCTACCGGATGTCGTCATGATCGCTTCATTAATTGGCAATTCTATTCACCCCAGGCAGCTGGGCATATGTTTTTTAAAAGACGATGTTGCTTCTCCTTCAATTCTCGGAGCTGGACATCCTGAGAGGTGGCCACTCTTTTGAAAAGCTCTTGGAATTGTTTTAAATCATCAGAGGCATGTCTATCCTCTGGAATTACAGTATTCTCCAGGGCCAAGGATGAATTGTTGCCCAGAGAGTGATGAGGCACCCGCATATCGATGTCATCCCCAAGGATCTGACCTTCTTCCTCTTCAGAGTCAATTGTGGTGGGAATAGTGTGAGTTGGTGAGGGCAGAGGGAGCCCTTTTGAGGAGGTAGCCAGTTCTCTGGGGTGCCCACTGCTTCCATCAAGCCCAATGGGAATGGTAGTGAAGGGGGGGGGGGCAGGTAGTGCCATTCAGGATACCATGGTGTGTGGCATGGTCTGTCATTGTAGAGATAGTACTGTTGAGATGCAGTTGGGGGGTGGGAGCGTGTTGTGAAGAGAAAACACTCCTCTTGTCATAATAATGAAGCCTCTCATGCAGTGATGGAGACCTGGCATAGCCCCTGCATAAATGAGGGGAAGGGGGCACCAGGGAAGGCTCCCTCGAAGGGCGAAGGGAGTGTAAAGATACATAATTGGTCCCCCATGTTGGTAAATTGGGGTTACTGGTGGCTAGATCAGTATGGTGCGGGCGCACTAATGGCCGCCCCCTTGACAAAGCATCTGAGGCACGAGAGCCATGTGAGGATGACGGCCCATTATCGAGTGGTGCCGGAGTCTTACAGGACCGCTTGGCAGGCGGGTCCCCGCTCCTGTCCAGCGCCGTGCTTATATGCACTGTAGATGGCAGTGCCGATGTGTGGTGGTGCAGTTTTTCTGGTGCCGAGAGCGAGCGTGCCGACCCCACTTCTATTCTGGGGGTCGCAGTCACTGTGCCTGTGGTGGGTGCTGGCACTGTAGTCATAGAGATGCTTGGCACATCTCTGGTCCGACTGGGGGACAGCGTAGGAGGCAATGATCTCTAGGGAGCAGGCTTCCTGCCCCGACTTTTACTGGGGCTAACAGGCACCTCTGTCTCAGGATCTCCCACAAAGCGGGTAGACTGAGCTTTCTCTGAAGGCTGCAGCGCCTTTTTAAAGAGTATAATCTGGAGCTGCAGTTCCCGGTCCTTTTTGCGTGGTAAGAGAGGAACTGAAGGGGAGGGGTCGGGCTGCATGCGAGGCAGCTGTCACACCGCCAGTGGTGTGAGCTGCCTCCTGCACATGCGCGGCCCGACAGTAAACTGCTGGGGAAAAAGCTCCAAACTGCGGCTCCAGGGATGACCCTTCACCAACAGTGGAGCACCGACGGGGACATCACCTGAAGAAGAACAGTAAGTCACTTTCACAACATATGAAGCCCACTTAGGCAAGGAGGTTATATGAGTACAGCAGCTAGGATGAAAGAGCACGGAAGCCAGCTCAGCTGCCATTTGGGATTTACATATGCATCAGCATCCAAGGGGTTTAGACCCAACTTCTAATTAGTATTAATCAGTTAATGTTGTTACAGCACTGTATCTAAGCAAAGCCCTCTATAAATCCTAAGTAGTAGTATTATATTCCATAGATTCTTGAGTTGGAGCACACACCTCCTGCCAGTTCTGCACCACAGCAGAGGAAAGAATGAAGATAAAAAAATCTGGGGATTATTCAATGGAAATTTTCCCTTTCTGTACATTTTAATGCCGGAAGGGAGGATATGGCCCATCATCACATTTAATTATGTACATGCTATAATTATGTAATTTACATATGGATATACAAACATAGACACGTATTTTTAAATAAAACTGAATTCCACATAAGATACTAATATCAACACACCAAAGTAAGGACTTTCTGAGAAAGACAGTAAGGAGTGCAATCCTGTATGGCTGAGTCTACATTGGCGCGATCTTGAGCAAAAGCAGGCGCTTTTGCGCCAAAACTTGCTGCCTGTCTACATTGGTCATGAGTTCTTGCACAAGAACACTGACATTCTAATGTATGAAATCAGTGCTTCTTGCGCAAGAACTATGATGCTCCAGCTCAGGAATAAGCCCTCTTGAGCAACTGTTCTTGCACAAGAGGCCAGTGTAGACAGGCAACATGAATTTCTTGCACAAGAAAGCCCTATGGTTAAAATGGCCATCAGAGCTTTCTTGCGCAAGAGAGCGTCCACACTGGCATGGATGCTCTTGCGCAAAAGCACATCTCTTGTGCAAAGGCACATACATGCCAGTGTAGACTCTCTCTTCTGGAAGAGTTTTTGCACAAGAACTCTTCCACAAAAGAGTTCTTGCACAAAATCATGCCAGTGTAGACGTAGCCTTCGGGTTTTATGAGATCACTATGCATTCCAATGTGTATGCCTAAAACTTCTATTATGAAAAGTAAGCATGACAGGAGAGCTTTTTACTAAGCAGAAAAATGTATAAAACCTAAAACAATAAGTACTGTCTCTTTTTTGGTTGCCTTGTTCCAAAGTTGTTGATCTCTCAATGCCCCCACTTATCTTTCTATTTACAGAAAAAATCTGAAAGAACATTGTTAGCTCAAGATAATAATTTTGACACAGAAGTGTTTCGTCTTACTGAGCACTGTGAGCCCTTTCTCTGCTATTCTTGCAGTAAAAAGCACAAACCACTATGATATGAAATACTTATGAATTTTAACACTTTCAAGAACAAATCAAAGTACAATGACTTGGTTCTTGACTACAGGTAAGGTGGTTTCAAAATAGAGAATGCAGAAAAGGGTATAGAGACTGAAACTGGGGGTGAGGAGTGATTGTATGTGACTTCTACACTTCTAGCTTTCAGAAATACATGCAGAAATGAACATCTATAGTGGAGCTCCCAAACCTTACCCTTTACATGCAGAACACAAACACAAGACCAGTTCTTAAACAGTTATAGGCTTGAGGAATTGCCTTGGTACTGCTGTGCAGTCCAGCACACCAAGCAAAGAGCATTAGAACTAGAGTAATGTTTATCCAGGTCAGGTTTCACTCCTTTCCCCTTTAAAAATTCAACAGATTCATATAGCAAATTAATCTGGTGCTGAAACTTTTCCTACAATATAAAAACATAAAGATATAGAAGAAAAAAATGTGGCTATCTTTTCACAACTGACTCTTCAAATAGCAAAGGTAGCAGCAAGTCCCACAGGACAAGTCTTCTTTCCCACAGCCAATGGAGGAGAAGGTCCCTGAGGAGAGGAGCAGACTGGCAGGCTTACAATAGAACTGGGAAAGTACAGCTGTCTGGCCTGGCCAATCTCCAGTTAAAAAGGGAGGTGGATTATTGGGAGGAAAAAAACCTGAAGTTGCCAGTAAAACGTTGTCTATCAAAATAGCATAATACAGCAAATGGTGCATTTGTATTGAAAAGACATTTATGTTTCCATATAGATACACAAATTCTTTTCGGGCACATTTTGAAAGTCAGTTGTAGAGAACTGCCCCCTACTTTTTTTGCTAAAGTATCTTAATTTAGTGTCTCCCATATGCTTAAGTCCATGTGAGTACATGGGATATCCTGGTGGTGAGACAAAACAAAAATGAAACATGTCCCTGGTTGAAAGCCTGGACTGGAGGAACCCAACTCCAACTGAAATGCAGCTTGGTATAATTGTAGATACAGGCATTCTCATGTAAAGTGTGCTGTTCACTGATTCTTCAACTCCTGTAATATCTTCAAAAAATTATGTTTTATATATATGAAGGCAGTAAAATAAATAGAGACATTAACTTGACCCCTTTTCCCATAAAACGGTCAACACTTCAGATCCTTTTTCTGCACATTTTTAGCATGGCACCCTCTTCGATCCCACTGCTAGAATTCCCAAAAGTGGCAAAGATGTTAGGGGTCTACATTAATGGAGTGAACGAGTCTATAGGAATTCTCTTAGCTTTATGGCAAAAACCCAGCATTGTTTCTAAGTAGCTGTTCTTGTTTCCTGGCCTGGCATCACAAAATGCCATTTGGGAACCTAACCTGAAAATGAAATTTAGACTGAAAATGCAGAAATTCAATTTAAAAATTAACTGGTAGACTAGAGTTTAAAACCCAAACATACAAACCAAGATCACTGCAGCCAAAGGAGAGGAGTGTGGTCCTATCACACACAGAAGCCAGCATCCCACGTTGGCAGCTCCTCGTGGCAGTGTGGCTGAACTACCTCCGACCTCGCCACTGGTGGGGCTGTATGACCCCAGGCATGGGATGCTGTGGTTGGAGGCAGGGTTGGGATTGATGCTGCTGCACTACCAGGAAGAACTGCTGGTGTGGGACGTGCTGGTTCTTGGGCATAGTGGGAGCACACTCCTCTCTACTGGGTGCTCTTGATAGTATAGCCCTGCAAATCCTGATGTCTATCCATGGATATCCACATATGAGGGTACACATTTCTATGCATACATGAACTTCTCTAGTTCTTTTATGAACCCTTTTACAATCTTGGCCTTCAAAACATCCTCTGTCCAAGAACTCCATAGGTTCACTATGCATTGTATAAAGAAATACTTCCTTTTGTTTGAATTAAACCTGCTGCCTATTAATTTCATTTGGTGGGTCCTACTTCTTGTATTCTAAGAGAAAATAATACTTCCCATTTACTTTCTCGAAACCAGTCATGATTTTAATACACCACTATCACATTCTTTGTTAGCCGTCTCTTTTTCAGCCTGAAAAGTCCTAGTCTTATCTCTCATCGTATGGAAAGTATTCAATGCCTCTAATAAAACTGTTTCTGTACCTTTTCCAATTATAAAACATCTTTTTTTAGATGGGGCAACTACATCTGCATGTAGTATTCAAGATGTAGACATATTATATATGTATACAGAGCAATATAATATTGACTGTGTTATTATCTATCTGAGGGTCAGCAATCTTCGGCACATGGCTCATCAGGTTAATCTGTTGGCGAGCTTCCAGACCTTTGTTTATGTTGACTGTCTGCAGGCACAGCCTGGGCTGCTTCTTGCAGCTCTGACTGGCAAACTGTGGCCACTGGGAGCTGCAGAAGGCTATGCCTGCAGAAGATCAACGTAAGTAAAATGTCTCATGGTCCACCAGCACATTACCCTGATGGATTGTGTGCCGAAGGTTGCCGAAGGTGCTGAAGGAAGCCTTTCCTAATGATTTCCAGTGTTTTGTTAGCTTTTTTAACTGCCACTGCACATTTAGGGGAGATCTTCAGAGAACTATCCACAATGACTCCAAGATCTCTTTCTTGGGTAGCAATAGCTAATTGAGACTCCATCATTTTAGATGTATAGTTACAATCATGTTTTCCAATGTGTATTACTTTGCATTTATCAACATTGAATTGTGCCCAGTTTTGTCAGATCCTTTTACAACTCTTCACAGTCTACTTTGGACTTAACTATCTTAAATAGTTTTGTGTCATCTGCAAATTTTGCCACCTTACTTTGTACACCATTTTCCAGAGCATTTGTGAATATGTTGAACAGTTTTGGTCCCATCTTTTATCCATGAGAAGACTTTCCCTCTTATCGCATGACAGTTTGCTTTGCTTAGGAACCTTTGATAAGGGTCCTTAATAAAGGCTTTATGAAAAATCTATGTACATTATATCTACTGGACCCCTTTGTCCACATACTTGATGACCCTCTCAAAAACCTCTAGTAGATTGGTGAAGCATGATTTCCCTTTACAAAAATATGTTGTCTTCCCCCAACAAATTTTGTTCATCTATGTGGCTGATAATTCTGTTCTTTACTATTGTTTCAACCAATTTGCCTGGTAGTAAAGTTAGGCTTACCAGCCTCTAACTGCCCAAATTGACTCTGGAGCCTTTTTTTTTCGAAATTGGCATCATATTGCCTATCTTCCAATCATCTGGTACAGAAAGCTGATTTAAATGGAAGGCTATATACTACAGTTAATAGTTGTGCAATTTCACATTTGAGTTCCTTCAGAACTCTTTGGTGAATACTGTGTTGTCCTGATGACCAATGTGCCCTAATCTCTTCCATCCATGTAAGGATTTCTTTCATCCATGTGCAGAATAACTGTTTATGTGCATGGAGGCATGTACAAATGTGCACCACCAGTAGAAACAAAAAACCTAGCTGTGAGCACTCTGCTAACCAAGTGAGCAACATCTGAATCTTGCCTGAGTGCAGCACAAGTGCACAGATCACAGGGAACACTGCTAATGATTTCTTACCTCCTCTAATGGCATATCAAGCTGGGTCAGTTTCTCAGATTTGTCACTTAAAAGGAATGGCTCAGGTTTAGGAATTTCCCTCATATACTCAGCCCTGAAGATTTAAAATATTCATTTGGTTTCTCTATCATGGCCTCATCTTCCTTGAGTGCTTTTTAACATCTTAATTGTCCAGTGGCCCCACTGACTGTTTAACAGGCTTGCTGCTTCCTATTTTTTTTTCTGTTCTGTTTTGAGTCCTTGGCCAGCTGTTCTTCAAATTCTTTGTTGGCCTTCATAATTACATTTTATTCTTCACTTGCCAGAGATTATGCTCCTTTCTATTTTCCTGAATAGGATTTAATTTTCACGTTTTAAAGGATGCCTTTTTGCTTCAATCTGCTTCTTTTACTTTGCTGTTTAGTCACAGTGGCACTTTTTTGGTTCTCTTGCTATGCTTGCTTTAAAAAAAAAATTGGAGTATACATTTAAATTGAGCCTCTATTATGGTATCTTTAAAAAGTTTCCATGCAGCCTACAGGGATTTCAGTTTTGGCATTGTACATTTTAATTTCTTTTTAACTAGCTTCCTCATTTTTGTGTAGATCCCCTTTCTAAAATTAAATGTTACCATGATGAGCTACTTTGGAGTCTCCTCCTTACCCTTGGGATGTTGAGATTTATTACGTTATGGTCACTATTACCAAGAGGTTCAGCTACATTCACCTCTTGGCCCAGATCCCATGCTCCACTTAGGAATAAATCAAGAATTAACTCTCCTTTTTGTGAGTTTCAGGACTAGCTGCTCCAAGAAGCAGTCATTTAAGGTGTCAAGAGACTTTATCTTTGTTTCCTGTCCTGAGGTGACATGTATCCAGTCAATATGGGGATAGTTGAAATCCCCATGATTGATTTTTTAAAAAAATTGTGTAGCCTCTCTAATCTCCCTAATCTTCACAGTCACTATCACCATCCTGGTCAGGGGGTCAGCAGTATATCCCCACTGCTTTATTCTTACTAGTCAAGCATGGATTTACTAGAGATTCTACAGTTTAGTTCATTTAAGATTTTGACTTAATTTGACTCTGTGCTTTCTTTCTAATAATATGGAGAGAATAACTCCTTTGAGGGACCAGAGCTATTAGATTTGGTGGGGCACCCTAAGATTTAGGGTGGAGCTAAAAATGATGGGGTTCAGAGTATGGGAGGAGGCTAGATGAGGGTTGGGGCAAGGTGGGGTGAGGGAACTGACTAGGGGTGCATGCTCTGCGATAGGACTAGGGATGAAGCATTTGGGGTCCAGGAGAGAGCGCCAGGCTGGGGCAAAGGGGTTTGGAGTGTGGGAGCTAGCTCAGGACCACAGGTGTGGTGAAGAGTCTGGGAGTTATTAGAGTGTGAGAGCTGGTTAAGGGCAGGAGATTGGAGTGGGGGTCTGGGTAGCAGATAAGGTGTGGGAGGGGGCTCTTGGTAGGAGGTGAGGATGCAGAGTCTAGGCAGGAGTTAGGTTGTGGTAGGAGGCTCAGGGCAGGGGCAGGGAGGTACAGGGAGCTTACCTGAGGCAGCTTCCCTTTTGTGGCAAGGCCTGGGAGAAGGAGGGGCTCCCTGACTCTGCATGCTGCCTCGCACTTGCGTGTAGGTACCACCTCCCCCAGGTCCCATTGGCCGCAAATCCCAGCCAATGGGTGCTACAGAGGCAGAGCTTGCAGGTGAGAGAAGAGCATGGATAGAGCTTCCTGGCACTTGTTGGTACATAGGTAAAATGGTGTCCTATTGATAATGCTCATTCCACCAAGTTTCTGTGATGCCTAGTATATCAATATCCTCATTTTATATGAGGAACTCACATTCTCCAATCTTAATATTTAGATTTCTATCATTTGTATATAAGAACTTAAAAATTGTCACTTTTTAGCTGTGTGCCATTATGAGACAGAATTGAATGGGACTCTATTTCATTTGACTGTTTCTAATGAGATCCTATTGACAGCAGAAAATTAAGAAATCTTTGCAGCTGAGCACAAAAAGCCATAATAAAATTACTCAAAGTATTGGAGTTTATGATAAAATTAGAAAAAATGCCCTTACTGTTCATAAAAGTCTGGAATGCTACAGTGGTTTCCTAGTATTAAACTAAAACTCCTATTGATAAAAACATATTGTATTACCCAAATATCTCATGTGGTGTTAGTAACTGATTTGGTCAGAGACAACTGGCTAGATGGTCATTTCCTTGATACAGCAGTTTTGTTGCTAGCATTTCCCATGGCAACTGCTTATAGAAAACTGCAGACGTGCTTGTTTAAAACACAGAAGTCAGAAAAAAGTGGGAATATGAGGGAATGTAGGTAAGGAAGAAATCAGATAGGGATACAACCTCATTTATTTCGAAACTATTAAAAGTTTCTAGTTTCTAAACTGTGTAATTCTACACACTGATACTTCTAAATCAGAATGAGAAAAATCCCTGGGACATCAAAAGGTAAGAGACTCTGTGTATAAACAAGCTGGTACTGTTCTTGGTCTGGGTAACATTGAATCAGATGAAAATGAAGAATGGGAATTGCGTGCAAGTCCTGACATACAACAGCAAGGTAATCTCTTACCTGACCAAGTTAGGGATAACCAAGTTGGAGTGGATGATACTCTTGGACATAAAGATTCTTAGGTGGCGTCAGAACAAGTAGTGCAGTCTGACAGCTATTCACATTCTGGGCACAGAGAGAATGTGATAGAAGGTGTTCTGTCCAGGGGAAAAAACCTATGGGAGGAAGCAATGTTGAATAAAGTATTTCACAGGTCGTGTCAGTTTTGGGGAGACTCCCAACCTGAATCAGTTTCTCAGCAGAGGCAATCATCAAACTGTGAGGAACCATGAGATGGCATTTTTCCATAATCTTCTTGTTTGAATATCTCATTAAATTAGTGCATTTGTATAAGAACCCACCATTTCCAATGGCATGAAAAGCATTGGTGATGGTGTCAGACAGCAGAACAGAATTATGCCTGATCTTTCCTCACTAACCATCAAGGGTTGATATTTAATTAATTAAATAAATTGAAATGGCTTTTAATTATTCTGGGGATGTCAGGAATTGTGATAAGGCTGTCAATGGGGAGAACAGAATTTTTTTTTTTTGTCAAAAATTCTGATGATCTCATGCTTACTTTTGGAGAATCAATTCAAAGTACCCAATTTAAAGAACAAATAATCACTCTTACTCAAAGAATAGAAAAAAATCAATAAGCTACATCAGACTTTAAGGGACTTTGTTCTATGAATAAACTCAAGAGTTCAGAATATTCTTTGAGATGTTAAAACACCGATAATGTTTTCATTCATAAGATTGCTGTCAGGAAGGCTATTTCAGTTCAGATGCATCTGTATGTTTGTTGCAAGAAGTATAAGTATAATATTTTGTGTTGATGCTTTAGTATTTTGCCCCTTTTGTACTATTTATCTATGGTGTATACATTTGGGCAAAACTCTTTCAGAGAAACCAATGAGAAGACATGAATCTTGAAGAATTTACTTCTAATTTTCCTATCCTGAGGTGCCTCTTGTCACAAGAACATAAAAATGGCCATACTGGGTCTAGCCCAGTATCCTGTCCTCTGACAGTGGCCATTGTCAGGTGCCCCAGAGGGAATGAATGCTCATTTCCAGAATCTGGCAAATAGAGGCTAGAGTAACCATTCCTGCCCATCCTGGCTAATAGCTATTGATGGACCTATCTTTTCTTTCAAGAATAAAGTTATTGTTAAATAGGCAACAGCATTTATGCAAATTTGTCCTGTAAGGGGGGTACAGTTGTGGATGAAAATCAACATTTGATACTATATATTTGAAATTATAATACCACACCTTGTGTTGCAACAGATATTGAACAGACTATCATGTTGAAAGACTTGATCTGAAAAGTAGTTTTGATAAGAAATTTTTTAAAATAGTTGTATATAGTAAAATAGGAAACACATGGTACATAAACCAAAAGAGAAATGGAATAGAAGTACTGCAGCATTCTAACCAGGAAAAGGATTTAGGGCTGCTTAGAAAAAAATTCCAGCTGTGTGGATAGAAAGAAATGGGAAATAGATTTCTAGGATGCACTAACAGAAGGATGTAATACAAATTATTTTGCTTTTATTAGCCATTGGCTAGATATCATTTATAATATGATTTTCAGTTCTGGTCACCTTTTCAGGAAAAGATATTATTGCCTTTATGTTTAAACCTTATACATCAAAAAGGATTATTCCAGTATTAATAAATACAATGAAAAAATACTATCAACTATTTCAGAGACAAAGTTTCAAAGTAATTTAATAGGAAGTAATGAAAGTTGTTAAAAATGTTTAACAAAGAGAATGAGTTCAAAGTGTTCTGTCTGGTGAAAGGGTTAAAATAACTCAGGAACATAACCTAAAATTGAGGCATAAACCAAAAGTTCTGGCAAAACCATCATCATATAGAATCAGTTGCTTAGTAAGAGCAATATGAATCAGATAGCATAAAAAATCTTAAAAGACAGCTAGACATTTTTATAGAATGAGAAGACTGAAGTATACAGCAGCTGGCATGACTGAAATAACTTAATGGAGACATGCTTGTTCAGTACACAAGACTTATTGCTCCAGTGACTTTTTAAAAAGTATATGGAGGTTTTTTCCATTAAGGCCAAACGTCTAGTTTTGATAAAAATTCCCTCTTATGTAATATTTCCCATATTTAATAATACTCTGTACTGAGGCCAGGGCAAGATGAAAAGTGCCAATTGTAGAATTCCCCTTCAAAATCAAACCTTTGTAACAGCAGATCTATTTGGACTTTGATCTCCAGTGTTGTTTTTTTTCCTTTGGTGGAAGGCAAAAAGTGATTTGAGTGGCACAGGACACCATATCCAGCCAGAAGCTATTTCTACCCTAGATATTTTTTCACCAAATTTCCCAGTTTGCTACTACTGTGCAGCTGTATAGGTGGTAGCACAAGTGTAGATCAGCCACTGACATTTAACCACTATGCTATAGATCAAAATGCTTGAAAATTATACACAAAAATGTGCAGACACAAACAAGGGCCAAGTGTTTAAAAAAACCTAATATTAGGCTCCTGTATCCATTTAAGTGCCATCTGATATTAAAAAGTGCTGAACACCCAATAAACTCTGACTTCAGATTAACAAAAAGCATTTTAAATCTATTTAAACAAACACCACCTAGCTTAAATTTTAGTTTCAAAATGATGGTTTTCCATCTCTGAGTGCATAGGTGCTGGAACTACAGGTGCAGAAGATGCTGCAGCACCCCCCAGACTTGAAGTGGTTTCCCTTATATACAGGATTTACAGTTTGGTTCCATGACTCTTAGCAGTCCCACTATACAAACTGTTCCAACGTTACTGTCTAAGTGCAATCGAGAATGATGACAGAGCCAGCACTTCTGATACCACTTTGAGCAGCTGACTTTTGACCACTCTTCCATCTTCTTTACCTTGGAAGACATTTTTTCTTCACAGAAAAAGCAAGACCTTTTCCTTTCACTATCTTACTTGTTATACATTTCCACCCACAAACTGGCCCTTTAATTTGAAAAAGAATACCCATTTCCTGAAGAGAAAGAATACTCTGGTGCAGGTACACAGAAAACAATCATTGATTCAGTAGGAGTAGAATTAGGCTCTTGGGCTTTATTCCTGCAATGATCTCTGTGTGGATGAACCTTTGTGCCTACATGAAGTTCACTGAAGGTTTGGAACCTCAGTCTACATAATTCTACCAGTCATTTGTTACTGAAGAATTCACAGGAAACAACAAATATCATTACCCCTTTTAATTACATTTGAAAAATAGCTCCCTTTGCTGTCTCTATATTTACATTTAATTTGTTTCGCAAAGCACCCCAAAAAAGATTTACCTAAATGCCTCTTGCTGATATTCAGCAACAGATAACACTTTACATTCACAGTTCAATTTTTGTATAAAAAGAAATTGAGGAATTAATATAAGCCAATTGCATGAGTTGTTTTTTGATTAATAGAACCCCTCATCCAGATATGATGACAAATGCAAACTTCTAAATAGCTTTCTGCGTTACAAAAATAAGCAATACGAATGGTTGACTAAATTTGCTTGCTAGTCTTCTTGTATTCTGACCTGTATCTGGCTTGATGTGTATAACATGTTGCTGCACAAAATGTAATAATATAAATTCTGTCTTTTAACCCTTTACTAAGAATGAACCTGCTTTGTTTAGATGATTAGGGCATAACTTTCCTAGTTGCACTTTTTTTAAGTCTTTCATAATTCCATCATACTTTCTGGTAACCTGTTATGTTGAAGCCTGGAGACCCTGTCCTCTGTTTTCTATAAAAAAACTGAGAAACTTACATCCATGTTCAAACAGTTTCTTAAAAAAGGAAAAAGTCCAGCACTGCATCTTTATACAGATCAATGTCCAATTATAAGCAGAGTCACTGTGGTAAAAGGTCAGGAAAAAATAATCTTTCTGGCATTTATTACTTGGAAAACAAGGCCTTATATGAGGTGAACCCTCCAATACATACAGAATAAATTATACTGCAGCATTACAACTATTGTACACCACAAAAAATATATTGCAATCTCAACATAATCAGAAAAATGAAGTAGAGAATGTATTTGCTGATGAATGTGCTACAGATACAGACTGTGCTAGAGGCAAAAATCTAGTTGCAATTAATCACCAATTAATAAAAAGCTTATAATGTATTTCTGTTTAATTATAAATATAGGTTCTCATTAAGAATGACTTAATTAATCAATTTTTAAAATATCCTTAATGTTGTGAATCACTTTCCACACAACAGACTAAAATGACTAACAAATATGTGACATTAAATTCAAAAGAATTCATTTGTTCGTTTCCTCATTGCTTTCAAGAATACAAGCAAAACACACAAACACGCATGATGCTGGAGTGTTCAGTTTGTCTGGCATTGGTAGGAAATGTCATATTTCTTTTAAAATAGAAGATATCATAATTAGTGAAAAGGCATCCAGAAAAAAAATGAATTGGATACAGACTGTGAAGCAATAAACATGCTTATTTATCAGAATGTATACGTATAGAGCATTGCCGCTCTCCTTGTATAAATCATTGTAGCAGCTTCACAGACACTTATCTGCATCTTTCTTAGGTTTGAATGAAATGATTATACTGAAAATCATATGATGCCATTATTTGACACTTCGCTTCTTATATTGCTATGAACAGTGAAGTCAACATTACAAATGGGAAAACATAGCCATGAACTGAAAATTTCTTCAGTTTTATTTTTTATAATATCCCAGGTATTTTGTTAAACCTTACTCCAAACTATGTAAAGTATGGAAATGACTAGATGTAATTTTATCTGTTGTTAGAATATCTAGTTTCAATTTTCAAGGCGTGCCTTGGCAGAAAGACTGTACACTATATACTCTTATGGAAATGCCCATGAAAACAAACATACTCTAATAGTTTTGGAAAACTATTAATTTTAACGATTTTTTAATCTTCATTGGAATAAAACAAGAAAGGCTATTGCAATTTCATGTTTATACTTAAAGATAATGAACATTCTTTGCTCTGAGCCAAGATTTACTTTTTTGTCTGATAGTATTATCAATGAACTATTCTACCATGATAAACTCCAGTAATAGGTTTATAATAATTGCTTAAGCTTTAACTTTGTAGGCATTGGACGCTTCACTCACCTTGCTCAAGCGGCTGGCTTTTAGTTGAAGTAGTTTTCATCTTGAGTGCCTCCCTAACAGACATGTCACAGCAGGAGCCTTTGTTAGTGTCTTGGTCACTGTCAGCCTGATCACTGTCCCCATGCCCGCTGTCCCTCAAGCTGGCTCTTTCTGGGTCCTTGAACGTGGAGCTACTGAAATACATATTTAAAAAGAGAGAGAGAGAGAGAGTTGTATTTACTTGTTCCAATTTGAATGGTACTCTCTGGCAAAGCAATTTTGACAAGAATGCAAATGGGGAAGCCAAGAAAGTTATTTAATAGGCCTTACCTTTGAACAAACTGCTGCCTGCTGCCCATGTAATTGGGCTCTGCGGGAAAATTGTCTGTCTGTGAAAGAGAAGGAAAAAATACGTATAGTTGTACACTGGACAAATCTCCTGCAGAGCAACAAGATTTCCTAGAGGAGAAATGATTAATAATTCAAAAAAATCCCTTAATCTTCAGATTTGTACATTTTAATTAAATTGGAAAATGCTGGCATGTAATTATGTACTCAGAACAATTAAATGATTCCGGTCCACAAATTACCTGCTAAAGTAAACAATGAGGCTCCAATAAGTGGTATTCTCTGTCAGTAACCTGACAGATGACAATGTTTATGTGTTTTCATTATGTAGATATTAAGACTGATGGTTATTAGAGAGGAAAGAAAAAAATTACCTAATTTTTGCATATTACAAAAGTGAATTATTCAATAATATTCATTTTTAACATAGTTACATCATCTACTGGGATTCTGATGCTCTTACTGCTGAATACAGTTTCATTTACACTAGTACATTTCATTTGAACTGGAAAAGAAAATAGTTTAAGAATCTTTGTGTTCATGTCTTATGGGTCTTTTCTTTTAAATATTACTAGAAACAAATGCAATCATTATGCACATGTTTGATTTTCTCTCTCTAATTCATTCTCATCAGTATTAATAGATGTTTTTGAACAATAGGGTTTGCCTGTACACAATAACATTAAATGATTATTGTTGCCAAACATTTTTTTAAAAGAAGATATATTATAGTCTGTGACTAGTGTATTTTTAGCAGTATGAGCTAAGTATCTGTAGAACAGGAGTGTTTACAGCATCCAGACTGACGTGGAGTTCTGCCAAAGGGAACTGAATTCCCCTTGTATCATCAACTAAAGTTCTTTGGGAGAAAAAGAGAGAGAGACTGAGACTGTATCTTTCATAAAACACCATATACTATACATTCATACACGTCACTTCTTGCAGCTGACTTAGTGACAGAGCTTCTACTGTTTTCTGAAACACTTCATATCATGTCATTATGCGCCCCAGCAATGAGTTCTGGAACAGCATCTAGCACATAAGTACCAGTAACACAGCGAGCACTCAATTAATGAAGCAGAAGGCCAAAGGTAAGATTTAATGTTGCAGTTCAAGTGTTTACATAAATAACTAGTCTTTTAAATATTTACTTTCTCTATATGCTCCCAACTTAATATACTAGGTATGTTTGTTGTTATATGCAATGGATGAAGATCCACGGTAATAAAAATGATATGTTGCTCTTTCTGGGATGCATGGGAGGTTTCCTACATTTGAAATCTACTGCTCTGTGTTGGTTGCTGCAGCCAACTATCAAACAACTATCACTCTCCCAGTATAGTAAAATAAACTTAGCAATATAACTTGTGATTTAGGGTTTTTTTAAACTACAGATTATTTGGGGGGAAAAGCTACATGTTCTCATCTACCAGCTAATGAAGAGTATTTATACTGTGGGTTGTCCCCTGCCCCCCCCCCCCCCACACACACACACACCCTTGCTGCTTATTAACTTTTTGGCACAGACAGTATTATAAAGCATTTTGTATTAATATTTGAAACAGTTTCAAATTTCAGATTTGGGCATGCATAACAATGTTTGATTTAAAAATAATCTGATTTTGCACATGCAAGAATGTTCTTTTAAGATGTGGAGCAATGCAATTCATATGTCTGACAATAGAATCACACTTTTACTCCTGTTTTCAAAATAAAAATATTTTACATTTACAGCTCCAAATCACTGTTGTAGCATCAAACCTTCACAATGCTTTTCAAATATAGGGGTTTATATATACATATTGCAAGTGATTTTATTTAGGTGTTAGAAAGTAAAATGGAATTTTGCAGTGGGAAATATCATTTTCTTAGGTATAATCTAGAAAATGTAGTCTAGAGAACTGGAACTCTGGAGTTACGGGTTCTAATCCCAGCTCTTTGCATTGGCTTTTCATGTGATCTTGGGCAAGTCTCTTAGGTCCAGATTTTCAGAACTGCTCAGTTCTCACTATTGGTGCTAGATTTTGAAAAGTGCTCATAGTAGGAAGCTGCAGGGAGCTGAGCACCTTTACTTCATTAAGGGTATGTCTACAGTATGGGATAAATTTGAACTAAGATATGCAACTTTAGCTGCGTTAGTTGCGTAGCTGAAGTCAAAGTAGCTTAACTTGGCTTTTGGTGTCGTCCACACTGCAGGAAGTTGTGGGATGTACTCTTAGGTGCATACACTGAAGCAATTTGGTGCTTGGACCTTTTGAAAGCCTAGCCTTTATACTTACTATTAAAAAACCCTCTACTAGCTTTTTATTTATATTAAGAGTGCCACTTAACATGTAGGCGGTAATGTATGTATATCAAAAAAATTACAGTTTTTAAAATTAGGCATTTAAAAGAATTAAAATAAAAAAAGTATGGACTGAGGGAAGAAAGATAAGTATATAAATATTCTTACAGTTTGTGTGCCATCTTCAATGTTTACATGTAAAATACCAGATTACATATTCCGAAACAACCTTAATTCTGCCCCTATAGTCCTGCTCAATCTCATCTTTTAGACCAGAAACCCTCTTATACTTGCCCATTCTATACTATATACATTCTGAAAATAATCTACCAATGCTCACAAACCACAACCCATCTAACGGGCATACTGTATACAGCCAATATAGCCAACCACAGACCGTCTTCCAGGACCCATTCATCTAAACCAGGGCTACTCAACATGTGGCCCGTGGTCCACAACCCATTTGTTTGCAACCCGTGGTGTGGTTTGGGTTTATGCAGGGCTCAACACACGGCCCGTGGGTGGGATCCTTTGTACATGGCCTGCACTGTGAACATGCTCCACAATGGCGAGACAGTATAATGGTCTTCTGTTGATATGCATTTTAGTAGTTAAATTCCTGGACTGTCATTGCTCATTAAAAGTGCTGTCATGTGGATGGAAATTGGGTAAATATTACATTTTATTAATATCAGCAGAACTGACTTAAATGGGACCTGCATGTTGTGTAGTCTTGCCTTAATCTTTGTATTCATGCCTGTCAGTGTGAAATAACCTATTTGAATATATTTGCATATATATTTGCATGTATATTCAACCACACTTAAGTTGCAGCCTTTGGCACGTGCTGTGAGTATCCTTGTGGCCGCCGGGACTTCCAAAGTTGAGTAGCCCTGTTCTAAACTATTATTGGCCAGAGAGTCCAATCTTTTGTTTTTATCCCCACTAAGCATACTTCTAATGTTCCTAATCTCATCTATCTATTATGTTCAAGGGACCACCCCGAATCAACATTGTTCCCCGAATCAACATTGTTCCCAAAAAGCCAAAGTTACCTCATCCAGGGTATTTATATAGACTGGGTAGCTCAATATAATTTCTTTTTTTTTAATCTTCCTAATGTGAATCAGAGATGCAGAGAATTTTGTTCTCTATACCCATCCATCTATTGCTCATAGATTTTTGGAACCCTTCTTATTCTGAGACCTTCAGGGTTATGCTATTAAAAATTAATTTCCTTTCCTTCACCAGGGCTTGCACAATTCTTACTTACATAAAGGAGGAGAGATAGAGTAGGTCCTTTTGTAATCCATGGGCCAGTGTCAATGTATACCTGAGAAATGGGTATGGCTTTTCTCCTTCTTTGTCTTCCAATGCTGGGATCATCTGAAGGTAATTTGAGGCCTGGGGAACCCCCAAAGCCATGTTACACTGTTCAGTACATTACTCCATTCCTGGAGCATTATGCTTTCTAGCCATACCTCCTTTAGTCTCCAATGCCAAAGGGGATTGGAATATGGTGCAGATTTATACCACCTAGGGATTTGTTTCTCAAGGAGAAACCCCATTGATTGAATGAACTATCTGTCTGTTTCCACTGCCAGTGCATCAAAGAGGAGGTAGGGGGAGGGCAGCGAAAGGATCTAGAACAAAGAATAATAAAATGACTAATATTGTAGATGTTATGGTATTAAGCATAATCCTGTTAGATGGATGGCAGTTTGATATACAGCAACAGAGTTAAGGTTGTTTCTTTGATTATTAAATGTGACATTTTACAAAGGTACATTTATTCAAGAGGCTGTATGGAGTGTTTGATTATTCACTTCCTATTTCAATTATTTTAATTTTTTTAGTATAAACCAATATTTTTGGTATACATATATTTGAATGTAAATGTTCAAGTGCATTTTAGATGAAAATATTTTTCTATGCCACGTTACAAGGGATGAAAAAATAGGGTTCATAATGGAACCCTAATTGTAATCTTAACTAGAGAGCTGTTACCATGAAGTTCCATATTCAAAGTAAAAATTAATGTAACTCAATAATAACTTGACTGATATTCTTCATACTATACTTAGCGGAAAAACAAACAGTTGGGTGCCATCCTATAATAAATCCATTATTACAAAAGAACACACAACTATTAGATAATCTATGTATAGCCACAGAAGTAAGTGTAAAATCCTGGTCCTTAGACTACAGCAATATACACCTTTGTCACTTAAACTTGGAAACTCCCAACCGGAGATGAGTTACAAAAGGGCTGTAAGATGCTAGCAGAGCCACTAGAGGGCAAAATCCTTACATACACTATTCTTACAATTACTATAACCTTTGATAATAAACACTAAACATTAAGCCTTGAGCTGAAATTTCAAAGGTGCTTAAAGGAGTCATCTTACCAACTCACATTAATGTAAATGATTTGGGGGCCTACCTCAACTGGGTTGTATAACAATCACAGCCTAAATGAGCAGACATTAACAAATTTTAAAAATGCAACACTGATAAAAATGTATATGAAATATTTTCATCAAACTTCATCTTAAATATTTTCAGCAGATGTATTAGTCATACCACTTTATACCCACACAGCTGCAGTTCTAAGATAAGTATGGTTTTTTAAAAATCTACCACCAGCAAAAAGCATTTTGTTGCATTCTGACTACCCCAAACCTTTCTGTGTGATTAGTTGCAGTTATTACTAATGCCATACTGTATTATAATATTCCTTAATAACTTTTGAACTAATTTACATGGAACACACTCATTTGTACAGTTTTATTGACTGTAATAGGATTTTTATTACTTGAGTAGAGGATAAGACCTCAAATCCCACTGGAATCATACAACCAGAGTGACACAGTCAAACTTTAAGAGTCAGTGGAAATACACCAGCAGAGGAATTTGGTCATTTGGGTTTGGAAAATGAACACAAAAGGACAAGCAAACTACACCCCTGTTAAATAGTATTTATTTGTACTATTACAAATAAATAGTACAAATGTTGAAATCTAAGCTCTTCCCTGGATCATTTTAATTCCTGGGAAATCATTTAGGCTATGTCTACACTACAGAGGGTTTTTTTTTTCTGAAAAACGGTTGTTTTTCCAAAAAAACTCCACCTACATCTATACTGCAATCACGTTCTTTCAAAAAAAAAAATTTGAAAGAACAGAGGGATTTTTCTGACATTGGTAAACCTCTTTCTATGAGGAAGAAGCCTTTTTCCAAAAGAGCTCTTTCGGAAAAAGGCGTGTGTGGACAGGAAAAAGAGTTCTTTTGAAAGAAGAGAAAAGAGGAAAAAGCACAGGTGCCCTGGTGGCCACTCCATCTATAGTAATCACAGCTTAAATGTGAGATAGCATCCATTCAGCGTGGACGCTATCTTTTGAAAAAGCAGATCACTTTTTCGATGGGCTGTGGCAGTATGGACTCTCTCTTTCAGAAGTTTTTTCGGAAGATCTCTTCTAGATGTAGCCTTATTGTTCAGCTTTTGTCTGAACTAGAATGTTGGTGGATGTTCAAGAATCAGAACTGAACTACCAATTATAATTATCAGAACTGTCCATAGAACCATTGCATAGTAGAGCCTAGCTAGGACAGCCTCTTTTGCATTCTAGAGAAATGTTTTCTACGCCAGATTCAGATATATTTGGGCAGAGAGGTGATTACATTGTACATGTATTCAGTGACCAGAAATCCCCATATTAGGTGCAGGGTAACAGCTACTCATCTGAAGCCTGGAGTAGCCCATTCAAGGGGCTAAAATAATGCACCCTGGACTGCTCCCCAACTGAACAGGCACAGTGCTAATCCACCTTACCCCAAAGCCCTCATAAGTGACAGCTTGTAGGATCAAATTTTGGAGTTTTTGTTTGGAATTCAAGATGTTCACTGTGTAAAATTAATGAATGCAGTGCATTAGAGAGAGATCCAATATGGTGATGATGAAGTGATGATGAAGAACACACATATAAATTCTACTACTAGTCATAGAAATGCTGGCCAGATGGAATTTTAAAATGCATTCTGTGGTACACACCTATATATCCACGTTCTGTGATCCTAGCTGAGATCTGTGTACACAGAAGAAATGCATTTCATTATACCAATAATGCTTTTGCTTATTACTTAAATATGGGGAACTTAGAATTTTCAATTTCCCATTTGAGCCACAAGTTTGCATATCCATTGTTTAGGTTTTACTATTTAATTTTACAATGACTACTAATTGCAAAAAGATTAAGAGAAAGGAAAAGAAAGGAAAGGAGGAAACAGAGAGAAAAAATAGGGTAACTATTAGGAACAACTTCCTAATGAGATCACTAGAATGGGATAGTCTCCCATAGAAATATATGGAAGCTCCACTATTTGAAACATTGTAAACAGCACTAGATGATATAATATAGTGTGCATTCCTCTAGTGGCAGAGGAGGATCGCCTTGCTGAGCTAAGACATCTCTCCCATTTCTAATTTCTGTGAATCTATGCAAAGGAGGAATGTGAGTGCTGAAATCTACATGGGTTGAAATGAAATATTTTTGATGTTTTGTAGAAGAAGCTTTAGAGCAATGGTTCAAAAGCTGCAGCCTGCAGGCTGCCTGCAGCCCAATCAGCACAGAGCTGCAGCATATGTGACGTTGGGAAGATTCAAAGGAGAAAAGCACACTCTCTGGGATCCCCCAAGTTTGCAGGCAGCCCCACTATTCTCCAGCAGGATAATACAGGGCAACTTCATGCTATTTGTGGAGATTTTCCCCTCTAGAGTCACCTCCCTTGGGTATTATGACAGAAGAGTGCAATCTAGGTCCATGCTGGAAACATCTGTATATCCCTTACGCAAGTATTTAATTTCCAAAGAGGCCTGAACCCTGCCTCTTAGTGTTTATGTGCATACAATTCCACATCTGTGTATTCAAAGAGGTTTACTGATGCAAATTTGGGTATTAGTACATGTGTAGAGTTTCCAAAATCATAGGTGCAATTTTAAAAGCTGTTTTACAAAATTGGACCCACTATTACACTGTCATTCTCCAGACTGAAATCCACCATTGGTACATCTCTAAGTAGCTTGCATACGATAATTAGAAAACAAGACCGAAAATTCAAGCTTTCAACTGGCAAATCCCTCCCTTGCAAAATTAAAATTCTGGAAACAACACAAATCCAGAATATTTTAGAGAAATATAGTATTCGAGTATTTTTGACAAACTGTACTCAGAAATAACTGTCGTATTAGAAGATGAATTCTAGTATCTAAAAAAGACAAACATTAATAATATTTATGATTATTAGGTGACTAGAATATTCTTATTATTTCTCAGAATTACAAGAATAAGCATCACTTTTGCAAAATATATGATTCAGTGCAAGTCTATTTTATGTAGGTGTTCATACCTGAAAAACAATAAAGCAAAGTGTCTTGGCTGAATCTAACATATTTTTAATTAAACATTAGCGTAAAATGAAATGAAACATCTCTCCCCTTTATCAGACTGCCACTTAATATCTAATTCAAGCATCTTCCAATTCTTTTCTTGAAAATCTTAATTCCAAGTATTTTCCCTTCAGTGAAACAGAACTCTTATGTACAGGCAATCATTTCACAAGACAGAAGAACTGTTTTCTGCCAAATCTTGTTTTGAAAGAACAGACAATTGTCCTGATTTTGTGTGAACCTGTTTATGTTCTACATGGTACAATTTTCCACAAAGAGAAAGAAAAGATATCTTAGTAGATCTGCTGCTGAGTGTGTTTTCTTGGCCTGAAACTTAGGCTTTTTATTTAGGTCTAATAACCTCAGTGCCTTACTATTTAAAAAAGGTATTGGCGCTAGGGATGTAAAATCATGTTTAATTGGTTAACCTTTTAAACATATTGTTTAACCAGTTACCTGATTAAAGGCAAAGTGGGGGGAAGCCCCCCCCAACCATCACTGGGCTGGAGTACTCCCCTCTCCCTCCCCCCCCCCCCCCACAGGCAGGGACTGCTCCAGCTCTGCCGGAGCAGTCCCTGCCTGTGAGGCACTTGGGCCCACCGCAGACAGAGGCTGCTCCAGACATTGGAGCAGTTCCTGCCCCTGCCAAGTGGGGTGCTACTTCAGCCCTTGCTGGTTAACCAGAAACAGTAAGCATCATCCGTTTAAACTTTGACATCCCTAATTGGCACAACAAAGACCAACACATTGTACATAAATAAAGTAATGAAGTATTTTACCTATTTGGAGGATAGAATTAAAAAATGAGACCATTTGAGATAAATCTAAGAACAATTGTCCTCTTAAGTTCTGTGCTCCCTTTCTGGAACTGCACCATTCAGATATATTTTATACTCAATATATACATGGCTGGGAAGCTTCACACTTCTAAAATGTGGTTTTCCATACTAGACAATGTGCAGAGTGCTTATATGAATTTTCCAATAACATATGACATTGTGCAAAAGGACACCAAAAATAAACAAGGACACATATGAAGATGTGTACCACCAGCCTTTGCTGTAGAGATATTGACTGCAGGTTGCTGGTAGCATAAACTACTTACGCTTTTCTTTTGCCCAAAAGAAGTGGGATTCTTGTGCGGAGGCTATAAATTACACAGTGAGACTCACAGGCACACCTATCCCAGAAAGCAGAGGAGAACAAACGAATGAGCAGTATCCACTAATCTCTCCATATGATATAATAAACTGGATAGGATGACCATATTTCCCTATGCTGAATAAAATTATTCCTATTCAAGTGAGTTCAATGCAATTAATCAGAACTATGTAGTACAAACATTCAAATTAACATCAAGTTGATTGAGACCCTGTTAAAAAGAAATACTGAGTAGCTGGAGTTTTTTATTTACCTTATCTTTAAAGTTTGCATGTAGAGAGGTAGCACACACACACACAGAGTACGTCTAGACTACACACTTCTTTCAAAAGAGATCTAGACAGGCACAGCAGCTAAAGGACTCATGCGTTAAAGAGAGCACCCAGGCAATCTGGATACTCTCTTTTGAAAAAGCCCTGTTTGCGGTCAAGAAAGCCTTGTTTCGATAGAGCTCTTTTGGAAAAAGGCATTCTTCCTCATAAAATGAGGTTTACCACGGTTGAAAAAACCACTGCGTTCTTTTGATTTCATTTCAAAAGAACACGGCAGCAGTCTAGACGCAGGTGAAGTTTTTTAGAAAAAAGACCACTTTTTTAGAAAAAACCCTGTCATCTAGACATAGCCACACATACTCATACATTTCTCTCACAGGAGGATGGAGTGGCTGACTAACTTGACAAACTCTCCATACTCAATGCTCTCCATACTCCTTTCCTGGCCGGCCCCTGCCTCTCCTGGTACCTGGCACTGCATCTTTTTGAGGCAACATGTGGGGAGGCATGCAGGGTCACAGATCCCACCACCTCCCAGATTTCTGTGAGGGCTAATACCAGAACATGGCTAGAAGCAGCCTTTCAGCACTGTGCAGGAGGGAAGGGACACTTGGCCTATGTCTTTGCAGAGATCATCTCTTCCCTCCTCCCCCTCTCCATACTTCTCCTTTGTGACTAGAAGCAGCTTGCTAATTCCTACTCATTAAAGGCAGCTAACACCTCCAAGCTGATGCTGATCATTGACATAACCCAGACACTTCCTGTTGCCTGGCTACAGCATGGGCAGGAAGCAGTTAATTCCTAAATATGCCTTATGTATCAGGGCCCAGGGAACTTGAATGCAGTAGCTTCAGCCAACCTAGTCAGAAATTGGCTCAGAAGATGCCTAGTGGCCAGAACAGCCCTGTACTGCCTGGGGGCAAAATCTAGCACAGGGGCAGTGAGTGAAGAATATGCTAAGCACCTGCCTAGGGGTGCTGCAGAGCTTGAAGTACTGGGTCACAAACAGGTTGGAAATTGCTTCATCCCCACCACTCCTGAGCTTAGCTGAGGAGCAGAGAAACTTCCTATGCTAGCATAATGCAGGTCTTTGGCACATGCAGAGCTTGGCTCCTCCTGGCCAGTATCCTGGGATAGAGGGACTTCAGCTGTCTGTGGCTGCCATCCCAGCCAGAGGCAGTGGAGGTTCAGGGTGGGGAAGAAGCCTGTCAGTCCGGCTGTTGGTGAGCTAAATGATCTGACCAGGGGATGATTTTCCACACAGTGCTGGGAGCAAGACACACCCTGCTTGGAAGGGGATATGGAGGCACAGCAGGGCTGAGAAAGTGAGGAGGGTAAATTTAAAAGACCAATGGGTGGGCAGCAAAGGTAACAGGTGTGCCTGTCCACACTCACCAGCCACTGGAACAAGCAGTCATTGCCAGCTGAAAACAGGACTGGAGGTGAGGGAGGCCTTCTGGCCAAGAGTAGGCATGCAGCAGGGACTGCACTAATGGATCAGTAGGGGGAGTAGCTGGCCTGGCACACTAAAGCTTTGCCCGACCATCACCAGCCTTGCACACCTACCACATCGTCAGACACTGGACCCGCACTTCTCCCACTGGGGGCAAATAAGGATCTGGCCAATAATAGGATCCACCAGTACAGGAGGGTGGGAGGGGAGAGACAGAAAATATGGGACAATTTACCCATTTTTAGGAAAAAGTAGGGACATCTGCAGGAGGACTTAAATCCGGGACTGTCCCTTTAAAAACAGAACATCTGGTCACCCTAAAACTGGAGTATCACAGGTTATCCTAGCCAAATCAGTCTTCAATCCCTATATTATTATTTATTTGCCAAGTTCTGCATACTTGGCAATTCACCAGACACAAAAAATAGAACTGAAGAGTTTACAATATAAAAAGAGCTTATAGACAATCAATGGGAGCTGGATTAGGCCCTAAAATTGGAGAAGCTAAACAGAAGGTAGTACTTTTGACCAGATATTCCTTTACGCCTTGTAAAAATGGAAAGTGAAAGACAGAGAAGGGGATGGAGCCGATATTGGCCAGGGTCGCATCTAAAATAAAAGAAACAAGAGAGAATGCAATATTGTCATGTTCAATTCTTCCCTCCTCAGAAGGAAAGGGCTTTCAGTTTAACACACCCTTTTTTTTCTCTCCCCATCACTGCAAGAAGAAATGTAAGAGACATGAAGCAGCTAAATCTCTCCCTCCCACATCCTGAAAAAGAGGAGATATAGTGAAAGGGTGGCAGCCTCACTCAGTCCCTCTCCTACTAAAATGAGTATCATCGGGGAGGCTTTGAAGGACCAATTCTTGCTTCCCTTTGCTGCATAATGATTTTTTTTCACTAGGAGGTCTTTGAGACTCATTGACATGAGATGTGAACATCTGATAAGAACATATACAAAAGGAAGGGAAAAGTAGTAAAAAATATTTAATTGTAATATGACTTCTTAAAATGAACTATTTTTGGAGAAGGCACAAGAAATGCATATAGAAAGATATGCCAAATACCACACTGTAAAAAGAGCTCTGACTAACAATAGCTCTACCTCTGCTATCACCGAGCAGAATCAATAAATAAACATAATGAAATCCATGACACATTATTACATTACTCTGTATTGCCTCTATTCATTTAAAAAAAAGATGAGCACATTTAAAATAATTCACAACATTTCAAATGCCTGTGAGTATTGCAGCTAACACTGATGTGTTAAGAGGTATTTGTGAAGTTCTTACTAGAGGACTTGATCTGACTTATATCACAGTTAAGATGGCAGTATGGGAAACCAGAACAATAACTACTTCGCTCTAGCCTACTAGTATGGTTCTATCCAATATATTTGCACTGTTCACCAACTATATGTACTTACAAGAGCCACACTGTCAATAAAGACCACATTAAGAACTTTTTGAAAGAGTTTCCTGTCAATTAGACTGTAGATGCCTTCTATCATTCTAGTTTTCCTGTCAGTTTAATATACTGGATCACATTAACAGCACTGGCTTGTCAATAATGTAGATATGAATCCTATTAATGTAGTTATGCTGCCAATATAATCAGCTTCCTATTTATTGAGCTCCCCAGTATTTAGAAAAGCTGTGAAATGGGATTATAAGGTTATGTTGTATACATCTGTCTCTACACTGTATAAAATACTTCAGGAATTTGATCTCACTAGCTGAAAAAAACCCACCCGTCTAATCGTTTTCTTTCCATCTCATGAACGTCGGACATCAGAACAGCATACCATCACTGAGAGGACATTAAACCACGCTCACTTATCACAACATGTTTCCTGCTTGTTTTAAGTAACCCTGTAATTTTACAAGACGCTATACCTGTGTGCCACACATGTAAGAGAAATGCTAGAAGATGTATGCGTGCAATCCTCCCTGCATGAGATAGCATCTATGCCAGGAAAAATATAAGGAAGGCTATGAAACTACACAAGCTTTAGGAATAAATACCTGAAGTACTCCATAATTTCAGTGCTTATTTAGCCTCTGTGTCATGCTGTATATTCTTAGTGTAATTGGAGCTTGTAAGTATAATTTTAGTGTAACATGGACCCCTGGAAATAATTAATAAGAGGTAGTAGTTCGTGCATAAAATAACAGTAAAAAGTTCAGCAAGCCTCCTATTTAACAGAAGCCTTAATGAAGTTGAACATTAGTTGCTTTTAACCACATTCAGGATTAAATAACTACTTTGCTTGGATTAGCAGAATATACAACAGACCATTAAAACTACACTATTTTTCTTTTTAAAAAATGCAAAAAAATAACTGCATTAAAATGTATTGGGCAGTGCTCTTATCAAATTAACTCTGACTTGAAAATATGGATTTAAAAACCATAGTCCAAAATGACAATTAAAGGTCAATGAATCAAGTTTCCAATTATATTTTCTGGTAGCAGATGGGTGCAATGAAACCTAATGATTGAATTTGAAATGCTTTAGTGCATCTTTTATCTATGGCTCTCACCATGTTGAATCTACCTTAGCATTCTTAACAAGATGTTATGTTTACTACAATTAACTGACTCAACTACAATTAAATGACTAGATTGTATCGCCACCATCTTATCACTGTATCAACTTACTCTGGAATAGTGAATCACAACAAAAAGAGATAATACATCTTTGATATCAACTTTGATACCTATGACATCCTGATTTGCTTATTAAATGTTAACACTGAAAGTTAAACCAATTAAAATTACATACAAGCTAACAAAAGCAAGGATATTAAAAGTTAAAGAAGACAGTCTAATTCTTCTTTATTATGATTTATTATTATTATTGTTGTTGTTATCATTAAGATAATTATCCTATTAATTATATTTGCATAATTTAAAAAATATTCCTCTCCCTCTGATTCAAACCCTGCACTGAAATTATGAAAACAATCGTTTTATCTTCTTACAGTTTTCTATCATGCAAACTGGTTTTACAATGCTTGTGAATGCTAAGCATTTTATTTCTAATTTTGAACCAAATCCCAAAGTTCTTACTCAAATTTCCACTCGAGTAAGTATTCAGAATTTCTCCTATTCTTTCTACTATTTCTTTCCTTTCTCTAAGAGCACTGAAACATGTTTTCTAGGGAAGGAAATCTATAAAGCAACAGTATATGGTACGAAGGTAGATCAGAATGTGTCTTTTTTATTGATATACTATCCTGAACTCACAATATACTGATGGGAGAAAAACAGACATTCGACACATTAATACACAGTTTATACAGTCTGGGGCTGTTCCTTTTCCCTCTAAAGACAACGGCAAAATTCACATCCAAAGCCCACAGAAATAAACTGATCCCCCCCCCCCAACCCTCGGCTTCAATGTGCTTTATATCAGCTCTTTAGTTCTGCTGAAAGAAGACTGAGTCTTTACACAGGGATTTATATTCCCACATACATATACACTGAATACTGTAGAAATCTGCAAAAGTGCAGGAAAAATATTACAGGTTGAACCCCTCTAGTCTAGCACCCCGGGACCAAACCAGAGAATTTTCCAAACCACGGGGAGGTCAATATTGTGTAGCAGTATTATCGACACTTCCAATGCTTATTGGGCTGTTAGAGGACATTTGGGGTAAATTAGAACTAAATAACAGCACAGAACACTGAGAGCTAGGATTGGTGGCTGTAAACAAACTTTAGGGGACTGTGGAGAACTTGGCCACACCCATGAAAAGTGGACATTAGACTAACTAAAATAATTCTGGATGATAGCTATTTCCAGACTAGAGAGTTCTGGACTAGAGAGGTTCAACCTGTACTGTCAGCTCCTAACAAGTGAAATCATGGATGAAGGAACTCCTGTACAGTATGTTCCACCTCCTCATACACACCTGCAGATGCCCTTCCACACAGACATGACTGTGGTTTAGTGGGTTTTTGAGGGTGATGATAGAAAATGGTGGCTGATGCAGAGAGCAGACCCTGTCTATGACATGTTCTACTCCAAACATATCATATTGCTAAATGTAAATCTGCACAGGTGTTGGTTTTCTGAATCCATGCTTTTGTCTCCAGGGGAAATGTATGATATAGTACAGTTTTAGAGCTATACGATTAAAGGCAGAGGATGAAAATAAGCAGGGCATTGGGCCTGCCTGTTAGCGTGATATTTATGAAGTATAGAGAGGCATACGTTTCTCTCTATACAAGTATAGAGAGGCATGCATTTTCCCACAGTTCTTTGGGTTGCTTCTTCTTTTAAAGTTAGTGTCCTTCAGCTACTTCTGGTATTTTAAGAGTTATAAAAGAGCTTCCAGAATATTTTCCCTCTGGAGGATTTTTTTCATAGCCAGCCTTTCATTTTATTTAATCCTTCACTGAAAACCATAAAACCTACATTTATTTATGTCCTTAAATATTAGAATCATTACAGTCATTTATCTTCACATGAGTACTTCGTAAAATATAAGGTTTGAATCCAATGAACCATTATTATAGTAGTGGTGGTAAAAAAGGTGTTTCACCATCTATGCCTGCCCAGAGAAGTATGACCTTCATCTATGGATGCAGATCTTCCCACAATGTTACATGCCTTTATCATTTCAAGGTTAACATATTCAGTGCATTCTACACAGAGTTACATATGAAATTGGAAGTAGTAAAGAAACTGGAAACTAGCTTGATAAGTGGTTACGTTTATACATAAGACATGACACCTTTGCTCTGGAAACTGCACTGGTTTTCTGTGAGCTTCCATAGGTTTTAAGGTGATGGATTTGACCCGTAAAACCCTAAATAGCTTTTACCTCAGATTGCAATACACAGTTGTGGACAATGTGAAACTAGAACCTCTTGGTAAAGTAGAGAGAGAACATTCTCTGTAAGGAACCTGGAATTCTGGAATGCCTCTTTTCCCCATTCCAAAACAGCATGGATTTTTGTGAACTTTCAGGGCAGAACTGCTGGGCCCCTTTTTTCACTGGGGGTTGGGAGATTAATATAAAAGCCAGTATATGTGACTGTTAATATTTGATTATGAGCAGTTGCTTGGTAGGAGGGCAGGTTGACTGAATTGCTGATTTGATTTTATAATATTATTTAAATGGCAAGGCATTCAGAGTCAGAGTATGAATGTTTTAATCATATGCTAATAAATAAATTGATATTGTGGTGTGATGCATAAACTTATTTTTTCCTATGGATTTTCAGTTAAATGGGCTGTAAAGGCTCTAAGGAAGCCATTCCAACCTTTCTGTGTTTGTGACAATGTCCAAGTCAGAAAAATGCCCACAAAACCACAGTTAAGAGTAGTGAAACTAACAATTCTTCTTTCAAAAAAAATCCAAAATCACAACAGCAATAATAAAAAAATAAAATCACACACGCACAAAATGTGCATGTGAAGAAAATGGACATTTTAGGGTTCCTTAAATTTCTCTCCCTGAACATTCACAACTCACTAATCCATAACACAGGCCAATGCTGCTCCCTGCAGGTAGACTCATGAGCCCATGTGCAGCCCACTGACTTCAACAGGGGCTCAATCTGAAGGCAAGAGTTAATTTGAACAAAGCAATTTACAGGCTATGAGCCTAAGCACCTAATCTTGAAAACATCTAGGCAAACAAATAACTTTACTCAGGTAAGTAAAGTTCATTAAGACTATTCAGGTGAGTAACTTAGATGGATGTTTTATGAGCTGACCCTGGTGGCACCACTCTAAAAGACTATGATAGTCTGTGTGCAATTGTGGACAAAAAATAGATTCTATCTGAAAACAACATTTTCTGCAATCCTAAAGGCAATATGTGGTCCTTCAGTTCACACTCTATTCCATCAATGTTACTGTATGACCCTAAGAATAATTCAGCTATTGTACTAAAGCTAACACTATTTTAATTTTTGTTAAAATCTGATCAGGAATAAAATAATAACCTATATCCCAATCCTGTTTCTATTGTAGTAAACTCTACTAGCAAAACTCCTATATGTTTTCCATGAAAGCAGAATCTGGCTTTCACTCCTTGCCTGAGGTCTTATATGTCAAGTTTCGATCTGGAGAGGATTTTTTGGCAGTGCAATAGAGCCTTATTTCTAGAGATTTATAATGGAAGTGCTGACATAACCTTAACCACAACATTACAACAAATACCAATATAATAAGTACACTTAACCAAATCACTAGTAACCCTAAAAAATCACAAAGAACAGACAAACCCTGGCAGGAATTAATCTGCCATTTTCACATATCTGCCAAAGGGAGGTATTGTAATTGCAAAAATTTGCTCTTAGACTGCTGAGACTCATAGTAATTATGTTTCTTTTTTTAATAGAAATAGCCACAGGTGGTAACAAATTGGGTTTTGAGATGGGGAACTGGGCATGTATTCTAACCCAAATTACTATGTAATTGTCTTGATTATAAAATACTGTAGAAAACCTATTGCTTAAAATTTAAATCAAAACAAAAAGTCTCCTTTAAATGTATTCTCTCCTCCCCTTGCTACTCAGCATGGGAACCCATTACTTCAGTTATTGGTATCAGCAAGACTAACACAACTGCAAGCAATCCATAATATATCTTTGCCAATACCAGCCAAAATTCCTACAGCTTGCATTTGTTTAACAGTAGCATTTTTCTCTTGTTTTAACTTTATTCAAGGATAAACAGTAGCTTTATGGAGCAGGTCAAGATCTGGAAAGCTAGCCACTAATTATTAGGGTTTGTGCTGAAAATGTTGGTCTATAATTTTTAAATGAGCTGAACTTAAAAGTTCTATCCAAGGCTCTGGAAGTCAGAAACACAAAGGCATTTAAAATTACTTACTTTACTTCTCAAGAAATCTTTATTTCAGGACAGTCACATTATTGTGTTAATGAGATGTACACTGTGGAGGAAGCTTCATATATACTGGTGGTCAATGAATAAAAATAAAACAAATCCATCCAGTTAGTTTTATCACTATTCAATATTCTAGTCTGCCAGGACTAAAAAGACATTACAGGTGGCTTAAACAGATAGAACACATTTATGGACTTACACAAAAAGAGGACTATAATTCAAAAGAAACATCATAAAACATTTTGTTTTCCCATTTTTCTACTACATAGTTGACTGTTTTCCTTGAAGCTAAGGGGATGCATATTACTGTGTGTTTTTTAATACCAGGTGTTTTTAATACCTAATGCTGTCAATAAAACTGATTGTGTGATGATCATTTCACATTCCACATGATTTATACCTCCTCTTCATCATCATTCTCATTACTGAAGGCTGATAGTTGAATACACAATTTTAAGCAGGATGTGTAATTACAGCTATGCCAGGAATGGACAAATACTGGCTGGTGGGCCAGATCCGGTCTGCCAGGGTTACTCCCTGCACTGCCGTGTTTACCTGCACTTCCGTAGGTACAGGGGATCCCAGTCAATGGGAGCTGCAGTCGTCTGTAAGTGCAGAGGCGCCGGTATACATAGCAGCAGCGGCCCACCGGGGCTAACCCTGGTGAACCGCCACTGTTTTATTGCCCATCCTGAACTATGCGATAGAAAGGGAGGCCCTTCCTTTATTACACTTTTGTCCCAGGAAAACATGACAATAGAATTTGCCTCTAAACCTGATGTTTTCTTCTTTGTTGCCATAGAGTACAGACTGACAACATCTTCTCTAGGGCTGTTTAACAGTCCTTTATAGATCATGTAATACCTCTCCCTTCCCACACACAAACAACATTAAAGGTGCATTATTAACTAACATTCTTTTCCATTCAAACTATAGATTTCAGAAACACATTGCATGCTCTTCTCCACCACACAAATGCTTGAAGTGTGGCCTAGATATTGAAACAGTTTCTAAGGTTCCCTTGATTGCCATTTTTTAAAGCTTTTAAATCTAGTACTTCCAAAGCACTCTAAATTCCACTATATTCGTATTGTCATCTGATCCAGTGAAATGATGAAGAGATCAGTAAAGAACACACTGGGTACTTTACAGCTGTGGCTGTATAATCTTGCTCATGATCATCAAAGCAGGATTGTTTTTATGATCTTCAAATCATCATATCAAATTACACAAGTGTATGCAAAACAGCAAAAACTATCAAATATTCAGTCACCAGGATTATCTCAATAGAGTATTACAGTATGCAGTATGCAGTTTGAGGGAAAGTGAATTGAACAGCTTTTGTAGCTTGGATTCAGTTTTGGGAGATACCACAGGGAGGGATGCTGATAAAAAAAATTACGCATTTTCTATATATTTACACATGAGCAACTTCACTCACATAGCGATCCCATTTAATTCAGTGGATCTATTCACATGTGTTAAAATACTTTCTTGAATAAGTATTTTCTGAATCAGGCCTTTTAATCTGTAATACTACTGCAGTCGTTCATATCTAATTAGATTAGTTTTCACATTTTTTTGAGTTAATCATAAACAGATTAAGCACCCACTCCTAATCCACTAACTTCATGAAAAAAAATTCAAAATTTTGTGTAAGTAGAATCAGAGCCCAAGTGTTGAATTTGGGGTGCAGTAAGAAAGCTATTTTGTTCTTTTATAGTATTTTAGAAAACAAATCACAATAATAAAAGACCACTTAACAATCTTTGTGTTTTAGAATTTTATGGCAATTCTCTTCTAAATTAAATGACCTTTGCAGTTTTATGCAATTAAACTTCTGGCAGTTATGACAGTTCCTAATGCAATTTTATGTACTCTTGCTCAGTTTTTATTGAATTGTAGCCACAACAGTTCTATCCATAAGTGGTTGCTTAGCAATCAGTAATGATCCAGGCAGAAATATAGTAAGTAAAGATATTGACTGACATGCTCTGTGTTTCAGTCACGATGTTCATTAAAAACAAAAAAAAGCACCACAAATGAAAGTTGAAAACAAAATATATGAATAAAAGACTAAGTATTATTGTCTTTAGGAACAAATTATTAATTTAAAAACTACAAATTGGGATTCACATGTCAGTTATATATAAAGTTTCTTAGCTATTATTAAAAATACATTAAAATCCTTCAAAATTTTGATGAAGCCATTATTTACCTTTTGTTTTTAATTCAATTGTCAAGTGTGTTCTGAATGGTTTTAAAAACAGTATATATCTACAAAGCAAGCAAGAGTTTATAGCTTTGAAGACTTGAAATTGATTTTTAATGCACCAGCTTTCAAACACTACAAAGGCTGCTCTTCACTGATAAAGACAGTAAACAAGAAATAGTCCTTTAAATGTTCCCTTTAATGTTTTTCTTTAATTAAAAATCAATCAGAAACATTGCAAGTTTTTAAAACTGTTTAAGATTTTTGACACACAATGTGTTCAAAATAAAATGGAAACTCACAATTTGTTACTTTTGTTTACTTGTGCTATTTTACATTTTCTTTGCTCTGTAAACATTGGTAATCAAGAAATAAACACATATACAAGTAGTTTATTATTGAACACAGCTATTTTTATTGAACAGAAATATAACAAAAATAAGATAAAATAAAACTAGATGTTATAAAGCTACCGAAGCAAAATGCTTTTTAATATCTTAAAATTATTTTAATGTATTCCTTTCTTCTAATCAGACCAAAGCCTATTTATGTAGATTAGTTACATCTAGAGTCTCATTTATCCAACCTGTATTTATCCTTTGATCACAAAGCTTGTTAACTTAAATGGTCTTTTATTGTTATGATTCGTTTTCCCATAATTATGCAGTTTAACTGCCTGATTTTTTTGAATAAATATATGCAAACGCGCCAATCATATTCAGCAGTGTTATGCTGGATGCTCAATGAACTGTAAGAGTCATTTCAATACAATAAAACTGTCTGGAAGTGTTCCAGGGCAAGGACTGCAGATACCAGTAATCATAGTGTCACTAGGACTAGAACAAGCAAATGTAAGTGTGTCATACATATACCAATACATTGTCTGAAACACTGTCTGAAACTAATTTCACATGTCTAACACTGAAAAAAACTTACAATGAATCGATAAGACATGCCATCCAGACCTCTTAGCTGAATTTCTGCACTTATATCTTCTAATAATTCTCTCTTTTTTACACTTAGAATTCTGCAGTCCCATGCATTGGACACTGTAGCAGAATCACAGAACAAGTCAACATTGATGTCATTAAAGTCTTTTTTCTTAGGTAATCAGAGCACATCTTTACCACAATAAATTGACAGTCCATCAGCATAGGACTGATTAACTTTAGAGTTGAAAAAAAAGAGATGTCCTCCAACCAAAACTAAGTGAAGATGAACTGATTTTTATACTGTCCTCTGCAAAGGCAGCAAACATTAACTGGTTGAAGCAATTCAGTAATAGAAATAGATGGTTACATTGTAACCTTAACAAAACGTGAACCCTATATTGCAACCTCTTGGATTTATCTATGACACATATTAGTGTTTGCAAAGGCTATATAAAGTACTGCCTAATATCCTAATTAAAGGCATATATGTACAAATGTGCTCTTTCTGACTATAGTGCTTAATAGTGATTATTTTATACAAACTGCTTAATACTATCAGAATGTGATGTGCATAATTTGCATAAGTAACATAATTTAAGAACTATCAGTAAGCCAAACCTACTAGTTTCTCCCTCTTCTGCACTAGAAAATGATACTTTCCCCGGAAAAAAAATGTTGGCAGGCTCTCCCTGAAGCATTTTCATGTATATGTGAGTCTTCATTTCCATGAGAGGCAGATTTCATGCATTCCCCATTCTTTGGTATCCTCTCATCACTAATTTTACCACCTCTGTACAATGTAAGCACTGATATGACTGAAAATATGAAGTCCTCAAGTTACTTTCTGGGAAAAAAAATATGTTCAAAGTATATTCTTCTGACCTCCTGACACCAAAATACAGCTTCTGTACTAGCAAAGGTAAAAAGAATCTGTGTTTCTACTCTGGTCAACAAATCATTGTTTAAGTTCCTTTCACAGAAATTCTTAACTGTTGCAAAATATTGGTAGAGTCAGTGTTTTTCCTTTAATCTAATATAGGCTTACACTCCTCAAGCTTGAAGAGTTTGTTGCCTCCAAAAACAACACTGCTAGAGGTATTTATAAAAGTTTCTGACAAGTGAAAGAAACTGGCATGGATTTTTGTAGTACCACCTGAAAGGGGTTTGGTACAACATTTTTTACTTTTGTAACAAAATTATTGGAAAGAGATGTTTAGTGCAACTTTTTAAAAAATATAAAAGTGGAAAAGTGCATAGTGTCTAAAAATTAACAAAGAATGGGAGAAAGAATGGCTGCAAAGAGAAACAGGTGCTTTTTCACATGTAAAAAACTCTAAAGAACTTATTTATGGTCCACTTTTGCAGTCTTTAATCAGGTAAAACTCCATTCATTTTCATTATTTTTTGCCTGAGTAGCAACTGCAAAATTGAGTCTATATGTGAATATCTATAGGTGAGATCTGCAAATACTTTAAATTTATATAGTGACAGTTTTTTACAGAACTATACTGGCCACATTTAACAATAATAGTATATTGTATACATGAATTAAAATAAATGCAAATATTTGTTTTGATAATATAAATGCAAAAATATGCTTTATGAATAGTTCAAAGAGAGTCTTGGATTTCTCTTACCTTTTTAGTATTATAATTATCAATTATTAATATGTTAGTTAGTATGTTATTTCCAACTCTAAATATAAAGTTGGACTTTAAATTATATTTAAAAAGTTCATTAGGAAAATTCTTCATTTGGAAAAGATTCTGCACCATTGTACACAGGCTGTTCCCATTATATATATATATATATATATATATATATATATATATATGGGCAACTTTTCCCATCTCCTATGACAGATGATTTTTATGGTTGAGTTCTAAATAAATAACCAGATTCTGGCACCCTCATTCATATTCCATAGGTACCTTAGCAGGATTGATCTGGCATCACTGAAGTCAATGGGAGTTTTGCTATTGACTAAAATGGGAACTAGATCAGGCTCTTGGTGTGAAATTTGACGGAATTCAGTAGGATTATTTGCAGAATAAGACAATACTTAGTGCAACAGTGGCAGAATCTGGGCCAAAGTTATTGCTAAATCAAAAGGTAACTCGTTTAAGGGCTCAGTTGTACAAATCTTATTCATGATGGCAATCACTTATGCATCTGAATACTCCCACTGAAATTAGACAATTCATGAAAGTGGTCCCAAAATGAGTAAAGTTTCAATAACTGTGCAGCATGTAACAGTCAATAGTTTTACCCAAATAAGGACTGCAAGATCCAACCGTTATTAGTCACTTTAACTTCACTAATATTTGTCAGCCTTTATATGTCTTTCCTAATAGAAAATATATCATACTGAGTCCTTGATGTTCTTTACCAACTAGTTAACTAGGATTTTTATTCTGAAAACACTGTTGTTTTTCCATAGTCCCAACATCTATGTATCCTCCTCATGACACTTACTTTCTCTCTCTCTGCTATTTTGTATTGTTTAGCTCTGTAATGTTGGAATATGGGCCTTAGATTGATCTCACTGCATAAATCAGGCATAACTACAGTGAAATAAATGGAGTAACCCAGCTGTAAAATGTACAAGGAAGGAAGATCAGAATCAGGACTACAGGGTCTATAACAGACCTGCAACAAAGAAGGGATGCCTGATCCTGAAGTCACTACCCAGATTAGAAAATCCCAGTGGATACTACTATGGTATATGGTCACAAGATCAGGCCTTAAAGTGCATGTATTTTATGAGAGTGTAATGTTCAAACAGAGTAGCTTAGCTGTTGGGCACAAAGTAAATATTTACTGTACTGCAAATATAAAGAAAACATGTATTCCTGAACTTCTTACACAGGCAATGCTTGCATTGAATTCAATGCACAATGAAAAATAGACCTAGAAGCTATCAGAGAATACTAGAACAGGAAGGGACCCCAAGAGGTCATCAAGTCCAGAAATGTGCATAGTGTAATTATACCCAATGTAATATATATTTTAAAATCTCAAACATTTCATAGAACTATTTTGCATTAGATCTAATCTGGCCATAAACATTATAAAAATTATCATACTTCTCAGCTAGATAGCTCTGGCATGAGATCAGATATTAATCTAGTCATTTTTTATTTGGTCTTAGAAAATACTACATGTTTAAACTCTCTAGATCGGCATTCTCAGGACCTAACCAATGCTGAGCCAGAGAATTTGTTGAACTACCAAGGTCAATATTGTCTAGCAGCATTACCAACGCTTCCACTACTTACGGGGCTCTAAAAAGACATTTAGGAGTAAATTAGAGCTAAATAACAGCACAGAACACTGAGAGCCAGGATTGGTGTCTGTAAACAAGCTTTATGGGACCGCAGGAAACTTGGCCACACCCAATGTTTTTTTTGTGTGATGGTACTGCCCAGAACGGCATACCGTCACCTATTTTCCCAGCCCACAGAAAAGGAATGGGATTTCCCCCATACGTACCGGCACCTGCTTTCCTGGGGTGGCTCAGCTCCCGTTGGAAGCCTGCTCAGGATGGGTAGGTTTTTTTTCCAGCTCCCAGCACAGCACTGTGGCTCTTAAAGGGCCCCCAGCGCTTTTTTTTTTGCTCAACAAATTTGCTCCAGAGCACCAGCACCTTTATTCTTACAAAAAAAACACTGGCCACACCCATAATAAGAGGACACCTGTCTAACTAAAATCATGTCGGGCCATAGATGTTGCCATACTAGAAAGTGCCATACTAGAGAGGTTCATCCTATATTGGTAAATCCAAATGTCAGGGAAATATAATGTCTAAACTTATAAGCCTGCAACAGTGCAGAACTTCCTCTGACTTCTCCCACATACTCCTCTCAATACAGGTTCTAAACTTTAACTATGTTAGAAAAATCAGCTTCTGAACTTGAAAACTATTCCTCCTTGAAAAGAATGTAAAAACCAAACATAATGTGAGCCTTTTGAGATTGGAGTTCTGCATGCAGTGAATAAATGTAATTTGTTTTTTTAATTATTTCAGTTCTCCTGATATTGCATGTCAGCATGTTTCCTTCTGCAACAATGCGCTGTGAAGTTTCTTAAAGCAAACAATGGAACAATCGTATATTTGAAGATATAACAACATGAATACAGCTCACGGGTTTTTTCTCCCTTGAAGTCTATATCTTCTCAGATACTACTAGACACCTGGTGATGATGTTGCATTGGGACTTGACAGTAATCTGTTGACACATCGTAAACATCAGGTGCCTGGAAGTATTAAGAATGATCTGCACTTTATCCTAAAATGTTATAGGACTGTCTACTTCAGCAACTGTAACAATTCCCAGCTTGATTCTTTCTTGTAAAATGGTCTTTTTCTTTTCTTCTTCTTTCTCTTTTTTTCTGTACAATAAATTCTGTGACCAGTTTCCCCATTCTGTCTCACTTGATATATTTACAAATCTCTCCATACTGCATCACAAGTATAATAATAAATATTCTCTATGATCATCAACACTCCTTGCATATGTAGATAGTTTTCTGTACTACTGTCATGTCACTTTAAAGAACCTATTTCTGCGGGTTTCCCTTTATACATCCACTCTTTCATCTACTGGAAACTTGAAGAAAAAGAAATTGTGGCTTGTTTGCCAGCCATACTGTTTGCCTGTTTCCTGTTAGCATGAATTGCTTACACACTTAACTACAGAAGTTTTTGATAGGGCTGAACATGAACATATGTACTTGTAGAATACCAAGCAAAATCCCGTCTGTTACACGATGAAGGGCTTGGATGGAAGTTTGAGCTAATATGTCCATGAAATGTATACCTTTTGTCCTCTATATGAACCATTTACAATTTTGGTTTTGTAAACAAATTGTGTGTTTATAAACACATGCCAGCGCATGTATGTCTAAATATATTTAAGCTAAATTATTCTTTAATACCATTATTCCTTTAGGATAGATACAATGTGCTGGCAGACTTGTTAAATAACTGTGTAAGGTGTATTTGTGTACAGTAGGTGTCCTAACTATGCCTGGTAAAATAATAGTCTCTATATGTCATCCTATCAACTAATTAATTTATAGAATATTAATGGCCTGATTTTCAGAGTTGCTGAACACCTGCAACTCTTAAAGAAATCAATTGGGGCTGAGTTCTCAGTGCCCTGCATATCCATCCAACATTTTACATGTACCTAATACAGGAAATTTAAAGATTTGCATTATGATTGTACAAAATCCCACTAATTCACTCTAGCTACTTATTCTCCTATCGCAAACTACTGAAATTTACTCACAAATTAGTGAGCAAATGGAGAGTTAAAACATAAAACTAAAGCATTGCAGAATGTGTTTAATTTGGGAAAAGACTGTATCACCTCATTCAAACTGAGCAGTATTTTACTTAGCAGCTATTCTTATTGGGCCAGGTTCTAATAGCCATAGCCACACTATAAGTAGCAATTTTCTCCAGGTATCCATTATATTGGATGGATCTACAAGTGAGATAAGATGCTATGCACATGAATAAAGATATCACATTCTGATTCTGACCTATTGACTTCAGTCTGGGAGGAAATCCAGAATAAAAAGGTAAGAATGGGAAAATCTGGCCCTTAATGATTAGACAACTGTAGTATTGATTTAATTATTTATAATATTTGTTAGCGTACTAGTTAATATTATGTAATGTAGTGCATCTTGTAAATATACAAAATCTGAGTAGTTCCTCACTAGAGAGCTCTGTCATGAAATCCTTTCTGAGAAACAGAAAGAGAGCTGTTTGATTGTGTAAGTGAGGAAGTAAGAGATGAATATCGTTCCATTATACATATATATGAAAAAACTAAACTGAATATTCTCTGGAGAAAATACTTACAAAATAGCTTAGCTTTCACCTGGCAATGAGCAAATTCTGCATTTTTCATTAGTTAATGAAAATGGACAATAACCCAGATATTTGGAAACTAGCTCTTCTTTTTACTGGTTTCCTCTTTTGCTTCCTCAGCATAGGTTATTTACCTAGAAGTAGGTTTTATATCAGTGAATTAGGATCCATTGGATCCAGATAGAAAGCCTGATCTTGAACTCATGAAAAACTTCCATTGACTCCAAGGAGAGCTTTAATGAGTCCAGAATCAGACACAAAGAAGCATGTACTTTCTGATCTTAAATGCAGAGTTGATATATAATACCTAATTTGAAAATGGGGAGAGAAAGAAGGCAAGATAATATAAAATTCCATTTTTGTGGCATGTAAATTCTGTATCTAACTGTGGTGGAGACATGCATTTTTTTCCCCACATAGTTCTGCTAATACAAACCCCTGATACTGTAAATGTGGGCATATTCAGAACAGGGTGCCACAACTAAGTTAAACAGCATATTTGTTTTATGTTTATGTTGTGACTAATTAATTTAAGTCCACTTGTGACCTAAACTAAATTTGATACAGCTTTCCATAAATGAGTGTTTTTTAACCCACTAGCCATACCACCTTGCTCCAAAACAATGTGTATAGATATTCAGGAAAACAGAAAGTTAAATATTAAGTATTAGGGTTTCATGCTATCAGGAATTAGGGTTAAGATTTTCCACAGTCATCACAACAAAACTTTCACAGAAACCACAACACACACCTTTTTTAAGGGAGGAAATTTCTCTTTCAGTTTTATATAAATCTCAAGAAGAGTCATGATTGATATTACAGTGAACACTGTGAAAAGGAATATTTATGACTGGGATTTTTTACACTACAGTTGAATCTTTACTATTCAGTAGCATTAATACATGTATTAATTGCTTTATATAGCTATTACATGGTTGCAAGAGAATATAATTTTCTGTTTTAGTAATTATTACACTCATCACTAGGGAAAAAATATTTCTGTATTCTGACCACTTCACTTTACAGTAAAAGAAATTACATAACTTAAACAAGAACCACTGAAAGTTATTTGTCTTTCAAAGTAGGAATTATAAACCAAATTATTTTTGGTGTTGCCCTAAACTAATAATCTTCCTGAAGTGTCACTTTTTGTTAAACTCAATTTCATATTTTAAAGAATACTCAGCCACCTAATTGATAGCAACACAAATTCATGTCAAGTAGAAAATGAATTCCTTTCTGTTACACAACTCAATAGTTGGTTGAAAAATAGTTCGCAGTGACCGTGGACACAAGGCATTTTTCTGACATTATTAAAATATACAACCAGAACAGATCAATTATTGGCTACCTCTCTTGAGAATATTAGATGCCACTGAAAACTAGTATATTTAGTGTTCACAAAACTGCATCATTTGAAGTCTCAAATGCATTATGAATTTCCTTTTGATATATCAAGTGTCTACAGTGAAACTTTTTCTCATTAGTTGGTAACACAAAATGAGTCTGTGTCACTTTTGATACACTCAGCTCATTCCCCTATGACTCAGAACAGCATATTAGGAGAACCACAGGCCAAAACAGATATGACACTTCAGATATATTTAATAATCATTACCCAGAGCCTGCATTCAATGAAAACTTTTAAAGTTGCTTTGGAGCATACCTGTAACATTTGAACATTAAGCCATAGTAATCAAAGACTACTTTAAATTAGATCAATTAGGGCCAGATTCTTCTTTCAGTTTCATGGTACAAACACACTTCTTCTGAATACTCCTTCTATGTTTGAACTTCAAACTACACACAACCTACTAAGTTGTTCTTGTAATTAAATATTGAACTCAATCCATGGTCCCAAATTCTGTCATCATAAAAGTTAATGGGGTGATGGGTGATACTGAAGGCAGAATGTGGCCCACTACTCTATTTTTTTTAAATGAGCTTTAATTAAAAAAAACAGCATGTAAGTCTTTCATTATAAAGCAATAATCAATACTGATTCAGGCTACTGGAAATCTGTTGTTATGCAATAGGATTTGAGTTTTGTTAACCCTGGAGGGGGGAGAGGAAGTATACCATACATTTTAATCTAGTTAAGACAACTTTCCAAGACTGAAAGTTGTATTGTTTTAAGGGAAGAAAAAGAATTAATGGGGCCCCAAATTATACTGTTCTGTGTCAAAAATAAAAAATATATGCATATATGTTCTAAAAAAAGAAATTTAAAAAATAAAAAGCATACATCTTGGAAATAGCTCATATTACATACAGGATTGGAAGGCTATATACACTGTTGTAACAGATTTCCTCAGAGGGGAAATATGTGTCCTTATTGTGTACAGTTTCTGCCATGTCCTGTTGGTTACAGCAGCAGACATAACTTCTTCAAATATCCCCACCCCCTCTGTACCCCAAACAAAAGTACAGTGAAACCTGTGGAAGAGACCACCTTTATTAATTGTTTGCAGTGTTGTAGCCATGTTGGTCCCAGGTTATGAGAGAGACAAGGTGGGTGAGTTTGCCATTCCCGGACTTGAAGAGGAGTTCTGTGTAGCTTGAAGGACTGTCTTCTTCACCCACAGAAGCTGGTCCAATGTGTTACCTCACCATCCTGGTCTCTCTCACCTTTATTAGGCAATTTCCATTTTAGGAGACTACCCCCAAAGTTTTAGGCTCAACTGTGTTCTCACGTACACCAGCGTTACCCTAGTGGTGATTCCATTAATGTCAGTGGAATAACTTTTGATTTACACTGGAGACACCAGCATGAGAACAGAATCAGATCCCTCAAGTATAGTCTGCATCACCTTTATTTCAATAAGTCCACCTGTCTGAAGTGACTAATTTTTGTTGGTGCCTTACAGCAGGTTTCACTGCAGACAAAATGTAAAGTTTAAACCAAGGTCTAAAGTGAGGTCCAGGTTATTCTAAAAGTCTCCTACCTGAATTATGGACATCCGGCTCGGGGGAGCCTCGTTGGCGTTAGTCCCTTGCCCTGTGAAGCTGGTGTGGCAGCCCACATGTCCCTGGGGCACAGTCAGGTTGTTGGAGGCAGGTTTCAGATACATCACCTCAGACCTGGGTGAGCTGAGGGGCAGGCGGGTCTGGTAGTCAAAGTACATGGGTGAGGTGGCCAATGATGGGCTGCTCACTACGTTCATGACATTGAGGGGGCCTCTGCTATCCTCACCCTCACTGGGCACCAGCATGATGTCATTCTTGCTGATCTTCTTCTTCTTGCCCTTGCCCCCGCCACTGCCTCCTCCTCCTCCTCCCCCACCGCTAACACCCCCTCCTCCCAGCTGGGGGTGGCTGTACTCAGCAATGCGGCAGTTGTAGGTGCGGATCTCCTTGTTCTCCCGCTTGCACTTCACAGCAATAGTGATCATGGCAGCTAGTAGAATGATGGAGACAGTACTCAAGGTCACAATCAAGGGCAGCGACAGGTCCCAGTGTGGTCGCCGGTGTTGCTCTCCATTCACCTGTGGCTCGCCAGCTTCAGGCAGAGGTCCAGCCAAGGCCCTGACAATCAGCTTGGCCACAGCTGAGAGGCTGGGTTTGCCATGGTCACTGACTTTGACTACCAATTCAGCCACAGGACTGAGTTCTTCCCAGTATGGGTGCAAAGTACGTATCTCACCACTTGTGGGGTCCATCTCAAAGAGGTGCTCCTCATTGCCTTCGACGATCTCGTATGTTAGGCGCCCACTTTCCCCAAAGTCACTGTCCAGGGCATGCACAGTGCCCACGGGGTAGCCCACACCAGCATTGCGTGGCACCTGTAGCTCCGCCGTGTCATTGATGAGGGCAGGCAGGACAATGAGGGGTGCGTTATCGTTGACATCGAGCACTGTGACGCGCACGGTGGCATTGCTTTCGCGGTGGGGCGAGCCCGAGTCCTTGGCCAGCACGCGGAACTCAAAGTGCTTGGTTTGCTCATAGTTGAAGCTCCGCAGGGCATAGATGGCGCCGTTGGTGGGGTTGACGGAGACATAGGTGTAGATGGAGACGTCACCCACATGCCCGGGCAGGATGGAGTAGGACACAGTCCCATTCTGGCCCAGGTCTGGATCCTGGGCCAGCACAGAGCCCAGGTACTCCCCAGGGATGTTGTTCTCAGGCACCTGCAGGACATAGAGGCTCTTGCTGAAGCGGGGCGGGTTGTCGTTCTCGTCCAGGATCCTCACAGAGAAGGATTTGGTGGAGTTGAGCGGGGGATTGCCCCCGTGCCGGGCCAGGATGGTGACATTGTACTCGTCCTGCGCCTCGCGGTCCAGCGGCCGGTCGGTCACCACCGTGTAGAAGTTGTCATAGTTCTCCTCCAGGGCGAAGGGCACCGCGCCAGCCCCACCACCCCCCAGTACCCGGCACTGCAGCTGCCCGTTCTTGCCGGAGTCACGGTCGGTGACTCGCACCAGGGCGATGACTGTGCCCGGCGGGGCGGCCTCGCTGAGCGCCCCCTGGCGGACGGAGACGAAGCCGATGGCGGGCGCGTTGTCATTGCGGTCGATGAGGCGCACGGTGACCTTGCAGTGGGCGGGGATGGGGTTGGGCCCCAGGTCGCGGGCCTGCACGTCGATCTCGATGAGGCCGCTCTCCTCGTAGTCCAGGTTGCCCTTGACGCGGATGAGGCCGCTCTGCGGGTCGATGCTGAAGAGGTCGCGCACACGCTCGGGCGCGTAGCCGCTGAAGGAGTAGAGCACCTCGCCGTTGGTGCCCTCGTCGGCGTCGGTGGCGTTGAGGTCGATGACAGCGGTGCCCAGGGGCGCGTTCTCGGGCAGCTCCACCACGTAGGAGGCCGCCTCGAAGACGGGGCTGTTGTCGTTGGAGTCGATGAGGCGCACGTTGAGCTGCACCGTGCCCGAGCGGGGCGGGTCGCCGCCGTCCAGCGCCGTCAGCACCAGCGTGTGGTGGCTCTGCTCCTCGCGGTCCAGCGGCTTCTGGATCACCAGCTCGGGGAACTTGGTGCCGTCGCCCCGCGCCTTGACGTCGAGCGAGAAGAGGCCGTAGTCGTCGCGGGTGAGCAGGTAGGTGCGCAGCCCGTTGTCGCCGGCGTCGGGGTCGTGGGCGCTGGTGAGCGGGAAGCGTGTGCCGGGCGCCGCGTTCTCCGAGATGTCCATGTCCACCTGGTCGGAGGGGAAGGCGGGCGCGTTGTCGTTCAGGTCCTGGATCTCCACCTTGATCATGCAGATCTCCTGGTCGTTGGCGAAGACCTCGAGCGAGAGCTGGCACTTGGCGCTGCGCCGGCAGAGCGCCTCGCGGTCGATGCGCTGCTTGGTGTAGAGCAGCCCGCTCTCGCCGTCCACGTCCAGCAGGTGCGGCGCCGAGTTCTCCAGCACGCGGAACGTCGACTTGGCTCCGCGGCCGCCGCCCCGCTCGGCCGGCGGCGGCGGCAGCCCGCCCGCCCCCGCTTGCAGCCGGGCATCCCTGCCGATGTTCCCGATCACCGTGCCCGCCCCCTGCTCCTCCGGCACCGAGTAATTCAGGTTCTTCAGCGTCAGGGCGGGAGCCCAGCAGAAGAAGAAGCAACAAATGGAAAGGTACATCCCCGAGCCAGGGGCGGGGGGCAGCTGCCGCAGCACCCGGGTGGCCCCCTCTGCCCCCTTTTTTCCTCCTCCGCCGCCGCCGCCTTCTTGCCTCGCCCGGCTTGGCTGCTCCCCACCCCTCTATTTTAAGTTGCTGAACCTGTTGCTCTCACGCATCTGCAGAGACACAGGATGCGGGGCAGCAAATGGAGCATGTAGCTCGCAGGGAGGGGCGGCAGAGCGAGAGAAAAGCAGCCTCGGCAGCCTGAAATCAAGCGCTTCTGCGGCCACACAAATCCCCGCACAGTTACTTGGGCTGGCCAACTTCAGCTTGGAGGAGGTGAAGAATAAAATAACAAAAAAATAGAGCTTCTTCTTTAAACGGATCCGAACGGTGGGTTTATGTTGTGGTGGTGTTGTTTTTTAAATATCCGCCGGCTTACAAGTCATATATAAAAAAGGGATCGGTGGTGGTGGCTCTCCCGATCAGTCCAAAAATTTAAAAAAAAAATGTAGAAAAAGGAGGTGGCCGTTGGGAAAGCAGGACCGTAAACAGAAAACGCTTATTTGCCACTCATTGCTTGTGATGCGACTGATGGAGTAGAGGATGGGTAGGAGGGGAAAAAGAGACTGAAGGGGTGGGGGGAAGTAAAAAGAGTCTCTCGCCTGTGTAGAAGCCCGCTCCGTGTGCAGTGAGAGGCAGTGAAATGTCTGATTGCACCGCGGGGTTGTTGGTTTTCAGGGAGTGTTTTGCTGCATTTAGAGATCTAATCTTGCATTGCTTGCGGCGGAGAACTGCATCTCGCTGCCATCGGTATTTCCCCCTCGCCGGCTCCTCCACGCTCACTCTTTCCTTTCCGAACAACAAAAAGAGGGAAGGGAAATTGCAGAGTGAAAACTAGTGTCCGGATTTGTAGTTTCCCTTCCTTTCTCTCCCCGCGCCACCAGCCTCCCTCTCTTTCTCAGGGGAAGGGGGAGATTAAGAAACCCACCAGCTGCTCGTCATCACTAGCGATAGATGTGTTTTTTTAAAAATCACAGGCTCTGCTCAATCAAATGCACACATGGGTTGCTTTAAGACAGGCCAGTAGCCGCCGCCACCACCACATCCTCTCTCACACACTGCGTGTGTGTGTCTGTGGAGCAGCACTTTTCTCGATGCAGTTTAATTCCAGTTTGCTTTTCTCTCCAGTCGAGAGGAAATCAACAGGCAACCCATGGCTGGACGCACAGATTAAGAAAAGGGAGCGAGGGAGAAAAATAAAATAAAAGCAACCCACCACACACACACACTCTTAGTCTCTCGCTAAAAGGGAAACAGTCTCTGCATTCACAAGGCTGCGCTGTCAAGTGCCTCTCTTTTCTTTCTATTCAGCATCTCCTTCCAATGACACTGCCTCCTAGTCCTCTTCATTTAGGGGAGAGGGAATCTTAGCGATGAATAAAAAGAGGCAAATATTTTGATCGACAAGTCTTTTAGAATAAAACAAATGCAATTCAGTGTTTGGTGGGATGCATTTTGCAGTCTTTTCAAGCTGTAATAGTCTTTCTGGGCATCTTGGTGTATGGGAGAAGAGCGGCCGCAATGCCAGATGCGTTCACCCGGGATGATTTACAGTCCCCAGTGATATTATGTATAGGTATATATCGGGGAGGGGGTACAATTTTATTTCAGGTTCTTTTAACTGCCGAAAAGAAATGATTGACACATCCAGAAATGCAGGTGTTTCAATCTGCTGGATGAGTCAGATCCAGCGGAACAAATCACATTCACTATCGCCTCATGTTCCTCCCTTCACAGACATTAGTTGCAGCTTCCTCCTAACGCTTCTCTGACTCACGCTATAGACAGAAAAATCAGATTCATGTTTTGGAGGAAAAAGAGAGGGGAAGAAAGAGGAGGGTGTCGAATCCAGCGGCACTTTTACTATACCTCTTTCTCCGGGAGACTGAGGATCAGGAAAACAAGGCTGTTATCCACTCACGGGCACAGAGGCGCGTCTGTCTCCTGCTTTGCTGAGTGTTTTAGCCACCTTTCCTCAGTGTTATGTGTGAAACACCCAGAGATCTTGCACATTAACGGGGGGGAAAGCACAGGTTCCCATGGAATTGTTCACAGTTCTAGTTCCAAGTCTCAGTTCTGTACAGTTTTTTCTCCTTTATTTGAATCCGGAGCCTCTGTGCACAGCTAATTCTGCAGTCTGTTGTAGAGGGATTTTTAAAAATTCTTCTCTCGGTGGCACCTTTCAAACAGGCTTTAGCCCAGCGTTAACCATACCGTATGCAAAAGAAATGTCGATTTCAGAGAAAACAGATCCACATTACACGCTGTCCGTAGGTAAGTGGAGATTTGCGAAAATTCAACAGTTGGAACACTGTCTCGTATATCTCCCCCTCCCTTACTGCAGCATTCGCTGGGTTCCCAGCCCCATCGCTCTCTCCCAGTGCCTCTTGCCGACTGACTCTATTCACCTCACGCCGCTGCTTAAACATTGATACTGATTCCCTACCAGCCAATCCGTTCTGAGGAACGGAACCTGCCTCCGAGCCCAGCCTCCAATGAGAATCAGTGGAAAGGCTTGGGGAGGCGGTCCTAGAATCCCCAGTGCTTTGGTGTCATTGATTAGATCAGTTAGATTGGAGACTAACAATGTGAGAAGGGCTTGTTGCTTGTAAACTGCAGTGTCTCATTTTTACACACCGCAGCGTCTCTCTGGCATTTTTATTATTTTTTTGTAGAAATATTAAGGAGTCTTCGGTGATCGCACAAAATAGAGAAAAATTAGGACCAATGCTTCCCATATGTCAGGCTGTAGTAGCAGCGTATGACGGGATAAAATGTGTATACATGACATACATCCCAGATTCTCTTAAATCCCTGAGTACAGTTAGAATACTTCATTGTGGGAACGAGAAACTGTTCATGTGATCCAGCTGCCGGTTCTATAAGTCTTCTGTGATATCGCTGGGCAGGCAGCGATCTTTATCCAATGTCCCTGCCTTCGGTTTAAAAAAAAAAAGACTTGCCACTTAACAGTTATTGAATCTCACTAACATAGTAATGCGTGACAGATAACCCGAAAATTATATTTTTCCAGCACATACACTACTCAGTGTCTCAGAGTCGATACTCCAATATCTCCGCCCTCTCCTCAAGCCCGTTAAAAAATTCATTAGAAATCGAGCCCCACCCAAGACACACTAAACAGGTTTCACAAGATGACCAAAATATAAATCTTATCACGCACAAAGGAACCTTTGTCGAATGCTATGTGGTACCTATGGAAGCTTGCGGTAGTGAACAGCTGGAATAGGCAATTTCAACACTTCTATACACGATTCTGATCTATAAGAAGCTTTTTTGCATTCAAGTATCACCGATATTTAAAAGGACCTGGTATGCTCTGTGACCTCTTTCTTTTCCTCGATTAATGTTTTAGTACCGAAACTGGGACTACTGTCTCTACACATATATTCCCAAGCAGCCACTGGGAGAGCTCTCTAAACTTCGATTGCTGTTCAGACATCCCGGGCGAAAGTTGGGGGAGGAGGGGTGAAGCATGGTATATTGAAACAGAAAGGTGAGTGTTTTGATTGCTAAAGTATTGATCTCAATTCATAAATACTACAGTTAAGCTGCCATTTATAAATTGTGAATGATAAATGTGTAAGTCAGTAACATGAATCATTTAGGAAATAAGGAAAATAAAATCTAGAGCAATTACCAGAGGCTTCTGAAAATTATTTTAGTGTTTGTCAAAAATTCAGATTAGAGCTCTCTCTCTCTCTCTCTCTCTCTCTTCCCTTAGTAAATGGAATTAGAGGAGGACTTTTTAGTTCTGTTCATAAATATCATTCAGCTAAGAGCATGTCTTTTATATTTATATATTCACATCACTGTTCTTTCTTAGAGTGCTTTCCAAACCAAAAACCCTTTCGTAGCTTTGACTTGGATAGTTTGCCATGCAGAATGATTCTGCTTCTAACCACTATGGAAGAAATGCTGTGTAAAATCTATCTATCTATCTATCTATCTATCTATCCATCTATCTATCTATCTATCTATCTATCTATCTATCTATCTAATGTTAGAATGTTGAATCACTAAACTGAAATGTACACATAATCTGTGAAATTGTGTGCCAGAGAGAGACTGTGTGTATGTGTGGAAGGATTCTGACTGTCTGATGAAAGCTCAGCATATGGGCTATCTGTTAAAGCTAGTCTGTTTTTATTTACAAAACTAAGATGTGTACCAACAACACCTTATAAAGTGGATCAGCATTAATACAAAGATACTCAATTGTCTCAGCAGATTTGTATCACTCGTCCTTGAGTCTTTAGCTGTTATTATTATATGGTAAGGCAACTTGTTGTCAAATTATATTCTGTAAGATATCAAAATATATGACATAAATGCTTTGTGAATATGAAAAAAATCCTGTTTCATTGCATTTATGTACTAGCTCCCTCTAGTGTACTGAGCCAGTACTACTGTATTTGGGGCATCTTGTGGGTGTGTGGGTGGGTTCCCATTTGTGTAGATACATTGTCTTTAGTTTGCCTTTCTCTAAGGGATCGTTAGGGTTCCAACATGCCAATATAGTCGCTTCACTTTGAGGGTAGAATCTAATGAGTAATATGCATCAAAGGATTTCTTTCTAATTTTTATGTTCAGTTGATATAAGATGCATTTGGGGATTTGTTCTCTTTTTTTCCCAATTCAGCAATTGCCTCTTTCCATCTGATATAATGAAGTATTCAGCTTTACATGCTGAGTAGTTCTCAACTCACCCTGAAGTCAATGAAGTTGAGGGAATTCACAATCTCATAGGACAAGCCCCCAGGACCTTGAAATAAGGAAAAAACTAAAAGGCTACTCAGCCAAAACTTCTATTTAAATCAGTAGAAATTTTTCCTGCAAAATTTGCTGGGACGATTTGCCTAAAAGCCTCAAGGAGCTGTCTATTACATCTCATTTACACAAAATACACCTGGAATATTTTTGAGGAAAATCCTAAAGATCCATACCTAAACATCCATATAAGTGTTGTGAGGGAAAATCTCCTCCCACTTCAAGAACAGAGGGTAGTATTTCAACCCTTGTTTTTAGAAATGTTGACTATTTGCAATTCTGATTTCACAGGCTTAAATATTCAGTCCCTCTAAAATTCAAAACACTTATTTGGATTCTTAATAGGAGATTTAGGTGTCTAACTCTAGGAACACAAAGTTTGAAAATTATGCTTATGCTGGTACATAAACATCTGTCTCCCTTTCTGGTGTTTTTTCTTACCGACAATTTATAGCCACAAATGGCCAATTATTGATTTCAATCCACATGTACAAATAATAATTTATTTGTTTATTTAACAACTCCCAAATATCTCTAAAATACTTTTTCTGTCAGATACATAGCAGATATTGAATGATGGTGTAGAATGTTATAAAGGTTTTATCTGCATTAATTTGTAGTAGGTGCATTACTCATGTGTGGAGAAGCCACAAGAGAGTTTTGAAGGTCATTGCAAATGAGTGCCAATAACACCTTTTCAATGTACCACACCATCATGTATTCTGCATATGCCATACATTTAATGGGGGAAAAATCTATTAGAAATACTTTAGTGAGATAAAATTTCTGAATAAAGAGGATCATACAGATATAAATTAAATGGATATAAATCTCAGGACATAAGAATACAAATATACTAGGAGGATTATACTACCAGCATCCTGATCTGAAAAAATATATATTGAGTGTTGAAGGAAGATCAACAAGAGAACTAAGCCCAGTAAAATAGCAATAATGAATTATTTCAACTACCTACATATAAACTGGTCAAATAGCACTAGAGGGCAAGATTTAGAAAATCAATTTCTTGGCACCTGAAATGATTGCTTTTTGGAGCAGCTAGTTCTAGAACAAACAAGACAGGACTATTCTCAACTTCATTTTAAGGTAACCGCTGCTTAAAAAAAGTTACTTTAATTGACCTGTTAAATAATAGTGCCCACAGTATAACAAAGTTCAAAATCTTTGGAAGAAAGGTTTATCCCAAAATCTAGGTCTTAGTGACCCTATCCTGAGAAATAAGGATTTATTTTATTTCAGATTAAAAAGAGAAGGAACTAGCCAAAAGGACCCTAAATCAAAAGTAGTGAAATTAAAATCCTTAGTCTTAATCTATCTTAATGTGAAGGCCATTTAAACATATCATAACAGTGATAGAAGACATTCATATCCTATACTTAAAAAAAAAAGAAAAGAAAAGAAAAGAAAGTAGGATGGCAAGGAGAAAATCAATGTGGTTAAATGACAATGTTCAAAATTTAAGTTATTTCAGTCTAAAAGGTATCTTTCAGGAAGCAGAAATCCAATCACAATGAAACTAAGAGAAAAGAACATAAACTGCAGCAGGTAAAGGGAAATTAGGAGGCATAAGTGGGAATTAGAGGGGTAAGGCACACGTAGATAATTAAACAGAGTTAGCCAAATACTTACAGATACGTTATTTAAGTATATCAAAATCAGGAATGCTGTGAGATAATTGGTGGGTCTGCTGGATTACCAGGTAGCAAATGGAATAAGTACAAGACATCAGGACATTGCAGATAAATTAAATAATTTATTTACAGCAGTGTTTACAGGAAATTTTGAGGAGGTATCTACCCCAGACGTGCTCTTTTCACGTAACAAGATGAGGTACTACATAGACTGTGGTGTCAACTGAGAAATTGATGAACTAAAGAGCAAAAAGTCACCTGGACTGGATGATAGACATCAAGAGTTCTGAAAGTATCTAAAAATTAAATGACTGAGCTGCTATAAAATATGCACTCATTAAAATCAGCTACTATATCAGAGGATTAGAGGGTTGTAAATGCACTTATCTTTTAAAAAGGCTGCAAGGGTGATCCAGGGAATTATAGTCTAGTGAGCCTTACTTCAATACCAGGAAAATTAGTTGAAATTACAATTAAAAATGGAATTATAAAACACCCAGATTAACATGATATAAGACCTGCTCCAAAGCCCACTGAAGTCTATTCATTGTCTGCAGTGGGCTTTGGATCAGCCTGTAAGGACAAACTAGAACATTTTCTGTAGAGTAAAATGGTGCTTCAGTAGTCTATTAGAATTATTTGAGTGTGTTAAAAAAAGTCTAAACTTCATATGATATACTTTAATTTTCAGTTTTATTTTATTTTAATAAGTGTCTTGCAAGAAGTTATCCAAGGCCTGATCTACATACACAGAAGCTAACTAAATTAAACTGATGTAATTTTGCATGTTGACATTTTTACATCTTTTTAAACCTCAGAAGATAGGTGAAAAGGGTCAGGAGCTGAATCACTGGAGAAAGGGTGGGGAGCAGATAGATATAACAGAAGAGGAAGTCAGGAGTGATGGGTAAGTGCAGGAAGAGGAGGGTTAGAGTTCAGGTGGACGTGGGTTGTATAAGAGCAGAAGGGGAGGGAGACAGGATCCAGGGTGGAGGTGATGGACAGGAAAAGAGAGAATAGAGCAGAAAAGGGAGGTGGCAAAATGGAATAGGAGCAGAGTCAGGTACTGTGTTAGAAGGCAGATAGGAGTACAATAGGATAGACACAGTCTGGGAACACAGAAACAGAATGATTTATAACCACTTTATTATGTTCCCTGCAAGGACCTGGAATCTCTACATTCCTCTGCTGTTAGCAAATAGTTGTGAACCCCTATGGGAAAATATGGGTCTCATTCCAACCCTCCTAACATTGGTCCATTCTGAGGATAATTCTCTGTCTGTCTGTCTCTCTTGGGTTAATGATTATGTATATAATTATCCAGAGTGGAACAATTTTGGGTCAAGAAAGAAAAAGAGTGAGATGGACACTATAGCTTAGTGTGTAGGTACTCACATGGGAGGTAGGAGAACTTGGGTGTTGTTGTACCTTTGCTTCAATATCATTCATTGTTTATCCACGCTGGAACAACTTCAGTAGGAGAGACTGAGGGCATGTCTACACAGCAGCATTATTTTGAGATAACAAAGTGAGCATCTACACAGCAAGCCCGTTATTTTGAAATAATTTTAAAATAATGGTCTTCTTATTTCGAATTCTGTAACCCTCATTTCACAAGGAATAACACCTATTTTGACATAGTTATTTTGAAATATGGTATGTGTAGACAACTCACCTGTGGTTATTTTGAAATAACTAGCCTCCAGGGATTCTCACAGGTGCCCTGGCAGCCACTCTGTCCACGCTCATCGGAACTCTATAGTTCCCCTTCCCCTGCAGCCCGTAAAGGTGCAGCCTCAGGGGAAAGGGTTTGTGGCACAAAGAAAGCCGTGCTAGCCCTGTGCCACACACCAGCAGCCTGCTCTGCCTTCCAAACCACTATGAGCTACCCACTTGCTCCCACTGAGTCCTTCACAGCTGCAAGGGAGCCAGCAGCCACCTCTGAAGCCCCTGCCCAGGAGCGAAAGAGGAGGGGCCCATCCTGGTCTGGTGCAGAGATCCTGGATCTCATTGAGATCTGGGGAGAGGACGCAAACCTCCAGAATTTCCGCACCAAACACAGGAATGCTGATATCTATAGCCGGATGGCCGAGAGCCTGGGACAGAAGGACCACAGCTGCACACAGGAGCAGGTCAGGCTGAAGGTGAAGGAGCTGAGGCAGGCCAGGGAGCACAGCTCCCACTCTGGAGTAGCACCCCAGACTTTCCAATACTTCGACCAGCTCCACTGCATCCTGGGTGGGTCAATCCCTCCCCTGCCTTGTTGTGGACTCTGAGCAGGAGACATTTGTTGTCAGCCTCCCAGAAGGCATGGCTGTGGAGGTGAAGGAGAAGGAGGTTTTGGAGGAAGAGGAGGTGCTAGAGGAGGAAGATGAGGAGGCCAGCACCAGCACTATGCCCTCCAGCAAGGAGTTCCACCTGTTCTTGGAGCTGTCTCCCTTCCTCCCCCCACACACATCCCAGTATGTGTCCCAGGAGTTGGACAAGGCCAGGAAAGGCCCATCAAGTGAGGTCCTTTACTTTCCCTAGACACACACGGGGGGAAACAGAGGACGGCGAGGTGCTGTGTGCTCCTGGCCCAGCTTTCTCAGCCAGGGGAGCACACAGCAGCCTGTGCATGTGCATGCACATGGAGCACCAGTCCAGAGCACGCAGCCACAATGAGGCAGCCACAAAGGTACCTGGTGCTCCTGCTCAGAGGGTTCCTGCACAAATCTGTCTTACTCCCAACCCTGTGATGGGACACCTTTCTAGCACAAGCCACCACTGAGGAGGATGGGGACAGGGAAACACACATAGCAGTGCCGCACATGGCACATGGGCATGCCTGCACTCTAGGGGCAGCATCTGTTTCCGGGCAAGCATGGTGAGGTGGAGAACACTGGCCCCCTGCCACGGGAGCCTGCCAGGAGGGGGAGGTAGTGGAATCCCAGTAGCACCCTCCCTGGAACGCGGCATCTGCCACTCACACACACCTCCCCAACATCCTCCCCCCTCTCCTCCAGAGGGCAGGGATAGAAGTCCTCTCCCTCTGGGGTGTCACCACTGCTGGATCCAGTGTGTGCGCAGCATGGAGGGAAGCTGAGCTGCCCCGTTGCCCCCCTCCCTCCCATAGGTTCCTGGCCTGTTTATCGCCTTCCCATGCCTATTTGTCCCTGGGATGTGGGGGTAGTGAGGCTCCCCCTTGGGATGTCAGTACCCTTGCAGGAATGTGCCCGCTGTCCAGGCCTCAAATGGCCTTGCTCCAAGCACATCACCATCACCTGTCCCAAGACCTTTCAGTGTTGGCTCAGAGCTAAGGGCTAAGCTTCAAGCACACTGTCTCCTGGGATGACTGCCCTCCTCGCTTTTCCTCACAGCTGTGAGTGGGGTGTGAGCCAGATCTCCCATGCCATCCTCCCAACCCTGCATTCCCTCAGGTGCCGCTGACCCAATGAGGACCTCCAGTGAGAACACATAGACCTGCAGGAGTGCCATGCTGACCAGGAGCTGTGCCACTCCACCTGGCTGGAGTTGTCTCAGGAAGCCAGGTGCATGTGCGCATCATACACCACCATCACCAACCACATGGTTGTCGCGATTGAGCAGTCCAGAAGCTGCCCTCCATACCCACTCCTTGCCAAGACCCCCTGCATCCACTCCTGCTCCTGCCCTCACTTCTCCAGTTTCTCTTCCTAGCCTCCATTCCTAGCTGCTGAGGGCCTCACACACAAGGGATGGAACTGCCTGAGGCAGGCACCAGTCCTAGTCCCATCCCTGAGCCTCTTCTCTCTTCCCCCTCCCTCCTTCCCCCTCCCAGGTTCTTTCCCCAGTTCCTCCCCAGTTACATTTACCTCATTTTTTTTAGAAGAATTTCTTGTTCCAAAACCAAAGGTCTTGTTTATTGTGTCTGCAGGGGGCAGGGGAGAAGGAGGGGTGTGGGAGGAATGGCATAGAGGTACACTGCAGAGGCTCCTTGTGGGGAGACCTGGGGGAGAGTGTCATAGGTGTCCTTGTCTGAAACTCTCCCTCAGGGCCTCCCAGATGTGCACAGCTCCCTGATGGGCTTGCCAGATGGAAGCTGTGCACAGCCGTTAAAAGACCCTAGCCAATCACGTGGCTCTGGCTCTCACGATGGCAGGAACATCTCTCCCTTATTTTCACAAATATTATGGAGAACACAGCAGGCTGACATCACTTGGGGGATATTCAGCTCACAAAGGTCCAGGTGAGGAGACAATGGAGCCTTCCTTTCAGATGGCCAAAGGTGCCCTCCACAACCATATGGGCCCTGCTCAGCCTGTCATTAAAACATTCCTTGGTGGAGTCCAGGTGTCCAGTGTAGGGTTACATCAGCCAGGGGAGCAGAGTCCCCTATGATGCATGTGGTCATGTCCACATCCCTGACCCTGATGGTGTCATCAGGGAAAAAAGTGCCAGCATGCATCTTCTGGAACATGCTGGAGTTCTTGAAGATTCAGGCATCATGCACCTTCCCTGATCACACAATGTTGATGTCCGTGAAGCAGCTTCAGTGGTCCACAGGGCCTACAGCACCATAGAAAAGTACCTCTTATGGCTGATATAATGTGATGCCCGGTGGTCGGGGCCCGAATAGGGACATCAATTCCGACTGCTGGGACAAAATAGTCATGGAGTGGTGGGACAGCCAACAGTGGCTCCAGAAATTCCAGATGCAGAAAGACACATTCATGGAGCTGTGTGAGTAGCTCACCCCTGCCCTCCGGTGATGAGATACCCACATTTGACCTGCCATCTCCCTCCAGAAGCAAGTCAACATTGCAGTGTGGAAGCTTGCCATGCTGGACAACTACTGCTCCATCAGGAACCAGTGTGGCATGGGGAGATTGACTGTCAGAGTCATGGTTGTGCAGGTATGACTTTCTCATGCTATTGTTCCTAGAGGGTGGTGAACTAATGGAATGGGGTTCCCTAAGAAAGGGGGAGGGTGGAAGCTCCCTCTCTGGTGGGTTTTCCAGTCCCGTCTTCACAAAGCTTTGCCAGGGGATGGGGTAAGTTGAGGGTTGGTGTGTGCGAAGGAGGGTTGGGTTCAGGGAACTCCTGAAGTTCTCTGTTTGTCTCCTTATACAGGTGGTGAGGGCCATCAAAACCATCCTGCTGTGCAGGGTCATCATCATCCTGGGCAACGTGGACTCCATTGTCGCTGGCTTTCCCTCCATGGGTTTCCCTAACTGTGGGGGAGGGGGGGACCATTGATGGCACCCACATTCCCATCCAGTCCCCCAACCACTGGGCATCTCTCTTCATCAACCAGAAGCGATACTTTTCAATGGTCCTGCAGGTCATCACGGACCACCAGAGCCAGTTTACGGACATCTATGTTGGGTGGTCAGGAAAGGCTCATGATGCCCGGGTCTTCCACAAATCAAGCGTCTTCAAGAAGCTGCTCGCTGAAACATTTTCCCCCCACTGCACCATCAGGGTCGGGGACATGGACATGCCCATCTGCATGGTGGGGGATGCGGCCTACCCTCTCTTGCCTTAGCTCATGAAGCCATACACCAGCCACCTCAACCACTCTCAGGAATGCTACAATGCTTGGCTCAGCAGGGCCCACATGGTGGTGGAGGGTGCCTTTGGGTGCTTGAAGGCGCGGTTTATATGCCTCCTCACCCGGCTGGACCTTGGGGAGCACAACATCCCTCACATGGTGGCCATGTGTTGTGCATTCCACAATATTTGTGAGCAGATGGGGGAGGTATTCCTCCCTGGTTGGGGCAGAGGCTGACCGCATCAGCAGGGCCTTTGAGCAGCCACACACAGCTGCCATCTGGCAGGGTCATCAGGGGGCTATGTGCATCCAGGAGGCCCTGAGGGAGAATTTCTCACAAAGGCTCCAGTGGCACTCTCCCCTAGGCCTCCCCACTAGGGGCCTGGGCATCGCCCCTCATTGCCTTTCCTCCAACACCACTCTCTTCCCTCCCCACCCCCCTTCTCTGCTGAGACAATAAAAAAGACAGTTTGTTTTGGAAAAAATAAAATCTCTGTTTCTTTTTATTTGGGGTCACAGTAAGTGGGGAGGGAAGGGGGAAAGAATCTGGGAGAGGGAAGGAGAGAGTTGGGCGGAGGGGGGATGAGAACCTTGGAGTGGGAGGAGGGAGCTGGAAGTGAGAGGAGGGGTAAGGAGAAGCTCAGTTCTGGGGCCGAGAATGGTGTGTAGCTGTGGTGATCCCACTGCCACGGGTTCAGGAGTCACGGTGGTCACGGGGTGGGGAGGCAGGGTGCTGGGGGGTGGATGCTGCCCCAAGAATGCAGGTATGCCCGTGTGCTGTGTGCGGACTGCTGACTGTGTGTGTGTGTGTGTGTGTGTGTGTATGTCCCCAGCCTCCTTTTAGAGGTGGGTTGTGGAGGGAGGGTGTCCGACCCCAATGTCATGAGTATGGCAGGCCTCTCCAGACACCCTGTGACCAATAGCACAAGGGTCCTCTGTGGCAGCCTCCTGGTGCTGTGAGGCGAAGATCGGTGTGGCATGTGCTCCCACATGCACAGGCTGCTGCGCGATCCCCAGGCCGCAAGGGCCAAGCGAGGAGTGCCCAGCTCCCCCTCACTGCCCACCACCTCTATCCTCTATGTGAAGAGAACATGATGGCAGTCACATGATGTTCCTTCCCCAGCCTTGGACAATGCCTGGGATACATCCACAGTGTAGGGTACTGGCTCCAGGATCAGGAGGATCAGGAGGGTGATTGTGCTGGCCTCATCTGTGTAGACATAACCTTACTGATTCCACATGTGTGGTTTTAGCAGATTTGCACAGGTATAACTGATTGCAACATTGTAAACAATTCAGTAGCTAATCATCAGGAAGGAATAGAATCTTATTTACTCTTTCCTAGCGGCAGCAGTAACATGAGAAAAAAATGGTAAGACATCTTATTTTTGTCACTAAAGTCAACAGACGGAATGGTGAATAAAAACAAGGAATAAAGCTGTTGAGTAAAAATGAACTATTTTTATAGTTACTTTTCCAAGCACAGCAGTATTTTAGCACTTTTACATAGCTAAAAACCATTTGCTCATAGTGTGCACATTTATTTGAACGATTTAGGTGATAGTTTTGTTTCTGTGGACTTTTTTCATTTGTATAGTCCTTTGTGAGGTTCAAAATAAAGCTGGTAAACAGAATACAAGTAGATAAGCTTTCAAAATGTTATGTGACATTTTATCTACATATCTGTCAAATAAAAGGTTAGGATTCTCACTTTTGAAAGAAAAACATACTAATTAGCAAAAATACAAGGCTGTATAGAGCATGACGTTTGAAAAAGTTTGACATGTTTGTGGCTGCAATACATTCATTTATGTGCATGAGGCTATACTTAACTTTTTTATGGTGATAAGAATCCAGTGGAGCCCAATTCTCCAGTGAGCAGATATTGCTTAACACATGGAAGATGAGTCCCTTTGTCCAATATGGCCATGTTATAGTAACTTTCTATCAGATGACTGCATAATTTGTCTGTTTGTATGCTAAACTGAAGCCTCAACATTGCTCTTAACACAACAATTACACTGATGACCTTAAGACAGCATATAGGAGAGTAAGGGGGCTCAGGGGCTCACTCCTTTGCATTGGCTACCTGTGTCCTGGGTCCCAATGGAGGCTGCTGCTCCTGAGCCATGGCAGGCAAGGTCAAGGAAGAGTGGGAGCTTTGGTTCCACCCTGCAAAATAATGGCCAGGTGAACTGACTGACATGTTTTGGGAAAACAGCTACTTTGGCAGAGCAGTAGAAGTTGGGGAAGGATTATGTCTGGATATTTTGCCTAATCTACCTTTTGGCCAAGTCTGTGCTAGAGTTGGAAGGTCAGCTTAAAGTATGCAACTCAAGCTATGAAAATAACACAGCTGGAGTTTGCATACCTTAAGCTCAGCGTGGCATCGTCTTCACAGTGGGAGGTCAACAGGAGCAAACTCTTCCGTTGGCTTTCCTAACTCCTCATCACTGCGAGAAGTACCTGAGCCAACTGAAGGCACCCTCAGCTTTCGATTTAGTGGGTCTTAACTAGACCCACTAAATTGAATTCCAGAAGAACAATCACCAGAGCATAAGCATAGATGTGGCCTGACAGAGCGGTTCTGCTATGCACCACCTGTTACTCTAGGCAAACAATTATATTACAATCTTGCCATGAGTGATTAGACTGCAGTAGTGAAAATCAGCACCAAAATGATCAACCAGGGCGAAGAAGCTTTCTAAAAAGTAACTCAATGTAAGTTTTAAAGGAAAATATACACAAAAGTTAACAAGGCCAAGGTTTTCAAAAGTGTTTAGTGATTTTAGATTCCTTAATTTTTGACTGCCCAAAACAAGACACTTTAAAAGAACTTGATTTTCAGAAATTGCCTAGCACCCATGTTCTGAAAATGAGGCCCCTTTAAGACAAGGGTGGGGAACTTTTTTTGTTTGGAAGTTGCTGACTCACAGAAAAATCATTCAGGGGCTGCACACAAGTGAAAAGCAAAAACACAAAAAACACCTCACTGATATGGCACCCATCTGAGAAGCAGAAAGGTACTCCCTACATTCCCCTCACACATCAGAGTCCAGTGCGGCCCAGACTAGTAGATTTTGTGTGCTCCAGTTGGAGTGCCAGCACAGGCTCTACAGTGCTGGTGGGGGAGCCCTGAGCCTCAGGGTCACGATCCAGGCAAGCCTGGGGCCATATCCGTCATCCAGGTATTAGGTTCCCCACCAGTGCTGTAAGATGTCTCATGTTGGATACTCAAAATGTGAGGTATCCAAAACACTTGCCAGACCTGAAAATCATAGTCTGAAAGGTTATCTTATTTTCTGCTCTAAACTAAACAGTAGTAAATTAACAATAACCAAATAACCATGTTGTTGGGCTTTTTAACTGAAAAACAAAAAGCATATACTTCTCTGCACTAGTTACTGTTCCTATCGTTAGTTATTATTTGCAAAATACCAAAATATGTTTGGTTCTGCCCAAGAAAGAGAGGAATTCATAGCTGCTGCCCTAGGAGTTCATAATTTTAAAAAAATAATATAAAAAGAACTGCTATACCAATATAATATTATGTGATATGATATGATAACGTTGGCAGACATAACATCTTAACATGAATTCCAAGTTAAGATTGACATTGCAAATAAAATTAATCTGAAAATGTATAGTGTACTCTTGATTTTAATGTATAGTGTATAAGGGTTAGGTATTTTAAATTTGGGGCATTTCACTGATGTGCTTGCTTAAGAGATGTTTCCATTGCAGTGCAAAGAAGGTATGTACAGTGTAATAAAAAGGGCTACCATTTTAAATTAAGGTTCTATTTAAATTATATGAGTATAATTTGGCTGTAATAAGTCACTGTATATTAATTAAGATAGTTATTTTTATATATATTCAGATATAAGGTCTGCGTATAATTGATTTGTATCTATCCTTAAATGTCTGTATTTTTTAATAACTAGTTCATAGTTAAATTTAGTAACTGTGTTATTAACACTAAATTAAATATATATATTGGTGCTTAAGTCTGAAGCGTTACTCAAGAAGATTGGTTCATTTAACTTCAAAATGCAAGGTATATTGATTTACATCTCCGACTGGCTAAGAGACTCAATCTCATCCTGTGAATCAAAGGCATTAGCCTCAGCTTTTCAAGCCTTGTCACCCTCAGCTGGACTAAAGCATGGCAGTATACCTGGGCGTGAAGCCTTCAGTGCTTAGGAAACTCATGTAATTCAGAATGCTGGAGTGTGTCTTGGCAACTCTGCCTATTGAGAATCCATCAAACCTGTCCTCCACTCTCTACCCTAGCTTCCCATAGCATTTCAAATCAAGTGCAAGGTCTCAATTGTTATCCTGAAGGCATCCAATTACTTGGGCTCAAAGTAGCTAAAGATTCCTAAAGCCCTAGGCTGAGGACTATAGTTGGTAACTTCACTCCTCTGGCACAATGGAATTTTCTGAACTAAAGGTAAAGCTCATTTGTGCAGTAGATGGAAACTGCCAAATGAACTTTCCCAGAAACTAAATTCCATCACAAACCTTGCCCTCTTCCACTTTAAGTGCAAGGTGCATTTTTTGACCTGCATCTTAAGAACATGTGTGTTTAAAAAATCCCAAGCAAACTATTTAACAGCACATACTACTTTTCCTGGGAGAGAGGAGGAGAAAACAGATGTTAGTCAGATTGTTTAATATATTACTGGAAACCTCTCACATAGCTCATAGTATAATAATCCTTCGAATCAAATTGTCATAAGGCAACAACGCTGATGCAAACACCTTTGCTGTCTAGTTTTCGGGGACTGACATGTTTGAAGTACATTTAGGTTACAAGAATGATTGAATGCAGATGTTCTTGAACTCTTAATGCAAAGCTTAATCATGTAGAAAACTGCTGAATAAGCACATTTTAAGTTACCCAGCCATTATCTTCCCTAAGAGGCTGACCATCTTGACTCTGTTTTTTAGGTCTCTGTTATGTAATATGTGAATTCAATACTTTATAGAGCCAAGGCCTAAATTTTAATCATGGCGATATGCCCATAGTCCTTACTCAGCTCTTTGACAGCAGTGGAAACTTTTCTTGAGTATACGGTAGGATTGGGTCTTATTTGTCTGGAGTTAAATAAAAGTGTTCATCTACTACGGAGCCTTGCCATCAGGTAACAAACATTATGTAACTACTATAAAGCCTTGATTTCACCCATAGCATTTACAATCTAATTAAATAAAATATTACAGATTTGCGGCAGCCATATTTATGCAATAAATCATCACATATTCACATGCTTAATACTCAAGATGGCATTAGTAGTCCTGAAAATTTCATAATTAATATTTTAAGATTAATTCTTTATTTGTTTTTTTTCTATTTTCTTTAGAATAAATGTGGAAACCCACTGAGAGATTCTACTACACACATTCCCTAGTATGGCAGTTGAAAACGACAGGAATGTAACAGGAACAGCTAACATTCAAATACTGATCAGATAAGATGATGATTAATTGACAGAGGGAGCCAAATCACTGTTTTTGACTTGTAGTCATGTGTGATTGACATCCATTTCAAATGGGTTAACTTGCTACAAGCTCTGTTGCAATCTAATTAAGGACCCAATTCTGTTCCCACTGAAGTGAGACACAACATTCCCATTAGCTTTAACAGGAACAGGGTGGGATCCTGTGTCAGCAACATCTTTTTACAGTTTTAATTGAATCAGAAGATACTCGTGTTCTAAAAAATGCTTTTGTTTAGGCTAAATTGTGATTGTCAGGGTTAAGCTCATCAAAGCAAAAGTTCCTTCATATCCACAGACATGGAATTTTTCAGTTACGTGCAAAACATACATCCTCACAATGCATCATGCTAACTATCTGAACCCTGACCCAGAGTGTCTACCTTCACTTTGGCTGTTTCTGTACAATGACCTACGCTTATTCAGTTTTTCTTCATTCCAGAGCAAGGAACACCAAACAGGGTCAAATTTAATGCTGCTCCTAATGAATGAACTCAGACCTTTTGAGAGAATTCTGAACTATGGTTCCAAAGGTAAAAAAAACCATTAAAAACAATAAATAACTCAAAGCTTAAATAATTTTATATTACCAGTGATGTGTCCATGCTACTTGGTGTGAAAAAGAATAAATGATCATTCATTTCCAGTTGCATGTTGTATTATTTGCAGTCAAGTAAATAATTTAGAGTAATTTTCATTGAATAAGTTTGTGCAGCTCATTATCATGGAAAATCTTGGGGACAAATATCTTCAGCTGTCAACATAGGGAATTATCTTCCTCTCACTGAAATCAGTGGGAGTTTTGTCATTGATTTCCATGGCAGCAGGAACAGGCATTCTGACTTTGAAAATACATGCATTTTTTTTTAAAGTTAGTATAGGCAAATACAACACTGATAAAGTCTGCAATCAATAAATTATAAGATTTCTAACATATCAGCCAGAGTAAAACACTGCACAGAGTAAAACTATCTCAGTAAAAGGTAAAGTAAATTATTTAAAATTAAGTCTGTACATATATTTTGCTGTCATATTTGCTGAAATATTACTCTAATTTGATTCAGAGATAGGCTGAAAAGGAAAGAGTAGACTGATCTAGTGGATTATGAATTGTCTTTCAATAAGAGACTTTCAATCAAAATATTTAGACTGTTGCTCACTATCCACACTGACTCACTAGCACCACAAAGTGGAGAGCAGAGTCACTGATAACATTTTTAAAATGAACAGTGCACTAAAGCTAACAGGTATTCATTGAATTTAACAGGTTAAAAAAGTGTGCTAGTCTATTTTAGACGTCAAAATATTTTTTGGAATTGACACCATGTCTAAAAGAAAGAACACTAAACATTGTCTAGTGCTACTTTAAGATAGACTAAAGGTATGTATACATTATAGAAAGTCTAGGTCTTTAAACGTGTATGGTGTAAGTCATACATCATGTTAAAACATATGTGAATTTAGGCATTAGTGATCAATAGAGTAGAATCATATGTTAAACATTTGAGGAGATTAATGATCTACCATTTCTCCATGTTTAATTTTTCTCCAATTTTTCTCCAATTACCTTGATAAAATTACTTCAGTATTTTTTTCTATTTTTTTACAGTAGCATCAGATCTCCAAATATTAATGACCTATTTTACTCATAGAAGTCATCTACATAAGTGACATGATACAACAGTTTGAGCAGTATTATCGTTGATTAATCAAGTTCCCAATTATATTTCAAGGGGCAAACCCAGTGTAACTAAGCATTTTTATTTTTTTCTGTTTGGTTATCATGATTTGTAAATTAAAAAGAATGAATCAAATGCCACATTTTTATTAGCAGAAGAATTTATGGATTTTCTGCTGCAAGGTTTTGCTTCTACTTTCCATTGCTTTTGTCAGTGAAACTGAAAGCAGTTGCCTTTGATGTTTCTGATATTACAATATCATCAGTGATAAGATTCACAGACATTAATTTAACTGACAATAGACTGGAGAATCCAGATGCTTAAGAACTGAGTCACAGGAGTGATTTGTGAGGTAAAGAGCCTTCATCTAAAAGAACTCCAAAGAATAAAGGATTTTGTTGTTGTTTTGGTTCTTTTCTTATTTTTTCCCTCCCCTGATTTCCTTTCTAATTTAAGCAAAAGCAGGTTGAACTGATGGCAAAAAATTTTCCTCAGTTAATCTCCATCCTTCCTGTTCTTTCTTTCCATGCATCCTTATTTTCCCTTTCCTTTAAATTCAACTGCTCCTCTGTACCAGAAGGAGCTGTGTTTGGTTGGCAAACACTCCAGAATAAGCCTATTTCACATAAAAAGCCTCTTCTGTAGGAGAAACTATGCAAAATGGGAGATAAAGAACAGGGTTCTTAACTGAGAAAGCTTTGGAACTGATACCAGGCTATCTGGGGCCTTGTTGTTGTAATTTATACTTGTAGTTTTAAAATGTGTTGATTGATTATGTGATTTGATGGAGAGAGCATAATATTTATCTTGACCAGCTAATGTTTAAACCGGCAACTTGCCTTGTCTGTACAAGACTTTTAATATACATAAGTTATCACATGTTATGTAGCAAGTTAAAACACTTTTTTCTCCTAGTTTATATGGGGGAGCGGGGCAATTTTAATTCTGGAGGATAGGGAATCTGGAGAGATTTTGATTGTTAACTTTCCTATGACTGATCAAAACACATTTGAGAACGTTACTCAGGATATGTCTACACTAGCTCGTTAGTTCGAGCTAGGTAGGCAAATGAGGGCAACCGGAGATGCAAATGAAGCCCGGGATTTAAATATCCCGGGCTTCATTTGCATGTTCAGCGCCGCCATTTTAAATCCCCTTAGTCCGAACTCCGAGCCCGGCTACACGCGGCACAGAGTAGGTAGTTCGAATTAGAGATCCTAATGGAACAAGGAACGAGGAGTAACGGTAGTTCGAATTAGGATCTCTAATTTGAACTACCTACTCCGTGCCGCATGTAGCAGCGAGTTCGGACTAAGATTTAAAATGGCGGCACTGAACATGCAAATGAAGCCGGGATATTTAAATCGGCTTCATTTGCAACTCCGGTTGCCCTCATTTGCCTACCTAGCTCGAACTAATGAGCTAGTGTAGACATACCCTCATAGAGTAAGACACTGTACAATGTGAAGAAAGCTAGCGTAATTTTTATTTACAGTGTCATTGCCATGCTTGATGCTTTACAGACATGTAAGAGAGCAAGGTTTTTGTCTCAAAGTGCTCACAATATTTATCTCATAAAATACAAACAAATTGGACAGAGGAGGAAGGGTTCACCATAAAAAGCAAAATGAATGAACAGTGTATTTGGTATCTGTCCTTTTATTTCTAAAGGTTAGTTATGTTTTTAGACTTTCCTCACAACCCAATATAAAGACAAGTATTATGAGATGAGCAGTGAGAATGGGGAAGATGTTTAGTAATTAATTTCTAGGAGAAACTTCAAGGAGGAGAATATGGTTGCTTGATACCCTGGAGGGTGTTCCAGCTGCAGGAAACAATGTGGAAAAAACAGAGAGTCCTGAGTGGGAGAAGAGTGTACAGAAGAGATAGGACATTATAGATGGGCAAAGGTATAGTGGTATCTGAGATCCAAAATGCATCTGAGATCCAAAAGTGGCCTTATGCAAAGCCTTGAGGAAGGATAAGAAATTTGATCTAATCCAATGACATGGAAAACTAGCAGAGATGCTTAAACCATGGAATAATATGGCCAGAAAAGTTAACCTTGACTGAAACACGCTGAATGAAGTGGAAAGGGAGATCATAGTGAAGAATGTTAGAGGAGCCAAAAGCAAGTCACCATACGTGAGAAATAATGAGAGCATAGGACAGAGGTTTAAGGGAGGACAAATAGGAAGTGGTGAATATTGAAGATGCTGTAGACAGAGAAACAACAGGGTTTAGCCAGATCTGGTATGTAAGTTGTACAGAAAGCCGAGGAGGAATCAAAGATGATCCCAGAGTTAGAAGTTTGATTGCCCAAGAGGAAGAATTATTTAATTTAGGGTCTTGTTGGTTTTATTCACTGTGCTTGAGTTTCTTCATCTGTAAAATGGGGATAATGATATTCCTTTCCATAATGCTTTCATAATGATAGATAAAAAATATGTATGAGAGCTAATTTGTATTATATAGCATCCAAAATCTAGATGTGGGTGTGATATTTAATGTTCTGTTACTTCAATCCCTATCACACCAGTCATTCTGATAATACATCATCTACTGTATAATTTAAGGAACATGCGTACTCCAGATATTAAGACTGAGGCAGACTATATTTAAGATTGATAGAAAGTCAAAAATGTGCCCAAGGAAGTAGTCTCGAAAGTGGAGGTGTCAAAAGTCTGCTGTGTGAGAAAATTCAAGATGTTATAGGACAAACTTCACATTATACTAGGCATGTTTAATTATGCATGTCTCTAAAGTGTATGCTGTCAAAAACAATGGAGGCAAACTTCCCTGAATTGCTCCATTCAGCTCACCAAAGGGCATTTAAAATTATATGTCTAAGAGGTAGGTACCAGTTGGGTTCTTTTCCTGCAGTCTCTATGCAGGCAAAATTCTCTTGGACTTTAGTGGAAATTTTGGCAATGGTGAGGCTGGAGGACCATGGCCATATGTATACGTCTTCGTAAAAAAGTGGTAAACATCTATTGCAGAAGAACTGGAATTAGGAATTAATATTGATTTGCCAGAGTGAAATCTAGTAAACTGATCTGAGATATGGAATCATGAACTCATGAGTTCTAAACCCAACTCTGATAATGCCTTTTCAGCAAACCACAGTAGGTACTGTGGTGAACGGTGGAGGAGATGAGAGGCAAGGCCTTTTCTCTCTCCATATGTATTCCTGAAGTGAACTCTTGACCCTACTAAAGTATATGGAAGGTTTGCCATGAATTTCAATTAGGTGAGAATTTCTGTACAGGCAATAATCCTGTTGAGAAGCTTCAAGCTAGTGTCACTCTTGGTGAAGCTAACTTCACAATAACGAGAGGCACAGAAGAGTTTATATATTTAATGCTGTCAAAGGGAGAAGATGCTGGCAATTTCCCTTAGGAGGAATTCTTTCTGAGGCCAATGCTGCAATCCTTACCCTCATACTGCAGGCCATGATTTTAGAAAGACACTTACTCAGAGAATTAGCTTATGTTCACAAAATCCTTTTGAAATGAAAAGCACAACATAAATTGTGAAAAGTGAATACAGCTATGGATTGATAGATTTGATAGTATCTGTATTTTTGTTCCATGTGTGTTCAGCAACTAGCTCAATGGAGTATAGGTCCATGGCTGGGATTCCTAGGTACTATGATAATTTAAATAATAAAATAGAAAATCTTATTACAACCTGCATGTAAGCAGGATCTCCTCCATTCACCCTCTGCCATTAATGTGAAAGTCAAACTTATTTTACACGTATTAACTTTTTCAATAAAACCACTTCTAACTTCTGCTGAGACAATTAGCAGGTGTCAGTTAGGAGAGACAATAGACAATGTCCCCAATTACTTTATCTTTTCAGACAACAATTTGCAATCACAAGAACATATGATGAGGCTTAATCAAAGATTACAACTTTTTAATTAAATAGGGCCTTTTGTGACTCGTCATTTGACATTAATTACTGTTTTAGTTGGATTTCTTTTGATTTGTAAAGGGCCCTGAGCACTGCAAAAATCATATCACATCATATAAATTGCTGATTATTAAAACAAAAAAAAGTTGTTTTTCATTAGCCTGTCACACGCCCTTATAAAGGAAACATCATTTCAAATGATAAGTAGATGCCTGAGATAAACAGACCAGTGAGTTTTAAAAGCAAAATAGCAGATGGCACTTCAACTGACTTGCCTTAGAATGGGCAGTCATAAAGCACTTAATTGTAATGATTGATAAGGTCTTCTGTCAGTGCTCAGCAAAACTTTCAGGAGGCTTAACAGCTGGCATGAGGTACATTTGGAGTTTTAACTAGTGGACTAGCCTTTGGGGGGGTCTTAAAGCTAACTAGCATCACTGGTATTAATAGAGAACATCAATCAAAATGAAACACTGAAGCAGAAACTGATCAGAGTCTTCAAGTAATATTTTAATTTGTCAGCCTACAGAGAGTAGGATAAATGTTAACAGCATTCTTGTGTGATGGCTTTAAATTCAAATCCAGCATAGGCAGCAATGTTAGCAAGTCATTCTTTTGTGACTTTTGCTTTCTCATACACTCCAGTTATTCAGAATACAGTGGGTACAGAGACAATGAAAAAACCCTTGTCTGAATAGACTATGGAAAAGAAGAAAACGAGGAAGGAATACAAGTGGCAGAAGTAATTTGTAACCCATAGGAAATTTATGGGTGGAGTACACATAAACACAAGACCAAAATAACTGTGCTTTTCGTGGTGAACTTTGGAGGGGGCTTGAGGAGGTTGTGTGTAAACAGAGGAGGATTAAAGAAAACAGATTTAACTCAAGCCAGAGAGTAGAAACGCAATCCTCACAAATGTGAATAGTTTCAGGATTTCCTCCCTTGGCTTCCCTTATAGCTTCATTTGTGTCTGTCTATGTTGGCCTATACAGGGATTGCTTACCCATGCAGAAGGGCAATATTTATGTTGTGAAGAAAATCTTGTGTGTAGAACCCTGCAAATCCATGGATATCAGCTCTATATCTGCAGATATCTATGACTCATTTTGGTGAGATATGGATGTGGATACAAATTTTGTATTGCTAACTCTGCAAATTTGCAGATATCCCCTTTATATTTGTCACTATCCGTATCCATAGATATAGATATGGATATCTGTGGCTCATTTTTGAAGATATGCATGCAGATGCAGATACAAATTTTGTATCCTTGCAAGGCTCTACTTATGTGGTGTCACTGCACCTAGATAAGCTTAATTGTCAGGCCATATTGAATGGTTATCGTTCTGGATTTTAGAGATGCTGAACATCCATAGCTCCGAATGAAACCTGAAAATTGGGCCCCAAGTTGTCTGTTCTGTGATAAGGTAGTTGGAGTAGTAATTTATTCATCAGCAAATCAATTAAAAATCCATTTTCCATCACTAATTACACAAAATGCCTTAAGTTGAGAGTAAGAGATGGCCAGGGGTATTGACAGAGTTAGCTTTTCCCAAAAATTAATACTTGATTTATTTACCCAAACTGGGGTCAATTTCAGGCCGTCAGTGTAGCAGATTAATCTGTAGTTGTAGAAACAGCTAAATGGAAGAGAGTTGTTTAAGAGAAAAGATGGTCTTGTGGGTAAAGCACTAAAATGGGACATAAGAAATCTGTGTACATTTCCTCACTCTGATGCATCCTTCCTCTATGAGTATGGAAAAGTCAGTTAATCTCTCTGTTTCTCATCTATAAAATATGAATAATAGTTTTTTTTCTTGTCTATATAGATTATAAACACTTCAGTAGAAGAGCTGTTGCTTATCAGTTGTTGTACAGTACCTAGGATAATGGAGCCTGTAGTACCACTGTTATTTAAATAATAAGTAATACTTCTAGCATAAATTGTACTTATTCCTTTTTTCCCCAGTGTAGTCACTAGCTTGTTAGAGTCTGAAAATCACTATAGAAACCATGATAGCAAATTAGGTAGTTAGCAACCAGCTTTCAACCAATTAAAGATACCACGGCTATGTTAATTTTATTCCTAAAAAGGACAAAATTACAATGTGTCTCTGATAGTACAATGCCTTCTGAAATGGACAAAGATGCTATCATTCACATAAACAGTTTTCCTTTTTAATTAAGATAGTATTTGTGTATGAAGACAAAAACATTGGAGAGAATTTTAAATCTAGACAATGTAAAAAAGTGAGTTTTATTATTGAAGAGATGCTGTTTTTCAAAAAAATACACTGGTTAAGAACACAATATTAACATAGTATTTTGTATTCTTTGCATCAGTTATTTCCCAAAGAAAGCCTATCAGTTAAAATGATGAATTTTAACCTTTTCCAATTCTTCTAGAGAACATTCAATTTATATTCTTCAGACTCTTTGCTACTTGTTCACCATACTGATGCAAAAATTATTGTTTTTGTAATATTTATAAAGATCTAGTTATAAGTTTTCAAGGACAGATTTCACATTTCTTTCAAATGTGAATCTCTAGTATAATATAAGAAAAAATGCAACAAGGTAGTAACATATGGCCTGGTTATGTGATTTAATGCATTAATATTGATAAATTGTGTTATACTGAATATGATTCTGATGGTCAATAGAAAATACAAAGGTCATGTTATCACAGAGTACAGAAAGCTTAAAGGCTTGAATTCCAATGGATTAACATTTCTACACAGTCCCTTTTTGCTCCTGTGAGTTCCAGAAATGTCCTTATAAAATTGGTAACTTTAAAGCCACTTCACAAAAATAACCCTCTCAATATTACTGGAGATGACAAAATCTAGATAAATCCAATTTTAAATATAGGAAGAAATCTGAATTTTCATAATTGTGAAGTCAAACAGTTTCTATAACCTTGAAGACTTCTCGCACTGAAGATACATCTCCGGGGAGGAACTCCAGTCGTTAGGAAAAGGCAGGTGATAGTAATGGGGGATTCGATCATTAGAAACATAGATAGCTGGGTTTGTGATGACCAGGAGAACGGTATGGTGATTTGTCTGCCTGGTGTGAAGGTTGCAGATCTCTTGAGACATCTAGATAGATGTATGTGTAGTGCCGGGGAAGAGCCAGTGGTCATGCTACATGTAGGTACCAATGACATAGAGAAGGGTAGGAGAGAGGTTCTGGAGGCCAAATTTAGGCTTCTAGGAAAGAGATTAAAATCCAGGACCTCTATGGTAGCATTCTCTGAAATGCTTCCAGTTCCATGTGCAGGTCCAGGTAGGCAGGCAGAGCTTCAGAGTCTCAATGAATGGATGAGACAATGGTGTAGAGAGGAGGGGTTTAGATTTATTATGAACTGGGGAAACTTTTGGGATAGGTGAAGCCTATACAGGAAGGATGGGCTCCACGTAAACCAAAATGGAGCCAGACTGCTGGCACTTAACATTTAAAAAGTTGTAGAGCAGTTCTTAAACTAAGGGCTTGGGAAAAGCTGACAGGTGCTCAGGAGCACATGGATCGGACAGAGACATCTATTAGGGGAGGTTCTATTAATAGAAATGCTCTATTTTCTAGTCAGAAGGAGACAAGAAAGTATGGGTTGCAACAGATGAGACACAATCAAATGAAAAAGAGTCTAACATATCAAGAAATGGTAGACAGATAAATAGTGACAAATTATTTAAGTGCTTATACACAAATGCTAGAAGTCTAAATAGTAAAATGGGTGAACTAGAGTGCCTAGTTTTAAAGGAGGATATTGATATAATTGGCATCACAGAAACTTGGTGGATTGAGGATAATCAATGGGACAGTCATACCGCAGTACAAAATATATCAGAAGAACAGAACAGGTCATGCTGGTGGGGGAGTGGCACTATACGTGAAAGAAAATGTAGAATCAAATGAAGTAAAAATCTTAAATGAGCCAAAATGTTCCATAGACTCTCTATGGATAGTAATTCCATGCTCCTATAATAAGAATATAGCAGTAGGGATATATTATCAACCACATGATCAGGACAGTGATAGTAACTATGAAATGCTAAGGGAGACTAGAGAGGCTACTAAATTTAAAAAACTTTAATAGAGGGTGATTTCAACTATCCCCATATTGACTGGGTACACGTCACCTCAGGATGGGATGCAGAGATAAAATTTCTTGTTACCTTAACTGCTTCTTGGAGCAGCTGGTTCTGGAATCCACAAGGGGAGAGGCAATTCTTGATTTAATCCTAAGTGGAGTACAAGATCTGGTTCAATAATAACTGGACCACTTAGAAATAGTGATCACAATATAATAAAATTTAACATCCCTGTGGTGGGAAAAACACCTCAGAAACTCAACACTGTGGCATTTAAGTTCAGAAAGGGGAACTACACAAAAGTGAGGAAGTTAGTTAAACAGAAATTAAAAGGTACAGTGACAAAAGTAAAATCTCTGCAAGCTGCATGGAAACTTTTCAAAGACACCATAATAGAGGCCTGTGACGGTGCTGGCCTGCCCCGCACTGAACAGAGGGGAGGAGAGCCCGTCTATTGGGTAGAATATGCCCCTCCTCCACAGCCCTGCTGGGCATGCTCACAGTGCAGCCTCAGTATAAAAGGCCACCGGGGAGGAAGGAGCTCTGGCCCAAACCCCAGAGCCACTGCCGGACCTGCGGCTGGAACCAGAGCCGTCAGGATTGCCACCGTTGCTGCTACCATCCCCGGGCCGAGCACGCCCACAACGCCAACTCCGGGGGGGTCGCCCGCCCACCACAGGGGCCAACCCCGTCACTGCTGCCCCAGACACGGGACCTGCTGACATTGCTGCCGCCGCCACCGGCCCAGCTTCTCCAGGTGGGGTCTCCGTTGGCCACAGGGCGGGGGTAGGAAGCAACCCAGGGCAAGGAGCAGGGAACCCCTCAGTGGGCTCGGCATGTTTCGGGGAAGACTCCCCGCCGAGCCAGTGGTGGGAACCACCCACCACTAATAGGGCCCTGGGTTGGGGTCCGGTGGAGAGGGAGGGCCTGGACCCCCCTACCCCATCCCCTCAGGACCCAGATTAGGCCTCAGGGCCTGCGAGTTGTGCGGGACTAGGCCTCAGGGCCTGCGAGTTGTACTGAACTAGGCCTCAGGGCCTGCTTTAACCACAGACTCGGCCTCAGGGCTGCGATTGTACTGGACTAGGCCTCAGGGCCTGCTTTAACCACAGACTCGGCCTCAGGGCCTGCGATTGTACTGAACTAGGCCTCAGGGCCTGCTTTAACCTTGGGGAAAAGAGGGCGGGGCTGGGGGACCTCGCCACAAGGCCCAACTTAAATTTATACTCCAAATTAAAAAACACAGGAAGAGAACCAAAACAGTGCCACCCTGGATTAACAACTAGGTAAAAGAAGCAGTGACAGATAAAAATATATCTTTTAAAAAGTGGAAGTAAAATCTTAATGAGGAAAACAGAAAGGACCATAAACTTTGTCAAATTAAGTGTAAAAATATAATAAGAAAAGCCAAAAAAGAGTTTGAAGAACAGCTAGCCAAAAACTCAATAAGTAATAGTAAAATGTTTTTTAAGAACATGAGAATCAGGAAGCCGTCTAAACAACCAGTGGGGCCCTGGGACGATGGAGATGCTAAAGGAGCACTCAAAGATGATAAAGTTATAGTGGAGAAGCTAAATGAATTCTTTGCTTCAGTCTTCACGGCTGAGGATATTGGGGAGATTCCCAAACCTGAGCCATTCTTTTTAGGTAACAAATCTGAGGAATTGTCCCAGATTGAGGTGTCATTAGAGGAGGTTTGGGAACAAATTGGTAAACTTAACAGTAACAAGTCACTGGGACCAGGTGGCATTCACCCAAGAGTTCTGAATGGGAAATTGCAGAACTATTAACTGTGGTTTGTAACCTATCCTTTAAACCAGCTTCCGTACCTAATGATTGGAAGATAGCTAACGTGACGCCAATATTTAAAAAGGGCTCTAGAGGTGATCCTGGCAATTACAGGCCGGTGAGTCTAATATCAGTACTGGGCAAATTAGTTGAAACTATAATAAAAAATAAAATTGTCAGACACAGGGATGAATATAATTTTGGGGGGAAACTCAACATGGTTTCTGTAAAGGGAAATCGTGCCCTACTAATCTGCTAGAGTTCTTTGAGGGGGTCAACAAACATGTGGACAAGGGGGAATCCAGTGGATATAGTATACTTAGATTTCCAGAAAGCCTTTGACAAGGTCCCTCACCAAAGGCTCTTAAGTAAAGTAAGCTGTTATGGGATAAGAGGGGAGGTCCTTTCATGGATTGATAACTGGTTAAAAGACAGGAAACAAAGGGTAAGAATAAAAGGTAAGTTTTCCAAGTGGAAAGAGGTAACTAGTGGGGTTCCCCAAAGGTCTGTCCTCAGACCCACCCTATTCAACTTATTTATAAATGATCTAGAGAAAGGGGTAAACAGTGAGGTAGCAAAATTTTCAGATGATACCAAACTGCTCAAGATAGTTAAGACCAAAGCAGTCTGTGAAGAGCTTCAAAAAGATCTCACAAATTAAGTGATTGGGCAACAAAATGGTAAATTAAATGTAATGTTGATAAATGTAAAGTAATGCACATATATACAATATGATGGGGACTAATTTGGCTATAACTACTCAAGAGAGAGATCTTGGAGTCATTGTGGCTAGTTCGCTGAAAACATCCATGCTGTGTGCAGCAGCAGTCAAAAAAGCAAATGGAATGTTAGGAATAATTTAAAAAGGGATAGAGAACAAGACATGCCTCTATATAAAACCATGGTATGCTCACATCTTGAATACTGCTTACAGATGTGGTCGCTTCATCTCAAAAAAGAAATACTGGCATTGGAAAAGGTTCAGAAAAGGCCAACAAAAATGATTAGGGGTTTGGAACGGGTCCCATATGAAGAGAGATTAAAAAGATTTGGACTTTTCAGCTTAGAAAAGAGGCGAGTAGGGGGGATATGATAGAGGTCTATAACATCATGACTGGTATGGAAAGAGTGAATAAATATAAGTTATTTACTTATTCCTACAATAAAAGAACTAGGGGTCACTAAATGAAATTAATAGGTAGCAGGTTTAAAACAAACAAAAGGAAGTTTTTCTTCACTCAGCGCACAATCAACCTGTGGAACTCCTTGCCAGAGGATGCGGTGAAGGCTAGGACTTTAACAGGGTTCAAAAAAGAGCTAGATAGAGTCAAGGAGGTTAGGTCCATCAATGGCTATTAGCCAGGATGGGTAGGAATGGTGTCCCGAACCTCTATTTCTCTGGAGGTGGGTGACAGGGGAAGGATCACATGAGAATTACCTGTTGTGATCCTTCCCTCTGGGGCATCTGGTATTGGCCACTGTCAGCAGACAGGATACTGGACTAGATGGACCTTTGGTTTGACCCCGTATGGCCGTTCTTATGTTCTTATATAAGACAATCTTGGTTGAAGAACTCTAGACTTATAATACTCAGAGAAAGACACAGATATGTCAATTAATTGTCATAAAAACTCATGGGTATTTATTATCCACTCAGTTACACCTGTGCAAGCACCATGACATCCGAGAGGTTGCACAGATGTAACAGGGTAAAATTTCTCCCATTTGGGTTGTGTTTCTGCATTTTCGTCTAGCAGTTCCTAGAGTTAAATTTTCTAAATAATGGCCTCATAAGCATTCTATCAGTTGTGTTCACAAGTGGCAGAGTCTATGAGAACAGATTGGTGTGCATATTTAAATCCAGGAACAATAGATTTGTATATATTCCTTCTATCACAATCTGCGGTGTGCTAGAACTGAATGCACAGGAGTTTATCTGCCGTTGAGTGGAAACAGTTTGATTAGGTGTGACCTTGGGAGCCCCTTAATACCAACTGGCAGAGGGGTGCCATAACATAACTCACTCAGGCCTGACACACTCATTGTCATAGCAAACTGTTATCATAATATATATCCCAAAAGTGTTATGTAAGATATCATATGTAAACTGTTGAACACAATTGTCCCTAGAGTCACTGTGTGATGTTGCACATAAGGAGTTATAGATGTGTGCTGGAAATATGTTCTTAAAATGTGTTTGGGAGGCAGAGCATAAGACCAACTTGCTCTAGTTGTGTATTCACTTGTCCAGCCAGCATGGTTACAGGCAGAGAACAATGAAAGTACATTTACATAAAAGGTAAAATATCCACCAAGCGAAATGAAGAGGGTAGAAAACTATCCAACAGTCATCCTGGGGGGACAGAAACTGCACCCCCAAAAATTCTTCCTGGCTTTTCACACAGAGACAATGGGCTATGAGTCATATAAGATTATAACTCGGTAAAATTAAATTTTAGTCATTAGGAAGCATGTTTGTTTTATTTTATCTGTAAAAACACTTCTATCATTGAATGTTGCTTAGTATCACTTTAAATACCAGCTATTTGTTAATAAACTCATTCTTGTTTTATTACAATGTCATTCCGCTGTTGTGTATTAACATCTAACATAACAGGCTGGTGTGTACATTACATCTTTGACGGCAGCAAACTTAATAACTTCTGTGAGAGGCCAAGGGAACTGCATCCTGCAGTGCTTTGCAGAACTCGGACCTATATTAGTGTTTGAAGAACTCGGAAATTTGGGCTTACCAATTGTTACTTGCACGGCAAGGTTTAGACTACCAGAGCCCTGAAGTATTTGCTGGCAAGCTAGACAAGCTTGTGTGTCAGGGAACTGATACGCTTAGCAGCAAAAAAGCTCAGTCCTGTTGAAGCAGAGTGGTAGCACAGTTCTGGCCGTCCTGAACAAGGCATCACGTAAGGCTCCTTCTAGAACTGGTCTCTCATGTTTGGAAGGCCTGTAGAGAGGGGACCACTTATAGTATATCAGAACCAAGTATTTCTCCAGCACTTGTAGAACTGTTTTGCTGGCATGCTTAAAAATGAATATCCTGTAGAGAACCTAAAGAAAATCCTCCATTATCTACAAAGCCACATCCTGCCATCCTTTCTCTCACTGAGTGAAGTTTATTCTTTGAATAATTCAATTACTTTCAGTTGAACTAGTTACAAAGTAAAAGTACTGTTGTATTAATTTATACGGAATAACTATGGGCTAAATCCATATAACCCAATCATTATCTACCATTTAAAAGCAGGTTGGATAGACGTTTATCAGGGATGGTCTAGAGGTGCTTGGTCCTGCTGTGAGAGCAGGGGACTGGAGTTGATGACCTCTCAAAGTCCCTTTCAGTTCTAGTATTCTATGATTCTATACCATCAGTGTTAAACAAGGTCTAGAGTTTGGTACAGGTTGAACCTCACTGGTCCATGACTCTCTGATCCAGCAACATCCATGGTTTGGCAGGACTGCAGATGTTGCTGGACCATAGAGCCAGGGCTGACTGGGATTCTGGTGGTAGAGGAGCTGGCAGCCAGGAGCCCATCCAGGGCTGGAAGCAGAGCCAGGCTAGTGTCCAAGACCAGAGCTGGGCTGGGGGGCTAGTGGCAGGGAGGCCAGCCCCCAGAGCCCAGCTGGGGCTGGGAGCAGAGCTAGTCCCATGGTCCAGGGGCAGAAAGCCCAACCGGGCCTGGGAGTGGAGCTAGGCAAGCACTCTGGGACCAGGGAGGCCAGCTGGGGCTCACAGCAGAGCCCAGTGCCTGGGTCCATCTGTGAGGTTGGTGATCAGGAGGGGTACCTGGCCAGAAGTCTGGTGACCTCCAGGATAGCCTGGAGTCTGGACCTTCCCTAGTCCAGCAAATTCCTTCCTTCAGGACTGGTTAGGTCCCACCTGTGTGCAGAGACCTCGTTCTGCTTAGCACCAAACATATTATAATTCTTTTAACCTTTTATTAAAGATAAAGAAAGGAAGGGAAAACAGTTAAAGCACTTGAAATGTGAACCATTAAATAAGGCTTTAATTTTAACAATGTCCATTGTTCCCTTTCTCTTTGGCTAGCAAGAGTTTTTAGAAGGAAAACGTACATGTTTGAAAGTGTCTTAGATGGTACCAAATATGGTAATAACTGTCTTTTTGGGGGGAAAGAGAAGAAGTTAGTCAAGGTAAACACAATTTGTTGTTGTTAAAGTCGAATTCCATAAAATCCAATGTGATGTTTGGGTTTCAGGTGGATCTGGTAGAGGTGATGATGTTAAGTGGGTGCCTCTCTCTGGTCTGGCCTGGTAAGAGGATCTTTTAGGATTAGAATGAAGAAGGCCTGGGATCCAAGGAGACAATGAGGGTGGTAACAAGGAGAGTGACACTTGCTTCAGTCTCCTCCATCTGCTCTTTCAGTATTTCTATCATATTAGCCACCAACATTAAAAATGAACATGCAAATAAAATTTAAAAAATCCTCTGTAGTCTTAAAAAAAGGTTTAGTTTTGACAGAGGGGATGTGAATATAAAAATGTAACATTGAACATGGTGATTTTCTATTGCATTTACCTTAGGCAATAGTACAGTGAAATTTAAACAAGATAGTAATTATATCAAAGGTGTCAAATAAAAAACCTTCAAAATTCAGATTTACACACGTCCTTTGAAAAGAGAGAAATCAGTCAGCTCTCATACCTTATTGTATAAATGTGTAGGACAAATCCGAAGACAATTCTCTTTTCAGGATGTCATAAGAGTGGTGGGTGTAAATGGAAGAAACTAGGAGTTCTAAACTGTCGGTTGGCAAAATAAAAAAAATAAAAATATAAAAAAGTTGTTGTTTTGATTCACTTTGCTAGATATCAACCTCAAAATGAATCACTTGTTTTCTCTTTGAAAAGATTTTCTTTCCAAACTGTATCAATCAGCTGGCCTTGGAACAGTGAAGAAATTTCATTCCCTCTACTGCCACCATGGTGACCTCGTGCCAGCTACACGCGGCACGGAGTAGGTAGTTTGAATTAGAGATCCTAATTCGAGCTACCGTTACTCCTCGTGGAATGAGGAGTAACGGTAGTTCGAATTAGGATCTCTAATTCGAACTACCTACTCCGTGCCGTGTGTAGCCGCGGGCACAGAGTTTGGACTAAGGGGGATTTAAAAATGGCGGCGCCCGGGAAAATGCAAATGAAGCCCGGGATATTTAAATCCCGGGCTTCATTTGCAACTCCGGTTGCCCTCATTTGCCTACCTAGCTCGAACTAACAAGCTAGTGTAGACATACCCTTATTGGTTCTTCTGCTGAAGTCAATGGATCACAGTTGGTTTGTGGTACCTTTGCTGTGTCTGCTGGGTGTTTACATGGTGTTGGCTCCTTCTTTTTCCCACCTGCTAAATTTCATTAAAAGACCAGTAAATATAAATTAAACATTACACTAATGTTACTTTGCCATGCAAGGAATTACTGTAAGTACCACGGTGTTGTGTAATTATGAATGTGAAGAGAATTGGTCTACAAGGCAATCTCTGTGTTAAAATGTGGACTTCTTAATGGAAAAAATATCATGGCTCAATCCCAAGACTTCTTTCAACATTTTTTTTTTCCAAAAGCTTTCAATATCACTCCCTTGAATTCTGGTAGGTAGACCCTCAAATTTGAGACCCTCAAATTTTTAGATTCCTATTTCATTCTCTAAGGATTTTCAGTTAAATTATATATGTTTTTATGTTGCTGGTTGTGAGTAGCGGACAGCAAATGTGGATTTAATCTATGGGAAATCACAGACATTGCTGAAACTGATAGGTGCATGAGCTATACTTCTTTCTGGCTAAATGGGAGAAGCAGTTAAGTTCCTTCACTGAGTAAGACAGCTGAAACAATAAAAGCTACCACCCAAAGCATTGGCCAGATAGAAGGTCTAAGAATTAACTCCGGAATAATAAGAGAGGTGTCTTCAGGAACTAACTGTAAACACAGGGTATGGATGTTGATTACATTAGATTGCAGATTGAGAATCATAATGAATGGAATAAATAATAAGATATAAAATATCATAATGTATCTCTATAAATCCATGGTATACCCACATCTTGAATACTGCATGTAGACATGGTTGTTCCATCCCAAAAATATGTATTGGAATTGGAAAAAGTTCAGAAGAGAAAAACAAAAATGATTAAGCATATGGAATGGCTTCCCTATGAGGAGAGATTTATAAGTCTGCAACTTTTCATCTTGGAAACATAAGAACTAGAGATCACCAATGAAATTAATAGATAACAGGGTTAAGAAAAAAGACTTTTTTTCACACAACCCATAGTCAACCTGTTTAATTCCTTGCTGGAGGATGTTGTGAAGGCCAAAACCATAACACACTTCAAAAAAGAGCTAGATAAGTTCATTAAGGATAGGTCCATCAGTGGCTATTAGCTAGGATTGGCAAGGATGATATCCTTAGCCTCTGTTTGCCAATAGCTGGGAGGGGGTGACAGAGGATGGATCACTTTGTTACCTGTTCTGTTCATTCCCTCTGGGGCACTTTCCATTGGGCACTGTCAGAAGACAGGATAATGAGTTAGATGTATCTTTGGCCTGACGCAGTAGGGTTATTCGTATGCAGTCTAGTATGTTTATGTGTGTCAGAAGCTATTACTCAGAAAAGTGAAAAGAAAGTCAGAGAAGCTCTGGGTGAAGGTGACCCTAAGAGAGGAAGTCAAGACAGAGCTTCTTTGGGCACAGTGCTATCTGGAAAGTAGCTTGGAAACAGTGAGTTAGGAAACCGCTTCCTGTCCCACTGTGTTTGAGGACATATGACTCTGTGTACATTCTTTGTAAATAGAACTGAACCAAAGAAATGCTTGAGTCGTATAGTAAATTTCTTCTTCAAATGAAAATAAGTTGCAAGACCTGCACATTTTGCCTAAACTCTTGGGCCAAAAATGGCAACATTATCTGTCATTATGACATTCTTCAGAATGTGTAGAGAGTTAATGCTGGATTGTTGGTGGAATACATCATCCATATTTACAATAATAATCTTCAAATCCCCAAACTGATACTTCATTAAGAAAAAATAATCTTTTCCTTCCAGATTTCCAGAATGAGTCCCAAATTAAATTTTGTTTTGAATCCTTGAAGAAAGGTCAGAAACATTTCATTACTTTAGGTTTTATCAGTTTTGGAAAACTCTCTGATCCAAGAAGTAAATAACATGGAATCTGGAGGAGACGTGTCCCTTGCCATGTGGAAATCTTTCGATCTGATTTCTTTTTGGCTTTTCCCTAGTTACTTAGATTTTGGACCATTACATCCTTGGATAGAGTCTTTTGGAGCCGTAGGGGCCTTGGCTATAAAACTGGAGGTCAAATGGTCCTTCTCACTGTAAATGTGGGTTGAGTAGACATTTTGAATTTTCTTCTCTTTTGTTAGAAGCGGGTGCTGGGCAATTTGACCTTTGGCAAGGACAGGGGGTCCAACCATCAATATGCCAATGGCTATCCCAACAGGAGTTAAGAAATGATATGAAGAAACTAGAATCAGCTGAGGACAAATAAAAATGTGGAGACAAAGGATAACAACAGGGAGCTAGTGCTAGAAAACACCATTCTCCTCCTTTGCATTTGCAGGCCCAGATCATTTAAATTGTAATCCAAAATGAACAGGCTTGTGTTTGTTTTGCATAGGAAACAGCCAACAAAATCAAACAAAAATGTCAACTAAACAAAAAATTCAGTCAAATCTGTCTCTTTTTCCTTAGTCCAGCAGCTTCAGATAAAATTTGGAGTCTTATTCTTAATTCCTAGGGGGGAAAATGGTGCCAATGGGACTGATATGTTTTGAACTGTGGCTATGAGATCTGCATAGACAAGGGGTATATTTCCAATAAGGCCTTATATATATATTAACACATTTAATAGCTGTAATTTATCACAGGGGCTTGCTCCATACATTAGTAACTTTTCCCACTAACTGCCTATATTGCATTTAGCCACTGCCAAGAGATGACAAACTATTATTTTGTGTAACCTGAGTCAGTCATTTTCTGCTGAGGATACATTTTGTTATCAGCCTGTTTCTGTATTATGATCCAAACTCTTGAATGTATCTGCATACATAGCTCCCCCATTCTCTGTCACATAGTCACTAGCATGCTTGTTTGGCAAACCCTGCATTGGGTAGTGCATAATCTCACTGTCACAGAAGAGGCACAAGGATTATCCTTCAAGAGACGCTTTCCAGTGCACCAATGGGAATGGGAACTACTATAGCCCACTAAAGGGAATAGCATAATTTCCGCATGTGAATAGCCAGATTTTCCTCCTCTCTGATCCTCCTCTTAGATGTTAAGGCCAGAAGGGACCATCATAATCATCCAGTCTGACCTCCTCCACATTGCAGGTTTTAGAACCTCACCCACCACACCTGTAGGAGGCCCATAACCTCTGGCTGAGTTACTGAAATTCTCCTTTGTGAACTATACTTCCCATTCACTCACTGTTATCTACCTCCTTGCCTTTCAGTACCGTATTTCCTCAGGAAAACATGCTGGGTGTGTCTAGACTATAGGGTTTTGTTGACAAAAGTGGCCTTTTGTTGACAAAACTATACTTGCATCTACACTACTGCCGCGTTCTGTCGACATTAAGTTGACAGAACTCAGCAGTTTTGTCAAAAGCGGTAAACCTCGTTTTACGAAGAAGAATGCCTTTGTCGACAGAAATCTGCCAAAAAAAGGTGTGTGTGGATGCAGGGAGCCAGTTCTGTCAACAAAAAAGGCCTCCAGGAAGAAGCCCTGGTGGACAGTGTAGCCTTTACATGTACAGCACCTCTGTGGTTCCCGGCCGCAGCCTCTTAAGGGCTCAGGCACCCAGACAGGCCTTGCTGTCTGGCAGCTAGCCACAGCACCTGTGCCAGCCGTGCCAGCCATGTCCCAGCCTCCAGGCCCCCCTGGACCTTCTTGGGACAGAGACGAGGACCCACCCAGGGGCACCAAAGGCGGGCACCAGGCTGGTCAGGGCCAGAGATCCAAAAACTCCTGGAGCTCAGGTCCCAGGAAGAAGCCCTTCAGGCCCTTCAGACACGCTGCAGGAAAGTGGACATCTATGAGTGCCTGGCCCAGGGACTGGCCACCAAAGGGCATCACAAGTCAGGGACAAGGTAAAGGAGCTGCGGCAGGGATATGCCAGGGCCTGGGACCAGAGGTCCCGCTCCGGGGCAGCCCCCAAGACCTGCCCTTACTATCAGAAGTTGGAGCAGATCCTGGGCAGTGGGGAAGCCCAGACTCCACTGCGTGTGGTGGAGTCCGGGTTACCCCACCACATCGTGGACCAATCCCTCCTGAGGGAGGAAGACCAGTCAGGAGAGGCGGGAGAGCTGCACCAGGAGGAGGAGGAAGAGGAGGCAGCAGGGACCCAGACCCCAGAGGCATCCCAGGCGTCCGTGGACATCGGGGAGGGAATATCAGGTGAGTGCTTTGAGAGGTCACCACACACAGGTGGGTTGGCAGTGTGGGGGGCCAGCTAGCCCCATTGCCACTGTGGGGCCCCTGTGAGGCTTTCAGGCCACTGCCCAACTCACACACAGTGTCATGTGTAACACCCCTGAGTCTCCTGTCCAAAGGAGAGCCCCTGACAGCCACGGCATGCCCTCTGGGACAGCAGGGGTGCACACAGACATTGATTGTCTCCTCCTCTTTTCCTCCACAGCCGGAACCTCTACCCAACAGGGGAGCACCACACCTGCCCCACCACCATCCCGGACCCGTGGCACCCGCAGGCACTGGCGGGTCTACACGGACTTGCTGAGGGAGTACATAGTGGCCCCGCAGGACCTGAACAGGACCCTCCAGCAGAGGACGGAGGCAGAGGCTGAGTGGCGCACTAGGATGCTGGATGAGCTGGTCCAGCAGTGCACTACCATCTGTGCCACAATGCAGGAGGTCCTCGGTTTGCCTGCCCCTGTCATGAGCACTGCTCCTCCTGCACGCCAGGCCCCTGCTCCCCCTGCTCCTCCAGCCCTCCCTTCCCCTCAGCCCCCTTTTCCGTCCCTTCCCCCAGCCCCTCCAGCCCCCCTTCCCCAGCCCCATTCCGCCCCAGGCCCTCTTTCCCCTTGCCCCCAGACTTTCCAGCCCCCTTCCTGTCACGTTATTGGATTGTGAGGAGCAGCCGGGTCACTGCTGCACCCATGGGGGGTGTTCGCCCCAAAAAGTGGTACAAAGGGGGCCATGTGAGAGTCAAACAAAACTTACTTTCTTCTGATTCTGTATCTGCTCTCCATATATCTGTATAATGTCTGTGTGTGTAGTTAGGAATCTGTAATCTGTATGGAGACTGGAAGTCTCTCTGAATGTGCTTGTGTATTGGGCAAAGCTCGGCCTATGGACATGCTAATTAGCGAGGCTATGTGGGACAATAGCACTCAATAGGCCAAGGACACACCTCAAGAATAAGGGCTGACACCTAAGGGCTGCCAGCAGGGAACACAGGGATAGGCCGCTGGCCAGGTGACCTGCTGCAGCCAAGAAGAGACCAGGAAGGAAGTATAAATATGCCATGTGGTCAATTCCATCTTGGTACTCAGCTCAGCACTTCATCCCAGAGGCAGCGGTGCAGGGATCTAAGGGCCGGAAAGAACTGTGGACCCATCCTGAGCTAGGATGCGCAACAAGAACTTTTAAGCCAGCAGCTGTAACATCTCTGCTAGAGCCTCCATTGAGAACTGGGAGCATGTAATATATGATACCTTAGCAACCTTACTCTCATGCTTTTCTTTCTTGTAGCAATAAACCTTTAGATGGTAGATTCTAAAGGATTGGCTCAGCGTGATTTGTGGGTAAGGTCCAGAGGGTAAATTGACCAGGGATCTGTGGCTGGTTTCTTGGAACCGGACAGAACTTGTTCGGGGTAGGTGAGATTGGGTTCTAAGACCCCTCACCTGTATATGAGGCCCGGGGCCATCTGGGGCACAGATATTGCTGGGGTGTCAGAGGGGTTTTGCTCGTGAGGCTTCAGGCAGGCAGCTGAAGCGCTCTGTGGGACCAGTGTGTGGCCTGTTTGGGAAAGTCTCCAGTCTGGGGCTCTAAGGAGCCCCGAATTTGAGCAAATTCGCCCTGAGCGGATGCCCTCAGCTGTGCCCAGATCGGCCCGGTCCGTCACACTTCCGCCCCAGCCCCTCCTGCTCCCAAGCCCTCACAGGCCCAACAGCTGCCCCGCCCCCCTCCTGACCAGGCCAGGACTAGGTCTCACTCCACCCGATCCCAAGGCTGTGGCGATGCCAGGACAGAGGAAGGTGGCAGGACCCAGCAATTAGGGAAGCAGCGGCCTACTTGAGCCCTCCTCCCCCGTCCAGGTTTTCAATCCCCCTTCCCCCTCCAGGTTTTCAGTCCCCTACCACCTCAGTTAAAGGTCATTTCAGTTATATAACAAAATCTTTATTTTTGAGTGAAAGATTTACCTTGTCTATAAACATTTGAACAGTAAAGAGCAATTTTTTTTTAAACAGTTAGCACATTTTCTTTACTGATAGTGTTTCTAATAAAAAACTAATGTCTGTGTAGAAAGAAAACTGGGTGTGTATGTATTCTTTATGGGAAGAGGGTGAGGGTAATGGAGGGACAGGTAGGGGTGGGCCAGGCCAAACCGCCCATGGGGGAGGCCCTGGGGAGAGTCAGTGGGCTCCTTCTGAGTATCTCTCCCTCAGGGCCTCTCGGATTTGGACACCAGCATGGTGAGCCTGGTGGATGGCAGCCGTCTGGGGCTGCTGAAATGTCCTGTCCTCGCCATCAGGACCTGTCCCCCACCCTGGCAGGAAGGCATCCCCTTTCCTCTCCACCAGGTTATGGAGGGCACAACATGCAGCCACCACCTCCGGGATGTTGCGTTCGCCCATCTCCAGGCGTGTGAGGAGGCAATGGAACCTCCCTTTCAGCCAGCCGAAGGCGCATTCCACCTGGATGCGAGCCTGGCTAAGATGCGTGTTGAAAAACTCCTTGCTTGCATCCAGGTGGCCGGTGTAGGGCTTCATGAGCCACGGCATTAGAGGGTAGGCCATGTCGGCCACTATGCACACCAGCATCTGCACGTCCCAGAGTGCGAGGTGTCACTGGGGGGAAAATGTTCCTGCCTGCAACCTGCGGTACAGGTAGGAGTTGCGGAATATGTGGGCATCATGTGCCCGCCCCGACCATCCGACACAAATGTCCGTAAACTGTACCCAGTGGTTGACCAGGGCCTGCAGCACCATGGAATAGTCCTGTTTATAAACTGGGCTTCCTCTGCAGTTTGGGAAGCCAAGGGCGGCAAACCCGTCAATGATGTTGTCCAGGTCCCCGAAACGGATGAGCCTCTTCAGCAGCTCCGCATTGATGGCCCTCACCACCTGCAGCACGAGACAAATAGACAGACAGAAACCAGGGAGTTAGACAGGTTACCTAAGCACTTGGGAGGAGAACCCTCTCCCCCCAACCCACCCCTCCCCTTGCCAGGATGCTCCCCTCCCCCGCATCAGTGCAGGGGTGGCCGAGGAGCGGCCTTCAAGTGCCACTCCACCCCCCCACTCCCTCTTGTCCTTGCCTGGCAGTCCCCCTTTCTCAACCCCCCCACTCAGCAGGGACAATCCCCCGAAAGTGACTTACCTCCATCAGAACGGCCCTGATGGTAGATCTCCCCATGCCAAACTGCCGTCCCACGGAGCGGTAGCTGTCGGGGGTGGCCAGCTTCCACAGGGCAATTGCAACCCGCTTCTGCAGGGGGATGACGGGCTGCAGGTGGGTGTCCTGGTGTTCCAGAGCAGGGGCAAATCAGGCACACAGCTCCAGGAATATGGCCTTCTGCATCCGGAAATTGCGGAGCCAGTGGTCATCATCCCAGAGCTGCATGACGAGCTGGTCCCACCAGTCCGAACTCGTTTCGTGCCTCTAAATCTGCCTGTCCCCAAAAAAGTTTGGGGGCAAAGGCAGAGCTCCTGCATCCCGGAGGAGGGTCTCCTTGGTGTGGTCTGGGTCCATATGGGGCAGGAGATTCGTGACAGAGTCATGCAGATGCAGCAGAAGCTGCAGTATGGCAGCATGGGGCCATCGCCTGCCCAGGGGCAGCTCAGGCTCCATGGCCAAATAAAAGGTGAAAAGCAGAAAAAAACCCTGCAAATAAACTGCTGTGGTATCCGAGGAAGCAGGGCAACCAGAGCAAGAACTGCAGAAACTTTGCTTTCCCTCTAGGAGGTAGGCAAGCCAGAAGCAGGAGCAGAGCAATGGCTGTCCAGGGGGATTCCTTTAAGCATGTGTCTCTGCAAAGGGCAGGCAGCAGCACCTGGAAATAAAGGCTGCCCCCATGCCCTGCCAGAAGCACTTCTGGGTGCCTTCTTTTTTTGACAGAGTGTCCGGCAGCCTGGATGCTCTTTTTCGAAAAAGTAAATCAATTTTTTTATACGTATAATGTAATCTAGACGCTCTTTTTCAACAGAGGCTTTGTCTACAGTATCCGTCATAAGAACATAAGAACATAAGAACGGCCGTAGCGGGTCAGACCAAAGGTCCATCTAGCCCAGTATCCTGTCTGCCGACAGTGGCCAGCACCAGGTGCCCCAGAGAGGGTGGACCAAAGACAATGATCAAGCGATTTGTCTCCTGCCATCCCTCTCCAGCCTCTGACAAACAGAGGCCAAGGACACCATTTTATCCCCTGGCTAATAGCCTTTTATGGACCTAACCTCCATGAAATTATCTAGCTTCTCTTTAAACTCTGTTATAGTCCTAGCCTTCACAGTCTCCTCCGGCAAGGAGTTCCACAGGCTGACTACACGCTGTGTGAAGAAGAACTTTCTTTTATTAGTTTTAAACCTGCTACCCATTAATTTCATTTGGTGTCCTCTAGTTCTTCTATTTATGGAACTAATAAATAACTTTTCTTTATCGGTCCTCTCCACACCACTCATGATTTTATACACCTCTATCATATCCCCCCTCAGTCTCTTTTCTAAACTGAAAAGTCCCAGTCGCTTTAACCTCTCCTCATATGGGACCCGTTCCAAACCCTAATCATTTTAGTTGCCCTTTTCTGAACCCTTTCCAAGGCCAAAATATCTTTTTGAGGTGAGGAGACCACATCTGTACACAGTATTCAAGATGTGGGCGTACCATAGTTTTATACAGGGGCAGTAAGATATTCTGGGTCTTATTTTCTATCCCTTTCTTAATAATTCCTAGCATCCTATTTGCCTTTTTGACCGCTGCCGCACATGTGTGGAAGTTTTCAGAGAACTGTCACGATAACTCCAAGATCTCTTTCCTGATTTGTCGTAGCCAAATTAGCCCCCATCATACTGTACGTATAGTTGGGGTTATTTTTCCCGATGTGCATTACTTTACACTTATCCACATTAAATTTCATTTGCCATTTTGTTGCCCAATCACTCAGTTTGGTGAGATCTTCTTGGAGTCCCTCACAGTCTGCTTCTGTCTTGACTATCCTAAACAGTTTGGTATCATCCAAACTTTACCACCTCACTGCTTACCCCTTTCTCCAGATCATTTATGAATAAGTTGAACAGGATTGGTCCTAGGACTGACCCTTGGGGACACCACTAGTTACCCCTCTCCATTCTGAAAATTTACCATTTATTCCTACCCTTTGTTTCCTGTCTTTTAACCAGTTCTCAATCCAAGAAAGGACCTTCCCTCTTATCCCATGGCCATGTAATTTACACAGAGCCTTTGGTGAGGACCTTGTCAAAGGCTTTCTGAAAATCTAAGTATACTATATCTACTGGATCCCCCTTGTCCACATGTTTGTTAACCCTTCAAAGAACTCTAATAGATTAGTAAGACAGGATTTCCCTTTACAGAAACCATGTTGACTTTTGTCAACAAATTATGTTCTTCTACATGCTTCACAATTTTATTCTTTACTATTGTTTGACTAATTTGCCAGTACTGAAGTTAGACTTACCGGTCTGTAATTGCCGGATCGCCTCTAGAGCCCTTTTTAAATATTGGTGTCACGTTGGCTACCTTCCAGTCATTAGGTACGGAAGCCGATTTAAAGGATAGGTTACAAACCACAGATAATAGTTCAGCAATTTCCCATTTGAGTTCTTTTAGAACCCTTGGATGAATGCCATCCGGTCCGGAGATTTGTTAACATTAAGTTTTCTATTTGTTCCAAAACCTCCTCTAATGACACTTCAATCTGGGACAGTTCCTCAGATTCATCACCCACAAAGGACGGTGCAGATTTGGGAATCTCCCCAACGTCCTCAGCTGTGAAGACTGAAGCAAAGAAATCATTTAGTTTCTCCGCAATGGCTCTATCGTCTTTGATTGTGCCTTTTATAGTTCGATCGTCTAGGGGACCCACGGGTTTTTTAGCAGGCTTCCTGCTTCTAATGTAAAAACATTTTGTTATTTCTTTTTGAGTTTTTGGCTAGCTGTTCCTCAAAATCTTTTTGCTTTTCTTATTACATTTTACACTTGATTTGACAGTGTTTATGTTCCTTTCTATTTATCTCACTAGGATTGGACTTCCACTTCTTAAAGATGCCTTTTGTCCCTCACTGCTTCTTTTACATGGTGGTTAAGCCACAGTGACTCTTTTTAGGTCTCTTGCTATGTTTTTAATTTGGGGTATACATTTAAGTTGGGCCTCTATTATGGTGTCTTTAAAAGTTTCCATGCAGCTTGCAGGGATTTGGCTCTAGTCACTGTGCCTTTTAATTTCTGTTTAACTAACCTCCTCATTTTTGTATAATTCCCTTTTTGAAATTAAATGCCAGGGTGCTGGTCTGCTGAGGTGTTCTTCCCACCACAGGAATGTTGAATTATATTATGGTCACTATTCCCAAGCGGTCCTGTAGCAGTTATTTCCTGGACCTGATCCTGCGCTCCTCAGGACTAAATCGAGAATTGCCTCTCCTTGTGGGTTCCTGCACTAGCTGCTCCAAGAAGCAGTCATTTAAGCCATTGAGAAATTTTATCTCCGCTTATCTTCCTGAGATGACATGTATCCAGTCAATATGGAGGTAATTAAAATCCCCCATTATTATAGAGTTCTTTATTTTGGTAGCCTCTCTAATCTCCCTCAGCATTTCAATGTCAGTATCGCTGTCCTGGTCAGGTGGTCGGTAATATATCCCTACTGCTAATTTCTTATTATTGGAGCATGGAATTACTATCCATAGCGATTCTATTGAACATGTTGATTCATTTAATATTTTTATTTCATTTGATTCTACATTATCTTTCACATACAGTGCCACTCCGCCACCCACCCGGCCTGCTCTATCCTTTGATATATTTTATATCCCGGTATGATTGTGTCCCACAGATTTTCCTCATTCCACCAGGTTTCAGTGATGCCTATTATGTCAATCTCCTCATTTAATACTAGGTACTCTAGTTCACCCATCTTATTAGTCAGACTCTAGCATTTGTGTAGAAGCACTTTAAAAATTTGCCACTGCTTATTTGTCTGCCCTTCCCTGATGCATTGGATTCCTTTGTATGCAGTTGTTTGTCTGCTCTGGCCCATGGTTTGCCCTCTCCCCTCCTCTCTTTCTGACTACAGCTTAGAGAATCTCTATCAATGGATTCTCCTCTAAGAGAAGTCTCCCTCCGATTTACGTGCATCTCCGCACCAATCGACAAAGCCTCTGTCGAAAAAGGCGTGCAGTCTAGACATAGCCATTGATAACAGCCACAATGCAGGGACTGGTATTCTACCTGGATTTTATCCAGACTGTCAAAGAGGGTGAAGATACTCCTTACTTCCAAACCCTCTACTGCCAACCCACACAGGGCCAGGCACATTCTAGCCCCCAAATGATCCATAGATTATGTGGATGGGGAAGTTATTAGAACAATACACTATTGGTATGAAAGTCTGGCATGATTTTCACTGAAAACATTGTGATTGGATGATATATGGCCCATTTTTCCAAACATCTGGCCTTTTGTCTCTTTTGTCCTATCACACTTTTCCCTAAAGTCCATTTTGTCCTTTGTCATAGAATAAAAAAAAAGGTTTTCCATAGGAGATCAGGTTATAATTATAATTAGAAATACTCAATGGAAATAGTCTATAATCAAACAAACTATTTTCATCTTTGAAACTATATGAAATATATCTAAATCTTACATTTTCTTAACATCTTAAAAATTAATGAAAATTTATATTTGGGGGTTAAACTATGTGGTATTTTTGCTTTGGGAGAGTCTATGCACTTTAATTCACTCAAATACATTCTAAAAATATCTAACTCTTAATATATGAAAGTACTGAAGTAAAAATGTGATTATCACAAGTTATTCATTTTTTATTATTAAAAGTAAAAAGTGCCTTGAGGCCCTAATCATAGAATCATAAAATCATAGAACTGGAAGGGACCTCGAGAGGTCATTGAGTCCAGTTTCCTGACCTCACGGCAAGACCAAGCACCATCCAGATCATCCCTGACAGATGTCTGTCTAACCTGCTCTTATATATCACCAGTGATGGAGATTCCACAGCCCCCCTAGGCAATTTATTCCGGTGTTTAACCACCTTGATACACAGGAAGTTTTTCCTGATGTCCAACCTAAACCTCCCTTGCTGCAATTTAAGCCCATTGCTTCTTGTCGTATCCTCAGAGGCCAAGGAAAACAATTTCTCTCCCCTCCTCTTTATAACATCCTTATAATCTTTGTTTGGGAAGCACTGCCTTATGTACACATAACAAGAAGTCAGGTCTTCTCCCTCCTCCCCACCCCCCCGCAAAGAAATTACAATTGGGTAAAAAAAGCTTTTTTTTTACTTAACTAAATTAAATAAACTAATGTAGAGTGTTTTTAATGAAAATTTAAGGAAAACATGGTGGCTCTTTGAGTTGCTATTGTGCCACTGTTCTACATGTACAAGAGATAATCATTACTCCATAATCTTTCATATATTTTCAAGTAGTATTCAGCCAGGCTGCATGCCAGAACTTTCAGGGTACATCTACACAGCAGGGCTAAAGCCGAATAAAGATACACAATTTGAGCTACGTCAGTTGCATAGCTTAAGTTGAAATATCTTAACTTGGCTTTTGGCGCTGTCTACACAGCAGGAAGTCAAAGGGAGGACACTCTTTCTTCAACTTTCCTTACTCCTCATGAAATGAGGATTACCAAGAGTTGGAGTAAGAAGTCTTCCATTTCACCATTATTTCAAAATAATGGCTTGCAATGTAGACACACTCTCTGTTATTTTGGAATAACATCAGTTGTTGTGAAATAACACTGCTGTGTAGACATAGCCTTAGTGGTCTGTAGAAATGTCTATACTGGCATGGTAGATAGGAGGGAAGCTGTAGATGTGGTATATCTTGATTTTAGTAAGGCTTTTTCCACAGTCCCATATGACATTCTTATAAGCAAATTGGGGAAATGTAATTTAAATGAAATTACTATAAGGTGGGTGCAGGTTGAAAGACTACATTATAGAGTGATTATCAATGGCTCACTATCAAAGTGGGGATATGTATTCAGTGGAGTCCTGCATGGGTCTGTCCTGGATCTGGTACTAATCATTATTTTCATTAATGACTTTGATAATGGAGTAGAGAGATGCTTATCAATTTTGCAAATGACACCTGTGTGATTTGCATGCACACTGAGTGCTCAGAAACCAAAAAGAAAACAGAGAACCCAAATATATATATAAATTTTAAAGCCAATCTCATGGTATTTTGTAGCCTAATCATGATTTTTGAATTTGGCAATGCTTGGTTGTGCCAGTGTCGCACAGAACAACATGGAGGACAATAAACTGGAAAGGGCTGGAGCCAGGTGGCATTATGAAGGTAGATTTTGTTCCAATTGCTGTGCACCCATAGAAAACCTGATTGGTTAGGCATTATGCAGAAAAAAATTTCCCTTAATGAAGCCCATAAGGTCACCTGTCTATCCACTGTATGCTTTCTAGCAATATAGGCTCATTGTTGACATAGAATAACCATTTCCTTTTAACTAAAAAATATGAATAAATGCTGTTTTCTGCATAGGGTTTTGACTAGAATGATTTCAAAGACAGTATTTGCCCATGAAAAACATTGTGGTGCTATATGTATGTGTGTGTGTGTGTGTGTGTATATATATATATATATATATATATATTAGTAATCCCCTATTTCATTAGGAGAAGTATCGTCTGTTACCAGATTACTATGTAAATCTATGCATAAATCTAGGGAAATTAACTTTTCAAAGGACAGACACCATATTTTTAGTAGCAATCAAGGTGTTCTATTTGCAATATTGTTTCCGTGCTAAATCCAGGTGTAAATTCAGAAGATACATTTACATTGAGCAATTTAGTAATTTATACTTTCGTGCTGCAGCGAGCTCCAGGTGGGCACAGAGTTTTGCCCATACAGAGCTCATTACAGGATCAGGGCCTTAGAATCTGAACTAGTAAAGAGTAGCTATTTTTATTAACTGGTATTCAAGTAGTTAAAACACCTATAAATGCCTCATCTAGACAACAGGGATTTCAGGATCTGATTGCCTATTATACTGCTTGTAATAAAAGAGAAAAATACCTCCAAAGGAGTCGGAGCACTGACTATGACTTTCCCATTGAACTCAAAGTAAAACTTGTAATTTCATGTCCCCATTTTGCAAGATGCTTCAGTTTGTGGTGGATGTTATACTATGTTTTTAAGCTGCTTTCAAACTGCAATTCTACAGTGGAAAGCCATGCAAAGACATCAGTACTCCTGTTTTCTGAGCCCCACTACCGAAAACAAATTATTTCCTAGTGTTATGTTATTGGATTTTAAAGATCGTTGCTGCACCCATGGGGAGGGTGCCCCAAAAGTCAAAGGGGGCCGTGTGAGGTGTCACATGAAAGCTTATGTTCTACTGATTCTGTATATGCTAGTCATGTACTTGTATAATATCTGTATGTGGAGTTATAAATATGTACTCTGTGTTGATGCTGGTAAACTCTGTGTCTGAGACAGAGCAATAGGCAAAGAATGTTCAGCCAGTGGCTATGCTAATTAGCAAGGAGACAATGAATCTCTAGGGGCCAATACACACCTGAGGAATGTGACTGATACCTGAAAACCAACCAGGGCATAATGGCTGCCAGCAGGTGAAACAGAGATAGGTCACTTGACCATATGATCTGCTCTGGCCAGGAGGATGACAGGAGAGGTATATAAGTGCCATGTGGCACCCTCCATCTTGTCTTCAGTTCAGCTCCTGATCCCAGATGCAGCCTTACAGGGAACAACGAGCTGGAAAGAACCGTGGACCCATCCTGACATAGGATGTACACCAAAGACTTATAAGATAGCAGTTTGTAACATCTCTGCTAAGAGCCTGCATTGAGAACTTGGTGATTCGATGCATGTTATGTATTCTCCTTAACAACCTTACTCTCATGTTTTTCTTTCTTTTAGTAATAAACCTTTAGATTTTAGATTCTAAAGGACTGGCTCAGCGTGAGCTTGTGGGTAAGATCCAGAGTGTAAATTGACCTGGGAACTGTGGCTGGTTTCTTGGGACTGGAAGAACCCATTTGGGGTGGGTGCGATTGGGTTCTATAACCCCTGATCTGTGTGTTAGGCCTGGAGCTGATTGGGGCACAGGGAGAGCTGGAGTGTCTATGGGGTTTTGCTCAGTGTGACTGGTTTGTGACCTGTTTGGGAAGGTCTCCGATCAGGGGCTGTAAGGAGCCCCGAGTTTGAGCAATTCACCCTGAGTGGACGCCCTCAGCGGTGCCCAGATGCGCCCCGGTCCGTCACACCTAGACATACAAGTATTCTCTTGTTCTTTGTTTTGGCTTTCTTATCTCCCTCATAGAATTAATCAACTACAAATATCATTAGCATAATTTACAGTCTCTGGTGTAGGACCTGAAAATGCCTTTTCCCTCATAATAAGTTCAGTTCTGTTAAAGGTTCCAGCAACAAAGTTTAAGGAGGGAAACACACACATACAAATAATCCAGTCACCATTTTCCATGGCAAAGGAATGCACACATATCAGACACAATATGCAAATTCCAGCTCATGTTGTAACTTTCAGCAACATGTGGTGGTAGAGAGCACCTGGCTGGTTAATGTGAAGAGAGAAGTTTGTTAAACAAGGACAGAGGGATTTGGGGAAGAATGCAGGAGACCCAGTGCTAATTGAAGCAAAATGTCCTAGTAAGCTAGAATGCTGACTCCAAGCATGCCTAAAATCTAAATAATGATTCTAATTATAAAGGTCTTATCCTGAATTCATTGTGTACTCAGTACTCTCATTTAAACCAATGGGGCTTTTATGGTCATGAGAAACACTGGATCAGATCTTAAGGAAATAAATTGTCAGAACTAACAGAAAAATCTCACAATGCTTAAAAGAAAAATTTTGGATCTGGTTAATTCCCTTCCACCTAATAATAAATATATGGCAAGTCAAGTCTGACCAAATGCGCCATTCTGCTCACTCTGGGCACAACTACACAACAGGGCTAAAGCTGAAATAAGCTATGCAGCTTGAACTACATCAATTGCATAGCTTGAGTCGAAATAGCTTATTTCGGCTTTTGGTGCTGTGTACACATCAGGAAGTCTGAGAAAGAGCACTCTTCTTCCAACTTCCCTTACTCCTTGTAAAATGAGGGTTACAGGAGTCAGAGTAAGAAGTCCTCCAGCTCAGTATGATTTTGACATTATGTCGAAATAACTGCTTGTCGTGTAGACGCGGACTGTGTTATTTCGGAGCAACGTCAGTTATTCCTAACTAACGCTGCAGTGTAGACATAGCCTCTGATGCTCTGGAGGCACATCTAACCCATTGAACTTTCCTTAGGGATTTTAGCTACTTCCCAAATGATCTCTTCTGTTACTTAGTCCTGCAGCCATGGATAGCTTATGTACATTGCTCCTCAAAGGTGTATAGAGAATTTGACTGCTATGTTGTGCAGCTTCTTAGGATGTGCTTAGGGATTTGTACTGTGCTTTCTAAAACTATCTGTTATTTCAATGTCTTTGCATATTGGGATATATTAATGTTATGTAAACATTAATTACTTGATGGTTGCAAAAGGTTTTGAAATGGTAAAGTGCTTTAAATATGATTATTATTATATGTGGGGTTTTTTTTCAAAATAGAAAGGGCAGCTCATCCTCTTTCATTAGAGCATTCACCTATGTAGAGCCATAGGGGTCCATTCAGTCTCCATTCCTATTCAATGTGCATATTGGGCTCCAAGAGGAGAGTGTAATTAATTTTGTTACTAAATGAAAATCTCTATAGGAAACCTGCAACTTTGCTCCTCTAGGGATTGTCTCCAGAGGCCCAGCTTTCCCTTCAGGGTCATCATATTTGATGAATGGACACAAAATTACATAGGCTTAAAAGCTCCCATACCACGCTGAAAACCCTAGGGTTATATGTCCTGGGGACAGAAAGGAAGAAATTCATGCCACATCCACCCCAGCTGAAGAGTGGTACCCCAGGCAGGACTCAGCTCCGGGTCAATCTAAGCCCTTCCAGAAGATGCCAAGCCATCAGTCACAGTCTGCCTTTCAGCCTTCCTCCAGCCAAGCTAAGTCCTTAGGCAAATGCCCCTTTTGAGGATGTGCCCAGGAGCAACACACCTCTTAAACTGGATCCTCCTGATTTATTTTTGTCCCATCTTTACTCCTTTCTCCCAGCCTGGGGAACCATCACTATGGACCTTTGGTTCCTGACCATGGTCCAGTGTGGCTATACCCTCCAGCTATTTTCCACTTTCCTCTCTGTCCCTGTTTAGGGAACCCTCTCATGAGAAATTTTTTGAGCAAGAAGTAAGGGAGTTGTTCCAGGCAGGAGCAGTGGGAGAGGTGCTGCCCCATTACAGACACTATGGCTTCTACTCCCATTACTTTTTCGTACCAAAAGCCAGAGGGGGCCTTTGTCCCATCCTGGATCTCTAGTAGTCTCTCATTGTTTCCATTTATCTTACCAGTTCCTTGTTTCATGATCATCTCCCATCCTTGCACTGAAATCTTCGAGCAGAAAAACATATTTATGTTTCAGAATCTTGCTGATTGTGATGTTCAACTGGTCAGAGAACTGGTCCTTGATGTCAGAAAATTAGGAGATCATTGGGGCTTACACATTCACAAGCTATCAGGTGTGAACAAGCATAGTGCCAAAATTCTTTCTGATCCATTTGAATGCAGCAGAATCATCCCCAGAAATGAGTTCTTGATAACAAATCCCGCTCCATGCTTTCATGCTTCTTCTGCTCTTCTCCCCTGTAGTCTTTTTCTCTGAGGGTATGGCTAGACCGCGAGGTTTTTTTGGGATACCTCTGGTATCCAAAAAAAAGACCTCCACCGTGTCCAGAGAATGTGTTTGTTCTTCTACTTTTTTTTTTGGAGAAGAGCAAACGCGCTTTTTCGGAAGCTCCTGTATTCCTCATTCCACGAGGAAGAAGGGGGCTTTAAAAAGACGGGGGTTTTTTCCGAAATTTGGCCGTCTAGTCTAGATGGGCCAAATTTTGGAAAAGTCTCTTCTGACAAAAGTATCGAAAAAAGATACGCAAAATGTGGAGCACGTTTTGCATATATTTTTCTGATAGATCCTCACAGTCTAGCCGTACCCTGAGAGATCTGCTTGATGCTAGCAGTGGTTCTTGGAGGGATGCAATATCCACATTAAGTCATTTCAGCTCATCATATATCTCAGCAGATTTACATGCATTGTTGATTTGTTCAAGGTGCTCAGATCATCCAGTTGTCACGATGTGAACACTCTAACACCCGATTTTTAAGCAAGGGCAGAGTTTCAGGAGGGTAGGGGGCGCAGCAGCCATGCACTCCAGGGCACAGCTTGCTTTTTATCCTGTTCCCTGAACTATCAGGGAGTTCGGGGATAGTACTTGCATTCCGTGCATGCCTCTCACACCTGGCTGGTGGGCTATCTTGAAGGTAGCTCACCAGCCAGGTGTGAAAGGCATGCATGGAATGCAAGTACTTTCCCCGAACTCCCTGATAGTCTGGGGAACAGGATGAAAAGCAAACAGCATTCTGGAGCTCACAGCTGCTGCTGAGCAAAACTCCCCAAAACTCCACCCTTGTTTTTAAGGATGTTTTGTTTCTTTTATTTATTTGCCTAGTACATTTATTACAGTCCACTTCTCAAGTTATAAAACTCTAAGCACACCTTGAAATAGGCAGATTGTGATGTGATGCCATTTTGTCTTGGTGCTGCCCAGTTTTATGGTGTGCAGTGGTAGTCCAATGAGATGCTATAATCACGCCCACCATCAGAGACAGCCCCTGCTGCTCAACTCTATGCCATTGAGTAAGTGTTTAGAACCAGTTACTGCTGCCTCCAATGTTGTGTTGACACTCAAAGTGAAGCTGAAGTGCTTCTCTAGGGCACAAGCCTGGGCAGATGATACACTGACCCTGAGTTTCCCATGTATACGAACCCCCCACTCTCAGCACTACCAGTAAAATCCAGAGGAGAGAAAGAACCAATACATGTATAAAATACCTTATTTTGTGGCTAGGGAGAAGATTTTGGTGTGATGAGGCCAGATGTTGGATTTTTCAGAGGGAATATCCAAAACTAGATGCTATGGGGAAGAAGGGGCCAGTTGTTCCAGGGTGGGTGAAATGGTGGATGATTTTGCTGTCGCAGAGAGATGGTGAAGACTATGTGCCCAAGTTGGTAAGTGTTTATGACAATGTTGAAAGGCTAGTGGGGATTCATGCATGCAATGTTGATAATGCTGTTGTTGGATTGGAAGTGGAGCTGAGAGATTATGCTGGGGACAGGGGCAGTGCCCAAAGCCTACACATCTCCTTCCTCAGTGCAGAGAGCCATAGGGAACAGCTAGCCACTTTGAGCGGCTCTGCTCTGTGCTGCAGGGGCAGGCAGGATGGACTAAAAGGCTTGGCAGGCCAGATCCAGCCCATGGGTTGTATTTCGCCCACCCCTGATTTAGGTGAACTTTTTGTGGATACTTTAGAACATAAGAACATAAGAACGGCCGTACCGGGTCAGACCAAAGGTCCATCTAGCCCAGTATCCTGTCTGCTGACAGTGGCCAGCACCAGGTGCCCCAGAGGGTGGACCGAAGACAATGATCAAGCGCTTTGTCTCCTGCCATCCTCTCCAGCCTCTGTCAAACAGAGGCCAAGGACACCATTTTATCCCGGCTAATAGCCTTTTATGGACCTAACCTCCATGAAATTATCTAGCTTCTCTTTAAACTCTGTTATAGTCCTAGCCTTCACAGCCTCCTCTGGCAAGGAGTTCCACATGCTGACTACACGCTGTGTGAAGAAGAACTTTCTTTTATTAGTTTTAAACCTGCTACCCATTAATTTCATTTGGTGTCCTCTAGTTCTTCTATTTAGGGAACTAATAAATAACTTTTCTTTATCGGCCCTCTCCACACCACTCATGATTTTATACACCTCTATCATATCCCCCCTCAGTCTCCTCTTTTCTAAACTGAAAAGTCCCAGTCGCTTTAACCTCTCCTCATATGGGACCCGTTCCAAACCCCTAATCATTTTAGTTGCCCTTTTCTGAACCCTTTCCAAGGCCAAAATATCTTTTTGAGGTGAGAGACCACATCTGTACACAGTATTCAAGATGTGGGCGTACCATAGTTTTATACAGGGCAGTAAGATATTCCGGGTCTTATTTTCTATCCCTTTCTTAATAATACCTAGCATCCTATTTGCCTTTTTGACCGCGCTGCACACTGTGTGGAAGTTTTCAGAGAACTGTCCACGATAACTCCAAGATCTTTTCCTGATTTGTCATAGCCAAATTAGCCCCCATCATACTGTACGTATAGTTGGGGTTATTTTCCCAATGTGCATTACTTTACACTTATCCACATTAAATTTCATTTGCCATTTTGTTGCCCAATCACTCAGTTTGGTGAGATCTTCTTGGAGTCCCTTACAGTCTGCTTCTGTCTTGACTATCCTAAACAGTTTGGTATCATCCATAAACTTTACCACCTCACTGCTTACCCCTTTCTCCAGATCATTTATGAATAAGTTGAACAGGATTGGTCCTAGGACTGACCCTTGGGGACACCACTAGTTACCCCTCTCCACTCTGAAAATTTACCATTTATTCCTACCCTTTGTTTCCTGTCTTTTAACCAGTTCTCAATCCAAGAAAGGACCTTCCCTCTTATCCCATGGCCATGTAATTTACACAAGAGCCTTTGGTGAGGGACCTTGTCAAAGGCTTTCTGGAAATCTAAGTATACTATATCTACTGGATCCCCCTTGTCTGCATGTTTGTTAACCCCTTCAAAGAACTCTAATAGATTAGTAAGACAGGATTTCCCTTTACAGAACCCATGTTGACTTTTGTCCAACAAATTATGTTCTTCTACACGCTTCACAATTTTATTCTTTACTATTGTTTCGACTAATTTGCCCGGTACTGAAGTTAGACTTACCGGTCTGTAATTGCCCGGATCGCCTCTAGAGCCCTTTTTAAATATTGGTGTCACGTTGGCTACCTTCCAGTCATTAGGTACGGAAGCCGATTTAAGGGATAGGTTACAAACCACAGATTTGTGCTGAATCACAATGAAAAAAATAGTAATTGAATGTGCTCTTCCACGTTAATCCACATTAGTCTCTACATTTGATTTCTGGTCCTGATCTCTCATGCCACAGAACTGCCAGACAAAAAGGCTGCTCTAAAGGCATTTTAGAGAGAATGGAAGGAGAAAACTACTTTTACTTAATATTCGCCCCCTCTAACTGATTTTTGAGTAATGTCATTGGGCTCTGAGGAGAATCCCATAGAGTACCCATCAGCCAGGAGGATGAATAATAGATGCAAAACAGGCTTAGTGAGTGAAGAAAGCACTGAACCAGGGAAAAAGCGGGGAGTGTCTCCAGCTTTCCATCTGAATGCAAAGAATCCCCTCTCCTTCCACTTGTGGGACAAAGACAACTAATCCAGTCATTTTTATGAGCGCCAAATAACACACAGTGTGTTACAGAAATTCATCAAAAAATTGCTGCTTTGCCCAACATTTTATATTTTCTCCATATTCAGTCAATCAATAAATAACTGCTATATACAGCCAACCGAAGTTTCATGTTGACTGTGCATTCATAAGGGACAACAGGCCCATTATGACTAATAATTAGAGCACAAGTCTTGGAGTGAGAACTCAGGGTTCATTCACTTCTATTTCTAACTTGCTACTGACTCAGTGTGAAACTTTGGGTAACATTTGGGCAACATTTTATTAATGGATACCTAAAATTAAGCATCCACCATCCATTATTAGGCACAAATATATAAAAAGTCTTAACTTCAGAGGTGCTTAAAGTCAGGCCACTTATTTTGGTGCCAAATATTGGCTTTTTGTGCCAACTTTAAGCACCCAAATGTGAATATTTTGACGCTATGCCTTAATATACCTGTAAAATGTCTATGATAACACTAACCTTGCAGATTATTATTAGGCATAATTAATTAATGTTTTTGAGATGCACTGAGATCCTCAGTGCAATAGTTTATTTATTTACACATTTCTGCTTCCTCTGGCTTGGAGTAAGAAGAGCACATTTGTCCTCAGCATGTTACTGAAGTACACAAACGATAAGAAAAGGGAAAAATATGGAAAATCCACATGCCATTTAACAGTTTACTCAATTTGCTGGCCAGGTAATAAAATAATTCCTTTGTTCAGAGCAGGAAAATGTCCCTTTCCCTTATTTAGAGTAATGGTACATCATAATTGCTTGATCTAACCAAAAGTAAACTACATATACTAATAGTAATAGAAATACAACTTCAAACTAGGTTATTGAGAATCGCCAGAACAGGAGGTAATTGCAAAATCATGTATGATGGATTAAAAAGAAACATTTATATATTACATTTAAAATTTTCAAGCATATAAATATTGTGCAAAGCTATCATGAATATTTCATATGCAGTGAGCTACATACTGCCACTAAGCTGAGCTATGCAACTTAAATGACATGAAAGTGCCCAATTCAAGAATATTTCAATTATTGTACATTACTATACAATATTCACATTTAAACTTGCTTTACTGTCTCCACTCCATTTTATTGATAGGCCAGTCTTTTATAGCAGCCTTGCCAATCTCACTGGTTTACACATTTGTCCTGTTTTCACAAGACACTCTTGAGTAAAAACAGATTTTAATTCTAACTAGCATTGAACAATAGTGAGTCTCTGTTAAACAGTACAGCTGGGATTTCACCGCTCTTTTGCTATGGCTTGCCACATCAATGGTTAATATTTTCATTCTTTCTTTTCCCTTTTAATTTGTTTATCTTTAAAAGTGCTTATTGATAATAATATTGAAAGCAATAAGGGCAAAAACTTTGCCTGAGTCATATCCTATTCATTTAATTTGTCCCAAAATAATACTAAGGAGAACTAGGTGGCCCGACAAATGACAATTTGTTAAATATTGCAGAGCATTGGATAACAATGTAATCCAATTAGCTCTGACTGATATGGCATTAAGCGGTGTTAAGTAATGAAGTCTGTTTCACGCTTCCCAATCTGTGCTCTTGTAACCTTGGGTGGGCTAGACTTCCCTTCATTGCCCTACTCCAGTACCTTAACAAAACCCAGCTCCCAGAGAAAATAGCTGGAGACCCAGAGTTCAGTCTCTAATGATTTTCAGCAAGGATTGCACTGGTTTACCCTCCCCACATTCAAGTCCCAAAAGGAACTAAAGAAATTAAAGTAAAAACCTGATAAAACCTTAGGATGAAGAAACAAATAATAATAAAATTTTTATAACATAACATAGCTATTTTATAATTCAGACACTATCTTCACAGTTACAATAAATATAAAGAAAGAGAAAACCAAAAGTAAAATTTGAATAGTTCAGTCCCCACTAAACACAGATAGAAGAAACTGAGAGATCCCAAAAGATTAGATTTAATTCACCTAAATCTCAGTTAATGTCTTTGATCACCAAATCTGCACAATTTGCTGAGTCTTAAAAAACATCTTCCTTCCACTTGCTTATAGGAATCCTCAGTTGGAATCCAGGCTGACTCTTCCTCTGCTGTGGATCACTCCTAGCCAGTCAACTAACTGATTAACCAATCACTCAGTTATGTCACAAGCATGCAGATTTAAAGGAAACCCTGTTACAAGAAAATAGAAAAACTGAGAATAACAAAATAGAAATAATGAGCACTCCTGTAGACCTTAGAGACTAACAAATATATTATGAGCTTTCATGGGTAAAACTGAATTCATCAGATGAATTGGAGTGGAAATTACAGAATCCAGAGTATATATAACAGCAAAAACATTTACCTGCCAATTGTAGGACCAGTGTTAACGGCGCTAATTGCGTCAGGCTGGATGTGTCCCATTCCTAGCTTTTGATGTGTAAATGTGAATAGCAAAATCAGGGGACATTGCCTTTCTAGTTTGTTAACAAGTTAATATCATTATTCAGGCGCACGTTGATAGTGTCAAATTTGTAAATGAATTCCAGTACAGCAGTCTCCCTCTGTAATTGGGTGATAAATTTCCTCTGTAGAAGAATGGCTACTTTTAAAATGGTTATTGAATGTCCAGGGAAGTTAAAATGTTCCCCCTCAAGTTTATGTGTGTTATCATTTTGATGTCTAATTTATGTCCATTAATCCTTTGTTGCAGAGACTGTCTGGTTTGCCAATATACATAGCAGATGGTCATTGCTGGCATTTGATGGCATATATCACATTAGAGGATGTGCAGTTGTATGAGTTCCTGATGCTGTGGCTTATGCAGTTAGGTCCTATGATGCTGTCACTTGTATAGATGAGTGGACAGAGTTGGCAATGGGGTGTGTTGCAGGTGTAGGTTCCTGGGTGCGTGTATCTGTGCTGTGGTGTGTTTCTGCTGGTAAGTATTTGCTTAAGGTTAGGGGGCTGACTATAGGCAAAATGACACTTTCCCCATTAGTACATTTAAAGAAAAGTTGATGAATTATACTAGTTGAGAAAGTGAACTAGGACAGTTTGCTGTCCTCAAAGCATACCACTAAAACAGAAGAAGTTATTTTCCCTGCCACTTTCCCCTTGCTATAATTAATATTGTCCATGTTCCCTGGTAGAGGGTTAACATCGTCACTACCTGCTGGAAAGTGCTTCAGAATGAGGCACACCAGCCTGCTTTTCATTCCTGAGCTCAGCTTCTCCTAGCTCGCACAGGACACATGGCCTTTAGAAAAGCTGCTGCTCTGCCTGCTTGCTCATGGAGCCTGACCCCAGCACAAAGACAGAATCTACTGGAGCAGACCCCAAACTACCACACCTAGTTCCAGAAACTTCGGGGTGTGGAATGCTAAATCTGCCTAGCAATAATGACCCAGACACAATTCACACCTTCTTCCCTCCCCTCCCTCAGCTTCCCATCAAATAGGTCTTTTAAAGAGATATCTCCCTACTGGGTACATGGGTCACACTCTGTTCTTTAAATTACTTTATTTTATCCCTTATACTTTGTTTTATATCTCTCCCTCACCATTACTGCATCCTTTCTTGCTTTGCTCTTCCAACTGCTCATCAGAAAAAAGTAAGGCTAGAGACTGTTGAGCAGTAACATTATATTCCTCCCTGTTAAGATCTTTCTGCTGGTTGTGCCTGCTGTAGTTAAAGTTGCAAAACATTTCCATTAATCCTCCCTTCCCCCATTCAAAACATGCCAGCATTTTCTGAAACATTCATCTTTTGGACTATAATTATCCATATCCAAGGATCAGGAGATAGTCAGAGCTGACCATTAAAGCTCATAGGTCAAATCTGAGAGATTATCAAACAAAACCAAGCTCTTATTGCAGATCTAGAGAAAATCATCTTTCCAGTGACATTTGGCATGATATTTAAGTCAGAATATATTTTACAAGTTTGAGTCTCAATCTTCATATAAAAACACATTCAAATAAACACAGAGACTCATCATAATATAAGATGCCATCTAACAACCAATCTAAATTTCGTATTTCCCTGTGATTACATTGTTTTTGACATACCTTTCCTCTTCACCCATAAATATCCTTAAACTACAACTTTGATGTAACGAGAAGCTGCCATAAGACCAGATAATACATGTTTGACTTACATTCTAAAGGCCAAACATATGTTCATCATATTATTTAAATATTTTAAATTCACAGTAAACTAAACATTGGGCCACATAGTTGAGAGAAAATTGTAGACAGAAACATTCTGGTACTTCCATGCTCTTGTTGTATATCGATTATGTTAATGGGTTTTTACTTCCAGTCATCTCCAGTTCATCTACTACAACATTTTTACATAGTTAATCATGTACATATTAAATTATACATTAAAACAACATAGCAACATTGTTTGCTATTTCCATTAAAATTACAATTTGGAACATTTTATAGCTTTATCATTTCCAAAAACACTAGCAGAAACTTTTCAATGTTTTGCATACTTTTCATTTGTTTAACCAAAAACAAATATTTTTTTTGTTTCTTAATCAATTACTCATATTTTTGGTTATCCAAATTAAAAGGAAAACATTAATTTTTTTAAAAAAGCAAATGGCTGCCTGGTGGAAAACTCTAGAGAAGAAGTGAGATCAAGTGGCATGAGAGCACAGGTATAGTTACCACAAAAGTAAGAGCTTTATTAGTAGAACTGCTCAGAAAAAAATAAAATATTAAAATGCTCTAAAAATGTCATTTCTTTCCATCATCACCAATATTTTCTGACCAGCTCTGTTTATTAATAATTCTTTGGAAGAAACTTAGTGAATCATCACCATGTCCCACTGTAATTAAACATACAGGCTGTGTCTACATTGGCACCCCTTTCCGGAAAAGGGATGCTAATGAGACACTTCGGAATTGCAAATCCGCGGGGGATTTAAATATCCCCCTGCGGCATTTGCATGAACATGGCTGCCGCTTTTTTCCGGCTCGGGGTTTTGCCAGAGAAAAGCGCCAGTCTAGATGCGATCTTGCGGAAAATAATCCCTTTTCCGGAAGATCCCTTATTCCTACTTTCAAGTAGGAATTTCAAGTAGGAAATAAGGGATCTTCCGGAAAAGGGTTTATTTTCCGCAAGATTGCGTCTAGACTGGCGCTTTTCTCCGGCAAAACCCCGAGCCGGAAAAAAGCGGCAGCCATGTTCATGCAAATGCCGCGGGGAGATATTTAAATCCCCTGCGGATTTGCAATTCCAAAGTGTCTCATTAGCATCCCTTTTCTGGAAAGGGGTGCCAATGTAGACACAGCCACAGTGTTAATATATCACCTGGCAGTTCTCACTTTTATTCTCTTTTAAAACATCCTGGCTACGTCTACACTGTAGCCTTCTTGCGGAAAAGCTCATGCAAATGAAGCTCGGCATGTAATATCGCTGTGCTTCATTTGCATAATTAATGAGCAGCAATTTTTGCGCAAGAGGCTTTTGTGCAAAAGAGCTGTATAGGTGGCTCCTTTCTGCGCGCAAAAACCCCTTCTTGCGCAAGAGCCGTTCTTCCTCATTTTTTGAGGAAGAATGGCTTTTGCGCAAGAGGGGTTTTTTGTGCAAAAAGGAGCCATCTACACTGGGGTTTTTTTGTGCAAAAGCCTCTTGTGCAAAAACAGCTGTAGTCATTGAAGCCTATGTGATCTTTGAATACAGAGTTACAGGCTTTATACTCCAAAATCTAGGCATCATGAACACAACTAAGGCTATGTCTACACTGCACAGTTATTTCACAATAAGCTCTTCCAGAATAGTTATTCTGAACAGCTTATTTTGAAGAAGCATGTCTACACTGCAGGGAAGCCTCAAAATTAGTCCAAGGCGTCCCTAATGTAGACGTACTATCTCAATTTAGAGCCCTAGGAGGAATAACTTAGAGTGGCCCTGGTAAGGGCCTATTTCAAAAAAGCAGCAGTGAAGCATCTACACATACCTTATTTCAAAATAGCTATTTCAGAACAGGTGCTATTCTTCATAGAATGAGGTTTACAGAAGTCGGAATAAGCCGTCCATTATTTCAAAATTATTTGAAAATTATTATTTCAAAATTATTTAATTTCAAATTATTTTGAAATAACAGAATTGCTGTGTAGATTCTCAAATAGTTATTTTGGAATAATGGACGTTATTCCGAAATAACTTTACTGTGTAGACATACCCTAAGAATATAGAGATTAATTCTGCCTATGTCCTTGGTTTATACTTTTAACAAATTGTTTAACAAGGGCATTTTCATTTCTATTCTACCTTTTATTTTGAGCATGCAACAACATATCTAAGGATGGAAATGAGCCTTGATTGTGAAACTATATTTATTGCCCTATATTTATTTTAGTTCAGAGGGTGACTTTTTATAAATTGCATTGTAGAGATCCATATATATTGTGTTACCGTGATTTCTGGATCCAATATGTTTAGTATACAAGTTACTCTGTTTTTTTATTAGGATCCAAAAGCCAAACTGCATCTTTTCTTGCTTCTGTATCATACTCAGTAACATTTTCTGTAGGTTAAATTTTGCCTTCAATTACAGTTTCGTTGTCTCCAGATTCTGTCCTCACTTGTTTTTATCCAACCCAAGTGAGGACAGTGGGGGACACAGAGGAAAATGAGGCAAATTTGGCCCTGAAACAAAAAGTTCACAATTTCATTTATAGAATCATAGAATCTTAGAATCCTAGAATCTTAGACCTGGAAGGGACCTCGAGAGGTCCAGTCCAGTCACCTGCCCAGCGGCAGAACCAAGCACTGTCTAGACCATCCCTGATAGATGTCTGTCTAACCTGCTCTTAAATATCTCCAGTGATGGAGACTCCACAACCTCCGTAGGCAGTTTATTCCAGTGTTTAACCACACCGACAGGAAGTTTTTCCTAATGTCCAATCTAAACCTCCCTTGCTGCAGTTTAAGCCCATTGCTTCTTGTCCTATCCTTAGAGGCTAAGAAGAACAATTTTCCTCCCTCCTCTTTGTAATACCCTTTTAGATACTTGAAAACTTCTATCATGTCTCCTCTCAGTCTTCTCTTTTCTAAACTAAACAAGCCCAATTCTTTCAGTCTCCATTCATAGGTCACGTTTCCTAGACCTTTAATCATTTTTGTTGCTCTTCTCTGGACCTTCTCTAATTTCTCCACATCTTTCTTGAAATATGATTCCCAGAACTGGACAAAATACTCCAACTGACACCTAATCAGCATGGAATAGATCGGAAGAATGACTTCTCGTGTCTTGTACACAACGCTCCTGTTAATGCATCCCAGAATCATGTTTGCTTTTTTTGCAACAGTGTCACACTGTTGATTCATATTTGACTTGTCATCCACTATGACACCCAAATCCCTTTCAGCAGTACTCCTACTGAGACAATCATTTCCCATTCTGTATGTGTGAAATTGATTGTTCCTTCCTAAGTGGAGTACTTTGTATTTATCCTTATTAAACTTCATGATGAAATATGAGCCATAATAAAATCCATAGTCTCCTTCCATATCTGTACTGGTTCTGCAATGCTAATGGAAGCAGACAGTAGCAGATTATTTATTTCAGAGGGTTAGCTATGTTAGTTTTTTTCGGTATATCCACACTGCGCTCTTATTTTGGAATAAGTGATACTAGAAGAAATACTCCAAAATAGCTTATTTTGAAATAGCGCATCTACACTACAGGGAAGCCTCAAAATTAGTCCAAGGTAGGCTCCTATAATGTGGATGCACTACCTTGATTTAGAGCCCCAGGAAGCACTAGTGAGTAATTACTTTGAATGGCGCTAGAGAGAAAATATTTTGAAATAGTAGCAGTGGAGCATCCATACTACAGCTATTTTGAATAGCAGTTTCAGAAGAGGTGTTATTTCTTGTGGAATGAGGTTTACAGAAGTCAGAATAAGCTGTCCATTATTTTGAAATAACGCTGCTCAGAGCTGGCCCAAGGTACGGGCCAACCGGGCTACCGCCCAGGGCACCCCATTGTAGGGGCACCACGCAGGGCTGCCGGGTGGGGGAGGGGGCAGCACCGCGCATGCTCCGCGTGCCCGGGGTGGCGCCATGCTCCGCGTGCCTGGGGTGGCCGTGCATCCGTCGCACTCCTGGGGGCGGCGCCGTGCTCCTGGGGCCCGGGGCGCGCGAATGGCTCGGGCTGGCCCTGTTGCTGCTGTGTAGACACACCCTTTCAGTAAAAATAACAAGGGGTCCTGTGGCTTCTTAAAGACTAACAAATGTATTTGGGCATAAGCTTTCATGGACTGGAGTCAACTTTGTCAAACTATTTGTGACAGTAAAGTAAGCTGACTTGAATATACAAAAGGAGTTAATTTTCTGATTAAGAAGTAGCCATTTTTATACAGTCTCTTTGCAGTGGAAGAGCGCTTTAACAAATTTTGTTTTTACTTGCTCTCAGCTGTAACTGCATTAAAGTTAGTAAATAACTGTTGAATGCATCCGATGCTAGAAAGTAATGTTATTTTCACTGATAAGCCTTGTACTGAGTGACACTTACTGAAAAAATTAATCATTTCCTTGAATCAAGTGAAAAAAACCCACCTTTCTTTTGCCCGGGGGGTTACTTCTTTTTCCAAAAAGTAGCATTCTGCACCTAGTGTTGTCTGTATTATGTACCTTTGCAGATAGTGCAAATATTGTCACCTGGTAGGAATACACAAGCTTTGCATTTGCATGCCTGTTGTATTGTCAAGTGACATTTAGCATCATTTACTTTTGGCTGCCATTTCCTTGTCTTGCATAATACATTTTTCTTACATTAAAAACTGAAGCTTAGGGAAATTTTAAAGTTTGAGAGCACCTGTGGGATGACAGCATGATAGACATCTGTGAAATAAATGCAGACTTATGGTGAGCAGGATCAGCTTCAACCCCATAAAGTGACATTTTAGGATATGGCTGGCTTAAATTGTAGACTACTGAACAATTACAGAGAAACATTACATCATGTAAAACTGTAGCATGAGGGAAAAAAGACAGCAGTGTTTAGAGCTGCAGCTGATCCTGGTTGCCATATGGCATGCCAGTCGCAGTAATAGCACTTACATTTCTTCAGGAAAGGCTCTTAAATATCAGTTAGTGAACAAAGAAGTACATATATTTTAACAGAAATTTGCAATCATATGCACTATGAACTTCATACAGTCAAGGAATATGTCATAATCAATGTGGCCACTTATATCGGAATGGCATTTTAATAGTTTTTTGTTGCAGATTATTATAAATGCTGCTTTTTAAAAATTATGATTGTGCATATGGTTAATAACAACTCTCATTAAAACAAAATAAAACATAAAACCCAAACCCAAAAAACAAATAATTAACATAGCTACCTGCTTTCTTGGAGTAGAATGATTTTCATGCTAATACGCAAGATTTTCATGTGTTATTTACATAACTTTGCCAAACTGGCTGTTGGTGTTTTCTGAGTTCCTGATGGGAAGCCAGTTGAAATGAATGGAAATATTTCCTTTAACTAGAATGAGCTTTGCATCAGTGTGAGGGGCCTACTAATCTAGTTCTCTTTTCCAATGCATGTAGTAAATGAAATATACATGAAACCTCTTTCCTGTGAAGTAGTCCAAACTTGGTCCACCCAAAATGCTATGATTGTGTATATAGGAATCAAGACTTGCAAGGACCAGCTATTCCCTCTTGTTATATGGGTGAGCTTTAAGATTTAGGACTTTTGGGTGATAGTGAATAATCAGCTGAACATGAGCTCTCAATGCTGAGGCTAAAAGGGATAATGTGATCCTGGTGTATATAAACAGGGAGATTACATTACCTGTGTATTGGCTTTGCTGAGACTGCTACTGGAATACTATATCTAGTCCTGGTATGCATACTTCAAGAAGGATGACTATGCTTCAGGGAAGAGGCATGAGAATGACAGAGGATTGGAAAACATGTTTTATAGTGAAAAATGTTAGCTTTTTATTGAGAAAGTTTGATCACAGTCCATAAGTATGTACACAGGGAAGAGAAGTTTTATTATAGAGGGCTCTTTAATTTAGCAGACAAAAGTAAAATAAGATTAAAATGACTAGAAACTGAAGCTAGGTAAGCTTTAAAAGTAAGGTACAAATTTTTAATGCTGAGGTTAATTAACCATTGCAACAATTTAACCAGTGATTTTGATGGATTTACCATCACTGCAATTTTAAAATCCATATTGGATGTTTTTCTAAAAGATACTTTTCATGTGAGCAAATAGAGGGAGATTGTGTTATGCAGCAGGTTACATGGGATGATCACAATAGTCCTTTCTGATCTTAACCTCCCTCAAAAATAAATCTATGAATTTATAAATCAAGTCACTTTGTATTTTGGTGAATCTATAGCTGTTCATGGAGTCCCTTATAATTTTCAGGGATTATTCTGATATTCACTGTTTGATGCTGATGTTTTCTGATCTATCCTGTAGTTTATTTATTCTGTGTAACTACTCCTGTCTTATAGTATCCTAGTCAGATGCCCAAGAATAATGTTTGTTTTGCAGTTTGCAATTTCCCAGAGCTTTTCTTCCTGCTAGGAGAGTAAATGTATTTTTCCATCAGTCACTCTGCTAGAAGTCAGCCAGCCATTCTCAAACTTATGGATGATGCTCCTGCAGTCCTACCTTAGGCAAAAATCCCATTGGTTTCAAAGCATTAGTGGGTTGGGCTTTATCTATAACATTCTTTGTCAAAAGCAATTTAAAACCAGTTTGGCAAATCACTAGAAAATAAACTGAAGGGAAAAATTCCATAGTGACAGAAAAAAGGAGTATATGACTAAGCAGACCTTATAATGTCTAAACTCCATTGGGCTGATTATCAGTGAAAGTGGTATAAATCAGGAGTAATTAATGAAGTTACAGTAATGTAAAACCCATGGAGGTGAAGAGAGAATCAGGATCTGTGACATTCTAAGGTAAACGAATTGAGTAAACATCACTGTGCGTAAGAGTTTTTATTCACAGCCTGGTATCTACTGAGATTTCTCTTTTCATCTTTGGTGGCAGAGGTTCTTTTAACTAAGGGTACGTCTACACAGTAGTGCATACCTCGAAATAAGCTACTCAATTTGAAATAGCTTATTTCAAAATTTGGCGCTAACTACACAGTGCTAATTTCAAAATTAATCGATATTCCAGTGTCTTCCTTCATCCTTGTGCAATGAGGTTTTTCAGGAATCTGGAATAAGAAGCCTGTTATTTTCAATGTATCTGGAAATAATGGGCATGCTATTAAGATTTGCAGAATGCTATTTTGGGATAACGGATATTATCCTGTGTAGATGTACCCTAATAGGCAGAATGTGCACCCTAACAAACATCATCATCAACGTAGGAGTATTTGTGAAACTTCTTTTTGATTTCTTCATTTTTTCAGTCTTATTTGGCTTAGTCTGCAGAATATTGACTGTCTGCTTTTGTACACAGACTGACAGACTGCATTCACTTGTGCGAGAATTCTCTTACATAGCAAATCTCCCTTTTTTTTTTTTTTTGCTTCTCTAGCTCTTGATGCTTCTGCCCAATGTGTGCCAAGTACTTATTGGAACTTGGCTCATTTCAACCTTCTCTTGCCTATATTCTCACCACTATTTAGGGGTTGCTCTGACCAGCTAGTAGAATTTCATATTTATCCAAGCTATTTCCTCCAAACAAAATTTTTTTTCTGCTAGTGTTTTATCATGGAAGATAAGATGCAGATGAAAACACCTTTCATTTTTCTTGTTGTCCTAGTCCAACACGGTGTCCACTGTCATCTATTTCTGTTCCTCTGCAATACTGTATTGAATGGCCCAGAGCAGGTGACTGGATGGCTTCGTTTTCTGGGCTTGTAGACCTGTACACTGACTTTTGAGTCATGTACTTGTAAGGTATCTTAGGCTCAGGGTTTGGCACAGCTTTTACAGAGGAAGATAGTCCTTTACCATCTCTTCTGCTTGATTTCCTGGTAGTTTTTCAGGAGCTGATAAGGATGAGCTTCAAGTACATTTTCTTCAGCTGTAATGCTGGAAGGAAAGTTTAGTAAGAACAAGCAGATTATCTAAACAGAGCCTGATGAGTCTGTGTCCTTGCTCATTGATCTTTCCTAATCCATGTTTGCTTAATTCATTCTTATCCCTGACCTTTGCTCCCACTCTAGCTTTGAAACGCCCCATATTCAGTAGCACGTCAGGCCTTGGCCCTGTGTCAGTGAGTTAGAACTCTTGAACTTTATCATCCTTGGCTGCTATAGAGGAAGAGAGGCCTTAGTGATGCTCAGGTTAATTGGACTTTCTTTAAAACTTTTGGAAGGTTTATATCCCATTAGGGCCAGGGTTTTATCCCTATTTAGAACAAATACCAACATGTTCTCATTTTAAAAACTATTTAAAATAATATAGATAGAGTGGAGAGATACAGATTACATTTTACATGTTGCTTCCCAGTATCATTCAGTACTAGGTGATCAGCATTTTGTGATAATGGAGGCTTGAGAACCGAGGAATATAGTATATGTATATAGTATAGATTGGCTTTTTTTTACATCATGAGAGGACAGATTTTTCTAAGTACTGTATGAAAGGGAGAGACAGCTCTAAATATTTTTCTAGTTCTAGCCGTTTAGCATAAAGTAACTTTTCCATTACAAGGCTTTCCCATATTAGAATATAACAGTAAAATATTGAGAGAATATTACATAAAAGCTTTTCAGTTCACCTTTAACCTTGGAAGTGCAGATCATTTTCACTCCAGAGTAGCATTATGTGTCAGGATGTATAGCCTATTTGAAATAGAAAGGTTTTCTCTTTTTTTCATTCAGTGGACATGCTCTGTATGCTTTAATATGCATTTGAGATAGGTCCCCTGGAGCCTTATTTATGAATGGTATGCATTTGTTAAATTGCATATAAAGTATGGTATACAGAAGGATTGCATAGTTTTACACTGCTCATGTGTGCTTGAAATGTACTAATATATGCCTACTGATGTATAATGAGCTTCTTCTTTGGTATAAGACGGGGCCAACATAAATTGAAAGGAGGGGGAGATTAGAAGAGACAAAAGACAGAAATGGCACAAAGGAGCTATGAGCATGGATAAAAATGTTAAACAAAATGTTCTGAAAAGTTTGATGCAACAACTATACTAGCCCTAGGGTAGCTCTATTGTAACTTGAACACCTGGTGCTTATATAGCAAATAGAAACTGACACTTGCCAGAATCTGACCTTGACAGAATTATATAATATTTCAAGCATGATTGAACAATATATTTTAGACACTCAGAGGTTTTCTATGAATATTAGGCATTGTACTGTATCCTTTGTTTCTGTAAAATCATTTGTGTGCATGTGTATGGCCAAAGCAGGAGAAATCCCGCACCATTTTTAATCTTCTTTTTTAATCTAAGTGTTTATATGCCTCTCATGATGATAGTGTCTTAGCACCTCTGACACATTAACTAATTCAGTCCCACTTCTATGTGCTAAGGAAATGGAATTACTCCCTCTCAAAGAAAGCAGTACATCTAAAAGCCAAAAACAGATAGGGAACTGAAGGATTTAGAAAGTAGGGGCTAGAGCCACAGGGATTTAGGTGCCAAATTTGAATCTTCAAATCCCCCACCTATTTGCTGCCTAACTCTGCAGACACCTAAATTCCATAGGCATGTCTGTCTCCTCTGGTAAAGTCCCCTAAGTGTCTACATTTCTGCTGATGGGCACAAACCTTGTCTAAGACCCGACCTTATGCCTAAGCATCAGTGAGATGCTCAAACTAGGTACTTCCTTCACTCACCCATATCTTGCCTCTGGGGCTCAACCCCGTACATATTGTCAGAAGCTGCCTAATTGCATGCCTGACAGACTGGGCCCAGCACAAAATAGAGGAAGAGGGAGTTTTACTCCTTTTACTAACTAGCCCAGTGGCTGGAGCAATAACCTAGTATGTGGGAGACACCGGTTGAATTGCCTACTCTGTTTGATGGGCAGTTTCAACTTGAACCTCTAGTCTTTTACCTACCATGTTGAGAGCCCTAACCACTGGGGGATAAGGCATGCTAAAATAGCGTTTTCTCAGTCTTTCCTGTTGAAGCTGTTTCACTTTGTTTGAAGCATGGTCATTGGAGAAGGGAACCCCAAGAAAGCATGGTCATTGGACTGGGGTCCCCCAAGAAAGTGTACTAATGACTAGGCTATAGGGTTATTCTTACTTTTTCTCTCACCCAATTGTGACACCTAATGGACACCTAATTTGGGGTGGTAGATTCTAACAAGGTGGTGACAGGATCCTAGGGCTAGATGTTGCTGAGCCTATGTGTAAGACCTCTTTATGGATCTACCTTAAGTGACTTATCGAAGAACTTTTATTAGTGCCTGGAATTGAACAAGGTCTTCTGAATCTCAGGCAAGTGCTCTGTAAAACGTGTGTGAGTTGTCTCCGACCACAGGGATTACTCACATGAAAAGGATTAGTCTCTGTGTTACAAATCCTCCTGTTCCCTAAAAATTAACAAAGGGGTTTTCTATCTCGATGTTCTATATTTTATATTTATAGATGGCTATAGCAAATGCATCTGCATGCATGTATCTTTTACAGAACCCTAATGACTTTGGTGTAGCTTAGTGTAGACAGAGTTGCAGTATCTGTGTGTGGCTGAAACAGAATCAGAGTCTAAAATACATTCATTTATATCAGTCCACTTTGCACTCCAATGTAGAATGTTTTGTCTTCTCTTATCTGAGGTTCCTGCTTTTGTTGTACAGACAGATGTTATTGAGATACTGGTATGTGAGCCCTGGTATAGACTAGAGATTTATTTCAAAATAACCCCCGTAGGTCGAATTTATAAGAGTAGCGTCCACACTACGGGTATGTCTACACTTGCACCCTAGTTCGAACTAGGGATTCAAATGTAGGCATTCAAAATAGTCAGTGAAGCGGGGATTTAAATATCCCGTGCTTCATTAGCATGATCTCGCCGGCGCATTACTCAGATCAACAGCTATTTCGAAAGTGAAAGTGTGCGCCGGGACACGTTAGTTCGAACCAAACCCCTTGGTTTGAACTAACACGTCCCAGTGCACACTTTCACTTTCGAAACAGCTGTTGATCGGAGTAATGCGCTGGTGAGATCATGCTAATGAAGTGCATGTAGCTAGTGTAGACATACCCTACCATGCCTGTTATTTTGAAGTAAAGGCCGATTATTTCAAAATCTGTACACCTGCTTTTCTCAGGGAATAATGCTAATTTCAAAATAGTTATTTCGAAATAGTGTTAGTGTGGATGCTTCGGTACCGCTATTTTGAAATAACTACTCCCCAGAGCAATTTGAACTAATTACTCCCCAGTGCTTCCTGGGGCTCTAAGTTGAGCCTTCCTTGGACTAATTTCTAGGCTTTCCTGTAGTGAGGACACGCTATTTCGATTTTGTAAAATCGGGAGTTATTAAGTCGAATGTAGTTATTTCAAAATAGTTTCCTAGTGTATATATGGCTTTACTGTGTAATTGGAATTTTTAGTTAAGAGAGGGGCATTTATCTATTTGGCTGTGTAGCAAAGAGAAAGAGAAGGTCATGGAAGAAAATAGAAGAAACTGGGTGCTGGAAGTGGAGAGCAATAATGCTTGGAAAAGGAAAGTCATGACCTCAGTATTCCAACATGGATGGAGTAGGTCTGCATGATGTACCTAGGGGCTGAACAGCTTAATAGTCTGTTGGATAAACAGGAGGAGAATTGTAATTATTCTGATTACTGTCACTGATCAGACATCTACCAATTGTGTCCACAGCTATTTGATATTAAGACACCCTATTATTATTGTCAGCCTATCCTCTGCCCCCTTTCTTTCTTCTCCCAACTGTCTTATTTGTTCCATCCACTTGTTATGTCTTGTCTTTTATACTGTAAACTGATATGTTAGTAGAATGCCAAATCAGGGCTGGATTAAGCGGGTGGGGGGAGGTTAGCCGGGCAGCTGCCTGGGGCGCCAACCTATGGGGGTGCCTGATGGCAGCTGTAAGGGGCGCTGTGCACCCGGCCGCGCAGCGCCCCTTAGAGCTGCCATCAAGCGCCACGTGCCCAGGGCTGGGGGCCGCGCGGTGCCTCTTAGAGCTGCAATCAGGCGCCGCTCGCCCGATTGAAGCTGTAAGGTGTGCAGCGCACCGGGGGTGGGGCCGCGCATGCGCCGTGCGCCCAGGGGAGGAGCCACGCATGCATCGCATGTCCGCTGTCCGTCCGGGGCACAGGAATGGCTCGAGCCAGCCCTGTGCCAAATACATGGGGTTCCAAACCTCTTTGGGGCCTGGTCACATAATCACAATGACTAGCTTCTATTTCTTAAACAAACTGAACATCAATTCAGAGTAAAATGTTTATATTACATTACGTGTAATTTCTTTGGGAAAAAGTGTTATGAAAACAATGACATTAAATCAGATTATACTTTTTAAAAACATCTTACAGGAGAATTTGTGTCGTTATTCATTGTGTGCACTCTAATTCTAACTAGTTTCCTTAAAAAAGGTCTTTATGTAAACAGAATATTAATCTTTATATACATTGGAAAAAATCTAACTTATTTTAATTAGATTTTTTTGAACATATATATAATGTGACTTTAACTCTCTTCCATATTTTAAGAGAAAGAGAACAAATGTAGGCAAATAATGAAATTGGAAAAAGAGCTAAAAATATGAGACACCTCTTCTGCCCGCACATCCTGTCTGAAAGTATAGGCTAATTATATTAACATGGAATGAGAACATAATTTCCACTGTTTTGACAAGCAACAAATTGCACATTAGCTCCTTGTAAATAATATTATTAAAAACAGTTGTCCTTGTCTGTAGTTTCTTCTTTGTAAGAATAAAATTAATTTAAGACCCATCATTCACAAGATAAGCACTATAATATCAAAGGAGCAGTTATAAGACATCGGAAACTGAAGATCCTGTAAACCCACTGAATACTAGGGGTAAATTTGGTGTTGCAATGAGAAGATAAAAGAAGAAGATATGTGAAGTCCACGATAGCAGCATGGTGCTTGGGGTAATCAGATTTTCAGTTATGATTCATTTGACTCAGTTATTCTACTAATAATATAATCCGGACTATAATCTAAACAGAATATTGGTTTTCACTGAGAAATGTAAATTACAGATTATTGAGCATTTTTCTACTTTTCCCCCTAATTAATTAATTAAGATTAGATGTTGCCTTTTTTTCTGAAAGATGCACTGTATAGGTAAATTTTAATATTACTTCACATTTATAGATCACCTTTCATCCAAAGAGTAAAAGGTGATTTACAATACAAATATTAATTAAATAGGCCTTACAGCTACATCGTGATGTACATCCCTAATTATTGTAATATTCATTTTACACTCAAAAGCTGATTCTGCAATGACATTTGCTGGCATGGACTTCTACATCTCTGCAGAATACTTATACAGCCATGGGAGTTCCATAAGGCACCAGGGTCCACACAATCTATAATCATAGAAATATCCTCTGTACTGAGGCAGGCCTAAGTATTATCTAGATCAGGCTTGGGCAAAATACCCCCTGTGGGCTGGATGCATCTTGCCAAGCCACCAGATCTGGCCCACGGACTCCCTGCCTCCCCACATGCTGCAGAGAAATGTGACTGTTGTGGGGCTGTTTGAACAGCTGTGAGCCCGGGAGAGGTAGGAAAGGGTTTGCATGCTACTCCTGCCTCCGGCACAATCCCATTGACTGTTTTCTGGCCAATGGCAGCTGCCTGTTGTCAACAGGGAGCTTGGGAGGCACCCTCCCCTTCCTCCCCTCAGGCCTGTAGCTGTTCAAAAACCACATGGCCCCTGCAGCCTATGCGGGAGTGGGGCAGGCAGGGGTGTCCAATGCCTCTTCTGGTGGCTGGGGCTGGGAACAGGACATGCCATGTGGCTGGGAGATGGGGGGCAGGGTCTGCTCTGGCAGCTGGGAATGAAACCTGCCACATGGCTGGGGAAAGAGGATGTTCTGCTCCCGTGGCTGGAAACGTGTGTATGTTAATAAATTGGGTGCTATAGTGGCACACATCCAAACCAGCTCACATGACCTCAACATTGGTGCATAAGCCCAAACTCACTCCGCTCATGGTTGGAAAATCTTAGAGGGAACACTGGCACCCCAAACTTTTGCCCTTTACCCCATATAACCCTAACACTCTATTCCCCTCCTACTCCTATATCCCCTCCCAGATCCTGCACCCCAATCTCCTGCCCCAAGTCACAACCCCCTCCTATCCTGTCACAGCCCAAACTCCTCCACACCCCCTCCTGCATCCTTGTTCCTGTTCCCAGCTCACAACCCCCTCTTGCCAAAGGTCACAATACAAGCCCCTACACCTTGGGGGGGAGGGATAGCTCAGTGGTTTGAGCATTGGCCTGCTTAAACCCAGGGTTGTAAATTCAATCCTTGAGGGGACCATTTAGGGATCTAGGGTAAACCTGTCAGGAATGGTACTTGGTCCTGCTGTGAGGGCAGGGGACTGGACTTTATGACCTTGCAAGGTCCCTTCCAGTTCCATGAGATGATGTATTAAACCCAGGTCACAATAGCCTTCTTCTCCCAGACTTCTAACCCTCTTTTGCACCCAACCTTCATCCCAGACTCCACACCGCCTCCTTAATATAGAAGAGTGTGACCCTTGACCACATTCCAAATTCTTGGAGTGGCCACCTGTGACGGACCGGGCTGGGTCTGGGCACAGCTGAGAGCATCCGCTCAGGGCAAATTGCTCAAATTCAGGGCTTTCTATTGCCCTCCAGACTGGAAACCTTCCCAAATAGGCCACCAACCAGTCCCACAGAGCACTTCAGCTGCCTGAAGCCTCACGTGCAAAACCCCTCCGACACCCCAGCAATATCCGTGCCCCAGATGGCCCCAGGCCTCATACACAGGTGAGGGGTTTTAGAACCCAATCTCACCTACCCCGAACAAGTTCTGTCCGGTTCCAAGAAACCAGCCACAGTTCCCAGGTCAATTTACACTCTGGATCTTACCCACAAATCACGCTGAGCCAGTCCTTTAGAATCTACAATCTAAAGGTTTATTACTACAAGAAAGAAAAGCATGAGAGTAAGGTTGTAAAGTATCATACATTACATGCATCGAATCTCCCAGTTCTCGATGCAGGCTTGCAGCAGAGATGTTATAGCTGCTGGCTTAAAAGTCCTTGGTGCACATCCTATGCCAGGATGGGTCCACAGTTCTTCCCGGCTCATGATTCCCTGCAAGGCCTCATCTGGGGTCAGAAGCAGATCTGGAGACCAAGATGGAGTCGGCCACATGGCCTATTTATACCTCCTTCCTGGCTTCTTCCAAGCTGGAGACAGTCACATGGTCTCTGACCAGGCACCTAGATTCCTTCATAGGTGGGCCTCGGGTACTTAAGAGACCTATTGTCCCTGGATCTTTGCTAATTAGCATGTGCATAGGCTGAGCCCATCGCTCAACCACATACGGAGAAACTTCCAGTCTCCATACAGAGTACATATTCATAACTCCACACCCAGACATTATACAGATATAGGAAGAGCATATACAGAATCAGTAGAGTATAAGCTTTTGTTTGACACCTCACATGGCCCCCTTTGTACCACTTTTGGGGCGAACATCCCCCCATGGGTGCAGCAGTGACCTGGCTGCTCCCCTCAAAATCCAATAACGTGACACCACCTCATCAAAAATTATTGCTCACCCCTGATCTAGATCATCCCAGTCAGATATTTAGCTAATCTCTTCTTAGGGATTTCCAGTGATGAAGATTCCACAATCTCCCCAAGTAAATTATCCCAGGGATTTACTGCCCTTACAATTAGGATTTATGATGTTGAGAAATGGACATAGTACTCCAGTTGCAGCATTATCCACGCTGAGTAGAGTGACACAATTACTTCTTGTGTCTTGCTTACAGCATGTCTGTTATTAATCTCAGAATGAAGTCCTTTTTTTGCAAAAGTGTTAAACTGTTGACACAAATTTAGCTTGAGATTCACTATAATCCCCTGATCCTTTTCTTCAGTAGTCTCTCCTAGGCAGTAATTTTCCATTTTGTGTTTGTGCAATTGATAATTCCTTCCTAAGTGTATTATTCCTGCCTTTGCCTTTGGCCTTATTGAAATGTTCCTAATGATTTTAGACCACATTTCCATTTTATCAAGATCATTTTGAATTCCAATCATGTCTCCAAAAGTACTTGCAACCCATCCAAGCTTGCCATCATCTGTAAACTTTATACATGAACTCTCTACGCTATTATCCAAATCATTTATGGAGCTATTTAATAGAACTAGACTCAGAAAAGTTCCCTGTGGGACCCTGCTCGATATGGCCTACCAGCTTGATTGTGAATCATTGATAACTACTCCAGGAGTAGGGTTTTCCAACCAATTGTGCACCCACCTTATAGTAAGTTTGTCAAAGCTATATTTCTCTAGTTTGCTTATGAGAAAGTCATGTGAGATAAGATCAAAGGTCCTTACTGAAGTCTAGATATATCACATCTACTGCTTCCTCCTTGCAAAAGGCTTGCTACTCTGTCATATAGTATTAGTGTTTGACATGATTTGTTTTTGACAAATCAGTGTTGACTTACTTATCAAATTATAATTTTCTAGATGCTTTCAAAATGATTGCTTGATTATTTTGTCCTTTAATTTGCTGGGTACTGAAGTTAAGTTGACTAGTCTGAAAATTCCATAGGTTGTTCTTATTCCCTTTTTTATTGATAGATAATATATTTGCTCTTTTCCTTTCCTATGGGATTGTTCTGTCCTTCATGGTTTCTCAACAGTAATTGTTAATGGCTCAGAGATCTCTTCAGCCAGTTCCTTAACTATTCTAGGATGTGTTTCATCAGACTCTGTCGACCTGAAGAAATCTAACCAGTCTAACTAATTATTACCTCATTCTTTCCTAACTTTAGCCTCAGATTTTATCCCATTTCACATGGATGTTCACTATATTAGTCATCCAATCACTGCTAATCTTTCTGGTGAAAAGTGAGATAGAAAAGTCATTTAATACTTTAACTGTTGCTACATTTTTTGTTATTGCCTTTCCCTCTTCATTGACTAAAGGGCTGACCCTGTTCTTGGTCTTCCTGTTTTTTCTGATGTATTTCTAAAGCTATTTTCTTATTACACTTTATGTCCAAAGATAGTTTTATCTCATTTTGTGATTTAATAGCACTTAAGGATCAGAGCCTGTATTAAGTGGACACAAGGTGAAATCATGAACCCATTAAAAGTCATTGGGAGTTTTGTCATTGATTTCAATGGTATTGAAACGTCATTCACAGTACTCAAGTCCAAGGGCTCCGTCTAGGATCATATATGGAGGCAGTGGCACAGCCAGGAAAAGAACCCTGGAGTCATTGCTCTCAGACCTAACTACCAATTTAAACTCCCTGGCATGCAGTATTTCTCCCCATGTAAATAAACTGCATATTTAGACAGATTGCTGTTACAAAAAGTAAGGGCTACATTTTCACAGTTGCAAAACCAAAGTGACTCCGTTGATTTTAGATGAATTACTCCAGTTGAGTTATTCTGAAGTAACACTAGGGTAAATCAGACCAGATTAGGTTGTAATTTTATTGGTATTTCTTAACTGATCATGATGGACAGTGCCAAATTAAGTTCTATGCAACTTTAGGAATGATAAATTGATTATGTATATTAGTGGTTTCTCTGATACATTCATAGTGATACCACACTTGAAATAAAATGACACTTAAAAAAGGAATGCTTACTTGGCCTATGGTTCTGGGATGGTCTCTCCTCCTGAAATGAATAGGAGGTATAGGTGCCCAGCAAGTTGCATGACTGGCAAAGTATGATAAAATGCCGTGAAACCCCCATACAAGCGCATGTAACATCTGCATAAAATTGCATTGTGCTACTCCATTGAAAATAAAATGCATCATTATTAATGGAACACTTATGTACTATTATCAGCAGAACAAGTGTTATGTATTGAGCAATCAGAATCACCAACTTGCAAATCCTTAACAAAATGATTAACATATACAAAACAGAATTCCAGTGAATTTAGAGATTAATACAGCAGTCTAGCCACTGTTCAAGGATTGCTCTTCACAGCTCATCTCTAGACTTATTTAAGTAAACACATATTCAGAATAGTGCATTAGTATCAACAATGCATCACATTTTACATGTCCCTGGCATTTCAGGTTAAAAGAAACACATGAGGCACCTAAGCCTAGATCCTCAGATGTGTTTATGGAGTTAGGCACCTATATACTTTAGAGGATATGGATCCCAGTATTCAACTTTATTTAAATGCAACCAAAATCTAATTTTAACCTTTTCTTGATGGATTAAGAGATCGGGCTCTAAGGCCTGGTCTACACTACATGGGAAGGTTGAAGTAAGATATGCAACTCTAGCTACATAAATTATGTAGCTTGAATCAATGTATCTTACATCATGTTTCCACACTGTGCACAAAGCGGGAGGTCCACAGAAGCAAATGCTTCTCCTCTTAAGGAGTAGGAGTAGCAGGTCCGACATGGGGGTGGGTTTTCAGTTTGATCTAGTGGGTCTATACTACACCCACTAAATTGAACCCTGGAAGATCTTCCATGTAGTGTAGATGTGCCCTAACAGTCCTCATTGTAAGGAGTGTCATGTAGGTGTCTATTAAAAATAAGTTTTTGCTTCTCTATGAATCGTGATAATTGCTCTCATGCCAGAAGAGTATTATTTTGGGTGAATGTAATAAAGGGAGAGATCAATAAGAGTGTAGTACCATCTGTTGGAGACAGGACTTCTCAAAGAAGTGAGACTTCCAGTTGTTTGAAAAGAGAAGATACATGGACTTGTCTTGAGCTCTGATAGCAGCTTACTGCACAGCCAGAGAACTTTTTCTCATGTGCTTTTCCTCTTGTATCAAAGATATTTACCCTGGGCTCCGTGACTCTGTGGATCACAATATTCTCTAGGCTTATCTAGACAGAGGCTGTACTTGAGCTCATTAGTTCCTAGTCCAAGGAGAGCTCTGCAGAGCAAGATCAGGACCTTATAGTGAATCTGGCATTCAAGATATAACCACTCCATGGACCAATGTGATATTCTCTCAGGAAGGTATCATTGCCAGCAGATGATTTAAATACACTGGTCTGATATGGTCATAAAAGTAGAAAACTCCATAATCAAATTAGAAATTATTGGTGGTTTATGTATATCTATAAGCAAGCATGGAAGTTAGAATACAGTGAAAATTGTACACTTATTGACTGGCGTACACTGGAGAAAGAAATCCAGTCTGCAGCACCAGAAATGGGGATTTGTATATGAACAAAAGGGATGCCCATCATTTAACAATAGAAGGACAATAAAACAAACTATATATATTCTTCTGGCAAAGAGATCAAGGGTCTAAGGGCAGTGTCCCCTCTAAGCTATGTGGCAGCATAGCTTTACAGGTGATTAATCAGCCCCACCCAGTCAGTCAGTTCCATGCATGGAGCCCTGAGCTTCTGACTGAGCAGGACTGATTAATCATCTGTGAAGCTGTGCTGCCACACAGCTTAAAGGGGACACTGGTCTATGACCCTAATGCAACATATGTATATTTAGAAGTGAGTAATAGAGAGGTGAGCTATGAGTTGATGTACGTTGTTCTATGTCTCCTCCTGGTGGAGCCAGAGGTGTGGTGATTGGTATACATGATCTTACCAATTGGATTTGTGCTGAAAGTGAAATCTAGAGGAACACAAAGCATACACCTTTGTGCCTGAGGAGAATACATTGCTGGAAAAAAACCCAAAACACTCAACCAATTAGAATAAGAAGGAGATGCTACACTCATAAGGTCCTGAGGAAAGTTCAGAAAACCCATTTTAAAGGGAAGTTCTTGTGGAGTTGTAATTACTGTCCTTGTTTAGTGTTTGATACCTGCCAAACACTGAAGAAGAGCAGTTCTGAAAATTAGTTGATTGTGGTAAGAGTCCTAGTGCTAAGACCCAGTTGGATCTCTTACCATTTTGAGAGCTGGCAATATGCTATAGGGTGAAGGGCAAGGTTATTCTACCAAGAAAGCTTGCCTCCTGGAGCACTGGGGATTTATGCGCCCCAAAAATAGTCCCTAAAGTGGTAACTACTACAGCCTGTGAAATAGAGTAGCATCACACTCCTTCCAGCATTGCCCTCTGTCCTCCAGCAGCTGTGCAGAGTGTGCAGAACCAGGACAAAGCCTCTAGACCTCTTCAGAAATGTAGAAACCTGCCACATACTAGTTTATCCTCTCTTAAACTGAAATGGCATTGTGGCAAGCTTTTTGTAAGGGAGGGCAAGGCAGAAAGGGCTTCCTGCAGCATTTGCCCCCGGCTTGTATATATCTGCCTTCAAGCAGCTCTCATTGAGCCCAATCTGGGAAGTGAATATAAATCCATAAACAAATTAGATATTATAATTGTTTTTAATTAAGAAGAAATGTTTGTGTACCTGGAAGGATATAAGAGCTGGTGTATCAAATATTCATGTGCCCAGAGGGTCCCACTTTCATGGCAAAATGTAACAGCTGACATTACTTGGCCAAAGCTGCAGGGGACCTGCCACTGGAGCAAAACTCTTGGGCTGAAGAATTGCCATGCACTACAAAATATGCAAAGGATATAGTAGTAAGCTTGAATACAAATGGGCGGGGGAGATAACTTCCAAAGCCCTGCTGGATGATGGTGGCCTGGAGCTGCTATTAGAAAGTACTCAGAGGAATATCAATATGAATGGATTCCTTTCCATTGTCCACAATGGGTTTGTTACCTTTTGGAAAAACAGACTTGAAAAGAGGTCTTTCACTTTGAAAACAAACAAAAAATTGTTTTCCTGCCTAATTCTGTACATTGCTGAAACTGTTCGGGAACATTTCATCCGTGTGCAAATCTGACCCTTGCAAAGCTGCCAAGGTGAGGGAGGCTTAGGACAATCTGCTACGTAAAGGCTGATTGCACAAGTGAAAGCTGCCTGAGGGCTGCTTTAACTTATGCTCCCAATTTTTCTAAAGCTCCTTAGGGAGAGAATATTGTGTGTGCCATACTTTACTCTTTCCTAACTCTTTTAATTTCCTTTCAACCCCTTTTGGGCAATCATTAACCAGTTTCTCTATCTGAGTGCTAAGTAGCCTAAGGAGTACTTCAGATTCCATGAAAGATTTCCAGAGTGTAGGATTTATGTGAGATATATGTTAGTGAAACATCTGCTGAGAGACCACAAAGATCTGTATAACATCCTGGTCCTGTTGTGTTTGGTTAATGGATTAAATGCCTCCATGTGGAACATCTTCATTTTGGGCCGTTGCTTTGGACTCATAGGGCAGTGAGGAAAGGAAAAGATGGTGGGGATCAATATACATGCTCCATACTGTAACTGATATCTAGTTTTATAATCTAATGGAAACAGTTCTTTTTAAATCTCACAAATAGATGGTAAGGAATGTAATACAAGGTAGTGGTAGCACAAACTCAATATAGGATTAAATATAGGTATAACTTTGCAAGGCCTTCTTCAGCTAATGAAAAACAATGAGTCAGTAATGAGAATAGTTTAGCATCTGAAGTCAAGCAGAATAAAAGATCTCTAGTATGTATATATAAAAATGTAAACAAAAAGAAAGCAAGAACTAAAACATTGTGTGTATGTCACTCAATTACTCATAGCTGTAAGTTAAAGAACAACTGATAGCAAGTAGTTTCAATTTGCTTTCACAGTTATATTTAGTATACATGTTCTATTAAAACTTACTTTTTATGATTGCACGTATTTTTTAATATTTTACACTTCATACATTAGGTATAGATAATTCAGTGCCCAGAAAACCTTGAACAACTCTATTCCATCTGGCAAACTTATCTGAATGCATTTAATGAAGAAATTCTCAATTTAAAATGTCCTTTATAAAAATGTTTTTTGGCCTATACTATGTAATACTTAAAAGGAAATACACCTTTATTCTTTTATCTGATTAATATGAGTGAATTAATAAAAAAAACTTAAATTAATAGAAAATAGAGATCATCTGTCCTACCCTGATGTCACTGCAGTTTATAAATACAGAAGCAACCACTCAAATCTGTTCTCTTATTTTCTTTTTTCGATTTAAGAGGGAAATTGACCTTACAATCTTTAACGTGACTTCAGGTCATTGTTATTAGTGATGAGAAAATACTGTGTTCTTTTTCTGACTGAGCCTGGCAAACCTCCCAGATATTTTACAAGCACAGTATAAAAAAAACAAAACAAAAAAAACAACCCTCTGAAATGCTCTTTATTTTTCAGGTTTAGACACTTGTTCTAATATTCAGTACACCTTGCAAATAGAAAATCTTTTTGCAAGAGAATGTGTGTCCTTTCTACATGAATAGTGTTTCTTTTTCTGAAGCAATATACCTTTATATATATATATATATATATACTTCACTAGACCTTTCTTACTGGTCAAAAGATTAGTCATTTTAATTGGGGGCTAAGGGGTCCAGGGAACATAAGAACATAACATAAGAACATAAGAATGGCCGTACTGGGTCAGACCAAAGGTCCATCTAGCCCAGTAGCCTGTCTGCCGACAGTGGCCAGCGTCAGGTGCCCCGGAGGAGGTGGACCGAAGACAATGATCAAGCGATTTGTCTCGTGCCATCCATCTCCAGCCTCTGACAAACAGAGGCCAAGGACAGCATTTTATCCCCTGGCTAATAGCCTTTTTATGGACCTAACCTCCATGAAATTATCTAGCTTCTCTTTAAACTCTATTATAGTCCTAGCCTTCACAGCCTCCTCTGGCAAGGAGTTCCACAGGCTGACTACATGCTGTGTGAAGAAGAACTTTCTTTTATTAGTTTTAAACCTGCTACCCATTAATTTCATTTGGTGTCCTCTAGTAGTTCTATTTAGGGAACTAATAAATAACTTTTCTTTATCGGCCCTCTCCACACCACTCATGATTTTATGTACTTCTATCATATCCCCCCTCAGTCTCCTCTTTTCTAAACTGAAAAGTCCCAGTCGCTTTAACCTCTCCTCATATGGGACCCGTTCCAAACCCCTAATCATTTTAGTTGCCTTTTTCTGAACCCTTTCCAAGGCCAAAATATCTTTTTTGAGGTGAGGAGACCACATCTATACACAGTATTCAAGATGTGGGCGTACCATAGTTTTATACGGGGCAGTAAGATATTCTGGGTCTTATTTTCTATCCCTTTCTTAATCATTCCTAGCATCCTATTTGCCTTTTTGACCGCCGATGCACACTGTGTGGAAGTTTTCAGAGAACTGTCCACGATAACTCCAAGATCTCTTTCCTGATTTGTCGTAGCCGATTGAAAAGTGGCTGCTTTGTAACTTCTCATTTTAGACGTAGGTACTGCTTACTGAGCATGGCTAAGGAACATTTGTATTGTTTTCTTGTAATATATTTTCTACTACTGTAGATGCAATGTACATTATAGGCTCTGTCAAACTAACTAATAATGAATAATAAGAAGTTAAAGTATGTGGGACAAGTAGGGCTGACCCTAAACTAAATGGCTCCCTTATATTTGTTAAACTTTTGAATACTTATTTTTATTGCATTTGTAGCCTATTTTACAACTTTGATGCACAATTTTCATGCGTGATTTATGCCTATCTTAGGAGATGTTAAATTTGCATGCTAGGATCTGTACACCTGTATTTATTCATGTCATATATGAGCAAATAAATTTGTTTCCTCTATGCTCATAGAAACTTTTTTAATTTTAGGAATAAACTGTAATGTACTAACATCAAGAAATTGAACTGTGCATAAACATTGGGTAGACCGGTATTAAATTGTGTTACAGTATGTGACAGCCTTAAAATGTTAACCCTGATTCTTTAGTTAAGGTCACTTTTTTTTTGTCTTTGTGAAATGCCTTTGCCTTTGTGAAATGAAGATCCAAAGACTGGCCAATGGCATTTTTGAGTGATAAAATAGTGAGCTATGTCAGAATCTTGGCCATTTTCCATCAAAGATATGTTGCAATGAGCCCGAGCTTTGAAAAACTGCACTAATCAGTTCACTCACAACTGTGACAGAAAGCCTGAGCAGAATCCTTAAAGCTGTTCACACACATTAGGAAAAGTGTCCTTCCACTCTGCATCATGAATTAATTGGAGTACTTTGTATGGAGACTACTTCCTGTTTTGCAAAATGCAGTGGATGTTATTGAGTTCAACATATGTGTCTGTATCTGAACATTGACATCGGAACATTCCTCATTTGCCAGCATCCAGTGAAGGTTGCTCAGGAGAGTTGTACTGTCGTCCAGCAGCTAATTAAGATCAAACAAACTTTCCAGGTCTTTTTGTGGATCTTCATTTGTCCAATCCTCTTTTTTAATAGACACTTGAGCAGCGTTAACAAGTCAGCAAAAATTTCCATCTTGAATTTTTTTTCTAGGCTTCCATTTACCTAATTTCTGTCCTTGTAATCAAGCTGTATCTTCTGGTAAATATGAGTTTCCTTGAAGACAGGGTTAACTCCTAAGTTTTTGCTCATTTGGCAATTGTGATAACTTCTTCAAATCTGTTCTCTCTATAGTCCACAAAAAAATCAAGGCATCTTCTCATCAAAATAATAGCCATCATGATATCCATCAACTGAGCTTGTAATGCCTTGCTTACAACATATCCTTGGCATGGGATATCATGCCAAACCACAAATAAATCCATACATTTGAAGTCAGTGTTCTGGTTTGCCAGGTTTTATGCCTTGTGTTGGGTTCAAGTCTTGGCTTTACTCAGAGCTATGCCAGTTTCATCAGAGCACCGTCAATCTGTTATAACTGGTACCTCACTGGCCTTATGCTGTCAATACAGTTCTACCAGCTAGTGTCACTTGTGGGCTTTATGATCAGATTTATAACATTGTCTGTGAAGATTTTCCACTTGATAGCTGATGCTGAACACAGAACATGTATCCTTTGGCAATATTTCACTTTTGTCACTAACAATGAAAATAGCCGCCTGAGCATGGCACTCCTCAATCCTTGAACCCCAGGTATTGCCTGGGTCTCCTGCCACTAAATCTGGCCCCGGGGATAACAGATTGGAGAGTTGTGAAGTGCTGGTAATAGTAAGCATGGTTATAGGAATGAGCTAAAAATCACCAGCTATAGACAGTGTAGAAGTGATACATGTTGAGCTGCAAATTTGGCACATGGGTGGAACAGGGATAAACTGGTTTTCCCATGTGCAGAATAAAATCTACTTCAGTAGGGTGTCATGTGGTTTAACTGGTTAGTATCTGACAAGCACACTGAGTTCCTGAAGTTATGTAGCATCATTCGTCATTGCCGAAAGGAAGATGAAGAAGACATTGAATTCTTCAGAGCTGAAGGGATTGTGAGCAAGTGGCCATGCAAGGCCTTGAAGATGAGGAGAATGTTTATATAGCAGACAGGGACCCAGTGGAGTGATGTGGTAGACTTGCACAGGGAGAGATGGCCACTGAAGCATGCTATACAACCTAGGGTTTAGATATGAGCAACTTTTTAAAGCTACAGAGAAGGAAGCTGAGGTAACCAGAGACAGGTGAATAGGTCCCATTAAACCTGGGGTCTCCCATATCATAGATGAGTATCCTACATAGATACTCATCTACTATATGGGAGACCCCAGCTTTAATCCCCATCTGCCTGATTTGGAGTACTTGAACCCATATTGCCTGCATGAGTGCCCTAACTATTAGGTACAGTGGCATGGTCTCTTTTTGCTTTTTGAAAGAAAGAACATGGGATACCAAGAGCAGTTACTCCAGATCATATAATTAACTCTAGGAAAGGGTTTATGGTTGAAAATTTCCAACATAAGGAAATCCCTATCGCTAACCAGTCCAATGCTTAAAGTCCAGATCAGTGGGAAATAAATGCTTAAATAGCTTTGTGAATCTGGGTCCTAAGTCCCACCCATTTCTTTTGCACTTCACTTCTGACAACATGAGTTGGTTCTCCCCTCAACTTGCTGGCTTCTGAAAATCCCTTAATTCTACCCCTGCACTGTATGAGGAAACCGGGGGCCTAATTTGGGTTAAAGGATTCCACTAAGTGCACCGAGGTGTTAGGCATTGCATTTCCCAAGCCTTTGTATCTAGTCCTGAATGACTTGCTACTAGCAGAGTGAGGAAGTGGAGTCAGAGTCTCCTAAAAGGTAAATCCAAAGCTCTGTAACACACTCCCTTAAAAGTCATCCCTCAACACCTTCTGATCTGATGTCTCTTAATCTCTCCTTAAAAAAAAGAGATTTGTACAAAAAGTTAATTGGACTAAGGACAAGAACTTGAATCTCCCATTTCTGGCCTTCAACCTCTGTACTGTAGACTCAGTCTAATTTCCTCTCTGGACTAATGACTATTTACTGTTATTTGTAGTATCTTTTTCAAAACTGGCAGCTAATCAAAATCAGTTACATGCTTAGCTGTAATGAACAAATGCAGATACTGTTTGTGGCCTCATCACATTAGCAAAGCCACTCAAGTGATCTGATTGGATAGATAGCTTATGTGCTTCATAATATTCAAACTACATTTCAAACTACAATTTGTTCCCTAGTCATGTAGGGAGAAGTTAGACAACAACAGTGAACTTTAGGACTGTGAGTTTTAAAAATAGACCCGAAGTTTTATTGCCACTGAGAAAATAAAGACCATATTTGTTTATTGTTCACAGGGCAATTTGGCTTTTGTGTTGAAATATTTAAATTGGTTCAGAAAATAATAGAATAGAAATGTCAGCAAGCAAAAAAGATTTTAAAAAATCATAATCAGTTTGCCTACACTGGATTTGCCTATACTACATTCCTCCCTTTAAAGCAGGAATGGAGAACCTTTTTTGGGTTGGGAGCCACTGACCCACAGAAAAATCAGTGGGGGCTGCACATAAGTAAGAAGCAAAAAACCAAAACCAAACAAACAAACAAACCCCTCACTGACGTAGCCCCCGACTGAGAAGGAGAAAGACACTCCCCACATTCTCCTCCTACACCACAGCCTAAGGGGACCCAGACTAGTAGATTTTGTGTGTTCCAGCCCTGCATTTGGGCAGTGGGGGTGATGGAGCACCAGCGTGGGCTCCCCAATGCTGGGGGGGAGGCCTGAGCCTTGGAGGCTGAATCCAGGCAAGCTGGGGGGCCACAACTGGCCCCCGGACCTGAGGTTCCCCACCCTTGCTTTAAAGCTTGCAATTACTTCAGTATTTTCAGTATGCTTATGCTATTCCCTAGAGTGAGTTTACTGAAGTGACCTTATGTATTTACCTATGGCAAAATTGGAAAGTTTTTACAGGCCTTCTCTCAGTCAGCCTCTTCCCACTCCACGCTCCCCCCTCCCCCCCAAAAAAACCTGGATAAAGAGATGTACCTTGTAGCATGCCTTGAAAATCAACAAATCTGCTTCTGCCAGACTGAGGGGGAAGCAAGATCAAGGTTCTCTGCTGAGAATGGTCTTCTGTCCTGTCAGCTCAAGTGTTCAAGCTGTTCAAAAATGTTAAGAGTAAAGTACAGGAAGAGAGGCTGTGTCTCCAACACATAGAGGAACCTAATGTCTATTTACATTGGGGTTATTGGCTTGTGGGGGCATATTTTTACTGTTATTTACCAGGCATGCTTTAAGTATAGCTCACTTAAAACACTAGAATAGGAGCTTATTTTTTTCAAATGAAAGAGATGTTTTACAGAACCCCTTAGTATGCTTTACTGGCTTCGATTATTACATTTTCCATCAGTAGCTTTTATTTAATAATCCAAGTAACAAAAAACATAGACAAGTGTCTGACTTAAACTCACAAAAGCCAAGACATTCAGGGTATGTCTAAACTACAGAGTTTTGTCGGAAAAACATCCGTTTTTCTGACAAAACTTGAGGCATGTCCACACTGCAATTGCGTTCTTCCGCAAAAAAATCAGAAGAACAGAGGATTATTTCTGGCACTGGTAATCCTCATTCCACAAGGAAGAAGCATTTTTGCAAAAGAGCTCTTTCGCCAAAAGGCATGTGTGGACGGGGAAGAGGGAGTTATTTCAGAAGAAGAGGAAAGAGGAAAAAGCACAGGTGCCCTGGTGGCTATTCCGTCCATAGCAATCACAGCTTACATGTAAGAGAGCATCCATTCAGAAAATGAAACATCATGTTAAAAGAGCCGAAATGATGGCGTTGAGATCTTCTTCATCATAAAACTGTTATTTAGGATGCCTTCTTTTTATGCTCCTAAGGAAGTGCTATTGAGCCACTGGCTGAGTTTGAGGGTAAATACCTGTGAAATATTGCCCTAGAATCCATTCATTATTTGTTTTATTAAATTATTTTAACTTTTAATAGTCATTTCATTTTAGGAAGCAATGGAGGGACCAGCACACATGATGTATCGACTGAATTCTTTTAGTTTCATGGATTTGATTTCTAACAAATGGATGAGAGAAGACAGAAGGGCTGATCATATGATCAAGGCATCAAACCAGGGTCCAGGAAAACTGGATTGAATACGTAGTTCTGCCATGAACTAGCTGCATGTTAATAGAATCAGAGAGTCATAGAACACTAGAACTGGAAGGGACCTCGAGAGGTCATCGAGTCCAGCCTCCTGCCCTCACGGCAGGATCAAGCACTGCCTCTAGACCATCCCTAAGAGATGTCTATTCAACATGCTCTTAAATATCTCCAGAGATGGAGATTTCACAACTTCCCTAGGCAATTTATTCCAGTGTTAACCATCCTGACAGTTAGGAAGTTTTTCCTAATGCCCAGACTTGCATGGCCAAGTCTCTCCATGCCCATCTGAAAAATAGTGATAATAATACCTATTTTTTTCTCACCTGTTTGCTTAGATTTTGAGCTAATAACAGGGACTGTCTAAGCCTCTGCATTTGTACAAGAGCTAATATTATGGCGCTCCAGTCTTGGTTGGGGCCTTTTCTGCAAGAGCAGAAAGGGAGCTACTGTAACACATACATAATACGTGCCTATATCAATAGACCAACTCCCTGTGGAGCCAAGACTGGAATCTAATCCAACTCTGAAACATAATTCATTTGAAGGCAAGGATGCATTTTTTTTCTGTTGGTTGGCCACGTTTGAGCTGATCACAATAACTTAATAAAATCAATGAGTGAATCCATATTGTTCATTAGTAGTATTGCTGTAATTGAGAGATAATTAATGTCTACTTTTTTATTTCCAAGAAGGAAAACAAATTTGTTATGTTCAATGGCACTAGTGTGAAGGATCCATCATGAAGTAAATGGAGGTGACTGAGACACTTTCATTATCTATGGATCATTAGTACAGTACACCATAATGGCTTCTCAAGAGCCATTATGGCACATCCTGTGAATACATACTGGCATAGTCTGTAATACATGAATAACTGACATTCTACAGCAAAATATTTAATAATTTGGTAGATCTACAGCTAGTTCAAAATGCAGCTGCCCACTCTCCTCTCATCTACCACGTATCTCATAGTGATTTCATTGTGCCTCGGGTGTTTTTGAAAAAGCCATAGGCACCATCATCTGGCACAGGGAAGAGAGAGCTTGCCACTCCTTGCCGCACGTACCTTTGCACACCACATGCCTAGAGCTGAAATTTCAGGAAGGCCCAGTTAGTTATTTTCAAATAGATTTGATGCCCCTCCTCCCTTTCTCTTTATTAAGGAGTGGAAACTGGGACATCTGAATAAGTCTAATTTGCATTTTTCAAAGTATAGTCCATTTCATCTAATGCCCAGCAACATTATCAAGGTTCAGAATCCCTGCACTTGACCTACTTCCCACCCGCCCTTTATGCCTGTTTGTATTTTGACATCTCCTTAAAGTCCTTTCTTGCTAATTAGTTGTGTGTTTTTTTAAAGCAACATAAGTCTTATCCTCCTGTGTAACAAATAAGCATGTTTGTTTGACGCAGAGAAAAATGGATGTAGATGGAAATACAGGTTTTTGTTTCAGGCTTCCAAAGGAATGATTGCAATTAGACATACTAGCAGCATCCTTTTTGCACGTTAGTCATCAGAGTACCCTGTAAGAAAATAAAATATTGTCTCTTAATGAATGTTCTCATTTTGGGACTTGTATGATTATATGAGAATCCATTACCTCCTATTAGCAAGGTGCACTCTGCCCTCGATAACTAAATATGTTCAGGGCTAGAATGAGGTTGGCTGGCAGTGGCCCAGCAAACTGATACTTTTTTTGAAGGCTGTCATCTTTGAAGGTTCACTTTTCTGAGCTTTCATTTTTTAAAAAGCAAGCAGACTTTCAAAGTCCAAACGCTCTCCTTTGCTGGTAAATAAGTGCATTTACATAGTATTTGAGTAGGAGTTTATAGATAGTTAAGTGCCTCTCTGTTCTGAAAATCGAGTCACTCATTTACCCCACAGACACTGGGTGTGTGGTGAAGTATTGAACAGATGGGGAAATTGTATGTTTACTTAAGCGAAGTGTTTAGACAGGAACATGAAAATACTGTGTGGGCCCTGAGTTGATGGAACATTAGTTTGGTGGCCTCTTGCCTCATTGTTTCTTAAAGATTCACTCTCTGCTGCTGGATTATGAAGAAATAGAGATATGCTCCTCCATTTGATATCTACTTTGTCATGCTATTAGTATGTGTTTACTGATTGCTTGATATTTAATATGCTGCCTAAACATTTAATGAGAAGTTCTTCAGAGGTCTTCTCCTAAAGTACTTCACACATCGTAGGGAAGAGATTCAAAAAGGACTCCCTCTCAGGAGAGTCAGATTTTGCTGAATAATGGTGAGATATTATATAATAATGAATTTGTATGCATTCATCCTATAGAACATAGGGTAGCACAGTGATTTGCAAACTTGTTCCATTTTGTGATCTTTTCCCCATACTTCAAGGAACCATCTTAAGCTCCCTCTATTATACAGCTAGGAAATAGATAGACCCTCTATCATTTAGTAATGGGGGAAAGATAAGTTGAACTCTTGTTGATACCTGTTTGTGAACCCCTGGTACAGAACACTATATCAGCTGATCAGAGAGTGATATTCCACTGCAAGCTTGCCAGATATGTAGAAATAACAGTCCTTTGCTAATTATTCACTTCACCATCACCACTTTTAGCACATAAGAAAAGCATCTTCCTTGTGGTAGAGAGAATTATGCATATTTCTTTCAGGAACTGATCAAAAGAATGACATACCCAGATGTGATCAGCCACTGAAAAAAGGAAGTATTGAGAGAATCACTGTGAGAGAGGGTGAACACTTTTCAGTAGTATTGTTCTAAAACAAGCATTTGATTCCCTACTTGGAGAAAAATCAAATTTAGGATCAATGGCTGTTTGAAATAAACCACACACACACACACAAAAAAAGAGATCCAATCTGCAGCTGAACTTTTTCGACTTTTTCCATTTCTCTTTCCATCATCCATTCTTTTCCCAAGGTGGCATGTGAACTAGAGAATTCACTGGTGTAAGTGGCTGGAACTACTTTGCCCAGCTGCTTGCATTAAACTTGTTGAGAAACAAATACAAAACTACATCAGTCCAATAAAAACCTAAAGTGCCTTTGTGAAATGGTACATTGAAAGAACCCTTCTTACCTGCTTGTGAATATGTTGGGTTGAGGGCTAGGAGAAGGTTCCCTTAGAGCTGCTGAAGAAAAAGTGTCCCTAAAAAGGCTTCCCTCCTTTCTCTTTTCCTTTCTGTTCTTGTGTTTTCTTTACTTAATCGTCTTTCTTCTTTCAATAAGTAGTTGTTGCTATGACAAATGTGGTGCCATGAATCCCTCTATCTTTCTACCATTGCTGAGGTGACCTGGCACAGGTACATACTACTTAACTTTAATGATTGAGCTTTGACTGGTTTATAGATATGCTAAGGAGGATGCTTAAGTCATATAATTAATTCTCTTGAACTTCCCTCAACAGGACCTTGATGGTTTGGAGAGTGGAAAGTTACCAAAGACAGAACAAAGACAACCAATGAGAGCCTTTAAAACACAGAGGACAGGTGGGTCAGGGGAAACAAGAATCATAAAGGAAGCTACCAGGAGAGGAGATGGGGAAATCGATCAACCAATATCAGAATAGATAAACGTGGAGAAAGAAATCCCTGTACCTATAATAGAAGAATTTAAGATGGTCCCAAAAAACCTTGAGCACAGACGAAAATACTATGCAGTGGTGAATAACTGAGGCAAGGAAATGCATATGTTTATTACTTACACATTTCTTTTTTTCGGAAAGGATGCTAATGAGACACAGCGCAATTGTAAATCCGTGGGGATTTAAATATCCCCGCGTATTTGCATTACATGTCGCTTTTTCGGCTCGGGGTTTTGCCGAGAAAAGCGCCAGTCTAGACGATCTTGCGGAAAATAAACCCTTTTCAAGAAGATTTTTATGCCTACTTTCAAGAAAACACTTTCAAGTAGGCATAAGAGATCTTATGCGGAAAAGGGTTTATTTTCCCGCGCAAAACCCCGAGCCGGAAAAAGCGCAGTTATGTAATGCAAATACCGCGGGGGATATTTAAATCCCCCACGGATTTGCAATTGCGCTGTGTCTCATTAGCATCCCTTTTCCGAAAAAGGGTGCCAGTGTAGACACAGCCGAGATGTATACAGACCTATTCAAAAGTAATAAACATATGCATTTCCTTGCCTCAGTTATTCACCACTGCATAGTATTTTCGTCCGTGCTCAAGGTTTTTTGGGACCATCTTAAATTCTTTATACATGTTGGGAAATGTCCATAGAAATTAGAAACAACTGAGTTGTTAAATGCATATTTTAGGGGTTTGTGAATGTAATAAAAAAGATTTGGCTGTAAATCATCACCATCATTGGTAGTAACTTTTTATTTAATTGACATTTCAGTAATTCAATAATTGTTCAAACATCTAACTTTAGAATTACTTCTGGTAGAACTGACAGTTCTGTAACTTTTGATTGATATAAAGTTTGACAAATTGATAGAGACTTGTATTGAAGAACCATAGTTCCATTTTGTTACACAAGATCACCTCCACAAAATAAAGAATTAGAATACATTTACTATTTGATAAGAAGACTGATTTATTATGTTTGGATTTATTACTTCTTGATAAGCCTTAACATCATAAATTAAATTCATGCATCTAGACACTCTCATATAATTATACTTAGTTTACTTTTTGCAATTTCTTATTTATCTTTAAAGTGTATTTTCATAAGAATCTTCAAGCCTGCACATTAGCTAAAACAACCTGAAATTAATGAATTAATGATAAACATGCTATGGTTAATTGGCTAATTAAAAGTATTTAATGAATGTGAGTTTTTTATGTTTTATTTTCTCTTATACTCTCAAACCTTGCAATTTTCTCACACAACTTGTTCTTCGCTCATTTGGTCATCTTTGGCTGCTGAATGTGACGAAATATGGAACCTTAATCTGCTATTATAACAGCCTGAAAACAAAGGTGATGTATTTTTCACAGTTATAACCCAAAAAGCTTTCTCTAGCAGGGAAAGGACACATACAAACACATACGTGCATGCACCCTCCCCACACACTCTTTCTTTCACTTCCATTCTCCATATTATGACCTGACACAGTGTCCTCAGTGTCCTCTTGTGAGGCAAGAGGTCTACGATAATGAATGCCAATGCGTGTTACATACAGGCAGGGATTTGCAGCTCACCTTTCTATGCAGTTTCCTCAAAAGTCTGCCTGGTTTATGAATAGACTATTCAAGTTGTCACAAGTTTTCAGTATCAAGTAAAGAGAAACTTAGGTCAAGACATATTCAGCAACAATTTCAAATGTTACTCTATTCCTTAAAAAGACAGTAATTCCCTCCAGAGAACTTGAAAATCCTTGCATATTTCTTTTTTCTAAGGCCATATTTCCTTTTTTCCCCCAGTGTTTATTTTTGCTTTACAAAGCAATAGGGTTTAGATTTAGACATAGCCTTATATCAAGAGAAATGAACTGCCTCACTGTCTCAGGGGAAGGGATTCTATCTCACACAAGTATCATATCATATCATATCATATGTAAACAATCCTCCCCAAGATTCTCAGTACACTTGAGGTATGTGGGCTGCAGCTGGTTGCATTGTGGGAGGGCTGCACCAGGGCTCTGCCTCTTCCTTAGCCATAATGAGGAGATAAATGCTTTAAAGAGGAAACTGACCCTCCATATTCCTCACATGCATCCCCAATGGATCTCCAAAAGCCAAGTCACCACCTTGCTCATGTTTTATAAATATGTCTGGTAGAAGTTCCTGGCTCTTTTAAAATTTAGTAGATATTGGTTTACTTTCAAAAGAAAAGGATCTAAAGTTAGGCACCTAAATACCTATGTCTGATACTTACGTGGTGATGTAAAGGAGTATATCAGCATTTTAGTGCCTAATTTTAAACACCTGTGTCTGATGATTGTGTCTATTAATACTACTGTACAAATGCCTATTGTTATTCAAGTACAGGAGGGTAACACATGTAATACTTCTTAACATATATTTTAATGTTGCTTTGACTTGCCATACTGTATCAAGCCAATAGTCTCTGGGGTTTCTCTGTAGAGTAGAGTGGCCTACTGGTTAGAACACTTTACTACAATCCAGGAGAGCTAAGTCACAGTCTCAGCTTTGTCACTTGACTGTTGGGTAGCTGTGAGCAAATCTGTGCGTCCCAAGGTTTCCTTACCTGTAAAATATAGACAATGACACTGGCTTCCTTTGTAAAACACTTTGAGACCTACTAATGAAGAGCTGATTTTTTGTCTATTCCCAGTCCATGACTCAACTGGCCAGCACCAGATACTTCAGAGAGTGGTACAAACTATCATGAAGAATCTGCCTCGAAAAGTTTCCAGTTAATTGTCAGTTATTATGCTGCAAAACATTCAGAATGATAATCTGCATAGGAACTATGTTACAGAATTGAAAAAAAATTAAATGCAATGGGTTTTCCTTACACAGTAGAAGGAATAAAAACAGATTTTAAAGTAGAAAGAAAAAAAAAGGAAATAAAGATTATTTCTTATGTAATACATTCAAGATGTTTTGTCCCTATGTGTGCTCCACTTCAGAGGTGCATGAGTGTAATCACTTGTTCGGTGTCAGTATCTACATGGTCTGCTCCTGACAGTACATAAAGCAAAGTGAACCAGTCACCCCTCCAGTTCCTCTTCCACTATGAGAACCAACCTTATGTCAGGACTCTGAAGTAGACAGGAAGAAGGGTGAGTAATGAAGGGTACGTCTCACAGTAATCTATGCAACTTCAGCTATGTTAATTGCATAGCTGAAGTCTAAGTACCTTAACATGAGTTTTGGCATTATGGGTATGTCTACACTAGCCCCCTAGTTCGAACTAGGGAGGCTAATGTAGGCATTCGAAGTTGCAAATGAAGCCCGGGATTTAAATATCCTGGGCTTTATTTGCATCTTCCCGTCCGGTCGCCATTTTGAAATTTCACTAGTCCGGACTAACTGCCCTCGGCTACACGTGGCAGGTAGCCGGTAGTTGGAATTAAAGCCCTAATTCGACCTACCTGTTATTCCTCCTGCAAGGAGGAGTAACAGTTAATCCGAACTAAGTCCTTAGTTCGGATTAACTTCTGACTGCCGCGTGTAGCCGCGGGCAGTCAGTTCGAACTAAGGGGATTTAAAAATGGCGCCCGCCCGGAAACATGCAAATGAAGCCTGGGATATTTAAATCCCGGGCTTCATTTGCAAGTTTGAATGCCTACATTAGCCACCCTAGTTCGAACTAGGGGGCTAGTGTAGACATACCCTATGAGATTTGGAGTGGCATTTCTGTTGTCAATGGCAGATGAAGAGGTAGCCAAAGTGACAGGAATATCAGGCCCAAAAACCAGCATGGATTTGTCCTGTTTTATATTTTTTCAGGAATTTGAGAAGCAACAGAGTGGGAGGAATACCATCCTGCAGAGATCCTGGATATGGAATGAGGAATGTATCCCTGGAGAACTGAAGTCAGTGCAGGCCGGACCTTTGCTTCCTGCTGCTACCATTGGCCGGGAATGGAGAACCACAACCAATGGGAATGGTGAGCAGCCATGCCCTGTGTACATTCATGTAAACAAAGTCTGGTGGCTTGCCAGTGGATAGCCTGCAAGACAGAGGATTATCATCCCTGGTTATTGAGTAGAAAATGCACTGAGTTTGAAATTAAGGCGAGATTGAATGTATCTATTTGCTCTGTACTATAAGGTTCTGAAGATGGGCACCTCAGGTATCAGAGGCATAGTTATAGTTTCGGGGGAGAGAAATGTGGAAATGAGTGAATGGGGCTCCCAGATAAGCTTTGTGGGGACCCTTTGTCCAATCAAAGGACATAGGTACTTTAATAGATTTAGCTTGTTTAGGTGATGCTTGTAGGCCTCTCACACAGTCCTAAACCAGGCCTCAGGAATGTAATCTGGCAAGAGGTTTTATGAATGATAAAGCAATGTGACCCAACAGTTGCAGGCAGCCTCTCATACCTGAGGCTTTAATTGAAGCTGGGGGAGGTTGGGCATTTTGAGAAATAATCCTCTAATCTTACTAATAATTAATTATTAGTAATTTAACAACAGTCTTTATTAGATAAATATCATATATGCAGAGTATCTTAACTCAGGTCAGTTTATTAGTCAAACCTAAAACTAAAAAGCCTCTTTCCACCATCAGCTCCTGAACCCTGACGATTCTATTCATTCTCAAAGCCACAATAACACCCTAACTCCTAAAAACAAAATAAACCAAAAAACCAAAAACAACCAAAAACACAAAAACCCAGAACCACAACAACCTCCGCACAAACTTGTGTAGATGTATTTCAAAATTATCTTACCAGCTTTCTATAAGACTTTTCACAGGTCTCTTTTGACTCAGTGGCCATCAAACTTCTATATTTGCTTTGTTATTAAAATGCATTACTTGGAGGAATTATGTCATTTTCATTTTTGCTGGTCTTGTTGCTGCACTATATCATTTATTTCAGCCAAGTCTGCTTTTGCAGGTTACAATTGCAAGTGTCTGAATTTATCTATATTCTTGATTAGAGTCATGTCATTATAAGGCTAAGGTACTGTTTCATTAGAGTAACTTTGCAAGCCCAATTTCTGCTATTATAGATGGACTATGTATCATGTAAATGCAACTGAAAAATTATCTTTGTAACCAAGGTGGTATGTCCTTTTTGAAATATTAACTACTAGCTTATGGTCTGTTTCTCCCAGTAAAGATTTATCATATAAATATGACATTTTTTGTGTAGAAAAACCATTGTCAAAAACTTTTTCTACTAGAGTATGTCAACATTCTGTTTTTGACACAGTTTAGATAAATAAGCAACTGGTTTCCATAGATCACCACACTTTGGTAATAGAATTACTCCTATGCCTTGTTTTGCCTGCCTCTGAAGACAAATGTTCCAAGTCTGTTACTATCAAATACTTTAATACTGGAGCTATTTTTATTAGTTGCTTAATCTTCTTAAGTTCTTGCTGATGCTAACAGTCTCATTTCCATCAATTATTGTTATACAGTAAAGCCCTTAAGTTTGTTGGCTTTTTCCTGGTAGATTTGTTATGAATTTTCATTAAAAAGTTAACCATATCCCCCAAAATTCTGTAATGACTGCTTATCGTTTGAGTAAGCAATATTATGAAGGGCTCCTATTTGTTATGGCTCAAGCTGTAATCACTGTCTGGTCAATTTTTCTTCCTAGATGTATTAATTACTGCAATATAAATTTATATTTACGTTTTCAAAGTTTCAGTATTGCTTCTTTCTATCTAGATAATGCTTCAGTTTGCTTTATATCAGGACCCACTGAAGTTGTTCCCCATATTGTTCTATCATCTATGTACACTACTGCGCCATCAGTATTTACAAAAATCTTTTGCATTATTCTATGAAATACCTATGGAGCCTAACATAATCCAAAAGGTAACCTTTGAAAAATAGTAACATCAATAAGGTGTGTTAAACATAGAAAGCAATTGACTTTTTTGCTTCAATGGTTTTGTCCCAAATCCATCTGAAGCATCTACTGAAGAAAAGTATTTTGCTTCTAACATTTGTCAAAATATTTTTTCTCTGGTAGGTATTTAAAATGTTTCTTTTAACATACTTAATTCTTCTGGATCTAAACATAAACAAAGATCCATCTTTCTTTTCTATTACTACTAAGAATTCACTCACACAGTCATAGAATCATAGAATTCTAGGACTGGAAGGGACCTCGAGAGGTCATTGAGTCCAGTCCCCTGCCCTCATGGCAGGACCAAATCATCTCTTCTTCTCTTAATTTAATAAAGTTATAAATTAATTAACCCTTTCAAATTCCTTTTATACCTTATTTCTCAAAGATAAGGGTATTTTTGTAGTTACATATATATCTGGTTTCTTTGTTTCACTTAACTGTATCTTGCAGATTGCGTTCAATTTACCAATGCTGGTGAATTACTCTGTAAATTGATGTTCTATTTCCAGTGCTTTATTTATTTCCAGTGTTCCAGTTTGAATTCCACCAATTAGATTTACTGCTAAACTTGTTTTTAAACCTAAAATAGAGATACCTTGCCCCTTAACTGCTACCAATCTTGCATTTTCTAAGTAATCATTATATATGATTCACAACAGAAATTTTCACCACTTAAGAAGATTGTAAATATATATTGTTTGCTTATTAAAATTTTAATTCTTTTATGAAATTACTTCAGTTTGTACAACTGTATCTATTACAGACAAAATAATAATGGGGAGGGGAGTAGAATAACAGGGAAGTCAAGCTCCATAGAAACGAGGAGGTTCCTCAACAACAGAAGTCTTCTTGGTACTTGGAAGGCATATTGGAGAGCTGAGTTAGATGCATTGAAGCCATCAGGTTAAGGATGGCAAAGGGATATGATCAGAATACCCTTTCTGTTTGTGCCCCACTCGAGAGGCCGGTACCAGTGGAACTGGTACCATTACTGAATTCTAGTGGTGGAATAATTTCTCTTGGTCCATTCTGAGACAGGTACCCCCAGATCATGCTGCCTGCTCATCTACTTTTCAGTGTGGCTTGAAGCAGAAATCTTTTTAGTCAGTGCAGGCAACTTGGTACCAGAGGGTCTAAGAGTCTTGATTGAACTGCTTCTTAGACATGAGGTCTTTTTGCTGCAAAATTTCTTAGGTGATTTGCCCCTTTACTTGAGTGACTATCACAGGATTTAGGTTTCTTTTTTAAGGTTTTTGAGCTAATTTGTGAAGTTGATTGATGTTTTTTACCCAAAAGAGTAAGAACTGTGGAAGCAAAGGTGCACACATATTGGATAGCTAGATTTGCTATTGGTGAGAAGAAAAGATCTTCTAAAGATCTGGCATGGTTTTCGGAATATCCATCAAGAAAAGAGAAAAAAAAAAGCTTCAATGAAAGGGAGACACTCAAAGGAAAGAGGGAGGGAAACCCAAAAGGGAAGGTAGAATTCCTATAGGAGAAAAAAAGACAACAAGTATGCAAGGCAAGTTAAAAAAGTAAAATAAAGATACAAATCAAGAATAAGGTATGGAAAGCTAGCTTGGACTAAGGGTATGCTATCTTGTGGACATGACACAGTTTCCTCTCCAGGTGTTGGTAGTCAAGAAGGAACTGAAGTAGTGGTGAGTCTGCCCTGCATTATATACCCTTAAATTGGATCATTAGTGTGTACAGAGTGCAGGCTGTCACAAATTCTCCACTTAGAGGCACCTGAAATGGAGCACCCATAGGTGTTACTTGAAAAATCATCTAGCTTCCATTTTGTGCACCCAATCTCTATTCCAAATAACTGGGAATCACTCAGCCATTAAATGGAAGTTTCAGATCATGAGTATCCTCTATAAAAATAATCTTAGCAGGTCAAATTGCAGATGCTCAGTTCATCTAGTGGTATGGCCACAAAATAAGTGGCTTGGAGCATGGGCAGTAGGGTCAGATGAGGTAATCATGGCTCTGGGACAAAGTAAAAGCAGTGAGCATGTGCAAGGTTAATAGTATTAAACAAGCACAGTCATGCCCAAAGTCATGTTGACAGTAAGCATGTGCGAAGTGTTGGCATTTGTCCAAGAATGAGGTAATATTTAGCAGTGAGCATGTCCATGTAAAGACCGGATAGCCAGTAAAACAGTGTATAAGGCAGGAAGTTAAGTTAATTAGAGGTGTGATACTAAAGAGCAAGCAAAGAAGACATATAGGATTCAATGAGAAGTGATGCTGGAAAGAAGCTGCTGAGAGTCCTTACTGTGGAAGACCAAAGGGCTGACCAAGTGTACAGAAAGGCTGCTGAAAAGACAGTTTAAAATCTTGGAGAATACTACTGAGGAAAAGCCACTTCAGTGACAAATATGAGGATCATTCGCAAGAATGCAGTAGAAACAAGGATTAGTAAACCTGTTATTCTGACTATAGTTTAGCATAAGTATAGTATAATATTAGTATGTATGAGTATAAATGAATGGTTATTAATTGTTATTTTCTTAAGTACAACTTAAAATATAAGCAAAGGATTGCTGTCAGTTGCAGACTGATCTCCTGCAATAGAGAGCATCGCTTAGAACAGAGGTTCCCAAACGGGGGAGGAGAATTGTGGATCTCCCTTGGGGGCACGGAATGTGTTCTGGGGGCCAGGGGAAGGGTTTTTTTTTCCACCCTAAAAGTGTATTAAGTCCATTTTATGCATAAGAATGAACAGCTAGCAAAGCTCATTCCACCACACAGATTAGGTCCTCGCATGGTACTGTGCATTTGATTCTAGATGGCACTATGAATTTTTATGGGTTTCTGTTAAGCTTCCCTAGCCTTACACAAAGTCATTGCCATCTGTATGTTTATGCAATTGCTGCAATGTGATGTAAACATTTAAATGTAACCACCAATCAGAATTGCTGTTTTGCCATTGCTCTTATTATAGTGGCACATTGGTCTTACCTGTTTACTACTACAGACACAAAGAGGGTGGGCACGATAAAATAAGACTGAGAACAATTGACTTAGAATGTAATTTTGGGCATAGCAACATAGGATTTGCTATAGTGGATCAAAGCTTGTTATCCAATTAATCTGTAAATGGCTGGAACCATTGATTTGCATATGATCCTTCGAAGAAACTCCTTTTACAGTGCACCTTGCCAGTTGTACAATACTATACTGTGCGTGGAAAACAAATTACTTCCTGACTGCAGCATGTGATCAGATTATGCCCTACAGCATAAGATTTGATTAACATTATTTTAGCTAGCACAGTTACAAATGTTATTAATGGTAACAAAATTATTTAGAATTTTTTTAAATCTATCCATAATATTTTTCTCATGGCCTTCTGCAGTAGTGATTCCAGAGGCTCAGACTCCCTTATAAAAGTATATTCTTTAATAGGCCACACATTTCCTTTCCTTTATTTAATTTAATGTGTTTTTTAATACCATGGGACAGGCTGGACAAGGACAACTAATTATTGTTTTGCTGTTTCCTCCATAAGGTCGATAACCTCATTCAGTTCCCCATCCAATATTTCTCCTGTCTTAACTACGTAATCCTAGTTGTTACATGTTCTTACCATATACAAGCCCCATCACACATATGAACCATCTTTGTTGCCCTTAGCCGGACCTATTCAATCTCGAAGTGGTTTAGTGTGCTTACATGGCAGCCAAATTGACATAAAAGAACATAATGATTTCAGAGCAGCTGTTACAAGCTTTTTGGTCAATGATCTGTGAACTCAGAGATCTGTAAGTAAAGCATGACTTGATAAGCCATAATAGTGCTAAAATAAAAAAAAATCTGCATTTTAATAACACCCTCATTACATATTTGTTCCTTCTACAAGACATTGCACATTATAAGACTTACAATTTTACATGATGGCCTAGAATATTTCTGAAGGAGTCACTACAGTCAACTGTAAATTAATATGGGCATCATAACTCCAGAAGAAATGGCTGTGACAAGATCTTAGTTGGGACTGTATTTTTTCTTCCCTGGCTGGTGACTCAGCACAGTATGCTAAGTCAGAAATATTAAAGCAATAAAATACTTACATTAAGTTCTATCTTTGAAATGACAGTTACAAGAATGTAAGAGGGAGTCAGCTAATACTGTAATTAATATCACTAGTCAGAGTAGTTTACATTCCAAGAGGAAAAATAAAAACGAATGGTGGGCATAATAAGTATTATTAAGGCCTATAATGTCAGAACTTTGTATGGGGCAAAAAGGGTGGGAAGCATTCATGCCCTTCCGAGGTTATAATTTAAGGGCCCTGTTCCTATACTGAATCACTGTGGGTGAGACATTGTGCTTCTGCAAAGTCCTGTTGCCTTCGCATAATGGCTCCAACAATTCCAATGAACACAGGGACAGAGTAGTTGTAGCTACCACCTTTTGGAAGGAGGAGGATGCCCACTGATGTCAGCAGGAGTTGTGCCAGAGTCAGGCATGTGGGACTGGGCCTAAAATAAGTTAGACTGACACAAGTTTTAAAATGAAAAACTCTATTTCTTTATGAAACCATTTTCTCTGCCCAGCAGTAATCCAGGAAAACAGTGACAATAAAAAAATCTCTCCGATCAACCAGACAAGAGATTTACAGAAGATTTATGGTTAAAACCTTTTCTTTACTGTAGGTGATTTATCTGAAGCCTGGAACTTCCACAGCAGAAATCTGGTATTGGGAGAGATTTGGAGGTGGGATAACGAATGCCCTTAAATATGAGACTGTAGGGAGACAAAACTATTTTAACCACCACAGCCATCACCAGTTGTTTAGAATTTCAGTGTGTCTACATGCTTCAAATGTACATCTAATGTATAATTAGAAGCTTTTAATGGTTGTTACCTTAATAGTCATTCTAGTTGATGTACACAGCAAATCTAAGTTCAAATATTTTATATTTTTTGTGTCTAATCGCATGGCAGTCACTGAATAAAAATCAGGGCTTCCAGTTGAACAGGCATAACTTCCACCCTAAAATGTACTGCATTCCCACACATTTAATGCATATTTCTAATCAGTTGTTAATTTGAATTATGCTCAAGTTCAAATGTTTCTTGGCATAATAAGGGCTATACAACTATTGTAAATAAATAGCTACACTGACTTTACTAGTACAGAAAGTTAAATGTCAAAAAACTGTATTTGCATTTATATACAGTATAATTACATGCTGATCAGTACAGTAATTAGGGATACTAATGTAAAATGTTAACTAAGAGCCTAAGTATTTTCTGAAAAATCAATAAGAGCAAAGAATAAAAAGAGCTAAGCAATGGGATTTTATTTCATGTTGTATAAAGTGAAGAGCTGAGGAAGCTTACAAAGTGCCTATAATGCACTTCAATTAGTTATGTAAATGAACTCCTATACTGTAAGAAAAAAGTCCTTCCCCTCTGTGAACTATGTTGGTTTTTGCGTTTTGGGGGGGGAGGAGGGGGAGGAAGGAGGTTTGAGATCCCCTCAATGCATGAAGAAGTGTGGATCTTGACTGACTTAATGTATTTAAAATTTCCCTTATGGAGAACTGGATTTGAACTGCTTGGGATTACAATCGAAATGAATTTGATGGTTCAGCTCAGCTTCTAATGGATTACAGTCTGAATGTCATCAACTTCATATTACAGAGAAATTGTGATCCCTTTCCAAATTTAGAAGTCCAGAGATGAACAAACGGAATGACGAAAGTCCTTCTTTTGATCCCAGAAAGGAGGTAAAAAGAGAATTTAATGCCCTTGCTCATTCAGCTGAGTCTTTCTGTTTGCTGAGAACCTGCTATCTTGATGTTAACAGACGTGTTTATTGAGAACCAAGCAAAACAGGAAATTTGGTAAAAGGTGCAGATTTTGTCTTGAATGATAACAGTAAAAAACCCTAACAAACATGAAGTAATATTATTAAAACATAAAACAAGAATTCTCCAATCCAGGTTGTTGGTTTGTTTGGGTTTTTTTCCTTTTTCTTTTCAGATGATTTTGGAATTAGGAGATAATAACTAGCACTGTGTGAAGCTAGATCGAGGGAGGAGGATTTTCAGAGGTATTCACAAATAGTTAATTGAATAAGAGTGAATTGGTTTTTGCCGTGTTAAGCTTTCCTTTTTAAAAATGTTTTTACTGTCCACAAATACTCCAGTGAACAAATCTTTCTGGCAGGATTATTTGTAGAAATAGCAAATACTAAACTAATAGGATGGAATAGCCATATAAAATGAATTTTGAAGTCTCAAACATTCAGTCAGGCAAAAGAAACATATGTGACAACCCAGCTCAAATTTTGAATGTCAAATACTAAAAAATGGGACAATCTGCATGCAAGTAATTGTTTTCAGACAATATACAGCAAATAACTTGGTGTAAAGAATAAACTGGAGAAAATCCATAAACTCGTGGCTAATTCACAAACAGACAAAAGTAACTGAATTCAACACACTGGGTGACTTACTACAGTTTGCTCATGTCTGCCAGATATAATTTAAGCCATTGGGTTTTGTGGTGACATTAAAATCTCTGAACAACAAATCAGATTGCTCAGATGGTTCAAAAAATGTCACAAACCTTTTGAATGACAGCAGTGAGTGATGTGAGGTTAATGGTGGGCGGGGGGTTAACGGAAATAAACATCATGCAAAATGTAAGGTTTCATATGATGTAAATATGAAGCCAGGTTACAGTGAGGGTTTTGCTGAATTTGCTTTAAGCTTTCAGTTTGGACTCAACCCAATCATCCAAACTGAAACAGAGTGGATGCCAATCTATGTGCATTGAAAGCAAAGAAAAGGTTCACATAAACCCTTGCCCTGTAAAACTGCTGAGTGTTGTACAGCTCTAGATGTGACTCAGGCTCACTTAAGCTAATCCACCATGAAAGGTCAAAATGACTTATGGGGGTTAAATGTGAACAAACTGCTACGTTAGTAGGCTTTCTAATCCCCAAAAGACTAAGATGGTGCTTCTAATTCACTCGTAAGGCATTGTACTGATACCATTAAAGGCCAGATTCCACCACACTTATTGTGTTTGATGGTGTGTCACTTCACAAGTAGTCCTGTCAAAGGTGGGGTAAGGGTGCCAGAGTTTGACTCTACAATAAGTCTCTTCATTACCCTTCAGTGCACCCTTCTCTTCTCTGACTTCATGCTGAAAAGACTTCATGCTACATGTACTTTACTGAGAAGACTGTGCTCACATCCTCTTGGAGCTGGGGTGGGAGGAATGGGTTTCCTCTCTTGCAAAGCTTTTAAATATTTTCCTATTCCACATCAGGATGAAACTGCATTTGCAGTGGCAAAGTGTACACTATGAAGATGATAAGGAAAATATCCACTAGTGAAGACCTTAGTGTGTTGATAGCCAGCACTAGAGTTTAAGAATAAACCCACATACAACCCTACCCATTACTGGCCTAAAGTTCTCCGCTCTCAAGTGCATGACACATGGTAATTTTTTTTCTTAATTTTATGCTACACACTAATATTATGCACTCTTCTCAGCACATAATTAGTTCTCTTGGGGTTTATACAAAAGGATTTTCATATTCCTGAACTGTTTTGATGGTAAAAAGTAAATCTGGGAACTGAAAGCTTTAGGCTAATGTCAGTCTCTACAAACTGGCCAAATGTGATGAATCCACACCTGCTGTTTGAATGCTGTGTACATAACATTCCTTTATGCTTCATTGGGATTAGAGCTCCAGAGACGTGTTAACCACATGTTCAAATTCAATCACACAAGCCACTTCAGGGGGGCTTTGAAGCAAATTTGGCAATGTATCAACTACTAGTCTTGAGTTTTGAAGGCATAGCCAAAGATTGTGTTTGAGAGTGACCTTCTGTGATGGTCAAAGTGAGCAATAGAAAAACGGAGATGTCTTCTTTTTCCCTTTTCTTTTTTCAAATACTAAAACTGGAAGGGACCTTGAGAGATCATCAAGTCCAGTCCCCTACCCTCACAGCAGGACCAAAAAACCCCTAGATCATTCCTAATGTTTCTCTGACTTGCTCTTAAATATCTCCATGATGGAGATTCCACAGCCTCCCTAGGAAATGTATTCCAATGCTTAACTACCATAGCAGGAAATTTGTCATAGGGTATGTCTACACTACAGTGCTATTTCGAATTAACTTTATTCGAAATAGTTAATTCAAATTAAGCTAATTCGAAATAACGCATCTATACACAAAGGGTGCCCCTGGGCACACTGGTGTGTCTCATGGGGTCGTTGCCATCAGCCCGGCTGCACTTGCTGCAGGCTGCCATCCGGGGGGGGTCCACCGGGGGGCTGTCAGGATCCAGGAGGCCCTGCGGGAGAGCGTCCACCCTGAGGAGCCCTCAGAGCCTCCCCGGTCCTCCCCACCGGGGGCTCGTGCCCCATTCCTCCCTCTCGTCCTTACACTTACCCCTCCCTAGCCCCCCTTCCTGATGTCAAATAAAAGACACGTATGTTCAAAAATAGAAACTGGGTTTATTGAACAAAACTGGGGGGGGGGGATGAACCTTTGGGGAGACTGGGAAAAGGAGGTGGGAGAGGGGAAGAGAGAGGGTGGGAGAGGGGAGGGGGAAACCTGGGAGGAGGGAGCTGAAAGGGGGAAGCAAGGGGAAGAAGGGGGAGGGGAAGCTCAGGGCTCAGGGTTGGGGGTCTCGCCAGACCAACTTGACTTTCATGCTAACCTGCTCCTGGGTTTGCATGTGGCCTTTGGTGACCAGGCTGGCAGCTATCCTGCCATAGACCGCCGCATTCCTCCGTCTAGTGAGGAGATCATGGACGTTGGGGGCATCCCCCCCCCAAACCTGAATAAGGTCCATGGTCTCCACCCTGGACCAGGAAGGCACCCGCCTTCTCCAGCACCTGTTAGGCTCCTGGGAGCTGGCAGACTGCTCCTGGGGAGCAGTGGAGGGCTGGCTGCCACTGGCTTGCTGGCTCATGTTTTGGGGCCACTGAGTCAGGGGCCCCGGTGGCCACTGCTGGCTCTGGGCTGGCAGGCTTGGAACTGGCACAGGCACTGTGGCCAGGGTCTACCCCTTTAATGGCTCCGGGGCTGAGGGAGAGGAGAGTAAGTTTTCCTGGTTGTGCCCAGAGTGGCCACCAGGGCTCCCTGGGAAGGGCTGAGGCCCCCTATTTCAAATTAAGTGTCTACACAGCACTTAATTCGAAATAGCTATTTCGAATTTGGTGTTACTCCTCGTAGAATGAGGTTTACCAAATTTGAAATAAGGGCTCCACTATTTCGAATTTATTTCGAAATAGCGGTTTGCCTGTGTAGACGCTATTAAAGTTAAATTGAAATAACTGCTGTTATTTCGAATTAACTTTGTAGTGTAGACATACCCTTAATGTCCAACCTAAACCTCCCTTGCTTCAATTTAAAGCCATTGCTTCTTGATCATGAGAGGTTAAGGAGAATATTTTTTCTCCCTCCTTCTTGTAACAGCCTTTTGGATATTTGGAAGCTGCTATCATGTCCCCTCTCAGTCTTCTCTTTTTCAGACTAAACAAACCCAATTCTGTCAGTCTTTCCTCATAGGTCATGTTTTTCTAGACCTTTAATCATTTTTGTTGCTCTGTTCTGGACCTTCTCCAATTTCTCCATATCTTTCCTGAAGTGTGGTGCCCACATCTGAACACAATACCCTAGTTGAGGTCTAAGCAGCGCAGAGCAGTGGAAGAATTATTTCTTGTGTCTTACTCACAACACTCCTGTTAATACAGAATGATGTTTTCTTTTTTTGCAGCAGTGTCACTCTGTTGACTCATATTTAGCTTGTGGTGCCCTATGACTACTAGATCTGTTTCTGCAGTATTCCCTCCCAGACAGTCACTTCCCTTTTTGTATGTGTGAAACTGATTGTTCCTCCCTATGTGGAGTATTTTGCATTTGTCCTTATTGAGTTTCATCTTATTTACTGCAGATCCTTTCTCCAGTTTGTCCAGATCATTTTGAAATATAATCATATCCTTCAAAGCACTTGCAATCTCTCCCAGCTTGGTATTTTCTACAAACTTTATAAGCATACTCTCTATTCCATCATCTAAAACAGTGTTTCCCAATTTTATTTGGCCACGGAACCCTTTTAAACTCGAAAGAATTTTGTGGAACCCCTAATAACAGTCTAATATATTGAGCTGAAAAGTAGACCACAAATAAGTAAGGATGGTAATAAACAAATGCTAAACAAGGTCATGAGATCAACATTTAGTTTAATTGCACATATTTAAAAACAAAAATCACATAATAATAATTTTTTTTTAATCATAAAATGTTATTGTAATGGAATTGTCTCGCAGAACCCTTATTTGCGAAACCCAGAGTTCCACGGAACACCATTTGGGAAACACTGATCTAAAACATTGATGAAGATATTGAATAGAACCAGTCCCCAAACTGATACCTATGGAATCCCACTTCCAGCATGATTGTGAACCATTGATAACTACTCTCTGAGAATGGTTATCCAAACATTTATGTACCCACCTTACAGTAGCCTCATCTACATTGTATTTCCCTAGTTTATTGATAAAAAGTATCAAATGCTTTACTAAAGTCTAGGTATACCACATCTGCCACTTTCCCCTTATCCACAAGGCTTGTTTTTCTATCAACGAAAGCAATCAGATTGGTTTGTCATGATTTGTTCCTTACAAATCCATGCTGACTGTTAATTATCACCATATTTGCAGATGGATTCCTTAATTATTTTCTCTATTATCTTTTCTGGCACAGAAATTAAGTTGTCTGGTCTCTAATTTCCTGGGTTGCCCTTATTTCCCTTTTTATAAATTGGCACTGTTTTCCCTTTTCCAGTCTTCTGGAATCCCTCCCATCTTCCATGATTTTTCAAAGATGATAGATAGTGACTTAGATACCTCCTAAATTAGCTCCTTGAGTATTTTAGGATACATTTAATCAGACCCTGGTGACAAGAAGACATCTAACTTCTGTAAATAATTTTAACATTTTTTTTCTAGTTTTAATTTCTGAATCTACCCCATTTTCATTGGTATTCACTATGTTAGGCATCCAATCCCTACCAGCCTTCTTGGTGAAAACCGACACAAAGAAGCTGTTAAGCATCTCTGCCATTTCCACATTTTCTGTTATTGTTTTTCCACTCTTCATTGAACAATGGGCCTACCCTGTCCTTGGTCTTCCTCTTGCTTCTTATATATGTGTAGAATGTTTTCTTATTACCCTTTATGTCTCTAGCTAGATTGAGCTCATTTTGTGCCTTTACCTTTCTAATTTTGCCCGTACATACTTTTGTTATTTGTTTATATTCATCCTTTGTCTTGTTTTCTTTCAGGTTCACTTTTGCACTGTAAAACTGGATTTGTATCAAGATCAGTGGGCATGTAAATTTAACTTTAAAACAAATTAAACTAGAGAGCCCAGAGCTTGGAACTGGTAAGTGTGCTTATCTAATAAGAACCAAGAACAAATATAGAGACTAAGGCTATTAGCATCTACTACAAGTACTAAACTTAATGGCTACGTCTATATTGTAGGCTTCTTGAGCAAGAACAGCTGTTCTTGCACAAAAATTTGCCGAGCATCTACACTGCACCCACATTCTTGCACAAGTAAATTTACAGTACAGCGTCGGAAAACAGGGCTTCTTGCACAAGAGCTCTGACACTCTGTATGAGGAAGAAGCCTTCTTGAGCAAGCATTCTTGCGCAAGAGGGCAGTGTGGACAGGCAGCCAAGAGATTTTGCACAAGAACTGGCCTCCCAAGAAAAAACGCAGGTGGCCGCTTAGACTTTCCGTACCCACACTCACAGCTCGCTACTTCCTGATTGTCGGACCCCCCCTTAAAGACACACACAGCCTGCAGATGCCACGTGGCAGCAGCAACAACAGAGGAGGACAGCTCCACCACACAGCTCTGCATTGCAGCTCTGCAGGCATATCTGCCCCTCAGCCACCCCGTGAGCCTGCACCCCCATCCCAGGAGCCACCCCAGGGCTCCCAGCAGTGAGGTAGGGGCAACAAGTGGCGCGCCCCTTGCTGATACGGGGCTGAGGCGGAGGCTTTTCTGGACCTGTGGGCAGAAGAGAAAGCCTTCCACGACCCCCGTGCCTGTCGCCACAATGTGGACATTTTCAGTCACATGGCCCAGGTGCTCTCAGACCGGGGACATCTGGCCCGGACCCTTGAACACGTCTGGGTCAAGGTCAAGGAGGTGTGCCTGGGCTATGTCTGGGCCACTGAGAGTGAGGGGGCAGGAGCTGACACCTGCCCCCACTACGACCGGCTGCACGCCATCCTCGGTGAGAGGGCCCTCGCCGGCGGTGGACACGGGACTGCACACCCTGACAGTCAGGATGCCTGACCTGGAGGAGGAGGGTGGCCTGATCACCGGCTCCAAGGATGTGGGTGAGGTCCACCCCATCACCCTTCACCTGGAGCCAGTGCCCAGCAGCCAGGACATCTCCCGGGCCTCATCTGAGGCCAGCAACAGTGAGTGTTGCACTTCTCATTCACAAGGTCGGGGGAGCTGGGTGCCCAGGGGGAGCGGGAGGGATTGTCACTCAGGCAGTTCAAGCTGAACGCTGTGCAGCAGTACACAGCACGTGCAACCTGACTGTGTGGCATGTGGACGTGTCAGGCAGCTCCAAGGCACGCCTAGAACCCTGCTGCTCACACACATCCTGCCCGGGGAACAGGGGGGATGCTGGCTGGAAGCAGCCAAGGCCCCAAGGGCGCAGGCCAGACCCTACACCTCGCAAAGGGTGACGCACACAGACAGCATGCAGCCATGCCCACCCATGCGACACAGCACCTGCTCCTAGGAAAACCTCAGTGAGCCAGCCCTGTGAGCACGGCCCCCACAGAGCCACTCAGCTGCTCCTGGCCCCTAGGCTGCCCCCGAGGGAAGCCCCTCACTGTGGCTACACACTTCCCTGGGCTACTTGTCTGTGGGGAGGGGGAGTGGGGAAGAGGCCAGCCTGGGCCTCTGGCCACTTGAGTCTTGCTGCAGGGATGGTACACTCCCCAGTAGCCCTGGCTCCGTCTCTGAGGAAATCAATTGACAGTAGTCTGAGAACCCAGACCTCGTCTGTCACACTTGTTCCCATGCAACATGGGGATATGCATGCAAACATGACTACAGCATCAATGGTGTGTGCTCACAGACAGTGACAAGAGTAGAAGCCATGTGCTCTACCTTGGGGAGGGAGTGTGCATAGTGCCACGCAGACACACATCGCATGCCAAGTGGCCAGGACACAGACAAAGGGGTCTTCATTCACAGTGATGTCAACCAAGGGTTACAATCCATGGAGGATCACTTCACTCCAGGGATTTTGAGCTAGTCCTTTATGTGAACATACACACAGGGGACCGACTGGGCCCAAGCCACAGTTGTGTGGTGTCACGTGGGGTTCAGGGGGGAGGGCACGAGGCTCAGGGACAGTGTGGGCAGGGCTGACTGACCGCTTCATCGTTTTCTGTATTCTCTGCAGCAGCACCAACCACCCAGGCACCAGTCCAGCGGGCCAGGCAGCGCGACCAGCTCTTCTAGTGGCGCGTCCAGGCAGTGGAGAGGATGGAGGTGGCAGTCACCACCAAGCTGCAGGCTGACCTGGAGTGGCGGCAGCAGCCGGGGACAGTTCCTCCACAGGTGCGACAGGATGTGCGACATGATCAACACCATGATGTCACACATCGGCCATGCTGTGCACTATGGCATAGCCTTGCCGCATCCTCCTGCCCTCCCTGCCATGCCCATGCTCCCTCCTGCTGCCCCTCCAGCTGCCTCTCCAGCCACCCCTCCTGATGACTCTCCTGATGCCCCTCCTGCTGTTGTTGCCATGCCTCCTCCTGCTGCACCCCATCCTGCCCATCTCCCCGTGCTGCCTGCCCTAACCTGACCTGAAGGACGCCGAGGCATCCGCACCCGCGGAGGCACTGGTAGGAGCCGCCCCTCCCAGCAATAGCTCCCTCTCCCAGTTCAGAGCCCCTTCCTCCTCCCCCTCCCAGTTCAGAGCCCCCTCCCACTGCCCAACCTTCTTCTCTATTGTAAATAAAAATACAGTTTAATCTTCTTTAAACAAAAAACTGTTTTGTTTATTGGGAGGTGAGAGAATACAGGGGAGGAAAGGGTTGGGGATGGGAGGAAGATGTAGATGGGAGACAGAAGCAACCCTACTCTGGGGCCTGGGAGAATATATCCTTCAGGGCCTCCCGGATGTGCACCTCATCGTGGTGCGCCTGCCGGATGGCGGCTATGCGGGACTGCTTAAATGCCCGGCCCTCACCTGCTATCCACCCCGGGAGGAAGGCCTCCTCCTTCCACTCCACTATGTTGTGCAGCACACAACATGCTGCCACAACCTCAGAGATGTTCTGCTCACCCATTTCGAGACAGGTGAGCAGACAACGGAATCTGGCCTTCAGCCATCCGAAGGCTCACTCCACCTGGTTACAGACCCGGTTCAAGTGGTGGCTGAAACATTTCCACCTAGGGTCCATGCGTCTGGATTACAGCCACATCAGCCAGGGCATGAGGGATAGACCACATCCCCCACAATGCAGAGTGACATGAGAACGTCCCCAAACATCAATTCCCACTGGGGGAAGAAAGTACCCACCTCCATCCTGCGATACAGGATGGAGTTTCTCAGGATGCGGGTGTCATGTGTCCTGCCAGACCACCCCACAGTGAAGCGGCCACAGTGGTCCACGAGGGCCTGGAGCACCATCGAAAAGTACCCCTTCCAATTGATGAAATGGGCTGCTTGATGCTCCGGGGCATGGATGGGTCCCATCCATGGCTACCCCGCAGTTGGGGAACGCCAGAGCAGTGAAGCCAGCCATGGTTGCATCCACGTCCCACAGGCGGATGACCCTCTTCAGCAGGATTCATTGATGGCTTGCAGAAGGGTACACAGAAACATAGGGAACGCACACAATGAGGCAGGGCAGGTGCATGAGCCCTTGGGGGGGTTCCCACCCCCCCGTGATTCCCTCTTTCCCCAAACACACCAGGACCTCCTCACCCCAGAGCCCTCCCCATACCAGCAGGCCTACATGAGGGAGGGACAGCACAAGCCCATTGGTGACGGGGCTTCCCCCACTGCCCATGTCCCTCCCTCCCCCCAAGCCTAGAGTCTTCTCTTCCCCCGGGCAGGGAGTGCAGCCCCCCACGAGGGCCTTACCTGCATCAAAACGGCACCCACTGTGGACCTGCCTACCCCGAACTGGTGTGCCACCGAGTGGTAGCTGTCCAGGGCGGCCAGCTTCCACAGGGTGATGGTGACTCTCTTGTTCACGGGGATGGCGGGCTGCAGCCGGGTGTCACGTCTGAGGAGCGCAGGGGCAAGCCTGGCACACAGCTCCAGGAACGTCTGCTTCAGCATCCTAAAGTTCTGGAGCCACTGCTGGTCATCCCATTGCTCCAGGACCAGCCGGTCCCACCAGTCTGAACTGGTGTTGAGTCTCCAGTTTCGCTTTTCCACAGTCGGGTAGGGATGCAACAGTGAAGCCACCACATCTGGTGAGAGGGAGTCCAGAGTGAGCTCGGCATCGAGCTCATGCAGGAGTAGTGAGGCAGCATGGAGCAGCAGCTTCAAAATGTCCGTGTGGGGCTAGAGCAGGCACAGGGCGACCCCTGGCTCCATGGCACAGCAAGGAGAAGGCAAAAGTCCCCAAAGGCACTAGGGCACAAGCTGTGGTGTCCAATGAGGCAGAGGGCAACCACAACAGGCACTGCTACAGCTTTCAGTCCCTACAAGGGGTCCCGAAGCACGCAGCAGGAGAGAAACGGTTGTACAGGGAGATCCCTTTAAGCACGTGTCTCAGAGGAGCTCCAGTCCCCACTCCTGGAAGGTCCTGGTGCCCTTTTGCCCTGTCTGAAGCAGTTCCGGGGAGAGGTATTTGCGCAAGAGCATCCCGCCAGTGTGGATGCTCTCTTGCGCAAGAACTCTTGCGCAAAACAGTTCTTGCGCAAGAAGCCTGCAATGTAGACGTACCGAATGTGTGCTCATAGTGCTGTTATACATCATTTCTCAACCAGGGATCTGAGTCCTTCCCCACTCTCACAAGCAGGTTCTGGGAGTCCATCAAAATAAATCAGAAAACAGGGGTGACATTATAGTCACTGGGGCCTGGGGAAGAAAGTCAAAGTGAAAGTCAAAGCTTCTTAGCTTCATAGGGCCACCAGTGGCATGGGACTATGGGCAAGTGGTCTGCTTGCTACCACCAAACACCTGCCCGGCTTTTAATCTGTTGAATATGTACTATTATGGCAGAGGTGGACTATGGAGCTTTTATAACAGGTTGAGTGAGTTCGGGGGTGTCAGAAAGAAAATGATTGAGAACTCCTGGCTATAGCCATGTTGGTCTCCAAGAGATGAAAGAGAGAGTGATATTTGTTGAGATAGTGTAAAAACAAACCCCCCAAAATTGCGACTACATGGATTCAAACCTGAGCCTGCTGGAGCTAAGTGTAGCAACTGCTATATCTTCAGCTATTAAGCCAATGGGCTCTCAACTTAGAGTCTAGAGCTCATTCATTCTTATCTCTCGGGGTAAGTGGTCTAAGTGCCACTACATGGGACAGTAAAGCACACCCAATAGATATGTGGGTTACATAATATCTTTGAGAGAAAGTAATATCTTTTACTGGACACATTTCTGTTACTGAGAGAGAAGCTTTCAAGCTGCCAAGAGACCTGGAGAAGAGCTCTGTGGGCCTCAAAAGTTTGTCTCTTTCAAAACTTGGTCCAAAAAAATCCAAGCCATAAAACAGGCAATATTTGTGTACACGCTTCACCAAATAGCTTCCTTTTCACTCTCGAGTCACCATGCACTAAAATTTGAGCGTATAGAATGGTATTTGGGGCAGCAAAGCATAGGGCAAGAAACATGTCTCAGTGATTCATCTGGGTATCTACTCCCACTGTTGAATATTATTTCCCTGGTTTGATGCTTTGCCTATTTATTTCATGAAGGAAAAATGGGGTTTAGGGGAGTTAGTCTAATCTTCAGTACAAGCAACCTGACTGAGCAATTAATTGGTCTGAGAATGTATAGTGGGATAAAGAATATTTTTTTCCCCACAGATCATTGCTTCAGATTAAGCATAGGCCAGTGACCTACAACTATTTCGCTAACTTTGCTGGTCTATGAGGGTATGTCTACACTACTGAGAAGACTGAAGCTGCCACGATTGATCTTCTAGGGTTCAAAGTAGCGGGTCTAGTGAAGACACGCTAATTTGAATTGAGAGGGGCACTCTGGTTGATGCTGGTAGTCCTGCTTCCACAGGGAGTAAGGGAAGTCAAGGGACTTCAACTTCCTGTAGTGCAGACAGCACCAAAAGTCGAGTTAAGGTACTTCGACTTCAGCTATGCAATTAACATAGCTGAAGTTGCATATCTGAATTCGACCTTATCCCGTAATGTAGACATACCCTGAGAAATGAGTTAGTTAAGATTTATCTGTTGACTTATGACAGCTACATTATTAACATTACAGCTGTCTTTAGATGACACTTGGATATCTCCGCAAAGTGTTTGAGCTTGGATAGACCCAAATGCTAAATTACTCTCTCAATCCTAATAATGATCCCTGTATTAGACATCAGGCCATAGAAAGTGTTGCCTAGTGGTTAAAGCAAGACTTCTGCTTACCAGTTAGAGCTACATGTAGGGTGGGCAGAGTTCAGGGTCAGTACCAGAGCTAAATACATGAGGCAGGGTGGAGCCAAGGATCAGTACTACTAGGGCAGACAAAGTACACATTGAGCAACTAAGAAACTGCTGCTGCTGCTGAGCTTAAAAGCCAGACAGCTGCCCTTCCTGATGATGCTGTCAATCAGGTAACCTGCTGCAGGCTAGCTATTCTTGTTGAGTTGCTAGGAGACCAAATCTGCTGCAGGCCCTGATCCCTAATACCCTGTAGGACAGAGTTGAAGTACACTGAAGGCAGGCTTGGAGAAATATGCATGGCTATTCACACTGTACCTATTCTCTGGATAAACAGAGGACTTTACTTGCTTGGACAGTCAATTTGTCACTTTTTAAGCACTAAATTCACTGAAAGAAAAAAACAAAACAAACCCCACCAGCAATTCATGCTGAGTTTTTCGACCTTATCTACAAATAGTATTTTGATTTTGATTTACTAGTTATCTAGCACCTGATGTTGCGATCGCTAACTGGAGTTTTGGCATATTATAGGGCACTGGGCAGTTTTCCTTATGTGGTAGAATGCTGGGACCAATCTCTCAGTATTTTTGACTAGATATGTTAGTGTGTCTGATGTGCTTGAGAGATGTGTGTAGGAAGCATCTGTATTGTTCTCTTTCCATTATTAAAAAAAAAAAAACCATTAATTTAAGAATACAGTAGCAATTATCTGTTTTTCGGGGGGGGGTTCCCTTTAAGAAAATAAATCATGCATAAAACATAGGAAATAAAGGATTTTGGTTAGGAAATTGACTTCCCCTCTGTTTCCTAGGAATCCTACATAAATATATAAGGTAATGGTGGGGTCTGAAAAACTTGATTACTGTACTGCAGTGAAAAGAAGATTTGTTACAGTGTGGATAATAGATATATGTTAGTATGTTTTAGACTTTCACTTGGGAATTAAATTCTATTGTTTCTTTGTCAACCTGTTGGGGTTTTTTTTGGTGGGGGGGATGTGTGTGGACAAGGGGGCGGAGGGTGATCTTGTCCTGCACAAACTGAGCTGGAAAGGATCTCAGCACCCAAAAAAGATAATTTGGAAATATTGGGTCAGTTTTGAAGCGGCTAAAATATGTATTTGAAAATTCTATTTTTGTCACATTAAAAGTGTAAAACCAAGAGACTACATAAATTATGCTATTAAAAGTGTGTGTGTGTTTACTGGTTATACTCACACTGAAAGTTGAAAACGGTGCCTTAGCTCAGTGGAATTATGTGAATGAAGTCAAGATGGAGCTACTAGACTAAATCAGAGACAAAATGATATGAATATGATGTGAATGAAGCCTAGAAGAAACTTGCAGCTCAAATGAAACAATATGATTGAAATACAACAGAAACAAAACATGTGAAGTAGGTCAAAGACATGTGATATAACTGAATTTGAACAGCCAATACAACAGAAACAAAACATGTGAAGTAGGTCAAAGACATGTGATATAACTAAATTTGAACAGCCAGGTGGTAAGCCAAGGATTTTTTTTTAATGAACCTAGAGAAAAAAAGCCACATTGAAACAATGGGGCACATTGTTAGGCACCAGTTCTAATCTTTGGCACCAACTGTGCAAAGTCCCACACTCACAGTAAAGGCTTTTTTCTAATTATACTATGAAACATACTCTTCCGCAAAATGCAATGTGTAAGAAATTCACAAAGATCCTGCTCCAGAAACCCCTGAAGTTAATTAGAGTCTATTCAGGGATTTCAATGTGCTTTGTATCAGGCCATAAGACCCTGATCCTTAAAGGCAGTATGACAAGATGGGTAGGATATTGGACTAGAAATGGTGGGGTAGTTTTATTCCCAGCTCTACCAGGCAATTTGGTTGAAATTATAGCAAAAAAAAAAAAAAAAAGTAGTTATCAGACACATAGTTGAATAAAAATGCTGGGAAGAGTCAATATGGCTTTTGTAAAGAGAAATCATGCCTCATCGATCTATTAGAATTCCTTGAGGATGTCAAGAAGCAGTGGACAAAGGTGAGACAGTGGATATAAGTGTACATGGACTTTCAGAAAGTTGTAGACAAGATCCTTCACCTAAAGCTCTCAAACAAAATAAACAGTCATGAGGTAAGAAGGGAGGTCCTTTCATTGATTAGTACCCAATTAAAAAATTAAAGGTAGGAATATATGGTCAGGTTTTGCAGTGGATACAAGTAAATAGTGGGGTCTTGGAACCAGTGTTGTTCAGACTATTCATAAATGAAAAAAAGGAGAAACAGTGAGGTGGCAAAGTTTGAAACCAACAAAAAAATTACTCAAGATAGTTAAGTCTAAAGCAGACTCTTGTGAATTATGAAAGGATCTCACAAAGCTGGATGACTGGGCAACAAAATGAGAGATGAAATTTAATGTTGACAAATGCAAAGTAATGCATGCTGGAAAAGATAATTTTAACTATATATACAAAACAATAGAGTCTAAGGGTATGTCTACACTACAAAGTTAATTCAAACTAACAGCCGTTAGTTTGAATTAACTTTCATAGGTGCTACACATGCAAACCGCTAGTTCGAACTTAATTCAAACTAGCGGAGCGCTTAATTTGAACTAGGTAAACCTCATTCTACGAGGACTAACGCCTAGTTAGAATTACGTAGTTCGAATTAAGGGCTGTGTAGCCACTTAATTCGAACTAGTTGGAAGCTAGCCCTTCCCAGCTTGCCCTGGAGGCCACTCTGGGCCAAGCCAGGGAAACTCTTTTGGCCCCCTCCCGGCCCCGGAGCCCTTAAAAGGCCACGGTCTGGCTCCAGTGCCCGTGCCAGGTACAAGCCTGCCAGCACCCAGCCAGCAGACCCTGCACCTGGCACGGCATGAGCCAGCCACCCGCTGCCACCCAGCCTTCCGCCTCTTCCCAGGACCAAGCTGGTGGTTCCCAGGAGCCTGCCCGGGGCCGCAAGAGGCAGGCGCCTGCCTGGTCTAGTGCGCAGTTCGTGGACCTCATCCAGGTTTGGGGGAAGGCCTCCAATGTCCACAATCTCCGCACTAGAGATTGTGGCCGCACAGGAAAGTGGCCGTCTAGGGCAGGATAGCTGCCAGCCTGGCCACCAAAGGCCACATGCAAACCCAGGAGCAGGTTTGCATGAAAATCAAGCTGGTCCAGTGAGCCCCCCCCGACCCTGAGCCCTGAGCTTAGAACTTAAGAACATAAGAACGGCCATACTGGGTCAGACCAAAGGTCCATCTAGCCCAGTAGCCTGTCTGCTGACAGCGGCCAACACCAGGTACCCCGGAGGGGATGGACCGAAGACAATGACCAAGCCATTTGTCTCATGCCATCCATCTCCAGCCTTCCACAAACAGAGGCCAGGGACACCATTCCTACCCCCTGGCTAATAGTACTCCATGAACCCAACCTCCATGACTTTATCTAACTTCTCTTTAAACTCTATTATAGTTCTAGCCTTCACAGCCTCCTGTGGCAAGGAGTTCCACAGGTTGACTATTTGCTTTGTGAAGAAGAACTTTCGCTTATTAGTTTGAAGCCTGCTACCCATTCATTTCATTTGGTGTCCTCTAGTCCTTATATTATGGGAACTAATGAAGAACTTTTCTTTATGCACCCTCTCCACACCACTCATGATTTTATAGACCTCTATCATATCCCCCCTCAGTCTCCTCTTTTCTAAGCTGAGTCTCTTTAGCCTCTCTTCATATGGGACCTTTTCCAAACCCCTAATCATTTTAGTTGCCCTTTTCTGAACCCTTTCCAAGGCCAAAATATCTTTTTTGAGGTGAGGAGACCACACCTGTACACAATACTGAAGATATGGCGTACCATAGTTTGATACTTCCCCTCCTTGGCTTCCCCCTTCCAGTTCCCTCCTCCCAGGTTTCCACCTCCCCTTTTCCACCCTCTCTCTTCCCCTCTCCCACCTCCTTTTCCCAGTCTCCCCAGAGGTTAATCCCCACTCCCAGTTTTGTTAAATAAAGAGAGTTTCTATTTTTGAACACGTGTCCTTTATTTTTTACATCAGGAAGGGGGGCTAGGGAGGGTAAGTGGAAGGAGGTGAGGGAGGAATGGGGCACGAGCCCCCGATGGGGAGGACTGGGGTGGCTCTGCGGGCTCCTTGGGGTGGAAGCTCTCCTGCAGGGCCTCCTGGATCCTGACAGCCCCCGATTGACCCCGGAGGGCAGCCTGTGGCAAGTGCAGCTGGGCTGATGGCCGAGTGCTCTGATGTGCCGAGCGTGGGCACTCAGGGCACTCCAAGACGGGACTGCTTTGCTGTCCCTCATCGAGTTAGACAAGCAAGCGGGGAACCCTGAGAACTGTCTGTCCAGGGTGGGGTCGGGTCCCTTTAAGCACAGCCTCTCGGCCAGCCTGAGGCAGCAGCTCCACACTCTAAGTCCTAACCTGATGCCCTATTGGCACTGGTTCCGGCCAGCCTTAACTTCGGTTCAGGGTCCACTCAATGTGGACATGCTAGTTCGAATTAGCAAAACGCTAATTCAAATTAGTTTTTAGGTCTAGATGCACTAGTTTGAATTAGCTTAGTTCGAATTAACTAATTTGAATTAAGTTAGTTCGAATTAGTGCTGTAGTGTAGACATACCCTAAATTAGCTGTTATTGCTCAAGAAAGAGATCTTGGAGTCATTGTGGATAGCTCTCTGAAAACATCTGCTCAATGTGCAGTGGCAGTCAAAAAAAACTAAAAGTGTTAGGAATCATTAGCAGAGGGATATACAAAAAGCCAGAAAGTATTATAATATTATAAATCCATGACGTGCTCACAACTTGAATACTGCATGCAGTTCTTGTCATTCCATCTCAAACAAGATATATTAGAATTGGGAAAGGTACACAAAAGGGCAACAAAATGAATAGCTTCCACAGGAGGCCAGATGCAATTTAACAGTGTAAAATGCAGTGTCATGCACTTATGGACTAATAGCAATGCATTTTGCTATAAGCTAGATTATTTGGAAGTGACAGAGGAGGACAAAAACCTGGGATAATGTTTGATCATTGGATGCTTATGAAGGCAGCATAGAAGTAGGAGTATCACAGAAGTTTAGGCTCTGAAGGTAGCACAGTCACAGAGCTCCCTGCAGATGGAGGAGATTTATGGAGGTGAGTCTGACCCAACCCTGAGAGCAGCCTGTTCAGGGAAAGAAGTCCTGCTTCTTCCCCAGCTACAGATTAAAAGAAGTGAGTTTGCTGTGGGAGCAACCACAATGCCTCTATGACAATGGGACACATAAGACCAGTTCTGCCCTCCAAAAAGTGATAATTGCCCATACTTGGTGACCCTCATTTCTTCACTGCTGCTGGCAGCAGCTCTGTTTTTAGAGCTGGGTGCCTGGCCAGCAGCTGCTGCTCACCAGCCACCGATATCTGAAGGCAGTGGCCCCAGCTGCAGCAGTGAGGAAATAAGGGTAGCAATCCTGAGATCCTTTATGGCCCCCTTTCAGATTGATATCCCCATGGTTACAACATTGAAAATTCAGATATAAAACATCTGAAACTGAAATTAACTAAAATGCTGTGACAGTGAACCTGAACAAAAGGGATCATGAATTTGGTAGGGCTCTACATGTAACACAAGAACCGGGATCACCCAATGAAATGAATAGGTAGCATTTTTTTTTTTAAATAAGAAATTACTTCTTCACACAGTGCACATTCAACCTGTTGAACTTGTTGTCAGGGAGTGTGAAAGCCAAAAGTATAACTGGGCTCAAAATAGAACTAGGGAAGTTCAGTGGCAAATAAACAAGATGGTCAGATATATAACCCCATGCTTTAGGATCCCTAAACCTTTGAGTGCCAGGGGATGGTTTATTCAATAATTGTCCTTCTAAAGCATCTGGCACACGCCACTGTCAGAAGACAGGATACTGGGCTAAAGCAACTGGGACTTGTCAGTTTGGAAAAGCGGAGACTGAGGGGGGATATGATAGAGGTATATAAAATCACGAGTGGTGTGGAGAGGGTGAATAAAGAAAAGTTATTCATTAGTTCCCTTAATATAAGGACTAGAGGACACCAAATGAAATTAATGGGTAGCAGGTTTAAAACTAATAAGCGAAAGTTCTTCTTCACACAGCGCATAGTCAACCTGTGAAACTCCTTGCCAGAGGAGGCTGTGAAGGCTAGAACTATAAGAGGGTGTAGCCCAAGGTCCAGTGTGTTTCAGCAGCAGCCCTGGGAACTAGAAGTTGTGGACTACAAACTGCGGCATGTTGGGAGAACTTCCTGGTTCCTTCCAGGATGTGCCCTCTGTCCCCAGCGGGGGTCTCAGCAGGGACTGTGCTAGAAGCAGCACACAGGCTGCATGCTGAGAGAAGGGGGCTGCTGAACTGTTTTCCTCTTCTATGTTTTTTACAGGTAGGACCAGAAAGGGCTATAGAGCACCCTGAGAGGAGTTGAAGTGACACAAAGGGAGAACCTGGACTTGGTTATGTGGGGTTTAGTTACTGTGGGAGTTGGAACATGTGTTCCGAGGGGGGCTGTGTTGTGTGCTGTGCCCTCTGCCCCCAGGAGGGTCTCAGCAAGGACTGTGCTAGAAGCTGCACACAGGCTGCATGCTGAGAGAAGGGGCTGCTGAACTGTTTTCCTCTTCTATGTTTTTTACAGAATAAAGCCTGTTCCTGGTGATTTGTCGGAGTGGGTCTGGTCTGAGGTGCACTCACACATACACAATGCAGAGCACACCAAGCAGCCTCAGGCCTAGCCCCCCCCACAGTGGTGTAAGAAGTCACAAGCTTCCCCTATGCTGAATAAGGGGCTAGCCAACAGGAGGGGTTACAAGAGTTTAAAGAGAAGCTAGATAAATTCATGGAGGTTAGGTCCATAAAAGGCTTTTAGCCAGGGGGTAGGAATGGTGTCCCTGGCCTCTGTTTGTCAGAGGCTGGAGATGGATGGCACGAGACAAATCGCTTGATCATTGTCTTCGGTCCACCTCCTCCGGGGCACCTGACGCTGGCCACTGTCGGCAGACAGGCTACTGGGCTAGATGGACCTTTGGTCTGACCCAGTACGGCCATTCTTATGGGCTAAATGGACAATCTCCCACAAATGTTACTGAGGTGAACAGTCTCAGTAGGATTATTCATCTGAGAGAGGGCTGAGGATTGGACCATCAGGACTGGACAAAACTCCTAAAGTGAGGACAAACTCCCGAGCCACACTTTGAAGCTAGAGTGAGTTGCTGCCTCCACCACACACCCAGACTAACATATGCTCTTCAGCAATGTTAACTTTTTAAGGTGGAATGAGCTCTGTGAGTTGAAGTAGACTTCTACCTATGGCAAGGCTACTCAACTTTGAAAGCCCCGGGAGCCACAATGCTACCCATAGCACATGCCAAGGGCTGCAACTGAAGCACGGTTGCAAATATATGCAAATATATGTAAATATATGCAAATAGATTATTTGATACTGACGGGCATGAATACAAAGATTAAGGCAAGACTACACAAACCGCAGGTCCCATTTAAGTCAGTTCAGCTGATCTTAATAAAATGCAATATTCACCCAATTTCCACCTATATGACAGCACTTTTAATGAGCAATGGCAGTTCAGAGCAGAGACTGGAACCCTCAAATCTGACCAACAGACCCACTGCCCACCTACAGGAAAGGAAAGAAGTCCAAAATTTTAACATCCAGTTCCCCTGTTCTAACCCAGTGCCCCTGTGCTCCCCCTGAGCCAGGCACCCTCCAGCCCTCCCGCTCTAACCCAATGCCCATTCCCCCCACTAGAACCAGGTACCCCCCTACTCCAACCCAATGCCATTCCCCTCCCCCAGAGCCAGCCACCCCCATTCTCCCTGCTCTAACTCAATGCCCTTTCCCTCCTGCAGAGCCAGGGACATAAATCTAGTGGGACCATGTGCAGAGCAGCTGTGAATGGTCCAGGTGTGTGGCTCTGAACGTTCCATTGAAGGCACATACTGCTGACCCCTCCCCGATCCCATTTGAAGGGCAAAAAATCCCAGACATTTTTTTGCCTTCTAAAAGCCTGTCCAGACGTTGATTTAACATGTAAAATCAAGGACATGTCCGGGAAAAACTGGACATATGGTAACCCTACCCAAGCCCCAGCACAGACCTTTTTTCACCCTGGCCTTGCTGCCTGGCTCTGCCACCACCGCAATGTCTCGCTGCCCAGCTCTGCCACTGTCTGGCCACATGCCTCTTGCTGCTCCTGGCAGCTTCTGCATACACACTGACCTGGCCTGGCTCAGGGAGGCACTGCCACTGTGGCAGATGGGGCAGGTGTGCTTTGCCGCCATCTCTTGCCACCTCCCCCTCCCCGCCCCCATCAGTCAACAGCTCTTATACACGTGGCCTGGTTCAAAGCCACGTGGTTTAGCGCTCTCGGCTTGGCACTGCCACTGGAGCCCCATCAATGAGGCAGGCAGGCAGCCTGGGAAGCGGCTTAAGGCACCACGGGCTGCATGCAAACATGGGCCGCATGTTGAGTAGCCCTGTCCTACACCAAAATCTCAATCTCAGTTTTAGGCTAGTAACCAACTATTCAGCTCCTTAATTCCTCCCACCCACCCACCCACCCACCCACAGAGACATACACACTCTTCTCTTTATAGGTTTTGACCAATCAGTCCCATCCAGTGGGCCAAAAAACAGAGTCTTGGAGTGGATAGTGAACACCTCAGCATCTCTGAGCTTCAAAAGAAAAAATCTCCAACACATTTCCCTAAGGAAAAGTGACCCAAACCTCTGTTCTTTCAAGGTTAGTACTATGGGAAAGTGCTTATGCCCTACAGCGAGATTTTAGTTTCCTGTTTTTTCTGTAGGCCTCAGTGAGAAATTTTTGAACATATAACACACACACTGGCTATGTCTACACTGGCAGGTTCTTGTGCAAGAATGCCTGTTCTTGCGCAAGAACCCACAGAGCGTCCACACGGCCCACCCACTCTTGCGCAAGAAGATTTACAGTAAAGTGTGGGAAGAGATGGCTTCTTGCTCAAGAGCTACGCTCTTTTCTAACAAGTGTAAGCCCTCTTGCGCAAGAGCCCTATGGCTAAAATGGCCATCAGAGCTTTCTTGAGCAAGAGAGTGTCTACACTGCCATGGATGCTCTTGCGCAAAAGCACATCTTTTGTGCAAAAGCATATGGCCGTGTGGACGTGTTATTGTGCAAGAGTTCTTGTGCAGGAACTCTTGCGCAAGATGTTCTTGTGAAAGAACCCGCCAGTGTACACATGGCCCCCTAGTCCTCATTGCTCTTTGAAGTAGGTTGCTCCACTGCAGCTCCACAAATGGGTAAGAACTTCAGGGATGTCCCAAGATAAGACCATGACTAACCACTAGTTAACTTGAAGGAAAAACAGAACATATATTCTGAATTGGTTTCTCCTTAATGACGCATGACATACCTGTCAAGTGGCCTCTTCTATGTGTGCTCAATGGCAGAGGTGTCTGGTTTAGCCCCTACCTACAGAGCCTACCTATCTAGGGTAAAACTCATGCTATCAATTTGGGAGCCCAATGTGGACTAAGATTATGGCCATCTTGTGAATGGGGGCTCATCCAGGATTTAAATCAGTGACCTTTTAGGTGGAAAAAGCAGAAAACTTTCTAGCAAGGCTCTTTGGTCTTGTAAGACAGTAACAGATTCACATACTCTCTGAAGTGGTATCACAAGATGACTAGTGGGTTTTTATATGCACAGATAGGGGAACCACATTACTAAAGACTGTCATTCTTCTTGAAGTCTTTGATGTTCAGGCAGCCCTCACAGTTGCTAGTAGCACACATCATTTTGTTTAGACCAATGGTCATCTCTGGACTCTTTCTATGATCTCTGCCCTTCGTACTTTTTCTTTTCTAGGCAGAGTTTCAGAACCTGTACACTACTCTGTCCATACCCATACCAGCTATGGCTACTAATCTGTCCCACAAAAAGAGAAAACAGAGCTGCAACTACTGTATTTGCTCACTAGCAGGGATTGAACCCTACCTAATACCTTATCTACATATTTTCTTCTGTCATCCTTCTAGCACTTGTAATCACGTAATCATGAACACTTTCCTGTGTTTCCTTTTGTAATTCCATTTGCAAAGATAACATTCCCTTTGAAAGCAAGTGAGAGTCAGTAGAATTTAAACCTCAGCTCTTCCTAATCTAATTTGGCCTCTGCTAGTTACATATACTTTTTGTTAGCCACCCAAATCTGCTCTTCACTGCGAGCAAAAGTGACTAACTACTGGAGATAATAGAGAGCACCTTGTTCTGAGCCTTGGTTGTGATATAAGGATGTCAGCTGTTTTCACCTCTTCAAAGGAAGAAGAGGAGAGAGGAGTACCTGTTTTAGGGAAAAGCTGACTTACGGTGGCATTGTACTACTTTTCAATGGGATCCTGCTGATGTGATTAAAAGGTGCTGTTCCACAGCTGCATTATCTCATTCACTTTGAAAGGGAAAGCAGCAGAATTGATCAAAACATGCCTCCCCAGGGCTGCATTCTGAGCCACTTTTAGTACAGCAGCAGATGATGTGAATGTGAAGTGCTGTTTGCTAGGTTTGTTAAATAACTATGGGATAATAGAAACTGGGGACTCGCTTAACATGTGCTTTTTACCTCTTCTTTATTTTTCAGTCTCATGGAATGGATCAGTAAACCTCAGCACTATTCAACCATGCCCTCTCTATTCTCAATAGGGTTTCTACAAATGTGCTTTGTATACGTGTGGCATAACATTTTGTTAAACCTTTTATGGCTTGCCAAAAAACAAGTTGTACAGTTGATTTTAATTAGAGCTGGTTGAATAGTAAAAACAGCAGTTTGTTAAGAACCATGATAAGTTTGTTTCACTGTTATTTGTGGAATCATATTTTTCCTTGCTTTTGAATTTATCTGGCCATTAGTTTGTTTCTGAAAATGTTTGTGAACTCTTCCCCCCCCCCTTCGTGAAATTTAGCATGCATAATGAGTCAAATGAAAATATGATTTGCTGTTCCTGGTTTTTGTGGATTATGTCAGTCATGCGGTTATTTTCCAAAGAGACGCTGAACACCTTGCTGGAATAGACTCCAGATCTGGGATACTCAGACTTTTTGGGACTACAGGATTAAGTCTCAAGTGTAGTCAGCACAATCTTTCATCCTTGTAAGATAAAATATAGTTAGTGGAGCACTTAGATATGCAGTGTGCTGTGTGGGCATGTCTGCATGACAGAGAAGATCAACCCTCTGGAGGTCAATCTTCCAGCATCTGATTTAGCGGGTCTAGTGTAGATCCCTAAAGTGAATACTGAGGGCAGCCCTGGATGGCATCCAGTATTCCTCCTTCTGTGAGGAGTTAGGGAAGCTGGCAGGATAGTATGCTCCCATTGTCCTCCAGCAGTGTGGTCAAGGATTTACAACAACACAATTAACACAGGTGGAGTTACAGATCTATTGGAGCATAAGCTTTCGTGGGCAAAGACCCACTTCGTCAGATGCATGTCCATTTGGTATAATGTCCATCCGTTTGCATTTGGAGAGAAAGATGATATCTGACTGTACTTGTGCAAGTTTCTTCATGAGGTTGATGGATTTCCACTCCATATGGCTAAATGCAGTGCTTTGCATGGTGTCAAGTATGAGAGGAGTAGCCGTGTTAGTCTGAATCTGCAAAAGTGATTAGGAGTGCCATGGCACCTTATAGACTAACAGATTTATTGGGGCATAAGCTTTCATGGGCAAAGACCTGCATGCATCTGATGAAGTGGGTCTTTGCCCACAAAAGCTTATGATCCAAAAAATCTGTTAGTCTATAAGGTGCCATGGGACTCCTCATCGCTTTTGCAGATTCAGACTAACACGGCTACTCCTCTCATACTTGACAGGTGGAGTGTCATATCTTAGGTTGCCCTTCCCCTCCTGTGTAGACCAGGCCTATGAGGCTTATCTAAAAATTAAGGTCCTATCTGCTGGGCAACATTTAATTGGGATTTAAGTGGAGGCTGGTTCTGCTTTGAGCAGGCGGATGTCCTACAGAGGTCCTAACCCCAATCTTCTATGGTTCTATGACATTTTTCACAGCAGCAGAAATGTATCCCGGTGTCTTTGAGAAACATTTTCTTCCACTGTTGTGTAGTGAACAGAGTGCAGATTGTCTGCCTGACTACCTGGGCCACCTTATCTATCTACTTTAGAATTCTTCAGGATAAATGGTGCTATCTAAAAGTATATTTTTATCTGTATTATCGTATCGCCAAAAATCTCAGTCAAGGACCAGGATCTCATTGATCCTGCAATGCAGGCACTGCAAAAACAGAACAAAAAGACAGATCCTGGGCCAAAGAGCTTATCATCTAAGACAAAAGACAACAGGTGGATACAGACAGACAGACTGATTACAAGGACACAGTATTGGTCCACATAATAAGCTGTGGTCTCAGGATGCCCGTAGCCTGTTTTATGTACCTAACACCAAAGAAGACTTTTAAGAAGGGATTTGAAAGAGGTGAATGATGAGGTTTGCAGATGTATATGAGAGAGAGCTCCCAAGTGTGAGGGGCAGCATAAGAGAAAGAGGGAACATTTTAGTTTCAAAATGTAAGTGGGCGATAGAGTCAGGCATCCTGGGCAGATTGAAGGGGGAAATCAACCTTGTTAATGTTATTAAAATCAAATCAACAATTAGATGTTAAAGATTTCTTAAAGCCTGTTTTTGTCTACTGTGCTTAGAGCAATCTTCAGTAACAGAACATATTAAAGAAATTTAAAAATGTACTTTGGGTAATTAATTGTTCTCATTATCATCTTTTTTTTCTTCATATGTGAGAGCACTCACCATTTAGCCCTGTCAATTTAAGTACTGAGTCCCTGGATATTTCCTGAATCATATTTTTTGTGTTTAAAACATTAAAGTGAAAGGAATAGTAGTGCTGGATGAGTCTTTCAAACTGAAGTATGAGGAGTGCCACAATCCAGTCTGCCAAAATGAACATTGGAATTTCATGTTCACTATGCTATCAAAACAAGCCAAGGAAAGGAGGCAGGGAAGAACTGAGCTCTGGATAGCTGTCTTTGAAACAGATAGGATGTGGTTGAGCTTGACTGCTTTTTTTTTTTTTTTTTTTTTTTTTTTTTTAAGTCAAAAACAAGGAGAGGACCATGGAAGCCTAGCCATTTGGGGAAGCTAACTAGGAACATAGACGGAAGGATAGATCAATAGGAGAGGTGGTATTTTTGGATTTTTGCTACCCTTTGTGATAATGATGGTACCTAGAGCAGAGCCTGAACTTCCCTGAATTCAGTCATCCCTCTGGAATGTTGTGAAGTGCCATGTATTGACAGAGGCAAATATAAATGTTGCTTTAGTAGGTGTATGTGCTTTGGCACTCAAGAGAACTGTACATCATCTGTGAATGCTCCAACAAAATGTATGGATATTTGTTTCAAGGGATTGGTGCATATCAGTATGGAGAATGTCACCACAACCCTAATTAATATTAGCCAGTGTCTTCCTTAATGACAGTATTAACCTACATCATTATTTTCATACTCATCACTGTACCTAATGCATCGCTCCTCGATATCAAAAGTCTAGGTCAAAAGCCCCGAATCAAAGATTTCTAGGGTCACACTGGAGAACATAACCCCTTTTATGTGTTCCATGTTAGAGAAAATTTGCTGTCAAATACAGTCCCTCAAGTCATACACATTATGTGCACAGAGGATGGAAATTTAAGTCTGGGACAAGGATGGAAATTTCAGAATAGTGAGTGGAACTCGACTGTTTTATGTTGTTCTTTCCAAAAGCTGGTTAATTAGAAGCCCTTCTTCTACTGCAGCTTAGCTTTTTTATTTTTAATTGTTACCCACTTATTTATATTGCCAGCAAAACAGATTGTTTATGAACTGTCCATCTTAGTATACCTGTAATCCGTCTGCACTACTGTGAATATTATTTTGTTCCCTGAAAAGTTTTAAGTACCTGTTGATCTCTTTTCATGGCATGTATTTCCAATTATCCTATCTGATGCATGACTCTGCCGATATCATTCATATATAAATGAATTTAGGTATGTTGATGCAGTTCTGTTCTCCTTGTTGTTGTTTGGGGATAAGTGTAATATTTTCTAGATATTTGGTAACACAAGAGCAATGATCGCCCAGACCTTATGTAAGTTAATTTTGGCCTGTCCTGCATGGTGTTGAGCTGTCTTATCATGAACAGAGCACCTTCAACCACTATTGATTTCTTTTCGTTCCTATACTAAATTTTGACCTGATTTTAGGTAATATTCAATGGAAATTGTGAGTGCTCATCACTATCAGGAGGCCATATTGTGCCTTTGGATTTGAAACAGAACTCTCCATATATAACCAAAAGCAATCCACCAGATCACTGTTGTGTTATTTATTCTTCATAGTTATTGGTACCTAATATAGTCTAGGATCAGTCTTGTTGGACCAATACTGTTCTCATTTACAAGAGCGTAAATCTGTCATAGAGTCACTTATTTCATTGTGTTTCAATCTCTGAGTTAACAGGAAAATGGATATTCAACAGAATTTCTAAAGATGAGAATGAACGTAATGTCCTCAAAAATCCTGATTCTCCTAGTTAATTTCATACAACATCACTTTTAGTGATATTTTTCATTTACTCATTTATTTCTCGAGTTCTTCAATGATTTGATACAACATGACAATTTAAAAATAAACAAATAAGGTTAAATCTATTTTGCTCTTCCCCGGAACTCTTAAATGAATACCACATTTTGTGGGTAGATTGGGATACTGACAGCTGTATTGCTTCCCCAGGAGAAAAATCGCTGACTTCACTTGTTTGAGAAGCAATGGAAAATGTTGAGGAAGATGAGAACTATGATAGGTAAGAAAGCAAAATACAAATTATCAAGCTGACTTTCAATTCAGGCTGCTTTGTAGACTTCATCAACACAACCAGCATGAAGAGGGCAGATAAAAGGTGAATGCAGATTCTCAGTGCTGCCCTTTATCCTGGAGACATTGATTGCTACCATCACAGAAAGATTATTGTGGTGCATGAGACTCTGCCTTATTTGAAGAGCTGGTGCACAGACTGAATGACACTCTTTCTATATACAGAGAAATCAGGGGCCATTTTATTTATATTCTACCACCTATCATGCAGGGTGCTGGATGTCTCCTGTTTATGCTCCCAGACACTCAGGAACTTTCAAAATGAACCCTCTAGAGCCAAATTCTCAATATGACCTAATTCTACAATGGGAATAGATGGGCTGTATTCTGGGAATACTACATGAGATAAAGTGTGGGAGGCTGTGCAGCTGCTTTGTGGAATGCACCTGACATCTCTGTTGCAGTTGCTGAGGTGAGAAGAGAAAATATGGTCTCTAGCAGAGACTCTTGGCCTCCCCCAGTTTACTAATTCAGTGTGCCTATCTGCCTCCAGAGTAGGGCTTCACATGCTGCCCTTATGGAACAGTGGTCTGGACTGGACAGGGATTGCAAACCTTCTGCCCCACCCCTCAAACATCTAGGCTGGTCTCTTGTGCAGCTGAATAACTTTAAGTTGGTGCATCCTGCTTGCCCATTCAATCTGGTTGACTGTGGAATGGTACAAAACGATGTCCCCAGTTCCTTCTTCTCACTCCCTGCCTCTTTGAAGTAGTGTCCCAGTCCCTAGCCAAGCTCAGGAACTACAGCAGTGACAGGTGTTAGCAAGGAAGAAGCAGGCTCCCTACACATCCATATAAGCACCTGCCATGTGTATCCTTTGTTTTCTATTCTGCTTTTATTCTTCAGTTGTTGTACGATTGTGTGACTTCATAATCACTCGAGTTATCCCCTCTACACAGTTAAATCAAAAGTTACCAGCTGTGATGGGGCATGCAAACTCTGCACTGGGATGGAAGAGGTTAATGGCAGAACTGGCTCTTCCTGCCCTGCAAAACTTGCTCCAACTGGAGGAAGGGTTTAAAAGGAAACAATCCATCTCGCAATGGGGAGGAAGACAGGCTTATCCTGAGGACTCTTGTTAGGGGTGCTAGTGAAGGACTAAGACTGTATGCAGAGCCTTCTGGGGCTGATGGCTTGATTGCCTTTTCTTTTCTTTTCACCTGATTTGTACTGGGAGCTGGAGAAGAACAGCAGATGGTAGGAAGGGAGGGTGATGTGGTGGTCACCTCTGGGGGCTGTAGCCCCTGAATTTGAAATTCCTGAGTGTACCCCAGAATTTGACAGCACTGCAGTCAACTGTTTTGTGTGTTTAATTACTTCCAGCTGAAACCCAGAGGTTACATAAGTAGGTATAATCTTAGGGTCTGAAAAGCAAGACTGTGCAGCTACTGCAGTTGTGACCCCGGCCCTGATGCTGGGTGGCAGGCAGCCCCAATCACAATGCTATCACCATTGCTGTGTGGGCTGCTGCAGCCCTGCTGCCTCTCAGGCTGATGCGGCCTAGCCAGACGTCCTGTTGTGGGCTGCTGTGGTCTAGGCCATGCTGCAGACATGTGTGACAGACATCTCCTTCCAGGCTGCTGCAGCCCTGCTGCCAGTAGACTGGCAGGGTTGCACCAGGCTCCCAGCAGCTGTCCCTCCTGCCCTGGGACTTTCTCATCCAAGAATGTCTATGGTCATGCTGGACCACGGATGTTGCTGGATGAGAGAATCCCAGATTTTGGAGGTGCAACCTGTAGTAATTTTGCCAAAGACATCAATATGAGCAGTAGGATTGTTTACCTCAGTTCAGGAAAACATTCCTATTTAGGAAACGTGCTTTCAGCAATTGTTAGGTTTGTAATGATAACTGGGGTCTAGTAGGTGCAGCCCAGTTGTGATCTTAACTGTGGGAAAGAAAAAACCCTTAAAATCTCACAATAACCTATAACAATAAATGTTGATGGGGAAGGTGTGCAAGGGAAACAAATACGGAATAAGTCAAAACAAATAAGCCTACTGACATAACTCAGTGACTGTTAAGATGATGCCTGGTAAACAAGAGAAGTGTGGCACTGAAATTCAATGCACTACAATTGTTGTGATGGAGATTAGGCTTAATTGGTGGACAAAATAATGAGAGGGTAGGCTATTCCACCCACCACTTCACTTCAGTTTCTTTAAAAGAGAGTTTGGCGGGAAATAACAAGCAGACACAAATGCTGGCTGACTGAAAAATGGGATAACAGGATGGAGCCAGGCAGCTGCCAAGTCCTCTGTCTTTATCCTGAGAAATGTCCTGACCAGGGTGGGCCAGACCAGAGCAAGGGACTCATACAACATCATCATCTCCACTGACTCTGGCTAAATCGTGAACATCCTATTAAACAGTTTTAAACAAGGTTTGAGGGTAGGTATACAGAGACCTCAGCCTTGTTAGTGCCATGGCAAACAAGCCACTAAAATCTTTTTAACCTTTCCTGGAAGACATAGGAAAAGAAGGGAAACTGTTAAAGCATTTCAAATGTAAAGTGTTAAATAAGGTTTTCATTTTAACCATATAACTTCTTACCCTTAGCCTTTAGCTTTTACGAGGAAAATCCTCTTGCCTGACAGTCCTGGAGATTGTTTTAAAGATGTCAACAACTGTCCTTTTGGGGGGAAAGAAAAGAACATTGAAATGGACGCAAGCAATTGTTGCTGCTAATGTTAAAGCCCAGTCCATTTACTTAAAAGCAAAACAAGGCTAACACATGCAAAAGGGGTCAGAAGAGAACAGCAAAGATAGAAAATGATGCTTCTGTTCTGGGCCTGATTTCCTCTTGCAGTCTCACTGCTGGGGAAACAAACAAACAAATATTACAAACACAGAACTGCTTTATCAATCACTCTGAGACCTGGCACACATGCACCACTGTTTGGGCTGTTTAGGGCTTGCTTTTAGTGGCCTGTCTAATCACAGGCTTGTGATGCTACAAAAATATACAGTCTTGGCCAGCAAAACCAAACTCTTATTTACACATAAGGAAAAAGGAGAGAGAGAATGTGAGGAAAGGAAAGATAACCCAAAGTCTCACACCCCAGATATGTTCAGGGTTTGGAAAGACACATGGTCACCCTAACACTTTTGTTTCTTGGTAGGGCTGCAGCACAAAATTACCCTTTTAATATTTAATGTGATATTATGTATGTAAGTTCATGAATTGTGGCTCGATCTTTATGAATTGGATTTCGATTAATTGTTAATAACCTGTTAAGAATTGCCTTTGGAGAATCTGTTGTTGTAACTTTTTTCTGAAACTTTTTTTTATATATTCTAAGTGAAACCCCATTTTAACCATATTGTAACGGAAACTGCATTTTAAACTTTGTACTGCCTTAAGTGTGTGTGTGTGTGTGTGTGTAAAGGAATCAGTCTCTGAAGCCAGCCTGCCTGGAGATGACCTGACAGTACCACCATGATGGCTGAAGAACAATATGAGTGAGCCCTGCAAATGAACCCACCAAAGAAAGACAAAAGCCCCATCAAGAAAAGAAGAGCAAAGTCCCATCTGCCATTAACTGTTGATCCATGATCATACAGGGTATGTCTAGACTACTTGGCTCCGTCGACGGAGCCATGTAAACTAGTTTAGCCAGCATAGGCAAAGAAGCGGGGATTTAAATAATCCCCGCTTCATTAAAATAAACATGGCCACCGCGCTGTGCCGACGATCAGCTAATCCAGTACAACGCGGCAGTCTAGATGCTGATCTGTTGGCTGGGGGAAGCCTTTGCCGACCAATCCTGTAAACCTCGTTTCACGAGGCATAAGGGATCGGTCAGCAAAGGCTTCCCCAGCCGACAGATCTGCATCTAGACTGCTGCGCTGTGCCAGATCAGTTGATCATCGGCACAGTGTGGCTGCCATGTTTATTTTAATGAAGTGGGGATTATTTAAATCCCCACTTCTTTGCCTATGCTTTGTAAACTAGTTTACATGGCTCCGTCGACGGAGCCATGTAGTCTAGACGTACCCACAGTGTCCTGGGGCAGTGGGACAGAACAGGCTCCATGGACTAAAACATATAAAAAGATGAGTGCAAGACTATAGAATTGTGTCTTTTGTTTCTACAATCATTCGCCGGGACCCTGCTCCCCTCTTCATGTCTAGACTGCGTGGCCAGTGGAAAAGCATGAGCAACCGAGGCTGGTAAGTATATCTCATCTGTAGAATTGTACGTCTAAACTACACTTGTCTGTCGGCAGAGGGATGAAAATTAGACATATCGAAAGTGCAAATGAAGCTGGGATTTAAATATCCCGTGCTTCATTTGCATAATGTGGCTGCCACTTTTTTTCCAAACAGGGCTTTTCGAAAAAAAGTGTTGGCCTCAATTATGCAAATGAAGCTGGGATTTAAATATCCTGCACTTCATTTGCACTTTTGATACATCTAATTTACATGCCTCTGCCAATAGAGGGGTGTAGTTTAGATGTATGAGTGTGTGGCTGTATGAATAACTTTAGTAGCTAGGGATAGTACATGAATTCTGCCTTCACAATAAATGTGGCATATTGCCTTATCCCCCTTAGATTCTGCTTGTTCTGTTTCTAAAAGTATAACATTTTGGGGTTCATATATTCCATCTAAATTAACAGGACAGGTTTCACTGAAGTCAGTGATCCAGAAACCTGGCTACCCCAAATCTTCTTAGTTTGTGGACCCCCTGCCAAAAAAAGCAACTTTTGTAGATTATGGGGGAAGCAGAAGCAGCTTTATGTTGTGAGGAGACATCTGCACATGCAGATTTTTACCTATAAATAGGTCCCAATGGCACAGTCATTATTTCTACAGCATCATTGGTGTGTACAACACTTGTAGATAAGACAAGATCCTTGTCCAGGAGAAGTTATGATCCAAGTATGACCCTGATAGTCCTGTTCAGGCACTGATACATGCCCATTTAAAAAAAAATCAGACACACGATTATATGGATGTGATGTAAAGATACACCATATCAGTAAACTGACCCTGCAAACACTAAGGCTATGTCTAGACTACAGGATTTTTTCGAAAAAAGTAGCCTTTTTTCCAAAAAACTTCACCTCTGTCTAGCCTGCCACTGCGTTCTTTCGAAATTAAATCGAAAGAAAGCGGCGGTTTTTTTGACAGCAGTAAACCTCATTTTACAAGGAAGAATGCCTTTTTTTTTCAAAAGAGCTCTCTCAAAAAAAGGCGTTCTTGAAAACAAACAGGGCTTTTTCTAAAGAGAGCATCCAGATTGCCTGGGTGCTCTCTTTCGAAAAAGCGAATCGCTTTTTTGAAAAAGTTGTGGCTGTCTAGACGATCTCTTTCAAAAGAAGCTTTTTCTAAAGATTCTTTCAAAAAAAGCTTCTTTCGAAAGAAGCGTGTAGTCTAGATATACCCTAAGTCTAATTGGAATACTGACATACTTAAAGTTAAGCATGGGTGTGAGTTTTGTAGCTATGGCTATCCTTGAATAGTCTTAAACATATGGCCAAATTCACTGAAGCCATTGGGAGTTCACTGGTACATCAGAGTGCATCTTAGTCCACAGTCAAAAATATAGGAAAAAAGTAATAAAGGACATGCGCCATAATTGGTGTTATAGTATTAACGGAATTGGTTGCATTATTGGTTGAGAATTATTTATCTGACAATTTTTGCAATTTTATTCTAATAATTATTTGGCTTGTTCTATAGCTAATCAAACAAGAAATAACAAGAAATAATTGTTGGATTTTTTTTCCCATCCCACCAAAAGCTGGGTAAGTTATTCACAAATAATTATTGTCCTTATCTGATCATCTCATTGAAGGTGCAAACAGCTCTTTGTGTAGACTCTTATGTCGGGAAGGATACTATCTAGTGACTTTGGGTAGTTAAAACTAAGCAGATAAAAATCAATCTTCAGATACTTACTGATTCCCTCTATCTCCCTGTCTCCCACTCCCCTTCCTCCCCCTCCCCTTCTCCTCTCCTATTTATTTTGGGTGTGTACATCCTAAACTCATAACTCTGGTCATCTGAAGAAGTGGGCTGTGCCCACAAAAGTTCATGATACCATCTACATGTTTTGTTAGTCTATAAAGTGCTACCAGACCATTTGTTTTTTTATGATTAGGCTGTTTGTTTTAACCTCAAAATGTATTCACATTTGAAAAAGTCTGAGTTTATTCTTTTTTCACCGTATCACCACTAAGAGCCTTATACTGCACTCATATGCATGCTTAAATTTTACCCATGTGAGCTGTCTTCTTGTGGTGAACTGATGGGAGTAAGTACCTGATGGGGATAAGTCATAGCAAGATTAGGGTCAGAAATTGGCATAAGATTATAATAAATCTTCTAGTGATGCTTTGTTATCTCAATAAATGAATGACAAACCAATATCTAAACAACTTTTTCTTCATTTTCGCAAATAAAACTGCTGAATAACACTTCTTATGCAAGTGGGAAATGTATAGTATTGACTAGATCCAAATAGCTCTGCCAAAAATACACCTGACATGCAGCATCCCTGTTCAAGCTCTAGGTTCCCTCTGATATAGCTTCCCCATTGCACTTTATAGCCAAATTCCGCCACAAGAGTGGTTTTGTGATATGGACAAATGTCTACTAAAGAACTAATCTGAGACCAGTGAACTAATTTTGCTTGTGACCTGAGCCAGATTTAAACCCAAACCTCTGAAAGGTGAAAGGCAAATATATTAACTCAGGTTATTATGAAGCTTGCTCCAGGGCAGGAAGATTTCAATAACATTTGGAAAAAAAACCCTTAAAATTGAAATATGAATAATTTACACAATAAGAAACCTCCACTAACACTTATGTTCAAATTCAATCCCTTCATGACCTGTAGGTGAGGTTACTGTAATGTGCTTTATTTGAAGCCACTCTTGCAACACCTTGTACAGTAGATTGCAGCTATTAGAGAAAGCAGCAGATTTGCACACGATAGTCCGCAAAGCCCATGCTCTTCAAAATGCAGTGGCTGCTTATTATTCACCAAGGCCCTGGTCCTGCAAAGAGCTCATGTGCTTAACTTTAAGCAGATAAAGTTAAACTTTAAGCCCACTGAAATCAGTGACAATAATTGTGCTTAAGGGCAAGTTTGTATCAAAATGGTATTGTTAGCTTTTAAAGCTGAAAACGCTATAGCATGTTGCATGTATTTACAGATATTAAGGAATTTAGCCACACCTCTATGAATGGGCAAATGGAAAATCAAAGCCTTGACTCTCCATTGGCTTGAACTTGGCACGGCACATATTCCTGTGGCAAGCACTTTATATTCAGTAACAATTTTTTTACTCACTTTGCAGAGCTATACATAAATAGATTAGGGCAAAATAATGGAGAACCAATCCCAGAGAAGGCCTGTCCAAGGCTACACAGGAAGTCTTTAGCAACTGCAGAAAGCCCAAATCTCCTAATGGTTAACTACAAAACATTAGTATTGTAGAGGCGATCAAAGGTTTTTCTGGTGAAAAATTTTTTTTATTGGAAAATGCCATTTCTGCAACATCATAAATTCCCACATTAATTTGTAACACCAACAAAGAGTAAAGTGTTTAATGACCTAATGTTCTGTTGTGCAATTTGCAGAACAGAATGTTGAATTTTCATTTCAAAAGCTAATTTTATATTTAAAATATAGAAATGAAAATGAAACATTTCAATAAAACACTTCACTTAACCTGACAGTTTTTGTTATTTTGATTTGTTTTTCAAATTTGGAATGAAAACAAATTTCAAAATTATGGATTTTTCCATGAAATGGAAGTTCTGTGTCTCACATTGCTGTAACATCCTTCCCTCTCCAGAAAAATACAGGGCTATCTAAGCCCTGCCTACCATCCTGTCAGTAACTAAGGGCTGGTAGGACTGTGTAATATATAGATCTTTATTAGTGTCCCCTTGTAGCAGGACAGGTAACTACACCAACCTGACTCCTTCCTATACATCTGATGCTGCATTTGTCCAGTCCTTTTTATGACATAATCACCTCCTGGCCAGGTCCTTAATAGTCTCTGTCCCTTTGAATTCTATATCTTTATTAGTGGTTAATAATCCCTAGTTCTCTTGGTTTTAGGAGCTTCTTTTCTAAAAGTCTCTGGCTGGGGGAGGTAGGACTTCCCCCAGCTTTTAGCTCGGGACCCATGTTTAGAACAGCTAGAACTTGCTGTTCCTGGAGCTATTTCCTACCTCTTTGGAGTATTGGCTTGTCTGACAGCTTCTCACCAGTTTGCTGGAGCCTCCCTCTTTTGCTATTCCCCTCCCTCTTTAGCAACTACCACACCCGCCTGCCTTGCAACCATTTTCTTTTCACAGAAGCTTTGGTACTGCTAATCAACTATGTCTGAGGAGACAGGCAAATGCTTCTTTAACTCTTTGGCTGCTGAACTAGCATGGGATATATAGACTTTAGAGGGGATAGGATAAGGAACCCAGCACTCGGGAATGCTCTCTCTCGACATATCAGAGCACATTGGTGGCATGCTAGGGTGCAAAGGATTAATTTTGTTTTTCTGCTGTGTTTCATGCTGTGTTTAGAACTGAATCTGAGCGATAAAACTGACATCTTGATCTGCTTTTGAATTTGTAAGTTCTGTGTATGTGTGGAACTTGGGCTCCAGTTAAATCTATAATAGAGGTAGGTAAAACACTAGCTATAAGATGAGTTGTAGATCGAGGTTGAAATTCTGAATTGCGTGCTGAGTGCTGGGGTATTTCGATACAGAGACTGAGCCTAAATCTCTATTCTGAGTAAGTTCTGATACTGTGCTTATCACATTGCACAATATCTGAGTGCCTTCCAGTAGTGCATTAAGCCACTTGACTTATATCTTTCATGGGGCAGGAGCATAATCAGTGGTGTGTCTTGTTTTGGTAGGTTTTATATTTATACCTGTCCCCTTGCATTCATGATAGAGAAGGTAAGATCAAAGAAACACACCTGGAACTTGGAGTGGATGTTGGTGAGATTTGTGGTGGTTCTTAATTCCTGGGAAGGGGTCATCCTACAGCCTCAGACTGGTTTTCCAACAAATTGTGTCATTAAGCATGCCATTGTGCCAAGTGAGCAAATTTGCTAACTATGGCCTTTGTACCATAGCTTTGAATGATCCTTAAAATATTCTGGTCTCAGGCCCTTGAAAGTAAGGACTGAGTCCTTGAACTTGATTCAAAATTCTATTGGAAGTCACTGTAGAGAACAAAGGACAAGTAGTTTGTGTTGCGGAGGAGAGTGGTATTCTATACCATTCCCTACCTGGGCTGTTTACAGATGTGTGGGATGTTGGATTTTTAACTTTTCACAGTTTTATTGGGGGCCTGTTGCCCTTTCTATCTAGTCATTTTTGATGCCATGAGACCTTTGGGCATGGACTTTACTATCATAGAAAATGAGGGTTGGAAGACACTGAGTAGGTCATTCAGTCCAACCCCTTGCTAAAAGCAGGACAAAACCCAGATAAATCATCCTAGTCAAGACTTTGTCAAGGAAGTACTTAAAAACCTCTCAGGATGGAGAGTCCACCCATATAGAGAGTCCACCCACTCCATGGATGGAGATTCCACATTCTAGCTTCACTACCCTCCTAGTGAAATAGTTTTTTCCTAATATCCAACCTATACCTCCATATAATGGGGCAGTTGCCCCACACTCGAATGGAAAATATTAAAACAGCCCTGGGAGAAGACTGAGGCTGGGAACCAATTGGGAGAGAGTCTATGGAAATCAAAGCCCAGCAGCTGTATATAAAAAGATGTTCAGCAAGGAGGGTTCCCTCTCCCTCCAGCTCAAGGATGAGAGATCTTGCTGTCTACTAGCCAAGGGTACATCAGACAGAGCAGTGCTGGGGAAAGGTAGGATGAGCCAGAGGACCCGGGGCCTCAATAAACCCCAGTCTGAGGCCCAGTGACAGGGGCCCAGGGAGGTATTAGATCTGCAGAGGAGAAACCAGGGAAGGAATACACAACAGGTCCACCCTGCCCCCTCCCCATTCCTCACCCCCATCCCTAAACAGGGCAGATAGCTGGCCTGACCAACAGTCAAAATACTCCTTACAACAATAAAAACACCTAAAACCAGGTGGAATGTTTCATTTGGGTTCTGAAGAACCTGCAAAATGTTTTCCAAGGCAAGTGAGATGAACATTTCTAGCCATCTTTTCTTTAGATTCTGACTTCAGGATCTGGACATATAGACAAATAAAGATGAATCGTCAAAGAACAGCAGAGGGATGTTCACTTAACACAATGGGCAGTAGAAGAAAAGTGATAAAATGGGATGACATTATTTGAAAAGCTTTCTGGTAAGATTGGATTCTATACCAGCTCCTCTTTCTTGCCTCTTACCTAAGTGAAGGAAGATTTGGACCTTGGGATTTTTCCACCTCATTTGTGAAAAATCCTTTACAATAATTTGAGTAATCTCAGAAGTTTTGATAAACTACTAGGCTTAATTAAGGACCAGTATTTATCCATTAAACCTTGTGTAAGATATATTCTAACGGGTATTTTACCACGGTGCATGGTAGTTTTCCTTCTGTGCATTTATTATATGTCGAAATCTGTATACAGATCAATTTCTGTTTCATAATCTCCAGATTATGCTTAATTTCCTTCTTTAATGTTAGAACTCAAAGCAAACTTGACAGTTCAATTTTCTCTCTCCCTATGTCTATGGCTTATAATTAAAAGAACAGTGAATTGAAAAACAAGGAATGAGCTTAACATGACTACCTACACTCTGTAAATGGTCTTATAACAAAAGAGTGGAATCTGTGTGACAACTTTTAGCCCTGAGCAATTTATACAAACAAGCCAAGGTTTATTTTGGAAGTAACATAAATGATTTTTCCTCAACATGTAAACCACCGAATTCCACAGTTATATTTGGGATGCTGAGGTTCACAGGAGCCAGCAGTGACAGCCAACGTGTGTTTTTCAGGCCAAATGCAGCTATGGGAATGCTAAAATATTGCTCTCCACCCCATTTTGTGAGCTGCAGTCCAGATGGGCTAGATGTGTCAACATGATCTAAGGGGCTGATCTAGCTCACATTAGTGTCATTGAAAAGTCCAACAGTTGGATCAATCTCTAAGAGCATGTCTGATGCTGTCTATTCTGGGACACAATTGTCAAATAAAATGGATGAGAGTATGATATGGTTTAAACAACCTATCCCCCTGGCATTTTCTTTGTTGTATTACTATTTATCATCTATTTAAACTTAAAAAAAACCATTAAAAATAGAGAGGAGGCCAAGTGTGTTTTTAAAATAGTGTCCTGCTTTTCAGAGATGCAAGTGGTCACAAGTAGATTCCATTGAAGTTGATGGCAATGATGGTTGTCCAGTGAAAAACCAGGCCATGGGAACATAAATGTGAGTTCCTCAAACCATATTTGGCAGCTGTCCAATGGGCCTCAGCATTTTTGAAAAACAGATTGCTGCCAAAACATGGATTTGGGCTCCTTTTTTTGAATTTTATGAATAAGTACATATGATATTTATGAATTTTATATAGTATAGTTTATAATAAATTATAAGTACAGCCCATCATATTTTATGTTAATGTGAATGAAAATGTTTGGGTGTTTACTTCAGCAGTGATTAATGTGGCACTGCATTGATATTCAATTTTCTCATGTAGTAATGCTGGCGAAGCACAGGCACTGTGATCAAATAAAAGAGAATTTAAATTGGCAATGTAATTGTAAATTGAAATTCAAATGCAACCCCAATAATGTTCTTTGCTTGCTTTCTCTCTTTATAAAATGGCAACTCTAGGTTGGAGATTCCTGCTACCTTTTCATTCAATAAGACCAAGTCACCATCTCCAACTTGTAAGAATCAAGAGTAAGAAAGGAAATTGAAGTTGTCATCCTAAACACCGTGTCAGTATTTCAATTAACTCAGAAGAATTGAGGGTCAGGTTGAATCTGTCTCTAATTGTTAGTGCATTTAGAATATTTCAGAATCTAATTTTTTTGAAGTATCTTTCTGTTACTTTATCCAACATTGTCCCTTTATTGCAGCTTTTTGACTACCTAAAATAATGGGATTTCTTTTCTTTAGACTTGCGACATCTGAAAATAAATGGCAAGCATTTTAATTTTTAGGACATTGTGTTTTAAAATATATTTGTAACCATTGGATAAAAAAAGAAATTCAGTTATTGTTGATTTTTCTAACATCATGATTTTCTAATAAAGATTTTCTTCCGAACAAAGGTATGTTAATCATGCCACATAAAATAACAATTTTGTATTAAAATGTACATGGAAATGAGAACACAGGTGTGGATAAAATGAAAGTCATTAAGAAAAGTTATACCTTCTGAAGAGTGTTTTTTATACCATATATTAAACCATATTTCTGCTCATGTTCAGCTGTTAAATTTACAATTTACTGTACAAACATCAGGTGTCACTGAATAGCTCCTCACAATAAAATATCACCCATTCAATGGAATGACTGATTGCATCATAATTTGATCATAATGGCAGATGACATGCATGTTAGACTACCTCTGGTCTAAAAAGACATCCCAGGTCTTACAGTTTCTCTTTATTCAATAAAAAATTATGTTGTTTCTCTTTTTTAAATAAAGTAGTCTGCTTGTGTTTTTGATCCAGGCTTGTTGAATTCAGATTACACCTGAAAGTGCATAGAATTACATTTGCCTAGAAATAAATCAAGTCAAAGGGTCTTTGAAGTCTTTCCTTACAGTGATTACCTGCTTCAGCTTTGGCAGTCAGCAACACATCATTTACCAAAGGGCAGACTGGTTTATTTGAGGGGGACTTAGCTTGGTTCTGGAAGTTTAGTGATTTATGCTTTGCATGGTTACCTAATTGAGTCTCTTCGGATAGCAGTTCTACTAGAATCTGAAGGTACAGCTGGCATAAAGAGAATCCAGCTATTATGAGAAGCTGACACAGTAGTTGACATTTGATACCGTTTCTGTGTTAGAACTTGATAATAATGTATGTTCAGAAACAACAATCCTGTATTTCTTTTAAATAAAGCATGCTGGGTAGATGATCACTGCAGGACATTTCCATGCCTCTAAAAAGGTAATCTCTTTTATTTATGAAGGAAAATAGCAGTAGCTTCTCTTTATCACTGGAATTCCATTATTCACCCTTCCATTGTTTCTATTTCTTTGTTTCTTTATCCTGGGCTCTAAATACCAAAAGCTTGTGTCTCCCAAACCCATGACAATTCCTAAATTAGCACCCAAGATGCTAAGTAGACTTAGTGTTCTTTTGTTGGAATGGTGTATAGATGATGTTTCCAGGAGTGCTTATGACAAAAGTTTGGTCACAATGAGAGGACAGTGAGACTGCTGGGATGTGTAAAAATTAATAGGGGTCTGGGATGACTATGCATCAGGGGTCTAGCCAAAATAGTCATTGCCCTTTAAACATGTTTTTCCCCTTTGTTTTTGCAGTCTGGAAAGATAGATTAAGAGTTTGGCCAAAACAGGTATTATCCTTTCTAATGAATAAATATGCTCTTTCCCTTTGTTCTTGCAGCCTAGAAAGATTGATAAGCATGCAACTGCTCTTCTTTGTTGTGTCTTTTACTTGCCCTCACTGGTTCTGTGTAAAATATGTTCAGGGTTACTTTCCTTGTAATCTCTGTAACCTGGTGATTTGGAAAGTTTGTAGTGTAGAAAAGTGTTGATTTAATTAGAAATTTTGTAAATAGTAATTAGGAGCGGGTATAATAATATTCATCACCTGCCTGTTAATATTCATTGCATGTGAGTTAACATCCTAAATAAGATTTTAGGGAAAGTAGTGATAGATGTGTGAATTAACATACTGAAATAGATAAAAGGGTGTAATTGTGCCAAATTGTTGTCACTCGGAATGATGTATTGGGGGTCCGAGGCTAACGTGCGTGGGCAATAAAGCAGTTCCTTTTACCTCATCCACTCCTGGGTCGCCTGTTTCTTTTCTAACAGATGTATTTTAGGGTCCTCTGTATTTTGAACTTCTGTGGGTGTGGGGTGTATTTTGGAATTTATCCCCTGTGCACAGGTATGCTCCAGAAGTTAGCACGCATGGATGTAAAGACACCTTTGAAAACATAAGCTGAGCATAAACTGATCTATGGTGTGTTCCCAAGTCTGCAGATGGTTTGTACTACTTCATTCATTTCAGCAGGATAATTTTAAAACCTAAAGACAAACTTGCAATTGAACAGTTAATGTTCAGACTTCTTATATTAGCAGAAATATACATAGATTTCAAACTAGTTTTCAAAGACAAGTAAGCAACATTCAACTTTATTTTACAGAAAAGAAAACAGAGTGAAGAGTTTAAGTTATGTGCCCAAAGTCCCATAGTGAGTCAGTGATAGAGACAGGAATATATTCCACAATTGATGACTTCCAGTGTCATGCACTCTCCACTGGTCCATAATAGTTCATAAAGGATATCTCAGTCAAAGCAGAGATCTTAATGGAGAAATAGGAGAGAGAGAGAGATGCAATACCCTGTTCCTTCTAATCTTACTTGATACTATGCCTTCAACAATTCACATAACTCAAAATCATGGCAATCATGCTGGAAGGACATAACTAGTGGGGTTCCACAGAGGTCTGTTTTGGGACCGGTTCTGTTCAATATCTTCAACAATTTAGATGATGGCATAGAGAGTACATTTATTAAGTTTGCAGATGATACCAAGCTGGGAGGGGTGGCAAGTGCTTTGGAGGATAGGGTCATAATTCAAAATTATCTCGACAAACAGGAGAAATGGTCTGAGGTAAATAAGATGAAGTTTAATAAAGACAAAATTGTACTCCTTGGCCTCTGATGATAGGACAAGAAGCAACAGGCTTAAACTGCAACAAGGGCGGTTTAGGATGGACATTAGGAAAAAACTTCCTAACTGTCCAGGGTGGTTAAACACTGGAATAAATTGCCTAGGGATGTTGTGGAATTTCCATCCCTGGAGATATTTAAAAGCAGGTTGGATAGACATCTATCAGGGATGATCTAGATGGTGCTTGTTCCTGCTGTGAGGTCAGGGGATGGGACTTGGTGATCTCTTGAGGTTTCTTCCAGTTCTACTATACTAGGATTCTATGAGTCTATGAAATTCCTAGGATTTACTCTGAGCATGGATTCTTTGGACTTGCGTAGACTACATCTGCATGTTTTGTCAGTCTATAAAGTGCTACCAGACTATTTGTTGTTTTTTCGGTTTACCTGTACAGACTAACTCGGCTATGCCCTGAAGCTACATGAATCAGCCACTTTTAAACCCCTGGAAACACAATCATATTGAAGAGAAATACACATCCATAAAGTCAGAAAGTCAAGAACTTACTAATAAGATTGAATGTTGCAGGAACCCAAAATGGTCTCAATTTGAAGTAACTCTTGAGCCGTGGAAGTATTTTGCAATCACATGTGCACAAAACTTCTACTGAAATCAATGGAGCTGCGTGCACCTACAAAGCCACATTTATTACTTCATCCAGTTTGCATGTACCAGTGATGGACAACCAAAGCTAGTGTGTTGGCTGCGAAAGTGACCCTATATTTCAGTGGACTGCAAGATTGTCATATACAGGACAGCCTCCCGGGATACAGTAGTTTTGCTAACTGCACTTGTATAACTGGAATTTCTGGGGTGCACTGACTGATCTATAACAATGATTGGTTGGACGCAGGGGGAGCACATGGCTCTCATAGTCAATGTTGTGTGCAATCAGCACGGACCTCACTTTAAATTATATATATGTAGAGCAAAGGTATTTGAATAATAATGGTAGGAAAAACCCCTATATGGACAGAAACCAGTATAATCAGGCAACCTTGTATGTGGGCAATGGTAAACAAAATGTCTCATAGGCCACAAATAGAACCCTGATGTGCTGCCTGTGGCCCACAGGCTGCAGGTTGCTCAACACTGACATATACACTCAAGGGGGATGCAAAATACCCCGACACATAGCAAAAAGTAATTAGATACACTGTAGATCTAATACAAGAATACTTTATGGGAACTGGATAAGAATAATCAAAAGTCAATCAATTTTTCAAACCTGTCTAGAATGAAATTACTTCTTGCTTTATTCAGTACAGCAGAATTAAAGAAACGCTGCACACTTACTTCCAAAACTGCCTATTAAAACGTTTTGCAAACAAATCTGTCACCCTCATTTTTCTTCCAGTCCTATTAATAATCACAACTGTCTCTAACAAATCTGTAATATCCTGAAATACAAGAACATCTACCTTTTACAAGGTTTTCAGTTTTTCCATGGTTTATGAAGGCTCTCATATAGAGAAGCTAAAAGTTCATTAGTAAACTATTACTTTCATTAGTAAAGTATTTTGTGTGCATACCCCAGGAAAAAAAGCCAGCCCAAGTTCTTTTCCCCAAAAAACCCCAGATAAACAGCTCTCTTTCAACAGAAGCAAGCAGATAGCATTATTCAAGTCCTAAATCAGGGTCATCCATACTTCACCTAGCTCAGGGGCATCCATAATTCACCTAGCTGAAGGCTGCTGCACTGGCAATTTGTCTGGTGCTTGAAGTCTGCATGATGTGTTTTTGTTCTGGAGGTTTATTCAAGAATTTAATTAAAAACTTTTTTCCTTTAAGGGACAAGAAGGATTGTGGGAGTTTTGAGAGGTTGAAGTCTGAGAAAGTGTGGAGAATACAGGTCTTAAAATGCAATGCCTCATCTGGTCTAAGCATTCTTTTACTCAGATAAACAATAGTACCCACTTATCTTCATTAGATGCACCTCTGTATTCAAGCTGAAGTGCCACTCTGGCTCTTATTCTGTCTGTTTTTTGCTACATTGGTGGAACAAAATCTGGTTCTTTTAGGCTGCAAATTGACCAAAAGATGTATGTCCTTCAACAGAATGAAAATCCTGCATTCAAAAATTATTGCTTCTGCAAATTTTCATTATCTTTCAAAATTGTGTTTCTCGAAGGCAAATACTATCTAAGAAAAACATAATTACCGACATGTTCATTTGAATCCACTGCTACTCATCTCTAGAACCTGGGTCATAACTACTTCCTTCTCACAGGAATGTTACTCATCAAATTGCCTATTAGCTTCTGATTTCTTTTGGTCCCATGAAAAATAAATACAGAGAAGCAGAAAGTGTTTCACATTCATTTTGCAGTTTTGTCAGACTGTTAATTGCTGCTGCCATCATCTATTTTTCCCCATAAATATAGGTTAGATGAGAGTCTCCAAAAAAGATTTAATAAATCTCTCTTCATCCTGAATGACATCTTTAGGAAAGCTAGGGGTTTGGGAATGTGCACAAGTGCTAAGTGGTCTAACATTGCTAACTGATTTTTTGTCATATTAATGAGTTTCTCTCTGGTAGCACTGGATGAAAAAAAAAGGTGATGTAGTTGAAGGGAATACAAGTGAAGTTCACTGAAAAGAAACATTCTTGAATGAATGTGAGCTGATACATAAGAATTAAGAAGGAAAGTTATCTTTGCTGGCTACAGAATGTCCCACATGTTTATAATTTACCCACAAGATGAATATGGCAGAAAGCTTGTCACCCATGCTTATGAATGGAGATTCCTTTTGTCAACCAAACTAGGAATATAAGACAGTATAATCTATTTTGCTTTTTTGCAAACAAAAAGAGGAGTTTTTATCTACCCGATCTGCTAGAGCATCTAATTTTTTGTCCATACAAAAGTGCAGATAAAGGAACCTCAGCAAAGAAATTCCCCACACACACCATGTTAGAGCTAGTGAAAGCCAACAAGGTGCAGAACTGGCAATGAAAATTTTCATTTTCTGAATCTATGTTATTGATATCCTCAGGACTATGACTGAAGGCTAGCTGGTTCCAATCCTTTCTTGATTAGATTATTTTGCAGCAACAACTCACAAATAAATTCACTAATATCCCTGAAACACTAATTGGGTACTGAACAAAATCTTTGGGACATACTTGGATTCTTGATCTATCCATTTTTTAATCAATCTGCATTTACAGTGATCTTCCTATTGCACACACCTTAATTATAATATGTTACATAGAAATTAGTTTAGAATTTCATTAAGGAAAAAAAAAAGACTGCCATTCTAGGAATTATTCCAGCTTCTTCCAGGTTCATCTTCATCTGAACCAGGACAACTCTTGTCCTTATCACCTGTCTGACCTGAAATTAAACTCAGAAAAACTTGTCACACACAGGAAAGTAACAAAACACTATTTTCCTAGTTTTGTGGAACCAAGGAAGCCTACAGATCTATTTATTCTCATTTAGGTTTCATGTGCTCTTATCAATGTGATAGGAAGCACTCAATTATTGCTCACTTCCTAGTGGCTGGGGTGGTCATGTAGTTCTTTTCTCACACTGGTACCCCCTGCATGCTGTCAGCTGACATTGGCGGGTCTTCCATGGTGGGGTTCTTCAGCCAAGTCACATATTCCAGTGAATTCATTCTGGGGTAATAAACAATCCAATAGTCTCCTAACTCTCCTTTTGGGTCTTCAGGCCCTTTTTTTCAGGCTCTCTAATGAATCCTGTCATTATGCCATTGCTGTCAGTAATGGAATTCCTGCCCATTGACTATAAAGTTCCTGGCTTGGAACCTGGAGTAAACAGCAGCTATGCATTGCTCGATTTAAGTTTGATGCTGCTTCTTCCCTGGGCCACTTTATATCCAGCTCCTTTTAGCTTCATCCATACCTCAGGGCTACAGTTCTTAATTCCTCCCTCTCTCTCTCCCTATCCCTCTCTGAGAGGCCAGTGTAAGAAAATACAGCCAGAAACAAACTCTGTTTATCTCTGCAGCTCCTTTGGACAAAACAGAGCAACTCACCCTTTTGGTTCTAGCCAGGAACTGATCTGCTAAGGACAAGTCCTTTTATCTCAACCTGTTGGGCTCTGATTGATAACATCTGTAAAGCCTTTCTGGGTAGACCTGGCAGACCCACTGTTGGTGCTCCTTTTCTGTCACTTTTCTGCTTCCTGGAGCACAGGGCAATAAGATCATGGTTCAGTAGGGCCTTGGAGCCTCCAATAGGGATTGGAAAAGACCAGTCATAGCCTATCATGGACAGACTTTCAGATTCATGCTTTTCAAACTAGATCTCATACATTTATAGAACTGAGTTTATCTTCTGTCCTGCTATTATTAGAGCCTAACTTACCAAAGGCATCTCAATTTCCTGGTCAAATATTCCGCTGAATCTCATTTAAAAGCCTCAGTTAATGCATGCTCAAATCAACTCTCAGGCCTGATTGTTTTTCAGAATTCTTTAGCTTTATTGTTCAGGGATTGCCTGTCAGAAACATTCAACCTGTACAGTGGCAGCCACATCACAGGAAAATATTTGTTTTCTGCAATTGGTTACATGACTGCTCAGATACCCTTGGCCAAAATAGGAGTTAGTCTTGGAACTAGAGAGAGAAGGATACATTGTCCTAGTGGGTTAAGGTAATTCTCGGGACAAACTATTTCTTTGAAAGCAAAAGAAGATATCAAATGGGATGAAACAATTCTCCCAGGAGGCACTAGAAGTTGCCCAAATGGCAAAGGGGAGAAGCTATCACCTACATGAGTAACAAAGAGAGGGAGCTATCTGGAAACTGCCAGGTCACTGAAAGAAATTAGAACTACAAATTAGGGGAGAAGATGGGTATTTGAATAAAATTGTTTTATTAATATTGCAAATAATTTAATTTTCTTAAATTTAGTTTAAAACTTGTGAGGTTCTGTTTTTGTGGGGTTTTTTCAGCCAAATCAGCAAAGAGTCATGTATTCTGGCTCTGCATCTAGAACCATTTTTAACATACAGCTTTTTATGCAAAAATTGATAAGATCTCATAAAACACTGTACTTTTAATATAATTTCAGTGGTTCAGGGTCTTCCAGAAGGATAATACTTGGGCACTAAGCTAAAACAGTCACTGAATCAGCAGACTGGAGCACTGTCACGGTATTTCCAGAAATACTATTTAGGCAGCAGGACATCTGTTAGTGATGGTCGTTTTACCGTCTGTGTGCATTAGCAAAAACAAACAAAACAACCCTCCCCCCCTTCCAATCCCAATATATTCTCAGGAGTTTGAATGTGCCAGCTCCTCAGTTGGTGTAAATTAACCTATTTTGATTAGAGTCAATGGAACTGTATTGTCTGTCAGCAGCTGGAAGTTCTGGCTCTTCACATCTGAAGGTACTTGCATCTTTGTCAACTGATTCTTTTTGTCACTACTCAAAGATGAAGATGGAATCCTTTCCTTCAATTGCTATACATACAGGTTCACTTGTCATTTACAGGATGATCATTAAGCATCCTGGTAAATTATTTCAATACAGTAGGATCAATAGCTGTAGCAATAATAGAAGCTTTTAAGAGAATTTATTCTACACAATTTGAAAGTGCTCAAGTTTTGGAGTTTATCAACATTGCTGTAATTGCCCCCATTTTATTATTAGAAGCAATATAAGAAATAATTGTGTTTGAGAGCTATAATTTATAGGCAAATTTACCTAGAGATTTTTTTTAAAGATTTAGAAATGTCAAGTGATTAAAATATAATTTGCCTTCACCCTCCTCCCCATTTGCACTCTGTTAAACATTTAAGTGACTTTAAAGGGAAACATTGATATATGTATTACACAAAGCAAAAATATACACGTATGATATTCTGAAAATACATTGAAATAATAATTGTCTGAAGATCTCTGACCAAAAGTAGGAGGTTTACTTATCAGAAAATGGGAGTATTCTTTATTCAATTTGTACAGACTTTCTAAAAATCCTTGCTTAAATGAAAACCCCATTCTCTCATTCTAATGTTCACCACATTCATCCTTCCCTGCATTTTCATCCCTGCTCCCTTGAAGCTAAGATATTGAAAAGGATAATTTTGGCTTGATAGCACTGTGTGTAACTGGACTACTCTATGTTGCTAGGATACCATTTTGGTGGTCAACTGTCTCTAGTGCTGCTTCAATTACTTGCCAGGCTGACAGACATAATATTAGCTTTTATCCCTCCTAATGCTTGGATTATGAAAAAAAAAGTTTCCATTTGTTCTTTCCATTTTGATTTTTGGAGGCAGGGAGAAGCATGCTTTATGCTACTTTTTTCCTAAGATCAGTTGGTAGATCGGTTTGATAGCTGTAGAATTTTCTGTACTCAGTGAAATACAGCACCTGATCCAATGCCCATTGAACTAGATGGGAGTCCTTCCTTTGATTTCAACAGGCATTGGATCAGGCCCATTTAGAAATCCTCTATATCTGTGACTGATGGCCTGGCCTACTAGGGACTTTTAAAGCTAAAAAACATGAACTGTGGCAACTGGAGCTAAAGAGCCAGCAGATGGGGACTATAAGAGCATATAGAGGCTCTGCAGCATATGCTCACCTGTGGGGCCAGTTTGTGTAGGCCATCCCCTCTGCCCCCCTTCCCAGAACAGTCCTGGGGAGCACTGGCTTGCATAGATCCCCCCTTCCCTCTTGGCCCAGGACTGGGTAGTGCCAGGAGGGCCGGCCTGCGTGGCTGCCCCTACCCCAGGCCCCCTCCCCAGCCCAGCCCCAGGGACAAAGGCAACAGGCAGGGAACGCAACACCCTCTGACCCGTGTGGGGTCTGGGGAGAAGCCAGCAAGTGGAGTGGGCAGTTCCCACCCACCCTGAGCTGCCCTTAGGGAGATGCTGGCAGCCACCCCCACTCCCTGCCTTGACCCTGCCACTCTTTCCTCTGAGCTCCCCCTCCTCACAACCCCGCACCCTGAATCCTGCACCCCATACCTCCAGCCTCCGGACCTGAGGCCCCCACATCCACAAGGCCCTGCCCTGACTCCTGCACCTCCACATAACCAGCCCGTTGCCTGGGCAATTCTGGTTAAGTCTTCTTGTACTATATCTTTTCAATGAAAACTAATAGAAATAGTTTTTTATTAGCCTTGAACACTGGTGCTTGAGGAAACGCAGATTTAATTAGAGGACGATGAGGAGGCAAGTAAAGATTCTGAAGGGGATTTCTGGGCATCCCCTGCTGCTGCCAGGCCCCTACCACATGCCCTCCATGGCTCTGTGTCTGCTCCTGCAGCCTACCCCATCCTTAGCCACCTGCTGCAGCCTGTACCCAGTCCCCATTCACCAGAAGGTGATGAGTGGTGCGAGAGTGTGCTGGAGGACTCCAGAGGAGCACAAGGCAGCTATGCAGTCGGTGGCTAGAGAGAAGCGACAGTTTGAAGTGGAAGTGTCCACTTCAGAGTACCACTTTGCTCCAGGTACCGGCTGTTCAACCACCCCCTGCTTCTCTGGAGTCCTCCGGCCAGCACTTGTGCTGTTCACTGCCACCTGTGCCTCTCACCCACTCCCCTGAGGCTACAGGTGAGCTTTCATTTGAATGTTGGCTGTTCAGATGTTTGTAACTCAGGGAATGCCTGTGCTTCAATGCCGATATCAATGAGCATGTGTATTTATTGCTACCTTCTGAGAGGAAGGGGGGAAAATCTATCAACAATACAGAACTCCAGTCCCTAGATGATTCTGATGCAAACCCTACCAATTGCCAAATTTTAAATAGTGACACCCTGCATCTTTTTATACAAGAATAACCTATTCCACACCAGAGAGGGTGAAAAATAGGCCTTACACTACCTGTGGCAGAGTGAATGGGGCAGGAGAGGCTGTCAGTAAAACATGCAGTGTAACCACTACATTTAGGAAATCGGACAATCCCCCACAGTTGTTAAATTTGTGGCTGAAGGGAATGAGCACACAGAGTACTGCAGTATACACATGAACCTGATGGCCAGAGCAGTAAAAAAGCTACTGGTTCTATACAATGCTGTTGGCCAATGTCAAGTTTCCCTCCCTCTACATTTCTCTATGCCCAGCACTGAATTCATGATTACTAACATCTGCACATAATACTGGCAATGTGTCATTACTTCCTGGCATCTATGGATGTTAGGGGAAGATTAGAGCACGTTGCCTAGGCCATGCACAGCTGTGTGTAGCTATGGTTCATCCAGATCATGCTGAGAGTTTTTTCTGATTCATGGCCAGCGATGAATATGAATGGCTTTTAAAAAGTCAACATTTATCCAACTGCCTCACAGTGATATACTTTACCATAGGTTTTCCTTAAACAAATGAGGTGTCAGGGTACAGTACTTGCAATTTTTAAAACTATGCCAAATTAAATCGCAGAAACAATGGATGCAAAATGGAAAGCTATGTGCAAATCCCAGTGCTTTATGTAATGTGGTTAGGGACAGGCATATTGTAAATAGGATCCAATCCCACGCTAAGTTATCTCATTGGAATGAGAAGCAATGTGTCTCTCACCACTTCTGGTGTTATCCAGAGAAACAGGCAGGATGTGGTTCCCTGCCTGTGGGAAGAGATAGGTCAGTAGTAGCTCCAGGGGACTTCCACCCCCCGATCTATCTAGCAAGGCTAACCCAGCAGGGCCTGGTTTACTGGGCCTTAGAACGCTGTGGGACTGGATGAAAGGCTGCTGCCCAATTTCCTCCATCCTGAGGGACATCACAACTGCTTGTGAGACCCCAGGATTGAGCCTGAACAATGGAGACTATGACAAGTGAGCTGCCCTCACCTTTCCCTCTCATCATGGTGCATCCACCTCAGTTACTCCCCATTCCCAAGTCAGATCCATCTGTGAGGTGGAGTGCTCCCTCCTAGTTAATAGACAGATGCCCAATAAATAACATACCCTCAGCTGGGCTAGTAGCTTTATCTTAAACTGAACAGTTAAAAAGGACACATAGAAACAACACCAAATCCAATCAAGCAAATTAACTTTTCTCAGCCTAAACACAGGAGAAAGTTTGTTAGCAGGTTACAAAACATACTAAGCGGTCGACAGTTTTTAAAGTATACTAAAGCAATCCTTACACTGCTTCCTGGCACCGCAGTCCTAATTTATTTACTCTCCCCTTACTGTCTTCCTGCCCATGGCTCAGCTACCAAGTCAATTAGACTGACTCAGGGTTCCTAATATTTCCCATTGGCCCTGATGCATGGGTTACAGTGGCACTTGCTGAATGGCCAGATGCCCTGGCAGTCCAGGATCCTTCAGCTCTTCCCTGTGCTCCTGACATGAGTAGAGTGCCAACCAAAACCCCACACAAAGTTTTAGAAAGGCTGCCAACAGTCTACCATTTGTGGCTTGTGGCTGCTCCATTTTCCCTATCCTTTCTTTGTAGCCTCATCTGTTTCATTTGTAAGCCCATCAGGGTAAGATTCTAGCTCAAGTTTCAATGGTATATTCCTGCAGCTTAGCACCTACTCTGACAAAACAAAGTAGCCATAAACCTGCCTGAATTGGCCAGTGTTTGCAAGTTTATGGCCACAGTGCATCAATGCAACAACACACAGTAGTGAGACTGCCCTGCTGAATTTGGACTCTGATTTTTCATATTTATCTCTTAAACAGCTGAGCATGCACATGGTGCTCTATGTTATGTCCAAAAGTGCTTGCCATTGGGATTCATTGATGTATGAGCACGCAGAGTGAAATTCCCATAGAAAGCAATCAAGTTTCTATGAAGTAACCACACCCGCTATATTGTTCAGAAAACCAAGTGGGTAACTCCAGACCTGGTCAAAACCTTTCACTCATAGCTTTTTATCAAGAGAGAACTGTACTGATTCATAGTAAGTATTTGCTTTCCTCACAATTGTTTGATTTTAGTGGCCAGAAAACAGATTTTTTTTTAATTCAAATTGGAAATTTTCCACTTTTTTTTTAAAGGAAATATTCTGTGGCAGAGAGAGGGAACCATTTTTAGATCAATACCAGTTAATTCACTCTCAGGTCTAGCTGTTAAAGCTTTGCATCTCGTTAGTATTTCATGAACATTAGCAGAATGTGTGTGTATGGGGGGGGGGGGGGGGTGTCACTGTGTTTACTAGGTATAAAATTCAGGGACGTGTATTAAGACATTTGTGCAGCTTTGGGTTTGGGGGCAAAAACTGGGTGCATGTGTGTGTGTGAGAATGTTGCTTCTGGGAACAGGGCAAATGAGCTATGCCTGCAGAAAAGGTTGGTGGATTAGAATTGAATGAATAGTTGCCTCAGTTCTCGTGCTGACCCTGTCCCCCTGAAATATTGTTTTGTTTTGAACTTAAGCTGATTTTTTCGGTTTTTCTTCAATTAAAAAAAATAGCTCAGAAACTACCAGACATGACATTTTACTTTTTTTAAATTATGTTTCATTTGGGGGTATTTTTCACCTTTTTGTTTTAATTAGCAGCTACATTGTGAAACAATTTTTTTAAAATGAAACAGAACATGTTTCCTTTTCCCCGCCTTGTTTCAGCAATTCACCAGCTTTAGTGAATAGTTTTGGTACCCTAAAATGTTTTTGGTAGGCAAATTTACTAATTTCTGGAAAAATTTCAAACAGCTCTGCAGCGAATAGTCTGCTGCTACTCGTAGTCAGAGGAGGAAAAAGGATATGTGTTTAAAAAATAAACAAACTCTCTACACTACAAAATACTTGCCTGTATTACCAATTTCTGCTTCACATGTAAAATTAATCTATAAAGTGCTAAACATGAATTTGTATAGCAATCTTTGTACCACCCAAGATTTGATCCTGGGGAAGCATATAGTTGTACGGCTGTCACCTATTACATTTGCTAGGTTATCTGTGATTGGTAAACATACTAATTGTGCCCCTTAGCAAAAGGATGTACCATGGCTTATGGTGGTGATATTACTATCCTTTTTAACTGTGCTTCTGCTTGCTGCTCATTATTTTGTTTATTACCAGCCCCCTCTGGATTTTATTGCTCCTGAAATTTACTTCACAGTCTGCCTCTTTACAACTAGCTATAACTCACCTCTGTATTTTTTTCCCTCTTTCATGTGCTCCAACATCTTTCTTCACACAGCAAGCTTTGCTGTCTCTGGGTTGCTTCTTTTCCCTGCCCACACATGACACACAGGCTATGTCTAGACTGCAAGCCTCTTTCGAAAAAGAGCATCTAGACTACAACCAGTACTTTAGAAAAAGCAAGCTGCTTTTTTGAAAGAGAGCACCAAGAGCAAGCCGCTTTTTCGAAAGAGCACCCAGACAGTCTGGATGCTCTCTTTTGAAAAAGCACAGTTTTCATTACATAGCGCCTTTTTTTGAAAGAGCACTTTCGAAAAAAGTTGTTATTCCTTGTAAAACGAGGTTTTCTGTGGTCGAAAAAACTGCCGCATTCTTTCGATTTACTTTTGAAAGAACGTGGCAGCAGTCTAGACGCAGGGGAAGTTTTTTCGAAAAAAGGCCACTTTTTTTGGAAAAAAACCTGTAGTCTAGACACACCCACAGAGTCTTAACTCAAACAGTGGGTGTCCCCATCTCTGGGAGCACAATCGTGTTTCTGCATGAACACACACTGCTCCTAATTGTCCATTTCAGAACCCATCTGTGGGCTATATTGTGTGTGTGTTTTTGTGTCCATGGCATCTAGACCTTGGAATGTGATGGCCAGGGGAAGCAGCAATGCTTCTGACTGGATTTGGGTATAGCTGCCATGTGTACATGCTCAGTTGTGTACAGAAACATAAGCTAAACACGAGCCAATACTTGGCTTCCCACAATAGCAGGCTCATGGCAATGACTTCTGGGTTGTTTGTCACAACCTTCTGCCCTGTTTAGGAATCTATGGCTGCAGTGCTCATCTGCCAATGTAGAGGACATTCTGTCCTCTATCTTTTCTGGCTGGACTGCCATTCCACCCAGAACATCCATTCGCAAGGGAGTTTTTGTAATATTTGTTTATGTTTATGCATATACACTAAAATGTTCTTCAGTGAACAGTATTTTAACAGTATTATTTCGTTTTAAAAACCATCATTACAAACATTCCCTGAAATCTTATTAAAAATTGCTCAAGATTAATTTATAGGTGCAAACAGCAATACAAAGGCCACTGACTGCTAGCAGTTATTTACATAATAAAGTGAGTCTGTGTGCTTCATGTCTTGTCTAAAAATAATTAGTTCATTAACCTTAACCATATTAATAATCTGAACATATTATTAACCACCAGTGCAAAAACAGATAGTATTCGGGGTTCACATGCATAAGTACGTACAGTATTCAGATTTAGCACTGCTGGACATGTATGTGCTCATACATTTTAGCGGGTGAGAAGGACTTTCGGGAAACAGGACACCCTGGAGGGTAGGGAAACCAAAGTCTCTAGTTTTTCAAGTTTTTGGTGAATTGTAGTATCTATGAAAAGTTACGCGAAAATATAAAACTAAACAAGAGCTTAGCTTAAGATATTAAGGTGCTACTAGACTATCTGTTGTTTTTTAAGTTCAACCTGTGTAAGAATGGCACAGTTCAGTCCCTTGTAACTATTGAATTTTTAAACCTCACTAAACAACTAGCTTTCTAGGGTCCTTTGTAATTTCTTGCTATGTGAGCCCTTGCATGTTCTTTCATGAAGATATCTTTAGGATGGGTAAATTCATCCCATAGCAGGCCTCATGTGTGGGAGGTCTAGGCTCCTTGCTCTGGATGTTGCAACCTGGCATACAGGATATCAGCACCACTCAGGTTTGACCCTTCTGTAGATGGAGATGGAGGGATGGATGGGTTAAACCAATCATCTCTCCATATTCATCTACAGAAACCACATTTGTCAAGTCACAAAGACTAATCAGAGCCTCTGGGGCCTAATAAAATTTGGTTTTTTACAGTCATTTCCATCCAAATTGACAATTTCTATGCCCATTGTCACCTCTCTGACAAAAATCATAGCCCTATCAATAATGAAAGATGTAGCTTCAGAAACAGCTACTGAGCATGTCCAGTAACTGTCACAACCTTTTTCTGGACCCTTCTACCTGAATAGCTGGGTTTGCTGCATATGCACAGAGGCACAATGTATTCCAATGAAAATCCATGTTTCTTCCCTACTTTCTCCCTACCTTTTTTTGGGCCAAAGTGAAATGCTTGACTATAAGACACATGGGTTGTATTTCCCTTTCTCTAAGTTTACTTCTTGTGATGTATTGAAAATTGTGTTAAAATTTTAAGCTATAAAGTTTAACTTCTCAGGGGGTTTCTTGCTCCTGCTTGGATGGGAGGAACCTCTGTAAGGAAGCATGTGCTCTGGGGCTATCAGCATAGATCCAGTTTGGAGCATGATGATTGAGTTGAGCCAATCTGCCTAAGGGAGCAGCCTGCTTTATCTCCTTCTGCTCTCATTCTTACATCAGGGTTGTCAAGATAGCAGCTCCCTATTAAACTTGACTTTTCTTTTTTTAAATATTTGTTTTAAATTATTTTCTCTTCCCTGTAACTAGATGTGATTAGAATATCTTTTATGTTACAGTGAAGTATTGTGTCTGATTCCATCTGTGCCCTTCCTAAAATATTTACAAGTGCCCTATTTATACCTCTGTTGAGAAAGTGCACTGGCGGAGCACATAAATGTGAGGAAAATTGCTCTGAAGGTATAGGAGAACTAATAACAGCATCATAATTAGTCAAATGCTTCAACAGCCTTAATGAAAGCAGGCAAAGTGCAGAATTTGTGGCTTCTTATGCATCCTCTACTAAAGGACAGCAGCCTGCTGTCATGCACTGTCTGTTGCATATGGAAACTAGAGAAAATAGCAGATGGGACCTTCTGTATCAAAAATTCATTTTTGTGTCTGAGAACACTTCTTTTTCTGAAGGAATTTATAAACTCTGCTTGATCATATTCTCTTTTTAGTTTTTCCTTGTACAGAAGCTGTTCCATATATATGTATATATATACATATGTGTGTATGTGTGTGTGTGTGTGTGTGTGTGTGTAGATTCACAAACATACCTTGTTCAGTCATAGATATTGAGACTGTTTAAATTAACTTTCATTATTCACTAGCATTCCAACACAAAATCTTTAAGGCCACGTGGTACAGAACAGAAGGTAAAAAATACAGTAAATCCTTATATAACTTGGTAGTTACATTCCTTGAAAACTGTATATTATATAAAAATGCATTATATAAACCAAAGAAGCAAGATATAACCATATTTTCTCCTCCGAGTTTCTGGCAGTCAGAGGTTTAGGGTAAACCCATACATGGGGTTGCATTGGTAATCAGCTTGGCTAATAACCATTGATGGACCTGTCCTCTGTGTCCTTATCTAATTCTTTTTTGGAACCCAGTTATGCTCCTGGACATCACAGTATCCAGTGGCAATGAGTTCCATAGGTCAATTATGCATTGTATGAAAAAGGGTTTTCCTGTTTGTCTTAAACCTACTGCCATTTAATCTCATTGGCTGACCTCCGCTTTTTTTATTGTAGGAGAGATAAATAACACTTTGCTATTCAGGTTTTCCACACAGTTCATGGTTTTATGGATCATATACCCCATTAATCATTTCTTTTTTAAGAAGACCAGCTCTAATTTTTTTAGTCTTTCCTTGTACAGAAGCTGTTTCATGTCCTTTGTCATCTTGGCTGTCCTTCTCTAAACTTTTTCAGTTCCACAATATCCAGATGGGGTGATGTGGTTTAAGATATGAAGCAAGTGGCTTGTAATTCCCACTTACTGGAATCCGGGTTGGGAAGACTATCCAATGTGAAAGGTGCTTGCTGGTGGAATCTCTCAGGAAGAAGGTGGGAGAAGTATAGGAGGAGGTGGCTAGGCTGAGGAGCATCCAAATCCATGAGGAATTCCTTGAGAGTATTCATGTGGAGACTGCTGAGGCTAAGGAAGCTATCCCATTACAAAAGACTGCTGACACACCACTGGTGGAGGAGATGGCTCTGTCTCAGGGGGGACACTGGCAGCTGGTCACTTCTGGCAGCAGGCAGCGCTCTACACCTGCTCCCTCCCCTCCCACCATGGTTCCAGAGAGTGATTATGATGTTCTGGATACAGGAGACAAAGAATCACCCCCTAAGAAAGAAGAGGAGAAGCAGTGTATCTCCAAGGCTGGGAAGTCTTCAGCCACCACTGCGAGGAGGAAACTTAGGGTAGTGGTGGTTGGAGATTCTTTTCTGAGGGGGATAGAGGCTCCCATCTGTCATCTTGTGAGATATGCTGCCTATCACTGGTCCATATTCAAGATCTTACGAGGGCACTGTCGAGGATTATCTGGCTCTCTGACTACTACCCCATGCTACTCATGCATGTGGGCACAAATGATACTGCAAGATGTGACTTTGAGCAGATCAAGAGTGACTACTGGGCTCTGGGAGTATTGGTGAAGGAGTATGGAGTGCAGGTGGTATTCTCTTCAGTCCTTCCTGTCAAAGGTAGAGGCCCAGGAAGAGACACGTGCATCCTGGATGTGGATGACTGGCTGCTAAGATGGTGTCACCAGGAGGGCTTTGGCTTCCTTGAGCATGGGATGTTGTTCCAAGAACAAGGACTGCTAAGCAGGGATGGGGTTCACCTTTCGAGGAAGGGGAAGAGAATACTTGGACACAGACTAGCTAACCTAATGAGAAGGTCTTTAAACTAAGTTCAACGGGGGTAGGTGACCAAAGCCCACAAGTAAGTGAAAAACATGGAGACCTGGGAGATGGCTCAGAAATGAGAGGAAACATGCGGTATAAAATCAGAGACAAAAGGAGGGGCAAGGCAGAACTGTGGGGCAAAATCAAATCAGTATCTTAGATGCCTGTATACGAATGCAAGGAGTATGGGAAATAAGCAGGAAGAACTTGAAATGTTAATAAATAAGCAAAACTATCACATAGTTGGTATCACAGAGACTTGGTGGGATAATATACATGACTGGAATATTGGTATAGAAGGGTACAGTTTGCTCAGGAAGGATAGGCAGAATAAAAAGGGAGGAGGTGTTGTCTTATGTATTAAAAATGTACACACTTGGACTGAGGTGGAGATGGACATAGAAGACAGACTTGTTGAGAGTCTCTGGGTTAGGTTAAAAGGGGTAAAAAAACAAGGACGATGTCTTGCTAGGGGTTTACTACAGACCACCTACCCAGTCAGAAGTGGTGGATGAGGCTTTTTTTAAACTAACAAAATAATCTAAAGTGCAGGATTTGGAGTTGATGGGGATTTCAACTATCCAGACATCTCTTGGGAAACTAACACTGCAGGGCATCTCTTGGGAAACTAACACTGCAGGGCATAGATATTCAACTAAGTTCTTGATCTGCACTGGAGACATTTTTTTTTTTTTAATTTCAGAAGGTTGAGAAAGCTACTGAGGAGAAGCTGTTCTAGATTTGATTTTAACAAAGAGAGGAACTGGTTGAAGTGAAAGGCAGCTTGGGTGAAAGTGATCATGAAATCACAGAGTTTATGATTCTAAGGAATGGTAGAAGGGAGAACAGCAAAACAGAGACAAGGATTTCAGGAAGGCAGATTTTAGTAAACTCAGAGACCTGTTAGGTACGGTTCCATGGGATGCAAGACTAAGAGGAAAAACAAGTGAAGAGAGTTGGCAGTTTTTCAAAGGGACATTATTAAGGGCCCATAAGCAAACTATAGCACTGCATAAGAAAAATAGAAAGTATGGCAAGAGCCCACCTTGGCTTTACTGGGAGATCTTCCATGATCTAAGAATCAAAAAGAGTTGTATAAAAAGTGGAAACAAGGTAAATTTAAAAGATTGAATATAAGCAAACAATACAGATATGCAGGGGGCATGATTAGAAAGGCAAAGTCACAAAACTAGCTCAATCTAGCTAGAGACATAAAGGGTAACAAGAAGACAGTCTACAAATATATTAGAAGCAAGAGGAAGACCAAGGACAGGGTAGGCCCATTACTCAGTTAAGAGGAAACCTGGAATTAACAGGAAACTTGGAAATGGCAGAGGTGCTTAATGACTTCTTTGTTTCAATTTTTGTCAAGAAGATGGATGGTGACAGGATGCCTAACACAGTGAATGCTAGTGGAAGTGGAGTAGGTGTAGAAGTTAAAATAAAAAAAAAGAAATTAAAAATTACTTAGAAAAGTTACATATCTTCAAGTCACCAGGGCCTGATGAAATGCATCCTAGAATTCTCAGAGTTAATAGAGGAGGTATCTGAGCCTTTAGCTGTCATCTTTGAAAAGCCATTGAAGTTGAGAGAGATTCCAGAAGACTAAAAAAGGTCAAATATAGTTCCCATCTATAAAAAGGGAAATAAGAACAACCCAGGAAACTACAGACCAGTCAGTTTAACTTCTGTGTCAGGGAAGATAATGGAGCAAGTAATTAAGGAATTCATCTGCAAACATCTGGAAGAAAATATGATATAAAGAACAAATCATGTCAAATCAATCTGATAGATTTCTTTGATAAGATATCAAGCCTTGTGAGTAAGGAAGAAGTGGTGGATGTGGTATAAATAGACTTTAGTAAAGAATTTGATATGAGACCAAGGATACTCCAATGGTCTCACATGACCTTCTTATCAATAAACTAGGGTAATATAACATAGATGGGGCTGCTATAAGGTAGGTGCATAACCATTCTGGATAACCATTCTCAGAGAATAGTTATTAATGGTTCTCCATCACTCCGAAAGGGCATAACTAGTGGAATTCCACAGGGGTCTGTTTTGTGGTGGGTTCTGTTCAATATCTTCATCAACTATTTAGATGATAGCATAGAGAGTACAATTATTAAGTTTGCAGATGATACCAAGCTGGGAGGGGGATCACAATTGCTTTGGAGGATAGGGTCATAATTCAAAATGATCTGGACAAATTAGAGAAATGGTCTGAGGTAAACAGGATGAAGTTTAATAAGGACAAATGCAAAGTACTTCACTTATGAAGGAACAATCAGTTTCACACATACCGAATGGGAAGTGACTGTCTAGGAAGGAGTACTGCAGAAACGGATCTGGGGGTCATAGTGGACCACAAGCTAAATATGAGTCAACAGTGTGACACTGTCGCAAAGAAAGCAAACATGATTCTGGGATGCATTAACAGGAGTGTGTTATCCCAAATTTCACTGGAGACCACCCCAGGGTTACACTCATATCAATTTATTAAATGAGGAATTAACAATCCACTACAGGGTTAAATTAAAGTTTGAGCTGTCTTTGAATGCCACTATAGGGTTAAACCAAAGGGAAAGGAGCTATCTTACACACACATACATTCATCCATTCACACATGCATTCATTCATGCCCTCAGGCTCTCACATGCTTACACAGGCAAAAAGTTGCAGAGGGAGCCCAAGCATATTGATTCCAGAGGTTTTCCTCTAGCCATGGATCCCAGTTGGAGAACTGATCAGAAAGAGTGCTACTGCCACTTGCTCTTTCCTTTCATTGGAACTGGATGGCTCCTGTCACCCATGCAGGGTCCTTCCTCCATGTTCATCACTGAGAAGAATGTCCAGATCTCCCTCCATTGGTGTCTCTGTGATTGCTTTAATTAGTCACCACATGGTTTCTGGCTCCATGTGGTTAGCCTTGTTTCCCTCACCACAAACATGCTCCAGTCTCCATTCACATGCACATTCTTAACATAAGGGGGAAGGAAGCTTAGAGAAAGTTACAAGCAAAGTGGCTGAGAGTTAGAAAGATTACAAAGTTGCAAAGCTCAACAATCTCACAACAAGCTGCAGAATTTAAAAGGCAAGGTAGCTGAAAGTTATAAAGAAACAATTGCAAAGCTTCAAAGCTCAATGGTTACAAAGATACCTTTCAAAGCACAGCACTGACTGAGAACAATTTCCATCTTAATTATCCATAAATCGTCAGTAATAAAGTGACTTAGAAGACAACTGCCCCCCCCCCAAAAACCCACTATTCACAACAATGCAGTCAGCAGCAGGTTTTGTCATTCTCTAAGTCATGTGATGGCAGAACCTTACAGCTTAATGCATTTCCAGAAAATGTATGTGTAAATCAAGCAACAGCTCGGGCGGAGGCTTTATACAACAGTGTTGTGAGCAAGACACAAGCAGTCACTCTGCCGCTCTACACTGTGCTGATTAGGCCTCATTTGGAGTATTGTGTCCAGTTCTGGGCACCACATTTCAAGAAAGAAGTGGAGAAAATGGAGAAGGTCCTGAGAACAGCTACAAAAATGATTAAAGGCCTAGAAAAGATGAGCTATGATTTTAAGGCAGACTGAAAGAATTGGTCTTGTTTAGTTTAGAGAAGACTGAGGGGGGACATGATAGCGGTTTTCAAGTATCTGAAAGGGTGTTACAAGAAGGAGGGAGGAATATTGTTCTTCTTGGCCTGTAATGATAGGACAAGAAGCAATGGGCTTAAATTGCAGCAAGGAAGGCTTAGGTTGGATATTAGGAAATACTTCCTAACTGTAAGGGTGGTTAAACATTGGAATAAATTGCCTAGGGAGGTTGTGGAATCTTCATCACTTGAGATGTTTAAGAGCAGGTGGGATAGATGGTGCATGGTCCTGCCATGAGGGCAGGGGACTGGACTGGATGCTCTCTCGAGGTCCCTTCCAGTTCTAGGATTCTATGATTCTGTGATTCTATGAGTAAACCACACAATTCTGTAGTAGCATTATGATATTTTCTGCACCTTTCTAAGTAAATTCCCAACGTTCGATTAGCCTTTTTGATTGCTGCTAAAGTTTGATTAGCCTTTTTGACTGCTGCTAACATTCGATTAGCCTTTTTGACTGCTGAATTTTTCAGCAAACTATACAAAATGAGTCCAAGATCTTTCTTGAGTGGTGTTGGTAGAGTGGACAAATGTTTGGCATGCTAGTCCAGCTCTGTACAGATAGTAGAAACAGCAGACTTTAATTAAACTCCCCAATAAAGAATTTGGTAAGGTGTTTTTGTTGTTTTGGGGGGTTTTTTTTGGTTTGTTTTTTGCTAATGATGCATTCTACAAGTACTGTCAATGCATGACAGTGCCCATACCTATGACAATGGACTGGCTCAGTCAGTGGTGTGACTTTCCATTGTCTCCTCTGCTAGATAAAGATAATCCCTCTGAAATACAAGTCCATATAGAGATAAAACATGTATACAGAGATAAAATATGCCCCTCTGACATTTTTAGATGACACCCCTTGTTGTAGCGAGTTACCACCCATCACCATGTATATCTCTATCCATCACACATTCATCCTGACCTTATTTTTAGAGTGGATCAGTGTGTTCCTGTTCTCATTAGGGTATATGTTGGTATCACAATGTTCTGGAATTTTTTTCTGGAATGTGTTTGCAGTAGTGCTCTGTGGGAGGTAGGAGACCAGTGTTCTGTTCCTGAGCATGTCAGGGCTAAGTCTTTGGCAGCATTCATCCATTAGTCATTTATCAGTGAGGAGAGAAGTAGCAGGACTGGAGCTGGGCCGAGTCAGGGTCCCAGGAAGTCAGTGTTAGACATCAAGTTATGGGTAAGAGACAAATAGCAGAGTTGGGGATAAGCCAGGGGAGGATACCAGGAAGTCAATAGTCAGGCACCAAGTTACAGACAATAGGCAGGTAGCAGAGTCAGGGACAAATGAGGGTCAGCAGCCAGAATCTAGGGTTCAGAGCAAGGGCAGATTGGAAGAGGTACCAAGCAGATTATCTTCATTTTTTGCTCGGAGAGCTCTCTTAAAATGGTTTCCTGGTTTATAGGTCATCACCCACCAATCAGTGGACCATGGGGCACTGCAATTCAGGCCCTCCCATGTGGTGCTTCCTGAAGTGTCTAGCTTCACGAGGTCCTTTAGTAGTAAGTCAGCCGAGCCTTCCAATGGCAGCATCATTAGTGATAATCCAGGTTCCTTTCCTATTAGTGGAAATTTCCTTTCTCAGTGGAGTTACTGAGATACATTCAAACATCTCATTTACTTGTTATTGGTAGTGTGCCAGATATACAACAGCTCATAGACAAGTGATGAAGATGATTTGTGCTTTAGTCTTTGGTGACTTCCCACAAGGCATGCACAGACACTACTTACGAGGGTGGATGAGAAATTTTGCAAATATCATAGGCACAATGACTTGAAAACGTACAGACAAAAGTCAGCATAGTCATTCTTTACTCAGCCACTTGTAACTACTGGAATAACCATGCCTCTGGGACCATTTCATACCTAGGACCTGGGGTACAGCTAGAAAATCTTTCTCCAAAAAAGACCAGTTAAATACTGGTCTGTTGTCCCATTGTCCAGAGTGTAGTCATATAATATGTGCTATCTGGTAGGGGCCCATTTGCTTGGTTCTCCTGTTGTACACCTGTTCAAGTGAATGGCAGTTGGAGTGTGCAGTGCATAGCAAGATTATGCAATTAGATTGGGATTTAATGGGGTTGTTGCTCCTATTACAAAATAGGCTAGACAATCCCTCAGCATGCCTCTTGAAAACCCTAAAAGTAATCTTATAGTACAAATCTAGCTTCTCTGTTGTATTCACTATAGAATTACAAAAATACAGTTCTGAGTTAGCAAAGGGTCAGTATTGCTACCAAAACGTGCCTTTTCTTCCTAATAAATTACTATTTCATAGCTCAATCCTGTAATTATGCTGAAGCTTTCTTTTTTGGAGTAGAAGGTACTTCAGGGCATTTACTCTGTGTAAAAATTCATGGGATGTATCAACAGCTGAACCCTCTCTGTCACTGACCCATGCTGATAAATTTCGGGAATGAACTCTGTCAATGGGCTGGGACGGAGGAAGGCTAAATTCTATGGAAGGAAATCTATCACATACTGAACTGTGCTTAGAGCTTGCTTATTACAAGACATGAAAAATAAATGGGTTATGTATAAAGCTTAATTTTTCACCCTCAGTATGACTTAGGGCATAATGGACTACATTTAGGAATCCTCAGTTATTTCAGTCAATGTTTTATATATTCTTCTTCATTGTGTTTGCCAAAATACATTCCTAATTTCAGTGGAATTTGCTTTTGTTGACAGAAAATAACCTTTAGATATGCAATGTGTTTCATACCTGCTCGACTAAATCCTAGAGCTTATACTATGCCATTATCCACACCAGAAAGTAAGACATATGATACCCCCAAAACCCCATCTGATATAGTGACAAGGAATCACACTGGGTTCAATATAGTTTGTCAGGTATGCATAGGACTCAGCCTCTAAGGATTCAGTGATTGAAACCGTAACAGGATGTGATTATTACTTATGAAAAATAAAAGTAGTGGGTCAGTATAGGACTCACTGGAATTGAACTTCTTTGTCCCTCTATGGGCCTGAGTGAATTACAAAGAAAATATGGGAATGCTGTAGCTTTAGCATTTGTATAAAGAAAAAATAGCAAAATAATGGCTGTGGGAAAACAGAATGCAGTGCTATCTTACCTATAAATGTTAAACATTTAATATTGGCACCTAGGATGCACAGTACTTAATTTCCACTTAAAATGTAAGATACTTTATTTCATACAGTAACGACAAAGGCCATTGCTCAATGGCTATCAAAAACTTAAAGTGCCTACATGTTTCAACTTAAAATCTTCATCAAGGAGAAGGAACAAATGTAAAAAGTCATGTACTTTTATATAGCTCTTCAGAAACAGTAATTTTAGGTATTCAACTTCAAAAACTCTTTGACATTTATTTCAGATTCATTAATCATTCAATATAGACCTGACTGCAATATACATTGCTATCAATCACATAATATGACAATGACAGTCAGTGAAAAATACCATTTTTCCATATATGTAGCCAAATAGCTTAAATATTCCCAAATCTAAAAATGTGTGAATTCAGCACTGTCATTTAATTCCTTTTGTGAAACTACATCTGATGCTGTAAGAATGTTTTGTAATGATCTCTTTTATCTAGCACAAACCTCACATTTGCTGCTGAAACCATAATTAGTTTACCTAGTGTAGCTGAGTGAACAGTGGAAAACAATGTATGGAAGTGCTTTCCTGATCCACTTTCAGGTACAATTCAAGCTGCAGATACATATTTGGGTCATAGCTAGCTGAGAAATCACCTATCTCTCGTGCACAATTCCCAAAGTTGAGAACAACTGATGTGCTCTTGTTTTTTATTCTCTCAGTGCTAATGCTGGGGGAAAGGCTTTTTCAGTGCAGGTACTTTGCAATTTGTTTCCCTTCTTGACCCCGTGGAACTTGAGTGTGTTAATGTTCAGGGCATTGTGCAAAACTAATCTGTTCCCTTAGGAAAATTTAGAGGTATGTCTTTTTACAGTTTAACAGTGGGATGATATCTACTATATTTAGTTTCATATTGGAGAATGAATGCAGTATTACTTCATATTTTGTATCTGTGTCAAAGGAACAAGTTAATTTTCTAACTTGATGTGTTATGTCACCTTTGAACAGGCACTGATGGAAACACGATAATTTTAGGACATTAATCCCCTTCGGTTTAGGACCCCTATGAGGCTTCCAGTTGCACTCTGCTTTCTATTGAATAGATTAGGGGTTTGACTTATCCTAGTTTTGTCTGATGAAGAGTCTCTGCACACAGTATTGTCAGGGGATCTCATAGTTGCTGTATCCGGAATGGCATGTTCATGTGTCCCTCAGGAATAATCTATTTCTGCTCCAGTCTGATATTCAAATCATATTGACCACGATTTCAAAGGTGAGTGAGTGTCCAAAGTTATGTTCCTAAATCTATATTTAGGCATCTGAATAAGTGACCTCATAATCAGAAATGCTGTCCACTTAACATCAGTGGAAGCTGCTGGGTACTGAGAATTTATGAAAATCAGCTTACTTATTTAGGTGCCAAAATACTCTCTTAGGGTATGTCTACACTAGCCACCCTAGTTCGAACTAGGGTGGCTAATGTAGTCATTCGAACTTGCAAATGAAGCCCGGGATTAAAATATCCCGGGCTTTATTTGCATGTTCCCGGGCGCTGCCATTTTTAAATGCCCAGTAGTTCGGACTCCCTGCCCACGGCTACACGCGGCACGGGCTAGGTAGTTCAAACTAAAGCCCCTAATTTGGACTACCGTTACTCCTCATTGCATCAACTAAGAGCCATCAACTACTCACAGGCAAATCCAGCTCCCTGGTAGGAGTGCTGAGGTGTCTGCAAGGGCAACTACAGCAGGCAAAGAAAAGGCTTTGCTGTCCCTCAAGGAGGTAGGCAAAGGAGAAGATCCTGAGACATGGCTAACCGAGGGGGGAGGGTCCCTTTAAGCTCAAGCCTCACATAACCTCAGGCAGCAGCTCCAGGAAGAGAGTGCTGTCCTGGTGTGCTTCCTGCCTGAAGTGCTTCCAAGGGGCCTTAAATGCGATTCAGCGTCCAATGAGTGTGGATGTTCTATTTCAAAATAGTTTAGTGCTATTTCGAATGGCATTTTCAGTGTAGACATGCTATTTTGAAATAAGCCATTTCGGAGTATTTCCTCCAAAATAGCTTATTCTGAAATAAGCGTGTAGTATAGACGTCCCCTAAGTCTCTTAGGTTACGTCTACACAGCAACATTATTTAGAGATAACTAGCGTTATTTTGAAATAACTTAGTCCATGTCTACACAGCAAGCAGATATTTCGTAATAATGTCTAAATACTGTCAAGCTGGAGGATTTCTTACTCTGACTCCTGTAACCCTCATTGTGCGAGGAGTGAGGAAAGTCAGTGGAAGAGTGCTCTGTTTTGAAATAAGTGCAGTGGAGACACTCCCAATTTTGAAATAAATTAATTCAAAATAAGCTACACAATTGATGTAGCTCAATTTGCGTAGCTTATTACGAGTTATTTTGAAATAACAAAGTGAGCATCTACATGGCAATTCCGTTATTTCAAAATAATTTTGAAATAATGGATGGCTTATTTTGAAATCTGTAAACCTCATTCCACGAGGAACAATGCTTATTTCGAAATAGCCATTTCGGAACAGCAGTAGTGTGGATGCTCCACTGTTGCTATTTCAAAACAGCCCCTCCCTAGGGCCATTCAAAGTAATTACTCCCCAGTGCCTCCTGGGACTCTAAATTGAGGTAGGACATCCACATTAGGGAAGCCTGCTTCAGATTAATTTTGAGGCTTCCTTGTAGTGTAGATGTGCTATTTCGAAATAAGCTATTTCAGAAAAAAAATCCGAAATAAGCGTGCTGTGTGGATGTACCGTTAGGTACTTTAGAAAATTGTACTATTAGAAGTCTAACTTTAGCCATTCATTTTTTAAAATCTCTGCTGGGATCTTATTTTTTTAAGTTAGCTATATTTCATATTTGTCTCCTAATGCTGATTTTTTTGCTGTAAACACAGCATTTCCATATTATTTAGTTCTAGTAAGCTATTTTAAACATTTTGTTCTAGTAAGCTATTTTAAACAGTTTGAATGAAAGATACTATATGATATAAAGTTGAACTGTATCTCAGCAGGTTTCATAATCCCAATATTTGTTCATTTCTAAATCCATAGAGATAGGCACATAGAAATAAAGACAATGAAAACTAAATTAAAATGACTCTCCAATACCAGACATTAGAAGAAGGTAACAGGGACAAAATTTATCTGTTTACTTCAGAGGAATATTTTTTAGAAGTCAATCCAAATAATTGATGGGTTGCTAATGACTCATTGGGTCTAGATTTACTTGACAGATGGGTGCTTTGACATTCCTGGGTGGAAACTGTGTTCTGGGCAAATATGTTTGATCATATTGAGCTACATACATGGTATTTTGCTTCTCTGAAGTCATGCACGTCTGTTTGGATGGCATTGTGCCTGCTTACTATTCAGCATGGAAGTCAAGCAACAGTAGGGTTTATGTAGACAGTTGGCATCACCCTACAACTGTCACTTGTTTTACAGGAAGTCTTTATTCTGTGCCAGAATTATCATATTGGCACCACATGCTTCTTTACACCTAATTACATGCATTGAAACTTACATGCCCCAACAGGAATGCTTGAACTACGAAGAAGGGAAAGAAAAGGAAAGTTTATAGCTGCTTTAGACATTCACTTAATCTATTTTCAGACAACTTTGAAAATCAAAAGCTTCAGAGCGGTAGCAGAGTTAGTCTGTAAATGAAAAAACTTAAAAAACAATGGGAAGTCCTGTAGCACCTTAAAGACTAACAAAACATGTTGATGGCATCATGAGCTTTCGTGGGCACAACCATGTGGGCTGTGCCCATGGAAGCTCATGATGCCATCTGCATGTTTTGTTAGTCTTTAAGGTGCTGCAGGACTATTCATTGTTTTTTAAGTTTTTGAACATCGAAGTATAACACCGTAAATGGTTGGTCTTACACTCTTGCGTGCAAGTCATTCCCCTATCAGACCATGTTCAGCAGTGCCTTCCTCTTCTGATATGCACTGTCTAGTTATAGATCTGTGGGCAAAAATGAGCTTTTTCTTCTATGTCTATGCTGCAATTAAAATGTTGCTGTTGGCCTGTGCCAGCTAATTCAGTCGGATGGAGCTCAGACTGCAGGGCTGTTTCATTGCAGCACAGGCTTCCGTGCTACCCAAGCTTTGGGACCTTTCCACTTCTCAGGATTCTAGAGTCTGGGCTTCAGCCTGAGCCTGGAATTCTGCACTGAAATTAAACAACCCTGCAAACCTGGCTGCATGTTGCCCCAGAAGCCTAGAGACAATGGATGTGACGCATCAGGAAGGATGCAGTAACTCAGGTATTGCTTTACGGTGGCTGCTTGCGCCTGGGACAACCTCACCCAGTCCTCAGGCCTGGGTTCTGTTAACTCTGGAATGAGCATATATCATTACACAATCCTCAGTAAGACCAATATGAATCCCATGGTCTGTTTCTACTTCCCTTGAATGCCTGGCTCCCCAAAATGGTCATGAAGGAGTAGGCAGAAGTGAGAATCATAGCACCATTCCTCCGTGTATTCACTGCTTCGCAGAACTGGCCAGCTGTATTGGAGGAGGAAACTTCCTCCTATAAAGGGACACGTCTACACAGCAGGGCTAAAGTCAAATTTTGGAATAATGCCAGTTATTCCAAAATAATGCTGCTGTGTAGACATAGCCAAGGAGTGCAGTAGCAGAGGCGTGGCTAGGATGGGAACTCCAAGAGGCACTCTGCCTCCCAACATAGAATACAACTTGGTACTTGTCTGGGATGGTGCCAATTTGCACTTCCTCTGATACAAAGGTCTATCTGTATTGAACAAACAAGCTTGAAACCATCAACCTATCTCAAAGAGATCCAGGAAAGTGTTCTTGATTAATGGATAAGATATGTAAAATTAAAAAAGGTCATAGAGGAGTTTTTAAACTCAGGGATGAAGGAAAGCTGATTGCTGTGGAGAAGTACATAGCTTGAACAGTAATGTTCTTTAGGGAAGGATTTACGGAAGAGGATTCTTGATAACCTTTTAAAGAGGGAAGAATAGAAGTTGATAAAAGTACAGGAGGGAAATGAAGAGAAAGAGACAAATGAAAAAGGTAGACAACTAACTACTGCCACATTTTATATGCCTGTTAAGATGAATGAACTATAGTGGCTACCATCAAATCAGAATAGTGTTATAATAGGCATCTACAGAGAGAAATTCCATGCTTGAATAAGAAGAGCATAATAGTAGAAATATATACTGACCACCTGGACAGGATGGTAACAGTGCTGGTGGGGAAGTGGTACTATATGTAAAAGAAAGCAAAGCATCTTAAACAAATCTTAAATGAATCAAACAGTACCATGGAACCTCTATGGATATAACTCTCTTGCTTAAACAGGTATAAAAATATACCTGTAGTAATATACTGCCTACCATCTGGCTAGGATGGTGATGGTGACTGTGAAATGCTCAGGAAAATTAGAAAGGCTATAGAGGCAGAAAATACAATAACAGTGGAGATTTCCAACTATCTCACATTGACTGGGTATATGTAACCTCAGGAAGAAAGGCAAAGATAAAATGTTTAGACCTAATACATGAATACATCTTGGAACAACTTTTCCTGAAATCCTCAAGGGGAGAGGCAATTCCTGATTTAGTCTTAAATGCTGCACAAGATCTAAGTAATTAGCGACCTTAATGTAATTACATTTAACATCTTTGTAGGGGGGAAAATTCCAGAGAGACCCATCACAGTAGCAATTAACTTCAAAAGGGGGAACTACATAAAAATGAGGAGTCTAGCTAAATAAAAATCAAACTGCAAGGTGCATGGACATTTTTTAAAAAAACACTGTACTAAAGGCTCAGGTTATATGTATCTCCCTTACCCTAAAAAAACAAACAAACCCCACAAACAAACAAAACAAAACAAAAAAACCCAAACCTAACAAATAGTAAAGAGGATCTTCCTCCCCCACTCACAGCTAAAGAAGAGAGTTAATGAGACAGTTAGTGACAAAAAGACATCCTTTCAAATCAGAAGTCAATTCTTACTGAAGAAAATAGAAAGAAACATAAACTCTGGCAAGTCAAGTGTAAAAGTATAATTAGGCAAGCCAAAAAAAGAATGTAAAGAGCAACTAACAAAAACCCCCAGCATTCTTTGAAAGTACAACAAAAACAGGAAGTCTGCCAAATAGTCAATAGGGCCATTGGATAATCAAGGCACTAAAGAAGCACTCAAAAAAAAAAAAAAGACAATATCATTCCAGTAAACTACAAGGGGTTTTTTTCCCCCCATTGGTTTTCACTGCAGAGAATATAAAGAGGAACTGCCCCCAGACTGAGGTGTTACCTGAGGCAGGTTTGGAACAATTTGATAAATTAAACATTAATAAGTCACCACAACTGTATGGTATTAACTTAATTGTTCTGAAGGGACTCAAATATCGACTGGCAAACTTCTAACTGTGGTGTGTAACTATCACTGAAATCTGCCTCTGCACTATGCCTAATTGGCCATGCAACCTGATTGGCTGCAGAGGCCTGCAGAGGCCTGCAGTCTGCCTCTTAAGGCAGCAGCAGCAGCACCTCACAGACTGCTCAGTGCTCATGCCCACCATTATGCCTGTTCCTGTCTTGCTCCAATCCTTGCCTCTGTCCTGCCTCTAGACCCTCCTTGTCTGATATCCTGTTTGCTTCAGTTCCTGACCTTGGACTTGATCCTTGGCTCCATCTTCTGACCCAGACCCAGACTTCTGACCCTAGTCTTTGGGTCCCAATGTCTGCTCCAACCATTAAGCCTGACACCTGCTCTGACCTAGACTAGACTGGCCTTGTCCCAGTGACCTGACACCACTTAAAAATATATCAGAACAGTTGCTATTTCTTGGTATGACAAAATGTTGGAGTAAATTAATACTTATTGTTTCCTCAAAAAGATCATGCTATTTATAATCTAAATCATCATCTGCCCAAGAAAGTCATACCATTTTGTGTTGCCTAATTTAAGTGGTAAAATAGCCTCCTAATGTGGTTGCAGCTATGACATATTAAAACTGATTACACTAGCATAGACAATCCAATACGTTCCATTGTTAGGCATCTTTATAACAGTATCAAGTCCTCACTAGGGGTTGTACTGAAATAACTATATGGTAAAAACATTATACTGATCAATAGTTTTGTGTAGATTAGGTCTTAGGTGCTATCCTGGTTACATGGAGGTGAGTGTGAACCTATAGCATGTAATTCTAGAGGTCTTTTGGATTCAGAGACCAGCTGAAGCCAAAGAGAATGAATTGTGTGTGCTGATGAGCAAACAAACAGTTCACAAAAACACTGCAGAATCATGATAATGTCAAGCTAGTGAAACACCACAAATTCTTTAATGAATAGTAAAGATCTAGGGGCAGACTGTCAAAATTATTTAAGTATGTAAATGCCTATTAGGATATTTACAAGAACCTAGGCTCTGAATTCTTATTAAAATAAATGAGAATTAGCTCCCTGATTTTTTTTTCAAAATCCCACTATCTGTATCTTTAGTGTGCCTTTTGACAATCTGGAGTCTAGAACTGAAGATGTCAAACACTGATTGTACATTTAATTATAATAAAAATATAGTGCTAAGTACAGTGGAGAGATACAGCAATGCAAACATGAAAAGATGACAATAGGGTTCTTGGAAGTTAAAATTATTGATGCCTTACTAAGGAACCTCATTGATCACTCATATTCTCCAGAGGTGAGGAAACTCTAGACATACCTTTGGAGTGACCTGTCAACTTCACCACTCAGAACAGAAAGGATTAAATTAGCCTCTGGACACTAAATTAGACTCATGTAAACAAACCATCAGGCAGACCGTCAGTGGATAATCCTAATGAACGGTGTGTGGTTAGCATACTAGAGGTTCCTCACGCTTGCAATAGTGAATTATTTCAAGTATTTTGCCTCAAACCCTCATCACCCACACAGAAAAGGACTGAAAGAGAAAAAAATATGCTAAGGGAATTCTACCACAAAAGACATGAGTATATCTGCCAAATTGTAGGTTAACTCCCATAGTAGTCACTGGAGTAAGCCCAGTGCAGTTTCCTATGGATGGACAGATCAGAGAGCAATATTCTAACCTTACTGTAAACCTTTGTTGGAAAGATTGCTTAAAGAATGTGAGTCTGATATGCCAGATCTCTAATGGTGTTATTTAACTCTCAGAATGCACCTAGAAGCTTACCCATAAGATCATAATTTGATAAAATGGGATGAAGAAAAAAGCTACCAAACATCTGAGCTGACATAGTTGCACTACGATTGATCACAGTTCTCAGATGAGGTGAGACAGGTGGCATCCTCTGCTGGTTCCAAGTGTAGTTGACTTGTCATGTGACACAAGCAGTAATGATATTCACACCACCTTCTTATTACAGGTTGAACCTCTGTAAACAGGGACTCTCTGGACTGACAGGACCAGAGATGTTCCAGGACCAGAGAGTCTCAGTGGAGGGCTGGTAGCTAAGAGCCCAGCAGGCTGGCAGATGCCAGCAGTGAGCTGCCAGTGGGGCTGAGAACCTGGCTCCCTGCAGCTGGGCTGCTTTGGTATGCTGCATTTGGGCTGCCAGGTATGATCCAGCAGGGTTGCCTATGAGGGCTAAGAGACCTATGCAATGCAGCCGGGCTACCCAGGGTGATCAAATGCCCGGCGTGCCCCAGCGGGACTGCTGAGAGGGGCAGCAGCCCGGTGTGCAGAGAGCTGGGCTGGAGCTAGGCTGCCCAGCATGGCAGGCAGGGATCGTGGGGACCATCAGAGAAGTGAGGCCGGAGGCAGAATGGGGAGCTGGCTGGCAGCTGGTCCAGGGCCAGGGGCTGGGGGGCCGGTAGCAAGGGGGACAGATATGACCTCCTCTGGTCCATCAAAATCCCTCACCTGGGACTGGTCAGGTTCCAAGGGTGCCAGACAGGGGAGGTCCAACCCGTACCAGCTTTTATGTGAAGAAAAGGGTACACAATGTTGAGAAAGCCATCAAAGGCAGAAGATGAAACAAAATTTTGATATTGGTGATTTCTACTATCCACATTTAGTGGTAAGTGTGCAGAAAAGCTCCCCAAAAATGATTCAATAGGTAGGAAAAATATACAGTGAGAGAGACTTAAAGACAAAAATCTTTTAGATTATAAGAATGATGAAGCAGTGACTTTATTACAGTGTATAAGTAACTTCACAGGGAAAGAGAGAGTATCAGGTACTAGACTGGGTCCTTTAATCTAGCAGGGAGAGGCCTAACATGAAGCAATGACTGGAAGTTAAAAACAGAAAAATCAAATTAGAAACTAAGCAGTTTTTTTTAACAGTAAGCCATTAGCAATTAGAGCAAACTTCCAAGAAAGTGATGGGTTCTCCATCCTTTGATGTATTTAGATCAAGACTGAGTGGTTTTCTGGAAGATATATTTTAGTCAAACAAATTATTGGGCATAATGAAGGAGTTAGTGCATGAAGTTCTATGACCTGTGATATACAAGATGTCAGACTAGAAGATTTAATGGTACCTTCTGGCCTTACACTCTAGTTAGTCAAACAGCAGAATAAGACAAATCTTAGAGAGATATAATTGACAATTGCTTCTTGGAACAACTAGTTCTAGAGCACACAAGAGGGGGGATGCTATTCTTGCCTTAAAGCACTTTGCCACACGCAAACTAATTTATCCACTAAGTAACAGCAGTAATAATATATTTAGACCTAGGCTATGTCTACACTACACTGTTCTTCTGGAAAAAGCTACACAAATTGCGAACCTCAATTTGCGTAGCTTTTTCCGGGTTTTTTTTCAGAGGAGGCTTTTCCGACATTTGGCCCATCTACACTGGGCCAAATGTCAGGAAAAAAACCTTTTTCGGAACATTCCTTCTTCCTCATAAAACAAGGTTTACAGGGATGACGAAAAAGCGCATCTGCTCTTCCGAAAAAAAATTTCTGAAGAGCAGACGCATTCCCTGGACTTGGCAGGGTGCCTCCTGTATCCTGGAAAAACTTTGTAGTGTAGACATAGCCTCAGTGTCTGGGGGAGAAGAGGTAGGAGACCAAAAAGGCACAGAGAGATGCTAAATTTTAGAAAGGGAAATTTCAATACAACACAGTTTTTCAAAAAAGCCCTGAAGGTAAAGGTAAAGGAAGTAAACATCGTTTGAGGTGGCAGGGATGCTTCATAATAATAATAATAATAATATAAAAGAGTAGTAGCATGTTAGAAGTTACTGATATTACTGAACAAAAAAAGGAACCAGAAAGGCAAGGATTAAAATAAAATGTAGTAGAAATCCAGGCAAGAAGGAGGCCAGGGAAGGCTTTAACATTAGCCCAACTATGAAGCAGAGAAAGAAAGGAAAATAGTAGCTTTAGGGATAATATTATTTTCCTTATTCTAGTAAAGATTCTTGTGGAGAAGGAAACAACTTTTTCTGTGCTTCTTTGCCATTGTCATGTGGCAAATGACATACCTGGAAGGGAAGGAATAAAAGGCAAGTGGCACCTTTATTTACTTTTCATTAGGGAAAAACAGAAGAATGATTAAAGACACATAGAAGAAAACAGCTCTCTGCAGGCTCTATTCTGCAACAAAGTTTCTCAGTGGCTGCAGGTGTTGGAAGCTCTTCAGATCTCTTAAGCTGCATATCTATAAATCCTCCTACCTGACTGAGTAGTCTGAATTTAAAAATCCTGGAAATTTAAGAATGTCCTTTAGTTCTTTCTCTGCATCAGCAATGAAAAAGAATATGACCTTCTTTACCCTTATTTGCTGTGGGCCAGATTATGAAACTCTCATTCCTTCTGGCACTGAAATCAGTGGGCCACCTTGCTTGATGACTGCATACCAGTGAAAGTAATGGGTTCACAGTTTAGCTTTATATAAAGAAGCTAAGTGATATGAAATATCAAGGATGTGTGGGCTACATTGGGACTTTCAGTTGTATCTACAGAAAAGCCTTCATACAGTATTTCAGTGAAGGAGGTCAATAGTGGAGGATGATTTATACTACCAACCAGATCAGTAAATCTTGGCCTTTTCAAGTTTCATCACAGTAATCCAGCAGTACAGATTAATCAAAACTATTTAACTAGGACACTGAATTAATAGTGGAAATTCCATTGTGGCAAGAAGGTAGGTAATAATTTTGTACACATTAAAAATAATATCGTATGAGGTTATTTTAGGTTATATATTTTCACCTGGGGGCTATGTCCAATTTTTTAAATGATGGTCTTTTACTCCAGCTTTACACCCCAAAATTACCTCTCTACCTGCAAAGGGAACTATTAAAAAGAAAATTCTGGTGAATGCATATAATCTGTTTGGAGGTGGAGACTTGGGTTTTCACATTAAGAAAACCTGTCGGGTATAGAGACAATGTAATTAGAAACTGGAAAATATTTATTATTGAATATATCCATAAGAGAACAATTTAAATGACTGGGTACTGCTAAGGCCTTACCAGGAGACTGGCACTGCGGTGATCAATCTCCCAGGAGTCCCAGTAAAAACCCACTAAATCGACTGCTGATCACATTCCTGTCAATTCCTGTATGTCAGTGGAGCAATACCCCACAGTAGAGATGCTGCGGTAACTCAAACTAAGGTACATCAACTTCAGCTATGCTAATCATGCAGCTGGACTGGCGTCCCTTAGTTTGACATTGCTCCCTAGTATAGACCTGGACTGAGATAGGATTGTCATAGACTTCCAAAAATTCTTTTAAAAATTATTTAATTTGAGCTGCTATGGAAAGAAAAATGTTATGTTTCTTTGGAAGAAAACATAAAACTTCTTTCATGCTTCTTTTTTTTTTTAATTTAAGAAGGACACACTAGTAAAAATCCATGTACACCAATTATGTCCATACAGCAAAGTTATTTGAAAATAACAGCTGTTATTTCGAAATAACTTTACCAGCGTCTACACAGTCAAACCACTATTTTGAAATTAAATAAAAATAGCAGAGGGCTTATTTCGAAATTGGTAAACCTCATTCCACGAGGAATGCTATTTTGAAATAGCTATTTTGAAATAAGCGTTGTGTAGACACTTATTTCGAAATAGGGGGCCACCAGCCCTTCCCATGGTGCCCCGGTGGCCCACTCTGGGCACAACCAAGAAAACTCCTCCCCCTCCCCCCCCCCAGAGCCATTAAAGGGGTAGACTCTGGCCACAGTGCCTGTGCCAGCTCCAAGCCTACCAGCCGTCACTGCACCTGACCCAGTGGCCCCAGCATGAGCCAGGCAGCCAGTGCCAGCCAGCCCTCCACCGCTCCCCAGGACCAGTCTGCCAGCTCCCAGGAGCCTGCCAGGGGCCGGAAAAGGTGGGCACCTACCTGGTCCAGTGTGGAGATCAGGGACCTAATTCAGGTTTGGGGGGATGCCTCCAACGTCCATGATCTCTGCACTAAAAGGAGGAATGCAACTGTCTACAGGCGGATGGCTGCCAGCCTGGCCACCAAAGGCCACATGCGAACCCAGGAGCAGGTTCGCATGAAAATAAAGGAGCTGTGGCAGGCCTATGCCAGGGCCACAGGGGGCAGCTCCCAACCAGGAGCAGACCCAGACCCCTGCCCCTATTTTGATGCCCTGGACCACATCCTGGGGGGCAGGACTGTCCATGCCCCCAGGTGGTCATCGATCCTGGGGCAGAGCTTGCTTCCTCCTGCTGCTCCAGACCCTGCTGCCTCCCCAGCTACCGCTCCTCCTCCCACTCCTTCTCTCCCTCCTGCTTCTTCCTCCCCACCCTCTCCACACCCCCAGGGATGCCAAGGCCTCCGCACCCCCGGTGCTGGGAGACAGTTGGGCTGGCGAGACCCTCAACCCTGAGCCCTGAGCTTCTGCTCCCCCTTCTTCCTCTTGCCTCCCTCTGCCAGCTCCCTCCTCCCAGGTTTCTCCCTCCCTCCTCCACTCTCCCACCTTCTTTCCCCAGTCTTACCTCAGTTTCATTCCCCCCCCACCCCGGTTTTGTTCAATAAAGAGGCTTTGTTGTAATGAACACATGTGTCTTTTATTGTACAGCAGGAAGGGGGGCTAGGGAGGGGTAAGTGGAAGGACGTGAGGGAGGAATGAGGCACAAGCCCCCAGTGGGGCACACCAGGGAGACTGTTACTGCCTGCAGAACGTTCTGCCAGGCTCACAGCAACACGTCCAGGAGAAGCACCAGAGTGCCCAGGGGCAGCTCCGGCTCCATGCTGCAGAGTGCTGTGGTGTCCTGAGTGAGGGCAATCAGAGCACGCAGAGAAAAAAATGCTTTCCTGTCCCTCAGCGAGGTAGGCAAGCAAGCAGGGAAACCTTAGAATTGGCTGTCCGGGGGAGGGGGTGTGGGGGCTTCCCTTTAAGCACAGATCTCAGATAGCCTCAGGCAGCAGCCACACAAGGTAACTCCTGACCTGATGCCATGCCAGAACCGGTTCCGGCCATCTTTAAATGCAATTCGGCATCCTATCAGTGTGGACGCGCTATTTCGAAATAGCAAAACGCTATTTTGAAATGCATTTTGTGTCTAGATGCGTTATTTCGAAATAAGTTATTTTGAAATAACTATTTCGAAATAAGCTATTTCGAAATAACGCTGTAGTGTAGACATACCCTTAGGGATTATGAAGAATTATGTCCTTTTGTGCTTGAAAAGCCAAGGATGGTTTCCATTTCTACTGTACTCCATATGTGATAGATAGCAGGAATGTTTCTTCTGTGGAAGAGAGAATTTATATGCAGGAAAAAAGAAACAGTGACATTATAAACCCAAAATAATCAGTATCAAAGGATAAGAAGCACTATTATGAACCACAATAGAACCTCAGAGTTATGAACAGTTTGAAAATTCAGGTTGTTTGTAACTCTAAAATGTTTTTAAGTTTGAACAAAATATTATGGTTGTTCTTTCAAAAGTTAACACATGAACATTGATTGAATACAGCTTTGAAACTTGGCTATGTAGAACAAATGCTGAATTCCCTTTTTAGAAGTATACATTTCACACAGTACTGTACTGTATTTGTTTTGCATTTGTTTTGTCTCTGCTGCTGCTTGATTGTGTGCTTCCAGTTCCAAATGAGGTATGTTGTTGACTTGTGACAGTTAGTAACTCTCATGATCATAATGCTTATCATACAATGAGGTTTAGCAGTTATTTCGAGAGAAGGGTTTTTTCTCGAAATAACGCTGCTACACGGGGTTTTTTATTTTGCAATTATGTGATTTCGAAATGGCAGCCAGACGTAATTATGCTAATTAAGCACAGGATATTTAAATCCCATGCTTCATTAGCAAGTTCGGTACACTACATTTGCATCCCTATCTCAAGATAGGGAGCAAGTGTAGACATACCCTGAGTCTCCCGTGGCTTGCTCCTTCGATAGTCATTTTCCTGTGCACGGAGAGGGAGACATTCTGATTTTATTTTAGTTTTTTGATTTTGCACAGGAGTAAGTGAGCACACAAGGTGCAAGGTAGTGGAGAGTAAGTCCTAGGTATTTTATATGCATTTCTGATACACTTAGTGCAGTACTCTGTACAGCTGACATTCAAGGGGATTTGGGGTTTTAATTTCCTTAGGCAATTTAAAAGTCCTAGTCTATGCCATGAGAGTTCCAGAATTTAGTGTTCTGCTGGTCATTTGTTGTCTTTGGAGTATGATTGATTTGTTATATAATTGAAATCTAGATGTCACAAACAAAGTATTATAATAATCTCATAAGAATATTCATTAATTAATCTCCACTCTAAATGTATGCAATTTGAACTATATTGGTTTAATAATATATTGTGAATGTTGCTCTCCGTACTTATTCTTCATCCAGTGATGAGTTATGAAATGTATATATAATAGAGAAGCTAATATTTTCCAGGAGAAAAATGGAGTAATCAAATGGAGCTCCTCTTTATTCATTGTGTATGGGTATTTAGAAGCTAGTTAGCAGTTGACAATAGCAAGAAAAGATGGATTTCAGTGTTTGAGATACTGTTGTTATATCTGAACAGGAGAAATAGACAGATGGTGCCAGAAAGATTAAGACCCAACTAAGATAGTGAGATTTAAAGGAATATTTTAAAATTTCAATAGACAGGAAGAGAAAGAAATCTGTGCTCTGCATTTCCAGTTCAGCTACATTATTCAAGACAGAAAGGAGGACAGACAATTTTCTTTACCTACGAATGGTATTTCTCTGATGGATAAACTCATTCTGTGACTACTTGCAATTTTGCCTCTGTCACACTTCTACAATGAAATATCAAACTTTTGGAATCTGTACTCAGATAGTCTTGTAGCTCCTGTTAGCATTCTCATCCTAAATGTCTTTCCAGTTGGGGAGTGCAGATGATTTGAATGGGATGAAATGAAAGAAATGACAAGAGTTTCGCTTGAGCTAATTGAAGAGGAGGACAGATTCTCAGATGCTGTAAATCAGTGCATCTCCACTGACATCAATGGCCTAGTATCTTTTGAGTTACAAAACATCTAATCCCCTAATAGAAGCTGTCCACAAGAGATACCTTTCAGAAATATCTAGCCAATAAGAGAGATGAATAGTGGTGAGGAGTGAAGCATTTGATGCTGACATTTTATTTTGGATGAAGAAATAACTTTCCTTGATGAAAATGACATCTAGTCTACAAGTGGACAATGGCCCATCATCAATTAGATGGGTCTATGTAGTATTCTTTGTGAATGAGGTTAGATTTCGTCTGGACTACAGAAACTAGAACAAAGTTCTGATAAATGCTACAGCAGTTAAGGCACATGTGCCTTTACAAAGTCTAGTAAAAATTCATGTGGAGGACAACAGGGCAACTTGATAAACAATGCAGCTGGTCAGGAATTATTTTGACAATAAATGCCAGTCTGTTGAAGCCATTTCTTAAGTCTGGGTGGAATTTTTAGTCAGAGGGACAACAACTCATTATAGTCAACTGGAGCTTTCACCCAAGCTGAGGGAGTAGGGTTTAAGTCCCTGCTGTGCTTAATTCATGCCATGGATTTGAACTAGTGCCACCTATATACTGGGTCATTGACTTTTATGGTCTCTCTCTCTCTCTCCCAGCCCCCTTTCCTTACTCTCTCCCTTTCAAAAGTCAGCAGTTTTATTCTGCATTAGAAGGGAACAAATGCCAAATCGAGATTTTTTTTCATGTAATGGGCTTCTTATTTTCTGACCAATCCTAGTAAATATGTTCCTAGGGAAAAACTATCTCTCTACAAAGGAGGTGGCATTATTCTTGAACTAAGCTATGATCCAGAGTGCCTGATGAGCTATATTTAGCATAGACATGGATCTGCTGACAATTGGATCAAATATTAGGAAATATGAGGCAGGTTTAACCCAGAGTTAAGTTAAGCACAGATCAAGAAGCATTGTTTATTCAGTTTTGTGGGCAGTGAATGGGTTCAGTTCAGGTCTGATAGTATTATTCCACCGTTCTTGCTGAGTTTTGGATATAGCAGAAGTTTTCAATAATATAGTAATTGGGTAGGCAGTAGTGCTTAACCTGGCTTATCCATTGTCTTTTAATATATGAATAAAATACTGAAATTGGGTAGGCTTCACATATTATGCAGAAGTAGTAGCATTTTGTAAATATTATTCAATTAATTTGACCAGATTAAAATTCAATACAGAACATAAAGCCACCGTGCATTTTGCACTTGAGACTTGAAATCTGTTTCATCACAAATATTCCCAATTAAAAATCATGCCCAACTGGGATATTATAACTAAGTTACACATCTACTGCATGTATAACAGTGATTGCGGCTACTCCCAGTATCAGACATATACATTCTCTGAAGAAGGACAGTCTCTCTGGACTAAGAATACAAATTCTTTCCACAGTAATAGTGACAGCTGTTCCACCTTTCTCATATATATGGCAATCTAAACTTCATTCAAGGTGTTCAACAGGCAACCTTGCCTTGCTGGGGGTATGACTTCTACATAAATTAGATGTAGAAAGACTGCTCAGGGTCTTTAGAGTAATGAGATTTTAGATGCAGAAAAGACTGTGCAGCTTGATCTTTGGGCCGGATTGTAATTTTCAGACTTTTTCTAGCCATCTGTTTGTAGTTGCTGCTTATAGGTCTACCTCACCTCTAACAAAATGGCTGTGAAGTATAGCAATTGTCCTTTATCTTCTTTCTCCCTACATGTCCCATTATGCATTAAACTGAGTATACAAAAGCAAACATTTCATAATAAAGTATATTGCTAGGCACACAAAATACTTTCCTCTAGGACCATTCCAGACTTACATCCATATAGTAAGTAACATTACACATTAATTACTAATAATTATGTAAATCTTAATGCTTTTGTTTAATTTAAACTCCAGCCCTAATGCTGCAAATATAATGCCCATGCTTAGTTTTATGCTCTGTAATTTGTCCTGTTGACTTCAACTGGACTACTTTCAATGCATAAAGTAAAGCATGTACATATGATTTTGCAGGAGAATACTTACATTACATATTAATATGAGCAAGGCTGGCATAATTTGGCCCTTTGTGTTTTATTATGAAAATGTATCTATCAAATCTTAACCAAGAATATAATTGATGTCTTTCATATACCTTAACGCTGAACTATAGAAATATAACTTAAGGGGAAAATTTGGGTTTATACATCTATGCATACTTGTTGAAATCCTCAATAAATTGTACAATTTGTATGTACTGGACCTAAAATGTTGTCATATTAAATTGTAATAGGATTCATAGTTTGGGGCCACATATTAAAGCATTATTGGGATGCTTTCTTTTGGTAGCACCTCACTAGTTTGCATGCACAAATAATGTATCAAAATGTTATAGGAGGTTTTACAGAAGTGCATTCAAATTAAACATCATAGTAAACAGAAACAGAGCTTTGGAGAATTGGCTGATGACTACTCTCATGAATCCTACTACTCTTAGGAAAGAGCATTTTAATGCAGCACAGTCTTCCTCTACATCTCTTGTTGAGAACATGTGGAATTTTGAAGCTATCATTTTTAACCCATCCACAGCTGTTGAAGCTCTTCAACTTTTCCCAGGGCAAAGAGTACCTCATTCTTATGATGTTCATGTGCTCAAGAGCTTAGCTCTAAAAAACACTCATATTAAGAAGGAAGTAAAAAAGAAGGTGATAAGTAGTTATTGAATACATGCAGCAACATCTACATCAAAATAAACAATACTTGTGCTAGAAAGTGAAGGACGATTTTACAAGAGAGATTTTATGACTAAGGGCATGGAAACTAAACTTTTAGCCAAATGTGACACTCAGCCCTGCAGCAGGAGGTCATCTGGAGTGACAGATGCTACATTACATTTTGCCAGGTGGATAGCATAGGAAGTGAATCAAGCCATTTTTCCAGATGTACTTTATATATAGGCCTGTTTAGGTAGGTTCTCTTTAGGAATATGAGCAGTAAAAATAGCAATAGACTTGCTTTAAATTCTGGGGTAAGATTCTGCCAGTCACTTTAACATTTAGGCCCTGATCTCACATACACATACAAACATGCTTAACTTTATGTGCATGAGTGATTGGAACTGTAGCTCCAAATGCAGAAAAACATGAGTAGTTCCACTGATGTGAATGGTTTTCAAGTTTCAACCACATGCTTTGGAAGGTCAGAAACCCCATTTCCAACATTGTTTCTATGTGAACTTTTAGAAAACAGCACTGAAGTTTCTGAGCACATTCTTTTGGGAATGTGTTGCATTAAAATATAGAAATCTAGAGATAAATATTCAGCTTCTAACAGGAAAAATGACATGGTACCTTTCAAATACTGGAAGTATTGAAGGGTTAGGTTTAATGGATCCGAGCCCAGATTTTTAAAGGTATGTAAGGATTGTGGCATAGTTGCAATAATGATTGCATTAAATCTAATTGTTTTTAAAGCCTATGCATTATTTTCAAAAAGGATTTAGGAATGCAGGAGTATAGGGGTGTAGGCTGTATGCTCTGGGCCAGCAGCCTAAGGGCAATACTATGGGGTGTAATAGCTAATGATGTGACTCTAAGGGTTGGTGTCTTTGGATGTTACGGCTTGAAGAGTGCTGCCTGTTAGAAGGCTTTCCCCTTCACCCTCCCACTTCTATGGTCTTTCTAATGTGAACAGAGACCTGCAACAGCCAAAGTCTGGAGATGCAAACAATTTGATGTTTATTGGGGTTAGCTTTTAACAAACATGAATCCAGTTTCCTTTTTTTCCCCTTGTTTTTTCCAAACTTGCTTCCTGTTTGTCCCCAATATATGTATTAATATTTGCAGGTATACACCAACCAATCATTTTACTGAAATTTAACTAAATAATCCTAACATATTTTCCTAACATGATTATCTAATAAATTATATCCCACCAAAATTAATTAATTATCAATTAATTATTAGTTCATTAGAGTTTGTCTATTGTTGGTGTGCACACTCTAAAATATATTGATAAATGAGAAGGTGTTTAAAATTGGATGAAATATCAGAATAATTTCAAATGGAAAATGTTCAGGAATTTACAGGGTTTTTTTAAATTACTTTACAGTAACAAATGAAAGAAGATCACTTTATTTAATTTATCAGAGTGAAGGTTAAGAGGAGACTCGATCAGAGCTTCTAATCACCTACATGTGGAGAGGATTTGAAGATTTTTGGTAGTAGAGGCCTCTTTAATCCAGCACACAAAGAGATAACAAGCTCTAAAGGCTCAAAACTGAAGCTAGACAAATTCAGATTAGAAATAAGACATGCATTTTTGACAGTTTACCTAGGGATATGGTAGATTATCCATCATTTAATGTCTTTATATCACAACTGGATTTTTTTTAAAATGTATGCTTTAGCTCAATCAGAAATTAGGTTATTGGGGAAAGCACTTAGCAAAGTTCTATGGTCTATATTATTCAGGAAGGCAGCCTAGAATAGATGATCCTAATGATTGTCTCTGGCCTTACAAAACTATGAATCTATTAAACTTTTTTTTATTTTAATACATGTGCTAAAAGGAATATCTTGTCCGCCTCTGGCATAGGACCTTACACTCTCTGTAGCTAAATTTCTCCTGAAATTCTTCACTTCCTTCAGTAAACTTTTGTGCAATATTCTTGTATTCTATTAGGAGCTCCTGTGTTCCACCCTGAAAATGATTGCATTCCAATGGTGGATGAATTGATTCAGCTATGTTCCCTATATACTACTTCACAAAATGCCACGAGGCTTAATAACTCTTATAAAATGTCTTGAGATTCTGCAACAGACAAATGAAAAATAATATATAACATTCTAATGAATAGAAAAAGGGATGGTGAGGATGGAAATGAGCTGCTGGATTTCTTCTAAAATTTGCAAAGGGATGCTTCTATTTGATTGCTATTTGTTTTTGTTTTCAAACTTCTGGTTGTGTCTGTTAGCCTCTACAATTTTAATAACTAAAACTTTTACTATTGAAAGAAACATTCTTTCCATATTCTTTGTTCATTGTTTTCACAGTAAGTTACCCTGAATCTTGTCATGAAGAAGACCAACTGGTTAAGATATAAATACCTGTCAAAGCAATGAAATAAACACTGAGAGACATATTTCCAAAAGAACTATGCACAACAGCATCCATTTGTTTACGTCCAGGAAGCAGCAAGAATTTCAAGAGTGTTTAATATCCACTGGTTTACACTGGCAGCAAAGGGAAGCAGTGGAAGCTAAGTGCCTAAAAGGGAGCTGACTTACGTTGAAAGTCCTGCTGAGAATAATTTCCAACAGCCTGATCCTACAAGACTCTTTAGTACGCACATCTCTCACAGAAGACCGTGCAAACAGCAACATTTGGAAAAGATCCTTATAAACTACATATGAAAAATGACATTTTTGTATGTGAGTTCATTAGATACTTAATGGAGCTCTTTCAAATGCTGATGACATCAGTTCTGGATCTGTTCTCCTGTAACATCAGCCTTTCTAAACGATGAGCCAATTCCCAATGATTATCTTGACTGAATATGAACTGAATAAGGACGCAGAGGTTTGGCCCTAGGCTTTTAGATTTGAAAGGGAGCCTTAACTGCTCTTCTGAGTATCTCTAAAGTTATTGATTTTTAAATTACAATTTCTATAGAAAATTAAACGATAATTTACCATTAATAGTTTCAGGGTGTGAGCCACTTAAAATTGGCAATTCAAATTACTTTAAAAATTAATATTTTTTCTTTTCTTTGGCAACCAGGCCTCACATTGTGTAGCATATTCTCCAGAATAGTCCTTCTTGATTCATTGTATCCAAGTACTATAGACAGGTTTAAAAGAACAGGCAAGACCCAAGACCGTATTTACATCTTTTTAATTAGAAAGATTGCATAAAGACATGGAACTAATGTTAACTATAGGAACATCATCTGAGCTATCCTTGAATGAGATCCCTTTTAAAGCTGGGTTCACCTGGAGAGTATATGTTGCAGAGATTTTTAACAACTGTAGCTTATAGTTCAATGTATAGGTAATGAAAATAATCCAAAAAGTACAAATTTGCTCAGAGACATACGTTTGTCTAAACTCTACCTCTAAGAGCAACTCACACAAGGCATCCATGTCAAACACCTAATATATAAATCCTGGTCCAACTGAAGTCAAGGGTAAAACTCTCACTGGGTTTAGTAAGACCAGCATTTTACTGACATCTTTCCTCCCTCACCCTAATATTCTCCAGGTTTATGTGAGTCGTCCAGATTGGCCTGGTGGTGACCTGCATACTCTTACTTCTTTTCAGCTGGGCGATGTGACCTCTTGCATGTGTCATCTGTAGTTTCGAAAATATTGTGAACGTTTTGCTATTCTCCACATGCATTAATGGAAACTCTTCAGACCTTGAATCCAGAGTATCTTTGACTGGATTTCATGTCTGAAGCAAAGGATTTGCACAGCTATATCTACAATCCCACTATAAGTCATTCATAGGTATTCTGAGATCAAACACTAGGCTATGGAAAACATTTCTAAGGTTTCTGTTGGAATACCAAATATCAAAAAATGATGCTTTATCCTCTCCACCAAAAACACCTAAATATACACAGGATAGAGGTATATTTTGCTATGACCTTTTATTAGAAAAAAAAGGATTTCTCTTATTTTGTATTAGCAAATATACCCAACATTGCTTGGGTCCTTAACTCAATTAAGGGTTTTTTTTTGAGGGGAGGGAGATAAAAGGAAAAAGAACTTGCTTTATTTAAATAATTGTATTTTCAGAAATACAGTATTATTCTTAAAGTTAATTTTTATTTGGAATTTTTAACAAAAGGGATTCTCAAAATTTGTTCATTTTAATTTTTTTAGTAATTTTTTTAAATCAGAACTCCATCAAGTGTACTTTTTTTCTTCTTTCCTATAAACTCTTGTCCAGTCATTATGTTTTAAGAAAAAAGGGCTATAGTCAATCGGATTTCAGATAACTTCTAATTTTCAAAACTTAAGCACTTAAGCTGTGCCACAACAGGACACTACTCCAGATTTCTCTGTTTTAAAACTTTTCTGTAAGATTTATTGAGAAGAAATTCTATTCAAGGTTCATCCTATGTTTCTGGCTCATCTTGGTTCAGTCTCTTTCAACATTTGCTGAGTTATGTCAATTTTGAGGACTGAACTTGATTTGGAGATTCTGTCTCTTTTCTGTTTGGATTCATGAGAAGCAATCCCATTCCGGGCACAACTTGTTTTCGTGGCAGACCAAGCCCTTATGTTGCTTTAAATTTTGATAAGAAGAAGCTGCATATTAAATTTGGTGGTCCTGCCTTTTACTGTTTAGGAGGATTTCTTGATCAAACAGAAAAACGGACAAGCTCTCTAAACTATATAATAGATTTTTGGCTGTCACATTTATTATAAAAATGCAAAAAGTTATGACTAGTACTGATGTCGTCTAAGGGTACAAATCATATTTTTTAAACAAAAACAAACACAAATCACTCCAGTCTTATTCTGAATATCAATTTTTATTTATGTGCACACCCATATAGCCTACAGTTGCTTTACCTACATATCCAATACACCCATCCTATATAGTATGTCTACATTGCATAACTATTTCGGGATACCAGAGGTATCCCAAAATAGCTACCCCGCATCTACACAAGCCGCACATTATTTCAAAATATTTTTCGAAATAACAGGCTCGCTACTTCTCCATCCTGGTAAACTTCGTTGCATGAGGGATAAGGGACTGAAATAGCGCGTTATTTCAAAATTTGACGCTGTTTAGATGTGCCAAATTTCAAAATAAGCTATTTCAAAATAGATTTGAAATAAGATATGCAATTTGCATAGTGCCAATTGCATATCTTATTTCAAGTTTAGAGTGCTGTGTAGATGCACCCTGTTATGTATGCATATTCTATTCAATAATAAAAAATTATATGAATATCCCGGATCTATACTAGTTAATTAAAACCCTTCCCTCCATGTAACTCTCTGTATTTTATTTGAATATTTTTAAATAATTTTAAAATTGCATAAATAATTTAAAATTAGTATCAAAACCCTCATGTCTCCCATGTGGCAAATGCATGTCAGTAATAATGTAGTCCCTTTACTAAAGGTGCCTCTGCTTATTTTCTGGGAAGACCCTGTGTGCTGCAATCCAGCCTCACAGACAACAATTCCCATGAGCCCTTGGGAGATCGGGGTCTCTCCACGTGCATGAGAAGAGAGGCCTAGCAGTCTGGGACTCTGCCCTTGGATTTTGGAACAGAAGGGGAGCCAGGCTGCTGTGGAGGAGTTTGATCCAGTCCAGGGGCTATTAGAGTGCAGCTACAGACTGGGACTAGATGCCTTTGGAACTGGGATCTAGCAGGCTGCTTCTGATAGGCACAGCATGAGGCTGTAAGTAATTGGGCATTTTTTGGGAAAGTGCTGCCTGGGACAGAGCTGCTGCCTAGCTTGGACCCTCATACACACTGCCTGTAGAGAATCTCCATTACAGCTGCAGTTCTTCAAGCGCACCCACACAAGCAAGAGTCTGGGACTCTGAGTCCAGGGGTGTGCACACTCTGGGGTGGGATCAATATTGACAGTGCAAATGCTAGATATATAAGTTCCAATTATTGTTGTGCACTTTGTTAATGTTATTCATTGTTAATCTGTTAAACCCTGTTTATTTAAGTTAAGTAAAGATTGTTTATTTTAATGTAATCTATTAGATGCAGTTTAATGTAATCTATTAGATATATTTTAATGTAATCTATTAGATTTGTATTTGTTGTTCTGGAATTAGATCCAGATTATTGCTGGAATGAGTTTATTCCTGGAGGCTCTCAAGGCACACCAGTAAGTGTGTACAAGGCCAGCCAGGTGGAGGCACCGTCATAGTACATTCTTTATGAGCAAGGGACTGCAGAAAGGGGGTGGATAGGTTTTCCCCAACCAAACAACATCACCACTGGGGTACTCAGGATCTCCTTTTATGTCAAAACCATCAGGCGCCCCGGCACAACTGTGAGTGTGACCTGCTCCCGAGTAACCCGGGGGAGGAAAAAGGGGGTTGCATAACATTTACCAATTTGGGTGTGAAAAACTCACCAGGGGATCTCAAACTCACAGCCTGTGCCCAAGCAGCTCCACAATCAATCCCACTTGGCTGCTGGCACATGAGTCCTTGTGGCCTTGGGAGGGTGTCCATACCCTTCCGGAAACCTGCTCTGCCCTGTGTTTTCCTGCCTCTGCTCCACCCTCTCTTCCCCGTTGCACCCCTTCCTTCAAACCTCCTACTCCAAGGGATGTGACCTTGGGGATTAGTGAGGGGCTTAGTGCAGGGTGGCAACAGGAATCGGGCTCCCCCATACTCACCACAGTGACAGGAGCCACAGGGAAGCAGAGTGATGCAGCAGCCTGCTCTGCTCTGCCACAATCTCTCAAGCCAGAAGCGCAGCAGACTGGGGCTGGGATGCTCTAGGGAGGCTGCCCCAAACCATTCTATTGATGAAAGAGCTCTACTCAGACCTCCCCTGGGCCACAGGGATGTTCTGGCCTGGGTGCTGCTGTAGCCCCAGTGTACTGCCTACTGATGACAGTGGAGGTCCTAGGGCATTTTAAATCACCTGGAGGTGGCAGGCGGGGCAGTGAGATGCAATGGGAGAAGCACATGGGCTGGCAGGCGGGGGGAGGGTGTACGCAGAGACACCTACCCCTTTGTAGTTGCAGCCAGAGGGGTTTCCTGCTGTCCCACTAGAAGGATTTGAGGACTGAACTGAAGGAGGTAAACTGAATTTGAGTCCTCTGTACTAGATGCATCATTGTCAGAAAGCTGTAACTGTGCCCCGGACCTTCAGCTGGTGTCAACTGGTGTAACTCCGATGTACCAAATGAGGTTCTGGGTCTGATTGTTTAGATGTAGTCAGTACAAAAAATGAGATACTGTCTTCTACCAGTGAATACCAGAGGTATTATCAAGATGAGAAGCCCATGCCCCCAGTCTAGCTTCTGCTATGACGAGCTGGAATTCCTACCCTTGGTTTGGCTCAATGTATCCAACTTTGAACATTTCTCCAAGCTGGAAGAGAGAAGCGAGAGACCATCTTCACCTTGGAAAATCTGGATTGGGAATAGGAACTTCAATATGCTACTCCTGCCTTCTTAGGCAAATTTTTGTTTTTTCAATGAATAACTTATTCATAATTGTACTACAGCCCAGCCATCTCTGTTTCTAAATAGTGGGCAGAGGCACTAGGACTTCTCAGGAACAGAACCCTGAATCAATTTACACTGATCCTAAACTTAGTGAAGTTAGTGGAAAATTCCAGTTGACTTCACTAGAGTTTAGATCTGTTTGTGAGAATTCAAGGTAAGATTCCATGAGCCTTGGGGCTTACAATTTGATATTTAATTGCCTAAATATGGGTTTATGTTCTAAATGATATGTACTCAGGTTTGGATGTGTTGGTCTTAGAGTTTTCTATTAGATTAACATAATCTTTTAAAAATTAATTTACTATAAAGTCTTCTGACCGCAGGGAAAAATGGATTACATTTTGTGGGTTGATGAGACATATGGGACTTGCAGTATTTGCCTTGAATTCTTAGTAAATTTCCATATATAGAAATAGTCTGTATTTAGTGTGGATATAAAGTTCAATTTATTTTGCATTGATTTGGGGCTACCTGCTAAAGAGTTACACTAGACAAATAAGTTAAATGCATTCTCATTCAACTTTATTTGGAATGAGTAAGCAAAACATTTTTTTTCCATTCGCATTTTGTTCGTGTCTGCCAACTTTTTTCAAGAGTGAGGCATTGTCATAATTTGGGCATCCTGAACTCCAAAGTATGCCAGGTGCGTTACAGGTTGCTAGCCATACATAGGTACTGTTCTGCTGGACATACTGTCTAAGACCCTGAGGTTGTAAAGGGCTCCAGTGAGCAACATCCTAGTGCCTGTCAGGGACTCCTGTTGATTTTAATGGATTCTGCATAGTCATGAGGGTTTGCTCTTTTAGATCCCGTTGCAAAATCAAACTCTAAATTTTGATATGTAATTAGTGAAGGAAGCAAATAGTATGGGGAAGATTAGAAAAAACAGTATTACCAAGTGAAAACCAGGAGACTTGCTTTGGGAAAGGTGCACAGATAAAAAGATCCATTTTATACTGTGTCATGGAATTAAACCTAGGATGATTTTAACAGCAATCGGTGGGTGAATGTTGTGCTAATGAAAAAGGCACATGTTTGACTGGCAAGAGATGGTGACAACATGTGACTGGTCTACCCATGAGCTTAGCCAGCTTGCTGTCAACTTAACCAGAAAAATAGTGACATGTGTGAGGGAGCTCACTTGTAAGCAAGAAGAATGATGAAGTAATGGAGGTGAAGGGTATTGTATATTGTACCTATGCTTAGGAATGTATGTGTTTTATGCAAAGGATCATTTAGCAGGTACGTACGTGCAGAGAAACCTGCTGAGCTCACCCCCCCCACACACAATTTGAGTAGTTAATCAGTTTCTGGAACATCTTCTCTTTGTTCTCTTTTCCGAGGGAGAGTGAGCTCAGCAGATGAAGGGACAAGTTACAGGTATGTGGTAAACAGGTTTATCTATGGGAATATTAAGCATGATCGGTTATGCTGAGTGTAGAAAATGTGACAAGACTAGACAAAGGCTCACATGGAGCAACCGCTCTATGCTATAAAATACTGAGGAGGGGACTTGCCCTTCTGAGAGAGCCTGGCTGGTTTTGTACCGGGGTGCTCTCCTTCTGTGCACATCAAATAAAGCTTTAAATTGAACAGTGCGTCGAAGACTCTTGATTCTGCCAAACACCTGACTCATATGGTTGCTATTGGGTACCACAAAAATCCCAACAGAGGGAATAGTTTAAGAAAAGCTGAATAAATATAAGCAAGCTCATTGTGGAGGGAGGAAACATAATTGTCTAAGAACTTGGCTATACTATGGAGAAGATTGACACTGCGGGGTTCAAATTAACAGGTCTAGTGAAGACCCACTAATTTGAACCAAGAGGGATCCTCCATTGCTGCCAGTAGTCCTGCTCCTTATGAGAAGTAAAGGAAGTTGACGGGAGCATGTGCTTCCATCGACTTCCTGCTTTGTGGATGGTGTGAAAACCCAATTCAAGATACTTCAACTGCTACGTAATTAACATAGGTGGAATTGCATATCTTAAGTCAACTTTCCCCTTTAGTGTACAATAGGCCTGTGAAAGGGAGTGAAAAGGAAAATACTCCTAAATGTTAGTATGAGTCCTGTGGTTTCCACTTTTGTAGCTACTGAAATAGAAGAGTAGTGGGAGCCTTGGTAGCTTAGAACCAGGCAGGGCTTACCAGATCTCAAACTGGACATTTTCTAGATATTGGACAAGTGGGCACAGGCCATCTGCCAGGTGTGTGCCCACTGACAGAGTAGTTTGCTGAAGAAAGAGCTCTGTACTGACTTGCGCTTTCAGTAATATCTAGAGAGAAAATGTTCTCATTTTGGGATGCTGCTCGTAGGACAAAGAAAGCGCCTGTAGCATGGGCCTGATGCTTGAACCAAAAGTAAACAAGAGTTATACTAGGAGTAACAGACAGGCCATGTCAAAAGCAAATGTTTGCCTACAAGTCAGTGTCTCTCGGCATTAGAACTGCTAGCACTGCTGAAAGCACATGAAGTATGTAAATACATTCCATCAGGACAGTACAAGGACACCCAGCTGAGCACATGATTAAATAGTTTGAAACAACAAAATAAAAGCAAAACAACAGGTAGTAAATGCTTTGGAGGAAAGTCCAAAGGGAGGCACCAAACGTGTCATTAATGCATAAGATAATACGTATAGTGTGTATTAGATTGCTCATTTCTCTCTATAAATATTGGGGTACCTCACTTAACTCTTTGACTGGCCTCAGGGAGATAGTGAAATCCATACTATCAATTGAGTCACATCCATTGTCCCAGGTACAAAGATGTAGGGACATGGAGGCCGTCTGGCTAACAACAACTATTAATGTACATCATTTAACAATAAACCTGACTCGGCTGCCTTCATATCTTATCTAGTCTGTGGTCTTTGGGGACTCTCATACAGTCTATTATGCTAGCTATCTGCACAAAGTTGTCATAATGTACTGAGGGAGCATACAAAAATGCACACAGCCAAACATTTATCATCACTAACGGAGCAGGAGACCTGTCAGGAGGTCACACCAGTGAATCCTGAATTCACTGTATCGCTGTCCTGAGTGACTACACTGCTTTGACTCACATCTGAGAAGGAAAATAAAGTTAGAGGAAAAGGAAAGTAAGAATGAGGGATAATTCAAAGATGAGAAAAAGGGATGCCACAAGCTTGAAGTGTTCTGCTTTGAAGCCCCAATGGCAACAAAAAGACTGATTGAAAGGACAGCTCATTTTATTACATGGACAATAATTTTGGCCTGAAGACTCATTTGTTGTCTGACACCATTACAGGGCTGATGTTCTCATGTTTGTTTTGTGGTTTGTGTCTAATATGTCACTTAATGGACCCTCTGATTATACTTATATGGAGTGGATGAAGTTATTTTATGTATACTGAAGTGCTTTATAGCCACTTACTAGCACTTAGTGGTATTAGTTACTTGCACTATTACTGGTACTATCCTTTGACTTGAGGTTGTGAAGCACTGAACAACTGCAAAGATCTTCTTCCCCGTAAAGGAAAGCAGTCTGGTTGACACTTGATTTCCTTGTGCTAGTTTGAAGTGTTGATTTAGTGTTGGTATGCCTTACTTCTCCCATGGACAGAGATTCCCAAAATTATAAACAGCATTTATGTTCACTTTTAACATTAACCCTAGAGAAGATTTAGAATTACCTTTAATTTTCTGTACAGATGAAGAATAACAATTAGTGCCAATTGTAAGCTCGGGATGAGTCCTGTGTTTTTTCAAGGCTAGCTTGATGGCCAGTTCTTCAATCTGTTTTGGATCCCAACAACAACAACAAAAATCAGTGGCAAATCATCTAGATGCAAACCCATAAGTTTATTTTGAAGGCAAATCTTTAGCATTTATCTGCAGTATTTGAATTTCAGGGATTGTTTTACCCAGGCTTAATTCTTTTAATAAAAAAAGTGTTTGTAATCCATGTACAACAGAGTCAAGTAGCAGTTTTATGTATAGCTGCAGGTTATGTGTTGTATTATAAGAGAATTGAGATATGATAGCATAAAAGATTATATAGCATATGGTATCAGTAAAAGGATACTGAGGACAGAAACCTTTCTGAGATTCCTCTGTTAAAATGTGGTTTTATTACTTCATGGTCTTTTGCCTCCACTACTGTATCTGAGATCTTTTTAGACAGATATGTTTGTCCATTTGTCTGGAGTCTTTTGAAAATAAGCAATGTAGAACACCCCAAGATAATTCCACACAGATAATTTGTCCATGTTTCTGCACCTCAGCCCTGTTCTAAAAGAAAAAAAAGAAGAAGAAACTTATATTACAGTAAAATAAATAAAAAACAATCCAACAGAAAGCCCAGTTTTAATTCCATGTGATCACTCAATTGGACATTAAAAGCAGAAAAAAATGAAATACATTTATTTTATTTTGCCCTTGATGTTAGTAGTATAGACATAAGCAAATTGACTTTTCAAACCTTGTTTTCATGCTAGAGTTTAGTTGCAATCAAGTACTGTATCTTTCTTCATGCGTGCATGCATCCAATTTACAAATGCACACTTCTAATTGGTGATACATAGCTTCTGGGTCAGGCAAAGGTCTCAGAAAGCAATATACTCATTAAACAGTTATTTGCAATTGTTTTCTAAGAAAGAAAAGGGAAAAAAGGCAAAGAAATTGCATCCTCTGTTATGTTTTAGCAATGAAAATACTAGGGATTTACAAACACAGATTACAAACACACTGGTAAATCATGTAAATGCTTAGAAGAGAAGGAAAATAGAAAGCTAATGAACAAACAAAGAAATTATCTAACTTTCACTTGAGGTTGCAGCCTGGCACCAAAAATCACATTAATTATAATCCTTAGCTCTTGTTTACTGCTCTTCATTTGCACTTCTTGGAATGCTTTGTGAAGGAAGATAAAATAAGTATCATTATTACTGTTTTACAGATAGGAAAACTGAGTCAGAGCTGCTGTGTATTGCTCATGATCTGGGAATCTAACCCAAATCTTGTAAATATGGTCAGAACTCATATGTTTGCCATTTATTTAATAATGCATTGAAGAATGTTGTGGGTCCCTGCCCACCATCCCTTTTGATTTATACTAACATGGCTATGACTCAATCAGCTCTGATTTTAATTGCAGTGGTTTTATATTTTGTTCATGAAATACAGGGGAAAAAAAGAAGAAATACATGTCTACATTTTCTTGAAGGTTGCAACATAAGCTTATTTTACTTCTTAAAAACAAAGAACCCTACAACATCAATGAAAACACAGAGAGAAACAGAGAAAGCAGAGAGGCCAATTCAACCCATCTTGCTACCTTCTGGATCTTTGTAGAGTACCCAAGAGAACCCAGATCACAATTTCCCTCAGAGCCCCTGAACATTCAAGCAGACCAGGAAACCACTTATAATTGAAAGTGATAAGAACATAACAATGTCCATACCAGATCAGACCAAAGTTCTATCTTTGTATAGTTTCAACAGGTTTGCCCAGAACTGAAGTCAGGCTTACTGGCCTGTAATTGCCAGGATCAGAGCCCCATTTAAAAATTGGTGTCATTTTAGCTATTTTCTATTCATTTGGCACATAAACTGATTTAAATTATAGTTTAGAGACCACAATTAGTAGTTCTGCAATTTTACATTTGACTTCCTTCAGAATTCTTGGTGAATGCCATCTGGTCCCGGTAATTCTTTGGTCCAAATTATTACTGTTTAGTTTGTCAGTTTGTTCCAAAACCTCTTCTAATGACATCTCAATCTGGGACAGTAGCTTGTAGTTTTAACACAGTTTTCAATGACATTACAGTTATCATGATAGGACCTAGGAAAAAACTCTAAGGTAGGTGGGACTGTCTTAATTGATTCCCTTTATCTCCTGTGAGTGCACTCAGGAGTGACCTGACCACATCACAGGCTGGAGTGCTCTAAAACACAAACCAGAAGATACATTTCCTCATCATTTTAGGTAGTTCATCCACCTTGGGTGCATGTTTTGGATACTTCTGCCTGTTGTTACTTCAAGGCAGATCTTAAGATAGTTGCCTCTTATAAGTGAAGTGTGTGACACGGGGAAGATCAAGTCTTATAAGTGAAGTGTGTGACACGGGGAAGATCAAGTCTTATAAGTGAAGTGTGTGACACGGGGAAGATCAAGTCATAATGATCTGAGGAATAATCAGGGGTCAAATAAACTGCTGTGTTTGATCCCTAGTTGTGCCAAATATGGCTTCACGCAAAATGGTAATTGAGCCCTCTGAGCCTGGAAAAAATACAGGCCATGTACTAGAAGGGCCAGGATGTCTCAAAATACCAAACATTCTAGACTTTTCTATCCTCCCTCATGGCCTTCTGAGTAGCATGTGAGGAACTTTTTCTTAGGCTTCCAGAGAAGTAGTTACATGACCCCAAAGGGAACAAGTAGGTAAAGAATCTTCTTGTTCAGAAATTCTTTTGGTCCAAAGGCTCCTGAATTTTATCTGAGCTCCATGTCCTGAATATCAAACTGGTCACAGATGTGTCTTGCCCATCATAAACCCTTTATTCATGAACACTTTTCCATTACTACTCTTACAATAAGTATGAAATCCTAACAAACTGGCAACATTACTTTATTAGTGATGCAATTATTCCTAAGCTTTTATAATTAGTAGGTAGGTGTGTATAAATATATAATTGGTGATCTCTGTGGACCTATTATTTAGTTTGTGCCTGCAAACACAAAAGACGTTTTCACATGCAGTTGAAATCCAGCGTAAATTATATTTTCATCAAAAGAATACGAAACACTTTCTTTCTCCAGTGGCCACTAACAATCTGTAGTAGATACCCCCAGCAACCATGAACTAAATACAGTATGGGCTAGATTCATAAAGAAACTAAGGCATTGCAAAACTGAGCTTCCCAGTGAATGAGTGGCTGGATATAGGTATCTCAGAATGGGATTTACAAAAGCCAGCATGCTAGGTGGTTCCCCACCTATGGTAGCAAGTGTAAGGTGCCAAAAAGAAAGGTGTGTCATAAGCCCTGTCCCTCTCAGGGTGTTTGGCACCTAAATGTGGGCTCGAGGGAATTATTTTTCTCTGCTTGGGATGCTCAGCTGCAAACTCTCTCTCTTGGAGTCAGGAAACAGGAGAGGGGAGAAGGGGGATAGGGACATTACTAGTACCTCCCTGATAACTCTTAGCTCAGCGAATAAGGTACTCATCTGGGATACAAAAGATCCCTGGTTCAAATTCACCGTCTGCTAGAGGAGAGAATGTATTAGAATGGAGATCTGCTCTCACTCAGGTGAGTGGCTTCACCTCTGAGCAATGGGCTATTCTGATGTGGGGTTCCCACAGTCTTTCCTCTTCCACTTTGGATTAATTAGAGTCATTAGGGCAGAGAAATGGAAAGAGCAAATGAGAATGATTCCATAACCTGTTGAGTATCAGAGTGGTAGCCGTGTTAGTCTGAATCTGCAAAAGTTACGAAGAGTCCTGTGGCACTTTATAGACTAACAGATTTTTATCCATAACCTGGTGGTTAGAACCCTCTGCCTGGATGTGGATGATCTAGAATCCAGTTCCCCTTCAATGCTCTCTCTCAGTTTCTTTCAGGAAGTATCTTAGGTGCCTGATGTCAAGGAGGGTTCACAGCTGACAATCCTAAACAGAGATAGGTGCCTCCTTCCACCTCAGAAATAAGTCTTAATCTCCCTGGGAGGCATGCACACAAGTCAGACAGAGCAATGCCTTTCTTTGCCTGGTATGTGCCTCACATTGGGATGTAGCATCTGGAAGTCTAGAGTGGAGCAGCAGTGCAGAAACATAGGTGCCTAGGGAGCTTTTATTGCAACAACTTAGGCATCAGTTGAGGTTACGTACCTACTTCATTCGGATTTGGGAAGACTAGTGGTGTCAGATTTGGGGATTTAAACACTTAAATTGGCAGTTAGTTGCTTAAGTCACTTTTTGTGAATCTATCCATAAAAGATTTCCTAAATTAACTCTACTAGAAATTGTTCTTTCATTCAGTTGGTTTGTGTTTAACATCAACTCCTTGTTGTGTGTGTTATCATGGGAAATGGAATGGTACTTTTGCATGCATGGGTTTTTAATATAGGAATCAAAGACAGTATTTTTCACTTCTTTTTTGGGAACCCAGCTGAGGTATACCTCAGATATGCTGATAATTTATTTGCTATTTCTGCCTATTACCTACACCAGGAAGTACTAGAAAGTTGCAGTTTTATTTTTGTAGTTTTCCTCCGGTTCTGGAATACACTTGAAAACATTTTTGAAACTAATGTGATATTTCTAGACATTACTATCTGATACACTGTAACAGGCCATTACAAAAAAACCTGACTCACTAGAAGAAACAGTTTTCCCCTCAGATCTTTGACACGAGTCCCTGAAAGCTAAGTCTACCTGGAATTTAAAAAAAAATATATTCTTAGTGTGTGAGTTTCATATATAGTTTCAGAGATTATTAAAAATTCCCTAATGATAAAATAGAACATTATAAAAACTATGGTTATCCTAACAAAATTAAACCTCATCTCAAAAACGCAGTTATCAGTACCACAAAAAAGTAGCTTTGCACAAAGGAGTGAGGATGGTCAACATAAAATGTATACTTAACTAGATGAGTATGATGTGTGTACTGATGATTCATTGATTTTAACTGATCAATTAACAATACCAAGTTTATCTCTGAATTTCAGATACCATAAAATAATAAGTACAGACTCAAAATTCACAAATCATTGTTTTAACTCAATTTAAAAAACGAAACAAAAAATCCACAAAGATGGTTTGTGATAAATTGCATAAAGTTCAATCATGTAAATCGAATGTCTGATGTAAACGTATTTTAACACCTTTATGTATTGTTGCAGGAGTGCTTAAGCCCCCAGCAGCATTTGGAGCCTTATTGTACTGGGTATTTGGGGCAGCCCACACTAACAGTTGGTTGGTAAAGAGATTAATAGGTAGAGCTTAGATTGGTGATGTGCAGAGGGCTACCAGTGCTGACAGCCAGGGAATCTTAAGGCAGCCCTCCCTGGGCCACTTCTTACCACTTCCCTGCAATTGTCCCAAATTTACAGATTGGGGTAAAACAACATGCATCCTTCTGGGGTACAACCTAGCCTTCTATGCAGCTCATTCCAAAGCTTTCCTCTGCTGGGACAGTCAAAACAAAAATGAAGGGTTTCAATATAGTCCAGAGTTCATAGAAGTAGAGCCCTGCATAATCTTGTCACAGTCCAATAAAAAATTAGGACATTTCAACTGTGGATTTATACTTTGAAATTTTACACTTAACAGCAGTGTAAAATCCAAGGTCACAAAATTTGCAAATGTTATTTTATTATATCACACAACTTATATTTTTGGGATTTTAACAATTCAATTAACTAATGGAAGCATCTGCTGGATTTTCCTGGATATGCCCTGTTTTGGCATTCATAGTTCTCTAGTCTGTTGTACTTTGCGTACAATTAATTAGGAATTCTATGGATCCTCACAGCATTCTGTAACCCGTGATACAACCCTTTGATTTTTCTTATATTGTCACATCTCCTCTTTGCAACGTTTATTTTAAAGCTTTCTAGTTTTATGTGTAAAATCTCTTCATATTTATACCCTGATGATTTTATAAATGTACTGAATCAGTCCATTATACTAGTAATATAAATGCACTTGAGTCATATCTGGTTAATATCTTGTTATAGCTTTGCTTATGTTCTGGGATCACTTGTCTGTGTACTTTTAATCAAGCACATAACTAGCTCCTCTGGCCTTTCACTTCTTTTTTACATCCTCAGGTTGGATTTACCTTGGGTATTTTTCACGTCAGATTGGCTTTGCTACAAAATTAATTAAGAGTTTCACTTGGTCCTTAATATAACATAGACTAAAGTTTTGATATCTGTGTTCATTATCTCTCAAGGATCTCTCATTAATCAACATTTAATACTATATAGGCTACCTTGTTATGGTTACTTAGCAACTAAACTGTGCCTTAGTTCTGTCACTGTCACATCACAGAATCTGTGCCCACAATACTTTAAACCTGTAAATGATTTAAATCTGTACAAAACAATTCAGGTGCAGCTACACTTTGAATCAATCCTATCCTGTCTATGTTCTTATTTGTTTATACTGTCCTCACCACCAGTATCCAAGTGCCTTTCTGTGCATTAAGCATTTGTGACTAACGTCCGTCATGTTTGGTTCATTAGTTGTCTCTTTCTCTCCCCCTGGTGAGAGTTGTGTGTGCATTGGAGGTCTGTGCTTGTTAAGTTTTTTTTCTTTTAATGTCTTATATATGTACACATTGCTATATTATTATATCTTTTAGAAATGTGCATCTATCTGTCTGTCCATCCATCTGTGAGCATTTGTTCAAGATTTCCTTCTAAATGGTAAGAGCCAAGACAACCAAATCTGGTATGCATCTTCCTCTCATAATAACTTAAAGCAAGGTCAGGTGGCCAGCACAATGGGATCTCCCTGGAATTTTATTGGTTCTCATAAAATGGAAAGGGAGGAGTCTGGTAGGAGGTACAGTTATATTGCAGAATGACCACGGGGGAGCATCAAGGGGCCAGAGATGGAGACCAGGTGTAAAGGGGGCTTCCGGAAGAGGGTTTTTTTCTGACATTTGGCCCCATGTAGCCTGGCCAAATATCGGAAAATCCTCTTCCAGAAAAAAAAATGGAAGAAGATATGTAATTTGCATACCTTCTTCGAAAAAAACCCACAGTGTAGCCATGCCCTTACTGAACCTGGTTTCACATATTAATTACCATTGATTATTATGTTCTTCTTAGTGTTTATTTTGAGAGTATATGCATCACCTTTGTATGAAACAAACAAGAAACAGAAACAAAAAAACATCATAAAGATTAGGCATATTAATTTTTTAACCTAAAACTATGTCGCTACTTTTTGGTCTCAATTGTTTGAAGACTTTCAGAACTGAAGATCTGTTCTTTTGAGAGACTGAATGTAGATCAGGAATAGATCAGTTCCCAATTAAATACTCAGATTGAAGTCAGTCAATTATGTGCATGACTACATCTAAATATTGGAGATCCACAACATAGGGTTTTAGATAGCTTGTGAATCTAAGAACAGATTTTAAAAACTGCACTTACAAAATGTGTGCATATATTCAGTGTACAATATAGAACAGACATTGTTTTTGTAGTTTATCTATAATTTTTATGAAAAAAAAGCTAAAATCTGTTGCTTTTAATTTGTGCTTCCTCACATGTTTATATCTAAAACTAAAATATGCAGCTCCATTATTCAGGTGGTTTAATTTGTCTTTATTGAATACTAGCAGAAATACCCAGCATCACCCAGGGAAAATATAGTAAAAGGTGTGATGAATGAACTACGTCAATGACATTAACATAGCATATTTTATTGGAAATACTTTTCTCTGATATTTTGTTTTAAGAAATTAACAGAGCTGGTGATGTGCTTACAAAACGACAAATCCCATAGGGTCTCCTTTCTCAATCCCCACAAATCAGGAAGGCCCATCTTCACTTAAAGACTCTATGCAAACCAATGCCTCTAGCCTCCTTGCCAGAAGCCCTGAGAAATGGAGGGGATGTCTCCTGGGCTCTGCAGCAGCAGCAAATCACTGCTCCCCAAGTAGCCACTTCCCAAGTGCCTTCAGTGCTCGCTCCATGGGGCAACCTGAATGGACTTCCTAGCGGCAGCTGGACCGGTTGCATTGATCAGACAAGGCGAAAAACCTTCACACCAGGTGCAATGAGTGATACCTAGATGATCAGAACATGCAGCACCTGAACTTACCTGTTCTAATGAGAATAGGCTGTTCTGAGTGTACCGTGTCCTCCTCAGGCTCCACGGTGCTCAAAACCTTCTCCTCCTACCCACCTCCTCTTTGTACTGTGAGCTGAATCCTGCAAAATGCATAATGCCCTGACACTTGCTGATAACACACACAGCCCTGCTAGGAGAACGCAAGCAGCCCAAAGGAGGTTGAGTGGTGGGATGGCTCGTTTGGGTGTGGGGGGAAGGAAGCAACTTTAATTTCCAGAAGAGATTCAGTCAGAACCCGGCTGTGTGAAGATGTTGAGAGACTGTAATAGCTGGAGGCTTTTCCCAGCCTCAATTAGCCAGGCTAGACCCCAGCCAGCATCAATCACATTTGGGTCTGTCCTAGAGACCTGCGGGTGCCCTAGTCTAGGGGATGTTGCTGATTCTCTTCCCCACTGCAGCCTCTCCCCTATGGGCTTTCCCTTGATGGTGCTGCAGGTGCCCACATGCTTTATCCTCTAGGTTCTCGTAGTTGCAGTTTATGTGACACACTTAACAGAAGAGTCCAGCAAATGCCTATGATCAGGTGCTACTAAAAGCTAATTATCAGTAGGCCCAATTGGGGCTCTAGGGGAACCGATTTTGAGATATAACCAATCCAGTTATTTAAGTTAGGAAATCAGTAGTATCCATGCAAAATTTGGTGTTTCTAGCTCTTACCATTTCGGAGATCTTCCATTTTGGAGATCTTTCGGAATTATCAGTGGGCTCAATTGAGGCTCTGGGGGAACCGGTGGAACCAATTTCAAGGTATAACCAATCCAGTTATTTAAGTTAGCAAATCAGTAGTACCCGTGCAAAATTTGGTGTTTCTAGTTCTTATCGTTTCGGAGATCTTTCAGGACAAACAAACAAACAAACAAACTTTCAGAAATATTTATAAGAAGATATTGAAAATAATAGGAGTAATTAAAGCCAGGACTGTCAATGTATTAAGGAAAAATTGGAAACGTCTTTCAGACACTACTGCAGGGATGGGGAACCTCTAGCCTGCAGGCTGGATGTGGTTTATCAGGGTAAGTTGCTGGGGGGCCACCACGTGCCTTGTTTATCTGAGCGTGCAGAGGCTTGACCTCTTGAACCTTCCGGGGGTCAGAGTTTGCCATTTCCATGTCTCCCATTGTCTGGGAATGGTGAGCCACAGCCACTCAGAGCTGCAGGGCTCCATGGCTACAGATGCTTAGGTAAATAAAGCATCTGGCAGACTGCTAGTGGCTAACCCTGATGAGCCATGTGCATCTGGCGCACTGAAGGTTCCCCACCTGTACTAGGGGAAACAATATTGAGAGATGTGGGAAAACAGAAAAGTGAGACAGAGAGACTGAAACAACAATCTTTGGTCCTTATTGAAAATTGTTACTCATGTCATCTTCTGTCAGACATTGATAGTTGTTTGGTTAAGTGTGTGTGTTCTCTCTGTGGGCCTCCTTTTCTCTGCACAAATAGCCGGTGAGACAGACCTCAAATAAACCATTCAATGACCACAAAATCAGATAAGGGATGAAGGCACTCAACCAGATTTACTGCCAAATGAGGTAGAGCAATAGCATCCTGCATACTCTGCTGGAGTACTGCGCATATGTATCCCCGGACAATGGCCCATTTCTATCAGTGGCAGGAATTTGCACTGCCCCTCAACCAGAGGAAGACAGCCCCTCTGAGATACATCTTTATACACAGATACAAACAAGTTACATGTCACTGGCCAATCAGGGTGCCATCTTCTGATGTACCTCCCATTACCTTGTACATGTTGGTTCAATCAAAACATCCCTTTCCATCATGCTGTCACCCTGATCTTATCCATAGGTCACTATGTTCTTGTTATCTATGAGGAGTGTGCTGGTGTTTGAGTGTTCTGGTACTGTTCTGGAATGTTTTCATGCATCACCATCCCAGCCTGGGGCCATAGCTGGAAGCAGTTGCGGAGCCCTGAGTGCAGGACAGATGGTCAGGGTCTCAGGGCCCAGAGATGAGCTGCTGGAACCCCAGGCAGTAGCTGAGCCCCTGGCAGCTGGGAACTTAGGGCTGACAGTGGAGCCTGAGGGAGAGACGGCCAGGACTGCCTGGAGGTTGGTGGCCAGTACCCTGGATGAGAGCAGGGCCCCCAGGTTAGGGCTGGCATCTGAGACGCTGGCATGGGATGCAAAATCTGGGCATGCTGCAGCACCTCCCACATCCCTACTTCCCATGCCTATATTTGCATGGCTTGTGCCTAATACCTCTTAGGTATGTGTGTTTATTCAATATCAGCTCTGTTCCTGCCAGATTCTGTGAGCAGTGTCTGCCTTCTGCTCACAACCCGACTTTGCTGTGTATTAGCAAAGTCTCAACTATTACTTTAATCCAGGCCTTAGATCTCATACCTGGCCTCTTATATACAGATTTATGTTTCAGGCTCTCTTCCTACTATAGTCCTCCCCCCACCCTGAATGATTTTTCTTATTTTTTATTGAGAATTTTATTCATTAATTCACATTTGTCAGAATTCACATTAGGCAGTTGACACTGAATGTTAAATTTCATAATTCCTTTTTTTGTGATATCTCTTGTAACTTACACCCCCATTGCTTTGTGAACAGAGTGTGAGACAAAAAAATACTCCATGCCTACCGATTGGAACATTGCCAGACAGTTTTGCCTATATAGCTATACTAGTCACTTAAGATATACACCAGAAGGGAACACACAACATTTATATTTTTGAAGAGTTGGATTAAATTTTTCAAACCACCTAACACCACACATAGTGTAGAAAAAATGGTGTATGTTGATGTGTTGATAACATTTTTCTTAGTATAGACATGGCCTAACTGACTTAGGGATCTTAATCTATTGACTTAAGGATTCTAGAAAAATATTACCCCAGTTGTGGTGCGGTGTATAGACACAGATGAGGCAGATACCAGAGACGCCCTATTGGTGGGACTAACCTGTCCTTTCCGGCCTTGTCAATCTTGTATGATAGGGAGGCAGACTTTAAAAGGGAGGAAGTTACAACCATGAGACTCAGGAGAAATAGGATTGCCATAAGCGACACACTATAAAAGTGACTCTTGAAACAATGGAGGGAATTCCTAGCCAGGGAGACTTTCACATTGAAAGTGGACTTTCAGGGTGAGATGGAAATGCTAAGCCTGACTTAAAGGCTCAGCCAGACGGATTTTCCCAACCTCTTCCTTTACTGAGGAAGGAACCTCCTCCTCTGTTTGGTTAGGGACACAGGGAGGGAATATCTCTAAAAATAAGAGGGTTTGTGATTTTCATTATGCTCCCTGGGTGCAGCAGTCTTAGGATGGCCTGCCAAGGATGGAACACCTCCCTTGCACATAGAAAGGAAGTGGAGCCTGTTCTGGGATCACCTAATGCAGGTAACTGGGAGTGCTTAGGTCTTCCCACTTTTTCCCTATATTTTTTAAAAACCTGATTAAAACAGCTTGGGTGAGAGACACTAATAAAAATACTACCATGTGGTCTGTTCCCTTCCTTGTACGTGGTTTCTTTATGTATTGTCGGAACCTTTCTTTTTACAAATGTATTGACCCAAATTTTGGGTGTAGTTGAGCTCTTTTTTCATTCAGGACCTGAAGAGGAGGCAAAACTTTCTTTGCAGTTCCCTGATGCTATCCCGAGGCTGGCCCCTGTGCAATTTAGAACAGTAGCAGAGTGAAACACCTGGCCCAGAGTTGTATTAAAGCAAATGAATAATGTGCATTTTAAATATTTAAAAACCTTCCATGGGGATGATACAAGAACAGTTTGGTATCCAAACTAGGACTATATGAAGCCAGTTCTTCCAGTCTTCCTCAATACTTCTCCTGCTGAGATAGTATTTAGCCAACATGCCTCTTACTTCGGACTGTATCTTAAATGGCCTATATAATGTCGCAGAAGAAAAACCTATACTGAAGAATCCAAAGGGTTTTGAAAAATGACACTGCTGTCTAAAATGACTCTGCAAAATAAAGTCCAATGTATTTACCGTAAAAGAGAATAATGAATCAATCTAGAGTCTAGCATATAATTTATCAACATTAGCCTTGGACTGTGTATCAAGCACAGTATGATTGATTTAAATGTGTAGATTTTTAACATTTGAACAGGTGGCCAACTTATAACAACAGTTTAAACTTTTATAGCATCTTATCATGCTGAGGTAGCTCATGGTGTTTTAGAATTACATTAAAATTAAAATTTAATCTATCCTGCAGAGTTAATAATTAGCTAATGTCAGTGAAAAGTCAGTGAGAACTAATCAGTCTTAAGCATTGACTTGAAAAAGGGAAAAGCAGGGACTTCATGACAATGAGTTTCCTTCAAGCAGGTACGAGATAGTTTAAAGAGCAAACACCTCAAGTCCTGGTCTACACTAAAGGGGAAAGTCAATTTAACATACGCAACTCCAGCTATGTTAATTATGTAGCTGGAGTTGAAGTATCTTAATCATGTTTTGGCACCATCCACATAGCAGGAGGTCAACAGGAGGACACATTCCTATCAATTTCCCCTACTTCTCATGAGGAGCAGGACTACCAGTGTTTCCGGGAGTGCCTTCTCAGTTCTAATTAGCGTGTCTTCACTAGACCCACTAATTCAAACCCCAGAAGATGGACTGTGGCAGCTTTGATCTTCTCTGTAGAGTAGACAAGCACTGAGTGGTAATTCAGGAGTGAAGATTCAGAGGCCTATATTACTTAACCTCATCTACCTCCGATACAGAGACTCAAATGTAGGCTTTGTCTTTGATTGCATAGGGATTGGGAGTTCAAAACATGTTTGAAAAATGAATTGTGGCCTGGGCTGTCCTAAAAGAGACCACACCTGCCTGCTCCCTCTCTCTGCAGTGAAGAGAGATGTGAGTCTGAAGAGGAAGGACAACCCTGCAGTTAGGGTTCTTGCTTAAACTTTGGAACGTGTGGATTCAATTCCCTACTCTGTCACACAGTTGCCCTGGTCAAGTCACTTCCCCTCTCTGTGCTTCAGTTACCACTCTGAAAAAAAAATGGAGGGATCGTCTTCTTAGCATACGCACAATGTGCCTCAGGTGGCAAATAACCTGGATTCACCACCAAATGGTGTCCTCTGGTTGCATCATTAGCGTCCCTGGCCTAGGCAAGGGATGGACAGGGAGTGTGAGGTGAATGCTGATCCATGACTCCAAAAGGGTAATAACTGTACTGGAGTGTTGTGAGGGTATATACCAAAGAGAAATAAGAGAGTTCTGATGAATAAACTTGTTTTTTTTCTACAAAGAGACAAGCAGAAGAGACTCTTATGGTTTTATGCATTTATTATTGGGGAAAAATATGTAAATGCACATGCTGATGCCCTCTGGTTCTTGTCAAGCTGCCAATGTGGGCATTAGTTTTGCAAAATTTGGGCACCCTGTAGGGTTTTATGTCAGCCTAAGCACCTTGTTAGTATTATACAATTTGACTGATAATAAGTGCAATTGGGTCAAGATTGAGGTCACCCCAGTGAACTGCCTAGCACCAGGATTCTTGGCGATAGGGAATGGCTATACACAGAACGATCAAAGAAGAACAAGAATGTATTATTAAAGACATGATTGAAACCAGCAATCCAACACTTAAAAATTCTGGGACATTTGTACTTCTGTCATCAAGACAGAACAGCAAAAGCAGAACAGGGTTTATCTTCAAACGTTACATTCAAAGAGAGCCAAAATAAGCAGAAATACTGTTCATTTTCCTGGTTTGAATACAAAAGTGTTCATCTGTCACCTCTGTGATAGGGTTTAAAATATTTTAAATCCTCATTATCCATTTGCTTTAATAACTTGTCATTGGTTACATATACATTAAATAAGTGGAGGTGTGTTTAAATAACTGCATTATGTAAGAAATAATTGTGGCTGCCATGTACATGCAAATCAGAAAAACATAGCAGCAGATAACAAGTTAAAGTGGGGAAGGTTACTTGAATCTATTTTGTCTTTTAAGAAAGGCATCAACAGCAAGTTAAATTAAAATACTTATTAAATGTCAGAATTTTTAATAAGTAACTGATATCTAATTAATGTGCCATGTGATAACTTTTAAATGTTAAGTGACGCCTCAAAACTCAATAAGTGGTACTTGATCTATTAATTAATATTAGACAAAAACATACAATAATTATCTCCTAAATAAAATACTTATAACGCTTCATAAGTGTTACCATATAGTGTTGGCACAGTGGCAGGTTGATTTAAAAGAAGGTCTTGATGGGGGGGAATAAACTATAAACTTTTGCTTCTTTCCTGGGTGGGTGGCGAATAATAATTTTTCCTTTGTTTTCTTCTAAAGATATATGATGAGTTAATGGTCTTGAAGGGAAGAAATTATGATCACAGGCTGTAATTTAGGCAATGTGCAAATATATTCATACAGCTCTGCCAACGCACATCAGACCTAAGTTGCAATATGCTACTGTCTCAGTTCTGGGTATCCCTTAAGTCGATTGTCAATGATAATGTGATGGGCATGAATCTTAGTTACTGAATGTGACCATCAAAATATTGGCGAGAAAGGAAGGATGGTCCAGAGCCTACCATAATATCCTTAAACTTGAGCTGATGTAAATTCAATCCCCTTCTTTACTACAGATTTCCCATGTGACTTTAGACCAGACACTTAGCCTATCTGTGCCTTAGTTCCGCCACCTCTAAAATGGGGATAATTTTTCTCTCTTTACAGGGGGATTGTGAAGATAATTACATTAAAATATCATGGTGCTCATATACTAGTATTATGGTGGCCATATAAGACCTCATGTTTCCATTTGCAACTAGAAATGAGTGACATTATTGTGAAGAATTATCTTTTTCTGATTGTAGAATATCCACAAGACGTTTATTATTTCCTCAGATTTATCTGTAACATTATTTCAATAATTTTGTTGTGCTTTTTTATTTTATGGATTAATTATGAGCAGTTTGCTTTCGGTATTCAATATCAGAAATTTTCTATTTAATGAATGCTGTTTTTTACATACAACTTCCTTTTTATCTGGAGGGTTTTTTTCTCTCCTCTGGGCTGATAGTAGGTTATTGCATTTCTCATGCATATGAGAAACTCTGATTTTATAAATTTTGATCCTCTTCTGAAAGTTTTGAAAAATCAAAACTTCCCTGGATAGCTGAATTTTGAATTTTGATCTGTGTTGCTTAGTTATGATTTTGTGATGAGGTGTACCCCCCGGCCCCACATGGACTCTCCAAGGGTGAAATTAGATGAGGTGGGCCCAATAAGCCAATTATGGGGAGATTCAGGCTGGAAAAAGCTAATTAGAAGATAACTAACCTGTGAGGTAAGGAAGAAAGAAGGGGGAAAGAAGTGCTGGTAGGAAGGAATCCAGGGATGAGAGTAGTGAAGTTTGTGTAGATGCAAACATTACACTACACAGTTATTCACTACTAGATCCTGGACTGGAACCCAGAGTGTAAGGTGGGCCTGAGTTCCCCTTATCAGCCAAGACAGAGTGATGTTGTTAAGGGCAATGAATATCAGACAGTGAGAATCTCTGTTGGAGTGACATAGTCGGGGGAGTGAGTGTGAGGGTTGTGTGATGCTCTTTGTGGAAAGAGCTTTGAAAAACTACCCCAGAAAAGAAAACTTTAGCTTCTGGAGTGAGTGAGGGGCCACAGCATGAAAAAGAGTGTTATAAAGTGTAACCACAGGGTGGAATGTTGGCTTGGCAAAGCTAATCCCCAGAACCACCAAGAGTGGCTGTCCAGCAGTGAGTAGAGCAGGCCCACCACAAATTAGTGAGATAAGTTACATGGTACTATTTCTCTTTCATTATTGGATCACTCCTTGTCAGCATATTCACATGGGCACCTTTCAAAACTGACTTCTCTGAGTATTTGCTTACCTGAGTTCAGATTCACTTACCCTGAGCATTGGTTAGAATTTGGCTCAAAGGTTCAGATCAGTCTCTACTTTACAAGAAGTGTACAGAGCTTCTCAGTATGGCCCCAGTTCTGTACTTCACTGAGTCTTTATTACATAAGTAATTCCACTGAAGCTATTATGGCTGCTTGCTTAGCAAGGCTCCACTCAAAATGAGTGGGGATATCAAAATCTGGCTCTATTTGAACATACTGAAGGGATGCTGAGCTATGGCACATCAGTGCAGTTCATTTTTAAGTCATACAGTACAACCTACATTACAGAGTTGAATACATAAAAGAATTTTCTGAGTTAAGGATCTTTATTAACCTTATTATGATAGCATGAGACACGATCCAAGTTCCTATCCCTGTTGGAAATATTTTCTTTCCTGGAGTGCTAATGTGTGTTGGCTGCCATACAAAGTTCCCTATAATTTCCTATTTTTCTATAATTACCCTTGATACAACACCTCAGAACATTCAGAATGCTTGATTGCCAAGCAAAATATTGTAAAGAGGATGCGCTGTTAAAAAGCAATAGGCTTTCTGAGCTATAAAATATCAAACTGAAGTCGTTGGAGTGATGTGGGCATAAAAAAAGATGTAACAGAGCAAGGAATCAGGCCCTCCAACAGCATTGTCCATGTTAGAAAATAACCACTCCAAATAACTTTGCATTGTTTGAGTCACCAGAGAATCAGCTTCTTAGTGACAACAATAAAATTAATTCCTGGCAGAGATATGTGCCATGATCATAACTTCTGCAATTATAGCAAACAATGGTTGTCTTGCCTGGATTGGTGTCCTTGAAGTTATGACCTTGTGTCACAGAGAGAAGCATTCAATAGTGTCAATGACTTACACTGACAGGGCTCCCCTGTAAGGAATCCTAAATAGTAGTACCACCAGCAGCAATAGCATCTAATGGAAATAAATGCAGGAACAAAAAAAATCTCACCGCTGTCCCCATTACTAAAAGAAAAATGGTACACTCAAAATAAGAAGAGTTTAATTTGTTCTAAAGTTCCTGAATTACCTGTTGGTTACAGTAATGTAAATCAGGACTAACTTCACTTTGAAGTTACTGGTGTACAATTGGTATAAATAAAATAAGAATTAGGATGAAAAGTCCCAGATCCATTTAGGAATTGAACTCCCATTGAAACAATGGAGGTTAGGTGCCTCTAGCCTTTTAGAATATAGGCTAAAGTATTTATTTTTGGAATCCTTTGATCCATAAATTAAGTTTACCCATCTGCAGGAATTCTTTTTAAAACACAAATTTGGATTAACTATTGATTGTTCTTCTTTGTTAGTAGGAATTGGCATTACAAGTCAAATTAAAAACCTTCTAGACATTTCATTTTTCAAGCAGAGTGCGGATAGGAGTTGCATGAATTCACATAGGTATGAGCAAAATCTAAATGTGATTGTCTTAGGTAGGCAACTTTCCTGGGGCTAGCAAGAAAGGGTTAATCCTTTTGCCTGAGAAGGGGCATGGTTGCAATCAGCGAAAAGAAATTCAGTGCAAAGATATTCAGTGGGGGCAAAAAGGTATGGGATCAATAACTGGCTGTGGAGAATATATAAAGGCTGGTTCTAGGGTTGGTCTGAGAGCCCTGGTCTATAACAGGGAGTTATTTCAAAATAACTCCCTTTATTTTGAAGTAAGTGGAGCATCCACCCTACCAAGCCCATTATTTTGAAATAATGGGCTGGTTATTTCAAAGTAATAACTCCTACTTTCCACAAGGAATAACGCTTATTTTGAAATAGTTATTTTTGGAGTTATTTTGAAATTATTATTTCAGAATAATTTCCTAGTGTAGACATGCTCAGAGTGACTAGGAAAGGTCAGGATTTCTCTGCAAAGGCAACCAAAAAAGGCAAAGTCTTGGGAAAGAGAAGCAGCCAAGTCTCTGGAACTGATTTTCCTACTGATTTTCCTACTTCTAGATTGCAAGCTTCTTTCAAAAGAAGCTTTTTTGGAAGAGATCTTCCTGAGAAACTTTTTTCGAAAGAGCGTCTACACAACAAAAGCACAAAGAAAAAGTGATCTGCTTTTTCAAAAGATAGCGTCCACATTGATTGGATGCTATCTCGCATATAAGGCCACCCGGAACCAGTTCAGGCAGGACATTAGGTCAGCAGTTGTTTCCGAGTGCTGTTGCCTAAGGCTATCTGAGAGACACACTTAAACGGACCCCCTTGGACAGATGTTTCTCTGCTTCTGCTGCATGCTTGTCTACCTCTCCGAGGGACAGCAAAGCTTTAGAAGTGCCACCCCCCTTTTCTTAGCATCCCCCTTTCCCGGATTCCACGCTGTGTAGGGACTGCAACCTGAGAGAACCTTGCCTCCATGAGGAGGGCCCCCATGGTGGACTTCCCCATGCCCACCGACCCGTAGCTGTCCAGGGTGGCAAGCTTCCAGATGGCGATGGAGACCAGCTTCTCCAGGGAGATGGTGGGCTGCAGGTGGGTGTCGTGTTGTTGGAGGACAGGGGCGAGCCAGGCACACAGCTCCAAAAAGGTGGCCTTCCACATGCAGAAGTTTTGGAGCCACTGCTGGACATCCCTCCGTTCCATAACTAGCTGGTCCCACCAGTTGGAACGGGTGTCCAGACTCCAAAACCATCTCTCTACTTGTGGGGTGCGGTTGCAAGGGTCTTGCTCCCACACACAGGGAGAGGGTCTCAAGGATGAGCTCGGTGTTGAGCTCGTGAAGGGCCATGAAGACAGCCTGCACAAACTGCTGCAGAAACTGCAGCATGGCAGTGTGGGGTCATCACATGCCCAGGGGCAGTTCGGGCTCCATGTGAAGAAGAATGCTATGGTATCTAAAAGCTTTTAGCAGCAGATTTTAGACACCACAGGGGTGGGCTAGGGGTGGGGAGGAAGCCCTGTCCCTGGGGGGTTGTGCTGCTCCGCCCTCACACAGCCCTGCTGCTGAGGGAGCGGCCTCATAGGAAGTGGCTCCTGGGGTTTTTGAGAGGGGGAAGGGAAGGGGATGGGCACCTCCCAAGGGCTCAGGCACTCCCTCTCATTCTCTGTTTTGTGTGTTTGTCTCCTTCTGCAGGTTGTGAGGGCCATCAACCTGGGAGACCTGGACCCGATCATCGCAGGATTTGCCACCTTGGAGTTCCCTCATCCCAGTCCATGCACCAACTCATTGAGTGGCCCAGTACCTAAACCGGAAGGGCTATTTTTCCATGTTGCTGCAGGATCTGGTCAACCACTGTGGACAGTTTACTGTCATTTTCATCAGGTGGTTGGCAGGGCACCCAATGCCCATGTATTTAGAAACTCAAGCCTCTATGGGAAGCTAGAGACTGGCACATTCTTTCCCTGGCATGACTTTGGGGTTGGGGATGTGCAGATGCCACTGTGCATCATGAGGGACGTGGCCTACCCCCTAATGCCGTGGCTTATGAAACCATACACCAGCCACCTGGACCCCAGCAGGGACCGATTCAATGCCCACCTCAGCCAGGCCTGAATCCAGGTGGAGTGCGCCTTTGAGTGACTCAAGGAGCAGTTAAGGTGCCTTCTGACCTGCCTCAACATGGGAAAGAACAACATCCCTGAGGTCCTTTTCGCATTGTGGAGAGGAAGGGGGAGGCCTTCCTGTCAGGGTGGGGAGCAGAGGCCAGCCACGAAGGGAGTGCCTTTGAGCAGCCGTGTACAGCTGCCATCCGCCAGGCCCATCAGTTGGGGTTAGCATCCGGGAGGCCTGAGGGAGAGTTTCTCTCAAAGACTCTAGTAACTCTCCCCAGGGCCTCCCCACTAGGGGCCTGTGCCTTGCTCCACTATCACTTTCCAACCACAACCCCTGCCTTCCCCCTTCCCTTCAATCTCAATAAACACACATTTTTTGATTTGTACAAAATGAACTTTGTATTTCCTTTGAATAAAATAATCTTGGGAGAAGGGGGTGCTGAGAACCTGGAGGGGAAAGGGAGGAGCGGGGCTCAGGGCTGGGAGTGGTGTGTAGGGTGGCTGGAAGTGCCCCCTTGCTTCCGGGGACCTAAGCAAACTTGGGGTTGGTTGGGGCCTGGGACAACAAGGGGATGGGAAGGAGGGGGTACTGGAGCGGGGTCAGGAATGGCAAGGGGACAGGGGGAGGCGGCATGGACATAACAGGGGAAGGGGGCATAGGCATTGCTTGGGGGGCAGAGGAGGGAGCAGAGGCATCACTTGGGGGACTGGGGGAGGTGGAATGGGCATAGCAGGGGGCGCAGGAGGGTAGGAGGCAGTATCAGGGACAGCAGCCGGGTGTGCCATCATTTCCTGCACGGTGGCACACATGTTGTTGCCCTGCTGCACAAGCTGGTCCCACATGCTGCTCTGCCACTTAGTGTCCTCCTGGACCTTCTGTGCCAGGTTCTCCTGCACGTCACACAGGACCCCCAAATGCTGCTGAAGGCGGTCCTCGTGCACCCTTGTGCGCTTTTGGCTCCCCCGGGTTAGGGCAGCTGCCTCAGCCTATGAGGATTGCCCCTCAGCGATGGCTGGTCCAGCTGTGGAGAACAAAGAGGGAGAGGTGGTCAGTCATGTATTCAGACACTGTCCCCAAGGCCGTGCCCTCTGTGAGCAGCGACCAACAGTCCTTAGTCCAGAGCAAGGCCATGTGTGGCCTGCACAGCAGGCCCTGCCTCACAGGGGCCACGAGGTGCCCACAGGACAAGCAGGCAAGGGAAGTGTCCAGCCACAGTAGGATCCCATGGATGGGAGAGGGGTCTAGGAGGGAGTTTGGGCTAAGGAGGTAGTTGTGACTTGGGGCACTGGATTGAGGTGCAGGGGTGCTGGATTGTGAGCTAGGGCTGGAGGAGATTGTGGTCTGAGGCAGAGGAAAGGGACGCCATGAAGTAGAGAGCATGTGGGAACCCCGATACTCCTGCTCCCCTTTCCTGGAACAATAGAGGGAAAGGGTGCCATGGAGTAGAGAGCGTGTAGGAACCCAATATGCCTGCTCCCCCTTCCAGGTACATTAGACGAAAAGAATGATTTGGAGTTGGAAATGTGTGAACCCTGATATGCCTGCTCCCCCTTTCAGATGTCTGGTATTTTGTTAAGTGGATAAGGGAAGAGTCCCCCCTCCTGACAAAGTTTCCCCTCCTCCTTCTTCTCTGGGCACCAAGGGTGTGGATTCATGGGCCCCAGGGGCGGTTTCATCAGGGGAGTGAAAGTGTTCCAAAGTGACTGAGGCCCTCATGGGAAGTGGGCCCACTGAGGGCAGTTTAACCATGTAGGAGGAATCACCCCAGTTCCTTGTTTCACCCTACCATAACCCAGTGCTTATGTTTTTTCTCTCTTTTGCAGTGCTTGTGATGCCTAAGTTCTTGCAGTTTAAAAGATGCAGTTTTTAAAATGCATAAGGTTTTTATCTTACAGAACATCAGGAGAGCTGGTACCAGCTGAAGAGCAACAGAAACACCATGCTTTTCTGTGTTGCATGCTCTGTGTTCTGTGTTGCATGTCCTGTGTCTGTCTTGTGGGTGTCCTGTGCTAGCATTGTGTTTGGGGAAAGAGGGGATACCACACTTGGCTATACTCATTTTACTCTACTTCCCCCATCTCCAACCAAAATCAGTCACACATCCACCTCTGTGAAAAAGCCTTTAGTCCCTAATACATCAGGTTTATTTTTAGTTTCTCTGATTATCGTTCTGTTTGATTTTGTTGTTGATATAACATTTTGTTGTTGTTATACATTTGTATTGTTCTGATTATCATTTTGCCTTTGTTGATATACTGGTATCTGTATGAAAAATCCAAAAATTGTCCTAGTAATTGAAATATTGGTATGGATGGGCGGAGGCACCTTTGTGTGGTCACCATAATTTGGGGTGACCAAGAGGTAGATAATGTTGCATAAAAAAGCCTCCACCTGAGCTTACTTGATTTATACAAATGCATTTTCTGAAACTACACTAAACTGTAAGGTCTAAGCTTTTAAACTGCAACTCATTGTGATCTTTGTCAAACTTTATAACTCTCAGAAACTTACTGTAAGCTGCAACTTTGTAATCTTTGTAACTCTCAGCTACCTTCCTTGTAACTTGCTCTGGGCTGCATTCTCCCCTGAGTGTGAGTGTGAGAGTGTTTGTGTTTGAAGAAGACTGGGAACAATGGAGCACATGGTGATGAGTCATCACAAACTGCTGCTTTTGCTGGATAAAGGGAAGTCTGGGCATACTCCCTGGTGACAAGGTGAATGAGTCACAGGAGCCATTCAGACACTATTTAAAGAGAGGGAGCACATGTGAAACACACTCTCTTTCTTCCCCTGCTCCTGAGAAACCCCTCTCTACAGCCAGTGTCTCGCCTCCTGACAAGCTTCCACAGTCATGATGAGCAGACAGACCCTCCAGGATCTACATGCCTTGGCTCCTTCTGCAACCCATATGCCAGTGTGAGTGCCTGAGGGTAGGAATCAATGTGTGTGAATGAGTGAATGAATGGAGGGGTGTGTGTGCTTGCTTGTTTGTGTGAGTGAGAGAGAGAGAGCTCTGTATCTTCTTTAGTTTAAACCTTTGGTGGCTGCTCTCTCCTCTTTAGTTTTACCTAGTGGCAATAAACCCATACTAGTGTAACCCTGGGTGGTCTCCAGTGAGAATATTTTGGGGGTAATACGGAGATCCTGCAGGGTCTCCTCCTCCCCCCACAGCACAAGGAGGGACAGGATCTCTGCTCTGGACCACACATTTTGCTGCCCCTGGCAGGGTCCTGGGAGTCCTGATATTTCCCCTGTGAGGGCCAGGAGAGTTTCAGGGGGCTTATGGCTGGGACATGGGTGGCAATGTCTTTGGCAGGGAGAGCCACGTGGTCAGGTGCTGCTCCCGGGGCTGGCTTCCTGACACAAGGCTTATCCAGGGTGCCTGAAGCTTTAAGAGTTGGTAGGAGACAGGAACTATAGAGTTCTGATTAGTTTGGATGGAGTGGCCACCAAGGCACCTGTGTTATTTCCTGGAGGCCTCTTCTTTTAAAAAAAAAAAAAAAAAAAAAAAAAAAAAGCCTGTGCTGTGTCCATACACGCCTTTTTCTGAAAGAGCTCTTTTGGAAAAAGGCTTCTTCCTCATAGAAAGAGGTTTACCACTGTTGGAAAAACCCCTCCATTTTTTCAACTTTCTGTCAAAAGAATGCAATATCAGTGTGGACGTAAGTATAGTTTTTCCAGGAAAATGGCCATTTTTCCAGAAAAACCCTGCACTGTAGACATATCCAGAGATGATAGGGACTGGAGCAAGATTAATGGGAAGTTTTGTTAGGGAGATGTTGTGAGCCCTGATTCAAGGATGATTATGAAACCAGACTGAAAGGGTCAGAAAGGATATGGGAAGGATATGGGAAGCTTGGACCAATAAACCAGACCCTGGAAGAAGAGACTTCAGATGAAGTACCATGGATTACCAGGTTTGGGGGAAAAGCCCCCTTTCTGTTCCTGGAAAAGAAATTAGAAAATAAATTTTAATCCCCCCACATAATCTGAAGGAATTGGCTGGTGCTACCAAATTGATTAACCTGCCATTAAGACTGCTTGTGTCTGTGTCATTGGATACAAGACATTCCCTGGCATGAGCTGCTGTTGCTGCAGTAAGCTAAGGCAATTTTTATGATTAATGTTTTTTGGGTTGTTGGTTTACATGAATTGGAGTTACTTCAATGACACCATTGCAATTTATACTAGCTGAGGGCCTGGATCCATATGATTAGCCACACCTGAACTAATCAAATAATGTTTCTGTTTAGACATATTATGCTTATTTATTGGAAATTACTACAGTGCACTAAAACCCTTTCCAAAGTTTATATTTGTGCATTGAAGAGGACTGGAAAATGGTTATGGCTGTCAAATAACAGAGGCTGGCTGTTATGAAGCAGTGCTCATGGACAAACTTGTGGGGGGAAGCAAAGTTAGAAAACAAAGAGTGCATTGGAATTTCAAGTGGACCTCTTGGAAGATGAGAAGATGGGGTTTGATACAGGGATGGGGGCCCTCCAGCAGGGTTGACCAGTGCCTGTGAGGGTATATGTGGAGGGCCACCCAGAAGGTCAGAGAGGAGACTTGCAGGGAGCACCCCATTTAGCAATTAAAGTTTTGGCAGGAGCACAGAATACTCCCATGAGTCACCTATGCCCTCAGGTAAAAGAAACTTCCTACTGACTGTGGGTGTGTCTAGACTACATCCCTCTTTCGACAGAGGGATGTAAATTAGACACTCCGAAATTGCAAATGAAGCCGGGATTTGAATTTCCGGTGCTTCATTTGCATAATCATATCATGGCACTCTTTCGCAAAAAAGAGCAATTTCGAAATTGAAACCACAGTCTAGACACGGTTCTTTCGAAAATAGAAGCCTTTTTCGAAAGATCCTGTAAACCGAGGTTATGTTTCTTGCTCTTAGTTCAGTATTTTGCCTCACAGGCTTCCTCTTGGCCCAAGCTCCTCTATTTCTGGCTCCAAACTGTGGTTTCTGACATCTAGACTGCGGTTTCAATTTCAAAATAGCACTTTTTTGAAAGAGCGCCATGATGCGATTATGCAAATGAAGCGCTGGAAATTCAAATCCCGGCTTCATTTGCAAGTTTGAAGTGTCTAATTCACATCCCTCTATTGAAAGAGGGATGTAGTCTAGACACACCCTAAGTCAAGGGTTCTTAACCAGTGAGGTGCGCCTCCCCAAGGAAGGTCTGAAGGGGATACAGGGGAGGTGTGAGGTGCCTCCCAGAAAATTTATCGCAATTGCCTTCTCACTGGATAAAATTCTAAAGTTTAGATTTCTTCATAATTAATATTATGAATTAAAATTATAAACATTAATTTCTTATTAACTTCTAGAGATTGGCACACTACAATAGCAGTGCGAATCAATCAGGCCTACGTGACGATACACTACAATAACAGTACGCGAGCATTGCCGACTTTCATCTTCAAATATTACGTAAATTTTTAGGAAAAGGTTCAAAGTAAAAAGCTCATATTATTCATTTAGGCATTATAACAGGGTTCACTCACCCCACAGCACCACCAGCCGTCGGACTTGGGAATTAGCTCGGACGGCTGCATCCAGCTGGTTCACCAGGTCCCAGGGTTCAGGCAGGCCTCAGGGTTCGAGCTGGGCCTTCAGCTCAGGCTCGTCCTCCGAATTGCCAGGCACAAGTAGAGCCTTGGGTTCCTCTAGGTCAGAGGGTAGCCCTGCTAGCTGGCTTGGCCAGGCATTGGCGGCCCAGGCAGGGAAGCCTTCGCTGGCCTGAGGGAAGGCGGCTGTGGGAGGCCCGGGCCAGGTCTCAGCCTCGTCAGCCAGGAGCTCTGGGCAGGCCTCTGTCTCCCTCAGTAGCTGGGCCCCTACTGAGCTCCCTGGCAGAGTTCTTACAGTCCTAGCCACTCCCCTTAGCTTCCTGTCAGGTGAGGGGGCGGGGCTAGGCTGTGCACAAAATGGCTCCTGGGGTGGGTGGGTGAGTGAGTGAATGAATGAACATGAAGTTCACTTTCAGGGGAGGTGTGAAAGTAGAAAGGTTAAGAACCCCTGCCCTAAGTGGAATGCAAAGGAAGAGAAGCTGGACAAGTAGTGCACTGTCTTGAGGGGGAGGTTTTGTTATGGAGTGTGTAAACTCCACACTTGTTAATCACGGTTTACCATGATCCTGAGTTCAATTAGACCACAGGCATAAATCATGATCAAAACTAGATAGGGAGGAGCTAGGTCTACTAAAAAGATGTACAGGGACATGGCAGACAGGTCAGAGAGGAGACATAAGTGAGAGATAACTGGGCATTTCTTGTCTTGTCATAAAGGCTAAGAGCAGGCTGGGAAGTTTGGAGCCAGAAATAGAGGAGTTTGGGCCAAGAGGAAGCCTGTGAGGCAAAACACTGAACTAAGAGCAAGAAACATAACTGAAAGCATTACACTGATTGCCAGCAGAGGCCCTGAGGAAGGAGGGCTTTTTGAGTGATGTGTATTGAAGATCTTTGCAATGGACCTGTGGGTTTTAGTAACCCTCAGGAAGGGGATGAAAAGACTGAATGTTGGACATTGTTTTACGAGAATTTGGATCTGTAGTACTTCAAAAGGGAACTAATTCAGAGGATTGAATTGAGAGAAGAGGTAGAACACCAGAGGGACCTTTGACAGGGGGCGTTAGAGAGAAAAAATTCATGATGTTGTGCCCAGCCACAATCGGAGAGTCTATTCTTTTGCACTATATCTAATCAGGACCCCAATATTTAAGGGTCAGATTGTAAAACCCTTTCTGGTGCTAGTGAGCATTCATGTGAGTAAGTGCTTGCTAATGGATGAAATTCATCCATCTGTATTAAACTACCGTAAAGCCTGTGTACCAATGAAGTGACTGCTAAGCCCTGCCATGTATTGGTCCTTTGTGCAGGAATGAATCTCATGCTAATATAAATAATGGCAGTTCAGTTTTAGGCTTGAAATAGTGATGCAATGTTATTTTGTTTGTTGGGCCTATCTTGAAGAAGCTGATGCCTGGGTACTCATCTGTCTCTGTCAATCTATTTTTTCACTTCCCTAGATGGGTATTTAAGTTTTAAGAATTCCTGGGAGGTGTTTGTCTCTGTCTGTGGGACTGGAGGAAATCTGGTTGTATTTTAGGGCCTGTCTGTAAACAATTGATCGTGTGATGTTATTCTGGAAGGAAGCTAGAGGCATGTAGGTATGTATAATGGTCAGAAGATTTCCGGTATAAGGTAGTGGAAATTTTGTCCATCATTTAATTGTACTGTAGTGTCAAGGAAGTGGATCTCCTCTGTGGACTGGACCAGGCTGAGGTTGATAGTGGGGTGGAAGTTGTTCAAATCCCTATGGAATTCCTCAAAGGTTTTCTTCCTATGGATCCATATGATGAAGGTGTTGTCAATGTAGCGTAAGTAGAGTAACGGTGTGAGGGGATGAGAGATGAGGAAATGTTGTTCGCGATCTGTCATAAAGATGTTGGCATATTGTGGGGCCATGCAGGTACCCATAGCTGTGCCACTGACTTGAAGGTATAAATTGTCCCCAAATTGGAAATAGTTGTGGGTGAGGACAAAGTCACATAGTTCAGTTACCAGGCATGCAGTGGCATTATCAGAGATAGTTGTTCCTCACAGCTAGTAATCCATCATTGTGTGGAATGTTGGTGTAAAGAGCTTCTACATCCAGCGTGGTGGTGGGAATTTGGGGGAATGTTTGTATATATTTGGTCCTGAATTGTAGCAGGGAGTTTCATGAGCAGATGATGTAGGGTTTTTTGTAGTATTATTATTCAGTGGGATCAGAGGAAATAAGCCTGTAGAATGTGGTATTGGTGAGTTGTCTGGCAGCTTCCTGTTCATAATTTTTCCTGTTCATGATGACTACAGCACCCCTTTTGCCTTGGGAGAAAGATTGTCTCCAAGCGCAGAGTAGCTGAAAGTTCAATTTTCTTTTACTTCTTTGAGGCAAACTATATGACTTTAGAGAGAGGGGGTAGGAAGTGTCCCAGGGTGCTGGGCATTGTTCCTCTCTCAGGTCTCTGGGCCAGAACCCAAATGAGTGGGAGAGCCCAAGTTTCTGTACGGGCCCTTTTCCTTATGAAGGGCATGAGAACCCTCACTTCCCTTGGGGAAGGAAACACAGACTAGAGACTTATAGAACCCATGGTTGGGATTAAACATCTGCAGATATCAGTAGACTGAAAGTTATATTGTGTCGAAAGTCAAGTTGTGCTGTATTGTAGATTTTGATTAAAATCAGGAATAAGGGATCTTCCGGAAAAGGCTTTATTTTCCGCAAGAGCCGCGTCTAGACTGGCGCTTTTTTCCGTCAAAGCCCCGAGCCGGAAAAAAGCGGCAGCCATGTTCATGCAAATGCCGCGGGGAAAATTTAAATCCCCGCGGCATTTGCAATTCCGACTTGTCTCATTAGCATCCCTTTTCGGAAAAGGGTGCCAATGTAGACATTGCCATAGTGCTCACTGTTTCATGGATCGAGACTTTTACTAGTATTTTACTAGTATATAATGCAGTTTTAGAAGTAGAAAACCTGCTTTGATGCACCTGTTTCAAGTTTGAATTCTGGGCTTACTTGCAGATCACCAGATGTTCTGGTATTTTATTGCTTGCATGTCTCTATGTGTATTTTGTTGTGTTTACTAAAGAAAATGCTTTCAATAGAGTTACTGAAGACATTTATTTCCCTGCTGAGTGACAAACCAGTTTAGAGATTCTCACAAGATGTTCATGATATTCTATTCTACAACTGCCAATAAAGGAAGAAGTTCATATAAATAAGTGGATTAATGTGTCAGTGTTGTACACACTATAATGAGGACAATCTACTGAGGTTTGGTAGCTTACTGAAATTTGTGTTTTCTGTCTCTTGTACAAAAGAAGCTAGTAAAAAAATAATTGGTATGGAAGCTCTCCTGCTTAAAGTATGATATGAACTCACTTCCTGAATAATTTAACAATCAAAAGGAAAGATTAAAATATTTCTGAATGAAAATGGATAATAAAAAATAGTGGTCCTCGAGGACAAACTCTGGAGCACTAAAAAAAACCAACGTTATGAATAATTGTGTCTTTCTAACATAACAGGAGTTTTCTAAAATGTGCTGTGGATCACATTCTTAAAAACAAAACAAACACTCCCAATTAATATGATACCTATAAGAGGAAATTCAACAATCCAATAACTGTTGAAACATAGAAAAATGTTGGAAAAAAACAGGACTAGTTTTAAAAGAACTGTACGAAAGGCGGTAAATATTTTGTTTTTTTGTTTTGTTTTGTTTGTTTTTTAAATTACAAGCAGAAATTTCCAGATCTTTATCCATTATTTCCCTGTCAGCATGTTGGATCACTATACGCCACCTCAAGAAAAATACTGAATGATTTTTGCTCATTTTCTCCTGTCCATCTGTCCTTTTGTAATGAAAACAACAGAAGAGTCGGCACTGTCACTCTATAGTACTCCTTCATCTTCCCATGGGGTTCTTCAAATTCCTTATTTCCTTGATCAATAAATATATAGTGATCCTGAAGGAAGCCAACGCTGTAACTGAAGACTGTTGCTTGAAAATATTTTGTTTAATTGCAATAGTATTAGGACTGTAAGTCAGAAGTTTGAGTTTTGTTTAGAAATTGATTGAGGAGTCCTAGTCATTGAATGAACACTCCACTATCACATATGCATCTCATGTATTTGCCGTGTTGACTCCAAGGTGATAAGGCACAATGTCTTTTGCTGTTCCTTGTTTGAGGTTTATTCTTAGCATTGTTCACTTTTTCAGTTAGTCTGAAATTGTACTGATGGTAACTTCAGTTCCTGTTTCTACTAATAATTAATAGAGGGATTTATTTTGTGAATGTTGCATAATTGGTATCTGACAAATGTACCTGAAGTGTCTGTTGCCAATTTGTTTTGTTGTTATTTCTGTATTATCATGCTGTTTCTGTCAGCATGCTGACAAAAGAAATAACGAGGTTTATTGTGATGGGAGAAAAAATAACTGAAACCCTCATCCTTGTGTAGCAGAATTACAAGGAAAAAGGGACACATCGCTGTAGGTAGTGATGAAAGTGAAATTACAGTGCTATTTCCAGGAATGGAGTGTCTCCCTGTTTTCAAATACTACCCTATCAAACATTGGGAATTTTATTAAGCATTTTCTAAGTTGGTCTTAAGCTGTACTGTGCTACAGTGTTGTTTGCTGCAGTCACTTCTCCTGCTGACGAACACCACTGCTAAACTCCTGTTCTAAGAGAGCACAGGACATGTTGCTTTCACCGGAATATCAGAAATATGAGCTTACAGATAGTATTTCCTACACCCTTCCTTCCCCAGCTCTTTCTCAATGTCTTGGTTCCACTTTTGGCTACTTAAATTCTGTAAGCCTTCTCAGTTTGGAAAAGAGGAGACTGAGGGGGGATATGATAGAGGTATATAAAATCATGAGTGATGTGGAGAGGGAGAATAAAGAAAAGTTATTCATTAGTTCCCATAATATAAGGACTAGAGGACACCAAATGAAATTAATGGGTAGCAGGTTTAAAACTAATAAGCGAAAGTTCTTCTTCACACAGCGCATAGTCAACCTGTGGAACTCCTTGCCAGAGGAGGCTGTGAAAGCTAGAACTATAAGGGTATGGCTACACTACAGAGTTAATTCGAATAACAGATGTTATTTCGAATTAACTTTAATAGCTGTCCACACATACAAACCGCTATTTCGAAATAAATTTGAAATAGTGGAGCCCTTATTTCGAATTAGGTAAACCTCATTCTATGAGGAATAACACCTAATTCGAAATAGCTAATTCGAAATAAGTGCTGTGTAGACACTTATTTCGAATTAGGGGGCCTCCAGCCCTTCCCAGTTCCCCCCTGGTGGCCACTCTGGGCCAAACCAGGAAAACTCCTCTCCTCTCCCCTAGTCTCGGGACCCTTAAAGGGGTAGACTCTGGCCAGATGGCACTTGCCAGAGCCAGGCCTGCCAGCAGTCTCTGCCCCTGACCCAGTGGCCCCAGGATGAGCCAGGCAACCAGTGCCAGCCAGCCGTCCTCTGCCCAGTCCCCCAGCACCCAGGGGCCAGCCAGGGGCCGTAGATGGCGCACGCCCTCATGGACTAGTGAGGAGATCATGGACCTCATTGAGGTTTGGGGGGAGGCCCCCAACTTCCATCATCTCTGCACTAGGTGGAGGAACGCAGCCGTCTACGGCCTCATAGTGGCCACCATGGCCAGGAAAGGCCACAGGCGCACTCAAGAGCAGATGCGCCTGAAGCTGAAAGAGCTGCTGCAGGCGTACGCCAGGGCCACCGGGGTGGCGCTGCAGCAGGGGCTGACACCTCTCCCTATTTCCCCGGCCTCGACCGACTCCTGGGGGGTGGGGCGGTCCACGCCAGCCCGGGAGGCAGCGAGCCAGGACTGGAGGGCCCTGACCCAGGCACACCAGAGGGGCCACTGCCAGCTGTCCCGGCACTGGAGTCGGCAGGGTCGTTCAGGGAGGCCATACCAGGTAAGTGCCAGCACTGTCCCCTACCCAGGGGGGAGGCAGAGAGGGAGACCAGGGAACGCGCGCGTGGGCCATGCCTCCCACGGATCATGTAGCCACCTGTGCACGTGTGAGCACGTGCCATGCCACCCTTGGGCAAGTGGCTCCAGCTCTGTGACACCCAGGGGCCATGGCCCAATAGGCACAAGCATGTGTGAAGAGACCTGACACGCTCCCAACCCTGGGGCGGGACCCAGCAGGACGCTCTCCCTTCACACGCCCCCTCTACACAGAGGCAGGGGACACCTCCCCGCCGCCCCAGCCACACTATACACGGCACAGGGGAATGGGTGCAGTCTTGGGGCAGCTCCCAGTCCTGGGGAGAGCCAGACATCCTGACCATGGCCTCTGTGCAAGCACATCAGCTCTGACAGTGCAGGGTATGGTCACCCTCACGTCACGGGGGGGCGGGCTGGGCAACATCCACTGTGTCCCCAGGGAGAACTGACCACTTCTCTTCTTTCTCTACAGCTGTACCAGCTGCTCATGTAGGGCACACCACCCCGCCCAGGACATGCTCCCGCACCCGCGGCCTGCTCCAGACCACCAGCACGCGGCAGGAGTACCGGGACCAGCACCTGGGGGCCCTGCAAGCCCTGCACCGCACCATCCAGGCCTGGATGCTGGAGGACCTGCAGCTCCGCCGGGAGCAGCTTGCTGAGGACCGAGCCATGAACTGTAACCTGCAGGCCCTGCTGCAGAGCATGCTGCCCCGTGCCGGTCCTGTGCCTGCTGCCCCCTCAACTACTGTTCCTCCTCCCACTCCTGCCCCCCCTCCCACCTCTTCCTCCTCAACCTCCACACCCCCACCTCAACCTCCGCACCCTCCTCCCCATTCCCCCGGGGGACGCTGAGACCCCCTCCCCCGCCATGCTGGGAGGTGGTTGGCCCGGCGAGACCCCCAGCCCTGAGCGCTGAGATTCCCCTCCCACTTCTTCCCCTTGCTTCCACCTTCCAGTTCCCTCCTCCCAGTTTTCCCCCTCCCCTCCCCACCCTCTTTCCTGCCCTCTCCCGCCTCCTTTCCCCCGTCTCCCCAGAGTTTCATTCCCCCTCCCCAGTTGTGTTAAATAAAGAGAGGTTATATTTTTGAAAATACTTGTCTTTTATTTGACATCAGGAAGCGGGGGCTAGGGAAGGGTAAGTGGAAGGACCAGAGGGAGGAATGGGGCACAAGCCCCCAGTGGGGCAGACCGGGGAGACTGTTAGCGCTCCTCAGGGTGGAAGCTCTCCCGCAGGGCCCCCTGGATCCTGACAGCCCCTCGATGGTGCTCCTGGATGGCAGCCTGCAGACAGTGCAGCCAGGTGCTGGCAATGTGTCCACGAGACACAGCAGAGTCCCCGGCGGCAGGTCTGGTTCCATGTTGCAGAATGCCGTGATGTCCCGAGTGAGGGCAAGCAGAGCACTCCGAGACACAAATGCTTTGCTGTCCCTCAGCGAGGTAGACCAGCAAGCAGAGAAACCTGAGAACTGTTTGTCCGGGATGGAGGGTCGGGTCCCTTTAAGCACAGACCTCGGCTAGCCTGAGGCAGCAGCCCCATACACTAAGTCCGACCCTGATGCCCTTTTGGCACTGGTTCCGGCCAGCCTTACCTTCGATTCAGGGTCCACTCAATGTGGACGCGCTATTTCGAATTAGTTTTTTGTCTAGATGCGTTATTTCGATTTAGCTTATTTCTAATTAACTAATTAATTTGAAATAGCACTGTAGTATAGACATACCCTAACAGAGTTTAAAGAGAAGCTAGATAAATTCATGGAGGTTAGGTCCATAAAAGGCTATTAGCCAGGGGGTAGGAATGGTGTCCCTGGCCTCTGTTTGTCAGAGGCTGGAGATGGATGGCACGAGACAAATCACTTGATCATTGTCTCCGGTCCACCCCCTCCGGGGCACTTGGTGCTGGCCACTGTCAGCAGACAGGCTACTGGGCTAGATGGACCTTTGGTCTAACCCAGTACGGCCATTCTTATGTTCTTATGTTCTCCTAGCTGGAGTCAGCAGCAACAATGGCCACATCTAATATTTAGGGATTCCTCTTAACAATTCAACAAAGAACCAACTCCAGCCAGCACCCAATAATCTGTGAAACTAAAACACCACCTCCAGCTCCTCTAAGAGATAATACTTTCCCCCTTGCAAGCACTGGGACTGTACAGAGCAAAATAAAAGGGGAAAGATCCCAGCATAAATTTGGGAGAACACCACAACTATGATTAGAAAGCGCAATCAATTTCCCTGGTGCCTTTGGTCTCTCTATAACCACTGAGATGTCTTGAGGTCCCATCACTGAACACGATTTCAGTGATTTCAGCAATTAATTGGGGGGACCTGTAACGGGGTCCTGTAACACTCAATGCCACAGCGCCACCAGCCATCGGTCCTGGGAATGAGCTCAGACGGCAGGTGGTGGGATCCTTTTCGGGACACTGCCCTCCGGCAGTGCCCACAACAGCCTCTACGCTTCCCCCCTTCCGGGGGCTGGTTGCAGGTTGGTATGCCGTCGGGAGGAGGTTCCTCTGCCTCTAGCGTAGTGGGCAGCCAGTCCGCCCCACTACACTACCGTGCCTTAAAATAGTCCAAGTCAGTGAGTCTATAGCCGGCCTTGCTTCAGGTCCGGGGTGAGAGGCAATAGTTCATGTGCCCGGCCTTGCTTCAGGTCCGGGCCACGGGGGAAGACGTCTAATGTGGACTCAAGTTTCTCAGCTCACAGTTCTGGGCAGGGCAACAGCCCTAGTCCTGCCCCTTAAAAAGGTCCGGCCCTTATCCCGGCCGGGTTCCAAAGCACAGTATGTAAGCTCGGGCCCTTGGGCAGGGCGGGGCACCAAACACAGGTTTAAACAAGCCCAGGCCCTCGAGCTCAGCTTATTGTGTTTTGTCGCCCCGCCCTGGTGCAGGGCGGGGCAAACACAGTAGCTGAGCCCAGACCCTGGTGCAGGGCGCGGCAGCTAGTCAAAATGGTGGCCCAGCCCTAGCTCAGGGCAGGGCAGCAACTGGCGGCTAGGCCCTGGTGCAAGGTGTGGCGGTAAACAAACTGCAGGCCCAGCCCTAGCTCAGGGCAGGCAGCAAACGGCTACCAGTTGTCACCCTAGCGGCCAGGTCCTGGTGCAAGGCGTGGCCACTGACAAACTCCAGCAGTCAAAATGGCAGCCAGGCACTAGTGCAAGGCGTGGCCGCAAACAGACACAGTGAATAGGGCCCGGCCCTCAGGCAGGGCAGGAACACCTAATACAACAAGCAGACCCTGGCTCTGGGGCAGGGCGGAGCATCAAATACACTAAGCAAGCCCTGGCCCTGGAGCAGGGCGGGGCAGCAAAACACAGTCTATAGGCCCTGGCCCTGGAGCAGGGCGGGGCGGGGTGACAAACACTCTGGTTTGAGGAAGCTCCTTATTCAGGAGCTGGGCAAGTAACGCACCTGCCGCAGTGGTGAGGGGGAGACTGCCACCCTGTCGGTGGGTGGCAGGGGGCGCAGGCCCACCCACTCCACTGTGCCCCGGCCCAGGGGCCCTGGATGCAGCAGTACAGCTGCTACTGGCTCAGCAGGGGCTCCAGCCTGCAATGTGCTGGCGTAGGGCTGCTATCAGCCCGTGCTACCCCCTGGGCCACTCCGCGTCTCCCCCTTCGCAGGTACCTGTGTCTCCAGCAGGTCAGTCAGGGAGTCCCAGCAGGGTCCGGGCGGCCCAATCCAGGCTTCAATGGGTTGGAGCTCTGCAGCGTCCAGCGGGCTCGTCAGGCCCCGGGGTTCAGGCAGGCCTCGGGGTTCGAGCCAGTCCACCGGCACCAGCAAGCCCTCAGGGTCCCCGGCAGTCGGTAGGTCCTCTGGCTCGGGTAAGACCTCAGGGTCCCTGGGTGTACGGAGGCCTCGAGCAGGACCTCCGGCTCAGGCAGGTCCTCAGACTCACCAGGCACCAGCAGAGCCCCGGGATCCTCTGGGTCAGAGGGTAGCTCTGCTGGCCAGCTTGGCCAGGCCTCGGCAGCCCAGGCAGGGCAGTCTTCACTGGCAGCGGTGGGAGGCCCAGGCCAGGTCTCAGCCTCCCCAGCCAGGAGCTCTGGACAGGCCTCTGTCTCCCTCAGAGGCTGGGCCCAGACTGAGCTCCCTGGCAGAGGTCCTATAGTCCTAGCCATGCCCCTTACCTTCCGGTCAGGTGATGGGGCGGGGCTAGGTTGCGCCCAGAATGGCTTCTGGAGGGGTATTTTCTCCTTTCTGGTAGTGGGGAACATCTCCAACCCACTACAGGACCTCATTATCTAATGCAGACTAGGCAGGGTTTTTTCTGGGCAACCAATGCCCCTCCAGCAGATCTAAAACTTAGCACCTAGACCAAGCCATCCATTATGTAAGCTGTAGTGGTCACTTAACCAAACAAGAAGACTCTCAATTGAGTTTAAAGACTCTCTTTAAACAATGGGCGGGGTGGAGGAAGGGAATCAAATCATGTCTAGGACTCTTCAAGTAGAACCAACACTACCAGGTACATGAAGATGTTTCGTCTCCTTAACTGGAATTTGGCAACTGCTTAGCTACTGCAGTTCAGTTGAGTGAGTACCCCTCCACCAGCCACCTATCACCCACAAAACAAGGACAACTACCTTTTATCATCCCCAGCACTCATTACCAAAGGGACTCACAATCCAACAGCAAGACAAAGTCATCATCTGGGCAAAGCAGTTCTCTTATGAAGCACACCAGCGTGGAGTAGGTGTGTCTATGCAAACAAGGTCAATTCCTGAAATCTTTTCCCTTAGATCATCACTCGATATCAGCGGGGAACTCATTATTAGGGGAGAGCTCATTCAGGCCATCTCCCATGTCTCCATGTTTTTCACTTACCTGTGGGCCTCAGTAACCAGCCTCTGGCGAACCTAGTTTAAAGCCCTCCTCACTAGGTTAGCCAATCTGTGTCCAAATACTCTCTTTCCCTTCCTTGAAAGGTGAACCCCATCCCTGCTTAGCAGTCCTTCTTCTTGGAACAGCATCCCAGAGTTAAGGAAGCCAAAGCCCTCCTGGTGACACCATCTTCACAGCCATGCATTCACCTCCAGGATGCACCTCTCTCTGCCTGGCCCCCTACCTTTGTCAAGAAGGACTGAAGAGAATATCACCTGTACTTCAAGCTCCTTCACCTGTACTCCCAGAGCCCTGTAGTCACTTTCGATCTGCTCAAGGTCACACCTTGCAGTATCATTTGTGCCCACATGGATTAGTAGCATGGGGTAGTAGTCAGAGGGCTGGATAATCCTCAGCAATGCCTCCGTAGCATTTCAGATACAGGCCCCTGGCAGGTAGCACACCTCCTGAGATGACATGTCTGGGCAACAGATGGGTGCCTCTCCAACCACCACTACCTTACGTTTTCTCCTTGCAGTGGTGGCTGCAGACCTCCCAGCCTTAGAGGAAGAAGGCTTCTTCTCTTTTTCCTTAGGGAATGATTCCTTTTCTCCCATATCCAGAACAGCATAACAGCTCTCCAGAACCACGGTGGGAGGGTAGGGAACAGGGGTGGAGCAATGCCTGCTACCAGAAATGACCAGCTGCCAGTGTCCACCCTGAGACCGAGTCATCTCCTCCACCAGTGACATGTCAGCAGTCTTTTGTAATGGGGTAACTTCGTCAGCCCCAGAGGTCTTCACATGAATACTCTCAAGGAATTTCTCATTGATGCTCCTCAGCCTAGGCATCTCCTCCTATAGCTCTCCCACCTGCTTCCTGAGCAATTTCACCAGCAGGCACCTTTCGCATTGGATGGTCTCCCCAGCCTGGATTTCAGTGAGTGGGAATTGCAAGCCACAGTCCCTACAAAACCACACACAATATAACCTAAATGGGTTTCAGAATCAAATTATACAACCACAATAGAAAATAATATACTCAATTACAGTCCTGGAAAGGTGAATTGGTTTCATTTTTTAACTAAAAATAGCTTGCTTCCTCACTTGTGTCAACTTGTTACTAACTCCAGCGTTGCAAACACTACAGAGGATAAACAATCTTAATCTAGATTACCAAACAATTTGGTCAGTTACATGCAAATTTCGTAAGGGTCTTCTTTCCAATAGTTCTATAGTGGTCAAGCCTTTTAATATATTTCCCAATGAATATGAAGAATCTGACTAACGCACCTAACTTCCTGTAATAAAGCCCTACATTTATGATAGGCTGAGTGTGGTACAAGATGCTTGCACACTTTATCTGTATACACTTAGAACTTGGAAGGCAGTATGAAACCATAATGTAGTACAGTTCTACTGTTTCATTTAACAACAGTAATTTGTTCAATGTGAAGGCTACTTCATAGCAATCTTTACTATAACCATTACAAAACAAAGACACACTGCACCTCTGACAACCCTTAAACAACTATGCAGACATATATATTTCCTTACTAGGCAGGTATCCAGTTTCAGAAAGTGGTCAGTTGAATGATGTGAATCGCCACACAAAGACAAGTCCATATACTTCAAAGGGGTAGCCAAGTTAGTCTGTAACAGGAAAGACTTAAAAAACAACAAATAGTCTAGTAGCACCTCAAAGACTAAATAGTTACAAAAGGCTGATAAGAACCATTAGTTTGCACTTGGAAAGGAAGATGACCAACACCAGATTCTACACAGACATCAAGAACCATTAATCTTTAATCTTTCTGGACACTCATTAATGGATGTCCAAGTCGCTGATTTGCTTCAGACTAATTCCACAAGCCAAATACACAGAGAAGGATTGGAACTTAACTTCATTCTCAAATGGTGTGAATTGTGATATTGATGGCTCGCACATTATCAACCAACCAAACAATGAAGGTGCTAGTGGTTCTTGACTAGGAAACTATTTCAAAATAACTAAATTCGACATACTAACTCCTAATTTTACAAAATCGAAATAATGTGTCCCCACTATGAGGAAGCCATGAAATTAGTCTGAGGCAGGCTCCATTCATGTGGATGTGCTACCTCAACTTAGAGCCCTAGGAAGCACTGGGGAGTAATTAGTTTGAATTAGTAATTATTTTGAAATAGCGGCACTGGAGCATCCACACTAACGCTATTTCAAAATAACTATTTTTAAATTAGTGTTATTCCCCAAGGAAAACAGGAGTACAGGTTTCAAAATAAGCAGCCTGTTATTTTGAAATAATGCTCCACTTATAAATCTGACCTAAGGGGGGTTATTTCTAAATAATGCCCTAGTGTAGACCAGGGCCAGGTGTCATTGGGTTTTCCGAAGCAAATTGCTAAATAACCAAGGCAGTTTTGTCCAATTTCTACTGGGTGGTCCAACTTGGTTCCTCTCTATGGATGTGGGCATGGACAAGGAGATAGTGACCCATACTTGTGCCAAAGATTCAAAATGTCCCACAAAAAGAAGTATTTTTTTTAACTTCTCAAATATTTGAGATCTTGCAGCATGGTCTGGAATTTTGTGGTCTCTTTCTAGCAAAACACCATGTAATATCAGTTTGTATAACATAAGATAAGCCATAAACATTGGTACAAATATCTTTGGAAATACTTTGAACACTGGCCCATTTTCTTAAGTCAGCAACTTACCCCTGTAAACCACTTTATTTGGACCCCTCTGTGATGCATCCCTTGGCTAACTTTGCAATTATGCTTGCTCAAGTTGTCTCCTTGCTACCATCCTACTAAAAATTCTGAAAAATCCAGTTTAAATATCATGTAATTTGTATAAATTCCATCCATATTCTATGATGCCTTTTCAACTTGTTTTAACAGTCCATTGTACAGTGAAAAGTTACGTAAATAATTTTTATTTTTCAGCAGGCTGGAACAGCTATAAATCTTCCATCTCTGTTCTCCTTGCTGTAATAACAATGTGAGGATCTTGGAGATGTATGGCTGTGCTAAGTCTGTGCATTATTAAACAGCTGATTTCTGATTATTCCACTGTGTTATCAAGTGTCCTTATAAACACAGTATTTGGCTTCAGTTCTTTTTATATACTGCTGCTTTCAGCACCAAAGTATTTCACTAACTTGATAGCAGATATTTTCTTGATTGCAAACATTAGTCTTACTTCTTCACTTTATCACTTAAACTAAAAGTAATCAGTACGAATACAACCTCTTTCTTTCCTAACAATATTACCCATGAGGAAAACCATGTAATTAAAGTACATAATATTTTCTCCAAAGCTTTATCAGTTATAGTTGACTTTCCTTTTCAACACATTTTAGTTACAGTATTAAATTCCATCAAGTTGCCCGTTTAGCATATCGTATAATACCAATGATTGATATTAATATAGAATTTTGTTGACATTCATAAATATGGGAAAAAAGGGAAGTCTTGTTCATTGCACCAATGCTACACCAGTAGCGTACGCCTACCCAGCGGCACTATTTAGGGATAACACCCATTATATAACTTCTTATTCCAGCTTCCTGTAAACCTCGTTACACGAGGACTAAGAAAAGATGCTGGAATAGTGATTTATTTTGAAATTAGTGCTGTGTAGACAGTGCCAAATTTTGAAATAAGCTATTTCGAAATAAACTATACAATTTGCGTAGCTCAAATTGAGTAGCTTATTTCGTGGTATTCACTGCTGTATATACATACCCTTAGTGAAGGATGCAGCGACTATGAGTTTCTTCAGAGTATTGGAGAAATCTGGCCATTAGACCTTGGGTTTTTATTCTCTCAGCCCTCTGTTCTATCTTTTAGGGTACGTCTACACTGCATGGCTATTTCAAAATAAGCTATTTCGGAATAGTTATTCGGAAATAGCTTATTTCAAAATAGAGCATCCACACTGCAGGGAAGCCTGAAAATTAGACTGGGGCAGGCTTCCCTAATGTAGATGTGCTATCTCGATTTAGAGCGCCAGGAAGCACTGGGGAGGAATAACTTAGAATGGCCCTGGTGAGGGGCTGTTTTGAAATAGCAGCAATGGAGCATCTACACACACCTTATTTCAAAATACCTATTTCAGAATAGGCATTATTCTTTGTAGAATGAGGTTTACAGATTTCAGAATAAGCCATCTGTTATTTCAAAATTATTTTGAAATAACAGAATGGCTGTGTAGATGCTCGCATTGTTATTTCGAAAGAACACTAATTATCTCGAAATAATGGTACAGTGTAAATGCACCCTTACTAAAAGAGCTTGGCATCTGGGCAATTCTGAAAGAGTAATAATTCATAGTTTTGGAGCTTTAGTTCTACAAGGAACTCTTGCTATTTGGTTCATAATTTCAGGCCACGTCTTACCATTTCCTGCTCTGATTAGATGACTAGTGGCCCAGTTGGCACTTGTTTTTCATTATTACCAAAACCAAAAGGAAAACATGTTTGGCCAGTGACATAACCAAAGTTTTCCTCCACTAATAGCACCATCTGCACAATTTTCTAGAGTACACCATGGTCCAAACAATTCACAAAGGTGTTACTGCAATGTCCAGTCCTGGCCAGAATCTATATTGAGTTCACCATCCAACAATTAGGGGTGTAGGAAGGGGAGAGACCCATTATTGAACCACCACAACATTAATCAGGTAGATCTTTGCTTTTCAGATTTCAAACAAACAAACAGTGCCCTCCAATCATGCAAAGATTTAGGCTTGCGTGTCATTTTTTCATTTGCTTTGAAGCCACTGAGATTATTCATGTAAATAAAGTGACATCTGTGAAGCATAACTGGGTTTAAGAAGTTGTTCTTTTTCTAAATATTCTACAATGGCATGATCCTTGTAGGTCTTATACACAATCTCATTCAAGTGTTTGACCCAAACAAGCATGTATGCAGGCAAATGTCAGCTGTGCATTCAATAGATCACCTCAAAGACAACATCTATAGAGATTGCATCAATGTGCCTCCCTCAGTGGTCCAGCACACCCAGACTAAAAACCTGAAAAGTTCCGCGGATGACCTGTTGTTGTAAACAATGGCCTCAGTATATCTGTAGATGTCATGTATTTGACACTGTTCTGTGTCAACTTCAGGAAAAAAAGTTATGAAATAAATCATCGTTGTCATGCCTGGGATGGTTAACCAAGTTGAAAACTCTGATGGAGAGTATAACCTACTCTGAAAATGTCCACTTTTGCGCAGGGACCAATCCAAAGAGGTATCAGTATAGTTCCTTGGAGTATCCTGTCACAGACCCAAATTTCTGTTTTACTCTCAAGAAAACCGCTTTGATAGAAAACCAAGTAATTTTCCCTATTCCCACTTTTAAAGACTTCAGCACTATACAGTCAGATCCAAACTACCAGGATGTAACTATCCAACGTATACCCACATTACTTGTGTATATTCCCCTGCTAGAATTATAGTTGGGGTATGTCTAGACTACATGGCTCTGTCGACGGAGCCATGTAGATGAGGCAGGACGACAAATGAAGCTGCGATTTAAATAATCATTTAAATCAAAATGGCCACCACGCTGTGCCAATCAGCTGTTTGTCAGCACAGCGCGGCAGTCTAGACAGGGATCTGCCGACCCCAGAACCCTTTGTCGTCAGATCCTTTATGCCTCGTCGATGGAGCCATGTAGTCTAGATACACCCACGGAGTCATTGGCTGCTCGTAAAAAAAATATCATTAACAATACAAATAAAGCCAAACAAGGTATTGCCCAATTAATAAATAAAGATAAGAGGTCTTTAACAATCTCTGGTGTGGATTTTGAATTAAAAGAATGGGTTATAGCCAAAGGAATTGCTATAGGAATTATTTTCATTATGCTAGAATACACACTGTAAATCCAACATGTATAAGCAAAAACCTAAACAGGTAACAAACGTTAATAACAAATATATATATCTACCATATATTTTAGAGAGTTTGTCTGTTTGCCTGTCTATTCAAGAACTCCTCCTAAAATGTAAAAGCTAGGATCACCAAATTCAGTATACAGCTTCCTCTTATCATAATTTAAAGCAAGATCAGGGTTTGGTTGTGCCAGGAGAATGGGATGTGCCCAGAATGGAATTGTTTCTCATAAAACCATATTGAAAAGAGACAGAATCACCAAATCTAGTACAGTCCTCAAAACTGACATATCTCAGTGAATGTTTTAAGAGACTGAACTAAAATGAGCCAGACATGTCAGATGAACCTAGAATAGGATTGCTTGTCAATTAACATTACAGAAAAAAATAAAACAGAAAAATAGTGCTCTGTTTTGGCACAAATAAATCAATGCTTAAGATCTATAAACTAGAAGAAAATGTTATTGCAAAATACACTGACTGTAGCCTTTGCTCCCATCGGCCTCCTGCTCTGTGGACACCACCAAACTGGGCTTATGGTAAATCGACTCCTGCTACATGTTCTGCATGGCTGGAGTTGCATACCTTAAGCTGACCTTCCAGGTCTAGAGAAGACCTGGCCTAAGAGTATAATAAGACCCACCACCTGGTCTCCAACATCAGGAAGAGTGTTGGGAATATGTAGTTGGGGTGGGGTAGAGAACTAACTTACATGTGTCTGCCTCAGAGATTGTTCCCTTCTCACCCCTGCAGGCACCATGCATACTTTGTGGAGCAGCTGTCGCTGTCATGCAAGGATATGGGATTGCAGAAAACAAAGGTCATCTATTTTGGATTGGCTCTGAATGCTGGAAGCTGCAGGCTACAGCCACCAGCATGGTCTCATTGTTGTTTTAGAGTTATACAATGTTGAAATAAACATATGTGTCTTACAAGTTTTCTGTGCCTCAATAAGGACAACAAGATGCCTTCCCCCGCAGCCAGCCTGCTGTGGTTGCCTGACTTGTAATGACAGAAAGTGATTTCAGGATGCGTCCAATGGTGTTTTGGGCTAAAAATATAGGAGTATCTCCTTATTCTTCCTTTGAAATTCTCTGTGCTCAGGTAGAAATGTCCTCTTGACACGAATCTACAATTTAAAAAAAAAAGGTTGCAAAATTTACCAGAGTTAAGAAAACTTAATACCATGAAAATCCGCTTAATTCCCAGGACATTTCTAAATACCTTCCCCGTTGTTCCTCCAGGTACTGAAATGATAATGTAATATAGCAACTGGAAGAAAAAACTATTTTTCCTTTTTAATATGGAAAAATATTCCCCAGTGTCTCAGATACATTTTCAAATGCTGAAACCCATCTCTTTGTGAAATGTATTAATACTGTATAATCAAAAGACCTTTTTTCTTTTTTCTTTTTTGCTATATTAGGTATTCCTTGGTTGTTTGTTGGCTGTATTGGTGGCACATCTCAGAGCAGCAGAGGAATTTTATTAGGAAATACAGTGGTAAGAGAGGGGAGGTTTTTCAACCGGCCTGTTTGCTTTTTCCTCCTTTCATGCGATTTGGCTAGTATTATCATATTTTATTTCTTCGGATCCCCTTCAGGTTGGCAGTGGAAGAAAACTAAGCTCTTCATCTAATTTCTCTTGTGCCTTGCACTATTCTGACTTGTTAGTATTATACACACACTGTGTGCAAATTATTCCCTTTAGTTCAAAACAATCTAGAATCACTATCTATGCTACAGATTTGGCCATGCAAGGGGCACAGCTAACTCAATTTTGTGTTGCTGGCACGGTGGGGAGTAATTCTATTAAATTGTTTATGAATTATTTGTAGGGTTATGGTCACAAAGCAGCTAGAGCATAGTGGTGAATCCTGTCCTTTGTTTTGTGCAGATTGAAGAATACACAAATAGCTTTGTTCTGCTTTGATATCAATTATTGAGACTAAAAAAAGTTTGTTTTTAATTCACACTCTTTGTGCCTCTCTACAGTTTAACATAGTCCAAGTTCTTTTTATTTTTAACCTTTATTTTTAGCATCCCATCCAAATATTCCCATTCCTATCACGTCTGTTAGGGTACGTCTACACTTGTTCCCTATCTCGAGATAGGGATGCAAATGTTGTCTACCGAAATTGCTAATGAAGTGCGGGATTTAAATATCCCGTGCTTAATTAGCATAATCGCGTCCGGCCGCCATTTTGAAATCTCATTATTGTGAAATAAAGCAGTGTTAGCAGCGTTATTTCGAGAAAACCCTTCTCTTGAAATAACTGTTAAACCTCATTGTATGAGGAATAACAGTTATTTCGAGAGAAGGGTTTTCTCTCGAAATAACGCTGCTACACGGGGCGTTTTATTTCGCAATAATGCGATTTCAAAATGGCGGCAGGACGTGATTATGCTAATTAAGCGCGGGATATTTAAATCCCGCTCTTCATTAGCAATTTTGGTACACTACATTTGCATCCCTGTCTCGAGATAGGGAGCAAGTGTAGACGTACCCTCACTCATATCTTCAAGAAGGGATCCCACTAACTACCAGCATATTAGCTGAGAGAGGCTTCTTATCATGCTAACAACTGCCTAGTGACCCAGAGAGATTTACCTCACAATGATCTTTTTTACCTCTTTTGTGAACATTTGGGAGATTATAACTACAGTCGAAGAGACATTGATAGAGTGTAATACAGTTGACAAGTGCACTATAGATGGGAACACCTATATATCACACTTATTTACTAATTAAGTTCTTTCCCAGTTCATTATATGAGTGCTTCCAAACCACTTGTTTACTATATCATACCTGTACCATTGTATCATCTAGTATATTTATAGAGCTTTTATTTAGAGTGCATTCCACTGATTTTAAGGTCTGACATTTGATCTGATGATTCATAGAATCATAGAATCACAGGACTGGAAGGGACCTCAAGAGGTCATCGAGTCCAGTCCCCTGCCCTCATGGCAGGACCAAATACTGTCTAGACCATCTCTGATAGACATTTATCTAACCTACTCTTAGATATCTCCAGAGATGGGGATTCCACAACCTCCCTGGGCAATTTATTCCAGTGTTTAACTACCCTGACAGTTAGGAACTTTTTCCTAACGTCCAACCTAAACCTCCCTGCAGTTTAAGCCCATTGCTTCTTGTTCTATCCTCAGAGGCCAAGATGAACAAGTTTTCTCCCTCCTCCTTAGGACACCCTTTTAGATACCTGAAAACGGCTATCATGTCCCCCCTCAGTCTTCTCTTTTCTAAACTAAACAAACCCAATTCTTTCAGCCTTCCTTCATAGCTCATGTTCTCTAGACCTTTAATCATTCTTGTTGCTCTTCTCTGGACCTCTTTCTCCACATCTTTCCTGAAATGCGGTGCCCAGAACTGGACACAGTACTCCAACTGAGGCCTAACCAGCGCAGAGTAGAGCGGAAGAATGACTTCTCGTGTCTTGCTCACAATACACCTGTTAATGCATCCCAGAATCATGTTTGCTTTTTTTGCAACAGCATCACACTGCTGACTCATATTCAGCTTGTGGTCCCCTATAACTCCAAGATCTCTTTCTGCCGTATTCCTTCCTAGACAGTCGCTTCCCATTCTGTATGTGTGAAACTGATTGTTCCTTCCTAAGTGGAGCACTTTACATTTGTCTTTATTAAACTTCATCCTGTTTACCTCAGACCATTTCTCCAATTTGTCCAGATCATTTTGAATTATGACCCTATCCTCCAGAGCAGTCGCAACCCTTCCCAGCTTCGTATCATCTGCAAACTTAATAAGCGTATTTTTATGCCAATATCTAAATCGTTGATGAAGATATTGAACAGAGCCGTCCCAAAACAGACCCGCGGAACCCCACTTGTTATACCTTTCCAGCAGGATTGTGAACCATTAATAACTATTCTCTGAGTACGGTTATCCAGCCAGTTATGCACCCACCTTATAGTAGCCCCATCTAAGTTGTATTTGCCTAGTTTATTGATAAGAATATCATGCGAGACCATATCAAACGCCTTACTAAAGTCTAGGTATACCACATCCACTGCTTCTCCCTTATCCACAAGACTCGTTATCCTATCAAAGAAAGCTATCAGATTGATTTGACATGATTTATTCTTCACAAATCCATGCTGGCTGTTCCCTATCACCTTGCCACCTTCCAAGTGTTTACAGATGATTTCCTTAATTACTTGCTTCATTATCTTCCCTGGCACAGAAGTTAAACTAACTGGTCTGTAGTTTCCTGGGTTGTTCTTATTTCCCTTTTTATAAATGGGCACTATATTTGCCCTTTTCCAGTCTTCTGGAATCTCTCCTGTCTCCCATGATTTTCCAAAGATGATAGCTAGAGGCTCAGATACCGCCTCTATCAGCTCCTTGAGTATTCTAGGATGCATTTCATCAGGCCCTGGTGACTTGCAGGCATCTAACTTTTCTAGGTGATTTTTAACTTGTTCTTTTTATTTTATCTTCTAAACCTCCCCTTCCCAGTAGCACTATGTTAGGCATTCCTTCAGACTTCTCGATGAAGACCAAACAAAGAAGTCATTAAGCATCTCTGCCATTTCCAAGTTTCCTGTTACTGTTTCTCCCTCCTCACTGACCAGTGGGCCTACCTGTCCTTGATCTTCCTCTTGCTTCTAATGTATTTATAAAAATTCTTCTTGTTTCCTTTTATTCCCGTAGCTAGTTTGAGCTCATTTTGTGCCTTTGCCTTTCTAATCTTGCCCCTGCATTCCTGTGTTGTTTGCCTATATTCATCCTTTGTAATTTGTCCTACTTTCCATTTTTTATATGACTCCTTTTTTATTTTTAGATCATGCAAGATCTCGTGGTTAAGCCAAGGAGGTCTTTTGCCATATTTTCTATCTTTCCGACACATCGGAATAGCTTGCTTTTGGGCCCTTAACAATGTCCCTTTGAAAACTGCCAACTCTCCTCAGTTGTTTTTCCCCTCAGTCTCGATTCCCAGGGGACCTTACCTATCAGCTCTCTGAGCTTACCAAAAATCCGCCTTCCTGAAATCCATTGTCTCTATTTTGCTGTTCTCCCTTCTACCCTTCCTTAGAATTGTGAACTCTATGATTTCATGATCACTTTCACCCAAGCTGCCTTCCACTTTCAAATTCTCAACCAGTTCCTCCCTATTTGTTAGGATCAAATCTAGAACAGCTTCCCCTGGTAGCTTTTTCAACCTTCTGAAATAAAAAGTTGTCTCCAATGCTGTCCAAGAACTTATTGATAGTCTGTGCCCTGCAGTGTTATTTTCCCAACATATATCTGGATAGTTGAAGTCCCCATCACCACCAAATCTTGGGCTTTGGATGATTTTGTTAGTTGTTTGAAAAAGCCTCATCCACTTCTTCCACCTGGGTAGGTGGCCTGTAGTAGACTCCTAGCATGACATCACCTTTGTTTTTAATCCCTTTTAGCCTAACCCAGAGACTCTCAACACTTCCATCTCCTATGTCCATCGCCACTTCACTCCAAGTGTGTTCATTTTTAATATATAAGGCAACACCTCCTCCCTTTTTTCCCTGTCTATCCTTCCTGAACAAGCTGTACCCTTCCATACAAACATTCCAATCGTGTGTATTATCCCACCAAGTTTCTGTGATGCCAACAATGTCATAATTGTACTTATTTATTAGCACTTCCAGTTCTTCCTGCTTATTATCCATACTGCTCGCATTTGTATATAGGCATCTAAGATACTTATTTGACCTTGCCTCCCAGTTTTGCCCTGACCCTCCGTTCTCTCTGCCATTACAGCCCACGCTCCCTCCCATATCCAACCCATCTCCCAGGTCTCCATTTTCTCCATTTACCTGTGGGCTTTGCTTACCTGTTTCCGTCGAACCTAGTTTAAAGCCCTCCTCACTAGGTTAGCCAATCTGTGTCCAAACAGGGTCTTCCCCCTCCTCGAAAGGTGAACGCCATCTCTGCCCAGCAGTCCTTCCTGGAATAGCATCCCGTGGTCAAGGAAGCCAAAGTCCTCCTGGCAACACCATCCTTGCAGCTAGACATTCACCTCCAGGATGCAGCTGTCTCTGCCCGGGCCCCTACCTTCGACAGGAAGGATCGAAGAGAATACCACCTGCACTCCAAACTTCTTCACCCATACTCCCAGAGCCCTGTAGTCACTCTTGATCTGCTCAGTGTCACACCTCGCAGTATCATTTGTGCCCACATGGATGAGTAGCATGGGGTAGTAGTCAGAGGGCCGGATAATCCTCGACAATGCCACCGTAACATCTCGGATACGGGCCCCCGGCAGACAGCATACCTCCCAAGATGAAATGTCAGGGCAACAGATGGGCACCTCCGTCCCCCTCAGAAGAGAGTCTCCGACCACCACTACCCTACGTTTCCTATTCGCAGTGGTGGCAGCAGACTGCCCAGCCTTGGGGGTATGAGGCTTCTCCTCCTCTGTTGTAGGGGGTGATTCCTTATCTCCTGTATAAAGAAGAGCATAACGGTTTCCTAGTACCACGGCGGGACGGTTCGGAGCAGGGGTGGAGCAGTGCCTGCTGCCATAAGTAACCAGCTGCCAGTGTCCACCCTGAGCCGTCTTCTCCTTCACCAGAGGTGTGCCCGCAGTCCTGTGTACTGGGACAGCTACCTCCGCTGTGTCCTCATGAACACGGTCCAGGAATTGCTCGTGGATTCGGGTGCTCCTCAACCTAGCCACCTCCTCCTGTTGCTCTCCCACCTGCTGCCTGAGAGATTCCATCAGCAGGCACCTTTCACATTGGATGATCTCCCCAGCCTGGATATCAATAAGTGGGAATTGCAATCCACAGTCCCTGCAAAACCACACCAGGATCTCGGTAGAGGCATCCATGCTCAGGAGCTCTGTCTGGCTACAGGCGCAGGTGGAGGAGACAGAAGCAGTGCTGGCACAGGTGTTGTGGGTATTCATGACCATCGTAGGCCTCCCTCTCAAACACCCCTGTCTGCAGCCCCCTGTCTGCTTTCGCTCCCTGGTCGCTCTGCCTCTGGCTTTTAAAGCCTGCTTGCCTAGTCCAGGCCTGCCCCCTCAGGAGTCACACAGGGGAAGGCTGACCAGATGCAATCAAGAGAGCAATTGAGGGAACAAAGGGTCAGGCACTCAGTCCCAATTGCCACAGCAGCTGAAACTGAAACTGCAGTCACCTGAAATCAGAATCAGAATTCAACAAACAAAATTCAAACAGTAGAGCAAACTCACTCACACCAAAAGCGAGTACTCTCACTCTCACCAATATAATTTAACATCTGCATTTCAGGACTTTATTACAGAAATGAAGTATTTTGGTTCAATGTATTTGTATGCTATTGCTGTGTGAATCTCATAATTTTTTAGTACTTCAGGTACGATCATATAGCCGAATCCTGAAGTCCTTAAAATCAACTGGAGTTATACTGGAGGAAGTATAGTGTGAAATGGCATAAAGACTTAAGGAATTAGCCCACATACAGAAAATAATTTTTGTCAGTGAATTCATTTTTAATTATGTCATACAGAGCTTTCACACCACTCAGCTAAAGTATCTCAGCCAAATAATGGTGAGATTCACACAATAGCATATTAATACACTGAAAGAAAATATTGTTTTTGTAATTGTCCTGGAACACTGAAAATGCAAAATATTGTATCAAAAAGGCCAAATAGTGAAGTTCTTAAAATCACTGTGAGTTAGACAGGAGCAAAGACTAAGTAAAGACTTCAGGATTTGGCCTAAAGATATAAAAGATCCATGAGAGTATGCTAATTCATATTCCTTCCAATGTATTCCTTATAAGTTACACCTTCTAAAATTTTGTTTAATCCAGTTTTATATTTCTCCATGGCCTGAATTTCCAATACTTTGTCAGAACTCCAGTTTTTCAGATGCCATTGTCAGGAAGGAAACTTTTTTATTTTTTTCCCTTAAACTGCTCATATAAGATGGCATCATAGCATTATATGAAGGTACAGTAATTCCTCATTTAACACTATAGATATGTTTCAGAAAATGATCGTGTTAAGTGAAAACATGTTATGCGGGGTCAATTTTCCCATTGAAAATAATGGAAAAGGTGGGGGTTGAGTTTCAAGCGGTGGTGTCTGTTGGGACCGGGACATAAAGTTGGGGGAGAAAGGGGACTGGGTTACAGCAGGGAGGGGAAGTGTTTGGCTCTGGGGAAGTGAAGGGGAGGAGGGGGACTGGGTTGGGAGTATGCCCCTGTGATGGGTCTGCTGGGACCTGCACTGCGTCCGGCGAGGGGGGGTGGCTGGGGAATGGCACGGCTAGCAGCGAACCCTCCGCCACTTTGCAGGGAGGCAGAGGAAGCCCCACGCAGCCGGCAGCAACAGGCTACCTGGGGAAATCATGTTATTCCGGGGACGGTCGTGTAATTCAAAAAACGTTCCCTAAAAAAAAAATCGTACTATTGCGAAAACGTGTTAAGCGGGCACATGTTAAATGAGGAATTACTGTACTCCAAAGTGTATATGCAGCATCAGAGAGTTAGAGGCACCAGAGGGCACATCTACACAGCAGGGCAAAAGTTGAATTAAGCTATGCACCTTCAGCTATGTCAACTGCGTAGCTGAAGACGAAATTGCTTAATTCGGCATTTGGCGCTATCTACACAGCAGGAAGTTGAAGGAAGAACACTCTTCCTTCGACTTCCCTTACTCCTTATGAAATGAGGGTTACAGGAATCGGAGTAAGAAGTCCTCCAGCTCACCATTATTTCTAAATAATGGCTTGCTGTGTAGACGCGCTCTTTGTTATTTCAGAACAACATCAGTTATTCTGAAATAATATTGCTGGGTAGACATAGCCAGAGAAAGCTGCAGAGGACAAGCAAACTAGCCATGAAAGTAAAACTAAAAGCCAATCTTCCTCAGTTAGCTCTTTGTGATGAATTTTCAGTGTGGGTTTTCTGAATATAAATGCAAAGAATGCAATCTAAGTAAGAAACAAGGGGATTCATTTTCCTGTATACCCTTGTTTAGGTATTTCTCCTCTATGACTTAGGTAAACCTATCAATAATACTAATTATACAAAATATACAAAAGTGACATACAGCTTTTTAAAAATAAGAGAACACATGATGTAACATTGAGAGCTATTTCCTTCAACTCCCTCATTAGAATTTCATGCTTCTAACTCAATTTTTAATTAGAATTTAATATTAAGATCTAAAGCAGTAGTCAAAGCCATATTACAGCTGGATTTCCTGACCTTTAACTGAAATGTCCCTTTCATCTGTAGATCTGGGAACTTTTTTTGCTTTTAAGAAAAGGAACAAATTGCTCAGGGATAATGTAAGCACCTCTCCTGGGGCTAAATTTTGAAAACAACTTCTAAATGTGTATGTGTGAATTTTACATGTGTTACATTAGCATTTCTGCAGACAAACAGGGATTTACAAGTGCAAACTGGGTGGGTAGAAGTGCAATTAACCAATTTATATACTCAAATATGGAAGGGTATGGTGAGCCCAATAATGCAGGATTCTGGCTTGGTACAAGCCTGTAGTTGAAGAAGTTCATGGCCAAGGGAAATGCAATGTACACTGAGGGCATGTCTACACTAGCTCCCTAGTTCAAACTAGGGAGGCTAATGTAGGCATTCAAAGTTGCAAGTCAAGCCCAGGATTTAAATATCCTGCGCTTGATTTTCATCTTCGTGGCCGGTAGCCATTTTTGAAATTTACAAGTCCGGACTAACTGCCCGCGTCTACACGCGGCAGGGACCCGGTAGTTTGAATTAAAGCCCTAGTTCGAACTACCTGTTATTCCTCCTGGAATGAGGTTTAACAGGTAGTTCGATTTAGGCTGTAATTCGAACTACCGGGTCCCCGCCGCGTGAGCAGTTAGTCTGGACTTGTAAATTTCAAAAATGGCAACCAACCGTGAAGATGCAAATCAAGCGCGGGATATTTAAATCCCGGGCTTGATTTGCAACTTCGAATGCCTACATTAGCCTCCCTAGTTCGAACTAGGGGGCTAGTGTTGACATACCCTGAGAGAGGATATAGAAAGTAGCCTCTCTGACAGTAAAAAGGGGTGTGTCTATGTGACAGAGTTTTGTTTCCAGTCTGCCTGAGGTGTCACGTGATCAGGCTGAAGCCACGGGATTGTTAAGGGAGGAGATGACGGAACACACCAAGTGTCTACATTTTAAAGCTTTATTGATAAAATAATAAAATAGCAGCAGAGAGTGATGGGTGCTTCCCACGTCACTCAGAGGAAGGAAGAAAGCACTAGGGCCCAAAGCCCTAACGCGCTTTCATACTCACACACACACTACCCGAAGCTGGCCAGGCTTGGGTGTAACGTAAGAAGAAGAGGGGGAAGGGTGGACGGGAGTTTGGTCCTGTGCGCACAGGTTGTCCAGGTCCGTTGTGATCTCTCTGAATTTCTCCAGCTCCCAGGAGGTTTTTAAGTCCTGGGCTCTTTTGGGGGTGTTCCATTCCGTGACCCCTGTTCCTGGAGCTCTTCATTACAGTTTAAACCGGCTTTCTGTGGTCTCCTTGACTTTTCCAAAACATACCAGCTAGACTTTGTTGTTCTCTTTGCTTTCCTCCATGCTGGCCTTCGCTTTTCTTGCTTGTTATGAGCTGGCTCTGCAGATCAGTTCAGTTGAATGTCTCTCTTATGGCTGGTTGGTGGATTCCAGGCCCCCCTCTTTCTTGGCCGGCAGCCGAGAGTCAGATGTGTGCTGTGGCCTTGAGCAGGCTGGAGCCAACGTCTTATCTTTGGGCCTAGCAGAAGTGTGGCGTTAAACCATTCTCTACCCTCTTCGTCCCCTCCCCCCCCGCCCCGCCCTTGGCCTCTTGCGACCTGCAAAGGAATCCTTCATTCATTCCACACTCACACCTTTGACCCTTCCCCAAAATGCCCTGTGATGCTTGCAACAGTGTTAGCAGTATTCAATGCTGACCTGCCTCCCCAGGGGGACCCCTTGAGGGAAGGGGCCATTGGGGTGTGACATCTACACTGCACTGTTATTTCAGAATGCAAGCATCTACACAGCAGTTCTGTTATTTCAAAATAATATCGAAGTAATGGGTGGCTTATTCCCACTTCTGTAAACCTCATTCCACAAGGAATAACTCCTCTTCCGAAATAGCTATTTTGAAATAGCTACAGTGTGGATTCTCCACTGCTGCTATTTCGAAATAGCTCTTCACCAGGGCCTTTCTAAATAATATCTCCTCAGTGCCTCCTGGAGCTCTAAATTGAGATAGATGTCCACATTAGGGGAGCCTGCCTTGGACGAATTTTTAGGCTTCCCTGCAGTGTGGTTCCTCTATTTTGAAATAAACTGTTTCAGAATATATCTTCCAGAATAGCTTATTACAAAATAAGTGTGCAGTGTAGACATATCTGAGGAGAACTGGCCAAACCTGTAGTGAGCCTCTGACTGGCAGCAGAAGGAAGGTGGGAATGTGAAGGGAATGGAGCCTGCTTTAGCGTCTGTGTGCTGAAGAAACCTGGAAGAAAGACAGAGAGAAGACTTGGTTACAGACGCCAGAAAAAGTGAAAAACATTGTGTAGAAGATTCCAGCTTTCTGCACAGGGAGAGAAGGAAGAAGTCCTCACTGAAGTTGGAAGGGACTTGATTACACTGGAAGAGAGTCTAAGACTCAGAGCAGCCAGACGGCTGGCCAGATACTGCCCAGTTTAAATCCCAGGAACCAAAGGGAGAAGATTTTGGGGGAACTTTTCATAGAATCATAGAGCTGGAAGTGACCTCAGGAGGTCATCGAGTCCAGCCCCCTGCCCAAGGCAGGACCAATCCCAACTAAATCAACCCAGCCAGGGCTTTGTCTAGCCGAGATTTAAAAACCTCTAGGAATGGAGATTCCACCACCTCCCTAGGTAACCCATTCCAGTACTTTCACCACTCTCCTAGTGAAATAGTTTTTCCTAATATCCAACCTAGACCTCCCCCACTGTAACTTGAGACCATTGCTCCTTGTTCTGCCATCTGTCACTACTGAGAACAGCCTCTCCCATCCTCTTTGGAACCTCCCTTCAGGTAGTTGAAGGCTGCTATCAAATCCCCCCTCACTCTTCTCTTCTGCAGACTAAACAAACCTAAATCCCCCAGTCTCTCCTCATAGCTCACGTGCTCCAGCCTGCTAATCATTTCGGCCGCCTTCCTCTAGACCCTCTCCAATGCGTCCACATCCTTTCTTTGCTACTAAAACATGAAAATAACATTGACTGTAAGGAAGAGCCTTGGCCTTCTTAACAGGAAGGGGTAGATTTTTACCAGTCTGGCTAAAATGTTACCCTAACACATCCAGAGAGAGCCTGCCTACTTACCTAAATGGTTAGAGACAAAGAGTGCAGCTGCACCTTATGCTGTAGAGGTCAATTGCACCAGGATTGGAGCTTGCAAATTTGGGGGTCAGATATGTGCAGTGAAATGGAACTCACTATCTTCTTCCAGAACCCAAGACATACCAGAAAAGCCTGCTTATTCTTGGCTTGGGTCATTGTGTGAGCCTATAGTGATCTTTGTTTGAGATCATCCTTAACTGAGATTTCCTGTTCCCTATTCAGACTTAATCAATTGATTTCTTATTGTTGTCCTTCTCTTTCTTCTTCTCCTTTTTTTGGATAAATGTTTGGCTAGTGTTACACCATCTGCTTTCCTTACTTCTCATACTATTCTAAAAAGCTTCATTATACCAATTTCCCCTGAATAGATAGCTGTTCTTGTCTCTCTCCTGTATGTCTCCTGATGTCTGGTAGTGACTCTGTAAATTTTCTTCTTTTATTATACTAGTAAGGTCTTTTACATTAATGGAGATTAATGTAATGAGGTTATTCATAGTCACCATTCTTCCTTATACAGGTATATCTTGATATATGTTGTAATAAAGTATAATCCTATTGCTTTCAATAAGAGTGCATTGGTAAAATCATACTTCTGCTGCACCATTGTCAAAAGATTAGCAATTACCTAGACTGCACAGAACTCATGTTTTGTACTCATGCCATTTTTTAACATATCTACTTCTCACAGGCTTTAATAGTTTTATTCTTACTGATCTTAATCATTGTATCCAATATCTGCTCTCTTAACATCAGTCTGTTTTCCCAGGTAATGTTCTGAAACACACCCATTCTAGGTTTTTTCTTTCTTTCATAAGCTCTAATTGCTTCATTTATTGTAGAAGGGACCTGTTCCTGCCACCGTAGCTCCCAATAGTTGGAAAATGAACATATAATTGCGATGCCAGCTGTTGCTATTTAAATTCTGTTCCCTCGTCACCAATTCTGCTGTGACTGTTACTACAGCAGTGCCCCCCTTCTGTACTTTCCCCATTTCTTGCGGAACGGCCTTATGTTTGATGGGAACAAGTAAGTACCCTGTAGTGGGGTAAAGTCCCATCCCAGTTAGGAAAAAGTTGAAAAACTTCTTTGGAAACAAACAGCTTGGACTTGGTTCGCCTGTGTGACTTGTCAAGAGAAGGTCTCTGCTCAGTGTCGGGTGCTCTCTGAAGGAGTGGGTCTGTAGTTTAGAGCTCCCTAGCCCCAGAAGTAGGGGTCCCGGACCAGGTAAATGACTTGAGAGGTATGGCCAACCAGGCCCAAGACTGTCCTTAGGATTTATGGAGCCCTATGACGTACTGATAAAGTGGTTCCCATCTGACCGATGGCAGCAGGGGGGAGGTGATTTTTTAGAGATGTGATTTTATAATCTTCAGCAACACACTAATGAAATATTTTACAGCAAATTTTAAACTCAGGTCCCGTAGACCAGTGGTTCCCAAACTTTTTGGCATCACGCCCCCCTTTTGATTTTTGAGAAATCCTCACACCCCCCCCTCCCAAAAAATAGTAGCAAAACTTGGGGTGGGATTGATGGGGGTGTGTATGGCTGGGTCACCTCACGCCCCCCCCTGGAATTTCTTCACGCCCCCCCAGGGGGGCACACCCCCCCATTTTGGGAACCCATGCCGTAGACTAACACAGTAAATTCAGACACTGACAGTCTATACCTGGGGTTGGCAAATGCCCGTTAAATGGGCTCATTGCCACTTGAATGGCTCTTCCATGGGTTCATTGTTCTGTAGAATAGGTCTGGCAGGCTTTTTCACTTCGAAGTTAACTAGATCCTCTCCAGAGGAAGCAGAGCCACAGAGCAGGAATAGGAAAAGGAGAGGGGGTGGACGTCAAGACCCAATGGTACCCCCAATTTTCAGGTGCCCTATGCAGCTGTATATTCTGTGTATGGGTCAGGACGGCCCTGACCAGGTCCTCTCAGAAAGCAGAAGGGCTGCTCCCTCACCCACTGATTCAGCTTTTCAAAGGCCTGGAATACTGCTTTGTGAGCTGTGGAAGCACATTGACTTTATGTGTAGACTAGCGTAACTCCCTCTTTGGGTGTGGAGGGGGCGGCTCGGACTGTACCTCAGATTCTGCTCTTGGGGGGGGGAAACTTTGCCTAAAATTCTGACAAGGACAGTAGTGGTGTCCTCTTCCCAAGGCAGTATTAGAGGGGTATAGCCAACTACATAAACCTGAAGGATAAGAGGTATCAACCAACTAGAGAAATCTGAATTACTATATAATTGAGCCTTTCACTGGGGATTTCTTGAGCTTCAAAAGGCCTGATGTGATGTTACTAGATAATAATTTCACACCATCCCTATAAGCTGATCCCTCCCCCACATACTCACTTTGAATGTACACAATTTAGTATAATAATTAACCCTTAAATAACAATATTATCTCACTCACCATGGGCACATCTACACAGCAGGGCAAAAGTCAAATTAAGTTACACAACCTGAGCTACATCAATAGCATCACTTAAGTCGAAATAGCTTATTTCGACTTTTGGCTCTGTCTACACAGCAGGAAGTTGAAGGAAAAACAGTCTTCCTTTGACTTCCCTTACTCCTCATGAAATGAAGGTTACCATGGGTCAGATTAAGAAGTCCTCCAGCTTGACATTATTTTGAAATAAATGTTTGTAGTGTAGACGCGCGCACTACGTTATTTCGGAATAACATCAGTTATTCCAAAATAACGCTGCTGTATAGATGTATCTTTGTCTCTCTCTCATCCTAGGCTACAACAATGCTTCAAACAAACTGGCAAAAAAACCCAAAAAAACCAACCCCCCACAAAGAACTGCACAAAAATCAAGGACCAGATCCAAAGCTAATGTAAATTGGCCCATTCCCATTGAAATCAATAGACCTTTGCCAATTTAAGCCTCTTGAGGATCTCTACTTAGATTGTTTGTTCGGCATGTTACACTGATTTTAGATCTTTTTTCAGGAGAATCTTTTTGCTTGTCACATAAGAAACGCTTTCTGCAGGTAATAATGAATTTTGACAACCACATCTCTGGGTTGCCACCCGTTACTGACAAAGGTATAGGCCCCTCTATGCCCTTCAAATAATCACCTCTTCTGATGAGTCTATTATTAACAGATACTTAATTGCATTTTTTATCATTCTTGACAGTTTTGCCTGTTTCCTGGCCTTCATACATCCTCGCCAATCTTAACTTATTAGGCTTTTCTTGCTCTCGAATACATCAGTCTCATTGTACAAGTCCTGTCCATTTTCTTCTATTTCTTAAAATTGTATTGTGCTTGTGGATGACAGTTTCAGAAGTGTTTCCCAGTTAATCTTTTACAACTCCTGTTCTTTCTCCTGTGTCAGTCACTCTGGGTATGTCTACACTGCCACCCTAGTTCGAACTAGGGTGGCTAATGTAGGCATTCGAACTTGCAAATGAAGCCCAGGATTTAAATATCCCGGGCTTCATTTGCATGTTCCCGAGCGCCACCATTTTTAAATGCCCTGTAGTTTGAACTACCTGCCCACTGCTACACGCAGCACGGACTAGGTAGTTTGAATTAAAGCTCCTAATTCAAACTACCGTTATTCCTCCTGCAAGGAGGTTTAACGGTAGTTCGAATTAGGAGCTTTAATTCGAACTACCTAGTCTGTGCCGCGTGTAACCGTGGGCAGGTAGTTCGAACTACGGGGCATTTAAAAATGGTGGCGCCCGTGAACATGCAAATGAAGCCTGGGATATTTAAATCCCAGGCTTCATTTGCAAGTTCGAATGCTTTCATTAGCCACCCTAGTTCGAACTAGGGTGGCAGTGTAGACATACCCTCTGTTTTTAATTGCTGTTAACTTCCATATGTACAACATAAAATCTTATACCTTCAATTTCAAATAGAAGCACTTTCACATTCAATTTTAATTCAAACAAGCTCTCTGTTTGCTTTCCTGTCTTTTGGTCACATCTAGTGTTCCTTTTCTGGCTTGGGGGAATTTCATAATCTTTGTATTGCTTAAGGAAATAATCTTTAAATCTTGGGGGAGGGGAAAGGGTCAGATTTTTGCTATGAGAAACTTCTAGTTCAGTGTTTGTCTGGTGCAGAGTGATATGGGGTATTAGTATGTTGGATGCTATTAAGACATTACTCATAGAAACAGATTCCACTGACTTTTTCTCTTGCATATGGATTTAAGGAAGTGATGAAGTGTGGAACCTGTCACAGTCATCTCCAAAATCTTGAGTTCAGTCAGTCATTCTTGCTGGGTGATGACACTTGCAGCTTTTTTAGGTGAGTGGTTATGGATGAGTACAGGGTACCACAATAATCTAATCTAGAGTTCACAGGAATGTTGCTCACCACCATTAAATCCAAATCCAGTAGGTAGCATATGTTCTTCATCCCAACTGTAGATGGAAAATGTGATTCTCTTCCCCTCCCCTGGATCATAGCAATTTAGGTTTCCAAAAGCAGTGAGCATTCAGGGTAAATTTTAAAGCTAGCATCTTAACTGTATGAGGGCAAATACCCTCATTAGAGGGTAATATTAGGGAAGTGACCATTTCTATTAAGAGTTTCCTTCTTCCACCAATATCATTTTAGTTTTTACATATTCTCTCTTCATCCTGTTGCCGATAACAGCAAAGCCTACAATTAGCTGAACAATCTGTTGTTTGTGTCTGATGAGAATGTGATGTAGAGCTGAGTATTATTTGTGTACTTGCTGTTTAACTGCCTGTAGAACTGCTCTCCTCTAGATTTAATTGTGTGCCATAGGCTTCATAAGCCTCAGTGTTACCTCACGTGGTGGGCACTTGTGTTTTAAGGACAATAGGGCCTGAATTCTGTCCTCAGTGTTTGTGATGTTTTAAGTGGCCCTGGTAATCAACATAGTCACCACCATGATGTTCCAGATCTGATACAAGATTAACCTCATTTGATATTAGCTAGAATTAGCCCCGAAGTATTGTGGAAAATGCCACAGCAGCTTTAATGACCATGAATGACCAGAATATCCACTATGTAGTATAGGCTAATGTGACCTCTAACACCATACTGGAGAGTCCCAAGTGCTGAATCACCAGCACCTCTGTGTAGGTGTTCGTTGGAGATGTTCCATCAACTGCTGCTCTGGCTTCACCTTGTTTATCTTGATCTGATGGGATTGCAACACCAGGTGCTACACCTGCAATAGATAAACTCACAATGTTTGTGCTCAGTCTGTGATAATGGGGGTCTCATCAGGCCCTCTCAGAGAGAGACAGAGGCTTGGGCCACTTAGGGTATGTCTAGACTACATGCCTCTGCCGACAGAGGCATGTAAACTAGGCTACCCGACGTAGTCAAAGAAGCTGGGATTTAAATATCCCCGGCTTCATTAAAATAAACATGGCCACCGCGCTGTGCCGGCTCAGCTGATCGTTGGCACAGCGCGCGAGTCAAGATGCGGCTCGGTCGACAAGGGAAGCCTTTGTCGACTGCTCCCTTATACCCCATGAAACGAGGTTTACAGGAGCGATCAACAAAGGCTTCCCTTGTCGACCGATCCGCGTCTTAATTTGCGCGCTATGCCGATGATCAGCTGAGCCGGCACAGCGCGGTGGCCATGTTTATTTTAATGAAGCCGGGAATATTTAAATCCCGTCTTCATTGACTATGTCGGGTAGTCTAATTTACATGCCTCTGGTGACAGAGGCATGTAGTCTAGATATACCCTTAGAGTTTAGAGGCCCCAGCCCAGCCACAGCCACAGGTCCCCAATATATTTAAATTCTCACCCACAGGGTCATACTAAAACCAAAAGAATATATGAAAATGAACACCTGAGACATTTCTTTATTAACAATTAAGTCATTATACCAATAGCATGTATATTAAAATGTAACTTTAATTGTGAGTTTCCACTGCAAGCAAAACTCTTCATTTTAGGAATGCTTTTCTGTCTTTGTTGTGTGCAAATTCGTTTGTAATTGAAGAAAAATCTAATTTATGTGCAACATCACTGTTAATGTTAAGCATTGTGAACCCATTCAAACACTCTTGTCCCATTGTAGAACGATGATAATTCTCTACTTGTTTTAACATGTTGAATGTGCATTCACCTGAAGCCACTGATGCAGGGATACTGACAAAAATACGGAATGCAATTGTGACATCGGGACAGTTGACAGGCCAAGATTGAATTTTTCTTGAATCAGTTGGTGGAATATATATGTTTCAGGAAGATGATCTCATCACAGAGATCTCTTAAAATTTTCTTGTTGTACCTTTGTTGAAACTGTTCAGCCTTTGAATATAGATCTTCATCACTTAGTTCTCTGAAATTCAAAAGGAATCCAAAAAGGGTACAAATTTGTCTCAGTGACTCAAATTGAAGTATAAAACCAGATTTGATTGAGTCAATAATAACAAAAAAAATTTGACTCGATAGTGTCTTTCTGCATCAGATTGAGATGTTATGCTCTTATTGGTGGAAAACTCAGATGAAATGTCAATACCCTGTGCTACTGATTTTGACTCAGAAAGGATTGTGTCCTATTGATCACAAATCTTTTGAATATCTTAAACAAGTAATTCAGTGTAATCCCTGTCAAAATCTAATGTAGCATTGTATATTTCAATTACAAAATTAGTTTTGTGGATCATTTTTAGTAGCTTCATCCTCATGGATGACTAAAATGCATTCAAATTTGGATGTATACTTCTGAATTGACTTAAGCTCAGTGTGAGCCTGAGCTGTGAGAGTAAAAGATTCAAGCTCACTTAAAGCCTTTCTCACAGGTCCAAATGCTGTGCAACTGGTATAAAACCATCAATTCGTGCTGACCATTTTGTTGCCAACATGCCATAAAAGGAAACAGGCAGATTCTGCTTCAGAATTTCCCACTTCTTAACTGCTTCTTTACAGACTTTCCCAATTCTGCTACTGAAGAGGTTCTACAATTGCTGGATTGGTCCAAAGTATGTGATTGCCTCCTTGCATAATTCAGCACAATCAACGCCAATAATATTTAGTGTGTGGTTGCCACAATTGGAGAAAATACAGTTTGGAGTTTGCTCAAGAAGGACTGCTTTTTGCCATTGTACTTCCCAGCTATATTGGCTCCATTGTCATAGGATTGGCCAATGCAAACTTGAAAATTTAATTTGAAGCCTTCCAGAATTTCTAATACATGAGCGGTGATTTCTTTTCCATTTTTTCATGAAATTATCAAACAAAATGAATCATTCTTCAATTGAAACCTTTGAACTTCCTGCAATTTTAACATATAGAACAATCACCATTGTCTGTTCTTTCTGAGAACAGTCTGGAGTTGCATTAATAATAATTGAAAAGTACTTCACATGTTGTATCTCTTCAAGAATTGTTGTTTGCACAAATGTCCCACACAGCTTAATAAACTTGTTTTGTAGTCTGGTAGGCAGATAATAGAGTTGCATGTATTTTCTGCTCTCTTGTGATTCACGAACACACTTAACATGGCCTGATAAAAGTGGGTCATACTTGCTAAGAAGCTCATGTATACCAAGAAAATTTTCAGTTGTAGCGTCACCGATTTGTTGAGTGGAGCCAAACAAAGCGAATCCCCATTCAGAAAGAAAAAGAATGACATTTAATATACACTCAAGGAGTTTTTTCCAGTTATCAGTTTCTGTGTTTATCACTACTGTTGGCATTTCTGTGTCTTGAGGCAATGGCATTGAAATATCATCTGTGAATGCAAAGTTTTTATCACCAGAACTGTCAGTATGGTCACCATCTAATGACTGAGGTATCTTTTCCATGAGAAATTATATTATTGTATTTAAACTCTTAACTGTTTCTTTACTCTATTGCTTTTGCCATCTCTTACTTGCACCACTTTCAAATCTTCACTTCATTTTTATAAAGGAGTTCTTTTACAACACAGTAACACACAATAAATTAATTTGCTAAAGGCTATTGGTTATATACATTTTAATTATATATACTTCACAATGAATATTATATAATAGCGGTTTGGGGGTATTATTTACTATGGTCCTTATATCCTTATTTCAAAGACTTGAAATTTCATCTCCTAGCATGTTCCTGTTATTAAAATCCTCCAGTGTGTTATTATTAATATGAACATGGGGTGATTGCCAGATTAGATATAAAATTTATGGAACAACTAGAATTAAAAGTTTATTATCACAAAAAGTATTTAAAGGTGTTTCTGAATCTGGATGAAGAGATAGCTTACAGCTGAGCCTGATATGGTTATTGTATAGGAAGACACATAAGAAAAAATAGAAATATGGAATCTCCTATGCATTGATAAACTTCTAATTTAAAGGTTAAACTCACCCTCAGATCAAGCAAAATCACTTTACAGTAACAGAATTAATTATAAATTTCAAAATTTGAGGCTCCCTTAGTCTTCTGAAGCCTGGGCCTGGGTCTCATAACTGTCTACATAGAAGCAGCACCCTCTAGTTGCCTGGAAAAAATAAAGTATAATTTCTGTGCATTTAGGCATGCCCAGATTTGGAGATGACCAAACCTCACGAAATCTCTTGTTACAAGAAAGAAGGAGATAAAATATTCTCCTAAAGCTCTGAGGATAGGACAAAAAGCAATGGTCTTAAATTGCAGCAAGTAAAGTTTACGTTGGACATTGGGAACAACTTCCTAACTGTCAGGGTGGTTAAACACTGGAATAAATTTCCTAAGGAGATTGTGGACTCTCCATCATTAGAGGTATTTAAGTCCAGGTTAGACAAACATCTATCAGGGATGATCTAGATGCTAGATCTAGGTGCTTGTTCCTGCAATGAGTGCAAGGGGCTAGACTCAATGACCTCTCAAGGTTCCTTCCAGTTTTAGTATTCTATGATTCTACGAAAATTTGCTAACTGGTTTGGCACATCTCTTCTTCACACTTTCTAGTCACAAATACGGTTACTGCTCTTGGTTCATGATAATTTTTTGAAATGAACCATGAAGCTATTTTTTATTTTACTTGTCAATGCTGCATTGCTGTATGCATTGTGGATGAATGATACCATATTTACATCAGCATAATGATTTGCAGTCTGTCTACTAGTATGATTTAAAGAGTTTGAGGTGGAGTAGATTTGAAGTGTAATTAAATTATCTCACTTTGGTTCCCTGGGAACCTCAATTAGGAGAGTGACATGTTACTGTTACAAATTAAGCATATTTTGTTGATGTGTAGGAGACAAGAGCAAAGATGGAAGAGAATAATTTGGTAGCATATAGAAGGGAGAAATCTACTGCAGATGCATTGGAGAATTCTATATAAAGTAGAGAGTATTAATGTCTCAAATAATAGCTGTAATATACATAATCTTCCAAGAATGACTATTCTGGTGAGCGTATTAAGTAGCAATAAATTAATAACACTTTAATTCCTTCTAGCATTTCTGTTACTCCTTACCTTATTTTTGAACTATCACATAATAGTGATGGAATGAGTCGCAGATTATGGTGATGAATAACTCCCAGCAGGAGATCCAACATAAGAGGATCCTTTTTTCTTTCAAACTGTGATCATTTGTCCCTTCCTTTTCTTTCTATTATTATTAACATTATTTCTATAGCCACAGCCATCTTTCAAGGAGGAAACAAACTATTATAGAGTTCTATCAAATTTGGAAACACAATGTCCAAATCTAAAGGAGGCCTTTGGAGGAAGTTGAGTATTTGTCCAACTTTGAACCTTATGGCAGTCACTGGCAAACCAAGCACCAATCTTGCCCATAAACCTGCCATGTTTCCTGTGCTCATGAGGGAGAGATAGATAGAGGGAGAAGCTGTATAATGAGAAAAGATGGTAAGATGGTTCACCTAATTGAATACCTCAGTAGTTAATGAAAGAATTGCATATGAAACAATTGCACAAGTGATTCAGGGAATGAATAATGTTAAGGATACATAACTGAAACAGGGCTTTTCACATGTATTCTGGAAATGTACAATCAGAATACTACCACTGACTTCAATAGAACCAGGATTTTACCCAAGCCAAAACATTAAATACTAACAGCCTGGAACTTCAAGGAATGTTCAAAATATGAATTCAGATATGCATCTGATTTACTTTTATTATTTATTTTATTATTTATTATTTAATTATAAGTTAGGGGGAGAGGTACATATGTTGGAGGGTAAAGATAGGGTCCAGAGTGACCTACACAAATTGAAGGATCGGGCCAAAAGAAATCTGATGAGGTTCAACAAGGACAAGTGCAGAGTCCTGCATTTGGGACAGAAGACTCCCAAGCATTGTTACAGGCTGGGGACCAACTGGTTAAGTAGCTGTTCAGCAGAAAAAGACCTGGAGATGATGGTGGATGAGAAGTTGGTTATGAGTCAATGATGTGCCCTTGCAGCCAAGAAGTCTAATGGCATATTAGGATGCATTAGGAGGAGCATTGCCAGCAGATCTAGAGAAGTGATTATTCCCCTTTATTCAGCACTGGTGAGGCCACATCTGGAGTATTGCATCCAGTTCTGGGCCCTCCACTATAGAAAGGATGTGGATGTATTGGAGAGGGTCCAGCAGAGGGCAACCAAAATAATTAGGGGGCTGGAGCACATGACCTATGAGGAGAGGCTGAGGGATATGGTCTGCAGAAGAATGAGGGGGGGCCGGGGTTGATAGCAGCCTTCAACTTCCTGAAGGGAGGTTCCAAAGATGATGGATTGAGGCTGTTCTCAGTAGTGATGGATGGCAGAACAAGGAGCAATTGTCTCGAGTTACAGTGCGGGAGATCTTAGTTGAATATTAGGAAAAACTGTTTCACTAGGAGGGTAGTGAAGCACTGGAATGGGTTACCTAGGGAGGTGGTGGAATCTCCATCCCTAGGGGTTTTTAAGTCCCATCTTGACAAAGCCCTGGCTGGGGTGATTTAGTTAGTGTTGGTCCTGCTTTGGGCAGCGGGCTGGACTCAATGACCTCCTGAGGTCTCTTCCTACCCTAGGAGTCTATGATTCTATGATTTTACAAATTGACTTCTAGCTCGGTTATGAACTGAACAAGACATCTGCACCTTAGTATGATGTATATCAAAACTGGTTAATACCCACTGCGTCTTGTGCACCATAAATTGTCTGTGCCCCCATCTGCAGGGACTATATATTTGAGTTTGTAATTTCTTTATTCTGAGACTGAAGGTGCATTTTAAGTCCTTGAGCAAAATCCCTGACACTCTTATAAGACCTTTCTTATTAGGGTCTACATAGTTTGACAGACCCAAACCAATCATCTGCTGTACACTGGTGAAGGGAATACATGCTGGAGCTTGGATAAATAGTTTTCTCTTTCCTGAGTAAAAAGGCCACGTCTAAGTCCATCATAATCGGGCAGGCACCAGGGGTCAATTGTAACTTTGTAGATACCACAGGCTAATTAAGTATTGCGTGATGCTTTAAAAGGTTAATGAGGGGGGAGAAGGAAAAGAGTGAAGGACAGGAAGGTGGAAGTGCTATGTGGGTGTGAGCCAAGGACTCATGAGCAAGTACCAAAGGAAAAGTTCTGGGAGAGATTGTTTGGGGAAGTGACCCAGAGAAAACCTGCGAGATTGAGAGTGGCAGTAACCTTGCCTGTTGCCACTGCCTTCGGATCCCTGGAACCTGGAGTAGTGGGTTGGCTTGGGTTCCCCACAAGCTCCCCACAACATCTCAAAATCTTCCTCGAGAAAGACGATTGGGACTCCAGAAGGGATTTTACCCCAAACATATGAACTAGGTTGTGATGAGTATGGTTCGGTAGGCTATGGCCTCTGCCTCTAGTGAAAGAGAAAGAGACTGTGTGGAGGGCAACATTGAGACTTTAGTGGGTTGGAATGGCTGCACATTTATCCTGAAGGGGAGGAGCCTCTCCCTGGGCCTTGGTGAGCAGCACGTGGCCCTAGCAACACACCTGGCAGGAAGCCAGGAGGCAGGGCCAGGAATATAAAAGGCTGACCAGAGTGCCCAGTCAAGCCCCAGCAACCACAGAAGCCAGAAGCCTCTGCCGCACTCCCAAATGAAGAGCTAGACTCTGGGGAAGCTGAGGACCAGCTGGGGCTGCCGGGCCCATTACTGGAGGACTGCCCAGAGAGTTTGTTTACCTGTCCAGAGGACTCGGAACCACAGTGCCCCGATGACCTGCTCTGGATCCAGGTACAGCCTGAGGGGGGAAATGGAAACAGCTCAGGCATAGCCGCCCCTGTTTGCCAGAAGGTCAGTGCGTTGCGGTACGGATTCCCGATTCCCACTGACCCAGCAGCCGACTGCTCGGCTGCTGCTAGGGGTCCTGGGCTGGGACGCAGTGGAGTGGGTGGGCCTGTGTCCCCCCTGCCTTCCTGCTCTTGGGTGGCAGTCTTCCCCATTGTCTGTTCCTGTTCAGCGGTGCATCTGACAGACCCCCACTTGTACAAGGGGAGCCAGCTGGGGTTGTTGCAAACAGGTCTTCAACTATGTGTGTGTGTTTGTCTGCTGACCTCCCCTGAACCAGGGCCAGGGCTTATAAACTGCTTTTCTGCCACCCACCCTGATCCAGGGTCTGAGCATTGAAATGACTGTGTAGTTGCCTGTTATGCCTCCAGGAATTAGGGTCGGGCCTAAGGATAGTCTTTGGGGTGTATTGTCGCTCAGCCTAGATCAAGGGCTGGTGCATAGAGACTTTTTATTATAGACTGTGTGGTGGTGTATTGGGTCAGAGTGTCTGCCCACTGACCGCAAAGGTAAGGATCCCCTCCGTGCGCCCCACCAGTGTACAGAGCCTCTGAGGCTAACACTATCTGCCAGTAGCGGGAGACCCACGAGAAATAGCTGGAGCTTTGCCGCAATAGTTAATGTGGAGATTAGCATGTTTGTTAAAATTTTTGCAAGGTTATACTGCTAGGATGTGTCTACACTGGCATGATTTACCGGAAATGCTTAAAACGGAACAGTTTTCCGTTTTAAGTATTTCCGGAAAAGGAGCGTCTACATTGGCCCAGAGTTACCGTTATAACGATGCGCTTTTCCGGGAAAGCGCGTCTACATTGGCGGCGTGCTTTTCCGGAAAAGCAGAAGCCCGGAGCCATTTTGAAGAGGGCAAAGGCCACCAGACCTTTCGGGGCAGGGCCAGAGCGCCATTCAGACACGTGCTTAAAGGGGTCTCTCCGGACAGCCGTTGGTCTCCTGCTCCGTGCCTTGGGACCTCTGCCAGGGACTGGCACCCTTAGCAGGTTCGCTGGTTGCCCTCTGAGTTTTGGGGACACCACCCTTTGGCCCCCAACTGCTTTTCCCTGAGTTTTGGTTTTTCTGCCCTGCTCTGTCTGCCATGGAGCCGTGGGTGGCCCTGTGCCTGCTTGGGCCCCTGTTGGAGATGTACAAGTGCCTGCAGCTCGTGCTGCAGGCCGGTGCCCTGCTGTTCATGGACCAGAAGGCAGAGATCGCATTGGACTCCCTCACCAGGGAGGCCCTGGCAACCCTGTGGCATCAGCACCCCACCGTGGAGAGGCCCGTCTGGAGTTTCGAGAGCAGCACCGACTGGTGGGAGCGGCTGGTCCTCGGACTATGGGACGACCAGCAATGGATCAGGAATTTCCGGATGAGAAAGCGGACCTTCCTGCAGCTGTGCACCTGGCTCACCCCCGCGCTGCAGAGAGCCACCACCCAGCTGCGGGCACCCATCCCCAACAAGAAGAGGGTCGCCATCGCGCTGTGGAAGCTGGCCACACCGGACAGCTACCGCTCGGTGGCACAGCAATTCGGGGTGGGAAGATCAACCGTCGGAGTGATCGTCGTGGAGGTAAGTCCCAGGGGGAGTGGGATGGGGGGAGGGTGCTGCACTCCAGGCCCAGGGACAGCCAAGACTCCAGGCTGGGTCGCCAGGGGTTTGAGCCGTCCCTCCCTTGCACAGGCCCGGTGGTGGTGGTGGTGGGGGGGCTGTAGGGGGGGGCCCTGGTGTGTGTGTGTGTGTGTGTGCGCGCGTGTGTGAGGACAGAGGGAATCAAGGGGGCCCAAGGGAGCGCACACTCACCCCTGCCGTATGTGATGTGTTCCCTTGTGTTTCTCTGCACCCTTCTGCAGGTCGTCCACGCCATCAACGACGTCCTGCTCCCGAGTCATCCGCCTGCGCGGCGTGGATGATACCATGGCGGCCCGCTGCCTCGGGTTCCCCAACTGCGGGAGCCCTGGACGCCACCCACATCCCCATCCGGGCCCCGGGCATCGGCGGCCCATTTCATGAACCGCAAGTACTGCTCCATTGTTCTGCAGGCCCTCGTGGACCACCGGGGCCGCTTCCTGGACATTTACGGGGGCTGGTCCGGCCGGGCACACGACGCCCGCATCCTCCGCAACTCTGGACTGTTTCGCAGGTTGGAGGCGGGCACCTACTTCCCCCGGTGGGACTTGACTGTCGGGGATGTGCCTATGCCCATCTGCGTGGTCGGGGACGCGGCCTACCCCCTGATGCCCTGGCTAATGTGGCCTTACACGGGGCAGCCGGACCAGAACCGGGCCCGGTTCAACGACCGCCTCAACCGGGCCCGAAACCCAGTGGAGCTCGCCTTTGGACGTTTAAAAGCCCGCTTCCGTTGTTTGCTCACCCGTCTCGAGATGGGTGAGCAGAATGCAGTGGAGGTACTGGCCGTGTGCTGCGTGCTCCACAACATTGTGGAGCGCAGTGGGAGGCCTTCCTCCTGCATGGATGGCAGCCGAGGCACAGGCGTGGGAACAGCCCGACACAGCTGCCGTCCGCCAGGCGCGCCAGGATGCGGTGCGCATCAGAGAGGCCCTGGTGGACATGTTTGCCCAAGCCCCGTAGTAGGGTCGCCTGGGTCTCCCCAGACTACTCCCTCCCATCCCTTACCCTTCCCCACCCCCTCCCCTTGCCTCCCCCCCAATTGTAAAGCGTCGGGTCAAAGCACATCGGCCGTCATCGTGACTGTTCGTCGGGCGCGTCGGGCGTAGTTAGGGTTTTTCTTTTTAGTTTAGGCTAGGGTTTAGGCCACCATCGCCTGTCCCGAAGAACAGCGAAGAGGATTCGGGGGTCGTGCAGAAGGCTCAAGTCAGCATACCTGATTCCAGTCGTCTTCGAGGGATCTCCTGGCTGTTCCTCTTCCAAGGCCCGGAAGGACCAAAGGATTGAGGTGGCCAGCTTCGCCGTCATCTTCCGTCGAGGGATCTCCTGGCTGTTCCTCTCCCGAGGCCCGGAAGGACCAAAGGATTGAGGTGGCCAGCCGCCATCATCTTCCGTCAAGGGATCTCCTGGCTGTTCTCCCGAGGCCCGGAAGGACCAAAGGATTGAGGTGGCCAGCCGCGTCATCTTCCGTCGAGGATCTCCTGGCTGTTCCTCTCCCGAGGCCCGGAAGGACCAAAGGATTGAGGTGGCCAGCAACACTACCCAATTGTCCTCCCTGAGCCTAGACTATGTTTAATAATCTGTAGTGTGCATCTTCTAACCGTTCTTGCTTGTTTGTTAGCTATGTAAATATAGTTTGTGGTTTACATTTTACTGAAAAGTCTCAGTATTTCTTTATGCGCCACAAACCAATGACCACTTACAAAGGGCCCCCCCGGTGATAGAGTAAAGAATTTGTTGTCCACAGTTTGTAACCCTGTTAAATTTAAGTGGCTAATTGGCATCTCAAATCATTTCTTACAGTTACTACAGTAACACAATAACCAACACAAGAATGAACAGAAAAATAGAAAACTTTTTATTTACGGGGAGACCTTCAACTGGGACGAGGGGACCTTCACTGGGACAGGGAGGACCTTCAACTGGGATGGGAGACCTTCAACTGGGACAGGGAGGGGGTAGTTACTGCAACAGGCGGCCCCTGCGAGTGCTCCTCCGGCGCTGGACCTGCACACGCTGGGCAGACCGCGTCCGGGCAGGCTGCACGGGGAGGTGGGCAGGAGCAGGAGCAGGAGCTGGGGCAGGGGCAGGAGCAGGAGCAGGAGCTGGGATAGGAGCAGGGGCAGGAACAGGGGCAGGAGCTGGGATAGGAGCAGGGGCAGGAACAGGGGCAGGAGCTAGGATAGGAGCAGGAGCAGGAACAGGGGCAGGAGCTGGGATAGGAGCAGGGATAGGAGGGGCATGGGCTGTGCTCCGGGAGGATGGCGGGGGCATGTGGTCCGGCCATGCCATAATGGATGGCGTGCACTACATGTGCCGTGAGCATGTCCATGAGGTGCGCATCCTCTGCACTCTCTTAGGAAGGCAGCCCAGCCCTCCTGCCGCCACTGCAGGTCCCCTGCACCGCTCAGCAATGGAGGCCTGGATGGCCTCCACGGCATTCACGTGGCGGCGCAGAAGCTGGTCCTCTGACGCAGCCTGCGCCTCGGGGTTGGCCAGCTGGGGGTGCGCTGCTGCAGTGGAGGGTCTGGTGCTGGGTCCCGCTGCAGGAAGAGAAGAAAGGATGGGTCAGTCAGGCAGGCCGTCCACTGTCCCCACACCTCATGCCCTCCACCCCTGAGCCCAGGTGACCCCACAGTTGTGTGGCTTGGGCCCACTCGGTTCCCCTCCTGCCCCTGTGTTGTATGTTGGCAAGGAGGACCGCCCCTGGAGTAGGGTCCTCCCTCCAGTATTGTAAGCACCGGTCTGTATCCTGGCCCCGTGGAGGGCGGGAGGGTGCTTGTGCTGCGTTCACCTGTGGAACTCCCTGCCGGTGGAGACTGTGAAAAGCTTTGGGCTAATCACTGGTGTTTGACAGGGAGTGAGATGCATCCCCACACAGTGCCTGGGAGCACATCTGGCAGAGGCGGTCTGGGCTCTCAGATCCCCTCGCGTGGGATATCTCCTGGACGGAACCAGAAGAGTGACTGGGTGGGGTGTCCCATCCTTGCAGCAAAACTCAGGGGCCCTTGTCCCTCCCACTATCCCTCCCGCAAGGCCGGTAGCCCAGGGACATGTGTGGCCACAGTGGGGACTTCCTCGGGAACCAGCCAAGGCACTGGGAGCAGGCGAGGGGCTCGGTGGGGGCCACGGTCACAGGACTGTGGCTGCGGTTTTCCCAGGAGCAGCTGGCTGTGCCTCACAGCCAGGCATGGGACAGTGTGCGTTCTCCGTGCTGCACCCTTGGCGGAGGTGCGGGGCTCTGGGCTGAGTCCCTGGGGCCCTGGCCAGTTCCAGCCGGCATCCACCCTTCCCCCTGGTCCCGCCAAATGTGTGTGAGCAGCACGGTCCCAGGCGTGCCCTGCAGCTGCCTGCCGCGGCCATGTGCCGCTCGGTCGCCAGGCTGCACGAGGTTGCACGTGCTGCTTGCTGCCTCATGCAACGCAGCGTGCAGCTCACGTGGCCTGAGTGACATGCTCTCCCCTCCTCCTCCGGGCACCTGGCTCCCCTGCCCTCCGCCCCCGCCCTTTGAGTGCAAACTGCAAAGACTCACCAGTGGGTTCCTCCCCGGCCTCGGCCTTGGAGGAGCTGCTGGAGGGGGCCTACTGGGTGGTGGCAACGCTGGCCTCCTCTCCACCGGACGCGCTGCCGCTGTCGTCTCCCTCCCCCGGCTCGGTGGGTTGGACGATGGGGGGGCGCTGGCACGTGTCCACAGGGACACCGGGGGCTTGCGGGGCTGGCTGGCCCAGTATGGCGTGCAGCCGGTCGTAGTGGGGCAGGTGTCTGGTCCTGCCCCCCTGCCCTCGCTGGCACGCATGTACCCCAGCCGGAGCTCCTTCACCTTTGCCCGGACTTGGTCGGTGTTCCGGGCAGGGTGTCCCTGGTGGGCCAGAGCCTCGGCCATGCGGCCGAAAATGTCCGCATTGCGGCGCTGGGACCTGGTATCGTGGAGACCCTCCTCCTCCTGCCATAGGTCCAGGAGGGTCTCCAGCTCCCTGGGGGTCCAGGAGGGAGCCCGCCTTTTGCGGCCCCTGGGGGCCTCCTTCGCTGGCGGTGCAGGGGGCTCACCGGCTGGAGCTGCCATGGTAACGTGAGATGGGTGGCTGGGCAGCACAGGGGCACGTGGCAGAGCTGAGGCAGCAGGGTCTGTGGCACGGTCCTGCCACGTGTGCCCAGCAGCCTCCCTACCAGGAAGTCCAGGGCTCCTACGGGGTCTCGCGCCGTCCAAAGTGCCTTTTTCCGTTTCTTCTGCTTTTCCGGAAAAGCTGTCTACACTGGCCCTTTTCGGAAAAGCTTTTCGGAAAAAGGACTTTTGCCAGCGGGAGCAGAATAGTTTTCGGAAAAGCGGCTGATTTCTTACTGTAGATCATCAGTGCTTTTCCGGAAATTCAAGGGGCCAGTGTAGACAGCTCACAGCTTATTCCGGAAAAGCGGCTGCTTTTCCGGAATAAGTGGCCCAGTGTAGACACAGCCCTATTGTTATGATTTCAGCATTTCTCTAACAAAACCCGGTTTTAAACAACTGAGCAATACAAATTTGTTCTGGGCTGAAACTTGGGCATACTTGCAGCAGCTATGGACTGTGAGTTCAAACATGCATTACAGCATAGGTACCTAACTATTTCACACTTAATGTAAAACTCTCTGGGAATTATCAGGAGATTATTAATTTTGTCCATTATTGACCTGTAGTAGCTTCCCTTTGGAGCTATTACAGAATATTATGTTAATGCAGTGTGATGTACATGTGCACTAAAAAGCCTTCAGAATTTTTTTTCTTGACTGTTTCACAGGTTCCAAGACCAGAAAAAATCATCTAACCTGGACCAGAAAGGATAATGTAATCTGACCCCATCTACTCTGCAGACCAGAAATGTTTCCCCAAATTATTCCTAGAACATGTATTTCTGGGACAACATTTAATCTTGATTTTAAATGGCCAGTGTTCCATAACAACCCTTGGTAAATTGTTTCAATGGTCAATTACTCTCATTATAGAAAATATACATCTTATTTCCATTCTGAATATGGAACTTCTACCATTTGTGCTACATTGTAGATCCCATTATCAAATGTTTCCCCCTCTAGGTAATTTTCCCGCATAATTCTCTTTCTTAAGTTAAATAGATTCACCTCTTGGGCGACATCTAAACTACACCCCTCTGTCGGCAGAGGGATGTAAATTAGACATATCAAAAGTGCAAATGAAGCCAGGATTTAAATATCCCGTGCTTCATTTGTATAATGGCGGTCACCGCTTTTTTTCGAAACAGGGCTTTTTGGAAAAAACCGGCAGTTTAGAAGGGGCATTTTCATCAAAAAATGAGGAGCACAGGATCTTTCGAAACAGGGCATTTCTGTCAAAAATGCCCCTTTTAAACTGCCTTTTTTTTTTGAAAAGCCCCATTTCGGAAAAAAGCGGTGGCCGCCATTATGCAAATGAAGCACGGGATATTTAAATCCTGGCTTCATTTGCACTTTTGATATGTCTAATTTACATCCCCCTGCTGACAGAGGGGTGTAGTTTAGACGTAGCCTTGGAGTCTATTGGTGCGTCTACGCAGCACCTTTACCTCGAAATAAGCTACACAATTTGCGCCGTGCAAACTGTGTAGCTTATTTTGAGGTAATTCTGAAATAAAGTGCTATTCCAACAAGTCCCTTAGGCCTCATGGAATGAAGGTTACAGGGATGCTGGAATAGCATGCCCGTTATTTTAAAATATATTTCAAAATAACAGGAGTGTTTAAAGACACAGAATTGCTATTTCAGGAAACTTCCAGTATCCCAAAATAGCCTGCTGTCTAGACATAGCCTAAAATTGTAAGGAATGTTTTCTAATCCTTTCATCATTCTCATAGTCTTCTTTGAATCCTTTCCAATTTTTTAACATCCTTATTGAATTGTGGACACAAGAGCTGGACACAGTATTACAGCAGTGGTCATGCCAATGCCAAATACAAAGATTCCCCTATCTGTGCATCCAAGGTTCACCTTAAGTCTTTTGGCCACAGTGTTGGGAGCTGGGAGCTCATAGTCATGCCATTATCCTTTATAGCATAAAAGGGGTAATTATCCATCACAATCCCCCCATATTTTTGGGGGTCACTGCTTCCTAGGAGAGAGTCCCTCATTCTATAAGTATTGTCTATCTTCTTTGTTCCTAGATGCACATATTTAGCCATTTAAGAATGTATTTGCCTGTGCCCCACTTTACAAGCAATCCAGATGGTTTGGTATCAGTGCTCTACCCACTTCATAAACATAATCAGTGAGGAGTGTATGTTCTTTCTGGGCAACCAGTAAAATAATAAATAGCATAGGACCCAGTAGAAAAACAAGCTTTCAGTTATGATTCCCTATTCAGAGTTACATTTTGAGATCTATTAGTTAACCACTTTTTAGTCAATTTAATGTATGCCATGTTGATTTGCTATAATTCTTTTTTAAAATCAAAATGTCATGTAGTACCCAGTGAAAAGATTCACAGACATCTAAGTAAATAATCCATGCAATACATTTTGCATTGTTTTCATGTTCTCCTTTCAAGGTCCTGTGAGAATTAGCAGCTTCTGCAATATGGAATGAGATTTTTTTCCCCCAGATATTCAGCACCCACAATTGGGGCCAGGATTCCAAAGGAGATCAGTTCCTGCTGTGACACTTAGGGCCAGATTTTGAAAAGAGCTCTTCTGAATATCTGTCATTTAAATTGGTGGCAGCTGGGGGACTGAACTCTTCTGAGAGTGCTGGCCATGCTGTTCAGTTTAGGAAGAATACAATAATTTCTTTCTATGAATACTAGTCGTTCAATTTTCAGGCAAAAGAGCCTCTCTCTGCTATCTCTCCTCTTTTCCCCCAAGATATTTTCAAAATCATCAAAAGAATAGAAACAGACAATTTAAACTTTCAAAATAATGATAAAACCCTGGGTATCTTCTTTGTTCCCCTCTAATCTGTCCATAACGTGGGCGTGAAAAATAAGAACATAAGAACATAAGAATGGCCATACTGGGTCAGACCAAAGGTCCATCCAGTCCAGTACCCTGTCTGCCGACAGTGGCCAATGCCAGGTGTCCCAAAGGGAGTGAACTGAAGAGGTAATAATCAAGCGATCTCTCTCCTGCCATCCATCTCCACCCTCTGACAAATGGAAGCTAGGGACACCATTCCTTACCCATCTTGGCTAATAGCCATTAATGGACTTAACCTCCATGAATTTATCATTGTTATATCCTAAAATGAAAACAATGAAACCCCCGCAATTAATTTTTTCACTGGTTAACATCCCCTTCATGATGTTCAAGCCCCTTGGCCTCCCCAGCCAGACTCTGCTTTCCTTTCTGCTTATTGTATCCACTTTTCTGATCCCTACATTCCACTCAGGGTTCCCACTTAGATGTTCCTTTCACATTCTTTTTCCAGTGACATCTTCATATATTGTTCCATACTTCCACTTAAGGCTGGAACAGTCTCCTTAGTTGAAATTCTTTACACAAAAGACTGGTACAATGCTTTCATATCTTCCACTCTTTAGTTTCCACTGTGAATCCCCCTCTATGTCCAAGTCACCAAGCAAGAGGGTCTGTTTTAGCCACCAGTGACTATACCATCTTGGCTGTCACTCTGGGGATTGCCACAACTGAAAGCATGTTTCTCTATAACTTGAATTATGGAGCCAGACTCTGAGCCTGAGACTGAAATAAACTTCATGGCTACGTCTAGACTGGCGCGCTTTTGCACCAGAGCTATGCAAATGAGGCTCAGCGTTGGAATATCGCTGAGCCTCATTTGCATAGCTAATGAACTGCCATTTTCACGGAAGAGGCTCTTGCACAAGGCAGGGCTGTCTACACTGCCCTTCTTGCATAAGAAAAACCCTTTTGCGCAAAGCCGTTATGCCGATTATTTTCAGGCATAAGCGGCTGCGCAAAAATTTTTTCTTGCGCAAGAAGGGGCAGTGTAGACAGCCCCGTCTTGCAAACCTCTTCCGCTCACGGTTCATTAGCTATGCAAATGAGGCTCGGCGATATTCCAACGCTGAGCCTCATTTGCATAGCTCTGGCGCAAAAGAGCGCCAGTCTAGACGTAGCCTAATTGTCTATGGAATGTGTAAGACTCTGACAAGTTGATTACATATGCATCATTTAAGCCCTCAAATAAGTGGCACCATGAGCCACTAAGAGCTTGGGGTGGGGGGGAAGGAAGGAGGTGATGCCTGCAGATAGTCAATATCAGCAAAATATCTTTTGACCTGCTATCAAATTACCCTGATGGGCTATATGTAGCCTTGGACTGCAGGTTGCCCATCACCACACCACCATACTAAGATGACCTAATGGGTCCTTCTGGCTTTAAACTCAATGAAACATCGCTGGGTCAATGTTAACATAACTACTGCTCAGGATGTGGTCCAACATCCGTAAAATGAAACAAAATTCCTTTAATTATAATTGAAGAGAAGTAAATCTTTTTATAATTTTTCAATATTTGTTTACTCGTTTCAGCATTACCAATAGATTGGTCAGTTTCACTTTTCCTGTTGTCAGTGTTTAGTGAACTTGGCTTTCAGGTTCTAAATGCGCTCGCACAATATTACAATGTTTGGGTTACAAAGGTTTTGTGCATTATTAATCTTAACAAAAAAGTCTTAATCCTTTTGGATGAAGAAATATTAAAATATGATAAAAGCCATTCCTACAAAGTCTAAATTTTGGATTAAATTTGGCAGTTTCTTCTATTAACGCTTAAAAGCAGCTACAAGGGACATATATAATCCAATAGTTCAATGCTAGGCACATTTGTCACAAACAAAATGATGTGGTAAAATAGTATGAGAGCGCTCATACTAATATATATTTATTTTTAGATTACTCAGTAACAAAGTCTCGTGGCAGTTATCTTTTTTTTCTCCAACTCTTCTCTCTTTTTCATATGCCTCTCTTCTTTATTATGCGATCTTATACGCAGTCAGTTCAAGAATATGGGTACTTTTAAATAGAGTATCAAACCACATATTTATTTCACTTCTTAAATCCAGTCAAATCTATTTATCAAATCTATCTATGGAACAAACAGTAATCAGAAGTAAAAGTGTATTACCTTCTATTGAATTTTTCAGTACTGTCAACAACCGAGGCCAAGACATTGTGCTAAGAGGCTAAATATTACATTACTTTGCAATGAAGATACTGATCCTTAGCCCTTTCTTAGGCAAACATTCATTTGAAGTCAATGGAAGTTTTGCCCAACCAGGCCAGATACCTGTGAAATATAACACTGTAACTATCAGCTAAGAAAAGAACTTAAGTATCAGAAGTGCATGGGTTTTCATTTAGCCATCTGACACAGAAGAACCACAATCATCCTGTTAATCCTGTTTAAGTTTGGAGTGCTTTGGAGCAGCATTTGGGGGAAGCCCTGACGTATGAGTGCTATGGGCTTTGCCCTATCCTAAAGTGACAAGGGTCAAAGGTTGCACTATGGGTTGGCTGGAAGAGGGACCACGCTTAAGTGGATCCAGTAGTCCTAAATCCCCACACTGAAGGAGGGAATGGGAGACAATAGTGACTACTGCAACTCATATACTACTAGAATGTCACATTCTGGGCAGCTATGTTGTTTCAGTTCCTACTTACAAGCTAGGAAAGTAGATTTCTATGACCCAATCCACACAAATTTTTCTGTGTTAGGCTTTGTTCAGGGATGGAATGATACTGACTCACCAAAAAGAATGCTCTAAATAGTCACTCTCTAGATCTTTTAAGCGCTATGTTAGAATTAATCACAAAAATAATTTTCCTGAGAGTCTTTTCAAGTATGCTTTATGAAGGTTGTAAGTTGTACAGCCAGAGTAACATAAAAAAAACAACTTAAAAAGCAACAAATGGTCTGGTAGCACTTTATAGACTAAAAAACATATAGATGTTTTAAATTGTACATCAACATTTGCATGGGCATGGAAACACAGTAGTTTCTTCCTCCTAATTTCTTAATCTCATTCCTAAAGATATCCATGTCTCATTGGGGGGGAAGGATGAATGAGTAGCAGTAAGTGTGAGGGAGATGGTAATGGAAATCAGTAATGGTAATTAAATTACAAGAATTAACATATCCACCATTTCCTGCTCCTCCAAGCTGATGTAACCAATAATGAGAGGTTAATTAGTAAAGTAACTGAACTTCATGTTTTTTTCTCTCTCAAGGCACAATCTTCAGCCACAGGCTTTATTGGGGTGGACTTGAAATTTAACTCATTAGTCTCTCTTGCTTGGTTTCCTCACTTTCCTGTTGGAGCCAAAGTTAAAACCCTGATTTTGAGGAGTTCCTCTTCTAGCTCACCTATAGTGCGATTTTTTAACCTGTTGGAGCGAAGATTAAAATCCTGAGCATCAAGATCTCATAATATTCTGGTCCCCTGTACAGAATCACAAGTACAGAATTCACAATATCCATGAATTGAAATAAGGGCAGGGCAAATATTTCAGTACTTGCCCCTTGTCCAGATGGTGATGCCATAACCCTTGTCTGAGTCACATTTCCAGAAATGATCAACTCTTCAATTGCAGTCTAGAAATGATGCTGCAGTGCTGAGAATACTGCCTTGTATGTTCCAAATGTAAGGAGTACAGCAGGTTGATGGGTAAAATGGGATTGAGAGAGGTACATGACTGAGCCTAATTCTCCACTGCCTTTCATTTTGCATGAGTTGTAGTTCAGCAAAGACTGAAGTTCCATTGGCCACAGTGGGACTTACAGGTTGTGTGCTTAGATGACTCCTATCTCTTTAATTTTGCTGGTAGAGTGTAGATGCAGCAATACTGATATAAATGTTCTTATATGTTTAGCCTGTTTTCAGTGTTATTTTAGATTTTTGGGTTCTAGGATATGATTATTACCTCCCACAACTCGCCTTTCAAGATTCATGGTCCTACACATGTTATGACAGCATATGGTATACATCATCCAGTGCACTAAATGCCCCAATAACAACTATGTGGATGAAACCAGACAATCATTACTCTATTGAATGAACTCACAGAGAAAAATGATTAAAAGACAAAAATACCATATCACCAGTGGGTGAACACTTCCTCAAAATGGCTACTTCACATCTGCTCTTCCAGTCTTTAATCTCAAAAGAAACCTGCACAAAACTTTCAAAAGATGAGCAGTGAAGCTTAAATTTATAACTTTGCTAGACACTAAAAATCATGGTCTTAATAAAGACACTAGATTTATGGTTTATTACAACCATCTGTAACCCACTAGTCCCTCCACCCCTTTTTTGTGTTCTGACTGCAGAGCTAGCTTGCCACTTCATTTTAACAGGTCTCTTACAGTATATTTTAACCATTTATGCTAAGAAATCTGTTCCACCTGGTTTTTTAGCATTGACACACTAAGCACGTTTCCAAGACCTGAAGAAGAGCTTTGTATGGCTCAAGTTCTTGTGTCTCTCCCAAAGAGAAATTGGCACAATAAAAGATATTACCTCACCCACCTTGCCTTGCGAGTGGTTAACACATTAATCCTTTTTTGTTTTACATGAATTATTTTCTGAAAGCTTTGAGCTTTCGCATTTGCTTGATTTCTCTCTTTAGTGTATTCCATTCTTCTCTTTAACTAACCTGCCTTTTTATGCCTATTTAGATTTGTGCTTAGCAAAATTACATTTTGTCTTCAGATGCAACTGAAATTTCAATTAGTCTTTGAGTCATGCGATACATCAAGACTAAACTCTCCCTCCCCGCCACAACTAGAGGCTTCCTTCTGAAGGCATCATCATCCTACCACACACATCCCAGGAAAGGTGCAGTGGAGCTGACTCCTCTAAGAGACTGGGCAGGAACCAGTAAATCAGCAGGCGAAGCTGAGTGATGGCAGGGACTGGGGATGCAAGAAAGCTCTTGGCTGACTGCTGGGCCTGAATACAGATGGGCTCTGAGCTAAGTGTGAAACATCAATGAAGATGGGGCTATGGGGAAGTGCCCCGGGGAACTGAAAGCAATTTCACTGAAAGGGACATGGTGGCATGTGGCTGCTATTCTTAGGGTTTGGGGCTGGCACGTGGAGTAATAGTGGGCTCAGGTCCCACCCACTCCCATAAGCCAATGGGATAGTGGCCTATAATTGAACAGTGATAAAGTCCTGGAAGGTAGAAAGGCCCAGCTGGAAAGCTGGGGCCAGAACTGACCAAGAAGGCAATCTATTTCCTCTAGGGGGAAAAGCTTTGGGGTATAGATTCTGTGTAACGACTGTAGACACACCCAATCAGAAGGGACACTCCTAAGTGAGTGTGGCATAGTTACACAAACCCAATGGCAATGAGTCTCAAAGCCTCAGTCAACTGACTTGGGCATATGAGGCTCTCACTACTGAGCTAAGCGATAGCAGTATAGATGTTCCCACTTGGGCTCTAGCTATGGTTCTGCAACTTAGTGAGGAGTGTGGGTCTCAGAGCATAGGCTTCAGTCCAAGCAGAAATGTGTACTCTGCTATTTTTAACCTGACTGAGTTGACCCCTGGTCTGGGACTCACTGTTGCACCTTTTTTTTTCGGGGGGGGGCGGGAGGCTGTATAGATCCACCCTTCATTATCTGTCTGAGGCAACCTCCAAACTTTCCATCTTTATAATCCTGTTTTATATGCTCTTCAGAATCTCAATTAAGGGCTTATCTACATGGTATGTGAGCCTGAATTACAGGTATTCAAATTCTGGTTCACATCAGCCACAGATGGCTTGCTTGCTGACACACATGAAAAGCATCATAGTGTGCATTAAGGTAGTGTTTGACATAGGATTACATTCATCTTCACTAGAGAAAGTGAAGTGCATGCCAGCAGGATACACCCAGGCCAGTTAGTGCGTGACATGCTAGTCTAGTTTGGAATTTATACCACTCTAATGCACCAAGTAGATGATCCCTTACTAAACATATATCAGTATGAAGTGTCTGTTTTTGAATGCACTGAGTGATGCAATACATTTTAATTCTGAGATGCATCTTAATGTAATTAATTGTAGTTTAATACAGTTGCCATTTTAATTGCAATCCACTGGCATGAATTCTGCACAAAAGCAGAAATCCCACTCACTGGTACTCTAACCAGCAGGAAGTGTCCGTTCATCTTATTTCAGCTCTTGTACAACCACTGAGGATCCGATCCAGCAGTCCCACTACTCATGGAAAAACTCAAGCTGATTTCAATAAGGCCAGCTGGTTTGTGTGTAACTGTTATCCCTCAGCATATACCAAATGAATTTGGCATTTGAATGTGTGGATCCCCAGAGATCTGTTTAAAATGTCTAAAAAGTCTTCATTATTAAAGGGTCCCTTTTTCTCATTTGCATAACTAAAAACGAGCTCAATCTACTTTTTGGAAACCTTCCATAATCAAAACAATGCACTAGGAATTTACATAGGCCAAAAATCGAGACCAAAAGGAATATTTTTCAGACAATTATTTATATGCAAAGGAATAACAACAGCATTTTCAAATATATTTATTCTTCCAACTTGTGGTCAGATTTGTAGCACAATAATGATAATGGTTAAAATTCCATATTTTTCCAAACAATAATCTGGCTTCATTTGTGAGAAGAGCTAGTTGACCTTCAGTTTTGTGGTTTGTCCAACTGCATTCTTTTTCCCTTGTACACATACAGTTTCTTTTCTTTTTTCTTGAGAGAGATACTGAAATGAATGTGGAATATTTGATGATGTGCTGCAGTTCTAATCAGCTTCTGAGTGAAGGAAACTTCTATTACAAAATCTTCCCATTGAATTTATTGGCCTTTGAATTTCTCTCTCAACCCTACATTTCTACCAGCTCCTCACCTACACATGCACACAGATAATGCTTGCGAGAATGAGTCAGGAAACACAACTAAATTGTTCACATTGTTCATACTAAGTACTAAATAAAGATTATGCAAGTAAAACATTTTTATAACTTCATTTATTAGAGATATTTAGTAATACAAGTTGAACTTCTCTAGTACGGCACCCTCGAGACGTGACCAATTCTGAATAAGAGAATTTTCCGGACCAGAAGAGGTCAATATTGTCCAGCAGCATTACTAACACTTCCACTGCTTATTGGGCTGTTAGAGGAGATTTAGTGGTAGAGCTAAATAACAGCACAGAACACTTAGAGATAGGAGTGGTGGCTATAAACAAACTTTATGGGACCATGGAAAACTTGGCCACACCCATGAAAAGTGAACATCCAGCTAACTAAAATAATTCTAGATGATGGATGTTTCTGAACCAGAGAGTTCTGGACTAGTGAGTTTCAACCTGTATAGCATTTTCTAATTGCAATGTGACATGTTGACTTAATTGAGTGACACAAAACCATACTGAATTCTCTTGCGTGCAAACTTCTAATGATTTTTCTTCACTAAGAAGCTGCTTTCAAATATCAGATTATTTAATTGATTTAATTAAACCAAAAATTAAGGAATTCTCCATCTCTATGATGGGTAAGAAATGGTACATCTCCTTATCTGTGGCAATGCAAATTCAGAATGGACATTCTGTTTGAACTTCTTAGCTAAATAGAATCATGGCTATGTGCGTATGTGTGTATGTATGTGCCCGAGCAATGGTTTCCCTTTCCTAAATTGGTCAGAACTTTTTGACTAGGGATCGTGAATAACTAAATAGAGATGGGCAGCCTATATAACTATGAAATTGCTTGGTTGCCTGTAGGACATTCCTCTGCTGGAATGAGGCTACTACTCTGATAGCATTCAACTCTTCAAAGAAGTTTACAGATATCTTATCTATAGCAAACAAGATTGCTTCCCCCATAGAGTGTACAATCTAGTAAGTGATAGTATTATTGGCTTATATCTATCAGATGGAAAATGCAGCATAAACATATAAAGATACATGCAGACAATATTTATTATGAATGAATTTTAATAGCTAAGTAGTAAAGTCTGTAATGAAAAAATACAATTTAATGGAGAGACTGATTCCATTGACTTTATAACAAAACTGAAAATATTCAAAAGCCAAATCATTCAAACTAATAAAGGAGCCTAGTATTAACGTCTGTGAAAATTTTAAGTTGAAAATTTTCAATTATGCATTTGTGTCCCATGAGTTTAATGTCATTAAAAGATAGAAAATTTATGTTTGGTGCCTCTACAGATATTGGTAGTGATTTCATTACAATACGAGTAGAACAGATATGTGCACTATAAATGATGTAAACTGTCACTTAAAATTATTTTGTTTCATTGAGAATAGGCCTAAAACACTAATGCTTCCTCATAGTTTAGGTTTTTTTCTAACCTGGTTTATTCTTTGTGGTCCTATTGTACATCATCTTCCAAATGACAATTCTTTCTCTTGACCATTGTTGAGAACTGCACATGTTGTTTCGGATGGATATTTTAGTAGCAGTATTGGTTTTTGTACTCATATCCCTGTTTGCATTGTTTATTGCCTTTATGTGATGAATCAATGCATGAAGTGATTTCGTTGCACAGGCTGAATCTCTCTTGTCTGGCTCCCTTGAGACCTGGTGCTGAGGCAGAGACTTTGCCAAACCAGGGGAGTTCAATATATTCTACCACCATTGCAAATACTTCTTCTGCTTATTGGACTCTTCGAAGACATTTAGGGGTAAATTAGAGCTAAATAACAGCACAGAACACTAGGAGCCAGGATTGGTGGCTGTATACAAACTTCATGAGACCACAGAAAACTTAACCACACACATGATAACTGGAAATCAGGCTAACTAAAATCATGCCAGACCACAGATTTTACTGAACCAGAAAGTGCCGAACTAAAGAGGTTCAACTTTTACTATAAGTTTACATTTTCACCATAGCACCTGGATATCTGTGTCCCCCTGCACTGTGTAGGCATGGAGCACACCTCACATCACACCCAACTTCCTTAACCTGTTTGTAGTAAAAAAATAATTATGAACTCACCAGAAGTGCCCTTCTTGGGATCAGTGCTCAACTGGGAGATGTCTTGGAATGGGGGGGGGACTGGCTCCAATGTGATAAAAAGTTCTTAGCTCTCACTGATTGCTATCTGGCCATTCTCTACCTTCTCCTCCTGCTCCCCCTCTGTCACTATGCTGTCCTCCATGCTTCTGCCCTGAGTGTCTTGGGCAGAGTCCATGGACTGGCTTGGAAAGCTGGTTGGGCTTCCTCCCTCCCCTAGGATTGCATGCAGCTGATCATAGAAATGGCATGTTTTCCGTGATGCACCAGACCGTTGATTTGCCTCCTTTGTTTTATGATAGGACTGTCACAGCACCTTTATTTTAACTCTGCATTGCTGGACATCTCTGGAGGATCATTTCTCTTCCATTGTCTTCGCCTTTGTGATCTTTGCATTGATATTGACATTTCTTTTGCTGGTTTGGAGCTTGAAGAAAATGGATTCCTTTCCCCACACCTCAATGAGATCCACAATCTCCTTCACACTCTTTGCTGGTGCATCCCTGGGAACTGGAGCTCATGGGACTTGAAGTATTAGAAGTATTACTTGTGCTACTCAGGTGTGCTGCCCATTTGGAGGTGTGCCCTAAAGCCTGGCCACATAAGAAATGAAATTCAGACTTTCCCAGGGCTTTTCCTGTTCACCTGGAGAGCAGTAGAGGTACAACTTCTGGCCAAGGTATGGAGAACAAGGCACTGTGGGATACCTTCCAGAGGTCAAGAACCTCAGCTTTCACCAATTCTACATCTACACTACCATAAACTCATCCAGGCAAGGTCAGAAATTGCACTACTCCTTGTGAAATCAGGAGTATCCAACATTGACTTCAGCGGCCCTTAAGGTCAGTGAGATAGGCTTTGTATTGTGGACATATCATTTAGAAAATCCACCTTATATGGCTAAATTTGGTCTAAACTACTAGGCTGTGTCTAGACTGGCATGATTTTCTGCAAATGCTTTTAAAGGAAAAGTTTTTCCGTTAAAAGCATTGCGGAAAAGAGCGTCTAGATTGGCACGGATGCTTTTGCGCAAAAGCGCTTTTGTGCAAAAGCATCCGTGGCCAATCTAGATCGCAGTTTTCTTATAAAAAAGCCCCGATCGCCATTTTAGCCATCAGGACTTTTTTTCGCAAAACAGTTCTTCGCTGTCTACACTGGCCCTCTTGCGCAAGTATTCTTGCACAAGAGGGCTTTTTCCCGAGCGGGAGTGTGAAAGTATTTGCGCAAGAAGCACTGATTTTGTACATTACAAAGTCAGTGCTCTTGCGCAAATTCAAGCAGCCAGTCTAGACGCAGCCCTAGTGTAGACCAGGCCACAGTATTTTCCTTTTAAAACTTTTTATAGTTTATCACCTTATAAACTCCTTTAAATGCATTCCTTGTTCCGTCTGTTGATTTAAAATAATCAAAACAAGCAAAAACCCACTCAAGATCTTGAAAGACTGCATAGTGATCATGCTCCCCAGCTGAATTCTCATGTATTGGTTGAAGTAAATGGCCAGATTCTGGCGCCAGTCTATTAAGTGAATGCCCCTTACTGTCTGGGCATTCCCATTGCAGCATATGGGACTGTTCATGCAAAAATTCTTATCGGAGTTAGAAAGGATTTAGAACCTGAGAATATTAGAAATGCAGCCTAGTTCTAGAGTTTTCATCTGGATTTTGAAACCCACTCTCCCCCTCATCCAAAGTTTGAGGCTGTCTGGATCGGAGAGTTTGGTTCATTCTTAATGTCTAAACTAACGAATGTCAAGAGAAATGGTTGAGAGAGAATGAATGACTTCCTCTGTTGTGAGTGAGACTGGCAAGGGCATACATAAAAAAAAAGAAACAGGAGAAAAACAAGCAGCAGACCTGCAACAAGTCTGACAGCATACCACAGCTATGATAGGCAGCCTGTGCAGAGGGGAAAGTACAAAGACAGTTACAAATGGCAAGGTGCATATATCTGAATACCAATCAAGATTCTTCCCTGCTTTAGAATCTTGATTCAGTACTGTTTTTTCACATATCTGTTTAAGAGTAGCTTTCTAATTGGTCTCACTTTAAATACCTAAATTAAATATACATATATAATGCAAGGCACATTTGTCTCGTACCTTGTTGCAGCAGCATGCCACTTCTCAAAGTAGCATTGCTGATTTATAAGCAACATGACTGTTTGTTAAGTCATAGATGTGATTTATAAGTCACAGTTTTATGCAGTCTGGGTATTAAGATCTATTTTATGAATCCCAGTTTATTTGTTAAAGAAGACTGATTTACTAGACAGATTTATTAATCGTGGCTTAGAAATTCAAACCAAAGTCTTGGTTTAAAGTCTTATATTTATAAATTGGATTCTTAAATCAAATTCCAATTTTTACATAATAGGACTGGGTCTAAAGATGTGCAGACAGTAATATATCCACTATCTGCTTTTACCTGAGGACACCAAAATATGTCTTGTTCTTCATAAGTAACTTAATTATTGCTCAGCGAGGCAAGGGGATAAAAGCTAACTTTAATCAAATGCTTCCCTTTGGGAACATTCTGAGGTTAAGCAGACAAAATGAATGTTCCAAACTACAACCTTGTAATGCATGTTGGTTTGACTCACATATTTAAAGAATAGGTGAAATTCTGGCCCACTAGAAGTTTGCTATTGATTTTCATGTGGTCAAGATTTCACCCACTGTTCTACTGCTTAGTAGAGAGGATAGTAAGGTAATATTAGTCTGGGTACTTTTCATTGACTACATTGGTTTCACACCCACCTGTTAGAAACAAGCAAATACCAAGTATTTAAAAAATGCAATCAACAAGGAACCAGGAGACAGCTATTTGAAAAGTGATATTTTAAGTCAAACTCATCCATCAGAAACAAATATTATTATTATTGCGTATAGTCTTGGCTTGAAGTGCCAGATTCAGAGAAACTGAAAGCAATATGGCTGAAAACTATACTTCCATATCATCTTTTTGAATAATCTCTGATTCTAGACATAGCCTGATACGTAACCAACATAAGAAGTATACCATGTCATTACATCATTTTTCTGTTAAATGAGCAAAAAATATTCATAATTAATCACAAAATTTAAAAAGTTGCAATTAATTACAATTTTAATCATACTTTAAAATAATGATAGGATATCAATTGAAATATATTGTCAATTTTTGATATTTTTCTACATTTTGAAAATACTGATTTCAATTACAATGCAAAATATTCATTGCTTTATATTATTATTTTTATTGTAAAGATTTGCAATATATCAAAAATAGTATTTTTCAATTTAGTTCATAGCAATACTGTAGTGCAATCTCTTTGTCATGAAAATACAACTTTAAAATGTAGAATTGTTTTATTTTACATAACTGAACTCCTAACCAAAGCAATGTAAAAATATGGAGTATACAAATTAAAGCATGAAGGGGCATACAAATATTTAGCATATCTGGCAAGGATTATGTTGCACAGCAGTACCATATGAGTGCACTTTCCCACTCTCAGGTGATATTGAAAATAAGGAAAAGGAAGAATTAGCTCCTGTAAATGTAAACAAACTTGTTCGGCTTAGTGACTGACTGAACAAGAAGTAGGACTGAGTGGACGTTTCTGAGGGTACGTCTACACTAGGCCCTTAGATCGATCTAGGGAGGCTAATGAGGGCAATCAAAATTGCAAATCAAGCCCGGGATTTAAATATCCCACGCTTGATTTGCATGTTCCCGTCCGGTCGCCATTTTATATATTGACTAGCCCAAAGTAACTGCCCGCGTCTACACGCAGCAGTGAAACGCGATTCCAATTTAAATCCCTAACTCGAATTAGCTGGTATTCCTCCTGCAATGAGGTTTACCAGCTAATTCAATTTAGGGGCTTTAAATCGGAATCCCGTTTCACTGCCGCGTGATACATGCCATTATGTGCTAGCAATGCCCTTCTGCCATGAATACTGGCCAAATTAGACAGTCTCTGCACCATAGGATAAATGGACACAAATCAGACATGAAAGAAAACATACATAAACCTGAAGGAGAGCACTTTAACCTCCCTGAACACTCAATAACAGATTTAAAAGTAGTCATACTTCTCCAAGAAAAAAGCCCCAACAACTTCAAAACCAGGTTACAAAGAGAAACAGTAGAACTGCACTTCATTTGTAAATTTAATACAATCAGATTAGGACGGTATAAGGATTTTGATTGGTTATCTCACTACAAAGGTAATTTTCTCCCTCTGTGTATTCACACCTCATCTGTTGCTGTGAGTGAACCACATCCACTCTGACTGATTTGGCCTTGTTAACACTGGTCCTACACTTGATAAGTAACTCCCTTCTTTTTTATACCAGTGTATATATATATATTTCCTACCGGACGGCAATGACATTATCACATCATCAGCGTCCACACGTTGCTGCCGCTACTGCCACCCACCTCTATCCTCAACTGCTTGCTGTGGCCAGCCACAGCACCGTCCCCTGTGGGCATGGGCTGCTACAGCTCTGACTCCCGATTCACTCCCCCTTGGGCCATGATGGGTCCCCTCCACCCTCTGAGCCCATCCCTCCTTCTAGCACCCCAATTCTTCTGCCGAGACCCCGCACCCTCACCCTGCTCCTGCCCCTTCCCTCTGGACAGACATCTACCCTCAACCTGCTCCTGTACCCTCCCCTGCTCTTTGACCCTCCCCCCTGATGAGACACCTACACCCAGCCAGCTCCTGCCCCCTCCCCCTTGGCCAGATACTTACCCTGAGAGAGAGGGAGGTTGGTGAGCATAGTGAGCAGGGGATGCAGTCCCCTAGTGTGTGTGTGTGTGTGTGTGTATTGAAGAATTTGTTTGTGGATTTGTTTGTGCAAAATAAAGTCATACTTGGCAATTACCTACAGATAACACATTTTGCATAAACAATCCTGCCACTAAAAATTAGCTGAATGCATTATTGACTATGCTGGCTGAGAGGTTTAAATAATGTTTTGGTTTTTGTCAGAAAAAAGTCATGACTGTTATAATTAGTGTTCATGAAAATATTTGCTAACAAAATTAAAATCGAGTCGCCTATTCAACTGTCATTTTAATGCAAAGAAAATTGTTACTGTTACAAATCATAAAATAATTCAATTTAGTTATGGAAAGAGTAATGGAAGCTTTACGAGCTTTTGATTCAAATTTACTATATTTGGTAATTACACTGGTCTACAATTTTTTAGAAGTTGTCTGCTTCAGAGATAAAATGTGCTATTTATTATGTATTTTGATGTGCTGAATTCAAATATGGCAATTAAAACAACTGATTGGCTACTGTTTCCAAGATATTTAAGTTTTACATTTTACGTCTATGTATATTGTGTAGATAGTAGAGTTTTAATCATAAATTGTAAACCTAGGTATTTTCATGTGTTCATGGTTGTTTTACATGATAATATTTCACCTGTCCTATTTATGTAACACTTTAAAAATCAGCAAAAGGGTTATATAAATAAAATTTATTATGAAACAAAAGGCAAAAAACTATTATGTACATAGTTTAGTCCTATTCAGTGTCTACTCGGAGCTTCTTGGCTTGTCTCTTGTATTCATTAAATGGAGCATCTCTTGTCACTGTCCAGCAATAGTCTGCAAGCATTGATGGGCTCCACTTGCCCTGATAGCGTTTCTCCATTGTTGCAATGTCCTGGTGAAATCGCTCGCTGTGCTCGTCGCTCACTGCTCTGCAGTTCGGTGGAAAAAAAATCTAGATGAGAGTGCAAAAAATGTATCTTTAGTGACATGTTGCAAGCAAGGCTTTTGTATGCCTTGAGGAGGTTTTCCACCAACAACCTGTAGTTGTCTGCCTTCTTGTTTCCCGAGAAAATTTATTGCCACTAACTGGAAGGCTTTCCATGCCGTCTTTTCCTTGCCATGCAGTGCATGGTCAAATGCATCATCTCAAAGAAGTTCACGAATCTGAGGACCAACAAAGACACCTTCCTTTATCTTAGCTTCACTTAACCTTGGAAATTTTCCACGGAGGTACTTGAAAGCTGCTTGTGTTTTGTCCATGGCCTTGACAAAGTTCTTCATCAGACCCAGCTTGATGTGTAAGGGTGGTAACAAAATCTTCCTTGATTCAACAAGTGGTGGATGCTGAACACTTTTCCTCCCAGGCTCCAATGACTGTCCGAGTGGCCAATCTATCTTGATGTAGTGGGAATCTCTTGCACGACTATCCCATTCGCAGAGAAAACAGCAGTACTTTGTGTATCCAGTCTGCAGACCAAGCAAGAGAGCAACAACCTTCAAATCGCCACAAAGCTGCCACTGATGTTGGTCATAGTTTATGCACCTCAAAAGTTGTTTCATGTTGTCATAGGTTTCCTTCATATGGACTGCATGACCAACTGGAATTGATGGCAAAACATTGCCATTATGCAGCAAAACAGCTTTAAGACTCATCTTCGATGAATCAATGAACAGTCTCCACTCATCTGGATCGTGAACGATGTTGAGGGCTGCCATCACACCATCAATGTTGTTGCCGGCTACAAGATCACCTTCCATGAAGAAGAATGGGACAAGATCCTTTTGACGGTCACGGAACATGGAAACCCTAACATCACCTGCCAGGAGATTCCACTGCTGTAGTCTGGAGCCCAACAGCTCAGCTTCAGATTGCATCATTCATTGTTTTGCCTAAAAAAGCAAGTACTGTCCAAACCCAGTCATAGATTTATTTATAGATCCAGTCAAAGATGTATTTTAGTCATTTCTGGTTTAAATTGAGATCCCCTTCCCTTTATAACTCACTTATCCTCCGCCATTCCCAAGTCAAGGGTCGTGAATACTGACCCAATAGCATATCTTGAAAACTAGAGCCAATCAACAATTTTAAGCATCATTTTTGTTCTCAGTGACCCAGAATTAGTAAAGTTTGACTACATTTATTTCAGAAGCATTTTGGCTGTAGAGCAGTGTTATGCAATAAAATGAATATGTTTTGAACTTGAAATCCTGCAAATTTAAACCTGTTTTACTTTCCCTTTGAAAGCACATTAATAAAAAAATCCATTACTTATATTTAATTTCTTGAACTTCCCTGTAAGTGTGATGTATGGAAACTGACTTTGCCTGGGCAATGATGAGCCTTACTTGCTAGTGTATATGTGTGTATGTGTATATCCTATCTCTGTAATTTCCATTCAAATTCATCTGATGAAGTTGGTTTTACCCACAATAGCTTATGTCCTAATAAATTTGTTAATCTCTAAGGTGCCACAGGATTCCTCGTTGCTGTTACTTTCAGAAGCATCATAATTCTTATAGCATTTTATTTTCTAGTAAAGCACCTCTGTTGGAAGAGAGATGCCTGCCATGTTTTTGTCGGCTTCTCCTTCAAATATTTTATATATTTAGCTATTTGGGTTTTTTTCCTTTAGTCAGATAGTTATATGAGAGCTTTTCTTGGCTTAGTATTAGCTTCAGGTCTAAGTGAAAAGTGTGCCACAGGACTACTCATGGTTTTTAAAGTTACAGACCAATATGGCTACCCTCTAAGACTATAGATTTAGGATCTTTCAAAGACCAGAATGCAGGAATGAAATGCTCAAAATACATTGTCAGAAACAGAATGAAGACCAAAATTCACTTTGCTTTGCAAAAGGGGTTGCTACACTAAAGAGAAATGCCTTCTGTTCTGGTGCTTTTGTGAGGTGTGCAGTACTTTATATTTGATGCCAGATAGTCTCATTTGGAGAAGCATAGGTAAATCCTTGGGATTATTTGGTGGCAAGGAGGACGTGTGATTGTTGCAGCACCTTTGTCAATCCCCCCCCTCCACCTCACAAGACATTCTTCAATTGAGTAGGATTTCCTTTTGTGCTCCTCCAGATTCTTTTTACTCTTGCTGCAGAAATCCCTCCACATCTGTTTAACAATCCCATCTCCAGCTGAGAGAAAGGTATTGATGGATTGCAGAGTCCTCTTCCACATTCTGTTATTCTTGGCAGCCTCTACTCCCTCACAGCTTCCGTACATAAAGGTACAGCAATGGCAAGTATCTTTTGTTCCAGCATTTCATTCTCCTGTACTCTAAAACAAACAGAACTGCTTTGATTTGACAAGCGCTAACATTAAGGCCCTTGAATCTGCCCCATGGGGTGTCAGCTGACACAGTGAAATGCACCCTAAGCAGCATGCATCTTTGTGTTGTGGAGGCAGACATATCCATGTAAGCAGTACAGATGTCAATAGCAAAAGTAGGCACTTGAAAAACCAGGAAAAATTGTTGCTTCACTTCTTATGTATCTTATTAGGTATAATTTTTAATACCTCCACCCACACCCCAAAGAGGATGTTTTTGGAAATGTAGTATTGCACTAGAGTTTGGATAGCATATGTGATAGTACGATTTGCTCAGGTGTTTTAGCAGATGTAGGGGGGGAAGTGTTTGAAACAACTGCCCTAAATCTCAGATTAAATGCCTAAAAAAATCTGAACCAGAACTCTGTTATAAGCCTTTTACCTACATGCTCCCCTTATTTTGCTCTGTCTCCTAATTCAGCCCCTCCAACCCTACCTTTTCCTAACACAACCTTTGCTTGAAGTATTTACATGATATGTGTCTCAAAGGCTTCTTCAAATCAGTGATATTCCTGGATGTGCTCCTAACCTAGGGAGCCCCTGAGTGCTGAATACCCGCCCAGAACAGTCAGCCTTGACTCAGTAAGGCTGTAGGCCAGTTGACTGTCTTACAGTCCTACCACAATATGGAGATCAGTAAAGGTAAATCCATTGAGGATCCGGAGAAGGGAGTAAAGAGTTGAGTCCAGAGAGTTGGAAACAAGCATGGAGGGGTGGAGAGATAACAGTGAGAAGGAACAAGATGTAAGTTCATGCCAGAGATGATTGTGCTAGGATGACAGGCGAGTTACAGTGATCCCACTGAGGGATGTGGGCAGGAAAGGGGAAGGGTGGCTTGCAAGGAAGGCAGGAGAAGGAGTGGATGCAGTAAAAGCAAGAAGGAAGGAGCCCCAAAGTGAGTGGCTCACAGGGACTTATCCAAATCAAGTATCTAGAGGTGTCTCTAATATTAAACATTAGTGATTGTTTATTAATGCCAAGATCCCATCTGGACTTTATGTGAGTGCATAAAGTTGAGACTAGGGCACAAAGAACATTCTGTCTAAAGTGCAAGATCTGGTTAAGAGCCAGGCTGGATTTCTGAGAAAGCATGTTTCTTACTTCCTGTGGGCTCAGAATATAATGATGGCTCTGCATCCATTCTGCCCCTATATTTCCCCTCTCTTGATCTTGGGAGCAACTATGCTGCCTCTTATTTTGAATGGTGCCACATGTCACAGCCTTGCTCTTAGAATGAGACCCAACTCAGCTTTAAAAAACAGTAGCAGCAGGCATAAGAAAGCGAAGGCTTGACACAGATATTTTCATTTGTTTTAGCACTGAACACTCTAGCTTTGTCACTGATGTACTTGAAAGGAGTGACGAGTTTGAGTTACTAGTCAAATGCCAAGTCATCACTATAAACTTCTGTGTATATTGTTGTGAGAATCATCTCAAACTGAAGCAGAGAGAGACTTATTGACTTTCTCAGGAAGAGGGGAAGACAAGGCAACATAAATATCAAAACAAAGTCGTCGAATAGACAAATAGTGAGTCTGATGTAAATACCTGGCAAGGGTAATAAGGTAATGCCTAAAGGAGAATTCAGAGAAGCCAGGGCCACAAGTGACCTAGGCTGACCTTTTGTATAACATAAGGCAGAAAATTTTCCCAAATTATTTCCTAGGGAATCTTTTAGAAAAACAACAAATCTACCACAACCCTTCTTAAATTGATTCAAAGGTTAATCACCTCGCTGTTAAAATGTACTCCTCATTTCCTGTCCAAAGTTGTCTACCTTCAACTTCCAACCACTGCATCATTTTATATCTTTCTCTGCCAGACTGAAGATCCCATTGTTAAATATTTGTTCCCAGTGTTGGTACTTATAGGCTGCAATTAAATACGCCTTAACCTTCTCTTTGTTAAGCTAAATAGACTGAGCTTCTGGAGCCCTATTACAATAAGGCATGTTTTTAAATCCTTTACTCATTCTTCTGGCTCTTATCTGCCCCCTCTCCAATTTATCAATATCCTTCTTGAATTATGGCAACACACTATTCCAGCAGCAGTCACACCAGTGTAAAAGCTAGAGACAGAAGAACTCCTCTACTCCCTACCCAGCATTCTTTGTGTATGCAACTGAAAATCACACTAAGGGTGTGTCTACACTGCACACTTTTTTGTCATCTGCAAACTTTGAGGTAACTAGCGTTATTTCAAAAAAACAATGTGAGCATCTATACAGGAATTCAGTTATTTCTAAATAAATTCAAAATAACAGACAGCTTATTCCGACTTCTGTGAACCTCATTCCATGAGGAATAATGCCTATTTCGAAACAGCTATTTCGAAATAGGGCGTGTGTAGATGCTCCATGGTTGCTATTTCGATATAGCCTCTCACCAGGGCCGTTCTAAGTTATTCCTCCCCAGTGCCTCCAGGGTTCTAAATTGAGATAGAACATCTATATTAAGGAAGCTTGCTTTGGACTAATTTTGAGGTTCCCTTCAGTGTAGACGTGCTATTTCGAAATAAACTATTTTGGAATAACTATTGTGGAATAGTTTATTTTGAAATAGCTGTGCAGTGTAGATATACCCTTACTCTGTTGGCAACCAAGAACTCATGTTCAGCTGATCTTCCACCAAGACCCCCACATCTTATTCTGAGTCACTAGTTCCTATGATAGTTCCCTATTCTGTAAGCATGACCTATCTTCTTTGTTCCTAGAGGTATACAGCTACAATTAGACATAATAAAATGCATATTGTTTGCTTGTGCTCAGCTTATGGAGTGATCCAGATCACTCTGTATCAGTGAGCTATCATCATCATTATTTGCCACTCCCCAATTTTTTTGTCATCTGCAAACTTTTATCAGTGAAGATTTTATGCTTTCCAGGTCATTGATCAAAGCGCTAAATAGAGTAGAGCCAAGAACCTCTCCTGGAGGGACCTCACTAGAAATAAGGAGGAATAATAATAATAATAATTAATAATAAAGAAATACTAGTGGAAGTCTGTATTAACAGAAAGCAAATATTAAAGGAATAAGGCAGATACTGGGGAAAAGAAGGCAAACTAACACAAATATACAAATTGTGAAGGAATAAGAAAAATGATAAAGTATGTACCTACCAGATATAATAATAAAACAAAGAACTGAAGTCAGACAAATATTACACTAATGAAGAAATTTAAGACAACTGCTGGGAATAAAGCTAAGGGCTCAGAATAAGACATAGATTGCAAATGGGGCAGTCAGAATGCAACAGAATTTAAACATATTTCATGTTGAAGACAAAGTGGCTATGGAAGCACAGACTTCTCTTTTTTAGATAAAGCCAGTGGAAATGGGACAGGTTTGACCAATAGATTTAATTTAGTAATAAAAGGGAGGAGTATTTTTTGGCTTTTAAACCATGCAAAAAATGGTCCTGTAGCATCTTGAACTTTGCTCTTAGTAATTTAAGACAAAATATTGTGGCTTTTTAAATTTGCCTTGAGACATGATGTTTATTGTTCATACCCAAAGGGGATTTTTTAAAAAAATTTTATGCCCAAGATGGAATTAAAAAAAAATTATTTGTGTTTTTCAGAGTGATTTGGTTGAAATAATATTTTCATGCCCTGTTATGCATCCTGTGTATGATCTGGAAGCATATTTCATTTTTTCTGTTAATTATTAGTTGTGTTGTATTGTGGGCCCTGATAGGAGTATAACAAGTGACAGGGAGGAGGGGGGAAGAATACCATCATACAGTTACTTAGGTAAGCTATTGCACAGCTTAATGTTCCTAATCACTTGAAATACCAGATCTACTTTGCTTTCTTGTTGAAGGAGCTGGAGCTTTCCAATCCCTTGATGTTCCCTAGAATTCTAGATTCCAAGGCCAGAAAGGATCATTGTTGTCATCTAGTTTGACTTCCTGTATAATACAGGCCTTAGATCTTCCCCCCACAAAATACCTAGCATGGGAGTACGCTAAGGAAATGAAACCACAGGAGAGCAAGTGCTGGCAATGTTTCCAATTCTGCAGGAGCCTTTAGAGTTCACATAACTGAACTGTAGCTGGGCCTGATCATTTGTAATGAGGGACAAGAGCAAAATGCTCTCCTGGAGTCAAGTGGGCTAGGCCAATACACGTACACTCTTTCCCCTAAAAGAATTGATTTATGTCCAAACCTTCAACTCATGCCAGAATAAAGTCTGTTGTGATGGGACAAAAAAGGAAGATGTAATCCTTCACAATATCTGGGCCAGCATAAAAGGGTTTCACAATTTGAGGATTTTGGTGGTAACAGAAGAGGATAAGGAAAAGATCAAAGCATGACTTAATTCTCTTTTTCTCTCTTCCCTCCTGAGACACCAAATAGAACAGCGTGGCTCTTTGTCTGCCAATTTTGCTTGCAACCAATACACTCAATAAAATGGCCTCATTCACCAATTTTTGTGTCTAATTGTGTTAATCTATTGGATTATGAATTTAAACATATTTCATGCTGTTGGTAGCATGACAGGGTGGAATTTAAAGCTGTTCAGGGGTTGGGAAAGGGCTTGGCTACCAAAAATGATGACTAGTCTCAGCACTGCTTTGGTCTTTCCAGACGTGATTTGTCTTTTATCTGGATGCTTCCCAATTTCATTCTGCTTTCATTACAGGGAGATCAATTTTTAAAAAAGCAATTGCATTGTTGGGTGAATATATGTTGTCTTATTTTATTACTAGAAATACTTTACCTGAATCTGATCATCTTAAATGAAGCACTCCATATATTTTGTTTTTCTTTGTTAAGTGACTGCTCTTAGTCAGTTTAATTGCTCCATTGTACAATTAGCTTCCATCACTGGGGGTCTTTCATATAGCAACAAGGAAGAAACATCCTTTTTAAATAGGGGGATTTGATAAAACTGGTCTGGGGATTCTGACACAGATGCAGCACTCTGAAATTACTTGTCACTAATTGTTTTGAAATGCTCTAGATTTCAAGCTGAGGGTGCCCCATTTAAATTGTATTATGTGAAATAAAATCAGTGTTTCCCTTGCAAGTTCCCAGGAGAGCTGATGAGAAACCAAACAGCTGACCACTTGAACCAGAATGGTAGCCAGAGATTGCTGGTCCAAGACAAGCAGCTAGTCAAGTATTGATGGAGTGGGACAGGGAATGAGAGGGATTCTCATTCAGGCAACCTAAAAAGGAGAATGTTCATTACACATTGTGAGTAACAAAGCTGAAATTGGAACTAAGCAAAATAAGGGGTGGGGTGAGGAGAGGACACTTTCATCCACTAGGGGAAGCCTATTAATTTGAGGAGTCAGACTACAGAAACAAAAGAATCTAGTACCTTCTAACCAAGACCAAGGAAGAAAGGAGAGAAGCAGAAAGTTAAAGAATATGAGAAAGACAATCAGGAAGGCAAAGAGGGAAGAAAAAATACTTTGTAATATATAACTGATTAAGATAGATATTATGGGGACTAAATTAGCTATTATGACTCAAGAAAGAGATAGAGAGATCTTGGCCTTGGTCTGTACTAGGGAGTTATTTTGAAATAACTCCCCTTATTTCAAAATAACAAGTGGAGCATCCACACTATTTCAAAATAATAATTCTGCTTATCATGAGAAATAATGCTTATTTGAACATAGTTATTTCAGGAGTTATTACTTCGAAATAACTTATTTCAAAATAATTTCCTAGTGTGGACATGCCCTAAAAGTCATTGTGGATAGTTCTCTGAAAACATCCACTCAATGTGCAGCAGCAGTCAAAAAAGCAAACAGAATGTTAGGAATCGTTAAAAAGAGAACAGAGAATAAGACAGAGAATATATTATTGCCTCTATATAAAACCGAGGTATGCCCACATCTTGAATACTGCATATAGATGTGGTCACCTTAAATCAAAAAAGATATCTAGCATTGGAAAAAGTTCAGAAAAGGGCAGCAAAAATGATTAGGGATTTGGAATGGGTGCCATATAAAGAGAGATTAAAAAGACTGGGACATATCATCTTAGAATAGAGACTAAGGGGGGATATGATAGAGGTCTATACAATCATGACTGATGTGGAGAAAGTGAATAAGGAAACTTATTTACTTGTTCCCATAAGAACTAGAGGTCCCCAAATGAAATTAATAGTCAGCAGGTTTAAAACAAACAAAAGGAAGTACTTCTTCATAGAATCATAGAATGCTAGGACTGGAAGGGACCTCGAGAGGTCATCGAGTCCAGTCCCCTGCCCTCAATCAGGACCAAATACTGTCTAGACCATCCCTGATAGACATTTATCTAACCTACTCTTAAATATCTCCAGAGATGGAGATTCCACAACCTCCCTGGGCAATTTATTCCAGTGTTTGACTACCCTGACATTTTCCTAATGTCCAGCCTAAACCTCCCTTGCTGCAGTTTAAGCCCATTGCTTCTTGTTCTATCCTCAGAGGCCAAGATGAACAGGTTTTCTCCCTCCTCCTTATGACACCCTTTTTGATACCTGAAAACTGCTATCATGTCCCCCCTCAATCTTCTCTTTTCTAAACTAAATAAACCCAATTCTTTCAGCCTTCATTCATAGGTCATGTTCTCTAGACCTTTAATCATTCTTGTTGCTCTTCTCTGGACCCTCTCCAATTTCTCCACATCCTTCTTGAAATGCGGTGCCCAGAACTGGACACAATACTCCAACTGAGGCCTAACTAGCACAGAGTAGAGCAGAAGAATGACTTCTCATGTCTTTCTCACAACACACCTGTTAATGCATCCCAGAATCATGTTTGCTTTTTTTGCAACAGCATCACACTGCTGACTCATATTCAGCTTGTGGTCCACTATAACCCCTAGATTCCTTTCTGCCGTACTCCTTCCTAGACAGTCGCTTCCCATTCTGTATGTGTGAAACTGATTGTTCCTTCCAAAGTGGAGCACTTTGCATTTGTCTTTATTAAACTTCATCTTATTTACCTCAGATCATTTCTCCAATTTGTCCAGATCATTTTGAATTATGACCCTATCCTCCAGATTAGTCACAACCCCTCCCAGCTTGGTATCATCTGCAAACTTAATAAGCGTACTTTCTATGCCAATATCTAAATCGTTGATGAAGATATTGAACAGAGCCGCAACACACAGTCAACCTGTAGAACTCCTTGCCAGAAGATGTTGTGAAGGCCAGGACTTTAACAGGGTTCAAAAAAGAGCTAGATAAATCCATGGAGGATAGGCCCATCAATGCTGATTAGCTTGGATGGATAGGAATGGTGCCTCTAGCCTCCGTTTGTCAGCAACAGGAGTGGGATCAGTTGATTACTTGTTCTGTTCATTACCTCTGGGGGCACCTAGCATTGGCCACTGTCAGAAGACAGGTTACTGGATTGGATGGACTTCTGATCTGACCCAATATGGCCATTCTTATGTTCTTATGTTTTGTGACCTAAACAGAACCAGTGTTGGAAGCCTTCTATATCTGTCTGCCAATGCATCACATACCTAATTTCTTTCATCCCGGAGAGGGGAGTTGTCCACACTTATGGTGATGATTGTCAAACTTGTGCTTCTTACAGAGTTCCTTTAATTTTTGTTATTGCCCATTGCAAACCAATCAAAGTGGGTATTGCGACTATCTGAGAGGATTCTTACAATCAGGGATGTTGCCATTTTCCCCTGTGTTGTTGGTGCTCATTAGGAAGATTATCAAAAGACAGTGTGTAAGTTTGCTGCCCAAAGGTGGTATATGGTATAGAGTGGTAAAGAGACTATCTTTGGCTGTTGTCTAACTTTCTGCTGTTCATTGCTGTTTCTTTTAGTGGGTTATTCTCCTCAGCTCTCCCATTCTCTTTAGGGTTCCCTGCAGGCCCATTCTTAGGCATTCTACTCTTCTGTGGATGAATTCATCCACTCTCACATATTCAGCCACCATCTTTAAGCCAAAGATTTACAAGTCTGTGTTTCTGCTGCTGTTCTATTTGATCCTGCCTTTCAGCCTGTCTTGCTGACTACTCTTCCCGGATGATGTCTGGGTGATGTCTTCTCTCCCTGGATGATGCCAGTATTTGAAATTTAATATTTGCAACTCAGCTGAGCTGTTTATTTTGCCTTCTAAATCCTTTTCAATCCCACATTCCCCGCTGACTCTTGACAACACCCTTCCCCTTCTCCTCTTCCTCTTCCTTCTCCTCCTCATTGTAACTCAATCTTATAACATGGGAATCATCTTCCTTGTTCCTCTTCCTTGCCTCTTATACCCAAACCACATCCCAGTCCTTCTTCTCCTTCCTCTGTAACATTTCTAATATAATCTTTCTTAACTTCAACCATGAGGTTATTGATACACCCACGGTCCTGCTCCAATTCATACAAGACATAGCTGCTAAAATCATCCTTCTTGCCCATTAATCTGACTGTTGTCACATGTCCAACCCTCTTTCAATCTCTTTGCTGGGTCCCTGTTTTTCACAGCAAAAATTCTGGTTGCTTCTCCACCCCTTCAATGTTCCTCTCAACAGTCCCTTTCTACCGATCTGCTCTTTGTTATCATTTTGCCAATGTCAGTCATGTATGAACATTTGCTTCCTTCTCCTACAAATGTCCCCATGCTTTTTTCCCTGAAACATACACTGAATACCTTTTCCAACTTAATTCCTAAAGGCATTCATTGTTTTCTTTTCTTTCATATCCCTTCTCAAGCTTTGTTTGTGCTATGATGCCTATGAGATGTCAGACAGCTTGTCTGAACAGCAGTTGGGGGATAGTTCACTTTTATTTATTTAATAAAAGGAAACCTTTTAAAAGATGTTCTGACACCATCCATGTGTAACATGGGATCTTATTTCTAACCTCATCCTCTCCCTTCCCTCTTGTTGATGATCACACTCGAGCGTTCTGCCTTGCCTTAAATAAGATTGGAAATTCTTTGGGTCAGGGACCTCAATACCAGTATATGTGTTTAAAGTGTCTTGCACAATGGGACCTGGAAGTTAACATGGGCCTTTAAACACTGCTGCAATACAAAGAGTAAATAACAGATTTTCCAAACATGCAGACGATTAAAGTGCATGTTTTAAAGAGGTGCAAAAGAAGTAAATGGACATGCCATTGTGATTCAAGAATGAGGAAAAATACAAACTGCACTCACAGTTGCTCATGTTGCATGCAAAAGCACAGGTAAAAAATCTTAACACTTACCATTCAGTTTGAAATATTTGGTGTTTAGTGCCAAATTTGCACAAGTCCTAGGCAGACTTGACTGAAGAATTAAGAATTCTTTATGGAAGAATTTAGAATCACTCCAGGAAAGCCACCCTCCATTTTTGTTGTTGTTGTTGTTATTTTTGTTTGTTTTTTTAACTGCACTAAATTAACTGTATACAGTCATCTTGATCTGGATAATGGAAGGAAGGGGCCAAGAGAGCGAATAAAATTAACTATGTGGCAACTGAATACAGGCCCGATGGCTCCTCTGTCTAAATGAAATTTTGATGTAACTTTAATTATTGTGAAATGCACAGGTATGCCTAAATTCAATGAATCATTAAGATTTAAGAGCATGTAATCCACACCTGGCTTTATGTGTATTTGTATACACACTCACTTTCAACAGGCCTTAAAGAGGAGATCTCAATTCACATTTTTGATTTGGACATTTGCAGAGTGTACAGCATCCATTACTTAAATGACATTACCTCTTTGGTGACAGTAATGAAAATACTAATGGAATTCTGCCGTGACCTACAATCAATCACTCTGATTGGCAAATTACGTTAAAATAATGATCTGTGTGTATATTAATTATGAAATAGTCACTGCAATTACACAAGAAGTTGAAATGTGTAGAATGTTATTAATATATTGAAGATAATTCATTTCTGTATACTGATCTTCTGTGCTATAGCTATGGGAGGTGTTCCAATGATTTCCTCAGAGTGGCTGAAAGAACTGGACATAAATAGAGGGCAAAAACAGAGCAATGTGCTGAAAGTGTAGTGTGCACATGTACAGGCTAACAGCTAGTCCTAAACTCTAGAACAGCCTCCCAAATGATATCAGGGAGAGTCCTACCCTGTAAAATACCCCCCCCCCACACACACACACACATCCCTCCTCTAAAGAACTGGAAAAGAGGGTGGGAGGGGAAATGTGCCCAGTAATAGTAGTCAAGACAAAGAATGATCACTGCACTCAAGTTAGGAGACCAGATTACACCTAGAAGAAGATGAAGAACTGACTATGTGCTAGCCTTTTACTCTATTTTAAACCTTTTTCGATGCTTGGATACCATGGTGAGAAGCATTTTGTCAGTTTTTAAAGATAGCAAGTTTAACAGATTTTCCTATGATTCAAGAAAGAGAGTCCTGTGTTTTGGAGCAGGAGGATCCAATGGCTCTTCTTGTCCCACTGTGACATTCCAATTGGCTGTGGCATTCAGCATAATGACTGCAGTGATGGTCCCAGATGGTTCCAGATTTGTTATATGTGTTAAAAGCAATGACATTGAATCATTTTTAATGGTGGGGGTGTTGGAAGTCAGCCCCCTTATCCCTGTCCTCACCTCACAGAGGTGGGAGCAGAGCCATGTGTCTGGGATGCAGAGACCTGGAGAGGGGTAAGGAGGGAAGGCTGAGGCCAAAGCTAGGAGAAAGTGCAGGGCCAGGAGCAGAGCTCCAGGCACAGGCCTGGCACCTGGAACCATGTGTGTGGGTCCAGCAGCTGGGACCCAGGGGTGGGGAAAGAACTGGAGCCCTGGATACAGGGACTTCAGCTGGGACCCTGCATAAAATGTAGGAGTACTACAGTGCCCCGTGCAGCCTAGTTCCTGTGCCTTTGGCAGGCAGTAAGTTGTGAAGCCACAAGGTGAAAGAGAATAAGTATTTTGTAACTGCAGGCCCATGTAAAGTGCAAGATGATGTATGTAGATGCCATGGACCACTGCTGGATGGAATCAGTACTCCCATAGGCTGTGTCTAGACTACACCTCTCTGTCGACAGAGAGATGTAGATTAGGCATGTCGAAACTGCTAATGAAGCAGGGATTTAAATATCCTGTGCTTCATTAGCATAAACGTGGCCACCACTTTTTTTCGAAACAGAACTTTTTGGAAAAAAAACGGCAGTCTAGACTCAGATCTGTTGAAAATAACCCCCTTTTCAACAGATCCTGTATTCCTCAAAAAATGAGGTTTACAGGATCTGTTGAAAAAGGGTTTATTTTCAACAGATTCGTATCTAGACTGCCGTTTTTCTCAATAAAGCTCCGTTTCAAAAAAAGTGGCGGCCATGTTTATGCTAATGAAGCACAGGATATTTAAATCCCTGCTTCATTAGCAATTTCGACATGCCTAATCTACATCTCTCTGTCGACAGAGAGGTGTAGTCTAGACACAGCCTACGGGAGTACTGATTCCATCCAGCAGTGGTCCATGGCATCATCTTACACTTTACATGGGCCTGCAGTTACAAAATACTTATTCTCTTTCACCTTGTGGCTTCACAACTTACTGCCTGCCAAAGGCACACGAACTAGGGATATTTAAATCCTTGCTTCATTAGCAATTTTGACATGCTTGATTTGCATCCCTCTGTCAACAGAGGGATGCAGTCTAGACATAGCCATAGTGTGTTTCATAGGATCAAATACTTTGGGTGTTGCGAGAGTTTTCAATTAGGTGGTAGTGACCTTTGGGGTTTTTTTGTACTTATTGCTACCCCTACACCTTCCGTGAAGTTTCAATTTGTTGCAGCGTACACCATAGTCTCAATGACCAGAGACTTCTAAATATGCTAATCATATTGATGAATAATAACAAAGAATTTCTCAAATGGCACTAGTCCAACTTGAAAGGGGTTGTTATTGAGTAATGGTTACAGGAGAAGATTGGGATTAAGGGCTCCTAGATCATATTTTTGGCTCCACAAATTATGATTCTAATATACTGTCTGTGCTTTGTTTCCCCTATCTGTAAATAGGGATGATAAACTTCACCTATGTCACAGGTACAGTGAGGCTTAATGAATGTATATAGGACACTTTCACATTCTCTATGTGAGGGGCAAGGGAAATGTACATTTTTATTTTAAAATTTTTCATCACACTTTAAGCCAGCCGCTTATTTTTAAATATACACTAAATGCAGCAATTTTTGCTCTGGCATTTTATTGTACAGCTAAGCATTTCAAATTACTTTGCCCAGTGTTGAAAAGATATGCAGGAGTAGCTGTTCAGCTCTTGGAACTGATTAAATAAAATCTTTTTAACTGGAAGTTGAAACACTTTATCAGACACAGACAGAACGTACAGAGTAAATTCAATGGACTCACCTTTACCCCCACTAGTAATAAAGTGGAAACCAGACACTACTGCTGCAACCAGAATAATAAAAGCCTAATGCAGGTATCCTCCATAAAGTTGCTTCATCTGGAACAGCAGGTCTTTGCATGAATAAACTTGTAAATAAACAGAGACTAAGGTTTGCTAAAGTATCCCTCCTTCTTTCTCTGTGGCCCTTGTTAAGGAAAGTAAATTTGTTACATACCACTTCACTCCTTTTGCAGAGTCCACAGTTAGAAGTGAGCAGAGTATAAAAATGAACTCCCTCCCATGCAGAAAGATACTAGAACTGAATGTTCTCAACTGTAAACTAAACACACTTAAAAAGCTACTCTCACACAAAGTAAAATCAAAGCCTGAAATAACTTCAAAAAAAGACCCAGAGTAGTTTGGATTCTATGAGCAGGCAAGAGAAATACCACTGTTATTGACAGAACTGTCTAGTGAACCAGGAAAATGTACTCTCTGAAATGGCATCCAAATTCCTCAGCAGATCTGTGTTCACACAGTAATTTGTATGGTCTCCTGTTATGGTGAAAGGAAATAATCCCTGAATATTAATTATGGAGATACTATAGTGTCATAATCCCCTCTGTTTACAACAGTGGTGCCCAACCTCAATAAAGAAAAGGACCTTACAAATTTAAGAACAACCTTGTGTGGGCCAAACGTATTTGACATATTTTAATGATTTAAAATCACCTGTATTGATATTATATTTAAAGTACAGCTTATTTTGTGTGCTTAGATAGGTTGTTTCTATGCTCAATATTGTCTGTTTACACGCTTGTGTAAAATAAAATGATGTAAAATGGCAACAAAATGCTAATGAGTCAACTAATAGTACATTGCCTCAAGCAGGCTACCGGCCTTATAAAATGCTCTGGTGGGCCATGTACAGCCCATAGGCCATAGGTTGGCTTACGTGAATTAAACATTGCTTTTAGGTAAGCCAAGTTTCCTAATGCTTTAGCCAGAAGGAATTTTTGGTTTGACTCATCAGGCAAAGATTCTGTCTTTAGAGTATAAGGATCAGAACTCAAGCCTCTATTGCATTAAAATGCTGATTAGAACGGGGAGCAATTTTTCAGCCAAAACTTTTTTTCATCAGAAAAATGCAGATAAAGAATTCATATCAGTTTTGTTGACTTGCTTTATTATTTTTTTTAAACCAGAATGTTTTTTAAGGACATTCTCTAACTGAAAATGTTTGATATTTTTGTTCCAAATCGGGCTACTCATTTCAAAATTTTCCGTCTTTAAAAAAGCAATTAATGCATTCCAGGGCCAAAAGTGAAACAAAATGATTTTACATGGCCCCAATTCAGTTGTTTGTTTGTTTTTGACTTACTGAGATACCAAAAAATGTATCTTCAATAGAGCCCAAAGCATTTTTCCCCATCTTTCTTACACACTCAAGAAAAACTGGCCACTGGAAAGATAAGTGTGCCAACTAGTTATGTCTATCCAGGCCAACATTTTCAGAAGTAGGAAACTAGTTAGGACTTTAATACTATACTTGTGTAACTGTTTTGGCAACTATGAGCCTGTTTATGCACTTTTAAAGTCATTGAGATTTTTGCCATTGACTCAATGAAAACAGGATTAAGACATGAGAGACTTGGTCTCAAATTTTCTGGAATTATAAATTGATGTAGGCTCAAGAAAGGAGTTCTGGTAATCTACATGCTCTCAAAGTCTGACTCATCATTTTCAATAGGGCTGAACTCCCAGAAGTGATCTCTGGCTCCACTGGGAGATGAGAAGCCTAGACACTGTTTGCTTGAACATCTCAATCGGCCACAGGCAGTGGGCTAGACAGTCCATCTAAATAAGGCTAAAAAGTGAACTATTCATAGGACTTACACAATAAACCAATCTATTGTGAGACCACATGGGTAATGGGTCAACCTGGAAAGCTCAGGTATTCCTATAATTGTATGTTGTTATGCTATTTTAGTGATATATCCACATCATCAGTCATCTGACAGTTTGTCCCCATTGGTTCCTGAGAGACATCGCCTTCCCCCAATACACCATCTCTACCTCTTTCCCTACAGCTTACTCTTTCACCCCCATTAATACCCTATATCTTTCTGGAGCTGTCATGAGAGACTTCATAAACTTTGCTCTGCCCCTAAGTTTTGTTACATGAGCCAGAATGAATGAGTTTTGAATGTGAGGTGTCAAGAACTATTGGCAGCAGGTGGCTGCTGCATCAGATATTAAGAGGTGGTGTAAGTAAGAAATTGGAGGTGTCTGTAGGGAGCTGAGTGAACAGAGCCTGAAACCGATAATCTATATCCAGGCTTCCCTTACATTTTTTACTTTACCCACTGTGATGCTGCGCTCCCATATTTTTATGGTAATATATTTTTAAATACAAATATATACAACTTGAATGCAAAATAGTTCAAATAAAGTAACACTCAAAAGCCTGTGATCCCCTGAATGTGTATATTCTATTTGTGTGTATTTATAATTTTTGCATGTAAAAGTTAGAAATATGAAGTGTAAACTTACTTATTAATCTAGAATTGCTAGAGAAAGCCATTAATGGTACTTAAGGAACTTAATGGCCTGGTGCTTAAGGCAGTGATCTATATATTGTTTTGTTTTTCCTCTACGTAGAGAAAAAAAAGTGGAAGAACGGCTCTTGCGCAAGAGGGGGGGGTTTGCGCAAAAAGGAGCCATCTTCACAGCTCCTTTTTGTGCAAAAACCTCTTGCGCAAAAGCGGCTGCTAATTAATTATGCAAATGAAGCCCAGCGATATTCTACTCCGTGCTTCATTTGCATAAGCTTTTTGCAGAAGAAAGCTGCAGCATAGACGTAGCCTAAAATGCTTACTGAGAGAGGATACATGATTTGGGACAGAGAAGTTGGAAAAAAGTGGGAGAGGGTCTAGGGGCTGCAGAAAAGAAAAGAGAGTTATAGGAGAATGGGGAAATGGGGATAGGTGGTAGGTGAGGGGAGAGAGGGTGGGGGCCTCCAGTAGAAGAATGTAGGCAAGGGCAAGTGGCAAGTTGGTCCATTGATAATGAGCATCAAAGAGAACTAGGGAAGAATAATAGCAGGGCCACCTGTCAGGCCACCTTTTTGTCTGTGTGTGCTCAGATCTGAGGGGCTTCGGCCCTTCTAAAGGGGAGGGATGGGATGTATACCCTTGCAGGCCCTGAATGGGTTTATGTAGGCCTGAGGGCCAAGTTAGGTTATTTGGCTGCACCTGGACAGAGAGCCAGGCTTAATGATCATGAAGCCCTGCTGGGTGAAAACAGGCTGGTCTGCCTGTCACCTTTAGGTTGATGTAACCTGCCTTGCGTCAACTTAGCTGTGGACGTGTCTTCACTTAAATTTGGTTCCTGCCAACTTAAGTGCCTTTCAACACTGACTTAATAATATCACCTCCCTCTATAGTGAAGTGTCGTGGTCAATGTAATTAGGTCAACACAATGCCTGTATAGACATTGTGTTACTTACACAGAGAGATACTGGCTTTTAGAAACTGTCCCACACTGACAATACAATCAAAACAACCCTAACAAGAATGTGCATCACTGGCACAAGTAGCCAAGTGTGCACACCCACAAGCTGTTTAATACATTCACCAGCTGTAAGTAAGTTAAGCCAATATAATTTTGGAGTGTAACATGGCCACAGTACTCTAAAATCCATTTGCTTACATGGCTTGTTTCTTGACATTTGCTATGCTTTGTGGGAGTGCAGAGTAGCTTCAGTGATCCACAGTTGAGGCCATTTGAGATAGACATAAGCCCTGGGAAAAGCCATTTTTCAAAATGTTCCTAGATATATTTGTACATGTGTATGTGTGCGCACTGAGCTAGAAATCAAACTATTTCCGTGATGTGGGTCAGAATGGTCTCAGTCAGTTAATTTGTCCCCAAGGTACAGCATGGCACTCACTAAGTCTTTGGGGAACCCAAGTTGTGAATAGCCTTATAGAACATGTTCCATTCTTTGTTAGTGTATATGGGCAATCTGGAAGGACTGCAGTACACATTCACCATACCAATAAAGGAGAATACCATGAAAGGGTTTCTGTACAGCCACTTGAAACTTGTTACATGGAATCCTATGAGTGAGAGTGAGACAAACCACTTGTACATTTCAGCAACTGTGGGGTTGGTAGATTAAAGGTATGTATGTTAATAGGTCATATTGAGGCGTTGCTGAAAATGGGTAGAGTTAATGCTGCATGAGCAACCTTAATTGTCAATATCTGGTTTTCACAAGTTTGAATTTTGATCAGTCCATCTCTTCTGGGTTACTTTGTTTTCAGAACAAGTCTGATTTTTTTCAATAAGCAGATGTTAATTGTCTGACTTGACCAGTATATGAAGTGTCAGAACCACACGGCAGGCCCAGAAGAAAGATGATAAAAGAGGAAGAAATCGCTCCTTCTGTGTTGTTCTCTTCTGAGTTATCACAGGCCTATGCTGACCGCTTATGTCACTGTTTGGGGTAGCTTGTTCCAAATACACATTTTGACTGATCCCTGTATATAAATGTCTATCTGTCTGTCTCTCTTATACACACATACACACAACAGTGCAGCCAGGGTGATGTGATTATCGTTTATCACTGCTCATAATTGTGCCACTGATGCCAAGTGTCTCCTCTCTGTTATCTTTTATCTTAGATTTAGTCTCTGCCCCCAAAGAACTTACAATCTGTCTTTTTGTTATGTGCATTTGCACACAGACTGTCACATTCCCAACTAAAGAGTTTCAGCCACTCTAATTCAAATAACACTAGTGGTCTCACCTTATATTAAGGTTCCATTATTCCATTTATAAAAAGTTAAAAAACGACTAACAGAAACACAAATATGTTACAGATATGAGCATTGTGTGGTATGCATGGTTATACATACATCAGTAGATGATATTACAGATTATTCTACGGGAATTCTTGGCCATTTGGACTTACTAATATTTAATGAGTATTAATAAACCATTTATTAAACCAAATATCAATGATCTATTAATCATTTATAAATTATTAATAAATATATCCTTTAAAGTGTGGGAAGAAGAAGAAGAAGCAGACACCCAAATCTGCAAAGGGAAAAATGGTCTTTTAACTAAAGAATAGGGATATGATTCAGAAGTTCCTGCCAGGGTGAACCTGAGCCATCGTTTAACCTCATTGTACCTCAGTGTCCTTATCTGTGACACAGTGAAAAATACCAACCTAGCCTACACAAATGCTGTGAGGAATGATTAATCAATAGTTAGAAAGTGATTTGAAATCCTTAAACTGTATCACTGTGTCTTTTAATAAATACATATAAATGATATAACAATGGAATAGGGTGATACTTGAGTAGACAAGCAGCTAAACAAAACAGGCTATAGAGGGAAATGGGAATAGGAGTCCTACCAGTAGTTTACATCTTCTCCCCTGCTAAACGTAAGTCTCACACTGTCTCATTTCTGACCAACACTGCTTCACATGCTTGACTGAATGACTTGGCAGGACAGCAGCAGGGCAGCGTCAATGCAGCACCTCTCATTGTCTTGGTCTGGTAGAAATCAGTTGTAAGTGGCATAGTGTCAGGGGAAGACAGAAGCCAAAGAGAACAGAGTTCTCCTTGTCTGTAGGAACACAGTGTTCTCTCAATCAGCATAGGAGCACGACTTCAATATCACATAAATTGACATGCGGAAGTATAAGAGGGACGTGGATGCCACTGCAAGGAACGTGTTCTGAAAGCTGCTGTCAGATTGATAAGATCAGCATTCATACCTGTAGAGATCTCTGATCTTAGCCAATTGGTCATCAATAAATACGTTTTAAATTTCCAAAGGAGAGAGTTATGCTTCCTTCCTGGCCCACCTCATAAGAAGAGCACTTTAAAATGTCCGTTGGTTTGTTAAACCATCCATTATTTATCAGCAGTAAATTAGGAATTTTAAACGGGGCTAAAGTTATTACTCTTAGTACCAGTCACCCTTAACATATGTATCTTGAGAAAATGATATTTATAAAATCAGTTTTAATAATGTTGCTGCAGGAGTAAGGACAGGGCGTAACAGCAGAAATGAATTAAAAATGCTCATGCATTATTAATACTGAATGTATAATGCCTATCAAGGAAGGCACTGCAATAGTTTAATAAGACACTATCCTATGGATATTGATGTGTCAATAACTCTCAAGTGATTGGTATATTCATTCATACTTCATTAAAGATTTATTGATGTTTAATTCCTGGCAAACTCAAATATGAGGCACATCTCTGGTGAAAGAGGCAAACCTTTTAATAATATCTCCCTGTTTGTTTATTTTTAATATAATTTATCTGTAATACTTTAGTAGCAAAGTGTTTGTCACTCAGACTGAAATGTTGTTCACAGTTTATTAAAGATTTATTGCTATTTCACCCCAGAGGAACATTTACATGACGTGCATCATAAAATACTAAAAAGAGTAAAGAAGAGCTAAGGAGAAAACAATTCATTAATATGCTATTGTGTGATTTTTAAGAAAGGCACTAACTTTGGAACAGCATTTACTCATTGAAAATGGGATAAATGGTTTTTTTTTCATATTTTATTCAGTTTTTTGGGGGGAATTTAATTCCTGAGCTTAAGTTCATGCCTGGCGCTACTGATGCAAGACACACTATGCTTATTTATTTTGGATGCCAAGTGTCAAGACAGCATAGCTCTTAATGCCATGCAACGAAATGCGATGTGTTCCCAGTGATCTAGCGCGACAGGAGAGATGACATTTAAAGGAAAATTGATGGTAAACACGAGAAGAAAGGGCAAATGCAGTGGTGTGGAGCCCCAAGTTAACTTCATGCCTAACATGAAATTTCACAAACGTGGAACTGCAACTGAAAGACAGTGGAGTTGTATTTATCTCTGGCCTAACTCTGCTAAATAGCATCACTTTGGCCCATTATTTTGCAAGTTAAAATAATGAAACCCAAATCTCTCCCTGGGCTATGAAAGAAAACATCTGGGGATACTAAGAAACTAGTTTCCTGTGTACAGAAATGTACCTTTTAGTAGTTAAGCACAGTCATGCATCTTGCATTCTGTAAATATAGAGTTTGTTGCATTCTGATTTGATTGTATTTTACAAGCACTTTGCATTCACTGCATGCTGGGTGAATGTCTACAAACAGGTGTAGGGCAGTGAAGAATCAAGGTTTTAGTTTTTCATTGCACATTTCATTAAATATGCTAGATAAAGTTCTTTGCCTCCTCTCAGTTACAGCCTTATTTGAATCTAGTACAGAAAGATATGCAGTACATCTGTATGTGTAAGATCCAAAGAAAGAATTAATATGTCCCTAGATACCTTTGTGACTGTGAGAAAACTTAAATGCCCTTCAATGACAACCAAACATGTTTGCCCTTCAATTTCTTTTTTGTAGCCTGTTTTAGCTGTGAAGCTTTGTAGGTTTATGCAGATTTAGCACTTCTTCTCAGCTATCATGTATTAATTTGCAAAACACTTAGCAGTTCAGTCCTGTAGCAGATCAGTGTGTATGGTGAAGTCTTAAACCTTGCAAAAAATTCTAAGCCTCAAAAGTTAAGACAGAAAAAGCAGGTTTACACAGCTTAGCAGTCTATAAAATACAAGTAGGCAGTGTAAATCATTAACAGAACACCAAAACTTTCTCAGAACATGATGTAACTAGACTAAAAAAGTACTAGCAAATCTTTCAGAGCAGCCTCAATTAATCTTAATTTTACTGTAACATTAATCAGAATTTACACATAAAAGATTATATATGTGAGCTATTTATATGATAATGAATTTGTATAAAATCTATGGTACACACAAAATAAACATTTATAGTTTCTTCCTTTTGTCCTGTATTTCTTTAATTCTATTTGGGATTATGCAATTTATTTTCATCTGCCATATTTATGAATACAGAAATGCTATCTAGGTAACTTTTCATCCACATTAAAGAATCTGAGATACAGATTTTTTAAAAAACAATGAGTAGTTCTGTGGCACCTTAGGGTATGTCTACATTACGTGGTAAGGTTGAATTAAAGTACACAATTTCAGAGTCATTAATTGCATAGCTGAAATTAAAATACATTAACGCAACTTTTGGCGCTGTCCATTCTACAGTAAGTTGAAGGCAGAACACTCTCCCTTCGACTTCAATATTCCTCGTGGAAGCAGGACTATGAGCATCGAACAGAGTGCCCCCTCAGCTCAAATAGTGTGTCTTTACTAGATCCACTAATTCGAACCCTGTAAGAGTGACAGCAACAGCTTTGATCTTCTCTGTAGTGTAGACATAGCCTTAGGGTACTTCCACACAGCAGCGTTATTTCGGAATGAATGACATTATTCCAAAATAACATAGTGTGCATCTGTACTACAAGCTTTTATTTCAAAATAATGTTGAGCTGGAGGACTTCTTACTCTCACTCAAGGTAACTCTCATTTTACGAGGAGTAAGGGAAGTCAAAGGAAGAGTGTTCTTCCTTCAACTTCCTGTTGTGTAGACAGCGCCTAAAGCCCAGTTAAACTATTTCGAATTAAGTTACGCAATTGACATAGCTAAAGTTGCGTAGCTTAATTTGACTTTAGTTCTGTCATGTAGATGTACCCTTAGAGATTAACAAAGATAGATAGATAGATAGATAGATAGATAGATAGATAGATAGATAGATAGATAGATAGATAGATAGATAGATAGATAGATAGATAGTATCATGAGATTTTGTGGGCACAACCCACTTCTTCAGATAATCTTGAGTGGGAAAAAAAAAGCTCATCTGAAGAAGTGAGTTTTACAGATTGACATGGTTACCCCTCTGAGACATAGAGAATTTTAGTTTATATGAGACTTAATGGTCTAATGTATAGGTAGCTGGACTTGGTTTTGGGAAACATGGGTTCAGTTCCCAACTCAATCATACAGAAGCTCTGCCTTCTTGGGCAAATCACTTGATCGGCCCTGTGCACTATATGTAAACTGCGAATAGTGTATCTCCAGACCTCACAGTGGCAAGGATCACTATCCATTAGTGATTCTATGGCACTTAGTTCCTGTGATGATTACAATCACAAAGGACCTATTTAGATCTTTCTTCCTTAAAATATATAGAGAATCTACCTTTTCTTATACCTCATAACCTTCATACCTGAATAGTGTTTCAGAATCAGCTGCCTGATTCAATGCTTCTCTATGTTAAATTTACTTAAACATATCTTGGATACTTGGATTTTCTATTGGTGTACCAGAGAGGATGGATGCTCTAAGTCTGTAAAAATGGAAAGATAACAGTTCTGCACTAACTTGTATCATGTTTAAGCATCTGAACCTGTGTAAATTTGGTGATTAAACCTTACCAATGGCGATTCATTTCCAGTGGAAAAATGTTTGCATTTGGATTGGCTATCTCTTTGAACTAATGGGTAAGGTGCAAAAGGAGAGTGGCTGAACCAAAAGTGTGTGATTTTTATCTGTGTAAAAGTTGGTGAAAGTGGCTTGTGTGAACTAGAGCAATCATGAAGCCTTTCAGTGTTGCCAACTCTAACCATTTTGTCACTGGTGTTTTCTTAAGGGCCAGTTCATGGAGTCATGTGATCACATGAGACTCTGAACTTTCATTTAAAAAAACAAAAGAAAGTTTTTATTCCTCATGGGTGCAGAAAAAGCTTGTAAATATCATAACATTTTTAACTAGAAACAAAATAAAAACCCAATCTATTTATTTTTAAATGCTCACATTTTAGGGGGCCGGATCTGACTCAAAATAAATTTTGAATTCCTTGAATTGGCAACTCATCATACATTCCCTTGCAGATGTGGTGTACAGGGACTTCACACAACAAGAACATCAAACAGTTAAATACTTGGCACATAGACCCTGGGAAATACAATCTGTTTACCTTTGATATTATATGGAGGATCACAGTCCCAGAACATGTTTGCATGTGCACAATGTGTGAAAGCCAATAAGGAATTGTGCAGATGGGAGAGAAGAGAAAGGAGCAAAGCAGCCGAGTGGATTACTAGCTGGTAGAGCAAGAACCCTTGACATCCAAGTACCAGTATTGAGAAAGGAATTGTTTTCAGGCTAATTAGAGAGAATACACTAGCATGCACTCCAGGGAACTTTACAACAACTGAAATTTCTGAGTGAGAGCTTTTGCATAGGGGCATTTTCCTCTACAGATTTATTCAGCATTTGCTTTTGGAGCTGCTTAAGTCTATTTTCACAGACGCTAGTGCACTTCCTTTTTTCCCTTGTGCTACTCCCCAAATTCCCCAAGCGGCCCTAACAGTACCAGCAGCTCAGGGATTACAATACCCTTGCAAGCTGCTGTTTGAGAGTTGATGGAATAACCAGTGAGATAACTGCAGTACTCACCACATATATACAATCCTTAATCAACAATAGTGACTATAATTAAGGTTGAAAGCAAGCTGCATTATTAACTCTGGGTGAAATCCTGGGCCCAGCAGAGGCAATGACAAAACTTTCATTGAATCAAATTGATTCAAATTAGAAATAAGGCACACATGTTTATCCATGAGGGATATTAACTATTGGAACAAACTGCCAAAGGGTGGATTCTCCATCTTTCGAAGTCTTGAAATCAAGGATGCCTTGCTGGAATATGTTTTGGTCAAACACAAGCCACTGGGCTCAATTCAAGGAGTAAATGCAAGAAATTATATTGCCTGTGCTATAAAGAAGATCCTTAAAAACCTATGAATCAATAACTTCAGTGTGCCAGCTCTTCACCCTCTATTTAGCTCTTCTGAAATTTTGCATCTGAGAAGTGGTTTAGTTTGACAATTACAACATTTCCTCTGGAGGAAGAGAATTTTTCTGTATAATATGAAAATTAAAACTAATTGTTTTAGTTGCAAATCATGCAACTATTACTCTGATTTGAAGGTTCATTAACAATGCTACATACCAAATTGTTATATTTTTTCTAATAGTTTGATTTTTTTTTGTGGCTGGTTGTAGTTTAGTTAGTAGAAGGAAACTCCTGTTCTTTGTGGCAGCAATAGAAGTTTTTTTTCATCTCATGTAATAAATACTAGTGTTTTGGGACCCAAAATGGTGAAGGTTTGCAAATGTGAAGGTTAGCTGCTAATTGTTATTAACAATAGATCTTCTGGAGGATGGTATCTAAGCCCTGGTCTACACTAGGGAGTTATTTTGGAATAACTAGCCCGTTATTTCAAAATAACAAGCAGAGTATTCACACTACCTAGCTTGTTATTTTCAAATACTGGGTTGGTTATTTCAAAATCTGTAGTCCTGCTTTCCTTGGGGAATGACGCTTATTTCAAAATTGTTATTTTGAAATAGCGTTAGTGAGGATGATCTGGTGCTGCTAATTCAAAATAATTGGTGTCCAGGGTCCTCTCACAGCTGCACTTGTGCCCGCTCTGGCCACACCTGCCAGCTCCACTGCTCTCCTTCTTCTGTGGAGCTTTTAAAGAAGAAGGCTGCAGGAAAAGGGCTTGTGACATGAGGTCAGCCTTGAAAGACCAGTGCCACACTGCACCATCTAAGGAGCAACGTCAGACCCCAGCATTCCTTATGAGCTCCCCATGGCTTCCAGAACTCCCTCAACACCCTCGCTTGCAAGTGGCCAAGGATGTAAGAGTATGTCTACACTTGCCCCCTAGTACAGACTAGGGAGGCGAATGAAGCATACCGAAGTTGCTAATGAAACACGGGATTTAAATAGCCCGCGCCTGATTAGCATATTAGCGGCCGGTCGCCATTTTAAAATGCCGGTCGCCTGATTTTACTTGCCGCGTGTAGACACGGTAGTCCAATCCAAAACCCTTCCCTCGAATTAACTGTTACTCCTCATACATACCCTAAGAGAGCACCAGCCTGGACTGGTGCAGACATCCTGGGTCTTATCGAGGTCAGGGGTTGGGAGACCAACTTCCAGTATCTCCACACCAATAAAGGAATGCTGACATGTATGGCCAGATGGCCTCCAACCTGGCCAAAAAAGGACACACATGGACCCTTGACTAGGTCCACATGAAAATAAAGACATTCCAGCAGGCCTACAATAAGGTCAGGGAGAAGAATGGACACTCTGAGGTGGCACTTTATACATGCCTCTACTATGACCAGCTCAATGCCATCCTGTGGGGGGGGACAATCACCTCCCCCCCACTGTCATCCTTGAATCTGGCCAGGGCATGCCTGTCATCAGCCTCCACAAGTGAAGAGTTGTGGAGGAGGACCAGGATGAGGACAAGGATGAGAAAGAGCAGGGAAGCCAGGTGGTGATGTCCAGAAGCCAAGAGCTGCTGCTCATCCTGGAGCCAGTCTCCCCCTACCAGGACGTCTCCCACGTGTCGGATGAATCTGGGGAAGGCACTTCACGTGAGTTCTATAACTTTCCCTATATACACATGGGGGCAGGTGGTGGATGGCAAGGGGCTGCGTGCTCCTTGCTCTGTCTACTCAGCTTGTGGCAGGGGGGAAGGGAGAGTGTCACACAACAGCCTGTGCATGTGGGTGCACATGGAGCACCAGTCTGGAGCACTCAGCCCCATGACACTCTCATTCAGGAACCCCTCAGTCCTTCTAACAAGGTTCCTGGAGAGGCCTGCCTTACTGTAGCCTCCGTGGTGGGACACCTTCCTACCACTAGCCACCACTAAGGAGGTTGGGGTTGTGGAACCACACAGCAGTGCTGCACATTGAGCAGGGTCATGCCTGTACTCAGTCAGCATTAATTCCTGGTCAAGCGTGGTGATGCAAAAGAGCCTGTTCCCCTGTATAGGAACCTGCTTGGGGGAGAAAAAGGAGGGGATCCCAGGACCACCCTCTCCAACAAGTGGCCTCTGCCGCTCACATACACCTCCCCCAACAACCGTCCTCTCCAGCGGGCAGGGAAGGAAGTTCTCTCTCTGCATGCCACCACCAGGACACAGAAGGAGGCCGAGCCACTCCCTCTCCCATTCCCACCCACAGGCTTTTCACCTGGCCGGCACCTTCCCATGCCTGCTTGTCCCTAGGCCTTGGGTGTAGCGATGCTCCCCTGGGACATCTGTGCCCCTGCAGGACAGTGTCCACTGTCTAGGCAGCAGATGGCCTTGCTGAAAGCATATTGCCATCGTTTGAACCAACACCTGTGGCGTCGGCTCAGAGATTAGGGCTAGGCTTCATACACAGTGTCGCCTGGGATGACTTCCTTTGTAACTTTTCTTTATTGTTGGCCAGCTGCGAGCATGGTGCACCACCTCCTATGCCGGGGTGGGGAACCTCAGGCCCGGGAGCCTGAGGCTCAACATTGGGGAACCCGCGCTGATGTTCCAGCCACCCACCTGCAGGTCTGGAGCACACAGAATCTACTAGCCTGGGCCCCCCTTGGCTCTGGAGTGTGAAGGTAGTGTGGGAAGTACCTTTCTCCTTCTGTCAGGAGCTTCTCACTTGTATGTGGCCCCTGACAGATTTTTCTGTGGATTAGTGACCCCTGACCCCAAAAAGTTTCTCCATCCCTGTCCCACGCCATCCTCCCAACTCTGTGGGATCTGTCAGAGGAAGAGAACCTGGAAAGACCTGCTGCATGAGCAGATTGACCTGCTGCATGAGCAGAAGGTCCCTCATCCAGGGCCTTGACAAGGAGCACCAGGAGTGAGCTGCTGACTGGGAGGAGTGGCCGGCTGAGCAGGAGCACCAGAAGGCTGCCTGGGACCAGCTGGTGAGCCAGCATGAGGCCATGTGCTCCTACCTCACCTCGGTAATGGAGCGCATGGCCTCATGCATGGAGTGGGCCACCAGCCTCCCCTGTCCCTGCCCCTGCCCCCTTCCCCTCCCCAGCTTCTCCTCCTAGCCTTCTCCCAGGGGCTGGGCCCCCGAGCATGGGATGGTGGGAATTTGAGGGCAGCCAAAGCCTCCCGATCTGACTGAGGAAGGCACACTCCCATCCCCCTCCCTGAGCCCCCCTCATTCCTCCTTCCCCATTCCAGATTCTTTCCCCGGTCCTTCACATTGTATATCCCCCAAATAAACAGTCTTGTTTTTAAAGGCTTTTGTAATTGCTCTGCATGGGAAGGAGAAGGTGAGAGGGGAGGGCAGGGGAAGGGAAAAGTGGGGTAGGAAAGGCACACAGGGAGAATGCAGGGTCCCCTTGTGGAGATGCCAGGAGAAGAGTCTCACAGCTCGCCTTGGCTGAAACTCTCTCTCAAGTCCTCCCAGATGAGCACAGCCCCTTGATGTGTTCATTGAATTCAACTGGTGTCAGGCTGCTCGTAAGCCCTGACCAGCCATTCAGCCTCTGCCCGCTATCCTGGCAGGAAAGTTTACCCATTGCTTTTGCATAGATTGTGGAGAACACTACGAAGGGGAAGTTTCACTCATTGAGGTCCAGGCGAGTGAGGAGATTCCTGAACCTCCCCTTCAAGTGACCAAATGCACACTCCACCACCATGAGGTACCTGCTAAGTCTGGCACTGAAGTTTTCTGTGGTGGGATCCAGGCTGCCTTTCTAGGGCTTCATAAGCCAGGGGAGCAAGGGGTAGGCTGCATCATGTAGGATGCAGATGGGGCACATCCACCTCCCCAAATCTGATGGTGTGGTTGAGGAAAAATGTGCTGGCATGCATCTTTTGGAAGAGACAGGCGTTCCAGAAGATATGGGCAGTGTGTGCCTTTCCTGACTAGCCAATGTTAATTTCAGTGAAGTATCCCTTGTGGTCCATGGGGGCTTGCAGCACCATTGAGAAGTACCCCTTCCTATTTATATAGTCTGAGGTATAGTGGTCGGAGGCCAGGATGGGGATGTGAATGCCATCTATGCTCCACCACAGTTGTGGAAGCTTATGACAGCAAAGCCATCGACGATGGTGTCAATATTGCCAAGAATGGTGATCCTCCATAGCGAGATGTTGTTGATGGCCTTGGCTACCTGCAGGAACATGGCCCCAACTGTGGATTTCCCCATGCTGAATTGGTTCCTGACAGAGCGGTAGCTGTCTGGTATGGTGAGCTTTCACAGGGTGATGGCGACGTGCTTCTGCAGGGGGATGGTGTGTCACAGTTGGGTGTCCTGTCACCTGAGGGTAGGGGCAAGCCATTCATAGAGCTCTAGAAAGGTGGCCTTCCACATGCAGAAGTTCTAGAGCCACTGCTGGTCATTCCATCGCTGAACGATGAAGAGGCTCTAAATCCAAGGCAGGCTCCAATTGGTGTGGACACGCTATTTCAAAATAATTTTGTGCTATTTCAATGCTCTCCCATATTGTGGACATGCTATTTCAGTTTTGTTACTTTGGGAGTTATTTTTCTATTTTAATTATTTATAAATTATTTCCGAGTGTAGACATACCCTCAGTGTTTCTTTTTCCAACTAACATTGGAGTCCAGTGGCTTAGGCGGGGAAATCGCTGCCTTCCCAAACCACCAGCCTGGCCATGCCCACACTCCACCATCAGAGCACTTACTATAGGTGTTTTGGGGGTGGAATGTTGCCATCCCCATACCTCCCGTCCTCCCCTAGTGCTTCTGAAGCTGCGCTGAATGCATGCTCCCCTTCTCTCTCTTCCCCTCCCTGGTGCTCTGGGGAGGCTGGGGAGCACTCAGTGCACTGCCCACTTCCTCCCCTCCCCATGGGACAATTATTTAAGATTTTTTTTAGATACAGGTAATTAAAGCTGTATACTTGTAGCACCCACAGGTGGAACCAAACCTGGGACCTCTGGAGCTTAGTGTATGAGCCTTTGCAGCTTGAGTAAAAAAGCCAATTGGCTCTCAGCTAAGGCTGTAGAGCAGACTCAGTATCTCTCTCTGGGTGTGTCTAAACTACAACCCTCTAAACTAACCCCTTTGTCCCCAAAAATGAGGAGTACAGGATCTTTCGAAATGGGGCGTTTCTGTCGAAAATGCCCCATCTAAACTGCCTTTTTTTTTAAAAGCCCCATTTCAAAAAAAAGTGGCGGCTGCCATTATGCAAATGAAGTGCAGGATATTTAAATCCCGGCTTCATTTGCACTTTTGATGTGTCTAATTTACATCCCTCTGCCGACAGAGGGGTGTAGTTTAGATGTAGCCTCTCTCTAACGGGTTTAAGTGCCGCCGCTACATGGGACAGCGAACCATACCCTGTAGGTGTGTAGGTTACATATGCAATTACTGAGTAGACACTGAATAGACACTCCATGGTTAGGTTTGAAACTAGGTTTTACCTTTATTAATATTGTTTATTAATTATTTGAACATCTATTTAGCCTGCTAGATGCTGTACAGTAAATACATAGAAGGCAGATATTTAACCTAAAATGCTTGCATTCTTAATTTTATAAATTCAGTGTTCTTTCTCATTATAATTATGAATAGCCAAGCCTCTTTGTTGTGATTACTTTCTGGGTGCATCAAAATATTTTCCTGCACATCTATATAGCTATATAATATATACACACACACCCATATAAAGCATATAAAGTGCATAGTGACGTTTCATGTACAAGTAAAGTTAATCCCATGTGTGAGAGTTTGCAGAACTGGGGCCTTAGTTTATACACGTGTTTTAAGCAAATGCAGCCTTTAATAGGTTCTTGTGATACCAATATACCTTAGCTATAAGTTTTATAGTGTTCTGAGTTTTGGTGAAAAAGACTCATTTCATTTTTAGCACACACAAAAAAGGAAGAGTGCTCTACATATTTATGAATAAGCAATCAATTATTAAGATGAAAACACTGCTTAACTGTTCACATGCTTCCCTCTTCGGGTAAAACAATAAAACTAAATGTTGCAAGATAGCAAAAGTCAGAGTTTGCTGAAGGTCAGTAAATGTGCTGTAGGCACTGATATTGATAGACACATCTGTGCAAAGGGCATACTGCCACCAAAAAGCACCTGTAAAATCATACACTGTGCAATGGGGAATATGTATAATCATAACATGTATACTCAGTAATATTAATGAGTATCCAAGTAGTGGCTTAAGTGTTTAAAGTATTAACATACCACCCTTATAAAACCTTCTTATTCAAGGAACACAGAGAACTCTACAAAAATGGGTATTTATCTCTATTTTACTGATGGGGAAAGTGAGGCAAAAGAGAGTAAATAGTGATTTTCCTGTGATTTAACAAATGTATTTTCAGTATTTTTGAGGGGTTTCATTCTAGATTCCATTTGTGTTCATTCAAAGTTGTAGTCCTGTGGCACCTTAGCCCTGGTTTACACTAGGGCTTTATTTCGAAATAACCGCCCTTAGGTCGAATTTATAAGTGGAGCATCCACACTACCAAGCTCGTTATTTTGAAATAATGGGCTGCTTATTTTGAAATCTGTACTTCTGCTTTTCTCAGGGTACATCTACACTATACAGAAAGCTCAAAGCTGCTGCTGTCGATCTTCCAGGATTTGAATTACCGTTCTAGTTAAGTTAGCTAATTCAAAGTGAGTGGGGCACTCCGGTCAATGCTGGTAACCCTGCTTTCATGAGGAGTAAGGGAAGTCGAAGGAAGAGTGTTCTTCCTTCGACTTCCTGCAGTGCAGACAGCTTCGAAAGCCAAGTTAAGTTACTTCGACTTCAGCTATGCAATTAATGTAGCTGATGTTGCAGATCTTAATTTGACTTTGTCTCATAGTGTAGACATACCCTAAGAGTCCTGTTATAATGTGATACTGAGAACTGCTAAATCCAATTTCTCCTTTTGTTTTCTTTTTCTTTTTCCTGGGTGTATTATATTCAGAACACTATCATATACACTCTTCAGCATCTTTTTTCCATTCTAATTTTCTACTGTCTGCACTTAATATTACAGATACACACACTCTCACACACACAACTGTCAAATTAATGTTAAGGTTGCATAGTCAAACACTCAAAAATCAAGAAATGCCAGAATTGAAGTTGCTTGTCTTGTGCAGCCTTAATTTGGTCTCCTTGCTCATGTGCAATGCTCTAGTCTCAGATTACTGATACTATTTTTTTTACAAAGGACTCATAGCACATTCAGAGCACAGGATGGATGGTGTTCACTGAGTGAGCAGCTATTCAATATTTCGTTTTATCCTTGTTTTTCAGTTAGTGGCCCCAGGTCTTATTTACTGCATACCATTTAAACTCTGCTCTGAATACGGAATTATTATTTTCTCATGGATTGTTTTATGGTACTTTTTCAATGCTTCATAAATATTAATTTATTTTCACAATGCCATGAGGAGAGGGGCTGGTATTGTCCTCCTTGTACAAAATTTCTGGAACAAAAAAATGATCCACAAAGCCTGAGTATAGAACGGCTCCTTAAAATGTGATCCAAAAAAGCCAGCATGCTAGGCAGGGAGCACCCGAAGCTAGCTGATGGGAGATGTTGACAAAAGAGATGAGTCCTGGAGATACTCATCTAACCTTAGACCCCAAGGAGACACTCGTCTCTGCTAGCAAACCACAGTTGGGAACCCTCCCTTGGAATCAAGCAATGTAAGTGAGTAAGCTATTTCTTCTGAGAATGAGATAGGCAGGCACAAAACTCCACACTTACCTGCTGGACGAGAAAGTGTTCCCCCCCTTTAACTTTAGGCCACTGGTGAGAGCACACATCTGGGATGTGGTAGACCCATGGTCAATTTTCCCTGCTGCCTGGTGGGAAGAAATGATTGGACCAGAGTTATCCCACATCTTAGGTGCATGGTCTAGCCACCGAGCTAAGGGATGTCCTGATAAAGGTCTTCTTCTATATCTCCTTCCTCTTGGATAAATAAAGAATAATTGGAGCACAGGAATTGGCCCATATATCTCCCATGTCTTAGGTGGGTGCCCTAACCTACAGGCTTAAGAAACACTTCCACCCACCTTCTCTCTGACCCTCTAATTAAGTATTTATTCAAAGTGGAACAGCTTCAACAGAAGAAATTGAGATAGCCCCACAGAAGAACCACTCAGATGCCTCTTCAAATCCGTCCTTCCTGTCAGGAAAAGATGGGACTTGAATGCAAGTGGCTACTTCCCAAAACAAGTGCTCTAACTAATGGGCTGAGGTGGAGAACGTCACAGTCTCTGCTTTGTCTAGCCAGATTTGGAATGGGACCTGATTTGACAGACAGCCTGCGAGTGCACCTCTGGCTAGCTCCTGCATTGCACTAGAACAGAGGTCGGTAACAAGCAGCCAGTGGGCTGGACACATTTCATCAGGATTAGTCCCTGGCAGGCTGCCAGACACTTTATTTACCTGAGCATCCATAGGTTAGAGAGCCCTGCAGCTTCCAGGGGCCAGGGTTTGCCTTTCCCGGCCAATTGGAGCTTCCGAAAGTGGCACGGTCTGGGCCACTGTTCCCCACAGCTCCCATTGCTCAGAAATGGCAAACTGCAGCCAATGGCAGCTGTGAGTGGCTGTGCCTGAAGAGGCTTAGGTAAAAAAGCTCCTGGCAACCCTCCAGGAGCTAATCCTGATGAACCTTATCCAGCCCGGTGGGCTATTTATTGTCCACCCACACACACTGTGTCTACTCAGAGGCAAAACGTTAGGCAACAATGGAACTTTTACAGTGAAAATGTAGGTCCCAAGTGATTTTTAGTACTAATGGCTGAGGAAGCCATCAGATGGTGTTTTGTGGGCCACAGAAGTGATTACAACTGTGGCTTGGGCACCTTATTCAGTTGTTTAGGTAACTTTGTTGTTCTTGGGCATAGAGATGAAGGGCATAACAAATATTCACTGATTTCAGGTGCTCAATTTATGGGTCGAATCTGATTTTTTCTGAGCACTTAGCATTATATAGTACTTTATATGTTCAAAACGTAGCTTCCATTGGGTTTAGCTGCTGCTATGCATGCTCAGGACGTCTCCAAATCAGGCCCAACCAGCTCCCCTGATAACACAGGGAACGTGAGACAGTTCATAATATAGTCCTTTGTGAATGTGCAATGCCTTGAGTTGGTCCTTTTGGGAAGAAAAATACTATAAAAACATACTAACAAAAACAAGCAGCAGCATTTAAAAGCTTTTTGAACAATAATTTCCTCCCTGCTTCCCTCATCCCTGTTGCACTCACAAATTCTTTTTATATCAAAAGGCAAAATATTCCATTATGAGCCATTAGTATTATTTTATAAATACACCCTAATAGCAGTTGGCATTCTAAGTGCATTTGCCACACATCAGTATCCTACTGAAAGCACAGCAGCCAGCCAGAGACATAGGAGCACTATAAGAATAGCCAGCGGGTCTTGTCCTCTCTTCGTGCCTCTCAGTATTCCCATTTTGCATTGTATCTGTGATCCAGGTCCCATCCCAGCAGCACCTATTGGATCCTTATCTTGCCAAGGAGGTGTGCAATTGTTTCACTTCTGCAGCAGCTTGCTCACTAATATCCCTTCAAGATGATATGTGCTCTCAGTTAAAGGGGGAGGAGTGTGCCTCAATAGTTTGCAGGATCGGCTTGCACTTTGAATGGGCCTTACCCATTCTGTAAGTACCAAAGCCTTTGGTCTCTCTGTACTGTGAGTTTGAGGCAATGTACCATGTGGGGTGGCTGCTGAATGTGGAGCAGGCTGGGCAGTCCCAGCAAGAACATCTGCCTTCTGTTGTTACAAGAGGAAGCTGACTTTGTTTGCCCCTGGCCAGTATTGCTATGGCAGTGACTTGTGTGTGGGTGACATTTTCTCTACAACAGTGTTAGTCCTGGTGTTTTATTCTCCCCTTCAGGCCCACCAGTGGGGGGAGAAGCAAAAGGGGCAACTATCCTGGAACCCATTGATTTAAAAGGGCCTGGGATTCCCAGCTGCTGCTGCTACTGTGACACTGTGGGCTGGCTCGGGGCCATGGTGTGGTGTGGCACAATGTGGTCTGGGTGGCACTGAACATTGGCTGACCCCAGCTCCTGCCCCTTGTACGCTAGGACCTCCCCTCTTCAGGAGCATGGAATTGCTCCCTCACCTTGCCTAGGGCCCTGGCGAGTCTGTTGGCTCCACTGCTCCTCTTACTCAAAATGGCTGGAGGGAATTTCCTCAGTTTTCTTCTCTAAGACACATAAATTATCTTAAGAGCTGGCATGGCAATTCCCAGCCATAAAAATGAATAGATCAGAGATAGGGATGTGTGAGGAAAGTGTGGCTTCTCCCTACAGCTAGAGGAAAAAGGTCTCTCTCAGCAAGAGAGTTGCCAAACCAAGGGGTCTACTGATTTTTCTCCCTTTATTTGCAGGTCATGGCCTGTTCCTCTATAGTATGAGAAGCTTCAGTTCCACAGCAGCCCAGTTCGAAGAAAACAATAGGTTGTAGCTTTCTGCAGCCAGTCCTTTCCAAACAAACCATTAAATGGTTAATAAATCAGTCTGTCCTTTCTGAATAATTTGTCTTCTGGCCTCACTGTTTAGAACACTCTTTACTGTAAGAACGTCTAGTCTGAGTCTCAGGAAGAACTTATTTCTCCCTCCACAGAGGCATGTGTACTGAAAGCCAAGCTTCATTTTTTTTACCTGCAGAGATGTAATTCAACCTTGCTGTCTGACTTTCTGCTCTTCTCTGCTCTTCTCCACTCTCCAGGTGCATGGTTTACACAACTAATAAGAAAGAGGTTAGCACAGAGGTTGTTTTATCTTTACTAAAACAGGTGTAACCAGCCTCTTCTACAATGTATCATAAATGACAATAATGTCAAAAAAAGAGACAAAGGAGGGTGAGGCAATGGACCAACACTTCATACAATAAAGTAAAAAAAAGTTTAATATGGACTTCTGTTTTCAACAGTCCTTTCTATTATTCCTGTCAATAATCACAAGGGACAGGTTTACACAGCAGGGTTAAAGCTGGAATAAGCTATACAACTTGAGCTATGTCAATTGCATAACTTAAGTCGAAATAGCTTATTTCGGCTTTTGGCGCTGTCTACACAGCAGGAAGTCCAAGAAAGAGAACTATTCCTCCGACTTCCCTTACTCCTCATAAAATGAGGGTGACAGGAGTCAGAGTAGGAAGTCCTCCAGCTTGACATTATTTCAAAATAAATGCTGGCAGTGTAGACATACACTATGTTATTTCGGAATAACATCCATTATTCCAAAATAACACTGCTATGTAGACATACCCTAATAGTCTAATGTCAAGCTTAACTATCTGTGGTTCATAAGTGCTGACTCTGTGATTTCTCAGAAGGTCAAGCACCTACTGAAAAAAATAGGGGGTGTTCTGCACCCACGAGTCTCAGCATGGGTGGCCGGAGTAAGAGTCTTGGGGAAATGTTGGGTGTGGTGACCCTCCCTTTAGTGACACATCAGTCTGCAACCTTTGAAGTGCTATCAGTGAGAGTTCCTGAGAAGTTCAAGAGCCAGACACACCCAGCCAAAGCACTGTCTAGAGACCCTGCTCCCACTCAGCCTTTTCCCCCTATGGCTCCACCCACACTGTGCCTTTTTCTGCGCCCACACTGCCTCTTCTCCCAAGGCCCTGCCTTTGTGCCACGTCTTCCTATCCCTGTTGTGGGTCTTCCCTCTGAAGTCCCATCCCCACTCCACCTCCAAAGCACCCTCCAGCAAAAACAAAAGTCAATGCCTGTGCCATGATTTCCTTTAAATCACATTGTACCAAACATCTTTATTATCCAGAAAATAGGCTGAGACATACCTCAATATTTTACTGAGCAGTTAGATCAATTCTTCCTAAATGCCTGAGGATGACACATCCATGGATAATACATGAATGCATTAGATGAACTTGCATGGATGGAACTCAGACAACTGATGTTCTGGCTTTGAGGTGATCATGTTGCCTATTGATGATGCATACCACTGACATTCTTAAGAATATTTTTTCACTAACTGGATTTCTATTTAATGTTCACTGAATCAACTTCAGAAGCGAGGTCAGTCATAAGTCTGCTTCACTGTGACCTTCAATGACTTGAATAATATATAAGTGAGCCTTGCTCAGGACTTAAATGATAATTTAGTGAGCTCAATCACTAATTTTCTGAAAAGATCATGTAAAGAATATTTCATTCTTGAATGCTGCTAGTCGAGATGAGATTTATAGATGTATAGGTGTGTAATTCAGTTTAGGGACTGAACCCCTGGAATTTGATGGTTTTTTTTTTCTGTTAAAGACTCAATGAAAAGCACACAAAAAATCTCCATAGCCTTCTCCTCCCTTTTATGTTAAATATTATGTGGTAACCACTGATATCAGCACTGATAGCCACTAATATCAGCACATGGAGAACAGATGTTTCTTCATACTACAGTTGTTGTTGTTTTAAATATTGTTATTTCAAATTAATGAAGGCAACTTGTTGGCTCAGAGATTTGGGCCCCAAGTCAGCAAATTATTTATTTGACATGTGCTTGAGCACATACCTATTCATCTTAAGGAGAGGCCGAAGTCCCATTGATTTCATTGGGTAGTCCATGGGATTGTTTGCAAGGACAGTACATAAATAAACAAGACCAATGAAAAGCGGGGGAAAGGGATATAACATACATATAATGTTAAAGCAGGGGTGGGGAACCTTTTTTGGATCAGGGGCCACTGACTCACAGAAAAATCAATTGGGGGCCACACACAAGTAAGAAAAAATCAGAACCCCCTCACTGTGGCCCCCAACTAAGAAGGTAAAGATATTCATCACATTCCCTTCACACAGCAAACTATGATACACCCATATCTTGAATACTGCATACAGATGTGGTTGCCTCATCTCAAAAAAGATATATTGGCATTGGAAAAGGTTCAGAAAGGGGTAACAAAATTGATTACAGGTCTGGAATGGGTCCCATATGAAGAGAGATTAAAAAGACTTGGACTTATCATCTTAGAAAATAGGAGACTAAGAGGGGATATGACAGAGGTCTGTAAAATCATGACTGGTATGGAAAAAGTGAATAAAGAAAAGTTTTTACTTATTTCCACAATATAAGAACTAGGGGTCACCAAATGAAATTAATAGGCAGCAGGTTTAAAAGAAACAAAAGGAAGTTTTTCTTCACTCAGTGCATAGTCAACCTGTGGAACTCCTTTCTAGAGGATATGATGAAGGCTAGGACTTTAACAGGGTTCAAAAAAGAGCTAGATAGATTCATGGAGGTTAGGTCCATCAATGGCTATTAGCCAGGATGGGTAGGAATGGTGTCCCTAGCCTCTGTTTGTCTGGATATGGTGACAGGAGAGGGATCACATGAGGATTACCTGTTCTGTTCCCTCCCTCTGGAGCATCTGGTATTGGCCACTGTTGGATGACAGGATACTTGGCTAGATGGATCTGACCCAGTATGTCCGTTCTTATGTTCTTATGCAACAGGCCCCATCCTTGTAGATTTTGTGTGCTCTAGCCCCATGGTAGAGCAGTGGGGGAGCTGAAGTGTCAGCATGGGCTCCCCAATCCTGGCAGGGCCCTGAGCTTTAGGGCCCGAATCCAGGCAAGCAGCGATCGCATCCAGCCTCCAGGCCTGAGGTTCCCTTGCATTAAAGGTACCAACCTTTAATGCATTAAAGGTATCAACCATCATGTTAGTTCTGCACTGGGATTTGTGATTTCTTACTTGCATTTTCTATTTTCAGAAGGGAGTAGAGGAGGTGGGATGTTAAGAATATAGGTGACAAGAAAAAGAGAGGGAAGGAATGATAATAGTATTCAATAGAAACATAGATAAGAAGATTGTAAAATGGGAGAGAAGAGAGGAAAAGATAGAAGGGCTTGGCGGGCAAGAGGAGTGAGGATGTAGAGGAGGGACCGGCGAGGTTAGGGGAGCAGTGGACTGAAACTAGTAACATTCTAATTCTCTTTCCATATAAAATCTGTATATTAGTATGTTACTTGCCTCAGTCTACTGCTCCCCTCACCTCCCAAGCCCTCTTCTGCAGCCTTATTCTTCCTGCCCACCAAGCCCCCCTATTTTTCCTCTCTCCTCTCCCATTTTTATGCATGTCCTTATTCCATGCTATCATTCCTTCCCTTCCTTTCTGTGTTCCCTGTATTATTAGCATTCCACCTCCTCATATGTCCTCTCCCTTGAAATGAAAGTTTCATTTTCCAGGCTCTTCCTGCACAACCCCCTTTGCTCTGAACCAAATGCAAGAACCAAACCCAAGGCTGTGTGTTCATGTTAAACAGAAAAGATCACATCCTTGGCTGGTGTAAGTCAATGGAGTTGTGTTGATTTATGTCAGCTGAGGATCTGGCCCAACCGTTTTATTAACAATTATCTAACATAAAACAACTTAGAAAGAAATACATAAAACTAGAATTTTACCCAGCATTGCCTGGGTCCTTAACTCAGTCAATTTTTGTTTTGGGGGGAATAAAATAAAAATGTGCATGCTTCATTTAAATCATTGCTCTGGGGAGGAGTTCAGTGTGCAGGCAGCCCCAGAGAGAGAGGACTATTCCAGCCCTCTCTCACTGCAGCAGCTTCAGGCCAGGTGAGAAGCATCACTGCAGCTCCAACAAGCATAGATGGAGGAGGGGTGCATGTCCCTGTCTTTAGGAAGATCCAGGTTTGTCTGTCCTCTTCACTCCCTAGGCAGAGTGAGGAATGCAGCAAACTGTGCACTTTCCCCTCACTCACTTATGAAGGGGAGTAGCCAGCAATGTTCCCATACAAATTGGGTGTGGGAGCTTCAGCCCCCAACCTTCCTAAAGGGCACTCTGCGGGTAGAAGATTTAGGCTGTATCAGCCCTGGTGCGCAGAGGAGACATGCCCCTAATCCCTTTCAACTGCCTGATGATTCTGTCTCTTCTGCATGGTTTTCTGAGAAGCAATCCCATTCCAGGCACATCCCAACCAAACCCTTGCCTTACTTTAAGTTATGATAAGAGGAAGCTGCATACCAAATTCAGCAGTCCAAGCTCTTATTATTTATGAGAGGTTCTTTAACAAACAGACACACAGACTCTCTCATATATATAGTAGATTAAACTTCAATCTGTAACAAAACTATATGATAAAAATGAACAGAAGACACCTCACATGTATTAACAAAGATTTTACGAATGAGTTTATTTTTAAATGTGTCTTAAGGAGAAAATCCATTATACCTTTGGCCATTATTCTTGCTTCTGAAAATATTTTCTTCCTGAAAGAGAAAAGTATAAGAACAGCTAAATTATAGATTGTTGAGGACGTGTAAAAGGTAGAAGCAATGTTGTAAACGTGTATAATGATCGACATGGAGGGAAATAACATGTCTGCTGAAGGCAGTTTCATATATACACTGTTTTTCTTTAAGGGTTGATCCTATATTATTCAAGCCAACAAAGTTTTTATTTGACTTAAATAGGGGCGCAGAAGAAAGCACTTAGAGATTATCTGTAGTAGATCCATTCTAGGAGTGGTAGGTTGATAAAGAAGATAAGGAAGTGGCCTTTTTCCAGTGCCCCCTGCATGCTGTTGAACAGCTCATGCAGGCAGGCAGACCAGGTTACCACCAGAGGATAAGTAAGGTGAGGCAGCATGGCCTGTTATAGCTATTTGAGTGACTCATGAAAACACTGGTAACTACTGATAAAGACTGCTTGTGTCCCACAGAACCTATGCCTGATGCAAAATTAAAGGTATAGGCAAATATCCCAATATGGATTATATTTTGACATTTTTTTCCTGATCAATAAATGTATTTTTTCTTAAAATGAAGGACTTTGCCACATTGGGTCTTTTCTTTAATAATCATAGGAAAAAGCTAGTGGTGGTGAATACTAGTATAGGAACCTGAACAGGTAGGGTGTGTCTACACTGCACCCATAGCTCGAAATAAGGTATGCAATTAGAGATACATAAACTACATAGCTTATTTCGAGTGTATTTTGAAATAGCTTATTTCGTAATTTGGTGCTGTCTACACAGCGCCAAATTTAAAAATAAATCGCTATTCTGAAGAGTCTTTTACGCCTCGTGGAACGAGGTTTACAGGGATGTCGGAATAGCGCACCTGTTATTTCAAAAGATATTTCAAAATAACAGACACACTGTCAAGATGTGGAATAACTATTTCAGGATATCCCAAAATAGCGCTGCAGTGTAGATGTACCGGTTGAATTGAAACTCTGGCTTGGACCAAAGTCCTACTAATATATACTCCAGCAGTACTCAAAGCAGGTACTTTACTCAAAGCAGGTACTTCAATGGGAATTTCATAAGTGAAGCTCCCTGATGGCCATGAACAATTTAAGCTTGGGTTAAACCTGAAGCATGAGTGTTTCGTTTTTATTTGTCTAGTGCTGAATTTTTCCAATCTAACTGTGGATATTCGTAGATTATAATGTCAGAAGAGGGACTTCATTTCACAGAATTGCAACAAGTAATTCCTGTCAAGCCCACAACTTGTGTTTGAGCTATATAATAACTCTTTAAAAGCATCCAGCCTTAATTAGCTACTTCAAGAGGCAGAAACTACCACATCCTTAGGTAAACTGCACCAATAGGTAATTAACCTGACAGCTGAAAATATTTGCACCTTATATCTAGTCTGGATTTATCTAGTTTCAGTTCCCAACCATTTTTTTGTTGGTAGGTGTTTGCTAAATTAAAGAGTCCTCTGTCAGAAATCTTTTCATTACATAGATGCTTGTAGACGATGACCAAGTCAACCTTTAACTTTGTCTTTCATAAACTAAATAAACTGTACTTTGTTAGTAAAACAGATTTTCTAGGCCATTAATCATTCTTGTAGCTTTCTTTTGAACCTATTCGCATCTGTCAGCACCCTTTCTAATGGATCAGTACCAGAACTTGACATGTTATTTCAGTCTCATTCATTTAACCATTTGAAAGCATGGTTAATTAATATGTGCCTGAGCCTCTGATGCTGTAAACAGGCAGAGCTTCATCCAAGTGGAGTTATACCTATTTATGATAGCTCAGAATCTGGCCTATGAGTTTTTATTTATTATAAATTGTTCTCTGAAATAATAAATTGCTGTACACAAAGTGATTTTGTTATGTGAGAAATGGAATACTTGGTGTACTGTTTTTTAAATATCACCACAATTCATTTTTAAAATGAATTTTTAGACCTCCAAGATTTACATGTTTTTAACTTGCTCTATATATTGAATTTTAACTATACAATTTAATTTATGGAAGTATTTTTTTAATTTAAAAGAGGTTAATAAACAACATATTACTTGTGTTTAAGTGAGCTCTCTTTGACTTAGGCTGCAGACATTAATAAAGTATTTTATTTGTGTTGCTGTTACAGTTTCAAGAAACTTGATCCATCAACTTGCTGAATGGATGAATGATTTGTGTAAAAGCAAACACTTCAGGAAAAAGAAAAGTTGTTTGCCTACATGTGTAAATTGGTGGTGATGCAGAGTAATTCTCTAATTTGTACACACATCTTGCGTGTGTACTGTTTTCCAAACTACAGTGTGAGGGATCAAGAGACTTTCACAACAATGTAATCCACTTAAAGTAAAGCAAGTTGGTTTATGATGGGTTTATGTTAGTCATTAACCATTCAATTAACAAGTATATTGAAAAGATATTGAGCCAGATCCTTTGCTGGAGTGAATCAGCATATTGCTGTTGACATCAGTGGAGATACTTCAATTGACAGCATCTGAGTATCCGGTCCATTTAGTTTACATGTACTGTATAAAATTATTCAAAACCTTAAGTGCATGTGGTATTTAATGATTAGCAAAATCAGACACTTTTACAGTGATGTGCATGTGTTTTGTATCACTGGCTTCCATCCCTCACGCAAGATAAACTATGTAAAGTTCATTTATCATGCAGTGAAAGTACAAATCTGTGAATGTTGCTGACAGAATAGTAATATGTTTGAATGCAGCCATTCTCTAATCAAACAGTCAAGAAACCCTGGGGGGAAAATTAGATTGAATATTTTCCATTTTTAACTGTTTTTGTACATGTTTCTCAATGGATATTGCAGGAGAATGGGAGGTCCTGGAATGTATGCTTATTGAAAACATTATTACAAATGTTTTTTAAAAGCCTCAGATGTCAAGAGGGGAGATATAATGTGAAAATTATTCTGGTCTGCTTTTGTGGCTGAATTTCTTGTTGCCACAGTTGAGTCACAATAAATTGAGATTGTTGAACCCATTTCTGATTCATGGGCTTTGTCATAATATTTGCCATTCAAACTTGTTGATCAGGGAGAAAAATCTGTATTCCTATAGATATTCACTTCATTTTGTCAAATAATCAGAAATTAATTTTATACATTCACAAAGCCTCAACAATGAGGTACATTTGGAATATTCCTATCTGACTTGCTGTCATGGCATCAGCCTATAACTTTTAGTACTGTCAAAATACCCTTTGAGAGAAATTAACCTAGAATAATGTCATCCATTCAAATCATACCTTTTAAACAGATAACTCCATTCTTACAGGATGGATGTTTAATCCCATTCATATTGTGACTGAAGTCCCTGCATTTCAATTTTTACTTTAGTGATTTTATTCTTGGGAAGCCACTTAAATGGTTTTAATGTTTCTTTAGGTGATTCCTGTTCTGGATTTATGATCGAAATTTCCTCAAGACATATATTGTTGGCTCTGTTCTGTGATAAGAGGCAGAGTTATTCTTAGGTTCTCAGCCAGATCTTCTTATATATGGAAATGCTGAGTGCTCCATTCTATATCAGTGTTCTTCCACTTACTTGGTAAAATAAGTCCTTCTAAAAACGTAATTAAATTAGAATAGTTTAATATTTTCTTCATCTCTCCTGATTCTCATCTCTCGCACACACACACATTCCATGAAAGTAGGCCAATTTAGAACAGCTCAAAAAATAGCCCCAAACCCTTTCAAGTTACGTAAGCTGTGTTTAAAAACAAGAGTCCTAGACCTTTACTAAAGGAAGGTCCCTATCTTACAGCAGAAGAAACAAATTCCAGCCTCACAAGTTTTTTCTTTAATCCAGGAGTAAAAGAGCTATGGGAAACATTTATCCCTACCTCAAGTTCCTGTTCTAGGGGAGAGGTGAAGAAAGAAGTGGCTGTGATGACTTGCTTTTCTTGGAGGAGGTAGGATTAAGAAGATCATGAAGTAACAGAGAAAGGAGATCTGACCCATGAGGAGCAACAGTTTACAATATGTGCACTGAGAGAAGATTTAGGCTTTGAGAAGCTTCCTCTTTTCAGTAAGTAGGAGTCAGTCTATGAGAGGACCACCATCCCTCTCCTTAAGTGGTCAGTAAGGTAAGGATTCTCATGGATGAGGGAAGTATTCACGCAGAGAAAGCTCATCTGCAGAACTGTGTGAAGCATGGAATATGTCACCTCTGAGATTATCTCATGGACCAAAGGGAACATCTAAGGGATCTCACAGGGGATGCTTGCAAGAGGATCAGTACTGTAGCACACTAGATGTTAGAGAGAAGACTACACAGGAGATGCTGGTGTCACTGTGATAGTGTAGGAGTGCCCAAGAAACGTATATGTTAGGTACCCTCTATATAAGAGTAAGAACCTTCAATAGCCACTCAACAACTCTCCTCTTGACAATTTGTAATGGAGGTCAATTTGCAACATTCATGATATCATTTGAAACCATAAATATGTAGAAAGGCACAACTAGGAGTAACTTTTAGGAAGTTAAACTTAAAAAACAACAAATAGTCTAGCAGCACCATAAAGACTAACAAAACACGTGGATGGTATCATGAACTTCCGTGGGTACAACCCACTTCTTTGTTGTTTTTTAAAGTTTTTCCAGCAACAGACTAACTCGTCTACCCCTCTGAAGTTTTAGGAAGTTAGCCATCTGCTGATGAACTGATGTCTATATTTTGTGGTTTGGTGAATTTTGGAGATGATTTGCCTGTATTTCCTTCCCTTTCTGAAGCCAAACTCAAGCACTGAAGAGAATCGGGTTTTTTTAAACTAATACAAGGATTATGTAGCTCTCTGCAGACACAGTGAAAAGTTTTGTTGTTGCTGCTGCCGTTGCTCCATGTGATGCAAAATTCATTCATTTTCAGGTTCATGATGGTAAGTAGAGGCCTCAGACAGAAGACCAAATATAAGATTTCAGTGCATCACTTTCCAAAAGCACATCAATATAACTTTCTATTTGACCACAAATACACCAGCTATATATAAATACCTAGATTGATATGTATGATTTGCATTACAGTAGCACTGTAGTGAGTCAGCGTGGCCTCCTGCTGACGCAGATGAAGAAACTTCCCCAAGGAGCCCTTGGTGAGCAGTGCCAGAACCACCGAGCCCGACCCACAGGAAACAGGAAATCAGGGCTGTGGGTATAAGAAGAGGAGCTTCAAGCTCAGTTAGAGCTTAGCTGCTGAGCAGGGCAGAGGCTCTTCCCCAGCCCTAGAGGGAGTATTGGGTTGGGCTGCCTGGGCCTCTGCCAGGCCCTGAGCACTGGCCTAGACCACCACAGCCACCGCTGGACCGAGATAACTGGGCAAGGTTGTGGAAGCTGGTGCCCAAACCCACAGATTTACCCGGACCCCCAAGACCCTTGCTAGGCCCAGATAAGTGTGCTGGACTGCCTGGACCTTTACCCGTTGTCATGGCCATAAGGGATGGTTAGCAGCCTGGGGACTAAGGAGTTAACTATGTCCCTGTACCTAGCCAAGTATCTGCTCAGCCAATAGAAATGAAGGTAGGGATTTTAAACTGAGACAAAGAAATTTTTGGGTTTTTCCCTCTTTTGTCTCTGGGCCAGTTTGCTCTCTAGATACTGAGGGAGACAGAAGACATGTCTCTCTCCAAGAAAGAGACTCTTCATAATGTGTAAAGTCTAGATAAATCCATCAGGTTTTATTGTTTTCTCTTTTGGGAATGGATCTGATGTCTGTGCTGTTAGAAAGGGGTTTTCCTCTCTTTTGCAACTAAGTCCTGAGCCCTTGGGGTTCCCCCTGAGTATATTAATTGGTGACTTTTTCCATCTAGTCATTATGCTTGCAACTGTAGTATAGTTTTAATAATAAAAGTTCCTTCTTTTTTTTTAATTAACTTGGTATTGGTTCATTTCTGTGTCCTGGAAAATCAGTCGGTGGGATCTGCATTCCTCTGACGAGGGGACAGCAATCACAGACTGCAATTTGTATTTTCTCTTCTCTTTTTCAATCTCTTTGGAGAAAAGAGCTTGGGGTGCCCTGGGGTTGGTTTCAAGTGTCCACCCCTGTTTGTGGGTTCAAAAGCACTTGATGGTGGCAGCAGATTCCCCAAAATCCGGGTATTAGGATTTTGGGGGGAGTTTTTGTACCAAAGCCTGTAGAGATCATGTTTTAGGGTTGCTTTTGCAGGCCCCCAGTTCTGCATTCATCATGCCAGAGTGGGGAATCAGCCTTGACACCAGTGCAGAACCCAGAGCCTATGGACACGCTGCCGGTGCCTCCATCTCCAGCCAACACGGAGGAGCAGTGCCTGAGCCAGTTAGACCCCCAAGGGGAACAGGGAAGTGGCCCAGGGACAGCCGACCCCGGGACAGTTGAGGAAATGGAGGTCAGCTGGGCAGTGTGTTGTGGCTCAGATCCCTGCTTACCCACAAACCCAGACGGTGGGTTGCAGCCTTGATCCCTGTTGACCCAGTGGTAGTAGCGCTGCCACTGTTAGGGCCCTGGACTGGGATGCAGTAGAGTGGGTGGGCCTGCGTCCCCCCTGCCACCTCTTCCCTTGGGTGGCAGGTTCCCCCTGTAGGGAAAGAAGCCCCTGTGCTTGTCGGCTCTCCACCAGCAAAGAGACCCGACCCCAGCTTGGCCTGCAGAAAGGCCTGTGCCTTTGAACCTTTTTATTGTTTCACTGTTTAATCGTTTATTTGCTGCCGCGCCCTGGCCCAGGACCTGGCTCATAAACTGCCGAATAGTTTAACAGTTTAACTGCTTAACTGTTTACTTGCTGCCGCACCCCGAACAAGAGCATGCCACCTAGATTGGTGCCTGGTCAGGCCTGAGGCCCCAAACTCTGGGGCTTGTTGTGCATCAGTGTGGCCTCCTGATGACATGAACTACTACAAGCACCCAATAATAATAAGGGTCAGATTTTCATTGTCCTGCATGTTATAAAAACACCAATTAAAAAGGTCCTTACCCCCATGAGTTTGTAGTCTAATCCTCTGGTTCCTCAAAGAACATTAAGCATATGCTTAAATGTGTTGAAGTCAAGTATATGCTTAAGTGCATAGCTAAATCAGGGACTAAATTTGCACATCCTTTAATGTAATACTCCCCACTTCCATTCAAGGATTGTTTTTCCTACTCCTCAAACTATTACAGAATGCATCACTAACTCTAATTGTGAGCTCTCGCTGGTTTACACTGGTATAAATTCACTGACTTCATGTTCTAGGCCTGTTTTGCATTGGTGGTATCAAGAGATTCAGTCTCCAAGGCATCCAATGACACTGTCCCATTGTACTTAAAATTAATATAATTTAAATTTAACATCATATACATAATTGTCACCTCACTAATTCACTACTTCATATAATATTTGTGACATGACCATTTGCTTCAGTGGAAATAATTATGATGTCAAAAATAGAGAATAAAGGCTTGAAGTGGGAATATGTAGCAGGATAAAGTAATCTCTTAAGAAAACACAGATCCCATTTTCACACATATTCTTAGTAAAAAAAAAAAAGATGAAGCTTTGATTTAGGAAAACTCCACTGTTCAGAAAGAGCACTTAAGCATGTGCTTAACTTGAAACTTGCACCTAAATCCTACTGATGTCAAAGTTTAAGTACACATTTAAAGCAGTCATCTTTTAAAGAAGCACAGACCTTTTAAGAAGGGATTAAAAAAAAGAGGACACATATGATACAAAGGAGGAAATGTTTGTATCGAATGTTTGTTTTTCATATGTCCCATTATATGTTGTTCTCTTTTTGATCCACTTTCAGGGGATAAATCTAGAAAGTTGTCTCAAATTAGGATTATATACAATGCTCTACAAGCTTGTCGTAGAGCATACACATCCTATGGAAATTTTTATGGGTGTTATGAAAGAAATGGAACTAATGTCCTTTGGAAAGAAAAATAAATATACTTTTAAATTGTCCACATTTATCTTTGCTCATGCTACATACTTCTGCATTTGTTCACTGTTTAATAAACAGATATGAAAAAGAAAAGGAAATGCAAGTTGCTTATTGAATAGCATGGGAACATCTCCCTTTTTAATCTAAATCTTTTCCGATAAAGTGTTTTTTTTAAGTGGCTGATTAATCTAAATGTTTTTTGTGTGTCTGTCTAGCTTTCGGCCAGTGGATACTTTTTGTTCTTTTTATGTGCCCATTTCAGTGTTTGATAGTCTAAGCCATATCATTAGAGAATTATAACATGCAAATAATGGAAAAGAGTTTTTAAGTGGAATTACTTGACAGATATATAGAGGAGACTATCAACTACTGACACATGATGGGTCTAAAATCCAAATGGTTTATTGGGGTGGACACATTCCATGGTCATAAAGAGTCTTCCAGGCTTTGTGATATCACCTATATGGTCTTTGCTCATGAAAGCTTATGCTCAAATAAATCTGTTAGTTTCTGATATCACCTGTTACATTTGGTGTTTGAAAGTGTAATAGACTTCCACTGATAGCAACTTCTCTTGACTTTGGAGACATACTTCCTGCATCAGCCTAAGTGGGAAATGACTGGCCATAGCACTGCACTGGGCAGGAGATTTAATTACAGATTGCTGGTCAAAGATTGGTATATACAGATTGCTGAGATGACAACATGCATGTTGCTATATATGAGTTGAAGAACAAGGAATATTTGTCTAACCTGACTCTGAAAATACAAGTTCCCTGGTGGGCTAACTGAATCTTAGAAGCATCATATGGTTAGATTTTGCCCCCCTCCCCAAATTTACTCTTTTCCTTAAAGAATATTTAGCTTTCTCATTCATGTCTCCCATATTCTGCATTCAACTTTTATACGGTATATTAATCTTCTCTTTCATTAGTCCCTAAACTCTCAACTCCAGGTAATATATTGCTAACTCAATGCATTTCACCCTTGGTAATATAGGACCAATAGTTGTGTCTCAGACAACCTTTCTCACGTGCTCACCCACATTCAATCTCTCACCAAAGAATAACACAGAGAATAACACTTTATATTGCTCTATCTTTATCAGGTAAACTGTACTGCTTACTACTGTATGCTGCAGGCTGACAAACAAGAGGAACTGGGTTTATAAAATGTTTACAATCACTTTACAGCATATCCAGGACAGTTATTTTCTTGCACTAATGTATTCTTTTTATGGTGCATCAGCTATTCTAATTTTGTTTTACTGTATCTTTTACTTTTCTCTTATGGCATAATGTGAGCTGGGCATTGTCTTGCAATAAAGAGTGAGTGTGCAAAAGAGTAATGTATAGTCAGTATAAGGAAATATTTCAGAGTTAAGGCAGAGAAACAAAATGAGACGGAGCAGTTCAGAAGGATTTGATGGCTCTGTAGGCACTTCATCCTGCACCATTTGAAAGCAATAGGAGCATTGCCACAGACTTCAATAGGAATAGAATCAAGCCTCAGTTCAGTTCGAGTATGTTATTCCTAGTCACTCTCATGTTGCTATGTATATATGCCCACTTTTCAAAGATTCATTTACTCAATCGCTATATTGATGGTCCTAATTATTCTTCATCCTTTTGTTACTTGTTAGAGAGAGGGTTTTTTTTTAAATAGCTTAGCTATTATTCAGTCTTCATTTATTTAAACTCTTTCTGTTTTATGCTAGTGTTTATTCCCTCTTAATACAGTTATATAATCATTATGTCCCTTAACTCCCTCATATCTTATAATGAAGAGTGGAAGATATGCTTCAGTCAAACAGGTCACTAGTTCAATCCAAGGGTAAACTGGGTGAAATTCTATATGTCATGTCACATGGGAGGTTGGGCTAGATGATCTAATGATTTGTTCTGGCCATAAGATCTATGAGATACTGATATGCTCAATTCAGGAACAGAGTGATTGGGGAAGTTGGTATTTTCAATGGAAGTCAAGTTAAGCAGGCTCAGTGAGGGGTATCAGGCTTTGTCTACACAGCAGCATTATTTTGGAATAATGTTATTCCGAAGTAACAAAGAGCATGTCTACACTGCGAGCCATTATTTCGAAATAATGTAGAGCTGGAGGACTTCTCGCTCTGACTCCTGTAACCCTCATTTCACGAGGAGTAAGGAAAGTCGATGGAAGAGTGTTCTTCCTTCAACTTCCTGCTGTATGAACAGCGCCAAAAGCCAAATTAATCTATTTCAACTTCAGTTATGCAATTGATGTAGCTCAAGTTGCCATAGCTTAACTCGAGTTTTGCGCTGACATGTAGATGTACCCTGAAAGAGCTACTAGGAGCCAAAGGGCCAGGGATTGAGTAAGAGAAGTAATGGGGAACCAGAAAGCAGGGAACAGTAATAAGGAGTCAGGGGAGAGAAGGAACAGGGAAGATACTGGAGTGAATCTAAGGTATAGGATAGAAGCAGTCAGTCTGGAGAGCTGGATGGGAGCTTAGACATGGAGCTGGTGTGTGGTGAAATCCTGAACACGTGGAAGATGTGGGAAGAAACTGGCAGTGAAATAACACGTTAAGTGCAAGCTAGGTAGGTGAACATGTGGACATCAAGAACCAGCAGGACAAGGAGCACCAATGTGGGAAGTGCACCACATGACCAGGCACTGTTGCAATAGCTTGCTGACCAACACAGGAAGTCTGAACAGATAGCGGAGAGTGTGGCCATCAGCAGAAACATTGTTCTCACTGGCAGGAGGGGAAGGATATGCAGAAACCACAACTCCTCTTGCTGGCTTTGTAGTCTGGACATGTGCTATCTCAAAGCTGCAAACCCTTTCGTTTAAGTAACTTCAATGAACCTCTAAAGGGACATATTGGAAGAAATGTGTTAATTTATCTTTATTTTGGCCAGTTTGAGACTGAATATCTCTGTAATCATGGTCAAGTCACGCAACCTCATTTGTAAATATTGTCCATAATACTTGGCTTTTGCGCAGAGGGCTTGAGGGTAAATTGATGTTTGTCAAATACTTCAGGGTTCTTCACATGAAACTATAAAGACATTTTAGCTCCTTATATCTGTGTGTGCAGGGAGCCAACTGAAAGAGGATATGTACAAATCCTATTTATTCTTTCAAGAGGAAAGAGCATGCTGGCTGGAGCCATATGATAATGCTGGGAAACTTAAGGTTAATTCAAGTCACAAACTCCAAACTCTCCCAGACCTGTAGAAAGAGAGAATGCATACAGCAATGCTTCTCAAATGTGTATTGTGATTCACCAGCAGGAAGCTGCCAACCTACAGCACATTCAGTTCCAGTATTATCACCACATCTCTGTATGACTTAGCACCTTTCTGTTTTCTTCCCTGAAGCTACCTGTTCTGTGAGTAGCTCTTTTGCTACCCTACAGATGTTGAGATGTGTGTTCTTGTTATGGTCTTATAGATTCTGAGCCTGAACTATACCACAGACTCTAATGGAGTTATTTCTCCTTCATGTTGGCAAAACCAAAAACTTAGTCAGAGCCTCTATTTTTCTTTTCATTTTTAATCCATGGGAATGTCTATAGCTACTATAAAGACTCAGTAGAAAAGAGGAAAATCACTGTAGGCACACAGTAAATTGGGAAGCGTGAACACGTAATACAGCTTCAGTTCAGGATGACTTGTATTGTAAAAGACATGAATGGGTCTAGATTAATTGGCACATTCAATACTTTGCACTACACCACTAACACAAAGCAACCATAACTCTGGTAAGTTAAAGCTCCTGGGTTTTTTCCCCCATATCCCTTACTGATAAACAATATTATTTTGTTTCATCTACATCTGTTTGCATTTCAGAATGTACACATAGTAGTCTGAGCCACAGCACATAGCTGATGCTCCACTTAGATCTTTCATGAATCCAGGTACACATTATGAGCATCCAGCTGAATTCTGTAGAGCCTGAAATTTTCAATACATTTACCAGTCCATATGCATGCTTTGTTAATTGAACTCATGAGTGTTTTGCTAATGACCCTGAAAATCTGCATATACAAAAACCTTCCATTCCCATGAGTCATAAAAGCTACTATACATCCTGCATATTATTATAAAACCCCAAATTGTATTTGTACTCAACAGAAACATTTATGAAGAGACAAAAAGTCTTATTCTGATCTTAGTTAACAGGAGCTCAAGTGTATAAGGCTCAGGGGTAGCCACTAAAGCCCTAAAAAACAGATCTTTGAACAGCTGTTTTCCTTAATATAAAAATGAGGTGCTTTCAGAAGCCTTTCATCCCGGGCTCCAATGTCAAGACTAAAAAGAAGTTCTGGGCCCCTTGAAAATTCTGGGAATCTCCCTTTCCACTAGTGAAAAAAGCTCTAGTTTCTATCTCTGATTGGATGGACTTCTGTTGTAATGTTCTATATAGACAAGCTATCACTGGAGAAGCGACTGAATCTGCCCAGCCAAACCTGGAAATACCATGCTATAGGACAGGAAAAGGAAACACCCTACAAATGAATGGCCAGTAGCCACATAAAGCATATCATTGAACAGTCTTGGTTTCATCTAGTATCCAGCACCGGCAACCAGAATCTAAAATTCAAGAATTATTCTTCTCTAACACATGCATTTTATATAAGAATTATGCTTAAATGCAATTATAAATGCATGGTTCAAGCATTGTTATGTAATTCTGTGATGTTACATGTTACCTTAGATAAATCATATTAGAAGCATATTGCATATGACTCTCAGTCCAGGTCTCATCTACGAGTCCAACATTAAGCCACTTTATCATTTCATTAAGCCACTCAGTTTACCATCACTGTACAGTCAATCCGATGGTAACTAATATATTTTATGATGCAGGAAGGAGAAAAAAGACCATATACAACTTACGCTGCACCTCTAAAAACCAGAACCCTCTGGTCTGCCAACATCAGTGGTCCTTCTGGACCGATGAGGGGAGGGCTGGGTGAAGGGGGTGGGATGTGGGCAGCAGGGGTCCAGAAATGACCTCCCCTGGTCTGGAAAAATCCCTCATCCAGACCCAGTCAGGTTACAAGAGCACTGGATGAGGGATGTCCAACATGTAGCATTAAATATGGTGCCTAAAGTATCAGTAACCCTGATGAGATGTAGCCTGCATTTAGCAAAGAGTGCATGTGGATTATATCTCTATAAATATAGGATTATTGCAGAGTAAAGGTCAACAGATTAGAGATGTAATTTAATCAGCATATTATGTAAATGAACACAAATGAAATATACCATCCAACTGTTACGATCAGTAAAGCATGAACTCTATTAACAAAGTGTTTGAGCATTGGGCTTCTCAAATATGCATCTAAAATCAGTAAAGTTCTAAAAATATTCAGCTTTACTGGATGGTTTAATGAAACAGGTAAGGAGATCAGAGAAATGTGTTAAATGACCAACACTTATTTGACAGTTCTGTTATTCTCAAATGCAGTGCAAACTGATCAGTAAAATCAGGGGAAAAAAGCCACCCTACTACCACCCCTACAGATGAAGCCTTCTTGGAAGCCAGTGGAGTGCGAATATCAATTAGCAAACAGTAGGAATCTGACTACTTGAAACATACAAATCAAACAGGTGGAATTTATAGGGCCTTAAGAATTGCAGTACACAGCTCAGACAGTACATCTCCTTCCATCTCTTTATCTGGCCCCAAAGCACTTCAACATAGGTATCAAGTCTCAGAGAAGTAGTTGTGTTAGTCTGTATCTGCAAAACCAGTGAGGAGTCCTGTGTCTTAAAGGCTAACATATTTATTTGGACATAACTTTTCATGAGCAAAAACCAGATCTGACAATGTGGTTTTATCCACAAAACCTTATGCCCAAATAAATCTGCTAGGGTATGTCTACCCAGCAGGGCTATTTTGTGATAATGGAAGTATCCTGTGTCTTTTGAACACGCCTGCTATTTTGAGATAGGTCTCAAAATAATGGATGCGCTATTTTGGCATCTCTGTAACCCTCGAACCATGAGGGTTAAGGGATGTCTTGAAATAGCATGTTATTTTGAAAGTTGGTTCAGTGTAGACGTGCCGCATTTCGAAATACACTATTTCAAAATTATATCGAAATAAGATATGCAATTGGCATAGAGCAAATTACATATCTTATTTTGAGTTTAGGGTGCTGTGTAGATGCACCCCTAGTCTTTAAGGCTACGTCTAAACAGCGGGGCTATTTTGGGATACTGGAAGTATCCCGAAATAGCAATTCCACATCTTTAAACACACCCATTATTTTGAAATATATTTCAAAGTAACGGGCATGCTATTCCTGCGTCCCTGTAACCCTCATTCCACAAGGGTAAAGGGATGTTTCGGAATAGCACTTTATGTCAAAATTACCTTGAAATAAGCTACGCAATTTGCGTAGTGCAAATTATTTTTCTTATTTTGAGCTAAGGGTGCTGTGTAGACACACCCTACGGTGCCACAAGACTCACTAATATAGGTATATAATTTTAAGAATGATAGCAGTCCCACTGAAGTCAAAGACTAGTCAAGTGCTTAAAGTTATCCATATAGTTAAGTGCATGGGTCTTTAATCTCCTCCCTTCCTCATAGTCTCCATCTTTCCTTCTATCTCCTTTGCTTCTAAATACCTACTGTTGTACAGCATTCAAAGATTTCCCACCAGATCCACACCCTCCCCGAAAAGCTTACAACCTAAACAAAGACAAAAGGAAGTAGTAGTATTCCCTTCTTATCTTTATCCTCTCATTCCCTAACTTTCTTTTGTCTCCTTTCCAACATGCCCTTCACCAGTAAAAAAAATATACAGTAAACAAATGACAGCTTTTGAATAACAATCCATACACCATACCCATCTGGACTTTGAAGACTGTGTAGACTGAGAAATTACAAAATGACTGCAGCAGTACTTGGAATCCTTGGCTAGATACAATGGCATAAAATAGATTGTTCTTTACACTGTTAGAAAAAATATTGTTTTTTGGTAACCTGAACATGTATGTTGCTAAAGAATTAAAAACAAATAGAAACTAGTTCAGATGTAGTCAGCCAAAGTAGCTACCAGTTTCTTTATATTGCCACCTTTTTCCTCCTGTATCCTTCATATCACTCCATATTTGTTAGCTTCACATATGATGCTTATGCCTAATCATTATCTTATATATTAAGCTGCATCCAAGAAGTAGATAGACTTGATTCCCTTCTATCTGATCCCCGTTGGGAATTAGAACAGCGTGAAGGATGCCCTGAAATATGTCAACAGCTGGAGATCACTGAGCTGTAGGGGTATATGCTAAACTCACTGGGGCTGTGTCTAGACTATACCTCTCTGTCAACAGAGTGATGTAGATTAGGCACATCGAAATTGCTAATGAAGTGGGGATTTAAATATCCCGCACTTCATTAGCATAAACATGGCCACCGCTTTTTTCAAAATGGAGCTTTTTCAAAAAAACCCGGCAGTCTAGATGCAGATCTTTCGAAAATACACCCCTCATTCGAAAATAAAATGAGGTTTGCAGGATATTAAAATCCACTCTTCATTAGCAATTTTGATGTGCCTAATCTACAACTCTCTGTCGACAGAGAGGTGTAGTCTAGACACAGCCTGGGACCGGATATGATGCCAAAGCTGCTCTGATGGTTCATTGCCACCCACTGATTTCCCTTTTGCAGCAACAGTCCTCCACTGGCTGGCTAAGTAGGCTGTAGAGCACCTTTGCACCAAAAGGATGCAATTCTCTCCAAATGGACTGGAGTGTTAGGGCCATGTACCATAGCTCTTTGAGGTACAGAGGGTGTCTTATTTTAATGCAACGACTGGAGCTATACAGCCAGTATACAGCTAGCTAAGTTTAATGCAGCTTAAACTCAAATACAATATACTTCATCTGCATAAATAAAACATAAATATGTGCAACACTTCAGCTGAAAAATTATATAGCTCAGTGAAATATTGCACACAATTCAGCAAGTGATGGACTGCTTAAATTTAGACACATAAATCCATGTTAATAGAGCTGACCGGAGGACAATTCTGTTTCTTTGCAGTTTTTGAGACTTTGAAATTTATTATCATTGAATTTGGGCAAAAAACAAAACAAAATTCATTTTTTTCCACACAAAAAGCCGAACAGAATTATGTGCGGGTAGCTTCGTGGTTAGGGCTCTTACCTTTAATGCGGGAGCCCCTGATTCAAGTTCCTGTTCTGCTCCACTTATAGTGGAGTTTACAATTGCCCTGCACTCTGAATCAGGCAGAGAAGGGACTTAAAGCTAGATGTCCCAGCTTAGTATTCTAACCACCAGTGATGCGGGAACATTTTTAAGAGAGGGGCTACTGACATCCCCTCTTACCCTGTCCTGCCCTCTAGCTGAGGGTGGGAGCAAAGCCCTGGAGTGAAGGGCAGCAGCTGGACTCAGACCACAAGACTGGTAGCAGCCCGCCCCCGCCATCAGTGCGCTGGGGACAAAGCAGAGTCCCCAAGTGCACAGGGCTGGCAGCTGGCATCTCAGGCCTGAAGCCAGCAGCAGAGGCTTGGCACGCAGGACCAGCAGCAGAATCCTGAGAGAGCAGGGCAACAGCTGGAATCTTGGGTGCAAAGCCAGCAGCAGAGCCCACAGCATGCAGAGGCAGATGGGAACCTGGGCACTAGGCTGGGAGCCTCAGTGAGCTGCAGCATTCCTTGGACCCCTAGATCCTGTGCCTATGATATCCATCAGACACTACAGCAGGGCTACTCAACTTTGGAAGCCCCGGGGGCCACAATGATACTCACAGCACATGCCTAGGGCCGCAACTTAAGTGTGGTTGCATATATATATATATGCTAATATATTCAAATAGCTTCTTTCACACTGAGGGGCATGAATACAAAGTACTTCTCACAATGCCCCAGTGCTCCCGGCACCTCCTCCCTGGGGGCTAGAAATGCCAACACTCTGTACCCGTCTGTTGCAGCCAGCCCGTCTGCTTGTGTCTTTCATTGCTCACCCTGCCTGGGAGATGCCTCGCTGTTGTGGAGTGTGTTCCCAGTGGAGGCCATGTTCAAAGAATCCCACCCGCAGGCCTCATGCTGAGCCCCATGTAAACCCAAACCGCACAACAGGCTGCAAACAAATGGGCTGCGGGCCACCCATGGGCCGCATGTTGAGTAGCCCTGCTCTACAGCATAAGAAAGTCTCCCTTTCTTGCTCTCTCTCTCTCAAAGAAAGCCCTTTTCAATTAAGTCTTAGTCAAAATCAAAACATCCATCCCTGCAAAATGTGTTGGCTTCATTGAAACAACATTTTCCAATGAAATATGAACATGTCCTAACCTGCTCTAATACTTAGGCATCAAAATCAACATTTAGATACCTAACTTTAAGCACTCAGTGTAAAAACAGGCTCATGATTGTTAAGTATTGGGGGGTTTTAGTGCAGTACAAACTGACGAAAGGCCACATGATAGTTTTTCATAAGTGAGCCATTTTATCTGTGTAAAAACCAGAAACATGTTACAATTGTTGGGTTTTTTTAAAGAATAAAAGCATTGAAATTTCATTATTCCCTCCTCTAGTTTCTGTTTCTTTGTTTCCACACAATCAGAACAATACTTTAAAAGTAAACAGTTTGTGACAATGAAATAATGTTTCCTATACTTAATGTAACCCATACTTAATGCTCACATGTGTTTCTTTGGTTGCATAGGCTTGAGTCTGTGTTAAACTGACAAGATGCTTCCTCATACATTTTCAGAAATGTGGACTGGGCCAAAGATGCTAGACAATGATAGATTTAGATTGTCATCTTGCATAGTTCTTTTAAGTGTTGTCTCTACACAAATGTCTTTCTTTTGTAATAGCACTGAGATGCTAACGCTGCATGCCTCTTTATATTAGATCTCACCTACTGCTACTGATGTGTCAACAATATTTGAACAGTGAAGAAAAGCAAAGACTTCACAGTATGCTGGCAGCTAGTAAGACAATATGCAATGCAGTGGACACATGGAACCAATTAGACCTATTTCTGGAACCAAAAATATATGTAACAGAAAATTATTGTCAGTGGGAATTCTGTTTACAGGCAATCCAGTTCTGGACAGTGCTAACAGACTTGAGGGTCAAGTCAAAATGTATGCTTGACCCAATGATAGATAATCAAACATAAAGTGTGACTCTGCCTAGTTAACAACAAAGCATCATATTGCTTCATGAAGAGTAACGGAGAGTAAAGGGAAACAAACTATAATGAGGAAGTATCCAGTCTGGAATCTATGCAACCAAAGAAACATATCTGAGCATTAAATTAGGAGGTTAGGGACATTACTTAATCATCTAAAAAATGATGTCTTTTCCTGTTTTGTTTTCCTGCAGAATACTAAATGTTGTGTAAAATATAGTGAGAATTAATTTGGTTTCAACAGCCTCACATAGCTCCGAATAGAGCAGCAACTAGTTATTTCTATACTTCCCACTCCAAAGTAGCTGCTTTAATATGAAATTCATGGCATTATTTACCATTTATAAAACCCTTATAGCTGTTCAAAGCAGATCCAAATGACACAATGATAAACGTTCTGGCAGCTGTCTGGTGTGTAGTGGAATTCCACTGACACTACTTGTGGAGCTCAACTGGTGGAAGCAAAGGTGGGGAATTTTAAAGAAAATATATGTGCTGAATAAGGAACACAAAGGTGATATCTATGTGCCTGTGCAGCTGTATAAACTATGGGACATTGTTTATTATTTATTATTAGAATATACATCCATTAAAACAGTACTTGGAGAATTAACCACTCAAAGCACCAGTTAACGTGACTTTGACAGAAGGGAAAAAACTTTAGACATGATTTAATATCCATCAGAGTGTGCTACCCATCCTAGACCAAACAGTTAGGTTCAAATCTATTTAACTGGCTGATAATGGGATTTATCATTAGAAGAAGCTGAAATCCAAGGGTACTTGTCAGTTAGTCCTCTATTTTACTTACCATTGCAAATGAATAGATTATCTAAAATGGGCATGAAAAATCAAACTAGCAATAGATGCTTGTGAGTTGGCCCAAGGGCTACTCACCATGCTGCTGTTTTAAACACAAACCTTTAGTCTCAAACAATCTTGGGGCACGGCTACACAGGGCTAAACTCAAAATAAGCTACACAACTTGAGCTACACTCATTGCATAGCTTATGTCGAAATAGCTTATTTCAACTTTTGGCGCTGCCTACACAGCACTTATTTCGATGTAGAGCAGTCTTCCTTTGACTTCCCTTGCTCTTGGTACACTAAAGGTTGCAGGAGGTGGAGTAAGAAGTCCTCCAGTTCAACAATATTTCGACATTATGTTGAAATATCTGCTTGTAATATAGACATGGGCTATGTTATTTTGGAATAATGTCAGTTATTCTGAAATAATGGTGCTTTAATGGGGGCCACTCCAAAATTTTGGTAAATGGTCAAGTGGTCTAGGGCCACACGTCTGTGGAGGGGGCATGGGGTCTGGGACAGCAGGTTCAGTATAGAAGGGAGCTTGGGATAAAGGATTGGGGTGTAGGAGGGAGTGTGGTGTTTGAGGGGTAGTTTGGGTGAAGGAGGGGGTTATGATCTGGGCCAGGGACTTGGGAGGCAGGGTTCAGGAGGGGTTTTGGGTACAGGAGAGGATTGCAATCCTTCCCACTGTGGTATTATCCACCCATTTTTTAAGCATATATTCTATTCTATTATCCAGATCTTTAATGAAAATAGCTAATAATATCTGACCCAGGACAGACTATTATTTAAGTATGGGTTTTTTCAATCAGTTATGAATCCACCATCATACCTTCCCATGCTTTATGAAAACTGGCTTATCAATATGAATGCACATAAATCAAAGAGGCTTTATGCAAAACAGGTCAGTGTAACATATTATTTTAAAGTTACAATCCACTGACCCTATATACCATATTTTTGTGCATGTATCACTCTTCTATGTGAAGTTAGAAATATATGAATCTGCTTTAATTCTAAATGTGCTAATGAGGGCCATTAGTGATACTTTAGGAACTTAATGGCTCAATATTCAGATGAACAACCCATGAATGGTTTTATTTTTCCTGTAAGACCAAATAATTTTCCTGTGGTTGGTCCTAGAAAGACATGTGATCATATCACCTGGTACTGGAATCCATCTTGAATCTGGTACTTTTCCATGGGGAGGGGGACACTGAACAAAATGTTCCCACTCTAGTGGAAAGTTTATTTAAGGAATGGAAAGCAATCAGATCTTTGTCTTTGGCTGGCTTTTGAAATTGTCTCCCTACCATAAGAGGATACATATGAGGACTTGAAAATAAAGAAAATAAAGAAAGGGTGAAGGCAAAGCTACTGGTCCCAAGTCAGAAAAGATCAGCTCTGGCCTGAGATAAAAACAACTGTTTAGGGTAAGAATTTGCATATATCGAGTTTCTCTGTGTATTAGAATTAGCTGGCATCCTTTGTTTATTTTCACTTAGTAACCTATTTTGATCTGTCTGTTTTCACTTGCAGTCACTTAAATCCTGCTTTGTATATTTAATAAAAACATTGTTGTTTATTATCAAGCCCAGTATAAATAATTGTTACCTGAGTGGAGGGGGGGAGCAACCACTGTGCATGTTTCTCTTTCATTGATTAAGTGGGCAGACACCTTTGTGAGCTTTCTCTGTGTAAAATTTTATATGGATGGATATATTTGGGGGTTTGCTTTCCTGAGTATAGTCAAAAGCCTTATAGCTGAGTTCTCCCAGAGCTGAACTGGTTCAGTGTCTGTGTTGCTCTACTAGGGGCATTCACCCCAACTCTATGCCTTGGCTGAGCGCAACTAGAGCTTCTAACCCAGCAGGACAGAGTGGTGGGGAGCCCCAGAGGGCAGGAAGGCAGACATTAGTGGCTTGATCAGCATGCCAAGGGACATCCTCAAAGGGATTTCTGTGATCCAACCTGTCACACACATCTAATAGTAATTTCATCTAGACCACATTTCTCTAGGAGGTTTATAAAAATGTCATGTGAGACTGTGTCAAAAGCCTTATTAAAATCAAGATATATTGTGTCTACATCTTCCCTACTAACCTTTACTCTAGTAATACTGTCAAAGAAAGAAATTAAGGTGGTTTCTCATTATTACTTATTGACAAATCTGTGCTGGCTCTTATTTATCACCCTGTTATCATTTCCAAGGTTTCATAGTAATTATTTGATGATTTGTTTTGCTAGCTCCCCAGGAACTGAAAATAGCTTCTGAAAGAGCCTCTCATTGCAGTCTCCTTTGTCAGGTGACCACTCTCAGTTGGTACCTGGTGGTGATCCATTGCTTAGTTACATGCTCACTTGGAAGAGCAAGTTGCCCAGGGCATAATCCAGCTCATTGTCCAAGAGCGCTTCTCTCTGAAATGGGACTCAAAGTGCTCCATTGAATTGTAAATGCACATCAACAGAGTCCACATGGACAGTTAGGCCACAGACATCTAGTGTGGGGTAAATTCACACACCAGCTTGCCCTGGCATAATTGTTCACATAGAGGAGCCCAAAGAGTGTGCCAGAAAAGATGTGATGAGGAGGTGGATGTGACAGGGCATCTGCCCCGCATTGGCCCTTTAAGGGTTAACACCCTGCTCTGGGAGAGAGCTGGAGTGGAGGAGCCAGCAGCTGAGGCAGAGACAGCCAATTAGGGCCCCGCTGGGGGCAATATAAAATAAAGGCTCCTGGAGGGAAGGATATAGACTCACTTTTGCTCCAGCTGTGGAGCAGGAGGGACCTAGATGCCAGGGAAGATAGAGAATTCCTGACTTACTGCAGGGCTGGGGAAAGGCAGGCAGAAATGGGGAGCTCTGGTCAGGCAAGCTCCCAGGCTGCAGTGTCTGAAGCAAGGCCTGAGAGTACTAGGGCTGCAGGAGGTCAGTCAGGGTAAGCAAAGGCAGCAGGTCCACACCACCTTGCCAATGATGAGTGGCCATTACAGACTGCGGTTTGCCCCTGTGGCAGCAGCTAGATGATGACTAGCAGTAAAGTCACCGAGGCAAGGTGGGCATAAGGGATTTCCTGAAGGGGGGGACCCCATAGTGTGGAGAACTGCAGGGTGTGGTGGCAGTGTGGCAGGGCAGTACTGAGAGGGGAGCACATCACGGTCTAGGAGGGACGTGGGTTCTAACACAAAGGTGGAAGAAGAATAAGTAATAGCCGGTAAGACACCAGCTGAAAGGGGACATTCCAGAGTCTTGCCTTGTTATAGTGACACCCCAGAATTCTGAACACAAATTCAGGAATACCTCCATGCCTCTAGAAAATGGATAGAGAAGGCTGAGAAGATACAAGAGTGATCTTACTGCAGATTGATTTGCCATTTAGTGTACTCCTCATACTGCTTCTAGAGAATTATTCCATTCCTCCATGCCCTTTGCTATTTAATCTCAATTGACATGTATGTCTTCAATATTTCAATCCCTACAAACCATTAATGCCTGCTATTGTAAATGGTCCTTGAATTTTATCCATTTTTTATATTTTTTTGGTATTGAGATATGCACAACAGAACAAAATATGTTCCATGGACTCTCCCCATTGCCATAAAAGACCCTATTCAGGACATTTACCGAATTGTTTAAGTACAGAGTGGTACATACGAAGCTTGGGGATGGACTGTTCCTCAAAGACATACTAATCTGAAGCAGCCCAACACACAGAGGCTCTTTGGATCCTCAGTCCATTCAATAGCTTTTGGCCCTGTCTTCTCCTTGCCTCCTTTGTGGTTCTGAGCTCTTACTATGAGGCAGCGATCTCTGCATTTAAATATAGGAGCTGCATATGTGATAGGTCCTAGAGCAGGCCAGACAAGGATTGGGGCAAGTTCCTTCTGTGCTTCTCCCCACTAACCCACCCACAGACACCTTCCCAGAGCTGGTCCATACAGATTGTGTCCTGTGGAATGACTGTTCCTTTGCAGCACCAAATCAAGTTGGCTTTTTAAACTACCATATTGCTTTGCCAGTTGCATTTCAGCTATTGTCCACTGTCACCCACAGAACTTTTTCCAGCATTCCTGTGTTACAATTCTCTCTCCTTCACTGTGCCTTGGTCCCCTCCTCTTCCACCAAATGTATCCTCTTGCATTTCTCTCATTTGGATCTAGTTTTATTTCCTGCATCAGATGTTCTCAAAGCAGCTCTGGCTACTCTGAACTCTATTCACCAATTAGTGTAAATTGCAAGCTCTGCATTCATTTAGGCTTTGGACCATGAAGTCAGCCCCAGACAAGAGAATTCAGGGACAGAAAGAAAAGGAATGGAATGCAGAGAGATGAATTGGCAATGTAGTCTTGCATCAGCTGACTAAGGATCCAGCTGATGCAGTTTAGGTGCATATTAGGAGTATATAACATAAGCTCTTTACTTTGTCTGAGACATATCAGTTTTTCTAGGAAAAGGGGAAAGGCTAAGTAGAAGCACTAAAGCAACATAAATTGGGGAAACCAAATGAAGGGAATACAGACTCTGAAGGGAAAGGAACCCCTAAGAGGGATAAATTGAAGAAGAAAATGGCTTAGGGCAATATGTTGGCAAATAAACTTTTTCATGGACTGAGGACAGAAAGAAAGTTCCTCTCTCCCTGGCTCCCTATGTAGACTTGAGGAAGAATGAAGGAAATACTCAGCTAGAGAGAATCAGTTTAGAATTGGTTCATGTCAATTGCGTAAATGAACTGTTGAGCTGGATGAAGGATCCTTGTGCTACCACCACAATTCAATGCTATCACCAGAACCTTAGGTGTAATCGCCTCCTAATATTATATGTAAACATTATTTTTAAAGTGTAATCCATCCACAAACAAAGCAACATGATGCATTCAATATATATTGTTCTGTTTTTTATTTTTTGTTCCTTTGAGAAATTATTGACTTATACATGAAGCCTCCAAACAACCAAAAACAAAAACCAAAACAAACACTCCCCCCCCAAAAAAAAAAACCTGGGAGGAGGGGACTCCTTAAATGTATTAAATCAGCTGAAAAATCTAAAATTCCTGCTACGTTATTTCATCTGAATGTTTGATTTTAATTAACAAAAACAAAACAAAACAAAAATCAGAAGACTAATAATAGCAAATGCCATTATGGGAGAACCCCCCTTTTCCCCAAATATAAGAATACACATTAAAACCTACATTTCCTGCTTTACTCATTTTATTTTGTTTATATGGGTACGGTTTCTTGATCCTGTATTTTCTATGTGTTTGAGAGGATATTTTTGGTTGTTTTCCACTTCCCCCCCTATATTCTGCCTCAAACTGAACAATTATTTTGAGGTCACAATTTTGCACACACAAACAATAGGTAGTGTATCTGCATATACTAGTTAACAATGCCTGTGTCTACAGTTTTGTGCAAATGTAAAATTTAGGTGCAATTATTTGCAGGTGAAAAATTGTAGTGTCAAAAATCAATGTCATCTCTGAAAATCTGATTAAAAACATTTTTAAAACTCACATTAGGATTAAATAGAATTCAAAGACAGATCAAGCAAAATTCAGGCTTTCATAGGGAAGATCAGGCACATAGTACCAGCTTTGAACCTGGAATGCTCCACAGAGCAATTTTAAGATGCACAATACCTACTGCATGAATCAGCCATCATGAATGAAACCTATTATGAAAAGTGCCTTTAGATAAATGGCTGCACTGAATGTTAAAGAGGGGCTGAGACATAATATGCCAAGGCAAACAAGGTGTGCTCATTATGAGGAAAAGTGCTGAACATTCTAGAGTGTGAGCCTCCTAAAAGGTTCGGAATTCTCTATCTTATTCTCTATCTTCCTATTTATTACCCATCTGTCTTGACAAGCCACAGTATCAAGTCAGCATAATTAATGAAATGGTTCCAGAAAACCATTTGCAAGGATAAAGTTTGTATCTAGTTAATGAATTTGTCACTGAAGCCCATTTGTACAGAAGAGAGAGCATAAATTCCAACTCCCTCACATTTTCAAAGGCTTTCAGAACAAAAGGCAGGGAAACAATAGGATAAAGCCAGAGTGTTACTCCATATATCTCCAATACAAATGAAAAGGCTCTAAATCCAAAAACGGCTAACTGGTCCACTGAAATAAATAGAAACAGTGGGATTTGTGCATCTGAAAATTAAAAATGTGTCATTTGGAGTTAGATAATGATTCTGAGTTCTACTGTGAACATTGAGAATACTGCATGGAAACTCAGTTTTGCATGTGCAACTATTCTGTATGCAAACCCCATGGCTGTGTCTACATTGGCACCCTTTTCCGGAAAAGGGATGCTAATGAGACAAGTCAGAATTGCAAATAAAGCGGGGATTTAAATTTTCCCCGCGGCATTTTGCCTGACGTGTAACGCTTTTTCCGGCTCGGGGTTTTGTGGAAAAAGCACCAGTCTAGAAAATAAAGCTTTTTCCAAAAGATCCCTTATTCCTCTTAAAATCAGGAATAAGGAATCTTCCGGAAAAGGCTTTATTTTCCGCAAGAGCCGCGTCTAGACTGGTGCTTTTTTCCATCAAAGCTCCGAGCCGAGCGGCAGTTCGTGCAAATGCCGCGGGGAAAATTTAAATCCCCGCTTCATTTGCAATTCCGACTTGTCTCATTAGCATCGCTTTTCCGGAAAAGGGTGCCAATGTAGACACACCCCATATGTAAACAAGTTCTGTCCAGTTTGATCATAATACTGTGTCTAAGGGCCTGGCCAACGATTTTGAAAAAAATCATGAAATGAATCTTAGTAGGAAGAGCAGAAACATAAGAGGGCGTACCTGCAACCCGAGCCAAGTATATAGTAGTACTTTTGGAATTCTGCAGTTTTATTGTGTCTCCAAATGCAACAATTGAGGAATTTCAACAGGAGTGATAAGGGCTCCTAATGAAAGCAGCCATCCCTGATTTGCTCAATGTTTCTGCCTTGTTTGGGAATCTCCTTGCTCTCCGGTAGTTTTGATAGAATGCACCTATTTCTCCTCCTGCACCTACACCTCCATCTGTTTCTGGCCCAGCCTCTATCTGGTGCAGCTCCTGCTCAAGTAATGGACAGTTGCCCTATTGTCCTGACATTTGGTTTCTTATATCATCTCACAGATTTTATTTTTCCAGATCTCATACTTCTTCATCCTTCTGTCCTGGTGTACACTAGGGAGTGTGGATGCTTCACTGCTGCTATTTCAAAATAACTGCTCCCCAGAGTCATTCAATTACTCCTCAGTGCTTCCTGGGGCTCTAAGTGGAGGTAGTGTGTCTACATTAAAGGAGCCTGACTCAGACTAATTTCAAGCTTCCCAGTAGTGAGGACACACTATTTTGAAATAGTTATTTTGGGAGTTATTATTTCAAAATAAATTATATTGAAATAATTTCCTAGTGTAGACATTCCCTCTGTGTCTATTAGAAAGGAAGCTACTATGTTCTGGGGCACATACAGAATTTAGTAGGGCTAAAACAAATAGGGCTTTTAGAAATGTAATGAGTTCTGATAGAAATTATCCTGAAAAGGTATAGAATTTAACAGGGAATCATGCCCTTGCAATGTTTTTTAAACATTCTAAAGATATTCTGAATTATATTCTACTATAGTCAATGAGTAGTCCTGTGGCACCTTAGAGACTAACAAAAATATAGTCTTTAAGGTGCCCCAGAACTAACTCTTTTTAAAGTTACAGACTAACATGGCTACCCCTCTGAGACTAAATTCTATTGTGTACTTCAAAAAAGTATAGAAAGAAAATAATTTCCTATTAAATTGTAGAGGACTTTTTAATAAAGCTAGAGCCAGGTATATATTTCCATCATGGATTGTTTTATTGAGCCTATAATTCTCAGTTCTGCATGTACTCCAGTAAAGTTATAATCACTGGAGATATATCTGCTTCTCTTACTGTTTAAGGTTCATTGCCATGGCCAGATGCAATGCATTTAGATTTTAGACCTGCTGTCCCCTGAGCTGTATTTTATAGCTGTTAGTCAACAAACCAGACTGAGCAGAAACTTATATAGCAATCACCATTTACCAAAGGCTACCTATCTACTGTACATAGGAGAGTGTAGTATTTTCTAGGCATAGCGACAGAAATAATGACGACCATTGTACTATACTTTGGAGCTTGGTTGCTACTTGTTTTCTTCTTTCTTTTTAAACAGTCTAGGAATGTTCTTTATCTTTTGCCCTCTGTCATTTCTTTTATCTCTTCTATAAAACAAAAAAGAATACATAAAAACAGCAAAAACTACCACTAACCAGAACAATAGTCCACAATCCAATGAGATCCTGCTATCTATAAAAAGTGGTACAATATAACCATTATCTACAGCAGTAGCATATCTTATCTTCCTACATCCTCTTATAACTAAATAAAGAATATTCAGAAATGTCTTCTCACACTCTTAAGAAAAGCAACAACAGAATCAAATAACTACTTTAAGTGAACTTGACAAAAATTAGAAGCAAAAGTTTGTTTAAAAAAAAGGTGTCACAAAAACAAAAATTTAGGGACGTGCCCAAATTGATCACTTTATTTGTGATATTTCTAACATAGTTTCAGGTTAATTATGCCACTATATTGGATGCAGGAGAGATCCCCATATTTGCTCTTTTCCCCCATCCTGCCTCTTCTCTCCCTATACCACTTACAAGTAGCAAGCCAGGAGTCAAGCAACAAGAGACTGAAATCCACTTACGGATGAAGTCAGCAAAGCTGAAATTATGAAGGGCACAGCAGAAGTGTAATACTCCTCTACTATCAAGAAATATTATTCTTAGGGTATAGATATTTTAAACTGTATGCACAACGAGTGATTTGTACTGCAGGAAAATAAGAAATACTTGAGAAATTTCAAAATCTGACAAGAGCACTTCTGAAAAATATTACATTGTGTTTTGATATAATCTTTTAGAGTTTCATTCTCTAATAGTTTTTTTAAGTAAACTCTAATGGCTGGATTCTGATAAACATGGGTATTGTTAGAGTAAGGGACATAGTAAAACATGCCATGAGTTACAGATGTCACCACTGATTGTGCGTACCTTTAAAGATGCATAAATGAGAAAATAGGGTCCTAAATATATCCTGGCATTAAATCTTAATTTAGAGAGGTTATTATTTTTAACTGATAAAATTGGGCTACAGAAGGATGGATGTTAAGGAGCTCTCCAAAAGCAACCGTAGAACAATAGAGAATCTAACTTAGTATAATGGAAAATATACAGAAACAGAAGGTCACTGGGGCCATTCAGATATGCTTCATGTAGTGATTGAATTCAGGCAAATTATTTATATTTTCCTTCATACCATGGTGTATCAAGCATTTCTATCATACTGTACCCATGCAGGTGTTGTACATTACCCATGATACTTGCTGTTTCTGGTCCCACTGCTCCCTCTCTGCCACAGCATACAAGCGTCTAGCCTTGAAGCAAGCAGCTTCATCTATTGAAAGATTGAAAACCGCTCTATGGAGTAGTCTACAAAGCTGATATCTTAAAGGTGACAGCAGAAGAATAGTACCACAAAACTACTCCACTCTTAGATCAAAGGTTATGAAGCTCATATGAGTGGTATACCACTAGCTCTTTCACATTGTGGATCTTCCTGTAGTTGGCAGAATTAGTAAAGAGGTAGTCTGTGCTTTTGTGTAAATCAGTTTCATGTATATAGTTGGCAACTCAACATTGAGCAACTGCAGTGTTTTCGGTGGTTAGCACTGATCTTGAAGGCCATGTGTAACTGGACCTCTGAGTCTCATTTCTTAAAAGTAGTATCAGACAAAGAGTTTCTTCAGAAAGTGGCCAAAGACAGAAACTGTCGCTGGAGCCTGAGCAAACCCAGTGGGGGTTTAGAAGCACACTGATCCAGTGTATTGTTCCAAACACAAATGCTTGGTGTGTCTACAAATGGCAGCTCAGCTAGCACTGTGACACCTAGCTTCATTTTTTCCTCATTTTATACACCTGAATATACACTCATTGATTGCACTGATGGTAGTGCCCCAGTCCCGTAAATTACTCAATCATGCACTCAACTGTATACATATATATTCAATGAGATGATTCACATCCTGAAATGCATAAGTAATTTGCTGGGTTAGAGCATAAATAAAGGGACAATATGATTCTTTTATTTTCTTTAGTCACCTTAATATTGGTTTGTCCTCAATTTACAGGTACAGGTTGAACCTCTGTAGTCCTCCACCCTTAGGAACCAGTGCCGAACCAGAGAATTGGCTGAACCATGGGAGATCAATGTTGTAGCAGAATTACCAACACTTCCACTGCTTACTGGGCTCTTATAAGACATTTAGGGGTAAATTAGAGCTAAATAACAGAACAGCACACTGAAAGCCAGGACATGTAGCTGTAAACAAACTTTATGGGACCGCAGAAAACTAGGCTACAACCATGATAAGTGGACATCCAGCTAACTAAAATCATGCTGGACCAAGGATTTTGCCAGATAAAACAGTGCCGGATTAAAGAGGTTCAACATGTACAATTAAACTTATCCACATGGAGACATTTTGAATTTAATCTAGTTTTACTGCTCTTCTCATCCTGACTGAAGAGAATAATGTTTGAATTAATTGTCAATTTGATCATGAAATCAAAACTGGTTCAGTTGTCATTCACTTATCCACTTCAATATGGTTGTTTCCATCATCAAGTTACCCAATGCCAGATCAACTATATTTTGTTAACTATGTTTCTGTGATAGAAAAGTTAATGAATGGCTCCTGGAAATCTCTTTCTGTGAAAATTTAGCATAATCTATTTTTGACTTATGACTGACGTCAATTATCAGGGGAAGAATTGACTTAAATTCAAGTACTGATCATCTTAATGACTTTTTTTTTTAATTTCACAAGATCTCCTTTACATTTAGCATTGAAGAAGGTGTCACTTTTGAAAGAATCAATTCAGTTGTACTTCCAATGTTCTGCAATAGTATATGCCATAGATTTTAAAGCTGTTTAATTGGTTTAAAACTTTTTTTCTGTACTAATGTACAGTAAAGTGTCAGTAAACTTCAACACAGTAGGCCCGATTCTCACTTAACGCTAGTGTTACTTCATTAACTTTATGGGAGTTATTATTGCCTTATACCAGGTGGGATGAGACACAGAGACATTCTCTATTATTTATCCAACTGAGGAATATACCCTCTATACACATCTTGAAGAAGATCAGTTGGACCCCTCACTAAGAGTCTAAGGTAGTGTTCCAGCCCATTTTGAGAAAGCTGCTAATGGACCACTCTGCTTTGTTTATCTAAAGGCTGTTTAGCCATGGAGCCTCACAGTTCCCGTTGGCTCCAGTTTGCTGTTTCCAGGAAGAGGTGGCCCTGACCATGCAGCTTCCCATGTCCCCCTTTGGTTGGAAACGGTTGAACGGGGGCCAACAGAAACCACGAGGCTCCATGGATATGCAGTCTTTAGATAAACAAAGTGGAGTGGCCCATTAGCAGCTGGTCTAAAGACATTGAGAGACACAAATGAAGGACAGATCATAGATTCTTCAAGAGCATAAGTAACAGAAAGTAGAATTCTTAGCTAAGCACAATTGTTGGTATTCATTACAAAAGCTTTCATTATGGTCTTCAGTGTGTAGTGTACTGCACAGGACTCAACCACAGTTTAAGGTTGCTTAGAAATAGGTTCTTTTAAACATTTTGAAAAACCCCAAGTATGATTAGCTACTAATCAAGAAAAGTCTCCTTTATGAATTTCTGTGGCAATGAATAACTCCTAGAGAAATCGTTTCCCTTCTTTTTCAATTTAACATTTTATGCTAGGGTGTCAATAGTACAAAATATTTCAGAAATACTACAACTGGTGCAAATTTTATTGCATTATTTCAATTTTAATATTCTTTACCCCAAGGTTTCTGGTAAATAGCAGACCTTTACGTTTGCATGACCTTTAAGTTTGCACCCAAAATTAACGGAATATGGAAGATGATATTTTTGTGAACATAAATGATGGAAATGCTGAGGCATCTCGGTACCTGATTTGTGGTCACGAATTCCCTCAAAGAGCTAAGCCTGCAATTGATTATGGATGCCAAATCAGAGGCTGCTATAAAAACTTTGGCCTTATGGGTGAACTACATGAAGAGAGAGCTTTGCAATCAGAAGAAAAAGAATGAAAACATTGCAACCGGTTGAACACCATTTAAACCTATAGTATTCAATTCAGGATGTCACATTACCAGAAAGATATTGATAAATTGGAATGAGTTTACAGGAGAGCAGGAAAAAATAATCACTGGAGAGACTGATTTGTAAGCCACGATTAAAAGAAATAAATCTGTGCAGTTTGACAAGTGTTGTCTATGACTGTATTAATAATTGTTTGTGTTCTCTTGGGCCCTTTAGGCATAGCCATACACTGGGGGCAAAGTGGAGGTACCCCATTGCAGGAGAAGTCCCAGGAATGATTTTTGCATCAAGGTGCCACATTTCCTTCCTGCTGCACAGACGGGTTGTTCAAGGGTGTCCCATAGTGTTTCCCACTCAGTGCTTCCTCCTTATACCTCCATAGGAGTAATGGACTTCCCCAATGTTGCACAGATGGAGTAGTTCCTGATCTCCTCCATAGATAGGGACTGCAATCATGATAGGTCCTTACACTTGACCTACCTCTCTTGAGCACCTATGCAAAAGCCAATCAGTAAACACCAAAGGGGTATTGTTTAGTGTGATAACCAGAGGTCTAACTAAATGTTATGAAACTAAGGAAAGGAAAAAAGATGCTGAATATCAGGGAAATCTTTGTCATAGTGAGGAGTAATAAGCCTGTGGACTAGTCTCCCTGAGGGCAAGCCCCTTACTTCGAATTTATGAATGTAAAGGCCAGTCCAGCACTCAGAGTGGTGGACGGGATAATCCAATAATCTCATCCATCTCCAACTTCTATGTCATAGAAGACTATGAGGAGTCCTGTGGTACCTTATAACAAAAGAATGGAAGTTATTTATTGAGTGTAGGACCAATGTTAATGAGGCCAATTTTAATGAGGCCAATGTGGCTCACTCACAGAAGACTATGTAGGATATCGTAGAATCATAGATAGTAGAACCAGATGGAGAATCAAGATGTCATCAAGACCAGAGTCCTGCACTCATGACAGGATCAAGCACCATATACACCATCTCTGACAGGTGTTTATTTGATCTAGTCTTTGAAATCTCCAATAATAGAAATTCCACAGTATCCTTAGGCAATTTGTTCCACTGGTAAACCACCCTGACAGTGGAGTGTTTCATAATGTCCAGCCTAAACCTTCCTTGCTGCAATTTAAGCTTCATTACTTTGTCATGCCAGCTTTATCTCTACTTCTTGGAATATCTATGCCAGGAGCTATATCAGGCAACCTTTGATGAATCAGCAACTTCCCTCAGATAAGTATCAGAGGGGTAGCCATGTTAGTCTGAATCTGCATAAACAACGAGAAGTCCTGTGGCACCTTATAGACTAATAGATTTACTGGAGCATAAGCTTTCGTGGGCAAAGACCCACTTCATCAGATGCATGTAGTAGAAATTGGGAAATTGGGAATTTCCACTACATGCATCTGACAAAGTGGGTCTTTGCCCATGAAAGCTTATGCTCCAATAAATCTGTTAGTCTATATGATGCCACAGGACTTCTCGTTGTTCCCTCAGATACCCAATCAAGGATGATGACCATCCGTAGCTTGTGCATCTGACCATCTCTTTTGCTTCTTCTCCTTCTAAGGCCACTTCTAGTGCTGCCTCAGTAGCAATTGCCTTCTCTTGTGTAGAAAAAAGAAAGTGGGGAAAATCCCCCAAACTCTCTTCTACAACCCCATCTCTTACATAGAACCCTGTTGTTAGCTGTTTACTATGCCAGTGTTCGCTAATGACTGGGTTTCAGCCTAGCCAAACAAGGTCAGCAACACCTCTCCTCACTGAAAAAAAATCATAACTGTGCCTTATGAGCACAACATCACAAATCTCTTCTTCAGCCAAACTCCGACAAAAGCCCAGCTGTTAGTTGTACTTGTGTCACGTTTGTGTGAAAGGAAAAGCACTGGATATGAACTGTTGTGGTCTAGAGGAGTAATTTTCAATTGAGTTGATACATAAGGGGGTTAGATTGCTAACTAAATTATTAATGTTGGCTGAGCTATTATTGAGAATCCCATTGGATATAAAATTCAACTAGCAAATGGCTAAGCATGTTGTGTTAAGAATACATAGTTCAGTATTGATATAAAAGTCACCTCCCAAGAAAAGTGGATGATTACAATTAATTTATCCTCTCTGGGACCTTATCCAAAGTCCCCTGGAGTTGAGTGGTTCAATTGACTTCAGAGGGCTTAGGATCAGTCCCACGGTTTATTACCACTTGTCAAATTTCAAAAGCCTATGTTGTCCATTCATTTATGCCCTCTTGCAAACCGTCTTTATTTTATTTTTGTTTATTTTAAATTTATTGTTTATCTTCAAATGTAGGTGAATGAAATTATAAATATACAAAGTGTGATGTAAGAAAAAATACTTTCCTGTTCCACTGTCTGTAGTAAACAATTGCCTTTAAAAGGGATCACAACGTGGGCTCAGGTCTCCTTAAGGAGCTGTTATTTAAACAGTAGTCTATAGCGTTGATAAAAGGTTAGCATCAAAGACTAATCTCCCCTGTCAGTTTAAGACATTCAGCTGATTTACTCATTCACTTCTATTGTTCTGTTAACAGAAAAGAACTGCAAGGAATATTCAGGCATGGAAAACTGAAGAGAAACTATTTGCAATGATAATTCTGAAAATCATGTACAGTAAACTTGAATTGTCATGTAAGCGTAGCTTCCCTGGTTAGGCCTCTTCTGTCAATACAGAGTTCTTCCAAACCTTGCCTTCTCTAAACCTTTGTGCTGGGCTTCCCTGGCTGCTCAAAAGGTTACCCTGCAAAGGGGAAAAGTCCCTTCATCTTGCTGAAGTGAATCTCATGTAAAACTGTCAAAGCAGTTGGTATATATGTAAGAAGCTCTGGGATAAATCTAGAAAAAAGGGTTCTGTGTGGATGAAAGGTAATTTTCACTACTTTGCAACTTAAAAAAATCCTTCATAAATCTTTTAGTTTATGAATATTTGGAGCAGAGCCTGTTACTTATTATGCAGCTAGCACAATGGAGCCCTGGTCTAGGAACTATCACAATGTGATAAATAATAAATTCCATATTGTACCTTTTAATTTTGGTACACTATTGTTTTGCTTCTGATTTAAGACAATGGTTCAGATTCTGATACACGACATTGGTGGAAAGTCACTGACTACAGTAGAGTTACTCCAGATTTACACTGTTGTAACTGAGATTAGAAACCAGCTCAATTTGAGGATAGTTGTTAAGGACCTTACTTGTATACATAATAATTTAACTAGAGCCAACAGAATTCTCAACTTATAATTTAGATATTTTAGAAACATGTATTTCAGTGGTGGCCAGTGGCCAAAATATGTGGCAGAGCCAGGAATTAGAAAAAGTTGCGCACACACACAAAAAAAAATTCTGACCCGTTCTACTCACCCATCCATTCACCTACACAAAAGTATTTCTGATCTCCCAATTAAAATCACCCAAGCAATTAAACAATTTGAGTTCTGTCCCTAAACCCAATGAATAAATTCAGCCTCAACAGTTATTACTGTATTAATTCCCTACTCCTTAAATGATTAAATAGCCCATTTCTGTTCTGCTTCCTACCCCCCAACTGCGTCACAAAGCTATTTTTACTAGCTCTCTCTCTTTCACATCATAGGCCTTGGTCTCTGCTTCAGCTTTCTCCCACTTAGGGCTTATCTAGACTACATGGAACAGTCGAAAGAACAGCTTTCAAAAGTGAAAGTAGTTTAGACGTGGCTTTTTCGGCGACCCCCCCTTGTCGAAAAGCCACGTAAACCTCATTTTTTGAGGAAGAGCGGCTTTTCGACAAGGGGGTTCGACGAAAAAGCCGCATCTAAACTACTTTCACTTTCGAAAGCTGCACTTTGGAAAGTGCGATCGAAAGTGAGATCCTCTTTTGACTGTTCCGTGTAGTCTAGATAAGCCCTTAGGTTCCTGGAGCTACTTCTGAGGTAGAACTGGAAATCAGCACTGAGATTGTATCAATGCATAGACTATGTGGATCCCCAAAGAATGCTGGAAAATGAATGTGTGAGCAAGCTCTGATTTCAGTACTGCTCTGTACCTTCAATGGAGGAAGTTGTCTTAAGTGTTAAGAGCTAGTAGGCTCACTTGCCCTTCCATCCCCGAACACCACTCAGTGTTGCTGTGGCTGCACTAAAATCAAGACACTATCTGCCTCTCCTCTCCTTCCAGGATATTCCAACATGAGTCTCTCCACTGGGCTGCAGTAGAGGAGGGAAAATGAAAGGCATTAGAAAAGGCCTTTTTTTCTTTTAAAAGAAAGAAGAAGGATTTAATTGGTGGACAATAGCCCCATTAATGAGGAGGACAGGGTGGGGAGAAGGTCTGCTATATTACATTAGGTCTGTACCACTCAGAGATTCCTCCAGCATGGAGAGATCCTCACCGTTTTGACTAATCACCTTTAAAGACCCTTTATATGTCCAGCATGGCACAAAGGGTTATGGGAGTGGTTCCATACCCATTATCATTTTTATTCCTTTCTATATCTTTTCCAATTCTATTACATACTTTTTTGGGATGAGGAGACATGCAGTTTCCAAGGTGTGGGCATGCCATGGATTTATGCAATGGCATTATGATATTTTGTATTTTATTATCTATCCCTTTCCTAACGGTTCCTGGCATTATGCTAACTTTCTTGGCTGCTGGTCCACACTGAGCAGAAATTTTCAGAGAAGTATCTGCCATGACTTCCAGGTGTCTTTCTTAAGTGGTAAAAGCTAATTTTTACCCAATCATTTTTTATTAATAATTTGGATAATGTCTTCCAATGTACATTAAATTTAATTTGCCATTTTGTTGTCCAATCAAGTAGTGAGATTGCTTTATAAATTTTAACAGTCTACTACGGACTTAATTATATTGAACAATTTTGTGTCATCTGCAAACTTTTCTGCTCCAGTCATGATTTCCTTTATAAGAACTGTGCTGTTGACTCTTCCTCAACATATCATGTTCAACTACGGGTCTAGTAATTCTGTCCTTTACTATTGTTTCAACTATTTTGAATGATACTGAAGTCTTGCTTGCCATTCTACGAATGTCAGGATTGCCTCTTGAGTCTTTTTTAAAAATTGATGTTAGTTAGCTATCATCCTGTGATCTAGTACAGATGCTGATTTAAGTGATTGCTTACATACCACAGTTAGTAGTTCTGCAATTTTATGTTTAAGTTCTGTCAGAACTCTTGGGTGAATGCCATCTGGTCCTGGTGACTTATTACCATTTATTTTATGCTTGTTCTAAAATCTCATCTACTGACACCTCAATCAAGAACAGTTCTTCAGATCTGTCACCTAAAAAGAATGGCTCAAGTGTAGACAATCTCCCCGGTATCCTCGGAAAGAAAAAAAAAAAAAGCAAAGAATTATTTTAGTTTCTCTGCAATGCTTTGTCTCCCTTTAGGGCTCCTTTAGCTTCTTAATTGTCCATTGGCTCCACTGTTTATTTGGCATGTTTTCTGCTTCAGATGTAAATGAAAAAAGAATGCTGCTAGCTTTTGTGTCCTTAGCTAGCTGCTCTTCAAACTTTCTTGACCTTCCTTATTATACTTTTGTAATGGACATACCTTAGTTTGTGTTCCTTTCTGTTTTTCTCAATAGGATATGATTTCCAACTTTTAAAAGTGCCTTTTTGTACCTGACAACCTCTGTTACTTCTCTGTTTAATCACAATCATATTTTTTGGTCTCTTACTGGTTCTTGTTGTTGTTGTTGGTTTTTTTATTTGCTGCTGTTGTGGTTCATTATTTGGATTATACGTTTAGTCTGAGTCTTTTAAGTGGTCTCCATGAAATATGTATGCATTTCACCCTTCTGATTGTTCCTTTAATTTCTGTTAAACTAGCTTCCTCATTTTTGTGTAGTTCCCCCACTCGAATATAATTCTATTATGGTGGGTTTCTTTGTCATTTCCCCCTTACAAGAATGTTAAATTTAATTATACTGTGGTCACTAATACCAAGCTGTTCATCTATATTCACCACTTAGATCAGATTCTATGCCACTTATGACTAAATTAAGAATTGCCTCTCCCCTTTTTGATTCCAGAACAAGCTGCTCCATGAAGCAGTCATTTATGGTGTCAAGACATTTTATTACTGCCTCCCTTCCTGAGCTTACATATACTTAGTAAATACAAGGATATCCTCATTCCACCAAGTTTCCATGATGCCTGTTATATCACTATTCTCATGTTTTGACAGATACAGTACTACAGGTTGAACCTCTCTAGTCCGGCACACTTGAGACCTGACCAGTGCTGAACCAGAGAAATTATTGAACCATAGGAGGTCAATCTTGTCTAGCAGCATTACCAACATTTCCACTACTTACTGGGCTCTTAGAACACATTAGGGGTCAATTAGAGCTAAATAATAGCACAAACGCTGAGATCTAGGACTGGTGGCTATAAACAAACTTTATGGGATTGCAGGAAACTTGGCCACACTCACGATAAGTGGACATTGGGCTAAATAAAATCATACCAGACCATGGATGTTGCTGAACTGGAGAGTGACAGACTAGAGAGTTTCAACCTGCACACATATCTTAGTATTTAGATTTTAGCATTTATTTATAATCACACGTACATTTTGTCAATAATCAGTTGCTTGCCTTCATGTGTTGTATGTAAATGGGACTCCTTTAAGTTTGACTGTTCCTTGCTAGCTCCTGCTTGCACTTTACCAGAATATACATTTCCCCTTTAATAAATTCATCCAAAGCATGTTATCATACCTGGCAGCTTTCATCATACCTAGCAGCTTTCCCTCTCTATTTCTGGATTTCTATTTTCATATTTAAAAATAATATGACTTTTTCTAAAACTGAGTATTTCATATTCCCTTCTGTCTTGTAGAAACTTCTCATTTATAATTTAGTTATATAGAAGCATAGCCCTGTCCAGTTCTAATATTCTCAGGATTAATTTTTGTGTCCATTCAAATGGTCATAAAATCTAAAGGAGATGATTACAATATGGTAACCCTAAACTCTGTTTCTACAGGGTTACTTGTTAGAAGAATGATAACTTGCTGTGTGCTCTTGTAGTAAAATAGTCAAAAGATAGATAGTCAACACTAAAACTGTCTGAACACTCTAATTTTCACATCAGGAACTAGCTTCAAGGAAAACAGAATTTCACTAGCATACTAAAGCAAATTTTTAATGTGAAATTTCCCCTGTACTTTGTCATATGTAGAAAGCAATTTCCTTCAAAATTAATATTATATTATATTATATTATATTATATTGTATCTTCCTAATATGCTATTTGAATATACCTTGATCTGATTAAATAACGAATATGTGTGTGAGCTGAGACTAAGTACATGCATAACTTTCCTTTCAGGCTCTTTCACTAAATACAACAATTTCCAAAAATGTTACTCCTATCTCTTATTTCTGTACCTTCTTGTAAGGAATCACTGTGTTTGGAGCTGTTTGATCAAGCCAAAATAAGGGAAAGGCAACAAAGAAATGTGCATCCAAGTGCGATGCCTCTGTTCAAACTGATAACATGGTTTTGTTTATTATTTCTTGTTTATGGGCCAATACAGATCAGTGGCCATGCAAAGCTTTAAAGGTTGAGCTGTGGTTGACAAATACCATAAAGAAATAAAGATGGGGCTGTCTGTATTAAAGATAGTAGATATTCAGCTAATCTCTATATTATTTAGGGCAATCATTTATATAGAAATACATTTTGCCAGTGCTGTTTTTAAAAAGTTGTCTGGGTCTGTTTTATTCATTCATTTTACAATCTCAGCAGCTTTGTTTAGGACACTCCTTTTCCTGTCATAAGGGCATCCACTTTTTTAGCTTCTCTTATGAATCTTTAATACAATATTTACCATTGAAAGCAGAAAATATTTCTAATTTGGATATGATAACCAAGGTAATATACACTATTCAGTGTGACATGTAAATAGTGGAATATACAATTATAGTTATACAACCTTGTTGTTTTTACGCACAGAACCTTTAACAAACTTATCCATTACTTCCTTCACCTGATTCACTGTAACCATGATACAAGTTATAGGACTTCATGGATTTTTCCTACATTAAAACTCAATCAGTTGTCTGTATTCCAGAAACTCTCCCATTTAGTTCTTAAGCCTCTATACTTTATCATAAGACTTTTTTAAAAAAATCACTTCCTTTTACTGAACTGCAAAAATCATGACCTAGATTTTTTTCTTTTAAAATTTATTTCCAAGATTTTCAAATTCATAGAATAAGAAAATATTCTATTAGGACTGGTCTACACTAAAGGAGAAAGTTGACTTAAAATAAGCAACTCCAGCTATGTTAATTACGTAACTGGAGTCGATATAACTTAAATCGCACTTTCGCGCCATCCACCAGCAGGAGATTGACAGGAGCACATGCTCAACCTCCTGTAGACTCCCCTTACTCCTCATGAGGAGCAGGAATACTGGTTCCAACAGGAGCGCCCTCTCAGTTTGAATTAGCGGGCCTTCACTAGACCCGCTAATTCATACCCTGGAAGTTCGACTGCAGCACATCGATCTTCTCCATAGTGTCGACAAGCCCTGAGAAAACAAGGTTTATACAGAAAAAAGTACAGCAACACAATTACCAATATGCCTCAAAAGAAGCATACAGGGAGTGCAACAGAACAAAGTTATATATAATACAGTCAACATAGGTTGATATATCCTTCCACAGAGGTATCATTGTTTAATTGACTGGCTACCTAGTGTATCTTCTTATTAGAAACAACTGCAAGGTGGTGCCTTGTTAAGTAGAAAATACAGCTTTATATAAATATGTGCAATAAGCTTTCTTCCACTATTTGATCTGAGGAAGTGGGTCTGGCCCACGAAAGCTCATCACCTAATAAACCATCTTGTTAGTCTTTAAAGTGCTACATAGTCCTGTTTTTTCTTTCTTTCTGAGACTTTCTTGTAAGAAGTTTAGTCTATTCAGATTAGTAAAGCAATATGCTTGATTTACAATGTCAATTAATTTGATCTTTTTAGCAGAACATTAAGTCAAATGTTGAAATTGCACTTTCAATTTCTCTTTGAGTTCATTAGTAAAACAATGGACTATGAGATTGTAATGGGTATTTAGATTAGCAACTCTATTTAGTCTATTAAATAACTGCTTTGTCCCAATAAGGTAAAGAGGTTCCGTGTAAGGCTTGTACCCCACATATCTCCTAATGTCGCACTGTCTCAATAAGTCAACCATTTCCTTTTTCAACTCATTATATTTTGTTTTCTCCCATGCATATTCTTAAAAATTACTAAATGTCATAATGATCAACTAATTTATCCAGGCCAGAACTTTTTTGATTCTAACTAACTAACCAACCATAATCCTCGATAAAAGACTCTCAGTGTACTCAGTAGATGTGTACTGGTGTCCATGGGTGGCAGGTATAAGAGGCAAGGGGAGCAATGCCTTCCCTGGGTATTAGTGGTCAACCTTTCCCCCCTTCCTATCTTTATTCTGAAGGTTCCTGCAGACTCCCATAATAGGCTGTTGCAACCTGGCGTCTTTTGCTCCAAAGAGGATCTAGCAACTGAAAAGTGAAAAGGCTTCCAGCTTGCCAGACCTATTAGCATAACACTAAACCTATGAGACATTAATTAATTAATTGCTAATGAAGCCATGTGTACGTTACCTTAGTTTAAGATTGTTTAAAATATTTCATTAGTTTGTTGCTGAAGATTATAAAATCACATCTCTAAAAAATCCCTATATAAGTTTTTAGATGCACAATGTGAGTATTCAGCTTTAGCATTAAAAGCTTGGATCTTCAGACACATATTTTTTTAAATAAATTCTTTAAAAGACTACCCTTATTTAAATTCACATTTTCATTGTAATGACTGTAGTACAAAAACCTGCTTCTAAAGTCTTCCTGTCCTATCTGTCCATCCTTGTTGTAATTTTTCTTTTTAGCCCACCCCACCCTTGTTGAAGAGAGCCCTTAAAGCAGTGGTCTCCAACCTTTTAAAGCATGAGATCACTTTTTGAATTTAAGTGCAATACAAGATGTACCTCAAACCCAAACACCCTTTTCCCTGCCTTCTTTGTGCCCCTTCTGAGGCCCCGCCCCCTTCTCACTCCATCCTTCCTCCCTCACTTTCACCAGGCAGGGGCAGAGGTTGAGGTGCAGGCTCTGATCTTGGATTAAGGGATTTAGTGTGCAAGAGGGGCCCTGAGCTGAACTTGGGGCAGGCAGTTGGGGTGCTCAACGAGGTTCTAGGTGTGGGCTCTGGGAGGGCATTTGGTGCTCAGGGCTAGGGCAGGGGCTTGATGTGCAGGAGGAGGTTTATGACTGGGGTAGGAGTTCGGGATGTGGGCTCCAGCTAGGTACTGCTTATCTCAGGTGTCTCTTGAGTGGTGGTGCAGGGGGGCTAAGGCAGGCTCACCCCGCCCTGGCCCATTCCCTAAAGCAGCCAGCAAACTCCATTCCAAGTCCTGTTGTGCCCCCTCTTTGCTCTGTGGAGATAGGATACCGGGTGGGAGAGGGAGCATCTTGGCATGAGCCCTCACCCTTCCCTGCCCGGAGGCTCCTGAGAGGACAGCTCCAAGGCAAAGGGCAGGAGATGCACCACAGTCTGCGGGGAGCAGCTAAAGTGCCAGCGCTTGATAGCCTCTTGGCCAAACCAATCAGGATCACCTCTCAGAGGCTCCAAGATCTACCAGTAGATTCCGATCTACTGGTTGGTGACCACTGCCTTAAAGGGAATAACATATTTTTCTTCCAGAAAGCTGGACAAATGAATTTCCCTTTCTTTATTTCTGACTATTTCATGAACTAGTTTTAGAGAACCCTCCATCAAAATCAGTAGTAAGATATACAATTCTTTGTTATGCCCAAAATCTTTGGAAACATATTTTTAACATAAACATATGTCACAAAAATGCTTTTATTTTCTAAAAGCAATGGACTTTGTTATGAACATACTGAGCATCTCTGACTGATTAATTTAAAATAACATCTTTGTTTCAGTGTGTTAAATATGTAGTAATCTGGAATGGTTACTTTATGAAGGCTTAAGAGTAGATTTAAAATATAAAATCAGCTTAGCAATACTGATGAAGAAAATGTAAAACAGAGAAGAGTTGCATCATGTATTCCCTAATATTTAATTCAGCAGGACAGCTAACCTTCCCTTACTACAAAGTTTTTGCAAATACATCTCTGACAAACTTCAGAGTATATCAAAAACCCATGACTGACATTTTTTTTATTCACAAATTTGGTGCTTTTAATTAGGTACCTCCTGCATGTCCAGTCTTCATAAGTCATGCAGTGGAAAATATGATCCATTTTCTTTAGAAATCAATTTTAGAAGAGTGATTTTTTTTCAAATGTCATTTGCTACATTTCAGTTCAGAGATTTGGCTAGAAGGGATAAGCAGGGACGGGGAGAGAAGAGAAGAGGGAGACAGTGGGAAGTGGGTGAGGCCTGGGTGGAGCAAATGTGGAGTATGGGTGAAGTCACAGGCTGAGGAGCTGGCCTTCCCAAGCAGCAGCTTCAACTGCCACCACCACCACCACTGTTGCCACAGATAAGAAATTGGTCTGCTTATATACTAGCTAATTCATAACTCTCTCTTCAGATAAACTAATTTTTTCCTAAAGTGCAAGACATATCAGCAAAGATTACAAAGCTTGAGCTACAGTTTGGCACCATTGGTACTTCAGTCCCAATCTTGAAAAGAATGCACCATGAAAAACAGCTATTCCCTTACAGACTATGTCTATACTGCAAGGCTTTTCCTCAAGAGGAAATGCAAATGGAGCGCTCATGTGCATATGTCGTGCTCGCATTTGCATTTCTCCTCAGATCCCTTTTTGCACAAGAGGTTTTTGTGTAAAAAAGAGCTGTGGAGATGGCTCCTTTTTGTGCAAAAGGGGGGTTTTTGCACAAAAAGGAGCCATCTACACAGCTCTTTTTTGCGGAAAACCTCTTGCGCAAAAGGGATCCGAGGAGGAAATGCAAATGCAAGAGCGACATATGCAAATGAGTGCTGCATTTGCATTTCCTCTTGCTGCGGAAAAGCCTTGCAGTATAGATGTAGCCACAGAGTCCCAGTGAAATCAGTGGGACTCCATACAGGCATTAAGGTCCACCCAGATGGTTCATTCTGAAGGATGAAAGGACCATAGCAGTTGTGCTGCCTGTCTATGCAGACTTGAATTCAACCATGTTGGCCTAAAGTTGTTAAGGCTTTAAACAGTGTTGTTAGTCTGACTGTCTTACAGCTTTGAAGCTATGCAACAGGCTTATGAGTACATGATTAGAACCAAAAGGAATGCTTCAGTCCAAACTTTTTTTCTGCCAAAAATGTGGATCGGTGTGTAACAGGATTTCCATGATACAATTTGTACCGCAGGAACACTGAGCCCTCCAAACAGGGCTGTCTCTCACACTGTGATGTGGATGTTAAACAACAAGCCTCAGAGAGGCATTGAATTTGCACCAGGGATGGGCAACCTAGGCTAGTGAGTGGGTCACAGGAGTGGTCTTCCTTCATCTCAGTGAACCACAAGATTGTCCGAACCAAGATGATTTCCCAGGACGGTATAGTTTTGGTAACTGTGCCTGCATAAATAGAATTTGCAGGGTATGCTAATTGAACTATACGAGTGCTTTGATTGAATGCAGAGAAAGCACATGACTCTCACGATCACTACTGCGTGCAATCAGAACATACCTCACTTTACATGCACTTGCTTTACATGCATTTCACTTAAGTAATCCTGGTCGGAAAAAAAAGTACATAAACAGAAACCTGTAGAATCTGGTAACCCTGCACATGGGCAATGGTTAATAATATATCTTGCGAGCCACCCATAGAAACCCCACACATAGAATCTCTGCCTTACACAGACATCCACAATCAGGGACAATCCCAGCTGAATTATGTGATTGAACTCCCAGCCACTCATGAATCAACTACAATGAAGCTTCAGACACTTCCCCCCAACACTCCAGCCTTGCAGACTAGAAACGTATCGACTTGCTCTAATCAGAAGCTTCACCAGTGTTAAGTTAATTACTTAGTTTGCCACTTCTTTACAGGAAAGTGGACATGCACTGGCCTTTGTAACCTCTGCTGAGGTTTCACAGGCACTTCTACCAAAGCACTGTTTTAGGTAAAATATAACAGATTTATTAACCACAGAAAAACAGATTTTAAGTGATTATAAGTAGCAGGCATAGAAATCAGAGATGATTGCCCAAGAAATAAAACAAAAATACAGCGTAAATTCTATTTTTAACACACTAAGCAGGATTTGAACCAAGTAATGTTTCATCCTGACAGATGGTACAAGCTGGTTAAAGTTCTTTATAAGACAGGTTGGGACTACGTTCCAGCCTGGGACCAAACTTCCCCAGTTCAAGGTCTTAGGTTTCCAGACATGGTTCCTGCGGTTGAGATGGGGAGAGATAAGGGGAAAGAAAAGCCAAGAATATTGTCACTGTCTCTGTTTTTATACCTTTTCTCTCTTTTGTGTGCTAATTTTCTCTCAGAAGTCTCTGGGATAATGGATTGTTTTCTTGATGGGCCATTAATGCTACCTGGGACCTCCTTTGTTGCAGCTGAAATGCTGGTTGTGGATGTTCCGATCATATAGCATATGTCAGTAGCACACAGAGCAATACTTCATAACTTCAAATACAATGATAGTTCATACAGCCCAACAGAAAATTATTGTTAAAATAGTAACACACAAGGTTTGCTATGTGCAAAATTTATAATCATATCACAATGGTGAACATTGAGGGTTCCAGGTTGCTAGTGTGAGGTGTAGTGTGCCACACACTGACCTGCCAATGTTTTATGAATTCATGTTGATTTTTGCCAAATTGTTTCAGTTGAAAATTTTGAAAAAAAATTGAATATTTTGATTTGAACTTTCTGAAAAAATGCTGTAATTTTTTTCATTGAAAATGACCTTTTGTTTCTAAAAGTATTTATTTTTCATATTAATGTAAAACAATCCTTGAAATGAAATGTTTAAAAGTTGAAAAAAATGTGCAAACAAAATATATTTTTTCTGTACAAACGATGAATGAAAAATCTGTTATTTGCTCAGCTCCACAAATGATTTCACGTAGCATGATTATTACTATTAACATAACGATAGTATGGATATATTACTTCTACATGATTTTTTTTTCATACAGAAAAGAGACTTGGAGGTTTAGGAATGCTTTTTATCAACTGGGGATTTATTTTCATACTATTTATATTAATATTCAAATTTTTGTCCCCCAAATTCAAGGCAAACATTATTATGAATATTAGTCTCATGCACAGCTCTACCAATTAACAGTTATTTGCATATATTTTAATTTCTTTTCTATTATGTCTGGAAAAATGAATCCGTGGATTAGGAAAATAAACACTCTTCATTTTGTTAGATAAGATGCAAAGTGAAAGAAAAATATTGTATTTCCTGTCTTGTGTTCTAAACTGTAATAATAATCTTTTAACTCTCAATATATATTCATTATTACTGTATTACTTTTGTTGGCAATGATTTGTGCTATATGATCTTATTTATACATTTATGCACATGCTACATTTAAATTTCTCCAACCTTACTACAGTTTTGCTATTTAACTTACTTTTTTTTATTGCTTTCAAGGGCTTTCTGTATTTTCTTTTATAGTTTTACTTATCCACTGCCTAATCCCAATGGCTTCTGTATTTCATGACATGCTAAGGTAAGATAAGTTGTGCTATGTTTTTTTTTTTTCATAAAGATGATTCAGGAAAATAATTGATTTCTGCAACTTTATTCAGGTAAGGTCAATTTTTTGCAAGAAAGATTTTAAATAGATTCATAGAGTCCAAGGCCAGAAAGAACCATTGTGGCCACCTACTCTGACCTGTATAACCTAGGCCATGGAACTTCTCCAAAATAATTATTAGAACATAGGCTTTAGAAAAAAAATCAATCTTGAATTAAAAATACCAGATATAAGGAATCCACCACAACCCTTGACAAATTGTTCCAATTACCCTCACTGTTAAAAAATGTACACCTTATTTCTAGTCTGAATTTGTCTAACTTTACCTTCTAGCCACATAATCACATTAGACATTTTTCTGCTAGTTTGAAGAATGGTTATCAAATATTTATCCCTCATGTAGATATGTATAGATTGCAATGAAGTCACTAATTAACTTTCTATTTGTTAAGCTAAATAGATGGAGCCAGTGAACTCTGGCACTATAAGGCAGGTTTTCTAAGTCTCTCATCATTCTCGTAGCTCTTCTCTGGGCCGTCTCCAATTTATCAACCTCCTTCTTGAATTGTGGACACTAGAACAGGTCACAGTATTCCATCCTTGATTGCACCAGTGCCAAATATGGAGGTAAAATGACCTCTCTGCCTCTACTCAAGATTCCCCTCTTTATGCAGTCAAAGAGTGAATTAACCCTTTTGCCCAGAGCATCTCACTGGGAACTCGTGTTCAACTGATTAGCCACCACAACCCCCAAATCTTTTTTAAAAACTACTGCTCAACATACCTCACCATCTACGTATGCTCTACACTCTTTGTTACTAAGTGTACAATTTATATTTTGCGATAATGAAAGACATATTATTTTCTTATGATTAAAAGACACATATGGGATCTTTTTCTGGGGGATAAGTCAACATGCTGCATTTATTGATATAACAAAGTGGCATATTCATTCACACACACACACACACACATACACACACATCCTGCTGATGTGATAGTTACCAGTCTGTTGCTCGACCCAATCTATTGGCCATATAAGTTGAGTACGAGGGAGGAGCTGGGTTCTTGACAGTCCTGACTGATGCTTCATGGTCATAGCAAGATGGAACCCGAAGAACCATACAAGACACCCCATCCTTTATAGGATTTTCCTTCCATGCGAGTCTCTGCATTTTGCCTTGTGAGGCCTTAATCAGTCATTTATTATCACAATCAGTTTTTCTGTGACATATGTTTATCTAGAGGTTGTTCTTGCAGTCATCTGATATCAATGTGCTGATGACCCCTTCTGGGTGTTGTCTTCCAGCTAAAGTTGTTATCATTCCCTATCAAGGGGTGCTAGCCACTAACTTCAGTGTTTGTCAATTTGTCCTGGTCCAATCTCCATCTTCAAAGTGCTTTAGTTGATAATTATTTGGTGCTTCTGAGTCTCTGGCCCCTCCTCTGACCATCTGGGCATCCAGTGGCCTTCACACTTATCTCTCCTAAAACATTCTCTCTCTCATTCACACAAACAACACATTTACACAATTGCAGCATAGAACAATGGGGTACTTCTAGTCACTTTAACAAAGTTACAAAGTCTTTCAACATTAAACTTTTTTCTATCTATTGCAAGGCTTTATCTAATGCTGACATCACTATGTATTACAATATTCCATCCCTTCGCTTTAACATCAGAACATGCTAACATCAAACAGAGCTGGAAATAAGTTAACAAAGCTGCCTGGCCTGTCTGAGGCCTACATCTTGTATTTAAGTTCAATCCAAACTTTATACTATAACATACATTCATTATAACTAACTAACTTATCACCCACAAAATTACAAGGCTACAATTTGTTGCTCCCAGCTTACCAAGTGATCTAGATTGCTTTTCCCTGACATGTCCTCTTAATTATTTACTATTCTAACAATTTTTGTGTCACCAGAAAACTTTGTTGGTGATCATTTTATATTTTCTTCCATGACATTAATAAACAGAGTTATATAGTGTAGGACCAAGAACTAGTCCCTGTGGGATGCCATCAAAAACTTATACATTCAGTGATGATTTCCCATTTACTGTTGTATTTTGATACCTATCAGTTTGCCAATTTTTAGTCCATTTCATGAGTGCTGTCTTCCTTCCATCCCTCTGGAACTTACCTAGAAAAGGTGATATGCCCTCAAACAGTATTAGCATTACAGAATAGCCTTTACCAGTGAAGTCAGCTATGGCTGAACAGCTCTGTGTGTGGGGGTCTGTGTCTGCATGTGTTTCTGAGAGAAAAAGAGAGAGGTTATGTGTACAGCTGCTTTTCCGACAAAACTTGAGGAATGGCCACACTGCAATTGTGTTCTTCTGCAAGAAAATCAAAAGAACAGAGGGGTTTTTCCGGCATTGGTAATCCTCATTTTACGAGGAAGAAGCCTTTTTGCAAAAGAGCTATTTCACAAAAAGGCATGTGTGGACGGGGAAGAGGGAGTTCTTTTGTAAGTAGAGGAAAGAGGAAAAAGCACAGGTGCCCTGGTGGCCATTCCGTCCATAGCAGTCACAGCTTACATGCAAGAGAGTGTCCATTCAGTCTGGACACTTTCTTTTGAAAAAGCAGATTGCTTTTTCGATGCACTTTTGCAGTGTGGACGCTCTCTTTCAGAAGAAGTTTTTTCAGAAGATCTCTTCTGAAAAAAGTGTCTTCCAAAAGAAGCCTATAGTCTAGACATAGCCAGAGAAAGAGAGAGAGAGAGAGAGAGAGAGAGAGAGAGAGAATCCAGAAGATGCAGCGCCAGGGATATGGGAAAGGGAAGATGAACCCATGCAAGAAGGGCATATGGCACTCAAAGAGAAGGTAGAATGTTTGGTGGCATACCTACTAGCTTTTCTGTAGACCCTCCAGTGGGTCCATTGAGATGAACTTTTTTCTAGAGTTGAAAGCTCCCAAATGAGCTTCCATCTGTGATACCTAGAGGATGCAGGAGAAGAGTGCACATGGATGGGGATCGGGAAAGACAAAACAAAAGAATTACAGTTCTACCTAGGCCTCTCTTATCTCAGACACGCCAGCCTCTGCAATCTGAGGGTCAGATTGCTCCCTAGCAGTCTCTGCCTATATTCCCGTTAACTAGCTCATTGGACTGAGAGATTGCCTGTATCTTTAAATCTTTCTGAGGCTTTGACAGCAGGAAGGAGTGGGGGAACTTAGTCCTGGAGAAATCTGCTTAGCAAACCCAGGAGGGAGTCTAGCTAGTGTATCATAGCAAATGTTTAGGTGTTGTTGTAGCAACTTTTATCATCTGACTGCCTTTCTTTCTGCCTAATACGTACATGCAGCTAACCCCTTCTTGAAATAACCCTCTCTACGCTCACAGTAAACAACATGGTAACAAACAGATGGAACATAAAATATCACAGGCAGCCCAATATCCTTGACAAACGTAATCTTAAAAAAAAGACAAAACCTTTGCAAAGTTCTCCTGAAGAAAAATAAAATGAAAAACTCATTTATTTGTTGTAAATTAATCATATTGTAGCAGTGTTTTCTGTTTAAACAAATTAATATACAGGTTCTGTTGTAAAATAAACAATTTATTTTTGAAAGTGCTGCTAGAGCATACTGGTATTTAGCCATGAATTAAAAAAATAATCCCACTTCAGAATATAATCTGTTATTGGCTGTTGACATGAGAATATCTAGTAATTTTCATCTGACAATCTCAAAATCCTTGAGAAAAGCAATGTTCTCTCCCCCTCCTTCCCTCCTCCCACCAAAAATAAACCATGGTGAGTTACAGTGGTTTCTCAAGATCACATAAGTATTTTCGGAGTAGCCAGTGTTGCCTACTGTCATGATTTTGTCATGATAATTATTGTTTTACTTAAAGTCCGAGCTCCTAGAGTCAGATGGATATGAGATTTTTTCAGCCTTCATTCATAAAGAAAAACTAAGATGCTAACCCTCATGTATGTGGAGACAGTTTCAAATGTGACCCCTGTGTATGCTAAAGCTCAAAAAGCTGAAGGCAAATAGAAAGAAAACCAAATCCTTTATTTGCTTTTACTTTCATGATTTTAAAGCCCATCTCACGGTTTTTGGTGAGCCTCGCTCATGATTTTTGAACATTTAGGGTTGGCAATATTGAACCACAGATATGGCCTTTGACTTCTCCCTTGAAGTAGGATATATCAGTTTCATTGTGGCCAAGTAGGAAACATTATCAGTGGGACAAACTGCTTTTTTTGTTTAGAATGAAAAAGACAGAAACTTCAAAGGCATTTACTGCATTATTATGAAATAAGGATGAGTGTGAGGTGAGGAACTTAAAACTTGCCAGCCAATTAATTTGTAACACACAAATGTTTTCACGCAGCTTATTGTTTTCACTTAGTAGATCTCCTTAGAACTAAATTCAGTTCTCACAGTTATTCTGGAGTTACATCATTGTAACTCCCATGCCTCTGGATTTACTGCAGTAGCAGAGTAAGATTTGGCCCTCAGTTTGTAATTCAGGTTTGGGGATGTTTTGGCATTTAGGTTTATTGGACTGACAGTGGGGCTGCTATTATCATGTGCAGCACCTGCAGTTTGACCTTTTAGTCAGCTGAGTCCTAGTCAGAAAAGACCTCTGACATGTTACCAGGATGCCAAGTAACTGTCCACAAACGAAGGCCAGGAGTTAGACCAAATATTTTCTCAGCAGAACTCAGCAAAGCCACTAGAGCATACAACACTCTCCACACATCATTACCCAAAAAACAAGAAAGAAATAGTGAAAGTAAAAGTGGAAGGAATAATATCAGAAATTCCTCCTGTAATCATTATAAAGGCAGAGCTCCCATTAAATTTAAGTGTGGGTTAGCCAGTTCATACTTTTTTTTTTTTTTTTTTTTTTGAGTGCCTGCATCAGGAACTTTTCCTTTCTTCAGGAATCCATAAACTCACCACTTGCAAAATAACAATAACAATTCTCTTTCTCATAACACTTACTTAAAAACCAAGGCTGCCAAGCAATTAAAAATTAATTGTGATTAATCATGCATTTGAAAGTGTGATTAATTGCACGATTAATCACGCTAATAAACAACAATAGAATATCATTTATTTAAATATTTTGGATGTCTTCTACATTTTCAAATATGTTGATTTAAATTACCACACAAAATATGAAGTGTAGTGCTCACTCTATATTTATTTTTATATAAAAAAATATTTGCCCCGTTAAAAAGATTCATACAAAAAAATAGGATTTTTCAATTCACCTCATACAAACAGTGTAGTGCAATCTTTTTATCATGAAAGTTGAACTTACAGATGTAGAATTATGCATTGAAAAATAGAACAGTATAAAACGGGGGGGGGGGGCAGAGGTTCTTCATGGTTAGCCTTTGTCATGCTGGAAGGACATAACATGTGGAGTTCTACAGGTATCAGTTTTGGGACCAGTTCTGTTCAGCGATTTAGATGAGGGCATAAAGTTTGCAGATGATACCAAGCTGGGAGGGGGTTGCAACTGCTTTGGAGGACAGGATGATAATTCAAAATGATCTGGACAAACTGGAGAAATGATCTGAGGTAAATAGGATAAAGTTCAATAAGGACAAATGCAAAGTACTCCACTTAGGGAGGAATAATCAATTTCACACATACAAAATGGGAAGTGACTGCCTAGGAAAGAGTACCGCAGAAAGGGATCTAGGGGTCATAGTGGACCACAAGCCAAGTATGTATTAACAGTGTGACACTGCTGCAAAACAAGCAAACATCATTCTGGGCTGCATTAACAGAAGTGTTTTAAAGTTTCAGAGGGGTAGCCATGTTAGTCTGTAACTGGATAAACTTAAAAAAACAACAAATAGTCTTGCAGCACAAATTGTGTATCTTGTTTCGAATTTAGGCTGCTGTGTAGATGCACCCTTAGGGTACGTCTAGACTACATGGCTCCGTCGACTGAGCCATGTAAAATAGTTCATTCGGCATAGTCAAAGAAGTGGGGATTTAAATAATCTCCGCTTTGTTAAAATAAAAATAGCCGCCATGCTGTGCTGACGATCAGCTGATCCGGGCACAGTGCAGCAGTCTAGACACGGCGCGGTTGACAAGGGAAGCCTTTGTCGACCGTTCTGGTAAACCTCGTTTCACGAGGCATACCGGAGTGGTCGACAAAGGCTTCCCTTGTCGACCGCACCGCATCTAGACTGCCGCGCTGTGCCGGATCAGCTGATCATCAGCACAGCGCGGTGGCCATTTTTATTTTAACTAAGCGAGGATTATTTAAATCCCCTGCTTCTTTGACTATGCCGAATAAACTATTTTACATGGCTCTGTCGATGGAGCCATGTAGTCTAGACGTACCCTTAGAGACTAACAAAAATGTAACTCTACATCTACATTTTTTGTTAGTCTCTAAGGTGCTGCAAGACTATTTGTTGTTTTATATGTTTTTCCAGATGTTTGTAGGCAAGACAGAAGAAGTAATTCTTCCACTCTACTATTAAATTGAAGCGAGGGAGCTTTAGGTTGGACATAAGGAAAAACTTCCTGTCAGAGTGGTTAAACTCTGGAATAAATTACCTATATAGGTTGTGGAATATCCCTCACTGGAGATATTTAAGCGCAGATTAAACAAACATCTGTCAGGGATGATCTAGAAGGTGCTTGGTTCTGCCATGAGGGAAGGGAACGGGACTCGATGACCTCATAAGGTCCCTTCCAGTTCTAGTATTCTATGATTCTATGATTGGCAGGGTATGAGATGCTTTATTTACCTGAGCATCTGCAGGCAGAACTGCTTGCTGCTCCTAGTGGCTGCAGTTGACCATTCTCAGCCAATGGGATTTGTGGGATATGGCATGTGCTGGGCCACTACTTCCCACAGCTCCCATTGCTAAGAACAGCAAGCCTTAGCCACTGGGAGCTATGAGCCCCAGTGCCTGCAGACAATCAGGTAAACAAAGCATCTCATGCCCCGCAGTGGCGAACCGTGAAGATCCACATGTGGCCCAAGAACCAGAGGTTCCACACCACTTACGTAAAACTTTAGAACCTACAAGTCAACTCAGTCCTATTTCTTGTTCAGCCAATTGCTCAGACAAACAAATTTGTTTACATTTGCAGGAAATAATGGAAACTGATTCTTGTTTACAATTTCACTTGAAATTGAGAACAGGCATTCATGCGGCACTGTTGTAGCTGGTGTCTCAAGACATTTAAACACTGGAATAAATTGCCTAGGGTGGTTGTGGAATCTCCATCTCTGGAGATATTTTAGAGTAGGTTAGATAAATGTCTATCGAGGATGGTCTAAACAGTACTGGGTCCTGCCATGAGGGCAGGGGACTGGACTCAATGACCTCTCGAGGTCCCTTCCAGTCCTAGTATTCTATGATTCTATGTGTGAGATGGCCTAAGGATTCACATGTCCATTCATACTTCGACCATTCCACAGGCTATGTGTTTATTCTGGTAGATGTTCCTTGATAATGGTCTAAAGCAGTGTGGACCAATGCATGTTTATTTTCATCATCTGAATCAGATTCCACAAGCAAAAGGTTGAGTTTCTTTTCTGGTGCTTCAGATGCTGTAGTTTCTGCATCAGAGTGTTGCTCTTTGAAGAGTTCTGAAACAATGCCTTGTCCCTCTTAGATTTTGGAAGGCATGTGAGATTCTTAAACTTTTGGTTGAGTGCTGTATCTGTCTTTAGAAATCTCACATTGGTACCTTCTTTTTATTTTGTCAATTCAGCAGTGAATGTGTTCTTAAAACAAACGTGCTGAGTCCTCGACTGAGACTGCTATGACTTGAAATATATGGCAGACTGAGGGTAAAACAGGGCAGGAGACATATAATTATCCCACAAAGAATTCAGTCACAAATTTAGTTACCTGATTATATTTTAATGGAGTCATCAACATTGAAGTATGTCTTCTGGAATGGTCACAGAAGCACGAAGGGGCACAAATATTTAGCATATGTGGCACATAAATACCTACAGTATTGACTAGAAAAGTGCCATGCAAAGACCTTTCAGGTGACATTGTAAATAAGAAGGGGGCAGCATTACCTCCCATTAATGTAAACTAAATTTGGTTCTCTAAGCAACTGTCCAAATAAGCAGGACGGAATAAACTTATAGGGCTCCAAAGTTTTACATTATTTTGTTTCTGAGTACTGTTATGTTTCAAAAAAAAAAAAAAATCTGCTTTTGGAAGTTGCACTTTCATGATAAAGAGATTGCACTGCAGTACTTGTAGGTGAATTTAAAATGCCATTTCTTTTGTTCATCATTTTACAGTGCAAATATTTGTAATAAAATAATATTATAAAGTAATAACTGTACTCCATGTATTATGCTGCAATTTAAATCAATATATTTGAAAATGTAGATAAGCACCCAAAATATTTAATACATTTCAATTAGTATTCTATTTTTAAGAGTGCAATTAAAACTTCAATTAGTTGTGATTAATTTTTCACATGAGTCACTGTGATTTACACCGCTATTAAAAACATAAACCTTGGCCATCCCAGAAGAAAGCACCCTCAAAATTCTAATTTAGTTTAAAGCTGATTAAGGACAGACATTAGGCAAACTCCAAGCCCCCAAAACTGCTCTGACAAAGGCAGTTTATAAAACAGCTGTAGGTTATTTGCAAACTAGTTCTATTGCAGGTTATCTTGGTCTTTTTTGAACACTGTGAGGAACTTTTCCAGTAGTCTTGAGAACATAAAAACATAAGAACGTACCATACTGGGTCAGACCAAAGGTCCATCTAGCCTAATATCCTATTTTCCAACAATGGACAGTTCCAGGTGCCCCAGAGAGAATGAAGACAACAGGTAATCATCAAGTGATTTTTTCCGTCAGCCATTCCAAGCTTCTGGCAAACGGAGGCTAGGGACGCCTTCTCTGCCCATTCTTGCTAATAGCCATGGATGGGCCTCTCCTCAATTAATTTATCTAGTTCTTTTTTCAACCCTGTATGTCTTCACAACATCCTCTGGCAAGGACTTTCACAGGTTGGTGGTGCATTATGTGAAGAAATACTTCCTTTTCCTTTTGTTTGTTTTAACCTGCTACTTATTCATTTCATTTGGTGACCTCCTAGATCTTGCGTTATGAGAAAGATTAAAAAGCACTTCCTTATTTATTTTCTCTAAATCAGTCATGAATTTTCCAAGCTGAAACGCCCCAGTCTTATTAATCTCTCCTCATATAGAAGCCATTCTATGCCCCTAATAATTTTTGTTGCCCTTTTCTGAACCTTTCCCAAATCCGATATATCTTTTTTTGAGCTAGGGTGATCACATCTTCATGCAGTGTTCAAGATGTGGACATACCAAGGATTTATACAGAGGCAATATGATATTATCTCATTATCTATCCCTTTCTTAAGGATTCCCAACATTGTTTTTTACTTTTTTGACTGCTGCTGCACATTGAGTGGATGTTTTCAAAGAACTATCCACATTGACTCCTACATCTCTTTCTTGAGTGTTAATTGTTAATTTATACCCCAATATTATATTTTTATACTTGGGATTGCATTTTCCAATGTGCATTTCTTTGTATTCATCAACATTCTATTTCATCTGCCATTTTCTTGCCCAATCACCCAGTTTTGAGAGATCCTTTGGCACTATGCCTGGGACTTAACTATCTTGAGTAGGTTTGCCACCGCACTGTTTACCCATGTTTTCCAGATCATTTATGAATATGTTGAATAATTCTGGTCCTAGAACAGATCCTGACGGTGCAAGATGAGAGAAGCCATTCCAAGTAGCCAGCACCAGTCAGGAAGTTTGAAGCTGCACCCCTAGGGGGAGGAGCTATATGGAGATCAGCAGTGGCACCCAGAAAGATGACATTCTCCTCTTATTCCAGTATCTACTTTAATACTTAAGTTCCTTGCTATTCTAGATAAATAGCCCTTAAAACTTTGTTATGTAAGGAAATTCTCAAAACTGCAGTAAAAGAGAAATTAGGTTCCTCTACCTGAGCATATGAATTCTATTTTTTCCCTTAGCTTTGACTGTTGAAATGTACATTAAAGCACAACCTTAGTACAATTATTTCAAATTCATCTGAAATAAAACTAACAGGATGTAGCTTTTTTATGTGCAGGCTTGGAGATATCAGTAGCAACAGAGGTGGCTTCAAATGGAAAGGCCCTTTCTTTCTGATTTGTACGGAAGTGTCCTGGGAGAAAGGAAGAGGGACTGATTTTTGTTGGCTACAGCCTATCGGTTACAGTGCTTACAGTTACTGGCTTTTTTAAACTGGATTTTCTAAAGTGTTTTGATGTCTTAAATTACTTTTCATAGCTTAATTTCCACAAAAGCTTATATCCCTAATGCAGCTTGTTTTGTAAGGCTAGTTTTACATGTTGGAACAAAGAAAACTACACCTGAAAAAGGGGAGGGATTGACTTTTCAGAAAATAAAATCCCGAGGTCAGTTTGCATAGAATTTTATATATGAAACAAATCAAAATGTGCATACAACATTGAATATGAAAAGAAAAACAAATGTTTTCTCTGAAAACAACTCTTCATCAAGCTAAGCTGCATAAAACTAAACCAATACATTTGGGCTTGTGGTGAGGGGTGATGTAGGAGGGCAAGAGGGGACATGTGCCCCCAAAGCCATAAGTGAAAGGTGAAAGGGGTCGCCCCATGCCCCACACTCACCAGCAGCAGCAGCGGGGAGAAGTGGTCCCCGGCGGCAGGCACAGGACTGCCCTTTGCACTCACTGGTGGGAAGGGGAGCAACGCAGCTAGGAGCCAGGAAGCAGAGTGAGCTAGAACCATGTAACTCTGCTTCCCCTCACCACTGCCGGTGAGTGTGGGGGGTCCTGACCCCTGCTGCTGGCGCCAGACCCCTGCTAATGCTCCAGGTCTCATTGCACAGGAGAGGATTTGGGGAAAGAGACGGGGCAGTGACAGAGAAGGGGAGGGGTGGGACCAGGAAAAGGCAGGGAAGGGGTGAAGCAGGGGTGGGGGTGAGAAGAGGCAGGGACGGGATAGGGCCTAGGTTAGAGGTCCATCCTTTGGACAAGGGTAGCACAAAGAAGAGTTTCATGGAGGGGAGCAGTCATTTCATCAGTGCCCACTCCTGTGTCCCTCATCAGCAATTACCTGGCATGTAATCCGTATTTAAAAATCTCTTATTGGTTCTAAATAACAGTAGAGTCCCTGTGGGGGGACTCTGCTATTGCATGTTCATCTGAATTGCCATGTTGTCAGTGGGCCCTTCTTAACCCATTCTATATTGGACAAGGCCTCTGTGTAGCACTGTTGTGGTCTTCGACACAATCCAAACTTCAGGGGTGGTGCAGATCAAACAATGACACATATAGTTGAGAAGTGCCCACTAACCAAATTCAGCAGTGGGGCCCAAGAGCTCCACTTGTCCACTAAGAATGTTATTGCTTTGCTCAGCAAATACATACATCAAATAAATAAATAAATAAATAAATAAATAAATAACCAAACAAAAAACAAACAAACAAACAAACAAACAAATAAATAGCCTGTTCTGACCTCCACAGTTCTCTTATATTCTCAAATGGCTTCCTACTGCCTCACGCCCTCCATCTGCAGTATTAATAAAAGTAGCTCTTTAGTAGAATGATGGTGGAGTGGAGGACTTTTCAGCAGGTCAGTATCTATTGTGAGAGAGAAACGATATAATGGGTACAGGTCTGGTACAGTCTGGCTATTTATGCTGAATTTCTAGTATAGCGATAAAACACCTAAACCTCATGTTACTTTTATTCTCCTCCACTAAGAAGCTGAGTTCTAAGTCCTGAATACACAAAGGGACTTAAGTGTTACAAAATTCAGCACTGTCTCTGGAGTAACTTTTAGGGCCCCCCCAAAAATTACTAGAACAATTCTCTGATCTGCAAAGCCTCAGTTAAGTGGTAAGGCTCCCTTTACAACAGATAAGGACAGGGAGGCTCTTAAGACTGAGGTCCACAAATGCCAGCACACTAGATGGGGAACTGTCTCAGCAGCGCTATGTAACCCAGACTTAAGACACTTATTTCAGCATGCAATCCACAGCTTGGAGGCCTTTTTCTGGCATCGGATGGCTTAGGTGCCTAAATCACTTATGAGAATGAGGGAGGCATCTGCCTCGCTCCCGGCATAAGAGATGGCGGTGCTCATCTTACAGTTTTTAGAGTAGCTGTTAGAGCACTCATCAGGCATGTGAAAGACCCCAGTGCTCTTTCCTTCTCAAGCACTGTGAGACCTTAATTCAAATTCTGTCAAGTGCATGCTCTAACTGACAGGCTATGGGATAGTCTTATGTGGGGCTTCCACAATCTATCCCATTGATGCTATTCTACTGCATATAAATCGTTAGTCACTGTGGGCATGTCTACAAAAGGAAGTTATTTCAAAATAACTTATCTCATATAATAACTCCTGAAATAACTGTTTTGAAATAGTGTGTCCACACTACAGGGAAGCCTTGAAATTAGTCCGAGGCAGGCTCCCTTAATGGGGACATGCTACCTTGACTATGGGTATGTCTACACTAGCCCCCTAGTTCGAACTAGGGAGGCTAATGTAGGCATTCGAAGTTGCAAATCAAGCCCGGGATTTAAATCTCCCACACTTGATTTGCATCTTCCCGGCCGGTTGCCATTTTTGAAATTTACAAGTCCGGACTAACTGCCCACGTCTACACACAGCAGGGACCCGGAAGTTCAAATTAAAGCCCCTAAATCGAACTACCTGTTAAACCTCCTTGCAGGAGGAATAACAGGTAGTTCAATTTAGGGCTTTAATTCGAAATACCGGGTCCCTGCCGCGTGTAGAAGCGGGCAGTTAGTCCGGACTTGTAAATTTCAAAAATGGCAACCGGCCGGGAAGATGCAAATCATGCATGGGAGATTTAAATCCCGGGCTTGATTTGCAACTTCGAATGCCTACATTAGCCTCCCTAGTTCAAACTAGGGGGCTAGTGTAGACATACCCTTAGAGACCCAGGAAGCACTGGGGAGTAATTACTCTGAATGACTCTGGTGAGTTATTATTTCAAAATAGCAGCAGTGGAGCGTCCACAGTACCACTATTTTTAAATAACTATACTGAAATAAGTGTTATTCCTCGTGGAAAGCAGGAGTTACTATTTTGAAATAACCAGACCCTTATTTCAAAATAACCGGGTTGGTAGTATAGAGGCAGGAGTTTTGTAGATCATAGTGGAGCTTAAATCAGGACTTTAGGAATTTAAGAGCTGGACCTCTATGACTGCTCAGTTATAAGTGGAACATTATTGTTGGGAAAGGGGGCAAAAATACACTTGTTATTTTAATCTGGGCATATATATTATGGTGATGAGTGGCAAAAATACATTATAATCCTCTCTTAGAACACTTCTACTAAGGTCCACAATAATAGTAAGCTCCATATGTTCTTTACTGAGTATATAGATTACTGCAGCACCAATGCATGCTGGTATCTGTGCACTCCAGGAATAGCAGCCCTTTGCCTACTAGTCTTCAACTACTAGGAAATCAAGTAAGACAGAACAAGTGAGTAACTTAGGAGAAAGAGAAAGGCAAAATGAAAAAGCGGGCATAAAGTAAAAACAAGGGATTACATGAAAAGGCAAGGGAATCAAAAGATGATGAAGCAGTAAACAAATAATTAACCTCGGCATTAATAGATTCATAGAGTTTAAGGCTGGAGGGACCATTAGGTCATTTAATCTGACCTCCTGTAAGTCAGAGGTCACTACATTTCACCAATTACTCCTGTATTAAGTCCAAAAACCTAAATACAAAATGTAGACGTGATTGCCATTTAAAAAAGCACTGATCAACTGCAGCCTCACTCTGTAGGAATCTACATTTCTGTTAGCAAAGTTTTCAAGGCACTTAAACTTTTCCACAGCCTCATTCCTGACTGCACTTGACTCATGCCTAAATTCCAGTAGGGATTCCCTGACTATTGTGCCTTTTGGGATTCAGTCTGTTATATATGCTCTGAGCACATCTAAACTTACACAACCGGCAGAAGTGCACACGTGTGCGCACACACGTGTGCACACACACACACACGCACACACACACACACACACACACACATGCACATACACCTGCCCACCTGTAGCCAGGATCTAAAATACTCAACCAGGAGGGGATGGGGGAAACCCAGGTGGATATGGAGGAAGCAATGTGAAGTTAGGTCTTGCCCCCTTCTAAAAGCGTATCTACACCATTGAGCTATAGTGTCACTCTTACTCTTTCTGACCCACTGAATATTTATGTTTACAGTGGAATGGCTTCAAGAGGAAAGAATGAGAGCCCCACAGCAGAATATCCTGTAGTCCAGTGACTGGGGTAATGTCCTCAGTCTTCTCACAGTGAACCATGGAGTCTCTGAGCTCATTCTTTCCTCTCTCCTTTGTCTAGATCAAAGCAGGCTGTCTCTTCACTCTCTGTGTCAGCACCAATATATGGGAGGTTTGAGAGAGAAGGGACTCCCTCATTTCCCCTCTGATGTCTGGGACTGCTGATGAGTGAACCCTGTGAAACAAGGTGTAACTTTAGGAGTGGCATAGGGGAATCTTACATCTGCTTTGAGCTAGAAAGTAATAATGTTTCTTTCTTCCCTCACATACAACTTTCAGCCATTTTGAGTGAAAGAAAGAACCAAGCAGTTGATAAGTGCAACAGAACTTGGCACCCTTGTCTCCCCCCTCCCCACACACAAATAGCTGATCTGCTAGGCAGCAAGGAGGAATATGTAGGTTTAGTCTTCAGATGCTTAGAGATGCTCTGTCCCCTTGGAAGCTGCTTTCGTAAACCAGCTTCAGAAAAGGAGCTGTTCTTCCCCACATCAGAACTGACTGTAGAGCATGGGAAGCCCATTATCTGAGGAATAAGGCTGAATAGCTTTCTTCCTTGCCTCAAGGAGGTTCAGAAATGAGAGGAGCCAACTGGGGGTAGAGACACTCTAGAGGTCATTGCCTGAGGAACTGGAATCATGGAATAGGGAGCTGACTAAACAGGCTTGGAGTGGGAAACAAAAGATGAGGCACTGTGTGTGGGAAGGGAGAATGAAGGTTTTGAGACATTGTAATTGAGGGGGTGTGGTAGACAAGGGAATGCTCTGAGAAGAGAGACTGGTGAGATGGAGAGAGACACAAGAGAATGCTTGGGAAGAGGGAATTACATAGATCCTTATGGGGTGTTTGTGTAGGAGCAAATTTATAGAGTAGAGTGATTCTGTGGGTAGTCAGAAGGCTTATGAAACTGCGAGGGCCTGGGGCCACTGTTGTTTTGCTGGCAAAATTACTTCAGTAGTGAAATTAGGTCTTTAGTGTTAGCTGAAAAGCAAATCAGGTTTCTTTCTTTCCCAGCCCTCAGATAATCTACAGAGCAACTAATATCCGGCTGATGCTGCAGCCAAATATTTTTTTCTTTCCCCTGATATGTCTATTTGGGCTGTGCACATGTCTAGGCAATTTTAGTTGTGCTGTTGCTTCTTGGCTGCTGTCTGCTGAGCTGCTTTTGTAACCCCCAAACAGTAAATGAGCTACACTTTGATAAATTGGATCCATAGACAAAAGCTACTCAGGGACTTCAGAGAGGCTTTCGGTGGCTGTATATATGATCCAAAAATGGCCCAAAGCACCCTATGGATATTTTTTAAATTTCATCCCAAGCCTCCAAATTGTCATCCTTGCCAAAGAAGAAAAGGGTAAGCTCATATTTGCACGTAGCTAATATTCAGATTTAAAAAGCCCTGGAACATGAATATTGTCTTCTATGTTCAACACTACTTGTTCAGATATATTCTTCAATTAACTGTTTGCTTGATTTCCCATTCTTGCTATGGTTTGAAATTTTCCATTAGATGCAAGCAACTCAGGTTGTGTTTTTATTTTCCACCATGAAACTTTTATTGTCTGATTTTTCTTCTTCATCAATTTCTTTCTCTAATTCAAAGGGATTTATTTCTATTCACTGATGTATGAGAACTTCTTTCACTTTGTTTTTGAAATAACCATTTTCTGACAGGTTGTTCTAGATTCTTTGAAGTTTGGGTTGGACCTAATGCTGTACCGTATTTAATGTACTGTGAAACCATTTGAAAATAAGAAGATATGAAAATATGCCTAAAGTGATCAAATGCTGCCTGCAACCCTGAAAATCTGAGAGATTGAATAGCTGAGAGTAACAGAAGCTAGTGTTTAGCTAAAATATTGCTGGAACACATATTTCACTTAGGCTCAATCTCTGTATATTGGGCAACCTTGATTAAGTGTCAGGAATGTTGAGTAATCTAGTTCTAGGGTGCATCTTTTAACAGGGTAAAACAGGCATCTGAAAACTGATTTTGCCCTTGATGTAGAATTTATTGAATCTATATGCTAATGAGCTTTTCGCTATCTGCAGCCAAAGCACTGGTTTGTGATCTCATCACAGCCAACAAGCTAAGCATTGTGGCACCAAGTTTTTACTTGCATGAGAGATCTCCAGAGAAAATCTCTAGGCTAAAGAAGTGTCTTTCTAATTCAGGAGGTGGCAATCTCCCATTACAATGTAAGGAGGAACTTTGCTGCTTGGTAGTACCATTGCCTGGATGAGAAAAAAATTCAAGTAATGACAACAAATAATCCAGGCTTTTTATCAGACTGAGTGGTACCCTTTCTGTCCCAGATCAAATTCTGATCACTCTTGGTTGCCATTTATTTTATGTTGGATTCCTAATTCCTACTGTGCCAGCCTATACCAAGGCATAGTCCTTGAAACAGTATCTTGTTTAGGTATTCTATGTCTCCTTGATATGTACTTAGTAGGACTTATTCATCTTGCTTGTTTAGAGTTTCAGGAACTGTTCCTTTACTTCTTTACGCTAAACATATGTTTGTAGCAAAACATTTCAGCAACCTGTCCACATTTTTGATAAGTGAATGGCCCAGTTTTCACCTCTATGTATATTATTGTGTTAGAAGCCAAATCAGTTCTTGTTCAGCCCTGATCTTTGTGGTCTCTGAGATGCTTTTTTACTGTTAAATTTGACCTAGATATTTTAAATGTATTACTTGGCAATTTTTCTTTTCAGCCCTGTTTGTAATACTGTTAATGTTAGCAGTTTGCCATGAGGGAATAGCTGATTTCTATGGATTTAAAGGGAAGTGCTGCAAGATTGGAACTGCATGTAACCAGCTCTCTTTTTTTCCCTCCCCCCCTTTTTTTTGAAATTGGCCTGGTGATAAAAGTTATTTTATTTCTAAAAATATTTAGTTACCAACTGTCAGCACATGGGCAGAAATGGAAGGGGAAAAACATTGGAAAATGACGGTCAGTAATAATAGTAAAAGGTTTTTATTTATCAGCCTACCGTCCTTTACTCTGGCAAATTCCTCTGTGCAGTTAGAACTGCTGGATATGAATCTGTGTAGGCCTGGATCTTAAATTTGTCCTGTAGTAGGGAAGGGAAATTTTTTAAACTGCAGGGTGAATTCCATTGAAAGAACTGGGAATTTTTGTTTAATACTTAACTCCCTGGCTGGAAGGTGCGGTGGTTTTCATGATTTAAGACTGTTTGAGGGCTTTTGCTATACATTCAAGATCTATGGGATTTCTCCTAACGGTTAAAATGGTCCATTCTATAAAAATGGATATGCATGACTATAAGCAGAAGTTGTACAGACACAAAATTACTTAGAAATAGTTATTTTCCTTTCCATGAGTATTTCAAATATGTAATCCGTAATTACTGGCCTCCTTTTATATTTCAAACAGTTGTCAGTTAAAAAAATCTGAATAGTAGCAGTAATTGTTTTGAGGTTGGCACCCCTCATAGTCCATAAAGTACATATTTATTATTGCATTTCAGACTGCTTCAGCCGTAATATACATCCTTTTAGGCAACTAAATGTCCAAGGACAGCATGGGTATTTTGATGTTCATTTGATTTTTTTCTTTTGATTTTAGGCATATCTAAAACCTAGGAATTAATTAACTTGGATCATGTAGTTGCTATCAATCTGCACAGCAAGCGTTTGCTGTTTTTTTCCTTTTGTCAATAAAAACAGACAACCTTCTCGAAGCAGATGTAGTTCTGTGCTTTCAGTACCACTCACAATGGCAAGTGAATAGGCATAGTGCCATTGGTAGTTTTCAATACGGCAACTGGCCTGCTAGTGCAGCAGCTGAATTGGACATTTGTTTTAATTTTATTGTAACGTAGCAAAGCTAGAAATATTGCAAAATGTAACAAAGACTCTTTTTAAATCACATTTTCCTCCTTGTGAGCAGAAATAAAGGCAAGGATATGACCAATGAGCAAGCACTGCCTGGCTGGAAAGTTTCTGCAGTCCCATGGTGTAATGCTAATTGCTGCTGGTGACCAAAGGCTTTAAGCCTCCCTTGTACAGGTCTCTAATCTAGCACTCTTTGGTCTAGCAACATCCATGTTCTAGCATGATTTTAGTTAGCCTGATGTTCACTTATCGTGGGTGTGCACAGGTTTCTTGTGGTCACATAAAGTTTGTTTACAGCCACCAGTCCTGGCTCTCAGTGTGTTGTGCTGTTATGTAGCTCTGTCAGGGCTGTTCCCCACTCAGGCACTCTGAGTGCAGAAAATGGGGGCCCACAAAGGATATTAAATACCTTGCTTCTATAGTCTCTTCTTAGAAAAACTCCCCAGAGTCACAGATTTACTGACTTTGGGGGGAAGCTGCCACCATCAAGTGATTTAACCCTCAAAAACAGGAAGGAACAATTGAATTCCTTCCCTAGGGGTAACCCAAGCTCTTTTGCCCCAAGAGAGCTTGAAAAAAGAAGCAAAAAGCACAGAAAACCAAACTGTATTTCTGATAGCTGACCTCCAAAGCTAGGCAGACACACACAAAGCTCCTGTTATCTTCCAGGATGCAAACATCAAATTATCACCTTAAAGAAGATGATTTTATTAACATATCAAAAAGATATACTTGATAAAGCATACCTGGTTACTAGGTGTTATAGAGCAACTAAGAAAAGAACAGATCAAAACCACAAAGAATCATGGTTCTTCAGGCTGTAACTTAAATGGTGAGGGAGGGAGGGGAGGCATAGATTTACTCAGAGAAGTTTAACCAAACAACCAACAGAAAGAAAAATGACCTGTTCCCAACTAAATACACATTTCCCCTTTATTTACTTATGGTCCCTTCCTGGTTCAGTCCACTTCCATACCCCAAATTCCTTGGAGACATGGTAGTCGTGCCTGGGTTTAAATCATTCTATGTCTCTCAACTCCTGGTTTAACTCCCCACACAAAGAAAGCAGGCAAGGTATCTTGTACAATTCAAATTTCAGCACTGTATTCCATTGGTTCTTCTGGCTTCCTGCCAACACCTTTGCTAGCTACTGGAGTTTAACCCCTTAGTCACCAGGTGCTGACCTGCACTCCTCCCATCATAAGATCTAATTTACTCCTAAATGTCTTCTAAGAGCTCTTTAAGCAAGTAAGTGTTGATAATGCTGCTAGACAATATTGACCTCCCATGATCTGGCAAATTCTCTGGTTTGTCACTGGTTAGGCCCCGAGCGTGCAGGACTATGGAGATTCAACATGTACTTTGGTTATGCTTCAGTGGGAAATATAAAATTCCCACTCACTCTGTGGGACCCAAACTATGGTCATTTTTCTTGTTTCTTGCAGGCTACCTCACATATGGTGATGAGACCTTGTTGCTTGAGTGAGATGGAGAATTCAACCTGTGTAAAGTATAATAACATTAATATTGTTCCATTTATAAGCTATTTTTTATTAGTTAGATAAAATACATATCCTAAAAATACCTAAGATGGATCTTAAATATTACATTTTAATTTGCCCTCCTGGATATTTCCTAGTGGTTATTGACAGAACAAGATTCCTCTATTATTTTGGTTCCATAGCACTTACAAGGTCTAAGGTCTGGCTAAATGAACGGATATTGGGATTCAACTTAAATCCCGTATGAATAAATTATCTTACCTCCCAAACAATTTCAGTTGCTGCTTGTTTTACATGCAAACTAACTCTAAAATGGCTGAATTACACTGAATAACAATTTCTTTCTTGTCCCATGGTCTCTGAGCCGCTATAACTGCAGTAAAATCAGTGTGCTCTAGGTAATTTTGCTACGTAGAGGAAAGGATTCATACATTGAGTGCCACAGGGTTTCACTTGGGCATAGGCTGCAGAAGAGGAAGAGTAAATGTATCTGCCTCTACCTCAGCCTCAGCCATGTTTTTCTTACTGTGTCCAAAACTTGAATTGAAACCTATATGTCTTTTAGATGCAGTTGCATAGAAACTGGTACAGATTCTGCGACTCTTTTTGGATGTGGCTAGTTGTCATGGCAAAGCAAGAAGAGAAGTAATCATGGCACAGTATTTCACTATTATTTTCCATGAGCACTTCAGACAACTATCATAAAACATATATTTATTAATTTACAATAAAAATATTTTAAATACAATATTCAAATAATTTATGTATGTAATGGAGTATAAGTTTAAAACATGTAAACACACATCAAAAAATCAGGGGAAAATGTTCTATAGCAATCTGACAGACATGTCTATTATATGACATTTTAATACAAACAATCAAACAAACCAACCAACCCAGGAGCAATAGCAGACAAATATATACAATATGAACTCTATACATTTGTTTTGTTTCTCTGTTTCCCCATTAGAACCCAAAATTACCAAAGATGGCTACTAGAGTACTTTGGAAAGTAATTTTAAGCAAAGAAGAATTACATTTGTATCAATCAATTCTGGTAAAAGTTGATCTCATGTATACATGAACAAAAACCAACTTCCATAGTTGATAATCAACATTTAAAATACATAAATTAAGAAATTGCTGTTCAAGAATTTTTGATTTTAGACTATTTACTTTGTGTATATTTGATGTGTGATGTTGATAGTTCATGTTCTAAACCTTCACTTTTGGGATTTCTGCATTTAATCACACTGAATAATTATTATCTGATTTCCCCCTTCCTAATTTCCTGCAACTGTGAACATATAAATTGATTAAAAATAGATATACATATTAACTGTCAGAACTGTTAAATTAATAAATATTAAATTCAGTCATGCCTAGTAATAGCAAACTGGCAAATTCAGAATTTTTTTTCTAAGTAAATAGTATCTTCTGTGACAAAATTTTGGGTGCTTTACAATTCACTGAAAATAAATTGTTGATGACTATAAATGACAAAATTGTGGACAAATATTTTTATATAAAGTCTTTGGGGCAGCAGGAAATCACCAATGTTAAGCAGTCTTAAATGATAGCATATATAGCAGGTGTTGTGAAACAATAAGTTTTTCATGCCTATGTTTTCTAAAGTTTTACATTAATTTCATGGTCTCCTATTTATTCCTTTGTAAATGAAAACCCACAAAAGAACAGCTAGCACAGTTGTTTCAAGGAATAAAAGAAGTTATCAATACAGTTATTCTGAAAAAAATCATGACTATGAAGCTTCTGAAAACTACTGAGGTGGGAAGACTAGGGAAAATAAAATAAAAAAGAAGCTGAACTAGAGAGCTGAAGACCAATGTTTTATAACTGAGCTGAGCTACTATAGAAGATTTAAGAGTCAATAAAATTGTGAAGCATATCATAGGAACTTAAGCATGAATCTATTCAATTTTTTCCAGGTGGAAGCAGATCAAGGGGTAGGGTGTAGGGCACAAAGGTGTATCTCTCACAATAATAAAGTTGAAAGACAGCCAACAAGGCAGTGCCAGATTTTATCTTCTATAACAAAAATACACCTATATACCTAATGCTGATCCATAGCCTATTCAAGCAAAAGCAACCTATAGGGAGGACAAATGCCTGTTCCTATCTATGCCTAGTTATAATTCTATTGACTAAACATTTGCAATGAGGCTCATTACAAAAGCTAGATAGTTTGCATCTTCTGTCTGTCTCTGCATGTGCTACCTCAAAGCAAAGGTATTCCCCCATGGGATTCCAGGAAATCAGTTCTTCAAACTCCATTATAAAGATAATCAGTGCTGGGACTTGGTTCAGGATCTTAGTCAGAATCCACTTACACACCAGACTGCAAGGTTTTGCCTTTGTACTGTCAGTGATTCCCTGTGGAACAGGATATTGAAATCAGAGTATAGTACACAAGTTTTTCTGTCAAGTTAGTGCTGTCCTGGCCCCAATTACTGAGAATCCAATCTAGCTAAGCAATATAGTAAGCAAACTGCATATAACATTAAAAATAGTATAAATGGATGAAAACATGAAGTGCCTGTATTATACATAAAACCTAGAAAGGCCAGGTAAAGTGTGTCTTTCTAAACTAATTCCACCAAACCTTCTTTATGTATAGTCCCACACCTTAATATTCTACCTATCCTTCCAAGTATCACTTGCTTAGTATGAATCCCAGTGAAATAACATTGAGTTCCTGTAAAACAAGACCCTCCTTTTCTTCAGGACAGATAGAAATGTAAGCCTCCTGGACTGTGGTCTTTTTAAACTGACCAACATTTATAAACTATTTTAAAAATAATGTAAAGAGCTTCCTGTAATGGGCTCTCATTCATATATATATCAGTCAAAATATGAGTCACCCCAGAGCAACAGAATGATACAGACCTCTCGGTTCTATTTAGGCCCCATGTTAAAGTCTTCAAGGAACTTAAGTGGGACTTGCACAGGCCTGACAAGTGGACCATAAAGAATCAGCAAAGTGAATGGCAAAATATAGTCAATAAGTGACAGAGTAGACGAATGGAGGATGAAAGTTAGTCAGAGTTCCTCATTAGACTAGGTCTCAAGTCATATTATAACTATTTGTGACTATCCTCTGCTCTGCCACAGACCTGTGACTTTGGGTAAATCATTACATCTCCTTGCCTCAGTGTTTTCATCTGTAATATGAGGATAATGATACTGTTCTCTTTGTATAGTGTGTTGAGATATACCAATAAAAAGCACCATTTAAGAGGTAGGCGGTATTATTATTATTTTATTTTATTTTGTTAAGTTTTCCATCACCAAAATCACACAAACCTTGGAAAACCAAGATGATAATTAAATATCTACTACTAGCAAGTGAATGATCTTACTAGTATTGGCTACAATCTTGTACTTAACAGTAGCAACAACGGGGGGCAGTTTGGGATTCATGTCCATAGACATTAACATGCTGGGGTTGGTTTTATCTAAGACAGAGTAGATTCAAGAATACTTTTGGGTATGTCTACACTGCAAAATTAATTCAAAATAACAGTCATTATTTCGAATTAACTTTAATAGTATCTATACATGCAAACCACTATTTCTAAATTAATTCGAAATAGCGGAGCGCTTAATTTGAATTTGATAAACCTCATTCTACAAGGAGTAATGCCAAATTTGAAATAGCTATTTCGAATTAAGTGCTGTGTAGACACTTAATTCAAAATAGGGGGCCTCCAGCCCTTCCCAGGGAGCCCTGGTGGCCACTCTGGGCACAACCAGGAAAACTTACTCTCCTCTCCCTCAGCCCCAGAGCCATTAAAGGGGTAGACTCTGGCCACAGTGCCTGTGCCAGCTCGAAGCCTGCCAGCTACAGTGCCAGAGCTGGCTCCAAGCCACTGGCAGCCAGCCCTCCACCACTCCCCAGGAGCAGTCTGCCAGCTCCCAGGAGCCTGACAGGGGCTGGAGAAGGCGGGCGCCTTCCTGGTCCAGGGTGGAATCATGGACTTTATTCAGGTTTGGGGGGGATGCTCTCAATGTCCATGATCTCTGCTCTAGATGGAGGAACGCGGCCGTCTATGGCAGGATAGCTACCAGCCTGGCCACCAAAGGCCACATGCGAACCCAGGAGCAGGTTTGCATGCAAATCAAGTAGGTCCAGTGAGACCCCCAACTCTGGGCCCTGAGCTTCCCCTCCCCCTTCTTCCCTTGCTTCCCCTTCCAGCTCCCTCTTCTCAGGTTTCCCCCTCCCCTCCCCCACCTTCTCTCTCCTCCTCTCCCACCTCCTTTTCCCAGTCTCCCCAGAGGTTCATCCCCCCCCCCAGTTTTGTTCAATAAACCCAGTTTCTATTTTTGAACATACATGTATTTTGTTTGACATCAGGAAGCGGGGCTAGGGAGGGGTAAGTGGAAGGATATGAGGGAGGAATGGGGCACGAGCCCCTGGTGGGGCAGACCGGGGTGGCTCTGAGGGCTCTTCAGGGTGGACGCTCTCCCACAGGGCCTCCTGGATCCTGACAGCCCCCCCCCGATAGACCGCCCAGATGGCAGCCTGCAGCAAGTGCAGCTGGGCTGATGGCAACGACCCCACGAGATGCACCAGTGTGCCCAGGGGCACCTCTGGCTCCATGTGGCTGAGTGCTGTGGTGTCCCGAGTGCAGGCACTCAGGGCACTACAAGACAGGACTGCTTTGCTTTCCTGCATCTAGGTAGAACTCTGAGAACTGTCTGTCCAGGGTGGGGGTCGGGTCCCTTTAAGTACGGAGCTCAGTTAGCCTCAGGCAGCAGCCCCACACACTAAGTCCTAACCTGATGCCCTGCCGGCACTGGTTCCAGCCAGCCTTAACTTTGGTTCAGGGTCCACTCAGAGAGGATGTGCTATTTCGAAATAGCAAAACACTATTTTGAAATAGGTTTTGTGTGTAGATGCGTTAATTCGAATTAGCTTAATTCGAATCAACCATTTCGAATTAAGTTAACTCGAATTAACATTGTAGTGTAGACATAGCCTTTCATATTTCTATCGGAGGGTTTTTTATTTCGCCCATCACAGGAGGCCAGGATTTTTTATTAAAGGCTTAAAATTAGACACCTATATCTACATTTAGGGTGTGTCTAGACTACATGGCTCCGTCGAAGGAGCCATGTAAGTTAGCTTATTCGGCATAGTCAAAGAAGTGGGGATTTAAATAATCCCCGCTTCATTAAAATAAACATGGCCACCGCGCTGTGCTGACGATCAGCTGATCCGACACAGCGCGGCAGTCCAGATGCGGATCTGTCGGCTGCGGAAGCCTTTGCCGACCGATCCCTTATGCCTCATGAAACGAGGTTTACAGGATCGGTAGGCAAAGGCTTCACCAGCCGACAGATCCGCGTCTAGACTGCTGCGCTGTGTCGGATCAGCTGATCGTCGGCACAGCGCGGTGGCCATGTTCATTTTAATGAAGTGGGGATTATTTAAATCCCCGCTTCTTTGACTATGCCAAATAAACTAATTTACATGGCTCCGTCGACGGAGCCATGTAGTCTAGACACACCCTTAGGTACTAGTGAGCAGATTCACAAAGGCACCTAGTGGGGAGGGATCACATTTCTTTTAATGATAATTACAGTTTATGCAACTGTGTGTGTATATGTATATATATAGATAGATAGATAGATAGATAGATAGGGTGGGATTTTTCAAAAATTCCCATTGGTGACTTAATATCCAGTGACTTTAATGGGAGTGAAGTTAGGCCCACCTTGAATATTTTTTTAAAGTCCCATATATAGTATATTAAGTCCTTGTACAAAGGCTAGTATTATTAGGGTTTTTTTGTTTCGTTTTGTTTTTTTGCAGGTGGGGGAGAGTTGAGGAAGCAAACATTTGATTACAAATATCCTCCAAACCCAATAAGAGACTTAACTAATGAAAGTTCTATAGAGGTCCTTGAACTGTACTGGGAGATCTAAAGAACACATAGTCCTTCAAATACAAATCTAGAGATCTTCTGTACTATTCTGTATCTCCACTTAGCTTTCCACTTACATTCTCACAGCAATAAGAGGTTTTTGGAATTAAGTTTGGTGCCTCTCCTGCTGTCCAGCAGTACAGGTCCCAGTCACAGACAAGTTGTTTAATTAAAAGTAGCTATAGTTAAAACTACCTGGAGACATCTAAAAGTCAGATAGTGTACCACTTTCTTTTGGAAGTCTTCTGTTACAATGGGCAATCTATTTTATAGCCCCGTGGGAACTGGGTTCTTGTGTATGTCATTGTTTATACTCTATCACTCCTACTAAAGATGTGCAAGCTTAATATATTTCTACCATTTACTGAGTTTGCTGAATCACAAGGAACATACACATGTTTTATGAACTCTAGTGTGGGTTACTGTGCACAGAAATGAAAACAATATATGTTATCTCCACAGTCAGCTGTCAGCAAAAAGATGGGGGAAAGCCATAAAAGTCTCTTGTGTTGTTTTATTATGGCTCTCCTAGGAGTCAAATGCCAATGATTTAGCTTGTTACATTTTGTAAAGCAATAACCTTGGGTGATGTTAAAGAAGCTGTTTCCCAAGGTGCGGTTTATGAATGACTATCATCTAGAGGAAAATATAATACCATAATGCTATACTTCCACTTTAAATATTGTATGTTGAAACTTACCAAATGTATATTGTGGAACCATGGTAAAGGTAAAGCTAAAGCCATTACCATCTTTCTCAGATAAACCTTTTCAGGGTCTCTGGCAGTGGTAGAAGAATTATGTAGGAGCAAAGAAGTAAATTCCAAAGCCGCATAGAATACTTCTGGGGACTGATCTCTTATGGAGGACCAGGGTGATCTACAAGGTTTGTGACTCTTGAACAATTTGTCAACTTCAATAAGTTAGGTCTGAAATAGAGGCTTCTAACTTATTATTATTTCTAACTTATTATTTGTATGCCCATAGCTTCTAGGAGTCTTGAACCAGGAATCCCTTGTGCTAGAAGGTGTCCAAACATGAAACAAACAAACAAATGAAAGATATTCTTTGACCCCAAAGAACATAGAGTCTAAACATAAAACGAGAGGTAACAGATACGTCTGGACAGACAAATGAGGGAGTACAAGGAAACAGTGAGACAATACTTGTCAGTGTAGTCATCAGTGGTACCAGTGGCCAATTTTTGTAGGCATTACTGCAAAGGAGAACTTTGGGAATAATGAGGTAGCTTTGTGGATGTTTATGGGTAGTTCCTCTGAAGTGTGAGGTGCAAGAGTAGAGACCCCTGACACAGTGGCTTACAATCTGATTGGTGCTGTTCAGCAAGAAATCCTGCTTATGGGACCTATCCTGGCTCATTGCTATAGTATCCCATACCTACTTGGGGTATATGTGGGGTTTTTTAATAATCTGATTTTAAAACCCAAACTGAGGAGATGGAACAGGAGGAAGAATGCTTGGAAGAGATTTCTCTCATATGAATACTGTTGAGATGGGCAACTAAAATTATAGTTTTACCTTTTACCTAAATTGTGTCACTTAAATATTTAAATATTTATGGCATTTGTGCTGTGAATACTATGGTCACATGAATTATGTACAAATAACAAATGTTTATATTGAATGGTAGATAATAGGATTTTTTTTTAATTACTGAAATTTTTAAGGCCTTTAAAAGCACTGTTTGGAAGAAATAAAAAAAACCTTTAGTGATATTTTAAGGCTTTACATCTTCATATAGAGTTAAGAGTTAAGAACTAATGCCAATGTTATTAGATCAGTTTATTTATAGAGGGGCAAAGGGTCAGATCATGACTTTTTGAATTGTGTGTTGGAAGGTGGAAGGTTGCCCTATCCCTTTGTCAACAGGGGGACCCAGCTGCCCTTCTCCATGGGCTTCTGCGGTCTTTGTATTCACTTTGGGGAGGCAGCAAGCAGTGAACGGCCCTTAAGATGAGAGGGTTGGTGAGATCCTGCACTGCATGCCGTAGTGCCAAAATAGCTAGGTGGCTGTAAAATAGCCATGAGCCTAGTGGAAGCCAGCAGCAGCCTGGATGGCAGTCATGTGAAGTCCTAAAAAATGAAGGACTTCTGCCCATTATTTCTATTGACTTCAAAGTATAAAACTAGATGCCGGCAGTGGAGACTGATTAAATTATGTTTAATAAAAGCCTAATTTCTAGACAAAAATCAGTTCTAGGCTTTGAGACCTTGCACTGTGTGTTTCCTTGGCTACTTTTCTAAGGCAAAAGGCTAGAAATGTACAATACATTGTTTATTAATGACACAGAGAATCTTCTTGCCAGTTCCTTTAAATCAAAGCTCACTTTGCTGCTAACTTAGTCATTCATTAAAAACAAGACACCTTATATCTTTGATCATGTTTTCTTTGCAAAGTTGGTGTAAATTTGAGGACCATTTTTTCACTTTTTTTTTGCATAGCCTGTAGAAGCGTATGTGAAGGGGATTCTAGTGGGAGAAAAAAACCTTCGTATCATATTTTCCCTTTTCTTTTTGTCATCTATGATGACTCAGAAGTTAGACATTTGTCTGTTGTTCTTCCTTCCTTACCCTGTTGTCTTCACTTAAGGTTTATCATTCAGCGAATGAGGAGGGATATGAAAAAGGCCACTTTAAAAGACCCAAATTGTAAAGGTAGAGCTGAAAGCCTGGTACATAATAATGGTTGTGTAATGCCAACAGGCAGAACCAGATCTGGGACTTCTGGAGCTTAGTCATGAGCCTCTACCACTTTAGCTAAAAGCTAGCTGGCTCTCACCTACAGCTATAGAGGAGGCTCATTCTTTCTCTCTGTAAATGATATAAGTGCCACTACATGGAAGAGTGAACACACCCAGCAAGTGTGTGGGTTACAGTTGCTTCACACTTTTTATTTTCAGTTTTTGTAAACATTTGCCAAAAGCTTCTATAACTGACATTTTCCATGTCTAGTATCTGCAAGGTATTGTTTGTTTGTTTGTTTCAGAGTAAACCATTTAGTCATTACTGAGAACATTGTTAGGTGAAAATAAATTTTTCACGTGTTAAAATTGCAATCATTTCACTGAAAAAAGCTCTAGCCCCTCCATATTTCTGTGCAGGGATTTGAAATTTGGCAAAGGATATCAAAGATGTGCTTTTTTCTATCCCTGTGAAAATCCACAGAAACTTGGCAAAGTTGGACACTTTTGCAAAGCTCAGGGCACACATGCTCAGTAGAAATTTGGGGTCACTTTTAGTACTCTAGAAATAATTAAAAAGCATCATAATTTCAAAAGAAAATTATTGGATCTTAATCAGTCAACAGAATATGAGAATAACAAATCACAAGAATCCTAAAAATTATGAAGAATGTGGACCAAATTCTGTTTTTTGTTCCATAAGATGAGTGACTCCCATTGATTTTAATAGGAATTATTAATATCTTCTGTTTAAAGGATGGGGACAGAAGTGAGCAAGGGAACCATGGACAACATGGCTCTGTACATTTGTGATTCCACTATTGCCAATTTTCATGATATTACTGTGTATATCACAAAATTTTACTGTCTATCTTAAACTCCAGTTCCTGAAGTCCTCTTTTTCATGTCAGAATATTAGCAGTCATTTAGAAAACAAGTAAATTTCTAGCCCTCATGATTGTAGAGAAAAACTTAATATAATATGACCTCTAAAGGTTCAAATACTGGAAGGCAAATAATAACTTGTTTTTTAATCTCACAATGAAGCCAATTTCATGACTTTTGGGGGAATCTGAATCATGTTTTTTGAATGTTTAGGGCTGGCAATAACTGGGAGGAAATCAATTTTTTCTGTTCATTCATAGGATGCATGATCCTCATACATATGTTGTAGCATATTGTTTTAGATACACTGCAACATTCAAGACATTTCATTACAGGATGTGATAATTACAGCTTATGACTAAGGAACAAATTAGGAACAAAAACGAGTAGTTTTGACCCACAAAAGGTTATGCCCAAATAAATCAGTAAGGGTATGTCTACACTGCAAAGTTAATTCAAAATAACAGCCGTTATTTCGAATTAACTTTAATAGCATCTATACATGCAAATCGCTATTTTGAAATTAATTCAAATAGTGGAGCGCTTAATTTGAATTTGGTAAACCTCATTCTACAAGGAGTAACACCAAATTTGAAATACCAATTTCAAATTAAGTACTGTGTAGACACTTAATTCGAAATAGGGGGCCTCCAGCCCTTCCTAGGGAGCCCTGGTGGCCACTCTGGGCACAACCAGGAAAACTTACTCTCTGCTCCCCCAACTGTGGAGCCAAAAAAGGGATAGACCCTGCCAGCCCAGAGCCAGCAGTTGCCACCGGGGCCCCTGACCCAGTGGCCCCTAAACATGAGCCAGCAAGCCACTAGCAGCCAGCCCTCCACCGCTCCCCAGAAGCAGTCTGCCAGCTCCCAGGAGCCTGACAGGGGCTGGAGAAGGCGGACGCCTTCCTGGTCCAGGGCGGAGATCATGGACCTTATTCAGGTTTGGGGGGGGATGCCCCCAACATCCATGATCTCCGCACTAGATGGAGGAATGCGGCTGTCTATGGCAGGATAGCTGCCAGCCTGGCCACCAAAGGCCACATGCGAACCCAGGAGCAGGTTTGCATGAAAATCAAGTTGGTCTGGGGAGACCCCCAACTCTGGGCCCTGAGCTTCCCCTCCCCCTTCTTCCCCTTGTTTCCCTCTTCCAGCTCCCTCTTCCCAGGTTTCCCCCTCCCCTTCCCCACCTTCTCTCTCCTCCTCTCCCACCTCCTTTTCCCAGTCTCCCCAGAGGTTCATCCCCCCCCCAGTTTTGTTCAATAAACCCAGTTTCTATTTTTGAACATACGTGTCCTTTGTTTGACATCAGGAAGGGGGGCTAGGGAGGGGTAAGTGTAAGGACGTGAGGGAGGAATGGGGCCCGAGCCCCCGGTGGGGAGGACTGGGGTGGCTCTGAGGGCTCCTCGGGGTGGACGCTCTCCCGCAGGGCCTCCTGGATCCTGACAGCCCCCCGATGGACCCCCCGGATGGCAGCCTGTAGCAAGTGCAGCCGAGATGATGGCAATGACCCCACGAGACACACCGGTGTGCCCAGGGGCAGCTCTGGCTCCATGAGGCCAAGTGCTGTGGTGTCCCGAGTGCGGGCACTCAGGGCATTCCAAGATAGGACTGCTTTGCTGTCCCTCATCAAGGTAGACAAGCAAGTGGGGAACCCTGAGAACTGTCTGTCCGGGGTGGGGATAGGGTCCCTTTAAGCACGGAGCTCAGTTAGCCTCAGGCAGCAGCCCCACACACCAAGTCCTAACCTGATGCCTTGCCGGCACTGGTTCCAGCCAGCCTTAACTTCGGTTCAGGGTCCACTCAATGTGGATGTGCTATTTCGAAATAGCAAAACGCTATTTCAAAATAGGTTTTGTGTATAGATGCGTTAATTCGAATTAGCTTAATTCGAATCAACTATTTCGAATTAAGTTAACTCGCATTAATGCTGTAGTGTGGACGTACCCTTAGTCTTTAAGATGCCACAGGACTCCTTATTGTTTTTATAGATGCAGACTAACATGGCTACCCCTCTGAGACTTGAACAAATTATAATTTATAATATATTGAATGCTAAATATATGTCATAGAAGATAACAGTTTGAACTTTGTCAGGTTTTTCATGTAAATTATCCCTGTTTACATGGCACCGTGACTGTGAGACTCTAATTGGTCAATGATTTCTTCTGTGGGAGTGGCATTTCAGTAATGAGACGGTTAACGAGAAAAAGAAGGTAGGTACCAACTGGTAGGTTGGTGTTAGTTTGCTTTTGGTATCTCTTTTTTATTTATACCAATATTAGGACAGATCCTTAGCTGGTGAAAATCAACATAGTGCCATCAAGACTGATGACATTCTTCGCTGGGTCCTGGGCAATGTGAGGGGGCTCAGTTTGGGGCCTTGGGATGAAGGGGTGGGACTAAGGACAGCCAGCCCTTAGCCCCACCCAGACTGCACCATCTGGGACTCTGGCAAGGATATAAAAGGCCTGGGGCTCCAGCTACTGCTTCTGCTGTGGTAGTGGTGGTGGTGGCCTGGGCCCTTGTAATTTATTCACCACCAGGACAATTGAGCCCTTTGCACCCCTCTGTCAGTGGCCCTGAGTGCTGTTGACTTCAATAGAGCTACTCTTCAGCTAGTGTAAATCAGATCTCCCACTGTGCCTTTTCCATTGCATACACATGCACTGTGTAGTGGCTCTGTCATCAGACTTAGACGCAGGCCATTCTGCCTCACTTTATCACACAGTAAACAATCAATAAGCAGGCTAGGGGGCTGGCCCTCTTGTCAGGGTGGAGAAACACACAGTCTACTGATCAGTGGACAGTAACCTACTATCTAAAGGTTGGCCCTCAGGATGAGGCAGACCAGCAGTCTTTAGCTGCAGCCTTCAGGTAGGAAAGGGAACTAACAGTCTGGGGCTCTGGCCCTCTGGGCAGGGCTGAGCACAAAGACATAGGCAAAGTACAGACTTTCTGACTCAGGGTGAGTAGGTTGCCACCCTGAAAAGGTGTGTGGGGGGTCATGCTAGTGAGTTGGGAGACCCAGGCACAGACTATTCCACTGGGTCCCAGCCCAGGGTCTTAACAAAGAATGGGTAGTCCTGCCCCTGGGTCAGCAGCTGATTCATTTTCTGGGCACACAACCAGAGTAATGTCTGGATCTCCTATGCTATTTCCTACTTGCCCTTCCTTGGCATGGCTCTATAGTTTATGGATCCTCTGTCTCTTTTGGGTAAATGTGGATGGTAGTCCCAGCAACTTCTCTCTACAGTTGGTTTCCTGCAGGGGCACGTCACTGCATATCTCAGTCCAGAGTTCAGCAGTGAGGTAGAGACATCTGTCTCCTTTAATGGCCCCAACCCAATTGAGGTGCAGGGTGCCTCACACTTCCTATTTCACCATTCCACTTCTGGCATGGGGGCATGGCTAGCAGGGCTCCACCCACCAGGAGCTGGTGAACTGAGGTAAATAGCAGAGTCCAGGGATCTCTGCTGGGACTTGTGCTGTTCAACATACTCAAAACGGATCTCGCAAAAGGGGGTACAGTGAGATGGCACAGTTTTTGAATCATAATATAATACTCAAGATAGTTAGGTTGAAAGCAGACTACCAAAGAGTTACTAAAGGGCTCTCACACTTTGGAGTGACTGGGCAACAATATTGCAGTTAATGTTGATAAATGCAAAGTAATGCACATTGGAAAACATAATCCCAACTAAATATTTGAAATTATGGACTCAAAATTAGCTCTCATCATTCAAGAAAGAGATATTAGAGTAACAATGAATTGTTCTCTGAGAATAACTGTTAAGTGTGTGGTAGAAGTAAAAAAAAAGAGCTAACAATGATAGAGACCATTAAGAAAGGGATAGATAAAAATATCATAATGCCACTACATAAATCTATGATATGCCCACACCTTGAATACTGTGTTCAATTCTGGTTGCTTCTTCTCAAAAGAAATACATTAGAATTGGAGGAAAATACAGGGAAGGACAACACAAATGAATAGGGTTATGAAACATCTGCCATATAAGGAGAGATTAGGAAGATTAGGTCTCTTCCACTTTGTAAAGACAGCTGAGGTGTTCAAAATCTGTAAAATCGTGAATGCTGTGTGGAAAAAGAATAAGGGGATATTATTTACCCTTCACATAACATGTAGCCAGGGATCAACCAATTAAATTCATAGGAAGAAGTTTTAAACAAACAAGGAAATGCTTCTTCACACAACACATGACGAACCTGTGAAACTCATTGTTAGAGGATGTTACGAAGATCGAAAGCATAACTGGATTAAAAAAAACCCTTAGATATGTTTATGGAGGACAGTCCATTAATGGCTATTAGCCAGGATAGTCAGAGATTCTTTCCAGTGCTCTGGAGATTTGATTGTCAGAAGCTAAGACTTGATGATGGGGGGCAGATGACTTGATAAAGTTCTGTGTTCTGTTCACTGCCTCTGAAGCATCTAGCAAGGACCACTGTCAGAAGACACGATACTAGACAGATGGGCCATTGGTCAGACTTGGTATGACTAGTCTTAATGTTCTTATATAGTCTTGTGTAGTCAATGGGGGGAGAGGGGGTTAAATTGCCCATGGAATACAGGCTTGGGCCACAAGTTTTGGAACAAAACTGATGAAACAGAAGAATTAACACTTAAGCATATGAATGGAATGGATATTTATACTACTGATATATTTATACTACTGATATCAAACTTGGATAATTAGGAGCAATATCAGTTTTTGATGGTGAGAAAACCTCAGAAATTTAGACTTTGGGTCTTTATAGTGTCTGAAAGCTTTGATACTTATGTGTATCTTATCTGGGAGTCTAACATATGTGAAACTGGGCTGAAAATCAGTGAAAACAGGCTGTAAGAAGCTTCCAACAGTTCAGCTACTACTTCTAGACAGTAATCTCTGACAGATTACATATGGAAACTGGAAGAGAAATCACAAAAGCTCATGATACCATCTACATGTTTTGTTAGTCTATAAAGTGCTACCTGACTATTTGTTGTTTTTTAAGTTTATCCTGCTCAGACTAAATCTCGGCTACCCCCGGAAGCATATTTATCTAGACATTTTTGTACCTCAAATAGATTTAAGCCAACCTAGATTCTAAAAGTATGCAAATGTTAAAGAAATTATATTTTACCTCAAGTGGTTCACTGATTCCAAAAGATAGCACTTCTGAGAATTATACTGTGGTATTATAATCAGTTTTTGGCTTGAATTGTAACAATAGTGCACCAACTTCTCTCTTCTAACACTGGACATTCTGGGAACTGACATAAAACTCAGTCTTCTAATAGTCGGTATGAACACAGAGTAAGTTCTTTGGGAACTGAAAGTGAATCAATCATTAATATTGTGTCTAATAGTTTATTTATGTTTAATTATAAGTAATGTTTTAACTAGGGAATATTTTAATACACAATGTTTAATAAACATGCTTCATTTAGTTCTGTAGAATATCCAGATCACAAAATCTCTAGCTTTTATGAAGCACTTAACAAAATAAATGAAGAAAATGTTTTGCAATAATCAATATCTAGTAATAAAAATGTGTGAATTAGTTTCTCTATTTATCCTTCAAAGATCACAAAGTCCAAAACTTTTCTATTAATTCTTGTTAAAAGAAACAAGGTTTTAGCACTAGAGAGCTGATTGGCTGATTAGCTCTATAATGCAATTTTCAGAAATAAAGTCCTGTGAACGTAATTTCTCTCTCTCTCTTTTGTTAGATTGTTAAATGCCAGTACCTAAGTATGTTCTCTAGAGATGAAATCCTGTCTCAACTGAATTCAGTAGGACTTTGGCCGTGGACATTAGTGGATTCTGGATTTCATGCGAGGTATTTCAGCTCCAGAGAATTTCCAGACAGCCCACTATTGCACCATTTCAAACGTATATCCCATTGCTCATTATGCAAAGACCTACAGACTCATTGAAATGATTACTTCAGCCTGCTTTCATTTTTGGGACAGAACCAGATCTTTCAGTCACTTGCAGCAGGAATTCTTTACTAATTCTTCATTGACATCCACATGGCTGGATTTCTGTATCTGAGCAGAGCACAAAGGGACTCTGCATGGCATCAGAAATTTGCCCACACGAATCACAGTATCTAACTGTGGACTTAGGGTTGCAAATTCTAAAACGTTGTGCTGTTTTAAATATATCAGTCTAGTTAACATAGTACAACTCCTCAAGATAGGGCATTGTAATGAAAGTACCTGATAGTGGCATAGCTTATCCCCTTTTCTGGGATTGCCATCTGTCTTATCACACAAATCCATCCCTCTCACTCCATTGCTTGCTCTCCCCTAATCTCACTCACTGTCACCAGGATGGGGCAGAGGGTTGGGGTTCAGGAGAGGATGCAGGGTGATGCTCTAGCAGGGGATTCAGGGATGGGGCAGGAGGTTGGGCTGCATGAGGGGCTGAGGGAAGGAGTTTTGGTGCAAGAGGAGCCTCAGGGCTGGGGCAGGGTTTGGGGTGTGGGAGAAGATGAGCGGTGCTGGTTCTATGAGGGGGCTCAGAGTTGAGGCAGTGGGTTGGGATGCAGGAGTGTGTTTCAGTTGGGCAGAGCTTACCTTGGCAGCTGCCAATAAGCAGCACAGTAAGGCTCAGGCAGGCTCCCTACCTGCCTTGGCCCCTCGCCACTTCCAAAAGTGACCAGCAAGTCTCTGCAGCCCATAGGGATGCATGTGGCTCCATGCAGTGGTCCTCACTACAGGCACTGCCCCACACCTCCCACTGGCCAGTGTTCCCCATTCTTGGCTTATAGGTGCAGCAGAGATAGTGCTCAGAGTGGGGACAGTACATAGTGACCTCAGGGCCTGCAGGGAGCCTGCTTTATCCCCACTGCACCATCAGACTTTTAGTGGCCAAAAATCTCTGAGACTGGCTGCAGTATTCTGTGAGAGAGAGCACCTAATTCTCAGAAACTCCTAGCAAATTTCTACCTTTTTCCATCTGGGAATAAACTGTATCCTTTATAAGGGTATATCTGGATCAACACTGGAGGTTGTACTGGTACAGCTACTCTAGTATGTTTGCTGAGGAGATAATGAAATCCTGGTGCAGTAGTGTTGACAGTTTAACTGCCACTGATTTCTGCATACTTTGGTAGCTTAGTTAGGAAGTTGATCCTTGTAACGGATGAGGGATCAGAGATTGCAGGATACAAAAACCGAGCACAGCTGAACCTTTCAAGTATTTGTGAATAATCACATTAACATAAATATTTAGGCATGTTCTGAAAAGATTTGTAATGTTATTTCTAAACAAATATTATGTTGCACAAGTAATGTTTCCTAAAACCCTTAGAGCAGGATTTAGTAGCTATTCAAACAAAGATGAGAGTCTCAATGCAGACATGATTATGCAGACTTCTAGATTCACAACATTGTAGGAGCATATCGCTGATTTTAAAGACATTTTTCTCTGAACTCCTTTCGTACATTGTTATATTATGCAGACTCTATTAATGTGGATTTAATACAGATGAAAGTTGCCAGCTGCACAACCCTAGAGACGCAGAACAGATCCCCAGCTGGTGTGAACTGGCACAGCTCCATTCATTGCAAAGGAGCAAAGCTGGCTTTACACTAGCTCTGACTCCCAATTCTCTATTAATACTCAGAACAGGCTGTGGCACTGCAAACTTCTGCAAAGCACTCAGCACCTAATCATCTCCAGGGGCAGGAAAGTAATTGACCTATCAGTCTTTTCCCCTAACCCTCTCCAATTTCTATCTTGCATCCCTTTTCTCCCCTTATAACACAAGTGCTAACACCTCTTCTAGTGCTGCGGAGCTTTTGGTACTGGTGTGATTCCTCCTCTCTGCTGCTGTCTTGTCTCTTCATATGCTCTTCTCCCATCTCCTTCCCTATGTGTGAAAATATGTATCACAACATGCTGCATGCTGGTGCAAGGAGAAAGAACATAATTTATAGGTAATGAGGCAAGAGCAAACATAGATGTCTGGCCTGAAAACATCAGAGGTTCACTCCCAGAGTAGCTCTCAAAAGAGAGATTGCTGTAAATTATAATTACCCTTTATCAACAAAGGTGTGTCATTGTAAATTCTTGTCATCTGATTACAGCTGCAGATGGCCTGTCCCTGCAGGAATGTAGGGGTATAAAGGCCTATGTTTCTTTGGCCTAAGGAGACACAGTCCTGATTCACTTCCTTGATTTCTCTGCTGAGATTACTAACAAGGGTGCCAATACAGTCATTTTGTTTGATGTGGACACTAGCTCACTAGATAATAGACTGAGACCATCAGCTAATTCTCTATGAATCACTGAGCAGACTTCAGGTGTTCTGAATGTTGCTTTACATTCACTGTGGAGCTGAAATGTCTAAATATTTGCAGAGTATTATCTACACATAGCTCCTTTGTGTATCAAGTGATGCACAGAGGAATAACTTGCCTATTGAAATAGCACCTTGTATTCTTACTGTGAGAGCACTGCAAACCAAACCTGACTCTCTTGCACTCTCTCAGGGTGAAGCAACTGTTTTGAATAAACAAAAGGTACCAGAGCTTCATTACTTCTTTACTTGAGATTTTAGGCATATAATAGCTATGGGTATGTCTATACTACAGCATTATTTTGAAATATCTTATTTCGAAATAGTTATTTCAAAATAGCTTATTTCGAAATAACGCGTCTACACACAAAATGCATTTCGAAATAGCATTTTGCAATTTCAAAATAGTATGTCCACACTGATAGGACGCTGAATTGCATTTAAAGCTGGCCGGAACCGGTTCTGACAGGGCATCAGCTCAGGAGTTACCTTGTGTGGCTGCTGCCTGAGGCTATCTGAGACCTGTGCTTAAAGGGAACCCCGGACAGCCAGGTCTAAGGTTTCCCTGCTTGCTTGCCTACCTTGCTGAGGGACAGCAAAGCATTTTTTTCTCTGTGTGCTCTGGTTGCCCTAACTCAGGACACCACAGCACTCTGCAGCATGGAGCCAGAGCCGCCCCTGGGCACTCTGGTGCTTCTCCTGGACGTGTTGCTGCGAGCCTGGCAGCACGTTCTGCAAGCAGTAACAGTCTCCCTGGTGTGCCCCACTGGGAGCTTGTGCCTCATTCCTCCCTCACGACCTTCCACTTACCCCTCCCTAACCCCCTTCCTGCTGTACAATAAAAGACACATGTGTTCATTATAACAAAGCCTCTTTATTAAACAAAACTGGGGTTGTGGGGGGATGAAACTGAGGTGAGACTGGGGAAAGAAGGTGGGAGAGGGGAGGAGGGAGGGTGGGAGAGGGGAGGGGGAAACCTGGGAGGAGGGTGCTTGCAGGGGGAGGTAAGGGGAGGAAGTGGGAGGAGAAGCTCAGGGCTCAGTTGGGGGTCTCGCTGGCCCAACTGTCTCCCAGCACCATGGGTGTGGGGGCCTTGGTGGGGAGGAAGAAGCAGGAGGGGGAGAAGGAGTGGGAGGAGGAGCGGTAGCTGAGGAGGCAGCAGGGGCTTGAGCAGCAGGAGGCAGCAAGCTCTGCCCCAGGGTCGATGACCACCTGGGGGGCACTGACTGTCCTGCCCCCCAAGATGTGGTCCATGGCAACAAAATAGGGGCAGGGGTCTGGGTCTGCCCCTGGTTGGGACCTGCCCCCCTGTGGCCCTGGCATACGCCTGCCACAGCTCCTTTATTTTCATGCGAACCTGCTCCTGGGTTTGCATGTGGCCTTTGGTGGCCAGGCTGGCAGTCATCTGCCTGTAGATGGTCACGTTCTTCCGTTTAGTGCAGAGATCATGGACGTTGGAGGCATCCCCCCAAACCTGAATTAAGTCCCTTATTGCCCCACTGGACCAGGCAAGCGCCTGCCTTTTCCAGCCCCTGGCAGGCTCCTGGAAGCTGGCAGACTGGTCCTGGGGAGTGGTGGAGGGCTGGCTGGCACTGGCTGCCTGACTCATGCTGGGGCCACTGGGTCAGGTGCAGCGACTTCTGGCTCTGGGCTGGCAGGCTTGGAGCTGGCACAGGTACTGTGGCCAGAGTCTACCCCTTTAAGGGCTCCAGGGAGAGGGGAAGGGAAAGGAGTTTTCTTGATTGTGCCCATAGTGGCCACCAGGGCACCCTGGGCAAGGCTGGAGGCCCCCTATTTCAAAATAAGCGTCTACACAGCGCTTATTTCGAAATAGCAATTTCGAAATTGGTGCTATTCCTCATGGAATAAGGTTTACCAATTTCGAAATAAGCCCTCCACTATTTCAATTTAATTTCAAAATAGCGGTTTGGCTGTGTAGACGCTGGTAAAGTTATTTTGAAATAACGGATGTTATTTCGAAATAACTTTGCTGTGTAGATATACCCTATTTTAGTTCATCATTACAGTTTTTTTTATGAACTGTGGACATCTGCACTGATTTTGACTATGGCACCTGGTGGTGACCGGTATAGGGAGATGAAAAATGTCCTCAGAAGGTGCTATCATGATCACCTAATTTCCCTAATGTATAAGGCATACACTGAATCTATGATTGGACACTTTCCCGGGATATCCAGATTAATGTGCACCTCACCACAAGGATTCTGTCTGTGCCTGCCACTGGCCAGCTCCTAGATTTCACCAGCCATGAGCAGCACCAGCACTTCCCTCTCCACCTACTCCTGCTCCACCATCTCCTTGCAGATTAACAATGGATACATTCCATCCCCCTGACCCGCCAACCATCTCTCTAAAGTGTCCAACCCCTACTGGGGGTTCTACTGGGCATGCACAATATTCACAGACCCATCTCTCCCAGAGAACTAGTTCACACCAGTTTTCTAGTTTCACCTCAATTTAACACATGGCCCTTAAATTATGTTGATAGTGAAAACAGAAGCAAGTTTATTTATCAAAGAAGAGAAATTCAAGAAGGAGCAGGTAGAATTAATAGAAACAAAATGGCAACACATACAACAAAGCCCTAACGCGCCTGGTAGAGTCTAAACTTAACTAACAAGTTCTTCCTGTTACAGACTGGCTTGGTGAACCCTTTGAAACTTATCTACCAAATGTCCTCTTCACCCGCCCTCTCAATTTTTTTCCTCCCCCCACTCACTCCTTCCCTTATTTATTCTTGGTTCTGGACCTCCAACACTCCAGTCATCTGAAGAAGTGGGCTCTAACGCTCATGATACCATCTACATGTTTTGTTAGTCTTTAAAGTGCTACCAGACTTTTTGGTTTTTTTTAAAGTTTTTCATGTTACAGACTAACTCGGCTACCCATCTGAAACTCAAGAGCCCCTCTTGTTAGTTGCTGCATATCCAAACTCCTTCTTGCAGCATTTTTTCAGTTGGAAGCACTGAAACCCTCCTTTCATAAAACCAAGTCCTTTGGCATCTTGTCTTCTCAGATAAAGGATGCCAGGGCATCTCTCTGCATCCCTAGATATATATTAGACATGTCCCTTGTTCTTCAATTGTAAACAGGGTTCCCACCCCGCTGTTCACCTCTTCCTATAAATGTCTTCTCCTGAAGTCCCTCGGATCACTTTAATATCATTTGACTCTGTATGCAAATAGCTTTCCATTGTAAAGTAGACAGAGTTCTGCTAGAGAAAGGAGTGTCTCCTATTTTTTGTCTGGTGGAATCTGTTTTAAGACATGCTGTCTCTGAGTGACTTGACCTTAATCTTAAGGCTTTAAGAACGTAATTTCCAGTATGTATCTCTTTACATGCCATCTGCACATACATTTCACACAGAGTATGATGACCAGTGTGACAAGGGCTTTGAGCAGAGACCATGCTTAGTGACGTTCTTTTGTGGAACTAACATGTAAATAGCATATCCAGCAGATGCCTGTAACTTTTATAAACCCCTGTACTCTCTGCCAGCTGGCGCTAAGAGATCCTTGGGCCACACACATGGTATATTAAAGAACACTGGCTGAAGTAACTTGCACATGACTTTGTCATGCATATGTAAAGTCCCAAACTCAGGCTGAGAAAGTCTAAGCATGACATTGTTAATTTCACAACATATACCATTTCTGTGTGTGTGTCTACATTACATATATATATATACACTCTGTATGGAGCAACATAATCTAGTGGCTAAGGCACTGGGCATGGAGCCATCTCTGTTTCGGTTGGTATTTCTATGCTTCAGCTAGCTTGGCTTGTGCTGGAGCACTAAAAAGAGCAGTGTGGATGATCCAGCTCAGGCAGCAGCTTGGGCTGTCAAGCCCATGCAGACTCCTAGGTCTGAGTTTGGATGGCTAGTCCAAGCTGCTTCCCAACCTCTATCTGCTATTTTTAGCATGCTGGCTCCAACCTGTCTCCCTGAGCTGGGAGGCTAGCTGTGTAGAACTACCTTAACTTGCTGCATGACCTCGGGCAAGTCATTTAATCTCTCTGCTCCTGTTCCCACACAATTCCTAACTTGTCTATTTAGCACATACACATTTTGGGCCAAGGGCCTGTCTCTCTCACTTTGTGTGTGCACGCAATGCATAAAAAATGGTGCCACAATCTCATTTCTAGTTGCTACTATAAGGCAAATAATAATTGTAATAGTTTGCAGCAGGTGTGGGGAACTTCCAGCCTGCTGGCAACACATAGTTCATTTGGGTTAGCTGCTAACAACCCATTTTGTTTACCTAAATGTCCACAGGCCTGGCCACTTTCAACTCCCAGTGGCCACAGCTCACCATTCCTTGCCAATGGGAATTATGGGAAGTGGTGTGGACCGGGTCACCACTTCTTGCAGCTCCCATTGGTCAGGAAGGATGAACCGTGGCCTCTGGGAGCTGCAGGTCTCTGTGCCTGTGAATGCTCAGGTAAACAGTGTCTGGAGGCTCACAAGCGGCTAACCCCGACAAACCAGGTGCAGCCAGGGTGCCAGAGGTTCCCCAAACCTACTATATAGAATGCCCAGGATAATATACACAAATGCGTACATGTGTACATTTATATAAATGCTATCTAAAAATTTTTAAAGATATATCTGACTAGCATAGCAGAGATGGCATGTATCAAAAATATATAAAGATTGGTGTCTTTTTCCCTATCTGGAGTTATATCTCTTAACCAATACATATATATTAGCCACAGAACACACCATATTAATGTTGCATTATGTCCAGCCTGTGGGGAGTTATGTTAACACTTTTGCTCACTTATGTCAAGAGGTATACATCGCACAAAATATAGCTTTTTTGCATTAGCAAATATAAAACCTGCCAAAGGCAAGATACATGAATGTTTTGCCTCGGTACAAACTTGAGGAAGTGTCTTTAGGCCTCTTGGTACCTGGGATGTGGTAACAAAAAGATATGGAAAGGTACAGAGCAACAAGTTAAGCAACAGACACAAACTGGTGCGCTGGATCTTAAATGTTGTATAAAGTGCTTTAGCTTGTAAAGGACCCTATTATAAAGGGAAGTAATTTAGAGGGTGTTTCTCTGCAGCATACCTACTGTGAAAAATGAACATATGGTGAAATAAAAATTATTTCCCAGAATGTGGAATATGAATGCCTCTTTTTAATATTGTACTGTTTGGCCTTTAGGCAATACATTGGCTAACGTTGGTTCATAGGTCTCTTGAACATTTTTTAGTGTCAAACCATAAGTGTAGTTAATCAATTGGATATACATTTTAATTAACATCTCTGAGAAGTATTTTTCAAATCTGCAGAACAGCCTTTTTCTCTCCCCTATACTGAGCCTTCAGATTCATACTGATGTATTTGAGAACTGTTCGCGGGGAGCTTTTCTTTTCTATTATTATGTTTTGGTATCAATAAAAGCCAAAGAATGATTATTTGTCCTTTTTTTCATGTTCAGTATGTACAGGTTGAACCCTGGGGACTTGACCAGAGAATTTCCTGGACTATGGGACGTCAATATTGTCTAACAGCATTGCCAACACTTCCACTGCTTACTGGGCTGTTAGAAGACATTTAGGGGTAAATGAGAGCTAAATAACAGCACAGAACACTGAGAGCCAGGACTGGTGTCTATAAACAAATTTTATGGGACAATGGGAAACTTGTCCACATCCATGATAAGTGGACATCCAGCTAACCAAAATCATGCCAGACCACAGATGTTGCCAGACCAGAAAGTGCTGGACTAGAGAAGTTCAACTTGTAATATTATTTTTGCATATGGATTTATTCGAGATGGTACAAATCAAATCCCAAAAAAGGAAAACATGCTGCCTGAACTTCAGTGTCCACACTGCTGTTTTTAGTTTGTTAGCTTGAGTCTCACAAGCACAAGTCTTTCTACTGGGCTGGGAGGTTTTCCCCGACTGCAGTATAGACGTACCCAAAGTTGATTACTATGCAGAGAGAAAAGTGAGTTCTAAGGCAGTGTAAATCTGGGTGAATGTCCATCCCTTGGTATTCAGCCTTGTGATTTCTGAAACTAGTCAAATTTAATTTTCCTAATATTTTGTATTTTCCTAATAGATGCAATATTGTCATCCATATCCAATCCTACTAGGTTAAAATTCCCATAAAGGCAGCAGTAATGAAACTTTGAAATACTATAATGCTGTTCATTAAATTAAATTATGCCAGGGTGTTTTAAAAGCCCCATTTAATTAAGTTCCATAGCACACAGATTCTATTATATTTTTGTGAGGTAGGTATTGTCATATTGTCACTATGTAAGGGATGGACAATACTTTGTAGTTGAGACTCTGAAGAACTTTTAGCCCTGGTTCTTAAAGTTTAACCAAACATTACAAGTAAAAAAAGAATTATACCTTGAATTAGGCAGGTGATGTTTGGTGCCATTTGACACTCAGTTAATAGTTTCTTACTTAGATTTTCATTATCTATGCATAGGTTTAGTGGAACAGTTGCCAACTCTTGTTTGGAAGATGGAATTCATTACCTGCAGTGGCTTACTTGTATTGTTTTAGAGCTTTGGGCCTGAATTTGCCACAGCCTACAGCTGTACACTGATTCCCATGTTACCCTTTACAAATGTAATTTTAAGGAATTACTTTAAAAGCCTTGGGAATCCCCTGAGTCATTCTAGCCTGGTTTAATTCTTTCCCTATATTGTGCCTTTCATAAGAGTGTACCCCATAGCAGTAAACAAAATCTAATCAATAAAATCCACTGAAATTTGACCTCTTCCTCACCTTTAGACGTGATTTAAAAAAAATACTAAACAGAAAGGCAAATGCAATTTTGTGTGTTCCTTTATGGTTGGCTGAGATGGTTGTGTATGTGTGTAATATGTTAACAGTGCAACAGGTCTTTGATTGTACACCATATATAAAAGTGGAACAATGTAATCAGAAATGTACAGTTGGTTTTCATTTACTACTTGAATGCTCATGAAAGCGAGAGGCTGATAACTGGATAGAGCCAGGCAACATGCAAGTTTTCCCCACTGCAGTTTTACCGCTACACTACAGTCTGGTCAAGCAACAGCTCTGCTTAAACATGAGCAGAGGCTATCATATGTAGGAAGAAAATGCATAGTGAATGTATGGTGTGGACAAGCATCCGTGAAGGAGATGGGACCACAATAACATTCATTCATTCATTCATTCGTTTTAACCAAGTGAGAATACTTAGGATAGGATTCACAAAGGGATTTCAGAACTGCAACATTGAATTCAAAACCTTCAGTTAGGTGCCCAGGCTCTCCGTAAAATGCATAGAGAGCTGAGAACCTAAGAATGGGATTCACAGAAGCTAGAAAATTGAGTGGGGAGCTGCCTAAGCTAGACAATAGGAAACGATGAGGAGAGGGATGTGGCCTAAGACCCATCTCTCAAGGGACTTAGGGTTCTGTAAGGGGAATCTCAGCCAGGAATCCTCCCCTTCAAGCTGGATACCTACCCCCAAACCTGGCAACAGGATGGGGCAAAGGATGCAGTTGAACCAGGGCCTGGTAATTCAAAAGGGCCTGAGGCGTCAGCCATTGCCACTTCTGCTACTGCAGGATCAGTGGTAGCTGAAGGCCTAGGCCCTTTGAATCACTGCTGGAAAACCACACAGAGCACTCTGGGTGACTCTCAGAGTTGGCTAGTGGGTCGGGTCCAGTGCAATGTGCTCCGGGCAGTGCCGAGAGCAGGCTGCCTCCAGTCTTGCTCCTTCCAGGAACACGAAGCTGCCTCCCCACCTTACCCAGAGGCTCAGCAGGTCTATTGGCTTCCCTTCCTACCCTAGTTCTGTCCTTTTTCAAGGAAAACAAACAAACAAACAAAACAAAACAAAAAACAGGGGGCAGAAGTCGTGGTGCTCGCCTTAAAACTTTTAGCCCAATGATGATAAGTTCACTTACCCAGAATGTGGGTCCCCCTATTCAAATCACCCCTTCTGCCAAATATGGAGAAAAAAATTGAGCTTCCTCCCTCCCAACAGTATATCCTTCCCCAAAAGCTTGTAGGTGTAATGTGGTGAGTCTGTAGGCGTGTTGGACTGCTCCCCTTCCCCACTCCCAAGCTGCAAGCCTTTGGCAGGCATGGCATTTACTCCCTCACATATGGCCCACCACTATAGAAGTTAAGCAATGCCTATGGTAACCACTGGGCTATGGAGTATTAGTGGGTATGGCTCATTCAATCTCACCTACAAACGCTTCACCTAAGAATAAATAAAATAATTAATCATTGGGCCAGAGAGACAATTTAGAATGACTCTCTAGCCCAGTGGTTAGGATGCTCACTTGGGAAGTGAGCGACCAAGCGTATAGTCCTCCAGCTCCAATGGATATCTAATTATTTATATACTAGAAGATTTACCTAGTGTTGCTCAGGTCCTTAACTCAAATATGTTTATTTTTAATTTAAATCATTGCTCTGAGATGGGGCTAGGGATGAGGAGTTCAGTATGCAGGATGTCCCAGGCAGAGAGGACAACTCCAGCCCTCTCTCACCACAGTACCTTGGGGTCAGGTGAGAAGAGGCTGTTCATGGCCCCAGAAGCTGCAGTGGGCACAACAGAGGGAGGGATCCATGTCCCCTAGCAGGGAGACAGACATATACAGACCCTCTGAAACAAAGTCTGTGAAATACATAGTAGATAGCTGTCCCTTTCTCCATCCCAACCCCCTGTTGGCCCAATGAGGTTATAACTATCCCAGTCCCCAACTCTGGCTTCTTGCTGCCCCCTGTGGTCATTCTACAATATAAATGTCACTCCCACCAGACCCCTCTCTTTCTTTTTAAGAGAAACAATCAAATTCTAGGAACATCCCATTGTCCTAGAACAACCAAATCCCTACCTTGCTTTAAGTTATGATAAGAGGAAGCTGCATACCAAATTTGGTGGTCCTAGCTCTTACAGTTTAGGAGGAGCTCTTGAACAAATGGACACACAGACAGACAGACAGATCCACATTTGTAAAATATATAGTAAGACAAAAATCACAGTATTACAGGTGGGGAAAAATTTGCAAAATGTAAGTTGTAATAAAAAAATAAATTCTAACCCTGATTCTTTCCAGAGCCTGACCTTAGCCTTAGCTTTAGTTTAAACATAATCTAGGTCTGCTCCTGTTCTGAGGCCTGGTCTAAATGTAAAACTTATGTTGTCATGGCTATGTCAGCCAAGGGGGCGAAAATTACATTCCCTAGATACATAATAACTGGGTTGAAAAACACATATTGTAGGTGCACCTATGTTGACAGGAAAGTGTTTCTGTCAGAATAGCCAAGGCAATGTTTACTGGCAGCAAATCTCTTTCTGTAGGCATATGCTGCCTCAACCCTAGAGGCTATGCCAGCATAGGGTCTCTAGTGTAGACATAGCCTTAGGTTCCTTGGTCCATATTCAATTAAAATTCTTCCCTCTGTCATCTTTAACTTTGCTATTTGAAAATAAGCAGCATCAGAAACACTGTTTACATGAAGGCCCTGAAATGTTTTTTACAATTTCAAATTACAACAGGCACTTTCCATTCAATTGCTAGTGGGAGTTATCTTGCAAAAGGGACACCGTTTTTTGATACTGGATTCATTAGAGTGCAAAAGAAGGGATTGCAAGTCAGGGTTCCCCCGGCCCCGCTTTTCTTCTTTTGTATTAGCTTAAATAATCAAAGAAAGACTTTTACTGTTTAATTTTTAAACAAAGTCTTTAATTTTTAAGCATAAAAAAATCTCTTCCAATAGCTAAACCAGCATAAAAGCTAAATGGAAATTGGTTTTACAGTATCTTTCATATGAAGACAGAGTTGCAGGCATTTTGCAGGCGAGTGACATAATTTGTAAGGCAACTGCCACAGTCAGAAATGCCAATTGTAAATAAACACTTCATTTTGAAATACAATTCAAAGACAATACATGGTAATGTTTTTCTCCATATGAACCTTCAGATTGCTATGCTGTGAAAAATGGGCCTAGTTTTCTTCAGTTCATATTTTTCAGTTCAACACTGACTTCAAATTCATTGGGCCAGTGTTTTATTACAGTATCCTGCAGCTTTCTACCTCATATAGAGCAGTAGATGCTTTTAGAGCTGTTCTGTGTTTCACCTATAAGTTTGGGAGCAGGATTGTGCCCTTTAGGTCCAATTCTGAAGTCTTCAGTACAAATTGGCTTTATTAAAGAATAAGTTACATGAAAAAGTCACTTGCAACGCCCCTGTAACCTTGCACAGAATTGATTTTCATCAACATTAATTACTCACCGGTTAATGGGACTCTTAGCTGATACCTCCTGGGGTTGAGTAAATCCCAAATGGAGTGAAGAAAAGAGGGAGGATCTGGCACAAAACTCAGAGTGTACTTAGTCATCAATGCAACATTTTAAAAAATTTCAATAAAGGCAGACACTAATATGGCAAATAACATATGCAGACACCGATCTTGGCATCATTACAAGGGTAATTCTTTTAACTCTTCTAATTTCTCCAGTCTGCTAGGCACTTGAATACTTTCCTTTTATATTGGGGATACACAGTCTCTTGTATTCTTCAGAGCTAATGGGCTGAATCTTAAAGTCCTTACTCTGCCCTTATTCCTGCTGACTCTTAGGAGAATTTTGCATGAGAAATGTCTCAGTAATGACATCAAGATTTGAACCTCAATGTTTAATTCTGGTGGATGTCTCAACCAGCTCTAGGTTGGTTTAGGACCTGGTCCTAAACATAGTTGTTAGTATCAAAGAAATGTTGTATTAACTGAACGTGTGAATTGTGATTAAGGTCCTCAGAGCAAGCAGTTAAGTAACATAAAGCCAAATCACTGCTGTTTCACTCATTACAAGAACAATTCTCCATTAAAACTGATATTTATATAAATACAGCTTGCAAATAAGGAAGTGTTCAACTTTCATGTGGATACCTTCTGCAGACAGATCTCGCTTAAGTTCACCACCATTGTTTTTGATATTTCTATATGCCAGTTTATTTTGCCTTCAATTTACATTTTAAGAAGTGACTAGAGATTTTGAGTTCTCTGACGTTTAACAGAGCCTGGTTTTTCAGTTGTGTTGTGAGTCCCATTAATAAGTGGATTAAGCTGTCTGAAGCTGGGGTCCCAAAATGTGAGGCATTCAATATTTGGAAATTGAGGCCCCTGTTTATAGTTAGGGGTCATGGTCCAAACACCAGTTAGACTCCTCTCCTTTGCTCAGATAGTGCAAAGTATTTTGAAGTTCACTCCCTTCTCCTACTATTTGAAGCAATAATTCAGCCAAGCTTTCAAATATATTAATTTGTATTTTCCCCACAAATCTCCTGCATGCCTATGCAACCATTTTTACAGACAGAGTGGTAGAAAGTTTTAATTTCTATGAAGTATCTGCAAAGAGTTTAATATCACTAGCACCAAGGGCACCTCGCTCTTTCTTCATATTCAGTTTTAATTTGAAATTCATATCACTGAACCCACAATGACCAACTTTTGGCCTTTGTGAAGCTGAGCCACAGTCTTCCCTCATCCAATCATGTCCTCTCTACTCTCTAGTGCTCTTGTTGAGGTGCTCCGCTGGTGTGTCAGATACAATTAAAGTATAAAAGCAATATAACCCCTCATGCCTCAAGATGAAAGTCAACAGCTGATTGGTGAAAGTTACAAAGAAGGGCCAGTTAGTCCTCAATTGTTTGTTACAGGATTTAGCACCTTTACACATCACTGTCTGGGACAGGATATGAGACTAGACAAACCATTACTTTGCCCGACAAACAGAGTGTGAAATTCCCCTTATTTTCAACTTCAATAATTCCTTTCTGAGCCCATTAGGTACTGATGAAGAGTCACAGATATGTAGCTTAATTATTTATTTCCATGACTCTTCACCACTACCTTAGGAAAGAGGGGTAAGTCAGTGACTTTGTGTGGGTTTTCATTGCTGCTTTTGTGCCAGTCATAAGAAGGCAGCACCTGTGAAAGCATGGTTTTTGAAATTAGACATGCAAAAGAAACACCTATTAATCATCTTGCTTATCTCTTGCCAAAGTAGAATTAATTTCTTATGGGAGAGGGTCACATGCTTCATTCCTTCTGCAGGCTGAGGGCAGTGCATGCGCTGGAGGCTTCTCATATGCCCTGCCCCCCAAAATCTTCCTGTGAGCCACCCTCTCATTGTCTACTTCAGAGACATCCTCTGACACTTCCTTCCTCATGCCTAGGGGCTCTGCTTGCCTTGCATCCCTCTCTCCATCACTTGTTAGGGGTTTTGCATTCTCTCACATTCCCTTCTCCATATATCATTGTTCCTCATTCTCCATATCCCAGACAATACTTTGGGGAAATTCTTTGAGAACTGAATTAGGATTTGACAATCTGTGCATCAACTTTAATGGACTTAAGATCAAGACATAACTGTTATAACTTGTGAGTTTAAATTGCTTTTGTGTGATAATTTCACCATCTACTTATTATTAATCTCTAAAAAAATCATAGAGTTTATATAATATAGAGATCAGTAACAGACACAAATTGGGGAAAAAAAACCAGCCAGGACATGGTAGGTCCACAACTGGAGTCAGGTTTATTTACACCTGTTGAGGATCCTAGCTGAAAATATAATCTTACAATGTTTTACAGGGCAGTTACATAAAATTTCACTTTCTGATTTCCACATCCATAAAGTTTAGTCACTGAGTCCTGGAAGCAAAAATCCGTACAAGAGTCAAGGGCTGATCTTTGTGGGAAACAGCTGAATGCTGAAAAGTGCCAGCTGAAAAAATTGGAAAAGACGCCTCTGCCAGTGCAATAAAACTGAGACGCGTTCTGCTTTGCAAAGCAAGTTACCGGGTTGTTGAGAACGAGAAGTTAAGGTAGATTGCACATTCTGATTAATGGTGTGCACACTTCACAAGATTGAAAGGTTCACATAGGCATGCAAATGTCTGGACTTTTCTCCAAAGTATATCTGACTGATTCAAATGCATGAGACTCCTTCATGTGGCTTCATAATGTGCCTCACACGTATACTGTGCATGCAGCTTTCTATCTGCTGATGTGTATCTGTCTACTTATTTGGCCCCATCATTATAGGATTTGAGCTACTCCTAGACATTAGTGAACATGTTTTCTCAGCTATTCCGTGGGATAAGGAAATATAATTATCTTCTTTTTTAGATGGGGACTAAGGCACAGAGAGGCTAATTGACTTGCCCAGAGTCACATAGGAAGTCTGTGGCACAGCCAGGAATTGAAGCTAAATCTCATGAGTCCCAGGCCAGGGCCTTTGCCACAAGATCTTCTTCTGACAGTTTTTTCTCACTATTAAGGAAGGAAGACAAGGGTGACCATAATATCTTCACTATTTCCTTCCCAAGTTCTCTCAAAGCTGTCTTCCCTTTCATATGGAAGCTGAAAGGCTAACTTGTCTTTCTGATGTACCAGGTAGGTAACACCAGTCAGAGTTTACCAGAAGTTGTAGTGCATTCTACATCACTGAAAATGTTTTAAATCAAGATGGAATATTTTGTTAAAAGATATGCTCTAGAAATTATTTTAGAGAAGTGCTGTGGTAATCAGTGCCATTGTAAGAAAAAGGCTCTTGATTTGAGAGGAAAGAAATCCTCATTTTTTTCAAAACTTCAGAAAGGTTTGTTTTTTCTCTTATTTTATCCCCCTGGCATGCACTTTTCTCTAGAACTCATGCAGTCCTGATGCTTAAATTAGGTTTCTGGGAAAGCTCTCTCTGTCCATGAAATATGAAGTTTAGTAATAGTATAGCCATGTGTGCCCCTTTAGTTTATATTACCTTATAGGCACCAATGACAGCAATAATTTGGGCTAATCATAAGTTCTATTGGATTCACCTACCTCATTTTACTCTGTTATTTTGGAGCTCAGAAGTCCCTGATTTTTCCAACCATGCACAGGCCTCCACAGTTTAGGATTTCTTTTGGGGGTTCTTATTTCTCCTTCACTTTTCCTTACTTTGAAAGGACTTCATAAAGCATTCATTATGTCAGAAAGACTTTACAAAATGCGTATTTTTGGTAAATGACCTTGTCGGATTGTAATGGTATTTATCAATAAGCAAAGATTGAAGTTTCTAAATAAGTTGTTCTTTAGCTTAAAAAAACCCTGTCCCAAGTATTTACTGTTTAAAAGGTGTCATTGTTAGGCATTAATGACACTAACATAGTTTGACCAACTGTTTTCTAACTTAGTAGCCTATAGTTCAGAAACAGTTTGGTTAATTTTCTTCCTGCAGGGGAGGAAAAAATATTGGGCATATTGTGCAAGCACAATCTCCAGATAAACCACAAAACCTCTCATACTGGAACCTTATATATAAAAACAAACAAACCCCCTCACATCCTACAGAGTTGTGCCATTTGAGCTGACAGAAAATCTCTCTTACAGTTATAAATTATATGGTGACTGCTGTGTTATTTTCTATGGCCTCTTATCCTGAAGTGGACTTATGTCCACTCATGCAGGGTCTAGGACCGACTGCAACCAGAGGGCAAACTGCTCAGGCAGACTGTAACCATTAGTGTTATAGGCAACAATTTTTTAAACTTTGCTTAATTATAAGCTCTTTTCTTGGAAAAGAGCTAGTACAAGTCAATAAAAATTGTGTTCTTTCTAAAATGTGAGATGTACTGATTTTTAAAAAAAAATTCTATTTGTTCAAGTGAATAAATCTAAAGAGCTCACTTTAATTAAAATTTTCCAGACAATTTAATGATGTGCAAAGTTTAATGGGATAGTAGCAACCTGCAATATAACTACAGGCTCCCAAGGAATTCTGTACACAAGTCCATGAGTCAATTTGGAGTGAATGTATTATTATTATTATTATTATTATTATTATTATTATTATTATTATTATTACCATGTTTTTCCTGAATATGAGCCAGATAAGGTGGGTGAGGAAATATATTTTATTGGACAATCTTTTGTTGGTGGAAAGGACAAGCTTTCAACTCTTGGGAAGATAACCAGAATTGAATATTATTAATAATAATTGTTTAAATTTGAACAAAGCCCTTAATAATTAGAGTTAAGCTTACAATTTTCTGGCCAACACAAATCAGTTTATAATGGGATTAAAAATATGTTCTATAATAGAATGAGTTTCAACTCCAGTATAGGTCATAGCTCCATGGAAATTTCATGAAAGTATCTGTGGCTACAGTTCGGCTTAAATCTTGGAATTAGCATAAATACAAATAAATTCATACCTTAGAAACTAAGCTTTACATTTCAAGGATCAAAACAAAGAAAGAATATATCCTACTCACCTATACAGAATAACACAATGAGTTTTCTACTTTAATTCACATGTACAGATAGAAATAAAAAAATCAATACATCTCACACTTTAAAAAAGAATGTCACACTTCTGACTAGTCAAAAAAAACCCCTAAAAGATAGTTAAATACATCATTAATATTTTATACAGAACTGCAATACAGTATTCAAAGACTGCAGACTTCAAATACAGCACAAAACCATACAGAGTATCTTTCATTCTGTTGTAAGCCCAGCTATATACAGTATATGGTTACAGATATGTAGCAATGATTTTTCCTTATGTATGACTGTGTTAATTTTTAAAGTTCATGCTGACAAATGTTCCTCTTTCAGAAACAGAAGCAAGCAAATGAATATGATCCTGAACAGAAATCTCTATTGTGTACTTTTGATTAATGCATGTATACATTTTTAAGTATCATCCCTTTTTGCAGTATCCCTCTATAGTATTTAAATATATGACTCATAGATATTCCTTTCCTGAAATTTTAATTTTTGTTCAAGAGAAACTTTATTTCTACAAGTCATATTTTGTAAGCTAAATAGTTGGAAGCAATCAGCATATTTATGCTGTTTTTCACTTTAGCAATTTAAAAAAAAAATCCAATCCTGTAGCAGACTTGATTATTTGTAGGTTTAACACCAGTGTCTACTTTTTTAATTTTCAATAGCACCAAATACATTATTGCAAATGATTTACAACTATTCATTGTGACATAGGAAAGGCAGTAAAGGAATGTTCTCTTGAAAACTTGATATGCATAAGAGTCTTCATCTATCATTTTAGCACTTACAGCCTGATACATGTCTTAGATCAAATTCTATAAAAAACACAATCTCCCCCAAAATGAGCTTTTCCTATTTGGAACTGTTATTGTCTCTGTATATATTGCCACAGAGCTCCTATGCAACTCATAGGTGACGCAGTGTTGCTGTGAGATTGCAAGACTGCATTCAGTTGCTAAAATTACAAGAAACAGATGAGAATGTAGCATTCTCTGTCTGAATTATGTTGCACTTGCTTTGGATATGACTATTTATTCTCTGCTAAGGGATTTTGTCTTCAGAACTTACAACGCGCTTCAATTTTGTTTATGCAAGAACAGATAGATGCTTCAAATATTTCGGGAAGAAAAGCTCCTAGATTGATAGTTGACTGTTTACCCAGGTAGAATTATTTTCATTTGTTTGAGACTAATAATCCTATTAAAGAACTTACAAGAAAGATTAATGACAGCAACACATAAGAATTTGAATTTTGTTAAGGTTTCATTTGCTTCCTTTGGAATTAGAAACCGAAGTAATGGGAATGCCAGCTATGGTTTCATTGAAACTGATGTTGAGGGGGCTTGTGATAAACAGCTTCATTTACTAACAAATACAAATAAATCTAGTAGTAATAGTCCAGTAACCTATTAAGATACAAACATACGGCCAAATATTGACAATATAAGTGAAAAGATAGGTTGTTATATGTTATCTGGGTCTTATTTGATCAGCTGTTGGTTACGTTAATCATTGATAAAGAAAGCTTTGGAATGCCTCAAATGTTTTATGGGAGACAGTACAGAATCCTCTTCTGTGATTTGCTGGAACTCTTTGGAGTGAACGCCCAAATGGCCTGTGAATGTTCACACGTAAAATTGAGTTGTCAGACCTAATGGGAAAATGGAGTCACAGTATCAGGGCTGTTTATTTCAGTTTCTCGGTAACTGAATGTATAATGCAGGAGTGACAGCCATATCTCTAAATAAGAAACCCTTTCAGGCAGGCTGCACAGCTAAGAACTTGAATTCTTTTTAAAGAGAGATTCAGTCTTCTTTGTAACGAAAGGTTAAGCATTATGACAGCGTGTGACAGGGAGTGGGAATGGGGGAGAAGGGCAAAGAAGGAAAGCTTTATGAAAATGTACAGTATATATAGTAAGCTGCAAAGCACAACAAAATTGTAATTTTAAGTGGAACCTTTTCTCTCCTAAGATGGTAGCTATACAACAACTTTTCTACAGTTGTGGTGCGTGCTGATGCCACTTGGTGACTAGCTGAGTAGCAGATCTCCTTTCCCTGGAGATTGCACCTGATTGCTGATCCAGAATGAAACTAGTGTGAATACTGTATATCTGCACTATTAAGGCATGTCTACCATAGGACATTATTTCAAACAACTTATTTCAAAATAATAACTCCTGAAATAACTATTTGAAAACAGTGTGTCCACATTATAAAACATCATCGAAATAACTCAGATTTATTTTGAAATAGCACATCCACACTGATTGGAGCCTGCATCACATTTAAAGACCCCGGAAACACTCCAGGGAAGGCACCAGGACAGTGGACACTTCCTGTAGCTGCTTGCTGAGGTAGATGAGACATGTGCTTAAAGGGATTCCTCTCTAGAGCCATGCCACACATGACACTTCTCCACTGTCTATTCCCTTGCGGGACACCAAATTCATGCTGCGTGCTCTGGTTGCCCTTGCTGACACCACAGCACTGATTACATGGAGCCAGAACTTCTGTAAAGTAGTGCTAGGCTCATGGGCTTCATGCTACATCTCATGGCACAGTTCATGCAGACTACCCATGTTCATGCAGACTACCCAGCCTAGACCAGGGAACCTCTTCACCCAGGCCCTGGTGCTCCTGATGCAGCAAATGATCCTCAATCCCCTGCACACTAGGGAACGTCACTTTTGGCGGAGGGAGACCAATTCCGACTGGTGGAACTGCATCATCCTGCAGAGATGGGATGACCAGCAGCGGCTCCACATATGAAAGGCCACCTTCCTGGAGCTCTGTGAATGGTTCACCCCTGCCCTCAGGGCGATGGGACCCCCTCATGAGACCCTCCACCCCCTGCAGGAGCGAGTCACCATCACCCTATGGAAGCTCACTAAGTTATGGCTTTGTAGGGAAACAGTTTAGTGTGGGGAAATCCACTGTTGGGGCCTTGCAGGTAATCAAGGCCATCAACACCATACTGTTGCAGAGGGTCGTTAACCTGATCGTAGCTGGTGTTGCCACCATGGGCTTCCGCAACTGTGGAGTGGCCATAAACAGCACCCACCTCTCCATCCTGGCTACCCAGCCACCTTGCCTGGGACTATATCAACAGGAAGAGATACTTTTCAATGGTGCTGCAGGCCCTGGTGGACTACAAAGGCAAGTTCACGGACATTAATGTCAGCTGGTTGAGGAAGGTGCACAATGCCTGCATATTCCAGAACTCAAACCTGTTCCAGAGGATGCACGCTGGCACTTTTCCCCCCAACTGCACCATCAGGGTTGGGGACATGGACATGCCCATGTGCATCCTGGGTGACACAGCCTACCCTTTGTCTCCTGACTTATGAAGCCTTACACAAGCAGCCTGAACCTCACCAAGGAGAACTCCAAAGGCAGGCTCAGCAGGAGCCGCGTGGTGGTCGAGTGTGCCTTCGGCCACCTAAAGGGTAGGTTCAGAAGTCTCCTCACCTGCCTGGACCACAGCGATCAGAACACCCCCTACATGGTGGTGGCCTGCTGTGTGCTCCACAACAAATGTGAGAGAAATTAGGAGACTTTTCTGCCAGGGCGGAGATAGAGGCTGTTCGGCTGGCCAGGGCTTATGAGCAGCCTGTGATGCCGAGTTGGGGTTCCCCTAAATCCTGCAGCCCCCTAGCAGCAAGAACAGTCTCCACCAGCTAGAGAATAGAGAGGGTTTATTGCTCCTCCAGGATACAGCACAGCATAGACGTGATATTGCTACAGGAGTCTGGGCCAGGATGCCTCAGATCCCTTGGGTTAGGGAGGTCCATCATCCTCTTAGACCTCCAGCCCTAAGTTTAGGCTCACTCCCTCCTGTTTCCCAGCCAGCAATTGCCCCTTCCCCCGAAACCTCCCTCCTTTCTTCCTTGCCTGTCTTCAACTGGTTAGACAGGTTGGGTCTTTGCCTACGTGACTTAAGGCAGCCGTCCTGCTGGGCAGTGCTACAGGTACCGGCCAGTAGAGGTCAACCCCAGCCCACACACAGCCACCAGTGGTTGTCCAGAGGGTATGGCTTGCCCACTACATCACACAGCTGAACCCCAGTGTTATTCACTGAGCACATCAGGACACTGTGCTCATCTGGGAGGCCTTGAGGGAGATTTTCAGCTAAGACCTAAGACCAACTGTGAAACTCTGCCCCGAGCCTCTCCACAAGGGGCCCCTACATTGCCCCTGTGTGCCTTTCCTCCCGCATCCCCTCCCTTCCCTTGCCCTCACTTCCCACCTTCCCCCGTCTCCTGCAAACCAAATAAAGAACCCTTTTTGTTTGAAAAAAACACTCCAACTCTGTTCTTTTTAATTTGGGGGGAATATACATCAGGGGAGGGACTGGGGAAAGAATCTGGAATGGGGCAGGGGGAGTAGCAAGGAGGAGGGATTAGGAGGTGCTCAGGGATCAGACTGGGACAGGGGGCAGGTGCAGGGGCAGGTGTGGGGAGTGGGGGGAAGATGCAGGGAGTTGGGGGGGGGCAGGGTCAGGAGGTGGCTGGTGGCCCACTCCATACAAGTGACCATGTGCTCCATGATTGATGTTACTGAGGAGCAAATGGCGTTGTGTTGGCATGTCAGCTGCTCCCACATAGCCTTCCTTTCTTCCCAGTCAGCCCTGTGCTCCTCATGGTCAGTGGTCTGCTGCTGACATGCCTCATCAAAACCCCAGATGAGGGACTGGAGGCAGGCCATCTGGTCCCGCAGCAGGTCTTCCCTGGTGCACTTCCTCCAGCAGATCTGGCAGAGTCAGGAGTATGGTGTCAGAGGTGATGGACATGACATGCTCACATCTGGGTCAACTGTGAAGAAAAGTGACACTGTAAAATGAGATGTACAGGGGGGCTTCCAAAAGAGGGCTTTTTCCTACATTTAGCCCTGTGTAGATGGGCCAAATACCAGAAAATCCTCTTCAGGAAAAAAAATCAGAAGAAGATATGCAAATGCGGGCACAATTTGCATACCTTCCTTGAAAACCCCCCCCCCACAGTGTAGCCATACCCTGAGTGTCCACACTAACACTCTTTCAAAATAACAATTTAAAAATAAGTGTTATTCCTCATCACAAACAGCAGTTGTTATTTCAAAATAATGGGCTTAGTAGTGTGGACGCTCCGCTTGTATTTTGAAATAAGGGGGAGTTATTTCAAAATAATTCCCTAGTGTAGACCAGGATGAAGGCATTATATCAGGCAATGCACGAGACTACACATTGTCAGTGTCAGGGTGATAGGTACAAATTCTTATTCCTTGAAAAAAATTAGACTGAATAATGTTCCTTTTCTTCATCCAGATAAGTTGCTGTGCTTAAAAAATGAAAATGAAAAAAAAAAAAAGCTGCAGGTATTGAACACCTGATGCAAGGTTGGAAAAAACAAAGCAAAATTCAAGATTTTTTTTTTCAGAAAAGTCAACTAAAAACAATTTCTAAAAATAAAAGATTTAAAAATTAGAGAATATAGATCATTCTTCAAGAGGAAACTTTTCCTTTCATAGTTTGTAGCAGTGGGATTTTTTTAATGTTGGATTGTTTGGTAGCGTCTATGTCAATGGTGGCCAAACTTACTGATCCTTCAAGTGAAGCCCCACTCCCAAGATTTCTCTTTCCTCTAGGCAGAATCCAGAGTGACACACGAGAGGACATGTGGGGTCATGTGGCCCACCAGATGTTTGCCCTATTCAGTCACATTGTGTCTCTGGGCCTTTTCCCTGCATGACAGCTACTGGAGCCAGCAAACTGAGAGCTGCACCTTGGGTAGAGACAATAGCAAACAGCTGGGAGCTTCCCGGAGGCCTACTGTTTTTGCTGCTGCCTCTCTCCACAAAGCTAAAGAAGGAATCCCTCCTTGAGGCTCCCAGCTGTTTGTTGTTGCCCATGAGCAGTCATTAATGTAGACAGGGGAAGGCTCAGCCCTTCCAAAACTACCTAAATGCCCACCCACCTAAGGCTGGGGCTGCCAGCGGGGAAGTCTGGAGCCATAGCACAGAAGCCTGGCTTCCCCCAGCTGCCAGGGAGGTATGGGGCTGCGGTCTGGCAGCCATCACCTACCCCGGCCACTGGAGAGGGATGGGGCTAGAGCTGCAGCAGGTCAGGTCTCCATATGGCTGGGAAGGTTCAGGCTGGGGGTGGGCAGGGCTTGGTTTCAGGGGCAGGGCTTCCAATGGAAGGGGCAGGGCTGGGGCTTGCCTTCCTCAGCTGGGCTTTCACCTGCCGCCTATGCTGCCGCCTCTCCACACAGAGCTAACACATCGGAGATTCAGGGAGGGGCCTCTGAGAGGAAATGTGGGTGTGACCCAAGCTGTTTGGGGGGGGGGCTCAAAGATTTAAATTGTGTCCCTCCTCCCCCCCACAGCAGGCACTAGTATGCTCTGGCAGAAGCTCTCAACCTTACTATTTAGCCACTGGGTAGATGTCCTGAGTTCCCATCCCCCAGTTTGGCATGTGGAGAATGGAGGGGGAGTCATGGGTGCCTCTGCTAGCCACGTTTCATCTGTGAAAGAGCCACATGCTATGTGTGAATCATGCTTTGGCCACCCTTGGCCTAATCGTGTTGTGGCTGGCAGTCTTTGACCAATACTCTAGGATAGTGTAGTAAAATCTCTAGATTGTGTGTGTATTCCAGACAGAATAGAGAACATATACTGATCATGTGAGGAATCATGTTGATGTTGTGCCTAGTGATAACATATAACTTGAAAGCAGAATTGAGAAACTGAAGAATCTGAAAATGCAGAGGCATGAGTGCTCATTGTGTTCCAACTAAAGAGCCATTATTTGTTATTCAAGCAGAAATACCCCGGCGTCGCCCGGGGAAAATATAGTAAAAAGGTGTGATGAATGAACTACGTCAATGATATTAACATAGCATATTTTATTGGAAATACTTTTCTCTGATATATTACTTTAAGAAATTAACATAGCTAGTGATGTGCTTACAAAATGACAAATCCCATAGGGTCTCTTTTCTCAATCCCCACAAATCAGGAAGGCCCATCTTCACTTAAAGACTCTATGCAAACCAATTCCTGCAGCCTCCTTGCCAGAAGCCCTGAGAAATGGAGGGGATATCTCCTGGGCTCTGCAGCAGCAGCAAATCACTGCTCTCCAACTAGCTACTCCCCGAGTGCCTTCAGTGCATGCTCCATGGGACAACCTGAATGGACTTCCGAGTGGCAGCTGGACTGGTTGCATTGATCAGACAAAGCAAAAGACCTTCAGACCAGGAGCAATGAGTGATATCTAGATGATGAGAACATGCAGCACCTGAACGTACCTGTTCTAATGAGAATAGGCTGTTCTGAGTGTACCGTGTCCTCCTCAGGCTCCACGGTGCTCAAAACCTTGTCCTCCTACCCACCTCCTCTTTGTACTGTGAGCTGAATCCTGCAAAGTGCCTAATGCCCGTGGTACTTGCTGATAACACACAGCCCTGCCAGGAGAACGCACGCAGCCCAAAGGACGCAAGCAGCCCGAAGGAGGGTGAGTGGTGGGATGGCTCGTTTGGGTGTGGGGGGAGGGAAGCAACTTTAATTTCCAGACGGGGTTCAGTCAGAACCCGGCTGCGTGAAGATGTTGAGAGGCTGTGATAGCTGGAGGCTTCTCCCAGCCACAATTAGCCAGGCTAGACCCCAGCCAGCATCAGCCACATTTGGGTCTGTCCTAGAGACCTGCTGGTGCCCTAGTCTAGGGGAGGTTGCTGATTCTCCGCCCCACTGCAGCCTCTCCCCCATGGGCTTTCCCTTGATGGTGCTGCAGGTGCCTACATGTTTTATCCTCTAGGTTCTCGTAGTTGCAGTTTATGTGACATGCTTAACAGAAGAGTCCAGCAAATGCCTATGATCAGACACTACTAAAAGCTAATTATCAGTGGGCCCAATTGGGGCTCTGGGGGAACCGATTTCGAGATATAACCAATCCAGTGATTTAAGTTAGGAAATCAGGAGTATCCATGGAAAATGTTGTGTTTCTATGATCAGGCGCTACTAAAAGCTAATTATCAGTGGGCCCATTTGGGGCTCTGGAGGAACCAGGGGAACCGATTTAGAGATATAATCAATCCATTTATTTAAGTTAGGAAATCAGTAGTATCCATGCCAAATTTGGTGTTTCTAGCTCTTACCGTTTTGAGATCTTCCATTTCGGAGATCTGTCGGAATTATCAGTGGGCCCAATTGGGGCTCTGGGGGAACTGGGGGAACCAATTCTGAGATATAACCAGTTATTTAAGTTCAGAAATCAGTAGCATCCATGTCACATTTGGTGTTTCTAGCTCTTACTGTTTGGGAGATCTTCCATTTTAGAGATCTTTCGGAATCATTCGTGGGCCCAATTGGGGCTCTGGGGAACCAGGCAAATCAATTTCAAGATATAACCAATCCATTTATTTAAGTTAGGAAATCAGTACTATTCGTGCAAAATTTGGTGTTTCTAGCTCTTACCATTTCGGAGGTCTTTCGGGACAAACAAACAAACATACACTCAAACAAACTTTCAGAAATATTTATGAGATAAAAATATTGTAACACCTTCACCTAACATGCTCACTTGTGGGGAGAGATCATGCATATTAGTTGATTTAGTGCTAGATTTTAACTTAAGGCACAGCTTTGAGCAAGGAGAGCTGTGTTAGGTAGACCACTCTGGAAAACACTGTGGTTCAGCTGCATCCCTGAATTGGAGGCACAATTCTTGACTTGGTTTGGCTCTAGGATGGTGTGTGGGGGACAGACAAAGGGACGGGGATGTGGCTAGCCTTTCCCAGTTGGACATTCATCTGCTACCCATGTCTGGGAAGCAGTCAACAGGCATGCGACGCTCATCCAATTCTGCAACCCTCTTGAACCTCCTTACTCCTCTAAACAGATATGTAATCCCGTTGCAGTGTAGCTTTTACAAAGACACATTGTATTTGAAGTTCAGTTCCAATGCTTTTCTCCCTCAGGAGAGTGCCAGCTCACAGCCAACCATGCTTTAAGTCAACAACAGCACAGATTTTCTTTAGAGCATGTCAGTACTGATTAACTGGCCAGAGGGATCATTCTTGAAGGACAGGAGACATCCTCTGAACACAGGGTTGAGCATATGGTCTCCTTAGCTTTTAGCCTATGTCAATGTAAAGAACTCACGATCAGGAGATAAGAGACCAAATCACTACTAATAAACTATCAGACTGGCAATGCATATAAATGGATACACAGATTATTTTTCCTTAACTGATCATTTTACTTCTTATGGTTTCTGACTGCGTATCAAAGGGACAATTTTAATAAAGCTGATCCCTATACAAGATAGCTAGTTAGGGTAGATTTCTGGAAAGACTGGCTGCCTAGCAGAATTGATAACTCTGATGAGTGTGAAGTCAATGAGAATATGTTTCCCTATTAGGCAGATCAAGGTAATGCTTATCTCCGTGGCACTTGTATGATAGTGAATCTAGAAAAGACATGCCATAATGCTGACATAATTAACTTATTCCTTACTGCAAAGAACATTTTTCAGCCTTTTATTACCCTATCTAGTACCTGAATTAGACTGGGTGAAACATACTTCTAAGAAAAATTCAGTATGGTAGTTATAGTCCAAACAATACCTTTCCCCCCAGAACAACATAGGAGTTCAGGATCTGTTATTACCTGAGCTATATAATTATAAAAACACCAGCCATATTATGTAGACATGTAGCAACTCTATATAAAAGGTTTCAAGTCTCTTTCTGTAGGGATACAGTCTACATGGCTTATAGGGTCCATTAAAATCACTGACTCACATAACATAAGTCATGAAATTTCACCCAGTGGTTCTTGCATATAGCCCAGTATTTTGTTTCACTAGTATATCATTTAGAAAGACATCCAATATTGATTTAAAGACTAAAATGTTGAAAAAATATGCCACATTTTTTAAATCATGCTTAAAATTACCCTCACTCTTACAGAGTTGTATCTCTCTTTTTAAAAAATTCTCTCTCTTTCCAGAGAAAATTTTATTGCAAAGTCTGAACGTGGTGACTGAGCTGTTTGTTATGTGCACTTTTAAAAATGGCTGGTACTTTACATTTGGAAGAAAACTTTTTTTCCTTCCATTGCTTATCTCAAAAGCAGCTTGGTCCAGGAACTTCAAATTTATTGCATTAACTAAGCCCCAAGGTGAACTGTGCTTAGGAGTATATCTTAGGTGGATAATTTAAAAGTTACTTGCTAAGGCAAAAAATTAACTTCTGGGTGCTCTGCAAAATCACTACAAAGATAATAGCTTTAATGAGGAGTTCTCTACAGCCTGCGGGATTTGTAAACTCGGTGCTTACATTCATTTCAGGTCATGAACGCATATATGCCGATTGTTACTGTCTAGCAAGGACAAATCCATATTATTCCATTTCTTTTTTTCCCACTGTGCCCCTACTACAAGTTTTCCCAAAAGTGTATATTAACAACGATTTAAAAGCTGTGTCACTGTCCCCAAACTTCCCTATTTATAATGGTCAAATATTAGCATGTGCAAAGTATGAAAGTCAGAAACTCCATATATCCTGGTTCTGAAACTTAAAAACATCTATTACAGACTCTGACTCACCAACATTCATAAACATTTGTGTTAAATTCAGTGGAACTAATCACATTTTTAAAGTTTGTAGGTGCTTATGCACTATGCTGGTTAGACCTCATAGATATTATTTTTCCATGGATTCAAGTTACAAAATAAAAGCCCACAAGATGTACTTTATCTACATAAGAATCATAGAAGTTGCCATGGATCAGAACAATAGTTTATCTGAGAGTGGACAATATCAAATATTTCAGAGACACATAACTCTTAATGGAATAATTTGCCTATGTGCAGTTTGTTCCTGTATGTAGGCAGCTGAATTTTGACACATGGCCTGAAGCATAAACTCCTATCCCTTTTAAATGCTTATCTTGTTTAATTTCAAATGGTTATCCTGTTTAATGTAGATTTTTTTAGGATTCATACAAAACTCGAATCCTTTTTAAAATCCTCCTCAAGGTTAGGGTTCCTAGTCTTTTCCTCCTGCTGAATACGTTTCTTATCTAGACTTCCAGCAATTCAGGGCAGGGACTATGTATTTTGTACAGTGAGTACACTGCTGGTTCTTAATAAGCCAATACTTAATAACAATAGATTCGGATCAGAACTAGAACTTTAAATATGTCTATCTTCATAAACTTCGGGGATGTTCAGATTTAAATTCTGACCCATACAGCGCAGCTCAGAGCCTCCTCTATAAAAGATCAAACAGGAACACTGAGGGGCCAAACAAGGGCTTTGGGAAGTCCTTCTGTGAGTTTGGCCTACTTGAAAGCTTTAATAGTAATTTAGGATCTACTAGCATGAATCCCCTGCACCTTTGTGGAGCTCAAGCAAATGCAATTATATGTGGGTTCAGGACACTGTGGGTACGTCTACACTGCACAGTTATTTTGGAATAAGCTATTCCGGAATAGATATTCCGAAATAGCTTATTTTAAAATAGCACATCACTTCAGGGAAGCCTTAAAATTTGTCCGAAGCAGGCTTCCCTAATACGCTATCTCAATTCAGAGGCCTAGGAGGAATAATTTAGAATGGCCCTGGTGAGGCCTATTTTGAAATAGCAGCAGTGGAACATCTACACATGCCTTATTTTGAAATAGCTATTTTGGAATAGGTGTTATTCTTTGTATAATGAGGTTTACAGAGGTCGGAATAAGCCGTCCATTATTTCAAAATTATTTCGAAATAACGGAATTGCTGTGTAGGTGCTCGCATAGTTATTTCGGAATAACAGCCATTATTCCCGAAATAACTTTACTGTGTAGACACACTCTGTGTGAATAGATCCCAATGATGGAACAGGGTCAAGTAGTTAAAATACAGAAACTGCATAAAATAAGTACACAACGATCAGTTTTAATCAGCCTTATGGAAAATGCAACTTGGCCATGTGCTGAATTAAAGAGAATCCTGGATATTTATATATGAGGACATAAATCTGCTGTTCTGAGATTATTTTTTTTGTTCATTTTTTCTTTCTCATGTGTAGGCATTAGGCACCCTTAAAAAAAACAAGACAGGTTTTTAAAGTCTCAGTTTTGCTTAGTATTAAGAACACTCTCTAATTATGTAGTTCATAAACCATTTGTCTTCTCAGAAATTGATGGCCAATCCATTTATTTTTGAATCTGATTTTTCCCCTGAAGACTATCAGATGATTTACAACACAGCAGTGTGTCTTACTCTAATAAATTAAGGCAGCTTTTGTTGACTTTCATGGGCCTGTTTTTTTCCCCCTTCTTTTTAATTAAAACATTTACACAGGAAAATTTACTGACACACAGAGTGGTTTCTGACAGTTCCTGTGCAAACCCTTTTAAATTATTTATGTTCCTAATAGGGGGATAAGTCATAAAAAGTGAGTGAAGCCCTACTATCCTCATTAATTGTAAACCTCCTTACATATTTTTCCTGTACAACTGGTATTAAGAAAAAGTCAAATTTGAAAATATTTACATCCAATAGGAAAAAACTCAGCAAAGTGAAAATATTCAGATATCCCATTTATTCACTTAAATGGGGGGAATTATTTCTGTTAAAATCCAGCCATGTATGTAAGTATCTAAATGGGAGATGCTGAGTCCAGATATCTTTGGAGAATCTGTTCCTGAGAGACCCTGGGAATCTAAACTGCCATTCTGTCTATTACACATTCCTTTGGGTTTTTCATTACTGCAAAAGTTCCTGAGTAGTAAACAACCTTACTGTTACATACTCATTAGTACAGATCATAAAGTATTGATATGAAGACCAGCAGTTAGCCTGAATAGATACAATGCTCACAGTTTTGGCTGAGAAATAACTTTAACAAGACAGATAGTATTGAGAGCTTCCCTTTCATGAGCACCTCTGCCTGACATTTCAACATCCCAATTACAGACAGAGATAACTGGTGAAACAAAATTATGCTGCTCTTCACTCTTAAGGGTCTACACTTATCCAGAGAGTGACGCTCTAGAGCAGTGGTCCCCAACCCTTTTGAGTGGCGGGTTTCCACGCGGGGCTGCCGGGCCGCCCGAGGGCGGGGCCGCACATGCGCCGCGCGCCCCGGGGTGGGGCTGCACATGCGCCACGCTCCCAGGGGCGATGCTAGGTGGGCACACATAAATGCCCCGGCGGGACCACTGCTCTAGAGATTGATCTCCCAGGATTTGATTTAGTGGGTCTAGTAAGAAGCTGCTAAATTGACCACTGATGGCATCACCCATCAACCACAGTACTCCTCCAGGACAAGAAGACAAGAAGAGTAAGGGGAGTTGATGGGAGAGTTTCTTCTGTCGACCTCCCGCAGCAGGGACACCGCAGAAATTTGACTTAAGGTATGTCAACTCCAGCTACGCTATTCCCATAGCAGGAGTTGCCTATCTTAGGTTGACTTTCTTGCTTAGTGTAGACCTGGCCTCAGCTGCATCCCACATGAGCAACTCTATGCATGGATACTACCTCTTCACTGTTTCTACTGATTTGGATTCTTCATCTTTAATTTTACAAATTAAGAATGTTTTAAGTTAGAACTGAGCACCAACACCGCCATGGATGGTGTACTGATCAAACACACACAAGCCAATTAAAAGAAATCATTTGAAAACGTATTATATTTTTTTCTTGGAGTTTAAGGACTGAATTTTAAACTGCAATAGCACTAGCAGGGGTTGATGTAATGAGAAGATAAAAGTATGAAATTTTGGAGATAAGAAGAATCAATTCAGCCTAGAAAGTTCAGTCATATATATAACCTTTCTCATTAGGGATAACATCTTGATTGACCTATGTCTGCTGTAGCAACACTCACTGATAGTACTATTCCATACATAATCTAATGGAATTATAGTACTATTCCATACATAATCCAATGTAAAACAATTATTAATAATAATAATCATCATCATCATAATAATAAACTTTTATCAATTTTGGGGGGCTTGGCAACTCGGATGCTAGTTATTTGTAATTTTTTAAAAAGCATGATAGATCGTTCCCCACACTTCTCCTTGCCAGTCTTCTGAATTCCCTTTTTTAGGCTTCATCAAATGACTCCACACCATTTCAAGTGTTGTCACAGTTTTTCCTATTGTGTAAGAAAACAAGTCCTCACTCTGAGTTTGTAAGCAACAAGTCAGAGGCAGTTCATTCAAGCAATTGCAAGGGAAGACTGTGGTCGGACAGGGGGTCCCCCTTCCTTAGGCAGATCTTCAAAGTACAAGCAGTAAAAGACAAGTATATATACCTTCCCGTTACATACATCAACGGCTAACGGTTATCTATTTGTTTATACAAACTCCTTCCAGACGCTTCCTTATCTCAAGGTTCCTGCTTAAGTCAGCATTCCATCCTTATCTTCTAAAGAGAGACAGGGCAGCACCTCTTACAACTCTCGTGTGGTTAGGGTTAGGGTTAGCTTGTCTTTTGCTCCACTTCTAACAAACCTGAGATGGCTATGCACAAATCCCCTTTTTCCCTTTTCCTGCTTCCACACTATTAACAGACAGCCATTCTCATGGAAGAGTTGAACAATAACACTTATGGCAACGATTGGCGAACAAGCCTCAAAAGGTTGGAGGTTTAATTTTGCTTATCCCTCTCTGAATTATGGGTGCATATGTAGCTTTCTTAGCTTCCCATATAAAACATCTTCTTGCTATCTCTTCTACTTTGTGAAGGATGTTCAAAAGAAAAATCTCTCTCAAGGCTTGCTTTGAGTGGATATTGTCATTATCAGCCCCTTTTGATGGTGACAGAACCTTGTAGTGCCCCATTCTCTCCTTAAGAATTACACAGTTGGCTCTGAAGAGGATTTTATTTTTCCTTGGGAATGGATCAGATAACTCCAAATGGCAGGTATTACCACATTTTCCTTTGGCAGGATACCCCTCTGCCACCACGGTCTTTACCGTCACTTACCATTTCAAATTTGCAAGAGCTGAATGCAATAGTACACCGATATATTCACAGGAACAATGTATACACTTTGTCATTGAATTATTTTTTTTAGTCCAGCTGCATTGTCCCTTGCTGTCATTGTAGTTATGAGAAAGTGTTTTTGAATAAGCAAAGAGAGAAATGAATAGGTCTACCTGTGGCACTTTCCCCCCTTTCTTTGAGCATCCGCCCATTTTGGTTCATGAGGTTTATTACCAGCTAAGAGGTTTTTTTGGGGGGAGGCGGGGGAGCAGGTGAGTGAAAAGTCATATTGAGACCTCTAACTCAACATATTCAAATAAATCCAGTTTTATTCCTGGGAAGCTGAGAAACAGTAATCACCTGTGAAAAAAGATATCTGAGGTATCTGGTTCTTGTATTCACTCTGCTAGACTCCATTTCACTTCTTTCTTGCAGAATTAGGGAGTGTTGGTTACTGAAGCCTGAAGCTGATATTAGTAGCCCACACGTTACATTGTACACGTTACACCGACTCCCTAGATCGGTGGTTTTCACATTTTTTTTCTCATGACTCAGTTTAAGAAAATTGTTGATGTCCTCCATCCAATATCTTTTAACTTGAGTGCGGGCTTCAGTGTGGGGCTGAGGATGAGTTTTGCAGGAGGGGGCTTTGGGCAGTGCCTATCTTCACCTGGTTTGAGGATTGCAATGGGACTGAGGCTTGATAAAGGCTTCCAGGCACTTGTCTAATGCAGCAGGACACATGCTTGTAGGCAGAAATGTACATAGGGGACTTTTATAGTGAAGTTTAGGCATCCACAGAATTATGTGGCATCTGACCAGAGGTTTTGTGGACTTCAGTGACACCTAAATCTGGAGTTTAGGGTGCTCAAGCCCCTTTGTGCATATGGATCTTAGATACTAAAGAGATAAATGTTATAGCAACCCTAAAACAGACAGGCAGATGGAGTGAGATAGAAAGGATAGAAATAATACATAGAAATTGCACCCAAACAAAACGCTACATCTAAATCTATCCAAGCATGGGCGAAGTTTGGCTCCAGTATCAGATTAGAATTTGGATGTAGATGTGGAGCTGAACTTCGCAGTTGAAGCCCACATCTAACAATGATAATTAGTAAAAAGTCATCAGTTATGCCGTTATGTGCAATACAACATCCATCTTTTAATGAAGCATCTGAACACAATCAGTACACAGCCACATTTGAGGACTGGATTTCCCAAACATACAAAAATCATCTCTCATGCAGGAAAGATGAGAGAGACCGAAAAATTAAGCTTCTCCCTCTGGAAAAAAAAGTAATGAGCATGGGGGAGCAAATCTATGTTTTTCCTGCATCCTTAGTATGGTAATTGACAATTTTAGAAAAAAAGTTCTAATTTAATCTGAACTTCCTTATGTTCCAAGTCTATATTAATATCACACAATTCTGGTATCTCATTCTTATGAAAATATTTTTAAGAAGAAAAGAAAATGCCAAATAATTGTTTTTAGGATGAAATGTATCTGTATGGCTGACAACAACTGTAAAGGGAATGGATCCAATTTTGTCAACAATTTTACAATTTCTATTCATGAATAACTTATACTCCATTTATACTCGATTTCTGTGTAAGTTCCACTGGAAAGTTATACAACACACTTTTTGCATATAAATTGCATTAAATAGGAACAGACAGGCCAGAGTTGAAATACCTGATACTTGGAGTTACCCCAAATATTCATGAGTAACCTGATTGATTCATCTGGCACCTGAAAAATGGAGTCAGGAGTTTTGTATCAAGCTAATGACCCCCAATGCATTTTGTTGAACGAGGCATTGCTGCCTTAGCATTCAGCACCTGTCTTAGCCTGAAAGAATCATAAGCAGAACCCAGAGAAAGCAGAGTTTAAGGAAAAGAGAGGGGAAAAGCATGTTATTTCTTAATTGTGCTACGGACTTCTATAATGGATCGGATTTTGTGTAAGCGTATGTTGCAGGAGGAAGTAAGAGACTTCCAACTAAGAGGTCAATCACTAGTTCGGCATGCACACATGCCCCTGGATGCCAGCCATAGGGCCTGATTCACCAATTCACTTTCCCAGCTTGATCCTGGTGTAATTCCACTGAAGACAGTAGTATCATAATGGTATAAAACTGGTTGCCACCAATCCAGTTGCTCCCCCACCTTCTTCTGTGAGCATACTCCACGTCTCTCAGTTCCTGGATCCCTGGGATCATTTAAGCTATTCAGAGGCTGAATGGAGTCCAGCTGCTGTCCCAGTGTTGAGGTCCCTGGGCCTGCTGTTAGAGCTCAGATCTTTTGTTACAGGTGTGACTGCCTTCTGCTTTATAGTTTAACTCTTCCTGGAGCCTTACAGTAGTTATGAAGCTTTTAACATATACAGAAACACTGTCTTACTGTTTTACTTGATCATACATAAGCAGAAGAGACTACAAATCATCCAAACCAATAAATGATACTCATGATTCCCTGCCTCAGTTTCCTGAAAATGCCAGGGCATTCTTTGCACTAGGGTTAGTGTCCTTTGTGTTTTCCAGAGTCCTGCTTCTGTATGTGGCTTATGAGCTCTAACATGGAGCTATCTTCCAGTTGGGTCAGCTTGCTTTCTTTTCCCTTCACCAGTCTGACCCTTTTTTGCATCCTCTGTTTTGGTGTGGCACTCTATTTAAATCACACTTCCACACAAGGCTTTCTTTATTCTGTCCTTTGGGCAATTTTCCACTGCTCTCAATGCCCAGAGCCAAATCCACCACAAGCCAGTAGAAGATGTGGTGAGCAGCCAGCAGGGTGGCAAGGGAGAGGAGTGAGGAGCAACTAGCAGAGCTGCAGCAGTGAGGAGGCCCAATAAAGAGGTGTGATGAGCAGCCAGGAAAGCAGAGGCAGCAAGGGGTGACAAATGGCCAGCAGAGAGGTGCCAGAGAGCAGCAACCTGGTGAATGGCGAGTGACCAGCGGAGTGGGTGAAATGCCTCCTACTCCACCACACTCAGGATGGGAGGTGAACTCCGCAGAGGCACCTCTGAACTCTGGTCTGCCCTGACCAAGGGCAGTGACTGTGAGTGGGGTGCAGAGAAAGGTTGGGCATATGAAGGGGACATTTACATTCTGGACTTGAGAACCTGAGAGGGAAAGGCCATTTTCCAGGCTACTTGAGCTGGGACATTTACTCATGGTTTTGGTTATGAACTTTGTGGTGTTTTCCCAAAGTAATGCTATGTTACTTCTCTCCCCTTGTATTAAAGTTTCTTTCTCACACTCAGACTCTGTGCATGTGAATGGGGAAGCATTGCCTCCCAGAGGCACCCAGGGGTGTGTGTGAATTTCCCAGGTTACTGGGTGGGGGCTCGAGCCAGTTCTGTGATGGATGGATGGAGAGGAACTCCTAGATATTGAACCCAGTCCTGGATGCTGCTGGTGCTACCTGACAGAATGGTTATATGTTGCTTTCTTCATAGTATTTAATTGTATTAACTACATCAAACTAGTCAGCATCCATTAATTAATTGTTTAATTAGAACTTTAGGGAAACCATGTATCTGGCTTCTTTGTGGCAATAATCGATGTTTGTTAGTGTAATCCATAGTTACATTTTAAACCTGTCTGCCATTTTTTCGTAGCCTCCATTAGTGTTACTCACTCATGCATCACCTATGATTACTTAAAAGAACCTGCAGCTTTAATTAGCTCTCTTATTAGGTAAAAATAAACATCTGAATCTCATATGCCTATCTTGTTTTCTCTCAAACAATGTCGGCTTAAATATGTATGAAAAAAAACTCATCACTGTCATATAGTGTGTATGTCTGTAAAAAGAGAAGCTGCTGTCTTGGGAAGCTGGATTGCATTCCATATCTATATGGATATTTAATCTTTGCTTTAGAATGATTGCATGCTAAAATGAGACAATTTCTGGTCATGAAGTCAGGTGTAAATGTCAGAACCCTGTGGTTTTGAGAGGGAAGTCACAATGGGTCCAGACCTCTGCTTACACAGGAGAGTGGTATGGGGGGAGGAGGATGACAAGGGAAGGGATGAAGGGGATGTCAGATTCCAGCTCACTGTTTCTGAGGACAAGCGAAGCCCAGAGGCCAATTAGAACTGCAGCTCTAAATTATACCAACAGAGAGAACTGGCATAGTCAAGCAGAATTATATTCATGAGGCAAGAGCATATCCCTGTCCTGATTCTTCCCTCAAGCCAAGCCAAAAAATGAGGCAGGGATGGAGGATGGACGACTGAGGCCAGCAGCTGGATGGTGGCACAGATGTTCCAGCAGGGATTTCCTGTATGCCAGGGGAATTGTCTGCTGATGATTTTCAGCCTGATAACATACAGACCCATTTATGCCACCTGAACGGTGTAAATGGACATAAGCAGATTTCAAAATCTGGTCCAGTCCACGTCTACTGAGAATTTTTGGTATTCTCATTGAGCCAATCTGAAAGGAACAATGTCAAGGCCACTGGCCAAGAGAACTCACTAGGGCTACATCTAGACTGCAAGCCTCTTTCGAAAGAGGCTTTTTTGAAAGATACTTTCACAAAAGCTTCTTTCGAAAAAGAGCATCTAGACTAAAATCAGTACTTTCGAAAAAGCAAGCTGCTTTTTCAAAAGAGAGCACCCAGGCAGTCTGGATGCTCTCTTTCGAAAAAGCACAGTTTGCATTACATAGCGCTTTTTTTCAAAAGAGCACTTTCGAAAAAAGGCGTTATTCCTCGTGAAATGAGGAGTACCACCGTTGAAAGAAAAGCCGCGTTCTTTCAATTTAATTTTGAAAGAACGCGGCTGTAGTCTAGACACAGGTGAAGTTTTTTCGAAAAAAGGCTGCTTGTTTTTTTCGAAAAAACCCCTGCAGTCTAGACACAGCCTAGGTGTTTTCTGTATACAGAGTTTAACTCAGGTTGTGATTTTGAAACTATTTAGTTAAAGCAAAGTATATCAGTTTAAACAGACATAAGAATAGCCACATAACTTTCTCCCCTGATTTCAACACATTAGTTTAAAATCACACCACTAGTTAAACCAGGGCTGCAGAAAAGGTATATTTCAGTTCAGCGTCATATGGTTAGGAACTAGTTTCAGATAAATCAAAATAAGCCACACTCAAGCCATAACAAGAGGTTTGGACACAGTTTCACTAAATTGATTTAACTAAACTCATTGATGGTTTTGTGTAAACCATGTCTTAGGGTGCGTCTACACAGCACCCTAAATTCAAAATAAGATGCACAATTTGTGCTACACAAATTGCATATCTTATGTTGATTTTATTTCTAAATAGGCTATTTCAAAATTTGGGGCATCTACACAGCACCAAATTTTGAAATAAAGCTCCATTTTGAGCCATCCCTTATCCCTCGTGCAATGAGGTTTACAGGGATGGTGAAATAGCACCTCCATTGTTTTGAAAAATATTTCGGAATAACAGGCGTGTTCCTTGGATGTGGGATAGCTATTTCAGGATACCTCTGGTATCCCAAAATAGCCTTGCAGTGTAGATGTACTCTTAGTTTCATGAGCTTGCATCCTTCACATTGGTCCTCCCGTCTGTCTTTTCCAGACCAGAGGAGCGTGATTTTGATAACATTTTTTGCTTGTATGAGGTCAACAGAGAAAAGAGCCAGGTCAAAACTGGTGCAGACCAGGGAAGTAAAATTACTGTGGACTGGGCTGCGTCAAAGAGATGTAAATTTTCAGTACCATGTGGAGGGAAATAGCTTTTGCTTTCTCCTCTTGCCCAGCTGCCAGGGTCTCTCCCTTCCTCCAGAGGCTGACACTCCTCCAGAGGAGACAAAAGGAGAAGGCAAAAGACAGCAGAAATAAACCAGCAGCTCTGAACTGTTTTGCTCCCTTTTTTTCCACTCCCTTCCTGAAAGAAATGGATGGCTGTTCCCACCCCCATCCCCCATTTGTTGAGGCTACTGTGTTAGTACTGGAATCAGACAAAAAGTGAGGCATTATGTCCTTTGTTCATTGAATTCATATATGACCTTGTAGCCATAGAGAATTTTTTTTTAAATGGTGTTTGGATAGGGGTTACTCTGGGGAGATCTAGGGTTAGGAATGTAGCTCTTCTTTAGGACTGCAAGTCAAATTTTCTTACTTAGAGAAATGATTGGTGGAAAATAGTGGGGGTTTTCGAGGGCCATATCCTTTCACTCATCTTTAATTAGATTGTATGGATTTAAATTGAGTTTAAGCAGGAAGATAAATTGGCCTTTTGCAGTCAGACACAAGGAATCATCTTTTATTTAAAACAAGCAACTACAGTCATCTAGAATAATGGTGTAAATCACTGCAGCAGTAAAATTAAGATATACTATTTTGGCCCCATTACTGGAGAATTCTGTGTCACCGTTAATAAGGACTGGAACAACTGTCAAGTTATTTTCTATTTCTACTTGCTTTGGGGGCCTTTACTGCTTCTTAATATGTGAGAGAAAACAAATTGCATTTGAAAAGCTTTACCTATGGAGGTATGGAAATAAAGCACTTTAGAGCTGCTAGCATGAATGACAAGGTTTTCTTCCAAGAAAAAAGAAACACAAGAGGCTTCAAAAGAAATAGATAGATTTCACAGGGCATCTGTTTAGCCAGCTCTAGTTAAAAATGGCATTCAGCTGTAAAACATCAATATGTCAAGTACATTACTAATATAATTTTTCTGACAGCATAACATATTGTGATAATATGATCCTTCTCCCTTTCTCTCAGCCCCACTTAACTGCCTTTCTTATTCAGAGATCCCACTGTTGCTAAAAAATGAAAATCTCTTTGCCAGCACCTAAGCCAACTGGCATCTCTATAAGACCTGTAGTCACAAGAAGTGTAGATAAAATCTTGATATCAGATATTGTGTGGTATATCTACTATTCCTAGGCATCCTACACAAGGCATTGGTAAGTTCAGAATTTATATGGTACCAATTCCTAAAACAGTAACAGGGATTTAAAAATAATATTATTTAACAAAGGTACAAGAGGGGAGTCTGAAAATTCTTCTGAATCACATATTAAAAACTTTCATGTGTAACTCTATAAAATACCTTTTTCCCATCAGTGAACTAGATTACTCCATACTGCTTTCATTATTGGCACTTCTGTCTTCTCTGCTCCCTGTGAGTGCATCTACACTGCACTGTTACTTCAAGATAACTAGCGTTATTTCAAAATAACAATGCGAGCATCACACAGCCATTCCATTATTTGAAAATAATTTCAAAAGAGTGGATGGCTTATTCTGAAATCTGTAAACATCATTCAGTGCAGAATAATGCCTATTCTGAAATAGCTATTTCAAAATAAGACGTGTGTAGACACTCCACTACTGCTATTTCGAAATAGCCCCTTACCAGGGCCATTCTAAGTTATTCCCCCCAAGATCCTCTTGGGGTTCTAAATCAAGATAGCACGTCTACATTAGGGAAGACTGCCTTGGACTAATTTTGAGGGCTTCCCTGCAGTGTAGACATGCTATTTCGAAATAAACTATTTCGGAATAACTGTTCCGGAATAGCTTATTTTGAAATAGCTGTGCAGTGTAGACGTATCCTGAATTAGAAAGAGAGAGCCTAAGATGTGAGGTGTGGTGGTGTAAGGGGCCTGGTGAAATTTCATAGGCCTGATTTAAAGTTGGGCCTTGCTGATATAAAGCAAAGTTAGCAAGAGTCAAGGTATAACCAAAAGTCAGGCCTGATCACTAAACATACCTACTTGCAGATTCACAGAACTCAGCAAGAACAGTTCTGGCATTAAAAAAAAAACAACAAAAAACTCCCCCACCACTTTTAGGGCACATCTTCACTTACTGCACCAGAGATTGACATTCTGGTGTTTGATTTAGGGGGTGTAGTATAGACCCATAAATCGAATGCTGAGAGCAGCTCTGGCTGGCGAGCCAGGGAAGCTGATGGGAGCAAATGCTCCCCCAGTGTGGATGGTGCCAAGATGGGCTTAATGTAAGCCACCTCTAGCTACATATTCTATGTAGCTGGAGTTGCATACCTTAAACCAATCTTCCAGGTCTAGTGCGGACATGGTCTTAAGGTCTAAGTATTCACATAAACACACTCTGGCAACATAGTGCCAGAACACCCTAATACCATGATATGGAGTAAGCATACTCTCCAAAGATCATACAAGGACACACTGACCCCATGCTGAAGGAACTGACTGAGGAAATATCTGAGCCAATAGCAACGATCTTTGACAAATTATGGAATATGGGAGAAATTTCAGAAGACTAGAAAAGGGCAAATACAGTGACAATCTATAAAAAAGGAAATAAGGACAACCAAGGGAATTACAGACCAGTCAGATTAATTTCTGCACCCAGAAAGATAATGGAGCAAATAATTAAGCAATCAATTTGCAAACATCTAGAAGATAAGAAGCTGATTAGTAACAGTCAGCATAGATTTGTCAAGAATAAATCCTGTCACATCAACCTGATACCTTTCTTTGACAGAGTAACAAGACTTGTGGATACAGGGGAAGTGATAGGGGTGGTAAATTTTTACTTTAGGCATAATAGTCATTCTGTCTTCCTACATGCTTCATCCACTTCTTGGGCAGCTCCAGTTCTCCACAGCAGAGTGGGAATTAGCATACATTGTTGCAATCACCCCCTTGCCCTGATTTCTGCTGGCACGCTAGAGTGGTAAGAATATATTCACACTCTTGGTACATGCATTCAATGTCAGATATCTTAATCTCTACTCTTTCTTTGTCTTCTCTTCTGCTTCTCTTTCCCTTAGTTCTGTGCTACTTTGTGACATACGTTCAAAGTGAGCATTTCCTTGATTACCTCTGCATAACTAGTACTCAAGGGATTAATATTCCAGGCCATACTCACACTGATTTCATTGACAGGATTGCTTTACAAAGAACCTCAGTACAGACTTTAGAGTCCAGTTTAGTCAGACTGATATATGCCTGCCTATGTAAATGCTGGGGCAATTCACTGATGAGGGTGTGTCTAAACTACACCCCTCTGTTGGCAGAGGGATGTAAATTAGACATATCAAAAGTGCAAATGAAGCGGAGATTTAAATATCCTGTGCTTCATTAGCATAATGGCGACTGCCGCTTTTTTTCAAAATGGGGCTTTTTGAAAAAACCCAGCAGCTTAGATGGGGCATTTTCGACAGAAATGCCCTGTTTCAAAAGATCCTGTACTCCTCAAAAATTAAGGAGGGATATTTAAATCCCTGCTTCATTTGCACTTTCGATACGTCTAATTTACATCCCTCTGCCAACAGAGAGGTGTAATTTAGACGTAGTCTGAGTAGTAGATCTCACTTTGAGTATGACTGGCAGAATTTGGCCTTAACTTTGTGCTATATGCATTACCGTTGCAATACTCATCACGGGAATTGCATCATGAGATATACTCACAAACAACTGAACTCGGAAACATTAAACTTTTTATGACATTTCATTTCTCTTTTGTCATTAAAAGCACATTTCAGAAATAGAATGTTGATATGTCTTGTGATTGTATCACAAGTCCCATATTTGTTGGTTTCTCAAAGACCAGCTTCTGGAGACTGGGAATGACATGAGAGCATCAGCTTTCATTCAAAAAGAGAGTGAGAGAGATTCTAACCCTTATTGTTTCAGAGGAAAACATTAATATATGATTTGCACACTCCCAGAATCTAAAAGCAAATAAAAAGAACTAAACATTGTTTTTAAGGAGGTTTTTATTTTGTTAGAGGCCTTATTCTTGATTTTGGAATGTGTGGGACTGGCTATATTGGAAATAGACTTATCTTAATTATCTCATTGACTCTATAAATTGCTTAAGCTTCACTCCTGTGATTTCTGCATTATTCAGTCCTCTTGGTTAGAAATCAGATACTTCCATAGTTAATTCTAAACCATCGATCATGCTTTACATAGTTTCTCATCCTAACTTTAACTCTTTTTCAGTGGATGATTTCCCCTTAAAAATATTAAATCATTAAAATAATATCCTATGGTGGTTTAAAAGAGATAAGATGCTCATTTAAAAATCTAATAATTAAAAGTGATCTCAAATGAATTAAAAATAAAAGCATTCTGTAACAGCATATCCTGATAATTGTGCATTTGACTTGGTTTTCTGAAACCTTATAAAACCTTATAAAATTCAACTTTATTAGTTTCAGAGGAGTAAGCATATTAGTCTGTAACTGAAAAAAATGTAAACGTAACGAATGGTCCTGTATCACCTTAGATAGTAACAAAAATATACTATCATGAGCTTTTGTGAGCACAACCCACTTCTTCAGATGAAAGCTTTATTAGTTGTATCTCATAATATTTCACAAAAGACTAAACTTGGAAACATTAAACTTTCTATGACATTTTATTTCTCTTTTGATTAAATCACAAGACATATCAACATTCTGTTTCTGAAATATGCATTTTAACAATAAAAGTCCCATCTTTGCTGGTTTTCTTGAAGACCAGCTATTGTAGTTTGATAATTACATCAGAGCATCCTAGAAAAATCCTAGACAAATATTGAATCAATAAAAATTGTTATATATTTTTATATATAAAATATATTGATCACATAAATACTGCACCAGTATTTAATGACAGGAGCGTGTTTCTGTGTGAACTGAAACAAAATGTGGATTTAACATTAGATCCTGTTCACTATAAGAAATATGCCAAAATCTTTCCATTTCAAAAACTTAAATGCAGAATCCAACAACAAGATAAAGTGCTTCTTTTTTATGTAAGAGGAAGCTTTTATAACCAAAGCTGGAAAAAAAAGAACATTTAGGATCTGTGACAGTACCAAATATCCATCAGGGAGTATGATATATATGGGTTAGATTCAACTGTGGATCTGAAAAAGCTAAAAGGATGTTGCGAGTCATTCAGAAATGGATAGATAATAAGACAAATAATAACATATTGCCTATCCTCAGTAGGGCTGACAGACTTGATGAGCCCCTGGGCAAGATGGAGGGTGACTCTGTGCTCCCGGAAGGGGCAGGGCCTTGGGCAGAAGACACAGGGCTGGGGACAGCTAGCCCTCAGTGCCACCTCCACACCCCAGCCAGCTTTGCCCAGAGCGCATAGCATGGTGCTCCAGTGGTAATTTAAAGGGTCTGGAGGTCTGGCTGCCCCGGGCCCTTTTGAATCACCAGATCCCAGGGCAACTATCCCTTTTATCCTCCTGTCCATTGGTCTGCCTCTATATAAATCCATGGTATACACACATTTTGAATACTACTTGCAGATGGGGTCACCACATCTCAAAAATATATATATTGTAATTGCAAATGGTATGGAAAAGGGCACACTATTAATGGAATGGAACAACTACCAAATGAAGCGACATTAAAAAGACTAGGTCTTTTTATCTTGGAAAGGAAGTGACTAAGGGGGATAAGAGAGGGGTCTACACAATCATGACTGGTGTGTAGCAAATAAATAAGGAAATGTTATTTACTCCTTCTCGTAATATAGAATTCGGGGTCACCAAATGAAATGAATAAGCACCAGGTTTAAAAGAAACAAATGAAAGTATTTCTTCACACAACACACTGGCTAGGTCTACACTACAGAGTTTTTGCGCAAAAACTCGCGGTGCGTCCACACCTCAAGTGCGTTTTTGCGTAAGTAAAATGAAAGAACGGAGAGGTTTTTTTCCAGTGTAGGTATTCCTCCTTCTATGAGAAATAACTCCTTTTTGTGCAAGAGCTCTTGTGCAAAAAGGTGTGTGAGAATGGGGCACAGGGGTTTAAAGAGGCAATCGAAAAAAGCACAGGTGCCCTGGTGGCCATTCTGTAAATAGCAATCAGAATTTCCTTTCGAGAGAGAATCCATGGAGTCTGGATGCTCTCTTGCGCAAAAGTGCATCTCTCTTTCTATGCACTTTTGCAGTGTGGATGCACTCTTGTGAAAGAAGTTTTTGCTTCCACAAAAAGCTTCTTGTGCAAGAAGCCTGCACTGTAGACATAGCCACAGTGAGCCTGTGGATATTTTGTCAAAAGGATTTAGTGAAGATTAAGACTGTAATGACTCAAAAAAAAAAAAAAAAGAGCTAGATAACTTCATGGAGGATATGTCCAGAAGCTGGGAATGGGTGACAGGGAATATATTTACTTGCTCATTGCTTGTTCTGTTCATTCCCTCTGAAGAACCTGGCACTGGCCACTGTTGGACTACAGGATACTTGGCTAGATGGACGTTTTGTTTAACCTCAGAGTTCCTTGCTGTTCTTATGAGTTTAGTTCATGAATTCAGGCAATCTACACAATAAACTGCTCAGATTTATTGGGAATCCTTATTTTTTAGAAAGTGAGGATTGCCACAGAACCTTTAAATTTGGGAGTGATATATATGTAAGCCATAAAGCTGACTTGATGGAAAATGAAGTCATCTACACACAGAGCAGAGTCCCGGAACAAAGGAAAAAAGCAGACAGATATGCTTCAGAGAACCATTGCATATTACTTGTACTGAATATGGATCAATTAGTCCCAATGCATAGGATGTATCTATGTAACCCACACACCTAGGCTACATCTACACTGCAGACTTCTTATGCAAGAACTTTTTGTCTAAGAGATCTTCCGCTAAAAGTTCCTGCGCAAGAGCGTGTCCCCACTGACATGTGCTTTTGTGCAAGATATGTGCTTTTGCACAAGAGAGCATCCACATTGCCATGGATGCTCTTGTGCAAGAAACCTCTGATGGCCATTCACAGAATGGCCATCAGAGCACTTGTGCTTTTTCCGATACAAGTTTCTTGTGCAAGAAACCCCTGTTGTCCGTCCACATACGCCTTTTTGAGCAAGAGCTCTTGTGCAAAAAGGCTTATTCCTCGTAGAAAGGGAATAACTCTTGCACAAAAAGCCCTGTCTTCTGATGATCTACTGTACTTTTTCTTGTGCAAAAACACGCTTGCAGTGTGGATGCTCCGCAAGTTTTTGCGCAAAAATGCTTGTTTTGCACAAGAACTCTGCAGTGTAGACGCAGCCCTAGTGTGGTTCACTGTCCCATGCAGGGGCACTTAGTCCACAGCAACAGATAAGAACAAGAGACCTCTACAGGATGGGCTGAGAGTAAGCTGGTTTTTAGTTCAGAGAGTAGAGGCTCTTATACTAAACTTCAGAGGTCCCAGGTTCAAATCTGCCTGGTAGCGGTTACATCTACACTTCATGGTAGGCAGTCTAAGGGTATGTCCACATTTCATTCCTCTCTTGTCAGAGGAATGCAAATGCAGACACCTGAAATTGCAAATGAAGCGGGGATTTAAATATCCCACGCTTCATTTGCATAATTGCATTATGGTGGTATTGCGGAATAGTGCTATTTTGAGAGAAAAAATGGGGTTATTTTGAGATAAAACCCTTCCCTCAAAATAACACAGTTATTCACACACTGGTGATGTTGCCTCACCAGTGCCGAATAAAGGGGGAATACTCACTTCTCTAGATCTGCTGGCAATGCTCCTCCTAATGCAACCTAATACTACTCATTTTTTGAAGAGTAAGGGTTATTTCGAGTGAAGGGTTTTATCTCAAAATAACCTCGTTTTTTCTCTCGAAATAGCGCTATTCAACAATAGCGCCATAACATGATTATGCAAGTGAAGCGTGGGATATTTAAATCCCCGCTTCATTTGCAATTTTGGGTGTCTGCATTTGCATTCCTCTCTCGAGAGAGGAATGAAGTGTAGACATACCCTAAGAGACATCAAGTTTGCATGTTTAAAACAAAATGGGGCCATGGCAGTGTTAGTGGTGGGAGGACTTAGATGCTCTGAGTATGTGCCTAGTCAAGGTTTATATTTGGAGCAGCTAGCCCCTCCCACTGTTTGTACTGCCACAGCTGCACTCTCTTTTTAGCATACTTGCTGGATCAGAGCTAGAGAGGTTATGGAACCTTGAGTTGAGAATCACACCCCTAGCTCAAAGTATAGACGTGCTCTAGTAGGGGAGAGGGGTGCTTCACCCCCTACACGCACTCCACCCAGGCCCTAGCCCTACTCCATCTCTTCCCCCAAACCTCTGCCTCTCCTCTTACCAGCCCCCGCTATGTCCCCAACCTGCCTCTTTCTGTCTCCTTCCCCAAGTATCACGTCCTCAGACTTCTTCCACATCAAAATAGCTGTTTTGTGGCAGCAGGAGATGCTGGGAGGAGTAGATCAGTGGGGTTGCCAGCAGGCTATTGGAGCCATGGGGAGGGGAGCAGAAAGAGGACTTTGGCTGCCAGTGAGTTGTGAGCACCTGCTAATTTGTCCCCAGGAGTGCTCCAGCTACGGAACACCCATGGAGGTGGTGCCTATAGATATACCCATAGGTTCCAACTACTAGCTTGAGCAAGAACTTGGTAGCATAGGAAGGGCATGCATCTTCCTATATGTTTGTACATTGCCTATTCCGAAACCACCAAATTTCAAATAATAATTATAGTCAACAGAAGCACTGAAGGAGATGATAGTAGGATTGCCATGATGTTAAAAGGTGACTGGCATCCTCCCTACACTAAGGCTACTAGGATTGTTACCATGGTGTGAGATGACTTTTTTGGTTCTCTTTAAATTGAGGCCACCCTAGTGTTGTGAAGCTGTTCTTGCTGTACTTGAAACAAAAGTTGATCAGTAAATATGCCCTGGCTGTGTCTAAATCAAGAAGGCCTTTTTAAAATTTGAGTGTGAAAGTGGTGACACCAGATACAGAAGAATCTCCCTGAACCCTCCCCCAATAAAGAACAGGTTAAAATTGTGAAAATGGTCAATGAAAAATATGTTTAAAGTTCACGTCACTGAGCTATAATTTTTTGCAAGTTGTCAACCAGCTCTAGCTCTATAAGGGTATGTCTACACTACAGCGCTAATTCAAACTAACTTATTTCAAATTAGTTAATTCGAAATAAGCTAATTCGAACTAACGCATCTAGACCCAAAAACTAATTCGAATTAGCATTTTGCTAATTCGAAATAGCGCGTCCACACTGATTGGATGCTGGGTCGCATTTAAGGGCAGCCGAAACCGGTTCCGGCAGGGCGTCAGGTCAGTAGTTGCTTTGTGTGGCTGCTGTCTGAGGCTATCTGAGGCTCGTGCTTAAAGGGACCCCCCTGGATAGCCGGTTCTCAGCTTTTTCGCTTGCTTGCCTACCTCGCTGAGGGACAGCAAAGCATTTTCCTCTCTGCCTGTGTCGGTGGTTCCCATTGGGGACGCTGCTGCAGTTGGCACCATGGAGCCAGAGCTCGCCCTGGGCATTCTGCTCCAGTTTTTGGACTTGCTGCTGCAAGCCTGCCAGCAATGGCTGGAGGCTGCCTGGCACCATCTGGTGCATGTCAGCCCCCTGTCCTTCCCCCTGGCCTCCCTTGGGGCCGTGGAGGAGCCGCATCAGCGCTCAGACGCCAGCGTGCCCTGCCGCATCTAGCGTCTGGACACCATCAGCAACTGGTGGGACCGCATCGTCCTGGAGCGCTGGGGAGACCAACAGTGGACCCAGAACTTCAGGATGAAGAAGGACACCTTCCTGGAGCTCTGTGAGTGGCTCACCCCTGCTCTGCGGCGATGGGACACTCGCATGAGGCCCGCCATTCCCCTCCAGAAGTGTGTGGCCATCGCCCTGTGGAAGCACTCCACGCCGGACAGCTACCGATCCGTCGGGATCCAGTTTGGCGTGGGGAAATCCACCGGCCGGAGCAGTGCTCATGCAGGCACGGCACTCACCGCCACTGGGCCGGGGAGGGGGCTGCAAGGAGGGGATGGGCCGCCCCAGGGAAAACAGGGGGGGAGGAGGCGAAAGTGCCCCGCACGGGAGGGTTCGGTCTGTCCCGGCTGTACTACATGCTGCCCGCGGCAGCTAGGATCGCAGCGGGGGTTGCTTCTGGGAGTGGTGCCCAGGGCAGTGCCAGGGAATGAACACTCCCAGCCACCCAGGCACCCCAGTGATTTGCGGTTTGGTGTGTCTCTCTGCAGGTGGTCAAGGCCATCAACCGGGTGCTGCTCCGCAGGGTGGTCTGCCTCACCTACCCAGACGTGGTCATCCAGGGGTTTGGCCCCTCGGCTTCCCCAACTGCGGGGGGGTGATCGACGGGACGCACATCCCCATCCGTGCCCCGGAACACCAGGCCTCCGTCTACATTAACCGCAAGGGTTACTTCTCCATGATCCTGCAGGCCGTGTCTGACCACCGGGGCCATTTCACGGACATTAATGTGGGCTGGTCCATCAAGGCACACGATGCCAGGGTGTTCCGGAACTCCTCTGTGTGCCAGAGGCTGCATGCCGGGACCTTCTTCCCTGACCGCCACATCAGGGTCTGGGACATGGACATGCCCGTCTGCCTGGTGGGGGATACGGCCTACCCCCTACAGCCCTGGCTCATGAAGCCCTACACGGGACACCTCAACCCCTCCCGGCAGGCCTTCAATGCTAGGCTCACCAGGGCCCACATCGTGCCTCCTCACCCGCCTCGACCTCGCCGAGCACAATATCCCTCCCATGGTGGCAGCATGTTGTGTGCTGCACAATTTATGTGAGCGGAACGGGGAGGCTTTCCTGCCAGCCTGGATGGCTGAGGCTGACCGCATGGCTGGCCAGTAAGCGCAGCCCCGCACCGCCGCCGTCCTGGGAGGCCCTGGAGTAGGCCTGCCGCAGGTCCTTTATTTTGCAGCGGACCTGCTCCTGGGTCTGCATGTGGCCTCTGGTGAGCCGCCAGCCTGGTCCTGGGAAGAGGGGGAGGGCTGGGTGGCAGCAGGTGGCTGGCTTATCTTATGCCAGGTGCAGGGTCTGCTGGCTGGATGCTGGCAGGCTTGCAACTGGCACAAGCACTGTAGCCAGACCGTGTCCCTTTAAGGGCTCCGGGGCCGGGAGTGGGGCAGAAGAGTTTCCTTGGTTTGGCCCAGAGTGACCACCAGGGCAACCTGGGAAGGGCTAGCCTCCAGCTAGTTCGAATTAAGTGGCTACACAGCCCTTAATTCGAACTAGGCGTTACTCCTCATAGAATGAGGTTTTCCTAGTTCGAATTAAGCACTCCGCTATTTCAAATTAAATTTAAAATAGCAGTTTGCATGTATAGCCGCTATGAAAGTTAATTCGAACTAACGGCTGTTAGTTCGAATTAACTTTGTAGTGTAGACATATCCTAACTTATTAAATAAATAAGTGAAAATGTGTTAAAATCACATTTTTCATGAGAAAAAAATGGTGTTTTTTACCATGGTATTATTCAATACTTTGATTCTTCCTATATTTCTTTGAGTGAGGATCAGGATTTCTGACCATTTACCAGAATATTTCTCCTCTCGTACTTTTTTCTCTGATGACTGGGAACTGATCTACCTGCAGGAGAATGATCTGCAAAGCTAATCATTCTTTTCATAAATCAGTTTTTATCCTACTTTTAAGTCATGCATGGTAGTAAGACTAATGATACAGGTAGGAATGCCTAAAAGGAAAGGCTCATGGTTTTGAAAAGCAAATGACATCTCTTTCTACCCAAAGGGAAATAGCTTAGCCTTTATAGGCTCTGTTATTAACCACTGCTTAAGTAAACATGCTTCTGTTAGAAAGAAATGCTAGCATCATCTCCACCAAGTCACTGTGGAATCAGAAAGCTTGGAATGCTAAGAGGAAGAAAAAAATTAGATTTTAGCCAATCTGGTATTTTAAGGAAATGTGTAAGGAAATGTGTAAGGAAATGTTTGCAGCTGTATGGAAATGCATTTTGTGCCCTTGATCAATTATCAAGTTTTCATTTAGCAAATAAACTGTGAATGCTGAAAGTAGTGTGACAATTGTATGTGCATATTATATTGAACATTTCGTAATGTGCTTGAAAGCTGCAGAAAATACAGTATTGATTTTGAGCAATTGTATTTCATTCAGGTATTACTTAATGTAATGTCGTGCTTGCCAATATCAGATTATAGCTGGAGCTGAAGTGAACTGTCCAAAGGTAATTTAGGTAGTGACAAAAAAGACTACCTCACCCACCATGTATCACTTCTTCATAGAATTATAGACTCATAGGGCTGGAAGAAACCTCAGGAGGTCATCGAGTCCAGCGCCCTGCCCAAAGCAGGATCAATCCCAACTAAATGATCCCAGACAGGGCTTTGTCAAGCCAAGACTTAAAAACCTCTAGGGATGGAGATTCCATCACCTCCCTAGGTAACCCATTCCAGTACTTCACCACCCTCCTAGTGAAATAGCTTTTCCTAATATCCAACCTGGACCGCTCCCACTGTAACTTGAGACCATTGCTCCTTATTCTGCCATCCGTCACTACTGAGAACAGCCGCTCTCCATCCTCTTTGGAACCTCCCTTCAGGAAGTTGAAGGCTGCTATCAAATCCCCTCTCTCTCTTCTCTTCTGCAGACTAAATAAGCCCAAATCCCTCAGCCTCTCCTCATAGGTCATGTGCTCCAGCATCCTAATCATTTTGGTTGCCCTCCGCAGGACACTCTCCAATGTGTCCACATCCTTTCTGTAGTGGGGGGCCCAGAACTGGAAGCAATACTCAAGATGTTGTCTCACCAGTGCTGAATAAAGAGGAATACTCACTTGTCTAGATCTGCTGGCAATGCTCCTCCTAATGCAACCTAATATTTCATTCACCTTAGTGGCTATAAGAGCACACTGTTGACTCATATCCAGCTTCTCAACCACTGTAATTCCCAGGTCCCTTTCTGCCGAACTGCTACTTAGTCAGTCGTTCCCCATCCTGTAAAAATGTTTGGTATTCTTCCATCCCAAGTGCAGGACTCTGAACTTGTCCTTGTTGAACCTCATCAGATTTCTTTCAGCCCAATTCTCTAATCTGTCTAAGTTACTCTGGACCCTATCTCTGCCCTCAACATATCTACCTCCCCACTACCTTAGTGTCTTCCGCAAACTTGCTGAGGATGCAATCCATCCCCTCATGCAGGTCATTAATAAAGATGTTGGACAAAACCAGCCCTAGAACTGATCCTTGGGGCACTCCACGGCTATGTCTAGACTGCATCCCTCTGCCCAGAGAGGGATGGAAATCAAACACTTCGGAAGTGCAAATGAGCCGGGATTTAAATATCCTGGGCTTCATTTGCATACTCATGTTCCGATGCTGTGCGGATCAGGCTCAGTGTCGAAAGTGAAAGTAAAGTGTAGCCGCGGCTCTGCCGACAGCGGGGAGCTTTTTCGGCAGCTCCTGTACTCCTCAAAAAATGACTTTTGGACACTATTTTTTGAAAAAGCAGTTTGATTTTCCGATATGCTTTGGCAGTGTGGACGCTCTCTTTTTTTTGAAGATCTCTCCTGGAAAAGTTTCTTCCGAAAGAAGCCTGCAGTCTAGATGTAGCCTCTGAGTGGTACAACAGTGCAATCTTTCTGTCCCATCTCTAAACATGAAGTTTCGAATGAGACGACACTTAAATGTATTTATTCTGAGTGCCAATTTTGTCTCATCAGTTCTATTGGCTCACACCCTCCAAACAGTTTGACATCTTTATCTTTTCTTTCTTTGTGGCAGAATTGTAACTGTGGTAACAAAAATATACACCAGCATTTGATAAACGAACCCATGGAGACGTATTAGCATACTGATATTTCTGTATAACAGATCTTCAAAGTACCTTACCATGCAAAGCAACTCTTTAGTTAAAAATCTGAAAAAGAGAAAATATGATGATGCACCAATGCATTCTTCTTCTTCTTCTTCTTCTACTTCTACTTCTTCTTCTTCATGCCTCTGCTGCTTAGGGCAGCAATGAAGTTCTTCTACTTCTGTTTGTTTCTGGCAAGACTTTCAATGGTTTCCCAGTTGTGCCCCAGCCAGGGGTTTTTCAGCCAGGCTTCCACAGTTTTTTTGCCATGTTGGTTTTTGGCAGCCTCATCATTTTCACTTGACTTCAGGTGTCCATTTTATTGCTACTTTGGCGATGGAATTAGTTTCTGACTGAATCGTATGGATAATTCATCTCCAATGTCTCCTGGCAATGATGGTTGCCACATCCTCTTGGCTGTACTGTGCCAATGGATCTTGGTATAGCTCAAGGGTGGGCAATAATTTTTCAGGGAGGGGGGTGCTACAAGATTTTGGTAAGAGATCAAGGGGCACACTTTTCTATGGAGGGGATGTGAGGTATGGGATGGAGGTTCAGTGCATAAATGAGGGTACTGGGGTGCAGGAGAGAGTGTTGGATCCAAGAGGTAGTTGGGTGAAGGAACAGGTTGTGAGCTGGGTCAAGGGATTGGGATGCAGGGTTTAGGAGGAGCAGGAGAAGGGATGCACAAGGGGGTGCAGAAGGTTTGAGTCATGACCTAGATCAGGGATTAGTATGCAGCAGGAGGTGCAAGGTCAGGAAGTAGGTATGGGTTGAAGAGAGGATTCTGGCTCCCAGAAGGAGTTTGTGGGGACGAACAGGGTCTGGGAGAGAGTTGTGAACTGTGGTAGTAGGGGGTGGTGACTTGGGGCAGGGAGTTTGGGTGTGGGGGTTGGCAGATACAGGTTTTGGCTGGAAGGTGCTTACCTAGACAGCTTGTGGTCAGCAGTCCAGTGGAACCTTCAGGAAAGGTTCTTACCTGCCACGGCCCCAGACACTCAAAGTGACTGGTTCTGGAGCATTGCCCAAACCCCCCAGCACAATCTCGCAGTTTCCATTGGTCAGAAACTGGCCAATGGGAGCTGTGATGATTGTGCTCTGGGCGAGGGCAGCATGAAGTCTCCCCCTCGCACATGGAGCATATGGCACCCCGAGGCACATGGCCCCAGCATCCAGCCCCTATAAGTGGCATATGGCTGCGGCAGGCAGGGAGCCTGCCTGAGGGCTCTGATAGTCCGTGGGCCAGATCCAAAGGATTGGCAGGCTGGATCCAACCCCTGGGCCATATTTTGCTTGCCCTTGGTTTAGATTGTTTTCCCTGGGCCAGGTTGTTTGGAATGAAGACAGCTTGAATATGCCATACTTCCCTCATTCCCCAGCAATCTAGTCCATAAAGTATTGTTGAAAATAAATAGCTCTGATAGCTCTTGAGTTTGGTTTCAATGTTGTATTTTGATCATGTCCAGACAAAAATTAACTTCCTAAAGGGGTTCCTGGCTTTAGTGATTTTGGTTCAGATGTCCTGGCTTATTCCACCATCCTGGCTGATGGTGCTGCCCAAGTTTGTGAGTGTTTCTGCATTGATGAAAACGTAATCCTCTATCTATGCTAGGGAAGTTGAGGCAATATTAAAGGTCATGCTGTTTCTCTTATTGTAGTTAATCTTCAGTCCAATTTTCTGGCTGAATGCATTGAGTCAAGTTGTTTTCTCTTGTATATTGTGTTGGATATGTGATAGGAGAGTGAAATCATCTGTGAAGTCCAAGTCTTCAAGGGAGGAGAAGTTTATTCATTTAAATGCCTCTTGGCATGTCTTCTGTTGTATGCTGCATTATTCAGTCAATGGCAAAGTTGAAGAGGATTTAATACAAGACACACCCCCGACTTAATTCCCGTATTGACTTCAAAACAGGGCTCGCTGTCATATAAAGTTGAAGTAGAAGCTTCTGATGATGTTGATTAGATTGTAAGGTATTCCACATATCTGCAGAATGTGTCACAGGCTGCTCCTATGAATGCTATCAAATGCTTTCTCAAAGTGTATGGAATTTATGTAGAGTTGTCATTGACATTCTAACAATTGTTCTATTTTCTTTCTTTGGTACCCATAGGTCCATCATCTGGCACTTTCCCCTTTCCCAGACTGATGGTAGAGGTTGGATCTCTGTGGTCCAGCATCCTTGGGATACCCTCAGCCCTGGGACTCCTGCCGCACTGTTGCTCCCTCCCTCCCCGCTGTGGCACTCCCTGCACTGCCTGAGCCCCCCTGGCAGGGCTATCTGGCCACACCATGGGGCTCCTTGCACTGCCTGAGCCCCTGCCATTCTCCTGGCTGCACCGCCAGTGGCTCGTACAGAGCTGCTCCCTGTAGTGATGTGCTACAGGTATCAGCTCTGTACAAACCACCAGAGCTCTTCACGCCATCTGAGCTCCCTGTGGCGAGGCTCCTGGCTGTGCCACTAGCGCTCCCTGGACTGCCCGAGCCCCCTGCTGCAGGGGACCTAGCCATTTTGCAGTGCTCTCTGCACCTCCTGAGCCCCTGCCATGGGACTCCTGGCTACAACATGGTAGCTCCCCGCTCTGGTGGAGTCTCCTGCCGCGGGGCTCCTTACGCCGCCAAAGCCACCTGCTGCAGGGCTCCCAACCGCATTGTAGGATTTCCCTCACCACCTGAGCCCTCTGGCACTGTGCTCCCCATGTTGCTTGATCCCCCTGTCCACCACTGGCCTCCCTGCCCCTGGTGTGTCTGGTCCAGGAATACCCGTGGTCCTGCCAGACCATAGATGTTGCCAGACCAGAGAGTCCTGGTTTAGGGAGGTACATCCTATATAAGATAGTTGCTGCTAACTCAATTGTTTACTATGAACAATTCTGCATTGAATTTAGCCAGGAGCTTTCCCATTTGTAAGGCTTTGATAGCTTGAATGATCTCTTTCTTAGGTGGTGTGTTTGTGTTTATATCAAGATCATCTTCTGACTTCCTGACTTTTCTCTTTCGGGGGCTCCCTGTTCTTCAGCAATTGTTTGAAATGCTCTGTCCAATGCATTTCTTGTTCTTTTACTGTTGCTAGTAGGTGGCTTTGTTTGTTCCTGATGAGACTTCATTCCTGTCTACCGTTTGTCACTGATCAGCTGTTTCATTTTATAGATGGTTTCTTGTTCACCATGAGCAGCTGCATCGTTTGCTTGTGTTGCTGAATTATCAATATAATGTTGTTTGTCTGCTCTTACAAGGCATTTGACTTCCCCGTGGGCCTTGCTATACTGCTTGTGGTATTTATTGGTTAGCTTCTGGGATTTTGTATCAAAAACTTTTTTCTTCAGGACTTGTCTGCTTTCTATGACGTTTCATGGTGCTGGGTGTAATCCATTCCTCCCTTCTGCCTGTAGCCTAGACAGACTTTACTGCTCTGTTTAGAGATTGCTGTTACTTTGTCCCACGTCTTGTTGATCTCCTGTTCTGCATTCCCCTCCTCTTCATAAAGGTCTTCAAGAGTCTGAAACCTGTTCTTTACCTGCAGAATAAAGGCTTTCTGTATTTCAGGGGATTTTAACTTGTCAATGTCATAATGTCAATCCCTTGTTTGGTGGACCCACACTTCTCAGTTTCAGCCTGATGGAGGCTCTGCCTGTATCTGCACTAAGGATGTTAAGTAACAGTTATTTTACTAGTCGAGTAGTCGATGGAATTTTCAGCTGATCCAGGGCTCCACTTGCGGCAGCACCGCACAGCTGATCCTGGGCTCAGCTGTGCGGCACTGTCCCTTTGAACGCTTCCTCGGTGTTTCAAAGCGGCAGCCACACAGCTGATCCCCAGCTCAGTGGTGCAGCTGTCCCTTTCAAATGCTGAGGTGGCGTTTCAAAGCAGCAGCACTGCACTGCTGATCCTGGGCTCAGCTGTTCAGCGCTGCCACTGATCAACTTATGGTCAATCTGGGTTTTTATCTCTGCCATTTGGAGAACACCGTGTCAGCCTATGAATTAAATGATGTTGAAAAAGGATTCTGCCTTTCATATTTCAGAAGTCAACAAGCCTCTCTCCATTTTCATTCCTGCTGCCACACCCCTATGTTCCCATGGCTCTTTCATTGTTTGTGTTGCCCTTTCTGATCTTGGCATTTAGCTCTCCCATAAAAATAATTAGGTCATGGCGTGGTGCTCTCTCTAACTCCACCTGTAATGTAAGGTAGAATTTGCATTTTACTTTCTCACCACTGTCATTTACCAGTGCATAGAACTGAATCAAGGTGATATTATTGTGTTTCCCTTTCACTTGGGCTCTCATAAGTCTGCTGCTGCTGGACTTCCATTCAAGCAAGCAATGCTCTACTCCATCCTTCGAAAGGGTGACAACACCATATGGAAATCAAAGAACTTGGGATACAAAATAAGGCAAGGTCTATAGTAAAAAGTTCTGTCAGCATAGCTATGTCAGTCCAACCAACATAGCTATGCTAGCAAACCCTCCTTTGTAAGCACACCTATTCTGGCAAAATAGTTCTTTTTGCTTTTATAGATGATGTCATTTGAGGAGGTGGTTTCACTATATTGAATTTATTTTGAGAGTATACTCTGCATCTCCATTTGGAGTGTGTGTGTGTGGCGGGCGGGAGGGGAGTAGACTTTGTCAGAAGAGCTATACTGGCAAAGCCTTTGTAGTATAGCTTTATGAACAATGTTCACTACTCCTGCAGAATAAGTACAAGACTTAGCCATGACTTAAATACTATTTAAGTCCTCAAAATATGGTTTAATTGAGTTGTGGGCAAACTGCTGACCGTGAGCCACATGCAGTCCATTGGGGTTCTATGTGTGACCCACGAGACACTTTGTTTACCATTGCCCTCACACAGGGTTGCCAGATTCCACTGGTTTCTGTCCACGTGGGTTTTCTTTCCTTCCGGTATTACTAAAGTGACGTGCACATAAAGCAAGAGGACATGAAATTAAGTGTGTGTTGATTGCACACAACACTGACTGTGAGAACCCGGCTCTCCCTCTGCATCCAATCAAAGTGCTGCTAACGGTTCAATTGGCACACCCTGCAAATTCTAGGTACACAAGCACAGTTAGCAAAACTACTCTATCCCAAGAGACAAACTTGGTTACGACAATCTTACAGTCTACTGAGATAAAGGAGGGCCTCTCAGATGGCCCACTCACTAGCCTTAGTTGCCCATCACTGGTTTTATTAGAATTTGTGTGGGGCATGGACCTTGTGCTGACTCTCTTCTAGAACAGTTTGGGAAATGATTTTACTGCTGCCACCATCCCCCCTGCATGCATGTTTTTCCCTCCTTAATTTTTGTCTGTATTTTGAGGTATTTTGAGGCGCACATGCAAATATCAATTAAATTTTCAGTGAAAATGCCCATTTAATTGAAAAATCAATTTTCCATTGGGGAAAAATTGAGGGTTTTTTTTAGTTCAACATTATGGTGACTTTCAGCATTTGTGCCTAGAATATGGAATATCTATAAAATATTCATCCATTCATTATATTCACCTTATAATGCTGTAAAATTTTATTCTATTCTATTTTAAAAAATCCAGTCAGAGAGAGGAACATAGTTTTATGCTGTAGACAAGTACAATAACACATTTTTGTGAACAGGACGATATTGATTTTTTTTATTATTTTTTATTTACAGTCTTCATGGTAGTGATGTGTTTGTGCAATTACAGTTAGTTCTGTCAATGTTTTCATCATAAACCGTGCTTTTCAGGGATTTATAACTGGGCTACAAGATTGCTGCAGGCTTAGACTTGGCAAGGAGTATAGTGTCTCAGCAAAGGAGTGACATTCTTTTTCGCTTTTTTTGGTAAACAATCACTGGAGATATTTTCAACACTAACATAATGCATGTGTATAGTGTCCTTACCCTAAAAATCCCTGGGTACTTTACACTATAATTCTAACAAAACTCTTGACTCATTACTGGGTATCACCCACCACCCCATGTCCCTATTGTCCCCAGAAGAATGAGCTTCTTTAGGTTATCCTGAGATAGGCAGAGATCCTGATTAACATTCTGTTGTGCTCAGAATGACTCAGGAAAGGAAGTGACAAGCTCAGGTCAGAGTGATGAGAGAAAGGTAGAGAAGAGAAGACACAATTCTGGTGTACGAACGGAAGTTGCAGGACTGAGACAGAAGTCTGTATGCTGGCAATGGAATGAGGCCAAGGTAGCAGGCAGCATAAGACCTAGGACAAGGTGGCTGCATGACTAGCAGAGAGACTGAATAGGTAAGCAGGCTGTGGCAGCAGAAGCAGCGGCCTGTGGGCAGGAGACCTGAACCACTCAGTATGTCTGTTTGATAGAAGATACAAGATGGGTCTTGAAAACAGTCAATAAAGAGGACACCACCCTTGACGCTACCACTTATGGACTAGTACATGATTGCTATCCAAGAGAAGGTTGGATTAGAGAGTGTAACCCAGGACAAATCTAACATCCTATTCCCCTGGACATCAATGGGAGTTCCTTCGGTATCTTCCCAGAATTTTCCACTGAACCTCTTCCTCTATCTTGGATTCTCATATTGCACTGATTAGCAGAGTAGCAACTTATATTCACAGTAGCATCTATCCGCAATTTAATTTAGTATTTGTCAATCACTATTCAATGATTTTTTGAGGGATTATTCCTTATTCAGAACATAAAATTGATTCTACATCATAATAATAAAAAAGAATAATTTCCCCCATATGCATGCATAAAAAGAAATGAAAAAAAAACACCCCAATACTCCTCCCAACTTTGGAAAAAAATTCCACATTTGTGTTAATACTCCCTGACCTGCTATTGAAATCCAGGCAGCTTCCTGTATGTATTCACATTGATTATTCAAAAAATGGGATTATTCATCCCATTTTAGCATTATATTTTCTTTCTCCCTAAACTTAAAATAGAGCACTGAACTCTAATAAACCTAATTTTCTTTAGTTTTTAAGGGAATTTCCTTTTCTGCATTTGTTGTGAATGTTAAACCCATTCCTCCTTCTAGCCTTTGTGGGGCTCATACCAGATTTGTTTTACTCTCTTACCCAGCAGCTGTTTTAGATGCTCTTTTTTTTTTTTTGCCTTTCAGTAATGTCACCATCACCATCAGATTCTAAGGGACACAGTTCAAACTGTCAGTAAGCATTAACATTGAACACAATCCTTAAAACTTGCAATATTTCAGTTGCATTTGGTTAATTTTCATGTAATTCTCTAGCTGTGTATTGTAAAAGCAAATAAAGTAGATATCACAGTTGAGTGCAATAGCTGCAGCAGAGAACTTATCTTTCTAGTAACTGTACAGATAGATGGTATAGCCTTGATTCATATTGGTGAGCAATGAAATCAATGGCTACTCATGAACTCACCAGCATGACAAAGGGTTGCAAAATCTAACCCTATATTTTCACAGCATTTGGAGAAATGGAGCCTATATTGTGATACAATAATTAAAATAATGATAACAATAATACAATGGTAGAATAAGATAAATATGTGTATTTTTCACATACTTAGTTAGAACTACATGCCTTATTATGGTAGATATTTACATTGTCGGGGAGATTAATTAGATTCACATAATATATCAGGGCACTGGACAAGGTAACGTTTCAGATTTCCTTTTTCCTTTTGCTAACATTTTTAGTTACAGTGAAAACATAATTCCTCATAATGGCGTAAAGTGCTAACTTCTGCATACAAAAGGAAAGAATACTTAGGCCTTGTCTACACTATGAGATTAAGTTGAATTTATTAAAGTCGATTTTTAGCACCCAATTTCTAGCACCCAATTTCTAGCACCCAGTTGTACATGTCCTCGCTGCACAATAATTTGACAAAGTTTGAAGTAGCACATCCTAAGAAAGGTGGCTACTGTCAACTTTAGGAGAGATGCACTGTGGATAGCTATCCCACAGGTCCTGCCACCCCTTTGCATTCTAGGTTATGCTCCCAGGCCCCTAATGGAACCAAAACTGCTCAGAAGTGGTTCTGGGTACATGTCATCAGAGCCCCATAATGCACTCACCAGCTCCCTGTTCCCCTGCTTGAAAGCAACAGCAAATCGTATTTTTGTGCCCCTTTTCTCCTTGTTTATCCATGCAGATGCCATAGCAGGGATAGCATGGAACTCCTTCAGTAGCAAAATATTATGGCATATTAACCTGGTGTGCCTTATACTGGAGTATATCCAGAGCATCTCCAGGGCCCACTGGAATGAGGAAAAAATCTTGCTGCTGCAGAGTGTGAGGACAGGAGAGCAGGCAGGGAATGCAAAGTAAAGAACCAGGAGAAAGTCTTGGTGGTCATGACAGATGTGATGAGCCACATGGCAGCCTTCTAGGACAGCTACATGCACAGGCACCCCCTCCAGCCCTTTTGGACCAACATTCCTTCCTCAATGGTGTTACATTGCCTCCTCTCCCAGAGGCTCTAAAATATAGATTGCGGGAGGTCAAGTGCTGCTTCATACTCAACCCCAAGGGATGCATCAGGAGCAAAAGGCTGTCCTCACATCTGTAATCATGCCCTCCTGAAGCTCAAGCCCTGAATTCCTTTTTTATCCCTGCTGTGTTCCCTAAATAAAAATGAATGCTTTCTTAACAACAATCTCTTTATTGCCTGTGTTGAAGGGGGAGGGGAGCTTACAGGCAAGCACATTTAATGCAGGAGCACCTCATTAAGAGTAACATGCATAATTCTCATCTCACTGTCTGTCCATTCATAATGCTGTTTTTCAAAGCCTCTCTAATTTGCAGTGCCCCTCACTGTGTTCTCCTTCTTGCCCTGGTGACTGGCTGCTCATAATTACCAGCTAGGCTCTGAGTCTCAAACCCTCCCTCCTCCTGCCATATAACTTCCCCCTTACTGTCACAGGTATCACAGAGCACATATCAGGCTGCCACAATAATGGGAATGTTGTTTTCACTGAGGTCTAACCTACTCAGTAGTCTGCAAAACTGTACCTTTAAATGCCTAAAAGAACATTCTTCCACCATTATACACTTGCTCAGCTTGTAGCTGAACTACTCCTTACTGCAGTCCAGGCTGTCTCTGTATGGCTCCATGAGCCAAGGGAGCAAGGAGTAGCTGGGTATCCAAGAATCACTGTTGGCATTTCAACTGCCCTGATGTTAATTTTCCATTTTGGTAAGAAAGTTGCAGCTTGCAATTTTTTGAAAAGACAGGAGTTCCTAAAGATGTGTGTCTCATGCACCTTTCTCTATCCTTCCACAGTGATGTCAGTGAAACAGCCCGTGTGGGCCACCAGCACCTGAAGCATCATCGAGAAGAATCCCTTGCAGTTTATATACTCTTTGGCAAAGTGATCAGATGCCAAGATGGGGATGTGTGTTCCAACTATCACCTCACCACAGTTAGGGAACCCCATCATGGCAAAGCCCTCTACTGTGGCCTAAATATTCCCTGTCCACGTGGGCGGACTGCATTTGTTCCTGGAACCTGTATGTTTTCACCTTTGGATTTGTGCCAGCCGGAAAGCAGGTGGAGCCGGGGAAGCATGCAGCATGATCGCTTCTGCACCCACTCTAATGAAAAGCAAAAGGCTGACTTTCCAGGAGATACATTGTCAAGCATAAAAACATATTCTCTTAGCAGAAAAGGAAGATCTCTCTAAAGACAACAGGGATGTGTTATGTACATGGCCACAATTCTGTGCCCACTATGCAACAGGTAAAATGCAAAGATCTTAGGGGAACCTCTGGACTCAGTTTGGTGGCAGACATAGTAAGGGAGAAACCAGGGCTCGAGCCTGCAGGGTAGAGGGGGTCCACGCGTGACAGCAGGGCACAGCAGGGGCTTACTCGGTGACCTGTGTTTGGCACCCCCAGTGTTGGAAGAATTCAATTTTTCTTCCCTGCAGGAGCATGTTGTTAAGGAATGGAGGGGGGGAGGTCTGGGATTGGTGGCAGAGCAGGGGCTGAAGCTGTGCTTTATTGGAGATGAGCAAACAGAGGTTTACAGGAGGGGCATCAGATAACAGCTTCCTCTGCTTCATGCAGGTTGCCATGTGCGATAGTCTTCTCTGAATGATAGGGAGTGGATGCTGACTGAATGTGGCCAGAAACTGGAGCTCGGCATGGAGAATGGAATAAGGCAGGCCTCCGCAGAAACCTTGTGAGAAGGATTAAAGAGTTATTCTATGAGACTTTTATGGAGCTGTGCGGGGAGAATTCCCACTCAGTCTCCAGACATGTTAACAAGCTGTTCTGAGGCACCCCGACTATGTAGGTTCAGTGGCCACCACAGATCACACCCAATTGCCTTAAGCAATTTGAAGCACAATAAAAAATGTGAAATCACTAGAAGTGCCCTCCCCAATATCAGGGCCTGGCTGTGAGACATCCTGGGAGGAGGGGATTGTCTCCACAGTTATTGAAAGGTCCTGGCAGTCAGTGAGATTGGCTGCCCTGTTCTCCTCCTGACATTTTTCTCCTCTTCTTCCTCATCCACACTGTCCTCTATGTTGCTGCCTAAGGAGTGTCTTGGGAGGGTGTAGAAATAGATGGGCATGAGTTACAAAGTTCCCATTTGTTTTTCGGTGAACCCAAAATTTGGTGTTAAAAGTGGGGTTTTAATTTGGGTCCAACTCTAGCTATAATTCAACTGATGTCAACAGCCTATATTTCAGCTATAATTGGAACCAGACAAAGGCAGTGTCTGAGATCCTAATAATGCATTCTAAACCTGCCCGGAGAATACCATGTTCAGTGGTGTTGAATGCCACAGAGCAATTTAGAGACCAGATGTGCAAAGGAACCTGAGTCAGCTGCATTCCATAGACGATTGTACACTGTCAGTAGAGCCACCTCTGTTCTGTGAGGTATTCTGAAACCCAAATGAATTTGTTCAGATAGGCTGAATTGAATTAAATGAGTTTATAATTGAGTCTGAATTATTTTTTGAAGCGCTGTGCCTTAGAGAGAGAGCATACTGTACATCTGAGACAGGATGAAATGTCGACATATACTCAGCTGATGAGGAGAGTTTCTTCAAAACAGGTGTTACTGAATGTTCTTTAAAATTTGCTGAAACATTTCCATGTTGTAATTAGGAGACTAAGTTGATATACAGTCTGCTCTCAAGTTGAGAGCTTATTCATGAAATAATAAAATTGCAAAAGTTTTGCATGAGTACACTGACAGAACTGGTCTTTCTGGATTTAGAAATCTTCTCCAAGTCTGAAAAGGAGTTGCAGAATTTAAGCTATTAATCCCTGATTCCGCAGGGTGTGTAAGTACTTTTCTAGTTTTAAGCCCATTAATAGACCCCATGAATTCTATGCGGCTGCTCATATGCTTAAAGTTACATACATTCCTATGTAACTTACTGAATCAGAACCTGAGTTTTCAGTAGAACGCCACTTTGGATATAATAAGGGCATTGTGGTATCTGAACATGACCAGCCCCATATGAGAAAAATTATATTGAATCCCATCATGCCATTATAAATTGCTTCTACATTTTTAGAACCCTGGGAGCTGGAGCATACTTAAAAGAATAGCAAGATACTGCCTGAAATATAATTAGCAGATGGTCACTGTCATCTATAATGTGTGGTATTTGTAACATTTTCAATTTGTAGGACTGATACCAGAGAAAAGAGCCAGGATCATGCATGCATCATCTTGTAATGGAGGATTCTACGTGCTAATGGCATAGAAGACATTTTGACTTGTGAGATATTGAGGATAGCCAAATAAATGAAATGGGGAGGGCTTCTAAATGTGGATGCCAAAGAATTGCACAGCCATTTTCTAAATTTGCCTAAATGGAAATGTCAGACAGATTTATTTGCCATTGTGCCTTTAAAATAGTAGGTCAGGAAAACAAATGGCAAGTTTGCACTCTTTTTAAAACTACTGTATGTTATTTGAAATTAAATCAAACAGAATATAATACAAAGAAAAAGAGTAATGCACTTCTTATGAATCATCATCTTTTTAATACAGCCAAGCTATTTTAACATTTAAAAATAATAAGATAGTAGTAACTTGCTACCAGCTGGTTAATTATAGGGAAAAACAAACAAAACTCGATATGTTATTTTCCATCACTGCATCTAGTTTATAACTATGACTGTTAGTGATTAAACTTTGGCATAAGTTGAATCACTGAACACTAACCAACGCCCACTTCCAGCGAGGAACAGTATTCAGAAAGTGTTATTTAGTTATTACCTATTTTATAATGGAAAATGAACCCATGTAATCAAAGAAGATATGTGATGGACTGATGAGATCTCCCACTCCCAAGATGCCGACAGTGTATATGGTGGCTGAAATGTACACCTTGAGTTTGCTTTCTCCAGCATACTGGTCACATATAAGAATGGACAAACACCAGTTTTAAAATGGTGAAAATTGAGGAAAAATGGCTGAATGGTGATGATTTCTTGCAGCTTTATATATATTTACAGGGCTCAACAAACCGCTGTTTCTACTTGCCCGTAGCGAGTAGATTTCAGCCAGTCGCTCCATGTGCCCCATTCACTGGCACTGCGCGCATGTGCAGTGCAGGGCTGGTGAGTAGCTCTCGCTGCTCGACAAATAATACAATCTACTCGCCTGTGGCAAGTAGATTGCAACCCGGAAGAGCGCAGATCGCCGGACAGCGTGGCTGGCGAGTGGGGCTCACCGCGGTTCGGCGAGCCCTGTGTGTGTGTATATATATATATATATATATATATATAAAGCCTGCCCATCAAAGCTATTACAAATAGTCAAGTTATATTGCTGTCTAGTGAGTCATCATTCACTCATAGCAGTTTTGTGTGTGAGTGTGAGTGTAGCGTTTCAAACTTCTAATAACTCTCTCTTTACCTTTCAGAGTTAGATTGTCACCTACCAATCATACCTTTTATTTTTGGGTTTAGCTATGGCATATATAATCTCTGTCCATTACAGTAGTGAGTGGCGTATATCATCTGGCTGGCTATTGAGCACATAGTTCCTAATTTTTCCCCTTTGCTATTGGATAGAAGGTTAAATGGTGATTGTACATGTAACAATCAACTAATCTGAGGAAATGACTTGGAAGTTTTTCTGCATTATTGTTACTCAACCAGTCTTCATACAAAGAAAAAAACCCATAGAAACAAACCCCCAGGGCACTTAGTTACATAAATGTATGAAAAATCTATTATTTTAAATACCTTTATGCTTATTTCTCACACATATTTACATTCATCCATTCACTGAGCCTTTACCATGTCTACAAACATTGTGTACAATCCAACTTAACCCACCCTTGAAAATTTAAGGGCTGTAACATTTGGATTTAGAGTCTAGATACAGAGTCAACATGGCAGAGTCAACATTAGATCAAAAACTGGCAAACTGACAGGTCTCAAATAGTAATTGTAAATTGACAAGTGGATATGTTTCTAGTGGGGTGTCACAGAAACTGATTCTTTTCCTTGCATTCCTTAATCAATATTCTGGATGGAAAAAACATAAAACTATTACTGAGAAATTTGAAGGTGACACACAGATTTGTGGAGTGGTTTAAAAAAAGGGAACAGGTCATTTATACAGCTTATTGGGGACAAGCAATGGTATGTATTTCAATATGGCCTATTGTAAAGTTGTATATCTGGATACAAAAAATGTGGGCCATACCTGCAGGATGGGGAACATTATCCCTGGGGAGCAACTACTCTGGAAAAGGTCATGACATATGTAACTCCATGAGCTCCCTGTGTGAGGCTGTGAATAAAACGATCCGTGGAATCACAACACAATCCATGGATGTATACATGGGGATATCATAATAAGTTCCAACAGCTGGAAGTTGAAGCCAGGAAAATTCTGAAAAGAAATAAGATGCAAATTTTAAAGAATGAAGGTAATAAATAATGGTTGGAAACCTTACCCAGGGTTGTGGCGTATTTGCAATCAAATAAAAGATATAAGATACTCTCTAGTTCAACTGTAGCTACCAGACTTGAATCAGGAATTAATTCAAGGAAGTCCCATGGCCTGTTTTATGCAGGAAGTCAGACTCCTTGATGATCACAATGGTCCCTTCCTGCCTTAAGTGGTGGTAGAGTTCTTCCAGATGATGGTTCCTTCCCCCATCCTAGACTGTTCCAGCACAAAAGCCTCTTCTCTTGCATTAAAATAGCTTGAGCTACCAGATTTCAGTTGCACTGTGATCCTGTGTGCAGAGCCAGGCCTAGCCCTATGGGACGGAAGCCACTGCTGCGGAGCGAGTGCAAGGCAAGCTCATCTCCTGCCCCTCCCCCCATCTGCATGTAGCCAGACAGGAACCCTCCTGTAACATCCATCTTTGCTTGCCTGGATATGGCAGACTGCTGTAACCCTGAATGGCTGTAAACAGAGATACGCCAATTGCTGACCAAGAGGCTGCAGAGGAGTGTCCTTGACTGAAACCCATATTGATACGAACACACAGCCGTCCGCGGGGGGAGGAATCTCTCGCCCAGTAAAAAAAATGTCTAGTACTCACAATTTAGTTATCTCTCTTGCAAGTGTAAATTAACTTGAAACTTGCTTGTAAGAACTGGCGTCACAAAGACTAACCAATACAATCTGGCATCTTAGATAAGAAAGAGGATACGGGCCCCTATGGGTATAAAGATGGATCCAGCAGCACATTTACTCTGAGTGTCAATCTACCATCTATCTGCTGGTCGGGTTAGGTGTTTGACCTCCCGAGGTTCCACGGCGACGCCCACCTCGTATTCGTCTTTCCTAGGAATTGAGGGACCGGCCCTGGCTTGACCTGGAGTCGAGAGGCACAGAAGGGTAAAAATTGTACCTGGATGTGGTCCTTTGTCTTAAGTGTACACATAAATTTAGAGCTCTTTAAAGATTAAGCTGTCACTTGGTACCATTATTTCTATTTTCTATCTTTATTTTCTTTGTAACCATTTTTAAGATCTATATTTGCTAGCAGTTAAGAAATAGAGCAATAGCCATTGTAACCATATGATTTATAAGCCTTTTTAATAAACCTGTAACTGTTTAAGTTTTAACCTGACTCCTTCAGTTGCTGTAATAGAACCAAGCACAATTTAAAGAACTTCAGCCGGTCATAAGGGACAGGTATAGGAAGAGCTTGGGCGTTTGGATCTGTGTCACTCCCAGGTGACAGGTCCGTTGGGGCACCTCTCAGTCTGTCCTAGGCTGCCCGCTGCGAAGGATTTTGCATCCTAGCAGCTAAAATCTGAGGTGTAATAAGCTCTTCCTATAAACAGGGGCGTCTGTTGGCCTGCTGGCTACCCTCTGCAATGGGACCCCGGTCCTAGCAGTAAAGACACGGACGTTAAACCTTTTCTCGGAAACACACACACACACACTGCCCTGACCGTCGGCTGACACTGCATCAGGAGAGATGTCACAACCCATGCTACCACAGATTATGGGTGGCCCCCTCGACTACAGTGTAGTTCACTCTTTATATCAGGATTCTACCCCTGCCCCAATACAAAGCAGATATGGATAAGGTATACTTTCATAGGATGGACTCTACAATGTACTAGGCTGACTAGTTCATGGGGAAAATTATGCTCCCATTAGAGTCAATCATAAAATTCCACATGAGTGCACAGTTCTCTTCTTGAGTGCAGCATTAAATATATGCCCAAATACCACTATGTACATAGTAGAGATTCTCCTTTGGTTCGAGTGATAATAAGCATGATAAGTGCTTCTGTTTATGCTGTCACTGTTCTGTATACTTGATGACAGTTGTGTGTGTATGTGGCTAATGAGAGAGAAATATTTTTAAACATCATTATTAACTATTTGTATTATGGTAGTGCCCAGAGGTCCCAACTGGAACTGATGGGCATTGTGCTGTGCATAGTACAGATAAAGCAATCCGAACTTGTTAGGATAAGAAATTCACAATTAAGGTACCCAAACAACCTTAATTCTACCCCACTTTGACATAATGATGGGGAATATATGAAAAGAATTGAATGTGTCTTTAAAATCAGTTTAATCTGGGAACACAAATGTTAGAATATCTTAATTGTAACTCTATCGTCACTGTATGACATCATTACAGACCCAGAGTTAAAGTTGTTTGAATATCTTAACTGTAAATTTCCTACATTAACTATGACTTTCCTTGATTTATTACTCTCAATTTTGGGGTAATTAAGTTACTGATTCATACTCTGAACCTTAACTTCATTTGAATGTAGATTATCTGGGGATTAATGTTATATACAACTAATGCCCATAGATCCTAACTGAGACCAAGGCAATATTTTACAAAATATAAAAAGAAACAGTCTTTCCCCTAAAGAATTTACAGTCTATCAAATTATATATATATATATTCACCTATACTCCTCTACAGGGAGATTTTGACAAACACGTAAAAGGCCAGGGACTACTACCAATAGTGAAATATTGATTATAATAATTGTTACTAATAGCAGCTAAAACTAGCAGGCCTTTTTGTAGGCCCGTGCAGTTTAGCATGACTAAACCAAAGGAGCAGGGGGTTTGGATGACCACAAAGGAAGCCTCTTGCTTAACCTTTGCCTGTTCCAGCACCCCTGCCTGATGAAATCTCTGTTGGATGTGCAGAGGTCTGTGTTTTAGGAGAAAAACACGACATTTGCCACTGATATGTGACTGTTAGGGTCTCCAGGCAGGCAGATTTTGGAGGAACACATCTGGCTAATTAGTAATCTGCAGAAAGCTCTTCCTTTGCTTTTGAAACTGCTTAACTAACAAGATTTCTTGATTTGACATGTTATTGTCTACTAAAGTGGATAAATAAGCAGGGAGAAGTTTGGACTCTTGGGGAACTCTTCATGAACATAGTTTGGGTTCCCTGATGACAACTGAAAGACGGGCCAAACAGAAGGTTGCTGCTGTACCACTTGATAGCCACAACAAACTTTGGTGATGATTGAGAGTTGGGGCATTTTATGAACCTGTTGCAGATGTGTGAAATGCTTGAGACTAAGTAAAGTTAGCTTTAAAGCAGGGGTGGTTAGCCTCCAGCCCACACATATGATTTGCCAAGGTTAAACACTAGTGGGCTGCTAGATGTTTAGTTAACATGACAGTCTGCCGGTATGGCCACTTGCAGTCCCCATTGGCTGTTATTTATCCTACCTGGCCAATGGAAGCTGCTCCCACAACTCCCATTGACCAGGAATGGTGAACCTCAGCTTCCGGGACCTGAAGGGTTCCATGCCTGCAGATGCTCAGGTAAACATACCATCTAGCTGCCTGCCAGTCACTAACTCTGATGAACTACATTTGGCCAGCATGCCAGAGATTTTCCACCTCTTCTTTAAAGTGAGAGCATTCTTGTATCATTTGTGCCTGCCATCTATTGATTGGATGACTCCGTCTCCATTGAGTTGTCTCCTGATACTATCTTACACTGTGTAAAGTTACCGCGAGCCATGGATATCACTCCCACCAACCGAGGTACAGAGACATGAAAGTGACTTGTCTAAGGTTCCAGAATAAGTGAGTGATAAAGCCAAAAACAGAAATCTCATCTCCTGAATTCTAGTCTACTGCCCTACCAACTCAACCTGCTGCATGTCATATTTTTGTCATGTTGTTTCTACTTTCATTTCTGGAGACATGCAGTAAGATTTTTTTAAAAATAGGCACAAAAACTCAAGTCGTAAAACTGTAATCAAACCTGATTAGTTAGCTGAGTGCCAACTACTTTACATGGTAACAACCATATAATGGGAGAGCAATTATGTGATTAGGTTTTTCTTCTAAGCTAAAGAGTTATCAAGAGATCTAAAACTGTGGATTATGTAGTAATTATTACTGGAGTAATTCAGTATCTTTATATAGTCTCACAGAGTGACATTAATTACATTACTATGTATTTATTTTTATAGTTATATAATATTAAGGATTATACTTTTTTTTAGATTCCCAATCTAAAACTTTCACTGCTTCTGTTTTTACCATTTTCTTTCTCATATGTGATAATAACGGACAAAACCTGAAATCCTTTCTCAGGTCTTATCTTTTGTTTTGGCAAAATGGTCACTGGCTTTTGTGAATGTTTTGTGGACTGGGGGAAAGAGGGAAGGAGGACCAAACCTGAGTATAGACTGCAGGATTCAGCCATATAAAAATTATTAGCTTTTATTTTTATTCATTGTGTAAGTTAATTGTGGATCTCTTCAAAAGCTGGATGAAAATAGGTGTTTGCACAAGAGAATGTTACAAAAATATAGGGCTGGGTTGTTAAAAACAAGCTTTGTTCTAATGTCAATACCTAAATGAAGTTTGGCTTTTAAAAATTGTCACTTCTTTCACAAACCTAAGTGGGAGCTAAGTTCTTTTCAAAAGCTAGCCACTTGTTTACATGTCTAAATGGGAACTGTTGAGTTCTCAGCTTTTTACAAAATATAGATCAGAGTGTAAATTTATTTAAAAGGCCCAAATATTTTGCCTCATTTCTGATCAAGAATGATCTCAAGAAAACCACTTTTCCCCTTTGTGTTTTGTGCCAAATGAAAACTCCAACTGGTGTTCACTCAATGGATGATACATTAGGCTGAAAGTTCCCTGGAGTTCTGAATTCAAACTTCTACCTCCTTATTTTATAAATAGCAGAAGATTGCTCTTTTGGGTCAATATGGGAATGAATCCAGTACAGTAAAGTACTAGTCACAATACGCAATTCTACTTTCATTCCCATTCTATGCCATCAAAGTTGTTGACATTCAGAGTTTCATTAGAAAATACTGAGCAAACACTCATGAATTTTATTGACAGAATGGGAAAGCAATTTATCCTTTAGCAATGCAGTAGTAGCACATCACAGACTCAAGTAGAAAACCATGCAATTTTTATGGAAAATATGCTTTAGTCCTATGTAAATACCCTCCATGAAATGTAAAATAGCTATGATATTGAGTAGTAACTTTTTTTTGAACCAGCAAAACAAAATAATATCACAATTTTTAAATAGCATGGCAGTTTCAAGGCCAAGAGTAACCACAGTCTCATACAAAAATAAATACAATGACAAGATTCATAGATTTTATGGCCAGACAGAATCATTCTGATCATCTAGTATGATCTCCTGTGTAAAAGAAACTTAAGAATTTTACCCACTAAATAAAATCCTAGGGCAAAATGATGTAAACCAGCAAAGCTGAATGACTTCAATGAAGCTACAACGACGTTAGGTCTTGTCTATCACTTTGATCAGTCCATCAGCCTTCACAGACAACGTGCTGATCACAGCACATTCATGTTGTTCTAAGCATCCACTGGACATTCAATCTACATAGCACATGGCAGCTCCAAACTCCCAAGTTTAAGTGATCCATCAGTCTCAGCCTCCCTGTACGTCTAGACTACAAGCCTCTTTCAAAAGAAGCTTTTTCAAAAGAGCTCTTTCAAAAATGCCTCTTTCAAAAGAGATTGTCTAGACAGCCACAAGGGTTTCAAAACAGTGATCCACTTTTTTGAAAGAGAGCATCCAGGCAATCTGGACACTCTCTTTTGAAAAAGCCCTGTTTGCATTCAAGAATGCCTTTTTTTCAAAAGAGCTCTTTCGAAAAAAGGAGTTCTTCCTGGTAAAAATAGGTTTATCAATTTATCATGTTTTTTCTATTTAATTTCGAAAGAACACGAAGGCAGTCTAGATGCAGGTGAAGTTTTTTGGAAAAAAGGCCCCTTTTTTCGAAAAAACTCAATAGTTTAGACACACCCCAATGAGCAGGGATGACAGGCTCATGCCACCACACCCAGGTGGAACTTGCATTTTTAATCATTTTTAGGTTGATTTTAATTTTCATCTGTCAGAATTTTGTAGATATAGTACCAGAGTTAAAAAGTATATGAGCATTTTAATGTGTGCTGAGTATGTTGATGACAACATATATATGTGCTAAGTCTTATTATCCTACATCCTTCCAGCATCAGGTCAGAAGTTCCCTATGCCTGTAATGCAATGTTTCCTTCACAACCATTATTCTGAAGGTTTCTGTCGTTAATGTGTGATTCAGTGGCTGGAGATTTGATAATGGCATCCATCCTTGCTTTTTGGAGATGAATGCTTTAAGACAGACTGGGGAATATTTTTCTTTTGATCAGAACATTTAAGATTTTTTTCCTGAGGAGAAAAGGTTGTTATAAATAAGCTAAAGGTATTAGACTTATAGAAATGTACTCCACATCTGAGACATATAGTACAGACCCATGTACAAGTCTTCTCAGACAGCTACATAGCGATATAATATCCATTTTGGATAGAGAGATAAGGTCACTCTGACAGAGTTTGAATATTGTTTAAGGGGAAAGTAATCAGCTTGTCAGTAAACTGCATTTCAGAAAAGGAGGGCGATAGTGGTACATGCCATTATCTAGAGAGAAGTGTCATGGTGAGGAGGTGTATTTAATCTATATAGGATTTGGGGCATATCAGAGTGGGATATGTTTGTTTTAGGACAATACCAAAGTACAGAATATGTCGTCTGAGTCCCATGCCTCAAACCAATGACAAGGAATTGAGGAAGATGTATTGTCTTTGTGTTTGTCTCATCCTCTGTCATCCTCTATCCATAGTGGAGCTATGAAATCACCAAGCACGTTGCTAATTTTATCTTGGTAGCCAAGCAGACCATAATTCCAGTTCCTGGTTTGCCCTGTTCATAGGTTTTTCAGCATGGCTCCAGATGTAATTAACTGACAGGAAAAGGGAAATGACAGAAAGAAGGTGAAAGGGCTGAACAGATAGGGCATGTGTACACTAAGAAATAATTTCAAAATAAGTAAATTCAAAATAATAACTCCTGAAATAACAACATCGAAATAATGTGTACCTGCTATGGGGAGCATCAAAATTGCTCAGAATTATTTTGAAATAGTGCATCCACGCTGATGGAGTCTGCCTCAGACTTAGAGCCCTTGGAAGCACTCCAGGGAGAACAACGGGAGGATGGACACTTCTGGTGGCTGCTTGGTCAGGCAAGCTGCTTTCAGGGGCTCCTCCCTATGGCTCCATCTCACACGTCACTTCTCCACAGCCTTCCCTATCACAGGACAAAAAATGGATGCAGTGTTCTCTAATTGCCCCTGTGGATGCCACAGCACTCACAGCAAGGAGCCAGAGCTCCTGCAAAGCAGTTCCAGGTTCATGTGCCTCGTGCTGCATCTCATGGCATAGCACTTCCACACTACCCGCATGCTGCACTAGCAGGACAAGGATCAGCCCAGACTGCAGGCCCTCATCACCCAGAACCTGGTGCTTCTGCTACCATAAATATCCCTCAATCCCCTGGACACCATTGAACACCGCTTCTGATGGCAGAAGACCAGTTCAGACTAGTGGGACCACATCATCCTGCAGATATGGGAAAACCAGCATTGGCTCCAGAACTTCTGCATGTGGAAGGCAACCTTCATGGAGTTCTGCGATGGCTCACCCCTTTCCTCAAGTGAAAGGACAGCCCAACTGAGATCTGCCATTCCCATGTAGAAGAGCCTCACCATTGGTCTGTGAAGGCTCACCATGCTGGACAGCTACCGCTTGTTGGGAACCAGTTCGGCATGGGAAAATCCACAGTTGGGGCCATGCTCATACAAGTAGCGGACACCATCAACCACATGCTGCTATGGAGGGTCGGCATTCTGGGCACCACTATGGATGGTTTTGCCGCCATGGGCTTCCCCAACTGCAGGGGAGCATAGAGGGCACTCACATCCCCATCCTGGCCCCCGACCACCATGCCTCGGACTACATCAACAGAAAGGGGTACTTCTCCATGGTGGTGTAGGCCCTTATGGATCACAACGGATGCTTCACTGACATCAACATTGGCTGGTTGGGGAAGGCGCATTGCACCCACATCTTCCAGAACTCCTGCTTGTTCTGAAAAATTCATGCTGGCACCTTTTTCCCTACCTGCCACATCAGAGTCGGGGAGGAAGACATGCCCATCATCATCCTGGGTGATGCATCCGACCCCTCGCTTCCCTGGCTCATGAAGCCCTATACGGGCAGCCTGGACCCCACCATGGGGAACTTCAATGCCAGGCTCAGCAGGTGCTGCATAGTTGTCAAATGTGTGTTCAGCCATTTAAAGGGAGACTTTCCTGCCAAGGTGGGGGGCAGAGGCTGAATGGCTGGCCACGGCATTCGAGCAGCTAGACAGCAGTGCCATTTAGAGAGCACATCAAGGGGCTGTGCTCATCAGGGACGCCTTGAGAGAGAGTTTCATTCAAGGCCAGCTGTGAGACACTCCCCCATGCCTCGCCAAAAGAAGCCCTGCATTACCTCTGTCTGTCTTTCCTCCCCCACCCTTCCCAGTCCCTTCCCTCCCTTTTCACCTTTCCCTCTCCCCTGCAAAACTGGACTGTTTATTGGGGGTATATACAACAGGGGAGCGACTGGGGGAAAAAGCTAGAATGAGGGAGGGAAGAGCTGTGCAGATGGTGTGAGAGATGTGGGGATTCACCAACCTTGCAGCTAGCCCAGCTGTGAAGAAAAGTTACCATGGTAGTTATACCAGGAGACACTATGTATGAAGCCTAGCCCTAATCTCTGAGCCAACACTGAAGGATTCAGTTCAGATGATGGTGATGTGTTCCGAACAAGGCCATATGTTGCCAAGACAGCGGGCACTTTCCTGCAGCAGCACAGAAGTCCCAGGGGAGCCTCTATACCCCCACGGCCTGGGGACAAGCTGGTATGGGAAGGTGCCAGCCAAGCCAGAAGCCTGTGGCTGGAAGGGGGGGAGACGGAGCATCTCGGCTTCCTTCTGTGTCCCATACACGCCAGGTCCAGCACTGGTGGCATCCCGCAAAGAGAAAACTTCTATCTCTGCCCAGTGGAGGGTGGGGGGGTTGCGTGAAGTGTGTGCAAGCGGCAGAGGCTGCTTGACAGAACGAGTGTTACTGGGTTTCCCTCCTCTTCCTCCCTTTGGCAGGTTCCCATGTGTGGGATCAATGTCCTTATCACTGCGCTTGATGGGGAGAAGATGCTGCCTAACTGTGGGCATGACCCTGTGCCATGTGCAGCACTGCTGTGTGGTTCCATGACCCCAGCATACTTAGTGGTGGCTTGTTGTGGAAAAGTTCCTCACCACAGAGGCAGGCCTGTGCAAGAACCTTGTGAGAAGGATTGAGAGTTCCTGTGTGAGAGCGTCATGCAGCTGAGTGCTCTGGACTGGCATTCCATGTGCACCCACACACACAGGCTGTTGTGAAGCCCCCAAGATGAGTAGGCTGAGCAAGGATGATGCAGCCCCTCGCAGTCCATTGTCTGCCCCCTTGTGTATCTAGGGAAAGTTATAGAACTCACATGAAGTGACTTCCCAGGAATTGTCCCAGGCCTGGGACACATCCTGGGGGAGAGGGGGATTGGCTCCATGGTGAGGAGCTCATCCTGACTGGTAGACATGGTGTCCTAGCTGGCCTCTTCCTCTTTCTCCTACTTCTTCTTTTCAGCAACCCCACCTTCATGGAGGCTGATGCAGGGCATGTTGTGGCCAGACTTGATGACAATGAGGGGGGAGGTGACTGGCTGCCCTCCCAGTATGTCATCCAGCTGGTTGTAATAGCTGTACATGTGCACTGCTGCCCTGGACTGTCCACTCTGCTCCCTGGCCAGAGCTCTTTAATCTTCATCCAGAACTCATAGAGGGTCCTGGCATGGCCAGGTGGGTGATTATCCAGCTGTAGACATCTGCATTCCTTTTTCTGGTGTGGAGATACTGGAGGTTGGTCTCCTCCCCCCACACCTCGATGTGGTCCAGGATCTCCATACCATGCATTAGGATCAAATATTGTTTTTTTCCCCACAGATTACAGAATGTCTAGATAGAAATGACCTGTTGCATCCTTGTTTGTTTGTTTTTACAGGGAGAATGGAGAATTCTGTTTGTGATCCATTAGTCAAAAACCTTCGATTTTCATCTCTGGTTTCTCTTCATATCGTATAAATCTTTCACCTTCTACTAAAGATTTCCTTGGTATGTTACTTCAGAATGTCTGAACTGGCATCTATTAAAATTTCGGAACCTTTATTAGAGGTTTTAAATTTTATGGATAGGAGAGATAAATCTCAGATTTCATGTGTATCTTCTCCATTCCATGCAGCAGGAATGGGAAACTTATGGCTTGTGGGCCAGATTTGGCCCCTAGCTTAATTTCATCCTGCTGATGTCCAGGAACCCCCTCTAGTAAAATGAAGACCTGAAGCATAATCCCATGAGTCTTAAGGCCTAGGCCATAGTGGTGAAGACTTTGCTAATATAAAGCAAAGTGAAGCTGTGAGCAAGAGGAAGGCTCTGTTAACAGAATCTGGCATGAACAGGGTTAATGGTATAAAACAGTAAATGGCATTAGACACAGGATGGAAGCACATTCAAAAACGGTTGTGACAGAACATCTGGTGAAGAAACGTCTTGGTACTAACACACTCCACACAAAAAATAGCCTTACAGATCCAGGTTTGGCACAGGGTCTTTTGACAGACTGATAGGCTACGTCTAGACTGCCACTTTTTTTTCGGAAAAAGGTATGCAAATTGTGCTCTGCAATTTGCATACCTTTTTCTGATCGTTTTTTCAGAAGAAGCTTTTCTGAAATTTGGCCTATCTACACTGGGCAAAATTTCAGAAAAACCTCCTCTTTGAGAAGATCCCTTCTTCCTTGTGAAATGAGGAAGACAGGGCTTCCGGAAGAGCGTGTCTGCTCTTCCACAAAAAATGTCGGAAGAGCAGACACGTTCCCTGGACGTGGCAAAGTTTTTCTGGGATACCTCTGGTATCCCAGAAAAATTCCCTAGTCTGGTTATAGCCATAGTGACTGAACCCCTATGTACAAGGAAATGGATGGATGTAGGTACATCAGAGGTTGGCAACCTGATATGTCGGGAGTAATGTGTAACTTAATTGTACTTATGTGTAAAAATACACCCAAGGGATTTGTCTTTGTCTGACCTAGAGGGCTGGGGCCCATCCCATGTTACTGAATGAGTCATGGGCACACATTCTTAGTCTACCTGTAAACATCTGATCTCAGGAAGCTATTATGGTGCTTCATTTACAATAAACCTGGCCTGGTGCCTTCTATCCTTATCTGATTTTGTGGTCTTTGGGGACTGTCGTGGTGTCTACTATATAACCTACACAGAGCTAATATAATATATAGAAGGAGCATGCAAACACAGCCAAATGACTATCATCATTGGACAGAAAAAAAGACACCTGTCAGGACTTAAGACACCACACCAGTGACTTCTGGCAACCCGAGTGTCAGCATCTGTCTCTCCTCTCCCATGGGGCTAGAGCATGGCATACACTGGGGCTGTGTCTACATTGGCGCGATCTTGCTGCCTGTCTACACTGGCCGCGAGTTCTTGCACAAGAACACTGACATTCTAATGTATGAAATCAGTGCTTCTTGTGCAAGAACTCTGATGCTCCTGCTCAGGAATAAGGCCTCTTGCTCAACTGTTCTTGCGCAAGAGGCCAGTGTAGACAGGCAACATGAATTTCTTGCGCAAGAAAGCCCTATGGTTAAAATGGACATCAGAGCTTTCTTGTGCAAGAGAGCGTCTACACTGGAATGGATGCTCTTGCACAAAAGCACATGCCAGTGTAGACGCTCTCTTCTGGAAGAGTTTTTGCAGAAGAACTCTTCCGCAAAAGAGTTTTTGCGCAAGATCATGCCAGTGTAGACGTAGCCTGGGTGAATGAGGGGTGTTGGTCTTTTTTTTTCCTTCCCACCTTGGGAGCATTAACAGCATTGAGGGGTTTTTGTTGTTGTTTGCTTCTCACTAGGGAACAGGAGAGTAATGTTGTAGTTGTTGTTGGGTATTTTTGTTTGTGCGTTACCCCCAATTGATTACTCTGTGGGTCAGTGACCTCTGATTAAAAAATAGGTTCCCCACACCTGTCATAGAGAATTATTTTAAAAGGATAAAACATTTGAAGTGGGAACATATGTACTTCTATTAGGCTGGCCTCAGTAAATACTTCTGCATTAAGTCCAAATAAAAGAATGAAGGATACAATAGATATTCAGCTATATGGAGCTTACTCTGTGTTAGTATATCTGCTAAAGTCAGGCTTGGAGTAGACAACCAGTAAAGCTGGAATCAATAAAATGATTGAGGAATGAGAATATTGATGAAATAATACTGGAGAAATAAGGAAAAGTATGATATGGCAGTGGAAAATATTTGGTATGAGAGAGTTTATTTCATGCATTTCAATTTTATTTATATATTCTAATCCATTTGTAAATTGTCTAAAAACCTAGGTGTCAGAAACACAAAATACATCAAACTATAACAAACTAAAAGTATTTATCAATATGGGGCATTACTAATTTATAATTAAAACTAGATCCATTTTTTTATTTCAACAGAGTTAAATAGAAAGCATAAATAAGGGAAAAGAAGATTATTAAGGGACCGTTCTGTGATATGAGGACGTTTTTAAAATAAATAACAAGAGTAGTTTGGTTCACAGAAATGTAAGGGAAGTATATCCTTCTTCAAATACATTAAATAATGGAAAACTCAGGAAGAGGAAAAGAAGTGTTAATGGTGATGCAAACATTCAAATAAAAAGTCTGGGGATAAAACTAAGCAAGGAAAAATTAGGCTGTGCCTGGAGAACATTTCCTGGTAATAAAGTCCACAAAATTGGGGAACAATATTCTGACAGAAGAGATTAAATCCATTCAAACAAAAGCTAGGAATACACAGTGCAGGGAATATTTCTATATTGAATTGTTCTAGACTGTGCAACAGGTCATTTCTATCTAGACATTCTGTAATCTGTGGGAAAAAAACCAATATTGGATCATAGTGCTTAGCTGTCATGCGACATTTATTAAAATAATATTCACAATGCAATAAAGATTTGAGAAGTAGCCTGTACACATATGACTTCAATAAGATTCCTGAAGGCTTATTTACTTGAGAAATTGCTTGGAGCTGGGGGGTCTCAATTTTCCTAAATACATTTATTTAATGGGGTCAGGATTTCACCCAACATATTATCTCATGAATAGTACAAATAGTAAGTAAGTGTATAATAAATACAGCCTTAGTTATGGTACATTGGTGTGAACCCCTATTCTGTTCATTTCATATATGTATATGTATGAGAGAGACACACACACACTGTTATTCATCTTTATGGAAGATTCTCTCAAGTGGCAAAGAACATGGTTTTAAATAAAGACAAAAAAAGGCTAAAAGTCATACATTTTATACAAATGCTGTATAACAAATATACAGGCATACAAATAGCTATCATTTGAAGTTTGTGTCTTCCCTGACTAGCGTAAATTGGGAACCAATGAAGTTATTCTTATTTTCACCATATATAAACAATGTATTGTCCCATCCCTACATCCTACATGTGCAGTAAATGTCAATTAAAGATAGAGTTTACATATATAACAAATATATACTGTTCTATGGAAACATTTACTGTGAATTTCGTTTCTGATGTAGCAGAGACAAGGTGGGAGCATAAAAATAAATAGGTGACCAGCTACTTTTGTGATGAAATATTAAAGTGCATAAAAATAGTTCCACTTTTTAACCTTCACATAGAAATTTTAATGCAAAAATATATGAATAATGCAAGAACTAAAGAATACATATATTAATTAATCTTAAAATTAAGAGACATTGCCACCGCTAAAGAACATTGTCAAATGATAATAGTCTCCTGCTATCAAGTATTGTAAACACTGAGATGAAGCCAAGACATTTATTTTCAGAATTATTGATCTTATGACAACATTCTATTACGATGACTTTATTTCTATTATAGAAAATGAGAGATGTAGATTTAATAACTTTATGTGATGGATGTTGATGCAGTAAATTGACAGAGGCTCACTGTATTATCATTAACCTATGGCATTTGGATTGGCTTCAACTCAGAGAACAGACGGATTGTGTGTTTCAGACATTCAGAGACCAATTAACCAGGAAAAGTATAGGTTTCCCCTTAAAAATATCACTTATTTTTATTTATTATTTCAGTTTGGTGAATTCTGAAGTCAGAATTCCTGTAAAGGTAAGCAACCGCTTTCAGGCTCTCTCTACAGGCACTGCGGTGGAGAATGCTTTGGCAGGGACCTCTCAGGGAAGAAATCAGAAAGGAACACCATCTACCGGAAGGCATGGGATGCACAGTCCTAGAGATGGGGGATCCACAACCACCATCCCCAAAGGAAGATGCGTGGTGGTGGTCAGGGACTCCCTCCTAAGAGGGACTGAGTCATCTGCCATCCAGACCTGCAATCTCGAGAAGTGTGCTGCTTACCAGGAGCTCGCATTCAGGATGTGACCGAGAGTCTTCTGAAAGGGGTTAAACCTTCAGATCACTACCCCTTCCGCCTTCTCCATATAGGAACTAACGATATGGCCAAGAATGACCTTGAGCAGGTCACAGCAGATTATGTAGTGCTGGAAAGAGGGATCAAGGAATTTGAAACGCAAGTGGTGTTCTCATCAATCCTTCAGGTTGAAGGAAAAGATCCGGGTAGGGATCGTCGAATTGAGGAAGAAAATGCGTGGTTGCGCAGGTGGTGTCGGAGAGAGGGCTTTGGTTTCTTCGACCATGGGACTCTGTTCTGGGCACAAGGATTGTTAGGAAGAGATGGGATCCACCTAACCAAGAGAAGAAAGAGCATCTTCGCAGGCAGGCTTGAAAACCTAGTGAGGAGGGCTTTAAACTAGGTTCATTGGGGGATGGTGACCAAAGCCCTGAGGTAAGTGAGGAAGTTGGACACTGGGAAGAATCACAAGGAGGAACGAGCAACAAAGGAGGACCCCTGATTCGGATGCAGAAGGCAGGGAGCTCAACTGGTTATCTAAGGTGTTTGTACACCAATGCAAGAAGCCTGGGAAACAAACAGGAAGAATTGGAAGCCCTGGCCAAATTAAAGAGCTATGATTTGATTGGAATAACAGAGACTTGGTGGGATGACTCACATGACTGGAGCACTGTCATGGAAGAGTATAAACAGTTAAGGAAGAACAGGAGGGGGAGAAAAGGAGGAGGAGTTGCATTTTATGTAAGAGAGCAGTATGATTGCTTGGCGCTCCAGTACCTAGAGGGAGAAAAGACTGTGGAGAGTCTATGGGTTAAATTTAGAAGTGGAAGCAACAGGGCTGATGTTGTGGTTGGTGTCTGCTATAAACTGCCGGATCAGGTGGATGAGGTAGACAAAACTTTCTTTGGACAACTGAGAGAAGCTTCCAGATCACAGGCCCTGGTTCATGGGTGACTTTAATCACCCTGACATCTGTTGGGAGACCAATAAAGCAGTACACAGACAATCCAGGAAGATTTTGGAGAATGTTTTGGATAACTTCTTGGTACAAGTGCTGAAAGAACTGACATGGGGCCATGCACAGCTTGACCTGCTGCTCACAAACAGGGAGGAACTAGTAGGGGAAGTAGAGGTGGGTGACAACCTGGGAAGCAGTGATCATAAGATTTCAGGATCCTGACCAAAGGAAGAAAGGAGAGTAGCAAAATACACACCCTGGACTTCAGAAGAGCAGACTTTGACTCCCTCAGAGAACTGATAGCAGGATCCCCTGGGATACTTACATGAAGGGGAAAGGAGTCCAGGAGAGCGGGCAGTATTTTAAAGAAGACTTATTAAAGGCACAGGAAGGAACCATCCCGATGCGCAGCAAGAAAAGCGAATATGGTAGGCGACCAGATTGGCTTACCGGGGACATCCATGGTGAGCTTAAACACAAAAAGGAAGCTTACAAGAAGTGGAAACTTGGACTGATGACTAGGGAGGAGTATAAATATATTGCATGAGAATGCAGGGCAGTTATCAGGAAGGCAAAAGCGCAATAGGAATTGCAGCTGGCAAGGGATGTGAAGGGTAACAAAAAAGGTTTCTACAGGCATCATATATATAGTAGCCCAATGTCTGTGACTCTGTAATGCTGAAATGCTGGCTGTTCCCTCTAGGCGGCGCTGTTGCCTGAGTCACGTCCTTCGCCTCACGCCGTGGCTCTTGGCTGACTTCTGCGCTGCTCAGCCGGGCTGCCGCAGGGGAGCAAGTGGCGCAAGCGGCCGTTTGGGTGCCGCAGTCCCCATGCAAACCCTCAGCAAGTTTGCAGATGACACTAAGCTAGGGGGAGAGGTAGATACGCTGGAGGGCAGAGATAGGGTCCAGAGTGACCTGGACAGATTAGAGGATTGGGCCAAAAGAAATCTGATGAGGTTCAACAAGTGTCCTGCACTTGGGATGGAAGAATCTCGAGCATTCTTACAGGCTGGGGTCTGAATGGCTAAGTAGCAGTTCAGCAGAAAAGGACCTGGGGATTACAGTGGATGAGAAGCTGGATATGAGTCAACAGTGTGCCTTTATAGCCAAGAAGGTTTATGGCATATTAGGGTGCATTAGGAGGAGCATTGCCAGCAGATCTAGAGAAGTGATTATTCCCCTTTATTCGGCTCTGGTGAGGCCACATCTGGAATATTGTGTCCAGTTCTGGGTTCCCCACTATAGAAAGGATGTGGATGCATTGGAAAGGGTCCAGCGGAGGGTGACCAAAATTATTAAGGGGCTGGAGCGCATGACTTATGAGGAGAGGCTGAGGGATTTGGGTTTGTTTAGTCTGCAGAAGAGACGAGTGAGGGGGGATTTGATAGCAGCCTTCAACTTCCTGAAGGGAGGTTCCAAAGAGGATGGAGAGAGGCTGTTCACAGTAGTGACGGATGGCAGAGCAAGGAGCAATGGTCTCAAGTTACAGTGGTGGAGGTCTAGGTTGGATATTAGGAAAAAGCTATTTCACTAAGAGGGTGGTGAAGCACTGGAATGGGTTACCTAGGGAGGTGGTGGAATGTCCATTCCTAGAGGTGTTTAAGTCTTGGCTTGACAAAGCCCTGGCTGGGTTGATTTAGTTGGGATTGGTCCTGCCTTGGGCAGGGGGCTGGACTAGATGACCTCCTGAGGTCTCTTACAGCTCTTTGATTCTATTATATAGATTAAGTAGCTATTTTATTTAAAATTCCCTAAGCCTTTAAGAGCTGTTCAGATTGCTAGTCACAGTGGGTACGTCTACACTGCACATTTGTTTTGGGATAAACCATCCATTATTTCAAATTTATTTCAAAATAATGGAATTACTGTGTAGACTCTCGCATTGTTATTTCGAAATAACATCAGTTATTGCAAAATAACTGTGCAGTGTAGACACACCCAGTATGTAATAGAGAGCAGACACTGCTGGGATGCTATCCTCACCTGCACATGAGGATGCTATCCTCACCTGCAGTGGAGGGTGGCAAATAAGGTGGGAATGTGTGTAAGCCCAATTCCACCTCCGACCCCTCAGAATGTCAGTCTATCCTTCTCATTCATAATTTGCACTCTGAACTGCTGCTATATCAACACACCTACTCAGGGCAGATTGTGAGCTGATACTTTAACCTTATTTAATATGCTCTGGGACAAAATGTCCTCCACTTAGACATATATAACACTCATTGCCTTCAAAGGGAGTTGCATTCACATAATAAGAAGCAGGATTTCTTTTTTGGCAGCCATATTTTGCATTAGTAACAACTGTCCAATCCCTTAGACGAATGATAACTTATTTTTTGTCAAGGGCCAGATTTTTTCGTTAAGGTAAATTCAACTTGCAGATTCCAGAGAAAATAATAAAAATAATAACAATAATGATAATAAATAAATAAAAAGATGTTGAGGTACATTCAAAATCATTTGTTGGTTTAAATTTGGTCTATGGTATGCCTATTGATCACCTCTGCACTAGATTGCAGAGATATTATTGAGGACAGAATTTGGCCAAATTGTTTGGTACTGATATCATTTATAATCTAAAATGTTCATTAGCAATTTTATTTATATGATATAAATATGTGAACATTCAGGAAGGATAATTATATTCCATAATATTTGACATATAGATACCACATACATTTGAATGGGCATTAATGAGACTGAAGCTAGACTAAGGTTACCAACCCTCTCAGTTTCACCTGGTATCTTCTGAAATCAGACTTAATCTCCCGGAGTCTACTGAAACCAAATCAGGTGATTTTAGGTTGCTAAAAATCCAGTGACACAGTGTGGCTAAGGTTGACTGCACACTGCTCCCCTTGGCTCCATGCTGTTCCCAGAAACAGCCAGCACCTCTCTGCAGCCCCTGGGGGAATAAGGAGTCTCCACATGCTGCCCCAAGGAACCTTCACTGGTTCCTATTAGCCAGGAACTGCAGCTAATGGAAGCTGCAGGGTGTGTGGAGACACCTCCCCCAGGTGCCACAGGGAAGTGCTACTGGGAACAGTATGGAGTCAAAGCAGGCAGGGAGGCTCCCTTAGTCCCAATGTACCACTACCTGGAAGTTGCATGAGGTAAGAGTCACCTGGCTGAAACCCACATCCCCACCCACTCCTGCACCCCAAACATCTGCCCAATCCTAAGCCCTCTCCTGTGCCTGAACTTCCTCCTAGACCCTGTGCCTTCCACCCACTCCTTCACCCCTACCCTGCCCCAGGCTCGGTCTTCAGTCACTTCCCACACTCCAAACCTTCAGCCCAACCCCAAAGCTTACACACCTTCCTGAATCTCAACGCTCTGCCCTAGCCTGGTGAAGGAGAGTGAGGGTGGGCGAGAGTGAGCTACGTAATTTATGTAACTTTATTTGAGCATCTTAATTCAACCTTCTGCTGCAGTGTAGACCAGGCCTAAATGATTTGACAAGGTCACTCATGAAATCTGTGATAGAACAAGAAATATAACTTGTATTTCCTGAGTCTTCACTCCCTCTTGTAAACTAAAGCCATCAATTCTCTTCAGAGGTGTTGGTGGAGAGGACACCAACATCACTGATTTAGAGAGTTATGCTGCTATGGAATTTCACTCTTGTAAATCCCTGATAGCATCTATGGCTTCTGGCAAGAAGACACTATTTTTTCCCGGTGTGGATTTCTGTATGATTATCCCTGCCTTGGTGACTCCATATGATAGTATTGTAAAGGGTGCATCTATATTGCACCATAATTTGAAATAAGATACACAAATTAAGCTTCACAAATTGTGTATCTTATTTTGATGCTATTTTGAAATAGCGCCAAATTTCAAAATAAAGCTCTATTCTGAAACATGCCTTACTCCCCGCAGAATGAGCTGTACAGGCACGTTGGAATAGCAAACCCAAAACAGCGGACTTGCTGTGAAGACACAGGATAGCTATTTCAGGATACTCTGGTATCCCAAAAAAGCATTGCAGTGTAGATGTTGCCTATGAGGGCTCTTCAGGTCTTGTGGAAGCATAAGTGACTGAACTGGGTAGCAGCCCGCTTTTTCTACAGTGTTTTTGTGGAAATGCATCATACAGGCTTTTGATTACTGACATTTCACATAGCTTCTATAAACACTTTTAAAATGTTCATTTTGACCTTTAAAGCTCTAAAAATGGCTTGGTACCTAATTTCGTAAGAGACTGCATCTCCTCCTGTCCCTTCCCCTCCCTGTGATATCAATATTGTTGCAATCAGTGGAGCTATTCTAGTGACCAGTCTCTAGATATAGCAGATCTAATAAATTTTTCCCATGAACTATCCTCAGTAGAATTTGCTTCCTCCTTCACACTGATAGAGGGCATATTTGTTAATGTGTAGGCCATGTTTTTTTCTCTTTTAATGGGTATTGGTTGAGAGAGCAGCACAGTGGGGGTTCTAATTATTCTATGAGAGGTATTATTTTGATGTTGAGTTAGTTTTACATGGGATATTATATTTACTGAGGTTTTATTCTTGGCATCTTTACATTTCATATGCTGCAAAACCACCTAAAGCCCATTGATATAGGCAATTAAAAAGAAATATAGAGAAAGAAAGACTTTCAAATGGATCAATTTTGAAAATTTTAAGGATACAAAACTCCCACTGTTATTTCAGTGGGACTGGTCTGCATGGAACAGCTGGATGATCAGAACCACAGCTTTTTCTCTGCTCTGTAATCAGTTTTACTGCAAAGAGGAAAAAACAACAACTGTAAAGTAGTCTGATGTTTAAGCATATTGCAATCCTTCCTAATGGGCATTATAGCTCGTCATTTCTTGTTAGCTGTGGTAATTTTTTTTTACTCTAAGAAAGTTCTGAAATAATTAAAAGCTCTTTAGAGTATATGTGTGTGAGAGAACCAGAATATTAAAAATTACTTCCTCAGATTTGCCTCAGAACAGAGTTTTACAAACACAGAAGTTCATTAAGAGCTTTCTCCTTAATTTTATATTATATTACTTTTTGTTTCAATGTTTATGACCTATGTATTGGTGATGGGCTGAAACCCCAGCCTATGATCCAAATACACACCCGATCTTTAGGCCAGAGTTGAATTTTTTTTCAGGCCTAAATGTTGCATATTGGGTCCATCTCTGCAGCACACACACAGGATTATTTCATCCATTGTGGAAGTGCAATTTCTTTTGAGGTGTTAGGCTGTGATTGTAACAAGAGTGCTTAGTGAGACTGACAATATCGTAGGACAGGAAGTCCAACAGAATGGCAAAGCTAGTTGAAATTATATGGGGATTTAGGAGAGCAGAATGCAGTGAACACAGAATATTTGTTTGTTTGTTTGTATCCTGAATTAGTCCCCTGTCTCTACATCACATGAAATTGCATGAAATCAGTGTTTAGGCTTATCAACAGTGGGCAACGGTTCCTCTATTTTTTTTCCCATCTGTATGCAGAATAAATATTGGTATATGCACAAAGGCATGAGCAGATGTGCACCACCAGTAGAAATACATGTTGGCAGCTATGAGTGCTATTCAGGTGGGTGGCATTTGAATCTGTTCTGGATGACCACCCAAGCGCACAGGTTACAGGGAACACTGAAGTGGGAAATCCGGTCCTACTATAATATATATAACAAACGTGATATTAAACAGCATTTAGCATTCAGTGTAGACTGCTCATTTTAAAACGATATCAGTTGGTTGTGGGGATCCTAGGCTGGCCCCAACACAATGTAATTTCCCAGCATAGTCAGTTCCTATGTGTATTTGAGGGATGGAATTGGTCTGTCCTCTCTATTTGTGTACTTTTAATGTAAGTGGCAAAGATGCATTATTTTTAAGGTCCTACTGAATAAGGTGTGCACAGGAAGCTAAACACATCTAAAATACATCTACATTTTCCATACATTTATAATTGAATATGATATTCTTTATGATCTGTCTGAAGTTATTATATAATGCCATATGTAGTTTATCAATTGTTGCTGCATTTCAGAGTTGGCTGCAATACATTGATGGGTAAAATAATCTCTCTCTCTCTGTCAAAATCATATATATGTTGTCAGGAGGCTTTGAGGTCAGGATAATAATAATATTTATTAATATTAGTATTAGTATTAGTGTACATTACCATTTTTAGATACAGCTTTCTACTGAATGAAACAGAACATTAGATTTTTGTTTCCTTTTCCATGGAGAAAATGAAGGAGGCAGTTTAAAAACAAAATACAATACTTCCTTTAGCCTGTGATTCTTTGCCACACACACGTGATTTTGTAAAACTTAAAAGCCATAAAAATTTGTATTGGACCTGGAATAAATCGATATTTCTGTATGCTCAAACTTCAAATAATACATCATTTGGTTCATAAAAAATATTTTCTGGGGTAGTTACCCGAGGCTCATAACTTTAAAGTCAATTCACATTGTATTGGTGAGTTTACACTACTGTACAGGTTTATGAATTTGCTTTGTAATATGATTGATAAATCTTTCCTTTGCTCATCAATATTTTCAATTACAAATAAGTTATCAACATTATACTTCCCTAACAAATAAGTACAATTGCAACCAATAGATAATTATTTTTTACTTCCTCTGGTTTTGTCCTTTCTTACTCTAGCCTTTCCTGCTGACAGTTGAGCAGTGGTAGGATCTTGAATGAATAGATTACCAGCCATCCTTTCATATTCTGGTCTCATTATTATTGAAATACTTACTATATTCTCCCTCTGTCCACTCAGCAGTTGCCTATTCTTGTGTATAGCCACACTGGTTTATACAAGTTTAGAGACACATATCATTGTGTTCATTCAGCAGCCCACATATTTTGGCCCTTATGGAAGAAATAATGGCACTGACATTTACGTCTATTTCGTTAAGTCTCTTTCCATTATGTTATGTGGTTTACAAGAAAGATGAAAAGACAAAGGAAAACACAGCATTAGGATAGCATAGACAAAAAGCACATAGCATGATAATGTACTTTCAAAGGAAGACTACCAACTAGAAAGATAATCTTGTTGATTACAATGTACTCTAAGTGCCATTGCATAACAGCTGAATCACTAAATACAGTACTTTATACCCATTGAAGTTACAAACATAGCTTATAATATCAGATTAGATAAAAGCATATAAAGCAAAAAAGATGATGCATTTTATGTAGCTTTTATTAAGTCTATCTGTTTTGGAAGCTTTAAAAATTATCTTTTCATAACAGCTCACTAGTCTTTGGTGCCATTTCCTCTTTCACTAGTAAGAACAATGCTTCTTCATATGAAAGAATGAACGTCCCTTGTATACATGCTATCAGAAACACACATCAAGACAGTGTCTCACAATATTTGGTTAAGCCGGGTACTTTAAGTTGAAAGTGTAGTGAGCATAGTGAGTACAAAAAAGAAGTATCACAAGGGTGTGTGTGTGTGTGTGTGTGTGTTCTGGGGGGAGGGGATTGGATGAGACCACTAATGTATTATAGAAAATGAAGGCAACACACAATTTTTGTTCTGTAGTCTAGATTTTTTTCCTTCAAAGGAAACTTACTGTAGGATGCAAATGGGAAAAACATATTAAATGTTCTCACTATCTGAAGAAACTCACCTAAATTAAAATGACAAGAAATATAGGGTATGCATAGCTATGATTGTATGTATTGTACCTTTAAATGAAATAACTCACTCTTCTGTTTGTTAACAAGAAGGATTACAGTAATGGGTGCACTCTGCTTTCTCTTTTATGGGTCTGGTTTCTGACACTATTACACCGAGAAGTAATTTCATTCTAGAAGCAGTGTCATTTTGCTATTCACAGATACCTTGATGTCAGCATGAGGAGAGGTAGCATGATCCATGGAGTTTTTATGGCCTATAACAGGGTAGTCAGTAGATGGACTGTGGGCCAAATACAGACCCTGATATGTTTTTATTTACTTATTATCATGATTTTTTTATTTATTTATATTTTTGGTAGTCTGGCCTTTGACCATATCTTGATCAAGAAGTTTGGACCTGGACAAAAAAAAAAATTTGATGGCCTCTGACCTAGTATATAAGAATCTCTATTACACATCTATACAGCCTACCCATTCTATAGGTCCTTGCCACTCCCTTCCTAAAGCAAGTCATCAGGAAGTTGACAGAGCCTTGACACTTGCTTTTTCAACATTTAGGCCCGCAGAGTTGAGCTGGCTCGAGGATGTCATAAGTCGTTGCTGACATAAGACAGCAGAAGATTATATATTATTTTTCTTCTTGAATCTAAACTAGTGATTAGGATTGAAATTACTTTTTTTCCTTATTTTGAATGAAGACACCACAATATCATTACTGAGCCATGACAGACGTCAGATGTCTTTGATATTTAGAATATTTCATGTACAAAGATTAGAAAAAACTGTGGAGAATTTTGGCTGAGAAGAAGAAACCTTTGTAGTTCCTCAACCTCAATTTCTTACACATGTGAAGTCTTCGGTACCCCATTTCCCCCCACCCCGAGTGTTAGGAATAGCCATTAAAGCCCACGCACTGCCTACCATAAGATAGCTTTCTACAAAGGAAAAATATACCAAATACTATACGCTTGATTTCAGAGCTCTCTTTTTTTTTTGTCTTTTCTGTGAAAGTGTCTATTACAACTGGAGTTGATTCCACTTCCACTGAAATAAATTGCAAATTATTCATTCACTTCAGTGAGAGGAGGCTGAAGCCCCATCTCCATTACAACACACTGTCTTTTAAAAATACATAAAAGCGACCATACATCACAGATTGCAGTCTCAGAAAAGATCACTTACTTATTGCATGATTCAAGCTCACACACTGTATTTTGCAGAATGGTTCACCTCCTTTTCCCATTGTTATCTCATCCCATTAGTGTCTGATACTTAAATATGTCCAGTGATGGTGCGGTAGTCACTTCCTTTGATAACCTACACCATCTACTTGCTTTTACTATTCAAAATTTTATTTCCAAATCCCTATTTCAAACTTTTCTGTGATTAGGTTCAGGCAATGGGTCTTTCCTTTATCACTGTCATATTATGATTAATTCCATTCTTTTCTATGTAGAATGAATGACATCTTCCTCTCAGTTTGATGCAACACTTGCCCACTCTCTCTATTGACATGGAAGGCTTGATAGGCAGTGAAATCATTAAGGTTCTGCTGTGCAGCGTAGAGGGAGGATATTGGCAAGCCTGTTCTTGAGAACTGCAACTCCTAAGAGCAATTGAACAGAATTCTGTGGGGGCTCCATCTGCCTGTGGGAAGGAGTGGGAACTGAAGCAGAACAGAGTTTTTCTGGGGGAGAAGTCAGGACATGACTGATAGATATCTGTCTATACATACGCATTTACTGAAACCTCCTCATGAGGGTGCTTCCATTGCCAGTTTATAGACTTGGAGGTAAGATTCCATTCCTCTGTTATGTGGAACTTTCTTGAGCATAGTTGATTAGATTAAGGTGTGCAATGGACAGGGTTTTGTCCCTTTAAGGGAATGAATGGTTAAAAGTTTATTCATAAAGACTAATTGAAAATATACCATATTAATTAAAGAGCTTATTTACTGATATAATCCAAGCAGAAGTTTCAAACAGATAAACAATGTTTTATGATCTTTAGTGGACTTCTAAACAATACATCTAATATTGAACGTATCTTGAAAATACTGTAAAAATATTGAAAGTGTTATCACGAGAAACAACATGTTTGGATGAAACAGTTTTATAAATATGAACAAAATGGGAAGTTATATTTAGGTTCTAGCTCTCCACAGAAGTCCCTTCTTACTGTATATGTTCTTAGAGATAAAGCATCTAGTCTACTAAGAGTCCACCAAACAATGCTATCAGATGCAAGCGTTCTTCCCAACTCAGAGGTTTTGAAAATCTTTCTAATGGATCAAGTTTCTTGGGGACTAGTATTCTGCAACAAAAAAAGAAATTAAATTAAGCCAACATGCAGATCTCACTAATGTATTAAGGAATATTTCTTCAGTTTTAAATTGCCAGTACCTTCCCATTTCCTTAGCAATGTGTGAACTAAAATGAAAATACTATTTCACATGGTGGAATACAACAAGTTGCTGAGTGCCCACAACACCTGCTAGCTAATTCAAAACCTCTTAAGGTTAATAGATGGCTTTTATTGACTTCAGTTGGCTTTGGGATGGTCTTAAAATCAGTGGAAGGTTGAGGTTCTCACTCTTCACCTCTCTGGAATACTCAGCACCTCCAGGACTGATCCCTATATGTCTGTTTAAAAAAACAATCAAAATAGTCCTGGACTGAAGTTGGAGGTTGAAATAATTCTGTGGGGAGCTATATGACTGAAGGTACAAATTATTTGGGGTATGTTCAGTATTTGAATACTCAACTTGAAACATGATGAAGGAGACTGCTTTTCAGAAGTAGGTTTGTAGAAAATCAGGATTCAGGGGTTTTAAGTTGTACACCTAAAACAGAAGCATCCAAAATTGTGAGTCTCTTTTGAAAATTGAGAGATGATAGCAGGTCTGCCATTGAGAGGTGGGAGGGGGGCAAAGAGGGCAATTACCCTGAGTCCTGAAAATTCAAAGAGGCTCGGAACTGCCAGCCACCACCACTGCTACTGCAACAGCAGCAGAGGCCAGAGCCCTGGGCCCCTTTGAATTGCTGCTGGAGTGCCAGAATGCCTTTCCACAGAGCTTTGAGGACTGGGGGAAGGAGCGTAGCACCCCGAGGTCTGGGTAGCACTAAGGGCTAACTGGCTCTGGTCCTTCCCCTTCCACCCAAGGCCTTGCACTTTCTGGGGGGTGCAGAGCTGGCCCTCCCCAAAACCTTGCTCCAGGGCCTGTGGTGGCTGTTGGCCCCACTGGATAACAGCATTTTAATCAGCTGGGTGGCTGTGTACTATGGCTATTGCCTACAAACTCAGCAACCATGAGCGCAAATCCCTGAGTTACCAAACCTGAATGGAGTGGAGTGGTTGAAATTAGTGATGTAAAATCCAGTTAAAAAAGTTAAACAGTATGTTAACCAGGATCAGATTGCAGAGGGCTGCTCCAGCCCAACCAGGCCCACCGTGCCATGGGCTGCTCTGGCCAGGCTGGGCCACCAGTTAACTGGTTATCCCAGTAAGCATGCCGATAAGGTGAATGCTTACTGGGTAACCAGTTAGCACTTTACATCCCTAGTTGAAATTCACAGCACCTGTGATGAGGTTTTTAAATCTTCTAGATTGGAAATAAAGCATATTTTTAATGGTGAGAATGATTAATCATTGGTACAATTTACCAAGGGTCATGATCAATTCATAAAGACTAATCATTTTTAAATTAGGTGGGTGGGGGCTTTTTTTGTAAGAAATGGGATCTAGAAATTATTTCAGGGCCTATGTTATACAAGGGATCAGAATGGTTCCTTTTGACCTTAGAATCTATGAATGTATAAAAATATCTTTGGGAAATAACTGTTGGTGAAAAATCTCTGAAGTGAAGCCCCCCACAAGTATACAAGCTTTGAGATATTTTATTCCCTTTGGTGAAAATTCAAATTATAGAACATGCAATATCTGTATAGGATAGAAAGCCAAGCAATTAATCAAGTTTATTACTAAGTCTTCAAGCCACTCCAGCTGTACATGAAGGAGGTGTGAAAAAAACGAAAGTTCAATAATCTAAAAAAAATACTACAGATCTATTCATTTCTTTGTGTGTTGGTAATGGCTGTGGAGGATGCACAGTAGTATTCACTCAGTGGGTGATTTTTGAGATAGGCATCTCTGATCTAAATCCAAATCCTAATCCAAAATTAAAGCCCAAGATGGATTTGGCCTTTACAGTGCCAACACTTTTCTGAATCAGACACACTAAATAAACTTCAGTAATTCTCTGAGTCACTTATGTTTGTATTACCTTTTTTTTAATTAAAACTTTGGAGAGACTCAATTCTGGAACACCTGTACTGGACCAACCAGTTGGGTGCTCATGTCTGCTTTTTAATATTATTATTATTATTTTATTAACAATAACAATAACAATAACAATAACAATAATGTTTTAATCATAGTGCCCATATGGATTTTTTTGAACTAGTGTCTGTCTGTGTGAATACATAAAATTCATGGTCCTTCCATCTTAGAGCTTAGAGCCTAGAGACAAAATTTAAGTGTATATAACAAGCAATAGGAAAAAAAGAGGGGAAGGAAGAGCAATGTGTTTACACAGGCTACCTATATACACTTCTTGATGGTTTTAAATAATTTATGTTTAAATACAGACATAATAATATCTCAAATCCTAAATGGCGCTATACCTAGCCATTACAATTTGAAAATTTCTTGTAGGTGTAGCCCAAGGTCCAGTGTGTTTCAGCAGCAGCCCTGGGAACTACAAGTTGTAGACTACAAACTGCGGCATGTTGGGAGAACTTCCTGGTTCCTGCCAGGATGTGCCCTCTGCCCCCAGCAGGGTCTCAGCAAGGACAGTGCTAGAAGCAGCACACAGGCTGCATGCTGAGAGAAGGGGCTGCTGAACTGTTTTCCTCTTCTATGTTTTTTACAGAATAAAGCCTGTTCCTGGTGATTTGTCGGAGTGGGTCTGGTCTGAGGTGCACTCACACATACGCAGAGCACACCAAGCAGCCTCAGGCCTAGCCCCCCTCCCCACACACACACAGTGGTGTAAGAAGTCACAAGCTTCCCCTATGCTGAATAACCTCACACTGGGCTAGCCAACAGGAAGGGTTACATAGGTATCCGGTATCATCTTAAGAAGGTACCTGAAGGACAAGTGTAGGAAGAACTTAAAAACCAACAAATGGTCTGGTAGCACTTTATAGACTAACAAAACATGTAGATGGTATCATGAGCTTTCGTGGGCAGAAGCCCACTTCTTCAGATGACTGGATTGTAGGAAGAACATTCCAAGTGCGAAGGACAACTTTGAAAAAAAGGCACAAAGTCTTCAGAAAAGTGTTTGAGGTGGTTGGGGAGGTGACGGCATCAAGATAAGATATAGAATCAGGTAAACAGGAATGGGCACACCCAGCACAGTAGTAAAGATGAGATAAAAAAATCTTGAAAAGGATGCCAGGTCAGCAGCGTTGCTGACAGAATTGACAGGGCAAGGTGTGGAGGGGTAGCTCTGGGCCCTGCAAGGGACAGGTCTTCAGGCATATGAGGCAGGGCTGGGGGCTAGGCTCCCCAGCCAGCCATTCAGCACTGCCTGGCTTGTGATGCTTGGGGCTCCAGCATCAATTTAAAGAGGTTGGGTTTCCAGCCACTGTCACTCCCATGGTGGTGGCGCCTTTTAAATCACCAACTTCCAGGGCAATTGCCCTTTCTCCCCCTCGCCATCAGCAGCTCTGCATGTCAGTGTAATGAGAATGGGCAGAGCAGAAAGACAGAAAAATCACATGAGGGGACAAGGAGGTATAAGTCATGTAATACAGAAGTGAGCAAATGGGGACGAATACCAATCATAAGAGTGAATATGGGAGATGAAGAATGTGTGGAAAGGAAAATCTGTATTTCAAACAAAGTCAAAACAAAGGTTGGGGAAAGACACTTAAGAACAGGGTTTCAGACTTTTGTTTTCATTTGTGAGTGGAGGGATTGCAGTCAAAAATACTAAATAATTAGCTGTTGAATATCTAATTATTGTACCTTGGACAGTCCACTGATAATTCACAGTTCACACTTTTCGGTTCACAAAAAGTACATTCTTCAGCTGCTTGAAGTTCCTTTCTGTCCCTTGGGGTATCAGGTAGCTCTACATAGCTGGAATCAATTAGAAAATTTATCCTGAGTAGTTTTGTACCTTGACTTAATTTGTCCACTTTTAATAATGAGAGAAAGATGAGCTTCTGTTCTGAAATGAGTGAATCCTTTATTTTTTAATGTAAAAAATAATGTAATGCATTGGTGTATGTGTATGTGAAACCCTCCCTGATATCCCAGCAGTCTTCTCCTAAGAAAGGAAATTATTAAACATAATTGAAAGAAAAAGAACTGAAATTACTCACAGAAGGAGACAAAAGTAAGGGAGTAAAGGAAAAGAATAAGCAAGCAAAGAAGCAAAGGGTTATTTTAGGATAGTAAATTTAATTTCTGTGTATGCTCATATATTTTATTGCATTTCCCTGGCAGATGTATAAGACCACTATACTGCACTTATGTCATATGAATATAGTTCGCTATCTCAATTTTGTAGTCACATAGCTAGAGTATACTGGGTTACTGCCAGATTTAATTATTAAATTTAAATTGTGTGTGTGTGTGTGTGTGTGTGTGTGTGTGTGTGTGTTTTGTACTCGGAAGTTTTGATATATTATCTAAACAGCATACCAGTGTGGCATAAACATGGGACCTCTTTCACACTCAGCAGACACTAGCTCTTTCTCTTCTGTCTGCATCAACTTCAATGTCAACCTCGTTGAGGGACAGCTTATTTTTTTGAGCTCAGCCTTAGGCCATGGTTGCCTCAAAACCTATATATATATATGGGGGGGGGGGGCAGAGAGAAAGACAGTGATAGCAATGACAGGAAATACAGGCTTTAAAAAGTTATTTTTTTGAGCCATATGAATGGCCAGATAAATACAGATGATTCTCTGCCTTTCCTGGAATTCAGGCTTATCTTTGGATCCTGCAAAACTCTCCTTCTCATCTCTCTTCATCTCTGATTTGTATGTCAAAAGAACAAAGATTCCACTGAAAGGGTGATATCTACAAGCCCCCAGACTCCCACCTGATAACTTGGGATATGCCTAAATCATCTCTAAATGGTTTAATCGTCTCTGTAATATTCTCTCTATGAACAGTCTTCTGCAGTACCAAGGCCAATATACTCACATATAAATTTTAAGAGTTAAACTAAGAGTAAAATACACTTAAGATACCTTTACTTGACAAGTGTTTTTTTACTCTTCAAGTTCTTCCATGATTACAGGGAACTGGTGTTTTACTCTTATCTGCCTTCCATCAGTCTCTTCATGGAGTTGGTGTTCCCATTGTGAAATCCTGGCCCTTCTGCAGGCAATGGGAGTTTTGCCATTGATTCAAATGTCATCAGGATTTCACTCAAGGTATCTTCAGGTAACCTGCTCACTCTTTTCCAGTTCTATGTCACATCTCTACATCAGTAACTGCCCCCAGCTGAACTCTTTCACTTCTGACCTGACTTGGCCTGGTCTGAAAGTTATGCTATCTGAAGTCTTTGTTTCAACTTTCTAGAAGCTCTTCAATATTACTCTTCAAAAAATCTTGGGAGATCAGAGGTGAGAATGAGTGTAGCATTAATAATAGTTGTACCACAGAATCTTCTAGTGCTTACAAATGGCTGAGTGGGGGGCTTGCCAGGTACACAATATGGAGATAAGATTTCTTGGATGGTTTCTAACTAATTCCAAAGGGGGTCTCTAAAATCTGAAAACTGCCCATGCATGAGGAAAGTGGTGTGAGCCAATGATAAAGTCCACATCAACTTATTATTAAGGATTCGTTTATATGATTGGAGGAAGAGAGCATCAGGCTAGGAGCTAATATATATCACTTTAACAACCATCTGACAAAGTTTCTAGATATTGGGAAAGACTTCCTGGAAAATTAAGCAATTCAAATGTTGGAGAAAATTCAGTTTGTGATCAAAATACAAAAGGTGAAGATCTCAGACATTATTCCTTTTCTCACTCTCTGAACATTTTTCCTCTTGCATGCTGTTCATCTTCAGTTTCTCGTGTGTTAGACTTTTTTTCATTACAAGGTTCAAGGATAGTGCACAATAAGTACATTAAATTATTGCAAGAAAGAGACCTTGGGTCAAAAATCTGCCCTCAGTTTCACTAGTACAAATCTATAGTACTTCAGTTAAACCTGTGGAGTTAATCCAGTTTTTCACTAGTGCTATTTAAAAAAAGAATTTGGTGTAATACCATGTCCCTGTTCTATGTTAGTGCTAGTAAGCCTTTGCTGCATTCTTTTTGTAAATCTGTAAAATCTTCAGTAAGAATATTACAAACATTTAGGAAGCAAAAACAATCTTCTGGGAATAGGCATTGGTGCTGAATGTACCTAAATTAAACATTCATAGACTTCTGTTGCAATTAATGCATCACAATGGGACCAAGACACTGGACCAGAAACTTTTAAATATCATGTTTAATATCATATTAAACAGCTTAAATAGAACCTACCTATGATTTGGTCAGCAATAGTATTATAACGCACTATACTCAGTGTTTTACAAACTCCGATGGCAATATTCATGAATTTTGGCACATTTTAGAGGTTCTTGGGCCAAGAGCTACTTTTTATTTATTTATTTCTATGAAATTGGTTGTCAGATTGGTTTGGCCTCTTCTTGGAGAGCAACAAACAGCCGAAATATTTTGGCTCATTTGAGGTGTTTAAAGATGTTTCCTTAATTATAAAATGCTTTATTTGTAGCCTGAATATTTCCCTGTTGTTACCAGTCAACAGCGTGGACTGATCTTTTTGGTACATTATTGTAAAATTTTAACAGTTATTTATCGTAGCTGAGTGGCTCATGCATTAATCATGTGGTTAGTCAAACGAATGTGCAGTGTTTACTTCTGTCAGTGATTTGTAGTGCACATGGAACACTGTGTTACCAACATAATATAGTAGTGTACAGACAATCCAGGATGTTTTTCGAGAGTGTTGGAGACAACTTCCTGGTGCAAATGCTGGAGGAAACAAACAGGGTCTGTGCTTATCTTGACCTGCTTCTGGTAGGCGAAGTAGACATATGAGGCAACCTGGCAGCAGTGACCATGAGACGGTTGAGATCAGGATCATGACAAAGGGAAGAAAGGATAGTAGCAGAATGCGGACTCTGGACTTCAGAAAAGCAGACTTGGGCTATGTCTAGACTACAATGATTTATTGGAAAAAGGTACCCAAATTGTGCTCTGCAATTTCCATACCTTCTTCCATTTATTTTTTCAGAAGAGGCTTTTCTGAAATTTGGCCCTTCTACCACGGGCCAAATTTTGGAAAAAACTCCACTTTCAGAAGAGCCCTTCTTCATTGTGGAATGAGGAAGACAGGGCTTCTGAAAGAGCGTGTCTGCTCTTCCGAAAAAAAAAGTGAAAGAGCAGACGTGTTCCCTGGACACAGCAGAGTTTTTCCAGGATACCTGCAGTATCCCGGAAAAAGCCCATAGCGTAGACATAGCCTTGGACTCTCACAGGGAACTGATGGTCAGGATCTCCTGGGAGGCCAATACGATGGGGAAAACAGTCCAAAAGAGCTGGCTGTATTTTGAAGAAGCCTTAATGGGGGTGTAAAAACATACCAACCCAATGTGCAGAAAAAAATAGCAAATACAGCAGGTGACCAGCTTGGCTTAACAGAGAAATCTTCAGTGACATTAAACACAAAAGGAAAGCTTATAAGAAGTGGAAATGTGGTCAAATGTTGAGGGAGGAGTATACAAATATTGCTCCAGGATGCAGAGGTGTAATCGGGAAGGTCAAAGGGCAATTGAAGTTGCATCTAGCAAAGGATGTGAAAAGTAACAAGAAGGGTCTCTACAGGTATGTTAGCATCAAGAAGATCAGGGAAAATTGATGTGGGACACTTACTGAATGGGAGAGGTGACTTAGTCACAGATGATGTGGAAAAACCTGAAATACTCTTTTTTGTTTCCCCCCAGTCATCACAGACAAGGTCAGCCCTCATGTTGTTGCACAGTATTGGGAGGAGGTGAGCAGCCCTCAGTGATGAACAGTTTAATGACTGTTTAGAAAAACTGGACATGGGGCCAGATGCAATGTATTCAAGGGTTTTGAGGAAGTTGGTTGATTGGCCATTATCTTTGAAAACTCTTGAACATAAGAAAATAAGAATGACCATACTGGATCAGACCAAAGGTCCATCTAGCCCAGTATCCTGTCTGCTGATAGTGGCCAATACCAGATCCCCCAGAGGGAGGGAACACAACAGGTAATCCCCACATTATCCCACTCCTGTCACCCATTTCCAGACAAATAGAGGCTATGGACACCATTCCTACCCAGCCTGGCTAAAAGCCATTGATGGACTTAACCTCCAGCTCTTTTTTAAACCCTGTTAAAGCTTAGTCTTCACCACATCCTCTGGGAAGGAGTTCCACAGGTTGACTGCACTGAGAGAAAAAAAACGTCTATTTGTTTGTTTTAAACTTGCTGCCTATTAATTTCATTTGGCGACCCCTAGTTCTTATATTGTGGGAATAAGTAAATAACTTTTCCTTATTTACTTTTTACACATCAGTCATGATTTTATAGATTTCTACCATAACCCCCCTTAGTTTTCTCTTTTCTAAACTTAAAGTCCAAGTCTTTTTAATCTCTCTTCATATGGAACCCCTAATCATTTTGTTGCACTTTTCCAATGCCAATATATTCTTTTTTAGATGAGGCGACCACATCTGTATGCAGTATTCAAGATGTGAGCATACCATAGTTTTATATAGAGGCAATAAGATGTTCTCCATCTTATTCTCTATCCCTTTTTTAATGATTTGAGGATTGGGAGAGGTCCCATACAAAAGGCTGCGTCTACACTGGCAGCTTCTTGTGCAAGAACAACCGTTCTTGCGCAAAAACTTTCAGGGTGTCTACACTGCACACGTGTTCTTGCACAAGTACATTTACAGTACAGCATTGGAAAACGGCTTCTTTCAGAAGAGTTATTCCTCTCCCCACGAGGAATAAGCCCTCTTGTGCAAGAGCTCTTGTGCAAGAGGGCAGTGTAGACAGGCAACATGAATTTCTTGCGCAAGAAACCCCTATGGCTAAAATGGACATCAGAGCTTTCTTGCCCAAGAGAGCGGCCACACTGCCATAGACGCTCTTGCGCAAAAGCACATCTCTTGTGCAAAAGCACATGCCAGTGTAGACGCGCTCTTGTGGAAGACTTTTTGCGCAAGAACTCTTCTGCAAAACAGTTCTTGTGCAAGAAGCCTGCAGTGTAGACGTAGCCTTAGAGAAAAGAAAATATAGTGCCCATATTTTTAAAAAAGGAAGATGGAGAATCCTGGGAACTATAGAATGGACAGTTTCACCTCAGTCCACAGAAAAAATCATGGAGAAGGTCCTTAAGGAATCCATTTTGAAGCACATGAAGGAGAGGAAGGTGATCAAGAAAAGTCGACATAGATTCATCAAGAGCAAGTCAGGCTTGACCAATCTGATTGCCTTCTTTGATGAAATAACTGGCTCTGTGGATATGTGGAAAGTGGGGAGCGTGATATACCTTGATTTTGATATGGTTTTCCACAGTATTCTTGCCAGGAAGTTAAAAAATTATGGGTTGGATGAAAGGACTGTAAGGTGGAAAGAAAGATGGCTATATTATTAGGCTGAGAGGGTAGTGATCAACAGCTTGAAGTCTAGCTAGCAGCCTGTATCAAGTGAAGTGCCTTAGGGGTTGTTTCTAGGGCTGGTTTTGTTCAACATCTTCATTAATTATCTGGATGATAGGATAGATTGTACTCTGAGTATGTTGAGAAGACACTAAGCTAGGGGGAGACGTAGATTTGCTGGAGGGTAGGGACAGGTTCCAGAGTAACCTATACTAATTGGAGGATTAGGCCAAAAGCAATCTGATGAGATTCAATAAGGACATGTGCAGAGTCGTGCCCTTAGGACAGAAGAATCCCATGCAGTAGTGCAGGCTGGGAACTGACTGGCTACACAGTAGTTCTATGGAAATGGATTTCAAGGTTACAGTGGATGAGAAGCTGAATATGAGTCAACAGTGTGCCCTTGTTGCTAGGAAGGGTAGGGGCATATTGGGATCCATTAGTAGGAATATTGCTAGCAGATCAAGGGAAATTATTATTCCCCTCTATTCATCACTGGTGAGGCCGCATCTGGAATACTGCATCCAATTTTGGACCATCCAGTACAGAACAAGGATCAATGGGACAAATTGCAATGGGAGAAGTCTAGGTTGGATATAAGGAAAAACTATTTCTGTGGAAGAGTGGTGAAACATTGAAATGGGTTACCCAGAGAGGTGGTGAAATCTCCATCCTTAGAAGTTTTTAAGGCTTGGTTTGAGAAAGCCCTGGCTGGGATGATTTATCTGTGATTGGTCCTGCTATGAGCAGGGGGTTGGACTGGATGACCTTCTTGGGGTCTCTTCCTAACCTAATCTTCTATGAGTCTAAAATTTGAAAATGGCCATTCTCTTCAGCCTGAATTCTTAGAATGCTGCATGTCCAGTGATAACCCAGCCTGTAGTCTCTGCTCTGCCTCACACCAACATTGCCAGGGAGAGCAGTGGCTAGCTGCGATACCTTAGGCAGGGTCCTGACCTGTGTTTTTCCTCAGACCAGTGTGGCCCCTCTAACTAACCAGATTGGTGACGTTCTCCCTGCCTTTTAAGCAGCTGCTGAGGAAAGTATGAAGTGGGTTTTTTTCCTCTCTGAGCTGCATTGTATTTCACTGCTCAGACTCTTACTGAGGAGTATTTACACCGCCCTCTTATGTGGGATTTCAGAGGATGTTATGCCAAGTATGTCTGCTTGCACCGTCCAGCTCATGAAGTAGACCAGCTGCCATAAGGATAGGGGAGGCCGCAAGTGCTACAGCCAACAAAAAATGCAGCTAGGCTGCCTGGCAAGACTGTCCTGGCTGGCTTGCTTCCCTTGGGAGCTAGAGTGTACAGTCTTAGCACTGCAGCAGAAGGGTTTTCTCCCCCCTTCCATGCCTTCCTGCAGCAGACTTCCCAAGAGCCAGTTTTCCTTTGGGACTATTGAAAATTAGACTTATTAAATTAAATGGGCAATTTCCAATAAAAGTTGCTATCTTTGTGTCACAAGATGAGTCAAAATCTGAAGTATATTGCCTGAGTAGAAAGTGTGGTCCAGTATGTATTACACATACTGACATGTGATAGATATTAATCATATAAATATGCCATGTTATTACTATGCAAGACTAATTACAGTCTGATATACTAACACGGGGTGGTGAACCTCCAGCTTGTGGGCCACACACAATTTATCAGGGTTAGCCACTGGCAGGCTGCCAGATGGTTTATTTACCTGGGTGTCTGCAGGCATAGAACATCACATCTCTCAGTGGCTGTGGTTCATCATTCCTGGCCAATGGGAGCTGTGGGAGGCTGTGGCCCAGCCCACACCACTTCCTGCAGCTGCAGTTGGTTGGGAATGGAGAACTGCAGCCACTGGGGGTGTGTCTAGACTACAGGGTTTTTTTCGGAAAAACGTCAATTTTTCTGAAAAAACTTCACTTACGTCCACACTGCTATTGCATTCTTTTGAAAGAAAATCAAAAGAACACAGGGGTTTTTCCGACACTGGTAAACCACATTCTATGAGGAAGAACGCCTTTTCTAAAAGAGCTCTTTTGGAAAAAGGCATGTATGGATGCGGAAAAGGGAGGGTTTTTTTCAAATGAAGAGGCCTCCCAGGAAAAAGCACAGGTGCCCTAGTGGACACTCCGTCCAAACTAATCACAGCTGTGTAGTTCCTGTCTCTTGCCATCTCTTAAAGCTGCAGGCACCCTGGACTAGCCTTGTGGCAGCACCCTGACCGCAAGATTCTGACTGCTAAGGGCCTGCTGACCCATGGCACAGCCACAAGCCCCGCAAAAACTGCTGGTCTGCACAGGGAGCTGCACCAGGGCTCCAAGGACCCACCCAGGGGCACCAAACGCTGGACGCCCTCCTGGTCTGGAGCAGAGATTCTGTGTCTCCTCGAGCTGTAAGGTGAGGAGGAAACAATGAAGGATCTTCGCTCCCAGAGGTGTAATGAGGACATTTATGGGCACATGGCTGAAGCTCTGGCCCAGAGATGTCACCACTCCCACACCTTGGACCAAGTACAGAACAAGGTGAAGGAGTTCTGTCAAGGATACGCCCAGGCCAGGGAGTGCAGCTCTCGCCCCTACTAAAAAGAGATGCCCCATTCCTGCCCCTACTAAAAAGAGCTGCCCCAGATTCTAGGGGATGGGGAAACCCTTTCCCCACCCATACTGGTGGACTTGGGCATGGAGACATCCGTGCTCGCCAGCCCAGAGCTCCTTGAGGAGGAGGAGGAGGATGACGACAAACTGCAGCTGCAGGAGGAGGAGGACACTAGCAGCAGCATCACCCTCAGCCTGGAGCCAGTACCCCAGGCCCTTGAAATCTCCCAGGCATCATCTGAAGCCAGGGAGGGATCGACAGGTGAGTGCTCTCATTTTGTCACACATACAAGGCGGGGGAGGTGGGCTCAGAGGGGATAGGGTGCAAACATTGCTTGCAAGCTCATGCAGCGGCAGTGTGCACCACATGATCTCAGGAGCCAGCCCTGGAGCACACATGGGCTACTGCTCACAGGGTGGGGGGAGGCCCCACACATGTCTGAACCCTGGGAGGGACATTGTCCCCCACCAGCCACCGCTGGAAGCAGGCTGGGCACAAGGGTGCATGCATGACCCTACGCAGACTGAGGAGTGACACACATACCACACAGCCATGCCTGCACACGCAAGGCACCACCCACTCCCACAGGCAGCGCTGCCAGGTGCAGGTGTGTGTGCGGGCCCCAGGGAGGGCCAGGCTTCTCCAGGCCCCTCTCCCACACATGGGATCCCACTGTGGCTGGACATTTCCCTGGCCTGCTTGTCCATGGGTAGGGGGAGGAATTAGGCAGCATGGTCCCCTGGGCACCTCAAGGCCCCTGTGAGGCAGGGCCTGCTGCCATACATGGCCTTGCTCTCAGGACATCACCATCCCCTGCTCCAAGGACAGTTGCTCGCTGCTCAAAGAGGAGGGCACAGCCTCAGGGACAATGTCTGCATAGATGACTGACTGCCTCTCCCTCTTCTCCTCCACAGCCGGACCAGCCATCGCTGAGGGGTGATCCATGCCATCACAGGCAGCCACCTGAACCCAGGGGAGCCGCAAGCACCGGAGGGTCCATGAGGACCTCATGGGGGAGCACGTTGCAATCCTGTGCAAGATGCAGCAAACCCTGGTCCAAAAGGTCCACAATGACACCGAGTGGCACAACTGAATGTGGGACCAGCTCATGCGGCAGGGAAAAAACATGTGTGCCACCATCCGGGAAGTGATGGCACATCTGGCTCCTGTGCCCACTCTAGCCCTCCCCCCTCCAACTTCCCCCACTCCCGCTCCCCCAATCCCCACTCCCCCTGTCATACCCATGCCCCTTCCTCCTGTCCCCCCCCCGCCAGACCTGACCCCACTCCAATCCCTCCTCCTGCCTGCCCCCCTGTTGTCCCAGGCTCCACCCAACCACAAGTTCATTGAGGTCCCCAGATCCGAGGAGGCACTTGAAGCTGCACCACACACCACTCGCTGCCTTGATCCCCCCTCCTCACTCCCTCATCCAGGTTCTCAGCCCCCCTTCTCCCCAGTTACTTTTTGTTAAAAAAATACAAAGTTTTCATTGTTCAACTCACAGCTGTTGTTTTTATTGATTATACGGGGAAGGGAGGCAGGGAGGGGTCGTGGTGGGAAAGTTATGAGGGGGGCAAGGCACAGGCCTCCATTGGGGAGGCCCTATGGAGAATTACAGGGGTCCTTCAGAGAAACTATCCCTTGGGGCCTCCCAGATACACACCCTCAACTGATGGACCTGGCGGATGGCAGCTGTCTGCAGCTGTTCAAAGGCCCCTCCCTCCCGGCTGGCCTCTGCCCCACCCCGCCCCGCCCCCCTTCCTCCCATGGTAGGAAGGCCTCCCCTTTGCTGTCCACTATGTTGTGGAGAGCAAAACATGCCACGACCACCTCGGGGATTTTCATTCCCCCACGTTGAGGTGGATCAGGGGCCACCTGAGCCTGGCTTGCACACCCCCAACTGAGGTGGATCAGGAGGTGCCTGAAGGTGCATTCGACCTGCATGCAGGTCCTGTTGAGGTGCATGTTGAATTGATCCCTGGTGGGGTCCAGGTGACCAGTGTAGGGCTTCATGAGCTATGACATTAGTAGGTAGTCTGTGTCCCCGATGATGCACAGTGGCATCTGTACATCCTCCATGCAAAAGTCCCGCTGCGGGAAGAATGTGCCAGCCTCCAGCTTGTGGTAGAGACTAGAGTTCCTGAATATGCAGGCATCATGTGCCCAGCCCAAGTACCTGACAAAAATGTCCAGAAACTGTCCACGGTGGTCGTCAAGGGCCTGCAACACCATGGAGAAATATCCCTTCCTGTTAATCTACTGGGTGGCTCGATGCTGTGGTGTGCAGATCAGAATGTGGGTCCCATCGATCACTCCTCCGCAGTTGGGGAAGCCCAGGGCAGCAAATCTGGCAACAGTTGGGTCCAGGTCACTGAGGCGGATGACCTTGCGCAGTGGGACAGAGTTGTTGGCCCTCACAACCTATAGAAGGAGACAAACAAACACACAAAACAGAGAATGAGAGGGAATGCCTGAGCCCTTGGAAGATGCCAGTCCCGCTCCTCCCCCCCTCAAGTACCCCAGGAGCCACCCCCATGAGGCCGCTCAACCAGCAGCAGAGCTGTGTGAGGACAGGACGGAACAACCTCCCTGGGGATGGGGCAAATAGATGGACATACAGACAAACCCTCTCAAATATATAGTAGACAATATTAATCATCTTACAGATATTTGAAATAGGCACAGAAAATTCAAATATGAGCAGCCAAATTATTATACCTCATTGTTCTGTACCTAACATACCATGTGGTGATATTCTTCACATAATTCAATATGTGAATGGAAAACTATTAGTTTAACACAGAATTTGGTATTCCTTTATGTCACTCTGAAGAAAAAGTGACCATACATTTTGTATTTTAAAATTAAAGACTTCTACTCACTGTTCTTATCGCAAACATCTAATCTAGTTAGCAATACATTGATAGACATGGGAAGTAAGGGTGTGGAGATGCTGTAGCACTCCCAGGTTTTGGGCATCCAGGCCCTGCACCACTGTTACCCATAGTCCTGGCTGTTGGTCCCATATGCAAGGTGCCAGTTGCCAGCCCCAGCTTTTGGGGGCAGTGAGGGACACAGACAGATGTTCCAACATCATTGTGTATACTCTTCCATGAGAGTCGATAACTCAGATACTTTTGCCAGAGTCTTCTGAGAACATACATAAGAACATAAGAACATAAGAACGGCCGTACCGGGTCAGACCAAAGGTCCATCTAGCCCAGTATCCTGTCTGCCGACAGTGGCCAGCACCAGGTGCCCCAGAGGGGTGGACCAAGACAATGATCAAGCGCTTTGTCTCCTGCCATCCCTCTCCAGCCTCTGTCAAACAGAGGCCAAGGACACCATTTTATCCCCTGGCTAATAGCCTTTTATGGACCTAACCTCCATGAAATTATCTAGCTTCTCTTTAAACTCTGTTATAGTCCTAGCCTTCACAGCCTCCTCTGGCAAGGAGTTCCACATGCTGACTACACGCTGTGTGAAGAAGAACTTTCTTTTATTAGTTTTAAACCTGCTACCCATTAATTTCATTTGGTGTCCTCTAGTTCTTCTATTTAGGAACTAATAAATAACTTTTCTTTATCCGCCTCCACACCACTCATGATTTTATACACCTCTATCATATCCCCTCAGTCTCCTCTTTTCTAAACTGAAAAGTCCCAGTCGCTTTAACCTCTCCTCATATGGGACCCGTTCCAAACCCCTAATCATTTTAGTTGCCCTTTCTGAACCCCTTCCAAGGCCAAAATATCTTTTTGAGGTGAGGAGACCACATCTGTACACAGTATTCAAGATGTGGGCGTACCATAGTTTTATACAGGGGCAGTAAGATATTCCGGGTCTTATTTTCTATCCCTTTCTTAATAATACCTAGCATCCTATTTGCCTTTTTGACCGCCGCTGCACACTGTGTGGAAGTTTTCAGAGACCTGTCCACGATAACTCCAAGATCTCTTTCCTGATTTGTCGTTAAATTAGCCCCATCATACTGTACGATAGTTGGGGTTATTTTTCCCGATGTGCATTACTTTACACTTATCCACATTAAATTTCATTTGCCATTTTGTTGCCCAATCACTCAGTTTGGTGAGATCTTCTTGGAGTCCCTTACAGTCTGCTTCTGTCTTGACTATCCTAAACAGTTTGGTATCATCCGCAAACTTGACCACCTCACTGCTTACCCCTTTCTCCAGATCATTTATGAATAAGTTGAACAGGATTGGTCCTAGGACTGACCCTTGGGGGACACCACTAGTTACCCCTCTCCATTCTGAAAATTTACCATTTATTCCTACCCTTTGTTTCCTGTCTTTTAACCAGTTCTCAATCCAAGAAAGGACCTTCCCTCTTATCCCATGGCCATGTAATTTACATAAGAGCCTTTGGTGAGGGACCTTGTCAAAGGCTTTCTGGAAATCTAAGTATACTATATCTACTGGATCCCCTTGTCCGCATGTTTGTTAACCCTTCAAAGAACTCTAATAGATTAGTAAGACAGGATTTCCTTTACAGAACCCATGTTGACTTTTGTCCAACAATTTATGTTCTTCTACATGCTTCACAATTTTATTCTTTACTATTGTTTCACTAATTTGCCCGGTACTGAAGTTAGACTTACCGGTCTGTAATTGCCCGGATCGCCTCTAGAGCCCTTTTTAAATATTGGTGTCACGTTGGCTACCTTCCAGTCATTTGGTACGGAAGCCGATTTAAGGGATAGGTTACAAACCACAGATAATAGTTCAGCAATTTCCCATTTGAGTTCTTTTAGAACCCTTGGATGAATGCCATCCGGTCCCGGAGATTTGTTAACATTAAGTTTTTCTATTTGTTCCAAAACCTCCTCTAATGACACTTCAATCCGGGACAGTTCCTCAGATTCATTACCCACAAAGGACGGTGCAGATTTGGGAATCTCCCCAACATCCTCAGCCGTGAAGACTGAAGCAAAGAAATCATTTAGTTTCTCCGCAATGGCTTTATCGTCCTTGATTGCGCCTTTATAGTTCGATCGTCTAGGGGACCCACAGGTTTTTTAGCAGGCTTCCTGCTTCTAATGTACTTAAAAAACATTTTGTTATTTCTTTTTGAGTTTTTGGCTAGCTGTTCCTCAAAATCTTTTTTTGCTTTTCTTATTACATTTTTACACTTGATTTGACAGTGTTTATGTTCCTTTCTATTTATCTCACTAAGAGAAGAGAAGACCTTGTTAGTTACTAAATATACTGCAAATGAGAGATACTACTTTAGGTTTGAGTCAAGCAATAAGTTACCGTGTTTTAGCGTAGATAACCTGCAGGTTATGCAAAGTTTTAACCCCCTCCCCTGTGGGCTATACTCGTCCGCATGTAATACAGGTTTTTTTTAACTTTGGTGACGGTTGAGGTGCCAAATCAGAATCGTTGTCATAGCCTGAGCAGCTGTCACAGGGAGGGACCAAGCAGGCAAAGCAGAGGGGGATGAGAATTCAGGGAAGCTGTGGGGAGGGAGAGGAGATTCTCTTGCTGTGGGAATACCCAGCGACCTTTCTTCCCTCTGCTGCGCCTGTCCGAACGTGGCTGGCTCTCCGTGGGGGGAACGGGGGTGCTCTGTTTAAGGATACAGCTCCTTTGCTCAGCTCCTGGCTCAGCTCCTGGCTCTGGCTGCCTGGGGCAGACAGCTCACCCCGGGGGAGTGCACAGCACAGGCGGAAGGCAGCTGGTCAGGGTTGGAGACAGTGCGAGGAGTAAGCCTGGGGCAAACAGCTCACCCCGGGGGAGCCAGCCTGTCTGCCCTGTCGGGCTGCGGCCATCTACTCTGCGCTTTGGCAGTTGTGTATCTGGGAGCTCATATGCTTCAAATGCTTCTGCGTGACAGGCTCAGACCCTGACGCCTAAGTTAATTACCCTCATTATCTTTTATTAACAGTACCCGGGGTTCACCTCCCATGAGCTATACACATGCGCGGGGTATGTAAGAAGTTTTTTTACTCAATCAGGAAAAACCATGGGTAATACATAGGTGCAGGTAATACTCATGCACGGGTTATATACGCTAATTTACGGTAATCATAATCCCCCACAAGCAGTGTTCCCTCTAAGCTGTGCAGCAGCACAGCTTCACAAGTGATTAATCAGCCCTGCCCCATTAGTGGAGCCCTGAGCCTCTGACTGGGTGGGGCTGATTAATCACTTGTGAAGCCCTGCTGCTTCCCAGCTTAGAGGGAACACTGCTCACAAATTGCTGTATTATTTAGAATACAATCAGTGAAAATTAGTATCCTGATATGGAGAACAAAGAAAAAGATGCCATAAATTGAACTGAATCACACTGGAAATCAGAAAAAAAAATCCCAGCAAAAAAGTGTTTCAAATGCAAGTACATTAATGAATAAAACAGCAATGATGCAAAGTATGATTTAACAGTATAAACAGATGAAGATTTTAATTATATTTCCCATTCTATCAGACATATTTTAATTAATCATGCAAAAATGTAGTGTGTCTATATATATTTAGAGAGAGAAAGAGAGAGAGAAAGAGAGAAACAAAATGTTGAGTTTACATGAAAGGTTAGCAGCGTCAGTGTTATAGTCAGCATATTGACATTTCATTGCAGTAATATTTAAAGCTCTGTCTGAAGCGAAATTAAATGTCTGATTTTTGGCTGTAGAATCTGTGCAATACTTATTTCTTTCTGTGACAACAAATCTCGATTCAGGAGCCAGAAGTCTTTAAACTATTTTTCGTGCATGATTGAGATACTAGGGTTCCTCCTAACTGCAATATTAGCTTACAGCTGGAAACCATGTCTGCCGACTTGCCTACAAATGAGGAGTGGATCACAAAGAAGATAGACTGTATTTGTTGGCCTTTCTTAGAGAGAATATTGGCTTTGACACTTGTGGCTCTCAGGTTTATGGACAATACCACTACAGTTGACCTTGATTTTGGCCATGCAGAAATTGAGATCTGCTTCTCTGGTGGGTGAAGAGCAAGTTGTTTATCTAAGCAGTAGGAAAGGCTTCTGCCAGCTACCATAGATGATCTTGGACATTTCCACTCTTTGCCTACATGCTTTTCCTTTTCTCCCAGTATAAGTATAAAAACATAGGATGTGCAGAGGGAAGGTGTGGTCTGGACCTCTATACAACTTTTTGCACTTGTGTCTCTGAGCAAACTGACAAGGGTGTGTATAGCGAGACTATGTATGTGAGGTAGTATCTTTTATTAGACCAAGTTCTGTTGGTGAGAGACAGGAGCTTTCAAAGACCTCTTGTTCAGGTAGCTTTGGGTAGCTCAAAAACTTGTCTCTAGAAGTAGAAACAGAAGTTGGTCCAATAAAAAAATTACCACACCCACCTTGTCTCTCTAATATCTTGGAGGCCAACACAGCTATAAAGAAACTTCATGATCTGCATATAACCTTTTTTGCTTTCTCTCTGCTGTCACGTAAAACAATGAATGGTCAAGGCCCCAGTGAATAAAATCATACCAAACTGTAAATGTCAGCATATATAATCTTCATTGTTTGCTCTCTTCTGTGTTTCCCAGCATGTTGCCTCATGCAGGGGAAAAAGCTTATTAATAGGAGCACACCTAAAAGTAAATTAGACAAAAAATAAATGAGTTTTTACCACTGGGTGTGGGAGGAATGGTAAAATCTTTATTAATTGGTTATGATTGAAGTTAATAAGAGATTCAAACTGTTACATGCTATAAATTTGCCTTGTCAGCTGAGCTCTTGGAGTTGACTGGATATTCAATTCCCATATTGGGATAGCACTTCAAAATTCAATAAAATTGTTTGGAAATTTATAAAATTATCACTAAGTTATCAGTGCAACCTGGCAAGTGAATTATTACGAGGTACACTGATTGCGTGTACTGAGTGGGTACATTAGTATTTAGAGAACATCGTGCATACACTTAACAGACTTTCACTTGAGTGAAGTAAGTATGTACAAATACTACAGCTGCTTAACACTGTGGAATCATTTTCTTACTCCATTGCTTAGCATGACGCTCTATTAATGAGGATAGGTACACCTACATTGACAAGTGAAAAAGGATCCATTTCACATTAATCAGTCTCCAGAGTTTGAAAACATCTTCTAGCCTGTTATAATTCCATTATAATTCAAGGTATTACTTTTTTGAATGTGTGTAAAATGTGCTGATCTCATGAGCTACTATGATATCCCATGGGATTTCACATTAGCCATCTTTACTGGAAACACTGGCTTATAGAAAAATTAGTGCAATGTGTTAACAAGATTTATAATCAGATGATTATACTGGCCAGCATTTTCAAAAAGTAGGTTCCTAATTAAGAGCCTAATTGGTCTGCTTTTGCAAAAGTGTTGACTATCCAACAGCCCTCATTGAAGTTTGTGAGAGCTGATGTTTCTCTCAGACTTTCAAGAGGTAGTTAGTATATTTCAGGTTAATGTTCTTTTGGGGCCATATGCCTCTAAGTGACAAATGTCCTGTGTTCTGTCCTTGATATTCAGTAATGTACAAATCATTCATCACCACACAGTGGATCAATCAAGGGCTTTTTCTACTAGATTAATATTCCATTCTGCATAATGGTCATACTCTTCTATGTGGGATTCTGTTCAAATATTTGTTTCCCTTTGGTACTGTGACAGGGTGTACCAACCCTGCACTGGGCCTACAGGGGTTACCCAGACCTATCTGGCTGAGAGAGCCCCTCCCCTACAGACCTGATGGGCATGCTCCAGCTGGAGGATTAATATAAAGGCCAGTGGAGCAGCTCAGTCACAACTGACCACTGCAGGGGAAGGAGCTGCTGCCAGAGCTCTGGAGAAGGAACAACGGTCGGATGCTACAGCAGAGGCCAGCCAGCAAAGACCAGCTGGAGAGGCTCCCTGTCCAGGGGAGGAGCAACCGCCAAACATTGCAGCGAAGTCCAGCCAGTGGAGACTGTCTGGAAAAGCAAACAGCTCGGAGGACACAGGTGGGGAAAACATTGATGGTCTGGAACAGGGTAGGAAGTAGCTCAGGGCAAGAAGCTGGAGCAACCTGGGAACTCAGCATGTTTTGGGTGGATTCTCCACTGCGCTAATGGTGGGACATGCCCACCACTGACAGGGCCTTGGGCTGGGAGAGGAAGGGCCTGGGTCTCCCTACCCCATCCCATTGACCCCCAAAGGGGGGGGGCGCTACTTCTGGACTACAGATGTGGGCCAGTAGTCCTTACTGCTCTGCAATAGGGAGCATTTGTTACTGACTATGCTGCTGGGCCCTATTGCCCCTTGATGGAGACTGCTATGGACTTGACCACTAGGCCCTACTGCCCCGCTGATGGGGTCCACTACTGACTAGGCTGCTGGGTCCAATGCTGACTTGGCCACTGGGCCCTAGTGCCCCACTGATGGGGTTGCTACTGACTCGGGGACTGTAATTACAAGGTGGAGCACCCCAGAAAGGGCCTGAGAGGCTCAACACCCTGTCTCTGAGGGGGCTGGGCTTACCACCCCATGATAGGTACATATTTTGAGATATGGATCCAGTCTAAGTTGTCCACTCTAGCAACAACCAGATTTTTATAAAGATTCATGCTGTGGTTATCCAAATTACCTATGGAGGATGTGTAATCTCCATCACTGGAGATTTTTAAGACTAGAAAAGACAAAAGCATCAGGAATGATCTAGCTATTACTTAGCTCTGCCTTAAGTGCAGGAGACTGAATTTGGTGACTTATTGCTGTCTTTTCCACTACTAGATTTCTGTGATTTTATGATCATACCAGCAGAGTGCCTACAAGATTTGTGATGGCAGGATTTGTCCTCTTAAGTCAAACCTGTGTCTCCCAGAGGTCTAATTTGGATTTTATTGTGGGTGGCTATATTTTTTTTCTAATACAAACTATCTGTAAGAAAGGGTCTCAAATGCTGTCACAGAGGAAGAACACATTTCCTACTCTAGGAAATCTGTCTAAATTAATCAAGATAAACACAGGGCAAGACTATGGGCCACCACTTAAAGGGAAAGCAAGTCTGTGGATTATTAATGGTAAGAAGAAAAACAGAAAATATATCTGGAAGATATAGAGGAATTTGGAATGGAATAGAGCAGTGGTTCTCTATAAGAGGCATGTGTTACCCTGAGGGGTGCACAGCGGTTTTCTGGGGAGGTATATCAACTCATCTAGATAGTTGCCCAGTTTTACATAAAAAGCACTAGCAAACTAAAATTTCTTACAGCTAATGTCTTCTTTATATTGCTCCATATACTTTAAACTGAAAAGTAAGTACCAAATTCATATCACAATTGATTTATTTTATAATTATGTGGTAACATGAGAAAGTAAGCAAGGTTTCAGTAATAGCATGCTGTGATACATTTGAATTGTTATGTCTGATTTTATAAGCAAGTATTTTTTAAAAGAAATGAACTCTGGGATATACATGACAAATCAGATTCCTTAAAGTGGTACAGTAGTCTGGAATGGTTCAGAGCCAATGGGATAGAGAATGCTTGGCAGCTAATGATAAATATTTTATGTAACAGGCACAACATAGAATCACAGAAGATTAGGGTTGGAAGAGACCTCAGGAAGTCATCTAGTCCAACCCCCTATTCAGCGCCAACATCTGGTACTCCACCTTTTGTGAGGAGTAAGGGAAGCCAATGCTCCCATTGGACTCCCACAGTGTGGACACTACCAAGGCTCAGCTTAAGATAAGTCTACTCCAGCTAAGCATTTTACGTAGCCGGAGTTGCATACCTTAAGCTGACCTTCTCAGTCTAGTGTAGACCAGGCCTAGGTAACCCATTCCAGTGCTTTAACACCCTCCTAGTGAAATAGGTTTTCCTTATATCCAACCTTGATCTTCCACATGCGAATTGAGACCATTGCTCCTCATTTTGTCATATCCCAATACTAAGAACAGCCTAGCTCCATCCTCTTTGGAACTCCCCTCCAGGTAGTTGAAACCTTCATCTGCTGGTAATGCTCCTACTAATACAGCTCAATATGCCATTAGCCTTTTTGGCAAGGGAACACTATTGACTCATATCCAGCTTCTCATCCCCAGTAAATCCCAAATCCTTTTCTGCAGAACTGCCATGTAGCCAGTCAGTTTCCAGCATGTAGCACTGCATAGGATTCTTCCATCCTTGTTGAATCTCATCAGATTCCTTTTGGCCCAATCCTCCAATTTGTGTGGATCCCTATCTTCCAGTATATCTATCTCTTCCCCAGTTTAGTGTCACCTGTGAACTTGTTGAAGATGCAATCCATTCTATTATCCTGATAATTAATGTAGATGTTGAAAAAAACTGGCCCCAGAACTGACCTTTAAGGCCTTTGTACCAGGTGCCATCTAAACAATGAGCTGTTGACCACTGCCCATTGAACCTAACAATCTAGGTTCTGTCCACCTTATAGCCCATTCATCCACTCCATACTTCTTTAACTTGCTAGCAAGAATACTGTGGAAGACTGAATCAAAAGCTTTGCTAAAATCAGGGTGCATCAGGCCCATCATTTTCAGAGAGCCAGTTATCTTATCATAGAAGGCAATTAGATTAGGCCTGACTTGCCCTTGGCAAATCCATGTTGATTTTTCCTGATCACCTTCCTCTCCTCCATGAGTTTCAAAGTGGATTCCTTAAGGACCTGCTCCATGATATTTCTGGGGCCTGAAGTGAGTCTGTCCACTTTGTAGTACCTCAGATTCTCCTTCCATTTTTAAAAGATGGGCACTGTATTGCATTTTTCCAATCATGTGGGACCTCTCCTAATCACCATGTATTTTCAAAGATAATGGCCAATGGATCTGTAATCACACCAGCCAACTCCCTTAGGACACTTGAATCCATTGCATCTGGCCCCATTGACTTGTGTCTGTCCAGCTTTTCTAAATAGTCCTTAATGTGTTCTTTCACCACTGATGGCTGGTCACTTCCTCCCCATACTGTTCTACTTCTTCTCTTATCTTAGAGCCATACATGAACTTGCTGAAGATGTAGTCCAGCTCATTAATGAGGATCTTGAACAAAACCATCCCACGGATCAACCCCTGGGACACTCCTCTTAATACCACCATGACATGACAGAAGGGCAGAAGTTTAGAGTTGGAGCAGGAGCTGAATGAATGAAAGAGTTCATGGAGCAGGATATGAGGGTAAGGTGTATATATTAAACATTTCTATAATATGATTCCTGTAATGTATGTGGGAGAATAGGGTGCCAACTCTGGATTCTCTAAGGCTGAAGCATTCATGGAACACCATTAGCAGGTGCTTAGTGCACACCAAGCTCTCTCTTTCCCCCAGTGCCTCTTGACCACAATGACTCCACTGTCCAGCTCTTCCCCCTCCATCTCAGCACCTCCTGCTCATAATAGAACAGAAGTTGCACGATGTGCAGGAGGCACTTGAAAAGAGGAGGAGGAGCAGGAATGGGTATGCTTGGTGAAGGGAGCAGGAAAAGTCCAGATGAGGGTAGGAAAAGGCAGGGTGGGAGTGGGGACTTGGAGGAAGGAGTAGAGTGGGGGTGGGCTTGGTGTGAGGGGGCAGAGTTGAGCACCTCCCCAGTAGAAAAGAAGTTGGCACCTATGTGTGAGTGAATACATGACGTGACAAAGTGAGTAAGGCATCAAACATTGGCTTGAGCAGAAATGAGTCTGGTCTGCTAAATTCTCTGCATCAGAAAACTTACCACATTGCCATTGTTTTTGCAGCAATAGTGGAGGTCTCCCATTGGAGAAAGAAGCTGGACTACATGAAGGATGAAGATATAAACACAGTTGTGGGAGCACAAGCAGGGAAGGAAGAAGAAGGGATTTTTCCAGTGTAGTCTGCTGAAGTCATGGAGGAGACAATGTAGGAGATTTAGATGGTGAGTACTGGAATAGAAAGAGGAAGGCCATGGATGACTCGTGCTTTTTTGGCCTTCCCTATCCAATCGACCTGCGGTAGCTCATGTCAGAGGGGCATCTTTGTACTCCGAACCTAAGCAATACTACAATCGTTCTCCTCCACAGCCTATCTGACCACAAGTTCCTCACTCACAAGTCATAGCAAGAATCAGGTTGCAGCGTTCACATACCAGTTCACGAGGTAGCTAGTGTGAAAAATAGGGTTGGGGGTGGTAATAAGTGCCCATATAAGACAAACACCCAAATATCAGGATTGTCCCTATCAAAACTGGACCTCTCATCACTCTAGGCTAGGTGCTGCGTGAAGCGCACTCAGGGTGTGTCTACACAGCACAATTATTTCGAAATAACTGACGTTCTTTCAAAATAACAATGTGAGCATCTACACAGCAATTCTGTTATTTCAAAGTAAATTCAAAATAACGGACGGCTTATTCCGACTTCTGTAAACCTCATTCCACGAGGAATAACATTTATTCCAAAATAGCTATTTTGAAATAGCTGTAGTGTGGACACTCCACTGCTGCTATTTCGAAATAGCTCCTCTCAAGGGCCATTCAAACTAATTATGCCCCAGTGCCTCCTGGGGCTCTAAATCGAGGTAGCACATCCACATTAGGGAAGCCTGCTATGGGCTAATTTTGAGACTTCCCTGTAGTGTATACGTGCTATTTTGAAATAAGCTATTTTGGAGTATTTCTTCCAGAATAGCTTATTTTAAAACAAGTGTGCAATGTAGATGTACTCTCAGTTACCTGAAATCACAATCAAATGCACAAGCATAACTGCAATTTCTACATGGCTAAGATATTTTCCTGAGACACACATACTTTCACTGTAAAAGAAGCATAATGTGCTATTGTTACATTTAAAAACAGTGAGTCCTTGTGCAGTTCATCAAAAACTGTTATATTTGATGGCAGACAGATGAATCTGCATGTTTATGTATCATTTTACTGGTTTATTCTAAGAATGCTGTTATGAAATGAACTTGACTCCAGCCTTAAATCCATGTTAAGAAAAATTTCTATGTGGGATACATAACAATGCAATGCACTTTAAGAGGTGTGAGTCTTTCGTTTGCAAGTGGAGTTCCTGTGGTTAGGCTGATGAGCAACTCTGGCTGTTAACTGAGTGTGGTCATGATCTCTCTAGCAAGAAGAGGTGCCTATGTACTAATACAAGCAACATTTTTCCCTTTACATTTAGCAGTGCTTTCAGCACTGAAACATGATTTATATTTTCAATGATTCAGAACTGCAGCCTCAAGTCCGAATCCCTTTACATTTTGTATTCAAATCCACAAGATGCCTATTTTCCAGCCCTGCTTTAGATGCACCAGAGTTTTGTCCCAAGATGGCAGAAATAGCACAAGATAAAATTATTTCTGTAAGATGTCTGGCATATGGCTTGGAAACCTCACAAGAGCAGATGAAAGCCTTTTGGCATTCAATGAAGTCCAAATGCTAACCTAACCCCCATTTGGATCTGAACACTGCCTGCTCACTTCATTATTAATATGAGTTAATGTGTTAGTGAGTTTATGGCATTTTCTAAAATTACATTAAAAAATCCTTTCATGAGATCATATGACTACCTCAGCAAATCATCATGGATTTGTACTTGGGGACAGACTGCCTTCTAACGAACACACAGCTATGGCGTGTGGTAAAATGTAAAAATGGACAGATTCATTGCATCTGACCCATGGACTTGTCCAGATTTTCTAAATAATCGTTAACCTATTCTGTCATCACTGATGGCTGCTCACTTCCTCTTGAAGAGGACACATAATTTATCTCAGTTTGTGACTGTAATACATTAATAAGGAACATGCAAGTTGTGAAAAATGTGACTGACAGTGATCTGATATAGCCGTCTGTATTTTGGAAAAAGAAAGCTGAGCATGTCTCTTTTTAAACAATTTATAGTAAAAGTGAACATTTAAGCACACATTTTTTAGTAAGTGCTGACAAATGCATTTGTGTCATTTTAATATATTGCTCTCACTATTTTTAAGTAACATAACCAATTCCTTTACCCATAGATAAAGTAACTGTTAATATAACCATTTCTGAAACCAGTGTGGCCAAATAAACCCTAGCCCTAAATAGTGCAAGTGTTCATGTCTGTCACTGCATAGCTTTTACTGAAACCAGTTGAACGGTCTTAGTTTTAACAACATAAATGATACGTGTCACTTAACCACTTGCTGAGAGAGATAACGGAACTGAGTGAAATCACTCTTTACCAGGGGAGACAGAAAGAAAAAGAACAGGCTAAGGAGGTTAATGGGCATTGTATTAGCCAATGTGAGGGAACCTATAGGCACATTCTTTATAAATGGAAGACCTCACTACACAGTTTTGGCTTGGAATACATAGTTCAAGTGTGGACTATGATGGGTGACAAAACAAGGTAAAACATATGGAGTGATTTAAGGATCATGGCTGACTAATGCATTAGATGAACTTTGCAATGCTTTTGAATATATTACCTAATTGATTTTTTTTTTTAATTTTTGTTTGCTCAACTATTGGAGCTGAGTGCCTGTTGCATCACTTTAAAAACAAAACAGTGTCTTATTTTTCTTTATTTATCCATTTCTTAAATAAAATCAAACAGGCAGAGAGTATTTTTATCAAAGAGGGCACTTCTCTACAGTGACTTCTTCTAGATAAACAATAAGGCTACGTCTTTACCGCCAGTTCTTCCGGCAGAAAATATGCTAATTAGGGACTCATTAGCATAAATCTTAATCTCATTAGAATATTTTCTGCTGTGTCTTTTTGTGCAAGGGGGTTTTGTGCAAAAAGAAGTGGTGTGGATGTGGTTTTTTTGTGTGCAAACATTCCATTTTGCGCAAGATCCTTATGCCTGTCCAGGATTTTTGCGCAAAAAATCCAAGTCCACATCACTACTTTTTGCACAAAAACCCCTTGCACAAAACGAAATGGCAGAAAATATGCTAATGAGATCACAATTTATGCTAATGAGTACATCATTAGCATGTTTTCTGCCAGAAGAACTGGCTTTGAAGACATAGCCTAAGGGTCTAATCCACTTGCAACAGAAGTTAACAAGTGTCTTCCACTGTCTTTAATGGAGTTGAATTATGGTGTGTCTACACAGCACCCTAAACTGGAAAAATTATTTCAATTCTATTTGAATAGCTTTGTTTAGCCCCTAGCTTGTGTTCAACTAAGTGAGGTTAATAGAGCATTCGGTTGCAATGAAGCCTGGGATTTGAATATCCCGGTCATTTAGATTTTGGCGCCGCTATTTTAAATCCCTTAGTCTGAACGAATGCCACATCGCCGCACAAAGTAGGTAATTTACCAGGATCTCACCCGAACCACCGCTACTCCTCGTGGAATGAGGTGTACCGCAGTTCACCAGAAATCCTAATTCGAACTACCACTGCAGCGCAGCCGCGGGCACAGAGTTCGGACTAAGGGGATTTAAAATGGCGGCGCTGAAGATGCAAATGAAGCCTGGGATATTTAAATCCCGGCTTCATTTGTAACTTCGAATGCCTACATTAGCCTCCCTAGTTCGAACTAGGGGGCTAGTGTAGACATACCCTTATTTTGAAATTTGGTGCATATGCACAGCACATGCGCATATGCACAGAACCAAATTTTGAAATAACACTATTTTGAGACATCCCTTAGCCCTAGTGGAATGCGGGTTACAGGGATGCTGAAATAGCACACCCATTATTTTGAAACATATAGTGGGCGGCTTGTTAAGACCTCCGGTATCCCAAAACAGCCATGCTGTGTAGACGTACCCTTAGAGAGCAGCACCTAGAGAGGAGCTCAGATGACTTTTGCCTAAAGCCCATCAGTGTTCCTGTGAGTGATAGTGTGAGTGTGCAGGAGGTGACTTAAAACTTATTGTATTTCCATTCACTTCAGAGGACTCTCTCTATAGTGTTTATACCCATGAATAACCTCCATGCCCACATGAGCTGGGGCACAACAGCCTGTTGAGAAATGTAAAAATTTGTACCACCAAGCCGTGTATGTGTTTGAGTGGATTATGCACTAGTTTTAATCTATTTCAATATAAAAGTCAACCTAGATAAGATATTACGGAAAATCTATTTGATGGCTTTAGTTCATGTATTCGTTGCCTGCTGGCCTATGTTTAAGAACTTATATTATTAATTTGATATTGCATCATCTTCAACATAGGTTATCAGAAAAATGCAAAATTTTCTCTATTAAAACAATGCTGTGATGATAATGGACCATGGCATTTACCCAACATGGAGATATTGCACTCTATTGTGAGTCAAACAGTGAAATCAGTTAGCAGATGTACCACAGGTGATTTAGGTTAGGTGATTTTGTAAAACTTATTTATATATCCTGTAAAGTAAAACCTCTTCTTTCACTTGCAATATAGTAAACCCTAATATATAGACACAAAAATTTCAGGACATTCAGAAGCTATTGGAGCTAAAGTAGTGTGTGGACTTCAAAACAGTTTAGTTAAAATGAGCTCTTATATCTACAAAGTATAATATACTAACTATAATCAAGATGGTTGGATATCATAAAATATTTTTGCCCTTATTTATGCTCCTTTCCTCTGCTGCTATAACTTACCTAATAGTGAAAAATATATTTTAGAAGGCAACCTGGCAGGGAATCTGGCTGTGCAAATACGATTTCAAGTTAAGACAGGCATAGGTATGCCTCATTTTTTTAACCATCTCACAAAATTTTATGTCAGCTAAAGTGCATGATGGGTAAAATGATTCAAAACGTTTGCATGAATTTTAGGTGTAGGGGTTTTTTTTTTACCTAAAACATAATTAACCTGCAAAACCCATTGCCAAAATATATCACCCAGGCCTATAATTTAGTAGGAATCAAAACTGAATTTGACATTTATATTGATAATGAAAACATTAGGTAGGCTAAAGCAGTTTTATTTTTAACACATACTTGAGGATATAATCCATCCACTAAATGATATGGGCTAAGATGAAACTTGGGCTGTTTATTTTCTAACTGTCCATCATGGGGTTTCTTGTGCTTTTTTCACAGGCTATTCTCAGAAATAAAATTGTGGATTATTTGTAATATTGGTTGAGTCCATTGTTAGCATTTGTTTCTTGCTGTGCAATTAAAATACAATCAAAAGGCTTATTATTATTTTATTAGGACATCAGGTAACACTTAGGGAAATAAACATAATTGTGGCAGGTACACTTTGATTAACAAGGATAGGCGACATGACCACAAATCTGACAAACACAAAACAGCCGGCAGGGATCAAACACAATCCATTGGATACAATGAAGCACTGCAGGCTTTCTCCATAAAGTTAGCTCCAGCCAACGAATTATTGCTGCTGTTCCAAGAGGCAAATCATGTGTCCCCACGTTTTCCTAGGTGATACTGCAGCTCCATTTTTATACCTTCCCAGCTGGTTAAATGCAGACTCTTAATCAGCAACTAATGTGGGAGGAGAAATTCCACAATCATTAATCATCACAACTCTGCTCTGATGGGGTTTTTTAAAAAAAATTTAGAGGGTGGGGGTGGAGAAAGGCATCAAACAACATTAAATTACATAGAAATAAATTAGCAGGTTGAGCTATAACAAAAGAGTAGAGACAACTGCAAAACCTCTTGGTGCGCTTGCATCTTATTATACTACCATATGGTGCATCTGTAACATTCTTACTCCCTGAACTCTAGGTAGGTCGTAGATGTGATGTACTTTTTATTTGGATCAGCAGAGGGGTTAGGCAGGTTTCAATTGTACTGTATCCCCTGTTAGTGCTCTCATGGAGTGACAGTACAATAATAGAATGTTTGGGTTAATGATTGTGCATTCCACCTTCCTGATTTATGGGAAAGTTCTGTTATTGCGGTCAGCAGAAGGGGAGATTTGTAGCAGAAATCAGAAGTGCTGGGAATTACAAGCCAATATATTCAGAGTCTTGAAGTCTGAAATTTGCCACAGAGAATTTAATCTTGGAAGCCAACAGAGTATATCTACACGTTTAAAATAAATGATAAAAATCTGTTTAGAAGTTTTAAATTAATTAGAAACAAAACTAAAGGTTGGGATTCTGAATACTATTTTATGTTTGGAAAACAGTGTAATTTTTAACTAGAACAAAGGCAATTTGATAGGTAAGTATTATAAATGTAATTTTTTTTGCGGGGGGGGGGGAGAGGCTGTCCATTATAAAGTTAAATCAGGCTGGGGGAGCCTCCTCAAACCCAGACAATCATGGAGAGGCTCATTGGGAACCAATCAAAAGGTGTCTTACTGGGGCAGCTCTGTTTATAAGGAGCTACTCAGCAGAGCAGTGGGCAGTTGGATCCTGACCATAGAAGGGGAAGGATTGGTTTACTGGGAGAAGCACCTTAGCAGAAGCAGTGCTGGACAGGATCAAGGGAGCTAGAGAGAAGCTCCAGCCTGATACCTGTGGGGCTGTGGGACTTGATAGAAGGGCCAAGAAAATACTAGGGTCTTAGGGAAGTGGCCCAGGGAGTTTGAGCAATAAAGGGGGAGTGAAGGAGGGCAGGACAAGGCTGCCACTAGAGGGTCCTTGGCTGGGACCCAGAACAGTGGGTGGGCCTGGGTCTCCCCCTATCCCCTTGCACTGCATCAAGCGACACAGAGCATGGCCTTTATAGACTGTGGCTTGCCCTGAGATGAGGAGGTAGGCGAGCAGTGAGCAATAATTGGCCTATGGGCTGAATGCAGCACACCGGGGTTAGCCCCTGGCAAGCTTCCAGACTCTTGATATACTTGTGCCTCCACAGGTATGGCCACTTCAAGCTCCTATTGGCTGTGGATCACTGTTCCTAGCCCATGGGAGCTGCAGGAAGATGTGTCTGGGTCCACGCTGCTTCCTGTAGCTCCCTTTGGCCAGGAACAGTGATCTGCAGCAGCAGATGGTGGAGACATCAGACTAGAGAGCAATGACGGGTGAGACACGGATAAGAAGAGGGTGCCTTGCTGAGGAACAGAGTGACCAGCAGATGTTGCTGCCATGGTGAGTCGAACCCACTTACAGGGGCATGTAACATTAATAAGATGTGTCATATTTAAGGACATACTGGGCATGAACTGAGTATCCTTAATCTTTAAAATGTCACACCAAGTTATTTTTCTATTGATTTGCTGCATACAGCTCTTTACATTTCCAATACTAACCATTATGAGCTATGTTATCAATATTAATACTGAAATACACCAGTACTCAGAGTGCCCCATCTGTGTATTGTCTTAACAACTCATGGTTTAATAGGTATTTTTCTCCCATACTAAGGAATCAAGAATCCACAGATTATAAAGTACTCATTGTCAGTGACACAAATAGCTATGACAGCACAGCTTCACTAAAATACTGGAAAAGACCATCCCCATATTAAAGAATCAAGGATCCACAAACAGCGCATCCTATCCCCTGTCATACATTACAGGAGGAAACTGCAACAGTTCTACTAAGATGTGTTTATTGAAGTTATCATTTTACACTGCTACTGAGACTGCAATATATGGGAAAAACACTATGTATCATGCAATTGATATAAAAGAGTATAAATGCCACACAGGTCTATTAAATCCTCAGGATGAAAATTATTGGCAGAATACACTATATTGGTTCAAAAAGAGCTTTTACAATGTAGTCAGTAAAAAAAGCCAGATACTGCAGTTCATATGAGGTATAACTAGTATTGACTTCACTACTAGTTTTTGCCCAAGGGTTTAAAAAGCATTTGTTCAAGTTCATCAAAGTATCACAGGCGAAACAGAAAACATTCGAATAGGAAACCTTGCATTCGCACATTGTTCAAATTTGTGAGTTTTTACAAATAATTGCAAAAAAGAGAGTCAGCGCTAATTACTGTGTGGTGATCCACCCTCTCAGTTTCCATAGGAAGTTCCCTCCATATGTTAGTAAATCCCACAGCCGTTTATCCTCTTTTCCTCCCCACCCCATACATTTTGGATCAGACTTCCTTCTATGTAGAGATCTTCCCCATCTGAAGCCTAACACTGAGGATGATATAAGGAGGATGCATGTGCCCGCACTCCCACTCGGGCCTCCTTCCTTACTGCTTTGCCAAACAGCCAAAAAAAAAAAAATCTAAAGAAAACTTAATGTATTCAGAGGAGGCTGCATTAGCTTTCCTAAGTGTGGTAGAAGCATCTGAAAGGGAGATTTCAGGGACAGCTGCGAGCACAGGTGACCTAGCTGTGAATGTATTTATGCTTACATTTGTCTCATGCCAATGAAAGCACCTCATTACACTGACATAGTAACATGACCTCCCCAAGCAGCACTGAGCCATGGTTGAGGTAATGAGGTCGATGCTGCCTGAGTGTAGACACTGTGTTACTGATGTCAACCCAGCAGCCTTCAAGCAGTTCCCCCCGACCCCATGCCTGACTCTGAATGCTCTAGTCACAAGTGTGAACTCTAATGCCCAAGGCCACATAAATTGGAAGGTCCCAAATCCATGAAATCCCTGATTATTTTTCAATGCCTTTTTCTGATTGCCCAGTTTGACAACCACACATAGCAGATCTCCACGGTTGTGTGCAGCTGCTCAGTCATGCCAGCTGTACCTTCCAGATATGCTCTGGCTTGGAGTAGACACAAGATACTGGATCTCCTGAGCCTGAAAGGAGAAAAGGCTATGTATGCAAGACACAGACCAGCCATAGAAGCATTGGCACCTATGCGCAGATTTCATGAGGGATGCAGAAAAAGGGTTGTGACAGGGAGCTGTAACAGTGTTGCATGAAAGTGAAGAAACTGTGGCAGGCATGCCAAAAATCCAGTGCGGCCCAGATTCAAGCAGACCCCACCACTTTTGCAAAGAGCTGCATGCCACGCTTGGTGGAGATGCCACCACCTGTCCACGGACCTCTGTGAATATCCTTGAGAAGCCAAAGCCACAGGCCCGTGACTTGAACAGTGAGAACAAGAAGGAGGAAAAGCAGAATGGGGAACATTTGACTGGTTCAGGTACACCAGGAGTGAAGATCTACTTGGAATTATACCATAGTTTAGTTCTTCCCGACAGATGAGCTGTGATCACTGGGTGTGGAGGGTGAAAACTGCAGACAGCCTGGAGAAGAAAAGGGTTGAGAGTAGAAAAGCCCAGGAGTCCCAGCAGGAAAAGAAAAGGGAGATGCATAAAAGCATAATGGGGTCTCTCCAGCAGCCAACACAAATATTGCAGACTCTGTGTCCAAGTTCAACAACCTCAGGTTTGTCACCCTCTGCAGTCCATGAAGAATGTCACTGCAGCTCCTCCCTCTACCCCCACCTCTCAACATTCCATGTGAGGGGTCATTGCACTACCTTTACCACTCCACCCTGGGGGACATTAAAGACTACCACAGCTTCATATCAATTGACCATTGATGGCTACAGTTGGTGTCAGGGTAACTGAAGAGGATGTGAATGTTCCTTCCCCTTCATAAGTTCAGACGTATTAATTTATTAAGGCTTTGGAGTATTTTCTTTAGAATTGCACAGATATTTCTTTTCACTGATTATTACAGAATAAAATGGTATTGTTGAAACACAATTGATCTATATTAGTTCACAACATCTGCTACAGAGTTCCTAGTAGTTGTGAAAGCAACCAATGACTTGTCACTGTACAGTTTGACACAACTCGGAGGATCAGTAACACAATTAATAGGTGTATTAATCTTCTTTCTGTGCATGTTTACACCGTTCCTACCAGGCCCAAACAGCAGGGTCAGGTAGAGCAAAGTACACTGTAGAACATTACTATTGCTCACTGTCAAAGTGCTTTTTCAAACATCCTTGATCTGTAAAGCTGTGTGTTGAGGTATGCCTTGTATCTTGCTGTTCATATTCAGCAGATAGCCACTGTGCCTTCTCCCTTCATCCCTGCAGAAACTTTTCCCCTTTGGTTCACAGATATTATGCAGGGCACATCAGGCAATTATAACCATGTGGGTATTTTTCTCATGGAGAGCCAATCTTGTGAGCAAACAATACCCAAGTCCTTTCAATTTACCAAAAGTGCATTCAGTTTTCATTCCACATCTACTGACACGTAGTTGAATGTCACCTTGGTGCTCTCAAGGTGGCTGGTGTATGGCTTCATAAACCAGAGAAGGAAGAGATAAGCTGGCTCCCCCAGGATCACCACTGGAATTTCAACATTTCCACTGGTCAGCTGCCAGTCAGAAAAGAAAGTATCTAGTTCTAAACAGTCCCAGGTTCTTAAATTGTATGCATCATGTATCTTCCCTCAGCTCCTACTGAAGATGGTGAACTGTCCCCCATGTTTGCATGACTATTGAAATATAGTTCTTTCTGTTAATGTACAAGGTCATCTTGTGCCAAAAGAGGGATATGCATGCCATCTATTGCTCTATTAAAGTTTGAGAACCCCTTTGCTGTAAATCAATCCATTGTGCCATGCACATTTCTGAGCATTATAGTCCTATGTGTGGATCAGGCCCTTCTGTAAACGTTGTGTCAAACATTTTTTACCTTGGATAGATTGCGAGTTTTCAAGGGTATTCCTTGAACTGAACATGGTACGTCTATCACCTGGTGGTGGAACCTTTTGCAATTAAACTTTAAGGAATAACATTAATCAGAAACTAGTCCCATAAATAAGGCTTCCAGAGAGCACATAAATTCAAGTTAGAAATTAAAATAATGAAAAATACAAAGTACTTAGCATGCAATGAAAGTTGGAAATAGATAGTCAGATATTCAGTACACAGACTAAACATAAAATATACACAAACATTAATTTAAGGATGCTGGCTAACATTTATTCAGGGTGTAAAAATATTTGTCATTCTGAAACAATACAAAAGTACAGAGAGGAGAAGATATATAAATATTAATTGCAAGCTAAGTGGAATGTTGAGAGAGGGTTCAAGGAAGCTGGTTGGTTAACATACAGTACATTAATTCTAAACAAGTGCCTTGTACATACCAGTAAAATTGTATTATGCATTACAAAAATGCATACATTCAAGATTCCTGTCTTCAGCTTATGGTGATAACAGCCTTATGTCTGTCTATTTTATCTATTTCCAGGATGCCTATCACCTTGACATACATATACTTGATAACTGACCTTGTTGCAAAGCATTTGGAAATGTGTCTAATGGAACACAATAATCACAACAGTTTCCTGGGAATAATGAGTTGCAGCAGTTAATTCCTTTCTTATGATCAAGAAGCCCCAGGAGATACTTTATAACTCAATTACTATTGTTTAAATTGCAAATGAACTTCCATCACCCTGCCTCCTGCCTCAGGCCCTTACATTTTAGAAGGCAACGGTCATACCAAGTATATGACCCTGAAGATAGAAGATAATGTGTGGAGTAATCCCTGAAAAGCATTGCTGATTATTATTATTTGTATTACCATACACTAAGGAGCTCCAGTCATGGACCGGATCTTAACTGTGCTAGGCAAAAGTATGAACACAGAACAAAAAGACAGCCCCTGCTTACAATTTAAGTATAATAGAAGAGATAATAGACATTGCAGACAGATGGCAAAGCACAAAGAAACAATAAGACAATAATGCCAGCATGATAGGCTGCTGTTAAATAGAGACCACTGCCTAATCATTGTCCCAAAGAGGAACAGGAGGAGGTTCAGGTGACTTTTTCTTCAAGAGACCAGAGTGATTTGGAAAACAGGTGTGTGGATTCAGGGTTTTATCTTGGACAAACAATATCAGACTAGGACCAAACTCTCTGCACTTAGGCTGATGTTCAAGAAACCAAATGTGTTTCAGTTAGAGGGCTCAAGGTTCTATTTCACATAGCCCCAACTATCCATCAGGTCAGGAGTCATCCAGAAATATGTAGGTAGATATGTGACCTAGAATGATGAGCTGCTGCCCCTACCACAGGCATGATGCCTCCTCCTGGCTGTTCTGGGGATTAACACTTGAAGGCTGACACGCTTTACTGAAATTGCACACCATCTCCCCTGTCAATTTGTGGCCCTTCTCCTGCTCCGGAACTGCAGTAGCACTATGAGCAAGTCACTCAGAAGTCACCCCTTCTGGGACATAGTCTCGATTGACATCTCTGTCACTCCCACAATAACCCAGCAAGTCTACCAGTTCACTATCCCATATGTGCTACTTCTCCAATGGCAAGCAGGGGGAATATGGACCCATCTTCTCCTCTGAGTTCCACTGCAAGGACTCTACATCACACAGCCAAGGACTGAAAGTTCCCAACCTTACTGCTTACTCCACAGGCTGCTTCCTACACCACTTCCCACAGATTCAGTTCTCTACTCTGCTCTCCTCAGGATATACCATCCTGCTATGCCAGGCCAGGGCCCCTGGGTCCTGCTCGTTTCCTGTGTTCTTTCCTTCCCTCTCAACTAAGCAAAGGGAGGTGATAAGCTTCCTTCCAAACATCTTCCTGGGATTATATTAGCACCACCCACTTTTCCTCAGTTTCCTTCTAATCAAGGCTTACTTCCCGGCCTGAATCTCCCTTGTTTGCTACTTAATAGGTTTAACAGGGTCATTTGGATTCCATTAATTCCTTCAGTGCACATATGGAGTGGATATTCCATCACACCCAGATATTCAACAATCAGGTACCTCAGCAAACATCTGTTCTCAAGTTTTAGGTCAATAGTGATAGTACCATGTTAATTTACTATTTTGTAAATAGCTGAAGAGCAGTTGAGGTTCCAAACTGAGTACTGACACTAAGAAGCATCTTTGGAACAGTGAGAGCAAAAGCTAAATGGTGTTTTTACGCCAAATTTCCAGAGTGTTGTTATTTTTTTTAAAATATTTTAGACAGTGTGGATAATCTCCAGCATGCTGTCTGCACACAGTTCGTCAGGGTTAGCCACTGCCAGGCCACTAGATTCTTTGTTTAACTGAACATCTGCAAGCATGGATCCCTGCAGCTTCCTGGGGCCGTGGTTCACTGTTTCCAGCCAATGGGAGCTGCGGAAAGCAATGGTTTGGTTGCACCACTTCCCACAGATCCCATTGGCTGGGAATGGTGAGCTGTGCCTGTGGATATTCAGCTAAACAAAACATCCGATGGACCGCCAATAGCTAAGCCTAACAGACTGTGTCTGAATTATCCACACTTGATCTAAGAGGTATTGAATAACTGGCTATTCTATGTTTTTCTTTTTTACCTTCTGTTATTCATCTCTATCTTGAATGCTCATACCAGAGGATTGGAGCAAGATTGTATTAACTTCTTCTTCTTCTTTTATTTTATTAAAATAGTGTCTAGAGGTCTCCATCAAGGATCAGAACACTACTGCTAGGTGTTATACAAGCTCTTCAAAAATGACAACCTGTGGCTATGTCTACACTCCAGTGCTTTTCTGGGATATTGGAGGTATCCCGGAAAAGCTCTGCCACGTCCAAGGAATTCACCCGCTTTTTTGGAACAGTTTCCGAAAAAGCAGACGTGTTCTTTCAGCATCCCTGTATTCCTCATTGTACAATGAAGAAGCAATGTTCCGGAAAAGGAGGTTTTTCAGAAATTTGGCCCCGTGTAGATGGGCCAAATTTCACAAAAGCCTCTTCTGAAAAAAAAGTGGAAAAAGATACGCAAATTGCGGTTTGCAATTTGCGTATCTTTTTCCAGTTTAACTCAGCAATCTAGACACAGCCATTGACTCAGAATATCAGTCTAGGATTATGACAAGATACAAGTTGTGTAAGAAAGGGCAAATGAGGAGGCATGGCAGGAGTAAGTACAACTGAAGTCTAATAAATACTGTATTTGGGGTAGTATTTTCAAGGGGACTTTATGTTGGCCTATTTCAAGGATGGGGACCCTCTGGTGTGCCAGCTGCATGCAGTTTGTCTAGGTTAGTCAGGGTTAGTCACTGGCAGGCCACCAGACGCTTTTTGAACCTGAGCATCTGCAGGTGGAGCCACTCGCAGCTCCAAGTGGCCGCAGTTCACCATTCAAAGCCAATGGGAGTTGCAGGAAGTGGCCACTGGGAGCTGTGGGATTCTGTGCCTGCAGACACTCAGGTAAACAAAGCATCCGGGGGCCTGCCAGTAGTTGAGGCCTTGTCTAAACTAAAAGGAAGATTGCTGCTGCCACGATTGATATTCTGGAGTTTGATTTAGCAAGTCTAGCTAAGACTTGCCAAATCAAACTCAGAAGGTTCCCCTCCTGGCATTCAGTATTCCCTCCTTTTGCAAGGAATAAGGGAAGCCGATGGGAGAGTTTGCTCCTGTTGGCCTCCTGCTATGGGGATGATGCTGAGCTCAGCTTAAGCTAAGCCAACTCCAGCTACGTGCTCTACGTAGCTGGAGTTGTGTACTTAAGCAGAGCTGCCGGGTCTAGTGTGGACATGGCTTGACCCTAATAAATCACATGTAGCCTGTGAGCTGGAGGTTCCCCACAGCTTGCCTAATTTGAAGCCAATATTATATCACTGATTTCAGTTTGAGCAGAATTAGACCAGAGCTGAGAGCTTCTGAAAAATCTCATCCTTATTAGTGGTGTTTGTTTAGTTTTGGGGGGTGTTTTGGTAAAATACATGGATGTCTTCTGCTATCACTGACTCATTCCTTTTTTTGCTGTGTATTGTGATTCTGCAAACATTTATAGAGAATTGTATATTTTAACTCATATGAGTAGCTCCATCAATTTCGATATTATTACTGAAGTAAATAAAATAAACCACATGCATAAGTACTCACATGACTGGGGCCTAAAGTTTCATTTACCACTGAGAAGAGAAAAAAAACATAACTAAAATGTGCTTATATTGGACCCATTCTTTACACCATGGAGCACTAGGAACATCATTTAAGAAAAAAATGTTCCAGTTCTATTGATTTCACATACTGTACTTAAGAGTTGAATTGAGGCCCGAATTGAGGCCTTGTCTAAAATCATTTTCCAAAATCAAGGAATTTCTATGTGAGCATTTTTGCATGAAAATACATTTATATAAACAGAGTCCTGCACGGATACAAAATGTGTATCTGTATCCACATCGGCATCTGCAAAAATTAGTCACAGATATCTGATCCACATCTGTGGATGTGGGTACTTGCAGATAAAAGGTGGATATCCATGGATTTTCATGGCACTACACATAAAACAATACTGAATGTCTGAACTTTAATGAGATAACATGAACATTTGCCTGGACTTTCAGCTAAGATTCATTTACAAATATTGGCAATTCATTGCCAAATTGAGCTATCTGAAACCTATAAAGATATAAAATCTCAAATTCTATCATTAGTAAAAAGAATTTCCTTCTCTCTTAATATATAAAAATAACTGCAAGGTTTGTTTGTTTTGACAAAATTAATTACGAGTTAATAGAGTACCACAGACATCTGATAGTGAGGGAAACAATTATGATGAATAGTTGGCTGTTGTTGTATAGCCAATATAAAATGTGGCCATGATCATGAAAACATTTAAACTTATGAGTTTACCCATGGAGTCGAGTTGAGCTATTCGTTTGTGCAAAGTTACTCTGATGCATGTGTTTTCAGGATCACAGCCTTAGACTGTAAACTCTTAAGGCTGCGTCTAGACTGGCAAGATTTTGTGCAAAAGCAGCCGCTTTTGCGCAAAATCTTGCCGCCTGTCTAGACTGGCCACGAGTATTTGCGCAAGAACACTGACCTTGTACTGTACAAAATCAGTGCTTCTTGCGCAAATACTCTGATGCTCCCACTCAGGGATAAGCCCTCTTGTGCAAGTATTCTTGCGCAAGAGGGCCAGTGTAGACAGCAACGTTAATTTCTTGCACAAGAAAGCCCGATGGCTAAAATGGCCATCGGAGCTTTCTTGCGCAAGAGAGCATCTACACTGGCATGGATGCTTTTGCGCAAAAGCATCCGTGCCAGTGTAGACGCTTTCTTGCGCAAATACTTTTAACGGAAAAACTTTTCCATTAAAAGTATTTGCGCAAAATCTTACCAGTCTAGACTCAGCCTTAAGGTCTTTGGGATAAGACCATGTTTTTCCATGTGTTCATGTAAAACCTAGAAGAAGGACAGACTAAACCAAACTGAGACCTTTAGGAGTTACAATAGTATAAACAATAGCAAAATAAAGCCTTAGAAGAGCAAGTGACAGTCAGTCAAAATTTCTTTAAAGGGGAATATATAGTGTAAATGAGCAGAGTATTTGGCTCAACATGAGAAATGCAGGTATGTTAACTGCTCATATAAAATGCTTTTTAATTACAATCAGGTAAAATAAGCAGACTGCATGTCTGATATCTAAATGAATTCAGCTGGTCTCATCCAATTGCTTATTTAATTCTTAGACATCATATGCAGTTTAAAAGCAAATTAACACTGTGTCATTTCTGTTTCACAAAACTTGAGTCAAGCAAATTGCCCTCCAGGTTTGTCCTGAATAGCATGTTAGCTGATCCACTTCCAAAAGAAATTGGTGATCTACATTTGTTCGAGAAAATTATTTCCCAGACCATGAAACCTTTTCAGACAGTTACTGAGTCAAACACTATAATGGACAAACTCCCATCACAAGAATAAAATGGTGTAAAATAAAATGCTGGATTTTCCTGTACAAATATGTATGTGTCTCTTAAGTAAGAAATTGAGTCTGAAAATTAATTAATTCAGTATGAAAAAAAAACCTTAGTCATGCAAACACAATTAGAAATGTGTTATGATTATGAAAATATAGACTGGCAGTGGTTTAATATGGACTGTATGAATCGCTGGGGAAGGAGGAGGAGGACAACTGGTTTCTATTAACACCCCTGCAGAGCAGGGTGCCAATGTCTTATTGCCAGACAGAGAGAACCTTGAAAACAGCTTAAAAATCAATAGGCAAAATGTACATGCTGGGTGGAGTCATCACAGGAAGAATGCACCCCAGACTAAGCACTGCAGAGTACACAGGTCACTGGCTAGGATACACAAAAGAGAACCTCTTCTTGGCTTCTCTTCCCTGTTGTTCACATGAATGGTCATTCTGAATCAATACATAAAGCTTGTATTACTCCTCAGAAGGAACTACATAAACTGGGTCTGATTCTCATCTAGATGAACACCACTCAAATGTACTTACACAAGTGCAAAGAGGTTGTCAGTGGGAATAAATTATTTTAAAATATATTTGCATCCCTTTTAAGACCCATATGCACTACTATAGTGGTATAAAGCTCTCTCTTGCAATTGAGAATCTGGTTCATGGTATGCAGATTTATCTTGTACTCTGAGAACCTAATCCCTCCATTTTGGATGGACAAAGCTTCCATTGACATCAGTAAAATATTTACTGCCTTATGACTGAAGGGCTGAACCAAAAAAGTAAAAGAATTTTGGCTAGTCACTTTAAATTGTCCCTACTTTGTGCAGACAGATGTAACAGAGGGGCAAATAGTTTATAGACAGTACTTTTTATGACTAGTCTTGAGGCATTAAGTACTTGATTCTTAGTACTAAGGAAAATGAGGGTGTATCTACACAGTAGGGCTAAAGGTGAATTAAGCCTCGCAACTTCAGCTGCGTCAATTGCATAGCTGAAGTAAAAATAGCTTTATTCGGCTTTTGGCGCTGCCTACACAGCAGGAAGTTGAAGAAAGAACACTCTTCCTTTGACTTCCCATAGGGTATGTCTACACTAGCCCCCTAGTTCGATCTAGGGAGGCTAATGAGGGCGACCGGAATTGCAAATGAAGCGCGGGATTTAAATATCCCGCGCTTCATTAGCATGTTCCCAGCCGGTCGCCATTTTAGAAATTGACTAGCCCGAAGTAACTGCCCGCGTCTACATGCGGCAGTGAAACGGGATTCCGAATTAAATCCCTAAATTGAATTAGCTGGTAAACCTCATTGCAGGAGGAATATTTAAATCCCGTGCTTCATTTGCAATTTCAGTTGCCCACATTAGCTTCCCTAGATCGAACTAGGGGGCTAGTGTAGACATACCCTTACTTCTCATGAAATGAGGGTTACCATGAGTTGGAGTAAGAAGTCCTCCAGCTCGACATCATTTTAAAATAACAGCTTGTAGCTATTCCGAAATAACGCTGCTGTGTAGTTGTACCCTGACTATTGGGTTGTAAAGCCCAACAGAGAAATAAAAAAAGGTTTGCAGCAGAGAACCCCATTAGCACAGATTTGCTCCAAATTTAATTGACTCCATTTATCCAAGACTAAGGATGCTGGTCCCCTTTTTAGATTGTAGAATGGTAAGAGTATAACTCAGATGAACAGAAAATAACTAAAAAAAGGAATGTTAAATCTGAAAAAAAAAAGTTCATGGTAGTTTAGCAAAGAGGCAAATGCTCTGATTTACAATCTATCCTGTAACTGTATGGAAGGCAAACAACTTTGTTTCTTCACATCAAACTTTATTATAATGAGAATTCCCTACTCGGACTATGTTTTACAGAATGTCAAAAATTTTGAAATCCTTTTAGCAGTGTAAAATTGGGACATTTTACAAATTGGTCTTGACTTTTATGAAACAAAATAATTGTGCATGTTGAGAGTGCTGTTTTTTCCCCACTGACTCCTCCTGGACTCTCTGGGAATTAGCTCTCATGGTGGAGACCCCCACCTGCAGTTTCCTAACTATCACTCTGACTCTGTTCTGCATTTCTTCTTGCTCCAGGACCTGTAACATCTTCCTCATGACTTGCCCCTCTGTCTAGATTACTCAGTGTTCCTCAGCAGTGCTAGGCAGCTTTTCCATTCACTGTCCTGGTGCTACTCCCTCAGGGCTTGCTAAGGGAAACTGGGCCTCCCCCTGCTCCAGGTTCCAGTCCAAGCACCCTCAACTCAGCAGTTCGGGACTTTCTTCTCACTGCTCCTTCCTTGGACTGCTATCTACTCCTCTGGTTCCCCTTTTTTCTCTGCGTGTATTAACTTCAAGAACCTACTTCCCAGGAAGTGACTGTTGTCTGTCATGCTGCCGCTTTGCTCCACAATCCATCTGTAGCCCTCTACCTGACTTTATTGTCCCCATCTATTCCTTCAAAAGTTTACCTAGTTGCAATCACTTACTTCTCTGCTCCCTGGATCCTCCTCCAGGTGCAACCTGGTCAGTTAATTGGCTTCCCTGGTCACTTAACCATGGTGAGTCCTGTCCTTTTGAGTCCTTGGGCCTTTCCACAATTAAAAGCCCCTACCTCAGCCTCAGGAAGAATCCTGTGTGAGGCAGACAACCCATCACATCTACTTTTAACTAAAATGTTTTATTTTTGTATTAACAGCCACTCTCCAGAACTTCAAATTCCATTTGATCAGATTCCTACCTGGTGTAAATGGACTTCCATTTGAAGTAAGTGAAGCTATGCTGATTTTCACCACCCCAGGATATGGCCTATACTTTCTTTAGGTAGAAAAGAATAAATTTACATACATCAGCTAGAGCATAATAATAAGTTTACTGTGAATTTTTCATTGCAAGGGGTAGATAAGTTGACTTATCAGTTCTGAAGATGAGTATCTTCCATTATAATAACAAAATTGTAGAATTATGGTGAAATTAAAGTTTTAATTATACTCTGTCAAGTAAATTTTTGAAACAATTTTTTCTGGAGTGATTTTATACTGAATCTAATTATTACATTTTATTTCTTATTATTACATGCTGTTTCAGACTCCCAATTATGAGTCACTTTTCATAAACCAAAGGCCATATTCAATGTGTACAGATCCAGTGTCCCATACTCCCATCTACTTGTAACGTAATAACTGAAAAGAGTGATGTCTGCTCTTAGTGTAATATCACCAGCCACCCATGGGGAAATATAGATCGCAATGGTATTATACCTAAACAGATATACAATGAAGGCTGAATTAAGTAATCTAAATATCCTGGGCACCTGAACATTCTGTGGCCTCTCATGTTCTGCTGTCACTGGGGCTATATCTAGACTTGCTTTCACTTTCAAAAGAAGATATGCAAATTTGGTGCTAATTTGCATATCTTCTTCCGATCGCTTTTTCAAAAGCGTTTTTTCAAAAGTGAAAGCAGTTTAAACGCGATTCTTTCGAAAAAAAAAACCCTTTTTTCAAAAGAATCTGTAAACCTCAATTTTGGAGGAAGAAGGTTCTTTCCAAAAAAGGGGTGTTTTTTTTTAAAGAACTGCTTCTAAACTGCTTTCACTTTCGAAAACGCGATCGGAAGAAGATATGCAAATTAGCGCTGAATTTGCATATCTTCTTTCGAAAGTGAAAGCAAGTCTAGACGTATAATTGAAGAATTAAAATTTCATCGGTGATAGAAAAAATGTTTCACTGGGCATTCTGCATAGCTAATTCTGCAGCGTGGCATAATCTGGTCCCGTTGCAATATATAGTAATCAGCCTTTCTCAAAAGCGCATCAGCTACTTTACTGATCATACTGAAGGTGATCCTGCATGAAGTTTGAGCATAAGACCATTGGATTGATGTCTTCACTGAGAGAATGAATAGTAGCTGGAAGAAGTTTTTTAAAGAATCCGTGGCCCAGAATTGTTCTTTTTTCTTGGCTGATTAGTTCATTCCTGAGGGCAGTCAGAATCACTTATGACAAGCATCACCTTTTGTCTTTCCCTATTGAGGATAATTCCCATTCCTATCCTAGGGTTTTGTGTGTGTGGGGGGGGGCGGTATTTTTAAGATTTTTGAAGTTTTATTTGTTTTGATGCTGTTTTGAAAAAAAAAAGAAGAAAGCAATCATTGCTCAAGAATCAAAGATAAGCTGCAACCTTTTAGGAGAGTCACTCCGCTGTAGATACAGGTAATCTTCGGTTTGCCACATGAATGTGGTTTCAACATCATTATGGAGTTTTATTTTTTATTATCTTATTTTCCATGGCTGGTCAGCCTTGATTCCAAAGAGATTCTTCTACCATAAAAGTCAGAAACCAAATTCTGCTGTTATGTACACTGGAGTAAATTAATAGTAACGTGATTTAAATTGATTGACTCTATATTTGCAATAGCATAGCTGAGAGCAGATTTTGCCATAGACTCTGTGACCTGTTAGGAGCTGTTGGCTCAGAAATTTCTAGATATATTCTTCTAAAATGATCCTAACTGTCAAAACACTACTTTCTGCCTTAAATCAGTACAGTAGATAGTGTTGACTGTCTGCATACTTTAAAAATATGTGCAGCAAATCTATAAATTGGCACTCATTCAGTTCTATGAGCATTTTATGTAAATCATACGCCATTACGCATTTTAAAATAATAAACAATTATTCATCCATTTTCTACATGGAATAATATTTTAACACACCGGAAGGATTTCTGACTAGTTAATATGCTGTCCTCCCATCTCAGAACAGCAACTATTTGGTGTGGATGCTAGGCTCAGTATTCATCCCTGAATTCCCAATTTTAATTGAGGTACCTGACTTTGGAAATGTATCATCAATCAAGAGCTGAACCCCTCAATACCTGATAAGTAAATGTTAAGGCTACTATGGCATCTTTAATTCTGTTGCCTTCTGTACACCCTTTATAAACTAATAAATACTGTGATTTTCCATTACAGGGACTCACAGCACTGGGAAATTTGACAGACCACAGGGAAACTATTTATTTCACAAATATGAGCTAAGTGCATGGAGGGATATTAATATTTCATACATACATTGTAATGCAATATTAGATTATAGAAGTAAATTCAGATAAATTCTCCATCAGCAAGTCCCTGTACACTAAGCAATGTATCATAATACTGGAAATACTGATTTCTGGCCTGTTAGCTATATGTTTGGACTGCAGTGAAATAAGACAAAAGACCAGCTATAATAAAATATATGTCTATCAGAAATATATATTAATTTTAAATTAATATTCATAAATAATTATAACGTAAAAAGTTACATTTGGAAGTAATGTATGCCGTGTACAGATATACACCATTATTAGATGATACTGTGCTAAAGAAAAGACCAAAATCAATATTATATGTGTCACTTCAACAGGATACTTGGAATACTCGGAAGATCTGTGATTTCATTGCTGCAGATCGTCTCACGACCGATGCAGATTGCAACTTTTCTACACCACCCAACATACTGGAGGCCTCCCTCTTGTTCTTTTCTCATCTTCTGGATACCAGTGGAATAAACATACTGTCCATCTGTTGTGTCTCAGTCTCACTACATGGATAGCCCATTACCTTTTCCGGTCATACATAACTTGGATGATATCATTGACACCACTTCTTGCACGGAAATCACCAATAGTAACATGCTGTAGACTACTTACACGCACCATAGGTCTTTCCATTGCTATTTGGGTGATTTGCAGCTTTGATTCTTCTGTAAGTGTTGTGTTCCAGGTTTTTCAGCCATACAGCATTACCAGAAGGGTACTGGTGCTAAAGAGATGGGCTTTCATGGTGATGGGAAGTTTGGAATCAGCAAAAACACTGTACAGACTCCCAAAGGCAATCCAACCTGATCTCCTCCTGATCAACTCCAGGCCCAACTCGTCCATCTGCAATGCTTGTCCAAGATATACATATTGATCAACCAGCTTGACCGAATGTCCATTCAGCTGCATGAGGTACTCTGAACAATATGTGTTTTTCATCCACTTTGTTTTTTTCCAGTATGAGTAGTCAGGCCAATCTCCTTCACGGTCTTACCGATGTCATTGAGGAGGATTTGGAAAGTTTCAGGTTTTGACACAATTAGAACGATGTCATCTGCAAAAAGGAGAATTTGACAAACCTCACCATCAATCAAAAATCCATCTTTCACCTCAGTCCTCCACAAGATGTCTTCCAGAACACTAGCAAACAACTTTGGCAAACAAATATCCCCCTTCTTTATGCCTTGCTTAACTTTGATAATTGAGGGATCATCAAAAAGCATGATTTCCATAGCTGTATCCATCATGGAGTCTCGAATGATTCTAACATACAGAGGGGAGACGCCCTGCAAAAGGAAAGCATTTAGAGCTGCATTTTGTTCCACTGAGTCAAAGGCTTTTTTAAAGTCAATGAACAACAAGCATAGTGGGATCTTGTACTCTCTACACCTTTTGGTCATCTGCGTGACCACAAAAATGTGGCCCACTGTGGAGAATCCCCTATGAAAACCTGCCTGTTCCCTTCTCATGTTTTCCTCAAGGACACCCTCAATACAGGCATAGATAATTTTCATAAAGACCTTATAAAGTTGAGAAAGCAGGTGGATAGGTCAATAATTGTGAATGTCATCTCAATCACCCTTTTTTTAGCAGAAGAACAGTTCGTGACCTCTTCCAGTCTTTCAGAATTCTTCCCTCTTTAACATATCTTGAGAATCTCTCACTAAGTGCTCATTTTTTGAGGAGTACAGGATCTTTCGAAATGGGGCATTTCTGTTGAAAATGCCCCGTCTAAACTGCTGGAGTTTTTTTTGAAAAGCCCCTTTTCGAAAAAAGCGGCAGCTGCCATTATGCAAATTAAGCACAGGATATTTAAATCCCAGCTTCATTTGCACTTTCGAATGAACTATGCTTGTTGTTCATTTGCCAACAGAGGGGTGTAGTTTAGAAGTAGCCTGAGACACTCTTAGAGCACCTGGGGGCATTTTCAGAACTATTAGCTGAGTGTAGGGGAGCCAGATGCTTAGATATTAGGATTTTATAGGTTCAGAGTTGGAGCCAACAAGCCAGATGGATGCAAATCGCAAACCCACCACTTTGAGCTCACAACCCAAGTGCCATGAACAGGTTGGTCTGACTGAGGGAGGAAAAAGAGAATCTGTACGGGTATGTCTACTCTAGCCCCCTAGTCCGAACTAGGGAGGCTAATGTAGGCATTCCAAGTTGCAAATCAAGCCGGGATTTAAATATCCCGCGCTTGATTTGCATCTTCGAATGATCGCCATTTTTGAAATTTACAAATCCGGACTAACTGCCTGTCACGCGGCAGGGACCCGGTAGTTGAAATAAAGCCTAGTTCGAACTACCTGTTAAACCTCATTCCAGGAGGAATAACAGGTAGTTCGAACTAGGGCTTTATTTCGAACTACTGGGTCCCTGCCGCGTGTAGACATGGGCAGTTAGTCTGGACTTGTAAATTTCAAAAATGGCGACCAGCTAAGAAGATGCAAATCAAGCGTGGGATATTTAAATCCCGGGCTTGATTTGCAACTTCAAATGCCTACATTAGCCTCCCTAGTTCGAACTAGGGGGCTAGTGTAGACATACCCTATCAGTCTAGCAAAGGAGGTGGGAAGGTGGCTGTTTCACTGTGTGCTGTAAAGGGAAGAGAGTCTTGTAAAAAAAAACCCTGCTAGACATCTTCAACTGGATCTACTTCTGTCTCTGCCTGGGTTAAATAAAATTGTTGTTCTTTTGCTTATTCCAGGGGAACCCTAAGAGGGAGGCTGACCTTTGTGCAGAGACTTGTGACTGGAACCTGGAACCCTACCTTGTCACTGG